>BSBM01001134.1:305000-5510000 GCA_027924585.1 Larix kaempferi
CCCTACCTCTAACCACACCTCCCATCTCTCTTTCTCACACCCTACAACTAACACCCTCTCCTCTCTCTCTCTCTCTCTCCGTCCTCTCCTCCCCTAACCATTACTAACCCCCTCTCTCAATCTCTCCTCTCTCTCCCCCTTGCTAAATCCCCTCCTAGCCCCTTACCCCTAACTAACCCCCCCTCTCTCACTCTTTATTCCCTGCTTCTACACCTCTCTCTCTCTCTCTCTCTCTCTCTCTCTCTCTCTAAACCCCCTCTCCCTCTCCCTAACCTCTCTCCCATCCCTAACCATCCTACTCTTTCTATCTCTATCCTACTCCCCCTATCCCTAAACCCCATCCTCTCTATCTCTCTCCGCTCCTCTCGCTAGCCCTTACTAACCTTGGCTCTCTAAGTATCTCTCTTCTCAACACCTACACCTCCCTACGCTTCTCAGTAATTCCTTGAGCATTGGTTTGGGCACAGTATAAAAGGACAATTTGTGGGAAACCTCTGCTACAAGGTATTTCCCTTATAGTGAGAGAGAGAGAGAAATATTAATGAGAGAGAGAGAGGGGGGGACATAGGGGAGAGAAGAGCGGAGGGGGGTTACATAGACAGAGAGAGAGAGAGATAACGATTATAGAAAGAGAGTGAGAGTATGAGGTTTAGGGGGAGAGGGGAGTATGGTTAAGGAGATAGTGAGAGAGGGGGCAGGGGCAAGAGGGGGATTAGGAAGAGATGGGAGGAGTGAAAGGGAAAGTGTTGGTTGTGGAGCCTGATCTTCCAGTCTCATAGATGATGTTGTTTTAGTCATGTTTGTACCCCAGGTTTGGTTATGATCCTGGCAAAAATTTTTGTTATGGGATACCAACACCATAATAAACACAATCAAAACTATATTTCGAATTATTAAAAAAAAGCACGTGCGCGCTTTTAGTGTGTGCGCGTGTATTTAAAACAACGCGCACATGCCATTTAAATTTCAAAATTTTGGCGGTCAATTCCTTTCCCACCAATGTGGTGGATGACTTGGCCGCTTTGGTTTTAGCTTCGGGTTGCCAAACAAAGTGACTTTGACTGTGTTATAACAAAATACATCTTATTCTATAACTTCTTCTATTTCGGGCATGATTCTGCATATGCTACACTTGTCCACTGCTAATGAAATTGCACACACTTGTAGAACTATGTGTGCAGATTTTGAATATGTAATTTTTTATTAAATCTATTATTTGTTCCTATTTTTTAGTTAATTTCAATTGCACTAATGTCAATCTTACACAAAAAGTAGGTTATTTCTTTTGTCTATAACTTTTTATTGGCTCACCTAATTTGAAAACAGAAAAGAACCCACATAGGTACACACAAAAACCTACATCCTAAAAAAAAATGTTAATTGATTATGTTAAGACCAGCTAACGCTCAACCTAGTCATTTTAGGGATAGGATGACTTCCTTAATTAAAAAAAAAAATTAAAATTAACATAAATGAATATGGAAAAATAGTGCCACACTAGAACGGCCTGTTATCTATGACTGCATATAATTTTTTTAACAAAAATCCACCATTTGAATACCGAACCCGAGGGCTAACGCAAACATATTCATTATGTTTTCTTAAAAAAATAACATACCAACCTTAGGAGAACCCCATATTTGGGGAGTTATACTTAATTTCCATAAATAATATTTATATATTCCGGAAGGTAATCCGACTGTCTACGTTTCATCTTCTTGCGCCATATTCCAAAAAGTTGTGTAGGTAGCTCTAATATTGCTTTTTGACGTTCAGATTTCTGATTTTCCAGAAGTCCATTGCGACTAACGCGTCATGAGTGGCGAGCATTAGCTTGCAACAATCCGTGTGTGTGTAAGGGTTAGCTCAAGTGGTCATGAGCTAGACGTGAGATCTCTCCCCCAATGTAGGAGAGGTCAAGAGTTAGACTCTCTCTAATTCCCTCAAAGCGAGGTTCTTGGAACTTAGGCATAGTCAAGTTTACAGTAGGTACCATCCTCAAAATAAGGAGAAGTGCCCAAGAATTTCCTAGATAATTATATATATACATGTCCATCATCCACCTACCTTAAACATACTGTGTTTAGATAGATAGCCATTGTTAACAATAATTTCATCTATTGAAAAGATTAAAGTTGAAATAATAAAAGTTATAGATTATATATATGATATTGAAAAGATTAAATTTGAAATAATAAAAGTTATAGATTATATATATGATTTCCTATTAGTAGTGGAGTGGTGATAGTGCCTAGCAAACCAAGTGAGGGTAGAATTATAAGAAAATGAGGGTGGAATTATAAGAAAATTGAAAGGATAAAAGTTTTAATTAAGAAAAAAAACATCATGATAAATCTTAAAGATCTTCTCTGTTGGACACCATTATGATAGATTTGAAGGAACTTCACAACAACTTTATTTGACCATGTCCTTTGTAAGACAATTGGATGAGATAATGCAAAAAACTTCTAATTATAGCAAAGCAAGTCAGTGCTTACCTTTGTTAACATAAAAACACATTACCACTCTTAAATTACAACCTTAATATCAAATATAAATACGACTCTAATTATAAAATGATAGAATATGGAAACTATGGATTTATTCATTGCAACCAAGTGGAAAAGAGATGAAAAGTGGCAAATTGCACTCCATTGTCCAATTTGAACAACAATAACAAACATAAAAATCCAAACAACAATACAAAGCTACTTCAACTTCCACAAATTCTCATTGAGTTTAAATGCTCAAGCTTCAACAATGCAATGAAAATCCAAACAGCAATACAAAGCTACTTCAACTTCCACAAATTCCCATTGGGTTTAAATGCTCAAGCTTCAACAATGCAATGTATGACATGAAAAAACTTAAATTATGAGTATACAAAGAGTTTGTTCTTGAACCAAATTTAGGTTTAAGATTTTAGTTTTTTTTTTTAATAATTTTTTTTTGTAAAGTTAGAAAATTCTATTAGATTAACAAAATCATACTATACATATCCATGGCCATGATGTCCCAGATTTTAGCATGATCATACTTGAATTAAAAAACCAGATAGGAAAAGGTCTAGAGTTTGACAAAGCTACTAGATGCTATCTACGGCAGGGAAACAAAAATGTTGTTCAGTGATAATATGACAGTGAGTCCCCCATTGGCTGGGGTTTATGGCCAAAGCATTCAAAATGTGGATAGAATGAAATCTATTAGGACTGACCCAAAAGCAAAACACACTAAACAAGCCAATCATCATCGGAAAGAGGGATAGTGGAAGGGCCTAAGCTTGAGCCAAGTATAATATAAGTAGTATTTAAAAAAATATAAGATCGACACTAACAAAACTAAGAGAACATGTAAAGCCCCAATATTTCGAGTATTTTTTTGTAAATCTTCAAACCAAAACATCATCTTTCCAATATAATTTGGAACAACTGCCTAAACTAAAGTATCACTCTCCAATGTACTATTTCATAATCTCAGCAAAACTCAGAGAACACATATAAAAGAAAAACATGGCCAACCATGTGCTAAGTAGCTTGTTGTTGATTTCGGTGGTTTGATAGAGGACATCGGGTCCACTTGAACTAGGGAGACCTGGCACACCAAAACACTTGGGGTTTTTTGGATAGTCAAGGCCCTGATGTCCTTGGTAATGGAGGACTGCCTCCAAGGCCAGCTTCGCCCAAACAAGAATGACCTTCCATTGGCTGATAGAATTTCCAACCTTGAGGCCAGCCTGCATGCTCTCATTCATCATCAGCACTCGGAAATGGAACACATTAATGCTAAATTGGGCGTGCTCACCTGAACTCTCACAGGAAATACTTTTACCAAACCTCCGCCAAACTCAACTCCGAACACCCAGCAAGTGTATCGACGGTGCCCTCCAGCTGGGGAAGATGGCGTGAACAGTCACAAGCCAGGTGTTGGTCCTTCCACCATCCCTCTTTCCGATGATGATTGGCCGAGAGGCACTCTACAACCCAGTATGAGGGAGATCTTGTAATGTTTGTCGATGTTTGTCCATATTATTGTCGGCGATTTAATAAAATGTAATAATAAAAAGTAAAAAGTAATAATATGAGGGAGATCTTGTAAGGTTTGTCCATGTTTATCCATATTGTTGTCGCCCATTAATAAAATGTAATAATAAAAGTAAAACGTAATAATATGAGGGAGATCTTGTAACGTTGTCTATGCTTGTCCATATTATTGGTTGTCTATGCTTGTCCATATTATTGTCGGTGATTTGATCCCTCTCCACGCTTCATAGAACCTAGGATTTAGATCTATGCTGGTAAATTTTAATTAAAAGATTTTAAATCATTATCATAATTTATAAAGAAAATTATTATTAATTAATATAAATTATACAAAATAATAAATATCGAAGATGCATTTGTAATATTAATGAATTGGATTTCAAATTAACTCTAATGAATATCTTATTTTAAGAAATGATATGATTAAAATTTTATAAATATAAATTTCATTAAATTTAAAATTGACATATAAAAAGATTTAAAGTGTAATGAAAAAAGAAATAAATTTTGTTGTTTAATCTAATTTGTAAGAAACTTCGTTGAAATCCAACTTACTTTTCCATCCATAATCCAACAACTCAAAAGTTAGAATTTCCATATATAAAGTAATTTATTATTGTATTTTTGATATTTCTTCATATTTTTTATGGAAATTTATAAGCTATCAACATAGATTTATCTAAAGGGGATCTACCAAGTATTAGAGGGATGAAATATTTTAAAGTGTAAACTTCTTTTAAAGTGCAAATATTGAGGTGTAAATATGGAGAAAGCTTTTTAATTTATCTCGTGTAGTTTTTATATATATTTTATATATATCGTTGTAAATTTTTTAAATAGCTAACATATTATTTTTTATAATTTTTTCTTTTAAAGGATAAGTGTCACCTTCAAAATGACCTCTAAAATGAGCACAGAAGCACAGAAAGAATTACACATCTCCTCCTATTGAACTATAGAATATGTCTCCTACACATCTCCTCCTATTAAGCTATAGAATGTACCTCTTCCACACAAAATATATTTTATATTTTTAATGATCCCCACTTTGGAAGGGTGGCTGAGGCGGTCGACTTCCCCACCCGAGTCAGAGTTCGACCCCACGCCTCCTGCCCTCGAGGCGCCGCGCCGGTCCACACACTTTCCACTGACTTGGATTCGATGCGGGATTTCATAATTTGGACCATGATTCAAGTTAAGTACCATGGGTTACGTAACGTCAGATTTTTGGAGGAATATATTATTGTAGTTATTGTTTTTTTGTATTATATTTGTGTTGATGTTAGATCTGCAGCAAGTTGGACATTGCAGCTATAAATTTGGGTATGTGAGTGTTGCTCTTAGCGGGTATACTGCATTTGGATATGTGGGTGTTGCTCTGACATTTTAGGAGGGGTTCCTGCTATTAAAATAGAGCAGAAGTTGTGTGGTATTGATCAGAATTCTCAGAGAGAGGGTTCCTGCTATATTTTTTAGCAGCGGGGAAATAATTTGTAGATTTGACTGAAGAAGGGATTCGTATCATCGAGGAGGATGTTTTAGTATGTTTTAGATGTTTTGGGGAATTTTTCAGTTTTGGATTGGAAATATTGGTGGTGATGGGCTACTTTTGTGGCAGAGTTGAGGGATTGTATCTTTGTTGCTGTAATGGTTTTGGAGCAAATTGATATTACTGAAGATTTGCTGTCAATTTTTTTTAATTGTCAGTGTTGTTTAAGCCTGTTGTCATTTTTTAAGAATGACAACAAGTTTTGAAAATGCCTGTTTGAAGTGAGAAAGTAGTTAGGAGGTTTGAGGAATTTTCATCCTGGCTTTGTAGCCAATGTTTTATTTAGAAAACACCCATTACGGTTTATCCTAGGATCATTATATGCAACAATATGTTCAGGGAGGCTTAGCCCAGGTTTGTAGTTTGCGGTCCTCTTTACTACATTATATCCATCACAACTTCCAAGGAGTTCTTGACTTTTTGGTGGGAGAGCGTACCCGTAGTTATAGGGGATTGTGGATGAAGCTTGGTGTACAAGGATTTCTTGGGTTTCAAGTCTTTTTATTTTTTAATTGAAGAGAGTGTGCTGAGCAAGTTTAAGAACAACTGTTGAAGGGTGAGTCCTCAGTAACACCAGGGAAAAGAGGAGAAACACCAGGGAAAAGAGGAGAGGAGGGAAGAAATGATGCCTGATTACCCATCCGATCCATTACCTAGCAGAGACTGGCCGAAAGACGAGCACAAATTCCACAATGCTCTTATGATCTTCTTGGGTTTCAATCCAAAGGGGTCCTCGGATTCAGAGGGGGCTAAAAGCCCAACTTCTCCACTGGATATCAAGACATTTTCGGAAATCGGGATCACTGATTGGCATGAAAACAGCTTAGATTCCCAGTTGAGTTCTCCCAAGCAGCAAAGCGAGACAATACCGTCTGGTTCTCCACATGAATTCGCAAATCCCAGCTCTGAGACTGGAATGGAGCATTCAGAGAGCTATACTTGTGTTACATCCCATGGTCAAAAATCGACCACAAAACACATATATACTCATCGCGGTATCGAGTGTGAAACGGTGCAAAATCCTGTTCGAAAGCAACATGAACATGGAATATGGGATGTCGCATCGAAACCTCGGAGCTATTCAAATGTTCCTGTGTTTCCTGTTGAACATTTTCTCAGAGCTTGCTATCTCTGCAAACGGCAATTGAACCATGGAAAGGACATCTACATGTACAGGTCTGTTATTGCTTTTAGTCATTGAGAATCACATGAATTGATTTTAATTTCCCATTCTTGAGGTCTATGCTCATTCTCTGCTTGCTGATTATTGCAGAGGTGACAAAGCATTCTGCAGCATGGAATGCCGTTACAAACAGATTTTGATGGATGAACAAATGGAAACCTTTTCTGCTTCTCCACCAGCTTCACGAAGTGCTACTTCTTACGGTGGAAAATTTTTCTTAACCAGTAAAGCTGCTGCTTCATAAGATAAGAGGCATGAGAACTGTCCATCATGTACAGGTCTGTACAATGTATGGATTGTTTGCATCAGAGGAGCTTTACCAAAATAATGTATGGATGGGCTTTTTTGAGGCATATCAATTTTGGATGAGCTTTGTTGTGTGTATACTGTCACAAGTTTTTCAGTTCAATCCCCTGAACATGGATGGAGTCCAAAAGCTTCTCAACGTACATGAGTTTATTAATAAGACACTTACCTGCAGTTAATGGTAGAGAAATCTGGTAGGACAAAAGAGCTTAGGCAAATTGGAAGGGAGGTAGGCATAAGCTCTTCTTCATTGTTAAGATAGCTGAAAGTGCCAATTACAATAGGACACTATTCATTACCTTTTATTTGGAATAATGGCTGCGGATAGGCATGATGATTGACAGCAAATTATCTAGTGATATTGCAGATTTCTGATGTGCTTTCTACAGATTGTGATTAGAACTTAGCACCAAATGCTAAGAACTTGAGCTTTTTATATGTGTTCTCTGAGTTTTGCTGAGATTATGAAATAGTACATTGGAGAGTGATACTTTAGTTTAGGCAGTTGTTCCAAATTATATTGGAAAGATGATGTTTTGGTTTGAAGATTTACAAAAAAATACTCGAAATATTGGGGCTTTACATGTTCTCTTAGTTTTGTTAGTGTCGATCTTATATTTTTTTAAATGCTACTTATATTATACTTGTTCCAGTGTGATTCAGATCCATTTCTCATGGCAGATTAAAATATAAGGTGTGATTGCAATGCAAGATTTGCATCTTACCTAAATCTCGTAAAACTGACCTGAACTGTGTTTGATAAACTCTAAAATTGGCCTAAACAAATTGATAATTATGAAGGGATCGCTTATTTTGACAAATCATGTATGCATGCCAGATTTCCAATAATGACCGTATAGTTCAGTTTTCCAATGGATCTGACCGAGGAATAAAATCTGGAACCTAGTAACGCCTTAAACATCCAAAATAGATGTTTAAGAGCTTCTTTCGTCTGGCAGTGAAGACAAGAAGCCTTTTTGAAAATAGACTTTGCAAATACTTTTTTAAAGTAAAAGATCTTGGTAGATTATTAACTGGGAGAAAGTACGCAATTTATAGAAAGATCCAACTCTACACAACATTTTTCAGCGGGAGAATCGCACTATTTTCTGTATCATTATCGTTAAACTCTTGAGTTCTAAACCTTTTTATTAAAGTGGCACAAACTAGGGCTCCAATTTTCAAGTGTCAAATGCAAGAGTAGACTTGCGGAAATTCGATTTCCAGCCCTTCCCATCCTTCCTTATTAGGACATCTATTTAAACAGGTCCTCCGATATTACAACTTATGTGAATTGTATCAAGTTCTTTTCCCTTGGAGTGGTTACTGTTGAATTTTATCCGGTCATTGTTACTTCGCACAGCAACTATGATCACTGCAAATCCTTAATGTATTTCAGTGAAACTTACTCACAGATTGATCTGCATAGGACCTATGTGGTTCTCAAATTTTATATACAAATTCTGTCCATCTGCAATCCTGAGTTATGCATTCAACTGAAATAGTATGTCGGATAAAGAACTGCTTTGTTTCTGCGTTCATTCACAGGTTATTACTGACACAGGTAAATATGATATCAAAGCAATTTTGTCGTATTCGGAATCATATTCATTTGTCCCGACTCCCGATCCAACTGTACGAGTAAAATCTGGATCTTTATGCTCTCATTGGTTAAACTAAAGTGTAGTCTTCCCTTGGCATATCAGTGAAGTTCAGAATTTATGAGGTAAGTTCAAGTTGTTGTAATCAATGTTGTTGTGTATTTGGCTACTTCAATACTAGCCAGTGCCTCTTTCCAATCCCTTGCTTGCTAGGAGCATTAATCTAACAGGACTAGTTTACTAAAATTGACATACCATTCACAAATGTAAGAAACATCCCTTAAATTTTCTCACAGAGATAACCAGAAGGAGCAGCCCTCTCTACACATTTAAAAGTGTTTTTTTCAGCCTTACAACATATGACTCTCTACACATTTAATGGTGCTTTTCTCAGCCTTACAACATATGACATGGATGCCCTCTCTCCCATCACATTCAGGGCAAAGTTTCCATAATTACACATTCTACCTCTCTTTACAATACAGTATACAAATAAGCAGTTTTTGCCATTACCAATTACATTATACAAATAAGCAGTTTTTGCCATTACCCATTACAGTATACAAATAAGCAGTCCCCTTCTAACAGCTCTCCAAAACTAACATATAACCGGAAACTAGACTCAATACGATCCACTCTAGGTCCCACTCTCTGCACATAACTGGTGATCTCTGCCATCAGGCCGTAGTTACAGAAGTAATGCAAGTTGACAATATACCACGAAGTCGGCAATGGTCATGGTAGGTGGAGCGAGAAAGCAAATGTGATCGAGGACCACTAATTTCATTTTTTTAATCTTTCATCAAAGCTGCTTACAAAGAATCGTATCTGATGATATTCTACCCTCAACTGCTGCAAAAACATTGTATGAAATTTTCACTCTTTGGAGTTTTGTGGAGATGCAGTGTACGAAAACATGAAATTGGATGTCAGATGTACAATAAATCGGTTGGAAGTATTGCATGAAGTTATGCGAGTCATTGTTTTAGATGAAAATGAAGTCATACAGAGGAAATACAGGATTGGATACGTTATTTACGATGTACAAAGGAGTTAGGTACACAATTGCTACTCATGTTACTTTAACATTTAAAAACATGAACATTATAACATTAAGAGTATGATTTTTGCGAGTTTAAAAGTTTTATGATTTTAAATGGAAAATTTTGATTTTTTTGGGCACTGAAAAAATCCTACAGAAATTTTTAAAAATTCTGGTTACAATTCTTTGAAATTTTGAGTGTACTATGGATTTTTTTGTTTTTTTTTGGGTACTGAAAAAATCCTACAGAAATTTTTAAAAATTCTGGTTACAATTCTTTGAAATTTTGAGTGTACTACGGATTTTTTATGGTGTTGAATCCGTTTCTACCATCAAAATCACTATTAAAACACACTTAAATTCAAAATTTACAAAATATAAAACACCAAATTCCTGTGAAAAACCCTCAAGCCAAATCTTTTAGACAGCAACTTTTTAAAGCCAAGTCTTTTAGACAGCCACTTTTTTTATACATGGTTATCTTTATTAATCTTTATTTTTTAATAAAATTCTTGTTGAAAGTAAAAAAACACTATTATCTAAAACATCCAACTAATGCTCCCAATGTCCCCATTTTGACCCCCTTTGTATTAAATCGTAAATGATGTAAATATTGTAATTTAATCATGGTGAGGAGCTCAAGGCCAAGGCCCCACCATTGATTTAGCGTTTTATGTATCGACAATTAAAAATAGATGCATATGGTTATTGTGCTAGATAGGCACAATGTAAATAAGACATCATGTAAATACGAATTTTAATGAAAATACCCACAACTAGCTATGCAATGCAACAAAGAGATGGGGCATGATTCTACAAGGAATAGGGAGGGAAATTATTCAAACCCTTGAGCCAATGGTGTTAATCCATGTGTCAATGAGAAAACCCATAAACCACCAACTACCCATTTTGGGTTATGGACCCAATCATTTAATTCTTCCAGAAATTGGTTAAGGCAGTTAATGCCTTGGGAATGAAGAGGTATGGCAGCCAATTTCGTGTATGGGTAAGCCATCAACCTAGGAAATCGTATTTTGTCTCCTTGGGCAAGAAAACACCCACGAAATGGTGCCCAAAGCATTCTGAACAAACAGTCTTTCCTCTCTCACGCAGTATGAACTACTGGGTCTTTCCCCATCACGTTTTTCACTATTTTTCTTGCATTTTCCATGCCTGGGAGTCGTTTTTTCATTATACAGCAGCTGGGAGAGAAGGGGCCACAATTTGGGACTGTGATGGAGATCGTTTTTGCCCCAAAATGCCCATGGATGTTTTTTCTGAAAACGATTTCTGCTCTCCATGGTTGTTCCCCATTTGCCATTTTGTTTTAGGGCTTCCCACATTTTTTTGAATTGTTAGAAACCCCCTCTTTGGGCATTCCACTGTAAAAACGTTTTTCCTCATGCCCAGCAATTGTGGTTTTGCTGTTATGTGCATCCATGTTTTGGTTTGAACCTGTGAGCAAAAGATTTGGAGTGGTAGTGGACAGAATTGGCTTGATAAACCTAGTGGGGGAGACAACCTCTCAAGAAGATCAAGAGGGCTTTGGCTACTCTTCTATGCACACCTTGAGAGCACTAGAAGGGGAAGGTATGGCTTGAGGGATTGTACAACAGTGAAAAGAATACTTCTTTGTGCTGGGTGTGTAGGTATTATGGGTGCCAAGCTAGATAGATCTTGTAAGGTTATCCCTGGCTCTGTGCTTGAGCTCACTAGCTTAGCAACTCTTCCTTCCATTTCCTAGCAGCCTGATAAACCCGATTGCAGATTGGTTTGGCTCATCTTGGTGTATGCTTGGCTATGTGTGAGTCTATTGTTCCCTGAATCCTTATAGAGATCATGCCCAGCTCGGGGGTGGCAGTGTGTTGAGTTATTGATGATCACAACTGGCCTATGGTTGGGTGGAACGTTGCAGTTGCATAGCCAGTTGCTTTGGACTACTTTGTTAAGATAAGTATTCTCTTGTGTAAACTTTGCAATTATTTATTTGATGAATATCTTGAATGTATGATGGATGTGTTATTAAAATTACTCCCGCTGTGTTTTCTTATCATTATACATTTCCATATGATCTTTTATATTATGTGAATGCTTATTTAGTTAAAAGTTCATGGGGCTAGATGCCCGGTTTTAACATCACGTCCTCTCTATCATGCTGGTATGGTAGGAGGGGACGTTACACTCTCACTGGCCTCTCCTTCACTGAGGATTGGCATCACTCCTCTCCCTCACTAGCCTCTCTTTCATTAGGATTGGCATCACTCGTCTCCCTCACTGACCTCTCCTTCACTGAGGATTGGCATCACTCCTCAATGCAAACGTAGAAAAATGAAAATTGAAATCACAAAGCACTTTGTTACATCACTGTAATCAACCTACAGATAGCTCTAAGGAAGCAGCCCTCTCTACACATTTAAGAGTGCTTTTTTCAACCTTACAATATATGATGTGGATGCCCTCCCCCATCAGTCAGGCCAAAGTTTCCATCATTACACATTCTACCTCTCTTTACATTACATCATGCAAATAAGAAATCCTTGCCATTACCCCTTCCAACAGCTTTCCAATACTAACATATAACAGGAAAGTAGACTCATTTTGATCCCACTGTAACTCCCACTCTCTGCACATTACTGGTGAGCTCTGCCATCACGCTGTAGTTGCAGCAAGTAACGCAACTTGACAATACACTACAAAGTCGGCAATTCATTTTTTTATCTTTCATGAAAGCTGCTTACAAAGAATCGTATCTTTATGAGATGCCACCCTCAATTAATGCATCAACATTTTATGAAATTTTCACCCACTGGGGTTTTGTGGAGATGTAGTGTACGAAAACATGAAATTGGACGTTAGATTTACAATAAATCGATTGGAAGTATTGCATGTAGTTATGCTGCTCACTGTTTGAGAATGACGTAAAACAGAGGAAACGAAATAGAGGGATTAGGTACGTTGTTTACTACGTACAAAGGAGTTAGGTACCCAACTGCCAGTCAATTGAAAAACCTGAACATTATTTATAATTTGAAAAGTATGATCTTGGATATATGGAAAACTTTAACATTCCCTCACTCACTAACGGGCGCAAAATTTCCATAAAATACATACTAGTCACTTGACCTTTAAAGGCAAACTCTCTCGTTTTTGTACCTTTCTCATTACTTGGTAAGTAATACTCTTTCTTATGAGTGAAATTTATTTTCTTTTGAGGGTTTATTATAGAGATACCATTTATGTTAGTAATTCTATCTTGAAAATATATATAGGTATTTTTCAAATAATTTATTTTCGTGGTTTCAATTTTTAATAAATTTTTTGAGTTTTTAAAAAAATAAAATAAAATTTAATGTTATTCATATTTATTTTAAATCCCTCATGGCGGGTGTCAATCAACCAGGGCCCTCACCCCACGCGTGTAACCCTTCCCATGGGAAGGTGGGCATACCATGCAAAGAGCCAGGTGGCTCAAGGTCATCAACCTCCGCCCAGACTCTTCATTACTGACAACAGAGTCGCTCGCTGGCTCATTATCACTATGTGTGCTTGGGAAGAGCCCGTACGAAGGAAAGCCTAGTCTCTTGTGCGAGATCTCATGGCAATTCATGGCGAAGGTGGTGGACCGGTGGTAATGGAGGGTTGTGCCCTCATCCAATTCTCGACCATAGAAAAAGGCAGCCGTGGCATAAAAGCAGGGCCTGATTTAGCAAGCAAGGCACTCGTTTTTCTTATCTGTATCACCTCTTGGAAAGAACACTAGTGCTCTCCCTCTGTGATAATTCAGTCTGGATCCTCTTTGCTGGTGTGATCATGATGACTAGAACAAAGGTTACACCGCGAAAGACTGCGAGTGGACCGCATCGTTGGCATATTCCTCGGGCTCTCGTGGAGACAGGGCGCGTGCAAGGATTTTTCGAGCATGAGTTGCCAGAGTCAACGAGAGCCTGCACCATTCGGTTAGAGAACAAGCTCAATAAAAACATGGCCAACTATCTGCTAAGTAGCTTGTTGCTAATTTCGGCGGTTTGATAGAGGACATCGGGTCCACTCGAACTAGGGAGACTTGGCACACCAAAACACTTGGGGTTTTTTGGATAGTCAAGGCCCTGATGTCCTTGGCAATGGAGGACTGCCTCCAAGGCCAGCTTCGCCCAAAGAAGAATGACCTCCCGCTGGCTGATAGAATTTCCAACCTCGAGGCCAGCCTGCATGCTCTCATTCATCATCAGCGCTCGGAAATGGAACACATTAATGCCAAATTGGGCGTGCTCGCCCGGACTCTCACAAGAAATACTTTTACTAGAACTCCGCCAGACTCAACTGCGAACACCCAGTGAGTGTATCGACGGTGCCCTCCAGCCGAGGAAGATGGCATGAACAGTCACAAGCCAGGTGTTGGCCCTTCCACCATCACTCTTTCTGATGATGATTGGCTGGTTTAGTGTGTTTTGCTTTTGGGCCAGTCCTAATAGGTTTCATTCTGTCCACATTTTGAATGCTTTGGCCATAAACCCCGGCCTGTGGGGGACTCACTGTCATATTATCACTGAACAACATTTTTATTTTCCTGCCGTAAATAGCATCTAGTAGCTTTGTCAAACTCTAGATCTTTTCCTATCTGGTTTTTGAATTCAAGTATGATCATGCTACTCTGGGACATCATGGCCATGGATATGTATAGTATGATTTTGCTAATCATGGATATGTACAGTATGATTTTGCTAATCTAATAGAATTTTCTAACTTTAAAAAAAAAAATTATTGAAAAAAAAACGAAAATCTTAAACTTAAATTTGATTCAAGAACAAACTCTTTGTATACTCATAATTTAATTTTTTTTCATCTCATACATTTCATTGTTGAAGCTTGAGCATTTAAACCCAATGGGAATTTGTGGAAGTTGAAGTAGATTTGTATTGCTGTTTGGATTTTCATTGCATTGTTGAAGCTTGAGCATTTAAACCCAATGAGAATTTGTGGAAGTTAAAGTAGCTTTATATTGTTGTTTGGATTTTTATGTTTGTTATTGTTGTTCAAATTGGACAATGGAGTGCAATTTGCCACTTTTCATCTCTTTTCCACTTGGTTGCAATGAATAAATCCATAGTTTCCATATTTATCTTTTTTATAATTAGAGTCGTATTTATATTTGATATAAAGGTTGTAATTTAAGAGTGGTAATGTGTTTCTAAGTTAACAAAGGTAAGCACTGACTTGCTTTGCTATAATTAGAAGTTTTTTGCATTATCTCATCCAATTGTCTTACAAAGGACATGGTCAAATAAAGTTGTTGTGAAGTTCCTTCAAATCTATCATAATGGTGTCCAACAGAGAAGATCTTTAAGATTTATCATCATGTTTTTTTCTTAATTTAAAATTTTATCCTTTAAATTTTCTTATAATTCCACCCTCACTTGGTTTGCTAGGCACTATCACCACTCCACTACTAATAGGCAATCATATATATAATCTATAACTTTTATTATTTCAAATTTAATCTTTTCAATAGATGAAATTATTGTTAATAATGGTTATCTATCTAAACACAGTATGTTTAAGGTAGGTGGATGATGGACATATATATATATATATATAATTTTCTAGGAAATTCTTGGGCACTTCTCCTTATTTTGAGGATGGTACCTAGTGTAAACTCGACTATGCCTAAGTTCCAAGAACCTCGCTTTGAGGGAATTAGAGAGAGTCTAACTCTTGACCTCTCCTACATTGGGGGGAGAGATCTCACGTCTAGCTCATTGTTAATTTTTGAGCATTAATTCAATATACTCTAGGATCTTTACTAAGAGAATAACATGTACAGCATATCAAGTATAACAAAGCATATCAATCACACCAAGCAATCACATGAAACAATAGGCACATAGAGTTTCACTGGGGAAAACCATAAAGGTGAAAATCCCCACAACTTCCTCAGAGATAGAAAGAGCAATGATACAACCCAAGTACATAGAGATAGTCCTCCTAGCAGCTGAACCTCCTCCTCCACTAGTGCACCACTTTCTGAGTAGTGTACAAGTGAATAATGAGATGATCAAATAGAGTGCTCCCTCACTCTATTTATACTTGACCTGACTTGACTAATAAACTACCAGGGCCGACTTGTCTAACTCAGTCTAATAACCCATGGTAATACAAATCAGGGCTGACCCCACACTTGGTGGTCTAATAACCCATCACAGCAAGTTACGACACTTGCGACACTTGTCAATACAAATGACGACACTTCCGTATAGAGGAATAATAACATCTCTATAGGAGTACAATATACATAGGTGAAATACATTCCGAAGTTACAATTACATCAACACTCTCTCTTAACTAGGAAGGTATTTCTCGACACAGATCTGCTAGCACAAGTCTTCTTCTCTGGATCATCGTCACTAGATCATCGTCATCGAATCATCGTCATCATCACGGCTACCGCTATCTCAATCAATCTATGAATCTACTCGTCATAGGAAGTTCTACAGAGCCAGTCCTTTTTCATACTGGATGTAGGCCCACCACTTGTCTTCATCACTGGCCATACTGTGGAATCCTTGGGACTTATTACGTGCGTCACAAAACCTTGCAAGAGCATCCCAGGTTGTTACGAGCACACAGCTCTACCTGTCGGATCTCCCAGGGACATATTATATGTGACTTCACCACAAAACCTCGCAAGAGCATCCCAGGTTGTTACGAGCACACAGCTCTACCTATCGGATCTCCCAGGGACATATTAGATGTGGTCACCACAAAAGCTCGCAAGAGCATCCCAAGACTTATTACGGGCACACAACCCAACCTATCGGATCTCCCAAGGCCATATTACATGTGGTCATGGAAAAACCTCGCAAGAGCATCCCAAGACTTATTACGGGCACACAGCCCAACCTATTGGATTTCCCAGGGACATCTTATATGCCATAGGACAAAACCTCGCAAGAGCATCCCAGGACTTATTACGGACACACAACCCAGCCTATTGTATCTCCCAGGGCCATATTATATGTCCTCCCAAGCAAAACCTCGAAAGAGCATTTGCCAGATATCCTAAGGCCATATTATATGCCATAGACAAAACCTCGAAAGAGTATCTGCAAACCTCCCATGGCCAAATTATATGCTTATCATCACATGATCAACCTGATCATCCTGATACATATCATCTGGAGCAACATCCTAAAGCTCATCATCCATAATCATCCTGATACATATCACCTGGAGCAAGATCCCGAAGCTCATCATCCATGATCATCTTGATCATATAATGCATCCACCTAATGCATACCAAGTATCTACCTGATACATATCAAATGCATGATCCAATTGATCATAACAAGCATCCAACATGATGCATATACATATGCATGATCCAACTGATCATCACAAGCATCCAACATGATGCATACGCATATGCATGATCCAACTGATCATCGCAAGCATCTAACATGATGCATATATAGAGCAGTAACTGGAGCATCGTCCTAATGCTCATCATCCAGTGCTTACATCCACAGCCATGGAAGGATCCTCCTCTCACCATGCTTCGAATGGCTCCTCCAAATGTGTCCATCACTTCTTCCTCGAAGTGTCATCAATCTGAAGAACACCAAGCCTCTCTCTGAAGTACTCGAACTTCACTTTGGCTAGTGCTTCGTCAGCACATCTGCAACCTGCTCATCCGTCGCAACATACAGGAGCTTCACTGCTCCTCTCTGCACCATATCCCTAATATAGTGATATTTTTATCTCTATGTGCTTCGACCTGTTGTGGAACACCGGGTTCTTAGATAGCTTCACACAACTCTGGTTGTCACAAAAGATACCAGTAGTATCCAACGGGAGATCAAATAACTCAGACAGTAGCTTCCTCATCCATACTGCCTCACAACTAGCTGAATAAGCTACAACATACTTTGCTTTGACTATACTCAGTGCTATGCAGGACTGCTTCCTGCTAAACCAAGAGATCACACCTGATCCCATACTGAAGCAGCACCCTGAAGTGCTCTTCCTATCTACAGCACTACCTGCCCAGTCTGAATCAACATAACCCTATAGGTTAAACTTTTGATTCGCATCATACTTGAGCCGATAATCAATTGCACCCTTCAGGTACCTCAGAATATGCTTTACAGCAACCAGGTGAACACCTCTGGGATCCGTCACGAACTGGCTCAATGTGTTCACCACAAAGCAAATATATAGTCTCGTGTTTGTCAGGTACATCAAGGACCCAATCATCTGACGATACACAGTGACATCAACTGGCTCAGATGAAGCATCACACAAAAGCTTTAGGTTCGATGCCATAGGTGTGGCCAAGGCCTTGCAGTCCATCATCCCAAACCTCTTCAGGATCTCTACTGCATACTTCCCTTGACCAAGGAAGATCCCATCTATACTCTGCCACACCTCCATGCCTAGAAAATAGTGCATCATCCCCAATTCCTTCATCTCGAACTCGGAAACAAGCATCCTCTTTGTATCGACAATCAATCTATCCTCTCCTGTTACAAACAAGTCATCCACATACAAGAGTAGTATCACAAGATTGCCTTCCTCAACCTTGTAGTAAAGGTTGGAATCTGCTTTACTCTTAGTAAAGCGCAAACTAGATAGGAAACTGTCCATCCTACTATACCAAGTCCTAGGAGCTTGCTTCAAGCCATACAAGGCTTTCTTTAACCTGCACACATATGACTCTCTGTCATGTGTCTCAAAACCAAGTGGCTGCTCCACATACACTTCCTCTTCAACTACACCATTCAAGAAAGTTATCTTGACATCCATCTGGTGTATCTTCCATTTCATCACTGCAGCCAGGGAAAGTACTGATCTGATGGAATTGTATCTGGCCACAGGAGCAAAAGTCTCTTCATAATCAATCCCTTCTTTCTGGGAGAAGCCACCAGCTACAAATCTCGCTTTGTACTTTTCTATGCGGCCATCTGCATCATACTTGATCTTGTAGATCCACTTGGAAGTTACAACAGACTTCCCTTCAGGTCTTGGGACTACATCTCAAACATCATTCTTCATGATCGAATGATATTCATCGACCATGGCATCCTTCCATTCTTTCTTTTCCGCTGCTTATTCATAACTGGAAGGTTCTTTGTTCATAATATCACAGAGTAGGGAAACATAGCTAGTATAAGATCTAGTCCTCTTCCTTTTTCTGTGTTCTTCTTCTGGAATGCCATACCTTTCTACATCTTGAATGAGTTCTCTAGCCCATGCAGGTTTCCTTTTGTGAGAGTTCTTCTCACGGGGTGGTGTTGGCTTGGTTTTGCAACCAAGCTTAGTGCTATGGGCACCTGCTAACTAGTAGCAGCAGTTTCAATAGAAATAAATAACAATAAACTAAACTAGCATGTGCATTTTTGAATTAAAGAACAAGAACAAGAAAGATAAAAAATAATTTTTGTATTAAAAGATGAGGGCAAGCAAATGCTTGCAATAAGAATACCTTCGATTGATGAAGATATTTAGGAAGCTCCAATGGTGAGCAGCTCCAATCTCCAATGGGTCCTTTCTCCAAGGTTGCTACAATGGCCAAAACTCAAGGGAGATTTTGGCAGCATGAGGATAGGAATATGGATGGATCTGAAATGAGGAGCCCCTACCACCTTTTTATAGGTTTTGGTGGTGGGGAATACCATTTGTGGTTTTGTGGAAACCAATGGTATTGACCAACATGGTTTAGGTACTTTTCCCTCATTTTTTCCTTTTTTGAATAAAATTAATATTTTTATTCCCTTTTTAATATTTTGGGAATTTGGACCCTTTTTGAGGGTTTTTTATGTTTTTTTAGGAAAAATAATCTTTTTGAGTGGGAAAAAGGGGTGTACCAAGGTCTTTTGGTGACCTTTTGTTGGCTTCAGAGGCTCATATGGTGGAAAAGTGGACAAATGGGTCATGTGAATAAGGAAATGAGCTAGTGAGCACTTTTTAGGTGTTAACAGGTGGATCTACAGGTTCTTGTGGATCTTCTATGTCACGATCTGTATTTGGAATTGCTTTAGTCATAGTGGTGTCTTGAAATATGGTTTCCTTTGGTTCTTCATGATCTTCAACAGGTGTCTTCCTTGACTTGATGAAGGCTGAGTTCTCATCAAATGTTACATCCCTGCTGACATTAATCTTCTTGAACCCTGGAAAGTATATTCTGTAAGCTTTCGAGCTTTCACTGTACCCCAAAAAGATGCCCTTCTTTCCTGAAGGATCTAGCTTTGTCCTCTTTTCCTTTGGAACATGTGTATATACTGGACAACCAAATATTCTGAAATGGCTGACTTCAGGTTTCTTACCAGAGAATACTTCTTCTCGTGTCTTGTTGTCCAATATCTTGTGAGGTGTTATGTTCTGCACATATACAGCTGTCCTAGCTGCTTCTGCACATAGATGCATAGGCAGATCCTGGTCATGCAGCATTGCCTGTGCTGCTTCCATGATTGTTCTATTCTTCCTTTCTGCAACTCCATTATGTTGTGGATTGTAAGGAGCAGTCAACTCCCTCTTAATCCCTGAATCACTGCATAACTTCTTGAAATCACCTTAAGTGAATTCTCCGCCATTGTCGAATCTGAATCTCTTGATCTTCTTATCAGTTTGATTTTCCATCAAGGCTTTGAATTCCTTGACTTATCAAACACTTCATCTTTGTTCTTCAAGAAGTAAACCCAAGTCTTCCTAGAGAAATCATCAATGAAAGAGGCATAGTATACATACCCACTCAGAGAGTTGGATGACATTGGACCGCATACATCAGAGTGGATAATTTCCAAAATTCCTTTAGCTTTGCTTTCACTGCTTGAAAATTCCTTCTTAATGTTCTTTCCTTTTGCACATCCTTTGCAAACCCCTTCATGCTTTGTCTTGATTTCAAGAAGACCCTCTACAACTTTACTTGCGATTGGTAGTGCTCTATAGTGCACATGTGCAAGCCTTCTATGCCAAAGTTCACTTGGTTCCATGGATTCATGTACCATGGCATGTTCAGGTTGTCCCTTCAATTTGTACAATCCTTCCTCTTGCTCTCCAATCACTACCGCACCATCTATGGTCTTTCCCTTTTGCCACATGAGTACTTGGCCATCTACGAATGAAACCCTCATGCCTTTTGCATCCAATGCAGATATCGAGAGTAGGTCCTTCTTGAGCTCAAGTACATATAGAACTTCTTTCATCTTCAAAGACTTCCCATAGTCTAGGTTGTGGGAGGTTTCACCACTTCCTTTGATAGGGTATTGATAGTCATCCCCAAGTTTCACCTTATGGGGTGACTCATGTTCAGATATATTTACAAAAGATTCTTTAAACCCAATCATGTGTTTGGAAGCCCCACTGTCAATAAGCCAATCATTACAACCATGAGAGATAGTACCTGTGAGAGCAGAGATTAGAACATATTCATCTTCGCTTGATGAGTCATCACTTTCTGATCTAGCCTTCTTCTTGGGAGGTTCATCATCCTCAGCAGCATGAGCATGATATCTTATTTTGTTATTCTTCTTCTTCTTGTTGAAGTTGTTGTTGTTGTTGTCGCTTTTGTTCTTGGGACAATCTGTAGCAAAGTGTCCCTTCTCATTACATGTGAAGCATCTCAGATCCTTCTTATTCTTTTGTTGGTTGTGATAGGATCCCTTGTAATGAGAGTGCTCCTTCTTGGCCTTGCTTCTTTTGGTGTGAGCTGCGAGAGCTTGATCTTCAATTCCCATCTTTTCTTCTCGGGCTTCAAGCCTAGCCTCTTCTTGTGAACATTAATCCCATAATCTACTGAAGGAGATCAACTTCCTTCTTGCACAAATTCCTTGAATAAAGGAATCCCATGACCTAGGTAGGCCATTCAGAGTGGTCATAACAACTTCACCATTGTCCACTACTTCATCCACAGCTTCAAGTTGTTCCTTGATCTAAGAGACCTTAGAGAAATAATATTGAATGGTATCTCCATTCTGAAGCTTTACCCCTTTCAATTGATTCCGTAGAGTCATCTTCCGATTTATGTTCTTTCCTTCAAATAGCTTGGTCAGATAATCAAACATCTCCTTGGGTGTCTTTAGAGATGACACATGTAGTATAAGATGGTCTTTGATAGAATCAACAATGATCCTCTTTGCCTTGACCAAGTTCTTATTATGTAAGGCCTTAGCCTCTTCTCCCTCTGGGATAGGGACCTCTTCACATATGTAGGTATCCAATTCATTTTCTTCCAGGATTAACCTAATCCTATACTTCCATGCTCGGAAGTTATCAGCCCCTTCAAGCTTATCCTCAAGCTTGGTGTGGTGAGACATCTTAAAGAGTACTTCAAATGGAAATAGAAAAGATTTAGGTCTTACCACTTGATTTGCAAAAATTTGGATTTGGTGTTGGATTAGGGTTGGTCAGAGAAACCTTAAAAATTCAAAATGTGAATTTCAACTTTATGAAAGGATAGAAAGATGCGCCTTGAAGCCGCTGATCATCCTGGTATACTCAGAAATTGGAAACTGCAAAGTTTCACCCTTCATAAATGCTTTTCAATCTCTCGGATTCATTAGGAGGACCCTGAATTAGGGTTTGAGTTTCCCAGAGCTTCACCCATCCAAAAAGTTCGATCCAAAGCTCTAAACTTTGATTTTTCCAAGGAGCTTCCAGCTATGTCCTCAGATTTCAGAAATTCCTATTTTTGAGGAAACCCTGATTTTAGAGCCAAAACTGAAAGTGCTCAAAATGGAATTCTAATTGGACAGAAAGATGCACCTTGTTGAGGAGAGTCAAAATACCCTACTGCCTTTCAAGATTTGTGGATAAAAACCCAATAAACAAGAAACCCTAGTTTCCGTAGCTGTACAGTGTCTTCTTCTCAGGTTAGCTCTGATACCATGTTAATTTTTGAGCATTAATTCAATATACTCTAGGATCTTTACTGAGAGAATAACATGTACAACATATCAAGTATAACAAAGCATATCAATCACACCAAGAAATCACATGAAACAATAGACACACAGAGTTTCATTGGGGAAAACCATAAAGGTGAAAAACCCCACAACTTCCTCAGAGATATAAAGAGCAATGATACAACCCAAGTACATAGAGATAGTGCTCCTAGAAGCTAAACCTCCTCCTCCACTAGTGCGCCACTTTCCGAGTAGTGTACAAGTGAATAATGAGATGATCAAATAGAGTGTTCCCGCACTCTATTTATACTTGACCTGACTTGCCTAATAAACTAGCAGGGCTGACTTATCTAACTCAGTCTAATAACCCATGGTAATACAAATCAGGGCCGACCTCACACTTGGTGGTCTAATAACCCATCACAGCAAGTTACGACACATGCGACACTTGTCAATACAAATGACAACACTTCCGTATAGAGGAATAATAACATCTCTATAGGAGTACAATATACATAGGTGAAATACATTCCGAAGTTACAATTACATCAACACTCATGACCACTTGAGTTAACCCTTACACACACACAGACATCACTGTCATCCAACATTTCTAGTCACATAATGGGTAGCTACGACTATATGATTCCAAATTCCACCCTTGAAAGATTAAATTCCTGTGATAATAGCAATTTGAGCCATGAAGGAGGAAATATAATTCAATAAAATGCATTTCCATGTGTTAAAAATAAAATAAAATGGAAACAACAAGCATATTTGCACACAACATGCAAGATACATTGATATTTATAACATAAAGAAAACATAGATTTTGTGTATTGTTAAACAACAATAAGGTGCTTATCTTGTATTAAAAGAAGTTTGAGAAATTAGTTGTGTAAGAGTTATTTTCTTCCCAATGGTAAGTATCTGTTGCAGACACCACCCCCATGCTAAGCTATGAGGCCATTAGGGTAAATGAGGCATGCTACATTGTTATCCCTCTCTTAGGACAACACATTCACTCAACCAATATGCTCACCATAGAGCATTATGGGCATCTCACCCATCCATCAAGAGCCAAGGAACTCTCTTCCATTATCCCACATAATACAAGGAAGCCATACACATTCTTTGATCAATAGTCCCTCATTATACCCTTATAATGCTCTTTAGTGTGTGTAGAAAGTGTACAATTTACTATATGCCTCTTGAGAATTGCCCACCAAAACAATTATTGAATCTTAAGTATTCAAAGAGCAGAAAAGCAACAGGTGAATGCCTCTTATCTTGCCTATTGTCTATGCCCACATACAATCATCACTCTCTCCTCTAAAATATGTAATGCCCTCTAATTGGTGTTGATTACAATCAATTTTCCAATTTTCCAATGGATAGCAAACATAACAAAACATTAACAACATAGAGAGTAAGAGAGTATGAACTCAAGAGTGCTAGAACAAATGCCTTAGTCTTTGGAAGGAGAGGATTGGTGAAAAAACTATTGACATGAATTTTGACTTTGGCGATGTAGGACTCTTACAATTCCCATAATGATGGAATTCAACCCCATGGTCCTATAACTACATGAGAGGAATTGTCCACCAACCTCTCATATGCATTCAATGATTGGTTTTAATAAGTCAAAGAAGATGGATGGCTTCATTTAAGGGGCATGGTGGAAAAAGAGATGACTTCTAAGGTTGACACTTGCCAATAGAGCATTTACTCTTCCATAGCTGTTAACTCAAACCCAGTCGACAGGGGTTCCCATCGCTATCGACACCAACCCTCCGCGATCTCCCTGAGCATTGGCCCAGACAGGTTTTACCTCGTCTAGCAACACCTGCGAAGCAGATGAGGTCTCACCCGAGGTGTTCAAGGGAGTGTGGATGGAACCATGTTTCCACCGAATGAAGTAGGATGATTGCTGCACCGATTTCTTTAACTTAATGCAGTATTCAAAAAAGAGATCTATGCGTTTAACTTCATCGACATTGTATTCATAGTATCATTCAACAGAAACATTCATCATCTCAACAAAATGTAACAGTAGAGCAAATAATGCATCAAGGAAACATTACATCATTCGCATATCACAACATTACATTACCATAACAGAATAGAAGGAACACAGGTGTTGCACAAGGATGGTTTCATCATATATTATCACTGCAAAACCCAGATACAATATCTCTCCAAAAACCAAATCTCGCCAATATCTCTTGATCTCGCACATACGCCAAAAACATATCTTCAAGATCCCTTAAGACCTACAACTCTATGTCTTTATATAGGCTTCCACTTTTACAATGCTTATCCAGTTACTAACAACTTCCTAACTGACACTTAGGACAATTGGCCCAAAATCTAATTGACGCGGTCCAAATGACCCAAAAACCCGCATTCCATGGTACAATTAACCCAAAAATACATAATATACAGTCCAAATGACCCAAAACCTGCAAATTGCGGTACACTTGACCCAAAAATGCACAAAATATTCTTCTTTACGTCCAGTTTTCTGCTTGCCGCGGTATCTTCTGACTTGTCGCAACATTAGTGATGCTACGATGTTACCTTACCAAGCCGCTTGCCAATAGGCCCCCAACACAATCTTGTGGCTCGCCCTCGAGCCACGTCAGCTGGACATGGTGTACTGTGTGGTCTTGACTCGGAAATCCTCGTACTACTGCTCGATTGTCGTCACTAGTTCCTTTATGGCCGTAGCCGCCTCCTGACTGCCGATGACATCCTGGGCCGATGGGTGCTCGGTGAGCTTCGTTGCCACTTGTTGACAACGTTCTTGCATTACCTGAAGAACTTCGCCAACCTTTGTCATGAACTGTCCGCTAACATCCTGGAACTTTTCCAGTTGCGTAGCACGCTTCTTCTATCACTCGTCGACCTTGGAGACCCGCTGCTGCAAGTCTTTTAAGTCCGCAGACTTGGAAACCTGCTCCATGGGTGGCATCATGCGCATTGCCACTTTTAATGTCGCCAGGTGTCCCTCTGCCTCCTACCGAAACTTCATCAATTTTTCGACCTAATCATCCTGAACAATTCAGCCCCAAAACTGCACAGTGTCAGCTGTGAGCTTCGTGGCTGCTATTTCCAACTCTTCCATCTGCGTTGCTACCTCTTCCATCGCCCGTTTTCGGTCATCTACCTCAACTTGAGGTGTACCAGGATTCACCAGAGCTTTTAACTCCTGATTTTCTTGCCACAACTGAGCAATGACAGCGCCCAGTCGCTGCACACGTTGAAGCACATCCAAATTGGTAATGGGCTCCGACACATGGTGACAAGTCTCAGTAACGACCGTTTCTACTCGCACACTAGCATCCCACATGCGGGCCTTCTTCGCAATAGTAAAATCCTGCTCTTTTTTTAGTTCTTTGATCACTCGAGCCTTCTCAACTCGTTCTTTCTTAATATCCTCTTCGAGCTCGTCGAAATCCTTCCGCGCTGTAGCATCCCTCCCGTTTAACTCGTCAACCGCTGCCTCACTTTCCTGCAAGCGCAAACACTTTTTGCTAATCTCGTGCATTTAGTTTGCCATTTCCCTGCTAGCAACCATCTGCAGCGTTGTCAATCCTTGTGTTGGTAATGCACTGATGTTTATGGTCACTTTCTTCAACTGCTATAGCAAGGCGTTTAAAGCCTCATCGTCAGTCACAATCGCAGTCGGGGGAATCTCCACATTCCTAACCCGCGGCTCAGTGTTGATTGTGTCGACTAGCTGTGCCACTACTTCTTCGGGTGCCTTCCTGGAAACCATATTGTACAAGGTCCATACAAGCAGTGAGCGCATGGAAACCTTCATATGTCTTGAGTGTCATCTTGCGAGCCGTTGCGGTGGATGCATCAGCAATTGCTTGGATTAGTCTACCCAACTATGCTTCCGATGATAGGAGTAGCCCACTGATTGTCACAAGGTCCTGGTGCTTTTTTGTTCTATTTTCTTCAAGGGCCTGGTCACTATCATCGTCTGTCGGTGTCTTTACTGATTCTTGATCTGAGTCATGGTGAATCTGCTGGTCCTGTGTCTATATGAGATCATCTGGGCCGTTCACTGGTCCTCCGGTCTCAATCTCCGCCAACCCCATGGGTTCACACCATGCTGCTGGCCATTCATTCACGATAGCCTCCATCTCCGCCGTCGTCACCTTATATGGTGTCAGCAACCAATGCCTATCTGGGTCATGGCGGGCTTGTACATAAATTGCATGTGGTCGAATTGCAAACACCATGACCGGCTTGAACTGTGCTGCGGTTTCGTCGGACAATCAGGGCACCCTTGTCGCAGCGACACAAAGCATTTCCCAATAAAACCAGAACAGCAACACACACTCCTTAGTCCGCTATGGTTCTCGAAAAAAGCACAAGTTTTGATACTGTGCGCCACGACGCTCCTTCATAGTGTTAATCTCCATACCTTGATAGGCGCCAGGCTCCTTCCAAGCCACGAATGCAATCAATAGCAGTAGCCAGCTATATGTGAATGAGCCCTTACCGGCTTGAACCGCCACGACATCCTTCATCAACTGATTCAATAGAAATAGTGACCAGTTCATCTATACTCCGACCGCACACTGCTCGGCACACGCCACAATACCCGAATTACACTGATTGGGTCAACCACCCTGTACCACCTTGCAGGAAAGTATCTTGGTGCCGGTGAGCACCGCCTTATCGTTGATGCTGCTAGTGCAGTAACCATGGCCATCCTTCTCCAAGGTATAGCGCTTGACCAACTGCTGGGCCAACATTTTGTCATTCTCTTTCCCGCGGAAATACTGCGACGGGTGGACCCCATCCTTGGGAAATCCGATAATCCCTGCGATCACATGCACTGTGATGGGAATTGCTTCGTCCAACCACAACATACCACTGTGAAAGCAGGCCAACAACTGTTTCACACATGCATTGACCTCTGGCAGTCGTCCAAAATGTGGCATATTGAAAAGGCCTAGCAAGCTTTCCTATTTCAAACCCCGTGCCCAATCACGCAGAATCGTCTTACCGCTCAATCGTGACTCTGGCTCATAAGGGTCCAACGTAATCTGCTTGTATGCCACCATATCATGGTCATCATATTTCAGGCGCATCAACGCCGACACAATGTTAATAGAGCACTCCATCCTAGCAGGGAGCGCTGGCATCTTCAGTGGGTACTTCTGATTCTGGTTCACCTTATGCTGTGGTACATCCAACCGAATCGAGGGGACATACCTTGGGATATCAATGACCGAGAGTCCTTCCCATGCAGTGGACTCATCAATCCAGCGGCTAGATGGACCTGCTTCCCCTTGAGCTTCCCCCGCCACAGCAGTGGAGGACCGAAGCTGACGCTTGCTCTGGGGTGACTCAGAATGCTGACCTCCCTGAGGCTTCTTGGCAATCACCAACGCTCCAACCGGCATTTTTGCAATATCTGCCTCAAGATTGACATCTCTTGTAGACTCGACTTCTTCTTCAACAGTAACCGGGATGAAGGGAGACTCTACTTCATTGCTGATCTCAACTGTTTCCAGCTCGTCTGGCATACCTCATGCAATGTTCTCAACTAATCACCGGCGTAACTAACAGACCCACGCAACATGCAACAATAGTACTCTGCAAGTTCAACGGAACCTTTCCCAACTCACAACTGCACTCACCAGGAAACAACACTACTATGCAGCACTGCACAGGCTTCTCAACTGAATTCTCTTGGTGCCTTCCAACCAGCCTCGACCTGTTTTTATAGTGCCCAACCAAATCCTTCGTAATCATTACTAAATCCGGCATTAACTCAACCAAAACTCTGTAATAATGACTCAATCCGCCGTCGATCCTGTCAGTCGAGCGGCCGAATCTGCCATTAATGCCCATCATTCGAACTAGTGCCATTAATTAACTTTCTTTAATTTTGGCATTTATTGCTTGATTTGACCCGGTTGCAACGCTACCACTGTCGCAGATCACTCCTAACTGACGGCACAAACCTTCCTACCTGCGCATCCTCATCTTTGTCGGTGCGCCATCCTGCCACCAATCAAGCTGCATTGTTTGGTTTTTTTTTCCTGATGTGACTCAGGCATCGCGGTGTTTCAAGCCCGATCGATAGGGCTTCAACCTGCTACCATTAATCAACTTTGGGGGCATCGTTCCGTCTAACTGCTGCAACTGTACCGCTCCTCCTAAAGTGATACGAGTGATGTGATATTGACCCAGCCAGTGCATCTGCAATTTTCTTGGATGTTTCATAAACTTGTTGTCATACAACAACACCAAGTCACCTTGCTGAAACTATTTGTTTTTTATGTGGCGATCGTGCCAAGCCTTCTGACGATCCTTCTCCACCCCGTGGTGGAATCCTACAATAAAGCGATCTTCCTCCAATTGTACTAACTGTGCCAAATGTTCTTCTAGTGCAGCTGCAATATCCATACCTGTTGCGGCCGCTATGTGCAGACTTGGAACAATGTACTCCATTGGCATAATTGCTTCTTGTCCATACACTAGCTTGAACGGTGTCCAACCTGTCAACCGCCTACAGGTGGTGTGATATGCCCACAACACTGCTAGGATTTTCAGGTCCCAGTCATCATGGTTCGTATTGCACACCTTTGTTAGTGCATTTTCCAATATCTTGTTGAAAGCTTCCACCGTGCCATTTTCCTGCGGATGATATGGCGTGCTCTTCTTATGCTATATTTGCATTGCCTCTATCACTGTGCTGATGGTGCGATTGAGAAAGTGGTTTCCTTGATCACTCAACAATATCTTGGGGTAGCCGAAACGAGTGATGATGTTGTCAAACAAAAACCGCACAGCCGTGGCCGTGGAACAATCAACAACTGCTGCTGCCTTCGCCATCTTGTCAAATAATTTGTCGTTGTGATGATGTATCTTGCACCAGTGCGCTTCCCAAGTGGATTGATTGGTCCCACAAAATCCACTGCCCATTTGTCAAATGGCTGTAGTGTTAGTTGAGGCATCAACGACATCTCATTCCTCCTGGATGGCTTCTCGGTTCTCTGACAAACATTGTAGGACCGCGCATAGTCTATCACATCATTATGTAGAGTGGGCCACCAGAGCCCCGCATGAAGCACCTTTCTGGTAGTCGCCCGACCGCTGTAGTGCCCTCCAACCACTCTGCCATGTGCTTTTGACAATATCTGCGCTTGTTCAGGGGGTAAGACACATCGGCGCAATATCTCATTTGCACCCATCTTGTATAATTCTCCTGCGATTAGCTGGAAGTATGCAGCCTTGACAACCAACTGTTTCTTCTGATTAGTGGTGAACTCTTTTGGTGTAGTACCTGTCGCCAGAAAATGAATGATTTCTTCGAAATAGCCATCAGCTACTCCAACCTTAAATAGTTGTGCATCAGGCAACCCGTCTTCAATGTTAGTTGGTTCCTCGCCTGTTTCAATCCACAATAGGTGATCAGGGCCAACATTCAACCACCTTGGCTTCACAATTACTTCAAAATCAAATTCTTGAAAAAGAAGTAATCATCGGCAGATCTTCCCCCCCAACACAGGCTTATTGACCAGGTATTTTAATGCAAAGTGGTCTGTGAACATCTTAAAATGGCCTTCCAATAAGTAGTGTCAGAAATTCTATAGTGCATAGACCATCGCCAAGCCTTCCCTCTCGGTAGTAGTGTAATTCCTTTCCACGGATGACAACTTCCGACTGGCGAAAGAAATAGGGTGATTGAGATCCCCCTCTCCTGGTTGCACTAGCACCACACCAAGTGCAATCGATGATGCATCGACATGAACATGGAACTCCTTACTCTAGTCCGGAAAGACTAGTATTGGTGCCGAAGCCATCTTAGCCTTTAGCTGCTCAAAACTATCTTGACATTCAGGCGTCCATTGAAAAACCGCATATTTCTTTAACAACTTCTCCATAGGGGTCGTAATCGCTGCATACCCTCTGATGAACTTGCGATAATACCCGGTGTGTCTCAAAGTCACCCTCAACTGCTTAACATTGGTCGGCAGTGTCAAGCTCAAAATGAGCGCAATATTTGATGGATCGACTAACAGCCCTTGTTTACACACAATGTGACCCAGCAATATCCAAAATGGTGCACAAAAGATGCATTTCTTCAAATTCAGTGATATCTGATGCTGTCAACAGCGCTCCAACATCAACCACAGATTTGCCAGATGATCGCAGATCAAGCCATAGACTATCTAGTCATCCATATATACCTGCAAAAACTTATGAATAAAATCTTTGAAGGCTGCAACAACAACCCGCGAAAAATATCGTAGGTGCATTCTTCAACCCAAACGGCATCACTGTGTATTGAAAGCATCTCCATTCTGTCACAAAAGACGTCTTGTGGCAGTATTCCTTCGCAATGCGGATCTGATGATAACCCGAGAACCCATCCGTGAAAGAATACATCTCCTGGCTGCCCACACCTTTGAGTACTTCATTAGTAAATGGGGTCGGAAAGGAATCATGTAAGCAGGCATCATTCAACTTCCGCAAATTGAAACAGATGCGCACCTCACCGGTCTTCTTGTCCTGCACCACCATAGGACTGATCCATTTTGATTCTTCAACTGGTTCAATGATACCAGCATCCAACATGTGATCCAGTTCAACCTTGACCCTCTACTTATGGCGCAGATTCAATCGATAGGGTCGCTGCCGGATCGGCTTAGCATCTGGTTTCAATGGAATCTTCATCTCCCCTAAGTCGGCCAGAATCCCCTTCGTGTCCAAAAACTTTGTGGGAAATAAGTCCTGAAATTCATGGAGAAAATCGGTGACCTTGCTCATCATCTCAGCATCCCAATAGTCCCTGACATTTGCGAACTTGGGACTATCCTCGGTCCCAATGTTGATCTTGCTGATCTTCAGTGGCTGACTGATTGGATTGCTTGGTGCAGCAGGTGGTACCACATCACGACTTCCTTCAGATTCCAGGATATTGAAATTCCACGGATCATCACCATCTTCTGGCCCACCAGTGATATTATAGCATTCTATGAGAGACTGCATCTGGTAGTGCGTATGCGGATCCACAGGATATGCTGCCGGAACAAACTTCAAGACTACGTCGCGAATGAGCTGCAAAGTAGTATGGACATCTGGGTTGGCATCCACAAAATTGAACGTTTGAGTAAAACACACCATCAGCTCCAACCAAGTGGAAATTTCTCCTCACAACTCAGTTGCAGTATACCATGATCGCAGCATCTCATCCAAAGTATGGATAAAGGCATGGACCCACTCATCTCGTGGTCGCGATACCCATAACTGCTGACACTCCATCAAGTGACCTCCTGGGTCATTCCGACCATCATACTTTGTTGTGTGGTAAACCTCGGTATCACTAAAATGAACCATAATCAACTGCCTGCACTGCGACCAACCAGCAATGGATGCCTTGTGTGTCACCCACCAACGTGTTGGAGAAGCCTTCAATGCTTCCTCCAATGCCAACAATCGTTGTGGTTTAGAAACTTGTTCCTCAAATTCTTTCAAAAAGTCAAACAAGCCAGGAAACCCTTCATATATTGGCAATGTGATTGTTTCAGTTGCGATGTGGCATAGCAACTCCATGATCAACCCACACTTACATAGCGACACCTCATGCAAGTGGTTATGCCAGTGTTCTAACGCATCATCAGAGTCGAAAGACGCAGAGTTGTCACTGCGCCATCCCATCTCACCATTAGTAGTCGGATGAATATAGTCTTCAAAAATATTGAATGCATGATCCCATCCACTAGGATCGGCATCCTTCATTGGCTCAATGTATCTGCGTCCTTCAGCCGGATCCAACAGGGCTATGACTCTAAGAGCGCGGTTCTCGAAAGTCATCGTCCGCCGCTTGAAGTTGATTACCACTCCACTGTCGTTAGCCCATCTGATCCCCAACAACGCGGGATAAGAGCTTCCTCCTTCAACTACTTCAATGACATCAAAGTCGGCATATGTTTTCATTCCCTCGATGTCCACCACCAGCTGTGGAACTCACCCAATTGGAGTTACTTTTGCTTGGTTAGCCAACCTGAGCTATACAGGAGACCAACTCAATGGGGGACTCCCCATTTTTTTTCCAATCCTGCTTGGTTAAGATGTTAACATCCGAACCAAGATATAGAATAAATGAATCAACATCATAGTCGCCAATCTAAATGTTCATTCACATCTACTTACCTGTCTTCCACCGCTGTAAGGAGTTTACTGCGGACTCCTGCCATCCCTTCGTGAATTGTTGCAATAGTCCCTCGATCTTAGTAAGGGAAGCATGGTCTCATGCCAACAATATATAGCTCTCGAAATTTTTTTTTGAAGTTCCAGATGGTGTCGACGGACCTGCCTCAGAGGTATTGTCAAAGACAGGAGGCATGTTGCAAATAATAGCCTTACCGCGATCTTTTTCCAATGTGCGATGCACCTAAAGGAATGCCTCTCACTCAGTGTCAATGTCAAACGATAGCGTATTCTGTCCAGCCAACCGAATCAATGGTCGTGAACTATCCTCTCCAGTTGTCTTACCTCCATGAGTAACAACAACAACAGAAGCATATTTCGGTCTCGGCTCTGCAAAAATTGTCGCGACACTCGCACCTTGATTTTGGTTTAGCGGTGGATTCCCTGGATGATTCACATTCTAGGTAGCATTCTGATTTGGTTGTGGATTCTGGTTCTGCGCTGGTTGCTGTACTTGATTCTGGACCGACTGCTATGCCTGAGGCTGATTCTGCAGCTGTGGAATGTTCCCTGCTTTCCAATGCATAATCAACTGCGGGCAATTCTCAACCGTGTGGTCATTGACAAAACATAACGTACAATGGGTCTGCAACAACGGATAGTCTTGTTGGTAGTGCCCCCATACCACGCAGTGATAGCATTGCATAGGTCTGTGACCTCCGCGACCAAATCCTCCACCGCGTCCACCCTGGTATCCTCCCCGGAATCCTTCCTGTTGTTGGTACTGCGGTTGGTTGAACTGTTGCTGCAGTGGTGCTGGTTGCATGCCCTATCCTTGCTATGCATACTATGGTTGCTGAACGTATTGTGGCTGCTGTGGAGACATTTGCATTGGGGTATATTGCGGCATGAACTGCTGCGGTACAAACTGTACCTGCGGTTGAGGTAGCGGCTAGGATACCTATGGCTGCGGTTGCGGTTGTTGTACCACACGCTGATCGTCCTTTACATAGAATGCATCATACGTTCTCTCATGAAGCAACTCGTATGCCTGGCAATTTTTGTCATCGTGGCCCACAGATTTACAGAAAGTGCAGTACAGATTCATTGGTTTGGTGACCATCTTCTGCATGTATGGACATTCCTCATGGCAGTGCCCAAATACTTGACAAATGCAACACCATGACATACTACCACCACTTAGTGGATTTGGCGCTCTCGAAACCAGATAATTGAGGAAGTCTAGGCAATTATCCTTAGTATGCCCATCTCCGCGACATCACGTACACCAGAATTCTTCATGTTGTTCCTTGCCTTTCTTCAGATCCTGCAATTGGATGGTCAGGTTAGCCAACTGTGTCTGGATCTGCGACATCCCAGTTGCATTTTCCCCAATTGGCGATGCCTCCAATCGCATTGCAATATCCAGAGTTTCACTTGGTGTCGTAATGTTTTGCTGCATCAGTGGTAGTTGAATATGCGGGAGTAATGCCGCGATAAACCATTCTTTATGTTGGACAGTGCTCATGTCAAAAATGACCCTTTCCATCAGTGTTTTAAATCGCTGATCAAAATCCCACACAGTCTCATTGGGATACTACTTAATTTCTTTCAGCTCTGTGATATACTGCCCTTCAGATTTGGGTTTTCTGAATTCTGCGATCAGTCCAGTGCGAATATCATTCAATGACTTTTCAGGGGTGCCAACAGGAAATTGCACAAATTTCATAAACCAATCTAAGGTGCGACCTCGAAGGGTTATCGCCAGTTGTCCTTTCTTAGCATCATCATCTGTAATCTGATTTACAGTCCACACTGCCTCGCATAGAAACCAATATTGTTCAAGGTTATCTGTCCCATTTCCATGGAACATCGGTAACTTTGTGTCCTCGCCTGCCATCTTGGGCTTCCTTCCTCCTTTTACTGAACTACCACCGATTAACTGATGTGGAATTGATGAACTCGATGGTGTCGAAGTGGTATTCCTTTCTATTTGAGAGATAGTGAGCAGAGGTGTGGGTACGTTGGTGTTGGGGTTTGATCCTGCTTCTATCCTGGGCGTAGCCTGGTCATCCTTGTCAGGACTGTGAGGTCGCTTTGTCCCATGTGGTCTTCCTTCACGGCCTTGCGGTTCAACTGTAGCAGGACCTTCTTCTGTCTTCTACCTCTTTTCTTATCAGAACCTCGCTCCTCCCCTCGTAAGACCACTTTCTTCCTCGGCTTCACTCACAAACTCGTCATGACCTGCACCCATCTACCCCTTACCATTCCATGTACTGCCCCCCCGTTGTCGTGATACCCATAGCCTCCACCCACCAAGCTGTTTACTGATCTAGATGCATCTTCAATATACCCTTCTCGCAAATAAGCATCTTAATGGACAGTTGGAGCGACAGCAGAAACCTTCCCCAGGGTTCATGGAAGAAATATCTTTCAGCTTCACTATAGGACTTTTGCGTATCAACTGCAAATTCAGTAATATACCCTTCCAAGATGCTATCAAGCCACACTTCGACAACTTGCGACGCTTTGTTGTCGACTCCCTACAGTTCTTGGATCAACTCCAAGGTCCAGGTCGTCGGCTCATCACCTTGGTGATTCCTCTTCTGAAAGGTCAACTTTTCCAACCACTCGAACAAGAGGACCAAGAATTCACAAAAAAACCATTCGTGCGGACCGTCGTGAATATATCTGTCCACCCACTGATCTACTATCAGTCGAGTGTTCCGTCTTTCTTCTTCAGCAAACTCCTGTGACTTCTGATCAAACCAGCTTTGTATCTCCAGTTGCGTCGGATGCCACAACATATCCTCCTTTCACTTCACACACGGTCCCGACAACGGAACCATTTGTTAACTCAAACCCAGTCGACAGGGGTTCCCATCGCTGTCGACACCAACACTCCGCGATCTCCCTAAGCACCGGCCTAGACGGGTTTTACCCCGTCTAGCAACACCTGCGAAGCAGATGAGGTCTCACCCGAAGCATTCAAGGGAGTGTGGACGGAACCATGTTTCTGCCGAATGAAGGAGGATTATTGCGGCACTGATTTCTTTAACTTAATGCAGTATTCAGAAAATAGATCTATGCGTTTAACTTCATCGTCATTGTATTCATAGCATCATTCAATAGAAACATTCATCATTGCAACAAAATGTAACAGTAAAGCAAATATTGCATCAAGGAAACATTACATCATTCGCATATCGCAACATTACATTACCATAATAGAATAGAAGGAACACAGGTGTTGCACAAGGATGGTTTCATCATATATTATCACTGCAAAGCCTAGATACAATATCTCTGCAAAAACCAGATCTCGCCAATATCTCTTGATCCCACACATACGCCAAAAACATATCTTCAAGATCCCCTAAGACCTACCACTCTATGTCTTTATATAGGCTTCCGCCTTTACAATGCTTGTCCACTTACTAACAACTTCCTAACCGATACTTAGGACAATTGGCCCAAAATCTAACTGATGCGGTCCAAATGACCCAAAAACCTGCATTCCACGGTACAAATAACCAAAAAATACATAATATACGGTCCAAATGACCCAAAACCTGCAAACTGCGGTACACTTGACCCAAAAATGCACAAAATATTCTTCTTTACGTCCAGTTGTCTGCTTGCTGCGGTATCTTCTGACTTGTTGCAGCATCAACGATGTTGCGATGTTACCTTACCAAGCCGCCTGCCAACAATAGCCCCCCTCTCCTATTCCCCTCTAGTAGAATCATAACCCCTCTTATTCTCTACATAGCCATCTTGGATCACTTATGTTATATTCCAACATTAATATTTACATAGCTTGATTACAAGTGTAACATATGATCCATATATGTGTATTTACATCATACATCCCAAGCCATTCACTATTGATGTTTTGGCATTAAACCATATTCACATATTTACAATATGTATATATTATGTATTATGTTACTTATGTAAAACCTAAGATTTGGTGTTTCTCATCCCATATATGTTTCATGTTATGTTTCTCGTTTCTCATATTTGGTAACATAGATGTTTCATGTTATGTTGCTCGTTTCTCATATTTTGTAACATAGATGGATACAAATGACTTTCATGAGGTGTCACATATCTTCGATATAAGATGCAACAAAATTTGAAGTTTACACTATATTGTCTTTTTGTTTCTTCATACTACGAGAACTGATGTAACTATCAAATGAATTAGTTGGAACATGTGGGGTGTGTATTTTGGCTATAAAAAATTGAAATCACTCTAGCTTTACTATAAATCCAAAACATTGTGGAAAACCATCTATTTGAGCATATTAAAAGGATGAATCCTTCCTCATATGATGCCCTAATGTTGCTTAGCGAATATCGGAATATCGGGTAATGGATAGCTCCAATATCAATACAAGTTCTTTCTTCTTCTTTTTTGACAGTTTACAACAACACATGATCCCCAATGTTCTGAATTTCATTTCTTTTCAGTGTCTCGAGTGAGTCATCCCTATAACCAGTGACGCCTTCATCTATTGATAGCAAGGAGAGATCTAAGCCGTGTGTCGTTGATTCATCTCTCTCAAGACATGTGCTTGCTAAACAAAGATTGCCTAGAGGCTTGCACAATGAATTAAGAACTAAGGTTGCTCTAATACCATTGTTGGAATGCCCAGATTGGAAGACAAGCAATTGACTAAACAAAACCAAACAATGAATACATATAATAGATTTGAAAGCTCATTATACATTTTCCTATAAATACAACATAAAGTGATGATTAGTTTCATCTTCTAAATTGTCTCTTGAGCTCCAAATTGTCTCCTTAAGTGTCAATTGACTCTTCATATTCACCTAATCCTAATAGATTAAGTTCCAACAATTAATAATTAAATTAATTTAATATTAAATTAATATCAATGCAAATCTTTATCTTAACCTTATCTAATAACCACTAAAAGAGATGAAAAAAACGCTCTCTAGATATTTTAAAAATATGGAATAACGTTTTTTTAATTTAATCCATTTGGCTTTGGGCTTCAAAATTATGTGATAACTTGTTTCCAACCTAGCTAAAATTTAGTTTTGTTAGGTGACAATTGACTTTGGGTTGTAAATCTGATGTTGCTTTGCATTTATTTATAATTGATATTTTAACTTTTGGAAATGCCATGGCAATATTATGTTCAAGAATATAGATGTTTTAAGGGACTTTATTTAGTGTAAGTAAATGGTAGTAATAAACAATCTTCCATTGTAGATCAATGTCTAATTCAACAAAGCTAATATGGACCTTGATCATTTATGTCAATTTCTTGATTATTGGTAGGTGCCTCGCATACAATAAATTGTGTACTATGAAATCTCTCTTTAACCATATCATTAGTGATATCACAAGAGTGTATACAAGGGCTTGATCAACATATCATTAGTGATATCGCAAGAGTGTATACAAGGGTTTGATCAACATAGAATCCGTTAGGGAGGTTGATAAGTGCAAGAAAGCATGGAATATCACTAGAGTTGATGGCATAGTTGCCACCTCAAATTGCAACCTCCCTTAATAGCTAACAAATTTTCTCGCACCCCCTTACTAAATCTCAGAGGAAACATTGTAACAAGATGATGACAAACATGGGAGTGATTCACCATTGATTGTTAAACCCCCAAATTCCTTGGAACAACCCCAAAAATTGAATGATAATAGTGTGCCACCTCATTTTTAGTGGCTTTTCGATATATTGAAAAATAAGGGTAGCAGTGATGTAATTCTTTCAAAAAAATTCACTATATTGATTAATTAGATAGATTTTTGTTCAATGGTGTTAAAGCATTTACCAAAAAATTAACAAAATCTTTAAGAATTTAATTTAGGAAATACATTCAAACATCTAGAGACATATATATGAGTATAGAAGATAAATAGTCGTTCATAGAAGATAAATAGAATTGACAATAGATTGATTCATTAAAGTAGAGCAAACAATTATTAAATTCTATATTCATTATTGTAGCAGTAACAAACAAAAAAATATTATCAGTGGGTATACTCAAAATACATAAGTCAACAAAATGGCCACCATCTGAGTCCTTAGCCCTTAGTACTAAACGATATCACAATATTGATAGGTACTAGTGGTTGAGTTGCCTATTCAACCACCCCACTATCTTGACTTTTTCCTTAATCCACTAACTTTGTTGCTCTCATGTCAACTCAATGAGCATTGTTGAAGCTCAATGATTTGACATTCATCTCAAACAATCTCATACTCGGTGATTCACCAAGTTCCATTGCTAGTGTTTTATTTTTCACACCCATCTCAAGTTGACACTAGTATTGTTTTTCAATGGTCACCCAAACCCTTTCATCAAAGATTTTGCAACCACTTCACCCATGTCATAATATTTCAAATATATATGTCCCGAATCAAGCACTATTCCTGTCACTTCGTAGAGTGATACTTGAGGTTCCACAAATGTGCAATAACACTTTGAATATCACAATTTATTATTGTAAACTCTTTCTTTAAGACCTAATTCACAAAACAACTTTCAAAGTCACATTACCTCCTTGAATATTTTTTTGCAACCATGTGCTCAACCCCAGTGCTCAATAATGGCACCGTGGATAGCCTTTTGTTGCACAAACTAGCCACACCTCCATTCAACTTTGTTGGCCCGGTTTTGCAACCAGGCTTAGTGCTATGGGAACCTGCTAACTAGTAGCAGCAGTTTCAATGGAAATAAATAACAATAAACTAATTAAACAAGACTAACCATGGATCTATGCAAAGATATTAAGCAAATAACAAAAATAATTTAAAATCAAGAACAAGATAATGTAAAATAATGAATTTGTATTGAAAGAATGGGGCAAGCAAGTGCTTGCGGAATCAATACCTCTAATGGTGAGGTTGAATGGCTCCAAGGATGAGCAACTCCAATCTCCAATGGTATCTTCTCCAATGTGGTTTGCAATGGCCAAAATGCTCAAGGGAGATTTCAGCAGCATAAGGATGAGATAATGGATGGATCTGAAATGAGGAGCCCCTACCACCTTTTTATAGGTTTTGGTGGTGGGAAATACCATTTGTGGTTTTGTGGAAACCAAATGGTATTGACCAACATGGTTTAGGTACTTTTCCCTCCTTTTTCCTTTTTTGAATAAAAATAATATTTTAATTCCCTTTTTAATATTTTTGGGAATTTGGACCCTTTTTGAGGGTTTTTTATGCTTTTTTGGGAAAAATAATCTTTTTTAATGGAAAAAGGGGTGTACTTAGGTCTTTTGGTGACCTTTTGTTGGTTTCAGAGGCTTTTGATGGTGAAAAAGTGGATAAATGGGTCATGTGAATAGGGAAATGAGCTAGTGAGCACTTTTTGGGTGTTAACGGATTGCCCCCTGATGTGTGAGGGCAGGAGCTCATCGTATGGCCGATAGACATCATAGTTCATTTGTCTTTTTCTGGGGTTTTAGGGGAGAGAAGAGACCGGTTGGAGACTGGAGCCATGACCCTTGGAAGCTGCAAAAACAAAAAATATTACATGGCCTCAATATGAATGAGGTATAATCTCTGATAAAGGACGAGGCGGGCATTCCCATGCTCGTATCAAGACACATACAAAACAATTAGTCCCAAGAAGGGGGATCTAATACGTAAAGAAATATACTGGTACATCATAATGGTCCAGAGGGGACATTGTTGTGGGATATACTCATGATCATGGCTGATCTCAATAACTGATACACTGGAATAACTGTTGAACTGCTGAAACTGAAGGTGTCCAACATCTGTATGGACTCAATGACTGTGAGCCATCTTTGGGAAGTATTTGTATCTGTATACTCGAGGGAGTATAAAACTGGGGTACATCTGAATACTGTCGCCATACGCAACCCGGACATCTATAGAAAAAATGTAACTAGTTGTATCCATAGGTAGACTGTCAAATGTGGAGGAGTCAGGTGGTATCCGAGGTCTTCGACTAATAACTGAACGGACCAATACCCTGTGCGAGTCTCAACGATGCGATCGAGGTGTTGAAGTCGAGCATGTGAGAAACAAGCATTCGGAGAGGCACTGAGGATTCCTCTCGAAATGATTCGTAGGCACTCATCATAAATGGTAATGAGTCCAAGACACAAGGACCTCTAGGTCTATCCTCTGGAATCAATGTGGTTGTCGTCGACAGAGGGAGACCAGCAACTAACAAGGCAATGATGTTTCCTTGATAGGAGCACGAGGTGTATAACTGAAGTGATGTAGTACTGCTGGTAGGACTGACATACTTGTGGGGATGGGAAATAACTGGGTCAAAAAATGGGTAGACTCAAACTTCCTTTGTTCAGAGCATGATGACATGGTTGACCTGGCAACGTAGGGAACTGACGTGTAGGTGTGGGGATCATTGCTTTGACTGAATGGTATATATTGACTCTGGGGGGAGGACAAGCTGATAGGTGTCGTCGAGGAATTATCAAGGTGACATACTGCAGAATACTCTGAACAAAGGTGACCAAAATGGGGAATCTGCCTAATGAGTAGATGTGATCTGTCGTGGCGCCAAGGGGCACCATTGATTCCTTCTTCGTAGTTTTAATGAGCTCCAAGAAGGGATAAAAGTGTGCTCTGAAGTGGTACGGTCCTGTGGATTTTGTGAGCCCAGGACGGCTCATGCTCATGGTTGCTTTCATGTTTAGAGAGTCTGAAAACGGTAAGTGGACTCTATTGGTGTTTCTTTTTCGTAAGTTTAGTCTCCAAGGCCCGAAAAAGCATAAAATGATGCGGATGGAGAACTCTTCTAGCCGATGTGACTAGAGTATACATTTTTCGTAATTAGTATACAAGGTCCGGAAAAGGGGTAAACTTATACCAGTTAGACGCCCTTTCAGATACATTTAGCGAGCATGAAAGGAAGCAAGATTACTCGGCGATCTTTTCATTGTTTTAGGAGTCAGAAAAGAGCTTAACAGAAACTCCCTAAGTGCCTTTTTCGTAAAAGGGTTTGCTCGACCCGAAAAAGGGATAAACTTATACCGAACAAAAATGGATTGATGAGGGCGAGAAAAGGTCTCAAGCATCGTCATCGGTGTGAAAAACTGGATCCGGTGACATAAGGATTGTTGAAAACGGAGAACGGCCGATGTGGCACGCAAACCGAGGCTGTGTGGCGGGCATGGAAAAAATGCCCAAAAAATCTAAAGGTGATAGTGAGAAAAGATCTCAAGCATCATCACGAGCGCGGAAAACTGAATCCGGTGATATAAGGCATGCCCAGAACGGAGAACGGTCGATGTGGCACGCAAACCGAGGTGACGTGGGGGTATGAAAAAATGCCCTGAAAATCGGGACGTGACAGCGAGAAATGATCTCAAGCATCATCACGAGCGCGGAAAACTGAATCCGGTGATATATGGCACGTCCAAAACGGAGAACGGTCGATGTGGCACGCAAACCGAGGCCACGAGAGAGGCCAAAAAATGGTCAAAAAATGGACCCCATGAAAATGGGAAAAGGAAGGAACCTGCATGAAGTTCTCACTGTGCTGATTCCAACGGTACCAACGGTTTGAGAAATGGACTTCGTATGATCCCGCAATGGTTGTTTGAAAATTGGTGGAATTTCTATAAATAGGGCATGGGGCCCAAATGACATGTCATTGTTACGTGTGAGTTTGATAGAGCTGTCAGAGCTATTTCTCGATTTCTAGGAGATTTCACCGTTGGTTTTCGATTCAGCAAGTTGCAGGTAACTCCATTTGCCTTAGCCTTGTCAATTATGTCTTTTTTGTTTGGCGGCGGGCCCCCGAAGGCCGCGAAATTCCATGTTGACTCTCCAACGTGGAATATCGCGGGTTTCAGGGCTGTTCCCGCGATGAACCGCTCGGGTTTTAAGCTGATAGTCGCGATGTTCATCGTGACTGTCCGGCCGGAACCCGCGATGTTCATCGCGAGTTCATGGGGGATAGTCGCGATGTTCATTGCGACTGTCCGGCCAAAACCCGCGATGTTCATCGCGGGTTTTGTTGAGATATTGTAACTTCAAAGAATATTATATTTGTACTTTATTATTCCGGAGATGTTTCATTCCTCCGTGAAGATCTTATTGTATATCCGGAGATGTTTATTCCTCCGTCGGAATGTGGTAACTCGGGTTATTAGACTTCCCTAGTAGGGGTCGGCCCTGTATGTGTTATGTGGGTCAAAGGGTTATTAGACCACCCTAGAGGGGTCGGCCCAGTTAGTTGTAGTGGGGTATTTAACCTATTGGTTAAATACGAGCCTACGTGTACTTGTGTAAAATACATATCAGAGTAGTGTATAAATAGAGGAGGTGTGTTCCTCATTACACACACTCACTCACTTGAGAAAGGCGCATTTGTGGAGGAGAGGTTTGCTATGGAGGAGAAGGAGCTTATGCTCAGGGTTTGCATCTTTGTATATTGCTGGTCATCTATATTGAGGAAGCTTTGCTGGGTTTTCTACCCCATGAGGGTTTCCCAGGATAAATCTCTGTCTCTTGTGTTTATGCTATGCTTGTTGTTTCTTCAGTGATCCTGTATATGCTATTATTGTGAAATGGAATGTAATGCTGCTATTTTCTGTCTTAGCATATTGAATTTTAACATGGTATCAGAGCTAACCTGAAGGAAGACAAGGTATGGCACTAAAGACACTTGCTTTACTTACGACAATTTGAAGGTTAGGGTTTTACATAGCAAAAACCAGTCATTGTAGCACTTTCGCTATAAATCCGTTTTGGCGAATTTTTCGGATCTGAAATTGTTACAGAACGAAGCTAAGATCTCCAGGCACCTTGTGTCCAAAGGACAACCTCTAATTCGTTGTACTTTGTGATTTATGATCTGTACAATATAGGGTTTCTGCCTCTTCCAGATCTGAGTCAAAATCAGGTGACCTTGGGAAAAAGGTCATAACATGGGCTAGGAAGCTCCAAATGAAATTTCGTGAAAAGTGACAGGTATTGCACAGACTATACTATCTCAGAAAACTTTTTCAGAGGCCGAAGTTGAACCAGTGACACGTGGCACTCCGTACAAGTTCGCTCTCCTGTATTATCCCATAAACAGGTCACGTTGCGACACTTGGCATAACTCTCTCTCAGAGAATCCAATTGAGGTCAGACCTGTCAGGATGGAAATATAACAGGCCAAGCTATCTCATAAAACATTTTCAGAGGCCGAAGGTCAAACAGTGACACGTGGCACGCCGTACAAGTTCGCTCTCCTGTATTTTCCCAAAACAGGTCACGTTGCGACATTTGGCATAACTCTCTCTCAGAACATCCAATTGAGGTCAGACCTGTCAGGATGGAAAGATAACAGGCCAAGCTATCTCAGAAAACTTTTTCAGAGGCCGAAGGTCAAACAGTGACACGTGGCACGCCGTACAAGTTCGCTCTCCTGTATTTTCCCAAAACAGGTCACGTTGCGACATTTGGCATAACTCTCTCTCAGAACATCCAATTGAGGTCAGACCTGTCAGGATGGAAAGCTAACAGGTCAGGCTATCTCGGAAAACTTTTTCAGACCCTGTGGATCAAAAATTTCGGAGTTACACCAGAAACAATCAGGTACATATTTCTGTCAAAACAGAATTATTTTTTGGTACCTTCATTCATGGCTTCCGAAATTTAGGGCTTTGAAGAAAGTTGGAATTTTTGTAATCGGAGACCACGGCTGGATGCTACTCATCAAAATAGAAATTTAGAGACCAAGATCAGAATTTTTGGTTGGGTAGAAGGCCGGGCTTGATTAGACCCTAGTTCGGGACTTTGATCAGAAAAGTGGAAAATTAGGGCTTCTGTAAAATGGGAATTTTTTGAAATCTGTGACCACGGCTGGAAGCTCCTCAGAAAAATAGAAGCTTAGAGCTTTGGATCAAACTTTTTGATGGGGCAAAAGAGTGGGCTTCATCAAACCCCAGTTCAGGGTCACGTCCAGTGAATCCGAAAGTTTCAAAGGCAAAATTGAGGAGTAAAACTTTGCAGTTTTCAAATTCTAAATATATCAGTTTGATCAGCTCATCAAGGCGCATATTTCTATCCTTTCGAAAGTCTGAAATTCAAAGTTTGAATTTTTGGGGTTTCTCTGACAAACCCATATCCAGCTCCAGGTCCAGTTCTTGCAAATCAAGTGGATAGGGTTAATCCTAGAAGAATATGGATTGGTCACCTACATAAGTGAAGGAGTTCATGTTTCAGAGGGAGATGAGGCTAAGGCTTTACATAAGGAGATTACAAGCGATCTCGATAGGTATGACTCATCGAGGTATGTTTTGAGATTTGTTCATGATTAAGTTTATGGTATGTTTGTCTTCATGATTATTACAGTTAGTACAATCTTGATTTTAGATTTGTTGTATCACCTTAACAAAATTATGAATGCATGATAGAAGATATTCATTGGTTAGGGTGTTGACACTTATGATTGTACTAATGCATTATGGTGTTGTGTGAGGTTGAGGTTGTCTGCTAACAAGATACAGGTACATCACAAAAGACAAATCAGGCTCCATGACCATGAAAACATGAAGACAAAGACTCATCCATAATCTTTGTTCTACTTACGAGGTATGTATGACTTTGTTATATTATGCTTAACCTATGAGACATGCAGGTTCTAGCTCAGGATCTCTATATCATTCAAGAGGTTGTTTAGGTATGTTGTACATAACCAAGTAGGTATACTAATCCAGGTATGTTTCCCATGAATCTTACCTTGTGTTAGGATCCCTTATATAAGTATACTTGGAATGATTGGTTATGCTTATTCATAAAGTTAGTAATCAAGGGATTATGCATATTATATCTTTTATCAATGATATGCATGAGTAAAAGAAGACTTCCCTGAAATCTTGAATACTAATGTTTATTAACTATAATCATGACTATACGTTTTCAAGATTATTTAGTACTATAATGTTTTGATAGCATTTAGAATATACTAATGAGTGTATGTGTATGAGATCATGAGGATGACTCTTGAGCATGCACAGTGGTACAGAATGAATAGAAGTTCAAAATACATACAGAAGATCAAGCGGGAGGCAGCCACACAAACATAAAAGATAAGTATTTGAGTTTCTATTTGAAATAGTAATGATATTGCCTGCATGCATATTTGTATTCCTAGAATATATAATGCTGAGTGTAAACATTCATAGAGCATTGAACAGTATACAACTAATGTGCATATGTTTGGACAAACATTCCATTGTTGCTTGTCTAGAATGAAACCTCTTTGCTGACATGCTGAGAGTTGTGCACACTCTCGATAGTATGTTCTGGTAGAGATGGAAGGCATCTAGATAGCCACTATATGCATACAGGATATGGGAAAGTGTTGTGCCAAAGTATTGGTCAAAATAGTTGCATCACTATGTAAATGATATCTGTATGCATAATGGGTTATCTTTTGATGATTATGAAGTATTACTAATCATGTACTTAATTTTGATTTGTAGGAAAGGTCATGGACACCGTACAAGTGGTGGATGTTCAAACAAGAAGATTTACAAATCAAACAAAATATAGAAGGCTCATGGTTAGAAGATTCTCTTAGAAAGGGGAAGAGAATCACGACAAAATGTTTGCTCCAAGTATGGTGTAATTAAAGAAGAAGTATGAATCAGGTTCTGTATAGGTACCTAGGATCGATAATAATTTGATAAAGCTTAATATGGGTGATGTGGATCTCAACCTTTGCTACAAGGTTGAATATGATACACATATGACATGGATGCAAGAAGGAACTCACCACAGAGTTCGAATGATATTGAGGCTCATTTCAGTAGACCCATCTAACGAGAGATGGCACAGATAGATATGCAGAAGATCATTCAATGCAGAAATGAAAAATGAAAGATCTCAAATTAATGCTTTACTTCCTAGGTCTGGAAGTATGGCAAGGCTCAAAAGGAATATTTCTCAACCAGGGAAAGTATGATGAGAAATATGACTTGAGGTGTTGGAATGGCCACTCTTATGGATTCCAGCTTGAAGCTGTTAGGGGATAACTCATCAGAGTTAGTGGATATAACTCTGTACAGTCAAATTATTGGGTCTTTGATATATCTAACATATACTAGGTTATATATATGCTTTGTTATGAACACCTTGAGTTAGTATCTAGTGGAAACTAGATGTGTTTACCTGATAGTTGCAAAGTATGTGATGAGGCACATAAAGGACACGATAGAATTTGATCTATGCTATCTTGAAGATCATGAATTCAGATGGCTATTCAGATTCTGTTTGGGCAGGAAGTGTATCAGACAAGAAGAACACATCGAGAGGATGTTATTGTCTGGGATTAGCCATGATCTCGTGGTTTAGCTGGAAGCAGTCTAGTGTGACTCTCAACACAAGCGGAATATATGGCTGCTTGCTCTGCTAGTTGTGAAGAAGTTTGGCTTTAGGATTGTTTGACTTAGAGATAGAACCTTCTGAGATCCTATGTGATAATTAGAGTTGTATAAAGATGACATAGAATCTAGTGTTCCATGATAAATCAAAGAACATAGGGAACTAACAAGATATGACACAGAAAGGAACTCTAAAAGTTTGAATTTGTAACAGGTTACCGTTGTACTAACCAAGCCTCTACGTCAAGTGAAGAAGTTACCAACCAAACCTCTGTCTCGAGTGAAGTTTGAATACTTCCGAGACAAGCTTGGTGTAGTTCAAAAGGACCCTCCTCGAAAGGGGGAGTAGTATAGTCACTACTGATGAGATTGTCTCATCAAACAACAAGGTCGTTGATGATGTAACCTGTTCCCTACACCCAGTTACTTAGAAATATTTAGATTTAGGACTCTTATATTCTTTATATTGATGATAGATGTATACATGCTAGATACTTTTGATGGTTAGATGTATACATACTTTTGATGATAGATGTATACATGCTAGATACTTTTGATGGTTAGATGTATACATACTTTTGATGATAGATGTATACATGGTTTTGATGATAGATGTATACATGGTTTTGATGATAGATGATGATGATACATGTTGTAGTTATACATGCTTTGATGATAGATGTATACATGGTTTTGATGATAGATGATGATGATACATGTTGTAGTTATACATGCTTTGATGATGATGATACATGTTGCGGTTATACATGTTTTGATGATGATGATACATGTTGCGGTTATACATGTTTTGATGATGATGATACATGTTGCGGTTATACATGCTTTGATGATGATGATACATGTTGTGGTTATACATGTTTTGATGATGATGATACATGTTGTGGTTATACATGTTTTGATGATGATGATACATGTTGTGGTTATACATGTTTTGATGATGATGATACATGTTGTGGTTATACATGTTTTGATGATGAGGACACATGTTCTGTTCTTGGTGAACATGTGAAGGGATTGGATCATTCCTGGACTTCAGTCCGAAAGAAGAGCCGTAGACGTATGTCTTCGATAATGAAGTTCTTGATGAACATGTGAAGGGATTGGATCATTCCTGGACTTCAGTCCGAAAGAAGAGCCGTAGACGCATGTCTTCGATAATGAAGTTCTTGATGAACATGTGAAGGGATTGGATCATTCCTGGACTTCAGTCCGAAAGAAGAGCCGTAGACGTATGTCTTCGATAATGAAGTTCTTGATGAACATGTGAAGGGATTGGATCATTCATGGACTTCAGTTCGAAAGAAGAGCCGTAGACGTATGTCTTCGATAATGAAGTTCTTGATGAACATGTGAGGGGATTGGATCATTCCCGGACTTCAGTCCTAAAGAAGAGCCGTAGACATGAGGTCTCCGATAACTGAATGACAGGACTGAATCATCCCTGGACCTCGGTTCAAAATGTACGTGACAAATCCTAGAATTACTCTAGGTTACATCCAGCATGAAACAGGGCTGGCTCTGTAGTTGTGATACATCCAGCATGAAACAGGGCTGGCTCTGTAGTTGTGATACATCCAGCATGAAACAGGGCTGGCTCTATAGTTGTGATACATCCAGCATGAAACAGGGCTGGCTCTGTAGTTGTGATACATCCAGCATGAAACAGGGCTGGCTCTGTAGTTGTGATACATCCAGCATGAAACAGGGCTGGCTCTGTAGTTGTGATACATCCAGCATGAAACAGGGCTGGCTCTGTAGTTGTGATACATCCAGCATGAAACAGGGCTGGCTCTGTAGTTGTGATACATCCAGCATGAAACAGGGTTGGCTCTGTAGTTGTGATACATCCAGCATGAAACAGGGCTTGCTCTGTAGTTATGATAGGGATTGATCATCCTGGAACTTGATCTGGATTGCATCATCCATGGACTCATGTCCTAAAGAGAGCAGGATTGATCATCCTGTAAATCTGATCGTGTGATGACGATGCTGCTGATCGTATGATGACGATGCTGCTGATCGTATGATGACGATGCTGCTGATCGTATGATGACGATGCTGATGATCGTGTGATGCTGATGATCGTGCGGTGATGATGTTGATGATCGTATGATGACGATGCTGATGACGATGCTGATGATCGTATGATGACGATGCTGATGATCGTATGATGACGATGCTGATGATCGTGCAGTGATGATGCTGATGATCGTATGATGACGATGCTGATGACGATGCTGATGATCGTGTGATGACGATGCTGATGACGATACTGATGATCGTATGATGACGATGCTGATGATCGTGTGATGACGATGCTGATGATCGTGTGATGACGATGCTGATGATCGTGTGATGACGATGCTGATGAACGTATGATGACGATGCTGATCGTGCTGCTGTTGATAGTGTGATGATGATGCTGCTGATCGTGTGATTACGATGCTGATGATCGTAATGCTGATATTGATGTTGACATTGATGTACTAGTAACTGTTTGAGTTACTAATGAAGACAAATTGAAGAAAGCTTCCAATGATTTATAGATGTATCATATATGATGTTTATGACTCCTTGCTCGTGCAGATGTTGTTATAATATCCTTCTCGTTAAGGGGGAGTGTTGAGATATTGTAACTTCAAAGAATATTATATTTGTACTTTATTATTCCGGAGATGTTTCATTCCTCCGTGAAGATCTTATTGTATATCCGGAGATGTTTATTCCTCCGTCGGAATGTGGTAACTCGGGTTATTAGACTTCCCTAGTAGGGGTCGGCCCTGTATGTGTTATGTGGGTCAAAGGGTTATTAGACCACCCTAGAGGGGTCGGCCCAGTTAGTTGTAGTGGGGTATTTAACCTATTGGTTAAATACGAGCCTACGTGTACTTGTGTAAAATACATATCAGAGTAGTGTATAAATAGAGGAGGTGTGTTCCTCATTACACACACTCACTCACTTGAGAAAGGCGCATTTGTGGAGGAGAGGTCTGCTATGGAGGAGAAGGAGCTTATGCTCAGGGTTTGCATCTTTGTATATTGCTGGTCATCTATATTGAGGAAGCTTTGCTGGGTTTTCTACCCCATGAGGGTTTCCCGGGATAAATCTCTGTCTCTTGTGTTTATGCTATGCTTGTTGTTTCTTCAGTGATCCTGTATATGCTATTATTGTGAAATGGAATGTAATGCTGCTATTTTCTGTCTTAGCATATTGAATTTTAACAGGTTTTTGCATGGATCCCGCGATGGTCACCGCGGATTTTGGTGGAAAAGCCGCGATGGACATCACGGCTTTTTGTGTAAAAGCCGCGATGGGATTTTTTAAAATTTTTATGCTGGGGCTAAAAATTTCTTCTGTTTTTTCTGGCAGGATGTTGAGGAGACCACAGTCCTCGTTGCGGGAGCGAGAGATCGATGGTGATATTATGGAGAGGATTCTGACTGATGCAGGGGTGAGACAGACTCTTGCTATGAGCGGACTTTTAAAGTTCGCTCAGATACCGCCTATACGTTCAGTGAGACGGCTCCTGAACAAGCTTGTGCAGTGGTGGGTGCCGGCAGAGGGTGCATTCATTATTGGGGGTGAGAGGTTAGAGATCACTCTCACGGATGTTTATTTTTTGACTGGGTTGCCTCGCTTGGGTGAGGTGGGTGATATCTTGCCGAGGTTGCCTCCAGGTGTAGATATGGAGGACCTGTTACAGACTTTCTGTGTTGATGATGCTGTTTTGGTGAACAGCTCTATTAGTCTGAGATCCCTACATGAGTGGGATATGCGAGCTGTTGGTGCCTGCGTTCTGCGGATATTGGGTGCTGCTGCACCACATCGTATGTCTTGGGGGAAGACGATGATGGTGGATTCCGTTCTTCAGGGTACTTATTATGCCTGGGGGCAGATGTTCCTGGCTGGTGTCCGGAGAGATCTGGACAAGGCCATTAGAGAGGGAGGCGAGTTTTGTTATGCCTCGTTTTTATGCTGTTTTTTCTTCGAGCGGGTGCCGACCTTGCGGCCATGGGTACCCGTTCGTGCTGGTCTTCCGAGTGAGCCTCGTATGATGAGATGGGGGCAGATGATGCCTCGTGGCGGCGGTGGTGTCCGCGGCTACTTCACGGAGGATTTCTATCAGCAGTGGGAGCAGATGCCTCTGGTGATTGAGGACTACCCCTACGCCGGCATGGACTACCGAGGTGACCCAGAGATGCCTCGTGCCCCAGGACAGGCCTGGAGTTTAGACGGTATGTTTTGTGTTTTATTTGATATTATATCATATGTTGTTTGATTTATCATTGATGATTTTTTTTTGTATAGTATCTGATGGCTTACTTGCTTTGTGCAGATGTGGGTCCAGTGCCACCACCTGACTACATGGCTCGTCAGGGGCGGGCGATGGTGGTCGCCCATCCACCTGCAGCGGTGCCCCCTCCGCGTGGTGGAGGATATGCAGCTCGTGGGCGAGGGGTTGGCCCTCACGATGACGCCATAGATGGTGTCAGACAGACCTTTGCCCGGATTTTAGCTGGACTCCCCGAGGAGGGTTGGAGAGACCTGGATCGGGATATTTTGCAGGGTTGTTTCGGTGCGCTGCCTGAGTGGCAGTCGCTCCTATTGAGGACACCGGTGTTCGTGGTGAGGCACAGGGATGGTAGACGAGCTGATACGGCAAGGCCGGCTGAGGGGAGGATACGTCTGCGGGACGATCCAGCGGGGCCGGCAGAGCGGAGAGTTCGGGCTCGCCATGACCTGGCGGGGCCAGCGGAGGAGGAGCCAGAGGAGGATCCTGAGGAGGAGCCGGAGGATCCTAGGGATCCAGATGAGTAGACGATACTGTATCTGCCCCCAAATGTTGATGAGCATATGGGGAAGCATTTTTTGTATGACAGATGTATTTTTTGTATATCGGGTGCTGAGGGCACTTATGACATGTTGACTATTTGATTTATATATATATGTGGATATATATTTGGATATATTGTCATGTATGCACGTGGATGCACCTTTGTCTTTTGTATATGCCCGTGGAGGCACCTGTTATGCACGTGGATGCAGTATGTTTGTTGATTTATGTATGCTCGTGGAGGCACATGTTATGCACATGGATGCATTATTTGGTTATGGATATGACATGATGTGATTGGTGTGCCAGTCGAGGACACTGTTGGCCATATTATCTGCTACACTATTGAGGTGTCTTGGGACATGTGTGAATGAAATGGATTCAAACTGTCTAACCATTTGTTTAGTGCACAGGAATTTTCTGAAAAGACAGGGATCGCGTACCTGGTAATCATTGTTGAGATGGGAAACTAGGAGCTGTGAGTCCAAGAAAACGTTGAGGTGACGGATGCTCATTTGGAGAGCAGCGGCCAGGAGACCGGTCACGACATCGTATTCAGCATGATTATTGGTAGCGGCACCTAAACATACTCCGTCAATGTGAATTAACTCATGTGAAGGGGAGTATATTACCCAAGCTGCGGAGGCGAGATTGGGAGACCAATGGCTTGCACCATCAGCGAAACCGACATGGCAGAGTGGAAGAGGCTCCATCTGTGGTCATGCAGAGAAAAACAAATATTTAGGTTTTTTGAAATTTTTGTGAACAAAAAATGTATGCCTATACTAAAATGGACGATGGTGTCCATCAGATTTTCTATGGGTAAAATCGTTTAAGGTACAACCCGTTGCGTGGGTTGCGTAGGGTGTTGCCTTCTGAATCGGTCAGAATGTATGCCCCCTTCCCGAGGCAGGTGTGTATGATGTAGGGGCCTTGCCACATAGACACGAACTTTCCCTTCCCGGTTTTATCATGAGCTTGATCGTAAGCGAGGACAAGGTCTCCCTCAGAAAAGGTTCTTGGGTGGACGTGTTTGTCGTAACTTAGTTTCGATCGTTGTTTAGCTGCTTCCATGTTTTGAATGGCTGTGCGCCGATCTTCATCGGCCTGCTCTAGGAGTAGTAAACGTTGCTCGATCGGGGAAGTGTCCGGTAGGAGTTCAACGGCGATATGTAAGGCTGGGATCTGGAACTCAATAGGGAGGATGGATTCGACACCGTGAACTAAATGGAGAGGGGTAAAACCGGTGGCGGTTTTGGTTGAGGTGCGGTAGGCCCATAGTGCCGGGAAGAGCATGTCGTGCCAATTGGATTTGTGCTTGTCTACAGTACGTTGGAGAATGGTCTTCAAAATTTTATTGATCGCTTCAACTTGGCCGTTTCCTTGGGGATAGTAAGCGGAAGAGAAATGGTGTTCAAATTTCAACATGGCTGATAATTCCTTCCAGACGGCATCTTCGAAGTGAGAGCCGTGGTCAGAGACTAATTGCTGTGGTACTCCGAAACGAGTGATAACATGGTTGAAGAAAAACCGTGCTGCAGTGTCGGCTTTGCAATTATAGGTTGGCAGGGCTTCTGCCCACTTGGTGAAATAATCTACAGCCACAACGATGTGTTTGTGACCGCCGGCTGACGTGGGGTTGCAGTCGAGGAAGTCGATGGCCCATTTGCAGAATGGTCCAACAGTGATGACTGGATGAAGGGGGGCGGGTGGGGTTCTTGCTTTGGGGGCAAATAATTGGCAGTTCTGGCAATGCTTGACTGCGGTGATGCAATCAGTAAACAATGATGGCCAAAAATAACCGGCCCAAATGATTTTCTGGGCGGTTGCCATGCCGGAGAAATGGCCTCCGCAGGCACCGCTGTGACAATCATTGAGGACTTGTTCTGCCTCACTATGGGATAGGCAGCGGCGTAAAATGGTATCAACGCCGCGTCGGTAAAGGACATCCCCTATCAAGAGGTATCGGGGGGCGTGGTGTCGTATGCGATGGCGTCCATCACGATCGATGTGTGGTCGAAATTTTTGCATACGAAGGTAAGTCAAAATGTCTCCATACCAAGGGTCGTCAGACGAAATGATGAAGATCTGCTCGTCAATCAGGTCCGTTTGGATAACGGGTGATGTTGAAGAGGATGGGAGGTCCATGATGAGGTGAGCACGCGTGAGGGCTTTAGTGCTTTTGGGAGTCCTGAAAGTGAGGTCATATTCCTGGAGGATAATGACCCATTTAGCAACACGACCTTGTAGGAGCCACCGGGTGAGGAGATAGACCATGGGGTTGGAGTCGGCCATAACCGTGGTATGACTGAGTAGGATGTAGTGTCGCAATTTTTGTACGGAAAAGACTACAGCTAGGGCTAATCTTTCCTCGTATGGGTAATGCAGAGGTGGGCCAGACAAGGTTTGGCTGACGTAATAAATCACATGCTCTCGGTGTGAGGCATCTTCTTGGACCAAAACTCCGGACACAGCATGTTCAGATGCCGAGACATAAAGGGTGAAGTCTTGAGAGAAATCCGGTGGGGATATCAAGGGGGCTTGTGTGAGAGCTTTCTTGAGGGCTTCGAATGCCGTGTCTGCTTGCTCATCCCAAACAAAGGGTATGTGGGTGCGAAGTAAGCGTAAGAACCCGTGGACTTTGGTGGCATAATCAGGAACGAAGCGCCTAAGGAAATTGGACCGCCCTTGTAGACTTTGGAGCTGCCGAAGCGTGCGAGGAGGCGGGAGTTCAAAGATGGCTTTGAATTTCAGGGGATCGACAGTGATTCCGTCTTGCGAAACAATGAAACCCAATAAGCGGCCTGCCGAGACGCAAAAGACACACTTGTGTGGGTTCAAGCGGATTTTATATTTGCGACAACGCAAGAAAACTTGCCGGAGGTCGTTAAGGTGGTCTGATCGTTTTCGGGAACGAGCTGTGAGGTCGTCAAGATAGACTCGCAGGATATGGACCAAATCGTGAAAGCAATAGGTCATGGCTCGCTGGAAAGTGGCACCAGCATTTTTAAGGCCAAATGGCATGACGCGATAGGCAAAGGTGCCCCATGGGGTGGTGAAGGCAGTCTTGTACTTATCCTCCTTGCGGATGTGAATCTGGTTATATCCAGAAAACCCGTCCATGAAGGATAGGACTTCATGGCCCGCACACTCATCAATGAGTTGGTCAATGAATGGCGTGGGGAAATTGTCTTTTGGACAAGCGTGGTTTAAATCGCGGAAGTCAGTGCATACTCTAAGGGTGCCTTGCTTTTTGTTGACGGGAACGGGGTTCGACACCCAGGTGGTGTACGGAATAGGGTAAATGAATCCTGCTTTGCGAAGTTTTTCGACCTCAGCTTTAATAGCGGGGAGCTTGGAAGGGTGAATGGGTCGCTGTTTCTGACGAACAGGGGGTACCTCAGGCCATGTATCAATGTGGTGTTCAATAATGGCTGGGTCAAGACCAGGCATCTCAGTATAGGACCAGGCAAAGACATCACGGAACTCTTGAAAGAGCTTTTTGTACGCCTGAGTTTCTGCTTGAGTGCAAGATGCGCCCAGCGAGATGAGCTCAGGTTTCCCTGGTGTTGTGGAAATGTCTATCTGTATAGTGGGGGAAATGTTCGACATGTTCCCTTCTTCAAAGGCATCCGGTGCTGGGATGGGGTCCTTTAACCAATCGACCTTAGTGGGTATGAAATATTTCGATTCGATCGATAGCTGGTTGGATGCGGTGGATGTAGATGCTTCCGGGAGGAAGTACGAGCGATGATGCATATCATCTCAAGGGTAGTCGGGTGCAGTGAGTGTCTCCAAAATTTGCTCATCAGTATTGAAGTAGTCAGACCATAAATCAAGGGGTTCTGGTTTGAAAGTTGTTGAAATCATATAAATTGTATTGACTTCTTCCGACGAGGATGATGGCGGGGGGTGGATCTCCTCGATGAGGGGAGGAGATATCTCTAAGTCGACGTTGTTTAACTCGTACAACGCTGCTCTATAGTCAGGTAGATCAGGACAATGGTGAGAATAGTGGCCGTAAACACTGCATATAGCACAAGGATGGTTAGTGCGCAGTGATTTGTCGCGAGGCTGTAGATGTGGCTCTAATCTGACTACTGGGATGCTGATGTCATCGTCCAACATATTCATATGCTCTTGGAGTGCCGGTAAGTGTGGGCATTGATGAGTTGGATGTCCTATCTCATCGCATAATGAGCATTTGGGGGGAGCTCGAAACACTGGTGGGGGTTTAACTGCCTTAGGAGGTGGTATAGCAGTGTACGGTTGTGGACCTCTGCCCCCAGTGGGCTTAGCAAGAAGAGGGGGATTCGTTGACGTCGAAGCAATCGTGAGACCAGGAGAAGGTTTCGTTGATGATGAAGGGATTGCGACACCAGGAGGAGGTTGATTTGTGGTAACAATAGGTTGTACCGGTTGGAGGATGACGTTTGGTGTCAGCGGTGGAATGGGAGGTGAAATATACCACACGGGTAATCCCAATGTTAACCCGGGTAGACTAAGGGTATCCATAACCGGGGCGCTTACTACACCCGAAGGAGGAAATAGAAAGGGGATGGTGTGGATGGGTGTAACACCGATGTGACTCGGTACCAATGGTGGTTGACTACCGGGTGTTTGTGTATTCTGTGAAAGAGTACAGAGGTTTGCGACATGGGTCTCTGGTGACGGTGGTGGAATGGCCTGGAATGTAGAGGTCATTGGTGTATCTGAGTAAAGTCCGGGTCCCACAGAAGAAACAAAGGAGGTAATTGCACCAGAAGCTGGTTGTTCAATCATGGGGAGAACATTTTCAGGTGCTGCAGGGGCATTGGGATCATAGTATGTGAGTTGGTCGATTTTGACCACGCGTCCCTCATGGGGGAACATCATGGTGCGAAAAACGGAGGAGGCGACCGCTTTCATGGCGTACATGTAACTACGGCCAAGTAAAAGGTTATAATCGAGCTGGGCGTTAATGACCTCTATGTCGATGAGCACGGTTTTCCCGCCCAATTGGACGGGAACCTTGGGTAGTAGACCTTGAGGTTGAGCTGATCGGCCGTCATAGGCCCGCAATGCAGTGGTGGATTGCTGGAGAGCAGGGGATCCCAACTTCTGCCAAACAAATGTGGACATGACGCATGTGGAGGCACCCTCGTCGATGATACATCGATGGATGACAAGATTCCGAATAGAAACAGAAACTTGGACTGCTATGGTGGAAGGCAGACGTGGTTCGGACTGGTCCAAATCAAAGGTCATCAATTTCGAATCATTTGGGTCAATCGCCCCAATGGCGGAAAGTAAAGTCTTGCGCTGCGTAGGACAGTTTTTCAAGACTTCTAACGCAGACATGGCTGCGGGGGATTGAGCTAGGTCATCTACGATGTTGTAATTTGACGCAGCCCGTGCATTGGGGTTGTTGTTGATACGGCGGAGTGGGAAACGAGGTGCATTAGATGCGCCATCGAGTGGAAGAGGGGGTATCCGTAAAGTCTGATCGGTGGGATGAGCGTTAGTATCCTTATCGGCGGGGGGGGCTTCGGAGGTAGGGCCATACTGGTTCCGACGGGTTTGGATATTGACGTCGGCAGTGGACATCATCAATAAGTGGTGAGTGCCTGAATCAAACATGGGTTGATCAGGAGCTATGTAAGTGATTTGTTGTGGTTGCACGTTGCCCTGTGGGGGGGCTAACGGCTGAGTGTTCACCACTCCTTGTGTTGGAAAAGGGTTTTGTAGGACCAAAGGTTGTTGTGGAGGTGGTGGAGGGTTGGGTGGTGGCTGAGGAGCCGCCTTCCCTTGACGATGGGCGTCATCTGTCCATAGTTGTCGAGCTCGCTCCAGATGTGGGCAAGCGTGGGTATAGTGGCCATAGACACCGCAAATGGAACAAGGATGGTTTGTTCGTAAATTAGCATTTTTGGCTTGCTTAGGTGGCCGATCAGGATTCTGATGAGCAGGCGCCGCGTTATTGTTTTGCGGAGGATGGGTAGGTTGTGGAGCTTGGTTATGGTTTTGGTTGTTTCCACGGTTACGTCCTCTTCCGCGGTTTGGTTTCCCACCCTGGTTGCGTTGGTTATTTTGGTATTGGGGCTGATGTTGTTGTGCGTACACATGCCCTTGAGCATTGGGGGGATTCTGGGGAGCCGCAGGTGCGGGAGCAGATTGCGGTGGGTAGTATGCAGGTGGAGCTGGAGGTGGTCCAGCTGCCTGTTGGGGTTGTTGGTACCCCTGAGCTATTGGATGTGGTGGATTAGCTGGTGCAGTTTGCTGTGGGTACTGCAACGGTTGTGGTGAGAACTGAATGGGGTTTTGTGTAGTAGGTTGAGCATAGTATGTAGGAGGTACATACGCTGATGGCGCTTGCCCATAACAATGTTGTGGACAAGAGGGTCCATGAATGTGATGGGTCTGGTTTGTTGGAGCATAAGAAGTTGTTGCTCCGGAACTGGATGTAGCCCTAGAGAGGTCTGGGGCGGGCATGGTGCTCACCATGCTGAAAGGTTTAGGTTGCGGGGTGATTTGGCCAATGATGCCATCAGTGGCATGTGATGCCCCCGGTGCGTCACCACGTGAAGAGTCACCTCGTGGGGCGTTAGGTATGATTGTGTATAGATAACCCGACTGGGCGTAGATGAGATCAAACTGTTGGGCTTTGAGGATGGCCTCTTCTTCAGACTGGGGTCTTTCAGATGCCACATCCTTCGCAATGAGAGGGAGGAGGGATTTTAGAAACCAATCTAAAAAGATACGGTCGTCTAATTTAATTTTGCAGAGGCTTCGGCGTCGATGCCACTCATGAATGTGGTCAATGATGTGGGTGGCCGTGGTTTGTCTGCAAGACAGTAGGATCTCGACGCCCGCATCATAGCGGACAGGTAACTGAAAGAACTGCAGGAAGGTCGAGGCAAGGGAGGTAAAGGTGGCATGCGTCCCATGGGGCTGCTCGATATACCACTTGGCTGCAGAGCCAGTGAAGGTGCGCTGTAATAGACGGAGGCGGACAGAGTCGTCCACTATGGAGTTGGAGGAACACCATAGATGGAAGGACATGATATGGTTCTGGGTGTCTTCACCTGCCTTGCCCTCAAATTTAGGGATGTCAGAGGGGAGTTTGGTGGGCATGTGAGGCCACGCAGGATCGTGTCTGATGGGGTCATTTGTGAGCCTAGCTAAGTCTGGCAGGTTCAGACTCGCCATGTATGGTAAGCTAGCAGATGTGGTGACTGGAACTGGGACATGCCTAGCCATTGTGGTATGGTGTAGGGGTCCAGTAGCGCCTAAAGGTATGCTAGGTATGAAGGGTATGTGCCCTCCAATAGGTGTAGTCTGGTATGGGCCAGCGCCTCCAAGTGCAACATGGGTTACACTTGGGTTAGGAATAGCAGTGGGGATTCCTGGGATAGGGTTTGTGGAAACCAGAGGGGGTGTGACCCCTATGTTGGGTATACCCATGACAGGTGGTGGCCCTGTGTTGGGCATTCCTAAATGTGGAGTGTTACCCATGTTGGGCATACCTAGGGGGGTGGTAGTCGCCATGGATGGCACCACCGCAGAAGGGTCTGTAGATGTCTCACCTATGGTGCTGGTAAACAGTGGATCAAATGGTGTTCCAGACATAATGGTGGTTGGTGGTAACTCTGTGGGGTTTTCGGATTCTACCTCCAAATCAAAAGTGAAGTGAGGTGTGTCAGAATCGGATGACTGTCTAGTTGATTGACGATGTGTCGAATCAAGGGATAAGGCTCTGCGTCCATGACGTGGAGAGCCAAGTGGACTAAACTCTGGGAGTTTGCCCTGTAGACGACGAGAGCGTCTAAAATTCTCAATGGTGAGAATATGTTTTTGTGTAAAAAATTTGTTTAAGTATCAGGTGGTGATATATATATAAAAGACTCAAAACCCTAATGCAACCAAGGGTGCAAGAAGGGGAGTGAAAAAAGAAGGCTCTCAGGCCAAAAAATCAACCTCAAAAATTGCACTTATTCTAGCAGCTGTGCTACAATAAGTGGAGGAATGCAACAAATGGTCAGAGTACCAACATGCAAACGGCTTCTATAAAAAATAGGTGTAACTAGACCAAGGGTGGGTTGAATCATGCAAACACCTAACTAAAAGTATTGTGACTCAAACACACGATATCCTCTGCAAGGTGATGAAATCCAAGTCAGACAATATGAATGTTGAGACAACGGCTAGATATCCCCCTACCGGGAGGGACACCGGGTAATCAATCCTAAAGACAGGCTACTAGGATACTCCGTTCATGACGCGTCGAGAAAAGGTAAATCTGCCGTTTGGTCCTTTGATCGCAATATCCCAATACAGGGATATCCCGAGAACTGCGAATGGTAGCCCTTCGGTTACTGAATGGATTTCGGTATTCCACTCAGGCTTCCGGAACCATCCTCGCGACTTCAACCCTCCTAAGGGAGAGGCCTTCCCACAAACCGGTTGTGACCGCGCCAAAAAGTACTAAGAGATTTTAGCTCCCTAATTGGACAACTTCTATGTCTCAGATGTAATAACTGAGGGGTGTTATTGGAACACCTATCCCCCCAATACTACCTAGCTACAAAAGTTCTTTTAGTGTTCCCCAAGTGGGGTTAAAAGTGTGTTGAAATTAGGGTACGTTTTAAGGCTTAGTTCAATTAAGTGATCGTGTGAGTGCACGTGAGGTATTGTAAACTGAACTTGAAAAATGTAAATGCTTTTATAGGAAATTTTCACAAAACAAAGGAGCTTTTGAAAATAAAAAAGCAAATATTTATGACTTTTTCAAATAAATGGGAATTAAATTGCTTTGCAAATATCAACTCAAAAAACAAAGAATCTTTTGATTTCTGAAAGCAAATAATAGACTTCTTTAAAAGAAATAAATGGATTTCTTTTTTCAAGTAAATTGCTAAGGGCAAGATTTTAAAGAAGTAAACAGGAAAATTTTTTAATCTAGATAAAAATGCAAAATGAGTCTTTCTTTCACTTTCTTGAATTTTTTTTTAAAAAGACTTCTAGATATGCTTTTTAAATAGTAGAAATTTTTTCAAAGCTGTAAAATATGCAGAATTTAATACTGTAAAAAATGTGCTATGGGCAGAAAGTACAGTAAATTTTTTTTCAAAATCGGGATGGCCGAATGAAAAATTCAGCCGCGCGGGTTTTGACAGAAAAGCCGCGATGGACCGCGCGGGTTTCTGTCGCACAGTCGCGATGGACCGCGTGGGATTTGGGCACATAGTCGCGATGTGCAACGCGGAAAAAGTCCGCGAAGCCGCGATGTGCAACGCGCAAATAGGCCGCGAAGCCGCGGTGAACCGCGCGGAAAAGGGCCGCGCAGTCGCGATGTGCAGCGCGGTAAATGACCGCGATGTGCAGCGCGGAAATCGACAGCAAAGCCGCGGTGAACCGCGCGGAAAAAAGGCCAAAGGCTGCGATGGACCGCGCGGAAAAAAGGCCGAAAGCCGCGATGGACCGCGCGACTGTCAGGCTAAAAACCGCGAGGCGAAAGCCGTGCACGGAAGCCGAAAAACGAACCCGAAAATTGAGAATTCCGGGCTGTTAATGGGGCCAAAACTCAGAGCAGCAATGGATCTGCTGTCTAAGATGGCAGATCTATGGATCTAAAGGTTAAAAACTAATAAAAAACTAAGATTAAAAGCAAAACTAGAGATTTATTGTTCAAAACCCAGCGGAGTCGCCAAAAACTGTTGGCCCGGTTTTGCAACCAGGCTTAGTGCTATGGGCACCTGCTAACTAGTAGCAGCAGTTTCAATGGAAATAAATAACAATAAACTAATTAAACAAGACTAACCATGGATCTATGCAAAGATATTAAGCAAATAACAAAAATAATTTAAAATCAAGAACAAGATAATGTAAAATAATGAATTTGTATTGAAAGAATGGGGCAAGCAAGTGCTTGCGGAATCAATACCTCTAATGGTGAGGTTGAATGGCTCCAAGGATGAGCAACTCCAATCTCCAATGGTCTCTTCTCCAATGTGGTTTGCAATGGCCAAAATGCTCAAGGGAGATTTCAGCAGCATAAGGATGAGATAATGGATGGATCTGAAATGAGGAGCCCCTACCACCTTTTTATAGGTTTTGGTGGTGGGAAATACCATTTGTGGTTTTGTGGAAACCAAATGGTATTGACCAACATGGTTTAGGTACTTTTCCCTCCTTTTTCCTTTTTTGAATAAAAATAATATTTTAATTCCCTTTTTAATATTTTTGGGAATTTTGACCCTTTTTGAGGGTTTTTTATGCTTTTTTGGGAAAAATAATCTTTTTTAATGGAAAAAAGGGGTGTACTTAGGTCTTTTGGTGACCTTTTGTTGGTTTCAGAGGCTTTTGATGGTGAAAAAGTGGATAAATGGGTCATGTGAATAGGGAAATGAGCTAGTGAGCACTTTTTGGGTGTTAACAAACTTGAAGATACATCTAGTAGTCAACTACTCATCATCAATGCCTCCGACCTAATTAAGATAACTAAAAAAAATCAATTCATTCTTATGATCTTTGTCTTGATTTCATTACATGAAATTTAACCCCTTTGGTCCTTGTGGGTATCAAAGAATCTACTACATTATAGTGTAGTGTTCTAGTCCAAGGTTCGACATGGATCCACTAACCACTCCCACAATATGTACAATGTGAGGCCTAATGCAAATCATGCAAATGTGTTCTAGTCCCTCTCAAATATTTGTAATCACTATCAATAGGCATTGACATAGGAATACAATCTAACATTCTAAAATTCTCTAGGAATCCCCTCTAGTATATTTTTCTTACCCCCTATATTTGGACATGATGGGATCCCATACAAACTATCACATCCCCATCCATGGATTTAACGAACAGAGGGGGACATTTATGAATTCTAGGCTTTTAAATTTTTCCCCATGGCCATATTACAAATTCATAAACAATAAAATGCATGTGTAGATGTATAATTGTAAAACACAATGGAAATAAATTTCTATCCACACACACACACACACACAGCATGCATATACAAGCATAATTATCACATGCATAAAATAAATTCATTGCACATCCAAAATTTACAATAGAATACTTATCTTTAAACAAAGAAGATCCAAGGAACTGGTTGTGTAAGAGAAATTTTCCACCCAATCATAGGCACTATGTCCATCATATACTTGTTGTTGCTGCAACATCCCCCCAAAATTTTGAAAAATATGGGGGCCCCTCCTCCTACACTTTTGTATTGATTTTTCTTTCTCTTTCTTTTGAAGCTTATCCTGCTCTAAATCCGCCAAAACTTTAACACTTGTTTCCCAAAGAGGTTTTCTGAAAATTTTTCTAAGGCAAAGTCACCTTTAGCCTTCGGCGCAAGTTTTAACCATAAGTCTTCCACCTTCAGCACAAGTTTTAACCATAAGTCGTCTGCCTTGGGTGCAAATATTAAACCAAACTTTACTTTCTCAACAAAAAGTCTTGACTGTATTTTGACCATTGTTTTTTGATCCTCGCTCGCACAAATTTTAGATTTAAGCTGCTCGCTTATCGCGCAAAGTCTAAAACTACCTTGGCCGCTTTAGGCGCACTTCAAGAGCTCATTTTGGCCGCCTTTGGCGTAAGTTCCTAGCATTATTTTGGCCGCCTTCATCGCAGAGTTTAACTTCATAAAGGACGTCGGCGCAAGAATCCTCTAAGTCTTTGGAACTCTTTGGCGCATGGCTTAGCCTTAAAATCGCCAATGGCTGGATTTTTATGACCAATCTTCTAAGGATTTAAGCGCAGTTTTTAGCGACAACTTTTGCGACAGAAGCGCAGGAGTTATTTTATTTTGGCCAACACCGGCGCATGGCTTAGATTTAAAATCATCGATGGGCGGATTTTTATGACCAAATTCTGTGACAAAGCGCAAATGTTAAAATTAATCCTCGCACTGAGGTGCAGCTTCTAACGATATTTTTGCCGACCTTTTGCAAACCATCCAGTGCAAGTCTTGATGATATTTTCTCCGCTATGGCGTATAGGTTAGCCAAAAAAATCGCCGCTACATTCACGATCTTGTTCACTTGGTCATTGGCGCATCTTTTGGGCGCAGATCCTAGTGATAATTTCCCCACTGCGATCACAAGCACTACGACTAATAATGCCGCCACACCGTTTATCCCAAACCATCACAAGGTTTAAAATCAATCTTTGTGCTGCGACATAGTTTTTAACGATATTGTTGCTAACCTTTTGAAAACCATCTAGCGCAAATATTGGTGATTTTTTCCCCGACTATGGTGCATAAGTTATCCTTATAGTTGTCGTCGTTGCGTCGCTTCCAATCATAAAACGCCGATAAGCTTTAAGCCCATGGGCTCGACCCTTGATCGCGGGATTTTAATCATAAACGTCCGCCCATTGCGCATTAGTTAACGCTATCTTCCCCGCCATGGCGTAGCCCGCCTGTTTCGGTGTGCGTGTGAGTACACATTAATTAGAACTTATGGCAGCCGTGTTAAATCAACCACCTTTCAACTTTGAGCTCCGTGCCTATTAAATTGGACAACCTGTGGCCCAGGCGACATAAATGTGTCCCTTTTAAATATAATGAGGCTTGAGGTGTACGAATATTCGTTTAAAGTCCTTGTCAAAATATTTACTTACGTTATTTCGCTATTGCAGGTTTTGACATGCTTAGGAAATCCGCCCAATGCAAAGCTAAGCTCGTGGAGTCAGACTCAGACTTAGAAAGAAAACAAGAAGCCAAGCAAAAACAGGAGGCCAATGCAGTTGAAATGGAAAAATTAGCAAGACTACAGGCAGAAAAAGAGGCAGCCGAATTGGCATAGGTGGCAAGGCTGCAAGCAGAAGAAGAAGTTAGAAAGGCAAAATAACAAGGTCCATCTGATCCGCGACCCATGGACTTAGATCTTCCAAAGAAAGACCCACCAGGGATAGTTGATACTGGAGTTGTTCCTACTGATGAATTAGCACTAACCCCATACAACCCCAAGAAGCAGCGCCAAGTGGCCAACCTGGATTCCGTTTATTTTCATGAAAGGAAGAAGGCTATTATTGGTAGATCGGTTAAGAAAGTGGAAATTGGGTCGGTTATATCCAGTCAGTCGAGCCACCCACGCAAGCCGAAGTAGAGGAACCATTGGGAGTCGTAGATCCGGTACAAGCGAACATCCAAGCTGAAATTGGCGAACCAGCAGAAGTTGAAAAGTCAACAAAATCTATTGATACATCCGGTCCTTAGTTGGTTTTAAATGAAATAAATGGACAAGCACAGCTGGAATTTATTTTGGTTACATATTTTGTAAAAGGACAGCTCTATTATTAGTTTGCCTTATTAGTCACTAGAAGACAAAAATTTTGTTCCCTCCTAGGTTTAGGGTTAGGTTTTGGGAAAAGGAAAGCATTGTAAATCTATAAATGGACAGACAGAAGAGAATGAACGAACTTTTGACAGGAAAAGAAAAAAGACTGCGCTATGTATGGGAACTATTTTCCAGATATAAAGATACAGGAGTTTGTTTTTGTCTATTGAAAGCGTGCACAACATTTGCTTGGGATCTGTGTAAAGGGATGTGGAACTATTTCGACTCTCTTACCACTGGTTTATTGTGAGATTGTTCTAACTCATTGTGGATTCCTCCATTGCTGTGAATGTTTTTCATTTTTTGTGTATTATGCTGTGTACTATGAGTGGTGAAATCGTTTTAATTCATTTGATCTATCTTGAATGTATCTCCCTTTCTGCTGTAATTTGCATTTAAACTAGTTCAAACAGCTATCTGCGTGCCCCTATGTGTATCTACAGCACGCTACTCATTCTCTTATTTTGGCTCCTCGTGAGGATAGAATAGATTTGCTTATCACAGTTTTAGATTAAGATTTGTTTCAGCTTTTCATTTAGATTAAATTAGTTTACAGCACTTGCATCTCATACATAAATTTAAAACACATAAACGGTGGATCGGGCCGCAACCGGTAAATAACACAACAAATCTTAAATCTTACATGGTAGCTGGAACCGTTAACTGGATAGATTCCTCACACTAAACAGTGAGCGATCTAATTGGGATTTCCTACCGAGGAGAATCCCTTGCTGATTGATGCTGCGATTTTCGGGGCATCAACAGTTTTTGGCGCTAAAAGGAGGGCCACCAGTGCATGGATGGTAGAAGAGATCCCTTCATTAGAAGAAATCCCACTGAAGACCCATTTGAAACAATTGTTCCAGAAGATTTAGACCTGGAATCCATAAATCAAGAAAATCCAAATCCTGAAGTTGAATAGCAAGAAACACTGTATGTTGTTCCTTTTGCTGAAATAGAAGATTTAAGAAGGCATACCCGCGCTTATGTTGGGAAACTTAGTGGTTTGAATGCAGTCCCGTTACTTCCCAGACGAGCAACTCCTAAGAGAGATCCATAGTATACCAGAGACACAGTATTGGTTCAAAACTTAGAAGATCTGGTAGATCTATCGTTAGAAGAAATTACTGAGCTATTTGGAGAAATTGGATTTGAAACTCCTCCAGAGTTGCATACTCCACAAAATTCTCCACCTCATATTCAACGTAGCTCTCCACCGCGTACTCCAAGAATCATGGCTTGGAGAGCAGTAGGAGCTCTGAATCTGGCAGCTCCTTTCCATAATCTTCCTAAGAACCCTGAGAAATTTTTGCCTAAATATGACCCAGGTAAAGGGATCACTGCAGAGGATCATCTTAAAATTTTTTATCTATCCTTGAATCTTCTAAATGTAGAACATGAAGATGTGGTTTTCCGAGTATTTCCCTACACATTTGAACCTAAATTTTCTTCCTAGTATTTTAGCCTTCAAGCTAGTTCAATATCCAATTGGGAAGACTTCAAAAAATGTTTTTTAAAGAAGTATGGAAACCAGAAAACGGTAGGTACCCTAATGAAAGAATTGTTGTCCATGAGAATGGAGAAGAAGGAGAAAGTCCAAGAGTTTAATCAAAGATTCACTACCCTGCTGAATAATTTCAGTGACACTGCAAGGCATGCTGAGGAATCATTAGTTGAGTACTATACAACAGATCTTGACTCTCCGATAGCCATGTTTGTTAAAAGAGCAAAGAAAACTACCTTAATAGAAAACTTTGAAGAAGCAAAGAAGGTAGAAGAAGAGGCAGACAACATTGCTAAACATGCTCTAGATTTAGAAGCAAAGCAGCCTGTGAAGAAACCTTTTCTTTTAACCAAAAACAAGGAAGACCCATCAACTGATATGGAAAACATTGTCAAAATGATGCAAAAGATTTCAAACAAAATTGTGGATTTAGAAAAGGATAAAGCAGCCAGTACCTCTAGGCAGTCGTTCAAACCTTATTATAAGAAAAGAGAAGAAAATGGATAGCCAACTCCGCCCATAAAAAATTCTGCTGTTTTAAATTTAAATGAAGTAGGTATGGATCATTTCTGTACTTTCCATCAAGAACAACATTCTGAAAAAAGTTGTCCGCAGTGGATTAATTCAATGAGTTTAGTGATGAATCAAATGCTTGATGCGCAATTATTGGAACAAAAGGATCCTCAAGAGGAACAAGTTTCTGATTAGGGGGAAACCACCCTAGACACCACCATGGTTCTCTGGGATTGGTCACCAACTCAGGAACCTTCTCTTGAAGAGCTCGCTGATGAGTCTCAAGCAGCATCCATAAATATTTCCACTAGAAGTAAAGGCCCTTACCTGATCAAACTTTAGATATTCCTAAAGTGAAATCCTCAAGGGAATTGCCAAGGCGGCATATAACAGTTATCCCACAGTAGCCCAAGGCTATCCCACGGTAGCCCAAGATAATTCTGACACCTATAAAAGAATCAATTGCTGAAAAAGCCAAACAACTAAATATTACTCCAAACAAAACAGAAACTCAACCCAAGATTTCTAAGGTATGCAATATGGGTTACGATATAATTGAAGACAATAAGAAGAATAAAGCCAACATTTCCATATTTGACATGTGCAGTTTTCCCCTGCAAAGACAAAAGTTGCTAGAGGTTTTTCACCCACAAGCCAGTCCTTCATCTGAAAACATAGAAGACGACCTTGAGATAAACAAAGCTAGCATCGGCGGGAAATCCAGATCACAAACTCTGCTTTTCCTCCTAACTTTTGAAATCTTCAACCACAATGTTCATAACTGTTTGGTAGATTTGGGTGCCAGTTCAAATGTCATGCCGCTGTCAATTTGCAGAAAGCTTAATGGGAAGCCTATCCCTTGTCCATCTCCAATTATACAATTGGATAAGACTGTTGTTAAGGTAATTGGGGAAATGAAAGATGTTCTCATTAGGCTGCCAGCAGACCCTAGGGTGTGTCAGTTCATTGATATAATGGTGGTTTATATCCCAGAGGCTTACGGTCTGATTTTGAGTAGGGACTGGTCTACGAAACTGAATGGCTATTTTGCTACAGACTGGTCTCATCTGTGGCTGCCTTATTAGAATAGGCAAAACCAAATCAAGATATTGAGAGAACCTAATATGAAACAAAATGTAACTCAGTTGGAAGAAAAGAACGAAGCTCTTGCTTTCTCGTCTTCAGTTTTGGGAAACTATTTCTTAGAGATTGAACCAAGAAATTATCAAGCACAAGATGCTAGCCATAATCCAGATGAACAGTCTGATCTCCTTCATTTTTCTCGGACTGATGATATTGATTGTAACATAGTAGAATTAGTCACTAACGTAGTTGTTAATGATGCTAGTTTAGCTAAAGAAGAAAATGTGTTTTGGATTCTTTACTTTGATGGCTCCAAAACACAAGAAGGATCAGGAGCCGGTTGTGTTTTGATTGACCCCAATAGGAATACTTTTTATCTTGTAGATTAGAATTTGAATGTACTAACAATACTGCTGAGTACGAAGCTCTAGTCCACGGGTTAAAGAAGGCTATTGCTTTAAGTGTCAAATATTTGAAAGTCTTTGGTGATTCTGAAATAGTCGTTAGGCAGGTGAGAGATACAATTCACTACCTTTCTCCTCATTTAAAAGGCTACCAATATGAGATTTGGAATTTGATTTCATTTTTTGATGCTTTCAATATAAATTCCATTCCTAGATTGCAAAATGCTGTAGCTGATGTATTGGCTACTTCCGCTTCCAGATTAGTTCCTACAAATAATAAATGCTCTATTGAATTAATTTTCAGGCTATATGTTCCAGATAGCATTACAAATCTCAAAGTATTTGATGATGATGATCAGATCATCAACTTCTTGACAAATGAAGATGCCTTCCTTGAAGCCATAATAGACGAAGAGAAGCATGACTCAGACCTTCAAAGCAAACACACTGTTAAAGGAAATTTTATGCCTAAAGGAGTGAGGAATCTTGAAGCTTTGTTTGATTTACAGAGCAAGTTCAAGAGACCAGTGAATGCTAAAACTCATAGCTCCTCTATGACATATGAATTGATTAATATAGGAACAAAGGCAGAGCCGAAATATGTTAATCTCGGTAAGTGTTGCTCGCCGGGAGAAAGAGAAAAATTTATCAAACTTTTCAAGCAGTATAAGGATGTCTTCGCATGGACTTACGACGATCTGAAAACGTATGATACTCGTATCATTCAGCATGTAATACCAATAAAAGAAGGTTTCAAACCTTTTCAGCGGCAGCTAAGAAGAATGCATCCAACTCTCGAGCCTCTAATTCAAAAGGAATTAAAGAAATTGCTAGATGCAAAGATCATTTTTAAAGTCAGACATTCTGATTGGGTCGCCAATCTAGTTCCCGTACGCAAAACATCATGAGAAATCAGACTGTACGTGGACTTCTAGAATCTAAATAAAGCTTCCGATAAAGATAACTATCCTGTGCCCCCAATGGAACACATTTTGCAGATGGTGTCAGGATCAGAGCTTTTCTCTCTACTAGATGGTTTTTCAGGATACAATCAAGTACTAGTAGTAGAGGAAGACCATCTCAAAACCACTTTTCATACTAAGTGGGGTACCTTTGCTTATCGTAGGATGCCATTTAGTTTGATAAATGTAGGAACAAATTTTCAACGGGCCATGGACATTGCCTTCCGAGGACTGGGCAGTCAGTGTGTAGTAGTTTACTTGGATGATGGCATTTTCCTCAAATGTTTGGAGAAAGAAGATGCAAGGAAGGTATTCAAAGAATTACACGATGGCCCTGTTGGGGGACATTATTCAAGGGATACCACAGCTCATAAAATTCTCAGAGCCAGGTATTATTGGCCCACTCTTTTCAGGGATGCTCATGCATATGCAAGGAACTATGATGTTTTCCAAAGAAGTGCCAGGAAATTGCCAAAAGTAGCGGGACCGTTGCAACCGGTTATCATTTCTGAGCCGTTTGAGCAATGGGGCATAGATGTTATCGGAGAGATAAACCCAAATTCCTCACTGCAACACCGGTACATCCTGACAACTACTGATTATTTTACGAGATGGGCTGAAGCCATTCCACTGCGCGCAGTCAACGAAGATGCAGTTATCAAATTCCTGGAAGAAAGCATCATAACTAGGTTTGGCGTTCTGTTGAGATATTGTAACTTCAAAGAATATTATAATTGTACTTTATTATTCCGGAGATGTTTCATTCCTCCGTGAAGATATTATTGTATATCCGGAGATGTTTATTCCTCCGTTGGAATGTGGTAACTTGGGTTATTAGACTTCCCTAGTGGGGGTCGGCCGTGTATGTGTTATGTGGGTCAAAGGGTTATTAGACCACCCTAGAGGGGTCGGCCCAGTCAGTTGTAGTGGGGTATTTAACCCAATGGTTAAATACGAGCCTACATGATTTGTGTAAAAGACAAGTCGGAGTAGTGTATAAATAGAGGAGGTGTATTCCTCATTTTACACACACTCACTCACTTGAGAATGACACACTTTTGGAGGAGAGATCTGCTATGGTGGAGGAGGAGATCATGTCTTTGGTTTGCATCTTTGTATTTGCTGGTCATCTATATTGAGGACGCTTTACTGGGTTTTCTACCCCATGAGGGTTTCCCAGGATAAATCTGTGTCTCTTGTGTTTATGCTGTGCTTGTTGTTTCTTCAGTGATCCTGTATATGCTATTATTGTGAAATGGAATGTAATGCTGCTATTTTCTGTCTTAGCATATTAAATATTAACAGGTTCCAATTTCCCTAGTCTTTGATAATTCAACTTATTTTTCGTCTTTTAAGATCAATGAATTTGTTTATGAGAAAGGGATCAAATTGCACTATTCAGCAAATTACTATCCCCAGGGAAATGGATCAGCTGAGTTGACCAATAAAAACCTCATCTGAATTCTTAAGAAAACTGTAATTGAAAATCAGAGAAGCTGGCACCTAGCCCTTCCAAATGCTCTATGGGTAGACAGGGTTATCCCCAAGAATGCCTTAGGTGCGTCCTTGTTTACCTTGGTTTACGATAAGGAAGCCATCCTTCCCCCGAATGTATTACTCCCGTCCTTGCAGCTATCCCAAGCCTCCCGAGGTTCCAGTAGTCAAGTTCTTCAATCAAGAATCGATACCCTACTAAAATTCGAAGAGTCATGGCAAAAGGCCAAAGATCAATATCATCATCATCAAGACATAGTCAAAAGATGGTTTGATAAGAAGAAATCTGGAAAAAGAAGTTTCGAAGTAGGAGATTTAGTTCTAAAGTGGGATCATCAACACGATGGTAAGGGAATGCATACAAAATTTCAACACTTATGGGTTGGCCCTTACCAAATTTCTAAAAATCTTGGCCCATCAACGTATAAGCTAAGAAGCCTTCGGGGAGAGGAAGTTAATCTTCCCCTCAACGGCCTGGATTTGAAACAGTATTTTGCTTAAGGTCTCTAAGAGAGCCTTTGTACATAAATAAAGGTTTGTTCTTTTTCTTTTACTTTTTACTTTAGTCTCTTGATTTCTGTTTGTTTCAGCCAAGTTCTTCTCTTTCTTTGATTATTTGAGTTTTCCCTTTCCCATTTCCTTTGTATAGAATTTTCCTATAGCACTGTAATTTGGTCTTTCATGAAGATAGATCTCTCGAGAAATCTCACAACTCATGAAGCTGGAAATGTACCCTCAAAAGAAAGTTTATCTATGCATTTTGGCTTTGCTGATCGTTTTCCAGAATGAAGAGATCCTGTTCTGTTGGTCGCATTAACCCCTGTTAATTAGCAAAAATCCACAATTATCTTTATCACTATCTTCGGGCTCCATCCACCCTCACATTTATAAGCGTCTTAAGAAGATTGTTGTAGTTAGACCCACGGAAAGGAAGCACATCTCAAAGGCATAGGGTATTAAAATGACTCCATGCTACAAATCTAAAGCCAAAAGAGCTTATAATCAAGAGTCTGTTTTCCAGAAAATATCGCCTCCATTAAAGCATGGCTGAGAGCAATAAAGACTTTTAATTTAAGCAGCCACACCAAAATTCCCAACAGAGTTCTTCTCCGTCCGTGAGCATGAGAAACCAAGAAAATATCCTGCTCACACAAAAGGACATCAATGGATTGAAGAACTCAAGCAAATGGCTAAGTCTTGAAGAAATTTTTCTGGAATACTCACACGACAAAAGTCGCTAATTAAAGAACATCCAAAAGGATGCAAGTAGCATGGGAATGAGGAACAAGAGAATATTGTCTATGAGATGTTGTTACAGTCCTATGGAGTCCAATGATAGTGGTCATCTGAAAGATGGATCTTCTAAAAATGAACCCCATATTTTGGCCCTTGGAGAGTTTTAAGGATGTCTTTATCGAAGCTCCCCTTTCCTAATGACCAATGGATAAAGTGATCCATTCCTTTGCGGATATTCGAACACTCAAGCCGACTGTTGCACATAAGGTGAGCAGCTTTTAAAATTTCCTATGGACGAGAGAGAGTTATTCAGAGATCTGTGTTCGCCAGCGATTGGCCAATTGTTGTTGCTGCAACATCTCCCCAAGATGTTGAAAAATATTGGGGCCCCTCCTCCTATACTTTTGTATTGATTTTTCTTTCGCTTTCTTTTGAAGCTTATCCTACTCTAAATCCGCCAAAACTTTAACACTTGTTTCCCAAAGAAGTTTTCTGAAAATTTTTCTAAGGTAAAGTCACCTTTAGCCTTCGACGCAAGTTTTAACCATAAGTCTTCCGCCTTCAGCACAAGTTTTAACCATAAGTCTTCCGCCTTGGGCGCAAATCTTAAACCAAACTTTACTTTCTCAACGAAAAGTCTTAACTGTATTTTGACCATTGTTTTTTGATCCTCACTTGCGCAACTTTTAGATTTAAGCTACCCGCTTATCGCACAAATTCTAAAACTACCTTGGCCGCTTTAGGCACACTTCAAGAGCTCATTTTGGCCGCCTTTGGTGCAGTTGCCTAGCATTATTTTGACCTCCTTCAGCACAGAGTTTAACTTCATAAAGGATGTCGGCACAAGAATATTTGAAGTCTTTGAAACTCTTTGGTGCATGGCTTAGCCTTAAAATCGCCGATGGGTGGATTTTTATGACCAATCTTCGAAAGAATTTTGTTTGGTTTTTTTACTAAGGAAAAACCATCTTTAGCATTAAGCGCAGTTTTTAGTGACAACTTTTGTGACAGAAGCGTAGGAGTTATTTTATTTTGGCTGACACCGGCACATGGCTTAGCTTTAAAACCACCGATGGGAAGATTTTTATGACCTAATTCCGCGACAAAGCACAAATGTTAAAATTAATCCTCACGTTGCAGCGCATCTTCTAACGATATTTTTGTCGACCTTTTGCAAACCATCCATCGCAAGTCTTGATGATATTTTCTTTGCTATGGCGCATAGGTTAGCCAAAAAAATCGCCGCTACATTCACGATCCTGTTCACTTGGTCGTTGGCGCATATTTTGGGCGCAGATCCTAGTGATCATTTCCCCGCCGCGATCGCAAGCGCTACGATTAATAATGTCGCCGCACCATTTATCCCAAACCATCGCAAGGTTTAAAATCAATCTTTGCGTTGCGACACAGTTTTTAACGATATTGTTGCCGACCTTTTGCAAACCATCCAGCGCAAATCTTGGTGATTTTTTCCCTGACTATGGTGCATACGTTATCCTTAAAGTTGTCTTTGTTGCGTCGCTTCCAATCATAAAACACCAATAAGATTTAAGCCCATGGGATCGACCCTTGATCGTGGGAGTTTTAATCATAAGTGTCCACCCATTGCACATTAGTTAACGCTATCTTCCCCGCCATGGCGTAGCCCGTCTGTTTCAGTGTGCATGTGACGACACATTAATTAGAACTTATGGCATCCGTGTTAAATCAACCACCTTACAACTTTGAGCTCTGTGCCTATTAAATTGGCCAACCTGTGGCCCAGGCGACATAAATGTGTCCCTTTTAAATATAATGAGGCTTGAGGTGTGCGAATATTCGTTTAAAGTCCTTGTCAAAATCTTTACTTGCGTTATTTCGCTATTGCAGGTTTTGACATGCTTAGGAAATCTGCCCGGCGCAAAGCTAAGCTCGTGGAGTCAGACTCAGACGTAGAAAGAAAATAAGAAGCCAAGCAGAAAAAGGAGGCCAATGCTGCTAAAAAGGAAGAATTAGCAAGACTGCAGGCAGAAAAGGAGGCAGCTGAATTGGCAGAGGTGGCAAGCCTGCAAGCAAAAGAAGAAGTCAGAAAGACAAAATAACAAGGTCCATCTGATCCACGACCCATGGACTTAGATCTTCCAAAGAAAGACCCACCAAGGATAGTTGATACTGGAGTTGTTCCTACTAATGAATTAGCACTAACCCTGTACAACCCCAAGCAACAATGCCAAGTGGCCAACCTGGATTCTGTTTATTTTCATGAAAGGAAGAAGGCTATTATTGGTAGATCGGTTAAGAAAGTGGAAATTTGGGCCGGTTATATCCAGTCAATCGAGCCACCCACTCAAGCCGAAGTAGAGGAACCATCGGGAGTCGTAGAGCCGGCACAGGCGAACATCCAAGCTGAAATCGGCGGACCAGCGGAAGTTGAAAAGTCAACAAAATCTATTGATACATCCAGTCCTTAGTTGGTTTTAAATGAAATAAATGGACAAGTATAGCTAGAATTTATTTTGGTTACATATTTTGTAAATGGACAACTCTATTATTAGTTTGTCTTATTAGTCACTAGAAGACAAAAATTTTGTTCCCTCCTAGGTTTAGGGTTAGGTTTTGGGAAAAGGAAAGCATTGTAAATCTATAAGTAGACAGACAGAAGAGAATGAACGGACTTTTGACAGGAAAAGAAAAAAGACTGTGCTATGTATGGGAACTATTTTCCAGATATAAAGATACAGGAGTTTGTTTTTGTTTATTGAAAGCCTGCACGACATTTGCTTGGGATCTGTGTAAAGGGATGTGGGACTATTTCAACTCTCTTACCACTAGTTTATTGTGAGATCGTTCTAACTCATTGTGGATTACTCCATTGCTGTAAATGTTTCTCATTTTATGTGTATTAAGCTGTGTACTATGAGTGGTGAAATCATTTTAATTCATTTGATCTATCTTGAATGTATCTCTCTTTCTGCTGTAATTTACATTTAAACTGGTTCAAACAGCTATCTGCGTGACCCTTATGTGTATCTACAGCACGCTGCTCATTCTCTTATTTTGGCTCCTCGCGAGGATAGAATAGATTTGCTTATCACAGTTTTAGATTAAGATTTGTTTCAGCTTTTCATTTAGATTAAATTAGTTTACAGCACTTGCATCTCATACATAAATTTAAAACACATAAACGGTGGATTGGGCCGCAACTGGTGAAGAACACAACAAATCTTAAATCTTACATGGTAGCCAGAATTGTTAACCGGACGGATTCCCCACACCAAACGGTGAGCGATCTAATTGGGATTGCCTACCGGGGAGAATCCTTTGTTGATTGATGTTGCGATTTTCAGGGCATCAACAATACTCTTTCTGCTAAGAGGCCACCCCCAAGTAGGGATATGAGGCCACCAAGGTGAACGAAACACCTACAGGATTCTATCTCTCATCCCACAACCCATTATGCTGTCAATATGTAGCGAAATCATCATCCATAGCTCTACATGAATCTCACTCAACTATCACAACCATTGCACTCCTTCCAATTACCCCAAACAACACAAGGAAGGAATTTCCCTTCACTGATCCATAGTTCCCTCAGGAAATCCAACCCTTACAATGCTTACCAGTGTGTGCAGTAAGAGTCTAACCTACTGTATGCTATTAGAGAACCTCATGTAGTGTTAATTCATGGCTTCTCAATCATGCAGGAGTAGCAAAACTCAATGGGTAAAGGTTCCTAGCTTGCCCAACCTTTATGCTCACCTAAATCCATCTATTTTCGCCCTCAAATTTACAATCCTTCTTCCAAATTTGAATTTTTGAGTAATGCACAATATGGTAATTATGAATGAACAATAATAGGAAGCTCTACGAAGTGTACTAATATGCATGAATAATAGTGATCAATGAGAAAATGAATGGTTGAGTCCAAAGGATATGATGTAATGGTGAAAAGACAACTTACATAACTTTTGACCATAAAAGAAAGGACTTTTGACAACTAACATAACTGTAATAGAAGTACATTCACCCCCATGCTCCCATAAATACATGAAAGGACCTTTCCCACCAACCTCACACCTGCATTCAATGATTGGATTGAATAGTTAGAAGGAAGTAATTGGCTCATTAGTAAAGCACATGATGACATTTGCATTAGTTCTAAGGTTGACACTTGGGAATAGAGGATTTAATCTCCCATAGGCCCCCTTTCCTCTTCCCCTCTAGTGGAATCATAGTCCCTCTAGTGTTCTTTACACAACCATCTTGTACCATTTTTATTATTTTCCAACATAATGTTTACATAGCTTTCGAGTTGGCATGAAAATCCAACCATACATTCCATTCAAAAATATTTACATCACACATGCCTAATCATTCACTAGTCAAGCCTTGGACTTGAGCTCTACTAGGAATCCATACTAGCATATTTACAGCATTTACATAATTTTGATTCAACTCATTCCAAATCAAAACAGGGAGTATTACACGGATCCATCATACAATCATTTCAACATTAGTTTTTAGAACTTTTGTCTCCTTAGGGGACCAATTTTGAAATAGAAAAGAGGATATCCAAATCCCATATCACTTTGCTATTAAAATTACTTTTTGATGTGAAGCACACACCTTTGGAAAAGTTACAAGTAGAAGAGATTGTTGCCTTAACATTCCATGGTGGAGGGAGGAAATTTACTGCACCTTCATGGTTAAAGCAAGGGTGGTGAAAGCAAACCTTACATATTGCTATTCACTATTTTAGTTACATTATAGCTATTAAAAAGAATCAACCCAAAAGTCACTATGAACCATGCTGACTTTTCAAATCTTTTGTTTAAATACTCTTCCCCTTCCACCTTGAAGGTGGAAAAGAGAGAAATGACTAAATAGAGATTTCATTGAATTTTAATGTATTTCAATGAGTGTAGATTTATCTTGAATTCTCTATTCTTTAGTTGGTTGTGTGATAATTTTTGGTTTCCTTACTACAATAATTTGTTTGAAATGTAAGCAATAATTTCTTTTTGAATACAAAAAGTTATACAATCTAACATAGAAACTTTGGGTGGTATACTTAGCCTTGGGTTCTCTCGTCATCATTGTCCTTCATCATTTTTACTTTTCCCTGTAGTCACATTTTGGTTTGAAGTGTTACAAAATGTGGTTTGTCCTTGTGCAAATGCATGGTTTCATTTCTCCTAAAGTAGTGTTTACTCACCAATCTATTCAATTACACATGGACCATGCTTGTTTACGTGTGTATTTAGTATCAATTTCCATGTTATAAAGGTCACCATTACTTTTATGAGGGTATAGGGTTTGAGATCTAAAAGGAGTTTCCTAGACACAATCTAATGTTTCTTGAAAAGCAACACCCTCCGTGAATCCTTTCCTAATCTAATCCATTATGGTGGTGCCTTGTTTCATAAAAAATCGTGGCTAAACACCAAACCCACTTGTGTATGATCTCTATAAGTTGATTTTGGCCCTCTTGCTTGGGTTTAATATTTTTCATGTTCACTAACTCTTTTAGAAATATGAAGTATGTTTGTGGGATTCCTTCTATGATCCATTCCTTAAGGTAGATCCCGCTATAGACATTTGAAGCAATTAATATTGTGATTATGAATATATTTATGCCTCTATAGTGGTTGTTTGTTACTTGCATGTCTTGAAAGATTGCATATTCCTAAGAACCCGAGATTGTTTACAAGCTAAACAATTAAAGGGAGATGATACTTAGTATGACTATGTTAAAAATTTTACAATAAGCTATGTTTGTGATTCAAAGTCCTTGGAAAGTCAAGTTCAAATACAATTAAATGCACTTTGATGATCATGTTATTTGATTTTTTGCAATTGATTTCATTGATCTGTGAGGGTGCATGAAAGGAATAAAAGGGCCACTCCACATACATTTACACATAAATATAAGAAGGTTGGATAGTTGTTTGAGTTAAGCACGTGTAACATTAATTGAACCTTCTTACCGGGAGTGTATGTATGCACTATGTATTTTCATTCTACCTATTTTAATATATGAAAGTGTTAGTTTGATTTTTCTCCTGAATGCAATGCATGCCGACTATTTTAGCATAGTTTCCCATTTGATATCACGGGGGGTTCACTAGTGAGGCAATATCATATCACGTCCATTCATATTGGGGGGTTGAATACTCTTAAAAACCTCAAAAATATATTGCCCCGTATTAAGGGGTCAAGGGGTTTTTTTTATTTGACATAGTAATATAAATATTGGGGGTTATTTTATTTGGGAGTGTTGAGGAATAACCTCCAAATCGTGGGATGGATTCATACGTCCAAATCACAGGCTCAATTCATACCCACCTAAGACTTAAGGACCTTCCATTTTTATTTGATATTGCTTATGATCCTAAGTTTTGAATAAATTTGATAATAGTGTACCAATGATAATATAACATACATTTCATTAAAATTGGAAAGATTTTATTACAAGAACAACCTCAAGATTGTGTTTTTTTTGTTATTTTGGAATTATAGATTGACTGATTAATTCCAAATTTGATGAAATATGTGTTATATCGATGGAAGTCTCTTTGGATTATTGTCCTTGAGCAATGTAACATCCCAATAATTTCATAAAAAATTAAAAAAAAATTATACCAACATTAAATGTTAAAATTGTGATTGCGGAAGTAATAAATGCTTGTTAAGGCAGTACTAAATAATAAAGTCATTAATGCATATAACAATTTAACTACTATGTCCTTTTAACTAATGATGCTTTAAGACAGTGATGTGTCTTACCTCCATAAAAATGATTACGACACTAATTTGTTTGTAGTTGTAATAACTGAAATTTCAAAACAATATAAGACGGAGTTCTCCTTGACAAGGTACTGGCAGTTTTAATTTCGGGATGGTGATGAAAGGGTTCCTGCGAGGTGCCCCGAGACTTACTTAGCTAATTAGCTAAAGCATTTGTACCTGTCCTTCTTGCGAATATTCGCAGGTAAGGATAACAATGACAAAACAATGTTTAAGAGTATTTATATTTTCCAATTAGTCGTCTTATTTGGTTAAAGAAATTATAAGTACCTCCTTGTTTCAGGTATGGAATTCTATCCAAGTTCTAAATGTATTATTTCGAAAAAAAATACAAGTTGCAGAAGTTAATAATATTTAAACACGGTTCAAAAGTACATTATCTTGGTAGAAATATCTATGCTTAAAAATCGTAAGATTAATTACTAGATTTGAAGAATGAATTGCTAATATGATTCTGCCAATATTTTCCAATTCATGAAACCTTTTACTACCAGGTGAAACGATTGATGGACAAATTCAATTTGAACTTTATTCCTTTATTATAACATCAAGTTTCACTTACTATTTCAATGCTTGGTATTTTATTTAAGATAACTATGGTAGCTTCTACTTTCTCCATTTATAATTTATATATATATGGATATAGTCTTGATATTTATAAAGTCAAAATCATATTTTATTTAAGAACATAATACAATATAAGTGTGGACCCTTTTTAACTATAGGGTGAACCATTCTAATGTGATATTGGTGCATTATTATAATAAACAACTTTTATATGGTTTATTGTAATAATATTACAATGTACCGATACTATTTTCTAACCTAAGTTCTAACTATCTAAATCTTATATGCATGCGATTATTACCAATACAAACTTTTGATTTATGTAATCATGCATTCGATGGTTAATACCATAGCGATGAAGCGATATACAATGCAATCCTGACCTTACTCTATGTATTGATAATGAACGACATTACACCAAGCATTAAATACGATACTGGTAAGGAAGTGATAGTTATTAATGTCGCTGCTGCATCAATCTAACAGGTTGATGGTGTCTCGTCCAAACATTAATGGTTCTGAACCAACTCTTTAGTGGAGTGTAATGTTGTCTATCCACGTTGTCAAACCACGTGAAGGATGGTTAAAATGTGACTCACGAAATCGAACTATGCGTAGTGAACAAGCAACGCTCCTCCGAACTGTACATGGGATTGACTCCTTGGCATGCAGCGTTGGCATTGTCGTAGCTGTTACAATAAATGAGGTATTTATGCTATGGTTTCCCGATTCTCAAAGCATCAGGCTGTCACCTTCTCGCTCGTCGATCACAATAGATTTGGTTCGTTGAATGATAAACCCTAAATTCTCGTTGTATGTAATGCTAGAGGGTTTCTCAGTCTTCACTTTCACGTTTTGGAGTTAGAGTGTGAGGCCAACACGTTGCTAAAACATAGGGTTAGCAAGTTTGCTTGGATTTTGGAACCCGTGACCTCTGCGTTATTTTAATGGTGTTTTGCAGACCTGTAAGTCAATGCTCAGTAGTTGATACCACGACCTTGGTGTGGTTTCTATTTCAGGGTGAAAGTCTATTTTTACAGTGCTGGGGTTGGATCTTTGGCCTTTCCACTCAAGGTAATACGTCTCTATGTTCCATCATTGAAATTTGAGTTTTCATAAATCCTTTATTTTGATTCATTCTAATTTATTTAGATGTATGTTTCACTTGCAGGGTCAATCAAAGGTCTAACATCCAAGCTTGCTGGACAAATGAACGTCAAAGACTCTGCCATCCTGGTAAGTCTCGGGTTCATCCATAACCCTGGACTCGTCGGAAGTTAAAACGTTATGCTCAATAAAAGAGTTAGGTTAATCCGTAAGCAATGATAATGTTTAGACTAAGTTTTTGTGTTGCCGAGGCTTCAAGCCTGCATTGTAAACTAAAAATATTTTACAATGGCATCTTTTCCATAGTACAGCTTGCAAGCTTCGCTTTAAAGGATTGAAAGTCATTTGACTTGGTATTATAATACTGGTTTTTAGTTACAAAAGAAAAGAAATGTTGCGTTGTTCTTTTTTTTGTATTCGGTACTGTTAAAGTTGTTGCGAATACTGTAGTTTGACGCTCAATCTAAAGAAATGAACTTCTGTAGTTAGATTCTGGAAATAAATAAGAATGGAGGTTTTGAAGATTTCGATTTGAACTGTCAGAAAAGTAATTTAATAAATAGGCCTTAAAGTTTTAGTGACAAAGTATTGTTTCCAAATTCATAAACGAAATTACAATCTAAAAAAAGAAGAAGAAGTATTTACAGGGTTGAAACCTTGTTCCTGTGTGAGCATAACTTGAATTACTTCTTGCTCGGTTTGATATGTAGAAGATCTGGGTTTTGAAGCTCAAGTACTTCCTGTGTGTCTTCTATCAATAATGTTTAAAATAGTTGTAATGAAAAGTCGAGAGTCAACCTAGGGTTTTGAAGTGAAATTGTAAGAATAATGGGATTTGAACAAGGATTCAAACTTCACCTTTGGTTTAAAAAGTGATAGAAAACAAATACTAGAAATTTTTATGAAATAAAAATAAATACTAAGATTTATATAATACTATTCTGCAATGTCTTGCATGTAAATACTGTAACTCTACTTTCAAAGCTTATAATGACTCTCAGAAAGGAACAGATTTATTTTTATAACTGTTGAAAAGAAAATTCAAAGATATCGAAGAAAGAAATATTATGAAATATTCAAGATGCTAGATGGTCTAAAACAACTGTTACAATTCATAAATAATTAGTAAGGTAAGAATAATTGATAAGTATTTAAACTATAGTTTTCTGTGCGGGGATGAAGTATTTTACTTCTGTAATTTGATGAATTAATTGCTATGCTGGCATTTTAAGAGAAACTGTTCTCTAATTTAAGATCAATCTTTCTTGGCCCACTGGAACCAAGAAAAGTTTGATCAATATTTCTTGACTAATTATTTGTTTCAACTTTTTGCATTCTTCTTTAATTTTTTCACATTTCCAGTTAGGAATAGTTGTTAGATTGAGTTATATTTGGCACATTCATAATTGTAATTTCAATTCTTATATGCAAGGCATCTGTTTTAATATTATATTGGAATTAACATGAACATAGGTGAAAATCTAAATCCTTATTTAGATACCCTATGTGTTATCGTTACCATGAAATGGTATCATATAAATTTCACTATTTGTGTATCTTTATAACTATTGCATGCTTGAAACCTAACAATGGATATTTTCCCCTATCTAGATATAACCCAAGAAAAGGTAACTAAATGTTGTTAATTCCCGTGATTGCAAGAATAAATGTAGAGGAAGTGGAGGCAATTCATTGGATCTTGTGAATGACCCAAATCCAAGCTATGCACATGATCATATGGTGTTATTGAAAAGTAAAAGGAATTTTTCTATGTTCATTTGGGTTCAAACATCGACAAGGATGTTTTTTTTTATAGGAAGGTAGGGGCATCCTTCCACAAAAGGGTTTCAATTTTGCATTTTTATGGAGATTAATTTATTAAGCATATAGAAAACATGAGTTATCTATGGCTATATTTGTATTACATGATATAAAATTGGTAGATTGGTAGGTTGTGGTGTGAAACATTTGCAATTATCATATTTTCTAAGCATTGCACTAACAATTGGACTATCAGTCTTTTACATTCTTTGTTAATATGTTGATCCCTTAACTAGGTTTTGTTTTATGCATTTTTCCTTCCCCGGTACTTTATTTCTTTGGGTGTTCCACTCTCCAATGCTACAAATTGATCGGTCACCCCTGCAATCCTAGTGGGATCATTGTTAGAATTATACTATTATTTTATTTAACATCGTGTTTGCTTATACTAAGATGTGGCAGGGCTCTTGTTTGTTACAACTTGATAATATGATATAAAGGGGGTGTTAAAAATGGGTTGATAAAAATGGATACCTACAATATCTAGTGAAACTAGGGGTTTTCTTAATTGGAAAGGCATATTGGGAGGGGGGTTCAACAATACAATTTTAGGATGCATTTTCCAATATTTAGTGAAATTAGGGGTATTCTTTAATATCACGCGAATGATCGTGCTATGCAACAAGTTCATTGAGTGAACCCCCCGTGTTTGATATCAACTTGACCCTTATTCCTAGTATGGGCTTATTCCCCTTCCATAAACTAACAATGCCCCATCTATTCAGCACAATCTTAATGGGAAATGGTTGTTTAAAGTATTATGACAATGACTTTTTATTATCCCTACAACCAATGGGTATATTACATTTACTATATTTTTTCTTTAGCAAATGAATCCTTCTCATTTATATAGGTTTAATGGTTTCCTTCAATTTTGTTGGGTGAATCATTGCAATGGTTGGTGGCCATAGAGTCACCTCATTAGTGTTCTATTAACTACTTTTTTTTTCCTTTTTTTTATTTTGTTTTTATATGTTGTGGACCCTACCCGTTGGGATGCCTTAGTCATAGCTCTTGGACATCCATAAAGGTCACTTTCGTGTGCTTTAGCATGCCTCCTTTGGGAACCTGAATGCATTGCCAATTGGGAACCTCAAAACGTTGTGCAAGGCAACTTCCTTGGTCTTCATGACTCCTTGGAGTGTTTCCATATGATTGGATTAATAATGGGGCAAAATATCTAAGAGCATTGTTCCATTGTGCACAAATCTTGAATCATGGTAAAACTTTGCCCATACCTAAAATTGGCATGGGATTCTTATCAAATTTGTAGTTAAAAGAAAGTATATTTGCTACAAATTTAACTACTCTAACAACAACCTTCCTAACCACCAAGCCACATAAGATTAACCACCAAGCCACATAAGATTTAGTTCCTCATTAATACTCCCCCAACCCTAATATTATATAGGAGTTGGTGTTGAACTTGATGTTAATTTTGAACACCTATTTTAAACATTTTTCACTAATAATATTTAGGAGGAAATCATCAACGATAACATGAAAAAATGGTCTAAATCTGAAATTTTATGGGTTAGTTAATAAAATACCCAGAGGTGTCCCCTTTTAGTTTTAGTTTTACTTTTTTCCTTATATTCCTTTTAACTAATACTATATGAATATATCTTATATGTAATTAAAAGTTTAATGCTTGAAATTCTAAAAGTTAATTTTTGATTAATTTCGAAACAATCAAATATTAGTGGTAGGAAATTTGATGATGATGACGATGGTACGTCCATTGAGACCAAATCTATCTATCAAACCTTAAGAGAAAAGAAAGGAAGTATTTTGATTTTTGTAAAATTTTATTCCTATGCTCAAAGAGCTTAGAAAGAAGGGTGTTCTCATGAAAATGGGTAACACTTTTTGGCAAGCAGAGGGTGTGAGAATGGTTAAAAACGAGCTCGATTGAGCTTTTGTTAAGCCCTCAATCAAGGGTTTAACAAAGCGATCGCTTGAGCTATTTTTAGAAGCTCGATGGCGGGTTGAAAAAACCATCAATTGAGCTAGATAGCTCGATCGGGGTTTTCTTAACCCTCGATTTGGCTTTTAAAAAGCTAGATCAAGCTTTTTAAAAAGCTAGGTCAGTCAATTCTCACTATCTCACTCGGTCAAGGGATGTGTATTCTTCAAGGGTGACCCAGGTTCAAATCCCCTTTGGGTGAGTTAGTTGGGAGGCGACACCCAAAAATCCAACATAGTTTAAGGTTGGTGTATCCCATGCTATGTGCGATCCCCCGGTGATTTTGACAGCTTATATGCCCCTAGGTTGCGATTTCTTAGGCAATGGTGGAAATGCACTAGTTTCGAGTGACATACATTTCTTACTAGATCGAGTGTTTTAAAAATCTATATCAAGATTTTTAAAAAGCAAGATCGAGCTTTTAAGCTTGATCAAGCTCCTTAACTCAAACTAACCCACGTTTTTTTTTTAATTTTTATTTCACAAGAGTTCAATCGAGCTTTTGGTTTAACCACACTTAAACCGTCGATCAAGGTATTTAAAAATCCACCCAAAACCTCGATTGAGGGTTTCTAACACCTCAATCAGTTTAATAGCTCAATCAAGGGCTTTAAAAACGGGTTTTAGCCCTATTTTCTGCAATTTTAATTTTACTACCCTCTTTACCCTACCTAAGCTCTGTCCTAGGATGCACCTCAAGTTGAAAACTTCATACCAATAGATTCGTCAACAAATCATCTATCCATTGGCATATAATTTACAAGTTTTTGAGTTTATATGATAATTTTTTTTTTAATTTCATTTTCAAGCTTACACTTACAAAACCATGTCCACAACTTCAAACCAGTGCAAAGAAAAATCAATAACATAAAAGTACACAACCAAAAAAATTTCAAAAACTATATACGGCCCAGAACAACGCATGCTCGTCAAAAGGGTATTTTTTTCTATTTTTGTAACCAGTAAAAAAAAAGTTTATGTGCACACACGTGTCTAAAATGCGATTATACATTTCAACGGTTAGTTCGAAAATTAATTAAAAAAATAATTTTCCAACATGAATTAAAAAAAAAAATGTGTGCGGTGGTGCATTTTGTGCAGATTATGTTCGTATATTTTTTTCAAAAATTATACATTTATCACTAAATTATTTTATGTGCACACAAACCACTTGTTAACTTTTCCTAAAATTTACAAGAACAAACATATCATTAAATGCAATTTTGACATATAAAATAATATTTTTTACTTTTTTTTTAAATATAGGTGAAAAGACAACATATTTCCTTACAATTTGTTTTTTTATTGCGTGTCAGAATTCACAAGGCATAGATGATTTTTGAGGGCTTCGATTTAATAAATGAGTAAAAAATCGATTTTTCACCATCACGTTTCGCCAAAAAGTGTTACCCATCTTCATGGATTCACTGAGAAGCATTCTTAAGTCACCATAGTTTTTACAAGTTAGAATGTTAGGGAGGTTTGTATTGTAGCAAAGATTATGAAAGTGACCTTCATCCTCAACATTAAGAAAGTGACCTTCATCCTCAAAATTCCTAGTCTCACAGAGATGACAAATCATTTCCACCCTTGGTGTTTAGGAGTTGTCCAACGTCTTGTTTCACTATGAAGCTCACGAGAATTCGTTCTTATCTTGGCTATATTGTTTTTCTTCTTCGAACTAGTTAAAACAAAGAGATAATTTTGATCTTCTAGATTATGGTTAATGACCTCCTTATAGTATCTTAATTTTCTTTTAGCCTCTAGATCTTTCTCGTCCCACATTTTCTCTTTAAACTTAGTTGTGATAATATTTTTGAAGTTAAATGATATTTTGTAAAGTGGCTTTTACATCAATCCCCAACGATTTAATCAAGCCCTAGCATCTCTATACCATCCTTTCTTGAGCCATAATTGATCTTGATTGGATTAAAGCAATTTTAAGAAGTAGTTGGTCTCCCATATTGTTCATCATGTACTTGTACATCGGATATCTAGTCATAGTGATGCAATGAGTATTAGTGTCAAGTTTTAAAAAGTTCACTTAATTTGAAAATTTGAAAGGTGTACATTTTGTTTCATTGAAATTAAAATTTACTTAAATAAAGTATTATTAGTTAATAAGTGATACCTTCAACAAAGATTTTAAAAAAATATCAAATATATTTTTAAGATTTTTTTTATTCTTCTAAATTTTGATTACAAAATTTTTAATATCATTATCATAATCTATAAAAAAATAAATCTTTATATACATAATTTTTTTAATATTATTTATATTATACAAAATATTGAAGACGCATTTGTAATATTAATGAATTGGAATATAAAATTACTTTGTTATTAAAATTAATTAATATCTCATTTAAAAAAATATAGGTTTAAAATTTTATAATTTTTTTTTAAATTTAAAATTGATATATTCATAAAAATTAAAGAGTAATGAAAACAGAAATCATTATAAATTTTTTAGATGCTCATACAAATTAAAGGATAATGAAAACATAAATCATTATAAATTGTGTTTTGAAAGTTAGAGAGTAATCTAATTTGTAACAAAAATCCTTTTAAATTGTTGAAATCCAACTACTCGAATGTTAGAAGAATTCCTTTAAATTGTTGAAATCCAACTACTCGAATGTTAGAATTTCCAAATTCCTTTAAATTGTTGAAATCCAACTACTCAAAAGTTGGAATTTCCAACTTCCTTTAAAATGTTGAAATCCAGCTACTCAAAATTTAGAATTTCCATCCATATGTAATTTAATAGTGTATTCCTGACATTTCTCCCCACTTCTATTGAATTTATAACCTAAAAGATCCTTTTCTACTGGATTAACTTATTTTATGAAAATATGGATAAAACTGAGAGATATATATTGTGTATATGATTTGTAAGAATACGAATGGGTGAACAATTTGTTTGTGCAGATTGAAGCAAGTAACCAAACACAAAACTATTTTGGAGTAATATATTATTGTACTTATTGTATTTTTGTTGATGTTAGATCTGTAGCAATTTGGGCTTTAATGAGTTTACGGAATTGCAGCTATGGTATGGTTATCCACATGGATTTGCAAATCCCACCTCTGAGACTGGAATGGAGCATTCAGATAGTTATACTTGTGTTACATCCCATGCTCCAAAATCGACCACAAAACACATATATACTCATCGTGGTATCGAGTGTGAAACTGTGCAAAACCCTGTTCGAAAGTAACATGAACATGGACTATGGGATGTCACATCGAAACCTCGGAGCTATTCATATGTTCCAGTGTTTCCTGTTGAACATTTTCTCAGAGCTTTCAATCTCTGCAAACGACAATTGAACCATGGAAAGGACATCTACATGTACAGGTCTGTTATAATGATCATACCAGGGCTTTTATGTTAGATATTGCTTTTAGTCACTAAGAATCACATCAAATTTATTATAATTTCCCATTCTTGAGATCTATGCTCATTCTCTGCTTCCTGATTATTGCAGAGGTGACAAAGCATTATGCAGCATGGAATGCCGTTACAAACAGATTTTGATGGATGAACAAATGGAATCCATTTCTGCTTCTCCACCATCTTCACGGAGTGTTACTTCTTACGGTGGAAAATTTTTCCTAACCAGTAAAGCTGCTGCTTCATAAGATCAAAGTCATGAGAACTGTCCATCATGTACAGGTCTGTACAATGTATGGATTGTTTGCATCAGAGGAGCTGTAGCAAAATAATATATGGATGGGCTTTTTTGAGGCATATCAATTTGGGATGAGCTTTGTTGTGTGCATAATGCCATAAGTTTTTCAGTTCAATCCCATGTACATGGATGGAGCCCAAAAGCTTCCCAATGTACATGAGTTTCTTAATAAGACACTTACCTGCAATTAATGGCAGAGAAATTTAGTAGGCCAAAAGAGCTTAGGAAAATTGGAAGGGAGGTAGGCATAAGCACTTCTTCATTGTTATGATAGCTGAAAATGCCAATTACAAAAGGATACTATTCATTGCCTTTTATTAGGAATAATGGCTTCGGATAGGTGTGATGATTGACAGCGGATTATCTAGCGATATTGCAGATTTCTGATGTGCTTTCTACAGATTTTGATTAGAACTCAGCACCAAGTGCTGAGAACTTGAACTTATTATGTGTTCTCTGAGTTTTGCTGAGATGATGAAATAGTACATTGGAGAGTGTTGTATTTGTTTTGGCAGTTGCTCCAAAATATATTGGAAAGATGATGTTTTAGTTTGAAGTTTGACAAGGAAACTCGAAGTATTGAGGCTTTACATGTTATCTTAGTTTTGTTCCAGTATGATTCAAATCCATTTCTCACTGATTCAAATCCATTTCTCATGGCAGAATAAAATACGAGTTGTGATTGCAATGCAAGATTTGCATCTTACCTAAAAATCGTAGAACTGACCTGAACTATGTATGATAAACTCCTAAAATTAGCCTAAACAAATTGATAATTATGACATGATCGCTTATTTGACAAATCATTAAACAAAATTGGGTTATTAAAAACCAACATAGATCCAAATCCTAGGCTCTATCAAGCGCCGAGAGGGATCAAATCTCCTGAGGTGCAAACCTCTCCTTGAATAGCTCATTGAGTGCAATACCTGAGCCACCTAATGCTAAGCTCTAAAGTCTCTAGTTTAAGTCTCATATTTACTTCTTACTTTGTATTATTCTTTTTTTGTTTATGTCCAACATAATATTTATTACTTTTTACTTTGTATTATTCTTTTTTGTTTACTTTGTATTATTTTGTTAGTCAACAAACACTCTAAAATCTCACATTTACTTTTTACTTTGTATTAAAAGTAAAAAGTAAAGTGTCACGTACCCACCCATCCATACAAGGCAAGGGAGGGAACATGATGCCAATCTTTGGGGCTTTCACATAAAACTCAGCCCATTCATTAGATTCTCAGCAATAAGAGAGATGTGTGCAGATGGAAAGCAAACAAAAATGCACAATGGAAATAAACTCATCCACACACACATATATTTTGTATGCACTCAACATATCAATAACAGTCATTAAATTATACATTGCAGAAGTAAATACATAGATAGAAAACACTTATCTTCATTGTGCAATTGTCCCAAGCAACTAGCTATGTCACTGCAACGTTCCTCCCAACCATAGGTCTCTGCCCAGCCTGTATTTTTTTAGCACTCAGAGACGACCCCCGAGCTGGGCATGATATCTACAAGGAAATTGGGACTCTCAAACCCTGCATAGCCAAAGCAATGGATACCCAACTCAACCCCAGCATTCTCTTGCACATCAAACTCAGATATGGCTCTGGAACACACTTTCAATAGCAGGACTTAGGAAATAGATGGACAGGGGTTTTCCCAAAACGTAGGCACACCAAAACAGATTGTGGGAAGAGGAATCCAACCGCAGGGAAGAAAACCGATTTCTCCCACAGATATATGAGCATACAGTGGGCCAAAAGGACTCAATAAAACCCCAAATCGTTTCCTCTTCTTCCCCACTATTAGCCACAACAAAAACGCCCTTCCTAGCTAGAAAAATGAATGTAAACACAATAAAACCAGTGAGGAAAACGCCCAGGTAGCTCCAAACTCGTGAGAGGGCAAAGGGGGTTGATGGGTAATGGCTTGGGGAGCAATTCATGGCTCTTTTCTTTCCTAAGAAGCCAAACAAGAATTTCCATGCAGGGTGGATTGCCCATACCCGAATTTGGACAGCCATACCTCCTCTTTCCCAAGGCATTAACTACCTCAACCAACTCTTGGGAGAAATCAATGATTGGGTACAAAAGTCAACATGGGTAGTTGAGGGTTCATGGGTTCTCTCATTGACACTTGGCTTGACTCAATTGGCTCAAAGGGTTTGAATATTTCCCTCCCAATTCCTTGCAATATCATGCTCCCATCTCTTGTTGCATTGCATAGCTAGCTGTGGGCATTTATATTAAGATGCATATTTACAATTCCCATGGTTCACTAGCACATGGGTGGCATAATTTCAAATACCTTCCTCTTTAAGATCTAGCATTCACTAGCGTGGCCTTGGCCTTGAGCTCCACGTTAGAAATCATACATAATATGCATACAATATTTACATTACAACCCAAATATTACAAGGGTCAAAATGGGGTACGTGACAATCCCCTCCCCGTGGAATAACATCGTCCTCGGTGTTCCAATACCTAGGAATACATACACGCTATGTACATGTCCAAAATTCAAAAAATATGGCGTCTGTCCTGCATCTCACCCTTTACTTGGGTTTCCGGGACCAAGTCCTTTGGTCTTCACAAACTGTTCCTGTGGCTGGGACCCTCTAGCTCTGCATGAGGGCATTGTTCCAAAACAAGCCATTCCCACTGATGTACAAGTCAAGAAACTTTATGGCGGATATCCTCTTGATGTTTCATTGTTTGGCAGTTGCGGAGGAAATGATTTCCATCACATCCCCAACATTTCACTGGTTGCTTTACCTTTTCCTGCTCCAATTCCTTTGAGTCTTCCCACTTGGAACGTTTCTTAATTGGACGATTGGATGAATGCTTCTTCATTGGTCCACTTTCCTTTCCTTTACTGATTTCTCCTAGAATGCTTTTTACCTCTTTTTGCAGACGAATAAAGTCCTGCAAAACCTCGTGGTTCATCTCATTCCGTTGCCTCTGTAGCTTGAGCATCTCTCCAAGATTTTCTTGGGTTTTTGCAATTGTTTGAAGAAGACTTTCAACCAATTCTAATAGCCCTTGGTCTGCCGCCATGGTCAATGTGCACAGCTGACCACTTATTACTTACTAGCAACACTTGCTTGTGTCGGCTGCAATCAATTGTTTCAATTTCTCACCAGTGAAATTTATCATGGAAACGCTTTGTCAGGACAAGCATAATATAAACATTAAAATTAGTCAATAATTTCCCAATTGACATGGAATGTCCATGCTTCACTCATGCGACTTCCAAATTTTTCATGCTTTCCCAACATACACATGATCTCTTTCATGTTCATCTTTTCACAATGAAATAACTATTTTAACATTCACAATTTATTTCAAGCAAATAAACACATTCTTCTTCTAGTCATGACATGCATTCAACAATTCTTTGTTTTATAAATGCATCAATAAAAAGGAAAGAGAAGAGTAAGAGTCTCTCCCTCTTAGTCTTGTTTTATTACGGAGCTATGCCATCACTGTGGTTTCACGCTCCTTAATCTCTTTCACTTTAATGTGAATGCTTGAATTGCCCTTTATTGGCTATGAAACTTAGTGTCTAAGGTCTGTCTAATGCTTTTCAACTTGGGTACTCCTTCCCATTGTTGGTTACAGAACCTTTGGCTGCTAGGACCCACTTACGTCTGCTAGCTCCATCTTTCATTACTACTCATACTGAGCTCTTTAAGACGGTCACATTTCCACATGTATCTCTAGGATGCCTTCATGATCCTTGCTTCCAGCAATACCTACACTCAAACATTGAATCAATTCACATGTTTAGTTCATTTTCATAAGGTTTATCTCTAAACAAGAGTTTAAAAAGTCATAACCAAATCATATACACACGTATATTCATAAGCAAGAAGCTGCAAGGTAACCAAATACTTATCTGTATTGGATGTCTTCACTTTATTCCACGGGATCCTTCTTTGCTTTACGAGCCTTGGATTTCCCCATGAACACAATTATGAATGTTGGGCCAGCACGTAGGCTACTCCACAATCATTCGAATAGGCAATGCCAGGCCAGTACGCTGACTGGTTTTATCAATTATTTAAGAGGTATTGGGCTAGCATACAAATTGTTTCACAATATCAAGTGGTTAGTGTTCCTACCAACTATTCTCTGAATTTATCAATCATCAGTTACTCTCGGGATTTACCAAGAATTTTATAGCGCCCGACCAGTTAATCTCTAGTTCTACCAAGAAATTTATAGTGCACAACTAGTTACTCTCTAGTTTTATTAAGAATTTCATAGTGCACAACCAGTTACTCTCTGGCTTACCAAGCGTTTGTGACTCTTTCAGGGTCCTTACTTCCTGCAATGGCCAAGGTTTCCAACAAAGAAACAACAGTGTATTAGCTTGGTTGTCATAAGACTTATACCTGAAATATTCATTATTTCAAACAAGACGTAAATGAAAACGAATACTTATCTATATTGTGTGTTTCCCCTCTGGTCCACAGGATTCTGCTTCACTTTGCAAGCCTTGGGATCGCCTATGGACTTGGATGTAGTTAATGCTTCACCAGTACACCTTCATACCGATTGGATTTACCAAGCATTTGGTGGTGCCCAACCAGTCCCATACCTGGTTGGCCCTCTCCATTGCCGAGCTAGCACATTCGTCTGGGTCATCAACCAATGGAAGGAAACTGCGCAACCTGACCATTATAGGTCAAAGCTCTACTATGGGGCCATAGGCATCTCAGGGTTTTTAGTCAGTCTTCAGCGCCCACCCTCCCACTGCTGTCCCAGTAGAGATTCTATGCCTTTACCAATGTCACCACACCTTCTTGCACCATAACCCTTCACACACATCAACTCTTCATTCATACAAGGACGCCACTCCTCTTGTGCAAATCGGTGGTTCCTTTTAGGAACTTTATAGGTGACTTTCTTGACTGCTGGTTAGCATGGCCCCACTCACACAAGGATGATTCCTCTTCTTATTACATAGCTCTTCAGGCCTGTCCATCCCTTCTGGTAATATTTCACGTGAGCATAGAAAGGTTTCCAATTCCTATACAGTCCTTTTGCGTACCCTTCTTTACTTTGCCTCTTAATGTGCAGTATCAATCTGCATCTGTGTAGGCTGACAACACAAGAAGGATAAGCAAGGTCATCAGTATTGTTGTTCAAATTCTTAACCACATTTCATAACATTCACTATCAAGTATTGAAACACCAAGAATGTGTCCATTCCCTTAGGGTGTAGTCAATATTGAAAACCCTATCATGACTCGGCACCAGAAAAGGTGTGCACCCCCTTTCCGATGTGCACCATGTAGGCCCTAATCATACTCAAGCAGTCTACAAGGATATAAATAAGATAGAGCATGCTCTGCATATTAACCCTAATAATTTAGACATGCATGTTCTTGTCTAGGGTCACAGAATACTAATTCATTTTGCAGGTGTGTCTCACATGCCTTCTGGGCATAGCTTTACCATCTCACTTCATGGTTTATCGACATGCGGTTTGGTTGAGACATTATCAATGGTGTTTCACCCGAAACCCATTTCCAAAGCATGGAATCCTTCCCATCTAGTTTGGCTTCTGCAGGCCATCACACATGGTCTTCTTGCAATGTGTCATCTTGGCACACTTTATCAAATAGCCAAACAGTCAGCAACATTTAGCAATAAATTTCAAATATGATTGTTCCATAACCAATCAATGGCATTAATAATTAAATTCAACATGAATCTACAATTATGTCTCCTACATAAATTGATTTGCTTAGCAATGAGGCTATCCTCATATTGTTTGGCTCTCGTAAGTGGTATGTCCATTATGGTTTCACCATTGCTACCATACATGAAAATCCACCTACAACATGTCCTCCTGACACAATTCTATATAAGCCAAACAGTTATTAACAATTATAAGCAAATTCTCAAATATGAAATTTGTAAATCTGTTTTTCTACAGAAATTAGATTTGCAACCATGAGATTATTCTCATAAACTTAAACCAGACAATTTTCAGATTTGTTTCATGCATAACTTATAACCATGAGAACCTTCTCATAACCTTTGGCTTCTAGACATGGTAGATCCTGGTCTTTACTATGGACTTATCCTCATTACCATACGCAAGACTTTTCTACCTGAAAACTGAAATTTTAATCAGCCAAACACATTGTGAGTATGTATGCATATACTCACTTCATTGCTACAACAGTCACTGAAGTGATCTCAGAATTATAACGCTCAATAATTCAATCACTTTCAGCTGTTAACATTTTAAATGCAATGAAATATATACATCTCTATACATGCATTAAAAATTGCAAGACACAATCACACTATCCATGCAATTTAGATAAACAGTAAATACTCATTACTTCACATTTCATGCAATTCTGTCCTTCCAACATAGCACTCTTGGTAGCCCATCAACATGTCTACCTTCTATATTCAATCATTCTCCTGCATTCACAGCAGCTCATTAAATAGATCACCATTTCATGCATAACCATGAGATTATACAAAATATTTTTAATGCACATCCCCTCAATGCAACCTTGCATTAATTCACGAATATTATGCCTTCAAACATATTATGGCCTAACTATGTCTTCCCCACATAGCATGCACTACCATGATAGGACCATAAGTCCTCACTTGATTTGGTTTCTTAACTCACAACCAACATACACAAATGGCATGATATAATCCCCTATGAATGCATTCTAGTATTTAAAACAGTCATATGGTAGAGGGTTCCATGCCCTTACTACCTCATACCTCACCATACTTGGTAGGTTGACATTCACATTCAGACACTCAATACCACGTGTAAACCAAATCAACATAGTTTAACTGTAGTTGAAGGGATCTTACCAAATCCTCCTTCAACATCCATTACCTGCATGGCTATCATTAACATCGCTTGATGTTACCTGATCAGTTGGCCTCTTACCAAGGCTTCACAGTCCTTTTGCCAACCTCATGATCACAGATTTGTTGCACCATCCTTTCTTCCTAAGGTTGTATGCAACAATCATCATCCACATCCTTAGCCATGCTTCGGTTGTCTTTGGTCCTATAACCAGTGCGAACACAACTAATTATTAGCAACCACAATCATTATCTTAAGTGGCTTATTGCATATGTAAAACCTCACTATTTTACCAATATGCAATATCATATACATGCAAAAACATTTTCATATGCATTGTGCAATGTTTATTAATATGCCATCCAGTGCATATTCATATTATCTATCTAGTCCCTTGCATTTCATTCATGCTTCTATGGTCTGATTCATACAACCATTATCAACTACATGAATTGTCATCAACCATAGACAATACCATTAATGGGCTATTGCATGCGTGAATTCACTACCTTTACCCATGTGCAACATCATGCCTTATAATCATGGAATGATTCACATGCACTATGCAATGACTCCTTAATCATGTCCATTAATTCATATGTATTACTCTCTTGCATTTCCAACATCCCTATGCCATAATTTTCAACTTATGAAACTTAGAAAATATGAGTACAATAGCAAGAGAGGGGTTAAGGAATTCTCCTTTGTCAATTTCCAATTTCCCATCATGACATGGAGTTCCTCCTCCACATCATAGCTAATCTTTTTCTTGGCTTCCCTACCAAGCATACACACCATAATTAGCTATGATATTCTCATGAATCAACAATTCCACATATACATACGTGTATAACATTCATCCTTGCTATTTTTCCAAATATGCAATTTTATGCTATAAACAGAAATAGTTTAAAGTGAGAAATTTCCCTTTCATCTTCCATAATGGATATCACAACTCATTACTCTTGCTAAGAATTCCACCACCTTTTATGCAATCTATGCTCCTCATCCCAAGAGTGCATTTCACACTTTCAACGATTGTCTCTGGAGGATGATGGGGGTCAAGGGAGCTTGCCCCCTTGTGGCTGCCACTACAGGGCGGGTCTAAGGCAGCACCCTTGTTTCTTTTTTTTAACCTTCAATTTCGCGCAATCTGGAACATAAATTCATGGCCATTTTCAGCTTTTAGCGCCTGAATTTCACCCTGGAAAGCCACTGAATTTTCCTATTTTGGCAGACTTGGCAATTCTCTTTTGACCATTGCGGATGAACTCGCCGAGTTCTTCCAGTGTCGTAGATGAACTTGCCAAGTTTCTTTCGGTGTTGCGGACGAACTCATCCATCTCTTCCAGTCAACCATTCCGTCGCTTCAGCGAAAACTCGCAAACTCTTTCCGTCATTACGGTGGAAACTCGCCAGTTCCTTCCGCCGTTTCGGAGCAACTCACCAAGTTGTCCCGCCGTTTTGGAGCAACTCACCAAGTTCTCCTGAAATTTCCTCTTTGATGTCGAAAACACTTAGAAAGTTTTTCGGACCAACTCGTCGAGTCCTTTCACCGTTGCGGGGCGACTTGCCGAGTTCTTCCGATCGAACTCAGCTTTTCCTTTCGAAATTTTTCCATCTTTTTCGCCGAACTTAAAATTTCTAGGCGATCCGTTGCGAAGCAACTCGCCGATCTCTTCCACCATTGCGGACGAACTTGCCGAGTTCTTCCGCCATTGCGGGCCAACTCCCCGAGTCCTTCCGTCATTGTGGCGAAAACTCACAAGTTCTTTTCGATACAGACTTAGTCAAAATTTTTAAAAATACTTAGAACAATTTTTGAAACTTTTTCTTCTTTTCCCAAGCATCCCGCAACTCCGTCGACGCAACTCGCCGAGTTCTTCCGCTGTTGCGGATGAACTTACCAAGTTCCTTCGTCGTTGTGGACAAACTCGCCGAGATTCGCCGGCTCACTTTTTGGCAGAAACTCATAGACACTTAGAAAAATTTTGAAAATTTGAAAATTTTGAATTTTTTTTAACTATCAGTGCTGAGCAGGGAGCATACTTACCTCTGCAACTATGATAAGTAGCCCATAAAGGCCCAATACTGCAACCAACAGCTTTGATACCATCTGTCACGTACCCACCCATCCATCAAAGGCAAGGGAGGGAACATGATGCCAGTCTCTGGGGCTTTCACATAAAACTCAGCCCATTCATTAGATTCTCAGCAATAAGAGAGATGTGTGAAGATGGAAAACAAGCAAAAATGCACAGTGGAAATAAACTCATCCACACACACATATATTTTGTATGCACTCAACATATCAATAACAGTCATTAAATTATACATTGCATAAGTAAATACATAGACATAAAACACTTATCTTCATTGTGCAATTGTCCCAAGCAACTAGCTATGTCGTTGCAACGTTCCTCCCAACCATAGGTCTCTACCCATCCTGTATTCTTTCAGCACTCAGAGACCACCCCCGAGTTGGGCATGATATCTACAAGGAACTTGGGACTCTCAAACCCTGCATAGCCAAAGCAATGGATACCCAACTCAACCCCAGCATTCTCTTGCACATCAAACTCAGATATGGCTCTGGAACACACTTTCAACAATGGGACTTAGGAAATAGATGGACAGGGGTTTTCCCAAAACGTAGGCACACCAAAACGGATTGTGGGAAGAGGAATCCAACCCCAGGGAAGAAAACCGATTTCTCCCACAGATGTATGAGCATACAGTGGGCCAAACGGCCTCAATAAAACCCCAAAGCATTTCCTCTTCTTCCCCACTGTTAGCCACAACAAAAACGCCCTTCCCAACTAGAAAAATGAATATAAACACAGTAAAACCAGTGAGGAAAACAACCAGGTAGCTCCAAACGCGTGAGAGAGCAAAGTGGGTTGATGGTTAATGGCTTGGGGAGCAAGTCATGGCTCTTTTATTGCCTAAGAAGTCAAACACGAATTTTCATGTAGGGTGGATTGCCCATACCCGAATTTGGATAGCCATACCTCCCATTCCCCAAGGCATTAACTACCTCAACCAACTCTTGGGAGAAATCAATGATTGGGTACAAAAGTCAACATGGATAGTTGAGGGTTCATGGGTTCTCTCATTGACACTTGGCTTGACTCAATTGGCTCAAAGGGTTTGAATATTTTCCTCCCAATTCCTTGCAATATCATGCCCCCATCTCTTGTTGCATTGCATAGCTAACTGTGAGGATTTATATTAAGATGCATATTTACAATTCCCATGGTTCACTAGCACATGGATAGCATAATTTCAAATACCGTCCTCTTCAAGATCGAGCATTCACTAGTGAGGCCTTGGCCTTGAGCTCCACGCTAGGAATCATACATAATATGCATACAATATTTACATTACAGCCCAAATATTACAAGGGTCAAAATGGGGTACGTGACATAAAGTCTCTAGTTTAAGTCTCATATTTACTTTTTACTTTGAATTATTATTTTTTGTTTATGACAGACATAATATTTATCACCTAATCTTGCTCTAAAGTCTCTAGTTTAAGTCTCATATTTACTTTTTACTTTGTGTTATTCTTTTTTGTTTATGTCCAACATAATATTTATTACCTTTTACTTTGTATTATTTTGTTACTCGAGAAACACTCTAAAGTCTCAAGTAAAAAGTAAAGTCTCTAGTTTAAGTCTCATATTTACTTTTTACTTTGAATTATTATTTTTTGTTTATGACCGACATAATATTTATCACCTAATCCTAAGCTGTAAAGTCTCTAGTTTAAGTCTCATATTTACTTTTTACTTTGTATTATTCGTTTTTGTTTATGGCCGACATAATATTTATTACTTTTTACTTTGAATTATTCTTTTTTGTTTACTTTGTATTATTTTGTTACTAGACAAGCACCCGACAAACTCGACAAACACTCACATGTGACAAGATCTCTTTCATACTGGGCTCTAGAGCGCCTCTCAACGCAACAAATGTAGGTTGATATTTCTTACACGAAAGCAATATTATTAACACAACAGAAAACATATAACATATAACAGTAAAATAAATAATAACAACATACATATCAGTGGGATAGCTCAGTTGGTTAATGATATGTAAGCTCACTGAAGTAGCTCAGTTGTTTAATGTCTTTGGAACTAAGACAGAGCTAGGCACCCAAGTTTGATGCCGAGATAGAATCCGAAATAGCCTAACAAGACCCTTGAATTGCTTCTCCTAAAATGACTTTTGACTTTTGTAACTTGCAGTTACCAATAAAGTGACTGCAGTGACCCTATAGGTCAGTTTTCCAATAGATCTCACCGAGGAATATAATTTGGAACCTAGTAACGCCCTACACATAGCTGAAGGCAAGAAACTTGACTCAAGAGCTCTCCAACACTAACACATAACAGGAAACTTGACTCAACTTGATCCCACTGTAGGTCCCACTCTCTGCACATTACTGGTGAGCTCTGCCATCAGGCCGTAGTTACAACAATTAATGCAGTTTGAGAATATACAGCAAAGTCGGCAATGGTCATGGTAGGTGGAGCGAGAAAGCAAATGTGAACGAGGACCACTCAATTCATTTTTTGTTTATCTTTCACCAAAGCTGCTTACAAAGAATCGTATCTAAACGATGTTCTACCCTCAACTGCTGCAACAACATTTTATGAAATTTTCACTCTTTGGAATTTGGTGGAGATTCAGTGTATGAAAACATGAAATTGCACGTCAGATGTACAATAAATCGATTGGAAGTATTGCATGAAGTTATGCGACTCATTGGTTTGGATGAAAACGAAGTAATACAGAGGAAATAGAAGGATGCAGGGATACGTTATTTACGATGTACAAAGGAGTTAGGTACAAAATTGTTTTGTTGAAGTACCTACTCGCTTCTTATTAGAAGTTTCTTACTTTATCTCGTTCAATTGTCTCGCCAAGGACATGGTCGAAGAGAAATGCTAGGAAGATTCTTCAAATCTATGAATCTATCATAATGGTGTCCAACTGAGGAAAATCTTTGAGATCTATTAGAATGTGTTTTGCCTAATTGAAACTTTTATATTCCAAATCTTCTTATAATTCTGCCCTCACTTAATGGGTGCCTAGGCATTATTACAACACCATTGCTAATTGTGCTTTCCCTTTAGGATGGAAGGTTGATAGGCTCTCCTTCTCAAGATGAAATGTTGATAGGCAATTGTATACGTTGCCTAACTGTTATTACTTCAAATTTAGTCTTTTTCAACCAAGGAGATTATTATTAATAATATTTATTTGTATGAACATAGTATGTTAATCCTCCGCCTACCTTGTATATAATATATATATATATAGAGAGAGAGAGAGAGAGAGGGCCTAAGGGTTAAGAACATGCATTCCCTCTTAAGAAGTCACAAGTTCAAATCCTAAGGAGGTAGGGTATGTACATCTCTATAGACTTTCCCTTTCAAGATGGAAGATTGGTAGGCTCTCCTTTTCAAGATGGAAGATTGGTAGAGAATTGTATACCCAACTTATAAGTGTTATTACTTCAAATTTAGGCTTTTCAATAAAGGAAATTATTATTATTATTAATATCTATATGTATGGACATAGTATGCTCATCCTCCACCTACCTTTTTATTAAAGTAAAAAGGGAATATTTTATTATATTTTCATCAATATATATATATATATATATATGGGTGAATTTATAAAGATGGGTAACACTTTTTGGCAAAAAATGACGGTGAAAATTCGATTTTTTACTCATTTATTAACTCGAAGCCCTCAAAACTCATACATGCACTGTGAATTCCGACATGCAACAAAAAAAAATAGTGATAAATGTATAATTTTCAAAAATATATATAGGAACATAATCTACACAAAATGCACTGGGGCACACATTGTTTTTAATTTATGTTGGAAAATTATATTTTTTATTAAATTTTGAAACTAACCGTTGAAATTTTTAATCATATTTTGTACACATGTGTGTGCACGTAAACCTTTTTTTACTGGCTACAAAAATTGAAAAATAAAAAATACCATTTTGAATAGCATGCGTTGTTCTGGGGTGTATATATTTTTTGAACTTTTTTGTTGTGTATTTTTTTAGTTATTGATTTTTCTTTTTGTTGATTCGAAGTTGTGGACATGGTTTTCTAAGTGCAAGTTTGAAAAAAAAAAATAAAAAAAAAATCATATGAACTCAGAAACTCATACATTATATTCCAATGGATAGACGATTTATTAACAAATCTATTGGTATGAATTCCACCACCTAAGGTGCATCCTAGGACAGAGTTTAGGTAGGGTAAAGAGGGAAGTAAAATTAAAATTGCAGAAAAGAGGGCTACAAGCTTGTTTTGGGTGAATTTTTAAAAACCTCGATCGAGTGTTTGAGTGTTGTTAAACCGAAAGCTCGATCAAGCTCTTGTGAAATAAAAATTTGAAAAAAAAAACATGGGTTATTTCAAGTTAAGGAGCTTGATCAAGCTTAGAAGCTCGATCTAGCTTTTAAAAGCTCGATCTAGCTTTTTAAAAAGCTTAATCTAGCTTTTTAAAAATCTTAATGTAGTTTTTTATAAAGCTAGATTGAGGGTTAATGTAGTTTTTTCGAACAAGCTATGTAGCTCAATTGAAATTTTTTTCAACCCTCGATCGAGCTTATAAAAATAGCTCGATCAAGTGCTTTGTTAAGTCCTTGATCGAGCTTTCAAAATATCTTTTGAGGGCTTAAGAAAAACTTGTTTGAGCTTGTTTTTTGTCATTCTCATGCCCTCTGCTTGCCAAAATGGTTACCCATCTTCATGGGAATGCCCATATATATATATATATATATATATATCATCCCCATCCAGTATTTCTAGCCACATAATGGGTGGCTATGATTGCAGGCTTTCAAACTCCATCACTTAGATGCTAAATTCTCATGAGAACAACAATTTGAGCCTCCAATGAGGAAACCAGCAATTCAATAAAATGCATGTGTAGGTGTGAAAAATAAAATGGAATGGAAGCAACAAGCATATTCACACACAACATGCAAGATACATTGACTTTTATAGCATAAACCAAACATAAATTTTGCATATCCTTAAATAATGATAAGGTGCTTATCTTTTAACTGAAGAGGGTTTGAGAAACTACCTATGTAAGAGTGATTTTCCTCCCAATGATAAATATATGTTACAGATACCACACCTAAGTTGAGCTATGAGGCCACCAGGGAAAAGTAGACAGGCGAGAGTCAGGGTATTTTTTAAGGATTCTAATATTACACTTAAGTATAATATTCTAGGTGATTATTTTGGATTGGAAAAAACATAGATATAGATAGGTAGGAAAATATTAAATACAAAACCTACAATTTACTACTGAAACGTGTAAATTTTGGCGAATATTATGATAAAAAAAATATTTTATGTAAATATAGATGATATTGGAGACTAAAAATGACCAAATATCGAATTTATTTTTGAAAAAATACCCCCAAAATAGCCAATTGGAGAAATATCGGTTACAGAGATTTTCAAACTTAGATTGGGTGGGATGTGCTGTAGATAGGAAGAGTACTTCCAGGTGTTGCTTCAGCCTGGGTTCTGCAGTGATTTCTTGGTGCAATAGGAAGCAGACCTCAGTAGCACTCAGTACTACAGAGGTCGAGTATATGGTTGCTAGTACAACAACTAGGGAAGCTGTATGGCTTTGAAAATTCCTTGCAGGATTGTTTGGCCAGATTCCAAAGCTAACTATGATTCACTGTGATAACCAGAGCTATATGCGGATGTCAGTGAATCTCGTATTCCATGACAAGTCAATGCATATAGAGATTCAATATCACTATATTTGTGATATGATTTAAAAAGGTGCGGTCGAGTTACAACATGTTTCGACAGATGACCAGACTGTAGATGTTCTTACCAAGCCTCTTCCTAGGATAAATTTTGAATACTTTTGTGGAAGACTTGGAGTGGAAGAGAACATGTCCCTCCTTGAGAGGGAAAGATGACATGGAGATAGATGTTTACCTTTATTTCACACAGGTACCTCTACTCATCCAAGTTCTCAGCTAGGTATGGGAGGATCGCATCGACAGTTTAGACGGACAGGTAGTAGATGGTCGTGTGAACCTTGTTTCCACATAGGTATCTCTACTCATCCAGGTTCTCATCTAGGTATGGGAGGATCCCATCGGTAGTAGAGATAGACATGTAGTATATGGTCGTGTGAACCTTGTTTCCACATAGGTACCTCTACTCGTCCAGGTTCTCATCCAGGTATGGGAGGATCCCATCGGTAGTAGAGACGGACATGTAGTAGATGGTCGTGTGAAGCTTGTACCTATGCTCGTCTAGGTTCTCAGCTAGGTATGGGAGGATCCCATCGGTAGTAGAGACGGACAGGTAGCAGATGGTCATGTGCAGCTCTCAGACATCCAAGTCGGATGGAGAGGCCATTTCATTCTTCGGATCACTCTGGGATAGAGTGAGGAAATATATCAAACATCTTGAGATGGTATGGAGAGGTTGATGCCACACTGGCACACACTACTCTTTGATTCACCAAAGGACTGGTTGAGTTGGTGCATGTTCCCTGAAGGACTGGGCTGAGAAGATGCACACTATGTTGATTCTCGATGGACTTGGATGAGAAGATGTTTGTTGTACTCTCCGATGTACTGTTTAGAGTTGTTGAGCTAATGATCCACCAATGAACTGTGTGGAGTAGATGCATGATGACAACTCTCGAAGGACTGAGACTGTGTTGACAACCTTTAGTATGTATAGAGATGATCGACACAGATGTGATGTGTAGATGAGATGCAAATGCCATCGTGATGATGATGATGACCGTGCCCAAGAATACCTTCCTTGTTGAGAGGGAGTGTTGGATTTAGTGCAAATTCGGAAGTCATTCTTATTGTATTTTATTGTACCTCTTACGAGAGAATATATTGATGTATTTAATGATGTAAAAACCTTGAAAGAATCAATGTAAACCTTGGGGATAAATTACACAAAGAAAATAATTAATAAGACATTATTTTATTTATCCCCAAGTCAAGTCGGCCCTATCAGTTAGACAAGTCAGCCTAGTTAGGGGAAAAGCCAATTTTGCAAGTGTATAAATAGAGAGGACAAGTGCCTCATTTGGTCACTCACTCATCACAAGCTAGTTCGCACTAGTAGAGGAGAAGTTCGCATCTACAACAAGGAGAAGTACTTTTGGGGTTTTCACTTGGAGAGATTTTCCATTTTCTCTCTCTTGTTCTTGTACTTCATTCTCAGAATTAATCATCTCTATACGAAGGTTGCTAGTTTTTCTCCCTGTTGGGTTTCCTAGGATAAATTCTCGTGTTCATCATTTATGTGCTTTGTCTTTCTTCTAGTGATCCTATTGTTTATATGCAATTAAATTATAATCGTATAATTGTATGAAAATCTAACAGCTCTCCCTACCTCTCTACACCAGCCTCTCCTCACACAACTTGATCTATCTTCCACACGACCTCACACAAAACGAAGTAGACTAAGGAATACACAATTTTGAATCTCTTAAAGTTTGGTTGATTGGGAAAGAAAAACGAAAAAAAAAATCAATCTCACTTTAGCTCAAGTAAAATTCCAACAATTACCAAAATGAATGACCTTAGCGCTACATTGGAGAAACTAGATGAAAAGATCAACAAAAATTACGAGGAGCTAAAATCCAACATCAAGAAAAAGGATAACGAAGTGGTTAAATCTATTGCATTCATTAGAGTGGAGATGAAGAGATAGTCGACCAAATCTCTCCTTTTCTATTAGTGTGGTTTCTAGGTTCATGTAGGATCCTTGATAAAGCCACTGCAAGGATGCAAAGAGAATTGTTCACTATATTAAGGGTACTTATCAGTATGGAATAAAGTATTATCGAAGTACAGAAGCACTCGTTGGCTACATTGATTCCGACCGGGGTGGTGACATTGACGACCGCAAGTCTACTTCCTGCTATGTGTTTCGACTAAGCTCTGGACCCTTGGTCTGTTCATTCAAGAAACAAAAATTAGTCTCTCTTTCAACTACAGAATCCAAGTATCGTGGTGTTGTCAATGCAAGAACAATAGCAGTTTGGATCCATCATCTTCTCGAGAAGCTTGGATTTCCTGTTCAGGCCTCTACTATTATTTACTATGATAATCAGGGTGCTATTCAGGTTGCTGATAATATTGTTGCTCATATCAAGATGAAGCATTTTGAACTTCATGTTCACTATTTGAGATAACTGGTGCAGGAGAATGTTGTCTCGCTTATTTATTGAAGGACAGATGATCAGGTCGCTCATATCTTTATGAAGCCTTTACCAGAAGATAATTTTCTAAAACTATGGGCTATGATTTGGATTTAGGGAGTTTCAATTATGGGGGGGGTTTAGAACAAGTAATTTCACCTCCTAAATCTCCAAATTAATCATTGTGTTGATGGGGGGTTGTTGGAACCTATAGTCTTGATGGTTCATAACACATCTGGATATTTTGGAGACAATCAGTCGTTAGATGACAGGCGACTAACAAAGAAGTCAACTAGAGTCGGTAAAGCGATTGAATGGTCGGCTCGACGACAGTGTTCATGACTTCCACCGTCGGCTAAACTTTGGGACGTTGCAGATTCTACAGAAACAGTTTGGACAAAAAACCCCTACTTGTGGACCAGATCTTGCCTACTTTCAGGAATTTGGTTAGATATGGAAACCATAAATAGGCGACCCTATGGGTTGCCTAACATATCACTTTGAGATGTTTATCATACTCATTATGCATTGTGATGTTCTGATCACAATGCTCTGTGCTTAAGTGTTGTAACAATGTCTTTAGACACCACCTTTCATCTTGGAATATTGTTCCCTTCTTTTCTTTTCGTTCTGTTTTATAGTTCAAGCTGAGAAGTTTCCCAACCTCACCTCCAAGATGGTAAAATTGGCTGGAAATCCAAGTTGTGGCAAAATGGCTTAATTCTAAATTTTAAAATACCATAATTTTTCAAAACTTTTTTTTTCCTTGGAGTCCTGTCATGTACAAATTGTATATGCATAGTCTTTTAGTGCTGGTAATTGATTTAGATATTTTTTATTATTTTGGACATGGAGGCTTTCACCATGGTTAATTAAAATTTGTGTCAATCTTTTTCTAATTTCACTATATTGGAGTTTAGAAATAACAACTTTTTGAGTGGACACGATGGGGATCAATATATTTTATTATGGTCAAAGGGGACTTGATTCATTAATGATGTTGACATAGTATTAAGTCATTTACTAACATGTATTTTTATTACTCTTTGCTTTTTGTATGAAACTACTGTTTTTAACTTTTATGGATATATTGTTTTAACATAAAAATAAACTTAAGATTATACTTAAAATAAACTTAAGAATATACTTTTCATTTGTGATTCAATTTTTGGGTTAAGGAACACAACATTTGCTATTATAGATATTTTTGGGCAAAAAAGTGGGGAACATTTTTTCTTTTTACAATTTTTTTGGAGTAAAAAAGGGAAGCGGTATTCAAATCAATTTTGGAACTTTATGTTTAGATTTTGAGGAATATAATTATATATTTGAATTCCTCTTGTAAAAATATCAAATTAAAAAAAAATCATCCAATACAAAGTCTGGGAAGTAAAGTTATCACTGATTTAAAATCAAGTGTTTAAGGGTTTTTCCGGTGATGACCACTCTAATTGTAGAAAATGTATTTTACAGAAAAATATGATGGTCCTAGTATTCAATAATATATTGTAAATTATAAGCAAAATAAGTCCCTCTAGAAAAGATACATATATTCCAATTTAACAAATGAAGCAACGATATGGAGCTAAACACTTTGCTTTATGGAGTTATTAAAACTTTCATATGAAGAATTTGAAAAAGTATTTTTAGATAGATAAAGAAAACACTAAGTGTTTGTTTTCATGTGATAAATCCCTATTGCATGTTCATGGATATATTCAACATAAGAAAGCCATTGTTTCTATAAACCCTAATAGAAAACATAATTTCAGAAATGTTAATGTGGCTAAAAGGTTGCAAGCCCCCACAAAGCACATTCAAAAGGGTGTAATGTTTAAATTTTAAAATATTTAAAGATTACTATGGACAAATATGTGTTACATTCATATTTTCAATATATATATATATGGATAATTTGGATATTGTTTTGGGATATCTTTGGATGGACTCATTAATGTGCAAAATAATTTTTTGAAGCTTTTGAATAATAAGAAGAAAATTACATTGCCTGTATTTTTTTGCGAAAGGGTTCAATGGGGCACATGAAGAATCCATTACAAGTAAAATAGTTGAAGTACCTACAAACATAATAAGCGAAGAATCTAAAGTTGAGTCCAAAGAAGGGGGCTACAAAAGCACATGGAGAAAAGCCCCAGGAAGGCCATCAACAAAAAGAAGAAATTAAGGGTCTACATGACTCAAAGGAACTATATGTTATAGAGTCAAAGACCAAAGAACCAATAGTTAATGATTTTTTATATTCCCCCCTACACCACTCGATGAAACAAAAGTCATTAAGGAAAGTCCATGGGCATCGACAAACTTACTATGGAAAAACATGGTACCATAAAGCTAAGCAATATGGAGGCACGAGGAGAACTCAAAGCAATGTTTAAATATATCATAGTAGCACAAAAACAACTTGGAACCAAAGGAGCAACCATAATCAATCTTGAGGTGACAACGAAGTAGTTGAACCACATGTCCACACTTCATTAGGATGGATGGATGCTTGTGCTTGGTACTGGTTGACTACACTACTTTGTAGATAATATTATATGGCTTATTCCCATGTTTCAAGGATGAAACATGTGAATGGGAAGAAATGTAATCAAGGAAAATTTTAGGGATGAAATTTAGCCCATGGGCCTATTTTCGGCCTTTTTTTTCCAAAAAAAGATTGACCAATTTGTCTTGTTTTCAAAGATGATTCACCCAAATTCCTTAGAAATTTGAATATTTTTTTAAAAAAATCGCCAAACATTTTATGGTTGTAAACTTAAGAATTAGTAAGATTCGCCAAAGTTTCTACACTATGAGAAAATTATAGATCCTTAAAATTTTCCTTGGATGTAATGTACCTATGAAGGATAATATAAAGGTACTTATGGAGATACCCAAAGGGATAATGCTATGCTTTAATGCCATATTTATTAAATAAGGACCATGTAGTGTGAAAAACATAAATTGTAATATGGCTTACTATAAAGTTCTTCCTACTAGAATATTCCTTCTCTAAAAAGTATTTAGAAGGTCCCACTTACTAAAACGTCCATTCTCTAGAAAGTACTTAGAAGGTTGGATAGAACTATATAAAGAAGTTGAAGCAATTGAATGAGATGTCCTATGAAGCACATTGGATGAAATAGTTGTAGCATGCATAGCTTGTGGATTGATTCCTTCTCTAATGAAAATTGAATTGTGTTACCCTACCTTCATGGTTCTTTCCATATTCTCATGTTCATTATTTTATGGATGTATCAATGTTTATATATGGAGTCTAAGGGTTCTATATAATTTGTGATTCAAATTTTTGATTTAAGAAACACAACATTGAGTGAAATATTTCACCACAACAACAATGTAGAGATTCTCCCAATACCCACACACAACACCCTCAATGTACAACTAGAAGGAGGCATTACTTTTTTGGTTTTTGAAATTTTTTCTTTATCTCACATGCATGTGTCAGATGTAGGAGAAAAAGGAGGTACCACTTCTTTTGTTTTACATTCACAAATCATTTATTTATCTCACATGTGTACTTTAATAACATACTTGTCTCCCTATATTGAAAATGATGTCTCCATATGGCAACAAGGAAAAGGACAAAAAATTAGAAGTGTTTGGTGAGAATTGTGTTAAATATCCAACATCATGACACATTCTCCAAACCAATCTTATGTATCCAAAATTGATCCTCCCATATAGAGGTGAGCACTTTGATTTTCCATGTAAAGGTTATTCCTCCCGTATAGAGGTAGTTGATCAAAGTAATGATGTTGTAAAGTCTTGTTGGACAAGGCTCCAAGCTTGTGTGTATCAAGTCATGATTATCATGTGAACCTTCCATATAAAGGTATCCATGAGATGGATTTCCCGTATAGAGGTGGACCTTCTGTATAAATGTCATGCTTTACTTGTTAAAATCATTTAATGTTGCGTGATATATTAATAACCATGATCACCCAATTGCTATTAAGTCTCCTTTAGAGATTGATCACTTCTAAAGTGAATTACTTTAGTATATGAGCATTTGGTCCGGAATAATATAATATGATCACAACATCCGATAATTCTTCTTAGTATAATGTAATGTGATGGATAATTTAACTTAGCACATATTGACCATGCATTAAGAGATAAAGAAATAAAAGATAAAGCATAGAGACCAAGAGAATTTGAAATTGCCCATGCAGACACTTCAACTAATTAAAGAGAACTCGAATTATTAAAGCTTCAGTTAAGTATCAATGCTTCAGTTAAATATAATTGTCTTAGTAAACTAAGGAACTCAGAGTGGTCACTTCAAGTAAATCAATCAACATGATTTCAGTTAACTAAGTGCTAAATAAAAGGGACTAGTTAACTAAAGTATTTACACTTTAGTTAAACTAAAATAGGACACTTCAATTAAAGAGAATATCTAGTTAACTAAGTGTTATTGCATGACGACACTTATGTTAAACTAAAAGATGGCACGTGAGTTGTGACACTTGCATGTCGACACTTAAGTTAGCCACCTAACTAAGTGGGAAAGATTTCAGTTAAGAGGCAAGTTCACACTAAGTGACAACTCAGTGAGATGAAGCACTACATGAGAAGTGGGGCACACCACTCCATGCAAGAGTAATACATCCAGTTTGAGGGCGAGTTCAGCCTGAAGTTAGAAGTGAAAAATAAAAGAGAAGAATGTATAAATATGATATACATGTTTGCTGAATCCAGTGTGAAGCGAATTCTCTTCTCCATTGAAGGAAAGGCACTTCTCTTTGTGCAGGGTATTGTTTGTGCTTGTTATTGTTGTACTGGGCACACATCCGATTGATCTCTCTTCTCTATTGCTTCTATATCTTCACCAAGAAGTTTGGTGATCTATTATCTTTCGAAAGCAATATGGTATGTTGTAAAAGAAAGCATTCTCTGCTATCGATTATATTATACTGAGAAGAATTGCTGGGGTTTTTGTTCTCATAATTTTGAGGATTTTCCCTAGGGTATATCTTGTGTCATGGTTGTATGAATTTCATGGATTGAATTGTCTCATTGCTTCAAGTATCTTCATCTAAAAGAATTAAAGATCAAAGATCAACCAAATTTCAACACGGTATTAGAGCTCAGGGTGTGAAGGAGCTTAATTTTGCATGCCAGCTAGAGCCTACGTAGATCCTGAGAAGTTGAGCACAATATTTGAATACTATGGAATCAGTCTTTGTACGACCGAAAGATCGTATTGAGGACACCTCAAACTTCAACACTTGGAAGGCTAGGATTCTCAACATCCTAGAGGAACATGACTTGGATGGATATGTATCCACTATGGTGGAGGAGCCTACATCTAATGCAGGGCACATATACTTCAAGAAGAATCAAGCTAAGGCTAAACATATCATCTATGATTCTGTCAAAAATAACTTGATGCCCATGATCACACCGTTGAAGACCGCGAAAGAATGTTATGATACATTGACTAATCTATATGAGAAGAAGGCCCCGATTCAAAAGAGGGCATTGAAGAATAAGCTTTGAAACTTAAAGATGGAGACGGATGAGACAGTGGCCTCCTTCTTCTCCAAGATCTCTCAGGTAAGAGATCAGCTTGCTAGTATTAGAGTAGTGGTGGATGAATATGATCTTCTCCAAACCGCTATTGATGGTCTCCCATCCTCATGGGAGACATTCTTGGCTGCGGTAAATGGCCGAGAGGTACAACCTAACTTCGAAAGGTTGTGTCATGAATGCGTCCAAGATGAGGGGTGAATCCAGAGTAAGTTAGTGTGCATCAAAGAATAAAATATTTCCCTCATGGCAAGAATGAAGAAAGGAAAGAAACCCTTCTTCCAAAAGAAGTTCTCTCATTCAAAGAAGAAGGATTTAAACAAAGGCTTTAACAAGTCAAAAGCTAGATGCTTCAATTGCAACAAGAAAGGCCATTTCTCAAAAGATTGCAGAGAAAAGCGGAAAGGAAAGTTTCATGCTTCTATCGGCATAAAAGATGAAATTGCTCAAAAGAATGCATCCGAAGAAAAGGAGTCAAGAAGGGAGTATTATCTTGTATAATCCCTTTCAGGATCCGTCATCACAAATGCAGACACATGGTTGATTGACAGTGGTGCATCCAAACATATGACTAGTTACAAGAGTACCATCACCGATCTAAAAGAGAAATAATTCACATGCATGGTAGAGTTGGGGGACAACTCAACTTATTCGATCCACCTCATTCCAACTAAGCACCGATGATATTCTACATGTGGTGGACATTCTATATGTTCCAAGCTTGAAGAAGAACCTCCTCTCAGTTTCGGTTCTTGAAGACAAAGGATTCCGAGTTATCTGCATGGGTAACAAATTTATGGATGAAGAACAAAATCCTAGAATATGCTGATGTGATTGAAGTTCGAGAGGGAGGACTCTACAAGGTACCCAGGAAGTACATTCAAGCTATGATTCACCACACTATGAGTCCATGCGAGCTATGGAACCGAAGGCTTGGAAAACTACACTACAAAGCGCTACTAGGACTTCAAAATATGGTAAAAGGTATTCCCATATTTGATTTTGAGCATGATAGTGTATGTCGGGGTTGTGCACTTAGGAAGAATGTTAAGAAAATATTTTCTAACAGTTCTACTAGATCTAAAGGGATTTTAGATTTAATACATTCGAATGTATGTGGTCCCATGTCACCCCCCTCCCTGAGTGGATTCTTATATTATGGACTGTTCATAGATGATTTTTCTAGGAAGTCATGGATTTATTTCATGAAGGATAAAAGTGAAACTCTTAGCAAATTTAAAAAGTTTAAAGCCCTAGTTGAAAATCAAAAAGAAAATAACATCCGTGCATTAAGGTATGATAATGGAGGTGAATTTGATTCACATGCATTTAATGAGCTATGTAGTGATGCAGGAATATATAGATAGTTAACAGTACCATACAACCCTCAGCAAAATGGGGTTGCTGAAAGAAAGAATAGAACTATATGTGAGGCTACAAAAGCCATGATGCATGATCAAGATATGTCTACCTCATTATGAGAAGAAGCCACCCATACAGTTGTGTACATCCATAATAGAAGCATGCATGCCATTATAGATGAGAAGACACCAGAAGAAGTGTTTACCAATGAGAAGATAGACATCTCACACTCGAGGATTTTCGGGAGCCCAGTATACATTCATGTACCGAAAGAAAAGAGAACAAAGATGGAGCCTTCTGGAAAGAAAGGCACCTTTGTGGGTTATAGTGAGTCATCCAAAGCATACAAAATATATGTATCTGGTGAGATACACATTGAAGTCAACCGAGATGTTACCTTCCATGAGGAAGCTGCTTTCAAAATATCGAAAGAGATTCAATGTGATTCAGAGATGGAGGATCCCGAGTCTAATTCTCCCCCTTCAGAGTTAGAGAGGGAGAAACCAGAAGATGCCTCAGATTCGCTAGCTCCTGAAGAACCAGTAGAACTAGTTGAGAGATCACCTGATGAACCTCTTGCTAAAAGAAGATCTGCTTGGTGCCGAGACATCTTACAAAATGCAAAGAAACATGGAGTACCAGTAGGCTCATCCAGAGAGCACAAGCAACCTGATAGATATTTAGGGTATGTTGCACTAATGAGTCACATCAGTGATTCAGAACCATCCTCATATGAAGAAGTTGCAAAGCAGCAAGTTTGGAAAGATGCAATGACAGAAGAGTAAAACTCTATAATGAAGAATGATGTTTGGGAGGTTGTTCCAAAACCTGATGGGAAGTCCATTGTGACTTCCATATGGATTTACAATATAAATCATGTTGCGGATGGTAGCATTGAGAAGTTTAAAGCCAAATTAGTTTCCAAAGGTTTCTCTCATAAAGAAGGCATCGGTTATGATGAGACCTTTTACCCTGTGGCAAGGTACACCACAATTCGAGCAATGATTGCACTTGCATCTGTTCTAGGATGGAAACATCACCAAATGGATGTGAAGACAACCTCTCTCAATGGTGAGGTTGAGGAAGAGGTTTATATTCAGCATCAAGGAGTATTTGTAGTGCATGGGAAGGAGTCCCATGTTTGCAAGCTAAAGAAATCTCTATATGGGCTTAAGAAAGCCCTCAGGGCTTGGTACTCAAGAATTGATAGCTACCTTCAGAAACGGGGTTTCTGTAAGAGTGAAGCTGATCCAAATTTGTACTTCAAAGTAGTGAAGAACCAACTGTTGATATTTGTTCTGTATGTTGATGATTTTTTTTCTCGCTGGAGAGGAACATATGATTGCTTGGTGCAAGAGGGAGCTCACCTCAAATTTTGAGATGAAAGACTTAGGTATAATGCACTACTTTCTTGGCCTTGAGATCTTGCAAAGAAAATATGAAATTTTTCTATCTGAAAGGAAGTACAGTGTGGATATATTGCGCAGGTTTGTCATAATAGATTGAAAATATATGACTACATCGATGGTTTCCAATTTGAGTAAATTTCGTGAGTCAGGATCTGGATCAGATCCAGTAGATCCCACTTTGTATAAACATCTTATATGCTCGCTAATGTACTTGATACATTCGAGGCCTGATATATGTTATGTTGTGATCATTCTAAGTCAATTTATGTTTGATTCGAGACACAGACACTCGACAATTGCTAAGCATGTTCTTAGGTACCTTCGAGGTACAATTTCATATGGAATCAAATATGCCTCCAATGGAGGAGTCATGTTACTTGGTTATACATACTCGGACTGGGGAGGAAGCATTGTGGATCGTAAGAGCATATCTGACTACTATTATAGCCTAGGATCAACTATGATATCTTGGTCCAGTAGGAAGTAGGGATCCGTAGCCTAGAGCACTACCGAAGCATAATACATAGTGATGAGCCCCAAATTAGGTACTATATAGCCTTTTTATGCCACACAAGCACAAGAATGGATAAGGAAAATACCTCTGTTTGTGGGGAATAATGCATTTGTTTTGATTATTTAATAAAGTAGTTTAGAGATTATTATTTTATGCTTAAAGGTGATTTTATGAGATAATTATATGAAAATAGGAATGTATGATCAAGTGCAAGTGATCTAGGAGACAAAAATCAAATCCAGCTCAAAGACTGAAAGACCATGAATGGCTCAACGCCCCATTTTCCTAATTTATAAAAGAAAACTCATGTTTAGCAGGATCGACATTTAAAGCATAGAGTTAGGTTATGATTCAGAATATATATATATATATATATATATATATATATATATATATATATATGAACTGTAACGTCCCCTCCATCATGGCAGTGAGATGGAGAGAACATTAGACTAAAGCCCAGGTCATCTAGCCCCATACTTATTAAATAAAACATTCACATAATATAAAAAGACATATGCAAATGTAAAAATATAAGAAACATAGCGGAAATATATTCAATTACACATCCATCATACATTAAAGATATTCATGAGATTCATCAATTAAAGACAATACATAATTAACACAAGAGAGTACTTATCTTAAAGCAAAGTAGTCCCGAGCAACTGGCTATGCAACTGCAACGTTCCACCCAACCATAGGCCAATTGTGCTTGTCAATCTCACAACACAACTGCCACCCTCGAGCTGGGAATGATTTCTACAAGGAACCAGGGAACAATAGACTCACACATAGCCAAACATACACCAAATTGAGCCAAGCCAATCTGCAATTGGGTTTATCAGGCTGCTAAGGAAATGGAAAGGAATGAATTGCTAAGCTAGTGGCTCATCCACAGAGCTATGGACACCCTCTACAAGATCTATCTAGCTTGGTCCTTACAATACCTACACACCTAGCACAAGGAAGTATTCCATTCACTATTACACAATCCCTCAGGCCATACCTTCCATTCTAGTGTTCTTCAAGGTGTGCATCAGCAACCAGCCTTTTAGATACTCTTGAGAGGCTACCTCCTCACTAGGTTTATCAAGCCAATTCTGGTCCACTTCCACTCCTAATTCTTGCTCACACTTTCAAACCAACACAGGGATGCAACCAACAACAAGACACAAGTGCTGAAAAACGTAGGCAATCCAAAAACAAACTGGTAGATGGGGATTCAACCCTAGGAGAGAAAATTCGTTTTTAGAAAATGTTTATAAGCATTCCAGGGGCAAAAACGACTTCTATAAACTCCCAAAACGTGACTCCCTTTCTCCCAGCCACTGTGCAATACAAAAATGAGTTCCCATCCATGGAAAATATAGGAAAATGGTAGATAACATGAAGGAGAAAGACCCAGCTAGCTCAGACTGCATGAGAGAGTAAAGACAATGGGTGAAGAATGGCTTTGGGCACAATTTTGTGGGTGTTTTCTTACCCCATAAGTAAAAGTACATTTTTCCAGGTTGATGGCTTGCCCATGCACGAAATTGGCTGCCATAACTCTTCATTCCCAAGGCATTAACTGCCTCAACCAACTCCTGGAAGAGTTAAATGATTGGGTGCATAAGTTAGAATGGGTAGTTGGGGTTCATTCATTGACATTTGGCTTATCACCATTGACTCAAGGGTTTGAATAATTCCCCCCCTATTCCTCATAGAATCATGCCCCCATCTCTTTGTTGCATTGCATAGCTAGTTATGGGTATTTCATTAAAATTCGCATTTACATGATGTCTTAATTTACATTATGCATGTCCAACACAAGAACCATAAGCATCTATTTTTAATTGCCGATACATAAAACGCTAAATCAATGGTGGGGTCTTGGCCTTGAGCTCCTTACCATGATTAAATAACAATATTTACATCATTTACGATTTAATGCAAAGGGGGTCAAAATGGGGACGTTACACGAACCTCTTGAGCAGCAAGGGGTTCCTGTTGATATTTTTGTAGAACTTATATTTAGCATATTTTATTCGAGACAGTTCTGTTCTAAGACTTTTCTAAGACATGAAGTTACGATTTTGATAATGGAAGACTGGTGCTATTTCAAAGCTTTGAGTTTATAAGTCTTTTTCACTCCTGAAATATGGGTCGGGGAGGGCCCCCTCAACACGTAGATTAGGAGCCTCATTTTACTTCAGTGATTTTTCTCTGTAGTTCAATAATATCGATTCTGTAGTTCCGTAACACGCTTTCCGTAGTCCTGTACATGCATTCTGCGCAGGCATATTTTACCTTTGTTTTCCAACATTTTATATTAATTCTAGATAATGATTCGGATCTGTAATTCCATGCATATTTCCCTAATCTGAGTTCGATCATATAGAAGTTAATTGTTTCAGCTCTTTGATTTGAATAGAGTAATTATCATCACTTTCGGTACTTGATTTGAATAGATAAAGTTTGATTGATTTTCAGTATTCAATTCTTAGATTAGATTTCTAGCTTTCAATATTCAATTCTTAGATTAGATTTCGAGCTTTCAGTATTCAGTTCTTAGAATAGATTTCCAGCTTTCAGTATTTGATTCCTATATTAGATTTGTCAAGCTTTTAGCATTTCATTCCTAGACTAAATTTCCAGTTTTCAACATTCAATTTCTAATTAAGTCTTCAGCAGAATTAGGTTACAGAGTTGCATCCTTTCAGCTTCTTAGTTTTAGAGCAATACTTCTATTTTCCATTTTCAGCAAAGAAACCTTTAGGATACATTCACACACCCTGAATGACGAAGATAATCCTATAGAGCAAATACAATGCTTAGCACCTCTTAAGTTTGTATGCTCCCTTGTCGATAATTAAAGTATACTTCCGGTTTAGCTACCCTAATTAGGTATCCATTCCTGGAGTCCACCACTTTTTGGCGTCATTGCCGGGGAGGTGCTTAATCCGTAGGAGACATATTTAAAAAGAAAAAAAACACAAAAACAACCAGAAATATTTTTTTTTTACCATGAATGCCTCGATGACAAAGAGATAGATTTGGATGCTTTTTGCCTAACCGCCCTATGAGTAACAACACTTCTGGTCATTCCCGATTTGAATTCCTTAACTCTGAAGATGAAGATGATTCTAGCTACGATCCAAACGGAGATAACTTCCTTGCTAGCTATAGCTCAAACACTACTATGGCAGAAAAAGAAGAACATAGAGAGATGTTCACTTTTCCCATTAGTGTACCTATTGGGGATGCCAGGATGAAGAATATCAACCCTAATAATCTACCAAACTTCCATGGCTTAACCTCAGAAGGTCCTGACACATTCCTATTTGAATTTGAGGTAGTTTATAGGTCATTTGGTTACACTATTGATGCACAAAAACTAAGACTCTTTCCTTCCACATTGAATGATCTATCACTCAGATGGTTTATGAGCCTAGAAGGAAACAACATTTTCACCTGGGACCAAATGAAACAAACCATCCTAGAAAAATATAGGGACTACTATAAGGCAAAAGATACAAGAGATGAAATCTTCAGAATGCAACAAGGAGAAAGAGAATCCCTAGAAGACTATGCACAACGCTTTCAACTCAGCTACAAATGAGCTAGTCACTGCACCTTGGATCAAGAATCACTGAAACTTGTCCTTCTTAGAGGGATCAAAGAAGAAAATCTAGAAGTCCTGAACCTTATAGGAGATGGGGATATATTCCAGAAAAACTATGACCAAATCCTACAAATCTTCAAGAACTATTCTAGATCCAGAAAAGGTAAAAGTGGGACAAGGGATTCACATCATTTACTAGGGGATCAACATCTTCAGGACCAAACCTCACAAATTCTGATTTAGGGAACCTTCTTGATGATATGAAAACTGATATCCTTCAATCCCAGCAATGCAACTTGATGCACTCCAAATAAAGAAGAAACAGGATGAGATAAACCAAGCACTGGCAGTATTTTTCCCATGTTGCAGAAAAAAAACATGAAAAAGGGAAGTGCAAATTGAACACCATAGAAATATGTGGCCTCTGCATTGATGACCACTCCATTGATAAATTCCCTCTGTTACCATCATGCAAAGCTGCCATCCAATATCCCATAGCTAAAGGTGCAATAGAACAACTCTATTTTGTTAATCAAAGAAGAAATGATTTTGTTAGGCCTTACCAACCCAACAACCAAGCCTACTTTAATTAGGGAAGTAATCAACAAAATTGGAACTTAGTACTAGCCCCATGGCCATCTCATCCAACTCCAAACCAATGGCAGCAAAGCCAAGCACCATATCAACATCCTTATTACACACAATCTTATTCTCCATACCCTCTACCTTTTGCTCAACCAACAACGAATTATGGAAATCCATACCCTTATTTAGCAAACTGGAGGGCTCCATTACAACAACCACTCATCATGCCGCCCCCACAGAACCAACCACCTCCTAGACCACCTCCAATTCCTCCCCAGCCGATTCCAAACCCAAAAAACAATAGGGTAGGACAACAACAATCCTATAATACTGAAATCATGTAGTTCCCTACTTATGTAGTGGATACCCTAGAAATAAACGAAATCAATCTTAGGTCTGGGAAAACATTACAAAACACACACACGCAGAATAATCAAGGAGATGTAGATCACGAACAAACAACACAACCAGAAATTCAACAGCCAATAGAGATAAATCCTCAGGAAGAAGAAATCTGGCCACACATGCCAAATAGAAACCCTCCATTCCCTGAAAAACTCATTCAAAACACCAAAGAGGAGGAAGAGAACGCTATTCTCAATGAATTGAAGCATTTGAACATACAAATACCCATTTTGCAGGGAATAAGAGATGTGACAATCTGCAATAAGTTTATTAAAGCAAATTGCTTAAAAAGACATGGCAAAAAAAGACGTGACCCACCAACTATAAACGTAGTAGGGCAATTAGCAGATTTAATGTTGGGTGTCATTGTCAACCCCAAATACCTTGATCCAGGTAGTCCAGTAGTCAATGTAACCATCAACAACAGACATATTTCCACTAGCCTAATTGATTTAGGGGCTACAATCAACGTGATGACAAAGGACACAATGATATCCCTAGGACTCCAATCGATGGTCAAACCAACAACTACCATACTATAGCTTTGTTATAGGTCAAATATGCACATCTCCATCCGTGATCACCTTTAGTTGTCGATCAAACAAAAGGACAACTTGGATGGAAGAGTATGATTGCCTTGGATGATGCTTTGACTTGACTTACCCCTCTGCAAGTTGGCAAAACCCTGTTAAACTCACATTTTGACATGTGCGCTACCCTACAGGCATAATAGTAGCACACATGCCCTACTCCACAGGCATAAGAGTAGCGCACAAATCCTAGTATGCCCTACTCCACTTCAACAAACTAGCGCACACCTTCAAAAAGCCTGCAAACACTGGTTGTTAAGCACCGAAGTTGCATATTGTGCGCTACTCCACTGTGAAAAACTAGTGCACATCTTAAAATGTGATTAAAAATATATTAATTTGACGAATTGGGATTAGTTGAAGTTGGTTTTGCAACTTCCCCAACCTCCCAATTCAACCACCTCTCGATCTAAACTGCCTACCTTGTCCCATAAATACAAGGATTGAGGAGAGGGGTTAGACACACTTAGACTCTCATTCACAAGAGGAGAAACTTGCATTAAGAGTTATTATGCTAGAGGAATTCCAAAGTTAGAGAGAAGAGCAGAATCCCAAAATCCGGTTGCACAAGCACTTTGAATGATCAGGTATAATTGTACTGATTATTTTCTTTTGACAATAAAGGTTGAAACATCCTTCCTGTCCCAATCAAATGTCTAATGGATTGTATGTTTGTTTGGTTAAATGCTTGATTGTTCTTGATGTTTAAATTGTATTTCAATTTCATCATTGTAATATCAGTCAAGATACGCTGAGGAAGGTATCTTTGTATTGCAGGTCTATCAAGCGGAAGATCAAGTGGAAGATTGAGCGCAAGATCAAGCCAAAGCTAGGATCGAACGTCGTTAATAAGGTATGTCTTCAAGATACTTGATCTCTTTCCCTTCATAGATGCTTATGTAATATGATCAATGTGTTTACCTGCCACCCCAGAAGTTGGTAGTGTCCCTTTCCTCGCTATAAGGTAGAATTCTTGAACAATAAACTGGCGACTCCGCTGGGGATCCAATTGTTTTTCTGCTCTAGGAAACCTATTTTGTTTTCTTTCCAGTACCTTTTGATCTCTTTGATCCTCTGAGAGGCCCTGTAGGTCACTTCTACCTGCTTTCCTTTTCCTGACTCAGCCCAGTTCACGTTTACAAAGCTTGATTTTAACATCCCCTGACTTGTGTGCTACTCCTCTATACATATAGTAGCGCATACCCGAGCTTGTGCGCTACTTTCCCCAATGCACAGTAGGGCACATCTTCCCGAATGTGCTAGTTTGTCTACTGCACAGTAGAGCACACTCCTATAACTCTCTGTTTGATGTGGGGATTGGATTTCTGCCTGTTTGGTTTGGTTTCTATCCTTGTACTTGGCCTTCTTAACTGGTCCTTGAGGTTTGTAAGCCTTCGTTGAGTCTCGTTAGCCTCTCCTAAGTCCCTTAGGTCATCTTTTGCTTGTTTTAGTACTGTTGAGGTGTCTTGCTTGTTTGTGATTCTTTTTGAAGATCGTGCTTTGTTCCTTAGTGGACATAGCTACTTGTCCGTACCCTAGTAGTGTGTTGCAGGTATACAAACCTTTGTGTATAACATTTGTTGTTTGTTGCGACACTAGTATGCTCTGTTGGTGTCTTATCCTTTGATTTAGGGTTTGGCCCATTTTTGGAGTCCATAGGGTGTTTTCAAAAGCTTTTTGAGTCCCGACAATTCCTGATCTCGTTGTCAGTTTCAGTTTCAATTAAGTTGAAGTATCTTAGTTTGCTTCCCGTTGAGTCTTTGTGATATTAAGGTCATCTTTAGTTCACTTTCCTGCCTTCTACTTGGATTAGTACTTTTGTTTAGGGTTTGGTGCTTTGGAGCAACCTTGGAGGTTTGCTTTCCGGTTATAATCGTCTCTCATCCCTATTTTCTTTCCACTTTGTTTCCAAGTTTAAAGCTTTTTTCCTTTGAAAAAACTTTGTAGGACAAGTCTTTGTCAAGTCATCGATTTGATTGTTGTGAGCTTTCGAGTTGTTTTTCCTTACTCACATCTCTTTGTTAGGTCTTACTTGCTTCCATTTTCGAGTTCTTTTTCTTTTATATATAACAGAAAAAGCAAAAAATGAGTTTGGTAGTTTGGAGTAGTAAGGTTTATAATCATTTCAAAGTAACGTAGTTTACTTTGTTTTGAATTTGAAAAGAAAATGAAAAAAGAGAACTTTGTTTAGGTTTGCTTAGTCTCCATCTTGGAAAGAGCATAAACGAAAAAGAAAAAGAGTCCTTTGTTGCTTTGAAAGTTATTTCATTTTTTGCACTTTACTTTTCTCAAACCATTCCACACAATCCACTGCCCCACTGAGTAAAAAGTAACCTCAAAAAGAATATTAATAAAATCAATTAGAAACGATTTTCTTTCTAGGGATACACGACACCAACTAGCTTAGGCTAGAGTTTCGAGCTTAAAACACCTTAAACTGCTCGAAGCTTGTTTCATTACTCAAAAATCGTACTGCGACTTTCATATAGGTAAACCTATATATATCTAATATTCCTGGGAAACTCTACTTACACCAGAGCTAAGCACGAGGCCGTGGAAGATTTGAATTGTTGAGGATACCCCTCACTTTCCCTTCAACCATAAACTAGGGTTAACTCGCGTACAGGGGTCCATTCGGACTTTGGGATTTGCTACCTTGCCCACGCATTTTGACTAGGCTGACGAATGTCCCCCTAGGATATTTCGTATGTATGGTAGCCTTAGTATCAGACCTCTAGGATTCTATACAGGTAGAGTGGGCGGTTATTCCCACTTCACCTTGGAAAGGCGTCGAAGTAACCCACTAGCAGTAATCTTGGGAAAGTAGTTTGGTGATTCAAGCACTTGCACCCAGTGGACCTCTAGAGGACGCTATGAAACTGACCATCGGTACTTTGTTAGTCTGTTCTGGGCCCTAATCATCCCAGACTTGCTTTCGAGAGTATTTATCTTGTTTGCCTAGTCTAACTACTTAGGATTTTTTAGTGGTATGCTGTTTTCCCCCTAGTTGTAGTGGCCACTAGGTTTTTACTTAGTTTATTTTTATATAGTTGTGGAAGACCAATAACTTCGTAGCTCTTGAAGGTTGCAAAACCTTCCTTCACTCATCGTGGAGCCACCACTGCCACCACAAAGATGGAGGACAGACTCCGGTGGTTCTTTTGAACTTATTAGTGAAATAGAGGTTCCTAGTGAACCACAACCCAGAAACCCGGACCAGCCAGGTCTTGATATTGTTTAGGTTGAGGATATCACTTCTAGTGAGTTCAACACTCCCTTCAACCCTCCCCTTACCAGACCTCACGGTCTGCTTTTGGAACCTGTAGGTTTCTAGCAGCCCGAGTATAGTGCATATTTTTTCACACCTGGTTATATTATGGCCAACCCAAGAGACGAATAGGGAGTTCCACAGCCTCCCACAACTGCTATGAACAAAAGGGTTGTTAACCCTTCATTCACGAATACCGCTGCACCGAGTTCGTCATAGACTGCTTCTACTTCAACTCCGTCTTTCAGTTTTAACCTCGGTACTTTGGGCATGCCTAGCTCAATGCCTTCGACATCTGCCCATACCCCGACTTTTGGACCCAATAATGCAGCGAGGTTTACTCAATCTCCTATGAACCAACAACCCTATAATATACCTAGTACTTGGATTTCCACACCAACTATGCCAGTCATAAGTACCATGACTGCGCCGTCCACTTCGGCTACCCCTGGTTCGAACACCTTTACAGGATACAATGTGAATCAGACTAATATGCCTATAGGTACTACCCCTTTTTCTTTGTTTTCTGGAGGAGGGGGGTAACATGTTCAACCAACAGTATGGTGGGGCTAACACCCAGCCACAATGGACGAACACATAGAGTGCTAACCCACTTTCGTTTGGGTGGGAAAATCCCAACAACACTTTCACACAACAACAGATGGTTGGGGGCAAACCCTACCAAAAAATGGCTGGGGGAAACCCCTACTAGCAAATGGCTAGGGGCAACCCCAACCAACAGTTTATGGGCCAAGCTATGGGAGGTTCCCCCTTCATGGCTCATGCTTATCAAATGCCATCTACTCGACCACATTTACCATTTATGGAAACATTGAATTTGCCAGATCTTTCCAAGATAAACAATGATCCAGTGTGCCATAATCTCGCATGGCCACCTGTTCCTACTAAGATGCCCTCGGACATTCCGAAGTTCGAGGGTAAAACTAGTGAAGATCCGGGTGACCATGTCACTACCTTCCATCTTTGGTGTTCTTCGAACTCGTTGAACAAAGATTCCATTAGGTTGAGACTTTTTCAAAGAACCTTAACCGGTACTATAGCCAAATGGTACATTGAGTTACCTGTAGCCACCTTTTTTAATTTTCGGGATCTCGCGACAGTTTTTTCTGAACCATTTCCAGCTTCCTGTTTGGTATGATGCCAGGACAGATCTTTTGTCTACATTTAGACAAAATAAGGCCACTCACTTATCTGATCATATTCAGGAGTGGCAAAGACGGAAGAGGCTCATTAAAGCCAATATACCTCCAGAATTTCTTCTTGAGTGGTATCTAAAATCACTCCTTCCTTATATTTCTAAGGAAGTAGCTACTTCTGGAGTGTCTTTAGAGGAAGAAGCCATCTTACGGACCCCACAGCTAGACCTAGTCTACGCACAATCTGGGATACTTTACAAGATTATACTAGATGTACCACGATCAAAAACTGATCTTGGTAGACCTAAACCTGGACCACGTGCTGACAACATAGTGGGTTCAGTTGATTCTGCAACTTTCGAAGCATTGAATAAGCAGGTTCATGCCTTATCTGTCAAACAATCGACTGCAGAAGTGACATCTGTCACAACCTCTCCTTCTACTACTAAATCTGTAAACCAGGTTCAGACTAATAAAAAGGGTCCTCGACAGCCCAACAACAAAAAGAAGGGCAAGAAAGGAGAGGGGGACCAGCAAAAACCCAAGAACAAAGAAAATTCCGAGGAGGGTAACAGAGAAAAGAAGAAGGTTAAGTTCCCTTGTAAGCTTTGCAAGCAGGATCACCTCACTCACCAATGCCCTCTACTCGAAGAAGCCCAGAAGCTGCTTCAAGAAAAGAAACCTGCCGTACTTAAAGATCCATTTCCTAAAGGGAAGGGTTCAGCTTCTGGCACCTCCAATGTTGGGGGCACTAGTCATGCTTCAGTTGATCAAACTTTCATTAACATGGTTAACTCGGATGCACTTTTGCAAACGCGAGCAAGAAATTATACCCCGGATTTGTAGAATAAGGATAGAGATATTCCTGAATCTTCCACTTCTCTCCACATCCCAGTGTATTCAATGCCCAAAATCCCAAAAGGTGTCTTGAAACAGGCTTCGCACAATCCCAATGCACGGGATGCCTCCAACTACAATGTGGTTGAAGATCTAGCCCAGACCCCTTGTGCTATGTCCACCTTAGAAGTTTTGCAAAGTTGTCCATTACAACGAAATGCACTTTTGGCAGCTATTGGAAGTATGGAATCATCCAACATGACTGTGCGATTTGATATGTCTGACATCAAATATCGGTTTCCATACCACGTTGCTATTTAGATAGAGGTAGTTCATGGTCCTATGACCATTGGATGGGATATCGTGGATGAAGGCGTGTCGACGTGCGTAATGTCCATTTCTTGCTGGAAAGCCTTGGGCTCTCCCGAGTTAGACCCCTCTAACACACTACTTACTGCCTTTGATGGTTGGACTTTCCAACCACACAGAGTCCTACCATCATTTGAAATTTCACTTTCCGGTAAGACAGTTACTGTAGAGGTTGAAGTTCTGGATGTTCCACTTGACTACAATATGTTGTTAGGCAAGACTTGGACATATGCCATGCAAGCTATTGCATTGGCAGTTTTTTGAGTTGTAATGTTCCCCCACAAAGGAAAGATCGTCACGGTCGATCACATTTCATTCTCTCGGCAAAAAAACCAGACTTAATCGGAATCCATAGTTCCTTTAGTTGATCAATCTGTCTCATCAAGCGAGAGTTTGGGAGGAGGACTTTATGGGTCATTAATGGGCACTTTTGAACTACTCTCTCCCGTTTTTTTCATGCGTTCTGATGAAGGTTCATCTATTGAAACTTTCACGGTTGGTCTAAGGACTAATTTGTGGATCCTTCCTACTGTATTAGAACCATCAGTGCCTTTAACCATTTCAAAAGTAGCATACATGGAAGCACAACACGCTACAATGGAAAATATCGTGACTCCGCCAATCTCTACTAAGTCAGATATGGACTATGCTCCTGCATGGTCATTGGACTCTACCCACTCTTTTAACTATTTAGACATGGTTCTGGATTCTGAAGAATCCATTTTGGAAGCCATGATGGGCCTGGACCATCCATGGGAACATATGCATCATAGTCTTACCTGCTTCCAAATCTAGACAGGATAGAGAGAGGAGAGTTCTCTATGAGACCTGGTGGATTTGTTGATTTGTCCTCTATTCCTTCCACTTCAAGTGTTTTTTACACTAAAGGGAATATGGCTAATATATCAAGAACCATCCCGATTAACATTTCTACCAAACCCGACGTCGTGGAAAACATTTTTAATGGAGCAGACTGTTCTCCAAAAGAGATCGCTCTGTATACCAAACTTTTTAAGGAATTCCGCGACATTTTTTCCTGGACTTATGAGGAGATGCCAGGCATCGATCCAACCATCATTGAGCATGTCATCACAACATACCCTAATGCAAAACCTATGAGATACAAGCTCTGTCCTTTGAACCCTTGAAAAGCGGCCGCCATTAAGGTGGAGGTTGAAAAATTGCTTAAAGCCAGATTTATCTATCCGATCGACATGACGGAATGGGTTTCAAATCATGTTCCGGTTGATAAAAAGCAAGGTACCATCCGAGTCTGTACTGACTTCTGGGACTTGAATAAATTTTTTTCGAAAGATATCTATCCCACACCATTTATCGACCAGATCATAGATGCATGTACGGGACACGAGATGTTTTCTTTCATGGACGGATTTTTGGGATATAATCAAATCCAAATCAAACCCAAAGATCAGCACAAAACAACTTTTATTTTCCCATGGGGAACCTTTGCTTATCGGAATATGCCATTTGGATTAAAGAATGCTAAAGCTACTTTCCAGCGAGTGATGAATTTCGCTTTTCACAATATCAAGCACATAGTTGAACCCTACTTGGATGACCTCTCGGTGTGATCTCGAAAGAGACGGGATCATCCAGCTCATTTGAGACTTGTGTTTGAACGATGCAGACAATACAAGATTTGATTGAATCCTAATAAGTGCGTATTCTGCGTCGAATCGGGATGTTTACTGGGTTTTATTGTATCCATTCATGGCATAATGGTCGACCCGTTAAAAGTTGAGGCGATTGTAAATCTTCCTCCTCCTCACACCTTGTGACAACTTCAAAGTCTGCAAGGCATGTCTAACTTCTTGTGATGCTTTATCATAAACTATGCTAAAATCAAAAAAGTTTCATGAGAATGCTTAAACAAGATACCTACTTCTTGTGGGATGAGGATTCTCAAGCATCGTTTGAGGCCTTGAAAAAGGCACTACTTTCAGCCCCCTTGTTAAGCCCACAGGATTATGCAAAAGATTTTCTCTTATATCTGGCGGCGTCCATATACACAATTGGCATAGTACTAGTTCAGGAGGACGACACGCTCCAAGAGTATGTTGTTTACTATCTCTCGCGTGCATTAATAGCTCCTGAGATCAAGTATTCACATGTTGAGAAGTTAGCACTAGCTGCGGTCTATGCGGTGCAGAGGCTTCATCACTACATCCTTTTACGAACAACTACTGTGATAGCAGAGGTCAATCCTTTCCAATATGTTCTCACCGACGCATCATCGGTGGGAAGTACAATACATGGATTGTAATCTTACAAGAGTTTGATTTGGTGTTTCAATCGGCCAAGTCGAAGAAATCACTAGTGTTCACTAAGTTAATCTCAGAATTTTCAAGTGACTTAGTGCATATTGAGGAAGAGTCATCATTCCTGGATGAACATATCTTCCTTATTGCCTCCTTTGACCCATGGTATGGGGATATTTTAGTATATCTCCAGACTTTGAGGTGTCCTACCACTTTTTCTAGAGAAGAATGACGCAAACTGAAAAGTCATGCGAAAAACTATCTCGTCATCTCTGATACTTTGTACAGACGTGGGATAGATTCCATCTTACGACATTGTTTGACTTTAGAAGAAGCAGAATCAGTATTGAATGATGCTCATAGTGGAGCTTGTGGGGGTCATCTTTCTGGGTTGGAAACAGATCATAAAATACTGCGTGTCGGGTATTTTTGGACCACAATATTTAAAGATTATGTGGAAGTTGTGAAACGCTGCCATCGATGTCAATTTTTCACTAGAAAAATGAGAGAACATCCAGCTCCTCTTCATCCTGTGATCACATCAAGTCCCTTCACGAAATGGGGGGTTGATTATATGACTTGTAATCCAGTTTCAACTGGAGGACATCCTTATATCATCATTGCCATCGACTACTTTACCAAGTGGGCCGAGGTAATGCCTACTGTCAAGGCAGATGGAGAAACTGCCGCTTATTTTGTATTTAATCAGATTATTGCAAGGTTCGGCATACCCAAAGAGATCGTGACTGATCACAGTCTCCATTTGCAGAATAACATGATGACCAAGTTGTACACTATGTTAGGTTTTCGGCAAGAACATTCATCTTCATATTATCCACAGGCGAATGGACAAGTAGAAGCGGTTAACAAAACTTTAAAGACAATTCTACAAACAACCGTTAATGCTAGTTGAAATAACTGGCACATCATGCTATATCCTACTCTTTGGGCTTACCGAGCGAATGTAAAGACTGCTATCGGGTTCTCTCCCTTCCAACTTGTGCATGGGATAGAAGCAATTGTTTCGATTGAATGTGAGATTCCTTCGTTGAAGTTGGATATCCAACTACTACCAGATACTTCAGCAATGGAAGAACGTTTGTTGCATTTAGAGCATCTAGATGAGCAGTGCCACGACGTGCTCACAGCAAACGAAGTTCATAAGAAATGAGTCAAAGGATAGTACAACAAGTCTGTCAGACCTAGGGTGTTTCTCGAGGGAGACATTGTTCTACTTTGGGATTAGGACAAGGAACCTTTAGGACCTAGAAAGTTCAAGTCCGTGTGGCTCGATCCCTATATAATTTCTAAGGTATTGAAGAAAGGTGCTTATAATCTAAGAGACTACGAGGGTAATAAGCTTCCTGAGCCTAGAAATGGGCTCTACCTAAAGAAGTACTATGCTTAGGCATTTGTGCTTTTTCTTGTAACATAGCTGTATATTTTTTGTAGAGCTAGTTTTTGCTTGTGCTTGTTAGTTGAACTTATGTGTGTCTTTGCTTCGTGTATCAAATGTCGACTAAAAACTTCTTAGGATTTGTTGATGGTGCCAGTCGCCACACCTGACAGTTGGCTTCAGCAGCTTGGGTCATTTACTCAACAGCTGGCCAACTGTTCTCTTCGGGGGGGGGGTTGTTTGGGTCCCACTACGAACAACATGGCTGAATACAGTGCGGTTATAGAACTTCTCTGAGATGCTCTTGTTCATGGCATTTCACATTTGGAGGTAATACTTGATTCGCAACTAGTTGTATTTCAGTTAATGGGTGTTTATCAGACTAGAGATCCTATTTTGCTACGATAGTTTTTGCGAGTTAGATTATTGGAAAGATAGTTCGATTCCATCATATATCAACACATTCCAAGAAATTTGAATGCATTAGCTGATTCATTTGCAAATTATGTTTTAGATTGGCATTTGTATCATACATTTCCATAAATAGCATTTCACACATAAAGTTAAACACACACACACATGTAAATAACCGATATTGTATATATATCTGATACTGTATCAAAAAACATAATACGAGTTTTGGATCATAAGTCTATCACAAGTCATGTCATAAGATACAAAACTGGGCTCGGTGGCCTCAAAAATATACATAAAATATCCATCTCCTATGGAGAAGGAGGGGCCTCATCGGCATCTACTACCTCTTGGTAACATATGACCAACCTAGCTATTTTCCGCAGCAACCTAATCCATGCTGGGGGCACACCAACTACATCCTCCTGCATGTCAAGAGGCATCCGCTCAATGCGATATGTGGGAACGTCATGAGTCAACCGACTCATCTTTCTCTCTATAGTCCCTAGCATAGCATCAGCTGCACCCACATCTGTTGGCCTTACGAAAACAGTAGGATGTCCCTTGGGACAAATCGGTCTAATATCTGCATGACACTTTTTTAGTACTTCAGAACTCATCACAAAAATAATATACTTGAAAATTTGAAAAAATGAAATAAATTTTCAAAAAACATACCTACATCTCCCCAGGCACCACCTGGAGGAAGTACCAGCTCTGTATCATGACGGAAGTCTAAACTAGCATACAGAAACTGCTCAAATGCTGGCACCTATATCTCCCACCATCCCCATAAATCATCAGTATGATAGCAAAAGTGGCTTTCACCACCACCCTGGTGGAGAAAAATGTCACCCCAACGGCCCAATCTCAGCTCACGAGGAATTATTGGAGGTAGAGGCATGCCCAAACTAAGAGCAGGTACCCTATCGAAGAAGAAGGTACAAAGGATGCTACCATATCCAAAGCTCTTCATACTCCTGGTCTTACAACTCGAGAGTTGAAGCTTCATGTTTGCTAAAAGACTAGTGCACCAATCGTATACATGACCTTGCAAGCATTTGATACCAATATGCATGTAATGCCTTGAGGATAAGTGTTGTGTGGCACTTCCCCCCATTCGGTTCAACATACTTACAATAACCTTCAAAGGGAGGCTATCAATAGTAGAAATTAGGATTTGACTTCCTGATTTTTCAGTCCCCGCCACACAATATGCATTCACATATTCTTGCACCAACATGGCACCCATATTGCGAGATGATCCTTTCAAGTTTACCGCATCTCCCCTCCTAGAGAGTCCGGTAATGAAGTATATGTCATCGATGGTAAGGTCTAGGGTCTCTCCCCGGATATCAAACACATTGGCATCTGCATCCCAATATTGAACGAGTCTTTGAAGCAATCGGTTAAGTGCCCTCATGTTCACGGTTCGATAAAATTTCAACAAACCACACCTTCGAAGTGCATGGAGAGTGGCCGGGTCTTTCATAGCCACCCTATCCATCTCTTCATGTTCTCTCTCCCTCCAAACAAGCACCATCTTGCCACAAGAAGATCAAAATTTCAGCCCTCGACACTTTTTTGGCCATATTTAGGGGTGTGCGCTACTCCTTAAGCCACACAGTCACGTTTGGGCGCTACTGTCCTTGAGCAATAGTAGCACACACCTCCAGTATGCCCTACTTTGCCTCTTGTACAGTAGCACACACGCACTCAACGAGTTGAACATGGCCCCAAATTCAAATTTAAGCATAAAAATTGACAAATGAAGTATTGAAATGCAAGTAGGGATGAATATAACTTACTTGGTGGAGGAAAGAGGTCGAATGGTTGCCCGATTTGATCGCTACGAAGGATTGAAGATCAAGGGTTTTCTCCAAAAACTTGTTCTACAATTCCAAATGTCACATTTGAGTTTTCAAGTTGAAATTACATATATGAATTTGAATTTGATTTTTACCCACTTTTGTAAAAAGTCTATAGTTTCAAATTTCATTAAAATGTTCGATTTAATCATTGAACACCTACAAATGTTAGTGAGTTAATTTTAACCAATGTTTCTCAAATTTTCACTAGATTTTCGTAGCATCAATCTATTAGGACTTAATTTCTTTATGATGGACCATTTTAAGTAGTTTATGGTTAAAATTATATATCATTAAATACTTTTCGTCGTTACTACTAACATGGTTGTTGAGATCCTAGTCCTTGGTAGGTCATGAGTCTTGATCCTAGAAGCTGTCATTTAAGTCATTTTAAGCTCTTGTTTGGACTATTGAAACCTAAATAAGATTGTCGAGCAGAATTGTCCTCTTCAATCTCGTTAAAGGAATCGAAGGCCCATCCACTTAAGTATAAGTTTAACCCTTTTCCGGACTTTTGTGGATTACTTACGAAAAAGGAATACTCTAGTCATTCGTTCCTAGAAGAGTTCTTCTTCCATTGTTTTACACTTTTTCGGGGGAGGAGACTAACTTTATGAAAAATGACCTTTTGGAGCCTTCTTTAGGGTTTTTAGGATCTCTAAATATGAAAATACCAAGCGAGCACTCACCTACTCGGGCTCAATGTGAAATCCACGAGAGGGTAAATAGAGGATTGTTTAAGTTTTTCAGACTCTATAAACAGGAAAACACCGGCGAGCATTAACCAACTTGGGCTCAATATTAAAATCCATGAGTAGGTGTATGGATTTATTGTTTAAGTTTTTCAGACTCCTTAAAATTGAAAACACCGGCGAACAAGAACAGATCTTGGCTTGATATTAAAATCCAGAGATCAGTACTATAGAGTAATCTTCTATCTCTTCTTTGAACTCTTTTCAAAAAGTGAAGAAGGTCCTGATTCTTCCTCCCATGGGATCGTTAAAACTTTTCACGTGGTTGGACTTATTGAGTTTTCATTCTTTCTTGGATTCATTAAAACAAGAAGAAAGGTATTATTTTATCTAAAAAGAATAAGGGATGAGAAGGATGTATCATATCTTTAGTTTCAAAGGCAGTTCAGTCAGTCCTATCCTTGAACACAACACCTACTTGAGTCTATCATGTCAATTGGGTTTAGTTTTTGACCTTAGGGTGAACCTGATCTCCGAGTTGTTTACTCCCCCAGTTGGTTATTCTTCCAACCATATGGAGGGTCTGCTAATGTCTCCTACATTACAGGCTTATATCATTTTCCCCATAATGTTGAAAACTGCCTAAGTCACTTTGTGTCGTGCTCACTATTCAAGGATATAGCCCGTGTCAACCATTCTGCAGTTTACCTTAACCTTATGTGTCGGCCATCCTAGTGTCAGTCTTGTTACATGTTTTACTCTATATCAGCTCATACGAGTTGAGTGTTCCTCGTGTCGGATGATGGAGGATGCCTTAAGGCCTCCCTTCCAACGGACTTCTTCCCATCGACATCAAATCATTTTGCTCTGGGAACGAAGTTTAGAGTTTCGGTTAGTACATTGGAGATTGTAGTCACCAGTGGCAATTTTCCTCGCTGTTGAATCATGAGAATACATCAATGTCTCTTGTTCAACAGGTTCCTCATGTGTTCAACTTCAAGTCCACTTATTCACACTTGTTGGATCATACTAGGTACCTTCGGCCCCATTATCATTATCGGTGGAAGCCCTCGCGTTTGTTAACAGTATACATCAATGGCCGGTAATCAAATGATACCCCCCATGTTCGATTTTAGCTCATTTATTCACATGGTTAGGGTTTGTACCTTGGGTTGTTTTGGATGAAGACCTTGGGATGTTGATAGCATTTCCTCATTATGTTATCACCCAAGCTGCGCAAGACTGAGCCTCACTCATTTTTGGCCCTCCATGAGACATAGATCCAGTTTGTTGTTATGGCTATGATCTCTCAGTTTGACATGGATTCATGCTTGTATCTCAGTGGCCATGCTATATATACATCTCCTAGTTATGTATCGGAGATCATGTTTTATCATGCTACATATCTATATGATGTCAATATTGTAATTGCTCGCTGACCTTGATCTTTGTTTCAGGTGTTTTTGTGACTTGGTTCTGCGGTTTCTTGCTCCTCCTCCGACTTAGAATTATAATGTATTTCAACCATCACTTCCCTCTGACCTCACACATTAGGGGGCATATGTTATAGGTCAAATCTGCACTTCTCCGTCCGTGATCACCTTTAGCTATCGATCACACAAAAGGACAACTTGGATGGAAGAGCATGATTGCCTTGGATGATGCTTTGACTTGACTTACCCCTCTGCAAGCTGGAAAAACCTTGTTAAACTCACATTTTGACATGTGCACTACCCAACAGGCATAATAGTAGTGCACATGCCCTATTCCACAGGCATAAGAGTAGTGCACACATCCTAGTATTCCCTACTCCACTTCAGCAAACTAGCGGACACCTTCAAAAAGCCTGCAAATGCTGGTTGTTAAGCACTAAAGTTGCATATTGTGCGCTACTCCACTATGGAAAACTTGCGCACATCTTAAAATGTGATTAAAAATATATTAATTTGACAAATTGGGATTAGTTGATGTTGGTTTTGCAACTTCTCCAACCTCCCAATTCAACCACCTCTCGATCTAAACTACCTACCTTGTCCCATAAATACAAGGAGGATTGAGGAGAGGGGTTAGACACACTTAGACTCTCATTCACAAGAGCAGAAAATTGCATTAAGGGTTATTATGATGGAGGAATTCCAAAGTTAGAGAGAAGAGTAGGAGCCCATAATCCGGTTGCACAAGCACTCTGAATGATTAGGTATAATTGTACTGATTATTTGCTTTTGACAATAAAGGTTGAAACATCCTTCCTGTCCCAATCAAATGTCTAATGGATTGTATGTTTGTTTGGTTAAATGCTTGATTGTTCTTGATGTTTAATTTGTATTTCAATTTCATCATTGTAATATCAGTCAAGATACGCTGAGGAAGGTATCTTTGTATTGCAGGTCTATCAAGCAGAAGATCAAGTGGAAGATTGAGTGCAAGATCAAGCCAAAGCTAGGATCAAACGTCGTTAATAAGGTATGTCTATAAGATACTTGATCTCTTTCCCTTCATAGATGCTTATGTAATATGATCAATGTGTTTACCTGTCACCCCAGAAGTTGGTAGTGTCCCTTTCCTCGCTATAAGGTAGAATTCCTGAACAACAAGCTTGTTGACACATCAACTGTAAAACCTGAAGGAATGCTCGAAGACATCATTATCAACATTGAATCCTAGGAGTACCCAGTTTATTTCATAGTTATAGAAGTAAAAAGTAAACTCAGTGGGTACCCAATAATACTAGGGAGACCTTGGATAGAAATAACGGACACCTATATAGGCTGCATATCTGGCAACATGACAATCACCAATGGGAAAGCTAGAAAGAAAATCATGATTTACCCTTCAGCAAGAAAGTCTTCAGACCTAGAATATCCGAACTGGAAAGATGCCTATAATGATATAACATACCAAAACATACAACTTGATATTACCATTGATGCTACCCTATCACTAAAGGACATCACTAAAGACAGTCATTTAGATAGATTTATTCAAAATGCATCTTCTAATCATAATATTTTTGAATATTTTCTTGGCATAGGTCAGCAACAGGAAGAGAAAACATTAACCAACAACTCTGACAGAATGTGGGAAGAAGTGCTCACACTTGAACAACATCCAATACAGATCAAAACACTTGAGATCATGCTTGGAAAGATAGTTAATATTAACTCCAATTTGGAGCCAGGACAAGAACAACAATTAATGAAGGTACTGTCAAACAACAACAAAGGTTTTGCATGGACATACATCGACATGAAGGGTACCCACCGAGACATTTGTAAGCATTACATATATATCAAGGAAGGTGTTGTTCCTATCAGACAACCACAAATAAGAATGAACCCATCATTAAAAGACATAGTTAAGCTGGAGTTACAAAAGCTATTAGATGCAGGGTTCATATACCCAATCTCAGATAGTGAATGGGTCTCACCATTGGTTATAGTTCCTAAGAAAGGAGGGAAGTGGAGGATTTGTGTGGATTACAAAGAGCTCAATAAGGAAACTAAGAGAGATCGCTTTCCCCTACCATTCATCGACCAAGTATTTGACACATTGGCTATAAACAATTTTTTCTCATTTTTGGATGGATTCAGTGGATATACCAAATCCTAATCCACCCAGTTGATCAGGATAAGACAACATTTACATGCCCATGGGGCACTTATGCATACCGAGTACTACCCTTTGGACTCTGTAATGCCCCAACAACATTTCAAAGGGCAATTTTAAGTATCTTCTCTGATTTTATTAAAGATCAAATGGAAGTCTACATGGATGACTTCACATCCTATGGCCAAAATTTTGACAAGGCATTAAAACATCTATAATTAGTCTTGAAAAAAAGAATCAAGATGAGATTATGTCTGAGCAATGATAAATGCAAAATGCTGATGGAAGAAGGCATCGTGCTTGGACACCATATCTCAAAGAGAGGAATTGAAGTTGATCAAGCAAAAGTCACAGTCATCAGAACACTTCCACCACCTGTCAAACAAAGAGATGTGAGAATTTTTCTTGGGCAGACAAGCTACTACAAAATATTTATCGAAAGTTATAGCACCAATGTTTTCTCTTCTCACTAAAGATACATAATTCATTTGGATGAAGCATTGTAGTTAGCATTTGAAAATCTCAAAGAGAAGACAATTACAACCCCAGTACTCCAGGGACCCAATTGGACACTACCATTCCACATACATTCTGATGCTTCAGACAAGGCCATTGGATCAGTCCTTGGGAAAGAGGAAGAAAAGAGACCGTATGCCATATACTACATTAGAAAAAACTTGGCAGGAGCATAATTAAATTATACAGTCACAGAAAAGGAGTTTTTGGTTGTCATACATGTCATAAACGAATTCAGGAACTACATTACTGGATACCAAGTTTTTGTCCACACCGACCATTCAACAATCAGGTATCTTATGAATAAACCTAATACAAGTTCTCAAATAATTAGATGTCTACTCCTCTTGCAAGAGTTTGACATAACAATTCTGGATAAGCCAGGAAAACACATTGTAGTAGCTGATTTTCTGTCTAGACTCACCCATGGAAAAGACAATGAATTGGTAAATGATAACTTCCCTGATGAGCACCTTTTTGCAATCTCAACAAGAATCCTATGGTTTGCTAACATAGCAAACTACTTAGTGTAAGGAAAATTTCCACAACATTACAACCACCAAGAGAAGAACATATTCATAAGGAAAAGTGCCACTTATACATGGATAGAAGGAATGCTTTTCAAAAAAGGGCCAGACCAAATACTGAGAAGATGCATAAGAGAAGATGAATTCCATGACATATTGCATGCCACTCACAACGAGCCATGTGGAGTACATTATGCTGCAAAAAGAACAACTTATAAAATATTGCAAACTGGATATTATTGGCCAACACTCCACAAGGACTCCTATGAATATGTTTCACATTGTGATGACTGTCAATGAATGGGGAAGCCTACACAAAGAGAATAAATGCCTCTACATCCCCAAATCTCTTTGGAAGCATTTGAGAAATGGGGATTTGATTTTTTTGGTCCATTCAACCCCCAATCAAATCAGAAAAGCTATATTCTAGTATGCACTGACTACCTTACAAAGTGGGCAGAAGTAGCAGCACTTGCAGCAGCAAATGAAACAAATGTGGCAAAATTCTTTACTGAGCAAATCTTCCATAGATTTGGAGTCCCAAGGGAGTTAGTTTCTGACCAAGGCACACAGTTTACATCCAACCTCATAGAAGACCCACTTCAAAGAAAAAATGTTAAACACCGAAAGTATTCCTCCTACCACCCTTAGGCTAATGGTCAAGTTGAGGTGACAAATAGAGAACTATAAAGAATCTTGACAAAGACAGTACAACTACACAAAAGAGATTGGGCAGACAGATTAAGTGAGGCAGTTTGGGCTTATAATACCACATGGAAGACAATATGAGCTAGTTTATAGAAAGAAAATAATGTTGCCCATTGAGTTTGAAATCAAAACATTGCGAATTGCAGCCAAGTTAATCATGGAACTTTCAGACATCCAACAGGAACGTATGCTACAATTAAATCAACTGGATGAGAAACGCCAACAAGCACTTAGCCACACTGAAATCATCCAGCAACAAAGGAAGAAATGGCACGACAAAAACATGAAGCAGAATAAATTCAAAGAAGGTGACTAAGCACTACTCTATGACTCCAGGTTTCACACTTTTAAAGGAAAACTCACAACCAGATGGCTCGGGCCTTACATCATTTAAAATATCTATGACAATGCAGCTGTCAGAATTACAACAATAGATGAAGAAAAAATCCCCATGTCGGTGAATGGACACAGACTCAAACTCTATAAGACACCACAGTCCAGAGAGGAGTTCACACAGACACTCTATCAACAAAGTGTAATGCTGATAGAGAGCATAGAACATCATTGATTCCAATTGCAAAATAATAATAAAAAAAATGAAAAAAGAGAAAGAAAAAGAGAAAAAAGAGAAAAAAGAGAAAAGAAAAGAGAAAACAAATGAAAATAAAAAGAAAAAAGAGAGAGAGGAAAATAAAAAAAATCCACTCAGGTTATCACAAACAAAATTGATGGACTTGATCCATCCCTATGAAGAACCAACAAGCGATTTCAAGCGAGCCAGAAAGCATGTTTCAAGCGAGCTAGAAACCATATTTCAAGCGAGCCAGAAAGCATGTTTCAAGCGAGCTAGAAACCATATTTTAAGCGAGCCAACAAAATTTAGTAGCAAAGAAATCAACAACTCCAGCACAAGAATAACAAGAAAAAATCCATCAAGAGAGCCAACAAGCAATATCAACAAAACTCAAACAAGACACACAGCATATCCCATTTCAAAATCTGCAATCAAGCGAGCCAACAATCAATTCAAGCGAGCCAGAACAACAGAAATCTATCACTACAGAAATCAAATCAACCAAGTTCAGAGCACCAGTACAAACACAATGTTGAACACAATGAAAAGTCATATCAACAAAACTTGCACAAAAATTAAAGCAAGCAAATGCACCAATTTTAAGGGAACCGACAGAAGAGAATCATAAAAGGTGTAACTACTGACATGCTCGAATTAACTACAGACACAGCTGAACTCAAATACAGAATTCCATGCCCATATAGTCAAGCACGGATCATACACTCAGGTACGCTAGCATAGAAGGTAATCACTTAACTCTTTGTTTTCTTTTCGAATCAAAACATAGTCCCCCACAAAACAGTTATTTTCCAAAGCTGAGGACAACGTTTAAGTTACTTCGGCGACACGGTTCAGAGTAACCTCACAGAATCATGATTACCTACCTTTGACATGTTAGAGAATGACAATCTCCGCATACGACTTCTATATCCCCAAATGATCAAAGCAACAACGCAATGTACAATGATGGAAAGAAATGCAGTGTGCAATAATGGAAAGGAATGTATAAATCAGGAAGTACAATGCACAATGATCAGGATGAGTGTGTAAAAATAACTAAATATGGCAGCGGAATCTACAAAAGGTCTCAATTTGGCAATGCAAGCTTCTCAGAAGAAAGAAAACTAGAGGTTCGTATCATCATTCAACCAACAAGCTTCCCACAATCCTGTGATAAATCCCAACTAGATGGGTGAGTCATATATTACCCAGAACATTGTGGTTTGTTGATTATATTAGCAAATTCAAAAATGGCGAAGGGGTTCAAAAAGAGTGAGTTGGAGGATCACAAGCCCATCTATGAAAACCCACAGGTTTTTTCAATCCTCTGTGATGTGGCCTGGATGCCCTTTATCTCGGGACTAAGAGGGTCCACTACTAAAGTGGCCTTAGAATTTGCCAGGAACCTAAAACACATAAAAGATGAACAGTTTGTCACCTGGATAAGGGGACTATGTATCAGACTTGACGAGGAGACAATTGTGAAATACACAGGGCTTCCCATGGGTCTACACTAGGGAAGAAACGACTGGGAAGCCAACCAGAGGGAACATGCAACCTTCTTCGGACAGGGGGAAGTCTATGAATAAGACAAGAATGGAGTCAAAACAATCACCATGCCAACACCTTAGGAGGAGATAGCTATCGTCGTTCTGAAATATATAACGTGCACAGGGAGACTTATCTATGTCTCGATCTTCCACTTCCAAATTTTGGAGCTTCTAAGACACAGGGACCATATTACACCAAATAACAATATCAACATTGCCTATTATCTTCTCCAGTCTCTGGGAGAAATGGGCAAAAAGGTAGTTCAGGGAAAAGAAGATGCACTAGCCCACCATGGGCTGATCAAATTAATAATTTGCGAAGAATTGTTGGTACATGTTCCATAAATCTCATGGGAAGAGTTTGTGTTGGTCTCAGGCGAAGATGTGCAGAGAATGAGGGGTACACCTAATCTAGGCATACCCCTAGCTTCTGGATCAAAAGAAAAATCCACTTCTACGTCGGGAGCTAAGCGAAAGATTGACCTGGATAGCGACAATGAAGTTATGGCCGACACCCTGATTAGAATTAAGCATTCAAAGGATGCCTCCCGCCAAAAAGAATCAGGGGTTTCTGCAAGCGGGAAAGGGTCAAAACGACGAAGTAAAAGGTTCACATAGCAGCCCAAAAATGAGCATGCAAAGAAGGGAGAAAAATATCCCAACCCCATAATTCAATACTTATCTGATGATGATGATTTCGGGGTAGACCAGGATGACCCAACTACACTAGAAGAAGAGGATGCTTTCCAATGGAACCCTGCTAATAAAAATGTAATCCCTGGAATCAATGACCAACTAGATGAGGCACTGACAGAACTAGCAAAAGTCAGGGAGGAGTTGGCAGCATTAAAAATTGAAGCAAGGATCTAGAGAAGCCAGCCAACTTCACCAACACCCCCACTGTTTGTACATGAAAAGGCCTAGATTTTGAAGATGTAGCATGCAGGAGAATCAAAATTGGCAAAGTAACAAAATTTAGCACTGAAGGAGAAATTGGGCCAAGCTCAGGAAGAGCTGGCTCAGAAAGACCAGAGAATCCGAGAATTGGAGGATACATTGACTACCACTGCTAAGATCTATGATGATATATTGGGACTCAGGCCACCATCTAGAATCTATACAGTTTAACTGAGGGAGAAGTGGGAAAAATTTCAGCTATAGAGGCTAAAGCAAGGCCTGCCTCTAGAATTAAACACTCCAAAGGAGTTCGTTGGCACTTCTCTGAGCTACACAGAATTGGAGAAAGACCAATTATGGGAGTTTTTCTTACATAACTTCATGGTGCTGAGCTCACCCAACTAGGTGCCGAATCCCTACATGGGAGACTTCCAGTTAAGAGCGCTCTGCTCCTGTATGAACCATGAGATAGAGAGAGCACAAGATGTTCATCTCTACCTTGCATAGGAGTGGAAAAACCCGTTATGGATCAGGGGTGAGGCAACTCATCCTGAAAGAGTAATTCAAGACCACCAGACTATCATCACAGATGAGGATTTAATTCCTATCCTTCTTGAAAAACAACAGGAGGAAGTAACACATTTCGAACTCACCCTTCATTGCACGTACAAAGAAGTTCATGAAGCCATCAGTGAGAGGTGGACAAGAATTGCATAAGACTTGAAGAAGAGGGAGCCTCACTCCCCCCTCAGGCTAGAGATTGCACTCACCAAGGCTAAATTATATAGGGAATCTTTAATAAAATACCAGCTAAGATGGATAGGCATGAAATTGAGTCCACCATTCTTTCTTCCTTTGATAATCAAAGAACAGGTTGATGAAGAGGAGGAAAAATTAGCATTGACCAGAGATGACCAGACCTTGGGCTATCATAGATAGGCAGGGACCCGTAGGGTCGTTGCTTGGGATATTAGAGAAGTTGTCCAAGAACAAGATGTGTCACCCAGGGGTGGGTGACTCCTTCAGTATGGGGGAGATTATGAGCCCCAAATTAGGTACTCTATAGCCTTTTTATGCCACACAAGCACAAGAATGGATAAGGAAAATACCTCTGTTTATGGGTTATAATGCATTTGTTTTGATTATTTAATAAAGAAGTTTAGAGATTATTCTTTTATGCTTAAAGGAATTTTTATGAGCTAATTATATGAAAATAGGCATGTATGAGCAGGTGCAGGGGATCTAGGAGACAACAAGCAAATCCAGCTCAAAGAATGAAAGACCAGGAGTGGCTCATCGCCCCATTTTCCTTATTTATAGAAGAAAACTCTTGTTTAGCGGGATCGACATTTAAAGCATAGAGTTAGGTTATGATTCATAATAGATATATATATGAACCTTTTGAGTAGTAAGGGGTTCATGTTGACATTTTTGTAGAACTTATATTCAACATATTTTATTCGAGACAGTTCTGTTCTAAGACTTTTCTGAGACATGAAGTTATGATTTTGATAATGGAAGACTGGTGCTATTTCGAAGCTTTGAGTTTATAAGTCTTTTTCACTCCTGAAATACGGGTTGGGGAGGGCCCCCTCAACACGTAGATCAAGAGTCTCATTTTACTTCAGTGATTTTTCTCTGTAGTTTGATAATACCGATTATGTAGTTCCATAACACGCTTTCCGTAGCCTTGTACATGCATTTTGTGCAAGCATATTTTACCTTTGTTTTCCAACATTTTATATTAATTCTAGACAATGATTCGGATCTATAATTCCATGCATATTTCACTTATTTGAGTTTGATCATATAGAAGTTAGTTGTTTCAGCACTTTGATTTGAATAGAGTAATGATCATCACTTTCGGTACTTGATTTGAATAGATAAAGTTTGATTGATTTTCAATATTCAATTCTTAGATTCGATTTCCAGCTTTCAGTATTCAATTCTTAGATTAGATTTCCATCTTTCAGTATTTGATTCCTAGATTAGATTTATCAAGCTTTCAGCATTTCATTCCTAGACAAAATTTCCAGTTTTCAGCATTCAATTTCTATTTATGTCTTCGGCAGAATTAGGTTACAGAGTTGCATCCTTTAGCTTCTTAGTTTTAGAGCAATACTTCTATTTTCCATTTTTAGCAAAGAAACCTTTAGGATACATTCACACACCCTGAACGACGAAGATCATCCTATAGAGCACATATAGTGCTTAGCACCTCTTAAGTTTGTACACTCCCTGGTTGATAATTAAAGTATACTTCTGGTTTAGCTACCCTAATTAGGTATCCATTCCTGGAGTCCACCACATAGCTAGCAGTGTTTCCTATCGAGAAGTAGTGTGGCTCAGAAATCTACTTACAGGGTTGTTCGGTGAAAAGATTGAGCCTATAGTTATTAGGTGTAACAATCAAAGTTGCATCAAGCTTTCCGAAAACCCAATGTTTCATGACAAGTCGAAGCACATTGAAATGAAGTATCACTTCATCTGATACATAGTCCAAAAAGGTAGAATGAAACTTCAGTACATTGCTACTGATGAGCAGATTGTAGATGTGTCAACAAATCCTCTGTCAGTGATGAAGTTCAGGTACTTCCGAGACAAGCTTGGTATGGCAGAGAATGCCTCCCTCGCTGAGAGGGAGTGTTAAATATACAGCAGTAGGAGACACTCTCCAAACCAATCTTGTGTAGCCAAGATTGATCCTCCTGTATATAGGTGAGCACTTTGATTTCGTTTCGTGTAAAGGTTATTCCTCCCGTATAGAGGTAATTGATCAAAGTAATGATGTTGTAAATTCTTGTTGGACAAGGCTCCGAAATTGTGTGTATCAAGTCATGATTATCATGTGAACCTTCCGTATAAAGGTATCTGTTATAGGTCAAATCTGCACTTCTCCGTCCGTGATCACATTGCTCTGTTGATCACACAAAAGGAAACTATGGATGGAAGAGCTAGGTTGACTTGGATGAGTTATTGCTGGAACTACACTCTTCAGCTGAAAATATTATGTTGTCTACTTATTTCATGACATGTGCGCTACAATTGGCACAGTAAACCAACGTTCTAAACGTTGCTTTGCTCAAGGACAACCAGTGCACGCCTTAAAAATGTTGCAAATGCTTGTTGTAAAGCACAAAAGTTGCATACTGTGCGCTACTCTGGTTGTATGAAACCCACGCACACCTTAATATGAAATCAAAAAATATATTAATATTACGAATTGGGATTAGTTGAAGTTTTTCTGCAACTTCCCCAACCTCCCAATTCAACCAACTCTCGAATTAAACTACCTACCTTGTCCAATAAATACAAGGAGGATTCTTGAGAGAGGGACCTAGAAGGAATGCTTTAATTGCTTTTACGCTAGAGGAATTCCTAAGTCATTGTGAAGAGCAGGAGCCCAAGACTCGGTTGTAGAAGTGTCTAGACAGATCAGTTATATTTGTACTTATCTACACTTCTTTGACAATAAAAGGTGGAAATACCCTTCCTATCCCAAATTGAATGTCTACTGGATTGAATGCTCATTTGGCTTAATATCTAATTGTAGTTGATGTTTAATTGTTTCCAATTCCATCATATTTATTGTAGTCAATACACGTTGAGGAAGGTTTACTTTGTGTTGCAGGTTCATCATAGCAGAAGATCAAGCGAAAGCTAGGACCAACCATCGATAAAAAGGTACAACTTTCGATATCTCGATCTATTTCCATTTGTAGTAACTAATGAAATATAACGAATGTATATACCTATCACCCCACCCAAGTTGGTAGTGTCGTCTCCCCACTATAAGGTGCTTTTCCTACACAACAGACTGGTGACTCCGCTCGTGAGTAACTGGTTGTTTTTCTGCTCTAGGAGGCCTTGTTAGGTTTTCTTCCAGCTTGTTTTTAGTCTTTTTGATTCTCTGAGAGGTCTTATAGATCATTGTTACATGTTCTTTCTATCTTGATTCATCTCAGTTTACAGTAGCAAAGCCCTTTTTGTGTGCTTCTGGTCCCTGTGTGCTCGTTTACCCTACTTATAGTAGCGCATTTTATGTCATGAACGCTGCTTTTCCTTGCACACAGTGGCGCACCTTTCCTGGCATGCACTAGTTTATGTACTACACAGTAGTGCATTTTCCTGTAGATTCCAGTTCTCTATTAGGGTTTGATTTCCATTTTTTTGGTTTCACTTCTAGCCTTTTGCTTTGCTTCCTTGACTGACCCCTGAAACTTCTATGTCTCTTTTGAGTCTTGTTTGCCTCTCTGAAGTCCTTTAGTTTGCCTTTACTTGATTGAGTACTTGTTTAAGGTGTCTTCACTACTTTCTAGCCCTTTTGAAGGCTGTGCACTCCTCTTTGTTAGACATAGTTGCACACTTTTTCCCTACACGCTTGTTGCAGTAATACAGAGATGCGTTCCTTAACGTTTGTTGTTAGTGGCAACAATAACACACTTTTACTGTGTCTTATCCTTTTCATTAGGGTTTGACCCCAAGTTTGAGTTATTAGGGTGGCTTTGAAAGGTTGCTTGGTTTATATACTTTCTGTTTATCTTTTTAGTTCAGTCCGAGTGAGTTAAAGCTTTCTAGTTAGTTTTTTTAAAGTCCGTGTGTTGGTAGGGTCACTTTTTGGTTTGCTTACGTACTCATTTGCTTGGAGAGTGTCTCCTAAGGTTTTTGGTGCTTTGGAGCAGTCTTTTAGGTCTGTCTTTCCATTGCGAGCATCTCTTTCCTTGTTTTCTTTTGCACTTTGTTCCAAGCCTAGAGTTTCTTCCATCGAAGTAACTCGGTAGGTCAAGTCTTTTGATTTGATTGTTTTGAGCCAATAAGTTGTTTGTCTTACTCACACTTTGCATTAGGTCTTACTTTCTTCCTTTCCAAGTTATTTTTCTTTTGCAATTATCAGAAAAGACAAAAAGTCAATTCGGTAGCTTAGTAGTAATATTTATCATTGTTTTGAAGTAGCTTAGTTTACTTTGCTTCGAAATTTTAAAAGAAAATACAAAAAGAAATTTGATTTAGGATTGCCTAGTCAAGTTTTAAAAAAATATAAACAAAAAGAAAAGAGTTTTTTGTGAATTGAAAAGCATTACTTTACATGCACTTTACTTTCTATCGAAACCATTCCACACACTGCACTACCCTTATTGAGTAAAAAGTAGCCCTTAAAAATAAATCTTAATAAAATTAACTAGCAACATATTTTTTTTTAGGTATACACATGATCAACTAGCTTAGGCTGGGGTTTCGGGTTTAAAACACCTTAAACTACCCAAAATTGGGTTCATTACCCAACAATCATAGTCAAGACTATCTATTAGGTAACTCTGCCTCTATCAAAATATCCTGGGAACGCTCTACTCAAACCAGATTTAAGCACGAGGCCGTGGGCGATTGAAATTGGTGAGGATACCCACTCACTTTCCTCTCAACCATAAACCAGAGTTGACTCGCATACGGGGGTCCACTAGTAGTTTTTAAAGTGCTTTTGGATTTTGGTATTTGCTACCCTGCCCATGCGTTTTGACTAGGTTGATGACTGTTCCCCCAGGTTTTTTCGTATTAGTGGTATCCTTAGTATCATACCCCTAGGGCTTACACAGGTAGAGTGGGTGGATATTCTCACTTCACCTCGGACAGACGTGGAAGGTAACCCTTTGGCAGTAATCCCGGGAGGGAGGTTTGGTTATTCAAACGCTTGCACCCAGAGGACCTCCATTGGACGCCATGTAACTGACTGTCGATACTCTATTAGTTTGTTCTGGGCCCTCATCATCCCAGACTTGCTTCTGAGAGTATTTGCCTTGTATTGCTTGGTTTGATCACTTAGGAAATGTTTTAGTGGTATGATGTTTGCTCCTTAGTCATAGTGGCCACTAGGTGTTGTACTTAGTTTTCTTTTTATAGTTGTGGAGGAACAACATATTCGTCGGTCTCAGAGGTTGAAAAACCTTCCCCCACTCACTGTGGAGCCTCCACCGCCACCGCGACGCCGAAGGACGCATTCCCGTGTTTCTTTTGAACTTAAGGGCGAAACAGAAGTTCTTGGAGAACCACAACCTAGAACCTCGGATCGACAAGTCTTTGATATTGTTGAGGTTGAGGACCTAACTTCTAGAGAGTTTAGTACTCCTTTCAACCCTCCTCTTACTGGACCCAATGATCCACTTCTGGTACCTATAGGATTTCACAACCTGAGTACAGTGCTTACTTGTTTACACCTGGTTACACCATGACCAACCCAGGAGATGAGAAAGGAGTCCCAAAAACTCCCACAACAGCTATGGCTTCAAGGATTATTAATCCTTCTTTCACAAACACTACAACACCAAGTTCATCGCAGACTACTTTTGCTTCGACTCCATCCTTTAGTTTTAATGCTGGTACTCTAGGCATGCCGAACTCACAAGCTTCGACATCTGTCTCAGTTTCCACCCCTAGCTTTGGACCAACCAATCTCCCTTTGACAGGGATACCTACAGTGAATTTTACTCAACCTCTTGTGACACAACAGTCCCAGGGTATACCTCAAACTATTGCTTCCACATTCGTTGTAGGATCGATCCCTTCTGCATCTATGCCTGTTATGGGTACGACGACGACACCGTCTGTTACTACTACGCCTGGCTTTAACCCCTATGCAGGTTACAATGTCGATCCATCAAATATACCTACAGGGAGTATCCATTTCTCTTTGTTTGCTGGAGGAGGGGGTAATATTATTAATCCACAATTCAGTGGGGTTAACACCCAACCACAATGGACCACTTCCCTGGGAAGTAATCCGGTTTATTTTGGGTGGAACAATTTTAATGCGTTCACTTCACAACCGATGGCTTGGGGAAACCCCAACCAGCAGTACACGAACCGGGCAATGGGTGGTCCCCAATACCAGTTTCTTGTCTATCAAATTCCATCAGCTCAACCCCATTTACCTTTTATGGCAACCTTGAATTTTCCAGATCTTTCAAAGCTTACAAACGACCCCATGCGTCATGATCCTACTTGGCCACCTGTTCCCACTAAGTTTCCCTCAAATATCCCAAAGTTAGAAGGTAATATTGGTGAGGACCCCGGTGACCATGTTACGACATTTCATCTATGGTGCTCCTTGAATTCACTGAATGATGATTCCATTAGGTTGAGGCTTTTTCAAAGAACCTTGATCACAAGTGTCGTGGCTAAATGGTACATTGAACTGCCTGTAACTACTTATGGCACCTTTCAGGATCTAGCTATTGTTTTGCTAAACCACTTTCAACTTCTTGTCTGGCATGATGCCGGCACAGACCTTCTGTCAACCTTTCGACAAAACAAAGCCACTCATCTATCTGATCACATTCAGGAGTGGTGAAGGAGAAAGAGGCTCATTAAATCCGACATCCCTCCAACATTCTTATTAGAGTGGTACTTTAAATCACTCCTTCCTTATATTTTTAAGGAAGTTGCAACTATAGGGGTGTCCTCCGAAGAGGAAGCCATTCTAAGAACCCAACAGCTTGACTTGGTATATGCTCATTCTGGGCTCTTATATGAAATTATTCGTGATGCGCCGAGGTCTAATATAGACTTAGGTAAACCTAAACCTGGACCACATGCTGATGGAATTGTGGGTTCAATCGACTCTACAGCGTTTGATGCTTTAACAAAGCAGGTTCACACCTTGTCAGTCAAACAGTTTGCTGCCGAAGCAACTTTGGTTTCATCCTCCCCTTCAACAATAGAATATGTACAACAGGTGTAGACAAACCAAAAGGGCCCTCGGCAACCCAACAATAAAAGAAAGGGAAAGAAAGGGGAGGGAAACCAACAAAATCTCAAAAACACACAAAATGCCGAGGAGGGTAAAAAGGAAAAAAGGAAGGTAAAGTTCCCTTGCAAGCTATGCCAAGAGGACCACCTTACCCATCAATGCCCTCTAATGGAAGAAGCCCAGAAGTTGATCCGTGAGAAGAAACCAGTTGTCTTGAAAGATCCTTTACTCACGAACAGAATTCAGCTTCTGGCAACTCCACTGTTGGGGACACCACTCGTGCCACCTCAACTGATCAGTCATTCATTAATATGGTTAACTCAGATGCTCTTTTGCAAACTTGAGCTCGAAATTATACCCCAGATCCGCAGTAGAAGGATGTTCCTGAATCTTCTACCCCTCATCACATCGAGAGACCGGTGGATTAGTTTCCGAAGATACCGAAAGGTGTCTACAAACGGGCTGTGCTCAACCCCAATGCACGGGCTGCCCCCAACTACAATGTTCTGGAGGATTTAGCCCAAAATCCCTATGCCATGTCTACTTTAGAAGTACTGCAAATTTTCCCATTGCAATGCAGTGCACTTCTCACAGCGATTGGGAGTGTAGACTCATCCAACATGCTTGCTCATTTTGATATGAAAGATATCAAGTTCCGGTTACTGTACCACGTCTCTCTCTAGATAGAGGTCATCCATGGTCCTAAGACCATTGGACGAGCTGTTGTAGATGAGGGTGCGTCTACGGCATAATGTCCATTTCCTACTGGAAGGCTTTGGGAAAACCTGATTTAGCTCCCTCGAACACGGTACTCACTGCCTTTGATGGAAGATCTTTCCGTCCACACAGAGTCTTACCATCATTTGATGTTGAACTTATAGGCACACTAGTATCTGTAGAGGTTGAAGTTCTGGAAGCTCTACTCAACTACAACTTGTTGTTGGGTAGGATCTGGACATATGCCATGCAGGCAGTTCCATTGGCCATCTTCCGATTCATTATGTTCCCTCACGAAGGCAAGATCGTCACAGTCGATCAACTTTCATTTACTCGGAAGAACAACCAGACTTCATCAGATTCATCTATTATGTTGATTGATCAGTCCCATCTAGTTACTGAGAGTTTGGGAGCAGGTCTCTATGGGTCATTAATATGCACATTTGACCTACCTTCTCCTGTTCATTTCATTAGTTCTGAAGAATGTTCTTCATTTGAGATATTCATGGCTAGTCCAATAACAGATCCGTGGATTCTCCCCACAGAATCAGAACCAGTTGTGCCTTTATCTATTGCATAGGTGGCTTACTTAGATTCACAACATGTTGCAACAGAACATATCGCAACTCCATTGGTCTCTATTGAGTCAGATATGGACTATGCCCCTACATAGTCAGTGGACTCTATCCACTCTTTTGACTGTCTAGACAATGTTTTCCCCTCTGATGAGGCAATCTTGGAAGCAATGATTGTCCTGGACCATCCTTGGGAACACATGCACCACATGTCCTATTTTATTCCAGATCTGGACAGGATTGAGAGAGGTGAGTTTTCTATGAGACCTGGTGGGAATGTTGATTTGTTTGCTATCCCTTCTACTTCAAACGCCGTTTATGCCAAAGGGAATATGACAAATATATCGAGAACCATTCCAATCAACATTTCCATCAAACCTGAGGACGTGGAAAATATTTTCATTGGAGCAGACTATTCTCCCAAGGAGATCATTTTGTATACCAATCTCTTTAAAGAATTCTACGATTTTTTTGCTTGGTCATACGAGGAGATGCAAGGCATTGACCCCGCCATTGTTGAGCATGTCATCACAATGTACCCCAACGCTAAACCTGTGAGACAGAAGCTCTGTCCAGCTAACCATCGAAAAGCTTCTTCCATCAAGGAAGAAGTAGAAAAGGAGCTCAAAGTCGGATTTATCTATCCGATAGCTATGACGGAATGGGTTTCAAATCCTATTCTGGTTGACAAAAAGCAAGGTACCATCAGAGTTTGCACTGACTTTCAGAACCTAAATAAGGCTTGTCCGAAAGACAATTACCCCACACCATTCATAGATCAGATCATTGATGCGTGTGACGACCATGAAATGTTCTCCTTCATGGATGGGTTTTCAGGATATAATCAGATACAGATCAAACCTGAAGACCAACATAAGACAATCTTTATTTGTCCTTGGGGCACCTTTGCATATCGGAATATGTCGTTTGGTTTGAAGAATGCTGGAGCTAATTTCTAGCGAGCAATGAATTTTGCTTTTCATGACATCAAACACGTAGTTGAACCTTACCTGGATGATCTCCTAGCACAATATTGCAAGAAACGGGAGCATCCTGACCATTTAAGACTTGTGTTTGAAAGATGCAGATACTACAAGATTCGGTTGAATCCCAACAAATGTGTATTCTGCGTTTAATCTGGAGGACTACTGGGTTTCATAGTATCTAGTCGTGGCATAATGGTGGACCCATTGAAAGTTGAGGCGATTGTAAGTATGCCTCCTCCTCGAACCCTGAGACAAATCCAAAGTCTGCACTACATCCATCTTCTTGAGATGGTTTATCATTAACTATGCCAAAATTACAAAAGGTTTCATGAGATTGCTTAAACAAGACACCTACTTTTTGTGGGATGAGGCTACTCAAGCATCATTTGAGGCCTTGAAAAAGGCATTACTGTCAGCCCCCTTGTTAAGCCCGCCAGACTATACGAAGAATTTTCTCTTATATTTGGATGCATCAGTATACACAATATGCATAGTACTAGTTTAGGAGGATGGCATGTTCCAAGAGCATGTCATTTAATCTGTCGTGCGCCCTAATAGCTCTTGAGATCAAGTATTCTCATGTAGAGAAGTTGGCATTAGTTGTTGTTTATGCGGTTCAGAGGCTACGTCACTACATATTATTGCGTACCACCACAGTGGTTGCAGCAGAGGTCAATCCTTTCCAATATGTTCTTACTCGACACATAATCGGTGGGAAATTTAACAAATGGATCGTCATCTTGCAAGAATTTGACTTGGTTTTTCAGTCCACTAAGTCAAAGAAATCACTGGTGTTTTCCGAACTAATTTTAGAGTTTCCCAGTGACATAGTACACATTGAGGAAGAACCATCATTCCCTAATGAACATATCTTTCTCATTGCATCCTCTGACCCATGGTATGGGGATATCCTAGTATATCTCCAGACTTTGAGGTGTCCCACCACTTTCTCTAAAGATGAATGACGCAAACTTAAGAGTCATGAGAAAAACTACCTCATCATTTTTGACACTTTGTACAGATGTGGGGTAGATTCCATCTTACACCGTTGTTTGACCCTGGAGGAAGCAGAATCAGTATTGAAAGATGCCCATAGTGGAGCTTGTGGGGGTCATCTTTCTGGGTTGGAAACAACCCAAAAAATACTGTGTGCCCATTATTTTTGGCCCACAATCTTCAAAGATTGTGTGGAAGCTGTGAAACAATGCCAGAGATGTCAGTTTTTCACCAGGAAGATGCGAGCACACCCAGCTCCTCTCCATCTTGTAATAACAGCAGGCTCCTTCACCAAGTGGGGGGTTGATTTTATGAATCGTAATCCAGTTTCAGCTGGAGATCATCACCATATTATTATTGCCGTCAACTACTTCACCAAGTGGGCCGAGGCAATGCCTACTATTAAGGTAGATGGGGAAACGACTGCTTATTTAATTTTCAACCAGATCATTGCAAGATTTGGTATACCCAAAGAGATCATGACTGATCATGGTCGTCATTTTTAGAACAACATGATGACCGACCTATACACCATGTTAGGTTTTTGATAGGAGCACTCGTCTTCATTTTACCCGCAGGTGAATGGTCAGGTTGAAGCGGTCAACAAAACTTTGAATACCATCTTACAAAGGACCGTTAATGCTAGTAGGACTAACTAGCACATTAAGCTGTATCCTGCTCTTTGGGCCTACCAAGCCAACGTAAAGACTACTACTGGGTTCTCTCCCTTCCAACTGGTACATGGGATAGAGGCGTTCATTCCAATTGAGTGTGAGATTCCTTCATTGAATTTGGATATCCAACTACTACCTGACACTTCAGTCTTGGAAGAACATTTGTTGCATGTAGAACATCTGGATGAGCAGCGCCGCGATGCGCTTACAGCAAACGAAGCACATAAGAACAAAGTCAAAGGACAGTACGATAAGTTTGTCAGACCTAGAGTTTTTCTCGAAGGAGACCTTGTTCTGCTCTGGGATCAGGACAAGGAACCTGTAGGGGATGGAAAGTTTAAGTCCATGTGGCTCGGTCCCTACATAGTTTACAAGGTATTAAAGAAACGTGCATATGAGTTAATAGACTATGAAGGTAATAAGTTGACGGAGCCTAGAAATGGGCTCGACCTGAAGAATTACTACACTTAGCATCTGTGCTTTTTCATGTATTATAGCTGTACATTTTGTAGAGTTAGCTTTGTTTATGGCTGTAGTTACATCTTATGCATCTATTGCTTTGTGTTTCAGATGTCGACTGAACACTTTATAGGGTTTGCTGATGGCGCTAGCTGCCACACCCGTTAGTTGGACACAACTGCTTGGGTTATTTACTCACCAACTGGCTAGCTAGTGTCTTCAGGAGGGGCTTGTCTAGGTCCCACAACGAACAATGTGGCTGAATACAGTGCAGTCATGGAGCTACTTCGAGATGCTCTGTTTCATGGCATTTCACATTTGGAGGTATGGCTCGACTCGGAGTTAGTTGTTTTTCAGTTATTGCGTGTTTATCAAGTTAGAGATCCTACTTTGCTACGTCAGTTTTTGCGCATTAAGCTACTTGAGAGACAGTTTGATTATATCACATATCAACATATTCCAAGGAACTTGAATGCATGAGCTGATTCATTTGCAAACTAAGTTTTATATTGGCATTTGCATCATTCACATACATAAGTAATTCATGCATAAAACACAATAACACACATGTAAATAACCGATATTGTATATATATAATCCGTATCAAAAAATAATATGAGTTTGGGTCATAGGTCTATCACAGAGTCATGTCATAAGAAACAAAATTGGGCTCGATGGCCTAAAAAACATACATAAAATATCCTTCTCCTATGGATAAGGAGGGGCCAAATCTGCCTCGGCTGCCTCTCGATAGCAAATGACTAGCCTAACTACTTTCCGCAGTAGCCTAATCCAGGTTGCGGGCACACCAACCACATTCTCCTACATGTCGAGCGGCATTCGCTCAATCCTGTAAGTCGGAATGTCACGATTCAACCGACTCATCTTCCCCTCAATGTTTCCTAGCATGGCATCAGTTGCACCCACTTTCACTGGTCTCACAAAGGTGTGGGGGTGTCCCTTAGGACGTATTGGTCCAACATCTACATAAGACACTATGTTTCAGTACTTCAAACTCATCATAAAAATCATATATATAAAATGTAAAAATTAAATAGTTTTTCAAAAGCATAAACATACCCATATCTCCCAAGGCTGCTCCTGGAGGAAGGATCAGCTCAAGATCGTTGCAGAAGTCTATGCCCGCATATGGAAACTGCTCGAGAGCTAGCACTTGTCATTCCCACCAACCCCAGAAATCATCCTCATGGTAACAGAAGTTGCTCTCGCCACCACCTTGGCGAAGGAAGATCTCACCCCAACGAGATAGCATTGGCTCACAAGGGTTGACTGCAGGCAAAGGCATGCCCAAACTGATAGCAAGCACCCTTTCAAAGAAAAAGGTGCAAAGTATGCTTCCTGTTGACACTCAATAAAATTTTTGGTGAATTATCTTCTGACGACATTGATGGTGCAAAAATAGATCAGTTTGCATAAGGGAGGTTTCAAACTTGGTCAAGAAAAATATCTTTGTCCTTGGGCGTACAAAAGAAGGAAAAGCTTTATGTTTTCATGAAAAAACCTAAGGCCAAAAATCACTAAGAAAAAGGTTTGATATTCTAAAAACAAAAGCTAAGTATGGAGAGGGGTTTTCACAATTTGGGCATAGTTGGAGGTTTCATGAAGAAGAAAAGCTTCAATATTATATTTTCTAAAAGTTAAAGCTTTTTGAAGGTTTTTTATATTTTAATTTTTAACCCAAAAAATAAATTTTATGAAGGAGACTTTATAAAAAAAAAAAGGGTTTGTTGTATTCTCTATATTGGGTCAAAGTTTCGAATAAAAATTGGAGCAAAATATATGCGCGCCCAACACCAAGGGCTCATCACGGGACCAAGTGCCAAGCCTTGAGAGCCCTAATATAGTCCAAGCCCACATTCTACAAAGGAGACTTTGATTTTTATAATGAGCCCGAATGCTAATTAGAAACTGGAACAAAATATATGACGCTCAGCACCGAGGGCTTGTCAAATGACTAGAGCCGAGCTAAGGACCAACATAACCTCCACAATCCAAGCGCTACGAACGAGAGTCTCTCTCTCTCTCTTGTTACTTAGTGTATATGTGAAGCAAAGGGATATATAAAGAAAAAGAAGAATTTATCTTTATTACATGTGGGATAAAGGTCGGGACTGAAAACATGCATAAAATGTATTTGGCGCACCCAGGTTTTTCTTCGAAGTGTAAAAGCTATGTAGAGGAGAGGTTGTTGCGACTGTGTGTATTATTGCAATCAAAGGAAGAGAAATTTTCAAATCCTCCACCAATTTTTGTTAGCTTTGTCGTGACAATCCAACATATATTTGACCGTGATATCGTTCACTCACTAAATGATGACAGGCTGTGTTTTCAAATCCGTGATTCCCATGCTGACACGTAGCGAGATCAAATGGAGAAATTTCAAAATGGATCAACGGTCCACATGACACCGCATTTACAAAATGCTCGGTGTATAGGAGATGAAGCCAGTACGGGAAGAAGACCACCGTCCAACGTGTCCATTTCTAATGCATCCGCATTTGTGAAACGTTGTATTGAAAACCACTCAACACCCGTGCGCTACCAACCATTGGCGGGAGTATAAAAAGGGTAGGTAATCTCCTCTTTTGGCATCTTATCGTTTTAAACGAAGCACCAAAACCCTAACACTCTTCATCCAAATGAGAGAGATATTTACAACGAGCTGGAGAATGTGTAACGTTTTCTGCATGGTTTTCTGGATTTTTCATGTTCATCATATTTCTAAACAAAGAACTCTAAAGATGAAAGTCATCGTGTGCCGTCATCACACCTGCGCAGAAGCCAAACGTCAGCTATCATTTGCAAAATTGTATTCACAGAGGTTTGTATAGCCCGACATATTGATGGTCGCATTTGTAAACATTTCCATTTGCAACGAAGGAGAAAAACCCTAGAAGACATAGCATAGGTATTTTTTGTGAGCTACAGCTGCGAAATTTTGGACAAAATAGGGTATTCTCCTGGAGCGACCGATAGTACCAACAGAGCTGCTCGTTATCGAGGCATGGTAACATCGTTTTCTGACTGTATTCCATCAAATTTCTGGAGTTGCTGAATACCAGTGAAGCAAATAGTCGTAGGAATGTTACAGGGTTCCTCCGTTGGGCAATTTATAATCTGAAACTTGAGTCTGAAGCTTGAGAAGACATGAAGAGTTTTCAAAAAGTCCCGGAGGTCGTTGAAGTTTAGAAGTTCCGGCCAGTCGTGCAATTTTGTTGTCGGGCCCTGCAGAACCTTATCTACAAATGTTTGCAAAGGCATTACCAGATTATTTTGAGGCTAAATTGTTGTTGCTAGATGTAACAGACTTTTCATTAAAGATGCAGAACAGATATGGAGGACGTGCAGATACTCTTACAAAAACAATGTCTGCATCTGCACTGGATCGTGTGACTGAATTACTGGGAAATTTCTCAATTCTTCCTCCACGCGACGACTTCAAGTCCAAAATATCAGGTTCACTTCGGAGACAGAACAACAGTGTTGAAACAAAATCAAAAGAACATGTAAGTACTAAACTCAAAAGAAACTCTGCATCGGCAACAAGTTCCCAGAATTCAGGTTCTCTAAAACGGACTAGTAGCTGGACTTTTGAAGATAAACTGCTTATGCAGCCCCTTTATAAGGTTTTAATGACTGTCTCGAGGAGAAGCCCTATAGTTCTATATTTGAGAGATGTGGAGATGCTTATGTTCAGAGCGCCAAAGACATATGGTTTGTTCTGCAAAATGGTAAAGAAACTTTCGGGACCAGTATTGTTTTTAGGCTCCAGAATGGTGGATCCATCGGACAAACAGAACAACAAAGGAATAGATGAAAAGCTATCATCATTATTTCCCTATAATATTGATATAAAGCCCCGAGAAGACGATGCACACCTTGTCAGCTGGAAGAGTTAGCTTGAAGAAGATTTGAAAGTTATCCAGTTTCAGGACAATAGGAACCATATATCAGAGATTCTTGCAGAAAATGATCTTGAGTGTGATGATTTGGGATCCATTTGTTTATTGGATTCAGTGCTTCTTAGTACTTATGTGGAAGAAATTGTTGTGTCTGCCATTTTTTATCATCTAATGGTCAAAGATGAAGTGGACGAGAGCAAGGGAATGGTTTTGTACAGGTGTCAAAGGAATAAAATACCCCCGAAAGCCCAAAAATTCCAGGAAGAGAATCAACAGGTGGCAAAATAATAAATATCAGTTAAAGAAGTGAAAAAAATAGAGGCAGCTGGCAGCCATTTTTTTTTAGTTTCCGAAGATATGAGAGAACAACATTCCATATTTTCCATCATTTACTGTTTAAAAAACTAATTCTTGTAAAGTAACGATTAGTCATTTGATTGTTATTTTAGTATCGGTGGCATATTTTTAGAAAAAAAATACAGTTAGGGTTTGCTCATAGGCAAAAATTTTGTATAAATTTTGCATTTTTGCAATGAAAAAGGGTTCAATTTTTCAGAAAGGAAGGACCCATTTCGGGTGTTTGAAGTATTTTACAGAAATTAATAAAGATCTTAGAAGTTGAGCATATTTTCATCGAAGATTCATGTGTTGTTTCGAAATTACAGTCTGTGTTTTTCTTTTCTTTACATGTGCATGTCAATTCCCTTTGTCATTCTTTCCGTTATGTCTTTCCTTCTGTATTTAGGTGAACGTACTGAAAATAAATTGAGATTCATGTCATATGCCTCGATTTATCCGCATCTGAGTACCCATTTATTTCTCCAAAATTAACAGCGGATTCATCTGAAAACCGATGCCTGTTGTTAATGGACTGTCATTATTTCTTTCCTTGTCACCTGCAAAATCTTATTGACTGTAATCAAACAGCTATCTTGCCTTTGTATGAAACTTTTGTTGACTGCTCATCTATTATTTTTCTGTTTCTTGACTCCATTGCCCAAGGGTATCTTTTTCCTGTTGATCTAACCACATTATTTAAAGCCTACAAAGTTTTTATTATTATTTTACAAATTGGCCCTTGAGTTTCATTGTCGAACTGCTGTCGTGGTGACATTGGATGGCAGATTTGCCGAGAGAGCCCTCTCTGGCTGAAGGAGGCCAACTTTCAGTCTAAAGATTGGTTTGAAATAGGTTACCTCGGGGTTTCTTTGATACAGCCCAAGGAAAATCCGAGTGCTAACATTTTGGCGCCGTTGCCGGGGAACGAGGGTTTCATTTTCCCTGGGTATGAACGACAAAGTTTTCAGTTTTGACTGTTGATGGTGAACAATGGTCAAACATCAGTAAGGTTGTACATCTTTCACCTGGCGACTCCATCTTCAAGAATCCAAATTTCAGTGACTCCATTGGCGGCATGATCCAGAATCAAGCTTTTAAAGAGAACCGACAGACTCCGCTGGGAAATGAGCTCATTGTGAAGACATGGAAAGGCATTGTGAAAAGACAAGGTACTCAAGTTTCAATTTTCTCCAAGACATATTATCCTTTCTTGTAAATCTTTTCCTGTCTTTTCCTGAGCTTGGCAAAAGAATTTCTCATTGTTTGCTATATTCGAAAAAAGACCATAGATTTACTCCTGTATACCCTTCTTTAGAAACTGAAAATGTGTCTTCATTCTGTACATATGATTTTGATCAAGATCTTTTACTTGAACCGCATGACAGTAAGGATCATCCTTATAAACCTCATGATACTAAAGCTGATAATACATCCTCTTTACATAGTTCAGTTTCTTCCAATATCCAAAACCGATATATGCCACTTCACCTACCTCATGTTCTCCATGATTATCCTCCTAAATACCATAAATACCTTCCTAAATTCGATGGAGAAATCAAAGGCCTTACTGCTGAGAAACATCTTCAAGGTTTTGAAAATTTTCTAGATCTGTTTGAAGTGGATCAGGATGATGTTTGTATGAGGATTTTTGCTCAAACTTTCCAGGGAGATGTGAAGAAATGGTTTTGCCATTTACAACCAGAGTCTATAGACACATGGCAGGGGTTTTCTGATGTCTTCTTGAAGTTTTGGGGTAAGAGGAGGTCATGGGACCTAGTCCTTTCAGAATTTTACTCTATGAGAATGCAGGAAGGGGAAGCCTTATCCAGTTTCAACAGGAGGTTCGCCAGTGCCTATTATGATATGCCGAAAGAAATTCAGCCCCTAGAGAACGCTGCCAAGTTACATTATGTATCTATTTTTCATTCTGATTTCTCTTTTCTTCTCTTGGAAAGAAATCCCTCCAGCTTACAACATATGTTTGTTGATGCTTTAGAAGTTGAAGATAATATTAGAATGTCCAGGAAATTATCGAGCAAAGAAAATGATGAGAGGATTGAAGAAGAATGTGGGTTCGAAGAGAAGTATGGACAAGGAGAAATGGCTTGGCATTCCAGTTTTTCCCATGACAAACAAAGAGATCATCAGCTGGGTGATGTGACAGAAAAAGGTAACTCTGACTTGTTTTATGTCAATTATAATCAGCCTGCTAAAATTTCTGTTAGTGAGGGTTTTAAAGAAAATTTCAGTCCACCTAAATTTGATGAGTATGAAGAAGATTGCTTGGGTATGGCACCGGCTGAAAAATTTATAAGTCCCAGAGCAGTTAGTGAAGAAAATTTGATCACTATCCATGATCAAACATCTGAAAATCAACATGCTGAAAGTGACTGTCTACCCCTCTGTTATGCTTCGTTCGAATTGATAAAACAAAAAATTAAGGCTTCTAATCAAAAACAGAAATCTATGATGGAGAACTCCATAAACTTTTTTTAAAATGGAATTAAAGAAGAAGAAGAACAAGTCTGTCATCATTCTCAAGAAGTAGAGGTTTTCCATAGGGAAGATAAGTACCAAACAGAAAATCAGGTCTCTATTTTGCATTCAGAAATTTTGTATCAAGAAGAGTCTGTTGCACTTGATGTCATTGAAGACTTTAATGATGGTTTTGCTGTTTTTGATGAAGAAGGGCGAGTTTTAAATTCTGAATTTTCGAATGAAATTGGTGATGGCCTTTGTATCTTTTCTCCCGAGCCAGATAAGAATTTTCTTCAGTCTTGTCAGTGGTCTTCTAATTCAGAAGAAGGTCAGATAAGCTTCTCTCCATGTGACACTATTTCAGAAGCTGTGGGTCTAGAGTACTCTATCTTATTTGATTCACTTTACATCAGTACTTCTCTCGGAATACAAGAAACAGAACAGGACTCAGATAATGCTGCTGATTTTTCCTTAAACAAGAAAGGCGGACGCCTCCATAGTATTTCCAAAATTTCTCCTCTATCTGAAGATGAAATAGATCAGCTCCTGAAAGGTCATATTACAGCTCCAGTAATGTCGGGTCCGCATTGTTCACACAGTCCAGGGTATGTAAGTGAGACTTCTTCCATTTTCAAGCATGTAAATCTAAATTTAAACATTGACAGTTATGACGATCCTTTGAAGGAACCTATTTATGATGATGATTCTCTGCCAAGGGATCAACTGTTGGACACTATTTATTTCCATCAAAAAGATAGGGTTGACATGATTAATGATCTTGAAGGATGTTTGTTGTTTGAAGATGTTTTGAATAATGATGTGGATAAGTATAAAGATGGGATAGATGGCATACCAAAAAGGGAAACAAAGCCGCTCATGCTTGAGGAGGATGCAGTCGAAACGCAGGTATTACAATATCATGCCCCCCTATGCACTCTGATCAATCCACAGCTGAGTAGTCTTGCAGGTCAACTGGAAAGAGATATTTCCATTCTTGTTGAATCTCAAGACGAGATAATATTTCAAACTTTTGAAGATCCTTATGCTAATTTACTACGGTCTAAGGGGAAAATGAATTTTCTAACATTTGTGGGACATGAACTCATTATCAGAGAATGTTTGGAATGGTTTGTTTTCTGTCTTTCTTACTCACTCAAAAGGAATGCAAGCCATAGTCGAGCAGATGGTCAGTTATTAGATTGGCTTCATTGGCACTTTTGTGTCATTTGATTCAGCAATCACAATTCAGCAGAGTAGGGTAGGTAGGAAGAATAAGTTTGCCTGGCAAACATTTTTTCAGTATGTACAACGTTGTTTTCAGTTTAGTTCCAGCATGAATGTTTCAGTTTTCTATTGTTAAATGGTTTTCGGTTACAGTTTTGGATGGAGGACTGGTTTACAGGATACAGGTTACAGGTTGCAGTTGTCAAGGTTGGGAGCCGCTCAGGTCAGGCACATGGCCTACGGTGTTCTTTGCTGCCTCGCTGGGAGGACAACATCCCCAGTAGGAGCCAGTTGTTGACACTCAATAAAATTTTTGGTGAATTATCTTCTGACAACATTGATGGTGCAAAAATAGATCAGTTTGCATAAGGGAGGTTTCAAACTTGGTCAAGAAAAATATCTTTGTCCTTGGGCGTACAAAAGAAGGAAAAGCTTTATGTTTTCATGAAAAAACCTAAGGCCAAAAATCACTAAGAAAAAGGTTTGATATTCTAAAAACAAAAGCTAAGTATGGAGAGGGGTTTTCACAATTTGGGCATAGTTGGAGGTTTCATGAAGAAGAAAAGCTTCAATATTATATTTTCTAAAAGTTAAAGCTTTTTGAAGGTTTTTTATATTTTAATTTTTAACCCAAAAAATAAATTTTATGAAGTAAGGAGACTTTATAAAAAAAAAAAGGGTTTGTTGTATTCTCTATATTGGGTCAAAGTTTCGAATAAAAATTGGAGCAAAATATATGCGCGCCCAACACCAAGGGCTCATCACGGGACCAAGTGCCAAGCCTTGAGAGCCCTAATATAGTCCAAGCCCACATTCTACAAAGGAGACTTTGATTTTTATAATGAGCCCGAATGCTAATTAGAAACTGGAACAAAATATATGATGCTCAGCACCGAGGGCTTGTCAAATGACTAGAGCCGAGCTAAGGACCAACATAACCTCCACAATCCAAGCGCTACGAACGAGAGTCTCTCTCTCTCTCTTGTTACTTAGTGTATATGTGAAGCAAAGGGATATATAAAGAAAAAGAAGAATTTATCTTTATTACATGTGGGATAAAGGTCGGGACTGAAAACATGCATAAAATGTATTTGGTGCACCCAGGTTTTTCTTCGAAGTGTAAAAGCTATGTAGAGGAGAGGTTGTTGCGACTGTGTGTATTATTGCAATCAAAGGAAGAGAAATTTGCAAATCCTCCACCAATTTTTGTTAGCTTTGTCGTGACAATCCAACATATATTTGACCGTGATATCGTTCACTCACTAAATGATGACAGGCTGTGTTTTCAAATCTGTGATTCCCATGCTGACACGTAGCGAGATCAAATGGAGAAATTTCAAAATGGATCAACGGTCCACATGACACCGCATTTACAAAATGCTCGGTGTATAGGAGATGAAGCCGGTACGGGAAGAAGACCACCGTCCAACGTGTCCATTTCTAATGCATCCGCATTTGTGAAACGTTGTATTGAAAACCACTCAACACCCGTGCGCTACCAACCATTGGCGGGAGTATAAAAAGGGTAGGTAATCTCCTCTTTTGGCATATTATCATTTTAAACGAAGCACCAAAACCCTAACACTCTTCATCCAAATGAGAGAGATCTTTACAACGAGCTGGAGAATGTGTAACGTTTTCTGCATGGTTTTCTGGATTTTTCATGTTCATCATATTTCTAAACAAAGAACTCTAAAGATGAAAGTCATCGTGTGCCGTCATCACACCTGCGCACAAGCCAAACGTCAGCTATCATTTGCAAAATTGTATTCACAGAGGTTTGTATAGCCCGACATATTGATGGTCGCATTTGTAAACATTTCCATTTGCAACGAAGGAGAAAAACCCTAGAAGACATAGCATAGGTATTTTTTGTGAGCTACAGCTGCGAAATTTTGGACAAAATAGGGTATTCTCCTGGAGCGACCGATAGTACCAACAGAGCTGCTGGTTATCGAGGCATGGTAACATCGTTTTCTGACTGTATTCCATCAAATTTCTGGAGTTGCTGAATACCAGTGAAGCAAATAGTCGTAGGAATGTTACAGGGTTCCTCCGTTGGGCAATTTATAATCTGAAACTTGAGTCTGAAGCTTGAGAAGACACGAAGAGTTTTCAAAAAGTCCCGGAGGTCGTTGAAGTTTAGAAGTTCCAGCCAGTCGTGCAATTTTGTTGTCGGGCCCTGCAGAACCTTATCTACAAATGTTTGCAAAGGCATTACCAGATTATTTTGAGGCTAAATTGTTGTTGCTAGATGTAACAGACTTTTCATTAAAGATGCAGAACAGATATGGAGGACGTGCATATACTCTTACAAAAACAATGTCTGCATCTGCACTGGATCGTGTGACTGAATTACTGGGAAATTTCTCAATTCTTCCTCCACGCGACGACTTCAAGTCCAAAAGATCAGGTTCACTTCGGAGACAGAACAACAGTGTTGAAACAAAATCAAAAGAACATGTAAGTACTAAACTCAAAAGAAACTCTGCATCGGCAACAAGTTCCCAGAATTCAGGTTCTCTAAAACGGACTAGTAGCTGGACTTTTGAAGATAAACTGCTTATGCAGCCCCTTTATAAGGTTTTAATGACTGTCTCGAGGAGAAGCCCTATAGTTCTATATTTGAGAGATGTGGAGATGCTTATGTTCAGAGCGCCAAAGACATATGGTTTGTTCTGCAAAATGGTAAAGAAACTTTCGGGACCAGTATTGGTTTTAGGCTCCAGAATGGTGGATCCATCGGACAAACAGAACAACAAAGGAATAGATGAAAAGCTATCATCATTATTTCCCTATAATATTGATATAAAGCCCCGAGAAGACGATGCACACCTTGTCAGCTGGAAGAGTTAGCTTGAAGAAGATTTGAAAGTTATCCAGTTTCAGGACAATAGGAACCATATATCAGAGATTCTTGCAGAAAATGATCTTGAGTGTGATGATTTGGGATCCATTTGTTTATTGGATTCGGTGCTTCTTAGTACTTATGTGGAAGAAATTGTTGTGTCTGCCATTTTTTATCATCTAATGGTCAAAGATGAAGTGGACGAGAGCAAGGGAATGGTTTTGTACAGGTGTCAAAGGAATAGAATACCCCCGAAAGCCCAGAAATTCCAGGAAGAGAATCAACAGGTGGCAAAATAATAAATATCAGTTAAAGAAGTGAAAAAAATAGAGGCAGCTGGCATCCATTTTTTTTAGTTTCCGAAGATATGAGAGAACAACATTCCCGATTTTCCATCATTTACTGTTTAAAAAACTAATTCTTGTAAAGTAACGATTAGTCATTTGATTGTTATTTTAGTATCGGTGGCATATTTTTAGAAAAAAAATACAGTTAGGGTTTGCTCATAGGCAAAAATTTTGTATAAATTTTGCATTTTTGCAATGAAAAAGGGTTCAAATTTTCAGAAAGGAAGGACCCATTTCGGGTGTTTGAAGTATTTTACATAAATTAATAAAGATCTTAGAAGTTGAGCATATTTTCATCGAAGATTCATGTGTTGTTTCGAAATTACAGTCCGTGTTTTTCTTTTCTTTACATGTGCATGTCAATTCCCTTTGTCATTCTTTCCGTTATGTCTTTCCTTCTGTATTTAGGTGAACATACTGAAAATAAATTGAGATTCATGTCATATGCCTCGATTTATCCGCATCTGAGTACCCATTTATTTCTCCAAAATTAACAGCGGATTCATCTGAAAACCGATGCCTGTTGTTAATGGACTGTCATTATTTCTTTCCTTGTCACCTGCAAAATCTTATTGACTGTAATCAAACAGCTATCTTGCCTTTGTATGAAACTTTTGTTGACTGCTCATCTATTATTTTTCTGTTTCTTGACTCCATTGCCCAAGGGTATCTTTTTCCTGTTGATCTAACCACATTATTTAAAGCCTACAAAGTTTTTATTATTATTTTACAAATTGGCCCTTGAGTTTCATTGTCGAACTGTTGTCGTGGTGACATTGGATGGCAGATTTGCCGAGAGAGCCCTCTCTGGCTGAAGGAGGCCAACTTTCAGTCTAAAGATTGGTTTGAAATAGGTTACCTCGGGGTTTCTTTGATACATCCCAAGGAAAATCCGAGTGCTAACACTTCCATAGTCAAAATTCTTCATCCTCTCGGTCTTACATCCTGAGAGTTGAAGCTTCATGTTCGCCAAAAGACTTGAACACTAGTCATATACTTTTCCTTGCATGCATTCAGTACCTATATGCATGTAGTGTATCGAAGCAAGATGTTGCATAGCACTCCCTCCCATCCGGTTAAGAATACTCACAATGACTTTGAGGGGGAAGCTTGCAATGGTCAAGATAAGAATTTGACTACCGGATTTCACAGTTCCCGGTAGGAAGTAGGCATTGACATACTCTTGTACGAATAAGGCACCCACATTGTGAGAGGACCCTTTTAAGTTCACTAAGTCTCCCCTCCGAGAGAGACTCATGATAAAATAGATGTCATCTATGGTGAGTTCAAATATTTCTCCTTGGATATCAAACACCAATGCATTGGCATCCCAGTATTGGATAAGCCTCTCAAGCAAGCGGATTTGTGCCCACATGTTGACCATTCTATAAAATTTCAATAATCCACATCTTCGAAGCGCATGGAGGGTCAATGGATCTTGTAATGCTTCTCGATCCATGTCCTCATGATCCCTTTCACTCCATATGAGAACCATCCTTCCATGCAAACAATCAAAAGCTGGTCATTTTGGTTTTTTACCTCACTTTCAAAAGTGTGCGCTACTATTTGCACCACACAGTCATGCTTGAACGTTGCTGTGTTTGAACTAAACCAACGCATTTGTGTAGAATGCACTACTTTTACTCACACACAGCAACGCACACTTATAAACGTGTTTTATACATTGCTAGAAAATGATTTTGACCATGAAAATTGACAAAAAATACATGAAATTGCAAGTATGGGAGGAAATAACTTACTTGGTGGAAGTAGAAGATCGATTGGTGGTCCGGTTTGATCACAATGAATGGAGGAAGATCAAGGTTTTGCTCCAATGTGCCCTAAAAACTTCAATTGTGATATTTTATTTCTAATTTTGAAACTATTTATATAAAATTTGACTTTGATTTTTACCCACTTTTTGCAAAAGTGTATAGTTTCAAATTGTTTGCAAAATGGTCTATTTAATCACTAATAGTTATAAACTTTGGTGAATTAAATTAACCTATACATTTCAAATTTTCACTACAAGTTCAAAAGTATCAAACCGGATATGACTTAGTTTATTTATTGACAAACCAATAGAGGTACCATATTGCTTTATTATTATGTCATTAAGAAAATTTGTCAATAGTTACTAACTTGGTTGTTGAGATTCTATTCTTTGGCAGGTCATGAACCTATGATTCTAGAAGCTGTCTTTTAAGCTGTTTTAAGCTCTTGTTTTGACTATTTGAAAAACTAAACAAGATTGCTGAGGATACTTGTTCTCTTCAGGCTCGTTAAAGGAATTGAAGGTACATCCACTTAGGTATAAGCTTAACCCTTTTCCATACTTTTGCGGATTACTTACGAAAAAGGAATACTCTAGTCGTCCGTGGCTAGAAGAGTTCTTCTCTCATTGTTTTACACTTTTTTCGGGGGAGGAGACTAACTGTATGAAAAAGGACTTTTGGAGCCTTCTTTACGGTTTTCAGGCTCTCGAAACATGAAAACACCAAGCAAGCACTCACCTACTCAAGCTCGATGTGAAATCCATGAGAGGGTATATAGAGGGTTGTTTAAGTTTTTCAAATCTATAAACAGGAAAACACTGACGAGCATATACCAACCCGGGCTCAATACTAAAATCCACGAGTAGGCATATGGAGTTATTGTTTAAGTTTTTCAGACTCCTTAAAATTGAAAACACCGACGAGCAAGAATAGATCTCGGATCGATATTAAAATCCAGAGATCAGTACCATAGAGTATTCTTCTATTTATTCTTTGAACTCTACAAACAATGAAGAAGATACTGAGTCTTCCTCTCATGGGCTCGTTAAACTTTTACATGGTTGGGATTATTGAGTTTTATTTCTTTCTTGGACTCATTAAAGAAACAAGAAGGACATTCTTTTACCAAAAAGAATAAGGGATGAGAAGGGTATCTCACATCTTTTCAGTTTCAAAGGCAGTTAAGTCAGTCATATCCTTGAACACAACATCTATTTGGGTCTATCATTCAGTTGGGTTTTAGTTTTTGACCTTAGGGTGAACCTGATCTCTGACTTTTCAAATCCCCCGATTGGTTATTCTTCCAATCATATGGAGGCTCTATTAATGTCTCCTACATTGCAGGCTTATATCACTTCCCATTCATGTTAAAAAATGCCTAAGTCACTTGGTGTTGTGCTCACTGTTCAAGGATACAGCCTGTGTCGGCCATTCTGCAGCTTACCTTGACTTCATCTGTCGCCCATCCCGGTGTCAATTTGTTTCATCTTGTTACTTGTCCTACTCCACATCAACGCATACCTTTTGAGTATTCCTCGTGTTGGATGATGGAGGATGCATTAAGGACACTAGGGATGGAAGAGCTAGGTTGACCTGGATGAGTTATTGCTGGAACTACACTCTTCAGTTGAAAATCTTATGTTCTCTACTGATTTCATGACATGTGCGCTACTATTGTCATAGTAAACTAACGTTCTAAATGTTGCTTTCCTCAAGGACAACCAGCACACACCTTAAAAATGTTGCAAATGCTTATTGTAAAGCACAAAAGTTACATGCTGTGCACTACTCTGGTTGTATGAAACCCGCACACACCTTAAGATGAAATCAAAAAATATATTAAGATTACGAATTGGGATTAGTTGAATTTGGTTCTGCAACTTCCCCAACCTCCCAATTCAACCACCTCTCGAATTTAACTGCCTACCTTGTCCCATAAATACAAGGAGGATTCATGAGATAGGGACCTAGAAGGAATGCTTTAACTGATGTTACGCTGGAGGAATTCTCAAGTCATTGTGAAGAGCAGGAGCCCAAGACTCGGTTGCAGAAATGTCTGGACAGATCAAGTATATATGTACTTATCTACGCTTCTTTGACAATAAAAGGTGGAAATACCCTTCCCGTCCCAAATTGAATGTTCATTTGGTTTAATATCTGATTGTAGTTGATGTTTAATTGTTTCCAATTCCATCGTATTTATTGCAGTCAAGATACGCTGAGGAAGGTTTACTTTGTGTTGCAAGTTCATCATAGCGGAAGATCAAGCGAAAGCTAGGACCAACTATCGATAAAAAGGTACATCTTTCGATATCTCAATCTCTTTCCATTTGTAGTAACTAATGCAATATAATGAATGTATTTACCTGTCACCCCACCCAAGTTGGTAGTGTCGTCTCCCCACTATAAGGTATTTTTCTTGCACAACGGTATCCATGAGTTGTACCTTATGTATAGAGGTGGAACTTCCATATAAAGGTCATGATTTACTTGTTAAAAGCATTTAATGTTGTGTGATATACTATTAACCATGATCATCGTATTTCTATTGAGTCTCCTTTAGAGATTGATCACCTCTAAAGTGAATTACTTTAGCATATGATCATTTGGTCCAGAATAATATAATATGATCATAGCATCCGATAATTATTCTTAGTATAATGTAATGTGATGGATAATTAAACTTAGCACATATTAACCATGCAGTAAGAGATAAAGAAATAAAAGATAAAGCATAGAGATCACGAGAATTCGAAATTGCCCATGCAAACACTTCAGCTAATTAAAGAGAACTCGAATTATTAAAGCTTCAGTTAAGTATCAATGCTTCAGTTAAATCACCAGTTAAAGATATTTCTTAGTTAACTAAATAACTCACAGTGGTCACTTCAAGTAAATCAATCAACATTATTTCAGTTAACCAAGTGTTAATAAAAGGGACTAGTTAACTAAAGTATTTACACTTTAGTTAAACTAAAAGATGACACTTCAGTTAAAGAGAAGATCTAGTTAACTAATTGTTATTGCATGACGACACTTATGTTAAACTAAAAGATGACACGTGAGTTGTGACACATGCATGTTGACACTTAAGTTAGCCACCTAACTAAGTGGGAAAGCTTTCAGTTAAGAAGCGAGTTCATCCTAAGTGACAGCTTAGTGAAATGAAGCACTACATGAGAAGTGGGACGCACCACTCCATGCAATATTAATACATCGAGTTTGAGGGTGAGTTCATCCTGAAGTTAGAAGTTGAAAATAGAAGAGAAGAATGTATAAATGTGATATACAAGATTTTTGAATCTAGTGTGAAGCGGATTCTCTTCTCCATTGAAGGCAAGGTGCTTCTCTTTGTGCAGGGTATTTTTTTGTGCTTGTTATTGTTGTGCTGGGCACATATCCGATTGATATCTCTTCTCTACTGCTTCCATATATTCACCAAGAAGTTTGGTGATCACTTATCTTCCGAAAGCAATCTACTATGTTATAAAAGAAAGCATTCTCTGCTATCCATTATATTATACTGAGAAGAATTGCTGGGGTTTTTGTTCTCATATTGTTGGCCCGGTTTTTCAACCAGGCTTAGTGCTATGGGCACCTGCTAACTAGTAGCAGCAGTTTCAATGGAAATAAATAACAATAAACTAATTAAACAAGACTATTCATGGATCTAAGCAAAGATATTAAGCAAATAACAAAGATAATTTAAAATCAAGAACAAGAACATATAAGAATAATAAATTTGTATTGAAAGAATGGGGCAAGCAAGTGCTTGCGGAATCAATACCTCTAATGGTGAGGTTGAATGGCTCCAAGGGTGAGCAACTCCAATCTCCAATGGTCTCTTCTCCAATGTGGTTTGCAATGGCTAAAATGCTCAGGGGAGATTTCAGCAGCATAAGGATGAGATAATGGATGGATGGGAAATGAGGAGCCCCTACCACCTTTTTATAGGTTTTGGTGGTGGGAAATACCATTTGTGGTTTTGTGGAAACCAAATGGTATTTACCAACATGGTTTAGGTACTTTTCCCTCCTTTTTCCTTTTTTGAATAAAAATAATATTTTAATTCCCTTTTTAATATTTTTGGGAATTTGGACCCTTTTTTAGGGTTTTTTATGATTTTCTTGGAAAAATAATCTTTTTTAATGGAAAAAGGGGTGTACTAAGGTCTTTTGGTGACCTTTTGTTGGTTTCAGAGGCTCAGATGGTGGAAAAGTGGACAAATGGGTCATGTGAGTAAGGGAATGAGCTAGTGAGCACTTTTTAGGTGTTAACAGATTGCCCCCTGATGTGTGAGGGCAGGAGCTCATCGTATGGCCGATAGACATCATAGTTCTTTTGTCTTTTTTTCTGGGGTTTAGGGGAGAGAAGAGACCGGTTGGAGACTGGAGCCACGGCCCTTGGAAGCTGCAAAAACAAAAAATATTACATGGCCTCAATATGAATGAGGTATAATCTCTGATAAAGGACGAGGCGGGCATTCCCATGCTCGTATCAAGACGTATACAAAACAATTAGTCCCAAGAAGGGGGATCTAATACGTAAAGAAATATACTGGTACATCATAATGGTCCAGAGGGGACATTATTGTGGGATATACTCATGATCATGGCTGATCTCAATAACTGATACACTGGAATAACTGTTGAACTGCTGAAACTTAAGGTGTCCAACATCTATATGGACTCAATGACTGTGAGCCATCTGAGATATTGTCGCCATACGCAACTCGGATATCTATAGAAAAAATGTAACTGGTTGTATCCATAGGCAGACTCTCAAATGTGGAGGAGTCAGGTGGTATCCGGGGTCTTCGACTAATAACTGAACGGACCAATACCCTGTGCGAGTCTCAACGATGCGATCAAGGTGTTGAAGTCGAGCATGTGAGAAACAACCATTCGGAGAGGCACTGAGGATTCCTCTCGAAATGATTCGTAGGCACTCACCATAAATGGTAATGAGTCCAAGACACAGGGACCTCTAGGTCTATCCTCTGGAATCAATGTAGTTGTCGTCGATAGAGGGAGACCGGCAACTAACAAGGCAATGATGTTTCCTTGATAGGAGCACGAGGTGTCGAACTGAAGTGATGTAGTACTGATGGTAGGACTGACATACTTGTGGGGAAGGGAAATAACTGGGTCAAAAAATGGGTAGACTCAAACTTCCTTTGCTCAGAGCATGATGACATGGTTGACCTGGCAGCGTAGGGAACTGACTTGTAGGTGTGGGGATCATTGCTTTGACTGAATGGTATATATTGACTCTGGGGGGGAGGACGAGCTGATAGGTGCTGTCGAGGGATTATCAAGGTGATATACTGCAGAATACTCTGAACAAAGGCGACCAAAATGGGGAAGCTGCCATATGAGTAGATGTGATCTGTCGTGGCGCCAAGAGGCACCATTGATTCCTTCTTCGTAGTTTTAATGAGCTCCAAGAAGGGATAAAAGTGTGCTCTAAAATGGTACGGTCCTGTGGATTTTGCGAGCCCAGGACGGCTCATGCTCATGGTTGCTTTCATGTTTAGAGAGTCTGAAAACGGTAAGTGGACTCTGTTGGTGTTTCTTTTTCGTAAGTTTAGTCTCCAAGGCCCGAAAAAGGATAAAATGATGCGGATGGAGAACTCTTCTAGCCGATGTGACTATAGTATACCTTTTTCGTAATCAGTCTACAAGGTCCGGAAAAGGGGTAAACTTATACCAGGTAGACACCCTTTCAGATACGTTTAGTGAGCATGAAAGGAAGCAAGATTGCTCGGCGATCTTTTCATTGTTTTAGGAGTCAGAAAAGAGCTTAACAGAAACTCCCTAAGTGCCTTTTTCGTAAAAGGGGTTGCTCGGCCCGAAAAAGGGATAAAATTATACCGAACAAAAATGGACTGATGAGGGTGAAAAAAGGTCTCAAGCATCGTCATCTGTGCGGAAAACTGGATCCGGTGACATAAGGATTGTCAGAAACGGAGAACGACCGATGTGGCACGCAAACCGAGGTAACAAGGGGGCATGGAAAAAATGCCCGAAAAATCTAAAGGTGAGAGCAAGAAATGATCTCAAGCATCGTCATGAGCGCGGAAAACTGAATCCGGCGATATAAGACACATCGAAAACGGAGAACGACCGATGTGGCACGCAAACCGAGGTGACGAGGGGGCATGGAAAAAATGCCCGAAAAATCTAAAGGTGAGAGCGAGAAATGATCTCAAGCATCATCACGAGCGCAGAAAACTGAATCCGGTGATATAAGACACATCGAAAACGGAGAACGGCCGATGTGGCACGCAAACCGAGGTGACGAGGGGGCGTGGAAAAAATGCTTGAAAAATCTAAAGGTGAGAGCGAGAAATGATCTCAAGCATCATCACGAGCGCGGAAAACTGAATCCGGTGATATAAGACACATCGAAAATGGAGAACGGCCGATGTGGCACGTAAACCGAGGCCACGAGAGAGGCCAAAAAATGGTGAAAAAATGGACTTCGTGAAAACGGGAAATGGAAAGAACCTGTATGAATTTCTCGCTGTGCTGATCCCAACGGTACCAACGGTTTGAGAAATGGACTTCGTATGTTACCGTAATGGTTGTTTGAAATTTGTGGAATTTCTATAAATAGGGCGTGGGGCCCAAAATGACATTTCATTGTTACGTGTGAGTTTGATAGAGCTGTCAGAGCTATTTCTCGATTTCCGGGAGATTTCACCGTTGGTTTTCGATTTAGCGAGTTGCAAGTAACTCTATTCGCCTTAACCTTGTCAATTATGTCTTTTTTGTTTGGCGGCGGGCCCCCGAAGGCCGCGAAACTCCACGTTGACTCTCCAACGTGGAACCGCGCGGGTTTCGGGGCTGAACCCGCGATGAACCACACGGGTTCTAGGCTCACAGTCGCGATGTTCATCGCGACTGTGAAGTAGGAACCCGCGATGTTCATCGCGAGTTCATGGTGGATAGTCGCGATGTTCATCGCGACTGTCCGGCCAAAACCCGCGATGTTCATCGCGCGTTTTTTCATGGATCCCGCGATGGCCATCGCGGCTTTTTGCGGGAAAGTCGCGATGGGCATCGCGGCTTTTTGTGTAAAAGCTGCGATGGGATTTTTCTAAAATTTTTTGTGCTGGGGCTAAATTTTTTTTTCTGTTCTCCTGGCAGGATGTTGCGGAGACCTCAGTCCGTGTGGCGGGAGAGGGAGATCGACGGTGATCTCATGCTGAGGATTGAGACTGATGCAGGGGTTAGACAGACCCTGGCCATGAGCGGACTCTTGAAGTTCGCTCAGATCCCTCCTATACGTTCAGTGAGACGTCTCCTGAACAAGCTCATGCAGTGGTGGGTGCCGGCAGAGGGTGCCTTCATTATTGGTGGTGAGAGGTTGGAGATTACTCTCACAGATGTATATTTTTTGACTGGTTTGCCTCGCTTGGGTGAGGTGGGTGATATTTCGCTGAGGTTGCCTCCAGGTATAGATATGGAGGACCTCTTACAGACTTTCTGTGTGGATGATGTTGTTTTGGTAAACAGCTCTATTAGTCTGAGATTCCTACGTGAGTGGGATATGCGAGCTGTAGGTGCTTGCGTTCTGAGGATATTGGGTGCTGGTGCACCACATCGTATGTCTGGGGGGCAGACGATGATGGTGGATTCCGTTCTACGGGGTACTTACTATGCCTGGGCGCAGATGTTCCTGGCCGGTGTCCGGAGAGATCTGGACAAGGCCATTAGAGAGGGAGGCGAGTTTTGTTACGCCTCATTTTTATGTTGTTTTTTCTTTGAGCGGGTGCCGACCTTGCGGCCACGGGTACCCGTTCGTGCTGGGATTCCGAGTGAGCCTCGTATGATGAGGTGGGGGCAGATGATGCCCCGTGCCGGCGGTGGTATCCGCGGCTACTTCACAGAGGATTTCTATCAGCAGTGGGAGCAGATGCCTCTGGTGATCGAGGACTATCCCTACGCCGGCATGGACTACCGGGGTGACCCAGAGATGCCTCGTGCCCCAGGACAGGCCTGGAGTTTGGATGGTATGTTTGTGTATTTTATTTGATGTTATATCATATGTTGTTTGGTTTATCGTGATGATTTCTTTTGTATAGTATCTGATGGTTTACTTGCTTTGTGCAGATGTGGGTCCAGTGCCACCACCTGACTATGTGGCTCGGCAGGGGCGGGCGATGGTGGTCGCTCGTGCCCCTGTACCTGTACCTCCTCCGCGTGGTGGAGGATATGCAGCTCGTGGGCGAGGGGTTGGCCCTCATGACGATGCCATAGATGGTGTCCGACGGACCTTAGCCTGGATCGTAGCTGGGCTCCCCGAGGATGGTTGGAGGGACCTTGATCGGGACATTTTGCAGGGATGTCTCGGTGCGCCGCCTGAGTGGCAGTCACTCCTGTTGAGGGCAGCGGTGTTCGTGGCGAGGCACGGGGGTGGTGGACGGGGTGCTCCGGCAGGGCCTGCTCAGGGGAGGATACGTCTGAGGGACGATCCAGCGGGGCCAGCAGAGCGGCGAGTGCGGGGTCGTCATGACCCGGCGGGGCCGGTGGAGGAGGAGCCGGAGGATCCTAGGGATCCTGATGAGTAGATATATTGTATCTGCCCCCAAATGCTGATGAGCATATGGGGAAGCATTTTTTGTATGACAGATGTATTTTTTGTATATCGGGTGCTGAGGGCACTTATGACATGTTCACCATTTGATTTATATATATATGTGGATATATATTTTAGATATATTGTCGTGTATGCACGTGGATGCACATTTGTCTTTTGTATATGCCCGTGGAGGCACATGTTATGCACGTGGATGCAGTGTGTTTGTTGATTTATGTATGCCCGTGGAGGCACCTGTTATGCACATGGATGCATTATTTGGTTTGTTTGTTTTATGCCCGTGGAGGCACATGTTATGCACGTGGATGCAATATTGGTTTTTGTATATGCCCGTGGAGGCACATGTTTTGCACATGGATGCATTTTTGTTTATGGATATGACATGATGTGATTGGTGTGCCAGTCGAGGACACTGTTGGCCATATTATCTGCTACACTATTGAGGTGTCTTGGGACATGTGTGAATGTAATGGATTCAAACTGTCTAACCATTTGTTTAGTGCACAGGAATTTTCTGAAAAGACAGGGATCGCGTACCTGGTAATCATTGTTGAGCTGGGAAACTAGGAGCTGTGAGTCCAAGAAAACGTTGAGGTGACGTATGCTCATCTGGAGAGCAGCGGCCAGGAGACCGGTCACGGCATCGTATTCAGCTTGATTATTGGTAGCGGCACCTAAACATACTCCGTCAATGTGAATTAACTCATGTGAAGGGGAGTATATTACCCAAGCTGCGGAGGCGAGATTGGGAGACCAACGGCTTGCACCATCAGCGAAACCGACATGGCAGAGTGGAAGAGGTTCCATCTGTGGTCATGCAGAGAAAAACAAATATTTAGGTTTTTTGAAATTTTTTGTGAACAAAAAATGTATGCCTATACTAAAATGGACGATGGTGTCCATCAGATTTTCTATGGGTAAAATCGTTTAAGGTACAACCCGTTGCGTGGGTTGCGTAGGGTGTTGCCTTCTGAATCGGTCAGAATGTATGCCCCCTGCCCGAGGCAGGTGTGTATAATGTAGGGGCCTTGCCACATGGATACGAACTTTCCCTTCCCGATTTTATCATGAGCTTGATCGTAAGCGAGGACAAGGTCTCCCTCAGAAAAGGTTCTTGGGTGGACGTGTTTGTCGTAACTTAGTTTCGATCGTTGTTTAGCTGCTTCCATGTTTTGAATGGCTGTGTGCCGATCTTCATCGGCCTGCTCTAGGAGCAGTAAACGTTGCTCGATCGGGGAAGTGTCCGGTAGGAGCTCAACGGCAATATGTAAGGCTGGGATCTGGCATTCAATAGGGAGGATGGATTCGACACCGTGAACTAAATGGAAAGGGGTAAAACCGGGTGGCGGTTTTGGTTGAGGTGCGGTAGGCCCATAGTGCCGGGAAAAGCATGTGGTGCCAATTGGATTTGTGCTTGTCTACAGTACGTTGGAGAATGGTCTTCAAAATTTTATTGATCGCTTCGACTTGGCCGTTTCCTTGGGGATAGTAAGCAGAAGAGAAATGGTGTTCAAATTTCAACATGGTTGATAACTCCTTCCAGACGGCATCTTCGAAGTGAGAGCCGTGGTCAGAGACTAGTTGCTGTGGTACTCCGAAGCGAGCGATAACATGGTTGAAGAAAAACCGTGCTGCAGTGTCGGCTTTGCAATTATAGGTCGGCATGGCTTCTGCCCACTTGGTGAAATAATCTACAGCCACCACGATGTGTTTGTGGCCGCCGGCTAATGGGGGGTTGCAGTCGAGGAAGTCAATGGCCCATTTGCAGAATGGTCCGACAGTGATGACTGGATGAAGGGGGGCCGGGGGGGTTCTTGCTTTGGGGGCAAATAGTTGGCAGTTCTGGCAGTGCTTGACTGCTGTGATGCAATCAGTAAACAATGATGGCCAAAAATAACCGGCCCGAATGATTTTCTGGGCGGTGGCCATGCCGGAGAAATGGCCTCCACAGGCACCGCTATGACAATCATTGAGGACTTTTTCTGCCTCACTATGGGATAGGCAGCGGCGTAAGATTGTATCAACGCCGCGTCGGTAAAGTACATCCCCAATCAGGAGGTATCGGGGGGCGTGGTGTCGTATGCGACGGCGTCCATCAAGATCGATGTGGGGTCTAAATTTTTGCGTACGAAGGTAAGTCAATATGTCTCCATACCAAGGGTCGTCAGACGAAATGATGAAGATCTGCTCGTCAATCAGGTCCATTTGGATAACGGGTGATGTTGAGGAGGATGGGAGGTCCGTGATGAGGTGAGCAAGCGCGAGGGATTTGGTGCTCTTGGGAGTTTTGAAAGTGAGGTCATATTCCTGGAGGATAATGACCCATTTAGCAACACGACCTTGTAGGAGCCGCCGGGTGAGGAGATAGACCATGGGGTTGGAGTCAGCCACGACCGTGGTATGACTGAGTAGGATGTAGTGTCGCAATTTTTGTACAGAAAAGACTACAACTAGGGCTAATCTTTCCTCGTATGGGTAACGTAGAGGTGGGCCAGACAAGGTTTGGCTGACGTAATAAATCACATGCTCTTTGTGGGAGGCATCTTCTTGGACCAAAACTCCGGACACGGCATGTTCAGATGCCGAGACGTAAAGGGTGAAGTCTTGAGAGAAATCCGGTGGGGATATCAAGGGGGCTTGTGTGAGAGCTTTCTTGAGGGCTTCGAATGCCGTGTCTGCTTGCTCATCCCAAACAAAGGGTATGTGGGTACGAAGTAAGCGTAAGAATCCATGGACTTTGGTGGCGTAATCAGGAACAAAGCGTCTAAGAAAATTGGACCGCCCTTGCAAGCTCTGAAGCTGCCGAAGCGTGCGAGGAGGGGGAAGTTCTAAGATGGCTTTGACTTTCAGGGGATCGACAGTGATTCCGTCTTGGGAAACAATGAAACCCAACAACCGGCCCGCCGGGACACAAAAGACACACTTGTGTGGGTTCAAGCAGATTTTATATTTGCGACAACGCAGGAAAACTTGATGGAGGTCGTTAAGGTGGTCTGATCGTTTTCGGGAACGAGCTATGAGGTCGTCAAGATAGACTCGCAGGATATGGACCAAGTCGTGAAAGCAATAGGTCATGGCTCGCTGGAAAGTGGCACCAGCATTTTTAAGGCCAAATGGCATGACGCGATAGGCAAAGGTGCCCCATGGGGTGGTGAAGGCAGTCTTGTACTGATCCTCCTTGCGGATGTGGATCTGGTTATATCCGGAAAACCCGTCCATGAAGGATAGGACCTCATGGCCCGCACACTCATCAATGAGTTGGTCAATGAATGGCGTGGGGAAATTGTCTTTTCGACAAGCGTGGTTTAAATCGCGGAAGTCAGTGCATACTCTAAGGGTGCCCTGCTTTTTGTTGACGGGAACGGGGTTCGATACCCAGGTGGTGTACGGGATAGGGTAAATGAACCCTGCTTTTCGAAGTTTCTCGACCTCAGCCTTAACAGCGGGGAGCTTGGAAGGGTGAATGGGTCACTGTTTCTGACGAACGGGGGGTACTTCAGGCCATGTATCAATGTGGTGTTCAATAATGGCGGGGTCGAGACCAGGCATCTCGGTATAGGACCAGGCAAAGACGTCTCGAAACTCTTGAAAGAGCTTTTTGTATGCCTGAGTTTCTGCTTGAGTGCAAGATGCGCCCAGCGAGATGAGCTCAGGTTTGCCTGGTGTTGTGGAAATGTCTATCTGTATAGTGGGGGAAATGTTTGACATGTTCCCTTCTTCAAAGGCATCCGGTGCTGGGATGGGGTCTTTTAACCAATCGACCTTAGTGGGTATAAAGTCTTTCGACTCGACTGATAGCTGGTTGGATGCGGTGGATGTAGATGCTTCTGGGAGGAAGTACGAGCGATGATGCATATCATCCCAAGGGTAGTCGGGTGCAGTGAGTGTCTCCAAAATTTTCTCATCAGTATTGAAGTAGTCAGACCATAAATCAAGGGGTTCTGGTTTGAAAGTTGTTGAAATCATATAAATTGTATTGACTTCTTCCAATGAGGATGATGGCGGGGGGTGGATCTCCTCGATGAGGGGAGGAGATATCTCTAAGTCGACGTTGTTTAACTCGTACAATGCTGCTCTATAGTCAGGTAGATCAGGACAATGGTGAGAATAATGGCCGTAAACACTGCATATAGCACAAGGATGGTTAGTGCGCAGTGATTTGTCGCGAGGCTGTAGAGGTGGTTCTAACCTGACTACTGGGATGCTGATGTCATCGTCCAACATATTCATATGCTCCTTGGAGTGTCGGTAAGTGTGGGCATTGATGAGTTGGATGTCCTATCTCATCGCATAATGAGCATTTGGGTGGGGCTCGAAACACTGGTGGGGGTTTAACTGCCTTAGGAGGTGGTATCGTAGTGTACGGTTGTGGACCTCTGCCCCCAGTGGGCTTAGCAAGAAGAGGTGGATTCGTTAACGTCGAAGCAATCGTGAGACCAGGAGGAGGTTTCATTGACGACGAAGGGATTGCGACACCAGGAGGAGGTTGATTTGTGGTAACAATAGGTTGTACCGGTTGGAGGATGACGTTTGGTGTCGGCGGTGGAACGGGAGGTGAAATATACCACACAGGTAATCCCAATGTTAACCCGGGTAGACTGAGGGTAGCCATAACCGGGGCGCTTACTACACCCGAAGGCGGAAATAGAAAGGGGATGGTGTGGATGGGTGTAACACCGATGTGACTCGGTACCAATGGTGGTTGAGTACCGGGTGTTGGTGTATTCTGTGACAGAGTACAGAGGTTTGCGACATGGGTCTCTGGTGACGGTGGTGGAATGGCCTGGAATGTAGAGGTCATTGGTGTATCCGAATAAAGTCCGGGTGCCACAGAAGACACAAAGGAGGTAACTGCACTAGAAGCGGGTTGTTCGATCATGGGAAGAACATTCTCGGGCGCTGCAAGGGCGTTGGGATCATAGTATGTGAGTTGGTCGATTTTGACCACGCGTCCCTCGTGGGGGAACATCATGGTGCGGAAAACGGAGGAGGCGACCGCTTTCATGGCGTACATGTAACTGCGTCCAAGTAAAAGGTTATAATCGAGCTGGGCGTTAATGACCTCTATGTCGATGAGCACAGTTTTCCCACCCAATTGGACGGGGACCTTAGGTAGTAGACCTTGAGGCTGAGATGACCGACCGTCATAGGCCCGCAATGCAGTGGTGGATTGCTGGAGAGGAGGGGATCCCAACTTCTGCCAAACAAATGTGGACATGACGCATGTGGAAGCACCCTCGTCGATGATACATCGATGGATGACAAGATTCCGAATAGAAACGGAAACTTGGACTGCTATGGTGGAAGGCAGACGTGGTTCGGACTGGTCCAAATCAAAGGTCATCAATTTCGAATCATTTGGGTCGATCACCCCAATGGCGGAAAGTAAAGTCTTGCGCTGCGTAGGACAGTTTTTCAAGACTTCTAATGCAGACATGGCTGCGGGAGATTGAGCTAAGTCATCTACAATGTTGTAATTGGACGCAGCCCGTGCATTGGGGTTGTTGTTGATTCGGCGAAGGGGGAAGCGAGGTGCTTTAGAAGCGCCATCGAGTGGAACCTGAGGTATACGCAATGTCTGATCAGTGGGATGAGCATTAGTATCCTTTTCGGCGGGGGTATCCTCGTAGGTAGGACCATACTGGTTCCGTCGGGTTTGGATATTGACGTCGGCAGTGGACATCATCAATAAGTGGTGGGTGCCTGAATCAAACATGGGTTGATCAGGAGCGGCGTAAGTGATTTGTTGTGGTTGCACGTTGCCCTGTGGGGGGGCTAACGGCTGGGTGTTCACCACTCCTTGTGTTGGAAAGGGGTTTTGGAGTACCAAAGGTTGTTGTGGAGGTGGTGGAGGGTTGGGTGGCGGCTGAGGAGCCGCCTGCCCTTGACGATGAGTGTCATTGGTCCATAATTGTCGAGCTCGCTCCAGATGTGGGCAAGCGTGGGTATAGTGGCCATAGACACCGCAAATGGAACAAGGATGGTTTGTTCGTAAATTAGCATTTTTGGCTTGCTTAGGTGGTCGATCAGGATTCTGATGAGTGGGCGCCGCGTTATTGTTTTGCGGAGGATGGGTAGGTTGTGGAGCTTGGTTACGGTTTTGGTTGTTTCCACGGTTACGTCCTCTTCCGCAGTTGGGTTGCCCACCCTGGTTGCGTTGGTTATTTTGGTATTGGGGCTGATGTTGTTGTGCATACACATGCCCTTGAGCATTGGGGGGATTCTGAGGAGCCGCAGGTGCGGGAGCAGGTTGCGGTGGATAGTATGCAGGTGGAGCTGGAGGTGGTCCAGTTGCCTGTTGGGGTTGTTGGTATCCCTGAGCTGGTGGAGGTGTGAGGTTAGCTGGTGCAACCGGTTGTGGGTAATGCATGGGCTGTTGTGGGAACTGCATGGGGGTCTGTACCGTAGGTTGAGCATAGTATGTAGGACGTATATATGCTGATGGCGCTTGGCCATAACAATGTTGTGGACAAGAGGGTCCATGAACGTGATGGGTCTGGTTTGTTGGAGCATAAGAAGTTGTCGCTCCGGAACTCAATGTAGCCCTAGAAAGGTATGGGGCGGGCATGGTGCTCACCATACTGAAAGGTTTAGGTTGCGGGGTGGTTTGGCCAATGATGCCATCAGCGGCATGTGATGCCCCCGGTGCGTCACCACGTGAAGAGTCACCTCGTGGGGCGTCCGGTATGATCGTGTATAAGTAACCCGACTGGGCGTAGATGAGATCAAACTGTTGGGCCTTGAGGATGGCCTCTTCCTCGGACTGGGGTCTTTCAGATGCTACATCCTTCGCAATGAGAGGAAGGAGGGATTTAAGGAACCAGTCTAAAAAGATTCGGTCGTCTAATTTGATTTTGCATAGGCTACGGCGCCGGTGCCAATCATGAATATGGTCAGTGATATGCGTGGCCGTGTTCTGTTTGCAAGACAGTAGGATTTCGACGCCCGCATCATAACGGACCGGTAGCTGAAAGAACTGCAGGAAGGTCGAGGCAAGGGAGGTAAATGTGGAATGCGTCCCATGGGGTTGCTCGATATACCATTTGGCAGCAGAGCCAGTGAAGGTGCGCTGTAATAAACGGAGGCGGACAGAGTCGTCCACTATGGAGTTTGAGGAACACCATAAATGGAAGGACATGATGTGGTTCTGGGGGTCTTCTCCTGCCTTCCCCTCAAACTTAGGGATGTCAGAGGGGAGTTTGGTGGGCATTTGAGGCCACGCCGGATCATGTCTAATGGGGTCATTTGTGAGCCTAGCTAAATCTGGCAGGTTCAGACTTGCCATGTATGGTAGACTAGCAGATGTGGGGACCGAAACTGGGACATGCCTAGCCACTGTGGTATGGTGTAGGGGTCCAGTAGCGCCTAAAGCTATGCTAGGTATGGAGGGTATGTGCCCTCCAATAGGTGTGGTATGGTATGGGTTAGTGCTCCCAAGTGCAACATGGGTTACACTTGGGTTAGGAACCGAACTAGGGATTCCTGGTATAGCACTCCCGAGTGCAACATGGGTTACACTCGGGTTAGGAATCGCACTAGGGATTCCTGGGATAGGGTTTGTGGAACCCGAAGGGGGTATGACCCCCATGTTGGGTATACCCATGACAGGTGGTGGCCCTGTGTTAGGCATTCCTGAATGTGGAGTGTTACCCATATTGGGCATACCCAGGGGGGTGGTTGTTGCCGTGGATGGTACTACAGCAGAAGGGTCTGCAGATGTCTGACCTATGGTAGTTGTAAATAGTGGATCAAATGGTGTTCCAGACATAATTGTGGTTGGTGGTAACCCTGTGGGATTTTCGGATTCTACCTCCAAATCAAAGGTGAAGTGGGGTATGTCAGAATCGGATGACTGTCTAATTGATTGACGATGTGTCGAATCAAGGGATGAGGCTCTGCGTCCGTGACGTGGAGAGCCAAGTTGACTAAACTCTGGGAGTTCACCCTGTAGACGACGAGAGCGTCTAAAATTCTCAATGGTGAGAATATGTTGTTGTATAAAAAATTTGTTTAAGTATCAGGTGGTGATATATATATAAAAGACTCAAAACCCTTATGCAACCAAGGGTGCAAGAAGGGGAGTGAAAAAAGAAGGCTCTCAGGCCAAAAAATCAATCCTCAGAAAAGGCACTTATTCTAGCAGCTGTGCTACAATAAGTGGAGGAATGAAACAACAGGTCAGAATACCAACACGCAAGCGGCTCCTAGAAAAAAAATAGGTGTAACTAGACCACAGGTAGGTTGAAATCATGCAAACACCTAATCTAAAAGTATTGTGACTCAAACAGACGATATCCTCTGCAAGGTGATGAAATCCAAGTCAGACAATATGAATGTTGAGACAACGGCTAGATATCCCCCTACCGGGAGGGACACCGGGTAATCAATCCTAAAGACAGGCTACTAGGATACTCCGTTCATGACGCGTCGAGAAAAGGTAAATCTGCCGTTTGGTCCTTTGATCGCAATATCCCAATACAGGGATATCCCGAGAACTGCGAATGGTAGCCCTTCGGTTACTGAATGGGTTTCGGTATCCCACTCAGGCTTCCGGAACCATCCTCGCGACTTCAACCCTCCTAAGGGAGAGGCCTTCCCACAAACTGGTTGTGACCGCGCCAAAAAGTACTAAGAGATTTTAGCTCCCTAATTGGACAACTTCTATGTCTCAGATGTAAGAACTGAGGGGTGTTATTGGAACACCTATCCCCCCAATACTACCTAGCTACAAGAATTCTTTTAGTGTTCCCCAAGTGGGGTTAAAAGTGTGTTCAAATTAAGGTACGTTTTAAGGCTTAGTTCAATTAAGTGATCGTGTGAGTGCACGTGAGGTGTTGTAAACTGAACTTGAAAAGAATTAAATGCTTTACAGAAAACTTTCAAAAAATAAAGGATTTTTCGAAAATAAAAAAGCAAATATTTATGACTTTTCACTAAAAGGAATTTAAATGCTTTTCAAAAAATAACTCAAAAAATAATGGATTTTTTGGATTTATGAAAGCAAATAATAGACTTCTTTTTTAAAAGAAATAAATGGATTTCTTCGTTTCAAGAAAAATTGCTAAGGGCAAGATTTTAAAGAAGTAAACAAGAAAAAATTTGAATCTAGATGAAAATGCAAAATGAGTCTTTCTTTCACTTTCTTGAAAATTTTTAAAAAGATTTCTAGATATGCACTTTTAAATAGTAAAAAAAAATTTCAAAGCTGTAAAATATGCAGGATTTAGTACTGTAAAAAATGTGCTATGGGCAGAAAGTACAGTAAAAAAAATTTTCAAAATCGGGATGGCCGAATGAAAAATTCAGCCGCGCGGGTTTTGGACGCACCGCCGCGATGGGCCGCGCGGGTTTTGGACGCACAGTCGCGATGGACCGCGTGGGTTTTGGATGCATAGTCGCGATGGACCGCGCGGGTTTTAGACGCACAGGCGCGATGGGCAGCGCGGAAATTGGCCGCGAAGCCGCGGTGTGCAGCGCGGAAAAACACAGAAAAGTCGCGATGGACCGCGCGACTGTCTGGGAAAAAACCGCGATGGACCGCGCGGAAAAGTGCAGAAAAGTCGCGATGGACCGCGCGACTGTCTGGCAAAAAACCGCGAGGCGGAAGTTGTGCACGGAAACCGAGAAACGAACCCGAAAATTGAAAATTTCGGGCTGTTTATGGGGCCAAAACTCAGAGCAGCAATGGATCTGCTGTCTAAGATGGCAGATCTATGGATCTAAAGGTTAAAAACTCATAAAAAACTAAGATTAAAGGCAAAACTAGAGATCTATAGTTCAAACCAAAGCGGAGTCGCCAAAAACTGTTGGCCCGGTTTTGCAACCAGGCTTAGTGCTATGGGCACCTGCTAACTAGTAGCAGCAGTTTCAATGGAAATAAATAACAATAAACTAATTAAACAAGACTATTCATGGATCTAAGCAAAGATATTAAGCAAATAACAAAGATAATTTAAAATCAAGAACAAGAACATATAAGAATAATAAATTTGTATTGAAAGAATGGGGCAAGCAAGTGCTTACGGAATCAATACCTCTAATGGTGAGGTTGAATGGCTCCAAGGGTGAGCAACTCCAATCTCCAATGGTCTCTTCTCCAATGTGGTTTGCAATGGCTAAAATGCTCAGGGGAGATTTCAGCAGCATAAGGATGAGATAATGGATGGATCTGAAATGAGGAGCCCCTACCACCTTTTTATAGGTTTTGGTGGTAGGAAATACCATTTGTGGTTTTGTGGAAACCAAATGGTATTGACCAACATGGTTTAGGTACTTTTCCCTCCTTTTTCCTTTTTTGAATAAAAATAATATTTTAATTCCCTTTTTAATATTTTTGGGAATTTGGACCCTTTTTGAGGGTTTTTTATGATTTTCTTGAAAAAATAATCTTTTTTAATGGAAAAATGGGTGTACTAAGGTCTTTTGGTGACCTTTTGTTGGTTTCAGAGGCTCAGATGGTGGAAAAGTGGACAAATGGGTCATGTGAATAAGGGAATGAGCTAGTGAGCACTTTTTAGGTGTTAACACATATCCCCAGGGAATATCTTGTGTTATGGTTGTATGAATTTCATGGATTGAATTGTCTCATTGCTTCAAGTCTCTGCATCTAAAAGAATTAAAAATCAAAGCTCAACCAAATTTCAACAAATTGTATTGCAATGGTTCATGCGTAGTTGGCAAATAGCGTGGGTGAAATCATATTTTTGGTGACTTTGGCAATATTTTTAGTTTTTTTTAAAGCAAAACACAATTTTTATTTGAAGTTACTTACTGGAAAATTGGGATCTACACAGATGTTTTTATGGCAAAAGGAGGTTGGTTTTTTAAATTGTTTATTTCCTCATGCAAAAGGACAATAACATTGTAATCATGCAAACTTACTAACAAGATATATTTTGATGGTATTTTTATTTTAGACCACCCCAAAATGGAATAAGTCGGTATAAGGAACCTTTTTTGTGATCATTTGTATGTGTGTGTATGTCTTTGTGTACGATAGTGTCTTTTTGTACATGGTGTCTATTAGTCCTTTTTATATTTCATAATAAAGTTGATGCATTCTTTCATAATTACATGCAAACAAATAGAACTAATTCGTGAATTAAAAGCAATCAAGGCACTCAATTAACCATCATAAAAAAACATTGAACCAATGAACACATCAAGCTAGTAATCAAAGGAGAACTTTATATTCAAAGACTCAAAGCACCATCAATCATTCAAATTTGAAGATCAATTCAACTTCAAAATCAACATTAATTGTAAGTTCAAATTTGAAGATCAATTCAACTTCAAAATCAACATTAACTGTAAGTTCAAAAATAATCATTTTGTAAGTCTACTTGTAGTCTTGAATTTAAGTTGAATTGCATTGTAATTGTTAGGTGCATTCTCTATTGAACCCAACAACCTCGAACTTCTTAGTCTAAATTGACATGGTTGAGTCTTAGTGTCAAAGGGCGGATTTGCAAGAAGCCCTCTTTTTTGTCTAGTCAATCACACTATTATTATCTCAACGTATTAGTCTCCAGAAGGCTCCAAAAGGTCCTTTTTCGTAAAGTTAGTCTCCTCCCCCGAAAAAGTATAAAACAAAGGAAGAAGAACTCTTCTAGCCACATATGACTAGAGTATTCCTTTTTCGTAAGTAATCCACAAAAGTCTGGAAAAGGGTTAAATTTATACTTAAGTGGATGTCGCTTCAAATCCTTTTAACGAGTCTAAAATGACAACTATACTCGGCAATCTTGTCATATTTAAAGATTCTAACAAGAGCTTGGAGAGAAGTCCATAAAAATCTTTTTTTGCAAAATTTTAACGAGCCCGAAAAAGTAAACTCGTGACCTACTTACTGTTTTTAATGAGCTCAAAGGAGAGATGGAAGAATGCTCATAGCCTCTTTACTGTTTTTAACGAGCTCAAAGAAAAGGTGAAAGAATGCTCGTGGCTTCCTTACTGTTTTTAACAAGCTTGAAGTGAAGGTGGAAGAGTGCTCAATGACTCCTTCAAGTAGGGTCGATGCTTGGGGTCTCTTCATGAGGTCTGGAAAAGATGTCATGAAAATCGTTAAATAGATTGGTATATGGAATGATCTCGTCGAGATAACACTCTGTTCCAATAAAAATGTTTTCAGTGACCCCAGGTGCAGTGGAAATGTTGATTGGGATATTTCCGAATGAATATGCGCTATTCTGTTCAGCGAAACTAGTTTGCGAAATGGAAAGGATGGGGGACCAATCAACATTTTCACAGGGTCTCGGATAGAACTCACCTCTCTCTATCAAATTCAGAATGGGAAGTAGATAGGACCTAGGATCTACATGTTCACAAGGACTATCCAGGCCAACCATGGCTCCCATAATTGCTTCCTCATAAAGTAAAAGAGTATCCAAACTGTCAAGAAAGTAGGTTGGATCGGGTAACTATGTAGTAGCACAGTCCATATCTGACTCAACAGAGACCAACAAAGTCATGATATATTCTGTTGTAGTTTGTTGTGAGTCCAAGTAGGTTACCTCTGCAACAGATGTAGGCACAAAAGGTTCTGATTCAGTTGGGAGAACCCTAGGATCAGTCGTTGAACTAACCATGGAAATCTCGGACGAAGAGCATTCTTCAGAACCAACAAACAAGGTAGGAGTAGGAAGGTCAAAAGTGCATATTAAGGATCCATTGAGACCTACTCCTAAACTCTCAGTTACTGGGCCAAACTGATCAACCAACGAGATAGTAGAATCCGATGAATTCTGGTTAGTCCTCCGGGTAAACGAAAGTTGATCGACTGTAACGATCTTGCCTTCGTGGGGGAACATTATCACCTGAAAGACAGTTGATGGAACTTCCTGCATGGCATACATCCAGCTCCTACCCAGTAACAAGTTATAATCGAGTGGAGAATCCAGAACTTCAACCTCTACCGATACTATCTTTCCTTCGATTTCCACATTAAATGACGGTAAGACTCCGTGTTGACGGAAGGATCTCCCGTCAAAGGTAGTAAGTATGGTATTAGAGGGGTCTAATGCAGGTTCACCTAAAGCTTTCCAGCAAGAAATAGACATTACGCACGTGGATGCACCCTCATCTACGACAGCTCATCGAATGGTCTTAGGAGCATGAATGACCTCTATCTGAAGAGCAACGTGGTACGGAAACCGGTATTTGATGTCAGAAATATCAAATCGCGCAGTCATGTTGGATGATTCCATACTTCCAATAGCTGTCAGAAGTGCATTTCGTTGTAACGGACAACTTTGCAAAACTTCTAAGGTGGACATAGCATAAGGGGTCTGGGCTAGATCTTCAACCACACTGTAGTTGGTGGCAGGCTGTGCGTTGGGATTATGCGAAGCCCATTTCAAGATGCCTTTTGGGATCTTGGGCACTGAATCCAATGGGATGTGGAGAGAAGTGGAAGATTCAGGAATATATCTATCCTTGTTCTGTGCATCCGAGGTATAATTTCTTGCTCACGTTTGAAAAAGTGAATTTGAGTTAACCATGTTAATGAAAGTTTGATCAACTGAAGCATAAGTAGTGCCCCCAGCATTGGAGGTGCCAGAAGCTGAACCATGCCCCTTAGGAAATGGATCTTTAAGTACAACAGGTTTCTTTTCTTGAAGCAGCTTCTAGGCTTCTTTGAGTAGAGGGCATTGGTGAGTGAGGTGATCCTGCTTGCAAAGCTTACAAGGGAATTTAACATCTTCTTTTCTCTGTTACCCTCCTCGACATTCTCTTTATTCTTGAGATTTTGGTGGTTCCCCTCTCCTTTCTTGCCCTTCTTTTTGTTGTTGGGCTACCGAAGGCCCTTTTGATTGTTATGAACCTGGTTTACAAATTCAATAGTAGAAGGAGAGGTTGTGACGAAGGTCACTTCTATAGTCGATTGTTTGACAGATAAGGCATGAACCTGCTTGGTCAATGCTTCAAAAGCTGCAAAATCAACTGAACCCACTATGCCATCAGCATGTGTTCTAGGTTTAGGTTTGCCAAGATTAGTGTTTGATCGTGGTGCATTTGGTATAATCTCATAAAGTAGCCCAGACTGTGCATAGACTAGGTCTAGCTGCTAGGTCCATAAGATGGCTTCTTCCTCTAAGGACACTCTAGAAGTAGCTACTTCCTTAGAAATATAAGGAAGGAGTGATTTCAGATGCCACTCAAGAAGAAATTATGGAGGTATATTGGATTTAATGAGCCTCTTCCGTCTTCGCCACTCCTAAATATGATTAGATAAGTGAGTGGACTTGTTCTGTCTAAATGTAGAAAAAAGATCTGTCCCGGTATCGTACCGAATAGGAAGCTGGAAGTGGTTCAGAATAACTATCGCGAGATCCGGAAAATTAAAAAAGGTGGCTACAGGTAACTCAATGTACCATTTGGCTACAGCACCAGTTAAGGTTCTTTGAAAAAGCCTCAACCTAACGGAATCTTCGTTCAACGAGTTCAAAGAACACCAAAGATGGAAGGTAGTGACATGGTCACCTGGATCTTCACCATTTTTACCCTTGAACTTTGGAATGTCCGAGGGCAGCTTAGTAGGAATAGGTGGCCATGTGAGATTATGGCACACTGGATCGTTGGTCAGCTTGGAAATATCTGGCAAATTCAATGTTTCCAGAAATGGTAAACGTGGTCGGGCAGATGGCATTTGATAAGCATGAGCCATGAAGGGGGAACCTCCCATAAATTGACCCATAAACTATAGTTTGGGGTTTCTCCCAGCCATTTGCTGGTAGGGCTTTCTGTAAAGTTAGTCACAGCAGATCTAATGAACAAATAAATCAGTCACAACAGATGAATAAGAAGATATGGTGCAAAACTGTGCAAAAACATGCAGCAGTGCTCTCTATCCCAGAAAGGGTGAATGAATTACAATAGATTACAATACAATCCAATATCTGTCAATGGCAATTCGAATTGACTAAGTAGGCCATTCGAATCACTGAAATGGAGTAGCTTGACTCAATCTAGGAGTCCTCATCAATCATCGGTGTTGCTCATCAATCACAACAAACAGTCATCCAGGTGTCAAGCTGAGTCTAACTGATCATAATAAATGTAACTGAAGTGTGTAGCACTGATATAGGATCTGGAGGCTCAGTGGGGGCGCATGGGAGGCTAACTGGAGTCAGAGCAAGTCACCTAATCGAACTGGAGGTCAATCGGAGGTGAAACAGTCAGTCAGGAGTGAAATCGGAGTGAAATCAATCAGAATCGGAGCTAACTGAATGTAACTGGAGTGAATCTGCAGTGGTAGGTGAGCAAGTGCGCCCTTCTCAGTCAGTAGGTGAGAAGAGGGCGCCTTTCAGCTTAGGAGGGCTAAAACTCTGTGGAAAGTGGCTCCCGGGTGCTAGAAGAAGGTGGATAAGGTGCTGGAGGCATCAAACTGGTGACTGGACTGCATATCCTGAAATAGATCATGCAAGATCCTGAAGTAGATATGTATCCCGAAATAGATGATCCTGAAATAGATATGTATCCCGAAATAGATGATGGATATCCGAACACCCCCCCTCAAGCTAGACTATGATGTGCCAACTAAAATAATGTGGGGCCCTGGTAACTAAGACCAAAGGTCACCCCAATACAATAATCCAAAAAATGCTGAAAAATAAACTAAGTGAGGAAAGAGGGAAAACCCAGTGGGAAGAAAGCCCCCCCTCAAGTCTAAAGCATAATAATGAATCAATCTGTCTCCACCATGATGGAACTCACCCCCAACAGTGAACGGAGGTAAGAGAACTTCTTCTCAGTGAAGCTCTTGGTGAAGATGTCTGCAATTTGCTCATCAGTAGGGCAATATTGCAGAATGATGGTGCGGTCATGCACCAACTGTCGAATGTAATGCATATGAATCTCAATGTGCTTGGTCCTCTGCCGCTGAACTGGATCTGTGGAGATCTTGATAGCACTTTGATTGTCACAAAATAGGACAGTCGAAGTAGTGCCACCAAAACCAAACTCGGAAAGAATACCCTGCAACCAAACTGCCTGAATGCAGGCATTGACTGCCCCTCGATACTCTGCCTCTGCTGAAGAAAGTGCAATGGCTGCTTGCTTTTTGCTGGACCAGCAAATAGCACCATGACCAATCATGAAAACATAACCGGAAGTGGACTTCCGATCAATGCTATCACCTGCCCAATCTGAATCAGTAAAACCAATGAAATCTAGCTCAGAATCTGCAGCATAATGTATGCCAAACTGTCTCGTACCTTGCACATACTGCAAGATCCGCTTGGCTGCCCGCCAATGAAGCTCATGTGGCTGCTGCATATATCTTGACACGGCACTCACGGCATATGAGATATCAGGCCGTGAATGTGTCAAATAAAGTAGTGAACCAATCAACTGTCGATACATACTGCAATCTGCAAGCGGTGTGGAATCTCCCTCCTCAAGACTGATTCCTGAGAGGAATGGGAACGGGGCTGCCTTACATTCAGCCATATTAAACTTCAATAACAGGTCGGAAGCATATTTTTGCTGAGATATAGTGATCCCATCGAAATTTTGAGCTATCTCCAAGCCCAAAAAGTGACTCAGCAAGCCCAAATCGCTCATGTCAAAAGCTAGATTTAAGGCAGTTTTTAGCTTGTTTATTGAAGTAAGTGTGCTACCAGTAATAAGCAAATCATCAACATAAAGTACAATAACCAACAAATTACCTTTAACTCGCTGAAGATAGACATTCGGATCAGATTTGCATCTTTGGAAATTCTGAGAAAGAAGGAAGGAGTCCATCTTTGCGTACCAAGCTCTTGGGGCCTGTTTTAACCCGTACAAAGACTTCTTCAATCTGCAAACCAATGATGGATCTGATGTATAACCCTCTGGCTGCTGCATATAGACCTCTTCAGCAAGGTCTCCATGTAAAAATGCACTCTTCACATCCATGTGATGCACCTCCCAGTGCTTGGATGCGGCAATAGCTAAAACAAGGCGGATGGAATCCATCTTTGCAACCGGTGCAAAGGTCTCTGTGTAGTCCACTCCTTGGACTTGGGAAAAACCTTTTGCCACCAACCTTGCTTTATATTTGCTGATAGTGCCATCAGCAGCAACTTTAGTACGGTATACCCATTTACACTTCACTAATTTTCTTCCAGGTGGAAGAGAAACTAGCTCCCATGTATTGTTCTTTTGAAGAGAACTGTACTCTTCATCCATGGCATCTTTCCATCTCGGATCTCGATGGGCTGAATAATATGATTGGGGATCTGAACCAGCCATCAAATAACAAATCTCAGGAAGAAATGGATCAGCAATAGAAAGAGCCATACCTGCCCTTTGAAAGTCTCCTCTTGTTCGTCTCGGATCAGCAGGATTTCCAAGATTCGAACCAGCAGATTGTAGAGTATTTTGGGCCCACTTTGGTAACTGAGGGAGATCTGAATGGTCGGATTCCGAACCTGATATGTCATGATCATCATATGCTGCTACAATATCAGAAATATCAGAACTCATACCTTCATTATCGCTGCTCGAATCTTCTTCTGGTGAAGGCGGTGAATCGGCAGTTTTCTCCTCAACTAGTTGCAATTCTTGAAGCGGTTCTTCAAACTGCACACTGCGCTCTATGAATATCTTTTTAGATCTGATATCCATGAGTTTATATGCTTTTGATTCTTCCCCATATCCTATCAATATGCACTCGATACTTTGTGGATCCAAAGCTCGTCTCTTCTCAGAAGGAATTCTAGCCCATGCAGTAGAGCCAAAAACTCTCAAATTTGACACATCCGGTTTGTGACCAAAGAATGCTTCGAAAGGAGTCATACCTTTCACGGATGAATGTGGAACTCGGTTCTGTATATATGCAGCAACATTGATTGCTTCAGCCCAAAGATTTGCAGCCAAACCTTTTGATTCAATCATGCATGTAGCCATCTCTTTCAGTGACCGGTTTTTCCTTTCCGCTACACCGTTCTGCTGGGGTGTGTAGGGAACTGTATGTTGGATCTTGATTCCGCTTTGGGCACAAAGTTGCAGCAACTCAGACTTGATATATTCCCCACCATTATCAGATCTAAGAGCTTTGATCTTGCTCTCAGTGGTGGTCTCAACAGAAGCCTTAAAATCCTTGAATTTTCCAAGCACTTCTGACTTGTTTTTGAGAAAGAATACCCATGTAAAGCGAGAATAATCATCAATAAATGTCAAAACATACCTTGAACCATTTAATGACATATGGGGCAGCGGACCGCTGATATCAGAATGGATCAATCCCAAAATAGTAGAGGCTCTGCTAGCCTTGCCGCGGTCGAATCTGTGCTCGGGGTGCTTCCCAATAATGCAACCGGAGCATATTCCCTTCGAGGAACGGAGTTGTGGAAGCCCATCAACCATGGATTTATTTGATAGCAGCAGCAAATACTTATAATTTAGATGTCCAAATCTTTCATGCCAAAGCCTACTAACCTCATTACCATGTGTGCGAAGAGCAGTGGGCTTTGCAAGCGGAATAAAGTGTGAAAACTCATAACATTTTGCAGTGTGGTTTGCCTTTCCAACCGCAACTAGTCTTCCACTTTTGATATCAGAAATTTCAACTGTATTAGGGCTGAATGTGACTTTCTTTGGATCACCAGTATGTGTCATTTGATAAACAGAAAGGAGATTCGAAGCTAAGGAAGGCACATAGAGAACATTCTGAAAGCATCCATGATCTACATGAATCGTACCTTTGCCCTTTGAAGAAATTTTTGAGTCATCTCCCAAATGGATGGGGATGGAGCTGTTTGGATCGAATGAGGAAAAAGAATCAATATTTGCAGCCATATGATTTGATGCACCCGAATCTATCAAGAGAGTGGGCTTCGAAACCGTTGCCATGAGTGCTTGTCCTCTTTCATGATCGTCATTCCGATCCTTCTTCCTTGCACCGTCAGGAAGGGTTATGTTGTTCTTTTCCAAAAGGAGGGCCATTTGATCTATAGTCTTCTTCATACATGAACTTTCGGGATGAAAGCCACGGTTACAATAAGTACATTTAGATTTTTGGTTACCTTCTTTGCCCTTTTGCTTGGATTTCGAACTGGATGGTGCATCCGTTTGCTTGCCTTTGTCTTTTTGCTTGTGAGGCTCGAATTTGGGCTTCTCCTTCTTTAGCTTTCCTTTACCATTCGAAATCTTGGGTCCTTGAACAAATAGGGCTGAATCTTTGGAGCTTATGGACCCCATTTGAATCAACTTGTCATGCTCTTTCGTAACGGACTCAATGAAGGCATTCAAGGTAGGCATCTTCCAATTCGGGGTAGTTAGCCGACCGGAATTGAAAGTGGAGACAAATACCGAATAATCTTTCCCAAGCTTGCTTAGAATGGAGAGGATCAACTGCTTATCCTCTTTGATAACACCACTGTTCTTCAATTGCAAGTTCAAGTTCTTGAATTTTGTGAAGAATTCATTGATGGTCTCGAAATTTTCAGGATTAAGGCCAATCAATTCATTCTCTAATTGAAAAGCCCTAAGCTCATCCTGCTTGCCGAATAGTGTCTCAAGTTGCTCCCATATGGCCTTTGGAGTCTTCAATCCGCTGAGATGGAAGTGAAGATCTTTGGAGATGGAGAGACAAAGAAGACCGTAAGCTTCATCAAGCTTATTGTAGTGTTTGGTTCTTTCTGCCACATTGTTTGGCTCCAATTCAAGACCAAGAGTGACTCGGTAGTATCCTTTTGAGCGTAATATGATCTCCATATCATCTTTCCAATCAAAATAATTGAATGGGGTGAGGATAGGCTTTGAAGAAGAGTATTCCATTGCTAGGAGCGAGTCAAATGATGAAGAAGAAGCTTGCTTGCAAACTATAGCGAATGGAAATGCTGTAGGGAAGCTTGCATGCAGAATGTAGCGAATGCACTTGGAGGAGATAATTAACCTGCAAATCACATAAGAACAATCACAATAAGGTCGAACAATCCACCCTTTGAGAGTTGCATCACACCTGGGATTGGATTTCAAGCAATGTTGAATGGGTCCAATGTATCAAATCCAGGAATTATGTGGTAACTCAAGCTTCTGGAGTGGTATTGGAATAATTTTCAAGCTTTTGCATGCACATGAGCGAATGCCCTTGAGATATCTCATGCCAAACTTTTTGCAATTTTTTAGCAATTCAGTCAAATCTTCTTGTATAAACACCTGTAGAAAAGAGATCTTGTCCCTGCAATGGCTCTGATACCATGTAAAGTTAGTCACAGCAGATCTAATGAACAAATAAATCAGTCACAACAGATGAATAAGAAGATATGGTGCAAAACTGTGCAAAAACATGCAGCAGTGCTCTCTATCCCAGAAAGGGTGAATGAATTACAATAGATTACAATACAATCCAATATCTGTCAATGGCAATTCGAATTGACTAAGTAGGCCATTCGAATCACTGAAATGGAGTAGCTTGACTCAATCTAGGAGTCCTCATCAATCATCGGTGTTGCTCATCAATCACAACAAACAGTCATCCAGGTGTCAAGCTGAGTCTAACTGATCATAATAAATGTAACTGAAGTGTGTAGCACTGATATAGGATCTGGAGGCTCAGTGGGGGCGCATGGGAGGCTAACTGGAGTCAGAGCAAGTCACCTAATCGAACTGGAGGTCAATCGGAGGTGAAACAGTCAGTCAGGAGTGAAATCGGAGTGAAATCAATCAGAATCGGAGCTAACTGAATGTAACTGGAGTGAATCTGCAGTGGTAGGTGAGCAAGTGCGCCCTTCTCAGTCAGTAGGTGAGAAGAGGGCGCCTTTCAGCTTAGGAGGGCTAAAACTCTGTGGAAAGTGGCTCCCGGGTGCTAGAAGAAGGTGGATAAGGTGCTGGAGGCATCAAACTGGTGACTGGACTGCATATCCTGAAATAGATCATGCAAGATCCTGAAGTAGATATGTATCCCGAAATAGATGATCCTGAAATAGATATGTATCCCGAAATAGATGATGGATATCCGAACACTTTCCCCCAGCCATTTGCTGGTAGGGGTTTCCCCCGGCCCTCTGTTGTTGTGTGAAAGTGTTGTTGGGATTTCCCCACCCAAACGAAAGTGGGTTATCACTCTATGTGTTGGTCCACTGTGGCTGGGTGTTAGCCCCACCATACTGTTGGTTGAACATGTTACCCCCTCCTCTAGAAAACAAAGAAAAAGGGGGTAGTACCTATAGGCATACTAGTCTGATTCACATTGTAGCCTGTAAAGGTGTTCGAACCAGGGGTAGTCGAAGTGGACGGCGCAGTCATAGTACTTATGAATGGAATGGTTGGTGTGGAAATCCAAGTACTAGGTATATTATAGGGTTGTTGGTTCATAGGAGATTGAGTGAAACTCATTGTATTACTGGGTCCAAAAATTGAGGTATGGGCAGATGTTGAAGGCATTGAGCTAGGGATGCCCAAAGTACCGACGTTAAAACTGAAAGATGGAGTTGAAGCAGAAGTAGTCTGCGACGAACTCAGTGTAGTGGTATTCGTGAATGAAGGGTTAACAACCCTTGTGTTCATAGCAGTTGTGGGAGTCTGTGGAACTCCCTGTTCATCTCCCGGGTTGGCCATAATATAACCAGGTGTGAAAAAATATGCACTATACTCGGGTTGCTGGATAGCTACAGGTTCCAGAAGCGGAGTGTGAGATCTTGTAAGGGGAGGGTTGAAAGGAGTATTGAACTCACTAGAAGTGATATCCTCAACCTCAATAATATCAAGACCTGACTGGTCCAGGGTTCTGGGATGTGTTTCACCAGGAACCTCTATTTCACCAGTAAGTTCAAAAGAACCACTGGAGTCTGTCCTCCATCGCTGTGGTGGCAGTGGTGGCTCCACAATGAGTGGAGGAAGGTTTTGCAACCTTCGAGACCTACAAAGCTGTTGGTCTTCCACAACTATATAAAAATAAACTAAGTAAGAACCTAGTGGCCACTACAACTAGGGGGAAAACAACATACCACTAAAAAATCCTAAGTAGTCAGACTAGGCAAACAAGATAAATACTCTTGGAAGTAAGTCTGGGATGATTAGGGCCCAGAACATACTAACAGAGTACCGATCGTCAGTTTTGTGGTGTCCTCTGGAGGTCCACTGGGTGCAAGCGCTTGAATCACCAAACCACTTTCCCAGGATTACTTGCGAAGGGTTACCTTCCACGCCTGTCCAAGGTGAAGTGGGAATAACCTCCCACTCTACCTATATAGAATCCTAGAGTTTTGATACTAAGGCTACCATACATACGAAATATTCCTGGGGGACAGTCGTCAGCCTGGTCAAAACGTGTGGGTAGGGAAGCAAAGCCTGAAGTCCGAATGGACCCCTGTATGGGAGTTAACCCTGGTTTATGGTTGAAGGGAAAGTGAGGGGATATCCTCAACAATTTTAATCATCCACGACCTCATGCTTAGCTCTGGTGTAAGTAGAGTTTCCAAGGAATATTTGATATATATGGGTTTACCTATATGAAAGTTTCACTACGATTTTTGAGTAATGAAACAAGCTTTGAGTAGTTTAAGGTGTTTTAAGCTCGAAACTCTAGCCTAAGCTAGTTGGTGTCGTGTATCCCTAGAAAGAAAATCGTTTGTAATTGATTTTATTAAGATTATTTTTAAGGTTACTTTTTACTCAACAGGGCGGTGCATTGTGTGGAATGGTTTGAGAAAAGTAAAGTGCAAAAATGAAATAACTTTTAAAGCAATAAAGGACTCTTTTTCTTTTTCGTTTATGCTCTTTCCTAAATGAAAACTAAGCAAACCTAAACAAAGTTCTCTTTTTCCATTTTCTTTTCAAATTCAAAACAAAGTAAACTACGCTACTCTGAAATGATTATAAGCCTTACTACTCTAAACTACCAAACTCATTTTTTGCTTTTTATATTATATATACACAAAAAAGAACTCGAAAATGGAAGCAAGACCTACAAAAGAGATGTGAGTAAAAAAAAAATGACTCTAAAGCTCACAACAATCAAATCAATGAGTTGACAAAGACTTGTCCTACAAAGTTTTTTCAAAGGAAAAAAGCTTTAAACTTGGAAACAAAGTGGAAAGAAAACAGGGATGAGAGACGCTTAGAACCGGAAAGCAAACTTAGAAGGTTGCTCCAAAGTACCAAACCCTAAACAAAATCACTAAGCAAAGTAGAAGGTAGGAAAGCGAACTAAAGATGACCTTACTATCACAAAGAATCAATGGGAAGCAAACTAAGATACTTCAACTTACTTGAAACTGAAACTAACAACGAGATCAGGAAGTGTCGAGACTCAAAAAGCTTTTGAAAAACACCCTAAAGACTCCAAAAATGGGCCAAACCCTAAATCAAAGGATAAGACACCAACAGAGCATACTAGTGTCGCCACAAACAACAAATGTTATACACAAAGGTTTGTATACCTGCAACACACTACTCGGGTACGGACGAGTATCTATGTCCTCTGAGGAACAAAGCACGGTCTTCAAAAAGAGTCACAAACAAGCAAGACACCTAAACAGTACTCAAACAAGCAAAGGATGAACTAAGGGACTTAAGAGAGGCTAACGAGACTCAACAAAGGCTTACAAACCTCAAATACCAATTAAGAAGGCCAAGTACAAGGCTAGAAACCACACCAAATAGGCAGAAATCCAAACCCCACATCAAACAGAGAGTTACGGGAGTGTGCTCTACTATGCAGTAGGCAAACTAGCGCATTCTTGAAGATGTGCCCTACTGTGCGGTAGGGAAAGTAGAGAACAAACTCAGGTATGCTCTACTGTATGTACAGAGGAGTAGCGCACAAGTCAGGGGAGGTTGAAATCAAGCTTTGCAGATGTGAAAAGGGCTGAGTCAAGCAAAGGAAAGCAGGTAGAAGTGACCTATAGGGCCTCTCAGAGGATCAAAGAGATCAAAAAGTACTGGAAAGAAAACAAAATAGGTTTCCTAGAGCAGAAAAACAACCAGTTCCCCAGCAGAGTCGCCAGTCTGTTGTTCAGGAATTCTACCTTATAGCGAGCAAAGGGACACTACCAACTTCTGGGGTGACAGGTAAACACATTGATCATATTACATAGGCTTCTATGAAGGGAAATAGATCAAGGATCTTGAAGACATACCTTATTAACGACGTTCGATCCTAGCTTTGGCTGATCTTGCGCTCAATCTTCCACTTGATCTTCTGCTTGATAGACCTGCAATACAAAGATACCTTCCTCAGCGTATCTTGATTGATATAACAATGATGAAATTGAAATACAATTTAAGCATAAAAAAAATCAAGCATTTAACCAAACAAACATACAATCCATTAGACGTTTGATTGGGACAAGAAGGATGTTTCAACCTTTATTGTCAAAAGAAAATAATCAGTACAAATTATACCTGATCATTCAGAGTGCTTGTGCAACCGGATTCTGGGCTCCTGCTCTTCTCTCTAACTTTGGAATTCCTCCAACATAACAACCCTTAATGCAAGTTCTCTTCTTGTGAATGAGAGACTAAGTGTATCTCACCCCTCTCCTCAATCCTCCTTGTATTTATGGGACAAGGTAGGCAGTTTAGATCGAGAGGTGGTTGAATTGGGAGGTTGGGGAAGTTGTAAAATCAACTTCAACTAATCCCAATTCGTCAAATTAATATATTTTTAGTCACATTTTAATATGTACATGAGTTTTTCACAGTGGAGTAGCACACAATATGCAACTTCAGTGCTTAACAACCAGCGTTTGCAGGATTTTTGAAGGTGTGCACTAGTTTGCTGAAGTGGAGTAGGGCATACTAGGATGTGTGCACTACTCTTATTCCTATGGAGTAGGGAACGTGCGCTACTATCATGCCTGTAGGGTAGCGCACATGTCAAAATGTGAGGTAAAACAAGGTTTGCTAGCTTGCAGAGGGGTAAGTCAAGTCAAAGCATCATCCAAGGCAATCATGCTCTTCCATCCAAGTTGTCCTTTTGTGCGATTGACAACTAAAGGTGATCACGAATGGAGAAGTGCAGATTTGACCTATAACAATTGTACCAAGAACATGAGGGGTTCACTAAGTAGGAAATACTATAGCATGTAAGTTCATATTGCAGTATTTTGTAGTCTAAGGTATGGAAGTAATATATTTCCTAGTATATAGGGCTCAAGGGGTAATTTTAATATATTAAAAACATGTAGATATCATGGGTTATAATTATGTATATAGGGGATCGAATAGGGTATTGGGGGGTTTAAATAAGTACTCTATGTCTAAGTTTGTGTAAGTTTGATTGTGTGTGAAGTTATGTTAGTGTCTAAATAAGTATGACCTTTGTGAAGATGGTGCAAATCCAATTATGTTTGGAGTTAGAGTGAATTTTGAATAGGAATGATTTGTGATTGAATGTGATGTAAAGTTGATTAGAATGACTATGAATGAAGTTGACCTAGCATATCTAGTTAAAATAATGGTTTTTTAAATTGTAAAGGTGTATTGGGAGGGGGTTCAATAAATTTGTTTTGGGAGGAAATCCTTAATATATAGTGAAATTAGGGGTATTCTTTAATATCCTATGAATGCACTCAGTATGTCATAGGTTCACAAAGTGAAACCCTATAGAAAAATAACTACCTACATAAGGGGGCCTCATTCAATGTTTTAAATGGCTTGAATTCAAGAACTATTAGAGTTATTGAACACTCCAATACTCACAGTTGAATACAACATAATCATAATCCATAAAGGAACTCTTCAATATGTTCTAACTTGTTGGAAAGTTTCACAATATAAAGTTGAACTCCTTCATAATAAACATGATCTCAAGAATCAACAACCTCTAAAGCATTTTGAACTAGTGTTTATTCATAACAATCCCTCATTTGAATTTGTTGTCCATTAACTATTTCAAATTCTAGATTCAAATCATCAGTCAGCACATGATATTGATGTAGCTGAAAATGTAATTTCAGATAAAGACGAAGGTATTCATGAACTTTAATTTCAATATTTTTCTTTTGATTTTACTGATTAAAAGCTTTCAATTCCGCAACAAGATGCAGTAAATCAACTTCCAAATATTTTAAAGAAACATGTTGAAAATCATCTTTCCAATCCTATCATCGGACCTTAGGAATAAATCCGCAACAAAAAACACAAAACATGGCTTAGATATGATAAGGGAGATAAATTTCATATTACAAATTATTCAAGATCAGTTTAGTTCAAAAGTGGTGCATCCCTTCAATAAGATTCAACTCCACCTGTTTTAGTTCAACATTGGAATGTTAAGTGTGACCATTGCCATCGATTTGGTCATACAAATGATTAGTGTTTTGATCTCCATCCTTTCCATCATTGTGGAAAGAATAATCATTCATATGATAAACGTTCCAACCTAAAAAAATGGCGCAAGGCTAAAAGTTCACTATGGTTAGCTTAATACTTGGTAATGGTCATCAACAACCTGGCAAGCAATTATATCAATCTTACTACATAATTCATACTCGAGTAAAGAATACTCTTGTACCAGATAGCCTTTTAACTTGAACCTTCATTGCACCTTAAGGGGAGGAGTACATTAATCAAGTGAAAATGGTTAGTGGTTATCCAAAGCCACCAGATACATGGTCTCCAGTGACAACGGTTAGTGGTAAATAAAAACCAGCTTATGTAATGATGAAAGAGTTATTGTAGAAAAAAAAGAATTCAAATATTAAGCTTGGATCCCTTCAACCTACTTCTCACCTTGCACTTGATAAGAGGGAATATCATCAATTATAGCTAGGGTTCAAGTTTCAAATCCCTATCAATCAAAATCCAATCAGACAATTTGTCTCCTTCACAGCTATCTACAATCAAATCAGGGAAGTTTAGCATTACATCTAGGCTCGTCTTAAAATTATGATCAAATAAACATTTGGGAAGATCCAACATGGAATTAGGGATCCACTCATTACTCTTTATTATCTCATTAGGATTCATTGGGATTTTTTTCGACACATAATTATATCAAAATTCAAATAGAAGATGCAAGCTTCTTCCAGCTAAATTACTTAACAAATGCTCAACTTGTCAAGCAATTAAGAGATGTTTAAACATTGTCAATTATCCACTTCTTGATTTCATCTTTCTTCCAGTTTATTCAGATGCACCATCCAACATTAACTTTTGTCAATTTTTTGTTAATTTTTCGATAATTTCATTCCATTATCATTCAGGATCATACTAAGAGAATAACATGTACAACATATCAATCATAAACACAATAACACAAGCACACAAGAGACACATAGTTTCCTTGGGGAAAACCAAGAAGGTGAAAAACCCCACAACTTCCTCAGAGATAGAATAAGCCCCAATACTGTTAAGATCCTAATGGAAGACCTTCACTAACACCTTGGGGTTTTGGTGTAACAGTTCGTATCATTTGGTATCAAAGCCTCCACCCAGGTTCAAGTCACAGAGCAGGTGGCAATGTCGGCATTGCAGTGTTTGCCCGAGGCTCATACGGCGTAAAGGGGACACCACCGTATGGGCGCACATCCAGCCCAGCGGTATGGACTGCAAAGCGTGGTGGGATGTTAAGATCCTAATGGAAGACCTTCAGTAACACCTCGGGGTTTTGGTGTAACAGTTCGTATCAAATACAACGATCACAAAGATCAATCCCCAAGAGATGTCTCTAGCAGATACTCCTCCTCCTCCACTTGTGCGCTACTTTCTCTCTTAGCTATGTGAGCTTGAGAAGTGAGTGAATGAATATAATGAGAGAGGAACACCCTCTATTTATACATTGACTTGACCTGCCAATAAACTAATAGGGCCGACTTCCTAAGGAAGTCTAATAACCCAACCACATGACCTAACTAGGGCCGACCCCACACTAGTGGTCTAATAACCCATCAATACAAATGACAACACTTACAATGTAACTTGCAACACTTGCAAATACAAATGATGACACTTCCAATCAGAGGAATAATACATCTCTGTTGGATATACAATAAAGTACAAATGTAATATACAAGTGAATATCTTCAGAAGTTACAAATACATCAACACTCCCTCTTAACTAGGAAGGTATTCTCTTGACATAGGTCATCAATACATATCGGCACAAGTCTTCAATTCTGAAGATGGATCATCGTCACTGGATCACGAAGCATCATCATCATTACTGTTGTTGTACCTGACATCTCGATCACTGGGCTATCTCTGAATTCTTCTCGTCATAGGAAGTTCTACAAAGCCATCCCTTTTTCATGTTGAGTGTAGGCCTAGCCTCCTGTAGGTCTTCATCATCTGTGTGAATGGTCTGATAGAGGTGGAATCTCAGGACTAATTATGTGCTGATGCAATACTTGACAAGAGCATCCCAGGAACATTTATGTGCCTAAGCACGACTGACAAGATCTCCCAGGACTGATTACATGCATCCATTCACAATACCTTTAAAGAGCATCCCAGGAACATTTATGTGCCGCAGCATGACCGGCAAGATCTCTAAAGAGCATCCCAAGACCTATTACGAGCACACAGCTCAACCTATCGGATCTCCGGGACTGATTATATGTGAATAGGAAATACCTTTAAATAGCATCCCGAGAACATTTATGTGTCGTAGCATGACCGGCAAGATCTCTAAAGAGCATCCCAGGACTTATTACGAGCACATAGCTCAACCTATCAGATCTCCAGGACAGATTACATGCCTACCTAGCAAAACCTCGAAAGAGAATCCCAGGACTGATTACGAGCACACAGCTCAACCTCTCGGATCTCCTAGGATCTTTTACATGCTACTGCACAACCTGCCACATATCATCCATGACCTAGAAGTATCATCCTAATACTCATGATCCAATTGATCATCATCACACGGTGCATCAACTTGATGCATACCATCATCACATGATCATCCTAATCATCATAGCATCGTCCTGATGCATATCATCTAGAGTATCATCCTGATACTCATCACACATGATCATCCTGATCATTGTCATAACATCATCCTGATGTATGTCATTTGAAGAATTGTCCTAATGCTCATCACATAGTGCTTACATCCACAGCCATGGGAGGATCCTCCTACCACCATGCTTGGAATGGCTCCTACAAATGTGGCCCATCACTTCTTCCTCGAAGTATCTTCTATCTGAAGAACACCAAGCCTCTCTCTGAAGTACTCAAACTTAACTCTGGCTAGTGGTTTGGTCAACACATTTGCAATTTGCTCATCCATCGCAACATACATGAGCTTCACTGCTCCTCTCTGCACCATATCCATGATATAGTGATATTTGATCTCGATGTGCTTCGACCTGTCATGGAACACTGGGTTCTCTGACAACTTCACACAACTCTAGTTGTCACAATAGATACAGGTAGCATCCAACAAGAGATCAAATAACTCAGACAGTAGATTCCTAAGTCATACTACCTCACAACTTTCTGAGCAAGCTGCGACATACTCTGCTTTGACTATACTTAGTGCTACGCAGGATTGATTCCTGCTAAACCAAGAGATCACACCCGATCCCATACTGAAGCAGCACCCCGAAGTGCTCTTCCTATCTGCAGCACTGCTTGCCCAATTTGAATCAACATAACCCTCCAGGTTAAACTTTTGATTCGCATCATACTTGAGCCCATAATCAATTGTACCCTTCAGGTACCTCAGAATATGCTTTACAACAATCAGGTGAACATGTCTAGGATCTGTCAGAAACTGGCTACAGGTGTTCACTGTAAAGCAAATATCTGGTCTCGTGTTCGTCAGGTACATCAAGGATCTAATCATTTGACGATACATAGTGACATCAATCGACTCAAATGAAGCATCACACAATAGCTTCAGGTTTGAAGCCATAGGTGTGGCCATGGCCTTACAGTCCATCATCCCGAATCGCTTCAGGATCTCTACTGCATACTTCCCTTTTCCAATGAATATCCCATCTGCACTCTGCCACACCTCCATACCTAGAAAGTAATGCATCATGCCCAAGTCCTTCATCTCAATCTCAGCTGCAATATTCCTCTTTGTGTCGGCAATCAATCTATCCTCACCTGTAACAAACAGGTCATCCACATACAATAGTAGTATCACTGGATTGACTTCCTCAACCTTGTAGTAAAGGTTGCAATCTGCTTTACTCTTGGTAAAGCCCAAACTGGATAGGAAGCTATCGATCCTACCATACCAGGTTCTAGGAGCTTGCTTCAAGCCATACAAGGCTTTCTTCAACCTACACACATATGACTCCCTGTAATGTGTCTCAAAACCAAGTGGTTGCTCCACATACACTTCCTCTTCGACTACACCATTCAAAAAAGTTTTCTTGACATCCATCTGGTGTATCTTCCATTTCATCATTGCATCCAGAGAAAGTATTGTTCTGAAGGAAGTGTATCTGGCTACAGGAGAAAAGTCTCTTCATAATCTATTCCCTCTTACTGGGAGAAGCCATGGGCTACAAACCTCGCCTTGTATTTCTCTATGCTGCCATCTGCAGCATGCTTGATCTCATAGATCCACTTGGAAGTCAAGACAGACTTCCCTTCTACTCTTGGGACCACATCCCAAACATCATTCTTCATGATCGACTGGTATTCCTTGACTATGGCATCCTTCCATTCTTTCTTTTCCACTGCTTCTTCATAACTAGAAGGTTCTTTGTTCATAATATCATAGAGCAAGGCAACAGAGTTGGTGTGTGACCTTGTCCTTTTCCTTTCTCCATGTTCCTCTTCTGGAATACCATATCTTTCTACATCTTGGATGGGCTCTCTAGCCCATGCAGGTTTCATCTTGTGAGATTTCTTCTCACGAGGTGGATCTATAGGTTCTTGTGTATCTTCAATTTCACAATCTTCTTCTAGAATTGCTTCATTCATAGTGGTGTCTTGAATTCTGGTTACCCTTGGTTCTTCATTGTCTTCAATAGGTGTCTTCCTTGATTTGATGTATGCTGAGTCTTGATCAAATGTTACATCCTTGCTGATGTCAATCTTCTTGAACCTTGGAAAGTAGATTCTGTAAGCCTTCGAGCTTTCACTGTAACCCACAAATATGCCCTTCTTTCCTGAAGGATATAGCTTTGTCCTCCTTTCCTTTGGAATGTGTGTGTATACTGGACATCCAAATATTCTGAGATGGCTAACTTCTGGTTTCTTACCAGAGAAGACTTCTTCGGGTTTTTTTTTGTCAAGTATCTTGTGAGGTGTTCTGTTCTGTACATATACAGTTGTCCTTGCTGCTTCTTCCCATAGGTGCATAGGTAGATCCTGATCATGCAACATTTCCCGTGCTGCTTCCATGATAGTTCTATTCTTCCTTTCTGCAACTCCATTCTGTTGTGGATTGTAAGGAGTAGTCAACTCCCTCTTAATCCCTGAATCACTGCAAAAATTCTTGAAGTCCCCTGAAGTGAATTCTATGCCATTATCGGATCTAAAGGTCTTGATCTTCTTATTAGTTTGATTTTCTATCAAGGCTTTGAATTCCTTGAACTTATCAAACACTTCATCTTTATTCTTCAATAAGTAAACCCAAGTCTTCCTAGAGAAATCATCAATGAAGGAAACATAGTATACATACCCACTCAGAGAACTGGATGACATTGGACTGCATTATCATTCAGTATCATACTAAGAGAATAACATGTACATCATATCAATCATAAACACAATAACACAAGCACACAAGAGACACAGAGTTTCCTCGGGGAAAACCAAGAAGGTGAAAAACCCCACAACTTCCTCAGAGATTGAATAAGCCCCAATACAAAGATCACAAAGATCAATCCCCAAGAGATGTCTCTAGCGGATACTCCTCCTCCTCCACTTGTGCGCCACTTTCTCTCTTAGCTATGTGAGCTTGAGAAGTAAGTGAATGAATAGAATGAGAGAGGCACGCCCTCTATTTATACATTGACTTGACCTACCAATAAACTAACAGCGCTGACTTCCTAAAGAAGTCTAATAACCCAACCACATGACCTAACTGGGTCCGACCCCACACTGGTGGTCTAATAACCCATCAATACAAATGACAACACTTAGAATGTAACTTGTGACACTTGCAAATATAAATGAAGACACTTCCAATCAAAGGAATAATACATCTCTGTTGGATATACAATAAAGTACAAATGTAATATACAAGTGAATATCTTCCGAAGTTACAAATACATCAACAATTAAGTTAGGTAGATTTTCATTGAATCTCAGAGCATTGGTTTTTGAGAGATCCATGATATCAACTTTTAGCTTAGATAAGTATATATAGATAGACTTGTGCTTGAGAAGGGGAAATGTTAGGCTATGAATCCCTTTAGTAATCACAAATGAAAAAGGAATTATCCTCAAATGATGATAAGTGAATTATTTAGAATTTAGTTGTTAATCACCATGCAAGGTTTTAGGATCTAGATAAAATATCTCTATGAGGTGGAATCGCCCATTGTATTATATATTTGTAGCATTGGCATGAATACATGTGTAATGGCTAGTTATCCTTTTCTATGGAATTGTTTTTATTGTTTATGAACACTTAAAATGTTATAATAAAACATGTGCAATCATATACTCATATGTAATAACAATAAATTAGTAAACATTTATTAACATTTCCGCACAAAAATCTATTTTAATAAATTGAGTTGAAATTATGAAAGTTTTGTATCATTCATGTACTCATTTTTCAACATTTGGAGATGCCACTACAAAGGAGGGGGGAATTGTGAATATTAGGTTACATGGGTCGATCCAAGGCATCATGGGGATCAACAATCAATGTTGAATCTCATCCATTGTTGTTATCATCTTGGGGTGATTCTTATTTTGAGATCACTAAGGGAATGAAGGGAACTCTATCAACCATTAACGACACTTGAAATTCGAGGTCGCAACCATGCCATCAAATCTAGAACTACTCCCAACATTCTCATTACTATTCACCTCCCCAATGGATTCTATGTTGTTCAAACCCTTGTATAGACTATTATGATAGTAATCGGTTATACTGTTGGAGAGGGATTTCATGGTACGCAAATTATTGAGTGCAAGGGGCCTCCCAATAATTGATCAATTGGCATAAATAATTGAGGTCATAATAGTGGCTTTGTTGACCTAAACATGAATATAAGGAAACATTGTTCATTACTAAGTTTTCCAAACCAAGAAAAGTCTCTTGAAGCATTTATATTCTTGAACATAAAATTTTTGTGACATTTCTAAATATAGATCTCTATTCGAACTAAATTTCTCTATTAGAATTTGCAATCCAAGATTGATTGTGATCTAACAAATTTAAGTTACAAATGAACAAGGTTGAGAATAGATTGCCATATAAATTTGTAAACCAAATCCAAGTCACTTATGTGTTTCAACAAAAGTACCCAAATAAATGATTCAATGTTTTTAACATTCCACAAAAGTAAGCCCCAAGGGTTAGCTCAATTGGTAAGATTTTTGCACACTCTCTCATTCTGGGGAGAGGTAACAAGTTCAAGCCTTGAGTCCTTTAGAGTCAGGCCTTTTTCTAGGAAGGCCGGTGGTTTACCACCCTTACCATCCATGAAACACAGGGAAGTATTGGTGGGTTTCTAGGTCAATTTAATTGAAAAAAAATATTCCACAGAGCTATGAATTAGCAAGATAATTCTCATACATATGTACAAACCATAATTGCTATATACAAATTTGGATTTGGATTTCATATGATTTCGAAAGGTCCTACTAAAACACTCAATTTAAAAAAATACCAATATACATCTATACTACCCTATTGTTGTTCAGGATTTAAACTTTATAGTGAGGAGAGGACACTACCAACTTGGGTGGGGGTTTGATGGGTAAATACATTCATTATGTTGCATTAACTATACAAATGGAAAGGGATCAAAGTATCAAAAGGAATACCTCTTTATCGACGGATGGTCCTAGCTTTCGCTTGGACTTTCACTTGATCCTCCACTTGATGAACCTGCAACACAAAGGAAACCTTCCTCGACGTATCTTAGCTGCAATAAATAGGATGAATATTGAAAACAATTAAAAATCAACTACAACAAGATATTAAGACAAATGAACATTCAATCCAATAAATATTCGATTTGGGACAAGAAGGGTATTTCAACCTTTATTATCAAAGAAACATGAATCAAGGGAGGCCTTAATGCATCCTCCATCATCCAACACAAGGAACACTCAAAAGGTATGAGTTGATGTGGAGTAGGACAAGTAACAAGATGAAACAAACTGACACCAGGATAGACGACACATGAAGTCAAGGTAAACTGCAGAATGGTCGACACAGGCTATATCCTTGAACAGTGAGCACAACACAAAGTGACTTAGGCAGTTTTAGAACATGAAAGGGGAAGTGATATAAGCCTGCAATGTAGGAGACATTAATAGACTCTCCATATGGTTGGAAGAATAACCAACTGGGGGAGTAAGAACTCGGAGATCAGGCTCGCCCTAAGGTCAAAAACTAAAACCCAACTAAAATGATGGACTCAAATAGGTGTTGTGTTCAAGGATAGGACTAACTTAACTGCCTTTGAAACTGAAAAGATGTGATATACCCTTCTTATCCCTTATTCTTTTTGGTAAAATAATGTCCTCCTTGTTGTTTTAGTGAGTCCAAGAAAGAAAGAAAACTCAATAAGTCCAACCATGTAAAATTTTAACGAGCCCATGGGAGGTAGACTCAAAACCTTCTTCATTTTTTAAAGAGTTCAAAAAAGAGATAGGCAAATACTCTATAATACTAATCTCTGGATTTTAATATCGAGCTGAGATCTGTTCTTGCTCACCGGCGTTTTCAATTTTAAGGAGTCTGAAAAACTTAAACAATAAATCCATATACTTACTCATGGATTTTAATATCGAGCCCGAGTAGGTTAATGCTCGCCAATGTTTTCCTATTTATAGAGTCTGAAAAACTTAAACAATCCTCTATATACCCTCTCGTGGATTTCACATCGAGCTTGAGTAGGTGAGTGCTCGGTTGGTGTTTTCATGTTTCGAGAGCCTGAAAACCTTAAAGAAGGATCCAAAAGGTCATTTTCATATAGTTAGTCTCATCCCCCGATAAAAGTATAAAACAATGGAAGAATAACTCTTCTAGCCACGTATGACTAGAGTATTCCTTTTTCGTAAGTAATCCGCAAGAGTCCGGAAAAGGGTTAAACTTATACTCAAGCAGATGGACCTTCAATTCCTTTAACGAGCTTGAAAAGACCAAGTTTGCTCGACAATCTTGTTTAATTTTTCAAATAGTCAAAACAAGAGCTTAAAACGACTTAAAAGATAGCTTCTAGGATCGTGGGTTCATGACCTGCCAAAGAATCGGATTTCAACAATCACATTAGTAACTATCGACAAATTTTCTCAATGAAATAATAAATGGTACCTATATTGATCTATCAAATAAGAAAATAAGTCATTTCTGGTTAAATGCTTTGAAATTCTAGTGAAGATTTGAAATGTCTAGGTTAAATTTAACTCACCACAGTATCTAGATATGAGTGATTACATAGAACATATTATGCACAACTTGAAACTATACACTTTTGAAAAAGGTGGGTAAAAATTAAAGTCAATTTTATATAACTAGTTTCAAATTAAAAATTCAAATATCACATTTGGAAATTGTAAGGCAAATTTGGAGCAAACCCTTGATCTTCTTCCACTCGGTGCGATCAAACCGGACTACCAATCGACCTTCGACCTCCACCAAGTAAGTTATTTCTGCCAATACTTGCAATTTGATGCATATTTTGTCAAATTTTATGGTTAAAAATCATTTTTCTAGCAATGTACAACTCGTGTTTTGCGTGTGCGCTACTGTGTATGAAGCAAAGTAGGGCATACTGGTAGTGTGCGCTGGTTTTCCTCAAGGAAAGCAGCACTCAAATGTGCCTATCTATCCTAAACAGTAGCGCACACCCTCAAAAGTTGGGTAAAAAATGACGAGGACTAAAAATTTGACCTTCTCTTGGCAGGATGGTTCTTGTTTGGAGAGAAAGAGAGCATGAGGAGATGGATCGGATAGCATTGCAAGATCCAGTGACTCTTCAAACGCTCCGAAGGTGTGGGTTATTGAAATTCTATAGAACCGTTAACATGAGGGCACAAAACCGCTTGCTTCAGAGGCTTGTTAAGTATTGGAATGTGTTGTAGCCACCCATGCTCAGCTAAGCATGGGAGCCCCCAATTTTAATAACGCAAAGGTGTTTGGGCGAGTCATCTTTAAAATTTTAGATTTTGATTTTACCTCTAAAATTCTTCACCCATACTTTTGGTCTGCTTGTTTGAAAGGGTTTGATTATTTCTTCCAAAGTGTTTCGATCTGAAAAGAGCCAAAATTTTGAGTATTTTGTTGACTGTTATCATCATCCCGAAACCCGTAACCCGACAAGTGCGGGACTGTCGTTTTTCTTTAAGTTTTGGTTTTGGTAATTCCAAAACCCCCAACTTGACGGCTGCGGGTTGCAGAATCATTCTTTAATAGCATTGAGAAATAATTACCCTGAAACCCGAACCCCGCAATGGCGGCATTCGGCTTTCGGGATTGTGGTTTTTCATTTTTTCGTGTGTCCTCCCAAAACCCGCAACCCGTAATTTCGGGATGCAACTTTCGTGATGGTTATTTTATGTCACAGTTCAATGTTTTTGAAGCCTGCCACCCGCATAGTGGGTTTTCGGCTTTCAGAAATCCTTTTTTTACTTCCATTTTGCATACCCGCAACCCGCAAATCCGTACTTTCGGGTTTCGGCTTGCGGGATCTTTGAATAAGAACTCCATGAAAATGTTTGAATCCGATTCCGCATCCGTTTAATCTCAATCGTTCGTCTGTTATGGTCTCATGGTCATGTTGATTTTGGGTAATCAGTTAAGTCAGGCTTTGCCATCTTGTATTTTGAAACCTGGTTCTGCCAAATTATCACTTTTCTGTGTAATTCATGACAACGGACACTATTACAAGTATATTAGTTATTTCATGTTGGATGGACGCCATCTCTCCGCCTTAAGTTTTCCATGTCTGGACTCGAGCTTTGACATCTTGTTGTTTTTGTTCCACCTCTTAATGATAGGATTTGTTACGTGCGAAGAATTGATAGACCGTGTACTGGGACTCCTAGTCGAGACCTTTTTCACATCAACTTTATCACCATAACCTTCATCTCGGTTATCAATCACCAGTCATAATTATTGATGGAAGATTGCTTGTGATGATGTGATTGTAAAAGCAATTCAAAATCATGCGAGTAGTAATTGAACTCGTACTTCACACAAGCTTTGATCCGACTAGCACATACCTCGCCTCTTTTCATTACAATTGAAGTAATTACGATGAATTGACTGGATAAGTTTAATCATTGCAGATTGCCCCGCCCGATTATCATCGACCTGCTTGTTGGCCATTAAATAGCAATTAATATGAAATCTCCAGTTCATCCCTTTCCTTCTAGAAGATGTAAGACTCTATGTGGTATTTTTTGCATCCTACTATCCAAGACTCATTTAGAATGAGTAATTTTCATGCAGATGGTAAATTTTCTAATGTTCAGGTTGAAAATGAAGAACTCTACCCCTTGTTATATCAAGAAATGTTGTCACCACCATTTGATGCAAGTGTTCATGATCTTAGCAGCGGTAGCAGTGAAGAAGACTTCGAAACTTTGTCTGCCTACATTCGCAACCCCGAAAATAAAAAGAAGGAAATTTTGGAGGGATCAATTGATCTTGATATTGATGTTATACAGGACTTTATAATCAATGAAGAACCTGACGTGTCGGCTACCATTCCTGAAGTAAATCCTCAAATGGATTTCTCTGTTTTTTACAGTGGGTTTCCCGACCCTGAATTTCCTACAGCGGATGCTCTGCAAGCCACACCACCTATCGATGATAGTGAACAATCTGTGATTTAATTTTATGGTGCCACGAGACCTTATCTGATTAAAGAACAAGTCTTTATTTTGTGAAAGGTGGTAGAAAATCTTTTAAGCTTAAAAATAGCAAGATTTCTTGGATCGATGGTTAGACCCGATTTTGTAATCCCTATTTTGTAGAATTTCTCCTTTTGGAACTCTTATGTAAATTTAGTATATAAGGAGGAATGTTTCCCTTAGTAAAGGGTTGGGAATTTTGGAATTGCAATTCAGCGAGAGTTTGGACTGAAGATACTCTGTTTATCAGAGTCATTGTAATTTTTGTACAAGACTTCTTTATTCAGGAAAGTTATCTTTTAATTCACCTCCTTTTGTTCTTCAAATTTCTTTGGGAATTGTTGAGTTAATGTTTCAAATTCGTCATCGGTTATGTGTTTAATCATTTGCAGGACATTCATTAATGCATAAGAACTCTCAAAATTGATTTTTCTGTATGTCTGTATTATGCTCAAAATTGTTCTATTAAATTTATTTAATTGAACGCTTTCACTTTTATATTTCTGCAAATGATTCGATGCAAATGAATATGCATAATCAAAGGTTAATTTTTCAATTAACGTAATGATTCAGATCAGATATTTGAATAGGCTTAAACACTTTGAAGAATTGTCACTTAATTTTTATTAATTGATAAAACTTTAAATTAACAAGTGAAGAACCCGAAGACATTTCTATTTAAGGTACTTAACTACTTGTTCATCACACTTCAACTCTGATTAGCACAACATCAACTTCTCCTTTTAGGTTAGATCTGACTTAGCATACATTCTCTCCTTTGGTAGGTTAAGATAGGTTCGTTAACCAACTTTCATAATTTGTTTTCCGTAATAGGAAAACTGATCTTTTGAGATCAAATCCTTTACTCATAGAGTGCCAGTGGAGGCCAAATATCCGTGGGTGATTACCACACCAAACAGCTAGAGGATAGAATTGCCCTTGTGCAAGGTCTTTCGAAGCCTTTGGCTGGGTTTTCATCCCCTATTGTGTGCCTTGGAACCCATTCCACCACCTTACACTTACCCTGCACCCCCGAGGCATCAACAGGATTTAAATGCCACGGTGTTTGATATCCGAGGAGAGGCACTAGAACTCACCATAGACAATATTTACTTTATCACGGGTCTCTCTCGGAGGGGAGACTTAGTGAACCTGAAAGGTTCCTCATGCAATGTGGGTGCCTTATCCATGCAAGAATATGTGAATGCTTACTGCCTACCGAGAATAGAGAAATCCGGTAGTCAAGTGCTCATCTCGACTATTGCAAGCTTCCCTCTCAAAGTTATTGTGAGTATACTGAATCGGATGGGAGGGCGTGCTACACAGCATTTAGCCTCGAGACACTATATGCATATCGGTATTGAGTACTTGCAGGGCCATGTATATGACTGGTGTACAAATCTTTTGGCAAACATGAAGCTTCAACTCTCGGGGTGTAAGACCGAGAGAATGAAGAACTTTGGATACGGGAGCATACTTTTCACTTTCTTCTTTGAGAGAGTGCCTGCTATCAGTTTGGGCATGCCTTTCCCCTAGTCAACCCTTGTGAGCCAAGGCTGGCTCGTTGGGGTGAAATATTTCTCCTCCAAGGTGCTAGTGAGAGCATTTTTTGTTACCGCGGGGATGATTTCTGGGGTTGGTGGGAAAGACAGGTGCCAGCACTTGAGCAGTTTCCATATGCTGGTATGGACTTCAGCGGAAATCCTGAGCTGATCCTTCCTCCAAGTGGAGCATGGGGAGAGATATGTATGTTTATGCTTTTGAAAAATTATTTAATTTTTTCCATTTTTGTATATATGATTTTTATGGTGAGTTTGAAATGTTGAAGCAAAGTGTCAAATGCAGATGTTGGACCAGTACGCCCTGAGGGACACCCATATACTTTCGTGAGACCAGTAGAAGTGGGTGCATCTGATTACACACTGGGAACCATAGAGAGGAAGATGAGTCGACTGACTCATGACATTCCTACATATCAAATTGAGCGGATGCCGGTAGATATGCAGGAGAATGTGGTTGGTGTGCCCCCAACCCGGATTAGGTTACTGCGAAAAGTAGCTAGGCTGGTCATTTGCTACCGAAAGGTAGCAGAGGCAGATGAGGCCCCACCTTCTCCATAGGAGAGGGATATTTTATGTATATTTTTGAGGCCATCGAGACCAATTTTGTATCTTATGACATGACTCTATGACAAACTTATGATCCAAACTCATATTTTTTTTGATACAGTATCAAATATATATACGGTATCAATTATATTTACATGTGTGTTATGTGTCTTATGTATGAATTATTATGTGTGTGAATGATGCAAATGCCAATCTAAAAAGTAGTTTGCAAATGAATCAACTAATGCATTCAAATTTCTTGGAATATGTTGACATATGATGTAATCAAACTGTCTTTCCAATAACTTAACTCGCAAAAATTGTTGTAGCAAAATAGGATATCGAATCTAATAAACACCCATTAACTGAAATGCAACTAGTTGCGAATCAAGCCTTACCTCCACATGTGAAATGCCTTGGAAAAGAGCATCTCGGAGAAGTTATATGACCGCACTGTATTCAGCCACATTATTCATTGTGGGACCCAAACAAACCCCTCCCGAAGACACCAGTTGTCTAGTTGGTGAGTAAATAACCCAAGCAGCCAAGGCCAACTGACGGGTGTGGTGACTAGCGCCATCAGCAAACCCTATAAAGTGTTCAGTCGACATCTGAAAAACAAAGCAATAAATGCATAAGAAATAACTATAAAGGAAAACAAAGCTAACTTTACAAAATGTACAGCTAAAAATACATGAAAACGCACAGGTGCCTAAGCGTAGTACTTCTTCAGGTAGCATCGATGCCTGGAGTCTCTCCATGCGATTGGGCAAAGATGTCACAGAAATCGTTGAAAATATTGGTATACAGAACGATTTCGTCAAGAAAGCAATTTGCTTCAATAAAAATACTTTCCACGATCCTTGGTTCGGTGGAAACGTTGATCGGGATAATTCTCGATGTATTCACCACATTCCCTTCAGCATGAGCAACTTGTGAAGTGGAAGGGATAGAGGGAAAATCAACACTCTCACCTAGTCTCGCAGAGAACTCTCCTCTCTCTATCAGATTTAGAATGAGAATTAAAAAGGATCCGGGTTCCGTATGTTCACACGGACAATCCAAGCCCGTCATAGCTTCCATAACTACCTCTTCAGAAGGAAAAATAGTGTCCAGACGGTCCAGAGAGTGGGTAGAGTCTACTGACCATGCCGGAGCATGATCCATATCTTACTCAGCCGAGACTATTGGAGTCATGATATGTTCTATTGCGCTTTGTTGTGAATCCAAATAGGTTACCTCTGCAACAGATAAAGGCACTAATGGTTCTAATTCGGTAGGAAGAATCCATGGATCAATCCTTAAACTGACCATGGAAATCTCAACAGACAAACCTTCTTCAGAACAACCAAAACATACAGGAGGAGGTAGGTCAAAGGTGCCTATAAATGACCCATAAATTCTTGCTCCTAAGCTCTCACAAACTGGGTTAGATTGATCAACTAATGGAATCGACTAATCTAATGAAGTCTAGTTGCTTCTCCGAGAGAACAAAAGTTGATCGACTGTAACGATATTTCCTTCGTGGGGGAACATCATAACTCGAAAAACACCCGATGGAATGGCTCGCATGGCATATATCTAGCTCCTTCCTAACAGTATGTTGTAGTCAAGCGGAGCGTCTAGAACTTCGACCTCTACAGCTACTATCTTACCATCAAGTTGGACATCGAACGATGGTAGAAATCCATGTGGACGGAAAGTTCTGCCATCGAAAGCAGTAAGCAGAGTGTTTGAGGGAGCCAACTCGGGAGAGCCCAAATCTTTCCAACAAGAAATTGACATTGCGCACATCGATGTGTCCTCGTCTATGACAGCTCATCCAATGGTCTTAGGACCATGAACTACCTCTATCTTAAGAGAGACGTGATACGGAAACCGGTATTTGATATCAGCCATATCAAATCGAGCAGTCATGTTGGATGATTCCATGCTTCCAATTGCAGCCAAAAGTGCATTGCGTTGTAACGGAAAACTTTGCAAGACTTCCAAAGTGGACATGGAACAGGGAGTCTGGGCTAGATATTCAACCACATGGTAGTTGGCGACAGCCTGTGCATTAGGATTGTGCGCAACCTGTTTCAAGATGCCTTTCAGGATCTTGGGAAATGAATCCGCTGGTATGTGGAGAGGGGTGGAAGACTCAGGAGCCTCCTCATCCTTGTGCTGTGGATCCAGGGTATAGTTCCTTGCATGCGTTTGTAAAAGTACGTTTGAGTTAACCATATTAATAAAAGTTTAATCAAATGAGGCATGAGTGGTGCCCCCAATGTTGGAGGTGCCAAAAGCGGAGCCTTGTCCATGGGGAAATGGATCCTTCAAGATGGCTGGTTTCTTATCTTGAAGCGGCTTCTGGGCTTCTTCAATCAGAGGGCATTGGTGAGTAAGGTGGTCCTACTTGTGGAGTTTGCAAGGGAACTTAACCTTCTTTTTCTTTTTTTTACCCTCCTCGGCATTTTCCGTTTTCTTGGGCTTTTGATGTTTTCCCTCTCCTTTCTTGCCCTTCTTTTTGTTGTTGGCCTGCCGAGAGCCCTTTTGGTTGGTTTGAACTTGTTGTACAGACTCTGTTGTAGAAGGAGAGGTTGCAACTGAAGTCGCTTCTGCAATAGACTGTTTGACTGATAAGGCATGAACCTATTTTTTCAATGCTTCAAATGCTACATAATCAACTAAACCCACAATGCCATCAGCATGTGGTCCAAGTCTAGGTTTACCTAAGTCAATGTTAGACCTCGGCACATCTGAGATAATCTCGTATAAGAGCCTAGATTGAGCATAAACCAAGTCAAGCTGCTGGGTTCTCAAAATGGCTTCCTCTTCGGAGGACACCCCTGTAGTTGCAACTTCCTTAGAAATGTAAGGAAGGAGTGATTTAAGGTACCACTCTAATAAAAATGTAGGAGGGATGTTAGCTTTAATAAGCCTCTTTCTCCTTTGCCACTCCTGAATGTGATCATATAGATGAGTGGCCTTATTTTGTCGCAAGGTCGACAGAAGGTCTGTGCCGGCATCGTACCAGATAGGAAGTTGAATGTAGTTTAGGAAAACAGTGGCTAGATCCCAAAAGGTGCCACAGGCAGCTGCCGGTAGTTCTATATACCATTTGGCTACGACACTTTTCCAGGTTCTTTGAAAAATCCTCAACCTAATGGAGTTGTCGTTCAGAGAATTTGAGGAACACCAAAGATGGAAAATTGTGACATGGTCACCGAGGTCCTCATCAGTCTTTCCTTCAAATTTCGGGATCTCTGAGGGCAACTTAGTGGGAACAGGTGGCCATGCTGGATCATGGCACACAGGGTCGTTTGTGAGTTTCGAAAGATCTGGCAAGTTCAAAGTTGCCAGAAATGGTAAATGTGGTCTTGCCAATGGTATTTGGTAAACTGGACCCTGGAATTGGGTATTTCCCATTCCCTGATTCATGTACTGTTGGTTGGGGTTGCCCCTAGCCATCGGTTGTGAAATGAAAGGATTGAAATTACTCCACCCAAAAGAAAGCGGATTAGTTCCCTATGTGTTTGTCGACTGTGGTTGGGTGTTAGCCCCGTCATACTGTTGGTTAAACATATTACCCCCTCCCCCAGGGAACAAAGAGAAAGGCATACTTACTGCAGGTATGTTCAAAGGATTCACATTGTACCCTACATAGGGGTTGAAACTAGGTGTGGTTGTAGTGGACGGCATAGTCATGGTACCCATGACTGCCATAGATGTAGAGGGAATCGGTCCTACATGGGAAATGGAAGCAATAGCTTGAGTGACACCCTGGAACTGTTGTGTCATAGGAGATTGAGTGAAATTCACTATGGGTATCCCTAACAAAGGGACATTATTTGGTCCAAAAGTGGGGGTGGAAATTGAGGCAGATGTCGAAGCTAATGAGCTTGGCATGCCTAGAGTACCATCATTAAAGCTAAAGGATGGAGTTGAGGCAGAAGCATTTTGCAACGAACTCAGTGTGGAAGTGTTTGTGAAAGAAGGATTAACAATCCTTGTAGCCATAGAAGTTCTGGGAGTTTGTGGAACTCCCTGCTTGTCTCCTGGGTTAGTCATAGTATAACCCGGTGTAAACAAGTAAGCACTATACTCAGCTTGTTGAAAACCTGCCGGTACCAGAAGCAGATCGTTAGGTCTAGTAAGAGGAGGGTTGAAAGGAGTATTGAACTCTCTAGAAGTTAGGTCCTCAACCTCGACAGTATCAAAGACTTGTCGATATGGGGTTCTGGGTTCTGGTTCTCCAAGAACCTTTGTTTCACCCCTAAGTTCAAAAGAACCACGGTAATCTTTCCTCCATCGTCACGGTGACCGTGGAGGGTCCACTATAAGTGGGGAAGGTTTTGCAACCTCTGATACCGACGAAGATGTTGGTCCTCCACAACTATAGAAAAGTAGACTAAGTAAAAAACCTAGTGGCCACTACAACTAAGGAGCAAACATCATACCACTAAAAAATTTCCTAAGTAATCAAACCAGGAAAACAATGGAAAATACTCTTGGAAGCAAGTCTGGGATGATTAGAGCCCAAAACAGACTAACAAAGTATCGACAGTCGGTTACGTGGCGTCCTCCGGAGGTCCACTGGGTGCAAGCACTTGAATAACCAAACCGCTTTCCCAGGATTATTGCCAAAGGGTTACCTTCCACGCCTGTCCGAGGTGAAGTGGGAATAACCGCCCACTCTACCTGTGTAGAGCCCTAAAGGTCTGATACTAAGGCTACCATCAATACGAAATAACCTGGGGGGACAGTCGCCAGCCTAGTCGAAACGCATGGGCAGGATAGCAAAGCCCGAAGTCCGAAAGGACCCCCGTACTCGAATCAACTCTAGTTTATGGTTGAGAGGAAAGTGAAGGGATATCCTCAACAGTTCCAATCACCCACGGCCTTATGCTTAAATCTGGTTTGAGTAGAGAATCCCAGGACTCTTTGATAGAGATGGATTTACCTATTAGATAGTCGTACTACGATTGTTGAGTAGTGAAGCTAGTTTCGGATAGTTTAAGGTGATTTAAGTCCGAAACTATAGCCTAAGCTAGTTGATGATGTGTATACATAAAAAGAAAAATGTTGCTAGTAAATTTTATTAATATTTCTTTTTAAGGACTACTTGTTACTCAAGGGTTGTAGTGCGGTGTGTGGAATGGTTTGTATGAAAGTAAAGTGCATGTAAAGTAATGCTTTCAAATTCACAAAAATTTTCACTTTTCATTTATATTTCTTTCAAAACTTGAAACCTAGGCAATATTAAAATCAAACTTCTTTTTGTATTTTCTTTTAATATTTCAAAGCAAACTATGCTACTTTAAAATAATGATAGACCTTACCACTAAGCTGCTTAAACAATTTTTTGTCTTTTCTGATAATTGTAAAAGAAAGAGAACTTGTACAAGAGAAACCAAGACCTAAATGTAAAGTGTGAGTAAGACAAACACCTAAATGGCTCAAAACAAACGAATCAAAATACTGGAGGAAGACTTAACCTACCAAGTTTTTGCAAAATAAAAACTTGGGGCTTGGAAACAAAGTGTAAAAGAGACAAGGAAAATAAATGCTCGTAACAGAAAGGAAAGCTTAAAAAGCTGCTCCTAAGCACCAAAACCCTAAGAAAAACACTAAGCCAAGCAAAGGAGTAGGTAAGCGAACCAAAAAGTGACCCGACTAACACACAGACTTAAAGAGAAAGAAAAAGTAGAAGGCTTTGACTCACTTGAACTGAACTGAAAAGACAATTAGCAAGTATCTAAACCAAGCAACCTTTCAAAGCAACCCTAAGAACTCAAACTGGGAGGTCGAACCCTAATAGAAAGGATAGGACACAGTGAAAGTGTGCTATTGTTTCCACAAACAACTAATGTTAAGGACGCAGGTTTGTATGACTGCAACAAGCAACTAGGGCAGAAGTGTGCAGCTATTTCTGCAAGAGAGTAGTGCACAAACTTCAAAAAGGGATAGAAAGCAGTGAAGACACTCAAAACAAGCACTCAAGCAAGAAAAGACAAACTAAAGGACTTAGAGAGGTAAGTAAGACTCAAAAAGAGACACAGAAGTCTCAGGGGTCAGCCAGAGAAGCAAAGCAACAGGATAAAAGTGGGACTAAACCACTGGAAATCAAAACCTAACAGTGAACTCAAAGTTACAGGAAAATGCACTACTATGTAGTGCAGAAACCAATGCACACTAGGGAATATGCGCTATTGTTCAGTAGAGAAAGCATCGTTCATCGGGTGGTATACGCTACTGTTAGTAGGAAAGACCAGCGTACATGTCTAGAAGGACAGAAACAGGTTTTGCAACAGCCAACTAAGATGAATCAGACAAGCAAGAACAGGTGACAAATACCTATGAGACCTCTCAAAGAGAAAATAAATTGAAAAAGTCTGGAAGGAAAACCTAACTAGGCCTCCTAGAGCAGAAAGACACACGGTTACTTTCCCCAGTATGGTCACCAGTCTTTTGTTCAGGATTTAAACCTTATAGTGAGGAGTGGACACTACCAACTTGGGTGGGGGTTTGACGGGTAAATACATTCATTATGTTGCATTAACTATACAAATGGAAAGGGATCAAAGTATCAAAAGGAATACCTCTTTATCGACGGTTGGTCCTAGCTTTCACTTGGCCTTTCACTTGATGAACCTCCAACACAAAGGAAACCTTCCTCAGTGTATCTTAGCTGCAATAAATATGATGAATATTGAAAACAATTAAACATCAACTACAACAAGATATTAATCCAAATGAACATGCAATCCAATAAATATTCGATTTGGGACAGGAAGGGTATTTCAACCTTTATTATCAAAGAAACATGAATCAGTACAATTATACCTGATGTGTCAAGATGCTTCTGCAACTGGATCCTGGGCTCCTGCTCTTCACACTGACTTGGGAATTCCTCTAGCATAACAACCCTTAAATCTTTCTTTCCAGGTCCCTCTCTCATGCATCCTCCTTGTATTTATGGGACAAGGTAGGCAGTTTGGATCGAGAGGTGGTTGGATTGGGAGGTTGGGGAAGTTGCAAACCAACTTCAAATAATCCCAATTCGTCAACTTAATATATTTTTTGATTTCATCTTAAGATGTGCGCAAGTTTTCTCAAGGCATAGTAGCACACAGTACGCAACTTCATTGTTTTACAACAAGCGCTTGCAACTTTTCAAGTTGTGTGCTAGTTTCCTTTGAGTAAAGTAGGGCATACTAGCATATGTGCGCTGATTTACTGCCCAAAGAGTAGCACACATGTCAAAAGATCAGGGTAAACAGGGAAATTCTTAGCTGAAGAGGGTGACTCCAATCCATACATCATCTAAGTCAACCTAGCTCTTCAATCCATGTTTTCCTTTTGTGTGATCGACAGCGTAATGTGAGCACGAGTGGAGAAGTGCAGATTTGACCTATAACACATATAACATGTATTTCCTATATATTTGTTCTAAAATCTAATTGAAATGAACAACATTGCATAGTAAAACACACATTGCACACTATATTATGTTATATATAAAGGCAAGGAAATGTATCACAAATACATATAGATGAAAACTTGTAACGATGTTAAATAATTTAGTGAAAATTGATCAAATAAACTTTGGAGGTTTATTCTGTAAACCTATGATATAGCATTTTCATATTAAAGATATTAAAGATATTAAAGAATATCCCTATTTTCATTAGATGTTAAAGAATCATGCCTCCAAAATATGTTTTGTTGAACCCCCTTCCCTATATACCTTTCCAATTAAAAAAAGCACTTATTCTCATTAAATATCCTAGTTATCTATTTTTCCATGGCATTTTAATACCCATTTTCATTTTTCCTTTAGTATGGTGACATGAAACAACTCTTACATCCCCTACAAACCTTGTAAGGTGAAATATGAAATCTTAGTAAGACCATTTTTTTCAAGATGAAGAACAACTCTCTGAACATAAGTTGACTTCATACATAATTGTTCCAATCAACTTTACCCTGCCTTCAATAATAGATCATACATGTTCAAACACTACTCAGACTACAAACACAACCAGATTCACACCACCTTCACACATACATCATACGTATTCAAACACTAAATCTAACTTCAAAGGTAGTAGGATTCACACCAACTTTAGTATAAAGTACCTATTCAAGCCCCTTATACCTTATTCAACACCCAAGATACGTAATTAGAAACCCCTCTAATATCTATATGTTTTTAATATATTAAAAAATACCCCTTAACCCCCTATATACTAGCAATATATTGCTTCCATATTTTAAAGTATTAAATCCCCATATAGTATAATATTACCTACTTAACATACTACGTAGAGATAAATAGACAACATCCTAATTAACAATTAGGAATGCAATAAAATATTTAATAATTAAAAATATTAATAACAAATTCTAAAATAATGAAATTCCTTATTAGCAATTAAAAATAATATATATATATATATAAATATGATGCTTAAATATTAATTACACATGCATTCTCAGTTCTTTTAAGCTTCAAATCTCCAACAACAATGGAGAGTCTTAATGAATTCCTTGTGTACATTGCGCAAACCAAGGAAATCAAACTCTCTTGAAAGGAGAGATTTGCGGATTATTTTATGAAAATCAAAATTCTAAAAAATTTGGAAGATGAAATTATACTAATTCAAATTTAAATTAGATCAACAATAGTTTGACCAAATCAAATCAGAATTTTAGACATTAGTTTTCAAATTTTATTTTATCTAGTGTTTAGGGTAGGTATTTTTTTTCATGGAAAAAATATCATAGCTCAAAATTTTATTGAAAAGTTTGAACCATATCGTTCATTTGGAAAAAACTCCTTTTACATATATCTTCAAACAAATATTGCTTGCAATTACAATAATTTTTTCTTCAAATTTTTTGTTTAGTATCAAATTTCAGCTAGTACCATCCTTTTTCAGGAAATAACTGATAATATGTTCAGTAGATATGGATTTTTACTGCACTATGTATTCCTTCACAGAATATGAGTTATATTTGTATCGACATAAAGGCCAATGTATCATGAGCAAGCATTTGAGAAGCACTTCTAACAAAGTCATTTGTACCCATCCATTACCATAGGTGACAAAGGGAATTGTTATTCCAATTTTAATTCTTCTTTCACCATTGCAAGGAGGAATGATGTCAAGCTTGAAGGGTAATACATTTGAGGTTTTAATTTATTTATATATTTTCCATAATGTATTTTCTAATTTTAGGTTTATCACTTTATAATCAATTCAATTATATATAGGAAATAATGCACCTAATAATGCTTCATTTATTATGTCCCTGACAAGGGATATCTATGGATCGTCAAACCCCTATTAATCTGGGCTAAAGCCTAATTTTTTTTCTACTTTGACTATAGTTTGGGTATAGGTTGAAAATAATTTTTATAATTTCAAATTATTAAAAATACATTTCTAAATTTGTTATTGGCGGCAGGACATTGACGTCATCCTTGTTTTTCCGTCCCTGGGAGGCTATGGCGGGATGACATCAAGTCCTGCAGAGGACATGAACATTGAATTGTAGTTGATGGATGTGTTTTAGTCAATGCACAAAGCGTGGCAAGCTCTTTATGATCTGGAAGACCACCTATGACAAGCATTGGTTGGCTCTTGCCACCTACAATGCTATGCAAAGCCCGTGTGTGATCGATGCCTCTTGCCACGTACAAGACATGCAAATTCACCAAAAGACGATATACCATTTTTCTTCATCCAATGACCTGGTTTCAATGCTGTGGAACAGATCGCTTGAGGAATCGAAATTTTGTCAAACGTTTTCAGTGTATAAGGTTACTGACTGAATGACAAAATAATGGTGTTTCAAAGTATTTTTGGGTTTACAAAATCTCAAAATACGAAGAGTTTTTGACAAATTTACAAAAGCAAAGGTGATCTTAAAGGAATTTCTTGGGCGATTTCATAACAAAATCTTCTCTTTTACTTTGTCAGAGTAGTAATTTTGCCTCTTTCGCAATATACTCTCTAGGTTACTTGCCATGCGACCATCATGGAAAATCCTGACTCTTCTCAGGTACATACATAATTGTTAGGAATCACTTTCAATGAAAATTCTAGTGCCAATTGCTCAGAACTCATGTAGCTATATGTAGTTCTTCTTGATACAACATAGCATTTGATGTGAGTTTTATGTCCTCTAAACTTTATATCTATACTATGTGTAATACCCCTACCTTTCCTTAATAATTATTGGCCTCAATATGAACATTGTGTATAAAAACATGTGATTTCCCTAGTGAGGAGCTCAAGGCCAAGGCCCCACTAGTGGCTGCTTAAAGTTTGTTGCATAGGCAAGTATTTGACATTTGAACTATTCATGTGCTACTAAGCCATGCGATATTGTAATTGATGTAAATGTTTAATATTGCAATGAAATACTAAGGGAGTTGGCTAGGTTAAGTAGTTAATGAGAAGGGGCTATGGTATCCACTAGGGATAGGCGAGGGGTTTATGGAATACGGACCCATCCTGCCACCTGTACAAGAGAAACAGTTTTGATTCCCCATCATGACCAGGAATTCAGTTACAGAGAGTGGGGAAGGAAATTCGGCGTAGAGGAGGTTGTGGGGAACAACAACCACCTTGAGATCAGAAAGGGGGGCGGTTCTGTGTGGCTCGGTTCTGTGTGGCTTAGTTCTGTTCTGCTCCATTCACCCTGAAAGCCATTTGACCATCCGAGAACCCAAAACCCTATTATGCTATGCTACGGTTACCCAAAAATCCAGGGGACAATATTTACAGGACCCATCCATGAATTAGAGAAGGAAAAACACGATTTTGTGTAGAAACCGAAATCACAGAGTCAAATGTCATAGAAAACCCCGTGCGGATGCATTATCTATTGAAAAAATCCTTGTAATCCAACCCTGGAAGAATTTATAGAGGGTTAACAGCTTGAGGAATCCGTGAGAACACGGGACTGGGTTTGTAGAGAGTTAAACTACAAGATAGAGCTCAGTCCGCAATTCTGAGAAGAACCAGTTGGTTAAACTGTGGTATAAGGCCAATCTAGGGTTGGGTTGCTTGATAAACCCAGTGAAGGTTGTAATCTCATAGAGATAGAAACTATACCTTTCTATGCCCAATTTGAATAGCGCTGGAAGGGAAGAGTCCTTGAGGGACTGTGCAACAGAGAAGAGGGTCTTCCTTGTGTTGGGTGAGGTAGGTAACGTGGGTGCCATGTCTGTTGAGTGTGGGATGCCTGTAGCTTTGTGGTTGAGCTCACTGGCTTAGCAATACCTCCCTTGTTGTCCTTATATGCTTGGTATACCCAATTGTAGGTTGGCTTAGCATTGAAGTAGACCTTGATTGTTAGAGAGCCTATTTATCCCTCCTTAGTGGATACGTAGCCCATCTCGGGGGTGGTCTCTCAGCTGAAAGAGTATAGGTTGTACATAGACCTAAGGTTGGGTGGAACGTTTCTCTCACTTAGCTAGTTTCTTGGTTAACTTCAAGATCCAAAGATACGTGTTTCTATGAAGTGAACTGTTTGTCCTAAAGTCTGCTACCTAGACTACGGGAGCAGTAGTGTTCAGGCACCTCAATAAAAGTTTGTTTTTAGGGATTTTGTGTGGATAACAATGTAAATCAAACGAATAAAGATAACAAGGCAGAGATGTAATGGTCTGAATACTTCAGCAATACAGATGTAAAAAGAGAAGATTCTTGCAATGATAGATGACAGAGCATCAAGGCATAGGAGATAAACATTCAACACATATATGACTGCAAATCATAAACAAATAGTTCATATCTGAAACACATATGTAAAAGGTATGAGTCTTTGAAAACACTTTTCAAACATTCAACAAGCATTTAACATTCACATTCATACATAACATGAAACATAGAAAACATCTATATATCATCCAATACATGAAAGAGTTCAAACTGAACCAGAGAACATCAATAACAATGATAGATTAAAGGCCTAGCTCCATATAGATATATTAATTGTCACCAAAAATTGCAAGAGAAGTTCTTACACAGGTAACCATTAGTAATCTCCACAGTCTCCCAGTAATTCGACTCCCATGTGTGTCCCTTTTTTTTCCAAATATTACATAATATATAGCATTAAACAAAAAGTAGGATTCCTTGAGTCTGTTTCTAAGATCCACTTTTTAAGGCTAGATCTTCCAAATATAGCAAAAAGGAAAATCAGAAAAGATATAGTTGTCTAAACTTTACTTGACACATGTCAAATATAGGAAACTTCCCAGAGTCTTCTTGCTCCTTCTGCTAGGGTGGCCAGTCCATCTAGGGCCTCTGATTTCCTTCGTAGCTTATTCAATTCCTATTGCATAAGTTTTACCTTCAGCTCAAGATCTCCTTGATTTTTCTCTAACTATTCATTTTGCTCCTGAACCATCTTCCTTCTCTTAACAGCTTTATCTACTACTAGTATAGCCTCTACATAATTTTGATTAAGCTCCTGTAAATCTTGTTTCAGCACTACATTGGCTTTCATTAAACCATCGTTTATTGTGCTAATATGCTCATTTTGTTGTTTGACATGATTTATCTTTGTCTTATTTTTTATTTCTACTAACTTTTCCAGGTTGTCCTCAGGTTCTTCATAGGTCATTTCTTCATCATTTAACACTGGAGCAGAATTTTCAACATAATCTGACTTCTTCTTAGATGATTCTCCAACTTCTAAGCCTGAGAATACTGGATTAGTATCTTCAATACTGTTTCCGTTTCCACCTGCTTGGGTATGACCTCTAGGAACAATTTCTGGGACTTTCTTGAGAGTTTCTTCAATATTATTCAAAACCTAATGCACAGCAGACTCCAATTTTTTAGACCTTTCGTCTTCCTCATCTTCTGTAGAAGAATCTTGCAAGTCAATAACTTGATGTTTTTTGAATTTTGGATCCAAAATAGCCTTCATATTCATTCAAAGCTTATTAATAGATCGAGTTTTAGGTCGAATACAAACTCCATCAAGTTCAAAAAATTCCTCTTTATGTTCTGGTAAATTCTGGAAGGAACAAACTCCATCGGGTTCTTTATCCCCTGTTACAATTGTTGGATCTATGACAGCATTGTTATTTCCTGGCACTTCTATTTTACTAATTCCTTCTTGTGCTTCACCATTTTCAGTTTTTGAAACCTTCTCTTTAATATCCAAACATTCTTTAGGTTTTTCCTTAGTCGATTTAGAGTTTTTCTTTCCTTTAGATTCTACCACTTCTCCTCTAAAACCCGACCAAAAAAGAAAATAAGACTAGGTCTTTTCCCCTTTTCTCAGCTCTTGTTCAATCATTAATTTAACGAAACCATGATGATAAATGTTGTGGCTATCAGAGTTTGGATGCTGTTGAACCCTAGCAAACATTCTTTCCATACTTTTAAATAAGAAAAACGGGATATTAAGTTCTTTAATACCTAAAACATGTTGCAAAAGCCTCATGTGATACCTATATACAATCACAAATATCCCCTCGCAGGTGATATACCTATGGATGATGTAGAGAATATCTTGCCACTGTGTCTGTAAGAAAGACCTAGGTATCCCCTGACTCCAGTCTGGATCTTGATGCGCTGGCAAGAGGAATTGGCCAAAATCCTCATGAATAGTGTGGCGCTTATACCATCTTTCTCCCATAGTTTTTACACCAATGGTTTGGGAAATAGACATTTATGTTACAGAGAACTTCAGCATGCCAATTTTAACCATCAACCCATTGAAATTTCGGCAAAAATCCCTAGTAACTTGTTCATGATGTCACCCATTCTTTCGAACATATTAAACCACACCCTCTCTTTTAGTTTTTCTGCAGCTGTGGAAAGTTCCTCCATCCATTCTACATTTTGGGGTTCAATTCTGAGCAAATGTTAACTCGGTCAAGGCTTCTTTTTCTCTTCCATGACTGTAGATGAGATTAAGGATGCAATACTTGAAAAAGAACACTGAGGAAAGTTTTCTTGTAACCCTAGCACCATAATGTCTCGACTTTCTGAGGAAAAACCTACTTATCAATCTCCAGCAATCATGAGAAGGAAATGAAGCTTTTGTTACAGTACTATCCAGGACCCTCGCTCCTCCAAATCATAATTCATTCGTAGTGTTGGAGTTTCTTATCAAATGCAGATGATAGCATAAAATCATATCACATAGTGGTTCGAAACACATGTTACATTCATGGAACTGATAAAACCAGATGTCCTCATTCGAAACAGGCGTCGATTCCCAAATCCATTAAACGAAATGATGGCACCTGCAAAACCATAATGTTTCGGCAAGCTGGCAGCGTACCAATCTTTTCAAATACCTAACACATGTTGTCAGCTCATATGGAACATATGTAAACTTGAACCTTTTTAATGAAAATCAATCAACACCCTATAGGAGCATAGGCTAAAATCTTACTATTGCTAAATACTTAGAAAATTGAGAAATGTAATCAAAGCTAAGCCAAAAACATTTAGAAGGGAAAATGAATAAACAACCAAGGCTTTGCAAAAAATTAAAGGCATCAAAAAACCTAACAAACAAGGTATTAGACCTAGGTCAAACACTGGCTCCAACTGGGGGATGGCATTTCCCTATGATTTGCCAAGAACTGTAGTTCGAGTGCCTTATTCTCTATCCATTGGGCAATGGAGTCTTATTCGAACAAACTGCAACTTGATGGTATTTACAATGTGGAGAAACTTGTTTACTATTTTATTGGGTATAAAAATGATTTAGGAACCGTCCATTGACACGTCCTGCTAATTGATCACCTTCCAAATTCTGAAGAACAAATGTATTATTTTCCAAACTTCTGACAATTCTGAAAGGACCAAGCCATAAGTGATCAAACTTACCATGTTTTGATTTGTCCTCTCTCCTTGCATCCCATCTGAGAACTAAATCATCCGGAAAGAAATTGTTTTCTTTTACCTTTTCATCAAAGCTCTATTTTACCTTGTCTTTATACAAATGGGCCTCTTCAACAAGCAGTTCTCTTCTTCCTGGAGCTCAATCATTTGGAATATTCTACGTTGTATCTGATGTGGCTCTTCAAGATCATTTTGCATAAATTTCATAACAGGGAGACCCAATTGTATAGGAAAAATTGCTTCAGTTCCATAAACAAGCTGAAAAGGGGAGATACCAATAGCCTTTTTTGTAGTAATACGATCAACCCACAATGCATATTTTAATTTACTATCCCATGCCTTTTTATTTTCGGAAAGTAACTTTTTGATGCTATTGACAATGTTCTTGTTTGTAGACTCTGCTAACCCATTACCCTGTGGATAATAAGGAGTAGAATGTTTTAACAAAATCCCATACTTTTCAGAGAACTGAATCATTTTCTTTGACTTGAAGGCGGGGGCATTGCCTGTAATTAATTTTCTGGGGCAACCAAATCGGCTTAAAATGTTTTCTTCCATAAAATTAATAATAACTTGATCAGTAGCCTTTCTGCTAGGAATTGCTTCTACCCATTTTGTAAAGAAATTTGTTGCTGTTAAAATATACCTGTGTTTCCCACTGGAATGTGGATTGATTTCTCCTATAAAATCCAGCCCCCATTGACTAAAAGGAGCTTCAGTTGAAATAGGTTTGAGGGGTAAGGAAATCAATTTCTGCTTACCTGCAAATTTCTGGCATTCTTCACAAGCTCTTTCATAGGAAAACACATCTGAGAAGATTTTGGGCCAATAATAACCTGGTCACAGAATTTTGAAGGTTGTGGCTTTCCAATAACGGTGCCCACCACATACTCCTTTATGCATTTCATTTGTAACAACTTATGCTTCTTCCTTATCAATACATCTAAGCATAATACCTGCAGGGTCTTTCCAGTATAGATTGCTTTCAAAAATACAATAACTCATGGCTTTTAACTTCAGAGATCTAAATTTTCCTTTGTCCAAATCTAGTGGAGATTTTAGAAACAAAAGAAAATATGCAATAGAACCATACCAAACTGAATCCATATACTTCTGAAAAATATGTTCTTTTTCCATTTCATGCTGGGCACTTTCTTCTTCAAACACTTCATAAAGAACAACATCTAGTCCTAATGCTTGACAATTAGAGTCTATAAGCAATTTGGCCAAACCTTGGCCCTTAACAAGTTTAGTGGGCTTGATCTTAATATCATACTCCATTATTTTGGCAATCCAACGACCCCTCTTTCCTTCAGAATCAGGTTGGGTTAATATCTCTTTCACTGCTTCATTTGGGACATAAGCTATGATTTTTGAATGCAGTAAGTAAATCCTAAAAAAATTTAAAGCTTTGACCAGCGCATAAGCTTGTTTCTCCAAAATTCTATACTTCAGTTCTGAGTCCCTTAAAACTTTGCTAAAAAATGAAATAGGTTGTTCCATACCTTCAATGTTCTTTTGTAATAATACAGCTGCTATACTGTCTTCAGATGCAAAAGAAAAAGTGGTAAAGTCTTTAGAAAAGTCAGGGCTTACCAGAACTGGTGCTTCTGTAAGTGCTTGTTTTATTTTCTCAAAAGATAGTTTTGCTTCTGGAGTCAATTTTACCTCTTGATCCTTTCTTAACATCTTCGTTATTTGCTTGACGATCTCTCCAAAATTAGGAATAAACCATCTAAGGAAATTGTTTTTTCCAATAAATGATTGTATTTCTTTTTTATTCCTGGGAATTGTGATTTTTAAAATTGCTTTCATGAGTTCTGGATCAATTTTAATACCATATGTAGAGACAATGTGACCAAGGAGCTTCCCTTCCTGCATGGAAAAATGGGACTTTTTTGGGTTGAGAGAAAAACCAAACTTCCTGCACTTTTCAAAGGTTTGTTCCAGGTGCTTAAGATGACTCTCATCTGAATCTAAGAAGACTATTATGTCATCAAGATAAATCACCACAAACTTCTCTCTTTCACCCACAAAGGCTATATCCATAGCCCTCTGAAAAGTTGCTCCTGCATTCATTAAACCAAATGGCATTTTATCATACATAAAGGTTCCCCAGGGAGTAGTAAAAGCAGTCTTCTCCCTATCTTCAGGATGAACAGCAATTTGGTTGTACCCTGAGAACCCATCTATCATTGATATTCTCTGAGCTCCAACTACCCTCTGTAAAATCTAATCTATCTTTGGCACAGGATAATTGTCTTTTAAAGAAGATCTGTTTAGATTACAAAAATCTACACATAATCTAATTTCTCCATTTTTCTTTCGAACAAGGACCAAATTTGCAACCCATGTTGAATACCTGAGAGATACTATGATTTTTGCGTCCGGCAATTTCTTCACCTCCTTTTCAATAACTGGCAATAATGCAGGATTGATTCTTCTAAGTTTCTTCCGAAAAGGTTTAGTATCTAGCTTTAGAGGGATTTTATGTTGAATAATGCTAGTATCATATGTTTTGAGATCACCATATGACCAAGCAAATATATCCATAAATCTTCTAAGCAAACTTATATACTTCTTTCTATACTCTTTTGTCAGCAGTTTTGACAGTTTAATGTACCTAGGTTGATCTTCAGTTCCAATGTTATAATCAATAGTATTTTCTTCAGAAGATTTTATAGTAGGTTTTTCCAATGGATCATCTTTAAGAAACAACCTTTCAAGTGGAACTAAACCCTTTTGGAATGAAATTTCCTTTCAGTTCAATTATTTTATGATCAACAATCGACTGTTCTGAAAAAGAAGGAAATTCATCTATATTATCATCCTATTCTTCATCAATCTAGGAACTTGAGAACTCACCTGTCAATTCCAGGAATCTCTTGATTTCCAAATCATCCTGAAAAACCCTCCAGTGCTTTATGTTATCAGGAATCGAAGGCCTATGCTTGACTTCAATCGGATACCTAAGCTGAGTGTTCTGTGTGACTTTAAAAAATGTTGCTGCTAAAGCCAAAGAGTCTACAGTTTGGTTATGATCTCTAGGGACAAAAGAGATATTAAATGCTGAAAAGAAATTAACCATTAAGTCCCAAACTTCATTTCTATAGACTTTTAAGAGTGGCTGCTTTACCTGGTATGCATTTCGGACCTACTTAACAACCAATTCGGAGTCGCCAAAAACAGCCAACTGTTGGATTCCTAAATATTTTGCAGCTCTTAATCCCAACACTAATGGTTCATATTCTACTATATTATTAGTTGTTTGGAATTCTAATTTATACATCAGACAAATATTTTCTCCTTCAGGAGAGATAAGCACAATTCCAACTCCTGCTCCTTCCTTAGATGAAGAACCATCAAAGTACATTTCCCACAATTCATCTTTTCTTGTAATATGAACTGATTTTTCTTTTTCAACCCTCATAACACCAGATGTTTCTTCATTCAAATGCAAAATACATGATCCCAAGTCTTCCTCTACAGCATATACTAGATGATTTGCTAGGTTATTGCTGTCATTTACTAAGTAGGCTAACTGTACCTCTCTGTAAAGCCTCCTTTGCTCTCCTTCAAAAGTTGGAATGGTAGCATAAGATAAATCCATTTCTAAAGTGCCCCCTACTCTTTTTGCCCATGATCTAGAAAGCAACTTACCAAACTTGGGTGTAATATCGGCAACAACCACATCCATCATAATGCTTTTCATGGGTAATTGTGTCAAATTAACAACCAGGTCTTTTATCACCCCTAAACACTTAACTACTCTTGAGTCAAAAGCAAATAAATCATGATAAGGTCTAGTGACACTCAGACCAAGGGCTTCCATCACAGATTTAGGCATTAGGTTATGGGAAGCTCCAGAGTCCAATAAACAGTTATGAAGTAATTGCTCATGAACTATTAAGGTGACATAGAAAGGAGGAAAGGAATCTGTTTTCTTTTCAACTTTATCCGGTAAGGCAGAACCAACCAAAATAGTAGGATGCTCATCATGTAAATTTATGACATCAGAAGGAGTTTCATTAACTTGTGTTTTCAGCATTCTATAAGCAGGATCTCTAAATGATGGAATCTTCATAAGTTCTGTCAAGGGGATAGGAATATTCACCTTCCTCAGCTCATTTTCAAAGCTAAAAATCTGATTACTTTTATTAACTTCTTCCACTTCTGTAATCTTAGCTTTATCAAACCTGTGATTCTACTTTTTCTCTGATGATGGATCTGGATATTTCTTATCAGGAAAAGAGACTTTCTTTTTACAAATTTGAGCAATTTGTTTAACTCCAGATCTCATATTATATGACTTTTTGGGATCTGTTTGATAGATATCAACTGGAGAAGTATAATACATAATTTCAGAATTTTGATATTGGTCTTTGGTGAGGAAACTTTCATATGACTCTTATTCAAGATGGTTAACACTCTGATCCACCTCTTCATATTCTAATTCCTCAATCTCGTCTTCTTCAACTAGATTATTCTGAAAAGGAGGTTGGACCCTTTGGTCTTCATTATTGTTTCTTTCTCTTTGAATATCATTGTTCCTCCTTTCCCTGGGCACAAATCTTGGTAAAAAAGGTTGTATGTTCTTATTAGGATTTCCTTCTGGCAAAGGTCTGCTTAGATTTTTATTTTCCATTTCTAATCTTTTAACTTTGGCGGACAAATTCTTTATCACCTTATTCATTCCCTCCACTTTGTCTGGTGTCTTACCCGTTGAAGCTGATGGCATCTCTTTCTTTCCTTTTTTGTCTTGGTTAAAGTATTATGATTGTTCTTTAAGCTTCTTTGATGCCAATATGTTGGATTCTACCTCTAATGCAGCTTCTTGCATATTAAATAGGGTCACTGCCCTTCTTTCTCTCAGATGCAATGAAAACTTAGAATCAAATGAGTTTGCATAGGTAAATTTAGCAGAGGTTTCTATAGGTTTAATTTCTACTGGTATTTTGCTGTACATTTTATTAAACCTTTTTGAAAATTCAACAACTAGTTCATCCTTCTTTCTTTTAAGAGCCCCAAATTCAGTAATGTAATAAAGAAGATCTTTTGTATCACCCCATCGCTTCATGAATGCTTCGTATAATGCTTCTATGCCATCTATTGATCCCTCAAGAAATTCCCTGAACCATTTTCTAACTTCACCATCTAGGCTCTGAACGAACATTCTCATCCATACATCCTGGGCTTCAATATTCAAATTATCTGCGTAACTAAAGAAAGCATTCCAATGCTCTTCTGATGTTACTTATCCTTGACCATTAAATTTTGGGAGATACTTCTGATAGTCTCCCCCAGGTAGAGCATGAATAGGTTGAGGCATAACTAGTGGGGCATACCTAGTAGCTACTATACGTTCCATATAGTTAAGGGGTTGACCAGCCATTTTTGAGCTAGTGGGATTTGGCTTAATTGAGCTTGAACTGGACTGATTTGATGCAGAAGGGGAAGTCTTAAACTTGGATTGAGGAATTGGGATTCTACCTGTAAGAGGAATATAAGGTGAAACTAAGAACTCAGCCTTCACTTCTTCTTCAAATAATAAAGGGTTTGTAAAAACTTGGAAGTTATCATTCTGAGTAGTGGGAAAAGACAAGTCTAGTTCACTCTTTTCAGTGGATGGATCTTCAGAGGGAAAAACAAACTGTGAAGGATCTGGGATTTCTAAGGATAAAGGATTCACAAATTTGCCTGATGCAGTAGAACTTAATTTCTATCTAGAATCTCTAAGTATTTTTTCGGGATCTGGAACTTCTGGAAGAAGAGGCAATGAAGGGTTAGCCCTTGTCCCAATTTGTTTCTGAGCCACAGTTGCTCCCTTTTATTAAAATCGGGTGAAACTTTGTAGTCTAACAACCATTCACTGATATTCTTCACCCAACAATTCAGCTCTTAGTCAATTTAAAAGAGAGGAAGAACCTGTATGCTTCCTCCCCAGTATGTCCGCCAAAAGATGTTTGTCCTAAAGTCTGCTACCTAGACTACGAGAGCAACAATGTTTAGGCACCTCAATAAAAGTTTGTTTTTAGGGGTTTTGTGTGGATAACAATGTAAATCAAATGAATAAAGATAACAAGGCAGAGATGCAATGGTCTGAATACTTCAGCAATACAGATTTAAAAAGAGAATATTCTTGCAATGATAGATGGCAGAGCATTAAGGCATAGGAGATAAACATTCAACACATATATGACTGCAAATAATAAACAAATAGTTCATATCTGAAACACATATGTAAAAGGTATGAGTCTTTGAAAACACTTTTCAAACATTCAATAAGCATTTAACATTCACATTCATACATAACATGAAACATAGAAAACATCTATATATCATCCAATACATGAAAGAGTTCAAACTGAACCAGAGAACATCAATAACAATGATAGATTAAAGGCCTAGCTCCATATAGATATATTAACTGTCATAAAAAATTGCAAGAGAAGTTCTTACATAGGTAACCATTAGTAATCTCCACAGTCTCCCAGTAATTCGACTCCCATGTGTGTCCCTTTTTTTTCCAAATATTACATAATATATAGCATTAAACAAAAAGTAGGATTTATTGAGTCTGTTTCTAAGATCCACTTTTTAAGGCTAGATCTTCCAAATATAGCAAAAAGGAAAATCAGAAAAGATATAGTTGTCTAAACTTTACTTGACACATGTCAAATATAGGAACCTTCTTAGAGTCTTCTTGTTGCTTCTGCTAGGGTGGCCAGTCCATCTAGGGCCTCTGATTTCCTTCGTAGCTTATTCAATTCCTATTGCATAAGTTTTACCTTCAGCTCGAGCTCTCCTTGATTTTTCTCTAACTGTTCATTTTGCTCCTGAACCTTCTTCCTTCTCTTAACAGCTTTATCTGCTACTTGTATGGCTTCTGCATAATTTTCAATCAGCTCCTGTAAATCTTGTTTCAGCATTGCATTGGCTTTCATTAAACCATCGTTTATTGTGCTAATATGTTGATTTTGCTATTTGACATGATTTATCTCTGTCTTATTTTTTACTTCTACTAACTTTTCCAGGTTGTCTTCAGGTTCTTCATAGGTCATTTCTTCATCATTTAACACTGGAGCAAAATTTTCAACATAATCTGACTTCTTCTTAGATGATTCTCCAACTTCTAAGCCTGAGAAGACTGGATTAGTATCTTCAATACTGTTTTCGTTTCCACCTGCTTGGGTATGACCTCTAGGAACGATTTTTGGGACTTTCTTGAGAGTTTCTTCAATATTATTCCAAACCTGATGCACAACAGACTCCAATTTTTTAGACCTTCCGTCTTCCTCATCTTCTGTAGAAGAATCCTGCAAGTCAATAACTTGATGTTTTTTTAATTTTGGATCCAAAATAGCCTTCATATTCATTCGAATCTTATTAACAGATCGAGTTTTGGGTCAAATACAAACTCCATCAGGTTCAAAAACTTCCTCTTTATGTTCTGGTAAATTCTGGAAGGAACAAACTCCATCATGTTCTTTATCCCCTGTTACAATTGTTGGATCTATGACAGCATTGTCATTTCCTGGCACTTCTATTTTACTAATTCCTTCTTGTGCTTCACTGTTTTCAGGTTTTGAAACCTTCTCTTTAATATCCAAACATTCTTTAGGTTTTTCCTTAGTCGGTTTAGAGTTTTTCTTTCCTTTAGATTCTACCACTTCTCCTCTAAAACCCGACCAAAAACGAAAATAAGACCAGGTCTTTTCCCCTTTTCTCAGCTCTTGTTCAATCAGTAATTTAATGAGACCATGATGATAAATGTTGTGGCTATCAGACTTTGGATGTTGTCGAACCCTAGCAGACATTCTTTCTAGACTTTTAAATAAGAAAAATGGGAGATTAAGTTCTTTAATACCTGAAACATGTTGCAAAAGCCTCATGTGATACCTATATACAGTCACAAATCTCCCCTCGCAGGTGATATACCTCTGGATGATGTAGAGAATATATTGCCACTGTGTCTGTAAGAAACCCCTAGGTATCCCCTGAATCCAGTCTGGATCTTGATGCGTTGGCGGGAGGAATTGGCCAAAATCCTCATGAATAGTGTGGTGCTTATACCATCTTTCTCCCACAGGTTTTACACCAATGGCTTGGGAAATAGACATTTCTGTTACAGAGAACTTCAGCATGCCAATTTTAACCATCGACCCATTGAAATTTCGGCAAAAAGACCTAGTAACTTGTTCGTTATGTTCACCCATTCTTTCGAACATATTAAACCACCCCCTCTCTTTTAGTTTTTTCTGCAGCTGTGGAAAGTTCCTCCATCCAGTCTACATTTTGGGGTTCAGTTCTGAGCAAATGTACACTCGGCCACGGCTTCTTTTTCTCTTCCATGACTGTAGATGAGATTGAGGATGCAATACTTGAAAAAGAACACTGAGGAAAGTTTTCTTGTAACCCTAGCACCATAATGTCTCGACTTTCTAAGGAAAAACCTACTTATCAATCTCCAGCAATCATGAGAAGGAAATGAAGCTTTTGTTACAGTACTATCCAGGACCCTCGCTCCTCTAAATCATAATTCATTCGCAGTGTTGGAGTTTCTTATCAAATGCAGATGATAGCATAAAATCATATCACATAGTGGTTCGAAACACATGTTACATTCATGGAACTGATAAAACCAGATGTCCTCATTCGAAACAGGCATCGATTCCCAAATCCATTAAACGAAATGATGGCACCTGCAAAACCATAATGTTTTGGCAAGCTGGCAGTGTACCAATCTTTTCAAATACCTAACACATGCTGTCAGCTCATATGGAACATATGTAAACTTGAACCTTTTTAATGAAAATCAATCAACACCCTATAGGAGCATAGGCTAAAATCTTACTATTGCTAAATACTTAGAAAATTGAGAAATGTAATCAAAGCTAAGCCAAAAAACTTTAGAAGGGAAAATGAATAAAAAACCAACGCTTTAGAAAAAATTAAAGGAATCAAAAAACCTAACAAACAAGGTATCAAACCTAGGTCAAACAAGAACATTTTTATTTCATGTGTTATATTATGCTTGTTTTGTTCAAGTTGCTGAATAAATGTTTGTATGAATGTGAGCAATAGATGTACTATGTATAAGCCTATGTAGGAGGTTGAGTTCATGTTGTATACTTCATCCATTTGCATGATTTTAATGCATTATAAATCCTACATGTAGTAGATGTATCAGTTAGTCCTAACTTCCTACAGTTTATTCATTGTTATACTCGTCGTGCCTTAGATTAATGGATGGATGGTTTCATGAACTTGTTCCTTAGATAGATAAGAATGAAAGTTGAAGGACTGCATTGTTTATATGAATGATACGCATGGCTAACCCCTATAGATGGTTGATATGCTAACTAGCTTAATTCAATAGATATGTTGGTTTATGCATTGTATTTCACTTCAAAAGGATGACTGGACTTCACCTAGGCTTGGGGAAGGAAAGGGGGTAACCCCAATTTGCTTCAAGACCCCTCTATGGGTCAGGTGGAGGATGAAGTTAAGATAGGAAGGAGGTAGAAACATTACAGAAATCCAAGTCACCTTGGTGGGTTTACGAAGAGAAAATTATTTGGAAAATTTGGCATGGTTGGAATGCTGAGATGGGGTGGGGATTTTCACTGTTGGATAGATATCGTCAAGATCTTTCCAACGACATCAACCTTGTCCAATTTGGACCAAGGATGAGGAATTTATCACCCTCCAAAGTTGACTTAGAAACTTGCGGCAGCGTAGGTCAGTGGTCTTGACCTTTCTGCATCCGCAATGCGGATTACGGTTTTCGGAAGGTAAATTCGTCAGTGTGGAATTCCGCATTTTCGCATTCGCAATGCAGATTATGGATTGCAGGAGGTAAAGTCACCTGATCTGGATTCCCGCACTTCTGCGTCCGCAATGCGAATTGCGGAAGGAAAAGTTGTTCCGGAGATGGAATAGGGATTTCCGCATTTCCTCATCCGCAATGCGGATTGCGGAATGCAAAAAGAGAAATCGTTGAAAGGACCTTTTTGAGGACTCCGGATTCTTTATCTCACAATGCAGGTTGCGGATTTCATATCACAATTGCAGAATGCGGATTGCGGATCACAATGATGGATTGTGGATCAGAGAAGAAATCAAAGGAAAGAAAAATGTATAGTAAATCAGAACTGGTTCCATGACCTCTAAAGACCACCAGGGAGGTCGGGGATGTTACAAAGTGGTATCAGAGCTAGGTTACAACACTAGTGCTATTAGGGCCAAACCGTGGAAGAAATCACACACAAGGAAATGCCATGGCACTATTTTAACCTTACAAAACTCTTATTTATTAATTGTCTAATGAATAATTTCCAGATTGTATGGATGTTTCAAGTTCTATGCTGTCTAATAAACATTTGTATCATGCACAGTGATTGCAATAGGTTACATTGAATCGTATGGCAAGGCCATGTGTAAGAAGAAAGAATGGTGACCGTTAATGATTCGCATGGCCCCTACAAACCTGGAGAAGACATGCTAGGGGAAAATGTGCAGGAAGAGAACATTGAAACAACGTCTAATGGAAGAAGGGAGCAGGTAACTCCCCAGAACTTGGTTGAGACCATCGTAAGTTTTAATGAGAAGCTGATAAAGGCTCAGGAAGAGCAGCACCAGCTCAATGCAGCCATTCTGTAGATCCTCACTGACATGCATCAGATGGTAAATATGGGATCCAATCCAAGTAGTATGGGAAGAGAAGGAAGGAATGCAATTAGTCACTCTATAGGTCATTCTATGCAGAGGACTCCAAGCCATAGAAGGGGTTCTGTGAGAAAAAATCATATAACATCCTCTTTGGGGTCTCCTTCCAGCAGGTCAGGACACTCCAGAGACTCTCAAAGGAGTCCAAGGCACACTTACAATAGGGACAAGAGAAGAAGGAAGTCCAAATGGATTCCACAAGGAGAATTTAGGAAATCAAGACCTCCTACCTTTGATGGAGAAAGCAAGACAGGCCAAGAGGCAGATGCATGGCTACTTGGAATGAAAAGTACTTCAAAATGCATGATTATTCAGAAAGTGAGAAATCTAGGGTTTCCATTTACAATCTGAATAACATAGCTTCCATTTGGTGGGAACACCACATGAAAGTGAAGAGAACTAGTGAAAGGAGGATCGGCTGGGAGTGGTTTAAGAGATACTTCAAGGAAGAATACCTATCAGCTAGGTATTATGACAACAAGAGAAAGGAGTTCAATGAACTCAAGTTGGGGAAAAATTCCATGGAGGAGCATGTTCATAAATTCTTGGAATTATTGAGGTATGTGGACTACATCAAGGATGAAAGAGTGAAGATTCAATTTTTCCTTGGAAGACTACCACATAATTCAAGGGATAGGAATGAGTTTGTCCATCCACCAAGTTTGGATGAAGCCATTAGAATGGCCATACATTGTTATGAGCACAATAAAGGAAATTCAGAAACTCAACCAACATGGAAAGGGAATCCCAAAGGAAAAATTGAACCAAGGAGAAGTGGCTTCAGGCCACCCTTCAGAATCCATTCCAGAACCTTTCCACAAGGAAAACAAGAAAGAAGTGGAATCAAACCAGCTGTGGCAGCAGAGAAAACATCAAAGGGACCACTTCAATGCTAGGGATGTGGAGATAACCACATGCTTAGAGATTGCCTACACTGAAGTGAAAACAACCGAAGCTTACACCACCTAAGAGAAGCAACCATAGTAGAAGAAATGGCCAGAACAACCCCTCGAATATATGCAACACTGGATGATCACCAAGCAGACCACCAATCAGCAGTGGTAGAAGTTGAAGGTAATATTTCTAAGCAATCTATTTATGTTTTAATTGACCTAGGATCTACTCATAGTTATGTGTCCCCTAAGGTGGTTGAAATTTGCTCTCTTAGCAAAGTGAGGCATTGTAAACCTTGTTTAGTTCAACTAGCCACTGGGACTAAGAGGAAGGTGAGTGAAGAAGTGGTGGAGTGCCCCATAGAACTTAATGGACTTCTCACCAAGGTAAACCTGAATGTTCTACCCTTAGGATCCTATGATGCCCTGATAGGTATGGACTAGCTGGAAATACATAGAACCAAGCTTGAATGCTATAAGAAGGTTCTTGAATGCATTGATGATGAAGGAAGACCAAGGTTGGTTAAAGTGATTCCTAAGCAATTTTCAGTAAGGCAGATTTCAGCTTTGCAACTGAGAAAGTTCTATAAAAAGGGATGCCAACTATATGTTGTGCATATATCAGATTCAGCAGAAGGTAAAGGACCACGGTTAGAATACTTTCAGTTGTTACAGGAATTCCAGGATGTATTTCCAGATGAAGTACCAGGACTACCACCCAAGAGAGACATTGATTTCTCCATTAATCTTGTTCCACGGGAAACACCAAGTTCTAAATCCTATTATAAAATGAGCACACCTGAACTGATAGAATTGAAGATGCAACTACAAGAATTAGTGGACAAATAATATAACAGACCAAGTGCATCTCCTTGGGTTGCACCTGTGTTGTTCGTTAAGAAGAAGGATGGGACTTTAAGGCTATGTATAGACTACAGGAAGCTAAACAAGGTAACAATCAAGAACAAGTATCCATTTCCAAGAATTGATGACTTCTTCGATCAGATGAAGGAAGCTAAAGTATTTTCCAAGATTGACTTGAGGTCTGGCTATCATCAACTGAGGATAAATGATGAAGACATTCATAAAAAAAAATCATAACTAGATATGGACACTATGAGTTCATTGTGGTGCCATTTGGCCTCACCAATGCACCTGCTACTTTCATGTGTCTTATGAATAGCGTCTTCAGTAAATAATTGGATAAGTTCGTGATTGTATTCTTTGATGAAATTTTGGTGTACTCAAAGAATGAAGAAGAACATAATGAACATTTGAGAATGGTATTGCAAGTCCTTAGAGAACACCAGCTGTATGCCAAGCTAAGTAAGTGTGACTTCTACCAGCATAAACTACAATACATGGGTCATATTATTTCAGCAGAAGGAATTGCAGTAGATCTAGAGATGATTGAGGCCATAATGGATTGGCCCACTCCAAAGAATGTTACAGACATTATATCTTTTATGGGTCTTGCAGATTACTACAAAAGGTCCATTGTAGGCTTCTCCAAGATAGCTCACCCAATTACATCATTACAAAGGAAGGAAGTCAAATTCATATGGTTTGAAAAATATGAAAGAAGCTTTCAGGAGTTTAAAAAATTACTTACTAGTGCACCTGTATTGAAGATTGCAGATCCAAGTAAATATTTTGTAGTATGCATTGATGCTTGCATCGAAGGGCTCGGCGGAGTGCTAATGCAAGAAGGGTTTGTAATTAGCTATGAGTCAAGGAAGTTGAAAGAGAATGAAAGGAACTATGCCACACGTGACTTGGAAGTAGTATCCATAATGCATGCTCTCAAGAAGTGGATGCATTGCCTTTTGGGGAGAAGATTTGAACTCAAGTCTGATCACATGAGCTTAAAATATTTATTTGACCAACCAAATCTGAACGCTAGACAAACTAGATGGATGGAATTTCTTTGTGAGTTTGATTTAGATATTAAGCATGTCAAAGGTAAAGAGAATAAGGTTGTTGATGCACTCAGCAGAAAATTTCATCTTGCAGCAATGGGTGTTTGTAAATCAGATTTGAAGGCAAGGATCCTTGAAGTTCAAGCTAATGATGAAGCTTACCTCCAAATCAAAGAGAAGTTGCAGCAAGGTAATATGGATGACAAGTGTGCAGGATATCAGATTGGGTAATACAATGTTCTTATGTATCAAGATACCAGACTGTACATTCTAGATACTCCATATCTAAAGAAGCTTGTGTTGGATGAGATACACCAAAAGCCATATTCTGGCCACCCAGGATATCAGAAGACTATAAAAAAAGCAAGGAAGTAGTACTTTTGGCATGGTATGAAGAAATACATAGATTAGTACATTTCTAGGTGTCAAAAGTGTTAGTAGGTCAAGGAAGAGCATCAACATCCAGCAGGATTGTTGCAGCCATTTCCATTCCAGAATGGAAGTGGGAAGTGATCTGTATGGATTTTATAACAGGTTTGCCAATGACAGTGAAGAAACATGATTCAATCATGGTGGTGGTGGACAAGCTATCAAAGGTAGCTCATTTCATTCCAGTCAAGTCCACTCACAAGGCCAATGACATTGCAAATATCTTCATGAGAGAGATATTCAGATTACATGGATTGCCCAAGAACATAGTTTCAGACCGTGACACAAAGTTCACATCCAATTTTTGGAACGAATTGTTCCAGGAATTAGGAACTCGGTTGAATTTTAGCACATCCTATCACCCTCATACTAATGGTCAGACTGAGAGAGTAAATCAGATTCTTGAATATATGTTAAGGATGTATGTGATAATCCAAGCGGGAAGACAATTTACACTTAGTGGAATTTTCTTACAACAATGGACATCAAGCATCATTGAAAATGAGTCCTTTTGAATTGTTGTATGGAAAAGGATGCCGAACTCCAGTGAGCTGGGATAGCCCAGTGAACAGAGTAGTGCTTGGACTAAAAATGATTGAATGGAGGAAGATATTGTGAAGATCGGGAAAATTTTGAAGGGAGCACATGATAGGCAAAAAAGTTATGCATATCTAAAAGGAATGCATAAGGAATTTCAGATTGGGGATCATGTCTACTTGAGAGTAAAACCAAGGAAGAGTTCCATGAAGTTGGGAAGTTGTGCCAAGTTGGAACCCCAATATTGTGGACCATTTGAAGTCCTTGATAAGATAGGACCAGTTGCATATAGGATTGCATTACCTGCTAGCATGCGAGCTCATAATGTTTTCCATGTCTCTTTGCTTAAGAAGTATGTATATCATCCTAATCACCTCATTGATTGGCATGTGATACAAGAGGAACCTGAGCGAGAATTCCAAGTGGATCCTGTGTGCATTCTCGACAACAAAGTTACTTTACTCTGGAAGGGAGACATAGGATAGGTAAAGGTGCAATGGAAATACCTTAGTCCATAGGAGGCTACATGGGAGCTGAAGGATGCCATGAGAGAGGCATTCCCATTTTTGTTAATTTTTTAGAACACCTAGGGCGATGTTCTTCTAAGGAGGAAGGATTTGTAATACCCCTACCTTTCCTTAATAATTATTGGCCCAATATGAACATTGTGTATAAGAATGTGTGTTTTCCCTAGTTGGGAGCTCAAGGCCAAGGCTCCACTAGTGGCTTATTAAAGTTTGTTGCATAGGAAAGTATTTCACATTTGAACTATTAATGTGCTACTAAGACATGAGATATTGTAATTGATGTAAATGTTTAATATTGTAATGAAATAATAAGGGAGCTAGCTAAGTGAGGCAAATAATGAGAAGCGGCTATGGTATCCACTAGGGAGAGGCGGGGGGGTATGGGATAGGGACCATGCTGCCACCTGTACAAGAGAAACCATTTTGATTCCCCATCATGACCCATAATTCGGTTACAGAGAGTGGGGAAGGAAATTTAGCGCAGAGGAGGTTGTGGGGAATAAAAATTTCCCTAAGATCGGAAAGGGGGGTGGTTCTGTGCAGTTCGGTTATGTGCTGCTCCATTCTCCCTGAAATCCATTCGACCATTTAAGAACCCAAAACCCTGTTATGTTATGCTACTATTACCCAGAACTCCAGGGAACAATATTTATAGGACCCAACCATGAATTAGAGAAGGAAAAACGTGATTTTATGTAGAAACCGAAATCACAGAGTTGAATGTCATAGAAAACCCCATGCGGATGCATTATCTATTGAAGAACTCCTTGTAATACAACCATGTAAGAAGTTACAGAGTGTTAATAGCTTGAGGAAACTGTGAGAACACGGGACTGGGTTTGCAGAGAGTTAGACTGCGGGACAGAGCTCAGTCTGCAATTCTGAGAAAAAACGGTTGGTTAAACTGTGGTAGAAGGACAATATAGGGTTGGGTTGCTTGATAAACCCAATGAAGGATGTAATCTCATAGAGAAATCAACTGGACCTTTCTATGCCCACCCTAAATAGCACTGGAAGGGAAGATTCCTTGAGCAACTATGTGGCAGAGAAGAGGGTCTTCCTTGTGTTGGGTGAGGTAGGTAATGTGGGTGACATGTTTGCTGAATGTGGGATGCCTGTAGCTCTGTGGTTGAGATCGTTGGCTTAGAAATACCTTCCTTGTTTTCTTTATATGCTTGATAAACCAAAATTGTAATGTCCCTTGTTAGGAAGTTTATCAAAATGGCAATTTTTCACTTTTTTCCCTAGTTAGACCTTTGACTAGTTTTGAGCTCTAGGTCCCCAAATTGCTCCAATTGCTCCCAAATCTTCTAAGAAGGTATATGGATGATGTTAGAACATAAATATGTGTTTCAGGGATGATTTTGGACCTTTAAAATACTTCTGCAAATCCTTTTTCAATTATGGCCAATGTAGGGAACTTTACCAGTAATTTCCCTTTGACTAGTATTAGTCTCTAAGTCTCAAATTGACTCCAAGTGCCTTCAAATATTCAAGGAATATGTATGAATGATATTATGAATTGAATATGATGTTTAGGGATGATATATGACCACCAAAAGACCTCTGCAAACTCTCTTAATATTTTGTACCAAGTATGCAATTTTACTAGTAATTTGGGGTTCAAATCCCCCTGGGGTAAGTACTGAAAATGGCTTCCAAAATGCCTCCAAGACCACTCAAATTTGTGAACAACGGTAGGTAATGTATTAAGGATGTTATTAAGGTCTCATGTGCACCATTAATTGATTATTATATCTGTTTGAACCCTCTCCCATTCAGCTGCAAAAATCACCCATTCGACCCTTGGGGAAATGGCACTATTTCTTCTCCCAATGCAATTAAACTAAGTAAAAATACTTCAAATGCTCAAGTACAGTACATGAAACTTTTAAAATACATCCATGGCATTCCATTAATCACAAATTAGCATAGAATCATCCATTCATTTGAAATCATCAGCATTACATTGGTTCACAACAAGGTAGTGGGGAAATGGCATTGTTCTTTCATTAAAAATGAGATTTATACATTTCTACTTGGAATTTCGACCTGAAACTTTCTGGATATAAAGAACAGAGTATTTAATTCATATTAAAAAATAAATGTTTCATTAGCATCTCCCCTAAAGAGTACAATAGCTCACCAAAAACTCCCTCCCTCAAGGATCAAGAATATGCCATCAAAACTGGAAATGGTTGAAGGAGTGAGCTGCAGTAGAAGAAACCATGTGCTTACCTAGAGATTACACCTGCAAATAAATACTCCATTAAAGCTCCAAATGAAAGTTCTGAATGGACTTTCCAATTACCAACTTGGATGGGAATCTTTCACTCTCGAAATTGGCTAAGGAAAGAAACTAGTCATCCACTAGCTCTCCCTCTTAACAAATGCAATTGAAAATTCTACAAATGATCAAAAGCCAGTTTTATTCTTTGTTATTGACATTTATAAACTTCTAATTTCATCCATGGGTCAAATTCCTTCCAAGAGACTCATGCCAAGTCAAGTTGGGAAGAACTTCCAAAGAATGCCACTTGTACAACAATTCCTAGTTTGCCACTTCCACCAAATCACATGTGGAAGCATCTTAGCTTACCTAACTCCCTTGAGTGCCCTCTTGGAGGCTATTTTTATCCCTAACATGTCATATATGTCATATGTAAGCCTTCAGGTCTGATTTGTGTCATAGGTGTCATAGCATCTTCATCATTGTTGTCATAGAGCTAGGGAATCTAGCCCAAGTGTCCCACTAGCTCCAAATTGCCTCTTCCTCTTCCATGGGAGTTACTCTTCCTCTATATTTCAACCTTGGATGAGTCATTCCATGAATAATACCTTTTGAAATCCCCCAAGTATGTTACCATTTACCTTGAATTCGAATTGGTGAGAGAATGATGCCAAGTGTAGTGGGGAAATCTAGCCATATGTGGGTCCCACTTCCTCCATGTGTCTTCATGATCAAATGCCACTTTGATTTTCACTTGTATATATTTACTTAGATCCTTTATTAAATATTTATGCCATTCTAATGTTCAAAGATCATTTATTATTCCCCTTATTCCAAATCCCAGGGCTTCTAGGAAACTAGTAATTTTCCTCCTTGGCATTTATTTGACCCTTAACATCAATTTGACAAACTCTAATGAATATGGCCAATGTGATTAGGCCATTGTGACCCAATGCAAAATTTGGGAATGACAAATCCTCCTTTCCCAATATTGCTTGTCCTCAATTAATTTCAAACATGGGTGTTGAAGAACCTGCTTTCTGTATAATTCTTTGAAGTTGCCATTGAATTGCCCAACCTTGAGTCTTTGAGTTTCCATGAAGATTTTAGAGAGGAACCACCATGCTTAATGATGCACTACTCCGATAAAAATCACTTTATTAAGTGGGAAATCCATCTCCCATACTACTTGTTTCCCCAAAAAAATTGAAACCAATGAGATAAAAATTATTCCAGGGTCCCATTGCTTGTATTGCACCCCAACAATTAAGAGTGCTCTCCAACCCACACCATTAGATAAGAGGATTCTTGGATCCCATTTTCTTGTATGCATTCTTCCAAACATCATGAGTAGAAAATATATATCATCAAAGTACATAACAACATAATGAAAATGTTCATCAAGGAGGTGCTTCATCAAAGAATCATGAAAGTGATTATACCTCCAAGCAAGTAGACCACTATTTTCCAAGTGCATACAAGCTTCAAGTGACCAATCAAATCTGCTCCAATGACATAGGTGAGGATCCCATGTCCTATAATGCTACTCCAAAAGGATCTGATATGCATCAAAATATTCAGGCATGTATTCATTCATCCAAGAAGTGAATGAAGAATCTTCACTAAGATTTGAACCAAATAATGAGCAGAAAAAAACGAGACTTCAAATGACTCAAAGAAGTCTCACCCATACATCCCTGAATGTGAGAATCATAAATATATAGTAAAGTATGTGGCTTCCAACAAAAAATTTCTCCAATCATAAATTTACTCACCCAAGTGTTGGATGATGTTCCTCCAACATCAAATGATTCAATTGTTGAGTAAGAAAAACCATGAGTCTTCAAGTGACTCAAATCCATATCATAGGTGCATCATCATAAAGTAACAAATGATGCTGCTGCAAATGTTAATAAGAATGTGCTCCAACCATATCATCATAAAAATTAAATCTAGGAGTTCCATACTCCTCATGTGGCACCATAAAAAAGAACCCTTTCACCCATTCTTCATTGAGACTGATGCTACAAAACATGGAATTGTAGGATGTAGGAGAATTAACTAACTCACCCAAATGATTAAAAAGTGCAGAATTTTCATCATGGTAAGGATCCATATGGGTAGTATCATGCAGCTCCTTCAAAAGCATGAAACCTTTGTCATAGATTGGTTCCAATGTAGAGGAATCATGCTCTTCTTTAAAAATTGCATAACCTTCATCAAGAGACAATTCAAGTTCCTCTTCCACCACATCAAGTGTTTGGATCTCTTCAAGTTCATCTTCAAACACATCTAGCACATTCAATTTTTCACATTTCTCATGATCCACCATGTCATGAGCATCCTCCAAACAATCTACCATTTGACAATCTGAAACATAGGAGGACAAACAAGTATCTTGCAACTTTTCAAGAAGTTGTTCATTTTGAATTGTGAGCTTATGATTATCCTCATTATTCTTCAAGTATGCATCATGCAACAATTAATTAAGCTCAAAAAAATGGTTTCTATCAAAAAGAAAATACATGAAATTACCTTTGATGTGGCACATTGCTCTTTGAATCTTCTCCATGTATTCAAGGAAGGATGTTTCCTCCAATGAAGTAGCTCTCCAACAAGAATTTGACACCAATGATTGAGTGTCATGGAGAATGCTGAGGGACTATTGGATCTTCTTTTCATTCATCTTTAAGGATCCTTCAAGAAAATGAGGCTCTTGCAAATGAACCTCCTCATCTTCTTCATTTTTTCTTGGACCAACTTCATGAAGCTCAAGTGGTGATGGGGAAATTGATCTTGGTTCTTCTTCAACTGCTACAAGGTCTTCATTATCATGCTTAATGGAACTTGGGATTGCAGCAACACTTTCAAAAGTGATCTATATGTCACCAACATAGAGTTGTTAGCACCCATCAGTAGGTACTCCTTCATAGTTTAAGCATCCATCAGTAGATGCTCTTTGGTTCATGTCTAAGCTAGAAGGTGTCTCGAAATGATCTTCCATATTCTCAATAGAATCTTCTTCATGATCTTGTGATGTCTCTTCCTTTTGCTCCTTCAAGCAAGATGATGCATTTTTCCCCTTGTTTTCCTTAGGATCAATATCTTTGGAATCTCTTTTTGAAGAATTCCCAAAAGCTCTCCTCAAGGAGGAAATCATTTCACGCACACATATATGATATTCTCTCCAAGGTTCTTTGCAAGAAGGGCATAAACCTTTCTTTACTAACTCCACATATTGATTTTTGGGCCTATTTGCAAAAATATGTTTAGCATAGTACTCAAAAGACATGACATTTTGTGTATTTTTTCTCAAAGCAAGATATTCTTGATATTTTTTATATTGTTGGGGCAAGGTTTTATATGTTGCTCTTAATCTTTGGAACTCACTCATAGAATTATCCTTGGTTGGTGTGACACACTCATATTCCTCAAATTTAAATTCATAAGAATAATATTCATTTCTCTTTAAATTGTAAGAAGTTTTGCATGATGGCACCTCTTCCTCATACCATTCACATTCTGCTTCATATTGCTCATAAGCATCTGCATATTCCTCATAAGAATTATACTCATAGGATTCATCATAATAGTAACACATGGCTGCCAATTATTCTTGAATTTATGTACCTAATACACAGGTGCAACGACCATACTCTGATACCACTATAATGTCCCTTGTTAGGAATTTTATCAAAATGGCAATTTTTCACTTTTTTTCCTAGTTAGACCTTTGACTAGTTTTGAGCTCTAGGTACCCAAATTGCTCCAATTGCTCCCAAATCCTCTGAGAAGGTATATGGATTATGTTAGAAAATAAATATGTGTTTCAGGGATGCTTTTGGACCTTTAAAATACTTCTGCAAATCCTCTTTCAATTCTGGCCAATGTAGGGAACTTTACCAGTAATTTCCCTTTGACTAGTATTGGTCTCTAGGTCTCAAATTAACTCCAAATGCCTTCAAATATTCAAGGAAGGTATATGAATGATATTAGGACTTGAATATGATGTTAAAGGATGATATATGGCCACCAAAATACCTCTGCAAACTCTCTTAAGATTCTGGACCAAGTATGCAATTTTACTGGTAATTTGGGGTTCAAATCCCCTTGGGGTAAGTACTGAAAATGGCTTCCCAAATGCCTCCAAACCCACTAAAATTTGTGAAAATAGGTAGGGAATGTATTAATGATGTTATTAAGGTCTCATTTTCAACATTAATTTATTATTATATCTGTTCCAACCCTCTCCCATTCAGCTGCAAAAATCACCCATTCGACCCTTGGGGAAATGGCATTATTTATTCTCCCAATGCAATTAAACTGAGTAAAAATACTTCAAATTCTTAAGTACAGTACATGAAACTTGTAAAATACATACATGGCAATCCATTAATCACAAATGTATCATATAATCATCCATTCATTTGAAATCATCAGCATTACATTGGTTCACAACAAGGTAGTGGGGAAATGACACTATTCTTTCATTAAAAATGATATTTATACATTTCTACTTGGAATTTCGACCTAAAACTTTCTATAGATGAATAAAAAAGTATTTAATTCATATTAAAAAATGAATGGGGCATTAGAATCTCCTCCAAAGAGTACAATAGCTCACCAAAAACGCCATCCCTTAAGGATCAAGAATATGCCATCAAAACTGGAAATGATTGAAGGAGGAGCTGCAATAGAAGAAACCATGAGCTTCCCTGTAGCTTAAAACTGCAAATAAATACTCCATTAAAGCTCCAAATGAAAGGTTTGAATGGTCTTTCCAATTACCAACTTGGATGGGAAATCTTTCACCCTCGAAATTGGCTAAGGCAAGAAACTAGTCATCCACTAGCTCTCCCTCTTCACAAATGCAATTGCAAATTCCACAAATGATCAAAAGTTGGTTTCATTCTTTGTTATTGAAATTTATAAACTTCTAATGTCCTCCATGGGTCGAATTCCTTCCAAGAGACTCATGCCAACTCAAGTTGGGAAGAAATTACAAAGAATGCCACTTGTACAACAATTCCTAGTTTCTCACTTCCACCAAATCACATGTGGAAGCATCTTAGCTGCCATAACTCCCTTGAGCACCCTCTTGGAGGCTATTTTCCCTGACATGTCATTTATGTCATATGTCAGCCTTCAGGTCTGATTTGTGTCATAGGTGTCATAGAATCTTCATCATTGTTGTCATAGAGCTAGGGAATCTAGCCCAAGTGTCCCACTAGCTCCAAATTGCCTCTTCCTCTTCCATGGGAGTTACTCTTCCTCTATATTTCGACATTGGATGAGATATGCCATGAATAATACATTTTGAACTCCCCCAAGTATGTTACCATTCACCTTGAATTCGAATTGGTGAGAGAATGATGTCAAGTGTAGTGGGGAAATCTAGCCATATGTGGGTCCCACTTCTTCCATGTGTCTTCATGATCAAATGCCACTTTGATTTTCACTTGTATATATTTATTTAGATATTTTATTAAATATTTATGTCATTCTAATGTTCAAACATCATTTATTATCCCCCTTATTCCAAATCCTAAGGATTCCACCCCAAACCTAGGAAACTAGCAATTTTCCTCCTTGGGAATTATTTGACCCTTAACATCAATTTGACAAACTCTAATGAATATGGCCAATGTGATTAGGCCATTGTGACCCAATGCCAAATTTGGGACATGACACAACTATAGGTTGGATTAGCATTGAAGTAGACCTTTATTGTTAGAGAGCCTAGTTATCCCTCCTTAGTGGATACGCAGCCCAACTCGGGGGTGGTCTCTCAGGTAAAAGAGTATAGGTTGGACAGATACCTAAGGTTGGGTGGAACGTTGCTATCACTTATCCAGTTTCTTGGTTAACTTCAAGATCCAAAGATAAGTGTTTCTGTGAAGTGAACATTGTTATTTCATGTGTTATATTATGCTTGTTTTGTTCAAGCTGTTGAATAAATGTTTGTATGAATGTGAGCAATAGATGTACTATGTATAATCCTAAGTAGGAGGCTGAGTTCTTGTTGGATACTTCATCCATTTGCATGAGTTTAATGCATTATAAATCCTGCATGTAGTAGATGTATCAGTTAGTCCTAACTTCATACACTTTATGCATTGTTATGCTCATCATGCCTTATATTAATGGATGGATGGTATTATGAACTTGTTCCTTAGAGAGATAAGAATGCAAGTTGAAGGACTGCATTGTTTATATGAATTATATGCATGGCTAACCCCTGCAGATGGTTGATATGCTAACTAACTTAATTCAGTAGATATGTTGTTTTATGCATTATCTTTCCCTTCAAAAGGATGACTGGACTTCACCTAGGCTTGGGGAAGGAAAGGGGGTAACCCGAGTGTGTTTCAGGACCCCTTTGTGGGTCAGGTGGAGGATGAAGTTAAGACAGGAAGGAGGTAGGAACCTTACAGAAAGCCAAGTCACTTTGGTGGGTTTATGAGAAGGAAATTAGTTGGAAAATTTGGCATGGTTGGAATGCTCAAATGGGGTGGGGATTTGCACCATTGGATAGAGCTCTTCAAGAGATTTCCAACGACACCAGCCTTGTCCAATTTCGACCAAGGATGAGGAAGTTATCACCCTCTGAAGTTGCCTTAGAAACTTGCGGGAGCGGAGGTTAGTGGTCCTGACCTTTCCGCATTCACAAGGACCATTCTGCATCCGCAATGCGGATTGCGTAAGGTAAATTCGTCGGTGTGGAATTCCGCATTTCCGCATCCGCAATGCATATTTTGGATTGCGGGAGGTAAATTCACCTAGTGTGGATTCCCGCACTTCCGCATCCGCAATGCGGATTGCGGATTGCAGAAGGAAAAGTCATTATGGAGATGGAATAGGGATTTTTGCATTTCCGAATCCGCAATGCGGATTACGGAATGAGGAAAGTGGAATCGTCGAAAGGACCATTTTGAGGACTCCACATTTTGAATCCCGCAATGCAGATTGCAGATTGCGGATCACAATGGTGGATTGCGGATCCAAGAAGAAATTGAAGAAAAAATGTATAGTAAATCAGAAGTGGTTCCATGACCTTTGAAGACCACCAGGGAGTTCAGGGGACGTTACACTATGTTTCTAGTTAATGTATAGAATTTTATGTTAGTACCGAATAATGATGTTAGGTGTTTGATTTATGTATTTAGGTATCTAATATATGTCATTGTAGTATTTTACTATGTTATTTCAACTTACTATGTAGTACTGATTTGAAGTGTTTAATTTATATCTCTAGATATCTATTTTGTATAGGGTGTAAAAATACTTTTCAATGTAGGTCTAGCACTTCTCAAGTACTGTCAAAATGATTTGGTAGGTACTTGTAAACTTTGTACTTTTCTATTTGCAATTTTTAAAATTGGAAAATGATTTATTTTCATCTAGTAAATAGGATGTTTTAATTTGCACGATACTTCATTTTTAGATGGCTTATTGAATTTTAAGGTGAAATCATGTTTTGAGAAGCTAGTGTATGCTTTACGCAACTTTCCAGAAGATGCTTTGAATCCTGACACATTAGTTCCACTGGCCTATTCAATCAAGGTTTTCCCCTGCTCTCTATTGTGTTCAACCATTCATATTTTTGTTGCTATTAGTTCATGGAAATTCCAAACTATCTTCCTAGATCTCCCAAGTACAAAAGGGCGTAGTTACCAAGTTCGGTGCAATACGGAAAAATTCGAATGAGAAAATTTCAATTCAGGAATATACATCTTAAATATTTTCAAATGTTGGCAATTTGCTCTGCTTTCTATTGTGTTCAACCAGTAATATTTATGTTGCTCTTAATTCATGGCAGTTTTGGTTTATTTATCTTCCTAGATTTCCTGAGTCCCAACTACAAAAGTGCGTAGTTTTTTTCATAAGAAAAAACATTATACTTTATTGAATGTATACAAACGGTTACAAGGAGATCTGTCACGTCCCCATTTTGACCCCCTTCGCATTTACATCGTAAATGATGTAAATATTGTTATTTAATCATGGTGAGGAGCTCAAGGCCAAGTCCCCACCATTGATTTAGTGTTTTATGTATCGGCAATTAAAAATAGATGCATGTGGTTCTTGTGCTAGATAGGCACAATGTAAATAAGACATCATGTAAATACGAATTTTAATGAAAATACCCACAACTAGCTATGCAATGCAAAAAAGAGATGGGGGCATGATTCTACAAGGAATAGGGAGGGAAATTATTCAAACCCTTGAGCCAATGGTGTTAATCCATGTGTCAATGAGAAAACCCATAAACCACCAACTACCCATTTTGGGTTATGCATCCAATCATTTAATTCTTCCAAGAGTTGGTTGAGGCAATTAATGCCTTGGGAATGGAAAGGTATGGAAGCCAATTTTGTGCATGGGAAAGCCATCAACCTGGGAATTCATATTTTTGCTTCTTGGGCAAGAAAACACCCATGAAATGGTTCCCAAAGCCATTCCTCACCCAGGGCTTTGATCCTCTCACGCAAATTGAGACTGCTGGAAGTTACATTCGCGTTTTTCATAAAAAAAAACGCAGGGTTTTCCTTGCCCGGAAACTCCTTTTTGGTTTTGGACAATAGCTGGGAAGAAGGGGCTGCGATTTGGGACTGTATGGAGGTCGTTTTGTCCCAGAATTGCCATGGGCATTTTTCCTAAAAACGATTTCTGCTTCCCGGGGTTTTCCCAAACCTCCATTGTTCATTTTTAGCCTTCCCACGTTTTTTCTGAAGCTCAAGGAATCATTTTCATGCTTATCATTGTACAAACGTTTTTCTCCTGTCCAGCCATTGCAGTTAGCTGATTATCTGCATCCCTATTTGATTTGGATACTGTAAGTAAGAGATTGGAGTGGTAGTGGAAAGTGAGGGCTTGATAAACCTAGTGGGGGAGACAACCTCTCAAGAAGATCAAGAGGGATTTGGCTACTCTTCTATGCACACCCTGAGAGCACTAGATGGGGAAGGTATGGCTTGAGGGACTGTACAGCAGTGAAAATAATACTTCCTTGTGCTAGGTGTGTAGGCATTGTGGGTGCCAATCTAGATAGATCTTGTAAGGTTATCCCTGGATCTGTGCTTGAGCTCACTAGCTTAGCAACTCTTCCTTTCCATTTCCTAGCAGCCTGATAAACCCAATTGTAGATTGGCTTGGCTCATCTTGGTGTATGCTTGGCTATGTGTGAGTCTGTTGTTCCCTAGTTCCTTGTAGAAATCATGCCCAGCTCGGGGGTGGCAATTGTATCAAGAGGTTGATAAGCACAACTGGCCTATGGTTGGGTGGAACGTTGCAGATGCATAGCTAGTTGCTTGGGACTACTTTGTTAAGATAAGTATTCTCTTGTGTTAACTTTGCAATTATTTATTTGATGAATATCTTGAATGTATGATGGATGTGTAATTGAAATTACTTCCGCTGTGTTTTATTATAACTATACATTTCCATATGTCTTGTTATATTATGTGAATGCTTATTTAATAAGCTCATGGGGCTAGATTCCCGGTTTTAGCATCACGATCCTCTCCATCGCACTAGTATGATGGGAGGGGACGTGACAAGATCCAATCCAGCATGACATTCCAGTCAAAGGAGACATAAGTAGATGGCCCAGCAGCCAAGTAAAAGAAACAATCTAACCAAGCATCGGTCAAAACCATGAAATAGTAGGCCCAATCCGAGATAGACCGGATGCCCAAGATAGATAAACGTTTGTGTGATGAAGGACCATATCCAACCCAGATACAAATGATAGAATGAACAACAGAAAACACTAAATACAACTGTTATAAATATAATAGAGATAAACAGTAGAAAATTAATAGAGTTGATAGGAACAAAATGTAACCCCCAAGAAACTAATGCGAGAAAAGGTTCCAAAAGGTGGAGGTCGGTTGTGTAGAGCCCTGCACAATCTCAAAATAGATATGTCCTTCCATAGCCTCAAGACCCCGACGAGAGAGTCCATCAGCAGTGATGTTGTGCTCACAATAAATATGGAAAATAGATGTATGTGGATTGAGATTCAAAAAATGTCGAGTTAGATCCAGCCATGTAGTGAGTGCAAATGCGTTGATGTTATCCTGTTCATTGGCCCATTGCACAACAATCATGGAGTCTTCAACAACCTGCTCCAAAAAAAATCAACCTATGAAAAAAATGAAAGACCAACCATAACCCCAATAGTTCGCCTTTAGTATTGGTACCCCGACCGCCACACATCCAGAGGCTGATCAAATCACCATTAGCACATTCTAGATATGCACCAGCACCATAGCACCCCGTAGAAGATAAAGTAGCACCGTCAAAATGAACCTGATTACCAGAACATAGAAGAGTAGTTGGCCAAAGAGAACAATCAACCAATGGGACATCCACCTGAATCGAATCAGCATAATCAGTAGAGAGTGAAAGTATCACTGCCGCCACCCTGCTAGGCTCTAAGCATGTATTCTCAAAGATTCGATGATTCCAGGATTTCCAAATTTCCCAATATGTTAAGCATGCTAAAACCCCCAGGTGGTGATTCTGTACAAACAAGTTTTTTAAACCAGTCTTGTATTGTGAAAATCGAATCAGCAGGTAAAAATATAAAAGGATCAACAATGAAGGACCATACCCTGACAGTGAATTGGAAGGTGACAAATAGATGAAGAAAGGTTTCAACATCCTAATGGAAAAGTGAACAAATTGAAGGGCCAGTGAAGCCGCGCTTCTGGAGATTCCCCCATATGAGGATCTTCCCAGGCAGAAGTGGCTAGATAAAAATGTTAACCTTTAATGGTAAAGGCCAACGCCAAAGAACTCGATGCCACCATACATTTGACCAAGACGAAGATGAGATGATAGCATCATAATCCAAACGAGATGTAATGGATCCATCTTTAGTGTTCCAAGACCACAGAAGTTGATCATCTTCTACATCGATTCTGACATTAGCCTAGTACAGATCTAAAATGTAAGCATCCCATTCCATTGCCAACCCAACTGATAAGCCTAATTGTGCAGCACTGAGCCAAACATTAAATAACTTGTTCAGATCATTCTTTATCAGTATATGATGGAGAAAATAATAGCCCCAACCCCTGAGGTGCCAGAGTAGTTCAATTGACAGTTTAAATGGCTCCGGACCCCCCACAATAGGATCAACACCAATGATGATGTGTCAGCTATTACCTGGAGACCATGCCAGCCATTCGGCCAATACAGGAAAGGAAAGTAGTAACCCAACCTAGATGTTAGAGATGTGTTTGGAGGATTTCTTGCTGTATCTAATCCACTATATAGTAGACAAACACCCAAAATATTTGTCTTTTAAAATGTTGCCCCATATACAGTCCACCGATAAGGCCCTCCAAAGACTCTTTGCCAAAAGTGCCATAGAGAAAGAATAGATATTTTTTTATGGCCCAACCACCCTGTGCAAAAGGCCTGGCCAGAGTAGACCATTCCACAAGATGAATCTTATGAGGTCCATTCCCAACCCAGATGAACCGATGGATCAACTATCGAATGCATGATAAAATAGTACTGGGGGTCTTACAGAGAGAGAACCAATAGACCCCCAGATTTTGTAGCACCGACTTGACTAATGTGAGTCTTCCCCCACTAGACAACCAGTGTCATTGCCAATGGAGAATACGCCTTTCGAATTTTGTAACAAGCCACTGCCAATCAGCGACCCGATAACCAGATGGTTTAAGAAAATAACCCAGATAATGAGTACCAACAGTAAGTTCTGTAGCAGTGAAGGGAATGAGATTAGTGAACTCCAACAGATCCTCATTGACCAAATTATTTTGTAGTAATTTGGATTTTCCATCATTGATGTGCATACCCGATGTAATACAAAATATTTGCAGTATAGACCAAATGTGACCCCAAGACCGAAGATTTGCAAGCCAAAATAACATCACATCATCAACAAAAAATTGATGGGTGATAAAGTACTGTGGCGATACCTGGATACCAGAAATCAATGATTTCTCCTTAGCTATTAAAAGCTGTCTGCTGAGGCCCTCAATCACAATCAAGAAGAGAAGTGGTGACAAGGGACAGCCTTGACAGAGACCCCAGGAACATGTCACAAATTCGGTAGGACAGCCATTGATGAGTATAGAAAAATTAACAGAATTTACACATGCCATAATCCATTTAATGGCACCCCAAGGAATGCCGATCTGAACCAGATCAAGTCTCAAATAATTCCAATTCACATTATCATATGCTCTCATGAGGTCAATTTGAAGTATAATAGCCTGAAGATTTTTGGATTTGATACTGTGCATCGCCTCCTGGGCCACCCCAACTGCATCAAGTATCTGACGGTTATCCAAAAACCCATACTGTTCCATAGATAAACCCTTAGATAGAATTGGCTTGATCCTATGGGCTATGATCTTTGAAATTATTTTCTAGGCCAAATTGCAAAGTGATATTGGACGAAAAATCCATGAAGGTCGAGGGATTCGAAACCTTGGGTATCAATGCCATAAAGGTAGCATTGAGAGAACCCGACACCTCCCACCGAATACGTGAATCCTCCACCATATATAGAATCTACTGCCCCATAATATCAAATAATTCCAGGAAGAGTTCCGAGTTCCAGCCATCTGGACCCAGACTTTTATCTTTCGCAAAACCTTTAAGAACAACATGGATCTCCTTCAAAGTAACCAGAATAAAGATGTCCTTGTTGGTTGTGGAGCCAGATATTCTAGTCTCATAGATGATGTTATCTTAGCAGTACACTCGAGAGGACTGTACACTCATCCCCCTACCTTAGGGTTCGGGACTGTTTTCGCCAGTTGTTTTCGGGCCCATGGTTTTGGGTATACCGTGGTATTTTCCCATTGCATTTCCCTTATAAAAGAAAGTCATTGTAATACGGCTAGGAATGATGTACTAGGTTTTATGCATTGTAAATATCTCTGAGATTAGGAGAAAGACTGTGAGACAGTGAAGAGGAAGTGCAGCGGTTGTGCTGCAGGTTGTATCCCTTCACTTTGCTGGACAGAATAATAATAAGGACTGGCAACTTCAGTGTGGACGTAGCCCAAGTTGGGTGAACCACTATATATATGTGTTTCTCTTGTAATGTGTGTGTGATTATATTTGCATTTATGTTTATTGTTATTGCTCTGTGATTCTGTTTTCTAACAATTGGTATCAGAGCCAAAGGTCTATTTGGTAGATAAACCCGCAGGAAGATAGGGTTTCTAGTTTGAGTGGGAGCAATGGCAGAAGAAGGAAAGTTTAAGGTCAAGAAGTTTAATGGCCAAAACTTCGGGTTATGGAAGATGCAAATGGAGGACTATTTCTACCAGAAGGATCTATTCCTGCCATTGGGAGGAAGAGCAAAGTAGTCGGCGGCCATGAAGAACGAAGAATGGGAAGTTATTGACAGAAAGGCTCTGGAAATAATACGACTGAGCCTGGCTTTGTCGGTGGCTTTCAATATCTCAAAAGAAATGACAATGGAGGGTTTGATGAGTGCACTGGGTAAGCTGTATGAAAAACCCTCGGCCTCCAACAAGGTATTTCTAATGAAGTGTTTATTTAATATGAAGATGTTTGAAGGTGGATCTGTTACTGATCATTTAAATGAGTTTAATACGGTTACAAATCAACTAAGTTCTGTAAGTGTGAACTTTGACAATGAGGTTAGGGCTCTTCTAATCTTGTGTTCATTTCCAGAAAGCTGGAATAGCTTGGTCATGGTTGTAAGTAACTCTGTCTCTGGTTCAAACACTTTGAAATTTGATGATGTCATTGGTGTTATTCTTAGCGAGGAAATGCGAAGAAAAAGCATAGGTGAAACATCGAGTAATGCTTTGACCATGGAAAGTAGGAGAAGACAAAAGGAGAGAGGAAAGAGCCAAGGTAATCGTGGAAAGTCTAAAACAGGAAGATCGAAGTCCATACTGAGAAAAATAGAGTGCTGGAACTGTGGGAAAGAAAGGACATCTGAAGAAAGACTGCAGATCTCTAAAGAATAAAGGAGATGCACAGAAGGAAACTACCTAGGAAGCAAATGTAGCAGGTGATGTGTTACAAGATGCTTTGATTCTTGCATTAGATAATACTAGTGATTATTGGGTAGTAGATTCAGGGGTTTCATGTCATGCTACACCCCATAGGAAATACTTTCATGATTATGTTCCAGGAGATTTTGGACATGTTTGATTGGGTGATGATGAGCCATGTAAAATTGTTGGAATGGGTAAGGTATGGATAAAAGTTAAGAATGGAACTGATTGGCTATTGAAAAATGTAAGGCATATTCCTGCTATGAAAATAAATCTGATCTCAACAGGGCAGTTGGGAGATGGCGGTTGTCTATCTACATTTGGATAAAAGTGATAGAAGATCACTAAAGGATCAATGGTGATAGCAAAAGGAGACAGGGTAGGTACGTTGTATTTATGTCCTCATAATACTGACCATTCTATCTCTTTAGCTTCCATAGGGACAGATACAGCATTGTAGCATCATAGGCTTGGCCACATGAGTGAGAAAGGGATGCAGATTCTCCACTCAAGGAAGTTACTGCCAGATTTGAAGCAGGTAAGTTTGGAATTCTGTGAAAACTGTGTTTATGGAAAACATAAGAGAGTCATATTTCTCAGGGTTGGGAAACAAAAGAAGAATGAAAAGTTAGAGCTTGTGCATACAGATGTATGGGGACCAGCTCAGGTACAATCTCTTGGTGGATCTCATTATTATGTTACATTTATGGATGATGCAACTAGAAAAACTTGGGTTTATTGCATTAAACAGAAATCTGATGTGTTTGCTACTTTTAAGAAGTGGAAAGATTTGGTTGAGAATGAGACAGGAAAAAGGTTGAAATGTCTCAGATCTGATAATGGAGGTGAGTACTGCAGCAAGGAGTTTGATGGTTACTGTTCATACTATGGGATTCGTAGAGAGAAGACAGTCCCAGGAACACTACAAAAAAATGGTGTGTCTGAAAGGATGAACAGAATGATCATGGAGCATGCAAGGTGTATGAGATTGCATGCAGGGTTGCCCTTACAGTTTTGGGCAGATGCTATAAATAGTGTTGTTTATTTAATAAACAGGGGACCTTCAAGTGCTTTGGATGGTGGTATTCCAAAGGAGGAATGGACAAATAAAAAGGTAAACTACTCATTTCTGAGAACGTTTGGTTGTGAATCTTTTGTCCATATTGATAAAGATAATAGAACAAAGCTTGAAGCTAAATCCAAGAAATGTACCTTTATTGGATATGGAGTTGATGAATTTGGTTATCGCTTATGGGATTATGAAAATAACAAAATCATCAGGAGTAGAGATGTGATATTCAATGAAAAGGTCATGTATAAAGATCATTTGTAGGGAAAGAAACAGGAAAAAGAAAACACAGAGTACGCAGTACTTGATGAAATTAAAGAAAATGAAATTTCGAAGGTGCCAGAAAATCAAGAACAGCAGCAAGTACCTGAAACTCCTGCAAGAGTAAGAAGATCTACTAGGTTAAGTAGACTCCCTTAACGATACTCTCCTTCAATGTATTATTTATTGATGACTGATTTTGGTGAACCAGAATGTTATGAAGAAGCAATGCAGGTGGAAACTAAAAGAAGTGGGAGCAAGGCATGAATGAGGAGATGGACTCATTGGTAGGAAACTAGACCTGGGATCTGGTTCACTTTCCTGCTAGTAAAAGAGTATTGTAGAACAAATCGATTTACAGGTTGAAGGAAGAAGATGGAGGCAAGAAGCGGTACAAGGCCAGACTTGTTGTAAAGGGGTTTGGATAGAAGAAAGGTATATATTTTGATGAAATATTTTCTCCTGTTGTTAAGATGAATTCAATTAGGACTATCTTAATTCTAGTGGTGGTAGAATATTTGCATCTTGAACAGTTAGATGTAAAAACAGCCTTTCTCCATGGGGATTTGGAGGAAGAGATATATATGCAACAACCACAAGGGTATGAGATCAAAGGGAAGGAGAATTCAGTGTGCAGGTTGAAAAAGATCTTGTATGGCTTGAAGCAAGCTCCAAGACAGTGGTATTTAAAATTTGACAGGTTTATGACAGAACAAGGTTATAGTAGATGTCATTTTGACCACTGTGTTTATTTCAAGAAGCTAGACAATGAAAGATATATTATCTTGTTATTGTATGTAGATGACATGCTTGTTGCAAGGTCTAACATGCAGGATATAAATGTACTGAAAAGGAAGCTAGCTAATTCATTTGCGATGAAGGATTTGGGTGCTGCAAAGCAAATCCTTGGTATGAGAATAACGAGAGAGAGGAAAAATCGCAAATTGACATTGTCTCGTGGTGAGTACATACAAAAGGTGTTGGAGAGGTTCAAAATGAAGAATGCAAAACCAATAAGTACACCTTTGGCCAGCCATTTCAATCTAAGTAAGGAAATGTGTCCCAAGACACAGGAACAGACAGATTACATGTCCAAGATTCCCTATCAATCAGAAGTTGGCAGCTTGATGTATTCCATGGTGTGCACAAGACCAAATATTGCACAAGCAGTGGGAGTTGTGAGCAGATATATGAACAATCCAGGTAAAGAACATTGGAAGGAAGTACAATGGATTCTCAGGTATTTGAGAGGTACTACTACTCAGGAATTATGTTTTGGAGGTTTAGACACTGTTCTACATAAATATGTTGATGCAGATATGGCAGGTGATAAGGATAGAAGGAGGAGCACCACAGGGTATGTGTTTACTATAGGTGGAACAGCAGTAAGTTGGATTTCAAAACTACAGAAGGTTGTTGCACTTTCAACAACAGAAGCAGAGTATGTTGTTGTTACAGAGGCTAGTAAAGAGATGATTTGGTTGCAGAGGTTTATGGAGGAATTGGGTGAGAAGCAGAAGGATAGTAGGTTGTATAGTGACAGCCAGAGTGCCATTCATCTTGCAAAGAACTTAGTATTCCATTCCATGACTAAACATATACAACTCAAGTACCATTTCATACGCTCTGTTCTGGAAGATGAACTGTTGAAGCTGGAAAAGATACACACTAGCCAGAATCCTGTAGACATGTTCACAAAGGTAGTGACCAGAGAAAAACTAAGTTCCTGCTCGGTTTCAATTGGCCTTCTAGCATGAAGGTGAAGAGGAGAAAGTTTCCAAGTCCAGGTCCAGCAAGTACAGCAGCGGTGGAGTTGTTGTGATCAGTCTCCAAGTGGGAGATTGTTGGTTGTGGAGCCAAATCTTCTAGTCTCATAGATGATATTGTCTTAGCCGTACACCCGAGAGGACTGTACACTCATTCCCCTACCTTGGGGTTCGAGGCTGTTTTTGCCAGCTGTTTTCGGGCCCATGGTTTTGGGTATCCCGTGGTATTTTCCCATTGTATTTTCCTTATAAAAGAAAGTCATTGTAATACGGCTAGGAATGATGTATTAGGTTTTATGCATTGTAAATATCTTTGAGATTGGGAGAGAGACTGTGAGATAGTGAAGAGGAAATGCAGCGGTTGTGCTGTAGGTCGTATCCCTTCACTTTGCTGGATGGAATAATAATAAGGACTGGCAACTTCAGTGTGGACATAGCCCAAGTTGGGTGAACCACGATATATCTGTGGTTTTCTTGTAATGTGTGTGTGATTATATTTGCATTTTTTTTTATTGTTATTGCTCTGCGACCTATTTTTCTAACAGTCCTTACCCTCCTGCTCTGTAAATAGACGTGGATAATTTTTTATGACTTTGATTTGATCCGCCATCACTGATGTACTAGGGTCACGATAATAATCCTGAAAGTGAAGGGTATGTTAGTTTTCAGAATTTACTTCAATCTGATCTACGATCTTTACTGAGATAATAACATGTGTAGCATATCAATCACAACAAGCAAGCATAACCAATCACATGAGACAATAGACACACAGAGTTTCTGTGGGGAAAACCATAAAGGTGAAAAACCCCACAACTTCCTCAGAGATAGATAGAGCAATGATACAACCCAAGCATAAGAGATAATCCTCCTAGCAGCAGCTTCTCCTCCTCCACTAGTGCACCACTCTCCCATCAGTGCATAAGTGAGAAGTGAATGATCAAATAGAATGCCTCCCGCATTCTATTTATACACTAACTTGACTTGCCTAGTAACCTTACTAGGTCGACCTTAACTTAACCACATAACATAATGTTGACAGGGCCAACCCCCAATAGGGTGGTCTAATAACCCTTTGACCCACATGGCTTATACCGGGTCGAACCCATCAAGGTGGTCTAATAACCCATCAAGTATAAGTTACGACACTTCCATATAGAGGAATCATAACATCTCTATAGGAATACAAACACTTCCGTATAGAGGAATAATGACATCTCTATAGGAATACAATATACATATATGTGAAATACATTCTGAAGTTACATATACATCAACACTCCCTCTTAACTAGGAATCTATTTCTCGACACAAGTCTTCTAGCACAAGTCTTCTTCTTTGGATCATCGTCATCGAATCATCGTCCTCAAATCATCATCATCGTCACTAATGCTGCTATCTCTATCAATCTTTGAATCTACTCGTCATAGGAAGTTCTACAGAGCCAATCCTTTTTCATACTCGTTGTAGGCCCACCACCTGCAGGTCTTCATCATCACTGTCCATACTGTGGAATTCTCAGGACTTATTATGTGTGTCAACAAAACCTATCAAGAGCATCCCAGGACTGATTACGAGCACACTACTCAACCTATCGGATCTCCCAAGGAGCTATTACATGTGACCAAGCAAAACATAGCAAGAGCATCTAAGGACTGATTACATGCCCAACACAACCTACAAGATCTCCCAGGGAGACATTCTATGCTACCAAGCAAAACCTAGCAAGAGCATCTCAGGACTGATTACGTGCCCAACACAACTTGCAAGATCTCCCAGGGAGAAATTATATGCCACGGACAAAACCTAGCAAGATCATTTGCCAGATCTCCTAGGGAGCTATTATATGCCAGCGGCAAAACCTAGCAAGAGCATCTGCAAATCTCCCAGGAAGCGATTATATGTCCCTCCAAGCAAAACCTCGAAAGAGCATTTGCCAGATCTCCCAAGGAGCTATTATATGCCATTAGCAAAACCTATCAAGAGCATCTGTAAATCTCCCAGGGAGATATTATATGCTTATCTGCACAACCTGTCCACGGCCATAGAGTATCATCCTGATACTCATGATCATACTGATCATAACATTGTTCACGAAGCACAGTCCAGATGCACACAATACAACACTTACACTCACCGGCATGGAAGGACTTTCCTCTAACCATTCGGGAAGGGCTCAGCACTCACATCAACGCACATGAGAGAACACATATACCACCATGTTGGAAAGGCTGTGCACTTACATCAAAGCACATGGGAGAACACATCTACCACCATGTTGGAAAGGCTCTGCACTTACATCAACGTACATGGGAGAACACATCTACCACCATGTCGGAAAGGCTCTGTGCATCTGTGTCTTCAGAACTCATCACACATAATCCAACTGATTATGTAATGTATCCACCTGATACATATCATCATATATGATCATCTTGATCATCATCATAGCATCATCCTGATGCATATCATCTAGAGTATCATCTTGATACTCATCAAACATGATCGTCCTGATCATCGTCACTACATCGTCCTGATACATGTCATCTAGAGCATCATCCTGATACTCATCACTACATCGTCCTGATGCATATCTGGAGCAACATCCTGAAGCTCATCATCCATGATCATCCTGAAGCTCGTCATCCATGATCATCTTGATCATACAATGCATCCACCTGATGCATACCAAGTATCTACCTGATACATGTCATCATACATGATCTACCTGATCATACAATGTATCCACCTGATACATATACAAATACATGATCCAACTAATCATACCAAGCATCCAACTGATGCATATACATATACATGATCCAACTGATCATAACAGGAATCCAACTGATGCATATACAAAGCAGTAACTGGAGCATCGTCCTGATGCTCATCACACAACGCTTACATCCACATCCATGGGAAGGATCCTCCTCTCACCATGCTTGGAATGGCTCCTACAAATGTGTCCATCACTTCTTCCTCGAAGTGTCATCAATCTGAAGAACACCAAGCCTCTCTCTGAAGTACTCAAACTTCACTCTGGCTAGTGGTTTCGTCAACCCATCTACAACCTGCTCATCCGTCGCAACATATTGGAGCTTCATTGTTCCTCTCTACACCATATCCCTGATATAGTGATATTTGATCTCAATGTGCTTCGACCTGTCGTGGAACATTGGGTTCTCAAACAGCTTCACACAACTCTGGTTATCACAGAAGATACCAGTAACATCCAACGGAAGATCAAATAACTCAGACAGTAGCTTTCGGAGCCATATTGCCTCACAACTAGCCAAACAAGCTGCGACATACTCTTCTTCGATTGTACTCAGTGCTACACAGGACTGCTTCCTGCTAAACCAAGAGATCACACCTGATCCCATACTGAGGCAACACCCAGAAGTGCTCTTCCTATCTGCAGCACTGTCTGCCCAATCTGAATTAACATAAACCTGCAGGTTAAACTTTTGATTCGCATCATACTTGAGCCCATAATCAATCGTACCCTTCAGGTACCTCAGAATATGCTTTCCAGCAACCAGGTGAACACCTCTGGGATCCGTCAGGAACTGGCTCAATGTGTTCACCGCAAAGCTAATATCTGGTCTCGTGTTTGTCAGGTACATCAAGGACCCAATCATATGACGATACATAATGACATCAACCAGATCAAATGAAGCATCACACAGAAGCTTCAGGTTTGATGCCATAGGTGTGGCCATGGCCTTACAATCCATCATCCCGAACCTCTTCAGGATCTCTACTGCATACTTCCCTTGTCCAAGGAAGATTCCATCTGCACTCTGCCACACCTCCATGCCTAGAAAAATAGTGCATCATCCCCAAGTCCTTCATCTTGAACTCGGTAGCAAGCTTCCTCTAGGTATCAGCAATCAAACTATCATCACCTGTAACAAACAGGTCATCCACATACAGGAGTAGTATCACAGGATTTCCTTCCTCAACCTTGTAATAAAAGTTGGAATCCGATTTACTCTTGGTAAAGCCCAAACTGGATAGAAATCTATCTATCCTACCATACCAAGTCCTAGGAGCTTGCTTCAATCCATACAAGGCTTTCTTCAACCTGCACACATATGACTTCCTATCATGTGTCTCAAAATCAAGTGGCTACTCCACATACACTTCCTTTTCGACTACACCATACAAGAAGGTTGTCTTGAAATCCATCTGGTGAATCTTCCACTTCATCACTGCAGCCAGAGCAAGTACTGATTTGATGGAAGTGTATCTTCCTACCCGTGCAAAGGTTTCTTCATAATCAATCCCTTCTTTCTGGGAGAAGCCACGAGCTACAAACCTCGCTTTGTATTTTTCTATGCTTCCATCTGCAGCATGCTTGATCTTTGTAGATCCACTTGGAAGTCACAACAGACTTCCCTTCTGGTCTTGAGACCACATCCCAAGCATCATTCTTCATGATCGACTGATCATGGCATTCTTCCAATACTGCATCCCGAATCCTGGGAACTTCAGTTTCTTCAATATCTTTAATAGATAGCTTTGTTGCTGAACAAATGTTGTAGTCCTTCTTTTGTAGGTGATGGTATACGATCTTTCCTACAAGACAAGTTAAATTGCATGATTAGAAACATCTCATAGTTTTCAGAACAAATTCTTACACATAAATAAATATGTCATACAGTCATGCAATTATCTTAGCCAATGCTTCAATACAACATTTATCCATATCCTGTAACTTTCTAGATGCCTTCCAATCTCTACCAGAACATTGTTAAGAGTGTGCACAACTCCCAACATGTCAACAAAGAGGTTTCATTCTAGATAAGTAGCAATGGAATGTTGTATAGTGCCATAGGCCACTTACCCATCACATGCATATTAATAGTATACTGTTCATTAATGCAATTATTCTAATATGCATAATACACACCCTAAGTCTAGGAACATAGGCATATACATCATAGAAAAATATTATTTAAACAAACAAATATGCAAGAAATGATAATTAAAATACTTATCTTTGTTTGGTTGTAGGGTTGACTCCCTCTCAATCTTTGCTTCCTTTCTGCAACTCGATTCTCCTGTGGATTGTGAGAGGTGGTCAACTCCCTTTGAATATCTGCATCCTTGCATAAACTACTGGAGTGTGCTCCCTCTTGATCTTTGCTTCCTGGATTACTTGTCCTTGAACTTATATCCATCCTCGATCACTATGCATACTTACTAGTATCATCATTGTGTTATCCTCAAGATCTCATACATAATCATACATTCATTAGTATAATCTCAATACTATCAAAACACAATAATCTTAAACAAGTATGATCATTTTACACACAGATAATATATCACAATTCTTTTACTCATGCATATTCCTATTTGACCATAGGACTTTTCTGGTTAGTCATATCATCAATCAAAGTAAGAAGCATAATATGCCTAAACCCATGATTACTTCAACCTATAACTTCATGAGTAATCATAATCAATCATGCCAAGTATAGTTATATAAGAGATCCTAACACAAGGTAGGATTCTAACTTGATATGGGAAAAACATACATGGATTAGCATGTTAGCTAGTTATGTCTAACATACACACATGATGTCTTCTTGTTCTCTTCAATGACTTGTGCTAGTAACCTACATATCTCATAAGTTAACCATTATAGAACCAAGTTATACATACCTCGTAAGTAGATCTTCTATGTGATCCATGACAATGGATGAATCTTTGTCTTCATGCCACCATGGTCATATGTTCTTGAACTAAAACATGATTTGTCTTTCTTGATGTATCTTTCATGTTAGTGGACAACATCAACCTTATACAACATCACAATGCATTAGTACAATCATAATACAATCATAAGTGTCATAACCCTAATCAATGAATGTCTTCTATCATGCCTTCATACTTTTACGAGGGTGATAAGACAAGTCTGAAATTAAACAAGATTTTACTAACCTTAATGAAGATAGACATACCATAAACTTAATCATGAACAGATTTCGAAACATACCTGTAAGTCATACCTGTCGAGATTGCTTGTAATCTTCTTATATAAGGCCGTAGCCTCATCTCCCTCTGAAACAGGAACTTCTTCACTTATGCAGGTGACCAATCCATTCTCTTCTAGTATTAACCCAATCCACTTGTATTGTAGAAACTGGATCTAGAGCTGGATTAGGGTTTGTTAGAGAAACCCTAAAAATTCAAACTTTGAATTTCAAACTTTTGAAAGGATAGTAAGATGCACCTTGATCAGCTGATCAGCCTAGTATACTCAGAATTTGAAAACTGCAAAGTTTCACCCTTCAGAAATGCTTTTCAATCTCCCAGATTCACTAGGGAGGACCCTGAATTAGGGTCTGAGTTTCCCAGAGCTTCACCCAACCAAATAGTTTAATCCAAGGCTCTAAAATTCGATTTTTCCAAGGAGCTTCCAGCTATGGTCACAGATTTCAAAAAATTCTCATTTTTGCAGAAGCCCTAATTTTCCACCTTTCCGGTCAAAGTCCCGAACTAGGGTTTGATCAAGCCCAGCCTTCTTCCCAACCAAAAAATTCGATCTTGGTCTCTAAATTTTGATTTTTATGAAAATCATCTAGCCGTGGTCTCCGATTACAAAAATTCCAACTTTCTCCGAAACCCTAAATTCCCGAAGCCATGAATGAAGGTGCTCAAAATCCAAATATGTTTTGACAGAAATATGCACTTGATTGTTTCTTGTGTAACTCCGAAATTTCAGATATACAGGGTATGAAACTTTTTTTTATTGTATCCTAACTTGTTATCTTTCCAACCCAATAGGTCTGACCTCAAATGGATTCTCTGAGAGAGATTTATGCCAAGTGTCGCAACTTGACCTGTTTATGGGATAAAATAGGAGAGCAAACTTGTACAAAGTGCCACGTGTCACTGGTTCACTTTCAGCCTCTAAACCTTTGGCCTGTGAAAGTACAGTCCGTTCCCTACCTGACACTTTTTATGAAATTTCATTTGGAGCTTTCTAGCCCAAGTTGTGACCTTTTTTCCTAGGTCACCTGTTTATGACTCAGATCTGGAAGAGGCAGAAACCCTAGATTGTACAGATCGTAAAACACAAATTACAACGAATTAGAAAGTTTGCTTCTGACACAAGGTAAATTGGGATCTTATATTTGACCTGTAAACTTTTCAGATCCTGAAACCTCGCCGAAATGGATTTATGACGAAAGTGCTATGATGACTGGTTTTTTCTATATCAAGCCCTAGCTTTGCAAGTGCAACAAGTGTCATAAATGCCATACCATGCCTTCTTTCAGGATAGCTCTGATACCATGTTAGTTTTTCTTTATTTACTTCAATCTGATCTACGATCTTTACTGAGAGAATAACATGTGCAGCATATCAATCACAACAAGCAAGCATAACCAATCACATGAGACAATAGACACACAGAGTTTCCGTGGGGAAAACCATAGAGGTGAAAAACCCCACAACTTCCTCAGAGATAGATAGAGCAATGATACAACCCAAGCATAAGAGATAATCCTCCTAGCAGCAGCTTCTCCTCCTCCACTAGTGCACCACTCTCCCATCAGTGCATAAGTGAGAAGTGAATGATCAAATAGAATGCCTCCCGCATTATATTTATGCACTAACTTGTCTTGCCTAATAACCTTACTAGGTCGGCCTTAACTTAACCACATAACATAATGCTGACAGGGCCGACCCCAAATAGGGTGGTCTAATGTTGAAATATTGTAACTTCTAAGAATATTATATTTGTACTTTATTATTTCAGAGATGTTTATTCCTCCGTCAGATTGTGGTAACATGGGTTATTCGACTTCCCTAGTGGGGGTCGGCCCTGTATGTGTTATGTGGGTCAAAGGGTTATTAGACCACCCTAGAGGGGTCGGTGTTAACACCTAAAAAGTGCTCACTAGCTCATTCCCTTACTCACATGACCCATTTGTCCACTTTTCCACCATCTGAGCCTCTGAAACCAACAAAAGGTCACCAAAAGACCTTGGTACACCCCTTTTTCCATTAAAAAAGATTATTTTTCCAAGAAAATCATAAAAAACCCTCAAAAAGGGTCCAAATTCCCAAAAATATTAAAAAGGGAATTAAAATATTATTTTTATTCAAAAAAGGAAAAAGGAGGGAAAAGAACCTAAACCATGTTGGTCAATACCATTGGTTTCCACAAAACCACAAATGGTATTCCTCACCACCAAAACCTATAAAAAGGTGGTAGGGGCTCCTCATTTCATATCCTTCCATTATCTCATCCTTATGCTGCTGAAATCTCCCCTGAGCACTTTTAGCCATTGAAGCAACCTTGGAGAAAGAGACCTATTGGAGTTTGGAGCTACTCATCTTGGGAGTTGCTCAACATCAACCTTCACCATTGGAGGTAATATCGCAAGCACTTGCTTGCCCCCCACTTTTCAATACAAAATTTATTTCTTATGTTTCTTGTTCTTGATTTTGAAATATTTACATTATTTGCTTATATTCTTGTTTAGATCCATGAAAAGTATTGTTTATTTAGTTTATTGCTTTTATTTCTATTGAAACTGCTACTACTAGTTAGTAGGTGCCCATAGCACTAAGCTTGGTTGCAAAACCGAGCCAACAGTTTTGGCGACTCCGCTTTGGTTTGAACTTTAGATCTCTAGCTTTGCCATTAAATCTTAGTTTTTATGAGTTTTTAACCATTAGATCCATAGATCTGCCATCTTAGACAGCAGATCCATTGCTGTTCTGAGATTTGGCCCCAAAAAACAGCCCTAAATTTTAAATTTTCGAGTTCGTTTCTCGTTTTCCGTGCACGGCTTCCGCCTCGCGGCTTTTTGCCAGACAGTCGCGCGGTCCATCGCGACTTTTCTGCATTTTTCCGCGTGGTCCATCGCGGCCTTTTTCCAGACAGTCGCGCGGTCCATCGCGACTGTTCAGTGTTTTTCCGCGCTGCACACCGCGGCTTCGCGGCCTTTTTCCGCGCTGTCCATCGCGACTGTGCGCCCAAAACCTGCGCGGTCCATCGCGACTGTGCGCCCTAAACCTGCGCGGTCCATCGCGACTGTGCGTCCAAAACCCGCGCGGTCCATCGCGACTGTTCGGCCAAAACCCGCGCGGCCCATCGCGGCTGTTCGTCCAAAACCCGCGCGGCTGAATTTTTTCATTCCATCCCGATTTTGAAAAATATTTTTTACTGTACTTTCTGCCCATAGCACATTTTTTACAGTATCAAATTCTGCATATTTTCCAGATTTAGAAAAAAATTTTACTATTTAAAAGTGCATACATAGAAATCTTTTTAAAAATTTTCAAGAAAGTGAAAGAAAGATTCATTTTGCATTCTTTATCTAGATTCAAATTTTTTCCTGTTTACTTCTTTAGAATCTTGCCCTTAGCAAATTTTATTGAAACGAAGAAATCCATTTATTTCTTTTAGAAGTTTATTATTTGCTTTCAAAAATCCAAAAAATCCATTATTTTTTCGAGTTATTTTTGAAAAAGCAATTTAATTTCTTTTAGTGAAAAAAGTCTTAAATATTTGCTTATTATTTTTCGAAAAGTCCTTTATTTTTTTTGAAAAATTTTCCCTTAAAGCATTTAATTTTTTCAAGTTCAGTTTACAAAACCCCACGTGCACTCACACGATCACTTAATTGAACTAAGACTTAAAACTTACCCTAATTTGAACACACTCTTAACCCCACTTGGGGAACACAAAAAGAATTCTTGTAGCTAGGTAGTATTGGGGGGATAGGTGTTCCAATAACACCCCTCAGTTCATACATCTGAGACATAGAAGTTGTCCAATTAGGGAGCTAAAATCTCTTAGTACTTTTTGGCGCGGTCACAACCGGTTTGTGGGAAGGCCTCTCCCCTAGGAGGGTTGAAGTCGCGAGGATGGTTCCGGAAGCCTGAGTGGGATACCGAAACCCATTCAGTAACCGAAGGGCTACCATTCGCAGTTCTCGGGATATCCCTGTATTGGGATATTGCGATCAAAGGACCAAACGGCAGATTTACCTTTTCTCGACGCGTCATGAACGGAGTATCCTAGTAGCCTGTCTTTTTAGGATTGATTACCCGGTGTCCCTCCCGGTAGGGGGATATCTAGCCGTTGTCTCTACATTCATATTGTCTGACTTGGATTTCATCACCTTGCAGGGGATATCGTCTGTTTGAGTCACAATACTTTTAGATTAGGTGTTTGCATGATCTTTACCACCTTTTGAGTCTAGTTACACCTATTTTTTCTAGGAGCCGCTTGCATGTTGGTATTCTGACCGGTTGTTGCATTCCTCCACTTATTGTAGCACAGCTGCTAGAATAAGTGCATTTTTTGAGGATTGATTTTTTGGCCTGTGAGCCTTCTTTTTTTCACTCCCCTTTTTGCACCCTTGGTTGCATTAGGGTTTTGAGTCTTTTACATATATATCACCACCTGATACTTAAAACAATTTTTACATAAAAACCATATTCTCACCATTGAGAATTCTAGACGTTCTCGTCGTCTACAGGGCGAACTCCCAGAGTTTAGTCCACTTGGCTCTCCACGTCACAGACGCAGAGCATTATCCCTTGATTCGACACATCGTCGATCATCTAGACGGTCATCCGATTCTGACATACCCCACTTCACCTTTGATTTGGAGGTAGAATCCGAAAACCCCACAGAGTTACCACCTACCACAATTATGTCTGGAACACCAGAAGATCCACAATTTACATTAACCATAGGTCAGACATCCGCAGACCTTTCTGCGGGGATACCATCCATGACAACACCCACCCCCTTGGGTATGCCCAATATGGGTAACACTCCACATTTAGGAATGCCTAGCACAGGACCACAACCTGTCATGGGCATGCCCAACATGGGGGTCATACCCCCTTCGGTTTCCACAAACCCTATCCCAGGAATCCCTAATACGATTCCTAACCCAAGTGTCACTCCTGTTGCACTTGGGAATGCTATCCCAGGAATCCCTAGTGCGATTCCTAACCCAAGTGTAACCCACGTTGCACTCGGTAGTAATATACCAGGAATCCCTAGTGTGATTCCTAACCCAAGTGTAACCCAGGTTGCACTTGGGAGTACTAACCCATATCAGGCCACACCTGTTGGAGGGCACATACCCGCCATACCTAGCATACCTATAGGAGCTACTGGACCCCTACACCATACCACAATGGCTAGGCCAATCCCCGTTCCAATCACCACATCCGCTAGTCTACCATACATGGCAAGTCTCAACTTGCCAGATTTAGCTAGGCTTACGAATGACCCCATTAGGCATGATCCTGCTTGGCCCCATATGCCCACTAAGCTTCCCTCTGACATCCCTAAGTTTGAGGGAAAGGCCGGAGAAGACCCCCAGAACCACATCATGTCCTTCCATTTATGGTGTTCCTCCAACTCCATAGTGGACGACTCTATCCGCCTCCGTTTATTACAGCGCACCTTCACTAGCTCTGCAGCCAAATGGTATATCGAGCAACCCCATGGGACGCATTCCTCATTTACCTCCCTTGCCTCGACCTTCCTGCAGTTCTTTCAGCTACCGGTCCGCTATGATGCGGGCGTCGAGATCCTACTGTCTTGCAGACAGAACACAGCCACGCACATCACTGACCATATTCATGATTGGCGTCGGCGCCGGAGCCTATGCAAAATCAAATTAGACGATCGAATCTTTTTAGACTGGTTCCTTAAATCCCTCCTTCCCCTCATTGCGAAGGATGTAGCTTCTGAAAGACCCCAGTCTGAAGAGGAGGCCATCCTTAAGGCCCAACAGTTTGACCTTATCTATGCCCAGTCAGGATACCTATACACCATCATACCTGACGCCCCACGAGGCGACTCTGCACGCGGTGACACACCGGGGGCATCACATGCCGCTGATGGCATTATTGGCCAAATTACACCGCAAGCAAAACCTTTCAGTATGGTGAGCACCATGCCCGCCCCAGACCTTTCTAGGGCTACATCCAGTTCCGGAGCGACAACTTCTTATGCTCCGATAAACCAGACCCATCATGTTCATGGACCCTCTTGTCCACAACATTGTTATGGCCAAGCGCCATCAGCATATGTACCTCCTACATACTATGCTCAACCTACGGTACAAAACCCCATGCAGTTTCCACAACAGCCCATGCATTACCCACAACCGGTTGCACCGGCTAACCTCACACCTCCACCAGCGCAGGGGTACCAACATCCCCAACAGGCAACTGGACCACCTCCAGCTCCACCTGCATACTATCCACCGCAACCTGCTCCCGCACCTGCGGCTCCTCAGAATCCCCCCAATGCTCAAGGGCATGTGTACGCACAACAACAGCAGCCCCAATATCAAAATAACCAGCGCAACCAGGGTGGACAACCCAACCGCGGAAGAGGACGCAACCGTGGAAACAATCAAAACCGCAACCAAGCTCCACAGCCTACCCAGCCCCCGCAAAACAATAACGCGGCGCCCGCTCATCAGAATCCTGATCGACCACCTAAGCAACCTAAAAATGCTAATTTACGGACAAACCATCCTTGTTCCATTTGCAATGTCTATGGCCACTATACCCACGCTTGCCCACATCTCGAGCGAGCTCGACAACTATGGACAAATGACGCCCATCGTCAAGAGCAGGCGGCTCCTCAGCCACCACCCAACCCCCCACCACCTCCACAACAACCTCTGGTTCTCCAAAACCCCTTTCCAACACAAGGAGTGGTAAACACCCAGCCGTTAGCCCCCCAACAGGGCAACGTGCAACCACAACAAATAACTTACGCAGCTCCTGATCAACCCATGTTTGATTCAGGTACCCACCACTTATTGATGATGTCCACCGCTGACGTCAATGTCCAAACCCGTCGAAATCAATACGGACCGACTTCTGAAGCCCCCCCCGCCGAAAAGGATACCACTGCTAATCCCACTGATCAGACATTGCGTATACCTCAGGTTCCACTTGATGGCGCTTCTAAAGCACCTCGCTTCCCCCTTCGCCGAATCAACAACAACCCCAATGCACGAGCTGCATCCAATTACAACATCGTAGATGACTTAGCTCAATCTCCCGCAGCCATGTCTGCGTTAGAAGTCTTAAAAACCTGTCCTTCTCAGCGCAAGACTTTACTTTCCGCCATTGGGGCTATTGACCCAAATGATTCGAACTTGATGACCTTTGACTTAGACCAATCTGAACCACGGCTGCCTTCTACCATAGCAGTCCAAGTTTCCGTTTCTATTCGGAATCTTGTCATCCATCGATGTATCATCGACGAGGGTGCCTCCACATGCGTCATGTCCACTTTTGTTTGGCAAAAGTTGGGCTCCCCTGCTCTCCAGCAATCCACCACCGCATTGCGGGCCTACGACGGCCGGTCAGCTCAACCTCACGGTTTATTACCCAAGGTACCCGTCCAATTAGGTGGGAAGACCGTGCTCATCGACATAGAGGTCATTAACGCCCAACTAGACTATAACCTTTTACTTGGCCGCAGTTACATGTATGCCATGAAAGCGGTCGCCTCCTCCGTCTTCCGCACCATGATGTTCCCCCATGAGGGCCGCGTGGTCAAAATTGACCAGCTCACCTACTATGACCCCAACGCCCCTGCAGCACCGGAGAATGTTCTCCCCATGATTGAACAACCCGCTTCTAGTGCTGTTACCTCCTTTGTGTCTTCTGTGGCACCCGGACTGTATTCGGATACACCAATGACCTCTACATTCCAGGCCATTCCACCACCGTCACCGGAGACCCAAGTCGCAAACCTCTGTACTGTTTCGCAGAATACGCAAACACCCGGCGGTCAACCGCCATTGATCCCCAGTCACATTGGTGTTACACCCATCCACACCATCCCCTTCCTATTTCCTCCTTCGGGCGTAGTAAGCGCCCCGGTTATGGCTACCCTTAGCCTACCCGGGCTAACATTGGGATTACCCGTGTGGTATATTCCGCCACCCGTTCGATTACCGACACCAGACGTCATCCTCCAACCGGTACAACCTATTGTTACCACAAATCAACCTCCCCCTGGCGTCGCGATCCCTTCGTCGGCAACGACACCTCCTCCTAACCTCAATATTCCTTCGTCGGCAATGAAACCTCCTCCGGGTCTCACGATTGCGTCGACGTCAAAGGATCCCCCTCTCCTTGCTAAGCCCACTGGGGGCAGAGGTCCACAACCCTACACTGCCATACCACCTCCTAAGACAGCCAAACCCCCACCGGTGTTTCGAGCTCCCCCCAAATGTTCATTATGCGATGAAATTGGCCATCCAACTCATCAATGCCCACATTTACCGGCACTCCAAGAACATATGAATATGTTGGACGATGACGTCGGCATCCCAGTAGTCAAATTAGAGCCACCTCTACAGCCTCGCGATAAATCACTGCGCACTAACCATCCTTGTGCTATATGCAGTGTCTACGGCCACTACTCACACCATTGCCCTGATCTACCAGACTATAGAGCAGCGCTGTACGAATTAAACAATGCCGATTTAGAGATATCTCCTCCCCTTATCGAGGAGATTCACCCTCCACCATCATCCTCGTCAGAAGAAGTCAATACGATATATATGATTTCGACAACCTTCAAACCAGAACCCCTTGATTTATGGTCTGACTACTTCAATACTGACGAGCAGATTTTGGAAACACTCACTGCACCCGACTACCCTTGGGATGATATGCATCATCGCTCGTACTTCCTCCCGGAAACATCTACCTCCACCGCATCCAACCAGCTATCAGTCGAGTCGAAAGACTTCATACCTGCTAAGGTCGATTGGTTAAAGGACCCCATCCCAGCACCGGATGCCTTTGAAGAAGGGAACATGTCCAACATTTCCCCCACCATACAGATAGACATTTCCATAACACCAGGGAAACCTGAGCTCATCTCGCTGGGCGCATCTTGCACTCAAGCAGAAACTCAGGCATACAAAAAACTCTTTCAAGAGTTCCGAGACGTCTTCGCCTGGTCCTATACCGAGATGCCTGGTCTCGACCCCGCCATTATTGAACACCATATCGATACATGGCCGGAAGTACCCCCTGTTCGTCAGAAACAGCGACCTATTCACCCTGCCAAGCTCCCCGCTGTCAAGGCTGAAGTCGAGAAACTTCGAACAGCAGGTTTCATCTACCCTATTCCGTACACCACATGGGTGTCGAACCCCGTCCCTGTCAACAAAAATCAAGGCACCCTTAGAGTATGCACTGATTTCCGCGACCTAAACCACGCTTGTCCAAAAGACAATTTCCCCACGCCATTCATTGACCAACTCATTGATGAGTGTGCGGGCCATGAGGTCCTATCCTTCATGGACGGTTTTTCCGGATACAACCAGATTCACATCCGCAAGGAGGATCAGTACAAGACTGCCTTTACCACCCCATGGGGCACCTTTGCCTATCGAGTCATGCCCTTTGGCCTTAAAAATGCTGGTGCCACTTTCCAGCGAGCCATGACCTACTGCTTTCACGACTTGGTCCATATCCTGCGGGTCTATCTTGACGACCTCACAGCGCGTTCCCTAAAACGATCAGACCACCTTAGCGACCTCCGGCAAGTTTTCCTGCGTTGTCGTAAATATAAAATCCGCTTGAACCCACACAAGTGTGTCTTTTGCGTCCCGGCAGGCCGGTTGTTGGGTTTCATTGTTTCTCAGGACGGGATCACCGTTGATCCCCTGAAAGTCAAAGCCATCTTAGAACTTCCCCCTCCTCGCACGCTTCGCCAGCTTCAGAGCTTGCAAGGTCGGTCCAATTTTCTTAGGCGCTTTGTTCCTGATTACGCCACCAAAGTCCATGGTTTCTTACGCTTACTTCGTACCCACATACCCTTTGTCTGGGACGAACAAGCAGACACGGCATTCGAAGCCCTCAAGAAGGCTCTCACACAAGCCCCCTTGATATCCCCACCGGATTTTTCCCAAGACTTCACCCTTTACGTCTCGGCATCCGAACATGCCGTATCCGGAGTTTTGGTCCAAGAAGATGCTTCCCACAAAGAGCATGTAATTTACTACGTCAGCCAGACCTTGTCTGGCCCACCTCTACGTTACCCATATGAGGAAAGATTAGCCCTAGCTGTAGTCTTTTCCGTACAGAAACTACGACACTACATTTTGCTTAGTCATACCACGGTCGTGGCCGACTCCAACCCCATGGTCTACCTCCTCACCAGGAGACTCCTTCAGGGTCGTGTCGCTAAATGGGTCATTATCCTCCAGGAATACGACCTTACTTTCAAGACTCCCAAAAGCACCAAAGCCCTCGCGCTTGCTCACTTAATTACAGATCTCCCGTCCTCTTCGACATCACCCGTTATCCATACGGACCTGATTGACGAGCAGATCTTCGTCATTTCGTCGGACGACCCTTGGTACGGAGACATTTTGACTTACCTCCGTACTCAAAAATTCCGACCACACATCGATCGTGATGGACGCCGTCGCATACGACACCACGCACCCCGATACCTACTTATTGGAGATGTACTTTACCGACGCGGCGTTGATACTATCTTACGCCGCTGCCTATCCCATAGTGAGGCAGAACAAGTCCTCAATGATTGTCATAGCGGTGCCTGTGGAGGCCATTTCTCCGGCATGGCTACCGCCCAGAAAATCATTCGGGCAGGTTATTTTTGGCCATCGTTGTTTACTGATTGCATCACCGCAGTCAAGCATTGCCAGAACTGCCAGCTCTTTGCCCCCAAGGCAAGAACCCCCCCTGCCCCCCTTCATCCAGTCATCACTGTTGGACCATTCTGCAAATGGGCCATAGACTTCCTCGACTGCAACCCCCCGTCAGCCGGCGGTCACAAACACATCATTGTGGCCGTAGATTATTTCACCAAGTGGGCAGAAGCCATGCCAACCTATAACTGCAAAGCCGACACCGCGGCGCGGTTTTTCTTCAACCACGTCATCGCTCGTTTCGGAGTACCACAACAGCTAGTCTCTGACCACGGCTCTCACTTCGAAGATGCCGTCTGGAAAGAATTATCAACCATGTTGAAATTCGAACACCATTTCTCTTCCGCTTACTACCCCCAAGGAAACGGCCAAGTCGAAGCGATCAATAAAATCTTGAAGACCATTCTCCAACGCACTGTAGACAAGCACAAATCCAATTGGCATCACATGCTTTTCCCAGCACTCTGGGCTTACCGCACATCAACCAAAACTGCCACCGGTTTTACCCCTTTCCATTTAGTTCACGGTGTCGAATCTGTCCTCCCTATTGAGTGCCAGATCCCAGCTTTACACATCGCCGTTGAGCTCCTACCAGATACTTCCCCGATCGAGCAACGTTTACTGCTCCTAGAGCAGGCCGATGAAGATCGGCGCACAGCCATTCAAAACATGGAAGCCGCTAAACAAAGATCGAAACTAAGTTACGACAAACGCGTCCACCCAAGAACCTTTTCGGAGGGAGACCTTGTCCTCGCTTACGATCAAGCTCATGATAAAACCGGAAAAGGGAAGTTCGTGTCTATGTGGCAAGGCCCCTACATTATACACACCTGCCTCGGGCAGGGGGCATACATTCTGACCGATTCAGAAGGCAACACCTTACGCAACCCACGCAACGGGTTGTACCTTAAAAGATTTTACCCATAGAAAATCTCATGGACACCATCGTCCATTTTTTAGTATAGGCATACGTTTTTTCGTTCACAAAAAATTTTTCAAAAAAAAAAAAAAAAAAAAAAAAACCTAAATATTTGTTTTCCCTGCATGACCACAGATGGAGCCTCTTCCACTCTGCCATATCGGTTTCGCTGATGGTGCAAGCCGTTGGTCTCCCAATCTCGCCTCCGCAGCTTGGGTAATATACTCCCCTTCACATGAGTTAATTCACATCGATGGAGTATGTTTAGGTGCCGCCACCAATAATCAAGCTGAATACGATGCCGTGACCGGTCTCCTGGCCGCTGCTCTCCAGATGAGCATACGTCACCTCAACGTTTTCTTGGACTCACAGCTCCTAGTTTCCCAGCTCAACAATGATTACCAGGTACGCGATCCCTGTCTGTTCAGAAAATTCCTGCGCACTAAACAAATGGTTAGACAGTTTGAATCCATTACATTCACACATGTCCCAAGACACCTCAATAGTGTAGCAGATAATATGGCCAACAGTGTCCTCGACTGGCACACCAATCACATCATGTCATATCCATAAACAAACATGCACCCAAGTGCAAAAGATGTGCCTCCACGGGCATATACAAAAAACCAATATTGCATCCACGTGCATAACATGTGCCTCCACGGGCATAAAACAAACCAAAATAATGCATCCATGTGCATAGCATGTGCCTCCACGGGCATATATAAATCTACAAACACACTGCATCCACGTGCATAACATGTGTCTCCATGAGCATATACAAAAAACAAAGTGCATCCACGTGCATACACATCAAAATATCCAAAATATATATCCACATATATATACGAACCAAAACGTCTACATGTCATAAGTGCCCTCAGCACTCGATATACACAAAATACATCTGTCATACAAACATGCTTCCCCATATACTCATGAGCATTTGGGGGCAAGTACAATGACGTCTAATCATCAGGATCCTCCGGATCCTCAGGATCCTCCTCCGGCTCCTCCTCCGACTCCACCTCCGCTGGCCCAGCCGGGTCACGACGACCCCGAACTCGCCGCTCGGCTGGCCCTGCTGGGTCGTCCCTCAGACGTATCCTCCCCGGTGCCGGCTCTGCCGGAGCATCTCCTCCACCACCCCCGTGTCTCGCAGCAAGCACCGCTGCCCTCAACAACAGTGACTGCCACTCGGGCGGTGCACCGAGACATCCCTGCAAAATGTCCCGATCAAGGTCCCTCCAGCCATCCTCCGGAAGTCTAGCTACGATCCGGGCCAAAGTCCGTCGAACACCATCTATAGCATCGTCCTGAGGGCCAACCCCTCGCCCACGGGCTCCAAATCCTCCACCACGAGGAGGACGTACAGGTACTGGAGGACGCGCAACCACTATCGCCCGCCCCTGCCGAGCCACATAGTCAGGTGGTGGTACCGGACCAATATCTGCACAAAAAAAGTAGAACCATCAGATACTATACAACAGACATCATCATGATCAAACATAATACATATGGTATAAACATCACATAGGACACAAAAACATACCGTCTAAGCTCCAGGCCTGTCCTGGGGCACGTGGCATCTCCGGGTCTCCCCGGTAGTCCATACCGGCGTATGGATAGTCCTCGATCACCAGTGGCATCTGCTCCCACTGCTGGAAAAAATCCTCTGTAAAGAAGCCACGGATACCACCGCCAGCACGAGGCATCATCTGCCCCCACCTCATCATACGAGGCTCGCTAGGTAGACCAGCACGAACCGGTACGTGTGGCCGTAGGGTCGGCACCCGCTCAAAGAAAAAACAACATAAAAATGAGGCGTAACAGAACTCACCTCCCTCTCTCACGGCCTTGTCCAGATCTCTCCGGACACCGGCCAAGAACATCTGAGCCCAAGCATAGTACGTACCCCGTAGAACGGAGTCCACCATCACCGTCTGCCCCCCAGACATACGATGTGGTGCAGCAGCACCCAAAACCCTCAGAACGCAGGCACCAACGGCCCGCATATCCCACTCACGTAGGTACTTCAGACTGATAGAGCTGTTTACCAAAACAGCGTCATCCCCACAAAAGGTCTGTAAGAGGTCCTCCATATCCACGCCTGGAGGCAACCTCGGAGAGATATCACCCACCTCACCCAAGCGAGGCAAACCGGTCAAAAAATATACATCAGTGAGAGTAATCTCCAACCTCTCACCACCAATAATAAAGGCACCCTCTGCCGGCACCCACCACTGAACGAGCTTGTTCAGGAGTCTCCTCACTGAACGGATATAAGGTATCTGAGCGAACTTCAAGAGTCCGCTCATGGCTAAAGTCTGTCTCACCCCCCCATCATCCTCGATCCTCGCCACAATCTCGGCATCAATATCTCTCTCCCGCCATACGGACTGAGCCCTCCGCAACATCCTGCCAAGAAAACACAGAAAATTTTAGCCCCAGCATAAAAATTTTTGAAAAAAAATCTCATCGCGACTTTTTCAAAAAAAGCCGCGATGACCATCGCGGCTTTTCCACAAAAGCCGCGATGACCATCGCGGGTTCCATGAAAAAACCCGCGATGAACATCGCAAGTTTCGTCCAGACAGTCGCGATGAACATCGCGACTGTCACCCATGAACACGCGATGAACATCGCGGGTTCCGACCTCACAGTCGCGATGAACATCGCGACTGTGAGTCTAAAACCCGCGCGGTCCATCGCGGGTTCCGCCCCGAAACCCGCGCGGTTCCACGTTGGAGAGTCAACATGGAGATTCGCGGCTTTCGGGGGCCCACCGCCAACTAAAAAAGACATAATTGACTAGGTTAAGGCGAATAGAGTTACCTGCAACTCGCTAAATCGAAAACCAACGGTGAAATCTCCCGGAAATCGAGAAATAGCTCTGACTGCTCTATCAAACTCGCACGTAACAATGACAAGTCATATTGGGCCCCACGTCCTATTTATAGAAATTCCACAAATTTCAAACAACCATTGCGGTGTCATACGAAGTCCATTTCTCAAACCGTTGGTACCGTTGGGATCAGCACAGCGAGAACTTCATAGAGGTTCCTTCCGTTTCCCGTTTTTCCCGGGGTCCATTTATGACCATTTTTTAGCCCCTCTCGTAGCCTCGGTTTGCGTGCCACATCGGCCGTACTCCGTTTTCGAGGTGCCTTATATGGCCGGATTCAGTTTTCCGCGCCCTTGATGATGCTTGAGACCATTTCTCGCTCTCACCTTTAGATTTTCCGGGCATTTTTTCCCACGCCCCCTCGTCGCCTCGGTTTGCGTGCCACATCGGCCGTTCTCCGTTTTCGATGTGTCTTATATCGCCGGATTCAGTTTTCCGCGCCCCTGATGATGCTAGAGACCATTTCTCGCTCTCACCTTTAGATTTTCCGGGCATTTTTTCAGCGCCCCCCTCGTCGCCTCGGTTTGCGTGCCACATCGGCCGTTCTCCGTTTTCGATGTGTCTTATATCGCCGGATTCAGTTTTCCGCGCTCTTAATGATGCTAGAGATCATTTCTCGCTCTCACCTTTAGATTTTCCGGGCATTTTTTCCACGCCCCCTCGTCACCTCGATTTGCGTGCCACATCGGTCGTTCTCCGTTTTCGACAATCCTTATGTCACCGGATCCAGTTTTCCGCACAGATGACGATGCTTGAGACCTTTTCTCACCTTCATCAATCCATTTTTGTTCGGTATAATTTTATCCCTTTTTCGGGCCGAGCAAACCCTTTGACGAAAAAGGCACTTAGGGAGTTTCTGTTAAGCTCTTTTCTGACTCCTAAAACAATGAAAAGATCGCCGAGCAATCTTGCTTCCTTTCATGCTCGCTAAACGTATCTGAAAGGGCGTCTACCTGGTATAAGTTTACCCCTTTTCCGGACCTCGTAGACTAATTACGAAAAAGGTATACTCTAGTCACATCGGCTAGAAGAGTTCTCCATCCGCATCATTTTATGCTTTTTTGGGCCTTGGAGACTAAACTTACGAAAAAGAAACAACAACAGAGTCCACTTACCGTTTTCAGACTCTCTAAACATGAAAGCAACCATGAGCATGTGCCGTCCTGGGCTCACAAAATCCACAGGACCGTACCATTTTAGAGCACACTTTTATCCCTTCTTGGAGCTCATTAAAACTACGAAGAAGGAAGAATGGTGCCTCTTGGCGCCACGACAGACCATGTCTACTCACATAGCAGCTTCCCCATTCTGGTCGCCTTTGTTCAGAGCATTCTGCAGTATGTCACCCGGAAACTCCCTCGACAGCTACCATCAGCTTCACCCACCCAGAGTCAGTACATACCCTTCAGTCCCTAAAAAATGATCCCCACACCTACAAGTCAGTTCCCTACGCTGCTAGGTCAACCACGTCATCATGCTCTGAACAAAGGAAGCTTGAGTCTACCCATTTTTGACCCAGTTATTTCCCATCCCCACAAGTATGTCAGTCCTACCAGCAGTACTACATCACTTCAATTCTACACCTCGTGCTCCTGTCAAGGAAACATCATTGCCTTGTTAGTTGCTGGTCTCCCTCTGTCGACGACAACCACATTGATTCCAGAGGATAGATCTAGAGGTCCCTGTGTCTTGGACTCATTACCATTTATGATGAGTGCCTACGAATCATTTCGAGAGGAATCCTCAGTGCCTCTCCGAATGGTTGTTTCTCACATGCTCGACTTCAACACCTTGATCGCATCGTTGAGACTCGCACAGGGTATTGGTCCGTTCAGTTATTAGTCGAAGACCCCGGATACCACCTGACTCCTCCACATTTGAGAGTCTTCCTATGGATCACACCAGCTACACTTTTTTTTATGGATATCCGGGTTGCGCATGGCGACAGTATTCAGATTTACCCCTGTTTCATACTCCCTTGAGTATACAGTTACATTAATTCTCAGAGATGACTCATAGTCTTTGAGTCCCTACAGATGTTGGACACCTTCAGTTTCAGCAGTTCCACAGTTATTCCAGTGTATCAGTTATTGAGATCAGCCATGATCATGAGTATATCCCACAATCATGTCCCCTCTGGACCATTATGATGTACCAGTATATTTCTTTACGTATTAGATCCCCCTTCTTGGGACTAATTGTTTTGTATATGTCTTGATACGAGCATGGGAATGCCCGCCTCGTCCTTTATCAGAGATTATACCTCATTCATATTGAGGTAATGTAATATTTTTTGTTTTTGCAGCTTCCAAGGGCCGTGGCTCCAGTCTCCAAACGGTCTCTTCTCCCCCCTAAAACCCAGAAAAAGGACAAAAGAACTATGATGTCTATCGGCCATACGATGAGCTCCTGCCCTCACACATCAGGGGGCAATCTGTTAACACCTAAAAAGTGCTCACTAGCTCATTCCCTTACTCACATGACCCATTTGTCCACTTTTCCACCATCTGAGCCTCTGAAACCAACAAAAGGTCACCAAAAGACCTTGGTACACCCCTTTTTCCATTAAAAAAGATTATTTTTCCAAGAAAATCATAAAAAACCCTCAAAAAGGGTCCAAATTCCCAAAAATATTAAAAAGGGAATTAAAATATTATTTTTATTCAAAAAAGGAAAAAGGAGGGAAAAGAACCTAAACCATGTTGGTCAATACCATTGGTTTCCACAAAACCACAAATGGTATTCCTCACCACCAAAACCTATAAAAAGGTGGTAGGGGCTCCTCATTTCATATCCTTCCATTATCTCATCCTTATGCTGCTGAAATCTCCCCTGAGCACTTTTAGCCATTGAAGCAACCTTGGAGAAAGAGACCTATTGGAGTTTGGAGCTACTCATCTTGGGAGTTGCTCAACATCAACCTTCACCATTGGAGGTAATATCGCAAGCACTTGCTTGCCCCCCACTTTTCAATACAAAATTTATTTCTTATGTTTCTTGTTCTTGATTTTGAAATATTTACATTATTTGCTTAGATTCTTGTTTAGATCCATGAAAAGTATTGTTTATTTAGTTTATTGCTTTTATTTCTATTGAAACTGCTACTACTAGTTAGTAGGTGCCCATAGCACTAAGCTTGGTTGCAAAACCGAGCCAACAGTCGGCCCAGTCAATTATAATGGGGTATTTAACCCAATGGTTAAATATGAGCCTACATGATTTGTGTAAAAGACAAGTCGGAGTAGTGTATAAATAGAGGAGGTGTATTCCTCATTTAACACACACTCACTCACTTGAGAGTGGCGCACTTATGAGAGAGAGGTCTGCTATGGAGAAGGAGGAGCTTATGCTCAGGGTTACATCTTTGGTATTTTCTGGTCATCTATATTGAGGAAGCTTTGCTGGGTTTTCTACCCCATGAGGGTTTCCCAGGATAAATCTGTGTCTCTTGTGTTTATGCTGTGCTTGTTGTTTCTTCAACGATCCTGTATATGTTATCATTGTGAAATGGAATGTAATGCTGCTATTTTCTATATTATCATATTAAATATTAACATGGTATCAGAGCTAACCTGAAGGAAGGCAAGGTATGGCACTTACGACTCTTGCTTCACTTGCGACAATTTGAAGGTTTGGGTTTTACATAGCAAAAACCAGTCATCGTGGAAATTTCTCTATAAATACATTTTGGCGAAGGTTCAGGATCAGAAACCTTCACAGGTCGTAGATAAAATCCCCAAGTACCTTGTATCCAAAGGGAGCCCTCAGATTCGTTGTACTTTGTGAGTTATGATCAGTACAAGTTAGGGTTTTTGCCTCTTCCAGATCTCAGTCAAAATCAGGTGACCTAGGAAAAAAGGTCATAACTTGGGCTAGGAAGCTCCAAATGAAATTTAGTAAAAAGTGAAAGGTAGTACACAGACTTTAATATCTCAGGAAAGTTGTGTAGAGGCCGAAGCTGAACCAGTGACACGTGGCACTCCGTACAAGTTTGCTCTCCTGTTTTATCCCATAAACAGGTCACGTTGCGACACTTGGCATAAATCTCTCTCAGAAAATCCAATTGAGGTCAGACCTGTCAGGATGGAAAGATGACAGGTCAAGATACAACAACAAAAAAAATTTAGACCCTGTGGAGTGAAAAGTTCGGAGTTACAGCATAATCAATCAAGTACATATTTCTGTCAAAACAGAATTATTTTTGGAGCACCTTCATTCATGGCTTTCGGAATTTAGGGTTTTGGAGAAAGTTAGAATTTTTGGAATCGGAATCCACAGCTGAATGCTACTCAGGAAAATCGAAATTTAGAGTCCAAGATCGAATTTTTTGGTTGATTAGAAGACCGGGCTTGATCAAACCCCAATTCGGGATTTTGATCGGAAAGATGGAAAATTAGGGCTTCAGCAAAAGTTGGAATTTTTAAAGTCTGTAACCACAGCTGGAAGCTCCTCAGAAAAATAAGAGTTTAGAGCCTTGGATCAAACCTTTTTATTGGGTAGAATGGTGGGCTTCATCAAACCCTAGTTCGGGATCTTGTCCAGAAGATCCAGAAGTTTTGAAGGCAATTTTGAGGGGTCAAATTTTGGATATTTCAAAATTGAAGTATGCTAGTTTGATCAGCTCAGCAAGACACATCCTTCCATCCATTCAGAAGTGTGAAAGTCAAAGATTGAATTTTTAGGGTTTCTCTAATGAACCCTAATCAAGCTCCAGATCAAGTTTCAGGGGGAGTTGAGGCTAAGGCCTTACATAAGAATACTACAAGAAGTCTCAACAGGTATGACTTAAGGAGATACAGGTATGTCTTGAAATTTGATTCTTGATTAAGTTCATAATATGTTTGTCCTCATATTATTCAGGTCAATACAATCTCGATTAATGTTAGAATTGTCTTATCACCCTAGTAACAGTATGAATGCATGTGAATAATAGAAGACATTCATTGTTTAGGGCTATATAATTGTACTAATGCACTGTGGTATTGTATGAGGTTGATGTTGTCTACTAACAAGATACAGGTACATCACGAAAGACAAATCAAGTTCCATGACCATGATAACATGAAGACAAAGACTCATCCACAATCTTTGATCACATAGAAGTTCTACTTACAAGGTATGTATGACTTTGTTCTATTATGCTTAACCTATGAGATATGCAGGTTCCAGCATAGGATATCTAAATCATTGAAGAGAACAAAGAAGATATTGATTGGGTATGTTAGACATAACTAAGCAGGTATACTAATCCAGGTATGTTTTCCTATGTCATGTTAGAATCTTACCTTGTGTTAGGATCCCTTATATAAGTATACCTGGTATGATTGGTTATGCTTATTCATAAAGTTAGTAATCAAGGGTTTATGCATATTATGTCTCTTATCTTGGTTCATGATTTAACTAACCAGTTCAAACAACAATATGTATGAGTAAAAAAAGACTTCCCTGAAACCTTGAATATTATCTATAATCATGACTATACATATTCAAGATTATTTAGAACTATAATTTTTTGATAACATTGAAATATACTAATGAATGTATATTTGTGTATGAGATCATGAGGATGACACTTGAGCATGCACAGTGGTACAGAATGAATAGAAGTTCAAAAGACATATAGAAGATCAAGCGGGAGGCAACCACACAAACATAAAAAGATAAGTATTTAAGTTGTTATTTGAAATAGTAAATGATATTGCCTATAATAGGTTGTATGCATATTTGTATTCCTATAATATATCATGCTGAGTGTAAACATTCATAGAGCATTGAAACAGTATACTACTAATATGCATATGATTGGTAAGTTGGACAAACATTCCATTGTTGCTTTTCTAGAATGAAACCTCTTTGCTGACATGCTGAGAGCTGTGCACACTCTCGATAGTATGTTCTGGTAGAGATGGAAGGCATCTAGATAGCTACTGTATGCATACAGGATATGGAAAAGTGTTGTGCCAAAGTATTGGTCAAGATAGTTGCATAACTATGTAAATGATATCTGTATGCATAATAGGTTATCATGATTTCATGATTATGAAATATTACTAATCATGTACTTAATTTTGATTTGTAGGAAAGATCATGAAGAATGATGAACACTGAACAAGTGATGGATGTTCAACAAGAAGATTTACAAATCAAACAAAATATAGAAGGCTCATGGCTAGAAGATTCTCTTAGAAAGAGGAAGAGAATCATAACAATATGTTTGCTCCAAGTGGATAGATAAGACCATTCTCTTAATGGTGTAATTAAAGAAGAAGTGTGAATCAAGCTCTGTATGGGTACCCATGATTGATAGTAAATTGATGAGCTTAATGATCACCATGGGTGATGTGGATATCAACCTTTGCTACAAGGTTGAATATGGTTTCTATACACAAATGACATGGATACAAGAAGGAAATCACCACAGAGTTCGAATGATATTGAGGCTCATATCAGTAGACCCATCTAACGAGAGATGGCACAGATAGATATGCAAAAGATCATTCAATGCAAAGTGTGAATGATGTTCAATCACAAAGGGAGAATTGACAGTTTCTTGATAAGCTTGGGCTTTACCAAAAGTAAAGTTGTTCCTAACCTTTACCTTAAGGTTATGGATCATACTATTATTGTATGTAGATGATATCTTTCTGACAGGGAATGAGAAACAGATCATGAAAAGAAAGAAGAAGATGGCTACAGAAATGAAAATGAAAGATCTCAGATTGATACATTACTTCCTAGGTCTACAAGTATGGCAAGGCTCGTAAGGAATCTTTCTCAACAAGGGAAAGTATGCTAAGAAATCTTGAGAAGACTTGATGTGTTGGAATGGCCACTCTCATGGATTCCAACTTGAAGCTGTTAGCGGATGACTCATCAGAGTTAGTGGATATAACTCTATACAGAAAAATTATTGGGTCATTGATGTACCTAACGAATACTAGGTCAGATATATGCTTTGCTGTGAAACACCTTGAGACAGTATCTAGTGGAACCTAGACGAGTTCACTTGATAGCTGCAAAGCATGTGATGAGGTACCTAAAGGATACGATAGACTTTGATCTATGTTATCTTGGAGATCATGACTTCAGATGGCTACACAGATGTTGATTGAGCAGAAAGTGTATCAGACAGGAAGAGCACATCGAGAAGATGTTATTGTCTGGGATCAGCCATGATCTTATGGTTTAGCAGGAAGCAGTCTAGTGTGGCTCTCAGCACAAGCGGAATATATGGCTGCTTGCTCTGCTAAGTTGTGAAGAAGTATGGCTTCAGGATTGTTTGACTTAGAGATAGACCCAACTGTGATCCTATGTGACAAACAGAGTTGTACCAAAATGGTATAGAATCCAGTGTTCCATGATAAGTCAAAGCACATAGAGATCTGACATTTCGATATACAAGATATGGTGCAGAAAGGAATTAAAGTTTGAATTTGTAACAAGTTTCCGATGTACTAACCAAACCTATACCTCAAGTAAAGTTTTCCAAGACAAACTTAATATAGTTTAGAAGGACCCTCCTCGAAAGGGGGAGTGATGTGATCACTTATGATGAGATTGCCCACATCGACAATGAGGTCGATGATGTGAATACCTATATTGATGATGCCGATAAAGAGGTTGGTGAACGGTCCTTAAACAGGGTCTAAGTTGACGAGGGGATTGTATCATCCCTGGACACATGTCCTAAAAGAGACTCGTAGACATATGTCTCCGAGAATGTGGTCCCTAATGGACGAGGGGATTGTATCATCCCTGGACTTCAATTCTAAACAGATCCATAGACAGATGTCTCTGAGAATGTGGTCCCTAGTGGACGAGGGGATTGTATCATCCCTGGACTTCAGTTCTAAACAGATTCGTAGATAGATGTCTCTGAGAATGTGGTCCCTAGTGGATGAGGGGATTGTATCATCCCTGGACTTCAGTCCTAAACAGAACCGTAGACAGATGTCTCCGAGAATGTGGTTCCTATTGGACAAGGGGATTATATCATCCCTAGACACATGTCCTAAAAGAGACCCATAGACATATGTCTCCAAGAAAGTGGTCCCTAGTGGACGTGATAGGACTGCATCGTCCCTGAGCGTTTGGTTCAAAATGTACGTGACAAGATTGCATCATCCTTGGACTTATGTCCTAAAGTGATAAGGACTAATCATCCTGTAAGTAGATTGGCATTGCATCGTCCCTAGACATGGTGAGGTGTCTTAAAGTGATAAGGACTAATCATCTTGTAAGTAGATTGGGATTGCATCGTCCCTATACATGGTGAGGTGTCTTAAAGCGATAAGGACTAATCATCCTGTAAGTAGATTGGGATTGCATCGTCCCTAGACATGGTGAGGTGTCTTAAAGTGATAAGGACTAATCATCCTGTAAGTTGATTCAGGATTGCATCATCCCTAGACATGGTGAGGTGTCTTAAAAGGATAAGGATTAATCATCCTGTAAGTTGATCTGGATTGCATCGTCCATAGACATGAGAGATGTCTTAAATTGAGAGGGATTGATCATCCCGTAAGTGGATCAGGATTGTATCATCCTTGGACCTATGTCCTAAAGTGAGAGGGATTGACCATCCCGTAATTGGATCATGTGTGTTGCAGGGTATGCTACTGTTGTGTATACTTGTATCAGTGTGGATACTTGTATTGATGATGTATACTTGTATCGGTGTGGATACTTGTATTGATCATGTATACTTGTATCGATGTGGATACTTGTATTGATGATGTATACTTGTATTGGTGTGGATACTTGTATTGATGTGAATACTTGTATTGATACTTGCATGTATACTTGTATTGATGAGGATACTTGTATTGATGAGGATACTTGTATGTATACTTGTATTGATGAGGATACTTGTATTAATGATATGTATACTTATATTGATGAGGATACTTGTATTGATGGTGTGTATACTCGTGATGATCTAGATGATGATGATGTTGATCGTGATGGTCTAGATGACGATGCCATTGATCGTGATGACGATGTTGTTGATCGTGATAGTCTAGATGACGATGTTGCTGATCGTGATGATCTAGATGATGATGTTGATGATCTAGATGACGATGATGTTGATCATGATGGTCTAGATGACAATGCTGCTAATCGTGATGATCTAGATGACGATGCTGATGATCTAGATGACGATGTTGATGATCGTGATGGTCTAGATGACGATGCCGTTGATCTAGATGACGATGTTGATGATCGTGATGATGATGATGTTGATCGATAGATCCAGACGATGAGGCTGTTGATCGAGTGATCCTGATGATGTTGTTGTAGCTGTTCGAGTGCTGCAAAAGATGAAGACTCGATACTGAAGATATTGATATTCCAATATTGAAGATCTTGAAGATGTTCCAGTAACTGCTTGAGTTACTGATGATGATGTAAAGAAAGCTTCCAATGATTTATAGATGTATCATGTATGATGTTGATGACTCCTTGCTCGTGCAGATGTTGTTATAATATCCTTCTCGTTAAGGGGGAGTGTTGAAATATTGTAACTTTTAAGAATATTATATTTGTACTTTATTATTCCGGAGATGTTTATTCCTCCGTCAGATTGTGGTAACTTGGGTTATTAGACTTCCCTAGTGGGGGTCGGCCTTGTATGTGTTATGTGGGTCAAAGGGTTATTAGACCACCCTAGAGGGGTCGTCCCAATCAGTTGTAATGGGGTATTTAACCCAATGGTTAAATATGAGCCTACATGATTTGTGTAAAAGACAAGTCGGAGTAGTGTATAAATAGAGGAGGTGTATTCCTCATGTAACACACACTCACTCACTTGAGAGTGGTGCACTTATGAGAGAGAGGTCTGCTATGGAGAAGGAGGAGCTTATGCTCAGGGTTACATCTTTTGTATTTGTTGGTCATCTATATTGAGGAAGCTTTGCTGGGTTTTCTACCCCATGAGGGTTTCCCAAGATAAATCTGTGTCTCTTGTGTTTATGCTATGCTTGTTGTTTCTTTAGTGATCCTGTATATGCTATTATTGTGAAATGGAATCTAATGCTGCTATTTTTTGTCTTAGCATATTAAATATTAACATCTAATAACCCTTTGACCCACATGACTTATACCGGGCCGACCCCATCAAGGCAGTCTAATAACCCATCAAGTATAAGTTACGACACTTCCGTATAGAGGAATCATAACATCTCTATAGGAATACAACCACTTCCGTATGGAGGAATAATGACATCTCTATAGGAATACAATATACATATATGTGAAATACATTCTGAAGTTACATATACATCAACAGGGTAGAAACCGCATGTAAATCTGGTAGTGATGATATATAAACCCCTGATTTGTCCTGCAGTGACCAGATTGAATTAACAATATGTCGTGTATTTGCATATTTATGAAAAAAGAATGTGTTATTATCTCCCAAAGAGACCCACAATACCTGGCTCTTTAATCGCCATTCAACTTCCACCCTATTGAGTATTTTTTACGTCGGCCTTCCAAAATCACCAGGGAATTTCTAGCATTCACCAATAATGGACCACCCTGATGTGCATTATTAATTGCAAGGATCTAATAATTATTATCGGTGATATCCTGTTGCTCAACCAGCTTACGTTGCTTTACACAATTTTTAACACCCTTTTTTAAAAGTCCGAGTTTATAGGACAGTCACTCGGATGGAGAAGGAATACCCTGCACATTATAACCAGCCCATTCAATCCGAACAAAGGCCTTGAATTTATCAATCTAAAGTAGTGTATGGTTAAATTTAAATGGGTAAGGAATCTTGACCCCATCAAATTCCAACTCCAATAGGATAGGATGGTGGTCCAATATGGTCGAGTGAATGGTCCATGATCATTATTTGTGGACACCCTACAGTAAATTGTTAGAAAACAAAAATCTGTCCAATCTCTTAGAAATATGCACGCATCATCCTTCCTACAAAAGGGCATAGTCACCAAGTTTGATATGATAGGGAAAAAATTCTAATATGAAAATTTTTGAATCATGAATATATATCTTAAATATTTTCAAATGGTGGCAATTTTCTTCTTAAATAATAAAATTGGCAGTTTTTTTCTTCAATACTAAATGAACTTTGATCTTATCCACAACAACTTATCCCTCACCCCTTTGACCAAGCCAAACATTAACCGTAACCATATAAAATAATCCATCCTGTTAAATGTTCAATTCGTGTAAGAAAACAAGAAAGGTGTTGAAACCTTGGGCTTGTTGACAATAATATGGGTGCAGTACAATAATCATAAATAATCTCCAATCCTTTTCCAATATCCAACATCAATGGACTATAGAACAGTCACAAATGCAAACTGATATGATATCAAAATAGCGATCCACACAAATTCATTCAAGTTTTGTTTCAATAGAGTCACGCTAGCTCTTCATTATTGACTATTAATAATACTTATATTATGAAAATGAAGTTATATGAATGGTTGAGGATGTGATGAGGCAAGTGATTCATGGAGAGGTAATGTAGAGGCCAAGCAAAACCAGAACGAAGGAATTTTCTCTTTATTGTTATCTTTACTTCTTCGAGACAAAATTGAATGCCCGCATAATTGATGTAATGTGTTTACTATTATAATCAGATCCAAATGAGTCAAACATAGTCTGAAATGCATATTAACCTCCGATTTGACTGAACCGAATCCAATTTCAACGAATAATTTGGTCCTACGGAAATGTATCTGAATTTTCAAAAATTTTGGGCCAATTTAGTTGAACCTGGTAACTATGCAAAAGGGCTCATGTGCTTGTATGTTGTTTTCGGCTTTGGATGGTCACTAAATCATAGAAAATATGATTTTGTTTATTTGTGATTTTTGCAAGGTCCTTTTTTTTCTGAAAAAAAACTGAGTATTCCCATGACTAGAATAACACTATGAGCTTTAAATATTGTCTATGACTGAAATAAAGAAATCTCATGTATCTATCAATCTATAGTTTTAGTGGGACACGGAGGGTTCACTCAGTGAACTTGTTACATAGCACAATCGTTCACATGATATTAAAGAATATCCCTAATTTCACTAAATATTGGAAAATGAGTCCTAAAATTGTATTGTTGAACCCCCCTCCCAATATGTCTTTCCAATTAAGAAAACCCCTAGTTTCACCAGATATTGTAGGTATCCATTTTTATCAACCAATTTTTAACACCCCCTTTATATCATATTATCAAGTTGTAACAAACAGGAGCCCTAACACATCTTAGTATAAGCAAACAAGACGCTAAATAAAATAATAGTATAATGCTAATAATGATCCCACTAGGATTGTAGGGGCGATTGATCAATTTGTAGCATTGGATAGTGGAAGACCCAACAAAATAGTACCGTGGAAGGAAAAATGCATAAAAGGAAACCTAGTCAAGAGATCAACATTTCACACAACAACTTGCCAATCTACCAATTTTTTATCATGTAAATACAAGTATAACCATAGAGAGCTCATGTTTTTACAAACTTAATAAATTAAACTCCATAAAAATGAAAAATTTAAACCCTTTTGTCGATGGACTCCCCCACCTTGCTATCGAAACAAACTTCATTGATGTTTGAACCCAAATGAACATAGAAATATTCCTCTTACTTTTCAATAACAACGTATAATCAAGTGCATAGATTGGATTTGGTTCATTCACAAGATCCAATGAATTTCCTCCACTTCCTCTACATTTATTCTTTCAATCAATGGAATTAACAACATTTAGTTACATTTTCTTGTGTTATATCTAGTTTTTTTTCTTTATAGGAGAGGGGAAAATACCCATTGTTAGGTTTCAAGCATGTTAAATATACATAGATGGTGAAACTTATATGATACCATTTCATGGTATCGATAACACATATGGTATGTAAATAAGGATTTATATTTTCATCTATGTTCATGTCAGTTCCAATACAATATTAAGATGGATGTCTTGCATATAAGAATTGAAATTACAATTATGAATGTGCCAAACCTAAAAAATCAAGAGTTAGATCTTTTACTTGAGTACCTACAAAAAATACAATACAATTGTTCAAGTCTGGAACTCTCGATTAGCTACATCTCTTAACTTAAAGATGAAAAACAATATAACATCAATTTAAACCAAGCCTAAATAAGTTATTAAATGAAGATTGCTCAAGGCCAATAATCCAAAGAGACTTCCATCGATATTATCATTGCCACACTATTATCATATTTATGAAAAACTCAGGATAATAAGCAATATCAAATAAAAATGGAGGGTCCTTAAGTTTTAGGTGGGTATGAATTGAACCCATTATTTGGAGATATGAATCCATCCCACGATTTGGAGGTTGTTCATTAGCACACCCAAATAGAATAACCCCCAATATTTATATTATTATTTCAAATTAAAAATACCCCTTGACCCCTTAATACAAAGAAATATATTTTGAGGTTTTTAAGAGTATTCAAACCCCCAATATGAATGGACGTGATATGATATTTCCTCACTTGTGAACCCCTCGCGTAGTGAGAAATGCCCCATAGGGTTTGCTGCTCAAAAGAAAACATGATCATAGATAGTTGTTTATGTTATAAGACTTACTTTTCACACTTACCTAAAGCATGGTAGTGAATTCCGAAATCTAAATAAGCTCTATGTTTGTATGCATCCACTTGTCCACCATCGGCTTTCTCTCTAATATTATTTGTTCAATTATTTTCAACTGGTTGAAAGTTTGAAACATAAGTTAATAAAAATCAGAACATGGATAAGTGTTGCTTATGCTCTTTAGTTTTTGGTTTAGTGTTTGCTGGAAACAATCTCATTTGCTAATGATTTACAGAACCAATTATTTTCTGCATTTTTTGGTGTTCATTGTGTAATTCATAGATTCATGTTGGCCTTCAGCAAGGTTTGTCCCTGTTATCTGCCCAAATCTTGTAGTGTTTCTTCCGAGCCTTAGTGAATCTTTTGCTTGTTTGTTGTGTACCAACATCCTTATTTGATTGATCAACCAAAGTCTTCTTGCTTTCTTTATTTTTCACTTGAATGCCCAAAGTGATCAAAGGTTATGAATTGTAGGGAGCATTAACAATTAAAAATCAAGATAACATGTTTTCTTATAAAACCATCTGTCTTGAATGTTATTTATTTGCTTGTGAATGACATTGTATATCCTTGCATTATTTTTGAGCCATTGACCATCAACTTGAAGTGCTTGTACTGGCCTTTATTGACATGCATTGGATATTATGTTATTTGTTGCTTTATCCATTCTACTTATATGACATGTTACAAAAAGGTTGGAGGATCTTAAACTGGAGTATTTGTGAATAAATGATATGCAGTCACAATCTCCAAAGTCTGGCAATGAGGAGAAACATCTTTCTACACAAAATCATACTACTTTGAAGTGTTGAAAATTTATGTTTATTGGAGTGCAATTTGAAAACTTAGATAATTATTTTCCTAAGGTCCAAGTTAATTTTTAGCATGACCCCAATGGGAAAAATCCATGCTATGTTGGGCCTATTCAGTGACTTGTCTCATTGACAAGTTGGTTCTTGAAGTTGGGTGCTTTGCTATAAATAGATATAATAAGCAGGAAAACAAATGATTTCAGAGAGCTTCAAAGTCTGCCACGACCTAGAGAAAAATAATGCAAGATGTGGTATTACAACTGACATGGTACAACTTTCATCAAAGAATGTCTTACAAATGGACCAACAATGATGGTTTCTGAATTGACCTCCATAGATTGTCCATAGATCCAAGCAAATAGCTCCTCCCTACAACTTTCCTCGAATACAGTAGGTGGTAATGTCGGGGACATTGTCACTGTTGACCAACGCGACCTCGGTCGACAGGGGTTCACCTCACTGTCGACACATACCGCCGTCTCCCTAGGCACCGGCCCAGGCAGGTTTGAGCCCGCAGAGCGGATGAGGTCTCACCCGAGGCGACCAAGAAGGGCAAACGGAACCATGTTTCTACTGAGGGAGGAGGAGAGTTGTGGCTACACAGACTAGCTCTATTGCAGTACTTAAACAGAAACTTTAAACATTCGACATGGAGTTATAACATATTACTTAATTGCAGCATTGATCATCACAGCAACAGTAAGCAGACATTGCATCAAGAAAATATAACAACATTCATATATCGCAACATTGCACAAAGATCGTACCAAAACATCATCATTGTATTACTGTCACAGTCATATACCAGAAGCAAAACATAGATCTTCGTATACATCCACCCTCTTATCGCTCATCCACTATTGTCTCTCTAACACTTACAACTCTCATCTATTTATAGGCCTCTGCCATTACAATGTTTGTACACTTACTAACGACTTCCTAACCGACACTATGGACAAATGACCCAATATTTAACTGACTCAGTCCAAATGACCCAAAAACCCACATACTGCGGTACAATTGACTCAACATTACATAACATATGGTCCAAGTGACCCAAAACCTGCTAACTGCGGTATACTTTAACACAAAATACTCCTTCTACGCCCTCATCCGATGTGTCGCAGCGTCGACAGTACTGCGACATTTCCTCATCGAACCGCCTGCCAACAGCCACCACCTGGCTCGAGGATATAGTTATGATCTAGGATCTTTTATTTTGTTTGTAAATAAGTGTGATGTTAGAAAGTAGATTCGTTGGAGGATTAAGAGTAAAAGTAGGGTAGTCACTAATAAATTTCTAGTTTTGGTTTAGTATATTTCGTCAATTTTTTTTTATATATAAATATGTTGAATTTCTAGTTTTTGGTTTAGTATATTTTGTAAAATTTTCACATGGTCAGAGTATGATTGGGATTCTCTGCCATGAGGTAGAGAGTATGTAAGTATGTAATAATACGTAGAGAGAATGGTAAAATTTTATGTGAGAATAGTAGTATAGAAGTGTTTTATTTTTATTTATTTTTTGCAAAAAGGAGAGCATCTCTTCTATCAAAAGCAATGTTGAATTTAATAATTGACTGCAACTTCCTATCAATTTATGGAGAAAGAAATAAGCGGTTTGGTATTTTTTGGTTTTGGCTTTTCATTGCAAATGCCATAATATTTGATATATATATGTATATATATATATGGATTGCAAAAGATGAAACGTTATACTTGAAAGAAAAAATAATCACCTTTGTTAGAGTGAAATCCATAGATTGCATGAGCTGCCCACTGTTGAACAAAACAAACTGTTGTCATTGAAACATCCTCCAAAAAGGATGAAAGGGCTAATGCTGAAAAGAGGTGAAACCAAGAACTGGAAGAACAATATGAGGTAGTATGCCCAAGTTTGAAGTGTTTTTTATACTGTATCTGTCGTTAGTAAATTATAAGAATCCTTCCATATTTTTTTATAAATACAATGTAGAGACAACAATAATAAAGTGGCATTCTTAAACAAAAAGCACAAAAATCGTATTTCAAGAGGGGATGGTTATATTAATTTCATTTTATTAGCAATGTGTAAATTTGAATGGTTCTTATTATATTAGAATTAATCAAGTTAATGATGAAAATGATGACAACAAAAGTTGTGTGGATGTAGCGGCCTCTTGAAAGATAGAGGTGTTGATTACATGGAAAAAAAACAAGACATAGAATTGATTTCTTAGCTCAAAGAAAATGTATCTCTAAATCTCGAGGGGGAGTTTTAGGTTCAAATCAAGATGCATACTTTCTTTTATAGTCTAAGATACTAGCGGATTGGATATACTATATGATCCAGATTTTATGAGCAGAACGAAATGAATACAGATTATTATCAGATGCTTAACACAAAATAACATAGATACAGTAAAATTGGTTTTCTATTCAATAAGGAAATAAGCTAGAACTGTAAAATGCAGCGGAAAACAAGCTTGCTGGAATGGTGGCGGCTTATCTCTGAGAAGAGATGTGACGGTTGCGCTCATTTCGCAAGAAGATGGTTACAATGAGGCTCTCAAGGCCTTTTACAATAAACAGGAATGTCAAAAACCCTAGACATCCAAAAACCTAACCCTAGGAGATGAAGCGCCAAAAGTCATGTGGGTCAACTTCCCGGGGTCGTAACTTTTGCATACGATCTCCATTTGGGGCGCTCGATAGCCCGTTGGAAAGGTCTATCTGAGATTTACAACTTTCAACTAGGCCCAAATGTATGCCAAGGGAAAACATTGGCCCTTCAAATCGCCAAAAAAGGTCGTTTAGGGCCTCAAAATGGCCCCAGAAGTTCAGGACCCGAAAAAACTGTTAAAAATAGTAAAATACCAAAATTGCCATCAAACTATTTTGAGCCAGTTGGAAAGGGGGGTGGCCACCAATATCCACCTGGATCAATCCTCCCTCCTTAGGAAGCAATGGTCTCCATTGTGTTGAGTTCCCCCATCAGATGAGGAAATTTCTGCTGAATTTGGCCTTGGGTGAGCCACTTGCCTTGGTGCAGGAGCTGCCCTGCTTTAACAACTCGATAAAGCTGGATCCTTTGATGTCGAGTGCCCTTGATCTGTGTGTCTGCAATATGATCACTAGATGCTTGTTGTAGGCAGTCAAGGTTGAGCTTTGCTGGTGTCAACATCTCTGCTATCTTTGAGGTGTCTAATAGTGGTGGGAAATATGGCCGAAGGAGAGCCACGTTGAAGACTGGATGCAGACCAAGGAAGGGGGGAATGTTGAGCTCAAAAGCATTGTCACCCACTTCCTTGGTGATGGTGTACGGCCCATAACGGAGTGGGCGAAGCTTTCAATGGGGCCCTGTAAGGCGTTCTTTCTAGAAATGCAACCAAACTTTGTCGCCCACCTGAAACTTATGTGGCACCTGATGTTGATCATGGCGTTGTTTGTACTTGGCATTAGAATTATGTAGAATATCCTGAACCTGTTGGCAGATATGCTGGATCCGTTCAATGAACCAGGCGGCTTTGTCAGCTTTTGGGGACAAGTCGGCCGAAGTGGTCGCAAGGGGAAGTGCAACATCCATGGGGCCCAATGGTTGGAATCCCAACCCCACCTGAAAGGGGCTGTGGCCAGTTGAGCTATGCAGGGCTCGGTTGTAGCTATGTTGGACATAGGGGAGAATCTCATCCCATGTGCAGGGGTGTGTTGAATTGTACATGCGCAGGATATGTACGACCATCCGGTTGACAACCTCCGTTTGTCCATTGGTCTGGGGGTGGAAGGCAGTGGATTTGGTGAGCTTCGTATCCAGCAATGACCAGAGGCTCAACCAGAATGAGTTGAGGAACCTACTATCATGGTTTGAAATAATGGTTTGTGGAATCCCAAAATGTACCCATACTCGTTCAAAGAAGAGCTTGGCAGTGGCTTATGCTGTGATGTTCTTCTTGCAAGCGGTTAGAATCGCCATCTTAGAAAAGCGATCAACAACCACAAAAACACAGTCATTTCCCCTCTTGGTGGACGGGAGGCCTGACATGTAGTCCATTGAGATGGATTCCCATGGCCTATCAGGAGTAGGCAGAGGGGTGTATAGGCCCTGTTTCTTAGTGGTCGGTTTGGAAATAGCACAAGCGGTGCAGGACCTGATATACTTGCCAAAATCCTGTCGAAGTTTCGGCCAGTATAAATGTTTCTGCAACATTGCCACTATCTTTTCGACGCCAAAGTGTCCTGCCACCATACTGTAGTGAGCTTCCCAAATCAGCTTCGCGCACTCGCTTGATGGAACGCAGAGATGGCCCAAACGACACAACAACTCGTCCTGAAGATGGAAATTAGCAACCACTGAGTTGGTGCCCAACATTTGATAGGTGGCGGAGAAGTCAAGGTCTGTCTCGTAGAGGTGGGGCCATCCGGAGGTCTCGTGGCCACAAGAGTCTAGCACCGTGGTAAGTGCCGCGACTGGAGGTCGACTGAGGCAGTCAGTAACTCAGTTGGTACTCCCTGTTTTATATTTGATGTTGAGGTGGAACTGTTGTAAATATGTTGATCACTTCTGATGGCGGTCATTCTGCAACTTTCCTTGGGTCTGCATGAACTGTAGTGGCTTGTGATCAGTGTGGATAACTGTCTCCTTCCCAAGAATGTAATGTCTCCACTGGCGGCAGGCTTGTACAATGGAGTACATTTCTTTCTCATAGGTAGGGTACTTGCGGACAACATCTGATAGTGTCTCACTATGATATGCCACGGGGTGGCCGTTTTGAGTGAGAACGGCGCCCACAGCATAATCTGAAGCATCTGTCTCGATCTCAAAGGGATGTTGCAAGTTCGGTAATGAGAGTACCGGCAAGGTTCGGGATGTTGCAGGTTCGGTAATGAGAGTACCGGCGATGATCCGGATTTTATGAGCAGAACGAAATGAATATAGATTATTATCAGATGCTTAACACAAAATAATAGAGATACAGTAAAATTGGTTTTCTATTCAATAAGGAAATAAGCTAGAACTGTAAAATGCAGCGAAAAACAAGCTTGCTGGAATGGTGGCGGCTTATCTCTGAGAAGAGATGTGACGGCTGCACTCATTTCTCAAGAAGATGGTTACAATGAGGCTCTCAAGGCCTTTTACAATAAACAGGAATGTCAAAAACCCTAGACATCCAAAAACCTAACCCTAGGAGATGAAGCGCCAAAAGTCATGTGGGCCCCTTTGGGGTAAGTTAGTACATCAACTTCCTGGGGTCGTAACTTTTGCATACGATCTCCGTTTGGGGCGCTCAGTAGCCCGTTGGAAAGGTCTATCCGAGATTTACAACTTTCGACTAAAACCAAATGAATTTCGAATGCAACCAGCATTCATTTGGCCCCCCAAATCGCCAAAAAATGTCGTTTAGGGCCTCAAAATGGCCCCGGAAGTTCAGGACCCGGAAAACTGCTAAAAATAGTACAATACCAAAATTGCCATCAAACTGTTTTGAGCCAATTGGAAAGGTGGGTGGCCACCAATATCCACCTGGATCACTATACCTCATTGGGTTTATGAAATATGCATGTGGAGATTGTTATCCAATAGTTCAGGGAAGATCCGTGATCTGGAAGTTTGGTATCATACCTTTATGAGGGTTATGAGGCATTTCAAGTGCTAATGGTGTCCAGTGATGCCTAGAAACTTGACTTGCGACTAAGAGGCTATACTTTTTTGAGGAACATGAGACAACTTTATAAAGTTCAAAGTGTGCAAGATTTCAAATTGGTGAAGGAACAAAAATGATGTAGACGGAGATTTCAAATTACGTTTTGTTATCATTCAATTTTTGTATTGTCGCATTAAGAGGGGGTGTTGTAAAATAATGCTCCATTTAGTTATGTATTTCTATGCTTTAGGAATGAGTGGCATGTGTGTGGACAACTTCATTGTTTAGAGAGGATAGATGTTAATCTAAAACTCTACCATTAGGTTTATATATATATATATCTTTATTTTGGAATAACAAAACAATAAAGTTTTGTGTTCAATCTCTATTCTCTTTTCTAGTGTTTCACAAACTAGTAGTCTAAGGATTAGGTGATTTGGACCTCTTTTCCCATTTATTTTCCCCCAAAATCTGCTTGAAATTCGCACGGGGGGTTCACTAGTGAGGCAATATCATATCACGTCCATTCATATTGGGGGTTTGAATACTTTTAAGAACCTCAAAAATATATTGCCCCGCATTAAGGGGTCAAGGGGGTTTTTTTTATTTGACATAGTAATATAAATATTGGGAGTTATTTTTATTTGGGTGTGCTGGGGAATAACCTTCAAATCGTGGAATGGATTCATACCTCCAAATCATGGGCTCAATTCATACCCACCTAAAACTTAAGGACCCTCCATTTTTATTTGATATTGCTTATGATCCTTATTTTTACATAAATCTGATAATAGTGTACCAATGATAATATCGATGGAAGTCTCTTTGGATTATTGGCCTTGAAAAATCATCATTTAATAGCTTATTTAGGCTTGGTTTGAATTGATGTTATAATTTTTTTTATCTTTAAGTTAAGAGATGTAGCTAATTGGGAGTTTCAAACTTGAACAATTGTATTGTACTTTTTGTAGACATTCAAGTAAAATATTTCACTCTTCATTTTTTAGGTTGGGGTTTAGGTGGACATTGAGAGCCTATTAAACATTGCTCCACGACAACCAAGAAAAGTGAGATCAATCTTTCTTGGCTCAGTGGAACCAAGAAAAGTTAGATAATGTTTCTTAACTAATTATTTATTTCAATCTTTTGTATTCTTCCTTAATATTTTCACATTGCCAATTAGGAATAGTTGTTAGATTGAGTTATAGTTTGCACATTCATAATTGTAATTTCAATTCTTATATGCAAGCTATCATTAAATGGTGTCATATAAGTTTCACCATCATGTTTCTTTATAACTATTGCAAGCTTGAAACCTAATAATAGAGATTTTTCCAAAAGAGAACTAGATATAACCCAAGAAAAGGTAACTAAATGTTGTTAATTCCCTTAATTGCAAGAATAAATGTAGAGGAAGTAGAGGCAATTCATTGGATCTTGTGAATTACCCAAATCCAAGCTATGCACATGATCATATGGTGTTATTGAAAAGTAAAAGAAATGTTTTCTATGTTCATTTGGGTTCAAACATCAATGATGTTTGTTTTGATAGGAAGTTAGGGGAGTCCATCCACGAAAAGGTTTCAATTTTGGATTTTATGGAGTTTAATTTATTAAGCTTATTTTTATGAAGCTTAATTTATCAGTCTTTCACTTTCTTTGTTATGTTGATCTCTTGTCTAGGCTTCCTTTTACACATTTTTCCTTCCCAAGTACAATTTCATTAGGTCTTCCAGTACCCAATGCTAGACTATTATTTTATTTAGCATCTCGTTTGCTTATACTAAGATGTGTTATGGATAATGTTTGTTACAACATGATAATATGATATAAAGGGATGTTAAAATTGGGTTGATAAAAATTGATACTTACAATATCTAGTGAATCTAGGGGTTTTCTTAATTGGAAAAGCATATTGGAAGGGGGGTTCAACAATACAATTTTAAGACTCATTTTCAATACTTAGTGAAATTAAGGATATTTTTTAATATCATTATAAGGTATTGAGATAAAGATTTTGAACAATGAAAAGTTATACTCTGACCAAAGATTAAATTGCCAGATTTATCCAATAATGATGAGAAAAATCAAAATCCTCTCATGTTTATACAATAATGATCAGGAAAATCAAAATCCTCTGAGACAACTCCTTTCACACATCCCTCCATCCACCCGGCCAATTAAATCATGTCCTGCTGACCACCAAATGATGCGATGGGAACTCCTGCGATGGGAACTACCTTTACATCCATCTACCAATCAATCTATTGTAATTCTGACTACGATTCTTAACCTCCTCCATTATTGCAAATAGTGGGTATGGACATCAAACGCCTAACTTCATGTTTTCGTACACTAATCTCAACAAAACCCTAACTATGAAAAATCCATTTTTGTTGCAGGATTTGAGGGCAGAATATCGTATAAGATACTACTCGTAAACAGCTTTGTCGAAAGAAAAATAATAATTTGAGTTCATCGCATCTTCTTTCTCACTCCACCTGCCATGGCCATTGCCTATTTTGTGCCATGCTAAGTTGCATTAATATTGTACAACAATATTAATGGCAAACAATTGAGCTAACCCTTTAAAGTCTGAACTTCCCACTTACCAAAAAGAGCGACAAAGCTCCAAATTCTACGAATTGTGCACTGGATCGATGCAAGGTAAAAAATAGTAAGATACGAAACACCAAAATTGCATTGACATCATATTTATCTGTGTTGGTAATATTTGTTTAATGATAGCAGACACAAAGCAGTTTCTTATCCGACATATTATTTCAGTCTATTGCATAAGTCACATTGCAGATGGACAGAATTTGTGTATAAAAGTTGAGAACCACATGGAAGCCCCATGCAGAGCTGTGTGCAAGTTTAGGTGCAATACAGTAATGATGTACAGTTATAATAGTTGCTGTGGAAGTAACAATGACAGGATAAAGATTTCGCAAATATACCATCCACTAGAAGGGAAAAGAACACGATAAATTCAGATAAATTGGCGATCTCTGGGGATCTGTGTAAAATGGGTGTCATAATAAGGAATTAATCTGAGTGTAATGCTCGAGTAAAGATTGCATATTGACTTTATCTGTGTATAAGAGTTGAGAACCACTGGAAGTCCTATATGGCAGCACTAGAATCAACTTGTGTGTCCTATATGGCAGCACTAGAATCAACTTGTGTGTGTGAAGATTTACTGAAATAAACAAAGGATTTGCACTTTGTTTCCTTGTGAAGTGAGAACAACAAAAGTAGCAATCTCTAAGGATCTATTTACTAAATGGGTCTCCTAATAAGGGAGTCATCAGAAGGATTGGAGATGGAAATTTGATCTGCATATTCTTACTTACACTTCAAAATGGGATCCAACGCTCTCCCTGTCAATATGCCTCAGAAAAGAGCACACCGCATTCCATCCCTTCCCTGATCCTCCGACTAAAAACAAAGATGTGTTTTTGTATCATTTGCGGCCGTGTAATTTCCTACAGCTCCTCTGATGCAAATAATACATACATTGAAATACCTTTCTTTGCTTCTGTGATTATGGGCAGTTCTCATGCTCTGATCTTATGAAGAAACAATGGAAGAAGATGGAGCAAGCAGGAAATGTTTCCATTCATTCATTCATCAAAATCTGTCTGTAATGACATTCCATCATCAATCAAAATTTGTTGGTGGCGGCATTCCACGCTGCAGAATGCTTTGTCACCTCTGCAATAATCAGCAAACAGAGAATGAGACTGAACTTGAGGATGAAAAATTATAGTCAATTCAATGTAAATCTCAAAGATTTAAAGCAATAGTGGGATCATTATAACAGACCTGTACATGTAAATGTCCTTCCCATGGTTCAATTTCCGTTTGCAGAGATAGCATGCGCTGAGAAAATGGGCAACGGGAAACACTGGAACATTTGAATAGCTCCGAGGTGGCGACCCGACATTCCATAGTCCATGTTCATGTTGATTTTGAACAGGGTATTGCACAGTTTCACACTTCATACCGCAATCAGTATATATGTGTTTTGTGCCCGATTTTGGTCCATGGGATGTGACACAAGTATAGCTCTCTGAATGCTCCATTGCGGTCTGAGAGGTGGATTTTGTGAATCCATGTGGAGAACCAATCGATAGTGCCTCGCTTTTTTGCTTGGTAGAATTCAACAGGGAATCTAACCTGTTTTCTTGAGTGATCCCAACTCCAGAAAATGTCTTGATATCCAGAGGAGAAGTTGGGCTTTTGGCCTCCTCTAAATCTGAGGACCCCTTTGGAATGAAACCTATGAAGATCCAAGGAGCATTGCAGTACTTGTGCTCGTCATTGGGCCAGTCTCTGCTGGGTGATGAATTGGATGGGTATTCAGGCTTCAGATGAAACATCATGTCTTCTCTTCCCTCCTCTTCTCTTTTCCTGATGATAATGAAGTCTCTCCCTTCAACCCTTGTCCTTCAACTTGGTACTTGTACTTGCTCAACACACTCTATTAATTGAAAAATAAAATGAGGTTCCAACCCAAAAACTCCTTGTACACCACTCTTCATCCAGAAAGAATAGTACTTCTTGGAACTTGAGATGGATAGACTGCAATAAAGAGGACCTCACTAAATCTTCTTTGACCTAGTGATGCATATCTTGATCTTATTATAAGCCTACAGTTATCCCCCAAAACTATAAATGTTCAGCAGACACTAAAGCAAAGCAATCCCCAAAACCTCTAAAATATTTTCCCCATGGATACAAACCACTCTTCAATCAATGTTATAAACTCTTGCCCCACTGCTAAAAAGCAGGAACCCCTCTCTGAGAATTCTGATCAATGCCCCACAACTTCTGATCTATTTTAAGAGCAGGACGTCAGAAAAATGAACTGCCAGTGCCCCTCTGTGCAATTGTACACATACCCACTAATATACAGCAAGACTCTTGCTGAATCTGGGGGTACCCAAATGCAGTAAACCGGGTATTAAAAACACCCACACAGTGCACACTTAAATGAATCTGGGGGCACCCGAATGCAGTAAACCGGGTATAAGCAAAACCCACACACCCAAAATTATCTCTGCAATTCGTATAAGTCGTATACACCGGAGTATATGTCGTATTATATGTAATCAGAGTATACACCAAACGCAAAAGTGTATTATCGGAGCAATCGGTGTCAAAATGAGTGAGAGTTGCGCATCTTTTCTTTTGAAATTACTGATTATTATTATATGATGTCGTTTTCACGTGGAGTGGTTCAGTGCATTATTTTGTTTGCAGTAGTTGGAGGTTGAGTTCGTTGAATATGCTTACGTACCTCATTTGGATTTTTTTGATGATTTACTATTTATAAACGGAATGGAGTTGTTTTTTTCATTTTTTTATTTTTTAAATTTATCAAAATCTGACTATGAATTTCAAGGTTTTGATTAGAAATAAATTTAGTTTCCTCAAATATTTTTATGCATCCAGAAAATGTGATATCAAATAATTTCAATAAAAATTTTAATGAAAAAATCATTAGAAAATATCAAAAAAAAAATATAATATCAAATAATTTCAATAAAAAAAATTTAATGAAAAAATCACTAGAAAAAATCCAAATGGATATCTTGTTTTTTGTTTTTATATAAAGAAAAACTCCAAATCATAAAATGGATATCTTGTTATGCATTCCACTGCATCTGTTATGCATTCAACTGGAATCTTGGTTTCTGCGTTCATTCAACGAATTATTGCTGACACAGCTAGATCTGATGTCAAAGCAATTTTGGTGTATTCTGAAACATATTTATTTGAATAAGAAAATTGAATATGTTACATAAGTCATACAAAATAATAAACTGTATCTTTCTTTCAAATCCAAATATAACACATTAATATAAGTGTTATTATATCTAACTCTTTTCAATCTTGGAGAGATAGGTTGAAAGAATATCTCAACAGTTTCCAACAACCTTAACAAATCTTAATCTAAATTTACATGCATTAATGAAAACATTATCTCTAACAATTTGTACATGCATTAATGAAAACATTATCTCTAACAATTTGTACCGATCCAACTGTATCAATAAAATCTGGAGCTTTATGCTCTGCTTGGTTAAACTAAAGTGTAGTGTTCCCTTGGTATATGAGTGAAGTTGAGAATTTATGAGGTAAGTTTAAGTGGTTGTTGTCAATGTGTATTTAGTTAGTTCAATACTAGCAGGTGCTTTGTTCCAATCCCTTGCTAGGAGCACTAATCTACCATATCAGGACTAGTTTAGGAAGAATGGCATGCCATTCACAAATGTAAGAAGCATCCTTAAATTTTTCCAGAGGTAACAGAAAAATTACATATATAAACTACATGGATTTTTTTTCCAGAAGAAAAAAGAGTCTTTTGCTATTCATTTATGAATCAAAAACACTACACTGTATCTCTTGTTCAAAAGGGCCATCCTTAAAAAATATGTACGTTCAAGTCATCCAACAAACCAACAGCGAAGTCAACGGTTGATTTCACTGCTTGTCCATTGGATGGCATTGGATGGCTTGAACGTACATGTTTTTTAAGCTCAACGGTCCAAAAGACATTACAACTTTTGCTGAATACATTATGCCAATATTGACATAACCATAATCAAAATATCCAAATTAACATTATTCTAAAACCAGTTTCCATGAACTGGACAAATATAAACCACATGGATGACTGTATGATTGTTACATCACTGCAATCAAACTACAAACTACAGGTAGCTCTAAGCAGCATCCCTCTCTATACAGTGTTTTTTTCAGACTTACAACGTATGCCATGGATGCCCTCTCTCCATCATTACACATTCTACCTCTCTTTACAGTACAGTATACAAATAAGCAGTTTTTGGCATTACCCATTACAGTATACAAATAGAAGCAGTCCCCTTCTAAGAGCTCTCCAACACTAACATATAACAGGAAACTTGACTCAATACGATTCACTGTAGGTCCCACTCTCTGCACATTACTGATGATCTCTGCCATCAGGCCGTAGTTACATGAAGTAATGCAACTTGACAATATACCACAAAGTCGGCAATTGTCATGGTAAGTGGAGCAAGGAAGCAAATGTGATCGAGGACCACTCAATTCATTTATTTATCTTACAATGAATCGTATCCACCCTCAACTGCTGCAACAACATTTTATGAAATTTTCAGTCTTTGGAATTTTGTGGAGATGCAGTGTACAAAAACATGAAATTTTCAGTCTTTGGAATTTTGTGGCGATGCAGTGTACGAATTGAATGTTGCCTAAAATTAAGTGACTGTTGGAGACCTATAACCCTAGGATGATAAGACTCCAAACCCTCTTACCAAATATATCTGGTGAATATTTGATTTTAGGCTTAACATAAGGTTAAATATCATTTATATTTGTTTAGATTAAGAGTCTAATTAAATAATTAATATTTTAATTATTTACTTACTCTTGAATCTTATTAGGTACAATTTTATGTTAATAATAGTTAGTATTAAAATAAAATAAATTAGGTTTAGCAAATTTTAAAGTTAGCTTTCTAAATATTCTAGGTTAGTATTTAATGGGATTAGTGGTTACTAATAAAATCTAATTCTTTAGATTATTAAAATTTTATTATTATTATTATATTTTAAGTTAAGGTATAAGTATATAAGGGTTAGTTTTCCTCTTTTAGTTAGTTGTAAAAAAAAGGATTAATATATTGAAATTTTAAAAGGTATTAGGGTTAATACTTTTATTTAATAATTAGGGTTAATACTCTTTTAGTAATTCAAAATTTAGGGTTAGTGTATTAAAGTTTTAGAAGTAGAAAATTAAGCAAAAATTCTAAATGGATTATTAAAATTCTGAAAATTTTGAAAATTCTTCCTAAGATTGAATTCTTTTAGTCGACTTGAACATTTGTGTCTTACCTAGCTAGTCTACCTAAGAATTCAATTTCGAAATTCTTATTAATCTCTAGCTATTCTCAAAACCTAGATCTAGGAGCACTTTTCTCCTCAAGATGAGCCCTACTTTATGGCTTGAAATGTTGAGAACAAATTCCATTTAACACAATACTCCTCTTCTTTCTTATTGATGGTATGTTACCTATATTTAAAATAAAAATTAACATGAAAATCAAAATATTAAATCGAAACTTGATTATGAGCAAATTTTTTGTATACCCATAGCCCATTGTATTTTCCTCCCATACATTACATTCATTGTAAGCTTGAGTGTTTCAACCTTATGTGAACTTGTGAAGTTGAGTAGCTCTACATTGTGAAGTTGAGTAGCTCTACATTGTTGTTTGGATTCTCAATTTTGCTATGTTCTTCAACTACTGTCATTTATTATCAATTTTAACAAGCTAGAGGTAACTTTCTTGACAAAAATACCTTGTATTGTATTAAATTGCACAATGGAGTTTATTAATTTCTAAGATATATATTCCAAAATATATATATATATATAATAAATGTTATAAAAGTTCTTTAGCCAAATTTATATATTTTTGAAGGGTTTTTTAATATGACTGTTTTTAAATTGTATCGATTTTGAATCTAAAATTGTATTTGGTAACTTGGTATGAATTTGTATTAAGTAACTTGGTTGTCACAGTGACATTGGGAATTAACTTGCATTTTTGCACCTTAGTGTAATGTTAGAAACATTCAATAATTTATTTAGATACTTGTATTGAAACATTGAAGTGACTTGGTTTTGGGATACAAAGTTATGTGACAACTTATCCCCAAATTAGCTAATTTGGAATTTAGTTATGTAAGGTAACAATCAACCTTGGATTGTAAACGCTGTTGTCGCTTAAGCTTTACTTGCAATTGAGATTTTACTTTTTGGAAATGCCATGGCGATTTGTTGTTCAAGAATATAGATGCTTCAAGGGATTTTTCTTTGTCTAAATAATTGGTAGTAATGAACAATCTTTTTGTGTAGGTATATGTCTAATTCAAACAAACTAATATGGACCTTGATCATTTATTCCAATTGCTTAATTATTGTGTACAATGAGACCTCTCTTTAACTATATCATTAGTGATATCATAATAATGTATATAAGGGTTTGGCCAACATAGAAGCCATTAGGGAGGTTGATAGGTATAAGAAAGCATAGAGTATCACTAGAGTTGATGACATGGTTACCACCTCAAATTTTAGCTTCCACTAATAGTTGATAAAGTTTCATGCATCCCCTTACTAATTCTCTAAGGGAACATTGTACCAAGATGATGACAAAGATGGGAGTGATTCACCATTGATTGTTAAACCCCATAATTCCTTGGGATAGCTTATAAAATTGAATGATGACAGTGTACCACTTCCCCTTTAGTTGTTTTTTGAGTTGTTGAAAAATGAGGGTATTAGTGATGCAATACTTTCAAAAAAATTAGCTCTATTGAATAATTAGATGGATTTTTGTTCAATGTTGTTTACATGTTTACCAAAAAATTAAGAAAATATTTAAGCATTCAATTTACGCAATCAACTCAAACATATAGGAACATAGATATGAGTATAGGAATGTACACATTTTATTATAACACTAAGAGTCATTAACTGAACATAAATTTAATTGATGATATAATGAGTTTGTTAAAGTAGAGCAAACAATTAACAAATTCTATATTTATTACTGTAACACTAACAAAGAACAAAATATTATAAGTGGGTATACAAATAATAACTAAGCCAAAAAAATGGCCACCATCTTAGTCCTTAGCAATGAGCTATATTGCAATATTGACAACTACTAGTGGTTGAGTTGCCTAGTCAACCACCTCATTATCTTGAATTTTGACTTGATCCACTAATTTAGTTGCTCTCATGTCAACTCGATGTGTATTCTTGAAGCCTAATGATTTGACACACATCTCAAAGAATCTCACACTTGTCGATTCACCAAGTTTCATTGCTAGTGTTTCATTGTTCACAACCATGTTAATTTGACACTAGTTTTGTTTGTCAATTGTCACCCTTTCATCAAAGAGTTTGCAACCATTTAACTCATGTCATAATATTACATACATGTATGTCTTTAATGAAGTGTTATTAGTGTGTTGCTTCCTAGAGTGATACTTGGGCTTCCACGAATGTCCAAAAACACTTTGAATCTCACAATTTATCATTGTCAATTTTTCTTTGACACTCAATTCAACAAACAAATTTCGAAGTCGCATTACATCCTTGAATGTTTTGTTGCAACAATTTACTCAGCCTCGCTGCTCAATAAAGGCAATGTGGATTGTCTTTTGTTTCACAAACTAAACACACCTCATTCAGCTTGATGATATATCCAATAGTCAACTACTCATCATCATTTCCTTCGACCTAATTAAGATCACTAAAATAAATAAATTCATTCTTCTCAACTTTGTCATGATTGCACTACATAGACTTAACCCCTTTGATCCTTATGGGTATCAAAGAATCTATTTCATTGCAATTTAGTGTTCTATTCCAAGATTCAACATGAATCAACTAACCATTCCCACAATATATACAACGTGAGGCCTCCTGCAAATCATGCAAATGTGTTCTAGTCCCTCTCAACTATTTATAATCCCTATCAATGGGCATTGACATTGGACTACACTTTAAAATTCTAAAATTCTCTAGGACTCTCCTCGTCTCTTTACTAGTAGAATTTTCTTTTCCCCCTATATTTGGACATGATGGACTCTTATAGGAAACCATCATACAATCATTTCAACATTACTTTTTAAAAAATTTGCATGCTTCTTAGGGGACCAATTTTGAAATAGAAAAGAGGATATCAAATCCTATATCACTTTGCTATTAAAAATACTTTTTTGATATGAAGCGTGCACCTTAAGCAAAGTTGCAAGTAGTTAGATTGATCCCTTCGCATTTCATGGTGAAGGGAGGATATTTACTTCATCTTAATGGTGAAAAAAAGTCTTATGTATTTTGGTTCACTAATTTAGTTACATTATAGTTAATAAAAGGCACCAATCCAAAAGTCACTATGAACCATTCTAACTTTTCATATATTTTGTTTAAATACTTTTTCCCTTCCACCTTGAAGGTGGAAAAGAGGGCAATGAGTCAATTGAGATGTCAATGAGGCTTAATTTGTTGCATTGGGCATGGTTTTATCTTGGTGTATTAATTGCATTGGTTGGATTTTTGAAAGACCCCTATGGTGACACAACATGGGTTGTCCCCCTCTCTTATTTTTTCTTTTGGCTTGTTTCTTTATTTGTCATTGATAATGTGATAAGTTTTGGATTTCCTCATTACAATAAATGAAGTGAATGGTAAATGTTATGCATTTGAAATGTAAGCAACAATTTCTTTTTGAATAGAAAAATTTATACAATTACCTAATATAGAAATTTTGGGTGGTATAGTTTGCCATTGGTTCTCTCATCATTATTCTCTCTCCTCATGTCACTTTTCCCTATAGTCACATTTTGGTTCTCAAGTGTCGCAAAGTGTGGTTTGTCCTGTGGTTATTCCTTCTGCAAATGCTTGGTGTCATTTCTTCTAAAGTAGTGTGTACTTTCCAATCTATTCCATTATGTAATTACACATGGACCATGCATGCAATTCTTGTTTCTAGTTGTAGTTAACTTAGAAATTTCCATGTTATAAGGTCATCACTGCTTTTATGAGGGTATAGGTCTTGATATCTAAAGGAGTTTACTTGACACAATCTAATGTTTCTTGAGAAGTGGCACCCTCATACATGAATCCTTTTACAATCTAATCTATTATAATGGTGCCTCTTTTCATAGAAAATCATGGCTAAACACCATATCCACTTGATTTCGATCTCTATAAGATAATTTTATCCCTCTTGTGTGGGTTTGATAACCTTTACATTCACTAACCTTTGTAGAAATATGATGTATGCTCGTGGGGTTTCTTCTCATAAATATATGATCCATTCCTTAAGGTAAATCATGTTGTAGACATTTGAAGGGATTAAGATTGTGATTATTTGTGTACTTATGCCGCATAGAGTGGTTTTTTGTCACTTGCATGCCTTAAAAAGATTGCATACTCCTAAGAAAGTTTTGTCTGACTTTCAGAGGCTTAAACTATGTCATTAAATGCACATTAATGGGCGTACTACACACCATTGGATTCGTCAATGAATCCTCTATTCATATACATAAAATTTACGAATTTTTATCTTCGTATGTCTTTTGTTTTTAAATTTCTACTAAAACTTTCCCTAAAAAACCCTCCTAACAACTTCGATTGAGCTCAAAGATAAATCAACCACATTCAAAATACACATCCAAAAAATTTGAAAAACTACACAAGCACTAGATAAGTGCGTCCTCTTCAAAAGGGTATTTTTAGTTTTGCAAATTATGTAAACAATCAAAATATTTGGTGCACACACACACATGTGTGCAAAATGCGGTTGAAATATTCATTGGTCCATTTCGAAAAATAAAAATAAATATAATTTTTCGAGAAAAAATACAAGAAAAATATGTAAGCACTAGTACATTCTGTCTAGATCATGTTCACATATTTCATTTTTTTTAATTATTACTTTAACATTAAATTATTGTGCACACACACAAACTACTTGTTAATTGCTCTTCAAATTTTTAAGTACAAACGTTTCATTAAATGAAAATTTGACACGATAAATGACATTGGTATATTTCGAAAAAAATAGCATTGGAAATCCAACATAATTCTCTACATTTCGTTTTTTAACCACATGTCAAAATTCATGTGGCAAATATGAGTTTCGAAGGCTTCAATTTAATACATGGGTAAAATTTCCGTTTTTCATCGTCATATTTGGCCAAAAGTAGTTACCCATCTTCATGGAATATAGGGTAGAATCATATGAAGGATTTGGCATCTTAATGTGTTTAAAGGTTAAAGTGGATGCCACGTAAATTAGAAATAATGGTTGATTCACATAACATGATGTTAAATAAAATTAGAGATACAGAAGTTTTCAAATACAATTACAAATATAGAAGTGGTAGATTAAAAAGTTGTAATAGCTGCCATGTTGTAAAATGTATAAGTAGTATTTAGTTAAGTTGAAGAACATATTATAGGTAAAGTACATGGGTTATTAAATCAGTACCATAGTCTTTGAAAGAATAATGTTGAAGTTAATGAAGAGCGGTGTGTAATAAAAGATTAATGATATACATTTTTCTATATATTTGATTTGATGTTTTAGTTAAGGATCTTTATTTTTGAATAAATAATGTTGAGTTCTCTCTAATATTATTAGTATTGATAATATCCACATGGAAAGAATAGTCCACGGGGTTGTAAAATATATATTAAAGGGAAGACATTGTGAGTGCAAACACAACTCAAGAAAATAAATATACAAATTTAGATGTAAAACCCAAAACTCCAAAAAGTAACAAAACTAGTCCACTAAACAGGAAGCAAGTATAAGCTCAAGAAAAAACTTTACACTAAAGCAACCAAGTCACATTTACTTGGGACATTTCTACCATTTGAGTTTGAGGGACTTTGTAAGGGATGTTGTGTTGTCTATTGTATTTACCGATTAGGTTTGTAAGGGATGTTGTGTTGTCTATTGTATTTATCGATTTGGTTAGTGAATTGGTTATGGGGTCTCTTCTTGGTTTGGCTTGGATAAAACAAGGAAGTAACAACCCTTATATGGGGGGTCATCATCTCTAGAATATTTGTATCAAGCAAGATAATGATGTAGATCAAACATCTCATATACGAAGAAGGCTAGGAATCCCTGATGCGTATATGCAATAAAGTCCTCAAGTGAGTCATGAGAGTCCTTGAAATGTGAATAATCACCTTATGATCTCATAGTATGGTGAACATCTTAAGGAAAAAGTGGTACTTGGTATCCAACTCTAGGGAACGTGTCCTACAAGTACAATGCTTCCAAGGTTCATGGTGATATGTCTTAATGGGGAACTAATGGGAGTAAAACTTTTATCTATGCAAGGGGAAATTTTAAATTACAAGACATTTGGAGTTTGGTGTTTCTAAGATGTTTAATGAGCTTGTAATTTTAGGAATGATGATATGTATCATAGTAGTAATGGAGATTCAATGAGAGTGCCTCCATGGGTCAATCTTATGGGCTAATTCCGACCAGCATAGATCCATCTTAAACCCATATCTACCAAACACTGAGAGGGATCCAATTTCTTGAGGTATAATTTTTTTTTATCTTAACATTTTCTACATGTTCAAAAAAAAATTACACCTCAAGAATATTGATCCCTTTGGTGCTTAGTAAATCCGGGTTTAAAATCGATCTATGCTGGTTTTAATTTTTTTATTTTATAAGCCCACATGGGTTTTTTATTTACTTTTCATTTGGTTGTAATTTTTTATTTTATGATCCGACATGTATTTTTCTAATTAGTTTTTACTTTTTGTAATGTAACATAATGTTATGATAATATGTTACGTGACAACATATCCCTCATACTGAGCTATAGATCACTCGCTACTCTCGGTGCAATAAGATATGAAGATCTCATCATGAATGACCTGTTTATCTCTATTTTGGAAAGGTCTAGTGTGTTTATTGAGAAGTTGTGTCAATATCACGACCGATAAAGGGAGCACTGTGCAAGCTCTAGCATACCAATTTGAGTGGATCCCATTATCTATCTATTGCATAGAAGACCCAAATGTATGTAGGGTGTGCATGTCTACCTAACACTAAAAACCGTCATTGCAACTTGGAAAACAATAGAGATAACGAGTAAGAGAATGCCAACCTCTACAAATTTGATAATTTGCACCACTCATCTTATTCCTTGAATGTGTTTTAAAAACATCAAAATTATCCAACTTTGATTTGTAGCTAAAAGTGAGATCTCCATATTTTATATCCATAAAAAGGAGTAAGGAAGACCACTAAGTAAAAAAGAAGGATCATCAAATATCATAAAACTGAAATAAATAAATAAACACTACAACCTTCCATAAAAAAAAAAAAATTCCAGAAGAAAAAAGTTCCTTGCTATTCATAGGATGAATCAAAGAAACTTATAAGTAATTCCTATCTCAAGGATAGTGAAAATTAGTGTTGATGTATCGATCAAAATTACATATACGTTTTAATCAATCTTTCTAACTCGAGAAAGTACTAATCTATATGACCGAATGATCAGTAGTATCTGTATATCCAAAGATATATAACTGATAAAGTAGACGTATAGTATTGATATGTCCACAAAGAAAAATATAATCTGCATATAATATCTTAATTACATAGAATGTATCAGTAAAGTCGATAATGGAATTCTTCAGTGATATCATGGTGTTGATATCCCCTTAAAAATCCCAACACTCACCTTAGATCAATCCCCATTTTGATAGATGATCATCTTTGCGGTTCTAAGACACAACAATATGGTAAAAAACAAAGTATCAAATCTGTTGATTGAATATTGAACTTGATTTTCCCAATGTACCAAAGGAGGAGTCTACAGATAGTGTTTTCCGTTTAACCACTCAATAATAGCGGTCGAGTCTCTGAAAATTTACATATTCTGAATATTCTTTTAATTTCAAGTTGAAGAAGCCCCCAGCATGCCAATAATTATGCCATGGTGTTGTTTCCCATGCCACCAGTGAAATGTAACTCATAGAAGTGCTCATCAGCTAAAACCAAATAGCACCCAGCACCGGAGAATCCACCATGTTCAACGCCATCAAAGAAACCCACCGGAGTATCTAGACAAATATTCGGGAGAATTATCGAAATTATTAATACCTTCGACCTCCCCACTAAGAATTCCCAAACAAATTGAGAAATATGGTCGATTTCCCTAGACAAATTAAATCTTGTGTCTTCAAACAAAAGGGAGCTCATGTACCGCCACAATCCCCTGATGAAGAAAATGGGAAATGTAATGAACTGATGGTATCTCCTGAACCAGTGTAGCAAGCAGTTTTCCAAAGTGCCCATAGACCAAAGATCGGAGATATTAAATCTAATAGAAATTTCCTCCCAAATCTGTAGTGTAATCGGGCATTTTGAGAAAATACAATCCATTGTTTCTTCTTCCTAATAACATAGAAGATAGACCGAAGGTCCAATACCCCCTCACAATCTATATTTATCACCAGTGACAATATTCTTACTCAAAGAAAGCCAAATAAAACACCTGATCTTAACTGGCACCTTCAATTTCAAAATGGATCGAAACCACCATCGACGTTGACAATGTGGAAGATTATCAATAATTGAGTTATATGCAAGTTTGGTAGTGACCATACCTGAAGAATTTCTGAACCCCCAATATAGTTGGTCTGGTCCATCAACAAGTTGAATACCCACATGATTGAGAGCATTAATATATCCCCCATTCGACTATTGTTGCTCCATCAAGATTGATGTGTGTATCTTTGAGCCAATAGTTACCAATAGTATCGTCTGCAACCCGACTACGAGCATGGTTGAGGAAATATATGCCACGAACGTGTAAATCCTAAACTATTTGAGAAGACAATGTTCCAATGTGCTATGCCCCGATAATTGGGTCAAGGCCAATTCTGATATGAAAACCATTACCAACAAACCACACAACCCATCTATTCAATAATGGGAAGGAGCCTCACCAAACCAGACCAGATGGATGAGCAACCCCTCTGCTTTTTGTTAGCCTTTCGAATCCACTCAATCATCGATAGAGACTTCAAGTATTTTTCCCTAAGAATCAAACCCCATAAAACCTCATATGGAAAGCCTCTCCACAATCTTTTAAGGTGGAGAGCCGAATAAATCCAATAGATATTCCTGATGCCCCAGCCTCCCCTATCCTTCGGTAATGCAATGTTCTCCCAAGACACCAGATGATAGCCTCATTTAATCAGTGAATAACACCAGAGGAAGTTGAAGAATAATTACCTCATCCTGTTCAATGTGGAGAGAGGGACTTTAGCCAAAGTGAGCCAGTAGACCAGCATGTTAGAGAGAACAGATTTTAAGGGGGTCATTGACCACCCAAGGACAACTTCTATAAGTCCAATATGAGATCTTATTCTCGATATTCTTAATCAAACATAACTAGTCATTGCAACTATAATCGTTTAGCTTTAGAAAGAATCCCAAATAATTCAATCCAATATTAAGATCTTGAATCTTCAGCAGAAAAATAGAACTAATATATTCAAGTAAATCCTCCTCACTATTAAGTGTGTATAAGAAAGATTAGGGAAACTAATCATCATTCCAGATGCCAGACAGAACTGATCCAGTATATACTTGAAATGAAGCCACTCACGAATATCCCTGATGCCAAAAAGGAGAACATCATCAACGAATAACAGGTGTGTGACATACCTGTTAGGTGAAACTTTGATACCAAACATCTTTCCTTCAAATCTAGCCTCTGTTATAATCCTGCTCAGTCCCTCAATAACAAGGAGGAATAATAAAGGAGACAATGGGAAACCCTGCCAAAGTCCCTAGGAACAATTGAAAAAAGAGGTACGATTACCATTGAGAATAATGACAAAGTTAACCGAGATGATGCATCCCATGATCCACTGTGTCACTTGATAGTCCAAACCTACGTTGAGGAGAAGCAACCTCAAAAAAAACCAATCTACTATGTCATGGGACTTTACCAAATCTAGTTTCAGGACTAAAGAGTGATGCCATCAATAATTCTTTGCAGAATGAATTATTTCATGTGCCACACCTATAGCATCGAAGATTATCCTTTGATGCAAGAAACCAAACTGTTCCTTCGAAATACCCCGAGATAAACGAGATTTGATCATGTTCGCAATATTTTTGGAGATGATCTTATAAATAAAATAGCAAAGAGATATCAGGCAGTAATCCTGGAAGGAGGAAGGATTGGAAGTCTTTGAAATTAATGCCAAGAAAGTGGCATTGAATCCACCCGAGACCTTACCTCCACAGCATGCTTCTTCTACCAACTGTACCATTTCAAGGGAGAAAATATCGAAGAATTGAAGAAAAAATTCACATGTCCAATCGTTCGTCCCTAGACTTTTCTCTTTCTTTGTGTTATGTTGGTATTCAATTCTATAATAAGAATTAATAACAATAATAATGAACAATAAATAACACATCTAACACAGAGTTTTTAACGTGGTAAAACCCCAACACTTGGGGAAACATCCACCCGGCAAAGTATTGATATCTTATTCCTATTAATAACGGAGATTACATATAAGGCATTCCTCTATCCGTACATTCTCCTCGGTTACATTTTCTCCTCTCCAAAACTACATATAAATATATGAGAGAAGGAGTTACGATAATGAGTGAACTACCACCCGTTAGAGAAACCACCAATCAATCAACGGTTACAAGAAACCACCTTAGTTATGGTTAATTGTTAATTAGTTGTCACAATTTTAACAATCTCCACCTTGACAACAAATTATCTAATACTTGTCGGAAACTATTCATCACTTATTTTTCAAACCAAGAGAAGCCACACACCATCGTAGCTTCTCTAACAACACTGGTTTTGTAAACATATCTGTAGAATTCTCTTGAGTATGAACCTTTTTCAAATCTACTCCACCTTCACTTATGGCTTGTCTTACAAAATGATACTTTACATCAATATGTTTAGTCTTACTATGATAAACAGGATTTGTAGCCAAATCTATAGCACTTTGGCTATCACAGAAAACAGGCACACTGTTCTGAAACCCTCCAATTTCTTCAAGTAGACCTTTCAGCCAAATTGCCTCTTTACAAGCATGTGAGGCAGCAATGTATTCAGCCTCCGTAGTGGATAAAGCAATTGTTTCTTGAAGCTTTGGCATCCAACTTATAGCTCCACTGGCAAGAGTAAAAACATATCCATAAGTAGATCTTCTCTTGTCCAAATCACCTGCAAAATCTAAATCAACAAAACTGCATAGAGAATCATTGTTATTATTAAAAGTGATACATTAGTCACTTGTGCCTCTTAGATAATGAAGCACCCATTTCACTGCATTCCAATGTTATTTTCCCGAATTTGCCATGTATTTACTGACAACACCTACTGCATGTGAAATATCAGGTCTAGTACACACCATCGCATACATTAAACATCCTACTACATTGGCATAAGGAACATGAGACATATAATCCTTTTCTTCGTCATTACTAGGACATAAACCTGAAGAAATCTTAAAATGGGAATCCAACGGAACATTCACAGGTTTTACCTTATTCATTCTGAATCTTACAAGTATTTTCTCAACATACTTCTCCTGTGAAAAACTAAGCTTACCATTTCTTCTATCTCTATGTATTTCAATACCCAAAATTTGTTTTGCAGCTCCAAGATCTTTCATATCAAACGCCCTAGCCATCTGAACCTTCAACCTGTCAATATCGTTCATGCTTTTACTCACAATAAGCATATAGTCAACATACAATACTAAGATAATGAATATGTCACCCAACCTTTTGAAGTACAAACAATGATCATATTCACTTCTAGTATAACCGTGGCTCGCCATGAAAGAATCAAACTTCTTGTACCATTGCCTAGGTGACTGTTTCAGGCCATACAATGATTTTTTTAGCTTGCAAACTAATTTTCCTTTACGATGCTGCACAAAACCCTCTGTTGTTCCATAAAAATCTCCTCATCTAAATCTCCATGTAAAAATGCAGTTTTAACATCTAGTTGTTCTAACTCCAAATCAAGCAATGCAACTAGTGCTAACACAATACAAATAGATACAAGTTTAACAACTGGTGAAAAAATCTCATGATAATCAACACCTTCCATTTGAGAATACCCTTTTGCGACCAATCTGGCTTTGTATCTTTCAATCTTACCATCAATACCTTTCTTCAACTTGAAGACCCACTTACATCCAACAACTTTTCTATCTTTGGGAAGTTCAACCAAATTCCATGTCTCGTTCTTGTTCAGAGAATCCATTTCTTCTTCCATAGCCATCTTCCATTTAGCATTGTCAACACAATCAATGGCTTCCTGAAAACAAGAAGGTTCTCCGTCATTAGTAAATAAAGCAACAGACGAAACAAAATCTGTATACCTTTTAGGAGGATTTCTCTCCCTCGTAGATCTTCTTGGTGTAGGTGGTGTAGGTGGTGTAGGTTGTGAAGTTTCCACAATTTATTCATCTTCTATGACTTCTTTATCACCAGAAACTTCTTCTTGTTTCTTTGATTCATTAGAAGATGGAAACTTCAACTGAACTAGTTGTTTTGATGGTACCTGTTCCTGTTCCACATCAACTTTTACATTTTCTGATTTAGCGAGAGAAGATTCATCAAAAATTACATCTCTTCTAATGACAATTTTACGAGCAGTAGGATCCCACAACCGATAACCTTTCGTCACATCATCATATCCTACAAAGATGCACTTCTTTGATCTGGGGTCTGACTTAGAACGTTGATTTTTAGGAGTAAGTGCATAAGCTTCACAACCAAAAAATTTCAAATTCGAATAACTACAAGGATGACCAGTCCATACCTCTTCCAGAATTTTACAATTTATTGCGATTGAAGGTGACCGGTTTATTAAATAACAAGTAGTAGAAATTGATTCTTCCCACAACTCTTGACCCAAATTAGCATTGCTGAGCATGCACCTTGCTCTATCTAGAAGAGTCTTGTTCATGCGTTCTTCAACGCCATTTTGCTGAGGAGTGTATACATTTGTTTTATGTCTTTCGATCCCTTCTTCTTTGCAAAAATTTTCAAACTCTAAAGAAGTAAACTCGCCTCTGTTATCTGTTCTTAAGCACTTGATCGTCCTGCCAGTTCTTTTTTCAATCATAATTTTCAAACATTTGAAAGTATCAAACACATCAACCTTTCTTTTTAAAACATAGACCCAAACCTTTCTTGAAAAATCATCCACAAACAACAAAAAATATGTTGCTCCTCCATAGGAAATAGTAGGGGATGGACCCCATACATCGGAATGTATGTAGTCAAGAACACCTTTACTTGCATGAATCCCTACTTTGAATTTTTGTCTACACTACTTTCCAAATATACAATGTCTACAAAACATCAAATCTAAAGATTTCAGATTTGGAATTAATTTACGATTCACAAATACCTGTAGTCCTCTCTCACTCGTATGACCAAGACGTTGATGCCATAATCGATTGGATTCTAATGCCACTTCATATATCAATGCCGTTTCATGACCACTAAAGCACCCTTAGATACTTTCATTACCCCATTTAAACCTATAAACTTATGACCACAAGAATCCAACACTCCCAAAGATATTAAGTTTTCCTTTAATTCAGGCACATTTCTAACATTTGTTAGTGTTCTTATAGCTCCATCAAACATTTTAATTTTAATACTTCCAAACCCAACAGTCTTACATGAAAAATTATTTCCCAAAAGAACTACACCGTCATTAACTGTCTGATAAGAAGTAAACCATTCTCTATGAGGACAAACATGGTGCGAAGCACCGGAATCTAACAGCCATTCTTCATTGTATTCAGAAACATTACAAATGGACAAAACCTCATCAATCATACCTGAATCAGTTTCAACTGAATTTGCCTCAGATTTAGAGTCTTCCTTTTTGGATTCTTGTCTTTCCCAACAGTCCTTCTTGAGACGACCATTCTTGTTGCGGTACCAACACTTGAGTTTGCTCTTTTTTCCCTTTGATTTAGATCTAGAAAAACCTCTTTATTTTTTCCCTCTTTCTTTGGATCGACCTCTAACAAACAAAGCTTCTGGTGTAGAGGATTCAATACTGACTTTATTTCTTAACTCCTCAAACAACAAAGCTCCAACAACGGTGTCAAATTCCAAAGTTGTGCTAAGACTAATAGAAGACACTACATAACTCCAAGACTCGGGTAGAGTGACTGAAATATTTACTGCTTTATCTTCATCATCAATCTTAACATCCATACTACTCAACTGGAAAATAAGAGTATTAAATACATTCAAATGTTCTGCAATCTTCGTACCTTCTTTCATCTTCATGCCGTATAGCTGTCTCTTCAAGTAAATTATGTTTGTCAAAGACTTCATCATATACAAGCTTTCCAATTTGCTCCAAAAACTCGCTGTTGTCTTTTCTCCAGCGATATTAAATAAGACATCATCAGCAAGACATAACCGAATTGTACTAAGTGCTCTGGCATCTAGCTCCTCCCATTCATCATCTGTCATAGACAAGAGATATTTTTTCTTGCCATCTAAGGCCTTCTGCAATCCTTGCTGAACTAACAGATCTTGCATCTTAAGTTTCCACAACTCAAAGTTATTCTTGCCATTAAACTTTTCAATCTCAAATTTAGAATTAGATTTTTTACCATCGTATTTTTTTTTATTACTACCTTCAAAGACTTCCCAAAAAATTATATATTCCTAGAATCTTTTTTCAGAAGATCAAAGGAAAAACACCACTGGCTGTGGGAATGATCTCCTTTACGGGAATGATCGACTTCACGGGATTTATGTGCAGATCGGGTCTTGAGCTCGCTGCTCCCATAGAGGCTCTTTATGGGAGTGGTCTTCCACCACACCACAGCCACACAGGCTCTTTACGGGAGTGGTCTTCCATCACACCACAGCCTCCACGGGCTTTCTTCCTCAACGCTCTAAACTCCACACGTGTCTTCCACAACACCACGGCCTCCACACTCTGGCTCCTTGCTGCACACGCTAGACCCAACCTGAAGCTCTCCTTCCAACACCCAAACTCTAGCACAACCTTCACACAGCTCTCCTTCTGCGCATGCGTCTCCAGGATGAGCTTCCTCCTACACGGGCTCCTCCACCTCAGATCTCTCCAGGACGGGTTCCTTCTGCACGGACTCCTCCACGGCTAGTCTCTTGACAATGGGCTGCAAAAGTCTTGGTCTTCCATGGAGATCTCACACGGGCCTCTTTCTCTGCGTTCTATGGTCCTCTTGAGCTCGGCAGCTCCGACTCTTCCATAGTGGACGTATGCAGCCTCTCGCATCTCCCTTCCGTAGGTAGTCTGGCATGTCGCAGACTCTTCTCTCCCACTAGACGCAATTCTCCAACGGAGCTCTCTCCCTCTGCACACGAATCTCCAATGGCCTCTTTCTGGCACTGGCTCTGATACCACTTGTTGGTATTCAAGTCTGTAATAAGAATTAATAACAAAAATAATGAACAGTAAATAACACATCTAACACAGAGTTTTTAACATGGTAAAACTCCAACACTTGGGGAAACATCCACCAGGAAAAGTATTGATATCTTATTCCTCTTAATAACGGAGATTACATATAAGGCATTCCTCTATCTGTACATTCTCCTCAGTTACATTTTCTCCTCTCCAAAACTACATATAAATATATGAGAGGAGTTACGATAATGAGTGAACTGCCACCCGTTAGAGAAACTACCAATCAATCAATGGTTACAAGAAACCACCTTAGTCATGGTTAATTGTTAATTAGTTGTCACAATTTTAACATGTTCTTTAAGATCTACTCAATATCTAAGATGGTCACAGGTCGACCAATGTAGGAACAATCCTGTTCTAAAAATATACTCGGCATAACCTGAAGGATTTGAAACTGAGCGTCCAAGTTGTTAGATTGGGGATTTTTAAATAACTTGGAGAAATAATCAATAACAACTTTTGCAATATCAGGTTGTGTGGATACTCAAACCCCAGGGGAGGTCTCAATTTCCCATATAGCCCAATGTTTCTATCTCTGAGAGGCATATGAATGAAAAAATTTGGTATTCTGATCTCCACACGAGATCCACAATTCCTTGCCCTTAAGTCTCCAAATCTCTTCTTCGTGCTTCAGGAGAGCGGATTTTTCCAATTCTAATTGGCATATCGCCCCTCGGTGAGTATCCGAAATAGTGATTTTAAAGGGGATTGCATACAACAATTTTAATTCGGCTTCAATTTTACAAAGATCTAACTAAAAAGCCAGTTTCTTATCGTGGATCCATAGGGAGACAACCGAGTTGAAGGACCGAAGAAATAAAGGTATCATGTGCATCGCAATACCCTCCATCCTCGATGAAAAGGAGTGCCACTTGTGCCTTACCAACTGAATAAACGCTTCATCTTGAGAACAACTAGAATAGTATTTGAAAGGGAAATTAGTGTGAAAATTGCCATTCCCCATTTTTAAGATAACAACCATATGATCTGAAATATTGTTTGCCTCGATCCAAGATTTGCACAAATCCACTTGTTCATAAAGAGACTCATGTATCAGGAACCCATCGAGTCTCTTTGCCACTGCATCATCGCCTACGCAACCATTTCTCCAAGTAGGTTGGAAGGTAAAAGGCTCCACGTCAATAAGATGATGTGAGTCAACAAGACACCTGAATTAGTTATTAGTAGGATCATTTCAAGCCTTTGAGCCCCACAATTCCTAAGCTGCTAGGGTAAAGTTAAGATCCCTAAACAATATTTGAGAGTTAATATCCAGTATACCACTATTGTTGATATCCGCCCACTATGTCAATTTGTCCATTGTTGGACCATAACAATTGAATAGGTACAATGGACCAACCAATTCCCTAATGCGACCTACTAATAATATACCACCACCCAATCGATAAGGGTGGAACTGGAAAAGAGAGGGGTTCCAAGATGACAATAAACCACCGGAAGGCCCTATAGCATCAATAGTACTGCACTCCCATCTTGGGAGTATTTTTCAAATGAAATCCCTCACTTTCATACAATCTACCAAAGTCTCTTGAAGAAAGACAATATTAGGATGAATCAAAGAACATAACCTGCAGAGGGCTAGCAATTTAGGGGCACCCCCAACCCCACGGATGTTAAGGGATAGAATAATCATTGGGGCACCACCTTGGAGGCCTGCAAATATCTAAGAGACCTAAATTGATTTGAAATAAGAGACTGTGAACCATAGTCACCACCCGAGGAGGAGAAAGTACCGACTTCTGAAAAGACCAAACCCTTTGGTGCCCCTGTGGAGGAACGTGCAAGTTCTTTGCACCGACGACCTCCAACTTTCTTTTAAATGGTCCTATTAGGGTTAATGGTTTCTAACAAGGCGGGAAAATATGAATCTACACAGTAAATGGGTAATGGTACTTGGAAAAGTTCATCAGGAATCTCTGATGAGGGAGGGGTACAAACACTCTGGTCCGGGAAAGGAAGTTCAGAACTAGAACGAGCCCCCAACATGTGTACGGTAGCATGTTCATCTCGAAGTAGCTGAGATTGAAAAATCCCCATCCCGTGTTTCAAGAAGAGTAGAAACAATATCGTCAAAAGCTACATATTTCTCAATCTCCATAGGTGCCTCCCGAGAATCACCCAAAGGGTTTAAAGGAATCCCTGGGGGAAGAGAAGTGTCCTGAGCCAGAGAGAAACCCTTCTCCAAATCCTCTAGCAGTTCAAGTTTAGAGACGAAAAGAGACTGGATGAAAGTGGGAAATAAGGAGGAAATCTTACTAGTAAGTGAGGATACATTGGAAATATACAACCCCCTCTTTTGCCCCAGATCAAGGAAAAATGATTGCCGAGGTTGGAAATCCCTCCTGCGACTGTCACCGACTCGACCCATCTTTTGCACATCCTGCCAATGACAATTATTACAAATATGTCTCGCTTCTCCGCAAGAAAAAGCACTGAAATGGTGTCCTCCAGTAATCCAAGTCCTTTTTAATAACTCGGTCACCCCACCTAATGGTAATGGAATCTGGAAGTGCCCGTTCCAGATCAATCTCGGTCAATATCCAAGCCATCCTTTTATTTTCATGGAAGAGAGACTTGTCATTGAAAAACACAAAACGTCCAATCTTGTTCGCTAGGTTGATGAAAACCTCGCGTGACTAGATTTCCAAGGGGAAACCCTTAAGTAGTACCAAGAAGTGGTTTTTTTGCAATGTCTCTATCGTAGGGTTGAAGTCGGAATGCCATCGCTTCACACAGAGTGACCCCCGACCGATAACCCAAGGTTGTTTCAGTATCTGGTCCGCATGAGCCTCATCAATGAAGTGAAATGCAACCCAATGGTTAACAAGCATGTGAACCCGAGGGAAATAATGCAGAAATGGCTTCCAATGTTCTGTTATCCAAGTAAGTAGTGTGGGACGAGAGATATTTGTAAAGCATATTTTTCCCACAACGGCCCATGCAGAAAAACTTAAAAACCTACCCAACTGAACGTCTTTACCAAGTGTCATATCTACTTCATCACCCCATAGTTCAGCGTAGTCAGTTGTATATGACATCTGGCTTTATCTCTGTTGCTGCGAGAGAGGCCCCCCCACGTTTCGGAAGTGAGAACAGAGCATAATCCTCTGAAAACCTTCCAAAGTCTTCCATCGGACAATGTTCTTCAGAGGAAGTATAGTCACATAATAGTGGAACAATGTTCTGGGAAGATAAGCCCATATTGGACCCCCGATGTAAATCCCCAGGAACCTCAGACAGGTCCCCACAAGTCAAAGCCATGTGACTCCTGTCTAGGCTTTAAATGATGTCTTATCACCAAAAAGACTGGGAAGACGCCAGAGAGTGGGAAAAAGTGGGACCCCCTATCACTAAATCCCAAGAACCCAACCCAAAAGCCAGTAAAAATGCTAGAAAAAACACAGTCAGTCTAACCCAAAAGTAACACTACATCCTGTAAAAATGCTAGAACAAACACGGTCAGTCTAACCCAAAAGTAACACTGCATCCTGAAGAAAAGGAAAAAACCCAAACCCAGTGAAAGGAAAGGCTAGACACTTAACTACTAGAACAAAGCCAAGGGTAAATGCAAGGAAATCCTAAAACCTGAATGGACCTGCCATTAAACCCCTCGGCTCCCGACAACTCCCCACTCATGTCTGGAGACAATTTCAAATGCAAAAGGGGAATCTTCCATAATTTATTTAAACTAAACCATGATGCCAACATCAAATCGAAATGTGTTCTATAAAAAGCATTCATGAATGCCTACAAATGTATGGTGTAAGTGAAAGCCAATACATATTATTTCACATGACAAAGACACTTGGAACTACACCGTCTTTTATTAGAAAACTAATATAAATTAGGCATCATTGTTTACTTTAATATCATATCTACAAAAGTTTGAAAATAATCAAATATGTTGATGTTGAGGGAAGTAGTATTGCGTGAAGATGGGTTTATGAATGATCCAAATTATTCAAAAGTAGATACAACTATTTCTTTGTTTCCTAAAGCGATTCCTTTAGTTATGGATTATTATATTGCATCTTTTCCAATTTATTTTATTATTTTATTGTAGCTTTAATGGTATTTTTTCAGTTTATTAGAGTTTAATATACTTTATTATAATGCGTGTTTGGCATGAATATTAAGTTACATTGAATATAGACTTGTGCTTAAATAAAATAATAAAATAGGGTTTGGAATCAAGGAATGGTTGTATGTATCACGGACATACACATCATTGATACAATGTTTCTATTTCTTTCTGTACCATTTCCGTTTCGCAAGGGTCGGTCCGCCATTATATTTTTTAAAGTAATGTGGGTTAGTTGAAAAAATGATGGGTAGGGCCAACTAACTAAATATAATAAAATTGATGTCATCAATCTCAAATGGGATGCTTTGTTTGGAAGAAGTTTAAAAATTAAGATTTTATCACAATGATTTTGTGATGGAATTGGACTTTTTTTTTTTAAATTTCAATATTTGGGTCGTTAAAATAGGAATATAATAATGTATGTAATTATTTATTATGTAAGTTTAAACATGATATTTAAGTTTTTTTTCAAAATTTTAAATTACATAATTATGACATCAATTTTTTTTAACTTTTGATATTTACGTATCAACAAAATTTGAAAATTTAAATTATTATTTTTTAAATAAAAATCAAATTGAATTATTTTCCTAAGTGTTTTTAGATTTTAAAGAAAAGATCAGTTTTGGAAAAAAGATCGTCAAACTACATCTTTGTTAAGCTATCCAATATTTTATTTCGTTTTCATAAGCTTTGTTTTAAAAATGGCGATGGGAGGGTTTATTCGGACTAGGGTTTGTGCTGGGTTTCTATGGCCATGGATTGAAGAACTGCACTGTGGCCAACCGGTTTAGCTGCTGATTGCCGTTACAAAACCCTAAATTGGGTTCATTTGGAAGCCGTTGAATGTTATCATGCTGCCAGGGGTTACCTCCACGGTTTCGGCGGGTTAATTCTTAACTGTTCACTGGTTTTATTCTCGCTGGCAGCGGTGTGAGGACCACTGCAACTGCTATCGTTTAATACATAATAGGTAGGCGTTTTGGGCTTCAAGCTGTTTCTTTTTTGTGTAGTTTTTGTCATGGGTGTGACACTGTGAACAGCTGTGGGTTACCGGTTAAGGGTGGTTTGCTCCCGTGGCCACTGGAATATATTCTTCGCCGGTATAACGGGGTGTGGACCACCAAAATTTCAACCTATTTTTTATTTACAGGACCGGTTCCCCGTGGATATTGGCATTGTTTTAACAGATCTGTCAGGGGATTTGCAGTCGAAGTGTGGAATAGAAACCATGATTCTGGGTACTGTGTCGTTTGGTTGCCGGTATGGGAGATAACATGCTGGAACCCGTAATCCCGGCGGATAACAACCTGAACGTATCTGATTTCATGATTGAAGAAGCCGGGTTGTTCAAACCGGACTCATTCTTCAAAAATCAGTTGAAAGGGAAAAGGGCAATAACCCCAAATTGTCGACAGGTGGCGCCACATGCCAAGTCACACAAGGGACATCTGTCCTTGGGGAATACACCTGTTGAAGCCTCGGGTTCAGACCCTTCCGTGGGCAGTGCTAGGGGACTTCCTGGTCGGGGCAACGGTGAAATAAATGGTTCGTCCTCCCGTGTGACTAAAAGACTGAATGGTAAATATTTCAGCAGACCTGGGGAGGCTTGGTTGACGGTTGGATGGGATATTGGGCTTGAAGAAATTGTGGATTTTAATATGACGGTGCTGGTGGGCAAATTTTCGTACCATGCCATGAACCTTAGGGACATTGTCAAATGGGTTGAGGAGAAGTGGAACCCCATTCTGAAATACACTCCACAAATCTTTGCTTTGGCATGTGGCTGGTATGGATTTAAATTCGAGCAAGAGGCACACTGTTCTCTCATTTTGGAAGGGTTGTGGCTTTATGGTACGGGGAGCTTAATGCTTCAGAAATGGCAGACTGACTTTGACCCGGAATCAGCTTCGGTTCGTCTTAGACATCTGTGGGTACTTCTTCCTAGACTTCCACTGGCACTGTGGAACCGTGGGGCCTTTGAAGCCATTGGTAATCGTATTGGTCGGTTTCTGCATGTAGATGAGGAACACCTTAATGGTTTTGATCGACGTATGGGGTGGGTACTGGTTGAGGTAGATATCGCCCTAGGGCTTATTGATGTGCTCCACATTAACTGGCGCGGCCGTAAGCTAGCACAGATCATAGACTACTGGGGCATTCCTTTCCGATGCTTGAACTGCAAAGAGGTGGGGCACTTGTGGCGTCAATGCAAGGCTCCGACTTCTTCTGGTCGACTTAAAGATGGGGGTCCGTTCTGGTCTTCTGATGATGGCAGCGACATTGAGATGGATGCGACGGGTTCTCTAGATGGCTTCTCCAACAAGGTCCTCAACCCTCCTGCACCTGACTCGGCCTTGTTCCGTAAGTTGGAATTCCAGGATCCTAAATTCTTTCATTCACTAAATGAGCTAGATATTTCTTTTATAAATGCATTAGATTTAAACAATGGTAATAATGGTAATTACATGAGCCACCGACATAACATGACTACAAACTCCTCCGGGACTAAACATACTTCAAATGAAACTTCTGAGAATGATGACCCTATATCTGAGAATGAGCTATTTGAGAGAATGACCAACCTCTACCCTGTGGAATCCTCACCGATTATCTCTGTTTCTCTCGGTCTTCCTTCTTCTGTTGCCCCGACGGTTATTGTATCCACTGATTCTGAGCTACCCTCCCTTGCCCCAGATGATGTACTTGGGGATGTCGAGAAGAGTTCTGGTAAGAATTCTTATGACAATGATGTAGGGGGGATGGGGACCTATGGATTGATTCCTGAGATTGAGCCAGGGAATGATTGTCTTAAAATGGGACCCGATATAATACCGGATCCAGTTGGGAAAGTACTACTCATTCCATCATATTCAGATATGGTGAAGAAGACACCCATACCTACTTTTTTCATAAACAGGGAGGTGGACATTAATGAGACAACTGGTGGGGATTTGGAGGGCTTTCTGGGTTTGAAGAATACTGTCCCAGAAGGGGATTTTAGCAATGCCATCTCTGCTCTCCCACCTGAAACAACTGGAGACATTTGTGTTCAAAAGGGGGCACATAGGGGTGGACTGGCTCAGGATTTCTCTCCTTTGAAAACGAGAAGTGCCAGGAAAAACAAGAAGGTCACTCTGGGGGGGATAGAGGATGGCCGGTGCAAGGTGGATTCCCCCAACTCTTCTGATACTCGGGCTCTTAGAGGAATGAAAGCCCTTGCGAGGGTTCAGAAATGATATTTTTCTCTCTGAATATCCGGGGTGTGGGGGGCCTACCCAAACAATTAGCCCTCAAACGAGTGTTACAAATTGTCAAACCTGATTTGGTACTTCTTCAGGAAACTATGGTATGTGGGGAAAAGGATCGCATCTTTTTTAATAAAGTCAAGTCGGGATGGATGAGTTGCACTGTGGATGCTATAGGTCTTTCTGGTGGTCTTCTTGCGGCTTGGAACCTGTTAGTTTTGAGACTAATTCCATCAAACATCTCTCTGGGTATTTTGTTGTCTGGAAACATCAGGGGATCAGAAAAGAACATTAATATTATCAATTGTTATGGTCCTTATTGTAATCGGGTGACTTTCTGGGACTTGGCTGTCTCGGAACATCTGCTGGAATTGGAGAACTTAATTATTGCTGGGGACTTAAATTTCACTTGGGGGGATGAGGAGTTTTGGGGCGGTCTGGCTAGGCGGGATCCCCTGGGCCCCTATTTCTGTAATTTATTCATGAAATATTCCTTGGTCGATGTGGCCCCGCGGTCGATGGCTCCAACTTGGCCAAATGGTAGAAAGGAGGAAAATCTGATACAGAAACGCATTGACCGATTCCTAATATCGGAATCACTTATGGATTGCTTTCGGAATTATAGGTCCTGGATTCACCAAATTAAAATCAGCGATCACCTTCCTATAATTCTACAATTTGATGAGGAGCCCTATCACAAATCCTTCCCTTTCAAACTCAACTCCACGTGGCTTTCGGATGTTGAATACACTACGGGGGTGAGAACTAAATGGCTACAAGTGGATGTTTCGGGGGAGAGATCTGCTATGGACAAGCTGGCGGTGAAACTCAAGGCGATCAAAGACTATACCATATTGTGGGAAAAAAACAAAAAAACCTTGATGGGTATGGAACTTGTTGAGATTGAAAAGGAGGTGGAATCTCTGATGCAGAGAAATGTTGGTAATGGATTAAGCTCAATGGAAATTTCAAAACTCTCTTCATTGGAGTGTCTAAAAATGAAAATACTATTGTTGCAAGAGGAAACATGGAGGTTGAAGAGCCGAGCTATTTGGCTCAAAGCGAGGGATCTGAATACAAAATTTTTTCATCAATTTACAGACTCTCGAAGGATGCAGAATTCTATCTGGGATCTAGATGATCACACGGGTCGGCGGATCAGGGGAGAGGAGGAATTGATGAATGAGGCTGCTCGACACTTCCAGGAATACTATTGTGACCCAAAAAATACAACTCTGGCTGAACAGCTTAAGGTTATTATGGAATACCCACGGATATTTAATGAGGAGGAGGGGGATAGTATTTTTATGGATGTTTCTCTCGGGGATGTGGAGAACACCCTGCGAGGATTTGCTAAAGATAAAGCTCCTGGACCGGATGGGTGGTCGGTGGAACTATTTATCCATCTCTTTGATATTATGGGGGATGATCTCTGGTTGGCTGTGGATGAGTCTCGGAAATTAGGCACTGTCTCTGGGGCTTTAAACTCTACTTACCTGGCACTCATTTCGAAGACATCCCATCCGAATAACTATGATGAATTTAGGCCTATTTCTTTATGCAATCTGGTCTACAAGATTATTTCCAAGATCATTACGGATAGGATCAAACCTATGCTCTCTAGACACATTTCCATGGAACAGTATGGGTTTCTATAGTGCCGTCAGATTCATGATGCTGTGGGAGTGACTCAGGAAATCTTTCATTCAATTAAACAGAGGAGAATTGAAGCGCTCATCCTACAATTGGATCTGGTGAAAGCATATGATAAGGTGGACTGGAATTTCCTGAGACTAATTCTAATCCAGATAGGTCTACCATGGAAGGCGATGAAATAGATTATGGCCTGCATAACCTCGGTCAATTATGCTATACTGATAAATGGTCATCCTACAGATTTCTTTAAGGCATCCCGAGGCCTACGACAGGGTTGTCCCCTATCGCCACTTCTTTTTCTGCTGGTCATTGAAGGTTTGAGTCTTTCCATATATAAGGCTCGAAGGGAGGGACGGATTGCTGGCATTAAAATTACAAGAGAGATTTCTGTTACACATTCACTGTTTGTGGATGATGTTATGCTTTTTGGCAAGGGTATTCTTGCAGAATGGATACAATACAAGAAAATACTTGACCTTTTTTGCCTGGTTACTGGTATGATTATCAGTTATATAAAATCTTTTTCTTGAAACATTCGTTGTTGGCTAATGTGGAACAATCGATAAGTTCTATACTGCCCTTAAATTTCAAGGAACTCGATGTTGGAACGATATATCTCGTCTTTTTCATTAAGCCAACTAAATACCTGATAAATGATTGGTCATGGCTTGTTAGATGGTTTGAAATGCGTATAAGTCACTGGATCTTTCGCCATTTATCCATGGGTGGCAGGCTTACCTTGGTGAAAGCCGTATTACAGAACTTAGGTGTTTATTGGTTCTCTCTGTGTAAAATCCCTAGAACCATCCTCTGTTTAATTCGGCGGAAGTGTTTCAGCTTTTTGTGGTCGAGTGGTGGAGTCCAGGAGAAATTTCATCTCATGAAATGGACTGTTTTGGCTCGACCCTGGAATTTGGGGGGTTGGAATATTAAGGATTTGGAACTATTTGTTATGGCTCTGCATGCAAAAAGTCTCTGGCGCGCCCTCTTCAATAATTCGGTTTGGGGAAGGATTATCAGAGCCAAATACCTGAAAAATATTACTGTTACAAACTGGCTGCGATTGAACCGGCCTGCTACTTTGGGAGTCTCAAATATTTGGAATGGATTGATGGGATCCTTCAGGGTTATTGCACATTGGATTGCTTGGGTGCCTGGCAATGGTCGTGACATAAAACTGGGGCTGGATCCGATCTTGGGAGGACCAATGGGACATATCCTAATGTTGGAATTAAGGACTCACCTCAGAGCTAATGGATTTTATACTTTGGCACATGCGGTTGGTCGGTATAAGGATGGGCGGTCTCTCTGGATTTCGGCTTCACAGCTGGGTTTATCGGGTACCTTGGGGAATGAATGGGATGATTATATCAGGCCGATATATCAATCAAATATTCAATTGTCTGAAGCTGTGGACAGATTAGTCTAGTCGTGGGATGTGGCTGGCGGTAATGTATCAGCTAAATTGGCATACGATGCAATGTTTGCTGAGACTCAGACTGTGGTTCGGTGGTGGGATAAAACTATCTGGAAACTTGTCTTACCCCTCAAGATAAAATGTTTTGTCTGCCTTGCGTTGTGTAACAAGATTCTAACTTGGGAAAATCTATGTCGTCGTGGGTTCTGTGGGCCAGGATGGTGCTCCCTATGCTGCTCACAGGAGGAATCAGTAGACCACCTATTCTCTTCCTGTTAGTTCATACGGGATCTTTGGAATCAAATTGCATACAAATCTGGAGTGCAATTCCGTTGGAACCACCTTTCACTATGTGAATGTCTCGATGCATGGTCTCGTGTTTCTGTTGGTTGTACAGAACTTCCATACTATATGATCTGGGAGGTATGGAAAGCTCGAAACTCGCTTATTTTTTAAAACATGACTCCTTTATGTGATGGGATATGCTATAAAATAGTTGCAGCACACAAAGAATTTATCTCTATTCATGGAGCTGTAGGTGGCAGGGATAGTCTGAATATGAAACACCGATTTGCACCTCCAGTGCTGACATTCCCATGTGGATTCTTTGATGGGGCTGCTGTGGGTCGGAATGGGGGGGGTGGAGCGGGAGCAACAATTCACATTTCCAACAATGTCTCCATACATATCTGGCTAAATATGGGTATTGGAACCAATACTAGGAGCGAATTATGTTCGCTTTGGCTCTTACTATTCTGGGCTCGGTTGAGAAAGATCACATCTCTTGTAGTATTGGGTGATTCATTATCTATTATCTCTTGGGCTAGAGGCAATACATCACTCAATGTACTCCTTCTTTCTCATTGGATGGATGCGGCTCAAAATCTTATCCGGGAATTCGATCATATTCATTTTGAACATGTATTCAGAGAGGTTAATATGGAGGCGGATAAGCTATCAAAGGGGGCTCTTAACTCCCAGGTTGGGGTCATCATGTGGCAGGAATGGCGGGAGGATATACTTTTTACCCATGGCTCTTATCATTTACATTGGACATGATGCTTCTTGTCTTTATTACTTTTACACATTTTGTTTTTTATTTCCAGTATTATGCGGACTGATATACTTATATGTCTTATAGTTCTATGTGCAGATCCTTGATATGTACTGGGTCCAACTACTTGTTGGACGATTATCTATACTTACTATCTTTTTGCGGCATTTATTTCAGCCTCTTATGGATGATGTTCGGTATTTATAGCTTAGATGGTTACTTATTTTTGATGCATTTGGTGACTGGCAGTTGAGGATGACTGTATATGAGACTTATTATTTATTTTGGATTGTATATATTGGCTCAGGTGACATTTGGATATTGTTTCTATTACATGATGAATTCCTGTTTTGTCTTGCGGACATTTGGCACTATTTTATTGGACTATTCTGTTATAGTTGGTGACACTATACTGTCACTTTGACTGGTTTTTCCCTGGTCCTCTATTTGACAGGGTTTGTGTGAATTTGTATGATCTGACAGCTAGATTTATTTATTGTTTCGCATATTAATAGTAAGTTGAATTTTTCTATGAAAAGCTTTGTTTTAAAAAAACACTTATAAATTGAAATTTGGACCGCATAAATGAAGCGGTTGATTCAAAAACTTTATCCAACACTATCGTGTGGGGAGCGAGTCTTTCATTGGAGTTAAAAGACGGAGTCCAAGCTTTCATGCACAATTCAATGTTTCGGATTGTGTACTCCTAAAACTAGGTTTTCAAATTTAATATTCAATCTTTATTATTAATTGTTAAATCAAATACACATTATTAATATATTTAAATATTTTTTTGATAAATTATATATATATAATTTTTTTACAATCAAAGAGTTAATAGTGGACGGGTATATATAATGTCTATCCTATCTTCTTTTTGAGATTTAGTAAAAATAAAATAAATTAGAATATAGAATAGGATCCAACTCTTTGGCATCCTTGATTAACACAGCACCATTGACTAATAATTGATGGTGAAGCTCATCTCTCCAAAGAGCAATAACAAAAGAAATAGAGCTACTTTCTTGGTCAAATACATACTGGCACCTGGGTTTCCAAAGCACAAATAAAACATAAATCCGCAAACAATTCCACAAACCAGAAAGTAATTTCTACACGAGGGAATAGTCATCTCCAAATAAAGTAGTTATCTAATAAAACTTGTTCAGGAATAGATCGGGATGTTGCTCCTCCACAAAGTTCCAAAAATATATGGCAAATCTACTACCAATAAATGTGTTTGACCGTCTTCGATCTTTGACACCCTTGGCACAGACTATTCCAAAGACCAGACTTAGTCAACCTCTCCTTGGACAGAAGCCCCTAATAAATCATTAGCCAAACAAGTACATGCAACTTGTAGGAAAGTCACACCAACCAAACACTATGCAACCTATGAACCCATAGAGCCTTTCGATTTGATGATACCCATCTTGCAATGAGTATTGGCGAGAGGGGGTATCTCTAATGAAGAACTGAATACATACAACAAGATCATACTATAACAACGGTGCACTAATTCTTCCTAAAGGGGTCAAGCATCCCGATGTTCAACTTAAATAAATCAAAGTCTAGAATGGAGGACTACAACTCCATGATTGAGGGGTGATCCAAGGCCAACAGCCCGAACCCCTAAGCTAGTGGTCTCCACTCCTTCCATGAGTGAGCCTCAATGTTCCAAAGGTCTCGCCAATGGAAGATACCCTTTCAACTCAGTCAACGCACCTAAAAATATGAAAACTTTGCAATACAAACTCTAGAATCTCGCCAATGTCTCAGATTAAACCAGAGGCAATGTCCCACCCAACTTTGTTTCCTTCTTGTTTCTAGCAAACCAATCGAACCACAAATTTCTAGGCCTCCCAAATATTCCTAAACAGAATAAATCCCCCAACTTGTAATAGAGAGGTGAAGAGATGATGTTGCATAAGCCAAACCTACCACACATCATACCTAAATGTTGTGCCAACATAACCCGATTCCTAAAGAGAACCTACCGAGGTGATGGACCCTCAAGACACCACACCACCCATTTGGAAACCAAAATATTTCCCTGTGCAATGACATCAATTAAGCCTAAAGCCCCCTCATCCTAGGAGAGTGTGTAGACATCCCACAAAAATAGAGGAATACATTTTCCCCACCGTACTTCAACCAAAGATAAGATCTCAAAATCTGCTCAAGCCATCTAAATTGAGCCCTATTAGGAAACCCACAAGACACATGATACACATGCGATGCCTGACAAATACACCCAACAACTATCAATTTCCCCAGAAAGGGGAGATCCTTATGATGACATACATGCAGCTTGTTATGTATCATATGAAGGCACCAATCCCGCATAAATAATGTAGATAAGCTTGTCCCAAATAGAATACCAATATACCACATAATCACCCCCGAGTGGATGAACAACCAAGCCTCATAAATCCACGTTGGGGACAAGTCAACTCCAATTAACCAAAAGTGAGTTTTGGGAGGACTAACAATGGCTCCAGAATCCCTACAAAATGTGTCTAGACAAGACAAAGCATTATCCATTGAATCATGCTCAACACTAATAGAAAAGAAGGGAGTCATCTACAAAGTGATAATTGACCATCTCAGAACCATCTGGAAGAGAAATCCTTCTAATATGCCTAGTACTTTTTGTTTCCTCCAATAAGTTCCCCAAAGAATCTAAAGTCAACACACACAAATACGATGCCAATGGGAACCCATGTCTAATAAAATGATGCGAAGAGATGGGGGACATGGCCTTATTGATAGAAACAGAGGCTGAAGCATTGGAGAATATCATGCTCACCATGCAAATGCACTATGAGCCAAACCCCAAGCATTTCAACATCTCTGCAATGAGGGACCAATCCACATGATCATAGGATTTATCAAAATTAATCTTGAGCATCATACATTGTTGTAATGTCTCCTTATCCCACCTATAGTCTCCCAATCTAAAACTACCATGTCCAAAATGAATCTCCCTTACACAAAAATTCTCTACTCCTATTGCACAACATACATGAACATTTCCCACACCCTCATAGCCAAGGCCTTATCCATAATCTTGTGTGTTATAGAGAGAAGGGTGATGGGATACCATCCACCAACGGAATCACATGCCCCATTCTTTGGGATCAACTTGAATATCCCCTTATTACAAGTCTTAGAAAGGAAACCAAAAGAAAATACTTCAATTGCTAGACAATAAAAATCCTCCCAAATATATTAGTCCCACGTGGACTTATAAAACTCACATGGCAGACCATCCAACCTTAAATATTCACCTTTATTCATCAACATAAGAGTTTCATGAAGCTCTTCCACATCAGGTTCAACTCTAATTTTTCCCTATCACCAGTAAAAACTTTGTGAGGAGCAACTCTACAACAAGCAGCCTAAGATTCCAAAACACCATTGGACAAGGGATAACACTACAAACCTCAACTGCATCCTCGATATGGGATCCATCCACTCTATGAAGCTCAAGCACCATCTCCATTGCATCCTTCCTTTTTAGGAATTCAAAATAGAACTTGGACCCCTGATTGCCCTCGTGAATCCATTGTATCAATAAGAGGACCATGGCTCCTCGTGCAATTTAGTCATCCCCTCGTTTGATTTTCATCCTCTTGAAGAGCAACAATATGGATGTCCTCTTCCAAAAAAAAACTTCCTCAAGCCTCTTTCAAGCCTCTCATAGCTCCCTCCTCCTTTAATGGGCCATCATCCCACCCCAAATTCTCATGAACCTTATAGTGCACTACACTGCCATATCCCACCACAAAATCCAACCCCAAAGTTCTATAAGGCGTGGAGAAAGGTTCCACACCCTTTGAACAAGGCCTAGAAAGTCATCTGACTCCAGATGTGACACATTCTGTTTAAAAACTAAAGTCATAGGGGAATCCATAGATGCACCTATAGATATTAGTGATTGGATCAGAAGATGATCCGATCCAATGACATCCAGCAAGAAATCCATAAGGGAAATATTTCTTGAGAACACAACCCCATCTTTGGTTCCATAGAATATGTCTAACCGAGCATATACTAAGTCCAAACCATGTCTCTAGTTTGTCGAAGTGGGAACCACCCACTATAATCAAACACTTTTTTCTTCCAGTTGGGTCAAAGATCTGTAATGCATCCTTGCACATACACCAAGATTGTTTTTCCAAGTCATTGATCATTGGACCCCTACCATTACATTTGTTTCCATTCCACTAGACCATGTTAAAGTCGTTTCCAACTATCCACTCTACTACTAGTAAATAAGAGGCCATCCAATCCCAAAACTAACCTCTATTGGAGCTAGAATTCTAGCATTGATAGAACAAAGTCCAATCACTCGGTCTTGAATCAAGAGGGAGAGCCAAATATAGCCATCCTTCAGGTATGACCCTAAGGTGACTACCAAAGTCTGTAAGGAAGGTGAAAGAGCAATAACCACCCCTCCACTCCGATGACAATGTTCTAAGTCCCAAAAAGGGTCCATTCCATCAATAGCTCATCCTATTTTGTAGCTCAATCCCTATTGACTTGACCTCTTGTAAGAAGACAACATCTGGCCCAAAAAACTATAAAACACTTCATACACACTACTTGCGACTGGGAATTGTCGTCCCTCTCACATTTCAATACATTAAGGACAACTTCAATCCAGCAGGATATTTTGTCCAAGGCTGCTATAATGGTTGGCCATCTCAAATCCCTTAGGCATGTGTGCATTGAATGATTGGCTGATCACATCCTTGTAGGAATTTTTTTGTAGAACTCGTCTCCCTAGTGGACTTGTCCATCTACGCAGGGGAAGAGATTACCTTTCACTTGGAGGATTTCATCTACTATACTTGTTCAACTATCATACTATTGATTCACGTATGATGCACCTGAACCTTCATCTTTAGGAATCCTAACCTAGAAATGTTAAGTTGACCGCAGGTTGCCACTATGGAAGGCGAAGGGCCCTCAAGGGAACTAGATTTCATGGGCCCATTGCCCCTATTATCTCTTAGAGCTTCTCCCCCTTAGACTAACCTTGAATTTGTCTATAGGCCCAACCCATATTCCGCACATATGTTTGTACATGTGTTTGTTGTTGGGACACCCACTCTGGCCCCACCAACACCACTGTCGACACCACTCAAACTAGATCTTGACCTCCCATGACCAACTCCATTAATACTTGTACCCTGATAACTTTCACTGCCCCTCCTAGGCCTCAAGGCCACATAAGTGAAACTTGACCCTAAAATTGGAATTATGGACAATACTCCCTCCCTGCTACCTTCCCTAGGCCCATGTCGAAGGTGAGGGTAGTCGTGAATCAAGTGGACTTGAGACTAACAAGAAAAGAAATCATTCAATAGGTTCAAATAGAAAACTTTCTACTAGCAAACTCTATCAATAGTGCTAATTGATATGAACGACAAAAGTTTCTACTTTAGGTCCACCTCAACGCAAACCCTCAAAGCAACTCAAAAAGACTTATGAAGACCATCTAGAATAGGAAATTTACCATACGGATGGGAAAACAAATCCACAAACAAATGCATGTCCACAAGGAGACCATGAAACTCTATCCACAATGGATAATTATCCTGACCACGATCTTGATAATGTTTACTTGATTCCATACCCTATCTTTAGTCACGAATAATTTATAGCAATTATTAACTGAAAACACACTGGAATCATAACTAATTACGTAGCAAAAAAACAGTGGAAATCACATTCACGCTTAACACTTAGCTTTATCCTTGAAAACCCCAACTATGGAAAAACAACAAACAATGATTTTTATTAATTATAAAATTCATGGGCTTGCATCCTGGGATAATGGATCACTGAGGAATACAATGAAATAATTCTATCCTTCACACCTCAAGCTCAGTCATTCTATCTTGTGGGTTGCTAACCCTGGGCTGCCCCTTGTTCCTTTCCTCTGACCTTGGCCCAACACTCGCACACTTTGATGGAAGTCATTCTCCACCCACTCAATGAGATATCACTCACTCATTCTATGTGACTGTTGTATGCCACCTTCTCTCAGTAGGATTCCTTTATACCATTACAATGACTAAAATACCATGGACCCTCTAGATCCCCTAAGTTATTTTAGATCACTTGAGATCTATGGCTACGACTTAAAATTTCATTAACACAACTTAAGTCACCTTAGCCATTATAACATAAAAGTTACTTTCCCTCTCAGGCAAGCTCCTAGAGAGGTCTTCTGCACGGCTCTTTTGTACCCGACACCTGGCTTATGTAGAAGTACCTGTCCAAGCTACAAAACCTAACATTCCCTCTTATCAATGAAGGTACTTCTGGAAGAACCTCCACATGGATCTATCTCCAATCCCACCACATCATCTGCTATTGTAGTTGCTCCCTCTAAACTGGAAGACTTCCCTTCCATCTACTTTGGAATCTACTTTGAATATTTGTTCCTCCTAACAATGCTCCTAGGGTACTTAAACATCCATCAATGTCCGCTCATACCAACTAATCTTGATAGTATTGGAAGAAGCCTCATGCCCATATTTCGGATTAGAAGTTTGAATCCCCGGTATCAACTCTATCTTCAGAGCCTCACGCTCACTCTCTGCCACTGAGATCAATCCTCAATCCACGATCCAATTGAACCCACATATTGGTTGACCCAACAACCTGCATAACTTACCCTTGCAGACACTAAGCATCATTGTTTCATCCTAGGTATCTCTCTCTAAACGTATGAGCACATGTCCATCCTGGAACATAACCCCATACCCCTTTTCCTCTAGAGTTGAGACTCAGAGAACATTTGTCCTCAACTTTGGGACATACATCACTCTTGCCGCCTCCAAAGATCCTTCTAACTCTAGTTGGCATAACACCGTTCCAACCCCCTTTACTGCATTTATGGTGTCAACCCCACAAGCCACATGGAAGTATGACTCTATCTATAAAACACTAAGGAACACATCACATCCTCATCCCCGATGGTTGCCTGAATCCATTTGAAGGTTTTCTTCTAGCTAGCAGTTGTAATTAGTGTCACGTAGCCATCACCTCCTCCACATTGGCTGGATGCTAGAGGATTCCTTAGCTCGCGGTTGTTTGTGTAGATAATTGTCCCACGACCAACTACTTCATGTGTTGTTATGTCCATGGCTCCAGCCGCCGCTTCTACTATGTCATTGGTTGCACTCCTCCCTTGATACACACCCTATCCATTAGCTCATCACTTCTCTACAGTCATCCGTCGAGCTCCCACATCATCCACTGCTCATGGGCCCCAATTCCAACCAACTACTTGTCTACTGCCTTCACACTAGATCGACACCGCATGGGTCGTTCACTAGTCTTCCTACTCATTGGCCTGCTTCTTCTCTGTCGACACTTCCAGTAGCTAACTCCACAGCTCACCTACATCCATACAATCCCTAGTGGTAGTTTGTTTCTTCTTGCCTATCGGGCCAACCATCGTTTCGATGGCACTTCCATTTCTCTCCACCCACACCACATTTTTCCACTAGTTGCTCACACCGTCACCTAGGCTCCTCTCCACCCTTTCTCTTAATCCTTCACTCTGTCACCAACTTCATTCCTTGCTGATCCTTTGTTATCGCTAAGTGCTCGACCCCACAATTGTTGGTTGTTTATGACCGCGACTACACATCCGCCTTTCCACATGACCCCTTGCTTTACCTCCGCTCGGGTCCCATTTTTTGGCATTAATCTCAGCACGCTTCTCTGCATCTTCTACCCGATCTAGTGCCCTGCAACCCAATGCTACACCTTTTCCCAAGGTCTACTATAGTAGCTGATGCACCTCCTGCACGTGATCGCTCTTCACATGCCCAACTCACACGTCATCCCTGATCAACCTTCCCACAATGCATTTGTACAAGGCCGTACATTATTGTACGACGACCGTACCATAAAAATTATCCCTTTTTTTTAATTGCTCGTAAACCTCCTCAAACACGATTTCCCACTCAAAGTGAACCTATTTCCGATACCATGTTAGTTTTTACTTGATTCTAGACCCAATCTTCAGTCATGAATAATTTATAACAATTTTTAACTGAAAACACACTGAAGTCATAACTAATTACCCAACGAAGAAACATAGGAAATCGCATTCGCATTTGACACTTAGATTTACCCTAGAAAACCCCAATTGGGGAAAAAAAAACAAACAATGATTTTTATTAACTATAAAAATCCTAGGCTCCCATCCTGGGATAATGGCCCACTCAGGATTACAGTGACAAAATGCTATCCTTCACATCTCAAGATCAATCCTTCGATCTTGCTGGTTGCTAACCCTCAATTGCCCCTTGCTCATTTCATCTGACCCTACCTTGACACTTGCACACTTGGATGGAAGTCCTTCACCACCCACTCAATTAGATCTCACTCACTCATGTTGTGTGTCACCTCCTCTCCTTAGGATTCCTTTTACATCATTGCAATGACTAAAATACCTTGGGCTACCAACTACCATGGGCCCTCTAGATATCCTAAGTGATTTTAGATCACTTGAGATCTACGACTACGACTTAATCTTTTGTTGACACAAATTAAGTCACATTTTAGCCATTATAACGTAAAAGTCACTTTTCCTCTCAAGAAATCTCTTGGAGAGGCCTTCTGGATGACACATGCATTCCTAACACCTGGCCGATACATAAATACATGTCTGAGACACAAAAACTAACATATCCTCATGGTTAAATTAGTCCTCCATGATTGCACAAAAGGCAATGATCCTACAAGGTTGTAAGTGTCATACTGTAGAGCATGGCAAGTGGTTGCTCCCAAGTTGAACAAGAGGCGAGGATACTTCGCTCCCAACCCCCAATAGGAGTTCAAAGATATCCCTTTGCTTTCCCAGTTCAACAAATTCCATTTGTTAAAGGCCTACTCATCCACTATTTGGCGCAAGAAATACAAAATGATTCCTCATGATTGGAGATGCATGTGTCCTTCTGAGTACTCCTTATTGTTGGTCAAAATGTAGTTAAAATTGTCTTGATCAAGTAATGGTGGTGCCTCTAGCGAGTTCATGGAGAGAACTAATGTAAGTACCTCTCCATCAACTAACTTTACTAGAAGCTCGTCATAAACATGAATATCCTCCCCTATATTTGAGTCCAATACAACCTATGAGGAGACTCACTCTAGCTTTGTCCTAGTGGCTTGCACTTATTAATTATTATAAATATTAATAATTAATATTTATAGTTTAAACTTTAAATAATCTCATTTAATGTGTTGTATTTATATGTTTGGAGTATTTAAATTTATTTTATTAAAAAGAATGAAATTTTATGACTTTTCTTAACTTTAAAGTAAATAAAAATAGCGAGAATATTTTTATCGATAAATAAAAACTAAATACTTGCTTAAAAAATCCTAAATTTCTAACAAATATTAAAAGGAAAACCATTCTCTCGGATTTAGTTTATTTGGGGTGACATACCAATTTTATAGTGATCCAACGATAAGTGGGAACGTTTAATGGTATTTAAACGACTTTGAATCTCCAAAGATATATATAGTAACAACTTGAGTAATCCATAATATATTGAAGTTACAATCAAGGGAGAAAGATTGATACCATCCTCGAAACTTGCACCGTAGGACTTTGTTCTATAATGAGGGGATGGTGTGATAAAAAAACTATTTGTAATGTGTTTTTTCGGGCATGAGCTTCTTCCTAGTTTTAATGTCATTAGATGAGGCTTCTTTGTGTGTTAAACACTAAGGTTCATCAACATTTGTTTATAGGGCTTGCTAAGTTCGACCCATAACAAAGTGTCGGTGCCAAAGTGGAAACCCAAGGTTATATCCTCTATGGGGCTATTCCTCACCACCAAATTAGCTTGATTACTATCCTTTAATACAACTATCCTAATCGAATCATGTAAAATGCAAGTTTAGAACAAAACCTAATGTTTAGATTTGTTGCAACATACCTTTGACTATAGGGTTCTTGCAATTAATTTATGGTGTCCAAGGTTGGCAATCTTTGAAGAAAATAAATCCCCAAAAGCGCTCATTCCAAGTAGATCCTTTGGTCCAGCAAAGATACGACAACCATTTTTTGTATAACAACATGAACAATTAGAGAATCATGTATTGTGACACTCCATATGCTCTCATTCCATAACAAAAAAAAAAATCCAATGTGATTTTGTCGCCTCCATGGTTTGGCTTAGTCCATTTTTCTTTCTTCAAATTATTTTGAAAATTACAAGCACGAGACTTGGAGCATATAGGGTATTGAAGCAAGAATGGATTAATTATCAAGCAATCCTTAAGCTCGCATATATTAGGGTATTGAAGCAAGATTAGATTAATTATCAAGCAATCCTTAAGCTCTTTTGCAAGGCCTTCGGGATGGAGATAAGTCTACATAAGTCTTTGTTACTTCAAATGAGCTCCAGGAACACGTGAGTACATAATTACAACAATTCTTCCAAATCAAATTGGTGCATTTAGATGTGGGGTATAAGTATCTGGGATACTTTCTCAAACCGAATGACCATAGGAAGAGTGATTGGTTGTGGCTAATGAAAAAAGTAGAGAATAGAATTACCCATTGGTGCCATAGGTGGCTCTCTTTGGGTGGTAGACCGATCCTTGTAAAATTAGTCCTCGAAATTATCTTGATCTACTAGCTCACTCTGGAAAAGATCCCTAAATGTATTCTAGCTAAGATAAGCCAATTGTGTTTCAAGTTTCTTTGGGCAGGGAAGAAGGACAAATGATTTTTCCATCTAGTAAAATGGGAGACTATTGCTCGTCCCAAAGTGGTGGGTGGATGGGGGATAAAGAATATTTTCAACTTCAACATTGCACTTGCATCCAAGAGCATGTGGAGGGGTTTGTTTGGACCCGAGATTTGGAGTATGATTGTCAAAGATAAGTATTTAAAAAAGATAATAGTGGGACAATCTTTGGAGTATGATTTATTGAGTTTAATTTCCCATTAAAAGATAACAATAGACTCATTTACCCATGTTTTTCGTTGATCGTGTACTTTGAAAATCGAGGGTGGAACACAACCTACTAACAGTCAAAACTAACATGTGTCGGCACTATGCATTTGAGAAATGATAAGTGATAAACTTAGGAAACAAATAAAAGGTGGAACCTAGAATCCTTTCCAGAGGTTAATATTAGGCCACATGTAATGCAACATACCAAAATTTTCAAGGTAAACATGTTGCATTGATAGTGTAATTGAAATTGTGACATTATTCCAAAGGACTTGAGTTAAAAGGCCAGATAAATATAATAAGCCCTTTGTAGAGGCGATTAATTAAAAAAACACATTGCAATCGATATTGTACTATGATGTTCTCTCCTTCCTTTGTCAAAAGAAGTTTAATAAGGTTGTTTTTCCAAGGTATGGACTGTTTTGGATTCTTCAACTATTATTGCACGTGAAGAGGAGTTGTCTATATTATTCCTCAACTATATTAAACAAATATTTCACGGAAGTGGAGTTGTCTATGTATGATCCATGATGCACTTTGATGAGAATTTGATAAAATAAACTTCTCTTGTTTTGCTTCATTCATAACTCAAAGCATTAAGTTTTCTAATATAGGTAATTCATTTTATTTTACTTTTATAAAAAATAGAATAATGTAAACTTATATAATCTAACATAGTAATTTGAATATATAAAAATTCTTCTAGTGAAAACTATTTTTTGGGCACAAGTTTTACTAATATAGAGTTGATGTGATACATTTTTCCATTCAAATTGACAACCATGGGGTTCAATTTAATTCTCAACTTGTATTTGTGGGAGAGGGTCAAAATTTGTACCAACCAGTCCATGGTTCCTTCTTTCTTCTTTGGGCCATTCACTTTCCCTTGGCTATAAATGGATAAGAAGAAACCACTTTCAACTTCAAACTTGTTTATAATCTTTTTTGCCCATGAGTAAAAGTAATTGTTTCAACCAATGACTAAGACCAAGAGAATAATAAAATGTTATTAAGTTTTAATATATATCAAATAATCCATTTAAAAAAAATGTGAATTGATACGTGAAAATCGTTCAGAAACAAGACCTATAAATTGTAACTTGAAGTATTGGAAGTGTCCAAAATGGGATTAGGAGCCCCACACAACAAAAAATTGTTTCCATGCCTTTGTCTAGTCATAAATGTTAACCCAACTCAATATCAAAATAACAAAAAACAATTTCATGTTTAAGAAAAAACACAGAATAGTTTCATTAAAAATAAATAAATTATTATCAAATTTATAGAAAAATTGAAAGTAACATCATACCAAAATTAGTAGCTCCAAGTCCGTGGCAGTGAGAGGAGAGCAGTTTCAAACTGTCTAGAGAAATGGGTATCTAAATTCAGCAGGTGCTTCTAACTTCTGAAGCCCATAACCAAAAAGAAAGCATGTCTAAAATTCCATAGGTGATGCTTGGTAAATTCAGTAGTTGATAAATTGTTGATGCTTGGTAAATTCAATAGCTGATCAATTGTTAATGCTTGTGGGTGCCTCCGCTAGTTCATTCATTAAAATAGTTTAAAACCAATTACTTCTTCTAAAATGGTACCGACCTCTCTATCGGAGTTGCACAAAATTGACTTATCATCTGGAAGAAGGGCACAAAGGGTAGGGAAAGGCATTGAAAGGAAGGGAACGACTTCGTACTGGGACAATGCTAAGCCAATATAAGAAATAAAGAATAAAATGAATGAAAGAAAAGCCATCCCATTGAAAGAAAACAACTCACCCATCTACTCTTCAATCAAATAAGAAAGTTCCAATCTTCTTTATTAAAAATATAATAACAATCACCTATTGCAAACCAATTATTTAGACATACACATATCTTAACAAGCTTATTAATAAAAATTGATGACGATTTTAAAAAATAATTAACGATAAAAAATACAACTACCTTTACATCCAACTACCAATCCACCTATTCGAATTCTGACTACGATTCTTAATCTCCTCCATTATTGCAAATAGTGGGCCATGGACACCAAACGCCCAACTTCATGTTTTCGTACACTATATCTCAACAAAACCCTAACTATGAAAATTACATTGCCTTGCAGGAGTTGAGGGCAGAATATGGTATAAGATAATACTCGTAAGCAGCTTAAAAAAGAAAAGAGTTGAGTGGCACTTCATCCCAACTTCTTTTTCGCTCCACCTACCATGGCCATTCCCTATTTTGAGCCATGTCAAGTTCCATTACTTGATGTAACTAGCTAAATATTGTACAACAATATTAATGGCAAACAATTGAGCTAATTCTTTGAATTCTGAACTTCCCATTTACCAAAGAGAGCCACAAAGCTCCAAATTTTATGACTTGTGCACCTGGATCGATGCAATGTAAAAAATGAGTAAGATACGAAACGCCAAAATTGCTTTGACATCATATTTATCTGTGTTAGTAATATTTGTTTAATGATAGCAGATACAAAGCAGTTTCTTATCCGACATATTATTTCAGTCTATTGCAGATTGAAGATGGACAGAATTTGTGTATAAAAGTTTAAAAAGTAAATTACTTTGACATCATATTTATCTGTGTTAGTAATATTTGTTTAATGATAGCAGATACAAAGCAGTTTCTTATCCGACATATTATTTCAGTCTACTGCAGATTGAAGATGGACAGAATTTGTGTATAAAAGTTTAAAAAGTCCCATGTAGCCAATCTGTGTGCAAGTTTAGTTGAAATACAGTAAGGATTCACAGTTATAATAGTTGTTGTGGAAGTTACAATGACAGGGTAAAGATTTCCCAGAAATAGCATCTACTCGAAGGGAAAGAACTTGATAAATTCAGAGAAAGTGGCGATCTCTGAGGAACTGTGTAAAATGGGTGTCATAATAAGGAAGTAATTTGAGTGTAATGTGAAGAATCAACTTGTGTATGTGAAGATTCACTGAAATAAACAAAGAATTTGCACTTAGTTACCTTGTCAAATAAGAACAACCAAAGTAGCAATCTCTGGCCGGGATCTATTTAAAATGGGTCTCCTAATAAGGGACTCATAGGAAGGAGTGGAGATAGAAATTCGATCAGCATATTCTTTCCCTTACACTTGAAAATGGGATCCAACGCTCTCCCTATCAATATGCCTCAGAAAAGCCCACGCCTCATTCCATCCCTTCCCTTTTTCTCCGACTAAATAGAGACATTTATTTTTATATCATCTGAGACGGTGTAATCTCCTACAGCTCGTCTGATGCAAATAATACATACAATGAAATGACTTTCCGTGCTTCTGTGATGATGGGTAGTTCTCATGTCTCTAATCTTATGAAGCAACAATGGAGGAAGATGGATCAGAAGCAGGAAATGTTTTCATTCATTCATTCATCAAAATCTGTTTGTAATGACATTCCATCATCAGTCAAAATCTGTTGGTAGCGGCATTCCACGCTACAGAATGCTTTGTCACCTCTGCAATAATCAACAAACAGAGAATGAGAAATTATAATCAATTCAATGTGAATCTCAAAGATTTGAAGCAATCGTAGGATATATTCTTGATAACAGACCTGTACATGTAGATGTCCTTCCCATGGTTCAGTTGCTGTTTGCAGAGATAGCAAGCGCTGAGAAAATGGGCAACTGGAAACACTTGAACATTTGAATAGCTCCGAGGTGGCGATCCGACGTTCCATAGTCCATGTCCATGTTGATTTTGAACAGGGTATTGCACAGTTTCACACTTCATACCGCAATCAGTATATATGTGTTTTGTGCCCGATTTTGGTCCATGGGATGTGACACAAGTATAGCTCTCTGAATGCTCCATTGCGGTCTGAGAGGTGGATTTTGTGAATCCATGTGGAGAACCAATCGATATTGCCTCACTTTTTTGCTTGGTAGAATTCAACAGGTAATCTAACCTGTTTTCTTGAGTGATCCCAACTCCAGAAAATGTCTTGATATCCAGAGGAGAAGTTGGGCTTTTGGCCTCCTCTGAATCTGAGGACCCCTTTGGACCGAAACCTATGAAGATCCAAGGAGCATTGCAGTACTTGTGCTTGTCGTCGGGCCAGTCTCTGCTGGGTGATGAATCAGATGGGTGATCAGGCTTCAGATGAAACATCATGTCTTCTCTTTCCTTCCCTTCTCTTCTCTTTTCCTGATGGTAATGAGGTCTTTCCCTTCAACCCCTGTACTTAACTTGGTATTGTACTTGCTCAACACACTCTATTAATTGAAAAATAAAATGACGTTCCAACCCAAAAACTCCTTGTACACCACTCTTCATCCAGAAAGAGTAGAACGTCTTGGAACTTGTGTGGATAGACTGCAATAAAGAAGACCTCACAGTACAAGCCTGGGCTAAGTCTTCTTTGACCTAGTGATGCATATCTTGATCTTCAACACACTCTATTAATTGAAAAATAAAATGACGTTCCAACCCAAAAACTCCTTGTACACCACTCTTCATCTAGAAAGAGTAGAACGTCTTGGAACTTGTGTGGATAGACTGCAATAAAGAGGACCTCACAGTACAAGCCTGGGCTAAGTCTTCTTTGACCTAGTGATGCATATCTTGATCTTCAGACTATAAATGTCCAGCAGACACTAAAGCAAAGCAATCCCCAAAACCTCTAAAACATCCTCCCCATGGATACAAACCACTCTTCAATCAATGTTATAAACTCCTGCCCCACTGCTAAAAGCAGAAACCCCTCTCTGAGAATTCTGATCAATGCCCCACTATTTTAAGAGCAGGAGCCCCTCCTAGAACGTCAGAACAATTAGTTGCACTGCCCCACTGTGCAATGGTACATGTACCCACTAATATACAGCAAGACTCTTGCTGAATCTGGGGGTACCCAAATGCGGTATGAAAAACACCCACACAGTGCACACTTAAATGAATCTGGGGGCCCCTGAATGCAGTAAACCGGGTATAAGCAAACCCACATACCCAAAATTATCTCTGCAATTCGTATAAGTCGTATACACCGGAGTATATGTCGTATTATATGTAATCAGAGTATACACCAAACGCAAAAGTGTATTATCGGAGGAGCAATCGGTGTCAAAATGAGTGAGAGTTGCAGCTTTTCTTTTGAAACGACTGATTGATTATTATATGATGTAGTTTTCACATGGAGTGGTTCAGTGCATTATTTCGTTGGTAGTGGTTGAAGGTTGAGATCGTTGAATATGTGTACGTACCTCTTTTGGATTTATTTAATGATTTACTACTTCAAAAGTAATAAAAGAAGAACTCGCGACGAGAATGCAGAAATGGTGACTCGGTGATTCATTGGTTTTGCACAGTTTTCATAACAATGGCATGCAAATGCTTCATGACAATAATCAAACGCTTAATTTCGGGGCTCAAAAGCTGACGCACACAGAGAATCAAGTAGCATGTCTGGGAATTGAATACGGGTAAAGATAGCCACAGGCCCACAGCCAACTGTCCAAATCACTCCGTCCACAACCCGACCACAATTCGAAGTTCGACCTTCACGTGCATAACGGCTACATTTACTGCATTTTATTTTACACACGTTGCCAAATGAAAAGCATTGTAAATAAAAAGTTTTAACAACCACGTGTGTAAAATAACAATGATTGTGTTCGCCAACTTCTCCCTAATGAATCTATGTTAACCCAAGTAACAATGCAATAATATACCTAGATGGAAGAGTATTACTATCAAAAAATCTATCTAAAATGGATATCTTCTATCTAAAATGGAAGAGTATTACGACCTAGCGTTAATATGAAACATTTTATGTTTTCGCCACCGTTAACTTTGCATATTTATGTCATATTTTGATCGGCTTCTTGTGCCACCATTCCACAGTCCACTGCCTTCGTATCCCACCGCCTTGATTTCCGGTGTCATATGTTGTGTACCTTCACAATGATGTCACGTTCGCCTTCGTAGCGATACCACCGCCTTTGCTGCCTCTCACACCAAGGATGCCATCGCCTTTGCTACTTCTCACACCTAGCTCTCGTGCAACAAGTGTTCTCCCTCCATATTTTATTTATTCTCCTTCCATATTTTATTAATTCTCTCTGGTGATTTTCTTCCTTCTCTCAATATTTCGGGATGTTGGTAGATGCTGGTGGGTTTGTAACTTAAAGAGATTATGCCGATCAAAGGCTCTCCTCCTGGATCTATCTTTGCGTCTTTTTCTTCTGGCTCTTGGTCTCTAACTGAAAATGAAGCTAGGACTAGATATTGATATGAAACTCAAGGTTGCTCAAATCGCTATCTCAGGTAAAACTATCTACGTATTGTCATAGAATAGAATCTATATTTCTAAATGCTTTAAAAAGAAAATTTACCCCATGTACAAGCACCCCATGATAATTATCTGTGATAGACTCGCCTCTCCTCACTTATGGATACTCCCAGTGTTCTTCAATTAGTAACGAACCCATATTAAATTCAACATCCAGGTACAACCTAACTGAATGGTTACTAATGATCCAGGAGGATATTGGTGGCCACCCGCCTATTCCACTTGGACCCCCACCATTGTTTCTTCAGTTTTTCAGTTTCCTTAATTGTAGCACAATTTACTATTTTGTGGCAGTTTTCGAGTCCCAAACTTCCGGAGCTGTTTTGAGGCCCTAAACGACTTTTTTTCGACATCGAACGAACTCTAGAAAATATGAGTGCATTCTGGACACGATATTTGGTGTTTATATATGTAGTCCTTGAATAGATATTTTTAACGATGTATCATGTGCATCAAACGGAGGTAGTATGCCAAAGTTACGACCACGGGAAATTGATGTATCAAGTTACCCAACGGGGCCCATATTCTAGCATTTCACCTCCTAGGGTTAGGTTTTTAGATGTGTAGGGTTTCCATTGTTTCTCAATAATGTATAGGCCTTTGAGCCTCATTGTAACACAGAGTTCAGAGGCATGTAGCCGCCGCATCTTTTCTTAGAGATAAGCTACCAACACTCTAGCTAGTTTATTTCCATCCTGTATGTAAACAAGTTTCAGTTCTTTGATTAATGAAATGAAGTGTTATTTCCGCTGCATCTTTGATTTTATGGGTATTTGTGTATTCTGTTGCGTTCCTGCATAAATCCGGATCAGTGGTATCAGAGCAATCTTCTCTTTCTCGATCCTTCTTTGCATGTCCCCACCGAGGGCGGGGTATAAGGAGTTAGGTCTCGATCTGGTTGAACCTTTGCAAGATTAGCCTCGCAAACCCCAACGGCCGCCCATGGGGGATGAAAAGAAAGACAAGGGCGTAGAAGATCCTATCAAAATGTTGTTTGAGGAGGCCCTTGAAAAACAAAGGAACGCGATGATGGATAACTTCGCCCAGATCCTTCAACGACTTCCCACTGGCGGCGCATCTGCATCTAGCAGCCACTCTGGAGGCGCAACCCCTTTTAAGGTACAAGTAAACTTTGACATTCCCATATTTGATGGCCGAATAGATGCAGACGTCATAGATAGATGGGTGAATCTATTAGAAGGATATTTCTCGGTTCATGACTTTTTTGACCGGGAAAAGATTACTTTTTCACTACTCAAAGCCTCCCCCCATGTCAAGGACTGGTGGGAAACCCACTATGAGAGAAAGGACAAGGAGGAACCCTCTCTATTATTGGTCGTACCCACTTGGAATTATTTCCGAGATGCCATAAATGAACAATATTATCCCGTGGGGAGCTATGAGGACAAGTACATAAAATGGACTACGCTGCGGCAGCGAAGAGATCAAGATGTGCATGAGTTGACGAATATGTTCCATACCCTATGCACCAAGTTGGGTATCAAATATTCAAAGAAAAATTTGGTGCTGAAGTACCATAGATACATTCAGGAAGAAATGGAGTTCCTTGACATCTCCTCGCTTGGTACGGCATACCGGTATGTTGCCAAAATTGAGCAAAAATTCAAAGAGAAGAAGCGAGACTTTGGATCTGCAAATCAGAAGCAAACGGAAAGTGCCCCCAAACCACATAACCAAGGACAAAGCCAAGGCATGGCGACTCAAGACAACTTTCCAAAACCGCAAGCAAAGAGAAACATTGCGAAGCCGAAGAAGGAAGCGGGAAAGTGGTGTGAGTTCCATAAGAGCCCCACTCACAACACAAGTGAGTGTCGGGCCAAGTAGTCATTGGTGGCCGAGATAAAGGCTTCTGAATCAGATGCAAACTTTGACACTGAATCAGAACCTGAGAAGGGGAATGACAGAGGGAAGAAGATTATCAATGCAGAGCCCAACGCCACCGTTGCCACCACGAAGATCCAAAAGGAAGAACCAAAAGATTCAGAGGAGGAGGAGCATCTCTTCCACTCCCAGATGTGGGTAAAGGGTTCCCCGCTATAGTTCATTGTCGACAATGGGAGCCAAAAGAACCTTAGTTCAGCAGAGGTCATGAAGCGGTTGGGCTTGCCGACCACAACACACCCACAACCGTACACCATCGGGTGGCTTCACCAAGGACGAGATATCCGCGTCTGCCAGCAGTGTCGCCTTCCCTACAGCATCAAGCCCTTCACCGATGAGGTATTATGTGACATTGCTCCTCTTGATGTTTGTGATTTATTATTAGGCCAACCATACTTATGGAAGCGACATGCTGTGTATGAGTCCCGGCCTCGCGTTGTTATTATTACGTTGGGAAATAAGTTGTACATGATACCAAAGGTGCCACCGCCTACCACTATCTCTTTGGTTACTGCAAAAAAATGCAGTAAGCTCATTTCCAAAACTGAGAATTTTTTTTTCTTGATGGTCCACCCTCGGGGAAAGAAGAAGATCATGGCCACGACCTCCAGACAGAGCTCCTCCGCCCGACAACAACAAATGGACAAGGTCATGGCAGAGTATCAGGACATATTCACCTCACCCACAGGGGTGCCTCTGCACTGTCAGGTCAAGCACCCCATCGATCTGACCTCAGGTGCGCTACTGCCCAATGGACCGATCTATCAATGCTCTGTTCTGGAGAACGATGAAATCAAGAGGCAGATTTAGGAGCTACTACAGAAGGGTCACATCCATCCAATTTCATCGCCTTGTGGGAGCCCGATCGTGTTGGTAGAGAAGAAGGATGGGACTTGGAGACTCTGTATTGACTATCGGGCTTTGAACAATATCACTATCCGGAATAGGTACCCGATCCCTCGGATTGATGACCTCCTGGACCAACTTAAAGGGGCGAAATATTTCAGCAAGATCGACTTAAAGTCCGGGTATCATGACGTACCGATCGAACCGACCTATGTGTGGAAGATTGCCTTCAAAGCCAAGGAGGACCTTTTCGAATGGATGGTCATGCCTTTCGAGCTGACGAATGTTCCCGCAACCTTCATGAGACTGATGGATGACATCTTGCGGCCATTCACCAACTCATTTGTAGCAGTGTACTTGGATGACATCCTGATCTTTAGCCAGACTTGGGAAGAGCACCTCCACCACATCTGATAGGTCCTCCAAACACTGCGGAAGCACAAGTTGTGTGCCAATTTGGACAATTGCGGTTGGGCTTGCCGACCGCAACACACCCACAACCATACACCATCGGGTGGCTTCACCAAGGATAGGATATCCGCGTCAGCCAACAGTACTGCCTTCCCTACAACATCAAGCCCTTCACCGATGAGGTATTATGTGACATTGCTCCTCTTGATGTTTGTGATGTATTATTAGGCCAACCATACTTATGGAAGTGATCAAAACTTGGAGAAGGTCTCTTAATTTCGTAAAGTCTTCATTTTGACTATCGAAATATTCGTTTCTATAATGCACAATGAAATACGACAATTCTCTTGCACTTTAAAACAATGCAAAACAATCTGTAAAGACGGGGACTTGCTACTATGCAGCCCGCCTTGTTTTTATTATGAATTGTGTTTTATAGAAAAAATGCACTCGTTACAATTAAAACTCTACAACCATGAATTAGTGAATGGGATTTTCTTTAAGTTGATCTCTCCCATCTATGCTCGTTGTAAAATTATGGTGTCAATATGACCCATGGTTAATAGGTTATATCATATGTTTCCATGGGAACCATCAATGAAACTTTCTTCCCCTCTTAGGGGTCAAACCCCTCTTCCATTTGCGTCATATCGTTTATGTTGGATGCTTAAGGGTACATGGAAGGCCAAAGACCTTTGGAATCCTAAAAAACAATTACATTGTTTAGAGTCTAAACTCTCACATTTGATCGAATTTGACCAATTTTTGTTTTAATCACACTAAAACATAACACTAAATGATTGATTGAAGGAGCCCCATGTTAGTGTTATGGATGGGCACATTTCTTGTAAGCTAAGAAATGATGTTCTAGTATAAACTCTCACATTTTATTGAATTTGACCATTTTTTGTTTTACTCACAGTAAAACATAACACTAATTATTGATCGAAGGAGCCCCATGTTAGTGTTATGGATGGGCACATTTCTTGTAATCTAAGCAATGATGTTCTAATCTAAACTCTCACATTTGATTGAATTTGACCATTTTTTTGTTTTACTCACACTAAAACATAACACTAAATGATTGATCGAAGGAGCCCCCTGTTAATGTTATGGATGGGCACATTTCTTGTAAGCTAAGCAATGATGTTCTTGTCTAAACTCTTACATTTTATCGAATTTGACCATTTTTTGTTTTACTCACACTAAAACATAACACTAATGATTGATCGAAGGAGCCCCATGTTAGTGCTATGGCTGGGCACATTTCTTGTAAGCTAAGCAATGATGTTCCGATCTAAACACTCACATTTTATTGAATTTGACCATTTTTTGTTTTACTCACACTAAAACATAACACTAAATGATTGATCAATGATCCCCATGTTAGTGTTATGGATGAGCACATTTCTTGAAAGTTAAGCAATGATGTTCTAGTCTTGAGGGACTTCTTCTATTATGATGAAGTATTCATGAAGAGGCGAGCATGTATCATTCTTTGAATGCTTTCTCCACATACCTATTTATTTTTCTTTGTTTCTTCATGCCTTGAGCCTTGTACGCACAACACACAGGGCAAAGATAACACTCCATCCTAAGTCCTTGTTCCTATTTCTGCATGCTTCCCACCCCATCATTGGTTTTACAAGTATCCAACTGTTCACGACCTTGCCTCCAAAGGGTTTAACTTCAACTAACATCACAAGTAGGAATCTTTGTGGGTGGGTAGGGGGTTAGCATGAGAAATTGGTTGACTTCAAGTTACAAAGAGAGTGAGCCAACCCCTTCATGTTTGGCCTCTTCATGTACTAAGTTCAAAATGTTGCACACAAACCTCTGTGTAACACTTTTTACTTACTCTTCCTAGCCTCATCTTCATCCAAAACAGGGATCACAAACTCCTTTCCTCCATACATCTAGATGAAAACATGGTTAGACTCCAAGGTTTGATTAGGGGCCAAGGCTTCAAAACCATTAACTTGTAACATTTCCAAACCATGGAAACAATCCATCTTTCCATAAAGCTTCTAACATAAGTTTTACATATGAAAAATCAAGGGTTTTTTAAACACAAAATCACATAAATACATGGTCTATTTGGATCAACAAAGAGTAAGTGATAGATCGGTAAGTTTCTCGCAGTCGTCACGTGAAGGTTCAAACCTGTATATTCAAATTGTTTCTTCAAGGTTCAAATATACAGGTTTGAAACTTCACACAATGACATTGGATCAAATTATTTCTTCAATGGTCTATTTGGATCAACAAAGAGTAAGTGATAAATCGGTAATTTTCTTCACACGTTTTCTTATGTCAGGAACCCATTTCAACCCTTCTCTTTACTTTGTTAGTATATCATTGTTGGACGCATATGCTTTGTAAGTCATCCCGTAGTATTTGTTGATCCATAGTTTGTATAAGCCCATGGTATTGACCCATAGTATTGGACGCATATGGTTTGTACGTCGTCCTATAGTATTATATGTTCCATGGTATTGACCCATAGTATTGGGCATAAACTTAGTATATAAGTGTGTGTTGAGTCCAATGGAGGCACGGTGAAGTTATTTGTATTGAGCTTGCTCAAAGGAGTTTTCCCCCTCGAAGTGGCCCGCGATCAATAAAATATTCTGTGATCTAATATATCGTGCATTTTATCAATTAATTATTGCAGGTTCCTCACATCTTCCTCAAGCAGCTCACCGTGGTCTTCCACACCGGCCTATACAGCAAACCGAGGCCCTCTCTCCTTCTCGCGCATCCTCCACCAGATCGCGTCACAAAAACCGTCGGTTTCTTCCAATCTCCTTCACGACCTCTCTGCTCACAATCTTTGCCATAGCATATAAGCAGAGAAAGACCTCTCTGTTCATAATATTAATGAACACAGTGAAAATAGGGAAAAATGGATCCATCTTTGTGCTGACAGATACAAATATTTTGACCACATATATGGCCATGATCCTAGCACTTGTTGGTCAGCGCAATTGCTCTTCTTTCTCGTTGAGAGTAACGCACAGACCTTATTACCATCAGATCGCACATAATCCTTGAATACTTCTTTGGCTTCCTACAACTACAGATCTTTCTTCCAGCACAACCTGGAACGACTTGTAAACTTCGGCAAGCATCCCCTCTGAACCTTTGATTCCCTTAAATCAGATACAAAATTTCTCTAATATGAATCCATTCTGGCCTCCTGATCGATGGCTCCATTTTTATAAAAACTAGATAGTTTGCAGAGTTTATAATACTATAAATTGTTGCAAGGATTACCTATTATTGCATAACTCGACAATACAGCTTTGAGTAAACAAATTTCATACAAAACAACGTTTGCATTCCATTTTTTTTATTATATATATATATATTTTTTATTGCAATCAAAACAAAATTCAGATTTGCAAAAACGCCATCCACCTCTTACCGAACCACTCTAATGGATTTTCTTTTTGCAATTGTGTTTCTGCGGGGACATGTCCCGGAGTACTGATCGCATGCTCCGTCATTAGATTTTTAACCTATTCCTTCATCGGTTCCTGACCATACTTCTTGTCGGATCTATGACGTAATTGGGGATGGAGTTTCCAGCATTTCTCCTCTCGATGCCCACTCAGATTGCAATGTGTGCATAAATTCTGCATATGTTTCTCTCTTTTGACATTCTCTTTCTTCAAACAAAGAGTATAGTCATCGTGTCGAGGATTGCTACGTTTTTCAGAGACTCTTTTCCAATAAAATTTATGTTTCCAACACTTTGAAACACAATGGTTTTCTTTGCCGCAAAAAGTACAAGAAATTGCATTCTTTCTACGATCATGAAAATCAAAATAGTTATTTGCATAATTGAAATTGTACCTTGGAGATTTATGTTTCGGTGGAGACCCCTTAACCGAATCTCTTTTAGATGATTCATTTTCAGATTTTGAATCACTATCTGCAAACATTTTATGTTTACCTTCCCGAATCTCATACCATTTCGGCTTCAATTATGGATTTATCCCAACAGTGTGCTTCATCATGTCCTCTTTTTTGACAATATGAGCAAGTCACCCAATGAATTTCACATGATGTTTCTTCATGATAACCCAATCCTTGGAATCGAGGTCGTTCTTCCACCTCGATGGGTTTTGTAATCCCTTGACCATGTATGTCCAAGCCTTTTCCTTCATAAACCATTTTCAACAATAATCTAGATCCAATCCCTCGAGTATGTTCTTGAAAGATCCTAAACCATTATCAAATGAATAATTTGAACTTGAATAATTATTGCTTACCTCATCTTCTTTTGACTGAGGAGCAAACATGCACATATGGTCCTCGATTTTTGAGATACCCTCTTTCTAGTTGCTTTGACTTGTTGCAGATGAGGTCTCCAGAAGATCATCTTCTGAATGTGGACAGAATGAGCAACTCTCTTCATTTTTTGTCTTAGGAGGACTCTTTGCAGAAGAAATTTCTCCAACCTATTCTCCTCTAAGCTCCTGCAACATCTGTTGTAGACCTTGCTTCTCATCTTTAGAAGCTTCTAACAATCTTCTAAGATCATCATTTTCCTCTTTGATACATTGATTGATCTTTTTAAGCTCATGTATCCATGCTTGCTTCTTCACTTTTCCCATTATTAAACTCACAATATGCAAAACTAGTTATATTCGCTATGATACCACTTGATCTGAAAATTTTGAGGAGTATTTACTCACATAAAATTTTATAATAAGTATCTTTACTAACAATCATTTTCATGTATATATGAGCATTTGCGTGTATATGAACTTATCTTAATCAGAAATAAATACAAGGATTCACATATACAAATACGACAAACAAGATGGTAACGGAGTTCGTTATGCCTCTTGACTACGTCTCCAGGTTTGAAAAAAGTTCGGAACCATTCTTATTAATCCTCCTTCATGCAATTTACATCAAAATCATGTGGTGCTCTCCCATCTTGGGCAGCCTTCTCCTAAGGCTCTCACATGAACTTACATAAGAAAGACCTCCTCACTTAAATGCAAAGGATAGACTTCAAAGAATGCACTCTCTAACAAAGCTTACTTCCTTCTGCATATGAGAGGCTTTTATAGCTTTGTCATGGATGATTAGTCATCACCCATGTTAAGTAGCAAATCACTCCCAACATCCACTAAAGTAGGATTAGGAGGCACCTTAAGGAAGTATGTGGAGGAAAAGGCCTCTATGCCTCATATTCCTCCATGAAGATCTCAACACCCCTTAGGATTAGGAAACCAACTCATGAGGTGGATTCTCTCACCTTTTTAATTTCCTTTTCAAAAATAAAATGAGAATTAATGTGAGCATCTACATCAAATTCTCTTTTGCATAGTTTGTTCATGAAATTTCAAATGAATACTTTATGAACAATTTGTCGAAGAAATCCTCCTTTCTGTCGTAACTTCATCATGGAATTTCTTCCACATGCGAAGTCCATTTGACCTAGTTCAAGTTGCATTAGAAAGCTCTCTGTGAGCTCTTCGATGATTGACCGACTGCAAAGAAAATGAAGTCCTTCTTCATTCTTCTACTGAGATGATCCTCTTGGAACATCATCTCATCCTTTGTTTGGTGAAGATCCCCTGGTTCAACTAGTGATCGATATATCTATTGTCATTGCAAACCAATATAGGAAAATATGTTGTCTTTCAATGAAAACAGAATATAGGAGTCTACATTATGTAAATGATTGGCTGATGTTATCATTGTAATTGTTTGGCGTTGTGGCCATTATGTTGAATATCAAAAATCAAGATCCAAATTCCTTACTCCATCAAAAGCCACACCCAAAGGAATACCATTTCTGTAAAATGAGATTTCCCCAACATCCAAGTTAATGCAACATCCTATAACATCTCAAGACCTTTCAAATCTATATGCTAAAATGATTCATCAAACCTGTATATTTGAACCTTGGATGCAATGCTAGGAATCTGGCAGATCGTCAAAAGCTATCAAATCAAAACCCCTCCTAAATTTCTTAATACAATTGCTTCAATTGCTTGCATTTAAATTTGAGCATAGCTTTGGGGAGAGATACAAATTTAGGGCATCATGTTCTTTGTCATGGGCACAAACCAACGACTCACCAAATGTTAGAAATTCAACCTTTTTCAAATCCTCTATGTCAGGGTCGCAACACACTACTCAAAGGTGTCGGAGTAGGAAGGGATAACATAATGCATGGAGTTGGAATTTAATTCATCTTTAAATTCCTCTTTATTTGGTGCCAACTCTACAGTCATCCATTTTATACTAGGTTTTGCTTCTTCTTCACTTGAAAATACTAAGTGTGCTTCCTTACCAAAACTAAAATTTTCATTTTCAGTCGACAACTTTAAATATGCGTATGTCTTTGGAATAATCTTGTTTGGGATAACATATCCTTTGTTTTAGTGGAAAATTTGTCCCTGTCATTTTTTGAATTGCTACTCTTGAAGCTAATATGTTATTGTGTATTCAAATTCCATTCTTTCATGAACCGACTTCATATTCTTCATCATTAGGGTTAGCACCTTTTTTTCGTATTCTTCTTTTCCCTTTTTGCAAATTGACAAACAAAGCTCGTTCCATGTGTTGATCGCGAAAACAACACTTTTCAAAGCCTCATCAAGCTTAAACCCATATGTTTATTATGCAATATCAAACTAAAGATTGATGTTTTGCTGGATATGGAATTTCTTCCACATGTGAAGTCCATTTGACCTCGTTCAAGTTGCATTAGAAAGCTCTCTGTGAGCTCTTCGATGCTTGACCGCCTGCAAAGAAAATGAAGTCCTTCTTCATTCTTCTACTGAGATGATCCTCTTGGATCATCATCTCATCCTTTGTTTGGTGAAGATCCCCTGGTTCAACTAGTGATCGATATATCTATTGTCACTGCAAACCAATATAGGAAAATATGTTGTCTTTCAATGAAAACAGAATATAGGAGTCTACATTATGTAAATGATTGGCTAATGTTATCATTGTAATTGTTTGGTGTTGTGGCCATTATGTTGAATATAAAAAATCAAGGTCCAAATTCCTTACTCCATCAAAAGCTACAGCCAAAGGAATACCATTTATGTAAAACAAAATTTCCCTAACATCCAAGTTAATGCAACATCTTATAACATATCAAGACTTGTCAAATCTATATGCTAGAGTGATTCATCAAACCTGTATATTTGAACCTTGGATGCAATGCCGGGAATCTGGCAAATCGTCAAAAGCTATCAAATCAAAACCCCTCCTAAATTTCTTAATACAATTGCTTCAATTGATTACATTTAAATTTGAGTCTAGCTTTGGGGAGAGATACAAGTTGAGGGCATCATGTTCTTTGTCATGGGCACAAACCAACAACTCACCAAATGTCAGAAATTCAACCTTTTTCAAATCTTCTATGTCAAAGTTGTAACACACGAACTCAAAGGTGTTGGAGTAGGAAGGGATAAAGTAATACATGGAGTTGGAATTTAAGTCATCTTTAAAGTCCTTTTTATTTGGTGCCAACTCTACTATCATCCATTTTATACTGGGTTTTGCTTCTTCTTCACTTGAAAATACTAAGTGTGCTTTCTTACCAAAAATAAAATTTTCATTTTCAATCACCAACTTTCAATATACATACGTCTTTGGAATAATCTTGTTTGGGATAACTTATCCTTTGTTTTAGTGGAAAATTTTTCCCTATAATTTTTTGAATTGTTGCTCTTGAAGCTAATATGTTACTGTGTATTTAAATTCCATTCTTTCATGAATCGACTTCATATTCTTCATCATTAGGGTTAGCACCTTTTTTTCGTATTCTTCTTTTCCCTTTTTGTAAATAGACAAACAAAGCTCTTTCCATGTGTTGATGGCGAAAACAACACTTTTCAAAGTCTCTTCAAGCTTAAAACCAGATGTTTATTATGCAATATCAAACTAAAGATTGTTGTTTTGTTGGATATGGTTTATGTAGTGTGAGAATGGATATAGATGGAATTTTTGGCCAAATAGAATTTTTAACCAAATTTTCTTAGCGAAAAGGCCTAAGTTGTGGGTGGACTGAATATTGCTACTATGATCCCTAGTGCATAGTAACATGTATTCTAGAATTTGTTTGCATGGGGATTTGTTGCACCAAAATATTGAATGTGTTGTATGCGATTTGCCTCATTGTTTTGACATTGATTTAGACACAAAAGAATCACATGTTCATCATTCCACTGACACTGAATTTTTAAATTGATTAATGAAAACTAGTTGTCAAAATAATGGATTGACCACTGAGGATACTCCGACAGTCATCTAACATCAATCGACCACTATCAATCTTTATCAACCCGAAAAAACATAGACTTCACCAAATAAAAAAACACATTTTTTGAAATGGTGGTTCGCCATTTGTTAGAGGGCTAGTCCACCGGGAGAATGCCAACACTTGTTATTCTAGCTAGAGAATCAAGGTATGGCCAGAAATACAATCATTACAGTAGGGGCTCATCGTTTGTTAGAGGGCTAGTCCACCGAGAAAATGCCAACACCTACTATTCTAGCTAGAAAATCAAGGTATGACCAAAAATACAATCATTACAATAGGGGCTCAACAAGAGAAACATGTCACTTACAAGAATTGAACTTAGGTGGGAGGATAACAATCATTCCTCCCAACCACCCAAACTACAACCAATGGACAAATAAAAAAACACCTTACAACATAAAAACTATAAAAACTATAATGTTCCATAACTTTTATTCAAACTAAACCATGTTGCCGACGTCAAATAAAAAATGTGACCCATACAAAAGTACTCTTGAATGCATACACTTACATGATGTAAGTGAAAGACAACACTCATTATTTCACATGACAAAGACACTTGGAATTTCACCGTCTTTTATTTGAAAAGTAATACATCCTTTTATAAATTAGGCACCATTGTTTACTTTAATATCATACTTACAAAAGATTGAAAATAATCAAACATGATGATGGAGAGGGGAGATGAAAATGGGTTTATGAATGATCCAATTATTCAAAAGTAGATACAACTATATGCTACTTTATTTGTTTCCTAAAGCGATTCCTTTTGTTATGGGTAATATTATATTGTATCCTTTCCAATATATATTTTATAGTAGCTTTAAGTATCTTTTTCAGTTTATTACACTTTGTGTTTGGCACGAATATTAGGTTACATAGCATATAGTCTTCTGCTTAAATAAAATAATAACAATAGGGTTTGGAATCAAGAAATTATTGTATGGAATCACGGACATACAAAACATTTATACAATGTTTTAGTTTCTTTCTATATAATTTCCGTTTCGCAAGGGTCCGTCCGCCTCTACTTTTCTAGTAATGATGGGCGAGGCCCACCAAACTATATATAATAAAGTTGACGTCATAAACCTGAAATGGGATGCTATACAATATGTCGGAGTTATAGGGATCGCTTTCTTTAGCTTTTGGATATTCACAAATCAACAAAATTTGAGCAAGGTTTAATTTAATTTTTATTTAATCTGCTTTTGGATTTTAAAGTAAAGGTCGGTTTTGGAATAAAAATCGTCAATCTACACCTTTGATAAGTTACATATTGTTTTCTTTTTATAACCGTGCTTGAGTGCTTGGGGTTTAAAAAAACTTATAAATTAGAATTTGGACTGCATAAATGAAGGGGTTGATTCAAAAACATGATGGTATAAGAGTAAGCTAAACTCTAGACCGAATGTACCAAGAATTCGGCGATTTTTTCGGCAAAAATCCGGCTGAAATTGTTTAAATGACAGTTTTGGGTTGTTAGAATTGCATAATCGGGGTGCCCCAGGGGTAATCGAGGTCGCTGAAGCCATTCCTGCAACCAAAATTGCAATTCGAACAACCCAAATTGCAGTTTCAGCAATTTCCCATTCGCCGGATTCCGGTGAAAGTTGCCGGTAAAGGTGCATTCGGTCTAGAGTTTAGCCCATTCCATGGGTATATAATGTTGGGTTGATTCAAAAACATGATGGGTATATATAATGTTTACTTAAGCTTAGTAAAATATAAATAAAATCAAAATATATAATAGGATTCAATTCCTTCTCATTCTTGGTTAATAGAGCATTCTTGGCTAATAATTGATGGCGAACCTCATTCTTCCAAAGAGCAATAAAGAAATAAATAGAGCTACCTTATTGGACAACTACACACTTGCACTTGAGTTTCCAAAGCACAAATAAAGCATAAATCCACAAACCAGAAAGTGATTCATGAATGAGGGAATAACTATCTCCAAATAAAGTAGTTCTCCAATAAAACTTGTTTAGGAGTAGATCGGGATGCCGCTCCTCCACAAAGCTCCAACAGTCTCTGGAAAAAATACAGTACCAAAAAATGTGCTTGACCATCTCCAATCTTTGACACCTTGGGCACAGACCGTCCGAAAGACCGAACTTAGCCAACCTGGCCTTAGACAAGAGCCCCTAATAAATCATTAGCCAAGCGAACACATGGAACTTGTAGGAAAGTCACACCAACCAAACATTGTGCATCCTACAAAGCCACAAAGCCTCTAGATCTGATGATACTCATCTTATATTGAATACTAGCGATAGGGGGTGTCTTGAATGAAGAACTGAATACATATGGCAGGAATCATACTGTAGCAATGGTTCACCAAAGCTCCATTGTCAATTCTTACAAAAGGGGCTAGATATCCTGATGTTCATCTTAAATAAATGAGATTTTGGAAAGAAGGATTACAACTCCATGAGTGAGCCTCGGAGTTCAAAAGGTCTCACCAATGGAAGATATCCTCCCAACTTAGTCTATGCGCATGAAAACACAACAACTCTACAATACAAATTCCCTAATATCGCCAACTCTAGATTAAACAAGAGGCAATGTCCCACCCATCTCTACTACCTTCCCACTACCATCGAAGCAATCTAGCCACCAATTTCCAGGATGCACAAATAGTCTTAAAGATAATAGAGACCCCAACCTTAAACAGAAAGGGTGAAGTGATGATGTCGCATAAGCCAAACCTACCACGCAACTTTCCTAAATGTTGTGCCAACATAACCTCATGCCTAAAGAGAAACTACCAAGGTGTTGGACCCTCACGACATTGCATCACCAATTTGGGAGCCAAAATACTTCCTTGTGCTACCACATCAATCAAGACTAAACCCCCTCATCCTTGGGGGGCGTTTAGACATCCCAACCAAATAGGGGTAGACCTCTGCCCCGACCATACTTCAACCAAAGATAGGATCTCAAAATCTACTCAAGACGTCAAAACTGAGCCTTGTTGGGAAACCATCAAGTCACAAAATACACATGTGAGGCCTGAAGAATGCGCCCAACAACTGTCAACTTCCTTACAAAGGGGAGATCTTTTGATGCCACACATGCATCTTTCTTTGTAGCCTATGAAGGCACCAAATCCACAAAGATATTGAGATAAGCATGTCCCAAATGGGATACCAAGATACTGCACAATCACCCCCAGGCGAATAAATGACCAAGCCTTAGGAATCCAAGATGGGGGTGAGTAAACTCCAATCAACTCTAAAATTCATTCCTAGAGCATGATGAGCTGAGGTCAATGGGAAGAAGTCCGCTGGAAGGGAGGCCTTAATGCATACTCCCTCATCCAACATGAGGAACAATGAGTTGATTTGGAGTAGGACTGATACAAGATGAAACAAACTGACACCAAGGATGGCCGACACTTGAATTCAAGACAATTACAGAATGGCCGACATAGGCTGTATCCTTGAACAATGAGCACGACACAAGAGTGACTTAGGAAAATTTTAACATGACGGGAACGTGATATAAACCTGCAGTGTAGGAGACATTGGAAGATTCTCCATATGATTGGAAGAGTAACCAATCGGAGGAGTACAAACTCTGAGATCAAGCTCATCCTATGGTAAAAAACTAAACCCAACTGAATGACAAACGCAACAGGTGCTCTGTTCAAGGATATGACTGACATGCTGCCTTTGAATCGAAAAAATATTTGATATCCTTCCCTTCCCTTTTCTCTTTTTAGTAAAGAATATCCTTCTTGTTGGTTTTAATGAGTCCAAGAAAGAAAACTCAATAGTCTCTCTTCATTTTTGAAGCAAGCTCGAAGAAAGAGGGAGAAGATTGCTTGATATAAGTCCAACCATGTAAAAGTTTAATGAGCCCATGTGAGGAAGACTCAGGACCTTCTTCATTTTTTACAGAGTTTGAATAAGAGATAGAGGAATACTCTAAAACAATTATCCATGGATTTTAATATCAAGCTTGGATTGGTTTATGCTCGCCGGTGTTTTCTTTTTTGAGGAGTCTGAAAAACTTAAACAATAACTCCATACACCTACTTGTGGATTTTAATATCGATCCCGAGTTGGTATGTGCTCGCCGGTGTTTTCTTGTTTGAAGAGCTTGAATACATGCCTACTCCAAGTTAAACCTAGGGTCGAATGTGCCCATCAATGATGAATACATGCCTACTCCTAGACTCTCACTAGGTGGGTGATACTGATCAACCAATGGGATTGTAGAATCCGACGAAGTGTTGTTGTTTTTCCGGGTAAATGAAAGTTGATTAACTATAATGATCTTGCCTTCATGCGGGAACATCGGTACCCAGAAAATGGACGACGGGACAGCTTGCATTGCATACGTCCAGCTTCTTCCTAACAACAAATTGTAATCAATATTAGCATCCAACACTTCAATCTCTACTGACACCAACTTACCGGCGAGTTCAACTTTGAAAGCGGGCAAGACTCCATGTGGACGGAAAGATCTCCCATAAAAATCCATAAGTATAGTGTTAGAAGGGGCTAACTCAGGCGAGCCCAAGGCCTTCCAGCAAGAAATCGACATTACACACGTAGATGCACCCTCATCTACCATAGTTCATCCAATGGTCTTAGACCCATGGACTATTTCTATCTGAAGGGCTACGTGATACGGCAACCGGGGTTTGATATTAGCCATATCAAACTAAGCAAGCATACTAGATGAGTCGAGGCTCCTTATTGCCACTAGAAGTGCATTTCGCTGCAATGGATAGCTCTGCAAGACTTCTAATGTGGACATAGCATAGGGTGTTTGGGCTAGATCCTCTACCACATTGTAGTTAGGAGTAGCCCGCGCGTTATGGTTGTGCACCGCCTGTTTGAAGACACCTTTCAGGATCTTCGACAAAGTATCTACAGGTCTCTCAATACGAAGAGGTGTAGATGTTTCGGGAACGTCCTTATCTTTTTGTTGTGATCCCGGGGAATAGCTCCTAGATCAAGTTTGCAAAAGCATATCAGAGTTAACCATTTTTATGAACTTACGAGGCACGAGCTGTGCCCCTAGCACTAGAGTTTCCAGAAGTGGAACCTTGTCCACAAGGGAATGGATCCTTCAGAACAGCTAGTTTCTTCTCACGAAGGAGCTTCTGAGCTTCTTCTATCAAAGGGAATTGATGGGTAAGGTGATCTTCCTTACATAACTTGCAAGGAAACTTAACCTTCTTTTTATCTTTCTTGCCCTCGTCGGCATTTTCAGTAGTTTTGGGATTTGGATGGTTCCCCTCCCCTTTCTTGCCCTTCTTTTTGTTGTTGGTTTTCCAAGGAACCTTTTGGTTTGTCTGCACTTGTTGTATAGATTCAGTAGTAGAAGGGGAGGTTGCAACAGTAGTTGCATCTACAACATACTACTTCACAGATAAAACATGAACTTGCTTGGTCAGGGATTCGAATGCTGCTGTGTTGACTGAACCAACAATGCCATTAGCATTTGGTCCAGGCTTAGGTTTGCATAGATCAATATTAAATCGAGGCGCATCAGGTATAATCTCATACAGAATCCCATCCCAGATTGAGCATATACAAGTGTTGGTTGTGGAGCTAGATCTTCTAGTCTCATAGATGATATTGTATTAGCCGTGTTTGTACCCCAGTTTTATATGATATGTAGGTGGATTGTACAGTCACCCCAGCGGGGTTCCAGGGGCCAGTGGTCCCTCAGCGGGGGTTCAGGGGCAACGCCCCCGAAGAAAAATTTTGGGGCTGTTTTCGCCAGCTGTTTTGCGGGCCCATGGTTTTGGGTATCCCGTGGTATTTTCCCATTGTATTTCCCTTATAAAATAAAGACATTGTAATACGGCTAGAGATGATGATGTATTAGGTTTTATGCATTGTAAAGATCTCTGAGATCAGGAGAGAGACTGTGAAACAGAGAAGAGGAAGTGCAGCGGTTGTGCTGCAGGTTGTATCCCTTCACCTTTCTAGACGGTAATAATAATAAGGACTGGCAAATTCAGTGTGGACGTAGCCCAAGTTGGGTGAACCATGATAAATCTGTGTCTCTCTTGTAATGTGTATGTGTGATTATATTTGCATTTCTGTTTATTGTTATTGCTCTGCGATCCTGTTTTTCTAACAACAAGATCAAGTTGTTGGGTCCTAATTATTGCTTCTTCCTCTGAAGACACTCCAAAATTTGCTACGTCCTTAAAAACATAAGGTAGGAGTGATTTCAGATACCATTCCAACAGAAACTATGGAGGGATTTCATCCTTTATGAGCCTCTTCCACCTTCGCTACTCCTGAATGTGGTCAGATAAGTGAGTGGCTTTATTCTGCCTAAAAGTAGACAGAAGGTCCGTGTCAGCGTCGTACTAGACAAGGAGTTGGAAGTGGTTCAAGAAGACTGTTGCCAGATCCTAAAAGTTGTCATAGCTTGCGGCAGGTAGTTCAATGTACCACTTAGCCGTGACACTAGTTAAGGCTCTTTGAAAGAGCCTCAACCTAATGGAATCGTCATCCAAAGAGTTAGAAGAGCACCAAAGATGAAAAGTAGTGACATGGTCACCAGGATCTTCCCCAATTTTTCCCTCAAACTTTGGTATGTATGACGACAACTTAGCTGGAACTGGTGGCCATGTCACGTTATGGCGCACAGGATCATTCATTAGTTTTGAAAGGTATGGAAATTTCAAAGTTGCCAGAAAAGGTAAACGAGGTCTGAATGATGGTGTTTGGTTAACGAGATCCTGGTAGGGGGAACCTCCCGAGGCCTGGTTCCCAAACTGTTGGTTGGGGTTTCCCCCGACCATTGATTGTGAAGTGTAAGCATTACCAAAGTTGCTCCAACCAAAAGTTAACAGGTTGCTTCCTGAAGTGTTCGTCCATTGCGGTTAGGTGTTAGCCCCTCTATAATATGGGTTAAACGTGTTACCACCTCCTCCACCAAACAGTGAAAATGGGATACTCCCTATAGGTATATGAGATGTTTGCACATTTGATGAATGTACATTCTAACCTATCGAGGGGTTAAACCCAGGAATAGATGAAATGAACGACACAGGCATCGAGCCTACAAAAGGCGTAGAAGGAGATATATGCCCTCCCAACCAAGGAAAACCATGACTAAAAGGAGTGGATTGTGGGTTAACCTGGGGCTATTGCGAAAAAGGATATGATGTGAGCAGTACTAAAGGTATCCCTATAAAAGGGATATTTGAAAATCCACCAGTGGAACCAAGAGGAGTAGGTGATGGCGAAGCTTGGGAGCTAGACATACATATGGAATCAGTGTTGGAACTAAAAGAAGGGCTTGAAGCAGGCGTGGCTTTCCTAGAGCTTGGTATTGATGTGCTTGCAAAAGAATGAGAAAGAGCTCTCATAATCATAGATGTAGTAGGAGTTTGGGCAAATCCTATTTCATCTCCAAAACTAGCCATGGAATAACCAGGGGTAAGCCGGTACGCACTAAACTCCGGTTGACCTAGAGAGTCTACAGTTACAAGTAATGGATAGTGGGGTCCAGTCAAAGGAGGGTTGTAAGGTGTACTAAACTCTTGAGAAGTTAAGTCCTCAACCTCAACAGTATCAAAGAGCTATTGATCCTGAATTTTGATATGTGGTTCTCCAGGTGGTTCCGTTACGCCCGTAAGTTCGTATGAACCACGGGAATCAATCCTCCGGCATTGAGGTGGCAGTGGCAGCTTCACAGTGTGTGGTGAAAGGTTTTGCAACCTTCGTGACCTACGGAGGGGTTGGTCCTCCACAGTTATATCAAAAACAAACTAAGTGTGAAAACCTAGTGGCCACTAATTGACTAGGGAGCAAACAACATACCACTAAAAAAATGTCCTAAAGTGATCAAAACCAGGAAAACAAAGCTAATATTCTCAGAAGTTAGTCTGGGATGATGAGGGCCTATAACAAACCAATAGAATACCAAAGGTCAGTTACACGGCGTCCAGTGCAGGTCCTCTGGGTGCAAGTGTTTCAATCACCAAACCACCCTCCCAGGATTACTGTAAAGGGTTACCTTCTGTGCTTATCCTAGGTGCAGTGGAAATAGCCTTCCACTATACCTGTGAAGAGCCCTAAGGTAAGATACTAAGGATACCACAAATACGAAAATACTTGGGGGGAAAACCGTCAGTCTAGCCAAGACGCATGGGCAGGGTAGCAAAGCCTGAAATCCAAGAGTACTTAAAGTACTAGTGGACCCCTGTACGTGAATCAACTCTAGTGTATGATCGAAAAGAAAGTGAGGGGGTATCCTCAACAGTTCCAGTCTCACACGACCTCGTGCTTAACTCCGGTTTGAGTGGAGCGCTCCTAGGATTATTTGATATGAGTGGGTTTTCCTAAAAGATTGTCTCACTACGATTGTTGAGCAATAAAATGATTTTGGGCAGTTTAAAGTGATCTACCCCGAAATCCTAGCCTAAGCTAGTTGATGTAGTGTCAAACCTAAAAAGAAAGTTACTAATTGATTTTATTAGATGTTCTTTTTAGAGGTTGTTTCTTACTCAACGGGAAGTAATGTGTGTGGTATGGTTATGACAAAAGTAAAGTGTGTATTATTGATGCCTAAAACTTCACAAAATTCTTTTTATGTTTAAGCTTTCAAAACAAAATTAAGCATTCCTAAGCATAAAACATTTTTTCTTTTTCAATTTTTAATTTTCAAAGTTAATAGTAAAGCAAACTATCCTACTTCGAAAAAAATGGCAAGTCTTGTATACAAGTTCTTAGTTTTTCAATTTTGACCTTTTTCTCTAACTATGAAAAGAGAATAAATATGAAAATGAACAAGCAAGAATTATCAAATATGTGAGTAAAGATAAAGAGCCCAAATCTTATAACAAATCAATCCGAAGACTGACAAATACTTTAAACCTACGGGGTTGTTTCAATGAACTAACCCGGAATTTGGAACAAGATGCAAAAGAAAAGGAGGTAGACTGATGTGTAAAGCGGAAAGGCAGAAGACTAAGCTGCTCATGAGCATCAGAAAACCAAAACAAAACACCTGCCAAACAATGAGGGTAGGCAAGCAAGCCAAGGCAAATCTACAACCATAAAGACTCACACAGAAAATCTATCCAAGAGACTTTAAACAAACTCATGCTGACTTGAACAAGTGTTCAGGAGGTATCCAAGCAATCCAGGATCTTCAAAACTGCCAAAATACTTAACTAAGATCAAACCCTAAATTAAAAGGTAAAAACTCAGGAAAAGTGCATGGGTATTGTATCAGACAACCAACTGTTAATGCGCAGGTCTGTAAGCAGACAACTCGCTCCTAGGGAAAAACATGCGCTACTGTAACTAGTAGGGAGTCACGCACAGGTTTCAAAAGACCTAAAAAAGAGAAAGGACACCAAAACAATGGTTGAATCCAAATGAAGAAAACACAAAGGGCTTCTACAAGGATAAAAGAAGACTCAGCAAGACACTGGATGTTTGATCAACAGTCAGAAGAGGAATGCACAGACCAAAGGTAGACCCAACAACCAAAAACTAAACCTTATTGTAAAAGGTTCAATCCTACAGGAAATTCCACGGCTGTATATGTCAACATCCAGCGCATGCAACTTAAAATGCGCAGGTTGTAAAGAGAGAAACTAGTGCACAAGTCAGAAAGGCGCACCTGTATGCATAGGGGACATGCGCATGGGGACTAAAAGGAAAAGAAAATCTTTGGAAACTTGAAAACTGGACTGAATCGAAGCAAAGGAAAACAACTAGGCAACCTTTGAAAACCTTACAGAAAGTCAGAAAGTAGTAAAGACTGAAGAAAAACTAAAAAGACTCCCAGAGAAAAGACTAAAAGGTGCTCCCCAGCGGAGTCGCCAGTTCCGCTGTTAAGGATTATACCCTATAACAGGGGATGGATGCTATCAACATACATGGGGCTGACAGATAGATATATTATGGTTTTACACTAGTTACTGCGAGCAAATGAGATTTAGGATTTGAGAAAGAGTACCTTGTTTATGGCGGCTGGTCCTAGCTTTTTCCCGATCTCTACAGCAACACACTTGCAAAACCAATCAACCTTCCTCAAAACAATTTGACTACAAACAGATAATGATATTGAAAAAACAATATAACATTAATTGCAATCAAACATCCAATGAAAATGCCATTTAATTGGGACGGGAAGGATATATCGATTTTTATTGTCAAAGAAATGCATTAAAATACAACTAACATACCTAATCTTGTTCCAAGCACTTCTGCAACTGAGTTCTGGCCTCCTGCTCCTCTCTTCACTAGAAATTCCTTTAGCATAACAATAGCTTTCTCCTTAGATTGGCCCCTTCCTCATGGCTTCTCCTTGTATTTATGACCAAGGTAGGAAGTTAGATTCGTGAGGCAATTGAAATTGGAGGTTGGGGGAGTTATAATACCAAACTCAACTAATCCCAATTCGTATTCTTAATATATTTTTCCATTTCATCTTAAGATGTGTGTAGGTATGATACTACTAAACCTGCACATGGTGCACCACTAGTGCTCTTAATGACTAACGCATACAACTTTGGGGATATGTGCGTGGGTTGTCAACAATGGGACCAATGCATGATGCGCTAGATGCATGTTATAAGAGTAGCTCATTTCCAATGAAATATGCAGAAAAATATAGTTTTCAGCTGAAGATGTAGGATCTCAACATCAAATAATCTAAGGTTAATTTTGCTCTTCCATCCATAATGTCCTTTTGTGTGATCGACAGGGTAATGTGATCACGGACGGAGAAGTGTTGATTTGACCTATAATAGTGAGGACTAAAAATGGCTTGAAAATCCCTGCAATAGGTTTCTAGACAAGATAAAGCCTTATTCATTGAATCTTCCTCAAGACTAACAAAAAGAAGAGAGTAATTTGCAAAGTGATTATTGACCATCTCTGAAACCTGTGGAAGATGAATCCCTCTAATATGTGTTGCCTCCAATAAGTACTTTGAAGCATCTACAGTCAACAGATGTAACAAATAAAAATATTAAAATAATATATATAATCATATAAATAATAAAATAAAACATAATGTTAATTATATTAACTAAGAGACGTAACCCTTTGTGAGTAGTCACCATATAAGCCCTAGATATGCGGCTACATTCTCATTGTAAAATCATCATTATTTATCTTATCAATTATATATTCAATTATTTCAACATTTATGGATCCTTTGTATTATTTACATTGGTTATTTGTATAAGAAATGATTTTATCGTTTCATTTGGTATCAGAGCTTTGTCCAATCCAGGCTTGTAGCCACCATTTTATGGTTTCTCTAAAATCTAGGATTTTTTCCAAAAACCAAGCCCTTGGCCCAAAGAAGTAAAAAAAAAAACAAGGCAAAAGTAAAAGAAAAGAAAAAGAAGAAAAGAAGAAGTGAAATAAGTAAAAAGAAAAGAGAATATAGAAAGAAAAACAAAGAAGTGAAAGAAGTAAAAATAAAAGAGAATATAGAAAGAAAGAAAAAAAAAAGAGTAAAAAGAAAAGAAAAAGTAAAAACAAAGAAGTAAATAAGTAAAAAGAAACGAAAAAGTAAAAACAAAGAAGTACATGGTTTATTTTTCAACAATATTGGAAGCATTTGTGAAAATAATATACTCAAAATTTATAAGCGAGAATTGAACTTGGGTGGGGAAGGTAACATTCACTTCTCCCAACGACCCAATCCACACCATTTTTATTATCCTTCCACTCCAAAAGCAGTTATTATAATTATTAATAATTATTTTTATCATTAATAATAATTATTATCATAATAATTATTATATTATATTTATTAATAATATTATAATTATTAACTTTTAATAATTATTATTATTATTTGGAAAAAAAATGGAGTCTCGGGGTGACAAAAGAGGAAGATTCCATAAGACCCACTCAAAGGTAGTGATTGACATACTAAAACTTGAAGGGATTATTCAAAGAAAGCATATTAGCATTGCTATTTTCCCAACCATCGAGGAAAATCACATTAACGTTAGCTTGGCAAATCAATTATTTGTCCTAGAACTAAGTATAATCGAAAAGAAAGATAAATGGGGTGAGAAGAATTATGCAATTACAGACTTACAATTGGAAATTGATGAATATAAGTTCACATCCCAATTCAATGTTACGACTATTTATCTAAATGAACTTGACATCATTCTCAGCTTATCTTGGATGGAAACATTGGAGACAATTATCTTAAATATGAAGAGAAAGTTTTTAACGTTTTTGTATAAGAAGAAGCAAGTCACACTACAGGATGTTAGAATGAAGTTAGATTTCAAATTCGTGGCATCTAAAGACTTCAAGGATATTGCCATGGTCATTTCGCAAGAAAATCAAAAGATGCAATCAAAATTCGACAAAATCGTTACAGATAAAGAAGAAGAGATCTCTCGTTTAAGAGATCATAATCAGAAATTGCTTCTTCAAATAAAAAATACGAAGGATAAAGTACAACAAAATCAAAAGCTAGAAGAGGAGAATCAAGATCTTCAGAAGAAACTATTAGAAAATATTAACGAAAATAGTGACCTCAAGAAGCACAAACAAGATCTAATGGATCAAATTCAAAAGCTTAAAGATGATAAGAAAGCGCAAGAAGAAATGACCCAAAATCTTAAAAAAGAAAAAGACTCGTTAGACAATAAGTTGGAGCAAATTCAAAAGAGGACATCAAAGCCCTTGGACTCAAAAAACTACGTTGAGAAAAAAGAAGCAAATACAAATTCAGTCCTCGTCACAGTTGAGAAAGAAGACAATCTGGTAAAAAAAGAAACAACAATAACTCCCTATTGACGCCCCAACCATATAAACCAGTATCCTAAAAAGTAGGAATTGTCGAAAGATAATGGTACTAATGTGCTCAAAGCTCCTAACGACAGATCAATCGAGAATCCCAATAGTCAGCAACAAATCAATTTTGGTTGGATTGGTCTGTTAACATATTGGAAGTTATGCTTTACACTTAGAAGTTCGTATCAACATGTTTCGTCAGCTACGACGTCACATGGAACAATGCAACAACATTATAAGGATTTGAGGACAAAGCCTTTCTAAGAGAGAGGCAATGTAACAAAAAAATATATTAAAATAATATGAATAATATATATAATCATATAAATAATAAAATAAAACATAATGTTAATTATATTAAGTAAGAGACGTAACCTTTGGTGAGTAGTCACCATATAAGCCCTATATACATCCTCATTGTAAAATCATCATTATTTATGTTATCAATTATATATTCGATTATTTCAACATTTATGGATCCTTTGTATTATTTACATTGGTTATTTGTATAAGAAATGATTTTATCGTTTCAACAGATACAAGTACGATGCCAGGGGGAACTTGCGTCTAATAGAACAATGCAAAGAAATATGGGGGAATAGGAACTTATTGATAGAAACAAATGCCGAAGCATTGGAGAACATCATGCTCACCATGCCAACACACCATCAACAAAACCCCAAGCATTTCAACATCTCTGCAACGAAGCACCAATCCACCCGATCATAGACTTTATCAAAATCAATCTTGAGCATCATACACTATTGGCCTATATCCCTATCCCACTCGATAGATTCCCAAGTTGAAACTATTGTGTCCAGAATGAATCTCCCCTGCACAAAACATGTCTACTCTTACCGCACAACATACTTGGACACTGCCCACACCCTCATAGCCAAACCTTATCCATATTCTTGTATGCTATAGAAAGAAGGGTGATGGGAGACCATCCACCAATGGAATCACATGCCCCATTCTTAGGGATCAACTTAATTAGCACTTGATTACGAGTCTAAGAAAGGAAACGAGAAGAAAACACTTCAGTTTCCAGACAATAAAAATCCTCCCTAATACAGTCGCACATGGAATTATAAAACTCACATGGTAGACCATCCAACCCTGGAGATTTACCATTCTTCATCAACATAAGAGCTTCATAAAGCTCATACACATCAAGTTTTCCTCTAATTTTTTCCTGTCACCAATAAAAAATTTGCGAGGAACAACTCTGCAACAAGCATCCTGGGCTGCCAAAACACCAATGGACAAGTGATAAAGTGCTAAGATATCCTAGAAACGATCACTGAGTATACTATGAACCTCAAACACATCCTTGGTAAGGGAGCCATCCACTCTACGAAGCCCAATCACCCACTATGTTGCAAAGTTTCCTTTTCAAAAAGTCAAAATAGAATTTGGACCCCTCATCGCCCCCCTGAATCCACTGTATCCATGAGCGTACCATGGCTCCTCGTGCAATGTAGTCCTCCTATTTTTTATTGCCATATCTAACTGGGTTGCATCCCCTTAAAGAGAGACATTATGGATGTCCTCTTCCAGAAAGATACGAACCTCCTCTAGCCTTTATCAAGCCCCCCGTAGCTCCCTCCTCCTATAATGAGCCTACTCAAAATTGATGGATTCCTTCAATAGATTCAACTTCACCTATTCTAGTTCAATATTAGAATGCCTAGTGCCAACATTGTCATCGAGTTAGTCTTATGGATGATTAGTTGTTTGATCTCCATCCTTGTCATTGTGGAAAGAACAATCATTCATCTAACAAATTTTCCAAACTAAAAAAGGATGCAAGACTAAAATTCCAATATGGGAAGATTAATCCATGGAAATGGTCATCAACAACCAAGCAATTATATTAGTCTTACTATAGAATTCACTCTTGAGTAAAGACTCCTCTTGCACTAGATAACCTTTCAATTTTAATCCCTCTTGCACCTTAAGAGGGGATTACATTGATCAAGTGAAAATGGTTAGTGGTCATCCAAAACCACTAGATACATGGTCTCAAGTGACAATGGTTAGTGGTAAATAAAAACTACCATATGCAGTGATAAGAGAGTTCTTGCAGAAAAACAATAATTCAAGGCTTAATCTTGGATCCCTTTAACCTACTTCTCCCCTTGCACCTAATAAGAGGGAATATCATCAATGATAGTTAGCCTTCAAGTTTCAAATTCCTATCAATCAAAACCCAATCAAACAATTTATCTCCTCAGTGGTTATCTACAATTAAATCGGGGATGTTAAGAATTATGTCCGAGCTTCTCTTAAAATCATGATCAAATCAACATTTGGGAAGATCCGCCATGGAATATGGGATCCTCTCATTGCTCTTTATTTATCTAATTAGGATCAAATGGTATGTTATTTGACACATATTGTGTCTAAATTTAGAGAGCGCTTTAGTGATCCTATTCATTCACCAATTAACAGAAGATGCAAGCTCTTTCTAGCTAAACTACTTATCAAATGATCAAATTGTCAAGTAATTGGGAAATGTTCAAGCATTGGCAGCTGTCCACTTCTATATTTCATTTCTCTTCCAGTTTATTTCAGATGAACCATCTAGCGTCAAATTTTGAATATTTTTTATGTAGATTTTTCATTGAATCTAAGAGCAAGGGTTTTTGAAATATCCATGATATCAACTTTTAGCATAGCTAGCATAGATAGATAGACATGTGATTGAGGGGGGGGGATGTTAGCTTATGCCCCCCTTTAGTAATTACAAATTAATAGTGTATTATCCTCATATGATGACTAAGTGAGTTAGTTCATATTTTATAGCTAATCACCATGCAAGGTTTTATAAGTATCTAGATGAAATATCTCTATGAGGTGGAATCACCCATTATAATATATATTTGTAGCAATTGTGTGAATACATGTGAGTTGACTAGTTATCCATTTCTATCAAATTGTTGTTTTTGTCTATATTTTAACACTTAAAATGTTATAGTAAAACATGTGCAATCCTATACTCATGTATAATACAAAAATCAATAAACACTTATTAACATTGTTGCACAAAATTCTATCTTAATTGATTGAGTTGAAATTATGAAAGTTTTACATCATTTGTGTCCTCACTTTTCAACATCTAGAGATGTCAGTACAAAGTAAGTATGGGCTAAATTATGATCATTCAGCTTCATGGGTCACTCGAGGATATCACGGGGTGATATTTCTTCTGATATCACTAAGGGAATGAAGGGAACTTTATCAACCATTAACAACACTTGAAATTTGAGGTATCAACCAAGCCATCAACTCTTGTACTACTCCCTACTTTCTTGCAACTATTGACCTCCCTAGTGGATTCTATGTTGCTCAAAACCTTGTATAGACTATTGTGATAATAACCAGTGATATGGTTAGAGAGGGATTTCATGACGACACACAAATCATTGTACACAAGGCGCCTCCCAATAATCAATCAATCAAAATAGATGATCAAGTTCAATAGTATCTTTGTTGACCTAACCATGAATTTACAAGGAAACATTGTTCATTACCAAGTTTTCCAAACCAAGAAAAGTCCCTTGAAGAATTTACATTCTTGAACACAACATTTTTGTGACATTTACAAATATAAATTTCTCTATTCGAACTAAATTTCTCTATTGGAATTCACAATCCAAGATTGATTGTCATCTAACAAAGTTAAGTTCGAAATGAACAAGGTTGAGACTAGATTGCAATAGAAATTTGTAGACCAAATCCAAGTCGCATATGTGCTTCAACAAAAGTACCCAAGTAAGTGATTCAATGTTTTTAATATTCCAGGAAGGTGCAAATAAGCAAGATAATTCCCCTACATCTATGCGAACCATAATTGCTATATACAAATTCACATTTGGATTTTGTATGATTTGAGAAGCTCCTACTAAAACACTCAATTTAGGATAAAATTTATACCAATATATATTGGACTAGACTACCCCTATATAACATATATTTTCTATTGATCTATTTTAAAATCTAATTGAAATGAACAATATTACATAGTAAACCATGCATTGCACACTGTATTATGTTATCTATAAATACATATCTCACAAATACATATAAATGAAAAAAATGTAACAATTTTAAATAATTTAGTGAAAATTGATCGAATGAACTAGGGGTTTTACTTTGTGAACCTATGAAATAGAATTTGCATTCGTAAGATATTATGTAATACCCCTAATTTCACTAGATATTAAGGGATGCCTCCAAAATATCTGTTGGTGAACCCCTCCTCACAATATACCTTTCCAATTAAAAAAAAATATTTTCATTATATATCCTAGGTACCTATTTTTTTCTCGACATTTTTAATACCTCTTTTGATTTTACCCTTAGTACGGTGACAAGAAATAACTCTTACAACCCCTAGAAACCTTGTAGGGTAAAATATGAAATCTTAGTGAGAACGTGTATTTAAGGATGGGGAACAACTCGCTGAACACAGGTTGAATTCAAACACAACCATTCCAATCAACTTCAAACCACCTTTACTAACATATTACACATATTCAGACACCACTCTGATTGCAAACACAATCATATACACACCACCTTCACACATGGATCCTACTTATTTAAACACTAATCTAATTTCACATGTAGATCGATTCACACTAACTTTATACATATAGTACCTATTCAAACCCCATAATACCCTATTCAACCCCATAGATACATAATTACAAACCTCTCTAATATTTGTTGCGATGTGAGCACACAAATATATGTTCCCAATGAATAAACAAGGAAATGGTAAAACAAGATTCAGAACAACAATTGCATAAGATGTAGATATACGTGGTAAAACATTAACAAGAAGTCAAGGAAACATCCATGGGGATTACATAGAATCACATTACCAATTCCTCTCAAGGCTACATTAATTATATAATAACTTCAACATAACTACCATCGTTTCATGAAAGTTACCACTATCACATGAACCACCATTGTTACATTAACCATCCAGGTAAATTTGTTATTTACAATAAAATTTGCACAGTGGGTTATTGTTGTCACAATTTCAACAATCTCCACCTTGACAACAATTTACTTGATACCTTTCCCAATCCCATTCACCATCCTTTCTACAGGCCAAGAGAAGCCAAACACCACCATAACTTCTCTAACATTACTGGTTTTGTAAACATGTCTACACAATTTTCTTGAGTATGGACTTTCTCAAGGGATACTCCACCTCCATCATTAACATGCCTTACAAAATGGTATTTAATAACACTATGCTTGGTCTTACTATGAAAAATTGGATTATTAACCAAATGGATAACACTTTTAGAGTATCACTGAATACCTTCACCTTGTCCTGCACTTTCCAAACTGACCCAACAAACCATTTAACCAAATTACCTTCTTGTATGCATGCACGACAACTATATATTTTGCCTCAATAGTAGATAAAGCCAATGTTTATTGAAGATTTAGAATCCAACAAATAGATCCACATGCAAGAGTAAAGACATAACCTAAAGTAGATCTCCTTTTGTCCAAGTCACCTGCAAAATATGAATCAACATATCCATAAATTGAATCATTGCAACCATCATAGGTGATACAATAATCATGTGTGGCTTTGAGGTAACAAAGAACCCATTTCACTACTTCCCAATGCTCTCTGCCTAGATTTTTCATGTATTTACTAACAACACCAATTGCATGTAAAATATATGGTCTTGTGCATACCATCGCATATGTATTAAACTTCCTATTGTGCTAGCATACGGTGCACAAGACATATAATCATTTTCTTCTTTATTACTAGGACATAAACTTGATGAAATCTTAAAATGGGAAGTCTAAGTGATATTTATTGGTTTCACATTATTCATATTGAATCTCATGAGTATCTTCTCCACATACTTTTGTTGTGATAACCAAATCTTACCATGTTTCCTGTCTCTGTGTATTTATATGCCCAAAATTTGCTTTGTTTCTCCTAGATCCTTCATATAAAATGTTCTAATCAAACGAGCCTTCAACATGTTGATATCAACCATGCTTTTTATTGCTATAAGTATATTGTTAACATATAACACTAAGACAATGAATATACCATTTTCCAAAATTTTGAAGTAAACACAATGGTCATACTCACTTCTTGTAAAATTCACCATGAAGGAATCAAACTTCATGTACCATTTCCTAGGAGACCGTTGTAGTCAAGTGGATTGTGACCCATCGGTTCACTAACCAACTCAACATGTAATGACCGACACAAACGTTCACCATGTTTTACGAAGTGGTTGAATGAAGGACATAGTCGGGCAGCTGACTTGGCCTCCTCCAATAGAGACTGGCTCAAGCCATACAATGACTTCTTGAGTTTGCAAACAAATCTTATTTTGCGATCCTAAACAAACCCTTCTGGTTGTTCCATATCTATTTCCCCATCCAAATCTCTATTAAATATGATTTTGTGGGAAGTAGGATCCCACAATCTATATCCCTTGACTCCATCACCAAAACCAACAAAGATATACTACTTTGATATGGGGTCCAGCTTAGAACATTGAATTTTAGAAATAAGAGCATAAGCATCACAACCAAAAATTGAGTAATCGCAAGAATGACTTGTCCATACCTCTTCAGGAATCTTATAGTCTGTTACAATTGATGGTGACCGATTTTCTAGATAGAAAACTGTGGTTATATGTTTTTCGATCACAACTTCCTTGCAATAATTTTCAAATTCCAAAGATGTGAACTTGCCTCCATTATTTGTTCTTAAACACTTTATTGACTTGTCAATTCTCTTTTCAACGAAAGCTCTAAATAGATCAAATACATTAACCAAATCATCTTTTGTTTTGAGAATTTATACCCACACCTTTCTAGAGTAATCATCTATAAATGTCACAAAATATGACGATCCTCCAAAATAAATTGTAGGGGATGGCCCCCAAACATTTGAAGGATATAACCGAGAATAACCTTGCTTGTATGACTAGATGTTTTAAACTTCTATCTACACTACTTTCCAAAAGCACAATGTTTGCATGAATTCAAATTCAAATATTTTAAATTTAGAAGTAATTTATGTTTTATCAATGCCTTTATCCCTTTCTCACTCATATGGTCCAATCACTGATGCTATAAATGAGTAGATTCATGTGCTTCCTTAGATAACATTGTTGCTTCATTTATGTTAGTACTCTCTACTAGTATGTAAAGGTTGCCAATCTTTGTAGCCTTCATTACCACCAAAATGCCATTGGACACTTTCAATGCTTCACCTTGACAAATAACTTTATAACCTCCAGAATCCAAAACTGCCAAGGAAATTAAATTATTTTTGAGTTCGGGTACATGTCTTACCTTTGTCAATGTCCTTACAATACCATCGAACATTTTAATCTTAATGTTCTCAATCCCAATAGTCTTACAACGAACATTTTTTCCCATAAGAAAAACATAACACCCACATCAATAGCTTGGTAAGAAGAAATCAAACTCCCATGTGGACACATGTCATGCGAAGCACCAGAATCTAATAACCATTCCTAGTGATATTATGAGATAGTACAAATAGATAGTACTTCATTTTCCATACATGAACTGGTCTCAACTAGATTTTCTTCCTTTGAGGAGTTATCCTTGGATTCTTGCCTCTTCCAGTAATCATTTCACTATATTGGAATAAGTTTTTTTGTGGAGTTTGATTGAACCACAATGTAAATGGGCATACCGATGTAAGACCTATTTAGGCATGCGTATATTGGCATAGAATGGGGGGGGCATGTTGTATTTGTGGATACTTAGTTAAAACTTTGAGGGGGGTTGGTATTTACCCCAATTCATGTTTGAAAAGGAGGGAATGCTAGGTACTTGGTTAAAGAATCAAAGATGAGTTTACCATTGGTGGTTTACTAGCCCATGGTTTTGGGGAAACTTATGCCATTTTCCCATGGTATTGCATATGATGGAGCCTACTTATGAGCTTAAATAACTCCCTTGTAAAATGATTGAGAGTGGTTGATGATGCTTGGATTGGCCATGTCTTGGACAAAGTGGTCAAGGGTAATATGTCTATTGTTGTTGGTTTTCCTGGTTGAGTTTCTAGGTGAATCTTCTTCTTCATTATGTGTGTGCATGGTATCAGAGCGCATGTTATAATACGTACTGTTAGAAAATAGATTGGTTCAAGGATTAAGATTAAAAAGTAGGGTAGCGAATTATTATTGAAGTTGGTGTATTTCACTAAGAGTCTACTAGCCTATTTTGTATAAACATGTTGAATCTCTAGTATTTGGTTTGGTACATTTTGTCAATTTTCTCACATGATATTAGAGAGGACTGGGCTTGGCTCCGTCGTGGAGGAAATGAGAGTCTGTAATAATATGTAGAGAGAATAGTAAAATTTTATGTAAAGAGAGTACCATAGAAGTGTTTTATTTTAATTATTTATTTATTTAGAAAAAGGAGTGTCCTTTCTATCAAAAGCAATGTTGAATTCAAGGACTAACCACAACTTCCTATCAATTTATGGAGAAAGGAAGAGGTATTCTGATATTTTTTGGTTTGGGCTCTTCTTTGCAACTGCCATATTATTTGTGGTTTCTATATTTGATATTGGAGTAGGAATTGCAAAAGATGAATTGTTATAATTGAAAGAAAAGGTAGTCACTCTTCTTAGGGTGAAACATGTGGATTGCATGAGGTGCCCATTATTAAACACAATTTGGATTCATTGAAACATCGAAAACAAGACAATGCCAAAAAGAGGTGAAACCAAGAATTAAATGAATAATGTGCTCGGTGGCTTGTCCAAGTTTGAAATGTTTTCTAAGTGTATAGGTCATTAGTAAATTGGAAGAAACTTGCCATATTTTATTATAAGTGCAATTCAAATCAATTTCCCTAAGAAGAACAACAATAGTAAAGTGACATTCCTAAACAAACAGTATAGATGTTGTATATCTAAATTTAAAGGGGGAATTTCAGGTTCAACTCAAGATGGGCTATTTTATTTTTAGGAATATGAGACAACTTTATGAAGTTTGAAGCATACAAGATTTCAAATTGATGAAATAACAAAAAAGAATGTAGAGAGATTTCAAATTATATTTTGGTATCATTCAATTTTTAAAAGCAATAAATCCTTTTTTACAATTAAAAATAAATTTTGAACAATGAAAAATTATAATTTCACAAATCCCTCAACCCCCTATTTTACTTTATTTCCATCTAAAACATTTACTAACCTAACATAACTTCTAAAGCATCTAACTACACAAAATGATGTCGTGCTGGCCAATGAAGCGATAGGAACTACCCTTGCATCCAACTACCGATCCATGGATTGTAATTCTGAATACAATTCCTAACCTCCTCTATTTGCAAAGAGTGGACCATGGACACCAAACGTCCAACTTCATGTTTTCGTACACAATGTCTCAACAAAACCCTAACTATGAAACATTCATTGTTGTTGCAGGAGTTGAGGGCAATAGGATAAGATACTACTCGTGAGCAGCTTTGTTGAAAGAAAAATAAATAAATTGAGTTGCTACTTGCTCTAATTAGCTAAATATTGTACAACAATAATAATGGCAAACAATTGAGCTAGCTCTATAAGTCTGAACTTTCCATTTACCGAAAAGAGCAACAAAGCTCCAAATTCTATGACTTGTGCACCTGGATCGATGCAAGGTAAAAAATGAGTAAGATACGAAATACAAAATTGCTTTGACATCATATTTATCTGTGTATAAAAGTTTAAAAAAAGTGCCATGCAGCCAATCGGTGTGCAATTTTAGGTGAAATACAGTAAGGATTCACAGTTAACAGTTGCTGTGGAAGTATCAATGACAGGGTAAAGATTTCCCTGAAATAACATCCACTCGAACGGAAAAGAACATGATAAATTCAGATAAAATGGCGATCTCTGAGGAGGATCTATGTAAAATGGGTGCCATAATAAGGAAGTAATCTGAGTGTAACGCACGAGTAAAGATTGCATATTGATTTCATTTGTGTATGGCGGCACTAGAATCAACTTGTGCGTGTGAAGATTCACTGAAATAAACAAAGAATTTGCACTTTGTTACTTTGTGAAGTAAGAACAACAAAAGGGCAACAAAAGTAGCAATCTCTAAGGATCTATTTAAAATGGGTCTCATAGGAACTTGGAAGGATTGGAGATGGAAATTCGATCAGTGTATTCTTGCACTTACACGTGAAAATGGGATCAAATCCTCTTCCTATCAATATTCCCCAGAAAAGCCCACACCCTATTCCATTCCTTCCCTTTTCCTCAGACTAAAAGTAGAAATATATTTTGATATCATCTGCGGCCGTGTAATTTCCTACAGCTCCTCTGATGCAAATAATAGATATATTGAAATGCATTTCTTTGATGAACAGTTCTTATGCCTCTGATCTTATGAAGCAACAATGGAGGAAGATGGAGAAGAAGCAGGAAATGTTTCCATTCATTCATTCATCAAAATCTGTTTGTAACGACATTCCATCATCGATCAAAATCTGTTGGTAGCGGCATTCCACGCTGCAGAATGCTTTGTCGCCTCTGCAATAATCAGCAAACAGAGGATGAAAAATTATAATCAATGCAATGTGAAACTCAAAGATTTAAAGCAATTGTGGGATCATGATAACAGACCTGTACATGTAGATGTCCTTCCCATGGTTCAATTGCCGTTTGCAGAGATAGCAAGAGCTGAGAAAATGGGCAACAGGAAACATTGGAACATTTGAATAGCTCCGAGGTGGCGATCCGACATCCCATAGTCCCTGTTCATATTGCGTTTGAACAGGGTATTGCACAATTTCACACTCCATACCGTAATCAGTATATGTGTGTTTTGTGCCCGATTTTGGACCATGGGATGTGACACAAGTATAGCTCTCGGAATGCTCCATTGCAGCCTGAGAGGTCGATTTTGTGAATCCATATGAAGAATCAATAGATATGGCCTCGGTTTGTTGCTTGGTAGAACTCAACTGGGAATCTAACCTGTTTTCTTGAGTGATCCCAACTCCAGAAAATGTCTTGACATGCAGTGGAGAAGTTGGGCTTTCGGCCCCATCTGAATCTGAGGAACCCTTTGGATTGAAACCTATGAAGATCCAAGAAGCATTGCAGAACTTGTGCTTGTCATCGGGCCAGTCTCTGGTTGTTGATGAATCGGATGGGTAATCAGGCTTCAGATGAAGCATCATGTTTTCTCTTCCCTCCTCTCTTCTTTTCCTGATGATAAAGAGGTCTCTCCCTTCAACCCTTGTACTTCAACTTACTACTTGTACTTGCTCAAAACACTCTCTTAATGGAAAAACTCTTTGTACACCACTCTTCATCCAGAAAGAGTAGAACTTCCTGGAACTTGTGATGGACAGACTGCAATAAAGAAGACCTCACAGTACAAGCCTGAGCTAAGTCTTCTTTGACCTAATGATGCATATCTTGATCTTATCATAAACCTACAGTTAGCCCTCAAAGCTGTAAATGTTCAGCAGACACTAAAGCAACGCAATCCCCCAAACCTCTAACACATCCTCTCCATGGATACAAACCACTCTTCAATCAATGCTATAAACTCTTGCCCCACTGCTAAAAAGCAGGAACCCCTCTTTGACAATTCTGTTCAATGCCCCACAACTTCTGCTCTATTTTAACAGCAGAACCACTCCTGGAACGTCAGAACAATGAGTTGCCTGCCCCTCTGTGCAATGGTACAGATACCCACTTATATACAGCAAGACTCTTGCTGAATCTGGGGGTACCCAAATGCAGTAAACCGGGTATGAGTAACACCCACACAGTGCATAACCAAATGAATCTGGAGGTACCCGAATGCAGTAAACCGGGTATAAGCAAACCCATATACCCAAAATTATCTCTGCAATTCTTATAAGTCGTATTCACCGGAGTATATGTCGTATTATATGTAATCAGAGTATACACCAAACGCAAATCTGTATTATCCGAGCAATCGGTGTCAAAACGAGTGAGAGTTGCATCTTTGCTTTTGAAATGACTGATTATTATTATATGATGTCATTTTCACATGGAGTAGTTCAGTGCATTATTTCGTTTGCAGTGGTTGAAGGTTGAGATCGTTGAATATGTGTACGTACCTCTTTTGGATTTCTTTAATGATTTACTACTTCAAAAGTAATAAAAGAAGAACTCGCGACGAGAATGCACAAATGGTGAATCGGTGATTTTTTCATAAGAATGGCATGCAGATGCTTCTTGACACAAACAAACAGACGCTTAATTTCGAGGCTCGACCTTCACATGCATACATTGTAAATATAAAGTTTTGACCCACGTGTACAATAGAACAATGATTGTGTTCTCCATAATAAATCTATGTTAACGTAAATAACAATGTAATTACATAGATATAGAAAATGGAGAAATCCATGTAGAGATAAATCTTAGTTTTAAATTGGATAGTTTGCTGGTTTTATTATGAATTGCGTTCTATATAAAGTGAAAAATGCACTCATTAACACTGAAGCTCTACAATGATTCGTGATTGGCTTTGGTTCAAGTTGACTCCCTGGTTAATGGATAATAGGTTGTCTTCTTTGTTTTGTTATCATGAGAACCATCAATGAGATTTCCTTCTTCTCCTTGCAGGTTGGGCGGTCAGTTGGGACCATCTCCATCCAAGATCGAACCCAAGGACATCTATATGATGCCCTAGGGAGAGTCAAACATCTATGTATAAAAAAAAACCCTTCTACCATTTGTGTCATCTCAAAAAAAAAAGGCCTTCTATTATTTGTGTCATCTCTTTATGCTTGATACTCAAGGTTATATGGAAGGCCAAAGACCTTTGAAACCATTTCCTTAAAAAACAATTACAATGTTTAAGGTGTGGACTTGTGGATCCATTTCCTAAAAAACAATTATAATGCTCAAGGTGTGGACTCGTGGATTCGTATTTGGTCAAATTTTTACTACTACTACAAGATAGCACTCAATGATTGGTCAAAGGGGGCTCATGTTAGTGATATGACTTATTATATTTCTTATGAGATAAACAATGATGTTCAAGTCTTGGGACACTTGCTTCTTCTATTATGAGGAAGCATTCAAACATTTAAACATATTTTCATAATCCAAATAGCTTTGTTACAAGCATAAGTAGCTATCATATACTATGCATCTGCACTAGCCAAAGCAAGCAAAACTTGTTGCTTGCTTATCCAACTTACTACTTCACCAAACAATTGAAACACCTATATGTTTGTAGATCTCTTTATATCTACATCCCATTCCCAATCAAAATCCACATATAACCTTATATAACCATTGAGCATTGGTCCCCCAAAACATCTCTATGATAACAGATGGAATATTCAAAAGTACCTCACAAATCCCTGAAGACCTTATTCATTGCAGCCCAATGTTCACATCTAGGATTAGCCATGAATCAACTCAAAACTCCCATTGGATAGTAATATTTGGTCTAATATGGACCACAACATACATTGAACTACCAACTACACTAGCATATGAGGAACATAAGCCATATCCTCCATTTCTATGGAGGTTGTAGGACATTGTTTAATTGAAAGTTTATTTCCCACAAAAATTGAAACACTCAATATTAATCTACAATTTACCATACAAAATCATTGCAACACAAAATTCACATACTTTGGCTCCACCAAAGATTTATTTTCATTATCTCTATCTTATATTCATTCATATGATATGATATATTTTGTAGCCCCTAAATTATTTATACCAAATTTGTGTTGAATGTTGAGATTTCAAATTATGAATCACATCCTTACTATTATATATATATATATATATATATATATATATATATATATATATATATAGCATATCATCTACAACCACCATCATTCTTCATTGTTTTCTACATTGTAGAAAAGAGTTTAATAACATATAAAGATTTTTAATTGCACCGAGTGAAACGAGGTGCTCTACAGCCCAATATGGGGGAGATGTTGTAACGTGATATAACGTTTGTAACAAAATAATTAAAAAAATTCATGTCGGCTCATAAAATAAAAAATTATGGAAAGTACTTAAAAAAATCCATGTTGGTTCATAAAATAAAATATTATGAAAAGTAATTTAAAAATAGATGTTCGTTTATAAAATAAAAACTTAAAACTTAAACCCGGATCTATCAATCAAGAGAGATCAAATTTCTTGAGTTTAAATTTAAAAAAAGAAATACACCTCAAGAAATTGGATTCCTCTCGGTGGTGCTTGATAGATACGGGTTTAAGATGGATCTATGCTGGTCTTTAAACCAATGGCTCTACCTTTCTCAACATAACTCTATGGTTGTGTTATGCATCATTCAATCAACATAAAACAATATGACGACGTGTATTCTATAAAAAGGTTAGCACGTGAGAGAACCAGCTATCCATTTACTATATGTGAATGAACAAATTTAACTCATGGGAGAGTGGATTTTGAAAAGCCACATGTGAGGTGCATATCGATGAAGTTGTTACTCTCAATTATGACTAGCATTAATTTTATTTTGGCGAAGGTCAATCATTGAAGATTTATTTTGATTCATAGTAGCATAATTGGAGTACGAATACAGATACAATAAGATTCGATAGAAAAAAATATGTAATGAAAAAAACTAGTATGATAAAATATGGAAGTAGGCTAGTTATATATATTATTTTTAATTAAATATTTACAAATATACCATAAATTTACATAGACATTTATGTAATAAAATCAAACATATATTTAAAAACCTAAAATATAAAATCTCAATAATATGGGATATGGTTACTGTGAGAGAGAACAAGTACTTATTAATAATCATTTTAATAAAAAATTATGAAATTGAATGATATTTCTGTTTTTGTGTTTAAATAATTAAAGATTTGTTTTTTAAATTGGTTTTCAAAATTTAATCGTCCACTAAAAAAAAGAATCTTTATCTGTAAGACATTACATTGGATATTTGACAAATTCGAATTTATTCCAAATTTTGGTACACAAACAACCAATATGACCGAATTATGCTACTATGTTTTGATCAGGGTTCTCTATTTAACATAATTAGTGTGATGTGTCATGGATCTTTCTCTCTCAATGTAAATTCAGATGTAAAAGCTAAATGGCGGCTTGGTCATCCAATGGGTCTTTAATATATTTTAATGCTAGTAGAATAACAAAATAAATATACTTAGCATACATTAAAAAAAAAGTCTTGGTTTAATTAATAGAGTTGGTGGATATTAATGGAGAAATAAGACACATGAGTGAGGAAAAGAGGGGCTCATCATGTGAGAGGGAAGGATGGAGCCACATGCAGAGAAGGAGAGGAAGTGATTGGCTCAAGCAGGGGTGTGAAGATAATTCAAGGAGAGAGTTGTCTATGGCAATTGAGGAGGCCCATCATTTTTAGGGTTTTGGAGCCTAAGTGAAAATGAGTAGAGGCCATGAGAAAGAGATTTCATGTGAAAAACATGAAGAACAAAGATAAGGAGAAAAAAATAGAGAGAGAAGAAATTGTGTAACATAGGTAATTTTGTATCTTTTAGAATTTTTGAGGATTTATAAAAGTATAACTAAGGCTAAGACCGACAAGATTAGAGTTGTAATGGAATGAAAATGAAGAGTATGAGCACCCAATTGTAAATTTATGAGGTAGAAGTCTTATGAGGTCAACTATGTAAATTATATAACTTATTTTTGGAATATTAGTGAAAGGCATCTTGAGCCTAGTTTCATGAAGAATTTTTTGTAGTAAACGGGTGTTTAAATTGTACATTTGAGTTGTTGCTCCTATGAATGTCAAAGCCTATTGTGATTTCTTGTGTTCTTTGTATATGTGGACTGAAATTATGGTTTCAAGTGAAGCAGGTTTGAGGGTGTTGTGCGTTTGAATACTTGTAGAGGGGACTAAGGCCCCCTCTATCATCAAGTGGTATTAGAGTGAGTATCTTACATAAAAGGTTTATCATATTGAAAGAAGGTAGCTTTACAACTAAGTTTGTGGGTAGAGTTGCAAGGGAAGAATAACAGCTCCGTTTGTGGTTGGTTATATGTAGTTGAAGGTTCGAAGTGGTGAGTAGTTGAAGAGGACAAATCCCATTGTGGGCTTGAAGATTCACAAGTAGATGTGAATTCTGCAAGAAGTTTGAGAAGACAATAGTCCCAACAGGAAAAGGCTAGGTAGAATTGTTGTAGAAAAAAAGTGAAAAAAATGATAAGTGAGTATTTGACAAGACAACTCCAATAGTGAGGTTGGGTAGAGCTGTAAAATTTTAGAAGAAATTACACATTGAGGAGGTGTAAGATGGCATATAGAAAAATAATTAAGATTGGGAATTTCAACAAAATATGGTCCTATGAGAAAGAGACCTTAGAAGAAGCATGTGACTCCGTGAGAAAGTGAGGAAAATGGTGGTTAAGATGGAAGCATCACAAGGGATTGAGTAAACCCCTGGTCAAGGTAAAGCATTGAAAAAATTGATGGAAAATAAAAGGACTTTGAGAGAAGAAAAGCTTCTTGTTGCACATGAGCAACTTATGAAAAGGTTTGAAGTTCTGGAATAGGCAAAGAAGCCATGCCATATTAGGACATGTAATGTGCGTGATAATGAGAAGCAAAGAGTGGAAGAAGGCCTCATAGTAGATGAGGAATAAGAAAAAGAAGAAGATGAATTTGAAGACAATGACTTGCATTGGGGTGAAGATGAGGATTATGATTATAAAAATGAAATTATTGAATGTGCACTAGAAGAAGGTAAAATGATGGAAGATGTTTCATGGGGAAATTTAAGTCCCTTAATGTATTGCGATGATGTTATGGAAGATGATATTAAAATGGAAGAATATGATGATGATTATATTAAAACCATTAGACATGAAGTAGAGACAAAAATCTTTAAATGAGCCACTCAAATTGAAATGTGTTTCTACTACTAGCGCCCTTTTTTTGTTTCGATCTTAATTGGACTCTATGTGCCAGTGTACAGTATTGATGAATCTAAGGTCTAATGGGTAGTGAGAAGAATTCATAGAGATCAAGTGTTGACTATAAGAATAAAGCAAGTACATCTTAGATCTTGTGACAATATAGAACCTAGTGGAAGGATTCCCTTGAACTCATAGCTGATGTTAGTCATTCAAAAGGTGACTCATAAGTAAACAAGGGGTATGTACTTCACCTATCAAGGAAACCTATGATTGAGTGTACAAAGCGAGAGGCTCGTTAAAGAAATCATATGATTGTACAAGGTACCAATGATCATATTATAGGTCAAGATTCATGTTTCAATGAAGATAGGGATTGAAAAAAGAGTTAGGCCAAAATAAATGTGAACATAGGGGATAAATCTTCCTAGAGTCAGAATGTAGAAGAGTACAATAAAATTGCACAAGGGTGTAAATTTTTTTTTCAAATTGATTAAAAACTTTTGAAAATCCTTGAGAGGACTAGACCAATTGAACTAAGCCTACACATATGCTAGCTAAATGGTCTCAACATTTGATTAATTACATTAAGGTTGAGTGGGTAGTTACAACCTAGGATTTTCTCTCCATAAAGATGTAAAGACCATTTGTCAAGATTACCTTACACTTTTTACTTGCCTATGACTTCAAGATGACATTTCTTAAAGGGCCCAACATTTTTTCCTTGGGTAATTATAATGTTATTTTTCTTATCTTAGTAGTACATTTGCTTAGTATTTGTCTGGACTCGGTTGGACTAATGAAGTCATTTAATATGTGGACATTTGGACCTATTTTGATATTACTTATGCATTGATAATATACAATTTTCCTAGTATATGTTTATAATGATGATAGTTATGAGATTCCATTTTGGTCATGTAGTTAAAATGTTTGAATTTTCAATACATGAATACTAGTTCAAGATTTATGCTATGTATGTATGTAGATGTAAATTATGCATGATGTGAGTGAATATGTATAATGAAAGCCTTGACTAAGATCGGAACAACTTACAGATGTGGCCTCAAAGGAAATTATTAGCATAGAGAGAGGTACGAGATATGGATATTGGTTATAGACCTTGGAAGGGTGTATGTATAATGCTCACCATTTTTCCTCCAAACCTAGAGTCACAAAAGTTAGTTAGAGTCCAGCTCACACTCCCCTATTTGTGTGACGGAGATTTCAAGTACCTATTTTTTTGGTTAGTGGATGTAGTGGCTATGACTTATTTCCACTCCCCTCGAGAGGCCAATAGGCAGAAAGAGAAAGTTTGTTGCCATGGGTAAGGGGAAGATGGAAGAAGCAGTGTGATTTATGCTTTCATATCTCATGTATGATTGTGAATCTACATATGTGTTGGATTATTGTTAACTTGACTGGAATAATATAGATTTTTGTGAACATTATGCATTATGAATTGGCATATGTGTGTTGTTATTGCTTGCTCATTTATTTCTAAATAAGTGTTGATTTAATTAATCTCTCTGTAATGTCCCTTGTTAGGAATTTTATTAAAATGGCAATTTTACACTTTTTTTCCCTAGTTCGACCTTTGACTAGTTTTGATCTCTAGGTCCCAAATTTGCCCCAAATGATCCCAAATCTTCTGAGAAGGAATATGAATGATATTAGAACATAAATATGTGTTTCAGGGATGCCTTTGGACCTTTAAAATACTTCTGCAAATCTTCTTTCAATTCTGGTCAATGTAGGTAACTTTACTAGTGATTTCCCTTTGACTAGTATTGGTCTCTATGTCTCAAATTGACTCCAAATGCCTTCAAATCTTCAAGGAAGGTGTATGAATGATATTAGGACTTGAATATGATGTTCAGGGATGAAATATTGCCACCAAAAGACCTCTGCAAACTCTCTTAATATTCTAGACCAAGTATGCAATTTTACTCGTAATTTGGGGTTCAAATCTCCCTGGGGTAAGTATTGAAAATGGCTTCCCAAATGCCTCCAAACCCACTCAAATTTATGAAGAAAGGTAGGGAATGTATTAAGTATGTTATTAAGGTCTCATGTGCACCACTAATCGATTATTATATCTATTCCAAACCTCTCCCATTCAACTGCAAAAATCACCAATTCGACCCTTGGGGAAATGGCACTATTTCTTCTCCCAATGCAATTAAACTGAGTAAAAATACTTCAAATGCTCAAGTACAATACATGAAACTTGTAAAATAGATCCATGGCAGTCTAATAATCACAAATGCATTAGAGAATCATCCATTTATTCGAAATCATCATCAATACATTGGTTCACAACAAGGTAGTGGGGAAATGGCATTGTTCTTCCATTAAAAATGAGATTTATACATTTCTACTTGGAATTTCGACCTGAAACTTTCTGGAGATGAATAACAGAGTATTTAATTCATATTACAAAATAAATGGGGCATAATAAGCTCCCACAAAGAGTACAATAGCTCACCCAAAATGCCCTCCCTCAAGGATCAAGAATATGCCATCAAAACTGGAAATGGTTGAGAGAATGTGCTGCAATAGAAGAAACCATGAGCTGCCCTGTAGCTTACACATGCAAATAAAGACTCCATTAAAGCTCCAAATGAAAGGTCTGAATGGCCTTTCCAATTACCAACTTGGATGGGAATCTTTCACCCTCGAAATTGGCTAAGGCAAGAAACTAGTCATCCACTAGCTCTCCCTCTACACAAATGCAATTGCAAATTCTACAAATGATCAAAAGCTGGTTTCATTCTTTGTTATTGACATTTATAAAGTTCTAATGTCCTCCATGGGTAGAATTCCTTCCAAGAGACTCATGCCAACTCAAGTTGGGAACAGATTCCAAAGAACGCCACTTGTACAACAATTCCTAGTCTCCCACTTCCACCAAATCTCATGTGGAAGCATCTTAGCTGCCCTAACACCCTTGAGCACCCTCTTGGAGTCTAGTTTTAGCCCTGACATGTCATATATGTCATATGTCAGCCTTCAGGTTTGATTTGTGTCATAGGTGTCATAGCATCTTCATCATTGTTGTCATAGAGCTAGGGAATCTAGCCCAAGTGTCTCACTAGCTCCAAATTGCCTCTTCCTCTTCCATGGGAGTTACTCTTCCTCTATATTTCGACCTTGGATGAGTCATGCCATGAATAATACCTTTTGGACTCCCCCAAGTATGTTACCATTCACCTTGAATTCAAATTGGTGAGAGAATGATGCCAAGTGTAGTGGGGAAATCTAGCCATATGTGGGTCCCACTTCCTCCATGTGTCTTCATGATCAAATGCCACTTTGATTTTCACTTGTATATATTTATTTAGGTCCTTTATTAAATACTTATTCCATTCTAATGTTCAAACATCATTTATTATCCCCATTATTCCAAATCCCAAAGCTTCCACCCCAAACCTAGGAAACTAGTAATTTTCCTCCTTGGCAATTATTTGAACTTTAGCATCAATTTGACAAACTCTACTGAATAGGGACAATGTGATTAGGCCATTGTGACCCAATGCCAAATTTGGGACATTACTCCCTCCCTCTCTTATTGATTTGTGGGTGTGAGTCCCTATCCTTATCCCCATGGTTTCTTTGGGGTTAAAAGGAGGTGAAATGGAAGAAGAGGGTCTTCTTCTTTTATTAAGAAATATTATTTGTTTTTTCTTTACCCCTTTGAGAAAACAATGGAAATTTTGTCATGGCGATTTTTTTCCTAGTTGAGGTGTAATATCCACATAGTATGTTGGTTCTTTCCTCAGGAGTTCAAAGGCTCATTATTTTGAGAGCCCTATGTATGGGAGGCTAGAAAACCAAAATAGTTTCCAAGATTTAGAGAGCCTATTGAGATCTTGGTTAATAGGAGCCTTTAAGATTAACTATAACTTTGGGATGAATTTTCATCAAGGGTGGGTGAATGTCATGCCCACTCTTTTATTCACGAACTAAAACCAAGTTTAAACATGATAATATATTTTATTTTGATTCAACAAACTATGTCAGTGGGTGAACCAAACAAACTTATGAAACATATGAACTTATTTGATGATGTGATATTTATAGATATTTGCAACCCCAGGGTTTGTTATTAATGGTTGCAATAACTTCTTAGGAATTAAGATTGCATACTGCTAGTAGGGATTGTAATGATATTGTATAAAAGTGTATTTTGTACTAACTTGCATATTAAAACTCCATTGGATTTTTGAGGTAACAACAAATTAATAGCACAAATAATATTATTACTATGCACTGTTCAATACTTATCAATATTTTTATGCTTAATTTTTCGGCAAGTTTATGTATCGTGTACGAGACTTTCCCAAATCAATTTGTTTATCATATGGATGCGAATATGCCATCGCAATGGGTGGTGGAAAAGGTAATTTGGGAGAGGAGGTTGGGTTAGTGAAAATAGACTAGTAAATGAACATAATCTATAATATAATTTAATGATTATAGCAAAAAGAAGATTATTAGAAAGAATTAAGACTTTAAATAAATAATATTAAAATATAAGAAAATAAAAATATAATTTGAAAAGTTAAAATTGAGATAAGGAGATAGGGTTAGTTGGCTTTTCAAACTATGAAAATATTAAAATTTAATATCATTTTATCAAAACAAATTATTTATACCCAGGGAAGGAGAGGAAGAAGAAGACACCTTAGTTGGAATTTGACATTGTTAGCTTAATCTTCATTATTGAAAGAAAGGTGAAAGGAAATTAAAAATTGTATTGATATTTTTATGGTTTGTGGTATTTTTTAAACCATGGTAATCTTATCCATTGTTCTTCATTAGTTTGCATAGGGGTGCATCATTGTTCTTCATTAGTTTGCATAGGGGTGCATCAAATAAACATTAAAGCTTGGATAAGAGAAGAAGGGAGATTGTTGGGTGAGATACACTTGCATTTTAATCATAGGTTTTGGGTGTTAATCTAAGTTCTTATTAGCTTTATTCTTTCTTTATTTAGATTTATATTTATCGTTGTATGTCAAAAGCTTAAATAAATATTTAAAATTGTGTTATCTTTATCAGTGCTTCATTTTGAAAGATGATTGATATGTTCCTAGAAATAAGCAAATTGGAAATTAAATGAGTTTTTTCAATTAAGATTAGCAACTTCAAATTCAAGGGTTTCAATTATCTATGGCTATCATGTTTTGCATACTAAATTCTTAAATGGTGATAAATTGCATTTATATCACATAAATCATTACTAGCTTGCTTGTTTATGGTTTTGTTAATTTATTGTTATTGTGTATTAATTGAGAAGCAAGATATGAGCCCTATAATCATTTGTCACACTTTAATCAAATATTTCACAACCATTTGTACCATGTCACACTTTAAGTTCATTAGTACGTTTATGAGGGTATGAGACTTGAAATTTTAAAAATAGTTTCCTTAACACAAAGTAAAGATTGTCAAGAATTAACACCCTCTACGAATACTTTCATAATTCAATCCATTATATTGATGCCTCTTTGAATGACAAATAATGGATAAGTCCTCTAATATTTTTAGATGCCATAACCACTTGCTTATAACCTTTATAACCATAAAATCATAATCCATTATATTGGTGCCTCTGGGATAAGCATTCTAATCTTTTTAGACATCATAACCACTTCCTTATAACCTTTATAACCATACAATCATGCTAATTTTGACCCTTCACTTGGGTTTAATAACCTTAACATTTACTATTTGTTATGAAAATATGAAATATGTTTGTTGGATTCCTTTTTCACTAATACATGATCCATTTCAAAGTAGAACTTCCTAGACACCTTTGAGGTAAGTAAGATTGTGATTATGTACATACATGTGCCACTCTAATGGTTGACTCTCACTTGCATGCCTTAAAAGATTGCATACTCCTAAGAACCTAACATTGATTTACAATCCAAATAATTAAAATGGGGACGATAGTTAGCGTGACTTGTTAAACATTGTATACTCAAAAGTTGTATTTGGTTGAATCCACTCTATATAACATATATAAGAAATATCATGTTGAATACCTTCTATGAATTTTTTTTAAGAAATGAATAATTGGTTTTGCTTATTAGAATTATTTGTTCTGAAAGAAATGAACATATCCTATGGGTGTTTGTATCTCTATTTTTCAAATAATGTAAGTTTGTACTTTTTAACTTGTCTTCTAAAAAGAAATGTTGTTAAAATTTAATGCCACCGTTATAAATGATGTGGTTGAATATAATAGTGTCCTATGGGTGTTTGTATCTTTATTTTTCAAATAATATATAAGTTTGTAGTTTTTAACTTGTCATTTAAAAGAAAATGTTGTTAAAATCTAATGTCATCGTTATAAATGATGTGGTTGGATATAATAGTGTCTATTAAGATTTATAATTTGAGTTTTGGCATGTTGTTAAACTACAATTAAATACATTTTGATGATCATAATTAATTGATTTTTACACTTGCTTTTTGTAAACTAATATATTGGAATCTATTTTAAGTCTATTTTTTTTTTTATGTTTGATGTAAGTAAAGTTTGTAAATAGGGCAATAGAATGTTAATGATTTCAAATATGATGTATACATAATCTAAATGAGATTGTAGATTCAATGAACTTTAAAAATAAAATCTTCACCTTTCACATCTCTTAACACATTACAAGTGAAAAAATAATCTTTAACCAAAATCCCTAAATCTAAAACTAAAAACATCATCTCACATGACCTTTGCCTAAACTAAACACAATTACCAATGTTACCACTATAACTTAGAAAATAACACTCCTAAATGCATACAAGTATATTATGAAAAACTAAACACACTTACCAATGCTACCCGACTTTGAAAATGGCACTCCTAAATGCACACGAGTGTATTATGACATATGTGAAAGGACAATATAATGCTTATTTGTATGATAATATTATCTTTAATTATAAATTAATAATATTTTAATTCATTGTTTAGTTTCATTTCATATCATACAGAAGTTTGAAAGGAATCAAAGATGATGACGTAGAGGAAAGTAGTATTGAGTGAAAATGGTTTATGAAATGAGCCAAATTATTCCAAAGCAGATACAACTATATGTTTTTTTTTCTTTGTTTCCTAAAGTGATTCCACTTGTTATGGCTCCTTCCAATATATTATATTTTATCTTTATGGTCTATCAATGTTTGGTTGGTATGATTATTAGGTCACATAGTATACAGTCTTCTTAGCTACTTCTTGAATGATAAGAATAATGACGTTTCAAATGATTATATGCAGTGATGGACAACGTTTGAAATATAAAACTCTATTTTAAATTATGAAACCAACTGAAGTTGTAGATGGTTTTGCTTTTATGGGGAAAATAAAAATATATATAATGAAGGTACATTGTTTAAATCTTTTAAAAATTGTGTGGTGACTACATACAAAGGAATGCAGCACAAGTCTATGATACCACACCGCCTTGAGGACATGAGTTGCCTTGCAACATTTAAATATAAGTATGAGTAGCTTTGCAACATTTAAATATAATTATGCATATTCGAGGGGACCATGTCTTACAATGATTTGATTGGATATTGATAATTTTTTAAAAAAGGTCCCACCCTAATGATGCCACAGTCCCCTTTTGTTGTTGCATTCCCATAACTCTATACAAGAAACCTAAAAATAATTAAGTCTTTAACTTTACAAATGCTAGTGAATAATGGTGGGATGAAATTTCCCCTTAGGGGGACTTGTCCTCGCAGTAGGGCGTAATTGGCATCATTTTTCAAAAATACCTATGTAAAATAAATTAAATTAAACTATATGTTAGGATTTCAATCACTTTACACTTTCAGAGCAATTATTCCCCTCCCCACTCTGGGCCCGCCTCGGCGCGCTAAACCTCTGACTAATTTGAGGGTCCCCACAGTCTGTGGCTCCCACACTCACCCAATTGAAATCGCACGGAATCTCTTCTCACAACCAGTATGGGCAGCGTGTCCCGCAAGGTCCTATGCCTTAGGGGCCTCACTGCCTGCTAGCGGTCTCCGGCAGCGGTGTGCTGTGAGACGAAGCTTTGGCCGGCCGAAGCAATTTCTACGAGCGTTTCACTGGGATCAGCTGTCTATGCTTTCTTTGAAAGATGGGGAACGGTGAAGAGAATTATTGGCGGGGGCCGGGGCCCACCTTGCACATCCCTGCAGAGCATTTCCGATTTAACTATGAATGTGATGACGTCATCAGCCTTAAATGGCATATAGTTAAGGTGACTTTAGTTAGTTTTTCAGTGAAAAAAAAAGGTGACTTTAGTTAGTTTTTCAGTGAAAAAAAAAGGTGACTTTAGTTAGTTTTTCAGTGAAAAAAAAAGGTGACTTTAGTTAGTTTTTCAGTGAAAAAAAAAGGTGACTTTAGTTGGGTTGACTCTATTTATGGTGATCAGTCGAGATTTATGGGACCTATTTGTTTATGACATAACGTTGCTCTTTACCGTTTGATATTGACAAAATAATGCACTTTAGAATTTAAAGTAAATTCAATATTTTTTAATATTTAGAATTTAAAGTAAATGCAATTGTACCACTTAAGTGGGATATTGAAGTAAGGTGGTGGAACTTGAAATTATGCAATGGAATTGTTTATTGAAATTGAAATTGAAATGCTTGGTTTCAGAAAATAAGACACTAACTTGGGAAAATTACATGAAGAGGGGTGGATAGGGCCATAGTTATTGTATATTATGTAAGGAAGCAGAATATATCGATAATTTATTTGTCCATTATGATTTTTCTTGACTGGTTTGGAGGGAGGTCCTAAGCCTTCTTAAAATAACTAAACTGTGGAGGACAGGGACTTTCGAAGAATGCCTTCATCATCGGATTTTAGTGGAGAACAAGTAGACTAAGTTCCCTGTTTATATGAGTGGGCACATATGGAAGTAAAGAAATGCAACCTTGTTTGAAGACTGTCCTAGAAATACTATGAGAGTCAATTATTCTGCTATTGTTCCTTACAAAGAACTACACTCGATGGAAGGTAACATACAGGTCAAAAATTTTACCCCTCTATTGTTAGATGAGTCCATGCCTAGTGGGTTCTTTGATGGAGCCCCCCAGGAGGGTGGGAGTATTTCAGGAGCCATGATGGTACTAAAGTTTAAAACAAATCACTCTTACAAGCCGTGGATGGGGTGTGGAAGAGGTACTAACACCAAAAGTTAGCAACTTGCTTTATGTGGGCTTCTATATTTTTCCCAACACAAGGAAATCTCTCTTATGCAAGTGCTACGAGATTCTAGGATTGTCATTGATTGGACTCAAACAAAATGTAAGTTATGGGTTATACTCTTGGAATGGTGGTAATCTAAGATTAGAGGCATCCAAGATTCCTTTCACTTTTTGCAATTCCATTATGCTTATAGGGAGTTCAACATTGAGGTTGACCACTTGTCCAAAAAAGCTTTGCATATAGCTAAAGGCATGATTTTCTTTGAATAATGGGTGGATTCCACTATGGAATCTCAGGGTTCTCTTCAACTTTTTTGATTCTGGAGGATTGGGGCAGATGACTTTCCTTGAATATCAATTGAGGGTAGATTGTTTTCTGATGGAGTCCTTCATCATGGTAGGTCTACAAGTCACTATAGGCTATTTTTTTTGCTACTTTGGGTTTGTTCTATAGTCCCTTTGTATTCTAGGGAAATTTTTGGTAGCACCTACATAATGTACCAGCACTTCTTACTTTATACTATGAAAAATGGCCTCTTTGGGGCTGTAAGTTATGTAAAAACTCTTGTTCTAGTTGTGGTTATTTTGTACCGCGAGGAGATTAACAAGATACAACTTTCATGCTTTGAAAACCTCCGTTGTATACTTTGATTCAGCTTTTAATATCAATTAAAGCTTTTTCTTGGTGAAAAAAAAGTGAATTCAATATTAGAAAGCATTTATTACTTGAGAGAGAGAGAGAGAGATGTAAACAAAATTATATATGTGCATTCAAAAATGTTTTCCCCGGGTTCATTTAGTAACAAGTCATCAAGTGCTTCCGATGATAATTAAAAAGTCTCCTAAGATCTCATTTTTCATGTTGTTTTACAAAAGTTGTTAACAAACATTCATAGTGTGAAGTGGGAATGTCATCTATGAGCTGTATCACTATGCAAAAAAGAGTCTAAAATAAAGGTGCACCGAGATACTCATATTTTGTTGTTGTTGATCACGGGGGCTTCACTCAATAAACCGCTATCATAGCACGTTCGTTCATGGAATATGAAACAATACCCCTAATTTCACTAAATATTGGAAAATACCTTCCAAAATCGTTTTTTTAACCCCCTCTCAATATGCCTTCCTAATTTCACTAGATATTGTATGTATCAATTTTTTCATTAACATTTTTTATATCCCTTTATATTTCTACCTAGTATATTGTTATGATGCCCCTCTTATGACCCCACATGCATTCTACAATGCACCTTGCTTCTTTCGATGTATATTGTGGATGCACATTACTTCACCCACAATGCAATTACTCAACCACATATCATTATGATTTGCAACATCTAATGGTCTAATGAAGAGATAGGATATCACTTTTTGTATGTCATTAGAGCCAATGCACAAAGTACAACATTTAGATTGCATGTTGCAGTTCCCCAATCGCTGACTAAGCTTATTGTGGGCTAGGTATCCAAGCCCCCAGGGCCTGTAACAAGCTCTAGGAGGCTAACTAAACCTCCCAAGGCCTATAATAGGCATGAGTGGTTGGGTATTCAATCCCCCAAGGCCTATCGAGGGCCTATAACAGGCCCTGGAGGCTTAGAGCCTCCCAAGGCTATTGGTAACAACTGGCTGAGTGCTATTGGTAACAAATGGTTGTCAATGACCACTGTCTCTCAACTATAATCGACTGGAAACCCACTTCACCACGAAACCCCTGGCCTCAAGCATGCCTCAAGACGCGATTTCCCTGTGTACTGGTAAGCCTGAGCCTTGCCTCAACCCGATTTCTCATTCGACCGTGATCCCTCCATCTCCATTTGGCAGATATTTGTCAGCCCGCCCATATAAAAAAGACCACAAAGTATTTTTGTATTGTTAAATTAAATAAAAAAAACCCTTTGCCCCTTAATATATAAGCAATATATTTTTTAGGTTTTCATGAATATTTAATACCGCAATATGAATGAACGTGATATTATATTGCCTTCTAGTGAAGCCCCCGTGTTGTTGATATAGTCCATAATGGACCAAGCCCCCCTTAGTAAATGCAATACCTCCATGGAGAGCGAATCAACTTTCTAGTTTTTTGTTTGTTTGTTTGTTTGTTTTTCTTTAAATATGGTTGATTGATTCAAATGGGAGAGAATTAGACAAGGATATAGGCTCATACATTAATGCTTGCAGAATTGTATTTCCCATAAATCCAATGTACAACCACGTGGGAGTCACCATATATATGTACATAGCTCTATATTTTTTCCATTGTTAGAGATAAAAACAAGTTTTAGCACCCACAACTCAGCAAATTTATTAGTGCCCTCGCTTAAGCTAGATTTAAACTTGAGAGTGTGTGAATTAGATACATGAAGAATGCCTCCCACCCCTACTAAGGGGAAATCTCCTCGAAATACAACATCGAAGAATGCTCAAGGCTTAATTTTACAAACAACCAAGTCAATCTGAGTCAAGTTCATTTTATGAGGAGTTGTGAGTTACATGCATTAACAATGTAAATACTATGAATATAAACTTGCAACATTAATAATAACTTGTCTTCAAATATTATTGAGTTCCAAGCCAACCATGTCGCCCAATCAATAGTCAAGGAAAAAGCACAAAATAGCTTTGTCCTTTTATGTTCACACCAACACCAAATATCTACTCCAATCCAAATTCCATTCATTCCAATGAGCCCAACAATCTCATCCCACACCATCCGAGCAAAGGGTAAGGATATGACTACTGATAATTAGATTCCCCCTCGGATTGGAAAAGGCTACATCTACCTGGTCCAACGGTGGACCTCTTTTGAAATATATCCCATGTAGGAACCCTATTATTTAGGAGAAGCCACATTAGAAAGAGCCACGGCTTGCGATACGTCACGCCCACAAAAAAGTGTGCAAAGCGTGAAACAAACACTCCATCACACAATTGTCACATTCTTCCAATGTGATGTGTGATGAGCATGAAGTTTTAAACCATGCAATACATCACACCTTCCAACTATTGACCACCGTGATATACTGCCCTTTCTAATCCTTTCCATTCCATTCAGCTTGTTTAGCGTAGTTAGTATTTGCTACCAACATATAATTTTAAAATCAGCCAATTTATTCAACCAATACGTCATCCTGTCGAGTGGAGGCACTACAATATTCATCGTAAACTCTTGCTCAGCTTGCTTTTCTCTTATTCTCATCTTAATAGCGTTGTTAATCTCTTGCTAAGCTTGCTTTTCTGTTTTACAGGCTTCGACTATTCTCACTCCTGCGTCTTCAACTGCGATTTCCACCTTAACGTGAGTCTTCATATGCCATGGGAGAGTTGACGCCCAGATTTGTCTGCTACAGCTTCAGGGTGGAGGGTCCCAGTCTTCATCCTGATGGTTCCTGAGAAGAGTTCCAGCTTGTAGAGCAGCTGCGTTATTGGCTTCCCGGTCTGCCTTTTTATTATTGCCTCGAAGAACATGAAAAAAATGAATACTTGAGAAGGATGAAGCTAGATGTCTTATTCTGATAACAATTATTTCCAGTTTTAAATCATTAAAGATCGAGTTCTTCACCAGTAGCCTAATGAGATTTTGTGAATCTCCAATTATTCTGACTTGGTCAATTCCTTGTTGTCTAAGCTGTCGTCCTTGTAGCAGGGCTAACGCTTCAGCTTGATTATTAGTTGTATGTCGCAGTCTCATGCATATCTAAGTTTCCTCAGAATTCCGAATAATTCCTCCCCTCAATTCCGAATAATTCTTCCCCCTCCCGCCTTCCCTGTAATCCCTTTGGCTGCACCATCGAAAAAGAGAGTATGAGTTTTACTTCTCTTCCTCCAATTAATAAATTTATTTCCATTTAATTTGATTTGCCAACCTTCCAATTGTTTAGTTGATCCTTCATAGGCTAAGGGTTTCAAGCCCAGTTGCATTCCCCACTCTTTCTCATCCTGGGTTAGAGATCTAATCTCATTCCTATCCATCTTTAATTGCATGATAAATTCAGATAAAATGACGATCTCTGAGGAGAATCTATGTAAAATGGGTGCCATAAAAAGAATGTAATCTGAGTGTAACGCACGAGTAAATATTGCATATTGACTTTATTTGTGTAGGGCGGCACTAGAATCAACTTGTGCGTGTGAAGATTCACTGAAATAAACAAACAATTTGCACTTTGTTACCTTGTGAAGTAAGAACAACAAAAGTAGCAATCTCTAAGGATCTATTTAAAATGGGTAAGGATTGGAGATGAAAATTCGATCAGCGTATTCTTGCACTTACACGTGAAAATGGGATCAAATCCTCTCTCTATCAATATTCCCCAGAAAAGCCCACACCCCATTCCATCCCTTCCCTTTCCCTCAGACTAAAAATAGAGATATATTTTGATATCATCTGCGGCCGTGTAATTTCCTACAGCTCCTCTGATGCAAATAATAGATATATTGAAATGCCTTTCTTTGATGAACAGTTCTTATGCCTCTGATCTTGTGAAGCAACAATGGAGGAAGATGGAGCAGAAGCAGGAAATGTTTCCATTCATTCATTCATCAAAATCTGTTTGTAACGACATTCCATCATCGATCAAAATCTGTTGGTAGCGGCATTCCACGCTGCAGAATGCTTTGTCGCCTCTGCAATAATCAGACAGAGAATGAGACTGATCTTTAGGATGAAAAATTATAATCAATTCAATGTGATATTCAAAGATTTAAAGCAATTGTGGGATCATGATAACAGACCTGTACATGTAGATGTCCTTCCCATGGTTCAATTGCCGTTTGCAGAGATAGCAAGCGCTGAGAAAATGGGCAACAGGAAACATTGGAACATTTGAATAGCTCCGAGGTGGCGATCCGACATCCCATAGTCCCTGTTCATGTTGCTTTTGAACAGGGTATTGCACAATTTCACACTCCATATCACAATCAGTATATATGTGTTTTGTGCCCGATTTTGGACCATGGGATGTGACACAAGTATAGCTCTCTGAATGCTCCATTGCAGCCTGAGAGGTCGATTTTGTGAATCCATATGAAGAACCAATAGATATGGCCTCGGTTTGTTGCTTGGTAGAACTCAACTGGGAATCTAACATGTTTTCTTGAGTGATCCCAACTCCAGAAAATGTCTTGACATCCAGTGGAGAAGTTGGGCTTTCGACCCCATCTGAATCTGAGGACCCCTTTGGATTGAAACCTATGAAGATCCAAGAAGCATTGCAGAACTTGTGCTTGTCATCGGGCCAGTCTCTGGTTGGTGATGAATCGGATGGGTAATCAGGCTTCAGATGAAGCATCATGTTTTCTCTTCCCTCCTCCCCTCTTTTCCTGATGATAAAGAGGTCTCTCCCTTCAACCCTTGTACCTCAACTTACTACTTGTACTTGCTCAAAACACTTTCTTAATGGAAAAACTCCTTGTACACCACTCTTCAATTTCATCCAGAAAGAGTAGAACTTCCTGGAACTTGTGATGGACAGACTGCAATAAAGAAGACCTCACAGTACAAGCCTGAGCTAAGTCTTTTTTGACCTAATGATGCATATCTTGATCTTATCATAAACCTACAGTTAGCCCTCAAAGCTGTAAATGTTCAGCAGACACTAAAGCAACGCAATCCCCAAAACCTCTAACACATCCTCTCCATGGATACAAACCACTCTTCAATCAATGCTATAAACTCTTGCCCCACTGCTAAAAAGCAGGAACCCCTCTTTGACAATTCTGTTCAATGCCCCACAACTTCTGCTCTATTTTAACAGCAGGAACCACTCCTGGAACGTCAGACCAATGAGTTGCCCGCCCCTCTGTGCAATGGTACAGATACCCACTTATATATAGCAAGACTCTTGCTGAATCTGGGGGTACCCAAATGCAGTAAAACGGGTACGAGTAACACCCACACAGTGCACACCCAAATGAATCTGGGGGTTATAGCCGAATGCACTCATTAAAACTGAAGCTCTACAATGATTCGTGATTGACTTTGGTTCAAGTTGACTTTTAAAATCTTTACCCACTGTGCAAAGTTAATGTCAACCCAATCCATGGTTAATAGCTTGTCTTCTTTGTTTTGTTATAATGAGAACCATCAATGAGATTTCCTCCTTCTCCTCGTCGTGGTTGTAGACAGGGCACTTGGGGCTGTCAGTTGGGACCATCCCCATCCAAGATCGAACCCAAGGACATCTATATTATGTCCAAGGGAGAGTCAGACTACATTTTATGTATGAAAAAAAAAAATTCTTCCATGTGTGTTATCTCTTTAGGCTTGATGCTCAAGGTTATATAGAAGGTCAAAGATCTTTGGAATCATTTTCTTAAAAAATGATTATAATGTTCAAGGTGTGGACTTGTGGATCCATTTCCTAAAAAACAATTACAATGCTCAAGGTGTGGATTCATGGATTCATATTTGGTCAAAGTTTTACTATTAAAAGATAACACTCAATGATTTGTCGAAGGGGGTTCATGTTAGTGATATGGTTCATCATATTTATTGCGAGATAAGCAATGATGTTCAAGTTTTGGGACGTTTGCTGCTTCTATTATGAGGAAGCATTCATAAAGAAATGACACTTGTTTTATGCATGTTTCATTTTATTCCATCTTTGACTTAGCCCTACATTTAAACATAGTTTCATAATCCAAATGGGCTCCTTACAAGCATAAGTAGCTATCATATACTATGCATGTGCACTAGCCAAAGGAACCATAATGTGTTGCTTGCTTAAATCCAACTTACTACTTCACCAAACAATTGAAACACGTATCTGTTTGTAGATCTCTTTATATCTACATCCCCTGCCCAATCAAAATCCACATATAACCTTATATAACCATTGAGTATTGGTCCCCAAAAACATCTCTATGATAACATATGGAATATTCAAAAGTACCTCACAAATCCCTGAAGACCTTATTCATTGCAACCCAATGTTCACATCTAGGATTAGCCATGAATCAACTCAAAATTCCCATTGGATAGTAATGTCTGGTCTAATATGGATCATGACATACACCAAACTACCAACTACACTAGCATATAAGGAACATAAGCCATATCCTCCATTTCTATGGATGTTGTAGGACATTGTTTAATTGAAAGTTTATTTCCCACAAAAATTGAAACACTCAATATTAATCTACAATATACCATACAAAATCATTGCAACACAAAATTCTCATATTTTGGCTCAACCAAAGATTTATTTTCATTATATCTCTCTTTATATTCATTCATATGATATATTTTGTAGCCCCTAAATTATTTATACCAAATTTGCGTTGAATGTTGACATTTCAAATTATGAATCACATTCTTATTATTAAAAATAAAAATAAAAATAAAAGCAAAAAAACATATCATCTACGGCCACCGCCACCATCATTTTTCATTTTTTTCTACACTATTTTTTTTTTCAACTAGAAATAAAAGTTTCTTGTTATTCATTAAGTGAATCAAAGAAACTTACAATAATACCTATCCCAAAGATAAAATCTTTGAAAAAACAGACTAAGCCGTCTTTTACAATAAGTCTGATAATGAATACCACTATTCTTTTATTAAATATTTTTCTTACAAAGTAGAAAAATGTTTAATAACATTTCAAGATTTTTAATCTTTAAACCAATGGTTCTACCTTTTTGAACATAGTGTTATGGTTGTGTTGATGCAAAAGTAGGAGTAGTTTTTAATGACATCAAAACTCATTCATTGTTCAATCAACATAAAACAATATGACGACGTGTATTCTATCGCAAGGTTAGCACGTGAGAGAACCCAGAAAAGATCCCAGCTATCCATTTACTATATATGAATGAACAAATTTAGCTCGTGGGAGAGTGGATTTTGCAAAGCCACATGTGAGGTGCATATTGATGAAGTTGTGCTTCTTGATCATCGATGTTGCAAATGGCTTGATTTGTCTAGCAGTGTTTTCATTTTGGCGGAGGTCAATCATTGAAAATTTATTTTGATCTATAGTAACATAATTCGAGTATGAATACATATACAAATAGAATTTGATATGAAAAAAATATATAATAAACAAATCTAGTACGAATAAAATACGAAAGTAGACTAGTTATATATATTATTTTTAATTAAATATTCACAAATATACCATAAATTTACATAGAAATTTATATAATAAAATCAAACATATATTTAAAAACCTAAAATATAAAATCTCAACAATATGGGATATGGTTAATGTGAGAGACGGCAAGTAGTTATTAATAATCATTTTAATAAAAAATTATGAAATTGAATGATATTTCTATTTTTGTGTTTAAATAATTAAAGTTTTGTTTTTTAAATTGGTTTTCAAAATTTAATTGTCCACTAAAAAAGAGAATTGTAATACACTAGATGGAATATTCGACGAATTTGAATTTATTCCAAATTTTCATACACAAACTACCAATACAACCTAATTATACTACTATGTTTTAATGAGGATTATCTATTTAACATAATTAGTGTGATGTGTCATGGATCTGTCTCCCTCCATGTAAATTCAGATGTAAAAGCTAAATGGCAGCTTGGTCATCCAATGGATCTTTAATATATATTAATGTTCATAGGATAAAAAAATAAATATACTTAGCATACATTACAAAAATAAGTCTTGGTTTAATTAATAGAGCTTGTGGATATTAATGGAGAAATAAGACACATGAGTGAGGAGAAGAGGGGCCTCATCATGTGAGAGGGAAGGATGGAGCCACATGCAAAGAAGGAGAGGAAGTGATTGGCTCAAGCGCAAAGAAGGAGAGGAAGTGATTGGCTCAAGCAGGCTGTGATGGCAATTCAATGAGAGAGTTGTTTATGGAAATTGAGGAGGCCCATCATTTTTAGGGTTTTGGAGCCTAAGTGAAAATGAGTAGAGGCCACGAGAAAGAGATTTCATGTGCAAAACATGAAGAACAAAGATAAGGAGAAAAAAAAACAGAGAGAGAAGAAATTGCGTAGCATAGGTAATGTTGTATCTTTTAGAATTTGTGAGGATTTATAAAAGTATAACTAAGGCTAAGACCAACAAGATTAGAGTTGTGATGGAACCAGCCTAGATCCAAATCCTAGGCTCTATCAAGCGCCGAGAGGGATCAAATCTCCCGAGGTGCGAACCTCGACTCAGGTATTGATCCCGAGGTGCAAACCTCTCCTTGAGTGCAATACCTGAGCCGAGGTTTGCACCTCGGGAGATTTGATCCCTCTCAGCGCTTGATAGAGCCTAGGATTTGGATCTAGGCTGGTTTCAGTCATGGGCGGTGACACAAAACTGGAGTTTGATCAACATTGTAAGGAACATGTTGAGTTGAAAACACAGATACATTTACGAGGATTATCATAATGAAAGTAATAAGTATTAAGGATTAAGTAAATTGTTAAACTGGAAAATAGAGACAAAAATTTTGCAAGGATTAAATAAATGAAAATATGGTTCACATTGTGATCATTCTCAATCTTGCTTCTTCATCTTTTCTTATCTTCACACCTAGTAGTTTTGGCATCTTCTCATATCAATCATATGAGAATGGAGGTTGAAATCGTAGACCTGCCAAATCTTTAACTCTAGATATTGCTGTAAATGTCATACCTTGCCTCTCCTGCTTTCCAATACTAATAGTAGCTTTCTCCAATGTCAAACCCTATGACTTATGGATTGTTAAACCTCAAGCGAGTTTCAATGGAAGTTTTTTTTATTACCTCTTTCGATATATGTAACAGGAACAACTTGAGGAAACGATTCATCCCATGGTCCCCCCACATAATTATCAAATTTTATTAAAACATACGTGGGTGGATTTGGAGGCGAACTTCCAGGGTTATATACAATTTGTTGTATAACTCCAAGAGCACCATTGACGATTCCTGCATTAGTCCAGAGGTTTGATGTGAGCATTACCCTTGCTCTTATGGCTATAAGTAATTCAACTTCCAACACTTCTTTATCTCCTTCCATGGAATAGTTGCTTCTTACAGATGTAGCAATACTGGTCGCAATGGGACAGTTTAGGCTTCTTATTAAACGCTTGTTATGACAGTTTACATCTTCATTTGTCGGAAATAAATGCATCGCCTTATCGAAGGACTTTTTCATTGAAGCATCGATGGAAGTATCTGTACGCGTCATCAGTAATTTCCAATCCTCTATTGTTGGAATTGCATCTCTAATATTCATTAACACACTATGAAAAGATATTTGTTCATTGCTTTGTCCGTTCTGTTGAAACACGGTATTGAGGGTCACAACCCTTGTGAATGTGTTCCACAATTCTTTTGAAATACCTTCTGATGCATATACACGCTTATCCATGACAGGCGGCAATTGTCCCAAATCACCGACCAATATAATTGATCTTCCACCAAAAGGTATATTAGCATTTTCTGGGAAGGCTTGGCGAAGTCTTGAATCTACTTTGATTAATAGATTTTTTCCAATAAAACTCATTTCATTGATCAAAATATATTTAACATTCCTCAACTCTTCCTGTAAGTTTATTAAACTCGATCCTCGTAAATGATTCATTTCTTTGAACGGTACATGAAGTGCAGAATGAATTTTTCTTGCGGATATGTTGAAAGCTGTCACCCCTGTAGGAGCTAGAAGAAGTAATGGACTTTTCCCTGGATGTGAGAGATTTTCAAGTGTATTTTTTATGGCTCCAATCAAATATGACTTTCCAATACCTGTAGTTCCTTGGATTATCATGTGTAGTGGATCAACACCCGTTCTATAATGCTCAAGGACAACATCGTATGCTATTCTTTGCTTATCCCCCAAACTATCAATTGAGTAAGACTTTGCATGTTGATTAGTAGAAATCGTTTTCATTTTTTGCATATCATAGAATAAATGAATTGCACGACTGGAGGTCTCTTCATCTACAAAAGCAGTGTTCCAATCATTCATATGATCAAGATCCCTATGTCCAAGCATCTCAAACTCATTATAATTTATAAATTGATTTTTATATAATCCACATATGATCTCCAATTCATGCTGCCTGGAATCTCTTTGGAGATTTGGACGTTCTTCTTCCGTGTCAGATTCAACTCAAGCATCTATAGGCATAGGTTTGCGATCAACATGACAAGGTATATATTGCAAATTTTTCCAATTCTGTACTATTTCATCAAATGTGTGGCCTATATCTCTTCAAAATTCATGAAATGTCTTGTACAAAACCAACTCGGACCAACAGAATTCGACAAACTTCTCATCTTTTCGATTAGGAATAGATTTAAAACTAGGAAACACACATACAATAGATGCATTACTTCGTGGTAACCATTTTCCCCCCCATCGACGTTTGCAATATGACCAATATTTTGCAACATCTATCAATGTAAGTTGCTCCATACTCTCCGGTCGCTTAGTATATGCATCAATCAGAGAATTATCATTGTCAACATTATATGTTTCAACTTGTGTACTTGTTTGAAAACCTTCATACCAACATTTAGAACCACAAAACGACGACTACATTCTGAAAGAGGAAGCTCTAGAAGCATATGGCATGTCTCCTGTGCACCAATGTCCCTATCAACAATGGATTCACACAACAACCTTTTATATGCACGTGCTGCTGTTTCGTTTGGATTCTGGATAGAAGATACCCCCATCAACATATTGTGGAAAGTTTCAGATCCCTTTTCTCATTTAGCAACGTATTTTGCTATGTAATTAGTAACGACGCGCTTGGAAAGTACAGGCTGCCAATCTATATTAGCCCTCCACATCATCAATGTTTCACGATTGTGTGTATTCACTCTGTCATCATTTCGTCTAGGTTCATACTTTTTTTCTCCTTCTTCATCAATGTAAAATTTTGACTTGTCACATTGATCCCATGGTGCGTGGTACCGACATGCTAATTTTCCTCGCTTCTTTCGAAGACAACTTCTGTCATTGCAGGTAATATGACGCTCAACACAGTTAAGAAGTTCTTCATAATCAGCCATTGGATCTGATTGAAATATTTGTTCGGTGCCTTTTACACAAGGATGGTCATCTACATTATCTCCAATTTGAATATTTCGTTGATGTCCCTTACGTGGATTTATTGCATGCACACATTTTTCGAAATACTTTTTTGCAGATATAACTTCTGTAGGATCATCCCAATTCAAAGTGTCCATGTTGGGAGCATTTTATAACCAAAGAAACCCATGGACATGAGGAGATCCACGATGTTGCCATTCGTAGATACTCCAATAATCTGTAGCTTGATGAAAATGTTCGAAAACCTCTTCTCGAAACATTGTATGTCTCAAGTGCATATAGTGTGCCACAATATGCGGATTATCAATTACATTTTGACATCGCCATTTTTTTGCTTCATGTGGATCTGTAGGACTTGTGCCTGGCATTAATTTATGCAAATCAGGCCACTACATATACGCTGCACTTAGTGTGAAGAATATTGTCGGACAACCTATCTATTGAATCAAGTCAGATAACTCTTGACGACACTTGCTCCAATATGCACATGTGCCTCTTAATACTGTTCCGAATCTCATTAATCTTTCTCCCAATCTTGAATTTGGAAGATTTTGTAAATGTTGTCGTAACTCTTCCATTGTTGTGGGTAGTTCACTAATATTGTTTTTGACAAAAACTGTTGAGGAAGCTTGAGCACGATGTCTCATAATGATATTCAGTAAAAAATATCTGAGGCGAGGGTGCCTTCCAAATCGGTGATCATGAAATCTGAGAAGATGTTTTGCATACTCATGTAGATGGACATTTTGCATTCGCGGTTGTAACCAATCAACCTCTCCTTTAGGGAACAATGTTGGAAATGCCATATCAAATAATCTAGCAGTCTTATACTCGTTAATTGGAGATGAGTCAATGCCAGGCCAGTTAAGCACATCAGGCGATTCTTCATTTTCGTTATCTTCTTCCGGATTAGAATTATTTTCCCATGCTCGTATAATTTCTATCTCTCGTGGTGCACTTGGAAGCCTTGATGCAAAATAAGTTGTGTGTAAATCGTCTAACATGTCTTCAACTCCCGGTATCCCTTCCAACATTGCAAATTTTGTTTCGTCGTCAATATTGGGAAGCGTAACAGAATTAAGCATAATTGAGATATCTGTTGCATTTTCAGGTAACTCTTCTACTGCATCATAATCAACTCGAACATCTCAATAATATGGATCATTCTGAATCTTATATAATAATGCATCTATAACTTTTTGTTTTCTAACAGTGAAATCATAACTGGATCCTTGTCGTCCTTTTTTTCACACAACGACCATTAGGTCCAAGTTGTTAATATGTCATGGCAATGTATTAGCAACATCTTTAATCTCTTGTGGAAAGCTAATGGTGTGTCCTCGATATTTGTATTGTCCACCTATTGAATGCATCACCTGCAAAATTGGACTTGCACGTGCTATCAACATCTCTTCAACTTGTGTGAGTTATTGAAGGACATGCGGTTGAGATCCTGGATCCATGTGGTTCGTAGCTGAGAATTTGTGATTAGATCCCTCTCTCAGACATCGCATGCACATTGGACCTGTACCTGTATTACGTATGTGTACTCCAGCATATGACTCCTGGCAGACATGACACATTTGCACTTTTGCTAACTGATCAATTCGTTCACGAAATTTGCGATGTCTAATATACATTTCTTCAGATGGTACCGATATATTATCATCAATTTCAATTTCCTTATCTCGGACCATATTAGTATTTGGAACCGCTTGAGAATCTCCCACGGTTGGTTTTACTGGTATATTGGTTGAATGTTGTCTTTGTCGTTCTACATTTTGATTTATTTGTTGTTCTGCAAATCGCTTTCTTTTTTCATCCAATTGCTTCAACTTTCTCTCTTGATACGCTCTTTGTCGATCAATGTTTCATTTTCTTAGTTCTTCTTGTTCTTATGCTGTCAATTCGTCTAACTTCCTTTTTCGATATTCTTTTTGTCGAGCTTCGTGTTGTTTTTTTCGTTCTTCTTCTTGTGCTGTTGGCATTTCGCCCGTCCTCTCGTCATTACGTACATTTTGATTTATGTGTTGTTATGCTGCCACTGTCTCTTCTGCTGCTTCCACTTCTCTTGTCACTTCTGCTGTCATTTCGTCATTTCGTACATTTCGATTATTTCTTTGCTCTTCCAATTGCTTCCCTTTTCCCTCTTGATACCAAGCTTAGTGCTATGGGCACCTGCTAACTAGTAGCAACAGTTTCAATATCAAGCAAAAACAATAAACTAAATCTAAATCTAAGCTAAACTATCATGTGCATATCATAATAAAATTTTGAATTAAAAAAAACAAGAACAAGAAAATATAGAAAATAAATTTGTATTGAAAATGGGGGCAAGCAAGTGCTTGCAATAGTAATACCTCCAAATGATGAAGATAGTTGAGAAGCTCCAAGGATGAGCAGCTCCAAACTCCAAAGGGTCCTTTCTCCAAGGTTGCTACAATGGCCAAAAGCTCAAGGGAGATTTTGGCAGCATGAGGATAGGAATATGAATGGATGTGAAATGAGGAGCCCCTACCACCTTTTTATAGGTTTTGGTGGTGGGGAATACCATTTGTGGTTTCGTGGAAACCAATGGTATTGACCAACATGGTTTAGGTACTTTTCCTTCCTTTTTCCTTTTTTGAATATTTTTATTATTTTTATTCCCTTTTTAATATTTTTGGGAATTTTGGACCCTTTTTTAGGGTTTTTTATGTTTTTTCAGGAAAAATAATCTCTTTGAGTGGGAAAAGGGGTGTGCTGAGGCCTTTTGGTGACCTTTTGTTGGCTTCAGAGGCTCAAATGGTCAAAAAGTGGACAAATGGGTCATATGAATAGGGAAATGAGCTAGTGAGCACTTTTTGGGTGTTAACACAAATACACTGAAAAAAATGCAAAAAAAAAACATACACTGAAATCTATGCAAGTATACAACTGATATTTTCAAGACAAAAAGTGATCTGGGAGAATTGAACCTTGAACCTCACACCCAATATCCCAACACCCTTACCACTATACCACAGGTAGTTCCTATTATGCATGGCAAAGCATTTATATATATACCTGTGAGATTCCTAAATTTAATATAAATATTAAAATTAATCTAAATATTAAATTAAATTTAATATATATTTAAAACTATAATTAAATTAATATATAATTTTAAATATAAATTATATTTTAAATATATTACATTACAATATACTTTAAAATCATGTAATATTAAATTACATTTTAATAGTAAAATTTAAATTAAATTTTAATATTACATTACATTGTGTTTGCAGGTGCAGGTGGCGGCGGGCAGGGAGGAGCACGCGGTGGAGGAGGGGTGCGGCATGGGAGGAGCAGGCGTTTGCGTAGGGGGGAAGGGGGGAAGTGCAGGACGCGTGGGAGGAGCCGACGTCTGCGCAGGGGGGAGGAGGCGAGGTGCAGCACGCGTGGGAGGAGTAGCATGCGTCTGCACAGGCGAGGAGGGAAGGGTTGCGGAGTGGGAGGAGGAGGGGAAGATGGTGGAGGGGAGGAGGGGAGGTGCAGGCGGCTGCATAGGGAGTGGACGCAGTAGAGGAGGGGTCTGGCAGGGGATGGACGTGGTGGAGGATGCGTGTGGCATGGGAGGAGGAGGGGAGGACGGTGGAGGGGAGGACAGGAGGCGCATGTGGCTATGCAGGGAGTGAATGCAGTGGATGAGGGGTCTAGCAAGGGATGGACGTGGTGGAGGATGGGTGCGGCGTGGGAGGAGGAGGGGAGGACGGTGGAGGGGAGGACGAGAGGTGCATGCAGCTGGGCAGGGAGTGGACGCGGTGGAGGAGGGGTTTGGCAAGGGATGGACGTGGTGGAGGATGGGTGTGGTGTGCAAGGAGGAGGGGAGGAGGGGAGGAGGGGAGGTGCAGGCGGCTACGCAGGGGTGGACGCGGTGGAGGAGGGGTCTGGCAGGGGGTGGACGCGGCGGAGGAGGGGTGCGGCGTGGGAGGAGCTGCTACATTTTAAAAAAATAGATTACGTGATCAAATTCTCCCTCTCGAATGTCTCGAATAGCTCTTTGAGAATATCTTTTTTTTTTTCTATAATATTTTTCTTGTTTTTGGTGTATTATATAGCGAGTGTATTTCAAACGAAACATTATAACCTTACATTATTAGGCCGACATAATATTTACTAGTTTTTACTTTATAACGTTCCTAACGTTATATCACGTTACAAGATCTCTCCCATAATATTCACTATCACTATTATTTTTTGCCGACATGTTACCAACTTTATAATGTTCCTACCGTTATATCACGTTATAGGATCTCCCCCATCTTGGGTTGTAGAGTGCCTCTCGGAGCAATGAAAATGAAGAGTATGAGCACCCAATTGTAAATTTATGAGGTAGAAGTTTTACTAGCTCAACTATGTAAATTATATAACTTATTTTTTGAATACTAGTGAAAGGCATGTTGAGCCTAGTTTCATGAAGAAATTTTGGTAGTAAATGTGTGTTTAAATTGTATATTTGAGTTGTTGCTCCTATGAATGTCAGAGCCTATTGTGCTTTCTTGTGTTCTTTGTATCTGTGGATTGAAATGATGGTTTCAAGTGAAGCAGGTTTGAGGGTGTTGTGCATTTGAATACTTGTAGAGGGGACTAAGGCCCCCTCTGTCATCAAGTGGTATTAGAGTGAGTATCTTACATAAAAGGTTTATCATATTGAAAGAAGATAGCTTTACAACTAAGTTTGTGGGTAGAGTTGCAAGGGAAGAATAACAACTCCAGTTGTGGTTGGTTATATGCAGTTGAAGGTTCGAAGTGGTGTGTAACGCCCCATATTTCGACTAGACAGGTTTATCCGTGACACATATTGAACTTTATTTTCTTATTATCTGTTGGACTTAACTAGACTGGGTAAACTATACCTATGACACGATACACCCGATTATATGTTGCTACCATGTGTATGTCGATACTATGTTGTCACTATGAATATGATGTTATGATATTATGATCTTACTATGTTCATGCAGTTAATAGGTTATGGTTATCATGAGATTCGTTTCTTTTATGATGACGATATATATGTTTTAAATTTTTCATTAATGGAATGTGAAATATATGATGTTATACATGGATGCCATCCTATGATGAAATTGATTGAATTGTTATATGTCATGCATACCTGTGATGAGCTAAAATTGTGGCGTGAAATAAAACGATGTCGATGATATAGATCAATTGGCGATCGAATGGAAATGCTTGTTATAAAATGTATATTTTGCGAAATACTAACCTACAGGATACAAGGGCTATGGGATAGCGAGATACTTGATCTAATACATGGGATAAGAACTTTTCCATGCAGTAAAAGCTTAGCAACCAAAATTGATGGTACGATGACACAAACCGATAATCTCGATAGCAGCAAAGTATGAGTCGATAAGGGCGTAGGCCCAGTATGTTGAGAGGGATGGATGTGTTTCCCACCCTAGATTTCCATGATACCCGAGGTCGTGGGAGGGCCGTGCTGAGACACGCTCCCCATGTTGTTGTGATGACGATGGTCGGATGCCTGCTAGGGGAGGATAGGTCCGCTGTTCAGCCGACGCTATCGCTCTCAGGTTCTATGTGGTCAGGTCGGTGAGTCCGACATCCACTTTTGTACTAGCAGAGGAAGGATAGGGAGGATGGAGGACGTAGGTTATGATGGGAGGATATGTTAGTTAGTACTGTTGAGGGTTGGATATTCCTTGATCTTTAGTTAGTGGGAGTAGATACCCTTCCTGTACTTGATTGATTAAACTAATGTAAACATAAAGACAATGATGTTAAATCGTAAAGGGGTAACTGTTAAATAACCGAGGATGTTAAAGTAATTATACTATATATTATGCTTGCTCTTCTGCATGGGGGTAAATACTATTATTAGTTAGCAGGTATGCATAGGCGGAATGGGGTTTGTTTATAGTACACATCCGACATGTGCATACACTGGCCATGCATGCACACCTTGTACGTGTACAATATTACTGGTGTATAACATACTTGTCATGCTTGAATAGTAGTATAAATGTCATAGATAACTCAGTTAAGGATACATCAATCAACTGAGGTAATGAATGGTTAGGTTTTTAATGTGTAAATAAGTGAATTAGTAATTATATGAAAACATTGTAATAATAAATTAAGACAAGTGTCGTCAGTTAACATTGTCATAGGAGAACTGTTGTGAATAGGGTAATGATAGTGTCTAATTAATTAGTAAAATTGTTTAAGCCCTCACAAGTGCTTTGTTTATAAGAACAAGGATGCTATATTGATGATAGGGTACTCACGTGATAAACAAATAATTAAGAATACTATGATTAATTCACCTTTTATTATTGTTAAATGGTGATTTAATTATTATTATTAATTAATAAATGGTGTTTTAATTATTATTATTAATGGTGATTTAATTATTATTATTACTTAATTAATAATATTCCAGCAACATTTATATCCCTATCGTAACAATTGCAATATAAGTAAGATTTAAAATATTGATTTATAAATTAATATTGTGTGATTATTTCCATTTCAAAAGTTAGCCATAATAGGATAATCATTCTTGAAAGGATGTGATGTGAAGGAATAGGTATTAAATATTATTTATTTATTTAGTATGAGTCTTAAAGTTTAAGTTACATGATAAGTTATCTTGTCAGATTGGTAAAACCATTAAGACGTGCCTTGTCCCAAACTGAAAAGTCAAACTAGAACATATATTATTGTATTATTTTATTCAAAAAACACTAAGTGCAAATATGGTGAATAAATGGAGAATTATTAAAATATATCTCGAATAGAGAACCCGTAGGTAATATCTCCTACCCTAATAAATACTTACCATCGAATAATTAAATTACAACAAATTTACTGTAAGTGCATTAATTGTCGGTGCATTAAGTGAAGAAATATATTATTATATTGTAAACTTGTATAAATGTTAAAGTCAGGGGATTTAATGATTGAAGGGCTCGAGAGAGGGAATTTGGGGCGGTGGAGTAAGCCTCAAGTCTTCTCGAGGAAGGAAAGGTATTTAGGGAAGGGTGAAGGGAGAAGAAGGGAGTTTTTTTTTTCTGGGGGAGGAGAACTGTGATTTTGGAGGTGAAGCTGAGGAAGGGGTAAACCCCAACTCCAAGGAGGAGGTGGAAAAATCATAGGGAAAACTGCACCTATGGAAGTATAGTAAGGAATGATGCTCTCGGGCTTATCGGTTTGTGGGCTCGGGGGCTAGGAAACCCGTCGGTTTCCTAGGGCCAGCATGATAAGAGCTGGTCGGTAGGGTGGTTCATTCGATCGGTTGCTAAGCTTTAAAGACAAAAATCTGGAAGGAAATCTACAGCAAGCTATGAGACAATCTACAAACTTCAAACTTCTGGAAACAGGTATTTTCCTTGTCAATTATTAGTTTATTATGCTGAAACATACTCTTATACTCTTATGCTGAAATATGTACATGAAATAAAATCCTAACATGTCACGTTATTTTACATCTGTAAAGTTTGTTATTTTTACATCTGTAAAGTTTGTTAATGATTAGAAACGAAAAGTGCTTATACTAAGGTTAGGAAATTTTCATTTGAATAGCGATCAATTTATTAGAAACTTATACGAAATTTCATTTGAACAACATAAAATAAGCTTGTCATGTGCTCTGCCAAAAACGAGAGCACTACATTTGGTATCAGAGCCTTTGTTCAGACTCTTGAACCTACAGGCCTATTCATGCTTCACCTAGAAAATTTACTTGATAATTTACCTACTTGACCTCCAGCCATAGTCATCTTTCAAGGTACCTGCACAACGATAACCAGAATTACATTGAATATATATATATATATATATATATATTCATTCCTTATATAGTTAATCTACCACTAAACAAATGCAAATTATTTAGGGCTTCCAGCAATTTATTCCCTTCCGTTCTATTTCCTACTACTGTTGCCAAAAATCTTGGCGAGTGATGGGAATCCATGAACAAAAATAAGAGAAGAAAATTAAATTGAAATTACAACAAAAACAAAAGAGCGTTATAGCAAATTTCCTATAAGATCGTATTGTTTAAATATTATTGTCTAATTGTGTTTTCATATAAAAATATTGGGTCTTGGATTTCATAGAAAGAACTGAAATTTGCTTGCGGTACATTAGAAATATATAGTTGTTTTATCACTGTCTTATTTTGTAGGAGGATCAAGAATCAAAAAAATAAATAAATAAATAAATAAATAAATAAAATATAATGCCCAGAAAGTGTAAAAAAAAAAATATAATGCCCAGAATTGTTCTTCATTCATAAAACACAGTAATTGTTCTTCTTGAATTTAAAATAGAGGTGCCAATACTCCCCAACATTTTGCCAAAAGTCACTTTAAACCATGAGTTCTTGAGAACTTCAGCCAGTAGCCAAGTTTAGGAAGTCTAACTTCTCTGTTCAAAAAAAAATAATAATAGAAAAGGGTGAAACCCTAGCGCAGCTTTGAAATCTAACTCTTAAGTTTATACAAAAAAATAAATTAAAAGAAGGGTAAAACTTGTGCAAATAATAGAAAAGAATGTAACCCTAGCAGAATACGACTTTTACACAATTAGAGATCCTGAGCATAGCTCAACAGATTCAATTCGACAAACAGAAAATTTACTTAGTGCTCGCACTACAGAAATTAATAGTTGAATTAAACTTTTAATTAACAAAGAACTACCAGCTAAAGCAGCAGTTCTTTTCAACTAGGTATATGGTGTGCTCGCAGCTTCACAAGCAGGAATTCTAAAACTTCAAAAAAAAACTGATGTCATTATTTAGAGCTTAGTGGAGTAATAAAGTTCAATTTTAAACAATTCAAAAGTCAAGAATTGAATAATTAAGCCAAATACGCACGACATACTGGCCTATATTCCTATATTCAATCAAAAGTATCCATCAAATTATTAGAATCACTTAAAAGGTCTGTCCAAATAAAGTGAATCAGCTAAACGGCAAAGAGTTTGCCAGGAGATTTAGCCGAATTTGAGACAGATCGGAGAGGCAAGCCTAGTGTTTATGATCACATTAGCATACAAGCATTCACAGACACTGTTACCGCAGGGGACAATCATTAGGATATGTCATTGGTTCTACAAGGACTAAATTTACGCTGATGTGAGACAGTACTTCTACAAGAGGTGTATCTCGGAATACAATTACCATGAAATATGAACCCGGGAGAGATCGGATCTTGAATGACACAATTTAGCCAAATTGCATTGAAGGCTGCATTGGATTAGTCTACAAAATCACAGTTGCATGGACACAAACATGGTGAGAAAATGGGATATGGACTGTGATGTTGAAAATTTGAAAGCGAGTGGCGCTGACCTCCCAAGCTAAGCTAAGGTGGAATGAGGTATCGTTTGAACATTGAGCTTTGCCAACTCAAAATCAAAATCAAATTATCACTGGATCTGAAAAAGGGCATCCTCTTTCATGCAAAATTTACAGCGCCACCCAATTGTAATAAGATTATGCATAATTTGGCCGTGGATGGATGGATCTTCAATCCTGAAGTGACAAGTCATAAGGCTCTTACTGCAGAGAACAGAGGTCATCCTTAAAATTGCAGTAATCTCTATCTCCTAGCACAAACCCATCTGACGCAGGAACTGATATGCACCCCGAGCTCGACAAAGTTTCCTGTTGCATATTCTGAGATCCAATATTTGAAGTCTCTTGCTTACTTACAATATGGATAATGATGGATATACTTCAGTTTTCACACTGCGAGATAATTGAGTCCGCTGGTCTATACGGTGTAGATCGAAACCATCACATATTTTCTCCGAACTATTCTATTTGCCATTTCTAAATATCGAACCTTGACTTGGCAGCGATATGGAACATCAACAAAGTGCCAAATGTCAATAAAAGTGCCCAGGTATATGCCATGGTCGAGAACCAAGCTTTCAATAGCATCCAGTTGCCAACTAAAACACCAGCAGGACCGTTAAGCAATATTTTAAGTCAAATAAAGGCCCATCGAAAATTAAAAGATATAGCAAATGCCATGAGTTCATGGTCCGAGATCCTACCGAATTCCAAGTGCCTAACGCGTTGACAGAGAGTGGTATAGTCAAGATAGGAAAAGCATCAAGTAAATTCAAGTTAAAGAGCTATGTCAACCTTACATTCGAGGCTCCAGCACCAACCCCTAAACTTCGAGGTCGCAGCCAAGCAAGGCTGGCGCAGATGGCTAGTAGGGCTGCCAAAAACGTGGCAGCCACCTCGGGGGTTAGCGTCTGGTGCACTGTGCTTAGTCCTGGTCGCATTATTGCCCATAAAGTTTCAGAACAGTCATACAGTAGACAACCTAAAACCAAATGAACTGATCAGTGTACCCAAATATTACTCCTAAATGAAGTTTTCTGCAGAAAAGAGTCCGGAAACCGACTGCTGGGAATGCTAAACTGGGAATGAGGGTCTCTCGATAGACAATGCCCGTGTGTGACTGAGGTTATTCCAGGTATTGCCAAACATGCATTCAATCAGGTATTGCAGACGAGACCAAACATGCATTCAATCAGATATTTCACTAAAGATAAATTCGATTTCTCAAATGCATGTTTTTACAAAGTGAACCTTTGTTTGTCGTCCTCCGGCCATATTCAGCTGTTTTTCCCTCGTCGCGTGAATTCTCTTCAGTCACTACTTTCGTCGACCCGTTTCTTAGATTGAAATTATGCTGTCACTCTATATATAAAGCTCTAATTAATGAAATTGCCTGAGCTCCGCCGGAATAGTCCTAGTGGTACCACCAAGATATTTAAGCAAGTATGATTGTGAATGCTGTCTGGAGGAAGGCATAAAATCCAAGAGCTCTAAAGGAAGCTGGTGAACGCTACTGTTTAGGGCAAAGGAAAGGTAAGTCGTGAAGGTGGTACGGCGAATAAGCTGTTCAGTCCATTGCTTGCAGTGAGTTCTGAGCAGTGGGCTTCCAAGATGAACGATCTATTGACGGACTCTTTTGAGCTACCCAGGATAGGGGCTTCCAAAGATGCATTAGATCTTGAGGCAGGGACCTCGGTCACTACCAATACATCAGATCTTGGAATGGAAGATTCCTTTAAACAGGTGAAAGATATAGAAAAGTTGATGGAAAAGCTGAATAAACAATTGCAGAAGCTTCAGGATGCACATGAGGAATCCAAATCTGTTACAAAGGCATCTGCTATGAAAGCAATTAAACAGCGCATGGAGAAAGATGTGGATGAAGTGGGAAAAATTGCACACAATATCAAGCAAAAACTTGAATCTCTTGATGCAGATAATGTATCCAACAGAAAGAAACCTAGATGTGAGAAAGGCACCAGTGTTGATCGCTCTCGAATGACAATGACTACCACCTTGAAAAAAAAAAAAAGTTGAAGGACCGCATGTCTGATTTTCAGACACTGAGGCAGATGATTCAGGAGGAATATCGTGAAGTAGTTGAACGAAGAGTTTTTACAGTGACTGGGACAAAGGCAAAGGCAGATGAAGAGACTATTGAACGCTTGATAGAGACTGGAGATAGTGAGCAGATCTTCCAGAAAGCTATTCAGGAGCAAGGCCGAATAAACCGACGGGGACTACCTTGTTTTTAACCAGAAACACCATAGATACTTCCCAGGAGGAGCACTAGGGTCACATATTTCCATAAGAAATCCTCACAACCGGATGCCTGGGTTTTAGGAGACAACCCAGCCAGGGAACGCAGTAAGGGCAAACCCTTAACCAGTCAAACTATGAAGAATGTATATATATATACTCACTAAAATTTAAGCACTCAATAAAATATACCCACTAAATTTTGAAAACCCTAGGGAGAAACCTTACCAACCGGTTGAGTTGCAGAGTTGAGTTGTAAAGCAGAACCCGAGCCCCTCCAGAACACAGTATCCCCATTACGAACCCTATCAAACTTCTCCCTCCCAGCATTGAGGCGTTTCCAATGCCCCTTAGCGCCGTGAAGCTGTAAAAGAAAACATTAAGGGTGAATCAACAAGAGGGAGGCTATGGGGAAGGCCTGAAAATTTAGCCGAGCGGCTGCTTGGAGTTGCAGAGCCCGCGAGGGGAAAATTCGGTAAGGAAAGTGAAAGCCTGTGAAAAGTTTACCCTTTTTAGGTCTTGGTCCTTTAATTATTTTTTTATTGCATGTTGGCCGCGTGTAGCCTTCGTAGAGTGACTCTTTGTCCGGAGTGAAGCTTATCCGAATATGTTTTTAAATTAAACATATTTATATATATTCTGAATCGTTCATGGATTATGAAAATGTCGATTTAAATAATTTAATTAATGGTTAGTCAAAGTTTATTTTTATTTTTGTTATATATTATTAATTATTTTTAATATATTAATTAAATTGTTTAATTAAATTTGTCCCTATAGTTAAATTTTGAATACATTAAAGTTAAACTCTCAAATATAAATAAAGAATTATAAAATCAAAATGTATAATTTATTTAAAATCTATATTCCTTACTTATGTGCTAAGATTAATTTAAATTTAAGTTTAAACATAGGGTTAGCAATAAGTCTAAGTAATTAGTTAAATAACCTAATGACCTTGTAGGGTTAAATTGCAAAGTAATTTGAATTAGATATAAGGTTAGGAGGTGACTTTGGCTAGATCGAATTTAGGTTTGGTACGGGGCTCTATATGTTGGTTTTCTTATGATACTATAAGACGAGGCTAGGTCATGCCCTTAAAATTCCAAAGTTCCATAGGACGGGAGAGAGGCCATATGTTTCGTATTATGTGTGAGATAATATGCGACTAATGAAAACATTAAAGGTAATATGGATGCATTTGAAGAACATTAAGGAGGAATGGTGCAATATAATGTCTAGACATGTAACATCGAAGGGACTAAGAGTTTTGAAAATGATAATGATATCAATAAGTAAATATATGTGACAAGTAAACACAACACAAGTAAAGTATGCCACTTAATTACCATAAGAGCGAGTGATAGGGATAGAAGGAGTAGTACACAAATGAAGAAGTCTTTCAAGCCCTATAATAAGAACTAGTGTAGAAATATGAAGTTGAATAGATGAATGACATTTCAAAATTGTTATAGCAAACGATATGGCGAGCATGGGTTGGTTGATCCATTATTGAACTTCTAGGATGGCTTAGCAAGAGGAAAGCCGTGAGGGAGCTAGAGATATGTAGGAGTGGTTAGAAATCACCATGGATAATATCAATGAAGGCATGGCGTATAACTATTAATATTACAAGGTATAAATTGAGAAAATAATATAAGAACAATTATAGTTATAAGAGTAAGAATTGCATGGTAGTATTATAGATTGTAATTATGGCCCTTGTAGGAAGTAAAAATTTTAAAACATTTTGGGCATCTTATATTACCCTTGCTAGTAGGCATATTTGAGCATCTCTGATGAACACTATATATAATAGGATTGCGTCCTAGGTGAAATAACATACTTCCCAAGAGAATTTATGATGGAAATAATCACGAGGATTGCGCCCTAGGATATAATGATTTGATGCTTTGATCATGGACACATAATCAATCATTGTAATAACACATCAAGGTCGAGGTCTGGGTTGACCACCTTCACCTTCACCTCCATGCAGAAAGGATTATATGTCTCCATTGATATCAACAACTCGCAAAATAAGAACAAAGCTTGATGCCACGTAAGTGTGTTGGATTCACATTAGTAGCATGTGAGGTGGTCATAGTGCATAATGTGTGTAGGTATCCATACGATCCATAGAGATTAATAAGCGTATGTATAGGAAACCTAGATTTATGACAACAAATACAAGTTTATAGTATGATAGATACTGGTAAATGGCTTTACGTTGTGCGAATAAGAACAAATTAGCTGTAAAATTATTAGAAGTAATGGTTCCCCTTCTAATTATATCACATGGAAAAGGAGAGATCAATGGTTAAAGTTGATAACATTTGCATTCTAATATGGTATAGTCCCAAAAGCCTTGTAACCATAATAGTTCTCCTAGTTTAGTGAATGTTACAATACTTTTGTTATTGCTTATTATCAATAAGGGAATAATAATGTAGGACCTTAGGATTTAAAGGACATGAACCTTCTCCCCTAAGAGAGGTATGCCAATCTTAAGGGTCCTTGGTAGTTGCGTGTTGAGTGAATACAAATTATGAGTTCTAAAGACCTCCATGTTAAATTATTGATTATTTCGTGCTAAGTTGGATCAATTTAAATCTTTGTGATGAGTAAACCTCTCTGATGTTATAACTTAAAGGATATTGTTAAACGGTAAGAAGTAGGATACTAAGGTGGATAACACTTGATTATAACCTTAAGCATTCTAGATATAATATTAAGATTCGATAGAAGGATTAATCTAAATGTTTCTTTAATTATTAGAATACATATCAGCGGATAAAAGAAGTAAAACCATAAGATAATATCGACATATTTAGTCAAGTCAAAGCTAAGTAGGAAAAGTTTGTCCAGCATCTGCTACTTGCAAGAATGGAGAGATTATGCGTCAAGATTTTCCCTGCATTATTATGACCATAACTTCGGGACGAAGTTTCCTGAAGGGTGGGTGTATGTAACGCCCCATATTTCGACTAGACAGGTTTATCCGTGACACATATTGAACTTTATTTTCTTATTATCTGTTGGACTTAACTAGACTGGGTAAACTATACTTATGACACGATACACCCGATTATATGTTGCTACCATGTGTATGTCGATACTATGTTGTCACTATGAATATGATGTTATGATATTATGATCTTACTATGTTCATGCAGTTAATAGGTTATGGTTATCATGAGATTCGTTTCTTTTATGATGACGATATATATGTTTTAAATTTTTCATTAATGGAATGTGAAATATATGATGTTATACATGGATGCCATCCTATGATGAAATTGATTGAATTGTTATATGTCATGCATACCTGTGATGAGCTAAAATTGTGGCGTGAAATAAAACGATGTCGATGATATAGATCAATTGGCGATCGAATGGAAATGCTTGTTATAAAATGTATATTTTGCGAAATACTAACCTACAGGATACAAGGGCTATGGGATAGCGAGATACTTGATCTAATACATGGGATAAGAACTTTTCCATGCAGTAAAAGCTTAGCAACCAAAATTGATGGTACGATGACACAAACCGATAATCTCGATAGCAGCAAAGTATGAGTCGATAAGGGCGTAGGCCCAGTATGTTGAGAGGGATGGATGTGTTTCCCACCCTAGATTTCCATGATACCCGAGGTCGTGGGAGGGCCGTGCTGAGACACGCTCCCCATGTTGTTGTGATGACGATGGTCGGATGCCTGCTAGGGGAGGATAGGTCCGCTGTTCAGCCGACGCTATCGCTCTCAGGTTCTATGTGGTCAGGTCGGTGAGTCCGACATCCACTTTTGTACTAGCAGAGGAAGGATAGGGAGGATGGAGGACGTAGGTTATGATGGGAGGATATGTTAGTTAGTACTGTTGAGGGTTGGATATTCCTTGATCTTTAGTTAGTGGGAGTAGATACCCTTCCTGTACTTGATTGATTAAACTAATGTAAACATAAAGACAATGATGTTAAATCGTAAAGGGGTAACTGTTAAATAACCGAGGATGTTAAAGTAATTATACTATATATTATGCTTGCTCTTCTGCATGGGGGTAAATACTATTATTAGTTAGCAGGTATGCATAGGCGGAATGGGGTTTGTTTATAGTACACATCCGACATGTGCATACACTGGCCATGCATGCACACCTTGTACGTGTACAATATTACTGGTGTATAACATACTTGTCATGCTTGAATAGTAGTATAAATGTCATAGATAACTCAGTTAAGGATACATCAATCAACTGAGGTAATGAATGGTTAGGTTTTTAATGTGTAAATAAGTGAATTAGTAATTATATGAAAACATTGTAATAATAAATTAAGACAAGTGTCGTCAGTTAACATTGTCATAGGAGAACTGTTGTGAATAGGGTAATGATAGTGTCTAATTAATTAGTAAAATTGTTTAAGCCCTCACAAGTGCTTTGTTTATAAGAACAAGGATGCTATATTGATGATAGGGTACTCACGTGATAAACAAATAATTAAGAATACTATGATTAATTCACCTTTTATTATTGTTAAATGGTGATTTAATTATTATTATTAATTAATAAATGGTGTTTTAATTATTATTATTAATGGTGATTTAATTATTATTATTACTTAATTAATAATATTCCAGCAACATTTATATCCCTATCGTAACAATTGCAATATAAGTAAGATTTAAAATATTGATTTATAAATTAATATTGTGTGATTATTTCCATTTCAAAAGTTAGCCATAATAGGATAATCATTCTTGAAAGGATGTGATGTGAAGGAATAGGTATTAAATATTATTTATTTATTTAGTATGAGTCTTAAAGTTTAAGTTACATGATAAGTTATCTTGTCAGATTGGTAAAACCATTAAGACGTGCCTTGTCCCAAACTGAAAAGTCAAACTAGAACATATATTATTGTATTATTTTATTCAAAAAACACTAAGTGCAAATATGGTGAATAAATGGAGAATTATTAAAATATATCTCGAATAGAGAACCCGTAGGTAATATCTCCTACCCTAATAAATACTTACCATCGAATAATTAAATTACAACAAATTTACTGTAAGTGCATTAATTGTCGGTGCATTAAGTGAAGAAATATATTATTATATTGTAAACTTGTATAAATGTTAAAGTCAGGGGATTTAATGATTGAAGGGCTCGAGAGAGGGAATTTGGGGCGGTGGAGTAAGCCTCAAGTCTTCTCGAGGAAGGAAAGGTATTTAGGGAAGGGTGAAGGGAGAAGAAGGGAGTTTTTTTTTTCTGGGGGAGGAGAACTGTGATTTTGGAGGTGAAGCTGAGGAAGGGGTAAACCCCAACTCCAAGGAGGAGGTGGAAAAATCATAGGGAAAACTGCACCTATGGAAGTATAGTAAGGAATGATGCTCTCGGGCTTATCGGTTTGTGGGCTCGGGGGCTAGGAAACCCGTCGGTTTCCTAGGGCCAGCATGATAAGAGCTGGTCGGTAGGGTGGTTCATTCGATCGGTTGCTAAGCTTTAAAGACAAAAATCTGGAAGGAAATCTACAGCAAGCTATGAGACAATCTACAAACTTCAAACTTCTGGAAACAGGTATTTTCCTTGTCAATTATTAGTTTATTATGCTGAAACATACTCTTATACTCTTATGCTGAAATATGTACATGAAATAAAATCCTAACATGTCACGTTATTTTACATCTGTAAAGTTTGTTATTTTTACATCTGTAAAGTTTGTTAATGATTAGAAACGAAAAGTGCTTATACTAAGGTTAGGAAATTTTCATTTGAATAGCGATCAATTTATTAGAAACTTATACGAAATTTCATTTGAACAACATAAAATAAGCTTGTCATGTGCTCTGCCAAAAACGAGAGCACTACATGGTGAGTAGTTGAAGAGGAGAAATCTCATTGTGGGCTTGAAGATTCACAAGTAGATGTGAATTCTGCAAGAAGGTTAAGAAGACAATAGTCCCAATAGGAAAAGGCTAGGTAGAATTGTTGTAGAAAAAAGTGAAAAAATGATAAGTGAGTATTTGACAAGACAACTCCAACAGTGAGGTTGGGTAGAGCTGTAAAATTTTAGAAGAAATTACACATTGGGGAGGTGTAAGATGGCATATAGAAAAATAATTAAGATTGGGAGTTTCAACAAAATACGGTCCTATGAGAAAGAGGCCTTAGAAGAAGCACGTGACTTTGTGAGAGAGTAAGGAAAATGGTGGTTAAGCTGGAAGCATCATAAGGGATTGAGAAAACCCTTGGTCAAGGTAAAGCATTGAATAAATTGATGGAAAATAACAGGACTTTGAGAGAAGAAAAGCTTCTTGTTGCACATGAGCAAATTATGAAAAGGTTTGAAGTTCTCGAATAGGCAAAGAAGCCATTCCATATTAGGACATGTAATGTGCATGATAATGAGAAGCAACGAGTGGAAGAAGACCTCATAGTAGATGAGGAATAAGAAAAAGAAGAAGATGAATTTGAAGACAATGACTTGCATTGGGGTGAAGATGAGGATTATGATTATAAAAATAAAATTATTGAATGTGCACTAGAAGAAGATAAAATGATGGAAGATATTTCATAGGGAAATTTAAGTCCCTTAATGTATTGCGATGATGTTATGGAAGATGATATTAAAATGGAGAATATGATGATGATTATATTAAAACCATTAGACATGAAGTAGAGACAAAAACCTTAAAATGAGCCACTCAAATTGAAATGTGTTTCCACTAGTAGCGCTCTTTTTTTGTTTCGATCTTAATTGGACTCTATGTGCAAGTGTACAGTATTGACAAATCTAAGGTCTAATGGGTAGTGAGAAGAATTCATAGAGATGAAGTGTTGACTATAAGAATAAAGCAAGTACATCTTAGATCTTGTGACAATATAGAACCTAGTGGAAGGATTCCCTTGACCTCATAGCCAATGTTAGTCATTCAAATGGTGATTCATAAGTAAATAAGGGGTATGTACTTCACATGTCAAGGAAACCTATGATTGAGTGTACAAAGCAAGAGGCTTGTTAAAGAATGCATATGATTGTACAAGGTACCAATGATCATATTATAGGTCAAGATTCATGGTTCAATGAAGATAGGGATTGAAAAAAGAGTTATGCCAAAATAAATGTGAACATAGGGGATAAATCTTCCTAGAGTCAGAATGTAGAAGAGCACAATAAAATTGCACAAGGGTGTAAAATTGTTTTTCAATTTGATTAAAAACTTTTGAAAATCCTTGAGTGGACCAGACCAATTGAACTAAGCCTACACATATGCTAGGTAAATGGTCTCAACATTTGATTAATTACATTAAGGTTGAGTGGGTAGTTACAACCTAGGATTTTCTCCCCATAAAGATGTAAAGACCATTTGTCGAGATTACCTTACACTTTTTACTTGCCTATGACTTCAAGATGACATTTCTTAAAGGGCCCAACATTTTTTCCTTGGGTAGTTATAATGTTATGTTTCTTATCTTAGTAGTACATTTGCTTAGTATTTGTCTAGACTTAGTTGGACTAATGAAGTCATTTAATATGTGGACATTTGGACCTATTTTGATATTACTTATGCATTGATAATATACAATTTTCCTAGTATATGTTTATAATGATGATAGTTATGAGATTCCATTTTGGCATGAAGTTAAAATGTTTGAATTTTCAATACATGAATACTAGTTCAAGATTTATGCTATGTATGTATGTAGATGTAAATTATGCATGATGTGAGTGTTCATATGTATAATGAAATCTTTGACTAAGATCGGAACAACTTACAGATGTGGCCTCAAAGGCAATTATTAGCATAGAGAGATGTAGATATGGATATTGGTTACAGACCATGGAAGGGTGTATGTATAATGCTCACCATTTTTCCTCCGAACCTAAAGTCACAAAAGTTAGTTAGAGTCCAGCTCACACTCCCCTATTTGTGTGACAGAGATTTCAAGTATCTATTTTTTTGGTCAGTGGATGTAGTGGCTATGACTTATTTCCACTCCCCTTGAGAGGCCAATAGGAAGAAAGAGAAAGGTTGCTGCCATTGGTGACGGGAAGATGGAAGAAGCGGTGTGATTTATGCTTTCATATCTCATGTATGATTGTGAATCTGCATATGTGTTGGATTATTGTTGACTTGAATGGAATAATATAGATTTGTGTGAACATTATGGATTACGAATTGACATATGTGTGTTGTTATTGCTTGCTCAGTTTATTTCTAAATAAGTGTTGATTTAATTTCTCTCTCTCTCTCTCTCTCTCTCATATTGATTTGTGGGTGTGAGTCCGTATCGTTATCCCCATGGTTTCTTTCGGGTTAAAAGGAGGTGAAATGGAAGAAGAGAGGGTCTTCTTCTTTTACTAAGAAATATTATTTATTTTTTCTTTACCCCTTTGAGAAAACAATGGAAATTTTGTCATGGTGATTTTTCTTCCTACTTGAGGTGTCATATCCACATAGTATGTTTGTTCTTGCCTTAGGAGTTCAAAAGCTGAAAGTGTAAAGTGATAAAGTTTATAACATATAGTTTATTTTATTTTTATTGTAGGTAGGTATATTTTGAAAAATGAAATGTCCCATTGCGCCCTATTGAGAAGACAAGTCCCCTTAGGGGGGAATTTCAGACACCGACTACTTTAAGAACAACATTCAATTGATACCACGATAAAGTTTTATAACTTATGATTATAAGGCATATACCCTTGGTGCAACATCTCCATAGTTGGCCTTTAAGTTTTCCATGTATGTTTCTAAGCTATAAAGTTGTGTTACTTCGAGTAGGTTGTGTGACCCTAGCTCATAAGGGTTTGCAAATTGCAGTTCGCTAAGCTATGACATTACATCTATGTACCTGGTGGGACCTTATTCAATGTATCAATGTCAACATTAACTCCAATATAATGGATATTGTGGGTTCTCTTAATATCTTGACAACAATACCTCTTACCAAAAAAAACCAATACTGATCAAATATCCATACCTGATCAAATCATCATTGTAACATATGATCTCAAATATGCATAATCATTTTGACACACACCTTCAAATATACATTATTATATTTAAATGTTGCAAAGAGACTCATGTCCTCAGGGTGGTATAAGGAACCATATGGCTACATCCATTCACCCCTCAATTGTTGTATTCCTTTCAAACAAAGTCACTACCCACTTTTTTTTTAACATATAAACTTACTCTTTTATATGTGTAAGATAAACAAATATATATGCAACCTAAAAAGGTTTCATTCTTTTAAAGTGGTGATTATAGTTTTATATTTCAAACATATGCGTGATAATTTCATCGAGAGTAGTGAAGTTCTCTACAACTCAGTATGGGGGAGATGTTGTCACGTAACGTAATGTTATATAACATTACCAAATAAAAAAAAATTAAAAAAAATTATGTTCACTCATAAAATAAAAAAAACAAAACCAAATGAAAAGTAATTAAAAGAATCCATGTCGGCTCATAAAATAAAAAAAATTAAAACCAACATAGTTCCATCTTAAACCTAGATATATCAAGCACCGAGAGAGGTCTAATTTTTTTTCCAGATGTGTAAAAAATTTACACCAGAAAAAATTGGATCCCTCTCAATGCTTGATAGAACTAGGTATAAGATGGATCTATGTTGGTATACAATCATTTCATGATTTCGAACACCATTATTGTTATTTGAGAAGTAGCTAAGAAGACTATATGCTTTGTGACTTAGTAATCTTACCAAACATTGATATAATAAAAATATACCATTAAAGATACAATGCCATATATTGGGAAGAGTCATTGTGTTCAGAGGCGCTCTCTTGGAAGATGTGTACTGTAATTAAAAATGAAAAGAAATAAAAATTAGATGTCGACTTAAATAAATAAAATAAAAACAAATTGCATGTCGGCTTGTTGTTCACTATACACCCACATATATATCTTATAAATATCAAACTATTGAACCATTTCACTCTAATCCAATCACAAAGTGACTGTTTGAGGAGCGTTGTATGTTTTGAGGAGCAAAATCAAAGTGTAAGGATCCTTGACTGTTCGTGGAGTAAATATTGTAAGTGAACATGCTCATAATTCAGACTTGTAGGTTAAGAATTCACATGAGGGAATTTAAATGTATATAGATGATCATCTTCATCGTCTATATCTGCAAACATAAGTTTTAGCATTAGTCATCACGAGCTAATGCTTATGCATATTTATATCTAAATTTACATGAACATGGTATGAATGCATTACTAGATATAGTCTTAAAAAAAAATATTATGTAGCACCCCTATCAATCTTTAACCATATGACTACCCCATAAGAATAATAAAATATTACATTACCCCTTTTGAAAGCATAACCAGATAGTCTTGAACAAAAAATATTCCCTAGCATCCCCATCAATCTTTAACCATATGACTGACCCATAAGAATCAAAACCGGAGTTTGTATAAGACGTCTTTGCTACAAGAGTAACTACTAGATTTGATATTTGCAAAATGCTGAAGAGAGTAAAAATTACTTCTGTAATTCCTTGGCCAAGAAGAGAACAAGGAAGCGAAACCTTTTGGAGGGAAATAATTACTATGCAAATCTAGTGCAAATTGAGTATCTTTTTGAAAGAAATGGTTGTAACGTGCATGCAGCATACACGCGCACACACACGCTCTCTCTCTCTCTCTCACACACACACACACACACACAATGTGTGGACATGTATATAATTCCCATGCATGTATGTATGTTGTCCATGTATCAATGAATCTCCTGCTATTCTCCTCTAAAAAGTGCATGCATTTAGGCATTGCCATCCCCATTGACAAGTTGTATTCTTCCTCACAACATCCCAAATTGACAAACAAAACATTCCAAGTTCTCAAGCAAAACCTACCAATCTAGAATTTGAAAATTCCATTAAAGCATTACAGCGCAAGCTCCTTCCCACTCAAATTCTGCCAATTTGTAATGTAAGGTTATATGCCACCTCACATTGAATTTAAAAATTAAAAAATAAATTAAAATAACAATTTTGAATTGTGAAACACATGAAGAAAAGATTGATCTAGAGTTAAAATATGAAACTGTTGCACTTTATCATATTTTAATTCCTAGTTGTCAGAAAGGTTACCTTTGATTTCAATTTTAAAAAATCATGGTACTTTTTGTTGTTTGTGCATAGATTTCAGTGTTTGTTACATTAATAACAGTGTATTGCTTACATTTTGATCTTCCTGCATAGATTTCAATATAAGCTACATTAATAACATTATGTTGTTTACATTTTGATATTTGTGCATATATTTCAATGTCTTTTACATTTTTTTTTTAACAGGAACGCGAAGTGTTGTATATTAAACATAGAAAATGGTGCAGATACAAAAATCCCTTTTAAGAAGGGTGGAGCAAAAAAGCTGTTATGCAGTTCAAATTGGATCAGTTTTAGGTGCTTACATTAATTAGTTTTAGCTTAAATTGGATTAGTTTTAGCTTACAATGTGTTGTTTACATTTTGACCTTCATGCATTGATTTACTGTAAATTTTAATGACATTATGTTTTTGAAAAATATTCATATAATAATTCAAGTTAATTAATTGGATTACACATTACTAATAAAAAAAGTCCCACGCTAATGATGCCAAAGTCCCCTTTTGTTGTTGCATTCCCATAACTCTATACAAGGAACCTAAAAAGAAATTATTTATAACTTTACCAATGCTAGTGAATAATGGTGTGATGAAACTTCCCCTTAAGGGGACTTGTCCTCGCAATAGGGCGCAATTGGCATCATTTCAAAATATACCTATATAAAATAAATTAAATTAAACTATATGTTAGGAACTCAATCACCTTACACTTTCAGAGCAATTATTCCGTTTCCCACTCTGGGCCCGCCTCGGCGCGTTAAACCTCTGCCTGATTTGACGTCGGCCCAACAATACCGGAAGGTCCCCACAGTCGGTCGCTCCCACACTCACCCCAATTGAAATCGCACGGAATCTCTTCTCACAACCAGTGTGGGCAGTGTGTCCCGCAAGGTCCTATGCTTCAGGGGCCCCACTGCCTGCTAGCGGTCTCCGGCAGCGGTGTGCTGTGAGCTAGACGAAGCTTTGGCCGGCCGAAGCAATTTCTACGAGCGTTTCACTGGCTCCATGGGACCGGCTGTCTATGCTTTCTTTGAAAGATGGGGAACGGTGAACAGAATTATTGGCGGGGGCCGGGTCCCACCTTGCACATCCCTGTAGGGCATTTCCGATTTAACTATGAATGTGATGACGTCATCAGCCTTAAATGGCATGTAGTTAAGGTGACTTTAGTTTGGTTGACCTTATTTATGGTGATAGGTCGAGATTTATGGGCCCTATTTGTTTATGACATAACGTTGCTCTTTACCGTTTGATATTGACAAAATAATGCACTTTAGAATTTAAAGTAAATTCAATATTTTTTTAATATTTAAACTAAATTTAATATTTAGAATTAAAGTAAATTCTTTTGAATGTAAAGTAAATTCAATATTTAGAATTTAAAGTAAATGCAATTGTGGCAGTTAAGGTGGTGGAACATGGAATTGTTCATTGAAATTTAAATGCTTTTGTTGGTTGGTTTCAGAAAATAAGATACTGACGTGGGAAAATTACATGAAGAGGGTTGGATAGGGTCATAGTTATTGTATATTATGTAAGGAGGCAGAAATATTGATCATTTATTTGTCCATTGTGATTTTTTTTTACTAGTTTGGAGGGAGGTCCTAAGCCTTCTTAAAATAACCAAATTGTGGTGGGTAGGGACTTTCAAAGAATGCCTTCATCATTGGATTTCAATGAAGAACAAGTAGGCTAAGTTCCATGTTTATATGAGCTGGCACATATGGAAGTAAAGAAATGTAGCCTTGTTTGAAGACTATCTTAGAAATACTATGAGAGTCAATCATTCTGCTATTGGTCCTTACAAAGAACTACACTCGATGGAAGGTAACATACAGGTCATAAATTTTACCCCTCTGTTGTTAGATGAGTCCATGCATAGTGGGTTCTTTGATGGAGCCTCCCAGGAGGGTGGGAGTATTTCAGGAGCCTGGATGGTACTAAAGTTTAAAACAAATCACTCTTACAAGCCGTGGATGGGGTGTGGAAGAGGTGCTAACACCAAAAGTTAGCAACTTGCTTTCCGTGGGCTTCTATATTTTTCCCAATACAAGGAAATCTCTCATATGCAAGTGGTAGGATATTCCAGGATTGTCATTGATTGGACTCAAACAAAATGTAAGTTACGGGTTATACTCTTGGAATGGTGGCAATTCCGAGACATCCAAGATTCCTTTCACTTTTTGCAATTCCATCATGCTTATAGGGAGTTCAACATTGAGGTTGACCACTTGTCCAAAAAAGCTTTGCATATAGCTAAAGGCATGATTTTCTTTGAAGAATGGGTGGATTCTACTATGGAATCTCAGGGTTCTCTTTAACGTTTTTGACTCTGGAGGATTGGGGCAGATGAATTTAACTGAAGATCAATTGAGGGTAGATTGTTTTCTATTGGAGTCCTTCATCATGGTAGGTCTGCAAGTCACTGTTGGGGCCAAGGTCGCAGCTATAGTAAAAGCTGCGAATTTTGGGAAAAAGCACGAGTATGGAAGGAAAGTGCTAATTTTGGGACAAGCACTAAGTTTTGGGTAAGAAGGAGACGGTGCGCAGTACGGTGCCAGATGGATGATCTCAGCGCAGATCACGGACCGGAAATTGCGGAGCTCGCGCGCACGTCATCGAAGAATGAAGGTGGCTCAGCTACCATAATAAATAAGGTGATGGAGTAGAGGGCTTAGCTACCCTCATTTAAAGGCTTAGTACAGAAGTTATGGTTGCTCGGATCAAGGAGGAGCAACGGACCAGAGCATTGAAGGCGAAGGACGATCGCCCATACCCACAATCTGCGCCGGAATTCATGGAGCCTGCAGGAAGCGGCGACGTGACTGCAAGCGGCGCCTACAGTACACCTAGCCATGTGCGTGGTTAGGGTTTTTGGGAATCACTGTTGGGAAAGGCCCACAGTTTTGTAAAGGTGTGACCGTCATGGCTACCTATATAGATGAATCATTGTAATGGGTAGAGGGTTCTTCCTCCCTTCCTTCAGTTCCTTCCTTTTGGAGAGTTAGAGAGTTAGATGCTAGACTGTTAGAGAGCCAGTCTAAAGGGATAGATCATGTGTTGATTATCCTTCACTGTAATTTCTACCCGGTGTGTAGAACTAGAGAGAGGAAATCGGATAGCCGAGGAGCTAATCCCTGAGTTGCCAGACAGTCTGAGTCGACGTCTGTGCCTTTGTAATCTCCATAGAGAGGAGACAAGCTTGAGAAAAGGGCTCCCAGCTGTGTGCGTGGAGTTTCCTGTAAGTTCTAAGGCTGCAGCTGTGTGCGCAGCATATTGTATAACTCTATCATTTTCTGGTTAATATAAAACTCCTGAGGACGTGGTTTTCCTCGAGGAGATGAGCTTCACTTATATCTTCTTGTTATAATGTTTGTGTGAATGATCTCTATTTCGAGTTCATTATTTGTGTATGCAAGACTTCTGTCTTATCTTTGTGACTGTTTGAGCGAGTTGGAAAGACCCCTTGATAACTATAAGTGTCTTAAGTACTAAAGAGGTAGTAACGCACGGTCGCTGCGGCGAGAGCAGACTGCGTTACTGCGCTAGATGCGAAGGGCGAGAAAGTGTTCCGCGCGTCGACCCAAGAAATAGTTGCCTGCTGCGTTAGAAAGGAGAAACTGCGCAGTAGACCTGCCAAGGAAGGGACCCACGCAGCTGCGCCAAGCGGCCTGCGGGAAGGTCCGACCGCCGATTTCGCAGGAGCCATTCAAGGAAAAGCCATCTCCGCGTCACCCCGGTTAAGGAAACCTGATTCCTTAACCCCCCCATAGCCACTTCGGGTGAGACCTCGAGCTGCCGCGCAGCTCGTTGCCGAGAGGGCCAGTGCGCCAAGGGGTTTTGTTGCTGCGCTTCATTAAAACCCGGGTCTGCCCAAGAAAGCAGCCAACAAATGGTTCCGTTGCCGCGCGAATGAGACTTGTTATTTTGGCGACGCGCGAGATAGAACAGTGCAACAAATGGTTCCGTTGCCGCGCGAATGAGACTTGTTATTTTGGCGACGCGCGAGATAGAACAGTGCAACAAATGGTTCCGTTGCCGCGCGGATGAGACTTGTTCTTTCAGCGACGTGTGAGATACTGTTGGAGCCAACAGATGGTTCCGTTGCCTCATGACTTTTTGATCACGTCACTTCCGTTGCTCTGAACCTTGTTGCTCAGCCAACAAATGGTTCCGTTGCCTAGTGACCAACAAATGGTTCCAAATGTGTTACTGGAATCCTACAACTAAGGAAATTGGAGATTGGTTTGATTTAAAGGCTAAAGAGTTTGCTGAACAAGAAAATAGAAGCCCTACGCTTCAAACAGAAGATTGGTTACAGAAGTATATTTATGCTGACCTTTACGAAATTTTCTTTGTTACGTTTGCATTGGAGTTACACGCTTGGATAGCCAAGTTAGCAGATTCTAGACCTAAGCTGCATGTTGATCGACCCCTCACGTGGACGCCTGAGCTAGCTAGTATTGTGAAGCGGATAGACAATCCTGTGTCCCGCGCAGTAGACTTTTGGTTGAATAGTCTACTGGAAGGTTTTATTACCGAATTTGCAGTCGATACAAGAAAGAGTTTCAGTGAAGCTGAGAGGAGTTTCTTCCAAGTACACAGAGGTAAGTTCTTAAATTCTCTGAACTTATGGATTAAAATGCTTCTGTATGAAAAAGGAAAGCTATGTATTGCTTCTGATGAATAGCATAGTCAAGTAATGTCCGTAGATTCTGATAGTGATCCTGAAGTTATTGGTTGCACTCGTAGTGGAAAACGATATAAAGTAGGCCTTGACCAATATCCTTTTGAGTCTAGCCCAGACAATCGCCAAGTCCCTAGAGCAAGCCATATAGAAAGACAGGGGAGTGCTCATATCCCGTATTACCCCTTTACACCGCAAAAACCAGACGGAGCTCAGTATAATCCTACAGTAACACCTTCGAGTAGCCCACACGCTACTTCTAGTACCTCTGTACCACCTTTGTTTAACCATCCCGGAGGCACTGCTACAGTACCTCCACCTCAAACCCGTGCAAGAAGGATGGGTGATGACATGAAACTACCAACTTTTAGAGGAACAGGGATAGAGGACCCTGAGCAGCACTGGTTCTTATGTGAAGCCATTTGGACAATTAAGCAAATTAATGATGATGCTGTTAAACTGGTTCAGTTAGCAACCACACTAAGAGAAAGAGCCTTGACTTGGTTCATGAAATACTCAGCAGCACAGAATAGGACGCTTGCTGAGGTAAGAAATGCCATGATTAGAGAATTCAAGAAACCTAAGTCAGAATCACAGTGTATAACAGAGCTCAAAGACATCAAACAGTTACCTACAGAATCAGTATGGGATTTTGACCAGAAGTTCAAAGCCTTGATAGATCAAGTAAGCTTCGAGTTTGCACCACAGCAACATAAAGAATGGTTCATTGCTGCGCTGCTCCCACACATTAGACTTCCTCTTATGCAACAGAATCTCAATACTCAGGAACAAGCTCTAGAAATGGCTATGAAACTAGAAGCTTCGCCAATTGCAGGAACAAGCAACGATGTTGCGCATTTACAGAACCAATTAGCAAACTTAACCTTGCAAGTGCATGATATTAAGAAAGGCAAGGAGATTAAGGAAGAAATTTGGTGTACAAAATGTAAAGCCCAAGGTCATTCAAAGGACCATTGTCCTGTTTTCATAGACTATATTGCAACTGGAGCACCTAATCCTTTACCACAGGCACAAGGGCCTTGGTGTGAAATCTGCAGAACTAGAGGTCATAGACCACAAGAATGCCACTTACTTCAGAAATATGTACAAACTCCAAAGAATCTATATTGTAATTTCTGTAAATCAGTAGGTCATGATGAGAACAATTGTAGAGCATATGATCTTATGATAGAAAGAAAGCATGATGTTTATAGGGTACAAGCAGAGACACAAGGACCCACAGCAGGTCCACCTTATGACCAATCTCGGGACGCCCGAGCAGCAAATTACAGAGGACGTGGACGCATAACAAATTTGGGTCGTGGAAGAGGACAGATCACTTGTTATAATTGCGGAGAACAAGGTCATTTTGCTAGGGATTGCCAAAATCCTACAACCCTCTGCAGATATTGTAAATCTTCTGACCATATCATTGAAGAATGCCCTCAGTTACAGGCTAAGATGCAAGCAAAGACACCACAGGTCAATCAGAATATCCAGTTGATTGGAGCCGAAAAAAGAGAACCAGACCCTACAGTTAATATAGTGACACGCAGTGGAGCTACCACTGGTGCGCAAGAGATGGGAACGGGAAAGCAAGCGACGCAATGGGTGCGCCGCGCTAACATTAAACCAGCCCCACTTAACCTACAGAAGCAAAAAGAAGCATTTAAGCAAGCTCAAGAGTATTTCTTAGATCCGAGAGCTTCGAGTTCTACCGCAATTTCGCAGAACAATAGTAGATCGCAAGTGCTAAGACAAGACAACTTGGTACAAGAACAGGCCACTACAGCTGGAAGACCTGACGACGATAAGGAGCATGCCCTAGGCAGTGTTCATGCGTTCCTGCGACAATGTTTAAAATTGTTGCGCAATGAACAAGCAACTCTAGAACTCCAACACCTGCTGGATCAGTGCCAACACTCTGCTTCGACGAACACACCACAGCGTGCTGTTCACCAGATTAGGAGTCACATTAGAACAGGAAAAGAGATGAGGCTCACAGCGCAGATTGGAGCATTTGAAATGGACGAAGTCATGTTAGATTTGGGCTCAGAAGCCAATGTTCTCACTATGCAGACATGGGAACAGATGGGAAGCCCTCAGCTTACAAGATCCCCTATCCAGCTAAGACTCGCAAATCAGCAACGAGTCTCTCCATTGGGCAGATTACCCAATGTACCTATTGATATTGAAGGAGTAAGAAGCTCTGCAGATTTTGAAGTAATCAAAATTATGGATGATAGTAGACCATACCCAGCGCTGTTAGGAATAGACTGGGCACTTGATAATTTGGCTGTCATTAACCTGAAGAAGAGACAGATGACCTTTGAGGATGACCAGATCAGGGTCATCGCACCTCTTGATCCTATTCAAGGACCAAGATATATAGAACCTATTCGCGCAGAAGAGGAAGCGCGCCACATGGAAAGCTTGTATCAGATGACCACTAACCACAGTGACTATGTCAACCCCACAGCAGACGGCCATATCAGCTGGCGATGTGATAGCTCGTGCACATCAGATTCAGATGCAGGATTGGAAAATTGGCAGAATCGTCTACATGAGGTTTCTGCAAGACGTTGCGCCATGATGACTAAATCCATTCGATGGATTGGCACAGAATTAACTGACACTCCAACTTTTGATGGTCTAACCGAAGTAACTAAATTCATACAGGAATATGAACAAAAGCTTCCAGAACCACAGCGCATCCAGGCACTGGATATAGCATTGCGCGCTACACCCGCAAGATGGTGGATTGCGCACAAGGAGAATATTCATACATGGAAAGACTGTCGCAGACTGATACTGCGCAGATTTCAGGACACCACAGCCGAAGCGCTACGCAAATATGAAGGACAGAGTGACCCCAGGTCACACATTGAAGCATGTATTCAGCAATGGTCAGATATTCCGGAAGATGAATGGGTTCACCAATTCATCCACACATTAGATACAATTCCAAGGAATTGGTATACTGAAATAGAATTGCGCAAAGGCACTCTTACTTGGGCTCTTATGATAGAAAGTTTTCAACTTACATTCAGCTTTGAGTCAGAGCATCCAAGCATTGATCAGGCTCTGAAGTGTATTAAAAAGAAGGTATTTGAACCAGGTCTAGTAACAGAATATTCCCAACCAGATTGGGCTGTTCAGATGGAACATGCCCTGGAATGTTATAACTTTACCGCCGAATATGAGGAGGACGATCCTCGCAACCTCAATATCCCAGAATCAGAAGGGACACGCAATATTGAAGGTCCTGAGCTTGATATTCCTGCCATCGCAGAACACGTCAAGCTCAAGAAAGTTAACATTGGCACAGAAGCTGACCCAAAGTTTGCTTCTATAGGAGATTATTGGGATGATGAAACCGTTGCGCATGTTTCAGATTTATTACGTGATTACCAGGATATCTTTCCGACCAAGTTCACAGAAATGAAAGGCATCCTAGGAGACTTAGGAGTGATGCGCATACCTCTGAAACCAGACGCCAAGCCAGTAAAGCAGCGCCCCTACAGGTTGAACCCGCGCTACAAAGAAAAAGTCAAAGAAGAAATTGATAAGATGCTTGCAGCAGGTATTATTGAGCCAGTAGAGGAAAGCGATTGGATTAGTCCTATGGTGGTCCAAGAAAAGAAAACGAAAGGTGAAATAAGAATTTGTGTCGACTTGCGCAAACTCAATGATGCATCAGCGCACGACCCATTTCCCACTCCTTTCACAGATGAAGTACTTGATAATGTTGGAGGACAAGAGGCTTACTCTTTCACTGATGGATTTTCGGGATATCATCAGATTAGAATCCATCCGGATGACCGCCACAAGACTACTTTTGCAACTGAATGGGGCTCATTCCAGTACACGGTAATGCCCTTTGGTCTTAAAAACGCACCTGCTATCTTCTCTAGAGTTGTTGTTGCTGTTTTTAAAGAATTTATCCACAAGTTTTTAGAAGTCTATTTTGATGACTGGACTGTATTTGGTTTACTAAAGAACCATATTGCGAATCTGCGCATGATGCTAGAAAAATGTAGACAGCATCAGATTTCCCTTAACTTGAAAAAATGTATATTCTGTGCGCCCTTTGGTATTTTGTTGGGACATATTGTATGCAGACAAGGACTCTTGATGGATCCTACGAAGGTTGCAATCATTGCTAATTTACCTGCGCCCAACTCAGTTAAGCAATTGCGCACTACATTGGGACATACAGGATACTACAGAAAATTCATCAAAGGATATGCAAGGATCACAGCGCCTATGGAAAGATTGCTGAAGAAGGATTCGAAGTTCCAATGGACAGAGGAATGCCAACAGAGCTTGGACACACTTAAAGAAAAGATGACCACAGCGCCTATTCTAGTTTTCCCAGACTGGAGAAAACCTTTTCATGTTCATGTTGATGCTTCTTCCATAGCATTAGGAATCGTGCTTACACAGTCTGGAGAAGGAAGTATTGACCACCCAATTGCTTACTCCAGCAGAAAGTTATCTACAGCTGAGAAGAATTACACCACTACAGAAAGGGAAGGACTAGCCATGGTGTATGCCCTACAGAAATTCAGACACTACCTGTTAGGAGCTCACTTTAAAATGTATACTGATCATTCTGCTTTGAAATATTTGGTCAATAAACCAGTTTTAGGAGGCAGAATTTGCAGATGGCTACTACTCTTTCAAGAGTATGATTTTGAGGTTATTGTAAAGCCAGGCAGATTGAATGCAGGGCCTGACCATCTATCCAGAATAGAGTCAGGAGAGGAACCTACGAGTCTGGAGGACAATCTGCCTGACGCACAGTTGTTTTATATCCAAGCAGCAGACGAATATTATTCTGATATTCTTAAGTTTCTCACTACCGGACAAGCGCCGGCTGAGTTTACAATCCAGCAGAAGAAGCAACTTGTTGTTCGAGCCGCAGACTTCACTTTGATAGCAGGCCAGCTTTATAAGTTGGGCCCTGACGAAATTTTGCGCAGATGTATCTTACCACATGAAAAGAGCTCTATCATCGCAGAAGCGCATTCAGGTACCGCAGGAGGCCATTTCGCAGGAAAGCCGACTGCGCAGAAAATATTAGCCGCAGGACTTTGGTGGCCGACATTGCACAAGGATACTAAGGAATTCTGTAAATGTTGCAATGTGTGCCAGCGCACAGGAAAACCCTCAAGGAGAGATGAAATGCCACTAAGACCCCAGATCACATTGCGTGCTTTTGATAAATGGGCCATTGACTTTGTAGGACCTATTAACCCACCAGGAAAAAGAACTGGCGCAAGATATATCATTACAGCTACTGAGTACCTCACCCGATGGGCTGAGGCGAAGCCAGTTAAGAACTGCGACGCTGCTACTGCCGCGCAGTTCATTTTCGAGAACATTATCACTAGGTTTGGATGCCCAGTGATCCTCATGAGTGATCAAGGTACACATTTCCTCAATGAGACTATAGAGGCCCTTACTGAAGAATTTCAAATTAATCACCATAAGAGTACACCCTACCATCCTCAAGCTAATGGTACCGTGGAAGCATTCAATAAGATCCTTGAGAATGCCCTGACGAAGATCTGTAATCAACAAAGAGATGATTGGGACCTTAGAGTCACAGCTGTATTATGGGCTTACAGAACCACTTGCAAGAAATTAACAGGTCACACACCTTTCAGCTTGGTGTATGGACAGGAAGCAGTTATGCCCATGGAATACATTGTTCCCAGTCTCCGAATTGCGCAAATTACAGAAATGGCAGATCCTGACACTATGAATGAAAGACTTTCGCAACTGCTTTCTTTAGAAGAAGACAGACTTATGGCCGGATTTCATCAACAGGTACAGAAGGCAAGACAGAAAGCTTGGCATGACAGGCACATTAAGCATAAGCACTTTGAAGAAGGAGACTTGGTACTCCTTTATGATAGTAAATTCATCAAGTTTCCAGGCAAGTTTCGTGTGCACTGGTTAGGTCCTTTTCAGGTAATAAAAATAACAGACGGAGGCGCAGTTCAGCTTGCGAAGCTGAATGGAGAACTACTACCTACAATGATAAACGGGAGTCGGCTTAAGCTTTATTGCGACGGCCACTCCGCCCTGTCGACATAATATAGTACTCAAGAATGCAGATGCCCAGTGTAGTTGAAAGAGACATCGCATTTAGTCTACACGGAAGCTGCGACACACCCTCAGTTTCCAGCTTCCTGCGCAGTTCCTTGAAATATCCGCGCATCCTGAATAAAAATTGCTTGAACAAAGCTTAGCGGTCCGCTCTGGCGAAGTTTTGCTTTATGGACCATTGGACTATCGCTCTTGCGAAGTCCCCTCTCATAATTTGCCGCTGAAAAGAGTTTTGTTGTGGACCCCTAGAGGCACAGTTTCCTAAGTTGAAATGACCCGCCGGAAAATTTTGAATTACAGCAGTTATGTAGACGCGTTTGAATAAATGAAGGATAAGGCCGCTATTTAATTCTACCCGTTCTGACGGATTCGGCTAATCTCCGAAAGATTTGCATTTAACTCAGGCGCCGAAAGCATTAGCTTCTCCCGGAAGGCTGTCAGAACCCGTCAATCACACTAAATGCACCGCTACGGCAAGGAGGATAGCGTGTTGTCAACTCATCTGTAGCCGCCTATAGCTACGTAACCCCACTTGGTCGTATTTACTAACCCCGCTGGCTATAAATACCTCACACTTGTATCAATTTTGGGTTACTGTCTCGAGTTGCATAAGTTGTCTTTGAAGATCTGCATTATTGTTTTCAGAGCCGAGTGTGCAGACTATTTTCCCTTGTTTTCAGAGTCTATACCCTACGCAGTTCCGCCATTTGCTGTCCAGAGTCTTGTTATTTACATTGGTTCACAACGGAGAATTTATCGACTGAAGAAGTTATTCGTCAATTTCTACGCCGAGGCTTAGATTTCGGCATGGCCACTCCGGTGACGCCGTCGGCCTACGTACACCCTGGTGCTACTGATCCCAGAACATCTCCAGGCACAAGAGCATCTCAGCAGCAGCCGGAGGAACCTGTTCCAGAACCGCTCGCGTCTATGGTGAACTACCTTCCGCCGCGCCCAGACGATGCGCCGGATGTCCAGATTCCGAAGAATGCAAAGTATCCAATTCCGCTACCCGCCACTACCGGCTAGTGTGCGGGTAGAAGGCCAACTATTGGGAAACATTCCACTGGTTAAATTCTCTGATTTTAACCTTGGAGACTATAAGACATATCCTCAGTTTCAGTTGGACCGATATTTGGATATCGTCCATAATCCCACCAGAAACGTTGATGAGTTTATCCCGAAGGGATTTGCAGCAAATCTTGAGCGCCCTGGACTCTTGAATTTGTTGAAGCTACCGCACTTTGGGCGTAGCAATGAAGTGAACGCAGTCGTTAAAACACTGCTATCCTGCGTTCATGGAGGTTACCTTTGGCTCGGGAGGCCAATTGATCTAAATGTTGATTTGATACACCGTATCACCGGTCTATCTAAGGTTGGTAAGGATCCCAATATCCATTTTGCGGGAAAGGAGAAGGACCGAAAATTAGCTGCAAAGCTGGTCCAGAAATATAACTTGACAAGAGGAGGTCGGGCTTATGACCTCACGACCGTAGAAGATGAGGCACTTCGCTTCACAGGAAGTCTGCTTGCAGGCAGACTTCTCACCAAGTGCCGACCAAAAGAAGTTACTGGAGCTGTCGTAGAGCTCGCTATCGCAGCTGCGGAGGGAGAACAGTACAACTGGTCTCTCTTCCTGCTGAATTCTTTTTTGGCTGATTGCCTGAATGTGCAGGACAATGCAGGCCAATCATTCCATTTTTCATGGCTTTTAATTCTATGTGCTCTCGTCGGGTGGAAGGAGCCCCCGAATACTCAGTTCCGTCCACGCCGCGCAGGAGAGGTTGCCGGCATGCGCTACATCAACCTCTGGGATTCCCCTAATCCCGCGAAGCGCAAGATGAATCGCGCTGTTTTTTGTGAGTATTACTATCTCCTCCGCGATACCATACAAGATATGCCAAGGCTGAGCGCGGAGACAGCCACATTGTATGACGGGAAGTTGGCTTTTACTGCCGACATCCATCAACTCTACCTTCGGCCTTGCGACATTCCAGGTGACTGGGCGCTAGGTCTTTACAGGATGACCACAGAAGATGTCGAAGAAACCATTAAGTCGTGGTCGGACGAATGGAGAGCAGCAGCTGACATCGCACCTGCGATGCCACCCGCCGCTGCGCAAGAAAAAGATAAGGGCAAGGAAGCCCCTGAGCAAAGAAGCGATGAAGGCTCAACAGAACCAGCCACAAAGAAGCAGAAAGTGTCGCATCCCACTGAGGCCATTCCCTCGGAGGTCGACAAATATTTGAAAGAGCAATTTCGTGAGATGCGGAACATGCATGCTCACATCCGAGGTGCTCTAGACTTACAATTTGTAGAACTAAAAGGTCTCGCAGGAAGGATTGCGCAGACCCATGCACCAGCATCTACTTCGCAGGCGCCCCAAGAAATCCCAACTGGTGAGCGAGTTGAAGAACTCACAGAAAGGCACACTGTCGTGCATATTCCGCCTACCAGCATGACCCTTCCAGATCCCCTAGCTGAACTGCAGGTAAGCACAGTTGGACCTGTAGAAATTAATTTGTCTATGATTCCTATAGAAACTCTACAGCTAGTACAGGAGAAAGTTTCTCTTGAGTTGAGAGCTAGAGAGCTCTCTACTTTCCAGGCAAACCAACGACTGCAATCGCAGGAGATAGTGCTGAAAGAAAGTCATAAGAATATCTCTGCGAAGCTTGCACTCTATGAGGCGCAAGACACCGGCATCAGAAATGCAATAGAAGAGATTGCCCAGGAATTGCCGGCTTGCGAGATTCAACCAGACCTCCCTCTGGTTGCAAAAGTTCAAATTATTGGCGAAAGGGCGAAAACCCTGGAGCAAGAAATAGCTGCTATGGCAGAAGGCCATAAAACCCAGATTGCTGAGCTAGAAGCTCGCGTTGCTGCGCATCTTACGGATGATGCGCAGGTACAATTGGAAGCATTGAGCAGAGCTTCCACGCGAATGAAAGGTCGAGTACAGGAAGCCAAGAACCTGATGGACCAGGCTATGGAAGCATGGTCAGAGCTTGTAAACCTCCCTTTTAAAGTGGGACTATCAGAACAGGTGCAAGCTGCAGAACAGTCTCTCACTGTTCTGAATGAAGAAGCCAAGTCCTTAACAGGCTTGCCAAAGATGAAGAAAATGGGCGAAGTGCGCAAAATGCAGCAGCAACTGCACAAGCTCAGAACTGAAGATGAGAAGCTCACCAACAGCATTCAGCCATTCATGGATGAGTATGCTGAAATCGTTGGCCAGATTGAGACAAAAATCAAAGAGATTGCCGAGTCTCAAGAGATCATTGATACACTCACTAAAGGCGAAGCAACCGCAGAAACAGTGCAAACAGCTGATCAGTGTATTGAGGAATTGGACTCCGCTATTGCGCAATGGCAGAAAACATTCGCGGAGATTCAAGCAAACGCAGATGCGCAAATCCAACGACCACGCGCTAGTGCGAGTGGCTCGAGGGCGAGCCACAAGTGAGTGTTGGGGGCCTGTTGGGGCCAAGGTCGCAGCTATAGTAAAAGCTGCGAATTTTGGGAAAAAGCACGAGTATGGAAGGAAAGTGCTAATTTTGGGACAAGCACTAAGTTTTGGGTAAGAAGGAGACGGTGCGCAGTACGGTGCCAGATGGATGATCTCAGCGCAGATCACGGACCGGAAATTGCGGAGCTCGCGCGCACGTCATCGAAGAATGAAGGTGGCTCAGCTACCATAATAAATAAGGTGATGGAGTAGAGGGCTTAGCTACCCTCATTTAAAGGCTTAGTACAGAAGTTATGGTTGCTCGGATCAAGGAGGAGCAACGGACCAGAGCATTGAAGGCGAAGGATGATCGCCCATACCCACAATCTGCGCCGGAATTCATGGAGCCTGCAGGAAGCGGCGACGTGACTGCAAGCGGCGCCTACAGTACACCTAGCCATGTGCGTGGTTAGGGTTTTTGGGAATCACTGTTGGGAAAGGCCCACAGTTTTGTAAAGGTGTGACCGTCATGGCTACCTATATAGATGAATCATTGTAATGGGTAGAGGGTTCTTCCTCCCTTCCTTCAGTTCCTTCCTTTTGGAGAGTTAGAGAGTTAGATGCTAGACTGTTAGAGAGCCAGTCTAAAGGGATAGATCATGTGTTGATTATCCTTCACTGTAATTTCTACCCGGTGTGTAGAACTAGAGAGAGGAAATCGGATAGCCGAGGAGCTAATCCCTGAGTTGCCAGACAGTCTGAGTCGACGTCTGTGCCTTTGTAATCTCCATAGAGAGGAGACAAGCTTGAGAAAAGGGCTCCCAGCTGTGTGCGTGGAGTTTCCTGTAAGTTCTAAGGCTGCAGCTGTGTGCGCAGCATATTGTATAACTCTATCATTTTCTGGTTAATATAAAACTCCTGAGGACGTGGTTTTCCTCGAGGAGATGAGCTTCACTTATATCTTCTTGTTATAATGTTTGTGTGAATGATCTCTATTTCGAGTTCATTATTTGTGTATGCAAGACTTCTGTCTTATCTTTGTGACTGTTTGAGCGAGTTGGAAAGACCCCTTGATAACTATAATTGTCTTAAGTACTAAAGAGGTAGTAACGCACGGTCGCTGCGGCGAGAGCAGACTGCGTTACTGCGCTAGATGCGAAGGGCGAGAAAGTGTTCCGCGCGTCGACCCAAGAAATAGTTGCCTGCTGCGTTAGAAAGGAGAAACTGCGCAGTAGACCTGCCAAGGAAGGGACCCACGCAGCTGCGCCGAGCGGCCTGCGGGAAGGTCCGACCGCCGATTTCGCAGGAGCCATTCAAGGAAAAGCCATCTCCGCGTCACCCCGGTTAAGGAAACCTGATTCCTTAACCCCCCCATAGCCACTTCGGGTGAGACCTCGAGCTGCCGCGCAGCTCGTTGCCGAGAGGGCCAGTGCGCCAAGGGGTTTTGTTGCTGCGCTTCATTAAAACCCGGGTCTGCCCAAGAAAGCAGCCAACAGTCACTATAGGCTATATTTTTTGGCCACTTTGGGTTTGTTCTATAGTCCCTTTGTATTCTAGGGATAGTTTTGGTAGCACCTACATGATGTACCAACACCCTTTACATTATACTATGAAAATTGGCCTCTTTGGGGCTGTAAGTTATGTAAAAACTCTGGTTCTAGTTGTGGTTAGTTTTGTCCCATGAGGAGATTAACAAGATACAACTCTCATGCCTTGAAAACCTCCATTTTATACTTTGATTTAACTTTGACTATCAATTATAGCTTTTCCTTGGTGAAAAAAAAGTGAATTCAATATTAAAAGGCATCTAAGTTTATGTTCAATCCTTTTAGGTAAAAATATCAAAATACAAATGTAAGAAGTTATCTATCATTTGTAAAAGTGTTGTATTTTATGATGTCTATTTATTACTTATATGAGAGAGAGAGGAGAGAGAGAGAGAGAGAGAGCGCGAGAGAGAGAGATGTAAACAAAATTATATATGTGCATTCAAAAATGTCTTCCCCAGGTTTATTTAGTAATAAGTCATCAAGTGCTTCCGATGATAATTAAAAAGTCTCCTAAGATCTCCTTTTTCATGTTGTTTTACAAAAGTGGTTAACAAACATTCATAGTGTGAAGTGGGAATGCCATCTATGAGCTGTATCACTATGCAAAAAAGAGTCTAAAATAAAGGTGCACCAAGATACTCATCGTTTTTTGTTGTTGATATAGTCCATAATGGACCAAGCTCCCCTTGGTAAATGCAGCACCTCCATGGAGAGAGAATCAACTTTCTAGTTTTTTGTTTGTTTTTCTTTAAATATGGTTGATTAAGTCAAATGGGAGAGAATTAGACACGGATATACTCTCATCCATTAATGCTCGTAGATTGAAGATCCTCATTTTGTATTTCCCATTCATCCAATTTACAACCACGTGGGAGTCACCATATATATGTACACAACTCTATCTTTTTTCCACTGTTAGAGATAAAAACAAGTTTTAGCACCCACAACTCAGCAAATTTATTAATGCCCTAGCTTAAGCTAGACTTAAACTTGAGAGTATGTGAATTTGATACATGAAGAATGCCTCCCACCCCTACTAAGGGGAAATATCCTGAGAACAACATTGAAGAATCCCCAAGGCTTACTTTTACAAACAACCAAGTCAATCTGAGTCCGAGTTCATTTTGTGAGGCGTTGTGAGTTACATGCATTAACAATGTAAATACTATGAATATAAACTTGCAACATGAATGATAACTTGTCTTCAAATATTGTTGAGTTCCAAGCCAACCATATTGCCCAATCAATAGTCAAGGAAAAAGCACAAAATAGCTTTCTCCTGTTATGTTCACACCAACACTAGATATCTACTCCAATCCAAATTCCATTCATCCCAATGAGCCCAACAATCTCATCCCACACCATTCGAGCAAAGGGTAAGGAGATTACTATTGATAATTAGATTCCCCCTCGGATTGGAAAAAGCTACATCTACCTGGTCCAACAGAGGATCTCCTTTGAAATATATCTCATGTAGGCACCCTATTATTTAGGAGAAGCCACATTAGAAAGAGCCACGGCTTGCGATATGTCACTCCTGCAGAAAAGTGTGCAAAGTGTGAAACAAACACTCCATCGCACAATTGTCACATTCTTCCAATGTGATGTGTCATGAGCATGAATTTTTAAACCATGCAATATGTCACACCTTCCAACTATTGACCACTGTGATATACTGCCCTTTCGAAAAGCTTCATTCACGACATCTTATATTGCAACTCTCTCACCATGCCCTATGGGCGATACTTCACATAACAATATTTTGTTTGAAATTCTACATATATTATTACTTCAAGAGTCAAGATACATGCCTATAAAGATCATTACATCTACGAGCCAAAGAGTAGTCAGATAAGAGACCCATGTTTAAACATCTACGAGCCAAAGAGTAGTCAGATAAGAGACCCATGTTTAAACAACAAGGAGCATAGCATTTTATTGTATAATTTACCTAACCAATTTGCAAACATGAATATATATCATTTCTATAATGATAAACAAATATTTCCTTAAATAGAACATATCCCATGCAACCAACAATCAATTACTTGAGAAAAAATAAAAGCTCAAGGGGAAGCCAAGGAGATGCAATTAAGCACATCCCATGCCCACGGTCCCTAAATGGCTTATGCAAACAACCTATAATTGAAAAAATACACAACCTATGTGTGAGGTCATTAGAAATAAGTTAGTATTTGTTTGATTATAGCAATGAATGCATTTATCTTCAAATTTAAGATTAATGAGAACTTCATTATGGAACTCTAGTTTTAGACTTGTTTTCTATTCCAATTATAAAGGTATACATGATTCACTAGCACGACAAAAGCTATCTCTAAAATCAAATAAAATTCAAGTAGGAAAGTTATCAAACGACAACCATGATAACCTATAATAGCTCAAATAAGAGAAAACTTCTACTATAATTTCAAAATTACCTTCCAAAATACCTTGAAAAATGGCAAAACTGAGGCAAAAAATCAGAAAAACATTGAACGCACCTTGCAAAATGCTAAGTCTTTAGAAAAATTTGTAGATGAAATAATTTGGAAGTAAAAATATGATTGCAAGAGGTGATCCTCGATGGATTGATATGGCAACATACATAGCTCTTCCGAGAATATGTTTGATCTTACTCTAGAAACTGCACTCACTGGCAGTAAAAATCACTCCTTCCATAAAAAAGAAAAAGAAAATATTGAAAGTATTACGAAAAGAAATGAATGCACATATCCTATTGCTTTTAATGTGAGAGAACTTGTACAATACTGTACATCCATATTTAAGCCTTGATTGAGGAGAATGAGAATGTCCACACCCTACAAAGTATGTACTACATCAGATCGAGCAAATCTCCGGGGATTGCATCATTGCGTCAATGTTGCTTCACAACAATGGTGCTTAAGCATCATCATCAACGAGCCGTGGTTGGGTGGTTACCGATCCCTTCAATTTTATTACCCATTTATTACCTCCATGTTCATTGAATTAAAAACCATAGTGTAACATGTATGACTACATTAAATTGCCAAGTAATGTGGCATTTTTAGAAATTTGATTTAATTTTTTTTTTTCAACAATTTTTGTTGCTCATATAAAAATTATGTCTCATCTATTGATGTATTGCTTTTTTGACCAATCAAAAAATGAATTCATTGAAATTTTAAAATTCTTAAATTCATTTTCTATTATCATAAAATTATGTTGAATACATTTTTTCTTACAAACATTTCAAAAATATATAAAAATTTATGTCAATCAATCAAATTAATACACAAACAAAACAATTTAATTTCCAACCAAAAAATATATCTCCTACTCTAACAAAAACTAATAATTTACATTCAAATTTGAATCTTAATATAAAAATTCTCATATCTTAAAATTAATTAACAAAGGTGAAAAACCATGTAAACCCAAAAAAAACACAATTAATAAAATTAAAAAATCACCTAACCCTTTAAGGTTGTTTAAAGAGCTAATTGCACAACCTTCCATGATATGTTTTACACATTAAAACCATTCAAATTTCATCCCAAATATTAGTATCACAAAATTCTGTTGATATAATGAAAATCAGAAAATGCACTTTATACAAACAGTGCCCTCATATTGTATGCATGTTTTAATGATGTTATGTGGCTGGTTGTATTTAGTCTTTCTATTTTTTCATAAAGCAGGCTTTTCATTTATACATTAAAATATTCACATATATATAGATATATATATATACAAAATTTCACAAAATTTAGCTAATAAATGGAAATTATAAAATACGACACTTCTACACTGAAACTTGTATTTTGATCAAAAGTAAAATAAAAAACACTCATAACAATGTTCAAATAAAACCTAAAACTTGTAATTTGATTAAAAAATTTAAAAACACTTATAACCATGTTCAAATGAAACCTAAAAATTTCAACATGAAATTAACCACAGATTTTTAATTTGATTAAAATTTTTAAAAACACTTATAACAATGTTCAAAGAAAACCTAAAAATTTAAACATGAAATTAGCCACTTTTTCAGATTAAATATTGAACTTACTATAAAATTCTCAAGTGCTTATTTTTGTCAATATCAAATTAGAGAGACGTTATGATTCCCATAACTCCCGGGCGCCGGCCCGTTGCCATATTAGTCAACCGAATTAAAGTACCTTAACCACATGCTATTTAAGGATGATGACGTCATCACAGTCTGAGTTAGGTCGGGAATACCCTAGGGGGTCGTGCAAGGTGGGCCCCGCCAATCAATCTCTCGACCGTTCGCCATCATTCAAAGAAAGCACAGACTCGTGGTCCCATGGAGCCTGTGAAACGTTCGTGGAAAGGGCCTCGGTTGGCCAAAGCTCCGTCTAATTCAGAGCACAGCGCTGCCGATGACCGGTAGCACGGCATGGGGCCCCACAGGCATAGGACCGCGCGGGACACGCAATTCCGGAGCAGAAATTCCGTGCAATTTTAATTGTGGTAAGTGAGGGAGCCACCGACTGTGGGGGACCCGCCGGTATTGTTGGGCCGACGTCAAATCAGTCAGAGGTTTAGCGCGCCGAGGTGGGCCCAAAGCGAGTAGCGGAATAATTTCACTGAAAGTGTAAAGTGATTAAGTTTATAACATATAGTTTATTTTATTTTTATTTTACGTAGGTATATTTTGAAAAATGAAATGTCCCATTGCGCCCTATTGAGAAGACAAGTCCCCTTAGGGAGGAATTTGAGACACCAACTACTTTAAGAACAAGATTCAATTGACACCAGGATAAAGTTTTATAACTTATGATTACAAGGCGTATACCCTTGGTGCAACATCTCCATAGTTGGCCTTTAAGTTTTCCATGTATGTTTATAAGTTATAAAGTTGTGTTGCTTCGAGTAGGTTGTGTGACCCTAGCTCATAAGGGTTTGCAAATTGCAGTTCGCTAAGCTATGACATTACATCTATGTACCTGGTGAAAGCAAGTTGGTTAATCCTAATCCACTAGGTTTTATTGGTGAGACCTTATTCAATGTATCAATGTCAACATTAACTCCAATATAATGGATACACTGTGTTCTTTTAATATCGGAATACTTTTGACAACAATACCTCTTACCAAAAAAAACAATACTGATCAAATATCCATACCTGATCAAATCATCATTGTAACAAATGATCTTAAATATGCATAATCATTTTGACACACACCTTCAAATATACATTATTATATTCGGAATACTTTTGACAACAATACCTCTTACCAAAAAAAACCAATACTGATCAAATATCCATACCTGATCAAATCATCATTGTAACACATGATCTCAAATATGCATAATCATTTTGACACACACCTTCAAATATACATTATTATATTTAAATGTTGCAAAGAGACTCATGTCCTCACGGTGGTATAAGGAACCATATGGCTACATCCATTCACCCCTCAATTGTTGTATTCCTTTCAAACAAAGTCACTACCCACTTTTTTTTAACATATAAACTTACTCGTTTATATGTATAAGATAAACAAATATATATGCAACCTAAAAAGGTTTCATTATTTTAAAGTGGTGATTATAGTTTTGTATTTCAAATATATGCGTGATTATTGCATCGAGAGTAGTGAAGTTCTCTATAGCCCAATATGGGGGAGATGTTGTCACGTAACGTAATGTTATATAACATTACCAAATAAAAAAAATTAAAAAAAATTATATTCACTCATAAAATAAAAAATCAAAACCAAATGAAAAGTAATTAAAAGAATCCACGTCGTCTCATAAAATAAAATAAAAATTAAAACCAATATAGTTCCATCTTAAACCCAGATATATCAAGCACCGAGAGAGATCAAATTTCTTGAGGTCTAATTTTTTTTCCAGATGTGTAAAAAATTTAAGATAAAAAAATTTACACCAGAAAAAATTGGATCCCTCTCGATGCTTGATAGAACCAGGTTTAAGATGGATCTATGTTGGTATACAATCATTTCATGATTTTGAACACCATTATTGTTATTTGAGAAGTAGCTAAGAAGACTATATGCTTTGCGACTTAGTAATCTTACCAAACATTGATATAATAAAAATATACCATTAAAGATACAATGCCATATATTGGGAAGAGTCATTGTGTTGAGAGGCGCTCTCTTGGAAGATGTGTAATGTAATTAAAAACAAAAGGAAATAAAAATTAGATGTCGACTTAAATAAATAAAATAAAAACAAATTGCATGTCGGCTTGTTGTTCACTATACACCCACATATATATCTTATAAATATCAAACTATTGAACCATTTCACTCTAATCCAATCACAAAGTGACTGTTTGAGGAGCAAAATCAAAGTGTAAGGATCCTTGACTATTCGTGGAGTAAATATTGTAAGTGAACATGCTCATACTTCAGACTTGTAGGTTAAGAATTCACATGAGGGAATTTAAATGTATATAGATGATCATCTTCATCGTCTATATCTGCAAACATAAGTTTTAGCATTAGTCATCACGAGCTAATGCTTATGCGTATTTATATCTAAATTTACATGAACATGGTATGAATGCATTACTAGATATAGTCTTAAAAAAAATTATTATGTAGCACACCTATCAATCTTTAACCATATGACTACCCCATAAGAATAATAAAATATTACATTACCCCTTTTGAATGCATAACCAGATAGTCTTGAACCAAAAATATTCCCTAGCATCCCCATCAATCTTTAACCATATGACTAGCCCATAAGAATCAAAACCGAAGTTTGTATAAGACGTCTTTGCTACAAGAGTAACTATGAGATTTGATATTTGCAAAATGTTGAGGAGAGTAAGAATTACTTCTGTAATTCCTTGGCCAAGAAGAGAACAAGGGAGTGAAACCTTTTGGAGGGAAATAATTACTATGCAAATCTAGTGCAAATTGAATATCTTTTTGAAAGAAATGGTTGTAACGTGCATGCAGCATACGCGCGCGCGCACACACACACACACTTTCTCTCTCTCTCTCTCTCACACACACACACACACAGTGTGTGGACATGTATATAATTCCCATGCATGTATGTATGTTGTCAATGTATCAATGAATCTACTGCTATTCTCCTCTAAAAAGTGCATGTGTTTAGGCATTGCCATCCCCATTTACAAGTTGTATTCTTCCTCACAACATCCCAAATTGACAAACAAAACATTCCAAGTTCTCAAGCAAAACCTACTAATCTAGAATTTGAAAATTCCATTAAAGCATTACAGCGCAAGCTCCTTCCCACTCAAATTCTGCCAATTTGTAATGTAAGGGTATATGCCACCTCACATTGAATTTAAAAATTTAAAAATAAATTAATTTTTAAATAAATTAAAACAACAATTTTGAATTGTGAAACACATGAAGAAAAGATTGATCTAGAGTCAAAATATGAAACTATCGCACTGTATCATATTTTAATTCCTAGTTGTCAGAAAGGTTACCTTTGATTTCAATTTAAAAAAATCATGGTACTTTTTGTTGTTTGTGCATAGATTTCAGTGTTTGTTACATTACTAACAGTGTGTTGCTTACATTTTGATCTTCGTGCATAGATTTCAATATAAGCTACATTAATAACATTATGTTGTTTACATTTTGATATTTGTGCATATATTTCAATGTCTTTACGTTTTTTTTTAACAGGAACGCGAAGTGTTGTATATTAAACATAGAAAATGGTGCAGATACAAAAATCCCTTTTAAGAAGGGTGGAGCGAAAAAAGCTATTATGTAGTTCAAATTGGATCAGTTTTAGGTGCTTACATTGGATTAGTTTTAGCTTAAATTGGATTAGTTTTAGCTTATAGTGTGTTGTTTACATTTTGACCTTCATGCATTGATTTAGAGTAATTTTAATGACATTATGTTTTTGAAAAAAATTCATATAATAATTCAAGTTAATTAATTGGATTACACAAAGGCATTGTTTTCGGTGTTTGATGCATTGGCTTCAATGATTCCTCTATTTGATATAGGGTTTCAATTATAGTGCATTTTAGTGGTTGTGCATTGGTTTTTGTTTTTGTTACATTGATTTCGATGTTTTCTCTCTTTTATACAAGGTTTCAGTGACAATTGTGGTATATTAATCAAAGTGATCATGTCCTCTCATAATGAACAAACAGACGATGTACATGTTGAGAATGTAAGAAGACAAACACATAAACATGTAAGTAAACAAAGAGAGAAGTTAGAAGAAATGACTAATGAACAAAAGGAAGATCAAAGAAATAAATCTAAACATATCAAAAATAGGGACATTGGTGCACACGAGACATAGTTGCTCCAACAAGTGTTTGACACATATTGGAGCAACATTTAAGCTGGCAATCTAGTATGGGGGAGATGTTGTAACGTAACCTAATGTTATGTAACATGACCAAAAATAAATAAAATTTAAATTAAAAAAATAGATACCAACTTAAATAAATAAATAAAAACAAATTACATGTTGGTTCATTATCCACTACACACACATACCAAACTATTGAACCATTTCACTCTAATCCAATCATGTAGTGACAGTTTGAGGTGCAATGCTTATTATGAGGAGCAAAATCAAAGTTTGATGAGCATTGTTTGTCCAAGGAATAAATACCACAAGTGAATGGGCTCATAATTTAGACTTGCAAGTTAAGAATTTACATTAGGGAATTTGATAGTATATAACTAATCATCTTCATCCTTTATATTTGCAAACAATTTTTTTAACATGAGTCATTATGAGCCTATGTGTATACATATTTATGTCCAAATTTACATGAATATGGTATGCAATGCATTAACTAGATATAGTCTTAAACCAAAAATATTATGCAACGTCCCTATCAATCTTTAACCAAATGAATAGTCCATAAGAATACAAAATTCTTATATTACCCCTTTGAATGCATAACCAAATATAGTCATAAACTTAAAAAATTACGCATCATCCCTATCAATCTTTAATAAAAATGATCGACCCATAAGAATTGGAACCATAGTTTGTACAAGATGCTTTCACTACAAGAGTAACCACTAGATTTAATATTTGCAAAATGTTGAAGAGAGCCAGATTTACTTTTGCAATTATTTGGTCAAGAAGAGAATGAGGAAGCAAAACATTTCAAGGGGAAATAAATATTGTGCAAATCTAGTACACAATGAGGTGAGAGTAGATCTATACAAATTGACTATATTTTTTAAAGAAATGGTTGTATCGTGTGTGTGTGCGCGCGCGCGTGTGCGCGGACACACGCGCACATGTATATGATTCCCACACATGCATGTATGCTTCCAATGTATCAATGAATCTCCTACTATTCTCTGCTAAAAGGTGTAGACATTCAGGCATTGCCATCCCCACTTCCAGGTTTTAATCTTCCTCACAATATTCCCAAATCGATAAACAAAACATTCAAAGTTCTCAAGAAAATCCCACCAATCTATAAATTTGAAAACGACATTACAACGCAAGCTCCTTCTTGCTCAAATTCTACCAATTTATAATGTAAGGTTTTATGCCACCTCACATTGAATTTAAATAATTAAAAATAAATTAAAATCATAATTTTTAATCGTGAAGCAAAAGAAGGAAAGATTGATCGAGAGTTAAAGTATGATATTGTCGCATTGTATCATATTTTAGTTCTTAGCTGCCATAAAGGTTACCTTTGATTTCAATTAAAAGCCTGAAATCATGGTACTTGTGTTTGTGCATAGATTTCAGTATTTGTTACATGAATAACAATACATTGTTTACACTTTGATCTTCATGTATATATTTCAGTTTTGTCTATATTAAATAACAATATGTTGTTTACATTTTGATCTTCATGCATAAATTTTAGTGTCAATTACATTAATGACATTATGTTTTCTATATTTTGATATTTGTGCATAGATTTTAGTTTCAATTACGCTAATGACAATATGTTGTTTACATTTTGATCTTCATGCATTTGATTTTATTATCCATTACATTACTGACGTTATGTTGCTGACAAAAAGTCATATAATAATTAAAGTTAATTAATTGGATAACATGGAGGCATTGATTTCAATGTTTGTGGATTCATTTCAGTGTTTGTTGCATTGATTTCAATGATTTCTCTTTGATATAGGATTTCAGTTATAGTGCATTTCAATGCCATGTAATGTAAACGTTCGAGGATTTTGCTTGTTCCCGACAACATTTTTCGGCATGAATCTAGTAAAAAAAATAAGATTTCAAATAACAGTGCTTAAATTTGCTTAAGCCAGGTGCGTGAGGGTATTTGAGGGTGCTTAATCCATTTATGCATTCACAAACATAATTTGAATAACATGAATCCAAATTTTTAAAACATTTCGTTGAATGAGAGAAATTGTCAAATGTTTGGGCTCCTTTCAGTGCTTGTGCAATGGTTTCAATTTTTGCTGCATTGATTTCAATGTTTCCTTTCTTTGATATAGAGTTTTAGTGACAACCATGGTATATTAATCAAAGCGATCATGCCCTTTCATAATGAACAAAAGGATGATGTACATGTTGAGAATGTAAGTAGACAAACATAAAAATGTGTAAGGAAAAACCAAGAGAAGTTAGAAGAAAAGAATGATGAACAAAAGGCAAGTCAAAGAAACAAAAAAAACAAAACAACAAAGAAGATATCGTGAAAGAAATTTAGAACAAATGACAACTAAAAAACAAGAAGAACAAAGAAGGAAAATTGATGAATGACAAAGAGCATATTGACAAAGAAAGTGAGAACAAATGACAACTAAACAACAAGAAGAATAAAGAAGACAAATTTCTAAACGACATAGAGCATATTGACAAAGAAAGTCAAAACAAATGACAACTAAACCATAACTTGTATAACACCATTTTGACCCTTAGGATATATTAGATTTTAATGTAAATATTGTATACATGTGATGTATGTTTTCCTAGCGTGGAGCTCAAGGCCAAGGCCCCCACTAGTGGAAGCTCAAATTTTATTTAAAGGCAAGTATTAGACATTATGTTACCCATGTGCTATTTAGCCATGGAACATTGTAAAAATGATGTAAATAAACATCATGCAATAAAATACCAAAACTAGCTATGGAGGCAATGAATGAGAAGGGGCCATGTGTATCCACTAGGGAGTGGTGAGGGGGCTGTGGGATTGAACCATAGGCTGCCATATGTCACCTTGAGAACCCATTTGACTTTCCTTGCTGACATTTAATTCTGTTGTAAGGAAGTGGTTGAAGAAAACAGTCCATGGCTTTAATGGAGCATGGGCAGCCAAGAAATTCGCAATTGCAGGTATGGGCTCTATTTTCTTGTACCACAAGTCACTCTACCTCATGGGGGTTGCTTCTTCCTCATCCCATTTCCATTGTGGAAGTCACCAGTATCATTTTCCATCCAAAAACGAATTCCCAGCAGTGAGAAAAACCAGAAATCGCAACTGTGCAAGAACCTACGTTTTGAAGAACCAAAAATGCCAAGATTTGGTATTGGACAGTGAAAACCAACGGGGGATCCATAGATATGAACCTTGGGGCGAAATTGAGAGTATTGGCTACCCCAAAATCCATAGGAAAACCCAGTTTTTGCAGCCCAGAAAACCAGTGACGGATTTCAGTTATTCATTGACAGAATGGTGAGAAATCCAAGTGTGGATGTTGGAACAGAGGATTGGATTTCTTGAATTTAGCCTGAGATGTTTGTAGCTCTGTGGTTGAGTTCATTGGCTTAGCACCCTCCTCCTTTTCTATTTGCATGCTTGATAAACCCAGCTGTGTGTTGGCTTAGCATGACCATTTGAGTGAAACCATGACTGTGAGTGAGCCCATCTAGTTCCTCCTTAGTGGATACACAACCCAGCTCAGGGGTGATCTCTCAGCTAAAAGAATAAAGGCGGGATAGAGATCTATGGTTGGGTGGAACGTTGCACTCACATAGCCAGTTGTTGGACAATTTCATTTTCAAGATAAGTATTCTCTGTGGTTTAAATGATGTTCATTCTGTGGTTTACCCTATATGTTAAATTACTCATGTTACTTGGATGAAATGATTATCTTAAGTTAGTTGGTATGATGCCTGTGCATAGCATGAGAATGGAATTGATTATTATGTGATTGTTTCACTATTCTGCCTGAAGGAAATAGGCTGATGCATCTCCTTCTGCTTATATGTTATTATGGTTATTCCGCTGTGTTTATTAAATGAGTTGTGTTAATTCTATGTTCTGTAATGTCTTAATTAATGGCTGCTATTTACATGCTGATTGCATGATGAAATTGTGTGCATACATAGTGTTTAAATCCGCTGTGCTTGTTGAGTATGAATAGGTATGTACAAGTTTTATTTAACCATGCATTTCTAAAGGAATTGACTGGGTCTGAGTTTTGCCAATAAGCCCGGTAGTTTGGTTAACGTTTCCTTCCTTGCACCGGATTGATGGAAGGGGACGTTACAGAGTGGTATCAGAGCTTAAGGTTCAACACTGCGACTGTTGGGCCCTTCATAGAGATATAAATTATTGTGTGTATATTTAGTTAGTATTTGGAATTAAAATGCATTAAAGAAACCTTAAGATCTTATGGATTTTATTTGTTAGAATGGGAAATCATTCCCATGACTATTTTGGGGATTTTTTCAAAACTGCTTGCATTGATTTCATCTTATGAAAATGAGGAAGGAGGGAGAAAATCCTTTCTTAGGTTGAATGCTTGCTTTACATTGTTTCCAATGCAGTAACATTCAGTTTTGTATTTGTCTGTTTGCCTCCATGGAGGAGAGAAAGAAGGCGCAACCTCTGCCATCATATATTATTCTATTGTTTTGTTGTTTTATTCTTGACATGAAAGAGATGCAAGTTCTTGGCATTCTTTTAATGTTTTTATGCAAGTTTGATTTGTAGTAACTCACCTCTGTAAAGAAACGAAGGGAACATTCCAGAAAATTTCTAACTGTCTGTGAAAAATTGCATTTCTTTTCAAAGTTAGTGTTAAGTTTTGAACGGTGCTAGCGGCAGAGTTAGCGCTAAGTTTTGCGCGGTGCTGGCGGCAGAGTTAGCGCTAAGTTTTGCACGGCGTTGGCGGCAATTCTCACGGTAAGACCTGCACCACCCGCGACAATTTTAACCTCAACATTTGCACCAAACAAGAAAATGCAGCAGCTTTTCACTGATATTCTCAGGTGCCGAAAATGGAAAAATCGCCATGAAAGTTATGCGCTAGATTCCGCGAAAAAAAAAAGTATAGACCCAAAAACTTGATTTTTGGGTAGAAGGAGCAGTCAGACTCAGAATGGGATGATTCTTGTGGGGCTCGAAGGCCATTAACAAAGGCCATGAAAGAACTAGACAGAACTCCAAACCTAGTATGCTCCAATTTGACAGAAAATGGCGATTAGTGACTTTTGTAAAAGGGTGTCCCGAGGCTCGATGGAAGGTCGGTTTGGGATTAAATCGATATGGCGCGGCCATGGAGCAGGCACAGTGTTAAGTTTGGAATCTTAGAGCCAAAATCCAAAGTATGTGGAGTCAGGGTGAGCAAGAAGACCAAAAAGCACTGTTCCGGGCCACTTTTTCGGGATTTTGAAAAGTTTGTGGACAGTAAAAGTGAACCTAGATGTTGGAATCAAAAATTCTACTGAACTAAACATTTCATATTTTCATTAATATGGACAGTTTCTATTAGACGAAGATTTTCCATAAATGCATAGTTTGGGAGATGGCCATTTTTGGCCAAATTTTGAGATTTTGGGGGAAAAGTGAAAAGTGAGAAGTAGTAAAACCCAAAAATTCATAGAAGATGAATGGTGCATCGGAACAGATATCCATGAGTTTCTGAGCGTTCCTTGTTATATGGAATAACTTCTCCCAGTAGAAAAGTTTTCGTGATTCTTCATAGAGTTTCTTCCACAGGTGGTTGAAGTTGGCATTCCGGACCAAAATACAACTATGTAAAATGTGCAGAATTGAGGTGAAAGTTGTCATTTTTGAAGTGATGTAGTTTCCACACCCGATGTCGGAATGGAGCAAGGGGACAGGCATTGGAAATCTTGTCTAGCAGAGAATAATGACACATCATCAGAATTCGATTGGAGCTATCATGCATCATAGATAATTGGAGCAGAAAAGTGCCAGTGGCTGTTTGGCAAAATTGTTGTCAATATGGGCAGATTCTAGAATTGCATGCCTGGAAGTAGCATGCCATGAAATCGAACCAGCTATGACATGGAAGATGAATTTCATGCAAAGATGAGGGATTGAAAAGGGAGAATTCTTTAACCCTTGTCTTGCTAACTGCATTTATATTTTATAAGCTTTATGTGCATAAAATTATGGCATGAGAATGTTGAAAATGCAAAAGATTAGATGAGTGGCCTGAATATGCATTGATTGACATATTAATAAACATTGCACAGTGCATGAGTATATGTTTTGTATGCATATGACACTACATATTGGTAAAGGTAGTGAGATTTCACATATGCAATGAACCACTAATGATAAATATTGTGGTTGATAATCACTATTGGTGTTGGTTTTGATTGTAGGACCAAAGACAACAGAAGCATGGCTAAAGATGTTGATAATGTTGTTGCATGAAGGCAACAACCTTATGAAGAAAAGATGGTGCAACAAATCTGCGATCATGAGGATTGGCAAAAGGACTGTGTAGCCTTGGTAAGAGGCCAACCGATTAGGTAACATAAGGTGATGTTAATGACAACCATGCAGGTAATGGTTATTGATGCATAATTGCATGAATGTTGAAAGAGAATTTGGTAAGATCCCTTCGACCATGTTTGAACTATGTTGATTTGGTTTGCATGTGGTATTGAGTGCTGGAATGGGAATGTTAACCTATCGGGTATGGTGAGGTGTAGGTAAGTGAAGGCAATGATCCCTACACCCTATAATTGCTTAGAAATCTCAATGCATTCATATGAAATTATATCATGCCATTTGAGTATGTCGATTGTGAGTTTAACAACCAAAGCAAATGAGGACAGGTGGTCCTCATTATGGTAATGCATGTTATACGAGATAGTCCTGATTAAGTCATAATATGTTTGAATGCAGAACATTCATGAACCAATGCAAGATAGCATTGAGTGGATATGCATTAAGAGATTTTATAAATCTTGTGGTTATTCCTTGAATGATTACACTTGAAAATGTTGTGTAAGCATTGTGGATGTGCATGCATGTGTGTGGATGCACATGTTATGATGCATTGTGCGAATGCACGGTTGTGATGTGTATGACTCATTGCAATTAGATAATAGATGAAATGATGAATTGTCAAAAATTATGAGATCATTTCACGGGCTGTTATGAATGCAAAATAGTAAGTGAATGAAGAGGGCAGTCATGATTGACAGGCTCCCAGAGTGTTCTGTTGGAAGGACAGAGTTGCATAAATGATATTTCTGTACCTTGCAATTTTAGTATGATAATGATTTATGTGAAATAAATGAGTTTGGTGATATTGATATGTTAACATCTAGAAGTGTTTAAATTATGGAATGTTATAATTCTGGAAATGCTTCAGTGACTGTTGCAACAATGAAATATTATATGCATGGGGACTCACAGCATGTTTGGCTGATTGGAAGTTTCAGACTCCAGGTAGAAATGTCTTACGTATGGAAATGGGGATAAGACCATAGTAAAGACCGAACTCTACCATGTGCAAAAGCCAAAGGTTATGAGAAGGTTCTCATGGTTGTGAGATTTAATTTATGCATGAAACAGATCTGAAAACGTTCTGATTTAAGTTTATGAGAGTAATATCATGGTTGCAAATCTAATTTCTGTAGGGACCAGATTTGAAAATTCGATTTAGAGCTTATGAGAAGGAATCTCATGGTCGAGAAATATAAGCTCTGTTAGAAAGAAGGATTGAAAATCTCAGATTTGTAAATCTCTTATTTGGAATTTTGCTAATAATTGCTAATGACTGTTTGGCTTATGTAAAATTGTGTCAGGATGACATGTTGTAAGTGAATGTTCATGTATGGTAGCAAACATAAATCCATAATGGACAGAATGGTGCCACTTACAAGAGCCAAGCAATATGAGGATAGCCTCATGGCCAAGGAAATCAATTTCTGTAGTAGACAGAGTTGCTAATTCATATTGAATTTAATTATTAGTACCATGGATTGGTTATGGAACAATTAGAATTGAATTGTATTGTTAAATGTTGCTAATTGTTTGGCTATTTACTAAGTGTTCCAGGAAGACACATTGCAATAAGACCATGAGAGAGGGCCTGCAGAAGCCAAACTTCATGGGAAGGATCCCATATCTTGGAAATGGGTTTTGGGTGAAACGCCATTAGACATTATTAATGTCTCATCTACACTGCATGATTGGTAAACAATATGAGTGAGATGTTAAAGATTATGTCGGTAAGACATATGTGGGATGTGGAATGTAAAAATGAGTTGGGATGGCAAACCGAGGGACTGTCAACTCAGAGAAGGGAGCCCCCATTCCTCATTAATCAAGAAAGAACTACACCTGCAAATGGATAAGTGTTCTGTAACCTTGACATATATATGTGTGTGTGTGTGTGTGTGTGCAAGTCTAATTTTTAAAATTACTGTGCAGAACATATTCTATTTATGTACATTATTCAGACTGCTTGAAGTATGATTAGGACTTGCATAGCTCCCATCAGTGAGGAGTGCACGCCTTTCTGATGATGAGTTATGTTAGGGATGCCAATATTGATTATGCCCTAAAGGAATGGACGCATTCCTGGTGTTTCAATACTTGATAGTGAATGCTATGAATTATGGTTATAATTTTTGAATAACAACATTGACAAGTTTTCCTATACTACTTGTGTTGCCACCTTAAACAGATGCAATTTGGTGCTACACACTAAATGAACAAAGTAAAAGGTTGTTGTGAGGGGTTGTGGTAGAAGGGTTAATGTGTATGAAATGATGTTGTGGAGATTGTGGGGATTTTTTATGAAGGGTAGTGAAGGTGTAGATGAAAAGGCTGTTATATGCCTATGGCTCCATAGTAGAGCATTGACCTAAAAAGGTCATTGTGAAGTTTCCTTCCAAGTCGGCGTGAAGGTGTACTGGTTGGACATTAATTATTTGATGTTTTGGAGCAGCCTGTGTACTGGCCAAACATCCCAGTCCGCAGGAGGATCCCAAGGCTTGTAAAGTAAAAGCAGGACCCTGTGGACCAGAGAGGAAATGCCTAATACAGATAAGTATTCAGTTTTATTCGTGTCTTATTTGGAATAATGAAGTTTTCAAGTATAATCCCTCTAATAGTTAAGCTGATGCACTATTTTTTCTTTGTTGGAAATCTTGGTTAATGCAGGAAGCAAGGACCCTGAAAGAATTAAAAGTGCTTGGTAAATCCAAAGAGTAACTGGTTAGGTGCTACAAATGCTTGTAAACCCAATCGGCGTGAAGGTGTACTGGTTGGGCATTAACTACTTGAATGTTATGGAGCAGCCGGCGTGTTGGCCAAACATCTCTCAAATACTTGATAATTCCCAGTTGGAGTACTGGCTTAGCATATTGCTAAATGAGATGTCTGATAAAACCAGTCAGTGTATTGACTTAGCATTGCCTATATGAATGGTTGAGGAGTAGCCTGCACGCTAGCCCAACATTCGTTATTATATCCATAGGAAATCCAAGGCTTGTAAAGCAAGAAGGACGCTATGGAATAAAGTGAAGACATCCAATGCAGATAAGTATTTGGTTATCTTGTAATCTCTTGCTTATGAATATACATGTATATATGATTTGGTTATGATTTCCTAAGAAAATAAACTAAACATGTGAATTAATTCAATGTTTGAGTGTAGGTATTGCTGGAAGCAATGACTATGAAAGCATCTTAAGGATGCGTGTGGACATGTGATTGTCCTAAAAGGCTCAGCTTGCGCATAAATGAATGATGGTGCTATTAGAATTGTAAGGGTCCTAGGAGCCAAGGGAGTTGTAGACAAACCATGTGGAGGGACTCCATGGTTGAGAGGTCTGAAATAGACCATAGACACTAAGTGTCATAGCCAAAAAGGGCTGGTCAAGCATTCACATGGAAGTCAAAGAGGCTAGGAGCATGAAAACCACAATGGTGGTGTGGGTTCCAGAATAGAACAAGACTAAGAGAAGAAAACTCTTACTGCTCTCTCTTTCCTTTTTATTGATGCATTTATAAAAACAAAAAATTGTTGAATGCATGTATGGCTGAAAGTAGAGTGTGTTTATTTGCTTGAAATAAATTGTGAATACTGAAGTAGTTAATTTCTTATGAATGGATGAACATGAAAGAATTCATGTGTATGCTGGGAAAGTATGGAAAGTGTGAAAGTCTCATGAATAGAGCATGGGCTCTCCATGTCAATTGTGGAAAAACAATTGACTGATTTTTAATGTTAGGTTATGCTTGACATAACAAGATTTGTAATGATGAATTTTACAGGTGAAAATTGAATCCATTAGTTGCAATTGTTATGAGCAAGTGCTGTTGTGAGCAAACTGAGAACTAGTTGTGCATAGTGACCATGGCAGCAGACCGTAGGCTGTTGGAATTGGTTGAAAGTCTTCTTCAGACAATTTACAAGAACCAAGAAAATCTTGGAGAAATGCTCAAGATACAGAAGAGGCAGAATGAGATGAACCATAAGGTTTTGTAGGACTCTATTTGCCTGCAAAGAGAGGTAAAAAGCATTATGAGAGCAATCAATAAGGGAAAGGAAAGTGGATCAATGATGAGGCATTCGTCCAATCGGTCCATTAAGAAATGTTCCAGGCATGAAGACTCAAAGGAAATTGAGCAGGTAAAGATGAAGCAGCCAGTGAAATGTTGGAAATTTGGAGGACATCATTGCCTCCGCAACTACCCAACACGCGAACATCAAGAGGGCAACAGCCATAAAGTTTTCAGACTTGTGGATGGGCTGAAAGATCAGAACCAGTAGGAGAAACTCGTGGAAGCCAAGGGATGTGGTCCTGAAAGTTCAAAGTAAATGATAGAATGCAGGGTAGATTTGCAAAATTTTGAAAGTTTTGGATGTGTAAATTGTATATGTATTCCTAAGTCTTGGAACACCGAGGACGGTGTTATTCTAAGGGGGAGGGGATTGTAATACCCCATTTTGACCCTTAGGATATACTAGATTTTAATGTAAATATTGTATACATGTGATGTATGTTTTCCTAGCGTAGAGCTCAAGGCCAAGGCCCCTGCTAGTGGAAGCTCGAATTTTATTTAAATGCAAGTATTAGACATTATGCTACCCATGTGCTATTTAGCCATGGAACATTGTCAAAATGATGTAAATAAACATCATGCAATAAAATACTAAAACTGGCTATGGAGGCAACGAATGAGAAGGGGCCATGTGTATCCACTAGGGAGTGGTGAGGGGGCTGTGGGATTGAACCACAGGTTGCCATATGTCACCTTGAGAACCCATTTGACTTTCCTTGCTGACATTTAATTCTGTTGTAAGGAAGTGGTTGAAGAAAACAGTCCATGGCTTTAATGGAGCATGGGCAGCCCAAAAATTCGTAATTGCAGGTATGGGCTATGTTTTCTTGTACCACAAGTCACTCTACCTCATGGGGGTTGTTTCTTCCTCATCCCCATTCCATTGTGGAAGTCACCAGCATCATTTTCCATCCAAAAATGAATTTCCAGCAGTGAGAAAAACCAAAAATCTCAACTGTGCAAGAACCCACGTTTTGAAGAGCCAAAAATGCCCAGATTTGGTATTGGACAGTGAAAACCAATGGGGGATCCATAGATATGAACCTTGGGGCGAAATTGGGAGTATTGGCTACCTCGAAATCCATAGGAAAACCCAGTTTTTGTAGCTCAGAAAACCAGTGACGGATTTGAGTTATTCGTTGACAGAATGGTGAGAAATCCAAGTGTGGATGTTGGAACAGAGGATTAGATTGCTTGAATTTAGCCTGAGATGTCTGTAGCTCTGTGGTTGAGTTCATTGGCCTAGCACCCTCCTCCTTTTCTATTTGCATGCTTGATAAACCCAGCTGTGTGTTGGCTTAGCATGACCATTTGAGTGAAACCATGACTGTGAGTGAGCCCATCTAGTTCATCCTTAGTGGATACACAACCTAGCTCGGGGGTGATCTCTCAGCTGAAAGAATAGAGGTTGGACAGAGATCTATGGTTGGGTGGAATGTTGCTCTCACATAGCCAGTTGTTGGACAATTTCATCTTCAAGATAAGTATTCTCTGTGGTTTGAATGATGTTCATTCTGTGGTTTTCCCTGTATGTTAAATTACTCATGTTACTTGGATGAAATGATTATCTTAAGTTATTTGGTATGATGCCTGTGCATAGCATGAGAATGGAATTGATTATTATGTGATTGTTTCACTATTCTGCCTGAAGGAAATAGGCTGATGCATCTCCTTCTGCTTGTATGTTATTATGGTTATTCCGCTGTGTTTATTAAATGAGTTGTGTTAATTCTATGCTCTGTAATGTCTTAATTAATGGCTTCTATTTACATGCTAATTGCATGATGAAATTGTGTGCATACATAGTGTTTAAATCCGTTGTGCTTGTTGAGTATGAATAGGTATGCACAAGTTTTATTTAACCATGCATTTCTAAAGGAATTGATCGGGTCTATGTTTTTCCAATAAGCCCGGTAGTTTGGTTAACGTTTCCTTCCTTGCACCGGATTGATGGAAGGGGACATTACACAACTAAAACAAGGAAAACAAAAATTTGAATGACAAAAAGCATATTGACAAATAAATCTAGAACAACTAATAGTTGAATAACGAGAAGAACATATAAAACAATTTATTTAGAACAACAAAGAGGACATTGACAAATAAATTTGCAATAAATGATAGTTGAACAATAAGAAGAACATAGATGATATAATTTAGAATAACAAAGAGCATATCTATAGAGAAAGTTCGAACAAATGACAATTAAACGACAATAAGAACATAGGAAACAAAATTTAGAATGACAAAGGGGATACTGAAAAATAAAACAATATTTTACCTATACAACTATAGTACCAGATGAACTTCAAGAAAATGATAATCCTACAAAAAAAATATTAGGTGATATCTATGCTCAATCTCAACGTGTAACCCTCATAGAAAAAAATGTTGAGATAAATATTCGATAGTCCCAACTGAAGAAATTCAAATTGAGAATGATGTGTCAATAGAAATTACATATATGAATATTGCATGTTGAAAACTCTGTGATAGGATTGATCGATTGGTTGAAGTTCAAATGTGTCATGTGTGTGAAGAGTCATATGCTAGAATTTAGGTATTGAACACAAATATCATTCCAATGTGCATCAAATGTAAAAGATAGGGAATCCATCACACATTTTCATCTCATAACCATATGGATCCAAGATCGCAACCTTGAGCCCTTGTAGTGCTCATACAAATTCAAAAGACGTTGATAGCACATGCAAGTCAAATTTTGCAAGTTATGCATTCAATAGGTGGACAATACAATTATAGAGGATACATCATTAGTTTTCCCTAAGAAGTTAAATATGTTTCCATGAAAATACCCCGACATATTAAAGAATTAGATTTAATTATTTCGACAATGATCAAGTTATGATTTCACTAGTCTAGAGACTAGTGAAAGACCCACATAGTCCAGAGACTATTCTAAGCAATATTCAATTCCCATAAAGTCATAACATCCACAAGTCTATTGCATATATCAGTTCCAACCAAAATTCACATTATGGCCATCAAACCAATATCTTATAATGAAATAGTAGCCTCATAGAAGACCCCAATGGAATTACCTATTTATCTTACTACCTCAAGCACAAAAAATGTAGCAACAACCCTAGAAGTTTAGCCCAAACTAAATTTATCAGCAATTTTTCCATCCACCCATTGAAAAAATTTATCCATGGCTTGAAGGTTAAAGGAGTCAAAACCCATTCCAAAAACTAGATAGTATTTAACCACATCAACAACCTCACTAGAGGAAAAAGGCATCCAACCTTTGGTGAGAAGTGAGAAAGTCATAGTGTAGTTCAACATAAACCTCTAATTCTCCTCAATCCACACTCTTAGATTCTTTTCACACATTCAATGGCCATGGAATTGAACTACCGCCACCTTGTCAACCATCAAAACCATATCATGCGTTTTGACCTCCTTTCCTGATTATTTTTACAAACCCATACCTCTTTTTAATGCATTTCCTTCACTTATAATAAACAAACCCTCTATCTGTGAAGGAAGGAATCACCATTGAGATCTAGTTAGCGTTTGTTCATTTACAAAAACACCAATCAAAATACCAACTCCACCTCCCAGACTACCCCTACACAGAGCTTCAACCTCTAAAGATGCCCCAACAAAGAGAAACCCTAACACATTGCACTTCAGACCCACACTTGAATCAAAACTATCATAATTTGTTAGAAATGTGTGTGTGTGTGTAGAAGCAAGCAACAATAACAATAGAACACAATATTTATGTGGAAAACTTTTTGTGCACAGATAAAAGCATAGGGAAATGACATCATTGATATTTTATCATTACTCAGGGAAAATAAGTTACAATGCTTTCTTCTCATGAGTTACAATGCTAGGGGTCACTTCCTACAATAAATATGAGGGTTCCAGAAGGAACATAAATATATTAGAAGGATTTATAAAAATTTTCCTTGGGATCCCCAACCTCGCACCCCCAGGGGGGCCTAGTATTACCCTCCCTCTGACCCCCTGCGCTCGCAACACATATAGATCATGCATGGGCCAAGTCATGAACTCTACAAGAAGAATATTGGAGATTTGGATATTGACTTCATCTGGATCGTGACTGACCACTTGTAGGAAATTAAAGATGACTCCTTGTTGTAAATAATTTGGATTATGACTGACCACTTGTAGCCTATAGGAAATTAAAGATCACTCCTTGTAGCATCATCACCTCCCCAAATACAATTTTTGCATAGATTTCAATTTTTCAATCTCTAATAGAATACACCCCATAGGAGGATCCCTCAAAAACTTTGTCTTTAGTGGACTAGGACAACCTTTTACAATAGGGATAATTCCAAATCTTGCAACCTTCATCTGGGTTGACAAAGAAGTCAACTATATCTCCTCCATCCTGCAAAACCCCATATATATATGCCGTCAAAATTTTCCACCACATATGATATTCACACACTACAAGGTGCCTAGGGGAATTCAACATCATGGATGTTTTTGGACTAAATTTCATTACCTTTATAAGTGATGTGAAATAGAGAAATGTATATATTCAAAACACAACTTTTATTGAAATCTAGGAAGCTTTGCCTACTTTGAATTTAGTAAGCCCTAAATTGAAGCAAGATTAATAATGAAGAAATGAAACAAATTTTTAAGAAGGGGAATGAATTTGTCAAAAAATCATGTACATAAGGATTGTACCAAAAGAGTGAATACACTCGATAGTGTCTTCATTTACTTAAAGTAAAGTAAAAGATATATAAATAATCACCGTGTACCAAGGGAAGCTTGTTAGTGGAATGATAATGTCAATCAAGAAGATCAAAGTTGAAATAGAAATATAGCCCTAGTGCTTTCTTTGTCCGATGGGCACATTTACCATTGTACATCATGTTATTCTTCATTAAATTACTAATTTATAAAGTGCGTTTAATCCACATTCATCATGTCTTATGTTCTTGTATCGCTTTAGCCTATATTATAGAAGTGAAGGAGGCTCAATTACAATGTGTATAATATGGTTGAGAGTTGTATGGATCCCATATGAACTCCATACTTGCAATAGAGTCACACTTACTTGGGACATTTCTACCATTTGATATTGAGGGATTTCCTAAAGGATTTTGTGTTGTCTAATGTATTTATGAGTTGGTCATGGGGTCTCTTCCTGCTCAAGCTTGGCCAAAAATAGGAAGAGATTTGTCTTGGTGTAGATCAAACATCTCATGGAGGAAGAAGGCTAGGGATCTCTAATCCTCATATGCCATAAAGTCCTCAAGTGAATTATGAGTTATGCAGTCTCTAAAACTTAGAAGAACCACCCTATGCTCTCATAGTATGGTAAGCATATGAAGACAAAGTGGTCCTTAGTATTCAACTCTTGGGAACATGTCCTACAAGTACACTGTTTCCGAGGATTGCGGTGATATGTCTTAATGTGGCACATATGGGAGTAAACTCTTATCTATGCAAGGGGAAATTTCAAATTACAATACATCTAGAGTTTGTTGTTTCTAATACTTTTAACGAGCTTGTGATTCCAGAAATGAAGATATGTGTCATAGTAGTGATGGAGCTTTGACAAGAGTGGCTCCATAGGTACAATCCTTATGGACTAAAGATAAAATTTGAAAATCTCATAATGAATGCCCTATTCATCTCTCTTTTGGAGAGGTTTAGTGTGTTTATCAAGAAGTTATGTAAATATCGAAACCAACCAAAGGCTACAATTAGGAATCTCTAGCCTACCAATTTGAGAGGATCCCACTATCTGTCTATTTCATAGAAGACCCAAGTACAATATATTGGTACATGAAATGATCTATATAGAGGTGTACATCTACTTAACTCTAAAAATCATCCTAACAACTAGGAAGACACTGGAAATAAAGAGTAAAAGAATACGAATCTTTGCAAAAATAATAATCTATGACACTACTCTCATTCTAAGAGTATGTTTGGAGAGCATCAAAGCAATGGCTCTCTCTATCCAACTTTGATAAGATCTCCATATCTCACATCCACAAAAGAGGGTTCATAACCCAAGTATCTCGAAACTAAAATAAAAAGCAGTACGACGCTGCATAACCTTTATTTAAATTAAACCATGGGCATAACCTTTATTTAAATTAAACCATGTTCCCAACGTCAAATCGAAATGTGGCCCAAGAAAGAGCACTCCCAAATTCATGTTGTGTAAGTGAAAGGCGATACCGTCATTATTTCACATAACAAAGACGCTAGGAATTTCACCGTCTATTACTATAATAACAATTAAAACATCGTTTTATAAATTAGGCATCATTTTTTAATTTAATATCATAGTTACAAAAGTTTGAAAAGATTCAGCCATGATGATGGTACTATCGAGTGAAAAAGGGGTTTATAAATGATCCAAATTATTTGAAAGCAGATAGACCTATATTGCACCTTTCTTGGCTTCCTAAAGCGATTCCATTTGTTAGTGCTCTTTTCAATATATTATTTTTTAGTTTTAATGGTATCTTCTTAGTGTATTATAATTTAGGTTTGCTATGATTATCAGGTAACATTGCATATGAAATCAAGAATTGATGTATGGAAGCATAGAAATACATATAGGATGGTCTACAAGTAATGAACCTAAGATTTGTTCAACCTGTTAAATGTGATTCTTATTCATTAGTAATATGGTAGTGATCACTGATCATATGTCTATTTTTATTTATTAGTAATATGGCAGTGATTATATGTTTATTGTTAAGAAAAACAAGCTTCCAATAAGATAATCGTTTGATGGAGGGATATTGATATAGACACATACACACACACTATACATGTTTGTATATGTGTGTATCTATGCATGTATGTATGTAAGTATATGTATCTATATGCATGTGTGTGTGCACACACATGTACATATAAACATATATACATATATTCTATAGGAAAAAGATCATAATTTCATTAAATACAAAACACATTTAAATAGTATAAATGCCTTTCAACATTCAAATAGACCATGAAGTACTTATGGGTTCTAAAAAAACATAACTTCATCCTTCCAACATTTTATTTTCATCTAAATTCTCAAAAAGTATCACATAATACAAGGGGAAAAATCTCCCAGACACCTTTCAAAAATAATAAAACCTATGATTAGAAACACCGTTCAAAATTCAAACCTTGTGTAATCCTAATAAAGTCATATCAAACAATCCTAAATAAGAGGATGAATATAATCATTGACATAACCACCAACATGTTCTTGCACGTTCCATTCCCCATTAGTTAACAACAATCATTCCTTTGAGAGAGCATAAGGCTCCCCATTCCTTTCTCTACAAACATGTAGAAAATAAATATGATCAATATACTAAGATAAACCAAGAACATCATCAAGAACAAGTTGAGGGACTTAATTTCTTAGAGAATTCTCCTTCTTCACCCATTTAATCACCAACAATGTGTCTCTGAAAACTTGGATATTTTTACACCTTTTTCAATAGCCAACAACAAAGTCAAATGCATGGCTAGCAGTTTAGATAAATTATTTGTACCATTGCCCACTCCAACTTTGAACTTATATAAGTGTGTCTGTTGCAAAAATAACATTCCCCCAGCAACACACACCCTTAGCTCCCCTTGTGCTACTCCATAAAAAAAAATCCCAAGGAATTGTTTTATCAATTTGTTCCTCAACTGCCTGTCTAATAATTACTAATCTCTCCTTTACTTGATTCAAAAATCAAAGTATATTAAGGATTTGCACTACACATTTCATAGGAGTAATGACCTTATCCTCAAAGATGCTAAATTTTCTTACTAACTATATACCACGGGTTTTAATCATCAAAGAGCTCTATATTTCATAGTATTTATATTATCACACCACCTTCTAATCCATTATTCTATAAAATAACCATTCCGACAGTTTCTTTGTTGGTGCACATAGTGCATGCACCCTGCTCGCATACAACACACTTGCTATTCATGACTAGCTAGTTGTTTTCTTTAGTCCATACTTAGCACTTTAATGCACATGCAATAGTTAAGCTTCACATAGTTGTTTTTCTTTCTTTCTTTGCGGCAAGATTTGTGGCATACCATTGCTAGCCTTCTTTTTGGAATCTTACCTTAGTAGGAATTGTATTTGTATTGCTTCAACCTTTATTTTCTTGGGTTGAATCAATTGATTAATAAGAATTTACAATACCTTAAATAGATCTATGTTTTCACCTTTCTGATCATTGATTGCTCCCTTTAGAAAATGCGTCTTGGGTGACTTTGTATCCAAGATACAGATCTTGGTTCAATACTCAAATTCCACATGGTATCGGAACTTAAGACATTATAAGGAGATTTTTTTCATTGAAGGGAAAATATTATAGAGGGAGTTCGATGTGACTCGATTTGCTAGTGTGCACTGTGTAGGGGTAATATAAATTTCATTTCCGAAGCTAGAGCAATCCTTCACAAGATTATCATCTTGCATACTCAACAATACGGCTAAAGAAGCTCTATATGCATTCAACAATAGATCTGTATAGGGCCATTTTTAGTGTCTTGAAGAGAACATATCCTATGGGTTGCTACAAATCGTTTATGGCAACTTGCTATGAATCATCTGAAGAAAAAAATCATAATTTACGCTATGTTATGTAGCAACACCATTCCTACAATAATGAACCAGACTCAAGTATCCATCCTAATGCCTGTATAGAATCACTATGGGAACCAGAGTTGAACCTGCAACTGACATTGAAAATCCAAAATGGTTTAACTGATGTGATGAAGCATATGGATGATTAAATCTCTCTATAACTCCTTATCTTCTCTTCACATTGAATATGTAAAATCAACCAATGAAGTCTATACCACGTTGGGAGGACTCTTTGGGAAGTAGGACATTTTGCAAGGTCATTAGCTAAAAAATGATCCCATTAGCTTTAGCCTGAGCAACTTTGACACTATATAGGACCTTTTCACCAAGTTAAAATATATGACGTTGCAACCGAATATGTGTGGGATTAAAAAGGATGACAATTAGTTGGATCTATCCATCTTGCAAAACATGGCCTAAACTACTCTATTTTCGTTTCCACCTTCCATGCTACCAAGAATTCGCTTAGAGCTACTTAGAAAATGTTGTCTATTGAAAATTTTGTTGTAAAAATAACTAGGGAGCAATACAAACTTGTTCAAATGGGAACCTTAAAGACCTCAAAGGATCACGCCCTTGTCAAAAATCAAGGAACACAGGATTCAAAGGCACCTAACAATAGCATGTAGAAAAAATGTAATAGAGAAAAGAAGGACATGGAGTAGAAATCTAAATCTTCCCATGAAGTCTCTTGTTCAAAGGTAAAAAATACTAAGTTTGAGAAGGTCAAGTGTGCCTATTGCAATAATTCTAGGCATGATGAACACAAGTGCATGATGAATTAGACTGCTCATCTTACTCATCTCCTTTAAAATAATAATATAAAGCTGCCATATTCTAGTAATCAAAGGTCATCGACCAAGAAATCCTCAAAGACACACAAAAACAAAGGGAGAAAGGATGCAACACATGCACTTGTAGTAGTGGCATCTCAACCATACTCCTGGGTACTTGAATAAGGTGCTTCACACCACATGGATTCATCTCGAGATGAATTTTCATTTTTGGAAACTTATACTAATCTAACTGTCATGATGGGGGGCCCAAACTCACATTGAATTCTATGTAAGAGGATCTATTGACGTGGATGACATGATAGTCCAAAATGTTCTCTATGTTCAATCATTGTCAACCAATCTCCTATCCATCTACAATATCACTCATTCTAGTTTATGTAGGCAAGTTAAGTTCACACCCAATTATGTGGTCATTGGTGAGATGAAAAATGATGCTATAGTTGTTGTTGGTAAAGTTGATTAATAGTAAATTTTGTACCTATTCTTGAACTTTGTTCCCAAAGTTACTTATGTTGTCCTTCTCATTCATTCAAAGGAAGTGTGTATATTGTGGCATGAATGGTTTGGCCATCTCAACTATCACTATTTTTAGCAACTCAACAAGCAAATCGTTCTTATAAGGTTGTTGGATATTAGATTTTATAATGGTGTCTGTTAGTGTTTCATACTTGGTAAGAATCTGGAGGAAAATTTTGACAAAGGAAAATGTGGAGATCATATAAAGTGTTGGATCTTGTTCACAACAATTTGATGGACCCGTTTTCTCCTCCATCCATGAGTAGAGCCAAATTTGTCTTGAATTTCATTGATGACTGTTGAAGGCATACCTGGGAATTTTTTTCTCAAGCAAAAATTAGAGGTCTTTGAGCACTTTCGGGACTTTAAATCCCATGTAGAGAAATAGTCTAGAAAGGTCATTAAATTGAATCTGTGTATAGATAATGGAGCTGAATATGTGATCAACAAATTTGAGCATTTTTATGCCTCTGAAAGTAGTGAGTTGTAGTGGATTGTCCCATATACTCCTTATCAGAATGGTGTGGAAGCGAACAATAATATATCCTTGAAGGAAATGTCAAATTGCATGTTGTAGTCTAAATTGCTTCCTCTAAAGTTCTAGACAAAATCCATCAATTGCGCTTGGTATATCCAAAACAAAGTACCTCATAAAGTGTCAAAGGGAGTCACTCTTTTTGAAGCATGGAATGGTCATACACCAACTATCAAGAACAAGAACTTTAAATCATTTGGTTCTTGATCATGGGCCTACATTTATGTAGAGAAATTCAAGGTCATTGAACCACAAATTCAAACTTGCATATTTATGGAATGTCCAAATGTTGTGAATGTTTATTGTCTTCTCAAACCCACACCAATTAGTTTTTCATTGAGAGGAGTGTTCATTTTAAATAAATCTCTTCAAGTCGTGCTCATTACACCTATCATTCTACTGCAAACCCTTTCTTCTCAACAAATTTTGATGATAGTGTTGTTGAATATTTGGCTAGGCTTAATTTTGATGATGAGGACGCAACATCCTCTTCCTTATACACTAAAAGAAATGAGGTGAGTTTTACTACAGATCCAACAGAGGATGTAGATCATCCCTTTACAATTCCATGCTAGGCACAAAAAAAGATCCAGGCAACTGATGATTTGGATGGAAATCTAACAAACACAAGAAGGACACAGTCTTAGTGTTAGGGTTCTCCGTAGCATCTCTTAGATATGGAACTAATGCCACCACTTGATTGTTGCATTTACACTACCTAAGATCCATGATGTTCAATGAGGCTATCAAAAATTTTGAGTTGGACACCGCTATATAGGAGGAGTATGTTTTTCTACTGAGGAATAACACATGGGATTTCATTCCCCTACCTCTAGGTAGAAATGTTGTTTGGTTCAAGTGGACTTATTGGACCAAGTTCATAGTTGACGGTTTGATGAACAATCACAAGGCTCAATTGGTGGAAAAGGGCTTCTCACAAGTACTTTTCATTGACTACAATGATACATTTTCACTATTGCAAAGATGGACTCAATTCAACTTATGCTCACCTTTGCGACAACTCAACACTAGGAAGTTCATCAAATGGATGTGAAGAGTGCATTTATTTGCAAGGACCTTAAAGAAGATATTTATGTGGAGAAGCCATAGGAGTTATCTCAGGACTCTACATTGGTATGCAGACTTAGAAAAGCATTGTATGGCTTGAAACAAGCCCCTTGAGCATGGTATTCCAAGATGGATTCATTCTTATTATCTCATGGATTCTCCCTCTATCATTTAGATCCCAATGTGTACATTTTATGAAAGTATGTCTATCTTGTTTGTAGTTTTTGTTCGGATATCCACATCATCTTTTTCAGGATCTTGTATGCAATTAGGGTTTGCATGCAAAATCTAGGGTTTGCATGCACCTGCATGCACTTGCATGCATCCCAGTCACCAGTTTGATGCCTCCAGCACCTTAGCCACCTCATTCTAGCACCCAGGAGCCACTTACTACAGAGTTTTAGACTTCCTAGGCTGAAAGGCGCCCACTTCTCACCTACTGCCAGAGAAGGGCGCACTTGTTCACCTACCACTGTAGTTCCACTTCAGTTACATTCAGTTAGCTCCGATTCTCCCTGATTTGAGGCTAGTTTCACTCCCGACTGACTGTTTCACTTCCGTTGGACCTCCAGTTTGACTAGATGACTTGTTCTGACTTCAGTTAGTCTCCCATGCGCTCCCCACTGAGCCTCCTTCCCTTAATCAGTGCTACACACTTCAGTTACACATGACACACTCAGTTAGACTTAGATTGACACCTGGATGACTGGTTCTTGTGCATTGATGACCACCACCGATTGATGATGAGGACTCCTAGTTGGAGTCAAGCTACTCCATTCAGTGATTCGAATGGCCTACTTAGTCAATTCGAATTGCTCATTGACAAATATTGTATTCTATTGTAATTCATTCACCCTTTCTGGGATATTGAGCACTGCTGCATGTTTTGCACAGTTTTACACCATATTTTCTATATTCATCTGTTGTGATTGATTTACTTGTTCATTAGATCTGCCGTGACTAATTTTACATGGTATCAGAGCCATTGCAGGGACAAGATCTCTTTTCTACAGGTGTTTCTACAAGAATATTTGACTGAATTGCTCAAATTACAAAAAGTTTTGGCATGAGATATCTCAAGGGCATTCGCTCCTGTGCATGCAAAGCTTAAAAATACTTCCAATACCACTCTAGAAGCTTGAGTTTCCACATAATTCCTGGATCTGATACATTGGACCCATTCAACATTGTTTGATCTCCAATCCCAGGTGTGATGCAACTCTAAAAGGGTGGATTGTTCGACCTTACGGTTCTTGGTTTGATTGTGATTTGCAGGTTATCAAGCTCCTCTTTTGCATTCGCTACACTGTGCATGCAAACTCCTCTTTTGCATTCGCTACACTCTGCATGCAAGCTCATCTACATCATTTTGACTCGCTCCTAGCAATGGAATACTCTTCTTCAAAGCCTATCCTCACCCCATTCAATTATTTTGATTGGAAAGATGATATGGAGATCATATTACGTTCAAAAGGTTACTACCGAGTCACTCTTGGTCTTGAGTTGGAGCCAAACAATGTGTCAGATCGAACCAAACACTACAACAAGCTTGATGAAGCTTATGGTCTTCTTTGTCTCTCCATCTCCAAAGATCTTCACTTCCATCTCAGCGGATTGAAGACTCCAAAAGCCATATGGGAGCAACTTGAAACACTATTTGGCAAGCAGGATGAGCTTAGGGCTTTTCAATTAGAGAATGAATTGATTGGCCTTAATCCTGAGAATTTCGAGACCATCAATGAATTCTTCACAAAATTCAAGAACTTGAACTTGCAATTGAAGAACAGTGGAGTTATCAAAGAGGATAAACAATTGATCCTCTCCATTCTAAGCAAGCTTGGGAAAGATTATTCGGTATTTGTCTCTACTTTCAATTCCGGTCGGCTAACTACCCCGAATTGGAAGATGCCTACCTTGAATGCCTTCATTGAGTCCGTCACAAAAGAGCGTGACAAGTTGATTCAAATGGGGTCCATAAGCTCCAAATATTCAGCCCTATATGTTCAAGGACCCAAGATCTCGAATGGTAAAGGAAAGCAAAAGAAGGAGAAGCCCAAATTCGAGCCTCACAAGCAAAAAGACAAAGGCAAACAAACGGATGCACCATCCAGTTCGAAGTTCAAGCAAAAGGGCAAAGAAGGTAACCAAAAATCTAAATGTACTTATTGCAATCGTGGCTTTCATCCCGAAAGTTCATGTATGAAGAAGACTATAGATCAAATGGCCCTCCTTTTGGAAAAGAACAACATAACTCTTCCCGACGGTGCAAGGAAGAAGGATAGGAATGATGATCATGAAAGAGGACAAGCACTCATGGCAACGGTTTCGAAGCCCACTACTCTCTTGATAGATTCGGGTGCATCAAATCATATGGCTGCAAATATTGATTCTTTTTCCTCATTCGATCCAAACAGCTCCATCCCCATCCATTTGGGAGATGACTCAAAAATTTCTTCAAAGGGCAAAGGTACGATTCATGTAGATCATGGAAGCTTTCAGAATGTTCTCTATGTGCCTTCCTTGGCTTCAAATCTTCTTTCTGTGTATCAAATGACACACACTGGTGAACCGAAGCAAGTTACATTCAGCCCTAATACAGTTGAAATTTCTGATATCAAAAGTGGAAGACTAGTTGCAGTCGGAAAGGCAAATCACACTGCAAAATGCTATGAGTTTTCACACTTTATTCCGCTTGCAAAGCCCACTGCTCTTCGCACACATGGTAATGAGGTTAGTAGGTTTTGGCATGAAATATTTGGACATCTTAATTATAAGTATTTGCTGCTGCTATCAAACAAATCCATGGTAGATGGACTTCCACAACTCAGTTCCTCGAAGGGAATATGCACTGGTTGCATCATTGGGAAGCACCCCGAGCACAGATTCGACCGCGGCAAAGCTAGCAGAGCTTCTACTATTTTGGGGTTGATCCATTCTGATATCAGTGGTCCGCTGCCCCATATGTCATTAAATGGTTCAAGGTATGTTTTGACATTTATTGATGATTTTTCCCGCTTTACATGGGTATTCTTTCTCAAAAATAAGTCAGAAGTGCTTGGAAAATTCAAGGATTTTAAGGCTTCTGTTGAGACCGCCACTGAGAGCAAGATCAAAGCTCTTAGATCTGATAATGGTGGAGAATATATTAAATCTGAGTTGCTGCAACTTTTTTCCCAAAGCGGAATTCAGATCCAACATACAGTTCCCTACACACCCCAACAGAACGGTGTAGCGGAAAGGAAAAACCGGTCACTGAAAGAGATGGTTACATGCATGATTGAATCAAAAGGTTTGGCTGCAAATCTTTGGGATGAAGCAATCAATGTTGCTGCATACATACAGAACCGAGTTCCACATTCATCCGTGAAAGGTATGACTCCTTTCGAGGCCTTCTTTGGTCACAAACCGGATGTGTCAAATTTGAGAGTTTTTGGCTCTACTGCATGGGCTAGAATTCCTTCTGAGAAGAGACGAGCTTTGGATCCACAAAGTACCGAGTGCATACTGATAGGATATGGGGAAGAATCAAAAGCATATAAACTCATGGATATCAGATCTAAAAAGATATTCATAGAGCGCAGTGTGCAATTTGAAGAACCGCTTCAAGAATTGCAACTAGTCGCGGAAAAGACTGCCGATTCACCGCCTTCACCAGAAGAAGATCCGTGCAGCGATAATGAAGGTATGAGTTCTGATATTTCTGATATTTCAGCAGCATATGATGATCATGACATATCCGGTTCAGAATCTGACCATTATGATCCTCCTCAGTTACCAAAGTGGGCCCAAAACACTCTCCAATCTGCTGGTTCGAACCTTGGAAATCCTGCTGATCCGAGACGAACAAGAGCAGACTTTCAAAGAGCAGGTATGGCACTATCTATTGCTAATCCATTAATTCCTGAGATTTTTTATTTGATGGCTGGTTCAGATCCCACATCATACTATTCTTCCCACCGAGATCCGAGATGGCAAAGTGCCATGGATGAAGAGTACAGTTCTCTTCAAAAGAACAACACATGGGAGCTAGTTTCTCTTCCACCTGGAAGAAAATTAGTGAAGTGTAAATGGGTCTACCGTACTAAAGTTGCTGCTGATGGCACTATCAACAAATATAAAGCAAGGTTGGTGGCGAAAGGTTTCTCCCAAGTCCAAGGAGTGGACTACACTGAGACCTTTGCACCGGTTGCAAAGATGGATTCCATCCGCCTTGTTTTAGCTATTTCCACATCCAAGCGCTGGGAGGTGCACCACATGGATGTGAAGAGTGCATTTTTACATGGAGACCTTGCTGAAGAGGTATATATGCAGCAACCAGAGGGTTATACATCAGATCCATCATTGGTTTGCAGATTGAAGAAATCTTTGTACGGGTTAAAACAGGCCCCAAGAGCTTGGTACGCAAAGATGGACTCCTTCCTTCTTTCTCAGAATTTCCAAAGATGCAAATCTGATCCGAATGTGTATCTTCAGCGAGCTAAATGTAATTTGTTGGTTATTGTACTTTATGTTGATGATCTTCTCATTACTGGTAGCACTCTTACTTCAATAAACAAGCTAAAAACTGCCTTAAATCTAGCTTTTGACATGAGCGATTTGGGCTTGCTGAGTCACTTTTTGGGCTTGGAGATAGCTCAAAATTTTGATGGGATCACTATATCTCAGCAAAAATATGCTTCCAACCTGTTATTGAAGTTTAATATGGCTGAATGTAAGGCAGCCCCTTTCCCATTCCTCTCAGGAATCAGTCTTGAGGAGGGAGATTCTACACCGCTTGCAGATTGCAGTATGTATCGACAGTTGATTGGTTCACTACTTTATTTGACACACTCAAGGCCTGATATATCATATGCTGTGAGTGCCGTGTCAAGATATATGCAGCAGCCACATGAGCTTCATTGGCGAGCAGCCAAGCGGATCTTGCAGTATGTGCAAGGTACGAGACATTTTGGCATACATTATGCTGCAGATTCTGAGCTTGATTTCATTGGTTTTACTGATTCAGATTGGGCAGGTGATAGCATTGATCGGAAGTCCACTTCCGGTTATGTTTTCATGATTGGTCATGGTGCTATTTGCTGGTCCAGCAAAAAGCAAGCAGCCATTGCACTTTCTTCAGCAGAGGCAGAGTATCGAGGGGCAGTCAATGCCTGCATTCAGGCAGTTTGGTTGCAGGGTATTCTTTCCGAGTTTGGTTTTGGTGGCACTACTTCGACTGTCCTATTTTGTGACAATCAAAGTGCTATCAAGATCTCCACAGATCCAGTTCAGCAGCAGAGGACCAAACACATTGAGATTCATATGCATTACATTCGACAGTTGGTGCATGACCGCACCATCATTCTGCAATATTGCCCTACTGATGAGCAAATTGTAGACATCTTCACCAAGAGCTTCACTGAGAAGAAGTTCTCTTACCTCCGTTCACTGTTGGGGGTGAGTTCCATCATGGTGGAGACAGATTGATTCATTATTATGCTTTAGCTTGAGGGGGGGCTTTCTTCCCACTGGGTTTTCCCTCTTTCCTCACTTAGTTTATTTTCAGCATTTTTTGGATTCTTGTATTGGGGTGACCTTTGGTCTTAGTTACCAGGGCCCCACATTATTTTTTGCACATCATAGTCTAGATTGACGGGGGGTGTTCGGATATCCACATCATCTTTTTTAGGATCTTGCATGCAAAATCTAGGGTTTGCATGCACCTGCATGCACTTGCATGCATCCCAGTCACCAGTTTGATGCCTCCAGCACCTTAGCCACCTCATTCTAGCACCCGGGAGCCACTTACTATAGAGTTTTAGCCCTCCTAGGCTGAAAGGCGCCCACTTCTCACCTACTGCCAAAGAAGGGCGCACTTGTTCACCTACCACTGCAGTTCCACTTCAGTTACATTCAGTTAGCTCCGATTCTCCCTGATTTGAGGCTAGTTTCACTCCCGACTGACTGTTTCACTTCCGTTGGACCTCCAGTTTGACTAGATGACTTGTTCTGACTTCAGTTAGTCTCCCATGCACCCCCCACTGAGCCTCCTTCCCTTAATCAGTGCTACACACTTCAGTTACACATGACACACTCAGTTAGACTCAGATTGACACCTGGATGACTGGTTCTTGTGCATTGATGACCACCACCGATTGATGATGAGGACTCCTAGTTGGAGTCAAGCTACTCCATTCAGTGATTCGAATGGCCTACTTAGTCAATTCGAATTGCTCATTGACAAATATTGTATTCTATTGTAATTCATTCACCCTTTTTGGGATATTGAGCACTGCTGCATGTTTTGCACAGTTTTACACCATATTTTCTATAGTTTTGCATGTAGATTTTTTTTATTAGAGGTAGATCATAGGCATTCATTACTACTATGAATGCTACCTTACATGACATGTTTTCATTGAATGATTTGGGGCTACTACATTACTTCCTTATGATTGAGATCACTCAATCTTGTTCCAATATCTCAATGATGTAGTCCAAATATGTTTAGTATACGTGCTCACATTTCACATGGCTGATTGCAAGTCTATTGCATATCCCTTCCTATCCAGTGTTGAAATCAAATCCCCCTTCCTCTCTAGTGTTAAACTCAAAGCTCCCTTCCCTTTACCTTTGGTTGGCAGCACCCGATATATAAAATTGGTTGGTATTTTTCTCTATCTCACTCACACCAGACTTGACATTTCTTATGATGTGGGTTTTATTCAAAATTCATGGAGGAACCCCATGAGCTACACTAGAAGGTAGCAAAGATATTCTTCACTATAATCAAGGAACAGACATATTTATGATACATTATGCAACTAGTTGTGGTCTCAATTTAATGAGGTTCATTTATTCTAATTGGGAGGGTGATGCTATAGATCACAAGTTCACTTAAATTTACCTCTTCTCTATTGGTTTTAGTCTTATTTATTGGTTGAGAAAGAAGAAATATGTCATAGAGGTAGAGTATTGAAGAGTTTCAAATGCAACGATTGAGGCTATCTAGTTGTAGCACATCCCCACTGTGTTTGGTATTTACTATCATCGTCCATCTATCATTTTTTGTGAAAATCATAGTACCATTCATACCTCGTGGGAAACAATTCATTGACAACAAACCAAGCACATTGAGATTCATTCATATGCACTTCATTCGAGATATAATTCATCGAAAAATAATTGATCACTAATATTGTGCAACTTCAGAGTAGATTGCCGAAAAAGTTTCACCAAACTATGTATAGAGGAAATGTTCATTCATTTATGAGCTTTGATGGGTGTGTAGGATGCTTCTTTTCCTAATTAGGCTGCATAGACTTCTCTCTTCTATCCTCTTTGGGATGGGGATTCCCACTAGGTTTTACCTTCATTTCTTTGGGGATTCTTTTGTACATGGGTACCTAATTTGGATACACATTTTCAAGATCCATTTCGGTTGCCACATTCTCACCTAAGCTAATCTTAAGGGGGAGTGTTGGTGCACATAGTCCATGCACCTTGCTAGCATACAACACACTTTCTATTCATGACTAGATATTTCCTTGCTTTAGTTTACATTAGTCCAACTTGAGCGCTTTAATGGACATGCAATGACTAAGATTCACTTAGTTGTTTTCTTGTTCTTACTTTGAGGCAATATTGGTGGCATGCCATTGCATGACCTTATTTCTCAAATTTAACCCTAGAAGGCATTGTATTTGTATTGCTTTAATCTTCATTTTCAAGATCCATTTCGATTGACACATTCTCACCTAAGCTATCTTAAGGGGGAGTGTTGGTGCACATAGTCCATGCACCTTGCTAGCATACAATACACTTTATATTCATGACTAGCTATTTTCTTGCTTTAGTTTACATTAGTCCAACTTTAGTGCTTTAATGGACATGCAACAATTAAGATTCACTTAGTTGTTTTCCTTTTCTTACTTTGAGGCAATATTGGCGGCATGTCATTGCATGAACTTCTTTCTCAAATTTAACCCTAGAAGGCATTGTATTTGTATTTCTTTAACCTTCATTTTTTGGGTTAAATTAATTGATTAATGATCCTTTGCAATACTTTATATCGATCTGCATTTTTACCTTTATAAGTTTCGATTTTTCTCTTCAGCCTCTGCATGTTAGGTGACTCCGTAGCCAAGCTATAGATTTTGGTTCAATAGTCAAATTCCACATTCTTAATCCAATAAGTTCCTTCAAAACCATTCAAACTAAAATAGAGAAATAATAAGACATAGCCTTATGTGAAGTAGTCTCTTCACAAACCTTACATAAAGTACATCTTCTTGGGCCATACTCATTCGTTTTTTGCAGGTTATCGTAAGATATTTATTATTGATTAGTAGACAAATGAAAATATGAGCCATCAATGGATATTTGAACCTTCACACTTCCTTCCACTACAATTTATGAACCCCCATGTCCTCTCTAAAGCAAAGGACCCTATAACCAAATTTTGGAGTGTAAACCCTAGTCAAATATTTTTACCATATCAAATAATCATCATCATCTTTTAGCCTCACATAAATGGATTTGAGATGCTCTACAAATGATTCCCAAGAAATTGTTTCCACACCTCTATCCTTAGCTGAATTCCAATCTTACCTCCACACAATAGTTCTAACAGGGTTAACCACCTAATAGAGGTAGACAAAACCTTACTCTCTCAAAATATTGAACCATATTCTTAGAAAAATTATAATATTGTCTACATCCAACTCGAGGATCTCCTCCAACTCTAAACCTAAAATATTTACCTACTCTCCACATAAGCCAATCCCTAGTCATAGGAAAAGCTAGAACCATAGTCTTCTAAGCCACTCTTCTAATAAATCTAACAAAATATACTTCTTGATAACAATAATTTACCATAATACCTCACCTTTAATTAGACTCCATACACATTTGTACTCCTATGCTTTCAAAAAAGGAGCAAGGTTATTTAAACCCCATCCCACTCAATATTTTGGAACAATCAACCTTTGCCATTTCATTAGGGGAATTCCTTTCCTCTCATTTTTTTCAAACCAACGAAACCTATAACTTAACCTCCTTATAACTTCCAAAACTCCACAAGGTATCTAAGATAGGAACATCCAAAAATAGAGATAGCCTCAATAAAAAACCTTACCAACACCAGACACTCCCTATGGATAACCACCTACAACACCAAATGTGAATTATCTTTTCAACCTTAGCTATCAACCATTGTCAGTCTTTCTTCAAATAATCATTAGAATTCAGAACAACACTTAAATACTTTGCATCAACCAATGAAGATTACTTATAAGGAAATAAAGTGGATAAATAAGCTTTATTCTCATCCTCAATCCCCGTGAAAGAAACTATGGATTTACCAGTACTAACTAGCATACTTGTAGTAGTACAATAGATTTCTATAACCTCCCTAAGTTTCATAATATCCCTTCTTGAACCATCATAGAAAATTAAGATGTCATAAAACAAATGAGTACGATATAAGAGAACCACCAACTTTGATTCCCTTAACACACCCATTCCTTCTTGCATCCAACAAATCCCTTATAAGACCTTTGTCTAAAATCATTAATGATAGAGGAAAAAGGGGACAAGCTTATATTAATCCCCTCTCGGGTCTAAAAAAATCTGAAGTAGAAACATTTATCAACACAAAAAAAAGACACTTATGATACACAATACACTACCCAATTCACAAAAGGTATACAAAACCATAGATTAACATCATCGATCTTAGATACAACCAACTAACCCTATCATAATCCTTAGAGAGATTAACTTTAACCACCATTGACTTGAGATTCCTTGCCTTTATAGATAGTGGTCCTTCTTTTTCCACCCCAATGGCCTCATGTATCTATCAACCCTTTAGAAAATAAAAATGCTCACTAGAAAATAGATTTGGATAGAAACCCTTTTACTCTCTTGGCTACAATCTTCACAATGATTTTATATATGAAATTATAGAGAGATATAGGCCTATACTCCCAATGAAGAAGAATTATCATTCTTTGTGAGAAAAGAAATGAAGTATCATTAAAGGCCACAAGAATCCTCCTAAAACCTCTTGAATCCTCTACCACCCTCAGCAATTCATCCTCGATCAACTAAAAAATACTAACTATAGGATGTCCATCAGGGGCCTGGGATTTTATCCCTGTTTAAGTTGTGTAGAATAGGCTGAAGCTTCTCCTTGGAAACTTCATCCACAAGAACATTATTATCTTCATCACTAAAAATGCTAGGGAAGAATAAGGTCATCCTTACCACCTTTGCTATTGTAGCCTAACCTTATACTTTGAATATACATTGAAAATTTTATACACTAGCCCTAACTAGATCTTCAACTTTTGATACCAGCAAACCATTATTTCTTTCTGCCTTCCATGCAGTATTTGTATTTTTCTACTGATTCAGAAATTGATGAAAGAACTTGGAATTTCATACCCTTTCTCAATCTAGAGTGCCTTACTCTTAAGTCTCCATGCAACCAATTTTTAGCTAAAATTTTTCTCCTTATTTCTTCCAATTGTACAATTTTAGCCTTTAAATTCTTTGATAAGAAGCCTCCATATTCTCTTAAATATTAATCCTCCAACTTAGTTTTAACTTCAAGTAGATCCTTTTAATCTGTTAGTTTCTTTAATTCATCCCAATTGATTGTATTATGCTTAACCATTTTGGGATTTGATGTAAACTAAAGAGTATCAGAAACCCTTAAGGAGTGATAATATGGGATATATTCCTCTTTTACCAATATAATGAATTACTCCTTATCCAACTAGAGAAGCTTAAATCTAAAAGGGATAAGAGGTTTTTACTTGTAGTAGCCACTTCAAGGACAACAGGGAAATGATCTAACCCACCACCTAAACTAACCCACTGTCAAATTTTGAGATCATCTTCAATCAAATATTTAGAAACCATAAACCTATAGAGTCCTTTTGCAACTCTATATTCCCCACTATTTTATTTATCCAAGTGGGTTTTATCTTAACTGGTTGAATATCAAACAACCCTACATCATCTATTTGCCTCAAAAAGTAATCAGCAATAGGATACACTTAAGTAATTGGACCCCAAACCTCAAAACATCCAAGAGAGACATTGAGATCCCCACCAATAATCAAATTACCTTGTATTATCCAATGATCACTAAATAATTTATCCCAACAAGCAATCATGTCCACATAAATAAGACCATAAATGTTCAATACTTTGAGCTCCTTCCAAGATCATGAGAAAAGATATCAAGTCCCAATCCTAAATGAAAATATCAATAGTTAGAAAGGGATAAAATCATGTAACTCCAACCACTAATGGGACCTCCTTACCTAGCTCTAGAGTTAATTTACTAAAAAGCTCATCCCTTTAACACTTTCTCAATATCTCTAACAACTTTTTCACCCTTAACCATAATTTCTTGCAAAAGTAAAACCCTGGGATTATGGGATTCTGAAACCCTCTTCAAGTCCAACTTTCTTGAGGAGTTTCATAATACCCTATAATTGAAGGAAAGATAGATCATGGGATACCCTTGATAGGGACATGCTCTTCTCTAAGAATCCTTTCCAAGGTAATTTTCTTTGCAAACAAAAGATTTATTAAAATTCATGCCTTGAGACATAGACATAAAGGATTTTCTTCCCCTGCCGATGAATTTTGACCCTTCCCCAACATTCCATCCTAATCCACCCATAGTACCACCATCCAATCCATAAGAACTTGTCTTTCTAGACTAAATATTATATCTAGTAGGCCCCTCCCTAATCTCATCAAAAGTAGAGGCCCATCTAGAATCCACCCTAAAATTACTAACATTTAACTTTAAAGAGGAAAATTATTCAAAACAATTATTGATGGACTTAAGAGTGACCACCCAATGGTATATGAAATCCCTCCCTAAACTCTACTAGGTTGTTAATAAATTTCTTTTTTTTTCCCACCACCAGGAGACCCCATATTCACCCCAAATCACGACCCCAAACACCAAAATTGTATGCTCATTTAGATCATTATTACAATTTGAAGATGGCAAAAAAGGAGGGAGTTTACTACGATCACTAGGAGCTACATCAGGATCAAATAAAACCTCCATCAGAACCTTTGGAGGAGAAGATCTTTTTTTTCAATTTTTGATGGATAATTTGTATCATTAGGCTCTTTGACAACCAAATCTCCTTGCACATTTGTCTTAAGTCCAACATTACCTGAGGGATCTACAATAGGCCACTTTTTAGCATGTAAAGCCTCAAATTTCTATGAAACTCGATAAGTATCTCCATCCTTATAAACCATAGATCTCGAAGACTTTTTCACTCACTCCTCCTTTTTAAAAGGAAGGCTACATTATGCAACCAAGTGAACATATTTGTCACATCTAAGACAATGAAATGGAAAACCCAAATAGTCTGGAGACTTTTTTATAGTAGTATTACCTTTCCTCAAAGTCACAACATCTACAAGTCCATTACATATATCTATTCCAAGAAAAATTTACCTTATGGCCATCGAACTAGTCTCTTATAATGAAATATCAGCCTCAAAAAAGGCCTCAATGGCATTACCTATTTCTGTTACTACCCTAGGCACCAAAAATCCAACAACAACCAAGGAATTTTAACCTAAACTGGATTTATCACCACTTTTTCCATCCCCCCATTGAAATTGTTAAAGGAGTTGACCCACATTCTAAAAATTGGATAGTATTTAACCACATCACCAACCTCACAGAAGGAAAAATGAATCTGACCTTTGATGAGCAGTGAGAAATTCATAGTGTAATTCAACATAACCCTCCAATTCTCTTTAATCCACACTCTTAGATTATTTTCACATATTTGATGGCGATGGAACCGACCTACTACCACCTTATCAACCATCAATGCCACATCATGTGTTTTGACCTCATTGTCTAATTGTTTTTTACAAATCCACATCTTTTCTTAATGCATTTCCTTCAGTTACAATAATAAAAGCCATTATTTTCCAAGGAAAGACCCACCATTGAGATCTATTTAGTGTTTGTATCATTTACCAAAACACCAATAGGAGTACCAACTCCACCTCCCAAACTTCTCCTACATAAAGCTTCAACCTCTAAAGATGCCCCAACTAAGTGAATCCCTAACATATTTCCTTTCATACCCACACTTGAATTAAAATGATCGTGATTTGAATGAATATTAACATAAAATAAGTGTCCTTCAAGGGATTAGCATGCCCATTAAATCTAGGATGAATGAGATCTTGCACCTTTTTGACATCAAGAATAGATGGAGCATCACCAAATCCACCACCAAACCCTAAGATCGAGAAAAACCCTCCATCTTCCAATGAAAATCATCTAGATGTTGACAAATCACATTCAAGACAATCAATATTGCCACCTATGCTATTAGCACCTCCCTGAAATACATTTTTTTCATAGATTTCAATATTTCAACCTCTAATTGAATAAACCCCATAGGAGGATCCCTCGAAAACTTTGTCTCTAGTATATTAGGACAACCTTTGACAATAGGAAAGTCTAGATCTTGTAGCCTTCATATGGATCAACAAATAAGTCAACTAGATCATCTTTCATCATACAAAACCTCATATGTATGCCATCAACATTTTCCACCACAAATGATATCCACACTAAAAGATGCCTAGATGAATTCTACATCATGCATGTTTTTTGACTAAAATTCATTACCTTTATGAGTGTTGTGAAATAGAGAAATATGTATCTTCAAAACACAACTTTTATTGAAATCTAGGAAGCTTTTCCATACTTTGAATTCAATAAGCCCTAAATTGAAGTGAGATTAATAATGAAGGAATGAAAAACATTTTTGAGAGGGCAAAGAATTTGTCAGAAAATTCACATACATAAGGATTGTACCAAAATAGTGAATACATTATATAGTGTCTTTGTTTACTTAAAGTTGAGTAAAAAATATGTAAATAACATCATGGATGGGTAGAACAAGAGAAATGACATTAGTAGTGGTGCCTCAATCACTCTGTACCAATGGAAGCTCGTTAATGGGATGACAATGTCAACCAAGAAGATCAAAGTTCAAATAGAAATACAGGCCTAGTGCTTCCTTTGTCTGGTGGTCACATTTAATGTTATACATCATATTATTCTTCTTTAAATCACTAATTATTAAAGTGTGTTTTATCCCACATTCATCATGTGATATGTTCTCATATCCCTATGGCTTATATAATAGAGGTCAATGAGGCTCAATTGTAATGTTTGTGTCATGGTTGAGAGTTGTATGGATCCCATATGAACTCCATACTTTTAGTGTTCTCTAGTTGTTGTATAAACATACGTAAACATATAGCCAAAGATCTAACCTCTAATATAAACTCCCATTACAATATCTAGGGCACAAACTAAAATATACAAAGTTGGGTAAAGAATTAAAACTCCAAATGGTAAGAAAACTAGTCCACTAAATAGGAGGAAATTAGAAGCTCAAGAGGAAGAACTTTACACTAAAGCAATAGAGTCACACTTACTTGATATCAAGGGATTTTCTAAAGGATTTTGTGTTTCCTAAAAGTGATAAGAGATTTGTCTAGAGTAAGTAATAATGTAGATCAAACATCTCGAGCAAGAAGAATGTTAGGCATCTTTGATCCTCATATGTCATAAAGTCCTCAAGCAAGTTATGGAAATCCTTGACGTTGAGAAGAACCACCCTATGCGGATTGTGGTGATATGTCTTAATGTGTCATTGATGGGAGTAAACTCTTATCTATGCAAGAGGAAGTTTTAAATTACAAGGTATCTAAAGTTTGGTATTTCTAAGATGTGTAATAAGCACGTGATTCCAGGAATGGAGATATGTATCATAGTAGTAATGGAACTTTCACAAGAGTGGCTCCATAGGTGCAATCCTTGTGGACTAAAGATAAGATTTGAAAATCTCATCATAAATGCCCTATTTATCTCTCTTTTAGAGAGGTTTAATGTGTTTATCGTGAATCTTTGCCAATATCAAGACCATCTAAAAGATACCATAAGGAAGCTTAAGCATACCAATTTGAATGGATCTCATTATCTAGATATTGCATAGAAGACCTAGGTACAATATGTAAGTACCTGAAATGATCTATATAAGGGGTGCACATCTACCTAACACTAAAAATCATCATAACAAATAAGAAAACATTAGAGATAATGAGTAAAAAATTACGAATCTCTAAAAAAAGATGATAATCTATGACACTAATCACATTCTCAGAATATGTATGGAGAAGATTAAAGCAATGGCTCTCTCTATCCAACTTTGATAAGATCTCAATATCTCACATCCATCAAAAAAAAGAGTAGGAATCGCCAATAAGTCAAAAAGAGGGTTCATAACCCAAGTATCTTGAAACCAAAACAAAAAACAAAAAGCACTACGACGCTCCATAACTTTTATTTAAATTAAACCATGTTACCAATGTCAAATCGAAATGTGGCCCAAGAAAGACTACTCCCAAATGCATGTGGTCCTTTCACTCATTATTTTACATAACAAAGACATTGGAATTGCACCGTCTTTTATTATTATAAAATTAATATCATTTTATAAATTAGGCATCATTGTTTAATTTAATATCATAATTACAAAAGTTTGTAAATAATAGACATGACGATGGTACTATCTAGTGAAAATGGGGTTTATGAATGAGCTAAATCATTCGAAAGCAGATAGAACTATATGCTTCTTCTTGGCTTCGTAAAGCGATTTTCAATATATTACTTTTTAGCTTTAATGATATATTTTTAGTCTATTATACTTCATGTTTGGTATGATTATTAGGTTACATAGCATATGGTCTTCTTAGTTGGTGCTTAAATAAAAATAATAAGGTATGCAATCAAGAAATGACTATTAGGTTACATTGCATATGAAATCAAGAAGTGATGTATGGAATCATAGACATATAAATTATTTATTTGGTATGACTATTAGGTAAGAAATGACTATTAGGTTACATTGCATATGAAATCAAGAAGTGATGTATGGAATCATAGACATATAAATTATTTATTTGGTATGACTATTAGGTAATATAGTATATGGTCTTCTTAGTTGGTGTTTAAATAACAATAAAAAGGTTTGAAATCAAGAAATGATTATTAGGTTACATTGCATGTGAAATTAAGAAATGATGCATGGAATCATTCATATATATATGAATGAATTACTTAGTTTTCATATATATATATATTGAATTATTTAGTTTATATATATATATATATTTATTGGATTTTTAAAAAGGGAAGAAATAACTTAGTTTTTATTAAAAAATTATTTGTTTTAAAAAACAATTTAATAAAAGCATTTCTATATCATCATAGTTTTGATAATTTAAAATGTTAGAAAGGTTGGTATTGTAACAATTTTTTTGAAATTATGATTTAATGTACATGTATGCAGCACATTCTAAGAGAAAGTGATTTCATATTCAAACTTTTTAAGTGTCACAAAGATAACAAATTCTTTCAACCCACAACATTTTGGGAATTGTCCAATGTTTTGTTTCACTATGGAGCTTATGAGAGTATTCTTATATTAGTATGTTGATTTTCTTCTTTTCACTAGTTAAAATAGAGAGATACTTTTGACCTTCTAGATTATGGTTGATCACCTCCTTATAGTATCTTAATTTTATTTTATCCTCTAATTCTTTATCGCACCACAATTTCTCCTTAAATTTAGATGCAACAATATTTTTTTAATATTATAGTTATTTTGTTGATTGACCCCTTCCTTAATTCCCCAATGATTTTGCCAAGTGTTGGCATCTTTATGCCAACCTCACTTGCGCCGGAAGTAGTTTTGGTTAGATTTTGAAGCAATCTCAAGAAGCCTCTTGTTCATAATTTATATGTTCCAAAGAACTACAACAAAGTCTATGCTATGATGCAAATGGTTGAGCCAATATCATTGTTATATTGGTTGGTTTGTTATAATTTTTAAAGTGGGTGGTGCATTGAAACTTCCTCTTGACATGACTTGTCCTGGAAATATGGAGAAGTTAGGCCTTGTTAGAGACAAATCATTTTTTTTAATATATAGGGGAGGGACACCAATAGTCATGCACCATCCCTTGTTGACTCTAATTGGGCACATGGATGTGCTAATGCGGCATACAACAATAGACACATGGATTCCCCATTGTGTGAAGCTTATTGGTGTTTTAATTTGGGCAGTTATTTCACTTGTGCTCCCTCTAGTTTGGCTTATGTCCCAAGCTCACTTAGTTTCATACGTTATTTTTTGAGTTCCTAGTAATGGAGTGGTACCCACCAACCCAATCTAGAGAGACACCGCCCTAGTGGTGGTGCATTATCCTTGCCTCTTATAGTCTAGTTGAAGTTTGTTAAGTGGATTTCTGGGTTTGGTTCTATGATTGCATTATTGTTCCCTCAATTTATTTCGTTGCAAAAGTTGTTAGTAGAGGTTGTTGGATTGCAAATTTGGTTTTTGGTCTTGGATTTGTGTATGTTCAATTCACTCTACCTTTCACTATGTCTATGGTTGGTCACCGACCAAGTAGAAGAATCACTTGATGTCAGTACGGGAACACCACATTCTACAGGGAAAGGTAGGATAAGCGTTCCATTTTTACACATCATGTTCATTTTGTGCTAGTTGGAATTGTTTTTTGGCTTGTCCATGTGCATAACAATGTGTTTTTGTGGCTTTTTGTAGCAAAAGGTAAGGCAATACTTCGTATTTTTCACATCCTATTCAAATTTCACTGTTTCGAATAATTTTTTTCCTATCATGGCCAAGGTGCACAATAGTTTGGGTTTATGGTTTTCTGCAAGCAAAGGTAAGACATTCCTTGGATTTTTAAGGTTAAGTCTTATTATGCATGTTGAATTTGATCTTAGCTACCTTAACTCAAGTTTTGTGGTGTTTGTGGCAGGTGAATATTTGTGGGTTTCAACCCAGAGTTGCAAATTAAGGAATTGGTTGCAATATGTGTCCATCTAAACACTTGTGTGGTAGGATTTTGCTCCTGCCATCCAATGAAGCTCAATTGTGTTTATCAACATATTGAATTATTCATTGAAATATGTTGTCCAGTAAGTAATTGCTAGATGTGGATAATTATTTGAAATTTCTACGGGCAATTATTTGTACATGATGAAGTGCATCACTACGGGTTTTATGGGTTTTCCTAAATGTTGTTAATGGTTTTTTTTGCATAGTGTATAATTGTCATGTGTTTCCTAGATGTTGTCAACGGGTTTGCTTGGATAGGGTTGGTATGCATTTGTAATAGTTTTGAAAGGGTGGATATATGACTTGTAGGTTGGATTTTGTGCTTGTAAGACCTAATGTATGGAGTGCAACGCTATGGCTTTTATGGGTTTTCTTAGATGTTATTAATGGGTTTCCTTGGATGTTGCAAATGGGTAATTCGACCATGTGAGTAGCTCTAATGGATTTGGTAATTCGATCACTATTTAGTTGACAGGGTAATTTGACCTATGGGTTTATAGATTTATGGGTGGCTTTGATTTAATGTGGGTTTCTAGGTTTGCATGTGTAATTGCACTTGTGGTCAGTATGTGTTTGTAATACTTTTGAAATGGTGGATAATATGACATGTGGGTTGGATTTGACAATTTTTAAGACTTGATATATGGAGTGCAGAGTTGTGGTTTTTATGAGTTTGCTTGGATGTTTTTATTTCCTTTTTATTTACAATTTGTTTAATTTTCTTTAGTTTATGTGAATTCCACTAACAATCTCTTATAGGATCACTTGGAGGACAACCACACACCAACCACATGGGCTCCAAGGACTGAGGCCTTGTTGCAACCTACAAGGCCTAGCCCCTTACCAAGTGGACGAGTGCACACTTGTGCAATTTTTTCCACAATAGCTCTAATGGCGACTCCACTTATTTTTGTTTATTTCTTTTAAATTAGGTTGTTTTATGCTGGGTGATTAATTATGGGTGTTTATCATTTGAAGGAGATCAGTTTTACCACCTCCTACTCTAAAATTCCCCCCCCGGTTGGCCACACTTAATTTTACACAGTAGCGTGGATCCCGGCCTCTCGATCGTGCTACCAGCACAGAAACGCCTTCAACAATCACGCTACTCACGCAAGTAAATAGTTCACAACCCGCTACCTCCCTTTGGTTGAAGCATCTTCTCTGTGTTCTTCCTGCGCTACATCGAACCTGTTTTGTATTTTTCTATGCTATCATGCGACAAAATAACGTTTTCCCACGCTACAGTCATTTGATTTGTTTTTTATCTGCATACTACAATCTGGCAGCCCTATTATTACTTATTAATGAACTAAAATTAAGTTAATTTGCAATAAATTATTTACTTTTTTAGTAATTAGTCCACATAGACCAAGATTAGGGAGTAAAGAGTTTGTCTCTATCGAAACTTACTTAGGTAACCAACCTTGAGGCTTTCAACGGGCCTCATTGTTGTCACTAGTATTCAAGACCATTCTTGTTTATGCACAATTGACATGTTTTTAGGAACAAAACTAGTGTAGAATCCACTTTTTGCACACAAGAAAGGACCTAAAGACTCTTGTCCCCCTAAGTATGTTCTTCACCTTGCACTTCTTATGAGCTTAGTGAATCAAAAAAGGGTGAGAAGTGTGAAATACCTCCATTGCACACTTTTTAATAAGTTAGCACTTTGATTTGCAAAGCACCTTGAGCATATTTTAGAGTTAAAAGTACATCTACCTTTTCATTTAATTTATACTCTTCTACTTAATTTTCCAACAATAGATTTGCTTTCACCACACGTGTTTGCATCACTAGCACACACTAAGAGACGTAAAGACTCTTCCAATCCAAGTATGCTCTTCACCTCGCTCTTCTTGTGAGCTTGGTGAATCAGAAAGGTAGGAATTGTGAAATACCTCTCTTACACTCCCTAAGTGAAATTCAAACCCCTTAAAATCAACTTTGTAAATACCAACCAACTAAAATCCTCCATAGGATGTAACAAAATAACATTTTAGTTAGGTAGGATTGATTGGGCTAGGCATCCATTAATTCCCACCAATCTAGTTTCATTGGCGATATTTTGAAACATAGCATTGTTGACTTATAGGGTACTTTCAAAATCCTTCCATAAGCAAGTGTTCAAAGAAAAACTGGATCAGAAGTGCGCCATGACCAAGGAGGAAAAATCCAAGGTATAGCTTCCCTTCTTTCCCCTACGAGTCACTGAGCTCATTGTAGGGATACGACACTATACTGTGCAGGACAAACCACTGGACCACACTTAACGCAAGGTATGTTAGTGGCCAAACTTAGTGCATCACCAAGGAGAAATTGTGGGTGAAATTGACTTCTGAAGTTATCTATTGCCATTGGGAGGTGTTTCCAAGTCTTCTTGATTAGAACATTGGCCCCATTGCTGGTAGAAATAGCTCTTTGTTACCTCCACTAGTCGATTGGTGTGTGGATCCCATTATCACCATCAGTTGTACTTTTGGGAGGCCTAGTTACATTTGAGAGGAATGGCGTTAGGTATTTTTAGGGAATTTACATTTATTTTCTTTTTAAATACAAGTTCACTAACTCGTAATTAAAAAGAACCTACATGTCGGAACTCTTGCACAAAAACTGAATTTTACACATATCACTCACTTATTGCACCATATTGCATCTGTTGTGGTTGGCATATTTTTTCATTTGTTGAATTGTGTTTAATTCCACCATCACTCTCATTTGACACAAAGCCTTCACCATTGAGGAACAAAACAACCCCCTGAGACAGTCCCGAAGACTGTAAGGCATTTCCCATCTCTCGAGGGGTGTTTTTACACTATCTTTGTGTGGTTCATGCATAAGATACTCTAGCCAGGGCCGCTCCCAGGCCACTTTGATAGGATCATCTGGGCGAGGTTGATCCTTGCTCGAGACATTCTCTCCTCTCAGAGAAATTGATAATCCTTCCACCTCCTCGAACACAGGAAGAAGCACCCCTTTGGATTCTCCTCTTGGAGACCCTTTGGACCCCTTTAATCCCTCCTCTATTATAGGAGGACACTTGTTGTTTTCAACCCCACCTCGGTCTCCCCTTAGCGGAAACCAGACCCATCGAACAACGGTAGGACCAAATCCTCCTACCCTACCTTTCATGGCTAGTCTAAATCTCCTTGATTTGGACAAACTAATCAATGACCCCATTAAACATGATCCAACATGGTCAGTTATGCCAGATAAGATTCCCTCTAACATTCCTAAATTCAAGGGAAAACAAGGGGATGATCCCGCCAACCATGTCATGTCTTTCCAATTATGGTGTTCTTCTAAACACATAGTGGACAATTTTGTGAGGATTCACCTCTTTCAGCGTACCCTCACTAGAATGACAGCCAAATGGTATGTAAACCTACTGAGAGTAACCCATTCCACCTTTGCAACATTGGCCACCGCATTTATCAGTTACTTCCAACTTCCAATTTGACATGACCTTATGAGAATTTCAACAAAAACATCCACCTACATCACGGACCACATCCACGAGTGGCACAGATGCCGTACATTGTGTAAAATTGAAATACAACCACCCTTTTTGTTGGATTGGTTTATCAAATCACTCCAACCCACCATAGCTAAAGATGTCACCACCTTCATGCCGAAAAGAGAGGAAGAGGCTATTCTGAAATCCCAGCATTACGATCTCATCTACGCACAATCTGGCTACCTTTACACTATCCTTCCTGATGCCCCTCGGCATTAGTAATTGGATCCGACACCTTTGGGCTCGTCAAATTCGGTAGATAGGATTATTGGGTCCATTTCCCACTTAGGAAAGGTTCCTCCAACCACTTCGGCGCCATTTAATATGGATCCACAATACCCATCCTTTCCACCTGCATCGGTACCCACTCCTCCGGTACCAACCCCACAAGTTGGTCAATTACAGTATGGACCTATATTCCTACTTATCCAAACGTTAGCCAAATGAAAATGGTCCTTACACTGCAAATGAAACAATCCGTTCCTACATCCACATCTTATGGAGTGCAAAACACATTCATCCCACTGTCGGGGTATAAACCTTATTATCCATTCCCATGCCCGACTGTTCAAAAACCCACACCTCACATGGGGGTGAAACTGGTTCAACCTTCTTACACTCAACAAGCTCAAGATTTTGAGCAATTTAACACCGCAAAACCCCATAATCCTCAGACTCTGGGGAAGAAGAAAGGGAAGAAAAAGAAAACGCAGTAGCTGGGGCAAGGGGGAAACCCCCCTGCCCAACAAAACCATAATGTAAGTAATCAAAACATGGGGACTAATAATCCCCCCAAACAAGGGAAGAATGCTAACCTGACTCGACCAATTACTATTGCTCCATTTACTACGAATATGGTTCCCCAACTGCCAACAATTAGTGGAATCCAAGAAGCATATGGTGACAAATCGCCCTCAGGCCACAAACCCTCCCTAAAACCAAACCATTGTATTACAACAACCCTTTGCGAACCAAGGGGTTGTTACACAACAACAAGATCCTCTCCCCCTTGGCGTTGGCTCTTTTTAAAATATCTACACATTGGATGTTAATATTTAGACTCGAGCCAAAGGTTATGATAGGCCTAAGACTACCCAAGTGGAAGACATCCCTATCCCCTCGGGGGGGCCTTTTCAAATACTAACCTCAGGTTCCAAACGAATTCCATGGATTCCCAAGGTCCCACTTCGACGTACCCCTAATAACCCACACATGCAAGTTGCCCACAATTACAGTATTGTGGATGACTTGGCTCAATCACCTGCAGCCATGTCCACGTTATAGGTGCTACAGTCATTCCCAACCCAACGAAAGGCATTACTCAACGCACTCGACACCATCGATCCTTCTGAATCGCGTCTCATGACCTTTGATCTTGACAAAGGTGAACCACGACTACCCTCATTAGTCGTATCTCAAGTCCTGGTGACAATAAAGAACATTATGATTCATCGATGAAGGCACATCCACTTGCGTCATGTATGCTAATGTTTGGAAATTATTAGGGTCACTATAGGTGGTCCCTTCGTTTATCGCCATTCACGCATATGATGGGAGCCATCCCAACTAAGAGGGTTATACCAAAATGTCCTCATAGAGCTAGGCGGAAAGATGGTCATGATTGATATCGAAGTAGTCGATTCTCAACTCGACTACAACATCCTCTTGGGGTGTAGTTATATGTATGCCATGAAGGTAGTCACCTCCTCAATATTCTGTATCATGATATTTCCCTTAAATGGGAAGGTCATCACCTTGGACCGAATTAACTACTATAAACCCAACACCACAAGAAACCCTGACAACATCCTACCAACTATCGTCGACATTGATCAAACTTATGTAGACATTGCCCCTGGCATATATAAGGACTCCAAATTGTTAGGAGTGTACTCAGAACTACCTCCCGATATTTCCACATCAACCGATGGCCTAATGTGCACAATTTTCACCGTCGAAAATGGAGCCACCTCCACCTCAACACCATCATCAACACCGCCACTGAGCCATGGAATTGAACAAACATTGAGTCCATCGGTCCCCCCAATATTCCAAATCCCATTCTTGCACCCCCACAGGTGTACAAGGGACTCCGGTTATGGGTCTATTAAATCTACCTGGGCTTATTTTGGGTATATTGGTATGTTACCTTACACCACCTTACCCACAAATGGCTTTGAAACTAGTTGCTCACTATGAGTTTGTCCATGTTTCGACTGTTATGCCTACATGGCCAATAACACCTTCCGTTACAAAAACCAAACCTATGGCATCCACGACTATACCACAATTGGTTGTCATCAAGACCACCAATTGGGGCACCAAGCAACCAAAGTTTAAAGGTCCTTTGTTACCTCACCCTACACTCAACTCATCAACGGTCTCTTGGCCTAAAGTGGGGGCCATCAACCAAAAATGATTAAAATCCCCAGTAATGACCAATACTCCCACTCAAAGAGTCATGCCACCATGTGCTCTTTATGGGTAGCAAGGGCATGCGACCAACATGTGCCCCATCTTGTCGTAGCTAATAAATTTGCTTAACACTTCAGTTACAATAACCCATGCTCCGTCGACCGTACAAGGGGTCACATATTCATCTCTCACACCTAAGTCCAATACACTGCATACGAATCATGCATGTGCGATGTGTTCCCAGTATGGGCATTACAAACACCATTTTCTTGGTCTCCCTCATGTTTGGGATGCTTTGGCCACCATTCGACTCACTCAAGTGACGATCAATGAATCTTCCCCCTCAACCCAGGAAGCAAATTATATTAATGTGGTCACTACAAAAATGACCACACCAGTTGCACCTCCCACACAAAGAGCCTCACTGGCCATTCCGGTTGTGGAGCCTACACTGACGCAAGGTCCCCAACCTACCACAGTACCACATAATGGATGCTATCCCCGCGGGCATTACTCACATATGATGCCCCCTAGATCCATCACAACCGTTTTGGATCAATTCAAATCCCCATAGGTGCAGACACAACTCTACGGACGAGTACCATGACCCTATCGGTCTTGCGGCAATACTACTCACTTCTCATTCCAATGCCAAATTCTTGCACACAGAATGAGAAGCTCGTCTCTAACTGATGAGACTCCAAGATCAGCTTACTTTCCTCAACACAGTCCCTCCAAACTCACCTACTGAGGAAGTTGTTCCCCCTCTACCGGATACAATTGATACCACATCATATTTGGCTGCTTTACTGACTAGTGACAATTCATCATCTTCCAACGAAGACTTGGATCCTCCGCAACCATCGCATGTTTCCTAAAAATCAGGGAAAGGGTGTGCTATGTTTCTAGTTATTATTTTTGCATTTTCAATACCTTTGTCATATTCTCTATTACACTTGGGTATTTGTGCCATTCTACAAGACAATGACCATGATATTGAGATTCCAACCCTCTTAGCAATGGCATAGGACTTCTATCACATGTATCACTTCAAAATTGGCATATTGGAAATGCCTCCCCTCTATTTGCATTGCACCTACTAGATATTCCTTTTGATAACCATAGGGTCCCACCCATCTGTAATGATATGCCATCAATATCACCACTGTGGGTAGCATTATATCCCCCATGGGTGTGCGCACCATCACCTTATCATCATCATTTGACACCCCATGATGTCGACCCCCTCCACAAGTCCGAGGAATTTGATAAAACTTGAAAACAATGAACCCTTAGTTCATCATTTTATAACTGTGCATTTACTCCCCCACCTTCAATAGTCAATGCCACCAAATTCCTTAGCACAATTTATGATCAAGAACCACAGTTGACCACTCATACCTCCATGAGAAATCTACCATATGCAATGTTCTTCGTGTCATCACCCCCGCCAAGACACCAATGGCCCCCTCACCCGTAGAAGTAACCAATTCTATTCAACTATCCCGTAGGAACAATATGCATGGCATTGATTCATGGGGCACCCATCTTTGTGTTTGAAAACTAAACCCCACCTCATCTTGGAAAGCATCCCCCAACCCACTCAAAACCGTGGGAGACCGCACCCATCATCAAATTGGTCCCCCAACACATCCAAAAGTCTGGGGACTCCACCATTATTCTTTATGTACAAACAATCCCCCCATCACATCACATTGTGGGAACACCCTATTCTCTTGGCAGCAACCCATGGTCGCCTTTGATCGATGTATTTGAGTCCCCATATCCTCAATAGTAATTTTTTGTCGGTCACCATTACTCCCTATATTGTGTCTCCATTAAAGCCCTTCCATTTGGAGTTTGTCTCCCTCCATCTCAACCTATAGCGTTTTGAAAGGAAATATGTCGTACATGCTCCCGATGTTTACATCGATCAAAGGAAGTTATGAGCCCCATGTTTATCAGCTAGTCTCGTGTCAGGTATGTTTGTCCAATAGTTGGTTACAACATGATCTTGGTTATCAGGATAATACCCTCATATTATCATGTACTTTAGTTCTTGTCGACATCAAAACATTATATTCTGAGAGGTACAGTGGTTGCAGTTGTACCTTGGGGTCCCTTTCAATCAATATATTAGATCACCTCGAACTTTGTAGGGAGAGTCATTAGTGCTCCCTAACTAAGTGGTTTCCCCTATGCTCGACATCAATACATTTATCACATCAGGGGGAAACGTAATTTTGAAGGTATCAATGTTCACATTTACAAACCATGGTAGCAATCCATGTAGAACAGTGAATTTCTCTCTCAAGCAACTTCACAACCATCTTGGTTCCCCAACCCCATGGGCTTATCATGATCATCAACAGTACCACTTATTTAGTAGTCCACATTAATTCCCGGGTTATTTAATCTCACATGGATTGAATCCTCCTTCATCCATGTCCCAACAGTATAACAGAGTTTACCCCTTGGTCCCCTCTCATTGTAATAATCTTGACTACATTTCACGAGCATGGGTATGCCTGTCTCATTTGTATAAAAAACTATTCCTTACTACAGATCTAACTGTCATCACCAGCAATCTTCCCCCATGGGAAGCCCTTATTTCCCACATATTCTTTGTCCTACAGAACAAGAGAGAAACACAAGAAAACATGATGCATTATCGTCTCTATAGTACCTTCATAACCTCATACATTAGGGGGCATATGTTAACACCTAAATTTCACACACATTGGACATTTCAATGATTCTTGCAATAAGGCGTAATCAACATAAAGAATGCAGTTCACCAATGACATACTCAACAAATCCAAAAGACAACATGAGTCCACAAGTTCGCAATACCAGTCAAAAGAAGAGGTTGCAGTGCTGAACCATTTTTAACCTGCGCTATAGCGCATGTTATTAGTTCAGTGCTCATGCAATAATCACGCGATTTTTCCTTCGATAGCCATGCTATTGTCAAAACGATAGGAGCACCTACTTCCTGCGGCACGTTGAAGGCTCCATCACCTCCAAAAATCCAAATTTGGTTCCTCACCCACTTGGTGGAATTGAATGGCACCCTTGGTGTACCTTAGAACTAGTTCATGGAGTGTATGAGTTCACACTTGGATCTAGTTTATTCTTGGCCACCTCTTGTCCTATAAAAGGAATCCATTGACATGCATTTTGTAGAGAGAAATAAGAGAAAGGTTATGATGTTGGATTTGTGTTGGAGCTTCCTCATAGCCCACCTCTTCCTACCTTTGTAATCATTCCCAAGCTCCCTTGTCACCTTCCTTCAAGGGGAAAGAGTTTCTCTCCATTGTTCTACCACTCACTTAGCATATAATTTGGACAAAAAAGGCCTCGCTAAGGGAGATTGTTGGATTCCCTTGAATCCCACACCTACTAGGTGTTGTACAGCTTAACCATTGGGCAATAAAAAGTGGTATGACATACCTTTGATTGTTGTTGGAGTTTTCATTCTCCCCCCATTTCCTTTTTATTTACATTTTGTTCGATTTTATTTATTTTATGTGAATTCCACTAACAATCTCTTGTAGGATCACTTGGAGGACAACCACACACCAACCATAGGGGCTCCAAGGATTGAGGCCTTGCTGCATCCTACAAGGCCTATCCCCTTACCAAGTGAATGAGTGCACACTTGTGCAATTTTTTTCACAACAAAGATCAAAGGAGAAAGGAAAGATCCAAATTCCATGGAAGACCTGAATCTCCTTGAATGTCCAATGCAAAATGTTTGAATTTTGGCAAGGTTGAGCATTTCATAAGAGATTGCAAGGAAGATAAAAAGAAGAATAAGGTGGAAAATAATGATTTTGATGATGTGTTCAAAAAATATTCTCAAGAGTATGGAGGATATGACTTTGTTGCATCTCTGAAAACTCATGTAGGTTAGAGTGTCAAGTTAATATACTCTGGAGCTTCCTTTCATATGAATTGCCATCGAGACAAGTTTTTAATGTATGAGATATATGTTCCTGCATGGGTGTAGCTCAACTAACGCTTCACTTGATATGAAGAACATGTTGTAAATGGAGTTCTTGAGTTCAAATCACCTTGGCTTACTCGTTCCCCATGCTTGCAAGATGTTGTGGGGCACCTAGGGGTATAGTGGTAGTGGGATTGGATCCCTAGACCCTATGTCACGCGAGTACCAACCTAGTCCACAGTTGTCGATTCCCCTAGTACAAAAAAAAATATGTATGAGAAATATGTTGGTGGGATGATATATCTCAATGATGACTCTCCTCTTAGTTGGTTGTGGTAGAGTCTTGATCGAATTCCTTGATGGAAAAGTGAAGGGGATTAATGGAATTTTGTACACATGGAACCTACTATTAGTAAGAAAACTTAATGATGTAGGTGTGCAAATTATTTTCCATGACAAAGGGTGTAATATGGTCTAAGGATATATGGTACTCACTAAGGGTATTCGTATGGGCACTCTATTCCATCCTGATGCATGCACTATTCAATGAAATAGTTCTTCAGTTTCTCAAGCGAAGAGATCTATGGAATCGATGCCTTCATAACCAGAACTACTATCTACTTATGATGGTCAAGATTTCTAGGTATGTAAACAAGATCTTGATTTAAAAAGCAAGCTATATATAGAGAGAAGACAATGCTATGCAGGGAAAAATTTATGGGAGAAATTTATCCCATGGGTTAATTTTCAATGTTTTTTCAAAAAATGATTCACCAACTTCCATTTCTTTCTAAAATAATTTTCCAATTTCTATTTTTTTCTAAAATGATTCACCCAAATTCCACAGGATAAAAATATTATACTCTAAACATCGCCAAATTGTGCATAAACTATATAAAATCCTTAGAAATTTGAATATTTTTACAAAAATATCATCAAATTTTTTATGGTTGCAAATTTATGATTTAGTGAGATTTGCCAAGGATTTTGCATTTTAAGAAAATTATGAATACTTAAAATTTTCCCTAATGCTATGGCACCAAAGATTGGGCCATATAGGAAAGAAGGGTGTATGGGGCTTGAAAATCAAAATCTTGTTGATGAAGTGAATGATTGTGCCCTTGATTTATTTTTGCAACTATTGCATATAAATAGAACTGTGTTCCAATTTATTGTAGTTCTAGCAAATTTGCTTGGTTGTTGGACTTAATTCATTATGATGTATTTGATCTTGCTAAATTTCTTTTGATTTCTATGGCTTTGTATTATGTCTTATTCATTTATGATTATTCTAGAATGGCATGGGTATATTTTCTTATAACTAAATTTGAGGTCTTTAATCAGTTTAAGGAGTTTAATGCTCTTTTGGAAAATAGGACTAGTGGGAAAGTTAAGCTGTCAAGGATTACTAATGGAAAATAGTTTTATTCCGTGGAGTTGGGTAAATTTTATAAGAAGAATGGCATTGAAAGGCACGAGATAACTCTATATACCCCTAATCATAATGTGCTTGCAATGCGGATGAACATGACATTGATGGAGAGAGTTAGGAGAATGCTTATGGGAGCCATGTTAGAGAATAATTTTTGGGGAGAAGTGGTTCCTACTACATGTTACCTAATTAATGGGTTTCCCACATCAACTATTGTGGATAAGAACCTAGTGGAGGATGAATAGGAAAAATCCATGACTTCAACATCTTCATGTTTTTGGTTGTGAGGCATATGCTCATGTGCCAAAGGAGAAGCGCTCAAAGTCACATTAAACGACAACGAAATGTATATTCATCACCTATGTCATTTGTGTGAAAGGGCACAAGCTTTGGGATCACGTGGCTTGGAAATATATGTATAGCATATATGTTATTTTTAGAGAAGTTAATTCTTCTCCCACAATGGCACAACTCGAAGAGAATGATAAGAAGTCAATTTAGCTACCACCCAAGACTGAGAAAGCTAAACAAAAAAAACAAGTTGATAATGGAACTAATGAGGAGGAGGGTTCAAAGAGTTTGGAAAAGGAGGAAGAAACTCCGCCTCAAAATTTGAGGAGGTCCATGTTAAGATTCAATATGCTAAGAAATAAAATATCATCATTACATTCCATTTCACAACAATAGCATATACAGGATCACTGAAAGAACAACAAGCATAGCATAAACACAAGAGACACAGATTTATCCTCGGAAACCCTCATGGGGAAGAAAACCCAACAAAGCTTCCTCAATATAGATGACCAGCAAATACAAAGATGTAAACCCTAGACATGAGCTCCTTCTCCTCCATAGAAGATCTCTCTCTCACCTATGCGCTAATCACAAGTGAGAGAATGAATTGTGTGTGTGATAAATGGGGAACACACCTCCTCTATTTATACACTACTCCGACTTGTCTTTTATATTAACTAGGTCGGCCCCAACTTTAACCACTGGGTTAAACACCCCATTACAAGTGACTCTGGGCCGACCCCACTAGGGAAGTCTAATAACCCAAGCTACCACATTCCGACGGAGGAATAAACATCTCCGGATATACAATAAGGTCTTCCCGGAGGAATGAAACATCTCCGGAATAATAAAGTACAAACATAATATTATTTGAAGTTACAATATTTCAACACTCCCCCTTAACGAGAAGGATATGATAACAACATCTGCAGGAGCAAGGAGTCATCAACTACATCATACATGTTACATCTATAGATCATTGGAAGCTTTCTCAACATCATCAGTAACTCAACCAATTACTGGAATATCTTCAAGATCTTCAATACTGGAACATCAACATCTTCAGTACTAAGTCTTCATCTTCTGCAGCACTCGAACAACTATAGTAACATCATAATATGGATCACTTGATCAACAACCTCATCGTCTGGATCTATTGATCATCAACATAAAAACATCAACTAGATCCTCTCGATCAACAACATCACATCATCAACTGGATCCTCTCGATCAACATCATCATCTGGATCATCTCGATCTACAACATCTGGATCATTTCGATCTACAACATCATCTGGATCATCTCGATCTACAACATCTGTATCATCTCGATCTATAGCATCTGGATCATCTCGATCTACAACATCTGGACGATACAATCCAGATCTACTTACAGGATGATCAATCCAGATCCTTTTAAGACAAATATCATGTCTAGGGACGATGTAGTCCATGATCCTTTTAAGACAAATCTCATGTCTAGGGACAATGCAGTCCCGACCACAGTGCCAGTCCTTTTTCATACTGGATGTGACCTAGAACAGATCTAGGATTTACCACCACATAGCCAGTCCTTTTTCATACTGGATGTGACCTAGATCAAATCTAGGATTTACCACCACAGAGCCAGTCCTTTTTCATACTGGATGTAGGCCTTCCACCTGCAGGTCTTCATCATCTACAGAGCCAGCCCTTTTTCATGCTGGATGTATCACATCTACAGAGCCAACCCTTTTTCATGCTGGATGTATCACATCTATAGAGCCAACCCTTTTCATGCTGGATGTATCACATCTACAGAGCCAACCCTTTTTCATTTTGGATGTATCACATCTATAGAGCCATCCCTTTTTCATGCTAGATGTATCACATCTACAGAGCCAACCCTTTTTCATGTTGGATGTAACCTAGATCAAATCTAGGATTTATCACCACAGAGCTAGTCCTTTTTCATACTGGATGTGACCTAGATCAAATCTAGGATTTATCACCACAGAGCCAATCCTTTTTCATACTGGATGTGACTGTTGGGCCCAGGTTGAGTTAAAGTTTTGGGAAGCACCTTTTTGAGGCAAGCAGGGAAAGCTGAGCTGAGCGCAGCTCAAAAACACAATTTTGGCTAAGTATTGAGGATGCTGTGAAGTTGCGTGCAGCATCTAACTCTTGACGAGACTGTGGAGTTGCGCGCAGCGTCGAAGGTTTTGGCCGTGATGCGAAGACCAGTACTGCGCATAAGCAGTGCTGCGGAGTTAGGAGGCCACGTGGAGCCAGCAAAGCGATGTGCTGGACAAGTATCAAGTGTAGTTACCGACTAGACCGGTAGAAGCCATTTTTGGAAAGATACTTCAGGATTGCCGAGCGGTGGACGTAGGAAAAACAGGAAGGTGGCGACGCGTGGGTTGTTAACGAAAGCGACGTTTGGCACACGCAGAAGGAAAAACCATTAGAGAGAAACGGTTCGGTAGAAGCAGCCTGTAGGCACGCGTGCGACAGGAAGGCCGATAGCGACAAAATGAGGACATGGAGATCTGCCATGATCAAGCAGACGCTACCAGGAGCCAGCAAGCCGGGTTGGAAAACCGGTGCAGTTTTGGAAACCCTTAGGGTTTTGGGTTTTAGGTCTTTGACATTGTATAAACATGACTTTCGGGCATGATCTATTTAAGAAGACATTTTGTATGGGATAGGGGTTCTCAGGGTTGTTATCCTTTTGGATTGTTATTCTTTTGTAGTTACTGCGAACTTAAGGAGATAATCTTTTTATATTGTAAAATCTCTCTAAGCTAAGAAGATTGTTGTAAAGGCTCTGCAGCTATGTGCGCAGAGACATAGCCAAGAGAAGGAAGAGTCTGTAGTTGAGTGCGCAAACTAAGAACGGTTGCCCCATACCTTTTGAAAGAAATATATTACCAACCATTCTTGTGGACGTAGCTTTCCATCTGGGGAAGTGAACCACGTTAAATCCTGTGTTATGAGATAATGTTTATGAATGAATGACTGTCTGTATTTTCTATAGAATGAATGCTTGAATGTTTCCTTGCATGCTGTAATATGAGAACTTTGATATGCATTTACCAATAGGAGAAGTTTGGGAATGATATGCTAGGTTCCGCGGAAGTAGATGAATGGTGAACATTTCAATTCTATGTTAAAGCCGTGAATCAGTCCTTTAAGTATACTTACTTTCTTAAACACAGTGAAGGAACGCAACATAGTTAATCATGTTTATCATTTCAGTTCATGTTGTAATAATCCAAGTTTTTGATGAATGCTAGAAAGATAGCCAGTAAGTGCCTGAATGAATGGATGATTGATATTCATCTCAGTGCATTGACGTTTACGAGATTTTCCAAGTAGAGGATAATTTTGGGTGAGTCGCAGTTCCAGTAGAAGATTTGCAGCAGTAAGAAACCCTTGGCGCAGCCCGCAGTGTTGCATACACAGCGCGGTACTGTTCGCAGCATAGATCCTGCTGCGTACTGCATCACTCTGCCCGTAGTGCCACCTTTCTATCCTACGCTGCGCAACTTGTTTAGATAAACAACTCATCATTTACTGTGGAAACCTAATTTTGCAGTACCCCATAGAGATACACCTCGGGTGAGACCTCAACCTGGTCACAGGTTGTTGCCGACAGGGCCAGTGCGAAGGGGTTTCATTGGTCAAAGGGAGAACCGCAAAGAACCTGGGTCTATTTGAAAACCTTTGGGTCAGTTTAAGCCAACAAATGGTTCTGTTGCTGTGCTAGAATCCATGATGAGTTGAAATGGTTCCGCTGAGTTGCAATTACGATGTGTGAAGAAGAATATCAGTTCCCTGAAGGATTTGACTATTGGCATCCTGAAAAGATAGAAATCCAAGCTTGGTGGGATAAGACCATAAGCGATTTTAACAGACAAGAAAATAGACATCCGCGTCTAAGTGACACATAGTGGTCGGATAGATATTTGTTGGACGACATTCACGAGACCTTTTGGGCATCGTTTCCAAATGAGCTGAATGTGTGGATCTCGTGGCTCGCAGAGAAGAAAAACTGTTTCCGAGGAGGAGTTTCTATGGAGTGGACTCATAAGCTCACAGCACAGCTTAAACCATTAGATAGCCCGTTGTCACGTGCAGTTGATTATTGGGTCGATCATATGCTAGAAGGATTTGTAATAGAATTTGTTGTAGACACACTCAAATCCTACAGCCAAGTAGAAGCAAACTTTTTCAGAGGATTCCACAGTAAGTTTCTGAACAACCTCAGTCTATACATTAAGATGTTGTTAGCTGAGAAAGGTGTTCTAAGAATGCAGTAATATGCTTGAACTTTGTCATGATAAACAATACATATATTGATTCTGACAAAGAGACACATACTCTTAGAAGTGGTAAGAGATATAAAATTAATAAAGATCCGGAAGGCCCTAAAATTCATATAGATACTAAGATCCCCTTCGATCTTGATAGTGAAGTTGCACAACCATTTACCCCTGAGAATCCGCCGGCTGCACAAACCGCACCACCCTTATCGCAGAACCCACCCGCTACGCAGCCCACCCCACAGAAGAATCAACCTAGTCCATCTCTCCTGATAGTCCCATTTGTATTTACTACGCAGATCCCTTTACAACAGCCACGCACTAATCCCGGTGCCCCACCACCTAGTAGCACAATGGCAAACACTAATATGAAACTACCAATATTCAGAGGAACTGGCCTAGAAGACCCTAACCAGCATTGGTTCCTTTGTGAAGCCGTATGGAGTGTAAGACAAATCCAGGACGATGCTGTGAAACAAGCACAGCTCATCACCACTTTCAGGGATAGATCACTACACTGGTTTATGAAATACTCTATCGTACAGCTGAGAACCCTCGCAGAAATTAAAGTCGCGCTGGTGGTAGATTTCAAGAAACCTAAATTTGAGTCTCAGTGTATAACTGAGCTAAAGGAAATAAAGCAAAGACCAACTGAAACGGTCTGAGAATTTGATCAGAAATTTAAGACCTTACTAGACCAAGTAAGTTTTGTTATACCACTAGAATAGCATAAGGAATGGTTCATTGTTGCGCTGTTACCTCATATCAGATTACCATTGATGCAGCAGAAGGTTCTATCCCAGGCAGAGGCCTTGGAAATTGCAATGAAGCTGGAAGCTTTGTCGATTGGTGATACTAGTTCTGGGATGTCTCAGATCCAAAACCAGCTGACTACCCTCACACTCGAACTGCAAAGTATGAAAAATTGTAAAGAACAAAGATATGAACCTAGACAGGAGGTCTGGTGTACAAGTTGTAAAGGAGAAGGTCATGACCGCAAGCATTTCCCTCTATTCCGCGACTATATTAACAGTGGTGCGCCTGACCCATTAAATCAGAATTAGCCCCCATGGTGTGAAATTTGTAGAACCACAGGACACAGACCTGAAGACTGTTACCTCATCCAGAAATATGTGAAAACCCCTAAGAATTTATACTACAATTTCTGTAAATCAATTGGACATGATGAATCCAACTGCCGCACATATGAATTAATGAATGAGAGAAAAAGGGATATGGACTCAATGCGAGGCGCTGGCTTGTACCACGTACAAGAAGATACCCAGCCAAAACAAGAAAATGCACAATATGAAAAAGGAGGATATAGAGGTCATGGTGGTGGATACCGCGGGAAGAGGAAGAAATGCTGGTACGACACAAGGAAGAGGCCACGGCCAAGTCATTTGTTATAACTGTGGCCAGCCCGGGCACGTATCTAGAGATTGTGTTAACCCATGCACTACGTGCAATTACTGTAAATCATTTGAGCATGTCATTGAAGATTGCCCAGTATTAGAGGTGGAAATGCAGAAGAGAAGATGAACAGACGCTCCGAATCCAAACGTCCAGTGGATTGCAATAGAGAATAGACCAGTGGATCCAAGCATTAATGTGGTCACGCGCAGTGGCACTGAGACAGGCCGCGATAGAGGAGCGGAAGCTTCAACATCAGGGGAGGCACATATGAAGAAGGATCCCCTTGAAACAGTATGGATAAGGAAAGCTCCAAGAAAAACACCCCCTCTGAACCTACAGAAGAACAAGGAGGTCTTCATTGACGCACAGGATACCTTTAGAGAACCAGCAGATAAGTCATCAAGGATCCCGCTGCGTAGTGAAACACCGCATGTTGAAGACATGCCGGTTCCGTATGACAAAACAAGTACTGCGACAGATGTCCATACTTCTGTTGCGCAGTTCTTGCGAAGCTGCATGAAATTACTAAGCTTATCAGCCAGTACATCATAGCGCTGTACATCATATAAGGAAGCACAAAAGAACAGGCCGAGAAATGAGGCTTACTGCATAGATAGGAGATTTTGAAATGGACGAAGTCATCCTTGATCTGGGATCAGAAGTGAATGTCTTAACTAAGCAGACATGGCAGTAGATGGGTCGACCAAAGTTGCTCTGGTCACCTATCCAGTTACAAATGGCTAATTAGGAGAAGGTCATACCTTTTGGTCGCTTAGCTAATGTAGTAGTTGACATTGATGGAGTACAGAGTCATGCAGACTTTGAGGTTATTGAAATTGTGGATGATAGTCAACCTTTTCCAGCAATATTGGGAATTGATTGGGCTATGGATAACTTGGCTATCATAAACTTGAAGACAAAGAAGATGATCTTTGAAGGGAAGCATCTTAGGTTCATCGCACCATTGGATCCTAAAGATGGTGATAGATACAGTGAGCCGATTCAGGAGGAATCCCTAGCTCAAGACTTAGACCGACTATACCAGCTGACTGCGAACAAGGAAGACTACATTAATCCTACTGCGGATGGTACGCTCAGCTGGCGATGTGACACTTCTTGTATCTCTGACTCGGATACAGGACTGGAGAATTGGCAAAGCCACATGCATAAAGTATCAGCATGAAGATGTGCACAGGTTACAAAATCACTACGCTGGATCGGAAAAGAGGTGAGTCCTATTCCCACATATGATGGTTCTGCTAATGTTTACAGTTTTATAAGAGAATTTACTACAGCTATACTAGATGAGCATAGACTACCAGCTTTAGATATAGCATTGCATGATACACCTGCCAGATGGTGGAATGCACATAAGAAAACATTGAACACTTGGGATCAATGCAGAACTAAGATGCAAATCTGATTCCCCGAAAAGGTTACTTTACCCTTTGAAAAGTATAATGGACAGACAGACCCTAGTCAGCACATTCAAATCTATTCAAAGGCATGGGTGGAAATACCACTTACAGAATGGGTACATTTATTTGTACATACATTAGATGCGGGTATCCCAGAGAAATGGTACCTCGACCTGGAGTTGCGCAGTGAACTCATTGATTGGGAGCTGCTCGCTGCGAACTTCCGGAAGGACTTCAGTTTTGAAGACGAGAATCCATTAATCCATGAAGCATTACAACTGATCAAGAAGCACATATTCCAGGACGACTGTCCTGATCAAAACATAACATTGCAGGAGTTTTTTGGGACAGAGTGCGTTCTCGCGCACCTACATTCAGAATGGAAGGAACATGAAGAGCACTTGATCAAGTGTTACAACTTAGTTGAAGATACCAATGATACAAATGAAGATGATGAGGACGACCCACGCAACATAGATATACCAGAGTCAGAAGGCGCGCGTGAGGTAGAAGGACCTCCGTTGGAAATCCCAGATATCACTGGAACAGTAAAAACGCAAAAAGAGAACATTGGCACAGACAAAGAGTCGAAGTTCGTATCAATAGGAGATTATTGGGACGATTAGACTATTGCAGAGATCGCAGATACCTTACATGAGTATCAGGAACTATTTCCAACAAAATTTATAGAGATGAAAGGAATTTTGGGAGACCTAGGGGTCATGAAAATATCTTTAAAACCAGGTGCTAAGCCTGTTAAGCAGAGACCATACAGATTGAATCCACACTATAAGGAAGAAGTCCGCGTAGAGCAAGATAAGATGCTAGAAGCAGGAATCATTGAACCAGTTGAAGAATCCGAATGGATTATCCCCATGGTTGTTCAAGACAAGAAAGCAAAAGGTGAGATCATGATTTGTGTGGATATCAGAAAGATGAACGATGCTTCCATGCATGACCCATTTCCTACTCCATTCACAGACGAAGTGCTTGATAACGTTGGAGGAAATGTGGCATATTCTTTCACTGATGGTGTCTCTGGTTATCATCAGATTAGGATTGATCCTGCGGATAGGCATAAGACGACATTTGCTATAGAATGGTGGTCATTCCAGTACACTGTCATGCCTTTTGGGTTGAAGAACGCTCCTGCCATATTCTTTAGAGTTGTCGTCGCAACATTTAAAGATTTTATGCACAAGTTTTTAGAAGCGTATTTTGATGATTGGACTATATTTGGTCTATTGAAAAATCATTGCGCGAATCTTCGCATGATGCTCGAGAAGTGTTGACAACATCAAATATCCTTGAATTTGAAAAAGTGTATTTTTTGTGTGCCTTATGGAATTTTACTTGGACACATTGTCTGTAAGCAAGGACTGATGGTAGATCCTGTGAAGATTGCAGTCATTGCGAACTTACCAACACCAAACTCAGTCAAGATGTTGAGATCTACATTAGGCCATACTGGATATTACAGAAAATTTATAAAGGGTTATGCACAGATAACCGCAGCAATGGAAAAGTTGCTGAAGAAAGATGCACCATTCATTTGGAATGCAGAATGCGAACAGGGTTTTGACACATTAAAAGAAAAGATGGTCACTGCGCCAATTCTAGTCTTTCCAGACTGGACGAAGTCATTCCATGTCCATGTTGATGCATCATGTATTGCCCTGGGGATCATGTTAGCTCAGCCAGGAGAGGGAGGTATCGACCACCCTATTTCATTTTCTAGCAGAAAGCTCTCGACAGTAGAAAAGAACTATACTACTACTGAGAGGGAAGGCCTTGCGATGGTATATGCCCTACATAAATTTAGACACTACTTACTGAGATTGCACTTCCTTATGTTACTAACCATTCCGCGTTGAAATATTTGGTCAACAAGCCAGTGTTAGGGGGACACATATGCCGATGGCTATTGCTGTTCCAGGAATACAACTTTGAAATTATTGTTAAGCCAGGTAGACTGAACTTGGGACCTGATCATCTGTCAAGGATCGAGTCAGGAGAGGAGCCGATGAATATTGAAGATAGACTGCTTGATGCGCAGTTATTTAGTATACAGGTTGTCGATGATTATTACAAGGATATCATTGATTTCCTAACCACAGAGATGGCACCCCAAGAATTCTCGGTCCAACAGAAAAAATAGTTAGTGGTGCGCGCCGTGGACTTCACTATAATTGCAGGTCAGTTATACAAACTTGGGCCGGATGAAGTCCTGTGCAGGTGCGTACTCAATCATGAGAAGCCATTTATTCTAGCCGACGCACACTCAGGAATCGCGGGAGGTCACTATGCCGGAAGGGCTACTGCGTAGAAGATATTGCGCGCAGGGCTATGGTGGCCTATGATCCATAAAGATGCCAAAGAACATTGCAGGAACTGTGTTGTCTGTCAGAGGACAGGAAAACCATCATGCTGAGATGAGATGCCATTAAATCCACAGTTTACACTACAACCATTTGAAAAATGGGCAATAGAATTTGTGGGTCCTATAAACCCACCAGGAAAAAGAACGGGTGCAAGGTATATTATTATTGCTACGGATTACCTCACCAGATGCGCGGAAGCAAAACTAGTTAAGGACTGCAGCGCCAGTACTGCTTCACAGTTTATTTTTGAAGAAACACTCACCAGATTTGACTGTCCGAAGATTTTAATGAGTGACCAAGGTACTCACTTTCTGAACAAGATGATTGAGGCACTTACAGAGGAATTCCACACTCATCATCAGCGCAGTACTTCATATCATCCACAGGTGAATGGTATTGTAGAGGCTTTCAATAAAATATTGGAGAACGCACTCACTAAGGTGTGCAATGTAAATAGAGACAATTGGGACCTGCGCGTCTCATCGGTGCTATGGGCATACAAAACCACATGCAAGAAGTTGACAGCACAGACACCCTTTCGTTTGGTTTATGGGCAGGAGGCTATAATGCCTATGGAATATATTGTCCCTAGTTTGAGAATCGCTGCATTTACGGGGATGGCAGACTGCGAAGCTCTAGAAGAAAGATTACTACACTTACTAGGCTTGGAGGAAGATCGCTTCATCGCAGGATTCCACCAGCAAGCGCAGAAAGACCGCAAGAAAGCATGGCATGATCGCCACATAAAGAACAAATGTTTTCAGGTAGGTGATCTAGTCCTCCTGTATGATAGCAAATTCATGAAATTCCCTGGTAAATTTAAGATGCATTGGCTTGGCCCATATACTGTGATACATGTTACTAACACTGGTGCAGTCCAGTTAGCCAATTTAGCGGGTGATACTTTACCAACTTTGATAAATGGAAGCAGGCTAAAGCTATACCATGATAGCACTGCTTCGCAAAACCTTGAATAATGAACCAAGGAAGGAAGTTCTAAGTGTTAAGTACAGTTGAAAGTGGACACTAGAAATGTAAAGGAGTCTGTACATGTATGATAAAAGAAAGAAGGCATGATAAGAAGAATCATCTATGTACTGCGCAGCACTGCTGAAGCTACGCGGGAAAAAAAGAAAAAAAAAAACGCCCAGTTGGAAATTTTTGGCATTGCGAAGTAGCCGCGCAGTTGGAAATTTTTGGCACTACGAAGTAGCCGCGCAGTTGGAAATTTTTGGCACTACGAAGTAGCCGCGCAGTTGGAAATTTTTGGCACTACAAAGTATATGCGTAGGGTTGCAGATGGCTTGCTGCGCAGTTCGATGCAGCACCTAGAGAAAAATAGCCGTTGCATGACTTTTCAGAAAAATAGCCGTTAGATGACCGTTGCAGCAACCGCTTCAACATTTAAAGAAAAGATAGCGGTTCTGAGCACACTGATGACAGAAAATACTGAAGGATCCGCTCAAATTATCCAACGGACACCACATTAAATGCTTATCTAGCCGTTGAAGGGCGCAGGAGAGGGTCTGTTGCGCCTATAAATAACATCATTGGGAGACTCGCGGGCATTACTAAGCACTTAGAATTTTCTGGCGATTAACCTCTCTGAGCTAGTAGCCATCTGTAGTCTGTATGCCTTAGAAACTACCTCATTTGTGAATGTCAGAACCTCCCTTTAGAGAAGAAGAACTGACCCTTGAAGAAGCCCTGAGGATCTTTCAGCAAGGAGGGATTCAACAGTTAATGAAAACCCCAGTTAAGAAATTCATCGTAGAACAAGGAGAAGGATCCCGCAGATCACCAAGAATTAATCCCATGATGCAGGAAAAACCAAAGGATAAGGGAAAAGTGGTAACTGTACCTTGATCCAGTATCATAAAGTTGGGATCCTCGGCACAAAATGCACCAGCCTTTCAAACAGAACCTCTGAAGATGACACCTGAATACATCTCTCCGCGGGCACTGAATGCCCTTGTGTTTAAATTATCCAAAAATGTGAGATACGACATCCCGCTATCACCTATCTCAAAGCATGTAAACACTGCTAAGAATCTGCTGGGAAAGATAGCAGATTGTAAATGGGAGGATTATGACCTCTTGGGAATGAAGAAAGATGAGCCAGATGTTCCCAAATACCCAGATTTTCAACCAGACTAGTATATGTGCTGGAAAAAGGACGCCAAGGGAACGCTGAACTTGGTAGCTGACAGTTGGTTGGCACCTGTCGTTCAGTCAGGGCTACTAAACTTGCTAAGATTACCACATTTTGACCATTCTCCAAAACTGAATATCGTGGTTCGCACACTCATGGCGTGAATCCATCAAGGTTATCTATGGCTAGACAGAAACGTGGATATTAAAATTGATTTGATCCACCGCATTACCGGACTAAGCAAGAGCGGTAAGGATCCGAAGCATTTCTTCCAGGGGAAGAGCAAAAAAAAAGAGACTATTGAGAAGATGAAGAAGACCCACTCGGTAGTAAAGGGAAAATGAGGATTCCCGATAGAAGAAATAGAGGACCGAGCAACAAGATTTGTAATGCAGTTGCTCGTACGCAAGATGCTCAAAACAGCTAGACCTTCGGAGGTGCTTGTGGGCGCAATACTCCTTGGCGCCGCAGCGGCCGAAGGCCAGAGCTTCAATTGGTGTCATTTTTTGCTGAATGAGTTCCTTGAAGAACTCAATGACACCTAGGTGAATGGCGGCCAGTTCCATTTCAACTGGCTCATCGTCCTGATGGCTTTGTGCGGATGGAAGGAACTGCAAGATTATGCAGGTGTCGTTATGGATCCCAAGGATCCTAGAGGGTTTAAGTTCGTCAACCTCTCGGTAAACACATATGCAGAGCGCCAGCATGCAACAACATAAGTATTTGACCAATACTATATTCAACTGCGCGACGCAATCACGAAGACACCTTGCATCACAAAGCAGGTCACAGCGAAGTATGTCCGCATCATCGACTTTGAGGCGGATATGAAATGTATATTCATATCGCCGAAGGCACAAACGAGGAAACCGGAGTGGTTCCCAGGAAAGTACAACATGTACGAGAAAGATATTGAGGACCTCATGAAAGATTGGCCAACAGAATTCTGCGTAGAGGTCATGGACGTGGAGACAGATTCAGTAGAAGATGAGCTGATCCCGCTCTCATGCCCAATCATTGAAGAAACCAGGAAGAGAAAGGAAGATGAGACTTTGGAGAAGCCAAAGTTGAGGAAAAAGGTGAAGGCTACAAAGCTTCAATCGTAGGCAGTCCTCAATGATTATGACTACGAGATGATAGCCGAAATAGTCTCAGAGCAGATGAAGGAGCTTATGGCGACTAAAGAAAAGAAGGACAAGGTCATCCACGATGACCTGCACCAGACGAGGCTCACAATGCAAGGCCTAATAAAGAAAATGGACGATGTCCAGAAAAGTCTTATTGTACCGCAGGAAGCAGGGACTGAAAGGAGGTCGGTAGGAACCTCGCAGCAAGGAAGCCAACAGCTAGCAATAACGTTGCCGTCAAAGACTAGGATTGTCCATGTGGACCCATTGGCTGTTGGGTTTCCAATAGTAGAGTAAGTGGCCTTAGACACAAAGGGAGTCGAGAGGGTAGAGCTCAACTTGGCCAAAATCCCGTTACTAGGATTGCACTTCATCCACACACAGATTGTGGAGGAGATGCATGAACGGACGGTTGAAGCAATGAAGTCATAGGCAGAACTCACCGCAACAAACAGACAAATTTAGCAGAAGGCAGAAATACAGCTACGCAACGAACAGGACCGCCGACAAAATTTGGAAACCACCATATCCAATGTGGCGAAGGATATTAAGGACATAGACATTCAGGATGATCCTGCGAACATTGTTCTAAGGATCGAAGATAAGGTGAGATCCTTGCAGTCGGAGATGCAGGACAAAGAAATTTATTATGAGGCTGACATTGCCACATTGAAGGAGAAGATGAATAAGCAGGCGCCATTAAACGAATAGAGGGTCAGAGAGAAAGCAGTGAGCGCTGCCTCGAAAAGCATCACAAGTGAGATGGCTAAGTGCCAATCTCTCCTGGATAAGGTTTCATAGGAAATCACAACCGTTGAAGAGGATAAAGGATTGTTGTAGGTCAAGACTGCGGTACAAGAAAAACAGACCGCGCTGGACAAGTTGAACGCAGAGGTGAAAGCTCTGCCACCTAGAGAAAGGCTTTCGAGATACAAGGAGATATCCAGTTTAAAGAAAGAAGTACAGGATTTACGACAAAAAGAGATTGAGATGGATAATCAGTCGCAGCAGCTCCTGGAGAATGCCATGGCAGTATCACATCAGATTGAAGATAGGTTAATGGAACTGCGTGATAACCAGGAGAAGGTACAAGATCAAATTGGACAAGAAATAACTCCAACACTGCTTGAGGCAATTAAACAGGTCGAGGAGGATACAAGAGAAGCAGTGGTGCAGTTGTGCGGTACATATGACGAGTTCACGACCAAAGCAGGGAAAGCTGAGCTGAGCGCAGCTCAGAAACACAATTTTGGCTAAGTATTGAGGATGCTGCGAAGTTGCGCGCAGCATCCAACTTTTGACGAGACTGCGGAGTTGCGCTTAGCGTCGAAGGTTTTGGCCGTGATGCGAAGACCAGTACTGCGCAGAAGCAGTGTTGCGGAGTTAGGAGGCCATGTGGAGCTAGCAAAGCAGTGTGCTAGACAAGTATCAAGTGTAGTTACCGACTAGACCAGTAGCAGCCATTTTTGGAAAGATACTTCAGGATTGCTGAGCGGCGGAAGTAGGAAAAACAGGAAGGAAGCCACGCGTGGGTTGTTAAGGAAAGCGACGTTTGGCACGCGCAGAAGGAAAAATCATTAGAGAGAAACGGTTCGATAGAAGCATCCTATAGGCACGCGTGCAACAGGAAGGCCGATAGCGACAGAATGAGGACGTGGAGATCCGCCATGATTAAGCAGACGCTACCAGGAGCCAGCAAGTTGGGTTGGAAAACCGACGTACTTTTGGAAACCCTTAGGGTTTTGGGTTTTAGGTCTTCGACATTGTACAGACATGACCTTCGGGCATGATCTATTTAAGAAGACATTTTGTATGGGATGGGGGTTCTCAGGGTTGTTATCCTTTTGGATTGTTATTCTTTTGTAGTTGCTAAGAACTTAAGGAGATAATATTTTTATATTGTAAAATCTCTCTGAGCTAAGAAGATTGTTGTAAAGGATCTGCAGCTGTGTGTGTAGAGACCTAGCCGAGAGAAAGAAGAGTCTGCAGCTGAGTGCGCAAACTAAGAACGATTGCCCCATCCCTTTTGAAAGAAATATATTACCAACCGTTCTTGTGGACGTAGCTTTCCATCCGGGGAAGTAAACCACGTTAAATCCTATTTTATGAGATAATGTTTATGAATGAATGACTGTCTGTATTTTCTGTAGAATGAATGCTTGAATGTTTCCTTGCATGCTGTAATATGAGAAATTTGATATGCATTTACCAATAGGATAAGTTTGGGAATGATATGCTAGGTTCTGCGGAAGCAGATGAATGGTGAACATTTCAATTCTATGTTAAGGCCATGAATCAGTCCTTTAAGTATACTTACTTTCTTAAACATAGTGAAGGAACACAACACAGTTAATCATGTTTATCATTTCAGTTCATGTTGTAATAATCCAAGTTTTTGATGAATGCTAGAAAGATAGCGAGTAAGTGCCTGAATGAATGGATGAGTGATATTCATCTCAGTGCCTTAACATTTCCGAGATTTTCCAAGTAGAGGATAATTGTGGGTGATTCGCAGTTCCAGTAGAAGATTCACAGCAGTAAGAAACCCTTGGCACGGCCTGTAGTGTTTCCTACACCGCACGGTACTGTTCGTAGCATAGATCCTGCTGCGTACTGCATCACTCTGCCCGCAGTGCTGCTTTTCTGTCCTACGCTGCGCAACCTGTTTAGATAAACAACTCATCATTTACTTTGGAAACCTAATTCTGCAGTACCCCATAGAGATACACCTCAGGTGAGACCTCAACCTGGTCATAGGTTGCTACCGAAAGGGCCGGTGCGAAGGGGTTTTGTTGGTTAAAGGGAGAACCGCAAAGAACCTGGGTCTATTTGAAAACCTTTGGGTCAGTTTAAGCCAACAGTGACCTAGATCAAATCTAGGATTTATCACCACAGAGCCAGTCCTTTTTCATACTGGATGTGACCTAGATCAAATCTAGGATTTATCACGTACATTTTGAACTAAAATTTCAGGGACTATGTAGTCCTATCATCAAATTTCGGAGACAGATGTCTACGGATCAATTCTGGGACCGAAGTCCAAGGAAGATACAGTCCCCACATTCTCGGAGACATCTATCTACGAATCAATTCTAGGACCGAAGTCTGGGGATGATGCAATCCCTCTTCTTTCTCGGAGACATATGTCTACGAATCAATTCTGGGACCGAAGTCCGGGGATGATACAATCCCTCTTCTTTCTCGGAGACATATGTCTATGGATCTCTTTTAGAACATGTGTTCAAGGATGATACAATCCACTCATCAACTTAGACCCTTTCTAAGGACCATTTACCAACCTCACTGTTGGTATCACCAATATAGGTATGCACATCATCGACCTCACTGTCGATGCAGGCAATCTCATCAATAGTGACCACATCACTCCCCCTTTCGAGGAGGGTCCTTTTGAACTACACCAAGCTTGTTTTGGAAATACTCAAACTTTACTCGAGACAGAGGTTTGGTCAACACATCAACAACTTGTTCATCAGTGCTCACATACTTAAGCTTGATAGCTCATTTCTGCACCATATCCTGTATATAGAAATATCGGATCTCTATGTGCTTTGACTTATCATGGAATACTGGATTCTCTGTCATCTTAATACAACTCTGGTTGTCACACAGGATCACAGTGGAGTCCATCTCTAAGTCAAACAATCCTGATAACAACTTCTGAAGCCATACCGCTTCACAACTAGCAGAGCAAGCAGCTATATATTCCACTTCAGCTGTGCTGAGAGCCACACTAGACTACTTCCTGCTAAACCATGAGATCATGGTAGATCCCAGACAATAACATCCACCCGATGTATTCTTCCTATCTAATACACTTCCTACCCAATCAAAATTTGTGTAGCCATACAATCTGAAGTCATGATCTCCAAGATAGCATAGACCAAATTCTATCGTACCCTTTAGGTACCTCATCACATGATTTGCAACTATCAAGTGAACATGCCTAGGTTCCACTAGATACTGTCTCAAGGTGTTCACCGCAAAGCATATATCCATCCTTGTATTCGTCAGATACATCAATGACCCAATAATCTGTCTGTATAGAGTCACATCAACTAACTCTGATGAGTCAGCCGCTAACAGCTTCAAGTTGGAATCCATGGGAGTGGCCATGGCTTTACATTCCAACATATCAAATATTTTCAAGATTTCCACAACATACTTTCCCTGGTTGAGAAAGATTCCTTTTGAGCCTTGCCATACTTCCAGACCTAGGAAGTAATGCATCAATCCGAGATCTTTCATCTCAAATTCTATAGCTTCTTCTTGCTTTCCATGATCTGTTTCTCATTCCTTGTCAGAAAGAGATCATCCACATATAGTAATAGTATGACAGGTTCATAATCCACAACCTTAAGGTAAAGGTTAGGATCAGCTTTACTTTTGGTAAAGCCCAAGCTTGTCAAGAAGCTATCAGCTCTCCTTCTGTGACTGAACATCATCCACACTCTACATTGAGTGTTCTTCTGCATATCTATCTGTGCCATCTCCTGTCAGATGGTTCTACTGGTATGAGCCTCAAGATCATTCGAACTCTGTGGTGATTTCCTTCTTGAATCCATCTAAGAATGTCATTTGTATATAGAAACCATCTTCAACCTTGTAGCAAAGGTTGAAATCCGCATCACCCATGGTGATCATTAAGCTCATCAAATGACTATCGATCCTGGGTACCCGTACAGAGCTTTCTTCAATTGAATTCTGGGAGTTTTTTCTCGACTCACACTTCTTCTTCAATTACACCATTAAGAGAATGGTATTATCTAGTCACTTGGAGCAAACATCTCGTCATGATCCTCTTCTTCTTTCTAAGAGAATCTTCTAGCCACGAGCCTTCTATAATATGTTTTGATTTGTAAGTCTTCTAGTTGAACATCCATCACTCGTTCTTTGGAACAAGTGTTAATCATCATAGCACATGATCTTTTCTACAAATCAAAGTTAATCACATGATTAGTATGTTAGGAACCCATGTCTTTACTTTGTTAGTATATTGTTGTTGGACGCATATGCTTTGTAAGTCGTCCCGTAGTATTTGTTGATCCATAGTTTATATTAGCCCATAGTATTGACCCATAGTATTGGACGCATATGCTTTGTAAGTCGTCCCATAGTATTATATGTCCCATAGCTTTAAATCATAGTATTGGCGCCTAGACTTAGCCCATGGTTTGTATTGACACATAGTATTGACCCATGGTATTGGCGCCTAGACTTAGTATATAAGTGTGTGTTGAGGCCTATGAAGGCACCGTGAAGTTAATTGTATTGAGCTTGCTCAAAGGAGGTTGCCCCCTCAAAGTGGCCCGTGATCAATATAAAAGTGATTCTGAGTTCTATTATTTCTGATATCTAGTGTATTTGCATTAATTAATTATTGCAGGTTCATCACATTTGGTATCAGAGCACTTTCTTGGGCTCGTTGGGTGGAATTTTTGCCAAAAAAAAAATTCGCATCTGTTGCAGCTTCGGATTTGGGAATAATCCATATCCTCTTAACTGTGGGAAGTGCTTGGGCATAAGCCCTAAAAATCATTGTGAGGAGTACCACAGGAACCCCAAAGTAGTTGGCCCATTGAGAGGACCTGCCAGCGAAAAGGGCAATGACCCCTACCTGATTGACTAGTTCCTACCCGTGAGGTAAACCAAGAGCTGTTGTTTGTGGCAAAGCGGTTATCAATTTTACCTGAGCCGTGGAGTGAGGGGTACTACCTCAATATGCAAGCTGTGAGACAGCATTGGTGGCCGAGTGAAACACCTGAACTGTTAGGAAGCCGTACATACCTGGGGTCCATATCTATTTTCAGTTGAACTGTTTCCGATCACTTCCGCTCCAGATCCATCCATTTTAGATCTATTTTGAAAGTCGTTCCAGATACAGTTGCCATTTCAGATCCATCCATTTTCGATCCCTTCCGCACCATTGCAGATCCATCTATTGCGGATCCCTTCTGCACCACTATTGTCGATCCATTTCTGGAAAAAAAAAAAAAAACTATTATTCGGCCATATCTTCCTTGTTTCAACTATGTTTTCCTTGAAACTTCACTGACATCCCTGCAATCCCATTCTGCATATTTCATTCCTGAAGACCCTATCCCAAATTCCACTTCCCAAGACCATAAATCCCACATTTGTCTATTTTTAGGGTTTGCCATAACTTCTTCAATTTTCACCCGATTGCCTTCAAATTTTACCATAGAGTTCCCGCTTCTGAAATCCCCATTTTTTGCTTCCCTGTCCCTCAGAAAGTGTCGAAAACCTAGTCAAACCCCAATTACCTCTTCGAGTTTTTCCCAAATCCAAATTTCCCCTTACTAAATAAGCTTGTGTTTGTGTTTTTCTATCCATTCCCCCCCCCACAAAAAAATAAAAAATAAAAAATTACTGGTTATGGTTGTCACTCGCAAAGGAGAAAACACCATGGAGGAAGCACTTGCAGCTATCCAAAGCAAACTCCAATATCTGGATGAAAAAATTCTTAGCCTCCATCGTCAGCATTCAACCATGAACAATAACCGACAACTAGAATATTTTGCAGCCACTGGGTTCTCTTCTTACAACAATTTTCGTGGGCCGAAGCTTGATTTTCCTCGCTTCAATGGTACTGATCCGACTGGATGGATATACCGAGCAGAACAATATTTCAGTCTGCATAATACTTTTGATGTCCAGAAATTTCCACTTGCATCCTTTCATTTGGAACAGAAAGCCCTTCAATGGTACCGTTGGTACATCAAAGCTCATCCCGAGCCAAACTGGATAGATTTTTGCCAACTCCTTTTGCCACGATTTGGTCCTAGTGTTTTTGACAAGTTCACAGGAGCATTCACTAAACTTCACCAAATTGGCACAGTGAGAGAGTATCAGACGAAATTTGAGAAACTAGCCAATCACACAGAAGGATTATCTGATGAATTCTACAGGAGTTGTTTTATCAGTGGTCTCAAGGATGAAATCCGCTCAGAGGTCAAAATGTTTTGTCCCAACACAATGATGGAAGTCCTAGGGTTGGCTAAGTTGGCCGAGGACAAGATCGTAGCTCAACAACGCTCCAAACCCACCTTTGTTCTCTTCATAAATATGGGTTCCCAATGACCTCCCATCACGCCTGCTCCTCAACCAACTCCTATCAAGCAATTGTCTGAAACAGAGATGCAGGCACACCAAGAAAAAGGGCTTGGTTATAATTGTGATGAGAAATTCACTCGGGGACATAGATGTGTTCAACAAAAGCTCTATCTCTTGCATGTGGATTCTCCGCCTGCCTCAGAATTTGATGAAGAAGCTCCAGATACAGTAGATGATCAGGTCGACATTCAACACCCGCCTGTTGACACCCCATCTAAGGACAACCCACTTGAGATCTCTCTCCATGCTGTAACCGGCGTCACCACCCCACAAACAATGCGAGTCAGGGGATACTTCAAGAAGCTCCCTCTTACCATACTCATTGATTCTGGTAGCACTCATAACTTCATTGATCCTCGGATTGCCAAACAGGATGATTGTTTTGTCCATCCTTGCTCCAACTTTGAAGTCATGGTTTCCAATGGGGGCACCTTACCTTACAAGGGGAAGTGTCACAATGTGCGTATCTCTATGGAAGATTATAACCTGCGCTCTCACATGTTTGCCTTGTCCTTAGGCGGATGTGATGTGGTTTTGGGCGTTCAATGGTTACGCACACTTGGCCCCATCTTATGGGATTTTGCTGAACTTTGGATGCAGTTTTCAGTCAATGGGGCACAACACAAATTTATGGGCTTACAACCAGGGTCTCTCTGCATCATTAGTTCACATCGCCTGGAAAAAATACTTAAGAATAATTCACATGGTGTCATCGCTCAGCTCCATTCCATTCAGATGCACCCATCAACAGTCTCCACTACTTCCTTGGATGGATATGCAGGTGTCTTTGCTGAACCAATAAGCTTGTTTCCTTCAAGAGACCTTTCCGGTAAGAATTTAGCCGCATCTACCTCACAGCAGGAAATGATGACTATTTTGCATACAGTACAGAAGTGGCAGCCATCCCTATTGGGGAATTATTTCTGCATCAAGACTGATCTCCAGAGTCTGGAAACTTTCTTGGAACAATGGGTCTCCTCCCCAACACACCTGAAATGGGTTATCCAACTCATGGGTTATGACTATGCGACCACTTACCAGAAGGGTAAGGACAATATGGTGGAAGATGCTCCTCCTCGCACATTTGATGACCCAGTTTCTCTTACAAATGTTTGTCTGCTTGTTCCAAATTGGTTGCAATCTGTTCAATGGGGCTATCTCTTCTATGAACTCCATGCTTCTTCATCAGTAGGGGACTCTGGGTTCCTCAAAACGTATGACCAGGAACAATGTAACTTCTTTTGGCAGGGACTCAAAAGGAAAATTCAACGGATGGTGGTTGACTGTGATACTTTCTAGGTCAACAAGGGTGAAACGACCCTCCTTTCGGGACTGCTCGAACCCTTGCCCATCCCTCAACAAATTTGGACAACTATTTCTATGGATTTCCTAGAAGCACTCCAGTGGTATAGTACCACATCTCAAAGGACACCATATGAAGCAGTCTCTGGACAGGCACCACCAGTTCCTCTTCCATACACCTTCAGCAGCTCCCCAGTTCAGGAAAGTGACTCAATTCTTCGAAATCGTGATCAGCTTCTTCTCATTCTGTAGGACAATTTTCACATGGCAAGAATTCGACTGAAACAACAAGCCAATCAGCACCATTCTGAGCACACTTTTCACATCGCTGATATGGTTCTTCTTCGTCTATAGCCTTCCATGCAATCCTCCCTGAAACTCCAAAGGCGCCAGTGGCTCAGAATGCAACTCAAGGATGCTACAGGGGACCCACTCCTTCAGATTCTGCATTAATTTCCACATCTAAAGCTTTAAGGACAAAGCTTTTTCTAAGGGAGAGGGGATGTTAGGAACCCATGTCTTTACTTTGTTAGTATATTGTTGTTGGACGCATATGCTTTGTAAGTCATCCCGTAGTATTTGTTGATCCATAGTTTATATTAGCCCATAGTATTGACCCATAGTATTGGACGCATATGCTTTGTAAGTCGTCCCATAGTATTATATGTCCCATGGTTTTAAATCATAGTATTGGCGCATAGACTTAGCCCATGGTTTGTATTGACACATAGTATTGACCCATGGTATTGGCGCCTAGACTTAGTATATAAGTGTGTGTTGAGGCCTATGAAGGCACCGTGAAGTTAATTGTATTGAGCTTGCTCAAAGGAGGTTTCCCCCTCAAAGTGGCCCGTGATCAATATAAAAGTGATTCTGAGTTCTATTATTTCTGATATCTCGTGTATTTGCATTAATTAATTATTGCAGGTTCATCACATAGTAATACTTCATAATCATCAAATTATGTTGACACGATAGCATACTATGCATATTGATATGATTCACATAGTCATACAACTATCTTGATCAATACTTTGGAACAACACATTTCCATATCCTGTATGCATACAGTGGTTATCTAGATGACTTTCATCTCTACCAGAACATACTATTGAGAGTGTGCACAGCTCTCAACATGTCAGCAAAGAGGTTTCATTCTAGACAAACAACAATGGAATGTTTGTCCAACTTACCCATCATATGCATATTAGTAGTATACTGTTCAATGCTATATGAATGCTCACACTATGCATGATATATTCTAGGAATATAAATATGCATAAGCAATATCATTTACTATTTCAGAGATTCAAATAACAACTCAAACACTTATCTTTTATGGTTGCCTCCTGCTTGATCTCTATATGTCTTTGAACTTCTTATCCATCCTGGTCCACTATGCATGCTCAAGTGTGCACTAGTGTCATCCTCATGATCTCATACATAATAATACATTCATTAGTATAATCTCAATACTATCAAAATATTATGTATGGTCATGATCATTTCATATACAAGTATACTTACCTAAGATCCTAACACAAGGTAAGAATCTAACGAAAACATACCTGGATTATCATGCTTGGTTATGTCTTAACGTACCCAAACAATATCTTCTTTGATCTCTTCAATGGTTTAGAGACCTTGTGCCAGAACCTGCATATCTCATAGTAGAACAAAGTCATACATACCTCGTAAGAAGAGTTTCTATACTATCCATGACTATGGATGAGTCTTTGTCTTCATGTCACCATGGTCATATGTTCTTGAACTAGAACTTCCTTGATGTTCCTTTCATGTTAGCGGACAACATCAACCTCATACAACACCACAATGCATTAGTACAATCATAAGTGTCATAACCCTGATCAGTGAATGTCTTCTATCATGCATGTTAACACCCAAAAAGTGCTCACTAGCTCATTTCCCTATTCACATGACCCATTTGTCCACTTTTTCACCATCTGAGCCTCCGAAACCAACAAAAGGTCACCAAAAGACCTTAGTACACCCCTTTTTCCATTAAAAAAGATTATTTTTCCAAGAAAAGCATAAAAAACCCTCGAAAAGGGTCCAAATTTCCAAAAATATTAAAAAGAGAATTAAAATATTATTTTTATTCAAAAAAGGAAAAAGGAGGGAAAAGTACCTAAACCATGTTGGTCAATACCATTTGGTTTCCACAAAACCACAAATGGTATTTCCCACCACCAAAACCTATAAAAAGGTGGTAGGGGCTCCTCATTTCACATCCATCCATTATCTCATCCTTATGCTGCTGAAATCTCCCTTGAGCATTTTGGCCATTGCAAACCACATTGGAGAAGAGACCATTGGAGATTGGAATTGCTCATCCTTGGATCCATTCAACCTCACCATTAGAGGTATTGATTCCGCAAGCATTTGCTTGCCCCATTCTTTCAATACAAATTCATTATTTTACATTGTCTTGTTCTTGATTTTAAATTATTTTTGTTATTTGCTTAATATCTTTGCATAGATCCATGATTAGTCTTGTTTAATTAGTTTATTGTTATTTATTTCCATTGAAACTGCTGCTACTAGTTAGCAGGTGCCCATAGCACTAAGCCTGGTTGCAAAACCGGGCCAACAGTTTTTGGCGACTCCGCTTGGTTTGAACAATAGATATCTAGTTTTGCCCTTTTAATCTTAGTTTTTATTAGTTTTTAACCATTAGATCCATAGATCTGCCATCTTAGACAGCAGATCCATTGCTGCTCTAAGTTTTGGCCTCATCTATTGCCATTAACAGCCCGAAATTCTTGATTTTCGGGTTCATTTTTCGGCTTCCGTGCACGGCTTTCGCCTCGCGGTTTTTAGCCTGACAGTCGCGCGGTCCATCGCGGCTTTCGTCCCTTTTTCCGCGCGGTTCACCGCGGCTTTTCTGCCGGTTTCCGCGCTGCACATCGCGGCATCGCGGTCATTTACCGCGCTGCACATCGCGACTGCGCGGCCCTTTTCTGCGCGGTTCACCGCGACTTCGCGGCCTATTTGCGCGCTGCACACCACGGCTTCGCAGACATTTTCCACGCGGCCCATCGCGACTGTGCGCCCAAAACCCGCGCGGTCCAGCGCGACTGTGCGACCGAAACCCGCGCGGTCCATCGTGGCTTTTCTGTCAAAACCCGCGCTGCTGATTTTTTCATTCGGCCAATCCGATTTTAAAAATTAATTTTTACTGTACTTCCTGCCCACATAGCACATTTTTTACAGTATTAAATTCTGCATATTTTACAGCCATAGAAATTTTTTTTTTTTACTATTTAGAATGCATATCTACAAATCTTTTTAAAAGTTTTCAAGAAAGTGAAAGAAAGACTTATTTTGCATTTTTATCTAGGTTAAAAAAATTTCCTGTTTACTTCTTTAGAATTTTGCCCTTAGCAATTTCCTTGAACAAAGAAATCCATTTATTTCTTTTAAAAGTTTATTATTTGCTTTCATAATTTAAAGAACCCTTTGTTTTTTGAGTTGATATTTGCAAAAGCATTTAAATTCCATTCATTGAAAAAAGTCATAAATATTTGCTTTTTTATTTTCGAAAGGTCCTTTACTTTTTGAAAATTTCCTGTAAAGCATTTACTTTTTTCAAAGTTCAGTTTACAATACCTCACGTGCACTCACTCGATCACTTAATTGAACTAAGCCTTAAAACGTACCCTAATTTCAACACACTTTTAACCCCACTTGGGGAACACTAAAAGAACTCTTGTAGCTAGGTAGTATTGGGGGGATAGGTGTTCCAATAACACCCCTCAGTTATTACATCTGAGACATAGAAGTTGTCCAATTAGGGAGCTAAAATCTCTTAGTACTTTTTGGCGCGGTCACAACCGGTTTGTGGGAAGGCCTCTCCCCTAGGAGGGTTGAAGTCGCGAGGATGGTTCCGGAAGCCTGAGTGGAATACCGAAATCCATTCAGTAACCGAAGGGCTACCATTCGTAGTTCTCGGGATATCCCTGTATTGGGATATTGCGATCAAAGGACCAAACGACAGATTTACCTTTTCTCGACGCGTCATGAACGGAGTATCCTAGTAGCCTGTCTTTAGGATTGATTACTCGGTGTCCCTCCCGGTAGGGGGATATCTAGCCGTTGTCTCAGCACTCATATTGTCTGACTTGGATTTCATCACCTTGCAGAGGATATCGTTTGTTTGAGTCACAATACTTTTAGTTAGGTGTTTGCATGATTTCAACCCACCCGTGGTCTAGTTACACCTATTTTTTCTAGGAGCTGTTTGCATGTTGGTATTCTGACCAGTTGTTGCATTCCTCCACTTATTGTAGCACAGCTGCTAGAATAAGTGTCATTTTTGAGGTTGATTTTTTGGCCCGAGAGCCTTCTTTTTTCACTCCCCTTCTTGCACCCTTGGTTGCATTAGGGTTTTGAGTCTTTTATATATATATCACCATCTGATACTTAAACAAATTTTTTACACAAAAACCTAATTCTCACCATTGAGAATTTTAGACGCTCTCGTCGTCTACAAGGCGAACTCCCAGAGTTTAGTCCACTTGGCTCTCCACGTCACGGACGCAGAGCCCTATCCCTTGATTCAACACATCGTCAATCAACTAGACAGTCATCCGATTCTGACACACCTCAAGTCACATTTGATTTGGAGGTAGAATCCGAAAACCCCACAGAGTTACCACCAACCACCATTATGGCTGGAACACCATTTGATCCACTGTTTACCACCACCATAGGTGAGACATCCACAGACCCTTCTGCGGCAGTGCCATCCATGGCAACGACCACCCCCCTGGGTATGCCCAACATGGGCAACACTCCACATTTAGGAATGCCCAACACAGGGCCACCTCCTGTTATAGGAATTCCCAACACAGGGCCACCACCTGTTATGGGCATGCCCAACATAGGGGTCACACCCCCTCTGGTTTCCACAAACCCTATCCCGGGAATCCCCACTGCTATCCCTAACCCAAGTGTAACCCATGTAGCACTTGGAGGCACTGGACCATACCAGACTACACCTATTGGAGGGCATATACCTTCCATACCTAGCATACCTTTAGGCACTACTGGACCCCTACATCATACCACAATGACTAGGCATGTCCCGGTTCCAGTCACCACATCTGCTAGCTTACCATATATGGCGAGCCTGAACCTGCCAGACTTAGCTAGGCTCACAAATGACCCCATCAGACACGATCCTGTGTTGCCTCACATGCCCACCAAACTCCCCTCTGACATCCCTAAATTAGAGGGAAAGGCAGGTGAAGACCCCCAGAACCATATCATGTCCTTCCATTTATGGTGTTCCTCCAACTCCATAGTGGACGACTCAATCCGCCTTCGGCTCTTACAACGCACCTTCACTGGCTCTGCAGCCAAGTGGCATATCGAGCAGCCCCATGGGACGCATGCCACCTTTACCTCCCTTGCCTCGACCTTCCTCCAGTTCTTTCAGTTACCTGTCCGCTATGATGCGGGCGTCGAGATCCTACTGTCTTGCAGACAAACCACGGCCACCCACATCACTGACTACATTCATGAGTGGCGTCGACGCCGAAGCCTCTGCAAAATTAAGTTAGACGACCGTATCTTTTTAGATTGGTTTCTAAAATCCCTCCTCCCTCTTATTGCGAAGGATGTGGCATCTGAAAGACCCCAGTCTGAAGAAGAGGCCATCCTCAAAGCCCAACAGTTTGATCTCATCTACGCCTAGTCGGGTTATCTATACACAATCATACCTGACGCCCCACGAGGTTACGTACCGAGGGCATCACATGCCGCTGATGGCATCATTGGCCAAATCACCCCCCAACCTAAACCTTTCAGCATGGTGAGCACCATGCCCGCCCCAGACCTCTCTAGGGCTACATCCAGTTCCGGAGCAACAACTTCTTATGCTCCAACAAACCAGACCCATCACATTCATGGACCCTCTTGTCCACAACATTGTTATGGGAAAGCGCCATCAGCATATGTACCTCCTACATACTATACTCAACCTACCACACAGACCCCCATGCAGTTCCCACAACAGCAGATGCATTACCCACAACCAGCTGCACCAGCTAACCTCACACCTCCAACAGCTCAGGGGTACCAACAACCCCAACAGGCAGCTGGACCACCTCCATCTCCACCTGCATACTACCCACCGCAACCTGCTCCCGCACCTGCGGCTCCCCAGAATCCCCCCAATGCTCAAGGGCATGTGTACGCACAACAACATCAGCCCCAATACCAAAATAACCAACGCAACCAGGGTGGGCAACCAAACCGCGGAAGAGGTGGTAACCGTGGAAACAACCAAAACCATAACCAAGCTCCACAACCTACCCATCCTCCGCAAAACAATAACGCGGCGCCTGCACATCAGAATCCTGATCGGCCACCTAAGCAAGCCAAAAATGCTAATTTACGAACAAACCATCCTTGTTCAATTTGCGGTGTCTATGGCCACTATACCCACGCTTTCCCACATCTGGAGCGAGCTCGACAACTATGGACGGATGACGCCCATCGTCAAGGGCAGGCGGCTCCTCAGCCACTACCCAACCCTCCACCACCTCCACAACAACCTTTGGTCCTACAAAACCCTTTTCCAACACAAGGAGTGGTGAACACTCAGCCGTTATCCCCCCCACAGGGCAACGTGCAACCACAACAAATCACTTACGCCGCTCCTGATCAACCCATGTTTGATTCAGGCACTCACCACTTATTGATGATGTCCACTGCCGACGTCAATATCCAAACCCGTCGGAACCAGTATGGTCCTACCTCCTAGGCTCCCCCCGCCAATAAGGATACTAACGCTCATCCCACCGATCAGACGTTACGGATACCACCTCTTCCACTCGATGGCGCATCTAAAGCACCTCGTTTCCCACTCCGCTATATCAACAACAACCCCAATGCACGGGCTGCATCAAATTACAACATCGTAGATGACCTAGCTCAATCTCCCGCAGCCATGTCTGCGTTAGAAGTCTTAAAAAACTGTCCTACGCAGCGCAAGACTTTACTTTCCGCCATTGGGGCGATTGACCCAAATGATTCGAAATTGATGACCTTTGATTTAGACCAGTCTGAACCACGGCTGCCTTCCACCATAGCAGTCCAAGTTTCTGTTTCTATTCGGAATCTTGTCATCCATCGATGTATCATCGACGAGGGTGCCTCCACATGCGTCATGTCCACATTTGTTTGGCAGAAGTTGGGATCCCCTACTCTCCAGCAATCCACCACTGCATTGCGGGCCTACGACGACCGGTCAGCTCAACCTCAAGGTTTACTACCCAAGGTCCCTGTCCAATTGGGTGGGAAAACTGTGCTCATCGACATAGAGGTCATTAACGCCCAGCTCGATTATAACCTTTTACTTGGCCGCAGTTACATGTACGCCATGAAAGCGGTCGCCTCCTCCGTTTTCCGCACCATGATGTTCCCCCACGAGGGACGCGTGGTCAAAATTGACCAACTCACCTACTATGATCCCAATGCCCCTGCAGCACCCAAAAATGTTCTTCCCATGATTGAACAACCCGCTTCTAGTGCAACTACCTCCTTTGTGTCTTCTGTGGGACCCGGACTTTACTCAGATTCACCAATGACCTCTACATTCCAGGCCATTCCACCACCGTCACCAGAGACCCATGTCGCAAACCTTTGTACTCTTTCACAGAATACACAGACACCCAGTAGTCAACCACCATTGATCCCTAGTCACATCGGTGTTACACCCATCCACACCATCCCCTTTCTATTTCCTCCTTCGGGTGTAGTAAGCGCCCTGGTTATGGCTACCCTTAGTCTACCCGGGTTAACATTGGGATTACCCGTGTGGTATATTTCACCTCCCGTTCCACCGCCGACACCAAACGTCATCCTCCAACCGGTACAACCTATTGTTACCACAAATCAACCTCCTCCTGGTGTCGCAATCCCTTCATCGTCAACGAAACCTTCTCCTGGTCTCACGATTGCTTCGACGTCAACGAATCCCCCTCTTCTTGCTAAGCCCACTGGGGGCAGAGGTCCAAAACCGTACACTGCTATACCACCTCCTAAGGCAGTTAAACCCCCACCAGTGTTTCGAGCTCCCCCCAAATGCTCATTATGCGATGAGATAGGCCATCCAACTCATCAATGCCCACACTTACCGGCACTCCAAGAGCATATGAATATGTTGGACGATGACATCAGCATCCCAGTAGTCAGATTAGAGCCACCTCTACAGCCTCGCGACAAATCACTGCGCACCAACCATCCTTGTGCTATATGCAGTGTTTACGGCCACTACTCTCACCATTGTCCTGATCTACCTGACTATAGAGCAGCGTTGTACGAGTTAAACAACGTCGACTTAGAGATATCTCCTCCCCTCATCGAGGAGATCCACCCCCCGCCATCATCCTCGTCGGAAGAAGTCAATACAATATATATGATTTCAACAACTTTCAAACCAGAACCCCTTGATTTATGGTCTGACTACTTCAATACTGATGAGCAAATTTTGGAGACACTCACTGCACCCGACTACCCTTGGGATGATATGCATCATCGCTCGTACTTCCTCCCGGAAGCATCTACATCCACCGCATCCAACCAGCTATCGGTCAAATCGAAAGATTTCATACCCACTAAGGTCGATTGGTTAAAGGACCCCATCCCAGCACCGGATGCCTTTGAAGAAGGGAACATGTCGAACATTTCCCCCACTATACAGATAGACATTTCCACAACACCAGGGAAACCTGAGCTCATCTCGCTGGGCGCATCTTGCACTCAAGCAGAAACTCAGGCATACAAAAAGCTCTTTCAAGAGTTCCGTGATGTCTTTGCCTGGTCCTATACCGAGATGCCTGGTCTCGACCCTGCCATTATAGAGCACCACATTGATACATGGCCTGAGGTACCCCCTATTCGTCAGAAACAACGACCCATTCACCCTTCCAAGCTACCCGCTGTTAAAGCTGAGGTCGAGAAACTTCGCAAAGCAGGATTCATTTATCCTATTCCGTACACCACCTGGGTGTCGAACCCCGTTCCGGTCAACAAAAAGCAAGGCACCCTTAGAGTATGCACTGACTTCCGTGATTTAAACCACGCTTGTCCAAAAGACAATTTCCCCACGCCATTCATTGACCAACTCATTGATGAGTGTGCGGGCCATGAAGTCCTATCCTTCATGGACGGGTTTTCCGGATATAACCAGATTCACATCCGCAAAGAGGATCAGTACAAGACTGCCTTCACGACCCCATGGGGCACCTTTGCCTATCGCGTCATTCCATTTGGCCTTAAAAATGCCGGTGCCACTTTCCAGCGGGCCATGACCTATTGCTTTCACGACTTGGTCCATATCCTGCGAGTCTACCTTGACGACCTCACAGCTCGTTCACGAAAACGATCAGACCACCTTAACGACCTCCGGCAAGTTTTCCTGCGTTGTCGCAAATATAAAATCCGCTTGAACCCACACAACTGTGTCTTTTGCGTCCCGGCAGGCCGGTTGTTAGGTTTCATTGTTTCCCAAGATGGAATCACTGTCGATCCCCTGAAAGTCAAAGCCATCTTAGAACTTCCGCATCCTCGCACGCTTCAGCAGCTCCAAAGTCTACAGGGGCGCTCCAATTTCCTTAGACGCTTCGTTCCTGATTATGCAACCAAAGTCCACGGTTTCTTACGCTTACTTCGTACCCACATACCCTTCGTTTGGGATGAGCAAGCAGACACGGCATTCGAAGCCCTCAAGAAAGCCCTCACACAAGCCCCCTTGATATCCCCACCGGATTTCTCTCAAGACTTCACCCTTTATGTCTCGGCATCTGAATATGCTGTGTCCGGAGTTTTGGTCCAAGAAGATGCCTCCCATCAAGAGCATGTGATTTATTACGTCAGCCAGACCTTGTCTGGCCCACCTTTGCATTACCCATACGAGGAAAGATTAGCCCCAGCTGTAGTCTTTTCCGTACAAAAATTGCGACACTACATCCTACTCAGTCATACCACGGTCGTGGCCGACTCCAACCCTATGGTCTATACCCTCACCCGGCGGCTCCTACAAGGTCGTGTTGCTAAATGGGTCATTATCCTCCAGGAATATGACCTCACTTTCAGAACTCCCAAAATCACTAAAGCCCTCACGCTTGCTCACCTCATCACGGACCTCCCGTCCTCTTCATCATCACCCGTTATCCAAACGGACCTGATTGACGAGCAGATCTTCATCATTTCGTCTGACGACCCTTGGTACGGAGACATTTTGACTTACCTTCATACGCAAAAATTTCGACCACACATCGATCGTGATGGACGCCGTCGCATACGACACCACGCCCCCCGATACCTCCTGATTGGGGATGTACTTTACCGACGCGGCGTTGATACTATCTTACGCCGCTGCCTATCCCATAGTGAGGCAGAACAAGTCCTCAATGATTGTCATAGCGGTGCCTGCGGAGGCCATTTCTCCGGCATGGCCACCGCCCAGAAAATCATTCGGGCCGGTTATTTTTGGCCATCATTGTTTACTGATTGCATCACCGCAGTCAAGCATTGCCAGAACTGCCAACTATTTGCCCCCAAAGCAAGAACCCCTCGGCCCCCTTCATCCAGTCATCACTGTTGGACCATTCTGCAAATGGGCCATCGACTTCCTCGACTGCACCCCCACGTCATCCGGCGGTCACAAACACATCGTTGTGGCTGTAGATTATTTCACCAAGTGGGCAGAAGCCATGCCGACCTATAATTGCAAAGCCGACACTGCAGCACGGTTTTTCTTCAACCATGTTATCGCTCGTTTCGGAGTACCACAACAACTAGTCTCTGACCACGGCTCTCACTTCGAAGATGCCGTTTGGAAAGAATTATCAACCATGTTGAAATTTGAACACCATTTCTCTTCTGCTTACTATCCCCAAGGAAACGGCCAATTCGAAGCGATCAATAAAATTTTGAATACCATTCTCCAACGTACTGTAGACAAGCACAAATCCAATTGGCACCACATGCTTTTCCCGGCACTATGGGCCTTCCGCACCTCAACCAAACCGCCACCGGTTTTACCCCTTTCCATTTAGTTCACGGTGTCGAATCCGTCCTCCCTATTGAGTGCCAGATCTCAGCCTTACATATCGTCGTTGAGCTCCTACCGGACACTTCCCCGATCGAGCAACGTTTACTACTCCTAGAGCAGGCCGATGAAGATCGGCGCACAGCCATTCAAAACATGGAAGCAACTAAACAACGATCGAAACTAAGTTACGACAAACGCGTCCACCCAAGAACCTTTTCGGAGGGAGACCTTGTCCTCGCTTACGATCAAGCTCATGATAAAACCGGAAAGGGAAAGTTCGTGTCTATGTGGCAAGGCCCCTACATCATACACACCTGCCTCGGGCAAGGGGCATACATTCTGACCGATTCAGAAGGCAATCCCCTGCGCAACCCACGCAACGGGTTGTACCTTAAACGATTTTACCCATAGAAAATCTGATGGACACCATCGTCCATTTTTAGTATAGGCATACTTTCTTTGTTCACAAAAAATTCAAAAAACCTAAATATTTGTTTTTCTCTGCATGACCACAGATGGAGCCTCTTCCACTCTGCCATGTCGGTTTCGCTGATGGTGCAAGCCGTTGGTCTCCCAATCTCGCCTCCGCAGCTTGGGTAATATACTCCCCTTCACATGAGTTAATTCACATTGACGGAGTATGTTTAGGTGCCGCTACCAATAATCAAGTTGAATACGATGCCGTGACCGGTCTCCTGGCCGCTGCTCTCCAAATGAGCATCCGTCACCTCAACGTTTTCTTGGACTCACAGCTCCTAGTTTCCCAGCTCAACAATGATTACCAGGTACGCGATCCCTGTCTTTTCAGAAAATTCCTGTGTACTAAACAAATGGTTAGACAGTTTGAATCCATTTCATTCACACATGTCCCAAGACACCTCAATAGTGTAGCAGATAATATGGCCAACAATGTCCTCGACTGGCACACCAATCACATCATGTCATATCCATAAACAAAATGCATCCACGTGCATAACATGTGCCTCCACGGGCATAAAACAAATAAACAAAATGCATCCACATGCATAACATGTGCCTCCACGGGCATATCCATAAACAAAATGCATCCATGTGCATAACATGTGCCTCCACGGGCATAAAACAAATAACCAAATAATGCATCCACGTGCATAACACGTGCCTCCACGGGCATACATAAATCAACAAACATACTCCATCCACGTGCATAACATGTGCCTCCACGGGCATATACAAAAGACAAAGGTGCATCCACGTGCATACACGACAATATATCCAAATATATATCCACATATATATATAAGCCAAATAGTCAACATGTCATAGGTGCCCTCAGCACCCGATATACAAAAGATACATCTGTCATACAAAAATGCTTCCCCATATGCTCATACGCATTTGGGGGCAAGTACAATGTCATCTACTCATCTGGATCCCTAGGATCCTCCGGCTCCTCCTCCGCTGGCCCCGCCGGGTCATGGCGAGCCCGAACTCTCCGCTCTGCCGGCCCCGCTGGATCGTCCCGCAGACGTATCCTCCCCTGAGCCGACCCTGCCGGATCATCTCGTCTACCATCCCTGTGCCTCGCCACGAACACCTCTGTCCTCAAGAGGAGCGACTGCCACTCAGGCGGCGCACCGAAACAACCCTGCAAAATATCCTGATCCAGGTCTCTCCAACCATCCTCGGGGAGTCCAGCTAGAATCCTGGCAAAGGTCTGTCGGACACCATCTATGGCGTCATCACGAGGGCCAACCCCTCGCCCACGAGCCGCAAAACCTCCACCACGTGGAGGTGGTACCGCTACAGGTGGATGGGCCACCACCATCGCCCGCCCCTGCCGAGCCATGTAGTCAGGCGGTGGCACTGGACCCACATCTGCACAAAGCAAGTAAAGCCATCACATACTATAGAACAATAATCATCAATGATAAATCAAAAATAGCAGGTGATATAATATCAAATAAAACACAAAACATACCGTCTAAACTCCAGGCCTGTCCTGGGGCACGAGGCATCTCGGGGTCACCTCGATAGTCCATGCCAGCATAAGGGTAGTCCTCAATAACCAGAGGCATCTGCTCCCACTGCTGATAAAAATCCTTCGTGAAGAAGCCGCGGACACCACCGCCGCCATGAGGCATCATCTGCCCCCATCTCATCATACGAGGCTCACTCGAAAGACCAGCACGAATGGGTACCCGTGGCCGCAAGGTCGGCACCCGCTCGAAGAAAAAACAGCATAAAAATGAGGCATAACAAAACTCGCCTCCCTCTCTAATGACCTTGTCCAGATCTCTCTGGACACCAGCTAGAAACATCTGCCCCCAGGCATAATAAGTACCCTGAAGAACAGAATCCACCATCATCGTCTACCCCCTAGACATACGATGTGGCGCAGCAGCACCCAATATCCGTAGAACGCAGGCCCCAACAGCTCGCATATCCCACTCACGTAGGGATCGCAGACTAATAGAGCTGTTTTGCAAAACAGCATCATCAGAACAGAAAGTCTGTAAAAGGTCCTCCATATCTATACCTGGAGGCAACCTCGGCAAGATATCGCCCACCTCACCCAAGTGAGGCAACCCAGTCAAAAAATAAACATCCGTGAGAGTGATCTCTAACCTCTCACCACCAATGATAAATGCACCCTCAGCCGGCACCCACCAACTCACAAGTTTGTTCAGGAGCCGTCTCACTGAACGTATAGGTGGGATCTGAGCGAACTTCAAAAGTTCGCTCATAGCTAGAGTCTGTCTCACCCCTGCATCAGTCTCGATCCTGGCCATGAGATCATCATCGATCTCTCGCTCCCGCCACGAGGACTGTGGTCTCCTCAACATCCTGCCAGGAAAACAGAAGAAATTTTTAGCCCCAGCATAAAAATTTTAGAAAAATCCCATCGCGGCTTTTACACAAAAAGCCGCGATGACCATCGCGGGATCCATGCAAAAACCCGCGATGAACATCGCGGGTTTTGGCCGGACAGTTGCGATGAACATCGCGACTATCCCCCATGAACCCGCGATGAACCGCGCGGGTTCCAACCTCACAGTCGCGATGAACATCGCGACTGTCAGCCTAAAACCCACGCGGTTCATCGCGGGAACAACCCCGAAACCCGCGATATTCCACGTTGGAGAGTCAACATGGAATTTCGCGGCCTTCGGGGGCCCGCCGCTTAACAAAAAACACATAATTGACAAGGCTAAGGCAAATAGAGTTACCTGCAACTCGCTAAATCGAAAACCAACGGTGAAATCTCCCGGAAATCGAGAAATAGCTCTGACAGCTCTATCAAACTCGCATGTAACAATGACAAGTCATTTGGGCCCCACGTCCTATTTATAGGAATTCCACCAATTTTCCAACAACCATTGCGGTATCATACGAAGTCCATTTCTCAAACCATTGGTACCGTTGGGATCAGCACAGCAAGAACTTCATGCAGGTTCCTTCCTTTTCCCGTTTTCACGGGGTCCATTTTTTGACCATTTTTTAGCCTCTCTCGTGGCCTCGGTTTGCGTGCCACATCGGCCGTTCTCCGTTTTAGACGTGCCTTATATCGCCGGATTCAGTTTTCCGCGCTCGTGATGATGCTAGAGATCATTTCTCGCTCTCACCTTTAGATTTTTCGGGCATTTTTTCCACGCCCCCCCGTCACCTCGGTTTGCGTGCCACATCGGCCGTTCTCCGTTTTAGACGTGCCTTATATCGCCAGATTCAGTTTTCCGCGCTCGCGATGATGCTAGAGATCATTTCTCGCTCTCACGTTTAGATTTTTCGGGCATTTTTTCCACGCCCCCCGTCACCTCGGTTTGTGTGCCACATCGGCCGTTCTCCATTTTAGACGTGCCTTATATCGCCGGATTCAGTTTTCCGCGCTCGCGATGATGCTAGAGATCATTTCTCGCTCTCACCTTTATATTTTTCAGGCATTTTGTCCACGCCCTCTCGTCACCTCGGTTTGCGTGCCACATCGGTCGTTCTCCGTTTTAGACGTGCCTTATATCGCCGGATTCAGTTTTCCGCGCTCGTGATGATACTAGAGATCATTTCTCGCTCTCACCTTTAGATTTTTCGGGCATTTTTTCCACGCCCCCCGTCACCTCGGTTTGCGTGCCACATCGATCGTTCTCCGTCTCCGACAATCCTTATGTCACAGGATCCAGTTTTCTGCACTGATGACGATGCTTGAGACCTTTTCTCGCCCTCATCAATCCATTTTTGTTCGGTATAATTTTATCCCTTTTTCGGGCCGAGCAACCCCTTTTACGAAAAAGGCACTTAGGGAGTTTATGTTAAGCTCTTTTCTAACTCCTAAAACACTGAAAAGATCGCCGAGCAATCTTGCTTCCTTTCATGCTCGCTAAACGTATCTGAAAGAGCGTCTACCTGGTATAAGTTTACCCCTTTTCCGGACCTCGTAGACTAATTACGAAAAAGGTATACTCTAGTCACATCGGCTAGAAGAGTTCTCCATCCGCATCATTTTATGCTTTTTCGGGCCTTGGAGACTAAACTTACGAAAAAGAAACACCAATAGAGTCCACTTACCGCTTTCAGACTCTCTAAACATGAAAGCAACCATGAGCATGAGCCGTCCTGGGCTCGCAAAATCCACAGGACCGTACCATTTCAGAGCACACTTTTATCCCTTCTTGGAGCTCATTAAAACTACGAAGAAGGAATCAATGGTGCCTCTTGGCGCCACAACAGATCATGTCTACTCACATAGCAGCTTCCCCATTTTGGTCACCTTTGTTCAGAGTATTCTGCAGTATGTCACTCTAAAACTCCCTCGACAGCTACCATCAGCTTCACCCCCCCCCCCCCCCCCCCCGGAGTCAGCGCATACCCTTAAGTCCCTAAAAAAGCTATGATCCCTGCACCTACAAGTCAGTTCCATACGCTGCCAGGTCAACCATGTCATCATGCTCTGAACAAAGGAATTTTGAGTCTACCCATTTTTTAATCCATTAATTTTCCATTCCCACAAGTATGTCAGTCCTACCATCAGTACTACAACACTTCAGTTTTACACCTCGTGCTCCTATCAAGGAAACATCATTGCCTTGTTAGTTGTTGGTCTCCCTCTATCGACGACAACCACATTGATTCCAGAGGATAGACCTAGAGGTCCCTGTGTCTTGGACTCATTACCATTTATAATGAGTGCCTACGAATCATTTCGAGAGGAATCCTCAGTACCTCTCCGAATGGTTGTTTCTCACATGCTCGACTTCAACACCTTAATCACATCGTTGAGACTCGCATAGGGTATTGGTCCGTTTAGTTATTAGTCGAAGACCCTGGATACCTCCTGACTCCTCCACATTTGAGAGTCTTCCTATGGATAACACCAGTTACACTTTTTCTATAGATATCCGGGTTGCGCATGGCGACAGTATTCAGATGTACCCCAGTTTGATACTCCCTCGAGTATACAGTTACATTATTTCTCAGAGATGACTCATAGTGTTTGAGTCCCTACAGATGTTGGACACCTTCAGTTTCAGCAGTTCCTTAGTTATTCCAATGTATCAGTTATTGAAATCCGTTATGATCAGGAGTACATCCTAAAATAATGTCCCCCCTGGACCATTATGATGTACCAATATATTTCTTTATGTATTAGATCCCCCTTCTTGGGACTAATTGTTTTGTATATGTCTTGATACGAGCATGGGAATGCCTGCCTCGTCCTTTATCAGAGATTATACCTCATTCATATTGAGGCCATGTAACATTTTTTGTTTTTGCAGCTTCCAAGGGCCGTGACTCCAGTCTCCAACCGGTCTCTTCTCTCCCCTAAACACCAGAAAAAAGAACAAAAGAACTATGATGTCTATCGGCCATACGATGAGCTCCTGCCCTCATACATCAGGGGGCAATCTGTTAACACCCAAAAAGTGCTCACTAGCTCATTTCCCTATTCACATGACCCATTTGTCCACTTTTTCACCATCTGAGCCTCCGAAACCAACAAAAGGTCACCAAAAGACCTTAGTACACCCCTTTTTCCATTAAAAAAGATGATTTTTCCAAGAAAAGCATAAAAAACCCTAAAAAAGGGTCCAAATTCCCAAAAATATTAAAAAGGGAATTAAAATATTATTTTTATTCAAAAAAGGAAAAAGGAGGGAAAAGTACCTAAACCATGTTGCTCAATACCATTTGGTTTCCACAAAACCACAAATGGTATTTCCCACCACCAAAACCTATAAAAAGGTGGTAGGGGCTCCTCATTTCACATCCATCCATTATCTCATCCTTATGCTGCTGAAATCTCCCTTGAGCATTTTGGCCATTGCAAACCACATTGGAGAAGAGACCATTGGAGATTGGAATTGCTCATCCTTGGAGCCATTCAACCTCACCATTAGAGGTATTGATTCCGCAAGCACTTGCTTGCCCCATTCTTTCAATACAAATTCATTATTTTACATTGTCTTGTTCTTGATTTTAAATTATTTTTGTTATTTGCTTAATATCTTTGCATAGATCCATGATTAGTCTTGTTTAATTAGTTTATTGTTATTTATTTCCATTGAAACTGCTGCTACTAGTTAGTAGGTGCCCATAGCACTAAGCCTGGTTGCAAAACCGGGCCAACAATGCATTCATAATTTTACTAGGGTGATAAGACAAGTCTAAAATTAAGAAAGATTGTACTAACCTCAATAATATGAAGGCAGACATATCATAAACTTAATCATGAACATATTTCAACACATACATGTATATCCTCAAGTCATACCTGTTAGGATTGCTTTTAACCCAATCCATTTTGATTTGCTGAAACTAGATTTGGAGCTAGATTAGGGTTTGTCAGAGAAACCCTAAAAATTCAAACTTTGAATTTCAAAATTCTGAAAGGATGGAAAGATGCGCCTTGCTAAGCTGATCAAGCTAGCATACTTCAATTTTGAAATCTTCAAAATTTGACCCCTCAAAATTGCCTTTGAAACTTCTGGATCTTTTGGATAGGATCACGAACTAGGGTTTGATGAAGCCCACCCTTTTGCCCAATCAAAAGGTTCGATCCAAAGCTCTAACCTTCGATTTTTCTGAGGAGCTTCTAGCCGTGGTCACAGACTGCAAAAATTCCAACTTTTGCAGAAGTCCTAATTTTCCACCTTTCCGATCAAAATCCCGAACTAGGGTTTAATCAAGCCCACCCTTCTGACCAACCAAAAATTTTGATCTTGGTCTCTAAATTTCTATTTTTATGAGGGGAATTCAGCCGTGGACCTTGATTCTAAAAATCCAACTTTCTCCGAAGCCCTAAATTCCCGCAGTAGTGATAAGCCAAGAATGAAGGTGCTCAGAAAACAATTATGTTTTGACAGAAATATGCACCTGATTGTTTCTAGTGCATCTCTAAAATTACGAATCCAAAGGGTCTGAAACTTCTTCCTGTGGTAGCCTGACCTGTCAGCTTTCCAACCCCACAGGTCTGACCTCAATTGGATTTTCTGAGAGTGTCGCAACGTGACCTGTTTATGGGATAAAACAGGAGAGCGAACTTGTACGACATGCCATGTTTCACTGGTTCATCTTCGGCCTCTGAAACTCGTACCTGTGAAAGTACAGTCCGTGCACTACCTGTCACTTTTTACGAAATTTCATTTGGAGCTTCCTAGCCCAAGTTGTGACCTTTTTTCCTAGGTCACCTGTTTATGACTGAGATCTGGAAGAGGCAGAAACCCTAACTTGTACTGATCACAACTCACAAAGTACAGCGAATTAGAAGCTGTCCTTTGGACACAAGGTACATGGGGATGTTATCTACGACCTGTAAAGGTTTCAGATCCTGAAATTTTTTCAAAATGGATTTATAGCGAAAGTTCCACGATGACTGGTTTTTGCTATACAAAATCCTAACATTCAAATTGTCGCAAGTGAAGTAAGCGTCGTAAGTGCCATACATTGCCTTCCTTCAGGCTAGCTCTGATACCATGTTAAGATTCAATATGCTAAGATAGAAAATATAAGAATTACATTCCATTTCACAACAATAGCATATACATGATCATTGAAAGAACAACAAGCACAGCATAAACACAAGATACACAGATTTATCCTGGGAAACCCTCATGGGGAACAAAACCCAACAAAGCTTCCTCAATATAGATGACCAGCAAATACAAATATGTAAACCCTAGACATGATCTCCTTCTCCTCCATAGCAGATATCTCTCTCACCTATGCGCCAATCACAAGTGAGAGAATGAATTGTGTGTGTGATAAATGAGGAACACACCTCCTCTATTTATACACTATTCCGACTTGTCTTTTATATTAACTGTTAAGATCCTAGTGGGAAGCCTTCACTAACATCTCTAGGTTTTGGTGTAACGGTTCGTATCATCTGGTATCAGAGCCTCCACCCAGGTTCATGTCACAGAGCGGGTGGCAACGTCGGCATTGCAGTGTTCATCCGGGGCTCGTACGATGCAAAGGGGACACCACTGTACGGGCGCACATCCAGCCCAGAGTCTGGACTGTGGAGCGTGGTGGGATTTTAAGATCCTAGTGGGCGGCCTTCACTAACATCTCGAGGTTTTGGTGTAACGGTTCGTATCATTAACTAGGTCGGCCCCAACTTTAACCACTGGGTTAAACACCCCATTACAAGTGACTCTGGGCCGACCCCACTAGGGAAGTCTAATAACCCAAGTTACCACATTCCGACGGAGGAATAAACATCTTTGGATATACAATAAGTTCTTCACGGAGGAATGGAACATCTCCGGAATAATAAAGTACAAATATAATATTCTTTGAAGTTACAATATTTCAACAGTCCACTAAGCAAAGATGGAAACTAGACATGTATAATTATAGTTCGTTTGATTTCAAATGTATATTTCTTCTATTTGCTAACATCGATGAGCCTAGGATTGTGAAAGATGCAATGGAGAAGGAAGATATTGAGCCCTAGAGATTGGTCATGGATGAGGAGATGGTTGCACTTAGAAAAAATAATACACGGGACTTGGTATGATTTCATGATGGATAGAAACCTATTGGATGTAAGTAAGTGTTCAAAAAGAAGATCGGTTCAAATGGCAATGTTGAAAAGTAAAAGCCAATATTGGTTGCAAAAAAGATATTCCTAGATTGAAGGGATGGAATTTGGTGATATTTTTTCCCTAGTTGCTAAGTAAACATCTATTAGGTTTCTATTAAATGTAGTAGGAATTTTTGTTTTATAGATGTAATAGATGGATGCGAAAACATCATTCAGACATGGTGGCTTAAAAGAGGAGATCTATATGACATAGCTGGAGCACTATGTTGAACAAGGTAAAGAGTCATTTGTATACAAATTAAAAAAATACTTTGTATGGTCTTAAATATTCTTTTGTGTTGGGATTAATATTTTTGAGATCCAAATCAAAGAATTTTGCATATTATAAACATGATGGTGATAATTTCCATGTTATCATTTTATATGTAGATCATATGCTACTTTTATGTAATAGTAAGGATGTGATTTTTGATTTGATGTCATATTTTTCAGCACAATTTGACATCAATGACTTGGGAGCTATAAAATATATTAATAGGAATGGATAATAGGGAGATAGAGCAAACGTAAAGCTTTAGTTGGGCCAAAATAAGTATGTGAACTCTATGATACATTAGTTTTGCTTGGAAAATTGCATACCATTGAGTGTTTCAATTTATGTGGGCCTATGTTCCTTATGCTAGTGCAATTGTAGTTTGATATATGTTGTGGTATGTATCAGACCAAACATTGCCCTGGCAGTGGGAGTATTGAGTCAGTTCATGTCTAAACTTGGACATGAACATAGGGTTACAATGAAAAGGGTGTTTAGGTATTTCTGAGGTACTTCTAAATATTCAATTTGTTATCATAGTGATGTTTTTGGGAATGAACACTTAGTGGATATTCATGGTTATGTGGATTCTTATTATGTAGGGGATGTAGATAGAAAGAGACCTACCAATATATATGTGCTCAATTGTTTGGTGGAGAAATACGTTGGATGAGAAAGAAATAGGTTATGATCACTTTGTCCATTGTAGAGGAAGAGTATATGACATGGACTCATGCTTGTAAGGAGGCCATTTGGCTTATGAAATTGTGTTCAAATATAGGGCTAAGTCAAAGAGCTATTATAGTTAAATGTAATAGTTATAGTGCCATTTGTCTACCTAAGAATTCAACCTTGTGTAGATAAAGTATATTGATATCTAATACCATTTCATTCGAGACATGGTAGAGGATGGAAAGGTGATACTGGAAAAAGTTGACACTTTATAAAATGTTGTAGATGTGTTGAGAAAATTGGTGAGCACAAGTAAATTCAAGGGGTGTTGTGAATCTATGGGCCTTATGGCTCCTAGTAGTTAGCTCCCAATTTGATGCACTCTTCCTCATCCTTTCACAAGGTATATGACAAGTGAGAGAATGTTGGAATGGCTATGTCATATACACCTTGCAGTCCTATAGAAAAGCTAACAATGATCGCTAAGAATTTGCAAGTAATAAATGTTGAATAATGGTTACACCGATAGGTGTTTATATTTTAGAATTTGGGGGGGACTAATGTCTATGTATTTCCTAGATTGCATGAGGATGAGACATGTGTATGATCTCTTGATTGATTTTATAGCAATCATTTTAAATTCGAATAAACAATTATTAAAAAAAATAATATAAAAAAATAACAGGGAGTTTATGCATGGATAACTAGTAGTTCGTGGCAATCAATAGGTAATTACAACTATGCATAGAGAACAAGTAACTTGTTAGTGACACTTAACTTGTAACCTATTGGTTTTCACCAACCACAAGTTAAGTAACTGTGCTAGTAAGTAATGGATGTTGAGCAATGGCACACAATAAATATTGAGCAATAAAAAACAATGAAATAAATGTTAAACAATAACATTTGTCCTTTCAATAAGTAAAATGGAAAAACAATAAATATTTTCATGATTTTGTTATGCCTATTTATTGTGCAAAACCAATAAATTACCACTTAAAAAATAAAAATACAACAATAAGTGTAAAAATACATCATATTTCTAAATATTACCACTTACACGGTACTTAAAGTCTTAACCCTTCATTTGTGTTACCACTTGTGAATCCTCGTGGCAAGTTCTATTATTGCTTTTTTTTTTCTATTATTATAAAAGTAGTAAATCATTGAAAATTGAGCTCTATTATTGCTTTATAAGTAGTAAAATCATTAAGAAATTCAAAAGAGTTTAGTAACATATTTAACGAACTCAACTTTGAAGCACTACGAGTCTACGAATGAAACAATGCACTGTACCACTGCATATGAAAAAGACATCATATAATAATAATTGATTTGATGTAATCTGTGTAAAAACACACATTTGATTTTACACTGATTATTCTTATAATATGGTTGAATATTATTCAGTTTGCTGTAAACCATTTAATGCGGTGGTAGCAGGCCCACAGGCCTTTGGATCTCAAGCTGCTTGAGATTCAATGACCCACAGGTCTACTCCCCCATTAAATGACCTGCAATAAGCTAAATAATATTTACCTTATAATACACCTTTTGTGTATGGTGTAATACACTTTTTATGTATAGTGTATATTCTGATTACATATACAATACCACTTATACACAATGTATAGTCTGGCGTATATGACTTATGCGAATTGTAGCGAATTGTAGAGATAAATTTGGGTATGGAGGTTTGCTTACACCCGGTTTACTGCATTCAGGTGCCCCCAGATACATTTAAGTGTACAATGTGTGGGTGTTGTTCATACCCGGTTTACTGCTATTGGGTACCCCTAGTTTCAGCAAGAGTCTTGTTGTATATTAGTGGGTATATATACTATTGCACAGAGGGGAAGACAATTAATCGTTCTGACGTTCTAGGAGTAGTTCCTGCAGAAGTTGTGGGGCATTGAACAAAATTCTCAGAGAGGGGTTCCTGCATTTTAGCTGTGGGAAAATAGTTTATAGCTTTGATTGAAGAAGCAATTTGTAGCATTGACTGAAGAGTGGTTTGTATGCATGGGGAGGATGGTTTAGAGGTTTTGAGGGAAATAGTTTACAGTTTTGATTGAAGAAAGAATTTGTAGCGTTGATTGAAGGGTGGTTTGTATCCATGGGGAGGATGGTTTAGAGGTTTTGAGGAAAGAGTTTATAGCTTTGATTGAAGAAGAAATTTGTAGCATTGATTGAAGAGTGGTTTGTATCCATTGGGAGGATGGTCTAGAGGTTGTGAGGATTGCTTTGTTTCAGTTTCTGCTGATCACTCCAAGATCCAAAATATTTATAGTTTCAGGAGCTAACTGTAGGTTTATCCTAAGATCAAGATATGCATCACTAGGTCAAAGTAGACTTAGCCCAGGCTTGTAGTGTGAGGTCCTCTTTATTGCAGTATATCTATCACAAGTTCGAAGAAGTTCTACTCTTTCTGGATGAAGAGTGGTGTACAAGGAGTTTTTGGGTTTGAACGTCATTTTATTTTTCAATTAGAGAGTGTGTTGAGCAAGTACAGGTAGTAAGTTGAAGTACAAGGGTTTAAGGGAGAGACCTCATTATCATCAGGGAAAAGAGGGGAGGAGGGAAGAGAAGACATGATGCTTTATCTTAATCCTGATTACCCATCTGATTCATCAACTACTAGAGGGAGCCAAAAGCCCAGTGACAAGCACAAGTTCAGCAATGCTCCTAGGATCTTCATAGGTTTCAATCCAAAGGGATCCTCAGATTCAGAGGGAGCCAAAAGCCCAACTTCTCCGTTGGATATCAAGATATTTTCTGGGGTTGGGATCACTCATGAAAACAGGTTAGAATCCCAGTTGAGTTCACTCAAGCAACAAAGCGAGACAATATCGATTGGTTCTCCATATGGATTCACAAAATCCACCTCTCAGACTGCAATGGAACGTTCAGAGAGCTATTCTTCTGTCACATCCCATGGATCAAAATCAGGCACAAAACACATATATACTGATTCTGGTATGGAGTTTGAAACTATGCAATACCCTGTTCAAAAACAACATGAACATGGTCTATGGGATGTTGCATCGCCAACTTGGAGCTATTCAAATGTTCCAGTGTTTCCTGTTGCCCATTTTCTCAGCGCTTGCTATCTCTGCAAACGGAAATTGAGCCATGAGAAGGACATATACATGTACAGGTCTGTTATAATTAGCCTACCATTGCTTTAAAGCTTTGAGATTCACGTTGAATTGATTATAATTTCCCATTCCCATAGTCTCATTCTCTGTTTTCTGATTATTGCAGAGGTGACAAAGCATTCTGCAGCGAGGAATGCCGCTACCAACAGATTTTGATCGATGATGGAATGGCGTTACCAACAGATTTTGATAGATGAACATTTCCTGCTTCTCCTCCATCTTCATGGAGGACTGTCATGGGAACTGTTCATCATCAGAGAAGCAAAGAAGGGCATTTCAATGTATGTATTGTTTGCATCAGAGGAGTTGGAGGAAATTACAAGGCCGTAGATGATATGAAAATATATCTCTGTATTTAGTCGGAGGAAAAGGGAAGGGATGGAATGGGGTGAGTTTTTCTGAGGAGTATTGATTGGGAAAGAGTTTGATCCCATTTTTGAGTGTCAAATTCATGAATACGCTGATCGAATTTCCACCTCTCATCCTTCCCTTATTAGAAGACCCATTTTTAACAGATCCTTAGCGATTGCAATTTTTGTTGTTGTTATTTCACAAGGTAACTGAGTGCAAATCCTTAGTGTATTTCAGTGAATCTTCACACAAGTTGAAAAATGAGAGGTTTTTATACTGGTGCTACAGAGCGATTCTCAACTTTTATACACAAATAATGTCAATATGCAATCTTTTCAGATTACTTCCTTATTAGGACATCCATTTAAACAGATCCTGAGAGATCGCTACTTTACCTGAATTTATCAGTTTTTTTTTTTTACTTCGAGTGGCTGTTATTCCTGTACAATCTTAAATCGGTCATTGTTACTTCACACAACTATTAGAAGTACAAATTCTTACTGTATTTCATCGAAGCTTGCACACATATAAACCGTATGGGATTGGCGTCTATTGTCCAATAAACACCCTGCAGTAGCACATTTAATACTGCTGCTCAGATACAACTATTCATGCGCGGGGTGCTTATTGAATGCCCTCAACTTTTATGGGCAAATTCATTGGCATTCAACTTTTATGGACAAATTCATTCCATCTGCAATGCAATCTGACTAATACAATAGACTGAAATTGTATGTTAGATAAGAAACTGTTTTGTGTCTGCTGTCACTCAACCAATATTGCTAACACAGATAAATATGATGTCAATGCAATTTTAGTGTATTCGGTATCATACTCATTTTTTACATCGTATCGGTCAGGTGTACAAGTAGTAGAATTTGGAGCTTTGTGGCTCTATTTGCGTAGATGGCATGTTAGTGAAGTTCAGAGTTTAAGGGGTCAGTTAAAATGTAGTTCAGTGCCAGCAGGTATTCTATTCTTCAGGTTTGGGGACACTAGTTTATGTTTTATAGGTATATTAGGAAAATCATCCACAATATGGAGAAACATTTTTTGGGCTTCCACAAATCTACATCCCGCATCTACATCCCATGCGGAGAAACATTTTTTGGGCTTCCATTAATCTACATCCCAGGATATTTTGTTTTGTTTGTTTTTTTTTTTATAAAGGGGATCGGCAACTGAGAGGCTTCGAGCCTGTGCCACCAGGGAACAAATCACACTGCCACCATTATAACTCTTGGCTTTCAGCACTCGCCCATAGAACATTGAAAGAAGATAAGACGAGTTTCGAACCTAGGTGGGGCCCTTATGTCGAAAAGTCAATGACTTCCGGTACGGGACGTCCACCGTTCGACCTAGCCCCATGGGCTTACATCCCAGGATGTTATTTCTGAATTTTGGGGTACTCCAAGGACACCCTGTATGGTTGTTGTGTACATGCAATCAACCTATAGGTAGTCTCAAGGAAACAACCATTTCCAAACATTTATCAGTGCTTTTTTCTTGAAGCTTTTCCTTTTTTATCAAGCTTTTCTTGACATGTATGTTACATGATATATCAAAATGCATCAAAGTTTTAATTATTATATATTTTTTCTTTCTTTACTATTATTAATAATAATAATCTAATTTTTAAGCTACACACCAAATTGATGTATGAAACTTCTTTGTTTATTTAACATAAAATGTTTTTTTAGGCAAAGATTTGATTATGTGCAAATAAACAATTATTTCCATAACAACAATTCAACACTAACATTCAACAAGATATTAGACTCAATTTGATATGTTCCACTCTTTGGACATTATTAGTGATTTGTCATCATGTCGCAGTTACAGTGGGTAATGCAACTTGACATACCACAAATTAGGCAATGGTCATGGCCGGTGGAGCGAGAAAGAAGATGAAGAATACTAGCAAACTATTTGAAATTCGGATTTGATTTGATCAAAGTATTTTTGACCTAATTCAAATTTGAATTAAGTATACATTAGTCTTTCAATTTGTTTGGAATTTTAATTTTCACAATCCGCCATTTGGTTATGCTGATAGGCGACTTATTTCAACATACCGGGGGAAGGGTGGAAGATTTGTTTGTTTTTAAATTATCAATGGATCAGATTAATTAAACTCCGAATATTCTTCGTCACTTTCACTAATGGATGAATGAACAAATTTGCCTAATTAACTCGAGAGCATGTTTATTATGGTTACAATTTGCATTTGTTAAAAAGAATTCAATTTTTTTCAATATTATGTCACCTATAGCTATTCCAAGTGTCACATGTAGCTATTCCAAATGGTTGAGAATTATTTACCTTGCCATCTACCATTACCCATCGATTGTGAGCAATTTTACCATTTGTATGCACTCTTACCATGCCCGCATTGAGGTTATTAAAAAAATTATGTTATTTCAAATGTTTCCATCACCACGTGGCTTTGTAATCTCTGTAAACAAGGTGGAATGGAGAAAGGTTCGTGGGTGCTGCGGATTAGGAAACAATTTTGCATTTTTACTAATCATTATCTTTATAAACAAGGTGAAATGGTGAAAGATTCATGGGCGTAGACTCTTTCTATGGGAAAATATTGTCTTAAATTATATTTTAATGGTTGTGAGTGGCAGAAGTGGAGGAGGGTGCTCCTATTGGGAGGATGCAACTCTCATTCCAATATATATATATATATATATATATATATATATATATATATATATATATATATATTGCTTGAAGGTTGTAGCGTTGAGGAGGCTGCTCCTCTTGGGAGGACACAACTCCCATGTCTTCATATAATATTATTTATGTTATTGTGTTGTTGCTTGCAAATGTGGAGTGGGAAATCCTTCTTGGAGGGCGCAACTCTCCCTTTTCTTGATATCATTATATATTCTGTTGCTTGGTTGAAATTGCAAGGGCATCTCCTTTTGCTGTAGATTCTTGGCAATTGGATAGTACATATATATTTTCCATATGAAGGAATTGAGATTCCAATATATATATATATATATATATAGCTTGAAGGTTGTAGCGTTGAGGAGGTTGCTCCTCTTGGGAGGACACAACTCCCATGTCTTCATATAATATTATTTATATTATTGTGTTGTTGCTTGCAAATGTGGAGTGGGCAATCCTTCTTGGAGGGCGCAACTCTCCCTTTTCTTGATATCATTATATATTCTGTTGCTTGGTTGAAATTGCAAAGGCATCTCCTTTTGCTGTAGATTCTTGGCAATTGGATAGTACATATATATTTTCCATATGAAGGAATTGAGAGGATGCAGCCTTGGAGAGCACATCCCTTGGATGCATATATCATCTTTTGTTTAATTATAAATGTTGCTTGCAAAGGAATTTGAAGGGCATAGCTTGTGGAGGGTGCAACCCTTAGATATACACAATATTATATTTATTAATGCTTTTGCTTGCAAAGTAATTTGAAGGGTCTAGCCCGTGGAGGGCGCAACCCTTAGATATACACAATATTATATTTATTAATGCTTTTACTTGCAAAGGATTTAGAGAGGGCATCCCTTGTTTACTATTTTATATATATTAATATATTTCTTGTTTGGTGAATAGTTGGAGAAGGGTGCATTACTTCCTAGGTCGAATGGGATACACTAATTATTTCTTGGCATTGTGCATATGCATCCCTTAGAGAAGGGCGCACCATTCCTAGCTTGAATGGGTATATAACAAAGGATGCACATTGCTCCATTGCTCTGGACTACTATCATAACTTGAATGCATTTACCATGATGTATGGCTGGCAACTATAAGAAAAGGATGGTTAATGTTGAAAATGCCCGGAATGGGAATGTACACTGGGATATTTCGTTCTCACCAAGTTTGAGGGTGTCAAGCTTGGGATGTTGAATATTTTGTTTTACGATCAACTATGAATTTGTTTTTCTTTAAAATTAATGAAAATGCTGAAGTTCAGGGATGCACTCTTTGTATTTGGATTACTTTATCTTTAATACAACAGATTTTTATGTTTTCTCTTTGTATTTGGATTACTCTCTTTAATACTTTGTGCTTTGTCTAGGTCTAAGATTTATTTTTTAATCGCATGAATGGAAGCTTATACTATAATAATAGGTATCATTATAATTAATAATCAACTATGCTAAAAAAAAATGTCCCTTAATATTTAAGAGAATCATGTAGCTAATAGAGATTTCTTACCTAATATCAGTCGGACCACTTCAAATTTGAGAGCTGAAGCCAACTGAACAATCAGATCAATAACATTTACATCGATCCACAAGTAATATTTGTTAATAACGCCTCGGCCACTATTTGAAGTTTGAAGGTGTGTAGTTCAAACTTGGACGGAATATATTGCAATCATAAACAATTGGGTGGGTTGACTATATTCTTATACAATCCAAGTATATTCCAAGTTTTTATTATTTAATAGGTTTATATAAGCTATATACCTACATGTGTAGGTAGCACATGGGCTGGTGTAGAATTTTGGAGACTTGACTCCTCGACAAGGTTCATATTGGGAGGCTAGGGTTTGTGCAGGTTTTCTGTAGGCGTGGAATGTAGAACCGCTCTGTCGTCAGCTGGATTATCTGCAGGAATCCATTACAAAACACTAAAATGGGAGCCGCTGGAATCATCACGCTACCTGGGGTTTCTTTCCACGGTTTAGGCGGGTAAATTATTCTAAACTGTTCACTGGTTATATTCTCCCCGGTGTGGTGGGCTGTGGTGTGAGGACCACAACAATTGCTGTCGTTTTATTATAATTTGATGGGCGTATTGGGCTTCAAACTGTTACTATTTTAGTGCTGATTCCGCCGTGGGTTTGACTCTGTGGACTACCGTGGGTTGCCGTTAAAAGTGTGGTTTACCCCCGTGGCCATTGGAATTTATTCTTTGCTGGTATATCGGTGTGTGGACCACCGATTTTCTGGCCGTTTATTATTCTACAGGACCCTTTCTGGGTTTGATAGGTGCTCTTTGCTGGGGGTCTTTGCTGTGACCCGTGGATATCGACATTGTTTATCACATCTGTCAGGGGTTTGCCGACAGGGGATTTGAACCCGTGATATCTGGGCACTGTTAGTTTGGCTGCCGGTATGGGGGATAACGTGCCAGAACCCATTATCCCAGCGGATAACAACCTGAACGTGTCTGATTTCATGATTGAAGAAGCTGGGTTGTTCAAACTGGACTCTTATTTCAAAAATCAGTTGAAGGGGAAGTGGGCTTTAAAGAATACTTGTCGACAGGTGGCGCCACATGCCAAGTCATAGAAGGGACATCTGTCTGTGGGGAAGACACCTGCAGATGCCTCAGGTTCAGACCCTTCCGTGGGCAGTGCTAGGGGACTTCCTGGTCGGGGCAACGGTGAAAGAATTGGTTCGTCATCCCGTGCGACTAGAAGGCTGAACGGTAAATATTTCAGCAGGCTTGGGGAGGCTTGGTTGACGGTTGGAAGGGATATTGGGCTTGAAGAGATTGTGGAGTTTAATATGACTGTGTTGGTGGGCAAGTTTTCGTATCATGCTATGAATCGTAGGGACATTGTCAAATGGGTGGAGGAGAAGTGGAACCCCATACTAAAATACACTCCCCAAATCTTCGCTTTGGCATGTGGCTGGTATGGCTTTAAGTTCGAGCAAGAGGCACACTGTTCTCTCATTTTGGAAGGTGTGTGGCTCTATGGTGCAGGTAGCTTAATGCTGCAGAAATGGCAGACTGATTTTGACCCGGAATCTGCCTCAGTTCGTCTTCGACATTTGTGGGTACTTCTTCCTGGACTCCCACTGGCACTGTGGAATCGTGGGGCTTTTGAAGCCATTGGTAATCATATTGGGCGGTTTCTCCATGTAGATGAGGAACATCTTAATGGATTTGACCGGCGTATGGGGCGGGTTCTGGTTGAGGTTGATATCTCTCTGGGGCTTATTGATGTGCTCCACATAAAATGGCGCGGTCGTCAGCTAGCACAGATCATAGACTACTGGGGCATACCTTCTTGATGCTCGAACTGCAAAGAGGTGGGGCACTTGTGGCGGCAATGTAGGGCTCCGGCTTCGTCTGGTCGACTTAAAGATGGGGGTCCGTTTTGGTCTTCTGATGATGGCAGCGACATTGAGATGGACGCGACGGGCTCATTAAATGGCTTCTCCAATAGGGTCCTCAACCCTCCTACGCTGGATTCGACCTTGTTCCGTAAGTTGGAATCTCAGGATCCTAACTTATTTCATTCATTAAATGAGCTGGATATTTCATTTATTAATGCTTTAGATTTAAACAATGGTAATAATGGAAATTATATGAGCCGTCGACATATCATGACTACAAATTCCTCCGGGACTGAACACACATCAAAGGAAATTTCTAAGAATGATGACCCTGTAACAGAGAATGAACTATTTACGAGAATGACCAATCTCTGTCCTGTAGAATCCTCTCCAGTTATCTCTGTATCTCCCGGTCCTCCTTCTTCTGTTGCCCTGACGGTTATTGTATCCACTGATTCTGAGCTACCTTCCCTTGTTTCGGCTGATTTACATGGGGAAGTTGAGACGGTTTCTGGTAAAACTGATATTGGCCCTGATGGAGGGGGGATGGGGACCTGTGGATTGATTCCTGAGAATGTGTCGGGGTTGGTTTGCCTCAATGTGAGACCCGATACAATTACGGATCCTGCTGGGAAAGTTCTACTCATTCCATCATATTCAGATATGGTGAAGAAGACACCCTTACCTACATTTTTCAGAAACAGGGTGGTGGACATTAATGAGACAACTGGTGGGGATTTGGAGGGATTTCTGGGTATGAAGAACACTGTCCCGGATGGGGATAATAACAATTCTATTTCTGTTCTCCCACCTGAAACAACCGGAGACATTTGTGTTCAAAAGGGGGCACTTAGGGGTGGTCTTGCTCATGATTTCTCCCCTTTGAAAACGAGAAGTGCCAGGAAAAACAAGGTCACTCTGGGGGGGATAGAGGGTGGCCAGTGCCAGGTGGATTCGCCCAACTCTTCTGATACTCGGGCTCTTAGAGGAATGAAAGCCCTTGTGAGGGTTCGAAAATGATTTTTTTCTCTCTGAATATCCGGGGTGTGGGGGGCCTACCCAAACAATTGGCCCTCAAACGAGTACTACAAATTGTCAAACCTGATTTGGTTTTTCTTCAGGAAACTATGGTATGCGGGGAAAAGGCTCGCAGTTTTTTTAACAAAGTTAAGCCAGGATGGATGGTTTGCACTATGGATGCTGTAGGTCTCTCTGGTGGTCTCCTAGCGGCTTGGAACCCATTAGTTTTAAGACTATTACCATCAAACATCTCACTGGGTATTTTGTTGTCTGGGAACTTCAGGGGATCGGAAAAGAACATTAATATTATCAATTGCTATGGACCTTATTGTAATCAGGTGACTTTCTGGGACTTGGCTGTCTCGGAACATCTGCTGGAACTGGAGAACTTAATCATTGCTGGGGACTTAAATTTCACTTGGGGGGATGAGGAGTTTTGGGGCGACCTGGCTAGGCGGGATCCCCTGGGTTCCTACTTCAGTAATTTATTCATGAAATACTCCTTGGTTGATGTGGCTCCGAGGCCAATGGCTCCAACTTGGTCAAATGGTAGGAAGGAGGAATATCTGATTCAGAAACGCATTGACCGATTCCTAATATCGGAATCTCTTTTGGATTGCTTTTAGAATTATAGGTCCTGGATTCATCAAATCAAAATCAGTGATCATCTTCCTATAATTCTACAATTTGATGAGGAGCCCTATCACAAGTCCTTCCCTTTCAAATTCAACTCCACGTGGCTTTCAGATGTTGAATACACAACGGGGGTGAGATCTAAGTGGCTACAGTTGGATGTTTCGAGCGAGAGATCTGCTATGGACAAACTAGCGGTGAAACTCAAGGCGATCAAAGACTACACTATATTGTGGGAAAAAAACAAAAAAACTTTGATGGGTATGGAGCTTGTTGAGATTGAAAAGGAAATGGAATCTCTGATGCAGAGATCTGTTGGTACTGGGCTAAGCCCAGTGGAAACTTCAAAACTCTCTACAATGGAGTGTCGAAAAATGAAAATTCTACTTTTGCAGGAGGAAACTTGGAGGTTGAAGAGCCGAGCTATTTGGCTCAAAGCGGGGGATCTGAATACAAAATTTTCCATCAATTTGCGGACTCTCGAAGGATGCAGAAATCTATTTGGGATCTGAATGATCACATGGGTCGGTGGATCAGGGGGGAGGAGGAATTGATGAATGAGGCTGCTCGACACTTCCAAGAATATTATTGTGACCCTAAAAATACAACTCTGGCTGAACAGTTTAATGTTATTAAGGAATACCCTCGGATATTTAATGAGGAGGAAGGGGATAGTATTTATCTGGATGTTTCTCTGGGGGAGGTGGAGAACACTCTGCGAGGGTTTACTAAAGATAAATCTCCTGGAACGGATGGGTGGTCGGTGGAACTATTTATTCATTTCTTTGATCTAATGGGGGAGGATCTCCGAATGGCTGTGGAAGAGTCTCGAAAACTTGGCACTGTCTCTGGGGCTTTAAACTCTACTTATCTGGCACTCATTCCGAAGACATCCCATCCAAATAACTATAATGAATTCAGGCCTATTGCTCTCTGCAATTTGGTCTACAAGATTATTTCCAAGATCATTACTGATAGGATCAAACCATTACTCTCTAAACACATTTCCATGGAACAGTATGGGTTTCTACGGGGCCATCAGATTCATGATGCTGTGGTTGTGACTCAGGAAATCTTCCATACAATTAAAAAGCAGAGAATTGAAGCGCTCATCCTACAATTGGACTTGGTGAAATCATATGATAGGGTGGACTGGAATTTCCTGAGACTAATTTTAATCCAGATCGGTCTGCCATGGAAGGTGATGAAATGGATAATGGCCTGTGTAACATTGGTCAATTATGCTATACTGATAAATGGTCACCCTACTGAGTTCTTTAAGGCTTCTCGAGGCCTCCGACAGGGTTGTTCTCTATTGCCACTTCTTTTTCTACTAGTCATTGAAGGGTTGAGTCTATCCATATCTAAGGCTCGACGGGAGGGACTGATTGCTGGCATTAAAATTACAAGAGATATTGTTGTTACACATTCACTGTTTGTAGATGTTGTTATGCTGTTTGGAAAGGGTATTCTTGCTGAATGGATACAATACAAGAAGATTCTTGACCTTTTTTGCCTGGTTACTGGTATGATTATCAGTTATATAAAATCACATTTTTTGAAACATTCGCTGTTGGCTGATGTGGAACAGTCGATAAGTTCTGTTCTGCCTCTAAAATTCAAGGAGCTCGATGTTGGAATGAAATATCTTGGATTTTTCATTAAGCCAACTAAATACTTGATAAATGATTGGTCATGGCTTGTTAGACGGTTTGAAATGCGTATTAGTCACTGGAGCTTTCGCCATTTATCCATGGGTGGCAGGCTTACTTTGGAAAAAGCCATCTTACAGAACTTGGGTGTATATTGGTTCTCGCTGTGTCAAATCCCTAGAACCATCCTCTATTTAATTCGGCGGAAGCTGTTCAGCTTCTTATGGTCGGGTGGTGGAGTTCATGAGAAATTTCACCTTATGAAATGGACTGTTTTGGCCCGGCCCTGGAATTTGGGGGGCTGGAATATTAAGGATCTGGGACTATTTGTCATGGCTCTGCACGCGAAAAGTCTCTGGCGTGCTCTCTTCGATAATTCGGTTTGGGGAAGGATAATCAGAGCAAAATACCTGAAAAATATCACTGTTACAAACTGGCTGTGAGTGAATCGGCCTGCTACTTTGGGGGTCTCAAATATTTGGAATGGTTTGATGGGATCCTTCAGGGTTATTGCAAATTGGATTGCTTGGATGCCTGGCAATGGGCGCGACATAAGATTGGGGCTGGATCCGATCTTGGGGGGACCAGCTGGACATATCCTAACGCTAGAATTAAGGACTCACCTCAGAGCTAAGGGATTTTATACTTTGGCGCATGCGGCCGGTCGGTATAAGGATGGGCGATCTCTCTGGATTTCGGCTTCACAGCTCGGTCTATTGGGTACCTTGGGGAATGAATGGGATGATTATATCAGACCGCTATATCAATCAAATATTCAATTGTCTGATGCTGCAGACAGATTAGTCTGGTCGTGGGATGTGGCTGGCGGTAATGTATCAGCTAAATTGGCATATGATGCATTATTTGCTGAGTCTCAGACTGTGGTTCGTTGGTGGGATAAAACTATCTAGAAACTTGTCTTACCCCTCAAGATAAAATGTTTTGTCTGGCTTGCGATGTGGAACAAGATTCTAACTTGGGATAACCTATGCCGACATGGGTTCTGTGGTCCGGGATGGTGCTCCCTATGTTGCTCACAGGAGGAATCAGTTGATCACCTATTCTCTTCCTGTCAATTCATTCGGGATCTCTGGAATCAAATTGCAATCAAATATGGTGTGCAATTCAGTTGGAACCATCATTCACTATGTGAATGTCTTGAGGCGTGGTCACGTGTATCTGCTGGTTGTACTGAACTCCCATACTATATGATCTGGGAGGTATGGAAAGCTCAAAACTCTCTTATCTTTGAAAATAGGACTCCTTTCTGTGATGGGATTTGCTATAAAACACTTGCAGCACACAAAGAATTTACCTCTATCCATGCAGCTGTTGGTGGCAGGGATAGTCTGAATAAGAAATACCGTTTGGCACCTCCGGTGCTGATTTTCCCATGTGGATTCTTCGATGGGGCTGCTGTGGGTCGGAATGGGAGGGGTGGAGCGGGCGCAGCAATTCACATTTCCAACAGTGTCTCCATTCATATCTGGCTAAATCTGGGGATTGGAACCAATACAAGGAGCGAATTATGTGCCCTTTGGCTCTTACTGTTCTGTGCCCATTTGAGAAAGATCACATCTCTTGTAGTATTGGGTGATTCTTTATCTATTATCTCTTGGGCTAGAGGCAATTCATCACTCAATGTACTACTTCTCTCTCACTGGATGGAAGCAGCTCGTAAGATTATCCTGGAATTTGAACATATACATTTTGAACATGTATTCAGAGAGGTTAATATGGAGGCGGATATGCTTTCCAAGCGGGCTCTTACCTCTCAGGCTGGGGTCATCATGTGGCAGGAGTGGTGGGAGGATATACTGTTTTCTCAAGGCTCATATCATTTGCATTGGACTTGAGGCTTCTAGTCTTTAGTGCTTATACACATTTTGTTTTTTCTTTCCAGTATTATGCGGAATTCTAAACTTATTTGACTATTAGTTCTATGTGCAGATCCTTGAAGATTCTGGGTCCAACTACTTGTTGGGCGCATATCCATACTCACCATCTTTTTGCGGCATTTATTACAGCCTCTTATAGATGTTGTTCGGTATTTATAGCATAGTTGGTACTTGTTTATGATGCACTTGGTGACTGGCAGTAGAGGATGACTGTATATGAGACTTATTATTTATTTTGGTTTGTATATATTTGCTCAGGTGACTGTTGGGTACTGTTCTACTACAGGATATTTTTTTGTTTCGACTTATAGACGATCTAGGGACTTATGGCTCTATTTATTTTGGACTATTCTGTTATGGTTGTTGACACTATACTGTCACTTGATGACATATGGCTCTATCTGATAGGGATTGTGTAAATTTGTATGATATGACAGCTGGCTTTATTTACTATTTCGCATATTAATAGTAAGTTGAATTTTTCTATGAAAAAAAAAAAGCTATATACCTACACCATATGTAATATTTAATAAGTATACTTAAACAATATCATCATATAATTATTAAATTTCTTGAAATTTTTGAAATGGTTTTGGAGTTTGCTTTACAGAGCAATTTGGCTTTATGAATAAAAAAATAATTTCAAATACGAGTTTGCTTTGAAGAGAAATATGCCTTAATGAATAAAAAATAATTTCAAATACAAGTTTGCTTTGAATAGCAATATGCCTTTTATGAATAAAAAATAATTTCAAATACAATGCTAATCTTATGATTGTATATTTGCATAGTATTTTTAGAAATACATCAAAATAATATCCTAAAATAATTATTCGTAAAGTGTAGATTGTATATTTGATTAATATTCTTAGAAATACATCAAAATAATAATCTTAAAATAATAATTCGTAAAGTGTAAATTTTTTTTTTTTCTCTTTGTTTGAAAAGAAAATATAAAAATGTTATTAATGTATGAGATTGGAACATCAAAGTAATAATTTGTAACGTGTAAAGAAATATATTTTTTAAATTATTATTTTGAAAAAGGAATAAAAATTAAGATAGCTATTTCATCATATGATAATAAAAATATAAAATAAACACATAAATTAAATCCATAATATATATAATGAAATATTTTTAATTTTTTAAAACTAATTTTATACATAAAAATCAATTTATAAATTTAAATCAATATAAGTTGGTAAGCTTAGGTTTACCCTGTTTTCATCAAGCATGCGTTTACCTTGCTTGCTTTGTCTACCGGGGTGATGATGGATGGGAACCCGATCTGTTCTAAAAGCATTGGAAAATGCTCGAATTCAACCATTCATAAATTAGATCCTTGAAAGGGCAAACTCCTCAACAATTTGGGCTTAAACAAGCATTCAACTTCCCCACTTTGGAATAAATCAGACTAGGTTTTTATTATTATATAAAATCAAGACAAATATTAGGTTTTTGTTATATATAAAATTAATTATTAAATTAATATTTTATAAAAATAATAAATTATTGATATAATAATGCCGTGTAAAGTGTAAAGTTAGTATCATTAATAGTAATGTAATAATAATTTGTTAATATTCAAAATATTAATGTTATTAGTATTTATAAATGAGAATTTGTTAATATTCAAAATATTAGTATTATTAGTATTTACAATATTAATAATAATTTGTTAATATCATAATATTGGCGTTATTTGTCTTAGTATTCACAATATTAGTGTTATCAATATTCACAATTTGTTAATATTTACAATATTCACGATTTGTTAATTTTGGTTAGTGTTATTAGTATTCACATTATTATTGTTGTTATTAGTATTCACATTATTATTGTTATTATTAGTATTCATAATAATGTTATTGATATTCACAATATTAGTGTTATTAATATTCACAAGTTGTTCAATTATTTTCAAAATATTCATAATTTCTTAATTTTGGTTAGTATTATTAGTATTCACATTATTAATGTTATTAATATTCACAATATTAGTTAATATTCACAATGTTAATGTTAATAATAATGCAATGATAATTTGTTAATATTTGATAATTTGATTATAAATTAGTTGTAATGTTAATGTTGTTAATAGTAATGCAATGTAATTTGTAATATTCACAATATTAATATTAATAAATAAGTAAATGTTATATTATGTTAAAATTAATAATATTAATATTACTATAATGCTTGTAATATATAGTAATAGTATTAATATTATATAATATTATGTTCATAATATTAGTCTTAATAATAATGTAATAATAATTTGTTAATATTTGATAATTTGATAAATTAGTGTTATGTAAAATTAATATTGTTAATAGTAATATAATGATAATTTATAATAGTAACAATATTAATATTAATTTTAATTTTAATGTAATATTATGTGAAAATTAATAATATTAATATCAATATACTATAATGTTTGTAATATTTAGTATTAATATTAATGTAATATTAATCATTATTATTATTATTAATATTAATGTAATGTATTGTTAATATTAATATTAATTTAATATTGCTATAATTTAATGTAATATTTAGTATTAATATAATGTTAATGTTATTATTTAATATTAATGTTAATGTAATATTCATATTCATATTAACATTAATATTATTGTAATGTTTATATTGAAAGTATTTATATTAATGTAACGTTAATATTAATAATATAATTGTTAATGTTAATATTGTGTCAATATTAATGTTTAATATTCATATTTATGATTAATAATATTAACAATAACATTATTGTTCTCAAATATTAACATTTTTTATACTGGTATTAACATTATTAAACTTAATCTTAATTTTAATATTAGGAAACATTAACAATATCACAACAAAATTTGAACCCAAAATTCGACGAATTTTGATGAAATTGATTGTGTCGTTGGATTTCACCTTTAAAATTACGAATTTTGATCAAATTTGTTTTAATTGATACCTGACATTGTCGAATATCTGATGACACACGTTGGATATCCGACAACACTTGTCGGACATCCAAAATATAGAGTAAAACTGTAACTATGATAATATCGTCGGATATCTGACAAACGTTAAATTTTAGAAACTATATATTATTGAAACATTCCAACATGTTGGCTATACAAGCGACGGTTTGCAGAAATTATATTCTTCGCACGGAATTTTTTCGGTAAAAGAATACACAATTATTTCAATTGTTTTCGTGATTAAAAATAGTGAAGTGTGGAGCTTGAATTTTTAAGATCGATAATCTTCATTAAAGCTCTTTATGAGAAAATGTCAAAGAACAATATTCCTGATCCAAATGAACAAAATCGACAATTGCTTATTATATTTTGGGATGGAATGAAACGAAAGGGTGATGAGAAATGTTATTTTCCATGTAGTCAATGTAGGGGATTTAAAATGAGAAGAATAAAGATCACAACATCCATAAAACATTGTAGGGAACATGGACATGTTGAGGGGGGACATGAATATCGTCCATTTGTAAGTTTTGCATTATATATGTCTTTATATTGATAGTTTTTGTAAATGTATGTATCATTTTAATATTTCTTATATTAACTAATATCTATTGATGGTTTCATGTAATTATAAAGGAAAGACCTCCTACAACATATCGCCTCGAGGATGTGCTTTGAGAACAAGTACCGGAGGAACATGGAGCTATGAATAATGGACAACACATTAATGATCATATTGAAGAAGATGATCATACTGATAACATAGTTGAAGATGATGGTACAAATACATTGATCCATGATACATTTAATGTTAGAATTGATGATGATGATCATGAAAATGATGACTTTGATGATGTTCATGGTTTACCTCTTCTTGAGAAGGCATACAAACCCCTTTTTGAGGGCTCCAACATAAATATTCTCTCTGCTATATTGTTCATAATGATCTTGAAGGTTATGAATGGTCTTTCAAACACATCAGTCACACAGATGTTAAGGTATGTAATATATTTCATCACATATATATGATCGCGCTAAAGGTTATCACTGTTTATCTAATAATTTTATTGTTAATCCATAAGTAAAATTTATATGGATGAAATGTGTTTCATTAATATTATTTATATATTATATTAAATAGTTTTTTATTTTAATTTGTTGTAGCTTGATAGATGAATTTTTGTTGCCATCATAAACTATTTTACCTCGTACATATTGAGATTTATCTTCCATCATGAAATAAATTGGAATTCAGTATGAAGCAATTGATGCATGCCCCGATGACCAAGTTATATATTATAAGCATCATGAATTTGAAAATGAATGTCTGGAATGCCATATCAGTAGATATCAAACATATCAAGTAACAAAAAAGGTTCCTTGCAAGGTTCTTCGTTATATTCCCATTATTCCACGTTTGCAATGACTGTTCAGGTGCAAAAACATAGAGCAATTTATGGATTACCATGCACGGAACGAAATTCAAGATGACATTATTCGAATGCCTACAGATGGGTCTGCATTTAGAGATATGGAGGAAAAATGGCATCAGTTTAAAGAAGAACCTTGTAATTTTAGGATTTCTTTGGGAGCAGATGGTGTCAATCCATTTGTAGAGATGAGATCCATTTACTCGGTGTGGCCGATTTTTGTTATCAACAATAACATTCCTCCATGGTTGTCAATAAAGAGGGAGCACATAATATTGTCAATGATTATTCCAGGTATGTGTCTACAACTCTTTTGTTTAATGTAGTGGCATCTCACTTGTCGTATTTTGTTGCATAATGTCATATATATATATATATTTTATTTTTCTCTTGTGTATGTCATAATTATATATTTCATATGTTCAAATCAAACAGTTAAGTACCAAGTTAAAGATATGAATGTATATATCGAACCTCTTATTGATGAGCTAGTAAATTTATGGAATGACATCACTATGTATGATGTATCTAGACCAATACGAGAAAGGAAATTTCAATTCCATGCAATGCTTGTATGGACAATACACGATGCCCCGGGGTTAACCCATTTTTTTGGTTTGTAATTATAAGTTCCACTTTATTTGCATTTATTTTTATGAACTAGTTAATATATTATGCATGCATGTTTTTTTTAAATAATCCATTCATTTTATAATATATAATTATAATTGACATATTTAATCCATCTCTTTATGCAGGTCTTCGGACAAAGGAAAAATTTGCATGTCCAGTTTGTGGTCCTAAGATCAAATCTTGTCATTAAAAAAGTTTAGGAAAGGAGGTGTTTGATGAGTATAGGCACTTCTTCTCTAAGAATCATAGGTATCGAACTACTGAAAAAAATCTATTCAATGGGAAGCAAGAGATTGCATTAAAACCACAGAGAATGACACCTCACCTATGGAAGTTTCAATATAATAGAAATTGTCAAGGTATGTAAGGATCAAATTGTCTATCTATCATCGTATACGAAATTTTATGAATTTTTCATTATTGTGTGTTGTTTACTTTAACTGACATTGATTTCTGTAATTTCTTTATAAACTACGATTCATGATGGCCATCGTGATCATGAAGGCATCAATGGGATTCCACGAAGAATGAAAAGTTATCCTAAACAATTCAGTAGGTTTCCCTACTATGAGAACTTACAAATTGCTCATATGTTTGATACAATGCATATCAGAAAGAATGTGACTGAAACATTATGGAGAATATTGGATGGAAGGAGAGAAAGAAAAAATTGTCAAAATTTGCAAAGACATTCAAGAATCCAACCATGCAATGAAAGACGTAATTCAATTTCATAGCAACAGAGACCAAATTAATATAAACTCACTTCCATGGATATTAATGGAGCAGCAAAGTAATGTTGTAAAATAAGTTATGCGAAAAATTAAATTTCCCACCATATTTTGTTCGAACATGAAGAATATCATAACAAAGAAAGGTGATTTTGCGTGGGGTGAAAACTCATGATTGACATATCTTCATGAAGGTAATTATTATGGTATGCACATAATTGCTATATATTTTTTTTCTAGTGCATATTGTTGGTAATTTTTTGTCTACTTTTTGTAAAAAAAATGAAACGATTTGTATATTGTTACAATATGTTCTACCTCTCTCTCCCAGACAACTTCGACAACAATGCCAAACAAGTTATATATAATCTTGGGAAATACATGAGGTAAGTAGCAATTTTTTTGCATGCGCTTAGTGTTTGTTTAATTCATTGTAGAACTTATATTTGATTTTTGTGCACTAATTGTTATGTAATATAATGTTTTTTTTGTTAAATATCATGAATGGTTTGCATCACTTGTAGATGGTTGTCATATAAATAAATCCATAAAGAAGTTATATAGTATTAGAGGAGATAAATTCCTCATATCATGTGTGAAATGCAGAAGCATCTACCTTCGGCATTTTTCAATGCACAAGAACACTACCTCATACACCAAGTTGAGGAGATTGAATTGTGTGGACCTGTACACTCAAGGTCCATGTGGATGGTTGAGAGGCACTTGAAATTTTTGAAGGGTTTGGTTAGACAATGAGCACGTCTTGAAGGTTCTATGGTGGAGGGATATATGGTATACCAAAACATGATGTATATTATTGAATATGCTCCTAAATTAGGGTGAAAGCTCAATTTAGGTCGCATTTGTGATCCAAACTCTTATAACAATTTTGAAGGGGAGTAGCTGAAGGGTAAAGGTAGATCGAGGAAGGTGAAAGGTAATTATTAGCTAGTGAATATTAATTAATATAATACATTTGACTGTTGATATTTATGTATATGTCATACTTATTATATTTTTAATATTCAATATGCATCAATTAAAAGTATATACTGTGTTAAGTGAATATACATTTGTATTGAATTTTAACTTTATTTTCATCAAGCAGTTGGTCGAGAGTGGGATGCACTTCATTTATATATCACAAACAATCTTGACTGGATGAAGGTATGGATTGAATGATGTGAACAATCTTGTCATGGAATATCATAGGAAGGTGTGGCTTCATTAGTTAAAGCAGCTCATCGCAATGGAGATACCAATCTTACACAAAGGGAAATCGATTTAGCATATGGTTTAAAAGATAAGCAGGCAAGCATATTAATCAACCATACTATTTTTTCTTTTTGCAAATATATTGATGTACATGTTGAATTTTTTCCCTGTAGGGCATAAAATGCACTTAATCATCAATTGATCATGATGTAATCTTTACGTGTATGGCTTGTTGTAGGTAAAACACCCTAAGGCTATGTGGTGCAATGGTTGTAAATTTCGCATAAAAAAGATGGATTAAATGAAGAAAACATCAAATTGTGGGATATCTGCAGTCTTTGAGATGACCAATGTTTCCTCTAGAAGTGACATACATCTAGAACTCTCATAAAATCTATACTATGGGTATTTGGAAGATATTATTCAGTGTGAATTTAACTCATTCAAAGTAGTTTTGTTTGTTGTCAAATGGTATAGGTTACGATTGAATCAACATGATCCCGATAAAACTATTATTGAACATGATAATGGATTTACCATGGTTAATACAAGGTTGTTTGAGCTAGGAACGAATCCCTATGTTCTTCCAAGCCAATGTGAACAGGTATTTTACTCTGAGGTTCCAGGTAGAGGGGGTTGGTCATTTGTTGTGAGACACAATCCAAGGGGAAGGCCGGTAAAGTATAATGTAGAGGAAGGTAATGAAGAGGGTCTTGAAGAAGAATACGATGTTGAAGATGATCAACATGAGTTAGATGATCATATTCTAAAGGAATATGTTGAAGAATTAGTTGAATCAGATGATGTAGCAGACAATGTCCATGAAGATGACATGATGATTGCAACTGACATCAATGACGATGATGATATGAACAATTCTTACAATGTTGAATTTGGATTGGATGATACATATGATGACTTGGATGAAGAAGATGATGAATTCCATTGAAGTGTATGAGGTATGCCTTAATATATCTACTCTATATATTTTGATTTAATATTGCGATAGAATTATTGAATTTTATTGGTACGTATAAATTAATTGTTTCTTAGTGTTTTTTCCATTTTCCTGTTATAGGCATATATTATAATTAGAGACATTGCTTCTTAAGTATGACAAAAAACACAATAAATTATTTTTTTGTACATAGATTTTGTTGGGTCATGGGGGATTGAGAGTGACGTGGGGGGGGGTTAGATGAGCTTCCACCTTCACGTGATTGGACCTATTTAGTAGAGAATATTAAATTATTCTTGAAAAAAAGAGAAGCTCAGTAAGGAAATGCACAATTATCACGCTAACCCAAATGGTGTGCTTGATCATGTACACGGGGCCAATGTTGAAATTTGTTAAATTTGTGCTTGCTTGGACTGAAACTTGGCATGGTTATACTAGACGCATGCATTGATGGTCTGGGAGGGTTTCCAGACTCAAACATGAATGACAATAACAATTCAACAATAAAAAACCATACCTATAGATTAATTAATGTGCTACACGGGGCTTATCCGTGAGATGTAAAACAGTCAGTGGTGGGTGATGGTTAGGACACCCCTAAGCGGAAAGGTCGTTGGTCCTAAACCTTGTGGATAATAAAATCCAACCATGCTAAGGGTTGGTGTAGTCCAGGTCGAGTGCGATCCCCGGGTGATTTTGACGGCTTAGATTCCCCTGGTTTGTGGTCTCTCAGCCAATGGTGAGCCCTTCTAGTTAGGGGGTACTACCACTTTCCAACAAAAAAAAAAGTGCTACACGGGGCCAACAATGGAATTTTTTAAATTTGTGCTTGCTTGGACAGAAATTTGGTATGGTTAGACTAGACGCATGCATTGACGATGTGGGAGGGTTTCTAGACTCAAACATGATTGACACTAACAATTCGACAATAAAAAACCATGTTAGGAACCCATGTCAACCCTTCTCTTTACTTTGTTATTATATTTTTGTTGGACGCATATGATTTGTAAGTCATCCCGTAGTATTTGTTGATCCATAGTTTGTATTATTGTTGTTGGATGCATATGCTTTGTAAGTCGTCCCGTAGTATTTGTTGATCCATAGTTTGTATTGGCCCATGGTTTTGACCCATAGTATTGGTGCCTAGACTTAGTATATAAGTTTGTGTTGAGGCCAATGAAGGCACCGCGAAGTTATTTGTATTGAACTTGCTCAAAGGAGGTTTCCCCCTCGAAGTGGCCTATGATCAATAAAAATATTCCGTGATTTCATATATTGTGCATTATATCAATTAATTGTTATGTTGGGTGTATTTACTGTCTTAAGGAATCACCAAATATTTAATTATCGACCAGGGTTGGTAATGTTAGAGTTGTGGCACAGTATATGCTGAGGTAGAATGGTACCTAAGACATTGGCTCAATCGACCTTAGAAAAGTTTAATAATGAAAAGATCGGAAGATATTTCAAAATAAAAAACCGAGTCAAACTTCAAAAATACAACTACTAAACTGATTAAACCTAACTAAACCAATAGATCAGAATAGTATCAATCTATACTGCTCTACTCTATGAACAATAGCTGAGAAGATAAAACAACAAATACTATTCTAGGAAACAAGACTTGATCAAAAGCAAAACTATTCTTATGAAATTAGAAACTACTAGTTAATGATTCAAACTCTAATCTAGGTGTTATAGGTCAAATCTGCACTTCTCTGTCCATGATCACATTGCTTCTGTCGATCACACAAAAGGACACTATGGATGGAAGAGCTAGGTTGACCTAGATGACTTATTGATAGAACTACATCTTCAGCTGAGAATCTTATTGTTTCTACTGATTTCACAACATGTGCACTACTCTTGGTATAGTAAACCAGCTTTCTAAATGCTACTTTGCTCAAGGACAACTAGCGCACACCTTAAAAATGTTGCAAATGATTGTTGCAAAGCACAAAAGTTGCATACTGTGCGCTACTTTGGTTGTATGCAACCCGCGCACATATTAAGCTGAAGTCAAAAAATATATTAATATTACGAATTGGGGTTAGTTGAAGTTGGTTCTGCAACTTCCCCAACCTCCCAATTCAACCACCTCTCCAATTCAACTTCCTACCTTGTCCCATAAATACAAGGAGGATCCATGAGAGAGGGACCTAGAAGGAATGCTTTAACTGCTGTTACGCTGGAGGAATTCCCAAGTCATTGTGAAGAGCAAGAGCCTAGGATTCGGTTGCAGAAGCATCCGGACAGATCAGGTATATCTGTACTGATTTATGTTTCTTTGACAATAAAAGGTGGAAATACCCTTCCCATTCCAAATCGAATGTCTATTGGATTGCATGTTCATTTGGCTTAACATTTGATTGTAGTTGATATTTAATTTCTTTCAATTTCATCATATTTATTGCAGTCAAGATACGTTGATGAAGGTTTACTTTGTGTTGCAGGTTCATCATAGCGGAGGATCAAGCAAAAGCTAGGACCAACCGTCGATCAAAAGGTACATCTTTCGATATCTCGATCCCTTTCCATTTGTACGAACTAATGCAAGATAATGAATTTATTTACCTGTCACCCTACCCAAGTTGGTAGCATCTACTCCTCACTATAAGGTATTAATCCTGCACAACAGACTGGCGACTCCACTGGGGAATAACCATGTGTTTTTCTGCTATAGGAGGCCTTGTTAGGTTTTCTTCCAGTCTATTTCAGTCTATTTGTTCTCTAAGAGGTATGATAGGTCATTGTTGCTTGTTCTTTCTGTCTGGACTCATCTTAGTCTACTGCTGCAAAGCCTTTTTGTGTGCTTCTGAGACTTGTGTGTTGGTTTAACCTACTTACAGTAGCACATTTTACCTGATGAGCGCTGCTTTGTCCACTACACAGTAGCGCATCTTTCCTAGTGTGCATTGGTTTCTGTACTATATAGTAGTGAATTTTCCTGTGGATCCCATTTCTCTGTTAGGGTTTGATTTCCAGTTGTTTTGGTTTCACTTCCATCCTTTTGCTTTGCTTCTCTGATTAACCCCTGAGACTTGTATGTCTCTTTTGAGTCTTGTTTGCCTCTCTGAAGTCCTTTAGTTTTCCTTTACTTGCTTTAGTACTTGTTTAAGGTGTCTTCACTGTTTTCTAGCCCTTTTGAAGGTTGTGTGCTACTCTCTGTTATACATAGCTGTACACTGTTGGCCCTAGACCTTTGTTGCAGTCATACAGACCCGCGTTCTTAACATTTGTTGTCTGTGGCAACAATAGCGTGCTTTCATTGTGTCTTATCCTTTCCATTAGGGTTTGATCCTAGTTTGAGTTCTTAGGGCGGCTTTGAAAGGTTGCTTGGTTTAGATGCTTTCTGATTAATCTTTTCAGTTCAGTCCAAGTGAGTTAGAGCTTTCTAGTTAGCTTTTCTTTTGAGTCTGTGTGTTGGTAGGGTCACTTTTTGGTTTGCTTACCTACTCCTTTGTTTGGAAAGTATTTTTCTTAAGGTTTTGGTGCTTAGGAGCATCCTTTTAGGTTTGTATTTTCGTTATGAGCATCTCTTTTCCTTCTTTTACACTTTGTTTCAAGCCTAGAGTTTCTTCCACCGAAGCAACTCGGTAGGTCAAGTCTTTTGATTTGATTATTTTGAGCCATTAGGTTGTTTGTCTTACTCACACTTTGCATTAGGTATTACTTGCTCCTTCCTAGTTCTTTTTCTTTTGCAATTATCAGAAAAGACAAAAAGTGAACTCGGTAGCTTAGTAGTAAGATTTATCATTGTTTTGAAGTAGCATAGTTTGCTTTGCTTTGAAATTTTAAAAGAAACTACAAAAAGAAATTTGATTTAGGATTGCCTAGTTTCAGTTTTTGAAAGAATATACACGAAAAGAAAAGAGTCTTTTGTGAATTTGAAAGCATGATTTCTTTACGCACTTTGCTTTATGTCGAAACCATTTCACACACCGCACTTCCCTTATTGAGTAACAAGTAGCCGTTAAAAAGAAATCTTAATAAAATTAACTAGCAACATTTTTATCTTTAGGTATACACATCATCAACTAACTTAGGCTAGGGTTTAGGATTTAAATCACCTTAAACTATCCAAAACCAGCTTCATTACTCAACAATCGTAGTATGACTATTTATTAGGCAAATCCACCTCTATCAAATTGTCTTGGGAATGCTCTACTCAAACTAGAGTTAAGCACAGGCCATGGGCGATTGGAAGTGTTGAGGATATCGCCTCACTTTCCTTTCAACCATAGACCAGAGTTGACTCGCGTACGAGGATCCACTAGTGCTTTTTAAAGTGCTTTTGGATTTTAGGATTTGCTACCCTGCCCATGCGTTTCGACTAGGATGACGACTGTTCCCCCAGGCTATTCCATACTGGTGGTATCCTTAGTATCATAACCCTAGCGCTCTACACAGGTAGAGTGGGCGGATATTCCCACTTCACCTTAGACAGACATGGAAGGTAACCCTTTGGCAGTAATACCAGGAGGGCAGTTTGGTGATTTAAACACTTGCACCCAGAGGACCTCCATTGGACTCCACGTAACTGATTGTCGATACTCTATTAGTCTATTCTGGGCCCTCATCATCCCATAATTACTTCTGAGATTATTTTCCTTATATTGCTTGGTTTGATCACTTAGAAAATTTTTTAGTGGTATGTTGTTTGCTCCTTAGTCGTAGTGGCCACTAGGTTTTGTACTTAGTTTGATTTTTATAGTTGTGGAGGACCAACATCTTTGTCAGTCTCGGAGGTTGCAAAACCTCCCCCCCTTACCCTGGAACCTCCACCGCCACCGCGACACCGGAAGACGGACTCCCATGGTTCATTTGAACTTACGGGTGAAACAGAAGTTCTTGGAGAACCACAGCCCAGAACCCTGGATCAAAAGGTCTTTGATATTGTTGAGGTTGAGGACCTAACTTCTAGAGAGTTTAATACTCCTTTCAACTCTCCTCTTATTGGATCCAATGATCCACTACTAGTACCTGTAGGTTTCAAAAAACCTGAGTAGAGTGCGTACTTGTTTACACCTGGTTACACCATGAATAACCTAGGAGATGAGCAGGGAGTTCCTAAAACTCCCACAACTTCTATGGCTACAAGGATGATTAATCCTTCTTTCACAAACACTGCAACACTGAGTTCGTCGCAGACTGCTTCTGCTTCGACTCTGTCTTTTAGTTTTAATGTTGGTACTCTAGGCATGCCGAGCTCACAAGCTTCAACATCTGCCTCAGTTTATACCCCTACTTTTGGACCCAATAATGTCCCTTTGATAGGGATACCTATAGTGAATTTTACTCAGCCTCCTGCTACACAACAGTTCCAGGGTGTAACTCAAACTATTGATTCCACTTATGTTGTAGGATCGATCCCTTCTGCATCTATACTTGTTATGGGTACGATGATGGCACTGTCCGTTACTGCAACGCCTGGCTTTAATCCCTATGAGGTTACAATGTTAATCCATCAAATATACCTGCAGGAAGTATCCCTTTCTCTTTGTTTGTTGGAGGAGGGGGTAATATTATTAATCCACAACATGGTGGGGTTAACACCCAACCGCAATGGACTACTTCCCCGGGAGTTAATCCGCTTTCTTTTGGGTGGAGCAATTTTAATGCATTCACTTCACAACCGATGGCTGGGGGAAACCCCAACCAACAATACATGAACCAGGTGATGGGTGGTCCCCAATACCAGGCCCCTTCACCAAATGGGGGGTTGATCTTATGAATTGTAATCCAGTTTCGGCTGGAGGTCATCATCATATAATTGTTTCCGTCGACTACTTCACCAAGTGGGCCGAGGCAGTGCCTACTGTTAAGGAAGATGGAGAAACGAACGCTTATTTCATTTTCCACCAGATCATTGCAAGATTTTGTATACCCAAAGAGATCGTGACTGATAACGGTCGTCATTTTCAGAACAACATGATGACCGATCTATGACTATGTTATGTTTTCGACAGAAGCATTCGTCTTTGTTTTACCCGTAGGAGAATGGTCAGGTTGAAGCAGTCAATAAAACTTTGAAAACTATCTTACAAATGATTGTTAATGCCAGTAGAACTAACTGGCACATTATGCTGTATCCTTCTCTTTGGACCTATTGATCCAATGTGAAGACTGCTACTGGGTTCTCTCCCTTCCAACTGGTACATGGGATAGAGGCAGTCATTCCGGTTGAGTGCGAGATTCCTTCATTGAAGTTGGCTATCCAACTTTTACTTGATACTTCAGCCTTGGAAGAACGTTTGTTGCATTTAAAACATCTGTATGAGCAGTGCCGCGACACGCTCACAACAAATGAAGCACATAAAAATTGAGTCAAGGGACAGTATGATAAGTCTGTCAGACCTAGGGTGTTTCTCGAAGGAGACCTTGTTCTACTCTGGGATTAGGATAAGGAACCTTTAGGGGCTGGCAAGTTTAAGTCCATGTGGCTCTGTCCCTACATAGTTTCTAAGGTACTGAAGAAAGGCGCATACGAGTTAATAGACTATGAAGGTAATAAGTTTTCAAAGCCTAGAAATGGGCTCTACCTGAAGAAGTACTACGCTTAGGCATCTATGCTTTTTCATGTATTATAGCTGTATATTTTGTAGAGTTATATTTGTTTACAGTTGTAGTTACGTATTATGCATCTATTGCTTTGTGTTTTAGATGTCGACCAAACACTTCATAGGGTTTGCTGATGGCGCTAGTTGCTACACTCGTCAGTTGGCTACAGCTGCTTGGGCTATTTATTCACCAACTGGCCAACTAGCTTCTTTGGGAGGGGCTTGTTTAGGTCCTACAACGAACAATGTAGCTGAATACAGTGCAGTCATAGAGCTACGCCGAGATGCTCTGTTCCATGGCATTTCAAAATTGGAGGTACATCTCGACTCGCCGTTAGTTGTTTTTCAGTTAATGGGTGTTTATCAGATTAGAGATCCTACTTTGCTACGTCAGTTTCTGCACGTTAAGTTACTTGAGAGACAATTTGATTATATCACATATCAACATATTCCAAGGAACTTGAATGCATTAGCCGATTCATTTGCAAACTACGTTTTAGATTGGCATTTGCATCATTCACACACATAGTAATTCATGCATAAAACACAATAACACACATGTAAATAACCGATAATGTATATATATATCTGTATCAAAAAGTAATATGAGTTTGGATCATAAGTCTGTCATAGAGTCATGTCATAGATACAAAATTGGGCTCAATGGCCTCAAAAATATACATAGAATATCCTTCTCATATGGAGAAGGAGGGGCCTCATCTACCTCTGCTGCCTCTCAATAGAAAATGACCAGCCTAGCTACTTTCTGTAGTAGCCTAATCCAGGCTAGGGGCACACCAACCACATTCTCCTACATGTCGAGCAGCATCCGCTCGATCTTGTAAGTCGGAATGTCATGAGTCAACTGACTCATCTTCCCCTCTATGCTTCCCAGCAAGGCATCAGCTGCACCCACTATCACTGGTCTCACAAAAGTACAGGGATGTCCCTCAGGACATACTGGTCCAACATCTGCATATGACACTTTGTTTCAGTACTTCAAACTCATTATAAAAATAATATATATAAAATGAAAAAATTAAATAATTTTTCAAAAGCATAAACATACCCATATCTCCCCAGGCTGCTCTTGGAGGAAGTATCAGCTCAGGATCGTGACGGAAGTCTAGGCCTGCATATGGAAACTGCTCAAGAGTTGGCACTTGTTGGTCCCACCAACCCCAGAAATCATCCTCATGGTAACAGAAGTTGTGCTCACCACCACCCTGGTGGAGGAAGATCTCACCCCAACGAGACAACATTGGCTCATGAGGGTTGATTGGTGGCAAAGGCATGCCCAAACTGATAGCAGGCACCCTCTCAAATAAGAAGGTGCAAAGTATGCTTCCATACCTGAAATTCTTCATCCTCCCGGTCTTACATCCCGAGAGTTGAAGCTTCATGTTTTCCAAAAGACTTGAACACGAGTCATATATTTTGCCTTGCAAGCATTCAATACCTATATGCATATAGTGTCTCAAAGCAAGATGTTACATAGCACTCCCTCCCATCTGGTTAAGAATACTCACGATGAATTTTAGGGGGAAGCTTGCAATGGTCGAGATAAGGATTTGACTACCGAACTTCTCAGTTCCCGGTTCATAGTAGGCATTGACATACTCTTGTATGGACAAGGAACCCACATTGCAAGAGGACCCTTTCAAGTTCACTAAGTCTCCCCTTCGAGAGAGACCCGTGATAAAATAGATGTCATCTAGGGTGAGTTCTAGTATTTCTCCTTGGATATCAAACACCGGTGCATTGGTATCCCAGTATTGGATAAGCCTCTCAAGCAAGTGGATTTGTGCCCGCATATTGACTGTTCTATAAAATTTCAACAGTCCACATATTCAAAGTGCATGGAGAGTCAATGGATCTTATAATGCTTCTCGGTCCATGTCTTAATGCTCCCTTTCACGCCATACAAGAACCATCCTGCCAAGCAAGAAGTCAATTTTCAGTCTTTTTCACTTTTTACCCTACTTTCAGGGGTGTGCGCTACTATTTACACTAGACAGTCACGCCTGAATGCTGCTTTGTATGAACTAAACTAGTGCACTTGGCTAGTATGCGCTACTTTTTATCACACACAGTAGCGCACATGTAGAAACGTGTTTTGAACATTGCTAGAATATGATTTTGACCATGAAAATTGATAAAAAAATGCATGAAATTGCAAGTATGGGAGGAATTAACTTACTTGGTGGAAGTAGAAGATCGATTGGTGGCCTGGTTTGATCACAGCGAATGAAGGAAGATCAAGGTTTTGCTCTAATTTGCCCTAAAAATTCCAATTGTGATATTTGATTTTTCAATTTGAAACTATTTATAAAATTGACTTTGATTTTTACCCACTTTTTTCATAAGTGTATAGTTTCATTTTGTCCCTAAAATGTTCCATTTAATCACTAATACCTACAAACTTTGGTGAGTTAAATTTAACCTAGCTATTTCAAATTTTCACTAGAAATTCAAAGCACCAAACCGGATATGACTTAATTTATTTATTGACAGACCAATATAGGTACCTTGCGTTATTATTATGTCATTGAGAAAATTTGTCGATCATTACTAACTTGGTTGTTGAGATCCTATTTTTTGGCAGGTCATGAACCTACAATCCTAGAAGTTGACTTTTAAGTCGTTTTAAGCTCTTGTTTTGACTATTTGAAAAACTAAACAAGATTGCCGAGTAGACTTTTTCTCTTCAAGCTCGTTAAAGGAATTGAAGGCCCATCTACTTAAGTATAAGTTTCACCTTTTTTTGAACTTTTGTGGATTACTTACGAAAAAGAAATACTCTAGTCATACATGGCTAGAAGAGTTCTTCTCTCATCGTTTTATAATTTTTGGGGGGAGGAGACTAACTATACGAAAAAGGACTTTTGGAGCCTTCTTTAGTGTTTTCAGGCTCTCGAAACATGAAAACATCAAGCGAGCACTCACATACTTAGGCTCAATGTGAAACCCATGAGAGGGTATATAGAGGATTGTTTAAGTTTTTCAGACTCCATAAACAGGAAAACACTGGCGAGCATATACCAACCCGGGCTCGATATTAAAATCCACGGGTAGGTGTATGAGTTATTGTTTAAGTGTTTTTCAGACTCCTTAAAATTGAAAACATTGGCGAGCAAGAAAATATCTCGGCTCGATATTAAAATCCAGAGATCAGTGCTATAGATTATTCTTCTATCTCTTCTTTGAACTCTGTAAACAATGAAGAAGGTCCTGAGTATTCCTCCCATGGGCTCATTAAAATTTTACATGGTTGGGCTTATTGAGTTTTCTTTCTTTCTTGGACTCATTAAAACAACAAGAAGGATATTCTTTTACCAAAAAGAATAAGGGATGAGAAGGGTATATCACATCTTTTCAGTTTCAAAGGCAGTTAAGTCAATCATATCCTTGAACACAACACCTATTTGAGTCTATCATTCAGTTGGGTTTTAGTTTTTGACCTTAGGATGAACTTGATCCCTGCGTTTTTTGTCAAGTTGAGAGGCTCCGCTCCGATACTGTCCTTCATTCAGTTGAGAGTTCTCCTCCTATTCTTTATTTGGTGGGAGTATAAATCTATTATGTTTCTATTTATTCTTTAGATCCTAATAATACTAACTTATAAGACCTAACTTCTAATACTAGTTTAAGGATTCCTACTCCTTATTTTATCCCTTTTAGCCGAAGGTTGCGTATGAATGCTATTACTCGATTAAATCTTTTGCATGAATTCCCTTTAGCCGAAGGTTTCACCTGCTTCAATTTCGGGGAGTAATTGTAACATAAAATGATAAGTAGCATGTTTCCTTTGTTGCAAATTAAATAAGTGATTACAAAAGGACAAGCATGGTTGCTCAAATTAAAGGGACTGGACGAATAAAAACAAGCATTTAGTAAATCAAGGTAGTGAACATATAATTATCGATTGGTTATTCTTCCAATCACATGGAGGGTCTGTTAATGTCTCCTACATTGCAAGCTTATATCATTCCCCCTTCATGTTGAAAACTTCCTAAGTCACTTTGTGTCGTGCTCACTGTTCAAGGATACAGCTTGTGTCGGCCATTCTGCAGTTTACCTTGACTTCATGTGTCAGCCATCCTGGTGTTAGTTTGTTTCATCTTGTTACTTGTCCTACTCCACATCAGCTCATACCTTTTGAGTGTTCCTCGTGTTGGATGATGGAGGATGCATTAAGGCCTCCCTTCCAACGGACTTCTTCCCATCGACTTCAACTCATTTTTCTCTGGGAATGAAGTTTAGAGTTTCAGTTAGTACCTTGGGGATTGTAGTCATCAGTGGTAGTTTCCCTCATTGTTGAATAATTAGAATACATCAATGTCTCTTATTCGACAGGTTCCTTAGGTGTTCGACTTCAAGTCCACTTATTCACACTTGTTGGAACGTACAAGGTACTTTGTACCCCATTATCATTATCAATGGAAGTCCTCGCGTTTGTTAATGGTATACACCAATGACCGGTAATCAAACGATATCCCCCATGTTCGACTCTAGCTCATTTATTCACATGGTTAGGGTTTGTACCTTGGGTTGTTTGGATGAAGACCTTGGGACTCTGATAGCATCACCATATTTATGTTATCACCCAAGCTGCGCAAGACTGAGCCTCACTCATTTTGGCTCTTCATGAGACATAGATCCAGTTTGTTGTTATGGCTATGATCTCTCATTTTGACATGGATCCACGCTTGTATTTCAGTGGCCATGCTATATATACATATCCTAGTTATGTATCGGAGATCATGTTGTATCCTGCTACACATCTATATGATGTCAAGATTGTAATTACTCGTTAACCTTGATCATTGTTTCAGGTGCTTTTGTGACTTGGTTCTACGGTTTCTTGCTCCTCCTCTGACTTGAAATTATAATGTATTTCGACCATCGTTTCCCTCTGACCTTACACATTAGGGGGCATCTGTTATAGGTCAAATCTGCACTTCTCCGTCCATGATCACATTGCTCTGTCGATTACACAAAAGGACACTATGGATGGAAGAGCTAGGTTGACCTGGATGACTTATTGCTGGAACTACATTCTTCAACTGAGAATATTACTGTTTTTACTGATTTCACAACATGTGTGCTACTCTTGGTATAGTAAACCAATGTTCTAAACGCTACTTTGCTCAAGGACAACCAACACACACCTTAAAAATGTTGCAAATGCTTATTGCAAAGAACGCAAGTTGCATACTGTGCGCTACTTTGGTTGTATGAAACCCACGCACATATGAAGATGAAGTTAAAAAATATATTAAGATTATGAATTGGGATTAGTTGAAGTTGGTTCTGCAACTTCCCCAACCTCCCAATTCAACCACCTCTCGAATTCAACTTCCTACCTTGTCCCATAAATACAAGGAGGATCCATGAGAGAGGGACCTAGAAGGAATGCTTTAACTGCTATTACACTGGAGGAATTACCAATTCATTGTGAAGAGCAGGAGCTCAAGACTCGGTTGTAGAAGCATCCAGACAGATCAGGTATATCTGTACTGATTTATGTTTCTTTGACAATAAAAGGTAGAAATACTCTTCCCGTCCCAAATCGAATGTCTATTGGATTGCATGTTCATTTGGCTTAATATCTGATTGTAGTTGATGTTTAATTGATTTCAATTTCATCATATTTATTGCAGTCAAGATATGTTGAGGAAGGTTTACTTTGTGTTGTAGGTTCATCATAGCGGAGGATCAAACGAAAGCTAGGACCAACTGTCGACCAAATGGTACATCTTTCGATATATCATCTCTTGTATCTGTATCATTGTGTATGCTTGCTTATATTATGTAATGTATTTGTAATAACTATGTGAACCCTGGGATTACAACAATCCCTTTCCATTTGTAAGAACTAATGCAAGATAATGAATGTATTTACCTGTCACCCCACCCAAGTTGGTAGTGTCTACTCCTCACTATACGGTATTAATCCTGCACAACACTAGGAATTAGAAAGTAATAACTATGAATGAGTTTGGAAACCTATCTATGAAATGATTCAATTGACAATTAACTATGGAAACATGAAACTATATTATCTTAAAGCAAAATTACAAACTACTTAATGAATTCAATAGTTAAACTATTCATGCATTCGACAAATACTCAAAACTAGGCTAAACTACCTAATTCCATTCTCCTTGAGGATTCTGAGGAAATGTATCAAATGTAATAGGAACGGGAGAGAATGTATCAAAATGACTTTCAAATGTAACAAGGAAACAAAACGGAAGTAAATCTAGTTTAACTTCTACAAAGAGATTCAAACTAAAGAGTGTCCAATTACAACTAACTTTAAACATTGTAATCTATTCTTATCCATAAGCAAATGACTTGGAAATAAGTTTAATATAGAACCAACAGTGCAAGAAAAGCAGTAACTGAACTATTTGGATTTGAAATAACAAGAAACAACTTATGCTAATCACTATCGAATGAAATAAACTATTTATATTTCATAATAAAACAAGGCTAAAACGTAAGTGAAACTAATCTACAGCTACAGGAAAATTAGCAAAACTGTATATAATTACAAACTAAACTTGAACTACTGAAATAATTAAACTCTATCTATTTGCAATGGAAAGACTGAAAGGTAAGCTAAAAAAAATGCATAACCGGTCACTTTAACTTCTGAGAATGTAAATTAAATTAGCAGCAAGACATAAATTACAAGATATAAAGAAACATCTACAGGAAAAACCAAGTTAAATGCATATACTGAAAATGAAAACTATTTACTTGCAGAAAGGAAATAACAAAATATACACAATAAAAACCTCTAGTTATTGAGGGGCCCTTCTCAGCAATCAGGGATTGGAAGTAACTCAAATTAATCACCAACAGGACATCAACAACTGAATCATAAACTTCTATTAACTAAAAGAGTTACACAGTAGTTTTCTAGCTCCGCGCATTTCTCTATTGGCTGCTACTAACTCCTATTATCTATTATGCTTCGTTTCTCCACAAGAGATGTCTTTATATAATTTCTACAATAAGAGAGAAGGTGGACCCTTTCAGTGGTCGACCTCTCTAAAAATAGAAGGTTTTAATCGCTACAGAAACGGCTCAGCACAACACACAGGCCGTCTACCTGATTCCATGAGCGTTGGCTCTCCTTGACGTGAGCAGCTGTGCGTTGGTTCCTTTAGATGTGGGCAGAGGATGCATTGTTAAGCTGGGAGGATAGGGATGCGGATCTTCTAGGTTGAAGGATCACGAACCATGAGGGCCACGTTGCCAATAGAACCCATGTCATTGTTTTTGTCTTTAATGCCTCGGAATATTCCAACCAATGATTCCGCAGTTTTGAACGGAGGGCTGAACGACGGTTTGAATGCAGCTAGGCGTCTTCAACATGAATGTGTGTCTGAATGAACGTCCGTTTGAAACCCGTATCTTGCAGAATAAAGTCTATGTGCCAAGCAGGTCAGAAAAAGTTAAATTAATGTTAGTAAACCATAATATGATGATAATTACTCACGATTTGTATGATATTCAAATAAGTGCATACCTGGGTTTGATTGACGGTCTGAATGACAAGAAGTATGAATTAATATATCGAAAATAGTGAAAATAACGCCAACAGAGCACTTTTAATGATAAAAAATGATGACAAAAATGGACATCAACATTTCTCCAAACCGGAGATATGCCAGGTCCCACTGAGCAAAATAGAGAGGAAGTCAGGAAGAAGGCTGAGCTGCGGTAGCAGCTGGCTTCGAATTAGAAGAGGAAGTAGATTTAGGCTTGAACCTCCTGTATTGGGATCTCAGGGTATCATGCCTCGGATGGAGCGAGTCATGTTGAGATATTGTAACTTCAAAGAATATTATAATTGTACTTTATTATTCCGGAGATGTTTCATTCCTCCGTAAAGATCTTATTGTATATCCGGAGATGTTTATTCCTCCGTTGGAATGTGGTAACTTGGGTTATTAGACTTCCCTAGTGGGGGTCGGCCCTATATTTGTTATGTGGGTCAAAGGGTTATTAGACCACCCTAGAGGGGTCGGCCCAGTCAGTTGTAGTGGGGTATTTAACCCATTGGTTAAATACGAGCCTACGTGTACTTGTGTAAAATATATGTCAGTGTAGTGTATAAATAGAGGAGGTGTGTTCCTCATTTGATACACACACTCACTTGAGGATAGCGCACTTGTGGAGGAGAGGTCTGCTATTGTGGAGGAGGAGATCATGTCTCAGGGTTTCATCTTTGTATATTGCTGGTCATCTATATTGAGGAAGCTTTGCTGGGTTTTCTACCCCATGAGGGTTTCCCAGGATAAATCTCTATCTCTTGTGTTTATGCTATGCTTGTTGTTTCTTCAGTGATCGTGTATATGCTATTATTTAGAAATGGAATGTAATGCTACTATTTTCTGTCTTAGCATATTGAATCTTAACATGGTATCATAGCTAACCTGAAGGAAGACAAGGTATGGCACTTACGACACTTGCTTTACTTACGACATTTTGAAGGTTAGGGTTTTACATAGCAAAAACCAGTCATCGTGGAACTTTCGCTATAAATCCATTTATGCGAAGGTTCAGGGTCTGAAAAGTTTACAGGTCGAAGATAACATTCCCAGGTACCTTGTGTCCAAAGGGCATCCTCAGATTCATTGTACTTTGTGAGTTATGATTAGTACAAGTTAGGGTTTCTGCCTCTTCCAGATCTCAGTCAAAATCAGGTGACCTTGGAAAAAAGGTCATAACTTGGGCTAGGAAGCTCCAAATGAAATTTCGTAAAAAGTGACAGGTAGTACTATCTCAGAAAACTTTTTCAGAGGCCGAAGGTGAACCAGTGACACGTGGAACACCGTACAAGTTCGCTCTCCTGTTTTATCCCATAAACAGGTCACATTGCGACACTTGGCATAACTCTCTCTCAGAGAATCCAATTGAGGTCAGACCTGTCAGGATGGAAAGATAACAGGTCGAGCTATCTCAAAAAAAGTTTTCAGAGGCCGAATTTCAAACAGTGACACGTGGCATGCCGTACAAGTTCGCTCTCCTGTTTTATCCCATAAACAGGTCATGTTGCGACACTTGGCATAACTCTCTCTCAGAAAACCCAATTGAGGTCAGACCTGTCAGGATGGAAAGATGACAGGTCAGGCTATTGCAAAAAAAGGGTTTCAGACCCTGTGGAGCAAAAATTTCAAAGTTATAGCAGAAACAATCAGGTGCATATTTCTGTCAAAACAGAATTATTTTTGGAGCACCTTTATTCATGGCTTCCGGAATTTAGGGTTTCGGAGAAAGTTAGAATTTTTGGAATCGGAGTCCACGGCTGAATGCTACTCAGGAAAATAGAAATTTAGAGACCAAGATCGAATTTTTTGGTTGGGTGGAAGACCGGGCTTGATCAAACCCCAGTTCGGGATTTTGATCGGAAAGATGGAAAATTAGGGCTTCAGCAAAAGTTGGAATTTTTGAAGTCTGTAAACACGGCTGGAAGCTCCTAAGAAAAATAAGAGTTTAGAGCCTTGGATCGAACCTTTTGTTTGGGCAGAAGGGTGGGCTTCATCAAACCCTAGTTCGGGATCCTGTCCAGAAGATCCAGAAGTTTCAAAGGCAATTTTGAGGGGTCAAATTTTGGAAATTCCAAAATTGAAGTATGCTAGTTTGATCAGCTCAGCAAGACATATTCTTTCATCCATTCAGAAGTATGAAAGTCAAAGATTGAATTTTTAGGGTTTCTCTAGCAAACCCTAATCAAGCTCCAGATCAAGTTTCAGGGGGAGTTGAGGCTAAGGCCTTACATAAGAAGACTACAAGAAGTCTCGACAGGTATGACTTAAGGAGGCTCAGGTACATCACAAAAGACAAATCAGGTTCCATGACCATGAAAACATGAAGACAAAGACTCATCCAAAATATTTGTTCTACTTATGAGGTATGTATGACTTTGTTATATTGTGCTTAACCTATGAGACATGCAGGTTCTAGCTCAGGATCTCTAAATCATTGAAGAGATTGTTTAGGTATGTTGTACATAACTAAGTAGGTATACTAATCCAGGTATGTTTCCCATGAATCTTACCTTGTGTTAGGATCCCTTATGTAAGTATACTTGGTATGATTGGTTATGCTTATTCATAAAGTTAGTAATCAAGGGATTATGCATATTATGTCTTTTATCTTGATTGATGATATGCATGAGTAAAAGAAGACTTCCCTGAAATCTTGAATACTAATGTTTATTAACTATAATCATGACTATACATTTTCAAGATTATTTAGAACTATAATGTTTTGATAACATTTAGAACATACTAATGGGTGTATGTTTGTGTATGAGATCATGAGGATGACACTTGAACATGCACAGTGGTACAGAATGAATAGAAGTTCAAAAGACATACAGAAGATCAAGCGGGAGGAAACCACACAAACATAAAAGATAAGTATTTGAGTTGTTATTTGAAATAGTAAATGATATTGCCTGTAATAGGTTGTATGCATATTTGTATTCCTAGAATATATGATGCTGAGTGTAAACATTCATAGAGCATTGAACAGTATACTACTAATATGCATATGATTGGTAAGTTGGACAAACATTCCATTGTTGCTTGTCTGGAATGAAACCTCTTTGCTGACATGCTGAGAGCTGTGCACACTCTCGATAGTATGTTCTGGTAGAGATGGAAGGCATCTAGATAGCCACTGTATGCATACAGGATATGGGAAAGTGTTGTGCCAAAGTATTGGTCAAAATAGTTGCATAACTATGTAAATGATATCTGTATGCATAATAGGTTATCATGTCAATATGATTTGATGATTATGAAGTATTACTAATCATGTACTTAATTTTGATTTGTAGGAAATATCATGATGAATGATGAACATTGAACAAGCGATGGATGTTAAAAAAAAAAAAAAAAGGATTTTCAAATCAAACACACTATAGAAGGCTTGTGGCTAGAAGATTCTCTTAGAAAGAAGAAGAGAATCATGATGAGATGTTTGCTCCAAGTGGCTAGATAAGACCATTCGCTTAATGGTGTAATTAAAGAAGAAGTGTGAATCAGGTTCTGTATGGGTTCCCAGGATCAATAGTAATTCATGAGAATACATGTGAGGATTGGATCATCCTTGGACTTTCAGTCCTAAAGAGAGCCGTAGACGTAAGGTCTCCGAGAATGAAGTCCTCGGTGGACTTGAGGGGATTGGATCATCCCTGGACTTTCAGTCCTAAAGAGAGCCGTAGACGTGAGGTCTCCGAGAATGAAGTCCTTGGTGGACTTGAGGGGATTGGATCATTGCTGGACTTTCAGTCCTAAAGAGAGCCGTAGACGTAAGGTCTCCGAGAATGAAGTCCTCGGTGGACTTGAGGGGATTGGATCATCCCTGGACTTTCAGTCCTAAAGAGAGCCGTAGACGTATGTCTTCGTGAATGAAGTTCTTGGTGAACATGTGAGGGGATTGGATCATCCCTGGACTTCAGTCCGAAAGAAGAGCCGTAGACGTATGTATTCGTGAATGAAGTTCTTGGTGAACATGTGAGGGGATTGGATCATCCCTGGACTTCAGTCCGAAAGAAGAGCCGTAGACATATGTCTTCGAGAATGAAGTCCTTGATGGACGGTTGAGGATTAAGTCATCCTTGGACGTAGGTCCTAAATGCACGGTTGAGGATTAAGTCATGCTTGGACGTAGGTCCTAAATGTACGGTTGAGGATTAAGTCATCCTTGGACGTAGGTCCTAAATGCACGATTGAGGATTAAGTCATCCTTGGACGTGGTCCTAAATGCACGGTGGAGGATTAAGTCATCCTTGGACGTGGTCCTAAATGTACGGTGGAGGATTAAGTCATCCTTGGACGTGGTCCTAAATGTACGGTTGAGGATTAAGTCATCCTTGGACGTGGTCCTAAATGTATGGTTGAGGATTAAGTCATCCTTGGACGTGGTCCTAAATGTACGGTTGAGGATTAAGTCATCCTTGGACGTGGTCCTAAATGTACGATGGAGGATTAAGTCATCCTTGGACGTAGTCCTAAATGTATGGTGGAGGATTAATTCATCCTTGGATGCGGTCCTAAATGTACGGTGGAGGATTAAGTCATCCTTGGACGTGGTCCTAAATGTACGGTGGAGGATTAAGTCATCCTTGGACGTGGTCCTAAATGTACGGTGGAGGATTAAGTCATCCTTGGACGTGGTCCTAAATGTACGGTTGTGGATTAAATCATCCTTGGACAGTAAATCCAGTAATTCCGAAAGGAAGGATAGTCCTAAATGAATTGAGTGGATTAAATCATCCTTGGACAGTAAATCCAGTAATTCCGAAAGGAAGGATAGTCCTAAATGAATTGAGTGGATTAAATCATCCTTGGACAGTAAATCCAGTAATTCCGAAAGGAAGGATAGTCCTAAATGAATTGAGTGGATTAAATCATCCTTGGACAGTAAATCCAGTAATTCCGAAAGGAAGGATAGTCCTAAATGAATTGAGTGGATTAAATCATCCTTGGACAGTAAATCCAGTAATTCCGAAAGGAAGGATAGTCCTAAATGAATTGAGTGGATTAAATCATCCTTGGACAGTAAATCCAGTAATTCCGAAAGGAAGGATAGTCCTAAATGAATTGAGTGGATTAAATCATCCTTGGACAGTAAATCCAGTAATTCCAAAAGGAAGGATAGTCCTAAATGAGATTGAGAGGACTAATCATCCTGTAAATAGATTGGGATTTCCTCGTCCCTAGACATGGTGAGATGTATTAAAGTGATAAGGACTAATCATCCTATAAATAGATTGGGATTGCCTCATCCCTAGAAATGGTGAGATGTCTTAAAGTGATAAGGACTGATCATCCTGTAAATAGATTGGGATTGCCTCATCCCTAGACATGGTAAGATGTCTTAAAGTGATAAGGACTAATCATCCTCTAAATAGATTGGGATTGCCTCATCCCTAGACATGGTGAGGTGTCTTAAAGTGATAAGTATTGATCATCCTGTAAGTTGATCTGGATTGCATCATCCATAGACATGAGAGTTGTCTTAAACCGAGAGGGACTGATCATCCCGTAAGCGGATCAGGGTTGTATCATCCTTGGACCTATGTCCTAAAGTGAGAGGGATTGATCATCCCGTAATTGGATCTTGTGTGTTGCAGGGTATGCTGCTATTGTGTATACTTGTATTGATGATATGTATACTTGTATTGATGAGGATACTTGTATTGATGATATGTATACTTGTATTGATGAGGATACTTTTATTGATGATATGTATACTTGTATTGATGAGGATACTTGTATTGCTGATGTGTATACTTGTATTGATGAGGATACTTGTATTGATGATGCTGCTGATCATGTGATGACGATGCTGTTGATCGTGTGATGACGATGCTGCTGATCGTGTGATGACGATGCTGCTGATCGTGTGATGACAATGCTGCTGATCGTGTGATGACGATGCTGCTGATCCTGTGATGACGATGCTACTGATCATGTGATGACAATGCTGATGATCGTGTGACGATGCTGATGATCGTGTGATGATGATGCTGATCATCGTGTGATGACGATGATGCTGATCGTGTGATGACGATGATGCTGATCGTGTGACGATGCTGATGATCGTGTGATGATGATGCTGATCATCGTGTGATGATGATGATGCTGATCGTGTGATGACGATGATGCTGATCGTATGATGACGATGCTGATGATTGTGTGATGACGATGCTGATGATCGTGAGATGATGATACTGATGATCGTGAGGATCCAAATGATGATGTTGTTGTAGCTGTTTGAGTACTGCAGAAGATAAAGACTCAGTACTGAAGATGTTGATGTTCCAATAGTGAAGATGTTCTAGTAACTGGTTGAGTTACTGATGATGTTGAGAAAGCTTCCAATGATTTATAGATGTATCATGTATGATGTTGATGACTCCTTGCTCATGCAGATGCTGTTATAATATCCTTCTCGTTAAGGGGGAGTGTTGAGATATTGTAACTTCAAAGAATATTATAATTGTACTTTATTATTCCGGAGATGTTTCATTCCTCCGTAAAGATCTTATTGTATATCCGGAGATGTTTATTCCTCCGTCGGAATGTGGTAACTTGGGTTATTAGACTTCCCTAGTGGGGGTCGGCCCTGTATTTGTTATGTGGGTCAAAGGGTTATTAGACCACCCTAGAGGGGTCGGCCCAGTCAGTTGTAGTGCGGTATTTAACCCATTGGTTAAATACGAGCCTACGTGTACTTGTGTAAAATATATGTCAGTGTAGTGTATAAATAGAGGAGGTGTGTTCCTCATTTGATACACACACTCACTTGAGGATAGCGCACTTGTGGAGGAGAGGTCTGCTATTGTGGAGGGGGAGATCATGTCGAGGGTTTCATCTTTGTATATTGCTGGTCATCTATATTGAGGAATCTTTGCTGGGTTTTCTACCCCATGAGGGTTTCCCAGGATAAATCTCTGTCTCTTGTGTTTATGCTATGCTTGTTGTTTCTTCAGTGATCCTGTATATGCTATTATTTAGAAATGGAATGTAATGCTGCTATTTTCTGTCTTAGCATATTGAATCTTAACAAGTCATGAGAAGGTGTTATGGCTCTGTTCAAGTATTCCACACTCTTCACTTGTAAGCGCAGTTCCTTGTTCTCTTTGCGAAGCTCAAAGATCATCTCAACATACTTCTCATTCTAGCTTTTTAATTGTGCTATGTCTTGGGTCAATCTGTCCACAGTCTGATGGAGTGGAGTAGATGGTTCTGCAAAAGACTCATGATCTTTGTGGGGGCTCAATCCCTTTAAACATGTTTCGGGATCAGCAGATGTAGTGTGATATTCAGGAGCCTTATCTTCAATGTGTGCAGGAGCAAGTTAAAAGGAAGGGGATTCAAGCAAACTGGCAGAGACATTGGCTAATGCAAGAAGGGGTGATTCAAGGATGGGATCGTCCGTCTGGTCATCAGGACTATCTGCGTGCACCGGTTGAATAAGGGGCTGAACAATAGACTAGATGATAGTGTGATCGACGGACTAGTCACTATTTTCCCTTCTTGATTTCGTGGGTATTGGTGAAAAGAGTGGGGGTTTCGTGGTCGTGTCCTCATGGAAAATATCAGGAGAGGAGGATGAGTGGACAAGGTGCATTTATCCTGAGATACCCTCATCAAATCGTACATACTTGGTGTCCCTTTTTACCTGGGAAGAGGTTTGAATGGGATCATTAGCACGAGTTTGAAATTAGTGACACTTGTGAGAGGAAGAGGTTTTGACAAGGGGATTCTTGACCAAATGGGGTTTTAGTGTTTCAAACACAAAGCTATCCCATGTTTGCCCCTTTTCCTTCAAATGGTGGGTGATCAGGAGTTTTATGAGATAGTGATGGTATAAACTACCAGTGGGGTTAACTACATTTTTCCTCACCTGACTTGACATTTTCTTGAGGCTCTTTAGAAAATAGAATGGGAAATTTAGGGCCTGGTCATTAACAAAGTGAGCTAATAATCGGAAATGGCAGGCTTTGAAGACGGTAAACTTACCCTCACAAGTGATCAACCGGATGATGATAGTCAAGGGCTCGAGATATTCTAGCTTAATCCACTCTCGATGGAACCCTTTTGTGCCTGCAACGTGTTGGTAGTCGGCCCTGAGAGAAAATTCATGAGCCATTTGCGGGAGGAAGAGGTGCTTGTGCCAATGAGTACTCTCCCTCGGAAGTTTTGTGGCCAATGCAATAGACTCCTTTGTTACAGGAAAAGTAAGGTGGCCAACCCGAGACGTTTTTCCATTGAATCCTTTGGTAAATAGTAGTGGGATCTCGTCATCGTGGCCCTCAAGAAGACGGAGGAACGGATCCCAACCTGCTCGAAGAAAAATAACACGGCAAGCTTTGAATTCAGGGATGTGGAGAAAATCCTGGTAGCTGCCAAGCTCATAGTGGATCAACATTATTAACAGAGGTGGATGGATGCAAAAGGTACAGGGGATGCAAGATATTGCAAGAGACGTGGATTGATAGACTCAGGAAAGATGAGGGAAAGCAGAATGAAGTTGCAAGCGTTGGTTTAAAATGTGATCCGTTTGAACGGTTAAATGATCGTGAAGCAGAGATTTAGCACATTCGAACGATCATGCTATCATGCAAAAATCTTGAATTATGTGCCATCATGAAAATGCGTGCATTGGTGATTTCATATGGTTATGATATATTCAACCATGTCCAAAGTAAACTTTGGATAGGTTGAATGTAATTTTCATTATGAGATTATAAGCATATGTGACATAAAAAATCACGATGACTTTTAACTAATACGATGACAGATCGCATGCATATAACTTAATGAAAGGTTAAAATCATATGATAGCCATATAATGATTCTAAAAATTGCAATAATGCATGATTAACCAATTCATTTGATGAAGTCGAGATGAGTAAAGCAATGAGATCGAGTGCATAAATGACATTTGATTGATCTCTGGTATGGTTAGTCAATTGGATTTTACCAGCAAAATTCAAAATTAGATACCTTAACACACTTAATCATGCTGTTATAAGTTATGGTTTCATTCGGCACTACATTCAGATCGTCATTCATTCGCCTCATTCATCACTTCATTCGGATCGTCATTCGACCCTTCATTCGATCCTTCATATGGACTTTCTGTACACAATGTGCTTTGCTGGATCTTACTGCTACTGATTATGCAGAGAATTTTCTTGGGCTGTCAGCACACAAAAGGATGATGTAAGCCTGCTTTTCTGAAACTTCAATCGTCCTCTTCTTTATTTATCATGGATCAGAACAATCTTCTGCTACTTGCATTATTCCCGAAAACACCTATCATTTTTGTCAGATATAAATGAACTTTTTATAAATATTCAGAAAGTAAAAATAGTTCTGAACCTCCCCCAAACCAAAAATATGGCGTGTCCTCAAGCCATCAACGAAACCTGATTAGTATTCAAATATTTTCAATTAATAGTTTATCCAATAGCTCTAAAATGCTGTTATTGTTTTGTAAGAAAAATAAATACTAACTAATAATGGAGATGATTCATATATGCATATTCCTAAAAAAATAACAGTGCTTAGGAAGACCATATGAATAATGATAGTATAGTCAATCCGAAAAATTCCATAGGAAAACCAGTCATCCATGACTCATTTTAAAGATCTCTTGTCATCCAAAGAATATATATAAAGTTCACCCTGGAGTTTGTGATATTTCTATAGTTATGGGTCCCACTTCCAGGATAATCATATCCTAGGTATTGTTTGAATTAGATGACAGGGTCCAAGTCCAACTTACAGCCATTCTCTAATGACAGTATAAATAATTGTCCTAACATGTATTCGTATACTCAAGTTTTTTTAGATGAGCCATGTGCATAGTGCTGCATTAACCATATGTCTTTTACCTGATATTGCCCCACTTCTAGCATCCCTGTTCAGTACCTCGGCGGGTTTATCTTGGTACCATGCAAGCATAGCCTCGCTGCCAGCGAGTCTGTTCAGTACCCTGACGGGTTTACTTGCATTTACCTAGCTTCCTTGTTTAAGATTTTACTTAGCATGGACCCGCTGCCAGCGAGCCTGTTCAGTACCCCAACAGGTTTGATTTGTATAATGATTTTAGTATGTGGAAGTCGGTTGGCACTAGAGTGTATTAAGCTTGGTAAACACATAATTCAAATTTTTAGAGCGAACCTTATGAGTAACTTTATTTATAATAGCCTGGATTATAGATCATGTCAAAAGAGAATAACCTAAACCTGTTCCTTGACCTCTCAGTCTATCATCTTCATAAAAGATCAGTAATGTTCCCCACAAGTAGAAAATATCACTTACTTCTTGGGATACCTTCTTAAAAGTGCTTAAGAGACAAGTTTTGATAATGAGTCCCAAATGAACTAGTAGTCCATAGGTGTAAGATAGAACTTTTGAAAATCATGATGATTAAAGTAGGTCTTAAGCAACCGTTCTAATGATAAATCAAGAATGTGCATGTTTGAATCAAATACCATATACAGAAGCACAAAAAAAAATGAAATTAATAAAAAAGAATCATAGACGAAAGTGGTTAGAAATGATATAAAGAACACTTTAACTTTTCACTATAAATTTTCAATTTTCAACAATAATTGAAAGAGGAATTAAGATGCATTATAAGTTTTTTTTAGAGCACTTTCCTTTTTTAGGTAATATTTCATGAGTTTATTATAGAGATAAGGTTCTTGTAATCAACTGTAAAACCACTTGTTAAATGATTCAAATTTATTCAAAACAAAAACATATATAAAAAGAAAAGTCATATGAAATTTATAAAAATTAGGGAAAGGAAAAGAGTCTTCCTATTTTAATTGACAAAATTCCATAAGCTGATCATAAGAATGAATTTCCTGTATAAATGCAATCAGCTGTTAGAAATGAGCCTTATTATTAAAAAAAAAACAAAAATATATTTACATATATACAAATGAAGATAACCCAAAATAATTTCAAGAACCAGGAGAAGGAGGAATGACTTCCTCTTCTACCAGCTCCATCTCCTCCTATTGTAAGGCATTCTGCACAAAATCTTCTTTAGATATTGGTTGATGATAAAGTCTAAGTCTATGTCCATTTACAACAAAGGAAATTTGCGAATAATCAATTGTCTTAATCTTAATAGATCCATTATCAAAAGTTGTAACAATTTCATATGGACCCATCCAATGACTAGTTAATTTACCTTTAAAGTGTTTGTACCTTGAATAAAAAATTAATGCCCAGTCTCCAATTTTGAATTGTTTTTGTTTAATATATTTATCATGCCACTTTTTGCGTTGGTTTTGTATTAGAATCGTGCATTGAATGGCATCTTGCCTAATCTCATCTAATTCATTTAACTGCAGGATTCGTTGTCTCTGTGCTTCTTCCAGATCCATCCCTAATTGTGCAGCCATATGAAAGATTTTGACTTGAAATTCAATGGGTAGAAGAACTTGTTTACCATAGACAAGTTCATAAGGTGTGTGTCCAGTGGTATTCCTCCAAGTTATTCTATAAGCCCACAAGGCTTCTGGAGGCCTATCTTCCTAGTCTTTGTGGTGTAACTGGATAGTCTTAGTCACGATGGCTTCTAATACTTTGTTGGTAGACTCTACTTGACCATTGGCTTGCGGGTGATATGGTGAAGATTTACAATGTCTAATACCATATTTTTAAGTAAGCTCTTTCATCAATTTGGAGGTAAACTGAGATCCTTGATTGGTTACAATTTCCCTAGGTACACCAAATTGGGTAAATATTTCTTCATATATGAACTCTACCACAGATTTCTCTATCGTTCGGAATAAGGCCTTAACTTACACCCACTTGGTGACATAGTCTGTACAGACTAGGATGTACTTCTTCTTGCAATACATAGGGGAAATTGGTCCAATGAAATCTAGAGCCCATTTTTCAAAAGGCTCAATCATCACTTGGGGTTGTAAGGGCATCTCATCGGACAATGTAGGTCTACCCATTCTTTGGTAACTGTCACATCCCTTGACATACTTGGCAACATCCTTAAAAATGCTTGGACAATAATATCCAGAGTGCAACACTTTGTATGCTGTTGTCTTATCAGAAAAATTCCCACCACAAGGTCCACCATGACATGCATGGAGGATCTCTGCCATCTCATCCTCTCATACACATCGTCTAGTAATACGATCAAGACCAGTAGAAAAAAGATCATTGTCCACCCAAGAATAATTATAACTTTGAACTACAATCCTACGTTTCTCGGGTGGGGAGAGATGGTTTGGTGGCTTTACAGTTGCAAAATAATTGGCTATGTCTGCAAACCAAGGGGTTCGAACAGACACAATGAACAAATGTTCATATGGAAAGCTATCATCGATAGGACTGGCATTATCGTCAATTTGAATTCGAGAGAGAAAATTTGCTACCACATTCTCTCGACCGGGAATATCAACAATAGTGATGTTAAATTATTGTAACAAAAGATGCCACCGAGTCATCCTACCATTGGTGATTGGTTTATTCATTAAATATCTAATGGAAGAGTGTTCTGTGGGTATGAAAACTTCATATCCCGTGATATAATGACGAAACTTGTTGATGGCATAGATTACTCCCAAAAATTCTTTTTTAGTAACAATGTATTTCGATTCTACAAGAATCAAATTTTTACTAGCAAAATAGATGGCATGTGATGTTTGTCCCTCTTTTTGACCTAAGAATGCTCCTATATCTATGTCGGAAGCCTCAGTGGATATATGGAAGGGAAGGGACCAATTGAGGCCCTTAAGTATTGGTGCCACTGATAGCTTTTCCTTCAAGGTTTCAAAGGCAAGTTGACAAGGTTCAGTCCATTGAAATTCTGTATCTTTCATGAGTAATTCTAACATAGGTGCGGCTATCTTAGTGAAATTTTCAATAAAACGTCAATGACAGCCTGCGTGGCCAAGAAAGCTTCTTACCTCCTTCAGAGTTTTTGGAGGAGGAAGATTAACAATTATTTCTATCTTGGAAGGATCCACCTTGATACCTTGAAGAGAGACATGATGTCCAAAACTATGCCCTCAGTTAGTAACATCTTACATTTTTCATGACTAAGGGATAAGTTTGTCTCTTGGCACCGAATAAGAACTTTTTCAAGGTTATCAAGGGCTTCTTGGAAGGTATTACCATAAAATTTAAAATTATCCATATAAACTTCTACACAGTCATGTATAAGGTCGGAAAAAATTCCTAATACTGCACGTTGGAAGGTGGCAGGTGCATTACACAGGCCAAATGGAAACACTCTATAGGCATATGTCCCCCAAGAACAGGTAAAGGTTGTTTTGTCTTGAGCCTCAGGTGCTATTAATATTTGGTTGTATCCATTATACCCATCAAGGAAGGAGAAGTATTGTTTCCCTGACAAGGTATCTAACACCTGGTCAATGAAAGGTAAAGGGAAGTAGTCCTTAAGAGTGGCCTTGTTCAATTCTCAAAATTCAACACAGATACGCATTTCCCTGTAACTTTCTTTGGAACTAATACCATAGGAGATACCCATTTACTATGAGAAATTGGGTAGATAAAACGAACATTAAGGAGTTTTTGTAATTCATCTTTAACTATATCCTTTACAGCTGGATTCATTCTTCTCTGGGGCTTCCTGACAGGAGGTATGTTTGAATCTGTGTAAATGTAGTGAATACAAGTATCTGGGTGTATACCCTTCATATCGATGTATTCCCATGCAAATGCTTCATTTTGACTTTTGAGAACTTTTACTAATTGTTGTTGCTGACTCTCATCTAAACCTGCATTTATATATATAAATTTTTTAGGACTAACCTCACAAGGTATGGTGTAGGATCCTATATGTTCTTCGATTGCGAAGACATAAGGAGTATTCGTAAATGTTGAGAGGGTCATGTTTTCTTGGAATTCATCTCCAAAAATTTGGTCAAGTTGGGAAAAAGACCGAGGAAATTCTATACATGTTGTGGAAGAGACAAATTGGTTCAACACATTCTCGGTATTTTGTTCTTGAAGTGCCCAAGAGAAATCACTAACAAGGGAAAGTTCTTCCAAGTTCTCATCCCCAAAAGGACAATCTAACCAAAACAAATTTTCAGTTACTGGCTGTGCTAGTGGGTATAAAGCTAGTTTTCTTGTAGACAACCCATCAAAGATAATCATCTATCCATCCCTACATCCTATAAATGCATTAGCAGTGGCTAACCAAGGTCTTCCCAGAATAATAAGATGTCCTTTAGAAGGGTCCTTTGATTCTATGACCATAAAGTCCATGGGATATTCCCAGGAATCCATTGATACAATGATGTCATCTAAGATCCCAACAGGCTACACCATAGTGCAATCTACTAATTCTAGCATTGTTGGGGTAGGGCGGAGAAACTATCCTAAATGGAGAGTTTGTAAAACTGTGGTAGTCATCAGGTTAATAGCAGCTCCTAGATCAATAAGTGTGTTTCCTTTGGCAGTGTTATTGATGATAACAGTTACCACAAGATTTCTTGGATTTGTATACTTTGGAATTGTAGGTTGGTTTGCTATGTAATATGACATTTCATCTATGCCATGAATCGTCGGAGGGTCTTTTTGCTTTTTCCCCGGTCTTTTAATACAAAGTTCATTTATCACTTTATTATAAATTGGTATATCTTTAATGGCTTGTAACAAAGGAATCTTGATACAAATATTTTTCAATTCGTTAATGATATCATACTCTGGATAAGTTACAGGTTTTTCTATCACTAGACACTTCGGATATGGGGGTGATTTTTCTCTTGGAATTACTTTTTCATGAGGATGATTGTGTATTGAAGCTTTAGGAATAACCACATCTTCAAGAATGGGATCATTCAAAATTTTATTAGGTATGTATTCTTCTTCACTCTCTTCTTGGATAACAACTGATGATTTGGGTTGATCTTGCAGAACTCTTCCAAACCGTAGTTGAATCTCATGCACTGGAGCGATCGAAATGGCATATGATGGAAGAGGTAGAAACCCAATGCTGTTAAGAGATTGAGTTGGCTTGTTGTTAGGATTTGGTATCGGTTGTGCAGGTAATATTGTGGGTGTTGGGGGATTCATGTTTTGGAAATGGGGAGGTTGATTTGTGATAGGGGGTAGTGAAGGAGGTACAAATCCAGGCAAGAGTTGCTAGATATTAGGTGGGTAAGTATAGTTAGGCATAAGAGGAGGTGGTTGAGCATAATCTTGTCCTCTCCATCCATGCGGTCATTGCCGTTGTTGAGCATTCTGAGCAGGATACTGAGGTGGCCAATTTTTCCAACCTGAAGTGTTCCATTGTTGAGGAGGTTGATAAGGATGGTAATAGGGTGGAAATTGTGATGATGGGTCCTGATATGATGGTTTATCTATAGGTTTCCAAGGCCTCCTAGATGTTTCACCAAATTTTCCACTCTTGTATACGGCTTGCAACCTAGGCAACGATGGACAATTATCAGTTGGATGTTCTTCTATACAAAGGTGAAATATATAAACATTATTCAATGGACATTCCCGTTGGCGATGTTTAGTTCTACACCTAGGACAAAAAACACTCATTGCTGCATGCTCTTCATCCTGTCTCTTTTTAGCTTGTAATGCATCTAATTGAGAACCCATGGCTCCTAAGATATCTGTTTTGAAATTTTCTAATAAGTTTCCCAATTCTACCCTTGTAACTCCACAAGGAATGGATCTGTTTCCTTTTAGGTTCGTAGTATAAGATTCTCGAAAGTGTATTCCACTTTTCCCTTCGCTCCTGGAATAATTCCTACATAGCTCACAAATTTGTGTGAAAGACTTATGAGAGATGTCTCCTGCTACCATGAGATTAAGGTTTTCTAAGAATTCTTCTGAGATTCCCTTGAGAAAGAGTGTTCTTACTCCATCTTCCTGAAGATCACTTTATTTGGATTTATGTAACACATGATTAAATATTTCGAGATAGTCTTCTAGGCTCTCATCTTCAAGTTGTTGTATTTTGAAAATATCATTGATAGATTCCTTAGGTTTATAGTAATCCTGATATTTCCGTAGAAATGGAGTCTTCATGTCTTCCCAAGTTCTAATACTGGATTCTCCTAACCCCATAAACCATCGAAGAGCATAATCTTTTAATGTGGAAAGAAAAAGTATTAGTTTTTGGCCATCTTGTAGATAGTTATAGCTCCTACACAAAATGTCAAATTCGAATAAGAATGTATCTGGATCCTCACTACTCTTCCCATAAAAGATCGGTGGTGAGGAGGGAGGGATGTTTTTCATGGTTACATCTTGTGTGTGTCTAATATAGGGAACCCAAAAGTTCCTTCAGTTCTAACCTCTCCCTCTTCTTCACCTTGTTGGACATGATCTTCATTTTCATCCTCCATGAATACTTGATTTCCAAAGAGAGTGTACCTAGGTGGTTCCTTTCTTGGTGAATATGAGATGTACCAATGCTCTATTTTAGGGAGAGTATTCCTCTTTTTAGGAGAAGAATTACCAGCTATGTGGGAGCCTAGTTTTGAAGGTCCTACAATTGTTGTTTCAATCTGTGAAACAACTATGTTCACAAAATTTTCTAAAAGAGCGTCTACTTGTGCAGGATAAACAAAGTCTACTAGGTTTGGACCACCTACTATTGAAAAGGTAGTGTCTTTGGGATTTTGAGCTAATGGAGGGTTAAGAGGTTCTGATTTTTTATCCTTTTGAATTTCCTCTTGTCTAACTTCAATCTCAATATGAGATTGAGGTTCTTCTAATGGTATTTCTTTATGAACATACTTCTCTGATGTCTCTATGGTTCCCCCTAAATGGTTTCCAGAAAGTATTTCCTTATCTTTCCAAGTAGGACTATCCCCTTTAGATGTCTTCCGATACCTTTCCGTTGAGTTAGTAGTTGGGGTGGCACGCCCCCCGTACATGTTAGTAGGAAGCCTAGTTTTAATGTATCTACGTTTTGAGTCTCTAGACCTATTCATGAAAACACAGCTATAATTGAAACAAATTCTAATTGCATTACTACTGTTGCTGGGTTTTGGGGATGCCTGTTATAACAGATGCACAAGTTCTTGCCTATCGTCTTACCGCTCACCCACCACCAGCCTATTTCTAAGTTTCAAAAAGGAAAATTCAATCTATCATTAAGTTTAAGAGAGAATTCTACCTATCTACAACTCCCCGGCAACGGCGCCAAAATGTTGGGTGTATTTACTATCTTAAGGAATCACCAAATATTTAATTATCGACCAGGGTTGGTAATCTTAGAGTTGTGGCACAGTATATGCTGGGGTAGAATGGTACCTGAGACATTGGCTTGGCCAACCTTAGAAATGTTTAATAATGAAAATATTGGAAGATCTTTCGAAATGAAAAACCAAGTCAAACTTCGAAAATACAACTACTAAACTGGTTAAACCTAACTAAACCAATAGATCAGAATAGTATCAATCTATACTACTCTACTCTATGAACAATAGCTGAGAATATAAAACAACAAATACTATTCTAGGAAACAAGACTTGATCAAAAGCAAAACTATTCTTATGAAATTGGAAACTACTAGTTAATGATTCAAACTCTAATCTAGGAATTAGAAAGTAATAACTATGAATGAGTTTGGAAACCTATATATGAAATGATTCAATTAACAACTAACTATGGAAACAAGAAACTATATTATCTTAAAGCAAAATTACAAACTACTTAATGAATTCAATAGTTAAACTATTCATGCATTCGACAAATACTCAAAACTAAGCTAAACTACCTAATTCCATTCTCTTTGAGGATTCTGAGGAAATGTATCAAATGTAATAGGAATGGGGGAGAATGTATCAAAATGACTTTCAAATGTAACAAGGAAACAAAACATAAGTAAATCTAGTTTAACTTCTACAAAGAGATGCAAACTCAAGAATGTCCAATTACAACTAACTTTAAACATTGTAATCTATTCTTTATCCATAAGCAAATGACTTGGAAATAAGTTTAATCTAGAAGCAAGTAGAAAACTTAATAAAGATATTTACTTGAAAATGAATTTGATCTAGAAGTAAGTAGAAAACTTGATAAAGATATTTTATTTCTGAATCAAATCCTATCCTATGAACATCTTTATTAACTATGTGGATGAGAAGAGCAAATCCTATGCTTGAGCTAAGAAACCATTAAAACTAATGTACTTTGGAGAATGAAATTACTAAGTTTAATCTAAAATCAATCTTAATAGGAATTAAATAGACTAATATAAGAATGAAATTAATAAGTTATAGAATAGTAAAGTATTAAGAAATCAGACATAAGAGAAACATAATTTGAAAAGCAAACTAAAGCAAAGTTAAGGAAATGAAATGAAAACTAAGAATGGATTTGAAACTAAATTGGAACTCTATGTGGTTCAGAACAAGGTCCTAATTACATGTATAAATGCTGATCAATTACAAAAAATATCACAATTAAAAAATATAAGAAATTAAACTCTAAACAAGCATAAAAACAACACATAAAATATTAAAGTTCATATGATAGTCTGGATGACAGTCTGAAAGACAGTCCAAATGACAGTCCGGATGACAGAAAAAAAGATATAAACTACGAAAATGAGCAGCCTAAATGATTCTAACGCCACCTGGTTTATGCATATGAATCTACAGTGCAATAAAAGCAGTAACTGAACTATTTGGAGTTGAAACAAGAGGCAACTTATGCTAATCACTATATAAGGAAATAAACTATTTCTATTGCATAATAAAACAAGGTTGAAACGTAAGTGAAACTAATCTACAACCACAGGAAAATTAACAGATATGTATCTAATTACAAACTAAACTTGAACTACTGAAATAATTAAACTCTGTCTATTTGCAATGAAAAGAATGAAATGTAAGCTAAAAATCTATGCATGACCGGTCACTTTAACTTCTAAGAATGTAAATTAAATTAGCAGCAAGACATAAATTGCAAGAAATAAAGTAGCATCTATAGGAAAAACCAAGTTAAATGCATATACTGAAAATGAAAACTATTTACTTGCAGAAAGAAAATAACAAAATATACACAGTAAAAACCTCTGGTTGTTGAGGGGCCCTTCTCAGCAATCAGGGATTGGAACTAACTCAAATTAATCACCAATAGGACATCAACAGCTAAATCATAAACTTCTATTAACTAAAAGAGTTACACAGTAGTTTTCTAGCTCTGCGTATTTCTCTACTGGATGCTACTAACTCCTATTATCTATTATGCTGCGTTTCTCCAAAAGAGACGTGTTTATATAATTTTTACAATAAGAGAGAAGGTGGACCCTTTCAGTAGTCGACCTCTCTAAAAATAGGAGGTTTTAATGGCTTAAGAAATGGCTCAGCACGGCACATAGGTCGTCTTCCTGATTCCACAGGCGTTGGTTCTCCTTGACGTGAGCAGCTGTGCATTGGTTCCTTTAGACATGGGAAGAGGATGCGTTGTCAAGCTGGGCGGGCAGGGTTGTGGATCTTCTAGAATGAAGGATCATGAACCATGAGGGCCACGTTACCAATAGAACCCATGTCACCATTTTTGTCTTTAATGCCCTGGAATATTCCAACCAATGATTCTGCGGGTGTGAACAGAGAGCTAAACGACAGTTCAAATGTGGTTGGGCATCTTCAGCGTGAATGTGCGTTTGAATGAAGGTCCGTTTGAGACCCGTAGACTACAGAACGAAGTCTGTATGCCAAGTAGGTCAAAAAAAGTTATATTAACGTCAATAAACCATAATATGATGATAATTACTCACTATTTAAATGATATTCAAATAAGTGCATACCCGGGTTTGATTGAAGGTCTGAATGACGAGAAATATGAATTAATATATCAAAAATAGTGAAAATAACGCCAACATAGCACTTTTAACGATAAAAAATGATGAAAAAAATGGACATTAACATTCCCCTAAACCAGAGATATGCCAGGCCCCACTGAGCAAAACAAAGAGGAAGTCAGGAAGAAGGATGAGCTGCGGTAGCAACTGCCTTTGACTTAGAAGAGAAAGTAGATTTAGGCTTGAACCTCTTGGCTTGGGCTCTCAAGGTATCATGCCTCGTTTGGAGAGAGTCATGAGAAGATGTTATGGCTCTGTTCAAGTCTTCCACACTCTTCACTTGTAAACGCAGTTCCTTATTCTCTTCGTGAAGCTCAGAGATCATCTCAACATACCTCATTCCGTATTTTTAACTGTGCCATGTCTTGGGTCAATCTGTCCACAGTTTGATGGAGTGGAGTAGATGGTTCTGCAAAAGAGTCATGATCTTTGTGGGGGCTTGATCCCTGTAAACATGTTTTGGGATCAACAGATGTAGTGTGATCTTCAAGAGCCTTATCTTCAATGTGTGCATGAGCAGGTTCAAAGACAGGGGCTTCAAGCGAACTAGAAGAAACATTGGCTAACGCAAGAAGGGGTGATTCAAGGACAGGATCGCCCATTTGGTTATCAGGACTATCTGCGTGCACCGACTGAATGATGGGCTGCACAATAGATTGGACGATGGTCTGATCGATGGACTGGTCATGGTTTTCCCTTCTTGATTTCGTGGGTAATAGTGAAAAGAGTGGGGGTTTCATGGTCGTGTCCTCGTGGACAAGCTCAGGAGAGGAGGATGAGTGGACAAGGTGCATTTCTCCTGAGATACCCTCATCAAATCGTACAGACTTGGTGTCCCTTTTTACTTGGGCAGAGAAAAAGGGCTTTGGTATAAGTGTGATGAGAAATTCACTCGGGGACATAGATGTGTTCCGCAAAAGCTCTATCTGTTGGATGTGGATTCCTTGCTTGCCTCTGAAATTGGTGAAGAAGCTCCAGATACAATGGATGCTCAGGTCGACATTCAAGAGCCGCCTATTGACCCTCTGTCTCAGAATGGCCAGCCATAGATATCTCTCCATGCATTAGATGGAATCACCACTCCCCAAACAATGCGGGTCAGGGGCTACTTCAAGAAGCTTCCTCTTACAATACTCATTGATTCTTGTAGCACTCATAATTTCATTGACCCTTGGAACGCCAAACAGGATGATTGTTTTATTAATCCTTGCTCCAACTTTGAAGTCATGGTTGCCAATGGTGGCACCTTACCTTGCAAATGGAAGTGTCGTAACGTGCGTATCTCTACGAGATATTATAACCTACGCTCTGACATGTTTTCCTCGACCTTAGGTGAATGTGATGTGGTTTTGGGTGCTCAATGGCTATGCACACTTGGCCCCATCTTATGGGATTTTGTTGAACTTTGGATGCAGTTTCCCCCCAATGGAAAAAAAACACACATTGAAAGGCTTACAACCAGGGTCTCTCAGCATCATCTGTTCACATCGCATGGAAAAAATCCTTAAGAAGAATTCACATGGTTTCATCGCTTAGATGCATTCCATTTAGATGCAACCATCAGCAGTCTCCACTACTCCTTTGGATCTACAACAAATTCTGGATTGATATACAGGTGTCTTTGTTGAACCAGTGGGATTGCCACCTTCAAGGTCAGAGGACCATCATTTTCAGCTCCTTCCTGGAAACATTCCTCCCAACATCAGGCCCTATCGCTACCCATTTTACCAAAAAACAGATATTGAAATGCCCATTTGGGACTAACTGAAGCAAGGTATTATTCACCCAAGCGCTAATTCCTTTTCTTCACCAGTTCTTCTTGTCCACAAAAAATATGGGTCATGGTGCCTTTGCATTGAATTCCGAGCACTTAATCACCTCACCATCAAGGATAAGTTTCCAATTCCTATTTTTGATGAGCTTCTTGATGATCTTCATGGTGCTCAATTTTTCTCCAAGTTGGATCTTTGTTTTGGGTATCATCAAATTAGGGTTCATGAGGATGATATCCCTAAAAAAACTTTCCACACACATGATGGCCACTATGAGTTTTTGGTCATGCCCTTTGGCCTCACTAATGCTCCTTCCACATTCCCGACCTTGATGAATAAAATATTCCATCCCTACTTGCATAAATTCATTCTGGTATTCTTTGATGATATCCTCATCTACAGTAAAACATGGGTTGAACATCTCCAGCATCTGGATCTTGTAATAAAAATTTTCTCTAACCATCATCTCCATGCCAAACAGTCTAAATGTGTTTTTTGAAAGAAGGAAGTCAAGTATCTCGGACACATTATCTCAGCACAAGGGGTTCGTGTGGATCCTGCCAAAATCGCTGCCATGAACAATTGGCCACATCCTCAGACACTCAAGAGCCTTCATGGTTTTTTGGGGTTGACTGGCTACTACCGCAAGTTTGTCAAAGATTATGGAAAGATTGCAGCTCCATTATTTGCTCTATTGAAAAAGGATGCTTTTACATGGACACATGCTACTGAGTGTGCATTTGACAAACTGAAACAAGCTATGTGTTCTACACTTGTTCCATCTATGCCCAATTTTTGCAAGACCTTCACTATTGAGAGTGATGCTTGCGGCAATGGACTTGGTGCTGTTCTCCTTCAAGATGAACACCCCATTGCATTCACCAGCAAATCCATTTCAGGTAAGAATTTAGTTGCCTCTACATATGAGAAGGAAATGATGGCTATTTTGCATGCAGTACAGAAGTGGCGACCATACCTATTAGGGAATCATTTCTGCATCAAGACTGATCACCAAAGTCTGAAATATTTCTTGGAACAACGTGTATCCTCCCCAGCACAACATAAATGGGTTAGAAAACTCATGGGTTATGACTATGACATCACTTACAAGAAGGGTAAGGACAATATTGTGGCGGATGCTCTTTCTTGCACATTTGATGACCAAGGTTCTCTTTTAGCTATTTATATGCCTGTTCCAAATTGGTTGCAATCTGTTCAATAGGGCCATGTCAATGAATCTTCATTATCTCAAATCCAACACTTGGCCAACAACCCTTCTGCTATACCACATTACTCTTGGGATGGTGCTTCCCTGAGATACAAGGGTCGTCTGGTGCTTCCCTAGAGCACGGATCTTCAACAGGCTGTCTTCTATTAACTCCATGATTCTCCATCGGCAGGGCACTCTAGGTTCCTCAAAACGTATGGGAGGGCACGAAGTAACTTCTTTTGGTAGGGAATGAAAGGATAATTCAATAGACGGTGGCTGAATGTGATACCTGCCAGTGCAATAAGGGTGAAACGACAATCCTTCCGGTATTGCTCAAACCCTTTCCCATACCTACATGGATTTGGAAAAATATTTCTATGTATTTCATTGAAGGGATCCCTAAATCTGGAGGGAAGACAATGATTTTGGTTGTGGTTGATCACCTCTCCAAATATAGTCATTTTTGTGCTCTCATCCATCCCTATACAACCTCCTCAGTCGCTCCAATTTTCCTGGACCAGATCTTTCATCTTCATGGAATCCCTTCTTCCATTGTCTCGGATTGTGATGCGACTTTCACCAGTAGTTTTTGAATAGAACTATTTCGCCACACTGGCACCAAACTGAAGATGAGTTCAGGGTATCACCCACAAACAGATGGTCAGACTGAAATTATCAATAAATTCTTGGAAACTTATCTTTGTTGCTTCACCTCTGAACGACAACATTAGTGGGAAAAATGGCTCCCTCTCGTTGAATGGTGGTACAATACCTCTTACCACACTGCCTCTAAAATGAATCCGTATGAAGCAGTTTATGGTCAGGCACTGCCAGTTCTTCTTCCATACACCCCCATCCGTTCACCAGTTCAGGAAGTTAACACGGTCCTTCGAAACCGCGATCAGATTCTTCGCATTTTGCGGGAAAATATTCACATGGAAAGAAATCACATGAAGCAACAAGCCTATCAACACAATTCTGAGTACACTTTTCAAGCAGTTGATATGGTTTTTCTTCATCTCTATCCCTACAAGCAATCCTCCCTGGAACTCAAAGGGAATCATAAGATCACTCCAAAGTTCTATTGGCGATATCAGATTCTTCAGAAGATTGGGTCCGTTGCTTATAAATTGGAACTTCCTCCTTCTTCCCGCATTCATCCAATATTTCATGTCTCTTGTCTGAAGAAAGTTCTTGGCACCAACATCAGAGGAAAAACTATTTTACCAGTACTGGATAATGAAGGATCCGAAGGCCGTCCTTAATAAGCTCACTCGTAAGCTTCGCTCTCGCTCTATCCCAGAGGTCTTAATTCAATGGCACGGAATGCAACCAGAGGATGCTACATGGGAACCACTCCTTCAGATTCAACAACAATTTCCTCATCTAAATCTTTGAGGACAAAGCTTTTTCTAAGGGGGAGGGGATGTTAGGAACCCATGTCAACCCTTCTCTTTACTTTGTTAGTATATTGTTGTTGGACTCATATGCTTTGTAAGTCGTCCTGTAGTATTTGTTGATCCATAGTTTGTATTATTGTTGTTGGACGTATATGCTTTGTAAGTCGTCCCGTAGTATTTGTTGATCCATAGTTTGTACTGGCCCATGGTTTTGACCCATAGTTTGTATTGGTCCATGGATTTTTCTTAAACTTGAATGTATTGCTTTTCATATATGTTTAAATACTGGATAATATTTTTTCAATTTTGTTTTATCAAAATGCATGATTTTTTCAATTAGAAATATATTTATTCTTTGATTCCAATAAATAATACGATATGTTTAGTGCATGACGTTTTTTAGCATACACAATTAAATTAATGATTTGAAACCTAAGTAATTATTATGTAGTTTAATTTTTAATAAATAAATTGGACATTTCAATTGTGAAAAACACCTAACAATTAAGAAAAAATGATTTTTCCCTCATTAATAGAGAATAAAGCATTCTAAAAGTCTAGATAATCTCAAGGTAGTAATGAAAATGCAACATCATGATCTAACAAATGAACTCAATCCTTAAATAGTTTAAAATCAAGTTTTCATTGAGTTCTTATAATTTCTTTTTTGTTAGATGAATCTCAAATCATATGGTAATAAATCTATATGGCTTCCATTGCTAGTGAATTTTGATCAAAACATGGTGCTACGAATATAAATAGGATAATAATAAAATAATAATTGTTAATTATTATAATAGTTAGCTATTAATGTGAAGGGACATAACCCTTGATTATGAATGCTCAAGCCATATAAAAGGAGAGCTATGTTGTAATATTCAATCATCTTTTTTCTTCTTATCTATTCTATTATCAATATATATTTTGGCCCATTAATGGCTTATATTTTTTACCAAGTGTTTTGGTGAATTATTTGTGTGAACGAACAGATTGTTCGCTTCACATGGATTATGAGATTATTCAAAAATATTACAAAATGGCATTGCATGATGTGTTCAACAAGCTCAACGTCAATATTACCTCAACACTAATTTTCAACTTTGAAATGGTCGGTGATATGATTTTTGTGATTTTGCTTCTTGTACTATATAATGGTTTTCCTCTTATTATGAGAGATATATTACTTATATTGGTCGTAGTAGTTCCTAAATAAGTGATTCAAAGCAACACTAGACATATAGTGTATTGAATTCCGACCTTGATGAGAACAAGGTACAAGAAGCACAAATATTTTCTTACAAATATTCAAATTCACCTTCATTCATTCCTAATGAGGTATCCAATAGGGGAAAACACAAAAATAAACCCCCAATGCAAAAATTATATCATCTTGTGTTTGATATATTCATCTTATGCTGACATTTCATTGCAAAGATAGAGAAAAGAAATGTGCATCCATTAATTCATTTACATTGCACCTACATTAAAACTTTATCTACACCTTTCATGTTTTTTTTGTGAGATTTCTCCATTCAAGATCCAAGTCAACTTGAACATTACTCGATGTGAGAGGAAGGTATTGATTCAATATGACTAGATAACTAGTTATACAATGTCAAGGAATATTTGTAAGTGAAATGGTTATACGATAAAGAAAAGACCACCTTCGTAACTACAAAATTAGTGCCAATAATTCTATATTGACAAGAGTTTCCAATATAAAATACATAGACTAAAATTATGCTATTAACACATGGAAAATTTTCACGGAGGCATTGCAAATGAGCTTTACCCTTCAAATATCATGATGATCAATACATCAAGTGTTAGTTATTTTTCTCACACTAAGACTAGTTAGTACTATAAAATACCAAATAGTTTCATAATCTTATGATAGAATAGGATATAAGGCATGGTATTATTCTTAAATAATGAAACTACACAGTGTCATGTAATAAGTATTGGCTATGGTTTCTCTCTATTAATAGTTTGGATTATTATTACCACGTTACACTAGAGATCAAGTATTATAAAATTTTACCAAGAAAACATGCCAATGATAACCATACATTATTATTATCCTATAAATAACCTAACATTTCCAACCATAAGTTCTGAGTCTCCAAGTTTAACCATGTTAGTAAAGTCAAAAGGATACAAATTAGGCCAATGAAACATTGGAAGGTCAATACAATAAGGTATATAAATGGTCAATACAATAATATAATGACATGGTAGGTTTATAGTGTTAGCGATAAGAAATTGTTGAGTAATATAGTTTGGTGTTAATTTATTCATTAATATAGAACTTTTGGTGTGCACTAAACCATTATGAATCTATAGTGTGACCAGCCAAATAAGCGCTCATTGTAATACAACTATGTGAAACTAGCACATACTTATAGTCATATTTTTGCTACCATGCATGACAACCACTTTTGATCTTTAACATACCATTGATCCAAAGTCATTGCTTGATCTACATGGTTCTAGTTCAACCCTTATATTAGTGGGTGATTGAAAATTCCACATTAGAATAACTCATTCCACTGTATCATAGATCATAACATAACTCACAAGATTGGTGTGCTTGACTAGTATGGTGATAAAAGTTGACTAGGTATGTAAGGTCATCTATATATAGTGATTAAGTCAGTGCCTTCCCTAGCTAACTACTTCCAATATTTGAGTGATTAGTTATGTTGATATATTATACTTTGGGTGATTTTCAATGGACTACCTAGTTTTATGTATTTAATCATACAATGTAATGTACCAACTTAGTATTGTGGCACAAAAACTTTAGACTTCTCAAATTTGATCAAACAATGGCTAAGGAAGCTAGAATTGCTGGGGATGGGAAAGATCAAAGGCTATGGATGGATGGAAGGTTATGATATGAGTTGATACCTATGAAAAATTTATTGAGACCATGTAATGTACCCACCTGCTGACCCAATGCAAGGAAGGGAAAATGGCACTAAAATCTGGGCATTTCATAAAACTTAGCCCACTAATTAGAATCATAAGAATTTAAACATTGGTGTGCAGATACAAATTAGGCAATATGCACAACGGAATTTAAAACTAATCCACAAACACAATTCATGCCCATCCAACATATCAAAATAGTCCTCAAATTGATGCATTGTAGAAGTAAATACATAGACATAAAACACTTAACTTCATTGTGCAATTGTCCCAAGCATCTAGCTATGTCGCTGCAACGTTCCACCCAGCCATAGGCTCTTCGACAGCTTATACTGAGTCTGTCCGAAGGCCACCCCCGAGCTGGGCATGATTCTCACAAGGAAAGGGGACATTCACTCTCTCACAAACAATTAATCATTCCATCTGAGCCAAGCCAGTCCATAGCTGGGTTTATCAGGCTACAATTGAACCATGGATGCTTATTCTCAAGCTCAAGCCAAAACAATGAATACCCATACCCAAACCCCAACATATTCGTTTCTCACTCAGCAAGCACAAACATTGGGCATAGATACCCATTTCCAGCAATGGAATTCACAAACAAGATGGCCATAGATTTTCCCCCAAATCGTGGCTCACCCAAAACGAGCTGTGAGAAAGGAAATGCATCCACAGGGAGGAAAAACGTTTTCTCCCCAACTCTCTCAGCATTTAACAACAAAAACGGTCTCTATGGAACCCCCGTTCCATTCCCCTTCTTCCCCACTGGTATACAACACAAAAACGCCCATCTCTACTGGGAGAATGAAGGAAAAACACAACAAACATGCCTGGAAAATGCCCAGGTAGCTCTCAACTCGTGAGGGAGAAGGAATGATCATGGATTATCGCTTGGGGGAGAAATTCATGGCTCTTTTTCTTTCCCAAGGAGACAAACACGTTTTTCCATAAAGGGTGGCTTGCCCATACCCTAATTTGGACAGCCATACCTCTCCATTCCCAAGGCATTAACTACCTCAACCAACTCTTGGGAGAAATCAATGGTTGGGTACAAAAGTCAACATGGGTAGTTGAGGGTTTGATGGGTTTTCTCATTGACACTTGGCTTGACCTGATTGGCTCAAGGGTTTGAATTTTTGCCCTCCCAATTCCTTGTGAAATCATGCCCCCATCTCTTTGTTGCATTGCATAGCTAGTTGTGGGTATTTTTATTAAAATGCATATTACATGATATTTGAATTTCTAATGTGCATTGCTAGCACGCAAACCATATGCATCACTAAATCGATGGCAAGGCCTTGGCCTTGAGCTCCTCACCATGATTTCATAACAATATTACATCATTTATAATGTTAATGCCATGGGGTCAAACTGGGGACATTACATTCCCCTCCCCTTGGAATAACACCGTCCTCGGTGTTCCAACACTTCGGATTATATACCCACTTTACACATGATTCAAAATTCACAAGATGTGACAGGTCTGCTCTGCGTTTCATCCCTTTACTTTGAGCTTTCAGGACCAAGTCCTTTGGATTCCACAAGCTGCTCTTGCTGGCTTGATCTTCCAGTTCTGCAAGTGGGCATCGCTCCACAACAACCCCTTCCGTTTGTTTATCTTCCAATTGATCTACAAGTCTGGAATTTCATGGATTTCATCTTCCTTGTTGTCCTGGTAACTAATTGAGGAAGACTTCCAGCCAAAACAAATAGCTTATGGTCTGCTGCCATGATCATGGTGCACAAATGGCTCTCTCTTTTCTCACCAGCAACACTTGGCTAGTAATAGTTGTAATCAATGGCTTTCAATTTCTCACCCGTGAGACTCATCATGGCAATTCCTGTTAGGACAAGCATAACACAATGTTAAAATTAGTCAATTATTTTCCCAATTGACATGGAACGTCCATGCTTTACTCATGAGTCTTCCACACATTTTATGCTTTCCCAATATACACATGAACTCATTCATGTTCATCCTTTCACCGGAAAATAACCATTTCAGTAATCACAATTCATTCAAGCAATTAAACACAATTTGTTTTCATTTATGACATGCACTCAACAATCTTTTGTTTCTGAGATGCATCCGTCAAAAGGAAAGAGAAGAGTAAGAGTTCCCCCCTCTTAGTCTTGTTCCAATCCGGAGCCACACCATCATTGGTGGTTCTATGCTCCTCAGCCTCTTTCACTTCAATGTGAATGCTTGACTTGCCCTTTCTTGGCTATGACACTTAGTGTCTAAGGTCTGTCTAATTCCTTTCAACTAGGGAACCCTTCCCCATTGTTTCTTACAGAACCTTTGGCTGCTAGGACCCACACAGTTCCACTAGCACCATCTTTCATTACTGCTCATACTGAGCTCTTTAGGATAGTCATATGTCCACATGCATCCTCCAGATGCTTTCATAGTACTTGCTTCTAGCAATACCTACACTCAAACATTGAATCAATTCACATGCTTAGTGTATTTTTTTTTTTATAAGGTTTATCTCTAAACAAGAGTTTAAGAAATACACATGTATATTCATAAGCAAGAGTTACAAGATAACCAAATACTTATTTGTACTGGATGTATTCACTTTACTCTATAGGATCCTTCTTCGCTTTATAAGCATTGGATTTCCCGTGGATACAACAATGAATGTTGGACCAGCATGTAGGCTACTCCACAACCATTTGAATAGGCGATGTCAGGCCAGTACGCTGATTGGTTTTATCAATTGTTTAAGGGAGTGTTTGGCCAGCACGCCGACTGCTCCGCAACATCAAGTGGTTAATGTTCCCACCAACTATTCTCTGAATTTACCAAGAATTTTATAGTGCCCAACCAGTTACTCTCTGGCTTTACCAAGAATTTTATAGCGCCAAACCAGTTACTCTCTAGCTTTACCAAGCATTTATAGCTCTTTCAGGGTCCTTGCTTCCTGTAATGGCCAAGGTTTCCAATAAAGAAACAACAGTGCATTAGCTTGGTTGTCATAAGGCTTATACCTGAAGTCTTCATTATTCCAAACAAGAAATAAATGGAAATGAATACTTATCTATATTGTGCATTTTCCTCGCTACTCCATAGGTTTCCTTCTCTACTTTACAAGCCTTGGATCACCTGTGGGGTGGATGCTTGGCCAACACACATGTTGCTCCACAACATCATCCGAATAGGTAATGCCAAGCCAGTGCGCCGACTGGGTTTATCAAGCATTTCAAAAATCAATATGCTAAGCCAGTACGTCGACTGGGTTTATCAAGCATACAATAACCATTTCCAAGCCAGTTCTCCGACTGGGTTTGTCAGGAAATAACACCCTTCACCAATACCTCCACAACATGCAAATAACCAATGCCAAGCCAGTACACCGACTGGGTTTATCAGGCATCCAGCAACCATTCGCCACAACACCCAAATAACCAATGCCAAGCCAGTACACCGACTGGGTTTATCAGGCATACACAACCATTGCCAAGCTAGTACATCGACTAGGTTTATCAGGAAATATGAACAACATAATATGATTACGTGGCTCCTTTTCTTATGCAACCAGTGGTTCCCTCCAGGAACTCCATAGGTGACTCACTTGACTACAGGCTAGCATGGCCCCACAATACCCACTCACACTACACAAGGATGATACCCCTTTTCTGCAACACAGCTCCTTGGGCCTATCCATCTCTTCTAGTGTCCTTTAGTGTGAGTGTAGAAAGGTTACCACTGCCCATACAGTCCTCTTGAGCACCCTTTATTCACTTTTCCTCTTACATGCAACACCAAATTGCATCTGTGTAAGATGATAGCACAAGAAGGATAAGCAGACTCATCAATATTGCTTCTCTAAAATTGTAACCATATTTCATAACATTCACTATCAAGTATTGAAACACCAAGAATGCATCCATTCCCTTAGGGTGTAGTCAATATTGAAACCCTAACATAACCCATCACCCGAAAGGTATGCATCCCTTTCTGATGTGAGCCATGTAGGCCTTAGTCACACTCAAGCAGTCTGGAACAATAATGAAATAATAAAACATGCTCTGCATATTAAATCTAATAACCAGACATGTATATCCTTAGTTAGGGTTACCGAATACTCATTCGTTTCACAAATGTATATTTTCTTCATTTGCGAAGAATGGGGGCTCCCTTCTCTGAGTCAATAGTCCTTCGATTTGCCACCCCAATCTTTTCTCATGCCATAACCCACACATGCCTTCTTGGCATAATTTACTGTCTCACTCACATGCTTTACCAACATGCAGTTCGGCTGAGACATTATCAACATTTACAATGGCGTTTCACCCGAAACCCATTTCCAAAGCATGGGATCCTTCCCATCTAGTTTGGCTTCTGCAGGCCATCACACATGGTCTCCCTGCAATGTGTCATCCTGGCACACTTTATCAAATAGCCAAACAGTCAGCAACATTTAGCAATACGCTTCAAATATGATTGTTCCATAACCAATCAATAGCATTAATAATTAAATTCAATATGAATTACAATTCTGTCTCCTACAGAAATTGATTTGCTTAGCATTGAGTCTCTCCTCATATTGTTTGGCTCTTGTAAGTGGTATCACTCTACCCATTATGGTTTCACCCTTGCTACCATACATGAACACCCACCTATAACATGTCCTCCTGGCACAATTCTATATAAGCCAAACAGTCATTAGCAATTATAAGCAAATTTGCAAATCTGTTTTCCTATAGAAATTAGATTTGCAACTATGAGACTATTCTCATAAACTTTGGCTTCTGCACATGGTAGATCTCGGTCTTTACTATGGACTTATCTTCATTGCCATACGCAAAACTTTTCTACGTGAAAACTGAAATTTCAATCATCCAAACACGTTGTGAGTATGTATGCATATACTCTTTTCATTGCTACAACAGTCACTGAAGTGATCTCAGAATTATGCGCTCTATAATTCAAACACTTTCAGTTGTTTAACATTTGAAATGTAATGAAATATATATATATATTTCTATATATGCATCATTATTACAATAAAATTGCAAGACATAATCACACTATCCATGCAATTTAAATAACTGTAAATACTCATTACTTCATATTCCATGCAGCTCTGCCCTTCCAACAGAGTGCTTTGGTAGCCCATCACATGTCTACCTTCTTCACTCAATCATTCTCCTACATTCATAGAAGCTTATGAAATGGTCTCAAGATTAGCAATACTCCACCATTTCATCTATTATCTATCTGTATTGAAACATATATATGTTACACCCATGCATTCACACAATGCTTTTCAACATGTGTACCTACACATGCATGCATATTTACAACATTTACCGAATATTTCAATGCACATGTCTTCAATGCCATCTTGCATGATTTCATGAATACTATGCATTCAAACATACTATGGCCTAACCATGATTACTACGTACAGCATGCACTACCATGACAGGTCCATAAGTCCTCAGTTGCTTTGGTTGTTAAACTCACAACCAATATTCACAAATGGCATGATATGAATTCATATGAATGCATTGAGGTTTCTAGAAACTATAGGGTGTAAGGCTCCTTGCCTTCATTTACCCACACCTGACCATACTTGGTAGGTTAACATTCACATTTAGGCACTCAATACCACATGCAAACCAAATCATCATAGTTTAACTGTAGTTGAAGGGATCTTACCAAATCCTCCTTCAACATTCATGCAACTAAGCATAAATAACCATTACCCGCATGGCTGTCATTAACATCGCTTGATGTTACCTGATCAGTTGGCCTCTTACCAAGGCTACTCTGTCCTTTTGCCAACATCATGAACATGGATTTGTTGCACCATCCTCTCTTCATAAGGTTGTACGCAACAATCATCGTCCACATCCTTAGCCATGCTTCGGTTGTCTTTGGTCCTACAACCAATGTGAACACGACTTATTATTAGCAACCACAATCATTGTCTTAAGTGGCTCATTGCATATGTAAAACCTCACTATTTTACCAATATGCAATATCATATATATGCAAAAACATTTTCACATGCAATGTGCAATACGCCATCTAGTACATATTCACTTCATCTATCTATCCTCTTGCATTTCCAGCATCCCTATGCCATAATTTTTCAGAATATAAATACAATAGCAAGAGAGGAGTTAAGGAATTCTTCCCAATTTCTCATTCCATCATGGGGTTACTCATCCACATCATAGCTAATCCTTTCCTTGGCTTCCCTACCAAGCATACAAGCAATCATTAGCTATGATATTATCATGAATTAGCAATTCAACATATACATGTGTGCAATCATTCATTCTTGCTATTTCCAAACATGCAATTCTTATGCTATAAACATAAATAGTTTAAGGTGAGGCATTTTCCCTTTCATCTTCCATAATGGATATCACAACCAATTTCTCTTGCTGAGAATTCCATCCTTTATGCAATCTGTGCTTCTCATCCCAAGAGTGCATTTCACACTTTCAATGACTGTCTTTGGGGGATGACGGGGGTCAAGGGGGCTTTCCCCCTTGTGGCTCACCACTGCAGGGCTGGTCGAGGGCAACGCCCTCGTTTTTTTTTTTTTTTGTAAATCCTTCCATTTCGCGCAATCTAGTGCATAAGTTCCATGGCAATTTTTCCATTTTCGGCACCTGAGAATCTCCCTGAAAACTGGCCGAAATTCCTTGTTTCGAAGCAACTTGTGGAGTTCTTCCGCAATTCTGGAGTTCTTCCACAATTTCGGAAGAGGATTCCTTCTGCAGTTTCGGAAGAGAATCCCTTCCGCAGTTTCGGAAGACACTGGGAAATTCTTTCTCCAGTTTTGGGGCGATTTATCGAACGCTTCTGCAATTGCAGGGCGGTTTGTGGAATGCTTCCGCAATTGCGGGGCAATTTGCTGAGTGCTTCCGCAATTGCGGAATGCTTTCGCAATTGCGGGGTGATTTGCGGAATGCTTCCGCAATTGCGGAACGATTCACCGAAGTCTTCTGCAGTTGCAGAACGATTCGCCGAAGTATTCCGCAGTTGCAGAACGATTCACGGAACTCTTCTGCAATTGTAGAACGATTCACGGAACTCTTCCGCAGTTGCGGAATGAGTCGCCGAACTCTTCCGCAATTTTGGAACGATTCTCCGAACTCTTCCGCAGTTGCGGAACGATTCGCCGAACTCTTCCGCAATTTTAGAACGATTCGTCGAACTCTTCCGAAATTGCGGAACGATTTGCAGAATCCTTCCACAGTTTCGGGGCAACTTCCCGAACTCTTCTGCGTTGCGGAACAACTCGCGGAATCCTTCCACAGTTTCAGGACAACTTCCCGAACTCTTCCGCGTTGTGGAACAACTCGCAGAATCCTTCCGCAGTTTCGGAAGGGAATTCCTTCCACAATTTTGGAAGAGAATTCCTTCTGAAAATTTCGGGCAGAACTCATAGAAACTTAGAAAATTTTTGAAAATTTGAAAATGTTTGAAATTTTTCTTAACTATCAGTGCTGAGCAGGAAGCATACTTACCTCTGCACCTATGATAGGTAGCTCCATAAAGGCCCAATGCTGCAACCAGCGGCTCTGATACCAAAATGTAATGTACTCACCTGCTGACCTAATGCAAGGAAGGGAACATGGCACTAAAATCTGGGCATTTCATAAAACTTAGCCCACTAATTAGAATCATAAGAATTTAAACATTGGTGTGCAGATACAAATTAGGCAATATGCACAGCGGAATTTAAAACTAATCCACACACACAATTCATGCCCATCCAACATATCAAAAAAGTCCTCAAATTGATGCATTGTAGAAGTAAATACATAGACAGAAAACACTTAACTTCATTGTGCAATTGTCTCAAGCAACTAGCTATGTCGCTGCAACATTCCACCCAACCATAGGCTCTTCGACAGCTTATACTGAGTCTATCCGAAGGCCACCCTCGAGATGGGCATGATTCTCACAAGGAAAGGGGACATTCACTCTCTCACAAACAATTAATCATTCCATCTGAGCCAATCCAGTCCATAGCTGGGTTTATCAGGCTACAATTGAACCATGGATGCTTATTCTCAAGCTCGAGCCAAAACAATGAATACCCATACCCAAACCCCAACATATTCATTTCTCACACAGCAAGCACAAACATTGGGCATAGATACCCATTTCTAGCAATGGAATTCACAAACAAGATGGCCATAGATTTTCCCCCAAATCGTGGCTCACCCAAAACGAGCTGTGAGAAAGGAAATGCATCCACAGGGAGGAAAAATGTTTTCTCCCCAACTCTCTCAGCATTTAACAACAAAAATGGTCTCTATGGAACCCCCGTTCCATTCCCCTTCTTCCCCACTGGTATACAACACAAAAACGCCCATCTCTACTGGGAGAATGAAGGAAAAACACAACAAACATGCCTGGAAAACGCCCAGGTAGCTCTCAACTCGTGAGGGAGAAGGAATGATCATGGATTATCGCTTGTGGAAGAAATTCATGGCTCTTTTTCTTGCCCAAGGAGACAAACACGTTTTTCCATAAAGGGTGGATTTCCCATACCCGAATTTGGACAGCCATACCTCTCCATTCCCAAGGCATTAACTACCTCAACCAAATCTTGGGAGAAATCAATGGTTGGGTACAAAAGTCAACGTGGGTAGTTGAGGGTTTGATGGGTTCTCTCATTGACACTTGGCTTGACCTAATTGGCTCAAGGGTTTGAATGTTTTCCCTCCCAATTCCTTGTGAAATCATGCCCCCATCTCTTTGTTGCATTGCATAGCTAGTTGTGGGTATTTTTATTAAAATGCATATTACATGATATTTGAATTTCCAATGTGCATTGCTAGCACGCAAACCATATGCATCACTAAATCGATGGCGGGGCCTTGGCCTTGAGCTCCTCACCATGATTTCATAACAATATTACATCATTTATAATGTTAATGTGATGGGGTCAAACTGGGGACATTACAGACCATTTATGTTTCAATAAAATCCCGGATGAACTCTACTCCAATGCTCTCGGGATTCTCAGCATATGCAGACTAGTATGGGTAGGAAACTTGGATGAAGGATGGGGGAGGTTGTTGCATACATGAGAGAGTTTAATTACCATTAATTCACAATAACTGCATCATAAAATATCATCTCATAAAGTTATATGAATATTTGGACAAGTCTTATAATAAAACTAGTAAAATTGCATTTCAGGATAGCTCAACTAGCTTGAATACTAGATTCCCAAAAAATAATCAAAGGCTCACGAATTTATGTAAAAGTGGATGGATCATGACAAATGACATGTTATATAACTCCACAAATAATAATGAATTAATTTGGACTTATAATCATTGACTTATGAATCATACACTGAAAGATAGTCAAAATCTCACTGAATCTAGAAGGAGTACAGAAATTGGAGAAGAAATCAGAGTTCTGTAATTTGTATTGAATGGAATGATATCAGAATATTACATACTCCATTATTACATTAGAAATAGGCCAAGATTCCTCTCATAAAGTGATATAAATATCTCACTTTTTGTACACAAGAAACTAGCTGCAGAAGTTCATAGAAGACTTGGAATTTGATCTATGAACTAGATGGTGATGATTCTGAACTTCCAATTTGAAATTATCACCTTAAGTGTCTGCAAATAAACTCAGTTAAAATGGATGAATTCCATCATCCTCTCATAGAAAACTGGGGACCATCTCCTAGGTTGGACTAGGGGTACATCTCCCAAGCCTAGAGGCACAATTGCACTCATACAGATTTTCAAACTAGAAAAAGATGTGAATGTGGTGCTCATGGAATTATTTATAAACTTGGATGAATTGGTAAGAAAGTATCCTTGAGGAATACGCCTTACTTGAGTGGATGAGGAAAGCTTGATTTCCTTCTTTTTCCTCTTTTTCTGAACTTTCCTCCTTTTCAGAATTTCCTGCTTTTCATGTTTTATCGTGCTTTCTGGATTTATGCTGCATTTCCTGAAATATTCCTCTTTTCTCATTTTTGGACTCATGTTCTTTACTTGACTTCTTCCTCAATTCACTCCTCCAACCTTATCCAATAATGCACCCTAATGGAGCATTTTCTCCATTTATTCATCATAATAATAAAATATTAAATGCACCACAAATATTAAATGCACCATAAATAATTATTCCAAGTGGATAGAAAACTATGGATAAAATTAAATGCACACTCCTAATTAATTAATTGCCTCATCTTAACTCCTCATTAATTAACTAATTCAATATGTCACTAGGATCCATGGGGTTCGATCTGCTTCATGGTGCTAACAAAAATGGGAACATGACATTCCTCCCCTCCTAAACAATGCCAAGATTCCATTGCTTGTATGGCACCCCCATGGATCAATATACCATCCAACAAAATCTTTTAAGCAAAAGAGTGCCTGGATCCCACTGTTCATGCTGCATCTCTATTAGGAACCCATGTCAACCCTTCTATTTACTTTGTTAGTATATTGTTGTTGGATGCATATGCTTTGCAAGTCATTGCGTAGTATTTGTTGATCCATAGTTTGTATTATTTTTCTTGGACGCATATGCTTTGTAAGTCATCCCGTAGTAATTGTTGATCCATATTTTGTATTGGCCCATGGTATTGACCCTTTGTATTGGTGCCTAGACTTAGTATATAAGTTTGTGTTGAGACCAATGAAGGTACTGTGAAGTTATTTGTATTGAGATTGCTCAAAGGAGGTTTCCCCCTCGATGTGGCCTGCGATCAATATAAAAGTGATTCTGAGTTCTATTATTTCTACTATTTCGTGTGTTTTCATTAATTAATTATTGCAGGTTCTTCACATCTGGTATCAGAGCACTTTCTTGGGCTCGCTGGGTGAAATTTCTGCCAAATTTTTTTTTCGCATCTGTTGTAGCTTCGGATCTGGGAATAATCCTGTTGATACCCCGAAGATCGCAGCATCAAGCAGAAAGGGATTCTCCCCAATAGACTATCCCAATTAGATTGTCCACCGTTTGGTGTGGGGAATCCATCCGGTTAGCGGTTCCGGCAACCGTTGGGTTTGGAGATTTGCTTCAATTATACCGGTTATGGCCCGATCCACCATTTTTTTTTATTTTATAATTTGAAAATGATATGCAAGTGCCTAAGCTAACTTAATCTAAATGCAAAACTCCAAACAAATCTGTATCTAAAACTGAAATAAATCTAAACTATCCCTGCAAGGAGCAAATTATGAGTATGAGTAATGTGCTGGAAGAGTTATCTAAAAATCAACAGACATCCATTAAATCATAAAGATAGATCCACAACAAAAGCAAGAGATACTAGAAGATAGCTTCTAATTCAGATATAACACATTCCATTACTCATGTAGGAGAAGATTCATTTGCAAAAAGAGAAGTAAGATCATTCAATACAAAGAAATAATTCAAGACAGCAAAGAAAGATCTCATAGTAGAATATAGAGGTTACAGGAATAATCCAACATGCATCCAATATCCATTTCCATGCAAAAGACGTCCTCTCCAGGCTCTTATTAGGTACATTTCATTTCCTTGAAACAAGTGCAAGATAGCTTGTACAAGTTCAGAAAAATTATTTCCCTACAAAAAGTCCTTTACACTGTTTCCTGAACTTCTATTTATATTATTACTAAATGCCTCTTGGGATGCCACCTGGCTTTTTTACACCTGTCCTCCACAGATTTTCCCTTTTAATAAAAAAAAATTGTGACCCTTTTCTTAAAACAAAAAATTCCTCAAAAAAGAAAAAGGACAGCTGTCCAATGGTTCTACGCTTTAAACATAGGAAGGACAAAAATGCAAAAAAATAGGAACAACGCCTTAGGATCAGCGTGTTCACTCTTGGGAAGTCGCTCCTGCTGGGAGAGAAGCACTCGGACTGGCTAATACTGCTGCCGTTGCTGGGAGAGAAGCACTTGGACTGGCTACTACTGCTATTGCTTTCTTTTTCTCCTCTGCTATGTAACTGAACCAGATACTAGTGTCTCTGATAACTACATTTGTTGAGGAAGGGAGCAAGATCTTCTGGGAAGTCACATCTTTACCAAGCTCTACTCCAATACCTTGAATTTCTGCAACTACTGCTTGGTGGATTTCTTTAAGCAAATGACTGTATATTGATGACAACCCAATATAATGATGGAGATCATCAATGGCTAAGACATCAATATTCTTTACATATTCTATTTGAATGCCCAGCTCTTCCTTCAAGTCAGATAAACGTTGCTCTTTGCTTGGAAACTCATCAAGGGATCGAGGGAAACTCAACTTGCACTTATCATCCACTTCATGGATTTTTTGATAAAGATTGTTACTTTTATCCATTGTTCCTTGGATCTTAGCCATTAGCTTAAGGCCACAGTTCCTGCAGAATTCCATAAGGGCTATATCTTCATTAAAACCATCTACAGACTTGAATGGGAGATGCTTGGGGAAATCAACCTTTCCTTCTCTCCATTCCATATGGCTCAGGATGTTTGATTTAACCCGAGTATATTTACCTTAAGCCTATTGGCCTCTGCATTAACTTCTTTCAATCCAACCATCATGGCTTTGAGCTTTCACACTTCTTCAGTAATCAGCTCTTGTGTGGCATGCATTTGTCTTAGGATGCTACAGGACAGCTCATGGAAGGGAGACATATCTATTGCTCTGCTCTCTGCCTGCTCTAATTACTCAACCAATGCCTGCTTATCTGCTTGCAGATGAGACACTCTAGCTTCCGAATCATTCTTTTCTGCTTCTAAAACCATCATCTAGACTGCCAGGTGCTCATTTTCTTCTTCTAAATGGTCATACTTATCTGACAATTCCTTATGCTCAACAGACAGGCTATTACACTTATTCACTACGAGATCCCTGTAAGCCTGCTCATTAGCCACAGTATGTTGTAACATGCGAGCTGTTCTCTTTGTCGACTCAACTTTTCTAACCATATCGGCCACATTGTCCTGCGTTGCTTTTGCTGCTTCTACAACGGCGGATGCCATAGCTATCAGAGCCTTATTTGTATTTTGCATTACTGTGGTCTCCCACCGGGTAACAATATCTTCCTGGAAGAGTCTCTTTATCCTCTCTTCCGATTTCAGGACTTCTACCTTTCTCTTCTTATCATACACAAACTCATCCCATCGGGACACAGTATGCTCTTCTGATGGAGTGTAAGGGATGATTGGGAGGTCTATTACATTTATTTCTACTTCTGCAGGTGGGGTTTGGACTACTTGAGAAGTGCTTGCTTCCACATTTTGGGTGTCAGGAACACCTGCTTGAGATGTACCTACCTCCATATTTTGGGTGTCGGGAACACCTGCTTGAGGTATGCCTGTTTCCATATCTTGGGTGCCGGAGCCACCTGCCTGGGCATCTTCATCGACCTTAAGTTCTTCTTCCGCCTTTTGTTCCTCTTCAGCCTTACGCCTTCTTTCTTCTTCTTCAGCTTGCTGCTGATTTTCACTTTCTTTCATCTGTTTTGCATCTTCAGCTTCTTTTTGTAGCCTTGCATCTTCTGCTTCTTGCTACAACCTTGCCTCCTCAGCTTCTCTCTGCAATCTCGCTTCTTTAGCTTCTTGCTGCAACCTTGCTTCCTCTTTTATTCTTTTTTCTTCTTGGGCTCGGGCATTAGCTTCTTCTCTCTCTTTCTGCAGGCTGGCTTTTCGGGCTAGGGTAGAGCTAGAGCTTGCTCCACTGCCTTGACGACAAATCTGCAACTCAATCATGTTGTTGATGCCTCTGAATGCCTCTTCCTCGACATCATAGTAATGAGCATAAATTTCTTTGTAATGCTCGGAAACCTTCCCCCGCTTATCATTTCTATGGAAGATCATTTCACCAAAGTGGAAGGATTTCAGCTCTTGAACAAATTCCTCAGCTGATGGAACCCCTGAGAATTTGTAGGCTCCTATGCAGAAGGGTAAAGGAGGGAAGGAAGCCTTATGTTGCTTGTTAAGCACCCCTCCTATTCCATCAAGGAAAATTTGTCTGACTGCTTCCTTGAGGACTACATAATCAGTAGCGTACTTTGGCAAAATGTATGTCACTTTGGTCCCTCCAAACATCCTGATGTAGGTGCCCTGCTCTGAGAAAAAAAAATCTCCATAGTTTTCCAGGATCTCCATGGCATTTTCTGACAGATAGTTGGACTCTTCCTTGAATATCTGCTCATATAAAGGCATGATGAACTCTTCGCAGATGAGCTTATAACTTGCTCTGTAATTTTGAGCCCACATTATTTTATAAGCAGTGTAGACCAAGGTGTTGGCTTTATCCCATGTGCAACCTAAGTTGGGAAAAGATAGCTTGGCCGAAATACAGTCAATGAGATAGGAAGACATGTAAAATTCTGACTTTTTTAAAGCCAGACCCTCTCTTGTAGCAGCCACTGTGGAGGCCAAACTGTCCGAAAGGATAGTAGCCCAGTCAAACACAGTCCCTTTGAATGCTACGAAGTGGATGATGGGGGCCCACTGTATCCTATATACAGTGCCATCAGGCATGCCAAAAATTCTGCAAAGCATCAGGGCGATTAACCTAAAAGGAGGTCTTAGGTTCTGAACATCATATTCATCACTACCTCTCTTTCTCAAGTGCTTGCCTGTGACCAATAATTTTTTGGTCATCTCTCTATTGTTCATCTTGCCCAACCATTCATCACTTAGAGCTTGCTGGGGACATGAGAATTTGTAAGCTGCAACAATATATGCTGGATGGAATGAAGCGAAAGCCTCTCCCCTGCTCTCATGTAATACTCTTGTTTCTGAGTTGGCATGTTCCAATATCCACCCGATCACTTCAGAGCATGGGAATAATTCAGGGCGGGCAGAAGCCCTAGCTATGCCGGAAGCTCTGATGTTAAGGTAGATTTTCTCTTCTTCCAATAATACATCTGGGATATCCTGGCCCCTGAACATTTTGTAAACATCTCCCCAACGGATCTCGGGAGGAATGCCGGTAGTACACTTAGTATCTTGGAACATAGTTTCAGTCCTTAGTGGCACTAGCTCTGGTTCCATCACTTTAGCTTTCTTTCTACCACCTTTTGGCATCTTGGCTTATCCCTGCTAGCAACCAAATGCAAATCATTATAAAAAATTGCAACATGTTATAAGAGTGTAACAAAGAGAAGGACCAATTCAACATGCTAATGAGAAATATAGACAAATTATGAAGCTGCATGTTGGGAAAGCAAAATATGGTTCTGAGACTTGATTATCTTAGGGAGACAAAGTTTAGTCAAGAGCTTTTGGAATGCTTCTGAAAAGGTAAGCATGTGACGTGGAAACAACCTGCTTCCCGCCTAGCCCTTGGAGAGAGTGTATCCTTCATCGTTGCACTTCTAATGGTCAATGGCGGGTGAGCCTAGAGTGAAACAATCTTATGATGAAACAAGGGACTGCTTTCCACATTCATCAAAAGGTGAGGGGTTTTGCATCTCAGTTTACCACTACTGTTATTAATAACATTTACGAAACGGTGTGTGGCTGGTACGAAGCTTGAATGAGGGTGACAATGCCTGGAATGCGGCCGGTGAAAAACTCGGGTGGTCACGGCTATGGATTTTAGCTGGTAGGAATGAGGAACCTAAAGGGCCATAGCGGCCTTAAAAACAAAAAACGACATATGCTACCAATGTCTATCGGCCACGTTATGGACAAGAAAACCACAAAAGTAACTTGACGTGGAGATGAGACAAAATAGCGGTTAAAAAACCTACCTGGCGATGAGATAGTGGCTGCGTGAGGTGGACGCGGTCATGGATGCGCTGAGCTAGGGCGGTCCGGCACGGTCTTCCCAACGACGCTTTTTTTTTGAACGAAAACTAACAATGTGATCAACCAAACCCCCATTGTCCTTTTAAAAGGCTAGACACGTGCGGCGTTAAACGGGTTGGTGGTGTCATTAAAACGGGGTTTTAATGCCTTGTACGGTGCGGTCATTTCAAGCCGTCTCAGCATTTTTGCACGACCGTTGTTTGCGGGATAGACTTACGAGTTTCATCCGCAATTGCAGAAGGATATGGAAAATTGCCTCGGCGTTTCGGAAGAGATTGGCGTATCTTTTCGAAATACAACCTCTTGGAAACTTCTCGCGAGCGGTTTTGCCGAGTCGTCCCGCAGTTTCGGGAGAACCTTTTAAATTTTTTCCGCAATTTCGATGGAGATATGCAAATTGCTTCCGTAATTGCGGAACAATTTTGTGAATGCTCTCGCAGCTTCGGAAGGGAAACCTGAATGGTTCCGCAGTTTTGGAAAGGTTTCGCGAATGGCTCCTGCAATTTTGATAGAGATATGCAAACTGATTCCATAATTGCGGAACAATTTCATGAATGCTCCCACAGTTTCAGTCAGTTTTCAGGAATGGTCCTGTTGTTTCGGGAGAGTTTCACTAATTGCTCCCGTAATTTTGAGAGGCAAACTTAAAAGCTTTCTGTGGTTTCGGGAGAGAAACTTGAACGCTTCCGCAGTTTCAGGAGGGATTCGCCAATTGCTTCCGTAGTCTAGGGAGGAAAACTTAAGTTTTTTCAAAAAACACTAAGTCTTTCGGCGATTTCGGGAGAGAAATGCGAATGGCTTTTGCAGCTTCGGAAGGGAAACCTGAATGGTTCCGCAGTTTCGGAAAGGTTTCGCGAATGGCTCCCACAATTTCGATAGAGATATGCAAACTGCTTCCGTAATTGCGGAACAATTTCGTGAATGCTCTCGTATCTTCGGAAGGGAAACCTGAATGGTTCCGCAGTTTCGGAAAGGTTTCGCGAATGGCTCCCGCAATTTCGATAGAGATACTTAAGTTTTTTCAAAAAAACTTTCCGCGGTTTCAGGAGACTTTCATGAATTTTAACCTTAGAAGAAAACTTGAATTTTCAAAACAGAATTTTCAGTTGAAAACAAAAACTAAGTTAAAAAAGGAGAAAAAACCTCTTTAGGCAGTTTTTTTAGAAAAAATAAAAGGAGGGGCCCCAATATGTACAAATTTTTTTGGGGAGATGTTGTTGCAACAAAAAATCCCTATCCACTTAACTGTGGGAAGTACTTGGGCATAAGCCTAAAAATAATTGTGAGGAGAACCACAGGAACCTCGAAGTAGCTGGTCCATTGAGAGGACCTACCAGCGAAAAGGGCAACGACCCCTACCTGATTGACTAGTTCCCACCCGTGAGGTAAACCAAGAGCTGTTGTTTGTGGCAAAGCGGTTATTAGTTTTACCTGAGACATGGAGTGAGGGGTACTGCCCCAATACGCAAGCCATTAGACAACATTGGTGGCTTAGTGAATCCCCTGAATTGATAGGAAGCCGCACATACTTGGGGTCCATATCTATTTTCAGCTAAACTATTACCGATCACTTCCACGCCATTTCAGATCCATTCCGAGCCGTTTCAGATCCATTCCGAGCTATTTTAGATCCATCCATTTTAGATCCATTCCGAGCTGTTTCAGATCCATCCATTTTAGATCCATTCTGACAGTCGTTCCAGATCCATCCATTTTAGATCTATTCTGAAAGTCATTTTCGATCCAGCCATTTTTTTATCCATTCGATGCCGTTTGAGATCCATTTTTTTCCGATCCCTTTTGCGCTATTGCAGATCTATTTGTTTCTGATCCCTTCCGCGTCGTTGCAGAACCATTCCTGGGAAAAAAAAAAAAAAAAAAAACCCTGTTTTTTCGTCGTATTTCCCTTGTTTTAACTCCATTTCCCTTGAAACTTCTCTGATACCCCTACAATATCATTCTGCATATTTTATTCCTGAGGACCCTATCCCAAAGCCAAAAATCTCACATTTGTCTATTTTTAGGTTTTGCCATAACTCCTTCGATTTTCACCCAATCGCCCTCAAATATTGCCACCGTGTCCATTACCTATTTCTACTTCTTTGTCCCTCTCTGAAAAATTTTCTCATTCTTTCACCTCGCTTCTGAAATCCTAATTTTTTGCTTCCCTATCCATTCTAAAGTGTCCATAACCTAGTCAAACTCCAATTACCCATATGAGTTTTTCCCAAATCCAAATTTTCCTTTACTAAATAAGCTTTTGTTTGTGTTTTTCTATCCATTCCCCCAAAAAAACTCCTGGTTATAGTTGTCACCCGTGCAGGAGCCAAAACCATGGAGGAAGCACTTGCAACCATCCAAACCAAATTCCAGGATCTGGATGAAAAAATTTCTCAGCTTCCATCTTGAGCATTCAGACATGAACAACAAACGACAGTCTGATTCTTCATTAGAGAATGGTTCTCTTCTTCCAGCAATTTCCGTTGTTCGAAGCTTGATTTTCCTCGCTTCAATGGCATTGATCCAACTGGATGGATCTATCATGCAGAATACTATTTCCATCTGCATAACACTTTTGATGTCCAAAATGTTCCACTTGCATCCTTTCATTTGGAACAGGAAGCCCTTCAATGGTACCGTTGGTGCATCAAGGCTCATGACGAGCCCAAATGGACAGATTTTTGTTAACTCCTTTTGCAACGATTTGGTCCTAGTACTTTTGATGACTTCACCGGAGCACTCACTAAACTTCGTCAAATTGGAACTGTGAGAGAGTATCAGACAAAATTTGAGAAACTAGCCAACCACACAGAAGGATTGTTTGATGAATTCTACAGGAGTTGTTTTATCAGTGGTCTTAAGGATGAAATCCGCCTAGAGGTCAAAATGTTCTATCCCAACACAATGATGGAAGCCCTAGGGTTGGCTAAGTTGGATGAAGATAAGATTGCTTCCCAACAGCGCTCTAAACCCACTTTTGTTCCTTCTGAAATATGGGTTCTCAACGACCTCCCATCCCACCAGCTTCTTGACCAACTCCTATCAAGCATTTGTCTGAAACAGAGATGCAGACACGCAGAGAAAAAGGAATTTGTTATAATTGTGATGAAAAATTTCACTCGGGGACATAGATGTGTTCAACAAAAGATCTATCTCTTGGATGTGGATTCTCTGCCTGCCTCTGAAGTTGGTGAAGAAACTCCAGATACACCGGATGATCAGGTTGACATTCAGGAGCCTCCTATTGACTTCCCATCTCAGGAAGACCACCCAGAGATATCTCTCCATGCTTTATCTGGCGTCACCACCCCCCAAACAATACAGATTAGGGGTTACTTCAAGAAGCTTCCCCTTACAATTCTCATCGATTCTGGTAGCACTCATAACTTCTTTGACCCTCGGATTGCCAAACAGGCTGATTGTTTTGTCCATCCTTGCTCCAACTTTGAAGTCATGGTTGCCAATGGGGGCACCTTACCTTGCAAGGGAAAGTGCCATAATGTGCGTATCTCTCTGGAAGATTATAATCTACGCTCTGACATGTTTTCCTTGTCCTTAGGCGGATGTGATGTGGTTTTGGGCGTTCAATGGTTATGCACACTTGGCCCCATCTTATGGGATTTTGCTGAACTTTGGATGCAGTTTTCAGTTAATGGGACACAACACAAATTTATGGGCTTACAACTAGGGTGTCTTCGCATCATCAGTTCACATCGCCTGGAAAATATCCTTAAGAAGAATTCACATGGTGTCATCGCTCAGCTCCATTCCATTCAGATGCACCCACCAACGGTCTCCATTACTTCCTTGGATAGATATGCAGGTGTCTTTGTTGCACCAGTGGGCTTGCCGCCTTCAAGAGACCTTTCCAGTAAGCATTTAGCCGCATCTACATCTCAGCAGGAAATGATGGCTATTTTGCATGCAGTACAAAAGTGGAATCCATCCCTATTAGGGAATTATTTCCGCATCAAGACTGATCTCCAGAGTCTAGAATATTTTCTAGAACAAACGGGGTCTCCTCCCCAACACACCGAAAATGGGTTATCCAACTCATGGGTTTATGACTATGCGATCACTTACAAGAAGGGTAAGGATAATATGGTGGCAGATGCTCCTTCTCGCAAATTTGATGACCCAGTTTCTCTTTACATCTATTTCTCTACTTGTTCCAAATTGGTTGCAATCTGTTCAATAGGGATATCTCTTCTATGAACTCCATGCTTCTTCATCGGCAGGGCACTCTGGGTTCCTCAAAACCTATGCCCGAGGAACAATGTAGCTTCTTTTGGAAGGGACTAAAAATGAAAATTCACTAGATGGTGGTTGAGTGTGAAACTTACTAGGTCAACAAGGGGTGAAACGACACTCCTTTCGGGACTGCTCGAACCCTTGCCCATCCCTACACAGATGTGGACAACTATTTCTATGGATTTCCTTGAAGCGCTCCAGTGGTACAATACCCCATCTAACAGGACACCATATGAAGCAATTTATCATCTAACAGGACACCATATGAAGCAGTTTATGGACAGGAACCTCCTGTTCTTCTTCCATACACGCTTAGTAGCTCCCCAGTTCAAGCATCTGACTCGGTTCTTCGAAACCGTGATCCGATTCTTCTCATTCTGCAAGACAATCTTCACATGGCAAGAATTTGACTGAAACAACAAGCCGATCAGCACCGTTCTGAGCGTACTTTTCACGCAATTGATATGGTCCTTCTTCGTCTACATCCTTCCAAGCAATCCTCCCTGAAACTCAAAAGGCATCAGTGGGCCAGAATGCAACCCGAGGATGCTACAGGGGAACCACTCCTGCATATTCTGCATTAATTTCCACATCTAAAGCTTTGAGGACAAAGCTTTTTCTAAGGGAGAGGGGATGTTAGGAACCCATGTCAACCCTTCTATTTACTTTGTTAGTATATTGTTGTTGGACGCATATGCTTTGTAAGTCATCTCGTAGTATTTGTTGATTCATAGTTTGTATTATTGTTGTTGGACGCATATGCTTTGTAAGTTGTTCCATTGTAATTGTTGATCCATATTTTGTATTGGCCCATGGTTTGTATTGACACATGGTATTGACCCATGGTATTGGCACCTAGACTTAGTATATAAGTTTGTGTTGAGACGAATGAAGGTACCGTGAAGTTATTTGTATTGAGCTAGCTCAATGGAGGTTGCCCCCTCGAATTGGCCTGCGATCAATATAAAAGTGATTCTGAGTTCTATTATTTCTGCTATTTCGTGTGTTTTCATTAATTAATTATTGTAGGTTATTCACAGTCTCCCCAAACATTAAAGTAACAAGAAAAAATAAGCATCATATGAAATGTTGGGAAAGATGGAAACATCATACCACCATATTGGAAAATCATCCTTTCCAATGCAACCCTGAAACTTGGAGGGGCCTTCAATCAAGATATGCAATGCTCCATGGTAGGAACCAATCAAGGAAAGACTATGCATCACCAAATATGCCTCCAAAGAGTGAGTCCGAACCTCATAAATTCTTTCCACTCCATCAAGAAGGTTCTCATATGCCGAATGCACATAACAATAAAAAATGTCATCACTGTAGATCAAATGACAAGGGTGGAATTCCCTTATCCAAGCATGACAAAGATAGACATCATATAAGCAAAAATGCCTTGTTAACTACTCACAATTAAAATATGATGAATACAATGAAAAACCATAAGTGCAAGAAGAACGAATACCCTTAAGGGCATACATCCCCAAGGGAGTAATATCATGGCTCAAATATCTGCCACAGGATCCATAAGACAAACATGTACTATCCGAATGGCTTAACTATCTGCCATAGGATCCATAAGACAAACATGTACTATCCGAATGGATCAACTCTCTACCACTGGTTCCACTCAAGTGGAAAGAACATGTGTTGCATACCACCATCAAGTATGTACTCATCCCGTCAATGGATGAACAACTACTCACCAAATCAGGTCCAAGTATGGATCTTGTGGCTTCTCCAATTGTATATCTCCAATGGTTCAACAAATTATTTTGGAAGCTTTCTTGCTTAGCTCTCTTCCACCTACCATGAGCAAAAATATTTTTGCTAGGAGACTCCATGTGTGACATGTAATATTCCACCCAATCCACATGTGGATGAATGGTGTCTAATGGCAGTGATATGTACCTATGTTGCTGACCACAAAACATATCAATGTCAGAGGAATTACAATTTTTATACATAAAAAATTTACCTCCTAGAATCTTCAACCTTGTGGTGCATCTATCCATAGATGCACATAACTCTCTGCTACTTAATTCCAATGATATAAATCAAGATCATGGCTGCTGGGAGGAATATGATACTTTTCCAAAACCCATGTATTTACCATCAAGTCATCCAGAATGACTGAGGGAGCCTCCTGCTTCTCTTGGGGTACTATCTAGAAAAAAAATATTTCATCCCATTCTCATCCTCAAGGTGGGGGATGCCAGGATCCCACTCTCCAAACATCATAAGTACAAAATATATATGATAAACATCATACAAATGTACATCAAGAAGGTACCTCACCAAAGGATTATGAAAGTTCTTGTCCATCCAAGCAAGTAAACCACCATTTTCCAATCAAGTGACCCATCAAATTAGATCCAATGACATAGGTGAGGATACCATGTCCTATAATTCTGCTCCAAAAGATTTTAAGAAGCTTCAAAATAATCAGCGATGTGTTCTTTCATCCAAGAAATGAATGAAGAACCTCTACCAAAATTTGAACCAAGTATGGACCAAAGAAAACAAGGATACTTCAAGTGGATCAAAGAAGTCTCATCAATACATCCATGAATGTGAGAGTCATCAAATGAGAGCAATGGATGCTGCCCAAAGGATCATATGGTAACAACTAGATGAGTGCTATTGGTAACAATTGGCTGTTAATGAACACTGTCTCTCGATTATGATCTACTGGAAACCCAATTCACCATGAAACCCATGGCCTCAAGCATGCCTCAAGACACGATTTCCCTGCATACTGGTAATCCCGAGCCTTTCCTCAACCCAATTTCTCATCCGGCCATGATCCTGACATCTCCATTTGGCAGATATTTGTCAGCCCGCCCATATAAAAAAACCCCAAAGTATTTTTGTATTTTTACATTAAATAAAAAAACCCTTTTCCCCTTAATATATAAGCAATATAATTTTTAGGTTTTCATGAATATTTAATACTGCAATATGAATGAATGTGATATTATATTTCCTTCTAGTGAAGCCCCCGTGGCTCTATCAAACCTTGCCTTATCATCTCCTGTCTATCTTTTTCCTTTGCAAGGTGTCGCTGTGTACACAATTTTCTCTGCTCCTTCTTGGTCAGCTTTAAAGGTAAACAAACATATTTGTAGATACCAGAGGGTAAAAGAACCATGCCCCACCACTCAACATCAGGTATAGGATCCTTTGGTTTCTCTTATTCTGTAGGAGCTCTTTCTGACACTTCACTCAAATTAGGATTTATATCAAGCTCAACCTTTAACTTGGAAAGTTGCACTTGCTTGATCTTCAACTCCTTTTCCTGTGCTTCTCCGAATTGACTCTTAAATTTCAATATTTATTCCTCCTTTGGCCATATTCCTTCCTCAACAAATTGAAATATCATCCTCTTAGGCCTTAAGATATTTGTTTTATTAATACACATTTTTGGATCAAATTGGGGATTGGAATTGGGTTCTTCAACAAATTCTAGACTTAGAATTTGAAATGATTCTTTTTTATGTTTGTTTATGTTCACCTTCAAAGTTCCCACATTTGTAATTTTTTTCTTGTAAATTACATTCCCCTGTTCATCTATTTCATGGCCCTGAGCATCGAGACGAAGAAAAGTAGCTTTAACAGGATTCTGTTGGCCAACAGTACCAAATTGATCAGGCACTTGTCCACGAAATATACTCAAAATTTGCTTCATAGTTTTATACTCAAAATTTATTCGAATTTACATAGATAATTCAAGAAAGCATGAAAATTATGAAAAGATATGAATCTGTTGAATGTGGAAACAACTTCCTAAGTTTCATGCATGTAGAGTTGAATGTGGATTGAGGGGTGACATTGTGTCAAACAGGGTTGACAAGGTCAAATAAGAGGTAGTTACAAGGAGATATTGCATGGATGCATGGATGCAAGGTTACAAGTGATGGTTCAGTTTCCAACCATTGCAAGGTTAACTCAATTTAGGAATGAAAACCTAGTTTACCTCATGAGGATTAGGGGATCCAAATAACCTTAAAAGAAAATATAAAATTAAAATAAGGGATTGCAAAGTCACAATGATTCCTAAGTTATTCTTGTATTCATATCTATGTATGGGTTGGTGTTATATGTCAAATATGCACTTCTCTGTCCGTGATCACATTGCTTTGTCAATCACACAAAAGGACACTATGGATGGAAGAGCTAGGTTGACCTAGATGAGTTATTGCTGGAACTACACTGTTCAGCTGAAAATATTATGTTGTCTAATGATTTCATGACATGTGCACTACTATTGGAATAGTAAAACAACGTTCTAAATGCTGCTTTGGTCAAGGACAACCAGCACACCCTTAAAAAGTTGCAAACGCTTGTTGTAAAGCACAAAAGTTGCATACTGTGCGCTACTCTGGTTGTATGAAACCCGCGCACACCTTAATATGAAATCAAAAAATATATTAAGATTACGAATTGGGATTAGTTGATGTTGGTTCTGCAACTTCCCCAACCTTCCAATTCAACCACCTCTCGAATTCAACTGCCTACCTTGTCCCATATATACAAGGAGGATCCATGAGAGAGGGACCTAGAAAGAATGTTTTAACTGCTGTTACACTAGAGGAATTCCCAAGTCATTGTGAAGAGCAGGAGCCTAGGACTCAGTTGCAAAAGTGTCTGGAAAGATCAGGTATATCTGTACTTATCTACATTTCTTTGACAATAAAAGGTGGAAATACCCTTCCCATCCCAAATTGAATGTCTATTGGATTGAATGTTCATTTGGTCTAATGTTTGATTGTATTTGATGTTAAGTTGTTTTTGATTTCATAATATTTGTTACAGTCAAAATATGCTGAGGAAGGTTTACTTTGTGTTGTAGGTTCATCATAGCAGAAGATCAAGCAAAAGTTAGGACCAACCATCGTTGAAAAGGTATGACTTTCGATATCTTGATCTCTTTCCATTTGTAGTAACTAATTCAAGACAATGAATGTATTTACCTATCACCCCACCCAAGTTGGTAGTGTCTTCTCCTCACTATAAGGTATTTTTCCTGCACAACAGAGTGGCGACTTCGTTGGGGACTAACCAGTTGTTTTTTCCGCTCTAGGAGACCTTGTTAGGTTTTCTTCCAGTTTATTTCAGTCTTTTTGTTCTCTGAGAGGTCTTATAGGTCATTTTTACCTGTTCTTTCTATCTTGATTCATCTTAGTCTACTTTGGAAAGGCCTTTTTGTTTTCTTTATGTCCCTGTGCGTTGGTTTACTATAATCACAGTAGCGCATTTTTTGTCATGAACGTTGCTTTGTCTCAAACATAGTAGTGCACTTCTCTTGGCAGTTGTTGGTTTCTATACCACACAATAGCGCACTTTTCCTGTATAGTTTGTGATGTGTGCGCAGGTTGATAGTATTAAAACATGCATACTTTCTGATGTGTGCGCGGGTTTATAGTATTAAAACCTGCATACTTTCTAATGTGTGTGCGGGTTTCTAGTATTACAACCTGCATACTTTCTGATTTGTGAGTGGGTTGTTAGTGTATACAGTGGCGCACATCCCTGTAAGTTTGAACCTTTTGCTGTAGGGTTTGATTTTTGGATGTTGGGTTTGTTCCTTCTTTTGCTTTGCCTCTCTGTCGATGTTGATACACCCTTGTGTTTTTGATTGGTCTTGTGTAATCTCTCGAGAGTCCTTTTAGATTGCTTTAGTGCTTTTTAGGTGTCTTTCTGCTTTTATGCCTTTCTGAACCTGTGCGTTACTTCCTGCTAGTTACAACAATGCACTGTGTTCCCTAGATGCGTGTTGCACTTCTGCAGACCTGCGCATAGAAGGCATGTTGTCTGTTGCAATACCCGTGCACATTTACTGTGTTTGACCTTTCTTCTAGGGTTTGACCCCAGTTTGAACTCTCTTCGGTGCTTTTGGAAAATTTTGATGATTTGATGCCTTCTGAAGTTCTGTTCAGATCAGTTTGATTTGCTTGAAGCTTTCTTAGCTTTTCTTTTCAGTTTGTGTAGTGGTAAAGTGATTTTTGGTTTGCTTGCCTATTTTGTTTACTTGGTTGATGTTTTTGTGGGTTTTGATGTTTAGGAGCAGCCTTATCGGTCTTCCTTTCCGCTACATGCATATTTTTCCCTTTTCTTTTTACATTCAGTGCCAAGTCTAGAGTTTTTTCGTTTTGAAACAACTCGGTAGGTCGAGTCTTTCTCAGTTTTTCTTTGATTGTTTAAACCATTAGTCTCTTATCTTTACCTGCACCAGTGTTAAGTCTTACTTGTTCTGTTTTCTGATTCGATTTCTTTGAAAAATAAAGAAAAGTTGAAAATTGAAAATTGGTAGCATCATTGTAATATTTATCGTTTCTTTTCGAAGTAGCATAAATTTTGTCTTGCTTTGAAAATTTAAAAGAAAAATCAAAAGTATTTTTTAGGTTTGCTTATCTTTAGTTTTGGAAAACAATGAATGAGAAAGTTTAGTGAAATTTGTTTACTTTATGCGCTCTCATTTCAGTCACAACCACGCCACACACTTCACTACAACCTTTGAGTAAAAACAACCTTTCAAAAGAATACTTAATAAAATTTATTAGTAACTTTTTCTTTTTAGGGTTGTCACTTCACCAACTAGCTTAGGCTAAGGTTTAGGATCAGAACACACTTAAACTATCTAGAATCAGTTTCATTACTCAATAATCATAGTAACACATTCTTTAGGTAAATCCATCTGTATCAAAATCTCTTGGGAAACTCCACTGAAACCGGAGCTAAGCACGAGGTCGTCTGAGACTAGAATTGTTGAGGATAACCCCTCACTTTCTTTTCGAGCATTAAACAGAGTTGTCTCGCATATGGGTATCCTTTTGGATTTCGGGCTTTGTTACTCTACCCATGCATTATGGCTAGACCGACCACTGTCCCCCCAAGAATTTTTGTACTTGTGGTAGCCTTAGTATCTTGACCATCTAGGATCCTTCATAGGTAGAGTGGAAGGCTATTTCCACTTCACCTCGGACAGACATGGAAGGTAACCATTTGGTAGTAATCCCGGGAGGGAGGTTTGGTGATTCAAATGCTTGCACCCAGAGGACCTCCATTGGATTCCGTGTAACTGATCGTCGATACTCTATTGATTTTTTCTGGGCCCTCATCATCCCAGACTTGCCTATGAGAGTATTAGGTTTGTTTTCCTGGTTATAATCACCGTAGGACATTTTTAGTGGTGTTCTCTTTGTGCTGCTTGTTTTTAGTTGGCCGTAGAATTTTCTGGCCCATTGAGCCAGAAACTATGGATATCATCCCGGTGAGCACCAATCAAGGGATCCCTGTTCAAGGGGCTCCTTGTGCTTTTCCATTCATTGGGAACATTGGTACTCCCTTAATGGCTACCTTGAATATTTCGGGATTCACTATAGGGCTATCGGTTTGGTTGTATTCCACTCCGAATGCCTTGCATGATCCTGATGCTTCTCAAGTAAGCACCTCACATCAAGAGCATCAGAACCCTATGCCCTCTTCGCTAGTAACATCTTCTCCTCCTCCTTCTACCTGATGTGGTGAAAGTAGTAATACTACTAACTAGCAGTATAAAAGGAATAGGCAGAGGAAGAATAGGAAGAAGATGTCAAAGCAAAGGGGCTTCCACCCAGCCTCTGGAAGTCATGCTGGGGGCACCTACCCAACCTCTGGTGGTCATTTTGGGAGAACTCACTCAGTCACTGTAAATCATACTGAACCCACCCACCCAACCTCTAGAAGTCATGCTGGGGGCACCTACCCAACCTATGGTGGTCATGTTGGGAGAACTCACTCAATCACTGTAAATCATACTGAACCCACCCACCCATCCTCTGGAAGTCATGCTAGTGGAACCTACCCAGCCTCTAGAGGTCATGCTGGGAGGAAACACTTAGTCACTGTAATTAATACTAAACCTGCCCACCCAGCCTCTGGAAGTCATGCTGGGGGAACCTACCCAACCTCTGGAGGTCATACTGGGAGGAAACACTCAGTCACTGTAAGTAATACTGAACCCACCCACCCAGCCTCTGGAATTCATGCTGGGGGCACCTACCCAGCCTCTAGAGGTCATGCTAGGAGCAAAATTTCAGTCATTGCAAATCATACTGAAAGCATGTCTTCAACCATTGTTTCTCATGTTGAGGACACATCATTGATCACTGTTGGTCATATTAATGACAAGTCACTATTTACTGTGAGTCATATTGGAGACACCAAATCAGCCACTACAAGTCATGCTGAGAAAGTTGACATTGTCGACAAACCTAATAAATAGAAGCTTAAGTTTCCTTGTAAGTTTTTCAAGGGAGACCACCTGACCTATTTGTGCCCTGTACTTCCAGAAGTGCAAAGAGTGTGGTCCGTAGTTCAAAAGTATTATGCTTCTAAGTAACTAGCCACTATAATTCATGCTGGGGCAAGATGCCAGCCAATGCTAGTCATGCTGAGAGTACTATTGTTGTAAAGGAGTCTCAATTTATTGGACGCAAGCAAAAGTTCCCTTGTAAACTTTGTAAGGGAGATAACCTTACTCATCTGTGCCCTATTATTCCAGAGGTGCGGAGAGTGTGGTCCATGCCTCAAGGATCCTCTGCTCTTGAATTGTCTATAGATTCCCAACACTCTGATCAACCTTTGGTTGATGAAGTGGTTGAACTAATGTAATCTTTGCTTAACCCCACTCTTACTCCGGAGAGTGAAGTGATCGAATCACTGCAATCTTCGACCGATCCTATCAGTCCTTTGGAGACTGATGCACCTGCCCCTGAAGTCTTCTGCATTACTAGTTCGAATGTTTCTGAAATGGGGGGAACTTCATCTTTGCCGAGTGAACCCCTACCAAGATCTGGGATCATTTCTTTTTATTGGAATAGTCTAACTGGGCCTCGCCTTCCTTCTTCTACACCTTTCCAGATAAAGGTTGATATCGACAACCATGCGATTCATCGATGTATTGTAGATGAAGGAGCTTATGTTAGTATCTTATCCCCTTCTACTTGGAGAGATTTAAGTTTTCCTAACCTTGTTCCAACTGTTAATTGGCCGTTGAATTTCGATAAAAGACCTAGTGAACTATTGGGATTCCTCCCTCAGGTACCCGTTACTTTGGGTGGAAAAACAGTCTTAGTTGATTTTATGGTTTTAAAGGACCCTATGGACTTTGATATGATCCTAGGGTGTGATTACGTCTATGCTATGCAAAATGTGGTTTCTGCGCTCTTTCGTGTGATGCATTTTCCTCACAACGAAAGAATTGTCACTATTGATCAACTTACATTTGTTGATCCCTCTTATTACCCAACTATATACCAAGTATATCGCTCGTTAGTAAGCACTACCATGTCACAATCAAATTATGTGGCATATTGTTCCTTGAGTCCAATTACTACAAAGAAGAAGCCTCTGGATTCATGCTTACCTTCTAGGGACTGGGTCCCGGCAATTGACCAGGCGATAACCATCTGAATGTTTAGACATGCGTTCTATTTGGGATGATATCCTTCCATCTGATGAAGTTTTCCTAGAGTCTATAATGCAGTCTGCCATTCATCTGGACATTGATCCACCGACGCGCATTCTTCCACCTTCACTTCGAGCTTGTTAAAAACAGTAAGGGGGCAACGAGCATTCTTCCACCTTCACTTCCAGCTCGTTAAAAATAGTAAGGAGGCTACGAGCATTCTTCCATCTCTCCTTTGAGCTCGTTAAAAACAGTAAGGAGGTTATGAGTTTACTTTTTCGGGCTCATTAAAACTTTACGAAAAGGATTTTTATAGAGTTCTTTCACGCTCTTGTTAGACTCTTTAAATATGACAATATTGCCAAGTATAGTTGTCATTTCAGACTTGTTAAAGGATTTGAAGCGACATCCACTTAGGTATAAGTTTACCTCTTTTCCGGACCTCTGCGGATCATTTACGAAAAATGTATACTATAGTCATACGTGGCTAGAAGAGTTATTCTTTCATTGTTTTACACTTTAGGGTTTTCAGGCCCTCGAAACATGAAAACACCAAGTGAGCATTCACGTACTCAGGCTCGATGTGAAATCCACGAGAGGGTGTATAGAGGATTGTTTAAGTTTTCTAGACTCTATAAATAGGAAAACACCGACGAGCACATACCAACCCGGGATCGATACTAAAATCCACGGGTAGGTGTATGGAGTTATTGTTTAAGTTTTTCAGACTCCTTAAAATTGAAAACACCTGTGAGCAAGAACAGATATCGGCTCGATAATAAAATCCAGAGATCAGTATTATAGAGTTTTCTTCTATCTCTTCTTCGAACTCTATAAACACTGAAGAAGGTCATGAGTCTTCTTCCCATGGGCTTGTTAAACTTTTTACATGGTTGGGCTTATTGAGTTTTCTTTCGTGGACTCATTAAAACAACAAGAAGGACATTCTTTTACCAAAAAGAATAAGGGATGATAAGGGTATCTCACATCTTTTCAGTTTCAAAGGAAGTTAATTCAGTCATATCCTTGAACACAACACCTATTTGAGTCTATCATTTAGTTGGGTTTTAGTTTTTGACCTTAGGGTGAATTTGATCTCTGAGTTTTCAACTCCCCCAATTGGCTATTATTCCAATCATATAGAGGGTCTGTTAATGTCTCCTACATTGCAGGCTTATATCATTTCCCCCTCATGTTGAAAACTTCCTAAGTCACTTTGTGTCGTGCTCAATGTTCAAGGATACAGCCTGTGTCAACCATTCTACAGTTTACCTTGACTTCATGTGTCGGCCATCCTGGTGTCAGTTTGTTTCATCTTGTTACTTGTCCTACTCCACATCAGCTCATACCTTTTGAGTGTTCCTTGTGTTGGATGATGGAGGATGCATTAAGGCCTCCATTCCAACGGCCTTCTTCCCATCGAATTCAACTCATTTTGCTATGGGAATGAAGTTTAGAGTTTTGGTTAGTACCTTGGGGATTGCAGTCATCAGTGACATTTTCCCTTGCTGTTGAATAATGGGAATACATCAATGTCTCTTATTCGACAGGTTGCATAAGTGTTCGATTTCAAGTCCATTTATTTACACTTGTTGGATCATATTAGGTACCTTGGGCCCCATCATCATTATCGATGGAAGCCCTCGCATTTGTTAACGCTATACATCAATTACCGGTAATCAAACGATACCCCCCATGTTTGACTCTAGCTCATTTATTCACATGTTTAGGGTTTGTACCTTGGGTTGTTTGGATGAAGACCCTGGGACTCTGATAGCATCACCATATTTATGCTATCACCCAAGTTGTGCAAGACTGAGCCTCACCTATTTTGGCTCTTCATGAGACATAGATCCAGTTTGTTGTTATGGTTATGATTTCCTATTTTAAAATGGATCCATGCTTGTATTTTGGTGGCCATGCTATATACATATCCTAGTTATGTATCGAAGATCATGTTGTATCCTGCTACACATCTATATGATGTCAAGACTGTAATTGCTCACTGACCTTGATCGTTGTTTCAGGTACTTCTGTGACTTGGTTCTGCAGTTTCTTGCTCCTCCTCTGACTTGGAATTATAATGTATTTCGGCCATCGTTTCCCTATGACCTCACACATTAGGGGGCATCTATTACAGGTTAGATCTGTACTTCTCCGTCCGTGATCACATTGCTCTGTCGATCACACAAAAGGACACTATGGATGGAAGAGCTAGGTTGACCTCGATGAGTTATTGCTGGAACTACACTCTTCAGCTAAAAATATTATGTTGTCTACTAATTTCATGACATGTGCACTACTATTGGCACAGTAAACCAGCGTTTTAAACGCTTCTTTGGTCAAGGAAAACCAGTGCACACCCTTAAAAAGTTGCAAACGCTTTTTGTAAAGCACAAAAGTCACATACTATGCGTTACTTTAGTTGTATGAAACCCGCGCACACCTTACGAAGAAATCAAAAAATATATTAAGATTACGAATTGGGATTAGGTGAAGTTGGTTCTGCAACTTTCGCAACCTCCCAATTCAACCAGCTCTCGAATTCAACTACCAACCTTGTCCCATAAATACAAGGAGGATCCATGAGAGAGGGACCTAGAAAGAATGCTTTAACTGTTGTTACACTGGAGGAATTCCCAAGTCATTGTGAAGAGAAGGAGCCTAGGAATCGATTGTAGAAGTGTCTTGACAGATCAGGTATCTCTGTACTTATCTACATTTATTTGACAATAAAAGGTGGAAATACCCTTCCTGTCCCAAATTGAATGTTCCTTTGGTCTAATGTTTGATTGTATTTGATGTTAAGTTGTTTATGATTTCAACATATTTATTACAGTCAAGATACGTTGAGGAAGGTTTACTTTGTGTTGCAGGTTCATCATAGTATAAGATCAAGTGAAAGATAGGACCAACCATCGTTAAAAAAGTATGACTTTCGATATATCAATCTCTTTCCATTTGTAGTAACTAATGCAAGACAATGAATGTATTTACTTGTCACCCCACCCAAGTTGGTATTGTCTTCTCCTCACTATAAGGTATTTTTCATGCACAACAGTTGGCGTATATGCTTTGATGGGCCTTGGATTTAGCATATTTTTACCACCATTTCACCTTATTTATAAGTCCTTTTGCCTATCCATATTCATGCATTAATACTTTCTTACGCTCATATCCAGGTTTTTATACTCAAGTAATTTTTCCATTACATGTCTTAGTATTTCATTTGATTTTTTACTAACATTGAGGGAATTAGTGTACTATGTATTTTCTTTGAATATTGAATCAATTGTTGGAAGCAACTACAACATATTTGAGGGAATTCTGCAGCAGTGCAGAACATTTGTTGCAGAACTATGGAAACTCTACAGGAATTCTGCAGCATTACAAAAACTCTATTTGCAACATTACAGAAACTCTATCTACAGCATTACAGAAACTCTATCTGTAGCATTACAGAAACTCTACAGGTATCTGCAGTGTTACAGAAACTCTATCTACAGCATTACAGAAAGTCAATAAATCAAATTTTACCTTCAACCACCAACTTTGGAGAAAGATATTCATTAGGAGTAATGTATTTTTATAAATCCACTATTTCTATTATTCTTATATGTCTCAAATCATGATGTTAAATTAAAGTTGGTAAATGGAGGTGGATATGAGTGCATATTTGGCTTATTCACAAAGATTTGAAGATCTCTGTCAAATATATGATGGACCTAAGAAGTCAAAAGTTGTTAAGAGACATTTGGGATGAGTTTTGACTATTTTATTATAGCCTTTATCCCTAAATTCGAATTTGACTTCAAAGATATTCTAAATAGCATGTAGTTAGTAAGGATCTTGGATTAGTTTTGAGATCCAAACTTTTATGAATTTGTTGAGGATATTTTGGATCCTCATTTATTATTTGTTATGGAGAAATCATATATAAATAAGAGTTCTTTCTCCATTCTATGGAGAGAGCTCTTAGAGCAATAGTCCAATTGATGATGGAATAAAGCTATACTCTCATTTTGATTCAATTAGATCTTAGTTTTATCATTTCTTTTGCAATGTGATTTTATTTATTTTATGTTGATGTAGTTGTACTTCATTGCTTAGTTATGATTTCTTATGAAGTGTGAATTTTATTTCTGCAATTCAATTTCAATGCATAGATAGAGATTTAATGTTTTATTTTACAATCATTGAGCTTAATGCAATAATGTTATTTACTCCATTGGATCATAAATAGTAACTTGTATTTGGAAAGGATAAATTTTAGATTTTATTTATGCAATTTACCTTTTTGTCAAGTGTGTTGTGAACTTAGGTTTAGAATTTACTTTCTTGCATAGTGTGAACATCGTATTCGAATTTACCTTTCCTGCAAAGTGTGAATTAGCTTTAATATTTACTTTCCAGTAGCGTTTGATTTAGTTTAGCATTTACTTTCAAGTGTGAATTTAATTTTAGCATTTACTTTCATGTCGTGTGTTTTACTTTCATGTCGTGTGATTTACTTTCATTGCAATTTAGCTTCAATAGTTGTTTAGATGGTTAGTTCCTTGCCAAGACATTGTAACTGCTTATACCATTGTTTGTAAGTAAGGTTATTGAACTACAACTTCAAGTAGATAAACTAATGTAAGAGGAGATTGTGGTTTGCACATACAGTGCACGGTAACTCGCAAGTTTTCAACGAACCCCGGGTTGACAATTAATGTACACTTCTTAGTTGTTTTCTAAGTAATTCGAATGCAATTAAAAAGCCTGTCATTTTGGCGCCGTTGCCACAACCATTGTTTTTTTTTGCTTGAGTAAATTTTCTTTTGCTAGTGATCTATTTGGTTTTTTTCATTATACATGCATATGTTTTTGTTTGAAGGATGGAGGCGCGGAGACAAGTAAGACACAAAGACGACCTCACTGTAGCATTTCTATAGTGTAATAGCCTGCCGCAAGTCTCTGCAAATCTGAACCATGTTAATAATTTATGCAATAGGAGTAGATTTGTTTATGCCTTCTATTTTCATGAATAAAATAAAAGATTCAAGATGATGATTATGTGGTGCAGTAAGAGCCACACATATTACTAATTTGTCTTTTGCAGAAAGTTTGGAAAGAGGAATGAAGCCTGGCGAATGAAGATTTTATTGAAGGATTCAAGAGAATTCGAGGGGAATCCATTGAAGAAAGAGTACATGAGACTCAAAAATTTCAACAGGGGTATGTAATATGTTATTCAATTCATAAAATACATCATTTAGCACTAAAATACAATTTTTGAATTTTGAATATAATCATTTATTCATATCTTGCAAAATTTTCAATTTTTGAGGATCCGTAGCTCAACTGCGGAACCTTAAAAAAACATATGGATTGTTGATTTTATTTTTTATTTGATGTATTACATTGAAATTATATCCATAAAAACATTCACTTCCATCTAAATCGTCACTTTAGTGAAAAATTGGCTATTAGGGCATTTTGGCATGTTGGGCTTACTGAAAACGCAGTCGGGATAGTCGTGTTTTGAGAGACCATATGGACACATTTTTAAAACCTGTTTCTATCCAAATTATCCCTTGGAGTCTAGCTTCTAACTCAATTTAAATTTTTCAATTTGGATATCAAACGGAAACGTTATGGTCAAAATACTGACTGGGTGTGGTGTAGACAGCTCAATAACATAGTTGGGACAATCAATTTTTGGGTGCCTAAATGGATGAATTTTTTAAACCTGTTTCTAATGCATATTATCCTATGAATCTAGTTTAAAACGCAATTTGAATCACTCAAATCCGATATCATACGAGGAAGTTATGCCCAAAATACTAACTGCCTGTCATAAATTTGCACTCCCGGAACTCTGTCTCATCGGCTGTACTTTGGCATATTCGACCCATCAATTCTTATTGAATTAAAAACCTGTTTCTATTGGAGGTACATATGGTACTCTACTTTAACCTCCAAGTTGAATCGAGTCAATTCGTCAACAAACGAAAAGTTATGCTCAAATCTCTGACTGTTGGTCTAGGCTGGAAATTGCAACCTTTCTGTCTTACATGATGTTCTTTAGCAGATTTGGAGTACCATATTAATGAATTTTAAAAACCTGTTTCTACTGGAGTTATCCCTCTGAATCCAATTTCATTTGGATTTGGAATCACTCAAATCGGTTGTGAAACGAAGAAGTTATTAAAAAAACACCATTGGGTTGTCTAAGGTGGCCACCGCTCTCCAACAAGTAAAAAGTGAATTTTTGTTTGTTTTATCTTCCTTGGATTTGTTTCATAAGAATTTGTTGTATTTTTCTTGCATATGTTTTGGATTAAGAGGGACTGATCACCTCTCTTCTTCCATGAGCTCACATTTTATTGCAGGTAAGTGCCAATTTTTTGCAGGTCCTTGGAAGATTAAAGAAGGCTAATCTATGCATGAAGTGATTCGTGAAAACCAAATTTAATGCTGATAGGAATTCTCTCCAGAAATCCAAAAATGAAGATTCATTAGCATGATATGTGCTACTTTTGAAGCTCAAGTTCCTAGAATCCTAATCCAGCAGTGTCTCACTGAAAGACAACAACCAGAAGACTTTTTATCAAAGATAAAAGATGGATCCCGAATGAGACATATGAAGAATTGATATATCTGAAGACCAATGTTCTAGAGGTCAAGTGCCATTCCCACATTCCCATTGCCACATCCCTGATTTCTATAAAGACTCCTTTCAGAAGACCAATGATTTATCATGCTCATTCACCAGCGCCATGGTATGCTCATGTATTTCCTTTTTCCCATTTTGATATACATGCATGCTGAAGTTAATACATCTTTAATGTCCTTATGTGGTTGATAAGTTTTTCTCATGAACATCATCTATATCACCACTATCATCAGATTGACTTCATCCCACACCATTCCATTTCTCCCATGACTTTCTGCTCCATCCATCCCTGAACCACACAATAAAGTAGCTTGGTTCACTTACAATGTCAAGCTCCCTCACCTCCCTACCCCCTTTCCAAATAAAATTTGACGGTGAAAACCTATTTCAGGCACCATCAGACCTTGTAATGCTTGAAAACCAACTTGCTGGCGGGCATCCCTCAGGAATAAAAAGTTTTTGATTGTTAAAACCCTCTGGGCGCAGTCAGACATATCTTGTCTGGAAACCAACTTGTTGGTGGACAAGGTTTGCAAATAAGAGAGAAATAAAGTATTCCATCATGCTCTTTAAATAAAGTTCCAAGCTTTGCTACTACATCAGAAGATCATTTTTCATCTCCAAATCCAAGCTCCGGATTGCACATTGCTCTTTCTTGTTAGTTTCTACACCATTTGGGACCACATCAGATCTCATGCTTCTTAGGATGACGCTGCACATTTCACGATATTCATAGGTAGGTACAGGTATGCTTATTTTCTTTATTGTTAGTCAAGTTCATTGAATGCTATAGATTTGTATTTGGAAAATCACTTGAGCCTTTTCACTACATCCTCCTATATTTCTAAGGGTAGTAAAATATTTCAGTTTGGGGGGCACACCATTACCTACCATGACTACACCATTACCTATCGTGACCACACCATTACACATCATAATCTTTACATTACTTGTCATCATTCTTTTCCATCCTCTACCACCCTTGCTCAACTCAAACCTTCATCGTGTTGGTCACTCTATATGTCAGTTAATTAAAGCTGACACACAGAATGGTCAATATAAATTGTCAAACCTAGGAAGGTCTTTTATTTCAAAGGTAATAAGCACAGTCTATGCATAAACACATTGAGCAGTTGATTGCTGAATGTAAATGATGATCCTACTTATGTGTCTAGCCAATTCATTCATTAAAAACACTAATCTAATTCACACATCTAAGAAACCAAATGAAACAACTTTCCTACAGAAATCAACCCAGCGAATTAATGATCTAATGATGAAATGAAACTAGATTACTTTTGCAAGAAGTTATATCCTCTAATTATCAAACTACAACATTCAATCTTTTACCAAAATGATCTATCTAGTAGCTACTGTAATTCTACCATTAATTGTCTAATCTATGAATGCAATTGAAGATACAACAACAACCAGAATTAAAACACAAGCTTGAACTCTAACTGATAATTACTGGAAATCCTAGAAAGCATAAACAATTACTAGATAATTGGAATTGAGCTTGGCTGTCACAGCTGATTAAAACACACATGCAATTAAGTAAATTATCTTACACAATCGACTATCACACCACTCTGTTACAGCTATTCAAGATGCAATTACAAACTACTAGAAAGGAAAGCTAAACTCTGTTACAGCTACCAATAATGTCTACAATCATTCCACACTACACAACAGAAATAAAACTAAACTACTCTACCTACTTAAACTGGCTATCTCTGTGAGAAGGCGGGCCCTGGCCTTCTAACAGAGACACCGAGAGTCACATCAAATTAAGACACAGAAATGAAGAACTCTGCTCTCATATTATTGATGGAAGATCATGAGTTTCAATGCTCTGTTACAGCTTACACAAGTAATGATTGTCCAACACAGGCTACGAAAGCCTTCTGGAATTTATACAAAGGAAATCCAGTTTCAGATCCACTAAAATCACGCAACAATGAAGTTATATGATCTTCATGCTGCAGAGTTACAACTAACTGATGCAGCGTATTAAACAGGGCCGTAAATTGTGAAGGAGGCTGTTGCTTTGATCATTAATGGGTCAATAGACTCAGCAGCGGGAATTCCACCTGTCTGTCACAGTTAGGCCCTGCTTCAACGAAATCTATTACAGTGGGGATATGATACAGCTTGCGTGGAGGATGCAATGTCCCTTGGAGTTATGACGAGCTGGTACCTTGAAGAGTCACAGCTGGCGCTACTGAGCTGATACACCTGCACTTTAGATTTTGGCTAAATGAAATCACACAGATTAGTATAAACCAAGCACTAAAATCCACAATCTTTAACAATCTTAGGCATAAAAATAAATAAGGCAATAACAAGTTATACCTATCAATATCATTGATTGATCTGGGAAAGACATGGATATAGCTCATGAAAGTTGGATGGAATCAGGGAAAAATGATGTAATAAAGGTGGCCAAAAAGGGGCATTTCCTGAACCCAACATCTCCCCCCAACTATCCAATTGCATGTCCTCATGCAACAACTTCCCTTAATCCGAATCTGAGTTTGAGTGGAATCTATGGAGATTCGTAAGATTGTACGTAAGTTCTAGTGCCTCCCCTCGAGGAAAAAACCCATAGCAGGATACCCAATGCCCCCACCACAACTCTTCTTCTTCTAATGTTAGAGCATAGCTGGTTCTATAAGAATTGCTTATAGGAAACCAAATGAGAGGGAATTTGAATCTCAAACCAAGCCACCAAGACCCACATCTTTCCATACATTGCTGCACATATCTAGGAATCCTTGTCAGAGCTTGCCTAAAATTTTCAAAGCCATATGGATCCATTTCCTTGAGAGACGAGGAAGAGTACAGCCATCTGTCTTCACTACCTCCCAAGGCATCCTGCTGCATATTGAGAATCATTGGGACACATGTGGTAAGGAGTCTATCTCACAGTCTCTCAAAATATCGGGCAATTGAGGGAACCTTGAGAGTTTTAGCATGATTTTCCATGAATGCTGGTGGATTCTGAGGTTCCCCCCTAATCCAAAGAGTAGAATTCTCCTCATTCTTAAGGATGGTTTGGAAGGAATCTCACCATCTTACATGGTTAATGACAAAGGAGGCAAATGCCCTCAACTGAATATCCCCTAGAATAGGTAAAGGGCTAGCTGGAAAGTCAATGTAGCAAGCCCTGTCATGTAAATACAGTTCACACAACAAATGCTAGTCCTCAAAGTCACTCTTCAGAAAAGTCTCCAAAAACTGAGTAGCTGTTGCTAAATCACATGATCTTCCATCCTTGAGAGCTCTTAATTGGAATATGGTTGTCTGCTCATGGTGAAAAATAGGGTAAGAGGGGGATGGAGCCCTGCAACTCAACAATTCTATGGAGAGAGTGTACATTTTATCTTTTTCTTGTTGCAGGGACTTAAGTTTCTTTAACCCTTCCAATTTTTCTTGAATTTTCTCCCACCGGAGTTTCTGGAAGAATAACTCTTCATCCCACTTTTCTCTCAATCCCTTAATGACATTCCTATGTTCCTAGAGAGAGATCATACCTGTTTTGAACTGTTCAATCCACTTGAGCCATTTATCCAACTCAAGATTTAACCAGAGAACCTTCTTCTATAGCCATTGAATATTTCTGTCTTCTACCTCCTTCTCATCATCAAAATCTAGATAAATGACTTCCTTATCTTTCCTTGGCACTATGGCAGTTTCATCCTCTAGTGGGGTTGCAGTGGTTTGTGCATGTAGTGCAATCTCAGCCATGGGTTTTAGGGATGCTGGTTCTTGTGTAACAACATTCTCTATTTCCATATTCTCCTTAGCTTCCTCAGTCTGTGTTACAGTCTCAGTCACTATTCTTAGGACTGTTGGTTCTTGTGTAGCAGCATCCTCCTTTTCCATTTCAATCTCAGCCATCTTAGTTTGTGTTGCCACTGTAGAAAATGATTTTGGAAACACTGGTTCTTGTGTAACAGTGTTTTTCTACTGGTCCTTGATATTAGATGTTGCTATCTGACTTGCAGCTTCACTAAACATTTTCAAGGGTATTGGTTCTTGTGTAGCAGTCCCCTGTTTCTCAATTTCTTTGAGCTGCTGAGATTGTTTCTGGTTTATATTAGATTGTTCTGACTATTGAGACTGATCCTGAAGAAGCTCAGTATCCCCTGATGGCTGGGACTGTACTGTCTCATCCCCTAAATTCAAATCAAGAATCTCTTCAATTCTTGGCTCATTTTCCTCTATCAACTCGATTCTTGGCATTCCTTCCTCCACATCCTCTATCTGTACATGATTTTGTGATGAAAGTCCCAACACATCTCTGTGTCCTATTGCAGAAAATATATCTCCACACTCTGGACAAACAGTCTCCCCATACTCCTCATTTTCAAATGCAAAAGATGGATTTTCCAACAAATTTGCAGCATTTGCTAAAGTGTTCAAATTTTTCTCAGCTTGTTTTCTAGCTACTCCCTTCCATCTTTCCAACTCATTTCGCAATATCCGCACCTTTTCTTTTAATAGTTCATTTTCAAGCAGAAGATTTTCAATTTGGGGTTCTTCTTTGGGAGGTTCCTGCATAACAGGAGATGACTTAGGGTTCAAAATGGGAATCTCTAAATCTATTCCTGTCACAGGTATTCCTCCACCCAAGATGGTTCCCTATTCTCTCTAACTGCTCCCACTGTCTCTGCTACTTCTGCTACTTCTGCTATCTCTACTAGGGGTGATTCAATATTACCCCCAGTTGCATCCATTGTCTCCACTTCTTCTGTTGTTTTTGCTATCACAACTGCTTCTTTTGCTGCTGGTGATTGAGTCCTTCTTCTCACAATTCCCACTGGATGTTCCTCCATGCCTATTGCTATTGGTGCCTTATCAATTCTGATTTTCCTTTTCTTTGTTGCAGCAGGTGTCTGGCTCCTGTTTCCTAATCTTACTCCTCATTTCTTTGACATAGGGGTCCCTACCTTAATCGTTTCTTCTTCAATAATAATACCCCTTATTTCTGAGGAGGATTCAACTTCCAAAACTTCCACAATCCCTTCTTCTACTGTCAGATGTCCTTCCCTTTGAATTTCTATTTCTGCAATTGCAGCTTCAACAGCTGCTCCAGTTTCAACTTCTTTTAATTGAATGTCTTCTTCTACAGTTACAGACTCTACTCTTTGTTCCTCCTACTCTAATGTTTCCATCACAATTTCCCCTACTATAGGGTTTTCTGTTACTGTTGCTTCACCTTTATTCACTTCCCCCTCATCATTGGTCTGGTTTTCTATTGCTCCAGTCTTCCCCCCAACCGGATTTGAGGAACTCCGGTCCTTACTATCTTCACCAGCACCCCCCACTTCTAATACAGGTTGTCTGATTGGCGCATCTCCAGCCAAAAATTGCTCCCAAGTTAAATTACGAATTGCAATGGCTCTTAGGACCAGTAACTTAATTAAGCCATGATTAGTAAGGGAGGAAACTGGATGCTGGACGGTTCTTGCATATCCAGCCATGGTTTGTAAGGCTTTAAGCAGATAGAATGGTATATTTACTAAATTACCATGGCACAAATGAGACAGTAAGGAAAGTTCAGAGAAGGAAACAACTTGGTACCTACCTCCATAAGAAATATATCTTTTCACAAAAAATGCTACTTGATTCCAGGGTGGTGGTAAGGAAGCCAGTTCCAGCCCACGACACTTTGGAATAACCTACTCTCCAACTGACAAAAACTCCCTCACCGCATTTGTATTATGTGCCTTCCGTCCAAATAATCTTTTCCCAATCATGGGTAAACCAATAACCTCAGCTATGATTTCTTCTGTGGCTTCCACGCGCAGTCTTCTCACCTCAGAGTGAGTATCATTCAGGTTAAGGGCAAATTGTAATGTGGTTTTTGTGTGAAACCCATTCAACCGTTCAAAATATTCCATCCATCCCGCTGTTATAAAAATATTAAGAACCTCTGCATTGGCATGTACAGCATTTATATTTACTGGTTCATGTCTGACTGGATTTCCCATTTTAACCTCTCCTCAAGGTTCAAAATTAAACAATTTTCGGTTTAGAAGTGGAGAGTTGCAGCTTACAAACATGCAAAGGGTCATTGGGGTTCAAAAATCAGGTTTTAGGCCAGTCTGTGCTAGTATGAACGTTCTATGGAAGCGATGAGGTTAGCAGATAGGAGTAACATGTGCAAAATCAGGTAAGGTGACAGAAAAATAATCACAATTATGACCTTAACATGATCTTTAAAGTGTGATTCGCATGGGTTCATTAATTGAGGGTTGTGATAGGACATAATCATTATTACCGTATCAATTCTCTGCCAAATCATGTAAAAGATAGGATCCGTACCTTGCGTTTATGAGTTTGAGCCATGGATTAATCATTGCAGCCGGTCGTCATCCTTGTGGGTATAAATGCACATGTGCTAAAGTATGTGGCCATTGCCACCCTGGATGATAGCTACTCGAGGCATCCAAAATTTCCTTCGTGGTGGATCATGATTGGACCTTGTGGAGAAAGCGCCAAAATTGAGGCCTAGTCACATCATTATTGGCATCATTAATAAGAGAGCAGGCAAACTGGCGGAGTATCGGCTGCGAAATTTAGCAAAATAAGCGAAAATGGCGGAGTTGCAGCTATACAAAAGGAGCGAAAATGAAGTGGAAAGAGCGGAATAGCAGCTGCTAAGTTTAGCAGAATTAAACAAGGATAGCAGAGTTGCAAATGCTATGTTTAGCGAAATGGACAAGGGTAGCAGAGTCGTAGCTATGAAATTTGGCAGAATGGGCAAATGTGGCGGAGATGCAGCTACGAAATTTAGCAGAATGGGAAAATGTGGCAGAGTCACAGCTACAAAATTTGAAAGTTAAATAGGGATAGCGGAGTCGCAGTTGCGGAATTTGGAAAAATGGGAAAATGTGGCGGAGTCGCAGCTACGAAATTGGCAGAATGGCAAATGTAGCGGAGTCGCAGCTGCGTCAGACTGTAGTATAAGCAATTTTTATCTATGGAAGACCAAGAATTATCCATCTTTGTCAAAGAGCTTTATTAGATCAGGAATAGATATGGGGTGTCTGCAGTCGTCTGGCGCAGTCACGGCTGCTACTCCTTCAATAAGTCCCTGCACACAGTTCTTCAAAACAAGCCAATCAAGTGCAAGAAAAATTTAAAACAGATAAAATACAGAATGAAAGAAAAACCAGTTATTTATGTACAAAAATATGTGTGGAAATTGCAACTTTTAAGAATTCATAGGGTTTAAAAATCCCTGTCCTGATATTAACTGATACTCTGGATCAGCTGCAACTTGTGAAATAAAATCCTCCCTTGAGATCGGCTGTGATACAGTCACAGCCGATGACCATTTGCGAATAATGGTACTCTGCTCTCGTCAATGGTGATCAACCGGACTGTTCCATTATCAAATACCCAATCTATCTGATAGGGTCCCAACCAACGGGTGCACAATTTGCCCTTAAAGTCCCTCTTAAATCATGAATCATACAACAGGGCCCAGTCTCCTTCCTGGAAAACTCTTTTTTTTATAAATCTATCATGCCATCTAGAGCGCTGTTGTTGGATTAAGGCTGTATGATGCACTGCAGCTATGTGCTTCTCATCCAATTCATTGAGCTGATTCAGTCGATTCCTCTCTGCCTGATAAATCTAGGTTTGCTTCAACAACTATTTTTAAAGTTCTGATTTGAAATTCAATTGGAAAAACAACATTCTTGCCATACACTAGCTCATATGGGGAAAAACCAGTGGTGCTACACCAAGTGGTATGATAGGCCCACAGTGTCTCTGGAAGTCTTTCAGCCCAATCTTTACGATGGCTCTTCACTATTTTTGTCAGAATAGCCTCAATGACCTTGTTCGTGCTCTCCACCTGCCCATTGGCCTATGGATGATATGGTGAGATTATTCTGTGTTGAATGTGAAATTTATGCAATAGTGCTTCCAGCTTGTGAGATACAAACTGCGGTCCACCATCTGTAATGATCTCCTTAGGTACTCCAAACCGAGTAAAAATCTCTTCGTACAGGAAATCAATCACAGCTTGATCATTGGCCTTGACCAAGGCTACAGCTTCTACCCATTTAGTCATGTAGTCTGTTCAAACCAAGATATGAACTTTCTGCTTTGAGGGAGGGTTGATAGGCCCTACAAAATCTAGAGCCCACCTATCAAATGGTTCAAACACAAGTTGTGGCTGTAAAGGCATCTCATCTAATCTGTTGGGTTGGCCCATCCTTTGGTAGCTATCACATGCCTGAACATACTTCTTTGCATCTCTGAACAATGTAGGCCAGAAATAGCCCATTCTCAAAACTTTATGACCTGTTCTTTTGTCAGCAAAATGTCCCCCACAGGGCTCATCATGGCAAGCTTTAAGAATGCTGAATATTTCATCTTCTCTAACACATCTTCTGATTTCTAAATCAAGCCCTATGTAGAAAAGATGGCCATCAATCCAGCAGTACCTAGCACTCTGTTGTATGATCTTCCTTCTTTCTCTCTTTGACATATGTGCTAGGAGCTTACTTGCAGCCAAAAAGTTAGCAATATCTGCATACCATGGGGAATGAGCTGATACTACAAACAAATGTTCGTCAGGGAAGGAATCGTCGACTGGTAAATTGTCATCACTGTTAGTAAGTTGAGATAAAAAATCTGCAACAACATTTTCCTTTCCTGGTCTATCAATAATTGTAATATCAAATTCCTGTAACAATAAAAGCCATCTAGTAACTCTAGCATTTGTGATTGGTTTATTCATTAAATACTTGATAGCAGAATGATCAGTGTGCAAAAAAGTAGAATATTCAGTAATATAATGTCTAAACTTATTGATGGAATAAACAATGGCAAGAAATTCTTTTTCTGTGACAGTATAATTTAGTTCAGCAGGAGACAAATTTTTACTAATATAATAAATGGCATAAGGAGCACTACCTTCCTGCAATCCCAAAACTTCTCCAATGGCAGTGTTTAAAGAATCTGAAGAAATGTGAAAAGGCAGAGCCCAATTGGGTCCTCGTAAGATGGGTTCTATAGACAGCCTATTCTTTAGCTCATTAAATGTTGTTTGGCATGCATCATTCCAGACAAACTATGCATCCTTCATCAATAAAGTGAACAAAGGAGAAGCTATCTTGGAAATTTTTCTATAAATCTTCTATAATATCCAGCATGACCCAAGAAGCTACGTACATCCTTCTGTGTCCCAGGAGTTGGTATGTTTTCAATTACCTTGATTTTGGATGGATCTACCTGGATACCATCAGAAGAGATGAAGTGCCCCAACACTATGCCTTCACTCATCATCATGTGGCACTTTTCAATGCTCAAAGAGAGTTGGCTTTGTTCATAGCGTTTCAGGACCTTTTCTAGGTTCTTCAGTGCTTCTTCATAACTATCACCATATGGAGTAAATTCATCCATAAATAGATTCCAATCACTGCTCTTTGAAATGTAGCTGGTGCGTTGCACAACCCAAAAGGAAGTACTCAGTATGAAAAAGTCCCCCAAGGACAGGTGAAAGTGGTTTTGTCTTGATCTTCTGGAGCAATCTGAATCTGGTTATAGCCACTAAAGCCATCCAGAAAAGAGAAATACTTCTTCCCAGACAAGGTATCAAGGACCTGATCAATGAAAGGTAAGGGGAAATGGTCCTTCTACGTTGCCTTGTTTAATTCTCTATAATCCATGCAGACCCTCCATTTCCCATTCTTCTTTGGCACGATCACAAGTGGAGAAACCCACTCACTGTCTGAAATTGGATATATGAATCCAACTTCCAATAGTTTCTGGATTTCCTCTTTCACTATGTCTCTCAGGTTCAGGTTCATCCTTCGTTGGGGTTGGCATACAGTCCTGGATTCGCTCTTAATATAGATGTGATGAGTGCACAGATGAGAAGGAATTCCTTTCATGTCTGTGTACTCCCAAGCAAAATCTCCCTTACGTTGTTTCAGCAAAGTGACTAGCTGTTCCAGCTCGCTAGGTGCCATATTAGGATTGATATTCAATGTTTTTCCTAGGTCAATTTCCACTGGAACGCTCTTCGAATTCTTAAGTACTAGAATTACATTATCATCACCGATCAGAGTTTCTTCTGAAAGATTCTCTTGTTCTGTTGCAGCAAAAGTACTATCCAAGATCTGATAGACATTCTTATTAACTGACGTGGGCTCACTGATCAAAATATTAATGGCATCATCCACTGTTTCATCTTTAAATTTCAAGGCTCTCCTTATGGTTAATAGTGGTTGCACACCCTCTTCCTCCTCCAAATCTGCCCACAATGGAGTTTCAGCTTCTGTGCTTGGTTGAGCTGGAGGGTACAGGGTTAGATTTTTGATCTCAGATCCATCTGAAATAGTCATAGAACTTGACCGACAAATGATACAGGAATCAGTTGTGGCCAACCACGATCTTCCCAGGATCAGTGGGTGTCCCCCCAACTGATATTTTGGCTATAATACCAAAAAATCCGCAGGGTATTCCCATGAGTCAACTGAAATTACGAGGTCATCTAGGATTCCTTCCGGTTTGATCGTTGATGTATCAGCAAGTTCCAAAACAGTAGGGGTTGGCCGAAGATTAGTGAGTCCCAATTTCTTCACAGTCTCTATGGTCATAACGTTAATAGTTGCGCCCAAATCCACCAAGACATTTGGAATTTGTGTGTTCCCTATGTGCACTGTAACAGTTGGGTTCCTAGGGTCATCATACTTTGCCACAGGGACCTTTCCCATTATCAATTCTGAAAGCTTTCCCAGCACATGGACATTGGGAGGATCCCTGGGCCTTCTTCCTGGTTTCTTAACACACAAATCTTTAACTGTCTTAGCATAAATGGGCACATCATGGAGGGCCTGTAATAGTGGAATTTTAACATACAATTTTTTCAACTCTCCCACGAGATCAAATCAGGGCTGTTCCATTGTTTTCTGCAGCTGCAATCGTTCAGGGTACGGTGCTTCTCTATTCAACTGTGTAGGCTGTGACAGAACGTGTGTTGCTTCCTGAGTTTCGGCTGTTGCTTCAGTAGGAGTATCAGCGTCCTCAATAATGGGGATTGCTGAACTAACCATGTTTTCATAATGTTGATTTACTCCAGTTGCAATCATTAGGGGTGAAAAATCCTCAGTGATAATAGGCTCCACCACCCTTTCTGATCGTAATTGTATATCATTGTAGGGAATCTGAGTGATGGAATATGCAGGCATGCTGGCAGTCTCAAATTGATGGACTACTTTATTGTTTGGGTTCGGGTTAGGTTGTGTAGGTAGATATGGTCGAAGTGGTGCATTCATGGGTGCGACATTGTTCTGGAAAGGGAGCTGTGGTTGCTGATATTGCTGATGCTGACACTGTTGAGGAGGGTACTATTGATACCGAGTCTGGTGATGGGGAAAGTTATTTCCTTGGTAAGAGTTTCTCCAGTTGGAATTCCAAGGAGCTTGGTTTGACTGCTATGGCCATGGTGTCCATGAATTAGGATTTTGCATTGGGGTCTGAGATGGAGTCCACTGGCTATTGGAATAATGTGAAGGGAATTGTGTATTCATATTATGCATGTTGTTCATTCCATTCATATTATGCAGGAAAAATGCTGGATCTAGATTCATACCTTGGTTTCTGGGCTGCCATGGTTTCTTCTGTGCCATAAAGTATGCTGGCTCTACATCCAAAATAGATGCCTGCAGGACTTTTTTAACCTTAGGTAATGAAGGACACTCCTTAGTATCATGCTTGAGTTCACATATCCTACATATCTCTGCTTTTTCCATTGGGCACTCCTTTAGTGGATGCTTCTTTCTACATTTAGGACAGAATACCCCAAGTGTAAGATATTCTACTACTTGTTTCTATTTTTCCCTCATGGCATCCAACTCTGAAAAAATGGAGCTCATCACATCTATTTTAAAGTTCTCCAGTAGGTTTCCTATTTCTGCTCGAGTTGCACCTCCACTAGCTGACTTCTGAGTCCTAGTAAAGACATCCTGGTCTCGGTCTTTGTCTCGTTTGCTAGTTCTGGAAGATCCCCTGGAGTACCTTCGACATAATTCAATAATCTTTTCAAAGGGTTCCTTTGAGATATCCCCTTTCCCCAGTAGATTCAACATATTAAGGCAATCTTCTCTAATTCCTCTTAGCAAGATAATCTTGAGCACATCCTTGCCAATCTCAACATGACTAGATCTTTGCAAATTGTACAACAATCTCTCCACAAAGTCTTCCAAACTCTCTTCATCCTTCTGAACCATTTTAAACAACTCTTCCTTTTTGTCTCTAGTTCTGCAATATTCTTGATATTTAGAAAGGAAGGTGTTCTTCATTTGGTCCCAAGTGGTAATGGTCTCACGACCCAAACTCATGAACCAGTGCAGAGCATTTCCTTTCAAAGTGGCTGCGAATAGCTTCAGCTTCTGAGCACTAGAGGTGTAATCATAGCTACGACAGAGGATATCAAACTCAAAAAGAAACTCATCAGGATCTTCAGAGGACTTACCATAAAAATTAGGGAGCACTGATGGTGAGATATTCTTCATAGGAGCTGCTCTAGGTGTTTGAAGGATAGGAAATTCCAATGTAGCCACAGTATTACCAGGCCGATTATTTTCTCCTTCTTCCTCTCGGTGATCCTCATGTTCATTCTCACCCCCTTGTTTTCTACCAGCCACGGTTCTAGTCCAAAATTCAACGATCTTCTTTATGTGTTCTTCCTCTACTTTAGCTTCTTCTTCTTTTCTCCTCTCTTCTCTTTGCCTTCTTTCTTCCTCTGCTACTCTATGAGTCTCCAACCACACCTCTTTAGTAACTCTGGTTTCATCAATGTGATAAATCTCCTCTCTATCTGGTGCACCTACAACACTTCCCTTATCTTCAGGAGGTTTACTTTTTGTAACAGGAGTTGAAGGTCCCGTTGTATTCTCCACTGTGGATGCTAAATGTTCAAGATTGGGAGGAACAGAATTTCCCCTGCCTATAGAGTTCCATGATGGTCAAGTGGAAGAATCAGCTCTAGCAATTATCTCATCAATATATGTGTGTATTCCCTGACCTGTATTACTACCTCAACCTCTTCCACCTGCAATGTTAGTATTCAAAGGGGGTTCCCGATTTGTTTTTCTTGTATTCATGCATGCTGTAAAAAAAAATTGAACTAAAATAAAATCAAATGAAACCAACTACTAACTCTGTCTATCTATTACCATCCCCGACAATGGCACCAAAATGTTGGTCACTCTATATGTTAGTTAATTAAAGCTGACACAAAGAATGGTCAATATAAATTGTCAAACCCAGGAAGGTCTTTTATTTCAAAGGTAATAAGCATAGTCTATGCATAAACAGATAGAGCAGTTGATTGCTGAATGTAAATGATGATCCTACCTATGTGTCCAGCCAATTCATTCCTTAAAAACACTAATCTAATTCACACATCTAAGAATCCAAATGAAACAACTTTCCTATAGAAATCAACCCAGCGAATTAATGATCTAATGATGAAATGAAACTAGATTACTTTTGCAAGAAGTTAAATCCTCTAATTATCAAACTACAACATTCAATCTTTTACCAAAATGATCTATCCAGTAGCTATTGCAATTCTACCATTAATTGTCTAATCTATGAATGCAATTGAAGATACAACAGCAACCAGAATTAAAACACAAGCTTGAACTCTAACTGATAATTACTGGAAATCCTAAAAAGCATAAACAATTAGAAGATAATTGGAATTGAGCTTGGCTGTCACAGCTGATTAAAACACACATGCAATTAATTAAATTATCTTACACAGTCGACTATCACACCACTCTATTACAACTATTCAAGATGCAATTACAAACTACCAGAAAGGAAAGCTAAACTCTGTTACAACTACCAATAGTGTCTGCAATCATTCCACACCGCACAACAAAAGTAAAACTAAACTACTCTACCTACTTAAACCGGCTATCTATGTGAGAAGGCAGGCCCTAGCATTCTAACAGAGACGCTGAGAGTCATAGCAAATTAAGACACAGAAATGAAGAACTCTGCTCTCATATTATTGATGGAAGATCGTGAGTTTCAGTGCTCTGTTACAGCTTACACAAGTAATGATTGTCCAACACAGGCTACGAAAGCCTTTTGGAATTTATACAAAGGAAATACAGTTTCAGATCCACTAAAATAGCACAGCAATGAAGATCTATGATCTTCATGCTACAGAGTTACAGCTAACTGATGCAGCGTATTAAACAGGGCCGTAAATTGTGAAGGAGGCTGTTGTTTTGATCATTAATGGGTCAACAGACTCAGTAGCAGGAATGCCACCTGTCTGTCACAGCTAGGCCCTGCTTCAGCGAAATATGTTACAGTGGGGATATGATACAGCTTGTGTGGAGGATGCACTGTCCCTTGGAGTTATGACGGGTTGGTGCCTTGAAGAGTCATAGCTGGCGCTAGTGAGCTGATACACTTGCGCTTTAGATTTTGGCTAAATGAAATCACAAAGATCAGTATAAACTGAGGACTAAAATCCACAATCTTTAACAATCTTAGGCATAAAAATAAATAAGGCAATAACAAATTATACCTGTTAATATCATTGATTGATCTGGGAAAGACATGGATATAGCTCATGAAAGTAGGATGGAATCAAGGAAAAATGATGTAATAAAGGTGGCCAAAAAGGGGCATTTCCTGAACCCAACACATCCTTCCATTTAAGCATTACCTCATCTTTACTTCCCTAGCTGAGCCCAGCCTAACATCTCCTAAACACCAAAGCATGAAAAGTATGTTGCTACATAATACCTATGGTTGTCACACAAGAACCAACAATAGGAAGCCCTACTACTGCCACACAAGAACCAATAGTAAGGAGAGATGGACAACTGATGCACATGGACAAGCCAAAGAATTTGTTGGAAGAAGAAGTCTTACTGCTGTCACACAAGAACTAGCAGAAAGAAAAATGGAAGCAGCTCATATACAATCCAAGGCCATAATAGGAGAAAGGGAATAGGCTGGACACAAGAACCTACAACAGAATAAACTGTTGTAGAAGCCATTCTATGATATGGTATGCATGAGAAGAAAGAGAAAGGATTGGCTGAAAGAAACAAAAAATTTGAAGTATGATGCATATGAGAGCTAAACTTGGAAGCAGCAATAAAAGGTGAGTTGCATTGAAAAGTGGTGGAAAATGTCGATGGCAGCATAAGCATGAAATGCCAATATGGTTTTAAGATTTCATATTACAAGGACTTCCTCTACCTCTTTCACATGATTTCAACATTGGTGAGTGAGTTGTCGTGTAGTAGCACATTTGACAAAGCAATTATTAAGTAGGTGCAGCCACATATTCAGATTCCTTATTCCACTTTGCAGAGGATAACATAGCATAATGGGATTGCTTATTATAAAATTTGTTGTTGGTTTATGCACAGAGTTAGTTTGGGTAATGAATGCAAGTTTTAGGCACAAAGGTTTGATTGAAAATTTTCATAAGTGGTGTGGTCCCTATCTTGGTAGTTACTATCTGCTTCATGCATTCTTATTGTTATGAGAGCAATGGTTTGTAAATTAAAAAAAAATAAAAATGGATTGCTCTAACTTTCCACTAGAATATAGGGTCTACAAATTTGGTGACTATCAAACGATCTTAGAGCATCTTGGATCCACAGGCTATAATGAAGACTTGTTGCATAAATAAGAGAACTTGGGTGTGGCATGGCATCATTATGTAGAAATATTAAGAAAGCAATGGAAACAGAGATTTACTTCTCGAATGCGCATTGATATTATAACAGAAAAATATTGTTCCCGGATTATAAGTTTCATGAATTCTGTCAATAACACAGATTTATCAATGCAAATATTTTTTTTTTCTCAAAGGCCGATTTACTCTTCAGTTTGGGGAGAAGACTGGATGGACAAACAAAAGCACATGAATTTTTTTGAAGCATGTGGACAGTCCTGTAGCAGCATTTCAAGATCTGGTATGAATTTTATTTCAGCAGCAATGAGGCAGCGTTAAGACAAGATTGTGGTTTCGGTTTCCTTTCTCTGGCTACAAAGACTAATCTTGAATGGTTGTAGATGCAACAAAGAAAACATAGATACATGCCTACAGCTAGCAATGGGATTTTTGAGAAGTTTAATCCACAAGATATTTGTAATCTGCTCGAAAGGAATGCATGCAGCCCTTTCCAAGGAACATATTGAAGAAACTGTTGTCCAAGATAAATATCAAGACATGGCTGGTCATATAAAAATGAAAATGCATTTTGAAGCTACAAATCAAGGTACACACAGTTTGGTACTTGATAAGGCATTTCACAACAATCATTTATAATAAGCTTTTGGGAAATGGTGCATGTGTTGAAAGTTGATTTAGTGGAATGGATTGCTCATGGCATATTAAGGGAGAAGAAATGGATTAAGCTGCCCAAATTTTTCTTACCATTGCAAAACATTGGCTACCTTGTGAACATATGTTTCGTTGGATGGGGATGGAACATTCCTCTCTAATTGTTTGAGACAAATACATGCAAAGGCAAAATCCATTACTCCTAATGAATATCTTTCTCCAAAGTTGGTGGTTGAAGGTAACCTTTGAATTATTTACTTTCTGTAATGTTGAAGATAGAGTTTCCATAACGCTATAGATACCTATAGAGTTTCCATAATGCTACAGATAGAGTTTTTGTAATGCTGCAAATAGAGTTTCCGTAATGCTACAAAATGCCTATAGAGTTTCCATTGTTTTGCAACCAATGTTCTGCACTGCTACAGAATTCCCTCAAATATGTTGTAGCTGCTTCCAACAATTGATTCAATATTCAACGCAAATACATAGTACACTAATTCCCTCAATGTTAGTAAAAAATCAAATGAAATACTAAGACATGTAATGGAAAAATTACTTGAACATAAAAACCTGGATATGAGTGTAAGAAAGGATTAATGCATGAATATGGATATGGAAAAGGACTTATAAATAAGGTGAAATGGTGGTAAAAATATGCTAAATCCAAGGCCCGTCAGTATTCATTGATCATAACTTTTTATAATTCTTGAATTTCTTTGTCAGGTACCTTTTGTGGGTCGAACTTGACATAGGGACGATTGACTTGTTCTCCTTGTATTTTTAAAGTTGTGGTTATTTTATTCTTTTTTCATGTTGCTTCTTTTTCTTCAGTTTTCTATTTTTCTCTACCTGCTTTGCTTCCTTCTGCACCCCTGTGCTCATTTGCTTGGTTGTTTTTTCTTGTGAATATGCTTTCTCATATTGTTCATCATGTGTCTATTGGTCTGACCAATCTTGTTGTTTCACTTGTTCCTATGTGGCACTGTTGGTATGTTGTTGCGTTTGGTGCTTGTTGAGTGTTCTATTGGATGTTTTGATGTTTTTTCAAGTACTTACCCTTTTTTTCCAAGTGTTTATGTTGTTTGTTCCACTACTTCTTCTATCTATTTAGTCATTCCTTAATTTTTTTGAGTTCTTTGGTCGATGTTCTCCTCTTAATTATCTTATTCTTCCTAATAAATTTTCTCCCTTTCATCTTCCTCAACTGTTGTTGGTTTCAGATGTGGTGGGGAATCTATTATGTTAATATGTTGACACGAACCCAATCAACAGGGGTTCCTCATGCTGTCATCACCTAAGCCACTACGATCTCCCTGAGCATCAGCCCAGACAGGTTTAACCCTACCCAGCAACACCTGCGGAGCAGATAAGGTCTCAGCCGAGATGTTCAAGGGAGATTTTACGGAACCATGTTTCCTCCAAATGAAGGAGGATGTTTTGCATCAATTGATTAACTTATTGCAACATTCATAAATATATCTAAGCATTCAACTTAGGCATTAAGCATAAACGCGACATCATTCAACAGGTCTTATCATTGACAGAACCATAAATATGCAACAGATATAACAGTAAAGCATTAATCGCAGCAAGGAAACATCGCATCATTCACAGATTCATATCGCATAATGCATTTACCACAGAGAGATGGAAAAGACACAAGGATTCTGCTCAAAAACTCTGTCACATCATATTTATCTCCACAAAAACCCAATCACAACAAGATACTCAGTCTTCAGCTTCTTCAGATCAAGATCTCTAGATGTTCTCTTCGTAAGCTCTCTCAACACTTACAAACCTACATCTATTTATAAGCTTGCGCCTTTACATTTATGGTCCACTTAGGCAACCGCCTAACTACTTCTTAACAAATTCTACAAAAACTAACCCAAAATCCCACATAATGCGGTCAAATGACCCAAAATCCCACATTGTGCGGTCTAATTGACCCAAAATACACATGACGCGGTCCAAATGACCCAAAACTACAAAAAGTACTTGTCTCCTTACGCATTGCTTTGCTCCTTTCATGGTACCTTTGGCCTTGTGTAGCTAGGGTTTTACCCCTAGCTTGTGCGAATGAGCACCTACTAAGGAGAATGGACTCCTTAGTAGCAGTTCAGTAAATGTAAATAACTAAGTTAAAACAGAAATTAAATTACTTCTAAAACTGACCGGAGATTCTGGGTTCGATCCCCAGTGGAGTCGCCAAAACTGTAGCTAGGGTTTTACCCCTAGCTTGTGCAAATGAGCACCTACTAAGGAGAATGGACTCCTTAGTAGCAGTTCAGTAAATGTAAATAACTAAGTTAAAACATAAATTAAATTACTTCTAAAACAAGCATGAAACATAAACATCAAATTTAAAGAATGGCTTTTTGTATTGATGTTACTTTCAATGTAAAGGTTTGATGAAGCCCTTTGCAGTGTCCAAGAGGATGCTCCAAGCTTCAATATGCTCCTTCTCCTTCTCCAATGTTGGGAATGGGCCAAAGGTGGCTCTCAAGGTGAAAATAGTTCAATGGTGAACTAGGGTTTCGAGAGAGATTTTGGCAGAGTAAGGGTGCTTGTGATTGTGGATATGGAATAAGGGATCTCCATCACCTATTTATAGTTTTTTGGTGGTGGAGTGCTGACCCATGGTTTTAGGAAACACATGGTTTTGGGCAGCTGTATAGGGTTTTTTCCTCCTTTTCCTCATTATTTTGTATTTTTTATTCCCTTTTTAGGGGATTTTTGCTATTTTTGGAGGAAAAGGGGGTTTTTTAGCCTTTTTTAGGCTATTTTGAGGGTTTTTTGGGATTTTTAATGGAAATATGGTAGGAAAATGGACAAATGAGCCATATAATGTGGTAAATGAGCTAGTGAGCACTTTTTGGGTGTTAACAGATTGCCCCCTGATGTGCGAGGTCAGGAGCTAATCGTATGGCCGATGGACATCATAAGTCATGAATGGTTTTCCTGGGTGTGGAGAGAAGAGAAGAAACAAACTGAAGCCTGGAACAACGATCCCGAACAACTGCAAGAACTAAAAGTACATAACCTCAATAATGGATGAGGAATCATCTGATCATATGGAAGAGGCGGGCATTCCCATGCTCGTATCAGGATATAACATAACAATAACAATGGGGTCCAAAAAATGGGGACCTGAAATATACATGACCTCAAATACTGACTGAGGAATAATCTCAATATATGGACGAGGCGGGCATACCCATGCTCGTATCAAGATACATAAACAGAACTGTGAGGCCCAAAAAAGGGGGACCTGTAAGATACATAGATCACCACTGTGTACATCATAAGAGTCCAGAGGGGACACAAAATCTGGGACATACTGCTGAGCTGATCATGTGTGAACTGGTGCACTGGAACAATCAACAGGGCTGCTGAATGTGGTACCAAGGGAACTGATGAGCTGCTGGATCATAGTGACTGGGGTCATACTCACAATGGTACACTGAACTGGAACTGATCTGGGACTGAAACTGGGTACTCAAGGAAGCATGTAACTGGATGGCTTCCGAATACAATCGCCAACGCAGCCCGGACATCCACGGGAACATACAACTGGGCGTTCCGAAATGACTCACCAATGTGCTAGAGTCGGGGGAAATCCGGGGTCTTCGACTAAAAAATGATAGGATATAATCCTACGCGATCCTCAACGATGCGATCAAGGTGCTGAAGTCGAGCATGTGAGGAACAACCGCTCTGAGAGGCAATGATGACTCCTCTCAGAATGATCCGTAGGCACTTACCACAGATGGTGATAAGTCCAAGGCGTAGGGACCTCTGGGCCTATCCTCTGGAATAGAGGAGCTGTCGTCGACAGAGGGAGACCTGCAACTATCAATGCGATGATGTTTCCTTAACAGGAGCGTGAGGTGGCCAACCGAAATGTGATAATACTGATGACATGACTGGCAAAACTGTGGGGGAACAACTGGGCAAGTAGAGTGGGTGGACTCAAACTTCCTTTGTTCAGAGTATGGTAATGGGAATGATCTGGCAGCATATGAAACTGACTGAGGGGAAAGGGATCATAGCTGTATTGGCTCTGGGGAGGATGACTGGTCTGAGGGAGACTCAAACTGGTATAAAATGGCAGGAGACTGCAGAATACTCTGAACAAAGGCGACCTGATTGGGGGTGCTGCCGAGATGATTGATCATAGTGCTAGGAGGCACGGGAGGGTACTTCTTCATGGGTTAAGGAACTAGAAGAAGTTTGTGTAAAATGATACTGTCGTGTGGATTTTACGAGCCCAGGACAGTTCATGCTCGTGGTTGCTTTCAATTTTAAGGAGTCTGAAAGTGATAAGAAGACTTTGAACAATGGAATGGTACTGTCGTGTGGATTTTACGAGCCCAGGACAGTTCAAGCTCGTGGTTGCTTTCAATTTTAGAGAGTCTGAAAGCAATAAGAAGACTCCAGGGGGTTGCTTTTTCGTAGATTTAGTCTCCAAGGCCCAAAGAAGCATAAAAGGATGCAATGAAGAACTCTTCTAGCCGGTGTGACTAGAGTATTCCTTTTTCGTAATTAGTCTACCAGGTCCGGAAAAGGGTTAAACTTATACCAGATAGACGCCCTTTCAGGTACTTTAACGAGCATCAAAGGAAGCAAGATTGCTCGGCGATCTTTTCATTCTTTTAGGAGTCAGAAAAGAGCTTAACAGAAACTCCCTAAGTGCCTTTTTCGTAAAGGACTTGTCCGGCCCGAAAAAGGGAGAAAATTATACCGAACAAAAGGAATGGCCAGGCAAGGAGGAAGTGTTCAATCAAGGAACAGTAAGGATGACCAAGAACGAGGGTAGGGGGGAACACTGGTGGGCCTCCTTGCGGGGTAGATGAAATGGTGGAAAAATAACGAAACATTTGCAGTATGACAGGAGTGAATGGCTCATGTAAAAATGTGGAACAATCCGATGGCGGTCGATGTGGCACGCAAACCGAGGCAGCAAGGTGTCGGGACACAATGTTGAAATTGTACCAAGTGAGAGCGAGAAATGATCTCAAGCATCATCACGAGCTCGGAAAAATGAATCCGACGATATAAAGGATGTCAAAAACAGGTAACGGCCGATGTGGCACGCAAACCGAGGTGACAGGGGCATTTTGAAAAATGCCCAGAAAATCTGGAGGTGAGAGCGAGAAATGATCTCAAGCGTCATCACCAGCTCGGAAAACTGGATCCGATGATATAAAACATGTGAAAAACGGAGAACGGCCGATGTGGCACGCAAACCGAGGCGACTAGTGGCGTCTGAAAAAATGGGCAAAAAAGGACGGAACAAAAATAATGCAACGAGGTGACCGTCATGACGGTCTCGTCGTGCTGATTCTAGTGGTGGAAAATATGTGTGAAACAAAAAGGAAGCAAACTGTACAATGCGGACCAAATGGGGCCGCGAGTTATTCTAGGGATAGAGACTCCTTAGGATACAACCCAGTATGGGGGTTGCGCGAAGGAAGGCCTTCAGAGTCGGTTTCAGTACGAACAGGAAGTTCCTCTGGCTGTGTGTCCATGTGATGTTTGAGAATGGCGGGGTTGAACCCAGGCATTCCGGTAGATGGCCAAGCAAAGACATCACGGAACTCTTGGAAGAGCTGGTGGTAGTTCTCGATCTCCTGCGCGCTGCAGGAGGCTCCTAAAGTGATGACTTCAGGGGTCCCAATTGTAGCTTTAACATCTGAGAACTGTGAGGGATGAATGGGACGCTGTTTCTGACGAACGGGGGGTACATCAGGCCATGTGTCAATGTGGTGCTCTATAATGGCGGGGTCAAGACCAGGCATTTCGGTATAGGACCAGTCAAAGACATCACGGAATTCTCTGAAAAGGTTTATGTAGTCCTCAATCTCTTGTTTACTGCAGAATGCTCCGAAAGTGATGAGTTCAGGGGCACGTCCTGGGGCAACGATATCAACTTGGATGACAGGTGAGATGTTGGCCATGTGACCTTCCTCGAAGGCATCAGGAGCAGGAATAGGGTCCTTGAACCAGTCGACCTTGGTGGGGAGGAAGTCTTTGGATTCAACCGCGTATTGGGTAGCGGAGCTAGAGGAGGATTCTTCTGGGATGAAATAGGAACGGTGGTGCATGTTGTCCCAGGGATAATCCGGGGCAGTAAGGGCCTCAAGAATCTCCTCATCGGTACGGAAAGTTTGCGTCGTCAAATCGGTTGACGAGGGGGTAGTGGTTGAAGAGATCATATAGATGGTATTAATCTCTCCAGAAGGGGGAGAGGCCGGGGGGTGGATCTCCTCAATGGTGGTTGGGGCCGTCTCAAGATCCAGATTGTTCATCTCATAGAGAGCCGCTTTGTAATCCGGGAGATCGGGACAATGATGGGAGTAATGCTCGTAAACACCGCATATGGCGCAGGAGTGGTTGGTACGTAGGGACTTATCTTTAGGCTTAGGAGTGGGTTTTAGTTCGACAGTTGGGCTGTTGGTGTCATCATCGAGCATTTGCATGTGCTTCTGCAATGCTGGTAACTGTGGGCATTGGTGGGTTGCATGGCCCAACTCGTCACACAGTGAGCATTTGGGAGGAGCATGAAACACTGGAGGGTTTTTGACTGTCTTGGGAGGTGGTACAGCAGTGTAAGGTTGTGGACCTCTGCCCCCGGTGGGTTTGGGAGGAGGAGGGGGAGCCGTGGAGGATGAAGGAGTAGAGACACCAGGAGGTGGCTGAGAGGTAGTAGCCATGGGTTGCACCGGTTGGAGGACGACATCTGGTGTCGGCGGGCGAACGGGAGGCGAAAGATACCATACAGGTAATCCCAAAGTTAACCCAGGGAGACTAAGGGTAGCCATGACCGGGGCGCTTACTACTCCCGATGGAGGGACTAGGAAGGGGATCGTATGGATCGGTGTAACACCAATGTGGCTAGGTACCAATGGTGGTTTAGGCAACAAGGGTGGTTGATTATTAGGTGGTTGGTTGTCGTGGGACAAGGTACATAAATCAGACACTTCCGTATGGGCTGATGGAGGCGGAATAGATTGAAAGGTGGAAGTCATCGGCGCGTCTGAGTAGATTCCAGGCCCCGTAGAGGAAACAAACGAGGTGGTGGCACGAGAAACAGGTTGTTCAACCATGGGGAGAATGTTTTCAGGTGCCGCAGGAGCACTGGGATCATAGTAGGTGAGCTGGTCAACCTTAACCACGCGTCCCTCATGGGGGAACATCATGGTGCGAAAGACGGAAGAGGCAACCGCCCGCATGGCATACATGTAGCTGCGGCCAAGTAAAAGGTTATAATCCAATTGGGCATTGATTACCTCAATGTCAATGAGTACGGTTTTGCCACCTAACTGGACGGGGACATTGGCTAGGAGGCCTTGGGGCTGAGCCGAACGACCGTCGTAGGCGCGTAATGCAGTGGTGGACTGCTGGAGAGGGGGGGATCCCAACTTCTGCCACACGAATGTAGACATGACGCATGTGGAGGCACCCTCATCGATGATGCACCGATGGATGACAAGATTCCTAACGGAGACAGTAACCTGGAATGCTAAGCTGGAAGGTAGGCGTAGTTCAGACTGGTCTAAATCAAATGCCATCAAATGCGAATCATTTGGGTCAATCCCCCCAATGGCTGAGAGTAAAGTCTTGCACTGGGAAGGGCAGTTCTTCAAGACTTCTAACGCAGACATGGCTGCGGGAGATTGGGCTAGGTCGTCTACGATGTTGTAGTTTGACGCAGCACGCGCATTAGGGTTATTGTTGATTCGGCGAAGTGGGAAACGAGGTGCTTTCGCAGCGCCGTCTATGGGCGACGGAGGTATGCGTAACGCCTGATCGATGGGATGGGCGTTAGTAGGCTTATCCGTGGGAGTGGCTTCAGAGGTGGAGCCATATTGGTTCCGACGGGTCTGGAGGTTGACATCAGCAGATGACATCATCAGTAAGTGGTGGGTACCTGAGTCAAATATGGGTTGATCAGGAGCAGCGTAAGTGATCTGTTGTTGTTGGGGCGCATTGGCTTGATGGGGAGCCAACGGCTGAGTGTTCACTACGCCTTGGGTCGGTAATGGGTTTTGCAATACCAAAGGGGGTTGTTGAGGTTGGGGGGGTTGGGCGGTGCTTGGGGAGCCGCATGCCCTTGGCGATGGGCCTCGTCAACCCAAAGCTGCCGAGCTCGCTCCAAGTGTGGGCAAGCGTGTGTGTAATGTCCATAGACCCCGCAAATAGAACAAGGGTGGTTCGTTCGCAAATTGGGGTTTTTAGCCTGCTTGGGAGGGCGATCAGGGTTTTGATTAGCGGGGGTCGCATTGTTGTTGTCAGGGGGATTAGCCGGTTGACCAGCTTGATCTGCAGGTTGGTTGTTCCCCCGATTACGGCCCTTGCCGCGGTTCTGTTGGCCCTGGTTTCGTTGGTTATTCTGGTTTTGCTGCGGGTTCTGTTGGGCGTAAACTTGCCCTTGGGCAGCAGGTGGATTTTGAGGTTGCGTAGGTGCGGGAGCAGGCTGCGGAGGATGATATGTAGGTTGAGGCTGAGCAGGTGCAGCAACTTGAGGGGGTTGCTGATAGGACTGCGGAGCAGGTTGTGGATGTGCCGCAGGGGCTGCCTGGGGTGGATAATAAGCGGGTGGGGCTTGTGAAGGCGCAGGACCAGAGGCAGCCTGCTGATGGTAGTAAGGCTGAGGGGCGACTGGAGAAGCATAAGCAGGAGTCGCATACCCGAAGCACTGAGGTGGACATGAGGGTCCATGGGCATGGTGATGTGTCATGGGAGCATACGAGTTGGTTGCTCCAGACTGTGAAGTAGCCCGCGACAGGTCGGGGCCAGGGGTAGGACGTGCTATAGAAAACGGTTGGGGATGCGAAGAAACATGGCCAATGATACCATCTGCAGCGTGGGATGCCCCCGGCGCATCATGCTGGGAGGACTCGCCGCGAGGGGCGTCAGGTATAATGGTATAAAGGTAACCCGATTGGATATTTAGACACTTAGGAGTTAGTTAAGATCAACTTGTGTAATATATCCGTTAGGGATAGTGTGTTTCTTTAGTATGCATTAGTATGCATTTGTATATACTTAATCCGACGGTCACGATATGTTTCGGACATAGAGTGATCCGACGGCTCAACTTCTCTTAGATCAAACCTAACCTTGATCCGTGCCTTAACACCCGATTGGTCCATGATCTCTATTTAAAGAGCATGGAGGGTCATTGTTTAGTTGATCGATTATGAGAAGCTCATTTGTAACTTTCTTTCTTTGCATAATAAATTGTCCCGTAGAAGCTATTTGGCCGAGGCCGTGGAGTGTTTCCCTCAAGAGGGTTTAAACCACATCAAAACATCGGTGTGTTGATCTGTGATCTGTTTGTGTGAAGTGGTTGCTCTTGGTGTTCGGTCCTTTGGTAGTACCCTGTGTACCCGAACATGGTATCAGAGCTTTTATGAAGTGCCGCTTCCGGTTATGATCTAGATCTTGAACTGTTGTTGCCGAAACTCGAAAGGGTTTCTAGTTCTGGTATTTATGTGCATTTCTGGGTTGTGGGAGGTGTTCCATTGTGTCCGGAGCGTCGTTTCCATTGGGAAATAGTTTTCGTTTGATCGAAAACGGTTCCCGGTTGCTCCAGAAACGCGTTTTTCATCAGATCTGAAGGTATAATGTTACAGTGACGCATTTTTTTAATTTCGTTTTTGAAAAGAAAAAATCTCATATTTCATTTTTTTTACTGTTAGATTTTTTTTTTGGTTCGGATTGTTGCTTTCCCATCTGCGTATGCTCTTTGCCGTGCACCTTGAGCGATCTCGGCAAATCAGAAACAGAAAGGGAAAGGGTTTTTTCGGCTGCGTATGCTCTTTGCCGTGCACTTTGCGCGATCTCGGCAAATCAGAAACAGAGAGAAAACGTAGACTTTCCGGGCAAGCTAACAAGATCTAACTCCAGAAGTGTGGAAAAGTTTTTGTTTCGTTTTGTGGTTTGTTTTGTAGGAAAAAGGGCAAGCACGCAAACCGAGCAAGAAGAGTAAAAAAAAAAAAAAAAAAAGCCCCCTTCCTCATTTCCATATTTTATATACCTTTTAAACTAGCTCACTTGGTCCAAAGTTGCTTTATTCCTTAATAGGTCTTGAGTTCAAGTCTTAGGAAGTTACTTTTAAAAAGAAAAGTGCATGCAATTTCTATTTTCAAGTTACTTTATTGTAAAAGTGCATCTCACTTAAATAATAAAAAATAAAAATACAAGTGAGTCACTTAAGCTTTTTATTTATTGTTGCACTATTTAAAAGTAATATCATTGTAAAAGTGAAATCACTTATCTTACAAAAGTGATTCACTTAAAAGCAACTTTTTTGTAAAGTGATTGTCAAAAGGTTCATCTTGGGAAGAGGGGGGTTCTTTTTTTTTGCTGGACATTCTCTAGCTGCCACGTCACTATTGGGGACATCTTCAACAGTTTCTTTGGTCAAGCATAACTTCATCATACAGAGTCCGTTTTCAGTGCCGTTTTTTTTGAAACCGCCTATTTTTTCGAGCTCTTCACATCCAGACTATTGTTTCTGCTTTTACATCCATTAATTTACAAATATGGCTGCCCTTTGTGATATTCTACTTAACAGTTCCAACTATTTCTCATGGAAATCTCGTATGGAGGATGTTCTACGAAGTAGGGGACTTTTCAGAATTACAACAGGGAAAGAAAAAGAACCCACTGATGATGATAAGAAAATAAAATGGGCAAATAGATGTGATGAAGCTCGTGGATTGATTGGGATGTCAATCTCTACTGATTTGCGATTCCACATATCTGGAATTGATGAACCTAATGCTGCTTGGGACAAGTTGGAATCTGTGTTTGGTAAACACAATGAAATTCGGGGTCACCAACTCGAAAATGAGTTGATTTCTTTAAATCCAAGTGACTTTTCAGGCATTCAAGATTATTTATCTAAGTACAAAACTCTCAAACTCTTATGTGCAGAATGTAAGATTGAGAGGGAAGACAAACAATGCATTTATCATATTCTTTCCAAACTTGGACCTGCATATTCTGTTTTCGTATCTACATTTTACTCCATGAAAGCATCATTGAATGCAGCTAGCTATCAAGAGCCTAGTCTTGAATCCTTTTGTGATTCCTTGATTAGAGAACAAGATAAACTCATTCATCTTGGAATAATCAACAATACAGATACATCTGGGAAAGCCTTATCTTCCCAACAGAAAGAAAAGTCCAAGCCTCCCAAGAAACAAAATTTTCGCAATAATAAGTCAAACAAGGGTCCAAAACCCTCTCAGTCAGCTCCTTCTTTAAAAAATGACAAAGGATCCCAGCCAAAAGGCAAGAAGACTGAGCGTCATTGCAACTATTGCGGGAAAGATAATCATGATGAATCTAAGTGTTTCAAGAAGATGGCAGCCTTGGAAGCAACAATGAAGAAGCACCACATCAGCCTAGATTCGCCTTCAGAATCTGCCTCTCATGGACATGCACTTTGTGCTTCTGGTTATTCTTATAATGCATCTTCTTCTTCTACTTCAAATGAATGGCTCATTGATTCTGGAGCATCTTATCATATGGCTAAGGATCAAGCCATCTTTTCTACTATGCATGAATGTAACACCAAACAAATATTTTTTGGTGATGATAGATCTCTAAGTGTTGTAGGAGCTGGAACAGTTCCAGTAGATAATGGTCATTTTAGTGATGTACTATGTGTTCCAAGAATTTCCTGCAATTTGTTATCAGTCTATCAGATCACTCATTCTGGTGAAGGTAAAACTGTGACCATTACACCTCACCAAGTTGTAATCAAGGATTTTAAAGATCCTCAACAGGTTCTAGCTACCGGAATTGTTGATGATATTACCAGGTTGTACAAGTTTAACAACTTTGGGTCATCACCTTTCCCTTCAGTTTTTGTTGCTCATAGTGATAACTTGAGCAAACTTTGGCATGAGCGATTTGGTCACTTAAATTATCGCTCATTGCAACAACTATGTAAAGAAAATATGGTGACAGGTCTTTCGATGGTATCTTGCAGAGATGGTGTTTGTTCCGGTTGTGTACTCGGAAAACATCATCGGGACAGTTTTGACAAACGTGCCTCTTGGCACGCCTCGGTTCCCTTGGAGCTTGTGCATAGTGACTTGTGTGGTCCTCTTCCATCTGCTTCCTTTTCTGGTTTCAAGTATTTCTTAACTTTCATTGATGATTACACCAGACGCACTTGGGTTTATTTCCTAAAACTTAAGAGCGAAGTATTTAACATGTTCTTGGCCTACAAGGCCCTTGTTGAAAAACAATCTGGTCATCAAATTATCAAGTTAAGATCTAACAATGGAGGAGAATATGTTAACAAACAGTTCACTACTTTCTGCACTGAACAAGGCATCCAACAACAACACACTGTTCCATATACACCACAACAAAATGGTGTAGCTGAGCGGAAGAACCGCACTTTAAAAGAAATGGAAAATTGTATAATCCAATCTAAGGGACTAAGTCTTCAATTTTGGGCTGAAGCCATAAATTGTGCAAATTACATAGTTAATTGCACCCCCACAAAAGCATTACAAGGTATAACACCAGAAGAAGCATGGAGTAAAGTTAAACCTGATGTAAGTCACTTTCGTGTGTTTGGTAGTGAAGCATGGGCTCACATTCCGGATGAAAAACGGAAAGCATTGCAGCCTAAAAGTGAAAAGTGCATATTTGTTGGATATTCTGAAGATGTAAAAGGTTATAGACTTCTTCAACCACATTCTCATGCTATAATCATTAGAAGAGATGTTAAATTTGATGAAAATATATTGGCCTGCGAGCCTAACTCGGCAAGTGTGCCATCTTTGGCCTGCGAGCCTGATTCGGCGTTTGTGCCTTCTTCTTCTTCTTCCAACTTCCTTGACAGGTTTCCAACTCCAGTTTCTGATGATGACAGTGAGGATGAAAATCCACCTCCGCCTGCTCATGTTCCTCCAGTTGCACCAGCACAAGTGCTTCCTCGATGGGTCCGTTCAACATGTGAAGCAGCTGGTGATCTTGCCGGTGATCCTAGAGATCAACGTCGAACACGTTCTCAGTTTCAGCGAGCCTCTTCTCTTTTGGCTCAAGTTTCCAAGAATCATGATCCAGAAACTTTTGTAGAAGCTTCAGGGAATCCAGATTGGGATGCAGCCATGGATGAAGAATATCGTTCCTTAATGGCGAACGATACTTGGGATCTTGTACCTCTTCCAAAAGGAAGAAAACTTGTCAGATGTAAATGGGTCTACAGAACTAAGTATGCATCAGATGGAAGTGTTGAAAGACTTAAGGCAAGGTTAGTTGCCAAAGGTTTTTCTCAAGTTGAAGGGATTGACTACAATGAAACCTTTGCTCCCGTCGCCAAAATGAACTCCATCCGCCTTGTTCTTTCCCTTGCAGCCTTACACAACTGGGAAGTCCATCAAATGGATGTCAAGTCTGCCTTCTTACATGGTGATTTACAGGAGGAAATTTACATGGAACAACCTCCTGGCTATGTTCAGAATAACTCTAGCCTTGTCTGTCGCCTTAAGAAATCCTTATATGGCCTTAAGCAAGCTCCTAGAGATTGGTATGCCAAAATGGATAACTTTCTCCTTGACACTGGTTTTTCTAGATGCCATTCTGACCCCAATGTCTATACCAAGAAAGTAGGAAACCATCTCATCATACTTGTTCTATATGTTGATGACCTTATTCTTACTGGTAGTGACCCTAAGCTTATAACCCATGTGAAATCCAGTCTTAAACAAACTTTTGAAATGTCAGACTTAGGACATTTGCATTATTTTCTTGGTCTCCAAGTTCTGCAAACCAAAGAAGGAATCTTTCTTTCTCAGTCTAAGTATGCTTGTGACCTTCTTCGTCGCTTTCACATGGAAGATTGTAAACCAGTCCCTTCTCCCTTCCAGTCTGGAGTCAAACTTTCTGCCACTTGTACTTCACCTGAAGTAGATGCCACATTGTATCGTCAACTTGTTGGTAGTCTTTTATACTTGACTCATTCCCGTCCTGACCTTTCCTTTTTCGTTGGTCGAGTTTCCCGTTATATGCAGACACCTCATGAAAGTCACTGGAAAGCAGCTAAAAGAATACTTCGATATATTCGAGGTACAGTTCAGTTTGGGATTCATTACAGTACAGGGGGGAAACCTTTGTTGGTTGGTTTCACTGATTCAGATTGGGCCGGTGATCCTGATGATCGAAAGTCTACTGTAGGTTATGTTTTCAGTCTGGGATCTGGACCTATTACTTGGGCTTGTAAGAAACAACAAGCTCTTGCTCTTTCTTCAGCAGAGGCAGAATATCGAGTAGCCGTCAATGCCAGTCAGGAAGCTTTATGGCTTCGACAGATCCTTTCAGAGTTTGGATTCGAGCAGCAGCAGCCTACTCCACTTTGGTGCGACAATCAAAGTGCCATCAAGCTTGCCAAAGATCCAGTTCTACATCAATGTAGCAAACACATTGAGATACATATGCACTTCATCACAAATCTTGTTCATGATCGTGTTCTCGAAGTGCTCTTTTTCCCTACAGATGATCAAGTTGCAGACATCTTCACCAAGTCTCTTACAGAAGCGAAGTTTTCTAAACTTCGATCTATGTTAGGAGTTCAGGAACTTGTCATTAAGGGGGGATAGGCTCTAATGCCTCCTTCCTTCTCCTAATAGTGTCACTTTTGTAAATCCTTCAATCCTATCCCAAGTTGTTCTTAAGGGGGGATGTTAGGATATTTAGACACTTAGGAGTTAGTTAAGATCAACTTGTGTAATATATCCGTTAGGGATAGTGTGTTTCTTTAGTATGCATTAGTATGCATTTGTATATACTTAATCCGACGGTCACGATATGTTTCCGACATAGAGTGATCCGACGGCTCAACTTCTCTTAGATCAAACCTAACCTTGATCCATGCCTTAACACCCGATTGGTCCATGATCTCTATTTAAAGAGCATGGAGGGTCATTGTTTAGTTGATCGATTATGAGAAGCTCATTTGTAACTTTCTTTCTTTGCATAATAAATTGTCCCGTAGAAGCTATTTGGCCGGGGCCGTGGAGTGTTTCCCTCAAGAGGGTTTAAACCACGTCAAAACATCGGTGTGTTGATCTATGATCTGTTTGTGTGAAGTGGTTGCTCTTGGTGTTTGGTCCTTTGGTAGTACCCTGTGTACCCGAACAGGATGCCCCCGACGCATCATGCTGGGAGGACTCGCCGCGAGGGGCGACAGGTATAATGGTATAAAGGTAACCCGATTGGGCGTAAATGAGGTCGAACTGTTGGGCCTTAAGGATGGCTTCTTCTTCAGACTAGGGTCTTTCTGAGGCTACATCCTTAGCAATAACAGGGAGAAGGGATTTGAGGAACCAATCTAGGAAGATACGGTCATCTAGTTTGATCTTGCATAAGCTACGGCGTCGATGCCACTCATGGATGTGGTCCGTGATATGGGTAGCCGTGTTTTGTCTACAAGATAGAAGGATCTCAACGCCCGCGTCATAGCGGACAGGCAACTGGAAGAACTGCAGGAAGGTCGAGGCCAGGGAAGAAAAGGTGGCATGGGTCCCATGAGGTTACTCGATATACCACTTGGCTGCAGAGCCAGTGAAGGTGCGCTGTAAGAGACGGAGGCGAACAGAGTCATCCACTATGGAGTTAGAGGAACACCATAGGTGGAAAGACATGATATGGTTTTGTGGGTCCTCACCAGCCTTGCCCTCGAACTTAGGGATGTCAGAGGGGAGTTTGGTAGGCATATGAGACCATGTAGGGTCATGTCGAATAGGATCGTTGGTCAATCTGGCCAGGTCAGGTAGGTTGAGGCTAGCCATGAATGGAAAACTGGAAGAAGGATGTGACACAGTAGTGCTTTGGACCAAGTTGGGGCCAGTGCCCCCAAGTGGAGGGACAAGATTTAGGGTGGTGCCCCCAAGTGGGGGAACTGAGGTAGTGGAGGATGGTCCAGCACCACCATGGGTAGTGTGAGCCACTGATGTAGTAGGGATAGGTATTCCTGCTGTGGGAATGGGTACCGTGAGGGGAACGGTACATAGGTGCCCCATGGAGGGCATACCAAAAACAGGTGTAGTAACTGGTGTAGTGGTGGATGTGCCACCAACGGTCCCTATGACAAATGGAGTGGAAGTCGTGCCAGCCATGGGGCTAGTAGGGGCAGTGTAAATAGGGTTCTCAGACTCTTCGTCAGAATCGGAGGTAAAGTAAGGGGCATCACTATCTGGTGACGGAGTCCTACGTCGCTGACGAGTGGAGTCAAGTGACAGGGCTCTAGATCTGTGATGAGTGGTATCAACGGATAATGATCGGAATCTATGATGGGTGGTGTCAAGAGAACCGTGCTGTGGGGGCTCGCCCTTGAGGCGCCGAGAATGTCTCGGGGACTCAATGGTGACAGATGGTGTCAAATCTCTGTGGGTTGAGGTGAGTATAAAAACAGCTCAAAAATCCTAATGCATCCGAGTGTGCAGAAGGAGAGCTAAAAAACAAGGCACTCAGGCCAACAACCAACTCAAAACACCCACTGCAGCAGCTGTGCTACAATAGGTGGAGTAACAACAAAGATGGTCAGAATACCAACAAGCAGCAAGTTTCCTAAAAAAGAAAAATGGTGGACTCACTAGACCAAAGGGAGGTAAAGGAGCATGCAGAACACCTAGCTAAAAGTATTCTGACTCAACTAAACATATCCTCTGCAAGGTGATGAAATCCAAGTCAGACAATATGAGTAGGAAAGCCAAGTGGCTATGATATCCCCCTACCGGGAGGGACACCGGGTAGTCAATCCTAGAAGAATGGCAACTAAGATACCCCGTTCATGACACGTCCAGAAAGGTGAATCTGCCGTTTAGTTCGTTGACCGCAATACCCCTATACAGGGATATCCCGCGAACCGCAAAAGGTAGCCCTTCGGTTACTGAATGGAGTGCGGTATTCCACTCAGGCCTCCGGAACCAGTCTCCCGACTTCAACCCTCCTAAGGGAGAGGCCCTCTGATAAACTGGTCGTGACCGTGCCAAAAAGTACTAGGGGATTTTGGTTCCCTATTTGGACAACAACTATGTCTCAAGTGAAAGTAACCAAGGGGTGTTATTGGAAGCCTATCCCCCTGATCCTACCTAACTACAATGATTCTTTTGTGTTCCCCAAGTGGGGTTAGAATGTTGGTTTAGTTAGGTACTTTTTAAGGCTCACTTGATTTATGTGACAGAGTGTGTGCTCGTGAGGTGTTGAACCCAAAAATAGAAGTGCCACAAGGGGGGCAACTTCCAATCTATCAATAATACTGAAATTGAAAGTTTAACTTGCAAAATTTTCTGATTTAAAAATAACGAAATTTTAAAAGAAATTCTGTAAAGGGAATAGAAATTATGTTGCAGAAAGGCTGTAAGGTAGTGAGGCTGCAGGTGGGACAGAGGGCTGTTCAGATGCAGAAAATATTGCAGCAAAAGGGGCTGGGCTCAAAACAGGAAAAGAGCAGAAATCAGACCGCGGGTCTGTGGCGGATCAGAACAGGACGACCGCGGGTTTGAGGGAAACAGCGGAGGTCAGGTCGCGGCTATCGGGCCAACAGAGGCAGTCGGGACGCAGGAAATAGGGAAAAAGACGCAGTCGGGTCGCGGCAAAAAAGGCTAACAGACGCAGTCGGGACGCTGGAAAGAGGCTGAGAGCCGCAGTCGGGACGCGGGAAAATGGCCGACAGGCGCAGTCAGATCGTGGCAAACAGGCTGATTAGCCACGGTCGGATCGCAGGTAACAGACTTGAATCCGCCGGCAGGGCGTCGGAAGCAGTCTGAGAGCCGCGGTCGGATCGTAGGTAAAGACCTGAAAGGCGCGGTCGGGACGCGACTGCAGAGGGAAAAAACACGGTATGCGGCGGCCGAAAGGGACAGCCGAAAGGAAAAAATTTATAAAACGGAAACCAGAAATTCGAAATCTAGGGGAGTCGCCAAAACTGTAGCTAGGGTTTTACCCCTAGCTTGTGCAAATGAGCACCTACTAAGGAGAATGGACTCCTTAGTAGCAGTTCAGTAAATGTAAATAACTAAGTTAAAACATAAATTAAATTACTTCTAAAACAAGCATGAAACATAAACATCAAATTTAAAGAATGGCTTTTTGTATTGACGTTACCTTCAATGTAATGGTTTGATGAAGCCCTTTGCAGTGTCCAAGAGGATGCTCCAAGCTTCAATATGCTCCTTCTCCTTCTCCAATGTTGGGAATGGGCCAAAGGTGGCTCTCAAGGTGAAAATAGTTCAATGGTGAACTAGGGTTTCGAGAGAGATTTTGGCAGAGTAAGGGTGCTTGTGATTGTGGATATGGAATAAGGGATCTCCATCACCTATTTATAGTTTTTTGGTGGTGGAGTGCTGACCCATGGTTTTAGGAAACACATGGTTTTGGGCAGCTGTATAGGGTTTTTTCCTCCTTTTCCTCATTATTTTGTATTTTTATTCCCTTTTTAGGGGATTTTTGGTATTTTTGGAGGAAAAGGGGGTTTTTTAGCCTTTTTTAGGCTATTTTGAGGGTTTTTTGGGATTTTTAATGGAAATATGGTAGGAAAATGGACAAATGAGCCATATAATGTGGTAAATGAGCTAGTGAGCACTTTTTGGGTGTTAACACCTTGCACAGCATCTGTGATGCTGCGATGCTGACTCATCAAACCGCCTGCCAACAGGCCCCCAACACAATCTTATGGATCACCCTCGAGCCATGTCAACTGGACGTGGTGTATTGAGTGGTCTTCAGCCTGAAGTCCTCGTACTGCTGATCGAATTCTTGGACCTACTCCTTTACTGCTATAGCTGCCTCCTGGCTCCTTGTCACATCCTGCACAGATGGATGATCGGTCATCTTCTCTGCAACTTGCCGATGACCCTCCTGCACAACCTGCAGTGCGGAACTTTCCTTGAGAAAAAAGTGACCCCCAATCTCTTGGTATTCCTCCAGCTGTGTGTTACACTTCTTGTGATGTTCTTCGGCCTTTGTGATGCGCTGCTGCAAATCTTTCAGTTCTGCTGATTTGGAAACCTGAGCAACTGGTGGTAGCGTCCTCAGTAGCACCTTCAATTTCGCCAGTTGTCCCGGCAATGGAACCATTTGTTGACATGAACCCAGTCGACAGGGATTTCTCATGCTGTCGACACCCAAGCCACTGCGATCTCCCTGAGCACCGGCCCAGACAGGTTTAACCCTGCCCAACAACACCTGTGAAGTAGATGAGGTCTCACCCGAGATGTTCAAGGGAGATTTGACAGAACCATGTTTCCATCGAATGAAGGAGGATGTTGTGCATCAATTGATTAACTTATTGCAACATTCATAAATAGATCTAAGCATTCAACTCATGCATTAAGCATAATCGCAACATCATTCAACAGATCTTATCATTGACAGAACCACAAATATGAAACAGGTATAATAGTAAAGCATTCATCGCGGCAAGGAAACATCGCATCATTCACAGATTCATATCGCATAATGCATTTACCACAAAGAGACGGAAAAGACACAAGGATTCTGCACAAAAACTCTGTCACATCATATTTATCTCCGCAAAAACCCAGATACAACAAGATACTCAGTCTTCAGCTTCTTCATATCAAGATCTCTAGATGTTCTATTTTTAAGCTCTCTCAACACTTACAAACCTACATCTATTTATAGTCTTGCGCCTTTACATTTATGGTCCACTTAGGAAATCACTTAACTACTTCTTAACAAATTCTACAAAAACTAACCCAAAATTCCACGTAATGTGGTCAAATGACCCAAAATCCCACATAGCGCAGTCTAATTGACCCAAAATACACATGACACAGTCCAAATGACCCAAAAATGCAAAACGTACTTATCGCTTTGTGCACTGCTTTCCTCCTTTCGAGGTACCTTTGACCTTGTGTAGCATCTGCGATGCTGCAATGCTGACTCATCAAACCGCCTGCCAACATGCCACCAACACAATCTTGTGGCTCACTCTCGAGCCACGTAAACTGGATGCGGTGTACTGAGTGGTCTTCAGCTTGAAGTCCTCATACTGTTGATCGACCTCTTAGGCTTGCTCCTTTACTACTACAGCCGCTTCCTGGCTCTCTATCACATCCTGCGCAGATGGATGCTCGGTTATCCTCTCTGCAACTTGCTAAAACCCTCCTGCACAGCCTGCAGTGCGGAAATTTCCTTCCCCTATCGATTGGGTTCATTTCAACATGATCGTACCCTTTAAACTACCTCCTCCCTTCTGAGTCTTGGTCGAGATTTTTAAAGTCACTTTAGGGATATCCAACATTTTCTTCTTCACCAACTGAGTTGACTGTTGTTTCTACTTTGCAAATTTTTTTGTATGTCTTTTTATATGGATATTTTATTCTTCCGTGCTTCTATAATTTATTCTTTAGGTCTTTCCATTATTTCCAGGTATTCTGGACATTTACTTGATTCAATCATTTTCTTTCTCTTCTTGTCTTGCTCACCGGTATACTTGCATTTGTCCTCTTCTCCAAAAGTAAATTATTCTTTGGCATTTGTCCTTTCTTTGACCTACAAAAAACACTAGCACATGTTAGAAATAAAAGGTATGATCGTGAAATAAGAGAGATGTACAAATTTTATTCTTCCAATAAATATACAAAAGGAATTATAGATAGTGCATATAAAAAAATCCAATGAAAAATAAACAAATCAAAATATTTTTTTGCTGCTAAGAAGTGTTGGTCAACTTAGACTACTCAGTAGTATTTTGATGATAAATTCTTTGTTTGATGTTCTATATGAGTTTTTCAAAAGTATATTCATGTTAATATAACCAATATAAACATGTTTTAAAATATCCTTGAAATGATTCACCAAATATGCTAAGTAACAACTGGCATGACAATATTGTTTTCAAATTCCTGTATAAACAAACAGCCTTTATTTTGAGCACAATGTTTTTGATTGATGACATATTGACTTGATTACAATTGGAAATGAATTAAGATTCATGTAGGTATATTTAATAGAAACAATTTTTGAATATAAGAATAATTGGGAGGTCAAATATGCCAATGAGCAACCTTGGAAATTGAGTTTTAGGAGTTTAGATTTAGGATAGGCAGTCACTATTTTGGGCATAACTTTATGATGAAATATTAAAATAGAGTAATTAAAATTCATTTTTAAACTATATTCATATGATAGTATACCCTATAAATAGGTTTTAAATATTTATCCATTTAAGCATCCAAAAATTGATTGTCCCAACTCTATTCCTGAGCTGCCTACTCTACATCTACTTAATGTTTTCATCATAAATTTTTCATTTGTTATCCAAATTGAGTGATTCAAATTGATTTATAAACTATATCTAAAGGGTTGGTTTGGTTATAATCAAGTTTATAAATATTAACATATGGTATCCCAAAACATTACTGCCTTGAATATGTTTTCAATGCTGCCATTTAGCCAAAATGCTACAAAAGTGAGATCAAAAAGAGATTTCTCCTAGATGATGATCCATATAAGTGTGAATTTTTGTAGGAATATAATTTTGAATTTAATATATCGATATACCAAAAATTTCAAGCATCCAGTGCCTATATTGACTTACACAATGTGTTGTAGCAAGTGACGCAACTCTTAAAAATGATATGGCTCTTGATATATGATTCATGTATTTTTGTGGATGTGTTATTTTCAATGTAATATATTCAAAACAACCCAAAATTGTAAAAAATAAGGAAAATTAACTACATACCTTAATAATCAATCCAGATGAAAGATTGAACGCTTCTACCCCCCTAGCTCCTTCTTCAGTGGAATCTTCATTCACCAAGCCTTCTTCCTCTTGACAAGCTTACTGCAAAAGAGATTAGTATTATGGGTGTATCTTACTGCACCGCAAAATTATTTTGATTTAATTCATGCAAACTGCATGTTTTGAATAAGTGGAGTAGGAAGTCACTACGAAATATTCATAGCATATGTGCAAGTTCTTACCTCTCGTCTTACCCTTCTTGTTTCCACGTATTAAAAACACTTCTATGCATGCTTCTAAATTTAAAAAAGTCCAAACACTATGTAAGGGATCCTTTAGAGAATTAAATCGATGATAATACCTCGAAGATCCATGATACCATGTGCCAACTAAAACCAATACAAGATATAATAATGTGCCATTGACATCTCCCTTGCAATGACACCAAAATTATGGGCTATTTAATTACCCAAAAAAACCCAAAATTATAAAAAATAAGGAAAATTAACTACATACCTTAATAATCAATCCAGATGAAAGATTGAACGCTTCTACCACCCTAGCTCCTTCTTCAGTGGAATCTTCATTCACCAAGCCTTCTTCCTCTTGACAAGCTTACTGCAAAAGAGATTAGTATTATGGGTGTATCTTACTGCACCGCAAAATTATTTTGATTTAATTCATGCAAACCGCATGTTTTGAATAAGTGGAGTAGGAAGTCACTATGAAATATTCATAGCATATGTGCAAGTTCTTACCTCTCGTCTTACCCTTCTTGTTTCCACGTTTTAAAAACACTTCTATGCATGCTTCTAAATTTAAAAAAATCCAAACACTATGTAAGGGATCCTTTAGAGAATTAAATCGATAATAATATCTCAAAGATCCATCATGCAATGTGCCAACTAAAACCAATACAAGATCTAATAATGTGCCATTGACATCTCCCTTGCAATGACACCAAAATTATGGGCTATTTAATTACCTTAGTAATCGAAGGGTTCATACATTAATTGTCAACATGAGCTCCAAATGCTTGCAATATGTCATGCACTATATATCCAGGCTACAATTTGATATCTTGCATAAGATTATCTAATATGCTTCTAATAATTAAAAATTGCATCACTCATCACACTTCAAATATCTAACTCAATCACTATTGGTAGTGTTCATATACTTGAACACCGATCATGCTATTGTGACCCTGTTATCACCAGACATCTCTTTGCATAATTTAGAAATTATTATTTCCATAAATCATTGCTTATGGAGGTGGACGTATCTGATAAAAAATATTCTATGAATTGAAATGACATTGTGGAAATGAAAACACAACACACCTTACGAGAAAATAAATCACATTTGCATAGTTAAAAATATTTGAATTGAAACACACTTGTAAAAATTAAATAAATGGAAATAAAAGACAATTTGCACTAAGCATCTGTCTATACTTTTGGAAAGGTTCTGTACTCAATAAAATAGAGAGTTGGTGTTGGTCTACAACACAAATAAATTAATCTAGTCCCACACTAAAACAATTATAAAACTAGAGTCTATATTATGACAAAATCTCAAGAAATGTGATTTATTCCGTAATAACTCGGATAAATGCTCTAAGAGTCCTCCCAAATAATGGATAAGGCACTCTCTTTTATACATGAACTTTCTTGAAACCATAAATAACAAATATACAAGCAAACCCACTTGAGGGTCTAATAAATCCATAGTGGTTACAACTAACTTCCAATATAGAAAATGGTTTATTTGATCTTTGCTAACTCTCATCAAATTTAGGATTCTTTGAATGCCAAATTCAAATTTAAAGATGTGGGACATAATAATTAGTCAAAACACATCCCAAATTAGTTCTAAAACACATACCAAATTACTTATAATTGTGTTTGAATTCTTATATCCATCATATCTTCACTGGAGATCTTCAAATATTGTAGAAAAATCAAATCTTCACTCATATCCACCATCAATTTGTCATCTTTATCTCAAGCAATTTAAAATCATAATTTGAAATAGCCAACAAATAAATAGTAGCTACCCAAGTTATATTGGAACATGTAAAATATGCATAATAATCGATTTATATAAATGAGTTTATAAGAATCCATCACCTATAATTAAAACCATAATTCATTTTTTAACATCTTTTTCCAAAGTGGCTACATAGTCGGTGGTGGTTGACTCTTGTATCATAAGACATGGATCTAAAGAAATTTCCAAATTGAGTCGTTATTCAAAACTAAATACAAAATACACTAAGTATTCCTAATGAATCATATTTTAACAAAATACTAAGAAATGCAATGGAAAACATTTTGAGTCTAAATCCTGCACATAAGCATTAAAAAGGATTAATACAAGATCATGGGTAAGTAAAAAGGGATTAAAAATATGGAAAGGAGGAAGTAAAAAGATGAAAATCCTATAGCCCAACAATTCATCCATGGAAAATTCCATTCATAACGACACTCTTTTTATATATATACATATGAACATGCAGAACATGCATACACTCATAGAATGTGTGGGCATGTGCATGCATGCATGCACACATGCACTTGTCTACGACCTACCATAGTGATAACGCATTCCAATAAGCAATAGTGCTTGTAATACCAACATAGATCCATCTTAAATCCGTATCTATCAAGCACTGAGAGGGATCCAATTGCTTGCGGTGTATTTCTTTTTTTTTAATTTAAACTCAAGAAATTTGATCTTTCTTGATTGATAGATCCGGGTTTAAGTTTTAAGTTTTTATTTTATAAACGAATATGTATTTTTTAATTACTTTTCACAATATTTTATTTTATGAACCAACATGGATTTTTTTTTAATACTTTCGATAATTTTTTATTTTATGAGCCGACATGAATTTTTTAAATTATTTTGTTAGTAACAAACGTTACATCACACACGTTACAACATCTCCCCCATACTGGGCTATAGAGCACCTCGTTTCACTCGGTGCAATAAAAAAATTCCATTGCAAGGTTGCGACTTATTTTATGAAAATGAGGGTTTTCTAAATTATACAAGTATTCAAAATGTTGTAAAGCTAATAACACCACATACATATAAATATTCTATTATAAAAGTTGATTATTATACAAATTGATTACTTACTATAGAAGACATTATAAGCAAGTTAACTGTGAAATTTTTTATATTTATGCTATGTGATAAATGAATGGTTACTTTAATTACCAAGTTAAAATTCATCGGCTTTTATCTTTACTTCTCTTAGTATTGTCAAAGGATATTATTTTACTTGACTTTCTTTCCCTATCCATATCAAGCAAAAATTTGAATTTCTAATTCCAAATCCAATTTTCCACTTTTTTTACAAGGAGTAGAAATCCATTATCATTGTACATGATTGTAAATTCTAATAAGAGACTAAGTTGGAATATGGGATTTTGAATTTTCAAAAATCAATCATAGTGATTGGCATAACTTATGAGGAAAAATTATAAATCATGTAATAGATTGTATTTACAAACAAACCTCTAGTGTAGTTACATCCGTGTAAGTGTGGTTACGTTAGTGCAAGATTTTTCTTTAATAGATTTAAAATTAAGGTTTTTGTTTGGGATTATATTAGGGTGCTTATCAACCTAATCTACAAAACTATCAAAACACACACATTAACCTACTATACCAAAATCTAGCAACAACTAATCAACCTAACCTACCTGATTAATTAATACATTTAACATTAACTTATCCCACTAACTTATGTAACTCACCTAACTTACCCCATTAACCTTTACCCACCTAACCTAGGAACAAGTATATAGGCTAACCTACATGACCTAGCATAATAACAAAACCCATAAACCATTCCCTAGATTCCTATGTTACTTAGAAAATGAGTCCCTCTATAGTAATGTGACTATGTGTTTCTCCTGTAGTGTTGTATCCACTATAATTAACTAGGAATGCTCTATAACTAAAGTTTCTCATTCAACTATCAATATAGTGCATTATTCTCTAATGAATTCTTCCACAAAATAATTCTATGGGGTGTTACAACCTAGGAGTTTATCTCACTTATATAAGTAATAGGACATAACAATATTGTCCCCTTCAAATTTGTTGCCAGATACATCCTCACGTTATCTTTCCCTACTAGCAACATCATCATTTCAATCCTAACTTCTATAATTTCCATTTGATTAAAGTCATATGGGTTTATATTCTTGATTGTTTCTATTTAAATATATTAGTAGTTGGTCTTAACTCTTGATGTCTGGTAGGGGATTTTTTGTTGGGTAGATTGGAAGTGTGGTATTTGGAATGTTAAAGATGATGCTCTAGTCCTCATAATTTTAAATCCTTACTTGAATAGAAAACATTTTTGGATCACATGTCTATGATCATCATATAGAATGTTCATGAGATCAAACATAAAATTTAAATGCACCCTCTTATCTTCAATAATTGACACAATGACCAATAAGAACATGAACAAAGAAATCATATGATGCTTGATTTGTATTGATCTTCAACGACGACCTAATTTTCTCCTTAGAGAAATATATTACCATCTATTTAGTATAAAAATTGAAGTACTATATGACTTTTTTAAAGATGTAAGTCCAATATATAAGAGAGTTTAAATATATCTTAAAGAAACTACAAAACTAGCTATGTTGAAAGTGACTGCACACATTTGAGATAATTCTCAAAAGGATTATTTTCTTTTGAATGGTGAATTTACATTGACATAGACGTATTAATATGAATTTTGACATAAATATGAGTGTTAAGACACAAAACCTTAAATGCTAGGGAATTATGGTGAACATAGTTGTGTTTCTCTAAATATGGTAATAGGTAGGTTTTTGAGAATCTATTTTCTTATGGCATCAAATTCAATTTTACCTTTTTGCTTTTATATTGAAAAATGAAGCGATTCAATATGCTTTTACTAGGGGAGAGAGAGACCAATAGTGGTGCAGGAACTACTAGTGGTCATAGAAGAGGTCATATGAAACTAGTAATAGGTGATAACTAGTTCCACTAATAAAATATTATATCACTTGATTCATTAAATAAATAAACAATGTCCAAAATAATTTCAAAAAATTCCCATAAATTGATTGGGCCACAAGTGTCTAGAAATTGGCTTTTTTAACACTAAACTATATGCCTTACAACTCTGCCATGCAAAACATCCTATCCCTACCACATCCTATATTGTTATGATATAATGACACAATCAGACCATAAACTATCCTAAACTATTCAATCTAGAAGTAGAAATTTACTATCATATCAAACAAATTGAATGACATATGGAGAACAATCTATGGAACAAGAAACCCAACAGTATCCCAATGTTGATATCACTTGCACATCAGTTCAACAATTTTAAATCAGCCTCACCTACATGTGCGATCAACAACCTATGCCTAAGAATACAATCTATAATGCAATGAATGAAATAGAATCCCATTAAATTCATCAAATAAATATCCTAATGCCATTAAACACTTTAGAAATACAAGGATCATCCAAGGGAATTTACCGTCAATTAGATCATAATCAAATTAGTCTTAAACACACATTTAAAAACTAAAGTATGCAATCCATGCCATTGACCATTCATCAATTAAAACTCTCAATAGAATAATATAAATCAACATCCATCTTCCCTAGATGCACCATTTCTACACTTCACAATTCCAAACTACTCATCAAATCACTATCAAGACTTCCTCATATATTATCCGTATTTCAACTATTGACATTGTATCTACTATTTGTATATTTTAGTTTAGGTATTGACACTTTATCTTATGTTTATGTTTGACACTATATCTATTGTTTGTATATGTCTATTGTGTCTTTATGATTGGATTTCTATTTTTGTATTGTTTCTATATTTATGTTTTCTTATACATCTTTATGTAGTCATGGCAATAAGGGATTATGCTTTTTTATAAGGAGGAGAAGAAGGAGAGTGACTAAGGGTTCCCAAATACAACATACTGCATCAAAAGAGGATATAAACTAGGGTGTTGTTGAAGAGAAATTAAATACAAATGTTGATTCCCCACTAGCATCTCATTGCTCCACTACAACCCTCTCCTCATACTAGTTCAAGGTCCAATTTAGTATATCTTTCTCCAACACCTACAATTCCTCTCGAAGTATTGAATAGAAGTCTAAACTATAATTTCCCTATTCATTTTAGTGGCTAGTAATGAAATGACATCAAGCAACTACAAATATCTCAAACTACTTCGATCAAGCAAATTCAAGGAAATCAACATACTTAAGTAATAAATAATAAATGTACTCACCCTCCTCAATTACGAAGATTTGTTTTTGTTTACCTATCCACATGCAATGTTGATTCCATTACATATCTAAAGTCTTAACTAACTCCACACTCTTAACCAACTCTGAAGTCTTAACCAACTCTAAAGTCTTAACTAGTTTATAAACTAACTCTTTACTCTGTCATCATGTGTTCAATGTGTACACTTAAAACAAGAAAATACTATGAAATATGCTTCCTTTGAAGAGTTGGGTAGTTATAATAACTTATTCATAATAATATAGCTATAATGAATTCTAAGTCATTCCGAAATAGCTCTATTATTTTTCACAGTAATATAGTTATACGCTCCTTTCCGTGGGTCCCAAGGCTATTTAAATTGTTATATCTCTTCCCAATTATTATATTGTGTCTTAAATGGTATATCTTTTTAGTCTATCCATTAATTTGTTATATCTCTTCTCAACTATTATATTGTATCTTAAATGGTAAATGTTTAGTCTATCCATGTTTGGTATGATTATTAGGTGGCATAGTATAGTCTTCTGAAGTAGTGCTTAAATAGCAATAATGATGTTTGAAATGATTGTTTATAGAGATGGATGTACATATGACCACTACATAGCTTGCAATATAAAACTAATTTTAAATTAGGTCGTTAATAATGATGTTTGGTGGATGTACATATCACTTCTACATGGTTTGAAATATAAAATTCGAATTATTTTTAGATTATGAAACCCACTAAGGTCGCATTGGTTTTGCATTTATAAATATCTTTTTATAACATTGTTTCTATCATTAAAAGTGGTAGTGTCTCGCTACAAACGAATCCAAAGAAAATATGAAAACCTATTTTTTTAATTATGGAACCCGTGAGCTTGCCAATTGTTTTGCTTTTATAGAAAAAATACCAAAAAAGTATATGATTGAATATTTTGTGGGCTTTTACATAGTTTATGTGTTAAAAGGTGCTCGGTGACTTGTTCCAAAGGGATACAAACATAGTCTATGATATGACACTTAAAGGATGAATGGACATGAGTTCCTTTGTAACATTATAAAAACAATTATGCATATTTGAGGGTCCCTCCCATAATCAAATGGTCCTACTCCATTGATACCATAATTTAGCCTTTCATTCTCCATTGTTGCTATCCCTGAACTTGAGGCAACATACCCAAAAAAATCACAAATAACATACATGCGATGTTATAAGTAATGAAGTCCAAAGCATAATGAGTTAGGATTAGCCAACTTGTTTCGCTGAACTCAAATCAAAACAACCTTAAAAATTGCATACATCTCAAATTCACTAATTTTAACTAACTTTTGACTCACTTTTTTCAAAAAATGACAATTTAAATGTCAAATTTCAACCCCAAATGTAGTGGTAACTAGAAACCATAAGAAAAATGTGGGTATTGACTTTTATTTTTATATCCCATACCTCATCTAATATTTTAGCTGAAAATTAAGTGCTCGTGAGACAAGACCAGGGATTTTACCGAGCCACCTTAAGAGGTTGTTGTCCCATTTCCTTTATAATGACCTAGAGTTGGCATGGACTAATTAAGCCACAATGAGAATGTGGGTGTTGATATTTATGTTCGACTTCGATACCTCATCCAATAATTGTGTTGAAAATCAGGGGTTCACAATTCAAGACCAAAGTTTGTACCTAGCCCCTCGATAGTCATTGTCCTTATCCCATGCTTTATATATCAATGTAGAATTATGGTGGACTCTCTAAAACAAAATGAGAATGTGTGTCAACTTTTATGTTTCTACTCCATATGTTGAGTATCGTATGATGTTTCCCAAAATTGAAGTATTGAGCATCCATTACCTATTAAGAGATGGGACATTGTATGGATAATACTACACATGGCTTGGATTAACTATGATAATATACCTAATATGTAACACAAAAGAAAACACATCACACTCTTAAAGGAAATTAAACCTCGGTGGAAAAATATTATAATTTCCTTTTAACATACTAGTCTAACTCATATTTATTTGAAATGTACACTTTTTGACCAACGCGACCTCGGTCAACAAGGGTTCGCCTCACTGTCAACACATACCGCAGTCCCCCTGGGCACCGGCCCGGGCAGGTTTGAGCTCGCCCAGCAACACCTGTAGAGCGGATGAGGTCTCACCTGAGGCATCCAGGAAGAGCAGACGGAACCATGTTTCCACCGAGGGAGGAGGAGAGTTGTGGCTGCATGGACTAGTTCTATTGCAGTACTTAAACATAAACTTTAAACATTCGACATGGAGTTATAACATATTACTTAATTGCAGCATTGATCATCACAGCAACAGTAAGCAGACATTGCATCAAGAAAATATAACAACATTCATATATCGCAACATTGCACAAAGATCGTACCAAAACATCATCATTGCATTACTGACACCATCATATACCAGAAGCAAAACATAGATCTCTGTATACATCCACCTTCTTATCGCTCGTCCACTATTGTCTCTCTAACACTTAGAACTCTCATCTATTTATAGGCCTCTGCCATTACAATTTTTGTCCAGTTACTAATGACTTCCTAACTGACACTATGGACAAATGACCCAATATTTAACTGACTCAGTCCAAATGACCCAAAAACCCGCATACCGCGGTACAATTGACTCAACATTACAAAACATGTGGTCTAAGTGACCCAAAACCCGCCAACTGCAGTATACGTTAACACAAAATACTCCTTCCGTGCCCTCATCCGATGTGTCGTAGTGTCGGAAGTACTGCGACATTTCCTCATCGAACCGCCTGCCAACAGGCCCCCAACACAATCTTGTGGCTCGCCCTCGAGCCACGTCAACTGCTGGACATAGTACATGCCGTGGTCTTTACTTTGAAGTATGCATACGGCTGTTCGACATTCCGCACCAGCTCCTGGGCATCCGTAGCCGTTTCCTGACTGCTGATCACATCGTCTGTAGATGGGTGATCGGTAAGGTTGTCCATGACCTGTTGTCTATACTTTTGTACTGCTTGTAGAGCTTCACTAGCCTGTAGCATCAGTTTCCTGCCAATGTCCTGGTATTCTTCCAACTGGGCCGCACGTGTCTGCTGTCGTTCATCTACCTTGGCGACCCGTTGTTGCAAGTCCTTCAGCTCGTGCGACTTAGCAACTTGCTCCATTGGTGGCAGGGTTCTCATTGCATCCTTTAATGTGGCCACTTGGCCCTCCGCTTCCTGTCGGGATTTAGTGAGCTGTTCAACTTGATCATCGTGAATGATGCAACCCCAAAATTGTACTGTATCGGCGATGAGCCTAGTTTCCTGCGTTTCTAGCTCCTCCATCTGGGTGGCAACTTCCTCAAGTGCCCTTCTTCGTTCATCCACCTCGGCCTGAGGCGTACCTGGTTTCAATTGGGCCTTCAACATGTCATTCTCCTGCCGCAACTGAACAATGGCAGTTCCCAGTCGCTGCACCTGTTTGAGCACGTCGGTCTCGGGAATGGGCTCCAACGTAAGTTGGCATGCATCGCAAATAGCCGCCTCTAACTTCACACTGTAGTCCCACAGATGGGTCTTCTCGATGATAAGAAAATCCTGATCCTTTTTAAGTTCTTCAAGTGCGCGAACCTTCTTAGCCCGCTCCTTCTTAATGTTGCCTTCAAGGTCATCCACTGCTTTCTACGCTGTAGCAGCCCTGCTTGTAAGCTCGTCAATAGCGATGGTTGTAGCTGCCTCGCTTGCCTACAAGTGTTGATAGCTTTGGCTGATTTCATGCATTCGATTCGCCATTTCACGGGAGGTGACCCTTTGCATTGTCGCCAGCGCCGTCCCCGGTAGTTTATTAACATTGATAGTCACCTGGGAAACCGACTGCAACAAAGTTTTCAAAGCCTCGTTGTCGGTCACAACTGCAGTTAGGGGAATGTTGATATTCTAAACCTGGGGCGTGGTGCAGATTATGGCCGTTTCCTGCATGGGTACATCGCCAGGTTCCTTCTTTAAAATCGCGTTACACAAAGAATCCATACGAGCAGTGAGCGCATGGAAACCCTCCTCCGCCTTAAGGGACATCTTATCGACAGCCACTGTGGCTGCATGGTTGAGGGAAGTCATTAACCGGCCCAATTGTGCCTCCACTGGTAAAGACATCCCACTGATCGTCGCGTGCTCGTGGTGTCGTTTTGACTGGCTTTCTTCAAGAGCGCAGTCACTATCATTCACCGTTGGTGTTCTGGTCGACTCGTGATCAAAATCATGATGACTATGCTGATCCTGCGCTGATGCTCAATCCTCAGGACCCAACGGCGCACCTCGAGCGTCAATCTCTATTGAACTCATGGGTTGTCTCCAGGCCTCCGGCCACTCATTCACAATAACCTCCAAATATTCCGCTGTCAGCTTATACTTGGTCTGCAACCATTGTTGATCAATATCACAGCAAACTTGTATATGTATGATACTTGGTCATATTGCAAATGCCATAACAGGTTTGAACTATGCCATAGTATCTTCAGATATTCGTAAGACCTATGTTGCTGCATCAAAAAGCATTTCCGAATACAACCAAAACTGCAATTGGCACTCCCGGATTTGCTTAGGCTCTCGTACATACCATAGATTTTGATAACGTGCCCCTCGTCATTTCGCTGCAGTTGGGAAGTCCATGCCCTGGTAAGTGTCAGGCTCTTTCCATGCAACTAGAGCAATCAGCAGCAACAACCAACTATATGAAAAAGTGCCTCTACCCAATTGGACCGCTGTGACGTCCTCCATCAATTAATTCAAGAGATATAGGGACCAATTCATCTAGACTCCTTCCGCACATTGCTCTGCACAAGCAACTATTCCCGAATTACATTGGTTAGGGCGACCTCCCCTAATCACTTTACAGGACAGGATCTTAATGCCCGTGAGTACCGCCTGATCATTGCAGCTACTGGTGCGATACCCATGCCCATTCGATTCCAAGCCATACTTCTGTGCCAACTGACGCGCCCGCTTCTTCTCATTTTCCTTTCCTTGAATAAACTGCACCGGATCAACACCATTCTTAGGAAAGTCGGTAATGAATGAAATGAAGTTAACAGTGACCGAGACCTCTCTGTCCAGCCACAACGAACCCCCATGGAAGCATGACAAGAGCTGCTTTACACAGGCACCAACTTTTACTAGGTGCCCAAAATGCGGCATGTTAATTAGCCCTAACAAGCCGACCTGCCGCAGTCCTCGTGCCTAGTCGTGTATCTCTGGAGCTGGTGAATGGCGTGTCTCAGGCACATATGGTGCTGATGCAATGTCGAGGTAGGCCACCATGTCATGGTCCTCGTAGCGCAAGCACATCAACGCCAGCCCAATATCCACAGAGCACTCCATCCCAGCCGGGAGTGCGGGCATCTTCACACTGTATTTCTGTCTCAGTTTTATCTTACACGAGGTGGCATCCAGCCGAATAGGAGGGATGTAACCAAGGATATTGCTAGCTCACTGTCCTAGCCATTGGGAAGATGGATGAAAGGGGTGACTGGACTGCCCCACCTGCTCCGGAGCTTCACCGACCGTCGCAGACCGCAGCAACGTCTTACTCTACGGTGATTCAGAATGTTGACTTCCCCTACGCTTCTTAACAACAACGGAGGCTCCCACCGGCATGTTGGTAACTTTGACTCCAAGATCAATAATGTTCGAGGACACAACTTCTTGCTCTACAGCGACCGGAACGAATGAAGACTCCACTTCACTACTAATGTCCAGTGTCTCCATTTCGCCTGGCATACCTCACCACTCCTCATTATATACTTAATAGCAACTGGCTCAAATCACTACAGCACTCTACAACAACACTTCTTACTAATTCCTCGGTGTCTTCCGACCAATGCCAGGCCATATTTATAGCATCTACCCAAATCCACCGTAATCATGACTAAATCTTGCATTAACTCAACCAAATCCACCGTTGATCCTAGTCGCAACGCTGCCATGAGTCCTCGACTACTCCAAAATTGCAGCACAAGCATCCTTGCTTGCGTACTTCTTCTTCTGTTGGTGTGCCATTGGCCATCAAGCAACCTGCAACACACACATTCTCTCCTTTTTTTTAATTTTTAATTTTATTTATTTTATTTTTTCCGGATGCGACTCAAACATCGCACTGTTCCAAGCCCGATCGATAGGGCTTCAACTTGTGACCATTTACCAGCTTGGGGAGCATCGCCCCATCCAACTGCTACAACTAAACCGCTCCTCCTGAAGTAATACTACTGATGCGATATGGACCCAACCAATGCATCTGCAATTTTCCTGGATGTTTCATAAACTTGCTATCGTACAATAGCACCAAGTCGCCTTGCTGAAACTATTTACTTTTGATGTGGCGATCATGCCATGCCTTGTGGCGATCCTTCTCCACCCCTTGGTGAAAGCTAGCGATAAATTGATCCTCTTCTAGCTGCACCAATTGCGCTAGACGTTCATCTGATGCTGCAACATCATCCATGCCCGTAACAGCCGCAATTCGTAGACTCGAAACAATGCACTCCATTGGCATAATCGCTTCCTTCCCATATACCAGCTTAAAAGGTGTCTGACCAGTCAACCTTTTACATGTGGTGCGATAGGCCCACAACACTACTGGGATTTTCAGATCCCAGTCATCACGGTTCGCATTGCACACCTTTGTCAGCACATGCTCCAATACCTTGTTAAACGCCTCCACCGTCCCATTCACATGTGGGTGATAAGGTGTACTCTTCTTATGTTGTATCTGCAACTCCTCCGTCAATGCGCTGATGGTGCGATTAAAAAAGTGGTTGACTTGATCACTCAACAAAATTTTAGGATAGCTACAACGAGTGATAATGTGATCAAACAAAAATCGAGTAGCCGCTATTGTAGAACAATCAACTACGGGTTCCGCCTCGGCCCATCGGGTCAAATATTCTGTCACTGTGATGATGTACCATGCACCTGTACGTTTCCCCAGTGGAGTGATCGGCCCGACAAAATCCACAGCCCATTTTTCGAACGGTTGCAATGTCACTTGAGGTACTAGCGGCATCTCATCACATTTGGACGGCTTGCCAGTTCGCTGATAAACATCGCAAGACCGCGCATAGTCTGTTGCATCATTATGCAATGTGGGCCACCAAAGCCCTGCACGCAGTACCTTCCAGGCAGTCGCTCGACCGCCAGAGTGTCCTCCCGCTACTCCACCATGTGCCTCAACAAATATCTGCACTTGCTCATGCGACAAGACACATCTGCGCAATATCTCATCAACGCCCAATTTATACAACTCTCCCGCGATTAGTTGAAAGTCAGCAGCCTTGACAACCAGCTGCTTCTTCTGAGTAGTGGTAAAGTCATCGGGTGCGGTTCCGTTCACCAGAAACTGAAGGATGTCATCAAAATATTGATTAGCAGTGGCAACTTTAAATAGTTGGGCATCCGAAAACCCATCTTTTATATTAGTCGGTTCCTCCCCTGTGTCAATCTGTGATAAATGATCTGGTCCAGCATTCAACCACCCCAGTTTCACAATGACTTCAAAATCAAACTCCTGAAACAAAAGTAGCCAACGGCATATCTTCCCCCCCAACACAGGCTTATTGACCAAGCATTTCAATGCAGAATGATCACTAAAAATTTTAAAGTGTCCACCCAATAAATAATTCCTGAATTTCTGCAGTGCATAAACCATGGCCAAACCTTCTCGTTCTGTGGTAGTGTAATTTCATTATGCAGAGGATAGCTTCCAACTGGCAAAAGAAATGGGATGATCAAGGTCTCCTTCTCTAGGTTGAGCCAACACAACACCTAATGCAATCGATGAAGCATCAACATGGACATGGAATTCCTTACTCCAGTCCAGAAAGACCAAGATCGGTGCCGACGCCATCTTCGCTTTGAGCGTTTCGAAGCTATCCTGACATTCCGGGCTCCACTGGAATGCTGCGTCCTTCTTCAACAAATTTTCCATAGGGGCAATAATCGTAGCATAACCCCTGATAAACTTGCGATAATATCCTGTATGACCCAAAGTCGCTCGCAACTGCTTAATGGAAGCTTCATCTCTCCTAAATCACCCAGGATGCCCTTCATTTCAGAAAACTTCGTGGGAAACATGTCTTGAAAATCATGAAGTAACTCAGTAACCTTACTCATCATCTCATCATCCCAATAATCCCCAACATTAGCAAACTTCGGAGTAGCCTCTGTGCCGATATTCATCTTGCGAAGCTGCAATGGTTGACCGAACGGAGTACTTGGTGCGATAGGCGGTACCACATTGCGAGTCCCTTCAGATTTGGGAATGTTAACATTTCAGGGATCATCATCATCCTCTAGCCCACCGTTGATGTTGAAGCACTGCATGAGAGACTGCATATGACAATATGTGTGCGGGTCGATAGGGTAGGCCACTGGAACAACCTGAAGTACCATGTCGCGGATTAGCTGTAAGGCATTATGGACATCTGGGTTGGCATCCGCAAAAGTGAACGTATGAGTGAAATAGACCGTCAACTCCCCCCATGTTGTAATTTCTCACTGCAACTCGGCTGCAGTGTACCATGAGCGCGGCATCTCATCCAAAGTATGGATAAAAGCATGGACCCACTCATCTCTGGGTCGCACGACCCATAATCGTTGGAATTTCATCACATGATCACTGGGATTAGTCCAGCCATCATACTTGTCAGTGTGATAAACCTCTGTATTGCCGAACCGAACCATCATCAACCTTGGACATTGTGACCAACCATTAATGGATTTCTTATGTGTCACCCGCCAGTGTGCTGGAGTAGCCTTCAGTGCTTCCTCCAATGCCAGAAATCGCTGTGGTTCTAAGACACGGTCTTCAAATTCTGTCAAAAAGGTGGTTAGGCCAAGCAACCCGTCATAGACAGGCAATGTGATCGTTTCTGTCGCAACACGACATAAGGATTGCATAACTAAGCCACATTTTCGGAATGGTACCTCATGCAATTTGTTCTGCCAATGTTCTAAGGCATCATCAGAGTTGGAAGACGCAGAGCTCTCGCTGTGCTACTCCAACTCACCATGGGCAGTAGGATGAATATAATCTTCAAAAATATTGAATGCATGATCCCATCCAGCGGGATCATCATCTTTTTCAGGCTCAACGTATCAGCGTCCTTCAGCGAGATCCAATGGGGCTATGACTCTGAAATCGCGATTCTCAAAGGTCATCATGTGCTTCTTGAAGTTGATTACAGATCCACTATCTCTAGCCCATCCAATCCCCAAGAACGTCGGATAAGAGGTTCCTCCCTCAACCACTTCAATGACATCGAAGTCAGCATAAGTCTTCATGCCCTCAATATCGATCGTGAGCCACGGAACTCTCCCAATGGATGTTACCTTTGCATGGTTAGCCAACTGGAGTTGGACAGGAGACCAGCTCAATGGGGGACTCCCCATCTTCTGCCACACCTGCTTGGTTAAGATGTTAACATCCGAACCAAGGTCAAGAATAACAGAGTTAACATCATATTCACCAATCTGAATATTCATTCGCATCTCCTTGCCAGTCTTCCATCGCTGTAGGGAGTTTACTGCCGACTCCTGTTGTCCTTTCATAAATCACTGCAACCATCCCTCAATCTCAACCAAGGTAGCCGAGTCTCGGGCCAATAACAGACAGCTTTCAAGAAACTTTTGCAATGTCCCTAGTGGTGGCGGTCAATCAGTGTCTGATGTAGTATCAAAGACAGGTGGCATATTGCAAACAATAGCCTTGCCGCGGTCTTTCTCCAAGGTGCGACATGCCTCCAGGAATGTCTCCCGCTCCATATCAATGTCGAAAGGTACCATCTTCTGACAATCCAACCGAATCAGTGGTCGCGAACCATCTTCCCCAGTCGTCTTTCCTCCACGAGTGACAACAGCCACTAAAGCATCTTGTGGTCACATTTCTGCAGAAATGGTCGCAATATTTGCACCCTGCATCTAGTTCTACTGCAGATTCCCCAATTGATTGACATTTTGATTGGCATTCGGCGGTGGTCACGGGGGCTAGTTCTGTACTGGTTGCTGTACCTGATTATGTACTAGTTGCTGTGGCTGAGCCTGATTCTGTAGCTGCGGAGCGTTCCCAGCCTGCCATCATGCAATCAACTGTGGACAATTCTCAACCGTATGATCATTACCAAAACAGAACGTACACTGATTCTATAGTAGTGGGCAGTTGCGCTGATAATGCCCCCATACCACACAGTGGTAACACTGAATAGATCCACGACCAAATCCTCCACCGTGTCCGCCCCTGTATCCTCCTCAATAGCCACCCTGCTGCTGGTACTAAGGTTGGTTAAACTGTTGCTGCATCAATGCTGGTGGTATCCCATGCCCTTGTGGTGCATACTGCGGTTGTTGTACATACTGTGGCTATGGGGGAGTCATCTGCATTGGAGTATATTGTGGAATGAACTGTTGCGGTTTTTGTTGCTATGGTGCAAACTATATCTGCGGTTGCGGTAGCGGCTGAGCTACCTACGATTGTAGTTGTGGTTGTTGCACGGCACACTGATCATCCTTGACGTAGAATGCATCACACATTCTCTCCTGTAGCAACCCATATGTATGGAAATCCTTGTCATCGTTACCCGCCGACTTGCAAAATGTGCAATAAATATTTCATTACCATGGATGACATTGCGATTGAGGTTTTACACCTTCAAGGTATAAAGATAAAAATTTTAACCCGCCAAAAAATGAAACCATGGTCGGTGTTTAAATCTAGAAGTTTCGTGTAGGGTTCCCCTTTATTCATGAATTCTTCCACGCATAAGGCTATAAATTCATTCAATCACATAAAATTGGAGATATTAGTTTGTCCATCGTTTCCAAATCCGCTGAGCACAAAGATTTCAAGTGATCAGATATTTACCTTTTATCTTTCGAGGAAAGTTAAATTCTTCTTATAGCCCTACTGTTGGCCGTTACCTCCTCAGGGCCTCGTGCATAGCCCTAGAGTTGATAAGGAACTAAATGGATACCATCATCGTGCCCATTGAGACTGAATATGATCGCTTCATCCAATCAATTTCAAATCATTTCGAGGCAGTCCATAGTCTTCAAAGAATCCAGGAGGAGGTCACTAGAGTGAACGAAAATCTTTCAGAGGTGGAGACACTGGTTAGAAAGGAAAGAGATATTCTGACTACATTGTTGCAAGTCCGAGATGTTCTGCCACCCAGAGTAGAGATCGAAATTCAAAAGAAAAAATTAGAAGAAGCTTGGACAAAGAGAAATGATAGAGGAAGGGAAAATTCTAAAATGCTGAATAAAAAAAAACAACTAGAATTGAAGAAAGCAAAGGGCCTTCAGCATTTCAGGGATCGTTACGAGATTTTCCAGACGGCATTAGATAATGCCGAGAGATTTTTGAAACCCAAAACACGTCGTCTGGAGATGTCCCTGCATGGGGCATCCGCCGCCCTTTTCAACATTGATCCACCTATTGAATTCGATATGACGGATACTCGTGTTATGGATTCGAACTTGTTCCCTCAGATTAATGGTGAAAATGCCTGCCCTGTTGTTTCCCGAGAGGGTTCCGCCACTTCTGTTGATGCTCCACCTGTTGTTCCCTCGAAGGGTCCTACCGATTCAGTGAATGCTACATAGGTTGTATTTGCCAGGTTTAATTCTTTCTTTAGGCTTTGTTGCAAAGACTGTTTGTATGGGATTTAAGGCCCATAACTCAAAGGATTATTGTTTTCATTTTGGAATTGTTATAAGTAGGGTTTACTGTCATGGTCCAATGATGTTTTATCTAGCAAAAGTCTGCAATTATCCTTCGTATGCCCTTCTCCTCGGCATCGCGTAAACCATACTTCATCACGATGTTCCTTGTTCTTCTTCAAATCTTGCAACTATATAGTCAAGTTAGCGAGCTGTGTCTATATCTGCGACATCTTGGCTGCATTATCTCCAATCGGTGACGCCTCGAATTGCATTGCAATCTCTAGAGCTTCTCTAGGCGTCGATATATTTTCTTGCATCAGCACCAGCCAAATGTGGGGTAGTAGTGCTTCAATGAACCATTCTTTATGTTGGAAGACGCTCATATTGAAACTAACCTTTTCCATCAACGTCTTCAATCGGTGGTCGAAATCCCATACCGTCTCATTGGGATACTGCTTAATTTCCTTCAATTCATTAATATATTGAGCCTTCGACTTAGGCCTTCTAAATTCGGCAATGAGCCCATCCCGAATCTCATCCAACGACTTCTCTGGGGCTCCCGCAGGGACTAGAATAAACTTCATGAACCAATCTAATGCATGACCTCGCAGAGTCGTGGCTAACTATCCTTTCTTAGTATTGGCATCAGTGATCTGTTTCATGGTCCAGACCGCTTCACACAAAAACCAATACTGTTATGGGTTGTCTGTCGCACTTCCGTGGAAAAAAGGTAACTTAACATCATCACCCGCCATTCTGGGCTTCCTTCCTCCTATTGTTTTGCTACTACCAATTAACTTCTGTGGAATTGACAAACTTGGCGGTGTCGAAGTGGTATTTCTTGTTGTTTGTGAGTCAGTGAGCGGAGGCGTGGGAACGTTGGTGCCGGGGGTTGGTCCTGCCTCTATCCTGGGTGTAGCCTGGTTGTCCATGTCAGGACTATGAGGTCGCTTCATCCCGTGTGGTCTTCCTTCACGGTTTTGCGGTCCGATCATAGCAGGACCTTCTCCTGTCCTCTGCCTCTTCTCCTGTCGAAACCTTGCTTCTCCTCTTGTAAGATCACTTTCTTCCTCGGCTTCTCTCACAGTCTCCTCATGGTATGCACCCATCTACCCCTTACCATTCCATGTACCGTTCCCCAGCAATCGCGGTACCCACGGGTCTCTGCCCACTAGGATGTCTAATGATCAAGGTGCATCTTTAATATACCCATTTTACAGATTAGCATCTTAATCGACAGTTGGAGCGATAGTAGAAACCTTCCCCTTGGCCCACGAAAGAAGTATATTTCAGCTTAACTATAGGATTTCTACGTGTCGACTAAAAATTTAGTGATATATCCCTTCAAGATGCTATTGAGCCAAACTTTGACAGCCCGCGATGCCTTATTATCGACTTCCTATAGCTCCTGAATCAACTCCGGGTTCCAAGCCATCGGCTCACCACCTTGGAAGTTCCTCTTCTGGAAGGTTAGCTTTGACAACCACTTGTACATAATGACCGGGAATTCACAGAAAAAACATTCGTGCAGACCGTCGTGAATATACCTTCCCAGCCAATGATCTACTGTCAGTCGCGTGTTCCGGCTTTCTTCTTCAGTAAACTCCCGCAACTTCTGATAAAAAAAGCTCTGTATCTCCGACATTGTCGGGTGCCACAACATGACCTCCTTTCACTCTGCACACGGTCTCGGCAACGGAACCATTTGTTGACCAACGCGACCTCGGTCGACAGGGGTTCGCCTCACTATCGACACATACCACATTCTCCCTGGGCACCAGCCCGGGTAGGCTTGAGCCCGCTTAGCAACACCCGCATAGTAGATGAGGTCTCACCCGAGGCGTCCAGAAAGAGCAGACAAAACCATGTTTCCGTCGAGGGAGGAGGAGAGTTGTGGCTGCACGAACTAGTTCTATTACAGTACTTAAACAAAAACTTTAAACATTTGACATGGAGTTATAACATATTACTTAATCGCAGCATTGATCATCACAACAATAGTAAGCATACATTGCAGCAAAAAAATATAACAACATTCATATATCGCAACATTGCACAAAGATCGCACCAAAACATCATCATTGTATTACTGTCACCATCATATACTAGAATCAAAACATAGATCTCCACATACATCCACCTTCTTATTGCTCACCCACTATTGTCTCTCTAACACTTACAACTCTCATCTATTTATAGGCCTCTACCATTACAATGTTTGTCCAGTTACTAACGACTTCCTAATCGACACTATGGACAAATGACCCAATATTTAACTGACTCGGTCCAAATGACCCAAAAACCCGCATACCATGGTACAATTGACTCAACATTACATAACATGTGGTCCAAGTGACCCAAAACCTGCCAAATGCAGTATACTTTAACACAAAATACTCCTTCCGCGCCCTCATCCGATGTGTTACAGCGTCGGCAGTACCGCGACATTTCCTCATCGAACCGCCTGCCAACAACACTTTATCTAATGATATGAAATGGATCTGAACAAAGAAATGGTTGTAAGGCTCAAAACCTGCAAGTGTAAATTAAAATTAATGATGGTTAGTTTGGACATAGAAGACAATGCAATGTAAAGTTAAATGAGATAAAGGAGAAGAAAATCATTGTTGTTTGGTAATTCAACCTATGATTGGGAAGTTCAAAGAGATCATCAACATACTGCTAAGAAAGTACATAATCTAATTTATAAACAAGTATAGCATAAAGTATTATTTTACTCAAGAAAAGATAGGATTATAATCCAAAAGAAAATACCTTGAATATACGAAGTTTGATCCAAGCTTTAAGCTGTCTTCCTCCAATCCACAATTTCAAATGAGAAACCTGTTACAATGTAATTGTCCACCTTGTGAGCATCAGCATTCTTTGGCTAGTAGGATCCATTTCACTGACTCAGATCCACTTTATATCCTTCAGACATACTATTTCCTCATTTTTCCTCTTACACACTTGTTGCATCACTATAGCAAGCGTACCCACGAGTTGCATCACTATAGCCCGCGGGTAGCATGTAAAATGGTAAAATCACTAGTTTATTACTTTTTACTCCCAAAATGTGGTTATTGGGTGACCTTTGACCCTCCATCTGCCCAAGTAACGCCTCGATGTGTCCTTTCACCTACCTTTGGGAGGACTATATATTGAGCACATATGGCTTATGGACGGGAGGAAAAAGAAGAGCAAGAGAACTCTAGTGGATTTTTGCCCTATCTTTAGTCTACACTCATTGATCCTTGTAGTTGTGAAATCCTTTATGTTCACCTTCCAAACTCCTACCATAGTTTGAGTTTGCCATTCATGGAGGATTGAAGTGGTGTAGGCACAAGTGGATTGATCCGGATCTTGGTTCAGATTGGTTGCCGGCAAGAGGTCGTATCACATTGTACTTCTTCTTGTTTATTAATAGAAAGACTCATATTCTCGTCCATTAATGTTGTAAATGTTGCTTATCTTACATTGGGTTGCATTTACTTGTTATATCATGGACCATTGCTATTGATGATGTTAATGTCGTTTATATATATTATGTACTTGTATATTGGCTATCAAGACTACTTTGCAGATTCAAGTGCATGGATTGGAAACGCTCCAACGGGGATTTACATCAAACGTTTGGATTGAGGTTGGTTACATTCTCCATTATCTTAGCATTGTAATTTATAATAGCATAGTTCTGAGAGTTGAGTTAATTTATGGTAGTCAGCTGTCTGTTGTGGTCTCCCAAGCCATAGTGAATTTTCTCCAACACAGAAATGGCGACTCCGTTGGGAAAACATCCATGTTTGGAAATTTTTTGAGCATTAGTCCATAATTAGAGTTGATGTTTGTCAAAGCTCTGTGTCACTGATTGGTCGTTAAGATACACTATAGAAAACTTGCTTTTTCTGAGCCATTGGAATCTTTGTTTTCCCATTTGCATTTCCTTACCCGTGGGCTAGCTTAGCTCTGCTCGCGTTTACCCACATCTGTTTACACTGCTGCTCATGGGTACTCGCAGGTATTCCTTCGACAGTAGCGTACAACTCCGGCTTTTGTTGGTTTATGACTATTGGTTGTTGCTGGGTTGGCTTTGGATGATCCTGAGTCTTTGTTGGCCTGTTTCTTGATTGTTCCATGCTTTGGTTGTGACCAGAACTCTTCGTTTCTCTTGGTTGAGCCTTGTTGGTTTTTTACCCATCTTTGGATTTAGCCTTGTTGGTTTTTTCCCTTTGAGCTCATTTCTTTAGATGAGTCTTACTGTTTGGAATCTGCTGGGTTGTCTTAGTGATCTTCTTGGCACTTGAGTGACTAAATAGTAGGATTTTGCTTGCATTTTTCATTTCTTTATATTGAAAAATACAAAAAAAAAATACATATAGTTTTTGCATTTTCCTTTTGTTTATAAGAGAAAATATTTTTTTTTTAATTTCATGTACTACATCCTGCATTGAGTGCTTGTTGCTTTCATTTAGGTTCTGATTGTGCATCGAAAACATAAAAGGATTTCATTTTTATTTCGAAATAGTTGGGTTGATTGTGCATGTTAGTGACATTGTTCTATTGGATAGATGAGTCTAGGATTGGACGATTTTGCATATTATTGAGTCTTACACATCACTAGTTTCACGACCATATCCTTTGAGTAACCACAGCCATTAAAATTAACGCTTAATCTTAAAATTGATTAGACCGATTTTATTTATAGGGTACACCAACTAGCATAGGTGTAGAGTCTTGGAATAGATCATTGTGAATAAACAATCCAAGAATACTAGATGAAACATTAGGTGTCTGAATAGGGAGTGGAGGAGTCCATGGTATATATCGGTGTTCTTAGGAAGCTCTACTCAAACCAAAGTTAAGCACGAGGTCACGGGAGGTTGGTTGAAGGGATATCCCTCTGATACTGGCTGAACGTGGGAGATATTTCTAGGGTTTGTTCATATCTGGGGGTACCGGAGGTTCATCCTCTTGTGCTTCGGGCTTAGCTACCCTACCCATATGACGGATCCCACCTACGACTATCCCCCTGGGCTTTGGTTATTTTGCGGTGACCATAGTTTCCTTACCTATGTATCGCATAGGGTACTTGCAATGGTTATTTTGTTTGTGTCTTGAGTCAGATAGGGATTGGACAACACAGTTGTGTTTGTGTAGTGGACTTGACCCTGTGCATGCAGTGAAGCCTGGGTGTCTCTATAACTGATTCTATTACCTCCGGCTATAGTTTGGGAGTCTCATGCCTCTCCTAGGCGATACATACCGGCTCTAGTGTCGGGAGCTCATTTAGCCACTCTGTTTGTATGCTCTTGGCTGTAGTTTCTCTAGGTGTTTGCTTTTGATTTACTGTTTTTGATCGATAGTTGGCCATAGGAGACATTGTGATTTGATTTTCTCTTTAGAGATATCATGGCGCGGAGTCCTATTCTCCGTCGTTCCTGTCAGTTAGTTGGTTTAAAACTGGTCGAGTTTTCATGCCGTGCTGCTCGGGGACACCGGCGAGCTCCCTTTGAGTCTTCGGATTCTTACGAGACATACATAGCCGACATTATGACGGCTACACATTCTGACACAGACAACATCCCCACGATTCCATTGGGTGGAGTCGAACATACTACAGATACCCCCACACCTCCTGAGGTCTGGGGGGGTGATCCACCTGAGAGTCAACCTTGTTCTATTTGGCCAAATCCACTTGAGAATGATCCGTTCGATCCTTTGAATCCAGATAATTATATTTATGGGATTCCAACCTTACCTGAAGATGAAGACGAAGATCCTGTGATCAATGTTAACCCGTTCTCGTATAGTATGCCGAATTTCAACACAGTTGATCCTCCCACTACTTTTGGTAGTCATGCTAGCACTAGTCATGGTGTTAGCAACACTGAACCCACTGGGGGCAATACCCTCGCTGGGGGAACCACGTTGTCCACTCATGCACATAATATGAGGACTGGTCATAATCCTCCTAACAATGCTAATGTTGGAAGAATACCACCTCCTAGGACTACCCCACCTAATAGGAACACTGTTCGAAACCCAACTCATCATCCACCACCTAACACACATATCGCTACCCGTCAACCTAGGACCACTTTCGCAAATGCTAATGCTCCTCCTAACTATGGGGGTGGACAAGTACCACACACTTTTGCATCCACCACTGCTACTAGTAATGCTAATGTAGGAGGTGGGAATATATCTTATCCTCATGATCATAACGCCACCATTCCTACTACTAGTAACACCAACGTTGGAGTTGGGAATACTTCTCATACTTATGGTCACCACACGACTGCTCACGCTAATCCTAATGCTGGGGGTGGGAACATACCTCACCATTATGGTCATTACAACTCAGTTCCCAATACGAATAGTACATATATGCCCCATACTTATGGTGGCAACCCTTACTACAACCCAGTCGGTGCTGGCCACCAGTTCAACCCACCTCAATATGGTGCCCCAAACACACATATGCCTGCTTACTCTCATACGGGTTAGGTCGGAGGAGGTTATCAACCTTATGGCCATGGTCAAGCTTATGGTCCGCCAAGTCCTCATTATCAGCCATTTAATGCTCATGGTCAAGCTTTTGTTCCACCTTATAATCTAGTTCTGTTCAACCAACCTTTTATGGGAGCTTATAATCAAGCTTTCCAGCCACAGCTCTTGTTCCTTGCATGTTTGAATCTTCCAAATATTTCGAAGCTCACAAATGATCCGGTGTGTCACAACCCTAGTTGCCCCCCAGTCCCTACCAAGATCCCTTCAGACATTCCTAAGTTTGAGGGGAAAGGTGGTGAGGATCCGGGTTATCATGTCACAATGTTTCAGCTTTGATGCTCCTCCAACTCATTGAATCATGAATCTGTTAGATTACGACTATTTCAATGCACCCTCACAGGGGCAGCTGCGAAGTGGTATGTGGAGTTGCCTGGGAACACCTATAGTGGATGCAACGAGATTGCTTTGGTTTTCTTGGACCATTTCCAGTTGGCAGTTTGTTATGACACTGGTACTAAACTGTTGTCTACTTTTCGTCAGAATAAGGCCACACATATTTCTGACCACATTCAAGAGTGGCGTCAATGGAAAAGATTAGTGAAAGCCAACATTCCTCCAAATTTTCTGTTGGAATGGTTCCTTAAGTCTCTACTCCCATACATTGCTAAGGATGTTTCGATGTCTGGCATTATGATTGAGGAACAAGCCATCTTGAAATTCCAACAGTTAGACCTACTATACTCTCAGTTTGGCATTTTATATGACATTATTATTGATGCATCAAGAACACGACATGAGCCTACGTCAGTTCCTGGACCACATGGCGATGGCATCTTGGGATCCACAAGCGCTCACCCTATAGACTTGGTAGCTAATCAAATGCAAAATTTGTCTCTAAACCAGTATACTCCCGGACAGGTTCACACCTTGTCCACTTCCACTCCATCGTTTGACGTACATAATGTGCAATCAACGAAACCGTCAGGTAACCAACAACCTGGTGGTAAGAAAAAGGGGAGAAACAATCGTAGGGGTGGAAACAATGGAAGTAACAATAATAGAAATTGCACTACTCCTCGTAAAGAGAATGCCAACCCAACTCGGGAAGGTGGAAATTCCGGTGAGGATCATAAACCTAGGCGTAAGGTGAAATTCCCTTGCAAGCTCTGTGGGGAAGATCATCTTACTCACTTATTTCCTCGAATTGAAGAAGCATCGAAGCATTTGGCATAGAGCCCAACTGTGTTGAAGGATCCCCTTCCTCATCATCAAAACATGGCTTTGCATGCTCCCACGACTGGTTATGGACCTAATGAAACGACAATGGCTTCTTCCAATACTAGTGGTTATGGATGTGTGAACATGGTTCAATCGGAGGTTTGTGTTGCTACTTGTCAACGCGATTATGGTGCACCACAACCTAATATGGGGAGTGAGCCTCCCCCTCCTCCTGACAATTCCTTGCATATTGAGAAGCCCTCTAATATGCCGCGGATATCGAAAGGTGTTCTCAAGCACTCTATGCATAATCCTAATGCTCGAGCCACCCAGAACTACTCCATTGTAGAAGATTTGGGCCAAACTCCATGTGCCATGTCGGCTCTTGAAGTTTTGTAGGCCTGTCCTTCTCAGAATCATGCCCTTTTGAGTGCGTTAGGAGTTAAGGATGGGGGAAATCCTAGTGTTATCAAGTTCGATACTACTGATGTACAAACTTGCTTACCTTACCACATGGCTTTTCAAATCCAGGTGGTGTTCCTTCAGAGTTTTTTCAAACGTACTATGGTTGACGAAGGTGCTTCCGCATTAGTAATGTCACTAACTTATTGGAAAGCTCTTGGCTCTCCTCCTCTCCTCACGTATAGAAGCACGCTCATTGCATTCAACGGTCAGTCTTTTAAGCCGCATGCAATTATCCCTTCCCTTGTTGTCTGCTTGGGAGGTAAGTCTGTGCCTATTGAAGTCGAGGTGGTTGAGGCTCCCATCGACTACAACCTTTTACTGGGTTGGAATTGGATGTACGCTATGAAGGCTGTCGCGTCCACTGTATTCAGAGTTATATGCTTTCCCCATGAAGGAAAGATTGTGACCATCGATCAGCTATATTTCGTTAACACTCCTTCCACAGCATCCACGGGAATCATAGTCCCGCAAGTTACTGATTCTCAGCCGGAAAATGGGAACATAGGTGTTGGTCTGTACCCTTCATTGATGGGAACCTATACTCTTTCCGCACCTGTGAACTTTATCAGAACCATCTCCAACGATGCACCTCCTCCTTTGCATAATATGCCATTCTGGACTTTCTATTGTACTGATCCATGGAATTTACCGTCCAGGAGTCCTTACGCACGTCGAGATGTCTGTGCCCTTGTCTATAGTTGAGCTTGCTGTAGCTAGGGTTTTCACCCTAGCTTGTGCAAATGAGCACCTACTAAGGACAATGGACTCCTTAGTAGCAGTTCAATAAACAGTAAATTAAAGTAATAAAACAATATGAATTCTAAACCAGCATGAGCATTAATAAACATAAATATGGTGAAGATCTTTCTTTTTTGTATTCAAATTTTACCTTAGGTGTAGAGTTTGGTGAAGTTCTTGCAATAGTCCAAGAGGGTTGCTCCAAACTCCAGGTTTGCTCCTTTCTCTTTCTCCAAAGGGTTGGAAATGGGCCAAAAGGGGCACTCAGGGGTGAAAGTAGCTCAAGGGTGAGCTAGGGTTTCAAGAGTGATTTTGGCAGAGTAAGGGTGTATTTGACTGTGGATATGAAATGAGGGGCCTCCATCACCTATTTATAGGTTTTTAGTGGTGGAGTGCTGGCCCATGGTTTTGGGAACCATATGGTTTAGGTCAGCTGTATAGGGTTTTTTCCTCCTTTTTCTTCCCTTCTCCTCTTTTTTTTTATATTTTTTATTCCATTTTTAGAGGGTTTTTGCTATTTTGGAGGAATTTTGGATTATTTTGGGGGAAAAAGGGGTTTTTTTGGCCTTTTGGAGGCTTTTTAATGGGATTTTAAGGTTTTGGAGGCAAATATGGTAGGAAATATGGACAAATGAGTCATGCAATGGCGTAGATGAGGTAGTGAGCACTTTTTGGGTGTTAACAGATCGCCCCCTGATGTGTGAGGGAAGGAGCTCATCGTATGGCTGATAGACATCATAAGTCTTGTATGGTTTTCCTGGGGTGTGGTGAAGAGAAGAAACAAACTAGAGCCCGAAACAATGGTACCGAACAAACTGCAAAAACTAAAAGTACATGACCTCAATAATGAATGAGGAATAATCTAAACATATGGACGAGGCGGGCATTCCCATGCTCGTATCAAGATATAGAATAATAATAACAATGGGGTCCAAAATATGGGGACCTGAAATATACATGGCCTCAAATAATGAATGAGGGAGAATCTCAATATATGGACGAGGCAGGCATACCCATGCTCGTATCAAGATACATAAAACATAACTGTGAGGCCCGAAAAGAGAGACATGTAAGATACATAGAGAACCATTGTGTACATCATAAGGGTCTAGAGGGGACACAAATCTGGGACATACTGTTGGGCTGACCATGTCTGAGTTGAAGAACTGATACACTGGAATAACAACAGTGCTGCTGAGTGGGGTACTAGAGGAACTGATGAGCTACTGGATCATAGTGACGGGGAGTCATACCCTCAATGGTACACTGAACTGGAATTGAATTGGGTACTCAAGGAAGAATATAACTGGATGGCTTCCGAATACAATCGCCAACGCAGCCCAGACATCCATGGGAACATATAACTAGGCGTTTCAAAGTGACTCACCAATGTGCTAGAGTCGAGGGAGATCCGGGGTCTTCGACCAATAACTGAAGGGATATAAACCCTGCACGATTCTCAATGATGCGATCAAGGTGTTGAAGTTGAGCACATAAGAAACAACCACTCGGAGAGGCAATGATGACTCCTCTCAAAATGGTCCGTAGGCACTCACCACAGATGGTGATGGGTCCAAGGCGCAGGGACCTTTGGGCCTATCCTCTAGAATAGAGGGGCTGTCATCGACAGAGGGAGACCTGCAACTATCAAGGCAATGATGTTTCCTTGACAGAAGCGCAAGGTGGAGAACCGAAGTGTGAGAGTACTGATGGTAGGATTGACATACTGTGGGGGATAACTGGGCAAGTAGAGAGGGTGGAATCAAACTTCCTTTGTTCAGAGTATGATGGCGGGGACGATCGGGCAGCATATGAAACTGACTGGTGGGAAAGGGATCATAGTTGTACTGGATCGAGGATAGTGACTGGGATGAGGGATACTCAAGCTGGTGTAAAATGGTAGGAGACTGCAGACTACTCTGAACAAAGGCGACCTGATTGGGGGTGCTGCCGAGATGATCGATCATAGTGCCAAGAGGCACAGGGGGACTTCTTCACGGGTTAAGGAACTAGAAGAAGTGTGTGTAAAATGGTACTGTTGTGTGGATTTGTACAAGCCCAGGACAGTTCATGCTCGTGATTGCTTTCAATTTTAAGGAGTCTGAAAGCGATAAGAAGACTCTGAAATTATGGAATGGCACTGTCGTGTGGATTTGTACGAGCCCAGGATAGTTCATGCTCGTGGTTGCTTTCAATTTTAGAGAGTTTGAAAGCGATAATAAGACTCCAGGGGGTTGCTTTTTCGTGTGTTAGTCTCCAAGGCCCGAAGAAGCATAAAAGGATGCAATGAAGAACTCTTCTAGCCGGTGTGACTAGAGTATTCCTTTTTCGTAATTAGTCTACCAGGTCCGGAAAAGGGTTAAACTTATACCAGATAGACGCCCTTTCAGGTACTTTAACGAGCATGAAAGGAAGCAAGATTGCTCGGTGATTTTTTCATTGTTTTAGGAGTCAAAAAAGAGCTTAACAGAAACTCCCTAAGTGCCTTTTTCGTAAAGGACTTGTTCGGCCCGAAAAATGGATAAAATTATACCGAACAAAAGGAATGGCCAGGCAAGGAGGAAGTGCTCAATTAAGGAACAGTTATGATGACCAAGAATGAGGGTAAGGGGGAACACTAGTGGGCCTCCTTGCGGGATAATGAGTGATGGAAAAATAATGAAATGATTGCAGTATGACAGGAGTGAACGACTCATGTAAAAATGTGGAACAATCCGATGGCGGCCGATGTGGTGCGCAAACTGAGGCAACAAGGTGTTGGGACACAATGTTGAAACTGTACCAAGTGAGAGTGAGAAATGACCTCAAGCATCATCACGAGCTCGAAAAAATGAATCCGACTATATAAAAAGTGTCAAAAACGGAGAACGGCTGAAGTGGCATGCAAACCGAGGCAACGGGGGGCGTTTTCGGAAAAAATACCCCAAAAAATATGGGGTGAGAGCGAGAAATGATCTAAAGCATCATCACGGGCTCGAAAAAATGAATCTGATGATATAAAGTATATCAAAAAATGGAGAGCAGCTGAAGTGGCATGCAAACTGAGGCGACTAGTGGTGTCTAAAAAATGCTCAAAAAATGATGTGGAAAAACAAGAAAACAAATGGACTATTATGACGATCTCGTCGTGCTGATTCTAGTGGTGGAAACAGTTCGAAAAATGGACTCCGTATGGGTTCAGAATGGCCAAAACAAGAAAAAGTCAACGGACTATAAATAGTGAGTGGGTCCAACATGACAAGTGTCATTTGTACTTGTTGACTTTGACTAGTGATCAGAGTTGACCAGAGCTGAGTTGGTGTTTCTGGATGATTTGACCGGCCATTTTCAGATCTGGGAGTTATAGGTATTCCGATAAACTCATACCTACATTTTCATTAGGTTCAGGGGGGGGGGGTAGTGGGTCCCAGGGGAGTATTTGTACGGTCCACGTGGGGTGGACCATGAGTTTGTCGGATGGAATCGTGGTTGGGGAACGCGGGTTCCAGGGTGGAGCACGTGGCTAGGGACCGCAAGGTTCGGGTGGGAATACGCGGTTTGGTACTGTGCGGTTCAGGTAGGAATACGCGGTTTGGTACTACGCGTTCCGAGGCTGAACACGCGGTTCGGTACCGCGAGTTCAGCTCCTACAGGTGCAGTTTTGGACCGCGACTGTAGCCCTGATAGCTGCGGTCGGAAACCGCAGCAAGGGGCCCTAAAGCTGCGATCGGGATCGAGCTATTAGGGTTCCCCGGGTGGGGGGGCAGGCTTACTTCTTTGACATGAGTCTGATGAGTTTGCCTTGTGTGATTGACAGGATGCTGCTTGTGCTTTAGCGAGAGCGGGAGGTTTCAGATGAGATAGTGGATGTCATCCGGGGGGATCGGCATGTGCGTTCGACGTTGGGATTGTGCGGACTGCTGAAGTTTGCACAAGTATCTATGATGCCTTCAGCAGCGCTGCTGCTGAACCGATTGGTGAGATTTTGGGAGTCGAACATTCAGGCATTCAGGGTGCAGGGAGAGAGGGTGGATCTCACCCTTGCAGATGTATACTTCTTGACGGGGTTGCCTTGTCTGGGTAGGGTGGCAGATACGCAGCCACGAGTATCCGCAGACGTGGATATGGAGGATATGTTGGAGCGGTACTGTGTTCCAGAGGCTAGGGTGCAGAGGGATGCACTCCGGGTGGTGGACCTGTAGGAACCAATAGTACAGGCTATCGCGGCGTGCGTGGTTCGAGTTTTGGGGTCCCAATCACCTGAGAAGGTGTCCAGGGGCTAGATGCAGCTAGTGGAGAAGGTGCTGGATGGCGTTTACTATGCTTGGGGCTAGATGTTCCTCACTTGTGTGTAGCGGAAGCTGACATCGGTGAAGGAATATGGCAAGGGATTCTCTTATGGATCCTTTCTATGTGCTTTCTTCATGAAGCGGGTACCTACACTGCGGCCGCAGGTGCCAGTCAGGGCAGGAGGACTGAGGGAGCCGTGTATGGTGCGGTGGGGAGAGATGATGCACTACCGGGGTGGCGGTGAGGTGGGTAGATACTTCACTCAGGAGCTGTACCTACAGTGGCTGCAGATGCCGCTAACTTTGGATGACTTTCCATACAGAGATATGGAGTACACCCGGGATCCAGAGGCACCATGGCCGCCAGGATAGGCATGGGGACCAGATGGTATGTATTGATTTGCTTGCATGTTATGGATGTCAAGATTTGTGTATGATAGGTTGTGTGATATACTGTTACTGACTGATGTGTGATCTACAGATGTTGGCCCGAGACCACCACCAGGACATGTAGCGCGCAGGCGGCATGTGGCGGTACCAGCCCTACTAGGCCGAGGGGAGGTGCATCGACGGGACATTGAGGGGACTCTAGAGTCCATATGGATGCTTCTAGATCAGTTGCTAGTGGGAGTGACGGATGACGCGTGGTGGGACGTGGATCCGGAGGTGATTCAGGATTGTATGAGGGCGCCACAGGAGTTCCGATCGATCGTGATCCGAGTGGCTATCTTGGCGGATAGGGGCCAGGCACATGAGCCCACAGGGGATGAGGAGCTGTTGGAGGAGGAGCGAGGGGAGGACTCGGAGGAAGCTGATGCAGGCAGTGACGCAGGGTATGACTCTCATTAGGGAGTACAGGGGACTCCCCCCCGATTTTGTAGCTACGACATGTATTCTATGAGGTGTAGGGATGTATAGATATTTTTTGTAAAGCTGAGTACGGGGGTACTCAGGACATGTGTAGCATATTGACATTCATTTTTTGATATATATATATATGCACATGGATGCACCTTTTTGCGATGATGATTTAGTGTACGCACGTGGATGCGCTTATGGTTTGTTATATGGTTGTACTGCACATGGATGCAAGTAGTGTAGGATGTTGGGGACATGGATGCCCCTTGTGTATTTTATGTGATGTATTGCACATGGATGCAACATTATGTATGTAGGATTAGGCACGTGGATGCCCTTGTATAATAATGTGGTTTTATTTTTATTGCACATGGATGCAAATGTTTATGTGATGATAGGCACGTGGATGCCCCTTGCAATCTTTTTGGGTTTTTATATATATTTTATGAGATGGTATGGGATGATGATGCATGATGGAGGTTTTACATGGTGTGATTGATGTGCCAATCTAGGATATTATTAGCCATTTGATCTGTGACACTATTTTGAGCTCGGGGGACATGGGTGAATGTTATGGATTCAAATTGTCGGCTGAGTTGTTTTGTGCACAGGAATTTTCTAAAGAGGCATGGATCACGTACCTGGTAGCGGCTGTTGAGCTGGGAGACAAGTAGCTAGGAGTCAAGGAACACATGAAGGTGACATATGACCATCTGGAGGGAAGAAGTCAGGAGACCGGTCACAGCATCATACTCCGCCTGGTTACTGGTAGAAGCGCCTATACATATTTCGTCAAGGTGAATCAATTCATGTGAAGGGGAATATAAGACCCATGCTGCAGAAGCCAAGTTTGGAGACCAACGGCTTGCTCCATCGGCGAAGCCAATGTAATGAGGTGGATAATGGTCCATCTGTGATCATGCAAAAAATGATGAATGTAAGATTGCGGTAAAAAAGGTGAAAAACAAAAAGAGAGCAAATTGTACAATATGGACCAATGGGGCTGCGGGTTTATTTAGGGATAAAAGCATTTAAGATACAACCCATTATGGGGGTTGCATAAAGGGTGACCTTCTGAGTCAGTTAAAATGTATGCCCCATTTCCGAGGCAGGTCTGCATGATGTAAGGGCCTTGCCACATGGATTCAAACTTTCATTTACCAATTTTGTCGTGGGCTTGGTCATAGGTGAGGACGAGGTCCCCTTCATGGAAAGGTCAAGGTGTACATGTTTGTCGTAACCAGCTTTGGAGTGGTTCTTGGCAGCTTCAATGGTCTGGAGAGTGGCACGACGGTCTTCATCAGCTTGTTCTAGTGATAGCAGACATTGCTCGAGTGGGGAGGTGTCGGGGAGAAGCTCGACGACGATGTGTAAGGCAGGTATCTGACACTCGATGGGGAGGACAGATTGTACACCGTGAACTAAATGAAACGGGGTAAAACTGGTGGTGGTCTTGGTGGATGTACGGTAAGCCCATAAGGCAGGGAACAACATGTGGTGCCAATTGGACTTATGCCGGTCAACAGTGCGTTGGAGGATGGTTTTTAAGATTTTGTTAATGGCCTCTACTTGGTCGTTCCCTTGGGGGTAGTAAGCAAAGGAATACTAATTTTGGAACTTTAGTAGGGTGGATAACTCGCGCCAAATGGAATCTTCGAAGTGTGAACCATGGTCTGAGACCAACTGTTTGGGAACCCCGAATCGAGTGATAACGTGGTTAAAAAAGAAACGGGCAGCAGTGTCAGCTGTACAATTGAAGGTGGGCATGGCTTCTGCCCATTTGGTGAAGTAATCAACGGCGACAATGATGTACTTATGGCCGTTGGCAGACGGGGGTTTACATTCCATGAAGTCGATGGCCCACTTACAAAAGGGACCAATGGTGATGACTGGGTGTAACGGAGCGGGTGGTGTCCGGGCCTTGGGGGCAAAAAGTTGGCAATTATGGCAATGTTTGATCGCTGTGATGCAGTAGGTAAAGGGGGTGGGCTAGAAGTATCCAGCGCAGATGACCTTTTGGGTGGTGTCCATTCCAGAGAAATGGCCGCCGCAGGCACCGCTATGACAGTCATTGAGGATGTGTTCGGCTTCCTTGTGTGTAAGGCAACGATGGAGAATCGTGTCAACCCCTCGCCGGTAAAGGACATCGCCTAAGAGGAGATATCGAGAGGCCTGGTGACGGATACGACGGCGTCCATCACGATTGATGTTGGTTCTGAACTTTTGCATGCGCAGGTATAACAAAATATCACCGTACCATGGGTCATCGGACGAGATGATGAACAAGTGATTTTCGGGTAACTCATCGGAGATTTGTGGGGATAGCAGAAGGGAGGGGAGATCGATGATGAGCTGGCAAGCGCAAGGGCTTTAGTGCTCTTGGGGGTTCGAAAAGTGAGGTCATATTCCTGGAGGATAACTACCCATTTAGCAACACGACCTTGTAGGAGCCGCTGGTTTAAGAGATAGACCATGGTGTTGGAGTTGGCGACAACTGTGGTATGACTAAGCAAAATGTAGTGTTGCAAATTTTGGACGGAAAAGACCACAGCTAGGGCTAGTCTCTCTTCAAATGGGTAACGTAGGGGTGGCTTAGACAAGGTCTGGCTGACGTAATAAACGACATGATCCTGGTGAGCGGCATCTTCTTGAACAAGGAGTTCAAACACGGCATAATCGGATGCCGAGACATAAAGGATGAAGTCCTGAGAGAAATCCGAAGGGGAGATCAAGGGGGCTTGTGTGAGAGCTTTCTTGAGGGCTGCGAATGCAGCTTCTACCTGCTCATCCAAAATAAAGGGTATGTGGGTGTGAAGCAGACATAAGAAACCATGAATAGTGGTGGCATAATTCGGTACAAAGCGACGAAGGAAATTAGATCACCCCTGCAGACTCTGGAGCTGCCGGAGCATGCGAGGAGAGGGAAGGTCTAAGATGGCTTGGAATTTCAGGGGGTCAACAGCAATTCCTTTCTGGGAAACAATGAAACCCAACAACCAGCCTGCTGGGATGAAAAAGACACACTTGTGTGGGTTCAAGCGGATTTTATATTTGTGACAATGCAGGAAAACTTTTCGGAGGTCGTTAAGGTGGTCTGATCGTTTCTAGGAGCGAGCTGTAAGGTCATCAAGATAGACTAGCAGGATATGGACCAAGTCATGCAAACAATAGGTCATGGTCCACTAGAAGGTGGCACTAGCATTTTTGAGGCCGAAAGGCATGACGTGATAGGAAAAGGTGCCCCATGGGGTGGTAAAGGAAGTGTTGTACTGATCCTCTTTACGGATCTGAATCTGGTTGTATCGGGAAAAACCATCCATGAAAGATAGAACTTCATGCTCCGCACATGCATCGATGAGTTGGTCAATAAATGGCGTGGGTAAGTTGTCTTTGGGACAGGCTCGATTTAAATCACGGAAGTCAGTACATACTCTGATGGTGCCTTCGTTCTTGTTAACACGGACTGGGTTTGAAACCCAAGTGGTATACGCAATAGGATAAATGAATCCTTCCTTGCGAAGTTTCTCAACCTCGGCTTTAACAGCGGGGAGTTTTGAAGGATGAATGGGGTGCTGTTTCTGGCGAACAGGGGGTACATCGAGCCATGTGTCAATGTGGTGCTCTATAATAGCGGGGTCGAGACCAGACATTTCGGTATAGGACCAGGCAAAGACATCACAGAACTCTTGGAAAAGTTTTTTGTACTCTCCAATCTCATACTCACTGCAGGAGGCTCCTAAGGTAATGTTTTCAAGAGCACCAGGTGGGTCGGAGATGTCTATGTGGATGACGGGTGAGATGTTGGCCATGTTACCTTCCTTAAAAGCATCAGGAGCGGGAATAGGATCCTTAAACCAGTCGACTTTGGTGGGAAGGAAATATTTGGACTCAACCGCGAATTGGGGAGCTGTGGTAGAGGAGGATTCTTCTGGGAGGAAATTGGAATGATGGTGCATGTTGTCCCAGGGATAATCCGGGGCAGTGAGAGCCTCTAGGATCTCCTCATCATTGCGGAAACTTTGAGTTGTCAAATCGGTTGACGAGGGATTTGTAGTCGAAGAGATCATATAAATGGCATTAATCTCTTCAGATGGGGATGATATTGGGGGGTGGATCTCCTCAATTGTGGGGGGTGCCATCTCAAGGTCCAAATTATTCATCTCGTAGAGAGCTACTCTGTAATCTAGGAGATCAGGACAGTGATGTGAGTAATGGCCGTAAATACCGCATATTGCACAAGGGTGGTTGGTACGCAGTGATTTATCATGAGGCTTAGGGGTTGGATCGAGTTCGACAACCGGGATGTGGGGATCGTCGTCAAGCATTTGCATGTGTTCCTGTAATGCAGGTAATTGTGGACATTGATGAGTCAGATGGCCTAACTCATCACACAACGAGCATTTGGGAGGAGCACGAAACACGGGGGGGTTTAACTGCTTTGGGAGGGGGTACAGCAGTGTATGGTTGTGGGCCTCTACCCCTAGTGGGCTTGATAAGAGGAGGGGGATTCGTAGATGACAAAGGGGTAGTGACACCAGGAGGTGGTTGACTAGTAGTGACAATGGGTTGCACCGGTTGAAGGACGACATTTGGTGTCGGCGGGGGAATGGGAGGCGAAATATACCACACGGGTAATCCTAATGTTAACCCGGGGAGGCTGAGAGTAGCCATAACCGGGGCGCTTACTACTCTCGTGGGAGGGAATAGGAAGGGGATTGTGTGGGTGGGTGTAACACCAATGTGACTAGGTACCAATGGCGGTTTGGGTAACAAGGACGATTGATTGTTGGGTGTTTTTGTATTGTGGGAAAGGGTACATAGGTCAGATACTTCGGTTGCGGGTGACGGGGGTGGAATGGAGTGGAATGTGGAGGTCATCGGCGTATCTGCGTAAAGCCCAGGTCCCACGGAGGAAACAAATGAGGTAGTTGCACCACGAACAGGTTGTTCAACCATGGGGAGAACATTTTTGAGTGCAGTGGGGGCATTGGGATCGTAATAGGTGAGTTGGTCAACCTTGACCACGCGTCTGTCATGGGGGAACATCATGGTATGAAAAACGGAGGAGGCAACCACCCACATGGCATACATGTAGCTGCGACCAAGTAAGAGGTTATAATCAAGTTGGGCATTGATGACCTCTATGTCAATGAGCACGATTTTTCCAGCCAACTGGAGGGGGACATTGGCTAAGAGACGTTGGGGTTGAGCCGAACAGCTGTCATAGGCTCGCAATGCAGTGGTGGATTGTTGGACAGTAGGGGATCCCAACTTCTGCCAAACGAATGTGGACATAACGCATGTAGAGGCACCTTCATCGATAATGCACCGATGGATGACAAGATTCTGAACGGAAACAGAAACTTGGAACGCTAAAGTGGAAGGCAGGTGTGGTTCGGACTGGTCCAAATCGAAGGCCATCAGTTGTGAATCATTTGGGTCAATAGCACCAATGGCAGAGAGCAAAGTCTTGTGCTGTGAAGGACAGTTTTTTAAGACTTCTAACACAAACATGGCTGCGGGAGACTGGGCTAAGTCATCTACAATGTTGTAATTTGACACAGCACGAGCATTGGGGTTATTGTTAATGCGACGAAGTGTGAAGCGAGGTGCTTTGGAGGTGCCATCGAGTGGAGCCAGAGGTATACGTAACGTCTGATCGGTGGGATGAACGTTAGTGTTTTTGTCGACGGGAGGGGCTTCAGGGGTGGAGCCATATTGGTTGTCACGGGTTTGGAGGTTGACATTGGCGGATGACATCATTAACAAGTGGTGGGTACCTAAATCGAACATGGGTTGATCAGGAGCGGCATAAGTGATGTTGTTGTGGTGGTGCATTTCCTTGAGGGGGAGCCAACGGTTGAGTGTTCACTACGCCTTGGGTTGGTAAGGGGTTTTGCAGCACCAAAGGTTGCTGCTGAGGGGGTGGGGGGTTGGGTGGCACCTGAGGAGCCACGTGCCCTTGGCGATGGGCATCATCAGTCCAGAGTTGCCGAGCTCGCTCCAAATGTGGGAAAGCATGTGTGTAGTGGCCATAGACCCCACAAATAGAACAAGGATGGTTTGTTTGCAAATTAGGATTTTTGGCCTGCTTAGGCAGTCGATCAGGGTTCTGGTTTGCAGGTGCTGCGTTATTGTTGTTTGGGGGATTGGGAGGTTGACTGCCTTGGTCTGGAGGGGGGTTGTTCCCACGGTTATGGCCTTTGCCATGGTTTTGTTGGCCCTGTTGGCACTGGTTGTTTTGGTTCTGCTGTGGATTTTGTTGGGTGTATACTTGCTCTTGGGTAGCAGGTGGGTTCTGGGGTTGTGCAGGTGTGGGAGCAGGCTGTGGTGGATAATAAGTAGGGGGAGGCTGCACAGGTGCTGAACCTTGTGGGGGTTGCTGATATGTCTGCAGAGCAGGTTGGGGGTTTGCTGTAGGGGCTGCTTGTGGTGGGTAATAAGTAGGTTGGGCTTGAGAGGACACAGGAGCTGGTGCAGCCTGCGAGTGGTAATAGGGCTGAGGTGCGACCAGGGGGGCGTAAGCGGGGGATGCATGACCAAAGCACTGAGGTGGACAGGAGGGTCCCTGGGAATGGTGGTGATGTGTCATGGGAGCATACGAATTGGTTGCTCTGAATTGAGATGTAGCCCGCGAAAGGTCAGGGCCATGGATAGGACGTGCTATGGAAAAGGGTTGGGGATGCAAGGCAACATGGCCAATGATGCAGTCGGCGGCATGGGATGCCCCCGGTGCATCATGTTGGGAGGAATCGCCGTGAGGGGCATCAGGTATGATGGTATATAGATAACCCGACTAGGCGTATATGAGGTCAAATTGTTGGGCTTTGAGGATGGCCTCTTCTTTAGACGGGGGTCGTTCGGATGCCACATCCTTGGCAATGACAGGAAGGAGGGATTTTAGAAACCAAACTAAGAAGATACGATCGTCTAACTTGATTTTGCAGAGGCTGCGGCGTCGGCGCCGCTCATGAATGTGGTCAGTGATGTGGGTAGCCGTGTTCTGTCTGCAAGACAGTAGGATCTCAACTCCTGCATCATAGTGGACAGGTAACTGAAAGAACTGCAGGAAGGTCGAGGCAAGGGAATTAAAGGTGGCATGGGTCCCATGGGGTTGCTCGATGTACCACTTAGTTGCAGAGCCAGTGAGGGTGCACTGTAACAGATGGAGGCGGACAGAGTCGTCCACTATGGAGTTGGAGGAACACCATAGATGGAAGGATATAATATGGTTCTGGGGGTCCTCACCCGCCTTGCCCTCAAACTTAGGGATGTCGGAGGGAAGCTTGGTGGGCATGTGAGGCCACACAGGGTTGTGTCTGATGGGATCGTTAGTCAGTCTAGCTACGTCAGAAAGGTTGAGGCTAGCCATGAATGGCAAACTAATAGAAGGATGTGACATACTAGTGGGTTGGACCATGGTGGGGCCAATGCCCCCAAGTGGAGGGGTTGGGTTCGGGATGTTGCCCCCAAGTGGAGGAACGAAAGTGGTATGGGACAGTCCTGCACCGCCAAGGGTAGGGTGAGTCACTGATGGAGTGGGAATGGGTATGCCAGCTACTGGAATGGGTGCAGTGATCAAAATGGTAGATGTGGGCCCCATCGAGGGCATACCCAAAGCAGGTGTGGTAACTGGTGTGGTGGTGGATGCTCCACCAATGGTCCCTACAAAGAAAGGGGTGGAAGTCATGCCATCCATGGGGATGGTTGGTGCAGTGTAAATGGGGTTCTCGGACTCTGCCTCAGAATCAGAGGTAAAATAAGGGGCGTCTAGCTCTGGTGACGGAGATCTATGCCATTGACGAGTGGAGTGAAGTGACAAGGATCGAGATCTATGATGAGTGGTATCAAGGGATGAATATCTATGTCTATGACGGGTGGTGTCCAGTGAACCGTGCTATGGGGGCTCACCCCGGAGGCACCGAGAATGTCTCGGGGACTCAATGGTGATAGACGGTGTCAAGTATCTGGGGGTTGTGTTGAGTGAAAAACAGCTCAAAAACCCTAATGCAACCGGGTGTGCAGAAGGAGAGCTCAAAAAATATGGCACTCAGGCCAACAACCAACTCAAAACACTTACTGTAACAATTGTGCTACAATAAGTGGAGTATCAACAAAAATGGTCAGAATACCAACAAGCAGCAGGTTTCCTAAAAAATAAAAATAGTGGACTCGCTAGACCAAAAGGAGGTAAGGGAGCATGCAAACACCTAACTAAATACTATTTTGACTCAACTAGACATATCCTCTGCAAGGTGATGAAATCCAAGTCAGAAAATATGGATAGTAGAGCCAAGTGGCTAAAGATATCCCCCTACCGGGAGGGACACCGGGTAGTCAATCCTAGAAGAAAGGAAACTAAGATACCACATTCGTGACACGTCCAGAAAAGGTGAATTTGCCGTTTGGTTCTATCACCGCGGTATCCGCATACAGGTGATACCCCGAGAACTGCGAAAGGTAGCCTTCGGTTACTGAATGGATTGCGGTATTCGACTTAGGCCTCCAGAACTAGTCTGGCGACTTCAACCCTCCTAGGGGAGAGGCCCTCTGATAAACTGGTTGTGACCGTGCCAAAAAATACTAGGGGATTTTGGTTCCCTAATGTACAACAACTATGTCTCAAGTGTAAGCAACCGAGGGGTGTTATTTGGATGCCTATCCCCCCAATCCTACCTAACTACAAAAATTCTTATGTGTTCCCCAAGTGGAGTTAGAATGTTGGTTGTGTTGAGTAGTTTTTTAAGGCTCACTTGAATTAGGTGACAGAGTGTGTGCGTGTGAGATGATGAACCCAAATAAAAAGTGCCATGGGGTGGGAAACTTGCTAACTAAAAATAACAATACTGAATTTAAACTTTGAAATGCAAAATTTTCTCTTTTTCAATTAAAATACTGAAATTTTAAAAAAATATTCTGTAAATGGAACATAAATAATACTGCAGAAAAGGTTGTAGAGAAGGATGGCTACAGGTAGGACAGATGGCTATGCAAGTGCAGAAAATATTGCAGCAAAGTGCTGGGTTCAAAACAGGAAAAAGTGCAAAAAATAGACCACGGGTCTGTGGCAAATCTGGGCGGTCGGACCGCGGGAAACAACTCAACATTCGCGGACAGGTTGCGGGATTTTGGCCAAAAGATGCAGTCAGGCCGCTGGAAACAGGTCGAAAGCCGCAGGCGGGTTGCAAGAAAATGGCTGAAAGCCACAAACGGGATGCAGGAAAATGGCCTAAAGACGTCGGTGGGTTGCAGAACAATGGCTGAAACCCATAGGCAGGACGCGGGAAAATGGCCTAAAGACGCTGGCGGGTTGTAGAAAAATGACTGAAAGCCACAGGAAGGACACGGGAAAATGGCCGAAAGACGCTTGCGGGTTGCAGAAAAATGGCTGAAAGCCGCAGGCAGGACGTAGAAAAATGGCCTAAAGACGTCGGCGGGTTGCAGAAAGATGGCTGAAATCCACAGGAAGGACGCGGGGAAATGGTTAACAGCCACCGTTGGATCGCACCAAACAAGCTAATAGCCATGGTCGGATCGCAGGTAACAGACTTGAATCCACCGGCAGGTCGTCAGAAACAGTCTGAGAGTCGCGGTTGGATTGCAGGTAAATGCCTGAAAGACGCGGTCGGAACGCAACTGCGGGGGGTAAAAGACGTGGTTTACGGTAGCCGAAAGGGACAGCCGAAAGGAAAAAACAGAAAAATATTGCAGAAAATTGAAAATGCTTAAAACTATTAAAACTATAACCAGAAATTCAAAGGAACACTAGGGGAGTCGCCAAAACTGTAGCTAGGGTTTTCACCCTAGCTTGTGCAAATGAGCACCTACTAAGGAGAATGGACTCCTTAGTAGCAGTTCAATAAACAATAAATTAAAGTAATAAAACAATACGAATCCTAAACTAGCATGAGCATTAATAAACATAACAAAACATGGAAATATGGTGAAGATCTTTCTTTTTTGTATTAAAATTTTACCTCAGGTGTAGAGGTTGGTGAAGTTCTTGCAATAGTCCAAGAGGGTTGCTCCAAACTCCAGGTTTGCTCCTTTCTCTTTCTCCAAAGGGTTGGAAATGGGCCAAAAGGGGCACTCAGGGGTGAAAGTAGCTCAAGGGTGAGCTAGGGTTTTAAGAGTGATTTTGGTAGAGTAAGGGTGTATTTGACTGTGGATATGAAATGAGGGCCTCCATCACCGATTTATAGGTTTTTAGTGGTGGAGTGCTGGCCCATTGTTTTGGGAACCATATGGTTTAGGTCAGCTGTATAGGGTTTTTTCCTCCTTTTTCCTCTTTTTTTAATATTTTTTATTCCCTTTTTAGAGGGTTTTTGCTATTTTGGAGGAATTTTGGATTATTTTGGGGGAAAAAGGGGTTTTTTGGCCTTTTGGAGGCTTTTTTAATGGTTTTGTGGCCTTTTGGAGGCTTTTTGGGCCTTTTGGAGGCTTTTTAATGGGATTTTAAGGTTTTGGAGGCAAATATGGTAGGAAATATGGACAAATGAGTCATGCAATTGGGTATATGAGGTAGTGAGCACTTTTTAGGTGTTAACACTTGCTTACGAGCATATTCAACAAGCCATTGTAGAACCAGATCTCTCTTCTTCCCAGACAGTTGAAGAAGATCCCATTATGTTGCCAGTTTGGGCAACCAACTCATCTTGTTCACACGACTGTCTTGATGATACTTTGCCATCTGATGAAGCTATTATGGAGGCCATGTGTGGTAGTGAGAGGCCTTGGGAGGATATGCATCATCGCTCTTATTTCCTTCCCAACCTTGAGTTTGTTGAGCAAGAAGAGTTTAAGATGACTCTAACAGAGATGGTTGGTCACCCTGTGGCTCTTTCGGAGTCGCATGATGTTTTTGAGGAGGGGAATATGGCCAGTATTTCCCCAACCATGTCGATCAACATCTCTCGTACTCCCGAAAAGGTGGAGAATGTCTACATCGGTGTTGATTGCACTCCTGAGGAGATTTCTATTTACACTGATTTATTTACGGAAATCCGGGAAGCTTTTGCCTGGTCATATGAGGATATGCTAGGAATAAACCCTTGCATTGTTGAACATGAGATTAGAACGTATCCTAATGCTAAACCGGTTTGACAACTCTTACGTGCTGTGAACCCTAGGAAAGCAACTACTATCAAGACAAAGGCGGAGAAACTGCTCAAAGTTGGTTTCATCTACCCCATTCCCATTACCGAATGGGTGTCAAACCCCATTCCTATGGATAAGAAGAAGGGAATGATCCGTGTATGCACTGATTTCAGAGATTTGAACCGTGCATGTCTGAAAGACAACTTCCCCACGCCATTCATTGATCAAATCTTGGATGCTTGTGCAGGAAGTGAGATTTTTTCGTTCATGGATGGCTTCTCAGGCTATAATCAGATTCAGATCAAACCCATGGACCAACATAAGACGACATTCATTTATCCATGGGGAACGTTTGCATATCAAAAAATTCCATTCGACCTAAAAAACGCCATAACCATGTTTCAGCGAGCCATGACCTACGCCTTTCATGATCTTAGGAAGATTATGGAGGTTTTATTGGATGATCTTATTGGCCATCCTCTCAAGAGAGCGGACCACCCTGAGCACCTCCGTATGATTCTCAAACAATGTATACACTACAAAATTCGATTGAATCCCAATAAATGCATCTTTGCTGTAAGGACTGGTTGCCTTCTAGGCTTCAGAGTTTCCAAAGAGGGTATTAGATTCGATCCTCTAAAAGTTGAGGCAATACTTCAGTTGCCTCCTCCGCGTAATTTGTTACAACTTCAGAGCCTCCAAGGGAGAGCTACTTTTCTGCGTCGATTTGTAGTAAATTATGCTAATATTACCAAAGGTTTCACGCGCTTATTGAAGAAAGACACACCTTTTATCTGGGATGAGCGAGCCCAGCAGTCTTTCGATGCCCTTAAGAAGGCTTTGGTATCGGCCCCGGTACTTAGTCCACCAGACTTCTCACAAGATTTTATCCTTTATGTGGCCGCATCTCAAGAGACGATTGGCATGGTCTTGGTTCAGGTTGATGACGCATTCATCGAGCATGTTATCTATTACCTCAGTTGAAATCTAGTAGACACTGAGCTAAGATATACTCACATAGAAAAGTTGGCACTTGCGATTGTCCATGTAGTCCAGTGGTTACGACATTACATTTTGCTTAGAACAACCATAGTAGTAGCTCACATCAATCCATTTCAGTTCATGCTATCATGATTCCTTATAGGGGGAAGTATAATAAATGGATTGTGATCCTTCAGGATTTCGATCTCGATTTTGCTTTGGCGAAATCGGTGAAATCGTTGGTGTTTGTTGAGCTTATGTCGGACCTTCCGAGACTTGATGAGGATGTCATTCATGAAGATTCCTTTGTGGATGAGCACTTATTTCTTATCTCATCCGAGGACCCTTGGTATGGGGATGTCATCGTATATCTCCAAACTTTGAAGTTTCCTCCGTATTATTCATGAGATGAGCGACGGCGTGTGAAACATCACGCTCAAGATTATACTATCTTCGGTGACACTTTGTATCACCGAGGAAACGATTCCATTATCCGTAGTTGCTTAACTCATGGAGAAGCGGAGCGGGAGCTTAATGATTTCCATGCTGGGGAGTGTGGCGGTCACTTATCTGGGCTTGCTACAATCCAACGTATTATGTGAGCTGGTTATTTTTGGCCTTCCATCTTTAAAGATTGTGTTAACACTGTGAAGAGATGTCACCCTTGCCAGGTGTTTTCTAGGAACGTATGCTCGCATCCAGCGCCCCTTCATCCGGTCGTCACCGTCGGTCCCTTCACTAAGTGGGGGGTGGTGTAGCTAGGGTTTTGACCCTAGCTTGTGCAAATGGGAACCTACTAAGGAGAAGGGACTCCTTAGTAGCAGTTCAGTAAAAATGGTAAAAACAAGACAGTAAATAAAAACAGTAAATTTAAACTAGCATGTGCATGAGACAATAAAAAGATATTAAAAATTGGTTTTGTATTAAGTTACCTCAAATGTGAGGTTGGTGGAGCCTTTGCAGTAGTCTAGGGGCTGCTCCAATGCTCCAGTGTTGTTCCTTCTCCTTCTTCCAAGGTGTTTTGGATATTGGCGAAAGGGGTTCTTAAGTTGGAAATTAGCTCCAAGTGGAGAGCTAGGGTTTCAAGAGAATTTTTGGCAGCATAAGGATGGAGAAATTTGGGGATGTGAAATGGGGAGCCTCCATCACCTATTTATAGGTTTTTAGTGGTGGAGTGTTGACCCATGGTTTTGGGCACCATATGGTTTAGGTCAACTGTATAGGGTTTTTGCTTCATTTTTTCCCTCTTCCCTCTTTTTTGTATTTTTTATTCCCTTTTTAGAGGGTTTTTGCTATTTTGGAGGAATTTTGAATTGTTTTGGGGAAAAAAAGGGGGTTTTTGGCCTTTTGGAGGCTTTTTTAATGGTTTTTTTTGGCCTTTTGGAGGCTTTTTAATAGTTTTTTGGCCTTTTGGAGGCTTTTTAATGGTTTTTTAAGGTTTTGGAGGCAAATATGGTAGGAAATATAGACAAATGAGTCATGTAATGAGGGAGATGAGGTAGTGAGCACTTTTTGGGTGTTAACAGGTGGATTTCATGGATTGCAAACCAACTTCGGCTGGGGGGAATCACCATATCATAGTGGCCGTGGATTAGTTTTCCAAATGGGATGAGGCCATGCCTACAGTAAAAGCCGACGGTGCTACTGCAGCCCTTTTCGTGTTCAATCAGATCATCACTCGATTCAGTATCCCGAAAGAGATTGTCACTGACCATGGCAGTCACTTTCAAAATAAGATGATGGAGGATTTGTCTCTCAAGCTTGGGTTTCATCAAGAACACTCGTCGTCCTACTATCCCCAAGCGAATGGTTAAGTTGAAGCAGTGAATAAGTCTTTGAAGACCATTCTCCAACGTACCATCCAACAAAGCAAGAACAATTGGCACATCATGTTATATCTTACTTTGTGGGCATATCGAACTGCAGTCAAGACTACCATCGGATTCTCACCATTCTAGCTAGTTCACGGTGTGGAGTCACTTTTACCAATTGAATGCGAAATCCCTTCGCTTAAACTAGCCATAGAGCTCCTCCCTGATACGACAGATATTGAGCAACGTTTAAGAAACCTTGAGCAACTTGACGAACAATGTCGAGATGCCGCTATGGCCATAGATGCCAACAAACATCATGTCAAGGTTCAGTATGATAGGTCTATCCATCCTCGGCAGTATGCTGAAGGTGAATTGGTCCTCTTATATGACCAAGCTAAAGAACCCCTGGGGGTAGGAAAGTTCAACCCCATGTGGCACGGTCCTTACATCGTGAGGCGTGTCCTGGAAAAAGGAGCCTATGAATTAGAAGACTATGAGGGGACTATCTTGAAGGATCCTAGAAATGGGCTCTACCTCAAGCGGTATTACGCTTGAACCTATGGTTCAGGATGATACTTTTGTATACTATTGTATAGTTGCTTCTGTACATAGTTTAGCTTTCTTTTGGTTTTTTCGGGTCTGCTGATTCACTTCCGTTTGATTGACAGATGTCAGCAGAATCTACTACGTTCTTAGGTTTCACGAATGGTGCTAGCCGACATACGCAGCAACTTACCTCTGCTGCCTGGGTTATTTTCTCACCTGACCACCTAGTTGTGTCTTCAGAAGGTGCTTGTCTCGGTCCCACGTCTAACAATGTGGCTGAGTATAGTGCTGTCATTGAGCTACTTCAGGATTCCATTTCCCATGGTATCCATTCTTTAGAAGTCTGCCTGGATTCACAACTAGTTGTGTCTCAATTGAATGGGAAGTACCGTGTGCGAGATCCTATGTTACTTTGGAAATTCCTAAGGGTAAGACTCTTGGAACGACATTTTGTTTCAATTACATAGATACATGTTCCGAGAAGTGTTAATCATATATCTGATGCATACGCTAACTACGTATTAGATTTTCATTTGTCACATTCACCATGAAGCATACAAATGAAAGAGACATTCATACATTTGTACATACATGCATATAGTAGAACCGGAGAACCGAAGTTTTATATATATATAAATATGTCCAAAAATGGTAGTGTCATACAAAATTGGAGCCCTTAGCCCTCAAAAATATATATATCGATACAAAAATGAGATCCTGGGATATCTACTCCGTCTGAGGAGGCCTAGCTGCAACCTCGATAGGATGTGTCTCATAGAAATAGTGAATTGCATTGGCTACCCACTGCAGCAACTGCACCCAGTCACTAGGAACCCCCACTACTTGGAGCTGCATGGCCTTAGGTAGTCGCGCCACCTCTATCTGTGGAACCCTGGAAACCATCTGTGATAGGTTGCACCACAAGGTCTGTAGAGTGTGCCCTGCTGTAGCATCACCTGCCTCATCACCCCTACCCCGACAACCATGTCTCTGGAAGCCATCAGGTCTCACTGGGCCTTTGTCTGTGAGCAAACAATCAACCATTAGCATATGATACTACCACCAAAAATATTTTTGCATTTCATTTATAATCAAAAATCCATAAAAATTTAATAACAAAAAACCTAAAAAGAGTACTCACCAATGTCTCTTAACACTGCATTTGGTGGGAGTGGCATGTCTAGATCCTGGCGGAATTCTATCCCTGCATTAGGGTAGTCCTCTATGGCAATGACCTGTCAGTCCCACCAGCAGAAGAACTCCTTAGTATATGGTGACGCCAGATGGCCACCACCCTGTCGTGTCAGGATCTCATCCCACCGGGTCAGGGCTAGATCGGGGAGACTATGAGGAGGGACATCCACCCTCGAACTAAGCCCCGGGACTCTCTCAAAGAAGAAGTTGCATAAGATACTACCATACCCGAAGTTTTTTGCCTTCCCTTCTTTTCATTTTGTCAGTTGTGTCTTCATAGACACCAGTAGTGTGGTACACCAATTAGACACTATAGGCTACATGCATTGTGATGCATAAAACATCACCGACCTAGATGCCTGGTGCAGAGATTTGGATCCAGTGATCCGCACTAAGGTAGCCACAATGATCTTCATGCTCATATCTACTATGGCATTGATGGGAACCTGAGTTCCCACTGCTCGTGTGTTTGCGGGACAATACCATGCTATGTAATCCTGGATGGTGATCCCACCACCCACAGTACAAGACCGAGGTCTGGCCATCTCACCTCGATGGGACAAACCTGTTATAAAGTAGATGTCTTCCACTTCCAGTGTGAGGATTTGCCCATTGAGACTGAAGTTCTGTGCATCAACATCCCAATAGTCGATCAAGCGGTGGAGTAGTAGGTTTTGTGCCCTCAAACCCCCTATACTCCAGAATTTATATAACCCACATGCTTGCAATTCCTTCTGTGCTTGCACATCGTTGCACACAACCTCATCTACTTGGTCATGCTCCCTCTCCCTCCACTCTAGAACCATCCTGGAGTGAGAAACAACAAAGATTTTGGTCAATTTCATTTGCAAAATCATCTTCATAGCTGTACCCATGGGCTACTTTGTATACAGGTACAGGTACCCGTAGTCAGCCTATTCATTGACTACGAGTATCATGCCCTACCCATGACCCGCATAGCTATAGCCCGCGGGTAGCGCCGAAGCCATTTAGGGCTTGGCCAAACTAAAAATCCCACCACTGAAAACTAAAATGAAAGCATTGAAATGAAAGGTATGGATGAGACTACCAACCTGCTACAGACGGTTCGATGAATGGTTGCTTGTAGCTCCCAGAATCGGCAACTGAACTTTCAGGTGAAAACTAACCACAAATCTCCAAATGGGTGAATAGTAAAAATGAATTGTAAATTGTAATTTTTTATTAATATTTATAATTTTCAGGACCCACTTGTCTATAGTTTTTACCGTTTTATGCTATTATGGACTAATATAATGTCTTGGAGTAGTATTTTTTAATCAGATTTCTTTGGCGAAAGTTTTTTTGGACCATTTCACACCTATGACAAGTACGTTTCACACCCGACATATAGGTTAGATGCCATTTACATGTGCATTATGCATTTGACCTGTTGACCATTTTCATAAACCCTAGGTGTGACCCTGCTTCGTAACCGACACGGAACCTTCACACTACTATAGAAGTGTCGTTATGTGGCAGTAGGGATTTTCTAAACATGGGTACCTTAGTTAGAACCCCTTTGTGCATTCTAGTGCCCATGTCGTTGTTTGTCATTAGGATTGGGAGTCCTTTGTAGTTACGCCATGATGTTGCGATAAAGACTCATACTCTACCTTGTCTTATGCTGGCCATCTCCCTTAAGGACTCCCCTCAGTTATATCATGTTTTGATTGCATTGCATCATCCTGTTTGCCGCTTGATCCTTGTGCCGGCTCCCGCTTACTCAGTTGTTAGCCTGGTGCCTGAGCACTTTACCCTGTTGATCCTTGCACAACTTCCATTTGTACTTCACAATTTGATCACCCTTTTGACCCTGAGGGAACACACCCCCAAGTGTCCACATCCTGCATGCACTTCCTTGCATTGATCAGAGGTATGTTCCACTGCTTGGGACTAGTCTGCTCGCTATTTGACACTCGTTCCCTCACTTCTTGTACTATAAGCAATTTTATTCTTTTTCAAGCTTTCCCCAAATATGAAAAAGACCAAAAAAAATCAAATATTCCAAAAACCCGGACGAGATTATGGTTACTACTTCTTATTAGCAGTTGTTGTGTCGCCTTTGAACAGAGAATTCATTCCACTCCATACACTATGATTTGGGACTATAGTTGGACCTTAGGAGCTGTGCTTATTTCTCAGTTTCTCCATAGATTGGTTAAGCTTCCAGTCATTATGGATCACTTTGTGATGCCTCCCGCATCGCACAGTTTATATCGAGTCTATGATGCCTGAGTCTATCCATCTGCTCATTCTCTTGTTCAAAGGAAGTCCTGAAACCACTGTCAGCCACTCTTCAGATCTCTTGACTATTGCATGTCGGCCATCCTTATTGAGTCAGTTTGTTTCACCTGAGTTCTTCCAAATCTTTCAGCGTAGCTGGTACCTCGTGCTAGTTGATGGGGGATGCATTAATGCCCTCCTTCCAGCGAGTCTCATTCCGTCGACTTCAACCCATTTATTCCAGGACTTGAGGCTTAAATTTCGGTTGAGTACCTTGAGGCTTCCAGTCATTAGTGGTAGGTTCTCTCGCCATCGACAGTTTTGCGAATACATCAATGTCCCATGATCGATGGATTCATCCTTGTGTTCGAATTCAACTCATTTATTCACACTCTGATGATTGTGCTCTGTGCCTTGATGCCCATTTTCATTATTGGTTGGCCATCTCGCATCTGTTAACGGTATACATCATTCACCGGTAATCAGATGATGTCACATTAGGTTCGACTTTAACTCCTTTATTCACTTGATGGGACTTGCACCATCAAAGACTTATGTAGAAGACCCCAGGCGATGGTGGCATTCAGTATGCTACCTATGACTTTGACTTTACATCTGAGATATCACCTCTCAGATATTAGCAATTTGTATCTCAAGTTTGCACCAGTTGTTTCCTTTTTAGCAGGGAACCATATCTTACTGTAGAGGGATCATGGCTATGATCACTTATGACATATATCCATAATGTACTACCTATTCATGGCGATTGTATCAGATTGTTGTACTATACTGACTTGTATTCAGAGATACTATTGTACTATGATGAGTGAGCTTCTCTTTCCACTTGTGTTTCCATCACTCCACTTCTAAGTTTTATAATGTATTTCGGCCATCGTAGCATTAGTCTCGGACCTCACACTTAAGGGGGAATCTGTTACAACGTAATTGTCCACCTTGTGAGCATCAGCATTATTTGGCCTGTAGGATCCATTTCACTGACTCAGATCCACTTTATATCCTTAAGACATACTATTTCCTCATTTTTCCTCTTGCCTGCTTGTTGCATCACTATAGCAAGCGTACCCGCGAGTTGCATCACTATAGCCCACGGGTAGCATGTAAAATGGTAAAATCACTAGTTTATTACTTTTTACTCCCAAAAAGCAGTTATTGGGTGACCTTTGACCCTCCATCTTCCCAAGTAACGCCTCGATGTGTCCTTTCATTTACCTTTGGGAGGACTATATATTGAGCACATATGGCTTATGGACGGGAGGAAAAAGAAGAGCAAGAGAACTCTAGTGGATTTTTTCCCTATCTTGAGTCTACACCCATTGATCCTTGTAGTTCTGAACCCCTTTATGTTCACCTTCCAAACTCCTACCATAGTTTGATTTTGCCATTCATGGAGGATTGAAGTGGTGGAGGCACAAGTGGATTGATCCAGATCTTGGTTCAGATTGGTTGCCGACAAGAGGTCATATCACATTGTACTTCTTCTTGTTTATTAATAGAAATACTCATATTCTCGTCCATTAATGTTGTAAATGTTGTTTATCTTACATTGGGTTGCATTTACTTGTTATATCATGGACCATTGCTATTGATGATGCTAATGTCGTTTATATATATTATGTACTTGTTGTATATTGGTTGTCAAGACTAATTTGCAGATTCAAGTGCACGGATTGGAAAATCTCCAATGGGGATCTACATCAAATGTTTGGATCGAGGTTGGTTACATTCTCAATTATCTTAGCATTGTCATTTATAATAGCATAGTTATGAGAATTGAGTTAATTTTTGGTAGTCAGTTGTTTGTTGTGGTCTCCCAAGCCATAGTGAGTTTTCTCCAACACAAAACCTGCAAAAACAAGACACCTTCCTCAAATATTTTGACTACATAAACATAAACAACCTAGTATGAAACTCATATATAGAGAAGATATGACAAATTCAATGGACTAGTGTTGACGGGCGGTGTGGATTAGTCAACATCGCAGCATCACGAATGTTGTGAAGGGTCAAAGATGCCATGAAAGGAGGACAACACTATGCGGGTTTTTGGGTCATTTAGACTGCACTATGCGGGTTTTTGGGTCATTTGGACCGCATTGGGTGCATTGTGGGTCATTCGACCGCATTATGTGGGATTTTGGGTTAGTCTTTTTGTAAAATTTGTTGAGAAGTAGGTAGACAATTGCCTAAGTGGACCACAAATGTAAAGGCGTAAGGCTATAAATAGACTTAGTATTGTAAGTGTTGAGACACCAAGAGATAGTTGATAATTGAATATCTGGAGACCGATTGAGATATACATGGGCTGATGAAGGATTATCTTATTGTATTTGGGTTTTTGCGAAGATGAATATGATGCGACAGAGATTTTGAGCAGAATCATTGTGTCTTTCTTGTTTCCTTGTGATGAATGTGTTATGCAATATGAATCTGTGAATGATGCAATGTTTTCTTGCTACGATTAATGTCTTACAGTTGTATCTATTATGCTCTTATGGTTCTGTCAATGATAAGATCTGTTGAATGATGTTGAAATTATGATTAATGCCTAATTTGAATGCTTAGATCTATTTCTGAATGCCGCAATAAGTTGATGAGTTGATGCACAAAATCCTCCTTCATTCGCCGGAAAAATGGTTCGTTAGATCTCCCTTGAAAATCTCAGGTGAGACCTCATCTGCTCCATAGGTATTGTTGGACAGGGTAAAACCTGTCTGGGCCGTTGCTTAGGGAGATTGCGGTGGTTTGGGTGTCAATAGCGTGAGGAACCCCTTTCGACTAGGTTTGTGCCAACAAATGGTTCCGTTACCGAGACCATAGTGTGAAGTGAAAGGAGGATATCTTGTGGCGTCCGAAGAGACTGGAGATTCAAGATTGGTTCGACGTAAAGTTGCGAGAGTTTGCTGAAAAAGAAAATCAGAACCCTGGGTTGTCGATGGATTGGTGGTTGGAAAAGTACATACACGACAGTCCACATGAATATTTTTTCTGCGAGTTCCCAATCATCCTGTATAAATGGTTAGCAAAATTGACCTATTAGAAGAGGAACTTCCAAGGTGGTGAGCTGACAGTTTGTACCCCAAAACTGATCCAGGAGCTGCAAGAAGTCGACAACAAAGCATCGCAGGATGTTGAGGTCTGGTTCGACAGTGTATTGGAAGGCTATATCATTGAGTTTACGGTTGATATGACAAAGTCTTACAGTGAAGCAGAAAGAGAATTATTCAATGGACCAAGAAGTAGGTTTCTGTTATCGCTGTAGTTGTCCATTAAGAAGCGTGAAAAGGGCATACTGAAGATGCACTTAGACCAGTAGAAACCTGGTGGGTGGAGACTGTGGATACCGCGACAACAGGGGGGGAGGTACATGGAATGATATGGGATAGATGGGTGCAAGTTATGACGAGACTGTGAAGGAAGCCGAGGAAGAGAGTGCTCTTACAAGCGGAGGAGCAAGGTTTCGACAGTAAAAGAGGCAGAGGACATGAGAAGGTCCTGCTATGATCGAAATGCAAAGCTGTGAAGGAAGACCACATGAGATGAAGCAACCTCATAGTTTCGACATGGACAACTAGGCTATGCCTAGGATAGAGGCAAGACCAACCCCCAATAGCAACATGTCCACACCTTCACTCATTATCTCTCAACCAGGAAGAAATACAACTTTGACACCACTGTGTTCATCATGTCAACAGAACTTGATTGCTAGTACTTCAACGACTGTAGGAAGGAAGCCCAAGATGGTGGGAAAATATGCAAAGTTGTCGCTGTTCCATGGAAATGGAATAGATAATCCCGAACAATACTAGTTCTTATGCCAAGCAGTATGGACTATTAAGCAAATTACTGATGATGAGGCCAAGAAAAGACAATTGGCGACAACTCTTCAAGGTCACACATTAGACTGGTTTATGAAGTTTGTTCAAGTTCCCACAGGCACTCCAGAGAAGATGCTAGAGGAGCTTAGAAAAGGATTGATTGCAGAGTTCAGAAAATCCAAGTCTGAAGCACAGTATATTACAAAACTAAAGGAGATTAAGCAGTATCCCAATGAAACTATGTGGGATTTTGACCAACGGTTCAAAACGTTGATTGCAAGGGTCGGCTTTGATATGAGCGATGTCCAGCACAAAGAATGGTTCATCGCGGCATTTCTACCTCACATTCGACTAACACTGATGAAATAGAAAATTACAACACTGAGTGAAGCTTTGGAGATTGCAATGTTGTTAGAAGCTTCGTCGATTGGTGAGAATGCAGCAGGCATGTCGCAAATTCAGACACAGCTGGCCAACTTGAAAATACAGTTGCAAGACCTTAAGAAGGGTAAGGAACATCGCGAGGAGCCTTGGTGTACACGATGTTAGGTATATGGGCATTGACATCAGGAGTGTCAATACATGCAGAAGATGGTCACAAAATCGATGAATTTATATTGTACATTCTGCAAATCTGTGGGACATTAAGACTAGGATTGTCGCGCCTATGGCTTGCTTCAAGAGAGAACATATGACGCATTATATTTGAAGGATGACCACCGTGCTGTACAACAACTGCAACCACAGCCATAGGTAGCCCAGCCGCTACCTCAACCGTAGATGCAGTTTGTACCACAGCCGCCACCTCAACAATTTATGCCACAATATACTCATATGCAGATGGCTCCGTAGCATCCATAGTACTTCCAGCCAGGGCAAGGCATTCAGTTGCAACTGAATCCCATGTAGCAGTAGTTTCCTCAACAACAGTATCAACAACAAGGGGGATTTTGTGGAGGATTCCGAGGAGGATACGGTGGAGGACAAAATGTGAGTGACAATAAAACACATAACATATAACAAAAATTTCATCTATGTAAATAACAGAGCAACAACTAGATTTCAGGATATAGATATCACATATAAGATACATGCAAAGATGAAATACACAAGACAATGTTATCTGCAGAAAGAAACAAAAATTATACACACATATTGGAGACCGCTGATCATTGAGGGGCCCATCTCAGCAAGCAGAGGTTGAGTCTTTATTAATCCATCACCATACATGCTACCAGATCTTCAAAAAAACCAGAACAGAGATATGTATTGAATTAACAAAGTATTACAGCATTCTTGTGTTCATTTGCAGTCGGGGAAAGATCAATAAGACCGACTCTATCTCAGTCATGTCAATAGAAAGCAAGACTTAACAATACACAACAAAGCTTGACAAGAATTAACCAGGTTTAGAGGTAGGAACGCCTATATATACAATTACAATTTGGAGAGCAAGTCGACCCTTTTAGTGGTCGACTGCTCTAATAATAGACGGTCTTGAATATAGGAAAATGACTCTGTCCAACATCCCTTGACAACACATAACCAAAAACGGTTCTACTCAGCATCTCATGACAACTCATATGCCAAGGAACGGCTTCATGATGACTCAGAACAACACACGGGAGGTCCCCCAGGGTCTACAGCGTCATTCTTCTACACAATAGCTGGAGAGTTAATTCTTCTTTGACGTGGGAAGAAGTGGATGTGGTGTCAAACTGGGTGTATAGGAGGAAGAATCTTCTAGAACTCTAGCTCACAAACCACCAGAGCCATGTCCCAAACGAAATCCACACGCTAGTTCATCTTTTAACAACCCGAGCATACCTCAACCAATGATTCCGCGGATCGAATGCAAGTCCGAATGGCGGGTTGAATGGACATGGCTTCAGTAAGTGCCTAATTGAAGGTTCTGTTGAGACCCATCATCTGTAAAATAAAATAAAGTCATTAAACAAGCCAGATAATCGTTAATAAACCAAAATATGGCGAATCTTTCCCAACATTCATAGGATGTATAAATAAATGCATACCTATCCCATTCTGCAGTCTAAATGGAAAAAAGAGCAACTTATGATATAAAAAATGATGATAGAGCCGCCATTATGAGTATATTTATCGACCAAAAACAATGACAAAGTGGGTACCAACATTCCCCCAAACCGGAGACATGCCAGGTCCCACTGAGCAAAACATAGAAGAGATTAGGAAGAAGGCCGAGCTATGGTAGCAGCGGCCTTCGACTTTGATGAGGAAGATTCAGATTTAGCCTTGAACTTCTTATATTGATCCCGTAGGTCATCATACTTCAACCGAAGAGTTAAATTGTCAGCTGACTTAACCTTATTCAAATATTCAACCAATTGTACTTGACTACGTAATGTATTGACTTCTTGACGAAGCTCAGAGATGGTCCCAACATAACCCTCATTCTGGCTTCTTAATTCTGCCAAATCTTGATTTAACCTGTCCACAGTCTGCTAGAGTTAAGGAGGTGCTTCTATCAAATATGCAGGGTTCTTTTGAGGGCTTTCTTCCTCTAGGAATGACTCAGGGTTAGAGGGTGTAATGTATTCTTCCGGACCCCTTTCTTCAGTCTATGTAGGGGTAGGTGTTGGAGTAGGGTCTTCAAGCAAGCTGGCGGAGACATTAGCCAATGCAAGAAGAGGTGATCCAAAGTCAGGGTTTTGTGCTTGTTTTCCGGGGTGGTCAACTTGTTACGTCTGAGTGAAGGTCTAATCAAGGGCACGATTGTATTTTCTTGATTTCTTTGGCATTGGCGAGAAAAATGCGGGCTCTAGAGTTGTGTTTTCTTGGACAGGCTTAGAAGAGGGTGTTTGAACAGAGTGCATTTCTCCTGAGGTGCCTTCTTCAAATCGCACAACCTTGGAATCATTCTTTGTTTGGTCGGGGGTTTGAACGGGCTTATCAGAATGGGAGTGGAATTGATGGTGTCTGCTAGAGGAAGAGGGTTTGATAATAGATTTTGCAACTAGGTGAGGGTTTAGGGTCTCGAATACAAAGTTGTCCCAAGTATTCCCTTCTTCCTGTAACTAATGGGTGATTAAAATTTTGATAAGGCAATGGTTATATAGGCTTCCTGAGGGATTGGCTTTGTTCTTTCGAACTTGACTAGACATTTTCTCTAGACTCTTTAAGAAGTAGAAGGGAAAATTCAAGGGTTTATTATCAACAAAATTGGCTAACAATAGAAAATGGCAGGATTTAAAAACCGAGAATTTACCTTCGCAGGTGATTAGGTGAATGATAAAAATCAATGGATCAAGGAACTCAGCCTTAAACCATTCTCAATGAACCCCTTTTGCACCCTCAACATGATGATACTCAGGCTTGAGAGCAAATTTATGTGCTGCGCGTGGGAGAAACAAGTGCTTGTGCCAACGGGCACCTCCTCTAGGCAGTTTCATGGCTGCTGATATGAACTCTTATGTCACCGGGAAGGTAAGGTGGCCGACCCAAGCCTCTTTACTGTCAAAACCCTTTGCAAACAACAAGGAAATCCATTGGTCATGGTCATTAAAGAGACGAAGAAACAGGCCCCAACCAACACACAGAAATATCTCTCGGAAGGCTTTGAACTCGACAATGCGCAAGAGGATTGATAGCTTCTTGGCTCATGGCAAGTGGGCATTGTGAATGGAGGCTGACGGATGTGGATAAACAAGCAAAAGGAATGCACTCAGTTGCAGAGGATAGAGCGTCAGGGCGAAATGAGGAAATGGGCAGAATGAATGAAAATTCCCATAGGGGTATGGTTAAATCATGGTCCGATTGAGCAGCCGGAGGATCGTAAAAGACGCATGAGTGATATGCTCATAATTAGGCTTCCTTCAGCCATGTGCGCTTAAGATTCATAATGATGGGTTTGTATGCTTTGCAACCTGTTAAACCATGTCCAAAGTAAAAATTTGGACAGGTTGAACATGATCGTTTGCTATGAATTCAACATAATTACATATAGATCATGATGTCTTCAAAATAAATGCTGAATGGTACAATAAATGGAGGATTGGGATCATGTGATAGCGTCCAAGGTATATGATTTAACCCGTTTATTAATGAAACACAATAGCATGCCAAGATATCATTTCGAATTGGCATTTGATTATAATTAATAGGTTAGGTATATATAAATGAAAACCCAAAAAGAAAATATATTGTTGTACTTATCAACGCATTATGGTTTTATTCTATACTCTATTCAGATTGAAATTTGCTTACTCTGTTTGTCATTTCAACATTCACTTCATTATTTATTTGTCTCATTCGTCACCTTATTCGGATCGACATTCGACCCGTCATGCAACCCTTCCTACAGACTTTGGTCTATATATGATTTGTTTGCAAATGTTAAGTGAAGCTACTGAGGCTGTTAGTGAGCAAAGGATGATCGCAACTTTGCTTTTATGGAATTTATGTTTTATCATAGGGAAATCCTTCTTGATTATTTGCATTTTCCCTTGAAGACATCTATCATAAAGATGGTTAGACTATTATCAGAAATAGTTAGGCCATAAGATATTCTGGTCCTCCCCCAAACCGAGATTATGGCATGTCCTCAGGCCATAAAAGAGAGGGAAGGGCTAGTTAGTATATGATTTTGAATTTTAAAAGTTTTAACCATAACTATGAAATAATGATTCATACATGCAAATTCACTAAGAATAAATAACAGTGCTTATTAAGACCATATGAGTAATACTGATGTAATTGATGCAATAAATGCTACAGGAAAACCAATCATCAAGGACTCATTCTGAAAGATCTCTTGTCATCTTAAGAATATAGATAAAGTTCACCTTTGAGTTTGTTAGATCTCTATGATTATGGGTCCCACTTCTAGGATAACAATTTCCTATACATTATTTGAATTAGATGACAAGGTCCAAGTCTACCTTATAGCCATTCTCAATTGATATTACAGATAATTAGCCATTACCTGTGTTTGTGTAATGAACCATGTGCATAGAAATGTATTAACTGTATCTCTTTTACCCGATATTGACCCATTGCCAGCAGGCCTGTTCAGTACCCCAATAGGTTTATCTTGGTACCATGAAAGCATAGCCTAGCTTCCAGCAAGCCTGTTCAGTACCCCGACAGGTTTACTTGCATTCACCGAGATTCCTTGTTTAATATTTTACTTAGCATGGACCCGCTGCCAGCGAGCCTATTCAGTACCCAGATGGGTTTGCTTTGTATAATGATGTTAGCATATGGAAGCTAGTTGGCACAAGAGTGTATTAAGCATTGCTAGACACATAGTTCAAAGATATAAGTAAAAATAGCTTGCATTACTAATCATATCAAAAGAGAAAAACCTAAAGTTGTCTTTGACTTCTTAGTCCATCTTCTTCATGATAGATTAGTAGTGTTCCCCACAAGTGGAAATATTGCTCACTCTTAGGCTTACTTTTTAAAGAGTGCTCAAGAGACAAGTTTTGTTGATGAGCCCAAGATGATCTAGTAGTCCATAGGTAAGAGAGAAACGTTTTGACAAAGATATTGATTATAATAGGTCTTAAGCAACTATTACTGAAAAATCATGAATTTGCATATTTGAGCCAGATACCATGCGGGTATGAAATTCGATCTGAAGAAAATATTTAAAGAATTTCCGAGTACTTTTATTTTTGCTTGATGTCTCTTTAGGTTAAATATATTATTCATGTAATCAGACTATAGACCATTTATTATGTATATAGAACTATATCAAAGGGGAAGATGAGACTCTTTTCCTTGTTTATTAGTGTAAGCTAAAAATTTGTTTTATTGATCCTACAATCAGCTATCAGAAGAGACTCTTGCTTAAATTATAAAAAAAAAAAGATATATCTACATATGTACAATTAAAAATAGCCTCTTTTTGGAATTTCAAGAACTAGGACAAAGAGAAAATTCCTCTTCAACCAGGTTTATTTCCCCTTATTGCTATTGAATGGCAACTGATGATTTGGGTTGATCTTGCACAACTCTTCCAGACTGTGATTGAATGTCATGTATTGGTGTAGTGGTCACAACATAAGATGGGAGGAGTTGTAACCCATTGCTGTTGAAAGTTTGAGTTGGCTTATGGTTAAGGATTGGTATCGGTTGTATGGGTAATATTGTGGGTCTTGGAGAGTTCATGTCTCGGATATGGGGAGGTTGATATGAGGTAGGGAGTAATGGAGGGGTTCGAAATCCAGGTAAAATTTGTTGGATATTAGGTGGATGAGGGTAGTTAGGCATCGGAGGGGGAGATGGAGCATAGGCTTGTTCTCTCCATCCATGTGCCCATTGTTGCTACTGAGTATTCTGAGGTGGCCATTTCTTCCAATTTGAAGCATCCCATAGCTGAGGAGTTTGATAAGGGTGGTAGGAAGGTGGGGTTTGTAACAACAAATCTTGGTAAGTTAGATGATCTCTAGGCTACCAAGACCTCCTAGATGTCTCTCCAAGGTTTTCACTTATGCCTTGCAAACCAGGCAATGGTGAAGAGTTGTTGGTTGGATTATAAGGGTGACAGACTAAAATTTTATCCAATGGACATTCTTGTTGAGGAAGCTTGGTTCTACATCTAGGGCAGAACACACTTGTTATTGCATGCCCTTTCTTCTTAGATTGTGATGCATCTAGTTGAGAGTTGATAGCTTCTAAAATGTCAGTTTTAAAGTCTTCTAGGAGGCTTTCCCATTCTATCCTTGTAACTTTATCAGGGTTTTTCATATTTCTAATACAAGCCTCCTGAAAATGCCTCCCACTTTTCCCTCTATTGCTCATGTCATAAATAAGGTTAAGAGTTCTCAACAATTCTTCCAAAATTTCCTTAGGGAAGAATGTATCCTTTTGGGGGTCACTATATGTTGAGTCAAACCCAGTCTAAAGGGGTTCTCATCGCTGTCGACAACAACCCACCGCGATCTCCTTGAGCACCTCCCCGGACATGTTTGACCCTGCCTAGCAACACCTGCAGAGCAGATGAGGTCTCACCCGAGGCGATCATGAAGGGAAGACAAAACCATGTTTCCGTCGAATGAATGAGGATGGTTGCGGCTGTAGTACTTACACTTATTGCAACACTAGGACATAGATCTTTAAGCATTGAACATAGTAGTAACGCAATATTCAACCCAAACATTCATCATTGAAACAACAGTAATTGTAAAGCAAGTATCACATCAAAGAAGCATGACATTATTTGTAAAGTGCAACATCACATTACCATAACTGAACAGATTGAACACAGAGATTGTAACAAAATAGCTTTACCATATTATCATTGTCAACCTAGATACAATGTCTCTGCAAAAACTAGATCTCCACAATAACTCTTGACATTAAAACATACCCGGAACTCATACAGACAACATCAAGGCTTCACATTGTTCTACATCCCATTGTGTTCTCAACACTTACAATTCTTATCTATATATAGGCTTCCACCTTACAACTCTTTTCCACTTACTAATGACTTTCTAACTGACACTATGGAAAATTGACCCAATATCTAACTGACCTAGTCCAAAACCAACCAAAAACCCGCATTCTGCGGTATAACTGACTCAACAGTACATAATATGTGGTCCAATGACCCAAAACCCACGATCCACGGTACAATTGACCCACACATGCACAAAATAATCTTTCGCTCGTGGCCTTTCGTGCCATCTTCTACCTTGTCACAACATCGGAGATGCTGCGATACCATATTACCAAACTTCCTGCCAACAGGCCCCCAACACAATCTTGTGGCTCACCCTCGAGCCACGTCAACATGATACGGTGTACTCTGTCGTTTTGATTTTGAAGTACTCATACGACTGTTCAATTTTCCGCACAACCTCCTTGGCTTCCATAGCCGCTGACTGACTGTCGACCACATCTTCGGCAGATGGGTGATATGTAAGCTTTGCCACTACCTGGTGTCGACATTTCTGCACTGCTTGCAGAGCTTCACTAGCTTGCATCATGAATTTTCCGCCACTATCCTGGAACTCCTCTAACTGGGTTGCATGCGTCTTCTGTCGGTCGTCTGCCTTGGTGACTCATTGTTTCAGATCTTTGAGCTTCTGAGACTTAGCAACTTGCTCTAGTGGTGGCATGGTGCACATTTCCGCTTTTAGTGTGGCCAACTGGCCCTCATCTTCCTGCCGATACTTAGTCAGTAGTTCAAAATGCTTGTCATGAACAATGTGGCCCTAGAATTGTACAGTGTCAGCCATGAGCCTGGTTTCCTGTGTCTCCAACGCCTCCATCTGAGCGGCAACTTCCTCAATTTCCCTTCGTTGTTCATCCACTTCAGCCTGAGTCGTACCTGGTTTCATCTGGGCCTTCAACTCTTGATTCTCCTATGGCAACTAAATAATGGCAGCCCCCAGTCGCTGCACATAGTGGATCATGTCCACCTCTTCAATGGGCTCTGGCACATGTTGATAAGCTTCCACAATCGCCCGGTCAACCCGCACACTGTCATCCCACAGATGAGCCTTCTCTGCAATAAGGAAATCATGTTCCTTTTTCAGGCCTTTGATTTTTCGTGCCTTCTCAATGCTGTGAGCAACCCGCTAATCGTTGCATGCTTCTGATACCTTTTCGAGAGGTTTTCTTCAAGGTCCTGGTCGCTATCATCCGATATTGTTTTGGTCAATTCTTTCCCTGAGTCATGGTGACTCTGCTGGTCCTATGCCGATACCCGATCCTCTGGGCCCAATGCCGGGCCACCGGCTTCTATCTCCGCTAAACTCATGGGTTGTCGTCATGCCTTTGGCCACTCATTCATAGTAGCCGCCAAATATTTGGACGTCACCTTATATGAGGTCTGCAACCATTATCGATTAGGATCACGGTGGGCTTGTATATGTATGGTACATGGCCAAGTGGAAAACGCCATGACTGGTTTGAACCATGCGGCGGTTTCTTCAGATATGTGCGGAACTTGTTTTGCTGTAGCACAAAGTATCTCCCAAAACAACAAAAACTGCATTTGGCAATTCTGGAGTCTTTTTTGCTCCCGTACATACCACAGATTCTGATATCGTGCACCCCGTCGTTCTACTGCAGCCGGACAGTCCATGCCCTGGTACGTGTCGGGCTCTTTCCATGCGACGAAGGCGATTAATAGCAACAACAAACTGTATGTGAAGGCACCCTTGCCCGATTGGATTGTTGCCGCATCCTCCGTTAATTGATTCATGAGATACAGAGACCAGTTCATTTGGACTCCTTCCGCACATTGCTCTGCGCATGCAACAATCCCCGAATTGCACTGGTTAGGTCGACCACCCCTAACCAACTTGTAGGATAGGATCTCGATGCCTGTGAGTACCGCCTGATCATTGCAGCTGCTGGTGCGATACCCACACCCATTCGTTTCTAAGCCATATTTATGTGCCAACTGCAGTGCCTTCTTTTTGTCGTTGGCCTTTCCTTGGATGAACTGTGACGGTTCGACTTCATTTTTAGGAAAGCTGGTTATATACGAAATTAAGTCGACGGTGACCGGGACTTTGCTGTCTAGCCACAATGAGCCACCATGAAAGCATGCAAGGAGCTACTTCACGCACGCATTAACTTCCGCTAGGCACCCAAAATGTGGCATGTTAATGAGCCCTAACAAGCTGGCTTGCTTCAATCCTTGCGCCCAGTCTTGTATAGTTAATGTTAGGGAAAGGCATGTCTTAGGAATGTATGGGGTGGTAGCAATGTCAGGGTAGGCCACCATATCATGGTCTTCGTAACGCAGGTGCATCAACACCGGCCCAATATCCATGGAGAACTCCATTCCAACCGGGAGCACCGACATCTTCACACGATACTTCTGTTTTGGGTTTGTCTTGCGTGGGGTGGCATCCAGCCGAATGAAAGGGATCTACCCAAGGATGTCAGCGGCTGATGGTCCCGCCCATGGGGCAGAATCGCGAATGCGGCGACTGGACTGCCCCACTTGCTTCTGAGCTTCACCTACTATCGCAGTGGATGACTGAAGCACCCTCTTACTCTGCGGGGACTCAGAGTGCTGACCCCCCCGCCGTCTCTTAGCAATAACTGATGTTCCCACCGGCATATTTGCAACTTCGGCTCCAAGATCAATAGCTTCAAATGACACAAATTCTTTCTCGACAACCACCAAGATGAAGGGAGACTCCACTTCACTGCTAATCTCAACTATCTCTAGTTCTCCTGTCATACCTCACAGTGCTTATAACTAATAGCGGGTTCGTCTGAACACCACTCTGCAAATTCAACCGAACCTTGCCCAACACATCACCAAGTTTATGCTCTGCACAGGAACTTATCAACGAAAATATTGGGGCTTTCCGACCAACTCCTCCTCGGTTTTATAGCTTCTAGCTGAATCCTGTATAATCATCATGAAATCATGCATTAATTCAACCAAAATCCTGTATTAATGATGCAAATCCATCGTCGATCCTGTCAGCCGATCGGCCAGATCCGCCATTAATTCCCATCATTCAAACACACACCGTTAATTAACTACTTAACTTTTTGGCATTTATTGTTGATTTGACCCAGTCGTAATGTTTCCATTTGGTGCAGGCCGCTCTCCACTTGCGACACAAGCCCTCCTACTTGCGTATTTATTTTTCTGTCGGTGCGCCATCCTGCCAGCTATCAATCTGCCATTTTTTTTCCCGATGCGAATAAGGAATCGCGCTTGTCCAAGCCCGACTGATAGGGCTTCAACCTATGACCATTCACCAGTTTTGGGAGCATTTCCCCATCCAGTTGCTGCAGCTCAACCGCACCCCCTGAAGTAATACAACTAATGCGATATGGACCAAGCCAATGTATCTGCAATTTTCCTAGATGTTCCATAAACTTGTTGTCATATAATAGCACCAAGTCGTCCTACTGAAACTATTTGTTTTTTATGTGTCAGTCATGCCATGCCTTCTGGAGATCCTTTTCTACCCCCTGGTGGAACCCAGCGAGGAAATGATCTTCCTCCAACTTCACCAACTGCTCTAGACGTTCATCTAGTGCCGCTACATCATCCATGCCTGTTGCGGCCGTGATGCGTAGACTCAGGACAATATAATCCATGGGAGTAATTGCTTCTTGTCCATACACTAGCTTAAATTGTGTCTGACTTGTCAGGCGTTTACATGTGGTGCGATAGGCCCACAAGACTGCTGGGATTTTGAGATGCCAGTCCTTGTGGTTCACGTTACACACCTTTGTCAGCACATACTCCAATACCTTGCTGAAGGCCTCCAGAATGCTATTTTCCTACGGTTGATAGGGTGTACTCTTCTTATGCTGGATCTGCAATTCCTCCGTCAATGCGCTGATGGTGCAATTGAGAAACTAACTTCCTTAATCACTCAGTAGTATCTTGGGGCAGCCGAAATGGGTGATGATGTTATCAAACAAAAATCGCACTGCCGTTGCTGTAGAACAATCAACTACTGGTGCTGCCTCTGCTCATCGAGTCAAATACTCTATCACTGTGATAATGTAGCACGCACCCATGCAATTCCCTGGTGGATTGATCGGACTTACAAAATCTACTTCCCATTTATCGAAAGGATGCAATGTCAACTAAGGCATGAGTGGCATTTCATCGCGTCGGGATGGTTTGCCAGTTCGTTGACAGACATCACAGAACCGCACATAGCCTATCACATCATTATGTAGTGTGGGCCACCACAGCCCGACACGCAACACTTTCCTAGCAGTTGCCCTGCCACCATAGTGTCCTCTAGCTACTCCTCCATGCACTTCTGCTAATATCTGTGCTTTCTCATGCAGTAAGACACATCTGTGCAATACCTCATTGGCACCCATTTTGTGTAACTCTCCTGCAATTAGGTAGAAGTCTACAACCTTGACTACCAATTGCTTCTTCATACTAGTGGTGAACTCATTTGGTGTAGTACCGGTTGTCAGAAACTGAATGATTTCCGTAAAGTAGCCATCTGCAACCTCAATATGAAACAGTTGAGCGTCCGACAAACCATCTTCAATGTTGGTCGGCTCTTCTCCTATATCAATCCGCAAGAGATGATCAGGACCGGCATTCTACCGGTCGGGCTTCACAATGATTTTAAAATCGAATTCCTGAAAAAGAAGTAGCCAGCGGCATATCTTCCCCCCCAACACAGGGTTATTTACTAGGTATTTTAATGCAAAATGGTCGGTGAACATTTTAAAGTGCCCACCTAGCAAATAGTTTCTGAACTTCTGTAATGCATAGAACATTTCCAGACCTTGCCACCCAGTCGTAGTGTAATTCCTTTCGGCAGAGGACAGCTTCCGACTGGAAAAAGAAATAGGATGATCAAGATCGCCTTCTCCTGGTTGAGCCAATACGACACCCAACGCAATCGATGAGGCATCATCATGGACATGGAATTCCTTACTCCAGTCCGGAAATACCAATATTGGTGCTGACGCCATCTTCTCCTTCAGTGTTTCAAAGCTAGCCTGACATTCCGGGATCCACTAGAATGCTGCATCCTTCTTCAACAACTTCTCCGTAGGGGCAGTAATCGCAACATAACCCCTGATGAACTTGCGATAGTACCCCGTGTGTCCCAACGTTGCCCGTAACTGCTTGACAGTAGTTAGTGGTGTCAAACTCAAAATAAGCGCAATCTTTGCTGGGTCAACCAACAATCCTTTCTTACATATAATATGACCCAACAGTATGCCAAACAGTGCACAAAAGATGCAGTTTTTTTAAATTCAACGATATTTGGTGTTGTCGGCATCGCTCCAACATCAACTGCAGATTCACCAGATGATCGTGGACCAAACCGTAGACTGTCCAATCATCCATGTAGACCTGTAAAAACTTCGGAATGAAATCTTTGATTGCGGCGACGACAACCCGTGAAAATATCGCAGGCACATTCTTCAAACCAAACAGCATTACAGTGTATTGAAAGCAGCACCATTTAGTAACAAAAGTTCTCTTATGGCGGTATTCTTTGGAAATGCAGATCTTATGGTAGCCAGAGAACCCATATGTGAAAGAGTACATCTCCTGGCCACCCACTCCTTCTAGCACTTTGTTGGTAAACGGGGTTGGAAACGGATCATGCAAACATGCATCATTTAGCTTCTTGAGGTTGACGAAAATGCGCACCTCGCCAGTCTTCTTATCTTGTACCACCATAAGACTAATCCAGTCCGACTCCTCGACTAGTTCGATGATACCAGCATCTGACATGCGATCAAGTTCTACCTTGACCCTCTTCTTATGTAGCGAATTGAGTCGATAGGGTCGCTGCCAGACCGACTTAGCATCTGGTTTTAATGGAATCTTCATTTCCCCTAAGTCGCCCAGGATCCCCTTCATGTTGGAAAACTTTGTCGGAAAGACATCCTAAAACTCATGGAGCATATCAGTGACCTTGCTTATCATCTCATCATCCTAGTAATCCTCGACATTTGCGAACTTCGGAGTGTCCTCTATCCGAATATTAATATTATGGATCTTCAGCGGCTGATTGATCGGGTCGCTTGGCGCAGCACGACTTCCTTCTAACTTTGAGATATTCACATTCCGTGGATCATCACCATCTTCTGGCCCACCACTGATATTGAATCCCTCCATGAGAGACTGCATCTGGCAGTGCGTGTGCAGATCTGCAGGGTATGCTACCGGGACAACCTGCAGAATTACATCACAGATGAGCTATAATGCATTATTAACCCCTAGATCGGTATCCACAAAACTGAAAGTATGGGTAAAACACACTGTGAGCTCCAACCAAGTAGAAATTTCCCCTCGCAACTCAGCTGCAGTATACCATGAGTGTGGCATCTCATCCAAAGTATGGATAAAAGCATGGACCCACTCATCTTTTGGTCACGATACCCATAGCAATTGACATTCAATCAAGTGACCACCCGATTAGTCCGACCATCATACTTTCCAGTGTGGTAAACCTCAGCATCACTGTTGGTCTCCTATTATTAGCTGTCCAACACATCACTTTGTAGCATAACACTTATAAAACCATATGATAAGTTAGTTGTATTAATGTTTATTTGCGTATGGATATGTTTTTATGAAGACCAACGTGGACAAAGGTTTGGTAAGTGACTTTTGGTTGTTTATTTCTTGCTTTATATCGTTTTATGCATAAATTGGTTTTTAAATCTCCACATATATATATCCGGTAACCTGATGGCTCGTTATTTCTTTGTGCAGGGTTTTCGGTGCTCTAGAACAAGTTCACGATGGCTGCACCAGCAGATTTGGGGGCTTCGATCCACACTTTGGGCGTACCCTAAGCTTTCATCGCCTTCCAAAATGCCTACGCAGACTTTCCAGGTGCTGTTTTGGGGATGGCCGTTGATTAAGAAGCTGTTGCTTTCTTGTTTTATTATTGTATAGATTTGAAGGGATTCGAGCTCCCATATTTGGCTCAGGTGTGCCGAGTTAACTGTAGAAGTTGTTTGAGGATCAATCTCTGTCTCACGATTAATTCTAGTTTGTATCTTTAGTATAAAAGGGCTTCTTGAAACCCTAAGAGAAGGCAGAGAGAAGATTGTAATACTCCATTTTATTAATACAACCAGCGTTTGTTCTCTTTACGGTTTCAATTTAGAGCTGGAAGGCGTTGAGGGAGGGCCCCCTTCAGCACCAACCTTGGCATTTTGCATTGTGTGTTTTGTAATAGCAAGATAATGTTTCTTTTCCTTCGATATTGTTCTATAGAGTGCTGATAATTTTCCTCATATGCATGTCTGCAGATTCTTAGTCAATTGCAATTGGTTTATTCTGTTGAATAGATTCAGGAACAGTTTTTATTTGATACCCCTTTCTGGTTTCAGCGTGGACTGTGTATTAATGGGCATGACTATTATTTAGGGTTATTGTCTTTATAAATTGTGTGGTGGTTTGATCCAAGCTTTGCTTTATGAAAGGTTACAGGTAGACTGAGTTTTTACATTGTTTTTTTTACTGCCAGCCTATAGCAAGACATCGATAGACTCTTCTTGTTCACTCTTCTTATAGCAAGATAGCGATAGACTCTTCCTTTTATTGCCAGCATATAGAGAGATAGCAATAGAAGCTACGAGATTGGGTTAAACTCTCCTTATTCACAGGACTGTAAAATAGATTAAGGAATGGTGTGGGTTTAATTATTTTCTTCGATTTTCAGTATGGAGTGTAGTATTGGCAATTTGGTTAATAAAATCGACTTTAGCTGTTGAAGATCCTTTTTGCTGCAGCGTGATTGATGAATAGTTCATCCTTTTCACTTTCAAGTTTGAAGAGCTGTAGGATATCTTGTTGAAATGGAACAACACTTGTAATATTTTGCAGAGAGGGTTTGAAGATTGGAATCTAGAGAGCAAATAGGGCTTTGTTAATAATCCTTTAAATAAGTAATTAAATAGGAAGAATTGGGCTGTTTGACATTGATGAAATAGGGTTTGTAAATGTTGCTTCTATGAATTAACACCAACTTCACAGTGTGCACATGCAAACCAGAACTATTGAATATTTTTCATACAGTCCTATTATTGATTAATGAGCATTGTTTGGATAACCTTGGCATTTTTTCTTGTGTGTATTAATGTGCATAAATAAAACAGAGTATATTTAAATAACCATAACCAGCCAAGCTTCATTATAATAGGATGTGTGTTGACCATTTAAAGTCAAGAGATTACAGGTGTTACTCTGGCAATAATTTTAGAAGTATTAGTGTGGAGTGAAGTATTAGATCTCGTAGGATTATAGTGGAGTTTTCAGATCAATGGATCATAGTTATTATGAAACTTATTAAGCTCTTTCATTTGTAGAAAAGATTATCATCCCTGTAGCTGAGTGTGGATTGTGGAGTGTTTAAGGGATTGTTGTAGGGTTTGTTTAATTTATCCACAGATTGTTCTTCTGAGAGATTGCTGTAGGTGGAATTTCTCTGAAAGATTAGGGTTATTTTAAAACTATCTTGCCTGCACATATAGTGTAGCAGCTCAAAGTTTACGATTGCCCGGTTGATAATTAAATTGAGGTTAATTAAGTAACATTAATTTTAACCAACATTTTGGCGCCGTTGCCGAGGAGTTGCTCCAAGGTAAGCTGGTATTTTGCTCATTTTTATGAATTGGTTGACTGAGAAGTTCAGGTAGATAGGATCTTTCTACAGTACACAACAAGGTGGAGGGGAAACATTAAGACGCAAAGACGAATTCACTATGGGATTCCCATGGTGTAACAGCTTGCCGCAGCCACTTTAGTGGGTTGCCCCAAATTTTGTTGTGTCCTTCTGGTAAGTGTGGTTTTTTTTCTTCGCAAGTTTGAATTATTTTACTACAAGAAGTGTGTTTATCTTTCCTGTAAAAAGTGTTTATTTTTTAGTTTACTCTCATATAAGTGTGGTTATCCTTTTGTAAGTGAGGTGTGTTTAATTCCAGAAATCTAATTTTACAACAGTTTTTAGGTGTGACTAGTTGTGGCAGATTGGAGGAGGAGGATTGGTAAGGCAAACTTGCGCATTTCATAACAGGTTCCTTCAAACCCAACTGTGGCACGGGTATTTCAATTTATTTTGATTAAAAGTCTTGTTATTTTCAGAGATTGTTTTGATGAGACCTAGAGATAGTAAGGGAAGATTCATTAAGGTTCATTCCGATCTTTTTGGAAACAACAAAACCCCCCCTTTTACTAACCCTAGGGATAGGGATACCAGCAACAAAACTGAAAACAACAACATTCAAAATTCAGTAGAATTTGGGACCAAACTAGCAGGAACTAAGGTTATACTCCGTGAACAGTTACATTCAGAAGAGATCCCACAGATCCAACAAGCTTCACCTCCAAAGGAAGATCCCAATTTGGTTGACACAGTGAACATAGAAAAAGTGAACTTCCTTCTTGGACATAATCAGAATCCAGTGGTTTCTCAAGTAGAATCTACTACAGATTTACCTTTCAATTTTCAAACTTGGACTAGGCCAGACCATTGGGATTTTATTCTATCCCCAAGAAGAGACAGGTTAGGTGTCAACTGGTTTAGGAACCCTCTTGTCATGAGTGATCAGGAAACTGGACACCAGATGGAAGGAGAGGGAGAACATGAGGGACGAACTGAAACAACTTTTGGCTTCCCCATTCTGGATCTTACACAGGATGTCAGTATGAAAAATATCCCAACATCTTCATTACCTACCTTCTATGGGAAAAGTACTGAAGATCTGGATACTTTTCTATTTGAGTTTGACATCTTATGTAGGAGTTATAATTATCTACAGGATGCTCAAAAGTTAAAACTATTTCCAACCACCCTTAAGGATTTTGCACTTAGATGGTTTATGAGCCTGGGGGAATCCACCATCCGAACTTGGGAACAAATGAAGAGTGATTTCCTCAGAAAATACCGAGACTACTGTGGGCCTAGAGACTCCCAAAATGATATCTTTAAAATGCAATAGCATGAAGAAGAGAGTCTTGAGGACTTCCTAGAACGATTCTGCTTTGTATTACAGAAGTCTAAGTATAATACCTTACAGGAGGATGCAGTCAGAACTCTTTTTCTAAAAGGGATTCTGGATGAATATGTGGAAATCCTCAACTTAATGGCCTCAGGTGATGTATCTCATAAATCCTTTGAGGAGATTACTGAACTATGCAGAAAATATTCGAGGAGTAGAGCCAAGGCAGGAAAAAGCACAAGGGAAGGTCCTTCCCATATTTCTAGAACAACAGGAACTAGTGGGGTCACAAGAGTTGAATTGGGGAACCTGTTAGAAAATTTCAAAACTGACATTTTAGGCACCTTAAGCTCCCAATTTGATGCATTGAAAACAAAGAAATGGCAAGAGGAGGAGGACATAGCAGCATTACACATATTCTGCCCCAAATGCAGAAAAAGACACCCTTTGAAAGAGTGCCCTCTAAATACCATTTTAGTCTGTGCTCTTTGCTCTGCTCAACACCCAACTGACAATTGCCCTTCTTTACCAGAACTGCAAGCTTTTTACAAGCTTAATGCTGAACCTAACGATGCATCAAGAAGGCCTTGGCAGCCTAGAACTCAAAACATGTACCCAGAGCCTATTTTTCCGAACCCTGCATATTATTATCCCATGCAGCAATCTAAGCAGCCATGGAGTCCACAAATGTGGCAGAATTGGCCCTCTCAACCTACCCAGACTCAACCATGGCAGCAAGGCTGGCGGGGACAGTCATATGGGGGACCTCAAGGACAACCCTATGGAGGAACACAATCAACAACCCGTCCTAGTTATTGTCCAATGTCACCAAATATGCAGCAGCTATTACCAGGCTTTACACCACCTGCACTTCCTCCTATACCCCCAGTTCCACAACAATATCAAAATCCAAATCCACCTCGACCCACATTGTTGCCAGCCCAACCTATCCCAAACCATAATAATAGACCTCCCCAGCCTCTTCATAATGCTGAAATTCAAATGGCTCCAACTTATGTAATTCATTCAGCTCCTTTACAAGAAATACAATTAAGGTCTGGGAAAACATTAAATAAAACCCCTCTAGCAGTGATTATTCATGAAGAGACTGGAGAAGAAAATGATGAAAAAGAGATTACAGAGGAAGAAGAAGTGCAGTTTGCCTCAGAAAACACTCAAGCACTAGGAACTCATTTCCAATCACCTTCTCACCCACAAGTAAATAACAGCCCCCCTTACCCAGAGAGGTTATTAATGGAGAAATCTGCGGTGCGTCCACAGTTTGATTTGGAAAATGAGTTGAGAAATGTTTGTATCAAGATTCCATTACTTCAGGCTATTAGAGATGTCCCTATTTATGCAAAACTGGTAAGAGAACTGTGCTTAAAGAAACCTGGTCGAAAACAGAAAGACCCACCCAAGATAAATGTTTTAGGCCAGCTGTCCAATTATATTCAGATTGTCCCTTACTGCCAAAATTTGCAAATCCTAGGAACCCAGTGGTGACCATTTACATCAATGAGATTCTAATAGGAAACACTCTAGTTGACCTGGGGGATGCCATTAATGTCATGTCTATGACCACCATGCAGAGACTTCAGTTGCATAATCTCCTCAGATCTACTCCTATTATTTTGGAGTTGGCTGATAGGAGCACAGTCAAACCTGTGGGGGCCTTAGATGACATTACTGTCACAGTAGCTTCTTGGGAGTATCCAATGGATTTTCTGGTACTCCAAACCAAACACCCAATGGGGGAACATCCTGTTATATTAGGCAGGCCCTGGTTAGCCACTGCCAATGCCTTTATAGGATGCAGAGAAGGTATTTTAACTATATCAAATGGCACTTCTCTACAAAACCTAATTATTTATCCTCCAGCACAGCCTGTATCAGAAAACATGTTATGGTTAGAGAGTCCTTACGGGGATGAGGATGTGGGACAACCCTTACTGTCCATCAGTCAAACTAGGGGGATGGAACACTAGACTGAGGATGATATCCTAGATCAATTTATTTAAGCCACCACTAGTGTTGAGTTCCCTCAGTCCTTCTCTGACTTAGACAATGTTTTCACAGAAGATTTTCAGGAACACTATTACCCTTCAGCCACCTCATCATCAGTAGTTTTATTCATAGATGAGAAGGTTGGAGCTGCAACTATACCAATGGAGATTAGTCCAGGAAGATCTTTGTCTATTAATGCAAATCTGTCTCAAAGCCAGCAAATTCAGGTAGTTAATTTACTTAAGGCACAGTCTGGGGCATTTGCTTGGGTTTATACAGACATGAAAGGCATTCACCATGACACATGCATTCATCACATCTATATGCAGGAAAATATTAGACCAGTAAGGCAGCCACAGAGAAGAATGAATCCTGCGCTTAAAGACATTGTGAAAGATGAATTACAAAAATTGTTGGATGCAGATTTCATCTATCCCATTTCCGACAGCAAATGGGTATCTCCGTTGGTGATTGTCCCGAAGAAGGGAGGTAAGTGGAGAATATGTGTTGATTTTCGTGAGTTAAATAAAGCAACTCTCAGAGACTACTTCCCTCTTCCTTTCATAGACCAGGTTTTGGATACATTGTCAGGAAAGAATCACTTTTCTTTTCTGGATGGATACAGTGGATATAACCAGATAATAATAGTCCCAGAGGATCAAGAAAAAACCACTTTTACTTGCCCATGGGGAACTTATGCTTACAAGGTGCTACCATTTGGACTGTGTAACGCTCCTGCCACTTTCCAGAGGGCAGTGTTAGGTATTTTGGCTGATTTAGTCCATGAATGTGTGGAAATATATATGGATGATTTTACAGTCTACGGTAATGATTTCAAAGAAGCCTTGGATAATCTGGAGAAAGTTTTAATTAGGTGCCAAGAAACAAATCTTGCTTTAAGCCATGAAAAGTGTAAGATGATGTTAACTGAGGGTATTGTTTTAGGGCACCACGTTTCATCAGAAGGTATTAAGGTTGACCCAGCAAAAATTGAAATCATTACTAGTCTATCTTCACCAACTACACAAAAAGAAGTCAGAAGTTTTCTGGGACACGCAGGGTACTATCGTAGGTTTATTGCTAATTTTACAAAGATAGCAGCCCCACTGTTCAAATTGTTGGCCAAAGACAGTGGTTTTGATTGGGATCAACACTGTCAGATAGCCTTTGACACATTAAAGTCAGAATTGTCTTCAACACCAGTTCTGCGGGGGCCAAATTGGTCTTTGCCCTTCCATATACAAACTGATGCTTCAGACACTGCCTTGGGGGGAGTGCTCGGACAGAAAGAAAATCAGTCCTCCTATGCTATTTATTTCATCAGTAAAAATTTAACACCTGCAGAACTGAACTATACAGTAACTGAAAAAGAGTTTCTAGCAGTGGTTCATGCCATCAATAAATTCCGGCATTATATTACGGGTTATGAGGTATTTGTTCATACCGATCATTCTGCTATTAAATTTTTAATGAATAAACCGATTACTAGTGGCAGAATTACTAGATGGTTACTTTTGCTACAGGAATTTAACATTACCATAGTTGACAAACCAGGGAAGGAAAATCTGGTTGCAGATTTCCTCTCCAGATTGACTCATGCTGATGATAATGTTCCTGTAGATGATACATTCCCTGATGAACATTTATTTGCTGTTTCTATTAAAACACCCTGGTTTGCAGATATAGCCAATTATTTGGTTACAGGGAAACTACCTGCTCATTTGTCATCCTACGAAAAACGAAGAATCATACAGCAAAGTGCTAATTATTCATGGGTAGGTAATGACCTCTTTCGAACCGGTCCAGATTTGATTATCAGGAGGTGTGTGAGGGAGGATGAGATGGGTGACATCCTTCAAGCCTGTCATGATGGACCTTGTGGAGGCCATTTCTCGGACAAGCGGACAGCATATAAGGTGTTACATCAAGGGTATTACTGGCCTACCCTTTTTAAAGATGCTGAAAAGTATGTACAGGGCTGTGACAGCTGTCAAAGAATGGGGAGACCCACTGTTGCTGATCAAATGCCTTTACAAGCCCAGGTACAAATTGAACCCTTTGAAAAATGGGGATTGGATTTTGTTGGGCCAATCTCACCAATGTCAAGGAAAAAGAGATATATTTTAGTTTGCACTGACTATGTGACTAAGTGGGTTGAGGCAAAAGCTCTATTGAGGGCCACTGAGAAATCAGTCATAGAATTTATTTAGGAAGAGATTTTTACTCGCTTTGGCATTCCTCGTGAAATTGTGACTGACAATGGAGCACAGTTTGTCTCTAAATCAATGAAAGCACTTACAGAACAATATGGAATTAAGCACTATAAATCTTCTCCTTACCACCCCCAAGCAAATGGTCAGGTGGAATCAACCAATAAAGTGTTAGAATCCATTTTAACTAAGACTGTGCAGTTACATCACAAGGACTGGGCAGATAGGCTACCCGAGGCATTGTGGGCTTACAGAACTACGTGGAGAATTACCACAGGGTATACCCCATATCAGCTTGTTTATGGGAAACAGGTTCTGCTTCCTATAGAATTTCAGGTGAAAACTTTTCGTACTGTTGCACAATTGAGCCTGAATTTAGATGAAGCCCAGGAGCAGAGGCTGATGCAATTAAATGAGCTTGATGAAATCAGACAAGATGTTGTCCAACGAACTGTGTTGATACAGAATCAGCGGACTAAGTGGCATGATAAATTTTTGAAGAAGAAGACTTTTGAAGAAGGTGATTGGGCTCTGTTGTTTGACTCAAGGTTCAAACATTTCAAAGGTAAGCTTACCACTAGATGGATGGGGCCATATGAAATTGTGATTGTTTTTTATAATGGTTCTGTCAAAATAAAGACAATTGATGATGAACAGACTGCTTTTGTGGTGAATGGGCATCGATTAAAGGTATATCACAAACCCATTTCTAAGCAAGAGTTCATCCATACCATGAGTCAGCAATCTAAGCTAGAGCTGGTAGGTGGAGGAATGACTTCATCTCCCACTTCTTCACAGTAACGTTCAATGAAACTATTTTTGTATATATGTACAGGAATTTGTTTTAGTAAGGTTCTTTTAGGAGAATGCAGATATTTTTTTTTTTAGGCTCGGGATGTTTTAGAAAAACAACAGGGAAGTCTTTTGTTATTCTTTCTATTTTTCAACCATTGATTGTTTTTGCAGAAGACTGTGTTAATTTGGAAAATTTCTGGGCTGTACTGGTAATTAGAATGTTTGTATTAGGTCAATGTATGTGTGCTGTCAGATTTTTCAGAACTGTTCTGGCTATTCATATGAGTATTTGCCCACCAGGCATTGCCTACATTAATGCTTTAAGCTTCCCAAATATTTTCTGTTTATGAACTTATGGGTTGCTAGGACCATTTGACCTGGTTTCACACTAGATAGAGAGAGGGAATTGTTGTTAGTAACAGCTATGGGCATGAAATTATTTTTAAGACAGGCATCATGTTAAAAAAGGTATCCAGGACCGGGCATTTTGGGGGTTATTATCTCTTGGCTGTTATAATACTAAACACACATATATATACATTGTCTTTAGCCACTTTATGACTTTCACTTTCTACAGTTGCAAAGGTTAGTTGTTCATATGGGCAAATCTTTACAGGCATATACAAAGAATACTCTTCCAATTCTGGTACCATCCCACTCCTAGATCGTTTTCAGAGAAGCTCCCCCACTCATCTATGCTTGAGCAAATCATAAATTTTATCTTTAAGGTGAAATTGGGACAAGAGCCTCTGATAGAAAAAGGGTGTAAGAGGTTAACCCACCGGGATACTGAACAGGTCCGCTGGCAGTGGGTACCGACCTGTGGTATGAACAGGAAAACCCATCAGGGTGCTGAACAGGCCTGTTGGCAATGGGGCATCTTCCTGGGGAAGAAGCTTCTTAAGATGTTACAGTTACCCCACCGGAGTACTGAACGGGCTTGATGGCAGTGGGTTCTGACTCTAATATCTTCTTTTAACAGCCTCATCTATACTTGTCTGTATGAACGATGTACCTATGTAAAGGTAAAAGAGAGGTCATAAGTGTGGTTAAATAAAATTTAATAAACTACTTGAAAAATTTAATTGATAGCCAATTGATAATCATCTCTAGCTGTTCTGCATTTTGGGTTACCTGATTCTTGTAAAAAAGAAAGTTTATGCCTGATATTTTCTAAGTTCTGAACATAGCTGAGGATTTCAGTACAGTTTTTGGCACTACTCAAACTATCCTGTGTGAAGTTGGGTCAAAGAGGACTACTATTCCATTAGCTTCTGTTAGCATTCCTTTTGTCCTGTGGCCTATGTCTTGGTGGAAATAGTTCTGTATGAATGGCAAGAATAAAGTTTGCATTTATGATTGTTTGAGCATTATAGTCACATAGGAGTAAGGGTGATTGATTGAAGTTTGCATTTCGATTGGTTTGTTTTGTATTTTTAATAGAAATTGATTTCATGACATAGTTTGGTTCTTGTGTGATTAGGAGTAGCAGTAAGTTGGAAATGAAGTAGTTATGCTATGAACTGTTTTGGTAAACAAATTTCAATCTAGTTTATTTGTTTATTAACTCATTGAGTGTTGCATATTTTGAAATTTAATAGTTTAACATCACTGTGTGAGTGCATTTGCTTGAATAGAATAGCTGCTGCTCAAAATGCCGGCAATTACTACTATGCTGGTAATTTCTGTTTATTTTTATCAATATGAAAGCACTGCTATATTTTACATTGGCTGAAGTACTGGATTAAATGCTGGATGAAGTACCAGAATAGAAATTTTTGCAAATTGACATGGCAAAGGTAAGAAATGTTGATGAAGGTAATGCACATGGCATGATTGGGCAAGTCTTAATTGCTATATATTGAGGTTTATGGTTATAATTAAATGTTTTTGCCATTACTATAAAAAAATTGATGAGTTATGAACTATCATGATAATTTTGGCATTCATTTAATTGATATATCACAGTTTTTCTTTTATGTTGTTAATCTGGACAATATTTCATCCTTTATTATTGATTGGCAGCCTGTAATAAAAATCATAACCTTGTTTTATTGCAATTGGGGTTTTTAGGTGTGATGAGGTTAGCTGTTCCAATTCAGCTAATTTATGGAGACTCCTTGATAGTTATTTCATGACTCTATCGACTGTTGGCATTTGATGTTATTTTTTGATGCCTTGGTGCAAAGATATAAGATATTTGATCCACATGGCTCCTCAAGTGATTTTCAACCACGTTTTCCGGGAGCATAATTCTCTAGTAGCTGGAATTTCCAAGAAGGCCCTGAATTTGGATTTGGGCCATGGTTACTTCTTTGAGTTTTTGGATGGCAAGGCCATTAATGAGGGCTACTTTCTTCTATTTTAGATGCTGCGTTTCTCAGCTTTGTGCCATCCGCTTTATGTATTTTTCTCATGATTTGTTTTGGATTAAGTCCTTCTGCTAGCAAGTTTTGCTCCTGGAACACTTGATTGTTGATCACCATCGATGTTCATCAGCATATCTGACCTGCTAAATGCGGGAATGATGAGTAAAGTCTGCAAAATCAGACTTTAATTCTATCAGACTTTACTTCGAGTTTCAATTCATGTTGTATGAGGTTTTCTTGCATAGGGACATGCAAGATCTTTGGGTTGGGGGAGATGTTGGTCTCCTATTATTAGCTGTCCAACACATCACTTTGTAGCATAACACTTATAAAACCATATGATAAGTTAGTTGTATTAATGTTTATTTGCGTATGGATATGTTTTTATGAAGACCAACGTGGACAAAGGTTTGGTAAGTGACTTTTGGTTGTTTATTTCTTGCTTTATATCGTTTTATGCATAAATTGGTTTTTAAATCTCCACATATATATATCTGGTAACCTGATGGCTCGTTATTTCTTTGTGCAGGGTTTTCGGCGCTCTAGAACAGGTTCACGATGGCTGCACCAGCAGATTTGGGGGCTTTGATCCACACTTTGGGCGTACCCTGAGCTTTCATCGCCTTCCAAAATGCCTACGCAGACTTTCCAGGTGCTGTTTTGGGGATGGTCGTTGATTAAGAAGCTGTTGCTTTCTTGTTTTAGTATTGTATAGATTTGAAGGGATTCGAGCTCCCATATTTGGCTCAGGTGTGCCGAGTTAACTGTAGAAGTTGTTTGAGGATCAATCTCTGTCTCACAATTAATTCTAGTCTGTATCTTTAGTATAAAAGGGCTTCTTGAAACCCTAAGAGAAGGCAGAGAGAAGATTGTAATACTCCATTTTATTAATACAACCAACGTTTGTTCTCTTTACAGTTTCAATTTAGAGCTGGAAGGCGTTGAGGGAGGGCCCCCTTCAGCACCAACCTTGGCATTTTGCATTGTTTGTTTTGTAATAGCAAGATAATGTTTCTTTTCCTCCGATATTGTTCTATAGAGTGCTGATAATTTTCCTCATATGCATGTCTGCAGATTCTTAGTCAATTGCAATTGGTTTATTCTGTTGAATAGATTCAGGAATAGTTTTTATTTGATACCCCTTTCTGGTTTCAGCGTGGACTGTGTGTTAATGGGCATGACTATTATTTAGGGTTATTGTCTTTATAAATTGTGTGGTGGTTTGATCCAAGCTTTGCTTTATGAAAGGTTACAGGTAGACTGAGTTTTTACATTGTTTTTTTTACTGCCAGCCTATAGCAAGACAGCGATAGACTCTTCTTGTTCACTCTTCTTATAGCAAGATAGCGATAGACTCTTCCTTTTATTGCCAGCATATAGAGAGATAGCAATAGAAGCTACGGGATTGGGTTAAACTCTCCTTATTCACAGGACTGTAAAATAGATTAAGGAATGGTGTGGGTTTAATTATTTTCTTCGATTTTCAGTATGGAGTGTAGTATTGGCAATTTGGTTAATAAAATCGACTTTAGCTGTTGAAGATCCTTTTTGCTGCAGCGTGATTGATGAATAGTTCATCCTTTTCACTTTCAAGTTTGAAGAGCTGTAGGATATCTTGTTGAAATGGAACAGCACTTGTAATATTTTGCAGAGAGGGTTTGAAGATTAGAATCTAGAGAGCAGATAGGGCTTTGTTAATAATCCTTTAAATAAGTAATTAAATAGGAAGAATTGGGCTGTTTGACATTGATGAAATAGGGTTTGTAAATGTTGCTTCTCTGAATTAACACCAGCTTCACAGTGTGCACATGCAAACCAGAACTATTGAATATTTTTCATACAGTCCTATTATTGATTAATGAGCATTGTTTGGATAACCTTGGCATTTTTTCCTGTGTGTATTAATGTGCATAAATAAAACAGAGTATATTTAAATAACCATAACCAGCCAAGCTTCGTTATAATAGGCTGTGTGTTGACCATTTAAATTCAAGAGATTACAGGTGTTACTCTGGCAATAATTTTAGAAGTATTAGTGTGGAGTGAAGTATTAGATCTCATAGGATTATAGTGTATTTTTCAGATCAATAGATCATAGTTATTGTGAAACTTATTAAGCTCTTTCATTTGTAGAAAAGATTATCAGCCCTGTAGCTGAGTGTGGATTGTGGAGTGTTTAAGGGATTGCTGTAGGGTTTGTTTAATTTATCCACAGATTGTTCTTCTGAGAGATTACTGTAGGTGGAATTTCTCTGAAAGATTAGGGTTATTTTAAAACTATCTTGCCTGCACATATAGTGTAGCAGCTCAAAGTTTACGATTGCCCGGTTGATAATTAAATTGAGGTTAATTAAGTAACATTAATTTTAACCAACAATCACCAAAGTGTACCATCATAAATCTTCTGCAGTTTGACCACCCATCAATTGATTCCTTGTGTGTTTCCCACCAGCGTGCTGGAGCGTCCTTCAATGCTTCGTTCAATGCCAGCAATTGTTGAGGTTCGGAAACTCTTTCTTCAAACTCTGTCAGAAATTCAGATAATCCAGGCAGACCTTTGTATATGGGTAGTGTAATCATTTTAGTTGTGACACGGCATAATGACTATGTGATCGACCCGCACTCACAGAACGATACCTTGTGCAAGCAATTCTGCCAATATTCTAGCGCATCATCAGAGTCAGAAGACGTAGAGCTATAGCTGCACCATCGTAGCTCATCGTTGGTAGTCGGATGGATATAATATTCAGGAATATTGAATGCATGGTCCCATCCGGTGGGATCGTCGTCCTTTACTGGCTCTATGTAGTGGTGTCCTTCAGTCGTATCGAATGGGGCGATAACTCTGAGATCGCGATTTTCAAAAGTCATCATCTGTCGCTTGAAGTTGATTACAGCTCCACTATGATTAGCCCATCCAATCCCTAGTAATCCTGGATACGAGCTTCCTGCCTCGACTACTTGTATTACATCAAAGTCGGCATATGTTTTCATTCCCTCGATGTCCACCACCATTCGCGGAAGTCTCCCAATTGGTGTTACTTTAGCGTGATTAGCTAAACGGAGCTGTACAGGAGACCAGCTCAATGGGGGGATCCCCATCCTCTGCCAAGCCTGCTTGGTAAAGATGTTGACATCCAAACCAAGGTCCAGAATAACCAAATCAAGATTATAGTTGCCAATTTGAATATTCATCCGCATCTCCTTACCCGTATTCCATCATTGCAGGGAATTGACCACGAGCTCTTGTCGGTCCTGGGTCGATCGTCGCAACAAAGCTTCAATCGCAGCAAGAGAGTTGGGATCTCTTGCCAGAGACAAACAATGTTCCAAAAATACTTGAAGCATTCTAGACCGTTTTGATGGGCCGGCCTCTGAAGTAGCATCAAAAGTAGAGGTCATTTCATACACAACAGCTTTACCTCGATCATTTTCTAGCGCATGTCATGTTTGAAGAAACGTCTACCACTCCGCATCAATATCAAATGATACCTTCTTTTGTCTAGCTAACTGAATCGTTGAGCTATCTTCTCTAGTTGTCTTTCCTCCTCGAGTGACCACTGCAATGGAAGCATCTTGCGGTCTTGGTTCTATAGAAATTGTCGCGATGTTTGCACCCTGCGGCTGATTGGGTGGTACGTTCCCCAGTTGATTTACATTTTGATTTATGTTTTGATTCAGCCGCGGATTCTAGTTCTGCACTTGTTGCTGTACTTGGTTCTGAGTGGGCTGCGGTACCTGGGGCTATGTTTGTGTAGCTAGGGTTTTCACCCTAGCTTGTGCAAATGAGCACCTACTAAGGAGAAGGGCCTCCTTAGTAGTAGTTCAGTAAAACAGTAAAACTTGACAGTAAAACAAGGTAAAATATAATCTAACATGTGCATCAACAGAAAATAAAAAGACAATAATATAATGGGAATTTTTCTTTTGTATTAAAAATGAGAACAAAGTTACATTTACCTCAAATGTTGAGGTTGGTGGAGCTCTTGCAGTAGTTTAGGAGGGCTGCTTCCGTGCTCCAATGGGTTCGTTCTCCTTCTCCAAGGTGTTTAAATAATGGGCCAAAAGGGGAACTCAAATGGGAAAACTAGCTCAAATGGTAAGCTAGGGTTTCAAGAGTGATTTTGGCAGAGTGAGGATAGGATAGATTGTGGATATGAAATGGGGAGCCTCCATCACCTATTTATAGGTTTTTTAGTGGTGGAGTGTTGACCCATGGTTTTTGGCACCATCTGGTTTAGGTCAATTGTTTTAGGGTTTTTGCTTCCTTTTTACCTCTTCCTCTTTTTTATATTTTTTATTCCCTTTTATTTGATTTTTGGGAATTTAGGGCCCTTTTAGAGGGTTTTTGCTATCTTTTGAGGAAATTTAAATTATTTTTTGGGGAAAAAGGGGTTTTTTGGCCTTTTGGTGGCTTTTTAATGGTTTTTTGAGGTTTTGGAGGCAAAGATGGTGGGAAAAATAGACAAATGAGTCCTGTGGTGAGGGAGATGAGGTAATGAGCACTTTTTAGGTGTTAATAGTCTGCAACTGGGGAATGTTCCCTGCCTTCCATCATGCAATCAACTGTGGACAATTCTCAACTGTATGATTGTTAACAAGACAGAAAGTACACTAGTTCTATAGTAGTGGGAAGCCCCGCTTATAGTGTCCCCATACCGCACAGTGATAGCATTGAACAGGTCCACGACCACCTCATCCTCCTCCATGACCAAATCCTCCACCACGTCCTCCCCGGTATCCTCCCTAAAATCCTCCCTGCTGCTGGTACTATGGTTGGTTAAATTGTTGCTGCATTGGTGCCAATTGCATCCCTTGCCCTTGTTGTGCATACTGCGGTTGCTGTACATATTGTGGTTGTTGTGGAGCCATCTGCATCGGAGCATATTGCGGTGGTTGCTGATGCTGCGGTACAAACTGCATCTTCGGTTGAGGTAGCGGTTGGCTACCTGCGGTTGCAGATGTTGTACAGTACGTTGGTCGTCCTTTACATAGAATGCATTACACATTATTTCTTGTAGCAACCCATATGCACGAAAATCCTTATCGTCGTGACCCACCGATTTGTAGAATGTACAATAAAGAGTCCTCGGGGTGGTAATCATTTTCTGCATATAAGGAAAATTGTCATGACTGTGCCCATACACCTGGCAGATGCGACACCATGGCATGATACCACCATTCAATGGATTTGGTGCTCCTGAAACCAAATAATTGCAGAAGTCCAGGCAATTGTCCTTCGTATGCCCTTCCCCTTGACATCGTGTACACCAAACATTTTCGCACTGCTCCTTGCCCTTCTTCAAATCTTGTAGCTGTATCATTAAGTTAGAGAACTGTGTTTGTATCTGCGAAATCCCGGTTGCATTTTCTCCAATCGGTGACTCCTCCAATCACATTGCAATCTCTAGAGCTTCATTGGGCGTCGAGATGTTTTGTTGCATTAGTGGTAGTTGAATATGTGGTAGCAGTGCCACGATGAACCATTTTTTTTATGTTGGATGACGCTCATATCAAAACTAACCTCTACCATCAATGTCTTGAATCGCTAGTCGAAATCCCATACCGTCTCATTGGGATACTGCTTAATGTATTGGAGAAAACTCACTATGGCTTGGGAATACCACAACAGATAGATGACTACCAGAAATCTACTCAATTCGCAAAGCAATGCTATTATAAATGACAATGTTAAAATAATGGAGAAATGTAACCAACCTCGATCCAACGTTTGATGTAGATCCCCATTGGAGCTTTCAATTCGCGCACATCCAAGCACTTGTAATCTGCAAATTAGTCTTGACAATCAATATCTAACAAGTACATGTGACATATAAATGATATTATCATTATCAATAACAATGGTCCATAATATCATAAGCAAATGTAACCCAATGTGTAATAAATGACATTCACACCATGAATGGATGAGAATATGAGTATTTCTATTAATGAACAAGAAGAAGTACAAAGTGATATGACCTCCTGCCGGCGACCAATCTGAACCAAGATCTAGATCAATCCACTTGTGCCTCCACCACTTCAATCCTCCATGAATGGAAAACCCAAACTAGAAATGAGTTTGGAAGGTGAACATAACTGGTTCACAACTACAAGGATCAATGAGTGCAGACTCAAGATAGGGAAAAAATCCACTAGAGTTCCTTTACTATTCTCTTCTTCCTCCCATCCATAAGCCATATGTGCTCAATATATAGTCCTCTCAAAGATAGGTGAAAGGACACATCGAGGCATTGCTTGGGCAGATGGAGAGCCAAAGGTCACCCAATGACCGCTTTTTGGGAGTAAAAAGTGATAAAATAGTGGTTTTTACCATTTTACATGCTACCTACAGGCTATAAGGATGCAACTCGCGGGTACGCCTGCTATAGTGATGCAACAGGTGGGTAGGAATAAAAATAGGGAAAATTGGTATCACTAAAGGATAAAAATGGATATGAATCACTTAAATGGATCCTATAGGCCAAAGAATGCTGATGCTCACAGGGTGGAATATTTCTGTGTAACAGATGCCCCCTAATGTGTGAGGTCAGATACTGAAATGTGCTACGATGGCCGAAATACATTATAAAAATCAGAAGTGGAGTGATGGAGACACAAGTGGAAAGAAAAACTCACTCATCATAATACAATAGTATCTCTGAATACATGTCGGTATAGTACAACAATATGATACAATGGCCATGAATTGGAAGTACATAATGGATACATGTCATAAGTGATCATAGACATGATCCCTTTACAGTAAGATATGGTCTTTTGCTGAAAAGAAGACAACTGGTGCAAACTGGAGGTACAAACTACAGAAATCTGATAGGTGATATCTCAGATGTAAAGTCAAAGTCATAAGTATCATACTGAATGCCACAATCATGTGGGGTCTTCTACACAAGTCTTCGATGGTGCAAGTCCCATCAAGTGAATAAAAGGAGTTGGGGTCGAACCTGATGAGACATCGTTTGATTACTAGTCAATGATGTATACCGTTAACGATGCGAGATGACCCACCAATAATGAAAATGGGCATCAAGGCACAGAGCAAAATCATCAGAGTGTGAATAAATGGGTTGAAGTCGAACACTAGGATGAATCCATCAATTAGGTGACATTGATGTATTCCCAAAACTGTCGATGGTGAGAGAATCTTCCACTAATGACTGCAAGCCTCAAGGTACTCAACCGTGTTGATGTATATGTAACTTTGGAATGTATTTCACATATATGTATATTGTATTTCTATAGAGATGTTATTATTCCTCTATACGGAAGTGTCGTCATTTATATTGTAAGTGTCGTAACTTATACTTGATGGGTTATTAGACCACCTTGTTGGGGTCGGCCCTGTATAAGTCATGTGGGTCAAAGGGTTATTAGACCACCCTATTGGGGGTCGACCATGTGGGTCAAAGGGTTATTAGACCACCCTAGTGGGGGTTCGCCCAGTCAACATTATGTTAAGTGGTTAAGTTGAGGCTGAGCTAGTTGATTAAAGGTCAAGTCAAGTTAGTGTATAAATAGAGAGTGTGTCTCTCTCATTTTACACATTCTATTCTCTCACTCACACTGTGGAGAGTGGCACACTTGTGGAGGAGGAGGCTCTGCTACTAGGAGAATACTATCTCTTGTATTCTGGTTGTATCATTTCTCTATCTATCTCTGAGGAAGTTATTGGGGTTTTTCACCTTTATGATTTTCCCCAAGTAAACTCTGTGTCTCTTGTGTGCTTGCATTATTGTGTCCATAATTGATATGTTGTAGATTTGCTGTACATGTTGTTCTCTTAGTTAAGATCCTAGATCATATTGAAGTAAATTCTGAAAATTTAACAAACCGAACTCTAAGCATCAAGTCCCGGAATAAGTGAGTTGAAGTCTTCGGAACGAGACTCACTGGAAGGAGGGCATTAAGGCATCCCCCATCAACCAGCACGAGGTACCAACAATGCTGAAAGATTTGGAAGATCTCAGGTGAAATGGACTGACTCAATAGGGATGGCCGACATGCAATAGTCAAGAGAACAGAGGAGTAGCCGACACTGGTTTCAGGACTTCCTTTGAACAAGAGCATGAGCAGATGGATAGACTCAGGCAGCATAAACTTGACATAAACTGTGCAATGTAGGAGGCATTACAGAGGGCTCCATAATGACTGGAAGCTTAACCAATCGGTGGAGAAAATTGAGAGACAATTACAGTTCCTAAGGCCAAACTATAGTCCCGATTCATAATGTATGGAGTGGAATGAATTCTCTGTTCAAAGGGGACACAACAACTGCCAACAAGAAATAGTGACCATAATCCCGTCCGGCTTCTTGGAATATTTTATTTTTTTGGTCTTTTTCATATTTGGGAAAAGCTTGAAAAAGAATAAAATTGCTTATAGTAGAATAGTTGAGGGAACGAGTGTCGAATAGCTAGCAGACTAGTCCCAAGTAGTGGAACATACCTATGCTCAATGCAAGGAAGTGTGTGCAGGATGTGGACACTCGGGGGCATGTTCCCTCAGGGTCAATAGGTCATCAAATTGTGAAGGGAAAATATAAGCTCTATAGGGCTCGACAGGGAAAAGTGCTCAGGCACCAAGCTAACAACTAGGTAAGCGGGAGCTGGCACAAGGCTCAAGCGGAAAGCAAGATGATGCAATGCAATCACAACATGATATAACTGAGGGGAGTCATTTTTTCATAAAGTTAGTCTCCTCACCCGAAAAAGTGTAAAACAATAAGAGAAGAACTCTTCTAGTCATGTATGAATAGAGTATACCTTTTTCGTAATTAATCCACAAAGGTCCGGAAAAGGGGTAAACTTATACATAAGTGGATGTCGCTTCAAATCCTTTAACGAGTCTGAAATAACAAGTATACTTGGCAATCTTGTTTGATTTGGAAAAGTCTAACAAGGGCTTAAAAAAGACTTTATAAAAATCTTTTCCGTAAAGGTTTAACGAGTCCGAAAAAGTAAACTCGTGACCTCCTTACTGTTTTTAACGAGCTTAAAGGAGATATGGAAGAATGCTCGTAATGAGAGAAGACGAGTGTCAGGGATATGCGAGACTAGTTCCAAGCGCATGGCACAAAGCTATGGATAATGCAAGGAACATGAGCAAGATAAGGACACTCAAGGGGTGTCTACAAATTCAGATAGTAATAGGTTCAAATGCATCATAACAATGGGGAGGCCCAAACCTATATGCAAGGTTCCAAATATTCCTACCATGGCCGAAGCAAATGTCGAAAAGGACCAGTAAACAAGTATAAGTCCAGCAAAGAATCCTGTCTCCAAGAAACATAAGTACCAAGATCATCTCTAAAACATATGTAAAGAAAACTCTGATACAAGTCACTGTGGTAGAATCATCTTCAACTTCACTATTGTTAACCTCAGACATAACGCAGGTAGAGCTAACCACTGAAGGTGGCATAGTACCAATACCTGAGGGATCAAAATGATCATCTTCAAAATGAAGAGCAAAGCTGAAGGATGTGAAGGAATCTGCAAGAGAAAATTCATCATCATGGGAGTTGGAAATTCTAGAAGTAGAATCGAACTCATCAGGATCATCGATTTGTGGATCCATACGAGAGTCTAAAGACTCTTCACTAGGGAAATAAGAATTTAATGTCAAACTAGGGCTAGACAAAACTATGCCTGGATCAAAATGCATGGTAGACTGTATTCTAGACTTATCTTGTTCAATAAGATCAAGGGTAGGAGGGGAACAAGATCTATGATAAAGATCCCCCCACGACTTGTCATCACCACCCATGGTCTCAATAAAAACTTCGTTTGAAGGTAGAATACCATCGAGGAAACCATGTGAACAAGATAGGTCGACTGCACGCCCGGGAAACATAACGAGATCTTCTTCAACTGTCTGGGAAGAAGAAAGATCCGGATCTGCAGTGGTTTGTTGGATATGATCATAAGTGAGCTCAACTACAGATAAGGGCATAGACATCCTGACGTGCACAATGTCTCCAGGAATAGAATCTGCGGACGGTAAAATCCATGGATCATCACAATAGGAAGTCTGGAATGGCATACTATTCGAAGGAGGAGGCACACTATCAGAAATGGTTCTAATAAAATTCACAGGTGTGGAATGGTTAAAAGTTCCCATCAATGAGGGGTACATCCCAACACCTATGTTCCCAATTGCCGACTGAGAATCATAAACTTGCGGGACTACAGATCCCGTGGATGTTGTGGATGGAGTGCCAACATAATCCAGCTGATCGATCATCACAATCTTGCCTTCATGGGGAAAGCAAATAACTCCAAACACAGTAGACATGACAGCCTTCATAGTGTACATCAAGTTCCGACCCAGTAAAGGTTGTAGTCGATGGGCGCATCAACCACTTTGACTTCAATAGGCACAGACTTACCTCGCAAGGAGACAACAAGGGAAGGGATAATTCCATGTGGCGTAAAAGACCTACCATTGAATGCAGTGAGTGTAGTTCTAGACGCGAATAGAGGAGGAGAGCCAAGAGCTTTCCAACAAGTCAATGACATTACTGATGCAGAAGCACCTTCATCAACCATAGTACGTTTGATGAAGCGTTTAAGGAAAACCACCTGGATTTGAAAAGCCACGTGGTAAGGTAAGCTAGGCTGGACATCAGTAGTGTCAAATTTGACAACACTACGACTTCCCCCATCCTGAACTCCTAACGCACTCAAAAGGGCATGCTTCTGAGAAGGACAGGCTTGCAAAACGTCAAGAGTCGACATGGCACACGGAGTTTGGCCCAAATCTTCTACGATGGAGTAGTTCTGAGCGGCTCGAGCATTAGGATTATGCATGGAGCACTTAAGAACACCTTTCGGTATCCGCGGCATAATGGAAGGATTCTCGATATGCAAGGAATGATCAGGAGGAGGGGAGGCTCATTCCCCAAATTCGGTTGTGGTGCACCATAATTTCGTTGACGAGTAGCAACACAAACCTCCGACTGAACCATATTCACACATCCATAACCACTAGTATTGGAAGAAGCCGTTTCATTAGTACCATAACAAGTGGTGGGAGCATGCGAAGCCATGTTTTGATGATGAGGAAGGGGATCCTTCAACACAGCTGGGCTCTATGCCAAATGCTTCGATGCTTCTTCAATTCGAGGACATAAGTGAGTAAGATGATCCTCCCCACAAAGCTTGCAAGGGAATTTCACCTTACGCCTAGTTTTACGATCCTCGCCAACATTACCGTCTTCCCGAGGAGGGTTAGCATTCTCTTTACAAGGAGTATTACGATTTCTATTATTATTACTTCCATTGTTTCCACAAGACTTAACCAGTTTCAAAGGTAGGAATGCCTATATATACAATTACAATTTGGAGAGCAAGTTGACCCTTTCAGTGGTCGACTACTCTAATAATAGACGGTATTGAATATAGGAAAACGACTCTATCCAGCATCCCTTGACAACACATAACCAAAAATGGTTCCGCTCAGCATCTCATGACAACTCATATGCCAAGGAACGGATTCATGATGACTCAGAACAGCACACGGGAGGTCCCCCAAGGTCTACGGCGTCATTCTTCTATGCAATAGTTGGAGAGTTAATTCTTCTTCGACGTGGGCAAAAGTGGATGTGGTGTCAAACTGGGTGTATAGGAGGAAGAATCTTCTAGAACTCCAGCTCAGAAACCACCAGAGCCATGTCTCGAATGAAATCCACATGTCAGTTCATCTTTTAACAACCTGAGCTTACCTCAACCAGTGATTCTGTGGATCGAATGCAAGTCCGAACGGTAGGCTGAATGGACATGACTTCAGTAAGCGCCTAATTAAAGTTTCTGTTGAGAGCCATCATCTGTAAAATAAAATAAAGTTATTAAACAAGCCAGATAATCGTTAATAAACCAAAATATGGCGAATCTTGCCCAACATTCATAGGATGTATAAATAAATGCATACCTATCCCATTCAACGGTTTAAATGGCAAAAAGAGCAATTTATGATATCAAAAATGATGATAGAGTCGCCATTCTAAGTATATTTATCGACCAAAAACAATGACAAAGTGCGTACCAACAAGCGCGTAGTGTGATGGAAAAAGATCGCGGTAAGTCAATTGTTTATGACATGGCCTCGGCTTTCGACTCAACGTTGGAAGCAGGACCGTCGCGTTAGTTTGGCACCTTACAATACTTCATTGAAATTTGTTTATCGCTGGCACGTGATCCTGATGCACTTGCTGAGCTCGAGAGTTAGCTGCATCGTCCGACTAAAGGATGGAGGTAGTCCGCGGTGAACGCCTTACAGAGAAAGAAGACAGGAAAAGAAATGCGTATGAATGTCTAGATTGGGGATTACGATTTCGGTTCAACTATTTTGGATCTAGGCTCTGATGTTAACATATTGACAAAGCAGGCATGGCAAAAGATGGGGAGTCCAACACTGAGTTGGTCTCCTGTACAACTGCGAGTGGCTAATCAGGACAAGTTGACACCAATTGGGAGAGTTCTGCACCTGGTTGTGGATATTGAGGGGATGAAGACATATGCATATTTTGATGTCATTGAGGTTGTTGAAGGTGGAAGATCCTATCCTGTGTTGCTGGGGATTGGATGGGCTAATGACAGTGCAGTAATCATTAATTTTAAGAAGCGGATGATGACATTTGAAAACCAAGATCTCCGTGTCATCGCTCCGTTGGATCCGACTGAAAGGCGATGATATGTTGAACCTGCCAAGGATGAAGTTGGAAGAAGATGGGGTCATGCATACAAAATTTTAGAAGATTACGTCCATCCGACTACTGGTGGAGAACTTGGTTGGTGCAGCTCCTGCTCCATGTCTTCCGTTTCGGATGATGCTTTAGAAAATTGATAGAATCTCATGCATGAGTTATCATTATGAAACTGTGGGTTGATCACCCAGTGGCTGCGGCGTGTTGCGACTGAAACTATTGAGTTTCTAGTGTATGAAGGACTTCCTAGATTGTCTAAATTTCTGGTCATATTGAAGCTAAGGTGTCAGAACCACAGAGCCTGCTAGAATTAGAGGAGGCGCTGAAGGCTACTCTAGCACGTTGGTGGGAAACCCATAAGAAGTCGATTATTGATTGGTCACAGTGTTGACAGTTGATGATAGTTCGCTTTGGCGACACATAAATATACCACATTAGAAGTTATGATGGGAAGAATGACCCTGGCAGTCATCTGATGGAATGCCAGACTCTGTGGGATTCACGACCACGGGATGAATGGGTCCATGCTTTTATCCATACTTTGGATGAAATGCCGCGATCATGGTATGCCACAGCAGAGTTGCGAGGGGAGATTACCACTTGGTTAGAGTTGATCGTTTGCTTTACTCATACCTTCAGCTTCATGGATGCCAACCCAGATGTCCATAATTCTTTGCAGCTCATCCATGATGTTGTTCTGAAGGTAGTTCCAGTGGCATATTCTGTGGATCCGAATATGCACTGTAAGATGTAGTCAATGATGGAATGTTATAATATCACTCACTATTACATATGGGCAGATTGTTCCACGAAATATTTCCACGTTTTCAACATTCGTGGGTAAAAAAAATTAATTTTTATATTTTTTGTTTTTCAGGGCGGAAAAACCATGGCAATATCCACGCTTTGTAATGTTCCATGAACTTTCGTCGATATAGGGACGAACTATTTAGGTTTCACTATTTGTAAGTCCCCTTTATTTTTCATATTCTTTTTCTCTTCATTATTATCCTATATACTTTGATACCATAGGAAACACCTCATCACCATCATCTATAACTCTTTTACCACCTTCAACATCTTTGCAATATGTTTCCTTTCTCTCCCAATGGAGCTTACATCCCAAAATGTGCTTGTTAAATGGAACATATTTCCTCAAGCTACTTCCACTCAATGGTATTCAAAACTTCCCCATCCTCTCTCCTCTACACCATCACCACTATCTCAATGAACACAACTAATGCTCGCCACTTGAAAACTTATCATCATTATACTTTGCTTTCATTGCAACCACTCCTCTATTGCAATATTGATCTTCAAATTGTTTCTCATATTCTTCATATTTTCTACTTATTGACATAAACTCTTCTTACTAGAGAAATTTCTACTTCTCCATGATGAACACATCATATATTCCTTCATCATCTTCATCTTCAATATTTATAGTTATCTACTTTGCATTCTCACTTAAACATCTTATTCCATGACAAACATGCATGTGTATTCCTTCATCATATTCCTATTCAAGATTTCTCTACTACTTTGCATTTTCATCTCAACAACTTATTCACTTTGGCAACATCATTGTTTCATGTTTTATTTGGTCCATTCCACTTTCTTTTCTTTTGTTGCACATTCCACTTGATCTACAACAAAATCAACACAAAATATTTTGGGATATTCATATTATATTATAAGTTATGGTTATTTATGTATCTATAATACTAATAATACTAATGTTTGTAATGTTTGGGGGTTGTCAACTTGAAATGCTCTGTTGGAAGTTAAAGTCCTTATTGAGCTTTCAAAGCATGTTGAAGATGCCATTACTTGTTGCCTTTACGCACTACTTGGGGTCCTTATAATACTCGCATTTTTTCAATTACTTCATTTGTCGTGAGTGCTCCACTACTATAGGGATATATATACCATAGCTAGCTCCATAGTGGTGGTGGAATAATGAAATACCAAAGCATGCCACAAAGCTCATATGGGATCATGACTTGTATCTAAAATTTGGGTTAATGGTGAGGGCATTAAAAGTAACTTTATGATAGCACATGGGTTCTTGGTTTCTACACCATTGTCGAGTGTTTCGATGTCATAGTTCGTTTGTTGGAGCCTATATGTTGGATGCACTTGAGGGTTTCATAGTATGACCTGAGCTTGGCTCATGGCCGTTAGTCCACCACAAAGGTTGCATATGCAGCAATGGTGACAACTACACATGCAGGTAACTCTACGATAGCACATGGGTTCTTGGTTTCTACACCATCGTCGAGGGTTTCGATGTAATAGTTCGTTTGTTGGAGTTTGTATGTTGGATGCGCCTGAGGGTTTCGTGGTCTGACCTGAGCTTGGCTCATGGCCGTCATCCCACCACGAAGGTTTCATATGCAGGATTGGTGACAACTACACACGTAGGTAACTCTACGATAGCACATGGGTTCTTGGTTTCTACACCATCGTCGAGGGTTTCGATGTCATAGTTCATTTTTTGGAGTCTGTATGTTGGATGCGCCTGAGGCTTTCGTGGTCTGACTTGAGCTTGGCTGATGGCCGTCATCTCACCACGAAGGTTGTATATGCAGGAATGGTGACAACTACACACGCAGGTAATAGCCTTATTGTATTTCTTGTTAATTTGAATTGATACGAATACAAACTCAGGTTCTGACCGATATATTTTTACTTACTTGGTAGGTAATAGTTTGGCCCTCTCCATTTGCGTGGTTACTAGTTGATGGTACAGGTTTAGACTTGGAGGCATTTGAAATTGGTAAGCTCAGAGTCCACATTTAATTACCTCTTCCTCTCACCTCTGTGGAGTGTTCATTGAGGGTTTCGATGTCATAGTTCGTTTGTTGGAGTCTGTATGTTGAATGTGCCTGAGGGTTTTGTGGTCTGACCTGAGCTTGGCTCATGGTCATCCCACCACGAAGGTTGCATATGCAGGAATGGTGACAACTACACACGCAGGTAATACCCTTATTGTCTTTCTTGTTAATTTGAATTGATACGAATACAAACTCAGGTTCTGACCGGTATATTTTTACTTACTTGGTAGGTAATAGTTTGGCCCTCTCCATTTGCGTGGTTACTGGTTGATGGTACAGGTTTAGACTTGGAGGCGTTTGCAATTGGTAAGCTTAGAGTCCACATTTCATTACCTCTTCCTCTCACCTTTGTGGACTATTCATCGAGGGATTCGATGTCATCGTTCGTTTGAATGTTTGGTTCTCTATTTAATCTTTGCGTTTTCCAATGTATAAGATCCAAGTGTATGCGTAGAAGAAATGGGGTTTAAGAAGGTTGCCCTATTTTCTTGTAGCATGAGAATCTATAAATGGTAACTGCTGATAGATATTCCATACTGAATAAAATTGTTTTGTTCTTCTATGTAGGCGATTTAGTTTAAATGTTTCTGTTTCCCAAGATACTTTTGCCTCATTTCTAAATTATTTTCATGGGACCTGGGCTTTTGGAATTCTACCTGGGGTTTCGATACCTGACCTGGGTGTATATCGTTTTGTTGGTGTCAATGTGGGATTCGATCCTTGGATTCTGTTAGGTTTCTAGAGTTGCAATATAAACCTTAGAGTCTGCGTCCATAGGGTTTGAGCAGTAATAATCCTTGAAGGTTTTGTTGTGTTCTGATATGGTTTCAATAAATCGTGTTTACTATGTAATGTTCCCATAATTGATTTCCTGAGTGATTTAAATTATGAGTTTTGGTTCTTTCTTTACTACTGCGTTTTTGGAATTTCATAAATAGAGATATAAAAGACTTTAAATGGGTGGAATGTTAAAGGGATTCGATCCCAGTTCCTGCGTTTGGAACCCAACGCTTGTTTGTATTTAATGTATGCGGTTTTGATGAAAGATGGTTGTGATGCTGATGATTGTTAATTCATTTGATTGAAAGATGACTATGTAAAAACGTCCTGCATTTTCGTTAAAGTTGTAAAAGTAATGGAATGTCTGAGTCTACGTTTGCAAATCGTAATTTTGTTGATATGGTTGAAGCACTAGATCTAGCTACAGGATAAGACTATAACAGCGCATACGTCCTCATACATTAAGCCATAAGAAAGAAATACACAAGACAAAGCCAGGGTATGTATCACATTTATTGTTTGGTGTTTCCTATCTACTTTATATGTGTTTAGAAGATTGTGCAGTCATGTAATGGTTATCTGTGTAAGCAACTTACATCTCGAGGACCAACTTCAGCATAGGGACCACACAGGAGTGCTAAAGTTGATAGAGATCAAAATTATGTTATAAATTCTTTTATTGTTGCTTTAGCGCTAGTCAGAAATTTCAATGGTAATTGTGAGGAAATTTTGCTTCTGTAGACCATATTGCTAAATTGAAAGGTAACATAGGTGGCTTTTATTTTCTATAGTACAAGGTACTATATTTGCACCCACACTTCAGATCTGATTTTTGGTTTAATGTTGATGTGTAGATCTTCAACGACACCTCTCTTATTGTTATTTGATCAATAGAGAGAAATGAGGGATATTTTTATTTGGCATCCCACCACCCTTCCTTATTCTATGATGATGAAATTTCAGGCTATAGTGGATGGCTATACATTTGAGAGAGATATGACTGGTTGTACCTTCCCCACCTTGATTGAGATATGATTGGTCTTGTGGTACCTTATCTTTCACTTGTGTTTAATGGGGTCATTTACCCTCCTTGAGTAACTTTTTTAAAACCACCTTGTTGAAGTTTTTCTCTTATAGAGTACTACGGTTGTTTGGACACATTTGGAGCATACCCTTGGTTCTAAGGGTCATGGGTCCCAAGGCTACCACCTTCAGGATTGAAGTGCAGTTGACAATGGAAGACACAAGTGTAGTTTATTACCACCATGCAAATTTAATTTGACCTTTCAATTCCCATCACCATTTCCTCTCATACGACGTCCCACAACCATTTCTCTTGATACCCACTCTTTATTCATTCTGTATGCATTTCACTATGCAACCGTCTTAGATTCTCACTACATTTTCCCTCAATTAGTTTATCAATTCAGTATGACCAATGCCCACTGTCCAAGGAGTGTTGCCAACAGTCGTGGGTCATACCGAATTGATAAACTATTTGAGGGAAAACGCAATGAAAATATGAGACGGTTGCATAGTGAAATGCATACAGAATAAATGAAGAGTGGGTATCAAGAGAAATGGTTGTGGGACGTTGTATCAATGTGATTGTAAGGCACTCTTTGAAGGTGAAGTCCACAATTTTAAGTCTTTTTCCTCATTTTCATGCCTTTTTGTAAGACAATAAGGAGGGTAGTGGAATCAACATTGAAAATGGTTTCCATCCAAACCTATCAAGTATACTTTTAGGTCAGCAGTATTCTTGACTCTGAACTGTAGCTATAGTTCAGAGAAAAGAATACTGTTGACCTAAAAGTACACTTGATAGGTTTGGATGGAACATATTACTGTGGACATCTATGCTATTGTATTTTTGGTTTAATGTTGACGTGGAGATCTTCAACTATACCTCTCTTATTGTTATATGATCAATATGTTTATTTTATTAGCTATTACTAATTGAGTTATTAAATACTTGTTGTACCTTCCCCACCTTGATTGAGTTATTATTGGACTTCTGGTACCTTGTCTTTGACTTGTGGTTAATGCGAACATTTACCCTCCATTTTTTTATATCACCTTGTTGAATTTTTGGTCTTATAGAGTACTTGACTTTGATCACCTGTGATCAGTTGTGGTGTGCTGATAATCACTTCTTTTATGCTGAGACTTGGTTGAAGTTTATAATTTTTGTGACTTTATTTATGTTGAGTTATGTACTGTGCTTGACTGTCATTGACCTAATTAACTCCAGTCATTCTCTCTCTCTGGTTTGTACACACCCTCTTGTAGGGTTAGCTGGTTCACTGGCATCTCTGAGGCATAAATAGTCTTTTCTGAAAGTAACACTTCTAAGTATATTTTCAAGAATAGTTTCACACCCAGGTTGGTATCTTAAACTATATCTCTATTTTTGTTATATGATATATATGTTTATTTTATTACATGTTACTGAATATTAATAGTTTATCGTTTTAGTTTGCTTGTCAGTGTAACTCATTATAACAGTTTTGAATATACCAAAGAGCCTGTGTTAAGAACTTATGGGTTGTACATTTGGAGTTCTTGGTTTCAAGAGGTAAGTATTTAGACTGACTAATGTATATCCATGGAATACTTTTTTCTGGAAATTTGTTTTTATTGTTTCTATTGGCATTTGTGCTATGGAACTAATGTGAATTGTGTTCACTATTATTAGCTGATACAGGGAGGGCACATACTACCTTAAAGGTGTTTGATTGTTATGGCATTCTTGTTTTTTATTAAATGTTTTTTTGCACATTGACTTTTTGCTCACATAATTCAAGAAACGTTTATAACCTTGCACTGTAATCACAACATCTAACTGCATGGAAGTTGGGACATTGTTACTTTATCACATGTGCATGTGCCCTCTGTTTTCTACCTTTGAATGCAAATGACACAAAAACCTATCTCAGTGGTTACAAATATGCATTTGGATATTTGTATACTGGGGTAAATTGTGAGGTGCAACATGTAGTCGTGTCCTTCAAGACACTGTTTATGCTATGTATTGATATTCAACATTGTGCTTAATAATTATGTATTTGCTTGTTTTAAACACATAAGCTCGCAACTAAATTAGTGAGGTTTATACCTATAATTATCTAAAAACATCTGAAGGCTCACTATTATCTAGGGTCTCAAACACCACCTTTCACAAGAAATTAGCATTTCTTTAGTTCATTGTGCTGTCAGTTGACCATAGAAATATTATATATATCATGGAAGGGCAAGGCAGAATCAGTTGATATTCCTCGCTCGACACCTAATTGATTACCTGGTCTTTTCCATTGACAGGAAATTAGGATCATCTCCATTTAGGGAATCTTGTAGCAGTGAGTCCCCTAATGGGGGCTACAAGTGATGTGCCCACTGGTAATGAACTAGATCTTTGCTTCCAATTGAGGGAAGATGGTCCCTTTGAAGATAGAAGGCTTCCTCTAATTGTATCATGCCTTGGCCTTGAGACAGGAAATTCAATGAAATTGAGAGTCCTTGATTGAGACTAAACCATTTTAGTGGAGAGATTTCATCCATAAATGATCATAGAATGAGATATAGACACTATGGGAAAACACATGATGATGTTGATTTGTGTGTGATTGCATATGCAGCTAGAAAATATATAGAAGGTGGCATGAAATCAAATGAAATTCTAGGTAACAGCAAGTGCAGAGAAGTTTCATGTGTCACATAAGAAGACGACAATAGATTATGGAGAAAATCCCATCTCCATGAAGTGTTGTATGGAGTCTGAAATATTTGCACGGGAGATGTAAACATGGTTGTGATACATGTAAAATTATGTAATTTGTCTTTGTTTGAAGTTGTTTGGTCTTAAGTGAATAAATCTTCCCATTTGAGTGCATGTTAATTGCATTGTTTGCATGTGGTGCCTATATAGTTCTATGGTATTTTTGGTAAATCCTCTTACATAAAGTGCACTTGATAGTGAAAATTTATGCAACTCATCAAAATTTGCAATTGGGATCTTTATTTGTTTTGGTTTTTATTGGGTTCGTGCATTCATTGGATCAGGTGGCCTCTAACATGGAAGCTAAGATGGGCTCTTCTATTGTGCCCTACAAAGAGTTGCTTGTTAAAAAATGCAGTGAGTGTTGAGAATTGAAAACCGTAGCATTGCAAACTTCATATGATAGAATTTGTGGAACAATTGTTTCTTATAGTGTATTCATGACAAGTAGAATTGTGATCTTATTTCCTTGGAGGGGTTTAAAGTAAAACTTTATCATGTCATTGCTTTAATGCAAGATACTAATGAAAAATGTACACTAAGGTCACATTTCTATAAAGTCAAATCTCGTACATTTTTCACTTCATATAGAAACATCAAAAATACATTTTTTATGTTCATTCAGGCACTCGAGATTGATACCTTTATTTTATTGAGTAAGGAAAGATTGATACCTTTCTTTTATTGAGTACATTCTTGATCAGGATTCCCATGAGAATAGGGGCCTTTTCCTTAAGGCCTCAATGATATATTACCATAGAGCTGGGAGAAGGGCCCAAGGGAGAAGCTCAAGGCATGACTGTTCAACCAGATGTGGGATTTAGAATGTGACAAGGAAGAGATTCTGGTGGTTACCGAAAGTTGGAGTTTCGATGGTGATCGGATCACCATTCAACTGCAATCCACATGTGCTTAAGACTGGGGCTTACAATTCTTCCTATTTATAAATTTAGTTCAAGTTCCTGAGATATCTATCTAGGACTGTGTTTGTTGTTTACAAGCAAGTTTGTTGATAAATGACTACGAGAAAGTTCTATTAAGAAGTGAATAGAGGTAAGGTATAATTCTTTGTAAGACCATGCTCATAGATTGAAAAACGTTGTTTAAGCCTTATGATTATTCAAAGGACATAAAGATGTGAAATATGAGCTTGAAGAAGAACAATTTGCAAAGCATTGCAACATATTGATAGCATATTTGAAGGACTTGTGTTATAACTTGAAGATTGAGCATATTCTTTGTGACCAAATTGAAGTTGAGTTTGAATAGGGTTATGGGAGAAAATCAGTTATATCTTCATGAAGACCGAGCCTATTCTTTGTGACCAAATTGAGTTTGAGTTTGAATATTTGTGCCATTAAAAGACAAAACTTGAAGTTGAAGAATTGATTGTTGAAAAGGAATAAGTATGGAAACTACTTGAACAAATTTGATTTCTATTGCTGCTTATCATAAAGACTTAATGGTAACTACTTTAAGGAATACAATGCAAGATTATTTGTTTGATGAAGTTTGATAGAATTGGAAACCATCATTAAGCAGACTTGTTTACAGATTTGAAAGGAATCATTGAGATGTAAGAGAAGGTTCATGAGAAGTGCTTTCAGTCTATCTGAAGCCAATCTATGACTGTATCGTCGCATTCAATTTTTTTTTTTAAACTCCCAGGTATTGTCTCTATATCGTCGAACATCAATGTAGGCCATACAAAATGTTTCGACGTAGTTGTTGAACCTGCCACGAACGTTTGGGAATGCAACCGTGGATACTGCGACAATGATTCATGGAACTTTAAAAGTATCTTCCATGCAGGTGCTGAATCTGCCATGAAATATTGTGAATGGATTCGTGTATATTGTGATGAATATTTGTGGAAGGTTCAGCACATTCGCGAAAATTTATAGGAGTTGTGCGTCGATATAGAGACGAAAGTGCGTGGAAGGATTCATTTTTTGTGGATATGAGAAGTGTTGTGTTGTTGACACATGGCATCAACGAAACATTGCTATTGCCACGAAGTGGAAGTTTCGTCTCTATATCCACGGATTTCTTTCCACAAAAAAAACCCCAATCATTGAAACAAGGATGAAAAATTCGTGGCTATTACAATGAACTTTCGTGGCAAATTAGACCATATGTAGTAGTGACTCGTGGGCTGGAGGATGGGGTTGACCCACATAATGTCAATATTTTGGAATCAGAAGGCATTCGCGATGTGGTACAGATCTATTCAGTCAGAAGCTGAAGCTCAAGAAGGTCAACATTGGGACGGAAGCAAACCCAAAATTTGTGAATGTTGGCGACTACTAGGATGAAGACATGATGGCAAAGGTCACCGACTTGTTGCATGAGTTCCAAGATCTGTTCCCTTTGAAGTTTTCGGAGATGAAGGGAATCTTAGGGGATCTACGGGAGATGAAGATTCCGTTTAAACCTGATGTAAAAGCGATTAGGCAGCGACCATATCAATTGAATTCATGGCATAAGGAAAGGGTCAAAGTTGAACTTGATCACATGTTGGATGCCGGCATAATTGAACCAATTGAAGAATCGAAATGGATTAGTCCAATGGTGGTGCAAGACAAGAAGACAAGTGAGGCCTGGATTTGTTCCATTGAATGATGCATGTATGTATGATCCATTTCCGACACCATTCACTGATGAAGTATTGGAGGGCATGGGTGGCCAAGAGATGTATTCCTTCACGGATGGTTTCTCTACCTATCATGAGATCAGGATTGCAAAAGAAGACCTCCGCAAGACAACATTTGTGACTGAGTGGGGTTGTTTCTAATACATGGTGATGTCATTTGGGCTGAAGAATGCACATGTGATATTCTCTTGGGTTGTTGTTGCTACCTTCCAGGATTTTATTTAGAAGTTTCTGCAAGTTTACATGGATGACTGGATAGTGTATGGCTTGATCAATGATCATCTGGAAAAATATGCAACTTATGTTGGAGCGCTGTCGACAGCATCAGATATCACTGAACTTGAAGAAGTTCATTTTCTGTGCACCATTTGGGATACTGTTGGGTCACATTATTTGCAAGCATGGATTGTTGGTCGACCCAACAAATATTGCGCTCATTCTGAGCTTAACACTGCCTACCAATGTCAAGTAGTTGAGAGCGACGTTGGGGCACACAGGGTACTATCTCAAGTTCATTCAGGGTTATGCTACGATCACGGCTCCTATGGAGAAGTTGTTGAAGAAGGATGTGGTATTTCAATGGAGCCCAGAATGTCAAGTCAGTTTCAAGATGCTGAATGCTAAGATGGCTTCAGCATCGATACTGGTATTTCTGGACTGGGGCAAGGAGTTCCATTTCCATGTAGATGCATCATCGATTGCGCTAGTATTAGTGCTCACGCAACCAAGGGAGTGAGATCTGGATCACCCAATTCCTTTTGTGAGTCAGAAGTTGTCATCTGCAGAGAGGAATTATACAACTACAGAGAGGGAAGGCTTTGCAATGGTATATGCGCTGCATAAGTTTAGGCACTACTTATTGGGAGGTCACTTCAAGATGTTCAAAGACTAGTCTGCTTTGAATTACCTAGTCAATAAGACTGTGTTGGGGGGGAAGATATGTCGCTGGTTACTTCTCTTTCAGGAGTTTGATTTTAAAGTGATTGTGAAGCCAGGCAAATTGAATGCGGGGCCAAATCATCTGTCGCAGATTGAGATAGGGGAGGAACCAACTAACATCAAAGATGGGCTCCCAGATGCACAACTGTTTAGGGTTGAAGTAGCTGATGACTACTATGAAGAAATAATTCAGTTTCTGGTGACAGGAACTGCACCAGAGGGGTTCAACACAACTCAGAAGAAGCAGCTGGTGGTTAGGGCTACAGTTTCCAATTGATTGCAGGATAATTGTACAAGCTGGGATCAGATGAGATCTTGAGGCGCTATGTCTTGCCTCATGAGCAAGGGAAGATCTTGTCGGAAGCACACGTAGGAGTGGCTGGTGGGTACTATGGCTGTCGTGTGACTACTAGGAAGGTGCTTCACATAGGGATTTGGTGGCCCACTCTTCACAATGATGTGACGGATTATACGCAGACTTGCGATGTTTGTCAAAGAACAAGAAAACCCTCCAAGAGAGATGAGATGCTTCTAATACCTCAAGTAACAATGCAGCCATTTGATAAATGGGCAGTGGATTTCGTGGGACCTATCAACCCACCTAGGAAGCGCACTGGTGCACGATACATAATCATAGTGACTGATTAATTGACAAGATGGGTGAAGGCTACACCAGTTGTAGATTGCACCGCTACAACAACAACGCGTTTCTTGTTCGACAATATTGTCACTCGGTTTGGCTACCCAATGATATTGATGAGTGATCAAGGGAGTCACTTCATTAATCGTATTGTTAGTGCATTGACAAAAGAGCTTCAGATATAGCATAAGAAGAGTATGCCGTATCATTTGCAGGAAAATGGCACGGTGGAAGCTTTCAACAAAGTCTTGGAGAATGCACTGACCAAGGTTTGTAATGCGAACCGCGATGACTTGGATTTGAAGATTCCAGTAGTCTTGTGGTCATATCGCACCACTTGCAAAGGGTTGATGCACCATACACCTTTCAAATTGGTGTATGGGCAAGAGGCATTTATGTGTATGGAGTAAATTGTTCCGAGTTTGCGCATAGTGGCAACGACATGCATGAATGATGAGGCAGCATTGGCAAAGCGACTGGAGCAGCTGGTACAGCTTGAGGAAGACTGCTTTATCGTTGGTTTTCACCAGCGCATGGAGAAGGATTGACAAAAATCATGGCATGATTTCCACCTCAAGAACACATAGTTTTAGCAAGATGACTTGGTGTTGTTGTATGACAACGAGTTCATGAAGCATCTAGGGAAGTTACAGATGCATTGGCTCGGTCCATATCACATCAGTGGCGTAACTTCAGGATGCATAGTACAACTATAGCAGTTAGATGGAGCGATGCTCCCAAATATGGTGAATGGTAGCAGGTTGAAGCCCTACAAGACGGGCTCAGAGCAACGCAATGCCTGACTTGCATCGGGGAAAGAAAAGAAAAAGAAGTGCATGAGGTTGGGTGGTAGGATGGCGCACTAGAGGGATAGAATGCGCAAGCAGGAGTGATTGTATCGCAGTTTGGGGTCTGTGTCAGGATAGCTATAGTGTCGCAATCCCGTCAAATCAACAATAAATGCAGGAAGTTAAAGGCATTTAATTAGTAGCACGTGATGAAATGATTGGCATTAATGATGGAAAGGACCATTGGATTGACAGAATCGACGGCGGATTCAGGTAATTAAGGCATGATTTGGTCAGGATGAATGGGTTGATTTGGTAATGATGATTAAGGAACTAATTCGGCAGTATAAGAAGAGGCTAACCCTGGTTGGAAGGGATCATTGTGTAGAGCGAGAATTATAGTTCATTGTTTCATTGTTAAGTTGCATTTCCAAGTTTAGTGTAGTGTGTTTGCTAGCAGTGCATTGTGCACGTTGCTCAGTGCCAGAGGGTGAGGAACTATTGATCCGAGAGGGGCCCTGGTGCGACAAGCCGAGTGAACCAGTGGTCGAAGTTTCAAGTGGGGTAGAGCCACCATCTTGGCCAGTGACCATCGAAGAAGTCACCAGCATGTCGATTGGTTCATTGTTCATAATTAAGAAGCAGATGGGGGGGCCAACAATTCGAGTCCCTGCATAGAAAACGACAACTAAGGTCATTCGCGACCGCTCTGGATGAGGTGCAAGTGGATGTGGGCCAGTCGAGCCAGGGAATTGAAGGTTTGGTCACTTGGGTAGGGATATCTGTTGTAGATATCCATTGGTATGTACCCCCATATCGGCCTGGTGTGCCGACCCGAAAGCCTACGAAGAACCAATAGTATCAAGTGAAGATGCCGGCGATACCGTCCGAAATGACATCCTATGCAGATATTGTGCTGGCCTTGATGCGCATGCGGTATGACGACCAGGACATGTTGGCATACAAGGAAATCACCATCGATCCCTATGTGTCAGGGACACCACTTGGAGGTAAACCAATTCCTCAAGATTAGGCACGTGGGTTGGAAAAAGAGGGATTGCTCGGACTCAACAACATGCCACACTTTGGGCGATTGCAAGAGGTTAATGAGTGTGTGAAGAAATTGTTGGCCTGCTTCCATAGCAGAACATTGTGGCTGGACAGGTAAATTACAGTCACTGTTGATTTAATTGCTGAGATCGCCGGATTGTCGAAGGATGGAGTGGACCCTTCACAATACTTCAGAGGGAAGGAGAATGATAAAAAGAGGGCAGCAACATTGGTAAAGCGTTATGGATTGGAACTTGACAGCCGCACCTACCGTACTGGAAGTATTAATGATAGGGCGGTCCTAACCGTGGAAAAGATATTATGTTGCAAAGTGGTCCGGAAGAATTGACCCAACCAGTGCAATTCAGTGGTCGTGGCGTGTGCGGAAGGCGTACAGATGAATTGGTCACTCTTCTTGTTGAACAAATTAATAGAGGATGCAGCAGCTATCAAGGATGGGAAGGGAGCATTCGCATATAGCTGGCTCTTGATCTTGATCACGCTTGTAGCATGGAAGGAACCTGACACTTACCAAGGAATGGAAGGTGATGCTGCGAAAGACCGTAAGGGTGCGTGCTATCAGAATTTGTGATGGGTACAAGAACCCGAGTGTCTTAAGGACTGTGAAATGCAGTTTTGGGTCTACTGGAAGACACTAGAGGTAGTGGCGATAAGAGTACCTCGTTTATCTGAAGCCGCGGTGACAAAATATAAACAGGTTGCTCTATTTGTGATTGGACCTCATGTGATTTATGTGCAAGCACGCCGCGACTCAGCGAAGAAGTGGCTACTAATGCAGTACAAATTGTCTGACGAGGAGCTGGACAGCATTGTCAATGACTAGCCTATCGAATGGCGGAAACTAGTTAGTATGGAGGAGATAATAGAGGGTTCAGTTGATCCACCACTCGTGCAGGACCAGCAGAGTCGCCATGACTCAGATCAGGAATCAATGTAGACGCCCATGGATGATGACACAAACTGCGAGCTTGAGGAGGGAAGGAAAAAGGCGCACTATGAGTATGGTATGATCACTGAGGCCTCCCTAGTGGATGAATTATAGTGGATGTAACCAATGCAACAAATGTGGCATCTCTAGCAATGACAACACAGGAGGAGGCACGCTTCAAGGAGGTAAATGATCACCTCAATTCATTAGTTAATGTTGTTTCGAATAAGGAACCGGAGGAGGCACTTGTGCAGTTAGTTGGTGCACTCAGCACTATGCCATAGTTTAGGAATGTGCAAATTCCCTCGGTTGCAGTTACGACCGACGATGAGGCTCTCCAGGCTTCACTGAAGTAGCTACACGGCTTGTCTCTCAACATAAACGCATTGTATTCGCAGTTGTTATTGCAGATCCAGGTGGTTTCTAGCTAGGAAATGGAGGACCGAGAGCAGGATGTTGGCATTCAAGTCTTGCGATCATAGGAAAGTGAAGCAGCAGCTCGAAAAGAGGTTGAATACCTGGAAAAGAAGGTGCTAGATGCAAGAGAGGTGGTAGATGAACTAGAAGACAAGCTAGAAGATATGATCGCTGAGAAAGCTCGGGCAATAGAGGAGTTGAAGAAAGAACTGGATCACCTAATAGTGGAGAAAGCCAACCTATGGGATAACAGTGTGAGGTTGGAGGCGAAAGTCTTTGAAGCATGTCAACATGTACTGGAGCCCACCACGTAGTTGGACCCGATTGAAAGAGCACAGTGGCTTGGGGCTGTCATCGCCCAATTACAACGTGACAATGTGGATTTAACAGCTCTAAATAACCCTAGCACACTGCAAGAGTAAGTAGATGAACGAAAACATGCCATCGAGGAGTTGGAAACAAAAATGGGTGAGCTGGAACAAGCAGCGACAAAGATCACTACAGAGACTGTGCAGTTTTGGGGCAGCATCGTTCAGGACAAGTAGTTAGAACATATGACCAAGCTCCGGTAAGAGGCAGAGGGACAACTGGAAACACTGGAGGTGTTGATGAGAGTGCTCCCACCAGTTGCTCAGGTCACCAAATCGGCAGAACTGAAATAATTGCAGCAGCGTGTCACAAAGGCAGAAGAGCGTTAGAAGAAGCACAACACATAGCTGGAGGAGTTCCAAGATATTGGAGCACAGTTTTTGAAAAAGGCCATTTCCGCATTGCAGGAAGGTTGCTGGCAAGTTGCTGAGAAGATGAGTGAGCATCCATCCACACAGGATGTGATGGAGAGTTAGGCGGTGGCTGTGGTAATGCAGGAGCAGGTCAAGGAGGTCGATCAGTAGTACGAGGACTTTAGGATGAATACCACAGAGTACACCATGTCCAGTTGATGTGGCTCAAGGGTTAGCCACAAGATTATGTTGGGGGCCTGTTGGCAGGCAGTTTGGATGAGTCAACGTCGCGGCATCACGAATGTTGCGAAGGGTCAAAGATGCCACGAAAGGAGGAAAGTAGCACGCCAGTTGCTCAGTTTATGTGTATTTTGGGTTATTTGGACAGCACTATGCGGGTTTTTTGGGTCATTTGGACCGCATTGGGTGCATTGTGGGTCATTCGACCGCATTATGTGGGATTTTGGGTTAGTCTTTTTGTAAAGTTTGTTGAGAAGTAGTTAGACGGTTCCCTAAGTGGACTGCAAATGTAAAGGCATAAGCCTATAAATAGACTTAGTTTTGTAAGTGTTGAGACACCAAGAGATAGTTGATAATTGAATATTTGGAGACTGACTGAGAGATACATGAGTTGATGAAGGATTATCTTGTTGTATTTGGGTTTTTGCGAAGATGATTATACTGCGATAGAGGTTTTGAGTAGAATCATTATGTCTTTCCCATTTCCTTGTGATGAATGTGTTATGCAATATGAATCTGTGAATGATGCGATGTTGCCTTGCTGCAATTAATGTCTTACTATTGTATCTATTGCTCACTTATGGTTCTGTCAATGATAAGATCTGTTGAATGATGTTTCAATTATGATTAATGCCTAAGTTGAATGCTTAGATCTATTTCTGAATGTCATAATAAGTTGATTGGTTGATGCACAAAATCTTCCTTCATTCGGCGGAAACGTGGTTCTGCCAGCTCTCCCTTGAACATCTCGGGTGAGACCTCATCTGCTCCGCAGTTGTTGCTAGACAGGGTAAAACCTGTCTAGGCCGGTGCTCAAGGACATCGTGGTGGTTTGGGTGTCGACAGCGTGAGGAACCCCTATCGACTGGGTTTGTGTCAACAACTAGATTCATAAAGTAGACAAGTTATCTTATCGGAAAGAAAATATTTTGCATTATTCACATCAATGGAAAAAAGCTATACCTGATCTATGACCCGCACTGTTGAAACTCTATCTTGGGCTCCTCTTCCTCTTCCTTGTATTTATAGCAATATGAGAGGATAGGTTTCGAAAGGCAAATGGTTAGGGAAGTTATGGTGGTTAGGGTAACTACCATAACTATATCTAATTCAATTTTTAATATATTTTTTCATGATTTTAGAAAGTACCCGTGGGTATAACACTTGACAACCTGTGAGTAACCTGCGAGTATCATGCCAACAACTAGCGTGTGCAATTATTTTGGGAAAAACCACGGGTTATCAATGGAGAACCTGTGGGTGACCTATGAGTTGACAAATATAAGGGTCGTGGTTATGTCTTAAAAATACTTCACAAAATATCTAAACTGAAGAGGATAATGTAAGATTCAAATCAAATGCATCTATAGTCAATGGGTCTCTTCAATCCATAAACTCCTTTTGTGTAACCGACAATGCAATGTGGTCACAGAAGGAGAAGTGTCAATCTGACTAATAATAATAATGAATTATATAAAATAAAAGAAAATTAGGAGGGAAGAATGTGATCAGTTGAAAGGTCAACCTTATGGCCTTCCCATCGCCCCCAAACTCTCTTATAACCTCTTGTAATTAGACTCTCAAAGGGATCTTTTTAGTTTTTGTCACATCCCCTCTTTTCAATCGAGATCAAGGGAACATGACTGAAAATTTGGGCCATTTCTACTTCTCGTCCCCATTCATCGTTAACAAATTCAAACAAGTGAAAAAAACATATGTGTAGATGCATACATAAATAAAATGCACAACATAAATAACTCTACTACACACATCTAGCATGCATTCAACATATTCACAATAGTTATCAAATAGAGACATGGCATAGTTAAGATAAGATAATACTTATCTTGATATGAAGTTGTCCCGAGCAACTAGATATGCAACCACGACGTTCCACCCAGACATAGTCCAACTATGCTTATCAATCTCTCAGCACAGTTGCCACCCTCGAGTTGGGCATGATTTATACAAGGAAAAAGGAAACAATAGACTCACACATAGCCAAGTATATCGCACATCCCATCCAAGCCATTCCACAGTTGGGTTTATCAGTCTGTTAAGGAAGTAAAAGGAAGGAATTGCTAAGATAGTGAGCTCAACCACTGAGCCATTGGAAACTCTTCAAGATTTATCTATCTTGGCCCCCAAAATATCTAGACACCCAACAAAAGGAAGTATCCCTTTCAATACTCCACGGTCCCTCAAGCTATACCTTCCCTTCTAGTGCTCTTCAAGGTGTGCATAGAAAGGTAGTCAAAGCCCTATCATCTTTGTTGAGCTCACACCTTTCACTAGGTTTATCAAGCCAATTCCCACTCCCTGTCTAATCTTGGTCGCTTACACACAAGCACAATCCAAACAAATGATGCACATAACCCAAACCACAACAATATCAAGGTAATTTCCCAATAGTTGGAACTTAATTCAACAATTACATAGTCATACGACCCATGGGAATAACAAAATGAAAGTGGAGAGGATAAAATTGACCCTTGGGGAACAAAGTCAAGTTTCCCTACAAGCATACCAACATTCAGATAGAAAAAATGACCCCTTTGAACCCCCAAAATGAATTTCTCTTCCTCCTAGTCATTCTGTCACACTAAAAACAAATTTCCATTTAGAAAAATGGTGAAAATCCGAGGAAAAATGTGGAGGAAAATTCCCGACAAGCTCAAAATGCATGGGAGAGTGTTGGCTATATATCACCCTCTTGAGGTTTCCAGTGTAGACCCGGGTAATTCGCAGTCCAAGGAACTAACAAAACATCTATTCATCGGCCCTTTCGGCAACAGACTGCGCGCAGCCTGAGGTCTCACCCGAGGTGAAGCTGAGATAGTGGTTGCGGAATCAAGTTTCCGCAACCTGGTGATGCAAAGGTAGATGGAATGATGAGTGACGCAACACTATGCAGGCTATTGCGGACAGTAGCTGCGCGAAGTCTCTTCTTCGCGTCAGATACTTTGGCAAGTAGAGGTGCTTGCGCAACCAGCGCATCCACGAATTGCACTGTATGTGGTTGTTTCGTGCGTCACGACGATAACCTATCAACAACTTACCTCGCAGCACTCTCAAGGGGTCACCGCATCGATTAGACCGCGCATCTACTCGGGATTAGTCTGATGTCAACCAAGACTTGACGACCTTTATCCATTCATAACACTTAGCTGACTTAATGTATGGTGCATGCAATTGAATAAACATACAATACTATGCGCTCCAATGCTGTGCTTAAATTCAATGTTCAACTATGTGACTAATAGCAGATTCATACATTTACAGACTTGTAGTTGCCGAATACCTAACATTCCTCCATGCATGTGTTCATTTACCAACCAATACATTTCCAATCTGAAATACTTTGCATCCATCAACCATTCATTCATGTGATACTTAACATGTTATTCCAATCTTTCTCCTATGGAGAATACATATAAAATCATTAACATATAACTGATAACTGGCATTCAAGCATACATATAGCAAATGGATCATTGTAAACAACACATTTAATCACACTACACAAGATTTAATGTGGTTCACCCCCCGGATGGAGGCTATGTCGACAAGAACGGTTGTTAATATTGCTCTTTAAGGGAAGGGTACAACATTTCTTAGTCTGCGCACTTAGCTGCAGACTCTCTTCTTTCTCAGATAGGTCTCTACGCACTTAGCTGCAGAGCCTTTACAATAGCTTCAAGCTCAATTGATTTTACAATGTTCAATAAACCACAACGATATTTTGACAACCAACAACCCCTTTCCATACAAAATCATGCATATTTATAGATTATGCTTGTAGGCATATCTTTACAATTCGTAAGCAAAAACCCTTAGGTCTACAAAAACGGCATAAACAGTTGCTAGCCTGACTGTCATCGTCGACAACTTACTCTGCGTGCTCCAAGCCATCCAGCTAGACCACTCGTGGTTCGTACGCTTCTCTGACAGCCGCAATCCTCAAAACAGTTACACTGCATCATGGCATGTCCCTTTCTACTGCTTCCGCCTTCCTATCACCGTTGACATCGTGGCCTAGCTTCTCAACTACTTTCCTCCTTCCTGTCACCATCGACATCATGGCCTAGCTTCTCAACTGCTTTCCGCCACTCGCTCTGACAGGTCCTTTCCATTCATCTCTACGTCCCAAAACAGGTTGCTTTCTCCACTCCAACCTTTCCTTCAATTCTTTCTCTAGAATGGCCATTGAGCGCAAGCCACGCACCAGCATATTGCGCAACCTTTCCTATTTGTTGCCGTTGCACGAACATGCACAATTTCTCAAAACTGCTTCTTCTTCCTGCCGCAATGCGCAATTATCAAAACTTTTATATTTTTCCATCCCACTTGGGCCCCACCCAACAGGCCCCTAACACTCACATGTGGCTCATCCCGAGCCACTTCCACTTGTGAACTCTGGTGCCGCATCTTTCAGCATACCGAGATTTGATGTAAAGATTTGCAGAGTTCCTGCAAACTCGACAACTATCTCCTTGGCTTTTTCTTCGAAACCATGAAGCGTCTCCAGAGTTTCCTGCGAGACCTTCTCCATTTCCACTTGCTCTCTCATGGTTCCTTCTACTGCTTGAAGTTCTCTGAACTTTGTTTCGATTTGCTGCATCAATTCGAGGCCTTCTTGTTCAATCAGTTGTATCCTGAACGATGTAGTAGCCTCTTTCTCCCTTAGTGTCACCAACTCTTTCTGTAGGTCCTTGAACTTGTTAAATTTCTACACTTTCTCCCTTGCCGGTGCATTCCTCAGTTGTACGCTTGCAACATCTACCTGCTACTACTTCTGTTGTAATTACGCTCTTACTTGCTGGAGCGCAGGATCCTCACTCAACTTGGTGACTGCTATAGTTATCTGTTCAAGTTAGTCTTGGTATTTCATCACTTTCACCGAAATGCCATCCATGGTTGCTTTGATGTCCTCAGCTGGAGCTGGGCACTGATCTGGTGGAATGATAGGGTGCCTAGCCTCCAGCTCTGCGATCTTTAATTTATAAGAGGCTTACATTTGTATTTTATCAGAGGTAAGGGACTCTACCTTGGCCCCAATTTTCTTTATCGTGTCCTCTATATCATCTTCTTCTTCACATTCTTCTATTTTTGTGCACACAGCTGAAACGGTTTCCTTAAGCTTTCGACGTTTTTCCAAGGTTGCGCTCAATTCTTGCTTGCTGTTATCTTATTCCTACCTTAACTAATTGATGTCTTCAGTTAACTGTGCACACTTATCATATGAGGCGAAGCCTCTCTCATGAATTTCTTCCACAACTCTGATGTGCAACTCATTCTGGTCCTCTAGGGGAAGGGTCCCAATGTTCAGGTTGAGGTGCCCAGTCTTTACTGCTTGCTTACCTGCTTCATTTGGGTAAATAAGGTAGCCTGGTTCCAGGTTCAAGACGTGCAGATATTTACTTACAACAACAGGAGGTCTTCGGTGCACGCTTGGTCCCCCTGACTTCCCACCAAAAGCTGAGCCTGGCTGCCCTAGCCCCATATGGGCTACCATTGTCTTGACCTCCTACATAGCTTGGATTATGGTCAACTGTAGTTGTTCTTGCTTGGATTCTTTTTCAGTTCGAAACTCTTCCCATACTTCCTGCATTTTTGTTGCGATGACCTCGCAATCATCTGGATGTAGTTGTGGCCCAAACTCAGGTTTTTCAGCCTTTCTCTTTGTGCGTCAGCTTTGTGATTGCGAGGGGCCTTCGGTGGCCTTTCTTTTCCCCGTCGATGTCGCTGTATGTTGACTCTGCACATCATCCTTCTCTTCCTCAATGGGCGTGCCTGTATGTAGCTCGCCCGTCTTTTCCTTCTTTGTTGTTGGTTCTTCGCTATCTCCTTGAGTATCTTCTTCGTTTGAATTTTTGATGTCTATCTTGGCCGTGGAGATAGGTGGGATGTTCTACTCATAATCCGATGCATCATATCGGGAAGAGGGAACTTTCCATTCAGCATCCCAATGTTCCATCATGGCCTCGATGGCATCCTCATCAAGTCGGTAAAACAATAGATACCATAATCCTACTTATGCATCATCCCTTGGCTGAATGTACGATTGGTGACTTTTCACGCTAAACCTCATGATGCATCTATATTTGTTAGTTAGTGTTTGGGAAAAGCGCAGTGTTTCCATAATCGCCTCACACAACTGGTGATAATAGGCATAAAAGACTTCGGTGGTATTCTGTTTCCTTGATGCCTTTGAGCTCACCCATAAGTTAGTAAAATGTGCTCCACGTCCCTGCCCTGCCAAGGTTGGAGCTCCTTGATATGCGTCTGGCTCTTTCCAGCCTATGAAGATTATCGACACTAGTAGCCAGTTGAAATGGAATGGTGTTCCATTATCTTGAATTTCTTGAATATCTGCCAGAAGATCATTCAATAGGAACTAGCACCAATTATAATGAGTTCCACACAATGTGTTAGATGCTTCCTTGATTGTGAGCGCCGGTACCTCAGGTGGTCTACACTTGTGCAAAAGATTTCCTACAAGCAACTGGGTCGTAAAATTTGTTGTGCGGTCGTTGAGGTTGACCATTGGGAACTCCCGTCCCTTCCGCACTACGCCAAATTCTTTAGCAACTTCGATGCTTAGATTTCTATCCTGCACCCTCTTTATGCGGAGGTCAGCAGGGTCCTCGCCTCTTTTGTTCAGGCCTGTAATGTAATGGATCATATCAATGTTGATATCAATGCGGGTATCTAGCCATAAGAAGCCTTCATGTATGCAAGTGAGTAACGTGCGCACTACCGCGGAAAACTCCGGGCTCTTAGTAAAGTGAGGCATTTGTAGTAGATTTAACAAGTCTGATGGTCGGATGGGCCTTAGCCATTTGTTAGGAACCTATGTCAACCCTTCTCTTTCCTATGTTAGTATATTGTTGTTGGAGGCATATGCTTTGTAAGTCATCCCGTAGTATTTGTTGATCCGTAGTTTATATTAGCCCATAGTATTGACCCATAGTATTGGACGCATATGCTTTGTAAGTCGTCCCATAGTATTATATGTCCCATGGTTTTGACTCATAGTATTGGGCATAGACTTAGTATATAAGTGTGTGTTGAGGTCATTGAAGGCACCGTGAAGTTAATTGTATTAAGCTTGCTCAAAGGAGGTTGCCCCCTCGAAGTGGCCCGTGATCAATATAAAATTGATTCTGTTCTATTATTTTTGATATCTCGTGTATTTGCATTAACTAATTCTTGCAGGTTCATCACATCTGGTATCAGAGCACTTTCTTGGGCTCCTTGGGTAGAATTTCTACCAAATTTTTTTTTTGTCGCATCTGTTGCAGCTTCGGATTTGGGAATAATCCCTATCCGCTTAACTGTGGGAAGGACTTGGGCATAAGCCCTAAAACTCATTGTGAGGAGTACCACAGGAACCCCAAAGTAGCTAGCCCATTGAGAGGACCTGCCAGTGAAAAGGGAAATGACCCCTACCTGGTTGACTAGTTCCCACCCGTGAGGTAAACCAAGAGCTGTCATTTATGGCAAAGCGGTTATCAGTTTTACCTGAGCCATGGAGTGAGGGGTACTGCACCAATACGCAAGCCGTCAGACAGCATTGGTCGCTGAGTGAAACACCTGAACTGTTAGGCAGCCGTACATACCTAGGGTCCATATCTATTTTCAGTTGAACTGTTGCCGATCACTTCCACTCCAAATCCAGCCGTTTCAGATCTATTCTGAAATTCATTCCAGATCCAGTTGCCATGTCAGATCTAGCCATTTTCAATCCCTTCCGTGCTGTTGCAGATCCCTTCCGCGCAGCTGTTACCGATCCATTTCTGAATATATATATATATATATATCTCCCTTGTTTTCACTTTGTTTCCCTTGAAATTTTCGGGGAACCCCTGTCATCCCATTCTACATCTTTCATTCCTGAGGACCCTATCCCCAATTCCCCTTCCCAAAGCTCGAAATCTCACATTTGTCTATTTTTAGGGTTTGCCATAACTTCCTCATATTTCACCCAATCACCTTCAAATTTTACCATAGAGTTCCTTTCTGAATTCTGCTTCTTTGTCCATCTCTGCCAAATTTTCTCATTCTATCACCCCGCTTCTGAAATCCCCCTTTTTGCTTTCTTGTCCTTTCGACAGTGTCCAAAATCTAGTCAAACCCCAATTACCCATCAGATTGTTTCCCCAATCCAAATTTCCCTTTACTCAGCTTCCGTTTGTGTTTTTCTACCCATTCCACATACAAAAAAAAAAAAAAACCTGGTTATGGTTGTCACCCGTGCAGGAGCACACACCATCGAGGAAGCACTTGCAGCCATCCAAACCAAAATCCAAGATCTGGATGAAAAATTTATCAGCTTCCATCTTCAGCATTCAGCCATGAACAATACCAGACAACCAGAATCTTTTGCAGCCACCGGGTTCTCTTCTTCCAGCAATTTTCATGGGCCGAAGCTTGATTTTCCTCGCTTCAATGGTACTGATCCGACTGGATGGATATACCGAGCAGAACAATATTTCAATCTGCATAATACTTTTGATGTTCAGAAAGTTCCACTTGCATCCTTTCATTTTGAATAGGAATCCCTTCAATGGTACCGTTGGTACATCAAAGCTCATCCCGAGCCAAACTCGACATATTTTTGCCAACTCCTTTTGTCACGATTTGGTCCTAGTGCTTTTGATGATTTCACAGGAGCACTCACTAAACTTCACCAAATTGCCACAGTGAGAGAGTATCAGACAGAATTTGAGAAATTGGCCAATCACAGAGAAGGATTGTCTGATGAATTCTACAGGAGTTGTTTTATCAGTGGTCTCAAGTATGAAATCCGTTCAGAGGTCAAAATGTTTTGTCCCAACACAATGATGGAAGTCCTAGGGTTGGCTAAGTTGGTCGAGGACAAGATCGCAGCTCAACAACGCTCCAAACCCACCTTTGTTCCCTTCAGCAATATGGGTTCCCAACGACCTCCCATCACGCCTGCTCCTCAACCCACTCCTATCAAGCATTTGTCTAAAATAGAAATGCAGGCACGTCGAGAAAAAGGGCTTTGCTATAATTGTGATGAGAAATTCGCTCGGGGACATAGATGTGTTCAACAAAATCTCTATCTCTTGGATGTGGATTCTCCTCCTGCCTTAGAACTTGGTGAAGAATCTACAGATACAGTAGATGATCAGGTCGACATTCGACACCCGCCTGTTGACACCCCATCTCAGGACGACCCACCCGAGATCTCTCTCCATGCTGTAACTGGCATCACCACCCCACACACAATGCGGGTTAGGGGATACTTCAAGAAGCTCCCTCTTACCATACTCATTGATTCTGGTAGCACTCATAACTTCATTGACCCTCGGATTGCCAAACAGGCTGATTGTTTTGTCCATCCTTGCTCCAACTTTGAAGTCATGGTTGCCAATGGGGGCACCTTACCTTGCAAGGGGAAGTGTCACAATGTGCGTATCTCTATGGAAGATTATAACCTATGCTCTGACATGTTTTCCTTGTCCTTAGGCAGATGTGATGTGTTTTTTGGCGTTCAATGGTTACGCACACTTGGCCCCATCTTATGGGATTTTGCTGAACTTTGGATGTAGTTTAAAGTCAATGGGGTACAACACAAATTTATGGGCTTACAACCAGGGTCTCTTTGCATCATCAGTTCACATCGCCTAGAAAAAATCCTTAAGAAGAATTCACATGGTGTCATCGCTCAGCTCAATTCCATACAGATGCACCCATCAACAGTCTCCACTACTTCCTTGGATAGATATGCAAGTATCTTTGCTGAACCAATGCGCTTGCTGCCTTCAAGAGACCTTTCCGGTAAGAATTTAGCCACATCTACCTCTCAGCAGGAAATGATGGCTATTTTGCATGCAGTACAGAAGTGGAAGCCATACCTATCAGGGAATTATTTCTGCATCAAGACTGATCTCCAGAGTCTGGAAAATTTTCTAGAACAATGGGTCTCCTCCCCAACACACCCGAAATGGGTTATCCAACTCATGGGTTATCCCTATGTGATCGCTTACAAGAAGGGTAAGGACAATATGGTGGAAGATGCTCCTTCTCGCACAATTGATGACCCAGATTCTCTTACAGCTCTTTCTTTGCTTGTTCCAAATTGGTTGCAATCTGTTAAACAGAGCTATCTCTTTTATGAACTCCATGCTTCTTCATCAACAGGGCACTCTGGGTTCTGCAAAATGTATGACCGGGAACAATGTAACTTCTTTTGGCAGGGACTAAAAATGACAATTCAACAGATGGTGGCTGACGATGATACTTTCCAAGTCAACAAGGGTGCAACTACACTCCTTCCAGGATTGCTCAAACCCTTGCCCATCCCTACACAGCTTTGGCCAACTATTTATATGGATTTCCTAGCAGCGCTCTGGTGGTACAATACCACATCTCAAAGGACACCATATGAAGCAGTCTATGGAAAAACACCACCAGTTCTTCTTCCATACACCCTTAGCAGCTCCCCAGTTCAGTAAATTGACTCGGTTCTTCGAAACCACGATCAGATTCTTCTCATTCTGTAGGACAATCTTCACATGGCCAGAATTCACCTTAAACAACAAGCCAATCAGCGTTGTTTTGAGCGCATTTTCCACGCAGTTGACAGGGTTCTTGTTCATCTACAACCTTCCCATCAATCCTCCTTGACACTCCAAAGACGTCAGTGGCACGAAATGCAACCCGAGGATGCTACCGGGGAACCACTCCTTCAGATTTTGCAGCAATTTCTCCAACCAAAGCTTTGAGGACAAAGCTTTTTCTAAGGGAGATGGGATGTTAGGAACCTATGTCAACCCTTCTCTTTACTATGTTAGTATATTGTTGTTGGACTCATATGCTTTGTAAGTCGTCCCGTAGTATTTGTTGATCCGTAGTTTATATTAGCCCATAGTATTGACCCATAGTATTGGACGCATATGCTTTGTAAGTCGTGTCGTAGTATTATATGTCCCATGGTTTTGACTCATAGTATTGGGCATAGACTTAGTATATAAGTGTGTGTTGAGGTCATTGAAGGCACCGTGAAGTTAATTGTATTGAGCTTGCTCAAAGGAGGTTTCCCCCTCGAAGTGGCCCATGATCATTATAAAAGTGATTCTGTTCTATTATTTCTGATATCTCATGTATTTGCATTAACTAATTCTTGTAGGTTCATCACACCATTCTTGGACTACCAGCCCGTCGGTGTCGGTCTGTGTGTCCCTTATGCAATTGATATATGCGTTCGGTCTGAATTGTGGGTAAGTCTTCGGCGTTACCTGCATATTTTCAAGTAAGTCCAAGTCATCCAGCTTGCAACCTGGTATGCCACCCATCAGATTCTCCTCAATTTTCACCCTTGTAGAGATGGTGGGCATCGGGATTTCATACTTGAAATTATTTTCTATTTGGACCGGTGGGGCATCGCGCTTCTGTGGAGGGATGTATTCGGGTACTGGATATATTGCTAAGTTCTGAGCTGAAGCCGACTGCTACACTGGTACTTCGGACCCCCCCTACTCTGAAGTTGTCTCTTTTCCCTTGTTGCTTCCGACAGCTTGCCGTGCTGAGCTTCTAGATGCACTTTCCTTCATCGCCATCATGGCTACTGGAATCCCTGCTTGCTCAAATAATCAACAGATGTCTGCCAACTCGACCAGTTCACTCATACAATGCTCTGGTTACTCGGCTCTCAAATAGTTCGAATGCTTCGTGAAATTGCTTAAGTAGTTGAGTGAGGGCTATTTATAGCCGCTGTTGGTCTGCAACATGGCCTTCTGCAATTTCCAAGGCACTAAATGCCATACACATTATCAATTCATGCTTATGATCTTGCTCCTGTCTGCTGATCCTTCTCATCATGCCAATGTTGTTTCCTTAAATGCCAAAAGGTTGCTTGCCAAGCCAGCTTGTCAACTCCATCAAATCAGCGTTAATGGCTTATTACTTTCCTGGGCTAGGTAGTTAGGTGAGTGTTGCAACTCCATCTAAAGTGGGAAGGAATTGAATAAATCTACAAACAATCTCAATAATGTTTTGTGGGAGGAAGGCATTGATTTCTCCACTATATTTACTATTTGTTAGTGATGATGGTTCATTAACAGTAGCAGCACTGATGGCAGCCTCCAGCGCATGATCAAAATGACATTAACCAAAAACGCGTGCCACATAACAACACCTTGATTCGCGTATTGATTTTCGGGCAGACGGAAATGAATCTCAAAAATCCGGGACATGGGTTTTGCGTGTAACGACCCCAATTACCTAACTCTTGAGGCAATTGCCAAACAAAGCTACGGTTTGTGATATACATCCGGTTCTCTAAACATGTAATTTCCAGATCTACAGTTACGGCCGTGTTTCACATTATCAAATTTGTTAGTAGTTACAACTGTGTTTCAGCTGTTACAGATCACAAGTTGGGGGTTTGATTTCTCATTCTCCTCAGAGAAATTTATGGAGTGGAGCAGTCGTTCGGCAACAGCAAAAGCAGAAGAGGGAATGGAAAATGTGCGCTCCGATGGTTGAAGATTTATATCCTCTTGAAAATAAATACTCGAGATTAGATTATGGTGTACTGGCTTTGGTGAATCAAAAGTTGCATTAGTGGAGATCTTTATGTTTTGAGGAGATAGTTTGGAAATGGTGAAGACTCAATTGCATATCAGCATCACCTTTATGATAATATTGAAAAGAACTCTATGCAGGCTATCTTTGTAATATTAAACATGCAAAGTGTCTTTTTGAATATTATATGACTATTTTTCATTATATAGTATCATGTTTACACACTAAAGCTTAACACATGCACTAGTTTCTTTGACATGATCAAATCATGCATTTCCAGACAGCCAGGGTCTCCATTTGATCAATGTTGTAGATCTGTGAATTGTATAAAATATTGATGCTTGATTTGTCGATACATTTTATGATCTTGCAACAGGATTCCGAAATGATTTGTTGCAATTTTAAAAGCAGGTTAGCCACCTAATTTTCTCGATCTTGTATTTTCTAGGCAACAAGCGGTTTGCTATGCCATGTACAGGAATCATGTGGGCCAAGAATGCTCTCGACATCATGTTCTGAATACTTTACTTTTGAGATGGTTTTATTTGCATTATGACGAGTTCTGTTTACAATTTTCTTTTTGCAGATTTGCATAATTTGTATTTTTTTTTTTTTTTTGAGAAACTCTTAGGAAAGAAGTCTGTTCATAACATGCACACCGAGCTTCCATCTAAGACTCGAACACGCATTTGCTAGACCTTCATCTAGAGACATTGTTGTTTTCATTTCAATTTGCTTATGGGTACGTCTGATTAAATTCTGGTCACAACAATATCTTTTAGATGGGGACATTGATAATCATGCTCAGGTTGATTGCTCACAATATCATTTGGCTTCTTTCTTTTTGTTTTGAGAATAATAGAACACTTTATTTTAGTTGTTTTGTTTTGTTTTAAAGAAAAAGAAAAACAATAAAAATCATAAAATTATAAAATTATAAAAATTGCAAATGGACATTTTAATCATTCCTGGAAACAATAATCAACACATACTTTTATGCTTAACGTTAATCTGTTTTCTTCAAGACACTTTGACAGCAATCAACAGGAAAAATAGTAGAGAGACTTTTTGCATCATGATGTTTGTTGCTACACAGCAACACATTCGCAAAAACACCATTGTTGGGTCATGACTTCTTTACTCACATATTAATCATCTCTATGTGGAAGTCTATTCCAGCTGGGTGTTCCAGCTACAGTAGTCAACGACAAAACAAGTGCACAACTGCAACAGGTATAAAAACACGTTTTAGTTTTGAACTATGATTTGCCGCATTCGTATTTCTTTCTGCATGTTATGTCTTTTGAACTTCTCACGAATTTCATGTAGGATTAGTACTAAGTTTTTCTCAGGTTTGAAGACAATCCCATTTTTGCTGCTGAAGTGATTTTTCAAGAATCAAATTTTTTTTTTGTTGAGAAACATGCTTTGATAAGACAGCTTGAAGGAGCTGTTACTCATCATAAACATCATGATGTTTGATATTACACAGAGACCTTTCATAAACCCATTTGCGTCATGAATTTTTACCCATATATCTCCTTCAAAGCACATTAGTCATCCATGTTAAATTCCACTTTCCATTGCCTTATCAGTCACGACTTCACACATACCTATTGAAACATCCCATATTTTCATAAAAAATTAAAATTTTTGTAAATAGCAACAATTAGCTTAATATATGATAATTTGTAACTACGGAACTTAATAATGCGAGTTTCAACAATCTTAACTTAACAGTTGTTGTATTAAATCATAAATAAAATTATGTTATCACTAATACATCAACGACATCTTAATTATATTTATAACAACTATCATTAAGGTAGTTAAATGCATGAATGGACCAACTTTTGATGCGACGCCTTTTTAATGCAATGAAATGTATGAATGATGTAATACTGAAATGCCAGGTTAGAAATATGACATGGTACTTTTCCTTGAGATGATACTGACAGTTTTCTTCTTTGCTGTCCAAGAGAGTCCTTTGAGGGACCCCGAAGCTTACTTAGCTGCAACGCTAAAGCATTTGACCTGTTCTATGTGCAGACGACAGGTAAAAAGTTTCATGATTGCAATAAATTCCAGTTTTCGTGTAAAGCTCAAATCAACGTCGTAAATAAAATAACATGTTTAGAGATTGTTGCAACTATAAAAACGTATAGGTATGACTCGCATGCTTACACCTTTGCTTTCCAAGGTTCATCTTATAACTGAGTAAACTCAACCCAAGTTAACTATCGAACAAGTATCTTATTAACAACATTGTTACTGTTGTCGTCACTGTTCTAGTTGGTTGTAGTGATAGTTGTCTTGTGTCGTCATTTAGAATGATAGTACCAAAATGTACGTAAAAGTTATGAGCTTGTAAACTCTTGCAACCACTAATATTCAATATATATGATTGGATAACTATATTAAGTCTTTGTAAATAAAATTTCCTATTTACCACTATGCAATTCAAACTTATGGTATAATGAAATTCTTATTTAAACACTATATAACAATTATGTGAATATTCAACAATATGAATAGATGAAAGGAAACATCAATATAAAAATAACTAAATGTAAAAACATAGTGCATTCAAGCTTTCGACTATACATAATTGTTATCCTATTTATAACGACACACAACATATCCCAAGTCTTATGAAAACAATAGTGTGACTATACTTATTTTCAGTTTAATGTCATATTAAACATATATCGGTGATGTTTGCAATATATACAATATTGGGATCATAACACTACTATACAAAGTGTATGCAATTTAATACAACATTGTAATATATGAGAGCATTAGCAATGAGTGCAAACATTAGGATTTATAACCATGCATTTCCATATACATTGTTCTAATATGATGAGTATGGCATTTATAAAAGTTGTTATGTTAAAAAATGAAAAGGTAATATTGGTTATCACATCAAGGTACTGACAAACATTGAAAAGGGGTTTGACAGGTCGCTGGCTCATAAATTCGACGTTGGTCTCGAGCTATGGTAAAGATCATGGAAGGATCTTACAATTAAAGATTGTTACTGCATTCCTGCTGAGTTGTAACTCCAGGAATCCACGTAGACTTGAATGCCTCCATGCTCGTTGATGTGTAAGGGTTATACGCCAAGTGTTGCATCGTACTTGCTCCACTGTGTGCCATAGTGGCAATGTTTAAAGGTAATGCAGAGTGGGCATTAAATTCTATATGGGATAGGCCCTTGAATCAATTTAATTGGCATGTGTCTCGAACTGTTAAAGAGATCATGTAATGATTTTTCATTAACGAGTTGGTGCTATATCCCTGCAGAGTTGGATAACCCATGTTCCATGTAGGTGTGCTTTCCTTGTTGCTTGCTATTGTGGCAGAATAATACGCCCTGGTACTGGTTATTGCTGACTTAAGTGTTTTCCAAGATGGCAATGTCAAACGGTAATGGAGGATGGCATTAAATGTTGATTTTGTTGATACCAAAGCAGACATTGCTGGTGCTGTTGTAACCGTTGATGATTGTGAGTCTAAGCCATCGGATGGTAACCCTAAAATCTATCGTATGTTTGAGTTATTAACTTGGAAAAGTGGTTCATTGTGTTATTGTTTTTGCTGGAGGTGGCCGACAGGCTGCCGAGATTTTGGTAGGAATTTTGCAAGGGTTTCCAACCCGAGATCTGTGAACTGGTGCAGAAGGTTGCAGGTTTTAACCTCTGTAATGGTCTTGTAATTTTAGATGGAGTCCAAGTTCAGAGTGATAAAATGTTGAAGGTTTGAAGTTCTTCGTTGTATGTTACAAATGTGGTACCAAATGCAATTGTTGCATTCTTTCACAATGACTAGAATGAATCCTTTATTGTCGTCCTGATGTATGCCAAGAACTGGCCACAAAATGGTGAAGGTAAGCGTCCAAGATTATATACTGTTTCTTTTTACTGTTCTTCGGTTCTGAGTTTAAAAATATCATGAGTCTAATCTCAGGACTATTTTTTGCTAGGTGTAGGGTATAAAAAGAAAGTCTGGCTAGGGTCTGGCGAAAGGAAAAACCACGCACTCTTACATCGGTAAGCTTCGGGTCTTCCATACCCTCGTAGTGCTCTTCGTCTGTGCTGTGGCTCTATCGTTGAAGATGGTTGGGGAAATATTCGAAACACTTTTATTTGACAGTGATACTTGGGTGCTATATTTTGTAAACTTTGATGTTTATCGACTGGAGATATAACTCGTCGATTTTGAATATTTGGGCTCTTCTGCCTATTGAATTTTTGGGATAAACCCTGTGTAACCTTGTTTTTCAAAACATAATAAAAACGTTGCTTGAAAGCTTCGTCTTCATTTGAGGTTATTCTGTTGTGATGTTTGAGGTTCTGTGAGATTCGACTTGTTTTTGGTAATCATTTGAGACAGTAAGAAAGAGAGCCAAGGGCTCGATCTCTATGTAAGATAATACTTCTTTTGATAATACAATGTATGTTAAAATATTCGTATAGATATCTGGTTTGTTTGTCTGGAAACTGTAAGTTGATGTCATAAATTCTTGTTTGGTAAAGTTGATAAATAATATAGTGAAATGTCAAAATCGTTTACAATGATATGTACAATGGAAACGAATATTATTAAACCCTACAATCATGTTTTATTTATATTTGGATAAAACAAAGATAAAAAAAAGAAGACTAAACCTAACTAGGGTTTGAAATGAAAACTAAACAAAATACGAATAGCACTAACAACTTTGCAATAGAATAGGTGAGAATAAACAAAGTAATGTTTATAGAGCTTCTATTGTTTATTAGGATGATAATTAATACGTTGATATAATAAGAGATAGAAAGCTATTTTTTATCAGCAACATAATATTTCTTTTTAATCTATGGTCTGTTTGAACTGTAAATGTATGAAATTGATAAAATAAGAAATAAAAGAAAAAATAGTGTGTGTATGAGTGTATTGTAGAAATTTGAAAATTATAGAATGACTGTGAAAAGATTTTGTTTCAGCATGTAATTCAACTTAATAATACAGAAAGATAATAACCTTGAAAAACATTAACAGAGATAATGAAATCTTATTTGGATGATCACTATCATTTAATTGTTACTCTATTAGTATACATGCATACCTGTGATTTCTATATTTTTCTTTTATACAAAAAATTGATATGAATACAGAAATTATACATTATTTAATTTCTCAGAAAGCTCTGATACTTATAATACATTCATAGATACTATACAAAATCTTTATACTATTATTTAACTTGGGAACAGAAAAACTGAAACATAAATAATTACTATCTATTTATCGAATTTAAATGGCAATTTTCGTATCTTCTAATCTACTTTAATTTGCATATCTCTACTAGAGTACGATGCTCCCAAACAACATGTGGAAAAATGGGGATATTGATTTATCAATTTAACATTTAAACTTAAACATTCAGACTTAAACATTTCCAGAATTAGATTCTTTTCGAAAGCAATAAACAGAATAATACTAGATAAACAGAACATGATTATTTACTGAGCATAAGTTAGGAAATCTTTTAAAAACCTGACAAACTCTGTAGGGAAACAAACAACTCAGGAAGACTGTTCCACCCAACCAAACTCCTGAAAACAGTCAAATGCTGTCTTAAGACCCCCGAGCCTGTTCACTGAACCACCAAGAGGAAGAAACTTCAGGAATTAGGACTTCTTCTTGTTGTAACAGTAATCTTTTAAATCTTCATTAGGTAGCAGTCCAAAAAGACTTGCTCCTATAACTCTGTTTCTCCTCAATAAATAAGCAAAACTTAGTTTTCAATCACCACTAACCTCCCTTATTTGAATGTCTCTTGAAATCACCTGATTTACAAGAGGAAAATATTATGTAGAAATATTGATTAAGGGTTGCCTTCCCAATTCGAATTTGCCTTTATAGGCTACCTAGGCCTTTTCAAATGTTACTGGGTCATTAAATGAGCTGCCTGCTCACTCCCTCCACCTGGGGGATAATGCCCTATTTTAGGGGAAGTTGTCCCATAACCAACAGTTAGTGGTGTGATGTAACTACTGCCATGTGTCCCATATCTTCCAACAACTTCCATTCCTCCTAGTGGTTCAGTGAACACTCATTCAACAGTCCTCTTGAGTGTTTGTCTCCTAATTAATTTATTTAAATAATAATATTCAGTAATTACATTCATCCATGATCAAAATTGATCATAATTACAAAACTTGTAATTAAATTTAACATAAGGTATTTTTGCAAATAAATAATAATGTTCATAAATTTGGGTAGGTGACATACACCCCCCCTTAAGTCTCAACATCGTCCTTGATGTTGGCTAGTCACTCCTTAAGTGTTCTTGAAATAGAGTTGGGTATGCTTCCCGCATACTACTCTCCAACTCCTAGGTTGCCTCTTCTAGACTAAGGTGCTTCCATTGCACTTTCACTTGTCCAATGCTGCGATTCCGGAGAATAGTTTCCCTCCTTCCGAGGATAAAATCCGGTTGCACCGGAATATCTCCGTCTTGTCCCACCTGTACATCATTCTAGTTTACAACATGAGTAGTATCATGCACATATTTCTTTAAAAATGATATATGAAAAACGTTATGTATTTTCAGGTTAGGTGGTAAGGCCAGTTGGTATGCCACTGCTCCAACCTTAGATAATATTTCAAAAGGACCACAATACCTGGGTGCCAACTTGGCACAGCTCCCCAATTTCAGTGAACTCTTTTTTGGTCTTACCTTAAGAAACACATGTTCCCCCACCTGGAACTCTTTATGAGTTCTTTTTGAATTTGCTTGACTTTTCTACCTATCTTGGGCTGCTTTTAAATGTCCTTGCACTTGTTTCACAATTAGTTCTAATTCTTTCAATAATTTAGGTCCTAAAACAACTCTATTGACTGGATCATTCCACGAAACAAGTGTATTACATTTTATACCATAAAGAATTTCAAAAGGACTAAGTTTGGCTGAAGCATGATAATGATTATTATAAGCAAATTCTGTTAAGTGCAGATAATCTTCCCACTTACCAGGCCGATCCTTAACATACATTCTTAATAAATCTTCTAACACTTGATTTAACCTTTCTATCTGTCCATCTGTCTGTGGATGAAATGATATACTGAAATTTAGAGTTGTATTCAATCCCTTAAACAATGATCTCTAGAAGTTTCCTATAAACTTCGAGTCATGATCTGAAATTATTACCTTTGGTATTCCATGTAGTCTAAAAATCTGTTTCATAAAAGTCTCTGAAATGTCTGGTGCTTTATGTGTGGTCTTTACTGGTATGAAATGTGCTTCCTTGTTGAGTTTGTCCACCACCACCATGATGGAATCATGTTGTTTCTGATTTTTAGGCAATCCAGTAATGAAATCTATGCTGATCACTTCCCATTTCCAGCTCGGTATTGGTAGTGGTTGCAACAATCCAACAGGATGTTGGTGTTCAACCTTCACCTTTTAACAGTCCAAGCATTTTGCGATGTATTCTGCTACTTCATCTTTCATTCTGGGCCAATAGTATTCTTTTCTCAGCATATTTATGGTCTTTTGATATCCTGGATGACCAGAATAGTGACTTTCATGCATTTCATTTAATATCAGAAATTTTATTTCTGGTATATTTGGTACATACAATATGTTTTTATACAATAATAGACCATTTTTCTTAATTCTATAATCTGCTATACAATTTTCAGAACTGTTATTGGCTGTCTTTTCCTTCATTTTTCTGTATTCTTCATCTGTTTCACCTTTTTCCAGAATCTGATTTTCCAAATCAGTTGAATAATTACTAATTGCTGAAATGAAATTTAGTTTTGCCTTGCGACTCAAGGCATCTACAACTTTATTCTCCTTTCCTTTGATATGCTGAATTTCGAAATCATACTCACTTAAGAACGTCAACCATCTAGCTTGTCTAGCGTTTAGGTTTGTCTGATCCAATAAATATTTCAGACCCATGTTATCTGTTAATAATGTAAACTTTCTGCCAATAAGGTGATGACGCCACATTTTTAAGGCATGAATAACTGCTAATAACTCTAAATCATAAGTAGAGTAATTCTTTTCATGTACTTTCAACTTTCTAGATTCATATGCTATCGCATGCCCTTCTTATGTCAAAACTCCACCGAGTCCATCATTGCATGCATCCGTACAAACTACAAAATCCTTGTTGGGGTCATCTATCTTCAAGATAGGTGCTGTCGTCAATAGTTCCTTTAATTTCTTAAAACTCTCGGCACACTTCTGATCCCAAACAAATTTCTTCCCTTTCTTCTGCAAGGAAGTTATGGGGTTGGCAATTTTTGAGAAATTCTCTATAAAATTTTTGTAATACCCCGTAATGCCCATAAATGATATTACATCCGACACATCTTTAGGAACCAGCCAGTCATTAATGGCCCTTATATTGTCGGGGTCAATCGAGATTCCTTCTACTGAAATTATGTGTCCTAGATACTGAATTTTGTCTTTGTGGAAGTCACACTTACTAAATTTGGCATACAATTGATGATCTCTTAATACTTGTAAGATAATCCGTAAATGTTCATCATGCTCTTCTGTGCTTTTTGAGTACATTAATATATCTTCTATAAACACAACAACTAACTTGTCTAAGTACTTATGCAAAATAGTATTCATCAAACACATAAATATAGCCGGGGCATTAGTTAGGCCAAACGGCATGACTACGAACTCGTAATGTCCATACCGAGTTCGGAAAGCTATTTTGAAAATATCTTCGTCTTTAACCCTTACTTGATGATACCCTGATCTTAGATCAATCTTCGAAAATACTGTTGTTTCACGTAGCTGATCAAATAGATCATCTATGCGGGGCAACGGCTATCTATTCTTGATCGTCATCTTATTAAGCTGGCGATAATCTATGCATAGTCTTAATGTTCCATCTTTCTTTTTAACAAAGATGACAGGTGCTCCCCACGAAGACACACTAGGTCTAATATACTTCTTGTCAATAAGCTCCTTCAACTAACATTTTAATTCGGTTAAATCTAGTATATTCGTTTTGTACGGAGCTTTTGAATTTGGTACTGCTCCTGGTATTAACTCTATGGTAAAATCTAAATCTCTTTTGGGTGGTAATCCTGGAATCTCCTCAGGAAATACATCTTTAAAATCTTTTAGGACATGTATGTCCTCTAATTTCAGTTTATCCTCTTTATCCATAATCAAATCCTTTATCACGTTTACTGCAAACATTTGGCATCCCTTCCTAACTGCTCTCTTAACTTGCATGGCTGAAATTTGTTTAAGGGTTACCTTCCTTGGAATGCCTTTAATTTCTACAGTTTTCCCTTCATCATTTAAGCATGTAAAACTTTTTCCGTAACAATCTAGGATGACATGATGGGATTCTAACCAGTCCATCCCAACTATAATATCATATGAACCTAAAGGTAAAATATTCAGCTTGATTTGTGTTTGCAAATGGTTCATGGATAAAACAAAGTTCTCTATAAAATCTGAAACTTTCCTCTTTGTTCCAGTTGCTAGTCTAACTAGCCATGATTTGCTAAACTTTTCAGTTTTCAGTTTAAGACTTTCTACAACATCTGGTGATATGTAACTTAAACTGGCACCTGGGTCAATTAAAACAGTAACAGGATGGTCATGTATCATACCTTCAATCTCTACCATGGAGATTTGATGATCTTCTTGCTTGTTGTCAAGTGCTGCGTTAATTCTTGGCATCTCCCTTGCTACGTCTCCGACAATAGGTTCAGTCTGAATAGAGTTGATGTTTTTTGTCTTCCGCTTTCGTAAGGGACATTCTGATGCGTAATGAGGGCCTTGACATTCAAAACATTTAATATGTGTCTTTGGCTCACTGGTCTTGGCAGTATTAGATGCATTTTTTGGTGCTGTAGAATTCCGCTGTGAATTATTTCTGGAGTTATTCCCTTGGGAATTTCGATTTTGAAAATTCTTCCTCTGGAATCCAAAATTCCCACTGAATCTGAAATTTTTCTTCTTTTGTTCAAAATTGTTGGGCTTACGATTTTTCCAATTAGACATACCCTCTCTCTTCCGATTTGTATCATAACATAAGACTGCCTTCCTCATATCCTCCTCTAATGTTTTAGGACTGTCATACTCAATTTTGTCTTTAATGCTGAAAGGTAAACAGCTTAAGTACCTTTGAATTTTTGGTTTTTCTTCTTTGAAGTAGGGTGCGTATCTTAGTAGGTTTAGGAATTTACTGTTTAATTCCTTCATGTTCATACCTCCCAACTTCAAATTGTAGAACTCTTTAGATTTTTCTTCGTAGTACTGTTCAGATAGATACTTCTTTCTGAAATATCGTTTGAAAGCACTCCAGCTTACATCTTTATCCTTGATGCCCTTTACCCTTTTGACATCCTGCCACCAGATATCCGCTTTTTCGGTTAAGTTATATATGGCCATTTTTGCTTTTAAGAACTCTGAATAGTTGTAGATATGGAAGTATTTCTTCATCCCTGACAGCCAAGCTTCAGCTATCTCGCCTTTATCAGTTTCTCCATTGAAAGTTGGAGGTCTTATCTTCTTGAATTCTCCAGAAATCTGCTCATATTCCTTATGATTTTTCCTTTTTGGTTTGGAATCTTCTTCACTACTGTCACTGGTATATTTACGTTTCCTTTTGAGTTCTGCAATAGCATCTCCAGATGAGGTTGAGCTATCTTTTACTTCATTGAATTTGATGTTCTGATTTTTATCAGCATGAGGCATGTCCTCAACTTTGGAAATATCCTCATTTTTTTTCTTGTTCCTCTATTTGGCTGTGTTCAAAGAGCACTTGATTCAGTTGTTCTTGTGCTTGCAGAATCCTTTCATTATCTAGTTTCACAGATCTGATTTCTGCTTTTAAATATTGAAAGGCATGTAACAGTTCCGTCGAACTGTTATTTATTTCCCCATGACCTTCCTCTACATAGTGTTGTCCCGAACTGTGACTGTTAGGTTGAAATCTGTCACTTAAATGTTCAGTTGAGTTCTCCATACCTGTAACTGAAAATAATTTCTGAAGATAACATAATAATAAAATTTTCAAGTTAGTATAATTTTTTGTTGTATATAAAAATTTGTATTGCGTGTTTTGGACCTCATTCAGGCTTAGAGTTTGAACCTGGCTCTGATACCACATGAAACATCCCATATTTTCATAAAAATTTAAAATTTTTGTAAATAGCAACAATTAGCTTAATATATGATAATTTGCAACTGCAGAATTTAATAATGCGAGTTTCAACAATCTTAACTTAATAGCTGTTGTATTAAATCATAAATAAAATTTTGTTATCACTAATACGTCAGTGACATCTTTATTATATTTATAACAACTATCATTAAGGTAGTTAAATACATGAATGGACCAACTTTTGATGTGACACCTTTTTAATGCAATGAAATGTATGAATGATGTAATAATGAAATGCCAGGTTAGAAATATGACATGGTACTTTTCCTTGAGACGATATTGACAGTTTTCTTCTTTGTTGTCCAAGAGAGTCCTATGAGGGACCCCAAAGCTTACTTAGCTACAACGCTAAATCATTTGACCTGTTCTATGTGCAGACGACAGGTAAAAAGTTTCATGATTGCAATAAATTCCAGTTTTCGTGTAAAGCTCAAATCAACGTCATAAATAAAATAGCATGTTTAGAGATTGTTGCAACTATAAAAACGTACAGGTATGACTCGCATGCTTACACCTTTGCTTTCTAAGGTTCATCTTATAACTGAGTAAACTCAACCCAGGTTAACTGTCGAACAAGTATCTTATTAACAGCATTGTTACTTTGTCGTCATTGTTCTAGTTGGTTGTAGTGATAGTTGTCTTGTGTTGTCATCTAGAATGATAGTACCAAAATGTACATAAATGTTATGATCTTGTAAACTCTTGCAACCACTAATATTCAATATATATGATTGGATAACTATATTAAGTCTTTTTAAATAAAATTTCCTATTTACCACTGTGCAATTCAAACTTATGGTATAATGAAATTCTTATTTAAACACTATATAACAATTATGTGAATATTCAACAATATGAATAGATGAAAAGAAACATCAATATAAAAATAGCTAAATGTAAAAACATAGTGCATTTAAGCTTTAGACTATACATAATTGTTATCCTATTTATAACGACACACAACATATCCCAAGTCTTATGAAAACAATAGTGTGACTATACTTATTTTCGGTTTAATGTCATATTAAACATATATCGGTGATGTTTGCAATATATACAATATTGGGATCATAACACTACTATACAAAGTCTATGCAATTTAATACAACATTGTAATATATGAGAGCGTTAGAAATGAGTGCAAACATTAGGATTTATAACCATGCATTTGCATATACGTTGTTCTAATATGACGAGTATGGCATTTTTAAGAGTTGTTATGTTAACAAATGAAAAGGTAATATTGGTTATCACATCAAGGTAATGACAAACATTGAAAAGGGGTTTGATAGGTCACTGGCTCATAAATTCGACGTTGGTCTCGAGCTATGGTAAAGATCATGGAAGGATCTTACAATTAAAGATTGGTACTGCATTCCTGCCAAGTTGTAACTCCAGGAATCCACGTAGACGTGAATGCCTCCATGCTTGTTGATGTGTAAGGGTTATATGCCAAGCATTGGATTGTACTTGCTCCACTGTGTGCCATAGTGGCAATGTTCAAAGGTAATGCAGAGTGGGAATTAAATTATATAAGGGACAGGCCGTTGAATCAATTTAATTGGCATGTGTCTCGAACTGTAAAAGAGATCATGTAATGATTTTTCATTAACGAGTTGGCGCTATATCCCTGCAGAGTTGGATAACCCATGTTCCACGTAGGTGTGCTTTCCTTGTTGCTTGCTATTGTGGCAGAATAATACGCCCTGGTACTGCTAATTGCTGACTTAAGTGTTTTCCAAGATGGCAATGTCAAACGGTAATGGAGGATGGCATTAAGTGTTGATTTTGTTGATACCAAAGCAGACATTGCTAGCACTGTTGTAACCGCTGATGATCATGAGTCTAAGCCGTCGGATGGTAACCCTAACATCTATCGTATGTTTGAGTTATTAACTTGGAAAAGTGGTTCATTGTGTTATTGTTTTTGCTGTAGGTGGCCGACAAGCTGCCGAGATTTTGGTAGGAAGTTTGCAAGGGTTTCAAACCCGAGATATGTGAACTGGTGCAGAAGGTTGCAGGTTTTAACCTCTGTAATGGTGTTGTAATTTTAGATGGAGTCCAAGTTCAAAGTGATAAGATGTTGAAGGTTTGAAGTTCTTCATTGTATGTTACAAATGTGGTACCAACTGCAATTGTTGCATTCTCTCACAATGAATGGAATGAATCCTTTATTGTCGTCCTGATGTATGCCAAGAACTGGCCACAAAATGGTGAAGGTAAGCATCCAAGATTATATACTGTTTCTTTTTACTGTTCTTTAGTTCTTAGTTTGAAAATATCATGAGTCTAATCTCAGGACTATTGTTTGCTTGGTGCAGGGTATAAAAGGAAAGTCTGGCTAGGGTCTGGCGAAAGGAAAAACCATGCACTCTTACACCGGTAAGCTTCGGGTCTTCCATACCCTCGTAGTGCTCTTCGTCTGTGCCGTGGCTCTGTCGTTGAAGATGGTTGGGGAAATATTTGAAACACCTTTATTTGACAGTGATACTTGGGTGCTATATTTTGTAAACTTTGATGTTTATCGACTGGAGATATAACTCGTCGATTTTGAATATTTGGGCTCTTCTTCCCATTGAAATTTTTGGATAAACCCTGTGTAACCTTGTTTTTCAAAACATAATAAAAAAATTGCTTGAAAGCTTCATCTTTGTTTGAGGTCATTCTATTGTGATGTTTGAGGTTCTGTGAGATTCGACTTGTTTTCAGTAATCGTTTGAGACAGTAAGAAAGAGAGCCGAGGGATTGATCTCTGTGTAAGATAATACTTCTTTTGATAATACAATGTATGTTAAAATATTCGTATAGATATCTGGTTTGTTTGTCTGGATACTGTAAGTTGATGTCGTATATTCTTGTTTGGTAAAGTTGATAAATAATATAGTGAAATGTCAAAATGGTTTACAATGATATGTACAATGGAAACGAATATTATTAAACCTTACAATTGTGTTTTATTTATATTTGGATAAAACAAATATAAAAAAAGAAGACTAAACCTAACTAGGGTTTGAAATGAAAACTAAACAAAATACGAATAACACTATCAGCTTTGCAATAGAATAGGTGAGTATAAACAAAGTAATGTTTATAGAGCTTCTATTGTTTATTAGGATGATAATTAACACGTTGCTTATAATAAGAGATAGAAAGCTATTTCTTATCAGCAACAGAATATTCTTTTTAATCTATAGTCTGTTTGAACTGTAAATGTATGAAATTGATAAAATAAGAAATAAAAGAAAAAATAGTGTGTGTATAAGTGTATTGTAGAAACTTGAAAATTATAGAATGACTGTGAAAAGCTTTTGTTTCAGCATGTAATTCAAGTTAATAATACAGAAAGATAATAACCTTGAAAAACATTAACAGAGATGATGAAATCCTATTTGGATGATCACTATCATTTAATTGTTACTCTGTTATTATACATGCATACCTGTGATTTCTATATTTTTCTTTTATACAAAAAATTGATATGAATACGGAAATTATACATTATTTAATTTCTTAGAAGGCTCTGATACTTATAATACATTCATAGATACTATACAGAATCTTTCTACTATTATTTAACTTGGGAACAAAAAAACTGAAACATAAATAATTACTATCTATTTATCGAATTTAAATGGCAATTTGCCTATGTTATGTGGAATTCTGCCCTACGGATAAGTCAAAATTCCCTTAGGCTAAAGTAGACTCTAACTAACTCTAGGCTAAGAACAGACAAAACAAATGCTACCTTGAATCCCTAGATCTAATAAATATCTTAGGATTAAAATGCTGAAGAGAATAGAAGGAGTTTAACTGACCTTATATCCAAACGCTTGTTTTTGGTATTTGCTCCAAGCTCCAAGTCCTCACAAGTAAACCTGTTAAAATGGAACCAAAACACAAGTATGCACTATTCTCTAGCAACCTGAAACATGAGTTAGGATCTAAATCTATGAAAGATACAAATCATATCATTAAAACAAGATTAACACAAATGATTTGGGAAAACAAGACAAGTTATTCCATTACAACTTGAAGATTACTTACAAAGGGTGCTTGATGTCCAAGCCAATCCTCCAACTCCAAGTGTCTTCTCCTCTAGCTATCTCCACAATGATGCAAGACCATAAGTTTGGTGCTCTCAAGAGTCCTCCCCTTTCCCAATGGCATGCCTCTCGTTTATAGTAAATGGTGAGGTTAACCAACAAGAGAGATGGGTGGATCTAAGGAGGGATAAGTGGATCAGGGTTTCTAATCGAAGGAGATGAGTTGAGATCGAATCAAGGAACCCAATCTTCCATTATCTTCGAAAATCCAAAATCCCACAAGCCAAGGGAAAAAAGCTATTAAAAGGGTACCGCGTTTTGCAAAGTCTGCAGAACGCGGCACTGCCGCGCTTTGAGGAAAAAGCAGCACGCGGTAGTGCCTAGTACCGCGTTTTGGGAAGATGACAAGGCGCGGTAGTGTGTAAAAATAAAGTCCAAGGTGGGTCAAAACTTGCCAGGGTGGATTCACCTTCAAGGTTGACTCATCATCTGTCTCTTCTGGATGGTTTAAAACAGTAGGGAAAGTGTCGTCAACTTGTTTTGTGATGGGGATGCGACACTGTGAAACATTGAGGTATAACAACCTATCTTCTAATCTACTTTAATTTGCATATCTCTACTAGAGTACGATACTCCCAAACATCATGTGGAAAAAAGGGGATATTGATTTATCAATTTAACATTTAAACTTAAACATTCCGACTGAAACATTTCCAGAATTAGATTCTTTTCGAAAGCAATAAATGGAATAATACTAGATAAACATCACAGGATTATTTACTGAGCATAAGTTAGGAAATCTTTTAAAAACCTGAGAAAATTTGTAGGGTAACCAACAACTCAGGAAGACTGTTCCACCTAACCAAACTCCTGAAAAAATTCAAATGCTGTCTTAGGACCCCTGAGCCTATTCGCTGAACTGCCAGGAGGAAGAAACTTCAGGAATTAGGACTTCTTGTCTTAATAGTAATCTTCTAAATCTTCATTAGGTAGCAGTCCAAAAAGACTTTCTCCTATAACTCTGTTTCTCCTCAGTAAATAAGCAAAACTCAGTTTTCAATCACCACTAATCTCCCTTATTCGAATCTCTCTTGAAATCACCTGATTTACAAGAGGAAAATATTTTGCAGAAATATTGATTAAGAGCTGCCTGCCCGATTTGAATTTTCCTGTATAGGATACCTAGGCCTTTTCAAATGTTACTGGGTCATTAAATGAGCTGCCTGCTCACTCCCTCCACCTGGGGGATAATGCCCTATTTTAGGGGAAGTTGTCCCATAACCAATAGTTAGTGGTGTGATGTAACTGCTGCCATGTGTCCCATATCTTCCAACAGCTTCCATTCCTCCTAGTGGGTCAGTGAACACTCATTCAACAGTCCTCTTGAGTGTTTGTCTCCTAATTAATTTATTTAAATAATAATATTCAGTAATTACATTCATCCATGATCAAAACTGATCATAATTACAAAACTTGTATTTAAATTTAACATAAGGTATTTTTGCAAATAAATAATAATGTTCATAAATTTGGGTAGGTGACACCTATCTTTTCTGAGTTGCATACATAATTTCCTTCTTTTTTAGTCCCTTTCTGCCTTTTGAATAAAAAGATCCAGTTCCCTTTCCATAATTACATTTCCTTTCCATAAATAATGCTGCTACTGAGATCTTTCCTATAGTCCTACCAATCTTTGTGTAAAAACTCGCGTTGACTGATGTGGGATTCCTTAAGGCTCACCTTTGAACAAGTCTTGCCCCATCGACCTCAGCACCTTATCTGGGATATAGACTAGAGTTCATTTTTGAGTACCTGGAGGCTTGCATGCCTTAATGGCAACTTCTCTCGATGACAATCAGGGGAATACATCAATGTCCCTTGATCATCATATCTTGTAGGTGGCTTGACATCAACACATCTATTCACACTTTGCAATATGTACTCAGGTATCTTGGCACTCATTGACATCAATGGTGAGTTTGCCTCGCATTGGTTAACAACATTCATCAATGGCTGGTAATCCAATGACTTTTTTTCATGCTCGACATCAACACATTTATTTGCATGACTAGAATTGTACCATCAGGTTTTGTAGTGGGTGAAGGATATACACTTTTTCATGAATCCCTCAGCAGTTACAGCAGCATATGAGAGTACCACAGTTCCACTTTCCACCTTTGACATTTCTCATGATCCAATTACAGCTGCAACAACATATACAGTTACATTTTTATGATCCTGCAGTAGTGACAGCAGTTATAGCCACGGCAGTAGTCACATTCTCCATGATTCAGCAGTAGCAGTTCTGATTCCTTCGTTGTCCGTGATCCAATTACAGCCACATCAGCATCTACAGTTACATTTTCATGATCCTGCAGCAGTGACATCTTCCACGATCCAGCAGCAGTAGATACATTCCTATATCATCGCTCATCTACTCTTTGGGTAAGTGGAGGTATGTTGTTTTTTGAACTTTAATCATGCAATTCCTTACATGCTAGTAATGAATAATTTGGAAAATTCCCTCACCATGCTCCATTTCATTTTTCACTTTCATAACCCATGCCGAGTTGCACGAGGACATGCAACGAGTTCATTTGGGGAGGATGAGATAGAGGTTGTTGAATATTCTATAGAATCTCAAATGCAATCATATTTTCAGAGGACAGGAAATCTTTTATGACAGTTTATTCATATGCATACTGTTCCTCATATAAAATGCAGAATTTGAATTGAGTATATCTCACAAACCATACATTGGATCCTCATGATTTTTGGACAGGGAATGGATAATATTACGATGAACAAAATTGGTAAGTTTCAGCTCAATCCAATGCACAGATTTCGAAAAAACAGCCATCATCACCTACAGCCAATTTGCCATTTTCTCAAAATCCGTGATGTGAGTTTTTCTGATTTTTGGTATGGAGATGCATTGGAATTATAGAAACTTTCTTGCCAAATTTCAGCCAAACCCAGATCGTAGTTTGTGAGATATTAGCTTTGGACGTTCTCTGCAATACCAGCTGTGACTGTGCCAAACTTTCCATCACCACCTACAGCCAATTTTCATTTTTCTCAAAATCCATGATGTGGGTTTTTCTGATTTTTGGTATGGAGATGCATTAGACTTATAGAAACTTTCTTGAAAAAATTCATCCAAACCCAGATCGTATTTTGTGAGATATTAGCTCAGGAATTTTGTTGCAACAACAACTGATACTCCTCCAAACCTTCCATTTCGCAGCTGATACTCCTCCAAACCTTCCATTTCGCAGCTGATACTCCTTTAGACCTTCCATTTCACAGCTGCAACTCCGAACTATGTTCACTATCATCATTTCACTACCATCATTCCACTCATTTACCATTCACCAACATTTCTTTTTCGACAACTCCTCTGTTGCACTTTCCTTGATACACATATTGGCATGATTCATAAAGAAAAGGCTTTCTTATGCACATTGACACTTTCTTATACATAGTTGGTGACTTATTATTTCCAGTGAGTGTATGGTTTAACTATTGCAGCAAGGAAACATATGACAGAATGAATGTTGTTTACACAAGAATCAACATTCCTTGCATTTAAAAGAAAATATCAGCTGTTACTCCACTCTTTGCATTCATAAGAAAATGATAGTTGTTACTCATACATTTCGCATCATGAAATAAATGTTGTTAACACAAGAACCAACATTCTTTATGGCTGTTACACAAAGAAAATTCCAGCTATTACTCATCTGATGCACATCCTGGAAACATTTAAAAGACATCATCAAGCAAAGCCAAAGTTCAGATGCCAAAAGTTCTTAAGCAGATCCATGCACGGTTGCATGAGGACATGCAACAAGTTCAGTTGGGGAGTATGTTGGGACTCAGAAATGTCCTATTTTCATCCACTTTACCTTTCGCTATTCTTCACATTTCATCGTCCCATTAACCTTTCATCATACCATTTCCATACATATACTTGAGTTTCATCTTATTATTTTACACTTTATTCATTTTAGTATTATAAGTGAATTTATGATTAAATATTGGAAAATAACATGTTTTTCACTAATATCTCAAGTATGGATGAGCTTTGTAATGTGTAGGAATATGGAAGGATCAATTCAAGGAAAGACTCCTCGAATATCTCCTCCACTTCATGGAGATAGTTATTCAAAGAATATTCCAAGGAGAAGATCATGGAGATTTGGTTGGCATATCTTATTTAGGATGTATGAGAAACATGTGGAGAATTTGTGAGAGACATGTGGAGGATTTGAATGGATCATAGATCATATTTTGTAATAATAGGAAATTAGTTGAGAGTGGTTGAGAGAATAGTGGATCTATCATTATGAGATGGTTATCTCCTTCTCAAAGCAATTCATGTATAAAAGAGAGTGCTCTCTCTTCATTTTGGGGATATGTAGGTTAATCATAGATTAGGAGGAGATTAGTCTCACATTGTAGAAGTTAGTTTTGGTTTTGTAATATGGAGAAGGGGATTCTCAGCTTTTGTTCATAATCTTAGTTTTGATGCTTTCATGATTTTCCATTGAGTCTTGTGATGCAAATTAAGTTTTCTTCATTGTTAATGTGAGCTCTGTTGATGTATATGTAACTTCGGAATGTATTTCATCTGTGTATTATATATATATTTATTGTACCCTTATAAGAGATGTGTTATTCCTCTATAAGGAAGTGTCGTCATGTGGATTGACAAGTGTCGCAAGTGTGTGTACTTGCCGATGGGTTATTAGACCACCTTATGGGGTCGGCCCTAATTAATAAATAATATAATGTGGATGTACTCAAGTAGACAAGTCGGCCCCAGTAGGTCGCTGGGCAAAAAGGTGAGTATAAATAGAGATAAGAGATCTCTATTTTACTCACTCGGAAAAGTAACTCACTCTCTCTCTGGAAAGTGGCGCACTTGTGAGGAGGAGGAGGATCATCTGCTAGGAGACTATCTCTGTGTTATTTGGTTGTATTTTGGTTGAGCCATTGCTCTCTCTATCTCTGAGGAAGTTGTGGGGTTTTTCACCTTAGGGTTTTCCCCACGGAAACTCTGTGTCTCTTGTCTCTATGCTTTTGATTCTTGTGATGCTAGTGATGCTTGTCATATTATGATTGTCATGCATTGATATACTGTAGATGTTATTCTCTCAGCAAATATCCTATAGTATTGTGATTTAATACTGAAAATTTAACATGGTATCAGAGCTTAACTGAGAAGAAGACATTTTGCAGTGATGGAAGCTTGTATTCCTTGTTTATTGGGTTTCTCTCCACAGATTTTTGAAATTCAGTATAGTAGATTGGATCTACTCATCAAGGCGCACCTATCTGTCCAATCAGAATTCAGTTCCGAGCATTTTCAGATTTGGCCCTAAAAATTAGGGTTTCCACAAAAATAGGAATTTCTGGAAACTGAAGGCACAGCTGGAAGCTCCTTGCAAAAATCGAAGGTTTGAGCTTTGGATCGAGATTTTTGGCTGGGTAGATCTCCGGGAAACTCAAACCCTAATTCAGGGCTCTCCCTAGTGAACCCGGGAGGACAAAAAGGCAATTTTGAAGGGCAAGACTTTGCTGATATCAAATTCTGAATGTACTAAGCTGATCATCTCTCCAAGGCGCATCTTTCTATCCTTCCAGAATTTTGAAATTCACATTTTGAATTTTTAGGGTTTCACTGACAAACCCTAATCCGGGACCAGATCCTGTTTTCAGCACTTCAAGTGGTAAGTTCTAAATCTTTTCTATTTCCATTTGAAGTACTCTTAAAGATGTCTCTTCACACCAAGCTTGAGGATAAGCTTGAAGGGGCTGATAACTTTCGAGCTTGGAAGTATAGGATTGGGCTAATCCTGGAAGAGAATGAGTTGGACTCATATGTGAAAGAAGACATCCCTATCCCATAGGATGAAGAGTCCAAGGCATTGCACAAGAAGAACTTGGTCAAGGAAAAGAGAATCATTGCTGATTCTATCAAAGACCATCTCATACCCCATGTGTCTTCTCTCAAGACACCCAAGGAGATGTTTGAATCCTTGACCAAGCTATTTGAAGGAAAGAACATAAATCGGAAGATGACCCTGCGGAACCAATTAAAAGCAGTAAAGTTTCAGAATGGAGAAACCATTCAATCTTACTTTTCAAGGGTCTCTCAGATCAAGGAACAATTAGAAGCAGTGGATGAAATGGTGGAGAATGGTGAGGTGGTGATGACTACTCTAAATGGCCTTTCCAGGTCATGGGATTCCTTTATTCAAGGAATTTGTGCAAGGAAGAAGTTGATCTCCTTCAGTAGACTTCGGGAAGAATGTTCTCAAGAAGAAGCTAGACTTATAGCTCGTGAGGAAAAGATGGGAGGAGAAGATCAAGCCCTTGCAGCTCACACCAAAAGAAGCAAAACCAAGAAGGATCACTCTCACCACAAAAGAACTCATAAGAAGGACCTAAGATGCTTTACATGCAATGAGAAGGGTCACTATGCTTCAGATTGTCCCAAGAACAAAAGGGATAATAATAATAACTTCAGTAAGAAGAAGAAGGGCAGCAAAAGAAGATTTCATGCTCATACTGCTGAAGATGATGAACCCCCAAAGAAGAAGGCTAGGGCAGAAAGTGATAGTGATGATGTCTCATCAAGTGAAGAAGAATATGTTCTGATCTCTACTCTTACAGGTACCATCTCCCATGGATGTAATGATTGGTTGATTGATAGTGGGGCTTCCAAACACATGACTGGGTTTAAAGAATCTTTTGTGAACCTATCTGAACATGAGTCACCCCATAAGGTGAAACTTGGGGATGATTATCAATACCCAATCAAAGGAAGTGGTGAAGCCTCTTACAACCTAGATTCTGGAAAATCTCTGAAGATGAAGGAAGTCCTCTATGTACCTGGGCTCAAGAAGAACTTACTCTCCATCTCTGCTTTAGATGCAAAAGGTATGAGGGTTGCATTTGTTGATGGCCAAGTACTAATGTGGCCAAAGGGAAAGACCATAGATGATGCAGTAGTGATTGGAGAGCAAGAGGGAGGACTGTATAAATTAAAGGGTCAACCTGAACATGCCATGGTACATGAATCCATGGAGCCAAGTGAACTTTGGCATAGAAGACTTGCTCACATGCACTATAGAGCACTTCCAATTGCAAGCAAGGCTGTAGAGGGTCTTCCTGAAATCAAGACCAAACATGAAGGTGTTTGCAAAGGATGTGCAAAAGGTAAGAACATTAAGAAGGCTTTCCCAAGCAGTGAAAGCAAGGCAAAAGACATCCTGGAAATCATCCACTCAGATGTATGTGGCCCTACGTCATCTAGCTCCTTGAGTGGGTATGTTTACTATGTATCATTTATTGATGACTTCTCCAGGAAGACTTGGGTATACTTCTTGAAGGGAAAAGATGAGGTGCTTGATAAATTCAAGGAATTCAAAACCTTGATGGAGAATCAAACTGACAAGAAAATCAAGACATTCAGATCCGACAATGGTGGAGAATTCACCTCAAATGACTTCAAGAAGCTTTGCAGTGATTCAGGGATTAAGAGGGAGTTGACTGCTCCTTATAATCCTCAACAGAATGGAGTTGCAGAAAGGAAGAACAGAACTATCATGGAAGCAGCAAGGGCAATGTTGCATGACCAGGATCTTCCTATGCATCTATGGGCAGAAGCAGCTAGAATAGCTGTATATGTGCAGAACAGAACACCCCACAAGATATTGGACAACAAGACACCAGAAGAGGTCTTTTCTGGTAAGAAACCTGAAGTCAGCCATCTCATAATATTCGGTTGTCCAGTATATACTCAAGTCCCAAAAGAGAAGAGGACTAAACTAGATCCTTCAGGAAAGAAGGGCATCTTTGTGGGTTATAGTGAAAGCTCGAAGGCTTACAGAATATACTTTCCAGGGTTCAAGAAAATTGATGTCAGCAGGGATGTAACATTTGATGAAAACTCAGCATTCATCAAATCAAGGAAGGCACCTACCGAAGTTTATGAAGAACCTAAGGAAACAAGATTTCAGGACACTACCATGACTGAAGCAGTTCCAGAAGTTGTTCGTGAGTTTGAAGATCCACAAGAACCTGTAGATCCACCCCGTGAGGATAACTCTCACAAGAGGAAACCTGTATGGGCTAGAGAGCTCATTCATGATGCAGAAAGATTTGGCATTCCAGAAGAAGAACACAGAGCAAAGAAGAGAACCAGATCACACACCAGTTATGTTGCTTTACTCTGTGACATCATGAACAAAGAACCTTCCAGTTATGAAGAGGCAGCGGAAAAGAAAGAATGGAAGGATGCTATGATCGAGGAATACCAATCAATAATGAAGAATGATGTTTGGGATGTTGTCCCAAGACCCAAAGAGAAGTCTGTTGTGACTTCAAAATGGATCTACAAAATCAAGCATGCTGCAGATGGCAGTGTGGAGAAGTACAAAGCAAGATTCGTAGCTCGAGGATTCTCTCAGAAAGAGGGAATAGATTATGAAGAAACCTTTGCACATGTAGCCAAATATACTTCCATCAGAACAGTACTTGCCCTGGCTACAGCAATGAAATGGAAAATACACCAGATGGATGTCAAGACTGCTTTCCTAAATGGTGTAGTAGAAGAGGAAGTATATGTGGAAATGCCACTCGGCTTTGAAATACATAACAGGGAATCATATGTATGCAGATTGAAGAAAGCCTTATATGGCTTGAAGCAAGCTCCCAGAACCTGGTATGGTAGGATGGACAGTTTCCTATCTAGTTTGGGCTTTACCAAGAGTAAAGCAGATTCCAACCTTTACTTCAAAGTTGAGGAAGGGAATCCAGTGATTTTACTTCTGTATGTTGATGACCTATTTGTGACAGGAGATGACAGACTGATTGCAGATACTAAGAGGAAGCTTGCAGCTGAATTTGATATGAAAGATTTGGGAATGATGCACTATTTCCTAGGTATGGAGGTGTGGCAGAATGCAGGTGGGATCTTCCTTGGTCAAGGGAAGTACACAGTAGATATCCTGAAGAGATTCGGGATGATGGATTGCAAGGCCATGGCCACACCGATGGCATCAAATCTGAAGCTTCTATGTGATGCTTCATCTGAGCCAGTTGATGTCTCTATGTACCGTCAGATGATTGGGTCCTTGATGTACCTGACGAACACGAGACCAGACATTTGCTTTGCTGTGAACACATTGAGCCAGTTCCTGACGGATCCAAGAAGTGTTCACCTGGTTGCTGTAAAGCATGTTCTGAGGTACCTGAAGGGTACAGTGGATTATGGGCTCAGGTATGAGGTGAATCAAAAGTTTAACCTGCAGGGTTATGTTGATTCAGATTGGGCTGGCAGTGCTGCAGACAGGAAGAGCACATCCGGGTGTTGCTTCAGTATGGGATCAGGTGTGATCTCCTGGTTTAGCAGGAAGTAGTCCTGCGTAGCACTGAGTACAGCTGAGGCAGAGTATGTTGCAGCCTGTTCAGCTAGTTGTGAGGCAGTATGGCTACGGAAGCTACTGTCTGAGTTATTTGATCTCCCGTTGGAGGCTACTGGCATCTTCTGTGATAACCAGAGTTGTGTGAAGCTGTCCGAGAACCCAGTGTTTCATGACAGGTCGAAACACATAGAGATCAAATATCACTATATCAGGGATATGGTGCAGAGAGGAGCTGAAAAGCTCCTGTATGTTGCGACGGACGAGCAGATTGCAGATGTGTTGACGAAGCCACTAGCCAGGGTGAAGTTTGAGTACTTCAGAGAGAGGCTTGGCATTCTTCAGATCAAGGACACTTCGAGGAAGAAGTGATGGACACATTTGCTGAAGCCATTCCAAGCATGTTGGAAGGAGGATCCTTCACATGGCTGTGGATGTAAGTGCTGGATGATGAGCATCAGAATGATGTTCTGGTTTCTGCCTGGATATGATCAGTTGGATCATTTTTATGTATGTATGTACGCATCATGTTGGATGCTAGATATGATCAGTTGGATCATTTTTATGTATGTACGCATCATGTTGGATGCTGGATATGATCAGTTGGATCATTTTTATGTATGTATGTACGCATCATGTTGGATGCTGGATATGATCAGTTGGATCATGTGTATGTATTTTGTATATGCATCTTGTTGGACGCTTGGACCTTGTATCTGTATATGTATCAGGTGGATACATTGTATGATCAGGAGGATCATATATGGTGAAATGTATCATGTATTTGTATTTGTATCAGGTGGATACATTGTATGATCAGGAGGATCATGTATGATGATATGTATCAGGTAGATACTTGTTATGCAGCAGGATGTTGCAGTGATGATCAGGATGATCATGGATGACGAGCTTCAGGATGTTTCTCCAGATGACATGCAGCAGGACGTTGCAGTGATGATGATCAGGATGATCATGGATACATCAGGATGATGTATGGTGAGTATCAGGTTGATACTCTATGGCCGTGGATCAGGTTGTGCAGATGAGCATGTAATAGCGCCCTGGGAGATTTGCAGATTGTCTTTCGAGGTTTTGCCTATGGCATGTAATATCGGTGCCCTGGGACATCTGGCAAATGCTCTTTCGAGGTTTTGCTCTGGGAGGACATGTAATAGCGCCCTGGGAGATCTGCAGATAGTCTTACGAGGTTTTGCCTATGGCATGTAATAGCGCCCTAGGATATCTGGCAGATGCTCTTGCGAGGTTTTGTCCTATGGCATATAATAGCGCCCTGGGAGATCCGATAGGTTGGGCTGTGTGCCCGTAATCAGTCCTGGGATGCTCTTGCGAGGTTTTGCCATGACCACATGTAATAACGCCCTGGGAGATCTGCAGATAGTCTTACGAGGTTTTTCCTATGGCATGTAATAGCGCCCTGGGATATCTGGCAGATGCTCTTACGAGGTTTTGTGGTGGACCACATGTAATAGCGCCCTGGGAGATTTCAGGTCGGAGTTGTGTACCCGTAACATCCTGAGATGCTCTTGCGAGGTTTTGTGGTGGGGTCACATGTAATAGCGCCCTGGGAGATCCTATAGGTAGAGCTGTGTGCTCGTAACAGCCTGGGATGCTCTTTCGAGGTTTTGTGATGCACGTAAAAGTCCTGAGGATTCCACAGTATGGCCAGTGATGACGAAGACCTGCAGGTGGTAGGACTACATCCAGTATGAAAAAGGACTGGCTCTGTAGAACTTCCTATGACGAGTGGAGATAGAGATTGGATGAGATAGCAGCAGCAGTGATGATGACGATGACGATACATCGATGACAATGATCCAGAGAAGAATACTTGTCTAGCAGATCTGTGTCGAGAAATACCTTCCTAGTTAAGAGGGAGTGTTGATGTATATGTAACTTCGGAATGTATTTCATCTGTGTATTATATATATATTTATTGTACCCTTATAAGAGATGTGTTATTCCTCTATAAGGAAGTGTCGTCATGTGGATTGACAAATGTCGCAAGTGTGTGTACTTGCCGATGGGTTATTAGACCACCTTATGGGGTCGGCCCTAATTAATAAATAATATAATGTGGATGTACTCAAGTAGATAAGTCGGCCCCAGTAGGTCACTGGGCAAAAAGGTGAGTATAAATAGAGATAGGAGATCTCTATTTTACTCACTCGGAAAAGTAACTCACTCTCTCTCTGGAAAGTGGCGCACTTGTGAGGAGGAGGAGGATCATCTGCTAGGAGACTATCTCTGTGTTATTTGGTTGTATTTTGGTTGAGCCATTGCTCTCTCTATCTCTGAGGAAGTTGTGGGGTTTTTCACCTTAGGGTTTTCCCCACGGAAACTCTGTGTCTCTTGTCTCTATGCTTTTGATTCTTGTGATGCTTGTGATGCTTGTCATATTATGATTGTCATGCATTGATATACTGTAGATGTTATTCTCTCAGCAAAGATCCTATAGTATTGTGATTTAATACTGAAAATTTAACAAGCTCACATGTGTTGTCTCATTGCTCTTCATATGTTGTCTTTCTTTTATGCAATTTACTTTCAGTAGTTTGTTTCAGCTTCCAGCATTAGATTACCAATTGTGTGTTTCATCTTAAGGGGGAATTAGATTAGCAATTAGCCATTAGCAAGGGTGGGTTTAGATTAGATTAATTTCACTTCAGTCCTGCATATACTTTGCATGTGCTTCGTAAGCCTATGAACCTTGGATTGACAAATTAAATGGTTGGGAAAATACTACAACGAAATTAAAACGACAATATTTCATCCTAAATTCCAATATTTCAGCCAAAATGTTGGTCACCCTATATGTCAGTTAATTAAAGCTAACATACAGAATGGTCAATATAAATTGTCAAACCCAGGAAGGTCTTTTATTTCAAAGGCAATAAGCACAGTCTATGCATAAACAGATTAAGCAGTTGATTTGCTGAATGTAAATAATGATCCTACCTATGTGTCCAGCCAACTCATTCCCTAAGAACACTAATCTAATTCATACATCTAAGAATCCAAAAGAAAGAAACTTCCCTGTAGAAATCAACCCAGCAAGTTAATGATCTAATGATGAAATGAAACTAGATTACTTTTGCAAGAAGTTAAATCCTATAATTATCAAACTACAACATTCAATCTTTACCAAAATGATCTATCCAGTAGCTACTATAACTCTACCATTATCTGTCTAATCTATGGATGTAGTTGAAGATACAACAACAACCAGAATTAAAACACTAGCTTGAACTCTAATTGATAATTAATGGAAATCCTAGAAAGCATAAACAACTAGAAGATAATTGGAATTGAGCTTGGCTGTCACAGCTAGTTAAAACACACATGCAAATTAAGTAATTTATCCTACACAGCCGACTGTCACACCACTCTGTTACAGCTATTCAAGATGCAATTACAACTACCAGAAAGGAAAGCTAAACTCTGTTACAACTACCAATAATGTCTGCAATCATTTCACACCACACAACAGAAGTAAAACTAAACTACTCTACCTACTTAAACCGAATATCTCTGTGAGAAGGCGGGCCCTAGCCTTCTAACAGAGACGCCAAGAGTCACAGCAAATTAAGACACAGAAATGAAGAACTCTACTCTCATATTATTGATGGAAGATCGTGAGTCTCAGTGTTCTGTTACAGCTTACACAAGTAATGATTGTCCAACCCCAGGCTACGAGAGCCTTCTGGAATTTATACAAAGGAAATACAGTTTCAGATCCACTAAAATCATGCAGCAATGAATATCTATGATCTTCATGCTGCGGAGTTACAACTAACTGATACAGCGTATTAAACAGGGCCGTTAATTTTGAAGGAGGCTGTTGCTTTGATCATTAATGGGTCAATAGACTCAGCAACTGGAATGCCACCTGTCTATCGCAGCTAGGCCCTGCTTCAGTGGAATTTGTTACAGTGGGGATCTGATACAGCTTGCATGGAGGATGCGCTGTCCATTGGAGTTATGACAAGCTGGTGCCTTGAAGAGTCATAGCTGGTGCTACTAAGTTGATACACCTGTGCTTTAGATTTTGTCTAAATGAAATCACACAGATCAGTATAGACCAAGGGCCTAAGTGGAACTTGTGGATATTTGTAAGATTGGAAGCAAGTTCTGGTGCCTCCCCTCGAGGAACAAACCCATAGCAGGATACCCAATGCCCCCACCACAACTCTTCTTCTTCTAATGTTAGAGCATAGTTGGTTCTATAGGAATTGCTTATAGGAAACCAAATGAGAGGGAATTTGAATCTCAAACCAAGCCACTAAGACCCACACCTTTCCATGCACCGCACATATCTAGGAATCCTTGTCAAAGCTTGCCCAAAATTTTCAAAGCCATATGGATCCATTCACTACCTTCCAGGGCACTCTGCTGGATATTGAGGATCATTGGGACACATGTGGTAATGAGTCTATGTCGCAGTCTCTCGAAATATCGAGCAATTGAGGGAACCTTGAGAGTTTTAGTATGATTTTCCATGAATGCTGATGGATTCTAGGGTTCCCCCCTAATCCAAAGAGTAGAATTATCCTCATTCCTAAGGATGGTTTGGAAAGCATCTCACCATCTTACATGATTAATGACAAAGGAGGAAAATGCCCTCAGCTGAATATCCCCTAGAATAGGTAAAGGATTAGATGGAAAGTCAATGTAGCAAGCCCTGTCATGTAAATACAATTCACATAACAAATGCTGGTCCTCAAAGTCACTCTTCAGAAAAGTCTCTAGAAACTGAGTAGATGTTTCCAAATCAAATGATCTCCCATCCTTGAGAGCTCTTAATTGGAATAAGGTTGTCTTCTCATGGAGAAAAACAAGGTAAGAGGGGGATGGAGCCCTGCAACTCAACAATTCTATGGAGAGAGTGCACATTTTATCTTTTTCTTGTTGCAGGGACTTAAGTTTCTTCAATCCTTCCAATTTTTCTTGAAGTTTCTCCCACCGGAGTTTCTGGAAGAATAACTCCTCAGCCCACTTTTCTCTCAATCCCTTAATGACATTCCTATGTTCCTAGAGAGAGATCATACCTGTTTTGAATTGTTCACTCCACTTGAGCCATTTATCCAACTCGACATTTAACCAAAGAACCTTCTTCTGCAGCCATTGAATCTTTCTGTCTTCTACCTCCTTCTCATCATCATAATCCAGATAAATGACTTCCTTACCTTGCCTTGGCACTGTGATAGTTTCATCCTCTAGTGGGGTTGCAGTGGTCTGTGAATGCAGTGCAGTCTCAGCCATGGGTTTTAGAGATGTTGGTTCTTATGTAACAACATTCTTTATTTCCATATCCACCTCAGTTTCCCCAGTCTGTGTTACAGTATCAGTCGATATTCTTAGGGCTGCTGGTTCTTGTGTGACAACACCCTTGTTCTCTATTTCAATCTCAGACAGCTCAGTCTGTGTTTCCACTGTAGCAAATGATTTTGGAAGCACTGGTTCTTGTGTAATAGTGTTTTCCTCCTGATCCTTGATATCAAATGTTGCTGTTTGAATTGCAGCTTCACTAAACATTTTCAAGGGTATTGGTTCTTGTGTAACAATCACCTGTTCCTCTTTAAACTGCTGAGATTGTTTCTTGTTTATATCATATTTTTTTGATTGATGAGACTGGTCCTGAAGAAGCTCAGTATCCCCTGATGGTTGGGACTGTATTGTTTCATCCCCTAAATTCAAATCAGGGATCTCTTCAATTCTTGGCTCATTTTACCCTATCAATTCGATTCCTGGCATTCCTTCTTCCACCTCCTCTATCTGTACATGATTTTGTGATGAAAGTCCCAACACAACAACTCTGTGTCCTGTTGCAAAAAATATATCTCCACACTCTGGACAAACTGTTTCCCCATACTCCTCATTTTCAAATGCAAAAGATGGATTTTCCAACAAATTTGCAGCATTTGCTAAAGTGTTCAAATTTTTCTCAGCTTGTTTTCTAGCTACTCCCTTCCATCTTTCCAGCTCATTTCGCAATATCTGCACCTCTTCTTTTAATAGTTCATTTTCAAGCAGGAGATTTTCAATTTGGGGTTCTTCTCTGGGAGGTTCCTGCATAACAGTAGATGACTTAGGGTTTAAAATGGGAATATCTAAATCTATTCCTGTCACAGGTATTTTCTCCACCCAATATGGTTCCCTATTCTCTCTGTGTAATGTCCCCATTTTGACCCCCTTTGTATTAAACCGTAAATGATGTAAATATTGTAATTTAATCATGGTGAGGAGCTCAAGGCCAAGGCCCCACCATTGATTTAGCGTTTCATGTATCGGCAATTAAAAATAGATGCCCATGGTTCTTGTGCGAGATGGGCACAATGTATATAAGACATCATGTAATTATGAATTTTCAATGAAAAACCCACAACCGGCTATGCAATGCAACAAAAGAGATGGGGCATGTCTCTACAAGGAAAAGGGAGGGAAATTATTCAAACCTTGAGCCAATGGTATTAATCCATGTGTCAATGGGGAAACCCAAAAACCACCAACTACCCATTTTGTCTCATGTACCCAATCATTTAATTTTTTTTCCAAGAAATTGGTTAAGGCAGTTAATGCCTTGGGAATGAAAGAGTATGGGAAAGCCATTTTCGTGCATGGGCAAGCCATCAACTTGGAAAATCGTGTTTTTGCTTGTGGGGCAAGAAAACACCCACGAAATGGTGCCCAAAGCCATTCTGTACAGGAAGCCTGGGATCATGGACGCAGGGGGAGTTAGCTGGGGTCTTTCCATTTACGTTTTTCATCTAAATACTGCATTTTTCCATGCCTGGGAGTCGTTTTTTGCAGTATATAACAGTTGGGAGAGGGAGGGCCACGTTTTGAGGACTGTAGGGAGGTCGTTTTTGCCCCTGAATGTCCAAGGACGTTTTTCTAAAAACGGATTTGGCTTCCTGGGTTGTTTACCAACTTCCCATTTCGTTTTTGTGGTTTCCCACGTTTTTCTGGGTTAGTTGAAACCCCATCTCACGCATTCCACTGTGGAAAACGTTTTCCTCATGCCCAGCAAGTGGGGCTCTGCTGTTATGTGCATCCTTGTTCTTGGTTTGAGCCTGTGAGCTAAAGTGTTGGAGTGGTAGTGGATAGAAGTGGCTTGATAAACCTAGTGGGGGAGACAACCTCTCAAAAAGATCAAGAGGGCTTTGGTTACTCTTCTATGCATACCCTGAGAGCACTAGATAGGGAAGGTATGGCTTGAGGGACTGCCCAACAGTGAAAAGAATACTTCCTTGTGCTGGGTGTGTAGGTATTGTGGGTGCCAAGCTAGATAGATCTTGCAAGGTTATCCCTGGCTCTGTGCTGGAGCTCACTAGCTTAGCAACTCTTCCTTTCCATCTCCTAGCAGCCTGATAAACCCAATTGTAGATTGGCTTGGCTCATCTTGGTGTATGCTTGGCTATGTGTGAGTCTGCTGTTCCCTGGTTCCTTGTAGAGATCATGCCCAGCTCGGGGGTGGCAGTGGTGCTGAGAGATTGAGGAGCACACTGGCCTATGGTTGGGTGGAACGTTGCAGTTGCATAGCCAGTTGCTTGGGACTGCCTTATTGAGATAAGTATTCTCTTGTGTAAATTGGCAATTATCATTTGATGAATGTTATGAATGTATGTGGATGTATTAAACGAATTTGCTTCTGCTGTGTTTTTAAAAGTTTAGGCATTTCCATATGATCTTGTATAATTCTGCACAGATCTTTTATTTCATGGCTACCACAGAATTTTGAATGTGTGTTAGAGATCAGTAGCATTTATTTGATTACCATCGTTTTTCCATAGTATGCACAGATACAGTTCTTGCATCAATGATTTTTAATTCTAACGTTTTGGGGCTAATTGCCCGGATTGAACACCACGTCCTCCCTATCTCGTTGGTATGGTAGGAGGGGACACTACACTCTGACTGCTCCCGCTGCCCCTGCTACTTCTGCTACCTCTGCTGTCTCTGCTAGGGGTGATTCAATATTACCCCTAGTTGAATCCATTGTCTCCACTTCCTCTGTTGTTTTTGCTATCACAGCTGCTTCTTTTGCTGCTGTTGATCGAGTCCTTCTTCTCACCATTCCCACTGGGTGTTCCTCCATGCCTACTGCTATTGGTGCTTTAACAGTTCTGATTTTCCTTTTCTTTGTTGCAGTAGGTGTCTGGCTCTTGTTTCCTGATCTTACTCTTCGTTTCTTTGACACAGGGGTCCCTTCCTTAATCTTTTCTTCTTCAATAATAGTACCCCTTATTTTTGAAGAGGATTCAACTTCCAAAACTTCCACAATCCCTTCTTCTACTATATGATGTCCTTCCCTTTGAATTTCTGCTTCTGCAATTGTAGCTTCAACTGTCGCAGCTTCAACAGCTGCTCCAGTTTCAGTTTCTTTTAATTGAATATCTCCTTTTGCAGTTACAAATTCTATTCTTTCTTCCTCCTGTTCCAGTGTTTCCATCACAATTTCCCCTAGAATAGGGTTTCCTATTACTACTGCCTCTCCTTTATTTACTTTCCCTTCATCATTGGCCTGGTTTTTTGTTGCTCTAGCCTCCCCCCCAACTGGGTTTGAGGAACTCCGGTCCTCACTATCTTCACCAGCACACCCCACTTCTAATACGGGTTGTATGATTGGTGCATCTCCAGCCAAAAATTGTTCCCAAGTTAAATTACGAATTGCAATGGCTCTTAGGACCAGTAGTTTAATTAAACCATGATTAGTAAGGGAGGAAACTGTGTGCTGGGTGGTTCTTGCATATCCAGCCATGGTTTGTAAGGCTTTAAGCAAATAGAATGGTATATTTACTAAATGACCATGGCGTAAATGAGATAGTAAGGGAAGTTTAGAAAAGGAAATGACTTGGTACCTACCTCCACAAGAAATATATCTTTTCACAAAGATTGCTACTTGATTCCAGGGTGGTGGTAAGGAAGCCAGTTCCAGCCCATGGCGCTTTGGAATGACCTGCTCTCCCACTGACAAAAACTACCTCACCGCATTTGCATTATGTACCTTTCGTCCAAATAGCCTCTTCCCAACCATGGGTAAACCAGTAACTTCAACTATGATTTCCTCTGTAGCATCCACGCGCAGTCCTCTCACCTCATAGTGAGTATCATTCAAGTTGAGGGAAAATTGCAATGCAGTTTCTGTGTGAAATCCATTCAACCGTTCAAAATATGTCATCCAACCTGCTGCTACGAAAATATTAAGAACCTCTGCATCAACATGTACAACGTCTGTATTTACTGGTTCATGTCTGACTGGGTTTTCCATTTTAATCTCTCCTCAAGGTTCAAAATTCAACAATTTCCGGTTTAGAAGTGGGAAGTTGCAGCTTACAAACATGCAAAGGGTCATTGGGGTTCAAAAACCGGGTTTTAGGCCAGTCTGCGCCAGTATGAACATTCTATTGAAGTGATGAAGTTGGCGGATAGGAGTAACAAGTGCAAAATCGGGTAAGGTGACAGAGAGTAATTACAATTATGACCTTAACATAATTCTTAAAGTGTAATTCACATGGGTTCATTAATCGAGGGTTGTGACAGGACATAATCGTTATTACCGTATTAATTTTCTGCCAAATCATGTAAAAGATAGGATCCGTACCTTGCGTTTATGAGTTTGAGCCATGGATTAATCATTACAGCCGGTCGTCGTCCTTGCGGTTATAAATGCACATGTGCCAAAGTGACGTGGCCACTGCCACTCAGGCTGACAGCTACTCAAGGCATCCGAAATTTCCTTCATGGTGGATCATAATTGGACCTCGTGGAGCGAGTGCCAAAACTGACGCCTAGTCACATGATTATTGGCATCATTAATCAGAGAGCAGAAAACTGGCGGAGTATCAGCTGTGAAATTTAGTAGAATAAGCAAAAAATGGCGGAGTCGCAGCTGTACGGACGGAGCGAGAATGAAGTGGAAAAGAACGGAGTCGCGGGTGCTAGATTTAGTAGAATGGACAAGGATAGCGGAGTCATAGATGCTATGTTTAGCGAAATGGACAAAGGTAGCGGAGTCTCAGATGCTAGATTTAGCAGAATGGACAAAGGGAGTGGAGTCTCAACTGCTGGATTTAGCAGAATGGACAAAGGTAGCAGAGTCTCAGCTGCTGGGAAGGAGTAAAAATGTGGCAAAAATGGCGTAGTAGCAGCTGCCAATTTAGAAAGATAAGCAGAACTAGCGGAGTCGCAGCTGCGGAAATTGGTCGAATGAGCAAAAGTGGCGGAGTTTCAGCTGTGGAAAAGTGAAGCAAAGGAGAAGTGGCGGAGTCGTAGCTGTGAATTTTGGCAGAATGGGAAAATGTGGCAGAGTTGCAGCTGCGTCAGACTGTAGTATAAGCAAATTTTATCTATGGAGGACCATGAATTATCCATCTTTTTCATAGAGCCTTATTCAATCAGGAACAAATATGGAGTGTATGTAGTCGTCTGGCCCAGTCACCACTACTGCTCCTCCAATAAGTTCCTGCACACAGTTCTTCAAACAAACCGATCAAGCGCAAGAAAAATTAAAAATAGATAGAATACAGAATGAAAGAAAAACATATTATTTATGTACAAAAATATGTGTGGAAACTGCAACTTTTAGGAATTCACAGGGTTTAAAAATCCCTATCGTGATGTTAACTGATACTTTGGATCAGTTGCAACTTGTGAAATAAAAGCCTCCCTTGAGATCGGCCTGTGATACAGTCGCAGCCGATGACCATTTGCAAATAATGGTACCTTGTTCTCGTCAATGGTGATCAACTGGACTGTTCCATTATCAAATACCCAATCTATCTGATAAGGTCCCAGCCAATGGGTGCGCAATTTGCCTTTAAAGTCCCTCCTAAATCATGAATCACACAACAGGGCCCAATCTCCTTCCTGGAAGACTATTTTCTTTATAAATCTGTCATGCCATCTAGAGCATTGTTGTTGGATTAAAGTTGTATGATGTACTACAGTTATGTGCTTCTCATCCAATTCATTGAGTTGATTCAGTCGATTCCTCTGTTCCTTTGATAAATCTAGATTTGCTTCAACAACTGTTTTTAAAGTTCTGATTTCAAATTCAATTGGGAAAACAACGTTCTTGACATATACTAGCTCGTATGGGGAAAAACCAGTGATGTTACGCCAAGTGGTACGATAGGCCCACAGTGCCTCTGGAAGTCTTTCATCCCAATCTTTACGATGGCTCTTCACTATTTTTGTCAAAATAGCCTCAATAACCTTGTTTGTGCTCTCCACCTTCCCATTGGCCTGTGGATGATATGGTGAGGTTATTTTGTGTTGAATATGAAATTTCTGCAACAATGCTTCCAGCTTGTGAGATACAAACTGTGGTCCACCATCTGTAATGATCTCCTTAGGCACTCCAAACAGAGTAAAAATCTCTTCATACAGGAAATCAATCACATCCTGATCATTGGCCTTGACCAAAGCTACAGCTTCTACCCATTTAGTCATGTAGTTCGTGAAAACCAAGATATGAACTTTCTGCTTTGAGGGAGGGTTGATAGGCCTTACAAAATCTAGAGCCCACCTATCAAATGGTTCAACCACAAGTTGTGGCTATAAAGGAATCTCATCTAATCTGTTGGGTTGGCCCATCCTTTGGCAGCTATCACATGCCTGAACATACTTCTTCACATCCCTGAGCAATGTAGGCCAGAAATAGCCCATTCTCAAAAATTTATGACCTATCCTTTTGTCAGCAAAATGTCCCCCACAGGGCTCATCATGGAAAGCTTTAAGAATGCTGAAGATTTCATCTTCTCTAACACATCTTCTGATTTCTAAATCAAGCTCTGTGTAGAAAAGATGGCCATCAATCCAGCAGTACCTAGCACTCTGTTGTATGATCTTCCTTCTTTCTCTCTTTGATAGATGTGCTGGAAGCTTACTTGCAGCCAAAAAGCTAGCAATATTTGCATACCATGGGGAATGAGCTGATACTACAAAAAAATGTTCGTCAGGGAAGGAATCTTCGACTGGTAAATTGTCATCACTATTAGTAAGTCGAGATAAAAAATATGCAACAACATTTTCCTTTCTTGGTCTGTCAATAATTGTAATATCAAATTCCTGTAACAATAACAACCATCTAGTAACTCTAGCATTCGTGATTGGTTTATTCATTAAATACTTGATAGCAGAATGATCAGTGTGCACAAAAGTAGAATATCTAGTAATATAATGTCTAAACTTATTGATGGCATAAATAATGGCAAGAAATTCTTTTTCTGTGACAGTATAATTTAGTTTAGCAGGAGACAGATTTTTACTAATATAGTAAATAGCATAAGGAGCATTAACTTCCTGCTGTCCCAAGACTACTCCAATGGCAGTGTCTGAAGCATCTAAAGAAAGGTGAAAAGGCAGAGCCCAATTGGGTCCTCGTAAGATGGGTGTTGTAGACAACCTTTTCTTCAGCTCAGTAAACATGGTTTGGCATGCATCATTCCAGACAAACTGTACATCCTTCTTCAACAAAGTGAACAAAGGAGAAGCTATCTTGGAAAAAATTTCTATAAATCTTCTATAATAGCCAGCATGACCCAAGAAGCTATGTACATCCTTCTATGTCCCAAGAGTTGGTATGTTTTCAATTACCTTGATTTTGGATGGATCTACCTGGATACCATCAGAAGAGATGAAGTGCCCCATCACTATGCCTTCACTCATCATCATGTGGCACTTTTCAGTGCTCAAAGAGAGCTGGCTTTGTTCACAGCGTTTCAGGACCTTTTCTAAGTTCTTCAGTGCTTCTTCATAACTGTCACCATATGGAGTAAAGTCATCCATAAAAATTTCCATGCAATCATTCACCATTTTTGAAAAGATTCCAATCACTGCTCTCTAAAATGTAGCTGGTGCATTGCACAACCCAAAAGGAAGTACTCGGTATGCAAAAGTCCCCCAAGGACAAGTGAAAGTGGTTTTGTCTTGATCTTCTGGAGCAATCTCAATCTAGTTATAGCCACTAAAGCCATCCAGAAAAGAGAAATACTTCTTCCCAGACAAGGTATCAAGGACTTGATAGATGAAAGGTAAGGGGAAATGGTCCTTCTGCGTTGCCTTGTTCAATTCTCTGTAATCCATGCAGACCCTCCATTTCCCATTCTTCTTTGGCACAATCACAAGTGGAGAAACCCACTCACTGTCCGAAATTGGATATATGAATCCAGCTTCCAATAGTTTCTGGATTTCCTCTTTCACTGTGTCTCTCAGGTTTGGGTTCATCCTTCGTTGGGGTTGGCATACAGGCCTGGAGTCACTCTTAATATAGATGTGATGAGTGCACAGATGAGAAGGAATTCCTTTCATGTCTGTGTACTCCCAAGCAAAAGCTTTCCTACGATGTTTCAGTAGAGTGACTAGCTGTTCCAGCTCGCTAGATGCCAGATTAGGATTGATATTCAATGTTTTTCCTGGCTCAATTTCCACTGGAACACTCTTCAAATTCTTAAGTACTGGAATTACATTATCATCACCGATCAGAGTCTCCTCTGTAAGATTTTCTTGTTCTGTTGCAGCTAAAGTACTGTCCAAGATCTAATAGACATTCTTATTGACTGACATGGGCTCACTGATGAAACTATTAATGGCATCATCCTCTGTTTCATCTTTAAATGTCAAGGCTCTCCTTATGGTTAATAGTGGCTACACACCCTCTTCCGCCTCCAAATCTGCCCACAATGGAGTTTCAGCTTCTGTGCTTGGTCGAGATGGAGGGTACAGGGTTAGATTCTTGATCTCAGTTCTGTCTGAAATAGTCATAGAACCTGACCGACAGCTGATACAAGCATCAACTATGGCCAACCACGGTCTTCCCAGGATCAATGGGTGTCCCCCCAACTGATATTTTGGCTGTACTACCAAAAAATTCCCAGGGTATTCCCATGAGTCAACTAAAATTACGAGGTCATCTAGGATTCCTTCCAGTTTGATCGTTGATCTATCAACAAGTTCCAAAACAGTAGGGGTTGGACGAAGATTAGTGAGTCCCAATTTCTTCACAGTCTCTATGGTCATAACGTTAATAGCTGCACCCAAATCCACCAAGACATTTGGAATTTGTGTGTTCCCTATGTGCACTGTAACAGTCGGGTTCCCAGGGTCATCGTATTTTGTCACAGGGGCCTTTCCCGCTATCAATTCTGAAAGCTTTCCCAGCATGTGGACAGTGGGAGGATCCTTGGGCCTTCTTCCTGGTTTCTTAACACACAAATATTTAACTATCTTAGCATAAATGGGCACATCATGGAGGGCCTGTAACAGTGGAATTTTAACATACAAATTTTTCAACTCTCCCACGAGATCAAATCGGGGCTGTTCCACTGTTTTCTGCAACTACAATCATTTAGGGTATGATGGTTCTCTATTCAACTGTGTAGGCTGTGACAGATCGTGTGTTGCTTCCTGAGTTTCAGCTGCTGCTTCAGTAGGAGTATCAACATCCTCAATAATGGGGATTGTTGAATTAACCATGTTTTCATAATACTGATTTACTCTAGTTGCAATCACTGGGGGTGAAACATCCTCGGTGATAATAGGATCCACCACTCTTCCTGATCATAATTGTATATCACTGCAGGGAATCTGAGTGATGGAATATGCAGGCATGTTGGCAGTCTCAAATTGATGGACTGCTTTATTGTTTGGGTTCGGGTTAGGTTGTGGAGGTAGCTGTGGTCGAAGTGGTGCATTCATGGGTGCAGCATTATTCTAGAAAGGGAGCTGTGGTTGCTGATATTGATGATGCTGATACTATTTAGGAGGGTACTGTTGATACTGAGTCTGGTGATGGGGAAAGTTATTTCCTTGGTAAGAGTTTCTCCAGTTGGAATTCCAAGGAGCTTGGTTTGACTGCTGTGGCCATGGTGTCCATGAATTAGGATTTTGCATTGGGTTTTGAGATGGATGCCATTGGCTGTTGGAATAATGTGAAGGGAATTGTGTATTCATATTATGCATGTTGTTCATTCCATTCACATTATGCAGGAAAAATGCTGGATATGGATTCATACCTTGGTTTCTAGGCTTCCATGGTTTCTTCTATGCCATAAAGTATGCTAGCTCTACATCCGGAATAGATGCCTACATGACTGCTTTAACCTTAGGTAATGAAGGACACTCCTTAGTATCATGCTCGACTTCACATATCCTACATACCTCTACTTTGTCCAATGGGCACTCCTTTAGTGGATGCTTCTTTCTACATTTAGGACAGAATATCCCAAGTGTAAGATCTTCTAATACTTGTTTCTATTTTTCCCTCGTGGCATGCAACTCTGAGGAAAGGGAGCTCATCATGTTTATTTTAAATTTCTCCAGTAGGTTTCATATTTCTACTCGAGTGGCACCTCCACTAGCTGACTTCTGAGTCCTAGTAAAGACATCCTGGTCTCGGTCTTTGTCTCGTTTGATGGTTCTGGAAGATCCCCTGGAGTACCTTTGACATAATTCAATAATCGTTTCAAAGGGTTCCTTTGAGATATCCCCTTTCCCCAGCAGATTCAACATATCAAAGAAATCTTCTCTAATTCCTCTTATCAAGATAATCTTGAGCACATCCTTGCCAATCTCAGCATGACCATATCTTTGCAAATTGTACAACAATCTCTCCACAAATTCTTCCAAACTCTCTTCATCCTTCTGAACCATTTTGAACAACTCTTCCTTTCTATCTCTAGTTTAGCAATATTGTTGATATTTAGAAAGGAAGGTGTTCTTCATTTGGTCCCAAGTAGTAATGGTCTCATGACCCAAACTCATGAACCAGCGCAAAGCATTTTCTTTCAAGGTGGTTGGGAATAGCTTCAGCTTCTCAGCAGTAGAGGTGTAATCATAGTTGCGACAGAGGATATCAAACTCAAAAAGAAACTCATCAGGATCCTTAGAGGACTTACCATGGAAATTCAGGAGAACTGATGGTGAGATATTCTTCATGGGAGCTGCTCCAGGTGTCTAAAGGATAGGGAATTCTAATGTAGCCGTAGTATTACTAGGCTGATTATTTTCTCCTTCTTCCTCCCGGTGATCCTCATGTTCGTTCTCACCCCCCTTTTCTCTACCATCCATGGTTCTAGTCCAAAATTCAATAGCTTCCTTTATGTGTTCTTCCTCTGCTTTGGCTTCTTCCTCTTTTCTCCTCTCTTCTCTTTTCCTTCTTTCTTCCTCTACTATTATGTAATTCTGCAACCACACCTCTTTAGTAACTATGGTTCCATCAATATGATAAATCTCCTCTCTATCTGGTGCACCTACAACACTTCACTTATCTTCAGGAGGTTTACTTTCTGCATCAGGAGTTGAAGGTCCCATTGTATTCTCCAATGTGGATGCTGAATGTTCAAGATTGGGAGGAACATAATTTCCCCTGCATGTAGAGTTCCGCAGTGGTCTAGTGGAAGAATCAGCTCTAGCAATTATCTCATCAATATATGTGTGTCTTCCCTGACCTGCATTACGACCTCGACCTCTTCCACCTGCAATGTTAGTATTCAAAGGGGGTTCTCGATTTGTTTTTCTTGTATTCATGCATGCTGTAAAAAATTGAACTAAAATAAAATCAAATGAAACCAACTACTGACTCTGTCTATGTATTACCATCCCCGACAACGGCGCCAAAATGTTGGTCACCCTATATGTCAGTTAATTAAAGCTAACATACAGAATGGCCAATATAAATTGTCAAATCCAGGAAGGTCTTTTATTTCAAAGGCAATAAGCACAGTCTATGCATAAACAGATTAAGCAGTTGATTTGCTGAATGTAAATAATGATCCTACCTATGTGTCCAGCCAACTCATTCCCTAAGAACACTAATCTCATTCATACATCTAAGAATCCAAAAGAAAGCAACTTCCCTGCAGAAATCAACCCAGCAAGTTAATGATCTAATGATGAAATGAAACTAGATTACTTTTGCAAGAAGTTAAATCCTATAATTGTCAAGCTACATCATTCAATCTTTACCAAAATGATCTATACAATAGCTACTGTAACTCTACCATTATCTGTCTACTCTATGAATGTAATTGAAGATACAACAACAACCAGAATTAAAACACTAGCTTGAACTCTAATTGATAATTAATGGAAATCCTAGAAAGCATAGACAACTAGAAAATAATTGGAATTGAGCTTGGTTGTCACAGTTGATTAAAACACACATGCAAATTAAGTAAATTATCCTACACAGTCGACTGTCACACCACTCTGTTATAGCTATTCAAGATGCAATTACAACTACCAGAAAGGAAAGCTAAACTCTGTTACAGCTACCAATAATGTCTGCAATCATTCCACACCACACAACAGAAGTAAAACTAAACTACTCTACCTACTTAAATTGGCTATCTCTATGAGAAGGCAGGCCCTGGCCTTCTAATAGAGATGTCGAGAGTCACAGCAAATGAAGACACAGAAATGAAGAACTCTGCTCTCATATTATTGATGGAAGATCGTGAGTCTCAGTGCTCTGTTACAGCTTACACAAGTAATGATTGTCCAACCCCAAGCTACGAGAGCCTTCTAGAATTTATACAAAGGAAATACAGTTTCAGATCCACTAAAATCGCGCAGCAATGAAGATCTATGATCTTCATGCTGTGGAGTTACAGCTAACTGATACAATGTATTAAACAGGGTCGTTAATTGTGAAGGAGGTTGTTACTTTGATCATTAATGGGTCAACAGACTTAGCAGCTGGAATGCCACCTGTCTGTCGTAGCTAGGCACTGCTTCAGTGGAATCTGTTACAGTGGGATTCTGATACAGCTTGTGTGGAGGATGCACTGTCCCTTGGAGTTATGACGAGCTTGTGCCTTGAAGAGTCACAGCTAGTGCTACTAAGCTGATACACCTGCGCTTTAGATTTTGGCTAAATGAAATCACATAGATCAGTATAAACCAAGGGCTAAAATCCATAATCTTTAACAATCTTAGGTATAAAAATAAAAATGGCAATAACACATTATACCTGTCAATATCATTGATTGATCTAGAAAAGACATGGATATAGCTCATGAAAGTAGGATGGAATCAGGGCAAAATGATGTAATAAATGTGGCAAAAAAGGGGCATTTCCTAAACCCAACAATGGATCATATCAATGTTGATATCAATGCAGGTATCTAGCCATAAGAACCCTTCATGTACGCAAGTGAGTAGCATGCGCACTACCGCGGAAAACTACGGGCTCTTAGTAAAGTGGTGCATTTGCAGTAGATTTAACAAGTCTGATGGTCAGATGGCCTTAGCCATTCTTGGACTACCAACCTGTCTGTGTCGGTCTGTGTGTCCCTTACGCAATTGATATATGCGTTCGGTCTAAATTGTGGGTAAGTCTTCGGCGTTACCTGCATATTTTCAAGTAAGTCCAAGTCGTCCAGCTTGCAACCTGGTATGCCACCCATCAGATTCTCCTCAATTTTCATCCTGGTAGAGATGGTGGGCATCGGGATTTCATACTTGAAATTATTTTCTATGTGGACTGGTGGGGCATCGTGCTTCCGTGGAGGGATGTATTTGTGTACTTGATAGATTGCTAAGTTCTAAGCCGAAGTCGACTGCTACACTAGTACTTCAGACCCCCCCTTCTCTGAAGCTGTCTCTTTTTCCTTGTTGCTTCCCGTAGCCTGCCATGCTGAGCTTCTAGATGCACTTGCCTTCGTCGCCATCATGGCTACTAGAATCCCTGCTTGCTCAAATAACCAGGAGATGTCTGCCAACTCGACCGGTTCACTCATACAATGCTCTGGTCACTCGGCTCTCAAATAGTTTGAATGCTTCGTGAAATTGGTTAAGTAGCTGAGTGAGAGCTATTTATAGCCGCTGCTGGTCTGCAACATGGCCTTCTGCAATTTCCAAGGCACTAAATGCCATATACATTATCAATTCGTGTGTATGATCTTGCTCCTGTCCGTTGATCCTTCTCATCATGCCAATGTTGTTTCCTTAAATGCCAAAAGGTTGCTTGGCAATCCAGCTTGTCAACTCCATCAAATCATCGTTAATGGCTTATCCTGCCAGCTTGATTTTGATGATAACTGGTCACGTCGGTCTTTAATGGGTTCCAAAATTTCACATCCACCCTTAACTTTTAAACTTCCCAAGTGCCTCCAATTTGGTTAACGACCCACTAACTAGCCGTCGGATGTCGTGGTAATAGTTTCCATCATAATGTGTTGGCGGCCTTAACAGGATGTTTACTTCGGGATGCACACTTGGTGTCATCTTCTGCCTGACGTTCATTCCGTCTTCTCTACGCGATCAGTATCTAGACTTATTCTGCGTATCTTCTCTCCTTTTCTTTTTTCTTTTTTTTTGCACGCGCAACCTCGGCAGTGTTGCACGGTACACTTCCCTGAATCATACAGAACTTTGCACAGCCAGACTATCATGGTAAAGCTTTAGTCTACTACCATTTATCAAACTTGGGAAGGTATCTCCGGTCAATGTAGCTAGCCGGACTGCGCCACAATTAGTAACATGTATTATAGTATATGGGTCAAGCCAATGCATCTTAAACTTTCCAGGAAATTTCATGAATTTGCTATCATACATGAGGACTAGATCACCTACCTGAAATATCTTGTTCTTGATGTGGCGATCATGCCATGCTTTTTTGTGCTCTTCCTGTACTTGTTGGTGTAAGCCTGTGACAAAGCAATCTTCCTCTAGCCCAACCAAGTGTAGGATCCTTTCTTCAAGTGTTGCGGGATCTGCCATGCCCGTAAACGCTGCTATTCTTAAGCTGGGAACAATGTACTCCATCGGCATTATTGCTTCTTTCCCATAGGCCAACCTGAAAGGTGTATGGCTAGTCAGTTTCTTGCAGGTATTCCTATATGCCCATAGTACAGATGGAATGCGTAGGTCCCAATCATCCCGATTGATGTTGCATATCTTGGTTAGTGCATCCTCCAACACTTTGCTAAATGCCTCAACAATTCCATTTTCCTGTGGATGATAAGGCGTGCTGTGCTGATGATGAACGTGGAACTCTTTGGTCAAAGCCTCAATGGTCTTATGCAGAAAATGAGTGCCTTGATCACTCATCAATATCTTCGGGCATCCAAACCTTGTAAGGATATTTTCATATATAAACTCCGCGGCTGTAGCTGCGCTACAGTGTTTAACTGGCTTTGCTTCTACCCATCTAGTCAGGTAATCGGTAGCAGTAATGATATACCTCGCACCAGTTCTTTTCCCTAGTGGGTTAATAGGACCCACAAAATCAATGGCCCACATCTCAAAGGCCTGCAATGTCAACTGTGGATTTAATGGCATTTTATCTCTGCGTGATGGCTTCCCCATCCTTTGACAGACATTGCAACTCTGGCCATGTTCCTTCAAATCTTTATGAATTGTAGGCCACCATAGCCCTGCACACAATATCTTCTGCGCAATAGCTCTCCCTGCATAATGGCCTCCTGCGACTCCTGAGTTCATATCAACTAGTATGAATGGTTTCTCATGTTCTAGCACACATCTACGCAGTACTTCATCCGGTCCAAGCTTGTATAGTTGACCTGCAATTATAGTGAAGTCTATTGCGTGCACTACCAGCTGCTTCTTCGCTGCGTAGTCAACACTGTGGGTGCAAACCTAGTAGTCAAAAAATCAATGATGTCCTGATAATAATCGTCAGCAACCTATATGGCGAACAACTGTGCATCAGGCAGATTGTCCTCCAGATTTGTAGGCTCTTCTCCCGACTCAATTCTTGATAGATGATCAGGTCCCAAATTCAACCTTCCTGGCTTAACCACAATTTCAAAGTCGTACTCCTGAAATAGTAGTAACCATCTGCATATGCGCCCCCCTAACACTGGCTTATTGACCAGGTATTTCAAGGCAGAATGGTCAGTGAACATGCAGAAGTGCGCACCAAGCAAGTAGTGCCTGAACTTCTGGAGCGCATATACCATTGCGAGTCCTTCTCTTTCAGTAGTGCTATAGTTCTTCTCAGCGGATGATAACTTCCTACTAGAAAAGGAAATGGGATGATCAATACCTCCCTCTCCTAGCTGAGCAAGAACAATGCCAAATGCGAGACATGAAGCGTCAACATGGACGTGAAATGGATTCTCCCAGTCTGGAAAAACTAGGATTGGCGTAGTGACAATTTTCTCTTTCAATTTGTCAAAGCCTTTTTCACAGTCCTCATTCCAAATGAATGGTACATCTTTCTTCAGCAGCTTTTCCATAGTGGCAATTATCTGTGCATACCCTTTTATGAACTTCCTGTAATAACTGGTATTCCCCAGTGTAGTGCGCAGCTGCTTAACTGAGTTAGGTGTGGGAAAGTTTGTAATGACCGCGATCTTAGTAGGGTCTACCATCAAGCCCTGTTTGCACACAATGTGTCCCAACAGAATTCCATAGGGCACACTTTTTCAAATTTAACGAGATTTGATGCTGTCTGCACTTTTCCAGCATCATCCTAAGGTTTGCGGCATGGTTCTTCAATAAACTGAAAATGGTCCAGTCATCAAAGTAAACCTCTAGAAACTTATGTATAAAATCCTTAAATGCTGCAATGACCACTCTAGAAAATATGGTGGGTGCATTCTTCAGACCAAAAGGCATCACTGTGTACTGGAACGACCCCCATTCTGTAGCAAAAGTAGTCTTATGCATATCTTCACAATCGATCCTGATCTGATGGTATCCGGAAACTCCATCAGTAAAAGAATAGGCCTCATTTCCTCCAACATTGTCTAGCACTTCGTCTGTAAAAGGTGTAGGAAATGGGTCATGCATGGAAGCATCATTCAGCTTTCTCAAATCTACACAGATCCTAATTTCACCCTTTGTCTTTTTATCCTGGATAACCATCAGGCTTCTCCACTCAGATTCTTCAACTAGCTCAATGATCCCTGCATCGAGCATCTTATAGAGTTCTTCCTTAACTCGTTCTTTATAGCGCAGGGTCAGTCTGTATGGTCTTTGTTTCACAGGTTTCGCGCCAGGTCTAAGAGGAACTTTCATCACTCCTAAGTCTCCCAGTATACCTTTCATCTCTGTGAAATTGGTTGGGAATAGTTCTCGATATTCCTATGATATACCCGCGACCTCCTCAACCGTGTCTTCGTCCCAGTAATCTCCGATAGCTGCAAACTTTGGCTCTTCACTGGTACCAATGTTTACTTTCATTGTTTTCACGGGTCCACTCATATCTGGAATTTCCAGTGGAGGTTCTTCTACCTCATGTGATCCCTATGACTCAAGTATCCGTATATTGTGCGGCTCCTCCTCATCACTATCTGCTTTATCCTTGGTTTCTCCAGCTATGTGATAACAATTGAGAGCATGTTCTAGATGCTCCTCCCATTTAGGTTGTAGGTACGCAGGTATGCTTTCTACGCCAAAGAATTCTTCTAGTGTCATGTTTCCTTGTGTGCAGTCTAGACTGAATATTCTTTTTTAATAGCTTGCAGCGCGTCATTGATACTTGGATGCTCATCTTTGAAACTAAAATCCTGTTGGAAGCTCGCAGTTAGGACCGACCAGTCCATTTTTCCTCTGCGCAACTCCAAGTCTAGGTACCACTTCTTCAGAATCGATTCTTCTAACATGTGCACAAATAGATGCACCCATTCTATCTGTGGCCTCTCCTTCCATGCTTCGGAATAGATTCAAATATGCTCTCATGGATCTGTCTGTCCATTATATTTCTCAAAGGATAGCGTAACCTTATCAGAAAACCTGATTTGCATCTTAATTCTACCCTGATCCCATGTCGTCAATGTCTACTTATGCGCGGTCCACCATCTGGCAGGTGTATCGCGAAACGCCACATCTAATGCTTCTAATCGATGTTCGTTTGCAATTACTGAAGTATATTCATTGATAAAAGAATAAACATTAGAGAAACCATCGTAGCCAGATATTGGGCTTACCTCCTTTCCTATCCAACGCAATGACTTCGTTATCAACACACATTTCTAGGCAGATACTTCATGTAACCTGCTTTGCCAGTTCTCTAGTCCTACATCAGAGTCTGAGATGCAAAAGCTATCATAGCGCCAACTGAGTGTGCCATCTACAGTTGGATTAATGTAATCAACAGTATTGGTTGTCATCTTGTAAATACAGTCCAAGTCTTGAGCTTTGGATTATTCTTGAATTGGTTCAATATATCGTTCACCCTGCGAAGGGTCCAATGGTGCGATGACCCTGATATCATTACTTTCAAATATCATTTTCATGGTCTTTAAATCAATAATGGCAGGGTTAATTATTTCCCAATCGATACCCAGCAGTGCTGGATAAGGATGGTTTTCGTCCACAATCTCAATCACTTCGAAATCGGCATAGCTGCGCACTCCATCAATGTCAACAATGGTGTTGGTTAACCTTCCCAATGGTATAACTATTCCTTTATTAGCCATTCTCAACTGTAGAGGTGACCACTCTAACTTGGGTTTACCCATCTGATGCCATGTCTGCTTGGTCAAGACATTTACTTCAAATCTAAGATCAAGAATGATCTCATCCATCTCATAGTCCCCAATATGTGCAGTGAGTCTCATTTCCCTTCCTGTTCTTTTAGGACTCCTAAAATTGTGGACTACTCCATTGGCAGCCCCCCTCTCGCTTCATACTGCCTTAGTAGCTTTTCAAATTCTGTGTAAGCATCTGCACTCTTCAGTAGTTTCATGCAGCTCCGTAAGATCTTCACAACAGAGGTCCCTGTATCTATTGCGGGGCCTGTCTTTTCGTATATCGTTGGCATATCCTCTCTTTGTGGTACTTCACTATGCAACTGTGTTCTCGGGGAGCTGGGTGGCGATGTTCCAAACATTTCCTACGCTTCCTTGAATGCTCCATTATTCTTCTGTAAGTCTAGACTGAGTGCTTTCCCTGATTCTTTTCTAATCCATACTGGCTCACTAGGGTTCTGCCTAGGATTGCATGTTTTAGAGGCCGAAGCTTCTGCGCCTCCTCCCCTTCTTGTATTAGCACAACTGCGCATTACTACTTTTACACTTGGATCCGCAGTTCTGTTCTCTGCTGCGATCAACTGAGTGTTGGGATTTGGTTGTTCTGTCCTCCTTCGTTTTTGCATTTCCACCTCTAGCACAAGACAGTATTGAATAACATGCTCAAATGATTTATAGTAACTACATGTTGTGCATGGGTTGGTACAATCTCTAGAAACGTGACCTGGCTGGCCATAGTTATAACAGATTACCTGGCCGCGGCCTCTTTCTTGTTTCGGGCCGACATTTTTCCTCTCCATGGTATCCACCACCACATCCTCTATATCCTCCTCGATCATATTGGATGTTTTCTTGTTTCGACTGATTTTCTTCTTGGATGCAGTACATTCCAGCACCTCGCATCATTTCCATATCTCGCTTTCTTTCATTCATCAGCTCATATGCGCGGTAGTTGGACTCGTCATGGCCCACTGATTTACAGAAATTACAATATAAGCTCTTAGGTGTCTTTACGTATTTTTGTATGAGATAACAATCCTCAGTCCTATGTCCTCTACTTCTGCAGATTTCACACCATGGCGCATGATTATGATTCATATTTATTGGATTCGGTGTGCCACTGTCAAGATAATCTTGAAATAGGGGGAAATGTTCTCTGGTATGGCCCTCTCCTTTGCATCTGGTGCACCAAACTTCACGTCTGTGTTCATATCTTTGCTCTTTTCCATTCTTCATACCTTGCAATTCTAACATCAGGGTATTCAACTGGTTCTGAATTTGTGACATCCCAGTACTACTCTCACCAATTGGTGAAGCCTCCAACTTCATTGCGATCTCTAAGGCCTCTGCCTGCGATGCAACCTTCTGCTGCATCAATGGTTGTCTGATGTGGGGCAATAGTGCAGCGATGAACCATTCCTGGTGCTATTGCGGAGCTATCACAAATCTCACTTGGTCTAACAATGTTTTAAATTTTTGGTCAAATTCCCAAACCGATTCGGTAGGCTTCTGCTTGATTTCCTTTAATTCCATTATGCACTGCGATTTTGACTTCGGCTTCTTAAACTCTGCGACTAGTGCAGCCTTAATTTTTGTTAGGGTTCTCAACTGTGCCTGAGAATATTTCATAAACCAATGCAAGGCACGGTCTCTGAAAGTAGTGATGAGTTGTGCTCTCTTCACAGCATCATCCTAGATTTTCTTTAAACTCCATACGGCTTCACATAGAAACCAGTGTTGATCAGGGTCTTCTAGACCCATTCCTTTGAATATTGGCAGTTTTATATCGTTATCTGTCATTCTCCTTCCCGGTTGTGTACCACTCTGAGTAGTGCTGACTATCTGCGTGGAGAAAATAAAGGGAATATTCGGACTAGTGGTATTCTGTGGAATGGGCTACGCTACACTCGCAGTGCGTGGGTTCTGATCTATGGGTGGCGCAGTTTCTGCAACCGGCGGATTCTGAGGTGTAATAGGGTGGATAGTGGCTGATGGCGGCACGGTCTGATCATTAAGGTCACATGGGAGTTCGGTATTCACACGAAGTCCAGGTCCTCCGAGATTCTTTTCTTTATTAAACTTATATCTCTTTCCACTTCTCAGATTATTTGTCTCTTCATCAGAATCACTAAAAATGCTATTGACCATGACAGATGTAAAAATATTAATGCAGTCTTAAAACACCTTTCTCAGCTAAAAGAATTTTAATGTATAGACTTAGAATTTTCAAGAACTTGCGTCTGAATCCTTCGAAAAAGTATGCTTTAGCTTGACTGTAGGACTTCAGCGTGTCTACAGCAAACTCGGTCACAAATCCTTCAAGTATGCTATCAACCCAGAAGTCGATTGCTCGCGTAGTGGGATGTCTATTGCTTTGAGCGGTGCTGTGAGCTCTGGAGTCCACTCTATAGGTACTCTGCCTTGAAAATAGGTTTTCTTTTCTCCGAGTCACGAGATCCACCCGTGCAACTTGTTTCGAAATGAAGCCCAGAAAATCTCATGAATCTCTCTCCACAAATATCTGTTCAACCACTGTAGGTCAGAGAGACGTGGATGTCTATTCTCTTTCTTTGTGAAATCTTTTTCGATCTTGTCACACCAATCCCAGATCTCTTTCTTTTCAGGATGCCATATATCTGAACCTAGTTGGAACTGGTATTCTTCTTCACACATTACTTTCCAAACACACTATCGCATCACTAGTCTTAGCTGAGCAACAGAAAGATTTGTTGGCTGTATATCACCTTCTTGAGGTTTCCATTGTAGACCCAGGTAATTTGCGGTTCAAGGAGCCAACAAAACCTCTATTCATTGACCCTTTCGTAAATAGACTAGGTGCAACCCGAGGTCTCACCCGAGGTGAAGCTGAGGGGGTGGTTGCGGAATCAAGTATTCGCAACCTGGTGATGTGAAGGTAGATGGACTGACGAGTAGTGCAACACTATGCGGGCTGTTGTGGACAACAGCTGCGCAAAGTCTCTACTTCACGTCGGATACTTCAACAAGCAGAGGCGCTTGCGCAACCAGCGCATCCATGAATTGCGCAGTATGTGGCTGTTTCGTGCATCATGGCGATAAGCTATCAACAGCTTACTTCGTATCACTCTCAAGGGGTCATTGTGTCAATTAGATCGCATGTCTACTTGGGATTAGGTCGATGTCAACCAAGACTCAACGACCTTTATCCATTCATAACACTTAGCTGACTTAATGTATGGTGCATGCAATTGAATACACATACAATACTGTGCGCTCCAATGCTGTGCTTAAATTCAATGTTCAACTATGTGACTAATCAGCAGATTCATACATTCACAGACTTGTAGTTGCCGAATACCTAACATTCCTCCATGCATGTGTTCGTTTACCAACCAATACATTTACAACCTGAAATACTTTGCATCCATCAACCATTCATTCATGTGGTACTTAACATATTATTCCGATATTTCTCCTATGGCGAATACATATAAAAGCAATAACATATAACTTATAACTGGAATTCAAGCATACATATAGCAAACGGATCATTGCAAACAACACATTTAATCACACTACACAGGATTTAACGTGGTTCACCCCCCGGATGGAGGCTACGTCCATAAGAACGGTTGTTAATATTGCTCTTTAAGGGAAGGGTACAACCGTTCTTAGTCTATGCACTTAGCTGTAGACTCTCTTCTCTCTAAGATAGGTCTTTGCGCACTCAGCTGCAGACTCTCTTGTCTCTCAGATAGGTCTCTACGCACTCAGCTGCAGAGCCTTTACAATAGCTTCAAGCTCAATTGATTTTACAATGTTCAATAACCCACAACGAGAGTTTGAAAACCAACAACCTCTTCCCATACAAAATCATGCATATTTATAGATTATGCATGTAGACATATCTTTACAATTCGTAAGCAAAACCCCTTAGGTCTACAAAACTGGCGTGGCCAGTTTCCAGCCTAACTGTCACCATCGACAGCTTACTCTGCATGCTCCAAGCCGTCCAGCTAGACCACTCATGGTTTGCACGGTTCTCTGACAGCTGCAGTCCTTAAAATGGTTACACTGCATCATGGCTAGTCCCTTTCTACTGCTTTTGCCTTCCTGTCACTGTCGACATCGTGGCCTAGCTGCTCAACTTATTGCCACCTTCCTGTCACCGTCGACATCGTGGCCTAGCTTCTCAACTGCTTTCCACCACTCACTCTGACAGGTCCTTTCCATTCATCTCCACATCCCAAAATAGGTCACTTTCTTTGCTCCGACCTTTCCTTCCATTCTCTCTCTAGAATGGTCGTTGCATGCGAGCTGCACACCAGCATATTGTGCAACCTTTCCTATTCCTTTCTACTACGCAAACATGTGCAATTTCTCAAAACTACTTCCTCTTCCTGCCGCAGTGCGCAATGCACAATTATCAAAACTTGTATATTTTTCCATCCCATTTGGGCCCCGCCCAACAGAGAGCAAAGCATATGGATAAATGATGGGTTGGGGAGAAAATGTTGATGTATATGTAACTTCGAAATGTATTTCACACATATGTATATTGTATTCCTATAGAGATGTTATTATTCCTCTATACGGAAGTGTCGTCATTTATATTGTAAGTATCGTAACTTATACTTGATGGGTCATTAGACCACCTTGTTGGGGTCGGCCCTGTATAAGTCATGTGGGTCAAAGGGTTATTAGACCACCCTATTGAGGGTCGGCCATGTGGTTCAAAGGGTTATTAGACCACCCTAGTGCGGGTCGGCCCAGTCAGCTTATGTTAAGTGGTTAAGTTGAGGCCGATCTAGTTGAGTAAAGGTCAAGTCAAGTTAGTGTATAAATAGAGAGTGTGTCTCTCTCATTTTACACATTCTATTCTCTCACTCCCACTTGGGAGAGTGGTGCACTTGTGGAGGAGGAGGCTCTACTACTAGGAGAAGACTATCTCTTATATTCTAGTTGTATCATTGCTCTATCTATCTCTGAGGAAGTTATTGGGGTTTTTCACCTTTATGGTTTTCCCCAAGTAAACTTTGTGTCTCTTGTGTGCTTGCATTATTGTGTCCGTGATTGATATGCTATAGATTTGCTGTACATGTTGTTCTCTCAGTTAATATCCTAGATTAAATTGAAGTAAATTTTGAAAATTTAACATGGTATCAGAGCTAGCTTGAAAGAAGGCATGATATGGTATGTATGACACTTGTTTCACTTACAATGTTAGGGCTTGATATAGCAAAAACCAGTCATCGTAGCACTTTCGCTATAAATCCATTTTGGCAAAGTTTTCGGATCTAAAAATTTTACAGGTTGAAGATCTGATCCCCATGTACCTTGTGTGCAAAGGAAAACCTCTATTTCGTTTTACTTTGTGATTTATGATCTGTACAATATAGGGTTTCTACATCTTCTAGATCTGAGTCAAAATCAGGTGACCTTGGGAAAAAGGTCATAACGTGGGCTAGGAAGCTCCAAATGACATTTCGTAAACAGTGACAGGTAGTACACAGACTGTGCTATCTCAAGAAAAAATTTTAGAGGCCGAAGTTGAACCAGTGACACGTGGCACACCGTACAAGGTCGCTCTCCTGTATTATCCCATAAACAAGTCACGTTGCGACACTTGGCATAAATCTGTCCTAGACAATCCAATTGAGGTTAGACCTATTGGGATTGAAAGATAACAGGTTGGGATATCTCAAAAAACGTGTTTAGAGGCAGAAGTTAAACCAGTGACACGTGGCACGCAGTACAAGTTTGCTCTCCTGTATTATCCCATAAACAGGTCACGTTGCGACGCTTGGCATAACTCTCTCTCAGAGAATCCAATTGAGGTCATACCTGTCGGGATGGAAATATAAAAGGTTGGGATATCTCAAAAACAATTTTCAGACCCTGTGGATGTAAAAGTTTGGAGTTACACCAGAAACAATCAGGTACATATTTCTATCAAAACTGAATTATTTTTGAGCACCTTCATTCATGACTTCCAGAATTTAGGGCTTAAGAGAAAGTTGGAATTTTTGTAATAGGAGACCACGCCTGGATGATACTCATCAAAATCGAAATTTAGAGACCAATATCAGATTTTTTGGTTGGGCAGAAGGTCGGGCTTGATCAAAGCCCAGTTCGGGACTTTGATCGGAAAGATGGAAAATTAGGGCTTCTGTAAAACTTGGAATTTTGGAAATCTGTGACCACGGATGGAAGCTCCTCAGAAAAATAGAATCTTAGAGATTTGAATCAAATATTTTGGTTGGGTGAAACTCCAGGAAACTAAAACCCTAATTCAGGGTCCTCCCCAATGAATCCAAAAATCTAAAAGGCAATTTCGAGGGGTGAAACTTTGCAGTTTTCAAATTCTGAATATACCAACTTGATCAGCTCATCAAGGCACATATTTCTATCCTTTTGGAAATTTGAAATTCAAAGTTTGAATTTTTGGGGTTTCTCTGACAAACCCTAATCCAGCTCCAGGTCCAGTTCTTGCAAATCAAGTGGATTGGGTTAATCCTAGAAGAAGATGGATTGGCCACCTGCATAAGTGAATAAGTTCCTGTCTCAGAGGGAGATGAGGCTAAGGCCTTCCATAAGAAGATTACAAGCAATCTTGACAGGTATGGCTTACATGTATGTTTCATGGTTAATTTTATCATATGTTTGTCTTCATATCATTATAGTACAATCTTGATTAATTACTAGACTTGTCGTATCACCTTAATAGAAGATATTCATTGATTAAGGTTTTGACACTTATGAATGTACTAATGTATTGTGATGTTGTATGAGGCTTATGTTGTTCGCTAACATAAAAGGTACACCAAGAAAGACAAATCATGTTTACTTCAAGAACATATGATCATGGTGACATGAAGACAAAGATTCATCCATTGTCATGGATCACATAGAAGATCTACTTTCGAGGTATGTATAACTTGGTCCTACAATGGTTAACCTATGAAACATGCAGGTTACTAGCACAAGTCACGAAAGAGAACTAGAAGACATTATGCGGGTATGTTAGACATAACTAGCTAGCATGCTAATCCAGGTATGTCTTTCCTATATCAAGCTAGAATCCTACCTTGTGTTAGGATCTTATACTGTTGTGTTGTTGATAATGATTATCCTTGAAGTCATAAGTTTGAATAGTAATGGCTGTATGCATATAATGTTTCTTACCATAATTGATGATATGACTAACCAGAAGAATCATGAAGGTATAGATTTGAGTAATCACGGGTTTATGCATTGATGATTAAACTAATAAGAAGAGTCCTATGATCAAATAAGAATATGCATGAGTAAAAGAATACTTCCATGAAACCTTGAATACTAATGTTTATTATCTGTGAATGATCGTGACTATACATGTTTAAGATTATTGTGTTTTGATAGTATTAAGATTATACTAATAAATGTGTGATTATGTATGAGACCTCAAGGATAACACAATGATGATACTAATAAGCATGCATAGTGATTAAGGATGGATGTAAGTTCAAGGACAGGTAATCCAGGAAGCAAAGATCAAGAGGGAGCACACTCCAGTTGTTCCTGCAAGAAAGCAAAGGAGCACACTTCAGTAGTTTCTGCAAAGGTGCAGATATTCAGAGGGAGTTGACCATCTTTCTACATTCCACAATAGAAAGGTGTAGAAGAAGCTAATTCAGCAGCTCCTACAAGGAAGCAAAGACTCAGAGGGAGTCCGCCCAACAACCAAACAAAGATAAGTATTTTTAAGTATCATTTCTTGCATAAAATTGTTCAATGATGTATATGCTCATGTTCCTAGACTTAGGATATGTATTGTGCATATTAGAATGATTGCATTAATGAACAGTATACTACTACTATGCATGTGATGGGTAAGTGGCCTATGGAAATGTACAACATTACAGTGCTACTTATCTAGAATGAAACCTCTATGTTGACATGTTGGGAGTAGTGCAAACTCTTAACAATGTTCTGGTAGAGACTGGAAGGCATCTAGAAAGTTGTGGAACATGGATAAATGTTGTATTGAAGCATTGGCTGAGATAATTGCATGATTGTATGACATATTTATTTATGTGTAAGAATTTGTCTGAAAATTATGAGATGTTTCTAATCATGCAATTTAACTTGTTTTGTAGAAAAGACCGTATACCTTCACCTACAAAAGAAGGACTACAACATTTGTTCAAGCAACAAAATTATCTATTGAAGATATTGAAGTTCCCAGGATATGGGAAGAATGACATGATTCGTCGATCATGAAGAACGATGTTTGGGATGTGGTCCCTGTTGAGATATTGTAACTTCAAAGAATATTATATCTGTACTTTATTATTCCGGAGATGATTCATTCCTCCGTGAAGATCTTATTGTATATCCGGAGATGTTTATTCCTCCGTCGGAATGTGGTAACTCGGGTTATTAGACTTCCCTAGTGGGGGTCGGCCCTAAATGTGTTATGTGGGTCAAAGGGTTATTAGACCACCCTAGAGGGGTCGGCCCAGTCAGTTATAATGGGGTATTTAACCTAATGGTTAAATACGAGCCTACATGTACTTGTGTAAAATACATATCAGAGTAGTGTATAAATAGAGGAGGTGTGTTCCTCATTATACACACACTCACTCACTTGAGGATAGCGCACTTGTGGAGGAGAGGTCTGCTATTGTGGAGGAGGAGATAATGTCTCTGGGTTTCATCTTTGTATATTTCTGGTCATCTATATTGAGGAAGCTTTGCTGGGTTTTCTACCCCATGAGGGTTTCCCAGGATAAATCTCTGTCTCTTGTGTTTATGCTATGCTTGTTGTTTCTTCAGTGATCCTGTATATGCTATTATTGTGAAATGGAATGTAATGCTTCTATTTTCTATCTTAGCATATTAAATATTAACATGGTATCAGAGCTAACCTGAAGGAAGACAAGGTATGGCACTAACGACACTTGCTTTACTTACGACAATTTGAAGCTTAGGGTTTTACATAGCAAAAACCAGTCATCGTATCACTTTCGCTATAAATCCGTTTTGGAGAAGTTTTCGGATCTGAAATTGTTACAGGACGAAGATTCAATCTCCAGGTACCTTGTGTGTACAATATAGGGTTTCTGCCTCTTCCAGATCTGATTCAAAATCAGGTGACCTTGGGAAAAAGGTCATATCTTGGGCTAGGAAGCTCCAAATGAAATTTAGTAAAAAGTGACAGGTAGTACATAGTCTTTACTATCTCAGAAAACTTTTTCAGAGGCCGAAGTTGAACCAGTGACACGTGGCACTCCGTACAAGTTCGCTCTCCTGTATTATCCCATAAACAGGTCATGTTGCGACACTTGACATAACTCTCTCTCAGAGAGTCCAATTGAGGTCAGAACTGTCACGATGGAAAGATAATAGGCCGAGATACATCAAGAAATTTTTTCAGAGGCTGAAGTTCAAACAGTGACACGTGGCATGCCGTACAAGTTCGCTCTTCTGTTTTATCCCAAAACAGGTCACATTGCGACATTTGACATAACTCTCTCTCAGAGAATCCAATTGAGGTCAGACCTGTCAGGATGGAAATATAACAGGTCAGGATATCTCAGAAAACTTTTTCAGACCCTGTGGATTGAAAAGTTTGGAGTTGCACCAAAAACAATCAGGTACATATTTCTGTCAAAACAGAATTATTTTTGAGTACCTTCATTCATGGCTTCCGGAATTTAGGGCTTTGAAGAAAGTTGGAATTTTTGTAAACGGAGACCACAGCTGAATGCTACTCATCAAAATAGAAATTTAGAGACCAAGATCATATTTTTTGGTTGGGTAGAAGGCCGGGCTTGATCAAACCCTAGTTCGGGACTTTGATCAGAAAAGTGGAAAATTAGGGCTTCTGTAAAAATGGGAATTTTTGAAATCTGTGACCATGGCTGGAAGCTCCTCAGAAAAAATAGAAGCTTAGAGCTTTGGATCAAACATTTTGATTGGGAAGAAGAGTGGGATTCATCAAACCCCAGTTCAGGGTCACGTCCAATGAATCCGAAAGTTTCAAAGGCAAAATTGAGGAGTGAAACTTTGCAGTTTTTAAATTCTGAATATATCAGTTTGATCAGCTCATCAAGGCGCATATTTCTATCCTTTCGGAAGTTTGAAATTCAAAGTTTGAATTTTTGGGGTTTCTCTGACAAACCCATATCCAGCTCCAGGTCCAGCTCTTGCAAATCAAGTGGATAGGGTTAATCCTAGAAGAAGATGGATTGGTCACCTGCATAAGTGAAGGAGTTCCTGTTTCAGAGGGAGATGAGGCTAAGGCTTTACATAAGGAGATTACAAGCGATCTCGACAGGTATGACTCATTGAGGTATGTTTTGAGATTTGTTCATGATTAAGTTTATGGTATGTTTGTCTTCATGTTATTACGGTTAGTACAATCTTGATTTTAGATTTGTTGTATCACCTTAACAAAATTATGAATGCATGATAGAAGATATTCATTGGTTAGGGTGTTGACACTTATGATTGTACTAATGCATTATGATGTTGTGTGAGGTTGATGTTGTCTGCTAACAAGATACAGGTACATCACAAAAGACAAATCAGGTTCCATGACCATGAAAACATGAAGACAAAGACTCATCCATAATCTTTGTTCTACTTACGAGGTATGTATGACTTTGTTATATTATGCTTAACCTATGAGACATGCAGGTTCTAGCTCAGGATCTCTAAATCATTGAAGAGATTGTTTAGGTATGTTGTACATAACCAAGTAGGTATACTAATCCAGGTATGTTTCCCATGAATCTTACCTTGTGTTAGGATCCCTTATATAAGTATACTTGGAATGATTGGTTATGCTTATTCATAAAGTTAGTAATCAAGGGATTATGCATATTATATCTTTTATCTTGATTGATGATATGCATGAGTAAAAGAAGACTTCCCTGAAATCTTGAATACTAATGTTTATTAACTATAATCATGACTATACATTTTCAAGATTATTTAGTACTATAATGTTTTGATAGCATTTAGAATATACTAATGAGTGTATGTTTGTGTATGAGATCATGAGGATGACTCTTGAGCATGCACAGTGGTACAGAATGAATAGAAGTTCAAAAGACATACAGAAGATCAAGCGGGAGGCAGCCACACAAACATAAAAGATAAGTATTTGAGTTGTTATTTGAAATAGTAATGATATTGCCTGTAATAGGTTGTATGCATATTTGTATTCCTAGAATATATAATGCTGAGTGTAAACATTCATAGAGCATTGAACAGTATACAACTAATGTGCATATGATTGGTAAGTTGGACAAACATTCCATTGTTGCTTGTCTAGAATGAAACCTCTTTGCTGACATGCCGAGAGCTGTGCACACTCTCGATAGTATGTTCTGGTAGAGATGGAAGGCATCTAGATAGCCACTGTATGCATACAGGATATGGGAAAGTGTTGTGCCAAAGTATTGGTCAAATTAGTTGCATAACTATATAAATGATATCTGTATGCATAATAGGTTACCATGTCAATATGATTTGATGATTATGAAGTATTACTAATCCTGTACTTAATTTTGATTTGTAGGAAAGATCATGATGAATGATGAACACTGAACAAGCAATGGATGTTCAACAAGAAGATTTACAAATCAAACAAAATATAGACGGCTCATGGCTAGAAGATTCTCTTAGAAAGAGGAAGAGAATCATGATGAGATGTTTGCTCCAAGTGGCTAAGATAAGACCATTCTCTTAATGGTGTAATTAAAGAAGAAGTGTGAATCAGGTTCTATATGGGTTCCCAGGATCGATAATAAATTGATGAGCTTAATGATCACCATGGGTGATGTGGATCTCAACCTTTGCTACAAGGTTGAATATGGCTTCTATACACATATGACATGGATGCAAGAAGGAACTCACCACAAAGTTCAAATGATGTTGAGGCTCATATCAATAGACCCATCTGATGAGAGATGGCACAGATAGATGACTGTAGAAATGAAATTGAAAGATCTCAGATTGATGCATTACTTTCTAGGTCTAAAAGTATGGAAAGTCTCAGAAGGAATCTCTCTCAACTCGAGAAAGTATGCTGAGAAATCTTGAGAAGACTTGATATGTTGGAATGGCCACTCTTATGGATTCCAACTTGAAGCTGTTAGGAGATGACTCATCAGAGTTAGTGGATATAACTCTGTACAGTCAAATTATTGGGTCATTGATGTATCTAACATATACTAGGTTAGATATATGCTTTGTTGTGAACACCTTGAGTCAGTATCTAGTGGAAACTAGATGTGTTCACCCGATAGTTGCAAAGCATGTGATGAGGCACATAAAGGATACGGTAGACTTTGATCTATGCTATCTTGGAGATCATGACTTCAAGATGACATAGAATCTAGTGTTCCATGATAAGTCAAAGAACATAGATATCTAACAAGATATGACGCAGAAAGGAACTATAAAGTTTGAATTTGTAACAGGTTACCGATGTACTAACCAAACCTCTACCTCAAGTGAAGAAGTTACCAACACACTAACCAAACCTCTGTCTCGAGTGAAATTTGAATACTTCCGAGACAAGCTTGGTGTAGCTCAAAAGGACCCTCCTCGAAAGGGGGAGTAGTATAGTCACTGATGATGAGGTTGTCTCATCGAACAACAAGGTCGATGATGAGGTAACCTGTTCTCTATACCTAGATACTTAGAAATATTTAGATTTAGGATTCTTATGCTTAGAATACTTAGTTTTACTTATACATGCTTTTGATGATAAGATGTATTGGTAAGAATACATACTTTTGATGACACATGTATTGATTAATGTACTTGTATGGTTGAGGATACTTGTACTTGTATTGATGAGAATACATGTGGGGATTGTATCATCCTTGAACACATGTTCTAAAGTGAGCCGTAGACATGTGTCTCTGAGAAAGAAGAGGGATTGTATCATCCCTGGACTTCGGTCCCTGAATTGATCCGTAGACGTATGGTCTCCGAAAATGAAGTCCTTAGTGGACAGGTAGGGATTGTATCATCCCTGGACTTCGGTCCCTGAATTGATCCGTAGACGTATGGTCTCCGAAAATGAATTCCTTAGTGGATAGGTAGGGATTGTATCATCCCTGGACTTCGGTCCCTGAATTGATCCGTAGACGTATGGTCTCCGAAAATGAAGTCCTTAGTGGACAGGTAGGGATTGTATCATCCCTGGACTTCGGTCCCTGAATTGATCCGTAGACGTGAGGTCTCCGAGAATGAAGTCCTTAGTGGACAGTTGAGGGGATTGGATCATCCCTGGACTTTCAGTCCTAAAGAGAGCCGTAGACGTGAGGTATCCGAGAATGAAGTCCTTAGTGGATAGTTGAGGGGATTGGATCATCCCTGGACTTTCAGTCCTAAAGAGAGCCGTAGACGTGAGGTCTCCGAGAATGAAGTCCTTAGTGGACAGTTGAGGGGATTGGATCATCCCTGGAATTTCAGTCCTAAAGAGAGCTGTAGACATATGGTCTCCGAGAAGTGGGGATTGTATCATCCCCGGACTTCGGTCCCTGAATTGATCCGTAGACGTGAGGTCTCCGAGAATGAAGTCCTTAGTGGACAGTTGAGGGGATTGGATCATCCCTGGACTTTCAGTCCTAAAGAGAGCCGTAGACGTATGGTCTCCGAGAAGTGGGGATTGTATCATCCCCGGACTTCGGTCCCTGAATTGATCCGTAGACGTGAGGTTTCCGAGAATGAAGTCCTTAGTGGACAATTGAGGGGATTGGATCATCCCTGGACTTTCAGTCCTAAAGAGAGCCGTAGACGTATGGTCTCCGAGAAGTGGGGATTGTATCATCCCCGGACTTCGGTCCCTGAATTGATCCGTGGACGTGTGGTCTCCGAGAAGTGGGGATTTTATCATCCCCGGACTTCGATCCCTGAATTGATCCGTAGATGTGTGGTCTCCGAGAAGTGGGGATTGTATCATCCCCGGACTTCAGTCCCTGAATTGATCCGTAGACGTGTGGTCTCCGAGAAGTGGGGATTGTATCATCCCCGGACTTCAGTCCCTGAATTGATCCGTAGACGTGTGGTCTCCGAGAAGTGGGGATTGTATCATCCCCGGACTTCGGTCCCTGAATTGATCCGTAGACGTGTGGTCTCCGAGAAGTGGGGATTGTATCATCCCCGGACTTCGGTCCCTGAATTGATCCGTAGACGTGTGGTCTCCGAGAAGTGGGGATTGTATCATCCCCGGAATTTGGTCCCTGAATTGATCCGTAGACGTGTGGTCTCCGAGAAGTGGGGATTGTATCATCCCCGGACTTTGGTCCCTGAATTGATCCGTAGACGAATGGTCTCCGAGAAAGTGATTTTGTATTGATTATGTGGTTACTTGTATCGGTAGGATACTTGTATTAATGATCGTGAGATGACGATGCTGATGATCGTGTGATGACGATGCTGATGATCGTGTGATGACGATGTTGATGATCGTGTGATGACGATGTTGATGATCGTGAGATGACGATGTTGATGATCGTGTGATGACGATGTTGATGATCGTGTGATGACGATGCTGATGATCGTGTGATGACGATGTTGATGATCGTGTGATGACGATGCTGATGATCGAGAGATGATGATGCTGATGATCGTGTGATGACGATGCTGATGATCGTGTGATGACGATGCTGATGATCGTGTGATGACGATGCTGATGATCGTGAGATGACGATACTGAGGGTTTTACAGAAGATAAAGATTCAATACTGAAGATGTCGATGTTCCAGTATTGAAGATGTTCCAGTAACTGCTTGAGTTACTAATGATGTTGAGAAAGCTTCCAATGATTTATAGATGTATCATGTATGATGTTGATGACTCCTTGCGCGGGCAGATGCTATTATAATATCCTTCTCGTTAAGGGGGAGTGTTGAGATATTGTAACTTCAAAGAATATTATATTTGTACTTTATTATTCCGGAGATGATTCATTCCTCCGTGAAGATCTTATTGTATATCCGGAGATGTTTATTCCTCCGTCGGAATGTGGTAACTCGGGTTATTAGACTTCCCTAGTGGGGGTCGGCCCTAAATGTGTTATGTGGGTCAAAGGGTTATTAGACCACCCTAGAGGGGTCGGCCCAGTCAGTTATAATGGGGTATTTAACCTAATGGTTAAATACGAGCCTACATGTACTTGTGTAAAATACATATCAGAGTAGTGTATAAATAGAGGAGGTGTGTTCCTCATTATACACACACTCACTCACTTGAGGATAGCGCACTTGTGGAGGAGAGGTCTGCTATTGTGGAGGAGGAGATCATGTCTCAGGGTTTCATCTTTGTATATTTCTGGTCATCTATATTGAGGAAGCTTTGCTGGGTTTTCTACCCCATGAGGGTTTCCCAGGATAAATCTCTGTCTCTTGTGTTTATGCTATGCTTGTTGTTTCTTCAGTGATCCTGTATATGCTATTATTGTGAAATGGAATGTAATGCTGCTATTTTATGTCTTAGCATATTAAATATTAACAGTCCCAAGAGCTGAAGGGAAGTCTGTTGTGACTTCCAAATGGAACTATCAGATCAAGCATGCTACAGATGGCAGCATAGAGAAATATAAAAGTGATGAAATAGAAGATACACCAGATGGATTTCAAGACAGCCTTCTTGAAAGGTGTAGCCATATATGTGTGAAGAACTTGGGGATGATGCACTATTTGTTTTTGGCATGGAGGTGTGGCAAAGTGCAGATGGAATCTTCCTTGGACAAGGGAAGTATGCAGTAGAGATCCTGAAGAGGTTCAGGATGATGGACTGCAAGGATATGGCCACACCTATGGCATCGAACCTGAAGCTTCTGTGTGATGCTCCATCTGATCTGGTTGATGTCATGATGTATCGTTTGATGATTGGGAAGGCAGTGCTGTAGATAGGAAGAGCACTTCTGAGTGCTGCTTCAGTATGGGATTAGGTGTGATCTCTTGGTTTAGCAGGAAGTAGTCCTGCGTAGCACTGAGTACAGCTGAAGCAGAGTATGTTGCAACGGATGAGCAGGTTGCAGATGTATTGACCAATCCATTGGCCAAAGTGCAGTTTGAGTACTTCAGAGAGAGGCTTGGTGCAATTCAGATCGAGGTTCCTTCCAAAGGGAAGTGATGAGTCCGGAAGATGCAGATGCACATGAGCTTTTCTGACATGGTTGATGTGTTCTCCCTTGATGTAATTGCTGAGCCATTTTTCACATGGTGGTAGATGTGTTCTCCCATGGTGAAAAAGTAAGGGCTGGAGCCTTCCCCGAATGGTGATAGATGTGTTCTCCCATGTCGGTGGTGTAAGTGCTGGATGATGTGCATCTGGGTTGTGCTTCGTGGACGATGAGATGATTTGAAGAGGATGATGCTATGATGATCAGGAGGATCATGGATGATGAGCATTAGGATGATGCTCCAGTTATTGCTCTGTGTATGCATCATGTTGGATGTTGGATATGATCAGTTGGATCATTTATATGTATATGTATGTATGTACGCATCATGTTGGATACTGGATATGATCAGTTGGATCATTTATATTTATCTACACATCATGTTGGATGCTGGTTATGACCAGTTGGATCACTTGTATGTATTTTTGTATATGCATCATGTTGGATGCTTGGACCATGTATCTGTATATGTATCAGGTGGATACATTGTATGATCAGGTGGATCATGTATGGTGATATGTATCATGTATTTGTATTTGTATCAGGTGGATACACTGTATGATCAGGTGGATCATGTATGATGATATGTATCAGCTAGATACTTGGTATGCATCAGGTAGTGTTATAGCTTGAAATGACACCTCTCCGTCCGTGACGATACTTGCATCCCTTCGTCGCATGACGACACTTCTTGAGATCAATTTCAGTCACACAACAGGACATTTTTGGATGGAGGAGTCATTTGGGACACTAAAAATGGTTGAAATTGCCTCATTCTTGACCCATTTGATGTATATGACCCTTAGGAACATTTTTCCAGACCAAACCATCTCCTGAAAATTAGCAGAAAAGCCTGTTTTTGGCCATTTTTTAACATGAGCGCGACTCCACTGTTGAAATAGTAGCGCTCAAACCCTTCTGAGCGCGACTCCATTATTTAAATAGTAGCACTCAACTCCATGTGTACGCTACTTTGTCTACTGTAGAGTAGCGTACACCCCTTTTTTCATCAAAATCTCAAAATTCGAGTAAGTTAAGTTGGTTGGGAAACCTCTTGAGCGGTTATAACTTCTTTTCCTCTTCCTCACTGACTATATAAGGAGGGTAGAAGGGCCAAGTGAGGGGACTAAGCCCAATTACAAAGTTATGCTGGAGGAATGGAGACCCTCATCCCCCTCTCTTGTGCTTCAGTTTTGGTAAACCCTAGCACAGTTGATTAGAGGATGGAATCCTTGGAGAACGGAAGCAGGAGACCTTGAATCTAGGTTTCGTGAAGTGCCAAGCTTGAAGGAAGGTATAATTGTATGTACTTGCTTTCATTCATTAATAAAGATCATACGTTTTTCTCTTTCCAAATATGACCTATTAATGTGTCTCAGATTTGATTACAGTTTGCTTATAATCTGATGTCTTCTTCTATTATGAATATCAGTCTTCTATATGTAGTCAAATGTGTTTGAGAAAGGTATCAAGTTGTTTCGCAGGTCTGGGCATTGCGACATTGAATAGCATTGAAGAGTGAGGGAGGCAAAGCTAGGATCAACCTTCTGAATGAGGTTCCTACATATCTAAACCCTAATCTCTTCATTTATTTGTTGTACTTGCAGAATGCTTGTAATTCTATCTTTATCACCGTAAGTTGGTAGTTTCTCCCCTGAACTATAGGTGCATTTTCCCCACAACAGGTAGATGCATTATATGATCAGGATGATCATGGATGACGAGATTCAGGATGTTGCTCTAGATGACATGCATCAGGATGTTGCAGTGATGATGATCAGGATGATCATGTGTACATTAGGATGATGTATGGTGAGTATCAGGTTGATACTCTGTGGCCGTGGAACAGGTTGTGCAGATAAGCATGTAATTTGTGCCTTAGGAGATTTGCAGATAGTCTTTCAAGGTTTTTCCTATGGCATGTAATTTGTACCCTGGGATATCTGACAAATTCTCTTTCGAGGTTTTGATTGGGAGGACATATAATTTGTGCCTTGGGAGATCTGCAGATAGTCTTTCGAGGTTTTTCCAATGACATGTAATTTGTGCCCTGGGATATCTGGCAAATGCTCTTTCGAGGTTTTGTCCTATGGCATGTAATTTGTGCCCTAGGAGATCCGATAAGTTGAGCTGTGTGCTCGTAATCAGTCCTGGGATGCTCTTTCAAGGTTTTTCTATGACCACATGTAACTTGTGCCCTGGGAGATCCGATAGGTTGAGCCTTGTGCTCGTAATCAGTCCTTGGATGCTCTTTCGAGGTTTTGTGGTGACCACATGTAATTTCTGCGCTGGGAGATCCGATAGGTTGAGCCTTGTGCTCGTAATCAGTCCTGGGATTCTCTTTCGAGGTTTTGTGGTGGGGTCACATGTAATAAGTCCTGGAGATCTGGACAGGATGAAAAAGGCCTCAGATGCTCTTTAGGGTTCTTGCTAGTCAAGAGACTCTTTTAAGGTTTTGTGACGCACGTAATAATTCCTGAGATTTCCACAGTATGGCCAGTGATGACGAAGACCTGCAGGTGGTGGGCCTACATCCAGTATGAAAATGGACTGGCTCTGTAGAACTTCCTATGACGAGTAGATTCAGAGATTCATTGAGATAGCAGCAGCAGTGACGATGATCCAGAGAAGATGACTTGTGCTAGAAGACCTGTGTCGAGAAATACCTTCCTAGTTAAGAGGGAGTGTTGATGTATATGTAACTTCAGAATGTATTTCACACATATGTATATTGTATTCCTATAGAGATGTTATTATTCCTCTATACGGAAGTGTCGTCATTTATATTGTAAGTATCGTAACTTATACTTGATGGGTCATTAGACCACCTTGTTGGGGTCGGCCCTATATAAGTCATGTGGGTCAAAGGGTTATTAGACCACCCTATTGGGGGTCATCCATGTGGGTCAAAGTGTTATTAGACCACCCTAGTGGGGGTCGGCCTAGTCAGCTTATGTTAAATGGTTAAGTTGAGGCCGACCTAGTTGAGTAAAGGTCAAGTCAAGTTAGTGTATAAATAGAGAGTGTGTCTCTCTCATTTTACACATTCTATTCTCTCACTCACACTTGGGAGAGTGGCACACTTGTGGAGGAGGAGGCTCTGCTACTAGGAGGAGACTATCTCTTGTATTCTGGCTGTATCATTGCTCTATCTATCTTTGAAGAAAGTTATTGGGGTTTTTCACCTTTATGGTTTTCCCCAAGTAAACTCTGTGTCTCTTGTGTGCTTGTATTATTGTGTCCGTGATTGATATGCTGTAGATTCGCTATACATGTTGTTCTCTCAGTTAATATCCTAGATCAGATTGAAGTAAATTCTGAAAAATTTAACAGAAAATTCGTGGCTCTTTTCTTTCCTAGGAAGACAAACATGATTTTCCCAAAATGGTGGCTTTCCAATACATGAAATTTGGACAGCCATCCCTTCCATTTCCCAAAACAATAACTACCTCAACCAACTCTTGGAAAAAATAAATGATTGGGTTCATAAGTCAACATGGGTAGTTAATGGTTCATAGCTTCTCTCATTGACACTTGGCTTGACACTATTTTAATATTTCCCTCCATATTCCTTGTAAAAAGCATGCCCACATACTCTTGTTGCATTGCATAGCTAGTTGTGGGTATTTTATTAAAATACATATTTACATGATATTTGTAATTTCTATTGTGCCAGGATAGCACGCGATCCACATGCATCGATTTTTAATTATCGATACATAAACAATCAATCCATGGCGGGGCCTTGGGCTTGGGATCCTCACTGTGATTTTTACAACGATATTACATCATTTACAAGTTTAATGCAACGAGGTCAAAATCAGGATATTACAGTTTTTTGGCCAAGAGAGGAGGATACAAAAGTACCAATGTGCTACATTTTAACAAGAGATTGTCAAAATAGACTAAGAAACCACTGGATGTTGGTTTTCCCATTTGGGTTTCCAGGGTAAATCTGGTGTTCTTGTGTGTTGGATGTCTCTATGTGTTGTTTTAATGTTGTGTTAATATATATTTCAATGTGCTTAATTGATGCGTGAATTATTGTTGAGTGTTCTAGTTATGTTTCTTGGTTCAGTTATGAGCAAATATGGGGATTCCATTAAATTAATAGTCGGATAGTGGTTTTGATGGTTGAATTGAATGGTATGTTTCAAGTAATGTCCTATGTGATATGTTGATTGGAATCATGTTAATGGGTGGTTGATAAATCCTTAGCCATAGATTTATTAAATTACTCATAATTTGTTTCTACATTAGTAACTGAAGAGTGTTAACAACTCTAGAATGACCACAATCCATTCCAATTGGAATTCTAAGATAAATATATGTTGGGTGTGTTATATCTCTTCACATGGTGGCTGCTCGTACACCACGAAATTGTTTTGGGTTGCTTTTTGCTTTTTTGCAATTTCAGCCCATTGTATTCTATCTAATCCTGGTAAAGGGATTAGGGTTGTAAACTAATTTCGGGTAAATGAATTAGGGTTTTAGATGCTGCGAAATACCATATATTGTATTGTACATGGTTGAGTAAACATATAATGAAAAGAGTTGTGCGGCTCTAAGTTCTGCTGGTTTTTTCCCGGTTAAGGGTTTCTAGGTGAAAATATTTGTGTTATGCGTGTGCCATTGTGTATTTTATGTTAATGCTTAAGAATATGTATGAGTTTTACTACAATGTTAAGGTTTAAAACTTACATTTGGTATCAGAGAATTATTGGGTTCACAGGGACACCTTTGTTTCCAAGGGTTTGGCTCGATCTTGGATTTGTGATTAACCTGGTTTCAGTGGGAGCTTTGCAGCGGTGATTCTTTTGTTGAAAGAATGGCGAGCACTTCTAGAATCGAGATTGAGAAATTTAATGGTCAGAGCTTTGAGCTATGGAAGCTCAAGATGGAAGATATTCCATAAGATAGAGAAAAATGGATCGCAGTAGATCCAGGTACCATGTAGAGCATGATTCGTGGTTGATTAACTCAGGTGCATCTTTTCATATGACTCCTCACGGGGAGTGGTTTTATGAATATGAAAAGTATGATTGAGGTGATGTATTCCTGGGAGACAACTCGGTGGCGAAAATCATAGGTCAAGGAAAGATCAAGCTACTGCTAAAAAATGGAAGGTTTAGAACTCTTCCCGGGGTTCTGCACATTCCAAAGCTGGCTAGAAACCTTATATCTGTAAGTAAAATGGATGATGCAAGTGTGAAAACAATATTTGAGAAGAACACATGCAAGATGGTTTAGGATCAATGGTGCTGATGAGGGGAGTTCGGATTGGAACTCTATACAAGTTGTTGGGAAGCACCTTTAATAATGGATGTAACAGTACTATTGTTCCTGAGGGTAAAAATGAAGGAGACAGAGTCCTTACTATCTCAAGATAGAAGACAACGCTATGGCATCGAAGGCTGGGACATATTGGAGAGAAGGGTCTTCGACTATTACAAGGTAAAAGTATGGCTGAAGGCATGTCTAATTTCACATTATATTTTGATTTCTGTGAACATTGCTTATATGGTAAACATAATCGGGTAAGATTCTCATCTGGTGTTGTAAGATCTAAAGGAATCTTAGAGTTAATACACAGTGATGTGTTTGGACCTGTGCCTGTTCCATCACTAGGTAAATCTGTGTATTATGTTTCATTCATAGATGGTTTCTCAAGGAAAATATGGATTTACTTCTTGCGTAAGAAATCTGAGGCTTTTAATAGATTCAAAGAATTTAAGGCTTTTGTAGAGAATCAAACTGAAAAGAAAATAAAAGTACTGAGAACAGATAACGGTGGAGAATTCTGTGGAAATGAATTTGAGGAGTTATGTAAGACGTGTGGAATAGCAAGGCAAAAGACTACTCCATACACACCTCAACAGAATGGGGTTACAGAAAGAATGAACAGGACGTTGATGGAAAAGGCAAGGAGTATGCTCAGTGGTGCAGGGATACCACAACAATTCTGGGCAGAAGCTGTTGACACTGCGTGTTACTTGGTAAATAGGACACCCACATTAGCATTGGTTGACAAGACACCTCATGAGGCTTGGAATGGTAAGAAACCCTCTCTATCACATGTCAGAGTATTTGGGTGTGATGCTTTTGTGCATGTTCCAAAGGAGAAAAGGAGCAAGTTGGATAATAAAGCGGAAAAATGTATCTTCATTGGTTACAAGGATGGAGTGAAAGGTTACAAGCTGTGGAACCCAGTAAAAAGGAAAACACTTTACAGTTGAGATGTGATCTTCAGAGAAGTTGAAAACACTTCCAGGATTGAAGATGTATCAAAGGAAAAGGATCCAGAGAAACTACAGTTTGATATTAAGGATGAAAGAGGTGATTCATTTGAGGAACCAGATTCATCTGAATCAGATGAAGAGGAAGATTAGTTTGAATCAGATGAAGAGGTGGAACCACAGACTTCGATATTGAGGAGATCTGACCGAGTAAGAAGGCAAGCTGAAAGGTATAGTCCACCTAATTTTCATCCTAATTTTGTGTTATCTATTACTGATGATGATCCTAGAACTGCTAAAGAGGCAATGGATTCAGAAGATAGTAAACTATGGAAGAAGGCCATGATAGAAGAAATGGATGCTTTGGACAAAAATGAGGCATGGGATCTGGTTGAGTTGCCAGAAGGAAGAAAACTTGTTGGGAAAAAGTGGGTATTCAAGAAGAAGTTAAATGCAACAGGTAAAGTCGAGAAGTACAAGGCTCGATTAGTAGCGAAAGGTTATTCCCAAATTGAGGGCATCAATTTTGGTGAGATTTTTTCACCTGTTGCAAAGTTGACTTCTATTAAATTTCTTTGATCTGTTTCTGCTGCTTTTGATCTTGAAGTAGGGTAGATGGATGTGAAGATGACATTCCTACATGGAGATCTTAATGAAGAAATCTATATGAAGCAACCAAAACAGTTAGTGGTGAAAGGTAAAAAGGAGCTTGTCTGTAAGCTGAAAAAGTTCCTCTAGGGATTGAAACAATCTCCAAGAATGTGGTATCAAAAGTTTGATACTTATATACTGGGACTTGGTTTCTCAAGAAGCAAAGCTGATCACTGTGTTTATTTCAAACTAATTGGTGATCATTTTATTTATGTGATATTGTATGTTGATGATATGTTGCTAATTGGAAACAACAAGGAAATCATCAAGGATGTCAAAAATCAGTTGTCATCTGAATTTGACATGAAAGATCTTGGTGCTGCAAATTTTATTTTGGGCATGGAAATAAAAAGAGATCGAGAAAAAATCAAAATCTAGTTGAATCAGAGGAAATATGTTGAGACAATATTGAAGAGGTTTAATATGCAGGAAAGCAAACCAATGAAGGTGCCCATTCATGTAGGTGTAAGGTTATCTACAGAGCAATGTCCCACCACACAAGAAGAGGTAGAGTACATGTCTCATGTTCCCTATGCTAGTACTGTTGGCAGTTTGATGTATGCCATGGTATGTACTAGACCAAATATAGCCCATGCAGTGGGATTTTTGAGCAGATATATGTCAAAACTAGGAAAGGAACATTGGATTGCAGTAAAGAGGGTCTTCAGGTATTTGCATGGCACTACAGATTCTGTAATCTGCTACCAGGGAAGACCCAGACTAAACAGAGAGATAGATATACAAGGATTTGCTGATGCTGACTAGGCTAGAGATCTTGATCACAGAAGATCTACAAGTGGCTACATTTTTAATCTATTTGGAGGAGCAATCAGTTGGATGAGTAGAAGACAAGCTATAGTTGCACTCTCAACTATAGAAGCTGAATACATGGAAGCTACCCATGCAAGTAAGGAAGCTGTATCGTTGCAAAGGTTGTGTTTAGGTATTGGTTTTGTTCAGAATGCAGTGAAGATAGGATGTGATATCTCAAGTGCAATCTTTTTTGAAAAGAACCCTGCTTATCACTCGAGGACAAAGCACATTGATGTGCAGTACCATTTCGTCAGAGACATGGTTGAACAAAACAAAGTGTTGTTGGAGAATGTTGATACTTTGGAAAATGTTGCAGACTCTTTGACTAAGTCTGTGAGTACTCAGAAGTTCTCTTGGTGTAAAGAGAACATGGGCATTGCTGACATGAACTGTTGAAGTAATAAATTTCTCTTGTATGTGAAGAGAACAACAAGTGGGAGAATGTTGGGTGTGTTATATCTCTTCACATGGTGGCTGGTGTGGAAACCTTTTTGGGTTGCTTTTTGATTTTTTGTAATTTTGACCCATTGTATTCTATCTAATCCTGGTAAAGGGATTAGGGTTGTAACCTAATTTCGGGTAAACGAATTAGGGTTTTAGATGCTGCAAAATACCATATATTGTATTGTACATGGTTGAGTAAACATATAATGAAAAGAGTTGTGCGGCTCTAAGTTTTGCTGGTTTTTTCCCAGTTAAGGGTTTCCAGGTGAAAATCTCTGTGTTATGCGTGTGCCATTGTGTATTTGCTGTTAATGCTTAAGAATCTGTATGAGTTTTACTACACTGTTAAGGTTTAAAACTTACAATAGATGCGATTATTCAGCGATTGCAATATTTTAGGGGGGTTTATAAGTTGTTTTTCTTAAACTATTTCTATTAATTGAATCCATCCCCAAGCCTTTTTCATTCTGAATACTGTACATTCACATAGTACCCAAAATTCACATGCTACCTAGAAATAATCATAGTTAGTGTACGTTGACGTTCCTTAGTGTTTGGAGGATGTACAATGGCCATAAAGGCTATACACGCAGAGGAGAAGAATACTATTATTTGTTGTGTGTGGAATCATATTGTTCAATGCATTTGTGTTTTTGAGTGTGTGTAAGCTTTTGTGTAATACTCTATATATTGATTTTAGCGGCTAACAACCATTATGGCCTATTTTTATTTATTTTCTTGGTATCTATTGAAGTTAGTTACATTGATAGAACTATATTGTTTGAACATGTGGACCTACCGACATGTGAAATTTATGTATATGTTTACTATTTATGTTATTAAGGATGATCATTATATGATTTCCTTCAAGTATGCAACTTTAAATAGAAAATTGTGGTGCATGGATACTAGTTTGAATTGTATTGTGAGTGCATAATTGGTGCAATGCACGTGGTAAATAAACTTGCTTGTTTACACTATTTTTAGTCAATAACATAGTAATTACATGAAAAAATGATACATGGTTATGCATGATCGTTTCTTTTGATAAACTAATATATAGGATAAATGGGATAAGAGAGAAAAATAATTGTGGTACTAAAGTAACACTAATGTCGTTGACATTGAAAAGGAATAATGGTATGCTATGAAGCATTGTTTCATGATTTAATTATTGGTTAAATGCATTGTTATGATATATGGTGAAGTGAAATCTTTTACAGGAAGCACAATTGACCAAACTCGTCATTTCTTGGCATAGCTCTAAGATAACAACAATAGATATGGTTATTTATAGGATGTTGACCCTAGTTCTATCAAAAGGTCGGAGGTATTTCCCATTTTCACATCCTTTGAAACATGGAGTCATGGGAGGGTCATGTTAAGCCATGATCTCCTAAATGTGTAATGGTGACTACCAATTTCCTGCTTAGGAACTTAGGTCGATATAGTCAACACTTCCACTTAGGGGTTATACCTAGAGTTAGGTCAGTATAGTCGATGCTCCAACCTATTTCAATAGAAGAAATGATATGATGTGACATATAGAATTAGGTTAGGGAGTAAGGATGATTTGAGGTTAATTGAGAATGTTGTCTGTGAATTAGATGTGCCACTTTTAATTACTTAATTTTTTTATTGTGTTTAGAACCCTTCTCTAATTCATTTATGGTAATCTTGGTGTCATGTCCAAATGCATATTAAATTATTGTGACTTAGTAGAGATTACTGGATGTTGTGTATAATTGATTTATCATCTTGCATACTTGGTTTTGAACATATGGGAACTATGCATTAGAGGGAGTGATGGTTATCATTATTACATGCAAAAGATATGTGTATGATAGTTATCCATACATACACTGCACGCATACACTATTTACATTTTAAAATACATCAGTTATTAAATATTATAATTAATAAATTGATCCATGATGGGTGTAATAAGAAGTTATATTGTATGCTTGTAAAAATCAATCAAAGAATATACTTTCAGTCATTATAATATTTGATTTTGTGAACCCTATACCATAGAATAATTATGAATTTACAAAAAACCTGGTGAAAAATATATATGGCTAACTACGAGTGGGTGCATGTAGGATTTCAAGAAAACCATGGTATTATTTTTTATTGTGGGACCTTCCTAGGAAACGGGGTAGCTACCCTTCTCCTAAGATTATTGTTGTCGCAAAATAAGACCAATTTTCTTGTGCAAAGGCCAACAAAGGGGCCAATGTAATCCAAAGTGTTGGCATATTCAATCCCCCAAAGGAGAAGGTCTCACCTGAAGCACATGCTAGTCTTTTTTATGATTAGTAGAGTTAAATGCGAGGGTAAACTGGGAGATAATATACTTATTCACCATACCATGACATAAATTCATCATCATATATATATATATATATATATATATATATATATATATTCAAAATATATTTAAGAAATCGGTATAAAGTAAAGAATAGAGTCCAAGGAAAGAATTCATAACATATAACAACACACATAAATTTTAGGGTCCCAATAATCCTCATTTATATTCATTCACATATCTTCCATACAACCATCTCTATAGCCTTAATATTCAGTTTGCAAGATGACCCGTCACAGATATAAATACATAAGAAGAACCCATAATCCCATGACTCGGATACAAAAACCAAAACTCACCACCTATTGAGAATTTTTCCTTAGGTTGTTGTTATGTCGATGCTTTATTTCTTCTTATGAATACTCAATTTTATTCTTTTCTTCTCTTCTCTCTCCCCTTTTCTCACTTCTTTTCCTTGCATTCTTTATACTTACAGGAGTGGACCCAATATGGTTGTGGTCTCTAACTATTTCCACAAACTCTTCCTTATTTTTCGCTTGGTCTTATGCAACTATAGTCCATTCCAAAAAATAAGGACCTAAGAGGCCTTGAACACAAGCGTTAAATCACCCTCGAGTCAACTCTACTATGATTTTGAAGCTTTTGCTTCTTCTAAACTGGCTCTTCAAATGAAGGAGCAAACTTGGGTACTTTTATAATTGTATGAATTCTGAAATTTTCAAATTCCTTCACTTTGGTATTCCATTTTCCCATCTTAATGTTGGCACCAACTATGAAATCTTGGGCCTTCTCAGTGTCAAGTGTAGTGAGAATTTTTTTATATAGTTGTTGCAACTCTACATCAAAAAATTGATCCAATTTCTATAATTGGATGTATGTTGATTGTGTGACATGATTTAAATAATGTAGATTCTTATTCATAGCAAGCAATTAGTCATGGAGTTGATCTAGTCCATCATCAACATGTTGTGCTTCTTGTTACTTTCGTTATTGTTCTAGCGGGTTAGTGATTGTCTCGACGTCATCCTTGAGCTCCCTTAGCCTCTCACGCAAGACTTATATTAGGTGTTTCCTCTTTGTCAGTACTCCAACCCAATCGTTCAATGAAAATATGATTTTTTGGTTGTGTTGGGTTTTCTACTACAAGTGGATGCTAGTATTGGCGGCTTCTTGAATTACTAAAGGAACTTGTGTCATCATCTGTTTTTGTTGCGTGTCTCCCTGGATTTTTACCATTGCCAACTCTTTCTATAATTCTACTCTTAATGTCTCCAATAGTTTCCAAGATGTGCATAGGAGTTGAATACTTCTTGTGGCATGGCTAATGATATATTCTCAATTGCAACACAGACATACTTGCGAAATTTAGGTCACATCTGTCTCATTTTTTCAGAGAGGGTTGTGACTTTGTTTTCTACAACCACACAAGCCCAATGTTCTTGGTTCATGGCATTTATCGCATATGTCAACTGAATTATGGCATCATTGTATGCTTGATAAAGGGTAGAATGCTTATTCTCATCCTGAACTAACCTACATTTTTCTTTTGCAATGGTGCTCCATATTTTCTCAAATAATTGTTGTGTTGATTACCCTAGTAAATACGGTATTGTAGCACCTAGGGGTAATAAACGCAAAGGAATTGTGTTGAAAAGGGAATTTTCTAGCTCATAAGTTGGCTAAGTATTGACTCCCTATTGCGATGCTCGAAAATTAATTATCCTCTGATGTGTGTCTTCAATCAAAGGGGAGTGATATCTATTTGTTCCTTGCGCATCTATAAAATGGTTTGGTAGTGCTCAAAATTTTGTAAAAGTTGTGAAACCTAGGATTTTAATGAAGCCTCATCTATCATAAAAGAAGGAGGTGGAGTGGTTGTATTCTCCTTCCCCATGTTTTCACTTCCCACTTATTATATTGGGGCATCTTCATGTGGAAACATCTCCTTCTCACCCTCTCATTGTTGATTTGTGTTTCCACCTATGCTACCAACTAAATACTGCATAATACGAAGTAATGGATCATCTATGGTTTCTCTTGAGGCCACTAGTGAAGTAGGATCTTGTTGTTATTGATATTTTTCTTAGTTTCCCTACTATTGTGGTATAATTTCTTATGGTACTAGTACTCCAAGGGTAGTATGAATGGAATGGCATGGGTCATCTGGAATATCAATAATAGATATTTTCTTCTCTAGGCCCTAGAAGGATTCAAGATTTTCTTGGACATAACAAATAGTTTGTGTTGTGGGAAGCTGAAGGGAGGTGGATCAAGAGGTTGAATGCATTTGTGCAAAATGGGGTAAAATCTCATAGAGGGGAGTGGGAACAGTAGGGATGGGTAGTCGAAGAGGGAGAATAGTGTTAGTAGGAAATTTTCTTGTGAGGAGTTTGATGATGTGATGGTGCTTTGAGGCAGTTAGGAGGGTGAGGCTGTTATGCAAAAAATTCCCTAAGACAGCATAGATAAACAATAAAGATTAATCCATTCCTTGATAATGAAGAAAATAGATTAATATAAGGCCTCTTCAAGGGGGAAACCTCTTTATACAATGTACTAAATACACAAGACAAGATAAGATGATTCAAATGAAAAGGCCTCCTTGATATATATAGGAGACAAAGAAGTATAATTACCACTAATGGACTCAATCCAATGTCAATAATATAAGAATACTAATATAAAGTTCCCAATTTAGGGGGGATGGGCCACAATTTAGGGCTTAACATACCCCTCCCCTTTAGACAAGTGTTTTCCTCAATGCTTGGTTAGTTGTGGATTCTTATGTATGAAGTTATCATCTTCCTATGTTGAATCTTCTACTAGTAAGTTCTTCCACTTTATGAGGTACTCAATGATAGCCCAATTTCATAGTTGTTTGGTCCTTGTTTCAATGATTTGTTCAAGTTCCAATGTGACTTTTCCTTATTCATCAAGCTCCAAAAACATAAATTGAATTGGGATCTTGTCTCCTATTACCTTCTTTAAGAAAGAAACATGGGAAACTAGGTGTACCCTTGAAGATGAGGGAGCTCCAATTTGTAGGTCATATTACCAATCTTCTATAAAACTTTGTAAGGACCATAGTAATTGGATTCTAATTTATTGTCCATAATAGCCTAAAAAATACCTAATTCTTCAAAACTCCTTTCATTGTGCATTGTTGATCTGCTTGTTGTTTCATCCTGTTTTTTTATATAACCAAGTTGTCCTTCAATATCTAGATAAATTTTTGCTAGTGCACAAGGTGATCTTCCACAGCTTGAACTTTAGATTTTCCTTTCAAGGGAGATGTGATAGATGGAGGTTGGTACTCATAAAGTGCCAGAAAAGGGGAAATTTTTCGTTGGCATATGGAATGAAGTATTGTTCCACCATTCTACCAAAGATAACCATTTCACCCAATGTGTTTGTTTATTAGATGCAAAGAAGTGAATATATCCTTCCAAACATTTGTTCACTATATCGATTTTCCCATCATATTGAGGATGGTAATATGAACTGTGAGCCAACTGGGTACCCAAACAAGAAAATAATTCAGCCCAAAATTTTCCATTGATCTCTATCACTTACAATAATATTTGGGTTTCCATGTATAGTTTGAATTGTTTCCATGAATGTTGCATCTATTTACTTGTGTTAAAAGGGTGAGAGAGTTCAAAAAAGTGTGTATAGTTGGTGAGTTTATCAACAAGCACCATAATAACATTCTTCCCTTCTGACTTGGGTAGACCTGTGATAAAATCCATTGAGACTACCTCCAACACTAACAAGGTATGTATAATGGTTGTAAAATACCTAGGGTATTAACTATTTCAACCTTATTTTGTTGGAAAACCAAACATTCTTCCATGAACCTTTGAACATCAGATTTAATACCTTCCCAAAAAATATACTTCTTAACCCTATGATAGGTTTTTTGGAATCCTGAGTGCCCTCCTATAAGAGAGGTGTGCAATCCCAAAAGGACCTTTTGTTTTAGTTAGGAGTTCTTACATATATATAACCGATCCTTATACCACAGTGAATCATTTATCCACACAAAAGTATCTAATACATTGGGATCCTTTTGTATATTTTGAATGAGCATCCACAATGATAGGTCATTATTCCATTCTTCCCTTGCTTCTACTATCCAATTGGATTGTGTAATAGGAATAGCACAAAGTAATGCCTCAACATCTTCATATTTTCTTGAGAGTGCATATACCACCATATCATGTTCCCATTTTTTATAGATGATTTCAAAGTCACATCCCAACACCTTGGTTACCCATTTTTGTTTCTCTTCTGAAGATAGTCTCTATTCCAAGAAGTGTTTAAGACTATCATGATCCATTTTGACCTTGAAGTGCCTACCTATTAGGTAAGGATGCCGATGCTTAAGTGCATATCATATTGCCAACATTTCCTTCTCATAAATGGATTTTTCCAAGTTCTTACCCCTAACTGGATGACTTTCAAAATTCAAGGGACTTTCTTCTTGCATTAGAAAAGCACCAATGCCATTTCCTGAGGCATCACATTCCAAAATAAAGGTTTTTGTGAAGTCTGGTGTGGTCAAGAAAATGGATTTTAACATTTTCTCTTTAATTTGTTCAAAATATTGAGTTTCCTCTTGATTCCAAGAGAATGAATCCTTCTTCAATAATGTTATTAGAGGTGTTCTTATTCTTCCATAGTTCCAAACAAACTTCCAATAGTACCCTTTCGAACCTAAGAATCCTCTAATATTATTCAAGGTTTTGGGAATCGAGCAGTCCATCATGGATTTAATTTTCCTAGGATCTACCTTGACACCTTTATGAGATACAAAAGGACCCAAATACTCTAGCTGCTTTACCCCAAAGAAAAATTTGGAAGGTTTTGCATATAGTTGTTGCTACTTTAGTAGCTATAGCATCATGTCAACATGTTGAACATGTTATTAACAAGAATTTCTATATATTAGTAGATCATAAAAAATTACTAACAAAATTTTTCTAAGGACTTGAAAATGGAAATGAAATTCATCAAACCTTGAAATGTGGAAGGTACATTCATAACGCCAAAAGGCATGACCAAAAATTCATAATAACCTTCGTGAGTTCTGAATGTTGTTTTTGGGATGCATTCTTCCTTCATTATAATCTAATGATACCCTAAACAAATATCCAACTTTGTGAAGTAAACTACTCCATGTAGTTCATCTAACAATTCATCCATGACAGGAATGGGAAACTTATCATTAATGGTGAAATTGTTGAGCTCTCTCTAATATAGACACATAAACTATGAGCCCAACTACTGGTGTAGAGAAAGAACTTTGGATAGGCCTAATTATACCAGCCTCTAACAATTCTTCAAACATATGCTCAATTTCACTCTTGTAGCCATAGGGGTGTCTGTAAGGTATAATGTTAGGAGGAATACTTCCTGGAATCAAGTGAATAACATGATCATGATCTTGAGTAGGTGGAAGAACATTTGGAATATCTTAAAATACCTTGGAATGCTTATCAATGACCCTTTGTGTTAACACCCAAAAAGTGCTCACTAGCTCATTTACCACATTACATGACTCATTTGTCCATTTTCCTACCATATTTCCATTAAAAATCCCAAAAAATCCCATTAAAAAGCCTCCAAAAGGCCTAAAATGCCTCCAAAAGGCCACAAAACCATCAAAATAGCCTAAAAAAGGCTAAAAAACCCCCTTTTCCTCCAAAAATAGCAAAAATCCCCTAAAAAGGAATAAAAAATATAAAATAATGAGGAAAAGGAGAAAAAAACCCTATACAGCTGCCCAAAACTATGTGTTTCCTAAAACCATGGGTCAGCACTCCACCACCAAAAAACTATAAATAGGTGATGGAGATCCCTTATTCCATATCCACAATCACAAGCACCCTTACTCTGCCAAAATCTCTCTCGAAACCCTAGTCCACCTTTGAACTAGTTTCACCTTGAGAGCCACCTTTGGCCCATCCCCAACATTGGAGAAGGAGAAGGAGCATTCTTGGAGCTTGGAGCATCCTCTTGGACACTGCAAAGGGCTTCACCAACCTTGACACTCAAGGTAACATCAATACAAAGACATTCTTTCATTTTGGTGTTTATGCTTTATGCTTGTATTAGAAATAATTTAATGTTTTGTTTATTGCATTATTAGTTTAATATACTGAACTGCTACTAAGGAGTCCATTCTCCTTAGTAGGTGCTCATTGGCACAAGCTAGGGGTAAAACCCTAGCTACAGTTTTGGCGACTCCCCTAGTTTTCGAATTTCTGGTTTCCGTTTTTAAATTTTTTCTTTCGGCTGTCCCTTTCGGCCGCTGCATACCGCGTATTTTTCCTCTACAGTCGCGTCCCGACCGCGCCTTTCAGACCTTTACCCGCGATCCGACCGTGGCTCTCAGACTGCTTCCGACGCTCAGTCGGCGGATTCAAGTCTGTTACCTGCGATCCGACCGTGGCTAATCAGCCTGTTTGCCGCGATCTGACTGCGCCTTTCGGCCTTGTTCACGCGTCCCGACTGCGGTTTTTTGCCTCTTTCGGGCGTCCCGACTGCGCTTGTTAGCCTTTTAGCCGCGACCCGACTGTCTGTTTTTTCCATTGTTCCTGCGTCCCGACTGCCACTGTTGGCCAGATAGCCGCGACCCGACTGTGCCTTGTCTTCTGTTTCCTGCGTCCCGACTGCAACTATTGGCCCGATAGCCGCGACCTGAACGCCGCTGTTGCCCTCAAACCCGCGGTCGGCCTGTTCTGACCCGCCACAGACCCGCGGTCTGATTTCTGCTCTTTTTCTGTTTTTGAGCCCAGCCCCTCTTGCTGCAATATTTTCTGCATTTGAACAGCCCTCTGTCCCACCTGCAGCCTACTTCCTTACAGCCTTTCTGCAACATAATTTCTGTTCCTTTTACAGAATCTTTTTAAAATTTCAGTATTTTTCTTTTCAGAAAATTTTGCCAATTAAAAGAATCAATTTCAGCATTATTGATAGATTGGAAGTTGCCCTCCCTTGTGGCACTTCTGTTTTTGGGTTCAACACCTCACGAGCACACACTCTGTCACATTAAATCAAGTGAGCCTTAAAAAGTACCTAACTAAACCAACATTCTAACCCCACTTGGGGAACACTAAAGAATCATTGTAGTTAGGTAGGATCAGGGGGATAGGCTTCCAATAACACCCCTTGGTCATTTCACTTGAGACATAGTTGTTGTCCAACTAGGGAACCAAAATCCCCTAGTACTTTTTGGCACGGTCACGACCAGTTTATCAGAGGGCCTCTCCCTTAGGAGGGTTGAAGTCGGGAGACTGGTTCCGGAGGCCTGAGTGGAATACCGCACTCCATTCAGTAACCGAAGGGCTACCTTTCGCGGTTCGCGGGATATCCCTGTATAGGGGTATTGCGGTCAACGAACTAAACGGCAGATTCACCTTTCTGGACGTATCATGAACGGGGTATCTTAGTTGCCTTTCTTCTAGGATTGACTACCCGGTATCCCTCCCGGTAGGGGGATATCATAGCCACTTGGCTTTCCTACTCATATTGTCTGACTTGGATTTCATCACCTTGCAGAGGATATGTTTAGTTAAGTCAGAATACTTTTAGCTAGGTGTTTGCATGCTCCTTTACCTCCCTTGGTCTAGTGAGTCCACCATTTTTCTTTTCTAGGAAGCCTGCTGCTTGTTGGTATTCTGACCATCTTTGTTGTTACTCCACCTATTGTAGCACAGCTGTTGCAGTGGGTGTTTTGAGTTGGTTGTTGGCCTGAGTGCCTTGCTTTTAAGCTCTCCTTCTGCACACTCGGTTGCATTAGGATTTTTGAGCTGTTTTCATACTCACCTCAACCCACAGAGCTTTAGACACCATCTGTCACCATTGAGTCCCCGAGACATTCTCGGCGCCTCAGGGGCGAGCCCCCACAGCACGGTTCTCTCGACACCACTCGTCATAGATTCCGATCATTGTCCGTTGATACCACTCATCACAGATCTAGAGCCTTGTCACTTGACTCCACCCGTCAGCGACGTAGGTCTCCGTCACCAGATAGTGACGCACCTTACTTTACCTCTGATTCTGACGAAGAGTCTGAGAACCCTATTTATACTGCCCCTACTAGCCCCATGGCTGGTACGACTTCCACTCCATTTGTCATAGGGACCATTGGTGGCATATCCACCACTACTACACCAGTTACTACACCTGTTTTTGGTATGCCCTCCATGGGGCAACCATCTACCGTTCCCCTCACGGTACCTATTCCCACAGCAGGAATACCTATCCCCACTACATCAGTGGCTCACACTACCAATGGTGGTGCTGGACCATCCTTCACTACCTCAGTTCCCCCACTTGGGGGCACCACCTCACATCTTGTCCCTCCACTTGGGGGCACTGGCCCCAACTTGGTCCACAGCACTACTGTGTCGCAGCCTTCTTCCAGTTTGCCATTCATGGCTAGCCTCAACCTACCTGACCTGGCCAGATTGACCAACGATCCTATTCGACACGACCCTATGTGGCCTCATATGCCTACCAAACTACCCTCTGACATCCCTAAATTCGAGGGTAAGGCCGGTGAGGACCCACAGAACCACATCATGTCTTTCCACCTATGGTGTTCCTCTAACTCCATTGTGGATGACTCTGTTCGCCTCCGTCTCTTACAACGCACCTTTACTGGCTCTGCAGCCAAGTGGTATATTGAGCAGCCTCATGGGACCCACGCCACCTTTTCTTCCCTGGCCTCGACCTTCCTGCAGTTCTTCCAGTTGCCAGTCCGCTATGACGCGGGCGTTGAGATCCTTCTATCTTGTAGACAAAACACAGCTACCCATATCACGGACCACATCCATGAGTGGCGTAGACGCCGTAGCTTATGCAAGATTAAACTAGATGACCGTATCTTCCTCGATTGGTTCCTCAAGTCCCTGCTTCCTGTCATCGCTAAGGATGTAGCTTCAGAAAGACCCCAGTCTGAAGAAGAGGCCATCCTTAAGGCACAGCAGTTCGACCTCATTTACGCCCAGTCGGGTTACCTTTATACCATTATACCTGACGCCCCTCGCGGCGAGTCCTCCCATCACGATGCGCCGGGGGCATCCCACGCTGCAGATGGTATCATTGGCCGTGTTTCTTCGCATCCCCAACCATTTTCTATAGCACGTCCTACCCCTGGCCCCGACCTGTCGCGGGCTACCTCCCAGTCTGGAGCAACCAATTCATATGCTCCCATGACACATCACCATTCCCATGGGCCCTCATGTCCACCACAGTGCTTCGGGTATGCGACTCCTGCTTATGCTCCTCCAGTCGCCCCTCAGCCTTACTACCATCAGCAGGCTGCCTCAGCTCCTGCGCCTTCCCAAGCCCCACCAGCTTATTATCCGCCCCAGGCAGCCCCTGCGGCACATCCACAACCGGCTCCGCAGTCCTATCAGCAACCCCCTCAAGTTGCTGCACCTGCTCAGCCTCAACCTGCATATCATCCTCCGCAGCCTGCTCCAGCACCTGCGCAACCTCAAAATCCACCTGCTGCCCAAGGACAGGTTTACGCCCAACATAACCCGCAGCAAAACCAGAATAACCAACGTAACCAGGGCCAACAGAACCGCGGCAAGGGCCGTAATCGGGGAAACAACCAACCTGCAGACCAAGCTGGTCAACCGGCTAATCCCCCTGACAACAATAATGCGACCCCCGCTAATCAAAACCCCGATCGCCCGCCCAAGCAGGCCAAAAACCCCAATCTGCGAACAAACCACCCTTGTTCTATTTGCGGGGTCTATGGACATTACACCCATGCTTGCCCACACTTGGAGCGAGCTCGGCAGCTTTGGGTTGACGAGGCCCATCGCCAAGGGCATGCGGCTCCCCAAGCACCGCCCAACCCCCCCCAACCTCAGCAACCCCCTTTGGTGCTGCAAAACCCCTTACCGACCCAAGGCATGGTGAACACTCAGCCGTTGGCCCCTCAAGCTAACGTGCAACCCCAACAACAACAGATCACCTACGCTGCCCCTGATCAACCCATGTTTGACTCAGGTACCCACCACTTACTGATGATGTCATCCGCTGACGTCAACCTCCAGACCCGTCGGAACCAATATGGCTCCACCTCTGAAGCCACTCCCACGGATAAAACTACTAACGCCCACCCCACCGATCAGGCGTTACGCATACCTCCGCCTCCCACAGACGGCGCTGCGAAAGCACCTCGTTTCCCACTGCGCCGAATCAATAATAACCCTAATGCACGTGCTGCGTCAAACTACAACATTGTAGACGACCTAGCCCAATCTCCCGCAGCCATGTCTGCGTTAGAAGTCTTGAAGAACTGCCCTTCCCAGCGCAAGACTTTACTTTCCGCCATCGGGGGGATTGACCCAACTGATTCACATTTGATGGCGTTTGATTTAGACCAGTCTGAACCACGCCTACCTTCCAGCTTAGCCTTCCAAGTTACAGTCTCCGTTAGGAATCTTGTTATCCATCGGTGCATCATTGATGAGGGTGCTTCCACATGCGTTATGTCTACATTTGTATGGCAGAAACTAGGATCCCCTCCTCTCCAGCAGTCCACCACTGCGTTACGTGCCTATGACGGTCGTTCGGCCCAGCCCCAAGGCCTCCTGCCCAACGTTCCTGTCCAGTTAGGTGGTAAAACAGTTCTTATTGACATAGAGGTAATCAATGCCCAATTGGATTACAACCTTCTACTTGGCCGCAGCTACATGTCTGCCATGCGGGCGGTTGCCTCTTCTGTCTTTCGCACCATGATGTTCCCCCATGAAGGACGCGTGGTTAAGATTGACCAGCTCACCTACTATGATCCCAGTGCTCCCGCGGCACCGGAAAATGTTCTCCCCATGGTTGAACAACCTGTTTCTCCTGCCTCCACCTCGTTCGTTTCCTCTACGGGGCCTGGAGTCTACTCAGACGCGCCGATGACTTCCACCTTCTATTCCATTCCTCCACCATCATCTACGCCCGAAATGTCTGACTTATGTACCTTGTCCCATGACATCCTCCCACCTAACAATCAACCATCTTTGTTGCCTAAACCACCCTTGGTACCTAGTCACATTGGTGTTACACCGATCCATACGATCCCCTTCCTAGTTCCTCCAGCAGGAGTAGTAAGCGCCCCGGTCATGGCTACCCTTAGCCTTCCTGGGTTAACCTTGGGATTACCTGTATGGTACCTTTCGCCTCCCGTTCGCCCGCCGACACCTGATGTCGTCCTCCAGCCGGTGCAACCCATGGCTACTACCACCCACCCACCTCCCGGGGTCCCTACCCCTTCATCCTCCACGACACCTCCTCCTCCTCTTCAACCCACTGGGGGCAGAGGTCCTCAACCTTACACTGCTGTCCCACCTCCCAAGACAGTCAAGAACCCTCCAGTGTTTCGTGCTCCTCCCAAATGCTCGCTGTGTGATGAGTTGGGCCATGCGACCCACCAATGCCCACAGTTACCCGCATTGCAGAAGCACATGCAAATGCTCGATGATGACCCCAACATCCCAACTGTCGAATTAAACCCCACTCCTAAGCCTAAAGATAAGTCCCTACGTACCAACCACTCATGCGCTATCTGCGGTATTTACGGGCACTATTCACATCATTGTCCTGATCTCCCGGATTACAGAGCAGCTCTTTATGAGATGAACAATCTGGACCTTGAGACGGCACCACCTACCATTGAAGAGATCTACCCCCCAGACTCTTCACCTTCCGGAGAGGTTAATACCATCTACATGATCTCTTCAACCAATACTTCCACTACCCCCTCGTCAACCGATTTGACGACCCAGACTTTCCGTACTGATGAGGAGATTCTTGAGGCCCTAACTGCCCCGGATTATCCTTGGGATGATATGCACCACCGTTCCTATTTTATCCCAGAAGCGTCTTCCTCTAGCACCGCTACCCAATACGCGGTCGAATCCAAAGACTTCCTCCCCACCAAGGTTGACTGGTTCAAGGACCCTATTCCTGCTCCTGATGCCTTCGAGGAGGGCAACATGGCCAACATCTCACCTGTCATCCAAGTTGATATTGCTGCTCCAGGTCGTGCTCCTGAACTCATTACGTTAGGAGCTTTCTGCAGTAAACAAGAGATTGAGGACTACACACACCTTTTCAAAGAATTCCGTGATGTCTTTGCCTGGTCTTATACCGAAATGCCTGGTCTTGATCCTGCAATTATAGAGCACCACAATGACACATGTCATGTTGACCCACCACTATTTATAGTCAGTTGACTTTTTCTTGTTTTGGTCATTCTGGCCCCATACGACATCCGTTTTACCAACCGTTTCCACCACTGGAATCAGCGCGACGTGACCGTCATAATGGTCACCTCGTTGCATTATTTTTGTCCTGTCATTTTTTACCCATTTTCCCGACACTATGTCGCCCCGGTTTGCGTGCCACTTTGGCCGTTCTCCGTTTTTCACATGTTTTATATCATCGGATTCATTTTTCCGAGCTGGTGATGATGCTTGAGATCATTTCTCGCGCTCACCTCCAGATTTTCCGGGCATTTTTCAAAATGCCCCCGTCACCTCGGTTTGCGTGCCACATCGGCCGTCACCCGTTTTTGACATCCTTTATATTGCCGGATTCATTTTTCCGAGCCCGTGATGATGCTTGAGATCATTTCTCGCTCTCACTTGGTACAATTTCAACATTGTGTCCCAACACCTTGCTGCCTCGGTTTGCGCGCCACGTCGGCCGCCATCGGATTGTTCCACATTTTTACCTGCGCCATTCACTCCTGTCATACTGCAAATGTTTCGTTATTTTGCCACCATTTCATCTACCCTGCAAGGAGGTCCATCAGTGTTCCCACCTACCCTCGTTCTTGGTCATCATTCCTAAACCTTGATTGAACACTTCCTCCTTGCCTGGCCATTCCTTTTGTTCGGTATAATTTTTTCCCTTTTTCGGGCCGGACAAGTCCTTTACGAAAAAGGCACTTAGGGAGTTTCCGTTAAGCTCTTTTCTGACTCCTAAAAGAATGAAAAGATCGCCGAGCAATCTTGCTTCCTTTCATGCTCGTTAAAGTACCTGAAAGGGCGTCTATCTGGTATAAGTTTAACCCTTTTCCGGACCTGGTAGACTAATTACGAAAAAGGAATACTCTAGTCACACCGGCTAGAAGAGTTCTTCATTGCATCCTTTTATGCTTCTTTGGGCCTTGGAGACTAAATCTACGAAAAAGCAACCCCCTGGAGTCTTCTTACTTGCTTTCAGACTCTCTAAAATTGAAAGCAACCACGAGCATGTACTGTCCTGGGCTCGTAAAATCCACACGACAGTACCATTCCACTACCTCAGAGTCTTCTTATCGCTTTCAGACTCCTTAAAATTGAAAGCAACCACGAGCATGAACTGTCCTGGGCTCGTAAAATCCACACGACAGTACCATTTTACACACACTTCTTCTAGTTCCTTAACCCATGAAGAAGTACCCTCCTGTGCCTCCTGGCACTATGATCGATCATCTCGGCAGCACCCCCAATTAGGTCGCCTTTGTTCAGAGTATTCTGCAGTCTCCTGCCACGTTACACCAGCTTGAGTCTCCCTCAGCCAGTTATTCCCCCAGATCCATTACAGCTATGATCCCTTTCCCCTGAGTCAGTTTCATATGCTGCCAGATCATTTCCATTATCATACTCTGAACAAAGGAAGTTTGAGTCCACCCACTCTACTTGCCCAGTTGTCCCCCCACAGTTTATCAGTCCTGCCATCAGCACTATCACATTTCGGTCTTGTACCTCGCGCTCCTGTCAAGGAAACATCATTGCCTTGATAGGGGCAGGTCTCCCTCTGTCGACGACAGCTCCTCTATTCCAGAGGATAGGCCCAGAGGTCCCTACGCCTTGGACTTATCACCATCTGTGGTAGGTGCCTACGGATCATTCCGAGAAGAGACATCATTGCCTCTCCGAGTGGTTGTTCCTCACATGCTCGACTTCAGCACCTGGATCGCATCGTTGAGGATCGCGTAGGATTATATTCCATCAGTTTTTTGTCGAAGACCCCGGATTTCCCCCGACTCTAGCACATTGATGAGTCACTTCGGAACGCCCAGTTGTATGTTCCCGTGGATGTCCGGGCTGCGTTGGCGTTTGTATTCGGAAGCCATCCAGTTTCATGCTTCCTTGAGTACCCAGTTTCAGTTCCAGTTCAGTGTACCATGGAGAGTATGACCCCAGTCACTATGATCCAGCAGCTCATCAGTTCCTTTGGTACCAAACTCAGTAGCACTGTTGATTGTTCCGGTGCACCAGTTCTGCAGTTCACACATGATCCGCTCAGCAGTATGTCCCAGATTTGTGTCCCCTCTGGACTCTTATGATGTACACAGTGGTCATGTATCTTACAGGTCCCCCTTTTCGGGCCTCACAGTTATGTTTATATATCTTGATACGAGCATGGGTATGCCCGCCTCGTCCATATATTGAGATTATTCCTCAGTCAGTGTTTGAGGTCATGTATATTTCAGGTCCCCATTTTTGGACCCCATTGTTATTATGTTATATCCTGATACGAGCATGGGAATGCCCGCCTCGTCCATATGATCAGATGATTCCTCATCCTTTATTGAGGTTATGTACTTTTAGTTCTTGCAGTTGTTCGGGATCGTTGTTCCGGGCTCCAGTTTGTTTCTTCTCTTCTCTCCACATCCCAGGAAAACCATTCATGACTTATGATGTCCATCGGCCATACGATGAGCTCCTGCCCTCGCACATCAGGGGGCAATCTGTTAACACCCAAAAAGTGCTCACTAGCTCATTTACCACATTACATGACTCATTTGTCCATTTTCCTACCATATTTCCATTAAAAATCCCAAAAAATCCCATTAAAAAGCCTCCAAAAGGCCTAAAATGCCTCCAAAAGGCCACAAAACCATCAAAATAGCCTAAAAAAGGCTAAAAAACCCCCTTTTCCTCCAAAAATAGCAAAAATCCCCTAAAAAGGAATAAAAAATATAAAATAATGAGGAAAAGGAGAAAAAAACCCTATACAGCTGCCCAAAACTATGTGTTTCCTAAAACCATGGGTCAGCACTCCACCACCAAAAAACTATAAATAGGTGATGGAGATCCCTTATTCCATATCCACAATCACAAGCACCCTTACTCTGCCAAAATCTCTCTCGAAACCCTAGTCCACCTTTGAACTAGTTTCACCTTGAGAGCCACCTTTGGCCCATCCCCAACATTGGAGAAGGAGAAGGAGCATTCTTGGAGCTTGGAGCATCCTCTTGGACACTGCAAAGGGCTTCACCAACCTTGACACTCAAGGTAACATCAATACAAAGACATTCTTTCATTTTGGTGTTTATGCTTTATGCTTGTATTAGAAATAATTTAATGTTTTGTTTATTGCATTATTAGTTTAATATACTGAACTGCTACTAAGGAGTCCATTCTCCTTAGTAGGTGCTCATTGGCACAAGCTAGGGGTAAAACCCTAGCTACACTTTGGAAATCTAGGGGAATATGAGACTTAGATTTTTGAACATCTAGTGAGCATATGTTATGCAACCAAGTCCCATATATAGCATAAAAATAGCGGAAATAGACCAAAATAAAGTAATCAATGGCTTAATAATGAAGAACTAAGATGAATAATAATTCTCTTCAAGGTAGGAACCTCCTTACATAATGTAGATAAGACAAGACAAGATACAATGATGACTAAAATGAAAAGGTCTCCTTCCTATATAGGAGATAAAGGGGCACTAGTACATGTGGACATTTTTCCCACGGAAAATAGTTTCTATTGCAACACTTTTGCGTTGCTATAGCGATGAACAAGACTCCTTGTTTTCATGGCACTGATTTCGTCGCTATAGCAACACTTGCCAACTTTCGTCGCTATAGAGACAGAAATGACATGGACCATGCTATCTTTAAAAAACCAAATTGTGTCGCTATAGCAACACCTTTTTCGTCGCTATAGCGACGTAAAGGTGTTGCTATAGCAACGAAAGTTTGTGGCTATAGAGACGGCATCACATATTTAAAAAAAATTAGTCAAGCGATGTCCGTCTCTATAGAATCGAAAGTTCGTTGATATAGCGAAGTTGATGCCTAACATGTTCCGACGAAAGTTCGTTGCTATAGAGACGGTGTCTCAAATTTTTAAAAAAATAAGTTTCGACGAACTTGCTATACTAGCGACGAAAATTTTCGTCACTAGTATAGAGAGTTCGTCAGAACTTTCTAGGGATTGTTAATATTTTAGCATCTAAGAGTGTTCAATATATTCCCATAGTCTATTCAGTATTAACTGTGTTAACTCTGAATGGGGTAAGGTTGAGCCCCATCGAAAAAAGGGCTAAAGAAATCGATTTATTTGTTTCTTCCCCAACACCCAATTATTCTTCATCTGCAAAATTATTAAGCTCTTTTCCCGAGAGGTGGAAGCAGTGTGATATTAGTGAGATCCAAGGGATTTACAAAATAAAGTCATTATGGTTGGGGACAGCCCCGTTAAATGGTTAAGCTGCTAATGTAGCAAAATATCTTCCATCCCCTTGTCAAATCCACTTGAGATAATCATTAAGATGTCCATCATTTTTATCGTGTCACTGGGGAAAATGTCAACTTCCAAACTAGCTAATGAATAGACTGTCTCCCACTATGTCTAGCAGGGAGCCATTGAATATGTTTACTAGAACCTAGCAGTGCTTCAATTTGTGTTGCAAAGAAAAGAATTTTCAGACACAATCAACACTTGAGTATGATAAGATGGAAGTACAAATATCATCAAAATTCTAGGTCATTTAACACCTACGGATACCATAATGCAATAACATAATTCTTCATAGGATTTCGTGCCCAGACTCCCTTACTAAGTCAAGATCATTTTGGATTCTCTTCTTTCTTGAAAGGTTTGAAAATCATGATCCTTTATTTATTGAGAGTTTTCATTTCCTTTATTTTTTCTTTATATCTTCACCTACTCTACCTCCAAATCGATGCTTGATAGGGATCTCATTCTTCTCATGGGCATCTCTTGTCTTTTCTCCAAAAACAAGAAACCATTTTGTTGATACAACTCTTTAATCTTTATTTTTTATTGTGTGCCATTGAAGGTCATTGTATTCACAACATGACTGGGAAGTTCACACTAGCCACTTACAATGCATTTCCTTTTAGAAGAATCAGTTTATGACATCTTTGACAAAGACCATGGTGTAACAAGTCAAGAGAAGCTACAACAAGAGAGGTGCATGAATTTCAAGACATATACTGGAAAAAAACAAGTAACATGCTTGATGGTATATTAGACTAAGTGTACACAAGTCAAAACTTCATCAGGATTTCTTTGATACAAGTGTAAAGATCAGAAGCCTAGTTTACAAAATTTCTTTTAATAAGACTGTCAAAATCAGTTTAGGAATAATATACAATCAAAGGTAGGAAAGGCCTACAACTCCTACAAAAATAGTGCAACATATATGTTGCATACAAGTCGCATTATAGTTGAAGCTTATGAAGTGCAACTAGACATAATTGATGGCAAAAAAAATTAATAGTTCAGAAGAAACTAAAGTCATATTTTCCTTTTGTTTCTACTCCTACTTCAGATTCATGTAATCACACTATTTGTAGCCTTCAGAGGAAGACAACATGCCCCCAACATGTTGTTTACTTACTATTATCTCCCATCCTAGTCCCTTCAGAGGAAGATAATTTTTCTAGCTCCAACTTTAACTGAATCAATAATCATGTCACTGCAGTCCAAGAGGTTTAACAAATTTGATTCATTAATCTCATCACTTTGAACAATCTCTTCTTCTTCATCTCTCTCTTTCTTAAGTAAACCTAAAAGCTCAGATTCCTACATGGAATTGTTTCTTAAGATATTATATCCTATAACCAATTATTCATTTAATGGTATGTGCAAATCTCTATATTGCCTATTTAGATAACATTTGTCTATTTGGCCATATTAAGATGATTTTAACATAGTTTATCTGTTGTCTAGGATCCCTGCTATTTTGTCTAATTTTATGTTTGGACATGATGATCATGTATTTTATTGCAAGACAAAATAGTGAAATTAGTGAAGACAAGCTAAACTAGCAAAGCTAAAAGACACAGCAGCTAAGTCAAAAGCAAAAGTATACATCTTCAGGAAACTTTTGTTGGCTATACGATGCTGACCAGAGGGTTTATGAAGACCCAAGTTCTACGCGGTTACCTTAAACCAACAAAACCCCTTCACACCGGCCCTTTCAGCAACATCCTACGAGTAGGCTGAGGTCTCACTCGAGGTGTTTCTAGTGGGGCACTACGAACTCAGATGTCCACAGTGAGTGATGAGTTGCTGACTGTGATGAAGTTCGCAGTAGCACACCGGCTATGTGCTGCGAAGGTCAGACTACACGGCGATGGCCAATACCACGATCCACACCACTACCTTCTTCGTTATTGTGGGGCTTACTGCGACCACTGCCACTTGACTTCCTATACTTGGGCTAAGTGCAAAATGCTTAAGGCAGTGAGCTGAATACCACTTATCTGCTTAGTCATACACTTAATTAATTTACTACGTAGCACTCATAACACACACTTAGACTGTTACTATTTTAGGCATAACCCTCAGGTGTAAAATAACTGTTATACATTCATCGAATGCATCCATTTAAACACGTAAACAACTTTCCCCATGCTCAAGCAAATGATAGATTCACTGTCCTTAGAAGCAAAGGTAATACTAACCATACATCCATTCATGCAGACCTAACATATCATTCCATACTCTCTTGATGGCGAATGCATATAAAATCCTTCTCATAGCAGACTACAATCTGATATTCAGACATCCAACTATAGAAACAGATAAATATAAGCACACATATAAATATTCAGTCACTCAACACACTATTTAACGTGGTTCACTTCCCCGGATGGAAAGCTACATCCACAAGAACTGTGTTTGATATTTCTTTTAAGGAAAGGTTCACAGTTCTTAGCCACGCACTCAGCTGCAGCTCTCTTTTTGCTCAGATAGGTCTTTGCGCACTCAACTGCAGAGTCTTTTCAATGTTTTCTTGACTCAAAAGATATTAGAATACAATATGGCCACAATGCCCAGTCTTTCTTGTCTTGAGCAACTAACCAAAACCCAACAACAACCCTAACCAACCGTAACCAACCCTTCCTATTCAAAATTGTCTTCTTAATATAGATCACACCCGAAGGTCGTGTCTTTACAACATTGAAGACCGAAACCCTTAGGGTTTCCAAACCACTACTGTCCCTCTGAACCATCATGCAGGCTCTGGTAGTGATTTTGTTGTCGTGGCAGTCCTCCACACCTTAGATCCATCACTTTCAGCCTTCCTATTGTGCGCACACCAACAGGTCATCCACTTTGAGTTTCCCTTCCACTAATGGACTCATGTGACTAGCTCAGCTCCCAGTCGCTTTCCCTACAGGTCGTCCATCCTCTAACGGTCGTGTACAACTGGCTCAGCTCCAGTCATTGTCCATCTGCCGTTTTCCCCTTAACAGTCACCTACTCTGCTATACGCTGAACTGTCACTTTCCCAACCCATCCTCAAAAATGCTATAAAAAATGGTCCTGTTGGGCCAAGCCCAACAGGCCCCTAACACTTACATGTGGATCATCCTCGAGCCACTTGGTGCTGCAGTTGTCTCACTCTGCTCCACGACCGGTAGAACTAGTTTGGCCGCGAACTCATTATATACACCGAGCAATTGTTCCACTGCTTGTTTGGTATCCTGCTCAACTTTCTGAACTATTTCGAGCAGCGCTGGGGTTATCTCTACTCCAATCTATCGCTATACCTACTTCTGGTTGTCACGTATTTCCACCAGGTTGTATTCTATCTACTGCGACACTGCCATGGCAACCTTCAGGAGCTGCTGTGATTGATTATCCATCTTAGTCTCTTTTTCTCGTAGTACCTGGACTTCCTTATTTAAATCGGATATCTCCTTGTATCTTGCTAGCTTCTCCTTGGGTGGTAGAGCTTTGACCTCTGCGTCCAATTTTTCCAGTGTGGTCTATTTTTCCTTTACCGCGGTCTTCATGTGCTACAGCGCTTGATCCTCTTCAAGAGCAATGAATGCCTTGGAAACTTGTTCCAACAGCTCTTGGAACTGAGTCATGCCGCTCATTATGTTCTGCGCAGCGGTACTGACGGCTTGTTCTCTCAGCTACTGCTCAGTTAATGGTGTATGCTTATTCAGCTTATCCTTCAATGTGGCAATATAGGCCTCATAATAAATCTCTTTATCCTACATCTCTGACTGCAAGGATCTCACCTTATCTCCGATCCTCAGAATTGTGTCTACGGGATCATCCTGGATTTCTATGCCTTCAATATCCTTTGCAACATTAGATATGGTAGTCTCCAAGTTCCATCGGTGGTCCTGTTCATTTCGTAGCTGCATGTCTATGTGCAACTCGAGCTGTCTGTTTGCTGTGGTGAGCTCCGCTTGTGACTTCATCGACTCCACTATTGTGTCATGCATCTCCTCGACGATCTGCGTGCGGATGAAGTGCAATCCCGGTAAGGGGATTTTTGCCAAGTCAAGCTCTACCCGCTCGACTCCCTTTGTGTCTAAGACCAACTACTTTGTCATTGGTAGTACAACATCCAATGGGTCCATGTGGACAATTCTAGTCTTCGACGGAAGCATTATTGCTAGCTATGGTGGTTCTTGCTGCGAGGTCCCTACCGACCTCCCTTCGGCTCCTACTTCCCATGGCAAGGTAAGGATTTTATGGACATCGTCCATTTTCTTCACCAGGCCTTGCATTGTGAGCCACGTCTTCTACAGGTCATCCTGGATGACCTTATCCTTCTTATCTTTAGCCTCCATGAGCTCCTTCATTTTTTCTGAAACTGTTTTGGCTATCATCTCATAATCATCTTCGTTGAGGACTACCTTAGATTGAGTCTTTGTATCCTTCACCTTCTTTCTTTCCTTCGGCTTCTGCAGAGTCTCTGGCTCTTTGCGCTTTCCAGTTTCTTCAACAATTGGGCATGCCAGCGAGATTGGCTTGTCCTCTTTAGAGTCTGTCTCAACATCCATGACTTCCACACGGAAGTCGGCGGGACAATCCTTCATGAGGGCTTCAATGTCCTCCTCATACATGTGGTAGTTACCTGGGAACCACTCTGGGTTCTTCATTCTTTCCTTTGGTGCGATGAAGATACATCGCATGTCTGCACTGAAGTCTAGAACATGAATGAATTCGACGTTATCTGCTTTGTGATGCAGGGTGTATGGACAATCGCATCGCGTAGCTGAGTATAATATTGGTAGAACACCTCAACTGTCGCATGTTGTCGCTTTGCGATGACATTTTCCCAGAGGTTGGCATACCAGAATCTTCTGCGATCATTGGTTTCTATGTTAATCCCCACATAGTCCCTTGGCTCCTTCCATCCGCAAAATGCGATGAGGATGATGAGCCATGTGAAGTGGAACTACCCGCCGTTTTCCTGGGTATCATTGAGTTCATCCAAGAATTCACTCAGAAGGAATTGACACCAATTGAACTTGGTGCCTTCAGCTGCTGCGGCACTAAGTAATACTACGCCTGCAGGCACCTCCAGAGGCCTAGCCGTTCTGAGGATTTTTCCCATAAGTAACTGGGTCACAAATATTGTCGTTCTGTCCTCAATGTCTTCTGTGGGAAAACCTCTTTTCCCCTTTATCAATGGCTGACTTTTCTTCATTTTCTCAACAGCTTCTTTTTCTTTGCTCTTCCCTTGGAAGAACTGCTTAGTATCTTTACCGCACTTGCTGAGACCTGTTATGCGGTGGATCAAGGAAATATTGACATCAGTGTTTTTATCTAGCCACATGTATCCTTGGTGGATTTGCGGCATCAGTGTGTGAACCACCGCATTAACTTTTGCTGATCGGTCAAAATGTGGCAGTCTGAGGAGGTTTAACAAGTCTGATGGAACTACCTGTGTCAGCTAGCTTTTGGCAACCAAGTTAGGTTTACCCTTGGCATCTTTCTTCCAGCACATGTACTAGTCAGGATGGAATTGTGGGTACTTAGGCACGTGGGGCTCTTCCTTTTGTATGCCTAAGAGGTCAAAATCTTCCCACTTGCAATCTGGAATCTTTACAAGCAGGTTCTTGGCAATGTCTACATGCTTTGATATCGGTGACAATGGGATCTCATGCTTAACGCTCTTGACCAATTTGGAGACTGGGGCATCCAATGCCCGAGGTGATATGTACTCTTGTGTGAGTTTTAGTGGTTCTTTCTGAAATACTGGTGATTTGTGTGATGACGAGCCCATCTTTACGATCTTGCTTCGAGGTGCAGTTATGTCTTTTCCTTTATCTTTGCATTTTTCCTGCATGATTGGATTATGACAAGGTGATCTTCAGGATGCTTGACCTAGCTTGATTACAACCTTCTTAGCAGGGGTTTTCATTAACTCTGCAATTCCCCCGTACTGAAAGACCTCAAGTGCTTCTTCAATGGTCAGCTCTTCTTCTCTATAGGAGGGTTCGGACATTCACTGGTTAGCTAAAGGCTGTGATAATCAGATGATAGAAGAATACTAGCTCAGGGAGTGATCGCAAGAAAATTCCAAGTGCTGAGTAATGCCCACGAGTCTTGTAGCGGTGTTATTTATAGGCACAGCTAGGTCCTCCCCACACCTCCCAACGGGTATATTTGCATTTAATGAGTTGTCCGTTGGCCAATTTGAACAAATCCTCCCATCTCTTCTATCATCAGTGTGTCCAGAATGGCTATCTTTCCTTTAAATGCTCAAGCGTTTGCTGCAACGGTCATTTCAATGGCTATTTTCTCAAAAGCCATGCAATGACTATTTTTCTCTGAATGCTGCGTCGATCTGCACGAAAAACCATTTCGACTCCTACGCAGTTTCTTCATGGTACTGATCTTTGAACTGCGTGGTTGTTTTTCCACTGTTCTCTTCCTTGTTCCTGTGCCGCTTTAGCAGTTCTACGCTGCTCATACATTCTTCCTTTATGATACATGTACCGACTCTATACATTTCTAGTGCCCAATTTCAACTGTACTTGACACTTAGAAATTTCTCCCCGCGTTTATCTTTACGTATGTTGCGAAGCAGGACTATCGTTGTATAATTTAAGTCTGCTTCCATTTTTCATAGTGGGTAGAGTATCACCAGCTAAAGTGGCTAACTGGACTACACCACTGTTAGTGACATATATAACAATATATGGACCAGGCCAATGCATTTTAAACTTGCCAGGAAATTTCATGAACTTGCTATCATAGAGGAGGACTAAGTCACCTACCTGAAAGCATTTTTTCCTGATATGGCGATCATGCCATGCCTTTTCATGATCCTTCTAGACTTGCTGTTGAAAGCTTGCAATGAAACGATCCTCCTCCAAGCCGACTAAATGTAACAGTCTTTCATCTAATGCTTCGCGATCTGCCATTCCGGTGAATGCAGCAATCCTCAGACTGGGGACAATGTACTCCATTGGCATTATGGCCTCCTGCCCATAAGCCAACCAGAAGGGTGTCTATCCCATCAACTTCTTACAAGTTGTTCTGTATGCCCATAGTACAGACGAGATGCGCAGGTCCCAATCATCCTTGTTTACGTTGCACACCTTCGTCAGTGCGTTTTCCAGTATCTTATTGAAAGCTTCAACAGTTCCATTCACCTGCGGATGATATGGTGTATTGCGGTGATGCCGAATGTGGAACTCCTCTGTGAGGGATTCAATGGTCTTATTCAGAAAGTGAGTTCCCTAATCACTCATCAAAATTTTCAGACAGCCGAATCTTGACAAAATTTCCTAAAAAATGAACTGCGCAGCAATACCTGCACTGCAGTCCTTCACTGGTTTAGCTTCTGCCCATCTGGTGAGGCAATCCATGGCAGTAATGATATACCTTGCACTAGTTATCTTTCCTGGTGGGTTTATAGGTCCCACAAAATCAATTTCTCACTTCTCAAAATCCTTTAAGGTCAATTGCGGGTTCAATAGCATTTCGTCTCTCCGCGACGGCTTCCCTGTCCTCTAACAGACATCGGAGTTCTTGCAGTATTCCTTGGAATCTTTGTGGATGGTAGGCCACCACAGCCCTGCGTGCAATATCTTCTGCACAGTAGTCCTTCCTGTGTAATGTCCTGCCGCGATCCCTGAATGCATATCTTCTAGTATATATGGTTTCTCGTGGTTGAGTACACATCTACATAGGACTTCATCTAGTCTGAGTTTGTATAACTGACCTGCAATGATAGTGAAATCCGTGGCATGCACTACTAGCTACTTCTTCTGCTGAACAGAAAATTCTTGCGGTGTCAGCTCTGTTGTCAGAAAATCAATGATATCCTTATAGTAATCATCTGCAACCTGTATAGCGAACATCTGCGCATCAGGCATACTATCTTCAATGTTCGTCGGCTCCTCTGCTGACTCAATTCGAGACAGGTGGTTAGGTCCCAAATTCATCTTGCTGGGTTTAACAATGATCTCGAAGTCATACTCCTAGAATAGCAACAACCATCTACATATATGCCCCCCTAACACTGGCTTATTGACCAAGTATTTCAATGCAGAATGATCGGTGAACATAAGGAAGTGTGCACCAAGTAGATAGTGTCTAAAATTATGAAGGGCATATACCATCGCAAGTCCTTCCCGCTCAATAGTGGTATAGTTCTTCTCTGATGTCGATAGATTCCTATTAGAAAATGCGATGGGGTGGTCAATACCCCCTTCTCCTGGTTGAGCTAACACAATGCCCAAGGCAATGCATGATGCATCCACATGAACATGAAACGGCTTTGCCCAATCTGGAAAGACTAGGATTGACGCGGTAACCATCTTTTCTTTAAGGCTGTCAAAACCCTGTTCGTATTCCTCGTTCCAAACGAACGGCACGTCCTTCTTCAACAACTTCTCCATTGCTGCGGTAATCTGCGTGTAACCTTTAATGAACTTCCTATAATAGCCTGTATGGCCCAAGGTAGAGCACAGCATTTTAACTGAAGTTGGTGTAGGCAAATTTACAATGATGGAAATCTTCACAGGGTCCACCATCAATCCCTGTTTGCAAACAATATGTCCCAGTAAAATTCCATAGGGCACACAGAAGATGCACTTCTTTAAATTCAATGATATTTGATGCGGGCGGCACTTGTCAAGCATCATCCTCAAGTTCGCGCAATGGTTCTTCAACAAACCAAAGACAGTCCAATCATCTTTTCTTTGAGGGTGTCAAAACCCTATTCGCATTCCTCGTTCCAAACGAACAGCACGTCCTTCTTCAGCAGCTTCTCCATTGCTACGGTGATCTGCGCGTAACCTTTAATGAACTTCCTATAATAGCCTGTATGGATCAAGGTAGAGCACAGCATTTTAACTGAAGTTGGTGTAGGCAAATTTACAATGATGGCAATCTTCACAGGGTCCACCATCAATCCTTGTTTGCAAACAATATGTCCTAGTAAAATTCCATAGGGCACACAGAAGATGCACTTCTTTAAATTCAATGATATTTGATGCTGGCGGCACTTATCAAGCATCATCCTCAAGTTCATGCAATGGTTCTTCAACAAACCAAAGACAGTCCAGTCATCTTTGAATGCCGCGACAACAACTCGGGAGAAGATGGCGGGCGCGTTCTTCAGACCAAACAGCATGACTGTATACTGGAACGACCCCCATTCTGCAGCAAATGTCTTCATATGCTTGTCTATGGGATCGATCCTAATCTGATGATAACCAGAGAAACCATCAGTAAATGAATAGGCCTCATTCCCTCCAACATTGTCAAGTACCTCATTTGTAAACAGAGTAGGGAATGGTTCATGCATAGAGGCATCATTAAGTTTTCTAAGATTGACACAAATCCTGATCTCTCCCTTCGTCTTGTTGTCTTTGAAAACCATAGGACTGATCCATTCAGATTCCTCGGCAGGTTCAATGATTCCTGCCTCTAACATTTTGTCCAACTCTACATGGACTCTCTCTTTATACCATGGACTCTCTCTTTATACCATGGATTCAGTCTATACGGCCGCTGCTTCACAGGCTTAGCGCCTGGCTTCAAAGGGATTTTCATGACTTCTAAGTCACCCAATATTCCTTTCATCTCTGTAGACTTGGTTGGAAATAGCTCCTAATATTCATGTAAAGTGTCTGCAATCTCTGCGATAGTCCGATCATCCCAGTAGTCTCCAATAGATGTGAACTTCGGCTCTTCACTCGTGCCGATGTTCACCTTTTGTGTCTTAACCGGTCCACTCATGTCTGGGATTTCCAATGGCAGTCCTTCTATATCACACACACCTTCTGACTTTGGTATATTGATATTGCACGGATCATCTTCATCTTCTTCTTTTCCATGGTCATCATCTTCAGCTAGATTATAACACTCTATCGGATGTTTTTCATGTTATTTCCATTCTGAGCGTATGTTCGCAGGACTGTCATCTGTGCCGAAGAATTCTTCCCATGACATGTCTTCACGAGGACAATATTGTCTGAATACGCGTTCCTTGATTATCTGCAGTGCCTCATGTATCAAAGGGTTCTCATCCTCGAAGCTGAAATCTCTCTGGAAGTTCACAGTTAATGCATCCCAATCTGTGGTCTCCCTACGTAACTCCAGGTCTAGATACCATTTCTTCGGAATATCCTCTTCCAAGGTATGCACGAACAAGTGCACCCACTCTTCAGGTGGCCTTTCTTCCCATTCCTGCGAATAGTATTCCACATGCTGACTAGGATTTGTCTTCCCATTGAACTTCTCAAATGGTAAGGTAACCCTTTCTGCGAACCGAATCTGCATCTTTGTTCTGCATTGATCCCAAGTGATCAATATTTGCTTGTGCTAAGCCCACCATTTGGCGGGTATGCTACACAGTGCCATAGCCAATGCTGGCAACCTGTTATCTTCTGGAACTGCTACAGTATAGTCTTGAATAAAAGTATAAACATTGGTAGAACCATCAAATGTAGGGATTGGGCTTACCTCCTTTCCAATCCAGCGCAGTGATTTCGTGACCTATGTGCACCTTCTAGCTGACACTTCGTGCATGCGATTCTACCAGTTTTCCAGTCCAGCATCCGAGTCAAAAACGTAGGATCTATCGCATCTCCAGCTGAGTGCACCTTCCATAGTAGGATTAATGTAATCCTCTTGGTTCGCAGTCATCTGGTACATTCAGTCCAAGTCCTAGGCCTTAGATTCTTCCTAAATCGGCTCACTATATCTATCCCCATTTGCAGGATCCAATGGTGCGATAACCCGTAGATGCTTGCCTTCGAATATCATGTTCTTTGTTTTCAAATTTATAATTTCTAAATTGTCAATAGCCCAGTCAATTCCTAACAGCGCAGGAAAGGGCTGGCTATCGTCAACAATCTCGATGACTTCAAAGTCCGCATGGCTTTGTACTCCATCAATATCAACCACAACATTAGCTAAGTGGCCAAATGGTATAAATTTCTCTTGGTTGGCCATTCTAAGCTGGATAGGTGACCACGACAGCTTTGGTTGACCCATCTGCTGCCATGTCTACTTGGTCAAGACATTTACTTATGATCCCAGATCAAGGATAACTTCGTCCATCTCAAAGTCTCCTATCGGCACAGTGAGCCTCATTTCTCGGCTCGACCTCTTTTGTTTCTTTATATGATGTAATGCGCCATCAGAATTTTCTACTTCTATCTGTGGTTCGTATAGATTTATGAGCTTTTCCAGCTCTGCTATCGCGTTTTCATTTTTCAGTAGCTTCATGCAACTTCTAAGGAACTGTGTAACAGAGGTGCTAACATCTGCTATGTGTCTTGTCTTGTCATACACAGCAGGTGTGTCTTCAACACATGGTAGTTTGCTGCGCAGCGGGATCCTTGGTGATCTAGGTGTTGGTTCTCTGAAAGTATCCCGCACGTCAACAAAAGCTTCTTTGTTCTTCTTCAGATCTAGAGCAGGCATCTTTCTTGGGGATTTTCTTACCCATATTGTTTCAAGAGGGCCCTTCTTCGCATGAGCCTCTCCTAAAGTGGAAGCCTCTGCTCCCCTATCACGGCCTGTCTCCACACCACTGCATGTGACGACTTTAATGCTAGGATCCGTAGGTCTATTCTCTGCTGTGATCCACTGGATCTTCGGGGCTGGCGCGTCTGTCCTTCTTCTTTTATGCATCTCTACCTCTAGTACTGGGCAATCTTCTATCACATGCTCAAATGATTTAAAATAATGACAAGTGGTGCAGGGGTTTACATAGTCTCTGGATACATGACCTGGCTGGCCATAGTTATAGCAGATGACTCTGCCGCGGCCTCTTCCTTGCGTCGGGCTAGTATTTCTTTCTATACCATGGTATCCACCACCACGGCCTCTGTAGACAGATTGATCATAATGCATGTTTTCTTGCTTTGGATGGTTATCTTCTTGCACTCTGTACAAGCCAGCACCTGTCATTGAATCCATGTCGTGCTTTCTTTCATTCATTATTTCATAGGCGCGGCAGTTGGATTCATCATGTCCAACTGATTTACAGAAATTACAATATAGATTCTTAGGCATCTTCACATATTTCTGTATTAGGTAACAATCTTCAGGTCCATGATTGGTAGTTCTGTAGATATCACACCAAGGTGCCTGGTTCTGATTGATGGGGTTAGGCGCACCACTACCAAGATAGTCATGGTATAGGGGACAATGTTCGCGGTCATGCCCTTGTCCTTTGCAACTCGTGCACCAGATCTCATGACGAAATTCACATCGCTTCTCTTTTCCATTCTTCATGCTCTGCAGCTTCAGTGTCAGGGTGGTAAGCTAGTTCTGAATCTGCATCATCCCAGAACTAGACTCATCAATCGGCGAAGCCTCCAACTTCATCACGATCTCTAAGGCCTCTTCCTGCGACGTAACCTTCTACTGCATCAATGGTAATCTAATGTGGGGTAACAATGCAGCAATGAACCATTCCTTGTGCTGATCCAGAGCTATAACAAAGCTTACTTGGTCTAATAGGGTCTTGAACTTCTGATCAAACTCCCAGACTGATTCAGTCGATCTCTGCTTGATTTCCTTCAGATCAGTTATACACTGAGATTCAGACTTTGGTTTCTTGAACTTTGTTATCAGCGCAGTTTTAATCTCTGCCAGGGTTCTGGGCTGCGTGGTAGAATACTTCATAAACCAGTGCAGTGCTCTATCTCTGAATGTGGTAATAAGCTGGGATTTCTTCTCATCATCATCCTGGATCTTTCCGAGACTCCAGGCAGCTTCACAAAGGAACCAATGTTGATCAGGGTCTTCTAGACCCGTCCCTTTGAATATAGGCAATTTCATATCCATATGGGCCATGGCTCTAGTGGGAGGTGTAGCACTCAAGGGGGCACCTTGAGGTGTGCCCTGAGGGGTGCTAAGGTGTCGTACAAGACTCTGCGTAGTGAAAACAAATGGGCGTATAGGGGTAGACATACTAGGCTGTGTATTCGGTGGGGTTGGCTCTACAAGTGGAGGATTCTGAGGGGTAAATGGGGGTGTGGCTTCGTTTTCAATATCATAAGGAATCTCAGTATCTACATGGAGTCCAAAGCCTCCAGGCTTCTTATTGAAATTGTATCTTTTCCCACTTCTTAAGTTGTGAGTATCTTCATCGGAATCGCTATAAATGCTATTTACCATGACAACTTGAAAAGATTACTGCATTCTTAAAACACCTTTCTCAGCTAACAGCATCTTAATGTATAGACTGAGATTGTTCAGGAATTTACCTTGGAAACCTCCAAAAAAGTGTGCCTCTGCTTGGCTGTAGGATTTGAGCGTATCCACAGCAAACTCTGTGACAAAGCCTTCTAGCATATGATCGACCCAAAAGTCCACTGCGCGCGTCAATGAGCTGTCTATTGCTTTGAGCTGTGATATGAGCTCAGGATTCCACTCTGTAGGAACGCCTCCTTGAAAACAGGTTTTCTTTTCTGCGAGCCGCGAGATCCATGCGTGCAGCTCATTCGAAAATGTAGCCCAGAAAATCTTGTGAATGTCATCCAACAGATATCTATCTGACCACTATGTGTCGCTTAGACGCGGATGTCTATTCTCTTGTCTTTTAAAGTCTCTTATGGTCTTATCCCACCAAGCCTGGATTTCTGTCTTCTCAAGATGCCAGTTCAACGAACCTTTCGGGAACTCAGACTCTTCGTCGCTCACCACGACTGGAACTCATCACAGATTCTAGCATGGCAAGAGAACCATTTATTGGCTATACAATGCTGACCAGAGGTTTTATGAAGACCCAGGTTCTGCGCGGTTACCTTAAACCAACAAAACCCCTTCGCACTGACCCTTTCAACAACAGCCTTTGAGTAGGATGAGGTCTCACCCAAGGTGTTTCTAGTGGGGCACTGTGGACTCAGATGTCCACAGTGAGTGATGAGTTTATGACTGTGACGAAGTTCGCGTTAGCGCACCGGCTGTTTGCTGCGAAGGTCAGACTACACGGCAATGGCCAACACCGCGGTCCGCACCACTACCTTCTTCGTTACTGTGGGGCTTACTGCGACCACTACCACTTGACTTCCTATACTTGGGCTAAGTGAAAAATGCTTAAGGCAGTGAGCTGAATAACACTTATTCACTCAGTCATACACTTAATTAACTTACTACGTAGCGCTCATAACACACACTTAGACTGTTACTATTTTAGGCATAACCCTCAGGTGCAAAATAACTATTATACATTCATTGAATGCATCCATTTAAACACGTAAACAGCTTTCCCCATGCTCAAGCAAATGATAGATTCACTGTCCTTAGAAGCAAAGCTAATACTAACCATACATCCATTCATGCAGACCTAACATATCATTCCATACTCTCTTGATGGTGAATGCATATAAAAGCCTTCTCATAACAGACTACGAGCCAATATTCAGACATACAACTACAGAAACAGATAAATATAAGCACACATATAAATATTCAGTCACTCAACACACTATTTAACATGGTTCACTTCCCCGGATGGAAAGCTACGTCCACAAGAACTGTGTCTGATATTTCTTTTAAGGAAGGGTTCACAGTTCTTAGCCACGCACTCAGCTGCGGTTCTCTTCTTGCTCAGATAGGTCTCTGCGCACTCAGCTGCAGAGCATTTTCAATGTTTTCTTGACTCAAAAGATATTACAATACAATATGGCCACAATGCCCAGTCTTTCTTGTCTTGAGCAACTAACCAAAACCCAACAACAACCCTAACCAACCGTAACCAAACCTTCCTATACAAAATTGTCTTCTTAATATAGATCACGCCCGAAGGTCGTGTCTTTACAACATTGAAGACCGAAACCCTTAGGGTTTCCAAACCACTACGGTCCCTCTGAACCGTCATGCAAGCTTCTAGTAGCGATTCTGATGTCGTGGCAGTCCTCCACGCCTTAGATCCGTCGCTTTCAACCTTCCCTTTGTGCGCACACCAACAGGTCATCCACTTCGAGCCGCCCTTCCACTAATGGACTTGTGTAATAGGCTCAGCTCCCAGTCGCTTTCCTTGTAGGCCATTTTTCCTCTAATGGCCGCATACAAATGGCTCAGCTCCAATCATTGTCCATCCTCCGTTTTCCCCTTAATAGTCACGTACTCTGTTGTACTCTGAACTGTCACTTTCCTGACCCGTCCTCTGCTTAACGAACTCGTATAGTCGGACACCTTCCTGATTTTCTTATGCCCTCAACTCGGCATCTTTCCAGCAGTCTTACCAAAAGTAGACCATCGCTGGTCTATCCACTCTTATCTGGCCATCCTCCGTCCAGTACACAACTTTACTGGCTCCACGTGGCCTACTACCTTCGTAGCACTGAACCTGTTCAATGCTGATCTTCGCAGCATCCTTCAAAACTCGGTACTGTGCACATCTTCGTAGTACCCCCAATACTTAGCCAAAATTTACTTCTTTTCTGAGCTGCGCTCAGCTCAGCTCCATCTAGCCTCAAAAATGTTATAAAAAATGGCCCTGTTGGGCCAGGCCCAACAACTTTGTTTAGTCTGCTCCTGGTGAAAACGTCCTTTCTCAATCACATCACGCTCCAACTTCAACTTGTCAAATGATACTTTGAGCATATGAAACTATTTTCACAAACAAGTAGCCATTAATCAATTTCCCTTTAACTGATTGTATGAAAGTTTCAAATCTCTACAAGGTGGGCCATGATATCATCTTACCTCAGATGAGTGAGCTGTGAAAAGCCTGTAAACATGTACAGGCTTGGTTTTCCAAATCCTATGGAATTGATCCATAGCTTGCAAATCCATATGTGGATTCTGTAAAGATGCCAAAAATCGATACATCAAACATTTTGAAAATCATCATATCTTTTGCAATGGGACTACAAAATCCATGACATTTCAAAACATAACTGATAAAAAATAGGTTCGATATCACACAGAAAATTTATGCTCATGAAAACCAAATCAACTCCAAGTATACAACAGTTTTTGGCACAAAGCCTATGTTGATGCAAACTACTGCATTATAATAATTTCCTTACCTAGTACCTATCACAAATGATACAAGTATCTGTGGCAGTAAGATTAATCCCAAGTCCACTAGCACGTGCCCTTAGCAAAAAAATGTGAAAGTTACTGTTTGGGCCATTGAAATCTTTGATCTGAATCAAGTGGCATGTAGAATGATTAAAACAACCAAGACAGAGGTTCATAAAAAAGTCATCTCTAAATTTGTAAAACTAGTAAGGTAAAAAATGATTAAAACTCTTTACTGTCTCAAACATTAAGCCTAGTTCTGCAACAACTAGAAGTCTGGTTCCAGAAAATGCTTCTTCAAGCAATTTAATTCTTGAAAGAAATCAAACAAAATATCATGCAACAAGGAGTAGAGAACGATATTGACAGTAACATGTCTTTGTTTATCATCCAATTTAACTGTCTCATCAATGCGGCACATTTATTGTCCATTCTCACTCGAAAAATATTCTAGTAGGTCTACCACTCTTGTCCACTAAGAAAATATCAGAACCTACCATCATCCTCAAATCTTGGAAATCAGGATTGCATACAGTTAAAATTTCAAAATGAATATCAATCAAATAGAACTTCATCACATCAAGTATTGTGCATTTCCCATATCTGTTGAGATCCTTGGCTCACCTTATGATTCCAAGATTTTAAATGTTTTAACAACCTTTCGAGAAGCTGAAATTTACCACATTGTTCCATCAATTCCTCTACTAGAGGATAGTGATCTGAAATAAAATACAATTCCAATTAAATGATAACTCATTGAAACCAAGGATTTCATGTTGCATGATGAATTTGGAATTTCTAACAGCCAAATCAACCCATCAACTAAGAAGAAGACTGTAAATGCCTCAAAACCAAGTAGATGTGATAGAGTCACACATGATATCCCTAACTATAACTGAAAAAAGACCTGGATGGTTGAAATTATTGCGCAATTGAATCATCAGATTGAATAGACTGGTTTTTACTGCTCTACCCATAGTCATGAAAATCCATATGGTTGACTTTAGTACTTTGAAGTCTAACATTCAATTAATTTCAATTGGTAGGACAATAATTGAAAGTCTAATTTGATATGACTCAATTACTCCAAAATTCTTGTTTCCTAAATGTTAAAATATGTGCATATTATTAAGGGCCCATCTCTAACAATGGTAACCACATAGACCAACCAAAAACTACTACACCTGTTGTGCTGGAATCACAATTGTGACTACTAAGCAGTTGAGTTACTCCATACCAATTCCCAATATTCTTACACTTCTCATAAATTGCATCTGCCAAATTTGGATCATGCTTAAGCAAATCATAAACAAATGACCTCATAAAGGGCACTGTGATTTGCTCATATTCAAATTTTGACACCTTGGAAATTTGGAATTTTTAGGGGCAATATTCAGTCAACCTGAGCATAAAAAAGAGTTGCTCTCTCTACAATTGGACCATAAGCTTTATTTCAAATTTTGTGCTCTCTTTGCAAGAAAGATGCAAATACTTGAAAGTTAAATTATAAAGATGCATGCTTCCAAGAAAGTAGTGGCAAATTGGAGAATTTTATGGAATAGTTTGTTTGGGATGATGTGTGTGTGATGTTGTGCTACATCTAGTGGCATTTTGGATCATGATGTGTGTGTGATGTAGTGCTACACCTGGGTGCATTTTAGACATTGTTTGAGTAGTTTGAGAGTTGGAGTAACCTTTTGGTTAATTATGGGCATGCCTTGCCTTCCAACAGCCTTGGTATTCAATTCTGGTCACTTGTCACCATGAAAGGAAGCATAAAAAGCCCTAATCCCAGTTCTGACAGAGTAAGCAGTCATAAAAAGACTAAAAGTTACTCTAAAACAATTCCTAGCATGGAATGAAGGATGAACAACATTAAACTTTTTTTTAGGGCATTGTCTCACCAAAGCTGCTTTGGGAAAGGTTTGCAATCAATGATTTGAGGGCTTGTGAGACCTTCTTTAGGTTTAGGTGGGATATCCCTTGCCTAGTAGTGGAGCTATGGAAATTTGGCAATCAAGGTGAAGTTTGTTAGGAAAATGATTGGTCAGAACATGCTCTAGTATGATTTGAACATTGGTGAACCCTAAGTTTTGACATTTGATTGGCTTCCTAGTCATTTGGTTGATTGACCTTCCCTTGTCATAGTGCATCACGGATCTGACATTCCAAACACTCATTTGGGCTTGTTTCCATAATTCAGTGAACTTGTGAATTTGCACACATCCCAATCAGGTGTAAAGAAAAACGAAATTTCTTGTTGCAAGTTTATTATGTGGATTGGTGACTTTATGAGCAAAAAACTAGAGATTGTGAACATTTGTGGAATGTTCCTAAGTTCTTAAGAGAGCTACTTGAGAGCTGGTTATTATGGCTTGAGTGAGACAGATTTTTGATATCACCAAGGTTTTTCCTTTTCAAGTGATTGTTAATAGCTGACTGAAGTCCCTTGGGATTCACCTTAAAAACCAATGGCGATGGATTTAGAGATTGGGTATAGTTATAACAAAAAGTGGAGGAAATATCACACTAAAGGTCAGACACAAAAAAACACACCTACCTAATGGAAAAATGTAGCAAAATACGTAGAGACATGGAGTTATTCACCAAAGCAAAACCATATGCACTAGAGAAAAGAGTGTTCACCATGTTACTGCTTGAAATAGATTCCTTTTGACATTGGTCAGCTCCAAATTTCACATGTGTAGGTTGGCCCTAAGCCTCATATGCACAGGTCGGCTTCAAATATGCCTCTATTCATTGTTTTGCTCACTCAGTCCTCAAATTTTTCCACTGTTGTTGTGGATTTTAACACACAAATAGACATGCCTAAGGATTCCAAAGCACTTTCTTTAGTGCCCCCCTCAAACACTGGAAAATGCTTAGAATAGACCCCATTATATTGTTGTAACCTTTGACCTTAATATGTCCTTTATGCTGGAAGCCAAACTTGGCATCTGGATGTATATTTTTCCTTCTTCAATCCACAAAAAAAAATTCTACAAAATCAAATGATGGTCCATACAAAAACTTTATACACGTATAAAAATTCCAATCAATTTGTCATTCTAGCTACAATAATGAAGAATTTAGTATGTCACCTGGGGGTTTAAATAAATGAAGAACAAAACATTGAAGAAATTGAATCAAATATTCATATAGATAAGAAACATAAATTCAAATTAAAAAAAAAAGAACAGACCTGTTGATTCTGAATGACAAATGCCTCCTCTAGTGAATGTCTCGGAAATAAAAACAAAATCAAAATGAAATCAAACACAAATAGGCACAAAACGAAATTAGTGGTGAATAGGCCCATTAAAATCTAGGGTGAAGATCCATCACAACAAGACCAACATAATGATTGAATTGGAAACTCTCATCAAGCATCTTAGTATTACTGACAAAGATTGAATTGGAAACTCTCATCAGGCATATTTATCCTTTCGGCTTCTTCTTTCTGCAGTCTATCAAATTCTTCTTTCTGTAGTCTCTCAACTTGCTCCTGCTGAATTTTGGCATCTTCCACATCTTGACGTTGTTTCTCCTCATGTTCCTTTTTAAGCCTCTCTGCTTCTTCCCTCTGCTTATCTGTTAGCTCCTTTTGAAGCCTTTGATTTTATTCCTCTTTGAGTCTATGTACCTCTTCTTTATTCTTCTTTTTATCTTCCTCTTTTTGCTATATCCCAGCTCCTAAGGCATCGTTGGAACTAGAACCAGCTCCGCTTTTGGGGCGGTAGCGCTTGCCTTACTCGGTCATGTTTTGGCATTTCAAAAGAACTCTTCATATTTGTCAAAATGGTGCACGTAATCAAAATTGACCTTACAGTTAATACAGTGAGCAGCAACTTTGCCTTCGAGATCATGTCTACTGAAACTCTTTGTTCCAAAATGCAAGGCTTCTAAGTCCTGAGCAAATTCTATACCATCTATCGCCTTGGGGAGCCGGTATGCTCCAATGGTAAAAGGCATCGGTGGGTATGCATCCTTCTTCTTGTCATGGAGCACCTTACTAACTCCATCGATAAAGAGTTTCCTTACTACTTCTTTATGCACTATGTAATCCATGGCATATCGGGGCAATAGGGACGAGGGTTGACTCCCTCCACACATTCTAATGTATGTTCCCTCCAAAGAGAAGTAGTAATCTCTGAATGATTCTATGATTGGCATATCATTCTCTGATAGGCAATTTGGTTCTTTCTTGAAGAGTAGTTGATATAGGGGCATGATGAACTTTTCACAAATCTGAGTGTAGTGGCTTGCATACTTGTGTGTCCACGTTATCTGATAAGCCACATGGAGGGGAGACTCTTTGCTCTTCCAGATGAATCCCAAATCAGGGAAAGGGTGATTGATGAATAAACAATCCACCAGATAAGAGCACATGAAGAAATTGGATTTATTTTGTGTCAATCCTTCCTGTGCAGCAGTTATATGTGAAGCCATGCTATCTGAGATGATATCAACCTAGTTGAATATTGTACCATGTGTGGCCACATGGAACATCACCGACACCCAGCTGAGTTTATATATGTTTCCATTTGCCACACCGAAAACACGGCTCAACATCAGGGCGATGAGCCTATACGGAGTCCTCAGGTGTTGACCCTCATATTCTCCACTGGCCCTTGACCTAATCTCTGTTTTGGTGATTGTCATGTTCTTGGAACAGTCTAAAGGATCCATTTTGAGTCCTAATATCCACTCATCATTCAGTAGGGCCTTAGGGTAGGGAAATCTGTATGATGTCGTGATATGATCTGGTGCAAAAGATGCAAGGCCCATCCCTGTGACATCTGCGATGGATCTGGCATCAGTATTGACCTGGGGTAGTATCCAACCAATAACCTTCGAGCATGGAAACAGCTCTAGGTGAGTGGCCTCTTTGTGGAGACTAGACCTTTTCATGTTCTTATAAACAATTAGCTCTTCCAAGGAGGCTTTAGGGAAGTTTTGTTCTTCTACAACTCTGTATAGTTCACCCCATTGATATTCCGGGGCAGCTCCTGTGATAGCTTCCGTGTCGTCGAACATCATCTTGAGTGACCTATCGAAAAGGATCTCTATGTCTGAGTCTGACTCGGCTAACTTGTCTTTCTTTCTGGCAGATCACCTATGCATATCAAACATGTGACGACAATGAAGGGACAAATGAGGGATCTCAATTGTTTATGAGAAATATAGTCTAAGGTGCAAATAAGCAGGACAGAACTTGATCTGAGTGGTAATCTCCTTTCCCAAAACATTTACATATAATTAATCCACATAGCAGTTTAATGATTGTGATTCAATCAGAAATTAAGTGTTGTAGACGTTCATCTAGCGCTATTTAGAACTTAAAGATGTGAACTACCTATGCCGTTGAAGAAACTAATTTCAAGCAAACCATGCATGTGCAAGACCATCTTTTGAGCAACAAATAAGAGGTGATGGATGAAGCCTTAGTATGGACAGATCATGAAAACAAAACAACTTATGCAGGTGAAACATGTTTGTGCATGAAGAAACAAAGCATAGTGGTTGTGTAAAATACCACACAACCTCTCCTTGGTCCAAACCGAGTCGACTGGGATGACAAACAATGTGGTTTTCGGGGTTTAAGGCTCGAGTGAGATTTATCGACAGCAAGCCTATCGTGCTTAGGACAAGAAGCTTCCTAGTGGGTACTGGGTTCAAATTTTGATAAATTCTATAGCTAGAGCTTTCACCCTAGCTTGTGCAAATGGGAACCTACTAAGGAGAAGGGCCTCCTTAGTAGCAGTTCAATAAAAAGTAAAAACAAGACAGTAAATAAAAACAGTAAACTATTCTAGCATGTGCATAAAAAGACAATGAAAAGATTATGTAAATTTGTTTTGTATTGATTTTACCTCAAATGTGAGGTTGGTGGAGCCTTTGCAGTAGTCCAGGGGCTGCTCCAATGCTCCAGTGTTGTTCCTTCTCCTTCTTCCAAGGTGTTTTGGATATGGGCCAAAGGGGATTCTCAAGTGGGAAATTAGCTCCAAGTGGAGAGCTAGGATTTCAAGAAAAATTTTGGCAGCATAAGGATGGGAGAAATTAGGGATGTGAAATGGGGAGCCTCCATCACCTATTTATAGGTTTTTAGTGGTGGAGTATTGACCGATGGTTTTTGGCACCATATGGTTTAGGTCAACTATATAGGGTTTTTGCTTCCTTTTTTCCCTCTTTTTCCTCTTTTTTGTATTTTTTATTCCCTTTTTAGAGGGTTTTGCTATTTTGGAGGAAATTTGAACTATTTGGGGGGGAAAAGGGGGTTTTTGGTCTTCTAGAGGCTTTTATAATGGTTTTTTGGCCTTTTGGAGGCTTTTTAATGGTTTTTTAAGGTTTTGGAGGCAAATAGGGTAGGAAATATGGACAAATGAGTCATGTAATGAGGGAGATGAGGTAGTGAGCACTTTTTGGGTGTTAAGAGATTGCCCCCTGATGTGTGAGGGAAGGAGCTCATAGTATGGCCGATAGACATCATAAGTCTATGTATGGATTTCCTAGGATGTGGAGAGGAGAAGAAACAAACTAGAGCCCAGAACAACAGTCTTGAACAAACTACAAAAACTGAAAATACATGACCTCAATAATGAATGAGGGATAATCTCAACATATGGACGAGGCGGGCATTCCCATGCTCATATCAAGATCTATAATAATAATAATGAGGTCCAAAAAATGGGGACCGGAAATATACATGGCCTCAAATAATGAATGAGGAGGAATCTCAATATATAGATGAGGCGGGCATACCCATGCTCGTATCAAGATATATATATATATATATATATATATATATATATATATAACAATGAGGTCCAAAAATGGGGACCTGAAAGATACATGGAGAACCACTATGTACATCATAAGGGTCCAGAGGGGACATAGAATCTGGGACGTACTACTGGGCTGACCATGTCTGAGCGGAAGAACTGATACACTGGAATAATCAATAGTACTACTGAGTGTGGTACTAGAGGAATTGATGAGCTGCTAGATCATAATAACAGGGAGCTATACCCTCAATGGTACACTAGACTAGAGATGAACTGGGTACTCAAGGAAGTATATAAGTGGATGGCTTCCGAATACAATCGCCAACGCAACCCGGACATCCACGAGAACATATAACTGGGTGTTCCGAAGTTACTCACAAATGTGCTAGAGTCGGGGGAAATCCGGGGTCTTCGACCAATAACTGAAGGGATATATACCCTGCACGATTCTCAATGATGCGATCAAGGTGTTGAAGTCGAGCATGTGAGAAACAACCACTCAGAGAGGCACTGATGACTCCTCTCAAAATGGTCCATAGGCACTCACCACAGATGGTGATGAGTCCAAGGCATAGGGACCTCTGGGTCTATCCTCTAGAATAGATGGGTTGGCGTCGATAGAGGGATACCTGCAACTAGCAAGGCAATGATGTTTCCTTGATAGGAGCACGAGGTGGAGAACCGAAGTGTGAGAGTACTGATGGTAGGACTGACATACTATGGGGGTGGGGAATAACTGGGAAAATAGAGTGGGTGGACTCAAACTTCCTTTGTTCAGAGTATGATGGTGGGGGTGATTGAGCAGCATATGAAACTGACTGGTGGGAAAGGGATCATAGCTGTAATGGATCAAGGATGGTGACTGGGATGAGTGATACTCAAGTTGGTGTAAGATGGCAGGAGACTGCAGAATACTCTAAACAAAGGCGACCTTATTGGGGGTGTTGCCGAGATGATCGATCATAGTGCCAAGAGGCACAGGGGGGGACTTCTTTATGGTGTAAGGAGCTGGGTGAAGTGTGCTCAAAATGGTACTGTCGTGTGGATTTATATGAGCCCAGGACAATTCATGCTCGAGATTGCTTTCAATTTTAAGGAGTCTGAAAGTGATAAGAAGACTCTAAAATAATGGAATGGTACCGTCGTGTGGATTTGTATGAGCCCAGGACGGTGCATGCTCATGGTTGCTTTCAATTTTAGACAGTCTGAAAGCAATAAGAAGACTCCAGTGGGGTTCTTTTTCGTGTGTTAGTCTCCAAGTCCCGAAAAAGCATAAAAGGATGCAATGAAGAACTCTTCTAGCCGGTGTGACTAGAGTATTCCTTTTCGTAATTAGTCTACCAGGTCCAGAAAAGGGTTAAAATTATGCCAAATAGATGCCCTTTCAGGTACTTTAACAAGCATGAAAGGAAGCAAGATTGATCGGCGATCTTTTCATTTTTTTTCAGGAGTCAGAAAAGAGATTAACAGAAACTCCCTAAGTGCCTTTTTTGTAAAGGACTTGTCCGTCCCGAAAAAGGGATAAAATTATACCGAACAAAAGGAATGGCCAAGCAAGGAGAGAGTGCTCAATCAAGGGACATCAATGAGAACCAAGAACGAGGGTGGGGGGGAACACTAGTGGCCCTCCTTGTGGGACGATGAATGGTGGCAAAACAACGCAATAATTGTAGTATCAATGGAGTGAATGGTTCATGTAAAAATGTGTAACAATTCGATGGCGGCCGATGTGGCGCGCAAACCAAGGCAGCAAGGTGTTGAGACATAATGTTGAAACTGTTCTTGGTGAGAGCGAGAAATGATCTCAAGCATCATCACGAGCTTGAAAAACTGAATTCGGTGATATAAAAAGTGTCAAAAATGGATTACGACCGAGGTGGCACGCAAACCGAGATGACGGGGGGTGTTTTGGAAAAAATACCCAAAAAATATGAGGATGAGAGAGAGAAATGATCTCAAGCATCATCATGAGCACGGAAAAATGAATCTGATGACATAAAGTATATAAAAAATAGGCTACGACCGATGTGGCATGCAAATCGAGATGACTAAGGGCTGGTAAAAAATGCCCGAAAAATCTGGGGGTGAGAGCGAGAAATGATCTCAAGCATCATCACGGGCTCGGAAAACTGAATCCGATGGTATGAATGGTGTGAAAAACGGAGTTCATATGGCTCCGAAATGGTCAAAGGAAAACAAGGTTAAAAATGACTATAAAGTTGAGTCCACCAATCCAAGGATGTAGTGGTGGGGAGAAATGATGACCTGCGGGGGTAGAACATTAGGTGTATCGAATCAAAGCATATATACAAGTGACATGTGACCTCAAAATTGGTTGAGGTCACAAATGTGAAAAAGTGAGCAGGGTTAATGACCTGCCCCCATGCTATGTGCATGGGGTTTATAATTGTGGATCACATATGTGTTGGGTTGAACAATGGGATCGTTGAAATACTGAGATAGATGTGATGGGGGAGGTTCAACGTGTTTGATCATGCCCCCTATCCCAGGGTCGAGGTAATCTATTATGCCCCCGAACTCAGAGGTGTCAATGCAGTGCTCCATGATAGTGGGGTCAAGACCAGGCATTTCGATATAGGACTAGGCAAAGACATCGCGGAACTCTTGGAAAAAAATTTTGTACTTTCTAATCTCATACGCAGTGCAGGAGGCTCCTAACGTAATGAGTTCAGGAGCACCAGCTGGGGCAAAGATATCAACGTGGATTGTGGGTGAGATATTGGCCATGTTACCTTCCTCAAAGGCATCGGGACCGGGAATGGGCTCTTTAAACTAGTCAACATTGGTGGGGAGGAAATCTTTGGACTCAACCGAAAATTGGGTTGCTGTGGTGGGGGAGGACTCTTTTGGGAGGAAATAGGAACAATGATGCATATCCTCCCAGGGGTAATCAGGTGCAGTAAGAGCCTCGAGAATCTCCTCATCATTATAGAAACTTTGGGTCGTCAAATTGGTTAAAGAGGGAGTGCTAGTAGAAGAGATCATATAAATGGTATTAATCTCTCCGATTGGAGGGGATGCTGGGGGGAGCTGTCTCGAGGTCCAAGTTATTCATCTCATAGAGAGTTTCTTTGTAATCTGGGAGATCTAGACAGTGATGTGAGTAATGGCCGTAAATACCGCATATTGCACAAGGGTGGTTGGTATGCAAAGATTTATCACAAGGCTTAGGGGTAGGGTCGAGTTGGACAACCAGGATGTTGGGGTCATCATCAAACATTTGCATGTGTTCTTGTAAAGTGGGTAATTGTCGACATTGATGGGTAGGATGGCCCAATTCATCACACAACGAGCATTTGGGAGGAGCATGAAACATGGGGGGGTTTTTAACCGTTTTGGGTGGGGGTAAAGCAGTGTATCGTTGTGGGCCTTTGCCCCCAATGTGCTTGATAAGAGGGGATGGATTAGTGGACGAGGAAGGAGTAGTGACACCAGGAGGTGGTTGACTAGTATTGTTGATGGGTTGCACCGGTTGTAGGACGACATTTGGTGTCGGAGGGGAAATAGGAGGCGTGATGTACCATATAGGTAATCCTAAAGTTAAATCGGGGAGGCTAAGAGTAGCCATAACCGGGGTGATTACTACTCCGGAAGGTGGGAATAGGAAGGGGATTGTATGGATGGGTGTAACACCAACATGAATAGGTATCAATGGTGGTTGGGGTAGCAAGGGCGGTTGATAGTTGGGTGTTGGTGTATTGTGGGAAAGGGTACATAAGTCAGATATTTTGGTCGCTGGTGACGGGGGTGGAATGGATTGGAATGTTGAGGTCATCAGCGTATCTAAGTAAACTCCAAGTCCCACTGAGGAAACCAACGAGGTAGATGCACTGCAAATAGGTTGTTCAACCATGGGAAGAATGTTTTAAGGTGCAGCGGGGGCATTGGGATCGTAACAGGTGAGTTTATCAACCTTAACCATGCGTCCATCATGGGGGGACATCATGGTATGGAAAACGGATGAGGCAACTGCCCGCATGGAGTACATCTAACTGCAGCCAAGTAAGAGGTTATAATCAAGTTGGCCAACTAGATGGGGACATTAGCTAAGAGACCTTGGGGTTGAGCCGAACAGCCGTCATAGGCTGGCAATGCAGTGGTGGACTGCTGGAGTGTAGGGGATCCCAACTTCTGCCAAACGAATGTGGACATAACGCATGTGGAGGCACCTTCATTGATGATGCACCGATGGATGACAAGATTTCGAATGGATACAGAAACTTGAAACGCTAAAGTGGAAGGCAGGCATGGTTCGGATTGGTCTAAATCGAAGGTCATCATTTGTGAATCATTTGGGTCAATAGCACCAATGGCTGATAGCAAAGTCTTACACTCTGTAGGACAATTTTTTAAGACCTCCAACGTAGACATGGCTATGGGGGACTGAGCTAAATCATCTACAATGTTGTAATTAGACGTAGCGCGAGCATTGGGTTTATTGTTGATGTGACGAAGTGGGAAGTGAGGGGCTTTGGAGGCGCCATCTAGTGGAGCCGGAGGTATGCGTAATGACTGATCGGTGGGATGAGCGTTGGTGTTTTTGTTGGTGGGAGGGGCTTCAGGGGTGGAGCCATATTGGTTTCGACGGGTTTGAAGGTTGACATCGGTGGATGACATCATTAACAAGTGATGGGTACCTGAGTCTATCATGGGTTGATCAGGAGCGGCATAAGTGATTTGTTGTTGTGGTGGCGCGTTTCCTTGAGGGTGAGCCAACGGTTAAGTGTTCACTACGCCTTGGGTTGGTAAAGGGTTTTGTAGCACCAAGGGTTGAGTCTGAGGTGGTGGGGGGTTAGGTGGCACTTAAGGAGTCGTGTGCCATTGGCGGTGGGCATCATCAGTCCATAGTTGGCGAGCCTGCTCCAAATCTGGGAAAGCATGTGTGTAATGGCCATAGACCCCACAAATAGAACAAGGATGGTTTGTTTGCAAATTAGGATTTTTGGCTTGCTTGGGCAGCCTGTTGGGGTTTTTTTTGGTAGGTGCCATGTTATTATTGTTTGGGGGATTAGGGGGTTGGCTGCCTTGGTTTGGAGGGGGGTTGTTCCCACGGTCATGTCCTTTTCCACGGTTTTGTTCTCCTTGTTGGTGTTGGTTATTTTGGTTGGGCTACGAATTTTGTTGCGCATACACTTGCCCTTGGGTGGCAGGTGGGTTCTGGGGTTGTGCAGGTGCAGGAGCAGGCTGCGGTGGATAATAAGTGGGTGGAGGCAGTGCAAGTGTTGAACCTTATTGGGGTTGCTGATATGTCTGTGTCACAGGTTGTGGGTTTTTTTCAAGTGCTTCCTGCGGCGGATAATAAGCAGGAGGGGCTTGAGAGGATACAGGAGCTTGCGCAGCCTGTGGGTGGTAATATGGCTGAGGTGCATTCGGGGGGGGGGGGGGGGGCATAAGCGGGGGATGCATGGCCAAAGCACTGAGGTGGACATGAGGGTCCGTGGGAATGGTGGTGATGTGCCATGGGAGCATACGAATTGGCTACTCCAGAGTGGGATGTATCCCACGAAAGGTCGGGGCCAGTGCTAGGGCGTGCTATTGAAAAGGGATGGTTATGTGAGGCAATACGGCCAATGATGCCATCTACGGCATGGGATTCCCCTGGCGCATCATGTTGGGAAGAATCACCGCAAGGGGCATCAGGTATAATGGTATACAGATAACCAGATTGGGCGTAAATAAGGTCAAATTGCTAGGCTTTGAGGATAGCCTCTTCCTTGAACTAGGGTCACTCGGATGCCACATCCTTGGCAATGACAGGAAGGAGAGATTTTAGAAACCAATCTAAGAAGATACGGTCATCTAACTTGATTTTGCAGAGGCTGCAGCGTCGACGCCACTCATGAATGTGGTCAGTGATGTGGGTGGCTGTATTATGTCTGCAAGACAGTAGGATCTCAACTCCCACGTCATAGTGGACAAGTAACTGAAAGAACTGCAGGAAGGTTGAGGCAAGGGAAGTAAAGGTGGCATGGGTCCCATGGGGCTGCTCAATGTACCATTTGGCTACAGAGCCAGTGAGGGTGCGTTGTAACAGACGGAGGCAGATAGAGTCGTCCACTATGGAGTTGGAGGAATACCATAGATGGAAGGACATAATGTGTTTTTGGGGGTCTTCACCTTCCTTGCCCTCAAACTTAGGGATGTCTGAGGGGAGCCTGGTGGGCATGTGAGGCCATGCAGGGTCATGTCTGATGGGATCGTTGGTCAGTCTGGCCAGGTCAGGAAGGTTGAGACTAGCCATGAATGGAAAACTAGTAGAAGGATGTGACATGCTGGTGGGGGTGGTTATGGTGGGACCACTGCCCCTGAGTGCGAGGGCTGGATTCAGGTTGGGGGTGTTGCCCCTAGGTGGATAAATGAGGGTGGTATGGGAAGGTCTTACACCACTAAGCGTAGTGTGAGTCACTAGGGGGGCTAGGTTGCGTATGGTAGCTGCTGGAATGGGCACAGTGACCAGAATGGTCGGTGTGGGCCCCATTGAGGGCTTACCCAAAGCAAGTGTGGTAGCTGGGGTAGTGGTGGACGCTCCACCAGTGGTTCCTACAAAGAAAGGGTTGGAAGTCATGCCAGCCATGGGGCTGGCTGGTGTATTATAAGTGGGGTTATCGGACTCTGCCTCATAATCAGAGGTAAAATAAGGGGCATCAGTGTGGGGGGACGGAGCTCTATGGCGTCGACGAGTGGAGTCGAGTAATGAATCTCTACATCTATGAAGGGTGATGTCAAGTGAACTGTGCTGTGGGGGCTCACCCCGAAGGCGCCGAGAATGTATCGGGGACTCAATGGTGACAGATGGTGTCAAGTATTTGGGGGTTATGTCGAGTGAAAAAAATCTCAAAAACCCTAATGCAGCCGAGTGTGCAAAAGGAGAGCACAAAAAATATGGCACTCAGGCTAACAACCAGCTCAAAACACTCATTGTAATAGCTGTGCTACAATAAGTGAAGTGTCAACAAAAATGGTCAGAATACCAACAAGTAGCAGGTTTCCTAAAAAATAAAAATAGTGGACTTGCTAGACCAAAGGGAGGTAAGGGAGCATGCAAACACCTAGCTAAATAGTATTCTGACTCAACCAGACATATCCTCTGCAAGGTGATGAAATCCAAGTCAGAAAATATGGATAGTAGAGCCAAGTGGCTAAAGATATCCCCCTACCGGGAGGGACACTGGGTAAGACAATCCTAGAAGAAAGGCAACTAAGATACCCCGTTCATGACACATCCATAAAAGGTGAATCTGCAGCTTCGGTCCTATCACCGTGTGGGCCTAAAGAGACCACATGCAGACCAACGAGTAGGTAGCCTTCGGTTACCGAATGGATTGCGATATTCCACTCAGGCATCCGAAACTAGTTAGGCTACTTCAACCCTCCTAAGGAAGAGGCCCTCTGATAAACTAGTTGTGACCGTGCCAAAAAATACTAGGGGATTTTGGTTCCCTAATGGACAACAACTATGTCTCAAGTGTAAGCGACCGAGGGGTGCTATTTGGATGCGTATCCCCCCGACCCAACCTAACTACAATATTCTTATGTGCTCAATGATCCCTGCATCAAGCATCTTATCGAGTTCTTCCTTAACTCGTTCTTTATAGCGCGGGTTCAGTCTGTATGGTCTTTGTTTCACAACTTTTGTGCCAGGTCTAAGAGGAATTTTCATCACTCCTAAGTCTCCCAGTTTACCTTTCATCTCTGTGAACTTGGTTGGGAATAGTTCTCGATATTCTTGTAATATACCAGCGACCTCCTCAACCGTGTCTTCGTCCAGTAATCTCCGATACCTGCGAACTTTGGCTCTTCGCTGGTACCAATGTTTACTTTCCTTGTTTTCACGGGTCCACTCATATCTGGAATTTCCAGTGGAGGTCCTTCTACCTCGCGTGATCCCTCTATCTCAGGTATCTGTATATTGTGCGGCTCCTTCTCATCACTATATGATTTATCCTCGGTTTCTCCATCAATGTCATAACAATTGAGAGCATCTTCTAGATGCTCCTCCCATTCATGTTGTAGGCACTTAGGTATGCTTTCTACGCCAAAGAATTCTTCTAGTCTCATGTTTCCTTATGTGCAGTCTAGACTGAATATTTTTTTTTAATAGCTTGCAGCGTGTCATTGATACTTGGATGCTTATCTTCGAAACTGAAATCCCGTTGGAAGCTTGCAGTCAGGACCGACCAGTCCATTGTGCCTTTACGCAACTCCAGTTCTACGTACCACTTCTTTGGAATCAGTTCTTCTAACGTGTGCACAAACAAATGCACCCATTCTATCCGTGGCCTCTCCTTTCATGCTTCGGAATAGATTCTAATATGCTCTCGTGGATCTTTCTATCCATTATATTTCTCAAAGGATAAGGTAACCTTATCAGAAAACCTGATTTGCATCTTAATTCTACACTGATCCCATCTTGTCAATGTCTGCTTATGCATGGTCCACCATCTGGCAGGTGTATCGCGCAATGCCACATCTAATGCTTGTAATCAATGTTCGTTTGAAATTGTTGATATATATTCATTGATAAAAGAATAAACATTAGAGAAACCATCATAGCCAGAGATTGGGCTTACCTGCTTTCCGATCCAACGCAATGACTTTGCGATCTGTGCACATTTCCAGGCAGATACTTCATGTAACCTGCTTTTCCAGTTCTCTAGTCTTGCATCAAAGTCTGAGATGCAAGAGTTATCACAGCGCCAACTAAGTGTGCCATCCGCAGTTGGATTAATGTAATCAACAGTATTGGTTGTCATCTTGTAAATATGATCCAAGTCTTGAGCTCTGGATTCTTCTTGAATCGGTTCAATATATCATTCGCCCTGCGAAGGGTCCAATGGCGCAATGACCCTAATATCATTACCTTCAAATATCATTTTCATGGTATTTAAATCAATAATGGCAGAGTTAGGTATTTCCCAATCGATACCCAGCAGTGCTGGATAAGGATGGTTGTCGTCCACAATCTAAATCACTTTGAAATCTGCATAGATGCGCACTCCGTCAATGTCAACAATGGTGTTGGGTAACCTTCCCAATGATATAACTATTCCTTTATTAGCCATTCTCAACTGTAGAGGTGACCACTGTAACTTGGGTTTACCCATCCAATGCCATGTCTGCTTGGTCAAGACATTTACTTCGAATCCAAGATCAAGAATGATCTCATCCATCTCATAGTCCCCAATCTGTGCAGTGAGTCTCATTTCCCTTCCTGTTCTTTTAGGACTCCTAATATTGTGGACTGCTCCGTTAATAGGCCCCCTCTCGTTGTTCGGCTCATATTGCCTTAGTGGCTTTTCAAATTCTGTGTAAGTGTCTACACTCTTCAGTAGTTTCATGCATCTCCGTAAGAACTGCACAACAGAGGTCCCTGTATCTGTTGCGGGGCTTGTCTGTTCGTATATCATTGGCATATCCTCTCTTTGTGGTACTTCACTGTACAACTGTGTTCTCAGGGAGCTGGGTGGCGATGTTCTAAAAATTTCCCGTGTTTCCTTGAATGCTCCCTTATTCTTTTGTAAGTCCAGACCGAGTGATTTCCCCAGTGCTTTTCTAATCCATACTGGCTCACTAGGGTTCTTCCTAGGATTGCATGTTTCAGAGGCTGAATCTTCTGTGCCTCCATCCCTTCTTGTATCAGCACCACTGTGCATTACTACTTTTACACTTGGATCCGTAGTTCTGTTCTTTGCTGCGATCAACTAAATGTTGGGATTTGGTTGTTCTGTCCTTTTTTGTTTTTGCATTTCCACCTCTAGCACAGGACAGTATTCAATAACATGCTTAAATGACTTACAGTAAGTACATGTTGTGCATGGGTTGGTACAATCTCTAGAAACGTGACCTAGTTGGCCACAGTTATAACAAATTACCTGGTCGTGGCCTCTTTCTTGTGTCAGGCTGGCATTTCTTCCTCTCCCGCGGTATCCACCACCATGGCCTCTATATCCTCCTTGATCATATTGGGTGTTTTCTTGTTTCGACTGATTTTCTTCTTGGATGCGGTACATTCCAGCACCTTGCATCATTTCCACATCGTGCTTTCTTTCATTCATCAGCTCATATGTCATTCATCAGCTCATATGCGCGGTAGTTGGACTCATCATGTCCCACTGATTTACAGAAATTACAATAGAAGCTCTTAGGTGTATTTACATATTTCCATGTGAGATAACAATCCTCAGGCCTATGTCCTCTGCTTCTGCAGATTTCACACCATGGTGCCTGATTATGATTCATATTTATTGGAGTCGGTGCGCCACTATCAAGATAATCTTGAAATAGGGGGAAATGTTCTCTGGTATGGCCCTCTCCTTTGCATCCGGTGCACCAAACTTCACATCTATGTTCATATCTTTGCTCTTTTCCATTCTTCATACCTTGCAATTCTAGCGTCAGGGTAGTCAACTAATTCTGAATCTGTGACATCCCAGTACTACTCTCACCAATTGGTGAAGCCTCCAACTTCATTGCGATCTCTAAGGCCTTTGCCTGCGATGCAACCTTCTGTTGTATCAATGGTTGTCTGATGTGGGGCAATAGTGCAACGATGAACCATTCCTGGTGCTGTTGCGGAGCTATCACAAAGCTCACTTGGTCTAACAATGTTTTAAATTTTTGGTCAAATTCCCAGATCGATTCGGTAGGCTTCTGCTTGATTTCATTAAATTCCGTTATGCGCTATGATTCTAAATTTGGCTTCTTAAACTCTGTGACAAGTGCAGCCTTAATTTCTCTTAGGGTTCTCGACTGTGCCTAAGAATATTTCATAAACCAATGCAAGGAGCGGTCTCTGAAAGTAGTGATGAGTTGCACTCTCTTCACAGCATCATCCTAGATTTGCTTTAAACTCCATACAGCTTCATATAGAAACCAGTGCTGATCAGGGTCTTCTAGACCCGTTCCTTTGAATATTGGCAGTTTTATATCGTTATCTATCATTCTCCTTCCTGGTTGTGTACCGCTTTGAGTAGTGCTGACTATCTGCGCAGAGAAAATAAAGGGAATATTCGGACTAGTGGTATTCTGTGGAATGCGCTACATTACACTCGCGGCGGGTGGATTCTGATCTAAGGGTGGCGCGGTTTCTGCAACCGTTGGATTCTGAGGTGTAATAGGGTGGATAGTAGCTGATGGTGGCACGGTCTAATCATTAAGGTCACATGGGAGTTCGGTATTCACACGAAGTCCAGGTCCTCCGGGATTCTTTTCTTTATTAAACTTATATCTTTTTCCACTTCTCAGATTATGTGTCTCTTCGTTAGAATTAGTAAAAATGCTATTGACCATGACAGATGTAAAAATATTACTACATTCTTAAAATGCCTTTCTCAGCTAAAAGCATTTTAATGTATAGACTTAGATTGTTCAAGAACTTACCTCTGAATCCTTCTAAAAAGTATGCTTTTGCTTGACTGTAGGACTTCAACGTGTCTAAAGCAGACTCGGTCACAAATCCTTCAAGTAGGCTATCAACCTAGAAGTCGACTTCTCACATTAGTGGGATGTCTATTGCTTTGAGCTGCGTTGTGAGCTCTGGAGTCCACTCTGTAGGTACTTCGCCTTGAAAATAGGTTTTCTTTTCTCCGAGTCGCGAGATCCACGCATACAACTCATTTCCAAATGAAGCCTAGAAAATCTAGTGAATCTCTCTCCACAAATATCTGTTCAACCACTGTACGTCAGAGAGACGTGGATGTCTATTCTCTTTCTTTGAAAAATTGTTTTTGATCTTGTCACACCAATCCTAGATCTCTTTCTTTTCAGGATGCCAATTATCTGAACCCAGCGGGAACTGGTATTCTTCTTCACACATTACTTTCCAAACACACTATCACATCACTGGTCTTAGCCAAGCAACAGAACCATTTGTTGGTTGTATATCACCTTCTTGTGGTTTACAGTGTAGACCCAGGTAATTTGCGGTTCAAGGAACCAACAAAACCTCTATTCACTGGTCCTTTCGGCAACAAACTGCGCGCAACCTGAGGTCTCACCTAAGGCAAAGCTGAGGGGGTGGTTGCAGAATCAAGTTTCCACAACCTGGTGATGCGAAGGTAGATGTACTAACGAGCGGTGCAACACTATGCGGGCTGTTACGGACAACAGCTGCGTGAAGTCTCTAATTCATGTCTGATACTTCGGCAAGTAGAGGTGCTTGCGCAACTAGTGCATCCACGCGGTATGTCGTTGTTTCATGCATCATGGCGATAAGTTATCAACGGCTTACTTCACAACACTCTCAAGGGGTCAGTACATCGATTAGACCGCATGTCTACTTGGGATTAGGCCGATGTCAACCAAGACTCGATGACCTTTATCCATTCATAACACTTAGCTGACTTAATGTATGGTGCATGCAATTGAATAAACATACAATACTATGCGCTCCAATGCTGTGCTTAAATTCAATGTTCAACTATGTGACTAATCAGCAGATTCATACATTCACAGACTTGTAGTTGCCGAATACCTAACATTCCTCCATGCATGTGTTCGTTTACCAACCAATACATTTACAATCTGAAATACTTTGCATCCATCAACCATTCATTCATGTGATACTTAAAATATTATTCCTATCTTTCTCCTATTGAGAATACATATAAAAGCATTAACATATATCTGATAACTGGAATTCAAGCATACATATAGCAAATGGATCATTGCAAACAACACATTTAATCACACTACATAGGATTTGACGTGGTTCACCCCCCGGATGGAGGCTACGTCCATAAGAATGGTTGTTAATATTGCTCTTTAAGAGAAGGGTACAACCATTCTTAGTCTGCGCAATCAGTTGCAGACTCTCTTCTCTCTCAAATACATCTCTGCGCACTCAGCTGCAGAGCCTTTACAATAGCTTCAAGCTCAATTTATTTTACAATGTTCAATAACCCACAACAAGAATTTGACAACCAACAACCCCTTCCCATACAAAATCATGCCTATTTATAGATTATGCCTGTAGGCATACCTTTACAATTTGTAAGCAAAAACCCTTAGATCTACAAAACTGGCATGGCCAGTTGCCAACCTAACTATCACCGTCAACAGCTTACTCTGCATGCTCCAAGCCGTCCAGCTAGACCATTAATGGTTTGCACGCTTCTCTGACAGTCGCAGTCCTCAAAACGGTTACACTGCATCATGGCCTGTCCCTTTCTACTGCTTGTTGATGTATATGTAACTTCGGAATGTATTTCACCCATGTATTTCATATATGTATTTTGTACTCCTATAGAGATGTTATTATTCCTCTATACGGAAGTGTCGTCATTTATATTGTAAGTGTCTTAGCTTATACTTGATGGGTTATTAGACCACCTTGTTGGGGTCGGCCCTGTATAAGTCATGTGGGTCGAAGGGTTATTAGACCACCCTATTGGGGGTTGGCCATGTGGGTCAAAGGGTTATTATACCACCAAGTGTGGGGTCAGCCCAAATTAAGTTAACCATGGGTTAAGCTAGACATGTAGGACCATCAATTTATTGGGCAGGACAGAACAAGTATAAATAGAGATCGAGATATCTCTATTTGATCATTCTATTCTCACACACACTCTTTGGAGAGTGGCGCACTTGTGGAGGAGGAGAAGCTGCTGCTAGGAGAAGACTATCTCTTTTACTTTGGTTGTATCATTGCTCTATCTATCTCTGAGGAAGTTATTGGGGTTTTTCACCTTTATGGTTTTGCCCAAGTAAACTCTGTGTCTCTTGTGTGCTTGCATTATTGTGTCCGTGATTGATATGCTGTAGATATGTTGTACATGTTGTTCTCTCAGTTAAGATCCTAGATCAAATTGAAGTAAATTCTGAAAATTTAACATGGTATTAGAGCTAGCCTGAAAGAAGGCATGATATGGCATGTATGACACTTGTTGCACTTACGATGCTAGGGCTTGATATAGCAAAAACCAGCCATCGTAGCACTTTCGCTATAAATACATTTTGGCAAAGTTTTCGGATCTGAAACTTTTATAGGTCGAAGATCAGATCTGCATGTACCTTGTGTCCAATGGAAAACCTCTAATTCGTTGTAATTTGTGATTTATGATTTGTACAATATAGGGTTTCTACCTCTTCCAGATCTGAGTCAAAATCAGGTGACCTTGGGAAAAATGTCATAACTTGGGCTAGGAAGCTCCAAATGAAATTTTATAAAAAGTGACAGGTAGTACACAGACTGTACTATCTCAAAAAAATGTTTCCGAGGCTGAAGTTGAACCAGTGACACGTGGAATGCCGTACAAGTTCGCTCTCCTGTATTATCCCATAAACAGGTCACGTTGCGACACTTGGCATAACTCTCTCTCAGAAAATCCAATTGAGGTCAGACCTATTAGGATGGAAAGATGACAGGTTAGGATACCTTAGGAAACATTTTCAGACCCTGTGGATTGAAAATTTTAGAGTTACACCAGAAAAAACCAGGTACATATTTCTGTCATAACAGAATTATTTTTGAGCACCTTCATTCATGGCTTCCGGAATTTAGGGTTTCGGAGAAAGTTGGAATTTTTGTAATCGGATACTATAGCTAAATGCCACTCATAAAAATAGAAATTTAGAGACAAAGTTCAGAATTTTTGGTTGGGCAGAAGACCGGGCTTGATCAGACCCTAGACCGGGACTTTGATTGGAAAAGTTGAAATTTAGGGCTTCTGCAAAAATGGGAATTTTTGAAATCTGTGACCACGACTGGAAGCTCCTCAGAAAAATAGAATCTTAGAGATTTGGATCAAACCTTTTGATTGGGCAGAAGAGTGGGCTTCATCAAACCCTAGTTAGGGGTCACATCTAGTGAATCCAAAAGTTTCAAAGGAAAAATTGAGGAGTGAAACTTTGTAGTTTTCAAATTCTGAATATACCAGCTTGATCAGCTCATCAAGGCACATATTTCTATCCTTTCGAAAGTTTGAATTTTTGGGGTTTCTCTGACAAAACCTAATCCAACTCCAAGTCTAGTTCTTTCAAATCAAGTGGATTGGGTTAATCCTAGAAGAAGATGGATTGGTCACCTGCATAAGTGAAGAAGTTCCTGTCTCCGAGGGAGATGAGGCTAAGGCCTTCCATAAGAAGATTACAAGCAATCTTGACAGGTATGGCTTACATGTATATTTCGAATTTTGTTCATGGTTAAGTTTATGATATGTTTGTCTTCATATCATTACAGTACAATCTTGATTAATTACTAGACTTATTGTATTACCTTAATAGAAGATATTCATTGATTAAGGTTTTGACACTTATGTTTGTACTATTGCATTGTGATGTTGTATGAGGTTTATGTTGTTCTCTAACATAAAAGGTACACCAAGAAAGACAAATAATGTTCTACTTCAAGAACATATGATCATGGTGACATGAAGACAAAGATTCATCCATTTTCATGGATCACATAGAATATCTACTTACGAGGTATGTATAACTTGGTTCTACAATGGTTAACTTATGAGACATGCAGGTTACTAGCACAAGTAACTGAAGAGAACCAGAAGACATTATGCGGGTATGTTAGACATAACTAGCGAGCATGCTAATACAGGTATGTGTTTCCTATATCAAGCTAGAATCCTACCTTGTGTTAGGATCTTATACTGTTGTGTTGTTAATAATGATTATTCATGAAGTCATAGGTTTGAATAGTCATGGTTGTATGCATATTATGTTTCTTACCATAATTGATGATATGACTAACCAGAAGAATCATGAAGGTATAGGTTTGAGTAATCACGGGTTTATGCATTGATGATTTAACTAATCAGAAGAGACCTATGATTAAATAAGAATATGCATGAGTAAAAGAGGACTTCCCTAAAACCTTCAATACTAATGTTTATTATCTGTGAATGATCATGACTATGCATGCTTAAGATTATTGTGTTTTGATAGTATTAAGAATATACTAATGAATGTATAATTATGTATGAGACCTCAATGATAACACAATGATGATACTAATAAGCATGCATAGTGATTAAGGATGGATATAAGTTTAAGGACAAGAAACCCAGGAAGCAAAGATCAAGAGGGAGGACACTCTAGTTGTTCCTGCAAGGAAGCAAAGATCAAGAAGGAGCACACTTCAGTAGTTTCGGCAAGGATGCAGATATTCAAAGGGAGTTGGCCACTTCTCACAATCCAGATCAGAATGGAGTTGCAGAAAAGAAGCAAAGACTGAGAGGGAGTCAACCCAACAAACAAACAAAGATAAGTATTTGAATTGTCATTACTTGCATATTTTATTGTTTAAATAATACTATTCAATAATGTATATACTGATGTTCCTAGAATTAGGTTGTGTATTATGCATATTAGAATAGTTGCATTGATGAACAATATACTGCTAATATACATGGGTAAGTGGCCTATGGAACTGTACAACATTCCATTGCTACTTATCTAGAATGAAACCTCGTTGCTGACATGTTGGGAGTTGTGCACACTCTTAACAATGTTCTGGTAGAGATTGGAGGGCATCTAGAAAGTTACGGGATATGCATAAATGTTGTATTGAAGCATTGGCTAAGATAATTGCATGACTGTATGACATATTTTGCTATGTGTAAGAATTTGTTCTGAAAACTACGAGATGTTTTCTAATCATGCAATTTAACTTGTTGTGTAGGAAAGATCATATACCATCACCTACAAAAGAAGGACTACAACATTTGTTCAGCAACAAAGTTATCTATTGAAAATATTCAAGATATTGAAGTTCCCAGGATCTGGGAAGAATGCCATGATCGAGGAGTACCATTCGATCATGAAGATGTTTGGGATGCAGTCCCAAGACCTGAAGGGGAGTCTGTAGTGACTTCCAAGAGGATCTACAAGAGCAAGCATGCTGCAGATGGCAGCATAGAAAAATACAAAGTGAGTGATGAAGTAGAAGATACACCATATAGATTTCAAGATAGCTTTCTTGAATGGTGTAGTCAAGGAAGTATATGTGGAGCAGCCACTTGTAGAACTTATGGATGATGCACTACTTTCTAAGCATGGAGGTGTGGCAGAGTGCATATGGAATCTTCCTTGGACAAGGGAAGTATGCAATAAAGATCCTGAAGAGGTTCGAGATGATGGACTGCAAGGACATGGCCACACCTATGGCATCAAACCTGAAGCTTCTGTGTGATGCTTCATCTGATCCAGTTGATGTCACTATGTACCGTCAGATGATTGGGTCCTTGATGTACCTGACGAACACAAGACTAGATATTTGCTTTGCGGTGAACACATTGAGCCAGTTCCTGACGGATCCGAGAGATGTTCACTTGGTTGCTGTAAAGAATATTCTGAGGTACCTGAAGGGTACGGTTGATTATGGGCTCAATTGTGATGCGAATCAAAAGTTTAACCTACAGGGTTATGTTGATTTAGATTGGGCAGGTAGTGTTGCAGATAGGAAGAGCACATTTGGGTGCTGCTTCAGTATGGGACCAGGTGTGATCTCTTGGTTTAGCAGGAAGCAGTCCTGTGTAGCACTGAGTACAGTCGAAGCAGAGTATGTTGTGACGGATGAGTAGGTTACAGATGTATTGACCAAGCCATCGGCCAGAGTACAGTTTGAGTACTTCAGAGAGAGGCTTGGTGCACTTCAGATCTAGGTTCCTTCCAAAGGGAAGTGATGAGTCCGGAAGATGCAGATGCACATGAGCTTTTCTGACATGGTTGATGTGTTCTCCCTTGGTCACGATGTAATTGCTAAGCCATTTTTCACATGGTGGTAGATGTGTTCTCCCATGTCAGTGGTGTAAGTGTTGGATGATGTGCATATGGGCTGTGCTTCGTGGACGATGAGATGATCTGAAGAGGACGATGTTATGATGATCAGGAGGATCATGGATGATGAGCATGAGGACAATGCTCTAGTTACTACTCTGTATATGTATATGCATCATTTTGGATGCTTGTTATGATCCGTTGGATCATTTATATATATATGCATCATGTTGGATGCTGGATATGATTGGTTGAATCATTTATGTATGTATGCATCATGTTGGATGCTTGGACCATGTATCTGTATATGTATCAGGTGGATGCTGAGATCATGTATGTTGATATGTATCAGGTGGATACATTGTGTGGATCATGTATCTGTGTATGTATCAGGTGGATACATTGTATGATCAGGTAGATCATGTATGATGATATGTATCAGGTAGATACTTGGTATGCATCAGGTGGATTCATTGTATGATAAGGATGATCGTGGATGATGAGATTCTCCAGATGACATGCATCAGGACGATGCAGTGATGATGATCAGGATGATCATGTGTACATCAGGATTATGTATGGTGAGTATCAGGATGATACTTTGTGGCCGTGGATCAGGTTGTGTAGATGAGCATGTCTGGGAGATCCTCTAGGTCGGAGTTGTGTATCCGTAACAACTTGGGATGATATTTCGAGACATTGCTCTGGGAGGACATGTAATTTGTGCCCTGGGAGATCTTCAGGTCGGAGTTGTGTACCTGTAACATCCTGAGCTGCTCTTGCGAGGTTTTGTCCTATGACATGTAATTTGCTCCTGGGAGATCTGGACAGGATGAAAAAGGCCTCAAATGCTTCAGCCAGGTTTTGCCATGACCACATGTAATTCACTCCTAGGATATCTATACAGGATGAAAAGGGCCTCAAATGCTTCATCCAGGTTTTGTGGTGGACCACATGTAATGTGCTCCTGGGAGATCCGACAGGTAGAGCTGTGTGCTCGTAACAGCCTGGTATGCTTTAGCTAGGTTTTGTGGTGATATCACATGTAATGTGCTCCTAGGAGATCTGACAGGTAGAGATGTGTGCTCGTAATAGCCTGGGATGCTTCAGCCAGGTTTTGTGATGGGTCACATGTAATGTGCTCCTGGGAGATCTGATAGGTAGAGTTGTGTGCTTGTAATAGCCTGGGATGTTGCAGCCAGGTTTTATGACGCATGTAATAAGTCCTGAGTATTCCACAGTATGGCCAGTGATGATAAAGACCTGTAGGTGGTGGGCCTACTGTAGCTAGGGTTTTACCCCTAGCTTGTGCAAATGAGCACCTACTAAGGAGAATGGACTCCTTAGTAGCAGTTCAATAAATGTAAATAATTAAGCTAAAACAGAAATAAAAACTACTCTAAAACATGTGCATGGAAAATAAACAACAATTTGTAAACAATGGTTTTGTATTAATATTACCTTCAATGTGAAGGTTGATGAAGCTCCTTGCAATATCCAAGAGGGTTGCTCCAAGCTCCAATGTGCTCCTTCTCTTTCTCCAATGGTGGGAATGGGCCAAAAGTGGCTCTCAAGGTGAAAGTAGTTCAATGGTGAACTAGGGTTTCGAGAGAGATTTTGGCAGAGTAAGGGTATACTTGATTGTGGATGTGGAATAAGGGATCTCCATCACCTATTTATAGTTTTTTGGTGGTGGAGTGCTGACCCATGGTTTTGGAAAACACATGGTTTTGGGCAGCTGTATAGGGTTTTTTCCTCCTTTTCCTCATTATTTTATATTTTTCTTCCCTTTTTAGGGGGTTTTTGCTATTTTTGGAGGAATTTTGGATATTTTTGGAGGAAAAATGGGTTTTTTAACCTTTTTGAGGCTATTTTAAGGGTTTTGTGGCCTTTTGGAGGCATTTTAGGCCTTTTGGAGGCTTTTTAGTGGGATTTTTTGGGTTTTTAAGGGAAATATGGTAGGAAAATGGACAAATGAGCCATATAATGTGGTGATGAGGCAATGAACACTTTTTGGGTGTTAACACCTACATCCAGTATGAAAAAGGACTAGCTCTGTAGAACTTCCTATGACGAGTAGATTCAGAGATTGATTGAGATAGCAGCAGCAGTGACGATGACGATGATTCAAGGATGATGATTCGCTGATGATGATCTAGAGAAGAAGACTTGTGCTACTAGACCTGTGTCGAGAAATACCTTCCTAGTTAAGAGGGAGTGTTGATGTATATGTAACTTTGGAATGTATTTCACCCATGTATTTCATATATGTATTTTGTACTCCTATAGAGATGTTATTATTCCTCTATACAGAAGTGTCGTCATTTATATTGTAAGTGTCATAACTTATACTTGATGGGTTATTAGACCACCTTGTTGGGGTTAGCCCTGTATAAGTAATGTGGGCCAAAGGGTTATTAGACCACCCTATTGGGGGTCGGCCATGTGGGTCGAAGGGTTATTAGACCACCAAGTGTGGGGTCGTCCCAGATTAAGTTAACCATGGGTTAAGCTAGACATGTAGGCCCCATTAGTTTATTGGGAAAGACAGAACAAGTATAAATAGAGATCAAGAGATCTCTATTTGATCATTCTATTCTCACACACACTCTTTGGAGAGTGGCGCACTTGTGGAAGAGGAGAAGCTGCTGCTAGGAGAAGACTATCACTTGTACTTTGGTTATATCATTGCTCTATCTATCATTGAGGAAGTTATTGGGGTTTTTCACCTTTACAGTTTTCCCCAAGTAAACTCTGTGTCTCTTGTGTGCTTGCATTATTGTGTCCATGATTGATGTGCTGTAGATATTTTTTACATGTTGTTCTCTCATTTAAGATCCTAGATCAAATTGAAGTAAATTCTTAAAATTTAACACTGCTTCTTCCTTCCTATCACCATCGACATCGTGTCCTAGCTTCTCAACTGCTTGCCGCCTTCCTGTCACCGTCGACATTGTGGCCTAGCTTCTCAACTGCTTGCCGCCACTCGCTCTGACAGGTCCTTTCCATTCATTTCCACATCCCAAAATAGGTCACTTTCTCCGCTCCGACCTTTCCTTCCATTCTTTCTCTAGAATGGTCGTTGCGCGCAAGCCGTGCACCAGCATATTATGCAACCTTTCCTATTCCTTTCTGCTATGCGAACATGCAGAATTTCTCAAAACTTCTTCCTCTTCCTGCCGCAGGGCGCTATGCACAATTATCAAAACTTGTATATTTTTCCATCCCATTTGGGCCTCACCCAACAGAGAGCAAATCATATGGATAAATGATGGGTTGGGGATAAAATTTGTGGCTCTTTTCTTTCTCAAGAAAACAAACATGATTTTCCCAAAATGGTGGCTTTCCCATACATGAAATTTGGACAGCCATCCCTTCCATTTCCCAAAACAATAACTACCTCAACCAACTCTTGGAAGAAATAAATGATTGGGTTCATAAGTCAACATGGGTAGTTAATGGTTCATGGCCTCTCTCATTGACACTTGGCTTGACACTATTGGGTTCAAGGGTTTTCATATTTACCTCCATATTCCTTGTAAAAAGCATGCCCACATACTCTTGTTGCATTGCATAGCTAGTTGTGGGTATTTTATTCAAATACATATTTACATGATATTTGTAATTTCTATTGTGCCGGGATAGCACATGATCCACATGCATCGATTTTTAATTATCGATACATAAACAATCAATCGATGGTGGGGCCTTGGGCTTGGGATCCTCACTGTGATTTTTACAACGATATTACATTATTTACAAGTTTAATGCAACGAGGTCAAAATCAAGATATTACAGTTTTTTGGCCAAGAGAGGAGGATACGAAAGTACCAATGTGCTACATTTTAGCAAGAGATTGTCAAAATAGACTAAGAAACCACTGGATGTTGGTTTTCCCATTTGGGTTTCCAGGGTAAATCTGGTGTTCTTGTGTGTTGGATTTCTCTATGTGTTGTTTTAATGTTTTGTTAATATATATTTCAATGTGCTTAATTGATGCGTGAATTATTGTTGAGTGTTATAGTTATGTTTCTTGGTTCAGTTATGAGACAATATGGGGATTCCATTAAATTAATAGTTGGACAGTGGTTTTGATGGTTGAATTGAATGGTAGGTTTCAAGTAATGTCCTATTGATATGTGTTAATTTTTTAGCATTAATTCACAATACTCTAGTATCTTTACTGAGAGAATAACATGTACAGTATATCAATGCATATCAATCATAACAAGTATGTCAATCATCACAAGAAGCAAAAGCATGAGAGACAAGAGACACAGAGTTTCCGTGGGGAAAACCCTAAGGTGAAAAACCCCACAACTTCCTCAGAGATAGAGAGAGCAATGGCTCAACCAAAGTACAACCAAAATATACAGAGATAGTCTCCTAGTAGCAGATGATCCTCCTCCTCACATGTGCACCACTTTCCGAGTGAAGGAAGAATGAGTTTCTGAGTGATCCAAATAGAGATCTCCCCATCTCTATTTATGCTTGTTCTGTTTGCCCAATAACCTTATGGAGCCGACTTTTCTAGCTAGGTAAATCAACCATATAATACATAAATCAGGGCCGACCCCACACACGGTGGTCTAATAACCCATCGACAAGTTACCATACTTGTGACACTTGTCAATACACATGACGACACTTCTGTATAGAGGAATGACACATCTCTATAGGAGTACAATAATATATAAATGAAATACATGGATGAAATACATTCCAAAGTTACATTACATCAACACTCCCTCTTAACTAGGAAGGTATTTCTCGACACAGATATGCTAGCACAAGTCTTCTTCTTTGGATCATCGTCATCGTCATCATCATTGCTACTGCTATCTCAACCAATCTCTGACTCTACTCGTCATAGGAAGTTCTACAGAGCCAATCCTTTTTCATACTGGATGTAGGCCCACCACCTGCAGGTCTTCATCACTGGCCATACTGTGGAATCCTCAGGACTTATTACGTGCATCACAAAACCTGGTGGTAGCATCCCAGGCTGTTACGAGCACACAACTCTACATGTCGAATCTCCCAGGAGCACATTACATGTGACCCATCACAAAACCTGGCTGAAGCATCCCAGGCTGTTACGAGCACACAGCTCTACCTGTCGGATCTCCCAGGAGCACATTACATGTGATCTCACCACAAAACCTGGCTGAAGCATTTGAGGCCTTTTTCATCCTGTCCAGATCTCCCAGGAGCAAATTACATGTGGTCATGGAAAAACCTGGCTGAAGCATCTGAGGCCTTTTTCATCCTGTCCAGATCTCCTAGGAGCAAATTACATGCCATAGGACAAAACCGTGAAAGAGAATCCCAGGATGTTATGGGTACACAACTCTGACTTGAAGGATCTCCTAGGGTGCTATTATATGTCCTCCCAGAGCAATGTCTCGAAAGAGCATCCCAGGCTATTACGGGTACACAACTCCGACCTATAGGATCTCCCACACATGCTCATCTGTACAACCTATTCCACGGCCATAGAGTATCATCCTGATACTCACCATACATCATCTCGATGTACAAATGATCATCCTGATCATCGTCTCTGCATCGTTCTGATGCATGTCATCTGGAGAAGCTCGTCATCCATGATCATACAATGCATCTACCTGATGCATACCAAGTATCTACCTGATACATATCACCATACACAGTGTATCCACCTGATACATACATAGATACATGATCCACACAATGTATCTACCTAATACATATCAACATACATGATCTACCTGATCATACAATGTATCCACCTGATACATATATAGATACATGATCCAAGAATCCAACATGATGCTTACATACATAAATGATCCAACTGATCATATCCAGGATCCAACATGATGCATACATACATAAATGATCCAACTGATCATATCCACCATCCAACATGATGCGTACATACATAAATGATCCAACCGATCATATCCACCATCCAACATGATGTGTACATACATAAATGATCCAACTGATCATATCCAACATCCAACATGATGCGTACATACATGAATGATCCAACTGATCATATAGAGCAGAAACTAGAACATCATCCTGATGCTCATCATCCAGCGCTTACATCCACAGCCTTATGAAGGATCACCCTTCCACCATGCTAGGAATGGCTACAACACATGTCTCCATCACTTCTTACTCGAAGTGTCATCAATCTGAAGAACACCAAGCCTCTCTCTAAAGTACTCGAACTTCACTCTGGCTAGTGGCTTCGTCAACACATCTGTAATCTGCTCATCTGTCGCAACATACAGGAGCTTCACTACTCCCCTCTGCACCATATCCCTGATATAGTGATATTTGACCTCTATGTGTTTCGACCTGTCGTGGAACACCGGGTTCTCAGACAGCTCCACACAACTCCGGTTGTCACAGAAGATACCAGTAGCCTCCAACGGTAGATCAAATAACTCAGACAGTAGCTTCCTCAGCCATACTACCTCACAACTAGCTGAATAGGCTGCAACATACTCTGTCTCAACTGTACTCATTGCTATGCAGTATTGCTTCCTACTAAACCAAGAGATCATACATGATCCCATACTAAAGCAACACCCAGAAGTGCTCTTCCTATCTGCAGCACTGCCTGCCCAATCTTAATCAATATAACCTTGTAGGTTAAACTTTTGATTCGCATCATACTTGAGCCCATAGTCAACTGTACCCTTCAGGAACCTCAGAATATGCTTTACAGCAACCAGGTGAGCACTCCTTGTATCCATCAGGAACTGGCTCAATGTGTTCACCGCAAAGAAAATATTTGGTCTCATGTTCATTAGGTGCATCAAGGACCCAATCATCTGACGATACATAGAGACATCCACTGGCTCATATGAAGCATCACAAAGAAGCTTCAGATTTGATTCCATAGGTGTGGCCATGGCCTTGCAATCCATCATCCCGAAACCTCTTCAGGATATCTACAGTATACTTCCCTTGTCCAAGGAAGATCCCATCTACACTCTGCCACACCTCCATACCTAGAAAATAGTGCATCATCCCCAAGTCCTTCATATCGAACTCGGCAGCAAGCTTCCTCTTTGTATCAGCAATTAATATGTCATCTCCTATTACAAATAGGTCATCCACATACAAGAGTATAATGACAGGATTCCCTTCCTCAACCTTGTAGTAAAGGTTGGAATTCGCTTTACTCTTGGTAAATCCCAAACTAGATAGGAAACTGTCCATCCTACCATACCAAGTTCTGGGAGCTTGCTTCAAGCCATACAAGGCTTTCTTCAATCTGCACACATGTGACTCCCTGTCATGTGTTTCAAAACCGAGTGGTTGCTCCACATATACTTCCTCTTCGACTACACCATTCAAGAAAGCAGTATTGACATCCATATGGTGTATCTTCCATTTCATCACTGTAGCCAGGGAAAGTAATGATCTGATGGAAGTGTACCTGGCTACAGGAGCAAAATTTTCTTCATAGTCTATTCCCTCTTTCTCAGAGAAGCCATGAGCTACGAATCTTGCCTTGTATTTCTCTATGCTGCCATCTGCAGCATGCTTGATCTTGTAGATCCATTTGGAAGTCACAACAGACTTCCCTTCAGGTCTTGGGACAACATCCCAAACATCATTCTTCATTATTGATTGGTATTCCTCGACCATGACATCCTTCCATTCTTTCTTTTCCGATGCTTCTTCATAATTGGAAGGTTCTTTGTTCATGATATAACAGAGTAAAGCAACATAGCTGGTGTGAGATCTAGTTCTCTTCTTTGCTCTATGTTCTTCTTCTGGAATGCCAAATCTTTCTGCATCTTGAATGAGCTCACTAGCCCATGCAGGTTTCCTCTTGTGAGATTTGTCCTCACATGGTGGATCTACAAGTTGTTTCGGATATTCAATTTCACGATCAACATCTGGAATTGCTTTAGTCATGGTAGTGTCTTGAAATCTAGTTTCCTTGGGTTATTCATAATCTTCAACAGGTGCCTTCCTTGATTTGATGAATGCTGAGTTTTCATCAAATGTTACATCCATGCTGACATCAATCTTCTTGAACCTTGGAAAGTATATTCTGTAAGCCTTCAAGCTTTCACTGTAACCCACAAAGATACCCTTCTTTCCTTAAGGATCGAGCTTGGTCCTCTTTTCCTTTGGGACATGTGTATATACTAGACAACCAAATATTCTGAGATGGTTGACCTCAGGTTTCTTACCAGAGAAGACCTCTTCTGGTATCTTGTTGTCCAATATCTTGTGGGGTGTTCTATTCTACACATATACAGTTGTCCTAGCTGCTTCTGCCCATAGATGCATAGGTAGATCCTGGTCATGCAGCATTGCCCTTGCTACTTCCATAATTGTTCAATTCTTTCTTTCTGCAACTCCATTATGTTGTGGATTGTAAGGAGCAGTCAACTCCCTCTTAATCCTTGAATCACTACATAACTTCTTGAAGTCACCTGAAGTGAATTCTCCACCATTGTCGGATCTGAATGTCTTGATCTTCTTATCAGTTTGGTTCTCCATCAAGGTTTTTAATTCCTTGAACTTATCAAACACTTCATCTTTGTTCTTCAAGAAGTAGACCCAAGTCTTCCTGGAAAATTCATCAATGAAAGAGACATAGTAAACATACCCACTCAGAGAACTGGATGACATCAGACCACATACATCGGAGTGGATAATTTCCAAGATATCTTTTGCCTTGCTTTCACTGCTTGGAAATGCTTTCTTTATGTTCTTTCCTTTTGCACGTCCTTTGCAAACACCTTCATGTTTGGTCTTGATTTTAGGAAGACCCTCTATAGCCTTGCTTGCAATTGGAAGTGCCCCATAGTGCATATGAGCAATTCTTCTATGCCAAAGTTCACTTGGCTCCATGGATTCATGCACCATGGCATGTTCAAGTCGTCCCTTTAGTTTATACAATCCTCCCTCTTTCTCTCCAATCACTACTACATCATCTATGGTCTTTCCCTTTTTCCACATTAGAACTTGGCCATCCACAAATGCAACCCTCATACCTTTTGCATCCAATGTGGATATGGAGAGAAGGTTCTTCTTGAGCCCAGGTACATACAAAACATCTTTCATCTTCAAAGACTTCCCAGAGTCTAGATTATAGGAGGCCTCACCACTTCCTTTGATAGTGTATTGGTAGTCATCCCCAAGTTTCACCTTGTGGGGTGACTCATGTTCAGATAGATTCGCAAAGGATTCTTTAAACCCAGTCATGTGTTTTGAAGCCCCACTACTAATAAGCCAATCATTACAACCATGAGAGATAGTACCTGTGAGAGCAGAGATTAGAACATACTCTTTTTCGTTTGATGAGTCATTATCATCACTTTCTGCTCTAGCCTTCTTCTTGGGAGGTTCATCATCCTTGGCAGCATGAGCATGGTACCTTCTTTTTCTGCCCTTCTTCTTCTTGTTGAAGTTGTTGTTGTCCTTCTTGTTCTTGGGAAAATTTATGGCAATATGTCCCTTTTCATTACAGGTGAAGCATATTCTCCTTTCTTTATGGTGATGTGAAGATTTCTTGAAGTGAGATGGCTCTCTCTTGGACTTCCCTTTCTTGGTGTGAGCTGTGAGAGCTTGATCTTCATTCCCCATCTTTTATTCTCATGCCACAAGCCTTGCTTCTTCTTGTGAACATTATTCTCGTAGTCTGCTAAAGGATACCAACTTCTTTCTTGCACAAATTCCTTAGATAAAAGAGTCCCATGACCTGGGTAGGCCATTCAGAGTGGTCATGATAACTTCACCATTCTCCACCATTTCATCCACTGCTTCTAGTTGTTCCTTGATCTGAGAGACCCTAGAAAAATAAGATTGAATGGATTCTCCATTCTTAAGTTTTACCCGTTTCAATTGGTTCAGCAGAGTCATCTTCTGATTTATGTTCTTCCCTTCAAATAGCTTGGATAGGGAATCAAACATCTCTTTGGGTGTCTTTAGAGATGACACATGGGGGATGAGATGGTCCTTGATAGAATCAACAATGATTCCTTTTGCATTGACCAAGTTCTTCTTATGCAATATCTTAGCCTCTTCATCCTCTGGGATAGGGATGTCTTCTTTTACATATGAGTCCAACTCATTTTCTTCCAGGATTAACCCAATCCTATACTTCCAGGCTCGGAATTTATCATCCCCTTAAAGATTATCCTCAATCTTGGTGTGGTTAGACATCTTAAAGAGTACTTCAAATGGAAATAGAAAAGATTTAGGTCTTACCACTTGACTTGCTGAAAATTGGATTTGGTCCTGGATTAGGGTTTGTCAGAAAAACCCTAAAAATTAAAAATGTGAATTTCAACTTTCTGAAAGGATAGAAAGATGCGCCTTGATGAGCTGATCAGCTTGGTGTATTCAGAATTTGAGATCTGCAAAGCTTCACCCTTCAGAAATGCCTTTTTATCTTCCCGGGTTCACTAAGGAGGACCCTGAATTAGGGTTTGAGTTTCCTGGAGATCTACCTAGCCAAAAATATCGATCTAAAGCTCTAAACTTTGGTTTTTGCAAGGAGCTTCCAGCTATGTCTTCAAATTCCGGAAATTCCTATTTTTTGTGGAAACCCTAATTTCTAGGGCCAAATATGAAAACGCTCAGAATTGAATTCTGATTAGACAGATAGATTCGCCTTGATGAGTAGAGTCAATCTACTATACTGCTTTTCCAAAACCTGTGGAGAGAAACCCAATAAAAAAGAAACCCTTGGTTTCTGTCACTGCACAATGTCTTCTTCTCAGGTTAGCTCTGAACCCATGTTAATTTTTTAGCATTAATTCACAATACTCTAGGATCTTTACTGAGAGAATAACATGTACAGTATATCAATGCATATCAATCATAACAAGCATGTCAATCATCACAAGAAGCAAAATCATGAGAGACAAGAGACACAGAGTTTCCGTGGGGAAAACCCTAATGTGAAAAACCCCAAAACTTCCTCAGAGATAGAGAGAGCAATGGCTCAACCAAAGTACAACCAAAATATACAGAGATAGTCTCCTAGCAGCAGATGATCCTCCTCCTCACATGTGCGCCACTTTCCGAGTGAAGGAAGAATGATTTTCTGAGTGATCCAAATAGAGATCTCCTGATCTCTATTTATACTTGTCATGTTTACCCAATAACCTTATGGGGCCGACTTGTCTAGCTAGGTACATCAACCATATAATATATAAATCAGGGCCGACCCCACACATGGTGGTCTAATAATCCATTGGCAAGTTACCATACTTGTGACACTTGTCATTACACATGATGACACTTCCGTATAGAGGAATGACACATCTCTATAGGAGTACAATAATATTTAAATGAAATACATGGATGAAATACATTTCGAAGTTACATATACATCAACAATATGTTGATTGGAATCATGTCAATGGGTGGTTGATAAATCCTTATCCATAGCTTTATTAAATTACTCATAATTTGTTTCTACATTAGTAACTGAAGAGTGTCAACAACTCTAGAATGATCACCATCCATTCCAATTGGAATTCTAAGATAAATAGATGTTGGGTGTGTTATATATCTTCACATGGTGGCTGCGCTTACAGCACGAAATTTTTTTGGGTTGGTTTTTTTCTTTTTTGCGATTTCGGCCCATTGTATTCTATCTAATCCCGATAAAGGGATTAGGGTTGTAACCTAATTTCGGGTAAACGAATTAGGGTTTAGATGCTACAAAATACCATATATTGTATTGTACAGGGTTGAGTAAACATATAATGAAAAGAGTTGTGCGGCTCTAAGTTTTGTTGGTTTTTTCCTGGTTAAGGGTTTCCAGGTGAAAATCTCTGTGTTATGCATGTTCCATTGTGTATTTTCTGTTAATGCTTAAGAATCTGTATGAGTTTTACTACATTGTTAAGGTTTAAAACTTACATTTGGTATCAGAGCATTATTGGGTTCAGAGGGATGCCTTTATTTCCAAGGGTGTGGCTCGATCTTGGGTTTGTGATAAACCTAGTTTCAATGGGATCTTTGCAGCAGTGATTCTTTTGTTGAAAGAATGGGGAGCACTTCTAGAATCGAGATTGAGAAATTTAACAGTCAGAGCTTTGAGCTATGGAAGCTCAAGATGGAATATTTTCTAGTAGATAGAGAACAATGGATCGCAGTAGATCCAGGTACCATGCCCACTGGTATGGTAAAAGAAGAATGGGATAAGCTAGAAAGAAAAGCAAAGAGCACCATTCGCCTTTGCCTCTCAGATTCAGTGTTGGTGAACGTATCTGGAGAAGACATTGCAAAGAAGTTGTGGGATAAGTTGGGAAATTTGTATCAGTCAAAGTCCCTGGTAAATAAGTTATTTCTTTGAAAGAAATTGTACCTTCTAAGGATGAATGAAGGAGACTCCATGTCAAAGCATCTAAATGCCTTCAATACTCTAGTAAGTCAGTTGACATCTGTTGGTATTACGATTACTGGTGATGAAAAATGTATTAGTTTGTTGTGCTCTTTTCTAGATTCATGGGATAGTCTGGTTATAGCTGTTGGGAGTAATGAAACCAACCTAAATTTTGATGATGTCGTTGCATCCCTGCTATCGGAGGAAATGAGGCAAAAATCCCTGGACAGTTCAACCAGGGATGCCTTGTTTGTGAGAGGTCATGCTGGAGACAAATCTAAAAATAAGTCTTCAGGTGGTAGATCTAAATCTAGAGGGAGATCTAAATCTCCAGGACCTTCTATATGAAAATGCTAGAAGTGCGGTAAAGCTGGGCATTACAAGAAGGATTGTAAATCCAAAAATATTGATAAAGGTAAAGGATCTAATGATGCTCCATCCACAGATGGGAAAGAATCTACAGAGGAAGGAGGAGATGTGTACTTGGCATCTTCAAGTACACATGCAGAGCATGATTCGTGGTTGATTGACTCAGGTGCATCTTTTCATATGACTCCTCATGGGGAGTGGTTTTCTGAATATGAAAAGTATGATGGAGGTGATGTATTCCTGGGAGACAACTTGGTGGCGAAAATCATACGTCGTGGAAAGATCAAGCTACTGCTCAAAGATCGAAGGGTTAGAACTCTTCCCACGGTTCTGCACATTCCAAAGCTGGCTAGAAACCTTATATTTGTAAGTAAAATGGATGATGTAGGTGTGAAAACAATATTTGAGAAGAACAAATGCAAGATGGTTCGAGGATCAATGGTGCTGATGAGGGGAGTTCGGATTGGAACTCTATACAAGTTGTTGGGAAGCACCTTTAATAATGGATGTAACAGTACTATTGTTCCTGAGAGTAAAAATGAAGGAGACAGAGTCCTTACTGTCTCAAGAGAGAAGACAGTGCTATGGCATAGAAGGCTGGGACATATTGGAGAGAAGGGTCTTCGACTATTACAAGGTAAAAGTATGGTTGAAGGCATGTTTGATTACACATTAGATTTTGATTTCTGTGAACATTGCTTATATGGTAAACAGAATCAGGTAAGATTCTCATCTGGTGTTGTAAGAGCTAAAGGAATCTTAGATTTAATATACAGTGATGTGTTTGGACCTGTGCATGTTCTATCACTAGGTAAATCTGCATATTATGTTTCATTCATAGATGATTTCTCAAGGAAACAATGGATTTATTTCCTACGTAAGAAATCTGAGTTTTTTAATAGATTCAAAGAATTTAAGGCTCTTGTAGAGAATCAAACAGAAAAGGAAATAAAAGTACTAAGAACGAATAACGGTGGAGAATTATGTGGAAATGAATTTGAGGAGTTCTGTAAGACATGTGGAATAGCAAGGCAAAAGACTAATCCATACACACCTCAACATAATGGGGTTACAGAAAGTATGAACAAGATGTTGATGGAAAAGGCAAGGAGTATGCTCAGTGGTGCAGGGCTGGCACAACAATTCTGGGTAGAAGCTGTTGACACTGCGTGTTACTTGGTAAATAGGACACCCACATCAGCGTTGGTTGACATGACACCTCATGAGGCTTGGATTGGTAACAAACCCTCTCTCTCACATCTCAGAGTGTTTGGGTGTGATGCTTTTGTGCATGTTCCAAAGGAGAAAAGGATCAAGTTGGATAATAAAGCAAAAACATGTATCTTCATTGGTTACGAGGATGGAGTGAAAGGTTACAACCTGTGGAACCTAGTAAAAAGGAAAATAGTTTACAGTTGAGATGTGATCTTCAGAGAAGTTGAAAACACTTCCAGGATTGAAGATGTATCAAAGGAAAAGGATCTAGAAAAACTACAGTTTGATATGAAGGATGAAAGAGGTGATTCATTTGAGGAACCAGATTTGTCTGAATCGGATGAAGAGGCAGATTCGTCTGAATAAGATGAAGAGGTGAAACCACAGACTCCGGTATTGAGGAGATCTGACCGAGTAAGAAGGCAAGCTAAAAGGTATAGTCCACCTGATTTTCATTCTAAGTTTGTGTTGTCTATTACTGATTATGATCCTAGAACTGCTAAAGAGGCAATGGATTCAGAAGATAGTAAACTATGGAAGAAGGCCATGATAGAAGAAATGGATGCTTTGGACAAAAACGAGGCATGGGATCTGGTTGAGTTTCCAGAAGGAAGAAAACCTGTTGGGAGAAAATGGGTATTGAAGAAGAATTTAAATGCATCAGGTAAAGTCGAGAAGTACAAGGCTCGACTAGTAGTGAAAGGTTATTCCCAAATTGAGGGCATCGATTTTGGTGAGATTTTTTCACCTGTTGCAAAGTTGACTTCTATTAGATTTCGTTTATCTACTTCTGATGCTTTTGATCTTGAAGTAGAGCAGATGGATGTGAAGACGACATTCCTACATGGAGATCTTAATGAAGAAATCTATATGAAGCAACCAGAACGGTTTGTAGTGAAAGGTAAAAAGGAGCTTGTCTGTAAGCTGAAAAAGTCCCTCTATGGATTGAAACAATCTCCAAGAATGTGGTATCAAAAGTTTGATACTTATATACTGGGACTTGGTTTCTCAAGAAGCAAAGCCGATCACTGTGTTTATTTCAAACTAATTGGTGGTCATTTTATTTATGTGATATTGTATGTTGATGATATGTTGCTAATTGGAAACAACAAGGAAATCATCAAGGATATCAAAAATCAGTTGTCATCTGAATTTGACATGAAAGATCTTGGTGCTGCAAATTTTATTTTGGGCATGGAAATAAAAAGAGATCAAGAAAACAGAAAACTCTGGTTGAATCAGAGGAAATATGTTGAGACAATATTGAAGAAGTTTAATATGCAGGAAAGCAAACCAGTGAAGGTGCCCATTCCTGTAGGTGTAAGGTTATCTGCAGAATAGTATCCCACCACACAAGAAGAGGTAGAGGACATGTCTCACGTTCCCTATGCTAGTGCTGTTGGCAGTTTGATGTATGCCATGGTTTGTACTTTTAGTTAGGGTTTTCACCCTAGCTTGTGCAAATGAGCACCTACTAAGGAGAAGGGACTCCTTAGTAGCAGTTCAATAAACAGTAAAACAGAATGAAATTTAACCTAGCATGAGCATTAACATAAATAATAAGACATGAAAATATGGCAAAAGATTTCTCTTTTTGTATTAAAGATTATACCTCCAATGTGAAGGTTGGTGAAGCTTTCGCAGCAATCCAGGAGGGTTGCTTCCAAGCTTCCAGCTTTGCTCCTTTCTCTTTCTCCAAAGGGTGGAAATGGGCCAAAGGGGCACTCAAATATGAAAGTAGCTCAAGGGTGAGCTAGGGTTTCAAGAGTGATTTTGGCAGAGTAAGGGTGTGTTTGATTGTGGATATGAAATGAGGGGCCTCCATCACCTATTTATAGGTTTTTAGTGGTGGAGTGTTGGCCCATGGTTTTGAGAACCATATGGTTTAGGTCAGCTGTATAGGGTTTTTTCCTCCTTTTTCCCTCTTTTTCCTCTTTGTTTGTATTTGTATTCCCTTTTTAGAGAGTTTTTGCTATTTTGGAGGAATTTTGGACTATTTTGGGGAAAAGGGGGGTTGTTTGGCCTTTTGGAGGCTTTTTAATGGGATTTTAAGGTATTGGAGGAAAATATGGTAGGAAATATGGACAAATGAGTCATGTAATGGGGTAGATGAGGTAGTGAGCACTTTTTGGGTGTTAACAGTACTAGACCAAATATAGCCCATGTAGTGGGAGTTTTGAGCAGTTATATGTCAAAACTAGGAAAGGAACATTGGACTACAGTAAAGAGGGTCTTCAAGTATTTGCATGGCACTACAGATTCTGCAATCTGCTACCATGGAAGACCTGGACTAAACAGAGAGATAGATATACAAGGATTTGCTGATGCTGAATGGGCTGGAGATCTTGATCAAAGAAGATCTACAAGTGGCTACATTTTTAATCTATTTGGAGGAGCAATCAGTTGGATGAGTAGAAGACAAGCTATAGTTGTAGTCTCAACTACAGAAGCTGAATACATGGCAGCTACCCATGCAAGTAAGGAAGTTGTATGGTTGCAAAGGTTGTGTTCAGGTATTGGTTTTTTTCAGAATGCAGTGAAGATAGGCTGTGATAGCTCAAGTGCAATCTTTCTAGCAAAGAACCCTTCTTATCACTCGAGGACAAAGCACATTGATGTGCAGTACCATTTCGTCAGAGACATGGTTGAACAAAACAAAGTGTTGCTGGAGAAGGTTGATACTTTGGAAAATATTGCAGACTCTTTGACTAAGTCTGTGAGTACTCAAAAGTTCTCTTGGTGTAAAGAGAACATAGGCATTGCTGCCCTGAACTATTGAAGTCATAAATTTCTCCTGTATGTTAAGAGAACAACAAGTGGGAGAATGTTGGGTGTGTTATATCTCTTCACACGGTGGCTGGTGTGGAAAATTTTTTGGGTTGCTTTTTTCTTTTTTGCGATTTCGGCCCATTGTATTCTATCTAATCCCGGTAAAGTGATTAGGGTTGTAACCTAATTTTAGGTAAACTAATTAGGGTTTTAGATGCTGCAAAATACCATATATTGTATTGTACATGGTTGAGTAAACATATAATGAAAAGAGTTGTGCGGCTCTAAGTTTTGCTAGTTTTTTCCCGGTTAGGGGTTTTCAGGTGAAAATCTCTGTGTTATGTGTGTGCCATTGTGTATTTTCTGTTAATGCTTAAGAATCTGTATGAGTTTTACTACATTGTTAAGGTTTAAAACTTACAATAGATGTGATTATTCAGCTATTGCAATATTTTAGGGGAGTTTATAAGTTGTTTTTCTTAAACTATTTGACTATTAATTGAATCCATCCCCAAGCTTTTTTCATTCTGAATACTGTACATTCACATAGTACCCAAAATTCACACGCTACCTAGAAATAATCATAGTTAGTGTACGTTGACGTTCCTTAGTGTTTGGAGGATGTACAATGGCCATAAAGGCTATACACGCAGAGGTGAAGAATACTACTATTTGTTGTGTGTGGAATCATATTGTTCAATGCATTTGTGTTTTTGAGTGTGTGTAAGCTTTTGTGTAACACTCTATATATTGATTTTAGCGGCTAACGACCATTATGGCCTATTTTTATTTATTTTCTTCGTATCTATTGAAGTTAGTTACATTGATAGAACTATATTGTTTGAACATGTGGACCTACCGACATGTGAAATTTATGTATAATTTTACTATTTATATTATTAAGGATGATCATTATACGATTTCCTTCAAGCATGCAACTTTAAATGGAAAATTGTGGTGCATGGATACTAGTTTGAATTGTATTGTGAGTGGATAATTGGTGCAATGCACGTGGTAAATAAACTTGCTTGTTTACACTATTTTTAGTCAATAACATGGTAATTACATGAAAATTGATACATGGTTATGCATGATCGTTTGTTTTGATAAACTAATATATAGGATAAATGGGATAAGAGATAGAAAAATAATTGTGGTACTACAGTAACACTAATGGGTGAAAAAATGAAGATGGGTGTCTATTTTGGGGGGTCTCGTGAGAAAATAATTATGTTTTTTTCATGTCTTCCAACTTCGGGCGAACAAAAGTGATATTTTTATTTAAAATTTCACTTTGCCGTAAAAAGAAAACTTTTGTAGAATTATGTTAGCTTTCTACTCATAATTTTTTCAATTTTTTTTATTAAGATTTGATATGTCGATTTCGCAAATGTTTGACAGTGTGTTCTTATAAAATGAAAAGACTACAAAAGAGTTATGATTTGTTGCACCACTAAAATCGTTGTTAGACTTGTGTTTTGCAAAAACTGAAAATGCTACGACAATCTACACACAATGTACTAACGTCTGACTATAAGTTTGCATCCAATGGACCTCTATACTAATTATTATATTTTTTTTAAGTCGATCCATGGGGAAACTCAGTCGATTTTCAACAACCTTTTTGTTGCACCACTTTTCTCTCAATCCGCTATAAAATCAAAAAATCTACGACCACCCTTTTGAAGTAGACACGCCAATGAATCGACCCACATTTTCTTCGATTTTTTTGGTGTTGTATTTACAAAGTTATGGATTTTTCTTTTCGCTGTTTTTTTAAAGAGCTGAATCATAACTCGACACATGTTACAAATATAAAACTTAAAAAATATCAGTTCTTATCTATATACAACAAAATTTATACCCTCGTAAAGTAGATTCAATGATGAATCTACTGGTATGAAGTCCGACATTCGTTTTGTTGTGTAAGAGGTGGTTTTCTCCTTCCGAAAATGGAGAAACCTGAAATTTTTGCAGAGATCTGAATCGGTCATGTTTCAGAGATTATTCGGCCGAACAAATTATTCTGCCGAATAATTATTCGGCCGAATAATTATTCGGCCGAATAACTGTTTTCCGTAACGGCGCCGTAACTTATGGCGAAGGTTATTTGGCCGAATAACTAAACGGAAAAAAAATTACGTCGGCTGGAAAAAAAAAAAAAAAAAAATTATACTCATATAAATAAACGTAAAGTTAATTCATTATTTTCGCATGTTTGAACTTCGCATTTTTTTGTCAAACTAATTTCGGAAGGAGGAGATAATTTTTGCAAAAGGAGGTTTTTACAAGGTATGTTTCTTCTTCTTCTTTACAAAAGGCACATTGAGGGAGTTTTTTTTTCTAAGGCATATTTGCAAGGAGTTTTTCCAAACTATCTCTTTTCTTATTGCATTTTTACAAAGAAGACATTTTTTGCAAAATGAGATTTTTACAAGCTATGTTTCTTCTTCTTCTTCACAAAAGGCACATTGAAGGAGTTTTTTTTTCTAAGGCATATTTGCAAGGAGTTTTTCCAAACTATCTCTTTTCTTATTGCATTTTTACAAAGAAGACATTTTTTGCAAAAGGAGGTTTTTACAAGCTATGTCTTCTTCTTTTTTACAAAAGGCACATTGAAGGAGTTTTTCCAACATATCTCTTTTTTATTGCATTTTTACAAAGAAGACATTTTTTGCAAAAGGAGGTTTTTACAAGGTATGTTTCTTCTTTTTTCCAAAGACACATTGAAGAAAAAATTTTTCTAAGGCATATTTGCAAGAAGTTTTTTCCAAATATTTATTTTCTTGTTGTATATTTGCAAAGAAAACATTTTTTTGAAAAAGAGATTTTTACAAAGTATGTTTCTTCTTCTTTTTTCCAAAAGACACATTGAAAGTGTTTTTTTAAGGGATATTTGTAAGGTTTTTTTTCAAAATATTTCTTTTCTTAGACATGTTTGCAAGGAGGTTCTTTGCAAGAATGTTTTTTTTTCAAAGTAGTTTTGCACTTCTTATTTATTTGAAAGGAGTTTTTTCAAATAGTTATCTTATTTTGCAAAGGATTTTTTACAAAGTAATTTTGTACTTCTTATTTCTTTGAAATTGGGTTTTTTTCAAAGAGTTGTTTCTTTACAATGATTTTTTCCCAGATATATTTATAAATAAGTTTTTATTGAAAGTATTTTTTTCTAGTGGTTTTTTTCGTAGATATTTTTTCAAAAAAGTATTCTTGGAATGAATTTACAACAAAGATTTATTTACAACGTGTTTTATTTTCTTCCTTGGCACAAGGTGTTTTTATTATTTTCCAAAGAAGATTTTTGTTCAGAGAATTTTTTCAAAGGAAAGTTAATTCCAAAAAAATCTTCTTCAAAAGACTCTTACAAAATTTTTAAAAGGTAAAGTAAATTTCAGTTCATGTTTTTATAAATTCCGTAAATGTTTTTAAATCTTAATTTATTTGTTTTTACTATAAAGTAACATGATTCTTTAATTTATCGTCTATAGATTAAAAAACCATGGGCAATAAGAGAAATCGTAAAAGAAAAGCTGATCGTAAACGTGATGATGATGATAATAGAGAGAAACAAAAACTCATATATATTGCCAAAAAACAAAGGGTTGCTGAAACAGAAGAGAGAACTATTGAAGATATAAATACAGATTTACATGACAATGTTGAAGAAATGGAAATTGAAAATAGAGTACAAGAAGAACAAATTGAAGTTGAAAAGAACATTGTAGAAGATGTAAATAGTGATTTACATGCTAATGTCGATGAAATCAATATTGAAGATCAAGTTCAAAATCCAGAAATTGAACCTGGTATGTATATATCATATATTTTCCAAATTCATTTTTTTATAATGAATTTTATTTTTTGATATATGTTAAATTAAATTTAACTTGATGTATAGGTACTTTTACTATTGATGATGAAATGTTAGAAGACATTGATTGCGACAAATATGGAGAAAAACTACCAATACATGTTGCACGATATCGTGCTACAAAATTTTATGATGAAGTTCTCAAAGATTACTCAATAGCAGGACAAGCACAAATTTTGAGATGTTTATTAGTGTCCAAGAAATTAGAAGGTGCTACATCGTTATTGGGTATTCACAAAGTAACAAAAGAGTCGAAATTGAAACAAAATGTGATGGAAAATATAGGCGATGCAATAAAAAAATTTGGAAAATCTAGGAAGAAAGATATCAGTGCTGCACGTAAAGCAATTCATACAGCAATTCTTTCAGCTAGTACTAAACAAAAGCGTTTGACAACAGAACTAGCAAAAGCAGTTGGAACATCAAGAAAAACATTATACAAACATAGCAAATTCAGAATGCAAATAGATGAAAATAATGAACTTGCTTGTTGGGCAATTATTTGTAGACAACCTTACAAAGATAGATTAGGAGCAGGGGTTAAAGATATTGTACGAGAATATTGGTTGGAACATGCTCGAGTTTCACCAAATGCAAGAGATGTGATACGCAAAAGAATATCACGAAATGTATATGAAAGCCAACCAAAACATATAATGGACATGACACAAGTACAATTGTTCAATAAATTCAAGGAAGATCATCGTGGAATTAATATATCAATCACTACATTTGTGCAACAAAAACCATGGTATGTTCGACCTATAACTATACGTGATACATGTTGTTGCCGTTATCATGTGCAATTTCAGTTATATTATGACACGTTTCTTGAATTTGGTAAAATGTTTTGGACAAATTCACCACCTCTGCCGACGATACGTGAATTCATATCTCAAATTTTATGTGAGAGAAATCACGATGAAGTATTTTATTCAAAGAAATGTGTCAATGGAAAACATTGTCATCATTGTGGAAATTTGGTGTTATTCCACAATAAATACCCTATCGATAATGATCAATCGTTGTCAAATGTAAATGTTGATTGGAAGAGATACGAATACATCAACTATAATACAAGTTCTAGTGATTCACGTTCCAAAAGAATTGATTTGCTAGAAGACAAGATATGCGTCACAGATTTTCTCAAAAAAATTGAAAACGAAATTTATAAATACACCCAGCATTCACATAGAGCACGATGGCAAGATCTTCAATTCAAACAGTCTCGTGAAATTTTTCCACCCGGAACAATTTTGTCGGTGGTTGATTTTGCTGAAAACTATACATTTGCTGCACAAAACGAAATACAGAGTGAATACTATCACTCTGACCAAGTTTCGATATTTGTCCATGTTGTATATAGACATTCTCAACAGGATATCGATGGCATTGAAAGCACATGTGACAATCGAGATGTGATTAAAGAATATCACTTCTATATCAGCGATGATCATACACACGACACACATTTTGTCCAACATTGTATAGAAAATATTTTCTATGACTCACTGAAAAAACGCGAAGTCAAATTCAAAGAGCATTGGATATGGTCTGATGGATGTGCGGGTCAATTTAAATCTTCACGATCATTTTTTTGGTTATGTCGACTTCATAAAGCGCTAAACATTAAACATCGCTGGAATTTCTTTGAAACTGGGCATGGAAAAGGTGAGCATGATGGTGCAGGAGCATGCGTGAAAAGAGCACTTCGAAGATGGCAAATGAACTATTCTTCAGCACGGTTTCATTCAGCTGCAGAGGTTGTCCAATGGTGTCAATTAAATCTAAGCCATGATTATAATCAACAATCAAAAGACGTGCGCAGGTATGTCCACTATTTTTTTAATTTATATTATTTCTTAAAATTAAAAAAAATGTATATACTAACATTTAAGTACACATGTACACTATTTATTGTGTAGGTTTTTTTGGCTTGTTGGGGTCCAAGATATAAATAGATCAATACCATATGACGCTAGCACCATACATGGAACTAGAGATCTTCACTCTATTCAAACAAAATCATTTCACAACGTGTTTGCATTTGACAGTAGAAAGCAATCATGCTTTTGTCATATTTGCATTGAAAATGTCGAGTCTACAGAAGTTTGTGAAAACATAACAAACAACTACGTAAAAGCTTGGAGACACACAGAGATTAATCCAAAAGGAAAAATGCCACTGGCAAGTGTTGAAGAATTAGAATCAGAAGAAATAGCAATATCGTCTGATGGCGATAGAATTTCAGATCTCGTAAGAGAAGGTAATAAACTTGTTTTTGACTTTTTAATCAATTGTTCATTCTAATCCTTCGCCATAAGTGGTCAATTCAATTCATTTAAATACGCTAACACCAATCATATCTTGCACAGGAGATGTTTTCGCTGTGATTGCACCTATAGACAACAACGAAAATGTCAAATATTATTTGATGCGATGCACTGAAGGAAAAATGAAATTATTGGAGGACTACAACGACAACGGATTTACATACGAAAGAGGATCCATCATTTTAAAAGGCTACTTTTTTCAGCAGACGCATATGACTAAAAATTATGTCTACTTTCAGGATTATGAGCCTGATGTTATATGTTGTCAATATAGTCATTTAGTATGTGCATCTCGAATAAAATTGATACAAGTTCCATCAAAAAAACAGTTGAAAACCAAAAAATGGAAACTATCCATATGTGACCATGAACGGATAGTTGAAGATGGTATTCCATTACGATGTTTTTAACTATATATCAAAAATAAATTGATCTATATTTTTGTCCATGTCAATTGTTGTGTGCAATATATTTTTTGTCCAATTATCAAAATTGTTGTGCCCAGTATATTTTTTCATTGAGATTTTATGAATATTTTCTTGAATGACAACTAAGCTTAAATGGTTGTACTTTAACATGCTTAAAAATGAATTCAAATATAATTTAAAAATTCAAAAGTACTTTATTCGGGTCCCCATATGTCTATTAGACCACTAAGGGATGAGATAACGGATGTGGCTATGCCCACTCCGCCCCGAATTTTTACTTTTGGTTGATTAATACTAACAAAAAAATACAAAAAGACCTATTAAATTTTGTAGTATATTAATCCATCGAACATGTTTCTTTAATACATACTTCACCATAAATATGATCTTAAATAGATGTCTTAAAATTGTAACCAAGTTCTCCGTCCCAAATCTTTAATTTAAAATATCGCTTGTGCAAATTCACATAACTGAAATCATGGCAAATGGAGATAACGATCATTTGATTTTTAATCACAAGCAAGGATTCCAGGATTGTGAAGCTTATGCTAAATTAGAGAAATGATTATTTACAACAAATCAATGAAAATTCATCAAATTGTTGTTTAAAATCATTGCTCTAATTTAGCACAAACTTCACAATCCTGGAATCTTCGCTTATGATTAAAAAACAAAAAACCGTTACCCCCATTTGCCATGATTTCAACCTCATCAAATGTACCTGAACATTGAAAATAAAAATTAAATTAATTAAAAATCCATTAATTTTGCCCAACATTAATTCTTACCATAACATTCATTTTCAACATTGAATATTTCCTAACTTAGATTATCATTTTAAAAACATTTCCAACACCTCCCATTCATTCAACATTTCCTACCCTTGGGTTCCCATTCATTCAACATTTCCTACCCTTGGGTTGCACCTATCAAGACATTTTAAACATTCATGCAAAACATATTATAATAACACTTATTCTCAACATAACAAATTGAAAACATTCATTCTTCCATAACACCTCCCATTCATTCTTTCCCAACATTTCTTTTTCTCTAACACCTCCCATTCATTTTTTTCCAACATTGATTCTTACCATAACATTCATTCTCAACATTCAACATTTCCCAACTTGAAATAACATTTCAAACATTCCTAACACTTCCCATTTTCTAACTTCATAACATTCATTGTCATCATTCAACATTTCCTAACCTTGGATTGCACCTATAAAAATATTTTAAACATTCATGCGAAACATATTATAAATATTATCAAAACTCATGCAAAACATATTCTAAACATTTACCAAATAAGAAATAATGGACATGTACTCATGTATATAATCCAAAAAAGAGTTGATGAACTTGTGAATTCAATGTACATATATATATAATCAAAAAATAAATACCTTCCATGTTCAAAACAACACCAATATATAGATATCAACAAAAACTATAAAGTCTGAACCACTATCCATCTCGACCAATATCTTTCCACTATTTTCCACTAGGACCTTCCCTGGGAATCAACTCCACCTACAATACACAAAAAAACAAATTATAAATTTAGATCATAAATTATTTAAACAATTTTAAACTAAATTCAAAATATTAAGATATTAAACTCATCTACAAAACAATTCAATTATTAAAAAAATCGTACATCAAATTCTTTGGATGCATGTCCACCACTTTTTTCCCCTAGAGACTTTCCTTTGGCTCCAAAAGATCTCAAAGAGCCAAGCTGCAACATGTACAAAAACAATTTTCAAATAAATCAAAAAAATATAAAACATTAAACTTATATCAAAAATCATTTCTAGTTTGACAAAATTACCTCAGTGCCAATATCTGCATTCATTAAAGACCCCACATCTTCGCCCCCAATTTCCAAGTGGTCTCTTCCCTAAAATTTAAATTTTGTTAGTAAATAAAACATAGTAGATACAAATAATAAATTAAGCAATTAACTTAAAACCAAAACAAAAAAAATAAAATCATTAGCTCACAAGAGATGGTAAATCATCTAAAAAGTTGGAATCTAATGAAACCTGCATAGATAAGTCAAATTAACAATAAGATACATTGATATTTATTAAAATTCAAGTAAACAAAAAAAATATCATGTTCAATCATAAATATTATAATTAAAATACCTCTCCTGAGCACTCTTCATTTTGACTAGGATGCTCTTGATTTTGACTACTGGAGACTCGAAAATTATTTGCATTTAACATTCTCGTAAACTACAAACAAAATACATTTGCTTAATATACTTATTCCCATGTAGCAAAATATTCAATTCAAAATGATTAATAAAAAATCAAATAGATTATCATAGCATAATCAACAAACCTCTCCCATGCTCGATGTGTCATTGGATAACACATCTGAAGCTATATCTCGACAAGACTTAGCATAAGCCCTGAGATCATCAATGCTCAATGCATCTACCTCGTCATTCGTCTTGTAGACAAAACTCTGACGAAGAATAGTGCGAGCCTTCTCTCGCCCCAAACCAACTTCTACTCCTGCAAGAGCTGAAGCTAAACCATCACCTACTGATTCCCTTCCAATTGTCCCTAGTTGAGATGTTGTCTCCATCTCTGATCTTAAAGCCACAACCCTTGGTGGACGAGGTATCTCAGGTGGAGGTTGTATAGTGGCAGGGTCTCTAAGAGCACCTTTTCGATTATATATTCTACCCTTTCCAGCTCCATAAAAGTCAGAGGGAACATCAGTATAGTTAGGCTTCATACCTAAAAAAAACTCCGCATAAAAAAAATCTAGCAAAATAATTAGGAACCTCATCGTTCCAAGGCAATCGACCATAAGCTGCAAGAAATCGATCATATATGAAATGTGCAATTTGAGGATGCTTGAAATATTGCACTTTCAACATTTTTCGCTTAAGGCCTTCTTTGAAATTGAACATTGAATTGGCTTGTTCTCTACTGACTCTCTCCTTCACAACCTCCCACTTATCTGGACCCATAACTTGGTCCTTTCGCATCCGCATCAAATGAACAAAACTATTTGTAGTTGGTCCAAGTTCATCGTATGCATCAATGAATTTTTGCAAAGATGCCAAAACAATCTCTAGACTTTGTCGACTCTCTGGAGGGAGATCCAAAGAACAAAGATCATTGTTCAACCTGTCATAGTGGGATTTACAACTTTCAAGAATAGTTTGTTGCACAACACCTCGCCATGGAAGCTCATTAGGTAAATCAGACGGATAAGTTGATATGGGTGTACACCCCTCAGCTAGTGGAACATATGTCGTCCTAGCTCTAGGAGGAACTTCAGGACCCTGCTCTCCACCCACACCTATTCCATCATCTATATTCCTATCTTGATCTTCCCCTCACTCCATCGAATTACGCACATCTTCTGAACATCGCTCTGCTTCAAATATAGCCGTAGTCAAAAATTAACTTTTTCCATAAATTCAAAACACAAAAAAATACAAATTATACATTATTAAACATTAATGTTCATACCAACAGAATGTTGGGATCGACGCTCTCCCACAGAAGACAAAGGAGAATCATTTGTACCCCCTCGAACTTGTTGGTGATCAAACGACTGGGACCCATGCAATAAACCTGAACCCCGCGGTGAATTCGACAACCTTCGACTACCAATTGGAACACCAATTCCTGAGGATTGTGATGACCTCCTACGCTTTCCCTTCGAAGACTCTCTTTCCATTTGATATAAATTCTAAATTTACACAAACATTAACATATTGAAAATGTACATAACTACCACTACAAGCATCAAGCCAATATTTGATTAAAAACTCCAACAAAATTTAAGTCCCCCTCCTAACTCTAATTAATTAACTAAAATTCCTTACCCTCCCTAATATTGCAACATAAAGGACATATCTAATAATCATTTCATTATCAAACACAATTAATTGAAGTAGTATAATAACCTTAAAAACTTTTAATCCAACAAATATGTTTGAATTATATATGTCAACAAACAAACATCTCACTAAACATATATATGTATTCTTATTAAAAGAATTCTAACTTATATTTATGATGATACAATTTACACACAATAAAGTTGTACATGTTAACTCTACAAACTCAAAACATATCTATTAAAGATCTGCATACAAAATGTAGAGCTTCCTCAAATCGTATAACATAAATATACCCTTATTAAGAAACTTCTAGTTAACATCTATGATAAAACAATTTACAAACATTGAAGTTGTACATGTTCATTCTACAAAATTAAAAACATATCTCTTAAAGATCTGCGTAAAAAATGTAGAGCCACCTAAAATATTATAACTTATTTTCTTTTGTAAGTTCCTCTCCTAACTCTAAGAACACTATTGCAGCATAAACATGACATCAATAATCATCCCATATTGTAATAGTTCAATCACCTTCCTAATTTTTAAACTATCACTTATGTTTTCATTCTATATCTCAATAAACAAACATTCCTTAATTTTTATAAAAAAAATACTTAATAACTTACAATATTGAATTTTTAAGTGACTTTCTACGTTAACTCTGTTCATGAACAGAGTTCATGAACTCAATTGACATTCTTGTACCTGACTTAACATAGTAACACCACATGTTGATCATTTATAAAGTTGTTTAGTATATCCTTTATCATCACTTCATTGAGAATTTGGAAAACTTAATATGAAACTCGTCAAGGATTAGGGTTTAAATATCCATATATATAAAGAAGCAATGGAGTTACATTTCATAAAAATAAGACAGCTACATGTTATGATGTTTAATTTTCATTTTATATATTTCAAAACCTTACTTCATAGCATAACTACCGCCTATAATTTCATAGCATATCATGAACAGAACTCTGTTCATGAACAGAACTCTGTTCATGAACAGAACTTCTATGATAACAAATGAACATTCATGGTTGATGGAGTAGTAGTAAGTCCATAGTTTTCATGATATTATACAGATACCCAATTCCAAGTAGCAGGTGGAGATTCATTGTTGAATGCATGTCATTAGAATGAATCGAAAGGACTGCCTACTTTAATGGGGTTAGTTCATCTCAATTATCTAAAAGCTTACGTCAATCAGAGAACCAATACCCTTTGAGCAATGATAACAACATTATTACAACTAAAGATCATTACCTAATCATAGCTAGTACTATTGTATTACTCATATTCTTAGACCTATCATAGCTCATAGTTTTTATCAAGCACTCATAAGCATGAATAATCATGTAGTACTAATACCCTTATCTGAAATCACATATAAAGCCTAATCAAAGCATTATAGTATTCATAGTAAAGCTAACCAAGCTATAATAATTGTAAAGCTATCCTTATATTTTCTGTTCATGAACAGAGTTCTGTTCATGAACAGAGTTCTGTTCATGAACAGAGTTCTGTTCATGAACAGAGTTCTGTTCATGAACAGAGTTCACGAACAGAACTCTGTTCATGAACAGAGTTCACGAACAGAACTCTGTTCATGAACAGAACTCTGTTCATGAAAACAAAAACATAAAAACAATAAGACCCATTACAGATTTTTTTAATTCTAAGACTGCCAACAACATAAAAACAAAGTTTATGTAACGATGCATACCTGTATATAAAAATGCAGTGAAGAATCGTCGATCCCAACGCCGCCTCTATTCAATACAGCAACGCTCCAAACAACACCTATTTCCTTCACAAACAACAACTAACGTCATCAAATAAGCCCTATAACATACACAAACAGAATCATTACGTCAAAACCAAAGCGAAAACGCACCTTCAACCCTTCAGATAAAGCCGCAACACCGTCAAAGCAGCAACCCACCAAGACAAACCTGCCAACAACAACAGACCAACCGACACGCTACCTCCAACGAGCAGCGGCTAGCGCAAATCACACCCCGACGAAACGTTAAAGCCGACGATCAACAGCAGAAATAACAACAAACCAACCGACTCGCTACTTCCAACGAACAGAGCAAGCGCAAATCACACCCCGACGAAATGTAAGAGCCGACGAGAGACAGCAGAAATAGAGCAGACGCGAGTCGCGGAGAAAGAGCGAGCCGTGGAACACAAGCAGGGCGGCGAGCAGCAGGGTGGCGAACAGCGGGGTGGGGCATCGGCAGGGTAGCAACACACTACTGCGGGCCCATGCGGGGTCCAAACAATTCCAACAGGGACTGCCAAATGGCAGTCGATGCTGTCTTTTTATGCAGAAAACTTGTTCGGCCCGACTAATTGTTCGGCCGAATAATTATTCGGCCGAACAATTATTCCGCCGAATAATTATTCGGCCGAACAATTATTCGGCCGAACAATCGTTCGGCCGAATAAACTATTGCCCGAAATTTTTTTCCGTCCGACAACCGTTTGCACAAATTTCAAGAGTCTCCGTTAAACGGGACGGAGAACTGTTTGTGGTTATTCGGCCGAATAACCTCAAAATTATTCGGCCAAATAATGTAAATGATTCGGCCCAACAATGATTTTTATTCGGCCGAATAATATTTTTATTCGGCCGAATAACTTCCGCTAAGACGATTTTGCACTGATTTCTCACGAAAGTGTTACCCACCTTCACGTTTTCACCCTAATGTCATTGACATTGAAAAAGAATAATGGTATGCTAGGAAGCATTGTTTCATGATTTAATTATTGGTTAAATGCATTGTTATGATATATGGGGAAGTGAAATCTTTTATAGGAAGCACAATTGACCAAACTCGTCATTTTTTGGCATAGCTCTAGGATAACAACAATAGTTATGGTTATTTATAGGATGTTGACCCTAGTTCTATCAAAAGGTCGGAGGTATTTCCCATTTTCACATCCTTTGAAACATGGATTCATGGGAGGGTCATGTTAAGCCATGATCTCCTAAATGTGTAATGGTGACTACCGATTTCCTGCTTAGGAACTTAGGTCGATATAGTCAACACTTCCACTTAGGGGTTATACCTGGAGTTAGGTCGATATAGTCGATGCTCCAACCTATTTCAATAGAAGAAATGATATGATGTGACATATAGAATTAGGTTAGGGAGTAAGGATGATTTTAGGTTAATTGAGAATGTTGTCTACTAATTAAATGTTCCAGTTTTAATTCCTTAATTTTTTTATTGTGTTTAGAACCCTTCTCTAATTCATTTGTGGTCATCTTGGTGTCATGTCCAAATGCATATTAAATTATTTTGACTTAGTAGATATTACCGGATGTTGTGTATAATTGATTTATCATCTTGCATACTTGGTTCTGAACATATGGGAACTATGCATTAGAGGGAGTGATGGTTATCATTATTACATGCAAAAGATATGTGTGTGATAGCTATCCATACATACACTGCACACATACACTATTATCATTTTAAAATACATCAGTTATTAAATATTATAATTAATAAATTGATGCATGATGGGTGTAATAAGAAGTTATGTTGTATGCTTGTAAAAATCAATCAAAGAATATGCTTTCATTCATTATAATATTTGATTTTGTGAACCCTATACCATAGAATAATTATGAATTTACAAAAACTTGGTGAAAAATATATATGGCTAACTACGAGTGGGTGCATGTAGGATTTCAAGAAAACCATGGTATTATTTTTTATTGTGGGACCTTCCTAGGAAACAGGGTAGCTACCCTCTCCTAAGATTATTGTTGGCGCAAAATAAGACCAATTTTCTTGTGCAGAGGCCAACAAAGGGGCCGATGTAATCCAAAGTGTTGGCATATTCAATCCCCCAAAGGAGGAGGTCTCACCTAAAGCACATGCTAGTCTTGTTTTTGATTAGTAGAGTTAAATGCGAGGGTAAACTGGGAGATAGTATACTTATTCACCATACCACAACATAAATTCATCATATATATATATATATATATATATATATATTCAGAATATATTTAAGCAACCGGTATAAAGTAAAGAATAGAGTCCAAGGAAAGCATTCATAACATATAACAACACACATAAATTTTAGGGGCCCAATAATCCTCGTTTATATTCATTCACATATCTTCCATACAACCATCTCTATAGCCTTAATATTCAGTCTGCAGGATGACCCGTCATAGATCTAAATACATAAGAAGAACCCATAATCCCATGACTCGGATACAAAAACCAAAAATCACCACCTATTGAGAATTTTTCCTTAGATTGTTGTTTTGTCGATGCTTTATTTCTTCTTATGAATACTCAATTTTATTCTTCTCTTCTCTTCTCTCTCCCCTTTTCTCACTTCTTTTCTTTGCATTCTTTATAGTTACAGGAGTGGACCCAATATGGTTGTCGTCTCTAACTATTTCCACAAACTCTGCCTTATTTTTCACTTGGTCTTATGCAACTATAGTCCATTCCAAAAAATAAGGATCCAAGAGTCCCTGAACACAAGCGTTAAATCACCCTCGAGTCAACTCTACTATGCTTTTGAAGCTTTTGCTTCTTCTAAACCTAGCTCTTCAAATGAAGGAGCCAACTTCGGTACTTTTATAATTGTATGAATTCTGAAATTTTCAAATTCCTCCACTTTGGTCTTCCATTTTCCCATCTTAATGTTGGCACCAACTATGAAATATTGGGCCTTCTCAGTGTCAAGTGTAGTGGGATTTTTTTTATATAGTTGTTGCAACTCTACATCCAAAAATTGATCCAATTTCTATAATTGGATGTATGTTGATTGTGTGACATGATTTAAATAATGTAGATTCTTATTCATAGTAAGCAATTAGTCATGGAGTTGATCTAGTCCATCATCAACATGTTGTGCTTCTTTTTACTTCCGTTATTGTTCTAGCGGGTTAGTGATTGTCTCGACGTCATCCTTGAGCTCCCTTAGCCTCTCATGCAAGACTTATACTAGGTGTTTCCTCTTTGTTATTACTCCAACCCAATTTTTCAATGAAAATATGATTTTTTGGTTGTGTTGGGTTTTCTACTATAAGTGGATGCTAGTATTGGAGGCTTCTTGAATTACTAAAGGAACTTGTGTCATCATCTATTTTTGTTGCGTGTCTCCCTGGATTTTTACCATTGCCAATTCTTTCTATAATTCTACTTTTTATGTCTCCAATAGTTTCCAAGATGTGCATAGGATTTGAATACTTCTTGTGGCATGGCTAATGATATATTCTCAAGTGCAACACAGACATACTGGAAAAATTTAGGTCACATCTGTCTCATTTTTTCAGAGAGGGTTGTGACTTTGTTTTCTACAGCCACACAAGCCTAATGTTATTGGTTCATGGCTTTTATCGCATATGTCAACTAAATTATGGCATCATTGTATGCTTGATAAAGGGTAGAATGCTTATTCTCATCCTAAACTAATCGACATTTTGCTTTTGCGATGGTGCTCCATATTTTCTCAAATAATTGTTGTGTTAAGTACCCTGGTAAATACAGTATTGTAGCACCTAGGGGTAATGAACACAAAGGAAGTGTGTTGAAAAGGGAATTTTCTAACTCATAAGTTGGCTAAGTATTGACTCCCTATTGCGATGCTCGACAATTAATTATCCTCTGATGTGTGTCTTCAATCAAAGGGGAGTGATATCTATTTGTTCCTTGCACATCTATAAAATGGTTTGGTAGTGCTCAAGATTTTGTAAAAGTTGTGAAACCTAGGATTTTAATGAAGCCCCATCTATCATAAAAGAAGGAGGTGGAGTGGTTGTATTCTCCTTCCCCATTTTTTCACTTCCCACTTATTATATTGGGGCATCTTCATGTGGAAACATCTCCTTCTCACCCTCTCATTGTTGATTTTTGTTTCCACCTATACTGCCAACTAAATACTGCATAATACGAAGTAATGTATCATCTATGGTTTCTCTTGAGGCCACTAGTGAAGTAGGATCTTGTTCTTATTGATATTTTTCTTAGTTTCCCTACTATTGTGGTATAATTTATTATGGTACTAGTACTCCAAGGGTAGTATGAATGGAATGGCATGGCTCATCTGGAATATCAATAACAGATACTTTCTTCTCTAGGCCCTAGAAGGAGTCAAGAGTTTCTTGGACATAACAAATAGTTTGTGTTGTGGAAAGTTGAAGGGAGGTGGATCAAGGGGTTGACTGCATTTGTGCAAAATGGGGTAGAATCTCATAGAGGGGAGTGGGAGCAGTAGGGATGGGTAGTCGAAGTGGGAGAATACTGTTAGTGGGGAGTTTTCTTGTGAGGGGTTTGATGATGTGATGGTGCTTTGGGGCAGTTAGGAGGGTGAGGGTGTTATAGAAAAAATTCCCTAAGAGAGCATAGATAGACAAGAAAGATTAATCCATTCCTTGATAATGAAGAAAATAGATTAATATAAGTCCTCTTCAAGGGGGAAACCTCTTTATACAATGTACTAAATACACAAGACAAGATAAGATGAGTCAAATGAAAAGGTCTCCTTGATATATATAGGAGACAAAGAAGTATAATTACCACTAATAGACTCAATCCAATGTCAATAATATAAGAATACTAATATAAAGTTACCAATTTAGGGGGGATGGGCCACAATTTAGGGATTAACATGCCCCTCCCCTTTAGACAAGTGTTTTCCTCAATGCTTGGTTAGTTGTGGATTCTTATGTATGAAGGTATAATCTTCCCATGTTGAATCTTCTACTAGTAAGCTCTTCCACTTTATGAGGTACTCAATGATAGCCCAATTTCATAGTTGTTTGGTCCTTGTTTCAATGATTTTTTCAAGTTCCAATATGACTTTTCCTTATTCATCAAGCTCCAAAAAGATAAATTGAATTGGGATCTTCTCTCCTATTACCTTCTTTAAGAAAGAAACATGGGAAACTAGGTGTACCCTTGAAGATGAAGGGAGCTCCAATTTGTAGGTCATATTACCAATATTCTATAAAAATTTATAAGGACCATAGTAATTGGATTCTAATTTATTGTCCATAATAGCCTAAAAAATACCTAATTCTTCAAAATTCCTTTCACTGTGCATTGTTGATCTGCTTGTTGTTTCATCCTGTTTTTTTATATAACCAAGTTGTCCTTCAATATCTAGATAAATGTTTGCTAGTGCACAAGGTGATCTTCCACAGCTTGAACTTTAGATTTTCCTTTCAAGGGAGATGTGATAAATGGAGGTTGGTACTCATAAAGTGCCATAAAAGGGGAAATTTTTCGTTGGCATATGGAATGAAGTATTGTTCTACCATTCTACCAAATATAACCATTTCACCCAATATATTTGTTTATTAGATGCAAAGAAGTGAATATATCCTTCCAAACATTTGTTCACTATATCGATTTTCCCATCATATTGAGGATGCTAATATGAACTGTGAGCCAACTGGGTACCCAAACAAGAAAATAATTCAGCCCAAAATTTTAAATTGATCTCTATCACTTACAATAATCTTTGGGTTTCCATGTATATTTTGAATTGTTTCCATGAATGATGCAGCTATTTACTTGTGTTAAAAGGGTGAGAGAGTTCAAAAAAGTGTGTATAGTTGGTGAGTTTATCAACAAGCACCATAATAACATTCTTCCCTTCTGACTTGGGTAGACCTATGATAAAATCCATTGAGACTACCTCCCAACACTAACAAGGTATGTATAATGGTTGTAAAATACCTAGGGTATTAACTATTTCAACCTTATTTTGTTGGAAAACCAAACATTCTTCCACGAACCTTTGAACATCAGATTTAATACCTTCCCAAAAAATATACTTCTTAACCCTATGATAGGTTTTTTGGAATCCTGAGTGCCCTCCTATAAGAGAGGTACGCAATCCCAAAAGGACCTTTTGTTTTAGTTAGGAGTTCTTACATATATATAACTGATCCTTATACCATAGTGAATCATTTATCCACACAAAACTATCTAATACACTGGGATCCTTTTGTATATTTTGAATGAGCGTCCATAATGATAGGTCATTATTCCATTCTTCCCTTACTTCTACTATCCAGATGGATTGTATAATAGGAATAGCACAAAGTAATGCTTCAACATCCTCATATTTTCTTGAGAGTGCATATACCACCATATCATGTTTCCCTTTTTTATAGATGATTTCAAAGTCACATCCCAACACCTTGGTTACCCATTTTTGTTTCTCTTCTTAATATAGTCTCTATTCCAAGAAGTGTTTAAGACTATCATGATCCATTTTGACCTTGAAGTGCCTTCCTATTAGGTAAGGATGTCGATGCTTAAGTGCATATCATATTGCTAACATTTCCTTCTCATAAATGGATTTTTGTAAGTTCTTACCCCTAAGTGGTCGACTTTCAAAATCCAAGGGACTTTCTTCCTGCATTAGAAAAGCACCAATGCCATTTCCTAGGCATCACATTCCAAAATAAAGGTTTTTGTGAAGTCTGGTGTGGTCAAGAAAATGGATTTTAACATTTTCTCTTTAAGTTTTTCAAAATCTTGAGTTGCCTCTTGATTCCAAGAGAATGAATCCTTCTTCATTAATGTTGTTAGAGGTGTTCTTATTCTTCCATAGTTCCAAGCAAACTTCCAATAGTACCCTTTCAAACCTAAGAATCCTCTAAGATTATTCAAGGTTTTGGGAATCGAGCAGTCCATCATGGATTTAATTTTCCTAGGATCTTCCTTGACACCTTTATGAGATACAAAAGGACCCAAATACTCTAGCTCCTTTACCCCAAAGAATAATTTGGAAGGTTTTGCATATAGTTGTTGCTACTTTAGTAGTTATAGCATCATGTCAACATGTTGAACATGTTATTAACAAGAATTTCTATATATTAGTATATCATAAAAAATTACTAACAAATTTTTTCTAAGGACTTGAAAATGGAAATGAAATTCATCAAACCTTGAAATGTGGAAGGTACATTCATAAGGCCAAAAGGCATGACCAAAAATTCATAATAACCTTCGTGAGTTCTGAATGTTGTTTTTGGGATGCATTCTTCCTTCATTATAATCTAATGATACCCTGAACAAAGATCCAACTTTGTGAAGTAAACTACTCCATGTAGTTCATCTAACAATTCATCCATGATAGGAATGGGAAACTTATCATTAATGGTTAAATTGTTGAGCTCTCTCTAATATAGACACATAAACTATGAGCCCAACTACTGGTGTAGAGAAAGAAATTTGGATAGGCCTAATTATACCAACCTCTAACAATTCTTCAAACATATGCTCAATTTCACTCTTGTAGCCATAGGGGTGTCTGTAAGGTATAATGTTAGGAGGAACACTTCGTGGAATCAAGTGAATAACATGATCATGATCTTAAGTAGGTGGAAGAACTTTTGGAATATCTTCAAATACCTTGGAATGCTTATCAATGACCCTTTGGAGATCTAGGGGAATATGAGGCTTAGATTTTTGAACATCTGGTGAGCATATGTTATGCAACCAAGTCCCATATATAGCATAAAAATAGTGGAAATAGACCAAAATAAAGTAACCAACGGTTTAATAATGAAGAACTGAGATGAATAACAATTCTCTTCAAGGTAGGAACCTCCTTACATAATGTAGATAAGACAAGACAAGATACAATGATGACTAAAATGAAAAGGTCTCCTTCCTATATATAGGAGATAAAGGGGCACTAGTACATGTGGACATTTTTCCCACGGAAAATCGTTGCTATTGCAACACTTTTGCGTTGCTATAGCGACGAATAGGACTCCTTGTTTTCATGGCACTAATTTCATCGCTGTAGCAACACTTGCCAACTTTTGTCACTATAGAGACAGAAATGACATGGATCATGCTATCTTTAAAAAACCAAATTGTGTCGCTATAGAAACACCTTTTTCGTCGCTATAGCGACACAAAGGTGTTGCTATAGCAATGAAAGTTCGTGGCTATAGAGATAGCGTCACATATTTAAAAAAAAATTAGTTTCAACAAATTTGCTATACTAGCGACAAAAATTTTCGTCACTAGTATAGCAAGTTCGTCGGAACTTTCTAGGGCTTGCTAAGATTTTAGCATCTAAAAGTGTTCAATATATTCCCATAGTCTATTGAGTATTAACTGTGTTAACTCTGAACGGGGTAAGGTTGAGCCCCATTGAAAAAAGGGCTAAAGAAACCGATTTATTTGTTTCTTCCCCAACACCCAATTATTCTTCATCTACAAAATTAGTAAGCTCTTTTCCCAAGAGGTGGAAGCAGTGTGATATTAGTGAGATCCACGGGATTTACAAAATAAATTCATTATGGTCGGGGACAACCCCATTAAATGGTTAACCTACTAATGTAGCAACATATCTTCCAGCCCTTTGTCAAATCCACTTGAGATAATCATTATGATGTCCATCATTTTGATCATGTCCCTAGGGAAGATGTCAACTTCCAAACTGGCTAATGAATAGATTGTCTCCCCTCTATGTCTAGCAGGGAGCCATTGAATATGTTTACTAGCACCTAGCAGTGCTTCAACTTGTGTTGCAAAGAAAAGAATTTTCAGACACTTTCAACACTTGAGCATGATAAAGATGGAAGTACAAATATCATCAAAATTCTAGGTCATTTAACACCTAGGGATACCATAATGCAATAACATAATTCTTCATAGGATTTCATGCCCAGACTCCCTTACTAAGTCAAGATCATTTTGGATTCTCTTCTTTCTTGAAAGGTTTGAAAATCATGGTCCTTTATTTCTTGAGAGTTTTCATTTCCTTTATTTTTTCTTTATATCTTCACCTACTCTACCTCCAAATCGATGCTTGATAGGGATCTCATTCTTCTCGTGGAAATCTCTTGTCTTTTCTCCAAAAACAAGAAACCATTTTGTTGATACAACTCTTTAATCGTTATTTTTTATTTTGTGCCATTGAAGGTCATTGTATTCACAACATGACTGGGAAGTTCACACTAGCCACTTACAATGCATTTCCTTTTAGAAGAATCAGTTTATGACATCTTTGACAAAGACCATGGTGTAACATGTCAAGAGAAGCTACAACAAGAGAGGTGCATGAATTTCAAGACATATACTGGAAAAAAACAAGTAACATGCTTGATGGTATATTAACTAAGTGTACACAAGTCAAAACTTCATCAGGATTTCTTTGATACAAGTGTAAAGATCGGAAGCCTAGTCTACAAAATTGCTTTTAATAAGACTGTCAAAATCAGTTTAGGAATAATATACAATCAAAGGTAGGAAATTCCTACCAGCTCCTACAAAAATAGTGCAACATATATGTTGCATACAAGTCGCATTATAGTTGAAGCTTATGAAGTGCAACTAGACATAATTGATGGCAAAAAAAATTAATAGTTCAGAAGGAACTAAAGTCATATTTTCCTTTTGTTTCTACTCCTGCTTCATATTCATGTAATCACACTATTTGTAGCCTTCAGAGGAAGACAACATACCCCCAACATGTTGGCCACTTACTATTATCTCCCATCCTAGTCCCTTAAGAGGAAGATAATTTTTTCTAGCTCCAACTTTAACTAAATCAATAATCATGTCACTGCAGTCCAAGAGGTTTAACAAATTTGATTCACTAATCTCATCACTTTGAACAATCTCTTCTTCTTCATCTCTCTCTTTCTTAAGTAAACCTAAAAGCTCATATTCCTTCATAGAATCGTTTCTTAAGATATTATATCCTATAACCAATTATTCATTCAATGGTATTTGCAAATCTCTATATTGCCTATTTAGATAATATTCGTCTGTTTGGCCATATTAAGATGATTTTAACATAGTTTATCTATTGTCTAGGATCTCTATTATTTTTTCTAATTTTATGTTTGGACATGATGATCATGTATTTTATTGCAAGACAAAATAGTGAAATTAGTGAAGACAAGCTAAACTAGCAAATCTAAAAGACACAACAGCTAAGTCAAAAGCAAAAGTATACATCTTCAGGAAACTTTGTTTAGTCTGCTCCTGGTGAAAACGTCCTTTCTCAATCACATCATGCTCCAACTTCAACTTGTCAATTGATACTTTGAGCATATGGAACTATTTTCACAAACAAGTATCCATTAATCAAAATCCCTTTAACTGATTGTATGAAAGTTTCAAATCTCTACAAGGCGGGCCAAGATATCATCTTACCTCAGACAAGTGAGCTGTGCAAAGCTTGTAAACATGTACAGGCTTGGTTTTCCCAATCCCATGGAATTGATCCATAGCTTGCAAATCCATATGTGGATTCTGTAAAGATGCCAAAAATCGATACATCAAACATTTTTAAAAGCATCACATCTTTTGCAATGGGACTACAAAATCCATGACATTTCAAAACATAACTAATAAAAAATAGGTTTGATATCACAGAGAAAATTTATGCTCATGAAAACCAAATCAACTCCAAGTATACAACAGTTTTTGGCACAAAGACTATGTTGATGCAAACTATTGCATAATAATAATTTCCTTACCTAGTACCTATCACAAATGATGCAAGTATCTGCAGCAGTAAGATTAATCCCAAGTCCACTAGCACGTGCCCTTAGCAAAAAAATATGAAAGTTACAGTTTGGATCATTGAAATCTTTGATCTGAATCAAGTGGCATGTAGAATGATTAAAACAACCAAGACAGAGGTTCATAAAAAAGTCATCTCTAACTTTTTAAAACTAGTAAGGTAAAAAATGATTAAAACTCTTTATTGTCTCAAAAATTAAGCCTAGTTCTGCAACAACTACAAGTCTGGTTCCAGAAAATTCTTCTTCAAGCAATTTAATTCTTGGAAGAAATAAAACAAAATATCATGCAACAAAGAGTAGAGAACAATATTGATAGTAACATGTCTTTGTCTATCATCCAATTTAACTGTGTCATCAATGCGGCACATTTATTGTCCATTCTCACTCAAAAAGTATTCTAGTAGGTCTACCACTCTTGTCCACTGAGAAAATATCAAAACCTACCATCATCCTCAAATCTAGCAAATCAGGATTGCATGCAGTTAAAATTTCAAAATGAATATCAATCAAATAGAACTTCATCACATCAAGTATTGTGCATTTCCCATATCTACTGAGATCCTTTGCTCACCTTACGATTCCAAGCTTTTAAATGTTTTAACAGCCTTTCGAGAAGCTAAAATTTACAACATTGTTCCATCAATTCCTCTACTGGAGGATAGTGATCTGAAATAAAATACAATTCCAATTAAATGATAACTCATTGAAACCAAGGTTTTCATGTTGCATGATGAATTTGGAATTTCTAACAGCCAAATCAACCCATCAACTAAGAAGAAGACGGTAAATGCCTCAAAACCAAGTAAATGTGATAGAGTCACACATGATATCCCTAACTATAACTGAAAAAAAAGACGAGGATGGTTGAAATTATTGCGCAATTGAATCATCAGATTGTACAGACTGGTTTTCACTGCTCTACCTGTAGTCATGAAAACCCATATGGTTGACTTTAGTACTTTCAAGTCTAACATTCAATCAATTTCAATTGGTAGGACATTAATTGAAAGTCTAATTTGATATGACTCAATTACTCCAAAATTCTTGTTTCCTAAATGTTAAAATATGTGCATATTATTAAGGGCCCATCTCTAACAATGGTAACCACATAGACCAACCAAAAAAACTACTACACCTGTTGCGTTGGAATCACAATTGTGACTACTGAGTAGTTGAGTTACTCCATACTAATTCCCAATATTCTTACACTTCTCATAAATTGGATCTGCCAAATCTAGATCATGCTTAAGTGGATCATAAACAAATGTCCTCATAGAGGGAACTGTGATTTGCTCATCTTCAAATTTTGACACCTTGGAAATTTGGATTTTTTAGGGGCAAGATTCAGTCAGCTTGAGCAGTAAAAGGGAATTGCAATTAGATTTTTCATTGGACATAGGTGAATAAAAAAGAGTTGCTCTCTCTACAATTGGACCATAAGCTTTATTTCAAATTTTGTGCTCTCTTTGCGAGAAAGATGCAAATACTTGAAATTTGAATTATAAAGATGCATGCTTCCAAGAAAGTAGTGGCAAATTGGAGAATTTTATGGAATAGTTTGTTTGGGATGATGTGTGTGTGATGTTGTGCTACACCTAGTGGCATTTTGGATCATGATGTGTGTGTGATGTAGTACTACACCTGGGTGCATTTTAGACATTGTTTGAGCAGTTTTGAGAGTTGGAGTAACCTTTTGGTTAATTCTAGGCATGCCTTGCCTTCCAACAGCCTTGGTATTCAATTCTGGTCACTTCTCACCATGAAAGGAAGCATAAAAATACCTAATCCCAGTTCTGAGAGAGTAAGCAGTCATAAAAAGACTAAAAGTTACTCTAAAACAATTCCTGGCAACGAATGAAGGCTGAACAACATTAAACTTTTTTTTTTAGGGCATTGTCTCACCAAAGTTGCTTTGGGAAAGGTTTGCAATCAATGATTTGAGGGCTTGTGAGACTTTCTTTAGGTTTAGGTGGGATATGCATTTCCTAGTAGTGGAGCTATGGAAATTTGGCAATCAAGGTGAAGTTTGTTAGGAAAATGATTGGTCAAAACATGCTCTAGTGTGATTTGAACATCGGTGAACCCTAAGTTTTGACATTTGATTGGCTTGCTAGTCATTTGGTTGATTGAGCTTCCCTTGTCATAGTGCATCACGGATTTGACATTCCAAACACTCATTTGGGCTTGTTTGCATAATTCAATGAACTTGTGAATTTGCACACATCCCAATCAGGTGTAAAGAAAAACGAAATTTCTTGTTGCAAGTTTATTATGTGGATTGGTGACTTTATGAGCAAAAATATAGAGATTGTGAACATTTGTGAAACGTTCCTAAGTTCTTAAGAGAGCTACTTGAGAGATGGTTATTATGGCTTGAGTGAGACAGATTTCTGATATCACTAAGGTTTTTCCTTTTCAAGTGATTGTTAATAGCTGACTGAAGTCCCATGGGATTCACCTTAAAAACCAATAATGATGGATTTAGAGATTGGGTATAGTTATAACAAAAAGTGGAGAAAAAAATGACAAATCGGTGCACCAAGTGGCTCTCTATTGGAGGGAATCTCACACTAAAGTTCAGACACAAAAAAACACACCTACCTAATGGAAAAATGTAGCAAAATACGTAGAGACATGGATTTATTCACCAAAGAAAAACCATATGCACTAGAGAGAAGAGTGTTCACCACGTTACTGCTTGAAATAGATTCCTTTTGACATTGGTCAGCTCCAAATTTCACATGTGTAGGTTGGGCCTAAGTCTCATATGCACAGGTCGGCTTCAAATATTCCTTTATTCATTGTTTTGCTCACTCAGTCCTCAACTTTTGCCACTGCTGTTGTGCCCCCCTCAAATGCACTTTGTTTAGTGCCCCCCTCAAATGCTGGAAAATGCTTAGAATAGACCCCATTATATTGTTGTAACCTTTGACCTTAATATGTCCTTTATGCTGGAAGCCAAACTTAGCATATTGATGTATATTTTGCCTTCTTCAATCCACAAAAAAAATTGCTACAAAATCAAATGATGGTCCATACAAAAACTTTATACACGTATAAAACTTCCAATCAATTTGGAATTCTAGCTACAATAATAAAGAATTTAGTATGTCACCTGGGGGTTTAAATAAATGAAGAAAAAAACATTGAAGAAATCGAATCAAATATTCATATACATAAGAAACATAAATTCAAATTAAAAAAAAAAGAACAGACCTGTTGATTCTGAATGACAAATATTCATATACATAAGAAACATAAATTCAAATTAAAAAAAAGAACATACCTGTTGATTCTGAATGACAAATGCCTCCTCTAGCGAAGGTCTCATAAATAAAAATGAAATCAAATGCAAATAGGCATAAAACGAAATCAGTGGTGAATAGGCCCATTAAAATATAGGGTCAAGAGCCATCACAACAAGACCAACATAATGATTGAATTGGAAACTCTCATAAGGAATCTTAGTATTACTGACAAAGATTGAATTGGAACTCTCATCGGGAATCTTAGTATTATTGACAAAGATTGAATTGGAAACTCTCATCAGGCATCTTTATCCTTTCGGCTTCTTCTTTCTCTAGTCTCTCAAATTCTTCTTTCTGCACTCTCTCAGCTTGCTCCTGCTGGATTTTGGCATCTTCCGCATCTTGACATTGTTTCTCCTCATGTTCCTTTTGAAGCCTCTCTGCTTCTTCCCTCTGCTTATCTGTTAGCTCCTTTTGAAGCCTTTGATTTTATTCCTCTTTGAGTCTATGTACCTCTTCTTTATTCTTCTTTTCAGCTTCCTCTTTTTGCTTTATCCCAGCTCCTAAGGCAGTGTTGGACCTGGAACCAGCTCCGCTTTTGGGGCAGTAGTGCTTGCCTAAATTGGTCATGTTTTTGGCACTTCGAAAGAACTCTTCATCTTTGTCAAAAAGGTGCACATAATCAAAATTGACTTGCAGTTAATACAGTGAGCAGCAACTTTTCCTTCGAGATCATGTCTTCTGAAACTCTTTGTTCCAAAATGGAAGGCTTCTAAGTCCTGAGAAAATTCTATACCATTTCTCGCCTTGGGGAGCTAGTATGCTCCAATGGTAAACGGAATCGGTGGGTATGCAGCCTTATTCTTGTCATGGAGCACCTTACTAACTGCATCGATAAAGAGTTTCCTTACAGCTTCATTATGCACTATGTAATCCGTGGCATACCGGGGCAATAGGGACGAGGGTCGACTCCCTCCACACATTCTGATGTATGTTACCTCCAAAGAGAAGTAGTAATATATGAATGATTCTATGATTGGCATATCATTCTCTGATAGGCAATTTGGTTCTTCCTTGAAGAGTAGTTGATATAGGGGCATGATGAACTTTTCACAAATCTAAGTGTAGTGGATTTCATACTTGTGTGCCCACGTCATCTGATAATCCACATGGAGGGGAGACTCGTTTCTCTTCTAGATGCATCCCAAATCAGGGAAAGGGTTATTGATGAATAAACAATCCACCATATAAGAGCACATGAAGAAATTGGCTTTATTTTGTGTCAATCCTCCCTATGCAGCACTTATATGTGAATCCATGCTATCTGAGATGATATCAACCCAGTTGAATATTGTACCATATGTGGCCACATGGAACATCACCGACACCCAGCCGTTTTTATATATGTTTCCATTTTCCACACCGAAAACACGGCTCAACATGAGGGTGATGAGCCTCTACGGAGTCCTCAGGTGTTGACTCTTGTATTCTCCGCTGGCCCTTGACCTAATCTCTCTTTCGGTGATTTTCATCTTCTTGGAATAGTCTAAAGGATCCATTTTGAGTCCTGATATCCACTCATCATTCAGTAGGGCCTTAGGGTAGGGAAATATGTATGCTGTCGTGATATTATTTGGTGCGAAAGATGCAAGGCCCATCCCTGTGACATCTACGATGAATCTGGTGTCAGTATTCACCTGGGGTAGCATCCAACCAATAACCTCCGAGCATGGGAACATCTCCGGTTGAGTGGCCTCTTTGTGGAGACTAGACCTTTTCATGTTCTTATAAACAATTAGCTCTTCCAAGGAGGATTCAGGGAAGTTTTGGTCTTCTACAACTCTGTATAGTTCGCCCCATTGATATTCTGGGGCAGCTCCTGTGATAGCTTATGTGTCATCGAACATCATCTTGAGTGAGGTGTCCAAAAGGATCTCTATGTCTGAGTCTGACTCAGCTAACTTGGCTTTCTTTCTGGCGGATCACCTGTGCATATCAAACATGTGACAACAATGAAGGGACAAATGAGGGATCTCAATTGTTTATGAGCAATACAGTCTAAGGTGCAAATAAGCAGGATAGAACTTGATCTGAGTGTTAATCTCCTTTCCCAAAACATTTACATATAATTAATCCACATAGCAGTTTAATGATCGTGATTCAATCAGAAATTAAGTGTTGTAGACGTTCATCTAGCGCTATTTAGAATTTAATGATGTGAACTACCTATGTCGTTGAAGAAACTAATTTCAAGCAAACCATGCATGTGCAAGACCATCTTTTGAGCAAGAAATAAGAGGTTATGGATGAAACCTTAGTATGGAAAGTTCACGAAAACAAAACAGCTTATGCAGGCGAAACATGTGTGTGCATGGAGAAGCAAAGCATAGTGGTTGTGTAAAATACGATGCAACCTCTCCTCGGTCCAAACCGACTCGACTGGGATGACAAACAGCGTGGTTGTCGGGGTTTAAGGCTCGGGTGAGATTTATTGACAGCAAGCCTATCGTGCTTAGGACAAGAAGCTTCCTAGTGGGTACTGGGTTCAAACTTTGATAAATTCCAAAGTGAAAGGCTTCGACAGACCAGGCTTGACCACGAAACTCATGTTGACAAGGGTACCGAGCGTGGCTAAAACTAGTTGGGGCAGAAGTGTTTTTGGTGTCATGAAAGACAAGGAGGGTCTGGGTTTGAAAGAACTTAGGCTCTAAAGCCAACCATAAACAGTTTTAAAACACAACCCAAATGTTGATGTATATGTAACTTCGAAATGTATTTCATCTATGTATTTTATGTATATTTATTGTACCCTTATTAGAGATGTGTTATTCCTCTATAAGGAAGTGTCGTCATGTGGATTAACAAGTGTCGCAAGTGTGTGTACTTGCCGATGGGTTATTAGACCACCGTGTGTGGGGTCGGCCCTGAAATATATATTATATTGTGGATGTATCTAGATAGACAAGTCGGCCCCATAGTGTAATTGGGAAAACAGGTTAAGTATAAATAGAGATCGGGAGATCTCTATTTGGATCATTCGGAAAGACACACTTCTCTCACTCAGAAAGTGGCGCACTAGTGAGGAGGAGGATCATCTGCTCTAGGAGACTATCTCAAGTGTATTTTGGTTGTACTTTGGTTGGGCCATTGCTCTCTCTATCTCTGAGGAAGTTGTGGGGTTTTTCACCTTAGGGTTTTCCCCATGGAAACTCTGTGTCTCTTCTCTCTCATGCTTTTGATTCTTGTGATGCTTGTCATGCTTATTGTGATTGTTATGCATTGATATACTATATATATTATTCTTTCAGGAAAGATCCAAGAGTATTATGAATTAATGCTCAAAATTTAACATGGGTTCAGAGCTAACCTGAGAAAAAGACATTTTACAGTGACGAAAACTTCAGTTTCTTGCTTATTGGGTTTCTCTCCACAGATTTTGGAAAAGCAGTATAGTAGATTGACTCTACTCATCAACGAGAATCTATCTGTCCAATCAGAATTCAATTCTGAGCATTTTCATATTTGGCCCTAAAAATTAGGGTTTCCACAAAAATATGAATTTTTGAAATCTGAAGACATAGCTGGAAGCTCCTTGCAAAAATCAAATTTTAGAGCTTTGGATCGAGATTTTTGGCTGGGTAGATCTCCGGGAAACTCAAACCCTAACTCAGGGCTCTCCCTAGTGAACCAGGAAGCACAAAAAGGAAAATCTGAAGGGCAAAGCTTTGTTGATCTCAAATTCTGAATGCACCAGGCTGATCAACTCATCAAGGAGCATCTTTCTATCCTTTCAGAAAGTTGAAATTCATATTTTGAATTTTTAGGGTTTTTTAGACAAACCCTAATCCAGGACCAGATCCAGTTTTCAGTATTTCAAGTGGTAAGACCTAAATCTTTTCTATTTCCATTTGAAGTACTCTTTAAGATGTCTCACCACACCAAGATTGAGGATAAGCTTGAAGGAGCTGATAACTTCCAAGCTTGGAAGTATAGGATTGGGTTAATCCTGGAAGAGAATGAATTGGACTCATATGTAAAAGAAGACATCCCTATCCGAGAGGAGGAAGAGGCTAAGGTATTGCATAAGAAGAACTTGGTCAAGGCAAAGAGAATCATTGCTGATTCTATCAAAGACCATCTCATACCCCATGTGTCTTCTCTAAAGACACCCAAGGAGATGTTTGACTCTTTGACCAAGCTATTTGAAGGGAAGAACATAAATCAGAAGATCACTCTGCGGAACTAATTGAAAGGAGTAGAGTTTCAGAATGGAGAAACCATTCAATCTTATTTTTCAAGGGTCTCCCAGATCAAGGAACAACTAGAAGCAGTGGATGAAATGGTGGAGAATGGTGAATTGGTGATGACCACTCTAAATGGCCTACCTAGGTCATGGGATTCCTTTATTCAAGGAATTTGTGCAAGGAAGAAGTTGATCTCCTTCAACAGATTGCGGGAAGAATGCTCTCAAGAAGAATCTAGGCTTGTGGCCCGAGAAGAAAAGATGGGAAATGAAGATCAAGCTCTCACAGCACATGCCAGGAAAGGCAAGTCCAAGAAGGAATCATCTCATAATAGGAGATTCTCACACCAAAATTATCATAAAGATAAGAAAGATCTCAGATGCTTCAGTTGCAATGAGAAGGGACACTTTGCTTCAGATTGTCCCAAGAAGAAGAAAGACAACAACAACAACTTCAACAAGAAGAAGAAGAATAACAAAAGAAGATATCATGCTCATGCTGCTGAAGATGATGAACCCCCCAAGAAGAAGGCTAGGGCATAAAGTGATAGTGATGATGACTCATCAAGTGAAGAAGAGTATGTTCTAATTTCTGCTCTCACAGGTACTATCTCCCATGGTTGTAATGATTGGTTGATTGACAGTGGGGCTTCCAAACACATGACTGGGTTTAAGGAATCTTTTTTGAATCTATCTGAACATGAATCACCCCATAAGGTGAAACTTGGGGATGATTATCTATACCCAATCAAAGGAAGTGGTGAAGCCTCCTACAACCTAGATTCAGGAAAATCCTTGAAGATGAAAGAAGTCCTTTATGTACCTGGGCTCAAGAAGAACTTACTCTCCATCTCTGCATTGGATGCAAAAGGTATGAGAGTTGCATTTGTGTATGGCCAAGTCCTAATGTGGCCAAAGGGAAAGACCATAGATGATGCAGTAGTAATTGGAGAGCAAGAGGGAGGTTTGTATATATTGAAGAGACAACCTGAACATGCCATGGTACATGAATCCATAGAGCCAAGTGAACTTTGGCATAGAAGACTTGCTCATATGCACTATAGGGAACTTCCAATTGCAAGCAAGGCTGTAAAGGGTCTTCCTGAAATCAAGACCAAACATGAAGGTGTTTGCAAAGGATGTGCAAAAGGTAAGAACATTAAGAAGGCTTTCCCAAGCAGTGAAAGCAAGGCAAAGGATATCCTGGAAATCATCCACTTAGATGTATGTGGTCCTATGTCATCCAATTCTCTAAGTGGGTATGTTTACTATGTTTCATTTATTGATGACTTATCCATGAAGACTTGGGTATACTTCTTGAAGAACAAAGATGAGGTGTTTGATAAGTTCAAGGAATTCAAAACCTTGATGGAGAATCAAACTGACAAGAAGATCAAAACATTCAGATCCAACAATGGTGGAGAATTCACCTCAGGTGACTTCAAGAAGCTTTGCAGTGATTCAGGGATTAAGAGGGAGTTGACTACTCCTTATAATCTTCAACAGAATGGAGTTGCAGAGAGGAAGAACAGAACAATCATGGAAGCAGCAAGGGCAATGTTTCATGACCAGGATCTACCTATGCATCTATGGGTAGAAGCAGCTAGAACAGATGTATATGTGCAGAACAGAACACCCCATAAGATATTGGACAACAAAACTTCAGAAGAGGTCTTTTCTGGTAAGAAACCTGAAGTCAACCATCTCAGAATATTTGGTTTTCCAGTATACACTCATGTCCCAAAGGAAAAGAGAACCAAACTACATCCTTCAGGAAAGAAGGGTATCTTTGTGGGTTACAATGAAAGCACGAAGGCTTACAGATTATACTTTCTAGGGTTCAAGAAGATTGATGTCAGCAAGGATGAATATAAGTTCAAGGACAGGTAATCCAGGAAGCAAAGATCAAGAGGGAGCACACTCCAGCAGCTCCTGCAAAGATGCAGATTTTCAGAGGGAGTTGACCATCTTCCTACATTCCAAAATAGAAAGGTGTAGAAGAAGCTACTTCAGCATCTCCTACCAGGAAGCAAAGACTCAGAGGGAGTCCACCCAACAATCAAACAAAGATAAGTATTTCAATTATCATTTCTTGCCTATTTTTGTTTAAATAATATTATGCTTGTGTTCCTAGACTTAGGAGATGTATTGTGCATATTAGAATGATTGCATTAATGAACAGTATACTACTAATATGCATGTGATGGGTAAGTGGCCTATGGCACTGTACAACATTCCAGTGCTACTTATCTAGAATGAAACCTCTTTGCTGACATGTTGGGAGTAGTGAAAACTCTTAACAATGTTCTGGTAGAGACTGGAAGGCATCTAGAAAGTTATGGAACATGGATAAATGTTGTATTGAAGCATTGGCTAAGATAACTGCATGACTGCATGACATATTTCTTTATGTGTAAAAAATTTGTTCTGAAAATTATGAGATGTTTCTAATCATGCAATTTAACTTGTTTTGTAGGAAAGACCGTATATCTTCACCTACAAAAGGACTACAACATTTGTTCCAACAACAAAGATATCTATTGAAGATATTGAAGTTCCCGAGATCTGGGATGAAGAAATGGAATGCCATGATCCGTCGATCATAAAGAAGATGTTTGGGATGCAGTCCCAAGACCTGACAGGGAGTCACATGTGTGCAGATTGAAGAAATCCTTGCATGGCTTGTAGCAAGCTCCCAAAACTTGGTGTGATACAAAGAGGAAGCTTGTGGCAAAGTGCAGGTGGGATCTTCCTTGGTCAAGGGAAGTACATAGTAGATATCCTGAAGAGATTCGGGATGATGGAATTCAAGGCCATGGCCACACCTATGGCATCGAATCTGAAGCTTCTCTGTGATGCTTCATCTGAGCCGGTTGATGTCTCTATGTATCGTCAGCTGATTGGGTCCTTGATGTACCTGACGAACACGAGACCCGATATTTGCTTTGCGGTGAACACATTGAGCCAATTCCTGACGGATCCGAGGAGTGTTCACCTGGTTGCTGTAAGCATGTTCTGAGGTACATGAAGGGTACAGTGGATTATGGGCTCAAGTATGAGGTGAATCAAAAGTTTAACCTGCAAGGTTATTGTTAACGCCCAAAAAGTGCTCACTAGCTCATTTCCCTATTCACATGACCCATTTGTCCACTTTTTCACCATTTGAACCTCTAAAGCCAACAAAAGGTCACCAAAAGGCCTTAATACACCCCTTTTTCCACTCAAAATGAGTATTTTTCCTAAAAAAGCATAAAAAACCCTCAAAAAGGGTCCAAAATTCCCAAAATATTAAAAAGGGAATAAAAATATTCAAAAAAGGAAATAGGAGGGAAAAGTACCTAAACCATGTTGGTCAATACCATTGGTTTCCACAAAACCACAATGGTATTCCCCACCACCAAAACCTATAAAAAGGTGGTAGGGGCTCCTCATTTCACATCCATCCATCTTCCTATCCTCATGCTGCCAAAATCTCCCTTGTTCTTTTGGCCATTGTAGCAACCTTGGAGAAAGGACCCTTTGGAGTTTGGAGCTGCTCACCATTGGAGCTTGTCAACTATCTTCATCACTTGGAGGTATTATCGCAAGCACTTGCTTGCCCCCATTTTCAATACAAATTTATTTTTTCTATATTTCTTGTTCTTCTTTTTTAATTCAAAAATGCACATGCTAGTTTAGTTTTAGATTTAGATTTAGTTTATTATTTTTGCTTAATATTGAAATTGCTGCTACTAGTTAGCAGGTGCCCATAGCACTAAGCTTGGTTGCAAAACCAAGCCAACAGTTTTTGGCGACTCCGCTGCTTTTCGAATCTTTAGATCTCACTTTTGCTTTAGATCTTAGTTTTTGATTGTATTAGTTAGTTTTATTCATAGATCTGCCACCCTAGACAGCAGATCCATTGCTATTCTAGATATTGGCCCATTTTATTGCCATTAACAACCCAAAATTCTCAATTTTCGGGTTCATTTTTCGGCATCACTGTACGGCTTTCGCCTCGCGGCTTTTTTCCTGACAGTCGCACGGCTCATCGCGACTGCGTGGCTCTTTTCCGCGCGGTTCCCCGCGGCTTCGCAACCTATTTGCACGCTGCACATCGCGGCTTCATGGACATTTTCCGTGTTGCACATCGTGACTGTGTGACGAAATCCCGCGCTGCACAGCGCGGCTTCGCGGCTGAAACCCGCGCTGCCCATCACGACTGTGCGACAGAAACCCGCTCGGTCCATCGCGACTGTTCTGTCAAAACCCACGATGCTAATTTTTTCATTCGGCCGATCCGTTTAAAAAATTAATTTTGAACTGTATTTTCTACCCACTAAGCTATTTTACGGTATCAAAAAATCTGCATTATTACAGCCATTTAATCTTTTTACTATTTAGAATGCATATTTAAAATAGTCTTTTTAAAAAATTTCAGAAAGTGAAAGAAGGATTTATTTTTGCATTTTATCTAGATTAAAAAATTTTGCTGTTTACTTCTTTAATATTTTGCCCTTAGCAATTTTTGAAAAAGAAATCCATTTATTTCTTAAAGAAGTCATATTATTTGCTTTCCTATTTCAAAATATCCTTTGTTTTTTGAATAGTCTTTACAAAGCATTTAATTTCCATTTATTGAAAAAAGTCATAATATTTGCTTTTTATTTCAAAAGATCCTTTGTTTTTTGAACATTTTCTGCAAAGCATTTACTTTTTTCAATTTCAGTTTAAATACCACACTTGCACCCACTCAAACACATAATTTAAACTGAGCCTTAAAAAGTACCCTAACTTCAAACCAACTTTTAACCCCACTTGGGGAACACTTAAAAGAACATTGTAGCTAGGTAGTATTGAGGGGATAGGTGTTCCAATAACACCCCTCAGTTATTACATCTGAGACATAGAAGTTGTCCATTAGGGAACCAAAATCTCCTAGTATTTTTTGGCACAGTCACAACCGGTTTATGGGAAGGCCTCTCCCCTAGGAGGGTTGAAGTCGCGAGGATGGTTCCGGAAGCCTGAGTGGAATACCGAAATCCATTCAGTAACCGAAGGGCTACCATTCGCAGTTCTCGAGATATCCCTGTATGGGGGTATTGCGGTAAAGGGACCAAACGACAGATTTACCTTTTCTCGACGTGTCATGAACGGAGTATCCTAGTTGCCATTCTTTAGGATTGATTACCCAGTGTCCCTCCCGGTAGGGGGATATCTAGCCGTTGACTCAACACTCATATTGTCTGACTTGGATTTCATCACCTTGCAGAGAATATCATTTGTTGATTCACAATACTTTTAATTAGGTGTTTGCATGATACAATCCACCTTTGGTCTAGATACACCTCTTTTTTCTAGAAGTTGTTTGCATGTTGGTATTCTGACCATTTTTTGCATCCCTCCACTTATTATAGCACAACTGCTATAATAAGTGCCTTTTTGAGGTTGATTTTTTGGCCTGAGAGCCTTCATTTTCACTCCCCTTCTTGCACCCTTGGTTGCATTATGGTTTTGAGTTATTTATACATTACCATTTTTACACATCATATTTTTTACACAAAAACTTATTTCTCACCATTGAGAATTTTAGACTCTCTCGTCGTCTTCAGGGAAAACTCCCAGAGTTCAGTCTACTTGGCTCGCCACGTCACCGACGCCGAGCCTTATCCCTTGACTCGACACATCGTCGGTCAAACAGACAGTCATCCAATTCTGACACGCCTCACTTCACATCTGATTCTAAGGCAAAATCCAAAAACCCCACTGCGTTATTCCCAACCAACCTTATGGCTGGAACACCATTTGACCCACTTTTTACTAGCACCATAGGTGAGACATCCACAGACCCTTCTGTTGTGGTGCCATCCATGGCAACCACCACCCCCCTAGGTATGCCTAATATGGCAGAAACTCCACATTTAGGAATGCCCAACACAGGGCCACCTCCTGTTATAGGAATTCCCAACACAGGGCCACCACTTGTTATGGGTATGCCCAACATAGGGGTCACACCCCCTCTGAGTTCCACAACCCAGATTCCAAGAATCACCACTACTATTCCTAAGCCCAGTGTAACCCATGCTGCACTTGGAAACGCTGGTCCATACCAGACCACGGCTATTGGAGGACACATACCTTCAATACCTACCATACCTTTAGGCGCTACTGGACCCCTACATCATACCACCATGACTAGTCATGTCCCAGTCCAAGTCACTACATCTGCTAGCTTACCGTGCATGGCGAGTCTGAACTTACCAGACTTAGCCAGGCTCACCAATGATCCTATCCGACACGATCCTGCGTGGCCTCACATGCCCACCAAACTCCCCTCTGACATCCCTAAGTTTGAGGGCTAGGCAGGTGAGGACCCCCAGAACCATATCATGTCCTTCCATCTATGGTGTTCCTCCAACTCCATAGTGGAAAACTCTGTCCGCCTCCGCCTGTTACAGCACACCTTCACTGGCTCTGCAGCTAAGTAGTATATCGAGCAGCCCCATGGGACGCATGCCACCTTTACCTCCCTTGCCTCGACCTTCCTGCAGTTCTTCCAGTTACCTGTCTGCTATGATGCGGGAGTTGAGATCCTACTATCTTGCAGACAGAACACGGCCACCCACATCACTGACCACATTCATGAGTGGCGTCAACGCTGAAGCCTCTGCAAAATCAAGTTAGATGACTGCATCTTCTTAGATTGGTTTCTAAAATCACTCCTCCCCCTCATTGCGAAGGATGTGGCATCCGAACGACCCCAGTCTGAAGAAGAAGCCATCCTCAAAGCCCAGCAGTTTGACATCATTTACGCCCAGTCGGGTTATCTATATACCATTATAACGGATGCCCCTCGAGCTGATTCATCCCAACACAATGTGTCGGGGGCATCCCACGCTGCAGATGGCATCATTGGTCATATTACCCCGCATCCCCAACCCTTTTCCATTGCACATCCTAGCCATGGTCCCGACCTTTCGCGGGCTACATCCCAATCTAGAGCAACCAATTCATATGCTCCCATGGCACATCACCACCATACCCACGGACCTTCATGTCCACCTCAGTGCTTTGGTCATGCACCACCCGTATACACCCCTCCAGTCGCACCTCAACCTGTGTACTACCCACAGCTAGCTGCGACAGCTAACCCAACACCTCCAATAGCTCAGGGTTACCAACAACCCCAGCAGGTAACTGGACCACCTCCAACCCCACCAGTTTATTATCCACCACAACCTGCTCCCACACCTGCGGCGAACCAAAATCCTCCCACTGCTCAAGGGCAAGTGTACACACAGCACAACCACCCCTAGCACCAAAACAACCAGCGCAACCAAGGTGCGCAACAGAACCGTGGAAGAGGACGTAACCGCGGTAATAACCAACAACATCAGCAAGGTCCTCCACCTCCCAATCCTCCACAAAATAACAATGCTGCTCCCCCCAATCGGAATCCGGGTCGTAATCCCGGGCAGCCTAAAAATAGTAACCTCAGAACAAACCATCCTTGTTCTATTTGCGGGGTTTATGGTCATTACACGCATGCTTTCCCACATTTGGAGCGAGCTCGGCAACTCTAGACTGATGATGCCCGTCGTCAAGGGCAAGCGGCTCCTCAGCCGCCACCCAACCCTCCACCACCTCAACATCAACCTTTAGTGCTGCAAAACCCCTTTCCAAACCAAGGTGTATTGAACTCTCAGCCGTTAGCTCCCCCTCAGGGCAATGCGCCACTGCAACAGATCACCTATGCCACTCCTGATCAACCCATGTTCGATTCAGGTACTCACCACTTGTTGATGATGTCAACCGCCGATGCCAACCTCCAAACCCATCGGAACCAATATGGCTCCACCTCTGAAACCCCTCCTGCCGACAAAAACACTAACGTTAATCCCACAGATCAAACGTTACGTATACCTCCGGCCCCACTTGATGGCGCTCCCAAAGCACCTTGCTTCCCACTTCGCCGCATCAATAATAACCCCAATGCTCGCGCTGCGTCAAATTACAACATTGTAGACGACTTAGCCCAGTCTCCTGCAACCATGTCTGCTTTGGAAGTCCTAAAGAACTGTCCTTTGCAGCACAAGACTTTTCTCTCTGCCATCGGCACTATTGACCCCAATGATTAACAACTGATCGCATTCGATTCAGACCAGTCTGAACCACGACTGCCTTCCAGTTTAGCATTCCAAGTTTCCATTTCCATTCGGAATCTTGTCATCCATCGGTGCATTATCGATGAAGGGGCCTCTACATGCGTCATTTCCACATTCGTTTGGCAGAAGTTGAGATCCCCTACCCTCCAGCAGTCCACCACTGCGTTGCGAGCCTACGACGGCCGTTCGGCTCAACCCCAGGGTCTCTTACCTAATGTCCCCATCCAGCTGGCTGGTAAAACCGTACTTATTGACATTGAGGTCATCAATGCCCAACTTGACTATAACCTTTTACTTGGCTGTAGCTACATGTATGCCATGCGGGCTATTGCCTCATTCGTTTTTCGTACCATGCAGTTCCCCCATGAGGGACACATGGTCAAGGTCGACCAACTCACCTATTACAATCCCAAGGCCCCCGCTACACCTGAAAATGTTCTCCCCATGGTTGAACAACCTATTTGTGGTGCAAATACCTCGTTTGTTTCCTCTGTGGGACCCAGACTATACTCCGATGCGCCGATGACTTCTACATTCCAGGACATTCCACCACCGTCACCGAAGACACACGTCGCTAACCTCTGTACTCTTTCCCACAATACACAAACGCCCAACAATCAATCATCCGCGTTACCTAAACCACCATTGGTACCTAGTCACATTGGGGTTACACCCATCCACACAATCCCCTTTCTATTCCCTCCTTCGGGCGTAGTAAGCGCTCCGGTTATGGCTACCCTTAGTCTCCCCAAGATAACCTTGGGATTACCCGTGTGGTATATTTCGCCTCCTGTTCCCCCGTCGACACCAAATGTCATCCTGCAACCAGTGCAACCCATTGTCACTTCTACCCAACCACCTCCCGGTATCACGACTCCTTCGTCATCAACGAATCCCCCTCCTCTCATCAGGCCCACTAGGGGCAGAGGCCCACAACCATACACTGCCGTACCTCCTCCCAAAGCATTTAAACCTCCCCCCGTGTTTCATGCTCCTCCCAAGTGCTCGTTGTGTGATGAGTTAGGCCATCCAACTCATCAGTGTCCACAGTTACCTGCATTACAGGAACACATGCAAATGCTGGATGATGACCCCAATATCCCGGTTGTCAAACTCGACCCAAATCCCAAGCCTCACGATAAGTCACTATGCACTAACCACCCTTGTGCCATATGCGGTGTTTACGGCCATTACTCACATCACTATCCTGATATCCCAGATTACAGAGCAGCGTTGTATGAGTTGAACAATGTCGACTTAGAAATATCTCCTCCCCTCATCGAGGAGATCTACCCTCCCCCATCATCCTCATCCAGAGAGATTAACACCATTTTAATGATTTCTTCGACTACCACTTTCAAACCAGAACCCCTCGATTTGTGGTCTGACTACTTCAATACTGACGAGCAAATTTTGGAAACACTCACTGCACCCAAACACCCTTGGGACGATATGCATCATCGCTCATACTTCCTCCCAGAGGCGTCTACATCCACGACATCTAACCAGTTATCGGTCAAATCGAAAGATTTCATACCCACTAAGGTCGATTGGTTAAAGGACCCCATCCCAGCACCGGATGCCTTTGAAGAAGGGAACATGTCCAACATTTCCCCCATTATACAAATAGACATTTCCACCACACCTGGGAAACCCGAGCTCATCTCGCTGGGTGCATCTTGCACTCAAGCGGAGACTCAGGCATACAAATTTTTTTTTCAAGAATTCTGTGATGTCTTTAGCTGGTCCTATACCGAAATGCCTGGTCTTGACCCCGCCATTATAGAGCACCACATTGACACATGGCCTGAGGTCCCCCCCGTTCGTCAGAAACAGCGACCCATTCATCCTTCCAAGCTCCCCGCTGTTAAAGCCGAGGTTGAGAAACTTCGCAAAGCAGGATTCATTTATCCTATTCCTCATACCACATGGGTTTCAAACCTCGTTCCCGTCAACAAAAAACAAGGCACCCTTAGAGTATGCATCGACTTTCGTGATTTAAACCGCGCTTGTCCCAAAGAAAATTTCCCCACGCCATTCATCGACCAACTCATTGATGCGTGTGCGGGACATGAAGTCCTATCTTTCATGGACGGTTTTTCCAGATACAACCAGATTCAGATCCGTAAGGAGGATCAATACAAGACTGCCTTTACCACCCCATGGGGCACATTTGCCTATCGTGTCATGCCTTTCGGCCTCAAAAATCCTGGTGCCACCTTCCAACGGGCCATGACCTATTGTTTTCACGACTTGGTCCATATCCTGCAGGTCTATCTTGATGACCTTACAGCTCATTCCCAGAAACGATCAGACCACCTTAACGACCTCCGACAAGTTTTTCTGCGTTGTCGCAAATATAAAATCCGCTTGAACCCACACAAGTGTGTCTTTTGTGTTCCTGCAGGCCATTTGTTGGGTTTCATTGTTTCCCAAGATGGAATTACTGTCTATCCCCTGAAAGTCAAAGCCATCTTAGACCTTCCCTCTCCCTGCACGCTTCGGCAACTCCAGAGTTTGCAGGGGTAGTCCAATTTCCTTCGTCGCTTCGTGCCTGATTACGCCACCAAAGTTCACCGATTCTTACGCCTACTTCGCACCCACATACCCTTTGTTTGGGATGAGCAAGCAGAAACGATATTCGAAGCCCTCAAGAAAGCTCTCACACAAGCCCCCTTGATCTCCCCTCCGGATTTCTCTCAGGACTTCATCCTTTACGTCTTGGCATCTGAACATGCCGTGTCTGGAGTCTTGGTCCAAGAAGATGCCTCCCACCAAGAACATGTCATTTATTACGTTAGCCAGACATTGTCTGGCCCACCCCTACGTTACCCATACGAGGAAAGATTAGCCCTAGCTGTAGTCTTTTCCATCCAAAAATTGTGACACTACATTCTGCTCGATCATACCACGGTTTTCACCGACTCCAACCCTATGGTCTATCTCCTAAACCGCTAGCTCCTACAAGGTCGTGTTGCTAAATGGGTCATTATCCTCCAGGAATATGACCTCACTTTCAAAACTCCCAAGAGCACCAAAGCCCTCGCACTTGCCCACCTCATCACGGACCTCACATCCTCGTCATCATCACCCGCTATCCAAACGGATCTGATTGACGATCACATCTTCATTATTTCGTCCGACAACCCATGGTACGGTGACATCCTAATGTACCTCCGCACGCAGAAGTTTCAACCCCACATTGATCGTGAAGGACGCCGTCGTATACGACACCACGCCCCCCGATACCTCTTGTTAGGAGATGTACTTTATTGACGTGGTGTTGATACCATCCTCCAACGTTGCCTATCCCATAGCGAGGTAGAACAAGTCCTCAATGATTGTCATAGCGGTGCCTGCGGAGGCCATTTTTTCGGCATGGGCACCGCCCAGAAGATCATTCGTGCAGGTTACTTTTGGCTGACATTATTTACTGACTGCATCATCACAGTCAAACATTGCCAAAATTGTCAACTTTTTTCTCCCAAAGCAAGAACCCCACCCGCCCCCCTTCATCCAGTCGTTACTGCCGGACCATTCTGCAAATGGGCCATTGATTTCCTTGATTGCAATCCAACATCAGCCAGCGGTCACAAACATATTATTGTGGCCGTAGATTATTCACCAAGTGGGCGGAGGCCATGCCAACTTACAATTGCATAGCCGACACCACAGCCCGGTTCTTTCTCAACCATGTTATCGCACTTTTTGGAGTGCCAAAGCAACTTGTCTCCGACCGCGGCTCTCACTTCGAAGACGCCGTCTGGAAAGAACTATCAACCTTACTGAAATTTGAACACCATTTCTCCTCTTCCTACTACCCCCAAGGAAATGGCCAAGTCGAAGCGATAAACAAAATTTTGAAAACCATCCTCCAGTGCACTGTAGACAAACACAAGTCAAATTGGCACCACATGCTCTTCCCGGCACTATGGGCATACCGCACATCAACTAAAACCGCCACCGGTTTTACCCCTTTCCACTTAGTTCATGGTGTCAAATCCGTCCTCCCCATTGAGTGCCAGATTCCAACCCTACATATGGCTGTTGAACTCCTACCGGACACTGCCCCAATAGAGCAACGCTTACTACTCCTGGAGCAAGCCGATGAAGATCGGCGCACAGCCCTTCAAAACATGGAAGCAGCCAAGAACCGATCCAAATTGAATTATGATAAACATGTCCACCCAAGAACTTTTTCTGAAGGGGACCTTGTCCTCTCCTACGATCAAGCTCATGAAAAAACTGGAAAAGGAAAGTTTGTATCCATGTGGCAAGGCCCATATATTATACACACTTGCCTCGGACAGGGGGCATACATTCTGACTGATTCAGAAGGCAACCCCCTCCGCAACCCACGCAACGGGTTGTACCTCAAACGATTTTACCCATAGTAAACCGGATGGACACCATCGTCCATTGTAGAACTTCACAATAGTTATTTCCTTTTCCTGTTTTCATCAGGTCCATTTTTTGACCATTTTTTGGATGCCCTTGTCGCCTCGGTTTGTGTGCCACATCGACCGACGTTCATTTTTCGATGAGTTTTATATCGCCGGATTCAGTTTTTCGCGCTTGTGATGATGCTTGAGATCATTTCTCGCTCTCACGCCCAGATTTTTAGGGCATTTTTCCATGCCCCCTCGTCGCCTCGATTTGCGTGCCACATCGGTCGTCATCCGTTTTCAGTGAGTCTTATATCGTTGGATTCAGTTTTCCGCGCTCGTGATGATGCTTGAGATCATTTCTCGCTCTCATGCCCAGATTTTTTGATCATTTTTTTTTCCACACCCCCTCGTCACCTCGATTTGCGCACCACATCCACCGTTCTCCGTTTTTTGACAATCTTTATATCGTCGGATCCAGTTTTCCGTGCTTGTGACGATGCTTGAGATCATTTCTCACTCTCACGCCCATACTTTTCGGCCACTTTTTCTGAAATGCCCTCTCATTGCCTCGGTTGGCGTGCCACATTGGCCGTAACCCCCTTTAGACAATCTTTATGTCACCAGATCCATTATCCCGCACACATGATGACGCTTGAGACCTTTTTTCGCTCCCATCAATCCCTTGTTGTTCGGTATGATTTTATCCCTTTTTCGGGCTGAGCAATCCCTTTTACGAAAAAGGCACTTAGGGAGTTTCTATTAAGCTCTTTTCTGACTCCTAAAACAATGAAAAGATCGTTGAGCAATCTTGCTTCCTTTCATGCTCGCTAAACGTATCTGAAAGGGCGTCTACCTGGTATAAGTTTACCCCTTTTCCGGACCTCGTAGACTAATTATGAAAAAGGAATACTCTAGTCACATCGGCTAGAAGAGTTCTCCATCTGCATCATTTTATGCTTTTTCGGGCCTTGGAGACTAAACTTACGAAAAAGAACACCAATGGAGTCCCCTTACCGCTTTCAGACTCCCTAAACATGAAAGCGACCATGAGCAATCACCATCCCGGGCTCGTAAAACCAACAGGACAGTAGTCATAACCACTGCAGAGTCTTCTTATCGTTTTCAAACTCCTTAAAAATGAAAGCACCAATGAGCACGAACAGTCCTGGGCTCACAAATCCACAGGATAGTACCATTTCAGAGCACACTTTTATGCCTTCTTGGAGCTCATTTAAACTACGAAGAAGGACCCAATGGTTCTTCTCGGTGCCACAACAGATCACGTCTACTCATATGGTAGCTTCCCCATTTGGTCACCTTTGTTCAGAGTATTCTACAGTATGTCACCCTGAGAACCCCTCGACAGCACCCATCAGCTTGACCCCCCCCCCGAGTCAATACATACCCTTCAGTCCCTAAAAAGCAATGATACCCGCACCTACAAGTCAGTTCCCTACGCTGTCAGGTCAACCATGTCATCATGCTCTGAACAAAGGAAGTTTGACTCTACCCACTATATGACCCCAGTTACTTCCCATCCCCACAAGTATGTCAGTCCTACCATCAGTACTACCACACTTCAGTTCTACAGCTCGCGCTCCTATCAAGGAAACATCATTGCCTTGTTAGTTGCCGGTCTCCCTCTATCGACGACAACCAAATTTATTCCAGAGGATAGACCTAGAGGTCCCTCTGTCTTGGACTCATCACCATTTATGATGAGTGCCTACAAATCATTTCGAGAAGAGTCCTCAGTGCTTCTCCAAATGGTTGTTTCTCACATGCTCGAATTCAACACCTTGATCACATCGTTGAGACTCGCATAGGGCATTGGTTCGTTCAGTTATTAGTCGAAGACCCCGGATACCATCTGACTCCTCCACATTTGAGAGTCTACCTATGGATACAACCAGTTACACTTTTCCTATAGATATCCGGGTTGCGCATGGCGATAGTATTCAGATGTACCCCAGTTTTATACTCCTTCGAGTATACAGTTACATATACTTCCCAGAGATGGCTCACAGTCATTACGTCCCTACAGATGTTGGACACCTTCAGTTTCAGCAGTTCATTAGTTATTCCAGTATATCAGTTATTGAGATCAGTCATGATCATGAGTACATCCCAAAATAATGTCCCCTCTAGACCATTATGATGTACCAATATATTTTTTATATATTAGATCCCCCTTTTTGGGACTAATTGTTATGTATATGTCTTGATACGAGCATGAGTATGCCCGCCTCGTCCATTATCAAAGATTATTCCTCATTCATATTGAGGCCATGTAACATTTGTTTATTTTTTGCAGCTTCCAAGGTCCGTGGATCCAGACTCCAAACGGTCTCTTCTCCTCCCCAAACCCCAGAAAAAAGACAAAAGAACTATGATGTCTATCGGCCATATGATGAGCTCCTACCCTCACACATCAGGGGGCAATCTGTTAACACCCAAAAAGTGCTCACTAGCTCATTTCCCTATTCACATGACCCATTTGTCCACTTTTTCACCATTTGAGCCTCTGAAGCCAACAAAAGGTCACCAAAAGGCCTTAATACACCCTTTTTCCACTCAAAATGAGTATTTTTCCTTAAAAAACATAAAAAAACCCTCAAAAAGGGTCCAAAATTCCCAAAATATTAAAAAGGGAATAAAAATAATAAAAATATTCAAAAAAGGAAAAAGGAGGGAAAAGTATCTAAACCATGTTGGTCAATACCATTGGTTTCCACAAAACCACAATGGTATTCCCCACCACCAAAACCTATAAAAAGGTGGTAGGGGCTCCTCATTTCACATCCATCCATCTTCCTATCCTCATGCTGCGAAAATCTCCCTTGAGATTTTGGCCATTGTAGCAACCTTGGAGAAAGGACCCTTTGGAGTTTGGAGCTACTCACCATTGGAGCTTCTCAACTATCTTCATCACTTGGAGGTATTATCACAAGCACTTGCTTGCCCCCATTTTCAATACAAATTTATTTTTTCTATATTTCTTGTTCTTGTTTTTTAATTCAAAAATGCACATGCTAGTTTAGTTTTAGATTTAGATTTAGTTTATTGTTTTTGCTTAATATTGAAACTACTGCTACTAGTTAGCAGGTGCCCATAGCACTAAGCTTGGTTGCAAAACCAAGCCAACAGTTATGTTGATTCAGATTGGGATGGCAGTGCTGTAGATAGGAAGAGCACATTTGGATGCTGCTTCAGTATGGGATCATGTGTGATCTCTTGGTTTAGCAGGAAGCAGTCCTGCGTAGCACTGAGTATAGCTGAGGCAGAGTATGTTGCAGCCTGTTCAGCTAGTTGTGAGGTAGTATGGCTATGGAAGCTACCATCTGAGTTATTTGATCTCTCGTTGGATGCTACTGGTATCTTTTGTGATAACCATAGTTGTGTGAAGCTGTCCGAGAACCCAGTGTTTCATGATAGGTCGAAACACATAGAGATCAAATATCACTATATCAGGGATATGGTGCAGAGAGGAGCTGTGAAGCTCCTGTATGTTGCGACGGACGAGCAGATTGCAGATGTGCTGATGAAGCCACTAGCCAGGGTGAAGTTCGAGTACTTCAGGGAGAGGCTTGGCATTCTTCAGATTGATGACACTTCGAGGAAGAAGTGATGGACACATTTGCTGAAGCCATTCCAAGCATGTTGGAAGGAGGATCCTTCACATGGCTGTGGATGTAAGCACTGGATGATGAGCATCAGGATGATGTTCTGGTTTCTTCTTTGTATGATCAGTTGGATTATTTATATATGTATGCATCATGTTGGATGTTGGATATGATCAGTTGGATCATTTATACGTATATGTATGTATGCATCATTTTGGATGCTGGATATGATCAGTTGGATCATTTATATGTATGTACGCATCATGTTGGATGTTGGATATGATCAGTTGGATCATTTGTATATGTATGTACGCATCATGCTGGATGCTGGATATGATCGGTTGGATCATTTGTATGTATTTTTGTATATGCATCATATTGGATGCTTGGACCATGTATCTATATATGTATCAGGTGGATACATTGTATGATCATAAATCATGTATGGTGATATGTATCATGTATTTGTATTTGTATCAATTGGATACATTGTATGATCAGGTGGATCATGTATGATGATATGTATTAGGTAGATACTTGGTATCCATTAGGTAGATGCATTGTATGATCAGGATGATCATGGATGGCGAGCTTCAAGATGTTGCTCCAGATGACATGCAGCAGGATGTTGCAGTGATGATGATCAGGATGATCGTGTGTACATCAGGATGATGTATGGTGAGTATCAGGTTGATACTCTATGGCCGTGGAACAAGTTGTGTAGATAAGCATGTAATTTGTGCCCTGGGAGATTTGCAGATAGTCTTTCGAGGTTTTTCCTATGGCATGTAATTTGTACCCTGGGATATCTGGAAAATGCTCTTTCGAGGTTTTGCTTGGGAGGACATATAATTTGTGCCCTGGGAGATCTGATAGGTTGAGCCATGTTCTCGTAATCAGTCTTGGGATGCTCTTTCGAGGTTTTTCCATGACCATATGTAATTTGTGCCCTGGGAGATCCGATAGGTTGAGCCTTGTGCTCGTAATCAGCCCTGGGATGCTCTTTCGAGGTTTTGTGGTGACCACATGTAATTTGTGCCCTAGGTGATCTAATAGGTTGAGCCTTATGCTCGTAACCAGTCCTGGGATTCTCTTTTGAGGTTTTGTGGTGGGGTCACATGTAATAAGTCTTGGAGATCTGGACAGGATGAAAAACGCCTCAGATTCTCTTTAGAGTTCTTGCTAGTCAAGAGACTCTTTTAAGGTTTTGTGACACACATAATAAGTCCTCAGATTTCTACAGTATGGCCAGTGATGACGAAGACCTGCAGGTGGTGGGCCTACATCCAATATGAAAAAGGACTGGCTCTGTAGAACTTCCTATGACGAGTAGAGTCAGAGATTGGTTGAGATAGCAGCAGCAGTGACGATGCATCGATGACGATGATCCCGAGAAGAAGAATTGTCTAGCAGATTTGTGTCGAGAAATACCTTCCTAGTTAAGAGGGAGTGTTGATGTATATGTAACTTCGGAATGTATTTCATCTATGTATTTTATATATATTTATTGTACCCTTATTAGAGATGTGTTATTCCTCTATAAGGAAGTGTCGTCATGTGGATTAACAAGTGTCACAAGTGTGTGTACTTGCCGATGGGTTATTAAACCACCATGTGTGGGGTCGGCCCTGAAATATATATTATATTGTGGATGTATCTAGATAGACAAGTCAGCCCCATAGTGTAACTGGGAAAACAGGTTAAGTATAAATAGAGATCGGGAGATCTCTATTTGGATCATTCGGAAAGACACACTTCTCTCACTCAGAAAGTGGCGCACTAGTGAGGAGGAGGATTATCTTCTCTAGGAGACTATCTCAAGTGTATTTTGGTTGTACTTTGGTTGAGCCATTGCTCTCTCTATCTCTGAGGAACTTGTGGGGTTTTTCACCCTAAGGTTTTCCCCACAGAAACTCTGTGTCTCTTGTCTCTCATGCTTTTGATTCTTGTGATGCTTATCATGCTTATTGTGATTGTTATGCATTGATATACTGTATATGTTATTCTCTTAGTAAAGATCCAAGAGTATTGTGAATTAATGCTCAAAATTTAATACCAAAAGCTAAACAGAGGGCCCCAAGCAGACAAAATAAACGGAACAGGGTTCAAAAGAACCTACCTGTCAACACTGGAGAGGGTTACTGACCGAGTGTGCGTGTGCTCTGATTGGAAACAACCTGGTGCTTTTTCCTTTGGCACTCAACGGTGCTCTCTATTCGCAAATGGTAAGAGTGAAGAACCAAAACCCCGTTCATATATATATACACCATGACAATTAACACGAGCGGTAGTTGGGAGATTAAGTACGAGGGGCTTGATGGAATGAAGAATGAATGCGCACAGAGCTCACTTAATGTTTCCACCTGCTCACACTTGCGCCTTCCCAAACAAATGGCACCAATGGTCTCTGCAGAGCGGGTGGTCGACGATATAAATTTAGCCACCGTGCAACAGTCAACGAGATTAAGCTTTCAGACTGCGACAGGAAGCCGCAATGAGGGTCAGTGAAAAGACCAACGAAACTGCACAATGGTCAGCGAGGTTGGTGCTAAACACTGTGCAATGGTCAGACAGACCAGGCTCAAGAGCTAGCGATCGTTCGGCGAGAACTGAGCCAGAATATTGCGTAATGGTCGACGAAGATAAAACTAGAATCAGCGCAACTGTCGTAAAAAATAGTGTTAAACATTGCGACCAGAATGCAAGACAGGGCCCAAAAACAACCGACCGATCGACAAAAAATGAGCCAAAACACTATGCAACGGTCAAAAAAATTTAAGTCATAAGGTTGTGACCGGTCGGAAAAAATGAGGCTAAATAATGGCGAAACGGTCGGTGAAAGGTAAGCCAGGATACTACGACTGGTCGGCGAGGTTAACCTTAAAGGCTGCGACCACATTATCAACAAAAAACCATTGGTCGCGAAAAATAGACCAAAACGCAGCGACCATTTTTGGCGAAAAACTTGAAGTTTTGCCTTAGCCAAAAAACAACTTTTCTTGAAGAAAGAGAACAACTTAAAGGGTAAAAAAAACAAGCTTTCAAGAGAACACAAAACTCTCTAGAACTAGAAGGAGGGGCCCTATAATTTTCAGAAAACCATGGGGATTAGGCTGCAGTAGCAACACCTTCTAACTAGACCCTTTGGATGTTGATTTATTTGAATTGCTCTTGATTCGTTTCACCTGACCTTTCTAATTCTGCTTCTAGTGAGATGACCTCAAGCTACTTTGTTTGACATACTACATCCTTTTCCTGTAGTTGACTTATGAATTTTCCCTGAGTTTCTTCTAGATGCTTTCTTAGGGCATCAACATCTCCCTTATGATTCAACAGTTCCTATTCAAGATGTTTATTTTTTATTTTCTACTCTCCTTAGCTCATTTAAAGCCATGATAAGTTATGCTTCTAGATCAACTTCAACTTCTTCATCTTCAAAGTCTTCCATGCTTTCATTACAAGATGTACTACAAGATTTAAGAGAATGATGTGCTTTATCAAAAGAGCACTTACATGGACTTTCCTGAGATCCTAATCTGGGATAATCTTATTTTGTCTTGCTTGAACCCGCTTCCTCTTGACCAACATTCACTACTGCAAGGAGGGATTGCTTTGAGTAATCATCTTGAAGCTTGTTCCAAAGCTTCTTGGATGAAGTTCAATTTTTAGCATTGTTCCTTTCCTTCTTAGATTGCAGTAAGCCCCTTTTAATCAAGCTCAGTGCATGTGCATTGTTTTCATGTAGCTTCTTAGTTGTTGCTCTTTTTGGTCTATTTTTTGGAGGGGTGTAACCATCTACAACTAATTTCCAAATGTCGTATCCCTATGCCTGTAAATAAAACTTCATTCTGATGCTCCAACACCCATAGTTTGATCCACTAAAAAGTGGAACCCCCTCTGTAGAATAAGCATCCTGAATATCCATGATCTAACTTCTAGTGGTTAGACTAATGTTGAAGGCCCTCTCTCTGATACCCTCTGTATAAAAACACCAACGACACTAAGAGGGGGGGTGAATCAGTGTCATGCACTTTAATTTCCTTTCTTTTTTCCAATTCAAAATGAGCTTTAGACTTGTTCATTCAATACTAACTATTCAACCTCTCTTATATGTAGATCATTATCAAGAGAGCTCATTAACATGTACACATGTTGAAGAAATTATATATATGGAAAACTCAATAGATAATATTGATAAAAAACATATAAAATTACACTAATTTGGTGGAGATACCAATATCCAAATTTATGAGCTACAACTCAAAGGAGGCTACAACCCCCTGAACAGAAGCCTCCAACTTGTGTTGTGATGAGGACACCAATACTCAAATTGAGCTTCAACTCAATTTTCTTCAAGTCGGTCAACTGCTTCCACAATCACTGATCTTTGTCTTGATACTTAGGTCTAACCTCTGTTGCACTTGTTTTCAAGTCTATCATAAGGATTCTTAGTTAAGCTCATTCTTCATAATTTGTTGCAACGATGATCCAATGCCACTACTGTCTCTGTCATACAAGGTCAAGTCTACTACAAGTCTTCAACCCAAGTACCACACATCGAGCAATCTTCACAAGGTCTACATCAAGGATCTTCATAAGGTCTTTGTTCAAGGGAGAATTAAGTCTCTTCTAGGTCTGCACATAGATATTTTAACCCATCCTTAAATTAGTGCTAAATTGTTCTTCTTTTCAGCAATGAAGTCTTCTCCAGCTAGACCAAAATATGTGCTCTCTAATACTGAAAACAATTCTCCATTAGATCTGCAAATACCGCTACAAACTAGGATGAAAAAATATGTCAAGATGATATTCAACAGTCTTTAGAAAGAATATTCAAACGACTTCATAATACCTCAGACATTGCAATTTCCGGCCTACTACCTCAGACCATTTTTTTAGACTTCAATTTTCTCAGATCTTTCATCTCTCCTTGATGCAACTCGCATTTTACCTCAGATCTCTCACACTCATCCCAAATGAGGCACAATTCTCTTGTATTTATAGTGATGGATCACCACTTTTAATTCTAGACTTGTTAGGTCGGCTCGCCCTTAAATTCTGGCCCATAAACTTGTTAGGTCGGCCCACTATTAAAATTCTGACCCATTACAAAGAAATGGTCATATCTCCTCAGCCACAAAGAGTTAGGAGGCGTGATACCTATCACCAGAAAGGTATCGGAATAGGCTATCTAATCATGAATCTTGTGTCCTCATTTGATTTATCTCTATGATATAAAACTCCTTTCAAAGTTAGTTTATGACCATACATCTTTAAGTCTTCTTATAAAACTTCTTCATCAACTTCTGCTCATCAACACAACTTCTTTACATCAACAATCATGTTTCGTCTATGGTGTAATCAAGTGTCAACCATTAATGTTTCCATCAATGCCAATAATCTTTCCAGAGATTCCAACACCCTCTAATTCGCATGTACCTTCATTTACAACTATAGATATTTTTCCCTAGATCTGCTCCTTAGTATTGACATTTTTGACAAGACTTGTGGTTGTATTAACTTTTCCAGGTCTATCCACTTTTGACCCTTATCCCTTTGGCTTACATCAAGCCCTTTAGAACTTGAGTACACAAAGATAGGAATACTCTTGGTTGGATCTGATCAATAATCGACTAGTTGTTTCTCATTCTCCATCTTTAGCTCATCTCTTCCTTGTCCTAGTATGAATGCTATAATATTCATGAGATAATATGCAATCATAAATGAAATAGCTTGTATTCACGCCTTTACAAATTTTCTTTGTGTCACACAATGAGTCTGGGATTTTAATGATAGCTCTTTGCAACTGGAAATTATGAGTATACTTTCACTTCCTTTTGATCCACATCTCTATTGCTATTTTGGATGCTAAAGTAGAATCCAAACCAGAAGCTAAACTAGTGGCCAACAAAGAAGAAAAATTAGATAGTTAATGGGAAGCTAAATGGGAAGCTAAATGCGGTGCGGGTTATGCTGGGATGAGGAAGATGAATACGATAAAGTTTCACTTGGCAGGGAATATGCAGGTGAATGGACTTATATGAGAGAGATTATGGACATTTTCCCCAAGGTAAATTCCCGCAATGCTCTAGCCAAATCTTTGTATGAACCGAAACACCTCATAGAGATATCCTCGTGCAAACCATTATGCAGCAAGCACTAGGTTTAAAGAGGATGATGAGGTGGTTGATGCTCATCTTGATACAAATATGGTTGATAATATTAACTTAGGTGAAGAGGAAGAGGGCAGAAAAATGAATGATGATAAAGAAAACAAAAATCTCAAGGATACAATCAATGGAATTGCAAGAGAAAATATGAGATCGACAGTTTTCTTTTGCAAGAAATAAAACCCATGATAGAGTTGAATTCTATTATGAAAGTTAATGAAAATCAAATAGAAGCTCAACAAGAATTGGAATATGAACCTTCACCTTTGAAAGAGGAAATAGGTGCACCTGGATTGTGTACTCCCCCATTTTATTCGAATATGCACAAGACCAAGAAACAATTGAGGTTTGATCCTCAAAGTAAAGGGGATCCCACTAGTTGGAACCAAACTATGATGACATCAAAGCTGTGAACTAAAGAACGATACCATCGATAAGAGGAGATGATTCTTACATGGATTCAATACGTGATGACTACCTTGGAGTGCCTGACTATGTTAAGAATCCCTCTAAATACATACCCTATACATTGGACTGGTCAAATGAGGACAATGACACAATGAACATGAAAAATTTTAAATATTTTTCATAGTTGGTAAAACCATCTGGCTTTACTACATCCACGCAGACGGATAATTCTGTAGAGATACCCGTATCAATTAGTTATATTCCTAGGAAAAAGTAAACATGATTTGAGAAAATGAGAGAGAATTCAAATCACAAAATCAATTTCCAAACTATAGAGGATTTTTCAAGTGAAATTATTATTCCTGTTGGTGTTGCTAGTCAGGCTACAGAGGAGGTTTCAAGTGAAATTATTATTCCTATTGTTATTGTTGGCCAGAGTACAAAGGAGGTTTCAAGTGAAGTTATTATTCAAGTGAGTGAGTGAGGTTTCAGTTCTAATATATGGCTAGTATTCCTGTTGGTAATGCTACCAGTCAAGAAACAAAAATTAAGCTACCCGCAGTGATTAATGATGAAGATGAATTTCAGTAATTGAACACTAAAAACAGAAATGGCATATTACAAAAATCACGACAATATAAGTCTAAAGCTAAATCATATGAGGAGACAGATGGTTGACTGCACTATAGAGACTGTTTTTTTGTATTTCTTTTTGTATATCCCATACAGAACCTATAAATCCTTTTGTCTATCAGAGATAATTTTTGTGGATATTTCACAACTATATTAAATCAGATAACGGTAAGCTGAAAACAATTTTTGCTTGTTTTCAGGGGTTTAATGGTAAATTGATGGCTCATAATAAATTATTGGTTAAATATGCTCACAATTGGTATAATAAAAGAAAATGGAGGAAACTCAAGAATCATAATTGTAACCTAGGGGGAAGCTATAGGCTTGGTTCATCTATGTCGATTTGTGTTTCCAATTTTCCTAATAGAAGAATAAGTGTCAGGTTTGGTCAAATCCTCTAATCTGGTAGAGAATTGTTTTTCTTTTAACAAGGAATGGAGTGGCTTCCTTATTGCTAGTTGCCATCTACTTCTTAACATTTATTCTGAGTCATTTCAATACATAGAAATAGTGGAATCATTATGTCATCTAGATGTTTTCTATGATTGTGACATGGCCATCTTTCTTATGGTCTAGCTTTATATGTTATTTTCATGGTCAGTGTTTAATCACAAGCATGAGAATAACTTGGGTTTACTCGATATTTTTCTTTTTTATGATTGTGACATGGTCATATTTCTTATGGTATGGCTTTGTGTTTATTTTCCTGGTCAGTCTTTAAGCACGGGAATTAGAATTACTTGGGTTTACTCCATACTTTTATTACTTTATTCTTGATCCATATTTAGTTATTAACACCGGCATTAGAATTACATGAGTTTATCCCTATTTTTTATTACTTTGAATCCCCTAAACTTGAATGAAAGATAGATCTTTCCAACACTGAATTCATTGGCCTTAATAGTTTCATGAAAGTGTTGGTGACTTGAGTGACTAGTATGTGTCCTTTCTTTCACGTTTTCTCCATGAAAGCAACTTTCTATGTCATCTTCTACTAAAAACTATATGTAATATTAGCTCATATCCTCCATTGCTTCATCTTACTGTTGAATCTTTTTTATGCATTACTGGTTTTGTCTCTCTTTCCCATGGTTTTGTGTGCATGTGTAAAATCCATCAATATCTAGAATCAAGATGGATGATGAGAGTTCCCATGGTTGTATCATTTTGTGGCATTGCTAAAATTATGTTTGATTGGTGGTATTTGTAGGAAAATGAAGAAGCAAATGATAAGGTTCTAGAGATTGAACAAATTTACATGGATAAAAGGAGACCTATTTACCATAGGCGCAAGGAATTTATACAAAAGATCCCAGAATTTTGGCTTATCACAGTAAGTTCTTATGAACCATAAGTCTGTCTTATATGTGCGTTCTATCATGTATTTATATATAATATAGATCACTCATGCTTATCTAGTTCTTGAACAGTGCATATGGAAAATGTATGTTTCATAAACCAATTATGGAAATGTCATTTCAAATAAACATGGAAAACTTAAAATTATGCAGAATACCAAAGGCACATATTTTATTTTCTAGAATATAATTATGAATTTACCAACCACTATTTTAAAGTTTGTCAACTTTATATGTCTTGTAAATCTATTCTAAAAATTTTGAAATCCTTAGAACTAGTTTCTTTCAAACTATACAGAAAAGTGGCAAATATGTTTTGGAGACCAGGCAACCTTTTTTTATTTTTATGTCTTCCATTTTTTATTTTTTGAATTTTTTCATGTCATGAATTTATTTGTTCTATTTCTTCCCCTCCCTGACTTGTGAATACCTCCCTTCCCAGGCTCTCCCTGTCTTCCTTCTTGTTCCTTGGATTGACCAACATGTAATGTGTTTTCAACACTCTTTCAACATCCTAACAGACCCCAAATAGGCTAACCATCTATTGCTTTATAGGAAAATGGACAATAATTTGGTGAACATAATGAGACCTCTACTTGTCTGTCATGGTTAAAATCCCAAGAACTTACCTTGTAACTAACCCAGACAAATCTTGGGATTCCTATGCATGAAATAGTTTCCATTAGGTGAAAATGCAAAAGCGATGATAAAAAAAATTGAATCATTGTTTTGAAATTCTAATAAAGCAATGGGTCCTTTTTATGCTTCTTAACCAAAGACATGCTTAAATTAAAATAATTTAGTGAAGAAAGGGAAAATTTAATTTACCTCTCTTTTTGAAGAAGATGAATTATAAGTAATTTATCATTCATTTCTTATTATATATTATATATTTGAGTGATATGTGCTAAGGATTGATGTCATAATCGATTGGTTGGTTCCATGTTATCATGCAGTTCTTGAGTCATCCACACCTATATGACCTTCTGATCGAGGATGATTAAAAGGAAAGTTTCTGAACTTCTTAAAGTTTGTTCTCTAATTTCTATTGTAGCGGAGTTCATACTATCAGTTGAGTTGGTGTTCATGTTGCAGTTTATCCCCTACTTGTTTTGTGTTTATTTTAACTTGCCTTTCTATTGGGGCTATCTATTTCATCCATGATGTTTTATTTTTTGTTAGGAAGTGTGTATCCTGCTGGAAAGTGCATGAATAGTTTTTTCATATGGAGTATATACTTTACATATTAACTATATTTTTTCTATATTGTAGTAATTATACAAGGCATATTTTTGTCTAAAAATGACCACTAAAGTCAATGAAATTATTAAGTTACCGAGGCCAGGCGAATAACTACTAACTACAGGCGTTTTCTTATTTCTAAAGTTTCTTTTGATGATTACAACTTGTCTTTACCGACAATGGATTAGTCACATTCACACTTTCCATCTATAAATATGTGCATATCTCTTTTGCACAAATTTAGTGACTAATTGTTACTGGTATACACTTATTGTCTGTTACATGGTAGTTGGAATCTAGAGTATTACTTTTGACAATTTGGATTCAGAGACAGGAAGGTTGCTCTTCATGAAGTCCTTTTTGCACTATGTGCACTAAAAGGCCGAGGGTTACATTTATTCCAAACCATTTTGGTTAAGGTATAAACTGGAGTTTAATTTTAAGTTTTTGTTTAATGTTCTGAATCAGGATATGTTTGACTTTATTTGCAGGCATTCAAATATCTACAGTCTATGAATGTTGAAGACTTGGGCAACATAAATTCAGGCTATAAAATAACTTTTGTGAGTTTTACATCCAAGAAAAATGATTAATTTGAAAAGGAAATAATTGTATTGGTTGTCAATCAGATATCCCCTTTTCTTACCAATATTTATTTTTTTGCATGGCTGTTACAATAATGCTTTTTGTGATTCTCCACCCTAGTTTTTATTGTCCTTGCTTTTGGTTTTTCTTGTGTAGGAGTTTGCACCAAACCATTATTTTGAAGACAGAGAGCTATGCAATGTGTTTGTTTATGTGGATGATGATGCAGTTATAGATGGGGGAAATGCTCCCCATTGGAAAGATGGAATGGTATGTTCTCACCTTTTTCCTTTACCAAACTTGTGTTTTGTTTCCATTGAATATATAGTTACATACCACTTTTTCCTTGATTTATGTAATGTCCCCATCTTGACCCTATTGCATTAAGATTGTAAATGATGTAAATATTGTTATTTAATCATGGTGAGGAGCTCAAGGCCAAGGCCCTGCCATTGATTTATCGTTTTATGTATCGGCAATTAAAAATTGGTGCATATGGCTCTTGTGCTAGATAGGCACAATGTAAATGAAGACATCATGTAAATACAAATTTTAATGAAATACCCACAACTAGCTATGCAATGCAACAAAGAGATGGGGGCATGATTTTACAAGGAATAGGGAGGGAAATTATTCAAACCCATGAGACAATGGTGTTAATCCATTTCATTGAAAAAACCCATAAATCCCAACTACCCATTTTGGGTTATGCACCCAATCATTTAATTCTTCCAAGAGTTGGTTGAGGCAGTTAATGCCTTGGGAAGGGAGAGGTATGGCAGTCAATTTCAAGTATGGGCAAGCCATCAATCTGGAAAATCGTATTTTGCCTCCATGGGCAAGAAAACACCCACGAAATTGGGCCCAAAGCCATTCTTCACCCATGGCCTTTGACCTCTCACGCAGTCTGAGCTAGCTAGGTCTTTCTCTGCACGTTTTTCATCCTTTTTCTGCATTTTCCCATGCCTGGGAACTCATTTTTGGATAACACAGTGGCTGGGAGAAGAGAACCACGAATTGGGGGTTTAATGGAGGTCGTTTTTGCTCCTGGGTTGTCCCTAAACGTTTTCTGAAAATGAATTTTTCCTTCCAGGGTTTATTCCCATTTCTCCATTTCGTTTTTGGGTTGCCCACATTTTTCTGAACTAGTAGGAACCCCATCTTTGGGCATACCACTGTAAAAATGTTTCTTCATGCCCATCACTTATACTTTTGTTGTTATGTGCATCCTTGTTTTGGTTTGATCCTATGAGCAAGAGACTTGGATGGTAATGGACAGAATTGGCTTGATAAACCTAGTGGGAAAAATAACCTCTCAAGAAGATCAAGAAGGCTGGCCACTTCTCTATGCACACCTTGGACACTCTAGATTGGAAGGTATAGCCTGACGGACTGTGCATTGGTGAAGGGAATACTTCCTTGAGTGGGGTGTGTAGGCATTGTGGGTGCCAAGCTAGATAGATCTTGCAGAGGAATCCATGGCTCTGTGCTTTGTCAAGCACTCTATATGCAGATAAATTGTTACCAATACACACAGAGCATATGAAATTTATTGTCAACCCGAGAAAGTATTTTCATTTCAAAGGATAAGTGCACAATATATGCTCAAACACCAAACCATTAGAAGTGAATACTTTTATCTTCTATCAACCATGTTCATCCCCAAAAATCTATGCAATCCCAATTGTCTTCTAACTGCTATACTTCAATTCCTTTCTATCATGCATCAATAAGAAATGGTATCAGATCTAATCAATCAATTGCAGAAAAGAAATCTCATTCGTATTCTAGAACAATCACCTGTCTGATCTAATCAATCTGAAAATCATAAAACATAAACTAAACATTAATCTAGAAATCCAATTGCCAAAGATTGAGTTAACTGTTCTAAGAAATTGAATTGCAGAATGAAAATCAAGCAACACACAACAGGAAAGATCAATTATAAGAGCTCATGGGATCACAACTTAGCTATAAGATGAACACGGCTGTGTATAACAGCAATTGAAATGCATAAAGAAAACCTCACCCAGTCGACTGTTATTCTACACCATTCACCAATCTCACAGAAATATAATCTTTTAATGAGAAATCCACACAATAAATATTGCTGCTGCGTACAAAAGGAAAGAACAAAGTATCACACAATAATAAATTCAAAATCCTATTTTAACTCAGCAATCTCTGTGGAAGACGGGCCCAGCCTTCACACAGAGACGCTGGCTGAACAACACAACTCTTTAGCTCAGAAGTAACCCCTTATATTAACAGAAGAATGAATACACAGTTTTTGCTCAGCTGCTAATACAATAATTTAATTGTCTGTTGTCCAACCCCTGAGTCGAGACAACTCCTCATATTTATACATACAAATCGTAACATCTAATCCTATAATTGGGCAGCCATGAATATCTCTGATCTTCAGGCGCCCTAAATAACTAACTGTTACAATGCGTGGCAGAACAGAAACATCCAAATATGAGAAAGTTATTAATTGACCCAAGAGTGGCGGTCTTTCCAGCTCACAGCTAGACTCGGGCAGCAACATACTTAAGATAGCGAATTCTATTACAGCTGCCCTATCACAGTTGTGCTTTGATTGATGATTCGAGCCCCAAGGATCCCTCTACAAGCAACAAACATCCCTTCCTTCATGACTTGTTCAGCCCCGATCTTCCTGCAGTCTATTTGTCTCAACTACCTTCATAAATCGCAACATGTTAGCACAATTTGAGAGATGCACAGCTTTAATTATCACAATCATAAGCATTAATAAAATAAAACAATGATCAGCCATACCTTGGTAATTTGGGGGATAAGGTAAGGACAATAGGTCTAATGGCCATGATAAATGGTGTAGGACAGGGGCAGGAAAGATGATTAATGATGACTAAAAAGGGCCAATTCTGAGCTCAACATCTCCCCCCAACTATCCTGTTACATGTCCTCATGCAACAACCTGCATTATTTACAATCTGAATCCTGTACTGAGCTCTATCCATGGAGAGAAAAAGAATTGTAGGAAACCCAGGTACCTTATCTATATTTTGAACAGCCTCTGTGAGTAACCCAACATCTTCCTTCATCACTGTTCCCCTTCCATTGCTAATTGCTCATATCTGGAAATGCAGCTAATGTAGTGGGAATCTTCCTGCAGTCTCATTATGCTGTGCCTGAGAGCTTAAAGGGCCATTCTTAATCTGAATCTATATCAATAACATTCCTCGGAGGGAGAAGCACTGGTTCTTGTGGGGCAGTGTCTTCTAGCACATCTAAATTTAATAAAAGAGTTATTGGTTCTTGTGTGACAGCAACATCCTTTAGGATTTCTTCAGCAGCTACCATCATTGCTTTTAGAGACACTGGTTCTTATGTAGCAGTGTCTTCCTTGTCCCTCTGCTTCTGAGATTGGATCTCCTTCTCATTGTGCAATTTATCCTCCAGAATTTCGGTGTCACTTGAGCATGGTGTCTGTACCTGTTCATCTTCTCCCAACTGTATATCGGGAATGAAATCCACTCCAGGTTTATCTTTTGGATGAAATTAAGGAGCCCATGTTGCAGCTTCCAAGGATGTTGGTTCTTGTGTAGCAACATCCTGGCTTGCCTCTTCAACCTCCTGTTGTTGCAATTCTTCTCCTAGGAGCTCTGTGTCATGGGAGCATTCTGGGGTCACAGTATGGAATTCTTCAGTGACCTCCATTCCAAGTTCTTCTCCCATCTGATATATGATCTCTGTATTGTGGGAACACTCTGGGGTCTCACTATATTCCTTTATAATCTCCAGGGCGTCCCCCATCCCATGTTCTTCTCCTACCTGTTCCATGATTTCTGCATCGTCGGAAGTAACAGCTTCAGCAAGGATGTTTAAAAGTACTGGTTCTTGTGTGGAAGCACCTTCTTTTTCCACTGCTTTCCCCACTGTGGCCACAGGCTGTTGTGCTGAACAAGTGTTAAGTAAAATTTTATGGCCTGCTTCCTTAAAGATTTCTCCACAGGTGGGGCAGAGTATTCGTTCATCCTCCTCCCTAGCTCTAACAGAATCTGATTCCTCCACTTGGTCTGCAGCCTCTATCAGTGTGTACATTTTTCTTTCACCCTGCTTTCTGCAGGTTTCCTTCCAAGTTTCCAGCTCCCTTCTAAGTACTTGGAGGTCCTCTTTCAGCATTGCATTCTCATACAAAATTCCTTCAATTCCAGGTTCTTCCTCCACTGGCCTTTGTGGAGCATCCATTGGTCTTGGTACAAGGATTGGGGGCTCAACCTGTGTCTCTGAGGTTGCCCATCTTTTCCTAGCTGCCTCTGCTGCTGTGGCAGATCGAGTTCGTTTCTTTCTGATTGGTGCTATTAGGTCAAATTCATTGGTGGCTCTCTTTCTCTTCTTTTGTGGTGTTTTCTTTTGTGATTTTTCATTTTGTGGTGTTTCCTCCTGTGGAGCTGGGATATAGGGAGCCAAAACTGAGGTCAAAGGAATATTTCCTTGCCCCTCATGTTGTTCTTCTTCAATCACAGCTCCTCCTCCTACCCACTCAGGTGAAGACTCAATTGTTACCAGCTCAATGTCTTCTTCCCTTGCCCTAGCTCCGTCATCTTCAGGTTCCATTGTCGCAGCATTTGATGCTGCTCCAATTTCACCTTCTGTTGTCGGAGCTATCCTGTTATCTAGGTTTTCCACAAAGGTTTCGTCTACATTGTCACCTAATGGCTCTGTTTGTGCTTCCCCTTGCTCTCCTTCAAATGCAGTTTCATCCCCCACTGGTTCTGCTTGTGCTGGGGATTCATCTCTCCCACATGGCTCTGATTGTGCCCCTGGTTGTTCTTCCTCTAATATAGGTTCATCCTCCCCAGATGGCCCAGCTTGTGCCCGCGGTTGTTGTTCTTCAACTGTGGTTTCACCCACCCCGGATGGTTCTACCTGTGCCCTCGATTGCTGTTCTTCTCCCATTTCATCCCTCCCCCCAACTTCACTGGAGGAACTCCGGTCCTCCTGTTGTGGTGGAACCTGTAATTGCTGTAATGGGATGACCCTCAAGGGAACAGGTTGTTGTGGTCGGGTTATAAATTGTTCCCAAGTTATATTATGTTGGGCAAGGGTTCTTACAATAATTAATTTCATAAGGCCATGGTGGGTGAGAGAGGAAAGTGGGTGCTTCGCAGAATGAACAAATGTTTCCATATGATGCAAGTCGTGCAATAAATAAAATGGAATGTTCAACAAAATGCCATGGCAGAGATGAGAAAGCAAAGGAAGTTCAGAGTTATACACAATTTGATATCTGCCTTCACAAGTAATATATTTCTTGAGGAAGACAGCAACTTGGTCCCATGGCCGCGGCAGTGAGTTCAGTGCAATCCCTCTCCTGGATGCTTCAACTTGCTCCCCTGGAAGTAAAAATTCTTCTCGTGCAACCATTGCAGGGACTCGACGGTTAAACCAAGGTTTTCCCACCATCGGGATGGCTGTGACCTCAGATATAATGATCTCGGAAACGTCTATACACAGCCCCCACACCGTGGAGTGAGTTTTGGTAAGATTCAAGGCAAATTGCAGGGTTGCGTCCCGATCGAATCCTTCCAATCGCTCAAAGAAGTCGAGCCAGCCAGTAGCTTGAAAAATGGCAATAACTTGAGGATTTCGTCTGAGTTCCCGGGTATTGAAAGGTTCATGGCGAACTGGAATCCCCATGGTCCTGGCTGCAAGCTGAAACTGCTATTCCACAGATTACAGGATCCCAGAATGGAAGTTGCAGCACAGAGGATGCACGAATCGTTGAGCGGAGACGTTGAGCGAATGAGCAAATTTGGAAAGTTGAGCACAGAAAAGCATTTGAAATTTCCATGCCGAATTGGGGAAGGTAGCAGTTATTAATGTTACGTCGTACGAGGGAGAGTTTTATTCAGGTATAAATGGTGGTACGAGTGAAGGTACGACTAATATCGTTTAAATGATATCAATGCTTAATCACGTGATAAATGAAAGCCATACCTCATAAAACTGTGAGTCGAAAAGCTGCGGAAACTGGTGGAGCATGCAATTGGTGACGTCACGGCGTCGAGCTTGTGCACAGTCAGACGTGTGATCATGATGACTTGGATAAGATAATAATTTCTTCCGCCGGTGAAATACAAACCATTGCGTTCTCGGGGTTGGAATGATGAGTTCACCGGCACGACTGAGGTGAATCAGCACCATGATTAGCAGATTTGGAGCAATTCTTCTGTTAACACGGGAGTTACCACTACAAGTTGTCAAAAAAATGATAGCGCGGCCGACAAAAAAGATATTGCAGTCGCCAAAAAAGAATATGTTGCAGCCGGCGGGAAAGAAATTGAAGCCACCGGAAAATATTTCACGGCAGCCAGAAAACGAATTTACGGTATCGGGGAAAATTACGGCTGTCACGGCAAAGTTTTACGGCAGCGGGAAAAATTACAGCTGGCAGGAAAAGTTTTACGACTATGGGAAATATGTTGCAGTGGCAGGTAAATGAGGTGGCAGCCGCTGGGAAATGAGGTGGCAGCCGCTGGGAAATGAGGTGGCAGCTGCGGAAAAAGATGTTGCAGCTGCCGATGTTGCAGCCGCCGATGTTGCAGCTGCCGGAAAAGGTTGACGGAAGGCGGGAAAAAGGATGTTACGACTGCTGGGAAATGAAGTGGCAGTGGGCGATAAATGAGGTGGCAACCGCTGGGAAATGAGGTGGCAGCTGCGGAAAAAGATGTTGCAGCTGCCGATGTTGCAGCTGCCGGAATTTTTTTTTTTTTTTAATCAAGGACGGCACAGGGAGATTTTCACTTTATGGGCCCAAACTGGTCATTCTCCTGGCGCTTCCCTGCAAATTTTTTTTAGCAAACGAAAAGATCAAATGCAAAGAGGAAAAGAAAACAACAATTATACGCTACAGCAGGAAATTATTTATGTACAGCAAATACGATTTTTAGTTTTAAGGATTGGCAAAGGCAGAGAAAAGTTCCTGCTCTGGTGCCAACTGATAATCTGGATCGGCAGCAATTTGTGAAATGAATGCATCTTTCGAAATGGGTTTACAATACAGTCGCAGTCTATGGCCGTTAGCAAGTAATGGTATACGGTTTTCATCAATGTTCACCAGGCGAACAGTGCCGTTGTCAAATACCCTATCGACCAAATATGGTCCCAGCCATCTTGTACGCAATTTTCCTTTAAAATCCTTCTTGAATCTGGAGTCGTATAATAGTGCCCAGTCTCCTTCACAGAAGATCTTCTTTTTGATGAATCGGTCATGCCAGTTGAATCTCTATTGCTGGAGTAGCACAGTCTGGTCTACTGCAACTAACCGTTTCTCATCTAGTTCATTTAATTGATTCAATCTTCTCTTCTGGGCTTCTGTTACATCTAGACTCATTTCGGTGGCTGTTTTCAGGGTCTTGATATCAAATTCAATTGGAAAGATGGCACTCTTTCCATACACCAGATCATAAGGAGAAAACCCTGTGGTGTTGCGCCAAGTTGTGCGATATGCCCACAATGCTTCTGGAAGCCTGTCAGCCCAATCCTTTCGATGGCTTTTAACTGTTTTAGTAAGGATTGCTTCAATAACTTTATTAGTACTTTCCACCTCACCATTGGCCTGGGGGTGGTAAGGTGAAGCTATCCTATGCTGCACATGATATTTCCGGAGCAAGGACTCAAATTGGTGTGAGATGAATTGTGGTCCCCCATCAGTGACTACTTCCTTTGGCACCCCAAAGCGGGTAAAGATTTCACTGTACAGAAAATCAATCACCGCCTGGTCATTAGCCTTAGTCAAAGCTACAACTTCCACCCACTTGGTCATGTAATCTGTACACACCAGGATGTAAACCTTCTGTTTGGAAGGAGGGCTGATAGGGAAAACAAAATCCAATGCCCATCTGTCAAAAGGTTCTAGTACCACTTGGGGCTGTAAAGGCATCTGATCTGTTTTATTAGGTTGGCCCATCCTTTGGCAGCTGTCACAGGACTGAACATATCTTTTAGCATCCCTGAACAGTGTCGGCCAATAGTAGCCCATCCGCAGCGCTTTATGCCCTGTTCTTTTGTCTGCAAAGTGTCCTCCACAAGGTTCATCATGACAGGCCTTCAGTATATGAAATATCTCATCTTCCCTTACACATCTTCTAATCTCAAGATCGGGTCCTGTGTAAAAGAGATGGCCCTTGAGACAACAATACCTGGCACTTTGCTGGATAATTTTTCTTTTTTCTCATTTAGACATATGTGGCGGAAGCTTTCCTGCAACCAAATAAGTAGCAACGTCTGCATACCAGGGTGAATGAGCTAAGAGTGCGAATAAATGTTCATCTGGGAAAGAATCCTCAACAGGCGAATTGTCATCACTGTTAGTAAATCGTGATAAAAAATCAGCAACAACATTTTCTTTTCCAGGTTTATCTATAATAGTAATATCAAATTCCTGTAATAATAAAAGCCACCTAGTTACTCTGGCATTAGTGACAGGTTTGTTCATCAAATACTTAATGGCAGAGTGGTCAGTGTGCACAAATGTAGGATACCCAGTAATGTAATGCCGAAACTTATTAATAGAATAAACAATAGCAAGGAATTCTTTTTCAGTAACAGTATAATCAAGTTCAGTAGGGGCTAAGTTTTTACTAACATAATAGATGGCATAAGGTACTTGACCATCCTGCTGTCCTAATACTGCTCCAATGGTGGTATCAGAAGCATCTGAAGAAATATGGAAAGGCATGGTCCAATTAGGTCCCCTTAGAATAGGGGTTGTGGACAGCTTCTCTTTAAGCTTATCAAATGCTGTTTGGCATGTTTCACTCCACACAAACTGTGCGTCCTTCATTAACAATGAAAACAAAGGGGAAGCAAGTTTGGAGAAGTTTTCTATAAATCTCCTGTAATATCCAGCATGTCCCAGAAAACTTCGCACTTCTTTCTGCGTTGAAGGAGTAGGTATATTTTTTATCACCTTAATTTTTGAAGGATCCACCTGAATGCCATCGGTAGAGATGAAATGTCCTAATACCACTCCCTCACTCATCATCATATGGCATTTTTCAGTGCTTAATGAAAGGCGAGACTATTCATAGCGAATTAAAACCTTTTTTAAATTTTCCAGTGCTTCCTCAAAATCCTTGCCATAGGGAGTAAAATCATCCATAAAGACTTCCATGCTATCATTAACTAATTCAGAAAATATGCCAATTACAGCTCTTTGGAATGTTGCTGGTGCATTACATAAACCAAAGGGAAGCACCCTGTAGGCGAACGTTCCCCAGGGGCAAGTGAAGGTGGTCTTATCCTGGTCCTCTGGAGCAATCTGAATTTGGTTGTACCCGCTAAACCCATCCAAGAAGGAGAAGAAATTTTTCCCTGATAGGGTATCAAGTACTTGGTCAATAAAGGGCAGAGGGAAATGATCCTTTTGTTTAGCTTTGTTCAGCTCCCTATAATCAACACAGACTCTCCATTTACCATTTTTCTTGGGCACAATTACCAGCGGGGAAACCCACTCACTATCCGAAATAGGGTAGATAAATCCTGCTTCCAAAAGTTTCTGGATTTCCTCCTTCACTATATCCCTCAGGTTGGGGTTCATGCGTCGTTGGGGTTGACACACAGGCCAGGAGTCGTTTTTAATGTAAATATGATGAGTGCACAGATTAGAAGGGATACCCTTCATGTCTGTATACTCCCAGGCGAATGCCCCCTTACGTTCCTTCAAGAGACTGATTAGACGCATCTGTTCTTCTGAGGAGAGATCAAGGTTAATATTCAAAGTTCTTCCAGGCTCTACCTCAATAGAAATGTTTTTTGAATTTTTCAAAACTGGGATTATGTTCATATCACCAACCAATGTTTCCTCCGTAATATTTTCTTGTTCTTCCTTACCAAGGGTAATGTTCAGGATTTGATAGACTTCTTTATCCACTGAAGCAAGTTCGCTAATGAAATTACTGATGGCATCATCTTCTGTTTCATTTTTAAAAGTCAAGGCCTTCCCTATTGTTAGTAATGGCTGAACATCCTCCTCCTCTTCCTGTTCTAGCCAAAGGGAAGTTTCAACTTCTAGACTCGGTCGTGCTGGAGGATACAGGGTGAGGTTTTTGGTTTCCATACCATCAGATATAGTCATGGACCCAGATCGACAGCTGATGCAAGCATCAGCTGTGGCCAACCAAGGCCTCCCCAGGATCAATGGATGTCCCCCCAGCTGTGATTTTGGTTGCAATATCAAAAAGTCAGCGGGGTATTCCCATGAATCTACTGAGATGACGAGGTCGTCCAGAATCCCTTCGGGTCTAATGGTGGATCTGTCTGCCAATTCTAAAATGGTAGGGGTCGGACTAAAATTAGTGAGCCCAAGCTTCCTCACAGTCTCAATTGTTATGACATTGATCGCTGCTCCTAAGTTGACTAGCACGTTGGGTATCTGCGTTTGTCCTATATGTACAGTGACAGTAGGATTTCCAGGGTCGTCATACTTGGTCACGGGGATTTTTCCTGTTATTAAAGCGGATAAATTCCCTATGACATGAACAGTGGGCGGATCTCTAGGTTTCCTCCCTGGTTTCTTAGTGCACGGATCCCGAACTGTTTTAGCATAAATAGGTACATCTTGATGGGATTGTAGAAGGGGAATTTTAACATAAAGATTCTTCAACTCTCCTAGGAGGTTGAACTGAGGTTGCCCCCCCATTTTTGGTAGCATTAGTCTCTCAGGGTATGGTGGTTGCCTTACCAGCTGGGTAGTCTGTGTATTATCTGATTTCTCATTTAATGTTTCAGCCGTCCCATCTAAGGGAGGCTCAGCACCTTCAATGATAGGAGCCGGATCGGATGTATGCTGTGAACTCTCTCATTTTTCATGCATAGAAGGTGGAATATCCTCTGTAATTACAGGTTCTATTATCTTCCCAAATCGTAAACGAATATCATTACAAGGTACAGGGGAGAGAGAGTAGGCCGGCATATTGACAGTTTCCAGTTGATGGACTGTTTTATTGTTCGGGTTAGGATTAGGTTGGGCAGGCAGCTGAGGCCGTAATGGTATATTAGAAATAGGATTATTCTGCAGCTGCAGCTGCGATTGTTGAGGTGGGTAATGAGGATATTGAGTAAATTGAGGGTATGGTGGAGAATAGGGTGACTGTTGAGGTGGAGGTGGTTGAGGAAACTGGTTCCCAAGAGGGAAGTTCCTCCATCCAGAAGACCATGACGTAGGTTCATGTGGCGGCTGTGTCCAAGGACTCCATGAGTTATAATTTTGCATTGCAGGTTGAGAAGGATTCCACTGAGTATAATTTGAAGGGAATTGTGTATTCACATTTTGCATATTATTACTCCAATTATTCATATTATTCAAAAATGGAAATGAGTCCAGAGGCATACCTTGATTTCAAGGCTGCCACGGTTTCTTCTGCGCAATGAAATAAGCTGATTCTACTTCTGGAGTTGATGCCTGCAGGACAGCCTTCACTTGAGGAAGTGTAGGACATTCCTTCATGTCATGGTTCAGCTCACATAGCTGACATACTTGTATTTTGTCAAGAGGGCATTCCTTCAATGCATGATTCTTTCTACATCGGGGACAGAACACACCTAGTGTGAGATCCTCCACTGCCTGTTTCTGTTTGGCCTTCAGGACATCAATCTCCGAAGAGATGGAGCTCATCATTTCTGTTTTAAAATTTTCAAGGAGATTGCCTATCTCTGCACGTGTAGCTTCTCCATTGGATGACTTTTGAGTTCTGTCGAAGACATCATGTTCCATCTTATCTCGTTTATCTCGCTTATTATTCCTGGAAGATCCCCTGGAGTATCTCTTACATAATTCCACAATCGTCTCAAAGGGTTCTTTGGAGATATCTCCCTTTCCTAACAGATTTAGCATGTCTAAACAATCATCCCTGATCCCTCTAAGCAAGATTATCTTGAGTACGTCTAGCCCCATGTTCGTCTGCCCAGCTCTTTGCACATTGTACAGCAGCCTTTCTACAAAATCCTCCAGACTTTCATCCTCCTTCTACACCATCTTGAATAATTCTTCTCTTTTGTCCCTGGTGTTGCAATATTCTTGATATTTTTCCAGGAACACTTGCTTCATCTTATTCCAATTAGAAACAGTTCCTCCCCCAAGGCTCATGAACCATCGTAATGCATTGTCCTTCAGGGTGGTAGGAAAAAGTTTCAGCTTTTGAGCATCTGTGACATAATCATAGCTGCGACAGAGGATATCGAATTCAAAAAGGAATTCGTCTGGATCTTCTGCCGCCCTGCCATGGAAGCGAGGCAACACCAATGGTGAGATGTTCTTCATAAGAGTTGTCCCTTCTAGCTGCTGTATTGGAAATTGTATTGTAGCCATGGTTCCTTCTGGCAGGGAGTCATTCTCATGATGGTATTCTACCACTGCTTCCTCCTCTTCGTTCTCATGTCTGTTATTCATCTTTTCTTCTGTGTCCTCTTCTTTGTTCGTTCCTGCGTTCTTTACCTCAACTGTAACAGCTGCGTATTCTTCAGTTGTAGCAGCTGTGTAATCTTTAGTTGTAGCAGCTGCGTATTCTTCAGTTGGAATAGCTGAATCAGCTGTACCTTCTTTAGTAGGTTATTTGCGGGAATCACAGCTGCTCCTGTGTTTTCCACCGTGGATCTTGATGCTGACGCTCCAGGATCAGCCGGGCTTCTTTTGATAGGAGTCTCCCGTTGACGAGTCCTGGTAGCTGAATCAGTTCTGTCAACAAGATTGTCGATGAATGTTCTTCTACCCAACGGTGGGCCTCGACCACGACCCGAACCACCTGCGCTGTTAGTATTTTGTGGGGTTTTGGGGGTTGGGAGGTGATCGCGTTTTACCCTCCTCGTATTCATGCAAAGCAGATCATTTCAACAAATAAGAGACTAACTAAAGCAATTATCAGATGCAACTAATGACTAGTGTTTAATTTTTATCCTTCCCCGGCAACGACGCCAAAATGTCAAGCACTCTATATGCAGATAAATTGTTACCAATACACACAGAGCATATGAAATTTATTGTCAACCCGAGAAAGTCTTTTTATTTCAAAGGATAAGTGCACAATATATGCTCAAACACCAAACCATTAGAAGTGAATACTTTTATCTTCTATCAACCATGTTCATCCCCAAAAATCTATGCAATCCCAATTGTCTTCTAACTGCTATACTTCAATTCCTCTCTATCATGCATCAATAAGAAATGGTATCAGATCTAATCAATCAATTGCAGAAAAGAAATCTCATTCGTATTCTAGAACAATCACCTGTCTGATCTAATCAATCTAGAAATCATAAAACATAAACTGAACATTAATCTAGAAATCCAATTGCCAAAGATTGAGTTAATTGTTCTAAGAAATTGAATTGCAGAATGAAAATCAAGCAACACACAACAGGAAAGATAAATTATAAGAGCTCATGGGATCACAACTTAGCTGTAAGATGAACACGGCTGTGTATAACAGCAATTGAAATGCATAAAGAAAACCTCACCCAGTTGACTGTTATTCTACACCATTCACCAATCTCACAGAAATATAATCTTTTACTGAGAAATCCACACAATAAATATTGCTGCTGCGTACAAAAGGAAAGAACAAAGTATCACACAATAATAAATTCAAAATCCTATTTTAACTCAGCAATCTCTGTGGAAGACGGGCCCAGCCTTCACACAGAGACGCTGGCTGAACAACACAACTCTTTAGCTCAGAAGTAACCCCTTATATTAACAGAAGAATGAATACACAGTTTTTGCTCAGCTGCTAATACAATAATTTAATTGTCTGTTTTTCAACCCCTGAGTCGAGACAACTCCTCATATTTATACATACAAATCGTAACATCTAATCCTATAATTGGGCAGCCATGAAGATCGCTGATCTTCAGGCACCCTAAATAACTAGCTGTTACAATGCGTGGCAGAACAGAAACATCCAAATATGAGAAAGTTATTAATTGACCCAAGAGTGGCGGTCTTTCCAGCTCACAGCTAGACTCGGGCAGCAACATACTTAAGATAGAGAATTCTATTACAGCTGCCCTGTCACAGCTGTGCTTTGATTGATGATTCGAGCCCCAAGGATCCCTCTACAAGCAACGGACATCCCTTCCTTCATGACTTGTTCATCCCCGATCTTCCTGCAGTCTATTTGTCTCAACTACCTTCATAAATCGCAACATGTTAGCACAATTTGAGAGATGCACAGCTTTAATTATCACAATCATAAGCATTAATAAAATAAAACAATGATCAACCATACCTTGGTAATTTGGGGGATAAGGTAAGGACAATAGGTCTGATGGCCATGATAAATGGTGTAGGACAGGGGCAGGAAAGATGATTAATGATGACTAAAAAGGGCCAATTCTGAGCTCAACATGCTTGAGCTCACTAGCTTAGCAATTCTTCCTTTTCCATCTCCTAGCAGCCTGATAAACCCAATTGCAGATTGGCTTGGCTCATTTTGGTGTATGCTTGGCTATGTGTGAGTCTGTTGTTCCCTAGTTCCTTGTAGAAATCATGCCCAGCTCAGGGGTGGCAGTTGTATCAAGAGGTTGATAAGAACAACTGGCCTATGGTTGGGTGGAACGTTGCAGTTGCATAGCTAGTCGCTCGGGACTTCTTGTTTAAGATAAGTACTCTCATGTGCTAATTCTGTATTGTTTTAATTGATGAATGACATGAATACCTTGAATGAATGATGGATGTGTAATAGAATTTAATTATGTTGTGTATTCAAATATCTATACATTTTCATATGTCCATCTACAATTTATATGAATGTTTGTTTACTAAGCTTGGGACTAGATGTCTAGTATTATCATTAATTTTCTCTCCATCGCCTTGGTGGGATGGGAGGGACATTACAATTTAGAAAAGGATTGTTAATATTCTAAGCATTTGACAAAACCAAAGAAGGATGAGAAAAAAGGAAAGATACGATCATTAAAATCAGTCAGGTAGAATTTTATTTTTGGAAAATGCACACATTAGCTATGTGTTCATATTTATTTATTGAATATATATTTTTATAATTTTATATGTATATGTATATATGTATGCTATAAACTTGATGAAGAATAGAAATTAAAGTGATCTCTGTCTATTTCTCTTTGCGCACACCCAAACTGACCAATACATACCCATGACAAATAATTTATAATTTCCCCAATTTTGATCTTCATTCATATTTGAAATTAATGTAAGGTCTTTTGAATATTTACATATCAGTTTGCTCTTCTATTAATTTTTCATAATATGGTTTGGTGTGAGTACAAACAAGGGTCCATGTGAATGGAGTCTGAATGATTATCTTTTTATGCATATATACTAGAAGTATATGTACACACACATACATTAAGTACATGCCCTTACCATGATGGGATCCTCAATTTATCAACTTGAAAACCTTATATTAGGTTGGGCTATATATGCATCGGTGTGATTTTCAACTGTGATTAACAAAAGATAACATTTGATGTATTTAACTATGGAAAATTTTTATGGTAGTGTATGCTGGTTAATTTTTATCCATCATGCATTTGTTGTTATCATGGAAGGCTTAGGTTAAATCTTTTCCAACACAAGTGAGGTTTCCCTAGGAAAATGTATGGTAGAGTTATAAAACATTAATAGATGGGTGGGCCAAAATTAGTGCTTATCCATAATATGTCAAATGGAGTCAAGAGAGGTCTTGTTGGGTTGTTTTCATATGAGATAAGAACATAATGAAGCTGGGATCAACAAGATGCAACTATCCTTATATTTCCTGACTGTACTACCTGCAAAATTAATACCCTGATGTCCAAACTGCTGCAATAATATCAGCTTCACTATTTTTCTCTTGTGCTACCTTTCCAACAATAAAAAATAATCAGCAGATGCTCTAATTATACTAGGCACAGATCCAAAGAAGAAACTCGGGTTTCAACTCATTACTATACATGCAATACTTTCCTTTTGACTTGGCTGACATAAATTGACTTGAATAGAGACCTCACTTGTAACATCAGTTGGAACTTGACATGCAAGCTTTGAACTTCACAACTCATCTTGCAACTAAACTAGAAACTTGAATAGAATCTTTTAGTTAGAGTCTAGACGCAAGGACAATGCATGCAATTGAGTTAGAAAACTCGGAATAGACACTTGAGTTCAATAAATTCGAAATAGACACTTGATTTCAATCACGAGTTCAGACAAATGGTCAATGTATCAAAGGTTAGAACATGAGACATGCAACCTTGTGGTGAATATTGGACCCGAGTCTAGATGGCGCTGGACTAGTGTAGTTTCACTATTGTCATCCATTTCCTTGATGGTTTTGTTATTTCCTTGGCCATGGGTGATGGGCTTGATCGCATATAGTAGCATCATCTACAATTAGAAGCACTGGACAACCACCAATGGCATGCCAGAACAGAGGGATAGTTAACATATAGGTTTGGGAAGATGTGTTCCCCAACAAAAAATATTCCTTATCAAAAAATATTCCTTATCAACAAATGAACAATGACCAACCATATTACAAATCCACCATGATAGTTCTCTTTAGTGAGCTTGGCAAAACAAGTCTAGGCCTGATTGTACTACCTGCAAAAGTAATACCCTGCTGTCCAAACTGCTGCAATAATATCAGCTACACTATTTATTAGAATTCTAATATTTTATATGTATATTTAATATCCACATTCTCTAAGTTTGGCAATCTGCTTGTTTCAGGAAAAGTTGAGGATGTAAGGTTCAAACACTCCTTTTTACCGCAAGAATGTCGTATTGGGTAAAGAAGGTAATGTTTCTAAGAATATTGACTGTTGGTTTGTGTTGTTTGTTGCAATAGATTGTACATATTTTATTTTTTTGTTTTATCCTTTAGTTGCTCTTGATTTTTGTGAATATTGTTATGACAATGTAGATCCAGGATTCTTGATCTAGTCTTGTAGATTTTAATTATAATGATGTTTGTTATCTTGGTATACTTGATGAACAGATTGCATCAAGGTTCTTGAAACCCGACAAAGAAACTGTGGATCTTGTTGGAGATGATGAGATGAAATCTAGTAGGAGTGTAAGATACATCGTCCTTCCCTATTTTAATTCAGCAAGAGCACATGTTATACTAGATGGTTGAAGGTAAAAAATTGTAGATGACTTAGAAAAACCTTTAAGTAACTAAAATTTTGTCCTTTTGTATTGACTATGTGAATTATGAACATTGTCTCGAATCTATACTGCTTTTGCAGGAAAGAGTTACAGCTACCACCATGTCCCATGATGTTGATAAAATAGTGTTTAAGGGTACTGGAAAAAGGATCTTTCCTATAGTTTTTAAACCACTCCATATTGACCGTTTCCATAAGATTGGAAACTCAAACAAGAATTATCATTGTTAATCTTTGTAGACGGTGACGTTGGTATGAAAGTTGGAACATGTACACGCAAATTATTGTTTATGCAAAATTACTTTCATGATAACCCAAGTTTACATGAAGCTTGCAAGGACAATTTTGTTACATTATCTACCATGTTAAGTGTGTGCTATGAGGTTTGTGGTGAAAGATGGTTTCTGCTGATATTTTCTTTCTTTTGTACTTTTCTTCATTGCTTCTTGATTTTTCTTTACTATTATACATAGAAATGTGTTGCTAGCCATCTTCATGGGTAACAACACATGCCTAATATTGTCATCATTGTGGAAATTAATGGTAATGTGTAATTATGTGACTGTGACCAATGTGTAAATTAAATATGATGTTTAATTCCATGACCATGACCATCACCATTAATGAAATACTAACCGTTTTCAATTTAATGACTATTACAATTGTTTTCAAAGTGAATATAAATGGTGACAATTTTTAATTGCACTCCATTAAAAGATTTTCAAATTGACAATTGGTGATGATCTTGTAGGGCCCATCACCATTGATATGATAATAGCAATGATGTCAATAGTGAGGGTGGTCGAAATCCCATCACCATACATCACTATTGTTCATAGGATATGGTGGCAGTCTTTGACCATCTCCATATATGCCATCAATAATGGTGGTCATCAAAGGCCTATCATTAAAAGTTACTATAGTGAGGGTCATTAAAGACTCGTCACCAAAAAAACTATTGTTCATAACAAATGGTGATGGAGACCATCCATCATTATAACTATTATTGCTAATAAAACTTGAACCTCACCATATCACCTTTACTTTTTGGGATGCTTCCTTTGGTGACGCTCGGTTTTTGGTAACATAGGCGCTTTTGAACGTCACAAATATATGCATAAATAGTGAGGGCTATTAAAGAATCATCACCATAAATCACTATTATTCATAGCAAATGGTGAGGGACACCATCCGTCATAATAATGGTTATTGCTAACGAAACTTGAACATCACCATATCACCTTTACTTTAGGCGACGCCACCTTTGGTGACGTTCAGTTTTTTGTTACGGAGGCCTTTTTGAACATCACCGAAATATTGATCAATAGTGAGGGACATTAAAGACTCGTCACTATTATTCATAGGAAATGGTGAGGGACATGACCCTTCACAATATAATTATGATTGGTGTTGGAAAATGAACCTCGCCATATTACCTACACTTTTGGGGACACCACCTTTGTTGAGGTTCGGTTTTTGAAGACGAACACCCTTTTGAATGTAACCAATGAGCTTATGGTGACATTTTTGTACCCTCACCAATGTCTATAGGAATATGCAAGGATCTGGCAGCTGTAGCAAATCACAATCAAACTCACAAATATGTTGCAAAGAAGAAGAGAAGGAGACACTCAATGATCACTCATAAACACAGTGGAATAGAACAATATCTTAGTATTATACAATGAATAAGAATGTAAGTGAATGAATACAATAGCCATGAATATGGAATCATATAGGATTCAAATAGTCCAAGTAGGGCATTCGAATTCCTAACTCAGAGTGTGGCTTGAATGATAGTGGAGTCATCATCCAGTCAATGTATCAGTCATCAATGGTAACAGTCAGTCAACTAATTCTAACTGAGTGAGGTAGGCACTAACTGAATGAAGGAGGCTCAGTGGAGGGCTCATGAGGAGTCTAACTGAGTGAGGTAGGCACTAACTGAATGAAGGAGGCTTGGTAGAGGGCACATGAGGATCTAACTGGAGTCAAAATGGGAAGACTAGTCTCATTGGAGGTCCATCGGAGTGAAACAGTCAGTGGGGGAGTCAATCTAGCCTTAAATCAAGGCAGAAGTGAGTGATAACTGACTAGTAGGTGAGAAAGGCACCTAACTGGATGTGGTAGCTGAGAAAGGTGCACTTTTCGTGAAGAAGGGTTCCTTTGGTAGGTAGGAGGCCCCCTGGGAGCTGTAGACAGGCTGCGGAGAGCTAGAACCAAGCTATAGGAGCTGGGAGGTCAACCATGATGATGACTGGATGCATGCAGAATGCATGCATGCATGAAAAACTAAAAAATGATGGGGAGAATATTCCAACACCCCCCCGCAAGCTATACTATGAGAAAATAACTGAAGAGTAGGGCCCTGGTAACTAATACCAAAGGTCACCCCGTACAATCAATCTAAAATAAACTAAGTGAGGAAAGAGGGAAAACCTAGTGGGAAGAAATCCCTCCCTCAAAATAGACTGAAAGGTGCTAAAGTAGCATCATGACTTACCCTTGAAGGAGGAAACTGACCTTCTATAGGAAGGGTTGATCAATCCAAGATGAACCAAAAATGTGAGAAGGATGAGTCCCTTCGTCATGAAAATCTGAACTGGTTCTCCATCGATTAGCTGGATCACCAGAAGATGTGAAAGTAGTGGCTTCCCTTCTTGGAAGAGGAGGAAAGTCAGTTGAGAGATCATAAGGAATTGAAACTTCCATTTCTTCATCTTTAGCATTTGTTAGATCTTCAGGTTCTTGTGGGTCTGGATCCAACATTTTCTCTTCATCACTATCTTCTTCCGAATTTGATCTGCTATATGTTGAGGATTCACTCTCTTGAAAATCACCAACACTTTCAAGCTCTGAATCTGAAACCTCATGAGGAGGAGCAAGAAAAACTGTCTCAACATCACACACAAACTCTGATTTTGAATTTTCATGAAGAGAAACATGTGAAGCTAATGTCTCATACTCAGAATCTGAACTGCCATATGATGGAGATTTGTTCTCTTGAAACTCATCACCTTTCTCAACCTCTGAATCCAAAGGCTCATGTGAAGAAGCATATGAAACTGACTCATCATCGTTCCCAACCTCTGAGTCTGAAGAAGTGGAAACATAATCAGACATGTAACCATCATGAACCTACTTTTGAAGAAGCATGTAGATCTCTGATATCTCCCTTGAGCTGTTACTAGTGAGATATTTTCCAACAGAACTAGAAACAGACAAAGATGGAAGATCACTAGTGAATGTAGTGTTGATGGCCCCTTTTTTATGGGATTTGAATCAATAGGTGCCAAATCTTCAGGTTCTTGTGGATCTGGATCTTGCATTCATACTTTTTTAAGAGTCCTCTTTTTCTCAGTTTTCTTGGATCTATTTTTTCCTTTCAAGCAACTTTTGCATGTGCCATGAGAAATATTGTTGATCTTGCTATCTTCATGAGTGTGAGAGCGAATAGCAGATTCCTTTGAGAGAGGTAAGAAGTGTGAGAATTCATAGAGCTTGGACTCATGATTTTCAATACCTTTTGAAATGATTTCCCCTGTGACCATGTCCTATACTTCGACTTCATTTGGAGAGAAGATTACTCTCTTGGGATTTCCAACATGATTCATTTGATATACAGAGAGTAAATTTGCTGCAAGAGAAGGAACATAAAGCACATTAGAAAAATATCCAGAGTCAAGATCAATTCTTCCGATACCTTGAGAAGGGATTTCTGAATCATTTCCCAATATGATGGAAGGGCCTTTTGAGCTCTCGAACTTGGAGAAGAGACCTTTGGAGGAAGACATGTGTCTTGTGGATCCTGAATCTATAATTAAGGAGGAATCTGATGATGCACTTTCCATGAGAGCATGACATCTTTCTTTACGTTTGGATCTAGAAGATTCAGGATCAAGATCTTTCTTCCTTGTACATGCAGGAACATGAAGATTGTTCTTCTCGAGTAATTGAGCCATCAAATCTATGGCCTTATTCATACAAGCACTCTCAGGATGAATTCCTTTAAGACAATAGTTGCAATTTGGTTTTCTCTTGCGAGAATGCTTGGTCTTCCTAGGGTTTGAAACCCTACTTGACTGATCTAGACTATTTGTAGGCCTTGTACCATTATATTTCTTGCCAAAAATATTTTGCTTTCCTATATCATTCACTCTCTCTGCAACTGTAAGGGCTGAATCCAATTTGGGTTTGATCATTCCCACCGAAATCAACTTCTCTTCCTCTTGGGTAAGAGATTGTGTGAAATCATCAAATGAGGGAAACTTCCATTTTGGAATGGATAGCCTAACTGACTAGAAAGTAGAGACAAAAAATGAGAAATTTTCCCCCAACTTTGAGAGAATGGTAAGTATAAGCTGCTTATCTTCCTTCACTATCTCATATCTTTTCAACTGTGATATCAAGCTTTTGAACTTGGTGAGAAAGGAATTGATAGATTCAAAGCTGCTAGGACTCAAATATATGAGCTCATTCTCCAATTTGTGTGCTACCATATCATCCTTTGGCCCAAAAAGAGATTCGATATTGTTCCACACCTCTTTCGGAGATGTAAGATCGATGACATGAAAGTGTAGTTCATCAAAAATTGAGAGAAGGAGGAGACCAATTGCTTCATAAGGCCGATCCAAGTACTTGGACTTTTCAACTACACTAGGAGGTTCTCTCATCATTCTGTTGACTATTCAGGTGAAGCTCTTGGATCTCATGAAGAGAGCCATCTTGGCTTTCCACTCAACATAGTTGGAAGATGTAAGCTTTAGATCCATCTGAACAGATAAAGTCGAAAAGTTGAAGAAGATTCTGAACGGGTGAATAAACCTGCAAAACAATAAAAGATGTGCTGATGGAGAATGCTACACTTCGACTGAACACTAACTTAAGGACACTTGGCACATGGAATAAGTCCTTCACACCTAGCTAGAACTCACTGGATTTCTCCAATGAATTTAAGTAATAGCACTAGGATTTTCTATGGAAACTCAAAGGCTTCTGGTGCACAAGTGAAAGAAATGCTGCAACTGCTGCAATTCAAATATCTGCTTCCTGCTCTGATACCATGTAGAAATATGCAAGGGTCTGGCAACTGTAGCAATTCACAATCAAACTCACAAATATGTTGCAAAGAAGAAGAGAAGGAGACACTCAATGATCACTCATAAACATAGTAGAATAGAACAATATCTTAGTATTATACAATGAATAAGAATGTAAGTGAATGAATACAATAGCCATGAAGATGGAATCATATAGGATTCGAATAGGCCAAGTAGGGCATTCGAATTCCTAACTCAGAGTGTGGCTTGAATGATAGTGGAGTCATCATCCAATCAATGTATCAGTCATCAATGGTAACAGTCAGTCAACTGATTCTAACTGAGTGAGGTAGGCACTGACTGAATGAAGGAGGCTCAGTGGAGGACGCATGAGGAGTCTAACTGAGTGAGGTAGGCACTAACTGAATGAAGGAGTCTCAGTAGATGGTGCACAAGGAGCTAACTGGATTGAAAATGGGAAGACTAGTCTCACTGGAGGTCCATCGGAGTGAAACAATTAGTGGGGGAGTCAATCTAGCCTTAAATCAAGGCAGAAATGAGTGATAACTGACTGGTAGGTGAGAAAGGAACCTAATTGGCTGTGGTAGGTGAGAAAGGTGCAATTGTCATGAAGAAGGGTGCCTTTGGTATGTAGGAGGCCCCCTGGGGGATCTAGACAGGCTGCAGAGAGCTAGAACCAAGCTATAGGAGCTGGGAGGTCCACCATGATGGTCACTGGATGCATGCAGACTGCATGCATGCATGCAAAACTGAAAAATGATGGGGAGAATATTCCAACAATGTCCTGTTTTGTAGTAGTGCGAAGAACATTAACAAAAAAAATGTTTTAATACAACAAAAAATATTATAAGATACACAATTTTTTAACATATATATTTTATCTACTTGATATGTTTTGGTTTGTTCTTTTTCCTATTGACCTATCAATTTTTGACATGTTGATGTGATCTGGATAAAGAAGGAAAACATCGATCTTAGTGAAGATGAACCCTGCTTTTCTTCATGTGCATTGATTTTCTTTGTACAATACTGATTTGTTAGTGGGGCTTGTTGCAATTGTTGTTTCAATTCTTTCCAATACTCAAATGATTTTTCAAATGAATAGTTGTTCTTTTCATTTCCGTCGAGTATTTTATTTTTCCTTCTAGTGACGCATTTTGAACCTCCTCCACATCAATGCTATCCTTTGCATGCATTCTTATTATTTGTCTCAAGGAGTCCCATATTTTCTATGATTACCTTGAGGATGAGTACTCTGCATTTATACCTTCTTGGAACCATTGTTCCTCTTGTATGTAACTCCTTCAACTTCATTTTTGCTTCTATGATTTGTTTTCTTAGATATGATCTTTTTATAGTTGAGGATGCAACATTTTCCAATCCAGAAATTTTCTCAATTAAGAACTATTTTTCCTTTATGTTGTTGCATATTTTGGAAAAGTAAGTATGACAATTGTTCAGTTTGGTGCCACATTCATATCCCTCTTCTCTTTCTTCTTCCATTTGCTTTTTGAGCTCTTCGAATTTATCATGCTCAAGTTGTAATATAGTTACCGTTTGATTAGACTTGAGCATATGATTTTTTGTCATTGGATTCTTTTAGTTGTAGATAATATTTATCAGGATCATTTTCATCCTATCACGTGGGTTGGAAGGCAGACCATGTAGGGTAAACCCAATTTCCTATTCAACTTGTACTCTACAACTTTCCCAATATCTTTCTTCCTTATGCACTCTATCTCTTAATTGTTTCCTTGTGTTATTACACCTTTTATTGTATTCATTGGTCATAACATTTTATAATTCCTGGATTTCTTTATCAGGTACATTTTGTGGGTTGAACTTGACATAGGGCTGATTGACTTGTTCTCCTTGTATTTTTAAAGTTGTTGTTATTCTATTCCCTTTTCATGTTGCTTCTTTTTCTTCACTTTTCTATTTTTCTGTACCTGCTTTGATTCCTTCTGCACCCCTGTGCTCATTTGCTCGGTTGTTTGTTCTTGTGAATATGATTTCTCTTATTGCTCATCAAGTATCTATTGGTCTGAACAATCTTGTTGTTTCACTTGTTCCTTTGTGGGTCTGTTGGTATGTTGTTGCGTTTGGTGCTTGTTGAGTGTTCTATTGGATGTTTTGATGTTTTTTCAAGTACTTCCCCTTTTTTTCCAAGTGTTTATGTTGTTTGTTCAACTTCTTATTCTATCTATCTAGTCATTCCTTAAGTTTTTTGAGTTCTTTGGTCGATGTTCTCCTCTTAATTATATTGTTCTTCCTAATAAATTTTTTCCCTTTCGTCTTCCTCAATTGGTGTTGGTTTCAGATGTGGCGGGGACTCTGTTATGTTGATCATACCCTTTAAACTACCTCCTCCCTTCTGAGTCTTGGTCGGGATTTTTAAATTCACTTTAGGGATATCCAACATTTTCTTCTTCACCAACTGAGTTGACTCTTGTTTCTACTTTGCACATTTTTTTGTATGTCTTTTTATATGGATATTTTATTCTTATCCGCTTCTATAATTACTTCTTTAGGTATTTCCAGGTATTCTGGACATTTACTTGATTCAATAATTTTCTTTCTCTTCTTGTCTTTCTCACTAGTATACTTGCATTTGTCCTCTTGTCCAAAAGTAAATTATTCCTTGGCATTTGTCCTTCTTTGACCTGTAAAAAACACTAGCACATGTCAGAAATAAAAGGTATGATCGTGAAATAAGAGAGATGTACAAATTTTCTTCTTCCAATAAATATACAAAAGAAATTACAGATAGGGCATATAAAAAAATCCAATGAAAAATAAACAAATCAAAATATTTTTTTCCTGCTAAGAAGTGTTGGTCAACTTAGACTACTTAGTAGTATTTTTATGATAAATTCTTTGTTTGATGTTCTATTTGAGTTTTTCAAAATTATATTCATGTTAATATAACCAATATAAACATGTTTTAAAATATCCTTGAAATGATACACCAAATATGCTAAGTAACAACCTGCATGACAATATTGTTTTTCAAGTCCTGTATAAGCAAACAATCATTATTTTGAGCACAATGTTTTTGTTTGATGACATATTGACTTGATTACAATTGGAAATGAATGAAGATTCATTTAGGTATATTTAATAGAAACAATTTTTGAATATAAGAATAATTGGGAGGTCAAATATGCCAATGAGCAACCTTGGAAATTGAGTTTTAGGAGTGTAGATTTAGGATAGGCGGTCACTATTTTGGGCATAACTTTATAACGAAATATTAAAATAGAGTGATTAAAATTAATTTTTAAACTATATTCATATGATAGTATGCCCTATAAATAGGTTTTAAATATCTATCCATTTAAGCATCCAAAAATTGATTGTCCCAACTCTATTTCTGAGCTGCCTACTCTACACCTACTTAATGTTTTCGTCATAATTTTTTCGTTTATTATCCAAATTGAGTGATTCAAATTGATTTAAAAAATATATTGAAAGGGTTGGCTTGGTTAGAATCAATTTTATAAATATTAACATATGGTATCCCAAAACATTATTGCCCTGAATATGTTTTCAATGCTGCCATTTAGCCAAAATGCTACAAAAGTGCGATCACAAAGGGATTTCTCCAAGATGATGATCCAGATAAGTGTGAATTTTTGTAGGAATATAATTTTGAATTTAATATATCCATATACCCAAAATTTCAAGCATCCAGTGCCTATATTGACTTACACAATGTGTTGCATCAAGTGACGCAACTCCTATAAATGATATGGCTCTTGAAATATGATTCGTGTATTTTTGTGGATGTGTTATTTTCAATGTAATATATTCAAAACAACCCAAAATTATAAAAAAATAAGGAAAATTAGCTACATACCTTAATAATCAATCCAGATGAAAGATTGAACGCTTCTACCCCCATATCTCCTTCTATAGTGGAATCTTCATTCACCAAGCCTTCTTCCTCTTGACAAGCTTACTACAAAAGAGATTAGTATTATGGGTGTATCTTACTGCACCGCAAATTATTTCGATTTAATTCATGCAAACTGCATGTTTTGAATAAGTGGAGTAGGAAGTCACTACGAAATATTCATAGCATATGTGAAAGTTCTTACCTCTCGTCTTACCCTTCTTGTTTCCACGTATTAAAAACACTTCTATGAATGCTTCTAAATTTAAAAAAATCGAAACACTATGTAAGGGATCCTTTAGAGAATTAAATCGATAATAATCTCTCGAAGATCCATGATACAATGTGCCAACTAAAACCAATACAAGATCTAATAATGTGCCATTGACATCTCCCTTGCAATGACACCAAAATCATGGGCTATTTAATTACCTTAGTAATCGAAGAGTTCATACATTAATTGTCAACCTGGGGTCCAAATGCTTGCAATATGTCATGCACTTTATATCCAGGCTACAATTTGATATCTTGCATTAGATTATCTAATATGCTTCTAATAATTAAAAATTGCATCACTCATCACACTTCAAATATCTAACTCAATCACTATTGGTAGTGTTCATATACTTGAACACCGATCATGCTATTGTGACCCTGTTATCACCAGACATATCTTTGCATAATTTAGAAATTATTATTTCCATAAATCATTGCTTATGGAGGTGGACATATCTGATAAAAAATATTCTATGAATTGAAATGACATTGTGGAAATGAAAACACAACACACCTTACGAGAAAATAAATCACATTTGCATAGTTAAAAATACTTGAATTGAAACACACTTGTAAAAATTAAATAAATGGAAATAAAAGACAATCTGCATTAAGCATCTCTCTATCCTTTTGGAAAGGTTCCGTACTCAATAAAATAGAGAGTTGGTGTTGATCTACAACACAAATAATTTAATCTAGTCCCACACTAAAACAATTATAAAACTAGAGTCTATATTATCACAAAATCTCAAGAAATGTGATTTATTTCGTAATAACTTGGATAAATGCTCTAAGAGTCCTCCCACAGAATGGATAAGGCACTCTCTTTTATACATGAACTTTCTTGAAACCATAAATAACAAATATACAATCAAACCCACTTGAGGGTCTAATAAATCCATAGTGGTTACAACTAATTTCCAATATAGAAAATGGTTTATTCGATCTTTGCTAACTCTCATCAAATTTAGGATTCTTTGAATGCCAAATTCAAATTTAAAGATGTGGGACATAATAATTAGTCAAAACACATCCCAAATTACTTCTAATTGTGTTTGAATTCTTATATCCATCATATCTTCAATGGATATCTTGAAATATTGTAGAAGAATCAAATCTTCACTCATATCCACCATCAATTTGTCATCTTTATCTCAAGCAATTTAAAATCATAATGTGAAATAGCCAACAAATAAATAGTAGCTACCCAAGTTATATTGGAACATGTAAAAGATGCATAATAATCAATTTATATAAATGATTTTATAAGAATCCATCACCTATAATTAAAACCATAATTCATTTTTTAACATCTTTTTCCAAAGTGGCTACATAGTCGATGGTGGTTGACTCTTATGTCGTAAGACATGGACCTAAAGAAATTTCCAAATTGAGTCATTATTCAAAAGTAAATACAAAATACGCTAAGTATTCTTAATAAAATCATATTTCAACAAAATACTAAGAAATGCAATGGAAAACATTTTTAATCTAAATCCTGCACATAAGCATTAAAAAGGATTAATACAAGATCATGGGTAAGTAAAAAAGATTAAAAATATGAAAAGGAGGACATAAAAAAAATGAAAATCCTATGGCCCAACATTTCATCCATGGAAAATTCCATTCATAACGACAGTCTTTATATATATATATATAAACATGCATACACTCATAGAATGTGTGGGCATGTGCACGCATGCATGCACACATGCACTTGTCTATGACCTTTTTTCACTGAAAAATATAACTTACTATTAATATACGAAATAGTAAATGTTGCCAACTGTCAGAACAAACCATACATCTCATCACTGCCGAGCAGTACATGTGTCAATAGAAAGCATCTGGCCACAGTGCCAACAGCCACAAAGAAAACCATAAAAAGTACCATATGTTCATACATAAAAACATGAACCCCTCCCGTAGGAGAAACAGGTTCATCGGCCCCCAAGTGCCAGCCAAGAGTCCCATCAAAAATCAAAGTTCTCAAATGTAACCAACAGCCAAAGCTGTCAAACCAAAAAGAAATATGTCCAGTATGCTAAGTAACTAAATATAAACAAAAAAGCCCATACTATATAGCCGCACATAGGAGTATACAAAAGGTCCAACAAGGAGTAACGCATTGTCTATGACCTATCATATCGATAACGCATTCCAATAAGCAATAGTGCTTGTAATATAAAAAAAAGTCCATTGCAAGGTTGCGACTTATTTTATGAAAATGAGGGTTTTCTAAATTAAACTAGAAGTATTCAAAACGTTGTAAAGCTAATAACACCACATAGATATAAATATTCTATTATAAAAATTGATTACTTACTATAGAAGACATTATAAGTAAGTTAGTTGTGAATTTTTTTATATTTATGCTATATGATAAAGGAATGGTTACTTCAATTAGCAAGTTAAAATTCATCGAATTTTATCTTTAATTCTCATAGTATTGTTAAAGGATATTATTTTATTTGACTTTCTTTCCCTATCCATATCAAGCAAAATTTTGAATTTCTAATTCCAAATCCAATTTTCCACCTTTTCATACAAGGAGTAGAAATCCATTATCATTGTAAATGATTGTAAATTCTAATAAGAGACTAAGTTGGAATATGGGATTTTGAATTTTCAAAAATCAATCATAGTAATTGGCATAACTTACGAGGAAAAATTATAAATCATGTAATAGATTGTATTTACAAACAAACCTCTAGTGTAGTTACATTCGTGTAAGTGTGGTTACATTAGTGCAATGTTTTTCTTTAATAGATTTAAAATTAAGGTTTTTGTTTGGGATTATATTAGGGTGCTTATCCACCTAATCTACAAAACTAACATAACACATGCATTAACTTACTCTACCAAAAGTTAGCAACAACTAACTAACCTAACCTATCTGATTAATTAATACATTTAACATTAATGTATCCCACTAACTTATGTAACTCACCTAACTTACCCCATTAACCCTTTACCCACCTAACCTAGGAAAGAATATATAGGCTAACCTACCTGACCTAGCATAATAACAAAACCCATAAAACATTCCCTAGATTCTTGTGTTACATACAAAATGAGTCCCTCTATAGTAATGCAACTATGTGTTTCTCCTGTAGTGTTGTATCCACTATCATTAACTAGGCATGCTCTATAACTAAAGTTTCTCACTCAACTATCAATATAGTGCATTATTTTCTAATGAATTCTTCCACAAAATAATTCTATGGGGTGTTACAATACCCTAGGAGTTTATCTCACTTATATAAGTAATAGGACATAACAATTTTGTCCCCTTCAAATTTGTGGCTAGATACATCCTCACATTATCTTTCCCTACTAGCAACATCATCATTTAAATCCTAACTTCTATCATTTCCATTTGATTAAAGTCATATGGGTTTATATTCTTGATTGTTTTTATTTAAATATATTAGTAGTTGGTCTTAACTCTTGAAGTGTAGTAGGGGATTTTTTGTGGGGTAGATTGGAAGTGTGGTATTTAGAATGTTAAATATGATGCCCTAGTCCTCATAATTTTAAATCCCTACTTGAATAGAAAACATTTTGGGATCACATGTCTATGATAATCATATAGAATGTTCATGAGATCAAACATAAAATTTAAATGCACCCTCTTATCTTCAATAATTGACACAATGACCAATAAGAACATGAACAAAGAAATCATTTGATGCTTGATTTGTATTGATCTTCTATGACGAACTAATTTTCTCCTTAGAGAAATATATTACCATCTATTTAGTATAAAAATTGAAGTACTATATGACTTTGTTTAAGATGTAAGTCCAATATATCAGAGAGTTTAAATATATATTAAAGAAACTACAAAACTAGCTATGTTGAAAGTGACTGCACACATATGTTTCTAATATTGGAACATATGAGGGGAGAGAGATAGTGGGCTCCAAGAAATGCCCCTCTATAACGGCTGATTTTGGGCATCTTTCTGCATTTTCCTCTATATCAGTGTACGGTGGTTAAGAGCGAGTGGCCTAGTTGCTAGAGTGATGGTTCGACCGTAGGGGAGGGGTAATCTCCCTCCTCTCCTTCAGAGCACTAGAAACGAGGATGATTCAACTGTGGACAGAAGAATTCAGTAGAGCGATGCTAAGAATGTGGTTGAGCCGAATGGGATAGGACGAGAGGGTTTGAAGCCACGATCGGAGATACAGGGATCGGCAAGGAAAGGTACAGTAGGGAGTCCGGGAAGTGGGAAAAAGGGTATTAGCAGAGGATACATAGGTGGTGCGTGTATCCCGAAATCCACAAGCAGCCCAACGATTACTATTAATTCTATCAAAGTTAAGGAGCGAATTTAGTACATGACAGACCACGCACTGATCGGAAAGTTTATGGGGATTTGGCCGACAGAAAAAGATTTGACATGGTGGATAAAAGCAACCTGGAAACCTAAAGGTCATTTCGATCTCTTATTGGGATCGAAGGGTTTTTTCACTGTTGTGTTTCTAAGTGTGGAAGATAAGGACAGGATTTTTGAGGGGGGGGCATATTTCTATTATTCTGCAGGTCTCTTTCTGAGAATATGGAAAGACCATTTCAACCTGGATAAGGAAGATCTTTCTGTTGCTCCGGTCTGGATCCGTCTCTATTCTCTTCCTGCTGAATATTGGGATCTGGAAGTCTTACAAGCTATTGGTGAAACCTTAGGACAATTCGTCAAGATATTAGATCAGACCAAACAGGGAAGGTATGTGTCTTATGCCCGAATCTGTGTTTATATGAATATAGCAAAATCTCTCCCGGAAGGGATTACACTAAACTGGGATGATTCGGAATGGTTCCAAACCCTGGATTACGAACACATCCCTTTTCGATGTCGTCGGTGTCATGTGCCTGGCCACTTGGCAAGGGATTGTCATCTCAATCTTCTTGATGAAATCCCTGGAAGTAGTACATTGGAACAGAAAGATAAGGATGGATTCATCAAAGTGGCCAATCGTAAAAAGTCAGGAAGATGTCACACAGTTATTGATATGGGGAAAAAGATTGTGCAGACTAACAATTTTGAAGTCTTAAATTCCAATCCTATAGAAAACTCTCATCCAGATCAGGAAAAAGTAGACTCGACGGTTGAGGGAGGGAAAACTGAAGCAGAAATAGGGAAGGAAACATCTACTGATCTGGTGGCCAACCAACTGAAGGAGACGGAGTTTATGGATGAAGATCTGGATGATCTGCCTCTTGGAGATCTAGACTTGGACAGCATAGAAGAAGCATGTAAAAACATCAAGGTTCATTCTATCCCAGACACTCAACTCCAACTGTTGAAAGCAACCATTCTAAAAGTCAAACTGACTCCGAGTCTGGGAATTGGTCCGCTCAAACTTAAGGAAAACAAGAGGAAGACGAAGGAAGGAAAATCCAAGAGGGGCAGGCAGTCCAACAGGGATAGGATCGGTGAAATTGGAGCTATATTAGTGGACTTAGGACAATATCCTACCATCTAGGAGGCGCTTCTCACAGCCAGATATAGTACTTAATGAAAATCCTTACCTGGAATATTTGTGGGATAAACGGTCCCCAAAAAACTAAGATCCTAAAAAAAAGATTATGAAGGAAAAACCCTCTATGGTCTTTTTGCAGGAAACCAAATGTTCTGGCAATCAAGTAGTAATAAAAGTGGGCAATCTCTGGAAAAATTGTAGATGTATGGCTCTAGACGCGACTGAGTATTCGAGAGGCTTGGCCATGTTATGGGATCCAAGGGCCATAACTTTGACAAATTTTCTATCAACTAAGTTTAGCTTAACTGCCAAATTCCATGTCATTGGGTCAAGGGTCAAAGGAGTTATCACCAATGTGTATGGTCCCTGCAGTTACCCTGAAAAACGTAAGTTTCTGAGTAGTCTGGCTTACCTAAGAAGTATGTTTGATGGCTTTCACTAGATTATGAGAGGAGACTTCAATATGATTTGATCTTTAGCAGAAAAAAGGGGGGGAGACGCTATCTCACTCCTGAGAATACCTTGTTTGATGAATTCATTGAGGATAACAGTCTCATTGATGTTGATCTTGGAAGCTCGATATGCACCTAGAACAATCGCCGGGGAGGTGAAAATATGGTGGCTGCCCATTTGGATCGTTTTCTCCTATCAGAAAGCATCATGCTCCTAGGGGGTACACTGACCTCTCGACCAATTGCATTTGCGGGTTCGGATCATTGGTCGGTGTCACTTCTATGGAGCAAGATAGGTATGAATATGTCAAAACCCTTCCGTTTTGAAAAGTTTTGGCTAACTCACACTGAGTTTGCCTCTCGAGTGGAGGAATGGTGGAATACTTCAAGTCCTCTGGAAGGAACCAAAATGTTTTACTTTCAACAAAAGTTGAAAATGCTTAAACAAAATATTAAAAGATGGAATAAAGAAGTATTTGGAAATATTGAGCAGGAAAAAGCTAAATTGGAAGACTGTATGGAACAAATACAGGAAAGGATTATGTAGATGGGCGTAACCCGAGAGCTTGTGGAGGAGGAAACCAGCATTTTAGGGGAGATCAAACAAAGAGAACATCAGGAAGAAATGCTCTGGAAACAGAAATCTCATAACCAGTGGCTGAAAGATGGGGGTCAAAATAACTGATTTTTCCATAGGGTCACATTACAACAGAGGCACTATAACTAGATTGTTAATCTCAAGACCGATTAAGGGGTTGTATTGGAATCTCATGAGGAGATCGAAAACGAATTGATAGATCATTTTACTAAAGTTACTACAGAACCTGAGGAGGATCGCACTGAATCTTGTAGGGTTATTAAATCGGTCATTCCTCGAATTATTTCTGATGAACAGAATGATCTACTTATCAGTCCTATATCCTTAATGGAAGTAGAGACAGCCATCTTTCAGATGGAAGAAGGGAAATCCCCTGGCCCTGATGGATTCACTGCGAATTTCTTTCATGCTTTCTGGGACTTGATTAAACTGGAGGTCTGGCAAGTTGTGGAAGAATCCCGTCGGATGAGAGGGGTTCTCACTGCTCTTAACTCTACCTTTCTTACCCTCATCCCTAATTCCCCTATGGCTGAGAATGCTAATTCTTTTTGTCCAATTTCCTTATGCAATATTATTTATAAGATCATTACTAAGGTCCTGGCTAATCGGTTGAAACCCCTTCTCCCCTCTCTCATCTCCATAGAACAGTCAGGTTTTGTTGAAGGACGTCAGATCATGGATGGTATTATTCTGGCGCATGAAGTGATTCACTCACTTAAAGAAACCAAAAAAGCGGGTATGCTGCTGAAACTAGATATGTCAAAAGCATATGACAAGCTAAACTAGAAGTACATGAAAGAGATCATGAAAGCCTTTGGATTCAGTGATACTTGGATCAAATGGATAGCTAATCTTACTTCATCGGCTTTTTTCTCCATTTTAGTGAATGGTCATCCCTCCAATATGGTGAAACCTACTAGGGGAATCAAGCAAGGGGACCCTCTATCACCTTTCCTTTTCGTGTTAATGACAGAAGGATTGGGGAGACTCATTTCTCATTATGTTAATTAGGGGAGTATCAAAGGTTTAAAGTTCCCTCCCTATGAAAATGCGATAACTCATCAACAGTTTATAGATGATACATTAATGATGGGTCATTCCTCTGTGCAGGAAGCTCGTAAGATTAAACAGGCTCTGAACATATTCCTGCAAGCCTCGGGGTTAACGATCAATATGGATAAGTCCCTTGTATTTTTCTTTAATACTCTGCCTATCTGTCAGAGAAATATCATCTGTATCCTGGGCTTTAAGAAGAGCTCCCTTCCAACCAAATATCTCGGGGCGCCCTTAACAGAAGGGATTCTCAATAAAGCTTCCTGGGAAGATCTCCTGAATAAAATTAAGGAAATACTTTCGAATTGGACTCTTAGGTCCTTGAATTTTCCTGGAAGAGTGGTTTTGGTCAAATCTATTTTGCAAGCTATGCCTCTGTATTCATTCTCGGTCTTGTCGGCTCCTAAGACAGTGCTAAGGGAAATCAGGAATTTGCAACGCACCTTCCTGTGGGGAGGAACTAGGGATCATAGGAAATGGCCTTTGGTGGGATGGAAGACTCTATGCAAAACTAAGAAGGAGGGGGGTTTGGGGTTACGGGATCCTGAGGAGCTTAGCAAGGTCTGTGGTGCAAAAATTTGGTGGCGGTGGCTAACTCATACGAATGAGCAATGGGAAAGCTTTTGGGGAAGGAAATACATGCCTAACATAGAACAACAAGAGTGGATTAGGGAGGAAGGACTGGATAAAGGATCCCATATTTGGAATATGGCAAGGGCTGGAAATGAAATAATAAAGAAACATAGTTTCTGGGAAATCCGTGAGGGAGCGACGACGAATCTTTAGCTTGATGCATGGAAATAGGAACCTTCAATTGCTTCGTTGGTGATCTCTGGAGGAATCAGGAATAGGCAACACTACTGGCATTCAGTCAACAATTATTGGCACGAATATTCTGAGGACAGAGGTTTTCACATCTGGAAGCCACTAGATTGGTGGATAACCTCCTATGGGGAAGAAACAAGAAGACAGATCTATGATATTGTGAAACAAAGACAAGTTAAAATCCAAGGAGGAAGTGATGTCCTTTAGTGGTGTCATCAACCGGTAGGGAGGTTTACCATTAAAGAAGCTTACCTTTTACAGACCAGTTCGGACAATTTAGAGGAGGATCAGATATTGAAACATTTGTGGGAAGCCAAGTTGTGGCCCAAAATTACTCTTTTTCTCTGGTTAGTTCTACAAGGCCAAATTTTGACATGGGACAAACTTGTTAAACGTGGTTTTGAGGGTCCTTCTATTTGTGTTCTTTGTGGTCAGAATAATGAGACAATGGCTCATCTTCTTGACGAATGTAGCTTTACCTCAGCGCTTTGGGATGAAGGGGCCATATTTTTTAGAAGGACCACTCGGGTCAGGACAAATCCTGAGCAAACCATCAGGTAATGGAATGGGAAACCCTTTCAAGGGAACATACTAAATCGCATCTGGCAATTGTATCCGGGTTTCCTCCTCTGGGAGGTTTGGAAAGAATGAAATAATCGATTGTTTCAGGAAAAACACAAACTTAATACCTGGAAGTTCGTCTGGGAGCGTCTTAAGCAGGAAATAACTGAAACCCTGAAACTCATGAGATGGAATGCGGAAGATCTGAGTGGCCCTGATAATGAAGTTAGATTATTACATACCTGGGGCATCAGAGGTCTTCCCTAGTTTATTGGTCTTCATTATATTGCAAGCAAACCACAGGAAATCCTGACGCAGTGGTCTCCGCTGCAGCTGGGATGGCTCAAACTGAATTTTGATGGAGCTTCTAAAGGGAACCCGGGAATGGCAGGGTATGGTGGGGTGGTGAGAAATAACCGAGGCCATATTCAGTTCTATTATTATGGAAATATAGGAAACGAAACTAATAATGCCGCAGAGTGTGAAGCTCTGCTTCAAGGGCTTAAGCTAATTACCAGACGAGGCTTTAATAGTTGTATTGTGGAAGGTGATTCTGAAATTTTCATACAAACGGCTAACAAACTCTTAAATGGAACTCAAGCTGTGAAGGTTGCCACCTCATGGCGTCTGGCGTGGTGGATAACGTGTCTGGAAACCATGATAAGAGCATTTAATTCCATCGTGTTTCGACATGTAAGAAGAAATGCCAACTGTTTGGCTGATGAGTTGGAAAATCAAGGTGTCGTGTAAGTGAATGAACGATGGGATGGGTAGGTCTCGGATTTACCCTCCGATACGTGTCATGATAAGTGCATTAAAATCGCCGGGTGTGATCATAAGGAATGGCTGGCGAAAGGTGATGGTAGATTCTGCCCCACTACCGGTGATTGATGTTTGGAGGGTACACGTCTTGTATCAAAGGGGTAGATGGAACGAAGGGAAGATGTACCAAAGTATGATCGTTAAGGTTCGTGGATATATTATATCAGATGGTGAATTCAATTCGGATAACTCGCAGTAAGCGAAAGACAAGGTGGCGAAGCCTTTGCAGGATTATGATGGAGTTTCGTGAGCAACAAAGGATGATGGGTATGAATGCTAAAGTCTATGTTAATTATTACAGCGCCAAGATTATGATGCCAAATTCAATGATGATAGGAGGTGGCTCATCCATAAATATGGACTGTAGAGGTGGTTACTGGAACAAAGCTTCTAGGAAAATTCTACCTTGTGAAACATTCAGCAAGTTTATTGTGGCTATTAGTGTGCAGAGGATATGCAAGAGTGAGAACATCATGCCGCCAAAAGGTTGGGCTGTGAAGTGAGGCAGAAAAACATCTGGTGAGACGAGCATTTTGGGGGGAGGTTCTACACCTAGTACTGGTTCCAGTAGGGATCAATGGAGTTCAGCGGCTATAGCTATTTTCTTTCACCAGTTCTTTCCACCGGGTGTAAGGCAGGAGTTGGAGAAAATTGAAGCCGATTTATGGCGTCTAGTGGGGGAGGTTGATTTACCGGAGGAAGTGGAGGCCATGGCGAATTGGATCCATGACCCGGGGAATACTCTGGGTCGCATGCCACTGTATAATCGAGCGATTGTTACCCTGTGGGTGTCCAAAACCTTAATTGCCCAGTGTCTGGATACTCGTGGTGATGCATTATCTAGTTCTCCTCGGCTCAAGAGGCTGGAGGATGTTAGCAAGGACATGGCGGAGAACTGTAACTGGATCCATATGAAGTTGGACCTGCTGGCGGATAAACTGGGCATTACATACTTGGATGTGCCGAAGCAGCAAGCTACTCCTGGGGTCGAGTTCCTTTGGATAAAGGGGAGGTGGCAACAACTCCTGTTATGGTGCAAAGTGATGACGAGGCGGGCCTGTCAACCTAACACTTCTTCTGCTTCCGTCTCTTGTGGCGTGGAATGGCTTGGCGGTATTCTCTTCCGGCTCTAGTGCATCTCCGTCTTTTGCAGGCTTCTGGTTCCTTTTTGATGGGCTTTGATAGTTTTCTGGGGCTTCAGTTCTGGGTTGGGTTAGTGTTGTCTGATGTTTTTATGTTTTCTAGGGGAACGAATTTTGTAATCTCACGAACAATAGTCTTCTACTTGGTGATAGTTCTGATGATGGTGTCTAGATTTTTGGTTTTGTCGAGTGGTTTTTTAGATACTTTGGCTCATATCTATGTTAGAATCGTTGATGATATCAAGATAGATAATGGTTGGGTTGTTTTGTTTAAAGATGGCTCATTTAGCACCGACTTTCTGGGAGCTTAGGGGTGGCTCATTCAGCACCTATTTTTCTCTGTGGTATTTTTTGGTAGCTCATAGAGCACCTGGATATTGTAAGGAAGTTAGTATGTATTCTCTGATTATGTTAATAGAATGAAAGTTACCTTTTTTGCTTTAAAAAAAAAAAATTTTGACTGCACACATTTTAGATAATTCTCAAAATGATTATTTTCTTTTGAATGGTGAATTCACATTGACATAGACATATTAATATAAATTTTGACATAAATACAAGTGTTAAGACACCAAACCTTAAATGCCAAGGAATTATGGTGGACATAGTTGTGTTTCTCTAACTATGGTAATAGGTAGGGTTTATGAGAATCTATTTTCTTATGGCATCAAATTCAATTTTACCTTTTTGTTTTTATATTGAAAAAGTAAGCAATTCAATATGCTTTTACTAGGGGAGAGAGAGACCAATAGTGGTGCAGGGACTATTAGTGGTCATAGAAGAAGTCACATGAAACTAGCAATAGGTGATAACTGGTTCCACTAATAAAATAGTATATCACTTGATTCATTAAATTAATAAACAATGTCCAAAATAATTTCAAAAAATTCCCATAAATTGATTGGGCCACAAGTGTCTAGAAATTGTTTTTTCTAACACTAAACTATATGCCTTACAACTCTGCCGTGCAAAACATCCTATCCCTACCACATCCCATATTTTTATGATATAATGACACAATCAAACCATAAACTATCCTAAACTATTCAATCTAGAAGTAGAAATTTACTATCATATCAAACAAATTGAATGACATATGGAGAACAATCTATGGAACAAGAAACCCAACAGTATCCCAATGTTGATATCACTTGCACATCAGTTCAACAATTTTAAATCAGCCTCACCTACATGTGTGATCAACAACCTATGCCTAAGAATGCAATCTATAATGCAATGAATGAAATGGAATCCCATTAAATTCATCAAATAAATATCCTAATGCCATTAAACACTTTAGAAATACAAGGATCGTCCAAGGGAATTTACTATCAATTAGATCATAATCAAATTAGTCTTAAACACACATTTAAAAAATGAAGTATGCAATCCATGCCATTGACCATTCATCAATTAAAACTCTCAATAGAATACTATAAATCAACATCCATCTTCCCTAAATGCACCATTTCTACACTTCACAATTCCAAACTACTCATCAAATCACTATCAAGACTCCCTCATATATTATCTTTATTTCAACTATTGACATTGTATCTACTATTTGTATGTTTTAGTTTAGGTATTGACACTTTATCTTATGTTTATGTTTGACATTATATCTATTGTTTTTATATGTCTATTGTGTCTTTATGATTGGATTTCTATTTTTGTATTGTTTCTATATTTATGTTTTCTTATACATCTTTATGTAGTCATGGCAATAAGGGATTATGCTTTTTGTATCTGGAGGAGGAGAAGGAGAGTGACTAAGGGTTCCCAAATACAACATATTGCATCAAATGAGGATATAAACTAGGGTGTTGTTGAAGAGAAATTAAATACAAATGTTGATTCCCCACTAGCATCTCATTGATCCACTACAACCCTCTCCTCATACTAGTTCAAGGTCCAATTTAGTATATCTTTTTCCAACACCTTCAACTCCTCTCGAAGTATTGAATAGAAGTCTAAACTATAATTTCCCTATTAATTTTAATGGCTAGTAATGAAATGACATCAAGCAACTACAAATATCTCAAACCATTTGGATCAAGCAAATTCAAGGAAATCAACATACTTAAGTAATAAATAATAAATGTACTCACCCTCCTCAATTACGAAGATTTGTTTTTGTTTAACCTATCCACATTCAATGTTAATTCCATTACATATTTAAAGTCTTAACTAACTCCACACTCTTAACCAACTCTGAAGTCTTAACCAACTCTAAAATCTTAACTAGTTTATAAACTAACTCTTAACTCTGTCATCATGAGTTCAATGTGTACACTTAAAACAAGAAAATACTATAAAATATGCTTCCTCAAGAGTTGGGTAGTTATAATAACTTATTCATAATAATATAGCTATAATGAATTCTAAGTCATTCCGAAATAGCTCTATTATTTTTCACAGTAATATAGTTATACGCTCCTTTCTGTGCGTCCCAAGGCTATTTAAATTGTTATATCTCTTCCCAATTATTATATTGTGTCTTAAATGGTATCTTTTTAGTCTATCCATTAATTTGTTATATCTCTTCTGAACTATTATATTGTATCTTAAATGGTAACTGTTTAGTCTATCCATGTTTGGTATGATTATTAGGTGGCATAATATAGTCTTCTGAAGTAGTGCTTAAATAGCAATAATGGTGTTTGAAATGATTGTTTATAGAGATGGATGTACATATGACCACTACATAGCTTGCAATATAAAACTCTTATTAATTAATTTAAAATTAGGTCGTTAATAATGATATTTGGTGGCTGTACATATCACTTCTACATGGTTTGAAATATAAAATTCATTAATTTGTTATATCTCTTCTGAACTATTATATTGTATCTTAAATGGTAAATGTTTAGTCTATCCATGTTTGGTATGATTATTAGGTGGCATAATATAGTCTTCTGAAGTAGTGCTTGAATAGCAATAATGGTGTTTGAAATGATTGTTTATAGAGATGGATGTACATATGACCACTACATAGCTTGCAATATAAAACTCTTATTAATTAATTTAAAATTAGGTCGTTAATAATGATATTTGGTGGATGTACATATCACTTCTACATGGTTTGAAATATAAAATTCGAATTATTTTTAGATTATGAAACCCACTAAGGTCGCATTGGTTTTGCATTTATAAATATCTTTTTATAACATTGTTTCTATCATTAAAAGTGGTAGTGTCTCGCTACAAACGAATCCAAAGAAAACACGAAAACCTATTTTTTTTAATTATGGAACCCGTGAGCTTGCCAATTGTTTTGCTTTTATAGAAAAAATACCAAAAAATATATGATTGAACATTTTTTGGGCTTTTACATAGTTTATATGTTAAAAGGTGGGCGGTGACTTGTTCCAAAGGAATACAAACATAGTCTATGATATGACACTTGAAGGATGAATGGACATGAGTTCCTTTGCAACATTTTAAAAACAATTATGCATATTTGAGGGTCCCTCCCATAATCAAATGGTCCTACTCCATTGATACCGTAATTTAGCCTTTCATTCTCCATTGTTGCTATCCCTGAACTTGAGGCAACATACCCATAAAAATCACAAATAACATACATGCGATGTTATAAGTAATGAAGTCCAAAGCATAGTGAGTTAGGATTAGCCAACTTGTTTCGCTGAACTCAAATCAAAACAACCTTAAAAATTGCATACATGTCAAATTCACTAATTTTAACTAACTTTTGACTCACTTTTTTCAAAAAATGACAATTTAAATGTCAAATTTCAACCCCAAATGTAGTAGTAACTAGCAACCATAATAAAAATGTGGGTATTGACTTTTATTTTTATATCCCATACTTCATCTAATATTTTAGCTGAAAATTAAGTGCTCGTGAGACAAGACCATGGATTTTATCGAGCCACCTTAAGAGGTTGTTGTTCCATTTCCTTTATAATGACTTAGAGTTGGCATGGACTAATTAAGCCACAATGAGAATGTGGGTGTTGATATTTATGTTCAACTTCGATACTTCATCCAATAATTGTGTTGAAAATCAGGGGTTCACAATTCAAGACCAAAGTTTGTACCTAGCCTCTCAATAGTCATTGTCCTTATCCCATGCTTTATATATCAATGTAGAATTATGGTGAACTCTCTAAAACAAAATGAGAATGTGTGTCAACTTTTATGTTTCTACTCCATACGTTGAGTATCGTATGATGTTTCCTAAAATTGAAGTATTGAGCATCCATTATCTATTAAGAGATGGGACATTGTATGGATAATACTACACATGGCTTGACTTAACTACCAGCATAGATCCATCTTAAACCCGTATCTATCAAGCACCGAGAGGGATCCAATTTCTTGAGGTGTATTTATTTTGTTAAATTTAATCTCAAGAAAGTTGATGTCTCTTGATTTATAGATCCAGGTTTAAGTTTTGAGTTTTTTATTTTATAAACAAACATCTATTTTTTAATTACTTTTCATAATATTTTAGCCGACATGAATTTTTTTAATTATTTTTTAATTAAAAAAATTACTTTTTACGTTTTATTAATGTAATGCTACATGTAATGGTACATACACGTTAGAACATCTCCCCCATACTGGGCTGTGGAGCACCTCGTTTCACTCGGTGCAATGATAATATACCTAATATGTAACACAAAAGAAAACACATCACACTCTTAAAGGAAATTAAACCTCGGTGGAAAAATATTATAATTTCCTTTTAACATACTAGTCTAACTCGTATTTATATGAAGTGTACACTTTATCTAATGATATGAAATGGATCTAAACAAACAAATGGTTGTAAGGCTCAAAACCTGCAAGTGTAAATTAAAATTAATGATGGTTAGTTTGGACATAGAAGACAATGCAATGTAAAGTTAAATGAGATAAAGGAGAAGAAAATAATTGTTGTTTGGTAATTCAACCTATGATTGGGAAGTTCAAAGAGATCATCAACATACTGCTAAGGAAGTACATAATCTAATTTATAAACAAGTATAGCATAAAGTATTCTTTTACTCAAGAAAAGATAGGGTTATAATCCAAAAGAACATACCTTGGATATACGAAGTTTGATCCAAGCTTTAAGCTGTCTTCCTCCAATCCACAATCCCAAATGAGAAACCTGCAAAAACAAGACACCTTCCTCAAATATTTTGACTACATAAACATAAATAACCTAGTATGAAACTCATATACAGAGAAGATATGACAAATTCAATGGACTAGTGTTGACAAGTGGTTTGGATGAGTCAACATCGTAGCATCGCGAATGTTGCGAAGGGTCAAAGATGCTGTGAAAGGAGGACAACAACGTGCAAGTTGCTTTGTTTATGTTCATTTTGGGTCATTTGGACCGCACTATGTGGGTTTTTGGGTCATTTGGACCGCGTTGGGTGCATTGTGGGTCATTCGACCACATTATGTGGGATTTTGGGTTAGTCTTTTTGTAAAGTTTGTTGAGAAGTAGTTAGATGGTTGCCTAAGTGGACCGCAAATGTAAAGGCGTAAGCCTATACATAGACTTAGTATTGTAAGTGTTGATACACCAGGAGATAGTTGATAATTGAATATCTGGAGACCAATTGAGAGATACATGGGCTGATGAAGGATTATCTTATTGTATCTGGGTTTTTGCAAAGATGAATATGATGCGACAGTGTTTTTTAGCAGAATCATTGTGTCTTTCTTGTTTCCTTGTGATGAATGTGTTATGCAATATGAATTTGTGAATGATGCAATGTTTTCTTGCTACGATTAATGTCTTACCGTTGTATCTATTGTGCTCTTATGGTTCTGTCAATGATAAGATTTGTTGAATGATGTTGCAATTATGGTTAATGCCTAGGTGAATGATGTTGAATGCTTAGATCTATTTCTGAATGTCACAATAAGTTGATTAGTTGATGCACAAAATCCTCCTTCATTCACCGAAAACATGGTTCCGTTAGATCTCCCTTGAACATCTCAGGTGAGACCTCATCTGCTCCGCAGGTGTTGTTGGAAAGGGTAAAACCTGTCTGGGCCATTGCTCAGGGAGATTGCGGTGGTTTGGGTGTCAATAGCATGAGGAACCCCTTTCGACAGGGTTTGTGTCAACAAATGGTTCCGTTGCCGGGACCATAGCGCGAAGTGAAAGGAGGATATGTTGTGGCATCCGATGAAACTGGAGATTCAAGATTGGTTCGACGTAAAGTTGCGAGAGTTCACTAAAAAAGAAAATCAGAACCCTGGGTTGTCGATGGATTGGTGGTTGGCAAAGTAGATACACGACAGTCCACATGAATATTTTTTATGTGAGTTCCCAAATATCTTGTATAAATGGTTAGCAAAATTGACCTATCAGAAGAGGAACTTCCAAGGTGGTGAGCTAACAGCTTGGACCCCAAAACTGATCCAGGAGCTACAAGAAGTCGACAACAAAGCATCGCTGGCTATTGAGTTCTGTGTCGACAGTATACTGGAAGGCTATATCACTGAGTTTGTGGTTGATATGACAAAGTCTTACAGTGAAGCAGAAAGAGAATTCTTCAATGGACCAAGAGGCAGGTTTCTGTTATCACTGTAGTTTTCCATTAAGATGCTCATTTGTGAAAAGGGCATACTGAAGATGCACCCTGACCAGTAGAAACCTAGTGGGTGGAGACTATGGATACCGCGATAGCAGGGGGGCGGTACATGGAATGATACGGGGTATATGGGTGCAATTTATGATGAGACTGTGAAGGAAGCCGAGGAAGAGAGTGGTCTTACAAGGGGAGGAGCAAGGTTTCGACAGTAAAAGAGGCAGAGGACATGAGAAGGTCCTGCTGCGATCAAAATGCAAAGCCATGAAGGAACACCACACGAGACGAAGTGACCTCACAGTGCTGACATGGACAACCAGGCTACGCCCAGGATAGAGGCAGGACCAACCCCCAGCAGCAACGTGCCCACACCTCCGCTCACTATCTCTCAACCAGGAAGAAATACGACTTTGACACCACTGTGTTCTTCATGTCAATAGAACTTGATTGCTAGTAGTTCAAGGACTATAGGAAGGAAGCCTAGGATGGCGGGAAAATATGCAAAGTTGTCGTTGTTCCATGGAAATGGAATAGATAATCCCGAACAATATTGGTTCTTATGCCAAGTAGTATGGACTGTTAAGCAAATTACTGATGATGAGGCCAAGAAAGGACAATTGGTGACAACTCTTCAAGGTCGCGCATTAGTTTGGTTTATGAAGTTTGTTCAAGTTCCCGTAGGCACTCCATAGAAGACGCTAGAGGAGGGTAGAAAAGGATTGATTGCAGAGTTCAGAAAACCCAAGTCCAAAGCGCAGTATATTACAAAACTAAAAGAGATTAAGCAATATCCCAATGAAACTGTGTGGGATTTTGACCAATGGTTCAAAACGTTGATGGAAAGGGTCATCTTTTATATGAGTGATGTCCAGCACAAAGAATGGTTCATCGCGGCATTTCTACCTCACATTCGACTACCACTGATGCAACAGAACATTACAACACCGAGTGAAGCTCTAGAGATTGCAATGGTGTTAGAAGCTTCGTCGATTGGTGAGAATGCAGCGGGCATGTCACAAATTCAGACACAGCTGGCCAACTTGACAATACAGTTGCAAGTCCTTAACAAGGGTAAGGAACATTGTGAAGAGGATTGGTGTACACGATGTCAGGTATATGGGCATTGACATGAGGAGTGTCAATACATGCAAAAGATGGTCACAAAATCGATGAATTTATATTGTATATTCTGCAAATCCGTGGGACATTAAGACTAGGATTTTCTCGCCTATGGCTTGCTTCAGGAGAGAACATATGACACATTCTATGTGAAGGATGACCACCGTGCTATACAAAAACCACAACCACAGCCATAGGTAGACCAACCGCTACCTCAACTGCAGATGTAGTTTGTACCACGCCACCACCTCAACAATTTATGCCACAATATACTTAGATGCAAATGGCTCCGCAGCAGCCACAATACTTCCAGCCAGGACAAGGTGTTTAGTTGCAACTAAATCCCATGTAGCAGCAGTTTCCTCAACAACAGTATCAGCAGTAAGGGGGATTCCGTGGAGGATTTCGGGGAGGATACGGTGGAGGACAAAATGTGAGTGACAATAAAACACATAACATATAACAGAAATTTCATCTATGTAAATAATAGAACAACAACTAGATTTCAAGATATAGATATCATGTATAAGATACATGCAAAGATGAAATACACAAGACAATGTTATTTGCAGAAACAAACACAAATTATACACACAGACTGGAGACCTCTGATCGTTGAGGGGCCCGTCTCAACAAGCAGAGGTTAAGTCTTTATTAATCCATCACCATACATGCTATCGGATCTTCATAAAAAACCAGAACAGAGATATGTATTGAATTAACAAAGTATTACAGCATTGCTGTGTTCATTTGCAGTCGGGGAAAGATCAATAAGACCGACTCTGTGTCAGTCATGTGAATAGAAAACAAGACTTAACAATACACAACAAAGCTTGACAAGACTTAACCAGTTTCAGAGGTAGGAACGCCTATATATACGATTACAATTTGGAGAGCAAGTTGACCCTTTTAGTGGTTGACTGCTCTAATAATAGACGGTCTTGAATATAGGAAAACGACTCTGTCCAACATCCCTTGACAACACATAACCAAAAACAGTTCTGCTCAGCATCTGATGACAACTCATATGCCAAGGAACGACTTCATTATGACTCAGAATAGCACACGGGAGGTCCCCTAGGGTCTACGGCGTCATTCTTCTACATAATAGCTAGAGAGTTAATTCTTCTTCGATGTGGGAAGAAGTAGATGTGGTGTCAAACTGGGCATATAGGAGGAAGAATATTCTAGAACTCTAGCTCACAAACCGCTAGATCCACGTCTCGAACGAAATCCACATGCTAGTTCATCTTTTAACAACCCAAGCATACCTCAACTAATGATTCCGCAGATCGAATGCAAGTCCGAACGACGGGCTGAATGGACATGACTTCAGTAAGTGCCTAATTGAAGGTTCCGTTGAGAGCCATCATCTGTAAAATAAAATAAAGTCATTAAACAAGCCAGATAATTGTTAATAAACCAAAACATGGCAAATCTTGCCCAACATTCATAGGATGTATAAATAAATGCATACCTGTTCCATTCGGGGGTCTAAATGGAAAAAAGAGCAATTTATGATATAAAAAATGATGATAGAGCCGCCATTCTGAGTATATTTATCAACCAAAAACAATGAAAAAGTGGGTACCAACTGTCCCCCAAACCAGAGACATGCTAGGTCCCACTGAGCAAAACATAGAAGAGATTAGGAAGCAGGCCGAGCTGCGGTAGCAGCGGCCTTCGACTTTGATGAGGAAGATTCGGATTTGGCCTTGAACTTCTTATATTGATCCTGTAGGTTATCATACTTCAACCGAAGAGTTAAATTGTCAGTTGACTTAACCTTATTCAAATATTCAACCGATTGTACTTGACTACGTAATGTCTTGACCTCTTGACGAAGCTCAGAGATGGTCCCAACATACCCCTCATTCTGGCTTCTTAATTCTTCCAAATCTTGATTTAACCTATCCACAATCTGCTTGAGTGAAGGAGGTGCTTCTATTAAAGATGCAAGGTTATTTTGAGGGCTTGCTTCCTCTAGCAATGACTCAGGGTTAGAGGGTGTAATGTATTCTTCCGGACTCCTTTCTTCAGTCTGTGTAGGGGTAGGTGCTGGAGTAGGGTCTTCAAGCAAGCTGGCAGAGACATTAGCTAATGCAAGAAGAGGTGATCCAAAGTCAAGGTTTTGTGCTTGTTCACCGGGGTGGTCAACTTGTTGCATCTGAGTGAAGGTCTGATCAAGGGAACGATTGGCTTTTCTTGATTTATTTGGCATTAGTGAGAAAAATGGGGGCTCTGGAGTTGTGTTTTCTTGGACAAGCTCAGAAGAGGGTGTTTGAACAGAGTGCATTTCTCCCGAGGTGCCTTCTTCAAATCACACAACCTAGGAATCATTCTTTGTTTGGTTGGGGGTTTGAATGGGCTTATCAGAACATGAGTGAACTATTGATGGCGTCTGCGAGAGGAAGAGGGTTTGATAATAGATTTCGCAACTAGGTGAGGGTTTAGGGTTTGGAATACAAAGTTGCCCCAAGTATTCCCTTCTTCCTGTAACTGATGGGTGATTAAAATTTTGATAAGGAAATGGTGATATAGGCTACCAGAGGGATTGGCATTGTTCTTTCAAACTTGACTAGACATTTTCTCCAAACTCTTTAAGAACTAGAAGGGAAAATTCAAGGGTTTATTATCAACAAAATTGGCTAACAATCGAAAATGATAGGATTTAAAAACCGAGAATTTACCTTCGCAGGTGATTAGGTGAATGATAACAATTAATGGATCAAGGAACTCAGCCTTAACCCATTCTCGATGAACCCCTTTTGCACCCTTGACATGCTGATAGTCAAGATTGAGAGCAAATTTATGTGCTGCGCGTGGGAGAAACAAGTGCTTGTGCCAACGAGCACCTCCTCTAGGCAGTTTCATGGCTGCTGATATGAACTCTTTTGTCACTAGGAAGGTAAGGTGGCCGACCCGAGCCTCTTTACCGTCAAAAACCTTTGCGAACAGCATGGAAATCTCGTGGTCATGGTCATTAAAGAGACAAAGAAATGGGCCCCAACTAACACACAGAAATATCTCTCAGCAGGCTTTGAACTTGGCTATGCGCAAGAGGTCTTGATAACTTCCTAGCTCATGGCGGGTCGGAATTATGAATGGAGGCTGACGGATGTGGCTAAACAAGCAAAAGGAATGCACTTAGTTGCAGAGGATAGAGCATCAGGGCAAAATGAGGAAATGGGTAGAATGAATGAAAATTCCCGCAGGGGTATGGTTAAATCATGGTCCGATTGAGCAACCGAATGATCGTAAAACACGCATGAGTGATATGCTCATAATTAGGCTTCCTTGAGTTGTGTGCCGCTTAAGATTCGTAATTATGGGTTTGTATGCTTTACAACGTGTTCAACCATGTCCAAAGTAAAACTTTGGACAGGTTGAACATGATTGTTTGCTATGAATTAGGCATAATTACATATAGATCGTGATGTCTTCAAAATAAATGCTGGATGGTACGATAAATGGAGGATTGGGATCATGTGATAGCGTCCAAGGTATATGATCTAACCCGTTTATTAATGAAATGCAATAGCATGCCAAGATATCATTCTGAATTGGCCTTTGATTATAATTAATGGGTTAGATATATATAAATGAAAACCCAAAAAGAAAATATCTTGCCATACTTATTAACGCATTATGGTTTTATTCTATACTCTATTCGGATTGAAATTTGCTTACTCTGTTTGTCATTTCAACATTCACTTCATTATTTATTTGTCTCATTCATCACCTTATTCGGATCGACATTCGACCCTGTTGCTTGGTTTTTCAACCAATCATGTGCAAGGATGCACCTATTAACTTGTAATAGCAGTCTTCGAATAAAAGCAAAAACAATTGTAAATCTAATCTAACATTAACATAAGCATGTGTAAATAAACATGAACTAAATCAATAACAAGAGATCCATGGAAGAGCAAGAGTAAAAAATGACTTTTGTATTATAATACCTCAAATGGTGAGGATTTTTGGTGTTGAGCAGCTCCAAGGTTGAGGTGCTCCAAGCTTTAATGGTCTCTTCTCCAAGATGTTGAAATGGGGGTCTTCAAACTCAAAATGGGAGGCAATGGCTCTCAATGGGAATTTGGCAACATAAGGATAGGATGAAATGTGGATGGAAAGTGAGGGGCCCCTATCTCCTTTTTATAGTTTTTGGTGATGGGGAATACCATTGTGGTTTTAGGGAAACCAATGGTATTAACCAACATGGTTTAGGTCTCTTTTTCCCTCTTTTTCCCTTTTTGAATATTTTTATTCCCTTTTAATATTTTTTGGCAATTCTGGACCCTTTTTGAGGGTTTTTTGAGGAAAAATATATATTTTGAGGGGAAAAAAGGTGTATTATGGTCTTTTTGGTGACCTTTTGATGGCTTTAGAGGCTAAAATGGTGGAAAAGTGGACAAATGAGTCATGTGAATAAGGGAATGAGCTAGTGAGCACTTTTTGGGTGTTAACAGATTGCCCCCTGATGTGTGAGGGCAGGAGCTCATCGTATGGCCGATAGACATCATAGTTCTTTTGTGTTTTTCCTAGGGTTTGGAGTAGAGGAGAGACCAATTGGAGACTAGAACAATGACTCCTTGGAAGCTGCAAAAATTGAAAATATTACATGGCCTCAAAATGAATGAGGAATAATCTCTTACTATGGACGAGGTGGGTATACCCATGCTCGTATCAAGACATATACATAACAATTAGGCCCACGAAGGGGGGGCATGAAGAAATACATAAAAATATGCCGATACATCATAATGGTCTAGAGGGGACACAATGCTGGGACATACTCATGGTCATATCATGACTGATCTGAATAACTGATACACTGGAAAAAATGTAACAACCATTTTGAATAAGGTATCAGAAGGGTTGATGAACTGTTGAAACTGAAGGTGTCCAACATCTTAATATTGTCGCCAAGCGTAACCCAAATATCCATAAGAATATGTAATTGGTTGTATCCTTAATTAGACTCTCATATGTGGTAGAGTTGGATGATATCCGGGGTCTTCAACAAATAACTGAAAGGACCGATATCCTGTACAAGTCTCAACGATGTGATCAAGGTGTTGAAGTCGAGCATGTGAGAAATAATCATTTCGAGAGGCACTGAGGACTCCTTTCAAAATGATCTGTAGGAACTCATCACTAATGGTGATGAGTCCAAGGCACAGGGACCTATGGATCTATCCTCTAGAATAGATTTGGTTGGCGTCGACAGAGGGAGACCAAAAACTACCAAGGAAATGATGTTTCCTTGGTAGGAGCGCGAGGTGTAGAACTGGAGTGTGATAGTACTGATGGTAGGACTGACATACTGTGGGGATGGGAAATAAATGGGGTCGTAGAGCGGGTGGACTCAAACTTCCTTTATTCAAAGCATGATGACATGGTTGACTTGGCAGCATAGGAAACTAACTTGTAGGTGTGGGGATCATAGCTTTAAGGACTGAAGGGTATGTATTGTAGATTGGAGTGACTCTGGGGGGGACAAGCTGATGGATGCTGTAGAGGGACTCTTAGGGCGACATACTGCAGAATGATCTGAACAAAGGTGACCAAAATGGGGAAGATGCCAATACTGCAGAATGATCTGAACAAAGGTGACCAAAATGGGGAAGCTGCCATATGAGTAGATGTGATCTGTTGTGGCACCGAGAAACACCATTGGGTCCTTCTTCATAGTTTTAATGAGCTCCAAGAAGGGATAAAAGTGTGCTTTGAAATGATACTATCCTGTGGATTTTGTGTGCCCAGGACTGTTTGTGCTCATGAGTGCTCTCATTTTTAAGGAGTTTGAAAATGATATGAAGACTTTTAATTGGTGGAGGAGTACCGTCCTGTGGATTTATGCGAGCCCAAGACAGTGATTGCTCGTGGTTTCTTTCATTTTTCGAGAGTCTGAAAGTGGTAATAAGACTCCATTGGTGTTCTTTTTCGTAAGTTAGTCTCCAAGGCCCGAAAAAGCATAAAATGATGCAAATGGAGAACTCTTGTAGCCGATGTGACTAGAGTATTCCTTTTTCGTAATTAGTCTACAAGGTCTGGAAAAGGGGTAAACTTATACCAGGTAGACGCCCTTTCAAATACTTTTAGCGAGCATGAAAGGAAGCAAGGTTGCTTGATGATCTTTTCATTGTTTTAGGAGTCAGAAAAGAGCTTAACAGAAACTCCCTAAGTGCCTTTTTCATAAAAGAATTTCTTGGCCCGAAAAAGGGATAAAAATATACTGAACAAAAAGGTATTGGTGAGAGTGAGAAATAATCTCTAGCATCATCACGAGCACATAGAACTGAATCCGGTGACATAAATATTGGGAAAAATGGGCAACGGTCGATGTGGCACGCTTATCGAGGTGATGAGTGGCATTTTGAAAAAATGCTAAAAAATCTACGCATGAGAGTGAGAAACGATCTTAAGCATCATCAAAAGTGTAGAAAACTGAATCCAGCGATATAAGAGTCGTCAGAAATGGACGATGGCCTATGTGGAATGCAAACCGAGGCGATGAGGGGGGCATGTAAAAAATGCCCGAAAAATATGCGCATGAGAGCAAGAAATGATCTCAAGCATCATCATGAGCGCGGAAAACTGAATCCGGCGATATAAGACTTGTCAAAAATGGACAATGGCCGATGTGGCATGCAAACTGAGGCGACAAGGGGGTCATGTAAATAATGCCCAAAAAATCTAGGCGTGAGAGCGATAAATGATCTCAATCATTATCACGAGCGCAGAAAATTGAATCCGGCGACATAAGACTTGTCAAAAATGGATGACGACCAATGTGGCACGCAAACTGAGGTGACGAGGGGCATGTAAAAAATGCTCGAAAAATCTGGGTGTAAGAGCGAGAAATGATCTCAAGCATCGTCACGAGCATGGAAAATTGAATCCATTGATATAAGACTAGTACAAAATGGATGACGATCGATGTGGCACGCAAATCGAGGTGATGAGGGGCCTGGGAAAAATGCCCCAAAAATGGACCTGGTGGAATCAGGAAAAAGAGAGGGCTATTATGAAGTTCTCGCTGTGCTGATTCCAATGGTACCAATGGTTTTAAAAATGGACGTCGTATGACACTATAATCACTATTGGACAAATCGTCAAATCTCTATAAATAGGGTGTGGGCCCAAAGTGACATGTGTCATTGTTACGTGCGAGTTTCATAGAGCAATTGAGTGAGGTCAGAGCTCTTTCTTGCTTTTTGGGAGATTCGACCATTGGATTTTCGTTCCGCGAGTTTCAGGTAATCCCATTCGCCTTAGCCTTTCAATTTATTTGCTTTCTCGTTGACGGCGGGCCCCCGAAAAAACCGTGAAATTCCACCTTGGCATTCCAACGTGGAATATCGTGGGTTTCGCGTCCTTTTCCATGATGAACATCGTGGGTTTCAGCTCGAAACCCGCCATGTTCATCATGGGTTTGGGGCCAACAGTCACGATGTTCATCACGGCTATTTAGCTGATAGTCATGATGTTCATCGTGACTGTGTGGTCAATACCCATGATGTTCATCGCAGGTGCGCGACTGATACCTGCGATGATCATCACGGCTTTTGATGGAAAATCCGCGATGATCATCGTGGCTAAAGGCCTGAAAACCTTGATGGAATTTTTTGAAATTTTTTTTGTTTCTAAGAAATTTTCTTTTGTTTTTTGGTAGGATGTTGAGGAGGCCACTAGTATCATGGTGGGAGCAAGAGATGGATGATGATTTGACCGAGCGGATTTGGACCGACCAGGGTGTCTGGGATGCCTTGGCTGCAAGCGGGCTCCTAAAGTTTGCTCAGATTCCACCAATGCATTCAGTGAGAGATCTACTGAACAAATTGGTGGGTTTTTGGGTTCCCATAGAGGCTGCTTTCGTGGTGGGGGGTGAGAGGTTAGAGATCACACTTTCTGACATTTATTTTCTTACTGGGTTGCCTCGCTTAGGGGAGGTAGGGGGATCTCCAGCCGAGGATCCCAGCTGGGTTGGATATTGAGGATCTCTTGGAGAGATATTGTGTGCCGGGGGCTATTGCGTAGAACAACGCATTGAGTCTGAGATCTCTGAGGGAGTGGGAGATGTGGGCGGTTGGTGCTTGCGTTCTGCATGTGTTGGGTGCCGCGATGCCTCATCATTTGTCTGGGGGGGAAAACGATGATGGTGGATTCCATGTTGAGAGGGACCTACTATGCATAGGGTCAGATGTTTTTGGCCTGTTTTCGATGAGATCTGGACAAGGTCAGCTACGAGGGGGGGGAGTTTTGCTATGCCTCCTTCCTTTGTTGTTTTTTCTTTGAGCGGATACCAACCTTGCGGCCGCGTGTGCCGATTCGAGATGGGTTGGTTAGTGAGCCACGGATGGTGCGGTGGGGGCAGATGATGCCTCGAGGTGGTGGTGGTATTTGGCGGTTCTTTTCGGAGGATATGTATGAGCAGTGGGAGCAGATCCCCCTGCTAATTGATGACTATCCATATGCTGGCATGGATTATCAAGGAGATCCGGAGATGCCTCGAGCTTAGGGGCAGGCCTGGGGTTTAGATGGTATGTTTTGTTTTTGGTTCTCTACTATATCATGTCTTTAGATGATTTTTGTTATGAGTATAGCTAGAGATATTTATATGATATTGACTTGGTTCACTTGTGTGATTATGCAGATATTGGTCCGAGGCCACCACCAGATCATGTAGGCCGTAGGGGACGGGCGATGGTGGTCGTTCCTCCACCAGTAGCGGTATTGCCTCCACATGCTTGAGGGATTTTTCATCCTCGATATGATTCCCTGGACGGCATACGAGAGACTTTGGACATGATTTTAGCAGGAGTGCCAGAGGAGGGTTGGAGGAACTTGGACTGGGACATTATCGAGCGTTGTATCGATGCTCCTCATGAGTTGCGTTCTATCCTGCTTAGAGCAGCAGTGGTGATGGCCGACAGGAGGGCTCGGGATCAAGAGGATCTAGAGGAGCCAGTGGAGGAGGGGCCAGAGGATCTTGGGGATTGTGATGAGTAGTTGATTGTATATTTGCCCCCAAATGTTGATGAGCATATGGGGATGTTCCTTTTTGCATGGCTTATGTATTTTTGTAGATTGGGTGTTGAGGGCACCTATGACATGTTGACGATTATGATTTTATATATATGCATATATATGTTTGGATATATAGTAGTGTATGCACATGGATGCATTTGTTGTCTATTTGTTTGCCCATGGAAGCATGTTTGATTCTTGTATGCCCGTGGAGGCACATGTTATGTACATGGATGCAATATTTTAATTTTTGTATATGCATGTGGAGGCACATGTTATGCATGTGGATGCAATCTTTTAATTTTTGTATATGCCTATGGAGCCACATGTTATGCATGTGGATGCAATATTTTAATTTTTGTATATGCCCGTGGAGGCACATGTTATATATCTGGTGTATGTTTATGTTTGTATGCCCGTGGAGGCACATGTTATGCACATGGATGCAAATTTTGTTTTTACTACATGGTTTGATTGGTGTGCCAATCAAGTATGTTGTTTGCCATATGGTCTACTACACTGTTGAGATTCCTTGGGACATGTGTGAATGAAATGGACTCGAACTGTCAAATCATTTGTTTAGTGCACAGGAATTTCCTGAATAAACAGGGATCGCGTACCTAGTAATCATTGTTGAGCTGGGAAACAAGGAGCTGGGAGTCTAAGAAAACACTAAGCTGACTTATGCTAATTTGGAGAGCGCCGGCCAGGAGACCGGTCATGGTGTCGTATTCAGCTTGGCTGTTGGTGGCGGCACCTATGCACACTCCGCCGATGTGGATCAACTCATGTGAAGGGGAATATATTACCCAAGCTGCGGAGGTGAGATTGGGAGACCAACGGATTGCACCATCAGTGAAGCCAACGTAGCAAAGTGGAACAGGATCCATTTGTGGTCATGCAGGAAAAACAAATTTTTAGGTTTTTGTATTTTTTGTTAAAAAAAATGAAAATAAGACTATACAATTGTGGACTGTGGTGTCCATTATATTTTCTATGGGTAAAATTGTTTGAGGTACAACCCATTATGTGGGTTGCGTAGGGTGTTTCCTTATGAGTCGGTCAGAATATATGCCCCTTGTCCGAGGTAGGTGTGTACAATATATGGGCCTTGCCACATGGACACAAACTTTCCTTTTCCCGTTTTGTCATGATCTTGATCATAGGCAAGTACGAGGTCGCCTTCACTAAATACTCGTGGGTGAACATGTTTATCATAGTGAAGTTTAGATCTGTTCTTGGCGGCTTCGATTGTTTGGAGAGCTGCGCGACGATCTTTGTCGGCCTGCTCTAAAAGAAGCAAGCGTTCTTCAATCATTGATGTATCGGGGAGAAGTTCTACGGACATTTGTAATGTGGATATCTGGCATTCAATGGGGAGGACAGATTCCATGCCATGAACTAAATGGAATGGGGTAAAGTCGGTGGTGGTCTTGTTCGACATGCAGTAAGCCCATAATGCGGGAAAATTCATGTGATGCCAATTGGATCTGTGTTTATCAACGGTGTGTTGGAGGATGGTTTTCAAAATTTTGTTGATAGCTTTGACTTGGCCGTTCCCTTCGGGGTAGTAGGTGGAGGAGAAATGGTGTTCAAACTTAAGGAGTGTGGACAATTGTCTCCAAATAGAGTCTTCGAAGTGAGAACCGTGGTCTGAGACGAGTTGTTTGGGTACTCCGAAACGAGCAATAACATGGTTGAGGAAAAAATGGTCTGTTGTGTCGGCTTTGCAATTGTAAGTAGGCATGGCTTCTGCCCATTTGGTAAAGTAATCAACAGCCACAATAATGTGTTTGTGATTGCCGGCTGATGTGGGATTGCAGTCCATGAAGTCAATGGCCCATTTGCAAAATGGTCCAGCGGTGATGACTAAATGAAGGGGGGCGGGTGGGGTTCTTGCCTTTGGGGCAAAGAGCTGGCAGTTTTGGCAGTGTTTGACTCATGTGATACAATCAGTGAATAATGATGGCCAAAAATATCCTGTGTGGATTACCTTTTGGGCGGTGGCAATTCCTGAAAAATGGTCGCTGCAGGCGCCGCTATGACAGTGGTTAAGAACTTGTCCTGCTTCGTCTTGGGAAAGGCATCGTCGTAAGATTGTGTCGAATCCACGTCGATAGAGGACATCACCTAAGAGGAGATAACAGGGGGCATGGTGACAAATGCGTCGGCGTCCATCATGGTCGATGTTGGGTCAAAACTTCTATGTGCAGAGGTATACCAAAATGTCGCCATACCAAGGGTCGTCCGATGAGATAATGAAAAAATGTTCATCGATTAGATCAATTTGGATAATTGGTGATGATGATGATGATGGTAAATTCGTAATGAGTTGAGCGAGTGCTAATGCTTTGGTGCTCTTCCGGGTTTTGAAAGTGAGGTCATATTCTTGTAAGATGATCACCCATTGGCAACATGGCCTTGTAGAAACTGAAGATGATGGGATGAAAGTTCAATTCTGGAATTTATATGGGTTTTGGTGCAGTAGTAGGTCAAAGTGCAGATCTAAGGTGTCCTATGCACAAGGTACCAGTACCTTTCACTTTTCAACAATAGAGCTAGTCCATTGCCTACTTCGAGGCTTCCCGGGTAGCTGGCATATGCATACTAGACAGGTATGGGTTCAGGAAGTCTGCAGCAGTGTAAATATCAGTAAAATGATGGTTGGATATGTTCAGGAAGATTCTGGAGTAGATTGGACAAGGTTTGGAAATTTTGGGGTGACAAATGCTTAAATGGGATTGTCGGGCTAGGAAATTTGCTGGCTTCCCAAACACAAGGCAGAAGCTTCTAGATTTCAATTTTAAAGGTTGATATGGTTAATATATTAATTTTTGATCCTACTGCAACAAACAAGTAGTGAAATGGATTTTCCGATTGTATTTTATGAAGAAAACAGTAAAACTAGTCAAATAAAACCACCCAATGCGCTAGTCTCCGAATCTGACTTGACAACTGACTTCCATTAATTTATTTTTCTGTTATAAATGAGTATGCAGCTTTGATACAGTAATGAAAACAGAAATAACTTGCAACAGATATGACAAAACCCTCCTTTTCTTATTCCATAACTCCCTTCTCAAAAAGGTGCCTCACAGGCTATGATTTTACAATACAATGGTGAAGAATATGAAGAGAGAGAGAGGATTTTTTACAGTAATCTGCTCTGGATGCAAGGATCAGAACCTATGTGGAGAATAGGCCTGATTTGGCTTCTCCTACTGCTGGAAGTATTCACAGGTATGTCGTCCTTCAAACCGACATCTCCATCAGGGAAAACGCCCCCAAAGTTAGCTGGACGAACTGGGGCTATGAGAGAACTGAGAGATCAAGTCTGGATTCATCCTCTATGCTTGGAAGCTAACAACATAGGCTGATAACAACTCCTAGAACCCACTGGGGGTCCTGGGGAAGCTCCTCCACCACAATCTCCTTCTACCGATGATCCTCCTCTAAATCTGGCTACAGTTCCTCTTCAATGGTGGTCTCCTCTCCAGTCTGGCATTAGATCTTCATGGATGCACTATACTGGACAACAATGGCTGCAATGTTACTGGCTGTACCTGCACAACACTCCTGGATAAATCACACAGTCTTGGGGCACATCACCCAAGCAAGTTTGTTGAGCCACAACACTCAACTTGAGAGGCTCAGAGCTCTCAAACCAAAATTCCAAATGACAAAAGTTCTTTCCTGAAGTGAGAATCATGCTTAAATAGAAGAGATAGCTTGCTTGGAAAGCTAGACCACATGTGTGGGTGAGGTAGGGTGCATCCTCTCTGAGTTTGGCAACTTTTGTGCTTTCTCCACTTTCTTTCGTCAACTCCCAACAGTATGAATTGGCAAGTGCGCCCTAGCTGCTTTTATGGATGTTGCTAACTCTCTACTGTGTGATTTTCCTGCTTCTTTCCATTCCACTTACTTTCTGCTTTTCTTCCTTTGCCAACTTTTCCAGCTTTTCCTGATTCTTTCCATTTCTTTTCCACTTTCTTGCTTTTGCCAACTTTCCTCCAGCTTTTGTCAGTTTCTAATTCTATTCTGACTTTCTTTCTATTTTGAATTATTCTCCACTTGGGCAAAGTCATCTACTTGACAACAATTTGACCTCCTAGCCTTATTATCCAACTTGGCAACATTTATTAGTATTTAATAAATAAAAACACTAAAATACTTCTCAACAATAATTCTAGCTTCCAAAATTAATCAAATAACTTAGTAATTAATTATTTCCTAAGTGTACTTGCCTCCAAAATTTACCCCCATGAATTAATTACTCAATTAATTATGACTTAGACCCCTAGGGACAGGAGGATCCAAGTGGTGACCAAGGTCACTAGGGGGGGGGGGCATGACAGTCCTCCCTTCCCAAGACTGCCTATCCTCAAGCAGTTTCAGACTAGGATGCTGCAGAATTTGTTCATCCTCCCAAGTGGCATCCTCACTAGGAAGACCTTTCCATTGTACCAGGTATTCTTTGATAATTTTTCTTCTAAGCTTCCTCTCCCTGGTCTGCAAGATGTCTTTAGGCTCTAGTACTAGATGTCCTTCATCATCAAGGGGGGGGCAGTATTTCTGAAACCTTAACCTATTGGCCCACTGCCTTCTTCAAGCAGGACACATGAAAGACATTGTGTATTTTGTTTTCTGCTGGCAAATCTGACTCATAGGCTACTTCACCCACTTTCCTTGTTATTTTGTAGGGACCATAAAACCTTGGCAGTAATTTTTCAGCCCCCTTTGCCTTAAGAGTGGTTTTCCGGTATGGCTACAATATCAGATAAACCAAGTCTCCTTCCTGAAAATTTTGATCTGTTCTGTTCTTATCTGCATTAATTTTCTGTTGATTTTGTGCAACCTGTAAATTTTCTTTCAGTGCTCTGAGAATGTCCTGGCCTTCTTGCAGCCAATATTTTTCCTTTTGTGCTTTGTAGTTTCCAAAAACCAGATCTGCAAAAGTAGCAGACTCATACCCATACAAAGATTTGAATGGGGTCATTCCAATGGACATGTGGAAGGTGGTGTTATAACAAAATTCTCCCAGATGTAACCAATTGACCCAAGCCTTCTGCTGTCCTGTAACATAGTTCCGGAGGTACCCTTCTAGCCATTGGTTAACCCTCTCAGTTTTCCCATCTTTCTGAGGATGGTAGCTAGTACTGAGGTTTAAATTAATGCTTACCAATTCAAACAGTGATTTCCAAAAGGCACTGGTGAACTTACTATCCTTGTCACTGACTATGATTTTTGGCAGCCCATGTAATTTGAATACTTCTCTAAAAAGAAGTGCAGCAACTTGACTAGCAGAAATAGTAGATGTGACAGCAAAAAAATGAGCAAATTTGGTTAATTTGTCAACTAGTACAAAAATGCTATCTTTACCCTGGGATTTGGGCAAACCTGTGATGAAATCCATTGATATGCTCTCCCATTTCTATCCAGGAATTGGCAAAGGTTGTAGGAGACCTGCAGGACGAGTATGCTCCACCTTGTTCTGCTGGCATGTAGTACACTCACTAACATGCTTTAGAACATCCTCCTTGAGGCCCTTCCAAGTGAACCTCTCTCTTAATTTTCTGTAAGTCTTGAAAATACCAGGATGGCCTGCCACCGGAGCATTGTGGGAAGCCATTAAAATCTGCTTCTTCAGCTGAGATTCAGGAGTTAAAAAAATTCTGTTCTTATAATAGATGACATCATTGATGACCTGGTAGTGATCTTCCTGGTTTACTCTATCTAGCAAATCACTAGAAAACTGATTTTATGCATATTCCTTAATTAACTATGCCTTCCAGTCGGTAGGTACTTGCAGCAAAGAAAAAATAGGCTTCCTAGATAGGGCATCAGAAACTACATTCAGCTTACCTTTCTTATATTCAATATCAAAATCATAGGATAGAATTTTGCTTACCCACTTTTGTTGCCTATCATTCAGCTCCTTCTGAGTTAGGAAATGCCTCAAACTGATGTGGTCTGTCTTAATTATAAATTTACCTCCCACCAAGTACTACCTGAATTTAGCCAATGCATGCATGATGGCTAACATCTCCTTGTCATACATTGAGTACAACCTCTCATGGGGCTGCAACTTCCTTCTCTCATAGGAAATCGGGTGTCTATTCTGCATCAAAACTGCTCCTATGCCCTCACCCAAGGCATCATACTCCAAAACAAAAGGCTAGCTGAAATTTGGGAGTGCCAAGACTGGGCAGCTGCTCATAAATTCCTTCATTTTATTGAATGTTTTTTCAGCCTCTTCATTCCAACAGAAAGCTCCCTTCTTAATAAGATCTGTCAAGGGAGAAGTGAGTTTGGAGAATCCCTTCACAAATTTCCTGTAATATGTGCATAAGCCTATGAACCCTCTTAGAGCAGTTATATTTTTTGGGCTGGGCCAATCTAAGATGGCTTGGATCTTCTCCAAGTGTACCTTGACTCCATCTTTCCCAATGATGTGGCCAAGATAGAGGAGTTCCTTCATACCAAACTCACACTTGGACAGTTTGGCATAGAATGATTGTTCTGCAAGTAGAGTTAGTACACTATCCAAACGCTGCAAATGCTCTTCCCATGTCTTACTATAAATTAGAATGTCATCAAAGAAAACAAGTACAAACTTACGAAGCTGTTTGCTGAAGATTCTGTTCATGCAGGACTGAAAAGTTGCTGGTGCATTTGTGAAGCCAAAAGGCATGACCAGAAATTCAAAATGCCCCAAATGGCATCGAAAAGCAGTTTTCTGCACATCTTCACTTTTCATTATGATTTGGTGGTAACCAGAACGAAGGTCAATTTTAGAAAAGTATTTGGCCCCATGCAGCTTGTCCATCATCCCATCAATCCTTGGAATAGGATATCTATTTTTTATGGTTTTCTTATTTAAAGCTTGGTAATCAATGCACATGCGCATTGTTCCATCTTTCTTTTTGACCAGCACCACTGATGAAGAAAAAGGGCTTGAGCTAGGTCTTATGAACCCCATTTCCAGCAGCTCTTTGATGGTCTTCTCTATTTCATCTTTGAATCTCTTGGGGTGTTTGTAGGGGCGGGTTTTGATGGGAAAAGTTCTAGGTTCCAGCTCTATCCAATGTTCAGTACCCTTATCAGGAGGCCTTCCATGTGGCAGATCCTCAAACACCTTTTTGTGTTTTTGCAGCAATTTTTGAATATCTTCAGGATGTTGAGACACATCAATGGTGGTTCCTTTGGTAGTGATCAAACATTCTGCAGCCCACTCTATGTCTCCATGCCTCAAAACGGATCTCATACTATGTGCAGAAATCACTTCTTTTGGGTAGGTGTTAACACCTCTCAAAACCACTTGCTTACCTTCAGCATCTTTAAATCACATTTGGGAATTCTGTAATTTACCACATGCTCACCAAGTGAGAATAGCCATTGTACCCCCAACACAACATTAGTATCAGCAACATCAACAATGTAAAAACTATCAGTTATAGTATGGTCCCCAATAGTTACCTGCAGCTTGGGAATCCACCTATTGCATTGCATAGTGTTGTTTTTACCAGGAATAATAACTGTGAAACCCCCAAATTTTTTAGATTGGAGTTTTCTCCTCTCCACCATGGCTGCATCAATGAAATTATGTGTGGCTCCCCCATCGACCAACACTGAAACTTTATGCCCTTGCACTACTCCCTTAAATCTCATAGTGTGGTAGCGGGGTACTCCACTCAAAACTGCAAATTTTGCTTCAGTTTGTGTTGGCTCTTCTTCTTATTCTGCTGTATTATACCCCTCTTCTACTGGTTCTTCCACTTGTGCTTCTGCACCCATTTCCTCCTCATCACTTTCATAAAATACTTCTATATAGTGAGCTTTTCCTTTTACACATTTGTGCCCCAGGACCCATGGTTCTTGGCAGGAAAAACACAACGTTTTCCTCCGTAACTCATCCCGATCTTGGAATGAGTATTCTTTCTTGTTTGGGGCAGAATTATTTTTGAATGGTGGCTTTGAATTCTGAAATTTTGCAGGTGGATTAAACTTAGGTGGGTATCTGATTCTTGGGATTGCATCTTGCAGATCCCTAGTTTTGCTCAAAGCTTCTTGCAGGGTGGCTGGTCTATAGGCTTTAACCAGCCCTTTCAAAGGTTCTGTTAATCCTTCTGTGAGTAGCAGGATCAACCTAGGTTCTGATATATCAGTGACCATCACTGCCAGCTTTTGAAATTCTGATATATAGGCTTCTGGTGTGTTGGTTTGTTTCAAGTGTGCCAACTCACTGAAAGACAGCTCGGGGTCCCTCCTATCAAATCTTTCCACCAACCTCCTAGTGAAATCTTCATAGGACTCAACTAAATCATGTCCCAAGGTCCTCATGCCATGGAATCACTAATCACTGGCCTCCCCTTCCAAATGCAAAACTACCATCTTGATGGCATCTTTTTCTACCATAGGATGCAGCTGGAAGTATATGTCTAGTTTCTGCACCCAGGAACTAGCATTGCATTTTGCAGTCCCATCAAAGTAAGGTATCTGAACCTTACCTACAGCATTCCTCAACTCAAAATTTTTTGTTGGCTACCTATTATATCCCCTCGGTTGATTTCTAAGGTAAATCTCAGAAAAATCATTGAAAGTGAGATATTTTCTGCACTCATCACTCAAGGTCTGATAGACTGCATTCCTCTCCTCACAAGCTGCTACGGGTGCACCGGGTGCTTCTTTATTTTCCTCAAAGAAGGTGGGAATGGTTTTTCGAGGTTGATCCATTTTAAATTCTCTAGGCCTATTGAATGGACCATTCTTTGAAAAAATGGTTTCTCCAAATGTTTTTCTTTCACCCTGGTGAGAACCACTAGCACTCCCTTCTGCCTCTTTGTGTGCCAACTATCTACTAAGGATTTATTTCGTTTCATGACCATTCTGTGCTATAGTATGTGTTAGATTTTCTATCCCTCTAACCATTTTAATCAACAGTTGTCTAAAATCATCATTAGCTTCCTGTGTAGACATGTTTCTATTCCCTTGTATTTCTCCTTCAGTAGAATCTACCTCTTCTTCCCTAGTGTCTTTGGGGCTTTTTCCTTTGGTGCCAGGGGTTTTTCTTGAGCTCATCACCACAAAAAGAGCAGGTTCAGAGGACCATGCTCTGATACCACTGTAATATCCTATGGACTGTCTACCAAGAATATTAACTGAATCTCAAGTTTCTTTTAATTCCACCAGTCAATTTTCTGCTTAATTCTTCAAATGGTGCAGGATGTAAGTGAGGTTTACTGGCTAGGAACTGAATATGATGGGATGAAAGTTCAATTCTGGAATTTATATGGGGTTTGGTGCAGCAGTAGGTCAAAGTGTAGATTTGAGGTGTCCTATGCACAAGGTACCAGTACCTTTCACTTTTCAGCAATAGAGCTAGTCCATTGCCTACTTCGAGGCTTCTTGGGTAGCTGGCATATGCATACTAGACATGTATGGGTTCAGGGAGTTTGCAGCAGTTTAAATATCATTCAAATGATGGCTGGATATGTTCAGGAAGATTCTGGAGCAGATTGGACAAGGTTTGGAAAGTTTGGGGTGACAGATGCTTAACTGGGATTATCAGGCTAGGAACTTTGCTGGCTTCCCAAACACAAGGTATAAGCTTCTAGATTTCAATTTTAAAGGATGATATGGTTAATATATTAATTTTTGATCCTACTGCAACAAAAGGGAAGTGAAATGGATTTGCCGATTGTATTTTATGAAGAAAACAGTAAAACTAGTCAAATAAAACCACCCAACGAGCTAGTCTCCGAATCTAACTTGACAACTGACTTCCATTAATTTATTTTTCTATTATAAATGAGTATGCATCTATGATAGAGTAATAAAACAAGAAATAACTTGCAATAGATATGACAGAACCCTCCTTTTCTTATTCCATAACTCCCTTCTCAAAAAGGTGCCTCACAGGCTATGATTTTACAATACAATGGTGAAGAATATGAAGAGAGAGAGAGGATTTTTTACAGTAATCTGCTCTGGATGCAAGGATCAGAACCTATGTGGAGAATAGGCCTGATTTGGCTGCTCCTACTACTGGAAGTCTTCACAGGTACATCCTCCTTCAAACCGACATCTCCATCGGGGAAAACGCCCCCAAAGTTAGCTGGACGAACTGGGGCTATGAGAGAACTGAGAGATCAAGTCTGGATTCATCCTCTATGCTTGGAATCTAACAACATAGGCTGATAACAACTCCTAGAACCCACTGGGGGTCCTTGGCAAGCTCCTGCACCACAATCTCCTTCTACGGATGATCCTCCTCTAAATCTGGCTACAGTTCCTCTTCAATGGTGGTCTCCTCTCCAGTCTGGCATTAGATCTTCATGGATGCACTCTACTAGACAACAATGGCTGCAATATTATTGGTTGGACTTGCACAACACTCCTGGATAACTCACACAGTCTTGGGGCACATCACCCAAGCAAGTTTGTTGAGGCACAACACTCAACTTGATAGGCTCAGAGCTCTCAGACCAAAATTCCAAATGACAAAAGTTCTTTCCTGAAGTGAGAATCATGCTTAAATAGAAGAGATAGCTTGCTTGGCAAGCCAGACCACACGTGTGGGTGACGTAGGGCGCATCCTCTCTAAGTTTGGAAACTTTTGTGCTTTCTCCACTTTCTTTCCTCAACTCCCAACAGTCTGAATTGGCAAGTGCGCCCTAGATGCTTTTCTGGATGTTGCTAAATCTCTGCTGTGTGCTTTTCCTACTTCTTTCCATTCCACTTACTTTCTACTTTTCTGCCTTTGTCAACTTTTCTAGCTTTTCCTGATTCTTTCCATTTCTTTTCCCCTTTCCTGCTTTTGCCAATTTTCCTCCAGCTTTTGTCAGTTTCTAATTCTATTCTGACTTTCTTTCTATTCAGAATTATTCTCCACTTGGGCAAAGTCATCCACTTGACAACAAGTCGAACTCCTAGCCTTATTATCCAACTTGGAAACATTTATTAGTATTTAATAAATAAAAGCACTAAAATACTTCTCAACAATAATTCCAACTTCCAAAATTAATCAAATAACTTAGTAATTAATTATTTCCTAAGTGTACTTGCCTCCAAAATTTACCCCCATGAATTAACTACTCAATTAATTATGACTTAGACCCCTAGGGACAGGAGGATCCAAGTGGTGACCAAGGTCACTAGGGGGGGGGACATGACACCCATACCTGGTTGGCCCTCTCTAGTGCTGAGCCAGCATATTTGTCTGGGTCATCAACCAATGGAAGGAAAGTGCTCCACCTGACCATTATAGGTCAAGGCTTTACTATGGAGCCATAGGCATCTCAGGGTTTTCAGTCAGTCTTGGCGCCCTCCCTCCTACTGTTGACCCAATAGATATTTTATGCCTTCACCAATGTCACCACACCTTCTTGAACCATAACCCTTCACACACACATCAACTCTTCATTCATACAAGGATGCCACTCCTTCTCTTGTGCAAATCGGTGGTTCCTTTTAGGAACTTTATCGGTGACTTTCTTGACTACAGGTTAACATGGCCCCACTCACATAAGGATGATACCCCTTTTCACTACACAGCTCCCTGGGTTTGTCCATCCCTTCCAGTATTATTTAGTGTGAGCATAGAAAGGTTTCCAATTCCTATACAGTCCTTCTGCGTATCTTTCTTCACTTTGCCTCTTAATGTGCAGTACCAATTTGCATCTGTGTAGGTTGACAACACAAGAAGGATAAGCAGGCTTATCGGTATTGCTTCTCAAAATTGCAACCACATTCCATGACATTCACTATCAAGTATTGAAACACCAGGAATGCGTCCATTCCCTTAGGGTGTAGTCAATATTGACAACCCTATCATGACCCGTCGCCAGAAAAGGTGTGCACCCCCTTTCCAATGTGAGCCATGTAAGCCCTAATTGTACTCAAGTAGTCTGAAATGATATATATAAATAAAGTAGAGCATGCTCTGCATATTAACCCTAATAATTTAGAAATGCGTCTTCTAGTCTAGGGTCACAGAATACTCATTCATTTTACAGATGTATCTCACATGCCTTCTTGGCATAGCTTTACCATATCACTCTCATGGTTTACCAACATGCGGTTTGGCTAAGACATTATCAATGGCGTTTCACTCGAAACCCATTTCCAAAGCATGGGGTCTTTCCCATCTAGTTTGGCTTTTGCAGGCCATCACTCTTGGTCTTCCTGCAATGTGTCTTCCTGGCACATTTATCAAATAGCCAAATAGTTAGCAGCATTTAACAATAGAATTCAAATCTGATTTCTCTAATCAGTAAATGACATTAATAATTAAATTCAGGTATGAATTTGCAATTCCGTCCTCTACACAAATTGATTTGCTTAGCCATGAGTCTGTTTTCCTATCGTTTGGCTCTTGCTCACGGTAGATTCCAATATTCATCATGGACTTACCCATATTTGCCATGCCTAAAACAATATACCTGAAATATGAAACTTCAATCAGCCAAACGCTTTGTAAGTCTCTATGCATATAATATTTCATTGCTGCCGTAGTCACTGGAGCATTCCTTTCAACAGGGCACTCTTGGTATCCCATCAACATGTCTACCTTCTTCATGCAATAATTCTCCTGAATTCACAGCAGCTCATGAAATGGTCTCAAGATTAACAATAGTTCACCATTTCGTCTATTATCTAAGTGCAATGAAACATACACCACAACCATGCATTCCATAATGCATCTCAACATGTGCACCCATACCTATGCATACACATTACAATAATCACATAATCTTTTAATGTGCACCTACTCAATGCATAACCACGATATTGTATAAAATATTTTTAACGCACATCCCCTCAATGCAAACTTGCATTAATTCATGAATATTATGCATTCAAACATATTATGGCCTAACCATGTCTTCCCCACATAGCATGCACTACCATGATAGGACCATAAGTCCTCAGTTTCTTTCGTTATTTAAACTTATAATCCAGCATACACAAATGGCATGTTATAATTTCATATGAATGCATTGAGGTTTCCAAGAAACTATAGGGTGTAAGGCTCACCACCTTCACTTACCCACACCTCACCATACTTTGTAGGTTGACATTCACATTCAGGCACTCAACACCACATGCAAATCAAATCAACATAGTTTAAACATAGTTGAATGGATCTTACCAAATCCTCTTTCAACATCCATGCACTTCAAGCACAAATATCCATTACCTTCATGGCTGTCATTAACATCGTTTGATGTTACCTGATCAGTTGGCCTCTCACCAAGGTTACACAGTCCTTTTTCCAACCTCGTGATCATAGATTTGTTGCACCATCCATTCTTAATAAGGTTGTTGGTCATATGCAACAATCATCATCCACATCTTTAGCCATGCTTTGGTTGTCTTTGGTCCTATAACCATTGCCAACATGACTAGTTATTTAATAACCACCATATTCATCTTTAAGTGGTTCATTGCATATGCAAAACCTCACGATTCTACCAATATGCAATATCATATATATACACAAGTATTTTTACATGCACTGTGCAATGTTTATTAGTATCCCAACTGATACATATTCACTTCATCTATCTATCCTCTTGCATTTTCAATCATGCTTCTCTATATATAAAACTTGTAAAATACAAAAACAAGAGCAAGAGAGGAGTTAAGGAATTATTCCTTTCCAAGCATGACATGGAGTCCCCTCCACGTCATAGCTGATCCTTTTCTTGGTTTCCCTAGCAAGCACGCAAGGAATCATCAGCTGTCATCTTCTCACGAATTAGCAATTCAATATATACATACGTGTATAACATTCATTCCTACTATTTTCTAAACATGCAATTCTTATGTTATAAACATAAATAGTTAAGGTGAGAAGTTTCCCTCTTATCAACGTTGCCTTACTGCTCGCATTGCTTTTCCGCAATGCATATTAAAGCCTATTACTTTTAATAAGGCTTCCATGAACCTTCCATGCAATTCCCACTTCTCATCCCAAGAATACATTTCACACTTTCAACGACTGTCTCCGGGGGACGACGGGGGTCAAGGGGGCTTGGCGCATAAGTTCACGGCCATTTTCAGCGTTTAGCGCCTGAATTTCACCTTGGAAAGCCACTAAAATTTCCTGTTTCGGTAGACTTGGCAACTCTCTTTCAACCATTGTGGACAAACTTGTCGAGTTCTTCCGGTGTTGTGGACGAACTTGCCGAGTTTCTTCTGTTGTCACGGACGAACTTGCCGAGTTTCTTCCAGTGTCGCGGACGAACTCATCCATCTCTTCTGGTCGACCATTTCGGCAACTTCGGTGCAAACTCGACAGTTCTTTTCGCCGCTTCAGCACAACTTGCCAATTTCCTCCGACAAAATACACTTAGATAAATTTTCGGACCAACTCGCTGAGTCCTTCCGCTGTTGCGGACCAAATCACTGAGTTCTTCCGCCATTGCAGACGAACTCGCTGAGTTTTGCTACTGTTGCAGACGAACCCGCCGACTCTTTCCGTCGGAATTTTTCCTTCTTCTTCGGCAAGCTTATGGATTCTCTGCCAGTTCATTGTGGAGCAATTCACCAAGTTTCACCGCCAACTTCAGTGCAACTCACCAGCTTCCTTTGTCATTGCAGTGCAAACTTGCCAACTTTTCCGCCGCTTCGGAAAACACTCACAAGTTCCTTCTGCCGTTGCGGATGAACTCACCGAGTCTTGCCACCGTTATGGACAAACTTGTCATCCTTTCCTACGTTTCGGAAAACACTCGCAAGTTCCTTCTGCCATTGCGGACGAACTCGTTGAGTCTCGCCACCAATACAGACTTAGCAGAAAACTCAAAAATACTTTAAAAAATTTCAAATTTTCTTAATGACTACAGTTGAGTAGGAAGCATACTTACCTCTGCAACTGTAATAGGTAGCCCATGAAGGCCCAATGCTGCAACCAGCAGCTTTGATACCATTTTGTCACATACCCACCTATCTATCCAATTTGTGGAAGTGAACATGATGGCAAATCCTGGGGCTTTTACGTAAACTCAGCCCGTACATTAGATTTTAAAGCAAAGAAATACATGTGTGCAGATGTAATTCAATTAAACATGCACTGCGGAATGAAAACCTCATCCACACACATTACATGATGCCATTCAATTTAACATAGCCAACAAATTAAATACATTGCATAAGTAAAATACAGAGACAGAGTACACTTATCTTCCTTTCGCAATTGCCCCAAGCAACTAGCTATGTAGCTGCAACGTTCCACCGAACCGTAGGCTCTTCGAAAGCATATACTTAGTCCGTCCGAAGGCTGCCCCCGAGCTATGCATGATATCTACAAGGAAAAAGGGGACATCCAACTCATACACAACCAAAACATCATTTTAGCTAAGCCAAACCAGTCCATAGCTGGGTTTATCAGGCTAATACTGAACCCTCCTCATCATTGGACACTTGCATTCAAGTTCAAGCCTAAGCAATGGATTCCCATAACCCACTCCCAAACATACTATTTCTCACACAGCAAGCACAATCACTGGGCATGGATACACATGTTTAACAATGGGAAAGACAATCACAGGGAGGAAAACGATTTCATCCCAAACAACTCAACATTCAATGGCTAACACAGGGATGCACATAATAGGAAAAAATATGAGTGCTGTGCATGAAGAAACGTTTATACAGTGAGATGCCCAAAGATGGGGTTTCTATCAACTCCGGAAATTCGTGGGCAGCCAAAACGAAATGGGAGAATGGGGAATAAACCCTGGAAGGAAGAATTCGTTTTCAGAAAACGTTTGGGGACAACCCAGGAGCAAAAATGACCTCCATTAAACCCCCAATTCGTGGTTCTCTTCTCCCAGCCATTGTGCTAACCAAAAACGAGTTCCCAGCAAGCCAAAAATGCCCAGCAAGCTCTCAAAAATGCCCAGCAAGCTCCCAAATGCCCAGCAAGCCTCAAAGTAAAACGCCCAGCAAGCTCCCAAAAATGCCCAACAAGCTCTCCAAACGTGAGAGGGTGAAGTCTGACCATGAATAATGGCTTGGGAAGGCAATTCGTGGGTGTTTTCTTTCCCAAGAAGGAGAAACATGTTTTTCCATGAGGGTGGCTTGCCCATACTCGAATTTGGACAGCCATAACTCCCCAATCCCCAAGGCATTAACTACTTCACCCAACTCTTGGGAGAAATGAATGATTGGGCATCAAAATCAACATGGGTAGTTGATGGTTCATGGGTTCTCTCATTGACACTTGGCTTGACTTCATTGGCTCAAGGGTTTGAATATTTCCCTCCCAATTTCCTTGTAACATCATGCCCCCATCTCTTGTTGCATTGCATAGCTAGTTGTGGGCATTTATATTAAGATGCATATTTACAATTCCCATGGTTCACTAGCACATGGGTAGCATAATTTCAAATACTTTCATCTTCTAGATCGAGCGTTTACTAGTGGGGCCTTGGCCTTGAGCTCCACGCTAGGAATCATACATAATATGCATACATTATTTACATTATAGCCCAAAATATTAGAAGGGTCAAAATGGGGGATGTGAAAGTCCTTATGTGTCCTCTTTCGGATACCATGTGTCTGACTTAATTCCTATGTGCCAATATAAATTTATTGTGAATTTCCCAACACTTCTTATTTTTTGTCCTTTCAGAAGATCGAACTTGTACGGACTGTCGCATGTCCAGTATTTTGGATCCGAGTCAGAAACTTCTACCATAGATACTTTATTCTATACCCTTTCTGATGCAACTGGTCTCACTCCATTTGGATCTTGCATGCCCCTGATATGACCTTTTCCCCTATAACAACTATTTTAGACTAGTCAAAAGCCCTAACTTCTGAGGCCAATATCTCCTAACATGTAATGTCTCAGAACCTGAATTTTGGCCCACAAATATCTAGGCCTGTTTTTGAGGTGTGTTTTTAATATTTCTATCTGAATACTTGTATAAAATAAATTATAGCAAAAATTCCAATATGAACCATTTTAAAGAAGTCGGTCCCGAGGAAAGAGCTCTGATACCAAATGTTATTCAAACAAGTCCCAGATATAGCATAAATAGACCAAAAGAAAGTAATCAACACCTTAATATTGAAGAAATGATATAAATAACAATCCTCTTCGAGGGAGGAACCTCCTTACACAATGTACATAAGACAAGACAAGATACAATGATGACTAAAATGAAAATGTCTCCTTCCTATATATAGGAGACAAAGGGATACAATAAAAACTAATAGACCCACTAATAGACACAAGACGACATCAATAATATGTAATGAACCATAAAAAGGGGGTAATGTGCCAATATTTAGGGCTTAAAAACATGATTATGTAATTACACCCTTATGTCCCTTTTTGAACAATTTTCTCATTCTATTAGAGGTTATCACCTTGGTTGGTTTCCCTATGATACCCATTGTAATACCCCATTTTGACCCTTAGGATATATTATATTTTAATGTAAATATGGTATACATGTGATGTATGTTTTCCTAGCATGGAGCTCAAGGCCAAGGCCCCGCTAGTGGATGTTCGAATTTTATTTAAAAGGCAAGTATTAGATATTATGTTACCCATGTGCTATTACGCCATGGAACATTGTAAAAATGATGTTAATAAACATCATGCAATAAAATACCAAAACTGGCTATGGAAGCAACGAATGAGAATGGGGCAATGTGTATCCACTAGGGAGTGGTGAGGGGGTTGTGGGATTGAACCATAGGATTCCAAATGTCATCTTGAGAACCCATTTGACTTTACTTGCTAACATTTAATTCTGTTGTAAGGAAGTTGTTGAAGAATTCAGTCCATGGCTTCAATGGAGCATGGGTAGCCCAGAAATTCGTATGGCAGGTATGGGCTCTGTTTTTCTTGTACCACAAGTCACTCTACCTCAGGGGAATGGGTTCTTCCTCATTCCCATTCCATTTTTGAACATCCTAGCTTCAGTTTTCATCCATTACACACACTACAACAAATCTTGGAATTAGCGTCTGTTTTAGCTCCCTTTTTAGCGTCCACTATCACCTTTAATGTATTTTTCATCATTTTTTGTACAAAGTGGACTCTTTTCCACGAGATGGCTCTTTTAATGGCATTATTTGCGTCCTTTTTTTAAAGTAGATGTTAATTGGGATGCTAATTAGCAAACCAATTAATGTCCCAATTAGCATCCCAATTAGCATCCCAATTAACATCCCAATTAGTGTCCCAATTAGTGTCCCAATTAACATCCCAATTAGGATCCCAATTAACGTCCATAATAAAATCCCATTTAACAACCAGGATAGCCTCCAAAATAATGTCCAAAATAGCGTCGGGTATAGAGTAAGTGATTGCGCTAGGAATTTTGAAAGGAATTACGCCAAGATCTAAAAGGAATTACACCATGAATTGCACCTGGAAAACGCCCAATATAGTGCCAGGTATAGAGCCAAGTATATCTCCAGGCATAGTGCTTGGAATTGCTCCAGGAAGTTCGAAAGGAATTGCGCCAAAAAAAAGTGTCAGGAAAACTCCAATGTTGTGTCAGGGATAATGCTAGGCATGTTGACAGAAGTAGCACCTAAAAGTCCATTTTGGAAAATGAGAGACCCTAATTAATCGTAAATAAACCTAAGAAATCCTATGGTCCATAACGACATTATAGTGTGCCTAACGACATGCTGATGCATATATCGACAATTATAAATATGGCAATGATGATTTATACAATATTTAATAGGATGTTGATGACGGCGATGATGTCAATGCCAATAATGATGATGCAGGTTATTATAGCATTATTTGATATTGGTTGGTCCTAATGGAAACATAATTCACCGTAATGGCATCAGAGTGACCATAATATCCCATAGATGACCCTAATTGCATCTGACTATCCCTAACAACATTTGAGTGACCCTAATGAAAATTGACTCATCGTAAAAGCATGAGGATGATCATGTTGATGATGCATCACTACAAGAAAAAATGTCATTAGTGAGGGTCATGCCTGTGGTGGACCTTTAAGGGTTGTCACCAATGTTGCATATGATTACGGTCCTTAAAACATCATTGTTATAAGTGCCTTTTGATATGGTCCTTTAAGGTTCATCACCAAATCCCTTTTCAATGACACTTTTGGTGAGGGTTGTTAAAGGCTCGTTGCTAATTCTCTCTTTGGTGACACCTCTAGTGATAATCTTGTATTGGCCCTCACCAATACTCTTTTTGGTTACTTTTGGTGACTGTAGAAAAATATTTGTCACCATTGATCATTCTAATGAGTTTTTGATGACGCTATGTGATCGTCTCTATAGTTTTTGACAAAAGATAGTGGTTTAAGGCCACTGCTATGGAGTCTTTGTCATTATGTGTCCAAGGTCATAGTGTTTAGGGTCAATCAATTTCTTAATAAGTTAGTGTTGTAATGGTATTAGGTGCAATATCACTTATTTTTGGGGGTTAAGTGTGATAAATACAAGTATCACTTATGTCCATGGGTTAAGTGTGACACTTATGAATATCACTTATTGCTTCCACTACTTTTACATTCAATATTTTTCTAATCTAGCTGCCATGTTTGCACCATCCAATCTATTCTCATGAGAACAAATGCGAATAACTTTTGAATTGTTTGTTAGGATTTCCTGAGAATCTGAAGCTCATAAGTCTGTCTCCTACTCATTTTCTTTGTCACTTGACAATTGGCTCAAAAAAAATCTCACTTGCTTTGTCAGAAATGCTATCAAGGTTGGGGGTTTTTGACAAATCCACCACACGTGAAACTATCCATTATTTTTTCATTAGACACTATACTTTTATTAGTTTATTTCTCACTTATGTTAACAAGTAAATGCCTTCCATTTTGATAAACATAATCATTTCCTTCAAAATGATGTTTACCTATTGTGTCTCCAATTATTTGCTTTGTTTATTCAATTTATCAGTGGCATGGGGGGTATCATTTCACTCAAGTAATGAGAATTACTTAGTTAGCCTTTGAGTCAACACATGACTCAAGCCTTGTAGATTTATCACCATCAATTTCCCTTTAGATGAATTTCCACTAGTATATGTAGGAACCATATTATTTAAGACATAATCAACTTGGTTAATTCCAATAATGAACAAGACTAACTTGCTAACTAGCTACGCGAAGGTTCCCCTTCATGGATAGCTTCTTAGAGGGACTATGGCCATTTAGGCCATGGAAGTTTGAGACAATAACAGGTCTATGATTCCCTTAGATGTTATGGGTTGCACGCGTGCTACATTGATGCAGCCAATGGTTTTTTGTCCCTGGTTTGAGAAGATTAGGAAATCTTCTTAGACCATTGTAATTATTGGTCTTCAACAAGGAATTCCTTGTAATCCTATGTCATCAGCTCGTGTTGACTATGTCCCTACCCTTTTTTCACACCACTCATTGCTCCTACCGATTGAATGATCTGGTGAAGTGCTTGGATCATGTCAACGGAGGTGACTCGCCGGCTTCAACGTCATGAGAAGTTTAATGAACCTTATCATTTATAAGAAGGAGAAGTCATAACAAGGTTAGCATAGGTGAATCTATGATAGGATAATTAACAAGAGAGTATCAGACGACACCCCTTTGTGGGCTAGGGGACAGTTGAACGACCCATGTGGCCAACTTTGTTGTGGGTGGTGATGCCTCTCCATTCTATCCATGCAATGTGGTTACCTTTGTTAGTGGGTCTAGGAGGTTGTATCCCACTAAGATGTGGGGTGGGAGATGACTACGAACCATGTTACTGGCTTCATTGAGGGTGGAGATGCCTTGTCGTTTCATTTACACGATGTTGTTTCCTCAATCATGGATCGTGGGAAATCAACTCTCAATACAAGCTCTCAAAAGCCCCTTTCATCCACGATGCATAATCATCGAGGAGTGTTTAGTGTATGGGTGAAAACGCTATGCAATGCATTGGGTTTCCTACCCTAGTCCTCCCTGTCACCCTCTCAGGATGCCATTACAAAATTTGGGTAGTTTTTTGGGTTCTTTTCTGAATCACCTTTCTATTATTGTTCCTAAAACCATATTTTAGGGATTCATGGTCATCTCCAATCTCACTAGTCCACTTAATTACAATTTGACATGGGACCCTTTCACTAATGAGGTTTACCCTTCTTCCACTTTTAAAGCTAATTCTTAGTTTTTGAGATATAGGAAATCATTCAATACCTATGCTCATAACTAACCTATACTTATGAGATTTCTCATGCACTTGATCAATTGTAGGATGACTTCACTATGTGGTTTGGACAATGGGGAAATTATGGTTCCCAGATGTTGGCTTCTCATGGATTTGAGTGGTATGGAGGAGTTAAATGAATAATAGAGGACGTGGCTCTGTCTATAGATTGGATTGCTATGTCTGTTGTTTGGAATTTGGTTTTGTTGGTCTGTGTTGGGATCCACTTGTTTGTTGTGATAACAATGCGACCTCATTGAAAATGGCTTGATGAAGAAGGCACCTCCTCCTCCCCATGTGGCACTAAAGCATGAGAATTATGTAACAATGAGGTTATAAAGGGAGAACTCCTTGAGTCTACGGGAAACTATGGACCGTACATTAGTAGAAAATGAGAGATAAATGACCAGGTGACCAAAAAATTTGGTCACCACAGTTTTTTCAAGGTATAAATGAACAAAATTGAGTGAGCCAACTAAAAATTACCAGAGGAATGACCAATTGGATCACGGGATAAAATATATGACCATATAACAAGTAACTAAACTAAAAATGATCACATAACAGTAACATTAAGAATATGAATTGGTCATTTATTTGTTCCTTGTTAGTTGTGTAACTTCGACAATGGAAAATTGCAATTTTGACAATGAATTTGTACAATTTACTAAATTCTAACAGTACAGATGGATTCGAATACCCCCTAATTCTAACACTGTAGATGGATTCATATACCCCCTAATTCTAACACTGCAGTTGAATCCATCTGCAGTGTTAGAATTAGGGGGTCTTTGGATCCATCTGCAGTGTTAGAATTAGGGGGTCTTTGAATCCATTTGCAATGTTAGAATTTAGTAAATTGTAGACCCTCTCATGGATTCAGTGGGTTATTCCCTCATTAATGTTTCATCAATTGGGTCATTGAGCAATATTGTTTTCAAATCATATATGACAATGTATCCTTTGTTATTATAATCATCAAATATGGTTCTTCCTCTCCAACGAGTATGCAAAGTTGTATGTTATCCTCTCTGCAATTTCACTTCTAGATATTAAATGTAATAGGCTATTAATATTTGGCAATGCATACTTTTTTTTAAATGGTGATACTATTCAAGTCAATAATCTATACATCCTCCACATGCCATCCTTCTTTCAAACTAATAAAATGTGGCATTGTGACCTCTTTGGCTAATATGACTTCAACATGCCAAGTCAAACCACTTGAGCCAACCCTAGGGTCTTTTTGCATTCCACTAACAAATGTATGGACAAGTAAAAATAACTCCACACACATTTAGTGGAACTATGTTGATATTTACTATAATCAACTAATATGGAAAAATCCCTATTGCATTTTCGGAAGACACACATTTGTTCTTGCTGAGCCAACCGATGAGTAGGGATCACGACATACACCAAAAAATAGATTGCTTATTCACTATCTTGTTCAAATCAAATATTAGTGAACCCATACAAAAAATAATATATTCATTCACACAAACATTAGCACATCTATATTAGCAATGAATCAACTCCAAATTCCCATTAAGTTTATGAAAATGTATGACAATGTATGGACAACTTGATGTTGAGCAAAATATTCAAGCAACCAACTATTCAAGTACTCACAATATCATGATATGGCATTTATCATCTAGTTAAGGGATACAAACGTTTTGTCTTTGAGTCTATTCATATTGTCTATATTGAACAAAGTACAAAAATTGCCAAAGTGGAAGAGACAAACAAGCAAGATGATTCATCTTGAATATTGGCCTTCCATGCACAAACTATTGAGTTCATCAACTACATCAATATTCCATGTCTACAACAAGAATCACTGCATTGTTATGAAATGCATATCACATGATTGAAATTTATGCCAATGCGACTAGGTCACAACAACACAAGTGTGTGACAAAGAATATTAATGTTTTTATAACACACAGTTACTTGCCAAGTTTAATTTGTGTTGAATATTCACCATTGCAATGTGCATCAAGCACCAATACCTTTATACTAACATGCATATCAAAGACAACAACCAAATCCACAATTATGTGCTTAAACAAATTCTTAATGAACCTCTCTCATCAATTTGATAAATCAATTATGGACTTAGTCAAACTCTCAACCCTTTCATTATCAACACTAGACCAAACAAAGCCTTTTAAGACCATACCTTAAGAGGGGTTAATTTAGGCAATACCTTAAAGGTGTTGGTTAGGACCTTGTCGCCAAGTTAATCGAGTACCCACCTGATCTGAATTTTAGGGGGAATATGGTTTAAATTCATATGTATAAGCCATAAAAGCATTAAATGGAGGCCACCCTCTCATATCCATGGTATTTGGTAGCACATAGTTTTGGCCCATGGTATGGCCCCAAGACACATTGTAATAATGCTATATAAAGGTCTAGCAATCCTTCTCATAATAACAAGTTACTCATTTGGTTTATCTCCTATTTTCTATTGTTCATTGTGAGATTAATTAGATCTGAGTGACTTATTGGTAATTAGTTTCAGAGGTGGGGCTCCTCTTTGAGCCTCACCTCCCAATCACTTCACATGTTTTTGTTCATGCTTATTCTCAACCCTAAAATTTGGATCACCACCCTTCCAAAAGGATCTTTATGGGTTGGGTTGATAGATGAAGGACCAACCCTTGAAAGGGTTAACCGAGGGCCTTACTAGGTGGCACCATTCATCATGAGATAGTTCATTAAGCGATCATTTTCCTTCATAGTTTTTTAAGTGGTCATTTTCTTTAAGTTTATACTATGAATATTTAAAATATATGCTTGGAAAACCAAAATCCATGATTATGTTGGGAAAACTATATGTTATTACCATTTAAACCAAAATCTATCACGACACCTAAACCCTTTGAGAGTGGCAGATGTCATTCTCCCAAATAAATCCAAATATACAAGCGATTTCATAGAAATATGCGCTCATAAATCGCTCAATCCCATCCGGTTTCCTCAGGGATGAGTTGATGGAAACATGATCGAAAGGAATTCCATTAAGCTTGAAGCGTTTTGGATGAGCTGTCAACTCCATGAGTCCAGGTTTTGAATCTCCCCGTATCTTTCTTTGGCCCTTTAACATTTAGTTTTCCCACATGAATTTACATTTGGGAGGTCTCTAATGCCTGGCTAATTCTAATGAGAGAATTATATTGGTTTTTTTGTATGTGGTTGTTCAAATTCGAGGCTCAGGGTTCCTCTAATGTGTAGCTCATAAAATATGCTCGGGGTTAAGTTTATTCATTCATTAATGGTTTCCCATGCTTTTAAGTAGCACATCCAACTAGGCTCTTACAGAACACAAGGGTTCTAAGAAATAAATATGCGATATTGATGCGCAAGGTTTAAACACCCAGAGGTTGTTTTATCCATTTTTACTCTTGATGTGTTGTTATGATACTGATGCTTAGGGTTCATCAGAGTTTGTTTTCTTTCATTTTCTTGTCCATGTGTTGAGTAAAGTCAACTTATTTAATTCAGTGCTTGGCTACCCATGCATTGCAATCCTACCAGTGGTTGTAATTGTTGTCGATATGGCAATAAAATGCTTATTGTTGGGTGCAAAAATAGTTGAATCGATGGATTACACTGATTCTAGTTGTTTTCTTATTTTAAAAAATAAATTAATTTCGGTTATTTGTTGTACTTATTTGATGTTGCTAGTTAAAAGCAATTATTCTGATATTAATTCTTTGGTGTAAGCCTGAAAGCTTCCCTAAGGCTATGTCTTTTGTCCTTGGACATTGCCTAAGTTACAAGAAATATCCATGGTTAGCCAAAATTCATAAAGAGAGGTACTCTATCTTTCTCACATGCCAATATTCCCTTTGGAGGGCTTCGTGGTGGCCTAATGCCCCACACATTGTTCACAATCCCTAAGGAAAAATATTTTGTCCCAACAACTTGACTTTTCATATCAAACCATGGCTTGGGGACTGAGAGCTATACTTGGTGTGCCAAACCTCAAAATGGCCAACATATCTTACTCATTGGCTAAATAGTCCCTATGTAGTATGTAGGGCCTTTGTGGTGGTCTATGGAATTACACATGATCCATGAGCCCTATACCCTTAGGACTTATGTTTTGACTTGATAATATGTCCCAAGCAATGATAACCAGTTTTGGTCTCATAGAGATTGCAATGGCCATATATTTCCTATAAGGAAAAATATTCCCCACATAGGGATGACGTTATGGAATAGGGCCCCGTGCATGGGACCTAATCCCTTAAGGAAAATGTTATGGCTGAGGAATTTATATGTTTACCCTAGAACATAGACTAGGCCATGAGAGCCATCCTTAGTGTGTCGAACTTGAAATGAACACCATATTCCTCTTTCATGACAAAGATTCCCTAGGGCTTGTGTGGTGGACATATTCCTATTAGTGTCACATGAGCTCATGTTTAATGTCTAAAATGACTGATTTGCTTCCAATATGTAGGAAATTGACATGCTTTCCACCCTAAGCCAAGGCTAAAAATGAAAAAAAGGGAGATAATAAATCTCACAAACACATGTGCACTTGATTATCATAAAAAATACACACAAGAAACCACTTACTATCCTATGCACCAGAAGTGGGAGACCAAAACTATCTTGCACACTTAGAAGAAAACACTAAATTATCATATATGCATTTGGTAACTTACACAATGAGCATATATTACCCCACTAAACTTCTCAATGGATAATATATGTTATTCCTTCTATCACTTATGCCAACACAAGATGCCTCAAGTTATTAATGTATCATAGCCCATTTCACAATTTACACACATAGTAGGGGTTTCTCTTTCTCATTCACACATTTCTTATTCATAGACCATTTTCCCTTTTCATGCTTAAACAAAACAACAAGCAATAACAATGGATCATCCATTTACAACATTGTTAGGAGCTCTTAGAAATGTGTGAGTAAGATTATCTCAATGATTAGGATAAGCATGGATGTACAAGAACAATATTCAACTACGTAAGAATATAAACAATCCTTACTATTCAATGATGTTATTAATTAATGAGGTATGATATAGTTCAACAAGGGAAATGAGAGAGAGAGAGAGATTGGTAAAAATTCAGAAATGAATCCCTTAAATATTTGTTTAGCATAATAAATATTGGTAAATATTTGTTTAGTATAGTAAAGAATCAAAAATGAATTCCGCATGGAAAACAAAAAGGGTGAAAATGTCATCAAAACTCTATTAACCACTTTAATCCCCACTCAATAAACTAGCGGGAAAACCAGATTGAAATAAAATTGGGGAAAAACCCTATTTCATCAACCATATTTCACACAGTAGTGCAGATTGGGGCGGATTGTAAGAAGGGGTGGATTAACCATTTTAATCCCCATGCAATAAACTAGCGGGAAAACCACAGATTGAAATAAAATTAGGGAAAAACCCTATTTCGTCAACCATATTTCACACAGTGGTGCGGATTGGGGCGGATTGTAAAAAGGCCCCATTTGTGTTTACATAACTCGTACCTCAAATTAGAATCATGGATCTTGGGTACTGTCTAGAGATTCGATTTAACAGCAAATTTGTGGATCAATTTTGGCCATAGTTTGGAGATGCAATTGTGGTGTACACCAAAGGAAGAATCAAGTTGTCATAAACCCCTATTCTCTCCTATAGGTAAGAACTCCGTTCGATTAGGTTTTTATTTTCTTGCATTTTATTGAATAGACAGAATAGGTTTTAGAGAGTGTTGAAACTCTCTAATAGAGGATAAACAGGTGATCTACTAAAATGAATATGGGGATTTTTGGCTTCTTGTACAAATATATTTTTCCTCTATCTACATGCTCTGTTATGTTCTTATAAATTCTTGTCTGCAGTTTAATGTTATGATTAAGAAGTGAAACTGTTTCTTTAAATAAGTTATACCTGTTGGCACTCCATAAAATTTTGTGCTTAAATTTCTTCTGGTAGTGTTGATGGTGCAAAAGTAGAGCATTTTTTATGGTGGAGTTTTCAAACCTGGTAAAAAAGAAACATTTTCTCCTCGAATGTATACATTGAAGCCTAAGTTTCATCTTTTTACGGAGGACAAAGATTTCTTTTTGTTTAGTTTGGGTGCAAATTAAAAGTTGGAGCAAACTATATGCACGCCCAACACCGAGGGCTCATCATGGGACCAAATGCCAAGCCTTGAGGGCCCCACAGATCTCATATCCTCCATCGTCCACGAGCCTACCAATCCTTTGTTACTTGATATATATTGAAGGCGTTGAGGTATATAAAAGGTAAAAGAACCTTTTTTGTTTTACATGTGGGATTGACGCCAAGGCTAAAAACAATAATATCGTAAACCAAAGCCCAAAATGATCAATTATTAAGCCAGGGAATTGATAAGGAAAGATGTGGCAGCACTAATGAGGCCACAATTATTTGTGCTTGCTCATGCTGTTTCAAATATGGCGAACCAACTCCAAATTACATTTCTCCCATAGGAGCTCTCGCCAAAGAAAGACGCCAGGATTGGGGCTAGAAAAGCTGGCGAAGGGAAGCAGAGCTACTTGGTTTCAGTTCCCTAGAGCTATCCACCATGTTGAATTCAATATCTCATATTCGTATTAATCCAAAGTTCTGTAAAGCCCAGTTCTCTCCATGTATGAGATTTGATGCGGAGGAAGGTGATTCGGATGTGTTTCATGAGTGTGGAACCAATGGTCATAAGCTACTAACTCTTCTCTTCATGCATTATCAAGATAGGTCCTCAGCACCTGCTACTGCTTTTTTGGAGAATGTGTCTTCAAACACAGAGAATTCGGTGAAGATATAAATGGTCATGACGATTTAGACATCTGCAATCCCAAAACGTGGATTATATTCAGTGGATGAGTCAACTTTTAGCAGTTATCATTCTCGTCCATCTTTTCTTGATTCTATTACTCCATCTACACGGAAGAAATGGAATGCAAGTGATGGGTGATAAACTTAGAAGCGTGGGAGCTATCCTCAGCTATTTGACGTGGGTAGAAAAGTTTTTAAAATAGCATGAATTAAGGTTTTCAGAGAAGAAGCCGAAAACTACTACAAGCTATTTGTTGCTAGTATAATTGTTCCAATACAATTTATATAAGATGAAGATCTGCTAAATTCCACTTTTGAGTTCAAGTGTTGGTGACAACCATAAATGGCCGTTTTTAAGAAATTTGATGCAACAATTGGGGACATTGCAATTGTGACAAAGTGGTAAAGTTTGTATTTTTTGGAGGTTTGTAAGAGCCGTAGAGGAAGATCGACAACTCTCTATTTATCCTGCATTGTCTACATGCACGCAAGATAAGGATGGTTGATGGTTACGGTAAAAAAACACCATCACACGTGTCTATTTTTGATACATCCGCATATTAAAAAATGGTATGGAAAACCACTCAAAGGACAATGCGGAAACTGCCTTACGTGGCATCAAAACTATTCCCTATTTATGGAAGAAAATGAGGTTTTATTTGGCATTGTTGGACTGCCAAATGTAGGGAATTCAACACTCTTCAATACTTTAAATAAGCTCCCCATACTTGCTGAAGATTTACCCTTTTACACAATTGAGCCCAACGAAGCTTGAGTGAATGTTTTAGAGGAGCGTAATCTATATAAGCCCAAAAGTGAGTTTTCTGCATTTTTTGAAAGTGCATGATATTGCAGGATTAGTACGAGGAGCACATCGAGGACAAGGGCTTGGGAATAATTTTTTTTCTCATGTTCGAGCTATAGATAGAATTTTGTATGTTCGTAGAGCATTTGATGATTCAGATGTTGTTCACATAAAGAATGTTATGTCCCCTGTTGGAGATTTAGAGGTGAACCCATTATTCCCTTCAGTGGAGCTCTAAAACAAGAATTCGCTGATAGGCGTCTCGATGAAGCTGCGAAGTATTGTGAGGAAAATAAGATTCAATATTGTCAAAAGGGTTTGGTTATATTATTTTAGTTTAAAAATGATAAAATGAAATTGGCTGAAAAACTTGGAGAACAACCCAATGGGTCAAAGATGAGGTGGGAAAACACCTGGCAGATAAAAGATAGAATTAAAGAAATTTCGAAGCTTTTTCAGCAGTTGGAGAATCCTTGCAGTTGGGTTTTTTCTTGTTTATTATTATTGTAAAAGTTTGTTTAAAGATTAGTTCCAGGTTTAAAAGAAAGTTATCTTTAGAAAAAATATAGTTAGGGTTTGCTCATGGAGCAATTTTTGTATAAAATGTGCATTTTGCAATGTAAAAAAGGGGGATTCTCACGAACGAAAGTATCCATTCTGGGTTTTTGAAGTGTTTTCCATAAATTAATAAAGATTTCAGAGTTGAGCATATTTTTTATCAAAGATTCATGTGTTGTTTCAAAATTACAGTCCGTACATTCCCTTTCTTTACATGTGCATGTCAATCTTCTTTGTCATTCTTGCCATTATGTCTTTTCTTCTATGCTTAAATGAACGTCTGAAATAAATTGGGATTCATACTTGTTATGCCTCAGTTTATCGCATTTGAGTATCCACTTGCTTCTCCAAAGTTAACAAAGGATTCATCCTAGTTTGATGCCCGTTGTTAATGGACTGTCTTTATTTCTTTCCTTGTCACCTGCAAAATATTATTGACTGTAATAAAATGACTATCTTGCCTTTGTACAAAAGTTTGTTTGGCTGCTGATCGATATTTTTCTGTTTCTCAACTCCATTGCCCAATGGTATCCTATTCCTGTTTATCTAACCACATCATTAAAAATCCATAAGTTTTTATTGTTATTTTACAATTTGGCCATTGAGTTTATTGTCAAACTGCTGTCGTGGTGACATTGGATAGCAGATTTGCTGAGAGAGCCCTCTCTGACTGAAGGAGGCCAACTTTCAGTCTAAAGAATGGTTTGAGGTTACCTCGGGGTTTCCTTGATACAACCCAAGGAAAATCTGAGTGCTAACAATACCATTGCTCTTTTTAGTCACATTACTATAGTAGATCTCAAAACTAAAGAGTAGTTGGATCTACTTACCAATGTATGTTGACTATAAACTTCAATTTGCTTGTGATTTTCCACTCCCTTGATCAATTCAATCCATCGTTAACATTAAATTCAAGGACACTCTACAATCATGGTTTAGAAATATCAATCTCAATCGATCATATGTAGCGTTCGAGAGTTGATTCCTAATACTTTAATGACTGGAATTCAACAATCGTTGAAATTATGGAAAGATTCAAATATAGGAATGTACTAATAAGGATCCATGTAATTTAATATTTTCACCATGAAAATGTATTCAAACCCCATTTCAACGCATTCAAAACAGACAAAGTCTCATAGAGAGATTTCAATGCTCATAATAATATTGATACTTAGAAATTCGAAACAGGGTCTGCAATATAAATTTCTTTTAAGAAAACAATTTTTTCTACAATATCTCTCCTCCATTTGCTCATATAGAGAGATTTCAATGTTTAGAATAATATTGATACTCAAAAATTCAAAACAGGGTTTGCAATATCAATTTCATTTGAGAAAGCAACTCTTTCTATAGTATCTCTCCATTTTCTCACTCTTGTTACATTCAACGATAGGATTGCATACTTGTGAAAGTGTCTTCCCTATGTACAATGAGACAAATGCACACAGTTGAATGAAATGATACAAATATGATAAATTTTTTTGCTAAGACTACATTTGCGGCATTGAACATTTGATGACACGAAAATGTTTAGCTCAAAGTAAAGACAAGCCTTCCGAGCCAGAAACGAGTTATTAAATTGCCAGAAATGTTTCAAAACATTTTGAGGGTGTTTCAGGATTTGGAAACATGTCCCCAAAGTTATTGGGTGTACTAAAAATTTCAAATTTTCCCAACAATTTCTTGTCCCTAGTTCGAGTTTTCTCACCCGTATACTTGAATCAACACACTTGGTTGCTTGTCCTTTTATGCGGAAATGGTAGTATTCCTTGGGATCAGAAATTTCATAACCCCACCTATCGTTTCTAGCCTTGGTGAGAGGGGAGTAACATATAGAAGTAACTGCACTCTCATTTCCCTCTCCACTCAAACTAGCAGCCCGCACTCCAGCTCCGTATGCAACAAACTCATCAGGGTTAATGCTCTTGCAAAGCTCCTTTCCATTTAGGAATTCCTACAATAAGGACTGAACCTTGGGTATCCTAGAACCACCAACAATAACCACATCAAGGATGGATCGTTTATCCATATTCACACCCCACAGGCATTTCTCAACATGCTCCATGCAAACAAATCCATGTTCAACTCTTCAAATCTAGCCCTAGTAATGGTGGAATAGAAGTCTATACCTTCATAGAGGTAATCAATCTCAATGGTGGTCTGGGCAGTTGATGAAAGGTTCTCTTATCTCTCTCACAGGAGGTTCTGAGTCTCATGAGGGCTTTGGAATTACCACGGATGTCCTTCTTATGCTTTCTCTTAAATTCATGTACAAAGTGGTTCACTCAAATGTGTATCACTAGCAGTGGTCTTCATTTCAAAAATTCCCTCGTCAATTGTGAGCAGACAATTGTGAGCAGAGAGACATCAAAAGTATCTCCACCCAAATCAAATATAAGAACATTCTTCTCACCAACACTGCTATTTTTCTTGTCCGGTCCATAGGAAATGGCGGCAGTAGTGGACTCATTGATAATTCTCATAACATTCAACCTGGAGATGACACTTGAGTCCTTGGTTTCCTTCCTCTGAGAATCATTGAAATATGCGAGAAAAGTGACCATGGGATTCTTCACCGTTATCCCAAGATAAGCTTCCACGATCTCCTTCATCTTTGTTAATACCATGGAAGAGTTCTCTTCGAATGCAAAATGGTTCTCCTCCCCTTTGTATGTTACAATGATGCTAGGTTTATCACCAACCCCCAAAATGACCTTGAAAGGCCATATCTTCACATCGCTCGCAACGTAGGGATCAGAGATCCTCCTACCAATCAACCGCTTTGCATCTTCCATAACATAAGAAAATGGTTTCAATTGAATAGGAAAAAAAATGCAAATTTTACACAAATACAATGGAACAACAAACCCATCTTATAGATGCAAATTCTACACAGCTACATACAACACATCATCCATCGCATTATGTACACCCAAGTTCATATTTGAGAATGAAACGGGAAATTAATATACAACAATTGAATTATATATACAAACAATCAGCATTGGGGTTACAGATGCAAATTCTACACAGGTACATACAACACGTTATCCATCACATTAGCGATGATTTCCACCCTATCGTGTTACCACAAGCTTGCAACATTAAACTATCCAATCTTTCTTCAGCTAATAAGCTATGAGTGGGGAGCTGGCATAATCAATCGCTAGGCTCCACTCCACTATAGCTCCACACTGCAGAAACTACTATAAACTGCACTTGATTCTAGACAAGTTATAATGGTTGATACAACGACCACGCATGATGATAAGATATTTGAGTATGATAAATGTTTGCTACCGGAAGAGATAAAAAGAACTATTAATGTGAAGCTTATCCAACCGCAAAAACAGAACCTACATTACCCTTCCCTGGCCTCACATTCCGACCGTGCTTTTCAAGCCCGAACCCGAACATGTCCTGCGGAGCTTTAAGCTTTCACTGTCTGTATAATATGTTTTTTTTTTTTATCAACAACGAGGTTTTCAACAGCGATTTAAAGGTCTAGGATCGATCATTTTTGTTGAGGAAATGTGCCAATTGATGCTGGTTTATTCCAGAGGTTTGATCATCCAATATCAAGCAATACTCTCTTTGACCCAAAAGATCTAATTGCAACACCTAAATAGTGTCTTTTAAGCTTGCAGTAGATGCATTTAAGAAAGTAGCGGAAAGGCAAGTTTCTCCGGTGCCTCTAGCTACTTCAACTATTATGGAAAGCGATATATAAGTGATTATGCGAAAACAAGGGAGAAACTTGGTTAATTGGAAGTCTGTTTGGGCACTGTTTGCATACCTGCTTTTTTGGATATTTTAAGAGAGTGAATCATCTCGTGGGAAAGGATGGTGATGTCTAGAATCTGACACTCCCACACACGAGTACGTCGTCCCTAGATCGATTCCGATGACTGATCCCTCGCCTTTCCCATCCATCTTAACACTCTCACACACAAAGCTAACGTAGACGTAAGCAAGCCGAGAAGCACTCCGAGAGGGAATGTTCAAATACTTAGACAAAAAAGAGTTTGTACAGTCCTAAAAGCACAATTCCAAGATGTATGACTTCTTCTTTAAAATGAGATAACAATGAATATTTAAATAAAATGAGATAACAATGAATGGAGAAGTTTCAGGGCAGAGTTTTTAGACAATTATGTTTTTTCCGTATAGAGGTTTCCTATTTTAGGATGTCGATGGCATGGCTATTTTGTTTTTGGCTGGCTGGAAATTATGTTTTTTGGGATTTGTTGAATTGAAGCAACCAATGCATTTTCTAATTGGATCTTATATATTTGATTCTCAAAGAATAACAATAAATATAATTTTTCTTTCTTTTGAAAAAAATTTAAATAGTTGTTAAGCTATTCATGGGAGCTTTAATATGCAAGTTCCACCTGCCTGCCACTACTAGCTAGTTAGTTAGCAGTTAGAAAAAATTACCGGAAAAAAATAAAGAAAGTTGGAAAGGATGTTCAACTTGCAACGCCACCCTTCCACTAGCGAATTTACCAGTTTGAATTGCTAATTTCAATGAGAAATTCAATCATCTCGCGATGCCACCTTTCATTAGGGAATTTCCCAGTCGTTTGCTGCTCAGTTCATCGATAAATTAAGCACTTGCGACGCCACCTTTGCTTAGTGAATTTCCCATATTCTTGGGTCACTACCTTTCAGTGACCACGCCACCTTTTCTTACTTAATTTCCGCCTCCATATGCTCATGAAGCCAGCATTTCATTTCTCGGCGACGTACATTTAATTCCCCTAATAAAATAACATTTCATCTCTTGGAAACTAGTTCTTTACTTCTTATTTTTCCAGGAAGCTAAGAAATTTTAATAATAATTTTATCTTATCGGCAACCTACTTAGCATTCCCTTGGTAAAATGGCTCTTTTAGCTCTCGGCAACCTTTAACTGCCTGCCAATAGTAGCGATTATCTGGCTCTAGATCCACCGGTGGTGAATAAGATTTGGGACAGCGACGCCCGATCAATCCTGTAACCACCTTACGTTTCAGGTTGTAGGAAACAAGAATCTCCTCCTGCTACTTGGAATTGGTTATTTGTATAATATCATGAATACCATGGACTTACTACTACTCCATCAACCATGAATGTTCACTTGCATTGAACCAAGAGCTAAATAAACCAGGTTACTATTAGCATCTTATTCTTGTAACCCGATTAGCTAGCCCTTCTAGAATAAATGGAATAGGAATAAGTTCCGTTGCTTCATATGGATACCAGAAGGACTATCGTAGGGATATAGGGAAAATAATAACGTAACGTGGTCTCTGCTTGGTTGGTTTGTGGTGGTCGTAGGGAAACATAGAGCTCAGGCAGCTTTGAGGGAGGGGCTAGAGCCACCCAAAGAAAGAAGTTAGTACTTTGTTGTGGGATTCGGGAAGGGATAACCAGGATACAACGGACGACATGATTAGAGCATTACCATTGGAGTACGAGAACCATGGTACAACCACTACGCGTGGGTACTGAGTACGAAGGATGTCGGTTGAACCACTTAGATTAGATACATGCAACTCAAGCCGAGTGGAGCCGAACCGAGAGCAAGCAGGGATATTAAAAGCAAATATTTATAAGGCCGCACGTATGGATCCTTAATGGTGCTATAGGCTGGGCGATTCACGGTCCTCCTACTGATGGTAGTTCGGGTTCAACTCAAGCATGAATTGCTGCTACTCATGATATTCATTTTACAGAACAAAGGGGTTCAATGGACCAATGTGTGAGTGTGGAATCCTCTCCTAGACCAATGTGCATGAGATCCTTTTGAACAGAGGGGTTCACACTGCTTATGAAGGGAAAGCCTCACATTGTTGGTTCAAGCCGTAGAAATACTCAACTATCGCTGAAATAAACTTATCACTTAAATAACATATGATATGTTATATGTTTTTCACATGGGATGTGTTTTCATAAGCTATATATTATAATATAACATGTATTATTAATACACTTACTCATTAATGATGGGGAGACATTGACATCGGCAAGATAATGGCATTAGAGAGTCAATGAGCTAAATAGGCAAGGATGGGAGGGATACAATAGCGTTGAAGAGATCACACTTTATTAATTACTAGAACATAGGTGGGGTTAAGATGGTTATATGTGGGGTTAAGATGGTTATATGCTAAAATTAAAGAGGTAAGGCTAAGATGGTCATAGTTAACCCTCTTTGTAAACAATTATCTAGTTGTATGTTTGATTTGACACTCATGTCTAGTAGACTTTTTCTAGTCTTCCTTATTTTGATCTATGCATGGATCAACATATTTAATCCTCATTTTTCTTTAAGTATCGCTCAAAACATGACAAAGAGAACTTGTATTTGAAATTTTTTTGAAGAGTTGCAATTCACTAAAATGGAGATATGTCAACTGTTGGGCACCTGTACTAAAACATAGGTGGATACCATGCTCCCTATTGGGACCGAGGCTGTATTTGCACCCCTATTGTTTGTAGGATGTAACCACCTTGAATATTGATGTATTTATTTCTTCTTTGAAGTAATATTTGAATAATTTAAAAAAACTCTAGATAGAGCCCATAGCACATAACATAGAGCCAGTGTATGGATGTCCTATTTGCAATTTACCGAGCACTGAATTCAGATTGGAAAGATCGGGATTTTGTTCCTTTCTTACTCTATTTAGATGTGTGCCCTTACATTCATTAGGATGCTTTACATCAACAATGTTTTTTTTACTATTCTTTGGTATAATTTCATGTTGAAAATTTGTATTCCCTAAGGATAAAGATGGTGCTTCAAGTGGAGGAAAATCTTTCTTTCCCATATCACCACCCTTGTAGCCTTGATATTTCACTAAATTTGCCATTTTTATTTAACATAGTATCTATATGTGAATACCCAGAACTCTTTGTTTATGAGCCCACGTCAGACCCACTTTCAACAGAATTTTTAAGCTCATGATCACTGACTACTGGTTCTTCGAGCAAGGGCTCAGAAATAGTGAGAACATTCTCTGTGATGATTACCCCCTTCTAAACTTTCTTCTACTTTATCTTAGATTGTGATGATCAAGACCCCAAATGATGATCATATACCTGTACAGAAGTTTTGCAACACATCAATGCAAATGTCCAAGAACTCCAAGCTTTGATCACTGGTAACACCTCTAGAGCTCCGATCAACATGCTCATAACTACAAACATATTTGCAGCCCAATTTCTTGATGAATAAATATCACATAGACAGATTGCATTCATCACTCACATAGATCTCACCTAAAATTGTAGCCATTAGTCGGTCATGGTGTAGTAGATAACTGTACATGTTTAGATCATAGAGAAGACAGATAGGGGAGGCCTTAACCCATTCTCATTTCCTAAAGATAGTCAGACATCTCAGAAATCTTATAATGAACATTCTCAATTGACAAATTGACAGAGAATTAGATGGCTTAACGTATGCATATGAATGATGCAGAAATTCACAAATTAAGAGCCTATGAGAGAAGAACATGTTCAAAATGCAGTCAAATTTTCATCCAAAAGTATGTGGTTCTCGAGTCATCTACCGATGCTCATTTATGGGGCGGAAATGATTAACAAAGGAGGAGATTGATGAAGGTTTTTGACATGTGCTAGATTCCCCCTCTAATGAATCACTAGTTAAAACAACTATGCGAAGTCAAGATGCGCAATCATCAACTCTTAGTGCCGTGCAAACTCTACCACCAATTCAAACATTGCAGCAAACAAGGCCCCATTGTTTCAACCAACCTATTTTCACTGGATGCATATGATTTTGTTGTAGGGTTGCTCACTACAATGGGTAAAAACCAAGATGTCTTTTCATTGTTACAAGCTGTGGCAGTTCTATGGTCAGTGCATTAGGGAAATCACCGAGGAATGGGGGTCTATTCTTTTAGGGTTTATAGTAAAATCCTAAATACTTATTTTTAAATGAGATCATACCATACAGATTGGTTACTCATGGTACATAAAAAAGCTGAATTAATCCTCATCTTACATATTCAAGATCCGATCTTTCACGCTTTGTGCTCTCTCAGTATCCAATATCAATTTGGATCCCTCAAACAATGCAATTCTGACATCCCCTTGGATTCTTTGGCTGCACACTCTTCCATGCGGACTGGTTTTATTTTATTTTACAGTCAATAGTGACCAGCTTGTCCTCAAGTCACGGCAGGAAAAAAAATTCGCTTTCAAAGTAGCAGCACTTCAAAGTAGCCCACAACTCCTCAGAAAGGAAAAAAAACAGAGGCCGAATAGAGGCCAAGCAGAGAAAAGGGTTCAATGGGTGTCGCGGGAAGTTTGAAGTGGTGGGAAACCAATCAAGCTGGAGGGGATTCTCCTGTCGATCCACCAAGCGGAGAAGGGGACAAAAAGCAGCAAAATGGGTTCGATAGTCAATGGAGGAAAAACAAATTTGAGTAGAGAAAGGATTTAGATGGGTGTCATTGGATGTTTGAAATTGGCACTGAACGTGAGGACCACGCCATAAACTTGTCAATGACCAAACAGGAGTCGACAACAGAATTGGGATTTGGACGTCGGTCGAAAAGATGATTTGGCCAGGAAATTGATGATGGCAGCTAGCTTTTGGCCCAAATCGTTGAATCCTTACACTACGCCTTTATTTTCTAGCTTTTTCATTAGACTTTATAGCGATGGTTTCTCATATCGAAAGGCATCATACTTACTAAAATTATGAGGTTCACAAAAAAACATATTCATTCTATATACCTATCCCAGATCCATTTTAAGAACAAATTTATTCAGGGTATATGTTTCCCAGTTGATTGTTGTCTATAGCCAGAGCTGTTACGCTTCAGGCCATTCCAAGAAGAAAATTTAGTGATTCCTATAAAAATTCCTTAACAAAAATTAATTGTAAAATGCAATCAAGTAAGTTTGACAATATAATGCTCGACACATTTTAAAAGCTAAATGTGTAGTTGTCCAGTGTTACTATTACTTGTATGTTCAATCTTTAAAGTTAGTATTTGATCATGTATGTGATTTATCTATTGGTTTCAGATGAAAGGTGCTTGACTGGTATATATTCATTTCCTTATGTTTACCTATATACGTTTCCTATTGACTTGGGCAGATAATTTTCACTGCAGCAGTTTTTGTTTCCTAGAAAAGTTGGGCGTTCCATTCCACGTTCTTTTTTCCATTCCTTGTACTTGTTTCCACTGCAAGTAAATGATGCAGAGACTTATCCATATTATTAGTCTTAAACTGTAGTGGTGCACTTAACATGGACACCCCATTGAGACTGGAAAAGCACCAATCTGAATGGAAAGGCATCATTGTGACAAGGGTTAGATTGCCTAGAGTTTTCTCATGGATTTGTTCATTTTCTTTGATGGATACTTTCACATGGCATTGTTCAAGTCTCGTCATCATCGAGACATGAATTTCACCTCATGTTGGTATCTCCACATCTCTATCAAGACACCATTTGTTTGGGATTTCTTACATAGGTAATTGGTCACTGAATGTTGTTTTTGTTATATGTTCTTATAGTTTAAGTAATGAGAGTTTGAGTCTTCCAAGTCTTTATGAGATAGTCCAGTTACTCATTAAGTTGGTGAAAATATACTTGTCATTTGAACATTTTTATTGTCCTTTTTCATACTTAGTGATGCAATGTAGCTCGGGCTTGCATTGGTCACTTGTGTCCAAGCCTTCTTTTGATCCCAAGGGAATAATGGTCATTGTTATAAATCTAAGGGATTACACAATAAATAGTTAGCAACAATACACATAACCAACCACATTATACAAGGTAATCTACAAACAAGCATACATACATACATAGATGAACAAAGAGAGAGAGAGAGAGAGAGAGTAGTGGAACCAGAGACAGAGTTACTTACAATTTCTCATCTACTCTAACATCCATGCTTTCAACTACTATTTTCAGATGTTGGTTGTAACATTCGTAGGCTCTTCTTTCTATTGAATATCCCCAAAAAATCCCTTCATCCGTTCTGGTTTGAAATTTTCCTAGGTTTTCATTATTTATTTTGATGTAACACTTCCAAAGATTTTAAGATGTCCAACAGAGGCTAATCTACCAGTCCACAACTCATAAGGTGTCTCATCACTATTAATTCTTAATTAAGATCTGTTTAGAATGTACACGGATGTGGCCACTGCCTCTCTCCAAAAAACTTCAACTAACTTTGCTTCTAAGAGCATTGTTCTTGCTGCTTCTTGGTATGTCTTGTTTTTTCTTTATGTAATGCCATTCTACTGTGGAGTTTTGGTTGTACAATATTTTCGTTTGATACCATTCTCTTCACAGAAATTTTTGAATTCAGTTGGGGTGAATTCCCCACCATTATCTGACCTAAGACACTTGATCTTAAGGCCACTTTCATTCTCAACTTTAGCCATGAACTTGATTGAGAGATGAAAACCATGGTTAATATGCTCTAAAAGATATAGATTGAATAACATGTTATATATAGATATTTAATGATATACCAACTTTAGGAAAAAAAATGGTCAAAGCGAATAGTATATGTGATATCATATTTTTCTTCACTCTATATATAATCACTGGGACGTCTATTTTTCCTTGCCTCTATGTCTTGTTCTATTGTGATATGAAAATTTATGGTGTACATGTGTGTGTATGTGTGAGTGTGTGCACGGTTGTGGATACACTTTATATGTCTGGTTGTTATCTGTTGATGAGGTGATGTTTATATTCATGGTTGGAAAACTCATGAGAATGCATAAATTATCACACTAATATTTGCAATATAACACAAAATATGCATATTATGTAATGAAACTAATACTAATGTTTTAAATTGATTATTTCTTGTTGTTTGCAGAAAAATGGTGAAGATGACTCAGATGATCTAGATTATGTTGTCACCAATGTACCCGAAAAATTTATTGCTAATAATGATGCAAATGGATCAGATGAAAATGATGAGGAATATGATGTTGGGATAGATGAGGATGAGGACGAGGATGAGGATTATGATAATAATGGTGGTGATGATGATGATGATGGTAGCCATTGATGTTACTATTGAGATCGTGGATGTTTATTGCTTTCTCAATGCTACTAGACATGCATTCTTATTTTTGTGATGATCCAAGTTCATATTAAATTCTGAGTAATTTTGATTTGTAAGGTGGATTTATGTTGACATATAAACTTTGATTATCCTTGATCATTTTGACATTTCTAGATATGGTTATTAAAAAAGATATTTCTTGTGATATTGGTATTTTCACTATATATATCGTTCACTTGTTCTGTTAACCTTAATATGATGACCTGTATGATAGATTATTGATGTGATGATGTTTTATAATTTCACTTCTTTTGATTAAAGATAATGGTGATGTTATCATTATTATATTGTAAATTTATCTATATTGGAAATTGTTGATGATCTTTTCATGGAAAATTAATATATATGATGATGTTACTACTTTCATAAATGTTGTCTGTTTGTGTTAAATTTTCTTCACAAATGCTATGCAATTAATTTCAATAATAGTATCTACAATTAATTTGAATGTTTCATTATGTTATTTCATAACTATGAAGTAAATGATATATGAGAACTATTGAAATTAATGAAATAATTATAATAATTTGATATAATAAATATATTAGCACACAATTGGATATAGTTGTAGGTGTTAAATAGCAAGCCTAATGTGGTGGTAATAAGGAAGCAAAATTAGGAGCTAAAATGAAATCCCACTATGTCATAGATCTAGAAGCAACATTGGATTGAATACCTAGCGCTAAGTTGGAAGTCATTTCTGATGCTACTTTGGATGCTAAAGTAGAAGCTAAAGTAGAAGCTAAACTAGTCACCAACAAAGATGCAAAATTAGATGCTTAATGGGAAGCTAAATGCGGTGTTCATGAGGAAGAAAAACAAGAAGAAATTCAAGAAGCTAAACGAGAAGCAAAATGTGGCGCTAGTGTGGGAGTAAAAATGGACGCTAAATTGGTAGAAAAACATGGTGCTAATGTTGACATAAATAGAGCTGCAAAACTAGGCGTTAAAAATGATGCAACACTTTACGCAAACAAGGAAGCCAAACATGGTGCTGATATGGTAGCAAAATAAGATGTTACTTTGGATGCAAAACATGGTGCTACATAGGAAGCAAAATATGGTGCAACAATAGAAGAAAAAATTGGCACCATTTTGGTAGCAAAACACGATGCAAAAAAAAAGCAAAAATTGGTGCAAAATTAGAAGCGAAAATTGGTGCATATTGGAAGTAAAACGTGGTGCAAAATGGGATGCTAAAGTGGTAGCACATATGGATGCAATATTGGATGCTAATTTGGATGCAAATATGGCGCAAATGTACATGCAAACATAAATGCTAACATGGCGTTTTTAAGGATGCAAATAGGGCGCTAATGGGGACTTCATTTAGAAAGTAAAAGAGGACGATCTCTAGGAAGCAAAATAGGATGTTATTTAGGAAGCAAACCTCGATGTTGTTTAGGAAGAAAAATTGGACGCTATTTTGGAAGCTAAAAAATGGGTGCTATTTTAGACATCAGAAAGAATGCTATTTAGGAAGCAAAAACAGATGCTATTTTAGTCTCTTTAAGTTTTGTCCATGATGCATCCCATTTAGCGTCTACTTCGACCACTCAATGATAAAAAAAATTACATTAAAAAAGGACGCTAAATGGGATGCTAATTCCAGGATTTGTTGTAGTGACATGCCCAACAGTGAGCAAAAACAAGAAATTGCAACTTTGCAAGAACCCTATCATGTCCCCAATTTTGGTTCATCCAGTACCATGGGTGAAAGGGGACAAAATCAACCCCTAAGGGAATTAAATGGTATTAGTTCTATTTTCTTAGAATTAATTTTGGCCTAAGTCTCCCAAGTTGGAAAATTTATTTATTAAAGGTAATTTTGATAAATAAAATTAATGGATAATGAGAAAGTGGGCCAAGAGGGCACCCACATGGAAGATCTTGCCAAATTGGAGTAGGGGTTAATTTTGAGGAAATTATACCACATGAAATAATTAATTATTAATTAATTGCTTAAATGTTGAATTTGGAATTAATTATGAGTTGAAATATTTTTATTGATAAATATTGCTAATAAATATTGGCAAGTGGTGATAATATGGCTAGGAGGTCGAATTTGGTCATGTGGACCACTCTTGCCTTAGTGGAAAATCTAAGGAAAAGCAAGGAGTGCAAAGGAGGAAAGAAGACAAGGCAAACAAATTAGAAACTAGCAAAAGAAAACAGAAAAGCTGGCAAAAGTAGAAAAGTGGAAAGTAAATAAAGTGGAAAGAACAAGAAAAGTTGTAAGTAAAGATTTAGCAACATCTAGAAAGCTAACTAAGGCGCAGTTGCTAATCTGGGTGAAGAGAGACAAAAGTTGGCAAGTTTTCCTAAGACAAAACTTACTAATTATTCCAAGAAGGCGTCTACATGACTTGGAGTAGGATGGGCAAGTGGTAACCTACTCTCACAAGTCACCAAAGCTAAGTAACTTACTCAGCAGGTCATCATAAAGTATATAAAAGAAGCCAACCAACTCCAATGAAGGACTTTTGTCATTTGCAATTTTGGTTTGAGAGCTTTGAGCCTCTCTGGTTGAGTGTTGTGCCTCAACAAGTTTGCTTGGGTGATGTGCCCCAAGAATTTGTGAGTTAACTAAGAGTGTTATGCAGGTCCAAAATATGTTATTGCAGCCAATAACATTCATATCTGTCCATCCATGAAGATCTATAGTCAGCTTAAAGAGGAGGACAATTGTACAGTGGATTAGCAGCTAGATTTGAAGGAAAATAACCAGAAGGAGGAGCTAGTTCTTAGGAATTGCGCCCAGAATCTCCAGGAAGTTCAGTATTCCATGATTTGCAGCATATCAGAGAGTTATATTTCCAGAGATTAGATTCATATATGATCCTCACTCTCTTCTTACATTCTTCTCCCATTCACAGTTAAATCTAGAGGAGCTTTCACTGAAGGAGAGGGTGGCTCAGTGAATGTGCCCCAATCAAGTCCAGAAGTTTAGTATGCAGCCAATGACAGTCACATGAATTTTAGGTGACCTAATCATAGCTCAATAGCAGATCCACAATAATATTCTCATTATTCTCTCCATTTCTCCCACTATTGTAATGAAAATCTAGCCTGTGAGGCATGTACTTTCGAAGCAAATATAATAATGAGAAAGAAAGTGTTATGAACCCATATTTTGTCTTATATGTGTTGAATATCCTTTATCAGAGCATTATCTATTAGTAGAACATATTATTTGAAGTTTTGGAGCAGTTAGATGAATTACAATGCAAGACTAGCTAGTTGGGTGCGTATTCTAGACTAGTTTCACCATATTTACTGCTAAATATTTTTTGAGAGTCAATTTTTCATTCTGTCAGTTGGAGTAGGTTGATAAATCAGTATAATATCCATGTTAGTCCCTGTAATAAGAATTTGGATGATTTTAGCCTCGTTTTGGAAAGCCTGTAATTTGACTAGCTCAGCAGTCCACCATGTGCAATTAATCCCAAATTACTCCAAACTCTTCCAAGTTCATCTAGTATTTATTCCAGCATACCTTATGAGTTACATGACTGATATATCTCTATCCTAAACATTATTAACCCTCACCCAGTCTTGTTGGCATATGCTAGAAGCCTAGGGAGCCTCGAAGTAGAAAATGGATTTGTTCTATTGTTGAAAAGTCAATGGCCCTAGTACTTTGTGCCAAGAACTTCTGCTGAAACCATATTTTTCTGCTGCTACACACTCTCACCTATAATTTACAGAACTTAATATCTCTCCTATCATCTCCATTCAGAGTTTCCATCCCTGTCACTTACATCCTGCACAGTTTGAGAGTTTGCCTTAAAAATTGCTAGAAACTTCCCATTAAAACTCTGAAGTGGAAGTTAATATTTTGGTCAAATCTTTCCAAGGATATTAAAGTGGTATCAAATCTCTTTCCTCTACTCCCGTGGAAAGAAGACTCTTAATTTAATGAGTTTGCAGTCATGTCAATATTCAGTGAAGAAGACTCTTACTAAGATGATGTTTTTTATGAGCAATATGATGATGAATATGTTGAACCATATGCAGAGGAGTCGACCCCTATTGGAAATTTCGATTTGCAGAAAGTTGAATATGATTCCCTTGTTGAACATATGTTTGAAGAGGGCATAGGAAAAGACCTACCTATGGCTAACTGGGATTATCAAGGAATACTCAAAGGAGGGAACCCTAAGAAATCCTATGAGTACTTCATGGAGTACGCTGCCTTGAAGAAGGAGGTTCAGAACTCCCTGACCTTTAGAGACTATTGTGATTTAGAGATTCAGAGTTTATTCAAAGACCCATGCAATAGTGATAGCAGAAGAAGGATTGCACATATGGTTGATGGTGTGTGCAAGGAAGTCAAGCCAAGATTTTTACCTCTAGGAGCTAAGATGGATAGGAGGGATAAAGATGTGTCCTCACAGCCAAGAAAAATCAAGGGAGGAAACCAAGAGCCACCTAGTTCTTTAGGTGGAGAAGAAGTAGGAAAAAGTAAAAATGAAGTTGCAACCCTACATATGGATCCATCCCAATCTCAAAAAAAAGGAATCAAGAAGGAAGTTTCATCAAGGCCATTGGTAGGGCCAAGTATTTTGAGACTGTTTGGTTTTCCTTCAGGAAGGAAGTCCAAAGGTTGTGATCTGAGCACCACACAATGTGGAGAGACATTAAGTTTCTTGGAAATAAATGACCAAGAAGACCTTGCTGGTGCCCCACTACTCTAAGAAGTGGATGAAGAAGGTCAATGCACAGTGGAAGATCCAGCAGTCAAACATTCGATTGTTGGAGATGAGGGAGGTAAAATCACTCTAGATATTTTGATGGTTGATTTCAAAATAAGTGCAGAAGAAATGGGACAGAGTGATGAAGGTGAGACATCTCTTGGATCTGATCCAAAAGAGGAACATAATTCAGATTTACAATCACCCCTTGAGCCTCACTAGGAAGCAGAAATTGAGCACATTTCAGTAGGGTGTGAAGCAGAGAAATGGGTGGATGAACAAGCCATCATAATTCCACCACATAAGGAGGAGAACATGACACATGGTGAATTAGTAATTTCTAATTTTTATGTGTCATTAGGTCAAACTGAGATGGCAGCCATGTCCATTGAATATTTTAGAATGTTTGAGCCCCCTAGTGATGAGGTTCATAATTCTAGTGTAAAAAATGAAAGCAGTGTGAAGGACGAAACTATGAGAGAAGATATTTCTGTTGCACCAAGGATGAATGAGAACTTATGTTGCAGCCCAAATTATGTTTTTGAGGACCTAAAAGATGAATATATTGAAGCAACAACATATGGATCATATTTCGAAACCTCAAGTGCACTACTTCAAATCGATGCGGTGATGGGGAATGAAGAGGAGGAACATCTGCAAGAACCTCATCTTCTTGCAGGGTCATTGAAGATGGATGAACAGAAGATCCAAGAGGCCCTGAAAAATTCTCCATGACACTCATTCTTCAGTGTCGAGGCTGTGTTGGGAAGCTGCTTTAAGGGAATATCAATATTTCTTTGTAGCCATGGAGAATATCCAAAAAGCAATGTCTACAATCAAAGTTAATTTCTCACAGTTGCTTTCAGATAAAAATTACATGTGTGAGCTTGTTGAATTATTGTGGGATGCATCATTGCATGATGAAGAAAATATTTGCAAATATGAAGAAGAGAACTACAAGCTCAAAAGTGAGTTGTTGGCCACCCAAGATTCTTTGAGATACACTCAAAGTGCTCTCTCAGAATCCCAAATGAAGATAGAACAATTCCAGCAAGAGTGGAAAGAATTGACCGAATCCTCAATTTTGCCTAAGAGTCATCCCTTTTGGGTCAATGACATAAAATATTACATGAAGGAACCTCATGAGTGGGTGGACCATGAGGAGCAGTCTATGCAGTATGTGCTTGAAGAATGTGCAGAAAAAGTGGGTGAAAAGCAAGAGCATGATTTTTTCCAGAATGAACATGAGAGGATCATTGAAGAAGGTCTTTCTTCCAAGGAAGGTGCAGTTGATTTCACCATACAGGGTTCAGCCATCAATAGAGAGGATACATCCACAACTTCAGTAGATGAAATGTTCAGAATCATGGCTCACCACCCTTCATTCCCCACTTCACATTCAACCACAAACCTTGGGAATGAAAATTGGGTAAAAGGATTCTATTTTTTTGTGTCACATGATGAGTAGAAAGATCCTAAATTTAAGTCAGATGACATGTTCCTTAACTTGTAGTAGTGGAGGCAGCCCATGCATGTGTGTGTAGCCACTTTTGACAAGGAGGCATTAGATCCACACTTACGTTCAACATGTGGGTCATGTGATGGAGTTTGGCACCCTTGTATCAATGGCAAAGAGTTGAGCCATTAGATGAAGAGGGGAACAGCTGTGGAGTTCCGTAGAAATGATAAGTTCTCTTTATCTGAAGAGGACAGACATCTGGCTGATCACATTCCATATGATTCAGCAAATAAAGGTGTTTTTCCATCCATTAGTCACATGGATAGGGGCATCACTGAAAGGGAAAACCTAGAAGGTAAGAATCTTATGTTTTGTTGCGAGAAAATTGTTTTCGTCATTGTGGATTTTTATATGATTTGCAAGCAGTAGAAAAGGCATAATTTGCAGCCATCTGATGTCACTCATCCACATATGGATTGGGTGAAATATTACCTGACAGACATGAAATCTCCTTGCAAAAATGTTTTTGCTTATGGTCAAGGGAAGGCAGCTAAGCAGGAAAGTTGCCAAGATAAATTAATGATTATTTGCAGGAGTTGGCCTATGTGGAGGGAATCCACATGCTTGGAGATTGGAAAATGCAGTTGATACTTTGGGATCCGGGAATTCCTTGGAGTGATAACTTTCTAGAGGTGACAGAAAATTATGGGTCCTTGTGGAGGAAGCAGTGGGATCCGGGAATTCTACTCAGTTATATTAATTGGGTTAAGATTTTTGTTCATGATTTAGTGCAGATAGAGTTTACAGTGCAGTTTAGTCATATTACATTTTACTTAGATTTATTTGAAGGCCCCAAGTTTAATTTTTAGATTGTTCAGTGGACGGGCACAAATAAAATCAGTGTGGTGCAACAGAAGCTTGGTGGAATCCTATCATTGCTTAAGGACAAGTAATCTTGGGAAGGGAGGACTGTCATGTCCCCAATTGTGGTTCATCTAGTACCATGGGTGAAAGGGGAAAAAATCAACCCCTATGGGAATTAAATGGTATTAGTTCTATTTGCTTAGAATTAATTTTGGCCTAAGTCTCCCAAGTTGGCAAATTTATTTATTAAAGGTAATTTTGATAAATAAAATTAATGGATAATGAGCAAGTGGGCCAAGAGGACACCCATGTGGAAGATGTTGCCAAATTGGAGTAGGGGTTAATTTTGAGGCAATTATACCACATGAATTAATTAATTATTAATTAATTGCTTAAATGTTGAATTTGGAATTAATTCTGAGTTGGAATATTTTTATTGATAAATATTCCTAATAAATATTGGCAAGTGCTGATAATATGGCTAGGAGGTCGAATTTGGTCATGTGCACCACTCTTGCCTCAGTGAAAAATCTCAGGAAAAGCAAGGAGTGCAAACGAGGAAAGAAGACACGGCAAACAAATTAGAAATTGGCAAAAGAAAACAGAAAAGCTGGCAAAAGCATAAAAGTGGAAAGTAAATAAAGTGGAAAGAACAAGAAAAGCTGTAAGTAAAGATTTAGCAACATCCAAAAAGCTAACTAAGGTGCATTTGCTAATCTAGGTGAAGAGAGACAAAAGTTGGCAAATTTTCCTAAGACAAAACTTGCTAATTATTCCAAGAAGGCACCTACATGACTTGGAGTAGGATGGGCAAGTGGTAACCTACTCTCACAAGTCACCAAAGCTAAGTAACTTACTCAGTAGGTCATCATAAATTTTATAAAAGAATCCAACCAACTCCAATGAAGGACTTTTGTCATTTGCAATTTTGGTTTGAGATCTCTGAGCCTCTCTGGTTGAGTGTTGTGCCTCAACAAGTTTGCTTGGGTGATGTGCCGCAAGAATTTGTGAGTTATCTAAGAGTTTTATGCAGGTCCAAAATATGTTATTGCAGCCAATAACATTCATATTAGTCTAGACATGAAGATCTATAGTCAGCTTAAAGAGGAGGACAATTCTACAGTGGATTAGCAGCTAGATTTGAAGGAAAATAACCAGAAGGAGGAGTTAGTTCTTAGGAATTGCGCCCTGAATCTCTAGGAAGTTCAATATTGCATGATTTGAAGCATATCAGAGAGTTATATGTCCAGATATCAGATTCATATATGATCCTCACTCTCTTCTTACATTCTTCTCCCATTCACAGCTAAATCTAGAGGAGCTTTCCCTGAAGGAGAGGGTGGCTTAGTGAATGAGCCCCAATCAATTCTAGAAGTTTAGTATGAAGCCAATGACAGTCACATGACCTGTAGGTGACCTGATCATAGCTCAAGAGCAGATCCATATTAATATTTGCATTCTTATCTCCATTTCTCCCACTATTGTAATGAAAATCTAACCTGTGAGGCATGTACTTTGGAAGGCAATCTAATAATGAGAAAGAAAGTGTTATGAACACATATTTTGTCTTATATGTGTTGAATATCCTTTATCAGAGCATTATCTAATAGCAAAACAGATTATTTGACGTTTTGGAGCAGTTAGATGAATTACAATGCAAGGCTAGCTAGTTGGGTGCTTATTCTAGACTAGTTTCACCATATTTACTGCTAAATATTTTATGAGAGTCCATTTTGCATTTTTTCAGTTGGAGGAAGTTGATAAATCAGTATAATATCCACATTAGTCCCTGTAATAAGAATTTGGATGCTTTTAGCCTTGTTTTGGAAAGCTTTTAATTTGACTAGCTCAGCAGTCCACCATGTGCAATTAATCCCAAATTACTCCAAACTCTTCCAAGTTCATCTAGTATTTATTCTAGCATACCTTATGAGTTACATGACTGATATATCTCTGTCCTAAACATTATTAACCCTCACCCAGTCTTTTTGGCATATGATAGAAGCCCAGGGAGCCTCGAAGTAGACAATAGATTTGTTCTATTGTTGAAAAGTCAATGGCCCTAGTACTGTGTGCCAAGGAATTTTGATGAAACCATATTTTGATACTGCTGCACACTCTCACCTATAATTTCCAGAACTTAATATCTCTCCTATCATCCCCATTCAGAGTTTTCATCCCCGTCACTTACATCCTGCACAGTCTGAGAGTTTGCCTTAAAAATTGCTAGAAAATTCCCATTAAAACTCTAAAGTGGAAGTTAATATTTTGGTCAAATCTTTCCCAGGATATTACAGTGGTATCAGATCTCTTTCCTCTACTCCTGTGGAAAGAATACTCTTAATTTAATGAATTTGCAGTCATGTCAATATTCAGTGAAGAAGACTCTTACTGAGATGATGTTTTTTATGAGCAATATGATGATGAATATGTTGAACCATATGAAGAGGAGTCGACCCAGTTGGAAATTTTGATTTGCAGAAAGTTGAATATGATTCCCTTGTTGAACATATGCTTGAAGAGGGCATAGGAAACGACCTACCTATGGCTAACTGGGATTATCAAGGAATACTCAAAGGAGGAAACCCTAAGAAATCCTATGAGTACTTCATGGAGTACTTTGCCTTGAAGAAGGAGATTCAGAATTCCTTGACCTTTAGAGACTATTGTGATTTAGAGATTCAGAGTTTATTCAAAGACCCCTGCAATAGTGATAGCAGAAGAAGGATTGCACATATGGTTGATGGTGTGTGCAAGGAAGTCGAGCCAATATTTTTACCCCTAGGAGCTAAGATGGATAGGAGGACTAAAGATGTGTCCTCACAGCCAGGAAAAATCAAGGGAGGAAACCAAGAGCCACCTAGTTCTTCGGGTGGAGAAGAAGTAGGAAAAAATTAAAATGAAGTTGCATCCCTACATATGGATCCATCCCAATCTCAGAAAAAGGAATCAAGAAGGAAGTTTCATCAAGGCCATTGGTAGGGCCAAGCATTTTGAGACTGTTTGGTTTTCCTTTAGGAAGGAAGTCCAAAGGTTATGATCTGAGCACCACACAATGTGGAGAGACACTAAGTTTCTTGGAAGGAAATGACCAAGAAGACCTTCCTAGTGCCCCATTACTCCAAGAAGTGGATGAAGAAGGTCAATGCACAGTGGAAGATCTAGCAGTCAAACATTCAATTGTTGGAGATGAGGGAGGTAAAATCACTCTCGATATTTTGATGGTTGATTTCAAAATAAGTGCAGAAGAAATGGGATAGACTAATGAAGGTGAGACATCTCTTGGATTTGATCCAAAAGAGGAACATAATTCATATTTACAATCAGCCCTTGAGCCTCACCGGGAAGCAGAAATTGACCACATCTCAGTAGGGTGTGAAGCAGAGAAATGGGTGGATGAACAAGCCATCATAATTCCACCACATAAGGAGGAGAACATGACACATGGTGAATTAGTAATTTTTGAATTTTATGTGTCATTAGGTCAAACTGAGATGGCAGCCATGTCCATTGAAAATTTTAGAATGTTTGAGGCCCCTAGTGATGAGGTTCATAACTCTAGTGTAAAAAATGAAAGCAGTGTGAAGGCTGAAACTTTGAGAGAAGATATTTCTGTTGCACCAAGGATGAATGAGTACTTATGTTGCAGCCCAAATTATGTTTTTGAGGATCTAAAAGATGAATATATTGTAGCAACAACATATGGATCAAATTTGGAAACCTCAAGTGCACTGGTTGAAATCGATCCGATGATGGGGAATGAAGAGGAGGAACATTTGCAAGAACCTCATCTTCTTGCAGGGTCATTGAAGATCGATGAACAGAAGATCCAAGATGCCCTGAAAATTTTCCATGACACTCATTCTTCAGTGTCGAGGTTGTGTTGGGAAGCTGCTTTAAGGGAAGATCAATATTTCTTTGCAACCATGGAGAATATCCAAAAAGCAATGTCCACAATCAAAGGTAATTTCTCACAGTTGCTTTCAGATAAAAATTACATGTGTGAGCTTGTTGAATTGTTGCGGGATGCATCATTGCATGATGAAGAAAATATTTGTAGATATGAAGAAGAGAACTACAAGCTCAAAAGTGAGTTGTTGGCCACCCAAGATTCTTTGAGATACACTCAAAGTGCTCTCTCAAAATCCCAAATGAAGATAGAACAATTCCAGCAAGAGTGGAAAGAATTGACTGAATCCTCAATTTTGCCTAAGAGTCATCCCTTTTGGGTCAATGAAATAAAATATTACATGAAGGAACCTCATGAGTGGGTGGACCATGAGGAGTAGTCTATGCGGTATGTGCTTGAAGAATGTGCAGAAAAAGTGGGTGAAAAGCAAGAGCATGATTTTTTCCAGAATGAACATGAGAGGATCATTGAAGAAGGTCTTTCTTCCAAGGAAGGTGCAGTTGATTTCACCATAGAGGGTTCATCCATCAATAGAGAGGATACATACACAACTTCAGTATATGAAATGTTCAGAAGCATGGCTCACCACCCTTCATTCCCCACTTCACATTCAGCCACAAACCTTGGGAATGAAAATTGGGTAAAAGGATTCTATTTTTTTGTGTCACATGATGAGCAGAAAGACCCTAAATTTAAGTCAGATGACATGTTCCTTAACCTGCAGCAGTGGAGGCAGCCCATGCATGTGTGTGCAACCACTCTTGAAAAGGAGGCATCAGATCCACACTTACTTTAAACATGTGGGTCATGTGATGGAGTTTGGCACCTTGGATCAATGGCAGAGAGTTGAGCCATTGGATGAAGAGGGGAACACTTGTGGAGTTCCGTAGAAATCATGAGTTCTCTTTATCTGAATAGGATAGACATATGGCTGATCACATTCCATATGATTCAACAAATAAAGGTGTTTTTCCATCCATTGGTTGGATGCATAGAGGCATCACTGAAAGGGAAAACCTAGAAGGTAAGAATCTTATGTTTTGTTGCAAGAAAATTGTTTTCGTCATTGCTGATTTTTATATGATTTGCAAGCAACAGAAAAGGCATAATTTGCAGCCATCTGATGTCACTCATCCACATATGGATTAGGTGAAATATTACCTGACAGACATGAAATATCCTTGCAAAAATGTTTTTGCTTATGGTCAAGGTAAGGCAGCTAAGTAGCAAAGTTGCCAAGATAAATTAATGATTACTTGCAGGAGTTGGCCTATGTGGAGGGAATCTACATGCTTGGAGATTGGAAAAATGCAGTTGATACTTTGGGATCCGGGATATCCTTGGAGTGATAACTTTCTAGAGGTGACAGAAAATTACGGGTCCTTGCAGAGGAAGCAGTGGGATCCGGGAATTCTACTCAGTTATATAAACTGGGTTAAGATTTTTGTTCATGATTTAGTGCAGATAGAGTTTACAATGCAGTTTAGTCATATTACATTTTACTTAGATTTATTTGAAGCCCCCAAGTTTAATTTTCAGATTGTTCAGTGGACGGGCACAAATAAAATCAGAGTGGTGCAACAGAAGCTTGGTGGAATCCTAACATTGTTTGAGGACAAGCAATCTTGGGAAGGGAGGACTATCCTGTCCCCAATTTTGGTTCATCCAGTACCATGGGTGAAAGGGGACAAAATCAAGCCCTAAGGGAATCAAATGGTATTAGTTCTATTTGTTTAGAATTAATTTTGGCCTAAGTCTCCCAAGTTGGAAAATTTATTTATTAAAGGTAATTTTGATAAATAAAATTAATGGATAATGAGCAAGTGGGACAAGAGGACACCCATGTGGAAGATGTTGCCAAATTGGAGTAGGGGTTTATTTTGAGGCAATTATACCACATGAATTAATTAATTGCTTAAATGTTGAATTTGGAATTAATTCTGAGTTGGAATATCTTTATTGATAAATATTGCTAATAAATATTGGCAAGTGGTGATATTATGGCTAGGAGGTCAAATTTGGTCATGTGGGCCACTCTTGCCTTAGTGGCAAATCTCAAGAAAAGTAAGGGGTGCAAAGGAGGAAAGAAGACAAGGCAAACAAATTAGAATCTGGCAAAAGAAAAAAGAAAAGTTGGCAAAAGCAAAAAAGTGGAAAGAAAAAGAAAATCTATAAGTAAAGATTTAGCAACATCCATAAAGCTAACTAAGGTGCAGTTGCTAATCTGGGTGAAGAGAGACAAAAGTTGGCAAGTTTTCCTAAGACAAAACTTGCTAATTATTTCAAGAAGGCGCCTACATGACTTGGAGAAGGATGGGCAAGTGGTAAGCTACTCTCACAAGTCACCATAGCTAAGTAACTTACTCAGCAGGTCATCATAAAGTTTATAAAAGAAGCCAACCAACTCCAATGAAGGACTTTTGTCATTTGCAATTTTGGTTTGAGAGCTCTAAGCCTCTCTGGTTGAGTGTTGTGCCTCAACAAGTTTGCTTGGGTGATGTGCCCCAAGAATTTGTGAGTTATCTAAGAGTGTTATGCAGGTCCAGAATATGTTATTGCAGCCAATAACATTCATATCAGTCCAGCCATGAAGATCTATAGTCAGCTTAAAGAGGAGGACAATTCTAAAGTGGATTAGCAGCTAGATTTGAAGGAAAATAACCTGAAGGAGGAGCTAGTTCTCAGGAATTGTACCCAGAATCTCTAGAAAGTTTAGTATGCCATGATTTGCAGCATATCATAGAGTTATATGTCCAGATATCAGATTCATATATGATCCTCACTCTCTTCTTACATTCTTCTCCCATTCACAGCTAAATCTAGAGGAGCTTTCACTGAAGGAGAGGGTGGCTCAGTGAATGCGCCCCAATCAAGTCCAGAAGTTTAGTATGCAGCCAATGACAGTCACATGACCTGTAGGTGACCTGAAAATAGCTCAGGAGCAGATCCACAGTAATATTCTCATTCTTCTCTCCATTTCTCCCACTATTGTAATGAAAATCTAGCCTGTGAGGCATGTACTTTGGAAGGCAATATAATAATGAGAAAGAAAGTGTTTTGAACCCATATTTTGTTTTATATGTGTTGAATATCCTTTATCAGAGCATTATCTAATAGCAGAACAGATTATTTGACGTTTTGGAGCAGTTAGATGAATTACAATGCAAGACTAGCTAGTTGGGTGCTTATTCTAGACTAGTTTCACCATATTTACTGCTAAATATTTTCTGTGAGTCCATTTTGCATTCTGTCAATTGGAGGAGGTTGATAACTCAGTATAGTATTCATATCAGTCCCTGTAGTAGGAATTTGGATGATTTTAGCCTTGTTTTGGAAATTCTTTAATTTGACTAGCTCAGCAGTCCACCATGTGCAATTAATCCCAAATTATTCCAAACTCTTCCAAGTTCATCCAGTATTTATTCCAGCATAGCTTATGAGTTACATGACTGATATATATCTATCCTAAACATTAGTAACCCTCACCTAGTCTTGTTGGCATATGCTAGAAGCCCAGGGAGCCTCGGAGTAGACAATAATTTGTTCTATTGTTGAAAAGTCAATGGCCCTAGTACTTTGTGCCAAGGACTTCTGCTGAAACCATATTTTTCTACTGCTGCACACTCTCACCTATAATTTCTAGAAATTAATCTCTCTCCTATCATCCCCATTCAGAGTTTCCATGCTCGTCACTTACATCCTGCACAGTTTGAGAGTTTGCCTTAAAAATTGCTAGAAAACTCCCATTAAAACGCTGAAGTGGAAGTTAATATTTTGGTTAGATCTTGCCCAGGATATTACAAACCCATGTTTTGAAGAGTCATAAATGCCCATATTGGTATTTGACAGTGAAATCCAATGAAGGATCCATAGATATGAGCCTTGGGGCGAAATTGAGAGTATTAGATACCCCAAAATCCATTGGAAAGCCCTGTTTTTATAGCCCAGAAAACCAGTGACGGAATTGAGTTATTTGATGATAGAACTGTGAGAAATCCAAGTGTGGATGTTTGAACAGAGGATTGGATTGCTTGAATTTAGCTTGAAATGTTTGTAGCTCTGGGGTCGAGCTCACTGACTTAGCATTCTCCTCCTTTGCTTATTGTATGCTTGATAAACCCAACTGTGTGTTGGCGTAGCATGACTGGTTGAGTGAAACCATGGCTGTGAGTGAGCCCATCTAGTTCCTCCTTAGTGGATACACAACCCAGCTCGGGGGTGGTCTCTCGGCTGAAAGAATACAGGCTGGAAAGAGACCTATGGTTGGGTGGAATGTTGCTCTCCCATAGCCAGTTGTTTGGATAGCTTCATCAGAAAGATAAGTGTTTCTTGAGGTTAAATCATGCTTATTATGTGTTATGTATTGTGTTAGTTAATGATTGCAAATTGTATGTTGAATGCATGTCTTAGTATGGTTGATATGAAGCCTGTGCATAACATGAAGAAGGGGATTGATCCTCTGCATTAGATTCATGACTTGCTTGGGATAGATATGCTGATGCATTCCAGTTTGTGTGTGTGATAATATGTTTAATTCCTCTGTCTTTGCTTTGGTTTGAATTTGCACACATGAAGTTTAATTTATTTATGAAATTGATGGCTTAATGAATGGGATGAGATAGTCAAATAAGCCCTATAAGTTTGGTCATGTTCTCTCCCTTGCAATTGATTTATGGGAGGGGACGTGATAGAGTGGTATCAGATCCCATGCTGCAGCATTGGGGCTGCTTGGGCCAAATTCTGAGTTTGCAGGTGGATATCAGAAAGTTTTTAACACAGTATTGATGAAGTTTGGGCGGCATTTTTATAGGGGAAAATGGCAGAATCAGAGTTCTGAGATGTGGCAAAGGATCACACCATTGCATAGAGATCTCCAAGAGCTTTCCAACTGTACCAAACTTGCCTTATTTGGTTAAGGGATGAGGGAGATATGAGCTCCCAAGTGCACAGATTGCGCACAGGTTGTGCGCAGGTTGCGCTCAGATTGCGTGCAGGTTGCGCACAAATTGCGCGCAGGTTGCGCATAGGTTTCACGCAGGTTGCACACAGGTTGGGTGCAGATTGCGCACAGATTGCACGCAGGTTGCACCAATATTGCGTGCAGGTTGCACGCAGGTTGCGCACAGGTTGTGCACAGATTGCGTCCAGGTTGTGCACAGATTGCGCATAGGTTGCACGCAGGTTGCATGCAGGTTGCACTCATGTTGTGCGCAGGTGGCGCACAGGTTGAGCACAGATTGCACGTAGGTTGCGCATAGGTTGCACACAGGTTGTGCGCAGATTATGCGCAGGTTGCGCACAAATTGTGTGCAGGTTGCACGCAGGTTGTGTGCAGGTGGCACACAGGTTGCGCACAAGTTGTGAGCAGGTGGCGCACAGGTTGCGCATAGGTTGTGCGCAGGTGGCACACAGGTTGCACAGGTGGTGCACAGGTTGTGCACAGGTTATGCACAGGTTGCGCATAGGTTGCGCAAGTGGCACACAAGTGGTGCATAGGTGGTGTATAAGTTGCGCATAGGTTGCGCGGGTGGCACACAGATTGTGCACAGGTTGTGCACATGTTGTTTAGGTGTCGCACAGGTGGTGCACAGGTTGCGCACAGGTTGTGCACAGGTTGCGCAGGTGGTGCACAGGTTGCGCACATGTTGCGTAGGTGGCGCACAGGTTGTGCACAGGTTGCAAAGGGAGTTAAAAAGGAAAAGTAGTCAAACCCAAAAATTCATAAAAGATGAATGGTGCATCGGAACAGAGATCCGCAAGTTGCTGAGTATTCCTTGTTATATGGACTAACTTCGCTCGATAAAAAGGTTCTCCTAAATCTTCCTAGATTTACTTCTACAGGTGGCTGAAGTTGGAAGTTCGGGATATTTTGCAACTGTGTAAAAGTGCATAATTTTTGGTAAAAATTGTCATTTTTGAAGTAATGTAACTTCCACACCCGAAGTCAGAATAAAGCATGTGGATAGGCATTGGAAAGCCTATCCAGTAGAGAACAATGTTTCATCACCATAATTCTAATGAGGGTTTCATACACCATAGATTTGCAGAGCAGAAAAGTGCCAGTGGCTGTTTTGACAAATTGTTGTCGATATGGGCAATTTCTAGAATTGCATGCCTAGAAGTAGCAGAGACCATGAAATCAAACAAGCTATGATGTGGAAGAGGAAGATCATGCAAAGATGAGGGATTGAAAAGGGAGAATTACTTAACCCCTGTGATGCTAAATGTATTTATATTTTATAAGCTTTATGTACTGTTGGCTCGGTTTTGCAACCAAGCTTTGAGCAATGGGCACCTATCAACAATGCGATAGCAGTTTCAATATTGAAAGCAAAAACAATTATAAATTAAATCTAAATCTAAACTAGCATGTGCATATAACAAATAATTTTTTTTTAAAATGATTCAAGAAGAAGAAATAAAAGAATAGGTGTTTTGTATTAAGATACCTCAAATGGTGAGGATTTGTGTTGAGCAACTCCCAAGGTGAGTAGCTCCAAGCTCCAAAGGTCTCTTCTCCAAGATGCTGAAAATGGCCAAAAGTCTCATGAGAGATTTTGACAGTCTGAGGATAGGATGATGGATGGATGGAAAGTGAGGAGCCCCTACCACCTTTTTATAGTTTTTGGTAGTGGGGAATACCATTATGGTTTTGAGGAAACCAATGGTATTGACCAACATGGTTTAGGTACCTTTTTCCTCCCTTTTCCTTTTTTGAATATTTTTAATATTTTTATTCCCTTTTTAATATTTTGGAAATTCTGGACCCTTTTTGAGGGTTTTTAATGCTTTTTGAGGAAAAATATTCATTTTGAGGGGAAAAATGGGTGTATTATGGTCTTTTGGTGACCTTTTGATGGCTTTAGAGGCTCAAATGGTGGAAAAGTGGACAAATGGGTCATGTGAATAAGAAAATGAGCTAGTGAGCACTTTTTGGGTGTTAACAGATTGTCCCCTGATGTGTGAGGGAAGGAGCTCATCGTATGGACGATAGACATCATAGTTCTTTTGTCTTTTTTGGGGGGTTTGGGGAAGAGAAGAGACTAGTTGGAGACTGGATCCACGACCCTTGGAAGCTGAACAAACAAAAAATATTACATGGCCTCAATATGAATGAGGAATAATCTCTGATAATGGACGAGGCGGGCATACCCATGCTCGTATCAAGACACATACATAACAATTAGTCCCAAGAAGGGGTACCTAAATAAAAATTTTGCTGGTACATCATAATGGTCCAAAGGGGACACTATTCTTGGATGTACTCATGATCATGACATGATTGATCTCAATAACTGATACACTGAAATAAAGTGACAACCGTTCTGAACAAGGTCTCAGAAGGGTTGATGAACTACTGAATCTAAAGGTGTCCAACTTCTGTAGGGACTCAATGACTCTGAGTCAACTCTGAGGAGTATATGTAACTGTATACTCAAGGTTGTATAAAACTGGGGTACATCTGAATACTGTCTCCATGCGCAACCCAGATATCTATAGAAAAAATGTAACTGATTGTTTCCATAGGTAGACTCTCAAATGTGGAAGAGTCAGGTGGTATCTGGGGTCTTCAACCAATAAGTGAAAGGACCAATACCCTGTGCGAGTCTCAATGATGCGATTAAGGTGTTGAAGTCGAGCATGTGAGAAACAATCATTTGGAGAGGTACTGAGGACTCTTCTCGAAATGATTCGTAGGCACTCATCATAAATGGTGATGAGTCCAAGACACAGGGACCTCTAGGTCTATCCTCTGGAATAAATTTGGTTGTTGTCGACAGAGGGAGACCAGCAATTGACAAGGCAATGATGTTTCCTTGATAGGATCATGAGGTGCAGAACTGAAGTGTGGTAGTACTGATGGTAGGACTGACATAGTTGTGGGGATGGGAAGTAACTGGGGTCATAGAGTGGGTAGACTCAAACTTCCTATGTTCAGAGCATGATGACATGGTTGACCTGGCAGCGTAGGGAACTGATTTGTAGGTGTGGGGATCATAGCTTTTAGGGACTGAAGGGTATGTATTGAATCTGGGGGGTCAAGTTGATGGGTGTTGTCGAGGGATTCTCAAGGTGACATACTACAGAATACTCTGAACAAAGGAGACCAAAATGGGGAAGCTGCCATATGAGTAGACGTGATTTGTTGTGGCGCCGAGAAGCACCATTGGGTCCTTCTTCGTAGTTTTAATGAGCTCCAAGAAGGGATAAAAGTGTGCTCTGAAATGGTACTATCTTGTGGATTTTGTGAGGCCAGGACTGTTCGTGCTCATGGGTGCTTTCATTTTTAAGGAGTCTGAAAAACGATAAGAAGACTCTGCAGTGGTTGTGAGTACCGTCCTGTGGGTTTTTACTAGCCCAGGATGGTGATTACTCGTGGTCACTTTCATGTTTAGAGAGTCTGAAAGCAGTAAGTGGACTCCATTGGTGTTCTTTTTCGTAAGTTAGTCTCCAAGGCCCGAAAAAGCATAAAATGATGCAAATGGAGAACTCTTCTAGCCGATGTGACTAGAGTATTCCTTTTTTGTAACTAGTCTACAAGGTCTGGAAAAGGGTAAACTTATACCAGGTAGACGCCCTTTCAGATACGTTTAGCGAGCATGAAAGGAAGCAAGGTTGCTTGGCGATCTTTTCATTTTTTTAGGAGTCAGAAAAGAGCTTAACAGAAACTCCCTAAGTGCCTTTTTCGTAAACGGGATTGCTCGGCCTGAAAAAGGGGTAAAACTATATCGAACAAAAAGGGATTGATGAGAGCGAGAAAAGGTCTCAAGCATCATCATGAGTGTGGAATACTGAATCCGGTGACATAAAGATTGTCAAAAAGGGGCAACAGCCAATGTGGTACGCAAACGGAGGTGATGAGTGGCATTTTGAAAAAATGCCCAAAAAGTATGGGGTGAGAGCGAGAAATGATCTCAAGCATCATCACGAGCGCGGAAAACTGAATCCGACGATATCAAACTTGTCAAAAATGGACAACGGCCTATGTGGCATGCAAACCGAGACAACGAGGGGGCATGTAAAAAATGCCTGAAAAATATGGAGGTGAGAGCGAGAAATTATCTCAAGCGTCATCACGAGCATGGAAAACTGAATCCGACGATATAAGACTTGTTAAAAATGGAGAACGGTCGATGTGGTAGGAAAACCGAGGCAACGAGGGGGCATGGGAAAAATGCCTAAAAAATCTAGGCCTGAGAGTGAGAAATGATCTCAAGCGTCATCACGAGTGTGAAAAACTGAATCCGGCGATATAAGACTCGTAAAAAATGGAGAATGACCGATGTGGCACGCAAATCGAGGTAATGAGGGGGCATGGAAAAAATGCCTAAAAAATCTGGGCACGAGAGTGAGAAATGATCTCAAGCGTCATCACGAGCGCGGAAAACTAAATCCGACGATATAAGACTCGTAAAAAATGGAGAACGACTGATGTGGCACGTAAACCGAGGCAATGAGGGGCTTGGGAAAAATGCCCAAAAAATATGGGCGTGAGAGCAAGAAATGATCTCAAACATCATCACGAGCGCGGAAAACTGAATCCGGCGATATAAGATTCGTCAGAAACGGACGACGGCCACTGTGGCATGCAAACTGAGGCAACGAGTGTGTGAAAAAATGGTAAAAAAATGGACCTGGTGAAAACAGGAAAAGGAAAGGATTATCGTGAAGTTCTCGCTGTGCTGATTCGAATGGTACCAACGGTTTGAGGAATGGACGTCGTATGATATCGAAATGGTTGTTTGAAAAATGGTCAAATTTCTATAAATAGGGTGTGGGGCCCATATGACGTGTCATTGTTACATGTGAGTTTGGCAGAGCAATCAGAGCTCTTTCTTGATTTTCGGGAGATTTGACTAGAGGTTTTCGATTCAGCGAGTTTCAGGTAACCCTATTTGCCTTAGCCTTTTTAATTATGTCTTTTTGGTTAGCGGCGGGCCCCCGAAGCCCGTGAAATTCCATGTTTGCCTTCCAACGTGGAATATCGCGGGTTTCGTGTCCTTTTCCGTGATGAACATCGTGGGTTTGGGGCTGATAGTCGCGATGTTCATCGCGACTGTCGGGCTGAAAGTCGCTATGTTCATCGCGACTATGGGGTTGATATTCGGGATGTTCATCGCGACTGTGTGGTCAATACCCACGATGTTCATCGTGGGTTCTTGGATGAAAGCCACGATGATCATCGCGGCTTTTGATGGAAAAGCCACGATGGAATTTTTTGAATTTTTTTTTTTTTTTTTTTGGTTCTAAAAATTTTTCTTTGTTTTTTGGCAAGATGTTGAGGAGACCATTGGTGTCATGGCGAGAGTGGGAGATGGAGGAGGACTTGATGATTCAGATTCAGACCGATCAAGGGGTCCGACAGGCTCTGGCTGTGAGTGGGCTCCTGAAGTTCACTCAGATTCCACCGATGTGTTCAGTAGGACCACTATTGAACAAATTGGTGAGTCTTTGGGTCCCTGCAGAGGGTGCGTTCATTGTTGGGGGTGAGAGGTTAGAGATCACCCTTACTGATGTATACTTTCTTACCGGATTGCCTCGCTTAGGGGAGGTAGGGGATCTTCTGCCGAGGATCCCAGCAGGTTTGGATATCGAGGATCTCCTGGAGACCTTCTGTGTTGCTGGGGCGATTGTGCAGAACATCGCTTTGAGCTTGAGATCTTTGCGGGAGTGGGACATGCAGGTTGTTGGGGCTTGTGTTCTGCGGGTGTTGGGTGGCGCCACATCGTTTATCAAGGGGACAAACGATGATGGTGGATTCTGTGCTGAGGTGGACCTACTACACGTGGGGTCAGATGTTTTTGGCTAGTGTCCGGAGAGATCTGGAAAAGGTTAGTCGGGAGGGGGGAGAGTTTTGCTATGCCTCCTTCCTGTGTTGTTTCTTCTTTGAGTGGGTACTGACTTTGCGGCCACGGGTGCCGGTTCGAGGCAGGTTGGTGAGCGAGCCACGCATGGTGCGGTGGGGGCAGATGATGCCCCGTGGTGGTGGTGGTAGCACAGGTTCTTTTCACAGGATATTTATGAGCAGTGGGAGCAGATCCCCCTGCTGATTAATGACTATCCATATGCCGGTATGGATTATCGAGGAGATCTGGAGATGCCTTGAGCCCAGGGACAGGCCTATGGTTTAGATGGTATGTTTTTGTGTTTTGTTCTCTACTATATCATGTGTTTTAGATGTTTTTGTTATGATTATAGTTAGATATTTATATGATGGTTCACTTGCATGATTGTGCAGATGTTGGTCCTGTACCATCGGCCGACCATGTGGTTCGTAGGGGACGCGCGATGGTGGTCATTCCACCTCCTGTAGCAGTATCACCTCCTCATGCTCGAGGAGTTGGGCCTCGAGATGATGCTATGGAGGGTGTCCGAGAGACACTAGACATGATTATGGTAGGATTGCCAAAGGATGGGTGGAGGGATTTGGATTGGGACATCGTCGAGCGTTGTTTCGATGCGCCTCGTGAGTGGCGCTCGATCTTGCTCAGAGCAGCATTGTTGGTGGCTGAGTGGAGGGATGGGGCTCAGCATGATCTGGAAGGGCTGGTGGAGGGGAGGATTCAGGTGCGAGATGATCCAGTGGGGCTGGAGGATAGGAGATTTCGGGCTCAGCATGATCCGGCGGGGCCATCGAAGGTGGTGCTAGAGGAGCCTGGAGACCATGATGATTAGATGATCTTGTATCTGCCCCCAAATGCTGATGAGCATATGGGGAAGTACCTTTTTGTACGGCTTATGTATTTTTGTATATTGGGTGCTGAGGGAACCTATGACATGTTTGACTATATTATGATGTATATATATATATGATTTGGTATATAGTCGTGTATGCACATGGATGCATTTATTGTCTATTTGCTTTCCCGTGGAGGCATGTTTGATTTTCTGTATTCCCGTGGAGGCACATGTTATGCACGTGGATGCATTTTTGTTTAAGCCCGTAGAGGTACATTTTGTGTTTACTATATGGTTTGATTGGTGTGCCAGTCAAGAATGTTGTTGGCCATATGGTCTGCTACACTGTTGAGATTCCTTGGGACATGTGTGAATGAAATGGATTCAAATTGTCAAACCATTTGTTTAGTGTGCAAGAATTTTCTAAAAAGATAGGGATCGTGTACTTGGTAATCATTGTTGAGATGGGAAACAAAGAGTTGTGAGTACAAGAAAACGTTAAGGTGACTTATGCTCATTTGGAGAGTTGCGGCCAGGAGACCGGTCACGGCATCGTATTCAGCTTGGTTGTTGGTGGTGGCACCTACGCACACTCCGTCGATGTGGATCAACTCATGTGAAGGGGAATATATTACCCAAGCTGCGGAGGCCAGATTGGGGGATCAATGGCTTGCACCATCAGCGAAACCGACGTAGCAGAGTGGAACAAGATCCATATGTGGTCATGCAGAAAAAACAAATATTTAGGTTTTTTGAATTTTTTGTGAAAAACAAAATAAGACTGTACAATAATAGACGGTGGTGTCCATCATATTTTCTATGGGTAAAATCGCTTGAGGTACAACCCGTTGCGTAGGTTGCGTAGGGGGTTGCCTTCTGAATCGGTCAGAATGTATGCCCCCTGTCCGAGGCAAGTGTGTATAATGTATGGGCCTTGCCACATGGACACAAACTTTCCTTTTCCGGTTTTGTCATGAGATTGATCATAGGCGAGGACAAGGTCCCCTTCAGTAAAATTTCTTTGGTGGACATGTTTGTTGTAACTCAATTTGGATCGGTTCTTGGCTACTTCCATGGTTTGGAGGGCTGTGCGCCGATCTTCATTGGCTTTCTCCAGGAGTAGTAAGCGTTGCTCAATTGGGGAAGTGTCTGGTAGGAGTTCAATGGCCATATGTAGGGCTGGAATCTGGCACTCGATGGGGAGGACGAATTCGACACTGTGAACTAGATGGAAAGGTGTAAAATCGGTGGTGGTTTTGGTTGATGTGCGGTATGCCCATAGTGCTGGGAAGAGCATGTGGTGCCAATTTGATTTGTGTTTGTCCACAGTGAGCTGGAGGATGGTCTTCAAAATTTTATTAATCGCTTCGACTTGGCCATTTCCTTGGGGGTAGTAGGCGGAGGAGAAATGGTGTTCAAATTTCAGTAAGGTTGATAATTGTCTCCAAACGGCATCTTCGAAGTGAGAGCCATGGTCTGAGACGAGTTGCTTGGGCACTCCAAAACGAGTGATAACATGGTTGAGGAAAAAACGTGCTGCGGTGTCGGCTTTGCAATTGTAAGTTGGCATGGCTTCCACCCACTTGGTGAAATAATCTACAGCCACAATGATGTGTTTATGACTGCCGACTGATGTGGGATTGCAATCTAGGAAGTTGATGGCCCATTTGCAGAATGGTTCGACAGTGATGATTGGATGAAGGGGGGCGGGTGGGGTTCTTGCCTTGGGGGCAAAAAGTTGGCAGTTTTGACAATGTTTGACTGCGGTGATGCAATCAGTAAATAATGAAGGCCAAAAGTAACCTACGTGAATGATCTTTTGGGTGGTGGCCATGCCGAAGAAGTGGCCTCCACAGGCACCGCTATGGTAGTCATTAAGGACTTGTTTTGCCTCGTTATGAGATAGGAAACGTCGTAAGATGGTATCGACGCTACGTCGATAAAGTACATCACCTAATAGGAGATATCGGGGGGCGTGGTGTCGTATATGATAGCGTCCATAATGATCGATGTGGGGTAAAAAATTTTGTGTGCGGAGGTAGATTAAGATGTCGTCGTACCATGGGTCGTCAGAAGAAATGATGAAAATGTGATCGTCAATGAGATCTGTTTGGATATCGGGTGATGACGAAGAGGATGGGAGATCTGTGATGAGTTGAGCGAGTGTTAGGGCCTTGGTGCTCTTTGGGGTTTTGAAAGTTAGGTCGTATTCTTGCAGGATAATCACCCATTTAGCTACGCGGCCTTAAAGGAGGCGATGCATCAAGAGGTAAACCATTGGATTGGAATTGGCTACAGCCGTGGTGTGGCTCAGGAGAATGTAATGTCGTAGCTTTTGTACTGAAAAGATGACGGCGAGGGCCATGTTTTCTTCATGTGGGTAGCGGAGGGGTGGGCCTGACAAGGTCTGGCTCACATAGTAGATGACATGCTCTTGGCGAGCAGTATCTTCTTGCACAAGAACTCCAGATATGGCATATTCGGATGCTGAAACATAGAGGGTGAAATATTTTGTGAAATCTACAGGAGAGATCAACGGGGCATTCGTGAGTGCTTTCTTTAAGTCGATGAAAGTTGTTTCTGCTTGTTGGTCCCATATGAAATGGGTATGCAGACGTAGTAGTCATAGGAAACCATGGACCGTTGTGGCATAGTCAGGGACAAAGTGGCAGAGGAAGTTGGACCTCCCTTGAAGGCTTTGAATTTGTCTTAATGTACGGGGTGACGGTAAGTCTACAATGGCTTGGAATTTCAAGGGGTCTACAGTGATGCCTTTTTCTGAAATGACGAACCCCAGCAGGTGACCTGATGTAACACAAAAGACACACTTGAGAGGGTTCAAGTGGATGTTGTATTTTTGACAACGCAAGAAAACTTGTCGAAGGTCGTCTAAATGGTCAGATCGTTTCTTGGATCGAGCGGTGAGGTCGTACAAATAAAATTTTATGATTCTGTGTAGATCGTGGAAGCAATAAGTCATGGCGCGTTGGAAAATGGCTCCAGCATTCTTGAGACCAAAAGGCATGACACGATAGGCGAAGGTGCCCCATGGGGTAGTGAAAGCTGTCTTGTATTGATCTTCTTTACAGATTTTAATTTGGTTATATCCAGAGAAACTGTCCATAAAAGAAAGGACCTCATGTCCCGCACATTCATTGATTAGTTGGTCAATGAAAGGTGTGGGGAATTTGTCTTTGGGACAAGCGAGGTTGAGGTCTCGGAAATTAGTAAAAACGCATATGGTGCCCAATTTTTTGTTTACTGGCACTGGGTTTGAAACCCAGGTGGTGTAGGCAATAGGATATATGAATCCTGCTTTTTGGAGTTTCTCAATCTCAGCCTTAACAGCTAGGAGATTGGACGGGTGAATTGGTCGTTGTTTCTGTCGGACAGGAGGCACATTGGGCCAAGTGTTGATGTGATGTTGCACAATTTTGGGATTGAGGCCAGGAATCTCGGTGTAAGACCAGGCGAAGACATCACGAAACTCTTGGAAGAGTTTCTTATATGCCTGAGTTTCCGCTTGAGTGCATGATGCGCCTAGCGAGATGAGCTCAGGTTCTCCGGGTGTGGTGGAAATGTCGATTTGCATGGTAGGGGAAATATTGGACATGTTCCCCTCTTTGAAGGCATCTGGTGCTGGGATGAGGTCTTTGAACCAATCAACCTTAGTTGGTAGGAAATCTTTCGATTCGACTAATAGTTGGTTTTCTGCGGTGGATGTAGACGCCTCAAGGAGGAAGTATGAGCGATGATGCATATCGTCCCAAGGGTAGTCCGGTGCAGTGAGTGTTTCTAGAATTTGCTCATTAGTACAAAAGTAATCATACCATAAATCAACGGGTTCTGGTTTGTATGTGGTTGAAATCATATATATGGTATTGATTTCTTCCGAAGAAGATGATTTCGAAGGGTAGATATCCTCGATGAGGGGAGGATATATCTCTAAGTCAGCATTGTTCATCTCGTATAAGGATGCTCTATAATCTAGGAGATCAGGGCAGTGGTGTGAATAATGGCCATAAATGCGGCATATCACACAAGGGTGGTTAGTGCGGAGCGTTTTGTCCCGAGGTTGTGGAGGTGGCTCAAGTCTTACCACTAGAATTTCGTTGTCATCATTCAACATATTCATGTGTTCTTGGAGTGCAGGTAATTGTGGACATTGATGAGTGCCATGGCCTACGTCGTCACACAACGAGCACTTAGGGGGAATGCGAATAGTTGGGGGGTTTTTAGCTACCTTGGGGGTTGCTAGGGGGGTGCGAGTTATGGGTCCAGTGTTATAAGTTGGTGGGCCTCTGCCCCCTGTGTTCCGTAATGGAGGTGGCACGTTTCTGGACATTGATGCCGTAGTCACTATGGGGGGTGGTCTGTTTTGCAGATGAGCGATAGGAGGGGGTGGGTGGTTGGTAGTGGGGATAGGTTGTACCGGTTGTAAAATAACAGTTGGAGTCAGTGGGGGGCTCGGAGCAGGTAAGTACCATATAGGTATCCCTAATGTTAAACCAGTAAGGTTGAGTGTAGCCATTACTGGAGAACTAACAACTCCGGAAAATGGGAACAAGAATGGGATAGTATGAATTGGCATTGTACCAATATGAGTAGGCACTGTGGGTGTTTGTGGTAGTGATGAAGGATGCTGTTTGGTGTGCGACAGGGTGCACAAATCTGATGTTTTTGTTATCGGTAAAGGTGGTGATATCGATGGAAATGTGGAAGTCATAGGTGACTCGGTGTAGATTCCAAGACCAATTGACGACACAAATAATGTTGGTGCGGTTTGAATCGTTTGTTCAATCATTGGTAGCACATTTTGAGGTGCTGCGGGGGTGTTAGGATCATAATATGTGAGTTGATCAATCTTGATAACGCGTCCTTCATGTGGGAACATCATGAGGTGAAAAATAGATGAAGCCACTGCTTTCATTTTGTACATATAGCTACGTCCAAGAAGGAGGTTGTAGTCACGCTGGGTATTGATCACTTCGATGTCGATAAGAACTAATTTTCCGCCTAGTTCTACGCGTACATTTGCTAAGAGGCCTTGTGGTTGAGCTGAGCGTCTATCGTAAGCTCGTAATGCCATGGTGGATGGTTGTAAAGCGGGGGAGCCAAGTTTCTGCCACACAAGGGTGGACATAACATAGGTTGAAGCTCCTTCATCGATGATGCATCGATGCACAACAAGGTTTCGAATGTTTACTGATACTTGGAAAGCCAAATTTGATGGAAATCAAGGTTCATCTTGGTCTAAGTCGAAAGCCATCATGTGTGTGTCGTCAGGGTCTACTCCTCCAATGGAGGATAGTAGTAGTTTTCATTGTGCAGGGCATGTTTTCAGTACCTCTAAAGCAGACATAGCAGCGGGGGATTGTGCTAGGTCTTCCATGACGTTATAATTGGATGCTGCGTGAGCATTAGGATGGTTGTTAATCCTTCACAAAGGGATGCGAGGGATTTTAGGTCTTCCGTCCAACGACATATTTGGTATGTGTAGTGGTTGATCTGGTGGAAGGGAGGTGGATGCGTCAGTGGGAGGAGTTTCTGGGGGTGGGCCGTACTGATTCCTGTGAGTTTGGAGGTTAATGTATTTGGATGACATCATTAATAAATGGTGTGTGCCAAGATCCGTAAGCTGATAATTAGTTGCGGCATAGTTGATTTGCTGCTGGGGTGCAGCAGATCCCTTTGGGGGATCCATAGGGCGAGTATTTACTACTTCCTGGTTTGGCAATGGGTTTTGTAATATCATGGGTTGTGGTTGATTAAGTGGAGATGGCTATCCAGCGTGGCTCTGGCATTGGGCATCGTCAGCCCAAAGTTTACATGCTTTCTCTAAATGGGGGCAGTTGTGAGTGTAGTGTCCATAGACTCCACATATAGAACATGGATGGTTTGTTCTCAGGTTATTGTTTTTTGGCTGCTTGGGATGACGATCAGGATTCTGGTTGGGAGGAGCAACATTATTATTATTTGGAGGATTGGGAGGTGGTAGACCTTGATTATGTTGTTGGTTGTTGCCGCGGTTATGTCCTCTTCCATGGTTTTGTTGTCCACCCTGGTTGCGTTGGTTGTTTTGATGTTGGGGCTGATTGTGTTGTGTGTACACTTGCCCTTGAGTAGTGGGAGGATTTTGGGGTGCCGCAGGTGCAGGAGCAGGTTGCGGTGGATAATAAGCTGGTGGGGCTAGAGGTGGTCCAGTTGCCTACAGGGGTTGTTGGTAACCCTGACCTATTGGAAGTGATGGGTTAGATGGTGTAGCTTGTTGTGGGTAATACATTGGTTGGGTTGGTAAATGAATTGGGTTCTGGGTGGTCAGTTGGTTATAGTATGTGGGTGGTACATATGTCGATGGCGCTTTCCCATAGAAATGTTGTGGACAAGAGGGTCCCTGAGTGTGATGAGTCTGATTCGTTGGAGCGTACGAAGTTGTTGCTCCATAATTAGATGTAGCCCTAGAGAGGTCTGGGGCATTTATGGTGCTCACCATGCTAAAAGGTTTATTTTATGCCGTGACTTGGATGATAATACCATCAGTGGCATGTGATGCCCCCGGAGCGGCACCGTGTGAAGAATCGCCTCGTGGGGCGTATGGGATGATGGTGTAGAGATAGCCTGATTGGGAATAAATCAGGTCGAATTGCTGAGCTTTTAAGATAGCTTCTTCCTCTGATTGGGGTCATTCAGAAGCTATGTTTTTGGCTATGAGGGGTAGGAGTGATTTAAGAAACTAGTTCAAAATATACAGTCATCCAGTTTTATCTTACAGAGGCTACGACACTTGTGCCACTCATGGATATGGTCGGTGATGTGGATAGCTATGTTTTGTCTGCAAGACAACAGTATTTCAACTCCTGCATCATAGCATATAGGTAGCTGAAAAAATGGAAGGAAAGTGGAGGCAAGAGACGTAAATGTATGGTGGGTCCCATGTGGTTGTTCGATGTACCACTTGGCTGCAGAGCTAGTGAACGTTCGTTGCAACAGTCTTAGTCTAATGGAGTCATCCACTATGGAGTTAGATGAACACCATAGGTGAAATGACATTATGTGGTTTTGGGGATTCTCCCCAGGTTTTCCTTCAAACCTGGGGATGTCCGAGGGGAGCTTTGTAGGCATGGGTGGCCATGTAGGGTTGTTCCTGATAGGATCGTTGGTTAGCCTAGCTAGGTCTAGTAAGTTCAGACTAGCCATGTAAGGTAAACTAGCAGATGGGTGTGGCGTAGTGACTGGGACATAACTATTAATGGTGGCATTATGTAGTGGTCTAATAGCCCCTAAGGGTATGCTAGGTATTGAAGGTATGTGTCCTCCAACTGTTGTGGTTTGGGATGGGCCAATGCTCCCAAGTGCAACATGGGTTGCAGAGGGGTTAGGAATAGTGCCAGGAATTCTTGGGATCTGGGTTGTGGTAATGAGAGGTGGTGTGATTCCTATGTTGGGCATACCTAAAGGTGGAGTGGCCCCTACATTAGGCATGCCTAAAGGGGTTGTTGTTACCATGGGTGGTACAGTAGTAGAAGGGTTTGTGGATGTATCTCCAATAGTACTGGTGAAAAGTGGGTCGTATTGTGATCCAGCCATGAGGTTGGTTGGTGATATTTTAGTAGGGTTTTCGGATTCAGCCTCAGAATCAGATGTGAAGTGAGGCGTGTTAGAATCGGATGACTGTGTGTTTGGTCGATGACGTGTCGAGTCAAGGGATAAGGCTCTACGTCGATGACGTGTAGAGCCAAGTATACCGAACTGAGGGGGTTCACCCTAAAGACGACGAGATCGTCTTAAATTTTCAATGGTGAGAAATATTTTAAAATTTTCAGTGTAAGGTGGTGATGTAAAAAACTCGAAACCCTAATGCAACAATGAGTGCAAGAGGGGAGTGAAAAAATAAAGGCTCTCAGGCCAACAACCAACCTCAAAAAGAACTTATTATAGCAGTTGTGCTATAATAAGTGGAGGGATGCCACAAAATTGGTCAGAAAAAGTCAAACAGTTCCTAGAAAAAAAGGGGTGTTACTAGACCAAAGGTGGGTAATGTATCATGCAAACACCTAACTAGAAGTATTGTGAGTCAACAAACGATATCCTCTGCAAGGTGATGAAATCCAAGTCAGACAATATAGAGTGTTGAATCAACGGCTAGATATCCCCCTACCGGGAGGGATACCGGGTAGACAATCCTAAAGAGTGGCAATTAGGATACCCCGTTCATGACACGTTCGGTTGGGTGAATCTGCAGTTTGGTTCTATCGCCGCTGTACACCCTCTTGGGTGTACACCGAGAACTTCGAAAGGTATCCTTCGGTTACTGAATGGATTGCGGTATTCCACTCAAACTTCCGGAACCAGTCTGGCTACTTCAACCCTCCTAAGGGAGAGGCCTTCTGGATAAATTGCTTGATAACCGTGTCAAAATTATAAGGGATTTTTGGACCCTAAAGACAAACACTATGTCTCAAATGTAAATAATTGAGAGGTGTTATTGGTACACCTATCCTCTCAATTCTACCTAACTACAACATTCTTTTAAGTGCTCCCCAAGTGGGGTTAAAAGTTTGTTGAGTTAAGGTAAATTTTAAGGCTCAGTTTAAATTATGTGGCAGAGTGGGTGCAAGTGTGGTATTTAAACTGAAATTGATTTGCCTCGCTTGGGCAATTGATTACAAATGAAAGAAAAGACGCTTCCAGTTTTGCAAAAAATAAAGGCATTTTTGAAATGCAAATGCTTGAAAAAACTATTAAAAAATAATGGATCTTTGAAATAATTTGAAGGAAAGCAAATAACATAAATATTTCAAGAAATAAATGGATCTCTTAAAAATTGCTTGGGCAAAGTATTGAGCAAATAAACAGTAAAACCTTGATCTAAATAAAATGCAGAAAATTTTTAAAAAGACTTTTAATGGAGCATTTATAAATAGTACAAGATTTAGTATGGCTGTAAAAATGCAGAAAAATTAATGCTGTAAAATATGCTAAATGGGCAAAAAATACAGCAAAAAATATTTTCAAAAAATTGGCCGAATTCAAAAAAATTGCAGCGCGGGTTTTGGGAAAACAACCGCGATGTGCAGCGCGGGTTTCGGCCGTGCAGTCGCGATGTGAAGCGCAGGTTTCGGCCGTGAAGCCGCGATGTGTAGTGCGAGTTTCGGTCACACAGTCGTGATGTGCAGCACGACAAATGGCCGCGAAGCCGTGATGTGCAGCGCGTAAAATGGCCGCGAAACCACGGTGCGCCACGCGGAAAAAGCTGCGAGGTCGCGATGAGCCACGCGACTGTCGGGCGAAAAGTCGCAAGGTGAAAGCCATAAAATAGATGCCAAAAAATGAACCCAAAAATGGTAATTTCAGGCTGTTAATGGCAATAGAAAGGGCCAAGATCTAGAACAACAATGGATCTGCTATCTAGGATGGCAGATCTATGAATTAAAATGATTAAAGCTAACAAAAACTAAGATCTAAAGCAAAAAACTGAGATTTAAGAATTCGAAGCCAGCGGAGTTGCCAAAAACTGTTGGCTTGGTTTTGCAACCAAGCTTTGAGCAATGGGCACCTATCAACAATGTGATAGCAGTTTCAATATTGAAAGCAAAAGCAATTATAAATTAAATCTAAATCTAAACTAGCATGTGCATATAACAAATAAATTTTTTAAAAACGATTCAAGAAGAAGAAATAAAAGAATAGGTGTTTTGTATTAAGATACCTCAAATGTTGAGGATTTGTGTTGAGAAACTCCCAATGTGAGTAGCTCCCAGCTCCAAGGGTCTCTTCTCCAAGATGCTGAAAATGGCCAAAAGTCTCATGAGGGATTTTGACAGCGTGAGGATAGGATGATGGATGGATGGAAAGTGAGGAGCCCCTACCACCTTTTTATAGTTTTTGGTGGTGGGGAATACCATTATGGTTTTGACGAAACCAATAGTATTGACCAACATGGTTTAGGTACCTTTTCCCTCCTTTTGTTTTGAATATTTTGAATATTTTTATTCCCTTTTTAATATTTTTGGGCATTTTGGACCCTTTTTGAGGGTTTTTTATGCTTTTTGAGGAAAAATATTCATTTTGAGGGGAAAAATGAGTGTATTATGGTCTTTTGGTGACCTTTTGATGGCTTTAGAGGCTCAAATGGTGGAAAAGTGGACAAATGGGTCATGTGAATAAGGAAATGAGCTAGTGAGCACTTTTTGGGTGTTAACATGTACATAAAATTATGGCATGGGAATTCTGAAAATGCAAGAGATTAGATGAGTGGCATGAATATGCATTGGCTGGCATATTAATAAATATTGCACAGTGCATGAGCAGATTTTTGTGCACACATATGATATTACATATTAGTAAAAGTAGTGAGGTTCTACATATGCAATGAACCACTAATGGTAAATATTGTGGTTGATAATCACTATTGGTGTTGGTTTTGGTTGTAGGACCAAAGACAACAGAAGCATGGCTAAAGATGTTGATGATGTTGTTGCATGAGGCCAAAAACCTTATGAAGAAAAGGTTAAGGCAGCAAATCCATGATCAAGAGGTTGGTGGAAGAATTTTGTAATCCTCTGCAAGAGACCAATAGATCAGGTAACATCAAAGGTGTAAATGGAAGCCATGCAGGTAATGGTTTACTTATGATGATTACATAAGTGTTAAAAGAGGATTGGGTAAGAATCCCTTGAACCATAGTTAATAATCATAAAATGGTATGCATTTAGAGTTGAAATGCATTCATGTGAATGCCATACTACCATAGTGTGGTGGAGCGTGGAGTGGCGAAGGAAAGAGGCCTCATACCATGTGAATGTTTAGAAATTTAGATTGCATTCATATAAAATATATCATGCCATGTGTATGTTGGTTATGAGCCTAATAATCAAAGCAAGTGAGGACTGGTGGTCCTGATTATGGTAATGCATGCTATATGAGGTGGTCATGTTTCGGCAATAATATGTTTGAATACATAATATTCATGAACCAATGCAAGGTATTATTGAGTGAATATGCATTAAGAAATTTTATAAATATTGTGGTTATGCCTTGAATGAAGGAACTTGAAAATATTGTGTAAACATTGTAGATGTGCATGCATGTGTGTGGATGCACATGTTGTGATGCATTGTGCGAATGCACGGTTATGATGTGCATGATTCATTGCAATTAAATAATAGATGAAATGATGAATTGTCGAAAATTATGAGATCATTTCATGAGATGCTATGAATACAGAATAGTAAGTGCATCAAGAGGGTAGTTGTTATCCCTAAAGTTGAACCTGGCTGCTAGGGTCAAGCTTAAGGAAATATTAGATGGTAGATATTAGACATCTACTCAGTAATTTTTATGATGTTCCAGTGGTAGATGAAGGTATGAGTTAATTTGGATAATTAAAAACCAGAAGACAGGGATGATAGACAATTCCAATATATAAATAGAAACAGACATATGACTGTGATCATAAACCTACAAATGTAAGCGCTCAGATCTCATTTCATAATTGGGGCATAGTTGTATACTATTCAGAAGAATCACAAGATGAAATTTAGACCATGTATATATAGAATACTGATAGCATATACTTCATAGATTAAAATGAGACAGGCTCAAAGATCATATTTTACTTCATAAACAATCATTTCATAAGAAACTTCATACATGCCTCCAAATTGGTTCAAAGTCTGATTTTCCATAACCATCTCAGCCCTTGGCTGGAACTCACCACCCCCTTTTTCCCAATACCTTCTATCCAATATATAGCATTACATTCCTTCTAGCCTTGAGAGGCTTACATCTCCTTAATTTAGTAAAAAGATAACATCTAATCTACTATTGGGCCAGGTGTAGCTGAATTTGAGCAACACCAAATCTGAGATCCATTTTAATAGTCCTATTCTTGACATACGAATTGTATCCACTGCTTAACACCTAGGAGCTCGGGCAAATTGGTGATGACTGGTTTTTAGCATTGTCACTTGAATACTTTTTTAATGAAAATTAGTTTTGGAAGGTCGATGACACTTGAATACTCCCTTTTGAATTTAACGCGAACACTCAGCAAATGAGATATCCCATATGAAATTCTCGGAGCTAAATCCTATCAACAACCTAGAAACAATATCGAATCAATTGCAGATCGAAATTTTCTTCTTTGGTAATTCTTCTGACCCCTACATGTTCATTGGATACTCTGAAACTGATTATGTTATTACATCTGGAACTGATTTGATTGCTCAATCGGTGGTTCAAAATAGGAGATCTCATTTTGACCTGGCACTTGAAAACACCCAACGCTTGGCATCTGGATACTTAACATTTGGATTCGGGCTCGATTCTGATGATACTCTGTCATCAATTACCCTGGAATTCTGGAACTGCTCAAAAAGAGCTAATCATGTGATTTTGAATGATATCTCGATGGCTGGAAATGCTAAGTAGATCTCTTATTGCATCACAAATTTGATAACTATTTTGATTTCCATTGGATAATCAGTTGATTCCTTGATCTCGAATCCCGTACAGCTAATACAGTTGTTTCTCTCTTTTTATATGGCATAGATCTCATAAATCTGAGATCGTGATCTTATTTTCCAGAATATATAATCTAAGTCTGTTTTCATAGTTTTTAGAAGGCGTGTGTTCCTCAAACAATCACTTGAAACAACTACAAAATTATGCTCAAAATACTTATTGAAATGAGACAAAACCATATCGCTATCCTGTAACCTTCCCAATATTAAGAGTTGTAACTGTTTGGGAGTGTCAACATACTTTGAATTTAACAAGCTGTGGATTTGCATTGCCCCATTGTTCTCCATCATGAGTACATATAAGTTTATCTTTTCAAAATAATGAAGCTTATCCCTTTCCTTTTCTCACATTCAACAAGTGGCTCTATAGCAAGGAGAGAACAAAATAACAAAAGAAGATTTTTAATGAAATCGTCCGCTATCAGAAACCAAAATTTGCTGGAGTAGACCTGAATATAACATCTGGCCTTATCTGGGGATGGCATGCCCCCTGCGGGATGCCAAGAACTTGCAGACCTATGCCTTATACATTGGGTTATATGGTCACCTGCTCAATCATCCTTTGAAACTTCTGAAATTTGTCACCACTTATTCAAACCAAAATAATTCATAAGCCTGCTAAAAATCTAATCACTATGAAAACTACAAAAAGTAAATGCTCATGGATGAGCTTATTTATAAACACTTCTACTCTAATCTTGGAGAGATCAAGCTGATCATGTGTAGCTCCATTTCCAATGAAACCAAGCTAAAAATTGATTTAACAATTGAAATCCTGGAACATGCTTATGTAAAATAAAAATTGAAGAACTGATATGCAATTCATCATGAATCTGAAATCCATATTTGCAACTGAACAAAACTGAATGGCTGGAATTGACAAAAACTTCGAGATAAGCAGCTACTGGATCATAAAAATAATTAAAAATCATGTTCTGATCAAATATCCCTGTTTCTTCTTCAAGATAAGCAAGTTGCCTATGGATAAACTCTGACCTCACTATCTCCATAAAACCATCTTTTTCACAATCATTTGAAAACCACTTTCTACTTTCTAAGATATGCAGATTTAATTCTTCATTCAAAGCCATGCACATATCTTCAAAAATGCTTGAAACAACAACAGTAATACTAACATCTTGAGAAATCTTTTCTGTCTCAAATGCTTTTAAAATCTTCTTCAAAAAATCAATTTTATCTTCTTCACTATAAATGTTATCAGAATCTAAAAAAGAAGACAAATCTTTGTCCCATTCATCAACAGAAGACATACTCATCCATTCTCGAAAACCTTGAAGAAAAACATGATCTACCTCAACCCCTGTAGTCTTGGTACAGGAAGTAACTCGCTCAGCAACTGAATCTTCCATTTTGAAACCAGTGGAGTCACCAGGTGAATATCACAGCCATTATGTCACCAGCCTATGTTCACCATCAAAGTCTGGATATATTTGTTGTCGTACAGCCCAGGGAAGATGACTTCGTTCCTCCGTCCCCAGCAATGCCGCCAAAAGATGTTATCCCTAAAGTTGAACCTGACTGCTAGGGTCAAGCTTAAGGAAATCTTAGATGGTAGATATCAGACATCTACTTAGTAATTTTTATGATGTTCTGGTGGTAGATGAAGGTATGAGTTAAGTTGGATAATTAAAAACCAGAAGACAGGGATGATATACAATTCCAATATATAAATAGAAACAAAAATATGACTGTGATCACAAACCTACAAATGTAAGAGCTCAGATGTCATTTCATAATTGGGGCATAGTTGTATACTATTCAGAAGAATCACAACATGAAATTTAGACCATGTATAGACAGAATAATGATAGCATATACTTCATAGATTAAAACGAGACAAGCTCAAAGATCATATTTTACTTCATAAACAGTCATTTCATAAGAAACTTCATACATGCCTGCAAACTAGTTCAAAGTCTGATTTTCCATAACCATCTCAGCCCTCGGCTGGAACTCACCACCCCCTTTTTCCCAATACCTTCTATCCAATATATAACATTACATTCCTTCTAGCCTTGAGAGGCTTACATCTCCTTAATTTAGCAAAAAGATAACATCTAATCTACTATTGGGCCAGTTGTAGCTGAATTTGAGCAACACCAAATCTGAGATCCATTTTAATAGTCCTATTCTTGACATACAAATTGTATCCATTGCTTGACACCTAGGAGCTCGGGCAGATTGGTGATGACTGGTTTTTAGCATTGTCACTTGAATACTTTTTTAATGAAAATTAGTTTTGGAAGGCCGATGACACTTGAATACTCCCTTTTGAATTTAACACGAACACTCAGCAAATGAGATATCCCATATGAAATTCTCGGAGCCAAATCCTATTAACAACCTAGAAAAAATATCGAATCAATTGCAGATCGAAATTTGCTTCTTTGGTAATTCTTCTAACCCCTACATGTTCATTGGATACTCTGAAACTGATTATGTTATTACATCTAGAACTGATTTGATTGCTCAATCGGTGGTTCAAAATAGGAGATCTCATTTTGACTTAGCACTTGAAAATGCCCAACGCTTGGCATCTGGATACTTAACATTTGGATTCGGGCTCGATTCTGATGATACTCTATCATCAATTAACACTGGAATTCTGGAACTGCTGAAAAAGAGCTAATCATGTGATTTTGAATTATATCTCAATGGCTGGAAATGCTAAGTAGATCTCTTATTGCATCATGAATTTGATAACTATTTTGATTTCCATTGGACAATCAGTTGATTCCTTGATCTCAAATCCTATAGAGCTAATACAGTTGTTTCTCTCCTTTTATATGGCATACATCTCGTAAATCTGAGATCGTGATCTTATTTTCCAGAATATATAATCTAAGTCTGTTTTCATAGCTTTTAGAAGGCGTGTGCTCCTCAAACAATCACTTGAAACAACTGCAAAATTATGCTCATAATACTTATTGAAATGAGACAAAACTGTATCGCTATCCTGTAACCTTCCCAATATTAAGAGCTGTAGCTGTCTGGGAGTGTTGACATCCTTTGAATTTAACAAGCTGTGGATTTGCATTGCCCCATTGTTCTCCATCACGAGTACATATAAGTTTATTTTTTCAAAATAATGAAGCTTATCCCTTTCCTTTTCTCACATTCAACAAGTGGCTCTATAGGAAGGAGAGAACAAACTGACAAAAGAAGATTTTTAATGAAATCCTCCACTATCAGAACCCAAAATATGTTGGAGAAGACCTGAAGATAACAGTAGTCATGATCGATGGGCTATCGGAATACTCTGTGGAAAGGCAGAGTTGTATAAATCATAGGACCGAGAAATGATGAGTATCTAAAAGTTCCATTTAAATGGCATGAATGATGTGAATGTACCTTGCAATTTTAGTATGATAATGATGCACGTGAAGTAAATGAGTTTTGGTGATATTGATATGTTAATAGCTCGAAGTGTTTGAATTATGGAATGTTATAATTCTGAAAATGCTTCAGTCACTATTGCAACAATGAAATATTATATGCATGGAGACTTACAAGTGTTTGGTTGGTTGAAGTTTCTAATTACAGGTAGATTGTTCAAGGCATGGAAATGAGGGTAAGACCACGATGAAGGATGGAATCTACCATGTGAAAGAGACAAACCTCATGAGAAGGATCTCATGGCTGTGAAATAGTTTATGTGCAGAACAGATTGCCAATTCAGATTTGTAAATCTTAGAATTGGAATTTTGCTAATAAATGACTAATGACTATTTGGCTTATATAAAATGTGTCAGGAGGACATGCTGTAAGTGGATGCTCATGTATGGCAGCGGGTGTAAGACCATGATGGGAAGAGTGGCGTCACTTATAGGAGCCAAACAATATGAGGCTGACCTTATGGTTGAAACAAATCAATTTCTGTAGGAGACAGAATTGTAAATTCATATTGAATTTAATTATTAGTGCCATTGATTGGTTATAAAACAATCGTGTTTGAATTTTAATGTTAAATGTTGCTGACTGTTTGGCTATTTAATAAGTGTGCTAGGAAGACACATTGCAGTAAGACCGAGAGAGAGGGCCTGAAGAAGCCAAACTTCATGGGAAGGGATTCCATGATTTGGAAATGGCTTTTGGGTGAAACACCATTAGACATTATTAATGTCTCATCCGCACTACATGATTGGTGAACAACATGAGTGAGATGTTGAATACTGTGTCAGGAGGACATATGAGGGTTATGTAACATCAAAAGGAGTTGGGATGGAAAACCGAGGGACTATCAACTCAGAGAAGGGAGCCCCCATTCCTCATCAACAAAGGAAGACTACATCTACAAATGGATAAGTGTTCTCTGACCCTAGCTAAGAATATGCATGTTTAATTGTTAGATTAAATATGCAGAGCCTGTTTTGATTTTATTTTCATTATGGAAGAATGCTTGAGTATGAGTAGGGCCTACATGGCTCACATCAGAAAGGGTTGCACACTTTTCTGATGTTGTTTTATGACAGGACTGTCAATATTGACTACACCCTAAGGGAATGGATGCATTCCCGGTGCTTCAATGTTGGATAGTGAATGTTATGAAATGTGTTTACAATTTTAGAGAAGCAATACTGATGACCTGCTTATCCTTCTTGTGCTATCAGCTTACACAGATGCAATTTGGTCATTGCATGATAAATGACAAAGTAAATAAAGGGTACTTAAGAGGACTGTATGAGTAGTGGTAACCTTTGGGTAGTGTGAGTGAGTCTCATGGGGCTATGATAGCCTGTAGTTAAGAAAGACACCTAAAGAGTTCCTAAAGGGAACCGCCGGTTTGCACAAGAGAAGGAGTGCCATCCTTGTGTGGGTGAAGAATTGTTATGCACATTGAGGGGTATTGACACATGTGAAAGGATGATGGAAGCCTAAGGCAGTTTCCTTCCATTGGCCGATGACCGAGATGGATGTGCTGCCTCGGTAATGAAGAGGGCCAACCAGGTATGGGACTGGTTGGGCACCACCAAATGCTTGGTAAATCTAGTCGGCGTGAAGGTGTACTGGTAGGGCATTAATTATTTGATGTTGTGGAGCATCCTACACGCCGATCAAACATCCCAGTCCATAGGAGGATCCCATGGCTTGTAAAGCAAAAGCAGGACCCTGTGGACCAGAGAGGAAATGTCCAATACATATAAGTATTCATTTTCATTTAATTCTTGTTTGGAATAATGAAAATTTTAGGTATAAGTCTTCTAACAGCTAAGCTAATACACTATTGTTTCTTGTTGGAAACCTTGGTCATTGCAGGAAAGCAAGGACCCTGAAAGAACTATAAATTGCTTGGTAAATCCAGAGAGTGACTAGTGGAGCATTAATTATTTGATGTTTTGGAGCAGCCTGTGTGCTGGCAGAATAGCCAAGATTATTTGATGTTTTGGAGCAGCCTGCGTATTGGACGAACATCCAAGATTATTTGATGTTTTGGAGCAACCTGTGTGCTGGACGAACATCCAAGATTATTTGATGTTTTGGAGTAGCCTGCGTACTGGCTAAACATCCAAAATTATTTGATGTTGTGGAGCAGCCTGCGTGCTGGCCGAACATCCAAGATTATTTGATGTTGTGTAGAAGCCTACGCACTGGCCAAACATCCAAGTCCATAGGAAATCCCAAGGCTTGCAAAGCAAAGCAGTACCCTATGGACCAGAGAGGAAACACATAATGTAGATAAGTATTTGGTTATCTTGCAACTTCTTGCTTATTTAATATGAATATACATGTGTATATGATATGATTATGATTTCCTAAACTCTTGTTTAGAGATAAATCCTATGAGAATAAACTAAACATGTGAATTGATTCAATGTTTGAGTGTAGGTATTGCTGGAAGTAAGGATTATGAAGGCATCCTAGGGATGCATGTGGACATGTGACCGTCCTAAAGAGCTCAGCATGAGTAGTAATGAAATATGGTGCTAGTGGGAGTGTGTGAGTCCTAGCAGCCAAGAGTTGTAGACAAACCATGTGGAGGGACTGCATGGTTGAGAGGTATGGAATAGACCATAGACACCAAGTGTCATAGCCAGGAAGGGCAGGTCAAGCATTCACGTTGAAGTGAAAGAGACTAGGAGCATGAAAACCACAGTGGTGGTGTGGGTTCCAGAATGGAACAAGACTAAGAGGAGAAGACTCTTACTGCTCTCTCTTTCCTTTTTTTTTATTGATGCATTTATAAAAATAGAAAATTGTTGAATACATGTATGGCTGAAAGTAGAGTGTGTTTATTTGCCTGAAATAAATTGTGAATGTTGAAGTAGTTAATTCCTTGTGAAAGAATGGACATGAATGAGCTCATGTGCATGTTGGGAAAGCATGAAAAGTATGAAAGTCTCATGGATAAATCATGGACTACACATGTTAATTGGCAATTAATTGACTGATTTTAATGTTTATATTATGCTTGGCCTAACATAAATTATAATGATGAATTTCACAGGTGGGAAAGTGAAACTGATTTGTGGAAGCTATTGCAAAGCAAGTGAGAACCAGCTGCGCACAAAGACCATGGAAGCAGACCATAGGCTGTTGGAATTGGTTGAAAGTCTTCTTCAAACAATTGCCAAGACCCAAGAAAATCTTGGAGAGATGCTCAAGATAAAGAAGGGGCAGCATGAGATGAACAGCAAGGTTTTGTAGGACTCCATTTGTCTGCAAAGGGAGGTAAAAATCATTATGGGAGCAATCAGTAGGGGAAAGGAAAGTGGATCAATGATGAGGCATTCGTCCAATCAGTCCATTTAGAAACGTTCCAGGCATGAAGACTCAAAGGACATTGAGCAAGTAAAGATGAAGCAGCCAGTGAAATGTTGGAAATGTGGAGGACATCATTGCCTTCACAACTTCCCAACAAGGGAACATCAAGAGGGTAGCAGCCATAAATTTTTCAGACTTGTGGATGAGCTGAAAGGTCAAAACCAGCAGGAGTAGTTTATGGAAGCCAAGGGACTTGGTCTTGAAAGTTCAAAGTAAAGCATAGAACGTAGGGCAGATCTGCAAAATGTATTGAAAATTTTGGACAAGTGTAAATTGTATATGTACTCCTAAGTATTGGAACACCGAGGACGATGTTATTCTAAGGGGGAGGGGATTGTAATACACCATTTTGACCCTTAGGATATATTATCTTTTAATGTAAATATGGTATACATGTGATGCATGTTTTCCTAGTGTGGAGCTCAAGGCCAAGGCCCCGCTAGTGGATGTTCGAATTTTATTTAAAAGAAAAGTATTAGATATTATGTTAACCATTTGCTATTACGCCATGGAGCATTGTACAAATGATGTGAATAAACATCATGCAATAAAATACCAAAACTGGCTATGGAAGCAATGAATGAGAAGGGGGCAATGTGTATCCACTAGGGAGTGGTGAGGGGGTTGTGGGTTTGAACCATAGGCTTCCAAATGTCATCTTGAGAACTCATTTGACTTTCTTTGCTGACATTTAATTCTGTTGTAAGGAAGTTGTTGAAGAATTCATTCCATGGCTTCAATGGAGCATGGGTAGCCTAGAAATTCATATGACAGGTATGGGCTCTGTTTTTCTTGTACCACAAGTCACTCTACCTCAGAGGAATGGGTTCTTCCTCATTCCCATTCCATTGTTGAACATCCTAGCTTCAATTTTCATCCATTACACATGCCCAACAGTGAGCAAAAACCAGAAATTGCAACTTTGCAAGAACCCACGTTTTGAAGAGCCATAAACGCCTAGAATTGGTATTTGACAGTGAAATCCAATGAGGGATCCATAGATATGAGCCTGGGGAAAAATTCAGAGTATTAGATACCCTGGAATCCATTTTAAAACCATGTTTTATAGCCCAGAAAACCAGTGACGGAATTGAGTTATTTGATGATAGAACTGTGAGAAATCCAAGTGTGGATGTTTGAACAGAGGATTGGATTGATTGAATTTAGCTTGAGATGTTTGTAGCTCTGGGGTTGAGCTCACTGACTTAGCATCCTCCTCCTTTTCTTATTGTATGCTTGATAAACCCAACTGTGTGTTGGCTTAGCATGACTGGTTGAGTGAAACCATGGTTGTGAGTGAGCCCATCTAGTTCCTCCTTAGTGGATACACAACCCATCTCAGGGGTGGTATTTCGGCTGAAAGAATACAGGCTGGACTGAGACCTATGGTTGGGTGGAACATTGCTCTCCCATAGCCAGTTGTTTGGATAGCTTCATCGTAAGGATAAGTGTTTCTTGAGGTTAAATCATGCTTATTCTGTGTTTTGTATTGTGTTAGTTAATGACTGTTAATTGTATGTTGAATGCATGTCTTAGTATGGTTTATATGAAGCCTGCACATAGCATGAAGAAGGGGATTGATCCTCTGCATTAGATTCATGACTTGCTTGGGATAGATATGCTGATGCATTCCAGTTTGTGTGTGTGATAATACGTTTAATTCCATTGTGTTTTCTTTAGTTTGAATCTTCACACATGAATTTTAATTTATTTATGAAATTGATGGCTTAATGAATGGGCTGAGATAGTCAAATAAGCCTGGTAAGTTTGGTCATGTTCTCTCCCTTGCAATGGATCGACGGGAGGGGACGTGACACCCATTAGCTCAAATTCTTTTCCTTCACTAGAAAATTTCATGAAAATTAAAATCCACTATTCCCAATGACTATAACCATTGAACGGTAAGACAACATCAGCACCACCCATTGGGATAGCAATCATTGGACTATTCAATACATATTCCCCCATAATAAGATTAATATCATAGCATTTCCCTAATCAATTTATGGATCCCCCATCTACAATCATTACTTGAAACTCTAGTGCTAGACATATAAAACAATTGATAACTTTTACTAATTTATAGTGAATGAAATTAGGAGTACTACCAGAATAAAAAAGCACTATTACCTTTTTATTTTTGATATATCCTTCGATCTTGAGAGTTTGAGGAGTGCTAGTTCCATCCAATGCTTGACAAGATATGGTAGGAGTAATCTCTTAGAGATTAATCTCTTTTATTTATTTAGCTTGAGATGGTTCATGTTCTTTTGCTTATTTCTCTTCACAATCTATGTAGAATAATTTCTTCTCACCACACTTATGTCCCCTACTATAATTGCTGTCACAATTAAAGCATAGACCTTTTTCTCTTCTTACATCCACTTTTTGATGTGTCAACCTTGTAGGTTAAGGTGGGTTAGAAGAAGGATCAATATTCTCTCTATAGTTGTTATAGGTGGTCCTTTTAGTATCCATCACCATGTTTTTACTTTCAACCTTCCTTTCCAAAATGAAATCCTTCTATAAGGATGTTGGTTCAAAGATACACACCTCGAATGTTATCCTTCAAGGTTTCAATAAAGAGATCCAACAATTTATCATCTAGTATTCCCTCCACTCTAAAATTTAACTTTTGAAATTGTTGAATGTGCCCGATTACTGGACCCTTTTTCCTTAGATTTATCAATTGGTTAAAGAAGGAATTGGTCTTAACATCATCATGATATGATATCAATTATTCTATAAAAATGGATCAAGAGGTAAAGGATTTATTTTTGTGTTCACAAATCCATTGGTACCACACAAAATCCTCATGTTCTAAATATAAATATGCAATAGTTACCTTTTGTAGATTTGGCACAAAATGTATATAAAAGAATTGTTCCATTTGGAATATCCATGTTATGGTTTCCTTACCATTAAACTTCCAGATGTCAATATTGGAGATTTTGATACCCCTTGGGTACCATCCCTTATTAATTCCATTATTAGAATTAAATCCTCTTGGAGTATGCTTATTAATAGAAGGTTTCTCAACATAGACACTATATTTATATTCTTGAGTACCCTAGGACACATCATCACCTTTAGGGAGATTTTCTCTTGGATTTTGTATGAGGTTAGCAATCATTTCCATATTTTCCTGCATATTATTATCCATATGTCCCATCATATTACTCTCCATATGGTCTATTCTTTGCTCCATCTTATTCTCTAAATTAACTAAATTTATCATTTTCATGTCCCTTTAATCAGATCTTCCAACTTGGACACCCGAAAAGATAGGTTTTCACTTTCATTGCAGGTAAGGGATGAATCCTTTGGTGTTTGATTGGAGTGTCAATTTTTCCACCACCTTTTGATGCCATGTGGAACAATAAAAATAGATACATAAAATCTTTATCACACCTTTGATATCAACCAAAAAATATCCTTCTACTAAAAGTTATTCAAATTTAAAATGGCATACCTTTTTCATATGTTGATTTGGAGTTTGATTTGTTGGCCAACCTTCCAACTAAGGTAACTCTAAAATTTTGGTCTCGATGAGTCTGAAATTTTTTTTTGCAGTATCCTGATATGTATTCTCTTCAATTCCATAGGTATGACCTAATTTTGATGTGCCAATAAAAGAGTGAAAGAGTACGTCTTTCCACCTATCTAATTTTTTGTATATGATTCTAAAATTTTTACCACAAATACTATGGTCTGTAGTCTTTCTAATTCAATATGTCTTACTCAATTTGGATTTCACATGGTCTAGATATAACAGTTTTCCAAGGACACCTTTTTGAGACTAGTTTTTGGGCTACCCATAAACCCTAACTTGCACAGAGTATATCTTAAAAAGTATAGATATCCAATAGGTGCAATTTTTACCACATGTACTTTGGTCTATTTTATACTTCCCCTCCAATTCTCAGTATATAAAACATTGTAGAAAAAAATTACAGCAAAAATTCCAAGATGACTAGTTTTGGAATCGTCCAAGTTCTAATACCAAATTTTATGCAACAAATTCCCCAAGAGAGATTAGATAGACATGAAAGAGTAGTACAAACTTAATAATGAATAAAATAACTAAATAGAAAGCCTCTTTAAGGGGGAAACCTCCTCATACAATGTACTAAATACATAAGACAAGATAAGATGATTTAAATGAAAACATCTCCTTGATATATATACAAGACAAATAGATACAATTACCACTAATGGACTCAAGACAAAATCAATAATAGAACAATACTAATATAAAGTTCCCAATTTATGGGGGAATGGGCCACATTTTAGATATTAATAGAGAGTGTCTTTCATGACTTTGGGTGGGATCAAGGTGGTGTCAAAGAGGGATTCTATTGTTTGTAGAAGGGAAGTGGAAATGGGGGCAGGTAGGGGGAGCAGTATAAGTGGATCAGATGAAGATCCCACATGCCCAATATCCACTTTATGTTTTTTCCCAACCATAAATAAAGTCAAGGTAAGGATATATGCAGTACCTTTGGGAATCTTGGTGGTGGTCACTCTCTGCCAACTGGTGACTCGTCTGTCAAATGTTGTGGGGGGTGGGCATAAATGTAGCACTTTTTCCTTGAATTCCTCTGGTTCTACTCACCACGGGTGAAAAAAAGTGTGGTCTCTATCCATGCTAAACCAAATGTTGGTAGTGTAGTTATTCATTATTTATTACTAAATCTGGACAACAACATGGACACTAGGTCATAATAACCTTGACCAAATGCATTGTCGTTAAAAGTTGTGTTAGTGTCTTACCGATGCCTCTTCCATGGATTGAACCATTCTGCTTCAACATGTATATATGCAAGGGGTGGGAACTCACGTCCTCTTAGTGATTGCTACTGCCACATGGAAAATGATACGAGAACATATCCAAAAATGAAGTATCCAGAAAATTTGTGCACATCTACACACGCTTGGAAAAACTCGTCCATAAAGTATTTGCACCAATTCAACTGAATTCACTGGATGCAAAATTTCATGATTGAAATGGTGTCCAAGGTGCATTTTCCCTTACTATGTTCCTTCATTGATCTACTAGTAATGACTTGGAAGTCAATCTTCACTTATGGGTTATTTATGTTCACAATCATGACACTCTTTACCCCACATTCGGTAGCATAGCACGCATACAAACTCAACTCTGTCCAAGTTCTACTCCGCTTATGTCCCCCCTAAACACTATATAGATTTCTTCATTGGTCATAGATAGTCCCGTTAAGTGGTGGATATCCTCAACATGTATTTGGTACTGGAAATCGATCCATAGGGAGTGGGCATGTACCTTGCGAATAAGGAAATTGGTGGATTTAAGCACTTCACTGATGGTGTTGAACACTAGTAACTCCTTTAGGCTCATTAGAGTGGATTTTTGTATTGGCTCAAAATTTGGTTTCCAGGTTGGCACTGCATGCCGATTGTTGAATGGGACTTATTTCATATAACACTTGGGGCTCATCTCTGGGTAGTTCTCTCTGTTGACACAAACCCAGTCGACAGGGGTTCCCGACACTATCGAGACCCAAACCATTGCGATCTCCCTGAGCACTGACCCAGACAGGTTTTACCCTATCCAGCAACACCTGCAGAGTAGATGAGGTCTCACCCGATATGTTTAGGGGAGATTTGACGGAACCATGTTTCCGTCGAATGAAAGAGGATGTTGTGCATAAATTGACTAACTTAGTGCAACATTCAGAAATAGACCTAAGCATTCAACTCAAGCATTAATCATAACCGCGACATCATTCAAGAGGAATAGAACCATTATTGCAAAAGATAAAATAGTAAAGCATTAATCGCGGCAAGGAAATGTCGCATCATTCATGTATTCATATCGCAAAATGCATTACTATAGATAGACAGGAAAGACACAGGGATGTTGCTCAAAATCTCTATCACATCATATTATCTTCGCAAAAACCCAGATACAATAGGATATTCATTCTTCCGCTTCAGATCAAGATCAATATTTTATATTCATGTTCTCCACATCGATATGATCTCCCGAAAGATAGATGCATAGATCCCCTCAATACTTACAAACCTACATCAATTTATAGGCTTACGCCTTTACATTTGTGGTCCACTTAGAAAACCACCTAACTACTTCTTAACAAACTTCTACAAAAACTAACCCAAAATCTCCCATAATGTGGTCAAATGACCCAAAAACCCCCATAGTGTGGTCTACATGACCCAAAATATACATGACGCGGTCCAAATGACCCAAAACTACAAAAATACTTGTCGCCTTGCTCGCTACTTTCCTCCTTTCACGGTACCTTTGGCCTTACATAGCATCTGCGATGCTGACTCACCAAACCACTAGCCAACAGGCCCCCAACACAATCTTGTGGCTTGCCCTCAATCCACATCAGGAGGACATGGTGTACTTAGGCTCGTCTGTCATTGGACTGTATCTCTGCAACTGTTCTTGCTGTCTGGATCTCGCTGTGATGTTATGATCCCTTTATTGTGATGATTGATGGCTTGCTATCATGTAATTCTCACCCAAAAATGGTCATCCTTTGGCTTGCGGTCATGCACCTCTCAAACTCATCCTCCCATCTCTAGGAACCTAGTGCCGACTGAGGAGAAATTTATGAACAACGCCGAGGTGTGAAACAGGCCAATGGCTCTGGCACATCTGTTTCACACTAGTAAACACGTACTACCGGGACGAGGGGGCTTCCACCCCCATCATATTTGTGGTTGTAGGGACCACGAGGCTTCGAACTACCACCATATGCCTACAACTCTCAGATGAGACATCGTCTTTGTGACACCCGAGTGTCCACGGTGGTTCCTGCTCCAGGCGCTAATGCACACTTGTCGTTTGGACCCTTAACGCACCTGGTGTGCCACCCTACAAAATGAAATGGATCATTTCCACAGCCTCCTTGGAATTCCTAACTTAGCTAGATTCGTGCCCCTCACGCAGCATGCATTCCTCTTCTCTAGGGAATACCATGTTGTTTGGCTAGACTCCAGTACCTGTATTTGTGCATTGCCCCTGTCCGGATGTTTGCCTCAAAAATCATTCGTAAACTTGTTCATGTAAGGTGCCCATCATTCCATCCCGCTAGTTCCTTGTGTGTAGACCAGAGTGGTGACACGAGGAATGGTGACCATATTCCCTTCAGCTGTCATGCATGCCATAGTGTGCGAACCATCATCCCTAGTACCTGTGGCCATACTACCATGGTGTGCTCCATGTGCCAAACATGCGTTACATCGGTGCCAATCCGGGAAAGAAAACGATCATACCTGGCAAATCGAAAAAGTATCCTTTGCTCATGATTCAGAATGATTGCTGATTTGACCTGATCGTGATCCTTCCACTGTCACGATCCTGCTCTGAAATTGAGACACAAACACTTCTACTTGCACATTCTGTCCTTGCTGGTGCGCCATCCTGCCATCGAGATATTGCTTTTTTTTTTTTCCCGATGCGACTCAGGCATTGCACTGCTCCAAGCTCGTCCTGTAGGGCTTCAACCTGCTACCATTGATCAACTTTGGGAGCATCGCTCCATCTAACTGCTGCAACTATACTGCTCCTCCTGAAGTTATGTGACTGATGCAATGTGGACCACGCCAATGCATCTACAATTTCCATGGGTGCTTCATAAACTTGCTGTCGCACAAAAGCACCAAGTCACCCTCCTAAAACTGTTTGTTCTTGATATGGCAATCATGCCAAGCCTTTTGTCAATCCTTATCCACACTCTGGTGGAAGCTTGCAATAAAGTAGTCTTCCTCAAGCTGCACTAAGTGCGCCAAACGTTCTCCTAATGTCGCTCCATCATCCATACCTATTGCTTCCACGATGTGCAGACTCAAAATGATGTACTCCATAGGAATAATCCCTTCTTGCCCATATACCAACTTAAATGGTGTCTATCTCATCAACCTTTTACAAGTGGTGCGTTACGCCCACAAAACAGCTGGAATTTTCAGGTCCCAGTCATCGCAGTTTACATTACAAACTTTCGTCAACGCATGCTCCAATAACTTGTTGAAAGCTTCTACTATCCCATTTTCCTGTGGATGATAGGGCACGCTCTTCTTATGCTGTATTTGCAGCTCTGATTTCAATGCGTTGACGGTGCGATTGATGAAATGACTGCCCTGATCACTCATCAACACCCTCGGGCAGCAAAACTGAGTGATGATGTTGTCAAATAAGAAACATGTTGTTGTTGCAGCAGAGCAATCTACGACTGGTGCATCCTCCTCCCATCTTGTCAAATAATTTGTTTCTATGATGATGTATCTTGCACCGGTGCGCTTCCTAGGTGGGTTGATAGGGCCCATGAAATCCACTTCCCATTTATCAAATGGCTGTAGTGTAACTTGAGGCATCAGTGGCATCTCATCCCTCCTAGAGGGCTTCCCAGTTCGTTGACAAGCATCGCAGGCCTGTGCATAATCTGTTGCATCATTGTGAAGCGTCATCCACCAAAGTCCTGCGCGAAGCACCTTTCTGGTAGTCGCACGACCGCCATAGTGCCCACCAGCTACTCCTGCATGTGCTTCTGACAAGATCTACCCTTTCTCATGAGGCAAGACACAGCGCCTCAAGATCTCGTGCGATCCCAGTTTGTATAAATCGCCTACAATTAGTTGAAAGTCTGTGGCCTTGACAACCAACTACTTCTTCTGACTGGTGGTAAACCCATCTAGTGCAGTACCTGTCACCAGGAACTGAATGATTTCTACATAGTACTCATTAGCTACTTCAACCTTACACAGTTGTGCATCGAGCAACCCATCTTCAATGTTGGTGGGTTCCTCTCCTGTCTCAATCCGTGACAAATGATCTGGTCGTGTGTTCAAGTGTCTTGGCTTCACAATCACTTCAAAGTCGAACTCCTGAAAAAGAAGTAGCCATCGACATATCTTCCCCCCCAACACAGGCTTGTTGACCAGATATTTTAATGCAGAGTGGTCTATGAACATCTTAAAGTGTCCTCCCAGTAAGTAGTGTCGAAATTTATGCAATGCATAGACCATCGCTAGACCTTCCCTCTTTGTAGTTGTATAGTTCCTCTCTGCAGATGACAACTTCTGACTTGCAAAAGTAATGGGGAGATCCATATCCCCTTCCCCTGGTTGCGCGAGCATTACTCCCAACGCTATCAATGAAGCATCGACATGGACATGGAATTCCTTGCTCTAGTCCGGAAATACCAGTATTGGTGTTGAAGCCATCTTAGCCTTCAGCGTTTCAAAACTAACTTGACATTCAGGGCTCCATTGAAATACCACATCTTTCTTCAGCAACTTCTCCATAGGGGCCGTGATCGCTGCATACCCCCGGATGAACTTGCGATAATACCCAGTGTGTCCCAATCTTGTTCTCAACTACTTGAAATTCATCGACGGTGTTAAACTTAGAATGAGCGCAATCTTTGCTGGGTCGACTAACAATCCCTACTTGCACACAATGCAACCCAGTAATATCTCGAATGGTGCACAGAAGATGCACTTTTTCAATTTCAGCGATATCTGATGTTGTCGACAACGCTCCAACATCAATCTCAGGTCTGCCATATGATCACTGATCAATCCGTAGACTGTCCAATCATCCATGTACACCTACAGAAACTTCTGAATGAAATCCTTGAAGGTGGAAAAGACTACTTGAGAGAATATCGTCGGTACATTCTTCAACCCAAACGGCATCACTGTATATTGAAAACAACCCGATTCTATCACAAAGGTTGTATTGTGGTGGTCTTATTTCGCAATTCTGATATGATGATAGCCAGAGAACCCATCCATGAAAGAATACATCTCTTGGCCACCCATGCCTTCGAACACCTCATCAGTAAACGGGGTCAAAAAGGGATCATGCAAGCAGGCATCATTCAACATCCGCAATTCGACACAAATACGCACTTCACTGGTCTTCTTATCCTACACCACCATAGGACTGATCCAGTTTAACTCCTCAACCAGTTCAATAATGCCAACATCCAATATGTGATCAAGTTTGACTTTGAACCTCTCCTTATGGTGCGGATTTAGTCGATAGGGTGGCTTCCTGACTGGTTTGGCATCCAGTTTCAACGGGATCTTCACCTCCCCCAGATCGCCTAAGATTCCCTTCATCTTGGAAAACTTAGTAGGGAACAAGTCTTGGAATTCATGCAACAAGTCTGTGACCTTCCCCATCATTTCATCATCCCAATAGTCCCCAACATTCGCAAACTTTGGACTTTCCTTTGTCCCAATGTTGACCTTCTGGAGCTTCAATGGTTGATTGATCGGATCAGTTGGTGCATTAGGTGCTACAACATCGCGACTTCCTTCGGATTCCGGAATATTGACATTCCGCAGATCATCACCATCTTCTGGCCCACCAGTGATATTATAACATTGCATCATGGACTGCATCTTGCATTGCATATGCAGATCCGCAGCATATGCCACCAGAAAAACCTTCAGAACTATGTTGCGGATGAGCTACAAAGCATTATGGACATCCGGGTTGGCATCCACAAAGATGAATGTATGAGTAAAACAAACTGTCAACTTCAATGAAGTGGTAATTTCTCCTCTCAACTCGGCTGCAGTATACCATGATCGAGGCATCTCATCCAGCATATGGACAAATGCATGGACCCACTCATCCTTGGGTCGCGATGCCCACACCATATGACATTCCATCAAATGATTCTCAGGATCATTCTATCCATCATATTTCCCTGTGTGGTAAACTTCGGTGTTGACAAAGCGAATCGTCAGCAATCTCCTACACTGCGGCCATCCAACAATTTATTTCTTATGTGTCGCCCATCAGCGTGTTGGAGCAGCCTTTAGTGCTTCCTCCAATGCTAGCAATCGTTGTGGTTCTAAGACCTTTTCTTCGAATGCCACAAGAAAATCAGACAAGCCGAGTAGCCCTTCATATACTAGCAGTGCAACAGTCTTAGTCGCAACGTGGCATAATTACTGCATGACTAACCCACACTTGTGGAGTGACACCTCATGCAGGCAGCTCTAGCAATTCTCTAACGCGTCATCAGAGTCCGGAGACGTAGAGCTGAAGCTGCACCACCCAAGCTTGCCATTGGAAGTCGGATGAATATAATATTCTGAAATATTGTATGCATGGTCCCATCCATTGGCAACCTCATCCTTCACCGGTTCAATATACTTGTGTCCTTCAGCCGGATCCAACGGAATGATGAATCTAAGGTCACGGTTTTCAAAAGTCATCATCCGGTTCTTAAAGTTGATTACTGTTGCACTATCGTTAGCCCATCCAAATCCCAATAACGCGGGATAGGAGCTTCCCCCTTCAACTACTTCGATCACATCGAAATCAGCGTATGTGTTCATTCCCTCAATGTCCACAACCAAGCGTGGAACTCTCCCAATCGGTGTCACCTTGGCCTGATTAGCCAGCCGAAGCTATACGGGAGACCAGCTCAGTGTGGGACTCCCCATTTTCTTCCAGGCTTGCTTGGTTAAGATGTTGCAATCCAAACCAAGATCCAAGATAACTGAATCAACTTCATAGTCTCCAATTTGAATGTTCATATGCATTTCCTTACCTGTCTTCCACCTCTGTAAGGAGTTTACTGCAGACTCTTGCTATCCCCTGGCTGGTCATTGCAATAGCCCTTGGAGCTCAGCAAGAGCATCTGGATCCCTTTCCAGTGATAAACAACTTTCAAAAAAAATTTGTAATGTACCTGACTGTCGCGATGGTCCTGCTTCTGAAGTGGCATAAAAAATAGGAGGCATGTCACAAACAATGACCTTATCATGATCTTTTTTCATCGTACGACGTGCCTGAAAGAATGCATCACACTCGGAATCAATGTCAAATGACACTTTCTTCTGTCTTGCTAACTGGATGAGTGGATGTGGGTTATCCTCTCCTGTTGTCATACCTCCCAGAGTGATAACTGTGATAGTAACATCTTGCGTCCTTGGTTCCGCATAATTTGTCGCAATAGTCGCACCCTGAGTATGATTCAGTGGCGGATTCCTAGGTTGGTTCACATTCTGGTTGGCATTCTGATTCGAACGCTGGTTCTGATTCTGGGCCGGTTGTTGCACTTGATTCTACATTGGTTGCTGTACTTGATTTTGGTTCTGCAGTTGTGGAACATTCCCCGCTTGCCATCGCGCAATCAACTGTGGACAGTTTTCCACAGTGTGATCCGTAACAAAAAAAAACATAAACTGTGTCTGCAATTGTGGGAAATCTTGCTGGTAGTGTCCCTGCACCCCACAGTGATAACACTGAACAGGTCCTTGACCTCCTTGTCTTCCTCTGAGACCAAATCCTCCACCACATCCTCCACGGAATCCTCCCTGCTACTGGTACTGCGGTTGATTGAACTATTGCTGCATAGGATTCGGTTGCAGTGGCACGCCTTGCCATTGTTGCATGTACTGTGGTTGTTGAACGTACTGATGAGTCCAATTTTTAGGTATTTGATAACCTTTTTTCCATAGTAAAGCTCAAGCAATGGCGAAGAAACACACTCATTTGTGGGAAAAATGTTTTACCTTAATTATTTAATGAAGTTGTTTTTGACGATTATTCTTGTATGTTTAAAATGCATATTCAATAATCTAATTCTATGGAAATTGAGCGTGATTGAGTAGGTTCAGGGGCATTAAAGGACAAACACGTAGAAGACTGAGGGATCATGCAGCTCGACGCCTTTTTCCTGATTTGTAGAGAACGCACTCCTGTTCAAGGAGAATAGGAATTTAGACATTTAGTTAGGTTCAGCATTAAGAATTATATAAATATGGACCTCTCGGGTAGCGAGAGGTCTCTGTTGACATTTTTGGAGAAACATTGTTTCACGTTTTTCCACTATTGAGATACTTCTGAGTTACAGACCTTTGTGAAGACATGGAGTTTATATTTTAATAGAAGATTGATATTAAATCCCAGTCAGCGTCTATAAGTTTCATTCCCTCCTAAGTATGGGTTGGAGAGGGCCCCTCCAACATGTAAGTCAGGGGATTTCCATTTTTTAGGTATTTCCTGTTGATGTATATGTAACTTCGGAATGTATTTCATATATATTTATTGTACCCTTATAAGAGATGTGTTATTCCTCTATAAGGAAGTGTCGTCATGTGTATTGACAAGTGTCGCAAGTGTGTGTAATTGGCAAAGGGTTATTAGACCACCATGTGTGGGGTCGGCCATGAAATATATATTATATGGTTGATATACCTAGCTAGACAAGTCAGCCCCATAAGGTCACTGGGCAAACATACTAGTATAAATAGAGATCGGGAGATCTCTATTTGGATCACTCGGAAAATCATACTTCTCTCACTCAAAAAGTGGCACACTAGTGAGGAGGAGGATCATCTGCTACTAGGAAACTATCTCAATGTATTTTGGTTGTACTTTGGTTGAGCCATTGCTCTCTCTATCTTTGAGGAAGTTGTGGGGTTTTTCACCTTAGGGTTTTCCCCACGGAAACTCTGTGTCTCTTGTCTCTCTTGCTTTTGATTCTTGTGATGCTTGACATGCTTGATATGATTGTTATGCATTGATATACTGTACATGTTATTCTCTTAGTAAAGATCCTAGAGTATTGTGAATTAATGCTCAAAATTTAACATGGTATCAGAGCTAACCTGAGAAGAAGACATTTTGCAGTGACGAAAACTTGAGTTTCTTGTTTATTGGGTTTCTCTCCACAGATTTTGGAAAAGTAGTATAGTAGATTGCCTCTACTCATCAAGGAGAATCTATCTATCCAATCAGAATTCAATTCTGAGCATTTTCATATTTGGCCCTAAAAATTAGGGTTTCCACAAAAATAGGAATTTCTGAAATCTGAAGACATAGCTAGAAGATACTTGCAAAAATCAAAGTTTAGAGCTTTGGATCGATATTTTCGGCTGGGTAGATCTCCGGGAAACTCAAACCCTAATTCAGGGCTCTCCCTAGTGAACCCGGGAGGACAAAAAGGCAAATCTGAAGGGTAAAGCTTTGCTGATCTCAAATTCTGAATACACCAGGATGATCAGTTCATCAAGGTGCATCTTTCTATCCTTTCATAAAGTTGAAATTCACATTTTGAATTTTTAGGGTTTTTCCGACAAACCCTAATCTGGGACCAAATCTAGTTTTCACCATTTCAAGTGGTAAGACATAAATCTTTTCTATTTCCATTTGAAGTAATCTTTAAGATGTCTCAACACACCAAGCTTGAGGATAAGCTTGAAGGGGATGATAACTTCTGAGCTTGGAAGTATAGGATTGGGTTAATCCTAGAAGAGAATGAGTTGGACTCATACATAAAAGAAGACATCCCTATCCTAGAGGATGAAGAGGCTAAGGTATTGCATAAGAAAAACTTGGTCAAGGCAAAGAGAATCATTGCTGATTCCATCAAAGACCATCTCATACCCCATGTGTCTTCTCTAAAGACACTCAAGGAGATGTTTGAATCTTTGACCAAGTTATTTGAAGGGAAGAACATAAATCGGAAGATGACTCTGCGGAATCAATTGAAAGGGGTCAAGATGTTGAATGGAGAAACCATTCAATCTTACTTCTCCAAGGTCTCTCAGATCAAGGAACAATTTGAAGCTGTGGATGAAGTAGTGGATAATGGTGAAGTTGTTATGACCACTCTAAATAGCCTTCCTAGGTCATGGGACTCCTTTATTCAAGGAATCTGTGCAAGAAAGAAATTGATCTCTTTCAGTAAACTGTGGGAGGAATGCTCCCAAGAAGAAGCTAGGCTTGTAGCTCGTGAAGAAAAGATGGGAGGTGAAGATCAAGCTCTTGCAGTCCACACCAAAAGGAACAAGCCCAAGAAGGAGCACTCTCACCACAAGAGATCCTATCACAACCAACAAAAGAATAAGAAGGATATAAGATGTTTCACATGCAATGAGAATGGTCACTTTGCTTCAGAATGTCCCAAGAACAAAAGGGATAACATCAACTCCAGCAAGAAGAAGAAGGGCAACAAAAGAAAGTTCCATGCTCATGCTGCCGAAGATGATGAACCTCCAAAGAAGAAGGCTAGGGAAGAAAGTGATGATAGTGATGATGACTTATCAAGTGAAGAAGAGTATGTTCTAATATCTACTCTCACAGGTACTATCTCCCATGGTTGTAATGATTGGTTAATTAATAGTGGGGCTTCCAAACACATGACTGGGTTTAAGGAATCTTTTGTAAACCTATCTGAACATGAATCACCCCATAAGGTGAAACTTGGGGATGATTATCAATACCCAATCAAAGGAAGTGGTGAAGCCTCCTACAACCTAGATTCTGGAAAATCTTTGAAGATGAAAGAAGTCCTTTATGTACCTGGGCTCAAGAAGAACTTACTCTCCATCTCTGCATTGGATGCAAAAGGTATGAGGGTTGCATTTGTGGATGGCCAAGTCCTAATGTGGCGAAAGGGAAAGACCATAGATGATGTAGTAGTTATTGGAGAGCAAGAGGGAGGTTTGTATAAATTGAAAGGACAACCTGAACATGCCATGGTGCATGAATCCATGGAGCCAAGTGAACTTTGGCATAGAAGACTTGCTCATATGCACTATAGCGCACTTCCAATTGCAAGCAAGGCTGTAGAGAGTCTTCCTGAAATCAAGACCAAACATGAAGGTGTTTGCAAAGGATGTGCAAAAGGTAAGAACATTAAGAAGGCTTTCTCAAGCAGTGAAAGCAAGGAAAAATGTATCCTGGAAATCATCCACTCAGATGTATGTGGTCCTATGTCATCCAATTCTCTGAGTGGGTATGTTTACTATGTCTCATTTATTGATGACTTCTCCAGGAAGACTTGGGTATACTTCTTGAAGAACAAAGATGAGGTCTTTGATAAGTTCAAAGAATTCAAAACCTTGATGGAGAATCAAACTAATAAGAAGATCAAAACATTAAGATCCGACAATGGTGGAGAATTCACCTCAGGTGACTTCAAGAAGCTTTGCAGTGATTTAGGGATTAAGAGGGAGTTGACTGCTCCTTATAATCCTCAACAGAATGGAGTTGCAGAAAGGAAGAACATAACAATCATGGAAGCAGCAAGGGCAATGCTACATGACCAGGATCTACCTATGCATCTATGGGTAGAAGCAGCTAGAACAGCTGTATATGTGCAGAACAGAACACCCCACAAGATATTGGACAACAAGACACCAGAAGAGGTCTTTTCTGGTAAGAAACTTGAAGTCAACCATCTCAGAATATTTGGTTGTCCAGTGTATACACTCATGTCCCAAAGGAAAAGAGGACCAAACTAGATCCTTCAGGAAAGAAGGGTATCTTTGTGGGTTACAGTGAAAGCTCGAAGGCTTACAGAATATACTTTCTAGGGTTCAAGAAGATTGATGTAAGCAAGGATGTAACATTTGATGAAAACTCAGCATTCATCAAATCAAGGAAGGAACCTATCGAAGTTTATGAAGAACCTAAGGAAACTAGATTTCAAGACACTACCTTGACTGAAGCAATTCCAGAAGTTGTTCGTGAGTTTGAAGATCCGCAAGAACGTATAGATCCACCCCGTGAGGATAACTCTCACAAGAGGAAACCTGCATGGGCTAGAGAGCTCATTCAAGATGTAGAAAGATTTGGCATTCCAGAAGAAGAACATAGAGCAAAGAAGAGAACCAGATCACATACCAGCTATGGTGCTTTACTCTGTGACATTATGAACAAAGAATCTTCCAGTTATGAAGAAGCAGTGGAAAAGAAAGAATGGAAGGATGCCATGGTTGAGGAATACCAATCAATAATGAAGAATGATGTTTGGGATGTTGTCCCAAGACCTAAAGAGAAGTTTGTTGTGACTTCCAAATGGATCTACAAAATCAAGCATGCTGCAGATGGTAGTGTAGAGAAATACAAGGCAATATTCATAGCTTGTGGCTTCTCTCAAAAGGAGGGAGTAGATTATGAAGAAACTTTTGCACCTGTAGCCAGGTATACTTCCATCAGAACAATACTTGCCCTGGTTGCAGCAATGAAATGGAAAATACACCAGATGGATGTCAAGACTGCTTTCCTGAATGGTGTAGTTGAAGAGGAAGTATATGTGGAGCAACCACTCGGTTTCGAAATACATGGCAGGGAGTCATATGTGTGCAGATTGAAGAAAGCCTTGTATGGCTTGAAGTAAGCTCCTAGAACTTGGTATGGTAGGATGGACAGTTTCCTACCTAGTTTGGGCTTTACCAAGAGTAAAGCGGATTCCAACCTTTACTACAAGGTTGAGGAAGGGAATCCTGTGATTCTACTCCTGTATGTGGATGACTTATTTGTAATAGGAGATGACAGGTTGATTGCAGATACTAAGAGGAAGCTTACTGCTGAGTTTGATATGAAAGATTTGGGAATGATGCATTATTTCCTAGGTATGGAGGTGTGGCAGAGTGCAGGTGGGATATCCCTTGTTCAAGGGAAGTACACAGTAGATATCCTGAAGAGATTCGGGATGATGGATTGCAAGGCCATGGCCACACCTATGGCATCGAATCTGAAGCTTCTATATGATGCTTCATCTGACCCAGTTGATGTCTCTATGTATCGTCAGATGATTGGGTCCTTGATGTACCTGACGAACATGAGACCAAATATTTGCTTTGTGGTGAACACATTGAGCCAGTTCCTGACGGATCTGAGGAGTGTTCACCTGGTTGCTGTAAAGCATGTTCTGAGGTACCTGAAGGGTATAGTGGATTATGGGCTCAAGTATGAAGCAAATCAAAAGTTTAATCTACAGGGTTATGTTGATTAAGATTGGGCCGGCAATGCTGCAGATAGGAAGAGCACATCTGGATGTTGCGTTAGTATGGGATCAGGTGTGATCTCTTGGTTCAGCAGGAAGCAGTCCTGCTTAGCACTGAGTACAGCTGAGGCAGAGTATGTTGCATCCTATTTAGCTAGTTGTGAGGCAGTATGGCTTTGGAAGCTACTATCTGAGTTATTTGATTTCCCGTTGGATGCTACTAGTATCTTTTGTGATAACCAGAGTTGTGTGAAGCTTTCCGAGAACCTAGTGTTTCATGATAGGTCGAAACACATAGAGATCAAATATCACTATATCAGGGATATGGTGTAGAGAGGAGCTGTGAAGATCCTGTACATTACGATGGAGGAGTAGATTGTAGATGTGCTGATGAAGCCACTAGCCAGGGTGAAGTTTGAGTACTTCAGGGAGAGGCTTGGTGTTCTTCATATTGATGACACTTCGAGGAGAAGTGATGCACACATTTGCAGAAGCCATTCCAAGCATGTTGGAAGGAGGATCCTTCACATGGCTGTGGATGTAAGCACTGGATGATGATAATTAGGATGATGCTCCAGTTACTGCTCTGTATATGCATCAAGAGGATGCTGGATATGATCAGTTGGATCATCTATATGTATATGTATGTACGCATCATGTTGGATGCTGGATATGATTAGTTGGATCATTTATATGTATATGTATGTACGCATCATGTTGGATGCTGGATATGATCAGTAGGATCATTTTTATATGTTTTGTATATGCATCATGTTGGATGCTTGGACCATGTATCTGTATATGTATCAGGTAGATCATGTATGTTGATATGTATCAGGTATGATCAGGTGGATCATGTTTTTGTATTTGTATCAGGTGGATACATTGTATGATTAGGTGGATCATGTATGATGATATGTATCAGGTAGATACTTGGTATGCATCAGGTAGATGCATTATATGATCAGGATGATCATGGATGACGAGCTTCAGGATGTTGCTCTAGATGACATGCAACAGGATGTTGCAGTGATGATGATCAGGATGATGAATGGTGAGTATCAGGATGATACTCTGTGGCTGTGGATCAGGTTATGCAGATGAGCATATAATTTGGCCCTAGGATATTTGCAGATAGTCTTTCGAGGTTTTGCCTATGGCATGTAATCTGGCCCTGGGATATCTAACAAATTCTCTTTTGAGGTTTTTCTCTGGGAGGACATATAATTTGGCCCTGGGAGATCTGCAAATAGTCTTGCAAGGTTTTTCCTATGGCATATAATTTGGCCCTGGGATATCTGGCAGATGCTCTTTCGAGGTTTTGTCTTATGGCATATAATTCGGCCCTGGGAGATCCGATAGGTTGAGCTGTGTGCTCGTAATAAGTCCTGGGATGCTCTTGCAAGGTTTTGCCATGAACACATGTAATATCGCCCTGGGAGATCCGATAGGTTGAGATGTGTTCCCGTAATAAGTCCTGGGATGCTCTTGCAAGGTTTTGTGGTGACTACATATAATAGCGCCCTGGGAGATCTGATAGGTTGAGCTGTGTGCTCGTAATCAGTCCTGGGATTCTCTTTTGAGGTTTTGTGGTAGGGTCACATGTAATAGCTCCCTGGGAGATCCGATAGGTTGGGCTGTGTGCCCATAATAAGTCCTGGGATGCTCTTGCAAGGTTTTGTGACGCACGTAATAAGTCCTGAGGATTCCACAGTATGGCCAGTGATGACGAAGACCTGCTGGTGGTGGGCCTACATTGAGTATGAAAAAGGACTGGCTCTGTAGAACTTCCTATGACGAGTAGAGTCAGAGATTGGTTGAGATAGCAGCAGCAGTGATGATGATGATGATGATGCATCGATGACGATGATCTCGAGAAGAAGACTTGTCTAGTAGAACTGTGTCGAGAAATACCTTCCTAGTTAAGAGGGAGTGTTGATGTATATGTAACTTCAGAATGTATTTCATCTATGTATTTCATATATATTTATTGTACCCTTATAAGAGATGTGTTATTCCTCTATAAGGAAGTGTCGTCATGTGTATTGACAAGTGTCGCAAGTGTGTGTACTTGGTGAAGGGTTATTAGACCACCATGTGTGGGGTCGGCCCTGAAATATATATTATATTGTTGAGATACCTAGCTAGACAAGTCGGCCCCATAAGGTCACTAGGAAAAAAGACTAGTATAAATAGAGATCGGGAGATCTCTATTTGGATCACTTGGAAACTCATACTTCTCTCACTCAAAAAGTGGCGCACTAGTGAGGAGGAGGATCATCTGCTACTAGGAGACTATCTCAGTGTATTTTGGTTGTACTTTGGTTGAGCCATTGCTCTCTCTATCTCTAAGGAAGTTGTGGGCTTTTTCACCTTAGGGTTTTCCCCACGGAAACTCTGTGTCTCTTGTCTCTCTCGCTTTTGATTCTTGTGATGCTTGACATGCTTGATATGATTGTTATGCATTGATATACTGTACATGTTATTCTCTTAGTAAAGATCCTAGAGTATTGTGAATTAATGCTCAAAATTTAACATTTCCGATTAGGTGTTTTACAGTGATGAAAATTTATATCGCATATGGAAGCATTTGAATGATGTCTTGATTCTGTAGTAATTTATAACACGTTCTGTAGTTCAGCAACACGGTTTCAGTAGTCTTGTAGCTGCTTTCTTCCAATGCACATTTTAAACAACGATTCCATATATATTAGCATTGCCTTCAAAAATCATGGTTTAGATCTAAGGTTTATGAATGTTTCCCATCATGATTAATTGCTTCTCGAGATTGATTGCTTTGATTTATTAATAATAGATGTGTAGCATGAGATGTTAGATTAGAATTCTGGTTTTATGCGTAAGTAATTACAGACCTTGCTTTCTTCAATTTAGAATAGCCCTGTTATGGCATTTCACTTTCATAGTCTAGATTCACCATTCTGCATTAGGTAGATAAATAGGAATATCTCTTTCACTTTTAGCATTTTTAATTCTTTAAAATAGATTTACTGCTTTTAGTATTTTAATTCTTTAAAATAGATTTACTGCTTTTAGTATTTTAATTCTTTAAAAATAGATTTACTGCTTTTAGTATTTTAATTCTTTAAAATAGATTTACTGTTTCCCAGTATTTAATTCCCTAGTACAAACAGTTTTATGTATTGAGTAGGCAACCCTTAAAACATTAATATTGATACCCAACTGTTGCTTGGTTTTTCAACCAAGCATGTGCAAGGATGCACCTATTAACTTGTAATAGCAATCTTCAAATAAAAGCAAAAATAATTATAAATCTAATCTAACATTAACATAAGCATGCGTAAAGAAACAAGAACTAAATCAATAACAAGAGATCTATGGAAGAAGAAGAGGAAAAAATAATAGATTTTTTGTATTACCTCAAAGGTGAGGATGTTTGGTGTTGAGTAGCTCCAAGGTTGAGGTGCTCCAAGCTCTAATGGTCTCTTCTCCAAGATGCTGAAATGGGGTCTTTAAACTCAAAATGGGAGGCAATGGCTCTCAATGAGAATTTGGCAGCATAAGGATAGGATGAAATGTCGATGGAAAGTGAGGAGCCTCTATCACCTTTTTATAGTTTTTGGTGATGGGGAATACCATTATGGTTTTAAGGAAACCAATGGTATTGGCCAACATGGTTTAGGTCTCTTTTTCCCTCTTTTGAATATTTTGAATATTTTTATTCCCTTTTAATATTTTTTGGGAATTCTAGACCCTTTTTGAGGGTTTTGTGTGTTTTTTGAGGAAAAATATATATTTTGAGGGAAAAAAGGTGTATTATGATCTTTTTGGTGACCTTTTGATGGCTTTAGAGGCTCAAATAGTGGAAAAGTGGACAAATGGGTCATGTGAATAAGGGAATGAGCTAGTGAGCACTTTTGGGTGTTAACAGATTGCCCCATGATGTGTGAAGGAAGGAGCTCATCGTATGGCCGATAGACATCATAGTTCTTTTGTATTTTTTCCTGGGGTTTGGAGAAGAGAAGAGACCAGTTGGAGACTGGAGCAACGACCCCTTGGAAGATGCAAAAACTAAAAAAATACATGTCCTCAAAATGAATGAGGAATAATCTGTGATGATGGATGAGGCGGGCATACCCATGCTTGTATCAAGACGTATACATAACAATTAGGTCCACGAAGGGGGGTCTGAAGAAATACATAAAAATATGCTGGTACATCATAATGGTCTAGAGGGGACACAATGCTGGGACATACTCATGGTCATATCATGACTGATCTGAATAACTGATACACTGGAAAAAAAGGCAACAACCGTTCTGAATAAGGTATCAGAAGGGTTGATGAAATACTGAAATTGAAGGTGTCCAACATCTGTAGGGACTCAATAAATGTGAGTCAACTCTGAGGAGTTATATGTAATTGTATACTCAAGGGAGTACAAAAGTGGGGTACATCTAAAAACTGTCGGTAAATGCAACTCGAATATCGATAGGAAAATGTAACTGGTTGTATCTTTAATCAGACTGTCATATGTGGTAGAGTCAGATGATATCCTGGGTCTTTAACAAATAACTGAAAGGACCGATACCTTGTACGATTCTCAACGATGCGATCAAGGTGTTGAAGTCGAGCATGTGAGAAACAATCATTTGAAGAGGCACTGAGGACTCCTTTCGAAATGATCCGTAGGCACTCATCACTAATAGTGATGAGTCCAAGGCACAGGGACCTCTGGGTCTATCCTCTGGAATAGATTTGGTTGGTGTCGACAGAGGGAGACTAGCAACTGCTAAGGCAATGATGTTTCCTTGGTAGGAGCGTGAGGTGTATAACTGAAGTGTGATAGTACTGATGGTAGGATTGATATACTGTGAGGATGGGGAATAACTGGGGTCATAGAGTGGGTGGACTCAAACTTCCTTTGTTTAGAGAATGATGACATGGTTGACCTGGCAGCATAGGAAACTGACTTTTAGGTGTGGGGATCATAGCTTAAAGGATCAGGGGTATGTATTGTAGACTGGAGTGACTCTGGGGGGGACAAGCTAATGGATGCTTTAGGGAGACTCTCCGGGTGACATACTGTAGAATGCTCTGAACAAAGGCGACCAAAATGGGGAAGCTGCCATATGAGTAGACATGATATGTTGTGGCATCGAGAAGCACCATTGGGTCCTTCTTTGTAGTTTTAATGAGCTCCAAGAAGGGATAAAAGTGTGCTCTGAAATGATAATATCCTGTGGATTTATGTGAGCCTAGGACTGTTCATGGTCGTAAGTGTTTTCATTTTAGGGAGTCTGAAAACGATAAGAAGATTCTGCAGTGGTGGTGGAGTACCATCCTGTGGATTTATACGAGCCCAAGATGGTGATTTCTCATGGTTGCTTTCATTTTTTGAGAGTCTGAAAGTGGTAAGTAGACTCCATTGGTGTTCTTTTTCGTAAGTTAGTCTCGAAGGCCCGAAAAAGCATAAAATGATGCAAATGGAGAACTCTTCTAGCCAATGTGACTAGAGTATTCCTTTCTCGTAATTAGTCTACAAGGTCCAGAAAAGGGGTAAACATCTATCAGGTAGATGCCCTTTCAAATACTTTTAGCGAGCATGAAAGGAAGCAAGGTTGCTCGACGATCTTTTCATTGTTTTAGGAGTCAGAAAAGAGCTTAACAGAAACTCCCTAAGTGCCTTTTTCGTAAAAGAATTGCTCAGCCTATGATATGTTGGGCCAAGTGTCTATGTGATGTTCTATGATGGTAGGATCAAGACCAGGAATCTCGGTATAAGACCAGGCGAAGACATCACGAAATTCTCGGAAGAGTTTCTTATAAGCTTGGGTTTCTTTTTCAGTGCAAGATGCACCCAAAGAGATAAGCTCATGTTTTCCGGGGGTGGTGGAGATGTCGATTTTTATAATGGGCAAAATGTTAGCCATGTTACCTTCTTCAAAGGCTTCTGGAGCTGGGATTGGGTCTTTGAACCAATCGACCTTAGTTGGTAAGAAGTCCTTGGATTCAACAGATAGTTGGTTTTCCATGGTGGACATAGACGCCTCAAGGAGGAAGTATGATCGATGGTGCATATCATCGCAAGGGTAGTCCGGTGTGGTGAGTGTTTCTAGAATTTCCTCATCAATATGAAAGTAGTGGGACCATAAATTAACTGGCTTGGGTTTATAAGTAGTTGAAATCATTTATACAGTATTTATTTCTTCTGAATGGGAAGATTACAGGGGGAATATTTCCTCAATAAGTGGTGGGGATATCTCAAGGTCAGCATTATTCATCTCATATAGTGCTGCTCTGTAATCTGGGAGATCGGGGCAATGATGTGAATAATGGTCGTAGATTTCGCATATTGCACAAGGGTGGTTTGTGTGCAATGATTTATCACGAGGTTGAGGTGGAAATTCTAATTTGACAACTGGGACGTTGGTGTCATCATCCAACATATTCATGTGTTCTTGAAGTGCTGGTAGTTGTGGAAACAGATGGGTAGCGTGGTCAATATCGTCACACAAGGAGCACTTAGGGAGCACACGGTTTGGGGGATTCTTAGCTAATTTGGGCGTCACTGGGGGGGTACGAGTTGTGGGTGCAGTGTTGTAGGTTGGTGGACCTCGGCCCCCAATGTTGCAGGATTGAGGGGGGACATAATTGGATGTCGATGTAGTGCCCCCTGTTGGAATCGATCGGTTTTAGGGGTTGGAAACACCAGGAGGTCGGCGATTTTGGTGGTTTCGTATGCCAGGTGGTGGATGGTTTGACATATTCATAGGTTGTACCAGTTGTAAAACAATGGTCGGAGTCGGTGGGGGAGTTGGGGAAGTAAGTACCATACAGGTAATCCTAACATTAAACCTAGAAGGCTGAGTGTAGCCATTACTGGCATGCTGACAACTCCTGAAAACGGAAACAAGAATGGGATTGTGTGAATCAGTGTTGTTCCAATATGACTAGGCATGATGGGTGCTTGTGGTGATGGTTGAGTTTATTGAGGATGTTGTTGTTCATTGTGTGATAGGGTACACAAATCAGATACTGCAGTTACGTGAAGAGGGGGTGGGATTGATGGGAAAGAGCTAGTCATGGGAGTATCCGAACATATCCCAGATCTGATTGATGAGACGAATGATGTTGGTGCACTAAGAATGGGTTGTTCGATCATGGGAAGAACATTTTCTAGTGTTGTGGGGGCATTGGGATCATAGTATGTAATCTGGTTGATTTTGACTACGCGTCCTTCATGGGGAAACATCATGATGCAGAAAACTAAAGAAGTGACAGCTTTCATTTTATACATGTAGTTGCATCCCATAAGGAGATTGTAATCAAGTTGGGCATTAATGACCTCTATATATATGAGAACTAGTTTTCCCCCAAGTTGTATGGGTACATTCACTAACAAACCTTGAGGTTGAGCTGCACGGCCATCGTAAGCTCGCAATGCGGTAGTTGATGGTTGTAGTGTTGGCGATCCAAGTTTCTGCCATACGAAAGTGGACATAATGCAGGTGGAGGTCCCTTCATTGATTATGCATCGATGAACGAAGAGGTTGTGAATGGAGATGGAAACTTGAAATGCTAGAGATGAAGGCATGCGAGGTTAATCTTGTTCTAAGTCAAAATCCATCATGTTAGAGTCATTAGGATCTATGGCACCGATGGAAGATAACAACAACTTTCTCTGTACAGGACAATTTTTTAAGATTTAGAGAACAGACATAGCGGTGGGGGACTGAGCTAAATCCTCTACAATGTTATAGTTGGAAGTTTCACGAGCGTTCGGGTTATTGTTAATTTGTCTCAAAGGGAAACGAGGTGCTTTGGGACCTCCGTCCATGGGAATATTGGGTATGTGAAGTGGTTGATCGGTTGGGAGAGTACTCGATGATGGGTCGGTAGGTGTGGCCTCAGGGGCGGATCCGTACTGATTTCAACGGGTTTGAAGATTGACATCATTTGATGACATCATTAGCAAATGGTGAGTGTTGGACTCTGCATGCTGGTAATCGGCGGTTGCATAGGTAATTTGCTGCTGTGGTGCAACAGATCCTTGAGGGGGATCATTCGGACAAGTGTTTACTGTGCCTTGGTTTGGTAAGGGATTTTGCAATATTATAGGTTGTGGTTGAGGAGGGGGTGCTAGCTGTGCAGCCTGTCCTTGCTATTGGGCATCATCGGTCTAGAGTTGACGCGCTTGATCTAAATGGGGACAATTATGTGTGTAATGGTCGTAGACTCCACATATGGAACATGGATGGTTTGTTCTGAAGTTATTATTTTTGTCCTGTTTCGGTGGACGATCAGGGTTTTGGTTGGGGGGGAGCAGCGTTATTATTTTTTGGGGGATTCGGTGGTGGTCCACCTTGGTTGTGTTGCTAGTTGTTTCCTTGGTTACGTCCTCTTCCGCAGTTTTGTTGACCTCCTTGGTTACGCTGGTTGTTATGGTTTGGAGGTTGGTTTTGCTGTGCGTACACATGCCCTTGGGCACTAGGTGGGTTTTGAGGTCGTGCAGTCTCTGGAGCAGGTTGCGGTGGGTAGTAAGCAGGTGGGTTATGAGGTGGACCTGTTGCTTGTTGCGGTTGTGGGTAACTTTGAGTTGGCGGAAGTGTTGGAGCAAGAGGTGCTGCCTATTGAGGATAATAAGCCACCTGGGCTTGCGGCTGGACCGGAGTCTGGTAGGCCTATTGGTTATAGTATGAACGTGGTGCATAAGCTGATGGTGCTTTCCCATAACACTGTGGTGGACATAAGGGTCCATGAGTGTGGTGGGTGTGTATTACTGGAGCATACGGAATTGTAGCTCTAGACTGAGATGTAGCCCTAGAAAGGTTTGAGGCATTGTTTGTACTCATCATGGTAAAAGGTTTGTTTTGTGCCGTAACCTGGTCGATAATACTGTCGGTGGCATGGGATGCCCCTGGCGCGTCATGGCGGGATGGATCGCTGCACGGGGCATCAGGTAAAATAGTGTATAGATATCCTGACTGGGAATATATGAGGTCAAATTGTTGAGCTTTTAAGATGGCTTCTTCTTCCGACTAGGGTCGTTCAGAAGCTACATCTTTGGCTATGAGGGGGAGGAGTGATTTGAGGAACCAGTACAAAAGGATTATGTCGTCAAGTTTTATCTTGCATAGGCTACGGCGCTTATGCCATTCATGGATATGATTAGTGATGTGTGTAGCGGTGTTCTGTCTACAAGACAAAAGTATTTCCACTCCTACATCATAGCGTACAAGTAGTTGAAAGAATTGAAGGAACGTTGAGGCGAGGGATGTGAAAGTGGGGTGTGTCCCATGTGGCTACTCAATGTACCACTTGGCTGCAGATCCAGTGAAATTTCTTTGTAAAAGTCTCAGTCTAATGGAATCATCTACTGTGGAGTTAGAAGAACACCATAGGTGAAACGACATGATGTGGTTTTGGGGATCCTCCCCAGCTTTTCCTTCAAATTTTGGGATATCTGAGGGAAGTTTTGTGGGCATGGGGGGCCACACAGGGTCGTGTCTAATAGGTTTTTTGGTTAACCTTGCCAAGTTTGGTAAGTTTAGACTAGCCATGTATGGGATACTGGAAGATGGGTGTGGCAGGATCACTGGGGCATAATTGTTAATGGTAGCATTATGGAGTGGTCCAGTGCCCCCTAAGGGTATGCTAGGTGTGAAAGGGATGTTTCCTCTAGACGATGTGGTGTGGGAGGTGCCTGCGCTTCCAAGTGCAACATGGGTTGAAGATGGGTTAGGAATGGTTCCAGTAATCCCTGGGATCTGGGTAGTGGTGATGAGGGGGGGGGTGATGCCCATGTTGGGCATACCTAATATAGGTGGTGGTCCTGTGTTGGGCATGCCTAAAGCTGGGGTGGCCCCTATATTAGGCATGCCTAAGGGGGTTGTGACTATCGTGGTTGGCACAGTAGAAGTGGGGTTTGTTGATGTAGCTCCAACAACACTAGTGAAAAGGGGGTCATATTGTGATCCAACCATGGGGTTAGTTGGTGATGTCTCGGTAGGGTGTTTGGATTCAGCCTCAGAATCAGATGTAAAATGAGGTGCGTCAGCATCGGATGACTATGTTCTATTCTGATGATGTGTGGAGTCAAGGGATAACGCTCTACGTCTATGACGTGTAGATTCAAGTGTACCGAACTGAGGGGGTTCACCCTGAAAATGGCGGGATCGTCTTAAATTCTCAATGGTGAGAAATGTCTATAAATGCCAATGGATGGTGGTGAGATAAAAAACTCAAGACCCTAATGCCGCGATGTGTGCAGGAGGGGAGTGTGAAACAATAATGGCTCTCAGGCCAACAACCAACCTCAAAAGCACTTATTATAACAGTTGTGCTATATTAAGTGGAGGAATCAAGAAAAATGGTCAGAATACCAAAAATCAAATGGTTCCTAGAAAAAGTGGTGCTTACTAGACCAGGGGGGTAGCATAGCATGAAAACACCTAACTAAAAGTGGTATTATGATTCAATGAAACATATCCTCTGCAAGGTGATGAAATCCAAGTCAGACAATATGAGTAGTGGAATCAAAGGCTAGATATCCCCCTACCGGGAGGGACACCGGGTAGACAATCCTAAAATTTTTTCACTAGGATACCCCGTTCATGACACGTTTGGTTGGGTGAATCTGCAGTTTGGTTCTATCTCCGCTGTACTCCCATATGGGTGGTACACCGAGAACTGCGAAAGGTATCCTTCGGTTACTGAATGGATAGCGGTATTCCACTCAGACTTTCGGAACCAGTCTGTCTACTTCAACCCTCCTAAGGGAGAGGCCTTCCCGATAAATTGGTATATAACTGTGTCAACAAATAATAAGGGATTTTTGGGACCCTAAAAGACAACCACTATGTCTCAGATGTAAATAATTGAGGAGTGTTATTGGAACACATAACCCCCCAATCCTACCTCGCTACAAGATTCTTTAAGTGTTCCCCAGGTGGGGTTAAAGTGTTTGTTGAGTTTAGGTATATTTTAAGGCTCAGTTAATTAAACATGTGGAAAATTGGGTGCAAGTGTGATTATTTAATTGAAAATGAATTTTCCTCGCTTGGGCGATTGATTACAAATTAAAAACAAGACGATTCCAATTTGCAAAAAATAAAAGGCTTTTTTTTGAAATGTAAATGCTTTAACAAAAATAATTAAAAAAACTATGGATTTTCGAAATAATTTTTAAAGGAAAGCAAATATTGTAAAAATTGTAAGAAATAGATGGATTTCTAAGTGCTTGCTTGGGCAAAACTATTGAGCAAATCAGAAAATGGTTCAAAATTTGCAAGGAAACGAAATCTATGATCTAAACAAACTACTAGAAACCTTTCTTTCAATTGTTGAAATTTTTTAAAAAGATTTTAATTGAGCATATGTAATAGAAAAAAGATTCACTATTGCTACAATAATGCTGGAAAATAGGCTAAATGGGCAAAAAATGCAGCAAATTGTTTTCTAAAAATTGGGCCGAGCGAAAAAACACAGCATCGCGGGTTTATGGGAAAAAATTGTGATGGGCATCGCGGGTTTCAGTCGCGAAGCCGCGTTGTGCAGCACGGAAAAAGACCGCGAAGCCACGATGTGTAGCGTGGAAAAAGGCCGCAAATCCGTGATGTGCAGTGTGGAAAAATGCCGCGAAGCCGCAATGCGCAGCGTGGAAAAAGGCCCGGAGGTCGCGATGAGTAGTGCGACTGTCGGGCGAAAAGTTGCGATGTGAAAACGGAAAAAAGAGTTGCCAGAAACGAAACCGAAAAGTGAAATTTTGGTCTGTTAAAGGCTACAGAAAGGGCCAACAGCTAGGGTAGCAATGAATATGTTGTCTAGTATGGCAGATATGCTAATTGGAATGGTAAAAACAAGTAAAAAACAAAGATCTAAAGCAAAAATTGCAAAATTTTAAAGCTCGAAACCCAGAGGAGTCGCCAAAAAACTATTACTTCGTTTTTTAACTAAGCATGTGCAAGGATGCACCTATTAACTTGTAATAGCAGTCTTCGAATAAAAGCAAAAACAATTATAAATCTAATCTAACATTGACATAAGCACGCGTAAAGAAACAAGAACTAAATCAATAACAAGAGATCTATGGAAGAAGAAGAGGAAGAAATAATAGATTTTTTGTATTACCTCAAAGGTGAGAATGTTTGGTGTTGAGCAGCTCCAAGGTTGAGGTGCTCCAAGCTCCAATGGTCTCTTCTCCAAGATGCTGAAATGGGGGTCTTCAAACTCAAAATGGGAGGCAATGGCTCTCAATGGGAATTTGGCAGCATAGGGATAGGATGAAATGTGGATGGAAAGTGAGGAGCCCCTATCACCTTTTTATAGTTTTTGGTGATGGGGAATACCATTATGGTTTTAAGGAAACCAATGGTATTGGCCAACATGGTTTAGGTCTTTTTTCCCTCTTTTGAATATTTTGAATATTTTGATTCCCTTTTAATATTTTTTGGGAATTATGAACCCTTTTTTAGGGTTTTTTGAGGAAAAATATATATTTTGAGGGGAAAAAGGTGTATTATGGTCTTTTTGGTGACCTTTTGATGGCTTTAGAGGCTCAAATGGTGGAAGAGTGGACAAATGGGTCATGTGAATAAGGGAATGAGCTAGTGAGCACTTTTTGGGTTTTGACACCAACCGCGACAAAGATTATCCTATAAGAGCCCAGATAGTGCCTACACCTCTAAAGTTTGTGTGTCCCCTGGGTTGATAATTAAAGTAGGCTCTTAGTACAACTGCCCTCATTAGGCATCCATATTGGGAGCTCACCACTTTTTGGCGCCGTTGCCGGGGAGGTGCTAAATCTTTTATGAGACATCACCTAAAAACAACACAAAAAGAAAACAAAAATCACATAAAACAAAAACATAAATACCTTTTTTTTTTTTACCAATGAATGCCTCGTCGGTAAAGGGATAGGTTTGGTCGCTTTCTGCCCAAGCATCCCATGAGAAACAATGGTAATAACATTTCTGACCATTCTCAGTTTCAATTTATACACTCTGAAAACCAAACTGACTCCACATACGATCCAAATAGAGACAACTTCACTACCAATTCCAGCTCAAACACCACGATGGCAAATGAAGAGGAAGAACCTAGGGAGCTTTTCACCTTTCCCATTAGCCTACCTCTTGGAGATGCCAGGATGAAGAACATCAATCCTAATAATCTACCAAACTTCCATGGTTTGACTTCAGAAGATCCTGACACATTCCTGTTTGAATTTGAGGTAGTTTGCAGATCATTTGATTACACTACTGATGCACAAAAGCTAAGGCTTTTTCCTTCCACACTGAAAGACCTATCACTTTGGTGGTTCATGAGCCTTGAAGGGAATAGTATATTTAGCTAGGATTAAATGAAACATGCATTCTTAGAAAAATATAGGGACTACTGCAAGGCCAAAGATACAAGGGATGAAATCTTTAGGATGCAACAAGGAGAAAGAGAGTCATTAGAAGATTATGCCCAAAGATTTCAACTCAGCTACAAACGAGCCAGTCATTGCACCTTGGATCCTGAATCCTAAAACTTGTCCTTCTTAGAGGTGTAAAAGAAGAGAATTTTGAAGTCTTAAATCTTCGAGGAGATGGAGATATATTCCAAACATATTTTGACCGGATCCTGCAAATCTTCAAAAGCTACTCTAGATGTAGGAAAACTAAGAATGGGACAAGGGATACACACACATCTACTGATGGATCAACACCTTCAGGACCAACACTTACAAAATATGATTTAGGAAACCTATTGGACGACATGAAGACTGACATCCTGCAATCTTTGGCCATGCAACTTGATGCTCTTCAAATAAAAAAGAAACAGGATGAAATTAACCAAGCCTTGGCAGTATTCTGTTCTCGTTGTAGAAAAAAGCATGAGAAGGGGCAGTGCACACTAAACACCATCAAAATATGTGGCCTCTGCACTGAGGATCACTCTACTGACAAGTGTCCCTTGTTTCCTTCCTGCAAAGCCGCTATCCAAGAGCCCACAACCGAGGGTGCAATAGAACAACTCTCCTTTGTAAATCAGAAGAGGAATAATTTTCATAGATCGTACCAACCCAACAACCAACATTACTATAACCAAGGAAATAACCAGCAGAATTGGAACTCTATACCATCCCTATGGCCATCTTAGCAAAATCCAAATTAGTGGTAGCAAAACCAACCTTATAATCAATCATACTACCCACAATACTACCCCTCATACCCCCCACCTTTTTCTCAACCATCCACAAATTATGGCAATCCATATCCTTATTCCTCATCAAATTGGAGAGCTCTGCTACAACAACAACATCCACTTATCATGCCACCACCACCTAATCAACCACCCCCCAGACCTCCACCAATTCCTGCCCAGCCAATCCCTAACCCTAACAACAACAGGCCAGGGAAGCAGCAAGCCTACAATACTGAAACGATGCAATTTCCCACTTACATAGTAGATACTGTGGAAATAAATGAGATTAACCTAAGGTCTGGAAAAATGCTCCAAAATACACCTACGCAAAACATACAACAACTAGAGCACCAGGAGCAAAGGACTCAACCTTATATTCAGCATCCTGATGAACCAAACCTTCCGGAGGACAAAATTATACCACTCACACGAACTAGAAACCCTCCATTTCCTGAAAATCTTGTACGAAGTACCAAGGATGAAGAGGAAAATGCAATTCTGAATGAATTAAAACACTTGAATATCCAAATCCCCATCTTACAAGCCATTAGAGACATACCCATCTGCAACAAATATATAAAAGAGAATTGTTTGAAGAAACCTGGAAGGAGAAAGCATGACCCACCAACTATTAATGTAGTGTGCCAATTAGCTAATCAAATGCTGGGTATCGTGCTTAACCCCAAATATCTAGACCCAAGTAGCCCCATGGTCCAAGCCAACATCAATAACAGACAAATCAACAGGAGCCTAATTGATTTAGGAGCAGCTATAAATGTAATGACCAAAGATACTATGATACACCTAGGTCTCCAATCAGAGGTTAGACCAACAAGTACAATACTCCAGCTAGCAGATACATCCACTGTGAAGCTTGAAGGAATGCTCGAGGACATTATAATCAATATAGAATCCTTGGAATACCCAGCTGATTTCATAGTCATCGAGGTAAAAAGAAAACTTAGTGGATATCCTATTATACTTGGAAGACCCTGGCTGGCAACTGCAGATGCTTACATAGGATGCAGGTCAGGCAACATGACCATCACCAGTGGCCAGTCTAGGAAAAAAATCCCCATTTACCCACCAGGCAAAAAATCCTTAGACATAGAATATCAAAATTGGACTGACGATTACAATGACACATTGAATAAAAACATGAGAGCTATCCTGACAATTGATGTTGCATTAACACTAAAATCCATAGATGAAGATGGTCATATAGATAGGTTTATACAAAATGATTTTCTAACGATGAAGGTCTCCAAAGTTTTTTTGACACAGATCAACAGAACGAAGGTGAATCTTGAAGCAGGAACTTGAACAAGATGTGGGCAGAACTGACATCTCTGGAAGAGCAAACAAACAAAACAAAAATTGTGGAAATTATACCAGGGAAAGCAATTAATATCAATTCTAATCTACAACCCCAACAAGAAGAACAGCTCATGAAGGTATTAACAGAGCAGAATAGATCTTTTGCATGGACATATGTAGACATGAAAGGTATTCATCCTGATATCTGCAAGCATTATATTTACATCAAGGAAGGTTCTATTCCTATAAGGCAACCACAAAGGAGATTAAACCTAGCATTGAAGGACATAGTCAAAACCAAAATACAAAAGTTATTAGATGTAGGGTTCATCTATCCCATCTCTGATAGTGAGTGGGTATCACCACTGGTCATAGTCCCTAAAAAGGGAGGCAAATGGAGAATTTGTGTGGACTACCGAGAACTTAACAAAGCAACCAAGAAGGATTAATTTCCTCTCCCATTTATAGATCAAGTACTGGATACTTTAGCAGGTAACAAGTTTTTCTCCTTCTTGGATGGGTTCAGCAGTTACAATCAAATCCTCATTCACCTAGCTGACCAGGACAAGACAACCTTCACATGCCCATGGGGTACTTATGCCTACAGCGTGCTTCCATTTGGACTTTGCAATGCTCCTGCAACCTTTCAGAGGGAAATTCTAAGCATATTTTCAGAATTTATAAATGATCAAATGGAAGTATTCGATGATTTCACACCCTATGGAAAAAAACTTCGACCAAGCATTGACCCATCTGGAATTGGTATTGAAAAAATGTATTGAGATGAGCCTATGTCTGAGCAATGACAAATGCAAGATGATGATGGAATAAGGTATTGTTCTCGGCCATCATATATCACAGAGAGGGATAGAGGTGGATCAAGCAAAAGTTTTAGTAATTAAAACACTACCACCACCTGTTAAACAAAGGGACGTGAAAAGTTTCCCTGGAGAAACAGAGTACTATAGAAGATTTATTGAAAATTATAGCAGAATTGATGCCCCAATGTTTGCACTTCTCACAAAATATACTGAGTTCATATGGACAAACAATTGCATGATAGCATTTAATAACCTTAAGGAAAAAAAAGTTACAGCTCCAGTACTCCAAGGACCAGATTGGGCATTTACATTCCACATCCACTTAGATGAATTAGATAAAGCAATCGGGTCTGTCCTTGGACAAGAAAAGAGAAAAATCCTTATGCAATATATTATATCAGCAAAAATTTGGCAGGGGAAGAATTGAATTACACTGTCACAGAAAAGGAATTTTTGGCTGTCATACATGCCATTAATAAGTTCAGACACTATATCACTGGTTACCAAGTTTTTGTTCATACAAACCACTCATCCATAAGATCTCTCATGAACAAGCCAAACACGAGTGCCAGAATCATCAGATGGCTGCTGCTCATCCAAGAGTTTGACATTACAATTTTAGACAAGCCAGGAAAACACAATGTAGTGGCTGATTTTTTATCTAGACTGACACATGGACAAGATAGTGAGGTAATCAATGACAGTTTTCCAGATGAGCACCTTTTTTCCATATCGACAAGAATCCCATTTGTTGACATAGCAAACTATCTAGTGTCTGGAAAGTTTCTAGAGCAGTACAATCACAAAGAGAAAACAAAAGTAATAAGACAAAGTGCCACATACACATGGATAGAAGGCATACTTTTCAAACAAGGACCATATCAGATACTCAGAAGGTGCATAAGAGAAGATGAGGTGCATGACACAATGCATGCCACACACAATGAACCATGTGGAGGACACTATGATGCAAAAAGGACATCCCATAAAATCTTGCAAACATGATATTATTGGCCAACACTCCACAAGGATACTTACGAATATGTTTCACACTGTGATCATTGCCAGAGAATGGGAAAACCAATACAAAAACAAGAGATGCCACTCCATCCACAAATCTCCTTGGAGGCATTTGAAAAGTGGGAATTTGATTTTGTTGGCCCATTCAACCCACAGTCAAATCAGAAAAGCTACATCCTCGTATGCACTGATTACCTTACAAAATGGACAGAAGTAGAAGCATTGGCTGTTGCAAATGAAACCAATGCGGCCAAATTCTTTACTGAGCAGATCTTTCACAGGTTTGGGGTGCCAAGAGAAGTAGTTTCTGATCAGGGCCCACATTTTACATCAAATTTAATTGAAGACTTGATGAAAAGAAACAATGTAAAGCACAGACAGTCATCCTCCTACCACCTCAAGAAAATGGTCAAGCTGAGGTAACCAACAGGGAATTAGAGAGAATCTTGACAAAAACTGTCCAAATTCACAAAAAGGATTGGGCTGACAGACTTAGTGAGGCAGTTTGGGCTTACAATACGACATGGAAAACAACTACAGGATTCACACCTTATGAACTAGTCTATGGAAAAAAGGTCATGCTGCCAATCGTATTTGAAATAAAGAAATTAAGAATTGCAACAAATTTACATATGGACCTATCAGAAATTCAAAATGAACACATGCTACAGCTGAATCAACTAGATGAGCACCGCCAACAAGCACTTACACATACCAAAATCATCCAACAACAAAGAAAAAAATGGCATGACCAACATCTAAAGGATAAAAAGTTCAACGAAGGATATTGGGCACTACTTTACGACTCCAGATTTCACACATTCAAAGGGAAGCTAACCACCAGATGGCTAGGACCTTACATCATTGAGCACATCTATGAAAATGGAGCAGTAAAAATTATTACAATAGATGAACAACAGTTTCCCATGATAGTGAATGGACATCGACTCAAACTCTACAAGAAACCACAGTCAAAAGAAGAGTTTACACAGGTACTCTACCATCAAAAACTGATGCTGATAGAAAATATGACAAAGCATTGAAAAATGAACCAAAAAAAGAAAGAAAGAAAAATGAAAAAAAGAGAAAAAAAAACGAAAAAAGAGAAAGGAATGAAAAAATCATAAAAAGTAACAGGCCAAATTACAGGGCCATGTATATCCCTATGAAAGATCTAGCATTACTATTGCAAAGAAAAATATCAACCACAATTCAAGCGAGCAAGGAAATTCTCAAACATTTTCAGCAATCAAGCAAGCCAGATATGCAGTCAAGAGAGCCAACAAAATTATCTACCACTACAGGTACAATCCAAGCACACTCTTCATTCAACTCTGCCATATCATCACGAGATCCTGACCATACTTCGAGAGAGCCTGCAATTGATTCAAGTGAGGCTGCCATTTATTCAAAAGAGCCAGTCACATACTTCCATGCAATCATCCAATATGAAGCATCATCACATGAGTCGTATCAACAACTGGCACAACTTTCAAAAGAAAATAGTTCAGCAAATTCAAACGAGCAAAAAAAAAAAAAGCAGCCCACACACGTAACTACTGACATGTAGAAATCTACTATAGAATCCGCCATCCATGAAAAACGCACCAGATCATCAATGCAGGTACGCATACATAGCAAGGTAATCTCTAGAATGATTTTATTTTATTCTTAAGGTAAAACATTATCCCACACTACATTCATTTCTAGTCAGCTGAGGACAGCTTCCATTTTAAATTGGAGGCATGGTAGAATGACCTTAATAAGTCATGATTCGCTACCTAAGTCATATCACCCTCAACAAATCATGATCACAACCCTCATCATATGAAGTATAGAGATCGATCATGGGAAAGAAAGGGATTAAAAATGGCAAGTACAAGAATGATGGAAAGGATAGGTGCGGAAATACAGTATGTAAGGTTGCATAATATTCCACGATTTTGCATATAAGGAACCTCTCGAAATTCCCAAGAAGCAACAAACCAAAATCTAGTGCGCTCACTCACCCAACATTGGAATCCTCGAGCCTGTAGGAAAAGCCCGACCAGTTGAGGGTATAAACCACATTCCAAAGTTCTGGTTTTGTCTGATCATAAAGAAGATTCTAAAATGACAAACGGTTTCAAGAAAAGTGAACCAGAGGATCACAACACCATTTATCAGAGCCTGAGAGTCCTGCAGATCATTCGCAATGCAGGCTGGATGCCTTTCATCCTTGCACTGAGAGGATACGATATAGGGGTAGCTCAAGAGTTTGCAATAAATTTCAAACATATTAAGGATGAACAATACGCCACCTTTTTAACACCCAAAAAGTGCTCACTACCTCATCTACCCCATTACATGACTCATTTGTCCATATTTCCTACCATATTTACCTTCAGAACCCTAAAATCCCATTAAAAAGCCTCCAAAAGGCATAAAAAGCCTCTAAAAGGCCTAAAAAGCCTCCAAAATGCCACAAAATCATCAAAAAAGCCTCCAAAAGGCTAAAAGACCCCTTTTCCCCCCAAAATTATCCAAAATTCCTCCAAAATAGCAAAAACCCTCTAAAAAGGGAATAAAAAATATAAAAAAGGAGGAAAAAGAGGAAAAAGGAGGAAAAAACCCTATACAGCTGACCTAAACCATATGGTTCCCAAAACCATGGGCCAACACTCCACCACTAAAAACCTATAAATAGGTGATGGAGACCCCTCATTTCATATCCACAGTCAAATACACCCTTACTCTGCCAAAATCACTCTTGAAACCCTAGCTCACCCTTGAGCTACTTTCATCCTTGAGTGCCCCTTTTGGCCCATTTACAACCTTTTGGAGAAAGAGAAGGATCAAAGCTGGAGTTTGGAGCAACCCTCTTGGACCATTGCAAGAACTTCACCAACCTCTACACCTGAGGTAAAATTTTAATACAAAAAAGAAAGATCTTCACCATATTTCATGTTTTTGTTATGTTTATTAATGCTCATGCTAGTTTAGACTTTGTATTGTTTTATTAATTTCATTTACTCTTTATTGAACTGCCACTAAGGAGTCCATTCTCCTTAGTAGGTGCTCATTTGTACAAGCTAGGGTGAAAACCCTAGCTACAGTTTTGGTGACTCCACTTGTGTTTCTTTTGAATTTCTGGTTATAGTTTCAATAGTTTTAAGCGTTTTCAATTTTCTGCAATATTTTTCTGTTTTTTCCTTTCGGCTGTCCCTTTCAGCTGCCGTAAACTGCGTCTTTTACCCCCTACAATTGCATTCTGACCACATTTTTCAGGCATTTACCTGTGATCCTACCACGGCTCTCAGACTGTTTTCGGTGCCCTGCCGGCAGATTCAAGTCTGTTACCTACGATCTGACCGTGGCTAGTAGCTTGTTTGGTGCGATCCGATGGTGGCTGTTAACAATTTTTATGCGTCCTACCTGTGGCTTTCAACCATCTTTCTGCAACCCGCCGGTGTCTTTAGGCCATTTTCCTGCGTCCTGCCTGCGGCTTCCAGCCATCTTTCTGCAAACCGCCGGCATCTTTAGGCCATTTTCCTGCGTCCTACCTGTGGCTTTCATCCATTTTTCTGCAACCCGTCGGCGTCTTTAAGCCATTTTCCCACGTCCTACCTGCAGCTTTCAGCCATTTTTCTACAACCCACCGGCATCTTTAAGCCATTTTCCCGCGTCCTGTCTGCGGCTTTCAGCCATTTTTCTGCAAACCATCGGCATCTTTAGGCCATTTTCCCACGTCCTGTTTGTGGCTTTCAGCCTTTTTCCTGCAACCCGCCTGCGGCTTTCGACCTGTTTCCAATGGCCTGACTGCAACTTTCGGCCAAAATCCCGCAACCTGTCCGCGACTGTTGAGTTGTTTCCCGTAGTCCAACCGCCCAGATTTGCCACAGACCCGCAGTCTGTTTTCTGCATTTTTTTTTCCTGTTTTGAACCCAGCACTTTACTGCAATATTTTCTGCACTTGCACAGCCATCTGTCTTGCCTGCATCCATCCTTCCCTACAACCTTTTCTGTAGTATTATTTCTGTTCCATTTACAGAATATTTTGTTTTAAATTTCAGCATTTTAATTGAAAAAGAGAAAATTTTGCATTTCAAAGTTTAAATTCTGTATTGTTATTTTTAGTTAGAAAGTTGCCCACTCTGTGGCACTTTTACTTGGGTTCATCATCATCTCACATGCACACATTCTATCACCTAATTCAAGTGAGCCTTAAAAAACTACTTAACACAACCAACATTCTAACCCCACTTGGGGAACACATAAGAATTTTTGTAGTTAGGTAGGATCGGGGGGATAGGAATCCAAATAACACCCCTCGGTTGCTTACACTTGAGACATAGTTGTTGTCCATTAGGGAACCAAAATCCCCTAGTATTTTTTGGCACGGTCACAACCAATTTATCAGAGGGCCTCTCCCATAGGAGGGTTGAAGTCACCAGACTGGTTCTGGAGGCCTGAGTGGAATACCGCAATCCATTCAGTAACCAAAGGCTACCTTTCGCAGTTCTCGGGATATCCCTGTATGGGGATACCGCGGCGATAGAACCAAATGGCAGATTCAACTTTTCTGGATGTGTCATGAATGGGGTATCTTAGTTGCCTTTCTTCTAGGATTGACTACCCGGTGTTCCTCCCGGTAGGGGGATATCTTTAGCCACTTGGCTCTACTATCCATATTGTCTGACTTGGATTTCATCACCTTGCAAAGGATATGTCTAGTTGAGTCAGAATACTATTTAGTTAGGTGTTTGCATGCTCCCTTACCTCCTTTTGGTCTAGCGAGTCCACTATTTTTATTTTTTAGGAAACCTACTGCTTGTTGGTATTCTGACCATTTCTGTTGATACTCCACTTATTGTAGCACAACTATTACAGTAAGTGTTTTGAGTTGGTTGTTGGCCTGAGTGCCATATTTTTTGAGCTCTCCTTCTGCACACTCGGTTGCATTAGGGTTTTTGAGCTGTTTTTTCACTCAACACAACCCCCAGATATTTGACACAATTTGTCACCATTGAGTCCCCGAGACATTCTCGGCGCCTTTGGGGTGAGCCCCCACAACATGGTTCACTTGACACCACCCGTCATAGAAATAGATCTTCATCACTTGATACCACTCATCATAGATCTCAAGCTTTGTCACTTGACTCCACTCGTCAATGGCATAGAACTCCGTCACCTGAGCTAGATGCCCCTTATTTTACCTCTGATTTTGAGGCAGAGTCTGAAAACCGCATTTACACTGCACCAACTAGCCCCATGGCTGGCGTGACTTCCACCCCTTTCTTTGTAGGGACCATTGGTGGAGCATCCACCACCACACTAGCTACCACACCTACTTTGGGTATGCCCTCGATGGGGCCCACATCTACCATTCCAATCACTCCACCCATTCCAGTAGCTAGAATACATATTCCCACTCCATCAGTGACTCACACTGCCCTTGGCGGCGCAGGACTGTCCCATACCACTTTTGTCCATACACTTGGGGGCAACCTCCCAAACCCTACCCCTACACTTGGGGGCATTGGCCCCAACATCGTCCAACCCACTAGTATGTCACATCCTTCTACTAGTTTGCCATTCATGGCTAGCCTCAACCTTCCTGACCTAGCTATACTGACTAACGATCCCATCAGACACGACCCTACATGGCCTCACATGCCCACCAAGCTTCCTTCCGACGTCCCTAAGTTTGAGGGAAAGGCAGGTGAGGACACCCAGAACCATATTATGTCCTTCCATCTATCGTGTTCCTCCAACTCCATAGTGGACGACTCTGTCCGCCTCCATCTATTACAGCGCACCTTCACTGGCTCTGCAGCTAAGTGGTACATCGAGCAGCCCCATGGGACCCATGCTACCTTTACTTTCCTTACCTCGACTTTCCTGCAGTTCTTTCAGTTACCTATCCGCTATGAAGCGGGAGTTGAGATCCTACTATCTTGCAGACAGAACACGGCTACCCACATCACTGACCACATTCATGAGTGGCGTCGACACCACAGCCTCTATAAAATTAAGTTAGACGACCGTATCTTCTTAGATTGGTTTCTAAAATCCCTCATTCTTGTCATTGCCAAGGATGTGGCATCCGAACGACACCAGTCTGAAGAAGAGGCCATCCTCAAATGTTAAATTTTGAGCATTAATTCACAATACTCTAGGATCTTTGCTGAGAGAATAACATATACAGTATATCAATGCATGACAATCACAATATGACAAGCATCACAAGAATCAAAATCATAAGAGACAAGAGACACAGAGTTTCCATGGGGAAAACCCTAAGGTGAAAAACCCCACAACTTCCTCAGAGATAGAGAGAGCAATGGCTCAACCAACGTACAACCAAATAACACTGAGATAGTCTCCTAGAAGTAGATGATCCTCCTCCTCACTAGTGCGCCACTTTCTGAGTGAGAGTGAGTTGCTTTTTCGAATGAATAAAATAGAGATCTCCGATCTCTATTTATACTAACCTTTTTGTAATGTCCCTTATTAAGAATTTTATTAAAATTGCAATTTTCCACTTTTTTCCCTAGTTCGACCTTTGACTAGTTTGGATCTCTAGGTCCCAAATTTGCCCCAAATGATCCCAAATCTTCTGAGAAGGTATATGAATGATATTAGAACATAAATATGTGTTTCAGGGATGCCTTTGGACCTTTAAAATACTTCTGCAAATCCTCTTTCAATTCTGATCAATGTAGGTAACTTTACTAGTGATTTTCCTTTGACTAGTATTGGCCTCTAGGTCTCAAATTGACTCCAAATGCCTTCAAATATTCAAGGAAGGTGTATGAATGATATTATAACTTGAATATGATGTTTATGGATGAAATATGTCCACCAAAAGACCTCTGAAAACTCTCTTAATATTCTGGACCAATTATGCAATTTTACTAGTGATTTGGGGTTCAAATCCCCCTGGGGTAAGTACTGAAAATGGCTTCCCAAATGCCTCCAAACCCACTCAAATTTATGAACAGAGGTATGTAATGTGTTAATTATTTTATTAAAGTCCCATATGCACCATTAATGTATTATTACAACTGTTCTCACCCTCTCCCATTCAACTACAAAAATCCCCAATTCGACCCTTGGGGAAATGGCACTATTTCACCTCCCAATACAACTAAACTGAGTAAAAATGCTTCAAATGCTCAAGTAAAGTACATGAAACTTGTATAAGACATCCATGGCAGTATATGGATCACAAATATATCATATAATCATCCATTCATTCGAAATCATCATCAATACATTGGTTCACAACAAGGTAGTGGGGAAATGGCATTGTTCTTCCATTAAAAATGAGATTTATACATTTATACTTGGAATTTCGACCTGAAACTTTCTGGAGATGAAGAACAGAGTATTTACTTCATATTACAAAATAAATGGGGCCTTAGAAGCTCCCCCAAAGAGTACAATAGCTCACCAAAAACGCCCTCCCTCAAGGATCAAGAATATGCCATCAAAACTGGAAATGGTTGAAGGAGCGAGCTGCAATAGACGAAACCATGATCTTCCCTGTAGCTTACACCTGCAAATAAAGACTCCATTAAAGCTCCAAATGAAAGTTCTGAATGGCCTTTCCAATTGCCAACTTGGATGGGAATCTTTCACCCTCGAAATTGGCTAAGGCAAGAAACTAGTCATCCACTAGCTCTCCCTCTTCACAAATGCAATTGCAAATTCTACAAATGATCAAAAGCCATTCTCATACTTCATTTCTACATTTTATAACCAACATTATCCTTCTAAGGGTCGAAATCCTCTCAATAGATTCAATAGATTTTCATTTAGAAAATATTCCACATTTGCCACTTGTCTCCTAGTTCCAACCTTCCATCTTCTCCCAAATTCGATTTTGAGTCTCTTTGGCTTCTCCAACTCCCAAATTCGCCTTCTTTGAGCCTATTTTTGGGGCTGACATGTAATAGTGGTCAGATGTCAGAGGTCAGGTCTGCAATTTGTCATAGTTGTCATAGATGCTCCATCATTGGTGTCATAGGGGCTAGGGAATCTAGCCCAAGTGTCCACAAACTTCCACTTTGACTCTTTATCTTCCATGGAGGTTACCAATCCTTCCAAATTCGACCTAAGATGCTCAATGACATGTGTTATGACTTACCAACTCACCCAAGAGTGTTCACATTCCCATTAATTCGAATTTGCAAAAGAGAGATACCATGTATTATGAAAAATCAAGCTAGTGTGGGTCCCACATCCTCCATATGTCTCCAAAACCATTTGTCACTTAGGATTTCTCTTGAATTTCTTTATTCACTCTATTTATTAAATACTTGAACCCTTCTAATGTCTAAACATCATTTATTATCCCCCTTATTCCAAATCCCAAAGCTTCCACCCCAAACCTAGGAAACTAGTAATTTTCCTCCTTGGCAATTATTTGACCCTTAACATCAATTTTACAAACTCTAATGAATATGACTAATGTGATTAGGCCATTGTGACCCAATTCCAAATTTGGGACATGACAAATCCTCCCTTCCCAATATTGCTTGTCCTCAAGCAATTTCAAACATGGGTGTTGAAGAACCTGCTTTCTGTATAATTCTTTGAAGTTGCCATTGAATTGCCAAACCTTGAGTCTTTGAGTTTCCATGAATATTTTAGAGAGGAACCACCATCCTTGCTGCTGCACTACTCTTATTAAAATCACTTTATTAAGTGGGGAATCCATCTCCCATGCTGCTTGCTTCCCCCAAAAAAATGAAACCAATGAGACAAAAATTATTCCAGGGTCCCATTGCTTGTATTGCACCCCAACAATTAAGAGTGCTCTCCAACCTACACCATTAGATAAGAGGATTCCTGGATCCCATTTTCTTGTATGCATTCTTCCAAACATCATGAGTACCAAATATATATCATCAAAGTACATAACAACATAATGAAAATGTACATCAAGGATATGCTTCATCAAAGAGTCATGAAAGTGCTTATACCTCCAAGCAAGTAGACCACCATTTTCCAAGTGCATACAAGCTTCAAGTGACCAATCAAATCTGCTCCAATGACATAGGTGAGGATCCCATGTCCTATAGTGCTGCTCCAAAAGGATGTGATATGCATCAAAATATTCAGCCATGTATTCTTTCATCCAAGAAGTGAATGAAGAATCTCCACTAGAATCTGAACCAAATAATGAGCAGAAAAAAACAAGGAGACTTCAAATGACTCAAAGAAGTCTCACCCATACATCCATGAATGTGAGAATCATAAATATGTAACAAAGTATGTGGCTGCCAACAAAAATGTTCTCCCATCATAAATCTATTCATCCAAGTGTTGGATGAAGTTCCTCTAACATCAAATGAACCCAGTGTTGAGCAAGAAAAACCATGAGTATTCAAGTGACTCAAATCCATATCATAGGTGCATCCATGTAGATGTGAATCATCATAAAGTGACAAATTATGCTGCTGCAAATGTGAATAAGAATGTGCTCCAACCATATCATCATAAAAAGTAAATCTAGGAGTTCCATACTCCTCATGTGGCACCATCAAAAAGAACCCTTTCACCCATACTTCATTGAGACTAATGTTGCAAAACATGGAATTGTAGGATGTAGGAGAATGAACCAAATCACCCAAATGATCAAAAAGTACAGAAGTTTCATCATGGGGAGGATCCATATGGGTAGTATCATGCAGCTCCTTCAAAAGTGTGAACTCTTTGTCATAGTTTGGTTCCAATGTAGAGGAATCATGCTCTTCTTTAAAAATTGCACAACCTTCATCAAGAGGCAATTCAAATTCCTCTTCCACCACATCAAGTGTTTGGATCTCTTCAAGTTCATCTTCAAACACATCAAGAACATTCAAATTTTCACATTTCTCATGATCCACCATGTCATGAGAATCCTCCAAACAATCTACCATTTGACAATCTGAAACATAGGAGGAAAAACAAGTATCTTGCAACTTTTCAAGAAGTTGCTCATTTTGAATTGTGAGCTTATGAATATCCTCATTATTTTTCAAGTATGCATCATGTAACAATTCATTAAGCTCAAACAAATGGTTTCTATCAAAAAGCAAAGACATGAAATTACCTTTGATGTGGCACATTGCTCTTTGAATCTTCTCCATATCTTCAAGGAAGGATGTTTCCTCCAATGAAGTAGCTCTCCAACAAGAATTTGACACCAATGCTTGAGTGTCATGGAGAATGCTGAGGGACTCTTGGATCTTCTTTTCATTCTTCTTTAAGGACCCTTCAAGAAAATGAGGCTTTTGCAAATGAACCTCCTCATCTTCTTCATTTTTGCTTGGACCAACTTCATGAAGCTCAAGTGGTGATGGGGAAGTTGATCTTGGTTCTTCTTCAACTGCTACAAGGTCTTCATTATCATGCTTAATGGAACTTGGGCTTGCAGCAACACTTTCAAAAGTGATCTCTATGTCACCAACACAGAGGTGTGAGCACCCATCAGTAGGTACTCCTTCATAGTTTAAGCATCCATCAGTAGATGCTCTTTGGTTCATGTCTAAGCTAGAAGGTGTCTCGAAATGATCTTCCATATTTTCAATAGAATCTTCTTCATGCTCTTGTGATGTCTCTTCATTTTTCTCCTTCAAGCAAGCTGATTCATTTTGCCCCTTGTTTTCCTTAGGATCGGTATATTTGGAATCCCTTCTTGAATAAATCTCAAAAGCTCTCCTCAAGGAGGACATCATTTCATGCACACATATATGATACTCACTCCAAGGGTTCTTACAAGAAGGGCATAAACCTTTCTTCACTAACTCCACATCTTCATTTTTGGGCCTATTTTCAAAAACATGTTCAGCATAGTACTCAAAAGACATGGCATTTTGTGTATTTTTGCTCGAAGCAAGATATTCTTGATATTTTTGATATTGTTGGGGCAAGGTTTTATATTTTGCTCTCCATCTTTGGAACTCACTCATAGAATTATCCTTGGTTGGTGTGACACATTCATATTCATCAGATTTAAAGTCATAAGAATAATCTTCATTTCTCTTGAAATTGTAAGAAGTGTTGCATGATGGCACCTCTTCCTCATACCATTCACATTCTGCTTCATATTGCTCATAAGCATCTGCATATTCCTCATAAGAATTGTACTCATAGGATTCATCATAATAGTAAGACATGGCTGCCAATTATTCTTGAATGTATGTACCTAATACACAGGTGCAAGTACCATGCTCTGATACCACTGTAATGTCCCTTATTAAGAATTTTATTAAAATTGCAATTTTCCACTTTTTTCCCTAGTTCGACCTTTGACTAGTTTGGATCTCTAGGTCCCAAATTTGCCCCAAATGATCCCAAATATTCTGAGAAGGTATATGAATGATATTAGAACATAAATATGTATTTCAGGGATTCCTTTGGACCTTTAAAATACTTCTGCAAATCCTCTTTCAATTCTGATCAATGTAGGTAACTTTACTAGTGATTTTCCTTTGACTAGTATTGGCCTCTAGGTCTCAAATTGACTCCAAATGCCTTCAAATATTCAAGGAAGGTGTATGAATGATATTAGAACTTGAATATGATATTTATGGATGACATATGTCCACCAAAAGACCTCTGAAAACTCTCTTAATATTCTGGACCAATTATGCAATTTTACTAGTGATTTGGGGTTCAAATCCCCCTGGGGTAAGTACTGAAAATGGCTTCCCAAATGCCTCCAAAACCACTCAAATTTATGAACAGAGGTATGTAATGTGTTAATTATTTTATTAAAGTCCCATATGCACCATTAATGGATTATTACAACTGTTCTCACCCTCTCCCATTCAACTGCAAAAATCCCCAATTCGACCCTTGGGGAAATGGCACTATTTCACCTCCCAATACAACTAAACTGAGTAAAAATGCTTCAAATGCTCAAGTACAGTACATGAAACTTGTAGAAGACATCCATGGCAGTATATTGATCACAAATATATCATAGAATCATCCATTCATTCGAAATCATCATCAATACATTGGTTCACAACAAGGTAGTGGGGAAATGGCATTGTTCTTCCATTAAAAATGAGATTTATACATTTATACTTGGAATTTCGACCTGAAACTTTCTGGAGATGAAAAACAGAGTATTTAATTCATATTAAAAAATAAATGGGGCCTTAGAAGCTCCCCCAAAGAGTACAATAGCTCACCAAAAACGCCCTCCCTCAAGGATCAAGAATATGCCATCAAAACTGGAAATGGTTGAAGGAGCGAGCTGCAATAGACGAAACCATGAGCTTCCCTGTAGCTTACACCTGCAAATAAAGACTCCATTAAAGCTCCAAATGAAAGGTCTGAATGGCCTTTCCAATTGCCAACTTGGATGGGAATCTTTCACCCTCGAAATTGGCTAAGGCAAGAAACTAGTCATCCACTAGCTCTCCCTCTTCACAAATGCAATTGCAAATTCTACAAATGATCAAAAGCCATTCTGATACTTCATTTCTACATTTTATAACCAACATTATCCTTCTAAGGGTCGAAATCCTCTCAATAGATTCAATAGATTTTCATTTAGGAAATATTCCACATTTGCCACTTGTCTCCTAGTTCCAACCTTCCATCTTCTCCCAAATTCGATTTTGAGTCTCTTTGGCTTCTCCAACTCCCAAATTCGCCTTCTTTGAGCCTATTTTTGGGGCTGACATGTCATAGTGGTCAGATGTCAGAGGTCAGGTCTGCAATTTGTCATAGTTGTCATAGATGCTCCATCATTGGTGTCATAGGGGCTAGGGAATCTAGCCCAAGTGTCCACAAACTTCCACTTTGACTCTTTATCTTCCATGGAGGTTACCAATCCTTCCAAATTCGACCTAAGATGCTCAATGACATGTGTTATGACTTACCAACTCACCCAAGAGTGTTCACATTCCCATTAATTCGAATTTGCAAAAGAGAGATACCATGTATTATGAAAAATCAAGCTAGTGTGGGTCCCACATCCTCCATATGTCTCCAAAACCATTTGTCACTTAGGATTTCTCTTGAATTTCTTTATTCACTCTATTTATTAAATACTTGAACCCTTCTAATGTCTAAAAATCATTTATTATCCCCTTTATTCCAAATCCCAAAGCTTCCACCCCAAACCTAGGAAACTAGTAATTTTCCTCCTTGGCAATTATTTGACCCTTAACATCAATTTTACAAACTCTAATGAATATGACTAATGTGATTAGGCCATTGTGACCCAATTCCAAATTTGGGACATGACACTTTTTGCCTAGTGACCTTATGGGGCTGACTTGTCTAGCTAGGTACATCCACATTATAATATATATAATTCAGGGCCGACCCCACATGGTGGTCTAATAACCCATCGGCAAGTACACACACTTGCGACACTTGTCAATCCACATGATCACACTTCCTTATAGAGGAATTACACATCTCTTATAAGGGTACAATAAATATATATAAAATACATAGATGAAATACATTCCGAAGTTACATATACATCAACACTCCCTCTTAACTAGGCAGGTATTTCTCAACACAGATCTGCTGGACAAGTATTCTTCTCGAGATCATCGTCATTGATGCATCGTCATCATCATCGTCACTGCTGCTGCTATCTCAACCAATCTCTGACTCTACTCATCATAGGAAGTTCTACAGAGCCAGTACTTTTTCATACTGGATATAGGCCCACCACCTGCAGGTCTTCATCATCACTGGCCATACTGTGGAAACCTCAGGACTTATTACGTGTGTCACAAAACCTGGCTGCAGCATCCCAGGCTATTACGCGCACACAGCTCTACCTTTAGGATCTCCCAGGAGCACATTACATGTGACCCATCACAAAACCTGGCTGAAGCATCCTAGGCTGTTACGAGCACACGGCTCTACCTGTCGGATCTCCCAGGAGCACATTACATGTGATCTCACCACAAAACCTGGCTGAAGCATCCTAGGCTGTTACGAGCACACGACTCTACTTGTCGGATCTCCTAGGAGCACATTACATGTGATCTCACCACAAAACCTGGCTGAAGCATCTGAGGCCTTTTTCATCCTGTCCAGATCTCCCAAGAGCAAATTACATGTGGTCATGGAAAAACCTAGCTGAAGCATCTGAGGCCTTTTTCATCCTATCCAGATCTCCCAGGAGCAAATTACATGCCATAGGAAAAAACCTCGAAAGAGCATCTGCCAGATATCCCAGGGCAACGAATTACATGCCATAGGAAAAACCTCGAAAGACTATCTGCAGATCTCCTAGGGCCAAATTATATGTCCTCCCAGAGAAAAACCTCAAAAGAGCATTTGCCAGATATCCTAGGGCACCGAATTACATGCCATAGGAAAAACCTTGAAAGACTATCTGCAAATCTCCCAGGGCAATGAATTATATGCTCATCTGCACAACCTGTTCCATGGCCACAGAGTATCATCTGATACTCATCATACATCATCCTGATGTACACATGATCACCTTGATCATCATCACTGCAACATCCTGCTGCATGTCATCTGGAGAATCTCGTCATCCATGATCATCCTGATCATACAATGCATCCATCTGATGCACACCACGTATCTACCTGATACATATCATCATACATAGTGTATCCACCTGATACATAGATACATGATCCACACAATGTATCCATCAACATACATGATCTACCTGATCATATCTGATACATATCAATATACATGATCTACCTGATCATACAATGTATCCACCTGATACATATACAGATACATGGTTTTAGCATCCAACATGATGCATATACAAAATACATACACATGATCCAACCGATCATATCCAGCATCCAACATGATGCGTACATATATATAAATGATCCAGCTGATCATATCCAGCATCCAACATGATGGGTACATACATATAAATGATCCAACTGATCATATCCAGCATCCAACATGATGCATACATACATACATAAAAATGATCCAACTGATCATATCTAGCAGAAACTAGAACATCATCCTGATGCTCATCATCCAGCGCTTACATCCACAGCCATGTGAAGGATCCTCCTTCCAACATGCTTGGAATGGCTTCAGCAGATGTGTCCATCACTTCTTCCTCGAAGTTTCCTCCATCTGAAGAATGCCAAGCCTCTCTCTGAAGTACTCGAACTTCACCCTGGCTAGTGGCTTTGTTAGCACATCTGCAATCTGCTCGTCCGTCGCAACATACAAGAGCTTCACAGCTCCTCTCTGCACCATATCCCTGATATAGTGATATTTGATATCTATGTGTTTCGACCTGTCATGAAACACTGGATTCTCGGATAGCTTCACACAACTCTGGTTATCACAGAAGATACCAGTAGCATCCAACGGGAGATCAAATAACTCAGACAGTAGCTTCCGTAGCCATACTGCCTCACAACTAGCTGAACAGGCTGCAACATACTCTGCCTCAGCTGTACTCAGTGCTACGCAGGACTGCTTCCAGCTAAACCAAGAGATCACACCTGATCCCATACTGAAGCAGCACCCAGATGTGCTCTTCCTATCTGTAGCACTGCCAGCCCAATCTGAATCAACATAACCCTGCAAGTTAAACTTTTGATTCGCTTCATACTTGAGCCCATAATCCACTGTACCCTTCAGGTACCTCAGAACATGCTTTACAGCAATTAGGTGAACACTCCTCGGATCTGTCAGGAACTGGCTCAATGTGTTCACAGCAAAGCAAATGTCCGGTCTCGTGTTTGTCAGGTACATCAAGGACCCAATCATCTGACGATACATAGAGACATCAACTGGCTCAGATGAAGCATCGCATAGAAGCTTCAGATTCGATGCCATAGGTGTGGCCATGGCCTTGCAATCCATCATCCCAAATCTCTTCAGGATATCTACTGTGTACTTCCCTTGACCAAGGAAGATCCCATCATTCCCAAATCTTTCATATCGAATTCAGTAGCAAGCTTCCTCTTAGTATATGCAATCAGTCTGTCATCTCCTGTTACAAATAAGTCATCCACATACAGGAGTAGAATCACAGGATTCCCTTCCTCAACCTTGTAGTAAAGGTTGGAATCCGCTTTATTCTTGGTAAAGACCAAACTAGATAGGAAACTGTCCATCCTACCATACCAAGTTCTGGGAGCTTGTTTCAAGCCATACAAGGCTTTCTTCAATCTGCACACATATGACTCCCTGTCATGTATTTCAAAACTGAGTGGCTGCTCCACATATACTTCCTCTTCAACTACACCATTCAAGAAAGCAGTCTTGACATCCATCTGGTGTATTTTCCATTTCATAGCTGTAGCCAGGGCAAGTACTGTTCTGATGGAAGTATACTTGGCTACAGGTGCAAAAATTTCTTCATAATCTATTCCCTCTTTCTGAGAGAAGCCACGAGCTACGAATCTTTCCTTGTATTTCTCTACACTACCATCTGCAGCATTCTTGATTTTGAAGATCCATTTAGAAGTCACAATAGACTTCTCTTTAGGTCTTGGGACAACATCCCAAACATCATTCTTCATTATTGATTGGTATTCCTCAACCATGGCATCTTCCATTCTTTCTTAGTCCTCTTTTCTTTTGGGACATGAGTGTATACTGGACAACCAAATATTCTAAGATGGCTGACTTCAAGTTTCTTACCAGAAAATACCTCTTTTGGTGTCTTGTTGTCCAATATCTTGTGGGGTGTTCTGTTCTGCACATATACAGTTGTTCTAGCTGCTTCTTCCCATAGATGCATAGGTAGATCTTGGTCATGGAGCATTGCTTTTGCTGCTTCCATGATTGTTCTGTTCTTCCTTTCTGCAACTCCATTCTGTTGTGGATTGGAACGAGTAGTCAACTCCCTCTTAATCCCTGAATCACTGCAAAGCTTCTTGAAGTCACCTGAGGTGAATTCTCCACCATTGTCGGATCTAAATGTTTTGATCTTCTTGTCAATTTGATTCTCCATCAAGGTTTTGAATTCCTTAAACTTATCAAACACCTCATCTTTGTTATTCAAGAAGTATGCCCAATTCTTCCTGGAGAAGTCATCAATAAATGAGACATAGTAAACATACCCGCTTAGAGAACTGGATGACATAGGACCACATACATCTGAGTGGATGATTTCCAGGATGTCTTTTGCCTTTCTTTCACTGCTTGGGAAAGACTTCTTAATGTTCTTACCTTTTGCACATCCTTTGCAAACACCTTCATGTTTGGTCTTGATTTCAGGAAGACCCTCTACAACCTTGCTTGCAATTGGAAGTTCCCTATAGTACATATGAGCAAGTCTTCTATGCCAAAGTTCACTTGGCTCCATGGATTCATGTACCATGGCATGTTCAGGTTGTCCCTTTAATTTATACAAACCTCCCTCTTGCTCTCTAATCACTACTACATCATCTATGGTCTTTCCCTTTGGCCAAATTAGGAGTTGACCATCGACAAATGCAACCCTCATACCTTTTGCATCCAATGCAGAGAATGAGAGTAAGTTCTTCTTGAGCCCAGGTACATAAAGAACTTCTTTCATCTTCAACGATTTTCCAGAATCTAGGTTGTAGGAGGCTTCATCACTTCCTTTGATTGGGTATTGATAATCATCCCCAAGTTTCACCTTATGGGGTGATTCATGTTCAGATAGATTCACAAAAGATTCCTTAAACCCAGTCATGTGTTTGGAAGCCCCACTATCAATCAACCAATCATTACAACCATGGGAGATGGTACCTGTGAGAGCAGAGATTAGAACATACTCTTCTTCACTTGATGAGTTATCATCACTTTTTTCCCTAGCCTTCTTCTTGGGTGGTTCATCATCCTCGACAGCATGAGCATGAACCTTCTTTTGCTTCCCTTCTTCTTCTTGTTGGAGTAGTTGTTGTCCTTCTTGTTCTTGGGACAATTTATGGCAATATGTCCTTTCTCATTACAGGTGAAGCATATTCTTCTTTCTTTGAAGTGATGTAAAGATTTCTTGGAGTGAGATGGCTCTCTTTGGGACTTCCCTTTCTTGGTGTGAGCTGTGAGAGCTTGATCTTCATTCCCCATCTTTTCTTCTTGTGCCACAAGCCTTGCTTCTTCTTGTGAGCATTCTTCCCGTAGTCTACTGAAGGAGATCAACTTCTTCGTTGCATGAATTCCTTGGATAAAGGAATCCCATGACCTGGGTAGGCCATTTAGAGTGGTCATCACCACTTCACCATTCTCCACCATTTCATCCACTGCTTCTAGTTATTCCTTGATCTGGGAGACCCTTGAAAAATAAGATTGAATAGTTTCTCCATTCTAAAACTTTACTCCTTTCAATTGGTTCCATAGGGTCATCTTCCAATTTATGTTCTTCCCTTCAAATAGCTTGGTCAAAGAGTCAAACATCTCTTTGGGTGTCTTTAGAGAGGACACATGGGGTATGAGATGATATTTAATAGAATTAGCAATGATTCTCTTTGCCTTGACCAAGTTCTTCTTATGCAATACCTTAGCTTCTTCATCCTCTGGGATAGGGATGTCTTCTTTCACATATGAGTCCAACTCATTTTCTTCCAGGATTAACCCAATCCTATACTTCCAAGCTCGGAAGTTATCAGCTCCTTCAAGCTTATCCTCAAGCTTGGTGCGGTGAGACATCTTAAAGAGTACCTCAAATGGAAATAGAAAAGATTTAGATCTTACCACTTGAAATGCTGAAAACTGTATCTGGTCCCGGATTAGGGTTTGTCAGAAAAACCCTAAAAATTCAAAATGTGAATTTCAAATTTCTAAAATGATAGAAAGATGTGCCTTGATGAGCTGATCAGCCTAGTGCATTCAGAATTTGAGATCAGCAAAGTTTTGTCCTTCAGAATTACCTTTTTGTCCTCCCTGGTTCACTAGGGAGAGCCCTGAATTAGGGTTTGAGTTTCCCGGAGATCTACCTAGCCAAAAATCTCGATCCAAAGCTCTAAACTTTTATTTTTGCAAGGATCTTCCAGCTATGTCTTCAAATTTTAGAAATTCCTATTTTTGTGGAAACCCTAATTTTTAGGGCCAAATCTGAAAATGCTCGGAATTGAATTCTGACTGGACAGATAGATGCGCCTTGATGAGTAGAGTCAATATACTATACTGATTTTCAAAAAGCTGTGGAGAGAAACCCAATAAACAAGGAACTCAAGCTTCCATCACTGCAAAATGTCTTCTTCTCAGGTTAGCTCTCATACCATGTTAAATTTTGAGCATTAATTCACAATACTCTAGGATCTTTACTGAGAGAATAACATATATAGTATATCAATGCATGACAATCAAAATATGACAAGCATCACAAGAATCAAAAGCATAAGAGACAAGAGACACAGAGTTTCCGTGGGGAAAACCCTAAGGTGAAAAACCCCACAACTTCCTCAGAGATAGAGAGAGCAATTGCTCAACCAAAGTACAACCAAATAACACTGAGATAGTCTCCTAGAAGCAGATGATCCTCCTCCTCACTAGTGCGCCACTTTCTGAGTGAGAGTGAGTTGCTTTTCCGAATGAATAAAATAGAGATCTCCGATCTCTATTTATACTAACCTTTTTTCCCAGTGACCTTATGGGGCCGACTTGTCTAGCTAGGTACATCCACATTATAATATATATAATTCAGGGCTGACCCCACATGGTGGTCTAATAACCCATCGGCAAGTACACACACTTGCGACACTTGTCAATCCACATGACGACACTTCCTTATAGAGGAATGACACATCTCTTATAAGGGTACAATAAATATATATAAAATACACAGATGAAATACATTCCGAAGTTACATATACATCAACATCAAAGCCCAGCAATTTGACCTCATTTATGCCCAATCAGGTTATCTCTATACCATCATACCTGATGCCCCTCGTGGTGATTCCTCCCAACACGATGCGCCGGGGGCATCCCATGCCGCAGACGGCATCATTGGCTATATTGCCTTACATCGCCAACCCTTTTCCATAACACATCCTAGCCATGGCCCTGACCTTTCGCGAGCTACATCACAGTCTCGAGCAACCAATTCGTATGCTCCCATGGCACATCACCACCATTCCCACGGACCCTCATGTCCACCTCAGTGCTTTGGTCATGTGTCCCCCGCTTATGCCCCCCCGGTCGCACCTCAGCCCTATTACCACCCGCAGGTTGCACCAGCTCCTGTGTCCTCTCAAGCCCAACATGCTTATTACCCACCACAGGCATCCCCTGCGGAAAACCCACAACCCACTCCACAGACATATCAACAACCCCCACAAGGTTCAGCACCTATGCAGCCTCCCCCTACTTATTATCCACCGCAGCCTGCCCCCGCACCTGCACAACCCTAGAACCCACCTACGGCCCAAGGGAAAGTCTATGCCCAACAGAATTCGCAGCAGAACCAAAACAACAAGCACCAACAAGGCCAACAAAACCGTGGCAAAGGCCGTAACTGTGGGAACAACCCCTCTCCATACCAAGGTGGTCAACCTCCCAATACCCCAGACAACAATAACGTGGCACCTCCCAACCAAAACCCTGATCGGCCGCCCAAGCAGGCCAAAAATCCTAATTTACGAACAAACCATCCTTGTTCTATTTGCGGGGTCTATGGCCACTACACACATGCTTGCCCACATTTGGAGCGAGCTCGACAACTCTGGACTGATGATGCCCATCGCCAAGGGAACACGGCTCCTCAGGAACCACCCAACCCCCAACCCCCTCAGCATCAACCTTTGGTGCTGCAAAACCCCTTACCAACCCAAGGCATAGTGAACACTCAGCCGTTGGCTCCCCCTCAAGGCAACGTGCCCGCACACCAACAGATCACTTACGTCGCTCCTGATCAACCCATGTTCGACTCAGGTGCTCACCACTTGTTGATGATGTCATCCACTGATGTCAACCTCCAAACCCGTCGGAACCAATATGGCTCCACCCCTGAAGCCCCTCCCACTGACAAAAACACTAACATTCATCCCACTGATCAGACGTTACGTATACCTCTAGCTCCACTCGATGGAGCCTCCAAAGCACCTCGCTTCCCACTTCGTCGCATCAATAATAATCCCAATGCTCACGCTGCGTCAAATTACATCATTGTAGATGACTTAGCCAAGTTTCCCGTAGCCATGTCCGCGTTAGAAGTCTTAAAAAAATATCCTTCACAGCGCAAGACTTTGCTCTCCGCCATTGGTGCTATTCACCCCAATGATTCACAACTGATGGCATTCGATTTGGACCAGTCCGAACCACGCCTGCCTTCCAGTTTAGCGTTCCAAGTTTCTGTTTCTGTTCGGAATCTTGTCATCCATCGGTGCATTATTGATGAAGGTGCCTCTACATGCGTTATGTCCACATTCGTTTGGTAGAAGTTGGGATCCCCTACCCTCCAGCAGTCCACCACTGCATTACGAGCCTACGATGGTCGTTCGGCTCAACCCCAAGGTCTCCTAGCTAATGTCCCCGTCCAGTTGGCTGGAAAAATTGTGCTCATTGACATAGAGGTCATCAATGCCCAACTTGATTATAACCTCTTACTTGGCCGCAGCTACATGTATGCCATGCGGGCGGTTTCCTCATCTGTTTTTTGTACCATGATGTTCCCCCATGATGGACGCGTGGTCAAGGTCAACCAACTCACCTATTATGATCCCAATGCCCCCGCTGCACCCGAAAATGTTCTCCCCATGGTTGAACAACCTGTTTGTGGTGCAACTACCTCATTTGTTTCCTCCATGGGACCCGGACTTTACTCAGGCACGTCGATGACTTCCACATTCCAATCCATTCCACCCCCGTCACCCACGACCGAAGTCTCTGACCTCTGTACTCTTTCCCACAATACACAAACACCCAACAATCAACCGCCCTTGTTACCCAAACCACCATTGGTACCTAGTAACATTGGTGTTACACCCACCCACACAATCCCCTTCCTATTCCCTCCCTCAGGAGTAGTAAGTGCCTCGGTTATGGCTACTCTCAGCCTCCCCAGGCTAACCTTAGGATTACCTGTGTGGTATATTTCGCATGCCATTCCCCCGCCGACACCAAATGTCGTCCTTCAACCGGTGCAACCCATTGTCACTACTAGTCAACCACCTCCCGGTGTCACTACCCCTTCATCATCTACGAATCCCCCTCCTCTTATCAAGCCCACTAGGGGCAGAGGCCCACAACCATACACTGCTGTACCCCCTCCCAAGGCAGTTAAAAACCCCCTTGTGTTTCGTGCTCTCCCCAAATGCTCATTGTGTGATGAGTTAGGCCATCCGACTCATCAATGTCCATAATTACCTGCATTACAAGAACACATGCAAATGCTTGACGATGACCCCAACATCCCGGTTGTCGAACTCGATCCAACCCCTAAGACTTGTGATAAATCACTGCATACCAACCACCCGTGCCATATGCGGTATTTATGGCCATTACTCCCATCATTGTCCTGATCTCCCAGATTATAGAGCAGCTCTCTACGAGATGAATAATTTGGACCTTGAGATGGCACCCCCCACAATTGAGGAGATCCACCCTCCGGTATCATCCCCATTCGGAGAGATTAACACCATTTATATGATCTCTTCAACTACCACTCCCTCGTCAACCGATTTGACAACTCAAACTTTCCGCAATGATGAGGAGATTCTGGAGGCTCTCACTGCCCCAGATTATCCCTGGGATGACATGCACCATTGTTCATATTCCCCCCCAGAAGACTCCTCCTCTACCATAGCTACACAATTCACGGTTGAGTCATAAGATTTCCTTCCCACTAAAGTCGATTGGTTTAAGGATCCTCTTCCTGCTCCTGATGCCTTTGAGGAAGGTAGCATGGCCAACATCTCACCCGTCATCCACATTGATATCTCTAACCCACCTGGTGCTCTTGAAATCATTACCTTAGGAGCCTCCTACAGTGAGCATGAGATTGGAGAGTACAAAAAACTTTTCCAAGAGTTCTGTGATGTATTTTCCTGGTCCTATACCAAAATTCCTGGTCTCGACCCCGCTATTATAGAGCACCACATTGACACATGGCCAGATGTACCCCCCCGTTCACCAGAAACAGCGCCCCATTCATCCCTCCAAGCTCCCCGTTGTTAAAGTAGAGATTGAAAAACTTTGCCAAGCAGGATTCATTTATCCTATTGCATATACCACTTGGGTTTCAAATCCCATTCCTGTTAACAAAAAACAAGGCACCATCAGAGTATGCACTGACTTACGCAATTTAAACCGAGCTTGTCCCAAGGACAACTTCCCCACGCCATTTATTGACTAACTCATCGATGCATGTGCATGTCATGAAGTCCTATCTTTCATGGATGGTTTTTCCGGATACAACCAGATTCAGATCCATAAGGAGGATCAGTACAAGACTGCCTTTACCACCCCATGGGGCACCTTTGCCTATCGTGTCATGCCTTTTGGCCTCAAAAATGCTGGTGCCACCTTCTAGCGGGCCATGACCTATTGTTTTCATGACTTGGTCCATATCCTGCTAGTCTATCTTGACGACCTTACAGCTTGTTCTCGGAAATGATCAGACCACCTTAACGACCCCTGACAAGTTTTCCTATGTTGTCGCAAATATCAAATCCGCTTGAACCCACACAAGTGTGTCTTTTGCGTTCCGGCAGGCCATTTGTTGGGTTTCATTGTTTCCCAGAAAGGAATTGCTGTTGATCCCCTAAAAGTCCAAGCCATCCTAGACCTTCCCTCTCCTCGCACGCTTCGGCAGCTCTAGAGTCTGCAGGGGCGATCCAATTTCCTTCGTCGTTTCATTCCTGATTACGCCACTACTGTTCATGGTTTCTTACACCTACTTCGTACCCACATACCCTTTGTTTGGGATGAGCAAGCAGAAGCTGCATTCGAAGCCCTCAAGAAATCTCTCACATAAGCCCCATTGATCTCCCCTCCTGATTTCTCTCAGGACTTCATCCTTTACATCTCGACATCCGATTATGCCGTTTCCGAAGTCCTTGTTCAAGAAGATGCCGCTTGCCAAGAGCATGTCATATACTATGTCAGCCAGACCTTGTCTGGACCACCCCTACATTACCCATATGAGGAGAGACTAGCCCTAGCTATGGTCTTTTCCATCAAAAAATTGCGACACTACATTTTACTTAGTCATACCACAGTCGTCGTCGACTCCAACCCCAAGGTCTATCTTTTAAACCGGCGGCTCCTGCAAGGTCATGTTGCTAAATGGGTCATTATCCTCCAGGAATATGACCTCACTTTCCGAATCCCTAAGAGCACTAAATCCCTCGCGCTTGTCCAGCTCATCACCGATCTCCCCTCTCTTCTGCTGTCCCCACAAATCTCTGATGAGTTACCCGACAATCAATTGTTCATCATCTTGTCTGATGACCCATGGTACGGTGATATTTTGTTATACCTTCACACGCAAAAGTTCAGACCCAACATCAATCCTGATGGACGCCATCGTATCCGTCACCAGGCCTCTCGATATCTCCTCTTATGCGATGTCCTTTACTGGCGAGGGGTTGACATTATTCTCCATCATTGCCTTACACACGAGGAAGCCGAACACGTCCTCAATGACTGTCACAGTGGTGCCTGCGGCGGCCATTTCTCTGGAATGGCCACCACCCAAAAGGTTGTCCGCTGCACACAAGTGAGGAACATCTAGCCCCACACATAATAGACACCATCCAGTACCCACTCCACTAGCTGCATCTGGCCCCCAGACACCTTCTCAGGTGACTGGGACCCCAAAAACCCACAAACCCGCGGTCTACCCACGTGGACCATACAATCAATCCCCTGGGACCCACCACCTTACCCCAAACCCAATGAAAATGCAGGTATGAGTTTGTCAGAATACCTGTAGCTCCAGGATCTGAAAACGGCAGGTCAGATCGTCCAGAAATGCCACCTCAGCTCTGGTCCACTCTGATCACAAGTCAAAGTCAACAAGTCCAAATGACACTTGTCATGTTGGACCCACTCACTATTTATAGTCTGTTGACGTTTTCTTGTTTTGGCCATTCTGAACCCATACGGAGTCCATTTTTCGAACCGTTTTCACCACTGGAATCAGCACGACACAACCGTCATGATGGTCAACTTGTTCTCTTAGTTTTTCCACTTCATTTTTTGCACATTTTTTAGACACCACTCGTCGCCTCGGTTTGTGTGCCACTTCAGCTGCTCTCCGTCTTTGGTATATTTTATATCATAGAATTCATTTTTTTGAGCCCGTGATGATGCTTGAGATCATTTCTCACTCTCACCCCCATATTTTTTGGGTATTTTTCCAAAATGCCCCCTGTCACAGTGGTTTGTGTGCCACATCGGACGTTATTCGTTTTTGACACTTTTTATATTGCCATATTCATTTTTCTGAGCTCGTGATGATGCTTGAGATCATTTCTCGCTCTCACTTGGTACAGTTTCAACATTGTGTCCTGACACCTTGCTGCCTCGGTTTGCGCACCACATCAACCGCCATGGGATTGTTCGACATTTTTACATGAGCCATTCACTCATGTCATACTGTAATCGTTTCGTTATTTTGCCACCATTCATTATCCCGCAAGGAGGCCCACCAGTGTTCCCCCCTACCCTCGTTCTTGGTCATCATCAATGTTCCTTGATTGAGCACTTCCTCCTTGCCTGGCCATTCCTTTTGTTCGGTATAATTTTATTCCTTTTTCAGGCCGAACAAGTCCTTTACGAAAAATGCACTTAGGGAGTTTCTGTTAAGCTCTTTTCTGACTCCTAAAACAATGAAAAGATCGCTGAGCAATCTTGCTTCCTTTCATGCTCATTAAAGTACCTAAAAGCGCGTCTATCTCGTATAAGTTTACCCCTTTTCCGGACCTGGTAGACTAATTACGAAAAAGGAATACTCTAGTCACACCGGCAAGAAGAGTTCTTCATTGCATCCTTTTATGCTTCTTTGGGTCTTGGAGACTAACACACGAAAAAGCAACCCCCTGGAGTCTTCTTATCGCTTTCAGACTCTCTAAAATTGAAAGCAACCACGAGCATGAACTGTCCTGGGCTTGTACAAATCCACACGACAGTACCATTCCATTATTTCAGAGTCTTCTGATCGCTTTTAGACTCCTTAAAATTGAAAGCAATCACGAGCATGAACTGTCCTAGGCTTGTATAAATCCACACGACAGTACCACTTTACACACAATTCTTCTAGTTCCTTACCCCATGAAGAAGTCCCCTCGTGCCTCTTGGCACTATCATCGATCATCTCGACAGCACCCCCAATTAGGTTACCTTTGTTCAGAGTAGTCTGCAGTCTCCTGCCATTTTACACCAGCTTGAGTATCCCTCATCCCCGTCACTATCCTTGATCCATTACAGCTATGATCCCTTTCCCATCAGTCAGTTTCATATGCTGCCCGATCATCCCCACCATGATACTCTGAACAAAGGAAGTTTGAGTCCACCCACTCTACTTGCCCGGTTATCCCCCACAGTATGTCAGTCCTACCATTAGTACTCTCACACTTCGGTTCTCCACCTCGCGCTCCTACCAAGGAAACATCATTGCCTTGATAGCTGTAGGTCTCCCTCTGTCGATGACAGCCCCTCTATTCCAGAGAATAGACCCAGAGGTCCCTACGCCTTGGACCCATCACCATCTGTGGTGAGTGCCTACAGACCATTTTGAGAGGAGTCATCATTGCCTCTCCGAGTGGTTGTTTCTCACATGCTCGACTTCAACACCTTCATCGCATCATTGAGAATCGTGCAGGGTTTATATCCCTTCAGTTATTGGTCGAAGACCCTGGATTTCCCCTGACTCTAGCACATTGGTGAGTCACTTTGGAACGCCCAGTTATATGTTCCCGTGGATGTCCGGGTTGCGTTGGCAATTTTATTCAGAAGCCATCCAGTTATATGCTTCCTTGAGTACCCAGTTCAGTTCCAGTTCAGTGTACCATTGAGGACATGACTCCCCGTCACTATGCTCTAGCAGCTCATTAGTTCCTCTAGTACCACACCCAGCAGCACTGTCGTTATTACAGTGTACTAGTTCTTCAGCTCAGACATGGTCAGCCCAGCAGTATGTCCCAGATTTATGTCCCCTCTGGACCCTTATGATGTACACAGTGGTTCTCTATGTATCCTACAGGTCCCCCTTTTCGGGCCTCACTGTTATTTTTTATGTATCTTGATACGAGCATGGGTATGCCCGCCTCGTCCATATATTGAGATTCTTCCTCATTCATTATTTGAGGCCATGTATATGTCAGGTCCCCATATTTTGGACCCCATTGTTATTATTGTTCTATATCTTGATACGAGCATGGAAATGCCCGCCTCGTCCATATGATCAGATTATTCCTCATCCATTATTGAGGTTATGTACTTTCAGTTTTTGCAGTTTGTTTAGGATCGTTGTTCCGGGCTCCAGTTTGTTTCTTCTTTTCTCCACACCCCAGGAAAACCATATAAGAGTTATGATGTCTATCGACCATATGATGAGCTCCTGCCCTCACACATCAGGGGGCAATCTGTTAACACCCAAAAAGTTCTCACTACCTCATCGACCCCATTACATGACTCATTTGTCCATATTTCCTACCATATTTACCTTCAGAACCCTAAAATCTCATTAAAAAGCCTCTAAAAGTTCTAAAAAGTCTCCAAAAGGCCACAAAACCATCAAAAAAGCCTCCAAAAGGCTAAAAAACCCCCTTTTCCCCCAAAATTATCCAAAATTCCTCCAAAATAGCAAAAACCCTCTAAAAAGGGAATAAAAAATATAAAAAAAGGAGGAAAAAGAGGGAAAAGGAGGAAAAAACCCTATACAGCAGACCTAAACCATATGGTTCCCAAAACCATGGGCCAACACTCCACCACTAAAAACCTATAAAAAGGTGATGGAGACCCCTCATTTCATATCCACAGTCAAATACACCCTTACTCTGCCGAAATCACTCTCGAAACCCTAGCTCACCCTTGAGCTACTTTCATCCTTGAGTGCCCCTTTTGGCCCATTTCCAACCTTTTGGAGAAAGAGAAGGAGCAAAGCTGGAGTTTGGAGCAACCCTCTTGGACCATTGCAAGAACTTCACCAACCTCTACACCTGAGGTAAAATTTTAATACAAAAAAGAACGATCTTCACCATATTTCATGTTTTTGTTATGTTTATTAATGCTCATGCTAGTTTAGACTTTGTATTGTTTTATTACTTTCATTTACTGTTTATTGAACTGCTACTAAGGAGTCCATTCTCCTTAGCAGGTGCTCATTTGCACAAGCTATGGTGAAAACCCTAGCTACACACCTGAGTGAAGGGGTTACATATCAAGTTGGATGAGGAGGTAATTGCCAAATTCACTGGTCTATAGAGAGGTTTGTATTGGAGCAAGGATGACAGGGAGGAAAACCACCAAGCAAAAATAACATTCTTCGAGCAAGGAGAGGTCTACGACAAAGAAAAAAATGGAGTCAAAAGACTCTCCATGCCAGTGCCATGGGAGGACGTGGCTGAAATTGTTCTGAGCTACATCACATGCTCTGGTAGGTTAATCTATGTTCCCATGTTTCATTTTCGGATCCTGTTATCGGACAATCTTCCGAAGACAGATCTAAGGCGTGATCTCCCTAGCTCAATGAGAGTCTAGAACAAATCAAATAGAATATAGATCTACTTTCCTATATCAATAGAAGTGCAAATTAGTGGATAGATAACTTACCTCAAATTTGCAGATCCCTTTGCTCTTTGTTGATCCAATGCTCCAGCGTCATCAGATCTCCAGCTGCAAGACCCCGTTGAACATATAGATACTAGCAAATAGTGAAAGCATACATTTCATATGATTGATCTAAGTTAACAGTTAAGGAAAAAAACTCTAAACATCATCATCAATGAGACAACAGTGTATGGAAAGAGATTATATTAACTGTATAAAAAGGTGGGAATACATAGAAAGGATGAAGCTACAACCAAAGACTCAACGTCGCATCGTCCATCCAACATGTCCAATCCAAGTCTCCAAGATGGTACAAGCTTCCCAATCACCAATATGGGTTCTACCAGCATAAGGGTACCATAGACCTTCCCCCCTCCCATGGAGAGAGTGGGTGTTTATATAGGGCTAAAGAGATAGAATAGGTTGAGGATTAGGGGGAGATAGTTAAGGGATCTTTCCATAAGGTTAGGAACCGAAATGCCACCTCACCTAGAACCTAGGGATAGGCCTCCACATCACTCATCTTCGAGAATGGGCTCGAAGATACTCTTTTATCCAAATAATTGACATCGTCGCAGGTTGAATTAAGACAACTTGCGATGTCACATGTTGCACAAGGGCATACTGTGACGACCTTGAAAAGTAGGTCAGTTAAGCCCTCCAATCATGGGAAACTTCAGGGATGTGTTTTTACTCTAAAATGAGTTTAGGTAAAATAGCAAAGAGTTTACACAATGGTCAAGATGATGTCATTATCACAATGGTCATGATGACAACACTTGGTCATAATGACGGTACTTGCAACGGTCATGGTGACGACACTAGGTCAGGACGATGACACTTGCACAAGGGTGACGACATTTTGGTGTAATAGAATGCCCCCCAAAGCATGAAGCTGACAGAATGAGATAGGTGAAATGCTTTGTAGTAAGAAAAATGGCAAGGACTTGCTGGTTGGAAAGAGTTGCTGCAAAGATGACCTGAGATCCACAAGTCTCATACAACACAAAACATGGCTGCCGACCAATACATTGCAGATCCATGATAGTAAAGACTGACTGAACACAATCATGGCTATTAGACACAAGCGTAGATCCATGATGAGATGATAACACAGCCATGACCAATACAAAAGTTGATCCGTGTAATATGACTCAATACAAACTCCATCGCAACCTGGGTAAAACATGACTCCCCAGGGTCTTCAAGCTGAACCCGCAATGATACGAATCTATCCATGTGATTTCAAATGTCTCGACGCCGAACATGGTAGAAACCACTTGATTACTGGCCATTTATGTGAACTGTTAACAAGTGCGAGGGAGATCACCATTGATGTCAATGATTCCCAAGGTATCACAGTACATATCATCAAGCGTGAATAAATGAGTTAAAGTCGAACGTAAGATGAAATATTTCAATCAAGAGTCAATGATGTAAACTCATGTTGAAAGCGAGGTAACATGCCATTGATGCATGCAGGGCCAAGGTACTTGGTTTGTTTCTAGATTCAATCCTCGGATGATGAATTGATTTCGACAAGGATGAATCTGTTGAAGGAGGGCCATGATGAATCCCCCATCAATCGACACGAAACACGACAAAATATGTGTAGAGTAGATCAGATGGTACAGTAATGTGCAAGACTGACTCTAGGTAGACTGACATGATTGAAGGTATACTGACTGCAGATGATGAGTAATGAACATCTCTTGAACATGGGCATGGCATGACTTGGCATTATCGACATGACGAGAATGATACCAACCCCTAATGCAACTGATGGTGGAAGCATTTTTTGGCTGATCCAAAAGAGCGACGCAACTCATGGAATTGAAAAGACTCGAGGACAAACAGATTGTCCAAGTACTGAATGCAAATGCAAATGAGTGCCATGTTCAAGAGTGACAATGTACTACCGTAATTAATATGTAACACAAAATATTCCCTTTTTCCCCATCATGATTGATGAGTGCCTCATGTGTTTTTGACAAGCTTGATGAGGGTAACCAGATGCTCGGTATAGCTCATCTCATAGATGAGTCCAATCCCAAACGTTTTACGAACCTAGGAAAGGAGGGATTCGTCCCATAATGGGCCCTTCAATGTTTAAAATTTAACGAGTCTAGAGAAGGAAAACTCGGCGTCATTTCATGTTTAGAGAGTCTGAAAATAACTAAAGGAGACTCCAACGGTCCTTTTTTGTAAAGTTAGCCTCATCGCCCCCAAAAGGGTAAAACAACGCGGGAGAGGACTCTTCAAGCCATGGTTGGTTGGAGTATTCCTTTTTCGTAAATAGTGCTTCTTGGTCCGAAAAAGGGGTAAAATATCACCAGAAAGACGATCATTCAAATGCTTTTACAAGCGTGAAAGCATACAGTTCGCTTGGCAATCTTTTCCTATTTAGGGAGTCTGAAAAGAGCTTAAAAAGGACTCCATGAATAACTTTGTCATGGTTGATGACCGAGTATGACAAAGGAAAAAGTAAACTCGGAACAGTTCCTTTTCCGTAAATAGTGTAGCGAGGCTGGATAAAGTGATAAACCTATACTCGTTAGACACACCTTTTTACTCAAATTTTTAACGAGCATGATAATGGTATCAAAAGCACTCGGAATATTTTTCATATTTGAACCAGAGCATGAAAAAGTAACAACTAAGCTCAAACCACTTTTCATGTTTCAACCAGAGCACGAAAAAAGTGAAAAAGTAAGCTCAAATACTATCTTACTATTTTTAACGAGCTCGAAGATAGGTTGGAAGAATGTTCATGATGTCTGCTTCATTTTTTAACGAGATCGTAGAAAAAAATGAACTATGCTCGGGATAATTTTCAAGGTTTAATGAGCTTGAAACCTAAAAAAGGAAAGTGTGCTCGAAAATGTTCCCAATGGTGGATTTCTTCTCATCATGAAATCCAAAGGTTGGTGCATGCCCCCAGCATGATTGCTAGAAGTAAGTGAATTAGCTCCAATGTGGTGTGGACAGGCAATTGAGTTAACTTTAACGTAACTTCCAGAGGTTCAAGACATGCCCCCAAGCTTCATTTCATCTGCCTAAGGCATAGGCAAGTGAAAAGAAGGTTCAGGTACTAAGTCAATGGGAAGACTCGACTCAATGAAAAATGAGTTGTTTCATTTTTTAATGAGCTTGACACAAGATTAGAACTCTGCTCACGGGAACCTATTTCATTTTTTAACGAGCTTGACATAGAATGGGAAATATGCTCATAGGTTAAGGCCCATTGATGGGTTCCTTCCCAACATGATGCCCAGAGGTTGGTAAATGCCCCCAATATGATTGCTAGCGGCTTAACAAGGTAGTGTTTCGTCAACATGATTGCTGACGGTACGACATGTGGCATGCCCCCCAAGCTTCATTTCATCTAAAAATGATGCTTGCTAACCCAACTACTAACCTAGCTACTAATATGAAAATGTTCACCAGGGGAGGGAAAACGAGAATAAGAGGAAATGAAGGTTCAAGTTCTAACTCTAGCAAGAGACTCGAATCGATGGGAGAGAGATCTATTTTGATTTTTACACAAGCTTGAAATAGACAATAACTATTCTTGAGGGGGCCCATCTTATTTTTTAATGAGTTTGAAATGGAATAAAACTATGCTTGAGGGGGCCCATCTTATTTTTTAACGAGCTTGAAATGGAATAAAACTATGCTTGAGGGGGTCCATCTTATTTTTTAACGAGCTTGAAATGGAAAAAAAACTATGCTCGAGGGGGCCCATCTTATTTTTTAACAAGCTTGAAATTGAATAAAACTATGCTCTAGTGGATTGGTTTCATTTTTATGCAAGCTTGAAACCAAAGATAAACTATGCTTAAAGGGGTCTATCTCATTTTTGTATCTAGGGTTTTCACCCTAGCTTGTGCAAATGAGCACCTACTAAGGAGAAGGGACTCCTTAGTAGCAGTTCAGAAAAAACAGTAAAAACAATACAGTAAATGAAAACAGTAAATTTAAACTAGCATGTGCATAAACAGAAAAGACAAGATAATAAAATGCTTTTTTGATTGATTATACCTCCAATGTGAGGTTGGTGAAGCTCTTGCTGCAGTCTAGGAGGGTTGCTTCCAAGCTCCAGTGTTGTTCCTTCTCCTTCTTCCAAAGATGTTTTGGAAATGGGGCCAAATGGGGTTCTCAAGTGGAAATTAGCTCCAAAGGGAGAGCTAGGGTTTCGTGAGAATTTTTGGCAGAGTGGGGATAAGGATGATTGTGGATGTGAAATGGGGAGCCTCCATCACCTATTTATAGGTTTTTAGTGGTGGAGTGCTGACCCATCGTTTTGGGCACCATATGGTTTAGGTCAGCTGTATAGGGTTTTTGCTTTCTTTTTTCCCTCTTTTTCCTCTTTTTTGTATTTTTTATTCCCTTTTTAGAGGGTTTTTGCTATTTTTGGAGGAATTTAACTTATTTTGGGGGAAAATGGGGGCTTTTGGCCTTTTGGAGGCTTTTTTAATGGTTTTTTGGGGTTCTGGAGGCAAATATGGTAGGAAATATGGACAACTGAGTCATGTAATGGGCCAGATGAGGTAGTGAGCACTTTTTGGGTGTTAACAGATTGCCCCCTGATGTGTGAGGGCAGGAGCTCATGGTATGGACGATAGACATCATAAGTCTCTTATGGTTTTCCTGGGATGTGGAGAGGAGAAGAAATGAACTAGAGCTCGGAACAACGGTCTCGAACAAACTGAAAAAACTGAAAATACATGACCTCAATAATGAATGAGGAATAATTTGAAAATATGGACGAGGCGGGCATTCCCATGCTCGTATCAAGATATAGAACAATAACAAGGGGGTCCAAAAAATGGGGACCTAAAATATACATGGCCTCAAATAATGAATGAGAAAGAATCTCAATATAAGGATGAGGCGGGCATACCCATGCTCATGTCAAGATATATATAAAAAATAACAATGAGGCCCAATAATGGGGACCTGAAGGATTCATGGAGAACCATTGTGTACATCATAAGGGTCTAGAGGGGACACAGAATCTGGGACATAATGCTGGGCTAACCATGTCTGAGCTGAAGAATTGATACACTGGAATAACAATAGTGCTGCTGAGTGTGGTACCAGAGGAACTGATGAACTGCTGGATCATAGTGACGGGGGGTCATACCCTCAATGGTACTCTTAACGGGAACTAAATTGGGTACTCGAGGAAGCATATAACTGGATGGTTGCTGAATACAGTCGCCAATGCAACCTGGACATCCACGGGAACATATAACTGGGCATTCCGAAGTGACTCACCAATGTGCTAGAGTCGGGGGAAATCCGGGGTCTTCGACCAATAACTGAAGGGATATATACCCTGTGCGATTCTCAACGATGTGATCAAGGTGTTGAAGTTGAGCATGTGAGAAACAACCACTAGGAGAGGCACTGATGACTCCTCTCAAAATGGTCCGTAGGCACTCACCACAGATGGTGATGAGTCCAATGCGCAAGGACCTCTAGGTCTATCCTTTGGAATAGATGGGCTGTCGTCGACAGAGGGAGACCTGCAACTAGTAAGGAAATGATGTTTCCTTGATAGGAGCACGAGGTGGAAAACTGAAGTGTGAGAGTACTGATGGTAGTACTGACATACTGTGGGGGATAACTAGGCAAGTAGAGTGGGTGGAATCAAACTTCCTTTGTTCAGAGTATGATGGCGGGGATGAACAGGCAACAAATGAAACTGACTGGTGGGAAAGGGATAATAGCTGTAATGGATCAAGGATAGTGACTAGGATGAGTGATACTCAAGCTGGTGTAAGATGGCAGGAGACTACAGAAGACTCTGAACAAAGGAGACCTGATTGGGGGTGCTGCCGAGATGAGCGATCATGGTGCTGAGAGGCACTGGGGGACTTTTTCGTAGGTTAAGGAACTAGAAGAAGTGTGTTCAAAATGGTACTGTCATGTGGATTTATATGAGCCCAGAAAAATTCATGCTCGTGATTGCTTTCAATTTTAAGGATTCTGAAAGTGATAAGAAGACTCTAAAATAATGGAATGGTAACGTCATGTGGATTTGTACGAGCTCAGGATGGTGCATGCTCGTGGTTGCTTTCAATTTTAGAGAGTCTGAAAGAAAATAAGAAGAATCCAGGGGGGTGCTTTTTCGTGTGTTAGTCTCCAAGGCCCGAAGAAGCATAAAAGGATGCAATGAAAAACTCTTCTAGCCAGTGTGACTAGAGTATTCCTTTTTCGTAATTAGTCTACCAGGTCTAGAAAAGGGTTAAACTTATACCGGATAGACACCCTTTCAGGTACTTTAACGAGCATGAAAGGAAGCAAGATTGCTCGGCGATCTTTTCATTTTTTTAGGAGGTAGAAAAGAGCTTAACAAAAACTCCCTAAGTGCCTTTTTCGTAAAGGACTTGTCCGGCTCGAAAAAGGGATAAAATTATACTGAACAAAAGGAATGGCCAGGCAAGGAGGAAGTGCTCAATCAAGGAACATCGATGAGAATCAAGAACAAGGGTGGGGGGGAACACTGGTGGGCCTCCTTGCGGGATGATGAATGGTGGAAAAATAATGAAATAACTTCAGTATGAATGGAGTGAATGGCTCATGTAAAAATGTGTAACAATTAGATAGCGGTCGATGTGGCACGCAAACCGAGGCACCAAGGTGTCATGTCATGATGTCAATAAAGGTTCTGGTGAGAGCGAGAAATGATCTCAACCATCATCACAAGCATGAAAATATGAATCCGATGATATAAGGAATGTCAGGACGGACAATGGCCGAGGTGGCACGTGAACCAAGGCAATCGGGGGCGTTTTGGAAAAAATACCCAAAAAAGCTGAGGGTGAGAGCGAGAAATGATCTCAAGCATCATCATGAGCGCGAAAAAATGAATCTGATGACATAAAGTATATAGAAAATGGGATATGGCCGATGTGGCATGCAAACTGAGGTAGCAAGGTGTTGGGACACAATGTTGAAATTGTTCTTCGTGAGAGCGAGAAATGATCTCAAGCATCATCACAAGATCGGAAAACTGAATCTGGCGATATAAAAAGTGTCAAAAATGGAGAACGACCGAGGTGGCATGCAAACTAAGGCGACGGGGGGCTTTTTGGGAAAAATACCCAAAACATCTGGGGGTGAGAGGGAGAAATGATCTCAAGCATCATCATGGGCTCATAAAAATGAATCCGATGATATAAAGTATATCAAAAAATAGGCTACGGTCGATGTGGCACGCAAACCGAGGTGATGGGGGTGTCTAAAAAATGCTCAAAAAATGATGCGGAAAAAATAAAGACATGATTCGACCATCACGACGGTTTCATTGTGCTAATTCCAGTGGTGGAAACAGTTCGGAGAATGGACTCCGTATGGATACAGAATGGTTGAAATACTAGGCATATCAAATCAAATCAAATATACAAGTGACACGTGACCTCAAAAATGGTTGAGATCACAAATGTGAAAAAGTGAGCAGGGTTAATGACCTGCCCCCATACTATGTGCATGGGGTTTGTGATTGTGGATCACATATGTGTTGGTTTGAATGATGGGCTTATGGTCGTGCTGAGATAGATGTGATGGGGTAGGGTCAAAATGATTGATCATACCCCCTATCCCAGGGTCGAGGTAATCTATTATGCCCCCTAACTCAGAAGTGTTAATGTGGTGCTCGATGATCGCGGGGTCAAGACTAGGCATTTCGGTATAGGACCATGCAAAGACATCACGGAACTCTTGGAAAAGTTTGTTGTACTCTCTGATCTCGTGCTCGGTGCAGGAAGCTCCTAACGAAATGATTTCAGGAGCACCGCCTGGGGTAGAGATATCAATGTGGATGATGGGTGAGATGTTGGCCATGTTACCTTCCTCAAAGGCGTCGGGGGTAGGAATGGGGTCTTTAAACCAGTTGACTTTGGTGGGAAGGAAATCTTTGGACTCAACCGAGAATTGGGTGGTTGTGGTGGAGGAGGAGGCCTCCGAGAGGAAATATGAATGTTGGTGCATATCCTCCCAGGGGTAATCAGGGGTAGTAAGAGCCTCTAGAATCTCCTCATCATTGTGGAAACTTTGAGTGGTCAAATCGGTTGACGAGGGAATGGTAGTAGAAGAGATCATATAAATGGTGTTAATCTCTCTGGATGAGGGGGATACTGGGGGGTGGATCTTCTCAATGGTGGGGGGCGCCGTCTTTGTAATCTGGGAGATCTGGGCAATGATGTGAGTAATGGCCATAAATACCGCATATTGCACAAGGGTGGTTGGTATGCAATGATTTATCACGAGGCTTAAGGGTTGGGTTGAGTTGAACAACCGAGATGTTGGGGTCGTCATCAAGCATTTGCATGTGTTCTTGTAATGCGGGTAATTGTGGACATTGATGAGTAGCATGGCCTAACTCATCACACAACGAGCATTTGGGAGGAGCATGAAACACAGGGGTATTCTTAACTGGTTTAGGCGGGGGTAAAGCAGTGTATGGTTGTGGACCTCTGCCCCCAGTGTGCTTGATAAGAGGAGATGGATTAGTGGATGATAAAGGGGTAGTGACACCGGGAGGTGGTTGACTAGTAGTGGTGATGGGTTGCATTGGTTATAGGATGACATTTGGTGTCGGAGGGGTAATAGGAGGCGTGATGTACCATACAGGTAATCCTAAAGTTAAACCAGGGAGGCTGAGGGTAGCCATAACCGGGGTGCTTACTACTCCCGACAGGGGGAATAGGAAGGGGATTGTATGAATGGGTGTAACACCAACATGACTAGGTACGAATGGTGGTTGAGGTAGCAAGGGAGGTTGATGGTTGGGTGTTGGTGTATTGTGGGAAAGGGTACATAAGTCAGATATTTCAGTTGCTCGTGACGGGGGTGGAATGGATTGGAATATTGAGGTCATCGACGTATCTGAGTAAATTCTGGGTCCCACTGAGGAAATCAACGAGGTAGCTGCACCACAAACAGGTTGTTCAACCATGGAGAGAACATTTTCGGGTGTAGCGGGGGCATTGGGATCGTAATAAGTGAGTTGATCAACCTTGACCACGCATCCATCATGGGGGAACATCATGGTATGAAAAATGGATGAGGCAACCGCCCGCATGGCGTACATGTAACTGCAGCCAAGTAAGAGGTTATAATCAAGTTGGGCGTTAATGACCTCTATGTCAATGAGCATTGTTTTACCAGCCAATTGGATTGGGACATTAGCTAAGAGACCTTTGGGTTGAGCCGGACGACCGTCGTAGGCTCGCAACGCAGTGGTGGATTGCTGGAGTGTAGGGGATCCCAACTTATACCAAATGAATGTGGACATAACGCATGTAGAGGCACCTTCATCGATGATGCATCGATGGATGACAAGATTCCAAACAGATACAGAAACTTGGAACGCTAATGTGGAAGGCAGGCGTGGTTCGGATTGGTCCAAATCGAAGGCCATCATTCGTGAATCATTTGGGTCAATAGCACCAATGGCTGAAAGCAAATTCTTGCGCTGTGTTGGATAGTTTTTTAAGACCTCTAACGTGGACATGGCTGTGGGGAACTGGGCTAAGTCATCTACAATGTTGTAATTAGATGTAGCGCGAGCATTGGGGTTATTGTTGATGTGGCAAAGTGGGAAGCGAGGGGCTTTGGAGGCGCTATCTAGTGGAGCCAAAGGTATGCATAATGACTGATCGGTGGGATGAGCATTGGTGTGTTTGTCGATGGGAGGGGCTTCAGGGGTGGACCCATATTGGTTCCGACGGGTTTGGAGGTTGACATCGGTGGATGACATCATTAACAAGTGATGGGTACCTGATTCTATCATGGGTTGATCCGGAGCAGCATAAGTGATCTGCTATTTTGGTGGTGCGTTTCCTTGAGGGGGAGCCAACGGCTGAGTGTTCACTACGCCTTGGGTTGGTAGAGGGTTTTGTAATACCAAGGGTTGATTCTAAGGTGGTGGGGGGTTGGGCAGCACCTGAGGAGCCGCGTGCCCTTGGTGGTGGGAATCATTAGTCCAGAGTTGCCGAGCCTGCTCCAAATGTGGGCAAGTGTGTGTGTAGTGACCATAGAACCCGCAAATAGAACAAGGATGGTTTGTTTACAAATTAGGATTTTTGGCTTGCTTGGGCGGCCAGTCAGGGTTTTGGTTGGCAGGTGTCACATTATTATTATTCGGGGGATTAGGAGGTTGGCCGCCTTGATCTGGAGGGGGGTTATTCCGAAGGTTACGACCTTTGCCACAGCTTTGCTAGCCTTGTTGGCGTTGGTTATTTTGGTTGGTCTGCAGATTTTGTTGCGCATATACTTGCCCTTGGGTGGCAGGTGGGTTTTGGGGTTGTGCAGGTGCGGGAGCAGGGTGCGAGAGCAAGCGACAGTGGATAATAAGTGGGTGGAGGTTGTGCAAGTGCTGAACCTTGTGGGGGTTGCTGATATGTGTGTGCAACAGGTTGTGGGTTTGCCACAGGGGCTGCCTGGGGTGAATAATAAGCAGGGGGGTCTTGTCAGGATACAGGAGCTTGCGCAGCATGCGGGTGGTAATAGGGTTGAGGTGCGATCGGGGGGGGGCGTAAGCAGGGGATGCATGACCAAAGCACTGAGGTGGACATGAGGGTCTATTGTAATGGTGATGATGTGCCGTGGGAGCATACGAATTGGTTGCTCCTGACTGGGATGTAGCCCGCGAAAGGTCAGGGCCAGGGCTAGGACATGCTATGGAAAAGGGTTGGTTATGGGAGGCTATATGACCAATGATTCCATCTGTAGCGTGGGATTCCCTCGTCGCATCGTGTCGGGAAGAATCACCACGAGGGGTGTTAGGTATGATGGAGTATAGATAACCAGACTGGGCGTAAATAAGGTCGAATTGCTGGGGTTTGAGGATAGCCTCTTCTTCGGACTGGGGTCGCTCGGATGCCACATCCTTGGTAATGACAGAAAGGAGAGATTTTAGAAACCAATCTAAGAAGATACGGTCATCTAGCTTGATTTTGCAAAGGCTGCGGCGTCGACACCACTCATGAATGTGGTCAGTGATGTGGGTGGCCATGTTCTGTCTGCGAGATAGTAGGATCTCAACTCCCGTGCCATAGCAGATAGGTAACTGAAAGAACTGCAGGAAGGTCAAGGCGAGGGAGGTAAAGGTGGCATGGGTCCCATGGGGTTGCCCGATGTAACGCTTAGATGAAGAGCCAGTGAGGGTATGCTATAACAGACAGAGGCGGACATAATCATCCACTATGGAGTTGGAGGAACACCATAGATGGAATGACATTATATGGTTCTGGGGGTCTTCACCTGCCTTGCCCTCAAACTTAGGAATGTCTGATGGGAGCTTGGTGGGCATGTGAGGCAACGTAGGGTCGTGTTTGATGGGATCGTTAGTTAGTCTGGCCAGGTCAGGAAGGTTGAGACTAGCCATGAATGGAAAACTAGTAGAAGGATGTGGCATACTGGTGGTTGTGACCACGTTGGGGCCAATGCCCCCAAGTGGAGGAACTGGGTTCAGGTTGTGGACGTTTCCCCCAGGTGGAGAAACGAAGGTGGTATGGGATGGTCCTACACCGCCAAGGGTAGTGTGAGCCACTGGTGGAGTTGGGATGGGTATGGTAGCCACTAGAATAGGTACAGTGACCGGAATAGTGGATGTGGGCCCCATCGAGGGCATACCCAAAGCGGGTGTGGTAGCTAGGGTGGTGGTGGATGCTCCACCAGTGGTGCCTACAAAGAAAGGGTTTGAAGTCATGCCAGCCATGGGGTTGGTTGGTGTAGTGTAAGTGGGGTTCTCGGATCTGCCTCAGAATCAAAGGTAAAATAAGGGGCGTCAATGCCAAGGGATGGAGCTCTGCGTCTACGACGAGTGGAGTTGAGTGATGAAGCTCTACGTCTATGACGGGTGGTGTCAAGTGAACTGTGCTGCGGGAGGTGGCCCCGGAGGCACCGATAATGTCTCGGGGACTCAATGGTGACAGATGGTGTCAAGTCTCTAGGGGTTGTGTCGAGTGAAAAATAGCTCAAAAACCCTAATGCAACCGAGTGTACAAAAGGAGAGCTCAAAAAATATGGCACTCAGGCCAACAACCAGCTCAAAACACTTACTGTAACAGCTATGCTACAATAAGTGTAGCATCAACAAAAATGGTCAGAATACCAACAAGCAACAGGTTTCCTAAAAAATAAAAATAGTGGACTTGCTAGACCAAAGGAAGGTACGAGAGCATGCAAACACCTAGCTAAATAGTATTCTAACTCAACCAGACATATCCTCTTCAAGGTGATGAAATCCAAGTCAGACAATATGGATAGTAGAGCCAAGTGGCTAAAGATATCCCCCTACCGGGAGGGACACCGGGTAGTCAATCCTAGAAGAAAAGCAACTAAGATACCTTTTTCATGACACGTTCGGTTGGGTGAATCTGCAGTTTGGTTCTATCGCCGCTATACTCCCATACGGGTAGTACACCGAGAACTACAAAAGGTATCCTTCAGTTACTGAATGGATTGCGGTATTCCACTCAAGCTTCTGGAACTAGTCTGGCTACTTCAACCCTCCTAGGGGAGATGCCTTCCCGATAAATTGGTTTTAAACCATGTCAAAAAATACTAGGGGATTTTGGTTCCCTAATGGAAAATAACTATGTCTCAAGTGTAAGCGACCGAGGGGTGTTATTTGAATGCCTATCCCCTCGACCCTACCTAACTACAATATTCTTATGTGTTCCACCAGTGGGGTTAGAATGTTAGTTGTGTTAAGCAGTATTTTAGGGCTCACTTGAATTAGGTGACAGAGTGTGTGCGTGTGAGATAATGAACCCAACTAAAAGTGCCACGGGGTGGGCAACTTTCTAACTAACAATAATAATGCAGAAATTAAACTTTGAAATGCAAAATTTTCTCTTTTCAATTAAAATGTTGAAACTTAAAAAAAATTCTGTAAAGGGAACATAAATAATACTACAGGAAAAGGCTGTACGTAAGTGTGGCTACAGATAGGACAGGTGGTTGTGCAGGTGCAGAAAATATTGCAGCAAATTTCTAGGTTCAAACAGGGAAAAAATGCAGAAAACAGATCACGGCTCTGCATCCAAACTGCGTGATCGGACCGCGGGAAACAAGTCGACAGTTACGGACGAACCACAGGAAAATGGCTGAAAGCCACAGGAGGATCACAGGAAAATGGCTGAAAGCTGCAGGCGGGTCACAGGAAAATGGCTGAAAGCCGTAGGCGGATCGCAGGAAAATTGTTGAAAGCCGCAGGAGGATTGCAGGAAAAGGGCTGAAAGCCGCAGGTGAATCGCAGGAAAAAGGCTGAAAACCATAGGCGGATTGCAGGAAAAGGGCTGAAAGTCGCAGATGGATTGTAGGAAAAGGGCTGAAAGCCACAGGTGGATCGCAGGAAAATGGTTGAAAGCCACAAGTGGGTCGTAGGAAAATGGCTGAAAGCCGCAGGCGGATCATAGGAAAAAGGCTGAGCAGCCATGGTCGAACAGCAGGAAACAGGCTGAGAGCCGCAGTCATATCGCAGGTAACAGACTGGAAATTGCCGGTAGATCGCGGGTAATAGTCTGAGAGCCGCGGTTGCATCACAGGTAAAAGTATGAAAGCCGTGGTCGGATCACAATTGTGGAGACAAAATACGCGATTTACGACAGCAAACTCGACTACCAAAAGGGACAGCCGAAAGGAAAAAACAGTAAAATATTGCAGAAAATTAAAAACTTTTAAAAACTATAACCAGAAATTCAAAGGAACACTAGGGGAGTCGCCAAAACTGTAGCTAGGGTTTTCACTCTAGCTTGTGCAAATGAGCACCTACTAAGGAGAAGGGACTCCTTAGTAGCAGTTTAGAAAAAATAGTAAAAACAATACAGTAAATGAAAATAATAAATTTAAACTAGCATGTGCATAAACATAAAAGACAAGATAGTAAAATGTTTTTTGTATTGATTATACCTCCAATGTGACATTGGTGAAGCTCTTGCAGCAGTCTAGGAGGGTTGCTTTCAAGCTCCGGTGTTGTTCCTTCTCCTTCTTCCAAAGATGTTTTGGAAATGGGGCCAAATGGGGTTCTCAAGTGGAAATTAGCTCCAAAGGGAGAGCTAGGGTTTCGTGAGAATTTTTGGCTGAGTGAGGATAAGGATGATTGTGGATGTGAAATGGGGAGCCTCCATCACCTATTTATAGGTTTTTAGTGGTGGAGTGCTGACCCATGGTTTTGGGCACCATATGGTTTAGGTCAGCTGTATAGGGTTTTTGCTTCCTTTTTTCCCTCTTTTTCCTCTTTTTTGTATTTTTTATTCCCTTTTTAGAGGTTTTTTTGCTATTTTTGGAGGAATTTAACTTATTTTGGGGAAAAAATGGGGGTTTTGGCCTTTTGGAGGCTTTTTTAATGGGTTTTTTTGGGGTTATGGAGACAAATATGGTAGGAAATATGGACAAATGAGTCATGTAATGGGGTAGATGAGGTAGTGAGCACTTTTTGGGTGTTAACAATTTTTTAATGAGCTTGAGATAGAATAAAACTATGCTCTAGTGGAGGCTCCCCATTTTTATGCAAGCTTGAAACCAAAGGAAAACTATGCTAGGGTGGTTGGTTTCGTTTTTTAACGACCTTGAAACATAACATAAACCGTGCTTGTAGGAACCTATTTCATTTTTTAACGAGCTTGACATAGAACGGGAACTATGCTCATACCCTATTCTGAGGGGGAAGAAACCACTAAAACATGTGGAACATTTAGAGAAGTCTGATGACTAGGAGTCATATGATGAGTGGGTGTCACGTAGGAAAACTGATCAATGGTCACAATCCTCCCATCATAGGGAAAATACATCACTCGAAAGAGTGTGGACAAGACGACTTTCATAGCATAGACATAATCACGTCCAAGGAGTAGGTTGAGATCTAAAGGACCATGGACAACCATGACATCAATATAAACAGTTTTACCTCTCAACGTGATAGGTAACTACGGGAGAATCCCTAAAGGTCTAGTAGGTCTTCAATTAAAGGCCAAAATCTGGTCAGTCATTGGCACAAGCTAAGGGGAACCTATAGCTTTCCAAGCAGTTGAGGATAAAATACTAACAGAATCTCCCTCATCAACTATTGTACGAAAGATTTCTTTATCGGAAACTCTGACAGATATTTGAAAAGGAATACTCGAAGGAAGACGAGATTCTGTTAGATCATTCCAATCAAAAGAGATGACCTCAATACTTGGGGGGGGTCCTGTCAGAATGGACAGGGTTTCCCCTTGCCTAGGACATTCCGAACTGACTACGAAAACATCAACGATTTCCAATTCACTCTCACTTGGAAGATAAGAATGAGATGAAGATTGTGTCATGGTGACTACTTCAGTATGGACTTTCTCCAATGAAAGAGCGGGATCAAGTGGAGATGAGATCGACTCGATCACTTCACTCTCGGAAGGAAGAGTGAGATCGACTACAGATGAAACTAAATTGATCACTTGGTCAACCAGTGGGGGATCGAGGGACAACTTACTATCGCTTGTTGGAAGCACCTGTTGAGAACTAGTAATATCTTCCAACCACCGTGAAGCTTCATCCATGCTTGGACAAAGGTAAGTACGATGCAAGCCCTTGCATATCCAGCAAGGGTTTGCAGCTCTACCCTTCCGACCCATCACCAATGGGTCAATGGTCGAGGGAGTATCATCAATATGATGGTCTTAGGTTGACGATACAAGCGGTTTTGGTTTTTTAGACCACACTTTTGACACATGGGAAAGACCGGGACAATTCTTGAGAAGGTGATCACCCTTGCAAAGTTTGCAAGGGAACTTTGGCTTACGAGGTGTTCTCATAGAATGAGTGCCATCAGAGGCAGATGGTTGATGCGTGGTCTCTTTCTTAACCTTATTCTTCTTAATCTTCCCTTTCTTCTTCTTCTCACCCGCCCTCTTACTAACATCAGAGTTTTCAGTAGGAGAAGAAGAAGAGATGGAAGCCGATTCAACTTTCGACAAAGAAGGAGAATGGTAACCATGAGATTGATGCTCATGTGATGAAGGACCTAGGTTCGACACAATTGGTTCACTTGGTGTAACTGGATTGGAGAATAACCATACCGGTAATCCTATCATTAATCCAGGAAGACTCAACGTAGCCATAAAGGGAGGACCAATAGTTCCACAAGGGGGAATAAAAAATGGCATACCCTGGAATGGGGTGCCTTGGTTGGTAGTCCCAGAAGAATCTTCCATATCTAAACTTCCTAAGAGTATCTGAAGTACCATACAAGTCAAGCACTACTCAAGTCTAAAAGCAACAAGCAAACTGTGTGAATAGGAGTGGATTCAAAGTCTGGAACCTCACGGGATTATCAAGGCATCGCAAACCGCAATATATTGCAGGGTCCAACAATATGACGGGACAAGGAGGATTGGGACCGTACCCTTACCTGCATACCCGATTACCTGGATAGTACGTGCGTACTAATATCCCCAAGTGTTGTTCTTAGTGTATTGATTTGCCAAGATGGCCAAATGGTTAACTCAGTTGGTTTTAGGAATCCTAATGGTGTTTCCCGATATACGCAAGGTACGTGGGAGCTCAAATCCGTAGTGGTACTATCTAATGCACAGCCATTGGCACGAGACCTTCCGATATACGTGTCGAGTATGTGATACACCCTTCGATATATGCCAAGTATGGATTATGGTACTTGCTGGGTACATGAAGGAGCTCAATATACTGATGCACGTGGAAGACTACAATACCCTCGGACTACAGTGCTGGCAAACAACGACAGCTACCATGCTTAAAGACACTGGAACACATCTCTAACTTACACACAGTTACTAAATGATTTTAACCTAAGATAGCATTAATTTTATCTTGTACGGTTAGGTGGATGCATGAGGTGAGTACATAAATGTAAACATAATGCAATCCTCAACTACATGAAAATGCACATTTTCCTTTCCTTTTCAATGAAAACTACTTAAGGTAGGGAGAGATTTTTCTTTCTTTCAAACCAAAAGTACTTGAGTAGTAGCGAAAAGAAGAATTCCTTCTTAGAGTGCAATAATTCTAACTTTCTGCAATAATCAGCCAAAAAGCATAAAGAAAATGAAAGATGCAGCTAATCTTAGCAATGTATAAGACAAGATAATGAAGCACTTTCAATTTTCAAATGCATGTACCAAAAATGGACTTTGATAACTAAACGCTTTTCATATTTATATACAGGAAGTGAGAGGATATCTACAACACTCTAATCTTTCAAAAATTTCCAAAGAAAAATGGCAAGCACCCAAACAACTCAAAGGCACTCAAGAGAGGCTCAAAATCTAACAAATGCAATAATTATAACTCATTTCCTATCTTTTTACACTTGAACAAGACACATCTAAGCTATGGAAAGAAGGATTCCACAAACGTTTCCAATCAAATGCAAGACAAAGATAAGCACTTAACAATCTTATCTAACTCAAATGCACACAAATCTGAAACAAGCCTTTCTTCTTCTTATGATGATAAGACCAAGAATATCAAATGATCAAAATAAAGTAATAAGAATATTTATGTTTTCCAAATTCATGAATATAGCAAAAGAGTGACAAAATCAAGCTTTTCTTTGAACTAAAGTGGAGACAAAGAATCAATCTTCCCCAAAAATGATTGAATAGTTCAGCATGTAAGGAAAACAAGATGCATAACCCAAGAAAGAGAGGCTAAAAAATACATGGATATCCCACACTCTTCAAGTCTTTAAAACAAGCCAATCACGCCAAACCAAAAAATGATCTCAAAACCTTGAGATGGGTCAAAACGACTGAAGAATGCATGATTCATGCCCCCCCCATGAATCATGCTAAACATGAATCCAAAACTCAAAAGACCCAAAAACCAATACAAACAAGCCAAACAAAACACTGTTGGACAAAAGGGGCTCTACCTGGAAGGTACAGTGCAGAGGAGTCTGTACACAAACCAAAACTCAAATCAGAAATGGAGAAACGATGCCTGTACGGAAAAAAAATGGCAGATCGACACACTCTGTGCTTATGCATAGTGCAACGTCGCTGCTCACTAGTGCGGGAAGTGCGATGACGTCGCAGTATACCAATGGAAGGGCTGCGATGATAGACTAACAGGAAAAGAACAGAGATCAAAAACAACACAGTGTCGCTCTGGGTACACTGACCGGGTGCGACAGGCGAGATCTAAGTCCAAAAATGAACCAATTCTCCAGATAATGAGCATAAACAGGTCTGCCAATGAGAAGTACAAACTCAAAGGAAGGCAATCAGACTCTTCAAATCCAAGATCTGATCATGAAAGGGCTTAAGAAGCAAATGGCCAAAGAGATGGCTTGGAAAAGAAATCAACTAAAACTCACATTCAGATTGAAAACAATAATGTTCTCCCCAGCGAAGTCGCCAAATTTGTTATCGGACAATCTACCAAAGACGGATCTAAGGCATGATCTCCCTAGCTCAATGTGAGTCTAGAACAAATCAAACAAAATATAGATCTACTTTCCTAGATCAATAGAAGTGCAAACTAGTGGATAGATAACTTACCTCAGATTTGCAGATCCCTTTGCTCTTTGTTGATCCAATGCTCCAGTGTCGTCAGATATCTAGCTGTAAGACCCTGTTGAACATATAGATACTAGCAAATAGTGAAAGCATACATTTTATATGATTGATCTAAGTTAACAGTTAAGGAAGAAAACTCTAAACATCATCATCAATGAGACAATAGTTTATGGTAAGAGATTATATTAACTGTATAAAAAGGTGGGAATACATAGAAAGGATGAAGCTACAACCAAAGCCTCAACGTCGCATCCTCCATCTAACATGTCCAAGCCAAGTCTCCAAGATGGTACAAGCTCCCAATCACCAATATGGGTTCTACCAGCATAAGGGTACCATAGACCTTCCCCCCTCCCATGGAGAGAGTGGGTGTTTATATAGGGCTAAAGAGATAGGATAGGTTGAGGATTAGGGGGATATGGTTAAGGGATCTTTCCATAAGGTTAGGAACCGAAATGCCACCTCACCTAGAACCTAGGGATAGGCCTCCACATCACTCATCTTCGAGAATGGGCTCAAAGATACTCTTTTATCCAAATAATTGACATCGTCGCAGGTTGCATTAAGACAACTTGCGACATCACATGTTGCATAAGGGCAGACTGTGACGACCTTGAAAAGTAGGTCAGTTAACCCCTCCAATCATGGGAAATTTCAGGGATGTGTTTTTACTCTAAAATGAGTTTAGGTAAAATAGCAAAGAGTTTACACAATGGTCAATATGATGACATTATCACAACGGTCATGATGACAACACATGGTCATAATGACGGTACTTGCAATGGTCATGGTGACGACACTAGGTCAAGATGATGACACTTGCAATGCTTGCAACACTTGTGACACTTGTACAAGGGTGACAACATTTTGGTGTAACAGATCCTAGAGCTGTTAAGACACAAAACCCATCATCCACCAAAGAACAAAACTAGTATTCCATTTTACCTGCTCCAATCCCTAGAAGAAATGAGCAAGAAGGTGGCTAAAGGTAAGGAGGATGCCTTGGCCCATCATGGGATAATCAAGTTAATCGTTTGCAAGAAATTAAGGGCGCAGATACCAGAGCTTTCATGGGAAGAATTCGTGTTGGTATCTGCAGAAGATGTTCAAAGGATGAAAAGTACACCCACAACTAGCATACCACCAGGAGAAATGAACACAGCTACCTCTGCATTAGGGGAAAAAAGGAAGATTGACCTGGACCATGTGGCAGAGACCCTAGTGAAAATCAAACATTCAAGAGAGGACTCCCCCAAATAAAACCCAAAGATTCCTGCCAAAAATGAAGAGCCGAAGAGAAGGAGTAAGAGATTTACCCAAGCATCCCGAATCCGAATAGACAAGGAAACGAGTAGGGAACCCAGTCCCATTGTTCAAAATGTGTCGGATGGGGACGATGATCAATGGGTAGATCAAAGAGACCCCTAGTATAAATAGTTTTATGTATTGAGTAGGAAACCCTTAAAACATTAATACTGATACCCAACCGCAACAAAGATTATCCTATAAGAGCACAGATAGTGCCTGCACCTCTAAAGTTTGTACATCCCCCGGGTTGATAATTAAAGTAGGCTCTTAGTACAGTTGCCCTCATTAGGCATCCATATTGGGAGCTCACCACGTACTGTGGCTATTGTGGAGCCATTTGTATCAGAGCATATTGTGGCATAAACTGTTGTGGTTGTTGCTGCGGTAAAAAATGGACCTGCGGTAAACGTAGCGGCTGAGCTACCTGCGACTGTGGTTGCGGTTGTTGTACGGCACGCTGGTCATACTTAACATAGAATGCATCGTACGTTCATTCATGAAGTAACCCATATGCTCGGCAGTCCTTGTCTTCATGTCCCACGAACTTGCAAAATGTACAATACTTATTCATCGATTTTGTGACCATCTTTTGCATGTATTGACACTCCTCGTGGCAGTGCCAATATACTTGGTAGATGCAACACCATGGAATACCGCCGCCATTCAATGGATTCAGTGCTCCTGAAACCAGATAATTGCGGAAGTCTGGGAAATTATCCTTAGTATGCCCCTCTCCGCAACACCGCATACACAACACTTCCTCATGCTATTCTTTACCCTTCTTCAGGTCTTGCAGTTGTATGGTCAAGTTAGCCAGCTGGGTCTGAATCTGTGACATACCAGCTGCGTTCTCACCAATCGGCAAAGCTTCCAATTGCATCACAATTTCTAGGGCTTCACTTGGCGTTGTAATGTTCTGTTGCATCAACGGTAGTCGAATGTGCGGGAGCAATGCGGAAATGAACCATTCTTTGTGTTGGACAGTTCTCATGTCGAAAATGCCCCTTGCCACCAGTGTTTTGAATCACTGGTCAAAATCCCACATAGTTTCATTGCAATATTGCTTAATCTCTTTTAGTTCTGTAATATACTATGCTTCAGACTTGGGTTTTTTGAACTCGACAATCAATCCAGCTCGAACTTCATCCAGTGTCTTGTCTGGAGTGCCTACAGGAACCTGCACAAACTTCATGAACCAGTCTAATGCGCAACCCCAAAGAGTCTTCGCCAATTGTCCTTTCTTGGCATTATCATCAGTAATTTGCTTCATAGTCCATACTGCCTCACATAAGAACCAGTACTGCTCAAGATTATCTATTCCATTTCCGTGGAACAATGATAACTTTGCATCTTCGCCCGCCATCCTGGGATTCCTTCCTACAGTCGTTGAGCTATTAGTAATAAATTTTTGTGGACCTGATGAGCATGGTGGTGTCAAAGCTGTATTTCTCACTGTTTAAGAGATAGTGAGCGGAGGTGTGGGTACGTTTCTGCTGGGTTTTGGTCCCACCTCTATCCTGGGCATAGCCTGGTTGTCATTGTCAAGACTGTGAGGTCACTTCGTCCCATGTGGTCTTCCTTTGCGGCCTTGCGTTTTGATCAAAGCAGGACCTTCTCATGTCCTCTGCCTCTTTTCCTGTCGAAACCTTGGTCCTCCCCTTGTAAGACCACTCTCTTCCTCAGCTTCCTTCACAATATCGTCATGACCTACACCCATCTACCCCTTATCATTCCATGTACCGCCCCCTTGCTGTCGCAGTATCCATGGCCTTCACCCACCAGGGTTCTTACTGGTCTAGGTGCATCTTCAGTATGCCCTTCTCGTAAATGAGCATTTTAATGTACAACTGCAGAGACAACAGAAACCTACCCCTTAGCCCATTGAAGAACTCCCTTTCAGCCTCACTGTAAGACTTGTTCATATCAACCGCAAATTCAGTGATATACCCTTCCAGTATGCTATGAACCCAAACTTTAACAGCCCACGATGCTTTGTTGTCAACTTCTTGCAGCTCCTAGATCAGTTCTGGGGTCTAGGCTGTCGGTTCACCACATTGGAAGTTCCTCTTCTGGAAGGTCAATTTTTCCAACCACTCATATAGGATAATTGGGAACTCATAGAAAAAATATTCATGCGGACCGTCCTGAATGTATTTTTTCAACCACCAATATGTCGATAACCCAAGGTTCTTGTTTTCGTTTTCAGCGAACTCTCGTAGCTTTAGGTCGAACTAATCCTAGATCTCCGGTCTTGTCAGATGCCACAACATATATTCCTTTCACTTTGCACTACCATCCCAGCAATGGAACCATTTGTTGACACAACCCAGGTGACAAGGGTTCCCGACACTATCGACAACCAAACCACCGCGATCTCCCTAAGCACCGAGCTAGACAAGTTTTACCTTGTTCAGCAACACCTGCAGAGCAGATGGGGTATCACCCAAGATGTTAAGGGGAGAGTTGACGGAACCATGTTTCCTTCGAATGAAGGAGGATGTTGTGCATCAATTGACTAACTTATTGCAACATTCAGAAATAGACCTAAGCATTCAACTCAAGCATTAATCATAACCGCGACATCATTCAACGGGAACAGAACCATTATTGCAACAAATAAAACAGTAAAGCATTAATCATAGCAAGGAAACATCGCATCATTCATGTATTCATATCGCAAAATGCATTACTATAGATAATCAAGAAAGACACAGGGATTCTGCTCAAAAGCTCTGTCACATCATATTATCTTCGCAAAAACCCAGATACAACAAGATATTCAGTCTTCCACTTCGGATCAAGATCATGATTTTACATTAATGTTCTCCACACCGATATGATCTCTTGAAAGATAGATGCATAGATCCCCTCAATACTTACAAACCTACATCTATTTATAGGCTTACACCTTTACATTTGTGGTCCACTTAGGAAACCGCCTAACTACTTCTTAACAAAGTTCTACAAAAATTAACCCAAAATCCCCCATAATGCGGTCAAATGACCCAGAAACCCCCATAGTGCGGTCTAAATGACCCAAAATATACATGACGCGGTCCAAATGACCCAAAACTACAAAAATACTTGTCTCCTTACTCGCTACTTTCCTCCTTTCGCGGTACCTTTGGCCTTACGCAGCATCCGCGATGCTGCAATGTTGACTCACCAAACCGCCTGCCAAAACTCCCATTCTAAAAATCGTAGTCGATGAGTCTAGGATGGTCAATTTTTCCTTGCAAATCTCTAAGGAGTTCAATCTAGGGATCAATGGGCTCTGTGTTAACTAGTTCTTTTTGCTTGGCTTGAGCCTTGCTACTTGAGGCTTTATTGTTTCTATTCTCCCCATGTCTAGTGAATTTTTTTGGTATGCAAATTGTACTGGGATTTGGTGGATAGCTCGGTGCTCTCACTCCTTTGGTTTCAACAAAGGCTCCAATTTGAAGGTGCTTCAATTTTGAAAGGTGCAAAGTGACTAACTGATCCAGGTGGATATTGGTGGCCACCCACCTTTCCAACTGGCTCAAAACAGTTTTATGGCAATTTTGGTATTGTACTATTTTTAGCAGTTTTTCGGGTCCTGAACTTCCGGGGCCATTTTGAGGCCCTAAACGACCTTTTTTGGCAATTTGGGGGTCCAAATGGTTGCCTCTAGCATTTGGCCCCAATCAGAAGTTGTAAATCTCGGATAGACCTTTCGAACGGGCTACCGAGCGCCCCAAACGAAGATCGTATGCAAAAGTTACGACCCTGGGAAGTTGATGTACTAACTTACCCAAACGAGGCCCACATGACTTTTGGCGCTTCATCTCCTAGGGTTAGGTTTTTGGATGTCTAGGGTTTTTGACATTCCTGTTTATTGTAAAAAGGCCTTGAGAGCCTCATTGTAACCATCTTCTTGCAAAAATGAGAGCAACCGTCACATCTCTTCTCAGAGATAAGCCGCCACCATTCCAGCAAGCTTGTTTTTCACTGCATTTTACAGTTCTAGCTTATTTCCTTATTGAATAGAAAACCAGTTTTACTATATCTCTGTTATTTTGTGTTAAGCATCTGATAATAATCTGTATTCATTTCATTCTGCTCATAAAATCTGGATCAGTGGTTTCAGAGTGGTCTGCTCCTTGTCGTCTTAATGCATGTCCCCAACGAGGTCAGGGTACAAAGAATTGGGCCTCGAGCTTGTTTCTCTTGAGGACAAAAGCTCTCGCATGCCCAAGCGACCTCTCATGGCAGGAGAAAAGAAAGATGACAGGACAGGAGATCCTATCAAAATGTTGCTGGAGGAAGCCCTCACGCAGCAGAGGAACGAGATGATGGATAATTTCGCGCAAATCCTTCGGCGACTACCAACAAGCGACGCATCTTCCTCGAGCGGAGGCGCCGCCCCCTTCAAGGTACAAATCAACTTTGATATCCCTATATTTGAAGGACAAATAGACGCAGATGTTGTAGATAAGTGGTTGAATCTACTAGAAGGGTATTTTTTTGTCCATAACTTTTCGAATAAAGAAAAGATTACTTTTGCGCTCCTCAAAGCCGTTCCCCATGTCAAAGATTGGTGGGAAACATTCTGCGAGCAAAAGGACACAGAAGAAGCCTCATTATTTTCAGTCACGACCACCTGGGAATCCTTCAGGGATGCTATTAAGGAACAATACTACCCTGTTGGAAGTTATGACGATTTGTATACCAAATGGACCACACTGCGACAAGAAAGAGACCAAGCAGTGCGAGAGTTCACAAATATCTTCCATACCTTGCGCACCAAGCTAGGTATCAAAGATTCAGAGCGACATCTAGTGCTCAAGTATCGTGGTGGTTTGCATAGATACATCCAGACTGAAATGGAATTTCTGGACATCTCTTCCTTGGGTGCGACCTACCGATATGCTGTCAAAATCGAGCAGAAGCTCAAACAAAAGACACGGCAATTTGGGCCTGGGAACCCTTCACAGCAAAAGATAGGAAAGGGCAGCCCCAACCCATAGAATAAAGGACAGAGCAAAGATGGACAGCATCAGGACAACCAGTCCAAGCCGCAAACAAAGAAGGACACCGGAAAAACAAAGAAAGATACCGGGAAGTGGTGCGACTTCCATAAGATCCCTTGGCATAACACTGCTGATTGTCGCTCAAAGCAGTCGCTGGTGGCCGAAGTGAAAGCATCTGAATCAGATGCGGGTTCTGACTCTGAGTCCGAACTAGAAAGGGGAAGACGGATCATTGACGCGGAACCCAGTGCCACCGTTGCCACCACCAAGCTCCAGCCTGATGAACCAGACAAGCCAGAAGAAGGAGAACGCCTCTTCCATTCACAGATGTGGGTAAAAGGCACCTCGCTGCATTTCATCGTTGATAGCGGTAGCCAGAAGAATCTCATCTCAGCAGAGGTCGTCAAGCGCCTGGCCCTACCGACAACGCCGCACCCACAACCCTACACCATTGGATGGCTCCGCAAAGGAAGCAATCTCCGCATCAGCCAACAGTGCCGACTACCATACGGCATCAAGCCCTTCAAGGACGAGGTATTGTGTGATGTTGCTCCTCTCGAAGTTTCAGATGTTCTTTTGGTCCAACCTTATTTATGGAAACGTCATGCTGTATATGAGTCTAGGCCTCATAGTGTTATTATTTCTTTGAACAGGAAATTGTACAAAATACCCGAGGCAGTCCCTCCTAGTGCTATTTCCTTGATCTCTGCCAAGCAATGCAGGAAGGTCATCTCTCAGACCGGGAAATTTGTCTTCTTCGTGATTCGCTCTCAGAGTGAAAGAAAGATCGCAGCCACATCCCGGGCCTCTGCGACCGATCTATCCACACAACAGAAGCAAGTGGATAAGGTGGTGGAAGGATACTCAGATATCTTCTCCTCTCCGACGGGGGTACCTCTGCACTGCCAGGTCAAGCATCCCATCGATCTGACCCCAGGCGCACCGCTACCCAATGGGCCAGTCTATCGCCGCTCTCTGTTGGAAAACGAGGAGATCAAGAGGCAGATCCAAGAATTGCTCCACAAGGGGCACATCCATCCCAGTTCATCACCTTGTGGGAGCCCAATCGTGCTGGTGCAGAAGAAAGATGGGACCTGGCGACTCTGCATTGATTACCGGGCCCTGAATAAAATCACAGTTCGTAACCGGTACCCGATTCCCCGAATCGACGACCTCCTTGATCAGCTCACGGGGGCCAAATACTTCAGTAAGATTGATCTGAAGTCGGGCTACCACCAGGTCCCAATAGAACAGACAGATGTATGGAAGACTGCCTTCAAGTCAAAAGAAGGCCTTTTTGAATGGATGGTCATGCATTTTGGTTTGACAAATGCTCCAGCAACTTTTATGAGGATGATGGACAATATCCTACGACCTTTCACCAACAATTTTGTAGTGGTGTATCTGGATGACATCCTCATCTACAGCAAGACTTGGGAGGAACACTTGCAGCATATTCAGCAGGTTATGCACACCCTACAGAAGCACAAACTATATGCAAACTTGGAAAAATGCTCCTTCGGCATGGACAGGGTCCATTACTTAGGCTACATCGTTGATCGACATGGTGTGCATGTCGATCCAGCCAAGATCCAGGTCATCCATGACTGGCCAGCCCCAACCACACTCACTGAACTTTGAAGCTTCTTGGGCCTCGCCAATTTCTATCGCCAGTTTGTGCTAGGATTCTCTCATATCGCATGGGCCCTTAGCCAAGTGACCAGGGGTGGTGGTAAGGAAAAATTTGTGTGGGGCCTGTCCCAACAACAAGCCTTCGATGACTTGAAGAAGCGTTTGTGCTCATCGCCGGTACTCTCATTACCGAACCTGCAACATCCCTTTGAGATCAAGACAGATGCTTCAGATTATGCTGTGGGTGCCGTTCTCACTCAACACGGCCACCCCGTGGCATATCATAGTGAGACACTATCAGATGCTGTCCGCAAGTACCCAACCTATGACAAAGAAATGTACTCCATTGTACAAGCCTGCCGCCAGTGGAGACATTACATTCTTGGGAAGGAGACAGTCATCCACACTGATCACAAGCCACTATAGTTCATGCAGACCCAAGGAAAGTTGCAGAATGACCGCCATCAGAAGTGGTCAACATATTTACAGCAGTTCCACCTCAACATCAAATATAAAACAGGGAGTACCGTCAACATATTTACAGCAGTTCCACCTCAACATCAAATATAAAACAGGGAGTACCAACCGAGTTGCTGACTGCCTCAGTCGACCTCCAGTTGCGGCACTTACCACGGTGCTAGACTCTTGTGGCCACGAGACCTCCGGATGGCCTCACCTCTACGAGACAGACCCTGACTTCTCCGCCACCTATCAAATGTTGGGCACCAACTCAGTGGTTGCTAATTTCCATCTACAGGACGGGTTGTTGTGTCATCTGAGCCATCTCTGCATTCCATCAAGCGAGCGTGCGAAGCTGATTTGGGAAGCTCACTATAGTTGGGTGGCAGGACACTTTGGCGTCGAAAAGACAGTGGTAGTGTTGCAAAAACATTTCTACTGGCCGAAACTTCGACAGGATGTTGGCAAGTATATCAGGTCCTGCACCGCTTGCGCTATTGCCAAACCGACCACTAAGAAACAGGGCCTATACTCCCCTCTGCCTACTCCTGACAGGCCATGGGAATCCATCTCAATGGACTACATGTCGGGCCTCCCATCCACCAAGAGGGGAAACGACTGTGTTTTTGTGGTTGTTGATTGCTTTTCCAAGATGGCGATTCTAGCAGCTTGCAAGAAGAACATCACAGCAGAATCCACTGCCAAGCTCTTCTTTGAACGAGTATGGGTACATTTTGGAATCCCACAGACCATTATCTCAGACCGTGATAGTCGGTTCCTTAGCTCATTCTGGTCAAGCCTCTGGTCACTGCTGGATACCAAGCTCACCAAATCCACTGCCTTCCACCCCCAGACCGATGGGCAAACGGAGGTCGTCAACCGGATGGTCGTACATATCCTGCGCATGTACAATTCAACACACCCCCGCACATGGGATGAGAGTCTCCCCTATGTCCAACATAGCTACAACCGAGCCTTGCATAGCTCAAATGGCCACAGCCCCTTTCAGGTGGGGTTGGGATTCCAACCATTGGGCCCCATGGATGTTGCACTTCCCCTTGCGACCACCTCGGCCGACTCGTCCCCAGAAGCTGACAAAGCCGCCTGGTTCATTGAACGGATCCAGCATATCCGCCAACAGGTTCAGGATATTCTACAGAAGTCTAATGCCAAGTACAAGCAGCGCCATGATCAACATCGGGTGCCACATAAGTTTCAGGTGGGCGACAAAGTTTGGTTGCATTTGCAGAAAGAACGCCTTACAGGGCCCCATCGAAAGCTTCGCCCACTCCGTTATGGGCCATACACCATCACCAAGGTGGTGGGTGACAATGGTTTTGAGCTCAACATTCCCCCCTTCCTGGGTCTGCATCCAGTCTTCAACGTGGCTCTCCTTCGGCCATATTTCCCACCACTATTAGACACCTCAGAGATAGCAGAGAAGTTGACACCAACAGAGCTCAACCCTGACTGCCTACAAAAAGCATCCAGTGATCATATTGCAGACACACAGATCAAGGGCACTCGACATCAAAGGATCCATCTTTATCGAGTTGTCAAAGCAGGGCAGCTCCTGCACCAAGGCAAGTGGCTCACCCAAGGCCAAATTCAGCAGAAATTTCCTCATCTGATGGGGGAACTCAACACAATGGAGACCATTGCTTCCTAAGGAGGGAGGATTGATCCAGGTGGATATTGGTGGCCACCCAACTTTCCAACTGGCTCAAAACAGTTTTATGGCAATTTTGGTATTGTACTATTTTTAGCAGTTTTTCGGGTCCTGAACTTCCGGGGCCATTTTGAGGCCCTAAAAGACCTTTTTTGGCAACTTGGGGGGCCAAATGGTTTCCTTCGGCATACATTTGGCCCCATTCGGAAGTTGTAAATCTCGGATAGACCTTTCCAACGGGCTACCGAGCGCCCAAAATGAAGATCGTATGCAAAAGTTACGACCCCGGGAAGTTGATGTACTAACTTACCCAAACGGGGCCCACATGACTTTTGGTGCTTCATCTCCTAGGGTTAGGTTTTTGGATGTCTAGGGTTTTTGACATTCCTGTTTATTGTAAAAAGGCCTTGAGAGCCTCATTGTAACCATCTTCTTGCAAAAATGAGAGCAGCCGTCACATCTCTTCTCAGAGATAAGCCGCCACCATTCCAGCAAGCTTGTTTTCCGCTGCATTTTACAGTTCTAGCTTATTTCCTTATTGAATAGAAAACCAGTTTTACTGTATCTCTGTTATTTTGTGTTAAGCATCTGATAATAATCTGTATTCATTTCGTTCTGCTCATAAAATCCGGATCACTAACAAAGTGGGACTTAGTTTCTTTTAATGTTAAAAACATGCTAGTAGGGTGATGAGACAATTTATTAGTTGTGGATATAACGGGGATTTGAAATTATCAAACTTTGAATGCATGGTTTTGGGCGGCGATTTCACACAGGGCCATGGTTAATGTAGTCTAATTAGACTTCATTGGATCTTAAATACATAACAGTTGGGTTGGTTGGTGCAACATGGTTTCTGGACGGAGAAAAACTTGAAGATATTGGTTTCCTTGACCACAATGATTCTTAGATTTTCCGATGTGTATCGTCCCCTCCATCATGGCAGTGCGATGGAGAGAACGTTAGACTAAATCCAGGGCTTCTAGCCCCATGATTATTAACATAATTCCCAATAAGATGAAAATGGACATACGCAGATGTATATATATATATATATTAAAAGAAAACACAGCGGAATTAAATTCAATTACACATCTAGCATACATTCAACATATTCATGCCATTCATCAATTAAAGACAATACAAAATTAACACAAGAGAGTACTTATCTTATAACAAAGTAGTCCCGAGCAACTAGCTATGCAACTGCAATGTTCCACCCAACCATAGGCCAATTGTGCTTGTCGATCTCACAACACAACTGCCACCCCTGAGCTGGGCATGATATGTACAAGGAAAAAGGGAACAACAAACTCACACATATCCCAAAGATACACCAAAATCAGCCAAGCCAATCTATAGTTGGGGTTTATTAGGCTGCTAAGGCGATGGAAGGAAATGAATTGCTGAGCTAGTGGCTCATCCACAGAGCTATGGATACCTCTACTAGATCTATCTATCTTGGTACCCACATTACCTACACACCCAATACAAGGAAGTATTCCCTTCACTACCACATAGTCCCTCAGGCCATACTTTCCAATCTAGTATTGTTCAAGGTGTGCATAGAAGAGTAGCCCGCCCTCTTGATATTCTTGAGAGGTTACCTCCCTCACTAGGTTTATCAAGCCAATTCAGGTCCACTTCCACTCCTAATTTCTTGCTCACAGTTCAAGCCAAAACAGAGATGCTCATAACAACAAAATCACAAATGCTGGGCATGAAGAAAAAACGTGGGTAACCCAAAATGAACTGGTAGATGGGGAATCAACCTTGGGAGAGAAATTTGTTTTCATAAAACGTTTATGGGCATTCAAGGGACAGAAACAACCTCCATAAACCCCAAAATCGTGACTCCCTTCTTCCCAGCCACTGTGGAATACAAAAAAGAGTTCCCAGCCATGGAAAATATAGGAAAATGGTAGAAAACGTGAAGGAGAAAGACCCAGCTAGCTCAAATTGCATGAGAGAGGAAAGACAATGGGTGAAGAATGGCTTTGGGCACAATTTCGTGGGTGTTTTCTTGCCCCAGAAGAAAAAGCACGTTTTCCCAGGTTGATGGCTTGCCCATGCATGAAATTGGCTTCCATACCTCTTCATTCCCAAGGGATTAACTACCTCAACCAACTCCTAGAAGAATTAAATGATTGGGTGCATAAGTCAGAATGGGTAGTTGCGGTTCATTCATTGACCTTTGGCTTATCACCATTGGCTCAAGGGTTTGAATAATTTCCCTCCCTATTCCTTATAGAATCATGCCCCCATCTCTTTGTTGCATTGCATAGCTAATTGTGGGTATTTCATTAAAATTTGTATTTACATGATGTCTTAATTTACATTGTGCATCTCCAACACAAGAACCATAGGAATCTATTTTTAATTGCCGATACATAAAATGCTAAATCAATGGTGGGGCCTTGGCCTTGAGCTCCTCACCATGATTAAATAACAATATTTACATCATTTACGATTTAATGCAATGGGGTAAAAAATGGGGACGTTACATGATGAAGAGAACATAAATCAAGAAATAGAACATTTAGCAACTATCTTCGAAAGTAATGGATATGATACCAACCATTTCAATAAAATCATAGAGATATCTAAGAAACCATGAAAAGATAAAAAAGAATGAAAGCAAGAAAGAGGATAGGGAAAAAAAATATTCCTCTTTTACATTAAAGGGACCACAGATAAATTAGCGAAAATAATTAGAAATCACAATTTCAAAGTTTTCTTCAACCCCCCCAACACAATAACAAAATTAGTGGACTCCTTACAATACCCAATAGCTTCGATGTCATGCAAAGGTGTTTAATCCATCCTGTGTTCTTGTATAATGTCTTACATAGGTGAAACAGATAGGTCCATAGCGACTAGATTAAAAGAACAGAGCGTTGACCTGAGGCATGATAGGCATAGAAAATAAGCCCTTGCAAAACATTCACACCTAACACAACATCAAATTTGTTTGGAGAATGCCTTAGTCATAGCAAGGGAAGATAACCTAATGAAAAGAAAGGTAAGAGAGAATATTGAAATTGTGATGTGTCAATATTGCCTCAATCGAGATGATGGAGCCAAACTCAATGATGCTTTGAAACCCCTTCTACACTCATTGCAAAACAAACAAACCTTTAACCAATCTAGTAAATATTCTCCTTCCCCTTAGTTAGTTTCCCTATTAAAAATTGAAGTGCTATCTGATATTCCATAATGTCCCTCTAGGTTTTTAAATGCATTTAGATCAATTAGAAATATTAAAATAATATTAATAAATTTAATAATAAAACTTCTAAACAATAATAATAATAATAGTAATTATGACTCCTATCATTATCATTATTTTCATAATTATTTTCTTTTATAATTTTTATTGTTAAATATTATAACATTTCCTTACCGTTATAATATTGGCCCCCGTTTTATATTTTCCCTCTTTTAATTGGTCCTTTACTTTCCTTGAAAGTTGTTAGGTTCTAGCTTTTTCCTTTGCTTATAAGCAAAGGTGAATATAATAATAACTTTATTACCCATAATAATTTTACATTAAGTTTAATACTACTATATAAAATTAAAAATAAAATTAAAAACATTAATACTAATAAAAATAATAATATCATTATTAACAATAATATTAAAACTCTTATTAATGCTAATTTTTATTTTTTAAATCAAAAGTTTTAAATAGTGATAATTAATTTGCAAAGAACTCTATGGTCTAGATAATACATGATTCTTAGGTTGAAGAGAATAAACGCTAGTATTTGTAGCCTTGAAAACTGACACTTCACAACCTTTTTCCACTATCCAATTTTCCATTGTATATGGTGGTCATTGGGCAATCAAAGCAATCTTTCTCATACTTCACTACCTCTTGATGATGATCCCATAGTAGGGATCTAAACGTCAAGAATTTGTACAATTCGAACATAGGTCTTCTCTTTCTCATATGTTTACTGTGTATGGCTATCTACAGACACAATGGTATGATCTAGCTAACTCAAAACTTGAAAAATGGTACATAAAACACAGATGACTAGTCTAAAACGCAAATCAACTAAGCTCAATGCAACAAATAAAAATCAAAACTTAAATACTAACTCGCAACCTAACTCACCCCTGTGATGGGAGTGTTAGTTTGTTGGATTATTTGGCATAAATATAGGGCTTCAGGTGTGCACCATTCACCCATCCTTTTCTGGGAATGTTGTTGAGCTGTGCAATCTTGATAGAACCAAAATATTTGACTTCCACAACAATAAATGGTCCCAACCAATGCATTTGAAGCTTTCTTGGATGCTTTAAGAACTTGTTTTCATATCATAGAACTTGGTCACCTTTGTAAATTGTTTCCACTTGATGTGTTGGTCATGACGGTATTTATGACTTTCTTTCCCCATTGTTGCATGATAGTCGGAGAAAAAGTGGGAATCTTCTAGTTCCATTAATTAAGCTAGCCTTTTTGCAACCAAATATACTTTGGTCATGTGAGTTGCATGTTCCCGAGATCCAGGATTGGGTAGATAAGAAGCTAAGAGAGTTTTCTAAATATCTAAACAAGCATCACTGATTGGATGATGAAACATGGTTGGGTGAGTATGTTTTCTTAGAAATTCATGAATTATTCTTTGGAGAATTTCCTATTCTATTGTATGATTGGTTGGCAAGGTTAACTGAGCAAAAGATGAATTTTCAAGGAGGTGAGCCTACGATTTGGACATCTAAGCTAATTCAAACTCTCAAAGGTGTTGATAATAAAATATCTCATGATGTTGATTTCTGGTTAGATATGATATTAGAAGGGTATATTACCGAGCTTTGTTGGGTTGGCCCAGATGGGATATTTTTGAACAGGAAGAATTTTGAGAAATGCAGAGCTAAGCGCAGTTAAGTTTGAACAATTTTGGGATAAGTTTTGGTATGCTGCAAAGTTGCGTGCAGCACAGTAGCGAAGGAGCTGCAAGGTCGGTGCTGCGGGGAGTATAGCGCCGCGATGTGCCACGTCGACGAAGATCCAGCTAAGCAGAGCATGGACGGATGAAGGCAGTTATTTTGGTTAGGTCACAGAAGACCTATTTTTGGCAAAGATCGTCAATAACTACCAAGCAATGGGTAGGTGCATCTTGGAGGTAGGTGACTGATCACAACAAATAGAAGACTACTACTACATGAACCAGTCATCTAAGGCCGTGAAAGAAGCAATAGCTCGGCGGAAGTAACCTATTGGCGCGCACGTGACAGAAGATCCGCTGCCAGATATCAGTAGTCTGGTTTTGGGAAAATAGTTTGTTTTGTAAACCTAAGGGTTCGACCTTCGTAAATGTAAGGGCATGACCTACGGGTCTTGATCTATAAATAAGGAAATTTTGTAAAGGAAAAGGGTTAAATCTTCATTTTGTTGATATTATCGAATATTGTGAGATCTGTTAGATTGAAGCATTGTAAAGGCTCTACAGCTGAGTGCGCAGAGACCTAATTTTGAGAGAGAGAGAGAGAGAAGAGCATCTGCAGCTGAGTGTGCAGATGAAGAACTGTTGTACCCTTTCCAAGATAAATAAACAACAATTCTTGCGGACGAAGCTTCCCATCCGGGGCGGTGAACCACGTTAAACCATTGTGTTATGTGATTGTTGTGTATGATTGTCATTAATTTGTGATAAAATATACTTACAGTGCATGCATGAAGTTACTATTGTCTTCCATACGTTTACTGTTATCTAGATTCACTGTGGAAAGGATGGAATAAGATGCTAGTAGTTCATGTATGGAGAAATGTTAACAGTAAAGCACCTATTGTTAATATTTAATATGATAAGACGGAAAATAGCAGCATTACATTCCATTTCACAATAATAGCATATACAGGATCACTGAAGAAACAACAAGCACAGCATAAACACAAGAGACATAGATTTATCCTGGGAAACCCTCATGGGGTAGAAAACCCAGTAAAGCTTCCTCAATATAGGTGACCAGCAATATACAAAGATGCAAACCAAAGACATGATCTCCTCCTCCACCATAGCATACCTCTCCTCCACAAGTGTGCTACTTTCAAGTGAGTGAGTGTGTCAAATGAGGAATACAGCTCCTCTATTTATACACTACTCAAACTTTTTCTTTTACACAAGACATGTAGGCTCGTATTTAACCAATGGGTTAAATTCCCCACTACAACTGACTGGGCTGACCCCTCTAGGGTGGTCTAATAACCCTTTGACCCACACAACACATACAGGGCCGACCCCTACTAGGGAAGTCTAATAACCCAAGTTACCACATTCCGACGGAGGAATAAACATCTCCGGATATACAATAAGATCTTCACGGAGGAATGAAACATCTCCGGAATAATAAAGTACAAATATAATATTCTTTGAAGTTACAATATCTCAACACCTATAAGTTCTCAAATGAATGGATCTATGAGATAACCACACAACAAATGGTTAAATTTGAATCGTGACATCAAACACACAGCACTGTGCATCTCACTCAATTGCATAAGTTATGATGTTTATCAAGCTAAATAATGATGAATGATTAAATATTATCGAATAAGATTGAGTAGAAGTGATCAAGTCTCATAACCCCACTATGTGGCCTGTGGAAGCGCTGAGGGTGTAAATATCTTTGTTCTTGAAGATTCTTGACGTGGAGTAGAAGACTTCACATAGTCATTGACCACAACGCACAACCTGTACCGCATTGTACATGAATCAGTTTAAACACTCGCATCACAAGGTTGTGGAAACCTGCTTCTACAACCACCCCCTCGACTTTGCCTCGAGTGAGACCTCAGACTGCTCGCAGTCTGTTGTCGAAAGGGCCGGTGAATAAGGGTTTTGTTGGTATCTTGTACCACGAAGTACCTGGGTCTACATTGGAAAACCTCTAGAACAGTGAAGGGACCAACAAATGGTTCCGTTGTCACGCTAAGACCAGTGATGCGATAGTGTATTCAAAAAAGTAATGTCAGACAGTTGGCATCCATAAAAGAAAGAGATCTGGGCTTGGTGCGATAAGATCGAAAGAGACTTCGTAAAGAAAGAAAATAGACATCCACGTCTATCTGACGTATAGTGGTTGAACAAATACTTGTGGCGAGACATCCACGAAATTTTTTGGGCTCCATTTCCAAACGAACTACACGAGTGGATATCGTGCCTAGCAGAAAGAAAGAATTGTTCCCAAGGAGGAATACCTATAGAGTGGAATCCAGAGCTTACTGAACAGCTCAAAGCAATCAATAGCCCACTGTCATGAGCAGTTGACTTCTGGGTTGATAGCATACTAGAAGGATTTGTGCTCGAATTTGCTGTAAATACGCTGAAGTCCTACAGCCAAGCTGAAGCATAATTTTTCGAAGAATTCAGAGGTAAGTTCCTAAAAAACCTCAGTCTATACATCAAAATGCTTTTAACTGAGAAAGGTGTTTTAAGAATGCAACAATAGTTCTAAATCTGTCATGCTAGAGAATACATACATTGATTCTAGCGAAGAAAACCATACTTTGAGAAGTGGAAAGAGATACAAGCTTACTAATGAGAAGAAACCCGGACAATCTAGAAACCATATAAATACCGAAATTCCATGTGATCTCAATAATACGAACACTCAGTTATCAGCCACAATCCAGCGTATTATACCTTAGAATCAATCAGTCCAGAACCCACTTGCTGCGAGTGTCGTGCAGCCCATCCTACAGATCAGTAATACTAGAAACATCGCAGGAGCGAATGCTCATGGCACTACGACTTAGACTATTCCGCAGAATACTGTCCCTAGCACAATCCAGCAGCCTGTGTCTACTTTTGTCACAGGGAGTCAGTTCCAGAATAGTACACAATCCAGAAGGAGAATGACAGATAATGATATAAAACTACCGATATTCAAAGGAACAGGTTAGGAATACCCTGAGCAACATTGGTTTCTAGGAAAATCCATGTGGAGTGTCAAGCAAGTTATGGATGATGCTATAAAAAGAGCGCAGCTCATCACTACTTTTAGAGATCGAGCACTGCCTTGGTTTATGAAGTATTCTCAAGCACAACCAAGAACCTTAGTAGACATCAAGACCGTGATTGCAAGAGAGTTTAAGAAACCCAAATCAGAATCATAGTGCATAACAGAGTTGAAAGAAATCAAGTAGAAACCTACTGAATCGGTCTGGTAATTTGACCAAAAATTCAAAACATTGTTGGACCAAGTGAGATTTGGTATAGCTCCGCAATAGCATCAAGGATGGTTCATTGCTGCGCTATTGCCCCATATCAGACAACCACTGATGCAACAGAAGGTTGTATCTCAAGCTGAGGCTTTGGAGATCGCAATGAAGTTGGAAGCTTCACCAATTGGAGAAAGTAGTTCTGGGAGGATATAGATCCAGAACCAATTGGATACCTTGACATTAGAATTACAATGTATGAAGAATGGAAAAGAGCAGAGACATGAACAACGATATGAAGTTTGGTGCATAGGATGCAAAGGAGAGGGCCACACTAGAGAACATTGCCCCTTATTTCAAGAATATATTAACAATGGTGCACCAAACCCAACAAATATGAATCAGAACCAGGCACCATGGTGTGAAATTTGTAGAAGCAGAGGACACAGGCCTGAGGATTGCTACCTGATACAAAAATATGTAAAGACATCTAAAAAATTATACTGTAATTTCTGTAAGTCAGTTGGACATGATGAGTCCAACTGTCGTGCTTATGAACTGGTGAATGAAAGAAAGCGAGATATGGAAGTAATGCGAGGTGCTGGAATGTACCACGTCTAAGAGGAAAATCATCCAAAGCAAGAGAACACCCACTATGATCAAGGAGGATATAGAGGCCACGGTGGTGGGTATCGTGGGAGAGGAAGAAATATTGGTCAAAATCAAGGAAGAGGACGAGGCTAGGTAATATTCTATAACTGTGGCCAGCCAGGTCATGTATCAAGAGAATGTACTAATCCATGCACCACATGAAACTAATGTAAATCATTTGATCATGTGATTGAAGACTGCCCCATGCTTGAGGTAGAAATGCAGAAGTAGAGAAGAAAAGAAACACTGAACCCTAACATCCAGTTGATCGCATCAGAGAACAGACCTACAGGTCAAAGTGTCAATGCAGTAACGCAAAGTGGTGCTGATACAGGAAAAGACAACAGCACAGAAACCTCGACTTCTAGAACAATTGATCCTAAGAAGAACCCTGGAGAAACCGTAGGGATTAGAAAAGCTCCTGGGAAAGCACTTCCATTGAACTTACAGCAAAATAAGGAAATATTTAAAGAAACGCGCGACATGTTAAAACAACCACCACCTACTTCACCAAGGATCCCGTTGCGAAGTGAAGTACCGCAAATAGAAGATATGCCATTGGCATATGATCAGACATGCGCTGCACCAGAGATCTCTATTTTTGTTGCGTAGTTTCTACACAGCTGCATCAAGTTATTAAAAAACAAAGACACTCTTATGGAATTTGAAAAACTGATAAATCAGTATGAATCATGCAGTAAGAAAGGAATAGCACATGGTGCAGTACATAACATTAGGAGTCCCAAAAGAACCGGCAGCGAAATGCAGTTCACTGCATAGATAGGAGACTATGAGATGGACGAGATCATTCTTGATCTCAGATCTGAAGTGAATGTATTAACCAAGCAAACATGGCAGGAGATGGGAAAACCAAAGTTACAGTGGTCACCTATATAGTTAAGAATGGCTAATCAAGGCATAATTATACCTCTGGGAAGGTTAACCAATACTATTGTCGACATTGATGGAGTGCGAAGTTATGCAAACTTCGAAGTAATTTAAATTGTGGATGATAGCAATCCTTATCCAGCACTGCTGGGCATCGATTGAGCAATGATGAACTCCACCGCCATCAATCTGAAGACAATGAAAATGATATTTGAAGGAAACAACATAAGAGTTGTCGCACCATTGGATACTTCGCAGGGGGAGCGATATGTTGAACCTATTCAAGAAGAGTACAGAGCTCAAGACGTTGACCGTATCTATCAAATGAAAACAAATGCTACGGATTATATTCATCCTACTACAGATGGAACGCTCAGTTGGCACTGTGATAGTTCTTTCATCTCAGACTCTAAGGTAGGATTAGAAAACTGGCAACACAGAATGCATGAAGTATTTGCCAGGAGATGCGCGACAATTACAAAGTCACTCCACTGGATTGGAAAGCAGGTAAGTCCAATCCCCACTTATGATGGTATAGCTAACTTCTATTCATTTATCAAAGAATACACTGCAGCAGTTGCAGATGAACATCACATCTTAGCATTAGACTTGGCACTCAGAGAAACACCTGCTAGATGGTGGGCTACACATAAAAAGACATTGACAACTTGGGAACAGTGTAGAATAAAAATATAGATTCGATTTGCTGATAAGGTCACACTACCATTTCAGAAATATAATGGTCAGATGGATCCAGGAAATCATATCACAGCTTGTATACAAGCTTGGAAGGAAATACCATACACATAATGGGTACATCTCTTTGTGCATATGTTGGAGGAATTCCAAAAAAATGTTATCTAGACGAGGAGATACTCACAGGAACAGTGGATTGGTCAGTCCTCACTGTGACCTTCTCGAAGGATTTTAGTTTTCACGATGACCATCCGACTATCCATGACGTGTTGCAGCTGATCAAACAAAAGATATTTAGCCCACATCGCAAGGAGGAAAACATAACACTAGAAGAGTTTTTTGACACAAACAATGTACTTGCGAGTCTACAACCAGATTGGTCATAACAGATAGAGTAGGATTTAGACTGCTACAACATAGCTGAAGAAGTTGAAGATAGTGATGCGTAGGACCCGCGCAACATAAAAATCGAAGAATCAGAAGGAGTACATGAGATAGAAGGACCTCCACTAGAAATTCCATATATGAGTGGACTGGTTAAAACAATGAAAGTGAACATCGACATCCCTAAAGAGCCGAAGTTCACAAAAATAGGAGACTACTGGGATGATGACACAGTTGTGGAGATCGCAGCTATATTACAGGAATATCAAGAAGTATTCCCAACGAAGTTCACAAAGATGAAAGGCATCTTGGGAGACTTAGGAGTGATGAGAATTCCTCTTAAGCTGGGAGCGAAACCTATTAAACAAAGGTCATATAGACTAAACCCATGCTACAAAGGACGAGTTAAGGCAGAACTCGACAAGATGCTCGATGCAGGAATCATTGAGCCGGTTGAAGAATCTGAATTGATAATCCCAATGGTCATCCAAGACAAGAAAACAAAGGGCGAAATCAGGATCTATGTTGATCTTAGAAAGCTAAATGATGCTTCAATGCATGACCCATTTCCTACTCCTTTTACCGACGAAGTACTTGATAACGTGAGAGGTAACGAAGCATACTCTTTTACTGATGGGTTTTCTGGATACCATAAGATTAGAATTGATCCAGCTGATAGGCACAAAACCACTTTTGCAACAGAATGGGGGTCATTCTAGTATACAGTAATTCCATTTGGTTTAAAGAACGCACCATCCATATTTTCAAGAGTGGTGATCACAGCATTTAAAGAATTCATGCACAAATTTTTAGAAGTTGACTTTGATGATTGGACCATTTTTGGGTTACTAAAGAACCATGCCGCAAACCTTAGGATGATGCTAGAAAAATGCAGACAGCATCATATTTCATTGAATTTGAAAGAAATGTATTTTCTGTGTTCCTTATAATATTTTGTTGGGACATATCGTGTGGAAGCAAGGGTTGATGGTTGATCCTGCGAATATAGCAACTATTGTAAACTTGCCTACACCAAATTCAGTTAAGTAATTGTGCACTACACTGGGGCATACTGGATACTATAGGAAATTCATAAAGGGGTATGCACAGATAACCGCAGCAATGGAGAAACTTTTAAAAAAGGATGTACCGTTCATTTGGAATGAGGACTGTGAGAAAGGATTCGACGCATTGAAATAGAAAATGGTCACTGCACCAATCCTAGTTTTTCTAGACTGGGAAAATCCATTTCACGTACATGTTGATGCTTCATGTATAGCATTGGGTATTGTTCTTGTGCATCCAGGATAAGGAGGAATTGATCATCCCATTGCATTCTCAAGCAGAAAGCTGTCATCTGCTGAGAAAAACTATACCACTAATGAAAGGGAAGGAATTGCAATGGTATATGTACTACAGAAGTTCAGACACTATTTGCTTGGTGCACACTTCTCAATGTTTACCGACCATTCTACATTAAAATACCTGTTCAATAAGCTAGTGTTAGGGGGGTGAATATGCAAATGGCTCTTACTCTTCCAAGAGTATGATTTTGAAATAATAGTTAAACCAGGAAGATTAAATTTAGGCCCTGATCGTCTATCAAGGATCGAGTTAGTAGAGGAACCTACGAATCTAGAAGACAATCTGCCTGATGCGCAATTGTTTGCTATACAGATTGTTGATGATTATTATTAGGATATCATTGACTTTCTAACTACCGGGTTCACACCTACTGAATTCAGTACGCAGCAAAAGAAGCAATTGGTAGTGCGAGCCACAGACTTCACCATTATCGCAGGACAACTCTACAAGTTAGGACCTAATGAAGTGTTGCGAAGATGTGTATTAGAACATGAGAAGCCATTTATATTAGCTGATGTGCATTCAGGAGTCATAGGAGATCATTATACATGAAGGGCTACAACACAGATGATATTGCGCGTAGGGCTATGGTGGCCTATGATTCATAAGGACTCCAAAGAACATTGCCAGAACTACGATGTTTGTCAGAGGACAGGGAAACCATCAAAAAGAGATGAAATGCCATTGAACCCTCAGCTGACCTTGTAGGCATTCGAAAAATGGGAAATTGATTTTGTGGGACCTATTAACCAATTGGGAAAAAGAACTTGTGCGAGGTACATTATTACTGCAACTAACTACCTCACCAGATGGGCAGAAGCAAAACCAGTCAAAGACTGTAGCGCAACTACAGCCATGCAGTTTATCTTTGAGAACATCCTTACACGATTTCAATGCCCAAAAATTTTGATGAGTGATCAGGGTACTCATTTCCTAAACAGAACTATTGAATCTTTAACTAAGGAGTTCTCCATCCATCATCAGCACAGTACGCCTTATCACCCAGAAGCGAATGGAATTGTTGAAGCATTTAATAAAGTACCTGAGAATGCGCTAACCAAGATATGAAACGTAAACCGCGATGATTGGGACCTACGCATTCCATCTGTATTATGGGCATACAGAACAACATGCAAGAAATTAACTGGACATACACCTTTTAGATTAGCTTATGGATAGGAAGCAATAATGCCAATGGAATATATTATACCCAGCTTAATAATAGTTGCATTTACAGGGATCGAAGATCCCGCAGCACTGGAAGAAAGGCTGTTACACTTGGTTGGTTTGGAAGAAGATCACTTCATCACGGGATTCCACCAGCAAGTACAGAAAGAAAGAGAAAAAGCATGGCACGATTGCCACATCAAGACTAAGTCTTTTCAGGTAGGTGACCTAGTCCTCCTATATGATAGTAAATTCATGAAGTTTCTAGGGAAATTTAAAATGCATTGGCTTGGACCATATACTATAATAGATGTTACTAATGGTGGCGCAATCCAGTTAGCTACTTTAGTCGGTGATACATTACCCAATTTGATAAATGGAAGCAAACTAAAGCTTTACCGCGATAGTCATGCTTCACAGCATCCAAAATGATCAAAAGAAAGAAAAGTTTCTAAGTGCCAAGTACACATGGAATTGGGCACTATGAACAATATGTACACAAAACTTGTAAAGATAGATCTATGTACCCCACAGCGTTGTTGAAGCTACGTGAAAAAAATAAAAATAAAAATAAAATAAAATTTAATGCGCCATTGCAACACTCAAAATGCAACACTGAGGAAAGAAACAAATCAGACCCCGCAAAGTAACTTTGCAGAACTAAATATAACATACCGCGCAATTCGATGCAGAGATCCAGAAAATAGTCGTTACAGTGTCGGTCGGAAATATAGCCGTTATACAGTACTTTCTGACTGACCGCTCGAGCATTTAAAGAATAGATAACCGTTCTAAATGACTTAATGATGGAATTGACCGAATCATCAGCCGGAATTGGCTAACGGATATTGCATTTAATGCTTATCTAACCGTTAAAGGGCACGGAGATGGATCAGTCGCAGCTATATATAATGCAACAGTTAAGACAGGGAGAAGTGAAGGTCGTGACATAGAATATTGCTACCGAAGTGACCAAGTGCCAGAGTCTACTAGAAGCATCATTGAAGGCATTTAATGCCCTTGAAGAATACCAACAATTATTGGAAGTAAAGAAGGAAGTGAAAGAAAAACAAGAAGCACTAGAAAATATGGGTGAGGAGGTTAAGGCACTACCAACAAGAGAGAAACTCCTAAAATACAGAGAAATCAACACCCTAAAGAAGGAAGTTAAATCTTTGCATGAGAAGGAGACAGAAATGGGCGATAAGTCGCAACCATTATTAGAGGAAGCCGGCACGATCTCGCAAGAGATCGAAGAAAAGTTAAAAGAACTGAACAAGAATTAAGAACAGGTGGAAGGCCCGATCAGCCATGAGATAACACTTGAGATGGTCGAAACAGTTGGGCAAATTGAAAAAGATATGAAGAACGCAGTAGAAAAACTGATTGACACATTCAAGGAGTTCGCTACGAAGATCAATCCACAATCAGTGGAACACCCTTAAGGAGTTGCAAGTGGCTCGGGGGTGAGCTACATGTAAGTGTTAGGGGCCTGTCAGGTCTGGCCCAGATGGGGCATTTTTTAAGAGGAATAATTTTGAGAACTGCGGAGCTAAGCACAATTAAGTTTGAACAATTTTGGGATAAGTTTTGGTATGCTGCAAAGTTGCGTGCAGCACAATAGCGAAGGAGCTGCGAGGTCGGTGCTGTGAGGAGTACAATGCCACGATGTTCCATGTCGACGGAGATCCAACTAAGCAGAGCATGGACGGATGAAGGCAGTTATTTTTGTTAGGTCACAGAAGACCTATTTTTGGCAAAGATCGTCGATAACTACCAAGTAGTGGGTAGGTGCATATCAGAGGTAGGTGACTATTCACAACAAAGAGAAGACTCCTACTACTTGAACCAGTCATCTAAGTCCGTGAAAGAAGAAACAACTCGGTGAAAGTAACCGGTTGGTGCACACGTGACAGAAGATCCGCTGCCATATATTAGTAGTCCGGTTTTGGGAAAACCGTGATAGTTTTGTAAACCTAAGGGTTATTCCTTCATAAATGTAAATACATGACCTACGGGTCTTGATCTATAAATAAGACAATTTTGTAAAGGAAAAAGGTTAACTCTTCATTTTGTTGATATTATCGAATATTGTGAGATCTGTTAGATTGAAGCATTGTAAAGACTCTGCAGCTGAGTGCGCAGAGACCTAATTTTGAGAGAGAGAGAGAGAAGAGCATCTGCAGCTGAGTGCACAAATGAAGAACTGTTGTACCCTTTCCAAGATAAATAAACAACAATTCTTGTGGACGTAGCTTCCCATCCGGGGGGGTGAACCACGTTAAACCATTGTGTTATGTGATTGTTGTGTATGATTGTCATTAATTTGTGATTTAATTTACTTACAGTGCATGCATGAGGTTACTATTGTCTGCCATATGTTTACTGTTATCTATATTCACTGTGGAAAGGATGGAATAAGATGCTAGTAGTTCATGTATGGAGGAATGTTAACAGTAAAGCACCTATAAGTTCTCAAAAAAATGGATCTATGAGATAACCACACAACAAATGGTTAAAGTTGAATCGCGACATCAAGCACACAACACTGTGCATCTCACTCAATTGCATAAGTTATGATGTTTATCAAGCCAAATAATGATGAATGATTAAAGATTATCGAATAAGATTGAGTAGAAGTGACCAGGTCTCATAGCCCCACTGCGCGGCCTGTGGACGCGCTGAGGGTGTAAATATATTTGTTCCTGAAGATTCTCGGCGCGGAGTAGAAGACTATACACAGTCATTGACCACAATGCGCAACCTATACCGCGATGTACATGAATCAGTTTAAACACTCACATCACAAGGCTGTGGAAACCTGCTTCTGTAACCACCCCCCTCGACTTCACCTCGAGTGAGACCTCAGACTGCTCCCAGTCTGTTGTCGAAAGTGCCAGTGAATAGGGGTTTTGTTGGTATCTTGTACCGCGAAGTACCTGGGTCTACATTGGAAAACCTCTAGAATAGTGAAGTGACCAACAAGCTTGTTGTAGATACAATAAAATCCTATAACACTGCTGAAAGAGAGTTCTTCCAAGGAGCGTGATGTAAATGCTTTCAATCTTTAAAGTTGTCGATTAAAATGATGCTTTCTGAAAAATGGGTTATGAGAATGGAGTCTTAGAAGTAAACCACTAGTGCGTCATGGTTCAAGATGTTAGCGGTGAATGGTTTGAGAGTATGTTGTGAGAAGTGGGCTGATATGAAAAGGGAAGGATAAAGTGAAACAAATGAATTGTGTGGTCTACTACGGAGTGGAAGAATATTTCAGTCAAGTAAGAGAAGGATAATTGTGACAAAAGGAAACAGTTGCAGTGTTACTAAAGGACAAGAATATGAACCAAAACCACAGCTCAAAGAAGAATCTCTTGGTAGAGAAAAAATGAAGAAGAAGAATATCATCCCATTTCTGAGGACGACCCTATTAAACAATATCAAACCAGAAATTGTCACATACCTGTGACCCTGCATGCATCTCCATAAATTGAGGTAAGAAATTCTAGACTGTTGCAGTTGATTCAAGAAAGTAATAGTAGTAGTAACCAAAATAGTAATTCAAATAATAATCCCATTATAAGTGTTGGTCCTATATTACAAAATCATCCAATACCTCCAAGAAATATAATGGTTGTGGATGATATGAAACTTCCAATCTTCCATGGAAATGGGTCAGAGGATCCAGAACACCATTGGTTTTTATGTGATGCAATATGGACAGTTAAGCAAGTGCAAGATGATAATGTAAAAATGGCTTAACTGATTACGACCTTTAGGGGTCACGATTTGGATTAGTTCACGACGTTCTCAAATGTAGCTACTGGACAACCACCAAAGACTCTAAAAGAAATTAGAGAATCTTTTAAAGTGAATTTAAGAAGCCAAAATATGAGTCACAATGTATTATGGAACTCAAATAGATCAATAAATTGACAAATGAATCTGTCTGGGACTTTGACCAGAGATTTAAGACAATGATGACCCATGTAAGCTTCCAGATGACCGATGTTCAACATAAAGAGAGGATTATAGTCGCTTTACTGCCACATATTAGAGTTCCCTTGATGCAACAAAATATTGTGTCACAGACTGGGGCGCTTGAATTAGATATGAAGTTGGAGGCATCACCCATGGGAGATATTCGAATGGGTATGGCTCAAAGCTAGTTGTAGTTGTCGAATCTGTCATTACAAATACAAGACGTCAAGAAAGGAAAGGAAAAAAGAGAAGATGTTTGGTGTACAAGGTGTAAGGAGCAGGTTCATTTGAAATACTAGTTCACAACCTTCCAAGACTATATCGTTCTCAGAGCTCCTAATACATTGAATCATGGAGCTAGAATCTCATGTAGGATCTGTCAGACTAGGGGACATCGACTAGAAGAGTGTTACTTATTACATAAAATTGTAATTACCCCACAAAACCTGTTTTGCAAATTCTGTCGATCATTTGTCCATGATGAGAAGGACTACAGAGCATATCAATTGCTCACAGAAATAATTGCAGATACTTATCGAATGAAAGGTGAGGAACAAGGAGAAGGGAGTAGTGCACAGTTTACTCAACCAAGGGGTTGATTCCCTAGACAAGGACAAGGAGGACTTGGTCGAGGTAGAGGCCATATAATCTATTACAACTATGGTCATCCAAGACATTTTTCCATGGGTTGTCCAAATACTAGTTCGATGTGCACATACTGTTGAGAACTAGGCCATACTATTAAATATTTCCCACAACTTATAGAAAAATGTCAAGCTAAGGAAAATCATAATCGAAATCAAAACCATAAACAAAATGTCCAGAAGATATCAATCGAACCACGACAAGAGAAATTGATTATCGCTATTGTGACAAGAAGAGGAACTACGATAGGAGAGGATATAGAAATATGTATGGACCCACGTGCTCCTAAAATCGTACCAACAACATGTTAAGTTTTCATAATTTACTTCAATTTGATCTAGGATCCTAACTGAGAGAACAACATGTACAACAAATCTACAACATATCAATCATGGACACAATAATGCAAGCACACAAGAGACATAGAGTTTACTTGGGGAAAACCATAAAGGTGAAAAACCCCAATAACTTCCTCAGAGGTAGATAGAGCAATGATACAACTAGAATACAAGAGATAGTCTTCTCCTAGCAGCAGAGACTCCTCCACAAGTGCACCACTCTCCAAAGTGTGGGTGAGAGAATAGAATGTGTAAAATGAGAGAGACACACTCTCTATTTATACACTAACTTGACTTGACCTTTACTCAACTAGGTCGGCCTCAACTTAACCACTTAACATAATGCTGACTAGGCTGACCCCCACTAGGGTGGTCTAATAACCCTTTGACCCACATGGCCGACCCCCAATAGGGAGGTCTAATAACACTTTGACCCACATGACTTATATAGGGCCGACCCCAACAAGGTGGTCTAATAACCCATCAAGTATAAGTTACGACACTTACAATATAAATGACGACACTTCCGTATAGAGGAATAATAACATCTCTATAGGAATACAACCACTTCCGTATAGAGGAATAATAACATCTCTATAGGAATACAATATACATATATGTGAAATACATTCCGAAGTTACATATACATCAACACAACAGAGAAGACAATACCATCTGATGTCAAGAAGGAAAAGCATACATTTTTGGATGCAAGGAAGGAATTTATTACAACCCATAGGAAACCCTTGACATCTACAGCTCCAATATTTGATGAAATTCATGTATATGATTTTCCAGTCTACTTCGACCGATCAATTCCAAGAGAAGCTCATGGAAGGTAAGTAAATCGAAGAAATTTTTAAAAATTTGTTAAGACTTAGTAAAAGTTGAAACTGCTTTAAAGGAATTGCAGAATTTAGTTGATGAAAAAAAAAATATACACCTAAGAAAAAAGATGTAAATAGTTTGCAAAAGAGGATAAGAACGGGGAGAGAAATGTGACTTAATGAGCAGATTGGGGACTTTGAAATGGATTTAAATATTATGGATCTAGGGTTAGATGTCTGTTGGCTTAAAATGACCTAGAGGTTTCCAATTAGACCCAGGTTCTTTGCGGTTCTCCCTTTTGACCAACAAAACCCCTTCGCACCAGCCCTTTCGGCAACAACCTGCGAGCAGGCTGAGGTCTCACCCGAGGTGTATCTTATGCGATACTGTAGAATCAGGTTTCCATAGTAAATGATGAGTTGTTTATATGAACAAGCTACGCAGCCTAGGACAGAAGGAGTGCACTGCGGGTCAAAGCAATGCGGCGATGCTGTACGCAGCATGATCTACGCTGCGAGTGACTACGGTGCGGTGATGGAAACACTGCGGGCCTCACTAAGGGCTTCTCACTGCTGTGAATCTTCTACTAGAATGGCGAATCAACCACACTTATCCTCTACATGGAAGATCTCAAAAATTTTAAGTCACTGAGATGAATATCACCCATCCATCCATTCAGGCACTTACTGGTTATCTTTCTAGCATTCATTCAAGGACTTAGATTATTACAACGTGAATCTGAAATGATTGACACGACTAACCGTGCTACGTTCCTTCACTATGTTTAAGAAAGTATTAAACCTAAATGATTGATTCACGATCTTAACATATAATTGAAATGTTCGCCATTCATCTATTCTCGTGGAACCTAGCATATCATTCCCAAAATTCTCCTATTGGTAAATGCATATCAAAGTTTTCCTATTACAGCATGTAAGGAAACATTCAAACGTTCATTCTACAGACAATACAGGCAGTCATTCATTTATAAAACATAATCGCATAACATAGGATTTAACGTGGTTCACTTCCCCAGATGGAAAGCTACGTCCATAAGAACGGTTGGTAATATATTTCTTTCAAAAGGGATGGGCCAACCGTTCTTAGTCTGTGCACTCAGCTGCAGACTCTCCTTTCTCTCGACTAGGTCTCTGCGCAGACAGCTGCAAACCCTTTACAATATTCTCAGCTCGGAGAGATTTCTCAATACAAAAAGTTATATCATGATTACTCTAGCAACTAGCATCTAGCCCCCAAAAATAGAGCAACCCCATCCCATACAAAATTTTCTTCTTCAATAGATCATGCACGAAGGTCATGTTTGTACAATGTCAAAGATCTAAAACCCAAAACCCTAAGGGTTTCCAAAACTACGTCAGTTTTCCAAACCGGCTTGCTGGCTCTTAGTAGCATCTGCTTGATCATGGTGGATATCCACGTCGCTATCGGCCTTCCTGTCGCACGCGTGCCTACAGGATGCTTCTACTGAACCGTTTCTCTCCAATAGTTTTACCTTCTAAGTGTGCCAAACGTCACTTTCCTTAACAACCCATGCATGGCCGCCTTCCAGATTTGCTTATGTCTGCCGCTCGGAAATCCTGGAATATCTTTCCAAAAATGGCTGCTACTGGTCCAACTAGTACCTGCACCTGATACTTGTCTAGCACTCCGCTTTGATGGCTCCACGTGGCCTCCTAACTCCGCAGCACTGCTTCTGCGCAGTACTGGTCTTCGCATCACGGCCAAAATTTCGATACTATGTGCAACTCCGTAGTCTGGTCAAAAGTTGGATGCTACGCGCAACTTCGTAGCATCACCAATACTTAGCCAATGTTGTATTTCTGAGCTGCGCTCAGCTCAGCTTTCCCTGCTTATCTCAAAAAGGTGTTTCCAAAACATTTGTCTCAACCTAGGCCCAACATGCCCCTAACACTTACATGTGGCTCATCCCCGAGCCACTTGCTGCTTCAGTTGTCTCACTCTGCTTCACGATCGGTGGGACTAGTTTGGCAGTGAACTCATTATATACACCGAGCAACTCCTCTAGTACTTCTTTGGTATCCTGCTCAACCTGCTAAACTATTTCAAGCAGCGGTGGAGTTATTTCCTCTCCAATCTGTCCCTGCACTTGCTCCTGGTTGTCACGCATTTCCTTCAGTTTGTCCTCTATCTGCTGCGACATCGCCATGGCATCCTCCATGAGCTGCTGCGACTGATTATCCATCTCAGTCTCTTTTTCTCATAGTTCCCAGACTTCCTTCTTTAAGCTGGATATCTCCTTGTATCTCGAGAGCATTTCCCTAGGTGGCAGAGCTTTGACCTCTGCATCCAATTTGTCTAACGCGGTCTGTTTGTCCTTTACTACGGTCTTCACTTGCTGCAGCCCCTGATCCTCCTCAAGGGCAGTGACTGCCTTGGAAACTTGTTCCAACAAATCTTGGCACTGAGCCATGCTCTTCATTATGCTCTGCGTAGTGGTATTGACGGCCTGGTCTCTCAACTGCTGCTCAGTTAATGGCACTTGTATGTTCATTTTTTCCTTCAACGAGGCAATATCGACCTCATAAAAAATTTCCTTATCTTGTATCTGCAACTTCAAAGATCTTACCCTATCCCCAATCCTTAGAACTTTGTCCGCAGGATCATCTTGGAGTTCTATACCTTCCATATCCTGCGCAACATTCAATATGGTAGTCTCCAAATTTTGTTGGCGGTCCAGTTCGTTCCGTAGCTGCATTTCTGTGTGCAACTGAATTTGCCTATTTGCTGCGGTGAGCTCTGCTTGTGACTTCATCGAATCCACCATCCGGTCATGCATCTCCTCAATGATCTATGTGTGGATGAAGTGTAATCCTAGTAAGGGGATTTTGGCTAAGTCGAGCTCTACCCTCTCGACTCTCTTTGTGTCCAACACAACTTGTTCCGCCATCGGCAATGCAATAGCCAATCGGTCCACATGGACAATTCTAGTCCTCGATGATAGTGTTATGGCTAGCTATGGCAGTGTTTGCTATGAGGTTCCTGCCAACCTCCCTTCTACTCCTATGTCATGAAGCAAGATCAGGCTTTTCTGGACATCGTCCATTTTCTTCATCAGGCCTTGCATTGTGAGCTGCGTCTTCTGCAGGTCATCCTAGATGACCTTATCCTTTTTATCTTGATCTGCCATGAGCTCCTTCATCTACTCTGAGACTGTTTCAGCTATCATCTCGTAGTCATCATCATTAAGGACTGCCTATGATTGAATCTTTGTGGCCTTCACCTTCTTCCTCGACTTTGGCTTCTGCGAAGTCTCAGGTTATTTTCTCTTCCCTGTTTCTTCAATGATTGGGCATGAGAGCGGGATTGGGTCATCTTCTGCTGAACTCTGGTGGCCAATATTTCATGAGGTCTTCAACGTCCTGCTCATACATGATGTAGTTCCTTGGGAACCACTCTGGTTTCTTCGTTTGTGCTTTTGGCGATATGAAAATACATTTCATATCCACCTCAAAGTCAATGATGCAAATATACTTCACCATGACCTACTTTGTAATGTGCGTTGTCTTCATGATTGCATCGCGTAGCTAAATATAGTACTAGTAAAAAACTTCTGCTGTCACATGCTAGTGCTCTACATTTTTGTTCGCCCAAAGGTTAGCGAACCAAAATCCTCTGGGATCATTGGTCTCCATAATGATGCCCACATAATCTCATGGTTCCTTCCATCCACAAAAAGCAATCAGGATGATGAGCCAAGTGAAATGGAACTAGCCGCCATTCACTTGTGTGTCATTGAGTTCTTCAAGGAACTCATTCAGCAAAAGCTGACACCAATTATATTGGGTGCCTTCAGCCGCTGTGGCACCAAGGAGTATTGTGCCCACAGGCACCTCCAGAGGCCTAGTTGTTTTGAGTATCTTTCCTACGAGCAGCTGCGTTACAAATTTTGTTGCTCTGTCCTCTATATCTTCCATTTGGAAACCTCTTTTCCCCTTCGTCACCGGGTGGGTTTTCTTCATCTTCTCAACAACCTCTTTTTCTTTACTCTTCCCCTGGAAGAATTGCTTAGGATCCTTACCGCACTTGCTTAGACCAGTAATGCGGTGGATCAGATTGATATTCAGATCAATATTTTTATCAAGCCATAGATATCCTTGGTGAATTCGTGACATGAGTGTGTGAACCACGATATTAAGTTCGGGAGAACAGGAAAAATGTGGCAATCTGAGCAAGTTCAGTAACCCCGACTGAACAACAGGTGTTAGCAAGTCCTTAGTAACCAGGTTAAAAACTCCCTTGGCATCCTTTTTCCAGCACATATACTGGTCTGATTGAAAATCTAGGTACTTGGGAACATCTGGCTCATCCTTCTTCATTCCCAAGAGGTCATAATCTTCCCATTTACATTCTATTATCTTTCCCTACAGATTCTTAGCAGTCTGTACATGCTTTGAGATAGGTGATAGTGGGATGTCATATCTCACATTCTTGGATAATTTAAGCACAGGGGCATTCAGTGCCCGCGGGGAGATATATTCGAGTGTCATCTTCAAGGGTTCTTTCTGAAAGACTGGCGATTTTTGTGTCGAGGAGCCCATCTTTATGATCTTGGTTTGAGATGCAGTTATGTCTTTTCCTTTATCTTTCACTTTTTCCTGCATTTTCGGATTAATTCTTGGTGATATGCGGGATCCTTCACCTTGTTCTACTGCGACCTTCTTGATTGGAGTTTTCATTAACTACTAAATCCCTCCGTGCTAAAAGATCCTCAATGCTTCTTCAATGGTCAGTTCTTGTTCTCTATAGGAAGGTTCGGACATTCACTAAGGAGATAGCGGCTAAGGCAGACAGAATACAGATGGCTACTAGCTCGGAGAGGTTAATCACAAGAAAATTCTAAGTGCTTGGTAATGCCCGCGAGTCTCCCAACAGTGTTATTTATAGGCGCAACAGACTCCCTCCCGCACCCTTCAACGGCTAGATAGGCATTTAATGTGGTGTTCGTTGGTGAATTTGAGCAGATCCTTCGATCTTTTCTGTCGTCAGCGTGCTCAGAACGGCTATCTTCTCTTTAAATGTTGAAGCGGTTGCTGCAACAGTCATCTAACGGCTATTTTTCTGAAAAGCCATGCAACAACTATTTTTCTCTGAGTACCATGCCGAACTACGCGACAAGCCATTTGCAACCCTGTGTGGCTACTTCGCAATGCCAAAAATTTCCAACTGCATGGCTTCCACTTTTTTTTTCCCTTCCGCACAGGTTCAACAGTGTTGCACGGTACATAGATCATTCTTCTTATCATACCTTCTTCCTTTTATCATACATGTACAGACTCCTTTATATTTCTAGTGTCCAATTTCAACTGTACTTGACACTTAGAAGTTCCTTCCTTTGCTCGTTATTCAGGGTTCTACGAAGCAGTGCTATCATGGTATAGCTTTATCCTGCTTCCATTTATCAAGGTTGGAAAAGTATCACTAGCTAAATTGGCTAACTGGGCTACACCAGTGTTAGTAACATGTATCACAGTATATGGTCCAAGCCAATGCATCTTAAATTTACCAGGGAATTTCATGAATTTGCTATCATACAGGAGGACTAGGTCACCTACCTGAAAACACTTGTTCTTTATATGGCGATCATGCCATGCTTTATCGCGGTCCTTCTGAGCTTGCTGGTGGAAGCCTGCGATGAAGAGATCTTCCTCCAAGCCCAGTAAGTGTAGAAATCTTTCTTCTAGAGCTTCACAATCTGCCATCCCTGTGAATGCAACGATTCTTAAACTATGGACAATATATTCCATAGGAATTATAGCCTCTTTCCCATAAACTAACCGAAAGGGTGTCTGTTCTGTCAATTTCTTGCATGTGGTCCTGTATGCCCATAACACAGATGAGACGCGTAGGTCCCAATCGTCTCTATTTACATTGCATACCTTAGTGAGTGCATTCTCCAATATTTTATTGAAAGCCTCTATAGTACCATTCGCCTGTGGATGATATGGAGTACTGTGTTGATGACGAATGTGGAATTCTTCTGTAAGCGCCTCAATAGTCTTGTTCAAAAAGTGAGTACCTTGGTCACTCATCAAAATCTTCAGAAAGCCAAATCTGGTGAGTATTTATTCAAAAATAAACTGCACAGCAATACTAGCACTGCAGTCCTTGATTGGTTTTGCTTCTACCCATCTGGTGAGGTAATCAGTAGCGGTAATAATATACCTTGCACCCATTCTTTTTCCTGGTGGGTTTATAGGACCCACAAAGTCTATTACCCATTTTTCAAATGGCTGCAGTGTCAACTGTGGATTCAATGGCAACTCATCTCGGCGTGATGGTTTTCCTGTCCTCTGACAGACATCACAGTTCTTGCAATGTTCTTTGGCATCTTCATGGAGCGTAGGCCACCATAGCCCTGTGCGCAGTATCTTCTGCGCGGTAGCCCTTCCTGCATAGTGACCTCCCGCGATTCCTGAGTGTGCATCCGCTATAATAAATGGATTCTCATGATCGAGTACGCACCTGCACAGGACTTCATCCATCCCAAGTTTGTATAACTGACCTGCAATTATAGTGAAGTCCTCGGCGTGCACCACTAACTGTTTTTCTGCTGGATAGAGAATTCCTGGGGTGCCATCCCCGTGGTTAGGAAATCAATGATATCCTTGTAATAATCATTGGCAACCTGTATAGCAAATAGCTGTGCATCAGGTAGACTGTCTTCAATGTTTGTCAGCTCCTCTCCTCACTCAATCCTTGAAAAATGATCAGGTCCCAAGTTCAGTCTACCTGGCTTGACAATAATCTCAAAGTCATATTCCTAGAACAGCAATATCCATCTGCATATGCGTCCCCCTAACATTGGCTTGTTGACCAAATATTTCAACGCAGAATGGTCAGTAAACATAAGGAAGTGCGATCCCAGCAAGTAGTGTCTAAATTTATGTAGGGCATATACCATCGCAAGTCCTTCCCTCTCAGTAGTAGTATAGTTCTTTTCTGCTGTTGAAAGCTTCCTGCTAGAAAATGCAATAGGGTGGTCAATACCTCCCTCTCTTGGCTGAGCTAACATGATCCCTAGGGAAATACATGATGCATCAACATGGACATGGAATGGCTTTGTCCAGTCTGGAAAGACTAGAATGGGCGCAGTCACCATATTTTCTTTCAATGTATCAAAACCCTGTTCTCATTTTGCGTTCCAAATGAACGGTGTGTCTTTCTTCAGTGGCTTCTCCATTGCTGCGGTTATCTGTGCATAACCCTTTATAAATTTCCTGTAGTATCCGGTATGGCCTAAGGTAGAGTGCAACATCTTGACTGAATTTGGTGTTGGTAAGTTTGCGATGACTGCAATCTTCGCAGGGTCTACCATTAATCCTTGCTTACAGACAATGTGGCCAAGTAAAATTCCATAGGGCACACAGAAAATACACTTCTTCAAATTCAAGGATATTTGATGCTTTCGACACTTTTATAGCATCATACAGAGATTCGCGCAATGATTTTTCAATAGACAAAACACAGTCCAATCATCAAAATACACTTCTAAAAACTTGTGCATAAAATCTTTAAATGCTGCGATGATGACTTTGGAGAATATGGCAGGTGCGTTCTTTAGACCAAAAGGCATGACGGTGTACTGGAATGACCCCCATTCTGTAGCAAATGTCGTCTTATGCCTATCCGCTGGATCAATCCTGATCTGATGATAGCCAAAGAAACCATCAGTGAAAGAATATGCCTCATTTCCTCCAATGTTATCAAGGACTTCGTCTGCGAATGGAGTAGGAAATGGGTCGTGCATGGAAGCATCATTCAGTTTTCTGAGATCCACACTAATCCTGATCTCACCTTTTGCTTTCTTGTCTTGAACAACCATGGGACTAATCCATTCGAATTCTTCGACTGGTTCAATGATTCCTTCCTCTAGCATCTTATCTAGCTCTGCATGGACTTTTTCCTTGTAGCACAGATTTAATCTGTATGGCCTCTGCTTGACAAGCTTATCACCTAGATTTAAAGGTATTTTCATGACCCCTAGGTCTCCCAAAATTCCTTTCATCTCTGTAAATTTTGTTGGAAACAGTTCCTGATACTCATGTAAGGTATCTACGATCTCTGCAACAGTCTAATCGTCCCAATAATATCCTATTGATGCGAACTTTGGCTCTTTGTCTGTGCCAATGTTCACTTTCTTTGTTTTTACTGGTCCAGTCATATCTAGGATTTCCAATAGAGGTCCTTCTACCTCGCACACACCTTCTGAATCTGGTATATCTATGTTGCACGGGTCCTCCTCATCATCTTCATTTGTATCATTGGTATGTTCAGCTAAGTTGTAACACTCGATAAAGTGCTCTTCATTTTCCTTCCATTCCGATTGTAAGTGCGCAGGAACGCAATCTGTCCTAAAAGATTCCTGCAATGTTATTTTTTGATGATGACAGTCGTCCTGGAATATGCGCTTCTTGATTAGATGTAATGCTTCATGGATTAATGGATTGTCATCTTCAAAACTAAAGTCCTTCTGGAAGTTCGTAGTGAGCAGCTTCCAATCAGTGAGTTCGTTGCACAACTCCAGAGCTAGGTACCATTTTTCTGGGATACCCACATCCAATGTATGTACAAATAAATGTACCCATTCTGTAGGTGGTCTTCCCACCCATGCCTTTGAACAGAATTCAATATGCTGACTAGGGTCTGTTTGTCCATTATACTTTTCGAAGGGTAAAGTAACCCTTTCGGCGAACCGGATCTGCATCTTAGTTTTGCATTGATCCCAAGTGGTCAATGTATTCTTATGTGCATTCCACCATCTGGCAGGTGTATCACGCAATGCTATATCTAAATCTAGTAGTCTATGCTCATCTCGTATAGCTGTAGTATACTCCCTTATGAAACTGTAAACATTAGCAGAACCATCATATGTGGGAATAGGACTCACCTCTTTTTCGATCCAGCACAGTGATTTCGTAACCTGCGCACATCTTCTTGCTGATACTTCATGCATGCAGCTTTTCCAATTATTCAGTCCTGTATCCAAATCAGAGATACAAGAAGTGTCACATGGCCAGCTGAGCATACCATTCGCAGTAGGATTAATGTAGTCTTCCTTGTTCGCAGTCAGCTGGTATAGTCAATCTAAATATTGAGCTTGGGATTCCTCCTAAATCGGCTCACTGTATCTGTCACCATCTTTAGGATCCAATTGTACGATGACCCTAAGATGCTTCCCTTCAAAGATCATCTTCTTTGTCTTCAATTTTATGATAGCCAAGTTATCCATAGCCCAATCAATTCCCAATATTGCTAGAAAAGGTTGACTATCATCCACAATTTCAATAACTTCAAAGTCTGCATGACTCTGTACTCCGTCGATGTCAACTACTACATTAGCTAAGCGGCCAAAAGGTATGACCTTCTCTTGATTAGCCATTCTTAACTGGATAGGTGACCAGAGCAACTTTGGTCGACCCATCTGTTGCCATGTCTACTTAGTCAAGACATTCACTTCTGATCCCAGATCAAGGATGACTTCATCCATTTCAAAATCTCCTATCTGCGCAGTGAGCCTCATCTCTCGGCCTGTTCTTTTGTGCTTCCTTATATGATGTACAGTGCTATCTGGAGTCTCTGTTGTAATCTAAGGATCATACTGGCTGATGAGCTTCTGGAGCTCTACTATGGCTTTCTCACTTTTTAGTAACTTCATGTAGCTTTGCAAGAACTACAAAACAAAAGTACGGACAACTGTCGCAGTGCTTGTTTTATCATAAGGAGATGGCATGTCTTCAACATGCGGTGTTTCACTGCACAACGGGATCCTTGATGACTTATCTGCTGGTTCTCTAAAGGTATCTCGCACATTAATGAAGATCTCCTTGTTCTTCTGCAAGTTAAGAAGGGTTTCTTTTCCTGGAGCTTTCCTTATCCATATTGTTTCAAGGGGATCCTTCTTCGTATGTGCCTCCCCTGATGTTGAAGCTTCCACTCCTCTGTCGTGGCCTCTCTCGGCGCTACTGTATGTGACCACATTGATGCTCGGATCCACTGGTCTATTTTCTACTGCGATCCACTAGACATTTGGATTCGGAGCTTCTATTCGTCTTCTCTTCTGCATTTCCACCTCTAATACTAGGCAATCTTCAATAACATGCTCAAATGATTTACAATAATTGCACGTGGTGCATGGGTTAACACAATCTATAGATACGTAACCGGGTTGGACACAATTATAACAAATGACTTGGCCGCGGCCTCTTCCCTACGCCGGACCATCATTTCTTCCTCTGCCGCGGTATCCACCACCACGACCTCTGTATCCTCCTTGGTCATATTGTGTGTTATCTTGCTTAGGATGATTTTCTTCCTATACGAGGTATACTCCAATGCCTCTCATTGCATCCATATATCATTTTATTTCATTCATTAATTCATATGCGCGGTAGTTGGATTCATCATGTCCCACTGATTTACAGAATTTGCAGTAAAAATTCTTAGGAGTTTTCACATATTTTTGGATGAGGTAACAGTCTTCAGGTCTATGTCCTATGGTTCTGCAAATTTCACACCATGGGGCCTGATTCTGATTTAATGGGTTAGGCGCACCACTATTAAGATAGTCGCGGAATAGAGGGCAATGCTCGCGGTCATAACCTTCTCCTTTACAACTTGTACACCAGACCTCCTGTCTAGGTTCATATCTTTATTCTTTACCATTTTTCATACTTTGTAGTTCAAGTATCAGGGTGGTCAGTTGGTTCTAGATCTGAGACATCCCAGAACTAGTATCACCAATCGACGAAGCTTCCAGCTTCATTGCGATTTCCAAGGCCTCTTCCTGTGATAGAACCTTCTGTTGCATCAATGGTAATTTGATATGTGGTAACAACGCAGCAATGAACCATTCTTTACGCTGTTCTGGCGGTATAACAAAACTTACTTGGTCTAGCAAGGTCTTAAACTTTTGATCAAATTCCTAGACCATTTCAGTTGGTCTCTGCTTTATTTCCTTTAACTCAGTTATACACTGAGATTCAAACTTTGGTTTCTTGAGCTTAGCCACCAGCGCGGTTTTAATTTCTGTGAGGGTTATGGGCTGTATCTGAGAATATTTCATAAACCAGTGATGAGCTGTGCTTGCTTCACGGCATCATCCTGGATTTGTCTTACACTCCATACAGCTTCACAAAGGAACCAATGCTGATCAGGGTCTTCTAGACCAGTTCCTTTGAATATTGGCAGTTTCATATCCGTGTTTGCCATTATCGGGTTAGTTTGTGGGGCACTCTGGTTAGTGCACGGTTGTTGTAAAGGGATCTGTGCAGTGAACACAAATGGGACTATCGGGAGGGACGAACTAGGCTGACTAATCTACGGGGTGGGCTGCGTAGCGGGTGGGTTCTACGATAAGGGTGGCACGGTTTCTGCAATCGGTGGATTCTTAGCGTTAAATGGTTGTACAACTTCGTTACCAAGGTCACAAGGGATCTCAGTATCTATATGAAGTTTAGGACCAGTAGGATTCTTATTAAATTTATATCTCTTGACACTTCTAAGGGTATGTGTCTCTTCGTCAGAATCAATATATGTATTGTTTATCATGACAAACTTTGAAAAAATTACTACATTCTTAGAACACCTTTCTTAGCTAACAGCATCTTAATGTATAGACTGAGATTGTTCAAAAACTTACCTTGGAATCCTCCGAAAAAGTTTGCTTCTGCTTGGCTGTAGGATTTGAGTGTGTCTACAGCAAATTCTGTTACGAAGCCTTCTAGCATTTGATCGACCCAATAATCAACTACGTGTGACAACGGGCTTCCTAACGCTTTGAGCTGTGCTGTGAGCTCAGGATTCCACTCCGTGGGTACTCCTCCCTGGAAACAAGTTTTCTTCTCTGCGAGCCGCGAGATCCACACATGCAGTTCGTTTGGAAACGATGCCCAAAAAATCTCGTGAATGTCATCTAATAGATATCTATCCAACCATTGTGTGTCGCTTAGACGCGGATGTCTGTTCTCTTGTCTATTAAAATCTATTATGGTCTTATCCCACCAAGCCTGGATTTCTATCTTTTCAGGATGCTAATAGTCAGATCCTTCGGGGAACTGATATTCTTCTTCACACATCGTGATTGCAACTCATCATGGATTCTAGTGCGGCAATGGAACCATTTGTTGGCTTAAAATGACCCAGAGGTTTCCAATTAGACCCGGGTTCTTTGCGGTTCTCCCTTTTGACCAACAAAACCCCTTCGCATCGGCCCTTTCGGCAACAACCTGCGAGTAGGATGAGGTCTCACCCGAGGTGTATCTTATGGGGTACTGCGGAATCAGGTTTCCACAGTAAATGATGAGTTGTTTATATGAACAAGCTGCGCAGCACAGGATAGAAGGAGTGCGCCGCGGGTCAAAGCGATGTGGTGATGCTGTACGCAGCAGGATCTACGTTGCGAGTGACTATGGTGCAGTGATGGAAACACTGCGGCCCTCACTAAGGGCTTCTCACTGCTGCGAATCTTCTACTGGAACGACGAATCAACCACACTTATCCTCTACTTGGAAGATCTCAAAAAGTTTAAGGCACTGAGATGAATATCACCCATTCATCCATTCAGGAACTTACTGGTTATATTTCTAGCATTCATTCAAGGACTTAGATTATTACAACGTGAATCTGAAATGATAGACGTGACTAACCGTGCTGTGTTCCTTCACTATGTTTAAGAAAGTGTTAAACCTAAATGACTGACTCACGATCTTAACATATAATTGAAATGTTCGCCATTCATCTGTTCTCGTGGAACCTAGCATATCATTCCCAAACTTCTCCTATTGGTAAATGCATATCAAAGTTCTCTTATTACAGCATGCAAGGAAACATTCAAACGTTCATTCTACAGACAATACAGACAGTCATTCATTTATAAAACATAATCGCATAACACAAGATTTAACCTGGTTCACTTCCTCGGATGGAAAGCTACGTCCATAAGAATGGTTGGTAATATATTTCTTTCAAAAGGGATGGGGCATCCATTCTTAGTCTGCGCACTCAGCTACAGACTCTCCTTTCTCTCGACTAGGTCTCTGTGCACACAGCTGCAGAGTCTTTACAATATTCTCAGCTCGGAGAGATTTCTCAATACAAAACGTTATATCAAGATTACTCTAGCACCTATCATCTAGCCCCCAAAAGTAGAGCAACCCCATCCCATACAAAATTGTCTTCTTAAATAGATCATGCCCGAAGGTCATGTCTGTACAATGTCGAAGACCTAAAACCCAAAACCCTAAAGGTTTCCAAAACTGCACCGATTTTCCAAACCGACTTGCTGGCTCCTGGTAGCGTCTACTTGATCATGGTGGATCTCCACGTCGCTATCGGCCTTCCTATCGCATGCATTCCTATAGGATGCTTTTGTCGAACCGTTTCTCTCTAATGGTTTTACCTTCTAAGTGTGCCAAACGTCGCTTTCCTTAACAGCCCACACATGGCCGCCTTCCTGATTTGCTTATAACTGCCGCTCGGCAATCCTAGAATATCTTTCCAAAAATGGTTGCTACCGGTCCAACCGGTACCTGCACCTAATACTTGTCCAGCATTCCGCTTTGCTGGCTCCACGTGGCATCCTAACTACGCAGCACTACTTCTGCGTAGTACTGGTCTTCGCATCACGGCCAAAACTTCGATACTGCATGCAATTCCGCAGTCTGGTCAAAAGTTGGAGGCTATGCGCAACTTCGTAGCATCCCCAATACTTAGCCAAAATTATATTTCTGAGCTGCGCTCAGCTCAGCTTTCCCTGCTTATCTCAAAAAGGTGTTTCTAAAATTTTTATCTCAACCTGGGCCCAACAATGTCAATGTCATAACTAAACAAATGTGGGAAGCTATGGGAAATCCTAAGTTGGTATGGTCGCCTATCCAATTGTGATTAGATAATCAACAGAAAGTAATACAATTTAGTGGAATGGTGGGTGTTCCTGTTGACATTGATGGTCTGCGAAGCTATGTTGACTTCAAAGTTATAGAAATTGTAGATGACACCAACCCATATCCTACATTGCTTGGTATTGATTAGGAAATTGAGAACCAAACAATTATAAATATTAAGAAAATGTTAATGGCATTTGAAGGAGTGGATATTATAGTTGTTGTGCCATTGGATCCTTTGGAAGGACCAAGGTAGGTCGAACTTGTTCGAGAGGAATATATCACTAAATACTTTCCAATATCTATAAATTCACTTCAAGAATGGAAAACTATGTTCACCCAAATGTGGATGGTACCTTGAGTTGGATAAGTGTTATCTCTTGGTCCTCATACTTAGGGGAAGCATTGGATAATTGGCAGAACTTACTACATGAAGTATCTACAAGAAGGTTTTCTACTATTACCATATCACTTCACTGGGTTGGTAAAGAGGTATGTGATCTACATACTTATGAAGGGTTACCTAATTTAAATTTATTCATTCCTGATTTTGAAGTAAATATAGCTGAAATTCAAAGAATATTGTCTTTAGACATAGCATTGAAAGTTACTCCAATAAGGTGGTGGTCTACTCATAAGGAAAATATATAAAGTTCGTTGCAATGCAAAAAGCTGCTGGAAGTCTGTTTTGGAGAAGGTACATACTATAATCAAGAAAAGTATAATGGGTTAACTAGTCTGACATATCATTTGGCATTATGTACAAGAGAATGGGAACATATACAGAAACAAGAGTGGGTCCACATCTTTATTCATATGTTGGATACTATACTGCGAAACTAGTATACATCATTGGAATTATGACAAGGTACAACATATTGGGAAAATATGGCTATCAATTTAAGGAATACATTCGGTAATGAAGATGAAAACACGTCAATAGATGAATCTCTACAAATAATTAAGACTAAAATCTATGGAGAAATACCGGTGCAGTTGTCCAGTTTTCCACAATGGACTGCAACACTCGAGCAGGAAATGGAATGTTATAATATCTATGGTGACCCATATTTTGATCCAAGGGATGTGAATATCCTAGAAATAGAAGGAAGCCGATATTGGTGCACTCATACTTCAACCAGGGTTCACACACAACAAAACATTAACAAAGGGTTGGGCCCCTGTGTCTTCTGTGTTTTGTTCTCATGTGATGTTGAATTTTTTTATTTATAGTGGATGCATAACTCAAGATCAATATTAAAGTTCAAATTAATATATTAAGAAGTTAAAAACTATTCATAAATGCGCTAATACTGATTCACCCCCCCTCTCTGGATTAAATTGATTCCAACAAGTTTCCATCCAGGTGAAGTTGGAAAGATGGGAACAAGAAGTTCAACTAGAAAAGAAGATGGAGGAGATGCAAATAATTCAAATTCAAGAGATGTAGATGATATGGATGTTTTATATGATTGTGACCAAGTTGAACCAACTTTCTTTGAATAAGTTGTTTCTCATGATGAGTGGAAAGAAGGATGTAAAATGAATATGATTCTCTCATTAATAATGTGACCTAGAAGTTGGTGTACATTCCATTTGGAACCAAACCAATTGGTTGCAAGTGGGTCTACAAGAAAAACTACAAATAAAATGGATCACTTAACAAGCAAAAGGCGAGGCTTGTGGAAAAAAATTTTGCACAAAAGGAAGGCATTGACTATGAGGAGACTTTCTCCCCCGTGGAAAAATCGGATACCATCCACACTTTATTGATTTTGGCTGCATATAATGGGTGTAAAGTTCATCAGGCGGATGTGAAGACTACTTTCTTGATTGGAATCTTGAAAGAGAGTGTCTTTATGTCTTATCTATAAGGCTTTGTTATGAATGGACAATAAAAAATGGTATGCAAACTCATCAAGTCACTGTATGGCATGAAACAAGCACCTCACACATGGTATGAGAAGTAAATTGAACATCTTCTAAAATTAAATTTAAAAAAAAATAATATTGATTATGTAACACTATTTGTAAAGAATGTTGGAATATTTTTTGTATATCTTGTGGTGTATGTAGATTATCTTTTGATGACAGGGAACAATGAAATCTGTATTGCATCCGTAAAGAAAGAGTTGAAGAATGGATTTGTGATGACATATCTGGGACATATTTACTACTACTTGGGAATTGAAGTAATTCATAATCCAAAGTACATATTCATCTCCCAAAATAAGTACATTGGAGAACTGTTGAATAGGTTCAACATGATAGAATGTAATCCTCTCTCCACTCCAATGGAACAGAACTTGAAACTCACATCAAAAGAAGGGAATGAATTTGAGGATGCAACCAAGTACAAACAACTTGTACGGATTCTTATCTACCTTACCAGCACCATACCATATATCTCATTCGCTATTGGGATCCTTTCTAGTTTCATGCAAAAACCTTACGAAGAAAATTGGTTTGCTGCAAAAATAGTTCTAAAATACTTTAAGGGGAATCAAGATTTTGGAATCAAATATTTTAAGGTGGATGACTTCAAACCAACTAGGTATTCTAATTCATATTTTGATGGTGAAAAAGATACTAGAGTGTATACTTCAGGATACCTCACGAGTCTTGGATCAAAAAATACCTCCAAGAGATCATGTAAACAATAAGTTCCAACAAATTTCACAACAGAGGAAGAATATGTGGATGGTGTAGAAGCAATAAAGGTGATTGTGTGACTTAGGAGAATACTTGAAGATTTGCAAAATAAACATGTGAATTCTACTATTGTGCTGATTGAAAACACTTATGATATCAAGTTGGCCAAGAATCCCATATTCTATGTTCAAAATAAGCACATCACGATGAAGTACCATTTGATTCAATATCATGTAAAGGCCAAGAAATTTATTTGAGACATTGTCCACAAATGAGAAAATTGCAGACATCTTCACTAAAGCTCTTGGAAGAGAAAAGGTTGAAAAGTTCATTATGATGCTAGGACTCACGAACACCGATTCCAACTAAGATGGGGGAGGTATTGGAAACCTAATTTGTAAAGATTAGTTCCATAAGTAAATATTGTAAATACTTAGGTTTTTATTATTAAATAATAAGTCGAAGAGTCAATGAGAAGTTCAAAGAACCTATTGAAATGTTAAATCCAAAATTCACATCTTGTATATTAATATGACATTCACATTAATGAAAAATCAATACAACACATCCCTTATACTAACTCCTAATTCATTCTTAACTAAGTCATAATTTTTCTTAACTAAATCTTATTCATATTGCTTATAACCAGCTTAGATCCAAATCCTAGGATCTATCAAGCGCCAAGAGGGATCAAATCTCCCGAGGTGAAAACCTCTCCTCGAAAAGCTCCTTGAGTGCAATACCTGAGAAGAGGTTTGCCTCGGGAGATTTGATCCCTCTCGGCGCTTGATAGAGCCTAGGATTTGGATCTAGGCTAGTTTCAGTCGTTGGTGGTGACACAAAACTAGAGTTTGATTAGCATTGTAAGGAACAGGTTAAGTTGAAAACACAGATACATTTATGAGGATTATCATAATGTAAGTAATAAGTATTAAGGATTGAGTAAATTGTTAAACTGGAAAATAGAGACAATTCGCCTAACTTTTTTTTATCTACGTTTTGTTTTGTTTGTTCTTCTCCTTCTTCTTTCGTCATTTCGTACATTTTGATTTATTTGTTGTTCTGCAAACTGATTTTTTTGTTCTTCCAATTGCTTCAACTTTATCTTGCGATACGCTCTTTGTCTATCAACATTTTGTTTTCTTTGTTCTTCTCGTTCTTCTTCTGTCAATTCGCCTAACTTTTTTTTTTCTTTTTCTTTTTATTGATCTATGTTTTGTTTTGTTTGTTCTTCTCCTTCTTCTGGCTTCATTTCGCCATTTCGTACATTTTGATTTATTTGTTGTTCTGCAACTTGATTTCTTTTTTCTTCCAACTGCTTCAACTTTCTCTCTCGATACACTCTTTGTCGATCAACGTTTCGCTTTCTTTGTTCTTCTCATTCTTATGCACTGTCAATTCGTCTAAATGTTTTTTTTTATTTTCTTTTTGTTGATGTACGTTTTGTTTTGTTTGTTCTTCTCCTTCTTTTGTCGTCATTTCGTACATTTTGATTTATTTGTTGTTCTACAAACTGAATTTTTTGTACTTCCAATTGCTTCAACTTTTTCTCTCGATACGCTCTTTGTCGATCAACGTTCCGTTTTCTTTGTTCTTCTCGTTCTTCTGCTGTCAATTTGCCTAACTTTTTTTTTCGATTTTCTTTTTTTTATCTGCGTTTTGTTTTGTTCGTTCTTCTCCTTCTTCTGCCATCATTTCTCCATTTCATACATTTTGATTTATTTGTTGTTCTGCAACTTTATTTCTTTGTTCTTCCAACTGATTCAACTTTCTCTCTCGATACAGTCTTTGTCGATCAACGTTTCATTTTCTTTGTTCCTCTCGTTCTTCTGCTGTCAATTCATCTATCTTTCTATTTCGATATTCTTTTTTATCAATCTACGTTTTGTTTTCTTCGTTCTTCTAGTTCTTCTGCTATCATTTCGTCCAACTTCCTTTTTCGAAATTATTTTTGTTCTTCTGCTTTTTGTTTCAAGTCTTCTTCTCGTTCTTTTGTTGTCACTGAAATCAATGCATCCACAAAATAACATCTACACTAAAAAATATGCAATAAAAAACCCCATACACTAAAATCTATGCATCCATTAATTGAAATCAATGTGTCCATACACTGAAATCTATGCGTCCATACACTGAAATAAATGTGTCCACAAAATAACATCTACACTGAAAAATATGCAATAAAAAAACCCCATAAACTGAAATCTATGCGTTCATACACTGAAATCAATGCGTCCACAGAATAACATCTACACTGAAAAATATGCAATAAAATGACCCAATACACTGAAATCAAACTCACTTTACATGATAATGAAATTCAATTTATTTACGAAATTCTATATTTTAAAAAAAAGTAGGTGATCTGGGAGGATTGAACCTTGGACCTCACGCCCATTATCCCAACACCCTTACCACTATACCACATGTAGTTCTTATTATACAATTTAAAGAACTTATATACTTATATGTAAATATTAATATAGATTTTAATTTAAATATAAATTTAAATTAAATGTTAATTTAAATTTAAATTCAATATAAATATTACACTAAATTTAATATAAAATTAATTAATTTAATTTGAAACTTAATATATATTAAATTAAATGTATTTAATTTATATTAAGTTTAATAAAAATTTAAATTTAAATTCTGTTTAAATTTAATTTTAAATTTTTTGTAAATATAAATATAAATTTTGTTTAAATTTATAAATTTATTTTTTGTTTGAATTTTGTGTAATGCAGAATGCAGGCCAGCGGGTGGGAGGGTGCAACAGGCGGGCTGGAGGGAGGGATGTCACGGCGGCAGGAGGGAGGAAGGTGGAGGGGAGGAGGAGGTGCGAGGGGAGGGGAGGCTGATGCGCAGAAAGGAGAGAGGGAGCAGGCTATCAGCGGGAGGGACGGAGTAGGCCGGCGGTGGGAGGGTGCAGTAGGCGAGAGGGCGGGAGTGAGCTCGCGGGAAGGAGGGAGGAGGTGTAGGAAGGTGGTGGGGAGGAGGAGGCACGAGTGGGGGGGAGGCGGCTGCGCAGGCTAGAGCGATGGAGCAGGGTGGTGGTGGGAGGGAGGCAGGGAGCTCGCGACGGCAGGAGAGAGGAGGTGGAGGAAGGTGGAGAGGAGTAGGAGAGGATGGAGGGAGCTACGGTGGGAGGGAGGAGCTGTGGCGGGAGAGAGGAGGCCGTTGCGGAGGGGAGGAGGGAGAGAGTTGGTGGCTGTAGTAGTCCGAGGGAGGAGATTGCAGGTGGGAGGAGGGTGCGGCTGCACCAATAAATTTATTTTAAATTTAATTTCAAATTTAAGTGAAATTAAAATTTAAAATTTAAAACAAATTTAAAATTACCTACTCGGCACTCAGAACACTTCGCTCAGATTTAAAATTAGCTATTCGCCGCTCATAATGCTTTCACTTCTCTGCAGAATCGTGTTTTATAAATTTGTATGAATTTTTTTGTATTATGTTTGTTTTTTTGTATTATATATAGTCACCATTTCTAAATTCATGTCGTTTCTAAATGGTTGACCAAATATATTTATTACTCTGAAAATTAATTTGTTACATGAGGGACTTTACTTTTATTATAACGGCCGATAGAATATTAATTAGTTTATCACATTATCACTTTTTACTATTAGATGTAACGCTACATCACACATGTAAGGCTACATCACACACGTTACAAGATCTCCCTCATATTATCACTTTTTACTATTAGATGTAATGCTACATCACACATGTAATGCTACATCATACACGTTACAAGATCTCCCTCATATTATCACTTTTTACTATTAGATGTAACGCTACATCACACATGTAACACTACATCATACACGTTACAGGATCTCCCCCATACTGGGTTGTAGAGTGCCTCTCAGCACAATAAAGTTATGCACTCCTTTCTTTGGGTTTTAATGTGATTTTATTGTACTTGTCGAAAGAACACATATATTGTAACCATTAAGAAGTTCAAGGAATTTTGCTTTAAAATAGTTGGAAAAAAATAATTTATTTAAATAGTTGTAAAAATTAAATTTATTTACTCAAGTCCAACTTTATAGTTTAAAAAAAAACATTTTTTATTATTATTAAGATTCAAATATTTATTATTTATTCACGGTATATATGAAAAGGACTAATTTATACATTATTCTTGTTGGATTAATAAAAAAAAAATCCATTGACATTACTGAATAATAAATTTCTTAACCTCAAAATTATATTTCTGTTTAATAGACATCTCGTCTTGTAGCTACTTTTTTCCTCCACACTTTCTCTCAACAAATCTCCTTTGGCCTACTATCAATGATCTCCTTTAACCTACAATTGAAGGTAAGTATGAAGGGTATTGTTGTCCTTTATGATATAAGCTCTGCTCTGTTGTATATTCCTTCATTGCAACCACCTTGAGTGAGCCAACTAAAGCTTCATGCAAAATAGAATGTCGTTATCCTTCATATCTAGGTATTTGCTCCAATTCCAAGTAGTGGACTTTGTTTGTAATTCCTTTATCTTTTCCTCTTATTCCTCCATTTTTTATTCGAGATATTCCTCATCAACCTATAAAATTACCAATTCCTTTATTCCTGACAATTTGTGTTGGAATAAGTTGTCATTGATGCAATATAGGATGTCTTTGATGTCAAAGGGGTAAAGATATCTATAGTGTTTCCATTGGTGTCAGGGTGATAATTATGATGTGGTTGTAGTAGAGATATATTGTCTGGGAATGTTTGATGAATCTTTGAAGCCCCTAGATAAGACCCTAATGATCCTAAGGAATTCTTTGAAGAATAAACCTTGTCACAAGTGTACATAACTCTAAAGTAGTCCCCTTATGGTGTAGCAGTTGCACATGACCCTCACGGGAAGACACTTTGAGTTGTACACAAGTGGTACAAAGCCCCTAGAGAATCCCATAATGACCATGATGGTGTGGAATGTAAAGGATTCCATAAAATGTCTTGAAGAAGTGTGAATAATTTCCTAAAGAAATGATGTTGGATCACATGACCATGATGATGGGTCACATGACCATTATGGTGGGTCACATGACCATGATGATAAGGACTGTAAGGAAGTCCCTAAAGGTGTCCATAAGCAGTGTTAGTATAAAACGTGAATAAATTCCTAAAATAGTGGTGTTAGATCCACATGACCATGTGGTTGGGGTCAAATAACCCATGTTGGAGAAGGCCCTAGAGAGCCCCTAAGGCTGATGCAAAGCATTTGGGATGAAGTGTGAAAGATCTCCCAAAATCATGATTACGGGCCCACATAAACCTGGAAGTAGTGGTGTTGGGTCCACATGACTAGAAGGATTTGTCCATATGAACATGAGAAGTAGCCCCCGAAGTAATAAGGATTGGTCCACAAGACAATGTTGAAATAAACGGTGAAGAAACCTAGAAACAATAGTGTTTGATCCACTTGCCCATGAGTTTGGGGTTAAATTTGTTTCGAAGCAATTTGATAACAAGCTTGAAATATCCTCAAAATAATGATGTTTGGTCCACATGACCCCAAAAGTTGTGGTACTTTGGCTCATTGGACCACATGAAGTGGTAAGGAACCCCGTAAGAAATAATGATGTGTTCATCAAGTGTGATGATGTGGACAATCCAAAAGGCCTCTTTGAGATGATATGGAGTAATGTTGAAGTTCTAGCATGAAGTGTCATGATGGATCCTTGACGTGGGATATTAACCCTTGAGACCCCCTTAAAATACGGAGATACACAAATTAAGGATGAGTGTAAGGAGATCCTAAAAGAAGCTACAAGGCATGATGAAGTGTAGAAATAGAAGATCAAACTTTTCGTTTTATCATTCATCAAGTCTCTCTTTAGTATTTCCCAACTCTTGGAGAAAAGTGTGAAACTTTGTGGAGAACAAATTTTTGGGCATCTTTGAGGATTGAGGAGATTAATGAAAATTGGCATAACTTTCTCGTACGGAATTCTTGGCTCATTGGAAATCTTGTTTTCAGGGCTATGTGATGACATGATATAGAGTTCTTTTTGGTTTGTCTATTGTTTCTTCATCGTGTGATCTTGGAAAGGGTATGGTTCATGCTTGTGAGTTTCTCTTGTGATGGCACATATCTCTCATGGATATAGTTCATCTTTGATCTTGGTATGGTTTGTGAAGTCATTGAATATGCTATGGAGGCTATGATGATTGTTATCTTTGCATAGATATTGATTTTATCTTGACATAGATCTTGATGTTATCTTGGCATAGATATTGATGATTATCTTTGGATAGATCATAGTTTTATCTGAAGGGTCTATGTATTGATTTGAAGTAAAAGATTGAATATGGTAGTGAAAATGTTCGATGATGTTTCTGAGCATCATTGAGAATTGGACTTGAGACATGCACAAAATTGATACAATGATATAAAGAAGAACAATGATACATGAACAAGACAATGATATATATGCAAGGATAGTGATACGGGTACAGATTAATAGAGACAGAGATACGGGTTGCAAATACAGTGATTGGGGTATTGTTACAGAGTTAGTGATTGTGACAGGTTGACAGAGGCTATGATACAGTGATACAGGTCGATAAAGAAAATGATACATGTACAACTTGACCAAGGAAGTGATACAGGTATAGGTTGATAATGACAATGACATTGATAGATTGATGAAATCGTATTCATATTAGGGTGGTAGGATGGGGAAAGGATAGGGAGTAGTATCTTCCTTCTAGTTGGTGCTTGTAAATTAGGGAGTTGGAGCTTCGTTCAGGTTGGAGCTTATAAATCAGGGGGTTGGAGCCTCCTTCCATTCATTGTTAGTAAATCAAGGGGTTGGAGCTTCCTTCAAGTTGGTGCCTATAACTAGGGGGTTAGTTCCTCCTTCCAATTAGTGTTATAGAATCTTGGAATTTGGTTCTTCATATGAATTTAATCTTGATATTATATAAGAAAAGAATTATGTTGTTTTCTCCCATTTGAGTTTCCACGTTAATCTTTTCTGCACTGCATATGGTTTATGTGATGATGAATGACATTATTCATCGTTAATATTTATATGATATAATTAATGTTTGAAATGGTAAAAGGTTGCTTTCATCAATGACAAAGGGGGATATTGTTGGAATAAGTTGTCATTGATTTCAAGAAGGATGTCTTTGATGTCAAAAGGGTGAAGAGATCTGTCGTGTTTCCATTGGTGTCAGGGTGATAATGATGATGTGGTTGTAGTAGAGATAAATTGTTTGGGAATGTTTGATGAATCCTTGAAGCCCCTAGAGAAGACCCTAATAATCCTTAGGAATCCTTTGAAGAAGAAGCCTTGTCATAAGCGTACATAACTCCAAAGCGGTCCGCTTGTGGTGTAGCGGTTGTGCATGGACCTCATAGGAAGACACTTTGAGTTTTACACAAGGAGTACAAAGCCCCTAGAGAAGCCCATAATGATCATGATAATGTGGACTTTAAAGGAGTCATTAAAATGTATTGAAGAAGTGTGAATAATTTCTTAAATAAATCATGTTGGGTCACATGACCATGATGATGGGTCACTTGACCGTTATAGTGAGTCACATGACCATGATGATAAGAAGTGTAAGGAAGTCCTTAAAGGTACCCATAAGCAGTGCTAGTTTAAAATGTGAAGAAATTCCTAAAATACTGGTGTCGAGTCCACATGACCATGTGGTTGGGGTCACATAACCAATGTTGGAGAAGGTGCTAGAGTTCCCTTAAGGTTGGTGCATAGCATATTGGGATGCAGTGTGAAAGATCTCCCAAAATAAAGATGATGGGTCCACATAACCCTGAAATTAGTGGTGTTGGGTCCAAATGACTAAAAGTATTATTCCATATGACCATGAGAAGCAGCCCCCAAAGTAATAAGGATTCGTCCACAAGACAATGTTGAAATAAACAGTGAAGAAATCCCAAAACAATAGTGTTTCGTCAACTTCCCCATGGGTTTGGGGTTACATGACCCATGGTGGAGAAGGACCTAAAGAGCCCCCAAATTTGGTTCGAAGCAAGTTGATATGAAGCTTGAAATATCTGTTAGGAACCCATGTCAACCCTTCTCTTTACTTTGTTAGTATATTGTTGTTGGACGCATATGCTTTGTAAGTCGTCCTGTAGTATTATATGTTCCATGCTATTGATCTGTATTTTGTATTATCCCATAGTATTATATGTTCCATGGTATTGATCCATAGTATTGGACGCATATGCTTTGTAAGTCGTCCCATAGTATTATATGTTCCATTTTATTGATCCGTAGTATTGGACGCATAGACTTAGTATATACGTGTTGAGGCCAATGAAGGCATCCACGAGCTATTTGTATTGAGCTTTCTCAAAGGATTTTTCCCCCTCGAAGTGGCCTGCGATCAATAAATCTCTTTTGTGTTCTATTATTTTTGATATATCTTGCATTTTCATTAATTAATTGCTGGAGGTTCCTCTCATATGGTATCAGAGCACTTTCTTGGGCTCGTTGGCTGGAATTTCTGCCAATTTTTTTTTAACATCTATATTGTTCCTTTCAATTGTAGGTTTGGATCTAAGAATAATCCCTATCCACTTAACTGTGGGAAGTACTTGGGCATATCCCCAAAACTCATTGTGAGGAGTACCACAGGAACCCAGAAGTAGCTGGCCCATTGAGAGGACCTGCCATCGAAAAGGGAAATGACCCTTACCCGATTGACTAGTTCCCACCCGTGGGGTAAACCAAGAATTGTCACTTGTGGAAAAGTGGTTATCAGTTTTACCTGAGCCGTGGAGTGAGGGGCACTGCCCCAATATGAAAGCTGTCAGACAGCATTGGTGGTCGAGTGAATCCCCTGAACTGTTAGGAACCCAAGCATACATGGGGTCCATATCTATTTCTAGCTAATAAATGGAAGATTACATCTGTCCAGAACTATTGCAGATCAATTCTGAGTCATTGCATATCCATTCCGAAAACAAAAACTTGGTTTTCACCATATATTCTTTGTTTTAACTCTGTTTCCCTTGAAAATTCATTGACACCCCTGAAATCCCATTCTGCATATTTCATTCTTGAGGACCCTATCCCAAATTCCACTTCTCGAAGCCATAAATCCCACATCTGTCTATTTTTATAGTTTTCCATAACTTCTTTGCTTTTCACCCAATCGCCTTCAAATATTTTCACAGTGTTCATTTCCTATTTATGCTTCTTTGTTTCTCTTTGACAAATTTTCCCATTTTTTCACTCCGCTTCTAAAATCCCCATTTTTTGCTTCCCTTTCCATTAGAAAGTGTCCAAAACCTAGTCAAACCCCAATTAGCCATCAAAGTTTTTCCCAGATCCAAATTTTCCTTTACTAAAGAATTTTTTGTTTTTGTTTTTCTACCCATTCAAGAAAAAAACTTATGGTTATGGTTATCACCCACGTAGGAGAAAAAACCATGGAGGAAGAACTTGCAACCCTCAAAACCAAACTCCAAGATATGGATGCAAAACTTCTCGGACTCCATCTTGAGCATTCAGCCATGAACAATAAACGACAGCCATAATCTTCTGCAAACACTGGGTTCTCTTCTTCCAACAATTTTTGTGGGTTGAAGCTTGATTTTCCTCTCTTCAATGTTAATGATTCGACTTGATGGATCTACCGGGAAGAACAATATTTCAATCTGCATAATACTTTTGATTTCAACAAAGTTCCACTTGCATCATTTCATTTCGAACATGAAGCCCTTCAATGGTACCGTTGGTACATCATGGCTCATGAAGAGCCAAAATGGACAGATTTTTGCTAGCTCCTTTTGAAACAATTTGGTCCTAGTTATTTTGATGACTTCACAGGGGCTCACTAAACTTCACCAAATTGGAACTGTGAGAAAGACTCAGACAGAATTTGAGAAACTAGCCAATCACACAGAAGGATTTCCTAATGAATTCTACAGGAGTTTTTTTACTAGTGGTATAAAGTATGTAATCTGATCTGAGGTTAAAATGCTCTGTCCCAACACAATGATGGAAGCCCTAGGGTTGGCTAAGTTGGATGAGGATAAGATCGCATTCCAACGACGCTCGAAATACACTTTTGTTCCACTCATAAATATGGTTTCCCAACGACCTACCATCACACAAACTCCTTGACCAACTCCTATCAAGCATTTGTTTGAAGCAGAGATGCGGGAACGTACAGAAAAAGGGATTTGTTATAATTGTGATGAGAAATTCACTCAGGGACATATATGTGTTGAGCAAAAGCTCTATCTCTTAGATGTGAATTCTCCGCCTACCTCTGAAATTGGTGAAGAAGCTCCGGATACAATAGATGATCAGGTCAACATTTTGCAGCCACCTATTGACCCTCTATCTCATGACGACCACCCAGAGATATCTGTCCATGCTTTAGCCGGAGTCACCACCCCACAAATAATGGAGGTCAAGGGTTACTTCAAGAAGCTCCCTCTTACAATACTCATTGATTTTGGTAGCACTAATAACTTCATTGACCCTTGGATTGCCAAACGGGCTAATTGTTTTGTCCTTCCTTGCTCCAACTTTGAAGTCATGATTGCCAATGGGATCACCTTAGCTTGTAAGGGGAAGTGTCGCAATGTGTGTATCTATATGGGAGATTATAACCTACTCTCTAACATGTTTTCCTTGGCCTTAGGTAGATGTGATGTGGTTTTGGGCACTCAATGGTTACGCACACTTGGCTCCATCTTATGGGATTTTGTTGAACTTTGGATGCATTTTTCAATCAATGGGAAAAAACACACATTGACGAGATTACAACCAATGTCTCTCAGCATCATTAGTTCACATCACATGGAAAATCTCCTTAAAAATAATTCACATGGTTTCATTGCTTAGCTCCATTCCATTCAGATGCACCCATTAGCGGCATCCACTACTCCTTTGGATCTACAACAAATATTGGATAAATATGCAGGTGTCTTTGCTGAACTAGTGGGATTTCCACCTTCACGACTAGAGGACTATCGTATTCAGCTCCTTCCTGGAAGCCTTCCTCCCAACATTAGGCTTTATAGCTACCCATTTCACCAAAAAATAGAGATTGAGATGCTTGTTCAGGACTTACTGAAGCAAGGTATTATTCGCCCTAGTACTAGTTCCTTTTCGTCACCATTTCTTCTTGTTTGAAAAAAAGATGGGTCATGGCACCTATGCATTGAATTTCGAGCACTTAATCACCTCACAATCAAGGATAAGATTCCAATTCCTGTTGTTGATGATATTCATGGTGCTCATTTTTCTCCAAGTTGGATCTTTGTTCTGGGTATCATCAAATTCAAGTTCATGAAGATGATATCCCTAAAACAACTTTTCGCACACATGATGGCCACTATGAATTTTTGGTCATTCCCTTTGGCCTCACTAATGCTCCTTCAATATTCCATGCATTGATGAATAAATATTCAGCTCCTACTTGCGGAAATTCATTATGGTCTTCTTTGATAATATCCTCATCTATAGTAAAACATGGGCTGAGCAACTCCAGCATCTGGATCTTGTAATGCAATTTTTATCTGATCATCATCTCCATACTAAACAATCTAAATGTGTTTTTGGATAGGAGGAAGTAGAATATCTCAGGCATATTATTTAAGCACAAGGGGTTCGCGTGGATCCTTCCAAAATAGATGCCATGAAAGATTGGCCACATCCTCAAACACTCAAGCGCTTTCGTGTTTTTTGGGTATTGACTGAAAACTACCGCTAGTTTGTCAAGGATTATGGGAATATTGCAGCTCCATTAACCGCTCTATTGAAAAAGGATGCTTTTACATGGACACATGCTACTGATTGTGCATTTGAGAAACTGAAAGAAGCTATGTGTACTACACCCATTCTAGATATGCCCAATTTTTCCAAGCCATTCACTATTGAGAGTGATGCTTGCGACAATGGACTTGGTGTTGTTCTCCTTCAAGATGAACATCCCATTTCATTCACTAGCAAATACCTTTCTGGTAATAATTTAGCCGCCTCTACATATGAGAAGGAAATGATGGCTATTTTGCATGTAATACAGAAGTCACGACCATACCTACTAGGGAATCATTTCTGCATCAAGACTAATCACTAGAGTCTAAAATATTTCCTAGAACAATGTGTATCCTCCCCAGGACAATATTGTGGTGGATTCTCTTTCTCTCACATTTGATGACCAAGTTTCTCTTTCAACTATTTCTATGCCTGTTCCAAATTGGTTGCAATCTATTCAACAGGAATATGTCAATCACTCTTGATTATCTCAAATCACCCAAATATTGGCCAACAACCCTTCTGTTGTACCGCATTAATATTGGGATGGTGCTTCCCTGAGATACAAGGGTCGTATGGTGCTTCCCCAGAGCACAGATCTTCAACGGGATGTCTTCTATGAACTCCATGCTTGTTAACACCCAAAAAGTGTTCACTAGCTCATTTCCTTATTCACATGACCCATTTGTCCACTTTTCCACCATTTGAGCCTCTAAAGCCATCAAAAGGTCACCAAAAGACCATAATACACCCTTTTTCCTCTCAAAAGATATATTTTTCCTCAAAAAACATAAAAAACCCTAAAAAAGGGTCCAAAATTCCCAAAAATATTAAAAGGGAATAAAAATATTCAAAATATTCAAAAAAGGAAAAAAGAGGAAAAAAGGTACCTAAACCATGTTGGTCAATACCATTGGTTTACTTAAAACCACAATGGTATTCACCACCACCAAAAACTATAAAAAGTCGGTATAGGCTCCTCACTTTCCATCCATCCATCATCCTATCCTCATGATGTCAAAATCTCTCTTGAGTTCTTGACCATTGTAGCAATCTTGGAGAAGAGACCATTGGAGCCTAGAGCCTCTCAACCTTGGAGGTTCTCAACACCACAAATCCTCACCATTTGAGGTATGATAATACAAAACGTTCTTTTATTTCTTATTCTTTCTATGAATCGTTTTTAGATTTATTTGTTATATGCACATGTTAGTTTAGATTTAGATTTAATTCATAATCGTTTTTGCTTTCTATATTGAAACTGCTATCACATTGTTGATAGGTGGCCATTGCACAAGCTTGGTTGCAAAACCAAGCAACACTTTTTGGCGATTTCGCTGGCTTCGAATTCTTACATATTGGTTTTTTGCTTTAGATCTTAGTTTTTGTTAGTTTTAAATCATTTTAATTTATAGATCTGCCATACTAGGCAATAGATCCATTGTTGCTCTAGATCTTGGCCCTTTCTATAGCCATTAACAGCCTAAAATTTTCATTTTCGGGTTCGTTTCTCGGCGTCCATTTTTCGGCTTTCGCATCACAGATTTTTGCACGATAGTCGCGTGGCTCATCGCAGCCTCACGGCCTTTTTCCACGCGGCGCGTCGCGGTTACATGGCCATTTTCCGTGCTGCACATCGCGGCTTCACGGTCGTTTTCCACGCCGAACATCGCGGCTTCACGGTCATTTTCCGCGCTGCACATTGCGGATTCGTGGCCATATTTCACGCTACACATCGCGGCTTCGCGGCTCAAACCCACGATGCACATCACGGATTTTGCCCTAAAACCCACGATGTTGTTTTACTGAATTCGGCTCAATTTTTAGAAAAAGTTTTGCTGTATTTTTTGCCCATTTAGCCTATTTTCCAGCATTATTTTTTCTGCATTATTACAGTCATAGTGAATTATTTTCTATTTACAAATGCTCCTTTAAAAAGTCTTTTTAAAAATTTTCAGTAAGTGAAAGAAAGTTTTGTAGCATTACTTTTAGATCATAGGTTTCACTTTTAATTTGCTCAATAGTTTGCCCAAGCAATATTTTTTAAGAAATCCTTTTATTCCTTGAATTTTATATGTATTTTGCTTTCCTTTAAAAAAGTATCTCAAAAAGTCCATTACTTTTTTGAATCGTTTTTATTAAAGCATTTACATTTTGAAAATGCCTTTATTTTTTGCAAACTAGAAACATCTTATTTTTTCATTTGCAATCAATCGCCCAAGCGAGGCAAATCAATTTAAGTTAAATAATCACACTTGCACCCACTCTGCCATATTATTTAAACTGAGCCTTAAAATCTACCTTAACTCAACAAACTTTTTAACCCCACTTGGGGAGCACTTAAAAGAATCTTGTAGTTAGGTAGGATTGAGGGGATAGGTGTGCCAATAACACCCCTCAATTATTTACATCTGAGACATAGTGGTTGTCTTTTAGGGTCCCAAAAATCCCTTATAATTTTGACACGGTTATCAACCAGTTTATCGGGAAGGCCTCTCCCTTAGGAGAGTTGAAGTAGCCAGACTGGTTCCGGAAGCCTGAGTGGAATACTGCAATCCATTCAGTAACTGAAGGATACCTTTCGAAGTTCTCAGTGTACACTCGTATGGGGGTACAGCGGTGATAGAACCAAACTGCAGATTCACCCAACCGAACATGTCATGAATGGGGTGTCCTAGTTGCCATTCTTTAGGATTGTCTACCCGGTGTCCCTCTCGGTAGGGGGATATCTAGCCATTGATTCAACACTCTATATTTTCTGACTTGGATTTCATCACCTTGCAGAGAATATCATTTGTTGACTCACAATACTTCTAGTTAGGTGTTTGCATGATACAATACCCACCTTTGGTCTAGTGAGCACTACTTTTTTCTAGGAACTATTTGACTTTTGGTATTCTGACCACTTTTTTGGATCCCTCAACTTATTATAGCACAACTGTTATAATAAGTGTTTTTGAGGTTGGTTGTTGGCCTAAGAGCCATTATTTTTTCACTCCCCTCTTGCACACATTGTTGCACCAGGGTTTCGAGTTTTTTACATCACCACCTTCCACTGTAATTTTTATACATTTCTCACCATTGAGAATTTAAGATGATTCCACCGTTTTCATGGTGAACCCCCTGAGTTCGGTACACTTGAATCTACACGTCATAGATGTAGAGCCTTATCCCTTGACTCGACAAGTCATCGGCATAGAACACAGTCATCCGATTCTGACGCGCCTCACTTCACATCTGATTCTGAGGCTGAATCCAAACACCCTACTGAAACATCACCAACCAACCCCATGGTTGGATCACAATACGACCCTCTTTTCACCAATGCTATTGGAGATACATCGACAAACCCTACTACTACTGTGCCACCCATGGTAACAACAACCCCTTTAGGCATGCCTAATATAGGATCCATTCCCCCTTTAGGTATGCCCAACACAGGACCACCACCTATTATGGGTATGCCCAACATAGGGGTCACGCCCCCTCTCATTACCACAACCCACATCCCAGGAATTCCTGGCACTATTCCTAACCCCTCTACAACCCATGTTGCACTTGGGAGCGTTGGTCCTTCCCACACCACATCAGGTGGACGACACATACCTTCAATACCTAGCATAGCCTTAGGGGCCACTAGACAACTACATAATGCCACCATTAACAGTTATGTCCCAATCACTACGCCACACCCATCTACTAGTTTACCATACATGGCTAGTCTGAACTTACCAAACCTAGCCAGGTTAACCAACGATCCTATCAGACACAACCCTACATGGCCACCCATGCCTACCCATCTTCCCTCGGACATCCCAAAGTTTGAAGGAAAACCTGGGGAAGATCCCCAAAACCACATAATGTCATTTCACCTATGGTGTTCGTCTAACTCCATAGTGGATGACTCCATTAGACTAAGACTGTTGCAAAGAACGTTCACTGGCTCTGTATCCAAGTGGTACATTGAGAACCCACATGGGACCCACCATACATTTATGTCCCTCGCCTCCACTTTCCTTCAGTTTTCAGCTACCTGTACATTATGATGCAGGAGTTGAAATACTGTTGTCTTGTAGACAAAACACGGCTACCCACAACACCGACCATATCCATGAGTGGCGCAAGCACCATAGCCTCTGCAAGATAAAACTAGATGACCGTATATTTTTGGATTGGTTTCTCAAATCACTCCTACCCCTCATAGCCAAAGATGTAGCTTCCGAACGACCCTAGTCAGAAGAAGAAGCTATTTTAAAAGCTCAGCAGTTTGACCTGATTTATTCCTAATCAGGCTATCTGTACACCATCATACCAGACGCCCCACGAGGCGATTCTTCACGCAGTGATGTTGCGGGGGCATCACATGCCACTAATGGTATTATCGGCCAAGTCATGACACAAAATAAACCTTTTAGCATGGTGAGCACCATAAACGCCCCTGACCTCTCTAGGGATACATCTAATTATGGAGCTACGACTTCATACGCTCTAACGAATCAGACTCATCACACTCATGGACCCTCTTGTTCACCACATTGCTACGGGAAAGCGCCATCGACCTATGTACCACCCACATACTATAACCAACTGGCCACCCAGAACCCAATTCACTTACCGGCCCAACCAATGTATTACCCCCAACAGGCTATACCAGCTAACCCAACACTTCCAATAGCTCAGGGTTACCAACAACCCCAGCAGGAAACTGGACCTCCCCCAGCCCCACCAACTAACTATCCACCACAACCTGCTCCTGCACCTGCGGTACCCCAAAATCCTCCCACTACTCAAGGGAAAGTGCACACACAACACAATCAGCCCCAGCACCACAACATCCAATGCAACCAGGGTGGACAACAAAACCGTGGAAGAGGACGAAATCGTGAAAACAACCAGCAACATAATCCAGGTCCACCACCACCTAATCCTCCAAATAATAACAACACTGCTCCCCCCAACCAGAATCCTGATCGTCCTCCCAAACAGGCGAAAAACAATAACCTGAGAACAAACCATCCATGTTCTATATGTGGAGTCTATGGCCACTACACTCACAACTGCCCTCATTTAGAAAAAGCACATAAGCTTTGGGCTGACGATGCCTAATGCCAAGGCCACACTGGACAGCCAGCTCCACCTAATCAACTGCAACCCATGATATTTCAAAACCCATTGCCAAACCAGGGAGTAATAAATGTTCGCCCAATAGATCCCCCACAAGGATCTGCTGCACCTTAGCAGCAAATCACCTATGCTGCAACTGGTTATCAGCATACGGATTCAAGCACACACCATTTATTAATGATGTCATCCAATGATATCAACCTCCAAACTCGCAGAAATCAGTATGGCCCACCCCCAAAAACTCCTCCCACTGACGCATCCACCTCCCTTCCATCAGATCAACCACTACGCATACCAAATATGCCATTGGATGGAGGACCTAAAATCCCTCACATCCCTTTGCGAAGGATTAACAACAATCCTAATGCTCACGTAGCATCCAATTATAATGTCGCGGAAGATTTAGCACAATCCCCCACTGCTATGTCTGCTTTAGAGGTATTGAAAACATGCCCTGCACAATGAAAACTACTACTATCCTCCATTAGAGGAGTAGACCCTAATGATGCACATATGATGTCTTTCGACCAAGACCAAGCCGAACCTCGATTGCCATCAAATTTGGCCTTCCAAGTTTCCGTAAACATTCGAAACCTTGTTGTGCATTGATGCATCATCGATGAAGGAGCTTCAACCTGCGTCATGTCCACTCTTGTGTGGCAGAAACTTGGCTCCCCCACTTTACAACCATCCACCACAACATTACGAGCTTACGACGGGAACTCAACTCAACCACAAGGCTCTTAGCGAACGTACCCGTAGAACTAGGCGGCAAATTGGTTTTCATCGACATCGAAGTGATCAATGCCCAGCTCGACTACAACCTCCTTCTTGGACATAGCTATATGTACAAAATGAAAGTCGTCGCTTCATCTATGTTTCGCCTCATGATGTCCCCACATGAAGGACGCATTATCAAGATTGATCAACTCACATATTATGATCCTAATGCCCCCGCAGCCCCTCAAAATGTGCTACCAATGATTGAACAAACTGTTCAAACTGCACCAACATCGTTTGTCTCGTCAATTGGTCCTGGAATCTACACCGAGTCACCTATGACTTCCACATTTTCATCGATCCCACCACCTTTACCGATAACAAAAACATCTGATTTGTGCACCCTGTCACACACCACACAACAATCCTCGTCACTACCACAAACACCCAGAGTGCCTACTCATATCGGAACAACGCCAATTCATACTATCCCATTCTTGTTCCCGTTTTTCGAAGTTGTCAGTTCTGTAATAATGGCTACACTCAACCTTCTTGGTTTAATATTAGGATTACCTGTATGGTACTTACCTGCTCCGAGCCCCTCGCCGACTCCGACTGTTATTTTACAACCGGTACAACCTATCGCTACTACCAACCACCCACCCCCTCCTGTCACTCATCTGCAAAATAGACCACCCCCAATAGTGACTACGGCATCAACGTCTAGAAACACCCCACCCCCGTTACGAAACACAGGGGGCAGAGGCCTAAAAACTTATAACACTGGACCCATAACTCGTAGCCCCCAACAACCCCCAAGGTAGCCAAGAACCCCCCAACTATTCGCATTCCCCCTAAGTGCTCGTTGTGTGACGACGTATGCCATGCCACTCATCAATGTCCACAATTACCTGCACTCCAAGAACACATGAATATGTTGGATGACGACACCATAATTCTAGTGATCAAACTAGAACTTCCCCCTCAACTTCGTGATAAATCATTGTGCACAAACCATTTTTGTGCAATATGCAGAATCTACAGCCATTATTCACATCACTTCCCGGATCTCCCAAATTACAGAGCAGCATTGTACGAGTTGAATAATGTCGACCTAGAGATATCCCCACCACTTATTGAGGAAATATATCCCCCAAAATCTTCCTCCTTGGAATAAATTAACACCATTTACACGGTTTCCACTGGAAACCCCTCTGTCCAGTCGGCCCCTTCCACTGATCCCTTTGACACACATGTTCAACCCTTTCAAATCGACGAGGAAACCACATGTCCACAGCATGGGGGCAGGCCCAAAACCTTTCCTATTCATCATCATCGTGATTCTCGTCGGAGATACTGGGGGCATCCACCCCACAAGGGGAATCCCCCATCATCATATCATCACTTCAGTATGCCACCACGGCCCATAGCCTCATGGTATACCCCCCCGCCAACAGTTACTTAATGCCCTATTGATCCCTCTCTAAGACAACATTTGCACCACATTGACACCTCTGAGTTAGGGGGAATAATAGATTACCTCGGCCCTAGGATAGGGGGAATGATCAATCATTTTGAACCTTCCCTATCACATCTATCTCAGTATTTCAATGACCCCATTGTTCAAACCAACACATATGTGATCCACAATCATAAACCCCACGCACATATCATGGGGGCAGGTCATTAACCCTGCTCACTTTTTCACATGCGTGATCTCAACCATTTTTGAGGTCACATATCACTTGTATATTTGATTTGATTTGATACACCTCATATTCTTCCCCCACAGGTCATCATTTCTCCCCACCACTGCATCCTAGGCTTGGTGGGCTCACCCTTATTTGTAGCCATTTTTAACCTAGTTATTTCCTTTGACCATTCTGGAGTCCTTATGACCTCCATTTTTCACACCATTTGCACGGCCCGATTCATATTTCTGAGCCCGTGATGATGCTTGAGACCATTTCTCGCTGTCACCACCAGTTTTTTTGAGCATTTTTTCCATGCCCCTCGTCGCCTCAGTTTGCGTGCCACTTTGATCGTCGTCCGTTTTTGACAAGTTTTATCTTGCCGGATTCAGTTTTCCGCACTCATGATGATGCTTTAGATCATTTCTCGCTCTCACGCCCAGAATTTTTGGGCATTTTTTACATGCCCCCCTCGTCACCTTGGTTTGCGTGCCACATCGACCGTCGTCCATTTTTTACGAGTCTTATATCGCCGGATTCAGTTTTCCACGCTCATGATAATGCTTGAGATCATTTCTCGCTCTCATGCCCAGATTTTTTGGGCATTTTTTACATGCCCCCCTCGTCACCTCGATTTGTGTGCCACATCGACCGTCTTCCATTTTTTATGAGTCTTAAATCACCAATTTCAGTTTTCCGCGCTCGTGATGATGCTTGAGATCATTTCTTGCTCTCACCTCTAGATTTTTTTGGGCATTCTTTCCCATGCCCCTCATTGCCTCGATTTGCGTGCCACATCAGCCCTCGTCCATTTTTGACAAGTTTCATATCGCTGGAATCAGTTTTCCGCACTTGTGATAATGCTTGAGATCATTTCTCGCTCTCACCCCCTATTTTCGGGTATTTTTTCAAAATGCTACTCATCACCTCGATTTGCGTGCCACATTGGCCATTGCCCATTTTGGACAATCTTTATGTCACTGGATTCAATTTTCCACACTCATGATGACGCTCGAGACCATTTCTCGCTCTGATCAATACCTTTTTGTTCGGTATAGTTTTACCCCTTTTCAGGCCGAGCAATTCCTTTTATGAAAAAGGCACTTAGGGATTTTTTGTTAAGCTCTTTTCTAACTCCTAAAACAATGAAAAGATCGCCGAGCAACCTTGGTTCCTTTCATGCTCACTAAACGTATCTGAAAGGGCGTCTACCTAGTATAAGTTTACCCCTTTTCCGGACCTTGTAGACTAATTACAAAAAATGAATACTCTAGTCACATCGGCTAGAAGAGTTCTCCATTTGCATCATTTTATGCTTTTTCGGGCCTTGGAGACTAACTTACGAAAAAGAACACCAATGGAGTCCACTTACCACTTTCAGACTCTCTAAACATGAAAGCGACCACGAGCAAACACCATCCTGGGCTCGTATAAATCCACAAGACGGTACTCCACCACCACTACAGAGTCTCCTTATCGTTTTCAAACTCCTTAAAAATGGAAGCACTCATGAGCACAAATAGTCCTGGGATCACAAAATCCACAAGATAGTACCATTTCAGAGCACACTTTTATCTCTTCTTGGAGCTCATTAACACTACGAAAAAGGACCCAATGGTGCTTCTTGGCACCACAACACATCACGTCTACTCATATGGCAGCTTCCCCATTTTGGTCACCTTTGTTCAGAGTATTCTGTAGTTTGCCCCCCCCCAGAGTCACTCCAATCTACAATACATACCTTTCAGTCCTCAAAGCTATGATCCCCAAAAAGTCAGTTTCCTACGCTGCCAGGTCAACCATGTCATCATGCTCTGAATAAAGGAACTTTGAGTCCACCCACCCTGTGACCTCAGTTATTTCCCACCCCCACAGTATGTCAGTCCTACCATCAGTACTACCACACTTCAGTTCTACACCTCGCGCTCCTATCAAGGAAACATCATTTCCTTGTTAGTTGCTGGTCTCCCTCTGTCGACGCCAACCAAATTTATTCCAGAGGATAGACCTAGAGGTCCCTGTGTCTTGGACTCATCATCATTTATGATGAGTGCCTACAAATCATTTCGAAAAGAGTCCTCAGTGCCTCTCCAAATGGTTGTTTCTCACATGCTCGACTTCAACACCTTGATCGCATCGTTGAGACTCGCATAGGGTATCGGTCGTTTTAGTTATTTGTCGAAGACCTCGGATACCACCTGACTCTTCCACATTTGAGATTCTACTGATGGAAACAACCAATTACATTTTCCTATAGATATCCGGGTTGCGCATGGCGACAGTATTCAGATGTACCCTAGTTTTATACTCCCTCGAGTATACAGTTACATGTACTTCTCAGAGATTACTCACAGTCATTGAGTCCCTACAGATGTTGGACACCTTCAATTTCAACAGTTCATCAACCTTTCTGAGCCCTTGTTCAGAACGGTTGTTGCTTTATTCTAGTGTATCAGTTATTGAGATCAGTCATGTTATGATCATGAGTACATCCCAAAATAGTGTCCCCTTTGGACCATTATGATGTACGAGCAGATTTTTTATGTACTATTTAGGTCCCCCTTCTTGGGACTAATTGTTATGTATACGTCTTGATACGAGCATGGCTATGCCCACCTCATCCATTATCAGAGATTATTCCTCATTCATATTGAGGCCATGTAATATTTTTTGTTTTTGCAGCTTCCAAGGGGCTGTTGATCCAATCTCCAACCGGTCTCTTCTCTTCCCCAAACCCTAGGAAAAAGACAAAAGACCTATGATGTCTATCGGCCATAGGATGAGCTCCTGTCGTCACACATCAGGGGGCAATCTGTTAACACCCAAAAAGTGTTCACTAGCTCATTTCCTTATTCACATGACCAATTTGTCCACTTTTCCACCATTTGAGCCTATAAAGCCATCAAAAGATCACCAAAAGACCATAATACACCCTTTTTCCTCTCAAAAGATATATTTTTCCTCAAAAAACATAAAAAACCCTAAAAAAGGGTCCAAAATTCCCAAAAATATTAAAAGGGAATAAAAATATTCAAAATATTCAAAAAAGGAAAAAAGAGGGAAAAAGGTACCTAAACCATGTTGGTCAATAGCATTGGTTTACTTAAAACCACAAGGGTATTCCCCACCACCAAAAACTATAAAAAGGTGGTAGGGGCTCCTCACTTTCCATCCATCCATCATCATATCCTCATGCTGTCAAAATCTCTCTTGAGTTCTTGACCATTGTAGCAATCTTGGAGAAGAGACCATTGGAGCCTGGAGCATCTCAACCTTGGAGCTGCTCAACACCACAAATCCTCACCATTTGAGGTATGATAATACAAAACATTCTTTTATTTCTTGTTCTTTCTATGAATCGTTTTTAGATTTATTTGTTATATGCACATGTTAGTTTATATTTAGATTTAATTCATAATCGTTTTTGCTTTCTATATTGAAACTGCTATCACATTGTTGATAGGTGCCCATTGCACAAGCTTGGTTGCAAAACCAAGCAACAATGCTTCTGCATCTGCATAACACTCTAGGTTCCTCAAAACATATGAGCGGGATGATGTAACCTCTTTTGGAAGGGAATGAAAAGGACAATTCAACAAATGGTGGATTAATGTGATACCTTCTAGTGCGACAAGGGTGAAACGACACTCCTTCTGGGATTGCTCGAACCCTTCCCCATCCCTACATGGATTTGGGAATATATTTCTATGGATTTCATTGAAGGGATCCCTAAATATGGAGGGAAGACAATGATTTTGGTTGTGGTTGATCACCTCTCCAAATATAGTCATTTTTGTGCCCTCATCCATGCCTATACCGCCTCCTTAGTCGCACAAATTTTCCTAGACCAGATCTTTTCTCTTCATGCAATCCCTTCTTCCATTGTCACGGATCGGGATGCAACTTTCACCAGACATTTTTGGAGAGAACTATTTCTCCACACTAGCACCAAAATGAAGATGAGTTTAGGGTATCACCCACAAACAGTTGGTTAGACTGACATGATTAATAAATGTTTGGAAACTTATCTTCGTTGCTTCACCTCCGAACAATAATATCAGTGGGAAAAATGGCTACCTCTCATTGAATGGTGGTACAATACCTACTTCATATGAAGCAGTCTATCGTCAAGCACTGCCAGTTCTTCATCCATACACCCCCAACAGTTCACCAGTTCAGGCAGTTGACACGGTTCTTTGAAACCGCGATCAAATTCTTCACATTTTGCAGGACAATCTTCACATGGAAAGAAAACAAATGAAACAACAAGCCGATTAGCATCGTTCTGGTCACACTTTTCAAGCAGGTGATATAGTTTTTCTTTGTCGATACAAGCAATCCTCCCTGAAACTAAAAGGGCATCATAAGCTCACTCCAAACTTCTATGGGTCATATAAGGTTCTTCATAAGATTGGATCCGTTTCTTATAAATTGTAACTTGCTCCTTCTTCTCGCATTCATCTAGTATTTCATGTCTCTTGTCTAAATAATGTTCTTGGCATCAACATCATAGGACAAACTATTTTACCAGAACTAGATAATGAAGGATCCATCCTTTTTTAGCCAGAGGCCATCCTCAATAGGCGCACTCGTCAGCTTCAATCTATATATGTCACAGAGGTATTAATTCAGTGGCACAGAATGCAACTAGAGGATGCCACATGGGAACCACTCATTCAGATTCAACAACAATTTCCACATCTAAAGCTTTGAGGAAAAATCTTTTTCTAAGAGGAAGGGGATGTTAGGAACCCGTGTCAACCCTTCTCTTGACTTTGTTAGTATATTTTTGTTGGACGCATATGCTTTGTAAGTCATCCCATGGTATTATATGTTCCATGGCATTGATCCATAGTTTGTATTATCCCATAGTATTATATGTTCCATGGCATTGATCCATACTATTGGATGCATATTCTTTGTAAGTAGTTCCGCAGTATAATATATTCCATGGTATTGATCCATAGCATCAGACGCATAGAATTAGCATATAAGTACGCGTTGACACCAATGAAGGGATCCACGATTTATTTGTATTGAGCTTGCTCAAAGGAGGTTTCCCCGTCAAAGTGGACTGTGATCAATAAATCTCTTATGTGTTCTATTATTTCTGATATATGCAATACCCCAATTTTGACCCTTATGAAATATTGGTTCTTAATGTAGATATTGTATACATGCGATGTATGTTTCCCTAGCATGGAGCTCAAGGCCAAGGCCCGGCTAGTATATGTTCATATTTTATTTTAAATGGACAACCATTTGACATTTTGTTACACATGTGCTATTTAGCCATGGGATATTGTAAATTGATGTAAATATTTAATATTGCAATAAAATACCAAAAACTGGCTATGGGAGCAACGAATGAGAAGGGGCCATGTGTATCCACTAGGAAGTGGGGAGGGGGCTGTGAGGATGAACCATATGCTTCCAAATGTCATTGTAAGAACCCATTTGACTTTCCTTGATGACATTTATTTATGTTGTAAGGAAGTAGTTGAAGATTTCAGTCCATGGTTTCAATGGAGCATGGGCTTCCCAGAAATTTGTATGGCAGAGTATGGGCTCTATTTTCTTGTACCAAAAGTCACTCTACCTCATGGGTGTTGCTTCTTTCTCATTCCCATTCCAGGGTGGAAGAACCCAGCATCAATCTTCATCCAAAAATGAATTCCCAGCAGTGAGCAAAACCAAAAATCGCAACTTTGCAAGAACCCACGTTTTGAAGAGCCAAAAATGCCCAGATTTGGTATTTGATAGTAAAATCCAATGGAGGATCCATAGATATGAACCTTGGGGTGAATTTGAGAGTATTAGATACCCCGAAATCCACTGGAAAACCCATTTTTTATAGCCCAGAAAACCAGTGATGGGATTGAGTTATTTGATGAACAGAATTGTGAGAAATCCAATTGTGAATGACTGAGCAGAGGTTGGGTTTGATTGATAAACCCAGTGAAGGCTAGAATCTCAAGAATTAGTAGTTGGACCTTTCTATACTCATCCTGAAGAGCACTGGAGGGAAGGGACACCTGAGGGACTGTGCAGCAGAGAAAAGGACCTTCCTTGTGTTGGGTGTGGTAGGTAATGGGTGTGCCTTGACTATTGAATTCCTTTGATATGATTGTAGCTCTGTGGATGAGCTAACTAGCTTAGCATTTCCCTCACTTATCTTTTGTATGCTTGATAAACTCAACTATGAGTTGGCTTAGCATAGCTGTTGAGTGAAACCATGGCTGTGAGTGAGCTTGTCTAATTCCTCCTTAGTGGATACACAACCCAGCTCGGGGGTAATCTCTCAGCTGAACGAATACCAGCTAGACAATGATCTATGGTTGGGTGGAATGTTTCTCTCACATAGACAGTTATTTGGACAACTTCATCTTCAAGATAAGTGTTTTCTGTGATTTACACTCTATGCATTATGTGTTTTGCAGTGTGTTAATTCTGAATGATAATTGCCCATGTTAATGAAATGAAATGATTGTCTTAATGAAATCGACATGAAGTTTGTGCATAGCATGAGGATGAGACTGAATTCTCTGCATGATGAACCATCATATGCCTGCGATAGATATGATGATGCATTATTGTTTGTGTGCTTGCAAATATGTTTATTCCGTTGTTTTTATATTGAATATGAGTCTACACAAAGAAGAATTTAAATTGTTATGAATTGTTGAGTAATGTATGGGGGCTGAGATTGTCAAATAAGCCCAGTAAGTCAGTCACGTTCCCTTCCTAGCATCGAATAGAGAGAAGGGGATGTTAAAATATATCGTGTATTTTCATTAATTAATTGCTGGAGGTTCCTCTCAATATCCCCAAAATAATTATGTTTGGTCCACATGACCCCAAACATTGTGGTACTCTAGCTCATTGGACCACATGAAGTGGTAAGGATCCACGCAAGAAATAATGATGTGTTCATGAAGTGTGATGATGTGGACAAGCCATAAGGCCTCTTTGAGAATATATGGATTAATCGTTTTCTCTTTGGCATGAAGTGTCATGATGGATCCTTGAGTGGGGTACTAACCCTTGAGACCCCTTAAAATATGGAGATCACAAGTTAATGATGAGTTTAAGGAGACCCTAAAATAAGCTACAAGGCACAATGAAGTGTATAAATAGAATATCAAACTTTTCATTTTATCATCCATCAAGTCTCTCTTTCGTATTGGGCAACTCTTCGAGAAAAGTGTAAAACTTTGCGGAGAATAAATTTTTAGGCATATTGTTAACAATCAAATTAACATGCTAGTCATGTGACAAAAGAAGAACATTTTTACCATGTGCCCGCAACATGAAGACAGAAACATAAGTAAATTCAGAGACAAGTCCTCTCTGATCTAATCACTTCTCCCATAAATGGAAGGATTAGGTGAAGACAACAAGAATCTAAGAAGACCAATTTCAGTGATTGAACCGCTCATAAAAGGTCTAAAACTAAGCTACACCAATCAATAACTGAATATGAATGCATTAGAGTGCATTAATTGTACTTAAAGTATGTTAAAGTTGTGCAAAAAGCCTAAAAACTATGGAAAAGTGGGTTTTTGAGCTAGAGTAATAAAAAGAGATGAAAAGGGATAATCCCACATTGAAAAGAGAAACATGAGGGCTCATTCCTATTGCTATATAAGAAAGGCATGGGAGGCATTGTAGAACACACCAAAGGAAGAGCAAAGGCATTCTGAAGAGATTTTGAAGGAGGAGAAGGAGCTAAAATTCTTCAAAAGCAAGGGTGAAGGAAGGGAAGCTCATGACAATGGAGGAGGGATTCACACCAAGATCATTGGTAAAGATGTACTTCTTATTAGTTTTAATATGAATGGATTCAAGTTTCTACCATCCAAGAGTTTGAATTTGGCTTATCATGCATGAATTTAATTCTTAAATAAATCTAGATCTTAATGAGTTTTGATTAATGAATATAGATCTTTGTAAATTTGTGATAATATTTTCATGTTGCTGACATAGGAACTCACCATTTATTAGTAATATAGATTGATATGTTGCATATCTAACTCCCTACATGCAAACAACTTAATCTATTATCAGATTGGCGACCATATGGCTTGAAATCTCTTGAAATTTCCTCATATTTCATGATTTTTCTTCATTTTTGGTGCTAGCCATCCTTTAGATCTACTCACTTGGAGCTTAAAGATCAGCTCAAGATCCATAGATCCAGCAAGATGACCTCCAAACCAACCTCCTCCCACCTTTCTTGCAGCAAATGCTTCAAAATCCTATTCTAGATCTCATTTTTCTGCATTCTAGATCTCATTTTTTTGTGCATTCTAGAACTCGTCTTTGGCGATTTTTGTAGCCTTTAATGCTTGGTTTTGCTTCCTTTGGAGTGGTGTTGTTGTGTGCTTTGGTTTAGGATCTGATTAAATTTAATTTCCATCCTCCTTTGATCAGATCATATCCCTCCTTTGCTCATATATTTGCTGAAAATTTCAATTATGTTTTGCTTCATAAATGTGCACATGCTGAAATGTGTGATGAGATCTCTTGAAGTTTGAACCTGTTGGAAGGATTGATATGTATGTTTGCAGACCTATTTAGAAGCTTATTTTTATGCTTATTATTAGCCTCTTACTCATCTTAAGTCCCTCCTTTCCTCATGTTTCTTGGATTTAAAATATTTACATCTTATGTTTCCCATTTGCAGCTCATTCACCTAGTTTGTAAGAGACTTGTTTCATATCTGTTTTGAAGGCTTAGAAAGTGCATTTGCAGACCTGTTTTGAAAGCTTATTTTGCTTCTCATGATCAGTCTATCACTCATTTGATAAGTGTGCATATTATTTGCATTGTTTGGACCTAGATCTTTACCTTTGGACTCATCTTCCAATAACTTTCAAATCTGCTCCAACTTTGCATTTCTTTGTCAAATTATGATGGATCTACTACATCTTTGCATGATTCATTAGCTTAAGATCCTTCTTACTGATCATAATTAGTATATTAATCCTTTTTTAGAACCTTTGAAATTTTTTTTCATCATTTGGATCAAAGATATCTCCCATTGGAATGACCTTCCAAAATTTTTAAGAATTGCTCCAAATTTGCTTTCTCTTTTCAATTTTTTCTTCAAGTTGTGATAGATCTTATAGCTTGAGAGAATCTTAGCTCATAGATCCCTGATTTGACATATACATGACTAATATTTAACTTCATTTGAATCTCCTTTACATATTTGCAAAGTTTACACACCTTCCAAACACATTAATTCAAGCTTCTAATCTTACACTAGTTGGTTGAGACCTTTTTAACTTTTGGATCTGTTTGGAGACCTATTTTGGAAGACATTTAAACACTTGTTTAGAGAATTATATGTAGCTTGATATCATCCTTATACTCCTCTTGAAAAGTTAGGAAAGTTTCATAACATTTGGATCAAGACATTTATACTTGGAATTCACTTCCAAACACCTTTAAATCTGCTCCAAATTGTAATTAATTTTCAACCTTTTTCAATTGGTAGGAGATCTATTTTGCTTACAACCTTATGAGATGATAGATCCCTGTTTTAACATGCTTAAGGAATGATCTTAACCTACATTTATGTCTCTTTACATGTCTGCAAGTCTCCTAAAGCACAATTAAGAAATTGTTCACCAAAACACTTTAAGCACATTCAATTTTTCAAACCTTTAGAATATGCTGATTGGCAACATTAATCAAACATAAACCATACACATTTTGAAACACCATACACACTTGAAAGATCCTTTCACACACATTTTCATTTGAAGAACACTTTGAACATCACATGATTGAGATAATTTGAAAGTAATTTATTCCCAAAAAACATAATTAAACTTTAATTAGTTGCATTTTGTTTTGGAGTTAGAATATTTTCATGATTTTCATGCACAATTAGAGAGAGTTGCACCTTTAGAGTTCATTTTTCTTGAGATATATTGTGTATGAGGCACCGTATCCTCTTCACTCGCATCTTATGATGAACTTGTAAATAAGAAAGTGTATCTTGCTTGTAATAGTTTAGAAGTTCAGTTTTCAAAGCATCTTATATCGAGCCACCGTATCCTCTTCACTCGCATCTTATGATGATCTTGTGAATGAGAAAGTGGATCTCACTTGTAATAGAGTAGATTTAATTTTTGCATACAATTTTCTGAGCCACAGTATCCTCTTCACTTGGGCCTTATGGCGATCTTGTGAATAAGAAAGTGGATCTCACGTGTAACAGTTTAGGATTTAATTCAAAGGCATTCCAAAGGGTTCTATGTATCCTCTTCACTTGGGCCTTATGGCGATGTTGTGAATGAAAAACAGGGATCCCCTGTGTAATAGAATTAGATTCATGTTTACTTGAGATATCTGTTTGGGTTACATTGGTCTTTACACATCAATTATTATCCATATTTCAGAAAAACTGTGCATAAGCATACGGAATCTACTAGAAATTTTGCATGACTAAAAGAAACTCACGAACCTCTCACTCTTCCTTAATTTAGAATATTCATCGAATTGGAAGGTAGAGTAATAAGCATTTTGTATTGTTTGGTTCATTTTTCAGTTTTTGAGTCAAAACACCATCAGTTTCATTTCCACCCCCGAAACTAAGCAAACTACACTTAAAATTGGCACTTAATCTAAAATTGACAAACTTTTGATTTTCATATCACCAACAAGATTAGGTTAGTGCCTTGGATTAGGTTTGGAGATTTCACACTCCTGGGCTGCAAAACTTTGAAACTAGCATTGATTAAAGAGAGTAAATCCATTACTAGCAAAAAACGCTTGTCGGGAAAGTGCTTCTGAAACATGCGTCAAGCACGAAGTCAATCTAGATAAGTTAGGGTGGTTCCCCCTTCTTTCTTATTTAGTGGGACATGAGCTTATCGAAGGGATTCTATGTTCAGTGACAAGTCCTCGGGGTGACATCACTGTTTCTAGAGTTTTTGGTAATGAGAGTTGTCCTCGACTTACAACTATTTGCCTGACCGTCGATTGTGAAGTGGTAACTTTAGTGTCTATTCTTAGGATATCACATAGGCTGTTGTGAGTGGGACACACTTGCAATGCCTGAGATAGACTTTGAAAATTTTACTCCTTGGGAGGGTGAGTGGTCAGGAACCAACACTTGTACCTCTGGCGATTAAATTTTATTGTAACTGTTTCTCACACCTTCTCTCCTAGCAATTGTAAGAGGACATGAAATCCCTCAGCATCTACTAGTTTCAGAATGCCCTACAATCCATCTTTTCACTGAGCTTCGGTTCTTTGGAAAAGTAAGTTTGCTTGCCTGAAATCTCTAGGGAATTTTTACTGTGTGGACATTTTTTTATTTTGTTGAGTCTAGAAATCCATAGGATTGTTTGATTCTGTTTCCAAAATTCTTTTCAAATACATCCTTTTATCAAAATTCTTCAAAGTGGCTACTCTCTCGACCCGCCAGTCATGGCGGCAGCGAGGTGAGTCAACAGAAATTGAAGGCCCCACCACATTGTGGAGATGACTACAAAATACAAGACACTTTGTCTTTGAAACCAACACACTTCTAACTTCAATAATCAACAGTAGAGAAGAGACACATCAAACAAATACTACAACATGACCTACCCAAGAAAACATAGAAATTGTTGATCCTCTTGCTCCAATTTCAATTGAAACATTAGAAGACAACATTGCAAATCCCGTAAATCCACCTCTGACAAATCTTTCAGACCCAGTGGTACTCCACACAAGTGAACCTTTGAACACCATCAATCCTCTTATGGCACACTTGGCACACATGTTAAATTCATCATCTAATCTCATGGCTTCATTAGGAGCACAAGGGACCACATCAGCACCATCTCAAACAAGTGTTGGAGGTAGCAATACTCCTAACATGCCTATGGATTCATCAAGAGCACAAGGGACCACATCATCATAAGCTCAAATGGTTGCTGGAGGTAGTAATACTTCCAACTTGACCTCTACCACAACTCCACCAGTTATTTTACCTACTTCTACCATAAGTTCAACTAGCACTTCAATGCCAGTTGGTACAGTTTCGGGTCCCAATCCCGGAAGTACATCCACTTTTCCTGCAGGAATCCCTATTGGAGGGTATACCTTACCAAAATTGGGTTTCCCATATGGTTTGGCTACTTGAGGTCAAAAAAATTCAAGAGCCAACCAAAATCCTATTGGCATACCAAACATTTTTCCAAATCCTAACCCTACGGGGAATCCTTCACCTTGGAATCTCAACATCCCTAGTGGACTTAATGGACCATGGAACACTAATGCCAATTGGAGTAATACTCCACAAATTAGTGGAAATTCCTCGGGAAACCTTTATCCAAACTTTCCTAGCATAAATCCTGGGGGCAATCCCATACCCCCAACACGTAGCACACCCAAAGGTAACCCATCCACCAACTTCATTCCACCATGGAGTGGGAAGGTTCCAGGAAGTACCCAATCTTCTTGGGAATCACCCCCGCAAGGGGGAAATCAACCTTGGAATGCTTATCCAAACCAAGGAAACACTCAAGGGAGTGGTAATGTTCCACCAAGTAACCAATCTCAATGGAACATAACCTCGCAAGGGGTCAATCCACCCATGAATCCCAACCAGCAATGGAGTGGCAATGTTCCAACAAGCAACCAATATCAATGGAACATACCCCCGCAAGGGGGAAATCCACCCATTAATCCTATGCCACAGTGGAGTGGCAATGTTCCACCAAGTAACCAACCTCAATGGAACACACCCCCGCAAGGGGGCAATCCATACATGCATCCTATCCCACAATGGAATGGACAATATTCAGGAAATAACCCACCTTTTTGGATGCAATCTCCACAAGGAGGTAACCCTGATTGGAATGATTTTCAAGCCCAAGGACCACAACAGTGGATCCATTAAGCTTCACATGGATATCAAGCATTTGCTCTGGCATCATCCAAGTCACCATTTCTAGCTATATTGAATCTACCGAATTTATCCCGGCTCACCAATGACCCTGTTCTACATTTGAATGGGTGGACAACCCTACCAACCAAACTACCATCAGACATACCCAAGTTTGATGGAAAACCAGGGGAAGATCCATCAAATCATGTGATGACATTCCATTTGTGGTGTTCATCCAATTCCCTAGTTGATGATAGTACTAGGTTGAGGTTGTTTCAGTGAACCCTAACCGGAAATGCTGCGAAATGGTACATTGAGTTGCTCCACAATACATTCATAGAATTTTCATCTTTAGCTATGGCTTTTTTGACACATTTTCAATTACCTATCCACTATGAGACGGGAACTGAACTTTTAACTTCACTTAGGCAATCCACCGCTACTCACATCTAGGATCATATCCACAAGTGGAGGAGATGTCGAAGGCTTATCAAAGCTGAAATCATGGATCAATTCTTAGCAGATTGGTTCATTAAATCACTGTTTCCTACTCTTTCCAAAGATGTAGCCATGTCAAGATCCATGAATGAAGAACAACTCATTCAGAGTGCTCACCATATGGATTTAGTATATTCTCAATTGGGCACACTTTATGACTTAATACCCCATGTTGTAAGACCTGCGTCTGATCCAGCTAGGCCGCCAAAAGGACCTCATACCGATGGTGTGATTAGATCTGTGAACTAACTTGAATAGATTACCTAGCAATTGGGACAAATGTCAGTTCAAAACCCACAACCCACAGCTGGCCAGGAAAATCAGCAATTTGCAACTCCTTCCCAAACTTCCGAAGTCCTTACGGTTCAAACTGTGGACCCAAAAGGAAAAAAAGAAGAAGAAAAATAAGAAAGCTAATGCAAACCTTGGGACAAGAGAGGAACCTAAGGTGAATAAACCTACAGGAGGAAATCGGGAAAATAGGAAAAACAAGTATCCTTGCAAAATTTGCAAAGAGGATCATCCTACTCATCTTTGTCCTCATATGGATGATATTCATCGCATGTTAGCACAATGAGGAGGGAAACAACCACAACCTGTTTTCCTAACTCAACCCTTCCCCCAGCAACAACAAATGGTTTTTACGGTGCCAATACCTCCACCAGGAGGGAACCAGTCAATCCCCCCACAGGGGGGCAATCCACCCAACGTGAATATATTCACAATTGGTGAACATAACATCCATGTCCAAACTAGGGCTCGTTCTTACGACATACCTTCAAAAGATGTTGAAATAGTTGGATCACTGCTGAGTGGTTTTCTAAATATTGAAAAACCAACCATAGACATGGTGCCTCGATGTCCAAAAGGGGACCTCCGCAAAACAACACACAACCCCAATGCGCGAGCTACTCAAAACTGCAATGTGGTTGAAGATTTAGCTCAAGCCCCTTGTGCAATGTCCTCCTTGGATGTGTTGCAAAGTTGTCCCACTCAGCAGAAAGCACTATTGTCTGCCATCGATGCTATTGATCCATCATATACTAATTTAATCACATTTGACTTAGAATAGCCCACATGTAGGCTTCCCTCACAAATTGCTTTCCAAATTAAAGTAATTTCACATGGGAAGAATATTTTTTGAACCATTGTGGATGAAGGAGCCTCCACTTGTGTCATATCCCTATCTTGTTGGACAGCTTTGGGATCACCCACCTAAGTACCATCCCACACAATACTCAAGGCATTTGATGGACATTCATTCCCACCTCATTGACTTATGTTGGCTTTCCTAGTCGAACTGGGGGGGAAAACAGTTCAAGTAGATGTTGAGGTAGTGGATGCACCCATAGACTAAAATTTTCTGTTGGGACGCAGTTGGATACACAAGATGGCGGCGATAGTGTCTTTCGTATTCCGAGTCATTTGGTTCCCTCACCAAGGGAATATTGTTACAATAGATCAACTAGATTATTGCTCACCCAAAACTGGTATCCATTCGAATGTACCTTATGTAGGGGATGCAACGACGGTTATTAAAGATGTTGGGGTAGGAATGTTTAAAGACTCATCCCTTTTGGGAACTTTTCCACTTCCACCACCAATATTGACCCCTAACAATGCTCCAATTTTCACCATAACATTGGAGGTATACTTTCCATTAATATTTTTCTCTAATTCCATTTCAGAGGTCGGTTCCACCTCATCAGTTGGAACCTCCAAAGAAAACACCTTAGATGAAAATAATGATGCAAGATACATAATTATGCACACCATGAGGAAATGGAGAGTAGTGTTCCCTTTTCTGCCGCGGAGCTTGCTTATCAAGCTATTCAAATGGCTTCGGTAGAAACAGATCAAAACCCTCCCAAGTTGGAGGAGTATGATCCCTATACTTCACCAGTTTAGGCTTTGAACTCTCAAAGTAACCATGATCACCTGTTTAGGCTTTGAACTCTCAAAGTAACCATGATCTCCTAGATCATACTTTCTCTTCAGATGAATCCATCTTAGAGGCTATGAACATCTCAGAACAACCCTGGGACGATATGCATCACAAATCCTTATTTCTTCCTAAGATCGATTCATTAGAAGTTAAACCTGAAAATTTTTACTTTGATGATGACATCGGCAAGTACCCATGCCCTGACCAAATTCACAATGTGAGTTCAGAAGGAAATTGGCCGAAAATGTTTTTCGTTGATGATGAAATCAATGAAAAACAATACCCTATCCAGATACACAATGTGAGTTCAGAAGGCAATTTGGCAAACATTTCAAAAACCATCCGAATTGATATATCCATCAAACCTGGAATTGTTGAGCACATCAACATAGGTGAGAATTGTTCTCCTGAGGAAATAAAATTTTACACTGCTTTATTTTAAAATTATCCTGATGTGTTCACATGGTCTTATGCAGAAATGTCAGGAATTGATCCCAGCATCGTAGAACATGAGATCAAAACTTACCCCAATGTTAAACCTATGTGGAAAAAACTACATCCAATGAATCCTAAGAAATTAGTTGCCATTAAAGCAGAAGTCGAAAAGCTCTTGAAAGATGGATTCATTTATCCTGTTCCTTTGATTGATTAGGTATCCAATCCTGTTCCAGTTAACAAAAAACAAGGAACGATCCGGGTTTGTATCGACTTTAGAGATCTAAACTTAGCTTGTCCTAAGGATAACTATCCCACACCCTTCATTGATCAGATCATCGATGAATGCACTAGGAATGAAATCTTCTCATCTATGGACGGCTTCTCCGGTTACAACCAAATCCAGATAAAAAAGGAAGACCAACATAAAACAACTTTTATATGCCCTTGGGGAACTTTTGCATATCGGAAAATGCCATTCAGCCTCAAAAACGCCAGAGCTACTTTTCAAAGAGCTATGTCATATGCATTTCACGATATTAAGGATATCGTCGAAGTTTACCTTGATGATTTAGCAGCTAAATCTAAAAAGAGAGTTGAACATGGCGCACATTTGCAATCCATCTTCAAGCATTGCCTCAAGTACAACATTAGGTTAAATCCACATAAATGCATGTTTTGTGTGGACTCTGGGAGGTTACTTGGGTTCGTAATGTACCAAAAATGGGGTTGATCCCATCAAGGTTGAGGCAATACTTCTGTTTCCTTCCCCAAAAACAATCACTCAACTTCAAATCCTTCAAGGGAAAGCTACCTACTTGAGGAGATTTGTCGAGAATTTTGCTGAAAAAGATAAAGGTTTCATGCGTCTCTTAAAACAGGATGCAATATTCATATGGGATGACCAAGATCAATGTTCATTTGATGAAATAAAGAAAGCTTTGGTCTCTTCCCTGGTGTTTAGTCCACCGAACTATAATAGAGACTTTCTGCTATATTTGCCTCCCTCTCCTACCACAATTGGAATAGTATTAGCACAAGAAGATGAATACTCTCAAGAACATGTTATTTACTATCTTAGTAAGGGCCTTGCAGGTCCTGAATTGAGATATTCCTAGGTCGAGAAGTTGGCCTTGGCAGTGGTCCATGCTATCCAATGAATTAGACATTGTAAAATTAGTCACAGCAGATCTAATGAACAAGTAAATCAATCACAACAGATGAACATAGAAAATATGGTGCAAAACTATGCAAAACATGCAGCAGTGCTCAATATCCCAGTAAGGGTGAATAATTACAATACAATCTGTCACAATAACTGAGCAATTTGAATTGCCTAAGGAGGTCATTCGCATCACTGAATGGAGTATCTTGGCTCCAACTAGAAGTCCTCATCATCAATCAGTGGTGGTCATCAATGCACAAGAACCAGTCATCCAAGTGTCAATCTGAGTCTAACTGAGTGTAACATGTGTAACTGAAGTGTGTAGCACTGATATAGGGAAGTGGGCTTATTGGAGGGCGCATGGGAGGCTAACTGAAGTCAGAGCAAGTCATCTAGTCAATCTGAAGCTCCAACAGAAGTGAAACAGTTAGTCGGGAGTGAAACTAGCCTCAAATCAGGGAGAATCGGAGCTAACTGAGTGTAACTGAAGTGGAACTGCAGTGGTAGGTGAAGAAGTGCGCCCTTCTCTGGCAGTAGGTTAGAAGTGGGTGCCTTTCTGACTAGGAGGGCTAAAAATCTAAAGTAAGTGGCTCCCGAGTGCTAGAATAAGGTGGCTAAGGTGCTGGAGGCATCAACCTGGTGACTGGGATGCATGCAAAGTGCATGCAAACCCTAGAATTTGCATGCAAACCCTAATTGCATGCAAGATCCTGAAAAAAGATGATGTGGATATCCGAACACCCCCCCTCAAGCTAGACTATGATGTGCAAAAAATAAATGATAGGGCCCTGGTAACTGAGACCAAAGGTCACCCCAATACAATAATAATCCAAACTAATAATAGTCAATAAACCGAGGAAATGGGGAAAACCTCATGGGAAAAATACCCCCCCTCAAAATAGACTGTAGTACACCAAAAGATTTAACTGCTCCAAAATCAAGTAGATATGTCTGGAGGTATCTTACTCTTGGGAGTAAATGGATCATGCTCTAAAAACATGTGCTTGAATTCTCCATCAGTGGATGCAAGCGAATGTGGAGACTTCATGAACTTGCTCTTCATACCGAAAATGGTGAGAACAAATCTGAAAATATGAGGATGATCCTGGAACCTGTGATTCGAACCAAGTGAGGTAGGAATAGCTCCAATCGGATCAAATAGATCTTGAAACTTGAACTTCTTATTAGTAGAAGTTAAATCTGCTCCAATATTTGACAAATGGTTTCTTGAGATCTCCTTTGAACCAACAGTGGTGAGATCAAAACCAAAATCAGCAAAAATTGCATGAGAATTAAACTCAAGCGAATGGTGGTGCTCTTCATCTTGAGTAAAACTCTGATAAATTGTGCAAATGATAGAACAAAAGTTTATAGGAGGCATGCAATCAAGGAGGACGAATGCTTCACCTCCAAAATCAGATTTTACCTCCAAAACATCAAGTAGATCATTATTATGCATGCTGGCAAACTCATGTGAAAGAGAGGATTCAGGAACCTCTTCGGAATCTAGAGTATGAGCTTGTTTATCTTGCTCAGAATTCGAAATAGAAGACTTTGAGAGAATGAGTGTTGAATCTACAGTTTCTTCTTCATCTTGAATAATTGTTGAGGCCAACACATGATTGGAAAGAACACATAAGGAGATCTCACTGGGCTTGTTCTCCAAAAGGCTAGCATGATCCTCTTCTTCCTGCTTTCCAAATTCTCTGTCAAGTTGGACCCATAGATCACTTGGATTTTCAGTAGTCTTACTGAGGTAGCACATACAAGGAGACATAGCAAGACATATTGCTCCAAAAGCTCTGTCACAATCATTGAGCCAATCATTCTCCTCTTCATCGGAATCAAAATCTCTTGTATTACCAATGCACATATCAAAAAGACATTGTCTCTTCAAGAATGCAATCATCTTTGGTTTCCATTCATCATAGTTGAATGGAGTAAGAAGATTTTGTGAAGAAGAAGTCTCCATCTTTGCATTAGCGAATGCACATGGAGGAAGTAAGAAACCTGCAAATCACACACAAACAAACACTATGTTTTCAGCCTTGCATGCACATGAGCGAATGCACATGAGATTTTGCATGCCGCTGCTGAAATATATTGGTGAGCAAAGATTGCTCTCTCTTCATGTAGAACACCTGTAGAAAAGAAATCTTGTCCCTGTCATGGCTCTGATACCATGTAAAATTAGTCACAGCAGATCTAATGAACAAGTAAATCAATCACAACAGATGAACATAGAAAATATGGTGCAAAACTATGCAAAACATGCAGCAGTGCTCAATATCCCAGTAAGGGTGAATAATTACAATACAATCTATCACAATAACTGAGCAATTTGAATTGCCTAAGGAGGTCATTCGAATCACTGAATGGAGTAGCTTGGCTCCAACTAGAAGTCCTCATCATCAATTAGTGGTGGTCATCAATGCACAAGAACCAGTCATCCAAGTGTCAATTTGAGTCTAACTGAGTGTAACATGTGTAACTGAAGTGTGTAGCACTGATATAGGGAAGTGGGATTAGTGGAGAGCGCATGGGAGGCTAACTGAAGTCAGAACAAGTCATCTAGTCAATCTGAAGCTCCAACGGAAGTGAAACAGTTAGTCGGGAGTGAAACTAGCCTCAAATCAGGGAGAATCGGAGCTAACTGAGTGTAACTGAAGTGGAACTGCAGTGGTAGGTGAAGAAGTGCGCCCTTCTCTAGCAGTAGGTGAGAAGTGGGCGCCTTTCTGACTAGGAGGGATAAAACTCTAAAGTAAGTGGCTCCTGAGTGCTAGAATAAGGTGGCTAAGGTGCTGGAGGCATCAAACTGGTGACTGGGATGCATGCAAAGTGCATGCAAACCCTAATTGCATGCAAGATCCTGAAAAAAGATGATGTGGATATCCGAACAGACATTACATAATTCCAAGGAAAACAACCATAGTGGCTGACATGAACCCCATGAGACACATTTTGTCCCGCCATGTCATTGGTGGAAAATACTCAAAATGGATAGTAATTTTACAAGAATTTGACCTCGAATTCAAAAATGCTAAAGCCAAGAAGTTGTTGGAATTTACTAAATTAATGTCTGAGTTACCCATAGAGAAGGAGGGTACTATATCTGTTGAAACTTGGGCAGATGAACATGTATTCCTCATTGCACCTTCTGATCCTTGGTATGGATCATTCATTATATATCTTCAAACCCAAAGGATCGATCCTCAGCTTTCTTGTATTGAACGACGTCGTATTCGACATCGATCTCAAAGATACCTCATCATCGGGGATACTTTGTACCGTCAAGGAATAGACATGATATTAAGACGTTGTTTAGTACACCAGGAAGCTGAACAAGTATTGAATGATTGCCATGCTGGAGCATGTGGCGGTCATCTTTTTGGGTTAGCAACTGCTCAAAAAATATTACGTGAAGGATACGTTTGGCCTACAATTTTCCAAGATTGCATAAATGCTGTCAAAAAGTTTCACCCTTGCCAAATTTACATAAGAAAAATGAGTGCACATCCTGCTCCTTTACACCTTGTAGTAAGCGTGGGTCCATTTTCAAAATGGGCCATTGATTATATGACAGTCAACCCACCTTTAGCCAATGGCCACCACTACATCATTGTAGCAGTGGACTACTTCACCAAGTGGGCTGAGGCAATGCCTACATTCAATTGCATGGGTAAAACTGCAACATACTTTCGATTCAATCATGTGATAGCAATATTTGGTGTACCCAAAGAGATCACTACCAACAACGGAAGTCATTTTAGGAATTCCTGTATGGATGAACTTACAAACCGATTAGGATTGCGGCAGTACTTCTCCTCGCCATACTATCCTCAAGCTGACGGACAAGTAGAAGCCATCAACAAGGTTTTGAAAACTATGTTACAGAGGATGATTAATAAAAACAAGAACAACTGGCACTTGATGTTGTTTAATTCTCTTTGGGCCTACCGAACAACTGCTAAAACTGCAACCAGATTCACTCCTTTCCAACTGGTTTATGGGGAAAAAGTCATGTTGCTAATTGAATGTGAAATCGCATCATTAAAGATAGTTGTCGAAATCCTACCTAACACTTCTGCGGAATAGGAAAGGCTTCTCCATCTCCATGTTTTGGATGAAACTAGAAGAGAAGCCTCTCTAAACATAGAAGTACATAAGAAGAGGGTCAAAACACAATATGACAAGTCCATTCGTCCCTGAGTCTTTTCTGAAGGCGATCTGGTTTTAGTTTATGACCAAGACCAAGATAAAATAGGAGAAGGAAAATTTGTACCTAAATGGTTTGGCCCACTTGTTGTCAAAACTGTGTTAAAAAGGGGAACTTATGAATTGGTCAATTTTGATGGGGAACCCATGTTGAAGATCATAAATGGTCTCTATCTGAAGAAATACTTCGCATAGGCACTAATGCTTCACACCATTTGTTGTATTATGTTGTATTATTTGTATAAACTTTTGTACATTAGTTATTTCGAGCACACACTTATCTTGCTTGGCATTGTCACTTTGGCAGATGGCACAAGAATCTTTCACATATTTGGGATATGCGGACGGTGCCAGCCGTAGTTGTCGGAACGTTGCTTCCACCGCATGGGTCATTTTCACACATATTAACGAATTTCTTAGTTTAGGAGGCACTTTTCTCGGATCTACAACCAATAATGTTGCATAATATAGCGTAGTCATTGAGCTTCTTTTCGAGGCTATCACCCTTGGCATCTGACGATTAATCATCAAACTGGACTCATAATTAGTTGTATCCCAGTTAAATGGTCAGTATCAGGTCGACATCCTATACTATTTAGAAAGTTTCTACAAGTACATCTTTTAGAGCGTCAATTCGAGTTTATTGAATACATACGCGTTCCTAGAAGTCTAAATAGTTTGGCTGACTCTTTGGCCAACTATGTACTTGATTGGCATCTAAGTCATTAACATCATACCAAAAAGAAAGCATGTACATTATTTCATGGCCAATTACTTGAACACATCACTTAAGGACATAAGTGAAACCGAAATAATCTAGCTTACATCATAACCCAAAAAGTGTGTAAATTTTGCACACAACTAAAAGAATAGTGTAAATACTATTTCCCTTTTTTATTCTTTTTCTTATAGATAAGACCCAAAAAATATTCATACAAACAAAAAAAATGAAAATTTTGGAAAAACTCAAAAACATGGGAAACTGTTTCAAAATTTTCTAGTTCGACATTGAAACTAATCCACTACTGGCAGATCAAAGACTAAAGGTTCATAGCTTCTAGGAATTCAAGTTGAAAGGGAATGCTTCCTCTCATACATCGGCTACACAACGAACACATATGGTAAATCATGAGTATTTTTACTTATCTTTTATTCACACATGTACAAACTGTATCCTTTTGAATGATATAAAGAGACATAATTCCTCAATTTTAGCTATCGTTTTAGATATTAAATGCACATATGAACCAGTGTCTAACTAAATTGTTCTCTAGTGAAATGGTTTTTGATTTCAGGACTTGAAGACTTTGACAGTTCAAACTATTTGACTCAGGTAGTTGAGACAGACCATGATTCATGATGATCTATGATTTTGGCATTTTTCATAAGATTCAAGCTGAAGTAAACCTCATTGAACCATTCCTACTTGGTCATTTCCCCAAATCGGATAACTTCAGTCACATGGTATTACTTCACCATCCATTGACACACAATCCCGCTTCAAATAGACTCCCCCGGGAAGGAACAGTTGTAAGAGTGTGCACAACTAGCTTAGCCCTTGTTTGCAATATGGATCTTTGCCTTGGCCTAACCCGTGCCCTTGAAAAATAAGCGTACGCCCATGCAACACTCATTCCTTCCTATGTATCATATCATTCTTTATTCTTTTTAACAAAAATGAAAAAGCATAAAAATTAAAAGACACAAAAATCCAAAAAGGGAGAGACTTGAATCACTTCATATTATAATCCTTGAAGAAAATGGCAACAGTCAGTCCTTGTCGCCCTTGAACACGGCACATAATTTGGTCCTCGCTGTCAATACACCATCTGCATTTTCCTTAGGAAATTGTACTAGTATTTTGAATAGATCTTCACCGATGGGTTATCCTTCCTGTCACCAAGGGAGCTTTCGTTAATGCATCTGGCATTAGAGTATTTCATTAAGGTCGATTACTCAAAGTCCTATTTTTCCAAGTGTCCATTCCGTGTCGTGTTATGTGTTCAAAGGAAGTCCAAATCGAGTCAGACATGCCTCAAATATTCTTGACCAATCATGTCGGCCTTCCTTGTGTCAGTATACAGTGTTGGATCTTGCAGTTCTACCAAATTATATCAGACTATTGATATTTGTTTTGTATCGGTTGATGTGGGATGCTTCAATGCCCTCCTTTCGATGGATCTATTCCTAACGACATCAAATCATCATCTAGGACATGGATCTAGAAACCCAAGAGTAGCTTGGATCTTGTAGTCATTACTAGTAGGTTTCCTCGTAAATGACAGTGAGTATACATCAATGACCCCTGATAGTTTGATTCTACAAGTGTTCGACTTCAGAACATTTATTCACACTTGTTAGTTTGTACTCAATACCTTAGATTCCATCATCATTATCAGTGGGTCTCTTCGCATCTGTTAATGGTATACATCAATGATTGGTAATTAGATGGTGTTTTATTATGCTCGACATCAGATCGCTTATTCGCATGATATAAACTTGTACTATCATCAGTTTGTATTGAAGACCTTGGGAAAAATAGTTGTATCACTCATCGATGCACTACCCAAGTTGCGCAAGACTAGACTGCCATGTTTGAAGTTCAATAAAGACTTTGTTCTCGCACTCATTAAAGTGCATATTTACATTTTCAAAAAAAAAAAAAAAAAAAAAGCTTTTGACATGGATCCACTATGTATTGTTTGTGTCCATGCTTGTTTACTACTGAGCATGGGTATTCCCACCTCAGGAAGATATTATAAATTTGATAAATTGTTATGTTTTACAGGTGTGATCCTCAATCCTATGCCCGTGAGCTTTCCTTCCCTTATCCTTGCTTTGAATGATAAAGAGTATCAGTATACAGAGTATAAAATTCAATAATGTATTTCATCCCTTAGCTCTGCTTCGGACCTCACACATTAGGGGGCATCTGTTAACAATCAAATTAACACCCTATTCATGTGACAGAAGAAGCACATTTTTACCATGTGCCCGCAACATGAATACAGAAACATTAGTACATTCAGAGACAAGTCCTCTCTGATCTAATCACTTTTCCCATAAATGGAAGGATTAGGTGAAGACACTAAGAACCTAAGAAGACCAAGTTCAGTGATTGAACCACTCATAAAAGGTCTAAAACTAAGCTACACCAATAAATAAGTGAATATGAACACATTAAAGTGCATTAATTGTACTTAAAGTATGTTAAAGTTGTGCAAAAAGCCTAAAAACTATGGAAAAGTGGGTTTTTGAGCTAAAATAATCAAAAGAGATGAAAAGGGATAATCCAACATTGAAAAGAGAAACATGAGGGCTCATTTCCCAATGCTATATAAGAAAGGCATGGGAGGCATTGTAGAACACACCAAAGGAAGAGCAAAGGCATGCTGAAGAGATTTTGAAGGAGGAGAAGGAGCTCAAATTCTTCAAAAGCAAGGGTGAAGGAAGGGAAGCTCATGGAAATGGAGGAGGGATTCAAACCAAGATCATTGGTAAGGATGTACTTCTTCTTAGTTTTAATATGAATGGATTCAAGTTTCTACCATCTAAGAGTTTGAATTTGGGCTTATCATGCATGAATTTAATTCTTAAATGAATCTAGATCTTAATGAGTTTTGATTAATGAATATAGATCTTTGTAAACTTGTGATAATTTTTTCATGTTGCTGACATAGGGACTCACCATTTCTTAGTAAGATAGATTGATATGTTGCAGATCTAACTCCCTACATGCAAACAACTTAATCTATTATCACATATTTGAGGATTGAGGAGATTCAAGAAAACAGGCATAACTTTCTCATAAGGAATTGGAATTACAAAATTCTTGGCTCATTGGAAATCTTGTTGTGAGGGATATGTGATGACATGATTTAGAGTTATTTTTGGTTTGTCTATTGTTTCATCATCTTGTGATCTTGGAAAATGTATGGTTCATGCTTGTGGGTTTCTCTTGTGATGGAACATGTCTCTCATGGATAGATTTAATATTTGATCTTGGTATGGTATGTGAAGTAATTAAATATGTTATGGAGGATATGATGATGGTTATATTAGCATAGATCTTGATGTTATATTTGCATAGATATTGATGGTTATATTTGGATAGATAATGGTATTATGTGAAGGATTTATGGCTTGATTTGATGTACAAGATTGAATATGGAAATGAAGTATTTGGATGATTGTTTCGGAGCATGATTGAGAATTGGACTTGAGGCATGCACAAGCTTGATATAGTGGTAGAGACAAGAACAATGATACAGGAACATGGATAGTGATATATGTACAAGGACATTGATACAAGTACATATATAGAGATACAGGTACAAGTTAATAGAGACATAGATACAGGTTGCAGAGACAATGATTGGGGTATTGTGACAGAGATAGTGATTGTCACAGGTCGACAGAGGTAGTGATACAAGTTGATAGACATAGTGATACAGGTACAGGTTGACCGAGGAAGTGATACAAGTACAAGTTGATAGTGACAGTGAAAAATACAGTGACAATGATAGATTGATTCCGTTATTCGTATCGGGATGGTAGGATGGGGAAAGGTTAGGGAGTTGTAGCTTCCTTCTAGTTGGTTCTCGTAAATAAAGGAGTTGGAGATTCCTTCAGGTTAGAGCCTGTAAATAAGGGGGTTGGATCCTACTTCCAGTCGATGCTGGTAATTACGGAATTGGATCTTCCTTTAGGTTGGTTCCTATAAACAAGGGGGTTGGTGCCTCATTCTAGTTGATGCAGTAGAATCTTCGAAGTTGGTGCTTCCTGTTAAATTTTCTGAATTTACTTCAATCTGATCTAGGATCTTAACTGAGAGAACAACATGTACAGCATATCTACAGCATATCAATCATGGAGACAATAATGCAAGCACACAAGAGACACAAAGATTTACTTGGGGAAAACCATAAAGGTAAAAAACCCCAATAACTTCCTCAGAGATAGATAGAGCAATGATACAACCAACCAATAGAGATAGCCATAACCTAGCAGCAATCCTCCTCCTCCATAAGTGCGCCTCTCCTCCTTGAGAGCATGTGTGAGAAGTGAGTAAGCAAATAGAGTGCCTCCCGCACTCTATTTATACTTGACTTGACTTGCCTTTTTACCTAACTCATGTCGGCTCGAACTTAACCACATAACATAATGCTGAGTGGGCCGACCCCCAATAGGGTGGTCTAATAACCCTTTGACCCACATGGCCGACCCCCAATAGGGTGGTCTAATAACCCTTTGACCCACATGACTTATACAGGGCCGACCCCAAACAAGGTGGTCTAATAACCCATCAAGTATAAGTTACGACACTTACAATATAAATGACGACACTTCCGTATAGAGGAATAATAACATCTCTATAGGAATACAATATACATATATGTGAAATACATTCCGAAGTTACATATACATCAACACTCCCTCTTAACTAGGAAGGTATTTCTCAGCACAGTTCTTCTAACACAAGTCATCTTCTCTGAATCATCGTCACTGGATAATCGTCATCGAGTCATCATCATCGTCACTGCTGCTGCTATCTCAATCAATCTCTGAATCTACTCGTCATAGGAAGTTCTACAGAGCCAGTCCTTTTTCATACTGGATGTAGGCCCACCACCTGCAGGTCTTCATCATCACTAGCCATACTGTGGAATCCTCAGGACTTATTACGTGCGTCACAAAACCTGGCTGCAGCATCCCAGGCTATTACGAGCACACAGCTCTACCTATAGGATCTCCCAGGAGCACATTACATGTGACCCATCACAAAACCTGGCTGAAGCATCCTAGGCTGTTACGAGCACGCGGCTCTACCTGTCGGATATCCCAGGAGCACATTACATGTGATCTCACCACAAAACCTGGCTGAAGCATCTGAGGCCTTTTTCATCCTGTCCAGATCTCCCAGGAGCAAATTACATGTGGTCATGACAAAACCTGGCTGAAGCATCTGAGGCCTTTTTCATCCTGTCCAGATCTCCGAGGAGCAAATTACATGCCATAGGACAAAACCTCGCAAGAGCATCTGCCAGATATCCCAGGGCACCGAATTACATGCCATAGGCAAAACCTCGAAAGACTATCTGCAGATCTCCCAGGGCACAAATTACATGTCCTCCCAAGCAAAACCTCGCAAGAGCATTTGCCAGATGTCCCAGGGCACCGAATTACATGCCATAGGCAAAACCTCGAAAGACCATCTGCAAATCTCCCAGGGCACAAATTACATGCTTTCCTGCACAACCTGATCCACGGCCACAAAGTATCATCTGATACTCATCATCATCACTGCAACATCCTGCTGCATGTCATCTGGAGAAGCTCGTCATCCACAATCATCCTGATCATACAACGCATCCATCTGATGCACACCAAGTATCCATCTGATACATCCATAGGTACATGATCCACACAATGTATCCATCAGCATACATGATCTACCTGATCATACAAAGATACATGATCCACACAATGTATCCATCAACATACATGATCTACCTGATCATACAAAGATACATGATCCACACAATGTATCCATCAACATACATGATCCACCTGATCATACAAAGATACATGATCCACACAATGTATCTATCAGCATACATGATCTACCTGATCATACAAAGATACATGATCCACACAATGTATCCATCAGCATCCAACATGATGCGTACATATATGAATGATCCAACTGATCATATCCAACATCCAACATGATGCATACATACATAAATGATCCAACTGATCATATCCAGCATCCAACATGATGCGTACATACATACATATAATGATCCAACTAATCATATCCAAGCAGAAACCAGAACATCATCCTGATGCTCATCATCCAGCGCTTACATCCATAGCCATGTGAAGGATCCCCTTTCCAACATGCTTGGAATGGCTTCAGCAAATGTGTCCATCACTTCTTCCTCGAAGTGTCCTCGATCTGAAGCACGCCAAGCCTCTCTCTGAAGTACTCGAACTTCACCCTGGCTAGTGGCTTCGTCAGCACATCTGCAATCTGCTCGTCCGTCGCAACATACAGAAGCTTCACAGCTCCTCTCTGCACCATATCCCTGATATAGTGATATTTGATCTCTATGTGTTTCGACCTGTCATGAAACACTGGGTTCTCGGATAGCTTCACACAACTCTGGTTATCAGAGAAGATACCAGTAGCATCCAGCGGGAGATCAAATAACTCAAACAGTAGCTTCCGTAGCCATACTGCCTCACAACTAGCTGAACAGGCTGCAACATACTCTGCCTCAGCTGTACTCAGTGCTACGCAGGACTGCTTCCTGCTAAACCAAGAGATCACACCTGATCCCATACTGAAGCAGCAGCACTGCCAGCCCAATCTGAATCAACATAACCTTGCAGGTTAAACTTTTGATTCACTTCATACTTGAGCCCATAATCCACTGTACCCTTCAGGTACCTCATAACATGCTTTACAGCAACTAGGTGAACACTCCTCGGATCCGTCAGGAACTGGCGCAATGTGTTCACATCAAATCAAATATCCGGTCTCGTGTTCGTCAGGTACATCAAGGACCCAATCATCTGACGATACATAGAGACATCAACCAGCTCAGATGAAACATCACATAGAAGCTTCAGATTCGATGCAATCGGTGTGGCCATGGCCTTGCAATCCATCATTCCGAACCTCTTCAAGATTTCTACTGCATACTTCCCTTGTCCAAGGAAGATTCCATCACTCTGCCACACCTCCATGCCAAAAACAAATGGTGCATCAACCCAAAGTTCTTCATCTTGAACTCAGCAGTAAGCTTCCGTTGCATGTCAGCAATCAATCTATCTTCACCTGTAACAAACAGGTTATCTGCATATAAAAGTAGTATCACTGGATTGCCTTCTTCAACCTTGTAGAAAAGGTTGGAATCTGCTTTACTCTTGGTAACATCCAAACTGGATAGAAAGATGTCTATCCTACCATACCATGTTCTGTACACATATATGACTACACCATGCTGTCTTGAAATCCATCTGGTGCATCTTCTATTTCATCACTTTTATATTTCTTAATGTTGTCATCTGCAACATGCTTGATCTGATAGTTCCATTTGGAAGTCATAGCAAACTTCCCTTCATGTATTGGGATTACATCCCAATCATCATTCTTCATGATCGACGGATCAAGGCATTTCATTTCTTCATCCCAGATCCTGGGAACTTCAATATCTTCAATATCTTCAATATCTTCAATAGATATCTTTGTTGCTGGAACAAAATGTTGTAGTTCTTCTTTTGTAGGAGATGGCATACGATCTTTCCTACACAACAAGTTAAATTGCATGATTAGAAAACATCTCATAGTTTTCAGAACAAATTCTTACACATAAAGAAATATGCCATACAGTCATGCAATTATCTTAGCCAATGCTTCAATACAACATTTATCCATATTCCGTAACTTTCTAGATGCCTTCCAATCTCTACCAGAACATTGTTAAGAGTGTGCACAACTCCCAACATGTCAGCAAAGAGGTTTCATTCTAGATAAGTAGCAATGGAATGTTGTACAGTGCCATAGGCTACTTACCCATGCATATTAGTAGTATACTGTTCATCAATGCAATTATTCTAATATGCATAATACACAACCTAATTCTAGGAACATCAGTATATACATTATTGAACAATTTTATTTAAACAAACAAATATGCAAGAAATGATGATTAAAATACTTATCTTTCTTTGTTCGTTGGGTGGACTCCCTCTGAGTCTTTGCTTCCTTGCAGGAGCTGCTGGAGTCCTAATCTGAGGTAGCTTCTTCTACACCTTTCTGTTGTGAAATGTAGAGAGATGATCAACTCCCTCTGAATATCTGCATCCTTGCAAAAACTACTGAAGCGTGCTCCTTTGCTTTCTTGCAGGAACAACTAGAGTGTGCTCCCTCTTGATCTTTGCTTTCTGAATTACCTGTTCTAGAACTCATATTCATCCTTGGTCCCTATGCATGCTTATTAGTATCATGAATGTGTTATCCTTGTGATCTCATATAAAATCATACATTCATTAGTATACTATTAAAACACAATAATCTCAAGCATGTATAGTCATGATCATTTCAAACAGAAATAATAAGCATTAGCATTCAAGAATTCTTATGGTTAGTCAAATCATAAGAAACATAACATGACTAAACCTGTAATTACTCAAGCCTATGACTCTTCAGGTTAGTTGAATCATCAATCAAGATAAGAGATATAAAATGCATAAAACCTGTGATTATTCAAACCTATACCATCATGATTCTTCTGGTTAGTCATATCATCAATTATGGTAAGAAACATAATATGCATACAATCATGATTATTCAAACCTATGACTTCATGAATAATCATTATCAACAACGTGATAGTATAAGATCCTAACCCAAGGTAGGAATCTAGCTTGATATAGGAAAAACATACCTGGATTAACATGTTAGCTAGTTATGTCTAACATACCCGTATAATGTCTTTTGGTTCTCTTCAGTGACTTGTGCTAGTAACCTGCATGTCTCATAAGTTAACCATTATAAAACCAAGTTATACATACCTCGTGAATGGATCTTGTATGAGATCCATGACAATGGATGAATCTTTGTCCTCATGTTATCATGATCATATGTTCTTGGACCAGAACATGATCTGTCTTTCTTGGTGTACCTTTCATGTTAGTAGACAACATAAACCTCATACAACACCATAATGCATTAGTACAATCATAAGTGTCAACACCCTAACCAATGAATATCTTCTATCATGCATTCATAATTTGTTAAGGTGATACAACAAATCAAAAATCAAAATTGTACTAACCATAATAACATGAAGACAAATATACCATAAACTTAATAATGGACAAATATCGAAACATACCTCGATGAGTCATACCTGTCGAGATCGCTTGTAATCTTCTTATGTAAGGCCTTATCCTCATCTCCCTCTGAGACAGGAACTTCTTTCACTTATGCAGGTGATCAATCCATCTTCTTCTAGGATTAACCCAATCCACTTGATTTGCAAGAACTGGACCTTGAGTTGGATATGGGTTTGTCAGAGAAACCCAAAAATTCAAACTTTGAATTTCAACCTTCCGATAGGATAGGAATATGCGCCTTGATGAACTGATCAAACTGGTATATTCAGAATTTGAAAACTGTAAAGTTTCACTCCTCAATTTTGCCTTTGAAACTTCCGGATTCACTGGACATGACCCTGAACTGGGGTTTGATGAAGCCCACTCTTTTGTCCCATCAAAAATTTTGATCCAAAGCTCTAAGCTTCTATTTTTCTGAGGAGCTTCCAGCCGTGGTCATAGATTTCAAAAATTCCCATTTTTACAGAAGCCCTAATTTTCCACTTTTCTGATCAAAGTCCCGAACTAGGGTCTAATCAAGCCCAGCCTTCTGCCCAACCAAAAATTCTGATATTGGTCTCTAAATTTCTATTTTGATGAGTAGCATCCAGCCGTGGTCTTTGATTACAAAAATTCCAACTTTCTCCAAAGCCCTAAATTCCGGAGGCCATGAATGAAGGTACCAAAAATAATTCTGTTTTGACAGAAATATGTACCTGATTGTTTCTGGTGTAACTCCAAAATTTTTGATCCACAGGGTCTGAAAAAGTTTCTTGAGATAGCCTGACCTGTTATCTTTCCATCCTGATAGGTCTGACCTCAATTGGATTCTCTGAGAGAGAGTTATGCCAAATGTCGCAACGTGACCTTTTTTTGGATAAAACAGGAGAGCGAACTTGTATGGTGTGCCACGTCTCACTGTTTTAACTTCGGCCTCTGAAAAAGTTTTTTGAGATAGCTCGGCCAGTTACCTTTCCATCCTGATAGGTTTGACCTCAATTGGACTCTCTGAGAGAGAGTTATGCCAAATGTCGCAACGTGACCTGTTTATGGGATAATACAGCAGAGCGAACTTGTACGGAGTGCCACGTGTCACTGGTTCAACTTCGGCCTCTGAAAACGTTTTCTGAGATAGTTCAGACTGTGTAATACCTGTCACTTTTTACGAAATTTTATTTGGAGCTTCCTAACCCAAGATATGATCTTTTTCCCAAGGTCACCTGATTTTGACTCAGATCTGGAAGAGGCAGAAACCCTATATTGTACAGATCATAAATCACAAAGTACAACGAATTAGAGGTTGTCCTTTGGACACAACATACCTGGAGATCTTAGCTTCGGCCTGTAACAATTTCAGATCCGAAAACTTCGCCAAAACGGAAAAGTGCTACGATGACTGGTTTTTTCTATATCAAGCCCTAGCATCGTAAGTGCAACAAGTGTCATACATGCCATATCATGCCTTCTTTCAGGCTAGCTCTGATACCATGTTAAATTTTCTGAATTTACTTCAATCTGATCTAGGATATTAACTGAGAGAACAACATGTACAGCATATCTACAGCATATCAATCATGGAGACAATAATGCAAGCACACAAGAGACACAAAGATTTACTTGGGGGAAAACCATAAAGGTGAAAAACCCCCAATAACTTCCTCAGAGATAGATAGAGCAATGATACAACCAACCAATAGAGATAGCCATAAACTATCAGCAATCCTCCTCCTCCATAAGTGCGCCTCTCCTCCTTGAGAGCATGTGTGAGAAGTGAGTAAGCAAATAGAGTGCCTCCCGCACTCTATTTATACTTGACTTGACTTGCCTTTTTACCTAACTCATGTCGGCTCGAACTTAACCACATAACATAATGCTGAGTGGGCCGACCCCCAATAGGGTGGTCTAATAACCCTTTGACCCACATGGCCGACCCCCAATAGGGTGGTCTAATAACCCTTTGACCCACATGACTTATACAGGGCCGACCCCAAACAAGGTGGTCTAATAACCCATCAAGTATAAGTTACGACACTTACAATATAAATGACGACACTTCCGTATAGAGGAATAATAACATCTCTATAGGAATACAATATACATATATGTGAAATACATTCCGAAGTTACATATACATCAACACTTCCTATGAATGTAATCTTGTTATTATATAAGACAAATATTATGTGGTTTTCTCCCATTTGGGTTTCCATGTTAAATCTCTTATGAACCACGTATGGTTTATGTCATGACGAATGAAATTATTAATGGTTAATGTTTATATTATATAATTAATGTTTGAAATGGTAAAAAGTGCTTGATACTGATTCACCCCCCCTCTCAATATATCCAACAATTTATGCTTTCAAAATCATTAACTACCTTTGAATCTCCTATAACTCTCTATCCTAACTTATTTCCTAGTCTTGTTTCCATGTTTCCTACCTCCTCATAAAAGAGGAAATATTGTCTTGACACTCACCACAATGATTTTCACACTGTTGTTTCAAAATCATTAACTGCCTTTGAATTTCCTTTAGTTCTCTATCCTAACTTATTTCCTGGTCTTGTTTCCATTCTTCTCGTCTCCTCATAAAAGAGGAAATATTGTCCTGACTCTCACCCCAATGATTTTCACACCTTCTTATAGTTCGCTTCATGTCGACATGCTTTCAATTAGAACACCTATTGGGGTGACTATGTGAAGCATGGATTGTTACCACCTTCCTTTAGTTTTACAAAATGACTTGCAACTCCGATATAGACAACTTAGCCCAGGGATATTGAGGACAAAAGGTTGGGTAAATAAGGGAAAGAGAAAAAATGTTGGAAAAGATGCTAGAAGAACCAAAAACAACCAAACATTCCTCTGACTGACAAATATCTCGACAACCTGAGAAAGAGCCTAGCCCAATCCTTGGGGATTCTACTAGAAAATGAAAAGGATAAAGAAGAGATTGAACCAACATATCTCCAATTCCTATGAAAACCCCTGAGAATTCCACTTGAAAAATGAAAATGATCGAGAAGAGGTTAAATCAACATACAATGTGGACTAACAGAGAAGGTTACCTCCTAAATCTATGCCAAGAGTAAACCTTCACGATAATTTGAGAATAGAGAACCTACAAAAACCAAAGGAACTTTTTTGAATTGAAGTCGATATGGGGATAGGTTGAATTATTCCCACACATGCCTCACCACCCCATAATCGGGGCCTTCATAATGTTGGGGGTGTGATACAACAAATGAATATCATGGATTCTTTGGAGAATATTAATTGTGTTGAGTATGCAATGGATACTGAGTCACTTATGCTTGCAATTAGTTAGGGTCAATAAATTAATTGATGGATTCATCATATCACATGTTGGATCAACAACTTAAGGGATGGGGTTTTGTCCCATCATCCCATTTTTTTCCCATTTCTCCTAGTATAAGTTGTTGTTCTTTATTTTCCATGTTGTCAGTGACAAAGTTCAAATTTCTTGGTATCCGAAAGAAATCCAATGACACAAAGAACTACCAAAGTCCATGTATCCTTGTTAAAGTTATTTTGAGCTATGGATTGTTCATAAGAGATTCCATAACCGAGTCAACAATAATTATTGAGTACTTCAACACCAATATGTCTCTAATATTCATTTTTTTTGTTGATAAGAGCCCTTGCCGAAACGCCAACAATTTTTCTTAGTCGTTTTTTCCATATGTAATCCCCAGGAAAATGAAGTTACTATTTTTCCTTCGGGATCACGGAGCACACCCCACCTATCACACTTGTCACCCCTTTCTAAAGATTATTATATGTTACATTTTCTCAATTTTTCTTTAATAAAAAATTATTTAATTTTCCATGAATACTAGTTAAAAACAAAATATTATTTATCTTATTCCTGGTTTAAACTATCCCAACTTAAATTCAAAGAGGGAAAATGTGTTATTTCATGGTGGTGTGCAACTCTTGCATTAATATTTTAAGGATATCTATACTTCCATTGTGGCATTTACTTGGTAGAGCTCCATATAATATAATGCTCAATGGCCACTTGTTTAAAATTAATTGGTCATTGATCTTCTTACTTGTTTGTTATATCTCTTCGCAATTATTATATTGTATGTTTAACGATAAATTTCTTAGTTTATCAATTTTTGTTATGATTATAAGGTTGCATAGCTTAGTCTTCTTCACTAGTTAATAATAATCTAATTTTTAAGTCATGGTAAAGCTAGGCACCAAATTGGTGTATGAGACCTACTTGTTTGTGGCACAAGGGATCCCCTACATCCATAGCCTACTAAAGTTTACAAAGGTGTAAATACCGTAACTCCTTCAGGATTTGAACATGTGACCTCCTAGAAAGAAACACATATTTTTAATCATTAAATCTACTCAATTAATTGTACATCTCTATTTATTAAAAAACAATATTGTGTTTGAAATGATTAGGTACATTTACTTTTAAATCATAAAACAATTAAAATCGCATATGATTTTGCTATATTATATATATCTATATAGGAAAATAAGTTGTTTATATCTTTAAAAAGTGGGTAGTGACTTGTTACAAAGGAATGAAAACAAAATCTAAAACCCAATTTAAATTATGAACCCCGTGAGGTTGCAAATGGTTTACTTTTATGGGAAAATTATATGTAATGAAACTACAAAGTTTATATGTTAAAAAGTGGGTAAAATAAGTGTAACGAAAGTGCATATTTTATAGTGGGACACTTTATGGTGAATAGATATAGGTAAGATCAGACATTTTTCCTTCAACAAAGAAAGGTATTCCTTCCCGGTTGGTTACTTCGATGGAGTATCTAAAGGAGGCATTTGCGGAGTTCGTCTAGCTCTAAAACTAACCTCGGATCACTATTATCACTCGATGCTCCAAGCCGGTAGGGGTACAAACACTAGAGCTGAGATTTTGGCCCTTTGGGGGATTTTGTGGTTTGCGAGGTTGATGAGCATTGATTCCATCCATATTTTCAGGGATTATTGCTGCATTATTGATTGGGCCATAGTAAAAAGTGAGATTGAGACCTATTCTGTTGGAGCAATGGATGCACAGAATGCGTTCTTTGATCATGTACTCTTCAAAGATCTCCTTCTCACATATTTTCCATTGCTTCAACAAGGACGTTAACGATATCTCAAATATGGATCTGGGAGATATGAATGGGCTTCTTATGATTAAGGAGTTCAGAGGATCAATACTGATTAGAGAGAACTATCTGGAAATGATTTAATAGACAATATTTGGTGTTGTTATTGGGGGCAGTTTTATGTAGTTCATTTTTTACTTTACATGTGATTAGTAGCTTGAATACCTTGTTGAGTAAAGATCTAAGGTGGATGTAATTTTATATCTATGAAAGGCTGAAGGGCAATGAGAAGTAATCTCACTTCTCTATTGATGTAATGTTTTGTTGACACATCTTTTTCTTTTAATAAAAGGATTTAATTTTCGTTATGAAAAAAAAATAGGTAACCATGGACATGAGTTGCTTCACAACATTTTTATGCATGTTTGAGGGTCCCTATCATAATCATTGTGTATATGTGAATTCATGTGTTACAATGATCTCATTGGTCATGGATAAGTTATATCAAATGGTCTTACTCCAATAACCTGTTATAATGACTTTCATTCTTCATTGTTGCAATTTTTTAATTTGAGGTAATATATTCATAAAAATAAAATGAAGTAGTTTAAATGTTTGTTTGTTTTTTTATCATAATAAATTTGATGATATACTTTGGTTAATTATAATTTGTCATTGTTGAAAGTTTATTTTTAAGTGTTATAAATAGATTTAATGTGTAATTCTAGAAATCGTACAATCTCAACAACTTATATTTGAATTTTAACGATTTTTCTAAATTTATAATCGAAATTTTGAACAAAATTATTAAAAATAAATAACTAAAAAAATGAAATTCATAATATATTTAGACTGGTCTTTGATCAAATCATAATTTGTTTGTTATTGTTAAAATTTAATTGCAAAATAAATTCAACTTCCTGAAATACCCAATTCCAACTCTTCTTGAAAAGTTTTAACATGTTTAAATTATTACTCATATAAAAATTACAAGCAACAAAGTCCAAAGCAAAGTAAGTTGGGATGAGACAAGTGGGTTTCATTGAATTCAAAGCAAAATAGCTCTAAGAACTGCATAACTATAATGTTATACTTTGACATAATTGAAACTTAAAAGCGAATTTTGCTAGGGTTAGCCAATAGCCAACTTTAGAGACGTTACAACCATGTCATTTACTCACTCACTTCTAGGCGTTATAATCTTACAACTTTATCTTCATTTCGATCGAGTATTGTTTTTAAGGTGGACCATGGGAGGAAACTTCCTCTTAATGCGACCTGTCCCCGAAGTAGGGAGAAAGGTGGGCTCGTTGGTACAATTCAATTTTTACTGTGAAGACTATGTTAAAAATTAAATTAAAGTCCATATTTTAGAAATATAACGACTTTAATTCTTGAATGAAATTATTTTGTTCCCCGTTGTGGGGTTGCCTCGGCGCAATAAAAACCTTTCACAAATTTGACGTCCACCCAAAAACACCAGATACATTGGAGGGAAGGCTTGGAAATTGACGGCCTACAGAACGTTTTTTGGTTTCAGAGACTTATTTGACATGTGAATCTCGGTTTGGCATGTCACAGTCTACCGGATTACAAAATTGTATCCCGTCAGTTTGATGTTTAGCTACTTTTCTTACCTGTCAGAAATTCTAGTAACTCCTTCTAGCTATAAGTGGTGATAGAACAATGGTGACCACCTGCTCGTATCATTTTGGTTTATTATTGCAAGATCAAGGAAACCTTGGTCATTGTGTTATTTATAAACCATAAAAATATGGCAGATGTAAAAAGAATTTAAAACATAAAAATCTAGTAAATGTAAAAAATATTTAAAAAATGGTTATTGATAAAATTTTGAAGATCATGTAGCCGCTTTTTCCTACATCAGCTCCCATCTGAATTTTCCTGGTCACCGGATGTATATAAGTACTATTTGAATCTTCTATTGCCTAAGGTATGCAATGCGTTTTTCCTAATGTTTAGCATTACAACTTTGCATTTTAAAAAAAAGGTGAGCTACACAGAAATACAGTTTGATGGATAGCACAGTGGATTCAATAGATTAGGCCTACCAGGCATTTATGGAAACGATGGAATGTGTTTTGGAATCCTACGAATTATCAGGAGGTTCCAAGATGTTGATGTATATGTAACTTCAGAATGTATTTCACATATATGTATATTGTATTCCTATAAAGATGTTATTATTCCTCTATACGGAAGTGTCGTAATTTATATTGTAAGTGTCGTAACTTATACTTGATGGGTTATTAGACCACCTTGTTTGGGGTCTGCCCTGTATAAGTCATGTGGGTCAAAGGGTTATTAGACCACCCTATTGGGGGTCGGCCATGTGGGTCAAAGGGTTATTAGACCACCCTATTGGGGGTCGGCCCAGTCAGCATTATATTATGTGGTTAAGTTCGAGCCTACATGAGTTAGGTAAAAAGGCAAGTCAAGTCAAGTATAAATAGAGTGCGGGAGGCACTCTATTTGCTCACTCACTTCTCACACATGCTCTCAAGGAGGAGAGGCGCACTTATGGAGGAGGAGGATCTGCTGCTAGGTTATGTCTATCTCTTGGTTGGTTGTATCATTGCTCTATCTATCTCTGAGGAAGTTATTGGGGTTTTTCACCTTTATGGTTTTCCCCAAGTAAATCTTTGTGTCTCTTGTGTGCTTGCATTATTGTCTCCATGATTGATATGCTGTAGATATGCTGTACATGTTGTTCTCTCAGTTAAGATCCTAGATCATATTGAAGTAAATTCAGAAAAGTTAACATGGTATCAGAGCTAGCCTGAAAGAAGGCATGATATGGCATGTATGACACTTGTTGCACTTACGATGCTAGGGCTTGATATAGCAAAAACTAGTCATCGTAGCACTTTCGCTATAAATCTGTTTTGGCGAAGTTTTCGGATCTGAAATTGTTACAGGACGAAGCTAAAATCTCCAGGTACCTTGTGTCCAAAGGACAACCTCTCATTCGTTGTACTTTGTGATTTATGATCTGTACAATATAGGGTTTCTGCCTCTTCCAGATCTGAGTCAAAATCAGGTGACCTTGGGAAAAAGGTCATAACTTGGGCTAGGAAGCTCCAAATGAAATTTCGTAAAAAGTGACAGGTAGTACACAGTCTGTGCTATCTCAGAAAACTTTTTCAGAGGCCGAAGTTGAACCAGTGACACGTGGCACGCCGTACAAGTTCGCTATACTGTTTTATCCCATAAACAGGTCACGTTGCGACACTTGGCATAACTCTCTCTCAGAAAATCCAATGGAGGTCAGACATGTCAGGATGGAAAGATAACAGGCCGAGATATCTCAGAAAACTTTTTCAGAGGCCGAAGTTCAAACAGTGACACGTGGCACGCCGTACAAGTTCGCTCTTCTGTTTTATCCCAAAACAGGTCACGTTGCGACATTTGGCATAACTCTCTCTCAGAGAATCCAATTGAGGTCAGACCTGTCAGGATGGAAAAGTAACAGGTCAGGCTATCTCAAGAAACGTTTTTCAGACCCTGTGGATCAAAAAGTTTAGAGTTACACCAGAAACAATCAGGTACATATTTCTGTCAAAACAGAATTATTTTTTGGTACCTTCATTCATGGCTTCCGGAATTTAGGGCTTTGAAGAAAGTTGGAATTTTTGTAATCGGAGACCACGGCTGAATTCTACTCATCAAAATAAAAATTTAGAGACCAAAATTAGAATTTTTGGTTGGGAAGAAGGCCGGGCTTGATCAGACCCTAGTTCGGGACTTTGATCAGGAAAGTGGAAAATTAGGGCTTCTGTAAAAATGGGAATTTTTGAAATCTGAGACCACGGCTGGAAGCTCCTCAGAAAAATAGAAGCTTAGAGCTTTGGATCAAACCTTTTGATTGGGAAAAAGAGTGGGATTCATCAAACCCCAGTTCAGGGTCACGTCCAGTGAATCCAGAAGTTTCAAAGGCAAAATTGAGGAGTGAAACTTTGCAGTTTTCAAATTATGAATATACCAATTTGATCAGCTCATCAAGGCGCATATTTCTATCCTTTAGGAAGTTTGAAATTCAAAGTTTGAATTTTTGGGGTTTCTCTGACAAACCCATATCCAGCTCCAGGTCCAGTTCTTGCACATCAAGTGGATTGGGTTAATCCTAGAAGAAGATGGATTGGTCACCTACATAGGTGAAGAAGTTCCTATTTCAGAGGGAGATGAGGCTAAGGCCTTACATAAGAAGATTACAAGCGATCTCGACAGGTATGACTCATCGAGGTATGTTTTGATATTTGTCCATGATTAAGTTTATGGTATGTTTGTCTTCATGTTATTACAGTTAAGTACAATTTTTTTTTTAGATTTGTCGTATCACCTTAACAAAATTATGAATGCATGATAGAAGATATTCATTATTTAGGGTGTTGACACTTATGATTGTACTAATGCATTATGGTGTTGTATGAGGTTTATGTTGTCTACTAACATGAAAGGTACACCAAGAAAGACAAATCATGTTCCAGTTCAAGAACATATGATCATGATGACATGTGGACAAAGATTCATCCATTGTCATGGATCTCATAAAAGATCCATTTACGAGGTATGTATAACTTGGTTTTATAATGGTTAACCTATGAGATATACAGGTTACTAGCACAAGTCATTGAAGAAGAACAAGAAGACATCATATGAGTATGTTAGACATAATTAGCTAGCATGCTAATCCAAGTATGTTTTTCCTATATCAAGTTAGAATCTCACCTTGTGATAAGATCCTTTATTTAAGTATACTTGGCATGATTGATTATGATTATTCATTGAAGTTAGTACTCATGGGTTTAGGCATATTATGATTTTTACTTTGATTGATGATATGACTAACCAGAAAAGTCCTATGGTCAAATAGGAATATAAGTAAAAGAATTATGTCTCTTATATTGATTGATTTGACTAACCAGAAGAATCATGAAGGTATAGCTTTGAATAGTCACAGGTTTTATGCATATTATATCTCTTATCTTGATTGATGATTCAACTAACCTGAAGAGTCATAGGTTTGAGTAATTACAGGTTTAGAAATGTTATGTTTCTTATGATTTGACTAACCATAAGAATACTACATAAATCTTGAATGCTAATGCTTATTATTTCTGTTTGAAATGATCATGACTATACATGCTTGAGATTATTGTGTTTTAATAGTATACTAATGAATGTATGATTTTATATGAGTTCACAAGGATAACAAAATCATGATACTAATAAGCATGCATAGGGACCAAGGATGAATATGAGTTCAAGAACAGGTAATTTAGGAAGCAAAGATCAAGAGGGAGCACACTCCAGTTGTTCCTGCAAGAAAGCAACGGAGCACACTTCAGTAGTTTCTGCAAGGATGCAGATATTCAGAGGGAGTTGACCATCTCTCTACATTCCACAATAGAAAGGTGTAGAAGAAGCTACTTCAGATTAGGACTCCAGCAGCTCCTGCAAGGAAGCAAAGACTCAGAGGGAGTCCACCCAACGAACAAACAAAGATAAGTATTTTAAATTATCATTTCTTGCATATTTGTTTGTTTAAATAATACTGTTCAATAATGTATACACTGATGTTCCTATAATTAGGTTGTGTATTATGCATATTAGAATAGTTGCATTGATGAACAGTATACTACTAATATACATGGGTAAGTGGCCTATGGCACTGTACAACATTCCATTGCTACTTATCTAGAATGAAACCTCTTTGCTGACATGTTGGGAGTTGTGCACACTCTTAACAATGTTCTGGTAGAGATTGGAAGGCATCTAGAAAGTTACGGGATATGGATAAATGTTGTATTGAAGCATTGGCTAAGATAATTGCATGACTGTATGACATATTTCTTTATGTGTAAGAATTTGTTCTGAAAACTATGAGATGTTTTCTAATCATGCAATTTAACTTGTTGTGTAGGAAAGATCGTATGTCATCTCGTACAAAAGAAGAACTACAACATTTTGTTCCAGCAACAAAGATATCTATTGAAGATATTGAAGATATTGAAGTTCCCAGGATCTGCGATGAAGAAATGGAATGCCATGATCCGTCGATCATGAAGAATGATGTTTGGGATGTAGTCCCAAGATGTGAAGGGAAGTTTTTTTATGACTTCCAAATGGAACTATCAGATCAAGCATGTTGCAGATGGCAGCATTGAGAAATATAAAAGTGATAAAATAGAAGATGCACCAGATGGATCTCAAGACAGCATGGTGTAGTCATATATGTGTACAGAACTTGGTATGGTAGGATAGACAGCTTTCTATCCAGTTTGGGCGTTACCAAGAGTAAAGCAGATTCCAACCTTTTCTACAAGGTTGAAGAAGGCAATCCAGTGATACTATTTTTTTATGCAGATAACCTGTTTGTTACAGGTAAAGATAGATTGATTGCCGACACGCAGCGGAAGCTTTCTTCCAATTTCGAGATGATGCACTATTTGTTTTTGGCATGGAGGTGTGGCAGAGTGATGGAATCTTCCTTGGACAAGGGAAGTATGCAGTAGAGATCCTGAAGAGGTTCGGGATGATGGACTGCAAGCTATGGCCACACCTATGGCATCGAATCTGAAGCTTCTATGTGATGCTTCATCTGAGCTGGTTGATGTCTCCATGTATCGTCAGATGATTGGGTCCTTGATGTACCTGATGAACACGAGACCAGATATTTTCTTTGCTGTGAACACATTGAGCCAGTTCCTGACGGATCCAAGGAGTGTTCACCTGGTTGCTGTAAAGCATATTCTGAGGTACCTGAAGGGTACAGTGGATTATGGGCTCAGGTATGAGGCGAATCAAAAGTTTAACCTGCAGGGTTATGTTGATTCAGATTGGGCTGGCAGTGTTGTAGATAGGAAGAGCACATCTGGGTGTTGCTTCAGTATGGGATCAGGTGTGATCTCTTGGTTTAGCAGGAAGCAGTCCTGCGTAGCACTGAGTACAGCTGAGGCAGAGTATGTTGCAGCCTGTTCAGCTAGTTGTGAGGCAGTATGGCTACGGAAGCTACTGTCTGAGTTATTTGATCTCCATTGGAAGCTACTGGTATCTTCTGTGATAACCAGAGTTGTGTGAAGCTGTCCGAGAATCCAGTGTTTCATGACAGGTCGAAACACATAGAGATCAAATATCACTATATCAGGAATATGGTATAGAGAGGAGCTGTGAAGCTCCTGTATGTTGCGATGGACGAGCAGATTGCAGATGTGCTGACGAAGCCACTAGCCAGGGTAAAGTTCGAGTACTTCAGAGAGAGGCTTGGCGTTCTTCAGATCGAGGAAACTTCAAGGAAGAAGTGATGGACACATTTGCTGAAGCCATTCCAAGCATGTGGGAAGGAGGATCCTTCACATGGCTGTGGATGTAAGCGCTGGATGATGAGCATCAGGATGATGTTCTGGTTTCTGCCTGGATATGATCAGTTGGATCATTTATGTAAGTACGCATCATGTTGGATGCTGGATATGATCGGTTGGATCATGTGTATGTATTTTGTATGAACGCATCATGTTGGATGCTGTTGGATACATTGTGTGGATCATGTATCTTTGTATGATAAGGTAGATCATGGATGATGATGGATACATTGTGTGGATCATGTATCTTTGTATGATCAGGTAGATCATGGATGTTGATGGATACATTGTGTGGATTATGTATCTTTGTATGATCAGGTAGATCATGTATGCTGATGGATACATTGTGTGGATCATGTATCTTTGTATGATCAGGTGGATCATGTATGTTGATGGATACATTGTGTGGATCATGTATCTATGTATGTATCAGGTGGATACTTGGATGATCGTGGATGACAAGCTTCTCCAGATGACATGCAGCAGGATGTTGCAGTGATGATGATCAGGATGATCATGTGTACATCAGGATGATGTTTGATGAGTATCAGATGATACTTTGTGGCCGTGGATCAGGTTGTGCAGGAAAGCATGTAATTTGTGCCCTGGGAGATTTGCAGATGGTCTTTCGAGGTTTTGCCTATGGCATGTAATTCGGTGCCCTGGGACATCTGGCAAATGCTCTTGCGAGGTTTTGCTTGGGAGGACATGTAATTTGTGCCCTGGGAGATTTCAGGTCGGAGTTGTGTACCCGTAACATCCTGAGATGCTCTTGCGAGGTTTTGTCCTATGGCATGTAATTTGCTCCTGGGAGATCTGGACAGGATGAAAAAGGCCTCAGATGCTTCAGCCAGGTTTTTCCATGACCACATGTAATTTGCTCCTGGGATATCTGGACAGGATGAAAAAGGCCTCAGATGCTTCAGCCATGTTTTGTGGTGGACCACATGTAATTTGCTCCTGGGAGATCTGGACAGGATGAAAAAGGCCTCAGATGCTTCAGCCAGGTTTTGTGGTGAGATCACATGTAATGTGCTCCTGGGAGATCCGACAGGTAGAGCCGCGTGCTCGTAACAGCCTGGGATGCTTCAGCCAGGTTTTGTGATGGGTCACATGTAATGTGCTCCTGGGAGATCCTACAGGTAGAGCTGTGTGCTCGTAATAGCCTGGGATGCTGCAGCCAGGTTTTGTGACGCACGTAATAAGTCCTGAGGATTCCACAGTATGGCCAGTGATGATGAAGACCTGCAGGTGGTGGGCCTACATCCAGTATGAAAAAGGACTGGCTCTGTAGAACTTCCTATGACGAGTAGATTCAGAGATTGATTGAGATAGCAGCAGCAGTGACGATGATGATGACTCGATGATGATTATCCAATGACGATGATCCAGAGAAGATGACTTGTGCTAGAAGAACTGTGCTGAGAAATACCTTCCTAGTTAAGAGGGAGTGTTGATGTATATGTAACTTCGGAATGTATTTCACATATATGTATATTGTATTCCTATAAAGATGTTATTATTCCTCTATACGGAAGTGTCGTCATTTATATTGTAAGTGTCGTAACTTATACTTGATGGGTTATTAGACCACCTTGTTTGGGGTCGGCCCTGTATAAGTCATGTGGGTCAAAGGGTTATTAGACCACCCTATTGGGGGTCGGCCATGTGGGTCAAAGGGTTATTAGACCACCCTATTTGGGGTCGGCCCAGTCAGCATTATATTATGTGGTTAAGTTCGAGCCTACATGAGTTAGGTAAAAAGGCAAGTCAAGTCAAGTATAAATAGAGTGTGGGAGGCACTCTATTTGCTCACTCACTTCTCACACATGCTCTCAAGGAGGAGAGGCGCACTTATGGAGGAGGAGGATCTGCTGCTAGGTTATGTCTATCTCTTGGTTGGTTGTATCATTGCTCTATCTATCTCTGAGGAAGTTATTGGGGTTTTTCACCTTTATGGTTTTCCCCAAGTAAATCTTTGTGTCTCTTGTGTGCTTGCATTATTGTCTCCATGATTGATATGCTGTAGATATGCTGTACATGTTGTTCTCTCAGTTAAGATCCTAGATCATATTGAAGTAAATTCAGAAAATTTAACACAAGACACTTACCATAGACATTCACTAGAAAACCTCAAGCAACATTGGGAGATGCTTCAAGTTGGCACAACAGTTGGTGGAGTCATCCCAACGACGGATAAGCTTTGAGTGCCTCGTCGACAAGGCCACAGGTGGCTCTTCTTCCACCAGTGTGGGCCAGACTACAGTGGGCATCTGGCTTATCATCAAAGTCCAGCTGGAACAAATGAGCAAAGAAATCAAGTTGCTCGTAGTTGATCTTCAGCAGGGACGAAGAGGAGCCTCAAATTCCAATCCCGCCACAACCACCACTGCTATGCTCTCTTACCTGGCCTCAAATGGGCTTATCCTAGTGTCAATGCCAAATTTGATGCATGCTTTGGGAAGGATGTGGTCCAGCAAGGCAAACGAAAAGAAAAAATTGTTCTTTAATGTGTTTTTTTTTTTTTCCAGTTTGAGTTTGGGTTGTTCGTCATTGTTGGAATATTCTCACCATCATAATTTGTATTTGCATGCTTTGCATGCATTCTACATGCATGCATGCATCCATTCATCAGTATGGTAGTCTCCCCATGACATAGAGCCTATTTTTAGCCCCCTAGAGCCTGTGTTTAGCCATCAACAGCCCTCCTACCTACCTAGTGTGCCTTGTTTCCATCATCTAGATGACAAATGCGCCCTAATACACCTACTTGGATTCCAATAGTTAGTTCCAGCATTGATTTCCCATTTTGTTAATTTTTTAGCATCAATTCGATATACTTTAGGATCTCTACTGAGAGAATAACATGTATAGCATATCAATCACAAGAAGCAAACACAAGAGACAATAGACACACAAAGTTTCCTTGGGGAAAACCATAAAGGTGAAAAACCCCAATAACTTCCTCAGAGATAGATAGAGCAATGATACAAAACCCAAGGATAAGAGATAGTCTCCTAGCAGCGGCTTCTCCTCCTCCACTAGTGCGCCACTCTCCAATGAGTGTAGAAGTGAAGAAGTGAATGATCAAATAGAGTTCCTCCTGCACTCTATTTATACTTGACTTGACTTGCCTAATAACCTTTACTAGGTCGGCCTCAACTTAACCACATAACATAATGCTGACAGGGCCGACCCCCAATAGGGTGGTCTAATAACCCTTTAACCCACATGACTTATACCGGGACGACCCCATCAAGGTGGTCTAATAACCCATCAAGTATAAGTTACGACACTTACAATATAAATGACAACAATTCCATATAGAGGAATAATAACATCTCTATTGGAATACAATATACATATATGAAATACATTCTGAAGTTACATATACATCAACACTCCCTCTTAAATAGGAAGGTATTTCTCGACACAGATCTGCTAGCACAAGTCTTCTTCTCTATATCATCATCATTGGATCATCATCATCGAATCATCATCATCGTCACTGCTACTACTATCTCAATAAATCTCAAATCTACTTTTCATAGGAAGTTCTACAGAGCCAGTCCTTTTTCATACTGGATGTAGGCCCACCACCTGTAGGTCTTCATCATTAGTGGCCATACTGTGGTACCTAGGACTAATTAAGTGCATCAACAAAACCTAGCATAGACTATAGGTTCTTTTACATGTTAACTTTCACAAAACCTACTCAAAGCATCCTAGGATGTTACGAGCACACCTCTCTACCTGTTTGGATCCCGATAGAGCATCCCAAGCTGTTACGAGCACACCGCTCTACCTGTCCGGATTTTAAAGGATATTTTTCTAGGTGAACTTTCACAAAACCTGCTCGAAGCATCCCAAGATGTTACGAGCACACCGCTCTACCTGTCTGGATCTCGATAGAGCATCCCATGCTATTACGAGCACACCGCTCTACCTGTCTGAATTTTAATATATCTTTTCTATGCAAAACTATAGCAAAACCTACTGAGAGCATCCCAGGATCTTACGAGCACACCCTCTACGTGTCTGGATCTCGATAGAGCATCCCAGGCTGTTACGAGCACACCGCTCTACCTGTCCGGATTTTAAAGGACCTTTTCTATGCTACCTTCACAACCTGTCCACGACTAGAGAGTATCAACCTGATACTCAACATACATCATCCTGATGTATACATGATCAACCTGATCATCATCATTGCATCATCCTAATGCATGTCATCTGGAGCAACATCCTGAAGCTCATCATTTGTTATCATCCTGATCATCATCATAGAATCATCCTGATGCATGTCATCTGGAGAAACATCCTGAAGTTCGTCATCTGTGATCATCCTGATCATCATCATAGCATCATCTTGATGTATGTCATCTAGAGCAACATCCTGAAGCTCATCATCTGTGATCATCCTGATCATCATCATAGCATCATCTTGATGTATGTCATCTGGAGCAACATCCTGAAGCTTGTCATATGTGATCATCTTGATCATCATCATAGCATCACCCTGATGCATGTCATCTGGAGCAACATCATGAAGCTCGTCATATATGATTATCCTGATCATCATCCTGATGCATGTCATCCAGAGCAACGTCTTGATACTCATGATCCATGATCAACCTGATCATACAATGTATCCACCTGATACATATCATCATACATGATCCTCCTAGTCATACAAGTATCCACCTGATACATACATAAGTACATGATCTACCTGATCATACAATGCATCCACCTAATACATACATAAGTACATGATCTACTTGATCATACAATGCATCCACCTAGTACATAGATAAATACATGATCCACCTGATCATACAATGTATCCACCTGATCATATCAAGCATCCAACATGATGCATATACAAATACATGATCCAACTGATCATATCAAGCATCCAACATGATTCATATACAAATACATGATCAAACTGATCAAAGCATCCAACATGATGCATATACAAATACATGATCGAACTGATCATATCCTGCATCCAACATGATACATATACATATACATGATCCAACTAATCATAACAAGCATCCAACATGATGTATATACAAAGTAAAAACTGGAGCATCGTCCTGATGCTTATCATCCAGTGCTTACATCCACAGTCATGGGAAGGAACCTCCTCTCACCATGCTCGGAATGGATCCATCAAATGTGTCCATCACTTCTTCGTCAAAGTGTCGTCAATCGAAAGAAAACCAAGCCTCTCTCTGAAGTACTCGAACTTCACTCTGGCTAGTGGTTTCATCAACACATCCGTAACCTGCTCATCCGTCGCAACATACAGGAGCTTCACTGCTCCTCTATGCACCATATCTCTGATATAGTGGTATTTGATCTCAATGTGCTTCGAACTATCGTGGAACACTAGGTTCTCAGACAGCTTCACACAACTCTGGTTGTCACAAAAGATGCCAGTAGCCTCCAACGATAGATCAAATAACTCAGACAGTAGCTTCCAGAGCCATACTGCCTCACAACTAGCTGAACAAGATGCAACATATTCTTCCTCGACTGTACTCAGTGCTACACAGGACTGCTTCCTGCTAAACCAAGAGATCACACCCGATCCCATATTGAAACAGCACCCATATGTGCTCTTCCTATCTGCAGCACTGCCTGCCCATTCTGAATCAACATAATCCTGCAGGTTGAACTTTTGATTCGCATCATACTTGAGCCCATAATCAATTGTACCCTTCAGGTACCTCAGAATATGTTTTACAGCAACCAGGTGAACACCTCTGGGATCCGTTAGGAACTGGCTCAATGTGGTCACCGCAAAGCAAATATCTGGTCTCATGTTTGTCAAGTACATCAAGGACCCAATCATCTGACGATACATAGTGACATCAACTGGATCAGATGAAGCATCACACAGAAGCTTCAGGTTCGATGCCATAGGTGTGGCCATGGCCTTGTAATCCATCATCCCGAACCTCTTCAGGATCTCTACTGCATACTTCCATTGTCCAAGGAAGATTCCATCTGCACTTTGCCACACCTCCATGCCTAGGAAATAGTTCATCATCCCCAAGTCCTTCATCTCGAACTCGGCAGCAAGCTTCCTCTTGGTGTCGGCAATCAACTCATCCTCACCTGTTACAAACAGGTCATCCACATACAAAATTAGTATCATTGGATTTCCTTCCTCAAACTTGAGTAAAGGTTGGAATCTTCTTTACTCTTGGTAAAGCCCAAACTGGATAGAAAGTTTTCTATCCTATCATACCAAGTTCTAGGAGCTTGCTTCAAGCCATACAAGGCTTTCTTCAACCGGCACACATATGACATTCTGTCATGTGTCTCAAAACCAAGTGGCTGCTCCACATACACTTCCTCCTCGGCTACACCATTCAAGAAAGCTGTGCTGACATCCATCTGTTGTATCTTCCATTTCATCACTGCAACCAGAGCAAGTATTGTTCTTATGGAATTGTATCTGCATATAGGAGCAAAAGTTTCTTGATAGTCTATTCCCTCTTTCTGGGAGAATCCACGAGCTACAAATCACGCTTTGTATTTCTCTATGTTGCCATCTGCATCATGCTTGATCTCATAGATCCACTTGGAAGTCACAACAGACTTTCCATCTGGTATTGGGACCGCATCCCAAACATAATTCTTCCTGATCGATTGGTATTCCTCGATCATGGCATTCTTCCATTACTGTATCCCGAATCTTGGGAACTTTAGATTCTTCAATAGATAGCTTTGTTGCTAGATTAAATGTTGTAGTCCTTCTTTTGTAGGTGATGGTATACGATCTTTCCTACAAGACAAGTTAAATTGCATGATTAGAGACATCTCATAGTTTTTAGAACACATTCTTACACATAAAGAAATAAGTCATACAGTCATGCAATTATTTTAGCCAATGCTTCAATACAACATTTATCCATATCCCGTAACTTTCTAGATGCCTTCCAATCTCTACCCGAACATTGTTAAGAGTGTGCACAACTCCCAACATGTCAGCAAAGAGGTTTCATTCTAGATAAGTAGCAATGAAATGTTGTACAGTGCCATAGGACACTTACCCATTACATGCATATTAGTAGTATACTGTTCATTAATGCAATTATTCTAATATGTATAATACACAACCTAAGTCTAGGAACATAAGTATATACATCATTGAACAGTATTATTTAAACAATCAAATATACAAGAAATGACAATTCAAATACTTATCTTTGTTTGTTTGTTATTTGGACTCCCTCTTAATATTTGCTTCCTTGTAGTTGCTACTAAAGTGTGCTCCCTCTTGATCTTTGCTTCATGGATTACTTGTCCTTGAACTTATATCCATCCTCGATCACTATGCATGCTTACTAGTATCATCATTGTGTTACCCTCAAGATCTCATACATAATCATACATTCATTAGTATAATCTTAATACTATAAAAACACAATAATCTTAAACATGTATAGTCGTGATCATTTCAAACACAGATAATAATGTATTCAAGGTTTCAAGGAGTACTTCTTTTACTTATGCATATTCTTATTTGACCATAGGACTCTTCTGGTTAGTCATATCATCAATCAAAGTAAGAAACATAATATGCATAAACCCTCGATTACTCAAACTTATAACTTCATGAATAATCATTATCAATCATACAAAAGTATAAGATCCTTTCATAGGGTAGGATTCTAACTTGATATAGGAAAACATACATGGTCATCATATTTGCTAGTTATGTCTAGCAATGTTTTCTTGTTCTCTTCAATGACCTGCATAATTCATAAGTTAACCATTGCATAACCAAAATATACATACCTCTAAGTGAACCATGAGAATGGATGAGTATTTGTCTTCATGTCACCATGGTCTTGATCTAGGACTTGATTTGTACCTTCATGTTAGTGGATAACATTCTCCTCATACAACACCACAGTGCATTAGTACAATCATAATACAATCATAAGTGTCATAACCCTAACCAATGAATGTCTTCTATCATGCATTCATAGTTTTACTAGGGTGATAAGACAATTCTAAAATTAAACAATATTGTTACTAAACTCAATAGCATGAAGACAATCATATTATAAACTTAATCATGAACATATTTCAAAACATACCTGTAAGTCATACCTGTCAGATTGCTTGTAGTAGTAGTTGTTGTTGTTTGTTTTGTTCTGAGGACAATCTGAGGAAAAGTGTCCTCTCCTTGGTATGTGCTGTGAGAACTTGATATTCATTCACCATCTTTTCCTATCAAGCTACAATCCGAGCTTCTTCTTGTGAGCATTCTTCTCACAACCTGCTGAAAGAGATAAGTTTCTTCCTAGCACAAATTCCTTGGATGAAGGAATCCCATGACCTAGGAAGGCCATTAAGAGTAGTCATTACCACTTCTCCATTCTCTATATCTTCTCTCACAGCTTCAGGTTGTTCTTTAATCCGGGAGACCCTTGAGAAATAAGAGTGCATAGTCTCTACATTCTGTATCTTGATATTCTTCAATTGATTCCTCAAGGTCATCTTCCGATTTATGTTCTTCCCTTCAAATAGCTTGGTCAAGGAATCAAACATCTCCTTGGGTGTCTTCAGAGATGACACATGTGGTATGAGATGGTCTTTGATAGAATCAGAAATGATCCTCTTAGCCTTGACCAAGTTCTTCTTGTGTAAGGCCTTGGCCTCTTCTCCCTCTAGAACTGGAATCTCTTCACTATGTAAGTGTCCAACTCATTCTCTTCTAGGATTAACCCAATCCTATACTTCCAGGCTTGGAAGTTATCAGCCCCTTCAAGCTTATCCTCAAGCTTGGTGTGGTGAGACATCTTAAGAAGTAATTCAAATGGAAATAGAAAAGTTATTAGGTCTTACCACTTGATTTGTTGAAAACTGGATATGGTGCTGGATTAGGGTTTGTTAGAGAAACCCTAAAAATTCAAACTTTAAATTTCAAACTTATGAAAGGATAGAAAGATGTGCCTTGATGAGCTGATCAAGCTGGTATACTCAGAATTTGAAAACTGCAAAGTTTCACCCCTCAAAATTGCTTTTCAAACTTCTGGATTCACTAGGGAGGACCCTGAATTAGGGTTTGATTTTCTCGGAGCTTCACCCATCCAAAAAGTTCATTCTTGGTCTCTAAACTTCGATTTTTCAGAGGCGCTTCCATCCATGGTCTCCGATTTCAGAAAATCCAACTTTTGCAGAAGCCCTAATTTTCGGCTTCACTAGACAGGACCCCAAACTAGGGTTTGATTTTCCTGGACCTTCACCCAACCAAAAAGTTTGATCCAAAGCTCTAAACTTCGAATTTTCCAAGGAGCTTCCAGTCATGGTCTCGGATTTCAGAAATTCCTATTTTGGTGGAAACCCTAATTTTTAGGGCAAAAAATGAAAGTGCCCAGAATTGAATTCTGATTGGATAGAAAGATGCGCTTTGCTAAGGAGAGTTAATATACCCTACTGAATTTCCAAAATCTGTGGAGAGAAACCCAAAAACAAGAATCCCTAGCTTCCACAACTCCATAGTGTCTTCTTCTCAGGTTAGCTCTGATACCATGTTAATTTTTTAGCATCAATTCAATATACTCTAGGATCTTTACTGAGAGAATAACATGTATAACATATCAATCACAAGTAGCAAACACAAGAGACAATAGACACACAAAGTTTCCTTGGGGAAAACCATAAAGGTGAAAAACCCCAATAACTTCCTCAGAGATAGATAGAGCAATGATACAAAACCCAAGCATAAGAGATAGTCTCCTAGCAGCAGCTTCTCCTCCTCCACTAGTGCGCTACTCTCCAATGAGTGTAGAAGTGAATAAGCGAATGATCAAATAGAGTTCCTCCTGCACTCTATTTATACTTGACTTGACTTTCCTAATAACCTTTACTAGGTCGACCTCAACTTAACCACATAACATAATGCTGACAGGGCCGACCCCCAATAGGGTGGTCTAATAACCCTTTAACCCACATGACTTATACCGGGCCGACCCCATCAAGGTGGTCTAATAACCCATCAAGTATAAGTTACGACATTTACAATATAAATGACGACACTTCCATATAGAGGAATAACAACATCTCTATAGGAATACAATATAGATATATGAAATACATTCCAAAGTTACATATACATCAACACAGTTCATGCATTTATTTCTCAGTTTAACTTCTTGTAGCTTCCAGTTGTCTATATCGGAGTGCCACTTGACTACTGACAGCTTCATGCACCCTCCTTGGAGTCTCCTTCCCTACATTTGTGCTCACATGGCTCAGTTAGACTTAGTTAGACTCATATTGACTGAAATTTGACTATTTATGACTACTACCACTAATTGGGTGATGTCTCCTATGTTGTCCAAGCCACACCTTGAGGACAATTCGAATCACCTTGGAGTAATTTGAATTCATTGTATTGTACTCTCACATATTTTCCAACTTACAGCTGATGAACATGATTACAGTAGTTTTCCACTTCTTGAGTTCATGTGTGAATATTGATTCAATTCTTCTTCTTCTTCTCTTCAATTCTATGAGTAAATTAGTGAGGTTTGTTCTAGCTGAGTGATTTATACCTACAGATTATCACAGTCATTGGATTTGGGCATTCTGGTTTGTGCATGTGTAGATGGATCTATGATCTGGGTAGGGCATAATTATAAATATTTCGTGATCTTGTTTCGGTCTGTTACTTAACTGTTCAATTTTCTATGAAGGTAACCCATAATTTCTAATTTTTATGCACATGTTTAAATATATACACAAATTTGCATAAGTAGCTTGCACATCAAATTAGAAAGAAAATTTGCATACTCAACAGTACCTTTCAGAGCTCAAAATTGAACTATTTGCAAATGTGGATCTGGAGAAGCCATCAATAGATATGCTGTTACTTAACTGTTAAATTTTCAGAATTTACTTCAATCTGATCTAGGATATTAACTGAGAGAATAACATGTACAGCATATCTACAGCATATCAATCATGGAGACAATAATGCAAGCACACAAGAGACACAAAGATTTACTTGGGGAAAACCATAAAGGTGAAAAACCCCAATAACTTCCTCAGAGATAGATAGAGCAATGATACATCCAACCAAGAGAGATAGCCATAACCTAGCAGCAGATCCTCCTCCTCCATAAGTGCGACACTCCTCCTTGAGTGCATGTGTGAGAAGTGAGTGAGCAAATAGAGTGCCTCCCGCACTCTATTTATACTTGACTTGACTTGCCTTTTTACCTAACTCATGTAGGCTCGAACTTTACCACATAACATAATGCTGAGTGGGCCGACCCCCAATAGGGTGGTCTAATAACCCTTTGACCCACATGGCCGACCCCCAATAGGGTGGTCTAATAACCCTTTGACCCACATGACTTATACAGGGCTGACCCCAAACAAGGTGGTCTAATAACCCATCAAGTATAAGTTACGATACTTACAATATAAATAACGACACTTCCTTATAGAGGAATAATACCATCTCTATAGGAATACAATATACATATATGTGAAATACATTCCGAAGTTACATATACATCAACACCTTGGAGTAATTTGAATTCATTGTATTGTACTCTCACATATTTTCCAACTTACAGCTGATGAACATGATTACAGTAGTTTTCCACTTCTTGAGTTCATGTGTGAATATTGATTCAATTATTCTTCTTCTTCTCTGCAATTCTATGAGTAAATTAGTGAGGTTTGTTCTAGCTGAGTGATTTATACCTACAGATTATCACAGTCATTGGATTTGGGCATTCTGGTTTGTGCATGTGTAGATGGATCTATGATCTGGGTAGGGCATAATTATAAATATTTCGTGATCTTGTTTCGGTCTGTTACTTAACTGTTCAATTTTCTATGAAGGTAACCCATAATTTCTAATTTTTATGCACATGTTTAAATATATACACAAATTTGCATAAGTAGCTTGCACATCAAAGTAGCAAGAAAATTTGCATACTCAACAGTACCTTTCAGAGCTCAAAATTGAACTATTTGCAAATGTGGATCTGGAGAAGCCATCAATATGGAGTTCTCTGGTTTTCAAATTCAAAATATGCTATAGGTCTATCTACAAGTTACTTAACATTTTAATTTTTGTCAATAAATTTTTACTGTCAATAATTTTTCAATAAATTTTTACTATGCATAAATAAGTTTTATTGTGAGTAAATAAGAATGTTGACTAGTGATTGCTTTATTTAACTTAATTGTAGTCTTTCTGATAAATATCCATTTTATATTTTTTCTATGTAGAAATTTGGAGTTTTGAGGTTGCCATATTATTGTTAAATAGTTAGGTTTTATTATTGTAATGCATCATATATCAAGATCCTATCATAAAGGATAGAGATAAGTTTATGTTGAATGAAAGAAAATGGTTTTATGCAGTATATATAAGATAAAATTGACAGGTATGAACTTTTATAGAACGTAAAATGAAAGGCTCTTTAAAAATGTAACCATCATCAATTTTTTTTTTGACAAGCTAGTAAAATTTGAAATTCCAGGCCTGCCAGCGGATCCCAGTTCTACCAGTCCTCAAATATTTGTAGTATGGTGGCTCCCACTCTTCTCGACAATTGAAAAAACAATGTAGGTATTTTCAAACAGGTGGCTTCTTGACGGGTAACTGGAGACCGACAATACGAGCCACATATCCGATAGGTCCCCATGGCGACATACCAGTCAAACCAACATTGTTGTGTCACAAATTAGACTTGGATTTGGCTGGCCAAGCCCTTTGTATGAACGGTTCACATACCCCATGGGACTAGGAGCCTCCTCTTTTTGAATAGTCAAGAGAATGATGGGTGGGGGCCTGGGGCTTAGCTTGCACAGCCCCGTATAAGCCTTCAACGTAATGTCGTCATTAGCTTTAAATGACATGCAGCTAAGTGACCGTAGTTGGGTTGCATACTAATTTGGGGTTAAAGGGAGTTATTATTATTCCCTCCCACATAACAAATAATAATTGTTTGTGGGACAAGGCTTTTTTCTCAATCCATAGATTTCACTTTGTAGATATCTTAAGTTCTTTTGGTTTTGACCTCATGAATTCCTAGGAGGAAACACATGTTCTTAACAATTACGCTAAAAAATGGTATTGTTTTTAATGTTTTATAATATTTATATGTTCAATTTAATATTGTTGAAAATATATAGTTATTTTATTCAATATTTAAAATTTATTCATTCTATTTTATGATTGGTTAAAGATCATGAAATACTAGAAAAAAATAATAATTAAAATTTTAAAAATTTGATCTTCATACCATTATTTCATTAATAATAATGAACACTTGCATATCCATTATATCGATTTAAGCTTGAATACGAATTATATTTATTTAGTCATCCATATGATATTTAGTATTCATAATGATGAACATTGTCCATTTATTTCAGAGAATTAAGAAATATGCTCCAAACTCAAGATTGCCACATCGTGTTAAATCTAACCACTTCATTAATGATATGTAATTTACAATCTCCATAGTATTTATGATAATAAATTCATATCTCACAATATGAGATATCCAATATGGTATCAAGGATAGAGAATAAATGTTCTACATATCTCATTTATAGATAACATAACACAGTATCCCCAAGTTCACATTATTGTAGCTCATTGTCACAATTCTTGCACTTCCTCTTAATTGCAGAAAGATGAATGCACATCCTCTTAAATGTGGAAAGACAAATGCACAGTGCTTGTACCTATACCACACATGTCACAGTAAACTAATTATCTATGTAATATTCTTCTCCACACACATGGTCAACATAAAAGTTGGATCGTTGTCTATTGAATGCATAAATCTAAACCAACCTAATGTCATGGTCTTATAAAGTAGATTATGGGACGAATGATGTCTCATGGGAGAAGGTGAAAAAAGTATCCAAAAAAGAAGATATTGATATTTTTTATAATGGAAAAGCTTATAGTAGTATTCTTAAATTTCTTGGAGCGATCCATCCACTTGACCAAGTGTTTTTCATCTACAACCATGTAGGAGAAAGTTATTGTAGTATAATCTTCTCTCTGAGATGAACAAAAAACATTTATAATTTTCTTTTCTCGGCAAATAAGAGGAGGAAGAGGCTGCCACCATGAATCACAATAATGAGGAGTGTTTAAGGGTGAAAGAATGCAAGAACCTGATTATCCCATGCTCACCATAGAGCACATGGATCTATATATGTTGTTAGATTTGATCCAATATTGTCTATATTCTTGAACATTGTTTTTGTGGAATTACCAAATATAAATCTCAATTTCAACTAAATCCTAGGAAACAATAGAATTTAAAATCCAAGGTTGATTGTCACCTAACAAATATAACTTCCAAATGAACAAGGTTGAGAATAAATCACCATATAAATTTTTAGACCAAATTCGAGTCGCTTCAGGTTTCAACAAAGGTACCCAAACAAATGATTCGATGTTTCTAACATGTTGGTCCAGGTAAAGTTTTGGGGTAAATTTTTGTGAAGTTTTGGTATGAACAAGTCTATAGTGAAGTGGTCAACTCCGACGTAGCGGATGAGAATTCCGGAAATTGGGCATTTTGACCATGTCAAGGGCGGAGTTGAGTAAGTTACTTAGGAGTTTTGTCCACTTATTTATATGAGTGGAGCAGTTAGGTAGTGGAGTAGTCGGTGAGGGGAAGGTTGTGTGCACCTTATAAATATGTAAAGGTTTGGGATTTTTGAGGTTGTTAGTGAATTAGTTAGATAGTTTATTTTTAACACCCAAAAAATGCTCATTAGATCATATCCCTAGTCAGATGACCTATTTGTCCACTTTTCCTACCATTTTAGCCTCTAAAACCTCAAAAAACTCTCAAATGGCCACCAAAAAGGCCAAAATCCATCTTTTTCTCCTCAAAATAATTAAATTTCCTCAAAGAATACCAAAAACCCTCCAAAGGGGTCCAAAATTCCCCAAAATCAATTAAAAGGGAATAAAATTCAAAATTATATTAAAAAAAGAGGGAAAAAGAGGAAAATAAACCCTAAACCATTTTCACCAATACCATTGGTTACCTTAAACCATGGTTGTATTCTCCATCAACCAAAAGCTATAAAAAGGTGATAGAGGCTTCCCATTATTCATCCACATTCTTGCCTATTCTTATGCTGCCAAATTCATTCTTGAGATCTTAAGCCCATCATTTGTGCTTTGATCCACCTTTGGAGTGAACCCTTTTGGCCAATCCCCATTTGCATTTGGAGAGGAGAAGGAACCATTGGAGCATTGGAGCAACTCATCCCTGCAGCTACTCAAGTTCAACCAACCTCACCATTGAGATAATCTTTCATTTGTAAATCTATTTTTTATGAATAAAATGTGTTTTACATGGAAGATCTAAATTTTTTACTATTTACTGTAAGTTTATTATCCACATGTTAGATTAGTTTTTACCTTTTACATTAGCTTTTTACTGTTTTATTGAAACTGCTACTACGAAGTTAGTAGGTGCTCATTTGAACAAGCTTGGGTGAAAAACCAAGCAACATTGATGTTCAATCTGTTCGGATATCCACATCATCTTTTTCAGGATCTTGCATGCAATTAGGGTTTGCATGCAAAATCTAGGGTTTGCATGCACTTGTATGCACTTGCATGCATCCCAGTCACTAGTTTGATGCCTCCAGCACCTTATCCACCTTATTCTAGCACCCGGGAGCCACTTACTACAGAGTTTTAGCCCTCCTAGGCTGAAAGGCGCCCACTTCTCACCTACTGCCAGAGAAGGGCGCACTTGTTCACCTACCAATGCAGTTCCACTTCAGTTACATTCAGTTAGCTCCGATTCTCCCTGATTTGAGGCTAGTTTCACTCCCGACTGACTGTTTCACTTCCGTTGGACCTCCAATTTGACTAGATGACTTGTTCTGACTTCAGTTAGTCTCCCATGCACCCCCCACTGAGCCTCCTTCCCTTAATCAGTGCTACACACTTCAGTTACACATGACACACTTAGTTAGACTCAGATTGACACCTGGATGACTGGTTCTTGTGCATTGATGACCACCACCGATTGATGATGAGGACTCCTAGTTGGAGTCAAGCTACTCCATTCAGTGATTCGAATGGCCTACTTAGTCAATTCGAATTGCTCATTGACAGATATTGTATTCTATTGTAATTCATTCACCCTTTCTGGGATATTGAGCACTGCTGCATGTTTTGCACAGTTTTACACCATATTTTCTATATTCATTTGTTGTGATTGACTTACTTGCTCATTAGATCTGCTGTGACTAATTTTACATGGTATCAGAGCCATTGCAGGGACAAGATCTCTTTTCTATAGGTGTTTGTACAAAAATATTTGACTGAATTGCTCAAATTGCAAAAAGTTTTGGCATGAGATATCTCAAGGGCATTCGCTCCTGTGCATGCAAAGCTTAAAAATACTTCCAATACCACTCCAGAAGCTTGAGTTTCCACATAATTACTGGATCTGATACATTGGACCCATTCAACATTGTTTGATCTCCAATCCCAGGTGTGATGCAACTCTAAAAGGGTGGATTGTTCGACCTTACGGTTCTTGGTTTGATTGTGATTTGCAGGTTATCAAGCTCCTCCTTTGCATTCGCTACACTGTGCATGCAAACTCCTCTTTTGCATTCGCTACACTCTGCATGCAAGCTCATCTACATCAGTTTGACTCGCTCCTAGCAATGGAATACTCTTCTTCAAAGCCTATCCTCACCCCATTCAATTATTTTGATTGGAAAGATGATATGGAGATCATATTACGTTCAAAAGGTTACTACCGAGTCACTCTTGGTCTTGAATTGGAGCCAAACAATGTGTCAGATCAAACCAAACACTACAACAAGCTTGATGAAGCTTATGGTCTTCTTTGTCTCTCCATCTCCAAAGATCTTCACTTCCATCTTAGCGGATTGAAGACTCCAAAAGCTATATGGGAGCAACTTGAAACATTATTTGGCAAACAGGATGAGCTTAGGGCTTTTCAATTAGAGAATGAATTGATTGGCCTTAATCCTGAGAATTTCGAGACCATCAATGAATTCTTCACAAAATTCAAGAACTTGAACTTGCAATTGAAGAACAGTGGAGTTATCAAAGAGGATAAACAATTGATCCTCTCCATTCTAAGAAAGCTTGGGAAAGATTATTCGGTATTTGTCTCTACTTTCAATTTCGGTCGGCTAACTACCCCGAATTGGAAGATGCCTACCTTGAATGCCTTCATTGAGTCCGTCACAAAAGAGCATGACAAGTTGATTCAAATGGGGTCCATAAGCTCCAAAGATTCAACCCTATATGTTCAAGGATCCAAGATCTCGAATGGTAAAGGAAAGCAAAAGAAGGAGAAGCCCAAATTCGAGCCTCACAAGCAAAAAGACAAAGGCAAGCAAACGGATGCACCATCCAGTTCGAAATCCAAGCAAAAGGGCAAAGAAGGTAACCAAAAATCTAAATGTACTTATTGTAACCGTGGCTTTCATCCCGAAAGTTCATGTATGAAGAAGACTATAGATCAGATGGCCCTTTTTTTGGAAAAGAACAACATAACCCTTCCTGACGGTGCAAGGAAGAAGGATAGGAATGATGATCATGAAAGAGGACAAGCACTCATGGCAACGGTTTTGAAGCCCACTACTCTCTTGATAGATTCGGGTGCATCAAATCATATGGCTGCAAATATTGATTCTTTTTCCTCATTCGATCCAAACAGCTCCATCCCCATCCATTTGGGAGATGACTCAAAAATTTCTTCAAAGGGAAAAGGTACGATTCATGTAGAACATGGAAGCTTTCAGAATGTTCTCTATGTGCCTTCCTTGGCTTCAAATCTCCTTTCTGTGTATCAAATGACACATACCGGTGAACCAAAGCAAGTTACATTCATCCCTAATACAATTGAAATTTCTGATATCAAAAGTGGAAGACTAGTTGCAGTCGGAAAGGCAAATCACACTGCAAAATGCTATGAGTTTTCACACTTTATTCTGCTTGCAAAGCCCACTGCTCTTCGCACACATGGTAATGAGGTTAGTAGGATTTGGCATGAAATATTTGTACATCTTAATTATAAGTATTTGCTGCTGTTATCAAACAAATCCATGGTAGATGAGCTTCCACAACTCCGTTCCTCGAAGGGAATATGCACTGGTTGCATCATTGGGAAGCACCCCGAGCACAGATTCGACCGCGGCAAAGCTAGCAGAGTTTCTACTATTTTGGGATTGATCCATTCTGATATCAGTGGTCCGCTACCCCATATGTCATTAAATGGTTCAAGGTATGTTTTGACATTTATTGATGATTTTTCTCGCTTTACATGGGTATTCTTTCTCAAAAACAAGTCAGAAGTGCTTGGAAAATTCAAGGATTTTAAGGCTTCTGTTGAGACCACCACTGAGAGAAAGATCAAATCTCTTAGATATGATAATGGTGGGGAATATATCAAGTCCGAGTTGCTGCAACTTTGTGCCCAAAGCGGAATTAATATCCAACATACAGTTCCCTACACACCCCAGCAGAACGGTGTAGCAGAAAGGAAAAATAGGTCACTGAAAGAGATGGCTACATGCATGATTGAATCGAAAGGTTTGGCTGCAAATATTTGGGCTGAAGCAATCAATGTTTCTGCATATATACAGAACCATGTTCCACATTCATCCGTGAAAGGTATGACTCCTTTCGAAGCATTCTTTGGTCACAAACCGGATGTGTCAAATTTGAGAGTTTTTGGCTCTACTGCATGGGCTAGAATTCCTTCTGAGAAGAGACGAGCTTTGGATCCACAAAGTATCGAGTGCATATTGATAGGATATGGGGAAGAATCAAAAGCATATAAACTCATGGATATCAGATCTAAAAATATATTCATAGAGCGCAGTGTGCAATTTGAAGAACCGCTTCAAGAATTGCAACTAGTCGAGGAGAAGACTGTCGATTCACCGCCTTCACCAGAAGAAGATCCGAGCAGCGATAATGAAGGTATGATTTCTGATATTTATGATATTGTAGCAGCATATGATGATCATGACATATCAGGTTCGGAATCCGACCATTATGATCCTCCTCAGTTACCAAAGTGGGCCCAAAACACTCTACATTCTGCTGGTTCGAATCTTGGAAATCCTGCTGATCCGAGACGAACAAGAGGAGACTTTCAAAGAGCAGGTATGGCTCTTTCTATTGCTGATCCATTTCTTCCTGAGACTTTTTATTTGATGTCTGGTTCAGATCCTACATCATACTATTCAGCTCATTGAGATCCGAGATGGAAAAGTGCCATGGACGAAGAGTACAGTTCTCTTCAAAAGAACAACACATGGGAGCTAGTTTCTCTTCCACCTGGAAGAAAATTAGTGAAGTGTAAATGGGTCTACCATACTAAAGTTGCTGTTGATGGAACTATCAGCAAATATAAAGCAAGGTTGGTGGAAAAAGGTTTTTCCCAAGTCCAAGGAGTGGACTACACTGAGACCTTTGCACCGGTTGCAAAAATGGATTCCATCCGCCTTGTTTTAGCTATTGCCGCATCCAAGCACTGGGAAGTGCTCCACATGGATGTGAAGAGTGCATTTTTACATGGAGACCTTGCTGAAGAGGTCTATATGCAGAAGCCAGAGGGTTATACATCATATCCATCATTGGTTTGTAGATTGAAGAAATCTTTGTACGGGTTAAAACAGGCCCCCAGAGCTTGGTACGCAAAGATGGACTCCTTCCTTCTTTCTCAGAATTTCCAAAGGTGCAAATCTGATCCGAATGTGTATCTTCAGCGAGTTAAAGGTAATTTGTTGGTTATTGTACTTTATGTTGATGATCTGCTCATTACTGGTAGCACACTTACTTCAATAAACAAGCTAAAATCTGCCTTAAATCTAGCTTTTGACATGAGCGATTTGGGCTTGCTGAGTCATTTTTTGGGCTTGGAGATAGCTCAAAATTTTGATGGGATCACTATATCTCAGCAAAAATATGCTTCCGACCTGTTATTGAAGTTTAATATGGCTGAATGTAAGGCAGCCCCATTCCCATTCCTCTCAGGAATCAGTCTTGAGGAGGGAGATTCCACACCGCTTGCAGATTGCAGTATGTATCGACAGTTGATTGGTTCACTACTTTATTTGACACACTCACGGCCTGATATCTCATATGCCGTGAGTGCCGTGTCAAGATATATGCAGCAGCCACATGAGCTTCATTGGCGAGCAGCCAAGCGGATCTTGCAGTATGTGCAAGGTACGAGACAGTTTGGCATACATTATGCTGCAGATTCTGAGCTAGATTTCATTGGTTTTACTGATTCAGATTGGGCAGGTGATAGCATTGATCAGAAGTCCACTTCCGGTTATGTTTTTATGATTGGTCATGGTGCTATTTGCTGGTCCAGCAAAAAGAAAGCAGCCATTGCACTTTCTTCAGCAGAGGCAGAGTATCGAGGGGCAGTCAATGCCTGCATTCAGGCAGTTTGGTTGCAGGGTATTCTTTCCGAGTTTGGTTTTGGTGGCACTACTTCGACTGTCCTATTTTGTGACAATCAAAGTGCTATCAAGATCTCCACAGATCCAGTTTAGCGGCATAGGACCAAACACATTGAGATTCATATGCATTACATTCGACAGTTGGTGCATGACCGCACCATCATTCTGCAATATTGCCCTACTGATGAGCAAATTGCAGACATCTTCACCAAGAGCTTCGCTGAGAAGAAGTTCTCTTACCTCCGTTCACTGTTGGGGGTGAGTTCCATCATGGTGGAGACAGATTGATTCATTATTATGCTTTAGCTTGAGGGGGGGCTTTCTTCCCACTGGGTTTTCCCTCTTTCCTCACTTAGTTTATTTTCAGCATTTTCTGGATTATTGTATCGGGGTGACCTTTGGTCTTAGTTACCAGGGCCCCACATTATTTTTTGCACATCATAGTCTAGCTTGAGGGGGGGTGTTCGGATATCCACATCATCTTTTTCAGGATCTTGCATGCAATTAGGGTTTGCATGCAAAATCTAGGGTTTGCATGCACCTGCATGCACTTGCATGCATCCCAGTCACCAGTTTGATGCCTCCAGCACCTTATCCACCTTATTCTAGCACCCGGGAGCCACTTACTACAGAGTTTTAGCCCTCCTAGGCTGAAAGGCGCCCACTTCTCACCTACTGCCAGAGAAGGGTGCACTTGTTCACCTACCACTGTAGTTCCACTTCAGTTACATTCAGTTAGCTCTGATTCTCCCTGATTTGAGGCTAGTTTCACTCCCGACTAACTGTTTCACTTCCGTTGGACCTCCAGTTTGACTAGATGACTTGTTCTGACTTCAGTTAGTCTCCAATGCGCCCCCCACTGAGCCTCCTTCCCTTAATCAGTGCTACACACTTCAGTTACACATGACACACTCAGTTAGACTCAGATTGACACCTGGATGACTGGTTCTTGTGCATTGATGACCACCACCGATTGATGATGAGGACTCCTAGTTGGAGTCAAGCTACTCCATTCAATGATTCGAATGGCCTACTTAGTCAATTCAAATTGCTCATTGACAGATATTGTATTCTATTGTAATTCATTCACCCTTTCTGGGATATTGAGCACTGCTGCATGTTTTGCACAATTTTACACCATATTTTCTATATTCATCTGTTGTGATTGATTTACTTGTTCATTAGATCTGTTGTGACTAATTTTACACAATCTTTTGGTGATATTTGTTTTGTATGTCGAAGATATTGACTATTATAAGGAGAAGAGTTGCATGATCCATAGGATGTGTGTGTAGATTCTTTGTAAAAGAAGGAGAAATATGTAAGTCATAGTAAAACATGAAGTGCTTTATTTGACTAGGACTCATGAATAAAGAAAGCGCTTATGTGGTTTTATCCCGTTTGGGTTTCCACATTACATCTATTGTCCAATATGTATGTTTCCTGTGATGATGTGTTGTGTTTATTGTTATATGTTGCATATTGTTGAATAATTGACAATCCGTGTGTATGAATGCTATGTCAATGAATATATGTCACAGTTAACTAAGATGTTATATGTATGCAATTCCACAGTGTGTTAATTAAATCTCTCTGTCGAGGTTAGGGATGTTATGGCTGTTGGGTTCATGTTGCACTCCCATAGGTACTTTAGGTGAGACCTCATCTACTTCGTAGGTGTTACTGAAAGGGATATACCCCTTTCAAGCCGGTATCTTGGTATTTGTTGGTGTTTAACTAAGTGAACCCTGGTCGAATTATATTTGCGCCAACAAATGGTTTCGTTGGTGGGACCGATATCTATGTCGAAGGGGTATGCGGCATCTTACTAAGCTTGAGATCTAGGATTGGGTATATAAGAAGATGAGAGATTTTGCTAAAGATCTAAACAAGCATCCCCGATTGGATAATGAAACATGGTTGGGTGAGTATGTTTTCTTAGACATTCATGAATTATTCTTTGGAGAATTTCCTATTCTATTGTATGAATGTCTAGCAAGATTAAATGAGCAAAACATGAATTTTCAAGGAGGAGATCCTACAATTTGGACACCTTATCTAATTCGAACTCTCAAAGGTGTTGATAATAAAATATCTTGTGATGTTGATTTTTGGTTAGATATAATATTAGAAGGGTATATTATTGATTTTTTTAATAGATACCATCAAATCCTATAGTATTTTTGAAAGGGAGTTCTTCCAAGGACCGCAAGGTAAATACTTGCAATATTTGAAGTTGTCGATTAAAATGATGCTTTCTGAAAAATGGGTTATGAGAATTAAGTCCGACGAGTAAACCGCTAGTGCATCATGGTTCAGGATGTCAATGGCGAATGGTCTGAGAGTATGTTTTGAGAAGTGAGATGATATGAAAAGGGAGGATATAGTGAAATAGATGAAGAGTGTGGTCTATTATGGAGTGGAAGAATATTTCAGTCAAGTAAGAGGAGGAGAATTACGACAAAAGGAAACAGTTGCAGTGTTACTGAAGGAGAGGACTACGAACCAGTACCAGATCTCAAAGAAGAATCTCTTGGTAGAGAAGAAATTGAAGAAAAAGAATATCATCCCGCTTCTGAGGACAACCCTATTGAACAAGATCAAACTAGACACTGTGACATACCTGTGACCCCACATGCATCTCTAGAAATTGAGGTAAGAAATACTAGCTCGCCATAGTTGATTCAAGCGAGTAATAGTAGTAGTAACCAAAATAGTGCTTCGACGAATTATCCCACTATAAGTGTTGGTCTTGTATTACAAAATAATCCAATACCTCCAAGAAATAGAATGGTTGGGGATGATATGAAACTGCCAATCTTCCATGGAAATGGGTTAGAGGACCCATAATACCATTGGGTTTTATGTTATGCAGTCTTGACTGCTAAGCAAGTGTAAGATGATAATGTAAAAATGGTGCAACTGATTACGACCTTTAGGGGTCACGCTTTGTATTGGTTCATGAATTTATCAAAGGTAGCTACTGGACAACCAACAAAGACTCTAGCAGAAATTAGAGATGCTTTAAGAGTGAAATTAAGAAGCCAAAATCCGAGTCAAAGTGTATTATGGAAGTCAAATAGATCAATAAATTGACAAATGAATCTTTCTAGGAATTTGAATAGATATTTAAGATAATGACGGCCCGTGTAACCTTCTAGATGACCCATGTTCAACATAAAGGGTGGTTTATATCCACTTTATTTCCACATATCAGAGTTTCCTTGTTGCAACAAAACATTGTGTCACAAATTGATGCCCTTGAGTTGGCTATGAAGTTGGAGGAATCACCCATTGGAGATACTGGAATGGGTATGGCTCAAATCTAGTCGTAGTTGTCGAACCTGTCTTTACAAATCCAAGACACAAGAAAGAGAAGGAAAAAAGAGAAGATGTTTGGTGTACAAGGTGTAAGGAGGAGGTTCATTTGAAATACCAGTGCACAACCTTCCAAGACTATATCATTGTCGGAGCTCCTAATCCATTGAATCCTAGAGCTAGAATTTGGTGTAGGATCGGTTAGACAAGGGGACATCAACCAGAAGAGTGTTACTTATTACATAAAATTGTAAGTACCCCACAAAAACTGTTTTGCAAATTATGTTGATCAGTTGGCTATGATGAGAAGGACTACAAAGCATATCAACTGTGCATAGAAATAACTGCAGATACTTATCGAATGAAAGGTGAGGAACAAGGAGAAGGAAATAGTGTGCAGTTTAATCAACCAAGGGGTGGATTCCTTGGACAAGGACAAGGAGGACTTGGTTGAGGTAGAGGTCATATGATCTATTACAACTATGGTCATCCAAGACATTTTTCCATGGATTTTCTAAATCCTTGTTCGATGTGCATATACTGTTGAGCACTAGGCCATACTATTAAATATTTCCCACAACTTATAGCAAAATGGAAATCTAAGGAAAATTAGAATCGAAATCAAAACCAGAACCAGAATTAGAATGTCAAGAAGATATCAGTCGAACCACAACAAGAGAAATCGACTGTCGCTATTGTGACAAGCAGAGGAATTGCGACAGGAGAGGATAGATAAATATGTACAGACCCGTGTGATCCTCAAATCATACCAACAACACGATAGACAGTACCGTTTGATGTTAAGAAGAAAAAGTAGACATTTGTGGATGCAAGGAAGGAATTTATTACAACCTAGAGGGTACCCTTAACATCTACAACTCCAGTCTTTGATGAAGTTCATGTATATGATTTTCCAGTCTGCTTCGACCGATCAATTCCAAGAGAAGCTCATGGAAGGTAAGTACATTGAATAAATTTTTTAAAATTTGTTTAGACTTAGTAACAATTGAACTGCTTTAAAGGAATTGCAGAATTTAGTTGATGAATAAAAAAAGATACTCCTAAGAAAAAATATTTAAATAATTTGCAAAAGAGGATAAGAATAGGGAGGGAAATGCGACTTAATTAGCGGATTGGGGACTTTTAAATGGATTTCATTATTTGGTATGTAGGGTTAGATGTCAATGTCATAACTAAACAAACGTGGGAAGCTATGGGAAATCCTAAGTTGGTATGGTCACTTGTCCAATTCTGATTAGATAATCTACCAAAAGTAATACAATTTGGTGAAATGGTGGGTGTTCCTGTTGACATTGATGGTCCGTGAAGCTATGTTGAATTTGAGGGTATAGAAGTTGTAGATGAAACCAACCCATATACGAAATTGCTTGGTATTGATTGGGAAATTGAGAACTGGATAATTATAAATCTTAAGAAAATGTTAATGACATTTGAAGGAGGGGATATGAGAGTTGTTGCGCTGTTGGATCTTTTAGAGGCCCAAGGTAGGTCAAACCTGTCCGAAAGGAATATAACGCTAAAGACTTATCCAATATCTATAAAGGCACTTCAAGAATGGACGATTATGTTAACCCAAATGTGGATGGTACCTTGAGTTGGAGAAGTGTTATCTCATGTTCCTCATACTCAGGGGAATCATTGGAGAATTGGCAGAACATACTACATGAAGTATCTACAAGAAGGTTTTCTCGTGTTACCAAATCACTTCATTGGGTTGGTAAATAGGTATGTGATCTGCCTACTTATGAAGGGTTACCTAATTTAAATTTCATCATTTCTAATTTTGAATTAAAGATAACAGAATTGCAAAGAATATTATATTTAGACATAGCATTGAAAGCTACTCCGACAAGGTGGTGGTCTACTCATAAGGAAAAGATATAAAGTTGGTTGTAGTGCAAAAAGATGTTGGAATTCTGGTTTGGAGAAGGTATATACTATAAGAAAGAAAAGTATAATGGGTAACTAGTCTGGCATATCATTTTGCATTATGTACAAGAGAATGGGAACACATAACAAAACAAGAGTGGGTCCACATTTTTATTCATACGTTGGATACTATACCACAAAGCTGGTATACATCATTGGAATTGTGACAAGGTACAACATATTGGGAAAATATGGCTATCAATTTCAGGAATACATTTAGCTATGAAGATGAAAACACATCAATAGATGAAGTTCTACAAACAATTAAGACTAAAATGTATGGAGAAATACCGGTGCAGTTGTCCCATTTTCCATAGTGTTCTGTGACACTCGAGCAGGAAATGGAATGTTATAATATCTATGGTGACCCATATTATGATCCAAGGGATGTGAATATCCCATAAATAGAAGGAATCCAATTTTGTCACACTTCTACTTCAACCAGGGTTCACACACACCAAAAGATTAACAAAGGGTTGGGTCCATGTGTCTTATATGTTTTGTTCTCATGTGATGTTGAATTTTTTTATTTATAGTGGATGCATAATTGAATATCGAGATTAAAGTTCAAATTAACATATTAAGAACTTAAATCTATTCATAGTTGTGCTAATACTGATTCACCCCCCTTCTCCAAATTAAATTGATTCCAACAAGTTTCCATCTAGGTGAAGTTGGAAATATGGGAACAATAAGTTTAACTAGACAAGAAGATGGGGGAGATGCAAATAATTCAAATTCAAGTGATGTAGATGATATGGATGTTTTATATGATTGTGACCAAGTTGAACCAACTTTCTTTGAATAAGTTGTTGCTCATGATGAGTGGAAAGAAGGATGTAAAATGAATATGACTCTCTCATTAATAATGGGACCTGGAAGTTGTTGGACATTCCATTTGGAACCAAACCAATTGGTCGCAAGTGGGTCTAAAAGAAACATTACAAATAAAATGGCTCACTTAACAAGCAAAAGGAGAGGCCTGTGGAAAAAGGTTTTGCCTAAAAGCAAGGCATTAACAATGAGGAGACTTTCTCCCCCGTGGAAAAAACAAGTACCATCCACACTTTATTGTCTTTGGCTCCACAGAATGGGAGTAAAGTTCATCAGACGGATGTGAAGACTACTTTCTTGATTAGAAACTTGAAAGATAATGTATTTATGTCTTAGCTATAAGGATTTTTTGTGAATGGAAAATAAAAATGGTATGCAAACTCATTAAGTCATTGTATGGCCTGAAACAAGCACCTCACTCATGGTATGAAAAGTTAATTTAACATCTTCTAAAATTAAATTTCAAAAAAAAAAAATCTTGAAGATTTAACACTATTTCTAAAGAATGTTGGAAGATTTTTTGTATATCTTGTGGTGTATGTAGATTATCTTTTGATGACAGGGAACAATGAAATCTATATTGCATCCTTAAAGAAAGACTTGAAGAAAGGATTTGTGATGACATATTTGGGGCATATTCACTACTACTTGGGAATTGAAGTAATTCATAATCCAAAGTACATATACATCTCGCATAAGAAGTACATTGGAGAATTGTTGAATAGGTTCAACATGATAGAATGTAATCCTATGTCCACTCCAAATGAACAGAACTGGAAACTCACATCAAAAGAAAAAGAATGAATTTGAGGATGCAAATGAGTACAAAAAACTTGTAGCGAGTCTTATCTACCTTACCACCACCATACCAGATATATCATTCACTATTGGCATCCTTTCTAGGTTCATCCAAAAACCTTATGAATAAAATTGGTTTGCTACCAAAATAGTTCTAAAATATTTGAAGGGGACTCAAGATTTTGGACTTAGGTATTTTAAGGTGGATGACTTCAAACAAACTAGGTATTCTAATTCATATTTCGATGGCAACAAAGAGACTGGAGTCTCTACTTCAGGATACCTCATGAGTCTTGGATCAAAAAATACCTCTAGGATATCATGCAAACAATTAGTTCCAACATATTTCACAATAGAGGCATAATATGTGTATGGTGTAGAAGCAATAAGGGAGATTGTGTGACTTAGGAAAATACTTCAATATTTGGAAAAGAAACATGTGAATTCTACTCTTATGCTAATTGAAAACACTTATGCAATCAAGTTGGCCAAGAATCCCATATTCTATGTTCAAAATAAGCACATCACCATGAAGTACCATTTGATTCAATATCATGTAAAGGCCAAGAAAATTATTTGAGACATTGTTCTACAAATGATAAAATTGCAGACATCTTCACTAAATCACTTGGAAGAGAAAAGGTTGAAAAGATCATAATGATGCTAGGACTCATGAACACCCTTTCTGACTAAGAGGGGGGAGGTATTGGAAACCTAATTCCTACGAATTAGTTCCATATGTAAATATTGTAAATAATTAATTTTTATTATTAAATAATAAGTCGAAGATTCAATGAGAAGTCCAAAGAACCTATTGAAAAATGAAATCCAAAGGTCACATCTCATATATTAATATGACATTCACATTAATGAAAAATAAATAAAACACTCCCTTGTACTAACTCCTAATTCATTCTGAACTAACTCCTAACTTTTCTTAACTAAATCTTATTCATATCTCTTATAATAAAGTCATGCACTCCTTTCTTTGGGTCTTAAAGCGATTTTATTATACTTGTTGAAAGACACATTTATTGTAATCGTTAAGAAGTTAAAGGACTTTTGCTTTAAAATAGTTGAAAAAAATAAATTTATTTAAATAGTAAAAATAAATTTATTTACTCAAGTCCAACTTTATATTTGATTTTTTTTTTTAATTATTATTAAGATTCAAATATTTATTATTTTATTCAAAGTATATATGAAAAGGACTAATTTATACATTATTCTTGTTGGATTAAAATAAAAAATAAAACAATTCCATCGACATTACTGAATAATAAATTTATTAACCTCATAAATATATTTCTATCTAATAGACATCTCGTCTCGTAGCTACTTTTGTCCTCCACACTTTCTCTCAATAAATCTCCTTTGACCTACTATCAATGATCTCCTTTAACCTACAATTGAAGGCAAGTATGAAGGGTCTTATTGTCCTTTATGATCTAAGCTCCGCTCCGTTGTATATTCTGTTAATTTTTTAGCATTAATTCGACATACTCTAGGATCTTTACTGAGAGAATAACATGTATAGCACATCAAGTATAACAATGCATATCAATCACACCAAGCAATCACATGAGACAATAGACACACATAGTTTCACTGGGGAAAACCATAAAGGTGAAAAACCCCACAACTTCCTCAGAGATAGAAAGATCAATGATACAACCAAAGTACATAGAGATAGTCCTCCTAGCAGGTGAACCTCCTCCTCCACTAGTGCGCCACTTTTCGAGTATTATAGAAGTGAATAATGAGATGATCAAATAGAGTGCCTCCCGCACTCTATTTATACATGACCTAACCTGCCTAATAACCTAGCAGGGCCAACTTGTCTAACTCAGTCAAATAACCCATGGTTATACTAATCGGGGCCGACCCCACACTTGGTGGTCTAATAACCCATCACTTGCAAGTTGTGACACTTGCGACACTTGTCAATACAAATGACGACACTTCTGTATAGAGGAATAATAACATCTCTATAGGAGTACAATATACATAGGTGAAATACATTTCGAAGTTACAATTACATCAACACTCCCTCTTAACTAGGAAGGTATTTCTCGACATAGATCTGTTAGTACAAGTCTTCTTCTCTAAATCATTGTCATTGGATCGTCGTCATCGAATCATCATCATTGAATCAACGTCATCGTCATCGTCACTGCTGCTTTTATCTCAATCAATATCCGATCTACTCGTCATAGGAAGTTCTACAGAGACAGTCCTTTTTCATACTAGATATAGGCCCACCACCTGTAGGTCTTCATCATCTGTGTGAATGGTCTGATAGAGGTGTTGGTTGTGGAGTCTGATCTCCAGATTCAGAGATATTATTATCCAGCTGTGTCCATACCCCAGGTTTGGTTATGATCCCGACACGACCCTAGGGGGGTCCGGGGGAGTGTCCACTCCTTCGGCTGGGGTCGCGGGGGCCAGCGGGCCCCCGAGAAAGGGGGTTTGGGGGAAACGACCTCGAGAAAAAAATTTGGGGTTGTTTTCGCCAGTTGTTTTCAGGCCCGTGGTTTTGGGTAACCCATGGTATTTTCCCATTGTATTTCCCTTATAAAATAAATACATTGTAATACGACTAGGGTTAATGATGGATAAGGTTTTATGCATTGTAAAGATCTCTGAGATAAAAAAAGAGAGACTGTGAGACAGTGAAGAGGAAGTGCAGTGGTTGTGATGCAGGTTGTATCCCTTCACTTTGCGGGATAGAATAATAATAATGACTGGCAACTTTAGTGTGGATGTAGCCCAAGTTGGGTGAACCAAAATATATCTGTGTCTCTCTTATAATGTGTATGTGTGATTATATTTGTATTTCTGTTTATTGTTATTGCTCTGCGATCCTGTTTTTCTAACAATTGGTATCAAAGCCAAAGGTCTATTTGGTAGATAAACCCGTAGGAAGCTAGGTTTTATGGTTCGAGTGGGAGCAATGGAAGAAGAAGGAATGTTTAAGGTTGAGAATTTTAACGGTCAAAACTTTCAGTTATGGAATATGCAAATGGAGGACTATCTGTACCAGAAGGATCTATTCCTGTCGTTGGGAGGAAGAGCAAAGCAGCCGGCGGCCATGAAGGATGAAGAATGGGAGGTTTTTGACAGAAAGGCTCTAGGAACAATACGATTGAGCCTGGCTTCATCGGTGGCTTTCAATATATCAAAAGAAACGACAACGGAGGGTTTGATCAGTGCATTGGATAAGCTGTATGAAAAACCCTCGGCCTCCAACAAGGTATTTCTAATGAAGCGTTTATTTAATATGAAGATGTCTAAAGGTGGATCTGTTACTGATCATTTAAATGAGTTTAATACGGTTACAAATCAACTATGTTCTATAAGTGTGAACTTTGATGATAAGGTTAGGGCTCTTCTAATCTTGTGTTCATTGCCTGAAAGCTGGAATAGCTTGGTCATGGCTGTAAGTAACTCTGTCTCTAGTTCAAACACCCTGAAATTTGATGATGTTATTGGTGTTATTCTTAGCGAGAAAATGCGAAGAAAAAGCACAGGTGAGACATCAGGTAATGCGTTGACCATGGAGACCAGGGGAAGACAAAAGGAGAGAGGAAAGAGCCAAGGTAATCGTGGGAAGTCTAAAACGGGTAGATCCAAGTCCAGACTGGGAAAGATAGAGTGTTGGAACTGTGGAAAGAAAGGACATCTGAAGAAAGACTGCAGATCTCTAAAGAAGAAAGGAGATGCACAGAAGGAAACTACCCAGGAAGAAATTGTTGCAGGTGATGTGTTACAAGATGATTTGATTCTTGCATTAGATAATACAAGTGATTATTGGGTAGTAGATTCAGGGGTTTCATGTCATGCTACACCCCATAGGAAATATTTTTAGGATTATGTTCCAGGCGATTTTGGACATGTTTTATTGGGTAATGATGAGCAATGTAAAATTGTTGGAATGGGAAAGGTATGGATAAAAGTTAAGAATGGAACTGATTGGCTGTTAAAAGATGTTAGGCATATTCCTGCTATGAAAAGAAATCTGATCTCAACAAGGCAGTTGGAAGATGGCGGTTATCTATCTACATTTGGAGAAAAGTGGTGGAAGATCACTAAAGGATCAATGGTGATAGCAAAATGAGACAGGGTAGGTACGTTGTATTTATGTCCTCATAATACTGACCATTCTATCTCTTTAGCTTCCACAGGAACAGATACAGCATTGTGGCATCATAGGTTTGGCCACATGAGTGAGAAGGGGATGCATATTCTCCACTCAAGGAAGTTGCTACCATATTTGAAGCAGGTAAGTTTGGAATTCTGTGAAAACTGTGTTTATGGAAAACAGAAGAGAGTCAGATTTCTCAGGGTTGGGAAATAGAAGAAGAATGAAAAGTTAGAGCTTGTGCATACGGATGTATGGGGATGAGCTCAGGTACAATCTCTTGGTGGATCTCATTATTATGTTACATTTATTGATGATGCAACTAGGAAAACTTGGGTTTATTGCATTAGACAAAAATCTGATGTGTTTGCTACTTTTAAGAAGTGGAAAGCTTTTGTTGAGAATGAGACAGGAAAAAGGTTGAAGTGTCTCAGATCTGATAATGGAGGTGAGTACTGCGGCAAGGAGTTTGATAGTTACTGTTCATTCCATGGGATTCATAGAGAGAAGACAGTCCCAGGAACACCACAAGAAAATGTTGTGTCAGAAAGGATGAACAGAACGATCATGGAGCATGCAAGGTGTATGAGACTGCATGCAGGGTTGCCCTTAGATTTTTGGGTGGATGCTGTAAATACTATTGTTTATTTAATAAACAGAGGACCTTGAAGTGCTTTGGATGGTGGTATTCCTGAGGAGGCATGCACAGATAAAAAGGTAAACTACTCATTTCTGAGAACATTTGGTTGTGAAGCATTTGTCCATATTGATAAAGAAAATAGAACAAAGCTTGAAGCTAAATGCAAGAAATGTACCCTTATGGGATATGGGGTTGATGATTTTGGTTATCGTTTATGGGATTATGAAAATCACAAAATCATTAGAAGTAGAGATCTCATATTCAATGAAAAGTTCATGTATAAAGATCAATTGCAGGGAAAGAAACAAGAAAAGGAAAACACAGAGTACACAGTACTTGATGAAATTACAGAAAATGAAGTTCCAAAGGTGCCAAAAAATCAAGAACAACAGCAAGTACCCGAAACTCCTGCAACTGCAAGAATATCTACCAGGTTAAGTAGACTCCTTGAACGATACTCTCCTTCAATGTACTATTTGTTGATGACTGATGCTGGTGAACCAAAATGTTATGAAGAAGCAATGCAGGTGGAAACTAGAAAGAAGTGGGAGAAAGACATGAATGAGGAGATGGACTCATTGGTAGGAAACCAGACTTGGGATTTGGTTCACTTTCCTGCTGGTAAAAGATCATTGCAGAACAAATGGATTTACAGGTTGAAGGAAGAAGAAAGAGGTAAGAAGCGGTACAAGGCGAGACTTGTTGTAAAGGGGTTTGCACATAAGAAAGGTATAGATTTTGATGAAATATTTTTTCTATTGTTAAGATGACTTCAATTATGACTATCTTAAGTCTAGTGGCGGTAGAAGATTTGCATCTTGAACAGTCATATGTAAAAACAACTTTTCTCCATGGGGATTTGGAGGAAGAGATATATATGTAGCAGCCACAAGGGTATGAGGTCAAAGGGAAGGAGAATTTGGTGTGCAGGTTGAAAAAGAGCTTGTATGGCTTGAAGCAAGCCCCAAGGCAATGGTATCTAAAATTTGACAGGTTTATGACTATAGTAGATGTCATTCTTACCACTGTGTTTATTTCAAGAAGCTAGACAATGAAAGATATATTATCTTGTTATTGTATGTGGATGACATGCTTGTTGCAGGGTCTAACATGCATGATATAAATGTACTCAAAAGGAAGCTAGCTAATTCATTTGTGATGAAGGATTTGGGTGCTGCAAAGCAAATCCTTGGTATGAGAATAACGAGAGACAGGAAAAATCGCAAAATTGACATTGTCTCAGAGTGAGTACATAAAAAAGGTGTTGGAGAGGTTGAGAATGTAGATTGCAAAACCAATAAGTACACCTTTAGCCAGCCATTTCAATCTAAGTAAGGACATGTGTCCCAAGACACAGGAAGAGATAGATTACATGTCCAAGATTCCCTATCAATCAGCAGTTGGTAGCTTGATGTATGCCATGGTGTGCACAAGACCAGATATTGCACAAGCAGTGGGAGTTGTGAGCATATATATGAACAATCCAGGTAAAGAACATTGGAAGGCAGTATAGTGGATTCTCGGGTATTTGAGAGGTACTACCACTCAAGCATTATGTTTTGGAGGTTCAGACACTGTTCTACAGGGATATGTTGATGCAGATATGACAGGTGATAAGGATAGCAGGAGGAGCACCACAGGGTATGTGTTTAATGTAGGTTGAATAACAGTAAGTTGGATTTCGAAACTGCAGAAGGTTGTTGCACTTTTAACAACAGAAGCAGAGTATGTTGCTGTTACAGAGGCTAGTAAAGAGATGATTTGGTTGTAGAGGTTTATGGAGGAATTGGGTAAGAGGAACAAGGATAGCAGGTTGTGCAGTGACAGCCAGAGTGTCATTCATCTTGCAAAGAACTCAGCATTCCATTCCAGGACTAAACATATACAGCTCAAGTACCATTTCATATGCTCTGTTCTGGAAGATGAACTGTTGAAGCTAGAAAAGATACACACTAAACAGATTCCTGCAGACATGTTCACAAAGGTACTGACCAGAGAGAAACTGAGTTCCTACTTGATTTCAGTTGGCCTTCTAGCATGAAGGTGAAGATGATAAATTTTCCAAGTCCAAGGTCCAGCAAGTGCAGCAGCGGTGGAGTTGTTGTGATCAGTCTCCAAGTGGGAGATTGTTGGTTTTGGAGCCTGATCTCTAAATTCAGATATATTATTATTCAGCCGTGTCCATACCCCAGGTTTGGTTATGATCCCGGTACGACCCTAGGAGGGTATGGGGGAGTGTCCACTCCCACGGCTCAGAGGCACGGGGGCCACTGGGACCCCGTCAGGGGTTCGGGGGCAACGCCCCTAAGAAAGGGGGTTTGGGGGGAAACGCCCCCAAGTTACAGGGGTTCAGGGGAAGATTCCCCAATAAGGGGTTTGGGGGCAACACCCCCTAAGAAAATGGGGGTTCGAGGGAAATGCCCCCGAGAAAAAATTTTGGGGCTATTTTCGCCGACTGTTTTCAGGCCCATGGTTTTGGGTAACTCGTGGTATTTTCCCATTGTATTTCCCTTATAAAAGAAATAAATTGTAATACGGCTAGGGTTAATGATGGATTAGGTTTTATGCATTGTAAATATCTCTGAGATAAAAAAAGAGAGACTGTGAGACAGTGAAGAGGAAGTGCAGCAGTTGTGCTACAGGTTGTATCCCTTCACTTTGCAGGATGGAATAATAATAAGGACTGAAAACTTCAGTGTGGACGTAGCCCAAGTTGGGTGAACCACGATATATCTGTGTCTCTCTTGTAATGTGTATGTGTGATTATATTTGCATTTATGTTTATTGTTATTGCTCTGTGATCCTGTTTTTCTAACAAGAGGTGGTCTCTCAGGACTGATTTATGTGCTGATGCAATACCTAACAAGAGCATCATGTTCCTAAGCACAACCAGCAATATCTCCCAGGACTGATTACATGCATCCCTTTCATAATACCTTTAAAGAGAATCCTAGGAACATTTATGTGCCGCAGCACGACCGGCAAGATCTCTAAAGAGCAACCTAGGACTTATTACGACCACACAGTTCAACCTCTCGGATCTCCAGGACTGATTACATGTGAATAGACAATACCTTTAAAGATTATCCCAGGAACATTTATGTGCTACAGCACGACAGGCAAGATCTCTAAAGAGCATCCCAGGACTTATTACGAGCACACAGGTCAACCTCTCAGATGTCCAGGACTGATTACATGTCTCCGTAGTAATACCTCATCCTAGGACTGATTACGAGCACAAAGCTCAAACTGTCAGATCTCTGAGGATGGATTACATACTACTTGCACAACCTGCCACATATCATCTCTCACCTCCAAGTATCAACCTGATACTCATGATCTAACTAATCATCATCACACTAAGCATCATCCTGATGCTCATGATCATACTGGTCATCATCACATAGTACATCATCCTGATGTACATCATCCAGAGTATCATCCTGATACTCATCACACATGATTGTCCTAATCATCGTCACTGCATCGTCCTGATGCACATCAACTAGATAAACATCCCAAAGCTCGTCATCCATGATCATCTTGATTATACAATGCATCCACCTGATGCATATCATCTAGAGCAACATCCTGAAGCTCATCATCTGTGATCATCTTGATCAAACAATATATCCATCTTATGCATATAAACTATCTACCTAATACATATCATCATACATGATCCACTTGATCATACCATGCATCCACCTGATACATACATAAGTACATGATCTACCTGATCATACAATGCATCCACCTGATACACACATACGTACATGATCTACCTATTCATACAATGCATCCACCTGATACATACATAAGTACATGATCTACCTTATCATACAATGCATCCACCTAATACATATACAAAAATACATGATCCACCTAATCATATCAAGCATCCAACATGATGCATATACAAATATATCAAGCATCCAACATGATGTATATAAAAATATATCAAGCTTCCAACATGATGCATATACAAATACATGATCAAACTGATCAAAGCATCCAAAATGATGCATATACAAAGCAGTAACTAGAGCATCGTCCTGATGCTCATCATCCAACGCTTACATCCACAGCCATGGGAAGGATCCTCCTCTCACCATTCTTGGAATGGATCCTACAAACGTGTCCATTACTTCTTCCTCGAAGTTTTGTCAATCTAAAGAAGACCAAGTCTCTCTCTGAAGTACTCAAACTTCACTCTCGCTAGTGGTTTCATCAACACATCTGCAACCTGCTCATCCGTTGCAACATACAGGAGCTTCACTGCTCCTCTCTGCACCATAACCTTGATATAGTGATATTTGATCTCAATGTGCTTCGACCTATCGTGGAACACCATATTCTCAGACATCTTCACACAAATATGGTTGTCACAAAAGATACCAGTAGCATCCAGTGGGAGATAAAATAACTCAGACTGTAGCTTCCAAATCCATACTGCCTCACAACTAGCCAAACAAGCTGCAACATACTATGCCTCGGTTGTACTCAGTGCTATGCAGGACTGCTTCCTGCTAAACCATGAGATAACACCTGATCCCATACTGAAGCAGCACCCAGATGTGCTCTTCCTATCTGCAGCACTGCCTGCCCAGTCTGAACCAACATAACCCTGCAGGTTAAACTTTTGATTCACATCATACTTGAGCCCATAATCAATTGTACCCTTCAGGTAACTCAAAATATGCTTTACAGCAACCAGGTGAACACCTCTGGGATCCGTCAAGAACTGGCTCAATGTGTTCACCGCAAAGTAAATATCTGGTCTAGTGTTTGTCAGGTACATCAAGGACCCAATCATCTAACAATACACTGTGACATCAACCAGATCAGATGAAGCATCAAACAGAAGCTTCAGGTTCGATGCCAAAGGTGTGGCCATGGCCTTGTATTCCATCATCTTGAACCTCTTCAGGATCTCTATTGCATACTTCCCTTGTCCAAGGAAGATCCCATCTACACTCTGCCACACCTCCATGCCTAGAAAATGGTGCATCATCCCCAAGTCCTTCATCTCGAACTCGGCAGGAAGCTTCCTTTTGGTATCAATAATCAATCCATCCTCACCTATAACAAACAGGTCATCCACATACAGAAGTAGTGTCACAGGATTTCCTTCCTCAACCTTGTAGTAAAGGTTGGAATCTGCTTTACTCTTGGTAAAGCCCAAACTAGATAGAAAGTTGTCTATCCTACCATACCAGGTCCTAGGAGCTTGCTTCAAGCCATACAAGGATTTATTCAATCTGCACAGATATGACTCTCTGTCATGTGTCTCAAAACCAAGTGGCTTCTCCACATACACTTCCTCTTTGACTACACCATTCAAGAAAGCTGTCTTGACATCCATCTGGTGTATCTTCCATTTAATCAATGCAGCCAGGGAAAGTACTGATCTGATGGAAGTGTACCTGGCTATAGGAGCAAAAGTTTCTTCATAGTCTATCCCCTCTTTCTGGGAGAAGCCACGAGCTACAAATCTCGCTTTGTATTTCTCTATGCTGCCATCTGCAACATGCTTGATCTTGTAGATCCATTTGGAAGTCACAATCGACTTCCCTTCAGGTCTTGGGAATACATCCCAAACATCATTCTTCATGATCGACTAGTATTCCTCAACCATGGCATCCTTCCATTCTTTCTTTTCCGCTGCTTCTTCATAATTGGAAGGTTCTTTGTTCATAATATCACAGAGTAGGGAAACATAACTGGTATGTGATCTAGTCCTTTTCCTTTCTCTGTGTTCTTCTTCTAGAATGCCATACCTTTCTACATCTTGAATGAGCTCTCTAGCCCATGCAGGTTTCCTCTTGTGAGAGTTCTTCTCACACGGTGTATCTACAGGTATTTGTGGATCTTCAACTTCATGATCTGCTTTTGGAATTGCTTCATTCATGGTGGTGTCTTGAAATCTGATTTCCTTTGGTTCTTCATGATCTTCAACAGGTGCCTTCCTTGATTTGATGAAGGCTGATTTTTCATGAAATGTTACATCCCTACTGACATCAATATTCTTGAACCCTGGAAAGTATATTCTGTAAGCTTTCAAGCTTTCACTGTACCCCACAAAGATGCCCTTCTTTCTTGAAGGATCTAGCTTTGTCCTCTTTTCCTTTGGAACATGTGTATATACTGGACAACCAAATATTCTAAGATGGCTGACTTCAGGTTTCTTACCAGAGAAGACCTCTTCTGGTGTCTTGTTTTCCAATATCTTGTGAGGTGTTCTGTTCTACACATATACAGTTGTCCTAGCTGCTTCTGCCCATAGATGCATAGGCATATTTTGGTCATGCACCATTTCCCATGTTGCTTCCATGATTATTCTATTTTTCCTTTCTACAACTCCATTCTGTTGTGGATTATAGGGAGTAGTGAACTCCCTCTTAATCCCTGAATCACTGCATAACTTCTTGAAATCACCTGAAGTGAATTCTCCGCCATTGTCGGATCTGAATGTCTTGATATTTTTATCAGTTTGATTTTCCATCAAGGCTTTGAACTCCTTGAACTTATCAAACACTGCATCTTTGTTCTTCAAGAAATAAACCCAAGTCTTCCTAGAGAAATCATCAATGAAAGAGACATAGTATACATACCCACTCAGAGAACTGGATGACATTGGAGCACATACATCGGAGTGGATAATTTCCAAGATTCCTTTAGCTTTGCTTTCACTACTTGGAAATTCCTTTTTAATGTTCTTTCCTTTTGCGCATCCTTTGCAAACACCTTCATGCTTTGCCTTGATTTCAGGAAGACCTTCTACAGCTTTGCTAGCAATTGGTAGTGCTATATAGTGCACATGTGCAAGCCTTCTATACCAAAGTTCATTTGGCTCCATGGATTCATGTACCATGGCATGTTCAGGTTGTCCCTTCAATTTGTACAATCCTCCCTCTTGCTCTCTAATCACTACTGCATCATCTATAGTTTTACCCTTTGGCCACATTAGGACTTGGCCATCTACAAATGAAACCCTCATGCGTTTTGCATCTAATGCAGATATAGAGAGTAGGTTCTTCTTGAGCCCAGGTACATATAGAACATCTTTCATCTTAAAAGACTTCCCAGAGTCTAAGTTGTAGGAGGCTTCACCACTTCCTTTGATAGGATATTGATAATCATCCCCAAGTTTCACTTTATGGGGTGACTCATGTTCAGATAGATTTGCAAAAGATTCTTTAAACCCAATCATGTGTTTGGAAGCCCCACTGTCAATAAGCCAATCATTACATCCATGAGAGATAGTACCTATGAGAGAAGAGATTAGAACATATTCATCTTCACTTGATGAATCATCACTTTCTGCTATAGCCTTCTTCTTTGGAGGTTCATCATCCTTAGCAGCATGAGCATGAAATCTCCTTCTGTTGTTCTTCTTCTTCTTGGAGTTGTTAGTACCTTCTTTTCTCTTCTTGGGACATTCTGAGGCAAAGTGTCCTTTCTCATTACAATTGAAGCACCTCAGATCTTTCTTTTCTTTGTGATATGGGTGGGAAGATTTCTTCTTGTGATGGGATGGCTCCCTCTTGAAATTTCCTTTCTTGGTGTGAGCTGTGAGAGCTTGATCTTCATTTCCCATATTTTCTTCTCGGGCTACAAGCCTTGCTTCTTCTTGTGAGCATTCCTCCGATAGTCTGCTGAATGAGATCAACTTCCTTCTTGCACAGATTCCTTGGATGAAGGAGTCCCATGACCTAGGTAGGCCATTCAATGTGGTCATGACAACTTCACCATTGTCCACTACTTCATCCACAGCTTCAAGTTGTTCCTTGATCTAAGAGACCTTCGAGAAATAAGATTGAATGGTCTCTCCATTCTGAAGCTTTACCCCTTTCAATTGGTTTCGCAGAGTCATCTTCCAATTTATGTTCTTCCCTTCAAATAGCTTGGTTAGGGAATCAAACATCTCCTTCGGTGTCTTTAGAGATGACACATGTGGTATGAGATGGTCTTTGATAGAATCAGCAATGATCCTCTTTGCCTTGACCAAGTTCTTCTTATGTAAGGCCTTAGCCTCTTCTTCCTCTAAGACAGGGACCTCAGAACTTATGTAGGTGTCCAAATCATTTTCTTCCAGGATTAACCCAATCCTATACTTCCATACTCGGAATTTATCAGCCCCTTCAATATTATCCTCATGCTTGGTTTGGTGAGACATCTTAAAGAGTAATTCAAATGGAAATAGAAAAGATTTAGGTCTTACCACTTGATTTGCAGAAATCTGGATCTGATGCTAGATTAGGGTTTGTCAAAGAAACCCTAAAAATTTAGAATGTGAATTTCAACTTTTTGAAAGGATAGAAAGATACGCCTTGATGAGTTGATCAGCCTGGTATACTCAGAAATTGAAAACTGCAAAGTTTCACCTTTCAAAAATGCTTTTCAATCTCCCAGATTCACTAAGGAGGACCCTGAATTAGGGTTTGAGTTTCCCGGAGCTTCACCCAACCACAAATGTCGATCCAAATCTCTAAACTTCGATTTTTCCAAGGATCTTCCAGCTATGTCCTCAGATTTCAGAAATTCCTATTTTTGTGGAAACCCTAATTTTTAGGGCCAAAAATGAAAGTGCCCATAATTGAATTCTGATTGGACAAAAAGATGCACCTTGATGAGGAGAGTCAAAATACCCTACTTCCTTTCAATATCTATGGAGAGAAACCCAATAAACAGGAAACCCTAGTTTCCGCAACTGCAAAGTGTCTTCTTCTCAGGTTAGCTCTGATACCATGTTAATTTTTTAGCATTAATTCAACATACTCTAGGATCTTTACTAAGAGAATAACATGTACAGCACATCAAGTATAACAATGCATATCAATCACACCAAGAAATCACATGAGATAATAGACACACAAAGTTTCACTGGGGAAAACCATAAAGGTGAAAAACCCCACAACTTCCTCAAAGATAGAAAGAGCAATGATACAACCAAAGTACACAGAGATAGCCCGCCTAGCAGCTGAACCTCCTCCTCCACTAGTGCGCCACTTTTTTAGTAGTGTAGAAGTGAATAATGAGATGATCAAATAGAGTGCCTCCTGCACTCTATTTATACATGACCTAACCTGCCTAATAACCTAGCAGGGCCGACTTGTCTAACTTAGTCTAATAACCCATGGTTATACTAATCGGGGCTGACCCCACACTTGGTGGTCTAATAACCCATCACTTGCAAGTTGTGACACTTGAGACACTTGTCAATACAAATGATGACACTTCCGTATAGAGGAATAATAAAATCTCTATAGGAGTACAATATACATAGGTGAAATACATTCCGAAGTTACAATTACATCAACGTATTCCTTCATTGCAACCACCTTGAGTGAGCCAACTAAAGCTTCGTGCAAAATAGAATGTCGTCATCCTTCATATCTAGGTATTTCCTCCAATTCCAAGTAGTGGAATTTGTTTTGTAATTCCTTTATCTTTGCCTCTTATTCATCCATTTTTTCTTCGAGATATTCATCATCTACCTATAAATTACCAATTTTCCCTTATTCCTGACAATTTGTGTTGGAATAAGTTGTCATTGATGCAATACAGGATGTCATTGATGTCAAAGCGGTGAAGATATATGTAGTGTTTCCATTGTTGTCAGGGTGATCATGATGATGTGGTTGTAGTGTTGGGTGTATTTACTATCTTAAGGAATCACCAAATATTTAATTATCGACCAGGGTTGGTAATATTAGAGTTGTGGTGACAGTATATGCTGAGGTAGAATGGCACCTAAGGTTTCAACTCGGCAGACCTTAGAAATGTGTAACAAAGAAAAGATCGAAAGATCTTTCAAAATGAAAAATCAAGTCAAACTTCTAGAATACAATTACTGAACTGATTAAACCTAACAAAACCAATAGATCAGAATAGTATCCATCTTTACTACTCTACTATATGGATAATAATTGAAAAGATAAAAACAACAAATATTATTCCAAGAAGCAAGACTGAAAAAACAGAACTACTTTGATGGAATTGAAAGTTACTAACTAATAATTCAAACTCTAGGAATTAGAAAACAACTATAAACAAGTTTAGAGACCTATCTATGAGATAATTCATTTGACAACTAACTATGGAAACAAGAAACTATATTAACTTAAAGCAAAACTGCAACCTAGTTAATGAATTCAAAAACTATTTATATATTCAACTCAAGATCAAACTAAACTACCTAATTCCATTCTCCTTGAGGATTCTGAGGAAATGTATCAAATGTAATAGGAATGGGAGAGAATGTATCAAAATGAATTTCAAATCTTGCAAGGAAGGAAAATGGAAGCAAATCTAGTTTAACTTCTGCAAATAAATGCAAACTAAAGAGTGTCCAATTACAACTAACTTTAAACATTGTAATCTATTTTCTATCCATAAGGAAATGACATGGGACAAATGTAATCTAGAAGCAAGTAGAAAACTTAATGAAGACATTTACTTGGAAATGAATTTGATTTAGAAGCAAGTAGAAAACTTGATAAAGATGTCTTATTCCTGAACCAAATCCTATTCTATGAACATCTTCATTAACTATGTGAATGAGAAAACTAATCATATGGTTGAACTAAGAAACTATCAAAATTAATGTGCTTTGGAGAATGAAATTACTAAGTTCAATCCGAAATCAATATTAAGAAACATGAAATAATTGAACTAAGAACGGAACTGATGAATTCTAAAACAGTAAAGTATTAATAAATGAGACATAAAAGAAACATAATTCAAGAAGCAACTAAGAAAAGTTAAGAAAATGGAATGAAAACTAAGAATGAGTATGAAACTTAATTAAAACTCTATGTAGTGCGAAACAGGGTCCTAATTACATATATGAATGCTAATCAATTGCAAGAAATATTATAGTTCAAAAACCTAAGAAACTGGATTCTAAATAAGCATAAAAAAGTGCAGAAAATATTAAAGTCTGTATCACAATTTGGATGACAGTCTGAAAGACAGTCCGAATGACAGTCCAGATGAAAGAAAATGACATAAACTAAGGAAAGAAGCAGACTGAATAATCTTAATGCCAGCTGGTTGATGCATATGAACCTACAGTGCAAGGAAAGCAGTAAATAGACTGTTTAAAGTTGGAATGGAAAGAAGCAACCTATACTAATCATTATTCTAAGGAAATGAACTATTTCTACACATGATAAAACAAGGTTGAAATGTAAATGGAACTAATCTACAGCTACAGGAAAAATTAGCAGAACTGTATCTAACTATGAATTAAACTTGAACTACTGAAGCATTAACTAATTGGATTTATCTAATTGAAAATGACAAAACTGAAAACAAACTAAGAAGATTTAAGCATGACCGACCACTTTGACTTGTAAATTAAACTAGCAAATTAAACTAACAACAAGATATGAGTTACAGGAAATAAAAGATTGTCATGTAAAGGAAACCAAATTACATAATGGAAATGAAAAACTATTTACTTGCAGAAAAAGAAATGCAAAATATATACAGTAAAACCTCTGGTTGTTGAGGGGCCCTTCTCAACAATCAGGGGTTGAAGCTTAACTCAAGTTACTCACCAAAAACAGAACATCAATAGCTAGAATCTGGAACTTCCATTAACTGATAAAAATTACATAGCGTCTATATAAAAGTTACTACTATCATCTATGTGCTATGATATCTATATGTGTGATGCGTTTCCTCATAGAAAATGTATTTATATAAGTTTTACAACAAGAGATAAGGTCGACGTAGTCGACCTCTCTAAAAATAGAGGTATTAATGGATGTAGAACAATCGCAGAGTGGTTTACAACAGCGCACAGGCCATATTCCTGAGTCCACGGGCGTTGATCTTCCTTCACGCGAGAAGCTGTGAGTTGGTTCCTTTCAACGTGGGAAGGTGATGCGGTGTTGATCCAAGCGATCAGGAGAGCAGATCTTCTAGAATGGAGGCTCATGAACCATGAGGGTCACGTCCTTAACAAAACCCACATCATCGTTTTTGTCTTTAATGCCCCGAAATATCTCAACCAATGATTATGCGGGTGTGAATGGAGGGCTGGACGACGGTTCGAATGCAGCTGGGAGACTTTGGAGAGAACGCGTGACTGAATGAAGGTCTGAATGACAACCACAACCTATAGCACAAAAACTAAATGCCAAACACGTCTAGAAATGTGAGATGATTGTCAATAAACCATAAAATCCATGATATTTAACTAAGATTCATGTGATATGCAAATACGTTTATACCTGAGTCTGATTGATGGTCTGATTGGAAAAGAGAATGACTTATCATATCAAAATAGTGAAAATAACATCAATTAGAGCATTTTTACTGATCAAAATGGTTACAAAAATGGACGCCAACATTCCACCAAACTGGAGATATGCTAGGTCCCACTGTGCAAAAGAAGAGAAATTCAGGAAGGCTGAGCTGTGGTAGAAGCTGCCTTCAACTTGGAAGAGGAAATGGATCTAGATCTAAGCTTCTTTAACTGGTCCTTCAAGGAATCATGCTTCAACCGGAGAGAAAAGTTGGAATTTTTTTGGCGTCATTTAAATATTCAACACATTTCACCTGGAAACGTAAGTCCTTGTTCTCTTGACAAAGCTCAGAGATGATCTCAACATGCTTCTCATTCTTGATTTTTAACTGTGCTATGTCTTAGGTTAGTTTGTCCATAGTCTGATGGAGTGAAGTACGTGCTTCTACAAAAGACTCAAGTTCTTTTTGTAGGCTCGATCCCTTTAGAAATGGTTCATGATCAGAAGATGTAGTGCGTTCCTCAAGGGCCTTATCTTCAATATGTGCAAGGATAGGTTCCAAGATAGGGTCTTCAAGAAAATGGGTAGATATATTAGATAACGCAAGAAGGTGTGCTTCAAGGGAAGGATTGTCTATCTGGTCATCAAGACTACCTGAATGCATTGGATGAATGATGGATTGATCAATAGACTGGATGACGGTCTGGTCGACAGCCTGGTCACGATTGGCCCTTCTTGACTTTGTGGGTATTAGTGAAAAGAATGGGGGTTTCGTGGTTGTGTCCTCATGGACAGGCTTAGGAGAGGATGAGTGAACAAGGTGTATTTTTCCTGAGTCACCCTCACTAAATATTACAAACTTGGCATCCCTTTTTTCTTGGGCAGAGGTCTGAATGGGATCATCTACACGGTTTTGAAATCTATGATGCTTGCGAGAGGCAGAGGCTTTAACAAGGGGATTCTTGACCAGGTGGGGATTTAGCGTTTCAAATACAAAGCTATCCCATTTTTTCCCCTTTTCTTTCAACTGGTGGGCCATCAAGATCTTTATGAGATAGTGATGGTATAAACTTCTAATAGGGTTAACCACATTTTTCATAACCTGGCCAAATATCTTTTCTAGGCTCTTTAGAAAATAAAATGGGAAATTTAGGGCCTGATTATTAATGAAATGTGCCAATAATTGGAAGTGGCAGGATTTTGAAATGGTGTACTTACCTTCACAAGTGATCAGTTGGATGATGACAGTCAAGGGCTTGAGATACTCAGGCTTAACCCACTCCCAGTGGAACCCTTTTCTGCCTGCAATGTGTTGGTATTCAACTTTGAGAGCAAATTCGAGATCCATCCGTGGAAGGAAAAGGTGTTTGTGCCAATGAGCACCTTCCCTGGGAAGTTTCGTGGCCAACGCAATGGACTCTTATGTTACAGGAAATATTAGATGGTCGACCTTAGCTATTTTTCCATCAAACCCTTTGGCAAAAAGGAGTGAAACCTCATCATCATGGCTGTCAAGAAAACAAAGAAATGGACCTGTTGATGCCTCGGGGGTGCAGGGTGAGTGCGAAATGTTGGAATGGGTTCCAAGGCACACAACAGGGGATGAAAACCTATCCAAAGGCTTTGAAAGACCCTACGCAAGGGCAATTCTATCCTCGAGCTGTTTTGTGTGGTGATCACCCACGGATATTTGGCCTCTGCTGGCACTCTACGAGTAAAAGATTTGATCGTGAAAGATCAATTTTCCTATCAAGGAAAAAAAGGTGAAAACTAGTTACCGAAATCTAAGGGAAACATTCCTCCTTAAATACTAAATTTTACCCAAAATCTCAAAAGGAGAAATAATACAAAATAGAAATTACAAAAATCGGCTCCAACCGTCAATCCAATAAAACTTGCTTCTTTCCAGCTCGAAGGATTTTTCCGCCACCTTGTTACCAAAAAGATGTTACAAAGACTAGCTCTTTAATCAGATATGGTCTCGTGGCACCATAAAAATTTAATAACATATTGTTCATTATCTTCGACACGTGGCATGGTTTGTGGAACATCTGCTGTAGGAAATTCAGGATCAGGTAATTCATGGTCAGAAACAGAGAAATCCATTAAAGGATTTACTTCAGAAACAGTGGTCGGTACGCTAGGTTCTCCATTGACTATAAAGTCTTGTATGACATCGTCATCAAGGTCAGCTGGTTCTTCCAGAATTTCCTTTCTCTGCCCCATGGAATTTTGCACATAGGAAGATAACGCTTCAAAGTCCTCTTCACTACTGCCGCTGGTAAGATTAGGAATACCTGCATCAAATGGTGGTGACAACGTTTCTTGATACAAGAAGGGGTAAAGTTCCTCATTATCAACATGAATATTAGAAGGTTCACCTCCCGCATGGAAATTACTCATCCTAGATAAATCGTTAGATAACAGGATGCCCAAAATGCTGCATTGAAAACTTCCTATTACAGAAAGCAATGAGCAATGTAGAATTTTCACGTTAATTGCTACTTTAAGACCAACAAGCAGGGTGATGCCGATTCAGCGAGGCAATTTGCAATGATTAAACTTACACAGCGAACCCATTATAATTACTTCAACTGTCATGAAAAAAATCGAGATTTGAGTTTAAGCTTGTGCGAAGTACAGGTTCAATTACTGCTTGCATGATTTTGAATTGCTTTTACGATCACATCATTATAGGAAACCCCCCATCAATAATTATAACTAGTAATTATTAATGGAAACGGAGGCTGCGGTGATAGAATTGACCTGCAAAAAATCTCGATTAGGAGTTCCAGTACATAGGTGATTAGTTCTTCACACGTAACAAATCAGATCAATTTGACCCAACTTCGATGAGAAGCATAGAATCTTTGAAATCAGATTTTAAGTGAAAAGAGATGATCATTAATAAGCGGAGCAAAAACGACAAAACTTCAAAACTCGAGACCAAACAGGGCAAACTTAAGGCAGAGAAATGGTGTCCATCCAACATGAAGCAATTGATAATCTTGTAGTAGTATCCACTGTTACAAATTATACAGAAAAAATGATAATTTGGGAGAACCAGCTTTCCATAGACAAAATAGCACATCCCGACTTAACTGATTACCCAAAATCAACGTGGCCGTAAATTCATAACAATGGATGACTAAGATTAGCTAGAGCAGGATGCGGAATTGAATTCAATTACGTTCACGAAGTTTTTATTCAAAGATTATGCAAGCTGAAATCCGAAAGTACGGATTTGCGGGTTGCGGGTTCACAAAAATGAAAGTAAAAAAAAGGATTTCCAAAAGTCGAAAACCTACTATGTGGGTGGCGGGCTTCGGAACATTGAACTGTGACGTAAAATATCCATCCCGAAAGCCGCATCTCGAAATTACGGTTTGCGGGTTTCGGGAGCACCCAGCAAATAAACAAAAAATGACCATCCCAAAAGCCGAACGCCGCCATTGCGGAGTTCGGGTTTCGGGGTAATTATTCCTTGGTCTTATTATCCATCAGTTCCACAACCCGCAAATGTTGGGTTGCGGATCGCGGGATCACTAAATACCAAAATTTCAAACAACAGTCCCGTAACCCACAAATGTCGGGTTGCGGGTTTCGGAGACTCCAAATGCTAATTTTCAGAATGATGATAACAATCAACAAAATAATAAAAAATTTAGCTTTCTTTTCCTTTTAGACCGAAACACCTTGGAAAAATGAACAACAGTTGCAAAAAAACAAATCAAAGGCATGGGTGAAGAACATTAGAGGTAAAATCAAAATTGTAACATTTACAAAATGACTCACCCAAACACCATAGTGTTTATTAAGATCAGGGCTCCCATGCTTAAGTAAGCATGGGATCTGTTGTGGCCACAACAAGTGGCGACTGGCTGGGAAGAACCAATTATCTCTGTAATCAAATCCAACTAAAGACAACATGTTGATCAACCTATTTCTTGAAACCCAAGTCATGGAAGATACTGAAAAGATAACAGCCAACAAACAATGAACTTAAAAATGGATAAATCTCAATCAATGATCATTGTAAATATAACACTCATTTGATAAGGATATTTAGAGAGTGATACCAAATCTTTACCATGATGTAATCATAGAAAACCAGCTTGTGTTGAATCTGGGCACAGTCTTAGAAATGCTCATGGATATCCTAATTACAAATCTCCTTGGTTTATTAATTACATATATATTCAGTAACACTTCATCATCTTATCTTTTGTCTTTTCTTTTCTTTTCTTCTCTTTTTTTTTTTTATAAATATAAAATTTTGTTGATACAAGACCACTATACTGACTTGGTGATCAGATGAAACAATGCCATTCACAGGCCCGATCTTCTAGTTGTATGACTAAAAGAAATCATCATGGCTAGGTGACCATATAGTGATAATTCCAGTCCAAGGTCAAACTCATGATCATAGCAGGGATGGCTTGTGATAAGACGCCCCTGTTCTTGTATGTAACAAAATCTTATAAAAAGAAAACACTTTATTTTGGCATAAGCTACAAGGCATTACCATGGCTTGGTGACCATTTAGTGATAATGTTACTCACCAGTGCTTTACGGATCATGAATGGACCGACCTGTAATAGGATCTTCCACCTTCCAGCAGAACTGAAAGTCATCTTCCAAGTGTGGTGGCTTGATGTGAAGATGTCATTCCACTTTAAACACCTATGAACCTAATGGGCTAGCTTGATAATAAGGCCACCCACCTAGTAACTTATAATTTTAAGCAAATTTCATATTCAAAGTGATCGTAAAAGGATCCATGAGCAATCGGAACTGGTCAGGTTATTATGATATGCCTTCCAACCATGAAACACCAGATATAGAAATGATGACCATCCTCCATACCTCAATTACACAGATAAAGCATGGTGAAAGATAATGATCAAAGTTAAAAGTATCCAAAGGCACTGCACTTATTTGACTATTTATTCTTCAGAGCAAATTCTAATCAAAAGCTAGAAAGTAATATTGATAACGATGTTGAAACTTCAAAAGCAATTGTTGCTAAGAAAAGTGATCATAAGCCATTACCACAAGTATGAAGCCTTATTAATGAAAACCAATAACAAAAAAAGAAAACCAATCAAAATATGAACGCAATAAAACAAATGATTGAAAAACAAATCACACCTATGTACAAGTGCATCAGATTGCTTTGACGAAATACTTTTTGAGAAGAGATATATTCACCGGGTAGGTGTCTACAACTCCCTCCAATGTCTGCAATTGAATTGTGCTAGGACCAATCTTTTATGTAATAATGAAAGGTCCGAGCCAAAGACGTTGGAACTTGGTGTACAGATTTTTATCTTTACATTGCTTGTCCCACCTCAAAACCAGGTCACCAATAGAAAACTCCCTATCGGAAGAATATTTTTCATCAAACCATCTCTTCACCATCTGCTGATGATGATACAACTTGTTCTTGGCTATTTCCCTATCCTCCTCTAGCTTCAAGAGGTGTCAATTCTTTGCTAGAGGGGAGAAGAATCATCTTCTTGAACAGACTGGGCCAATTGTAACGAAAGAATGGGGAGATTAGTGGGGAGAATGGCTTCTTTGCCATAAACCAAACAGTATGGGGAGTTTGCAATTGCTACTTTTGGGGTAATTTGATCTTCCCATAATGCATTATACAACTGTGTATGCCAATCTCTGTGATGAGAGGCTATAGTTTTCTTGAGAATATTAATTAGGTTTTTATTTGATGATTCAACCAAGCCATTACCCTGAGGGTAATAATTGGTAGAAAATTTAAGCTTAATTCCCATCTCAAAGGCATATTCAGTTATATCGATTGAAGAGAAGTAGGATGCATTATCGAAAACTAAATACTCTGGAGCACCAAAGCGTGTGACAATCTGGCTGTCAAGGAAAGAGATTACTTGAGTGGCGTTGCATTGTTTAAGAGGAGTTGCTTCAACCCATCTAGTGAAATAGTCCATGGCTGTGAGAATATACTTATGTTGGAGAGATGAAGGAGGGTTTATAGGCCCAACAAAATCCAGTCCCCATTGTTGAAATGGAAACTGAATTGTAACTGGTTGTAAAGGAAATGCAGGTTTCCTAAACTTCCCTGTGCATTTCTGGCATGGCTCACATTTTCTCACATAAGCATAGGCATCTTTAAACAGTGTGGGCCAATAATATCCAACCCTGAGAATCTTGTGTGCTATCATCTCTCCTGAAAAATGGCCTCCAGCTCGACCTGCTTGAAATTGAAACAAAATGTCATCAGTTTCATGTTTTTCCAAGCATTTGAGAAATACTCCATCATAATGTTTTCTAAAAAGAACTTGATCAATGAATTGATAAGGAGCAGACTTTAGTATTAAAGGTCTTCTTTTCTTAAAGTCGAGAGTTTCAGGAGCAAACCCATGGTTCAGAAAAAATTTGATATCGTCGTACCATTCTGATGTCGGGGTATCAATAATGTTAACAACACCTGAGGGAATTTCTTCCTCGTGATCCCATTCAAACTGTTGCTATGCAGGGTCATTGGATTGTGCAGTAAGAAGACAAAGGCCCTGCCCTTTTACAATTTTTTCCGGTCTGATCTCAAGATCATATTCTTATAGCGAAGTCATCCAATGGGCTGTCTTTTCCCCTAACTCTTTCTAAATGAGGATATTCCTGATAGCAGAATATGGAACAATGACTTTGGTTCGGGACTTCAGCAAGTAGGGTTTGTAATGTTGGATATATTTATAAACTACATAGGCTTACTTATCAATCTGTGAATATTTAAGCTATGCACATTTGAATGTTGAGCTCATGAAAGAGATGGGGATTTCTGCATCATTATCATGCTTTTGCGTTAGCATAGCTACATAAGAAAAATCAGTGGCAAAAGTATAAAGAATGAAATCCTTATAAAAATCTGGGGACATGAGGGCAGGAGCTTCTGCAATGGCTTTTCGAATTCTGATAAACACATCTCTATGTTCCTACGACCAAGTAAACTGTACATCTTTCTTGACCAAGAGTTGCAATGGTTTGACTATTTGAGCAAAATTTGGTACAAATCTCCGTAAAAAATTGATCTTACCTAGGAAGGATTGCATTTCTTTGCGCGAACCGGGTAAACCAATTTTTGAAATGGCCTCTGTACATTTAGGGTCAATAACCATACTTTCTTTCGAAACAATGAAGCCTAGAATTTTTCCTTCAGTTACTGCAAAAATAGATTTCTTCGAGTTGAGAGAAATACCGAATTTCCTGCAGCAATCAAAAACTTGTTTTAAAGCGAACACATGTTCATGTCGTTTTTTAGATTAAATACTGATATCGTCAAGGTAAACCACGACAGAATTATGCATTAAACCTTAGAAATCTATATCCATAGCTCTCCGAAAAGTAGCTCCAGCATTGATCAACCCAAAAGGCATCCGTCTGTAAGCAAAAGTACCCCATGGGGTTCTGAAGGCTGTTTTCAATTGATCGTCCGGGGTGACCATAACCTGGTTATACCTCGAAAAACCATCCAGGAGGGAAAACATCTCTGACCTGGCTACCTTCTGAAGAATATTCTCCATAGGTGGAATAGGATAGTTGTCTTTCTCAGAAGCCTGATTTAGGTTCCTGAAATCAACACAAAGTCGAATTTCTCCATTTTTCTTACGGACAGGTACTAAGTTGGCGATCCATTGAGTGTGCTTGACCGGAAAGATAATATGAGCATTGAGTAACTTCTCCAGTTCCTTTTTAACAGAAGACTCTAAACTGGGGTGCATTTTCCACAGCTTTTGTTGAAATGGCTTAACCTCTGGTTTCATGGGTATGTTGTGGAACATGACGCTAGTGTCAAACATTCTTAATTCATCATAAGTCCAGGAAAAGACATCTTTATACTGTTTACACAATGCAATAATGGCTCTGCGTTCTTCAGGGGTGCAATCAATTCTCAAATTGATGAAGCGAGGTTCCTGTTCGGTGCCTAGGTTGACCCGTTCATAATTTAAAGATGAACTTTGAGTTTTACAATTAGTCTGAGATTTGAATTTGTCCTGTAAATCGTAAAAAATTTCTAGATTGATCATCGACTTCGGGATGACATTTGAGGAATCAATGAGAGACTTTTCATGTTATGTTTCATCGATGGCCATTTCTTGAAATGTATCCTAAGCAGTGAGGAAGTCAATTATCTATCGGTCATCATCAAACACTTTCCAATTAGTCACATTATCTGGAATAGATGGTCTGTACATCAATTCAATTGAAAAAGTTTGAGAGATAGACCTTTTAGCAGAATTAGTCTAGAAGCTGTGTTTGCTGATAGATCTGCATCAAAATTTTGTTATCTAGGAACTGATTTAATATTGAATGCTGAAAATGAGTTGGTTAGCTCCCTTACCAGCTTTTGATAATTAGCCAAACGCGGAGACAAATAGTGTATCTTATTTCTGACTTGCTTGACTATAATTTTGGAGTCCCCATAGCACTCTATTACTTGAACACCCAAATCAATGGCCTTCCTAAGCCCCTGCACAAGAGCTTCATATTTGGCTACATCATTAGTACAGTCAAATTCTAATCTGCAAGCAATCATGATTTTCATTCCTTTAGGATTGATAAGAACACAACCCGCTCTAGCTCCCTCCTTGGACTTGGAGCCATCGAAAAATAAAGTCCAGGAGACAGGGTATAATCTAAAATTTGTATTCACATTATATACATTATGCACAATTTCACCAGAAAAAGGTATAGAAGTAACCTGAGTGATATGTGATTCATTATGAATGCTTTCTTCTGGTGAGGCATCAGCTGAGAACTCACTGAAAAAGGTATCGAATGTAAAGTGCTCTGTACGAGAGGTGAGATAGCCAGCAGGTTCACTTGAATCATTAAGATCAGTAACTGTCTATTTCATAAAAGGTTCTCTGCTAATCTTAATTTTATTTGGTTAACCATTGTATGGCAACCATAAGTGGGACCAATCGGTTGCAAAGTAACCCTTAAGTTTCTCTAACTAGTCCCTACTTAACCACATCCCATAGGATTCTGGGATGTCAGCTATCACAATGTCAACTGTCTGATGGATCCTGGGATCAGCTGACAGCGTGAGCAGAACGTTTCTCAATTTTCCAACCACTCTGACTTTGGATCTGTCAAGTTGCACAATCTGGGTTGGACAAGGTTCCCACGTTGCATTCAATTTTCTACAAATAGAGAGGGGCATCACATTTGATGATGCTCCTGAATCTATCATGCAGTTGTGTACATTCCAGTTGAAAATCTCAAAAGTAAGCAAGAAAGGAGGAGTTCTCTTACTTGTTGTTTTTTTATCATTAGTTTTAGTGACATAGTCTAGATTATTATTCTATGACTCTCTAGGCTATTTAACTATCATGTTTTTAGGTAAAGAGTCTCTCATAGCAGGAATATTGAGTAGCTCAAATAGAGATATGTTTGCTTTGACTCTTTTTAGGTCTTCAACCAGGTTGTACTCCATTTGAGGGAGGACTGTATCCTTCTGTGGAACAGTCTTGTTACTTGTGGGAACCGGGGAAGAAGATGAAGGTTCTTGAGGTGGCTGCAGTCTTGACCTTGTGTTATAAGGATGTTGTGTGTTAAACACCACCTTAGGTTCTTCTTCTTCTTCACACATAGGAAGTTCCGAAAAGTAACCCATAACATCGACTTATGGATCATCTTTTGCTTCTTCTTTAGGTAGTGGAGGATCCGGGGTAGTCTGATCGTTAGAAATGTCAGGGGTGACTTGGGATTCTGCTGCCAATGCTCTAAAAATAGAAAAGAGTTCGTTGTTTGTGAGTGCATCTGCCGGATTTGGTGGTGGTGGATTTTGTGGAGGCTGGTAAGGTCTCCTAAACGGTGGCCTTACAAAACCTTTGTTCTGATTGTGATTATCGTTAGTGTTTTTCTTCAAATCCACCATCTCATTCGACATCTTCTGAAGGAATTTCTTCATGTTAGTAAAATCAAATGAATCCTTGTTCTGAATTATGGGTTTAGGGACAATCTCAATTTTCTTCCTAGAAGTGGAAGAATGTCCTTCTGAGGATTCAGGGCTATCATCTAGACAAAAGATGTCTTTCTCAACTTGGATTGCTTCATCAAATGCTTCCAATAGAGTACCCTTCTATGCCCTTTTGACCCATATTGCAATGTAGGGAGGCAGACCCTTTTCATAATAAGCCACCAATAATTCTTCAGTAGGAAGAAGATTGGCAGGAATTCTGTTTTTGAGATATGAAAACCTTTGGTTAAAGTCTTTTACCCTTTCTTTTCATTTGGCTTTCATGGAGGACAACTCTAAGACAAGATCTTGCGGTGTTTTTTCATCCCCGAACTTCTGGGTAAAATGTTTCTCGAATTCATCCCAGGACGTTATGGATTGGGATGGTAAAGCAAAATACCAAGTGGCTGCTCTACCCTCAAAAGTGTATGGAAAGAGTCTACATACTACATCCTCATATACCACGCTTCTAAGCCTAATTGCTTGCATAAAAGTTTTTATGTGATCCAACGCAGCGTTTTATCATCAGGGTTGAATTTAGGAAACCATTTTTCAGGATTCTTTGGTAATCTATGTTGATCTCCTAGTATGAAAACTGCACCTTGGTCAAGCCAAGGTCTGTTTTGACCTTCTCTAGCCATTGGAGGTTCTTGTTCTTCTTCTTCAGATGACGAACTAGAATAATTTTCTACGTCCGAGGAAGATGATGAAGATGGAGGGGATGGTGGTGGACCACCGAATCCAATATTTGGTTGACCTTGTGTTCCTACGAGAGTGGCCTCGTGGTTATATTCAGGAGAGTCTGGTCGATTGACTAGGTCTTGGTTTTCATATTGGAGATTAGCTATATGTCGATCCTGTGTGTTAAAACTATCAGTCGGTTGAATCGGTGGATTAGAGGTCTGTGAGGCGGGAACTTGTTGTTCTTCCCGGTCGCTAGACTGCAAAACACCGTCTAAGTTTAGAGCTGCCAGACCGCGTCTTCTTTGATCGGAAAGACGTTGTTGTTCTACTCTTAAAACCCTATCGGCGCATGTTTTCAATAACTGTTCTAACGAAATGGGTCCCCTTGAGGGCGACGTGAAGATGATTTCTCCTATGTTCTCCTGTCGTACCACTCATGTAACGGGTATAACTGTAGGTTGTGCAGATGTAACAGGGAGAACTGTAGGTTGCGAATCAGTTGGTTGTTCAAGTATTGAATCCCTAGTCTGGCTTCGGGTTTGAACCGTTGAAGTACTTGCTTGAGGAGGCTTATTAGTAGTTTGCTTAGGCATGTTTTACTAATGGCCCTCCTTCTAGCGCCATTTGTTGATGCCTCGAGGGTGCAGGGTGAGTGCGAAATGCTGGAATGGGTTCCAAGGCACACAACAGGGGATGAAAACCCATCCAAAGGCTTCAAAAGACCCTATGCAAGGGCAATTCTATCCTCGAGCTGTTTGGTGTGGTGATCACCCATGGATATTTGGCCTCCGATGGCACTCTATGAGTAAAATATTTGATCATGAAAGATCAGTTTTCCTATCAAGGAAAACAAAGTGAAAACTAGTTACTGAAATCTAACTTAACCTACCTAAGGTAAGAACCTATTCTGAGTCAAATCTAGCCTAAAAGGAAGAGTTGATGTCATGCAGTTCAGAATTGAAGTGAGATGGATAAGTGATTAAGTACCTTAAACAGAAATGTCTTCGGGTTCTTCACTTGTTAATTAAAGCTTTATCAATTAAGAAATTAAGTGACAATTCTTCAAAGTGTTTAAGCCCATTCAAATACCTGATCTATAATCATTGTGTCAATTGAAAAATTAACAACTGATTATACATATTTAGTTGCATCGAATCATTTGCAGAAATATAAAAGTGAGAACTGTTCAATCAAAGAAATTTAATAGAACAATTCAGAGCATGAGTCAAAACATACAGAAAAATCAATATGAAGGATCTTATACATCAATAAGTGATCTGCAATCGATTGAACGCATAGCTGACGACAATTTGAAACATTTAACTCAGCGATTCTCAAAGAAAGTTGAAGAACACAAGAAGGTGGATAAATATAACTTTACTGCATATAAAAGTCTTATACAAAAATTACAATGGCTCGAATTCTTCAATCCATACTCCTACTGAATCGTAATTCCAAAATTCCCAACCCTTTGTGAAGGGAAACATTCCTCCTTAAATACTAAATTTTACCCAAAATCTCAAAAGGAGAAATTATACAAAATAGAAATTACAAAAATCGGCTCCAACCATCGATCCAATAAAACTTGCTTCTTTCCATCTTGAAGGATTTTTCCGCCACCTTATTACCAAAAAGATGTTACAAAGACTCGCTCTTTAATCAAATAGGGTCTCATGGCACCATAAAAATTCAATAACAAAATGTTCATTATCTTCGACATGTGGCATGGTTTGTGAAACATCTATTGTAGGAAATTCAGGATCAGGTAATTCATGGTCAGAAACAGAGAAATCCATAAAGGATTTACTTCAGAAACAGTGGCCGGTACGTCAGGTTCTCCATTGATTATAAAGTCTTGTATGACATCATCATCAAGGTTGTCTGGTTCTTCCAGAATTTCCTTGCTCTACCCCATGGAATTTTTCACATAGGAAGATAACGCTTCAAAGTCCTCTTCACTACTGCCGCTGCTAAGATCAGGAATACTTGCATCAAATGGTGGTGACAACGTTTCTTGATACAACAAGGGGTAAAGTTCCTCATTATCAACATGAATATTAGAAAGTTCACCTCCTGCATGGAAATTACTCATCCTAGATAAATCTTTAGATAACAGGATGCCCAAAACGCTACGCAGAAAGCTTCCTATTACAGAAAGCAATGAGCAATGTAGAATTTTCACGTTAATTGCTACTTTAAGACCAACAGGCAAGGTAATGCCGATTGAGAGAGGCAAGTTGCAATGATTAAACTTACGCAATGAACCCATTATAATTACTTCAACTGTCATGAAAAAAACCAAGATTTGAGTTTAAGCTTGTGCAAAGTACAGGTTCAATTATTGCTTGCATAATTTTTAATTGCTTTTACGACCACATCATTATAGGAAACCCCCCATCGATAATTATAACTGGTAATTAATAATGGAAACGGAGGCTGCGGTGATAGAATTGACCTGCAAAAAATCTCGATTAGGAGTTCCAGTACACGGGTGATTAGTTCTTCACACGTAACAAATCGGATCAATCTAACCCAACTTCGATGAGAAGGATAGAAGCTTTGAAATCATATTTTAAGTGAAAAGAGATGATCATTAATAAGCGAAGCAAAAACGACAAAACATCAAAATTCGAGACCAGACACGATGAACTTAAGGCAGAGCAATTGTGTCCATCCAACATGAAGCAATTGACAATCTTGTAGTAGTATCCACTGTTACAAATTATACAGAAAAACTGATAATTTGGGAGAACTAGCTTTCCATAGACAAAATAGCGCATCCTGACATAACTGATTACCCAAAATTAACGTGGCCGAAAATTCATAGCAATGGACGGCTGAGATTAGCTAGAGCGGGATGCGGAATTGAATTCAATTACGTTCACGAAGTTTTTATTCAAAGATTCCACAAGCCGAAATCCAAAAGTACGGATTTGCGGGTTCACAAAAATGAAAGTAAAAAAAAGGATTTCCAAAAGCTGAAAACCTACTGTGCGGGTGGTTGGCTTCGGAACGTTGAACTGTGATGTAAAATATCCATCTCGGAAGCCGAATCCTGAAATTACGGTTTGCGGGTTTCAGGAGCACCCAGCAAATAAACGAAAAATGACCATCCCGAGAGCCAAATGCCGCCATTGCGGAGTTCGGGTTTCATGGTAATTATTCCTTGGTTTTATTACTGATAAATTCTGCAACCCGCAAATGTCGGGTTGTGGATCGCGGGATCACTAAATACCAAAATTTCAAACAACAGTCCCGTAACCTGCAAATGTCGGGTTGCGGGTTTCAGAGACTCCAAATGCTAATTTTCGGAATGATGATAACAATCAACAAAATAATAATAAAATTAGCTTTCTTTTCCTTTTAGACCGAAACACCTTGGAAAAATGAACAATAGTTGCAAAAAAACAAACCAAAGGCATGGGTGAAGAACATTAGAGGTAAAATCAAAATTCTAACATTTACAAAATGACTCACCCAAACACCATAGTGTTTATTAAGATCGGGGATCCAATGCTTAAGTAAGCATGGGATCTGTTGTGGCCACAACAGGACCCCATTCCACTCGCAGAAACACTTCACAACATGCCTTGAATTCACGAATGCAGAGCAAGTCCTGGTAGCTGCCAGGCTCGTAACGGATTGACATTGTTGAATAGAGGACAAGGGATGCAATAAATTGCAAGAGACACGGCTTGATGGGATCTGGAAAGACAAGGGCAATCAGAATGAAGGAGAATTCGCTCAGGCGTTAGTTTAAATGTTGATCCATTCGAATGGTTAAATGATCGTGAGCAGGGATTTAGCATGCTCGAGTGATCATGTCATCATGCCAAAAATATTTGAATCATGTGCCATCATGAAAATATGTGCATTGATGAATTTGTATGGTGATGATATATTCAACCATTTCCAAAGTAAACTTTGGACAGGTTGAATGTAATGTTCATCATGAGATATTAAGCATAAATAGCATAAAAGAACATGATGACTTTCAATTAATAAATGACAGATCACATGCATATAACTTAATGAGTTAAAACCTTATAATAGCCATAAAATGATTCTCAAAATTTCAATAATGCATGGTGAACCAATTCATTTGATGAAGTCGAAATGAGAAAAGGAGTGAGATTGAGTGCAGGGATAACGTTTGATTGATCCCTGGTATGGTTAGTCAATTGGATTTTACCAGAAGAATTCAAAAATTAGATTCCTAACACACTTAATCATGCTGTTATACACGATGGTTTCATTCGGTACTTCATTCGACACTTCATTCTGATCGTCGTTCATTTGCCTCATTCGAATCATCATTCAACCGTTCATTCGGTCCTCCATATGGACATTCTGTACCAAAATGTGCTTTGTCACGGATATGAGTGCTGCTGATTATTCAGAGAATTTTTCTGGGGCAGTCAACACACAAGAGGATGATGTAAGCCTGCTTTCCTGAAGCTTTTAGTCGCACTTCTCTTGATTTATCATGGATTCAAACAATCTTCTGCTACTTGCATTATCCTAAAAACACCCATCATTTTATTAGAGATAAATGAACTTTTTTATAAATAATCAGAAAGTAAAAACAGTTCTAAACCTCCCCCAAACCAAAAATATGGCGTGTCCTCAAGCCATCAAAGAAAAAATTATTAATATTCAAATATTTTCACTTAATAATTTAGCCGATAGCTCTAAAATGCTGTGATAATTTTTTTATTTTTTATTTTTGTAAAAAAAAGAAATCCTAACTAATAAATGGAGGTGATTCAGATATGTACATTCAACAAAAATAACAGTGCTTAGGAAGACCATATGAATAATAATAGTACAATTAATAGGAAAAATTCCATAGGAAAACCAGTCATCCATGACTCATTTTAAAGATCTCTTCTCATCCCAAGAATATGGATAAAGTTCACCCTAGAGTTTGTAAGATTTTTATAGTTATGGGTCCCATTTCTAGGATAGTCATACCGTAGGTATTGTTTGAGTTAGATGACAGGTTCCAAGTCCAAATTACGACCATTCTCTAATGACAATATAAATAATTGGTCTAAACATGTATTCGTATACTCAAGTTTTTTAGATGATCCATGTGTATAGCGATGCGTTAACCAAACCTCTTTTACCTGATATTGCCCCACTGTCAGCAGGCCTGTTCAGTACCCTGGCGGGTTTATCTTGGTACCATGCAAGCATAGCCCCGCTGCCAGCGAGCCTGTTTAGTACCCTGACGGGTTTACTTGCATTTACCGAGCTTCCTTGTTTAATATTTTACTTAGCATGGACCCGCTTCCAGCGAGCCTGTTCAGTACCCTGGTGGGTTTTCTTCGTATAATGATTTTTTTGTTTTTGTAAGGAATCCAGTTGGCACTAGAGTGTGCTAATCCTACTAAACACATAATTCAAACTTTTAGAGCAAACCTTATGAGTAACTTAATTTATAATATCCTGAATTGTAGATCATGTCAAAAGATAATAACCTAAAGTTGTTCTTTGACCTCTCAGTCCATCTTCTTCATAAAAGATCAGTAAGGTTCCCCACAAAATAGATCACTCACTTTTGGGCTACCTTTTTAAAGAATGCTTAAGAGAGAAGTTTCGATAATTAGTCTAGGATGAACTACTAGTCCATAGGTGTAAAATAGAACTTTTGAAAATCATGATGATTAAAATAGGTCTTAAGCAATTGTTCTAATGATAAATCAGAAATGTGCATGTCTGAATCAAATACCATATACATAATCATAGAAGAAAGTGGTTAGAAATGATATAAATGACACTTTAACTTTTCACTATAAATTTTCAATTTTTAACAATAATTGAAAGAGGAGTTAGGATGCATTATGATTTTTTTTCATAGCACTTCCCCTTTTAGGTAATATTGCATAAGCTGATTATAGAGATAAGGTTCTTGTAATCAAACTGCAAAACCACTTGTTAGATGATCGAAATTTATTCAAAACAAAAACATATGTACAAGGAACAATCATATGAAATTTTATTAAAATTAGGGAAAGGAAAAGAGTTTTCCTATTTTAATTGACAAGATTCCATAAGCTGATCGTAGGAGTGAATTTCCTATATAGATGCAATTAACTGTTAGAAATGACTCTTATTTAAAAAAAAAAATATATTTGCATAGATACAAATGAAAATAACCCAAAATAATTCAAGAACCAGGAGAAGCAGGAATGACTTCCTCTTCTACCAGCTTTATTTCATGTGAGTGGTCGAATTTCTTCCTCCTGAGGGTTTGGTTCATCTAGATGTTGAATATGAGGTTGTGTTGTTTGTCCGTGAGCCTCATCTTCTTGATTATTACATGTGTGTGTATTTTGCAAGGTTTTCCCAGACCTTAAATTAATTTCGTTTATCTCTAGCATATCCACAACATAAGTTGGAAATTGTACCATTTCAGTATTGTAGGCTTGTTGCTGTCCTGCCCTGTTGTTGTTAGGGTTTGGAATTGGCTGGGAAGGAATTGGTGGAGGTCTGGGGGGTGGTTGATTTGGTGGTGGGGGCATGATGAGTGGCTGTTGCTGTTGCAATGGAGCTCTCAAATTCGATGAATAAGGGTATGGGTTGCCATTATTGTAATGTCCCCATTTTCACCCCCTTCGCATTAAATCGTAAATGATGTAAATATTGTTATTTAATCATGGTGAGGAGCTCAAGGCCAAGGCCCCACCATTGATTTAGAATTTTATGTATCGGCAATTAAAAATAGACGCCTACGGTTCTTGTGCTAGATAGGCACAATGTAAATTAAGACATCATGTAAATACGAATTTTAATGAAAAACCCACAACTAGCTATGTAATGCAACAAAGAGATGGGGGCATGATTCTACAAGGAATAGGGAGGGAAACTATTCAAACCCTTGAGCCAGTGGTGTTAATCCATGTGTCATGAGAAAACCCATAAACCACCAACTACCCATTTTGGGTTATGGACCCAATCATTTAATTCTTCTAGAAATTGGTTGAGGTAGTTAATGCCTTGGGAATGAAGAGGTATGGCAACCAATTTCGTGCATGGGCAAGCCATCAACCTAGGAATTCGTATTTTTGCTTCTTGGGGCAAGAAAACACCCATGAAATGGTGCCCAAAGCCATTCTGAGCATATAGTATTCCTCTCTCACGCAGATTAAGATTGATGGAAGTTACATTCACGTTTTTCATAAAAAATGTAGGGTTTTCCTTGCCCAGAAACTCGTTTTTTGTCTTGGATAGTAGCTGGGAAGAAGGGGCTGCGATTTGGGACTGTATGGAGATCGTTTTGTCCCAGAATTGCCATGGGAATTTTTCCTAAAAACGGTTTCTGCTTCCTGGGGTTTTCCCAAACCTCCATTGTTCATTTTTAGCCTTCCCACGTTTTTCTGAAGCTCAGGGAATCATTTTCATGCTTATCACTGTACAAACATTTTTCTCCTGTCCAGCCATTGTAGTTAGCTGATTATTTGCATCCCTGTTTGATTTGGAGACTGTAAGCAAGAGATTGGAGTGGTAGTGGACAGAGAGGGCTTGATAAACCTAGTGGGGGAGATAACCTCTCAAGAAGATCAAGAGGGTTTGGCTACTCTTCTATGCACACCCTGAGAGCACTAGATGGGGAAGGTATGGCTTGAGGGACTGTGCAGCAGTGAAAATAATACTTCCTTGTGCAGGGTGTGTAGGTATTGTGGGTGCCAAGCTAGATAGATCTTATAAGGTTACCCCTGGCTCTGTGCTTAAGCTCACTAGATTAGCCACTCTTCCTTTACATTTCCTAGTAGCCTAATAAACCCAATTGTAGATTGGCTTGGCTCATCTTGGTGTATGCTTGGCTATGTGTGAGTCTGTTGTTCCCTGATTCCTTGTAGAGATCATGCCCAGCTCAGGGGTGGCAGTGTGTGGAGATATTGATGATCACAATTGGCCTATGGTTGGGTGGAACGTTGCAGTTGCATAGCTAGTTGCTTGGGACTACTTTGTTAAGATAAGTATTCTCTTTTATAAATTCTGCAATGTCTTTATTCAATGGTTGTCACAGAAATGTGAATGTATGTTAGATATTAAACATGATTTTTAATTCCGTTGTGTTTCTATAACATGCACATGTATATGTCTTTTTATCAATGAGTTTTTACTTAATGGATATGGGGCTAGATGCCCGGATTTAGTGTCACGTCCTCTCTATCATGCCAGTATGATGGGAGGGGACATTACATTTTGGTATCAAAGCTGCTGGTTGCAGCATTGGACCTCTATGGGCCAAATCAGATTACAGTCACATGGGAAGGTCCCTTCCTGATCACCTCCTGCTGAGCAGCGATCATCACTGAAAGAAGGAAAGATTTCAAATTTTCCTAAGAGTTTTTGGAAATTTTTTGTTTAAGTCTGTTTCGGGAAGAACTCGGAAGTCTTCGCCGCAACGCGGAAGAGTTTGGCAAGTTGGCTCGAAACTGCGGAAGGATTTCGCGAGTTGTTCCACAACGCAGAAGAATTCGGTGAATTGCCCTGAAACTGCGGAAGGATTCGGAAAATCGTCCCGCAATTTCAGAAGGGCTCAGTAAATCGCCCTGCAACTGCGGGAGGACTCAGCAAATCACCCCGCAATTTTGGAAGAACTCACTGAGTTGCTCTGAAACAAGGAATTTTAGCCATTTTTCAGGGAGATTTTCAGGTGCCGAAAATGGAAAAATTGCCATGGAACTTATGCGCCAGATTGCGCGAAATGGAAGGATTTACAAAACAAACAAAAAACGAGGGCGTTGCCCTTGACCCGCCCTGCAGTGGCGCAGGGAAGCCACAAGGGAGCAATCCCCCTTGACCCCCATCATTCCCCCGTCATATGTTGTTGATTGTGAGAAAATTCTATGATTTGACAAATTGTCAATACAATATTTTCCCACGTGCATGAAGTAATTATGAATTTCTGAGAATATAATGCAGCTAACAATTGTGTGGATGAACACATTTTGCAGAATCACAGTTACATCAGGGCAGCACTCTAGATAGTACAATTGGAAAGTTTTAGATCTTGGTTGGGCCAAGAAAATCAACATTATGGGTGATGCACAGGATCCTTATGAGCCGGAGACAGATGCCATGGGGGAGAACATACATGTTGAGAATGCTGAAACAGAATCTAATGGGAGAAGAAATCAAGAGACTCCTCCAGGTATTGCAGCCACCATGAGAAGCCTAAGGGTGGAGTTGCAAAGCTGTAGGGAAGATAATGAAAGGATGATTAAAGCTCAGGAAGAACAAAATCAGCTGAATGCAACCATGCTGCAGAGTTTAACAGACATCCAAGGGAAAATAAACTTTGGGCATCAGACATCAAATCCAAAAAGGGGTGGGAGTAGTTCTAGAAGGAATTCTCGTAAGAGGGCCAGTAGCTCAAGAAGAGTTTCTACAAACATAACATATACTCCAGAAATCTCTTCTAATGAATCATACATTAGAGATATTTTGAGGTCAAAAAAGGGTCTCCTAAGAGATGTACTACAAAAATATGAGATATATTAAAATATTATGAATTGGGGTTTTTATGGGGTAGGTATATATGACAAGTCACCTCTCACACTATTTTCTATGCACAATATAAATAACCATGGTTGAGTTACTTTTCAAAATTCACTAGAAATAAAATTAATAAAATAAGTCTACATTGATGTGACTAAGATTCATTGTAAATTCCCAAAAATGTATTGTGCTTTAACATTTATTTGTCTTGAACTTGCAAATGAAATTAAATAATAAAAAACATTTTTAAGAGCTTTTTTTAAAATTTTATGTTGACTTTTTATATTTAGTACTTTTCTCATGAATTTAATAATGTAATTTAATTGAGAATTTATTTACATGTAAAATGTCAATAATATTATTATAATCCACATTGCATTATTATTATTATTATTATTTATTAAATCTATTATTATTCTTTATTAGTTTGACATTATGTTATTAAATAGAATGGAGTGAATATATAATTTAAAATTAAAAACATAAAAATGATAATATATTATTTTATAAAAAAATGTGATTTAGGACTTTCTTTATGAATTAAGAGTACTTCACTTGAAAATGACAATAATATTATTTTATGAAAAGACTATCATTATGAGTACTTTACTTTATGACTTAAAAGTACTTACACCACTACCTTGGTTAACTATGTGTTTTCATCCACCATAGAAAATTTGACAAATAAACATTCTTAACTCATGCAATGCCACCTCACCAAGGGGGATGATGTCATCTACTAGAATGTGATTGGTTGTATTTTATAGTACATTTTCTTTGTTTTGAGGCCCTTTTTTGACCTCAAAATTTCTCTAATGTGACTCTGAAGAATCCATTAAGGGTTCAAGCTCTTCATCTTGCAGGAGTAAGAGGAAGAAGCACTACAAGAACAGTTCGCATGGGGAATTTAAGAAGGCAAAACCTCCTACATTTGATGGAGAGGTAAAGTCCGGTCAAGAAGCTAAAGCTTGGCTTCTTGGGAGGAGAAAGTATTTCCAAGTCCAAGACTACTCGAGAAATATGAAGGAAAGGGTAGCCATCTTCAACTTGAATGGAAGAGCATCTATATGGTGGGAACACATCAGGAAAGTGAAGAAGATCAATGAAAGGAAGATTGTGTGGAAGCAGTTCAAGAAATACTTCAAGCAGAAGTACCTCTCTGACAGGTACTATGATGATAAGATCAAAGAGTTCCATGAGCTGAGATTGGGACAATTGAGCATGGAAGAATATGCAAACAAATTATGGGAGCTGCTAAGATATGTCAGGTACATTCGAGATGATAAGGTGAAAATTCAGCGTTTCCTAAGTGGACTGCCCTAGTCATATAAAGATAGAATTGAGTTTGATTAACCTCGAACTCTAGAGGAGGCTATACGAAAGGCCAAGTATTGCTTTGATCAAAACAGAAGCAAACCAGAATTCCATAAGGCATGGAAGGATAGGAAAAACAAAAAGTTTGATCAAAGGAAGAAGGGGTTCAAGCCTCCCCAATTCCAGAATCAGCAAAGGCAACCATCACAGGTTGTGACTAAGCCAACTAGGATGATGGGAGACAAGCGAAGAGATCCAAAGGAGCCAAGAGAACCACTTCAATGTTGGGGCTGTGGAGGAGACCACATGCTTAGGAATTGTCCACATCAGAATGGGAATTCAAATCAAGTTCACAACATCCAAGGAGCTGAAACTGTGGGTCAAGTGGCAAGGACAATCCCTAGAATCTATGCAGCTCTAGATGACCGCCAGGCAGATCATCAGTCAACTGTGGTTGAAGTTGAAGGTAAGATTGCTCAGCAATCTGTTTCTATTTTGATTGATCCTGGATCTACTCACAGCTATGTCACTCCTAGAATTGTTGAGATTTGTGCTTTTAAGAAATTAAAGCATAGTAAATCATGGTTAGTTCAACTAGCCACTGGAACCAAGAGAAAAGTTAGTGAAATAGTAGAGAAATGTCCATTAGAGATGGATGGGCTATTCACTTATGCAGATATGAATATTTTTCCACTTGGTTCCTATGATATTCTCATTGGAATGGATTGTTTACAAGCGTACAGGGTTAAACTTGACTGCTACAATAAGACATTTGAATGCATAGGCGAAGAAGGAAACCCGAGGGTTGTAAAAGGCATTCCAAAGGTGACTTCTGTTAGACAGGTTTCAACCATGCAGCTGAAGAAGTTCTGTAGGAAGGGATGTCAATTGTATGCAGCCCACATTTTAGAGGCAGCACAGAATGAAACTCTTAAATTGGAGGACTATCATGTATTGCAAGAATTCAGGGATGTTTTTCCTGGTGAGATTCTAGGACTCCCTCCAAAGAGAGACATTGACTTTATAATTGAACTTGTGCTAGGAGCGGCACTGGTGTCTAAGACACCCTATAGGATGAGTACACCGAAATTGATAGAATTGAAAATGCAATTACAAGAGTTGCTAGAAAAGAAATATATTAGGCCAAGTGTGTCCCCATGGGGAGCACATGTTCTATTTGTGAAAAAGAAAGATGGAACACTCAGGTTATGTATTGACTACAGGAAGTTGAACAAAGTCACTGTGAAGAACAAATACCCATTTCCCCGAATGGATGACCTTTTTGACCAAATGAGAGGAGCAAAGGTATTTTCAAAGATTGAATTGAGGTCTGGTTACCATCAGGTAAGAATCAAAGAAGAAGATATTCATAAGACAGCCTTTAGAATGAGGTATGGACACTATGAGTTTGTAGTAATACCATTCGGTCTCACAAATGCACCAGCTACATTCATGTGTCTCATGAATAATGTTTTTATCAAGTATTTAGACAAGTTTGTTCTTGTATTCCCAGACGACATTCTCATCTATTCTAAGAATGAAGAAGAGCATGAAGAATATTTGAGAATGACAATGCAATTACTAAGGGAGCATAAGCTGTATGCAAAGTTGAGCAAATGTGACTTTTATAAAGACAAAATTCATTATTTGGGTCACATCATCTCCGACGAAGGAATATCTGTAGACCCTGAGAAGATTGAAGCCATTATGAATTGGCGAACTCCAAGGAATGTGATGTTATGAACCTGCAATAAGTAATTAATGAAAATACACGAGATATCAGAAATAATAGAACAGAATCACTTATATATTGATCACGGGCCACTTCAAGGGGGCAACCTCCTTTGAGCAAGCTCAATACAATTAACTTCACGGTGCCTTCAATGACCTCAACACACACTTATATACTAAGTCTATGCCCAATACTATGAGTCAAAACCATGGGACATATAATACTACAGGACGACTTACAAAGCATATGTGTCAAATACTATGGGTCAATACTATGGGCTAATATAAACTATGGATCAACAAATACTACGAGATGACTTACAAAGCATATGTGTCCAACAACAATATACTAACATAGTAAAGAGAAGGGTTGACATAGGTTCCTAACATCCCCTCTCCCTTAGAAAAAGCTTTGTCCTCAAAGCTTTGGTTGGAGAAATTGCTGCAGAATCTGAAGGAGTGGTTCCCCGATAGCATCCTCGGGTTGTATTTCGGGCTACTGACGCCTTTGGAGTGTCAAGGAGGATTGCTTGGAAGGATGTAGATGAAGAAGAACCCTATCAGCTGCGTGGAAAATGCGCTCAAAATGGTGTTGATCGGCTTGTTGTTTTAGACGAATTCTGGCCAGGTGAAGATTGTCCTACAGAATGAGAAGAATCTGATCGTGGTTTCGAAGAACCGAGTCAATTTCCTGAACTGGGGAGCTGCTAAGGGTGTATGGAAGAAGAACTGGTGGTGTTTTTCCATAGACTACTTCATATGGTGTCCTTTGAGATGTGGTATTGTACCACCAGAGTGCTGCTAGGAAATCCATAGAAATAGTTGGCCGAAGCTATGTAGGGATGGGCAAGGGTTTGAGCAATCCCGAAAGGAGTGTCGTTTCCCCCTTGTTGACTTGGAAAGTATCATCGTCAGCCACCATCTGTTGAATTGTCATTTTTAGTCCCTGCCAAAAGAAGTTACATTGTTCCTGGTCATACATTTGGCAGAACCCAGAGTGCCTTGTTGATGAAGAAGCATGGAGTTCATAGAAGAGATAGCCCTGTTGAACATATTGCAACCAATTTGGAACAAGCAAAGAAAGAGCTATAAGAGAAACTGGGTCATCAATTGTGCGAGAAGGAGCATCTTCCACCATATTGTCCTTACCCTTCTTGTAAGTGATCACATAGGGATAACCCATGAGTTGGATAACCCATTTCAGGTGTGTTGGGGAGGAGACCCATTGTTCCAGAAAATTTTCCAAACTCGGGAGATCAGTCTTGATGCAAAAATAATTCCCTAATAGGTATGGCTGCCACTTCTGTATTGCATGCAAAATAGCCATCAGTTCCTACTGAGAGGTAGATGTGGCTAAATTCTTACCAGAAAGGTCTCTTGAAGGAAGCAAGCGCATTGGTTCAGCAAATATACCTGCATATCTATCCATGGAAGTAGTGGAGACGGTTGATGGGTGCATCTAAATGGAATTGAGTTGAGTGATAACACCATGTGAATTCTTGTTAGGGATTTTTTCTACGCAATGTGAACTGATGATGCAGAGAGACCCTGGTTGTAAGCCCATAAATTTGTGTTGTGCCCCATTGACTTTAAACTGCATCCAAATTTCAGCAAAATCCCATAAGATGGGGCCAAGTGTGCGTAGCCATTGAACGCCCAAAACCACATCACATCTGCCTAATGACAAGGCAAACATGTCAGAGTGTAGGTTATAATCTTCCATAGAGATACTCACATTGTGACACTTCCCCTTGCAAGGTAAGGTGCCCCCATTGGCAACCATGACTTCAAAGTTGGAGCAAGGATGGACAAAACAATCAGCCTGTTTGGCAATCCGAGGGTCAATGAAGTTATGAGTGCTACCAGAATCAATGATTATGGTAAGAGGGAGCTTCTTGAAGTATCCCCTGACCCGCATTGTTTGTGGGGTGGTGACACTGGTTATAGCATGGAGAGAGATCTCGGGTGGGTCGTCCTGAGATGGGGTGTCAACAGGCGGGTATTGAATGTTGACCTGATCATCTACTAAAGCTGTAGCTTCTTCACCAAGTTCTAAGGCAGGCGGAGAATCCACATCCAAGAGATAGAGCTTTTGTTGAACACATCTATGTCTCTGAGTGAATTTCTCATCACAATTATAGCAAAGCCCTTTTTCTCGGCATGTCTGCATTTCTATTTCAGACAAATGCTTGATAGGAGTTGGTTGAGGAGCAGGCGTGATGGGAGGTCGTTGGGAACCCATATTTCTGAAGGGAACAAAGGTGGGTTTGGAGTGTTGTTGAGATGCGATCTTGTCCTCATCCAGCTTAGCCAACCCTAGGACTTCCATCATTGTGTTGGGACAAAACATTTTGACCTCTGAGCGGATTTCATCCTTGAGACCACTGATAAAACAACTCCTGTAGAATTCATCAGAAAATCCTTCTGTGTGATTGGACAATTTCTCAAATTCTGTCTGATACTCTCTCACTGTGCCAATTTGGTGACGTTTAGTGAGTGCTCCTGTGAAATCATCAAAAGCACTAGGACCAAATTGTGGCAAAATGAGTTGGCAAAAATCTGTCCAGTTTGGCTCGGGATGAGCTTTGATGTACCAACGGTACCATTGAAGGGCTTCCTATTCCAAATGAAAGGATGCAAGTGGAACTTTCTAGGCATCATAAGTATTATGCAGAATGAAATGTTTTTCTTCTCGATATATCCATCCAGTCAAATCAGTACCATTGAAGCGAGGAAAATCAAGCTTCGGCCCATGAAAATTGCTGGAAGAAGAGAACCCGGTGGCTACAAAAGATTCTGGCTGTCTGGTATTGTTCATGGCTGAATGCTGAAGATGGAGGCTGAATAATTTTTCATCCAAATCTTAGAGTTTGGTTTGGATGGCTGCAAGTGCTTCCTCCATCGTGTGTGCTCCTGCACGGGTGACAACCATAACCAGTTTTTTTTTTTTTTTTTTGGTGGAATGGGTAGAAAAACACAAACAAAAGATGATTTTGTAAAGGGAAATTTGGATTGGGGAAACAAGCTGATGGATAATTGGGGTTTGACTAGATTTTGGACATTGTCGAAAGGACAAGAAAGCAAAAAGGGGGATTTCAGAAGCGGGGTGATAGAATGAGAAAATTTGGCAGAGAGGGACAAAGAAGAAGAATTCAGAAAGGAACTATGTGGTAAAATTTGAAGGTGATTGGGTGAAATCTGAGGAAGTTATGGCAAACCCTAAAAATAGATAAATGTGGGATTTTGGGCTTTGGGAAGGGGAATTGGGGATAGGGTCCTCAAGAATCAAAGATGCAAAATGGGATGACAGGGGTTCCCCGAAAATTTCAAGGGAAACAGAGTGAAAACAAGGGAGATATGGAGAAAAAACTGATTTTTTTTTTTCCCAGAAATGGATCGGCAACAACGGCGCGGAAGGGATCGAAAACGGCTGGATCTGAAATGGCGACTGGATCTGGAACGACTATCAGAATAGATCTGAAACGGCTGGATCTGGAGCGGAAGTGATCAGCAACAGTTCAACTAAAAATAGATATGGACCCTAGGTATGTGCGGCTTCCTATCGGTTCAAGTGTTTCACTCGGCCACCAATGCTGTCTGACGGCTTGCATATTGGGGCAGTACCCCTCACTCCACGGCTCAGGTAAAATTGATAACCGCTTTTCCACAAACGACAGCTCTTGGTTTACCTTATGGGTGGGAACTAGTCAATCAGGTAGGGGTCGGTGCCCTTTTTGCTGGCAGGTCCTCTCAATGGGCCAGCTACTTTGGGGTTCCTGTGGTACTCCTCACAATGAGTTTTAGGGCTTATGCCCAAGTACTTCCCACAGTTAAGCGGATAGGTATTATTCCCAAATCCGAAGCTGCAACAGATGCGAAAAAAAAATTTGGCAGAAATTCCACCCAACGAGCCCAAGAAAGTGCTCTGATACCAGATGTGATGAACCTGCAATAATTAATTAATGCAAATACACGAGATATCAGAAATAATAGAACAGAATCACTTTTATATTGATCACAGGCCACTTCAAGGGGGCAACCTCCTTTGAGCAAGCTCAATACAATTAACTTCACGATGCCTTCAATGACCTCAACACACACTTATATACTAAGTCTATGCCCAATACTATGAGTCAAAACCATGGGACATATAATAGTACGGGACGACTTACAAAGCATATGCGCCCAATACTATGGGTAAATACTATGGGCTAATATAAACTACGGATCAACAAATACTACGGGATGACCTACAAAGCATATGCGTCCAACAACAATATACTAACATAGTAAAGAGAAGGGTTGACATAGGTTCCTAACATGTGATTGATGTAAGATCTTTTATGGGCCTTGATGGTTACTACAGGAGGTTTATCAAAAGATTCTCTGTAGCTAGGGTTTTACCCCTAGCTTGTGCAAATGAGCACCTACTAAGGAGAAGGGACTCCTTAGTAGCAGTTTAGTAAATTGTAAATTAAAATGCTAAAACAAAAATGTAAATTACTCTAAACATATGCATGAAACAAAAGAGACAAGATATAAAGAATGGTTTTTGTATTGATTTTACCTCCAATGTGAAGGTTGGTGAAGCTCTCTAGCTTGTGCAAATGAGCACCTCCAATGTGAAGTTTGGTGAAGCTCTTGCAATGGCCCAAGAGGGTTGCTCCAAGCTCCAACTTGCTCCTTCTCTTTCTCCAAATGATGGGAATGGGCCAGAAAGGGGCTCTCAAGGTGAAAGTAGCTCAAGGGTGAGCTAGGGTTTCAAGAGCTATTTTGGCAGAGTAAGGGTGCTTATGATTGTGGGTGTGAAATAAGGGGTCTCCATCACCTATTTATAGTTTTTTGGTGGTGGAGTGTTGGCCCATGGTTTTGGGAACCATATGGTTTAGGTCAGCTGTATAGGGTTTTTTCCTCCATTTTCCTCATTATTTTATATTTTTATTCCCTTTTTAGAGGGTTTTTACTATTTTAGAGGAATTTTGGATATTTTTTGAGGGAAAAAGGGGTTTTAGCCTTTTTTAGGCCTTTTTTATGGTTTTGTGGCCTTTTGGAGGCTTTTTAGTGGGATTTTCAGGGTTTTCAAGGGAAATATGGTAGGAAAATGGACAAATGAGCCATGTAATGGGGTAGATGAGGTAGTGAACACTTTTTGGGTGTTAACAGATTGCCCCCTGATGTGTGAGGACAGGAGCTCATCGTATGGCCAATGGACATCATAAGTCATGTAAGGTTTTCCTGGAGTGTGGAGAAGAGAAGAAACAAACTGAAGCCTGGAACAACGATCCTGAACAAACTGCAAGAACTAAAAGTACATAACCTCAATAATAGATGAGGAATCATCTGATCAAATGGACGAGGCGGGCATTCCCATGCTCGTATCAAGATATAACATAATAATAACAATGGGGTTCAAAAAATGGGGACCTGAAATATACATGACCTTAAATACTGAATGAGGAAGAATCTCAATATATGGACGAGGCGGGCATACCCATGCTCGTATCAAGATACATAAAAAGAACTGTGAGGCCCGAAAAGAGGGACATGTAAGATACATAGAGAACCACTGTGTACATCATAAGAGTCCAGAGGGGACACAAATCTGGGACATACTGCTGGGTGGACCATGTCTGAGCTGAAAAAATGGGTGCACTGGAATCACATCAGTGTTGCGGACGGGGGTACCAGAGGAACTGATGAGCTGCTGGATCATAGTGACAGAGAGCCCGGACCTCAATGGTACACTGAACTGGGACTGAACTGGGTACTCAAGGAAGCATATAACTGAATGGCTTCTGAATGCAATCGCCAACGTAGCCCGGACATCCATGGGAACATATAACTGGGCGTTCCGAAGTGACTCACCAATGTGTTAAAGTTGGGGGAAATCCGGGGTCTTCGACTAAAGACTGAAGGGATATAACCCTACGTGATTCTTGACGATGCGATCAAGGTGCCGAAGTCGAGCATGTGAGAAACAACCACTCGGAGAGGCAATGATGACTCCTCTCAGAATGGTCCGTAGGCACTTATCACAGATGGTGATGAATCCAAGGCATAGGGACCTCTGGGCCTATCCTCTGGAATAGAGGGGCTGTCGACGACAGAGGGAGACCTGCAACTATCAAGGCAATGATGTTTCCTTGACAGGAGCGCGAGGTGGAGAACCGAAGTGTGAGAGTACTGATGGCAGGACTGACAACCTGTGGGGGGACAATGGGGCAAGTAGAGTGGGTGGACTCAAACTTCCTTTGTTCAGAGTATGATAACGGGGATGATCGGGCAGCATATGAAACTGACTGGTGGGAAAGGGATCATAGCTGTAATGGATCAAGGATGGTGACTGGGCTGAGGGAGACTCAAGCTGGTATAAAATGGCAGGAGACTACAGAATACTCTGAACAAAGGTGACCTGATTGGGGGTGCTGCCGAGATGATCAATCATAGTGCCAGGAGGCATGGGGGGACTTCTTCATGTGTTAGGGTACTAGAAGAAGTGTGTATAAAATGGTACTGTCGTGTGGATTTATACGAGCCCAGGACAGTTCATGCTCGTGGTTGCTTTCAATTTTAAGGAGTCTGAAAGCGATAAGAAGACTCTGAAGTAATGGAATGGTACTGTCATGTGGATTTATACAAGCCCAAGATAGTTCATGCTCGTGGTTGCTTTCAATTTTAGAGAGTCCAAAAGCGATAAGAAGACTCCAGGGGGTTGCTTTTTCGTGTGTTAGTCTCCAAGGCCCAAAGAAGCATAAAAGGATGCAATGAAGAACTCTTCTAGCCGGTGTGACTAGAGTATTCCTTTTTCGTAATTAGTCTACCAGGTCCGGAAAAGGGTTAAACTTATACCAGATAGACGCCCTTTCAGGTACTTTAACGAGCATGAAAGGAATCAAGATTGCTCGGTGATCTTTTCATTGTTTTAGGAGTCAGAAAAGAGATTAAGAGAAACTCCCTAAGTGCCTTTTTCGTAAAGGACTTGTCCGGCCCGAAAAAGGGATAAAATTATACCGAACAAAAGGAATGGCCAGGCAAGGAAGAAGTGCTCAATCAAGGAACATTTATGATGACCAAGAACGAGGGTGGGGGGGAACACTGGTGGGCCTCCTTGCAGGGTGAATGAATGGTGGCAAAATAACGAAATATTTGCAGTATGACAGGAGTGAATGGCTCATGTGAAAATGTGGAACAATCCGATGGCTGTCGATGTGGTGCGCAAACCGAGGCAGCAAGGTGTCGGGACACAATATTGAAACTGTACCAAGTGAGAGCGAGAAATGTTCTCAAGCATCATCACGATCTCGGAAAAAGGAATCCGGCGATATAAAATATGCTAAAAACGGAGAGCAGCCAAAGTGGCATGCAAACCGAGGTGACTAGTGGTGTCTAAAAAAATGGTAAAAAAGGACATGGAAAAAATAATGCAATGAGGTGACCATCATGATGGTCTCGTTGTGTTGATTCCAGTGGTATAAACGGTTCAAAAAATGGACTCCGTATGGGTCCAGAATGGCCAAAACAAGAAAAAGTCAACGGACTATAAATAGTGAGTGGGTCCAATATGACAAGTGTCATTTGTACTATTTGACTTTGACTAGTGATCAGAGTGGTCCAGAGTTGAGATGGCATTTCTGGACGATCTGACCGGGCGATTTCAGATTCGAGAGATACAGGTATTCCGTCAAACTCATACCTGCATTTTTTTTGGGTTCGGGGGGTGGGTAGTGGGTCCTAGGGGTTATTTGTATGGTCCATGTGGGGTGGACCGTGGGTTAGAGGGTTGGATCGCCCCTGCAGACTTTAGAGCTTCCGGAGCATGCAAGGAGAGGGAAGGTCTAAGATGGCTTGTAATTTTAGGGGATCAATAGTAATTCCTTTCTGGGAAACAATAAAACCCAACAATCGGCCTGCTGGAACGCAAAAGTCACACTTGTGTGGGTTCAAGCGGATTTGATATTTGCGACAATGCAGAAAAACTTGCCGAAGGTCGTTAAGGTGGTCTGATCGTTTCCGGGAATGAGCTGTAAGGTCGTCAAGGTAGACTAGCAAGATATGGACCAAATCGTCAAAGCAATAGGTCATGGCCCGCTGGAAGGTGGCACCATCATTTTTTAGGCCAAAAGGCATGATGCGATAAGCAAAGGTGCCCCATGGGGTAGTAAAGGTTGTCTTGTACTGATCCTCCTTTCGGATTTGAATCTGATTGTATCCGGAAAAACCATCCATGAAAGAGAGGACTTCATGCCCCGCACACGCATCGATGAGTTGGTCAATAAATGGCGTGGGGAAGTTGTCCTTGGGACAAGCACGGTTTAAATCGCGGAAGTCAGTGCATACTCGAATGGTGCCTTATTTTTTGTTAACGGTAATAGGGTTTGAAACCCAAGTGGTATAGGCAATAGGATAAATGAATCCTGCCTTGCGGAGTTTCTCAATCTCTGCTTTGACAACTGGGAGCATTGAGGGATGAATGGGGCGATGTTTCTGACGAATGGGGGGTACATTAGGCCATGTGTCAATGTGGTGCTCAATAATGGCGGGGTCCAGACCAGGCATTTCAGTATAGGACCAGGCAAAGACATCACGAAACTCTCTAAAGAGTTTTTTATATTCCTCAATCTCTTGCTCACTACAGGAGGCTCCTAAAGTGATGAGGTCAGGGGCACCTCCTGGGGCAGCAATATCAATGTGGATGACAGGTGAGATGTTGGCCATGTTACCCTCCTCGAAGGCGTCAAGAGCAGGAATAGGGTCCTTGAACCAATCAACCTTGGTGGGAAGGAAGTCTTTGGATTCAACCGCAAATTGGGTAGCGGTGCTAGAGGAGGATTCTTCTGGGAGGAAGTAGGAACGATGGTGCATGTCATCCCAGGGATAATCCAGGGCAGTGAGAGCCTTGAGAATCTCCTCATCAGTATGGAAGGTTTGGGTGGCCAAATCGGTTGACAAAGGAGTAGTGGTTGAAGAGATCATGTAAATAGTATTAATCTCTCCAGAAGGGGATGAGACCGAGGGGTGGATCTCCTCAATGGTGGGTGGTGCTGTCTCAAGATCCAGATTGTTCATCTCATAGAGAGCTGCTCTGTAATCGGGGAGATCGGGACAGTGATGTGAGTAATGCCCATAAGCACCGCATATGGCACAGGGGTGGTTGGTACGTAGGGTTTTATCGTGAGGCTTGGGGGTGGGGTGGAGTTTGACAATGGGAATATTGGGGTCGTCGTCATGCAGTTGCATGTGCTCCTGTAATGCCGGTAACTGGGGACATTGATGAGTCGGATGACCTAACTCATCACATAACGAGCATTTGAGGGGAGCACGAACCGCGGGAGGAGGTTTAACTGCCTTAGGAGGGGGTGCAGCGGTGGATGGCTGTGGGCCTTTGCCCCCAGTGGGCTTGATAAGAGGAGGGGGGTTTGTGGAGGACGAAGGGGTAGCAACACCAGGAGGTGGCTGAGTAGTAGTGACAATGGGTTGCACCGGTTGTAGGACGACATCTGGTGTCGGCGGGGGAACGAGAGGCGAAAGGTACCACACGGGTAATCCCAAGGTTAACCTAGGGAGGCTAAGGGTATCCATAACTGGGGCGCTTACTACTCCCGAGGGAGGGATTAGGAAATAGATGGTGTGGATGGGTGTAACACCAATGTGACTAGGTACCAATGGTGGTTTAGGAAACAAGGGCGGTTGATTATTAGGAGTTTGTGTGTTATGGGATAGGGTACATAGGTCAGATACGTCAGTGGCGGGTGACGGGGGTGGAATAGACTGGAAGGTGGAGGTCATCGGTGCGTCTGAGTAAACTTCAGGCCCCATAGAGGAAACAAACGAGGTGGTGGCACCCGAAACAGGTTGTTCAACCATGGGGAGAACATTTTCGGGTTCTGCAGGGGCATTGGGATCATAGTAGCTGAGTTGGTCGACCTTGACCACACGTCCCTCATGGGGGAACATCATGGTACGAAAAACGAAAAAGGAAACCGCCCGCATGGCATACATGTAGCTACGGCCAGGTAAGAGGTTATAATCAAGTTGGGCATTGATTACCTCGATGTCAATGAGTACATTTTTACCACCTAACTAGACGGGGACATTGGCTAGGAGGCCTTGGGGCTGAGCCGAATGACCATCGTAGGCGCGTAATGCAGTGGTGGACTGCTGAAGAGTAGGGGATCCCAACTTCTGCCATACAAATGTGGACATAACGCATGTGGAGGCACCTTCATCGATGATGCACCGATGGATGACAAGATTCCGAATGGAAACAGAAACTTGAAATGCTAAAGTGGAAGGCAGGTGGGGTTCGGACTGGTCCAAATCAAATGCCATCAAATTCGAATCATTTGGGTTAATAGCCCCAATGGCTGAGAGTAAAGTCTTACGCTGGGAAGGGCAGTTTTTCAAGACTTCTAATGCAGACATGGCTGCGGGAGATTGGTCTAAGTCATCTACAATGTTGTAGTTTTACGCAGTGCGCGCATTGGGGTTATTGTTGATACGACGAAGTGGGAAACGAGGTGCTTTGGGAGCGCCATCTAGTGGAGGCGGAGGTATACGTAACACCTGATCAGTGGGATGAGCGTTAGTGTGTTTATCGACGGGAGGGGCTTCAGAGGTGGAGCCATATTGGTTTCGACGGGTCTGGAGGTTGACATTAGCAGATGACATCATCAACAAGTGGTGGGTACCTGAGTCAAACATGGGTTGATCAAGAGTGACATAAGTGATTTGTTGTTGTGGGGGCACATTGGCTTGAGGGGGAGCCAACGGCTGAGTGTTCACTACGCCTTGGTTTGGTAAGGGGTTTTGCAGCACCAAAGGTGGCTGCTGAGGTTGTGGGGGGTTGGGTGGTGCTTGAGGAGCTGCATGACCTTGGCGATGGGCATCATCAACCCAAAGTTGTCGAGCTCGCTCCAAGTTTGGGCAAGCATGTGTGTAGTGGCCATAGACCCCGCAAATAGAACAAGGATGGTTTGTTCGCAAATTAGGGTTTTTAGCCTGCTTGGGCGGGTGATCAGGGTTTTGGTTAGCGGGGGCCGCATTATTGTTGTCTTGGGGATTAGGAGGTTGACCCCCTTGGTCAGGAGGAGGGCTGTTTCCATGATTATGGCCATTACCGCGGTTTTGTTGGCCCTGGTTGCATTGGTTGTTTTGGTTTTGCTGCGGATTTTGTTCGGCGTAAACTTGCCCTTGAGTAGCAAGTGGGTTCTGGGGTTGTGTAGGTGCTGGAGCAGGCTGCAGTGGGTGATATGTAGGTGGATGCTGCGCAGGTGTGACACCTTGAGGGGGTTGTTGATATGTCTACAGAGCAGGTGGTGGGGTTGCCGCAAGGGCTGCCTATGGCGGGTAATAAGCGGGTTGGGCTTGGGAAGGCGCAAGAGCTGGTGCAGACTGCTGGTGGTAATAGGGATGAGGTGCGACCGAGGGGGTGTAAGCGGGGGGTGCATGACCGAAGCACTAAGGTGGATAGGTGGGTCCATGGGAATGATGGTGATGTGTCATAGGAGCATACGAGTTGGTTGCTCTAGACTATGAGGTAGCCCGTGAAAGGTCGGGGCCAGGGTTAGGACGTGCTATGGAAAAGGGTTGGGGATGCGAAGAAACATGGCCGATGATGTCGTCTGCAGCATGGGATGCCCCCGGTGCATCGTGTTGGGACGACTCACCGTGAGGGGCATCAGGTATAATGGTATAGAGATAACCCGACTGGGTGTAAATGAGGTCGAATTGCTGGGCCTTAAGGATGGCCTCTAATTCAGACTGGGGTCTTTCGGATGCCACATCCTTAGCAATGACAGGAAGAAGGGATTTGAGGAACCAATCTAAGAAGATACGGTCATCTAATTTGATTTTGCAGAGGCTGCGGCGTCGACGCCACTCATGAATGTGGTCCGTGATGTGGGTAGCCGTGTTTTGTCTGCAAGACAGGAGAATCTCAACTCCCGCATCATAGCGGACAGGTAACTGGAAGAACTGTAGGAATGTCGAGGCAAGGGAAGTAAAGGTGGCATGGGTCCCATGGGGTTGCTCGATATACCACTTAGCTGTAGAGACAGTGAAGGTGCGCTGTAATAGACGGAGGCGAACAGAGTCATCCACTATGGAGTTGGAGGAACACCACAGATGGAAGGACATAATATGGTTTTGAGGGTCCTCACCTGCCTTGCCCTCGAACTTAGGGATGTCAAAGGGGAGCTTGGTGGGCATGTGAGGCCATGCAGGGTCGTGTCGGATGGGATCGTTAGTCAATTTGGCTAGGTGAGGCAGGTTGATGCTAGCCATGAATGGCAAACTGGAAGAAGGATGTGACACAGTAGTGGGTTGGACCAAGTTGGGGCCAATGCCCCCAAGTGGAGGGGCAGGGTTTGGGATGTTTCCCCCAAGTGGGGGAACTAAGGTGGTATAGGATGGTCCTGCACCACCATGGGTAGTGTGCGTCACTGGTGGAGTGGTGGTAGGTATGCCAGCTACAGGAATGGGTACGGTAACCGGAATGGAGGTTGTGGCCCCCATCGAGGGCATACCCAAAGCAGGTGTGGTAACTGGTGTAGTGGTGGATGTGCCACCAATGGTCCCTACAACGAAAGGAGTGGAATTTGTGCCAATCATGGGGCTAGTAGGGGCAGTGTAAATGGGGTTCTCAGACTCTACCTCAGAAGCAGAGGTAAAATAAGGGGCATCAATATCTGGTGACGGAGTCCTATGCCGCTGACGAGTGGAGTCAAGTGACAAGGCTTGAGATCGATGATAAGTGGTATCAAGTGAGAAAGATCTGTGTCTATGACGGGTGGTGTCAAGTGAACCGTGCTGTGGGGGCTCGCCCCTGAGATTCTGGGTTCGATCCCCAGCGGAGTCGCCAAAACTGTAGCTAGGGTTTTACCCCTAGCTTGTGCAAATGAGCACCTACTAAGGAGAAGGGACTCCTTAGTAGCAGTTCAGTAAATTGTAAATTAAAATGCTAAAATAGAAATGTAAATTACTCTAAACATATGCATGAAACAAAAGAGACAAGATATAAAAAATGGATTTTGTATTGATTTTACCTCCAATGTGAAGGTTGGTGAAGCTCTTGCAATGGCCCAAGAGGGTTGCTCCAAGCTCCAACTTGCTCCTTCTCTTTCTCCAAATGATGGGAATGGGCCAAAAAGGGGATCTCAAGGTGAAAGTAGCTCAAGGGTGAGCTAGGGTTTTAAGAGCTATTTTGGCAGAGTAAGGGTGCTTATGATTGTGGGTGTGAAATAAGGGGTCTCCATCACCTATTTATAGTTTTTTGGTGGTGGAGTGCTGGCCCATGGTTTTGGGAACCATATGGTTTAGGTCAGCTGTATAGGGTTTTTTCCTCCATTTTCCTCATTATTTTATATTTGTATTCCCTTTTTAGAGGGTTTTTGCTATTTTAGAGGAATTCTGGATATTTTTGGAGGGAAAAGGGGGTTTTTAGCCTTTTTGAGGCTTTTTTGATGGTTTTGTGGCCTTTTGGAGGCTTTTTAGTGGGATTTTCAGGGTTTTCAAGGGAAATATGGTAGGAAAATGGACAAATGAGCCATGTAATGGGGTAGATGAGGTAGTGAACACTTTTTGGGTGTTAACATTCTCCAAGGTTGCAAAAGAAGGGGATAAAGTTTAAATGGTCACCAAGATGTGAGGAAAGTTTTCAACGGTTGAAGAATCTTCTTACAAGTGCACCAATTTTGAAAATTGCAGACCCAGAAAAAGACTTTGTGGTGTGTATCGATGCATGCAATCAAGGACTTGGAGGAGTTCCTATGCAAGACAACCACGTGATATGCTATGAGTCAAGAAAGTTGAAGGAGCATGAGAAGAACTATGCTACTCATGATATAGAACTTGCAGCCATAGTACATGCCTTAAAGATGTGGAGGCATTACTTAATGGGAAGAAAATTTGAGTTAAGGATAGACCATTGTGGTCTGAAATACTTGTTTGATCAGCCAACTTTAAATGCTAGGCAAGCTAGATGGTTGGAATTTTTGTGTGAATTTGATTTTGAAATCAAACACATAAAAGGGAAATAAAACAAGGTGGCTGATGCACTCAGCAGGAAGGTACATGAAATGCATGTGGCAGCACTTAGTACTTGCCAACCAGATTTGAAGCAGCAGATTGTTAACCATATTGCTGAGGATGAAGTATACGTGCAGATAAAGGACAAATTGCAGCAGCAAGACCTTGGCAAGAAGTATGAAGGCTATCATTTGGAAGAAGGCGGACTTCTTACTTACAAGAATAGAGTCTATATTCCAAATGCGGCAAATTTGAGAAGAATTGTTATGGATGAAATCCATAAAGCTCCATACTCTGGTCACCCAGGATATCAAAAAACAATTTCTACAGCAAGAAAATATTATTTCTGGCCAGGCATGAAGAAGGACATCGCTGAATACATTTCTAAGTGCATGGAATGTCAGCAGGTGAAAAGTGAACACCAACATCCAGCAGGTTTATTGCTTCCAGTGCCAATTCCAGAATGGAAATGGGAGGTAATATCCATGGACTTTATTACAGGATTGCTAATGACTGTGAGACAACATGATTCCATCATGGTTGTGGTGGACAAGTTAACAAAGGCAGCACATTTTATACTAGTTAAGTCCACACATAAAGCCGATGCCATTGCAAATATTTTCATGAAGGAAATTTTCAGATTACATGGATTGCCTAAGGCAATAATTTCTGACAGGGATACCAAGTTCACTTCCAATTTTTGGAAAGGTCTCTTTGCAGATTTGGGTACAAAGCTAAGCTTTAGTACCGCATACCATCCTCAAACAGATGGGCAAACAAAAAGATTAAATCGGGTGCTTGAATACATGCTCCACATTTGTGTAATGGACAAACCATCCAAGTGGGAGGATTATCTACAGTTGGTAGAATTTGCATATAACAATGGGCAACAAGAATCATTGGGAATGAGTCCTTATGAGGCTTTGTACGGCAGAAGGTGTAGGACACCAGTGACTTGGGACAATCCAGTGAACAGAATTGTACTTGGGCCAGAATTGCTTAAGGAAATGGAGCAAGAAGTTTCCAAGATCAGACAGAATTTAAAAACAGCCCAGGATAGACAGAAAAGCTATGCCAATAAACATATAGTGCATAGGGAATTCAATGTTGGGGATCATGTGTATCTTAGAGTGAAATCAAGGAAGAGTTCCTTGAAGCTTGGGAGTTGTGCCAAGCTATCACCTAGATATTGTGGGCTATTTGAAGTGCTTGAAAGAATAGGGCCAGTTGCATATAGACTTGAATTTCCTGCTAGCACTAAAGCTCATAATGTTTTTCATGTCTCTTTGCTTAAGAAATATGTACATGATCCTAACCATGTGATTAATTGGGATGTGATCCAGGTGGAACCCGAGGGAGAATTCCAAACCGATCCGTTGTGCATCCTAGACAAGAAGGTAACATTGCTTCGGAACCGAGCCATCGGACAGTAAAGGTGCAATGGAAGCACTACGGTCCTGATGAGGCTACATGGGAGCTAGAGGATTCCATGAGGGTGGCATATCCATTTTTGTTCAATTTTGATGAGCACTGAGGACAGGGCTAATGTAAAGAGAGGGGAATGTAATGTCCCCATTTTGACCCCCTTCGCACTAAATCGTAGATGATGTAAATATTGTTATTTAATCATGGTGAGGAGCTCAAGGCCAAGTCCCCACCATTGATTTGGTGTTTTATGTATCGGCAATTAAAAATAGACTCCTACGGTTCTTGTGCTAGATAGGCACAATGTAAATTAAGACATCATGTAAATACAAATTTTAATGAAAAACCCACAACTAGCTATGCAATGCAACAAAGAGATGGGGGCATGATTCTACAAGGAATGGGGAGGGAAATTATCCAAACCCTTGAGCCAATGGTGTTAATCCATGTGTCATGAGAAAACCCATAAACCACCAACTACCCATTTTGGGTTATGGACCCAATCATTTAATTCTTGCAGAAATTGGTTGAGGTAGTTAATGCCTTGGGAATGAAGAGGTATGGTAGCCAATTTCGTGCATGGGCAAGCCATCAACCTAGGAATTTGTATTTTTGCTTCTTGGGGCAAGAAAACACCCATGAAATGGTGCCCAAAGCCATTCTGAACATATAGTTTTTCCTCTCTCACGCAGATTGAGATTGCTGGAAGTTACATTCACGTTTTTCATAAAAAACGCAGGGTTTTCCTTGCCTAGAAACTCGTTTTTGGTTTTGGATAGTAGCTGGGAAGAAGGGGCTGTGATTTGGGACCGTATGGAGGTCGTTTTGTCCCAGAATTGCCATGGGCATTTTTCCTAAAAATGATTTCTACTTCCTAGGGTTTTCCCAAACCTCCATTGTTCATTTTTAGCCTTCCCACGTTTTTCTGAAGCTCAGGGAATCATTTTCATGCTTATCACTGTACAAACGTTTTTCTCCTATCCAGCCATTGTAGTTAGCTGATTATCTGCATCCCTATTTGATTTGGAGACTGTAAGCAAGAGATTGGAGTGGTAGTGGACAGAGAGGGCTTGATAAACCTAGTGGGGGAGATAACCTCTCAAGAAGATCAAGAGGGCTTTGGATACTCTTCTATGCACACCCTGAGAGCACTAGATGGGGAAGGTATGGCTTGAGGGACTGTGCAGCAGTGAAAAGAATACTTCCTTGTGTTGGGTGTGTAGGTATTGTGGGTGCCAAGATAGATAGATCTTGTAAGGTTACCCCTGGCTCTGTGCTTGAGCTCACTAGCTTAGCCACTCTTCCTTTCCATTTCCTAGCAGCCTGATAAACCCAATTGTAGATTGGCTTGGCTCATCTTGGTGTATGCTTGGCTATGTGTGAGTCTGTTGTTCCTTGATTCCTTGTAGAGATCATGCCTAGCTCGGGGGTGGCAGTGTGTGGAGATATTGATGATCACAAATGGCCTATGGTTGGGTGGAACGTTGTAGTTGCATAGCCAGTTGCTTGGGACTACTTTGTTAAGATAAGGATTCTCTTTTATAAATTCTGCAATGTCTTTATTCAATGGCTGTCACAGAAATGTGAATGTATGTTAGATATTAAACATGATTTTTAATTCCATTGTGTTTCTCTAACATGCACATGTATATGTCTTTTTATCAATGAGTTTTTACTTAATGGATATGGAGCTAGATGCTCGGATTTAGTGTCACGTCCTCTCTATCATGCTGGTATGATGGGAGGGGACATTACAATTATTCGTGGTTGGTTGAGCAAAAGGTGGGGGGTATGGAGAGTAAGATTGTGGGTAATAAGTCTATTGATATGGTTGGTTTTGTTGCCACTAGTTTGGACTTGGCTGAGATGGCCATGGGGATGGTACAAAGTTCCAATTTTGCTGGTTATTTCCTTGGTTATAGTAGGCTTGGTTGTTGGGTTGGTAAGGCCTAGGAAATTTATCCCTCCTTTGATTCACAAAACATAGTTGTTATATTGCACCTTGAGTTGTGGGATATTGAATAGCAGCTTTACATGAGGGCAACAGAGGAAATTTATCAATGGAGTGATCGTCAGTGCAAAGACCACATATCTCTATGGTGTTCAGTGTGCACTGCCCCTTCTCATGTTTTTTCTGCAACGAGGACAAAAGACTGCCAAGGCTTGGTTTATTTCATCTTTTTTCTTCTTGATTTGAAGTGCATGAAGTTGAATGGCTAGAGATGATAAGATATCAGTCTTCATGTCATCTAACAGGTTTCCTAAATCAGATTTTGTAAGGCTTGGCCCTGAAGATGCTGATCCCCCAGTAAATGGGTGTGAATCCCTTTTCCCACTTTTACTTTTCCTAGATATAAAGTATTTTTTGAAGATTTGTAGGATTTGGTCATAAGTCTTCTGGAATATATCTCCATCCCCCAGAAGGTTTAAGAATTCAACATTTTCCTCTTTTATGCCTCTAAGAAGGACAAGTTTTAGTGATTCAGGATCTAAGGTACAATGATTGGCGCGTTTGTAGCTAAGTTGAAATCTTTGGGCATAATCTTCTAATGATTCTCTTTCTTCTTGTTGCATCCTAAAGATTTCATCTCTTGTATCCTTTGCTTTGCAGTAGTCCCTATATTTTTCTAGAAATGCCTATTTCATTTGGTCCTAGCTGAAAATGTTGTTTCCTTTAAGGCTCATGAACCACCTAAGTCATAGATATTTCAGTGTGGAAGGAAAAATCCTCAGCTTTTGTGCATCAGTAGTGTAATCAAAGGATCTCCAAACTACCTCAAATTCAAACAAGAATGTGTCAGGGTCTTCTGAAGTCAAACCATGGAAGTTTGGCAAATTATTAGGGTTGATATTCTTCATCCTGGCATCTCCAAGAGGTATACTGATGGGAAAGGTGAACAGTTCTGTAGGTTCTTCATCTTCTTCTACCATAGTAGTGTTTGAGCTAGAGCCAGCAAAGAAGTTATCTAGGTTTGGGTCGTAGTAGAATCAGTTTCTTCCTCTAAGTTAAGGAATTCAAATTGAGAGTTATCATAGCTATTGTTGCTCATAGGATGGGCAGGCAAGAAGCATCCAAATCTATCTCTCTGTCGTCTAGGCATTCATGGTAAAAATTTTATGTTTTCGTTGTTTTTATATGTTTTTATTTTTTAAAGATGTCTCCTAAAGATTAAGCACCTCCCCAGCAGCAGCGCCAAAAAGTGGTGGTCTCAAGGAATGGATGCATAATTAGGGAAGCTAGACTAGGAACCTACTTTAATTATCGACTAGGGGACGTACAAACTTTAGAGGTGATAACACTGTATGTGCTCTAGAGGATAGTCTTCGTCATGTTTGGGGTGTTGGTATAGATCTTAAAAGGTGTATCTAATCAAGAAGAAGGTGAGCTAAAAATATTGTAAATATATGAATGACAAATTCCTATGCTAAGAAGTTAAATGTTGAAAATTGTAAATCTATACTAAGAATTGAAATGTTGAAAGCTTGATAAACTTTAGTCTACAATTAAAATGCTGAAAGTTGAGATTTTAATCTAAGAAGTGAATACTGAAAAACGAGTGTTGAATATTGAAAGTCCAATCTAACAACTTAAATGCTGAAAACCAAATCCAGAACATAAACATCCAATGCTAAGAATTAACCAATCTTATCTATTCAGATTAAACACTACAAATGATGATCATTAATTAAACCAAAGAACTGAAAGTAATTAACCTCTATGATCTAACTATGATAAAGAAAATATGCATGAGCTCCTAGATCTGAATCATTGTTTTAAAACTAATATAAGAATGCATGAAAACAAATGTCAAAATATGCTTGTGCATAATGCAGCTACAGGACTACGGAATGCGTTCTACCAAACTATGAATTGAGCATTGATCGACTACAGAAAATATGTTGAAACAAAATAATCTCTTCACTGAAATAAAACCATATTATTCAAATGCCATCAAAGTATTTTCATATACAATAAGAAGTAAATTGATTCACAGCATAAATGGAAAATACCTGAAAACAGAGTAAACCTCCTAACTTACATGTTGGAGGGGCCCTCCCCAACCCATACTCAGGAGTATGGAAAACTTATAAACTCAGGATTGAAAGTAACATCAGTCTTCTTATTAAAATAGTAACTTCATGGTTCAGGAAAGTCTTTAACACAAACTGTCTTCACAATAAAAAAATGCATAAACGATTGATTCTACAAAATAGCAACAGGACCCCCTCGCTGCCCGAGAGGTCCATATATATATGCCTCTAATTCTAACCTAGTCTATGATCATAAATGTCGATCCTCTTAATCAGGGCTTCTCTAGAATTTAGGGAGAGATGAGCACTGAGCCCCTTTGTTATCTACAGTCTCGAGCTTTGACTCTCATTGATACCTCAAGACCTTCATGCCCTGTTTATGCCTACTCATTCTACGGTTAGCACGTAGAAAAACGCTTTTAACATAAAAAGAATAATCTCTAAACATCCTTATTAAATCATCAAAGTAAATACATTTTCCCACAAAAAAGGTGTATTTCCTTCATCCTATCTTGTGCTTTACTGTGGCAAAAAGGCTATAGGATACCTATAATTTGGATTCATCACTAGCTATGAATTAAACTTGAACTACTAAAAAATTAACTAGTTGGCTTTATCTAATTGCAAATGACAAAACTGAAAGCAAACTGGGAATATTTAAGCATGACCATCCACTTTGACTTGTAAATATTACTAGCAAATTAAACTAACAGCAAGATATGAGTTACAGGAAATAAAAGACTAGGCATGTACAGGAAACCAGATTAAATACTAGAAATGAAAAACTATTTACTTGCAGAAAAAGAAATGCAAAATATATACAGTAAAACCTCTAGTTGTTGAGGGGCCCTTCTCAGCAATTAGGGGTTGAATCTTAACTCAACTTATTCACCAACAATAGAACATCAACAGCTCGAATCTGGAACTTCCATTAACTGATAAAAATTACACAGCGTCTATATAAAAGTTATTGCTATCATCTATGTGCTATGATATCAATATGTGTGCTGTGTTTCCTAACATAAAACTTCTTTATATAAGTTTTACAACAAGAGAGAAGGTCGACATAGTCGACCTCTCTAGAAATAGAGGTCTTAATGGATGTAGAACAACTGCAGGGTGGTTTACGACAGTGCACAAGTCGTCTTCCTGAGTCCACGAGTGTTGATATTCCTTCACGCAGGCAACTATGCATTGGTTCCTTTCAACATGGGTGGGTGATACGGTGTCGATCCAAGTGGATAGGAGAGCGGATCTTCTAGAATGGAGGCTCATGAAACATGAGGGCCATGTCCTTAACAGAACCCTATATTGGAGAAAACTCACTATGGCTTGGGAATACCACAACAGACAGATGACTACCAGAAATCTACTCAATTCTCAAAGCAATGCTATTATAAATGACAATGTTAAGATAATGGAGAAATGTAACCAACCTCGATCCAAATGTTTGATGTAGATCCCCGTTGGAGCTTTCAATCCATGCACTTGTAATCTACAAATTAGTCTCGACATCCAATATCCAACAAGTACATATAATATATAATTGACATTAACATTATCAATAACAATGGTTCATAATATCATAAGCAAATGTAACCCAATGCATAATAAACAACATTCACACCATGAATGGACGCGAATATGAGCATTTCTATTAATGAGCAAGAAGAAGTACAAAGTGATACGACCTCTTGCTGGCAACCAATCTGAACCAAGATGTAGATCAATCCACTTATGCCTCCACCACTTCAATCCTCCATGAATGGAAAATTCAAACTAGAAAGGAGTTTGGAAGGTGAACATAAATGGTCCACAACTACAAGGATCAATGAGTGCAGACTCAAGATAGGGAAAAAATCCACTAGAGTTCTCTTGCTATTCTCTTCTTTTTTCCGTCCATAAGCCATATGTGCTCAATATATAGTCCTCTCAAAGGTAGGTGAAAGGACACATCGAGACGTTACTCGGGAAGATGGAGAGCCAAAGGTCACCCAATGACCGCTTTTTGGGAGTAAAAAGTAATTAATAGTGGTTTTTACCATTTTACTTGATACCCGCGGGCTATAGTGATGCAACTCACGGGTACGCATGCTATAGTGATGCAACATCCAGGTAGGAATAAAAATAGGGCAAAATAGTATCTTTGAAGGATATAAGTGGATCTGAGTCACTGAAATGGATCCTATAGGCCAAATAATGTTGATGCTCACACGGTGGAAGATTACGATGTAACAGATGCCCCCTAATTTGTGAGGTCAGAGACAGATGCTACAATGGCCGAAATACATTATAAAACTTAGAAGTGGAGTGATGGAGACACAAGTGGAAAGCGTAGCTCACTTGTCATAATACAATAATATCTCTGAATACATGTCGGTATAGTACAACAATCTGATACAATGGCCTTGAATAGGAAGTATATAATGGATACATGTCATAAGTGATCATAGCCATGATCCCTCTACAGTAAGATATGGTCTTCTGCTGAAAAGAAGACAACTGGTGCAAACTGGAGGTATAAATTACTGATATCTAAGAGGTGTTATCTCAGATGTAAAGTCAAAGTCATATGTAGCATACTGAATGCCACAATCGCCTGGGGTCTTCTACACAAGTCTTCGACGGTGCAAGTCCCATCAAGTGAATAAAGGAGTTGGGGTCGAACCTAATGAGACATCGTCTGATTACCGGTCAATGATGTATATCGTTAATAGACGCGAGATAACCCACCAATAATGAAAATGGGCATCAAGGCACAGAGCACAATCATCAGAGTGTGAATAAATGGGTTGAAGTCGAACACTAGGATGAATCCATCGATTAGGGGACATTTATGTATTCCCAAAACTATCGATGGTGAGAGAACCTACCACTAATGACTGCAAGCCTCAAGGTACTCAAACGAACTCTAAGCCTCAAGTCCTGGAATAAATGGGTTGAAGTCGACGAAACGAGACTCGCTGGAAGGAGGGCATTAAGGCATCCCCCATCAACCAGCACGAGGTACCAGCAATGTTGAAAGATTTGGAAGATCTCGAGTGAAATGGACTGATTCAATAAGGATGGCCGACATGCAATAGTCAAGAGGTCTGAGGAGTGGCCGATGCTGGTTCAAGACTTCCTTTGAACAAGAGCATGAGTAGATGGATAGATTCAGGAAGCATAGACTTGACATAAACTGTGCAATGCAAGAGGCATTACAGAGGGCTCCATAATGACTGGAAGCTTAACCAATCTGTGGAGAAAACTGAGAAACAAGCATAGCTCCTAAGGCCCAACTATAGTCCCGACTCATAATGTATGGAGTGGAATGAATGCTCTGTTCAAAGGCGACACAACAGCTGCCAACAAGAAGTAGTGACCATAATCTCATCTGGCTTTTTGGAATATTTGATTTTTTTGGTCTTTTTCATATTTGGGAAAAGCTTGAAAAAGAATAAAATTGCTTATAATACAACAAGTGAGGGAATGAGTGTCAAATAGCTAGCAGATTAGTCCCAAGCAGTGGAACATACCTATGCTCAATGCAAGGAAATGCATGCAGGATGTGGACACTCGGGGGTATGTTCCCTCAGGGTCAAAAGGTCATCAAATTGTGAAGGGAAAATATATAAGCTCTGTAGGGCTCGACAGGGAAAAGTGCTCAGGCACCAGGCTAACAATTGAGTAAGCAGGAGCCGACACAAGGCTCAAGCAGCAAGCAGGATGATGCAATGCAATCACAACATGATATAACTGAGGGGAGTCCTTAAGGGAGATGGCCAGCATAAGACAAAGTAGAGTATGAGTCTTTATCGCAAAGTCATGGCATGACTACAAAGGATTCCCAATCCTAAGGACAAACAATGGCATGGACACCAGAATGCATGTAGGGGTTCTAACTAGGGCACCCATGTTCGGAAAATCCCTACCACCACATAACGACACTTCTAAAGTAGTGTGAAGGTTCCGTGTCAGTTACGAAGCGGGGTCGCACCTAGGGTTTATGAAAATTGTCAACAGGTTAAATGCATAATGCATGCAAAAATGGCATCTAACCTATATGCTAGGTGTGAAATGTACCTGTCGTAGGTGTGAAATGGTTCAGAACAACTTTCGCCGAGGAAATCTGATTAAAAAACACTACTCCATGACACGATATTAGTTCATAACGGCTCAAAATGGGAAAAACTATAGAAAAGTGGGTCCAGAAAATTATAAATAGTAATAAGATTTTCCAAATTACAATTCATTTGCACTATTCACAAATTTGGAGTTTAGTGGTAAGTTTTCACCTGAAACTTCGATTGCCAATTGTGGGAACTACAAGCGACCGTTCAGTGAACCGTCCGGAGTAGGTTGGTGGTGACTTCCATACCTTTCATTTTAATTATTTTATTTCAATTTTTGTCGGTGTATTTTTTAGTTTGTCCAAGCCCTAGATGGCTTCAGCACTACCCGCGGGCTATAACTATGCGGGTCGTGGGTAGGGAACCAAACACCCAGTCAAAACATAGACTGCCCGCGGGTACCTGCCACTGTATACAAATTAGCCCGTGGTTACAGCCATGAAGAAATTTTAAATCATGAAACTGACCAAAACTTACTTGTTTTGCACTCCAGGATGGCTCTATAGTGGAGGGAGAGAGAGCATGACTAGGTTGATGAGGTTGTGCGCAATAATTTGCAAGCGCAACAAGCATTGCAAGCATGTGGTTTGTACAAGTTCTGGAGTATAGGGGGTTTAAGGGCCCAAAACCTATTACTCCGTTATCTGATAAATTACTGGGATGTGGATGCACAAAACTTCATCCTCAATGGGAAAACACTGACACTGGAAGTAGAGGATATCTATTTCATTACCAGTTTGTCCCACAGAGGGGAGGTGGCCAGCCTTCGGTCTCGGACCGTGGGCGGTGGGATCACTATTCAGGACTACATAGAATGGTATTGTTCCGCAAACACACGAGCGGTGGGAAGTCAAGTGCCCGTCAACACCATAGTATATATGAGCACAAAGATCATTGTGGCTACCCTGGTGTGGATCACTGGATCCACCAAAGCACTGCACCAAGCATCCAGGCCGGTGATGTTCTACGCATCACAATGCATGCAAACTACGATATTCGACTGGTGTACTACTCTATTGGTGTCGATGAAGACACAATTGACGGAATACAAAGAGGGGAAGGCCACAAATTTTGGGTATGGTAGCATCCTATGCAGCTTCTTCTTTGAGAGGGTTCTGGGGCTTAGTCCGACGGTTGATATCCCTCCTCACAGTCTCCGTGATCCAGCCCTGACCCAGTGTAATGCCCATATTTTGATTCGGCATATTTATTAGTTAGACACACCATACTTTATTTCTTATATATATTTTGTCGAACTCAGCTCGACTGAGTAAACTATATTGGACCTCATTATATGATGTTACTCTGTCTTATGATTTCACCATGATTATGATGTTACTATGTTATGCAGTTATGATGTCATGATTATCATATGATTTCCTTATTTTACGATTGCAGTATATGTTTATATGTTTTCCTTAATGAAATGTGAAATATATGGTTCGGTACGTGGATACCATCTTCTTATATGAATTGCTGAAATGTTATATGTCATACGCATCTATGATGAGCTAAAAGGTTACATGAAATAAAATGATAACATGGATCAATTGGCGATCAATGGAAAATGCTTTCTATAAATTGTATTTTGCAAAACACTAACCTACAGGACACAGGGGCTATGGGATAGCCAATTACTTGATCTGATATGTATTGGAAAGGAAAAACATGTTCATACAGCAAACCTTAGCAGCCAAAATGAGGATACGATAACACAAACTGATAATCCCGATAGCAGCAAGTATGAGTTGATAAGGGCGTAGGCCCAGTATGTTGAGAGGGATGGATGTGTTTCCCACCCTATGGTTCCATGAGACCCGAGTTCGTGGGAGGGCCGTGCTGAGACACGCTCCCCATGTTGTTGTGATGACGATGGTCGGATGCCTGCTAGGGGAGGATAGGTCCGCTGTTCAGCCGATGCTATCGCTCTCAGGTTCTATGTGGTCAGATCGGTGAGTCCGACATCCACTGTTGTACTAGCAGAGGGAGGATAGGGAGGATGCTGGACGTAGGTTATGATGGGAGGATGTGTTAGTTAGTACTGTTGGGGGTTTAGTATTCCTTGATTCCGAGTTAGTGGAAGTAGGCACCCTTCCTGTACTTGATTGATTAAACTAATGTAAACATAAAGACAATGATATTAAATCGTAAAGGGTTAACTGTTAAATAACCGAGGATGTTAAAGTAATTATACTATATATTATGCTTGCTCTTCTGCATCGGGATAGATACTATTATTAGTTAGCAAGTATGCATAGGCGGAATGGGGTTTGTTTATAGTACATATCCGACATGTCCATACACTGGCCATGCATGCACACCTTGTACGTGTACAATATTACTGGTGTATAACATACTTGTCATGCTTGAATAGTAGTATAAATGTCATAGATAACTCAGTTAAGGATACATCAATCAACTTAGGTAATGAATGGTTAGGTTGTCAATGTGTAAATAAGTGAATTAGTAATTATATGAAAACATTGTAATAATAAACTAAGACAAGTGTCGTCAGTTAACATTGTCATAGGAGAACTGTTGTGAATAGGGTAATGATAGTGTCTAATTAATTAGTAAAATTGTTTAAGCCCTCACAAGTGCTTTGTTTATAAGAACAAGGATGCTATGTTGATGATAGGGTACTCATGTGATAAACAAATAATTAAGAATACTATGATTATTTCACCTTTTATTATTGTTAAATGGTGATTTAATTATTATTATTAATTAATAAATGGTGATCTAATTATTATTATTACTTAATTAATAATATTCCAGCAACATTTATATATCCCTATCGTAACAATTGCAATATAAGTAAGATTTAAAATATTGATTTATAAATTAATATTGTGTGATTATTTCCATTTCAAAAGTTATCCATAATAGGATAATCATTTCTTGGAATGAACGTGATGTGATTGAAAATGGTTATTTAATTATTCAATGTTAATCTTGGAATTTAAACCTCAAGCTAAGTAGTCTCGACGGATAAGGTGGACCATTAAGACACATCATGTCCAAGTTGAAAAGGGGCAACTAATTATATAATATTTTATTAACTACATTAATAACATTAAATACCAAGGATAGCGAATAGACTTGTGTTTAATGAAGCTTGTCCCGAATGGATAACCCTTGGGTGATAATCCCCACCGTAATAAATACTTACGACCGTCAATCCAAAAAACCAACTAATTTTTCCATGAGAGTAATTAATTATACTTTTTTTATAAAGAACCGTGTATGAATGAACTGGTGATAGGAGTAAATGTTGAGGGGCTCGAGAGGGGGATTTTGGGGCGGTGGAGTAAGCCCAAGATATTCTCGAGGAAGGGAAATTATATAGAGGGGGAGAGCTTGGAGAAAGGGGGGCTTTTGGATGGGGGGGAAGAAAAGAAGTTTGGAGAAGAGAAGTTTGGGGAACAGAAAGATTTTGAGAACAGAAGGAAATACTGCTCTCGGGATTATCAGATTGTGGGCTCGGGGGCTTGGAAATCCTTTGATTTCCAAGGGCCAGCAAGATAATAGCTGGTCGGTAGGGTGGACACTTCAGTTTGGCTGTCTAAGGGGTTATACAACCTACTACAACTTACGGTTAGCATCAGCATCAGGTAATTTCCGTTATTGACTACTATGCTAAAACTTACTGTAAACATGCATAACTTGCTATTTACTGATTTACTGCTATTTACTGATTTACTGCTATTTACTGATTTACTGAGTTGTGAAACATATTCTTATGCCAGAACATGATTGTTGAAAAGGAAATATTGATATGTTTGTCTATTTAAATTACGAATGTAATGTTGATAAAAAAAAACACGACAGAACACTAAATATTATTTAGGCACATAGTGCTTCTTAGAAATTTACTCCCATACACTTGATAAAGTTTAATAAGTAGAAAATTAACTGAGAAATATTACATAGTGCTCTGCTGTAAAAACCAGAGCACTACAGATGGTATCAGAGCCTTTGTTCAGACTCTTGAACCTAGAGGCCTATTCATGCTTCACCTAGAAAATTTACTTGATAACTTACCTACTTGACCTCCAGCCATAGCCATCTTTGCTTCACCTAGAAAATTTACTTGATAACTTACCTACTTGACCTCCAGCCATAGCCATCTTTCGAGGTACCTGCACAACGATAACGACAATTACATTAAAAATATATAAATATATGGAGGCACTATGTAAAATCCTGTATAAAAGAGAACCTAAGTATAAACAAGTAGCAGTGATTTTGAACTTACCACAATCTATCTGCATATAAATTCAACTATGGGCCACCTTTTAGGGCACGTTAACTTGGATCATGCTTGAAGTGGCTTAACACAGTCAGATGGAGGTTCAGGGTTCTGTTAAATTATATATTATCTTGCAGTGTGTCGTGATATACATTAACAAAATCGATTGAATAGCGTGCTCTTTAAATAAATTTGCATTATTAACAGTCAGTGCAAAGCATCCCTGAGTTCCAAAAATAGACTATCCATCAAATCCTTCTGCTAAACAAATATTTCCCCGAGAAGAATGAAGGAAGAATTGTACAATACCTACCTTCGCGTTTGATAAGCTTTCACAAGCTTTTCAAACTGCACATAAATTTATGCAGTCTCTTTCTCGGAAGAATCGAATGCTTGGCTAAATGCAGATATACACAAACCTTGGCAAACCCTTTTAAATGTGAAGAACCACGTTATAAGACTTTGGAATCAAATTCTGAATTCTGAGAGCAAGAGAAGAATAGATGGCAGTCCATTTCTTTCAATCCAAATCCGCAGGTCGATTCTCTTCTGCAACATTAAAAATCATAAGAATGAAAAATATGACACACTGCCAACTGGCCCTTGGCCACTGCCAGGATTCCCATTTTGCTATGGTCTGCCTCATCCGAGTGGCACATCAAAAGGGGATGAGGCTAGATACAAGTCGCACGTGAATTTGGCAGAACAGATAACCATCAGACCTGGCACCTAAGTCCAGAGAAGCCCATTTTCTGCAGTGCAGAGCCAACTTCAGGTCACGTTTCTTTATGCAACTTTAAAAAAAAAAATTGAAATTAAATAGGATGATGCAGAGAACAGACTTAATGGGTTCATCTACAGTGAATTTATTTAAAATCTTGATAGCAAAGACGACCAAATGTGTTGTTGTGTGCCAACCAGACACCATGGATATTGATGTAAACTAATTGTATTCAGGTTTTAGAATTCACGCAATGGGGACCGGTTAGGTCGAGCCCTGCATTTTCCAAGTGATGCGAATAACATAATTGTGTGCCTGCACGATCAAACAGAAGCCATCCTAATACTGAAAGCCATCTAGCATTTAGTGTGGACATTAAATCAGTGTTAGTTAATTATGTTTCTAACAGACGAAAAGAAAAAGTAATGAAAAGAAGAATGACCTGCAAACTTCAATGTAGCAAGGGTTTCCTGGTAAGAAGCTGAATAATATAAACATCCATACACCATGGGACCTGAGAGTAACAAAAATTAATTAGGCCAATTTCTGGCGTTAAATTTTGCAGATAGAGATTGTTGTCGATGAAGGTGTACTTAACCTAAAACTGGGCCTCTGCCAGCTTCATCGATGCCCATCATGCATGACTTGCCAGCCCAATCAGGGAGAGGATTCGAACCCATGACTATTCTCGCGAAGTACACTCTCCTCCTCAGTCCCTTTGATTATCCTTACTTCTGTGTTTCGAAAGAAATTGCCCGCCAAAATCCCACAGACAGTGGACCAAATTACCGGAAAGCCATACTATAGATAGATAGCCAGTCACGGAAAACGATAGATTCCCACAAATGCGTCCAGTAGTGAAGGAAAGATTGATTTACAGACGAAGGGAATCGCCAACCCAGAAGACATTGTAAAATGCCCATAATGTATAGTTGACCTTCGAGATGGACGGCACGTCCCACCTTCCAAATGCTCCTCCTACTACGTATTCTTTGGCTCCACAGCATTGTAACATCCATATAATCATTCCAAACATAATCTTAGCCCTATTCTTACTCGCCATTGCTCAGATTTATACAGCTATTTCTGAGGAAAATAACAAACAATCCAGGCTATGGAAGCCAAGATATAGCGATTGAGGTTGAAGCGATGGATAATAAATTGCTTTGTATCTGGAGACCGAAGTTTCCACTGGATAATCTATGGAAGCCTAACTTGTAGATTAGACAGTTTGTGGCAGATATTAAATGACCTGAGGTTCGTAACAGCATGGTGTCTGAATACTCGTACACGGTACCGGATTTTTCTGAGCAAAATTGTACAGATTTCAGAGTACAGTGGCGAGGGTTTCATTCATCAAACTGAGGAGAAGGAAAAGTCCCTTTCCATGTGGCTTTTAAAAGGTGTCACAGCACATTGTGCTGCCTGCCAAGTGCCAGTTCAATGAAAATGCCATTTTTAAAACCAGTGCTGCAGCAAAATGAAGTGCATCTGGCTTTACCCGAGGAGGGCAAGAAGATACTCGACGCCTGGCTCGACACGCCCTTTAAAACTCCCTGCAAGGCTCCCTGCCCGGCCAGCAAGGGGGAAACCGTGGCCTCCTGAGATCGCCGGCTTCTTAGAAAACTCCTTGCAGGAAATGCCCGAAATACCCCAACACGACAAGCCTCAATCTGAATCCTCCTGTGCTCTCTGTTCATTAAGCAATCACTGTTAAATATTGTAACTTCAAAGAATATTATATTTGTACATTATTATTCCGGAGATGATTCATTCCTCCGTGAAGATCTTATTGTATATCCGGAGATGTTTATTCCTCCGTCGGAATGTGGTAACTCGGGTTATTAGACTTCCCTAGTGGGGGTCGGCCCTAAATGTGTTATGTGGGTCAAAGGGTTATTAGACCACCCTAGAGGGGTCGGCCCAGTTAGTTGTAGTGGGTTATTTAACCTATTGGTTAAATACGAGCCTACGTGTACTTGTGTAAAATACATATCAAAGTAGTGTATAAATAGAGGAGGTGTGTTCCTCATTATACACACTCACTCATTCAAGGGAGGCGCACCTATTGGAGGAGAGGTCTGCTACAGTGGAGAAGGAGATCATGTCTTTGGTTTGCATCTTTGTATATTGCTGGTCATCTATATTGAGGAAGCTTTACTGGGTTTTCTACCCCATGAGGGTTTCCCAGGATAAATCTGTGTCTCTTGTGTTTATGCTATGCTTGTTGTTTCTTCAGTGATCCTGTATATGCTATTATTGTGAAATGGAATGTAATGCTGCTATTTTCTGTCTTAGCATATTGAATTTTAACATGGTATCAGAGCTAACCTGAAGGAAGACAAGGTATGGCACTAAAGACACTTGCTTTACTTACGACAATTTGAAGGTTAGGGTTTTACATAGCAAAAACCAGTCATCGTAGCACTTTCGCTATAAATCCGTTTTGGCGAAGTTTTCGGATCTGAAATTGTTACAGGACGAAGCTAAGATCTCCAGGTACCTTGTGTCCAAAGGACAACCTCTAATTCGTTGTACTTTGTGATTTATGATCTGTACAATATAGGGTTTCTGCCTCTTCCAGATCTGAGTCAAAATCAGGTGACCTTGGGAAAAAGGTCATAACTTGGGCTAGGAAGATCCAAATGAAATTTCGTGAAAAGTGACAGGTAGTACACAGACTGTACTATCTCAGAAAACTTTTTCAGAGGCCGAAGTTGAACCAGTGACACGTGGCACGCAGTACAAGTTCGCCCTCCTGTATTATCCCATAAACAGGTCACGTTGTGACACTTGGCATAACTCTCTCTCAGAGAATCCAATTGAGGTCAGACCTGTCAGGATGGAAAGATAACAGGCCGAGCTATCTCAGAAAACTTTTTCAGAGGCCGAAGGTCAAACAGTGACACGTGGCACGCCGTACAAGTTCGCTCTCCTGTATTTTCCCAAAACAGGTCACGTTGCGACATTTGGCATAACTCTCTCTCAGAACATCCAATTGAGGTCAGACCTGTCAGGATGGAAAGCTAACAGGTCAGGATATCTCAGAAAACTTTTTCAGACCCTGTGGATCAAAAATTTCGGAGTTACACCAGAAACAATCAGGTACATATTTCTGTCAAAACAGAATTATTTTTTGGTACCTTCATTCATGGCTTCCGAAATTTAGGGCTTTGAAGAAAGTTGGAATTTTTGTAATCGGAGACCACGGCTGGATGCTACTCATCAAAATAGAAATTTAGAGACCAAGATCAGAATTTTTGGTTGGGCAGAAGGCCGGGCTTGATTAGACCCTAGTTCGGGACTTTGATCAGAAAAGTGGAAAATTAGGGCTTCTGTAAAAATAGGAATTTTTGAAATCTGTGACCACGGCTGGAAGCTCCTCAGAAAAATAGAAGCTTAGAGCTTTGGTTCAAACTTTTTGATGGGGCAAAAGAGTGGGCTTCATCAAACCCCAGTTCAGGGTCACGTCCAGTGAATCCGAAAGTTTCAAAGGCAAAATTGAGGAGTAAAACTTTGCAGTTTTCAAATTCTAAATATATCAGTTTGATCAGCTCATCAAGGCGCATATTTCTATCCTTTCGGAAGTCTGAAATTCAAAGTTTGAATTTTTGGGGTTTCTCTGACAAACCCATATCCAGCTCCAGGTCCAGTTCTTGCAAATCAAGTGGATAGGGTTAATCCTAGAAGAAGATAGATTGGTCACCTACATAAGTGAAGGAGTTCATGTTTCAGAGGGAGATGAGGCTAAGGCTTTACATAAGGAGATTACAAGCGATCTCGATAGGTATGACTCATCGAGGTATGTTTTGAGATTTGTTCATGATTAAGTTTATGGTATGTTTGTCTTCATGATTATTACAGTTAGTACAATCTTGATTTTAGATTTGTTGTATCACCTTAACAAAATTATGAATGCATGATAGAAGATATTCATTGGTTAGGGTGTTGACACTTATGATTGTACTAATGCATTATGGTGTTGTGTGAGGTTGAGGTTGTCTGCTAACAAGATACAGGTACATCACAAAAGACAAATCAGGCTTCATGACCATGAAAACATGAAGACAAAGACTCATCCATAATCTTTGTTCTACTTACGAGGTATGTTGTACATAACCAAGTAGGTATAATAATCCAGGTATGTTTCCCATGAATCTTACCTTGTGTTAGGATCCCTTATATAAGTATACTTGGAATGATTGGTTATGCTCATTCATAAAGTTAGTAACCAAGGGATTATGCATATTATATCTCTTATCAATGATACGCATGAGTAAAAGAAGACTTCCCTGAAATCTTGAATACTAATGTTTATTAACTATAATCATGACTATACGTTTTCAAGATTATTTAGTACTATAATGTTTTGATAGCATTTAGAATATACTAATGAGTGTATGTTTGTATATGAGATCATGAGGATGACTCTTGAGCATGCACAGTGGTACAGAATGAATAGAAGTTCAAAAGACATACAGAAGATCAAGCGGGAGGCAGCCACACAAACATAAAAGATAAGTATTTGAGTTGCTATTTGAAATAGTAATGATATTGCCTGCATGCATATTTGTATTCCTAGAATATATAATGCTGAGTGTAAACATTCATAGAGCATTGAACAGTATACAACTAATGTGCATATGCTTGGACAAACATTCCATTGTTGCTTGTCTAGAATGAAACCTCTTTGCTGACATGCTGAGAGTTGTGCACACTCTCGATAGTATGTTCTGGTAGAGATGGAAGGCATCTAGATAGCCACTGTATGCATACAGGATATGGGAAAGTGTTGTGCCAAAGTAATGGTCAAAATAGTTGCATCACTATGTAAATGATATCTGTATGCATAATGGGTTATCTTTTGATGATTATGAAGTATTACTAATCATGTACTTAATTTTGATTTGTAGGAAAGGTCATGAAGAATGATGGACACCGTACAAGTGGTGGATGTTCAAACAAGAAGATTTACAAATCAAACAAAATATAGAAGGCTCATGGCTAGAAGATTCTCTTAGAAAGGGGAAGAGAATCATGACAAGATGTTTGCTCCAAGTATGGTGTAATTAAAGAAGAGGTATGAATCAGGTTCTGTATAGGTACCTAGGATCGATAATAATTTAAGCTTAATGATCACCATGGGTGATGTGGATCTCAACCTTTGCTACAAGGTTGAATATGATACACATATGACATGGATGCAAGAAGGAACTCACCACAGAGTTCGAATGATACTGAGGCTCATATCAGTAGACCCATCTAACGAGAGATGGCACAGATAGATATGCAGAAGATCATTCAATACAGAAATGAAAAATGAAAGATCTCAATTTGATGCTTTACTTCCTAGGTCTGGAAGTATGGCAAGGCTCAGAAGGAATATTTATCAATCAGGGAAAGTATGATGAGAAATATGACTTGAGGTGTTGGAATGGCCACTCTTATGGATTCCAGCTTGAAGCCGTTAGGGGATAACTCATCAGAGTTAGTGGATATAACTCTGTACAGTCAAATTATTGGGTCTTTGATATATCTAACATATACTAGGTTAGATATATGCTCTGTTTTGAACACCTTGAGTTAGTATCTAGTGGAAACTAGATGTGTTTACCTGATAGTTGCAAAGTATGTGATGAGGCACATAAAGGACACGATAGAATTTGATCTATGCTATCTTGAAGATCATGACTTCAAATGGCTATTCAGATTCTGTTTGGGCAGGAAGTGTATCAGACAAGAAGAACACCTCGAGAGGATGTTATTGTCTGGGATTAGCCATGATCTCGTGGTTTAGCTGGAAGCAGTCTAGTGTGACTCTCAGCACAAGCGGAATATATGGCTGCTTGCTCTGCTAGTTGTGAAGAAGTTTGGCTTTAGGATTGTTTGACTTAGAGTTAGAACCAACTGAGATCCTATGTGATAATTAGAGTTGTATCAAGATGACATAGAATCTAGTGTTCCATGATAAGTCAAAGAACATAGGGAACTAACAAGATATGTCACAGAAATGAACTCTAAAAGTTTGAATTTGTAACAGGTTACCATTGTACTAACCAAGCCCCTACGTCAAGTGAAGAAGTTACAAACCAAACCTCTGTCTCGAGTGAAGTTTGAATACTTCCGAGACAAGCTTGGTGTAGTTCAAAAGGACCGTCCTCGAAAGGGGGAGTAGTATAGTCACTACTGATGAGATTGTCTCATCAAACAACAAGGTCGTTGATGAGGTAACCTGTTCTCTACACCCAGTTACTTAGAAATATTTAGATTTAGGACTCTTATACTTAGAATACTTAGCTTTACTTATACATGCTTTTGATGATAGATGTATTGGTAAGAATACATGCTAGATGTATACATGTTTTGGTGTGATGTATACATGTTTAGATGTATTAGTAAGAATACATGCTAGTTGTGATGTATACATGTTCTGATGTGATGTGTACATGTTTTGATTAGTGATGTATACATGTTTTGTTGTACACATGTTTTGATGTGATGTGTACATGTGTTGATTAAGTGATGTATACATGTTTTGATGTACACATGTCTTGATGTGATGTATACATGTTTTGATGTGATATATGATTGTACCTGTATGGATGAGAAAAGAGTTGAGGGGATTGGATCATCCCTGGACTTTCAGTCCTAAAGAGAGCCGTAGACGTAAGGTCTCCGAGAATGAAGTCCTTAGTGGACAGTTGAGGGGATTGGATCATCCCTGGACTTTCAGTCCTAAAGAGAGCCGTAGACGTGAGGTCTCCGAGAATGAAGTCCTTAGTGGACAGTTGAGGGGATTGGATCATCCCTGGACTTTCAGTCCTAAAGAGAACCGTAGACGTAAGGTCTCCGAGAATGAAGTCCTTAGTGGACAGTTGAGGGGATTGGATCATCCCTGGACTTTCAGCCCTAAAGAGAACCGTAGACGTAAGGTCTCCGAGAATGAAGTCCTTAGTGGACAGTTGAGGGGATTGGATCATCCCTGGACTTTCAGTCCTAAAGAGAACCGTAGACGTAAGGTCTCCGAGAATGAAGTCCTTAGTGGACAGTTGAGGGGATTGGATCATCCCTGGACTTTCAGTCCTAAAGAGAGCCGTAGACGAGAGGTCTCCGAGAATGAAGTCCTTGGTGGACTTGAGGGGATTGGATCATCCCTGGACTCTCAGTCCTAAAGAGAGCCGTAGACGTGAGGTCTCCGAGAATAGAAGATAGGACTGCATCGTCCCTGGACCTTAGTTCAAAATGTACGTGATGGGGATTGCATCATCCCGGAACTGATAGTTCAAAATGTACGTGATGGGGATTGCATCATCCCGGAACTGATAGTTCAAAATGTACGTGATGGGGATTGCATCATCCCGGAACTGATAGTTCAAAATGTACGTGATGGGGATTGCATCATCCCGGAACTGATAGTTCAAAATGTACGTGATGGGGATTGCATCATCCCGGAACTGGTAGTTCAAAATGTACGTGATGGGGATTGCATCATCCCGGAACTGATAGTTCAAAATGTACGTGATGGGGATTGCATCATCCCGGAACTGATAGTTCAAAATGTACGTGATGGGGATTGCATCATCCCGGAACTGATAGTTCAAAATGTACGTGATGGGGATTGCATCATCCCGGAACTGGTAGTTCAAAATGTACGTGATGGGGATTGCATCATCCCGGAACTGATAGTTCAAAATGTACGTGATGGGGATTGCATCATCCCGGAACTGGTAGTTCAAAATGTACGTGATGGGGATTGCATCATCCCGGAACTGATAGTTCAAAATGTACGTGATGGGGATTGCATCATCCCGGAACTGATAGTTCAAAATGTACGTGATGGGGATTGCATCATCCCGGAACTGATAGTTCAAAATGTACGTGAAGGGGATTGTATCATCCCCGGACTTCGGTCCCTGAATTGATCCGTAGACGAATGGTCTCCGAGAAAGTGATGGTATTAATGATGTGGTTACTCGTATCGGTAGGATACTTGTATTGATGATGTGGTTACTTGTATCGGTAGGATACTTGTATTGATGATGTGGTTACTTGTATCGGTAGGATACTTGTACTGATGATGTGGTTACTTGTATCGGTAGGATACTTGTACTGATGATGTGGTTACTTGTATCGGTAGGATACTTGTATTGATGATGTGGTTACTTGTATCGGTAGGATACTGATGCTAATGATCGTGTGATGACGATATTGATGATCGTATGATGACGATGCTAATGATCGTGTGTGACGATGCTGATGATCGTGTGATGACGATCTTGATGATCGTGTGATGACGATGCTAATGGTCGTGAGATGACGATACTGATGATCGTGAGGATCCAGATGTTGATGTTGTTGTAGTTGTTCGAGTGCTGCAGAAGATAAAGACTCAGTACTGAAGATGTTGATGTTCCAGTATTGAAGATGTTCCAGTAACTGCTTGAGTTACTGATGATGTTGAGAAAGCTTCCAATGATTTATAGATGTATCATGTATGATGTTGATGACTCCTTGCTCGTGCAGATACTGTTATAATATCCTTCTCGTTAAGGGGGAGTGTTAAATATTGTAACTTCAAAGAATATTATATTTGTACTTTATTATTCCGGAGATGATTCATTCCTCCGTGAAGATCTTATTGTATATCCGGAGATGTTTATTCCTCCGTCGGAATGTGGTAACTCGGGTTATTAGACTTCCCTAGTGGGGGTCGGCCCTAAATGTGTTATGTGGGTCAAAGGGTTATTAGACCACCCTAGAGGGGTCGGCCCAGTTAGTTGTAGTGGGTTATTTAACCTATTGGTTAAATACGAGCCTACGTGTACTTGTGTAAAATACATATCAAAGTAGTGTATAAATAGAGGAGGTGTGTTCCTCATTATACACACTCACTCATTCAAGGGAGGCGCACCTATTGGAGGAGAGGTCTGCTACAGTGGAGAAGGAGATCATGTCTTTGGTTTGCATCTTTGTATATTGCTGGTCATCTATATTGAGGAAGCTTTACTGGGTTTTCTACCCCATGAGGGTTTCCCAGGATAAATCTGTGTCTCTTGTGTTTATGCTATGCTTGTTGTTTCTTCAGTGATCCTGTATATGCTATTATTGTGAAATGGAATGTAATGCTGCTATTTTCTGTCTTAGCATATTGAATTTTAACAATCACAACAACAATTTTTGAACTGGATCAAAAGCTCCTTCCTATCTGGAACCCTAAGCGAGCTTGCATAGAGTTGCAGAGCTAAAACTTCAGGAGAGAGGGTGAAAATGGCCGCGCCTTGGGGATTGACTCTATTTAGGGTTTCCCCACCTTCACATGGCGGTGGGTTGCTTGGAGAGACCGCGTGTCCTTCATGCGGACTCGCTCTTTGCATGGCGGTGAGAGGCCGCGTGGCGTTCAAATTTTTAGACATAGGAAGGTGTAGGGCTAGTTTAAATATATTATGATAGAATATATGTTGTACGAAAATTTAATTTATTCATATTTTGTTAGAATATACGTAAAATAAAAATTAATTTTACTTTCCTATCATAAAATATGTTATATTAAAATTTAAATTATTTTATATATTCTCATAGAATATAGGTTTTATAAAATTTAAATTTATTCATATTTTGATTAGAATATATGTATTATAAAGATTAATTTTACTTTTCTGTTATAATAGATGTTGTATTAAAGTTTAAATTTATTGTTATATACTCTCATAAAATATATGTCTTATAAAAATTTAATTTATTCATACTTTGTTAGAAAATATGTATTATAAAAATAAATTTTTCTTTTCTGTTATAACATATGTTGTTAAAAATATGTTTTATAGGAATTTTAAATTTTTAGTATTAAACTTAACTGTGATTGGTTAAGGTTTAAACAATTAATGTTAGTTAGGATGTTTAGATTAAAGGGTAACATTTAAAGTTAACTAAAATAGAGATATAAAAAAAAAATTTGCCGAGATTTCAACTCCTAGTCGAAGAGATGAAAGAGACCCGAAATCTCAAAAACAAGACACCATTAAGACCAGCACGACGAGCTGAACACCCTGACAGGATTGTTCAAATAAAAACGACTATTGATCTTACTGCGCTAATCTTGACAATTTGTTATCTCATGATGCAAGTTATTGAATACCTACATTTTAGTTCCGCGTATATTTGATTGAACAACTAAGGATATGATTTTATTTTAATAACTCAGGAACTATCATGGTGACAACACGCAGAGGTCGAGGTCGGGGTCAAGGTCGACCACCGTCACCACCACCTCCGCCACCGCCAACACCACCACAACCAACCTCAACACCAGAAATGCAGATCATAATGAGGTCGTTGGAGGCTATTATGACCACGATGAATAGGCAGTCGGAAAGGGCCGCCGAGGTGGAAACCACTCAAGTGAGTCGAGAGAACTCTGAAAGGGCACATGGCCCAAGACTGGAACCGCTTCAGGACATATCGAGGGAGTTACAAAAGATAAAAGTTCCAGAGTTTTCAGGAGGACGACCCGGTAAGCATGCGGAGGCATGGCTGGAAGGCATGAAGAGATGCTTCGCATTGAATGAGTACACATCTAGTTCCAAGGCTAGGATGGCCGTCTTTCAGCTTAAAGGTGATGCTTTGAATTGGTGGTCAGACCTCGAGAAGCAGTTGCACCTTACTCCTCTTACAACTTCTTGGGAACTGTTCGAGGAGAGGTTCCACATGAAGTATTTGCCAAATTATTACAAGGAAGAACAGGCAGGTGCACTCCATGCCTTAGTACAGGGAGACAAGACAGTGGAGGAGTATGAATCTCGGTTTATGGAACTGGTAAAATATGTTCCTTACCTAGATGCAGATGATTGTCAGGTAGAGCGTTTTGTGTATGGACTTAACTACAAGATTAGAGCTGCGGTGCGGATGTGGAAGCCAACTTCAGTTGCCATGGCAGTTGAGTATGCTCGTTATGCAGCTGATATGTCAGATGGAAAAGGGGGTAGTAAGTTGACAGGAACCAATCAGTATGTTACAGGGAAGGCGTCACGCCCTTACTTCAGGGGAGGACAATCTAGGCCTCCTCCTTACGGTAACAGGTTCACACCGAGGGGTAATACTTCAGTTAACTCAATCTCGCAGGCATCGTCTGCAACCCACCAAAGCCAGGGACGTACACAGGGAAGTTCCTATAGAGGAGCAAGGGGTTTTAGAGGAACCAGGGGAAGGAACTCATCTCAGAGGATTCCTTCGAGCAACAGGCAAGCCCCTCCCAACCTCTCTTGTTGGGGATGCGGAGGTCCTCATTTCCAGCGAGACTGTCCCAAGGGTCAGTCAAGCAGCAGGCACAGGGAAGGAAAGGCACCCATGGATAGTTCGGGTAACAGTCATCGGATTCATACAGCGGTGCATAACCACCAGGCAGAACATCAGTCTACCGTAGTAGAATCCACTGGTAATGTAAACAATGTCAAACTTAAAATTTTGTTTGATCCAGGAGCAACTGATAGTTTTATTTCACCATTTGCATTAGATAAATGTGGGTTGGCAGCCTACGAGCACGAGGATTTCAAATTGGTTGAAATGGCTTCAGGAGCAAAGCAACCAGTAGGTCTTAAAGTGAGAAGTTGTGAGGTTGACTTAGGAGTTTGCACCACTAAGTTGGATGCTTATGTCACCAATTTGGGGACTTATGACCTCATTATTGGCATGGATTGGTTAGAAGGCCATAGAGCTTTCTTAGACTGCTATGCGAAGATGGTGTTGTGCCTCGATGACGAGGGAAGGACAATTCAAATCCAAGGCTTGAAGAGGAAGGTATCCCTCCGTTTCATCTCTATGGTGAAAGCTAAGCGGTGCCTAAGACAAGGATGCCAGTTGTTCGTAGTGGAGGCCGTGAGCGATAGTAAAGGACCTTCCTTGAATTCTTACCCAGTGCTTTCCGAGTTCAAGGATGTCTTTCCGAAGGAATTACCAGGACTACCTCCAGAAAGAGAGCTCGATTTCACAATCGAACTAAAACCTGGTGCAGAACCTATCTCAAAAACTCCGTATAGAATGACAACTCCAGAGCTCCGTGAGTTACAGATCCAGTTAAAAGAATTGCTAGATTTGGGACTGATTAGACCCAGTATCTCACCGTGGGGAGCACCAGTGATCTTCGTTAAGAAGAAGGATGGATCTTTGCGACTGTGCATAGATTACAGAGATTTGAACAAGGCCACCGTGAAGAACAGGTATCCCATACCAAGAATTGATGACCTCTTTGATCAAATGAAAGGTGCGTCAGTCTTCTCAAAGATTGATTTACGATCAGGGTATCACCAGTTGAGGATCAAGGAAGGCGACATTCCTAAGACTGCCTTTCGAACTCGATTTGGGCATTACGAGTTTGTAGTGGTACCATTTGGTTTGACCAATGCTCCAGCTGTATTCATGAGCCTCATGAATGGTGTCTTCCGAAAATACTTGGACCGCTTTGTTCAGGTCTTCTTAGATGATATTCTTATCTATTCTAAGAATGAGAAGGAGCATGAGGAACACTTGCGGTTAGTCTTGACATGCTTAAGGGAATATAAACTTTATGGTAAATTATCAAAGTGTTCCTTCTTCCAAAAAGAGATTCACTACTTGGGGCACATCATCTCAGGTGAAGGGATCTCTGTAGACCCGGAAAAGGTAAAGGCCATTGAAGATTGGCCAATTCCAAGGAATGCTCATGAGGTGCGCAGCTTCATGGGGTTAGCAGGCTATTACCGGAGGTTTGTGGAAGGATTTTCTAAAATTGCAAAACCTATTACCACCTTGCAACGCAAGGGAATCCGGTATGAATGGACCGATGAATGCGATGCTGCTTTTACAGAGTTAAAAAGATTGTTGACAAGTGCACCAATCCTGCGGGTACCAGACATGGATAAAGATTTCATGGTATGCACCGATGCCTCGAAGCAAGGATTAGGAGCGGTGTTGATGCAGGAAGGTGGGGTAATAGCTTATGCATCTCGAAAGTTGAAACCTCATGAGGAGCAGTATGCCACGCATGATCTAGAATTGGCAGCAGTAATGTTGGCACTAAAATTATGGAGGCACTACCTAGTTGGTAGAAGCTTCACCCTTAAAACAGACCATCAGAGCTTGCAGTACATCTTTACCCAAAGGGATTTGAATGCTAGGCAAAGGAGATGGAGTGAGTTCATGAGTGAATATGACTTTGGTATCTCTTACATCAAAGGAAAGGAGAATGTGGTGGCAGACGCTCTAAGCCGAAGGCCGAGACTTTTCTCCTTAATTCCCTTGAAGGTTGACTTGAGGGAAAGGGTACTAGGACAACTATTGGGCGATAGTTGGTATCTAAAAATAACCTCAGCTATTCAGAATGGAAAGGAACAGGAATTGAAGTATGATGGGTACCATCTTGAGGAAGATGGATTGTTGCGGTATTAGGGAAGGATGTATGTTCCTAAGGAAGGTGATATCAGGGAAACCATCCTTAGAGAGGCCCATAGATCTCATTACTGTGCGCACCCAGGGGTAAAGAAGATGTATGCTGACATGAAGCAACTCTTCTTTTGGCTAGGTATGAAGATGGATGTAGTGGATTTTGTTTTGAAGTGCCTTGAGTGTCAACAAGTGAAGGCAGATCATCGTCACCCGGTCGGTCTCCTACAACCGCATGATATTCCTATGACTAAATGGGAAGTCATTTCCATGGACTTCGTTGTAAGATTACCACTCACATCTCTGAGACATAATGCTATTTTGGTGGTAGTCGACAAACTGACCAAAAGTGCTCACTTCATTCCAGTCAGAGACACCTATGATGTGACAGATGTGGCAAGGGTATTCATAAATGAGATTGTACGTCTTCATGGAGTTCCTAAAAAGATAATCTCGGACAGAGACCCTAAGTTCACCTCCATATTTTGGACAAGCATGCAGTCAGCATTAGGGACACAATTGAACTTAAGCTCAGCTTATCACCCCGAGACAGATGGACAGACTGAGAGGGTGAATCAAGTGATGGAGGACATGCTTAGGATGTATGTTATGGATCAACAGACACAGTGGGAGAAATATCTTCCTTTAGTGGAGTTTGCATACAACAATAGTCATCACAGCTCCATTGGTATGCCGCCATATCAGGCATTGTATGGGAGGCCGTGCAGGACACCACTCAGTTGGGACAGGTTAGAGGATCGAGTTTTAATTGGGCCTAAATTGATTCAGGAAATGGAGGAGCAAGTGATACAGTTTAGGCAGCGGCTGAAGGAAGCACAGGATAGGCAAAAGAGTTACGCTGATGCACACAGATCAGATAGAACTTATGGAGTAGGGGATCGTGTATTTATTCGCATCAGACCAAATAAAAGTACCATTCGGTTTGGGAAGGGTACCAAGCTGTCACCTCGCTTTATAGGTCCATTTGAGATTCTTGAGAAAATCGGACCAGTTGCTTATCGTCTTGCGCTGCCACCCCACTTGCATAAAACTCATAATGTATTTCATGTTTCTGTATTACGACATTACATAGCTGATGAGACTCACAAAATTCATTGGAAGGAATTGCAGGTCTCGGACGAGGGAACCTTCAGGGTCGAACCATTACATATACTTGATCGTAGGGTTCGACAGCTCCATAGTCGCCATGTGGACCAAGTTAAGGTCCAATGGGACAAGTATAGCCCAGGGTCTGCTACCTGGGAGGATGCAGAGACCATGCGTCGAGATTTTCCCTCACTATTTTGACCATAACTTCGGGACGAAGTTTCCCGAAGGGTGGGTGTATGTAATGCCCATATTTTGATTCGGCATATTTATTAGTTAGACACACCATACTTTATTTCTTATATATATTTTGTCGAACTTAGCTCGACTGAGTAAACTATATTGGACCTCATTATATGATGTTACTCTGTCTTATGATTTCACCATGATTATGATGTTACTATGTTATGCAGTTATGATGTCATGATTATCATATGATTTCCTTATTTTACGATTGCAGTATATGTTTATATGTTTTCCTTAATGAAATGTGAAATATATGGTTCGGTACATGGATACCATCTTCTTATATGAATTGCTGAAATGTTATATGTCATACGCATCTATGATGAGCTAAAAGGTTACATGAAATAAAATGATAACATGGATCAATTGGCGATCAATGGAAAATGCTTTCTATAAATTGTATTTTGCAAAACACTAACCTACAGGACACAGGGGCTATGGGATAGCCAGTTACTTGATCTGATATGTATTGGAAAGGAAAAACATGTTCATACAGCAAACCTTAGCATCCAAAATGAGGATACGATAACACAAACTGATAATCCCGATAGCAGCAAGTATGAGTTGATAAGGGCGTAGGCCCAGTATGTTGAGAGGGATGGATGTGTTTCCCACCCTATGGTTCCATGAGACCCGAGGTCGTGGGAGGGCCGTGCTGAGACACGCTCCCCATGTTGTTGTGATGACGATGGTCGGATGCCTGCTAGGGGAGGATAGGTCCGATGTTTAGCCGACGCTATCGCTCTCAGGTTCTATGTGGTCAGATCGGTGAGTCCGACATCCACTGTTGTACTAGCAGAGGGAGGATAGGGAGGATGCTGGACGTAGGTTATGATGGGAGGATGTGTTAGTTAGTACTGTTGGGGGTTTAGTATTCCTTGATTCCGAGTTAGTGGAAGTAGGCACCCTTCCTGTACTTGATTGATTAAACTAATGTAAACATAAAGACAATGATATTAAATCGTAAAGGGTTAACTGTTAAATAACCGAGGATGTTAAAGTAATTATACTATATATTATGCTTGCTCTTCTGCATGGGGATAGATACTATTATTAGTTAGCAAGTATGCATAGGAGGAATGGGGTTTGTTTATAGTACATATCCGACATGTGCATACACTGGCCATGCATGCACACCTTGTACGTGTACAATATTACTGGTGTATAACATACTTGTCATGCTTGAATAGTAGTATAAATGTCATAGATAACTCAGTTAAGGATACATCAATCAACTTAGGTAATGAATGGTTAGGTTGTCAATGTGTAAATAAGTGAATTAGTAATTATATGAAAACATTGTAATAATAAACTAAGACAAGTGTCGTCATTTAACATTGTCATAGGAGAACTGTTGTGAATAGGGTAATGATAGTGTCTAATTAATTAGTAAAATTGTTTAAGCCCTCACAAGTGCTTTGTTTATAAGAACAAGGATGCTATGTTGATGATAGGGTACTCATGTGATAAACAAATAATTAAGAATACTATGATTAATTCACCTTTTATTATTGTTAAATGGTGATTTAATTATTATTATTAATTAATAAATGGTGATCTAATTATTATTATTACTTAATTAATAATATTCCAGCAACATTTATATATCCCTATCGTAACAATTGCAATGTAAGTAAGATTTAAAATATTGATTTATAAATTAATATTGTGTGATTATTTCCATTTCAAAAGTTAGCCATAATAGGATAATCATTTCTTGGAATGAACGTGATGTGATGGAAAATGGTTATTTAATTATTCAATGTTAATCTTGGAATTTAAACCTCAAGCTAAGTAGTCTCGACGGATAAGGTGGACCATTAAGACACATCATGTCCAAGTTGAAAAGGGGCAACTAATTATATAATATTTTATTAACTACATTAATAACATTAAATACCAAGGATAGCGAATAGACTTGTGTTTAATGAAGCTTGTCCCGAATGGATAACCCTTGGGTGATAATCCCCACCGTAATAAATACTTACGACCGTCAATCCAAAAAACCAACTAATTTTTCCATGAGAGTAATTAATTATACTTTTTTTATAAAGAACCGTGTATGAATGAACTGGTGATAGGAGTAAATGTTGAGGGGCTCGAGAGGGGGATTTTGGGGCGGTGGAGTAAGCCCAAGATATTCTCGAGGAAGGGAAATTATATAGAGGGGGAGAGCTTGGAGAAAGGGGGGCTTTTGGATGGGGGGGAAGAAAAGAAGTTTGGAGAAGAGAAGTTTGGGGAACAGAAAGATTTTGAGAACAGAAGGAAATACTGCTCTCGGGATTATCAGATTGTGGGCTCGGGGGCTTGGAAATCCTTTGATTTCCAAGGGCCATCAAGATAATAGCTGGTCGGTAGGGTGGAAACTTCAGTTTGGCTGTCTAAGGGGTTATACAACCGTCTACAACTTACGGTTAGCATCAGCATCAGGTAATTTCCGTTATTGACTACTATGCTAAAACTTACTGTAAACATGCATAACTTGCTATTTACTGATTTACTGCTATTTACTGATTTACTGAGTTGTGAAACATATTCTTATGCCAGAACATGATTGTTGAAAAGGAAATATTGATATGTTTGTCTATTTAAATTACGAATGTAATGTTGATAAAAAAAAACACGACAGAACACTAAATATTATTTAGGCACATAGTAATTCTTAGAAATTTACTCCCATACACTTGATAAAGTTTAATAAGTAGAAAATTAACTGAGAAATATTACATAGTGCTCTGCTGTAAAAACCAGAGCACTACACCCAGTGGGATGAGATTTTGACACGACAGGGTGGTGGCCGTCTAGCGTCACCATATACTGAGGAGTTCTTCCACTGGTGGAACCGGTAGGTGATCGCTATAGAAGACTATCCCTATGCGGGGATAGACTTCAGACAGGATCGTGACATGCCGCTGCCACCACGCGTAGCGTTTGGAGACATCGGTGAGTACTCTTTTTGGTTTTGTGTTTATTAAATTTTTATGGATTTTTTTATTATAGTTGAAATGCAAAAAATATTCTTGGTGGTAGTGTCATTTGCTAATGGGTGACTGTTTGCTCGCAGACAAAGGCCCAGTGAGACCCGAGGGCTTCCTGAAACATGGTCATCAGGGTAGAGATGATGTGGTAGCAGATGTTGCAGCAGGGCGCACACTTCAGACATTGCGATGCAACATATCACAGATGGTTTCCCGCGTACCACAGATAGAGGTAGCCCGACTACCTGAGGCTATGCAGCACCAGGTAGTGGGTGTTCCTGGTGAGTGGGTGCATTTACTGCAGTGGGTGGCCAATGCAGTACAGTACTTCTATGAGACACATCCTATAGAGGCGGCAGCTAAACCTCCTCGAAGGGAATAGATATCCCAGGGTCACATTTTTTGTATCGATATGTATATTTTTGAGGGCTACGGGCTCTAGTTTTGTATGACACTACCATTTTTGGACATATTTATATATATATACAACTTTGGTTCTCGGTTCTACTACATGTGTGTATGTACAAATGTATGAATGTCTTTGTATTTATGTGCTTCATGATGAATGTGACAAATGCCAATCTAATACATAGTTAGCGTATGCATCAAATAGATAATTAAGACTTCTTGGAATATGAATATATGTAATTGAAACAAAATGTCTCTCCAAGAGTCGTAACTTAAGGAATATCCATAGTAATGTAGGCTCTCGTACACGGTACTACCCATTCAGCTGAGACACAACTAGTTGTAAATCCAGGCAGACTTCTAAAGACTGGATTTCATGTGAAATAGCATCCCGAAGTAGCTCATTAATAGCACTATACTCAGCCACATTATTAGATGTAGGACTGAGACAAGCACCTCCTGAGGACACAACTAGGTGGTCAGGTGAGAAGATAACCCATGCAGCAGAAGCAAGTTGCTGCGTATGCCGGCTAGCACCATCCGTGAAACCTAAGAATGTAGGAGATCCCATTGACATCTATCAATCAAACAGAGGCTAATCAGCAGACCCGATAACCAAAAAGGGAAAGCTAAACTATGTACAGAAAAACTATACAATAGTGTACAAAAGTATCAACCTGAACCATAGGTTCAAGCGTAATGCCGCTTGAGGTAGAGCCCATTTCTAGGCTCCTTCAAGACAGTCCCCTCATAGTCTTCTAACTCATAAGCTCCTTTTTCGAGGACACGCCTCACAATGTAAGGACCATGCCACATGGGATTAAACTTGCCTGCCCCCAGGGGTTCTTTATCTTGGTCATATAAGAGTACCAAGTCACCTTCAGCATATTGCCAGGGATGGACAGACCTATCATATTGAACCTTGACACGATGCTTGTTAACATCAATAGCCATAGCGGCATCTCGATGGTGCTTGTCAAGTTGCTCGAGGTGTACTAAACATTGCTCAATATTTGTCGTATCAGGGAGGATCTCTATGGCTAGCTTGAGTGAAGGGACTTTGCATTCAATTGGTAAAAGTGACTCCACACCATGAACTAACTAGAATGGTGAGAACCTGAGGGCAGTCTGAACTGCGGTTCGATATGCCCACAAAGCAAGATATAACATGATATGCCAATTGGTCTTGCTTTGTTGGATGGTATGTTGGAGAATGGTATTCAAAGACTTATTTACAGCTTCAACCTGACCATTCACTCTGTTCGGATATCCACATCATCTTTTTCAGGATCTTGCATGCAAATTAGGGTTTGCATGCAGAATCTAGGGTTTGCATGCACCTGCATGCACTGGCATGCATCCCAGTCACCAGATTGATGCCTCCAGCACCTTATCCACTTCATTCTAGCACCCGGGAGCCACCTACCACAGAGTTTTATCCCTCCTAGGCTGAAAGGCACCCACTTCTCACCTACTGCCAAAGAAGGGCGCACTTGTTCACCTACCACTGCAGTTCCACTTCAGTTACATTCAGTTAGCTCCGATTCTCCCTGATTTGAGGCTAGTTTCACTCCCGACTGACTATATCACTTCCGTTGGACCTCCAGTTTGATTAGGTGACTTGTTCTGACTTCAGTTAGCCTCCCATGTGCCCCCACTGAGCCTCCAGATCCTAAATCAGTGCTACACACTTCAGTTACACTTATTACACTCAGTTAGACTCAGATTGACACCTGGATGACTGGTTGTTGTGCATTGATCAGCACCACCGATTGATTGATGAGGACTCCTAGTTAGAGTCAAGCTACTCCATTCTGTAATTTGAATGACCTCCTTAGGCAATTCAAATTGCTCTGTCATTGTGACAGTTTGTATTGTAATCCATTCACCCTTTCTGGGATAGAGAGTACTGCTGCATGTTTTGCACAGTTTTGCACCATATTTTCTATGTTCATTTGTTGTGATTGATTTACTTGTTTATTAGATCTGCTGTGAATAATTTTACATGGTATCAGAGCCATTGCAGGGACAAGATCTCTTTTCTACAGGTGTTTGTACAAGAAGATTTGACTGAATTGCTAAAAATTGCAATAAGTTTGGCATGAGATATCTCAAGGGCATTCGCTCCTGTGCATGCAAAGCTTGAACATTATTCCAATACCACTCCAGAAGCTTGAGTTACCACATAATTCCTGGATCTGATACATTGGACCCATTCAACATTGCTTGAAATCCAATCCCAGGTGTGATGCAACTCTCAAAGGGTGGATTGTTCGACCTTATTGTGGTTGTTTTTATGTGATTTGCAGGTTTATTGTCTCCTCCAATTGCACTCGCTATCTTTTGCATGCAAGCTTCCCTACAGCAATTGCACTCGCTATAGTCTGCATGCAAGCTTCATCTTCATCAGTTGACTCGCTCCTAGCAATGGAATACTCTTCTTCAAAGCCTATCCTCACCCCATTCAATTATTTTGATTGGAAAGATGATATGGAGATCATATTACGTTCAAAAGGTTACTACCGAGTCACTATTGGTCTTGAATTGGAGCCAAACAATGTGTCAGATCGAACCAAACACTACAACAAGCTTGATGAAGCTTATGGTCTTCTTTGTCTCTCCATCTCCAAAGATATTCACTTCCATCTCAGCGGATTGAAGACTCCAAAAGCCATATGGGAGCAACTTGAAACACTATTCGGCAAGCAGGATGAGCTTAGGGCTTTTCAATTAGAGAATGAATTGATTGGCCTTAATCCTGAGAATTTCGAGACCATCAATGAATTCTTCACAAAATTCAAGAACTTGAACTTGCAATTGAAGAACAGTGGTGTTATCAAAGAGGATAAACAGTTGATCCTCTCCATTCTAAGCAAGCTTGGGAAATATTATTCGGTATTTGTCTCTACTTTCAATTCCGGTCGGCTAACTACCCCGAATTGGAAGATGCCTACCTTGAATGCCTTCATTGAGTCCGTTACAAAAGAGCATGACAAGTTGATTCAAATAACGTCCATAAGCTCCAAAGATTCAGCCCTATTTGTTCAAGGACCCAAGATCTCGAATGGTAAAGGAAAGCAAAAGAAGGAGAAGCCCAAATTCGAGCCTCACAAGCAAAAAGACAAAGGCAAGCAAACGGATGCACCATCCAGTTCGAAATCCAAGCAAAAGGGCAAAGAAGGTAACCAAAAATCTAAATGTACTTATTGTAACCGTGGATTTCATCCCGAAAGTTCATGTATGAAGAAGACTATAGATCAAATGGCCCTCCTTTTGGAAAAGAACAACATAACCCTTCCTGACAGTGCAAGGAAGAAGGATAGGAATGATGATCATGAAAGAGGACAAGCACTCATGGCAACGGTTTCGAAGCCCACTACTCTCTTGATAGATTCGGGTGCATCAAATCATATGGCTGCAAATATTGATTCTTTTTTCTCATTCGATCCAAACAGCTCCATCCCCATCCATTTGGAAGATGACTCAAAAATTTCTTCAAAGGGCAAAGGTACGATTCATGTAGAACATGGATGCTTTCAGAATGTTCTCTATGTGCCTTCCTTAGCTTCGAATATCCTTTCTGTGTATCAAATGACACATACTGGTGAACCAAAGCAAGTCACATTCAGCCCTAATACAGTTTAAATTTCTGATATCAAAAGTGGAAGACTAGTTGCGGTTGGAAAGGAAAACCACACTGCAAAATGCTATGAGTTTTCGCACTATATTCCGCTTGCAAAGCCCACTGCCCTTCGCACACATGGTAATGAGGTTAGTAGGCTTTGGAATGAAATATTTGGACATCTAAATTATAAGTATTTGCTGCTGCTATCAAATAAATCCATGGTAGATGGGCTTCCACAACTCCGTTCCTCGAAGGGAATATGCACCGGTTGCATTATTGGGAAGCACCCCGAGCACAGATTCGACCGCGGCAAGGCTAGCAGAGCCTCTACTATTTTGGGATTGATCCATTCTGATATCAGTGGTCCGCTGCCCCATATGTCATTAAATGGTTCAAGGTATGTTTTGACATTTATTGACAATTTTTCCCGCTTTACATGGGTATTCTTTCTCAAAAACAAGTCAGAAGTGCTTGGAAAATTCAAGGATTTTAAGGCTTCTGTTGAGACCACCACTGAGAGCAAGATCAAAGCTCTTAGATATGATAATGGTGGGGAATATATCAAGTCTGAGTTGCTGCAACTTTGTGCCCAAAGCGGAATTAAGATCCAACATACAGTTCCCTACACACCCCAGCAGAACGGTGTAGCGGAAAGGAAAAACCGGTCACTGAAAGAGATGGCTACATGCATGATTGAATCAAAAGGTTTGGCTGCAAATATTTGGGCTGAAGCAATCAATGTTGCTGCATATATACAGAACCATGTTCCACATTCATCCGTGAAAGGTATGACTCCTTTCGAAGCATTCTTTGGTCACAAACCGGATGTGTCAAATTTGAGAGTTTTTGGCTCTACTGCATGGGCTAGAATTCCTTCTGAGAAGAGACGAGCTTTGGATCCACAAAGTATCGAGTGCATATTGATAGGATATGGGGAAGAATAAAAAGCATATAAAATCATGGATATCAGATCTAAAAAGATATTCATAGAGCGCAGTGTGCAGTTTGAAGAACCGCTTTAAGAATTGCAACTAGTCGAGGAAAAGACTGCCGATTCACCGCCTTCACCAGAAGAAGATCCGAGCAGCGATAATGAAGGTATGAGTTCTGATATTTCTGATATTGTAGCAGCATATGATGATCATGACATATCAGGTTTGGAATCCGACCATTATGATCCTCCTCAGTTACCAAAGTGGGCCCAAAACACTCTACAATCTGCTGGTTCTAGTCTTGGAAATCCTGTTGATCCGAGACGAACAAGAGGAGACTTTCAAAGAGCAGGTATGGCTCTTTCTATTGCTGATCCATTTCTTCCTGAGATTTTTTATTTGATGGCTGGTTCAGATCCTACATCATACTATTCATCCCATCGAGATCCGAGATGGAAAAGTGCCATGGACGAAGAGTACAATTCTCTTCAAAAGAACAACACATGGGAGCTAGTTTCTCTTCCACCTGGAAGAAAATTAGTGAAGTGTAAATGGGTCTACCGTACTAAAGTTTCTGTTGATGGCACTATCAGAAAATATAAGGTAAGGTTGGTGGCAAAAGGTTTTTCCCAAGTCCAAGGAGTGGACTACACAGAGACCTTTGCACCGGTTGCAAAGATGGATTCCATCCGCCTTGTTTTAGCTATTGCCGCATCCAAGCACTGGGAAGTGCACCATATGGATGTGAAGAGTGCATTTTTACATGGATACCTTGCTGAAGAGGTTTATATGCAGCAGCCAGAGGGTTATACATCAGATCCATCATTGGTTTGTAGATTGAAGAAGTCTTTGTACGGGTTAAAACAGGCCCCAAGATCTTGGTACGCAAAGATGGACTCCTTCCTTCTTTCTCAGAATTTCCAAAGATGCAAATCTGATCCGAATGTGTATCTTCAGCGAGTTAAAGGTAATTTGTTGGTTATTGTACTTTATGTTGATGACCTGCTTATTACTGGTAGCACACTTACTTCAATAAACAAGCTAAAATCTGCCTTAAATCTAGCTTTTGACATGAGCGATTTGGGCTTGCTGAGTCATTTTTTGGGCTTGGAGATAGCTCAAAATTTTGATGGGATCACTATATCTCAGCAAAAATATGCTTCCGACCTGTTATTGAAGTTTAATATGGCTGAATGTAAGGCAGCCCCGTTCCCATTCCTCTCAGGAATCAGTCTTGAGGAGGGAGATTCCACACCGCTTGCAGATTGCAGTATGTATCGACAGTTGTTTGGTTCACTACTTTATTTGACACACTCACGGCCTGATATCTGATATTCCGTGAGTGCCGTGTCAAGATATATGTAGCAGCCACATGATATTCATTGGCGAGCAGCCAAGCGGATCTTGCAGTATGTGCAAGGTACGAGACAGTTTGGTATACATTATGCTGCAGATTCTGAGCTAGATTTCATTGGTTTTACTGATTCAGATTGGGCAGGTGATAGCATTGATCGGAAGTCCACTTCCGGTTATGTTTTCATGATTGGTCATGGTGCTATTTGCTGGTCCAGCAAAAAGCAAGCAGCCATTTCACTTTCTTCAGCAGAGGCAGAGTATCGAGGGGCAGTCAATGCCTGCATTCAGGCAGTTTGGTTGCAGGGTATTCTTTCCGAGTTTGGTTTTGGTGGCACTACTTCGACTGTCCTATTTTGTGACAATCAAAGTGCTATCAAGATCTCCACAGATCCAGTTCAATGGCAGAGGACCAAACACATTGAGATTCATATGCATTACATTCGACAGTTGGTGCATGACCGCACCATCATTCTGCAATATTGCCCTACTGATGAGCAAATTGCAGACATCTTCACCAAGAGCTTCACTGAGAAGAAGTTCTCTTACCTCCGGTCACTGTTGGGGGTGAGTTCCATCATGGTGGAGATAGATTGATTCATTATTATGCTTTAGCTTGAGGGGGGGCTTTCTTCCCACTGGGTTTTCCCTCTTTCCTCACTTAGTTTATTTTCAGCATTTTTTGGATTATTGTATTGGGGTGACCTTTGGTCTTAGTTACCAGGGCCCCACATTATTTTTGTTGTCACATCATAGTCTAGCTTTAGGGGGGGTGTTCGGATATCCACATCATCTTTTTCAGGATCTTGCATGCAAATTAGGGTTTGCATGCAGAATCTAGGGTTTGCATGCACCTGCATGCACTGGCATGCATCCCAGTCACCAGATTGATGCCTCCAGCACCTTATCCACTTCATTCTAGCACCCGGGAGCCACCTACCACAGAGTTTTAGCCCTCCTAGGATGAAAGGCGCCCACTTCTCACCTACTGCCAGAGAAGGGCGCACTTGTTCACCTGCCACTACAGTTCCACTTCAGTTACATTCAGTTAGCTCCGATTCTCCCTGATTTGAGGCTAGTTTCACTCCCGACTGACTGTATCACTTCCGTTGGACCTCCAGTTTGATTAGGTGACTTGTTCTGACTTCAGTTAGCCTCCCATGCGCCCCCACTGAGCCTCCAGATCCTAAATCAGTGCTACACACTTTAGTTACACTTATTACACTCAGTTAGACTCAGATTGACACCTGGATGACTGGTTGTTGTGCATTGATGAGCACCACCGATTGATTGATGAGGACTCCTAGTTAGAGTCAAGCTACTCCATTCTGTAATTTGAATGAACTCCTTAGGAAATTCGAATTGCTCTGTCATTGTGACAGTTTGTATTGTAATTCATTCACCCTTTCTGGGATAGAGAGTACTGCTGCATGTTTTGCACAGTTTTGCACCATATTTTCTATGTTCATCTGTTGTGATTGATTTACTTGTTCATTAGATCTGCTGTGACTAATTTTACACACTCGAGGATAGTAGGAAGACGAATGTTCTTGATGAAACCCAAGCTTGAGAGACAAATCCTCCATCATCTTATTTTGAAAGTGACTGCCATGGTTAGTGACAATCTCTTTTGGGATACCAAACCGAGTGATAATCTGGTTGAACACGAAATGGGCTGCAGTAGCACCATCATCTTTTACAGTAGGCATGGCCTCAGCCCACTTGGAAAAATAATCCACGGCCACGATAATATGGTGATGCCCCCCAGCCGAAGCTGGTTTGCAATCCATGAAATCTACCCCCCACTTAGTGAAGGGACGGATAGTGATGACCGGATGGAGGGGTGCTGGATGCGAGTGTGTGTTATGAGAAAACACCTAGCAAGGGTGACATCTCTTCACAGCGTTAATACAATATTTAAAGATAGTAGGCCAAAAATAACCAACTCGCATGATACGTTGGGCTGTAGCAAGCTCGAATAAGTGACCGCCACATGCCCCCGCATGGCAATCATTAAGTACACGTTCTGCTTCTTCGTGAGTCAAGCAACGACAGAGAATGGAATCCTTTCCTCGGCGATACAAAGTGTCACTGACGATAGTATAGTCTTTAGCGTGATGTCTCACACGCCGTCGCTCATCTCATGAATAATGCAGAGGAAACTTCAAAGTTTGGAGATATATAATGACATCCCCATACCAAGGGTCCTCGAACGAGATAAGAAATAAGTGTTCATCCACAAAGGAATATTCATGAATGACATCCTCATCAAGTCATGGAAGGTCCAACATATGCTTAGTGAACACCAGCGATTTCACCGATTTTGCCGAAGCAAAATCAAGATCAAATTCCTGAAGGATTACAATCCATTTATTATACTTACCCCGATAAGGCATCGTGATAGCACGAACTGAAATGGATTGATGTGAGCTACAACTGTGGTTGTTCGAAGTAAAATATAATGTCGTGACCACTGGACTGCATGGACAGTCACAAGTGCCAGCTTTTCTACATGAGTATATCTTAGTTCATCATCTACTAAATTTCGACTGAGATAATAGATAACATGCTCGACAAGCACATCATCTACCTGAACCAAGACCATGCCAATAGTCTCTTGAGATGCGGCCACATAAAGAATGAAATCTCATGTAAAGTCTGGCAGACTAAGCATAGGGGCCGATACCAAATCTTTCTTAAGGGCATCGAAAGACTGTTGGGCTTGCTCATCCCAGATAAAAGGTGTGTCTTTCTTCAATAAGTGTGCAAAACCTTTGGTAATACTAGCATAGTTAGCTATAAACCGACGCAGAAAAGTAGCTCTCCCTTGGAGGCTCTGAAGTTGTAACAAATTACGCGGAGGAGGCAACTGAAGTATTGCCTCAACTTTGAGAGGATCGACTCTAATACCCTCCCTCAAAACTATGAATCCTAGAAAGCAACCAGTCCTAACAGCGAAGATGCATTTGTTTGGATTCAATCAAATTTTGTAGTAGATACATTGTTCGAGAATCATACTGAGGTGCTTGGGGTGGTCCACTCTCTTGCGAGAATGGCCAGTAAGATCATCCAAGAAAACTTCATAATCATCTTAAGATCATGAAAGGAATAGGTCATGGCTCACTGAAAAGTAGCTCCGACGTTTTTAAGGCCGAAGGGCCTTTTCCGATATGCAAATGTTTCCCATAGACAAATAAATGCCATCTTATGTTGGTCCGTGGGTTTAATTTGAATCTGATTATAACCTGAGAAGTCATCCATGAATGAAAAAATCTCACTCCCCACACAAGCATCCAATATTTGATCAATGAATGGCATGGGGAAGTTGTCTTTCGGACATGCACGGTTCAAATCTCTAAAATCAGTGCATACACGGATCGTTCCTTGCTTCTTATCCACAGGAACAGGGTTTGACACCCATTCGGTAAGGGGAACGAGGTAGATGAAACCAGCTTTGAGTAGTTTCTCCACCTCTGCCTTAATAGCAGCTCCCTTCCTAGGGTTCACAGCACATAAGTGTTGTCGAACCAGTTTAGCATCAGGGTATGTTCTAATCTCGTGTTCAACAATGCAGGGGTCTATTCCTAGCATCTGCTCGTATGACCAGGCGAAAGCTTCCCAGAGTTCTATAAACAAGTCAGTGTAAATAGCGATCTCCTCAGGAGTGCAATCGGCACCGATGTAAACGTTCTCTACCTTTCCGGGAGTGTGAGAGATGTTGATCGAAATGGTTGGGGAAATATTGGCCATATTCCCCTTCGCAAAAACATCATGCGACTCCAAAAGAGCCACATGGTGACCAACCATCTTTGCTAGAGTCATCCTAAACTCCTCTTGCTCAACAGTCTCGAGGTTGGGAAGGAAGTAAGAGCAATGGTGCATATCTTCCCAAGGCCTCTCACTACTACACATGGCCTTGAGGATAGCTTCATCAGATGGTAAAGTATCGTCAAGGAAATCATGGGAACAAGATGAGTTGGCTGCCCAAACTGGCAGCATAATAGGATCTTCCTCAACTATCTGGGAAGAAGAGAGATCCGGATCTGTAGTGGTTTGTTGGATATGATCATAAGTGAGCTCCGCTACAGATAAAGGCATAGACATCCTGACATGCGCAATGTCTCCAGACATGGAATTCGTGGATGGTAAAGTCCATGGATCATCTAAATAGGAGGTCTAGAATAACATATTATTTGAAGGAGGAGATGCATTGTCGGTAATGGTTCCAATAAAATTCACAGGCGCAGAATGGTTAAAAGTTCCCATCAATGAAGGGTACATTCCAACACCTATGTTCCCAGTTGCCGACTGAGAATTAGAAACTTGCGGGATTACAGATCCTGTGGATGTTATGGAAGGAGTGCCAACATAATCCAGCTGATTGATCATCACAATCTTGCCTTCATGGGGAAAGCAGATAACTCTAAATACAGTAGACACGACAACCTTCATAGCGTACATCTAGTTCCAACCCAGCAAAAGGTTGTAGTCGATGGGCGCATCAACCACTTCGACTTCAATAGGCACAGACTTACCTCCCAAGGAGACAACAAGGGAAGGGATAATTCCATGCGGCGTAAAAGATATACTGTCGAATGCAGTGAGTGTAGTTCTACACACGAGTAGAGGAGGAGAGCCAAGAGCTTTCCAACAAGCTAATGACATTATTGACGTGGAAGCACCTTCATCAACCATAGTACGTTTGACGAAGCTCTTAAGGAAAACCACCTGGATTTGAAAAGCCACGTGGTAAGGTAAGCGAGGTTGGACACTAATAGTATCGAACTTGATAACACTGGGATTTCCCCCATCCTGAACTCCTAACGCACTCAAAAGGGCATGCTTCTGAGAAGGACAGGCTTACAAAACTTCAAGAGCCGACATGGCACATGGAGTTTTCCCCGAATCTTCTACGATGGAATAATTATGGGCAGCTTGAGCATTGGGATTATGTGTGGAGCGCTTGAGAACACCTTTTGGTATTCGTGGCATAATGGAAGGCTTCTCGATATGCAAGGAATTGTCAGGAGGAGGGGGAGGTTCACTCCCCATGTTGGGTTGTGGTGCACCATAATCGTGCTGACGAGTAGCAACACAAACCTCTGACTGAACCATATTCACACATCCATAACCACTAGTATTGGAAGAATACGTTGTCGTTTCATTAGTACCATAACCAGTGGTGGGAGCATGCGAAGTCATGTTTTGATGATGAGGTAGGGGATCCTTCAACACAGCTGGGCTCTGTGCCAAATGCTTCTATGCTTCTTCAATTTGAGGACATAAGTGAGTAAGATGATCCTCCCCACAAAGCTTGCAAGGGAATTTCACCTTACGCCTAGGTTTACGATCCTCACCAGCATTACCGCCTTCTTGAGGAGGGTTGGAATTCTCTTTACGAGGAGTATTACGATTGCTATTGTTATTACTTCCATTGTTTCCACCCCTATGATTATTTCTCCCCTTTTTCTTACCACTAGGTTGTTGGTTACCAGATGGTTCCGTTGATTTCACATTGTGTACATTAGACAACGGAGTGGAAGTGGACATGGTGCGAACCTGTCCAGGAGCAGACTGGTTTAGCGACAAATTTTGCATTTGATTAGCTACCAATTCTACAGGACGAGTGCATGCAGACCCCATGATGCCATCGGAATGTGGTCCAGGAACTAACGTGGGCTCATGTCTTGTTCTTGGTGCATCAGGAATAATGTCATACAAATGCCAAACTGAGAATGAAGTAGATCTAACTGCTGGACTTTCAAGATAGCTTGTTCCTCAGTCACAATGCCGAACATTGAAACATCCTTAGCAATGTATGGAAGTAAATATTTAAGGAGCCATTCCAACAGGAACTCTGGAGGAATGTTGGCTTTCACTAATCTCTTCCACCGACACCACTCTTGAACGTGGTCAGAAATATGTGTGGCCTTATTCTGACTGAAGGTGGACAATAACTCAATACCAGTATCATAACGAACTGGTAACTGGAAATGGTCTACGAAAACCAAAGCAATCTCATTGAATCCCCTATAGGTGTTTCCAGGCAACTCCACATACCACTTCACGGCTGCCCCCATGAGGGTGTGTTGAAATAGTTGTAATCTAATGAAATCATGATTCAAAGAGTTGGAGGAGCACCTGTAATGTCCCCATTCAAATAAGTGCATAGTAAGACAATCCCATCAATCCTACTAGTTTCCTAGGTTGGATGGGCACATGTGGGATGGTAATAAGGAAACTAATAAATGATATTTAGACATTAGAAGGGTTCAAGAATTTAATAAATATGATGAATAAATAAATTCAAGAGAAATTCTAGGTGGCAAGTGGTTTTGGAGACATATGGAGGTGGTGGGACCCACACTAGCTTGATTTTTCAATGACACATGGCAGCTCTCTCTTGCCAATTCGAATTCATGGGAAGGTGAACACTCTTGGGTGAGTTGGTAAGTCATAACACATGGAATTGACCATATTAGGTCGAAATGGGAAGGAATAGTAACCTCCATGGGAGAGGAAGAGTCAAATTGGAGACTAGTGGACACATGGGCTAGATTCCCTAGTTTTATGACAACAATAATGAAGCATCTATGACATTTTATGACAAAATTCAGACCTGACTTCTTACACCTGACCATTATGACATGTCAGCCCCAAAAATAGGCTCAAGAAGGCGCTCATGGAGTTGGAGGAATCTAAAGAGACTCAAATTCGAATTTGGGAGAAGATGGAAGGTTGGAACTAGGAGACAAGTGGCAAATGAGGAATATTTTCTAAATGGAAAATTATTGAATCTATTGAGAGGATGTAGACCCCTTGAAGGCTAATGTTGGTTATAAAATGTAGAAATCAAGTATGAGAATGGCTTTTGATGATTTGAGAAAAATTGCATTTGTGAAGAGAGAGCTAGTGGATGACTAGTTTCTTGCCTTAGCCAATTTCGAGGGTGAAAGATTCCCATCCAAGTTGGTGTTTGGAGAGGCCACTCAGGTCTTTCATGGTGCTTTAATGGAGTTTGTATTTTCAGGTAGCAGCTACAGGAAGTTTCATGGTTTGGTTTAGTGCAGCACTTTCTCTCCACCGTTTCCAGTTTTGAAGGCATATTCGTGCTCCTTGAGGGAGGGCGTTTTTGGTGAGCTATTGTACTCTTTGGGGGAGCTTCTAATGCCCCATTTCTTTTGTAATATGAATTAAATACTCTGTTCTTCATCTCCAAAAAATTTCAGGTCGAAATTCCAAGTAGAAATGTATAAATCTCATTTTTAATGGAAGAACAATGCCATTTCCCCACTACCTTGTTGTGAGCCAATGTATTGATGATGATTTCGAATGTATGGATGATTCTATGATATATTTGTGATAAAATATATTTCCATGGATGTCTTATACAAGTTTCATGTACTGTACTTGAGCATTTGAAGCATTTTTACTCAGTTTAGTTGTATTGGGAGGTGAAATAGTGCCATTTCCCCAAGGGTCGAATTGGGGGTTTTTGCTGTAGAATGTGAGAGAGTTAGAACAGTATTAAAAATCACTTAATGGTGCATATGAGACCTTAATCACATACTTAACACATTATATACCTCTGTTCATAAATTTGTGGGATTTTGGAGGCATTTGGAAGGCCATTTGCAGTGTTACCCGAGAGGGATTTGATGCACAAATTACTAGTCAAAATTACATATATTGATCAGAATACAAATCAAGTTTGCAGCAGTATTTGGAGGGCCATAAAACATCCCTGAACCTTATATTCAAGTCTAAATACCATTCATACACTCCTACAGAAGATTTGGGAGCATTTGGGTTGATTTGGAGGTCAAAACAGTAAAACTAGTCAAAGGTCGAAATTGGGAAAAAAAGTGGAAAATTGGGCATTTTAATAAAATTTGAAAAAGGGATATTACAAGTGGTATCAGAGCATGGTCTTGGCACCTGATGGTATTAACAAGAATCCAAACAAATAAAACACCACCCTTTGAATCGGTAGTTGAAGAAGTTTGGGTTGAAGAAGAGATAGTAGCAGAAAAAGAGTTCTTTTCTAAAACAATGGGTAGAGAGGAGGAGGAAAAATTAAGACATAAGGAGGAATTTATTGAAGCCTTAAAACCATGTTTTGAAGGACTTACCATGGTTATTCTAGATATGAATAAACAAATGATGAAAGGTTTCGAATTGTTGGGTAGCCAACTTTCAGGCAAAGGTATGATAGGAGATAATAGTGGTTCACACTCAGGGGAAAAGATGAAAGGGAATGAGCATATTTTCTCAAGTACAGGACCTCATAATAGACCTGATGAATTTCAAAGCACACAAAGGCATACTACACCTAAATTTCTCACACCCAAAGAAGAACCCAATCTTGAATTGGATTACAAGAAACTAGTAAATGATTGGAATGATTTGAATGAAGAGTGTAAAAGAGGTGTACCACTCAGTGACTACATTGATGCTATGCAAAAGATTAAAATGAAGGGAGACAATAGGAGTCCATTCCAAAACAAAGAATTGAATAGTGCTATTGGAAAAATTTCACTTCCTACTTTTGATGGTTCTTCTCAAAATTCTGCTAACACTTGGGTGCAAAAAATGGATGTATATTTTCAGCTGAATCCTATGTTGGAAGAGGATGCATTAAAAATGGCCATTTTTCATTTGGAAGGAGATGCCAATGAATGGTGGTTTCATGGGATGAAAACCTTGGGTCATAATCAGGTTAAAACATATGGAGAATTTGTTGACAGGGTACTAGAAAGATTTGAACAAAAAGATCCAGAATTGCCTTTCAAAGAACTAGCTCAATTGAAGCAAACTGGGTCCCCTACCGAATATATGTTGGACTTTCAAAAATTATCAGTCAAGGTGGCTGATGTATCTATGGGAAGATTAGTATTGCTGTTCACTGAAGGTTTGGCTGAACCCTTAAGAGGTTTGGTCAAAGCCCACAAGCCAACTACATTAAAAGATGCAATGAGCTTGACTAGGGATCTCCAAAATGTGCTTCCTAGAACAAGATTTCCTCCTAAGCCTAGCTATAAATTTGAAAAGAAACCTTGGCAAAGGGATGGATATGATAAGAAACCTTGGAAAAGAGAGTCATTTGAGAGGAATAAAAAAGAGGGACTAAATAGGGATGAACTTAGAAAAAAGAAACTATGCTTCACATGCTTCCAACCATGGACACCGGGGCACAAATGTACCAAAGGAAAGGCTCAATACATAGAAGTATTTTCTGATAATGAGGGGTATGATGGGGGCATGGATGAAGATGGACATATTTCAGATCAAGAAGAGGCATATGAGACAGCAGTAGAAGAGGAAAGACAAGAAGAAAATCAGCCTTCACCGGACAAAGCAAGAATGGCAGTGCTTTCAGCAGTACCTCGCTATCATACTATCCGATGCAAAGGTGTGGTACAAGGAAAAAGAACTTCAATTTTGGTAGATGGAGGAGCCACTCATAACTTCATTGATGCAGAGATGGTAGAGAAAAGAAAGATACCTATTGAACCATTTGATGGCTTCACAGTTGTCATTCCCGGTCACAACACAATGCAATGCAAAACATGGGTTCCAAAGCTGCAAGTCACCGTAGGTAACTATACTTTTGTTGATAGTTTTTATGTGGTTGATGTTGCTGATACTAATGTGGTTTTGGGAGTGCAATGGTTGTATTCAATAGGAGAGCATACAGTAAATTATCAAATTCCCGAAATGAAATTCCAAGATTCAAAAGGAGTACAAAGAGTTGTGAGAGGGCAACACACTTATCCAAATCAAGTAGTGACTTGCAATAGCATGAGATCTATATTGAGGCATGGGGATATAGAATGGGCTGCTGAATGTCATATTACATCTCCCAAGCCAACTATAAATATTGTCAAACACCCAAAGGAGATAGAGAGACTTTTGCAAAAATATGAAAAGGTTTTTAGAGACCTTCCACATGGTAGGCCACCAGATAGGGGGGTTGAGCACAGTATTGTTTTGGAGGAGGGTACTTCACCCATTCAAATACCACCTTATAGACATCCTAAAAGGTTTAGAGATGAGATTGAAAAAGCTATCCAAGAACTCCTAGATTTGGGGCTCATTAGACCAAGCTCTAGCCCTTATGCTTCTTCAGTAGTGCTAGTGAAGAAAAAAGATGGAACATTGAGAATGTGCATAGATTTCAGAGCCTTGAACAAAAAGACTATCAAGAATAGGTATCCTATTCCTAGGATTGATGAGCTCATGGATGAGCTACATGGGGCCAAATACTTCTCAAAAATTGACCTTAGATCAGGGTATCACCAAATTCGAATGAAAGATGAAGATGTGCAAAAGACCGCTTTTCGATGTCATTTTGGCCACTTTGAATTTATTGTCATGCCTTTTGGGTTAACTAATGCTCCAGCCACCTTTCAAGCATGTATGAATAGGATATTTTGCAAGCAACTAAGAAGGTTTGTTTTGGTTTTCTTTGATGATATTCTCATTTACAGTAAAACATGGGAAGAGCATTTGCAACAGTTAGAGATTGTGTTGAAAATCTTGCAAGAAGAGTCCTTATTTGTTAAATTATCAAAATGTGAGTTTGGGATGAAAGAACTACTGTATCTTGGGAACATTATTGGGCAAGAAGGAGTGAAGGTACACATGGAAAAAATCAGGGCTATCTTGGAATGGCCATCACCAAAAAATATTACCGAATTGAGAGGCTTTATTGGCATATGCACCTACTACAGAAAATTTGTGAAAGGGTTCTCCAAGTTGACTTCTCCACTCACTGATTTGACTAAGAAGGATGCTTTCAAGTGGGATGAAGAGGCTGAAAAATCATTCCAAAAAATGAAAGAGGTAATGAGTAGTTGTCCCATACTTGCACTTCCTGATTTTACTAAACCTTTTGTTGTGGAATGTGATGCTTCAAGTGGAGGAATAGGGGCTGTCCTAAAGCAAGGCCAACACCCCATAGCCTTTGAGAGCAGAAAGTTGCAGCCTCATGAAAAAATTTACTCCATCTATGATAAAGAAATGCTGGCCATTATGCATGCATTGGCCAAATTCAGACAATACTTGGTGGGCAGCAAGTTTGTGGTGAAAACTGACCATAATAGTCTAAGACACTTTCTCACCCAAAAGGATCTAAATGAAAGGAAACAAAAGTGGGTAAGCAAGATTCAAGCTTATGATTTTGATATTGAATATGTCAAAGGAAAGAATAATATAGTAGCAGATGCTTTGTCAAGAAGGCCTTCCTTTTCTCTCATGGATATTGCCAAGGATTGGAAAAACATGCTACTAGTTGAATATGCCAAAGACAAATTTGCTTGTGATGTGTTGGATGGAATCAAAGCGGATGATAATTATAGGATTTTGAATGGGATGATATATTATAAGGGAAGAATTTATTTAGTTCATAACTCCAAGCTCAAGTACCGAATTTTGCAAGAAGCACATGATTCCCCACTAGCGGGCCATCCGGGGATCTTCAAAACTTATAGACAGTTGAGGCAAAGATTTTTTTGGAAGGGGCTGAAGGAAGATGTTCAGAAGTATGTGAATGAATGTAAAGCATGTCAACAAAACAAATCAGAACTTACATGTCCAGCCGGCCTATTACAACCATTGCCCATTCCGGAGCAAAAATGGGACAGTATTTCCATGGATTTCATCACCGGATTGCCTAAATCCTTAGATTGCATGGGCTCCCCAAGAGCATTGTCAGTGATAGAGATAGTAGATTCATGGGTGCTTTTTGGCAAGAACTTTTTAGATTGGTAGGCACTCAATTGACTCCAAGTACCAGCTATCATCCACAAACTGATGGACAAACAGAGAGGGTAAACCAATGGTTGGAAGGATACCTAAGAAACTATGTGGGAGGGCAGCAAAAAGCATGGGCAAAATGGCTACACTTGGGTGAGTTTTGCTACAACACCACTTATCATATGTCAATAGGAATGTCTCCTTTCAAAGCATTATATGGTTATGATGCACTTACATTTGCTGACATTATATTTGGTGATAGTAGAGCCCCAAAGGCTAAAGATTGGGTGGAAGAGAGCCAAGAAATTTTAAAGCTCTTGAAAGACAATTTGCAGGTTGCTCAAAATCAACAAAAACAATATGCTGATAGACATAGAGAAGAGAGAACCTTTCAAGTCAATGATTTAGTATATTTAAGGTTGCAGCCCTATAAACAAACATCTCTCAAAAAGAATGGAGCAGAAAAATTAAAACCAAGGTACTATGGGCCATACAAGGTAGTGCGGAAGGTTGGAGAAGTAGCATATGAACTAGAACTTCCGGAAGGGAGTAAAATCCACAATGTATTTCATGTTTATTGTCTTAAGAAAGCTCTTGGTCAGAAAATCATCACTTCAGAAATACTTCCTCCTTTGGATGATGAAGGTCAGCTCACACTTGTTCCGGAAAAGATTTTGAAGACACGGGAAAGAAGGTTGAGGAGTAGAATCATCAAAGAATATTTAGTGCAATGGAAGGACTTACCAAATGAAGATGCCACATTGGAAGAGGAGAAGATTTTGTAGCATCCAAATTTGAAATTTCTTGAGGACAAGCAATCTTGGGTGGGGAGGACTGTAATGTCCCCATTCAAATAAGTGCATAGTAAGACAATCCCATCAATCCTACTAGTTTCCTAGGTTGGATGGGCACATGTGGGATGGTAATAAGGAAAATAATAAATGATATTTAGACATTAGAAGGGTTCAAGAATTTAATAAATATGATGAATAAATAAATTCAAGAGAAATTCTAGGTGGCAAGTGGTTTTGGAGACATATGGAGGTGGTGGGACCCACACTAGCTTGATTTTTCAATGACACATGGCAGCTCTCTCTTGCCAATTCGAATTCATGGGAAGGTGAACACTCTTGGGTGATTTGGTAAGTCATAACACATGGAATTGAGCATATTAGGTCGAAATGGGAAGGAATAGTAACCTCCGTGGGAGAGGAAGAGTCAAATTGGAGACTAGTGGACACATGGGCTAGATTCCCTAGTTTTATGACAACAATAATGAAGCATCTATGACATTTTATGACAAAATTCAGACCTGACTTCTTACACCTGACCATTATGACATGTCAGCCCCAAAAATAGGCTCAAGAAGGCGCTCATGGAGTTGGAGGAATCTAAAGAGACTCAAATTCGAATTTGGGAGAAGATGGAAGGTTGGAACTAGGAGACAAGTGGCAAATGAGGAATATTTTCTAAATGGAAAATTATTGAATCTATTGAGAGGATTTAAACCCCTTGAAGGCTAATGTTGGTTATAAAATGTATAAATCAAGTATGAGAATGGCTTTTGATGATTTGAGAAAAATTGCATTTGTGAAGAGAGAGCTAGTGGATGACTAGTTTCTTGCCTTAGCCAATTTCGAGGGTGAAAGATTCCCATCCAAGTTGGTGTTTGGAGAGGCCAATCAGGTCTTTCATGGTGCTTTAATGGAGTTTGTATTTGCAGGTAGCAGCTACAGGAAGTTTCATGGTTTGGTTTAGTGCAACACTTTCTCTCCACCGTTTCCAGTTTTGAAGGCATATTCGTGCTCCTTGAGGGAGGGCGTTTTTGGTGAGCTATTGTACTCTTTGGGGGAGCTTATAATGCCCAATTTATTTTTTAATATGAAGTAAATACTCTGTTCTTCATATCCAAAAATTTTCAGGTCGAAATTCCAAGTAGAAATGTATAAATATCATTTTTAATGGAAGAACAATGCCATTTCCCCACTACCTTGTTGTGAGCCAATGTATTGATGATGATTTCGAATGTATGGATGATTCTCTGATATATTTGTGATAAATATATTGCCATGGATTTCTTATACAAGTTTCATGTACTGTACTTGAGCATTTGAAGCATTTTTACTCAGTTTAGTTGTATTGGGAGGTGAAATAGTGCCATTTCCCCAAGGGTCGAATTGGGGGTTTTTGCTGTAGAATGTGAGAGAGTTAGAACAGTATTAAAAATCAATTAATGGTGCATATGAGACCTTAATCACATACTTAACACATTATATACCTCTGTTCATAAATTTGTGGGAGTTTGGAGGCATTTGGAAGGCCATTTGCAGTGTTACCCGAGAGGGATTTGATGCACAAATTACTAGTCAAAATTACATATATTGATCAGAATACAAATCAAGTTTGCAGTAGTATTTGGAGGGACATAAAACATCCCTGAACCTTATATTCAAGTATAAATACCATTCATACACTCCTACAAAATATTTGGGAGCATTTGGGTTGATTTGGAGGTCAAAACAGTAAAACTAGTCAAAGGTCGAAATTGGGAAAAAAAGTGGAAAATTGGGCATTTTAATAAAATTTGAAAAAGGGATATTACAGCACCAAAGGTGAAACGTCATGACATGATCTCCCAAGTCCTCACCACCTTTCCCCTCAAAATTTGGAATGTCCAAAGGAATCTTGGTAGGGACCGGGGGCCAAGTAGGGTCATGACACACCAAATCATTCATGAGATTCGAAAGATCCGGGAGATTCAAGCGTGCAAGGAACGGGAGCTGAGGCTGGAAAGATTGATTATAAGCTCCCATAAAAGGTTGATTAAACGGAACTGTGTTATAAGGTGGACCAAAAGCTTGACCATGAGGATTAAACTACTGATAATGAGGACCTGATGGTCCATAAGCTTTCCCATGGCCATAGGATTGATAACCTCCTCTTGGCTGACCCATTTGAGAGTAAGCAGGTATATGCGTGTTTTGGGCACCATATTCGGGTGGTGGGTGATACTAGTGGCCAGCACCAATTGTGTTGTAGTAAGGGTTGCCACCATGAGTATGGGGCATGTATGTACTATTCATAGCGGGAACCATGTTGTAATGACCGTAATGGTATGGTATGTTCCCACCCCCAGCATTAGGATTAGCTTGAGCAGTCGTGTGATGACCATAAGCATGAGAAGTATTCCCAGCCCCAACATTGGTGTGATTAGTAGCAGGGTTGGTGGTGTGATGTCCATGTGGATAGGAAATATTCCCACCCCCTACATTAGCATTACTAGTGGTGGTAGTGGACGCAAAAGTATGCGGTATGTGTCCACCCTCGTGGTTGGGAGGAACATTACCATTCGTAAAAGTAGCCCTGGGTTGACGAGTAGCGACACATGTATTAGGTGGTGGATGGTGAGTCGTGTTCCGAGCAGCATTCCGATTAGGTTGGGTAATCCTAGGAGGTGGTCATCTTCCAACATTAGCATTGTTAGGAATCTGACCAGTCCCCATACTATGTGTGTGGGTGGACAACGTAGTTCCCCCAACGAGGGTAGTGCCCCCAGTGGGTATAGTATGGCTAACACCATGACTGGTGCCAGTGTGACTACCAACCGTAGTGGAAGGTTCGATAGTACTATGACTAGGCATACCAAAAGAGAGTGCGGTGGGGTTGATCGTAGTGTCGTTATGTGATTCAGGCATCCCGTATCTATAATTGCATGGAAATGAAGGAACAAAAGGCTCATCCTGTTCTTCGTCCTTGGGTAATTCAGGCATTCCATAAAGATAATTATTCGGATTCGAAGGATCAAACGGATCTCAATCAAGTGGATTAGGCCAAATAGAACCAGGTTGAGTCTCAAGTGGATCACCTCCCCACTCCTCACGAGGAGTATGGGGATTGGAAGTATGGTCAACTCTACCTGAAGGAGTCGAATTTATTTCCTCAGTATCAGGATGTGCAGCCATGATGTCTTGGACGTAAGTCTCGTATGAATCTGAAGACTCAGAGGGAGCCCTCCGGTGTCCTCTAGCAACACGGCGTGAAAACTCGAGTGGCTTTAAACCAGCCATATGATGGGATCGGCGGAGAGTAGGGCTCCGCGCCATGATATCTCTGAAGAGAATATGTAACCAAAACGTCCCCTAAAGGAAAACTATCGATCAAAAATAGTAAATCAAAAGCACACACCTAGAGAAACTACAGCCAACAGTAGACAAATAGAGTGGCTAAATGAGCTCCCGACACTAGAGCCAATATGTCTCGCCTAGGAGAGGCTTGAGACTCCCAAACTATAGCTGGAGGTAATAGAATCAGTTATAGAGACACCTAGGCTTCACTGCGTCGACAGGTTCAAGTCCACTGCACGAGCACAACTATGTTGTCCAATCCCTATCTGACTCAGGACACAAATAGTATAACCACTGCAAGTACCCTGTGCGGTACTTAGGTAAGGAAACTATGTTCACTGCAATATAACCAATGCTCAGGGGGATAGTCACAGGTGGGACCCGTCATATGGGCAGGGTAGCTAAGCCCGAAGCACAAGAGGACGAACCTCTGGTACCCCCAGATACGAACAAATCCCGGATATATCTCCCATGTTCAGCCGGTATCAGAGGGATATCTCCTCAACCAACCTCCTATCACCTCATGCTTAACTCTGGATTGAGTAGAGCTTCCTGAGAACACTGATCTATACCATGGATTCCTCCACTTCCTGGTCAGACACCTAATGTTTTGTCTAGTAGTCTTGGATTGTTAACTCACAATGATATATTCCAAGACTCTAAACCTATGCTAGTTGGTGTACCCTATAAATAAAATCAATCTAATCAATTTTAATATTAAGCGTTAATTTTAGTGGTTGTGATTACTCAAGGGATATGATCGTGAAACTAGTGATGTGTAGACTCAATAGTATGCAAAATCGTCCAATCCTAGACTCATCTATCCAATAAAACAATGTCACTAATATGCAAAATCAACCAACAATTCCGAAATAAAGATGCAATCGTTTATCTTTTCGATGCACAAGCAAAACCTAAATGAAGGCAACAAGCACTCAATGCAAGATGTAGTACATGAAAGTAAAATATTTTTGTATTTTCGCTTATAAACAAGAAGGAAAATGCAAAAAACTAAATGTATATTTTTGTATTTTTTCAATATAAATGGAATGAAAAAATGCAAGCAAAATCCTACTATTCAGTCACTAAAGTGCCGAGAAGATCACTAATACAACCCAGTAGATCCTAAACAGCAAGACTCAGCCAAATGAAAGAGCTCAAAAGGAAAAAACCAAGAGGCTAAATCCAAAGTTTGGTAAAAAATGAAGAAGGCTCAACCAAGAGAAACAAAGAGTTCTAGTCACAACCAAGGCATGAAACAGTCAAGAAAGAGGCCAACAAAGACTCAGGAACAACCAAAGCCAACCCAGCAACAACCAATATCCATAAACCAACAAAAGCCGGTGTTACATGCTACTGTTGAAGGGATACCTGTGGGTACCCACGAGCAGTAGAGTAAACAGAAGCGGGTATACGCAAGCTGAGCTAAGCTAGCTCGTGGGTGAGGAAAGGCAAATGGGAAAATAAAGAGTCGAATGGCTCAAAAAAAGAAAGTTTTCTATGGTGTATCTTAAAGGCCAATCAGTGACACAGAGCTTTGATAAACATCAACTCTAATTATGGACTAATGCTCAAAAAATTTCCCAAACATGGATGTTTTCCCCAGCGGAGTCGCCATTTCTGTATTGGAGAAAACTCACTATGGTTTGGGAATACCACAGCATACAGATGAATACTAGAAATCTACTCAATTCTCAAAGCAATGCTATTATAAATGACAATGTTAAGATAATGGAGAAATGTAACCAACCTAGATCCAAACGTTTGATGTAGATCCCCATTGGAGCTTTCAATCCATGCACTTGTAATCTGCAAATTAGTCTCGACATCCAGTATCCAACAAGTAGATATAATATATAATTGACATTAACATTATCAATAACAATGGTCCATAATATCATAAGCAAATGTAACTCAATGCATAATAAACAACATTCACACCATGAATGGATGAGAATATGAGCATTTTCTATTAATGAACAAGAAGAAGTACAAAGTGATACGACCTCTTGCTGGCAACCAATCTGAACCAAGATCTAGATCAATCCACTTGTGCCTCCACCACTTCAATCCTCCATGAATGGCAAACTCAAACTAGAAAGGAGTTTGGAAGGTGAACATAAATGGTCCACAACTACAAGGATCAATGAGTGCAGACTCAAGATAGGGAAAAAAGCCACTAGAGTTCTCTTGCTATTCTCTTCTTTTTTCCGTCCATAAGCCATATATACTCAATATATAGTCCTCTCAAAGGTAGGTGAAAGGACACATCAAGACGTTACTTAGGAAGATGGAGAGCCAAAGGTCACCCAATGACCACTTTTTGGGAGTAAAAAGTAATTAATAGTGGTTTTTACCATTTTCCTTGATACCTGTGGGCTATAGTGATGCAACTCACGGGTACGCATGCTATAGTGATGCAACATGTGGGTAGGAATAAAAATAGGGAAAAATAGTATCTCTGAAGGATATAAGTGGATCTAAGTTACTGAAATGGATCCTATAGGCCAAATAATGCTGATGCTCACAGGGTGGAAGATTATGATGTAACAAACCCACATCATCGTTTTTGTCTTTAATGCCCTGAAATATCTCAACCAACGATTCCGTGGGTGTGAATGGAGGGTTGGACGATGGTTCAAATGCAGTTGGGCAACTTCGGTGAGAACGCATGACTGAATGAAGGTCTGAATGATGGCCACAACCGGTAGCACAAAAACTAAATGCCAAGCAAGTCCAGAAATGTGAGATGATTGTCAATAAACCATAAAAACAATGATATTTAACTAAGATTCATGTGATATGAAAATACATTTATACCTGAGTCTGATTGATGGTCTGATTGGAAAAGAGAATGACTTATCATATAAAAATAGTGAAAATAACGTCAATCAGAGCATGTTTACTGATCAAAATGGTGACAAAAATGGACGCCAACATGTAGTAGATATAGATTGTTTGGGAATGTTTGATGAAGCCTTGAATCCCCTAGACAAGACCCTAATGATCCTAAGGAAGTATTTGAAGAAGAATCCTTGTCACAAGTGTACATAACTCTAAAGTAGTCCCCTTATGGTGTAGCAGTTGGGCATCTCCCTCATGGGAAGACACTTTGAGTTGTACACAAGTGGTACAAAGCCCCTAGAGAATCCCATAATGATCATTATGATGTGGAGTGTGAAGGAATCCCTAAAATGTCTTGACGAAGTGTGAAGAATTTCCTAAAGAAATGATGTTAGGTCACATGACCATTATGGTGGGTCACATGACCATGATGATACGGAGTGTAAGGAAGTCCCTAAAGGTGTCCATAAGAATTGTCAGTATAAAACGTGAATAAATTCCTAAATAGTGGTGTCATGTCCACATGATCATCTGGTTGGGGACACATACCCCATGTTGGATAAGGCCCTAGAGATGCGCTAAGGTTGATGCAAAGCATATTGGGATGAAGGGTGAAAGATATCCCAAAATCATGATTATGGGCCCACATAAACCTGAAAGTAGTGGTGTTGGGTCCACATGACTAGAAGGATTTTTCCATATGAACTTGAGAAGTAGCCCCCAAAGTAACCTCGAAACAATAGCATTTGGTCCACTTATGAATGAGTTTGGGGTTACATGACCCATGGTGGAGAAGGATCTAAAGAGACACCAAATTTGTTACGAAGCAAATTGGTATCAAGCTTGAAATATCCCCAAAATAATGATGTTTGGTCCACATGACCCCAAAAGTTGTTGTACTTTGGATCATTTGACCAGATGAAGTGGTAAGGATCCCCGCAATAAACAATGATGTGTTCATGAAGTGTGATGACGTGGACAAGCCATAAGGCCTCTTTGAGATGATATGGAGTAATATTGAAGTTTTGGCACAAAGTGTCATGATGGATCCTTGAGGTGAGATACTAACCCTTGAGACCCCCTTAAAATATGGAGATCCATAAATTAAGGATGAGTTTAAGGAGGCCCTAAAAGAAGCTAGAAGCCATGATGAATTGTATAAATAGAAGATACAACTTTTCATTTTATCATTCATCAAGTCTCTCTGTAGTATTGCACAACTCTTGGATAAAAGTGCGACACTTTGTGGAGAAGAAATTTTTGGGCATCTTTGAGGATTGAGGAGATTCATGAAAACTGACATAACTTTCTCATACGGAATCAAAATTACAAAATTCTTTACTCATTGGAAATCTTGTTGTGAGCACTATGTGATGAAATGATCTAGAGTTATTTTTGGCCTATATATTGTTTCTTCATCTTGTGATCTTGGAAAGGTATGGTTCATGCTTGTGGGTTTCTCTTGTGATGGCACATATCTCTCATGGATAGAGTTCATCTTTGATCTTGGTATGGATTGTGAATTCATTGAATATGCTATGGAGGCTATGATGATGTTTATATTGGCAAAGATTTTGATGTTATCTTGACATCGATATTGATTTTATCTTTGCATAGATCTTGATGGTTATCTTTGGATAGATCATAATATTATGTGAAGGTTCTATGGTTTGATTTGAAGTAAAAGATTGAATATGGAAGTGAAAACTTTGGATGATGTTTCTGAGCATCATTGAGAATTGGACTTTAGGCATGCATAAGCTTGATACAATTATATAAAGAATAAAAATGATACAGGAACATGACAAGGATATATGTACAAGGATAGTGATACAGGTATAGGTTAATAGAGACAAAGATACGGGTTGCAGATACAGTGATTGGGGTATTGTTATAGTGATAGTGATTTTGACAGGTTGACAGAGTTTGTGATACAGTGATACAAGTCGACAGAGAAAATGATACATGTACAGGTTAACCAAGGAAGTGATACATGTATAGGTTGATAATGACAGTGACAATGATAAATTGATTCTCTTATTCATATTAGGGTGGCAGGACAAGCAAAGGATAGGGAGTAGTATCGTCCTTCTAGTTGGTGTTGGTAAATCAGGGAGTTGGAGCTTCCTTCAGGTTGGATCCTATAAATCAGGGGGTTGGAGCCTCCTTCCATTTGGTGTTGGTAAATTAGGGGGTTGGAGATTCCTTCAATTTGGTTCCTATAAACCAAGTGGTTGGTTCCTCCTTCCAATATATGTTGTAGAATCTTGGAATTTGGTTCTTCCTATGAATGCAATCTTGTTATTATATCATAAATATTTTTTGTGGTTTTCTCCCGTCTGGGTCTCCATGTTAAATCTCTTGTGCACTACGTATGGTTTATGTGATGATGAATGTAATTATTAATGGCTAATATTTATATGATATAATTAATGTTTTAAATGGTAAAAGGTTGTTCCCATCAATGAAAAAGGGGCATATTGTTGGAAGAAGTTGTCATTGATGTCAAACATGATGTCTTTGATGTCAAAAGGGTGAAGAGTGTTAAAGAAATGTAACTGCAGAAGATATTCTATTTGTACTTGTCTATTGTATTATTGTATTCCTCCTTCGAGAGATGTCATTGATATAATTAATAATGTAAGAGTCATTGAAAGAGTCAATGTAAACCCTAGGTCTTATGTCAGCCTAGAAGAACCCATAAAAGATTGTTATATTATCTATTTGAGAGGTCTGCCCAGTCAGTTAGGAGAAGTTTACCGAGTTGGGGAAAAGTCACCCCAATGGAAGAATATAAATCGAGGAGTCTCTCATTTGTATTCACTCAATTCACTCTCACAAGTTCACATAGGACAAAGAGAGAAGTTCACACAAGTGGTGGAGAAGTTTTTTTTGTCTTGGGGTTTATCTTTGTACTTTGTGAATTCTATATTGAGGAATATTTTGTCAAGGTTTTCTCCTTTGTGGTTTCCCCGAGAGAAATATTGTGTTTTTTTTTTTTCTATGCTTGTATTTTTTTCAGTGATAGATTGTTTAATGTTATTATGCTAAACAAGTAAAAAATAACAAATAGATATGTAGTGGTTCCATTAGTGTCAGGGTGATAATGATGGTGTGGTTGTATTAGAGATAGATTGTTTGGGAATGCTTCATGAATCCTTCAAGCCCCTAGAGAAGACCCTAATGATCCTAAGGAATCCTTTGAAGAAGAATCTTTTCAACAAGTGTACATAAATCCAAAGCGGTCCCCTTATGACATAGTGGTTGCACATGGCCCTCACAGGAAGACACTTTGAGTTGTACACAAGTGGTACAAATCCCCTAAAGAATCCCATAATGATCATGATAATGTGGAGTGTAAAGGATTCATTAAAATGTCTTGAAGAAATGTGAAGAATTTCTTAAATAAATGATGTTGGGTCACATGACCATGATGATGGATCACATGACCATTATAGTGAGTCACATGACCATGATGATAAGAAGTGTAAGGAAGTCCCTAAAGGTGACCATAAACAATGTCAGTATAAAATGTGAATAAATTCCTAAAATATTGATGCGAAGAAATTCATAAAATATTGGTGTCGAGTCCACATGACCATGTGGTTGGGGTCACATAACCCATGTTGGCGAAGGTGCTACAGTGCCCTTAAGGTTGGTGCAAAGCATATTGGGATGAAGTGTGAAATATCTACCAAAATCAAGATGATGGGTCCAAATAACCCTGAAATTAGTGGTGTTGGGTCCAAATGACTAGAAGGATTATTCCATATGACCATGAGAAGTATCCCCCGAAGTAATAAGGATTCGTCCACAAGACAATGTTGAAATAAATGGTCAAGAAATCCAAACACAATAGTGTTTGGTCCACTTTCCCATGATTTTGCGGTTACATGACCCATGGTGGAGAAGGACATAAAGATCCCCCAAATTTGGTTCGAAGCAAGTTGGTATGAATCTTGAAATATCCCCAAAATAATGATGTTTGGTCCACATTAACCCAAAAGTTTTGGTACTTTAGCTCATTGGACCACATGAAGTGGTAAGGATCCACACAAGAAATAATGATGTGTTCATCAAGTGTGATGATGTGGACAAGCCATAAGGCCTCTTTGCAAGATATGGAATAATACTGAAGTTTTGGCATGAAGTCTCATGATGGATCTTTGAGGTGGGGTACTAACCCTTGAGACCCCTTAAAATATGGAGATCCACAAATTAATGACGAGTTTAAGGAGACCCTAAAATAAGCTACAAGGCATGATGAAGTGTATAAATAGAAGATCAAACTTTTCATTTTATTATCCATCAAGTCTCTCTTTGGTATTGCGCAACTCTTGGAGAAAAGTGTGAAACTTTGTGGAGAATAATTTTTGGGGCATCTTTGAGGATTGAGGAGATTCACGAAAACTGGCATAACTTTCTCGTAAGGAATTGGAATTACAAAATTATTGGCTCGTTGGAAATCTTGTTGCGAGGGATATGTGATGACATGATTTAGAGTTCTTTTTGGTTTTTCTATTGTTTCTTCATATTGTGATCTTGGAAAAGGTATGGTTCATGCTTGTGGGTTTCTCTTGTGATGGCACATTTCTCTCATGGATAGATTTCATCTTTTATCTTGGTATGGTATGTGAAGTCATTAAATATGTTATGGAGACTATGATGATGGTTATATTAGCATAGATATTGACATTATCTTTGCATATAACTTGATAGTTATCATTAGATAGATCATGGTATTATGTGAAGGATTTATGGCTTGATTTGATGTAAAATATTGAATATGGAAATGAAATATTTGGATGATTGTTTATGAGCATGCTTGAGAATTGGAATTTAGGCATGCACAAGCTTGATAGAGTGGTAGAGACAAGAACATTGATAGAAGAAAATGGACAATGATATATGTACAAGGACAGTTATATAGGTACATATATAGAGATGCAGGTATAGGTTAATAGAGATAGAGATATAGGTTGCAAAGACAATGATTGGGGTATTGTGACAGAGATAGTGATACAGGTTAGAGGTTGATAGAGGAAGTGATACAAGTACAAGTTCATAGTGACAGTGACAGTGATAGATTGATTCTCTTATTCATATCATGGTGGTGGCATGGGGAAAGGATAGGGAGTTGTAGATTCCTTCTAGTTGGTTTTCGTAAATCAAGGAGTTGGAGCTTCCTTCAGGTTGGAGACTATAAATCAGGGGGTTGGAGACTCCTTCTAGTTGGTGCTGGTAAATTAGGGAGTTGGAGATTCCTTTAGGTTGGTGCCTATAAACTAGGGGGTTGGTGCCTCCTTCCATTCGATGTCTTAGAATATTGGAAGTTGGTGCTTCCTATGAATGTAATCTTGTTATTATATAAGAAAAATATTCCATGTTTTTCTCCAGTTTGGGTTTCCTTGTTAAATATATTGTGAACCACATATGGTTTATGAGATGATGAACAACATTATTAATGGTTAATGTTTATATGATATAATTAATTTTTGAAATGCTAAAAATCTCTTGATATTGATTCACCCCTCCTATCAGTATTTCCAACAATTTGTGCTTTCAAAATCATTATCTACCTTTGAATTTACTTTAACTCTCTATCCTAACTTATTTCCTAGTCTTGTTTCCATGTTTCCCGACTCCTCATAAAAGAAGAAATATTGTCTTGACACTCACCACAATGATTTTCACATTGTGCTTTCAAAATCATTAAATGCCTTTGAATTTCCGTTATTTCTCTATCCTAACTTATTTCATGGTCTTGTTTCCATGTTTCTCATCTCCTCATAAAAGAGGAAATATTGTCCTGACACTCACCACAATGATTTTCACACCTTATTATAGCTCGCTTCATGTTGGCATGCTTGCAATTAGAGCACCTATTGGGGTGACTATATGAAGCATCCATTATTACCACCTTCATTTATTTTTCCAAAATGAATTGCAACTCTGATTTAGACAAATTAGCCATGGGATATGGAGGACACAAGGTTGGGGAATTAAGGGCAAGAGAAACAATGCTGGAAAAGGTGCTAGAAGAACCACAAACAACCAAACATTCCTATGAATGACCTCTATCTCGACAAACTGAGAAAGAGCCTAACCAAATCCTTGGGGATTGTACCAGAAAATGAAAAGGATGAAGAAGAGATTGAACCAACATATATCCAATGCCTATCCAAACCCCTGATAACTCCACTTGCAAATGAAAAATATTAGGAAGAGGTTAAACCAACATACAATTTGGACTAACGGAGAAGGTTACCTCCTAACATAAGCCAAGAGTAAACCTTTACGACAATTTGAGAATAGAGCACCTACAAAAACCAAAGGAAGTTTTCTTGATTGAAGTCGAGATGGGGATGGGTTGAATTATTCCCAAAAATTCCTCACCACCCCATTACCGAGGCCTTCATAATGTTGGGGGTGCGATACAACAAATGAATATCATGGATGCTTGGGTGAATTTTTTTTTTTGTAAGCTGTAGTATTCTATTAAACAGGTAAAAAAAATACATCCTGAAAAGATGTTTGAGGTGGCCTAAGAGAGTGAAGCCACCACCTCGGGTAGTTGAACAGATCAAAAAATATATGTCCAAAATTACAAAACCCATTCCTTGACAGAGGAGGCCAGGAAATTCTAGTAGAGACAAAATACTGACAACGTTCTATGAGACTAAAATCTAATAGACTATGAAGCATGTACACACAAAATAACTAAAAAATACAAAGCTGAACCAGAACCTCCTTAGTTGGGTGCTTCTGGTGCATTGTCATCATAAGGAGTCTCCTCGAGAATTGGACAACTGTAGTATTCTTCGTCATCTGAGAGGTTCTCTGGCTGTTTGACAGGAAGAGATGTAGTCTTTTTGCAAGAGGGAGAAGAGATTTCCTTAGTGCTGTTGACGTGCTTCACTAAGGCAGGGCCAGAGGTGAAGGGAATCGGGAAGCAAGTACCCGTTGGAGCCTCGTCTTTCTACTCTATGTCCTCTGCATTGGTTTCGGCAACAATAGTATCCACCTGGCGCTTTCCTGCTGCAACTCCGATGTGGCTTCCATCATGGCGGTTTGAGGCGTAGTTCTGCCAGCCAAAGGTGGTTTCCAAATTGGAAATTTTTGCATCCATTTTTCTCAGGTCGTCCATCAAAGCTTGAGTGGATTCCTTGGCCTTGGCCCAATTGGCCATCATGTCCTCCATCAGGACTGCCAACATATTCTTGACGATTCAGTAGGGGTCAATTTTCCTGGCATGCTGTCTAGTGGAGAGGCAGTCTGTGATGATGCGGGCTTCCCAGTTGTCAATGTGCAGGGGCACAGGAATTGAGATCTCCTCGCCATATCCTTCTTCTGAAACCTGGTTTGCTATGGGAATTCCATGGCCACAGCCACAGCCTCACTTTCTCCTCCCTTGTCTCAACGTACCTCGGGGTCGATTCATGGTAGTGAACCCAGAGAGTTGGGATCAGGAAGACCCCAAGGGGCTAGCGCAAGTCCAGTAAGCAACCGGAAGAGTGGAGAAGATCACAGTGATCAGAAGAAGACAATGCACAAAGGGAGCCCAATTTCCAATCCAAAGTGAAAGCGTAGTGGTGCAGATGGGTGGGAAGGCCATTTCAATATACGCACCAAGAGATAGTTGAACATGCGATATGAATGTTGCACGCAGTGGAAAACTGGAGATGGATCGCAGAGGCCAAGACCAGTCTAGTCAATGTGACATTATAGCAGCTAAGAGCGGGCCGGAGATGGATGCTCTTGGCTTTTTAAATTACACATGCCCCCTCCAGGTATCATGGAGGTCTCATTCGTGTCACCCGCATCCGGGTTAGAGAGGTATTTGAGAGCAATATCCTGGCATTTGTTCCTCAGGGATACTAAATGGAGATGAGTCATATTTCCTTCCCACAGGGTGGAGTTACTTCCAACTCCTTCATTGGATAAGCAATATTGAATCTCATTCTCTTTTCTCTAGACGTGCTAAAAAGAAATGGATCTGGTTTGGGAGAGACTGTTAGCCAGATTGTCAAGCCCCTGTTCGAGTCTCCATCTAGGGGATAGATTGGTGGCCTGAGATCCATTGAAGAGGCAGTCACCAAGTTGATAACAATTTTAAAATCTCCTTCGACAATGAGTAGCAAGAGTTCTACTCTGATGGAAATGAGTAAGCCTTATGAGAGCCCAAATAGTTTCGTAGCATTTTTGTTGTCATAGCCAAGAGTGGCATAGTATACCTTTAAAATGGATCCTAATGAATTATGAACCACTCCCCTAAATCCCTCCTCCCTCGGGTTACCTTTGGAGGCCCCATCAAAGTTGATTTTGAAGAATCCATTAGGGGGGCCACTCCAATTGTTTGGGATGGAGGGTGATCGAAGAGTAGGTGTGGGCGTAGGAAGGTCCTCTCCCCATCCAAATCCCCAGTTAGCCAGAATCTAAATTTCATTCTGAGAGGAGGGGAAGTCCGAAGTGGACCAATTTTTGGAGAAGATGGTCTCCTAAAGGCGCCTGAACATAATGTTACAAATGTCTTCTGTGGGATTCTTTTTGTCTTCAAAGATTCTATGATTCTGTTCCAGCCAAATGGTCCAAACCAAGAACCCTGGGATAAGGTCCCATAAGCGATTTAGGAGGTTATAGTTGAATGGATCTTCTCCCCATTGGTGGATAGTTTGAAAAATGTCTCCCCTTAAACAATTAGATCTTCTGCACATGAAAACTACCATATCCCAGAGCTCATTGGCAGAAACACACGAATTGAGCAGATGGTCAATGGTTTCCCCATGGATGCCACACATAACACAGAAATAGGGTCCATGGAAGGCTCTTATTATGAGATTGTCCCAGGTGAGGATACTTCTATGTGAAAGTAGCCAGAGGAAGGTCAAAATTTTTGGCCAAATATTAGAATTCCATACTCGCCCTCAAAGAGGGTTTGGTTCGTCCCTTTGCTGATGAGTTTTCAAATGATGTGATTCTTTGACGGAGTAGGTTCCTTTTGGCCAGTGCCCCATCGAATGGTGTCAGGACCCAGAGATGCACGAATCTTTCATTTATGTAGTTCCTTCTAGAGACCGTCAACTTGGCCGGAGAACCCCCATAGTGTGGGAGACGTCCAACGTCTAAAGGGGGTGCTATTTTTTGGTGTCCATAAATCCATGACCTAGAGGTTGATTATGTTTTGCATGAAAATATGAAGAGCCTGAGCATCGTTCAGACTATTGAGACTCGAACATTGTTGCCACGAGTCGTGCCAAAAATTTTCATGTGCCCCTTCTCTTACTTCCCTAAAATGGTGTTGCTGAATGAGAGCTTTCTGACAGCAGGCATCCCTCCAAATTAGAGATCCTGGAGGATTGAGGTCATAACAAATGAGGTGCATAGCTTTACATCCTAGGGCATATTTGTGATTCAAAAGTTTTTCCCAAGGGAGAGCATTGTTGGAGATCCATCTCCACCAAATTTTAGCTGATAGGACTTCACTGTTGGTGTCTGGATCCCATATGCACGAAACCCTTTCAATTTTGGGGAGACAAACAGTATGCCACTTGACTAGGGCCCATTTTGTGTGGTTGTTGTCCCCTCCCCATAGGAAGGACCGTTGAAACTTTTTAATATGTTTTAGAACCCACTTGGGAGCAGCGAGGACCGAGAAGAGATAAAGAGGCATAGACTAAAGAATAAATTTAAGGAGGACAATCAGCTGGCTAGATTCAGAGTGCGGAAGGTTGAGGAGGAGATCCTTCTTTCAAGCTTGGCTAGGAGGTCTCGCCACGAGGATTGTTTGATATCTAATTCTATGAGAGGTGCCCCCAAGTATTTCGAAGGGAGGGAGGATGCAGAGTACCCAAGGATGCAAGCTATGTTGCATTGGGTGATGGCATCCGTATTGAAGAAGAATATTTGAGATTTTTCCAAATTGATGGAGGTCCCAAAGGCATCGGCAAAGGTTTGGAGGATTTTTTTGAATCAGTGGGATTCCTGAACTGAGGGGTGTCCTTATGGTTGATGGCATGCAAGGTGAGAACCCTAAGGTTTTCCGTGCTTACATCTATGTTTATCATCCTTCCCAATCCTTCTGCCATAAGGATAAAAAGAAAGGGGGAGAACGGGCCCCCTTGTCGGATACCTCTTGAATGGGAGAAGGTCGAAGACATCAAGCCATTGACCAATATAGAGAAGAAAGTAGAGGAAACCAGGGAGAGGACCCAGTGGGTCCAGCCTTAACTGAACCTAAAAAAGAGCAACATTTTCTTAATAAAAACCCAATTCAACTTATCAAAGGATTTTGAGAGGTCGATTTTGATGAGAATTCTAGGGGATTTAGTGACTTTCAGAGAGTGGGTGATTTCATGAGCTAAGATGATTCCATCCAAGATTTGGCATCCTTCAACATAGCGAGTTTGTTCCAGGGAGAGCGGGAGTGGTAAGAGGGGCTTGAGTCTATTGGAGACAACTTTAGAGATGATTTTGTATATCATATTGTAGAGAGAGATGGGATGAAACTTACTAGGATGAGCTGCACCTGGTTCCTTGGGGATGAGAGTGAGGTAAGTAGCGTTTAGTGCCCTGGAGGACCCAATTTTTTTGACGGGATTCTTCAACCAGTTCCAAAACCTCTTGTTTTAGAAGCTCCCAGCAGTGGTGGAAGAAGTTGATGGTGAATCTATTCGGACTGGGATCTTTCCATTACGCCATTTGGTTGACAGAAATTTCCACTTCATGAAGGCTAATGGGCCGCATCAAGGTGGTTTTGTGCTCTTCAGTCAACATTGTTGGGATTCTGGCTGTGACTAGTTCAATAGTTCGTGATCTGGAAGGTGCTAGTTCATTGAGTATATCCTAAAAGAAGCGGACCAGTTCTTGTTCGATATCCTTGTAGTATTCCAAACTAGTTCCATCCTCGACCTTGAGTGTGGAGATGCGGTTTGACATACAGTACTGCAAAGTGGTATGGTGCTGCAGAGTGGTACGATGGTATTGACTTTGAAAATATTGCCGAAGGTAGTGTGATTCCACTCTCTCAGCTTAGCTCTGAGAAATTTGAGTTTTTGTAGCATTATGGCCATCTTAGAGCATCCTGTCACCTGCATCTCTAGCCACCACGAGCGAATGGCATCATGGAAATCCCGATGTGTCATCCATAATTTTTCAAACTTGAAGGGGCGGTGGATCTTTGAGCTTATATATTTCCAGGAGAGCATAATCGGTTAATAATCGTACCCCGCAGCCGGAAGGATAGAGGCGATCGAGAGACCTCCCGAATCAATGACATTCTCAGAGAATAGAAAATGATCGAGGTGTTTGGAAATCTGCTTGGCCCCTCCTCGACGATTGTTCAAGGTGAAGAAGCCTTAGGAGGAGTTGAGATCGACAAGATGGTTGTTGTGGATGAGGGTGTTGAAGCATGATTACTCAGCAGAAAGGACCCTACAACCGCCTTTCTTCTCCTCAAGGGAAGTGATAAGGTTAAAGTCCCCCCGATGATGAGAGGATACGCTTGGTATGACGAGGAAAACTAGCTTAGGTAGTCAAGCATGTGGAGTTTGAGGGTGTGGGTTTGGGGTCCATAGACATTCAACAAATACCCATGGAGATTAGATCCAATAAGATGAAAAGAGGCAGAGAGGGAATGCGGAGTGGAGGAGAATTCCCCAAGAGTAATATAAGTAGGATTCTAAGCAATCGCTAAGTCTTCTGAAGAACCCCTAGCATCAATGGAAATCCCTTGGCTTCCTTTCCAAATTCTATTCATAAGGGTTTGAAAGGTATGACTGGAGCAATTGGTTTCCTGCAGAAAGAGGACAGTTGGCGTATCTTGAAGAATCTTTCGCTTCAAGATTCTATGTTTTGAGGGTCCGTTTAGACCTCTGACATTCCGGGAGATAAGCTTCATTGGGAAACAGAGGGGAGGGAGGAGAAGAATTTTGTAAGTTGGGCATACTTCCCTAACTCTATTAGCCGAGAACCAAGAATTCTTACCCTTTGGAGATCAATCTTGTGCCCTCTTTTCTTGTTGTCTTTCTAAGGGTTTTGTTTGTCTTTGTGAGGCAGGTTATGGACACCTGATTTGTTTTTCATTTTGTCCCGGGCTAGAGCTAGCTCAAGGAGTTGAATCTGATTTGGTGGTATTGAGTTGTACTCTTTTTTGTTGCATGCATCCTCCATACTTAGGAGATCAAGGCCTCCAATACCAGGTTCCCACATTTCATCATCCATTAATATCTTTGGTCCTGTGACAGTTGTTTCCACATGCGTTTCCGTTTCAAGCATGGCCTTCTCGCTTTCGATTGACAGGTGTTCTATCTTAGGAGCTGTAGAGGCTTCAAAAACTTGGCCCGAGGCTTGGCAGCTTGAAGTCTCCAGTTGGGGTTTCTTGGTTTCCAATGCCGCCGCTTTTTCCCCTTCGGCATGACCCTCCTCTATTTCACCTAGAGCTTCAAAGATATTGCTCATGGTGTTACCTTTCGAGGAAATGTTCCCAGGGGGAGTGGGGGGGTTGTGGTGATGTCTTCTTTTTTTCCCCTCTTTTTGGAATCGTTATTCATCTTTGTCTCTGATTGATGGATTGTTTGCATCCAACTAGTTTAAGGGGAAGTCCCAATACATTCTCCATGCTTGTGGCATTTGCAACATCAGAAGGGAACATGCTCGTAGTCAATGGATTGAATCCATTTTGCATCTTCATGCATGAGACTGACAGAGAATGGGAGGACCTGAGCAATGTGCATGTAAATGAAAATTTGTGCATATGAAGTGTATTTAGTGAGCTTTGTTTCTTCTAAATATCTGACGTACCTGCTGAGGGTATTTCCTATGTCACTAAGAGTAGCCTCATCCCAGTACTCTTGCAAGAGGGAGTACATACGGATCCACACAGGTGCCCAAGTGAAGTCTTCTTTGTCAGTATTGAACCTTTTTGTTCAGTTTCGAAGGTACAGTCCTGCTGAGTTGAAGTATGGGCCACCGTCTTTGACCCTGGATTTATCATCCAACCGATGAAAAATAATGGTGAAGAATCCCTTTGATCCAAGCTGGAGTTCGAAGTGGGCTTTGGGTTTCCATTTGGCCATGATCCAGCCTCTGAGAGCCTGCTCCGTGGGCCAAATTCCAATAAATTTTCCAATGAGGGCATGATATTTCATTTTTTGAGCTCTTCCATTGATCTTGTCGGTAGGCAGGGCAATGGATGGTTGATCAACCATCTTGGCAATGCATGTTCTTGTGCCTGAAGGGCCATTGTGGGGACCCTGATCAGGAGGAGCATTTGATGAGTAGAAAGGTGCCTCAATCCCTGATAGGGGGATTTCTTTAGATCTGATTTATAGAGTGATGGCAGGGAGCGTGATAGAGGGTTGTGAGTCCTGAGAGGGAGACATATGGGAGGGGTCGTGTGCCCCTCTCGTAGATGAGGCCATGCTGCAAGTCAATCCCGAGAGGGGAAGAGAGGCGGCTCATGGCCTGGGGAGTCGAAGGTTAGTCGGCGTTGCAGCGGGAGCTTGAGGGAAGCTAGGGTTTTCCAACATACTTTGCATACATCCTTACTGTGGTGCTTGAATATGCTTGGGTGAATATTAATTGTGTTGAGTATGCCAAGAGTAAACCTTCACGACAATTTGAGAATAGAGAAGCTAAAAAAACCAAAGGAAGTTTTCTGAATTGAATTCGAGATGGGGATGGGTTGAATTATTCCCACACATTCCTCATCAACCCATTACCGAGGCCTTCATAATGTTGGTTGTGTGATACAACAAATGAATATCATAGATGCTTGGGTGAATATTAATTGTGTTGAGTATGCAACATATACTCAACCACTTATCCTTGTGATTAGTTAGGGTCAATAAATTAATTGATGGATTCATAATATCACATGTTGGATCAAAAACTTAAGGGATGGGGTTGTGCCCCATCATCCCATTTTTTTCCCATTTCGCCTAGTAGAAGTTATCATTCTTTATTTTCCATGTTGTCAATGACAACGTTCAAATTTCTTGGTATCCGAAAGAAATCCAATGACAAAGAACTACCAAAGGTCGTGTATCCTTCTTACAATTATTTTGAGCTATGGATTATTCAGAAGAGATTCCATAACCAAGTCAACAATGATTATTGAGTACATGAACACCAAGATGTCTCTAATATTCATTTTTTTGTTGATAGGAGCCCCTGCCGAAGCGCCAACAATTTTTCTTAGTTGTTTTTTGCCATATGTAATCCGCAAGAAAACGAAGTTACAGTTTTCCTTCGAGATCACAGAGCACACCCCACCTATTACACTTGTCACCCCTTTCTAAAGATTATTATATGTTACAATTTCTCAATTTTTCTTTACTAAAAACTTATTTAATTTTCCATGAATACTAGTTAAAAACACAATTATTATATATCTTTTTCCTGGTTTAAACTATCCCAACTTAAATTCAAAGAGGGGAAATGTGCTATTTCATAGTGGTGTGCAACCCTTGCATTAATATTTTAAGGATATCTATACTTCCATTGTGGCATTTAATTGGTAGAGCTCCATATAATATAATGCTCAATGGCCACTTGTTTAAAATTAATTGGTCATTAATCTTTTTTATATGTTTCATCTTTGTTATTTTGTTGTTGTTGGCTAGCTTCAATTTTTAAGAGGTAAATATAAAACAACTTTACTGCTAATCTTGTTTGTTATATATCTTCGCAATTATTATATTGTATGATTATTGATAACTTTCTTAGTTTATCATTTTTTGTTATGATTATAAGGTTTAATAGCATATAGTCTTCTTCACTAGTTAATAATACTAATAATCTTATTTTTAGGTCATGGTCAAGTTAGGCACCAAATTGGTGTATGAGACCCCCTTGTTTGTGGGACAAGGGATCCCCTCCATCCATAATCTACTAAAGTTTACAAAGGTGTACATACTCTAACTCCTCCAGGAGTTGAACATATGACCTCCTAAAAAGAAACACATATTTGTAATCATTAAACCCACTCAAATTGTACATCTCTATTTATTAAATAACAATAATTGTGTTCAGAATGATTAAATACATTTACTTTTAAATCATAAAAGAATTAAAATCGCATATGATTTTGCTATATTATATATATCTATATAGGAAAATAAGTTGCTTATATCTTTAAAAAGTGGGTAGTGACTTGTTACAAAGGAATGCAAACAAAAAATATAAAACCCAATTTAAATTATGAAAGCCGTGAGGTTACAAATGGTTTACTTTTATGGGAAAATTATATGTAATGAAAGTACAAAGTTTATATGTTAAAAAGTGGGCAAAATATGTGTAACGAAAGTACATAGTTTATATGGTGACACTTTATGGTGAATGGATATAGGTAAAACCATGGACATGAGTTGCTTCGCAGCATTTTTATGCATGTTTGAGGGTCCCTATCATAATCATTATGTATATGTGAAGTCATGTGTTACAATGATCATTGGTCATGGATAACTTATATCAAATGGTCTTACTCCAATCATATGTTATAATGACTTTCATTCTTCATTGTTGCAATTTTTGAATTTGAGGTAATATATTCATAAAAATAAAAGGAAATAGTTTAAATGTTTGTTTTTTTCTATTATAATAAATGTGATGATATACTTTGTTAATTATAATTTGTTATTGTTGAAATTTTATTTTTAAGTGTTATAAATAAATTTAATATGTAATTTTAAAAATTGTACAATTTTAATAATTTATATTTAAATTTTAATGATTTTTTAAATTTATAATTGAAATTTTGAACAAAATTATTAAAAATAAATAACTAAAAAACTCAAGTTAATAATATATTTAAACTACTCTTTGATAAATCATAATTTGTTTGTTATTATTAAAATTTAATTGCAAAATAAATTCAACTTCATGAAATAACCAATCCCAACTCTTCTTCAAAAAAAATTTAAATGTTTAAATTATTACTCATATAAGAATTACAAGCAACAAAGTCCAAAGCAGAGTAAGTTGGGATGAGACAAATGGGTTTCACTGAATTCAAAGCAAAATAGCTCTAAAACCTGCGTAGCTATAATGCTATACTTTGACATAATCGGAACTTAAAAGTGAATTGTGCCAATAGCCAACTTCAGAGACGTTACAAACTTGTCATTTACTCACTCACTTCTAGGCGTTATAATCTTACAAATTTATCTTCGTTTCGACCGAGTATTGTTTTTAGGGTGGACTGTGGGAGGAAATTTCCTCTTAACGCGACCTGTCCCAAAAGTAGGGAGCAAGGTGGGCCCGTTGGTACAATTCAATTTTTACTATAAAGACTATGTTAAACATTAAATTAAAGTCCATATTTTAGAAATATAACGACTTTACTTCTTCAATGCAATTATTTTGTACCCTGCGGCGGGCTCGCCTCGGCGCAATAAGCCTTTCACAGATTTAATTTCCACCCCAACAACACCATATATAGTAGCGGCCCGCGGTCTTGGATATTGATGGCCTACATAACGTTTTTTGGTTTCAAAGGCGTGTTTGACATGTGAATCTCGGTTTGGCACATCACAGACTACTGGTTTACAAAATTGTATCCCGTTAGTTTGACGTTCAACTACTTTTCTTACCCGTCAGAAATTCTAGTAACTCCTTCTAACGATAAGTGGTGATAGAACAGTGGTGACCACCCGCTCGTAGCATTTTGGTTTATCACTGCAAGCTTAAGGAAGCCTTGGGCATTTTGTTATTTATAAACCATAAAGATATGGCAGATGTACAAAAAATTTAAAACATAAAAATCAAGTAAATGTAAAAAATATTAAAAAAATGGTTATTGATAAAATTTTGAAGATCAGGTAGCCTCTTTTTCCCGCGTGAACTCCCATCCAAATTTTCCTAGTCACCCGATGTATAGAAGTACTATTTGAATCTTTTGTTTCCTAAGGTATGCACTGTGTGTTGCCTAATGTTTGGCATTACAACATTGTATTTAAAAAAAGGTGAGGTACACAGAAATACGGTTTGATGGATAGCACAGTGGATTAAGTAGATCAGGCCTACCAGGCCTTTATGGAAATGATGGTATGTGGTTTGAAAGCCTACAAATCCTTAAGCAGTGCCAAGACAACCACCACAGACGCTGCACTAAAAAAACTCAAGTAACACTAGGAGTTGCTTCAAGTTGGCACAACAATTGATGGAGTCGACCAAACAAAGGATAAGATTTGAGTTCCTCGTCGACAAGGCCACATGTAGCTCGTCTTCCACCAGTGTGGGCTAGACCACGGTGGGCATCTGGCTTATAAGTGCAGTCAAGCTAGAACAAATGAGAAAATAAATCAGGTTGCTCTTAGCTGATCTTCAGCAAGGAGGAAGAGGAGCCTCCAATTCCAATCCCGCCACAGCAACCATTGCTCTGCTCTCTTACCTGGCCTCAACTGGGCTTAGCCTGATTTCAATGCCAAATTTGATGCATGCTTTGGGGAGGATGTGGTCCAGTAAGGTAAAAGAACAAAAGTTTTTTTTTTCCACTTTGAGTTTGGGTTCTTCGTCATTGGATTTGGGTTTTTTGGTTTGTTCATGTTTAGATGGATCTATGATATGGGTAGGTTATTATTGTAAATATTCCATGATCTTGTTTCAATATGTTACTTAATTGTTCAATGTTCTATGTAGGTAACCTAGAATTTCTATTTTTTATGCACATGTTTAAATACATACACAAATTTGCATAAGTAGCTTGCAAATCATAGTAGCAAGTAAATTTACATAATGAACAGTACCTTTCAAAGCTGGAAATTGAACTATTTGCAAATGTGGATCCAGAGAAGCCGTCAATATGGAGTTCTCTGGTTTTCAAATTCAAAATCTGCTACAGGTATGTCTACAAGTTACTTAACATTTTAATTTTTGTCAATAAATTTTTATTGTGCATAATTTGTAAATAAATTGTTATTGTGCATAAATAAGTTTTTATTGTGAGTAAATAAGAATGTTGACCCGTGATTGCTTTATTTAACTTAATTGCAGTCTTTCTAATAAATCTCCATTTTATATTTTTATGTGTAGAAATTTGGAGTTTTGAGGTTGCCATATTATTGTTAAAGAGTTAGGTTTTATTTTTGTAATGGATCATATATCAAGATCCTGTCATAAAGGGTAAGGCTAAGTTTAAGTTGAATGAAAGGAAATTGGTTTATGTAGTATATATAAGAAAAAATTGACAGGTATGAACTTTTATAGAATGTAAAATGAAAGGCTCTTTAAAAATGTAATTGTCATCAATTTTTTTGTTTAAGCTAGTAAAATTTGAAATTACAGGCTTGCCAACGGGTCCCATTTCTACCAATCCTTAAATATTTGTAGTACGGTGCCTCCCACTCTCCCTGGATATTGAAAAACCGGTGTACACTATTTTCAAATAGGTGTCTCCATGACGGGTAACTGGAAGCCGACAGTTCGAGTCGCATATCCGGTAGGGCCCTATGGCGGCATACCAGTCAAACCGATTTTGACGTGTCATGAATTAGACTTGGCTTTGGTTGTCCAATACCTTTGTACGAATAGTTCACATACCCCATGGGACCAGGTGCCTCCACTTTTTGAAGAGTCGAGAGAATGATGGGTGGGGACATGGGGCTCAGCTTTAACGGCCCCGTAGAAGCCTTCAACATAATGGCGTCATTAGATTAAATGGCAAGCAGTTAAGTGACCATATTTGGGTTGCTTACTAATTCGTGGTTAAAGTTTCATGTCCCAAATTTTGGCTAATTTTGTGACCATGGGTAAAAGGGGACAAAATAAACTCTAGGTAAATAATTCTACTTCATCATGTATGCATAGGATTAAATTTAACCTAAGTCAATTGAAGGAATTATTTTTTATTAATTTTAATTAATTAAATTCCTAAATAATGGAGCAGTAGGCCAAGAGGGTGCCCTCATGAGGATAAGGTTTCCAAAATGGAACTGCAGACAAGAAAATAACAAAAGAGGAAAAGCAGATAAGGTGTAAGAAGATGCGAAAAGAAGAAAAATGGAAACAACCAGAAAAATATAAGGAGGGCGCAGTTTCCAAAAAGGAGCTCAGTTACCAAAGAAGGAAACTTTTACATAGCAGGAAACAACTTGAGACAAAGGGGGGCATAGTTTCTAAAGGTGAGAAAAGTTGTAAGGAAAAATAAAGCAAGTCTATCCACTCATGGAAGGTCCATTTGGAAGGGCTCTCACAAGTCACCAAGCATGTCAACTTGATCAGCAGGTCACCATGACTTCTATAAAAAAATCCAAGCAACTCCTATTCACATCTTTTGTCAAATTGAATTTATGTGTGAGCATTCTATTCTTCTCAAGGCAAGGTGATGCGCGATAGCCAATCAATGGGAGATGAGCCCCATTCCTTCTATTATACTTCTCTTTCTTTGAAATTCTCTCAACATTTGCAACCATGGAAAGTTTATTTGCAGGTCCATTCACTCCTACACTAAGAAGAATTCAAGCTTGCATGGAGTTATAATCATACAGGGTGCATTGGAGAGAGTCTTGGAAGACCCCATCAGAAGGAGGTGCTCCATTTCAGTGGAGGAGTCCAAAGAAACTAGAATGTCCAGTGTGCACCTCATATGCAGTCAATAACTGATCTACAGATCCGTATCAGTTAAACATTGAAGAATCTCAAGCTTCCATAGACTTATCATGAGTCAGTGTGCCATTGGAGGTAGTATTGGGAGATTTCTCAGAGGGAGGAGCCCCATTTCAAAGGAGGAGAACAGTGCAACCTAGAATTTTCAATGGGCCCTTCATCTACATCCAACAACACTTATATCATCCATTTATCAGATCGAGTATAGAAAATTATCTCCCCCTTCTCTCCTTGTTTCGCTGACAATCTACCGAGAGTGGACTCAAGGCCCGATCTCCCTAGCTTAACGTAAGTCTAGAACAAATAGGACAGAAAATAAAATACTTTCCTAGATCATATAGAAGTACAAATGTAAGAGTAGATCATTTACCTTAGACTTGTAGATCCGTTTCTCCTTCGTTGATCCAATGCTCTAGTGCTGCCAGATTGCGAGTAGCTAAACCCTGTCGAACATGTGACAGACCACGAGAGGTGAAAGCATATATCTCATATGACATATCTAAGTTAATAGTTAAGGAGGAAAACTCTAAACATCATCAAAGAGACAACATTTATGGAAAGCAATTATATTAACTGTATTGAAGAGAGGAGAAGTACAATAGAAAAGAGGATTACAACCATTTCCTTAACGTTGCAAACTCCTTCCGACAAGCCATGCCAAATCTCCTAGAGAGAAGTGGATGTTCCCCAAGCTAGAGTGTTAGATATATTGGTCTTAGTTTCACCAGCATAAGAGTACCATAGACTTCCTCCCCCTTGGGATGGGAGTGAGCTTCATTTAAATAGGACTAAGTGGATAGGATATGGATAGGATAGGTTGAGATATGATAGGAGAGACTTAAGGGATCCTTCCAAAATGATAGGAATCAAATTCCAACTCTTCCAAGAGGTCAGGGATAGGGTCCCAAGTTAGCAAGCTTCGAGAAGCATCTCGAAGAAGCTATTTTTTCCATTTAACTGACTTCGTTGCACCCTACAATGGAGCAAGATGTGACGTCGCATGTTGCATGAGTGCAACCTTCGATGACCTCTCAAAACCTATTACAAATGGGTACAAATCCTTCCAGATTAATCACTCAATCAAGGTAATCCTAGGGATGTATACACTGAAACTCATGATGCGAAGATTTTAGGTGTAACACTCCTCATGTTCATTTTTTCCCTATTGTAATATTTATTAGTTTTGGAGGTCATATGAAAATCCTAATATTAAAATACCTTTATAATATGCTCAAGAACTCTATTTTCAACCTTCTGATGTTCCATATGTTATATCAGTACCTTCTATAACTCCAGAACTGATATTTGTAAGCCTATGAAGCAATTTGGAATAATAAAATGGAAGATTAGCTCCTTATGCACAAATTAATGACTAGTTTTGTCATTTCGGCTAGTAAAAGTTATGTATGCATCTATTTTCTGATTTGATAAATGTGTTAGGTTCCTCATGCAATATTTAATCACCACAGGCCTTGTTTCAGTTAATTTGGACATTCCTAAGTCAGTTTGAAAGAGTCTAGAAATCTACTAGGTGAGCAGTCCTACCTATCGCACTTGGTCAATTTTGCTTCCAAATCCATCTATAGACTCACAAATACTTAGAAAATATTTTCCAACATCTTTTACTGATTTTTATTTCTGATATAACCCCTATTTCCATTTAGTATAAACTCCCAGTCTAGTATGCATATGCTGGAAGGCTCAAAAAGCATTGAAGTAGACATAATATTTTATCTGATTTTTGAAAAGTAATTGGCTCTAGTGATTTGTGCATAAGAATTAGTAACTGGCCCTATTTCTTCCCCATTATCTGCTACACATACCCCCCTACATATGGCAGAACCTTAATTCATCTAATTCCTAATCCTAGATTCATCAAATTGAGCCATTGTCTAGTTATTCCCTAACTAGTTTCTTTACTAGTTTCTGTTTGCAAAAATTCTGCTATAAGCATTAAAAATGTTAAGATAATATTCATCAAATATGATTTAGGATATTACATTGGTATCGGAGCACTTTCCTCCACCCCTACGGAAAGAAAGAAGCTCCTTGATTGAAGAATATTGCATATCTAATTCTTCAAAAGTTGCAGTATGAGGCTCCTACCCATGATTGAAGAATTTGATTTTGAGCTAGATGAAGAAGAGGAGATGTCCTTTATGGGAGATTATTGTTTGCAAAGGTTTGAAGATGATTACCTTGCTGATCATATGTTTGAAGAGGACATAGGATCTGATCGACCTGTGTCTAAATGGAATAATGGAGTGGAAAGAATATGAACGGATCATTCCAGTATCTCATGGAATACTATGCTTTAAGGGAAGAGATCTGAGATCTCTTATCTTTTTGAGATTACTGTGAACTTGAGGTAGATAGGATGATCAAATAAAAGAGGGTGGCTTCTCTTACCATTGATAAGATGTGCCAAGAAGTAGAACATATGTTGCAGAAAAGTGAAGCATCACCATCACAATGCTTTGCACCTAATGAGCCAATGATAAAAGGGGCATCCATAGCTTCTCTTGGTTCAGAAAGAGGGGATCCTTTTATTAAAAGGAATCCATCAAATGATCATGATGTAAATATCACTATGAAATATTACAAATATAAAGAAGAACCATGTGCAGCACAAGACCAAGCAAAAAGTGTTGAAGGGGTGAACAGTGTGGGAAGAGTTTCTTACTTGATGAGATATTTTGGATCCTCTTTAGGAAGAGCCTCCAAGAATATTGATCCTAAGACAAATCGGCCACAAATGGAGAAGATAAGAAATCCCACAAGAGAAGATCCATTTGGTTCCCCTGGTGTCAGTGCATGAAGCATAAGGAAGCAAAACTTACAGATGTGAGTTTTCATGGGGACTCAGAGGAGGAAAATCATGCCTATGCAAAATTGCCACTTGGAGAGAATGAAAAGGAGCCACAAAGGGGAATAAAAATTTCTGATTTTTGCAAGGGTAACTCTTCTTGGAAACCCCTAGAAGGACCCTCCACCTGATTCCATGAATAAAATTCTGAATTGTTGCATTCATCAGAAGAACAATTTAGCGAAGAAAACAGAGCAACATTCAGAGAAATTATGCACAACAAGGAAGGTGAATTCACCTTCAATTTCTTCGTGGGTAATTTCAAGATAATTTCAGAAGAGATTGGGCATGTTGATGGTGGCCATGAATATTTTGGAACTGATCCAAAGGATAAACATAAATCAGATTTACAGTCACCTCTTGACCTTCATAAGGAAGCAAAAAAAAAACACACATCAGTGAGGTGTGAATCGGAAAATCTAGTAGAAGGACAAGCCACCAAGGAAATTTAGGCACAAAGGTATGAATGCCACTTTGATTTTTGTATTCCTTTGATGCAGAACCCTATGACAACCACTTACAGTGAGAAGGTTATCATGGTTGAGTCCTTCGGCATGGAGGCTCAAATATTTGGTGTAAACTATGAAGACAGTAATGGAGATGAATCATTGGAGGAGCCTGAGTCACTGCAAGGTGATATCAGTGGGGAAGGAAGATGTGTAGAAGATGTTGTTGCAAGATATAGTTCACATGAATATGAATATATTTCATTTGGGAAAGATGAACAAGGGACAACTTCTCATTCACCACTTGAGCTTCATCATGAAGTTGATCAAATGGAGGAAGAAGAAGATATTTTTCCTCAAGAACCACCTTTTGTTACAAGGTTTTTGAAGATGGGTGAGGTTAAGATCCATGAGGTCTTGAACATTTTGCATGAAACTACTGCATGGGTGTCAAAATCCTGTTGGAGAGCTACATCAATGGATGAGCCATCGTCTAATGAAGAATTGGAGACCATTATGAAAGAAATGACAAACATCAGAGGTAATTTTCTGCATTTGCTTTCTAATAGAGATCATTTACTGGAGCTTGTGGAGATGTATCATAGTGCTTCATTGGAACATGAGAAGAGGTTAATAAGATTATTCACATATTGAAGACCACCCAAGATCTTTGAAGAGTGCTCTTGGTGCACTACAAGAATCTAAGCATCAGATTATAAAGCAGCTTGATGAGGAGTTGCAAGGATCACCTTTCACTTATTACATTGTAGACAATCATTCTCATATGGATGATTTTTTTCATGGTGTAGAGGATGAAATTCATGTGATGATGGCACGTGAAGTACATTCTGATTTACATGTGCTTGGGGAGTTTGAAGTTAAGCAAGATGAAGGCTAAGCACTTTTTTTTTAAGAGATTATGAGTTGCCTCTAGGAGATTGTTACACAATTTTGGAGGAGGCACATGATCTCACTATAGTTGAGCCAACCTCAAGTCTAATGGATGAATGTTGCAGAGAGTTAGTTCACTATTCTCCATCACACACACATATTGTGATATTTTACAGGAGAGATCACACAACTAGAGAAACCCTCACTAAAACTCACTCAAGAATAACATAGAAGAGAAGAAGAACTGTTGAATCAATAATCACTCATTAACACAAGAAATGGAAAACATCGTTGTATCATACATCAGCTCTAAGTTGGCACTGTGAAAAGTGAATAATAACTGAATACAATCAAATGGATTCGAATTCCACTAAGGTCATTCGAATTATCGTCAATGTGTGGCTTGGATAGCATTGGAGACATCATCCAACCAGTGGCAGTAGTCACAAATGGTCAAAAGTCAGTCAAATGAGTCTAACTGATTCTAACTGAGTCATGTGAGCACAAATCAAGGGATGGAGACTCCAATGAGGGCGCATGAGGCTGATGAGGCCGTCAGTAGGTCAAGTGGCACTCTGATACATAAAATTGGCAGCTACAGGTAGTTAAACTGAGAAATAAATGAATAAACTAGTCAATAAATGCTGCAACTGACTATTAGTGACCCAAGTAGTGTTGTGTTGATGTATATGTAACTTTGGAATGTATTTCATCTATGTATTTCATATATATTTATTGTACCCTTATAAGAGATGTGTTATTCCTCTATAAGGAAGTGTCGTCATGTGGATTGACAAGTGTCGCAAGTGTGTGTACTTGCCGATGGGTTATTAGACCACCATGTGTGTGGTCAGCCCTAAAATATATATTGTATTGTGGATGTATCTAGATAGACAAGTCGGCCCCATAGTGTAACTGGGCAAACAGGTTAAGTATAAATAGAGATCGGGAGATCTCTATTTGGATCATTCGGAAAGACACACTTCTCTCACTCAAAAAGTGGCGCACTAGTGAGGATGAGGATCATCTGCTCTAGGAGACTATCTCAAGTGTATTTTGGTTGTACTTTGGTTGAGCCATTGCTCTCTCTATCTCTGAGGAAGTTGTGGGGTTTTTCACCTTAGGGTTTTCCCCACGGAAACTCTATGTCTCTTGACTCTCATGCTTTTGATTCTTGTGATGCTTGTCATTCTTATTGTGATTGTTATGCATTGATATACTGTATATGTTATTCTCTCAGTAAAGATCCAAGAGTATTGTGAATTAATGCTCAAATTTTAACATGGTATCAGAGCTAACCTGAGAAGAAGACATTTTACAGTGACGGAAACTTGAGTTTCTTATTTGTTGGGTTTCTCTCTACAGTTTTTGGAAAAGCAGTATAGTAGATTGACTCTACTCATCAAGAAGAATCTATCTGTCCAATCAGAATTCAATTCTGAGCATTTTCAGATTTGGCCCTAAAAATTAGGGTTTCCACAAAATAGGAATTTCTGAAATCTAAAGACATAGCTGGAAGCTCCTTGCAAAAATCGAAGTTTAGAGATTTGGATCGAGATTTTTGGCTGGGTAGATATCTGGGAAACTCAAACCCTAATTTAGGGCTCTCCCTAGTGAACCCGGGAGGACAAAAAGGCAAATCTGAAGGGTAAAGCTTTGCTGATCTCAAATTCTGAATACACCAGGCTGATCAACTCATCAAGGTGCATCTTTCTATCCTTTCAGAAAGTTGAAATTCACATTTTGAACTTTTAGGGTTTTTCCGACAAACCCTAATCCGGAACCAGATCCAATTTTCATCATTTCAAGTGGTAAGACCTAAATCTTTTCTATTTCCATTTGAAGTACTCTTTAAGATGTCTCAAAAGTACTCTTTAAGATGTCTCACCACACCAAGCTTGAGGATAAGCTTGAAGGGGTTGATAAATTCCGAGCTTGGAAGTATAGGATTGGGTTAATCCTAGAAGAGAATGAGTTGGACTCATATATAAAAGAAGACATCCCTATCCCAGAGGATGAAGAGGCTAAGGTATTGCATAAGAAGAACTTGGTCAAGGCAAAGAGAATCATTGCTGATTCTATCAAAGACCATCTCATAGTCCATGTGTCTTCTCTAAAGACACCCAAGGCTATGTTTGACTCTTTGACCAAGCTATTTGAAGGAAAGAACATAAATCGGAAGATGACCCCATGGAATTGTTGGTCTCCTATTATTGGCTGTCCAATACATCATTTTCTAGCATAAAACTTATGAAACCACATGATAAGTTAAGTTTTATTAATGTTTATTTGTGTATGGTCATGCTTTTGTGGAGACCAACGTGGACAAAGGTTTGGTAAGTGATTTTTGGTTATTTATTTCTCACTTTACATTGTTTTATGCATAAATTGGGTTTTTAAATATCCATATAAATATCCAGTCAACTGATGGGTTGTTGTTTCCTTTGTGCAGTGGTCTCAGTGCTCCAGGGCAGATTTACGCTAGCTGCACCAGCGATTCGGGGGCTTCGATCCACATTTGGGGTGTCTTTTGAACTTCCATTGTCTTCTAGATATCTATGCAGATTTTCTAGGTGTTGTTTTGGGGATGATCTTTGATCAAGGAGCTGGTATCCTCCATTTTTAGCAGTGTATGGATCTCAAGCAATCTGGCAATGTCATTTCCGTCCTTGATCAGGACCCTGATTTCGGGCTCAATTTCTGAACAAACAGTTGGGAATTGTTCAAAACGGTTCGAAACCCACTTCACAAATGGCCCCATTTACCCCTAATCGTGGGCAGTTTTCAGAATTTCTCAATAAATGTGGAGAAATCCTTTCCGGAACAGACATGGTTTTGCCAGATTTGGTGTTGGCCATTTTCTGGGTAGTTGCTCAAATCTCTGCATTCTGGGATGGATCTTGTTCATCTATCCATCTATAAATAATCCTTAGGATGGATACTAAAGGAGAAGACTGTAAAACTTCATTTTATTAATAGATTCAGTGATTATCTTCATTAAAACTGTGATTTAAGGTTGTTGGCGTTGAGGGCAGGGCCCGCCTTCAACACCAAACTCTGGTATTTTAGTATTGTGCATTTTACAGTAGTAGAGTAACGTTTTCTTCTTTTGACAGTGTTTTCAGAAATATTAATGGTTTTGCTCATCTATGAATTGAAATCGAATGCATGCCTGTAGGTCATTGGTTAATCTCATTTGCATTTTGATCTAGCGCAGAGCATAGATTTAGAAGTGATCTGTATTTAAAATCTCTTTTGGTTTTTAGTGTGAGTTGCTTATTAATGATTACGGCAATAATGAACTATGTGATAACTTTGCTTTGATTTATTATAGAATCGATTGAGAGTAGATCAAAATTTCACCTTTCCTTTGCTGCTAGCATTAAAGAGATCATTGACTAATTACAAGATTGGTTTATAACTCCTTTTGTTCATCGAATTTGCAAAGCTGTAGGGTGCTTTTATTATGTTGTGAACAACATTCGTAGTATTTGTAAAGCTAGCAGAGGATTTAAGACTTTAGTTCATAGAGCACCTAGGGTTTGTTAAATAAGTCTTTTGAGTGGATGATTAGATAAGAGCTGAAGTTGTGCTTGAATGAGTTTTGGAAAAGAGTCCTGGTTTATAATATTGCTCCCTCAAATCAACATTAGTTTCATAGTTTGCATATATAGACCAGAACCAGCAAATGTTTCTTACACATACCTAATATTGATTGATGATTATTATCTGAATAACCTCGGCATCTTCCTGTGTGCAATTGTGTGCATAAACCATAAGCAGAGTATATTGAGATAACAACAAAAAACCAAGTTTCATTGTAATTGGTTGTGTATTAACAATTCAAAGTCAAGAGGTCATAGAAGTATTATTGTGGAGTTAAGCATTAGATCTTGTAGGATTAATGGTGGATTTTTCAGGTTAATTGATCATATTTATTCTGAAACTTATTAAGCTCTTTCATTTGTAGAATAGATCATCAGTACTGTAGCTGAGTGTGGACTGTTGAGTGTTTTACGGGATTGCTGTAGTTCAAGGGTTTGTTTAATTTATCAGCAGGTTGTTCTTTTGAAGCATTGTTGTAGGTAGGATTTCTTTGAAAGATTAGGGTTGTTTCAAAGAATTACTATAGCTTGTAGATTGTTGTAGGCTATGCTGAGTTTGATAGTCAGTAAATTGATTTCCGTTTGTTTTAGAATAGATCTATGAGTCCTTAGTATAGATCATCCAGGATAGCCATAGTTTCATCCATTTCATTGCTTTGTTTGAAGTAGACTAGCATTCCTGTCAGCACGAGCATTAAAACTGCCTTACCTGCACATATAGTGTAGCAGCTCGAAGTTTACGCAACCTGGTTGACAATTAATTGAAGGTAAATTAAGTAACATTAATTTTAACCAACATTTTGGTGCCGTTGCCGGGGAGTCGCTTCAAGGTAAGTTGGTATTTTGCTCATTTTTCTACGAATTTGTTCCAGTAGATAGGTTTCCTGTTACATTACACAACAAGGTGGAGGGGAAACGTTAAGATGCAAAGACGACTTCACTATGGGATTCCCATGGTGTAATAGCCTGCCGCATCCACTTTAGTGGGTTGCCCCAAACCCTTGTTGTTTCCTTCTTGCAAGCGTGTTTGTTTTTTTGTATGTTTGATTTATTTTGCTGCAAAAGTGTGTTTACCTTTCCTGTAAGGTGTGTTTACTTTCTTGCAATTTAATTTCATGCAAGTGTGTTTTTCTTTTTGCAAGTTTCGGTGTGCTTACTTTCTGCAATTTAATTTCATGCAAGTGTGTTTTTCTTTTTGCAAGTTTCGGTGTGCTTACTTTCTGCAATTTAATTTCAAGAGTGTTTCATTTTATGCAAGAGAAGCGTGTAGTCTTTATTAGAATCATTTAAAACACATCTAAATCAAATAAAAATAAAAACTTGGGTGCTGTAAGAGCCCCAGACATTGATCCTTGTGCGAAACATGAACAAAACAACTGACAGAAATGGATACAGAAGTAACCATCAATTTGGGAAAACTTTCTCAAATCCTAGCTGCAGTTGGGAGTTCTTCTTATCAGGTAGAACACATACTGACAACAGTTAAGAGTTTATCTACCTCTCCTGACACAACAAATGAACCAAAGTCCCAAGAGCCACAAAAAGACATTCCTTGCCAAATTGCAGAGGAAATCGACAACTTGGGTGTTACATTGGATGGAAAGCAGCTGAAAATTGAGGAGGTATCAGCAAATTCTCTATGTACTTCCGAAATCAATCAATCAGAAGAAGGGGATCTATATGATATGATGAAGGAAGGTGAGTACCAGGACTACTTTGAAAGTTGGTTCCAAGAGGCAACCAGACTACAACACCATTTCCTCCTTCAACACCTTTTGTTGCAGAAGCAAGTAAGTCAGTTGGTTCTCCATATCCAGGTAATCATTGCAAATGTGGATAAAGGTATATTTTTAATTTTATTTCGCACTTGGTTACATTGGAAAAATTCCTATACTTGAATAGAAATGTTTTCTTTCTTCTTAAGTAGAATAGGAAAATATGTATATAAATAAAAAAGTTGCATGTTCAGTTTAGAAATTAATGCAACTTCGTTGTTTTTCTTTCTTTTCAATAAAATGATAAGATCTTTAACCAGAATTTAGACCTTCTCTCCAGTCCATACTTTCAGAAACAACAGCCCATAGAAAGGAAAAAATGCCAGAAGGTAATATGAAATTGTGACTGTTGTTTTTAATAATGGTTCTGTAAACATAAGACCAATTGGTGAACAGGTTGCATTTGTGGTAATGGATATTGGTTAAAGATATATCACAAACCTCTTTTTAAGCAAGAGTTCCTTCATAACATGAATCAACAATTGGAACTAGAGCTGGTAGGTGAAGGAATGACTTCTTCATCTCCCACTTCCTCATAATAACATTCAATAAAATTGTTTTTGTATATATGTACAGGAAGTTGTTTTTTTATTAGGTTTCTTTTGAAGGATGCAGATATTCTTTTCAGGTTCAGGCTGTTTTGAAAACAACAGGGAAGTCTTTTGTTATTTTTCAGCCATTGATTGTTCTTGCAAAGGACTATGTTAATTTGGTAATTTCTGAGCTGCACTGGTAATTAGAATGTCTGTATCAGGTAAATATATGTGTGCTGTCAGATTTTTCAGAACTGTTCTTGTTATTCATATGAGTACTTATCTACCAGGCATTGCCTACATCAATGCTTTAAGCTTCCAAAGTTTTTTTTGCTTATGAACTTATGGGTTGCTAGGACCATTTGACCTGGTTTCACACTAGATGGAGCGAGGGAATTGTTTTTAGTGACAGCTATGGGCATTAAGTTATTTTTAAGTCAGGCATCATTTTGGAAAAAGGTATCCAGGACTGGGCAGTTTGGGGGTTATTATCTATTGGCTTCAATAAATATCAAATACATATATATACGGTGCAGCCACTTTATGACTTTCACTTTCTACTGTTGCAAAGGTTAGATGTTCATCTGGGCAAGTTTTTACAGGCATGTACAAAGAATACTCTTCCAATTCTGGTACCATCCCACTCCTAGATGGTTTTCAGAGCAGCTCCCCCACTCATCTTTGCTTGAGCAAATCATCAAATTTATCTTTAAGATGAAATTGGGACAAGGGCCTTTGATAGAAAACGGGTGCAAGAGGTTAACCCGCCGGGATACTGAACAGGTCCGCTGGCAGCGGGTACCGACCTGTGGTATAAACAGGCAAACCCATCAGGGTACTGAACAGGCCTGTTGGCAATGGGGCATCTGCCTAGGGAAGAAGCTTCTTAGATGTTACAGTTACCCCACCGGAGTACTAAACGGGCTCGCTAGCAGTGGGTTCTGACTCTAATATCTTCTTTAACAGCCTCATCTATACTTGTCTGTATGAACAATGTACCTATGTAAAGGTAAAAGGGAGGTCATAAGGGTGGTTAATTAAAATTTAAATAAACTCCTTGAAAAAGTCAATTGATAGCCAGTTGATAATCATCTCCAGCTGTTCTGCATTTTTGGTTACCTGGTTCTTGTAAAAAAAAGAAGGTTTATGCCTGATATTTTCTAAGTCCTGAACATAGCTGAGGATTTCAGTACAGTTTTTGGCACTACTCAAACTATCTTGTGTGAAGCTGGGTCAAAGAGGACCACTATCCCATTAGCTTCTGTTAGCGTTCCTTTTGTCTTGTGGCCTATGTCTTGGTGGAAACAGTTCTGTATAAATGACAAGAATGAAGTTTGCATTTACGATTGTTTGAGCATTATAGTCACATAGGAGTAAGGGCGATTGATTGAAGTTTGCATTCCGATTGTTTGTTTTGTATTGTTAATGTAGATTGATTTTATGACACAGTTTGGTTTCTTGTACAGCAGCAAGCTGGAAATGAGGTAATTATGTCACAAAATTGTTGAAGGTCAAACAAATTTTAATCCAGTTTACTTGTTTATTAACTCATTTGAGTGGTGCATATTGGGAAATTTAATGGTTTAACATCACTGTGTGAATGCATTTACTTGAATAGCACAACCGCTGCTCAAGATGATGGTGATTACTACTATGCTGGTAATTTTTGTTTATCTTTATCAACCTGAAAGCACTGCTGTATTTTACATTTGCTGAAGTACTGGATTGAGTGCTGGATGAAATGCCAGGATATATTAAAATTTGCAAATTGACATGTTACATGGCAAAGGTAAGAAACCTGATAAAGGTAATGCACATGGCATGATTGGGTAAGTCTTAATTGCTATATATTAAGGACTATGATTATAATTAAATGCTTTTGCCATTACTACAAAAATCGATGAGCTATAACGTTGGCATTCATCTAATTGATACACCACAGTTGATTTGGACAATATTTCATCCTTTATTATTGATTGGCAACCTTTAATAAAAATCATAACCTTGTTTTATTGCAATTGGAGTTTAAGTGTTATGAGGTTAGCTGTCCCAATTCAGCTAATTTATGGAGACTCCTTGATAGTTATTTCATGGCTCAATCGATTGTTGGCATTTGATGTTCTTTTCTGATGCCTTGGTGCAAAGATATGAGATATTCAATCCACATGGCCCCTCAGGTGATCTTCAAGCACGTTTTCCAGGAGCATAATTCTCTAGCAGATGGATTTTCTAAGAAGGCCCTGAATTTGGATTTGGGCCATGGTTATTTCTTTGAGTTTTTGGATGGCAAGGCCATTAATGAGGGCCACTTTGTTCTATTTTAGATGTTGAGTTTCTCAACTTTGTGCCATCAGCTTTAGGTGTTTTTCTCATGATTTGTTTTGGCTCGAGTCCTTCTGTTAGCAAGTCTTGCTCCTGGGACACTTGATTGTTGATCACTGCAGATGTTCATCAGCATGTCTGACCTGCTAAATGCGGGAATGATGAGTAAAGTCTGTAAGATCAGACTTTAATTCTATCAGACTTTACTTTGAGTTTCAAATCTTGTTGTATGAGACTTTCTTGCATAGGGACCTGCAAGATCTTTGGGTTGGGGGAGATGTTGGTCTCCTATTATTGGCTGTCCAATACATCATTTTCTAGCATAAAACTTATGAAACCACATGATAAGTTAAGTTTTATTAATGTTTATTTGTGTATGGTCATGCTTTTTTGGAGACCAACGTGGACAAAGGTTTGGTAAGTGATTTTTGGTTATTTATTTCTCACTTTACATTGTTTTATGCATAAATTGGGTTTTTAAATCTCCATATAAATATCCGGTCAACTGATGGGTCGTTGTTTCCTTTGTGCAGTGGTCTCGGCGCTCCAGGGCAGATTTACGCTAGCTGCACCAGTGATTTGGGGGCTTCGATCCACATTTGGGGTGTCTTTTGAACTTCCATTGTCTTCTAGATATCTATGCAGATTTTACAGGTGTTGTTTTGGGGATGATCTTTGATCAAGGGGCTGTTATCCTCCATTTTTAGCAGTGTATGGATCTCAAGCAATCTGGCAATGTCATTTCCGTCCTTGATCAGGACCCTAATTTCGGGCTCAATTTCTGAACAAACGGTTGGGAATTGTTCAAAATGGTTCAAAACCCACTTCACAAATGGCCCCATTTACCCCTAGCCGTGGGCAGTTTTCAGAATTTCTCAATGAATGTGGAGAAATCCTTTCCGAAACAGACATGGTTTTGCCAGATTTGGTGTTGGCCATTTTCTGGGTAGTTGCTCAAATCTCTGCATTCTGGGATGGATCTTGTTCATCTATCCATCTATAAATAATCCTTAGGATGGATACTAAAGGAGAAGACTGTAAAACTTCATTTTATTAATAGATTCAGTGATTATCTTCATTAAAACTGTGATTTAAGGTTGTTGGGCGTTGAGGGCAGGGCCCGCCTTCAACACCAAACTCTGGTATTTTAGTATTGTGCATTTTACAGTAGTAGAGTAACGTTTTCTTCTTTTGACAGTGTTTTCAGAAATATTAATGGTTTTGCTCATCTATGAATTGAAATCGAATGCATGCCTACAGGTCATTGGTTAATCTCATTTGCATTTTGATCTAGCGCAGAGGATAGATTTAGAAGTGATCTGTATTTAAAATCTCTTTTGGTTTCTAGTGTGAGTTGCTTATTAATGATTATGGCAATAATGAACTGTGTGATAACTTTGCTTTGATTTATTATAGAATCGATTGAGAGTAGATTGAAATTTCACCTTTCCTTTGCTGCCAGCATTAAAGAGATCATTGAATGGTTACAGGATTGGTTTATAACTCCTTTTGTTCATCGAATTTGCAAAGCTGTAGGGTGCTTTTATTATGTTGTGAACAACATTCGTAGTATTTGTAAAGCTAGCAGAGGATTTAAGACTTTAGTTCATAGAGCACCTAGGGTTTGTTAAATAAGTCTTTTGAGTGGATGATTAGATAAGAGCTGAAGTTGTGCTTGAATGAGTTTTGGGAAAGAGTCCTGGTTTATAATATTGCTCCCTCAAATCAACATTAGTTTCATATTTTGCATATATAGACCAGAACCAGCGAATGTTTCTTACACAGCCCTAATATTGATTGATGATTATTATCTGAATAACCTCGGCATCTTCCTGTGTGCAATTGTGTGCATAAACCATAAGCAGAGTATATTGAGATAAAAACAACAAACCAAGTTTCATTGTAATTGGCTATGTATTAACAATTCAAAGTCAAGAGGTCATAGAAGTATTAGTGTGGAGTTAAGCATTAGATCTTGTAGGATTAATGGTGGAGTTTTCAGGTTAATTGATCATATTTATTCTGAAACTTATTAAGCTCTTTCATTTGTAGAATAGATCATCAGTACTGTAGATGAGTGTGGACTGTTGAGTGTTTTACGGGATTGCTGTAGTTCAAGGGTTTGTTTAATTTATCAGCAGGTTGTTCTTTTGAAGCATTGCTATAGGTAGGATTTCTTTGAAAGATTAGGGTTGTTTCAAAGAATTACTATAGCCTGTAGATTGTTGTAGGCTATGCTGAGTTTGATAGTCAGTAAATTGATTTCCTTTTGTTTTAGAATAGATCTATGAGTCCTTAGTATAGATAATCCAGGATAGCCATAGTTTCATCCATTTCATTGCTTTGTTTGAAGTAGACTAGCATTCCTGTCAGCACGAGCATTAAAACTGCCTTACCTTCACATATAGTGTAGCAGCTCGAATTTTACGCACCCTGGTTGACAATTAATTGAAGGTAAATTAAGTAACATTAATTTTAACCAACAGGAATCAATTGAAAGGGGTCAATATGTCGAATGGAGAAACCATTCAATCCTATTTCTCCAAGGTCTCTCAGATCAAGGAACAACTTGAAGCTATAGATGAAATGGTGGAGAATGGTGAAATTGTTATGACTACTTTGAATGGCCTACCTAGGTCATGGGACTCTTTTATCTAGGGGATCTGTGCCAGAAAGAAATTAATCTCCTTCAATGGATTGTGGGAGGAATGTTCTCAAGAAGAAGCAAGGCTTGTGGCAAGAGAAGAGAAGATGGGAAATGAAGATCAAGCTCTCACAGCTCACACTAAGAAGGGCAAGTTCAAGAGGGAGCCATCCCATCACAAGAAGAAATCTTCTCATCATTTTCACAAAGACAAGAAAGATCTAAGGTGTTTCACTTGTAATGAGAAGGGTCACTTTGCTTCAGAATGTCCCAATAACAAAAGGGACAACCACAACAACAACAACTCCAATAAGAAGAAGAAGGGTAACAAAAGAAGGTACCATGCTCATGCTGCCAAAGATGATGAACCTCCAAAGAAGAAGGCTAGGGCAGAAAGTGATGAGGACTCATCAAGTGAAGAAGAGTATGTTCTAATCTCTGCTCTCACAGGTACTATCTCCCATGGTTGTAATGATTGGTTAATTGACAATGGGGCTTCCAAACACATGACTAGGTTTAAAGAATCCTTTGTAAATTTGTCCAAACATGAATCACCCCATAAAGTGAAACTTGGGGATGATTATCAATATCCCGTCAAAGGAAGTGGTGAAGCCTCCTACAACCTAGATTCTGGAAAATCTTTGAAGATGAAAGAAGTCCTTTATGTACCTGGGCTCAAGAAGAACTTACTCTCCATATCTGCATTGGATGCAAAAGGTATGAGGGTTTCATTTGTGGATGGCCAAGTCCTAATGTGGCCAAAGGGAAATACCAGAGATGATGCCAAAGGGAAAGACCATAGATGATGCAGTGGTGATTGGAGAGCAAGAGGGAGGTTTGTATAAATTGAAAGGACAACCTGAGCATGCCATGGTGACATAAAGACAAAGATTCATCCATATTCATGGATCACATAGAGGTATGTATAATTTGCTTTTGCAAAAGTTAACTAATGAATTATGCAGGTCATTGAAGAAAACAAGAACACATTGCCAGACATAACTAGCAAATATGGTGACCAGGTACGTGTTTCTTATATCATAGGATCTTTTATATAAGTATGCATGACATGATTGATGATGTTTATTCATGAAGTCATAGGTTTGAATAATCATGGGTATATGCATATTACGTGTCTTACCTTATTTAATGTTATGACTAACCATAAGAGTCCTATATAAACCTTGAATGCTAATGCTTATTATTTCTGTTTGAAATGTTCATGACTATACATGCTTGAGGTTAATGTGTTTTGATAATATTAAGATTATATTAATGAATGTTTGATTATGTATGAGACTTCGAGGATAACTCAATGATGATACTAACAAGCATGCATAGGGATCGAGAATGAATATAAGTTCAAGAACAAGTAATCCAAGAAGCAAAGATCAAGAGGGAGTACACAGGGAGTTGACCATCTCTCTACATTCCACAACAGAAAGGTGTAGAAGAAGCTACTTCAGATTAGGACTCCAGCAACTCCTGCAAGGAAGCAAAGACTCAGAGGGAGTCCACCCAACAAACAAACAAGATAAGTATTTTAATTATCATTTCTTGCATATTTGTTTGTTTAAATAAAATTGTTCAATGATGTATATGCTCATGTTCCTAGACTTAGGATATGTATTGTGCATATTAGAATGATTGCATTAATGAACAGTTTACTACTAATATGCATGTGTTGGGTAAGTGGCCTATGGCACTGTACAACATTCCATTGCTACTTATCTAGAATTAAACCTCTTTGCTGACATGTTGAGAGTAGTGCAAACTCTTAACAATGTTTTGGTAGAGACTGGAAGGCATCTAGAAAGTTATGGAACATGGATAAATGTTGTATTGAAGCATTGGTTTAAACAATTGCATGACTGTATGACATATTTCTTTATGTGAAAGAATTTGTTCTGAAAATTATGAGATGTTTCTAATCATGCAATTTAACTTGTTTTGTAGGAAAGACCATATACCTTCACCTACAAAATAAGGATTACAACATTTGTTCAAGCAACAAAATTATCTATTGAAGATATTGAAGTTCCCAGGATTCGGGAAGAATGCCATGATCCATTGATCATGAAGAATGATGTTTGGGATGCGGTCCCAAGAGCTGAAGGGAAGTCTGTTGTGACTTCCAAATGGAACTATCAGATCAAGCATGCTGCAGATGGCAGCATAGAGAAATATAAAAGTGATAAAATAGAAGATACACTAGATGGATTTCAAGACAACTGTCTTGAATGGTGTAGTCATATATGTGTGCAGAACTTGGTAGGATAGATAGCTTTCTATCCAGTTTGGGCTTTACCAAGAGTAAAGCAGATTCCAACCTTTACTACAAGGTTGAGGAAGGGAATCCTGTGATTCTACGTGGATGACTTATTTGTAACAGGAGATGACAGATTGATTGCAGATACTAAGAGGAAGCTTGCTGCTGAGTTCGATATGAAAGATTTGGGAATGATGCATTATTTCCTAGGTATGGAGGTGTGGCATAATTCAGGTGGGATCTTCCTTGGTTAAGGGAAGTACACAGTAGATATCCTGAAGAGATTTGGGATGATGGATTGCAAGGCCATGGCCACACCCATGGCATCAAATCTAAAGCTTCTATGTGATGCTTCATCTGAGCTGGTTGATATCTCTATGTATCGTTAGATGATTGGGTCCTTGATGTACCTAATGAACACGAGACCAAATATTTGCTATGCAGTGAACACATTGAGCCAGTTCTTGACGGATTTGAGGAGTGTTCACCTGGTTGCTGTAAAGCATGTACTGAGGTACCTGAAAGGTACAGTGGATTATGGGCTCAAGTATGAAGCGAATCAAAAGTTTAACTTGTAGGGTTATGTTGATTTAGATTGGGCAGGCAGTGCTATAGATAGGAAGAGCACATTTGGGTGCTACTTCAGTATGGGATCAGGTGTGATCTCTTGGTTCAGCAGGAAGCAGTCCTGCGTAGCACTGAGTACAGCTGAGGCAGAGTATGTTGCAGCCTGTTCAGCTAGTTGTGAGGCAGTATGGCTACGGAAGCTACTGTCTGAGTTATTTGATCTCCCATTGGATGCTACTGGTATATTCTGTGATAACCAGAGTTGTGTGAAGCTGTTTGAGAACCCAGTGTTTCATGACAGGTCGAAACACATAGAGATCAAATATCACTATATCAGGGATATGGTGCAGAGAGGAGTCGTGAAGCTCCTGTATGTTGTGACAGATGAGCAAATTGCAGATGTGTTGACGAAGCCACTAGCCAGGGTGAAGTTCGAGTACTTCAGGGAGAGGCTTGGTGTTCTTAAAATCAATGACACTTCGAGGAAGAAGTGATGGACACATTTGCTGAAGCCATTCTAAGCATGTTGGAAGGAAGATTCATCACATGGCTGTGGATGTAAGCGTTGGAAGATGAGTATCAGGACGATGCTCCAGTTACTGCTCTGTATATGCATCATATTGGATGCTAGATATGATCAATTGGATCATTTATATTTGTATGTATGTACGCATCGTGTTGATGCTAGATATGATCAGTTGGATCATTTATATTTATATGTATGTATGCATCGTGTTGGATGCTGGATATGATCGGTTGGATCATTTGTATGTATTTGTATATGCATCATGTTGTATGCTTGGACCATGTATCTGTATCAGGTGGATACATTGTATGATCAGGTAGATCATGTATGTTGATATGTATCATGTATTTGTATTTGTATCAGGTGGATACATTGTATGATCAGGTAGATCATGTATGTTGATATGTATCATGTATTTGTATTTGTATAAGGTGGATACACTGTATGATCAGGTGGATCATGTATGATGATATGTATCAGGTAGATACTTGGTGTGCATCAGGTGGATGCATTGTATAATCAGGATGATCATGATGATGAGCTTCAAGGTGTTGCTCCAGATGATATGTATCAGGATGGTACAGTGATGATGATCAGTATGATCATGGGCATCAGGGTGATGCCTCGTGCGATGATGATCCATTGGATCATGAGTATCAGGTTGATACTTGAAGGTCAGAGATGATATGTGGCAGGTTGTGCAAATAGCATGTAATCAGTCCTGGGAGATCTTGCCGGTCGTGCTGCGGCACATAAATGTTCCTAGGGTACTCTTTCCGGTATTGCTATGTAGTATGTAATTAGTCCTTAGATATTCGATAGGTTGAGCTGTGTGCTCATAATCAGTCCTGGGATGAGGTATTACTACGGAGACATGTAATCAGTCCTGGAGATCCGAGAGGTTGAGCTGTGTGCTTGTAATTAGTCCTGGGATGATCTTTAGATATCTTGCCGGTCGTGCTGTCGCACATAAATGTTCCTGGGATGCTCTTTAAAGGTTTTGTCTATCCACATGTAATCAGTCCTAGAGATCCGAGAGGTTGAGCTGTATGCTCGTAATAAGTCCTGGGATGCTCTTTAGAGATCTTGTCGGTCATGTTGCGGCACATAAATGTTCTTGGGATGCTCTTTAAAGGTACTGTGGAGGAGATGCATGTAATCAGTCCTGGGAGATCTTTCCAGTCATGCTTAGGCACATAAATGTTCCTAGGATACTCTTTCTGGTATTGCATCCACACATAAAATTAGTCCTGAGAGGCCACCTCTATCAGACCATTCACACAGATGATGAAGACCTACAGATGGTGGGCCTACATGCAGTATGAAAAAGGACTAGCTCTGTAGAACTTCCTATGACGGGTAGAGTCAGAGATTGGTTGAGATAGCAGCAGTAGTGACGATGATGATGACGATGATCCCGAGAAGAAGAATTGTCTAGCAGAACTGTGTCAAGAAATACCTTCCTAGTTAAGAAGGAGTGTTGATGTATATGTAACTTCAGAATGTATTTCATCTATGTATTTCATATATATTTATTGTACCCTTATAAGAGATGTGTTATTCCTCTATAAGGAAGTGTCGTCATGTGGATTGACAAGTGTTGCAAGTGTGTGTACTTTCCGATGGGTTATTAAACCACTATGTGTGGGGTCGGCCCTAAAATATATATTATATTGTGGATGTATCTAGATAGACAAGTCGGCCCCATAGTGTAACTGGGCAAATAGGTTAAGTATAAATAGAGATTGGGAGATCTCTATTTGGATCATTCGGAAAGACACACTTATCTCACTCAGAAAGTGGCGCACTAGTGAGGGGGAGGATCATCTGCTCTAGGAGACTATCTCAAGTGTATTTTGGTTGTACTTTGGTTGAGCCTTTTCTCTCTCTATCTCTGAGGAAGTTGTGGGGTTTTTCACCTTAGGGTTTTCCCCACGGAAACTCTGTGCCTCTTGTCTCTCATGCTTTTGATTCTTGTGATGCTTGTGATGCTTATTGTGATTGTTATGCATTGATATACTGTATATGTTATTCTCTCAGTAAAGATCCAAGAGTATTGTGAATTAATGCTCAAATTTTAACATGTAGTAGGGTGCATTAGTCTTCCTGGTGAGGAAAACAAGGTGCACTAGGTAGGTAGGAGGGATTTTGAGGGATAAAAACAGGCTCTAGATGCTGGGGAGACCACCATACAGATGACTAGATGCATGCATGTTGACTGGATGCATGTAGGATGCATGCAACATGCAAATATAAAAAATGATGGTGAGAATATTCCAACACTCCTCTGCAAGCTAAACATGAGGAAACAACTGAAGTAACTAATGGTAGGACCGTGGTGACTTAGACCAAAGGTCAACCCATACAACAATCTAAATGAATAAAGTGAGGAAAGAGGGAAAAACCACTGGGAAGAAATCCCCCCCTCAAAATAGACTAAAGGATGCTAATGTATCATGTCATCACTCACCCCAAATGGTAAGTGCACTTCTCCACCGAAGAAATATCTATCGACAAGAAATGGATCTATAATGTGAGAAGGATGAAACCTTCCATTATGAAAATCATATCTGGTTCTCTTCGGATCAAGTGGATCTCCAACAAGATATCCGACAAATCTAAGAGTAGTGGTTTCCCATAGATAGTAAGAGGAGGATCATCAGGTGCAAGATCTGGATCTTGGTCTTCCATTCGCTCATCTTTACTAATAGGTGCTAGATATTCAGGTTCTTGTGGATATGGATCTATCATTTGCTCTTCATCATCTTCACTCTCATACTCTGAATATGAACTGCCATGTCATGAAGATTCGCTCTCTTGGAGCTCATTAAGAAATGGAAGTGTGGTAGGAAAGCTCTCTTGCTCAACAGGATGAGCATCATGTAGAGGCCATTCCTCAAACTGTACACTCCTATCAAGGAATTTTGTCATAGTAGAAGGATCATGAAGCTTGTAGGACTTTGCATTCAATGCATAACCCACCATAATACACTCTCTGCTTTGTGGATCTAGGGCTCTCCTTTTCTCAGTTGGAATCCTTGCCCATGCTCAATCCAAACACTCTAAGATGAGATACATCAGGTTTGTATCCAATTCATGCTTCAAAAGGAGTCATATCTTTGAGTCCTTTCTGAGGAACTCTGTTCTGTAGATAGGTGGAACAGTTGATGGCTTCTGCCCAAAGAATAGGGTGAAATCCTTTTGAATTTAGCGTGTAGGTGGCCATCTCTTTCAATGTTATGTTCTTCATCTCAGCAACATCATTCTATTGTGGTGTATAGGGAAAATTATGTTGCATATAAATGCCTTCTTCAGCACAAAAGGTTTGAAAATCACCCTTGATGTACTCTCCTCCATTATCAGTGCGAATGGACTTGATCTTTCTATTTGAAAACATTTCCGCAGAAGACTTGAAAAACTTAAAGAACCCAAATACTTTTGACTTTACTCTGAGAAAGTATACCCATGTAAATCTTGAATAATCATCAATAAAAGTAAGAATATACCTTTCCTTGTTTAAATATAGATATGGAAATGGCCCTGCAACATCACTATGAATCAGATCTAGAGGTTGAGAGGCTCTCCTTGCCTTCCCCTTCTCAAACATCTTTTCAAGATGTTTTCCCATCAAACAACCATGATAGTTTCCCTTAGCAAACTTGATATTGGGAAGCCCTTCAATCATCTCTTGAGTATGCATGTATTGCAAGTATTGATAGTTGATATTCCCAAATCTTTCATGCCATAGCCTACTCTCTTCATTTGCATGAGTGTGAAAAGCATACTGTTTAGAGCGATGTACAAAATGGGAGAACTCATAGAGTTTACACTTGTGGTTTGCAACACCTTTTGAAATGGTAGAAACTGATACCATGTCTTGGATTTCGACCTCATTTGGAGAGAATATCACACTCAGGGGCTCTCCTGTGATATTTTCAATTACTAGGAACTAGATTCATAAGACAATTTCACCATGGAATATTTCAGACAATGAGAGAAGAAGAATAGAGAAGATAAATTGTGGAAATGACTCAGTATATTATTCATTGATATGATAACAATATATAATACATCGTCCGTGGAGAAAATCAAATTCCTTTGAGCCAATATGGAAAGAGCAAAAAGAAAAGGCTTAGAAAAGGCAAAAACACCCCTAGGTGGAAAAAGCAATTTCCAAAACTATCCTAGAGGCTCACGAATTTAGTAAGTATGGTATGGCAGATCATGAGTGAGGTAAATGGGATGTAGTTATGGCTTTAGAAAGTTAGATATGATGTGGAGGTTGAATTGGTCAAGTGGCAAAAGATTCCAAGTAAACTAGCTTTATCTTTTCCACTAGAAAGTATAAAAAAAAGGACAAAGCTAACTAAATCAGGATAGTGTCTTTCTAATTCAGGAATGGAATAAAATCCGACAGAATCGAAGTAAATATTATCCAGAATCTATCCAATTTTTTTTTTTTGTGAATGAGGATAGCATGTGGTCCACTAAAAGACAAAACTGGCCTATTCTACCTAGTCAAAACTTAGGAAATTAATCATAAATGATTAATTAATTTTATCCTAAGTCTAGAATGACATAATGCATTTTTTAAATGTTCCAACACCCCCGCTTAATATTGACTTCATGTGATGGGAATCATAAAAATATCATAAATATAGGGTCCAAGCAACAAGGCTTATGGTCACCCCAATACAAAAATAACTAGTCCATGTAAACCGAGGAAACAGGGAAAACCTCATGGGAACAAAACCCTCCCTAAAAAATGGACATGCTTGATGTATTCATATTGTCATGTTGCTCATTTGAATGAGCTGAATGAGCTTAAAGAGCTGAATGGGATGCTTCTGAGCAACTGACTTGATGAAGAGATTGTGGATGTCATGATCATGCATCAGTGCATAAATGCTGTGTAGGCAAGAACCGTGTGTTGAAGCTCTATGAAGTTCATCTTCTGATGATGGAGGAGCATCAAATGAATTTTTCTTGCTGCTGCAACCTACATAATCAGATCTGAAAACATAATCAATGATGGAAAGAATATCTATGCATACTCCTTCCCAAGGAGAAACAATGAACTCAACAGGATCAATTTCTTCTGTAGCTGCAATGTGGTGTACTAGTTCTTGTACTTTCTTCTCAAACTAATGTAGAACCTTTCTAATATCTAAAATGAGATCATGCAGCTCTGAAATATCAGAATGTGAGTCATATGGAGCAGCAACCAGTAAATATGTGGAGTCTCTATGATCGAACGTAGTTTCAGTAGGAAATGTGTGAGAAACTAGATCACCCTGACAGCTGAGCGAGCCTGGAGGGTGTGAGGACTTGAATTTTGAACCATGAATGATGGGGTCAGGTCCAGATGTGGAATATTATTCCAAAGAAATCCACAAACATGGTTTTCCAACCAATCAAATATATGAAGGAAAAAATGCAATAGAGGCAAGTAGGAAAACATAGAATTGTGTAGTTTCTTAACTGGAGAACATGGGGTTTGTAGGGTCTTTTGTGCATCCAAAGGTTGGGAATATGATGTGGGATATTTAATGACCTGCATATAATACTGTAAATCATCTTCTAAATCAGAATCTAAAATATTTGAATGGTGGTGGAAATACCTTTCAGAAGACAAGTAAGAAGCTAGTAAAAAATGACTAGTTTTGAGAGTAGACTTGGATGAACTGACTGAAGATTGTTCCAAGGAAGAGGTGGAGGTTTCTGATTCTGATATATGAGAATGTGAATCAATATCAGAGACATAAGAATTATATTTCACTCTAGCACTCAAAGAATAAACATTATTACCTTTGGGAGAGGCTTGGAGATAGAGTTCATGTTCTACAACAAGCTTGCCTTGTTCTTTCTTTGCAAAGTCAGGAACATCTATGTTATGTTCTTCAAGCATTTTGGTCATGATGTCCAATTTATTCTTGAAGCAAGATTTATTAGGGTGATTTCCTTTGAAGCAATAAGAACACTTGGGCTTCTCCTTCTTCATCTTCTTGGATTTGGAATCTCCATCAGAATCCTCTTCATCTGACAATATCTTATGTTTGGATTTGTCATTCTTGAAACTCTTTGCTCCATGAGCAACAAGTGCAAAGTCTTTGGAGGGTGATTGATCCCTCATTTGGACCAGCTTGTCCTTTTCTTGAGTGAGAAAATCAATGAATGCATCCAAGGTTGGCATCTTCCACTTGGGAATTGCAAGTCTTGTAAAATGAAAAGTAGACACAAATACTGAGTATTTAGAGCTCAATTTTGACAGAATGGTAAGGATTAATTGCTCATCCTTCTTCTCTATACCACATTGCTTGAGTTGAAGCACTAGGTTATTGAATTTTGAGATGAACTCCTCCATAGAATTGAAATTACTTGGACTAAGAGAGATCAGCTCAATCTTCAACAAATGACCTCTGAGCTCGTCATATTTTCCAAAGAGAGACTCTAGCTTTGTCCACACTTCATTTGGAGTGGATAGAGAATCAATATGGAATAGAAGATTTGGAGATACATAGAGACAAAGTAACCCATAAGCTTCATCAAGACTATTGAACCATTTGGATTTTTATGCAACAACTCCTATCTCAGTTTCAAGCCCCATAGTGACTCTATACAATCCTTTGCTCCGAAGCTGGATGATCATATGTTCCTTCCAGTCAAAGAAATTGAAGGGAGTGAGAGTCACAGCTTTGGCTTGATTTTGATCCATACTAATGCATTCTTGGTGATGGTAATACCTGCAAAAAACACTCTTGGAAATTGTTTTGAATCAAGCTATCTCTGATACCATGTGAGATTTCAATTACTAGGAACTAGATTCATAAGACAATTTCACCATGGAATATTTCAGACAATGAGAGAAGAAGAATAGAGAAGATAAATTGTGGAAATCACTCTGTATATTATTCATCGATATGATAACAATATATAATACATCCTCCATGGAGAAAATTGAATTCCTTTGAGGCAATATGGAAAGAGAAAAAAGAAAAGGCTTAGAAAAGGCAAAAATCCCCCTAGGTGGCAAAAGCAGTTTCCAAAACTATCCTAGAGGCTCACGAATTTAGTAAGTATGGTATGGAAGCTCATGAGTGAGGTAAATGGAATGTAATTATAGATTTAGAAGGTTATATATGATGTGGAGGTTGAATTGGTCAAGTGGAAAAAGATTCCAAGTAAACTAGCTTTATCTTTTCCACTATAAAGTAGAAGAAAAGGACAAAGCTAACTAAATCAGGATAGTGTCTTTCTAATTCAGGAATGGAATAAAATAAGACATAATACAAGGAAATATTATCCAGAATCTATCCAAATTCATTTTTGTGAATGAGGATAGCATGTGGTCCACTAAAAGACAAAACTGACCTATTGTACCTAGTCAAAACTCAGGAAATTAATCATAAATGATTAATTAATTTTATCCTAAGTCTAGAATGACATAATGGGTTTTTTAAATGTTCCAACATCTCTAGTATGGGTCATCTGGTAGATTGAAAGTAGATTAGAAGTGAGTGTAGGGACATAGAGCACATCTGATAAGTATCCATGATCAAGTTTGATTCTACCAATCCCCTTAGAGGAGACCTCAAAATCATTCCCCAACATGATGGATGGTCCAAAAGTGGATTCGAAATCAATAAAGAGATATTTGGAGGAATACATGTGTCTTTATGCTCCTGAATCTATGATGAAGGAGGATTGTGTTGATGCACCTGCCATGAAGGCATGGAATCTCTCTTTTTGCTCTGATCTTGACGGTTCACCTTTCTTTGTTTCTAGCACATGCAGGTACTGGAAGGTTATTATTTTCATGAAGTGAAGCCATGAGATCTGTGGTCTTATTCATACATGAAATCTCAGGATGGAATCCTCTATTTGTTGGGCCTGGCCCAAGTGGGGAATTTTTTTGCAAGTCATATTTTGGAATTGCGGAGTTAAGAACAGTTCAGCTAAAGGATTTTTGGACAAGTAAGTTTTGGGATGCTACGAATATGAGCGCAGTGCAACGTCGGAAGAGTTACGAGGTTTAGCACTGCGAGGAGTACAACGTTGCGATGTGTCCAGTCTACGGAGATCCGACAAAGCAGAGTGTTGAATGAAAGACAACACGTATTCTGGTTAGACCATCAATGGTCTATTTTTGGTAAATATGCTCCATGAGTACCAAGTGGCAGGTAGGAGAATTGCGGAAGGAAAGCGACTGGTCGCACATGTAAAGAACCACTACCTGAACCAGTCGCACAAGACTGCTGGAGGAAGAACAACTCGTTGAAAGCAATGCGTTGGCGTGCACGTTACAGGGAGGCTGATAGTGACGTGAGCATGCGCTGAGGGTGGCCACAATGGAAGATTAGCTACCAGAAACCAGCAAGTCCGGTTAGCTAAAAACCGCGACAGTTTTGTAAACCTTAGGGTTTTTGCTTGTGGATTGTAAAGACATGACCTACGGGCATGATCTATAAATAAGGAATATTTTGTATGGGAAAGGGGTAATCTTCATTGTTATTATTTTGGTTAATCTCTCGTGTATTGAGAAATATTCTGTGAGAGACAATTTTGTAAAGGCTCTACAAGCTGTGTGCGCAGAGGCCTATTGAGAGAGAAGAGAGTTTGCAGTTGAGTGCGCAGATTGGAACTGTTGTACCCTTTCCAAAGACTAATACAACAACAGTTCCTATGGACGTAGCCTTCATCCTGGGGTGAACCACGTTAAATCTTGTGTAGTGTGACTATATATGTGTATTCATTTGCTTACTTGCTCACAGTATATTCTTGAATTCTCATTTATCAGTTGATATGTTTATGCTTTTATATGTATTCGCCATGGGAATGAGATGGGAATAATATGTTAAGTATTACATAAATGAATGAATGTTGAATGCGTAGTATTTTTGAGTTAATGAATGCATAAGTCATTTAGATAAGCACTTAATTAGGAGAGTTTGTGTTGTGCGACTCCCTAGGGTGCATCACCGGAAGTGCGCAGAGTAGTGTAAGTCGTCCCATTGCTTAAGTTGCCAAACTGAATAATGTAAGGCAGTAGATGAATGAATAAGTATTAAGTGAAGTAATCAATATTGGTTAAGTCTAAAGAGGGAGCGTATAAGTTAGTTGCATTGTATACCTGAATAGTGCAGTCTGTGGATGCGCTAGTTGTGCAAGCATCTTAGCTTGTAGAAGTGTTGACCGCGACGAAGGACATCATCGCACAGTCTTCAGTCCACAACATGAGCCTGTAGCGCGTTGCGTAGTAGCTTAGTTCTAACAACTCATCACATAGCTATGGAAACCTTATTCCGCATCACCCCCATAGCTCCACCTCGGGTGAGACCTCAGCTTGTTCGCAGGTTGTTGCTGAAAGGGTCGATGAAAAGGGGTTTTGTTGGTTAAGTTAAACTGCAAATAACCTAGGTCTACATTGGAAACCTCTAGAACAATATTTAAGCCAACAAATGCTTCCGTTGCCGCGCTAAGAATCCATGATGAGTTGAAGTCATGATGTGCGACGAAAAAGAAGCTTTGTTGGGTATTGATGTTTGGCATCCAGACAAGAAAGAAATCTGGGCTTGGTGTGACAAGACAGAAAGAGATTTCACAAGAAAAGAAAACAGACACCCACATCTCTCTGACATATAGTGGTTGAAAAAATACCCGTGGAAAGATGTGCAGGAAGTATTTTGGGAATCTTTTGGAAATAAGATACACGAGTGGTTGTCAAAGCTCGCAGAGTGCATAAATTATACCCCACGAGACATACCGACAGAGTGGACACCAGAGCTCATTGAAAATCTCAAAGCAATAGATAGTCCATTCATGTGAGCAGTCGACTTCTGGGTCGACAGTACACTATAGAGCTTCGTGACACAGTTCACTGTGGACATGCTAAAGTCCTACAGTGCAGCCGAAAGAGAGTTTTTCAAGGGTTTCAGAGGTAAGTACTTGAACAACCTCAACTTATACATTAAAATGCTTTTATCTGAGAAAGGCATTTTTAGAATGCAGTGAACTTTTTGAATCTGTAATGGTCAATAGCATTTATAGTGAGTCTGACGAAGAGACACATAATATGAGAAGTGGAAAAAGATATAAATATAGGCCTAAGAAGACTTCCCCTGACCATGGACTCCGCGTAGAGGTTGATTCACAAGCCGAACCTAATAGCCAAACCACACCTCTATCTTCCACCTATCAGACTATTACCCTGCAGAATCCACCGGGTGTGAACACCGCACCTCCCATGGCACAAAATCCACCATCTCACATCCCACCAGTTGTGAATATCCCTAGCACTCAGAACATTCTAGATCTGAGCATTCTGCGCACTCCCCATTTTGTTTTTATTGCTCAACATCCTATGTAGAACCCCCCACCACCTAGAAGAAGCATGACTGATGATATTAAGCTGTTGATATTCAAAGGAATGGGTCTATAGGACCCTGAGCAGCATTGGTTTCTATGTGAAGCCATATGGAGCGTTAAACAAGTTCAGGATGATGTTGTGAAGCGAGCGCAGGTCATCACCACCTTCAGAGATAAAGCCTTGAATTGGTTCATAAAGTACTCACATGGACAACATAAAACCTTACAAGAGATTAAGGTTGCACTCTTAGCAAAATTTAAGAAACCTAAGTTAGAATCTCAGTGTATAATAGAGTTAAAAGAGATCAAGCAGAAACCTAATGAAACAGTCTGGGAATTTGACCATAAATTTAAGACACTATTGGACCAAGTAAGTTTCATTATAGCACCGCAACAGCACCAAGAATGGTTTATATCTATGATGTTACCCCATATCAGACTAGCGTTGATGCAACAAAAAGTGGCTTCATAGGAAAAATCCTTAGAGATCGCGATGAAGTTAGAAGCTTCACCCATTGGAGAAACTAGCCCTGGTATGTCTCGGATTTAGATCCAGTTGGCTACCCTGACACTACAGCTACAAGATATCAAGAAAGGAAAGCAAGAGAGACAAGAAGTCTGGTCTACAGGTTGTAAGGGGGAAGGACACACTAAGGATCATTGTCCTTTATTTCAAGACTTCATTAACATGGGTGCACCAAATCCATTAATTCCGAACCAAGGGCCATGGTGTGAAATTTGAAAAACTCGAGGACACCGACCAGAGGACTGCTACCTAATTCAGAAATATGTAAGAACACCTAAAAACCTATATTGTAATTTTTGTAAGTCAGTTGGATATGATGAGTCCAACTACCGTACATATGAGCTCATGTTAGAAAGGAAGAAAGATATTGAGCATATGTATGGAGGAGTATACAGAGTCCAAGAAGAGACTTCGCAGAAAAAGAGAATGTATAGCATGATCAGGGAGCATACCAAGGCCGCGGAGGATACCACGAGAGAGGAAGGAATAATGGCCCAGTGTAGGGATGAGGTAGAGGGAAAGTAATCTGTTATAACTGCGGACAAGCACGCCATGTATCTAGAGATTGTACCAACCCACGCACTACATGTAATTATTGTAAATATTTCGATCATGTTATTGAAGACTACCTAGTGTTAGAGGTAGAATTGCAAAAATGAAAGTGGCAAGATGCGCCGAACCAAAACATTTAGTTGATCGCAGCAAAGAAGAGACATGCGGATCCAAGCATCAATGTAGTAACGTAAAGTGGTGCTACAACAGGGAGAGATAGAGGAGTAGAAGCCTCGACTTCCACATCTGGAGACTTTAACACTAAGCAGACTCCCCTTGAAACAATATGGATAAGAAAAGCTACTGGGAAAACAACTGCTTTCAACTTGGAGAAAAACAAAGAAGTCTTCGAAGAAGCGCAGGATATCTTCAAAGAGTCAGCACCCAAGTCACCAAGAATCCCATTGTGCAGTGAAATAATGCATATAGAAGATATTTTGACTGCTTATGACAAAACGAGCACCACAGCAGAGACAATAACCTTTGTTGCGTAGTTCCTAAGGACATGCATGAAGTTGCTGAAGAGACAAGATGCTATAGCGAAGATGCAAAAACTGTTAAATCATTATGAGCCACAGAGCGAGATGGAAACTACCGCAGTTCACCAGATCAAAAAACAAAAAAGATCATGCAGAGAAATGAGACTCAATGCACATATAAGAGACTATGAAATGGATGAGATCATCCTTGATCTGGGATCTCAAGTAAATATCTTAACTAAATAGACATGGCAATAGATGGGGAGACCAAAGCTATTATGGTCACCTTGTTAGAAAAACAGGATCGCAGAGAAATAACAATAAATAGAGATGCAAATATAATCACACATACACATTACAAGAGAGACACAGATATATCGTGGTTCACCCAACTTGGGCTACGTCCACACTGAATTTTCCAGTCCTTATTATTATTACCGTCCAGCAAGGTGAAGGGATACAACCTGCAGCACAACCACTGCACTTCCTCTTCTCTGTTTCACAGTCTCTCTCCTGATCTCAAAGATCTTTACAATGCATAAAACCTAATACATCATCATCCCTAGCCGTATTACAATGTATTTATTTTATAGGGGAAATACAATGGGAAAATACCACAGGATACCCAAAAACATGGGCCCGCAAAATAGCTGGCGAAAACAGCCCCAAAAATTTCCTGATGCCCCCCCACACCCCCCCGCTGGGGTGACTGTACAGTCCACCTACATATCATATAAAACTGGGGTACAAACACGGCTGATACAATATCATCTATGAGACTAGAAGATCTGGCTCCACAACCAACACACCTTTCCAGTTGAGAATGGCTAATCAGGAGAAAGTCATACCCTTTGGAAGGTTAGAAAACGTTGTTGTTGACATTGATGGAGTGCAAAGTCATGCAGATTTAGAGGTTATCGAGATTGTGGATGATAGTCAGCCTTATCCTGCGCTGTTGGGGATTGACTGGGAAATTGATAACCTGGCCATCATAAAATTGAAAATAGAGAAGATGATCTTTGAAGGAAAGCATCTCAGGGTCATCGCACCACTCAACCCTTCAGATGGAGGCAAGTACAGTGAGCTGATTCAGGAAGAATCCAGAGATCAATATTTTGACCGCCTTTACAAAATGACTACAAACCAGGAAGACTATATTAATCCTACTGCAGATGGAACACTCAGCTAGAGATGTGACAACTCTTGCATCTCAGACTTTGATGCAGGATTGGAGAACTGGCAAAGTCGTATGCACAAAGTATCAGCAAAGAGATGCATGTAGTTTACAAAGTCACTGCGCTGGATTGGAAAGGAGGTAAGCCCAACTCCCACCTATGATGGTTTATCTAATGTTTATTCCTTTATCAAAGAATATACTGTAGCAATTGCAGATGAGCATCGTTTACCAGCACTAGACATGGCATTGCACGAGACACCTTCCAGATGGTGGGTTGCTCATAAGCAGACATTGACCACATGGGATTAGTGCAGAATCAAGATGCATATCAGGTTTGCTGACAAGGTTACACTGCCCTTTGAAAAATATAATGGACAGACAGATCCAAGGGCTCATACTGAAACTTATGCAAGAGCATGGGAAGAGAGATCACATACAGAATGGGTGCATCTCTTTGTGCATACATTGGAGGAGTATATTCCAAAGAAATGGTATCTAGACATGGAGTTGTGCAGGGAAACTACAGATTGGCCTACCCTGACTGCAAACTTCCAAAAGAGCTTCAGTTTTGAAGACGAGAGTCCTACCATAAATGATGCTTTACAGATTATCGAGGAAAGAATATTTAGACCAGAATGTCCACAGAGAAATATGACATTAGAGGAATTCTTTGGAGCTGACAGAGTACCTGCAAGCCTACAGTCAGAATGAAAGGAACAAGTAGAGCACGCCATGGAATGTTATAACCTAGTTGAAGAGGCTGAAAATAAAGAAGGAAGTGACTAGGAGGATCCACACAACATAAACATACCGGAGTCAGAAGGTGTGCGTGACGTAGAGGGACCTCCGTTGGAAATTGCAGACATGAGTGGACCCATGAAAACAAATAAAGTGAACATTGGCACCAGCGAAGAGCCAAAGTTCACGTCTATTGGAGACTACTGGGATGATCAGACTGTTGCAGAGATTGCAGATCTATTACATGAATATTAGGAGTTATTCCCAACAAAGTTTATAGAGATGAAGGGCATTCTGGGAGACATAGGAGTTATGAAGATACCCCTTAATCTAGGCGCAAAGCTTATTAAGCAAAGGCCCTATAGACTAAATCCGCGATACAAAGAATGAGTCAAGGAAGAACTCAATAAGATGCTCGACGCAGGGATCATCGAGCCGGTTGAAGAATCTGAGTGGATAAGCCCTATGGTTGTCCAAGACAAGAAGAAAAAAGGAGAAATCAGGATTTGTGTGGACCTTAGAAAATTGAACGATGCTTCAATGCATGACCCATTTCCAACTCCCTTCACATATGAGGTGCTTGATAACGTTGGAGGAAATGAAGCATATTCCTTTATCGATGGATTTTCAGGACATGATGAGATAAGAATTGATCGTGTGTATAGACACAAGACCCCTTTTTCCACCGAATGGGGGTCGTTCCAGTACACAGTGATGCCATTTGGTCTGAAGAATGTGACTGCCATCTTTTCCAGAGTTGTGGTCGTAGCATTCAAGGATTTCATGCATAAAATTTTAGAAGCTTATTTTGATGATAGGACAGTATTTGGGTTGTTGAAGGACCATTGTGCAAACCTCAGATTGATGCTCGAAAAGTGCAGACAACATCAAATGTCATTAAAACTGAAGAAGTGTATCTTTTGTGTACCCTATGGAATTCTATTGGGACACATTGTGTGCAAGCAGGGCTTGATGGTTGATCTTGAGAATATCGTAGTCATTGTAAACTTGCAATACGAAATTCAGTCAAGCAGCTGCGCACCACATTGGGGCACACTGGTTACTACAGAAAATTTATAAAGGATTATGCATAGATAACCGCAGCCATGGAGAAGCTGTTAAAGAAGGACGCACCATTCATCCGGAATGCAGAATGTGAGCAAGGATTTGACACATTAAAAGAAAAAATGGTAACTGCACCGATCCTAGTTTTTCTAGAGTGGGAGGAGCCATTTCATGTCCATGTTGATGTGTCATGTATAGCATTGGGTGTTGTTTTAGCACAACCAGGAGAGGGAGGTATTGACCATCCCATCGGATTTTCGAGTAGGAAGATCTCATCTGAAGAGAAGAATTATACCACCACTAAGAGAGAAGTCCTAGCTATGGTCTACGCACTGCAAACATTCATACACTATTTGCTTGGTGTGCACTTCTCTATGTTCACTGACCATTCTGATTTGAAATACCTTATCAAGAAGCCAGTGTTAGGGGGCTGAATCTGCAGATGGTTGTTACTCTTTTAGGAGTATGACTTTGAAATAGTGGTTAAGCCTAGCATATTGAACTTGGTGGTTAAGCATGGCATATTGAACTTGGGACCTGATTATCTGTCAAGAATCGAGTCAGGAGAAGAGCCAACGAACCTTGAAGATAGTCTGCCTGATGCGTAGTTGTTTATTATTCAGATTGTTGATGATTACTATAAAGACATCATAGATTTCTTGACTACTGGGTTAGCACCCATAGAGTTCAATACACAGCAAAGGAAGCAGCTGGTAGTGCGAGCAACAGACTTCACCATTATCGCAGGCCAGCTATACAAATTGGGACCGGAAGAAGTGTTGTGCAAGTGCATGTTAGAGCATGAGAAGCCATTTATACTGGCTGATGCACATTCAAGAGCAGTAGGCCATGGGCAAGGCTATGGTGGCCTACTATGCATAAAGATGCAAAGGAACATTACCAGAACTACGATATCTGTCAAAGGACAGGAAAGCCATCACAAAGAGACCAAATTCCATTGAATCCACAGTTGACATTAAAGGAATTTGAGAAATGGGCCATTGATTTTGTGGGACCAATAAACCCACCGGGAAAGCGAACTGGTGCAAGGTACATTATTACTACAACTGATTACCTCACCAAATGGACCGAAGTGAAGCCAGTGAAGGATTGTAGCACAGTTACTGCCGCACAGTTCATTTTTGAGAACATCCTTACAAGATTTGGATGCTCGAAGATCCTGATGAGTGATCAAGGTACTCATTTCCTTAACAGAACTATTGAGGCATTAACAGAGGAATTCCACATTCATCATTAGTGAAGTACGCCATATCACCCACAAGAAAATGGAACTATGGAAGCGTTCAATAAAGTACTGGCGAATGCGCTAACTAAGGTATGCAATGTCAATAGGGATGACTGGGACTTGCGCATTCCAGTTGTTTTATGGGCATACATAACTACTTGCAAAACGTTGACTGGCCAAACACCTTTTAGGTTGGCCTATGGACAGAAAGCAATAATGCTAATGGAGTACATTGTTCCCAGCTTAAGAATAGCTGCTTTCAAAGGCATGACAGATCGTGACGCGCTAGAAGAAAGGCTTCTACACTTGGTTGGTATGGAGGAAGATCGCTTCATCACAGGTTTTCACCAACAAGTACAAAAAGAAAGGGAAAAAGCATGGCATGATTGCCACATCAAAAACAAGTCCTTTTAGGTAGGTTATCTAGTCCTCATGTATGATAGCAAGTTCATGAAGTTTCTTGGAAAGTTTAAAATGCATTGGATTGGCCCATATAATGTTTTACATGTAACTAATGGTGGTGTAGTCCAATTAGCCACATTAGCAGGAGATAGCTTGTTCATCCTAGTCAATGGAACCGGACTAAAACCCTATCGAGTTAGTCCTACTTTGCAGAACCCTTGATGATTAGAAAGAAGAAAATTTCTAAGTTCCAAGTACAGTTGAAATTGGGCACTAGAAAGGAGAAAGAGTCTCTCTGCGAAGAACGATGATGAAAGTGTATATACCGCGCAACGCTTGTAAAGAAGTGAAGCTGCACCAAAAAAAAAGGAAAAAAGAAAAAGAGACCTACGTAGTTGCGAATTTCAAAATGCAACTATGATGATCAAGTTGATCAGGAAAGAGGCTAAGTTCAGAAGCAAGAAGGCAAGCACCGAGAAGTAACTACGCAGGAGTAGTCACGATCGCCGCGTAGTTTGACCCAACACTCCAGAAAAATAGCCGTTAGAATGTCGGTTGAAAATGTAGCCATTATACAGTACTTTTTCCAGCAACTGCTTGGGAATTTAAAGTAGAAATAGCCATTCTCAACAAGTTAATGAAGGAAAGGACCAAAATCTTCGATGGATTTGGTCAACGAATACTGCATTTAATACTTATCTAGCCATTGAGGGGTGCAGAGGAGGCTAGTTGCGGCTATAAATACCATTGTATTTGGACTCACGGGCATTACTGAAACCTTTGAATTTTCCTACGAATGATACTGTGCATTTGGTTATAGCAAGTTATCAAAGATCCCGTTGTTTTACCCAGATCCATCCAATGAATGTTTGAGAGGTCCTCCATTGAAGAAGAGTTCACAGTCCAAGAGACTGTGAAGGTATTCAAATAAAGGGGAATTGAAGGGTTGATGAGAACCCCCATCAAGAAAGTTCTAATGGAATATGGTTAGGCATCCAGAATATCACCAAGACATGCCCCAGCCATGGAAGACAAAGGAAAAGGACCAGTGGCACCGAAATTGAAGCAACGAAAGATGAGTTCCACAGTACCACAAGCTCCATTGGCCAACAAAGAGATACCGATGAAGTTAAGCCTTGAATACATTTGTCTACGTGCACAGGATGCACCATCCATTAAACTATTGAAGAACGGCAAGAATGAAATTATGCTCTCGCCGATATCAAAGCATGTCGAGGTGGAAAGAAAGTTGTTCAGTAAAATCCAAGAGTGCAAGTGGGAAGACTATGATCTGCTACAAATGCAGAAGGATCCCAATGAACCTAAGTTTCCACAGTTCCATCCTGAACAATACATGTGTTGGAAGAAGGATGTGAAATCAAATCTTGCCTTAGTCGAAGAAAGCTGGTTGTCCAGAGTAGTCCAGTCAGGACTGCTCAACTTGTTGATACTTCCACACTTTGATAGATCGCCAGAACTAAATGTGGTGGTGCGAACTATGATGTCATGCATGCACCATGGATACCTCTAGATGGATCGCAACATAGATTTGAACATTGACTTGATCCACCAGATCACTGGATTGAGCAAAAGAGGTGAAGATCCGAAGAAATTTTTCCAAGGAAAGAACAGGGACAAAGAGGTTGTTGTGAAAATGAAGAAATATGCACCTGCTGCGAAAGGGAAGAGAGGCTTCCAAACTAAGGACATAGACGATAGGGATATGAACTTTGTCACACAACTCCTGGTAGGAAAAATACTTAGGAAAGAAAGACCATTAGAAGTACCTGCAGGTGCAGTACTACTCGGAGAAAAGGCTGCAAAGGGAGGTAGATTCAACTAATGTCAGTACCTGTTGAACGAATTCCTGGAGGAACTGAATGAGATGCAGGAACATGGAGGTCATTTCCATTTTACATGGATAATAGTGTTGATCGCACTCATAGGATGGAAGGACCCAAAGGATTATGTTGGCATAATTACCGACAACAGTGACTGTAGAGGAGCCCGCTATGCAAACCTTTGGGAAAATTTGAATTCAGAAAGATAGCACATGTCATCCCAGGTTTTCTATGCTTATTAAGATTAGTTGCACGAGGCCATTATTGCCACACCATGGATCACAAAAGAGATAACAAGTAAGTACATACGCACTATAAATTTTTATGCTGACATGCGTTGTATTCACAGTTTAGCCAAGGCATAGACAAAGGACCCTGAATGGTTCGCAGGAAGATACCATATACATGAAGAGAATATTGATAACATCATGAAGGAATGGCCTGCTGAGTTTTGAGTCGAAATTGTGGATATCCAAAGTGACTCCGGTGAGGACAACCCCATTCCATGTCCCATTATTGAAGAAAAAGAGACAGGAAAAAGGAAGGAAGCTGAGAGCCCTGTACAGCAGAAGGGGCAGAGGAAGAAGCAGAAAGCCATTAAAGGCCAATTAGAAGCAATACTTCACAATGATTATTTCAACATGATCATGTCGAAGGTTACAGAACAAATGGAAGACCGGATTTCTAAAAAATATAAGAAGAATGAGGCAATCCAACAAAGTCTGGAGAAGAATATGCTTATGCTGCAAGGAATCACAGAGAATATTGAAGAAGTACACAAAAGGTTACCCTTGCCATGGGATTCAGAGTCTAAAGGAAATTCGGGAGGTACTTTGCAGTAGAAGACACTGTAGCTAGCCATGACTATGCCTGCAAAGTCCCGCATTGTCCATATTGATCCCTTAAGTGTAAGGCTACCACTGCCGGAACACTTAATCTTAGGTATGCAGGACCTAGATCATGTGGACCTGGACCTTGCAAAGATACCAATACCTGTTCTACACCATCTGCATCTGTAGGTTGTTGAGGAAATGCATGAGAGAACTACCAATGCTCTGAACCAACACGCTGAGCTGCAAGCAAATTATAAGCAATTGGAGGAAGCTAGCTCGCGGAGAGCTATGGAACTACAGGATAAGCATGATCGACGGAAAAGACTAGAGTCCACGATCACTACTGTAGCTGACAAAATATCAGAATGCGACATATAGATAGACCCTGCAGACACTTTTGTTAAGATTAGTGAGGTGGTTAGCGATCAGGAAAGTTGACCAAGACACTAAGGAAGTGGTTGAAAAATTGACTGCAACCTATCAAGAGTTTGTTGCGAAGCTAGTTCCGCAGGATGAAGAACAACTGCGAGAAGTAGAAGTTGAAGGTGGCTCGGGGACGAGCCACATGTATGTGTTAGGGGCCTATTGTCCCTAGCCCAAGTGGGGCATTTTTGTGCAAGTTAGATTTTGGAACTGCGGATCTAAGCGCAGTTCAACTGAAAGCTTTTTGGACAAGTAAGTTTTGGGATGCTACGAAGATGAGCGTAGTGCAGCATCGAAAGAGTTGCAAGGATTAGCGCTATGAGGAGTACAGCATTGCGATGTGTCCAGTCTATGGAGATCCAACAAAGCAAAGTGCTGGAAGGAAGACAGTACGTGTTCCGGTTAGACCATCGATGGTCTATTTTTGGTAAAGATGCTCCATCAGTACCAAGCGGTGGGTAGGAGCAATGTGGAAGGAAAACGACTGGTCGCACATGTAAAGCACCACTACCTGAACCAGTTGCACAAGACCATTAGAGGAAGAACGACTCGGTGAAAGTGACCTATTGGCGTGCGCGTGACAGGGAGGATGATAGCAACATGAGCATGCGCTGAGGGCAGCCACGATGGAAGATTCGCTACTAGAAACCAGCAAGTCCGGTTAGCTGAAAACCGCAACAGTTATGTAAGCCTTAGGGTTTTTGCCTGCAGATTGTAAAGACATGACCTACGGGCATGCTCTATAAATAAGGCATATTTTTTATGGGAAAGGGTTACTCTTCATTGTTATTATTTTGGTTAATCTCTCGTGTATTGAGAAATATTCTGTGAGAGACAATTTTGTAAAGGCTCTGTAAGCTGTGTGCGCAGAGGCCTATTGAGAGAGAAGAGAGTTTATAGCTGAGTGCGCAGACTGGAACTGTTGTACTCTTCCCAAATACTATTACAACAACATTTTCTGTGGATGTAGCCTCCATACTGGGGGTGAACCACGTTAAATCTTGTGTAGTGTGACTGTTTATGTGTTTGCATTTGCTTATTTGCTTACAATATATGCTTGAATTCTCATTTATCAGTTGATATGTTTATTCTTTTATATGTTTTCGCCATGGGAATGAGATGGGAATAACATGTTCAGTATTACATCAATGGATGAATGTCGAATGCGCAGTATTTGTAAGTTAATGAATGCATAAGTCATTTAGATAAGCACTTAAGTAGGAGAGTTTGCGCCGTGCGACTCCCTAGGGTGCAACACCGGAAGTGCGCAGAGTAGTATAAGTCGTCCCATTGCATAAGTTTTCAGATTGAATAATCTAAGGCAGAAGATGAATGAATAAGTATTAAGTGAAGTCATCAATATCGGTTAAGTCTGAAGAGGGAGCATATAAGTTAGTTGTGCTGTCCTGTCAAATGAATTCTACCTGAACTGCGCAGTCTGTGGATGCGTTGGTTGTGCAATCATCTTAGCTTGTAGAAGTGTTGACCACGATGAAGGCTAGCATCACGTAGTCTTTAGTCCGCAACATGATCCCGTAGCACACTGCGTAGTATCTCCATCCAAACAACTCATCTTATAGCTGTGGAAACTTGATTCTGTAACACCCCCATAGCTCCACCTCGGGTGAGACCTCAACCTGTTTGCCTATTGTTGCCGAAAGGGACGGTGAAAAGGGGTTTTGTTGGTTAAGTTAAACCGTGAAGAATCTGGGTCTACATTGGAAACCTCTGGAATAGTAGTTAAGACAACACTATTGCAGTATGTGCATTTGGATTTCCCCTACTCAGATCGCTTGTCTTTCTTAGGATTTGAAACTCCATCTGACTGACTTGGAGCCTCCTTCCGCTTCTACTCATTCTAATTTCTATCAAATGATTTTTTATCACCCTTGCCATTCGTTCTCTTCAGCTTAGGGGTTGCAAGAGCTACATCAAATTTGGGTTTTATCATTCCCATATGAACTAACTTCTCCTCCTCAAGTGTGAGAGACTGGATGAAGTCTTCAAGAGTGGGAAACTTTCATTTTGGGATGGACAACTTCACTGAATGAAATGTGGAGGAAAATAATGAGTAGTCAGGGCCTAGTTTTGATAGTATGGCAAGGATGAGTTGCTTCTCTTCCTTCTCTATCCCATATCTCTTCAACTGTGAAATCAAGTTTTTGAACTTGTTGAGAAACTCAGTGATGGTTTCGAAACTGCTTGGGCTCAAGGAGATGAGATCATTTTCCAATTTATGACCTTTCAAGTCCTCTTTATGTCCAAGAAGATATTCAAGCTTGTCCCAAGCCTCTTTTGGAGTTGCTAGATCTATGACATGAAAATAGAGGTCTTCGGAAATGCCGAGGAGCAACAATCCTACTGCTTCATCAAGTTTGTCTAAGTACTTGGATTTCTCTATTGCACTAGTGGTTTCGACTACAGTCCCATTCAAAACTCTAGAGAGGGTATTGGACTTCATGAAGATGTCCATATTGGCCTTCCATTCGAAATAGTTGAATGAATTCAGTTTTAGATCCATTGGTAGCTGTTGAAGTCGAATTGAAGATGAATTTCAATGATGGAGATAACCTGCAAAACAATGAGAATTGTAAATGGAGATCTGCTGCAATTCAAATTGAACACTGCCTTAGGGCACTGAGCATGTGTGACTTGATCCTTCACACCTGGCTAGACCTCAATAGATTGCTACAGTGAATTCAAAACAATTGCACTAGGAATTGTTGTGGAAATCCAGAGGCTTCCAATGCTCAATGAAAGACAGTTGCTCAAAGAATTGCTGCAACTGCTGCTACTACAATTTGAATAGCTGACTCCAGCTCTGATACCATGTGATTTTTTATAGGAGAGATCAAACAGCTGGAGAAAACCTCACTAAAACTCACTCAAGAATAGAAGAGAAGAATAACTATTGAATCAATAATCACTCATTAACATAAGAAATGGAAAAAATTGTTGTATCGTACATCAAGTATAAGATGGAACTAGGAAAAGTGAATAATAACTAAATACAATCAATTGGATTTGAATGCCACTAAGGTCATTTGAATTCTCCTCAATGTATGGCTTGGATAGCATTGGAGACATCATCCAACCAGAGGCTGTAGTCACAAATGGTCAAAGGTCAGTCAAATGAGTCTAACTGAGTCTAACTGAGTAATGTGAGCACAAATCAAGGGATAGAGACTCCAAGGAGGGAGCATGAGGCTGTCAGTAGTTCAAGTGGCACTCCGATACATACAACTGGGATCTATAGGCAGTTAAACTGAGCAATAAATGAATAAACTAGTCAATAAATGCTGCAATTGATTGTTAGTGATCCAAGTAGTGTAGTAGGGCACATTAGTATTCCTGGTGAGGAAAAAAAGGCACACTAGGTAGCTATTGAAGCCCCAGGTAGGTAGGTTGTTGGAATGTTGTCCAAGGCTAGCAACAGAGGGTGAAAACCCAATTTGAAAAAATTCAAAAATCTCCACGCAAGAGCAGTTCTATCCCCAGGCTGTTTGGTATAGTTAACTCCCACAAATATAAAGGCCTCCGCTAGCATTTATGGTGTTTGATCCAAAAAGGATATGTCTTCCAATGAAGGAAGATCAAAGTGTTCTAACTCTAGAAGTGAATCTAGATTAAGGAAATCTAAACTAAGTTAGATCTAATCTAAAGAAAGTGTTTTGTGTCTGTGTAGGATAACTGGATCTGATTTTTAATAAGTCTTTTAACCAGTTTAACAAAAATGTGAAATTGGATCTTTACTTATTAACTTAAAATACAACCATAAAATGAAAATCAAATGATGGTAGTTTAAGTATTAGGCACATGCAATATTATCCTGTAGTTGGAATGCTAATTGAAAGATTGGCATTAATTTAATAGTGTTTGTTAATCATCTACAGAAATACATAGATGTTTTAAATAAATAAATTCACTTAAAACATAAAGAAACACAGATCATCAATTAAAACAAATATTAACTATAGATAAATCCATTAATTATTGATTGCAAACATTAAACAATGTTCATTAATAAGATGAAGTGAAAATCAACATTCATCAAACAAATTTGACAAATTGACAAAAGAGATATCAAGAGGAAACTAACTGCATTTCTTCAAGGATGCAAAACATTACAATATCTTACAAATTAGAGTCTCTCCATTCCTCTTTTGATGATTTTCTCCCCCCCATACCCTACGAGATCTCTACCCTTTAAATAATAATTACAAAATAGTTACAAAGGATAAAGTTCCCACAAAATAGGGATTGCAAAATCAAACTAATCTAAGAATGGCCAAGGGAATCTCGCCATTTGATCCAAACTTCTAGCAGCTGTTGGCTTGGTTTTGCAACCAAGCTTTGTGCAATGGGAACCTATCAACAATGTGATAGCAGTTTCAATATTGAAAGCAAAAACAATTATAAATTAAATCTAAATCTAAGCTAGCATGTGCATATAACAAATAAATTTTTTAAAAACGATTCAATAACAAGAAATAAAAGAATAGGTGTTTTGTATTAAGATACCTCAAATGGTGAGGATTTGTGTTGAGCAACTCCCAAGGTGAGTAGCTCCAAGCTCCAAAGGTCTCTTCTCCAAGATGCTGAAAATGGCCAAAAGTCTCATGAAAGATTTTGACAGCGTGAGGATAGGATGATGGATGGATCGAAAGTGAGGAGCCCCTACCACCTTTTTATAGTTTTTGGTGGTGGGGAATACCATTATGGTTTTGAAGAAACCAATGTGTTATCACTCCAAGAAACCCTTTGTGGTTGTAGACCAAAGGTGCTTGGTAACTTAAGAAATTATAATAATCGAAGTGTGGATCAATGGGATAACTGAGAAGACTAAGCAGTGAGACAACATGCCATGCCTCTAAATAAGCCAGTGCTTCGAGAAATCAAATATCAGCTACAGTAAATAATCAAGGTATGAAGAAAGACATTCAAGATAACCAAATACAGAGCTGTAAGGTCATACAAGAATATAAAGAAGATCTAATTCCTCCATGAGCTGTATCAGAAGATGACAGTTCTGAACAACTGAATTGAATAGAATCAAATGTAGAATAATGGAAATTGTGGAAAGACTGATATCTAATGACCAAAGAAAACTGTGATTCATATAGCAAGAAAGTGTCACGTACATAGCCCAAAATGTATCCAAACTTGAACTTCCTCAAAATAGTCTTGGTTCTGTGGCTTTATAGCCTTTACTCTGCTAGTTCAGCGAACAAAACTGAGATCTGGGCGAAATTAGAGAAAATTGGCAAAAACAGGCTTTCGGCAGTTAACTCTTCTGCTGATTTCGTGCCTTAGCCGCCGGAAGTCAGACCTTTCGGCAGCTAATGAGCTCTGTGGGGCTCGCCTAAGCTGCCGAAAGCCGTAACTGTTTCAAAAATTAAAACCCAAACGCTGCTTTCTGCTGATTTCGTGCCTTAGCCGCCGGAAGTCAGACCTTTCGGCAGCTAATGAGCTCTGTGGGGCTCGCCTAAGCTGCCGAAAGCCGTAACTGTTTCAAAATTAAAACCCAAACACTGCTTTCTGCTGATTTCGTGCCTTAGCCGCCGGAAGTCAGACCTTTCGGCAGCTAATGAGCTCTGTCGGGCTCGCCTAAGCTGCCGAAACCTGTAGGATTCCTGAAAAAACTGCCTTTGGAAAAAATCGATTTTCTCAACCGTCCGATACCCGTTTTGCATGTTCGAATAGTCGATTTTGATCTACAGATCATAAGATATCCATTGGTGCTTCCAGATCTGAATTTGGAGTTCGGGAAGGCTGTCGAAATGGCCCCGCAAGATCACGTGATTTCAGCAGAAAATTCCTCCGAATTATCACTTGACTTGTCTTTATTAATGGTTCAATCTGTGAACGAACATGCAAAACAGAGAATTGACAACTGCTGAGCAAATCATAAACTCGAGACTCATGATAGGATTCATAAGTATGAGTTGCTTTGAGTTGGACTGAGATTCTGGCTGAAATTCAGGAATTGACTTGACATTGAAGATGTGGCACTCGATCCTAGAACTGCTGCCTCAAAAAGATGCTTGAAAGCTGGGAAGACTGACTCTCTTTGCCACCTGTAGCACTGCTTATATCAAGGCTGAAAATCTGCCTTTCAATCCTGAGGTTGATTACATACCCTGACATGTGTTTACCCTTTGCAATATGAAAAAAAAACCTGGAGGATAGATCTCGAATTGCCTTTGAAACCCAAGACTCACAGAAATAAATTTTTTACCTATTCTATCACCCAAAAAGACGGTGGTCAATTTGGGAGATAACACAATGGTATTGACCAACATGGTTTATGTACCTTTTCCCTCCTTTTTCCTTTTTTGAATATTTTGAATATTTTTATTCCCTTTTTAATATTTTTGGGAATTCTGGACCCTTTTTGAGGGTTTTTTAATGCTTTTTGAGGAAAAATATTCATTTTGAGGGGAAAAAGGGGGTGTATTATGGTCTTTTGGTGACCTTTTGATGGCTTTAGAGTCTCAAATGGTGGAAAAGTGGACAAATGGGTCATGTGAATAAGGAAATGAGCTAGTGAGCACTTTTTGGGTGTTAACAGATTGCCCCCTAATGTGTGAGGGCAGGAGCTCATCATATGGCCGATAGACATCATAGTTCTTTTGTCTTTTTCCTTGGGTTTGGGGAAGAGAAGAGACCGGTTGGAGACTGGATCCACGGCCCTTGGAAGCTGCAAAAAAAAAAAAATATTACATGGCCTCAACATGAATGAGGAATAATCTCTGATAATGGATGAGGCGGGCATACCCATGCTCGTATCAAGACATATACAGAACAATTAGTCCCAAGAAGGGGGACCTGAATAATACATAAAAAATATGTTGGTACATCATAATGGTCCAAAGGGGACACTATTTTGGGATGTACTTATGATCATAACATGACTGATATCAATAACTGATACACTGGAATAAAGTGACAACCGTTCTGAACAAGGTCTCAGAAGGGTTGATGAACTGCTGAATCTAAAGGTGTCCAACATCTGTAGGGACTCAATGACTCTGAGTCAACTCTGAGGAGTATATGTAACTGTATACTCGAGGGAGTATAAAACTGGGGTACATCTGAATATTGTCACCATGCATAACTCGGATATCTATAAAAAAAATATAACTGGTTGTTTCCATAGGTAGACTCTCAAATGTGGAAGAGTCAGGTGGTATCTGGGTTCTTCAACTAATAACTGAAAGGACCAATACCCTGTGCAAGTCTCAACGATGCGATCAAGGTGTTGAAGTTGAGCATGTGAGAAACAATCATTTGGAGAGGTACTGAGGACTCTTCTTGAAATGATTTGTAGGCACTCATCATAAATGGTGATGAGTCCAAGACACAGGGACCTGTAGGTCTATCCTATGGAATAAATTTGGTTGTCGTCGACAGAGGGAGACCAAAAATTGACAAGGCAATGATGTTTCCTTGATAGGAGCACGAGGTGTAGAATTGAAGTGTGGTAGTACTGATGGTAGGACTGACATACTTGTGGGGATGGGAAGTAACTGGGGTCATAGAGTGGGTAGATTCAAACTTCCTTTGTTGAGAGCATGATGACATGGTTGGCCTGGCAGCATAGGGAACTGATTTGTAGGTGTGGGGATCATAGCTTTTAGGGATTGAAGCGTATGTATTGACTCTGGGGGGTCAAGCTAATGGGTGTTGTCGAGGGATTCTCAGGGTGACATACTGCAGAATACTCTGAACAAAGGCAACCAAAATGGGGAAGCTGCCATATGAGTAGACGTGATCTGTTGTGGCGCCGAGAAGCACCATTGGGTCCTTTTTCGTAGTTTTAATGAGCTCCAAGAAGGGATAAAAGTGTGCTCTAAAATGGTATTGTCCTGTGGATTTTGTGAGCCCAGGACTGTTCGTGATCATGGGTGCTTTCATTTTTAAGGAGTCTGAAAACAATAAGAAGACTCTGCAGTGGTTGTGAGTACCGTCCTGTGAGTTTTTACGAGCCCAAGATGGTGATTGCTTGTGGTCACTTTCATGTTTAGAGAGTCTGAAAGCGGTAAGTGGACTCCATTGGTGTTTTTTTTCGTAAGTTAGTCTCCAAGGCCCGAAAAAGCATAAAATGATGCGAATGGAGAACTCTTCTAGCCGATGTGACTAGAGTATTCCTTTTTCGTAATTAGTCTACAAGGTCCGGAAAAGGGGTAAACTTATACCAGGTAGACGCCCTTTCAGATACATTTAGTGAGCATGAATGGAAGCAAAGTTGCTCGGTGATCTTTTCATTTTTTTAGGAATCAGAAAAGAGCTTAACAGAAACTCCCTAAGTGCCTTTTTCGTAAAAGGGATTGCTCGACCTGAAAAAGGGGTAAAACTATACCGAACAAAAAGGGATTGATGAGAGCGAGAAAAGGTCTCAAGCATCGTCATGAGTGCAGAATACTGAATCCAGTGACATAAAGATTGACAAAAAGGGGCAACGGCCAATGTGGCATGCAAACCGAGGTGATGAGTGGCATTTTGAAAAAATGCCCGAAAAGTATGGGGTGAGAGTGAGAAATGATCTCAAGCATCATCACAAGTGCAGAAAACTGAATCCGACGATATCAAACTTGTCAAAAATGGACGATGGCCTATGTGGCATGCAAATTGAGGCAATGAGGGGGCATGGGAAAAATGCTCAAAAAATATATAGGTGAGAGAGAGAAATGATCTCAAGCATCATCACGAGTGCGGAAATATGAATCCTACGGTGCAAATGGTGTGAAAAACGGAGGTCATAAGGACTTCGGAATGGTCAAAGGAAATAACTAGGTTAAAAAATGGCTACAAATAAAGGTGAGCCCACCAAGCCAAGGATGTATTGGTGGGGAGAAATGATGACCCGTGGGGGAAGAATACTAGGTGTATCAAATCAAATCAAATATACAAGTGACACGTGACCTCAAAAATGGTTGAGATCACGAATGTGAAAAAGTGAGCAAGGTTAATGACTTTCCCCCATGCGATGTGCATGGGGTTTGTGATTGTGGATCACATATGTGTTGGTTTGAACGATGGGCTCATTGAGGTGTTGAGATAGAGATGATGGGGAAGGTTCAAAATGATTGATCATGCCCCCTATCCCAGGGTCGAGTTAATATATTATGCCCCCTAACTCAGAGGTGTCAATGTGGTGCAGATGTTGTCTTAGAGAGAGATCAATAGGGCATTGAGCAACTGCTGGTGGGGTGGTATACCATGAGGCTGTGGGTCATGGTGGCATACTTAAGTGATAATATGATGATGGGGGATTCCCTTTGTGGGGTGGATGCCCCCAGTATCTCCGATGAGAATCATGATGATGATGAGTAGGCAAGGTTTTGGGTCTGCCCCCATCTTGTGGACATGTGGTTTCCTCGTCGATTTGAAAGGGTTGACCATGTGTGTGAAAGGGATCAATGGAAGGGGCCGACCGGACAGAGGGGTATCCAGTGGAAACCGTGTAAATGGTGTTAGTTTCTTCCAAGGAGGAAGATGGTGGGGGATGAATTTCCTCAATTTGAGGAGGGGATATCTCTAGGTCGGCATTATTCAATTCGTATAGAGCTGCTCTATAATCTGGGAGATCAGGGAAGTGGTGTGAATAATGGCCATAAATGTCGCATATCTCACAAGGGTGGTTAGTGCGGAGCGTTTTGTCGCGAGGTTGAGGATGTGGCTCAAGTCTTACCACTGGAATTCCGGTTTCTTCATCCAACATATTCATGTGTTCTTGGAGTGCAGGTAATTGTGGACATTGATGAGTGGCATGGCCTACGTCATCACACAACGAGCACTTAGGGGGAATGCGAATAGTTGGGGGGTTTTTAGCTACCTTGGGGGTTGCTGGGGTGGTGTGCGTTATGGGTCCAGCGTTATAAGTTGGTGGGCCTATGTCCCCTGTGTTCCGTAATAGAGGTGGGGCATTTCTGGATGTTGATGCTGTAGTTACTATTGGGGGTGGTCTATTTTGCAAATGAGCGATAGGAGGGGGTGGGTGGTTGGTAGTAGGGATAGGTTGTACTGGTTGTAAAATAACAGTCGGGGTTGGTGGGGGGCTTGGAGCAGGTAAGTACCATACAGGTATCCCTAATGTTAAACCAAGAAGGTTGAGTGTAGCCATTACTGGTGAACTGACAACTCCGGAAAATGGGAACAAGAACAGGATAGTATGAATTGGCATTGTGCCAATATGAGTAGGCACTGTGGGTGTTTGTGGTAGTGACGAAGGCTGCTGTGTGGTGTGCGATAGGGTGCACAAATCTGATTCTTTTGCTATCGGTAAAGGTGGTGAGATTGATGGAAATGTGGAAGTCATAGGTGACTCGGTGTAGATTCCAAGACCAATTGACGACACAAATGATGTTGGTGCGGTTTGAATGGTTTGTTCAATCATTGGTAGCACATTTTGAGGGGCTGCGGGGGCATTAGGATCATAATATGTGAGTTGATCAATCTTGATAACGCGTCTTTCATGTGGGAACATCATGAGGCAAAAAATAGATGAAGCCACTGCTTTCATTTTGTACATAAAACTACGTCCAAGAAGGAGGTTGTAGTCGAGCTAGGCATTGATCACTTCGATGTCGATAAGAACTAATTTTTGCCTAGTTCTATGGGTACGTTCACTAAGAGGCCTTGTGGTTGAGCTGAGCATCCGTTGTAAGCTCATAATTCTGTGGTGGATGGTTGTAAAGCGGGGAAGCCAAGTTTCTGCCACACAAGGGTGGACATAACGCAGGTTGAAGCCCCTTCATCGATGCACAACAAGGTTTTGAATGTTTACTGATACTTGGAAAGCCAAATTTGATGGCAATCGAGTTTCGGCTTGGTCTAAGTCGAAAGCCATCATGTGTGTGTCGTCAGGGTCTACTCCTCCGATGGCGGATAGTAGTAGTTTTCGTTGTGCAAGGCATGTTTTAAGTACCTCTAAAGCAGACATAGTAGCGGGGGATTGTGCTAGGTCTTCCACGACGTTATAATTGGATGCTACGCGAGCATTAGGATTGTTGTTAATCCCTCGCAAAGGGATGCGAGGGATTTTAGGTCCCCCATCCAAAGGCATATTTGGTATGTGTAGTGGTTGATCTGGTGGAAGTGAGGTGGATGCATCAGTGGGAGGAGTTTCTGGGGGTGGGCCGTACTGATTCCTGCGAGTTTGGAGGTTAATGTCATTGGATGACATCATTAATAAATGGTGTGTGCCTGGATCCATATGCTGATAATCAGTTGCGGCATAGGTGATTTGCTACTGGGGTGCAGCAGATCCTTGTGGGGGATCCATAGGGCGAGTATTTACTACTCCCTGGTTTGGCAATGGGTTTTGTAATATCATGGGTTGCAGTTGATTAAGTGGAGCTGGATGTCTAGCGTGGCCCTGGTGTTGGGCATCGTCAGCCCGAAGTTTACGTGCTTTCTCTAAATGGGGGCAATTGTGAGTGTAGTGTCCATAGAATCCACATATAGAACATGGATGGTTTGTTCTCAGGTTATTGTTTTTTGGCTGCTTGGGATGACGATCAGGATTCTGGTTGGAAAGAGAAGCATTGTTATTATTTGGAGGATTGGGAGGTGGTGGACATTGATTATGTTGTTGGTTGTTGCCGCGGTTACGTCCTCTTCCATAGTTTTGTTGTCCACCCTGGTTGCGTTGGTTGTTTTGATGTTGGGACTGATTGTGTTGTGTGTACACTTGCCCTTGAGTAGTGGGAGGATTTTGGGGTGTCATAGGTGCAGGAGAAGGTTGCGGTGGATAATAAGCTGGTGGGGGTGGAGGTGGTCCAATTGCCTGCTAGGGTTGTTTGTAACCCTGACCTATTGGAAGTGATGGGTTAGCTAGTGTAGCTTGTTGTGGGTAATACATTGGTTGGGCCGGTAAATGAATTGGGTTCTGGGTGGCCGGTTGGTTATAGTATGTGGGTGGTACATATGTCGATGGTGCTTTCCCATAGCAATGTTGTGGACAAGAGGGTCCATGAGTGTGATGAGTCTGATTCGTTGGAGTGTACGAAGTTGTTGCTCCAGAATTAGATGTATCCCTAGAGAGGTCTGGGGCATTTATGGTGCTCACCATGCTAAAAGGTTTATTTTGTGCTGTGACTTGGCCGATAATACCATCAGCGGCATGTGATGCCCCCGGAGCGTCACCGCGTGAAGAATCACCTCGTGGGGCGTCTGGGATGATGGTGTAGAGATAGCCTGACTAGGCATAAATCAGGTCGAATTGCTGAGCTTTTAAGATAGCTTCTTCCTCTGATTGGGGTCGTTCGGAAGCTACGTCTTTGGATATGAGGGGTAGGAGTGATTTAAGAAACCAATCCAAAAATATACGGTCATCCATTTTTATCTTACAGAGGCTACGACGCTTGCGCCACTCATGGATATGGTCGATGATGTGGGTAGCTGTGTTTTGTCTACAAGACAACAGTATTTCAACTCCTGCATCATAGCGTACAGGTAGCTAAAAAAACTAAAGGAAAGTGGAGGCGAGAGATGTAAATGTATGGTGGGTCCCATGTGGTTGTTCGATGTACCACTTGGCTGCAGAGCCCGTGAACGTTCATTGCAACAGTCTTAGTCTAATGGAGTCATCCACTATGGGGTTAGATGAACACCATAGGTGAAATGACATTATGTGGTTTTGGGGATCCTCCCCAGGTTTTCCTTCAAACTTGGGGATGTCCGAGGGGAGCTTTGTAGGCATGGGTGGCCATGTAGGGTTGTGCCTGATAGGATCGTTGGTTAGCCTGGCTAGGTCCGGTAAGTTCAGACTAGCCATGTAAGGTAAACTAGTAGATGGGTGTGGCGTAGTGACTGGGACATAACTATTAATGGTGGCATTATGTAGTGGTCCAATAGCCCTTAAGGGTATGCTAGGTATTAAAGGTATGTGTCCTCCAACCATTGTGGTTTGGGATGGGCCAACGCTCCCAAGTGCAACATAGGTTGCAGAGGGGTTAGGAATAGTGCCAGGAATTCCTGGGATCTGGGTTGTGGTAATGAGAGGTGGTGTGATTCCTATGTTGGGCATACCCATAATAGGAGGTAGTCCTATGTTGGGCATACCTAAAGGTGGAGTGGCCCCTATATCAGGCATGCCTAAAGGGGTTGTTGTTACCATGGGTGGCACAGTAGTAGAAGTGTTTGTGGATGTATCTCCAATAGTACTAGTGAAAAGTAGGTCGTATTGTGATCCAGCCATGACGTTGGTTGGTGATATTTCAGTAGGATTTTCGGATTCAGCCTCAGAATCAGATGTGAAGTGAGGCATGTCAGAATCGGATGACTGTGTGTTTGGCTGATGACATGTTGATTCAATGGATAAGGCTCTACGTCGATGACGTGTAGAGTCAAGTATACCGAACTGAGGGGGTTCACCCTGAATACGACGAGATCATCTTAAATTCTCAATGGTGAGAAATATTTTAAAAATTTCAGTGTAAAGTGGTGATGTAAAAAACTTGAAACCCTAATGCAACAATGAGTGCAAGAGGAGAGTGAAAAAATAAAGGCTCTCAAGCCAACAACCAACCTCAAAGAGCACTTATTATAGCAGCTGTGCTATAATAAGTGGAGGGATGCAACAAAATTGGTCAGAATACCAAAAGTCAAACAGTTCCTAGAAAAAAGGGGTGTTACTAGACCAAAGGTGGTTAATGTATCATGCAAACACCTAACTAGAAGTATTGTGAGTCAACAAACGATATCCTCTGCAAGGTGATGAAATCCAAGTGAGACAATATAGAGTGTTGAATCAACGGCTAGATATCCCCCTACTGAGAGGGATACCGGGTAGACAATCCTAAAGAGTGGCAACTAGGATACCTCGTTCATGACACGTTCGGTTGGGTGAATCTGCAGTTTGGTTCTATCGCCATTGTACACCCTCTTGGGTGTACACCGAGAACTTCGAAAGGTATCCTTCGGTTACTGAATGGAGTGCGGTATTCCACTCAGACTTCCGGAACCAGTCTGGCTACTTCAACCCTCCTAAGGGAGAGGCCTTCCCGATAAATTGGTTGATAACTGTCTCAAAATTATAAGGGATTTTTGGACCCTAAAGACAACCACTATGTCTCAAATGTAAATAATTGAGAGGTGTTATTGGTACACCTATCCTGTCAATTCTACCTAACTACAAGATTCTTTTAAGTGCTCCCCAAGTGGCGTTAAAAGTTTGTTGAGTTAAGGTAAATTTTAAGGCTCAGTTTAAATTATGTGGCAGAGTGGGTGCAAGTGTGGTATTTAAACTGAAATTGATTTGCCTCACTTGGGCGATTGATTACAAATGAAAGAAAAGATGCTTCCAGTTTTGCAAAAAATAAAGGCGTTTTTGAAATGTAAATGCTTGAAAAAACTATTAAAAAATAATGGATCTTTGAAATAATTTGAAGGAAAGCAAATAACATAAATATTTCAAGAAATAAATGGATCTCTTAAAAATTGCTTGGGCAAAGTATTGAGCAAATAAATAGTAAAACCTTGATCTAAATAAAATGTAGAAAATCTTTCTTTCAATTGCTGAAAATTTTTAAAAAGATTTTTAATGGAGCATATATAAATAGTAAAAGATTTAGTATGGCTGTAAAAATGCAGAAAAATTAATGCTATAAAATATGCCAAATGGGCAAAAAATACAACAAAAAATATTTTCAAAAAATTGGCCGAATTCAAAAAAATTGCATCGCGGGTTTTGGGAAAACAACCACGATGTGCAGCGTAGGTTTCAGCCGTGAAGTCGCGATGTGCAGCGCGGGTTTCGATCACACAGTCGCGATGTGTAGCGCGGCAAATGGCCACAAAGCCGCGATGTGTAGCATGTAAAATGGCCGCAAATCTGCGGCGCACCGCGTGAAAAAAGCCGCGAGTCGCGATGAGCCGCGCGACTATCGGGTGAAAAGCCGCGAGGCAAAAGCCGTAAAATAGACGCCAAAAAACGGACCCGAAAATGGTAATTTCAGGTTGTTAATGGCAATAGAAAGGGCCAAGATCTAGAACAACAATGGATCTGCTATCTAGGATGGCAGATCTATGAATTAAAATGATTAAAACTAACAAAAACTAAGATCTAAAGCAAAAAACTGAGATCTAAGAATTCGAAGCCAGCGGAGTCGCCAAAAATTGTTGGCTTGGTTTTGCAACCAAGCTTTGTGCAATGGGCACCTATCAACAATGTGATAGCAGTTTCAATATTGAAAGCAAAAAACAATTATAAATTAAATCTAAATCTAAACTAGCATGTGCATATAACAAATAATTTTTTTAAAAACGATTCAAGAACAAGAAATAAAAGAATAGGTGTTTTGTATTAAGATACCTCAATGGTGAGGATTTGTGTTGAGCAACTCCAAAGGTCTCTTCTCCAAGATGCTGAAAATGGCCAAAAGTCTCATGAGAGATTTTGACAGCGTGAGGATAGGATGATGGATGGATCGAAAGTGAGGAGCCCCTACCACCTTTTTATAGTTTTTGGTGGTGGGGAATACCATTATGGTTTCGAGGAAATCAATGGTATTGAGCAACATGGTTTAGGTACATTTTCCCTACTTTTTCCTTTTTTGAATATTTTGAATATTTTTATTCCCTTTTGAATATTTTTGGGAATTCTGGACCCTTTTTTAGGGTTTTTTAATGCTTTTTAAAGAAAAATATTCATTTTGAGGGAAAAAAGGGGGTGTATTATGGTCTTTTGGTGACCTTTTGATGGCTTTAGAGGCTCAAATGGTGGAAAAGTTGACAAATGGGTCATGTGAATAAGGAAATGAGCTAGTGAGCACTTTTTGGGTGTTAACAGCAGCTCATCGACAACTGGATAATTAGCTGACTCGAATCGCAACTAGGCATCACAAGTAAAGGACTCCATCTCATTCTTGGCCAACTTGTTCCAAGTGCGCATAAAAACATGGATCTTTCCTTCTAGGCTAACAGGTTGCTTGACAAAATTTTGAACTTCTGAAATCCCTATATGTTCAAGCTATTGAATCCGCTCTTTAACCTTCTCACATCTTCCATCAATCTGTTCAACCATCAGTTTCAGTGGACAAGACTTCTAAATGAGATCCATAGTAGAAAACTATATCATAACCATGATATTGTCTGCAACATACCATCTTCTTCCACAGATGGCTTGTGCTTTCTTGATTATTTCTTCAACCATCTCAGAAGTATTTTTCTAGGCATTCAAATATTTTCTGATTATTTTGCACTTGAACCTATCCAAAACTTCGATGTCCTCTGGTTTGTCTTTTATATATCTTTTCCATTCAACAACATCATGATAAGCTTTGGAATCTTGTTGGTTTTTCTCAATGTGTTGTTCAAGAATAGAAGACATTCGCTCAAAATCAATATGAGTTTCCTGAATTTCATTCAGGGAACTAAATAACTCAGATAAGAGTTTGCAATGTTCCTCATTCACTTGATTAGCCAAGTCCTTGAACTCCTCTGGAGAAAACCTAGAGAAAGAAGAAATGGATGCACTTGCAACTGCATCCTTCAGCTGATGTTCCAATATTTCAATCTTCTCTATATTTGTAGTGTTTAGGATTTGTGCATCCTACAGTTCATCCTGGAGAGAAGTGTTCTGTTCCTGCAAATCTTTGAGTTGATTTTCATATTGATTCCTTAATCCATGAATCTGATATTCATGTTCTTTATTAAATTTTTATCAGTTGCTCCTGAAGTTGCTTCAACTCTTATTTCTTTATGTCAATCTCTTTATTCAATGATGTCACTGAATCAAAGTTGGCTCCAACGAATGCCCCCATAGCTACTATAGTTTCTAGTGCTTCATGTTGGATGTCATCAGATTGTTTGGCCCAAATTATCTAGTTAGGAACAGGTGCTTGCAGCATAGTTGATCCCCTCATTCTCTTGTTACCCCTTCTAACCACTTCTTTTGTTTTCCTACTATAAAAATAATCCCCAAGAGGAACCACACCATCCTCTTCAAGATCAGCTGTCAACTCAGTTGAAGATGTAGCAACATTGCATGTTGATACCAATGGAGTTTTTTGGGTGACAGTGGAATTAGGGATAGACATGGTAATCTGAGGGGCAGCTATCAAGGGGGCAGTAATGATAGAAACTGAAGGTGGAAGAGGAGGATAAGTAAACATAGTGGAAAAATCAATGAGGGAAGTTGGGACAATAGTGAGTGATGACTGTAGAGAAACAGCTGGAAGCTGCATCTCAATTACTAATGGTGGTAAAGTAATAGGTGTAATTGGCAAGGTTGAAGGTGAAGTAGTGATGGAAGTAAGTGCAACAAATAGTTGAGCTATGGTGTATGGTGGTAATTTAGCTTCAAAAGGTGAGGTGGTAGTAAGCTTAGTAGAAGAAAATGGGGGTGTGGAAGTTAATGCACCAACAGTGGTGGTGATTTCAGGAAAGTGGTCATCTGGAATGGGGTCATCCACCACTATGCTGTCAAGCAACTCAGCCATTGCCTGGGAACCTCCAGTTATCTCTTGTACAACAGGAACGAGAGAAAGTATTTCATCCTCAGTATCACTCTCTTCAATGTTCAGTGTAGGAATTAGAGAGGCAGAGGTCTGAATTTTCTGTCTTTTGGTCGGGTTGCTTGCAGTAACCATTTCAGTATCATTAGCTGGGTTACTTGCAACAACCACTTGAGTATCAAGTACTGAAGTCATATGTGCCATCTCCTTCTTCTCTCATCAACTGATTGAATTAGAATCTTATTGACCTGTTGGACATCTTCTGCAAGGCTGTTGCCTTTGCCTCCATCTGGATATGTAAACATCAAAGGAGTACTGATCTTTTGTGCTTCTTTCTCTTCTTTGTCCTTTCTGGTCCACTCTTTAAGTTGTAGTTCCATTTTCCTGTAACTCAAAACTTTAGTCTTAAGCTCCTATTGGTACTAAAGAATGAAGCTATTGTCATGTCCCCCTTTGATCAATCCAGTGCAAGGGAGGAAACATGACCAAACTTACCAAGCTTATTTGATCATATCAGCCCCATACATTACTAAGAAATTCATAATAAATAAAAAAATTTGTGTGTAATGTTAACACCCAAAAAGTGTTCACTACCTCATCTACCACATTATATGGCTCATTTGTCCATTTTCCTACCATATTTCCCTTAAAAACCCTAAAAATCCTATTAAAAAGCCTCCAAAAGGCCTAAAATGCCTCCAAAAGGCCACAAAACCACTAAAATAGCCTAAAAAAGGCTAAAAAACCCCTTTTTCCTCCAAAAATATCCAAAATTCCTCTAAAATAGCAAAAACCCCCTAAAAAGGGAATAAAAAATATAAAATAATGAGGAAAAGGAGGAAAAAACCCTATACAGCTGCCCTAAACCATATGGTTCCCAAAACCATGGGTCAGCACTCCACCACCAAAAAACTATAAATAGGTGATGGAGATCCCTTATTTCACATCCACAATCAAGTATACCCTTACTCTACCAAAATCTCTCTCGAAACCCTAGTTCACCATTGAACTACTTTCACCTTGAGAGCCCCTTTTGGCCCATTCCCACCATTGGAGAAAGAGAAGGAGCACATTGGAGCTTGGAGCAACCCTCTTGGATATTGCAAGGAGCTTCATCAACCTTCACATTGAAGGTAATATTAATACAAAACCATTGTTTACAAATTGTTGTTTATTTTTCATGCACATGTTTAGAGTAGTTTCTATTTTTGTTTTAGCTTAATTACTTCCATTTACTGAACTGCTACTAAGGAGTCCATTCTCCTTAGTAGGTGCTCATTTGCACAAGCTAGGGGTAAAACCCTAGCTACATGCAAGTTCATACTCAATATAAACACAACGGAATTAAATCATATTTGCAAACACACAATTATAATGCATCAACATATCTATCATAAGTGGATGATGATTAAACATGCAGAGAATCAATCCCCTTCTCATGCTATGCACAGACTTCATATCAATTCCATTAACATGAATAATTATCATTTAGAATTAACACATTGCAACACACATAATGCATATAGTTTAAACCAAAGAGAACACTTAGCTTTGAGATGAAGCTGTCCAAACAACTAGCTATGTGAGAGCAACGTTCCACCCAACCATAGATCTCTGTCCAGCCTGTATTCTTTCACCTGAGAGATCACCCCCGAGCTGGGTTGTGTATCCACTAAGGAGGAACTAGATGGGCTCACTCACAGCTATGGTTTCACTCAAACAACCATGCTAAGCCAACACACAGTTGGGTTTATCAAGCATGCAATAAGCAAAGGAGGAGGATGCTAAGCTAGTGAGCTCAACCACAGAGCTACAGACATCTAAACCAAACTCAACAGTCATGGCACCCACAATACCTATGACACCCAACACAAGGAAGGCCCCCTTCTTTGTTGCACAGCCCCTCAGGCGTCCCTTCCCTCCAGTGCTCTTCAGGGTGGACATAATGCTTGTTGTGCGGGCAAATCATGGTGAACAACCTCATCCACAAGGTCATGCTCCCTTTCCCTCCACTCTAGAACCATCCTGGAGGAAGAAACACAAAGAGTTTATCCTTTTACATTTAAAAAACCAACTTCATGGCTGTACCCATGGGATTTTTAGCAAACAGAGGCATATACCCGCGGTCAACGCATGTGTTGACCCCGGGTAGCAGGCCCTAGCCGCGACCTGTATACTTGTAGCCCGCATACACTGCCATGACCAAATAGGGATTTCCTAATAAAAAGTTTTGACCACTGAAAAATGAAATAAAAACTACCAAATGAAAGAGGAGGATGAGATAGCTAACCTGCTCTAGATGGCTTGACGAACAGATGCCCGTAGCTCCCAGAATCAACGACTGAAGTTTCAGGTGAAAACTAACCAAAATCACTATTTTGGGTAAATTGTAAAAATGAATTGTAAATTGTAATTTTTTATTACTATTTATAGATTTTCAAACTCACTTTTCTATAGTTTTCACCATTTTAGGCTTTTTTGGACTAATGTGATGTCTTGGAGTAGCATTTTGAACAGATTTCTTCGACGAGAGTTGATTTTTGACCATTTCGCGCCTATGGCAGGTATATTTCACACATGGCATATAGGTTAGATGTCATTTTCACATGCAGTATGCATTTGACCTTTTGACCATTTTCATTAACCCTAGGTGTGACCTCCCTTCTTAACCGACATAGAGCTTTCGCATTGTTATAGAATTGTCGTTATTTGGTGGTAGGGCCTTCTCGAACATGGGTGCCCTAGTTAGAACCCTGTTTTTCCATTTGGCGCCCATGCCGTTGTCTCTCTTTAGGATTGCGAGTCCTTTGTAGTTACGCCATGAATTTGCAATAAAGACTCATACTCTACTTTGTCTTATTAAAATGGTAAAAATCATTAGAAAATTACTTTTTACTCCCAAAAAGCGGTCTTAGGGTGACCTTTGGCCCTCCATATGCCCTGAAAACGCCTCTATGTGTCTTTTCACTTACCTTTGGAAGGCTATATGTTGAGCTCTTATGGCATATGGAAGGGAGGAGAAAGAGAGAGCAAGATAACTCTAGTGATTTTTGCCATGACTTGTGTCTACACTCATTGATCCTTGTTGTTGTGAGCTTGTTATGCTCACCTACCAAACTCCTTTCATAGTTTGAGTTTGCCATTGTATGGGGGATTGAAGTGGTGGAGGAACAAGTGGAGAGACCCAGTTCTTGTTTCAGATTGGTTGTCGGCAAGAGGTCGTATATTGTACTTCTTGTTATTCATTAATGGAAATACTCATTTTCTCGTCTAATTGATGTTGTGAATATTGTTAAATTACATTGGGTTATATTTTCTTATAATATCATGGATCATGCTATTGATTATGCTAACGTCTTTCACATATTATATGCACTTGCTTGTACTTGTTGTTGAGACTAATCTGCAGGTTCAAGTGTAGAAGTTGAAAGCTCAACGGGGATCTACTTCGAATATCCGGTTGAAGGTTTGTCTTTTTGTTGGGCTTCGGAATTGTCTTTTATAATGATGTTATTTACATTAATTTCTCATCATATCTACCATGATTTGATACATCTATGTTCAATAAGGATATATTTTACTTTGTTTTATTAATTAAAATCTCGTAAATATAAAGTGAGCCTAATATATTGTTTTTGATCTATTAAACAAAATAATGTGCAAATGATAAATATTTTGGTACTCCATTTGACCTTCCATTCGGTCCTTAGTTTTGTACCAGGTTCGATTATGTCTTGGGACATGTTTTTGGCTACTCTTCGAGGAAATGATCTACCTTTGCTTCCTGGTTCTTATTAATCCTGTTGGTCTTGCAAGTGCAAATCAAACCATTATGATGAGCTTTGGAACATTTTTCAAACAAATAAATAATTGAAAAGATTGGTATATTAAAATAATTATTATTATTTTTAAACCATTCATATATTTGTTTAAAGTTTAAAATAATTATAAAATGGTAATGGTGGATCTTTCAATTAAAAATTATAAAACACATGGTTATAATGATCATTTAATTCATAAAAGAACACTAATATATGTATGAATTCATGAATACCACTTAAACCAATTTTCCGTTCACCTCATCATATAAAAATCATACTTCCCATATAATATGTTTTGGGCATGTTAGTTATATGCCATAATTTTTTTAAATGTTTTTTAATATATCTCATTTGCTTTTGCAGGATGGATTTAAGGGATAACAGAGGAATGCATTCAAATAATTTAACGCAGATTACATATTAATACAAAGGATCATGGTGTAATGCATAACATTCACATGGAGGAGGTGAACGGATTAAAGCATCCATCAATTCAGCGTGTGACACCCAGGAGCCAATAAAACTCAGCCACAACTTGAACCTAGCACCCATCAACTATCTAGGCAACAACCTAGCAGAAATTCATCCCAGAAATGGATTTATGAACTAATTTTCATTACGGGTCATTCAGATGTCCATTCAGATGTCCATTCGGACTGTCGTTCGCACCTCTGAAATCATTGGTTAGGGTACTTAGAGACATTTATGGCAGAAATGGAAACGTGGGTTTTGTCCATGGTGGTCCTCTCATGCTTCTTCGCCTCCGAGATTCCACCCAGGTCGTTTATTCATTTACGAAAATCATAGGGCTTTGTTACCCAAATGAAGGAAGCCATTTTATACCCGATTTGGGGAAAAATGCCTCTCTTCCATATGTAAATTTTTATATATAGAGAGGCTTTTGGCCATGTAAAGGGGCTTATGTTGTAGCTACTGTCATTGTTGCTGTAGTTCACGTTTTTTCTGAGAACTCTGTAATTTTGAAATTTATCTACAATATAAGCTGGTTTTTTGGTTATGTTCATCTGAAGAGTAGATTAGCTTGAAGTTATAACTGTGGGGGGGCCACCAGAGGTTGCAAACTGTTCCTGTTCGTGAAAGATCGATCTCATCCAACTGTGTTTGTGTTTGTTAGCTAAGTTCTTATGAATCTGTATTTCATTTGTTAAATCCAGTTTGTTGAATGCTTAAGATTGTTTGTAGTTTAAATTAGATTCATTGTGGTTTGATTAGCTTAGTCGATTTCCAGTTTGCAGAGCTCTTCCCATTCACTATCTTTCCTTTGGTGTAGTTAATCAATTAAATCGCATTCCCGTCATCACTTCAGGAGGCAAATTTCGGGGGAAGCATTTGAGCAAACCGTAAGGAGTCTAGGGAAACAATTAGAAACCCACTTCCCCAATAGGCCCATTTACCCCTAATAGCAAACATTTTTCCGGATGGCTTAACAGACACAGAGAAAAATGTTTCCGAACAAACATCATGTTTTGCCATTGCATTTCTGTTCTGCACGTTTTACCTTTTTGCTGATTTCTTTTTCGTTGTTGTCTGATTACTTTAACACTTGCTTTGAATTATTGCCCTTTGTGTTGTTGCTCATGGAATTTGATTTGTGTCTTCCCTCCTTTCTTTTCACCATCTCTGTTTTATTATATTGCATTTTCCCGTTTCTCTATTCATAGATCTAAATTACATTTCAATTGTCGTAGCTAACCATTTGATGTCATAGCATTTCTTTACTGTTGTTTGCATTTGATTTCATATGATTTCTAGAAGTTGCATTTGCCATAGTTAGATAGTAGCATCGTCTCTTTCTTTTTCATTGTTCATTGTGTTTTATTCCGTTCGATTGCTATAGGGTTTCACTTCATTTCAGAATTGTGTTTGTAGACATAAGTAGAATTGAATTTCAAAGTCTCAATACCTAGAATGTTTTACTTTATTTCACTTGCCTTTAAGTAGATGACTGAACTGTGTTTTACACCCTTGCTATTCATTGAAGTTGCTCTTGTATGATTGATTGCCTTAAGAATTGAATTTGGAAAGAAACATGGTTGAATTTCATAGTTTAGACACTTAGATTAGAAATAATTTATGTTTTAGTTTAGCAGCTGAATTCTGTCTTGTAGATTGGTCTTTGTTTTTCAGCAACAATAGGAAGCCTTTTCAAATTTTCCAACTAGAAACTAGATAGTTTGCTTATGAATAGTTTACTATTTTGCATAAATAGTTTATTGCTTTATGCTTAGTCTTTTAGGATAGAATTTCATATTGCTCTTGAATTCATAGTTATTTTTAAAGTTGAATTTCATAGATTAACAAGTTAACTTGCCCTCTCAAACAAGCATAGTTTCTACTTTTGAATAGTTAGTTCACAAGTGAATCTGTTTCATAGATAGATTTCTGATTCTGCACAAGTAAAATAGCTTTTTGATTCATAAGAATAGGATAGGTAGTTTGCTTATAGTTTGAATGATTATTTAAAAATAGTTTTGCTTCTATAGCTTAGACTTAATGATATTATTCCTTTAAAAATTTCGTAATTAGCAAATTTCATTTATTTTACTGTAGTTTTGAATGAAAGTTTAATTTAGGTTAGTTTCAATTATAAGTAGTAATATATTTTAAGATTGAATTGAATAGTGAACTCTATGCTGATATAAAACTTATTAAAACTCATGCCAACACAATCTATTAATTTAATAAAAGCATTAAGATATTAAATGAGAAGTCAATTTCTAGTTTACTTTCTGTCACATGTTCTGTTTTCTATGTCATTACATAGTTTTTTGTTTACTTAATTTAGTTTCTAAGTCATATTACTGTACTTTGCTTTCCGTTTCCATATCATAGGATTCATTTGCTTTTCAAACATAGGACACATTTCAATTTTTTAAATAGACGTTAAATAGATTTGCTTACGAATTATTTAGTTAGTCTTTAGAATAATTATTTGTCTTGTTTTCGACAATTCATACTTAGTTGTCGAGTTAAATTGCATATATTAATTAAGTAGTTCACTTTCAATTAGTTTACTATTTCGCAACGCATTTATTTATGTTTGGTATTTAGAATAATGTTTGCGTTGCTTTCTACGAATCCATAGTTCAATAATTAGGTTGAATTCCATAGATCAAGTAGTTATTTCATTTTCTTAAGAAATATAATAGTTTCCGGTTTAAAGTAATTATTTTATAAATTCTATAACTTAGATCTTAGTTTCACTCTTTAATAATCAAGTTGTAATTGAATTCTTAGATAGATCTTTACTTTTGCATAAGTAGAATAGTTTCCTCATTCATAGCATAGATTAGATAATTTGCTGCAAGTTTGAGTAGTTAGTTTTGCTTTCATTAATTAGTTCGCTTTCGGACCAAGCACTGCTTTCTAGAATAGTAATTTCTTTTTATTTCAATTTCAATATTCATTTATAGGTTAAGATAACATAGAGTTAGCTTTGAATTAGTAGATTAGCTTTACTTTTGAAATCCTAGTTAAAGTTTGAATGTGATGTCGTATGTGGTGTCTAAATGCAGTTCCATTTGAAGGTTTGTTTAACAAGTCGATTGATAGTTCAAAACCATTACTCAATTTTAGATAGATCACCAGCTTTAGGTTAGCCTAGATTAGTTTAGGCCTTCAATCTTGCACATATAGTGTTTGCATCTCACAAGCTACCTTCCCAGGTTGACAATTAAGTGTTGAATTAGATAGTGCATATTTTACCCAACATTTTGGCGCCGTTTCTGGGGACGTGCTAAAGGGGTTGGAGTCTAGGTACATAGGTTCCTTTACATTACATAGCAAGGGGGAGGGGAAATGGTAAGACACAAAGACGACCTCACTACAGAATTTCTATGGTGTAACAGCCTGACGCATCCACTTTAGTGGGTCACCCCAAAGCCTTGTTGTTCTTTCTTTCACACAAGTGTGTTTACTTTATGCAAAGTTTGTTTATTTCCGCCAGCATACTTTTCTTTTAGCAAGTTTGGGTGTGTTTACTTTTCGCAATTTAATCTCATATAGGTGTTTCATAAAAGTGTGGTGTGTTTAATTTGAAAATTTGTTTTAGTAGTAGATAGTCTTTTTATAACACATAATTGTTTTTTTTAGGTGTTGTAAGAACCCCAGGGACTAACCCTTGTGTGAAGTAGAACCTACCAACCAACAAAATGGACTCAAGGGTGAACATTAGTATGAGTGAAATCTCTCAAATCCTAGCAAAAGTTGGATTCGCGATCTCTACCTCTCAAGAAGAGCAGATCTTGACAGAACTCGAGATCTTCTCAACCTCTCCCGAAATGATAGACGAACCAAAGTACTAAGAACTACAAAGTAATTTTCTTTGCAAGATTGCAGAAGAAGCTGATGTATTGGGGATTACATCTGGCGGAGAGTGGCTGGAAATTAAAGAGTTCTCTACATACAAGCTAACAGATCCATCTTGTGCTCAAGAAATTGATCATTTAGGAAAAGGGGATCTGCATGACATAATGAAGGAAGGTGAATATGAGGACTACATCGAAAGCTGGTTGCAAGAGGTAACCCAACCACAATATCATTCCTTCATTCGACACCTTTTGATGCAAAGACAAGGAAGTTGGTTGAACTTCCAAATTCAGGTAATCACTACAACAACCTTTTCATACATGGATAAAGGTATAATTTTCATCTTGCTTCGCACTTGGTTTCATCGGAAGAGTTCATATACGTGAATAAAATGTTTTCTTTTTTTTCTTAGGGTAGGGAAATATGTATATAAATAAAATGTTGCATTCTTAGTTTAGGAAATAATGCAACTTCATTTTTATTGTCTTCTTTTTCAAATAAAAGAACTAAGAAGAAGATAATGTCAATAACTAAAATTGAAACAATTCTCCATCATTATTTATTCTCATATATGAAACAATTATCCATCACTATTTATTCTCATACATGCATATCTATGACTATAATAATTGATTAAGACCAATTTCAAATACCACAGGGATTTGCCATAACTTTAAGGTCTATTTAATCCCTACAGGTCACTCGTACATCCTAGCTTCATTATCAAAGTCTGTTATTTAAGCATCTTTATTACACAGTAGCATAAGGGTGAATGAAATTCCTAGTTCGTGGGAAACACTACTATAATTCTATATGAAAAAGGCAAGATTTGGGACTAGAGACAACTTTCAATCATTCTCTTATGGCTTCATCCACTATGCATTAATTAAGTTTGGCCATGTCATGTCTTTGGAATAAATTAAATGCGTAGTCTATTTTTCATGCACACAACCTTTAAAAGACAATTTATAGAAAGTCCTCCAACCCATATACCATCCCAATCCATAAAAGGTTTTCAGAGCTACCTCCCCATCCTGTTGCGAAAATAAATACATGTATAAATCTCTTAAGGGTGGTGGTAAAGGCTATTTTCTACTATAAAAAGGGTTTAAGAGGCTAACTCGTCGGGATACTGAACAGGTCTATTGGCAGCGGGTACCAGCCTGTGGTATGACTAGACAAACCCATCGGGGTACTGAACAGGTTCGATGGAAATGGGGCATTCTATCTGGGGAGGATATTTCTTAGATATCAAAGTTACCCCATCGGGGTACTGAACATGCTTACTGGCAATGGGTTCTGACTTTGATGTCTTTCACTATGCCTAATCTGAATTTGTGTGTATGACCGATATACTTATGTAAACTCTTAAGAAGAAGCATGCATGGTTGAACAACTGGTTAAATGAACCTCATATATCTGCCATTTGAGAATGTTTGTCAATTGCACTTAAGACCCTGTCGTCTAATTCATACTATACCTAGGATGTCACTATCCTAGAAGTGGGACCCATCAACTTAGGATCTTAATGAACTCAAATGCAAACTTTGTCCATAATTACTTGAATAACAATAAACCTTTGAGAAGTGGCAGGGATGACCAGTCTCCTATAAGCTTTACAGACTATCTATACCGTCATGTTTTCTATTTTGGGAGACATAAGGAAAATCCCCTATCATAGCTTATATGTGCTCTTAGTGAGCATAAACTGATGAATTTGCATGTATTGAAGAATCTGACTTAGTATGATATTACCTGTCGAGTGTTGTTGATCAAGAATGTTAACATAAGAGAACACAACCCAGTATTAATTCATTCATGGCATGAGGATGTGCCATACCTTTGCTCTTGGGGGGAGAGAGAGTCTTAGTTTATATGGTCTTCATAAGCATGAATTATTACTAGTTGGCGGAATTGTATGTATTAGAAAATCTTAAATAATATGAAGTTGTTTTGGTCATCTCATAACATAACATTTTTTTTTCAAGTTCTATTTTTCATGCAGTAATAAAGTTGGCTTAGTTTTGGTGAATATTTCCTATAAACTATTGATGATCAAACATAGTTTTTGAATAAATGAAATACCACTTCGAATTCATTCATGGCACATGGACGTGCCATACCTTTATTCTGGGGGAGTGTTGGGCTCCGGAATTGTCTTTTATAATGATGTTATTTACATTAGTTTCCCATCCTATCTACCACGATTTGATACATCTATGTTCAATAAGGCTATATTTTACTTCGTTTTATTAATTAAAATCTCGTAAATGTAAAGTGAGCCTAATATGTTATTTTTTATCTATTAAACGCAATAATGTGCAAATGATAAATATTTCTGTACTCCATTTTACCTTCCATTCAGTCCTTAGTTTTGTACTAGATTCGATTATGTCTTGGGACATGTTTTTGGCTACTCTTCGATGAAATGATCTACCTTTGCTTCCTAGTTCTTATTAATCTTGTTGGTCCTGCATGTGCAAATCAAACCATGATGATTAGCTTTGGAACATTTTTCAAACAAATAAATAATTGAAAAGATTGGTATATTAAAATAATAATAATTATTTTTAAACCATTCATATATTTGTTTAAAGTTTAAAAAAATTATAAAATGGTAATGGTGAAGCTTTTAATTGAAAATTATAAAACACATGGTTATAATAATCATTTAATTCATAAAAGAACACTCATATATGTACATGAATTCATGAATACCACTTAAACCAATATTTCGTTCACCTCATCATATAAAAATCATACTTCCCATATAATATGTTTTGGGCATGTTAGTTATATGCCATAATTTGTTTAAATGTTTTTTAATATATCTCATTTGCTTTTGTAAGATGGATTTAAAGGATAACAGAGGAATGCGTTCAAATCATTTAACACAGATTAAATATTAATACAAAGGATCATGGTGTAATGCATAAAATTCACATGGAGGAGGTGAATGGATTAAAGAATCCATCAATCCAACGTGTGACTCCCAGGAGCCAATAAAACTCAACCACAACTCTAGCACCCAACAACTAGTCTGGGCAACAACCTAGCAGAAATTCAGCCTAGAAACAGATTTATGAACTAATTTCCGTTACAGGTCATTTGGACACCCATTCGGACTGCCCTTCACACCTCCAAAATCATTGGTTCGGGTACATAGAGACATTTATGGCAGAAATGGAAATGTGGGTTTTGTCCGTGGCGGTCCTCTCATGCTTCTCCACCTCCGAGATTCCACCCAAGTCGTTTATTCATCTACAAAAATCATGGGGATTTGTTACCCAAATGAAGGAAGCCGTTTTGTACATGATTTGGGGGAAAATGCCTCTCTTCCATATGTAAATTTTTTTATAGATAGAGGCTTTTGGCCATGTAAAGGGGCATATGTTGTAGCTACTGTCATTGTTGCTGTAGCTCATGTTTTTCTGAGAACTCTATAATGTCGAAATTTATGTGCAATATAAGTTGGTTTTCTTGGTTATGTTCATCTGAAGAGTAGATTAGCTTGAAGTTGTAACCCTGGGGGGCCCACCAGAGGTGGAAAGCTATTCCTATTCGTGCAAGATAGATCTCGTCCAACTGTTTTTGTGTTTGTCAGTTAAGTTCTTATGTTAATGTATTTCATTTGTTAAATTCAATTTGTTGAATGCTTAATATTGTTTGTTGTTTAAATTATATTCATTGTGGTTTGATTAGCTTAGTTGATTTCCAGTTTGGAGAGCTCTTCCCATTCATTGTCTTTCCTTTGCTGTAGTTAATCACTTAAATTGCATTCCCGTCATCACTTCGGGAGGAAAAATTTGGGGTAAGCGTTTGAGCAAACCATAAGGAATCTGGGGAAACGGCTTGAAACCCACTTCCCAAATATGCCCATTTACCCCTAGCCGTGGATAGGTTTCCGAATGGCTTAATAGATAGGGAAAAAAATGTTTCCCAACAAACATCACATTTTGCAATTGCATTTTTGTTTTGCACGTTTGACCTTTTTACCGATTGCTTTTTCGTTGTTGTCCAATTACTTTAACACTTGCTTTGAATTATTTCCCTTTGCGTTGTTGCTCACCAAAATTTGATTTATGTCTGCCCTCCTTTCTTTTCACAATCTCTATTTTATTATATTGCATTTTCCCCTTGTTGACACTCAATAAATTTTTTTGTTAATTATATTCTGACGACATTGATGATGCAAAAATAGATCAGTTTGCATAAGGGAGGTTTCAAACTTGGTCAAGAAAAACATCTTTGTCCTCGGGCGTACAAAAGAAGGAAAAACTTTATGTTTTCATGAAAAACCTAAGGCCAAAAATCACGAAGAAAGAGGTTTGATATTCTAAAGACAAAATCTAAGTATGGAGAAGGGTTTTCACAATTTAGGCATAGCTGGAGGTTTCATGAAGAGGAAAAGCTTCAATATTATATTTTCTAAAAGTTAAAGCTTTTTGAAGGTTTTCGATATTTTAATTTTTAACCCAAAATAAATTTTATGAAGTAAGGAGACTTTATAAAAAAAAAGGGTTTGTTGTATTCTTTATATTGGGTCAAAATTACGAATAAAAATTGGAGCAAAATATATGCGCGCCCAACACCGAGGGTTCATCATAGGACCGAGTGCCAAGCCTTAAGGGCCCTACAGATATCATATTCTCCATCGTCCACGAGCATACCAATCCTTTGTTACTTGATGTATATTCAAGGCGTTGAGGAATATAAAAGGTAAAAGAACCCTTTCTGTTTTACATGTGGGATAAGTTCCCCATAAGAAAAAATAATAATAAACGCAGGCCGCGAATGGACATTCAAGTCAGCACTTTGTTTAGATGCCAGGGCACATGAGGGAGATGCTACGAATTCTATCATCATCGATATCAAACAGCATCCAAAGTGATCAATGAACAATTTCCAAAGGCGATTTGGTCATTGAAACCGGTAACACGGTTTTATGAAAAGGAAAAAGCAGCAGCGAGGGAAAAACTTTTCCTTATTTTTACAGCTCTAATTACTCCTGGATCGGTGATAGCAGGCTATAATATTTTCGAGATTATTAAAAGATGGACAACTAGATTGAACAAATTGCCTCTTTCATCACATGCCAACTCTTTATACTAATCAGTATATAGATGTGCAAAGTGCGAGGAAGCTGGACTGGCTAAATATTAAGATATTTCCCCCGTGAAAACCCTTCATTCCTGCAAAAAATAGCATGGTGTAATGCTATACAATGTAATGCAAAGCAGATACAACCCACAAGAAGTCCCTAATCAGATTGAATTCTGTATTCATACTAACTGAAAAGGTTTCGTTGTCATACAGAATAAAGTATCTACTGGATGGGTTCGATCCTACCCTTGACAAAAAAAAAAAAATCATCTTCAAATAAAACCGAAAAAGGAAATAAATGCTGACAGTATTGAAGATATCCGTGTCACAAGATCCTCAAAGAATTGATAGGTTTCCATGTTGAGAAAGACCAGAAGAAAAATGGTATCGACTTGTTTCACTCTTCCGTCTCAGCCAATTCTGGAAGAGTCTGTTTTAACCTTGGTATTGTCGGCGCCATGGCTATTTCACTCAGTCGACCCAGAGTTTATCAAAGCTTATGAAGCAGAAAATCTGTATCATAGTTACTAAAAATTACTAAGAAGGTGACAACGCAAGTGGCTGAGAAATTGACAGTGTTAGCCACTCGTCTATGCATCTGCTTGTGTACACAGGAAGCATTACTGACAAATCCAGTTATCCAGCCAGCCGCAAGCAATTGTCTCCTAGACTCCTTCAACGCAAGCAAAGCAAAAGGAAAGGTGGTAGTCTCCATAGCGAATACCACAGTTTCGTCAAAGTACATCATGAAAATATCAGTCTAGGACGCGGAAGGTATTGGCATTGTTATCGTGAATGATTTAGAGATGTATGATGCATTTAACTACGGTACATTTCCATAGATTCCAGAAAGCAAAACCTCTATAGCAGAAATCTTTTCTTACATCAAAATAAGAAAATAAAACAGTTGAAATCATCCCTTCTATAATCATTTGTTTTCGATTGCTTTCGTCTAAAAGGAGATGCATTGAAAAATATTGACTTATGGCCCAATAAATATGACGGCGATTGAATATTTGAAAAGATTGACGGCTCACAATGCACTTCGCAACACCAAAGCATGCCGGAAAAGTAATGAAAAGATGGTCGCGGAATACAAACCGCTATCACACGCGTCATTGTTTGATACGTCCGCATGTGAAAGAATGGTATTACAAACCGCTCCAAAAGCCATGCGGAAACCACCCTTTGCACGTGCGAGAATACCTTTTCGGAAAGTTATTTATTAAATTAAATAACGTATTGTTTTTATTGGCTCGATGTTTAAAAGGAATGAAGAGCGCAATAAAATACATTGGACGGTTAGGGTTCTATACTAACAAAAATTCAGTGCAGCCGTGTCATTAAAAGCTAAACACACCGTCGTGGAGCATTCCATTAATGATAATACGATTTTTCAGGACGCCAAAGAACATGCAGAGCTAGGTTATTGCCTCCGAGTTAAAGATATTATGGTTGTAGGAGAAATTATAGTTTTGTGAAGGTTTTTGGGGGAAACTGATGTGAAGCGTCCAGATTTAGAGAATGTTATTCAAATGCAAAGTTCTAGGGTACATGGATAAAAGCAAAAATCCACCTGCAGGTCAAAGATGAGGTGGCAAAACACCTAACAATCAAAAAATAGACAGAATTGAAGAATTTTTGAAGTTTTTCAACAGCCGGAGATTTTTTGCAGCCATTTCCAATTTTCATAACAAGAGTCTTCATTGTCTATTATTACTGTAAAACTTTGTTTAAAGATTAGCTTCAAGTTTTAAAGGATTTATTTAAAAGAAAATTATCTTTAAAACAAAGCAGTTAGGGTTTGCTCGGGGAGCATTTTTTGTATAAATTATACATTTTACAACGGGAAAAGGGTTGGATTTTCTGTAAGGAGAGACCCATTTCGGGTATTTTGCAGGGTTTTCAGAAATTAATACAGATCTCAGAAATGAGCAGATTTTTCATAAAAGATTCATGTGTTGTTTAAAAATTGCAGTCTGTACCTTTTCCCTTTCTCTAATCGTGCAAGTTTACTTTCTGCGTTATGTCTTTCATTATGTCATTTTCTTCTATGCTTAGATGAACGTTTATATAGATTGAGATTCATGTTTCTATGCCTCAATTTATTCGCTTCTGAGCATCCATTTATTTCTCTAAAATTAACGGTAGATTCATCTGAAAATTGATGCCTGCTGTTAATGGAATGTCTTTATTTCTTTCCCTATCACCTGCAAAAATCTTATTGACTGTAATAAGACAGCTATCTTGCCTTTGTATGAAAATATTTGTTTAACTGCTGGTCCATATTTTTCTGTTTTCTCGACTCCATTGCCCAATGGTATCCTGTTCATGTTGATCTAGCCACCTCATTAAAAATCCTTAAGTTTTTATTTATTTTACAAATTGGCCCTTGAGTTTCATTGTCAAACTGCTGTCGTGGTGACATTGGATGGCAGATTTGCCGAGAGAGCCCTCTCTGGCTGAAAGAGGCCAACTTTCAGTCTAAAGATTGGTTTGAAATAGGTTACCTCGGGGTTTCTTTGATACAGCCCAAGGAAAATCCGAGTGCTAATACCCCTTTCTCTATTCATAGATCTAAATTACAGTTCAGTTGCCGTAGCTAACCATTTGATGTCATAGCATTTCTTTACTGTTGTTTGCATTTGATTTCATATGATTTCTAGAAGTTGCATTTTGCATAGTTAGATAGTAGCATCGTCTCTTGCTTTTTCACTGTTCATTGTATTTTATTCCGTTCGATTGCTATAGGGTTTCACTTCATTTCAGAATTGTGTTTGTAGACATAAGTAGAATTGAATTTCAAAGTCTCAATAGCTAGAATGTTTTACTTTATTTTGCTTGCCTTAAGTAGATGATTGAACTGTGTTTTACACCCTTGCTATTCATTGAAGTTTCTCTTGTATGATTGCTTGCATTAAGAATTGAATTTGTAGAGAAACATGGTTGAATTTCATAGTTTAGACATTTAGATTAGAAGTAATTTCTGTTTTAGTTTAGCAACTGTTGGCGGATATTTCTACCCTATAGTCAGGAAACTAAACTATCAACTTGGTTGGGGTGACAGGTAAGTGCATTAATGTTATTACAGAGGCATTTACAAAAGAAATAGATTGTAGATTTTAGAGAACACACCTTTTTACCGGAGTCTGATCCTAGCCTTGACTCGGTCCCGTGTCCAGTTTCCAAATCTACTTTTCCTTCAGCAAACCTGCAACAACAATACCTTCCTCAAACATTTTGGGCAATATATAAAGCATAAAATAAACAAAAACTATGTTTAATATTCAACATTGACCAAAATAAATCCAACTTAAAATGCCATTTCATAACATCTTCAGATTGGAACAAGGAAACACTTCAACCTTTATTTGTCAAAAATAGAATGCAGTACAAATATACCTGATAATGAAGCAGGCTCCTGCAACTAGATTCTGGGCTCTGGCTCTGCTCTGGTTTGAATGTCTTCTGTAACAACTTCTCCAATGTCCTAAAGTTTCTCCATTAACTCATCCTCTAGCTTTTCTAGCCATCATTTTGTAACCTTGCTCCTTTAACCTTCTTGGTATTTATAGGTTTAAAGAAGTAGTTCAGGTCGATGGAGGAGGTTGGGGAAGTTAAGAAACTACCATCAACTAATCCTCCTCGATGGATTAATATATTTTTAAATCATCTTTTAAGATATACGCGACTATTACTCAGTGGATTAGCGTATAGGGCGCTACCCTATTGTTTAATAAATAGTGCTCATTCAGTTTTAAATGTCGAGCGCTACTTTGCTAAGAAGGAGTAGTGTATACATTGATATCGGCGCTACTATTATACACTGGAGTCGTGTATGGGCGCTAGTCTCTTTAAGTGGAGTAGTGCTCATACCTCAAAATGATATTTTTGTATGTTTTCCAGTATTTTCAGGAAATGGGATGAGTTGTCATATGGTCCAAGGTCAACATGCTCCTCCATCCAAATTGTACTTTTGTGTGATCAACAGGTCAGGGTGATCACGGACGGAGAGGTGCAAATTTGACCTATAACAGCAATTGAATTCTGTCTTGTAGACTAGTCTTTGTTTTTCAGCAACAATAGGAAGCCTTTTCAAATTTGCCAAGTAGAAACTAGATAGTTTGCTTATGAGTAGTTTACTATTTTGCATAAATAGTTTATTGATTTATGCTTAGTCTTTTAGGATAGAATTTCATCTTGCTCTTGATTTCATAGTTATTTGTTAAGTGGAATTTCATAGATTAACTAGTTAACTTGCTCTCTCAAACAAGCGCAGTTTCTACTTTTGAATAGTTAGTTCACAAGTGAATTTGTTTCATAGATAGATTTCTTATTCTGCACAAGCAAAATAGCTTTTCGATTCATAAGAATAGGATAGGTATTTTGCTTACAGTTTGAATGATTATTTAAAAATAGTTTTGCTTCCCTAGCTTAGACTTAATGATAATATTCCTTTAAAAATTTTGTAATTAGAAAATTTAATTTATTTTACTGTAGTTTTGAATGCAAGTTTAATTTAGGATAGTTTCAATTATAAGTAGTAATTCATTTTAAGATTGAATTGAACAGTGAACTCTATGCTGATATAAAACTTATTAAAACTCATTCCAAGGCAATCTATTAATTTAATACAAGCATTAAGATATTGAATGAGAAATCAATTTCTAGTTCACTTTCTGTCACATGTTCTATCTTCTGTGTCATTACATAGTTTTCTGTTTGCTTAATTTAGGTTCTAAGTCATATTACTGTGCTTTGCTTTCCATGTCCATATCATAGGATTAATTTGCTTTTTAAACATAGGACACATTTCAATTTGTTAAATAGACCTTAAATAGATTTGCATACGAATTATTTAGTTAGTCTTTAGAATAATTATTTGTCTTGTTTTCGTCAATTCATAGTTAGTTGTCGAGTTAAATTGCATAGATTAATTAAGTAGTTTTCTTTCAATTAGTTTACTATTTCGTAACGCATTTATTTATGCTTGGTATTTAGAATAATGTTTTCTTTGCTTTCTACGAATCCATAGTTCAATAATTAGGTTGAATTCCATAGATCAGGTAGTTAGTTCATTTTCTTAAGAAATATAATAGTTTCCATTTTAAAGTAATTAGTTTATAAATTCTATAGCTTAGATCTTAGTTCCACTCTTTAATAATCAAGTTGTAATTACATTCTTAGATAGATCTTTACTTTTGCATAAGTAGAATAGTTTTCTCATTCATAGCATAGATTAGATAATTTGCTACAAGTTCGAGTAGTTAGTTTTGCTTTCATTAGTTAGTTCGCTTTCGGACCAAGCACTGCTTTCTAGAATAATAATTTCTTTTTATTGCAATTTCAATTTTCATTTATAGGTTAAGATAACGTAGAGTTAGATTTGAATTAATAGATTAGCTTTACATTTGAAATCCTAGTTAGAGTTTGAATGTGATGTCGTATGCGGTGTCTGAATGCAGTTCCATTTGAAGGTTTGCTTAACAAGTCGATTGATAGTTCAAAACCATTACTCAATTTTAGATAGATTACCGGCTTTAGGTTAGCCTAGATTAGTTTAGGCCTTCAATCCTGCACATATAGTGTTTGCATCTCACAAGCTACCTTCCCGGGTTGACAATTAAGTGTTGAATTAGATAGTGCATATTTTACCCAACACTTTTCTCCAATATCTTAGCATTGTCATTTATATAGCATTACATTGGTAATTGAGTCATTTTCTGGTAGTCAGCTGTCTATTGTGGTCTACCCCAAGCCATAGGAAGTTTTCTCCGTAACAATATCAAACTGCCAATATTCAAAGGAACGGGTCTAGAAGACCCTGAGCAACATTGGTTTCTATTTGAAGCCGTATGGAGTGTTAAGCAAGTCCAGGATGATGCTGTGAAGCAACCGCAACTCATCACCACATTTAGAGATACAGCCTTGAATTGGTTCATGAAGTATTTTGTTGGACATAATAGAACCTTAGCATAGATTAAGGCTGCACTAGTGAGTGAGTTCAAGAAACCGAAGTCAGAATCCCGATGTATAATAGAACTAAAGGAAATTAAGAAAAAACCTAATGGGATAGTTTGGGAATTTGACCAAAAGTTTAAGACACTGTTGGACCAAGTAAGTTTCATCATAGCACCGCAACAACACCAAGAATGGTTTATAGTTGCATTGTTGCCCCATATCATACTGTCATTGATGCAGTAGAAAGTAGCTTCACAGGAAGAATCCTTGGAGATTGCGATGAAGTTAGAAGCTTCACCTATAGGAGAGACTAGCACTGGAATGTCTTAGATCCAGACATAGTTAGCTACCCTGACACTACAACTGCAAGATATGAAGAAGTTAAAAGAACGGAGACAAGAAGTATGGTGTACAGGATACATGGGATAAGGACACCGACCAAAAGTCTGTTACTTAATTCAGAAGTATGTGCGCACCCCTAAAAATCTATACTACAACTTTTGTAAGTCAGTTAGACATGATGAATCCAACTGTAGAGTATATGAGCTCATGCAGGAAAGGAAGCGAGACATGGAACATATGCGTGATAGTGGAGTATACCGAGTCCAAGAAGCAACTCCACAGAAGCAACATAAGCACAGTATGACCAAGGCACATACAGAGGTTGTGGAGGATTTTGGGGAAGATGAAGAAATATTGGCCCAGGACAAGGAAGGGGAAGAGGCCAGATGATCTATTACAACTGTGGCCATGCAGGTCACTTATCTAGACATTGTACTAATGAGTGTACCACTTGTAATTATTGTAAATATTTCAATCATATTATTGAGGAATGCCAAGTGTTAGTGGCAAAAATGCAGAAAAGAAAGCAAGATGCACCTAACCCAAACATTCAGTTGATCGCAGCAGAGAGAAGGGTTGTAGATCCAAGTATCAATGTAGTGACGCTAAGTGGCGCTGCCACGGGGAGAGATAGGCAAGAAGAATCTTCCACTTCTGGATGATTTGAAACTAAGCAGACCCTTGTTGAAACAATCTAGATAAGAAAAGCTACTAGGAAAACACATGCCTTCAACTTGGAGAAAAAAAAGAAGTCTTTGAAGAAGCGCAGGATATCTTTAAAGAGTCAGCACCCAGGTCACCAAGAATCCCGTTGTGCAGTGAAATACCACATATAGAGGATATGCCGGCAGCTTATGAGAAAACGTGCCACGCAGCAGAGACAGGCACCTTTGTTGTGCAGTTCCTACGGAGCTGCATGAAATTAGTAAAGAGCACAAATGCTGTAGCGGAGTTACAAAATTTATTAAACCAATATGAGCCAAGCAATGAAAAAGATACTTCCCAGGGCACAGTTCATCATATTAAGAGCCACAGAAGAATAGGAAGAGAAATGAGGATCAGTGCGCAGATAGGAGACTATGAGATGGATGAGATCATCCTTGATCTAGGATCTGAAGTAAATGTCTTAACTAAATAGACATGGCAGCATATGGGGATACCAAAGTTGTTATGGTCACCCATACAGTTGAGAATGGCCAACCAAGAGAAATTCATACCTTTTGGAAGGTTAGTCAATGTGATTGTTGACATTGATGGAGTGCGAAGTCATGCAGACTTCGAGGTTATCGAAATAGTGGATGATAGTCAGCCTTATCCAACACTATTGGGTATAGAATGGGAAATGGATAACCTCGCCATCATAAGCCTAAAAACTAAGAAGATGATCTTTGAAGGACATCATCTCAGGTCCATCACACCATTGGACCCTTCAGATGGAGAAAGATACAGTGAGCCGATTCAGGAAGAATCTAGAACTCAAGACATAGACCGCATCTACAAAATGACTATGAATGATGTTGACTACATTAATCCCACTATGGATGGAACTCTTAGTTGGCGATGTGACAGTTCTTGCATCTCAGACTCTGATGCAGGACTGGAGAATTGGAAAGGCCGCATGCATGAAGTATCTGCAAGAAGATGCATGCAGATCACGAAGTCTTTGCGCTGGATTGGAAAAGAGGTAAGTCCAATCCCCACCTACGATGGTTCATCTAATGTTTATTCATTTATCCAAGAATATACTATATCGGTTGTATATGAACATCGCATACCAACATTAGACATGGCACTGCGCGAGACACCTGCCAGATGGTGGGCTGCGCATAAGCACACATTGGCCACATGGGATCAGTGCAGACGCATGACATAGATCAGGTTCACTGAGAAGGTTGTACTGCCCTTTGAAAAATATAATGGACAAACGGATCCAAGGGATCATATTGAAATTTGTTCACAAGCATGGGATGAGAGACCACAGACAGAGGGTTCATCTATTTGTGCACACATTGGAAGAACAGATGCCAGAGAACTAGTACCTAGACATGGAGTTGCACAGAGGAACTATAGACTGGCCTACCCTAACTGCAAACTTCCAGAGAAGTTTCAGTTTTGAATATGACAGCCTCAGTATAAATGAAGCATTACAGGTCATCAAGGAAAGAATATTCAGAGAAGACTACCCAAGTATAAACGAGGCATTGGAAGAACTCAAATAGAGAGTGTTTGAAGATATAAAAGTTCTTGTGAACCTACAGCCAAAATGGGCCAGAACGATAGAGCATGCCCTTGAATGCTATAACCTTGTTGAAGATGAAGATGAACAACAAGAAAGCGATGAGGAGGATCCGTGCAATGTTAATATATCTGAGTCAGAAGGGGTGTGCGATGTAGAGGGACCTCAATTGGAAATTCCAGACATGAGTGGACTTGTGAAGATAAGAAAAGTGAACATTGGCGTAAGCGAAGAGTCAAAGTTCGCATCTATTGGAGACTACTGGGATGATACCATGGTTGCGGAGATCGCAGACCTTCTCCATGAATATCAGGATTTATTTCCGACAAAGTTTACATAAATGAAAGGTATTTTGGGTGACTTAGGGGTTATGAAGATACCTCTTAAGCTAGGCACAAAGCCTGTTAAGAAAATACCTATAGACTAGATCCTCGATATAAAGAAAGAGTAAAGGCATAACTTGATAAGATGCTCGATGTGGGGATCATTGAGCCGGTGGAAGAATCCGAGTGGATAATCCCGATGGTTATCCATGACAAGAAAACTAAGGGTGAGATTAGGATCTATGTGTATCTCAGGAAGTTGTATGATGCTTCACTGCATGACCCATTTCGCACTCCTTCTACAGATGAAGTCTTAGACAATGTTGGAGGGAATGAGGCATACTCGTTTACTGATGGATTTTCTGGATACCATCAGATAAGAATTGATCCAGTAGACAAGAATAATACCACTTTTTCCACTGAATGGGGGTCGTTCCAGTATACATTAATGCCCTTTTGTCTGAAGAATGCACCCGCCATCTTTTCCATAGTTGTTGTTGCAACATTTAAATATTTTATGCATAAATTTTTAGAAGCATATTTTGATGATTGGACTGTATTTTGGTTGCTGAAGAACCATTGTGAAAACCTAAGGATGATGTTAGTTAAGTGCAAGCAACATCAAATTTCATTGAATTTGAAGAAGTTTTTTTTTGTGTACCCTATGGCATTCTGTTGGGACACATTGTCTGTAAATAGGGCCTAATGGTAGATCATGCGAAGATCGTAGTAATTGTGAACTTACCTGCACCAACATCAGTAAAGCAGCTTCACACCACGTTGGGGCATATGGGTTACTACATGAAATTCATCAAAGGTTATGCGCAGATAACCGTGTCGATGGAGAAACTGTTAAAGAAAGACACGTAGTTCATCTGGAATGTAGAATGTGAGCAAGGCTTCGACACACTAAAATAGAAAATGGTAACTGCGTCGATCCTAGTTTTCCCAGACTAGGAGAAGCCATTTAATGTACATGTTGATGCTTCATGTATAGCATTGGGTGTTGTACTAACACAACTAGGAGAGGGAGGTATTGACCATCCCATTGCATTTTCAACCAGGAAGCTCTCATCTGCTGAAAGAAATATACGACCACTGAGAGAGAGGGTCTAGATATGGTCTATGCATTGCAAAAATTCAAGCACTATCTGCTCGATGCCCACTTCTCTATGTATACTGACCATTCAACATTGAAATACCTGGTCAATAAGCCAATGTTAGGGGGAAGAATCTGCAGATGGTTGTTACTCTCTCAGGAGTACGATTTTGAAATAGTGGTTAATCCAGGAAGCTTGAACTTAGGACCTGACCATCTTTCAAGGATTGAGTCAGGAGAGTAACCCACCAATATTGAAGACAGTCTACCTAGCGCGCAATTATTTGTTGTACAGATTGTAGATGACTACTACAAAGACATTGTTGATTTCTTGACTACTGGGTTAGCACCGACGAAGTTTACTACGTAGCAGAAGAAGCAACTGGTAGTAAGAGCAGTAGACTTCACCATAATTATAGGATAGCTATACAAATTGGGACCAGATGAAGTGTTGCATAGATGTGTGCTAGAACATGAGAAGCCATTCATATTGGCTGAGGCACATGTAGGTGTATCGGGACGTCACTACGCAGGAAGAGCCAATGTGTAGAAGATATTGCAAGTAGGGCTATGGTGGCCTACTATTCACAATGATGGAAAGGAACATTGCCAGAGCTACGATGTTTTCCAAAGAATAGGAAAGCCATAGCGGAGAGATGAAATGATTTTGAATCCGCAATTGACACTTTGGGCATTTGAGAAATGGGCCACTGATTTTGTGGGACCTATAAACCCACCAGGGAAGAGAACTGGGTCGAGATACATCATCACTTCTATTGATTATCTCACCAGATGGGCAAAAGCGAAGCCAGTGAAGGACTGTAGTGCAGTTATTGCTGCACAATTCATTTTTGAGAATATCCTTACTAGGTTTGGATGCCCGAAGGTTTTGATGAGTGCTCAAGGCACTCATTTTCTGAACATAACTATTGAGGCCCTCACTAAAGAGTTCCACATTTACCACCAGCGAAGTACGCCATATCATCCGCAAACAAATGGAACTGTGGAAGCTTTCAATAAGGTACTGGAGAATGCGCTAACTAAGGTATGCAATGTCAATAGGGATGATTGGGATCTATGCATTCCAGCTCTGTTAAGGGCATGCATAACTACTTGTAAGAAACTGACTAGCCATACACCTTTTAGGTTGGCCTATGGACAGGAAGCAGTGATGCCTATGGAGTACATTGTTCCCAGCTTGAGAATAGTTGCATTTACAGGCATGGAAGATCAAGAGGCACTTGAAGAAAGGCTCCTACACTTGGTTGGGTTGGAGGAAGATCGCTTCATCGCAAGATTTCACCAGCAAGTGCAGAAAGATAGAGAAAAAACATGGCATGACCGCCATATCAAGAGCAAGTCCTTTCAGGAAGGTGATCTAGTCCTTCTGTATGATAGCAAGTTTATGAAATTTCCTGGAAATTTTAAGATGCATTGGCTTGGTCCATATACTTTTATACATGTTACTAATGGTGGCGTGGTTCAGTTAGCCACGTTAGATGGAGACAATCTACTTGGATTAGTCAATCGAAGTAGGATAAAACCCTATTGGAATAGTCCTACTTCATAGAACCCTTAGTAGAATGAAGCCATGAAGTTTCAAAAAAAAAAAAAGAAAGAAAAAGAAAAGAAGAACCGCACAACTCAAAGCCCAAAAAGGTAGCTGCGTAGATCCAATGAACCAAAAGAAGATGCAATGCTCAGAACCAGGGAGCTCAACATGCCAAATTAACTATGCTGTAGTAGTGATGGTCCGCCACACTGTTCGACGCAATACTCCCATAAATTAGCCGTTAAAATTTCGGTCGAAAAACTAGTCGTTATACAGTGATTTTGTCGATGACCGCTTGAGCATTTAATGCAAAAATAACCATTTTGACACAGTTAATAAAGGAAAGGACCCAAATTCATGGAGGATTTGGCCAACGGACATGTCATTTAATGATTCTCTATCCCTTGAGGGGCATGGCTGGGCCTTGCTGTGCCTATAAATACTCCTGTATTTGGACTTGTGGGCATTACCGTCACTCTGAAATTTTCCTGCAAGCCATACTTTGAATTTGTTTACAGCAAGCCCTAAGTGATCCCGCCAGTTTGTTGAGCGATTACGCAGTGAATGTACGAAATTTCATCCATTGAGGAAGAATTCACAGTCAAGGAGACTGTGAAGGTGTTTAAATACAGAGGGATTGAAGCATTAATGAGAACCCCTGCTAAGAAAGTTTTTACTGAGCAAGGACAGGGTTCAAGACAATCACCAAGGCATACTACAATTCTACAAGATAAAGGAAAAGGACCAGTAGCAGAGAAATTGATACCAAATATGATGAGCTCCATAGAACCAGAGCTCTTATTGGGCGACAAGGAAATACCACTTAAGTTGACCCCTCAACATATATCACTGCGTGCAGAGGATGCACCGGCCATTAAGTTGTTAAAGAATGCAAAGTATGAGTTTCCTCTCTCACATATCTCGAAGCATGTGAATATAGAAAGGAATCTATTGGGAAAGATTGAAAAATGTAAGTTTGAGGACTTCGACCTGCTTTAGATGTAGAAGGACCCGGTTGAACCAAATTCCCCAAAGTTACAGCCAGATCAGTACATGTGCTGGAGGAAGGATGTAAAAGGAAATCCGGAGTAGTTGAATCAGGATTGCTTAATCTTTTGAGGCTCCTGCACTTCAACCGAACACTTGTATTGGAGAAAAATCACAAAGGCTTGGGGTAGACCAAAACAGACAGCTGACTACCAAAAATTAACTCAATTCTCATAACTATGCTATTATAAATGACAATGCTAAGATAATGGAGAATGTAACCAACCTCGATCCAAATGTTTGATGTAGATCCCCGTTGGAGCTTTCAATCCGTGCACTTGAATCTGCAAATTGGTCTTGACAACCAATATACAACAAGTACATATAATATATAAATGACATTAACATCATCAATAGAAATGGTCCATGATAGTATAAGTAAATGCAACCCAATGTAGAATAAACAATATTCACAACATTAATGGACGAGAATATGAGTATTTCTATTAATAAACAAGAAGAAGTACAATGTGATATGACCTCTTTCCGGAAACCAATCTGAACCAAGATCTGGATCAATCCACTTGTGCCTCCACCACTTCAATCCTCCATGAATGGAAAAATCAAACTATGGTAGGAGTTTGGTAGGTGAACATAAGGGGTTCACAACTACAAGGATCAATGAGTGTAAACTCAAGATAGGGAAAAAATCCACTAGAGTTCTCTTGCTTTTCTTTCTCCTCCTGTCCATAAGCCATATGTGCTCAATATATAATCCTCCCAAAGGTAAGTGAAAGGACACATTGAGGCATTTCTTGGGTAGATGGAGGGTCAAAGGTCACCCAATAACGGCTTTTTGGGAGTAAAAAGTAATAAACTAGTGATTTTTACCATTTTACATGCTACTCGCGGGCTATAGTGATGCAACTTGTGGGTACGCCCACTGTAATGATGCAAAAAGTGTACAAGGGAAAAAATAGGGAAAAATAGTGTCTGAAGGATATACAATGGTTCTGAGTCAGTGGAATGGATCCTCTAGGCCAAAGAGTGCTGATTCTCACAAGGTGGAAGATTACATTGTAACAGATTCCCCCTAATGTGTGAGGTTAGAGGCTAATGCTACGATGGCCGAAATACATTATAAAACTCAGAAGTGGAGTGATGGAAACATAAGTGGAAAGAGCAGCTCACTCATCATAGTACAATAGTATCTCTGAATACATGTCGGTATAGTACAACAATCTGATACAATGGCCATGAATAGGCAGTACATAATGGATATATGTCATAAGCGATCATAGCCATGATCCCTCTACAGTAAGATATGGTCTCCTGCTGAAAAGGAGACAACGGGTGCAAACTGGAGGTACAAATGGCTAATATTTGAGAGGTGATATCTTAGATGTAAAGTCAAAGTCATAGGTAGCATACTGAATGCCACTATCGCTTGGGGTCTTCTACACAAGTCTTTGACAGTGCAAGACCCATCAAGTGAATAAAGGAGTTGGGGTCGAACCTGATGTGACATCGTCTGATTACCGTTCAATGATGTTTACCATTAAAAAATGTGAGAGAACCCAACAATAATGAAAATGGGCATCAAGGCACAGAGTACAATTATCAAAGTGTGAATAGATGTGTTGAAGTCGAACACTAGGATGAATCCATCGAGTAGGGATCATTGATGTATTCCAAAAAATTTCAATGGTGAGAGAACCTGCCACTAATGACTACAAGCCTCAAGGTACTTAACCGAACTCTAAGCCTCAAGTCCTGAAATAAATGGGTTGAAGTCAATGGAACAAGACTCGCTGGAAGGAGGGCAATAATGCATCCCCCATCAACCAGCACGAGGTAGCAGCTACGCTGAAAGATTTGGAAGAACTCAGGTGAAACAGACTGACTCAATAAGGATGTCCAACATGCAATAGTCAAGAGATCTGAGGAGTGGCCGACTCTGGTTTCAGGACTTCCTTTGAACAAGAGCATGAACAGATGGATAGACTCAGGCAGCATAGATGACATAAACTGTATAATGCAGGAGGCATTACAAAGGGCTCCATAATGACTAGAAGCTTAACCAATCGGTGGAGTAAATGTAGAAACAAGTACATCTCCTAAGGTCCAACTATAGTCCCGACTCATAATGTATGGAGTGGAATGAATGCTCTATTCAAAGGTGACACAACAACTGCCAACAAGAAGTAGTATTCATAATCCCGTTCGGCGTTTTGGAATATTTGATTTTTTTGGTCTTTTTCATATTTGGTGAAAGCTTGAAAAAGAATAAAATTGCTTATAGTACAACAAGTGAGGGAATGCGTGTCAAATGGAGAGCATACTAGTTCCAAGCAATGGAACATACCTATGACCAATGCAAGGAAGTGCACGTAGGATGTGGACACTTGGGGGTGTGTTCCCTCAGGGTCAAAAGGTCATCAAATTGTGAAGGACAAATGGAAGCTCTGTAAGGCTCGACAGGGAAAAGTGCTCAGGAACCAAGCTAATAACTGAGTAAGTGGGAGCCGACACAAGGCTCAAGTGGCAAGCAGGATGATGCAATGCAATCATAACATGATATAACTTAGGGGAGTCCTTAAGGGAGATGGCCAGCATAAGACAAAGTAAAGTATGAGTCTTTATCGCAACGTCATGGTGTAACTACAAAGGACTCCCAATCCTAAGGACAAACAATAGCATGGGAACCAGAATGCACAAAGGGGTTCTAACTAGGGTACCCATGTTCGAAAAAAGCCCTACCGCCACATAACGACACTTCTATAGCAGTGTGAAGGTTCCGTGTCGGTTACAAAGCGGGGTCACAACTAGGGTCTGTGAAAATGGTCAAATGTATACTGCATGTGGAAATGGCATCTAACCTATCTGTCAGGTGTGAAACGTACTTGTCGTAGGTGTGAAATGGTCCAAAACAACTTTTGCCGAAGAAATCTGTGAAAAAATTCTACTCCATGACATTATATTAGTCCAAAATGGCGAAAAAGGATGAAAACTATAAACAAGTGGGCCCTGAAAATTATAAATAGTAATAAAAATTTACAATTTACAATTCATTTTTACCATTTACCCATTTGGAGCTTTGTGGTTAGTTTTCACCTTGAAGTTCAATTGTCGATTCTGGGAGCTACAAGCGTCCGTTCATCGAACCGTCTAGAGCAGGTTGGTAGTCTCATCCATACCTTTAATTTCATTGCATTCATTTTAGTTTTCAACAGTGGGATTTTTAGTTTGGCCAAGCCCTAAATGGCTTTGGTGCTACCTGTGGGCTATTACTATGTGGGTTGCGGGTAGGGCACCATATGCACAGTCAACGCACAGGTTGACCGTGGGTACTCGCAATTGTATACAAATTAGCTAGCAGGTACGCCTGTGAAGCTGATTTTGCAAATAAAATTGACTAAAATGCTTGTTTTTTCTCACTCCAAGATGGTCCTAGAGTGGAGGGATAGGGATAATGACCAAGTGGATGAGGCTGTGCGCAACGATGTGTAAGCACAGCAAGCATTGCAAGCATGTGGGTTGTACAAATTCTAGAGTATAGGGGGTTTGAGGGCCCAAAACCTACTACTTTGCTGCTTGATAGACTCTTGGGATTTTGATGCACATAACTTCAATATCAATGGGAAAATACTCACACTGGAAGTGGAAGACATCTACTTCATTACCGGTTTGTCCCGTCAAGGTGAGGTGGCCAGTCTTTGGTCTCATACTGTGGGTGGTGGGATCACCATCCTTGATTACATAGCACAGTATTGTTCCACAAACACATGAGCAGTGGGAAGTCAGGTACCCATCAATGCCATTGTATATCTGAGCATGAAGATCATTGTGACTACCTTAGTGCGAATAATGGGTTCAAAAGCTCTGCAGCAGGCATCCAAGCCAGTGATGTTCTATGCATCACAATGCATGCATCCTATAGTATTTGATTGGTGTACCACACTACTGGGTTCTATGAAGACCCAACTGATAGAATGCAAAGAAGGGAATGCCAAAAATGTCGGGTATGGCAGTATCTTGTGCAGCTTCTTCTTTGAGAGAGTTTCGGGGCTTAGTCTGAGGGTGGATGTCCCTCCTCATAGTCTCTGCGATCCAGCCCTGACCTGATGGGATGAGATCTTGACACGACAGGTGGTGGTCATTTGGCATCACCATATACTGAGGAGTTCTTCCATTGGTGGGATCGACAGGTCATTGCCATAGAGGACTATCCCTATGCAGCGATAGACTTCCGCTAGGATCGGGACATGCCACTCCCACCAGACGCAGTGTTCAGAGACCTTGGTGAGTACTCTTTTTAAATTTTTGTTATTAAATTTTTATGGATTTTTTATTATAGATGTGAATGCAAAAATCTTTTTGGTGGTAGTATCACATGCTAATGGTCGATAGTTTGCTCGTAGACAAGGGCCCAGTGAGACCTGAGGGATTCCTGAGACATGGTCGTCAGGGCAGGGGTGATGAGGCAGGTGATGCTGCAGTAGGGCGCGCTCTATAGACCTTGCAACGCAACCTATCACGGATGGTTTCCAGGGTTCTGCAGATAGAGGTGGCGCGACTACCTGAGGCCATGTAGCACCAAGTAGTGGGGGTTCTGGGTGACTAGGTGCGGTTACTGCAGCAAGTAGCCAATGCAGTTCATTATTTCTATGAGAAACATCCTGTCGGGGCGGTAGCTAGGCCTCTTCGTAGGCAGTAGATATCCCTGGATCTCATTTTTGTATCAATATGTATATTTGTGAGGGCTATGGGCTCCAGTTTTGTATGACACTACCATTTTTGGACATATTTATATATAAACTATGGTTCTCCGGTTCTACGATATGTGTGTATGTACAAATGTATGAATGTCTCTTTTGCTTGTGTGCTTCATTATGAATGTGATAAATTCCAATCTAATACATAGTTAGCGTATGCATCAGATATATGATTAAGACTTCTCAGAACATGAATGTATGTAATTGAAACAAAATGTCTCTCCAAGAGTCTTACCTTTAGGAATTTCCATAGTAGTGTAGGGTCTCACACACAGTACTACCCATTCAAATGAGACACAACTAGTTGTGAATCTAGGTAGACCTCTAAAGACTGGACGCCATATGAAATAGCATCCCGAAGTAGCTCAATGACAGCACTATACTCAGCCAGATTGTTAGATGTAGAATCGAGACAAGCATCTCCTGAGGACACAACTAGGTGGTCAGGTGAGAAAATAACCCAGGCAGCAGAAGCAAGTTGCTACATATGCTACCTAGCACCATCCGTGAAATCTAAGAACGTAGGAGATCCCGTTGACATCTGTCAATCACATGGAAGCTAATCAGCAAACCCAAAAACCGAAAAAGAAAGCTAAACTATGTACAGAAACAACTATACAATAGTATACAAAAGTATCATCCTGAACTAGAGGTTCAAGCATAATACCGCTTGAGATAGAGCCCATTTCTAGGCTCCTTCAAGACAGTCCCCTCATAGTCTTCTAATTCATAGGCTCCTTTTTCCAGGACATGCCTCACAATGTAAGGACTGTGCCACATGGGGTTGAACTTGCCTGACCCTAGGGGTTCTTTAGCTTCATCATATAAGAGGACCAAGTCACCTTCAACATACTTCCGGCGATGGATAGACCTATCATACTGAACCTTGACACGATGTTTGTTGGCATCTATGGCCACAGCGGCAAGTTCCTCAAGGTGGATTAAACATTGCTCAATACCTGTCGTATCAGGGAGGAGATCTATGGCCAGTTTAAGTGAAGGGATTTCACATTCAATCGGTAAAAGTGACTCCACACCGTGAACTAGTTGTAACGATGAGAATCCGGTGGCAGTCTTGACTGCGGTTCAATATGCCCACAAAGCAGGATATAACATGATGTGCCAATTGTTCTTGCTTTGTTGGATGGTATGCAAGAGAATGGTCTTCAAAGACTTATTAAGTGCTTCAACTTGACCATTCGCTTGGGGATAGTAGGAAGACAAGTGTTCTTGATGAAACCCAAGCTTAAGAGACAAATCCTTCATCATCTTGTTTTGAAAGTGACTGCCATGTTCAGTGACAATCTCTTTTGGAATACCGAAATGAGTGATAATTTGATTGAACATGAAATGGGCTACAGTAGCATCGTTGGATTTTACGGTAGGCATGGCCTTAGCCCATTTGGAAAAATAGTCCACGGCCACTATGATATGGTGATGCCCCCTAGATGAAGCTGGTTTGCAATCCATGAAGTCCACCCCCCACTTAGTGAAGGGACCGACGGTGACGACCGGATGAAGGGGCACTGGATGCGAGTGTATATTTCGAGAGAACACCTGGAAAGGGTGGCATCTCTTCACATCGTTAACACAATCCTTAAAGATTGAAGGCCAGAAGTAACCAGCTCGTATAATACACTAGGCTGTAGCAAGCCCAGATAAGTGACTGCCACATGCCCTTGCATGGCAATCATTAAGCACCCGCTCCACTTCTTCATGAGTTAAGCAATGACGGAGAATAGAATCCTTTCCTCGGAGATACAAAGTGTCACCGACGATGGTATAGTCTTTAGCATGATGTTTCACACGTCGTCGCTCGTCTCGTGAATAATGCGGAGGAAACTTCAAAGTTTGGAGATATACAATGACATCCCCATACCAAGGGTCTTCGGAAGAGATAAGAAATAAGTGCTCATCCACAAATGAATCTTCATGAATGACATCCTTATCAAGTCTCGGGAGGTCCGACATAAGCTCAGCAAACACCAACGATTTCATCGATTTCACCAAGGCAAAATCGAGATCGAACTCCTTAAGGATCACAATCCATTTATTATACTTCCCCCCTATAAGGCGTTGTGATAGCACAAACTGAAATGGATTGATGTGAGCTACAACTGTGGTTGTTCTAAGCAAAATGTAATGTCGTAACCGCTGGACTGTATGGACAGTCGCAAGTTCCATCTTTTCCATGTGAGTATATCTTAGCTCAATGTCTACTAGATTTCGACTGAGGTAATAGATAACATGCTCGATGAGCGTGTCATCAACCTGAACCAAGACCATGCCAATCGTCTCTTGAGACACGGCCACATAAAGGATAAAATCTCGTGCGAAGTTTGGTGGACTAAGCACAGGGGCCGATATCAAATCTTTCTTAAGGGCGTCGAAAGACTGCTGGGTGTTGAAATATTGTAACTTCTAAGAATATTATATTTGTACTTTATTATTCTGGAGATGTTTCATTCCTCCATGAAGACCTTATAGTATATCCGAAGATGTTTTATTCCTCCATGGATAATGTGGTAACTTGGGTTATTAGACTTCCCTAGTGGGGGTAGGCCCTGTATGAGTCATGTGGGTTAAAGGGGTTATTAGACCACCCTAGTGGGGTCGGCGCTGCCACATTATGTTAATTGATTAAGTTGGGGCCAACCTAGTTAATGTAAAATACAAGTCGGAGTTGTGTATAAATAGAGGAGGTGTGTTCCTCATTTAACACACACTACACTCACTTGTGAATAACGCATAGGTGAGGGATATATATGCTATGGAGGAGAAGGAGCTCATGTCTAGGGTTTACATCTTTGTATTTGTTGGCCATCTATATTGAGGAATCTTTGCTGGGTTTTCTACCCCATGAGGGTTTCCCAGGATAAATCTGTGTCTCTTGTGTTTATGTTGTGCTTGTTGTTCTTTCAGTGATCCTGTATATGCTATTATTGTGAAATGAAATGAAATGCTGATATTTTCTGTCTTAGCATATTGAATTTTAACATGGTATTAGATCTAACCTGAAGGAAGGCAATGTATGGCACTTACGAAACATGATTCACTTATGACAATTTGAAGGTTAGGGTTTTAAATAGCAAAAACTAGTCATCATGGAACTTTCACTATAAATCCATTTTGGCGAAGGTTCAAGATCTAAAAACTTTACCAATTGTAGCTAACATCCCGCTGTACCTTGTGTCCAAAGGAAATCCTCTAATTCATTGTACTTTGTTATTTATGATCAGTACAAGTTAGGGTTTCTACCTCTTCTAGATCTCAGTCATAAACAGGTGACCTAGAAAAAAGGTCACAACTTGGGCTAGGAAGCTCCAAATGAAATTTCGTAAAAAGTGACAAGTAGAGAAAGGACTGTAGTTTCTCAGGTGAGGTTTTCAGAGGCCGAAGTTGAACCAGTGACACATGGCATGCCGTACAAGTTTGCTCTCCTGTTTTATCCCATAAAGAGGTCACATTGCGACACTTGGCATAATTCTCTCTCAGAAAATCCAATTGAGGTCAAAACTATGGGGTTGGAAATATGACAAGTCAGGCTACCACATGTATAATTTTTAGACCTTGTCGATTTGTAATTTCAGAGATGCACTAGAAACAATCAGGGCTTCAGATAAAGTTGGAATTTGTGGAATCGGAGTCCATGGCTGAATGCTCCTCATAAAAATCAAAATTTAGAGACCAAGATCAAATTTTTTGGTTGAGAAGAAGGCTGGGCTTGATCAAACCCTAGTTCAGGATTTTGATTGGGAAAGTGAAAAATTAGGGCTTTTACAAAAGTTGTAATTTTTGAAGTCTATGACCACGGCTGGAAGCTCCTCAGAAAAATCAAATTTTAGAGCTTTGGATCAAACCTTTTGATTGGGTAGAAGGGTGGGCTTCACCAAACCCTAGTTCGGGATCCTATCCAGAAGATCCAGAAGTTTCAAAGGCAATTTTGAGGGGTCAAATTATGAATATTTCAAAGTTGAAGTATGCTAGCTTGATCAGCTTAGCAAGGCGCATCTTTCCATCCATCCAGAAGTTTGAACTTTTAGGTTTTCTCTTACAAACCCTAATCCAGCTCCATATCCAGTTTCAGCAAATCAAAGTGGATTGGGTTAAAAGCAATCCTGACAGGTATGACTTGAGGGGATACAGGTATGTGTTGAAATCTGTTCATGGTTAAGTTTATGATATGTTTGTCTTCATGTTATTGAGGTTAGTACAATTATGATTGTTTGATAATTAATGCATGTGAATGATAGAAGGCATTCATTGATTAAGGTTATGACACTTATGATTGTACTAATGCACTTGTGGTGTTGTATGAAGATGATATTGTCTACTAACAAGATACAGGTACATCAAGAAAGACAAATCAAGTTCTATGACCGTGATGACATGAAGACAAAGACTCATCCATAGTCATGGATCTCATAGAAGCTCTTATTATGAGGTATGTATGAATTTGTTCTACTATGCTTAACCTATGAGATGTGCAAGTTCTAGCACAAGGTCTCTAAATCATTGAAGAGAACACAGAAGATATTGTTTGGGTATGTTAAGACATAACCAAGTTTGATAATTGAGGCATGTTTTCCTATATCAAGTTAGAATCATACCTTGTTAGGATCTTAGGTAAGTATACCTATGTATGAAATGATCATGACCATACATAATGTTTTGATAACACTATACTAATGAATGTATGATTATGTATGAGATCATGATGATGACACTAGTGCACACTTTAGCATGCATAGTGGTCCAGGATGGATAGAAGTTCGAAATAGAGATCAAGTGGGAGGAAACCACACAAACATAAAAGATAAGTATTTAAGTTGTCATTTGAATTACTTCTTGAATCTCTGAATAGTAAATGATATTGCTCGTAGTAGTTGTATGCATTCCTAGAATATATCATGATGAGTGTAAACATTTATATAGCATTGAATAGTATACTGCTAATATGCATATGATTGGTAAGTTGGACAAACATTCCATTTTTGCTTGTCTAGAATGAAACCTCTTTGCTTACATGCTGAGAGTTGTGCACGCTCTCAATAGTATGTTCTGGTAGAGATGGAAGGCATCTAGATAGCCACTGTATGCATACATGATATGGAAAAGTGTTGTGTCAAAGTACTGGTCAAGATAGTTGCATAACTATGTGAATCATATCTGTATGCATAATAGATTGCCATGTCAAACATGATTTGATGATTATGAAGTATTACTAATCATGTAATTAACTTTGATTTGTAGGAAAGATCGTGAAGAATGATGAACACCGAACAAGTGATGGATGTTCAACAAGAAGATTTACAAATCAAACATACTATAGAAGGCTCATGGCCAGAAGTTTCTCTTAAAAAGAGGAAGAGGATTATGACGATTTGTTTGCTCCAAGTGGCTAGATAAGACCATTATCTTAATGGTGTAATTAAAGAAGAAGTGCGAATCGAGAAAAATCCCAGGATTAAATTGAAGAAATCTATGCACAGGTACCCAGGATCGATAGTCATTTGATGAGCTTAATGATCACCATGGGTGATGTGGATTTCAACCTTTGATACAAAGGTTGAAGATGGTGTATATATTCAGATGACATTCTTCTCTTAGATGAATGCAAGAAGGAACTCACCACAAAGTTTGAATGATCTTGAGGCTCATATCAATAGACCCATCTAATGGGAGATGGCATGGATAGATATACAAAAGATCACTCAGAGTAGGAATGATGTTCAGTCACAGAGGGAGAATTGATAGCTTCTTGACAAGATTGGGATTTATCAAAAGTAAAGCTGATCCGAACCTTTATCTTAAGGTTATGGATGATGAAAATGTCATACTATTACTATATGTGGATGATCTCTTTTTGACGGGGAATAAGAAACAGATCATGAAAAGCAAGAAGAAGCTAGCTACGGAATTTGAGATGAAATATCTCAGATTGATACATTACTTCCTAGGTTTGGAAGTATGGCAAGGCCCAGAAGGAATCTTTCTCAACCAGGGAAAGTATGCTATGGAAATCTTGAGAATATTTGATATGTTGGAATGTAAGGACATGACCATGGATTCCAACTTGAATCTTTTAACTGATGACTCATCAAAGTTAGTGGATGTAACTTTGTACATATAGATTATTGGGTCATTGATGTATCTAACGAATACTAGGCTAGATATATGCTTTGCCATGAACACCTTGAGTCAGTATCTAGTGGAACCTAGGCATGTTCACCTGATAGCTGCAAAGCAAGTGATGAGGTACCTAAAGGGTACGATAGACTTTGGTCTATGTTGGAGATCATGACTTCAGATTGTATGGATACAAAGATGTTGATTGGGCAGGAAGTGTATCAGACAAGAAGTGTACATCGAGAAGATGTTATTGTCTGGGATCTGCCATGATCTCGTGGTTTAGCAGGAAGCATTCTAGTGTGGCTCTCAGCACAGCTGAAGCGAAATATATAGCTGCTTGCTCTGCCAGTTGCGAAGCGATATGGATTGGAAGTTGTTATCAGGATTATTTGACTTAGAGATGGACTCCACTGTGATCCTGTGTGACGACCAGAGTTGTATCAAGATGGCAGAGAATCCTGTGTTCCATGATAAGTCAAAGCATATAGAGATCCGATATTTTTATATATAGGATATGGTGCAGAAAGGAGCTATCAAGCTCGAGTATGTGAGCACTGATGGACAAGTTGCTAATGTATTGACCAAACCTCTGTCTCGAGTAAAGGTTGAGTATTTTTGAGACAAGCTTGGTGTCGTTCAGAAGGGCCTTGCTCGAAAGGGGGAGTTATGTGGTCAATGATGATATTTGGATACTGGTGTGGATACCTGTATCGATGATGAGATTGCTTATATTGACAGTAAGGTCAATGATGAGGATACATGTGTTGATATGGATACTTGCATCGATGATGAGGATATGTGTATCGCTGATGTGATAGGACTACATCGTCCCTGAACATTTGGTTCAAAAGGTACTTGATAGGACTGCATCGTCCCTGAACATTTGGTTCAAAATGTACGTGATCGGAATGCATCATCCCTGAACCTTTGGTTCAAAATGTACATGATAGTACTGCATCGTCCTTGAATATTTGGTTCAAAAGGTATGTGATAGGACTGCATCATCCCTGAACATTTGGTTCAAAAGCTACGTGATAGGACTGCATCATCCCTGAACATTTGGTTCAAAAGGTACGTGATAGGACTGCATTGTCCTAAACATTTGGTTCAAAAGCTACGTGATAAGACTACATCATCTTTGAACATTTGGTTCAAAAGGTACATGATAGGACTGCATCGTCCTTGAACATTTGGTTCAAAAGGTACGTGATAGGACTGCATCATCCTTGAACATTTGGTTCAAAAGGTAGGTGATAGCACTGCATCGTCCCTAAACATTTGGTTCAAAAGGTACGTGATAGGACTACATCGTCCCTGAACATTTGGTTCAAAAGGTAGGTGATAGGACTGCATCGTCCCTGAACATTTGGTTCAAAAGGTACGTGATAGGACTGCATCGTCCCTGAACATTTGGTTCAAAAGGTACGTGATAGGACTGCATCGTCCCTGAACATTTGGTTCAAAAGGTACATGATAGGACTGCATCATCCCTGAACATTTGGTTCAAAAGGTACATGATAGGACTGCATCATCCCTGAACATTTGGTTCAAAAGGTACGTGATAGGAATGCATCATCCCTGAACATTTGGTTCAAAAGGTACATGATAGGACTGTATCGTCCTTGAACCTTTGGTTCAAAATGTACGTGACTGGATTGCATTGTCCATAGACATGAGACTTGTCTAAAATTGATAAGGATTGATCATCCTGGAAGTAGAACTGGATTGCATCGTCCATAGACATGAGACTTGTCTAAAATTGATAAGGACTGATCATCTTGGAAATCGATCTGGATTGCGTCCTCCATAAACAAGAGACTTGTCTAAAATTGATGAGGATTGATCATCCTGTAACTAGATCATGTGTATTGTAGATTATGCTGCTATGATGATGTTGTAGATCGAGATGATACAGATGATCTAGATGCTATAGATCGAGATGATCCAAATGTTGTATATCGAGATGATCCAGATGCTGTAGATCGAGATGATCCAGATGCTGTAGATCGAGATGATTCAGATGCTGTAGATCGAGATGACCCAGATGTTGTTGATCGAGAGGATCCAGTTGATGATGTGAGGTTGTTGATCGAGTGATCCTAATGATGATGTTACTATAGCTAATCGAGTGTTGCAGAAGGTAAAGACTCAATACCAACGATGCTGATACTCCAGTATTGAAGACCTAAAGATATTCCAGTAACTGGTTAAGTTACTGATGATGTTGAGAAACCTTTTAATGATTTATAGATGTATCATGTATGATGTTGATGACTCCTTGCTACTGAAGATGTTGTTATAATATCCTTCTCATTAAGGGGGAGTGTTGAAATATTGTAACTTCTAAGAATATTATATTTGTACTTTATTATTTCGGAGATGTTTCATTCCTCCGTGAAGACCTTACAGTATATCTGGAGATGTTGTATTCCTTCATGGATAATGTGGTAACTTGGGTTATTAGACTTCCCTAGTGGGGGTCGGCCCTGTATGAGTCATCTGGGTTAAAGGGGTTATTAGACCACCCTAGTGGGGTCGACCCTGCCACATTATGTTAAGTGATTAAGTTGGGGCCGACGTAGTTAATGTAAAATACAAGTTGGAGTTGTGTATAAATAGAGGAGGTGTGTTCCTCATTTAACATACACTACACTCACTTGTGAATAGTGCATAAGTGAGGGAGATATCTACTATGGAGGAGAAGGAGCTCATGTCTAGGGTTTACATCTTTGTATTTGCTGGTCATCTATATTGAGGAAGCTTTGCTAGGTTTTCTACCCCATGAGGATTTCCCAGGATAAATCTGTGTCTCTTGTGTTTATGCTCTGCTTGTTGTTCTTTCAGTGATCCTGTATATGCTATTATTGTGAAATGGAATGCAATGCTGATATTTTCTATCTTAGCATATTGAATTTTAACACTGGGCTCACTCATCCCAGATAAAAGGTGTGTCTTTCTTCAATAAGCACGCGAAACCTTTGGTAAGATTAGCATAATTGACTACAAATCGATGCAGAAAAGTAGCTCTCCCTTGGAGGCTCTGAAGTTTTAACAAGTTGCGCGGAGGAGGCAACCGAAGTATTGCCTCAAATTTTAGAGGATCGACTCTAATACCCTCTTTTGAAACTATGAAGCCTAGAAGGTGACTAGTCCTTACAGCGAAGATGCATTTATTGGGATTCAATCAAATTTTGTAGTGTATACATCGTTCGAGAATCATACGGAGGTGCTTGGGGTGGTCTGCTCTCTTGCGAGAATGGCCAGCAAGATCATCCAAGAAAACTTCCATAATCTTCTTAAGATCATGAAAGGCGTAGGTCATGGCTCGCTGAAACGTAGCTCCAGCATTTTTAAGGCCGAAGGGCATTTTCTGATATGCAAACGTTCCCCATGGACAAATGAATGTCGTCTTATGTTGGTCCTCGAGTTTGATCTCAATCTGGTTATATCTAGAAAAGCCGTCCATGAAGGAAAAAATCTCACTTTCGATGCAAGCATCCAAGATTTGATCTATGAATGGTGTGGGGAAAATGTCTTTCGGACATGCATGGTTCAAATCTCTAAAATCGGTGCATACACGGATCATTCCGTGCTTCTTATCCACAGGAATGGGGTTTGAAACCTATTTGGTAAAAGGAACGGGGTAGATGAAACCAACTTTGAGCAGTTTCTCCACCTCTACCTTGATAGTGGCTTCCTTCCTAGGGTTCACAGCACGTAAGCATTGTCGAACCAGTTTAGCATTAGGATACATTCTAATCTCATGTTCAACAATGCGGGGGTCTATTCCTGGCATCTCCTCATATGACCAGGTGAAAGCTTCCCGGAGTTCTATAAATAATTCAGTGTAAATAGCAATCTCCTCAGGAGTGCAATCATCACCGATGTAGACATTTTCCACCTTTCTAGGAGTACGAGAGATGTTGATCGACATGGTTGGGGAAATATTGGCCATATTCCCCTCCGCAAAAACATCATGCGACTCCAAAAGTGCCACAGGGTGACCAACCATCTCTGCTAGAGTCATCCTAAACTCTTCTTGCTCAGCGAGCTCGAGGTTGGGAAGGAAATAACAGCGATGATGCATATCCTGCCAAGGCCTCTCACTACCACACATGGCCTCCATAATAGCTTCATCAGATGGCAAAGTATCATCAAGGAAATCATGTGAACAAGATGAGTTGGCTACCCAAACTAGCAGTGTAATGGGTTCTTCCTCGATTATCCGAGAAGAAGAGAGATCCGGCTCTGCAGTGGCTTGTTGAATATGTTGGTAAGCAAGCTTAGCTACAGACAGTGGCATAGACATCCCGATATGCGTAATGTTTCCAGACGTGGAACTCGTGGATGGTAAAGTCCATGGATCATAAAAATAGGAAGTCCGGAATAACATATTATGCAAAGGAGGAGACGCATCATTAGTAATGGTTCCAAGAAAATTCACAGGTGCGGAAAAATCATAAGCTCCCATCAATGAAGGGTACATGCCAACACCCATGTTCCCAGTTGCCGGCTGAGAATGAGTAACCTGCGGGACTATGGATCCCATGGATGCAGTGGAAAAGGAGTTAATGAAATCCAGTTGATCGATGGTCACAATCTTTCCTTCGTGAGGAAAGCAGATAACTTTGAATATAGTGGATGCGATAGCTTTCATAGCATACATCCAATTCCGACCCAGTAAAAGGTTGTAGTTGATAGGCGCATCAACCACCTCGACTTCAATAGGCACATACTTACCTCCCAAGGAGAAAACAAGGAAAGGGATAATTCCATGCGACTTAAATGACTGACCGTCGAATGTAGTGAGTGTGGTTCTAGACGTGAGTAGAGGAGGAGAGCCAAGAGCTTTCCAACAAGTTAACGACATTATTGATGCAAAAGCACCTTCGTCAACCATAGTACGTTTAACAAAAGTCTGAAGGGACACTACCTAGATTTGAAAATCCACGTGGTAAGGTAAGTGAGGTTGAACATCAGTAGTATCGAACTTGATAACACTGGGACTTCCCCCATCCTGAACTCCTAACGCACTCAAAAGGGCATGCTTCTGAGAAGGACAGGCCTGCAAAACTTCAAGAGCCGACATGGCACATGGATTTTGGCCCAAATCTTCTACAATGGAGTAGTTCTGGGTGGCTCGAGCATTAGGATTATGCGTAGAGCGCTTGAGAACACCTTTCAGTGTCCGTGGCATATTAGAGGGCTTATCAATATGCAAGGAACTGTTAGGAGGAGGGGGAGGCTCACTCCCCATATTAGGTCGTGGTGCACCATAATTGCCTTGACAAGTAGCAACACTAACCTCCGATTGAACCATGTTCACAGATCCATACCCACCAATATGTGCTCAATATATAGTCCTCCCAAAGGTACGTGAAAGGACACATCGAGGTGTTTCTTGGGTAGATGGAGGGTCAAAGGTCACCCAATAACCACTTTTTGGGAGTAAAAAGTAATAAACAATTGATTTTTACCATTTTACATGCTACCCATGGGCTATAGTGATGCAAATTGTGGGTACGCCCACTATAATGATGCAGCAAGCGTACAAGGGAAAAAATAGGGAAAACTAGTGTCTGAAGGATATATAATGGTTATGAGTCAGTGGAATGGATCCTCTAGGCCAAAGAGTGCTGATTCTCACAAGGTGGAAGATTACATTGTAACAACACTAGCGCTAAATGTGGCGGTGCGCACTCTGATGTAGCACACCAACCAAGGATACATATGGTTGGGTTGCAATATTGACCTGAACATCGACCTAATCCACCACATCATGGGGCTAAGAAAGCGAGGCGATGACCCCAAGCTATTTTTTCAAGGAAAAAATAGGACAAGGAGGTCGTTGCGAAGATGAATAAATCACACACCGTCATGAAAGGAAAGAGAGGATTTTTCATAGACGACATCAATGATGAGGCTACGCAGTTCATAACACAACTGCTAGCAGGAAAGATTCTATGAAAAGCAAGACCTACTGAAGTACCCGCTAGATCAGTGCTCCTTGGGGAAATTGTCACGACGGGAGAAGATTTAACTAGTGTCAGTACCTGTTAAATGAATTTCTGGAAGAATTGAGTGATACACAAACACATGGAAACAATTTCCAATATACCTAGTTGATAGTGTTGATATCATTTGTAGGGTGGAAGGACCCAAAGCATTATGTTGGGTTGGTCACATACAACAATAATTGTAGAGGATCCCGTTATGCCAACCTTTGGGCGAATTTGATAGAAGAAAGACAGTGCGCTTCATATGAAGTCTTCTACACATATTATGAGTAGCTGTGTGAAGTCATCATTGTCAAGCCACGGATATCAAAAGAGGTAACAACTAAATATTTTCACACTGTCAATTTTTCCACTGATATGCACTCTATCTACATTTCAACAAAAGCACAGAAGAAGAACCCATAATGGTTCCAAGGGAACTACCACATGGACAAAGAAGACATCGACACCATTATGAAGGAATGGATACCTGAATTTAAATTCGAAGGAGTTGTGGAAATCAAGAGTGATTCCGCAGAGAGTAATCTCATTCATACACCTATTGTTGAAGAGCCGTGGTCAGGAAAAAGGAAGGAAGCCGAGAGTCCTGTACAACAAAAGGCACAGAAGAAGAAGCAGAAATCCATTAAGGGCTAGTCAAAAGCCAAGCTCCATGGTGATGATTACGAGATGATCACATCTATGGTCACTGCGCAGATGGAAGATCTGTTGGCCATCAAATATAAGAAGGATGAGGCCATTCAAGAGATTTTGTAGAAGAACCTCACCACGCTACAAGTCATAACATAAAAGTTTGAGCAAGTCCAGCGCAACTTGCCCTTATCGCGAGACTCACAGTCGGAAGGAAGTTCAGGGGACACTTCGTAGCCAAAGTAAGCACCCCTCACCCTGACCTTGGCATCAAAACCACGCATAGTCCAACTTGAACCGCTAGGCATAAGGTTACCATGTGAACCGCTAGCTTCAAACAACATACAACATGTGGACATTGACATCTCAATGCTTCCAATGGAGGGTCTACATAATTTCCACCTGTAGGTTGTGGAGGAGATCCATGAGAGAGATGTAGTCGCTAGAATGAGCACCATGAGTTAGTTGCAAACTATAAGCAATTGCAGGAATCAAGCTTAAAGAGGACCATGAAACTTCAAGATGAGCACGACCAATGAATGAGATTAGAGCATATGATCACTTCAGTAGTCACGGAGATACCAAAATGCAATGAGCAGCCAGAACCTGCAGATATTGTCCTTAAGATCGGCTCAGTGGTCAGCGATCTTAAGGTTGAGATGAAAGATATGAAGATCATTTACCAAGTGAAGATTGTTATGTTGGAAGCGCAGAATCAGCCGAAGACACCACCCGATTAGCAATAGCTCAGAGCAAAGGAAATGAAAACTGCAGCAGAGATTATAGCCAGTGAAGTGGCTAAGTGCCAAACTCTACTAGACAAGGCGACAAAAACGTTTACTGCACTGGAAGAGGACCCACAGTTGTTGGAACTTAAGAACACTTTGAAGGAAAAGTAGGCCACATTAGAGGCCCTGGACATGGAGGTGAAGGCACTCCAACCACGAGATAGACTAAAAAGATATCTCGAAGTTAGAGAATTGAAAAAACAAGTTCAAGTGTTGAGAGATAGGGAAACTAAAGTCGGAGATAAATCGTAGCCCCTGCAAGAAGAAGCCCATGAACTAACAGAGAAAATTGAAGAAGCATTGAGGGAACTCCACAAAGGACAAGATTCAGTACAAGAGCAAGCGGAGGATGAAATAACATATGATGTGTTGGATAACATCAAGCAAATTGAGCATGACACCAAGGAAATGGTTGCAAAGTTGAGTGCAACATATCAAGAGTTCGTTGCAAAGTTAACTCCGCAGGAGGATGAGTAGCTCGGTGAAGCAGAAGTTGAAAGTGGCTCGGGGGCGAGCCACATGTAAGTGTTAGGGTCTTGTTGGGCCTGGCCCAAGTAAGGCATTTTGACAAAACAGTTTTGGAACTGCGAAGTTGAGCACAGTTCAGATTAAGACTTTTTGGCAAGACAGTTTTTGAGAAGCTGAGATGTGAGCATAGCACAGTATCGGTAGGATGGGAACCGTGCAACTGAGGACCGATTCCGCAAAGTAGTAGCACCGCGATGTGCCAGTAAGGAAATTATTTTGGGTAAAGAATGAAGGTAAGGTCGGCTGGGTGAAAGTGACCTATTTTTGGTTAAGATACTCCATGATTACCAAGCAAGCAGTTAAGGAGTAACGAGGAAGGAAAGAGACCAATTACACGAGCAAAGGAAGCACGATGTGAACCAGCCGGATAAGGTCATTAGAGAAGGAATGGATGGGTGAAAGCGATAGTCGGCATATGGTCGACAGGGAAGGCTGAAAGTGATGTGACCACATGCAGAGGATGGCCATAACGGATGATTCACTACCAGAAGCAAGCAAGTCCGGTTAAGGGAAAACCGTGATAGTTTTGGGAGGTTTTTTCCTATGGATTGTAAAGACATGACCTACGGGCATGACATATAAGAAGGCACATTTTGTATGGGAAAGGGTAATCTTTGTTGTTAATCTCAAATCTTCATTATATAATCTTGAGCAATACTTGTTTATTTGTTGAATGCTATTGTAAAGGCTCTACAAGTTGCGTGCGCAGAGGCATATTGAGAGAGAAGAGAGTCTGCAGCTGAGTGTGCAGACTAGAACTGTTGTATCCTTACCAAGATAATATAAAACAGTTCCTCTGGGTGTAGCTCCCATCCTAGGGGTGAACCACGTTAAATTCTGTCTTGTGTGATTATTTACATATTTGCACTTGTTTATTTGCTTACAATGAATGCTTAAGATTTGTCTTATCAATTTATGTGTTTTAATATTATATGTATTCGCCATGAAAAATGAGATGGGAATAATATGTTAAGTATCGCATATGTGGATGAATGTTAGATGCACAAGTATTTCTAAGTCTGTGAATGCATAAGTCAGTTGGATCATCACTTAAGCAAGTGGAGTTCGAGCCATGCGATTCACTTTGAACTATGGTTGACTTCAGCCATAGTTGAATTTTAAGCAAGGTTGACTTTGAACCATGGTTGACTTCAATCCATGGATATAATAGTTCATGTTTGACTTCAATCCAAAGATAATGAAAATCCATAGTTGACTTTTAAGTAATGTCGACTTTGAACCATGGTTAACTTCAATCAATAGTTGCCTTCAAACCATAGTTGAATTTTAATCAAGTTTGACTTTGAACCATGGTTGAATTCAATCCAAGGTCAACTTCAATCCATGTTCAACTTCAAGGTTGAATTCAATCCAAGGTTAACTTCGATAAAAGGTTGACTTTAATCCAATGGTTGACCTCAATCAATTAACACTAGTAACATTAATGATTTATTTCCATGGTTGAATTCAATCCATGGTTGACATCAACGAAGGATGACTTTTAAACATGGTTGAATTCAATCCAGAACCACATTTTTAAAAGTGGTTGATCGAATTTGAACCATGGTTAACTTCAATCCATAGTTGACTGTTAAGCAAGGTTGACTTCAATACATAGTTGAATTTTAAGTAACATTAACTTCAAACCATTAATAATATTAACATTAATGACTTCAATCCATGGTTGACTTCAATCCAAGGTTGACTTTGAACCATGGTTGACTTATCGAAAACCACATTTTTAAAAGTGGTTCATTGACATTGAAACATGGTTGACTTCAATCCATTTTTCAATTTAAAGTAAGGTTGAGTTCAATTCATAGTTGACGTTTAAGCAAGGTGTACTTGGATCCAAGGTTGACTTCAATCCAAACTTGTCTTCAATCCAAGCTCAGCTTCAGTACATGGTTGACTTCAATACAAGGTTTCCTGCAAGGTTGACTTCAATCCAAGGTTGACTTCAATCCATGGTTGAATTCAATAAAAGGTTGACTTCAATCGAAGGATGACTTGAAGGTTGACTTTGAGCGAAGGTGGATATCAATCCATGGTTGAATTCAATCCAAGGTTGACTTCAATCCATAGTTGACTTTTAATAAAGGTTGAATTCAATCCAAGGTTGACTTCAATCGATGGTTGACTCCAATCCATAGTTGACTTCTTTCCAAGGTTGAATTCAATCCAAGATTTAATTCAACCCATGGTTGTCTTCAATCCAAGGTTAACTTCACTCGAAGGTTGACTTCAATCCAAGACTAACTTCAATCCATGGTTGACTTTAATCCATAGTTGGCTTCAATTTGAGGTTGACTTCAATCTATATTTGAATTTTAAAGCTTAACTTCAATTCATGGTTGACTTGAATCCAAGGGTGACTTCAATCCAAGTTTGTCTTCAATCCATGGGTAACTTCAATCCAAGGTTGTCTTCAATCCATGGGTTACTTAATAATGTTAATGCTAATATTAAAATTAATATTAAACATTAACACTATTAAAATCAATATTATTAATGTTTATTAACAATGCCAAAATTAAAATTAATATTAAAAATTAACAATGTTATTAATACACATGAAAATATGAAACCAAAATCCGACGACATATATGTCCAATTTTGGACATCACGCTGTCGACAATCCGACAAGCCTCTCCTTTTTTAGACATCGGTTCAACTTTGGCAGATATCCAACAACAATACGGTATCATCAGATATCTGACACTAAAATGTCGAATATCCAACCACAATTATTTTAATATAGACGTCGGATATTCGACAACAATTTCTTTCTCCAAGGTCGAATATCTGACCACGTCACCGTCGGATGTTCCACCACAATTACTTTCTCCAAGATCGAATATTCGACCACATCACCATCAGATATGCGACCACGATTACTTTCTCCAATGTCGGATATCTGACCATGTCACCGTTGGATATGCGACCACGATTACTTTCTCCAGGGTCAAATATCCGAGCACGAGGCCAGCAGATATCCGACCACATTTTCTTTATGGAAGTTCGGATATCCGACCGCATTTTCTTTATGGAAGTTCAGATATCCGACCACATTTTCTTTATGGAAGGTTGTATATCTGACCGCATGGCTGTTGGATATCCGATGAATATACCCACAAATAGAAGACTAAGTCTGACGACATTTGTTGTCAGAGGTATAGCAACATCGTCAAAGTTTTTGCAGTTGCCGTTGGATTTGCAATGACACTGGTGAATTTAAAAAAAAAATAGTGGGAAAGGAATACATCCTTTATCATTAATTGTCTCGAATGAGAAATACCAGCAAGCTTTACAAAAGCTAAAAGACATACTTATTTCTCCACTCACACTAATTTTTCCCAAGCCCGATTGCTCATTTCTACTATATAGATATTTACTTTTTAATATGTTATAATTGTGATATTTCTATAGAATGATGATGACCAAATATAACACATTATCTATTACATTAGTCGCTTTCTAGCTAATTACAAATGCATCATACTTTGGTCAAAAATATCTACCCCATTGTTATCTTTATAATTGATTGCTTATGCCATTATATGTTAGGGAAAAATACATATGTTATCTATCATTTTGATCCTTTGTGTCATCTTCTTTCTAAGCTAACTTTGTCTAGACATGGTACTAAATAGGTCTTGTGGCTGCAAAAATTTGATTTCTATTTTATATAACAAAAGGCTATCAAAGGGAAAGTCATTACTGATTAGATTGTTAATGCGCCTAACCTAGAATTTTAAGATATTTATCCTAATGTGAATCTGGAGCTTAAGTGCTAATGGTGTTCATCAAAATACTCTGAGGCTAAAATCCTTTTTTCTTGGATTAGTATATGTGGACCATGCATTTTGATTTAGCTAGGAACAAATTTGGCAATGGAGCTAGAATTGTTTGACTAGATGAACATCCTATATTTTTGACATATCAATTTTATTTCCTTTGTATAAGTAACACTGTAGAATATGAGGCTTTAATACAAGGTATTTTTATAGTGATCTATTTAGGAATCACTTCCATGCCTTTAAAGACTCTAAACTCATGTCCTTAATCAAATTAGTTTCAATTTTTCCACTCATGACCCATTGTTGTCCATTTACTTTTAGATTGCTTATTTTCTACATAATTTTTGTAAGTCACATGTCACCTATGTTACACAAGAGTAAAAATTTAATTACTTCAACCATTACATTTGGAGAGTTTCCTTCTCACATGGGTATTCCTGATGATTTTCTATTGTAATATGTATCTAAGAACCTAAAAATTATTATAAAAGTTATTATCCATACATTATTATTTCTCACTATCACTATTCAAGAAGCTATAGAGGATTATTTGAATCATCATGAGCTAAATTCTCCTACCTTGCCTACAAATCATCCTACTCCTATGCTTACGATATGGTACCATGACATAGCTTAATTCCTTGCCAGTATAAGGAATATTGTATCACCACTCTCAAAGTTAAAATCCCATTTCTACAATAATACAAACATTACATCTTACTTATGGATGTCTTACACTGTAAAGGCTTCCCAATATCCTTCTTTATTATATTAACCAGCTTTAAATAGGCATTATTGTCACGTCCCCGGTCGCCTTGGTGTCATTTAGAGGGGATGGGAGACAGCCTGATACTTTTTCAACAATTCCCTCTATTTTTACACGCAGCCGCAACCATCTTCATTCTGCAACTCCGCAATACGCAAGCAGCAATCCACAACCACAAGTCGGAAGTTGGAAATCGAATTCCCAAAATATGTAGTGTTGAAAACACCTCTCCAACTTCCGCAGTTCCGTAATCCATGATGCGGGACTCGGACAATTGGAGTGCCAATAATACAACTTCACAGATTTCCTCTTCCGACTTTTGCACTCTGCAATCCGTGATGTGGCAGTCGGAAGGTCGGAACACCAATTCACCATTTTGACAAAAATGCACCTCTGAATTCTACACTCGGCATCCCGGTGCGGGATTTGGAAAGTCGGAACGCCAATGTCACTATCTTGGCAATTATTGTTCGGGTACATAGGGTACTACCAAAGGACCGAACACCAAGAGAAACCACTTCACACAAACAGATCACAGATCAACACACTGATGTTTTGACGTGGTTTAAACCCTCTTGAGGGAAACACTCCACGGCCCCGACCAAATAGCTTCTACGGGACAATTTATTATGCAAAGAAAGAAAGTTACAAATGAGCTTCTCATAATCGATCAACTAAACAATGACCCTCCATGCTCTTTAAATAGAGATCATGGACCAATCAGGTGTTAAGCCACGAATCAAGGTTAGGTTTGATCTAAGAGAAGTTGAGTCGTCGGATCACTCTATGTCGGGAACATATCGAGACCATCGGATTAAGTATTTACAAATGCATACTAAAGAAACACACTATCCCAACGGATATATTACACAAGTTGATCTTAACTAACTCCTAAGTGTCTAAATATCCTAACATCCCCCCTTAAGGACAACTTGGGATAGGATTGAAGGATTTACAAAAGTGACACTATTAGGAGAAGGAAGGAGGCATTAGAGCCTATCCCCCCTTAATGACAAGTTCCTGAACTCCTAACATAGATCGAAGTTTAGAAAACTTCGCTTCTGTAAGAGACTTGGTGAATATGTTTGCAACTTGATCATCTGTAGGGAAAAAGAGCACTTCAAGAACACGATCATGAACAAGATTTCTAATGAAGTGCATATGTAGTTCAATGTGTTTGCTGCGTTGATGTAGAACTGGATCTTTGGCAAGCTTGATGGCACTTTGATTGTCGCACCAAAGTGGAGTAGGCTGCCGCTGCTTGAATCCAAACTCTGAAAGGACCTGTGGAAGCCATAAAGCTTCCTGACTGGAATTAACTGCTACTCGATATTCTGCCTCTGGTGAAGAAAGAGCAAGAGCTTGTTGTTTCTTACAAGCTCAAGTAATAGGTCTAGATCCCAGACTGAAAACATAACCTGCAGTAGACTTTCGATCATCAATATCGCCGGCCCAATTTGAATCAGTGAAACCAACCAACAAAGGTTTCCCCACTGTACTGTAATGAATCCCAAACTGAACTGTACCTCAAATATATCAAAGTATTCTTTTAGCTACTTTCCAGTGACTTTCATGAGGTGTCTGCATATAACGGGAAACATGACCAATGGCAAAGGAGAGGTAAGGACGGGAATGAGTCAAGTATAAGAGACTACCAACAAGCTAACGATACAAGGTGGCATTGACTTCAGGTGAAGTACAAGTGGCAGAAAGTTTGACTCCAGACTGGAAGGGAGAAGGGGATGGTGTACAATCTTCCATGTGAAAGCGATGAAGAAGGTCACAAGCATACTTAGACTGAGAAAGAAAGATTCCTTCTTTGGTTTGCAGGACTTGGAGATCAAGAAAATAATGCAAATGTCGTAAGTCTGACATTTCAAAATTTTGTTTAAGACTGGATTTCACATGGGTTATAAGCTTAAGGTCACTACCAGTAAGAATAAGGTCATCAACATATAGAACAAGTATGATGAGATGGTTTCCTACTTTCTTGGTATAGACATTGGGGTCAGAATGGCATCTAGAAAAACCAGTGTCAAGGAGAAAGTTATCCATTTTGGCATACCAAGCTCTAGGAGCTTGCTTAAGGCCATATAAGGATTTCTTAAGGCGGCAGACAAGGCTAGAGTTATTCTGAACATAGCCAGGAGGTTGTTCCATGTAAATTTCCTCCTGTAAATCACCATGTAAGAAGGCATACTTGACATCCATTTGATGGACTTCCCAGTTGTGTAAGGCTGCAAGGGAAAGAACAAGGCGGATGGAGTTCATTTTTGCGACGGGAGCAAATGTTTCATTGTAGTCAATCCCTTCAACTTGGGAAAAACCTTTGGCAACTAACCTTGCCTTAAGTCTTTCAACACTTCCATCTGATGCATACTTGGTTCTGTAGACCCATTTACATCTGACAATTTTTCTTCCTTTTGGAAGAGCTACAAGATCCCAAATGTCGTTTTCCATTAAGGAACGATATTCTTCATCCATGGCTGCATCCCAATTTGGATTCCCTGAAGCTTTTGCAAAAGTTTTTGGATCATGATTCTCGGAAACTTGAGCCAAAAGAGAAGAGGCTTGCTGAAACTGAGAACGTGTTCGACGTTGATCTCTAGGATCACCGGCAAGATCACCAGCTGCTTCACATGTTGAACAGACCCATCGAGGAAGCACTTGTGCTGGTGCAACTGGAGGAACATGAGCAGGCGGAGGTGGATTTTCATCCTAACTTTCATCATCAGAAACTGGAGTTGGAAACCTGTCAAGGAAGTTGGAAGAAGAAGAAAAATGCACAAACGCCGAATCAGGCTCGCAGGCCAAAGATGGCACAATTGTCGAGTTAGGCTCACAGGCCAAGAGATTTTCATCAAATTTAACATATCTTCTAATGATTATATCATGAGAATGTGGTTGAACAAGTCTATAACCTTTTACATCTTCAGAATATCCAACAAATATGCACTTTTCACTTTTAGGCTGCAATGCTTTCCGTTTTTCATCCGGAATGTGAGCCCATGCTTCACTACCAAACACACGGAAGTGACTTACATCAGGCTTAGTTTTACTCCATGCTTCTTCCAGTGTTATACCTTGTAATTCTTTAGTGGGGGTGCGATTAACTATGTAATTTGCACAATTAATGGCTTCAGCCCAAAATTGAAGACTTAGTCCCTTAGATTGGATCATACAATTAGCCATTTCTTTTAAAGTGCGGTTCTTCCGCTCAGCTACACCATTTTGTTGTGGTGTATATGGAGCAGTGTGCTGTTGTTGGATGCCTTGTTCAGTGCAGAAAGTAGTGAACTTATTTTTAACATATTCTCCTCCATTGTCAGATCTTAACTTAATAATTTGATGACCAGATTGTTTTTCCACAAGGGCCTTGTAGGCCAAGAACATTTTAAATACTTCACTCTTAAGTTTTAGGAAATAAACCCAAGTGCGTCTGGTGTAATCATCAATGAAAGTTAAGAAATATTTGAAACCAGAAAAGGAAGCAGATGGAAGAGGACCACACAAGTCACTATGCACAAGCTCCAACGGAACCGAGACGTGCCAAGAGGCATGTTTGTCAAAACTGTCCCAATGATGTTTTTCGAGTACACAACCAGAGCAAACACCATCCTTGCAAGATACCATCGAAAGTCCTGTCACCATATTTTCTTTACATAGTTGTTGCAATGAGCGATAATTTAAGTGACCAAATCGCTCATGCCAAAGTTTGCTCAAGTTATCACTATGAGCAACAAAAACTGAAGGGAAAGGTGATGACTCAAAGTTGTTAAACTTGTACAACCTGGTAATATCATCAACAATTCCGGTAGCTAGGACCTGTTGAGGATCTTTAAAATCCTTGATTACAACTTGGTGAGGTGTAAAGGTCATAGTTTTACCTTCACCAGAATGAGTGATCTGATAGACTGATAACAAATTGTAGGAAATTCTCGGAACACATAGTACATCACTAAAATGACCATTATCTACTGGAATTGTTCGAGCTCCTACAACACTTAGAGACCTATTATCACCAACAAATATTTGTTTGGTGTTACATTCATGCATAGTAGAAAAGATAGCTTGATCCTTAGCCATATGATAAGATGCTCCAAAATCAATGAGCCATTCATTTGAAGTAGAAGAAGAAGATGCATTATAAGAATAACCAGAAGCACAAAGTGCATGTCCATGAGAGGCATATTCTGAAGATGAATCTAGGCTGATGTGGTGCTTCTTCATTGCTGCTTCCAAGGCTGCCATCTTTTTGAAACACTTAGATTCATCATGATTATCTTTCCCGCAATAGTTGCAATGACACTCAGTCTTCTTGCCTTTTGGCTTGGAACCTTTGTCATTTTTTAAAGAAGGAGCTGACTGAGAGGGTTTGGGACCCTTGTTTGACTTATGATTATGAAAATTTTGTTTCTTGGGAGGCTTGGACTTTTCTTTCTTTTGAGACAATAAGGCTTTCCCAGATGTATCTACATTGTTGATTATTCCAAGATGAATGAGTTTATCTTGTTCTCTAATCAAGGAATCACAAAAGGATTCAAGACTAGGCTCTTGATAGCCAGCTGCATTCAAGGATGATTTCATGGAGTAAAATGTAGATACAAAAATAGAATATGTAGGTCCAAGTTTGGAAAGAATATGATAAATGCATTGTTTGTCTTCCCTCTCAATCTTACATTCTGCACATAAGAGTTTAAGAGTTTTGTACTTAGATAAATAATCTTGAATGCATGAAAAGTCACTTGGATTTAAAGAAATCAACTCATTTTCGAGTTGGTGACCTCGAATTTCATTGTGTTTACCAAATACAGGTTCCAACTTGTCCCAAGCAGCATTAGGTTCATCAATTCCATATATGTGGAATCGCAAATCAGTAGAGATTGACATCCCAATCAATCCACGAGCTTCATCACATCTATTTGCCCATTTTATTTTCTTATCATCATCAGTGGGTTCTGTTTCTTTCCCTGAGGTAATTCTGAAAAGTCCCCTACTTCGTAGAACATCCTCCATACGAGATTTCCATGAGAAATAGTTGGAACTATTAAGTAGAATATCACAAGGGGCGGCCATATTTGTAAATTAATGGCTGTAAAAGAAGAAACCAATAGTCTGGATGTGAAGAGCTCAAAAAAATATGCGGTTTAAAAAAAAACGACACTGAAAACTAACTCTATATGATGAAGTTATGCTTGAACAAAGAAACTGTTGAAAATGTCCCCAATAGTGACGTGGCAGCTAGAGAATGTCCAGCAAAAAAAAGAGCCCCCCTCTTCCCAAGACGAACCTTTTGATAATCACTTTACAAGAAAGTTGCTTTAAGTGAACCACTTTTGTAAAATAAGTGATTTCACTTTTACAATGATATTACTTTTAAATAGTGCAACAATAATAATAAAAAATTTAAGTGACTCACTTGTATTTTTATTTTTTTATTATTTAAGTGAGATGCACTTTTACAATAAAATAACTTGAAAATAGAAATTGCATGTACTTTTTCTTTTAAAAGTTGTTCGGATATCCACATCATCTATTTCGGGATACATCATCTAATTCAGGATCTTGCATGATCTATTTCAGGATATTATCTATTTCAGGATTCCTATTTCAGGATATGATCTATTTCAGGATTCTGCATGCACAGGCATGCATCCCAGTCACCAGTTTGATGCCTCCAGCACCTTATCCACCTTCTTCTAGCACCCGGGAGCCACCTACCACAGATTTTTAGCCCTCCTAAGCTGAAAGGCACCCACTTCTCACCTACTGCCAGAGAAGGGCGCACTCGTTCACCTACCACTGCAGTTCCACTTCAGTTACATTCAGTTAGCTCCGATTCTCCCTGATTTGAGGCTAGTTTCACTCCCGACTGACTGTATCACTTCCGTTTGACCTCCAGTTTGATTAGGTGACTTGTTCTGACTTCAGTTAGCCTCCCATGCACCCCCACTGAGCCTCCAGATCCTATATCAGTGCTACACAGTTCAGTTACATTTATTATGCTCAGTTAGACTCAGATTGACACCTGGATGACTGGTTGTTGTGATTGATGAGTACCACCGATGATTTATGAGGACTCCTAGACAGAGTCAAGCTACTCCATTCAGTGATTCGAATGGCCTACTTAGTCAATTCGAATTGCTCATTGACAGCATTGGATTGTATTGTAATCTATTGTAATTCATTCACCCTTTCTGGGATAGAGAGCACTGCGGCATGTTTTGCACAGTTTTGCACCATATTTTCTATGTTCATCTGTTGTGATTGATTTACTTGTTCATTAGATCTGCTGTGACTAATTTTACATGGTATCAGATCCATTGCAGGGACAAGATCTCTTTTTCTACAGGTGTTCTACATGAAGAGAGAGCAATCTTTGCTCACAAATATATTTCAGCAGCGGCATGCAAAATCTCATGTGCATTCGCTCATGTGCATGCAAGGATGAAAACATAGTGTTTGTTTGTGTGTGATTTGCAGGTTTCTTACTTCCTCCATGTGCATTCGCTAATGCAAAGATGGAGACTTCTTCACAAAATATTCTTACTCCATTCAACTATGATGAATGGAAACCAAAGATGATTGCATTCTTGAAGAGACAATGTCTTTTTGATATGTGCATTGGTAATACAAGAGTTTTTGATTCCGATGAAGAGGAGAATGATTGGCTCAATGATTGTGACAGAGCTTTTGGAGCAATATGTCTTGCTAAGTCTCCTTGTATGCGCTACCTCAGTAAGACTGCTGAAAATCCAAGTGATCTATGGGTCCAACTTGACAGAGAATTTGGAAAGCAGGAAGAAGAGGATCATGCTAGCCTTTTGGAGAACAAGCCCAGTGAGATATCCTTATGTGTTCTTTCCGATCATGTGTTGGCCTCAACAATTGTTCAAGATGAAGAAGAAACTGTAGATTCAACACTCATTCTCTCAAAGTCTTCTATTTCGAATTCTGAGCAAGATAAACAAGCTCATACTCTAGATTTCGAAGAGGTTCTTGAATCCTCTTCTTCACATGAGTTTGTCGGCATGCAGAATAATGATCTACTTGATGTTTTGGAGGTAAAATCCGATTTTGGAGGTGAAGCATTCGCCCTCCTTGATTGCATGCCTTCTATAGACTTATGTTCTATCATTTGCAAAGTTTCTCAGATTTTTAATGAAGATGAAGAGCACTACCATTCGCTTGAGTTCAATTCTCATGCACTTTTTGCTGATTTTGGTTTTGATCTCACCCTTGTTGGTTCAAAGGAGATCTCAAGAAACCATTCATCTATTTTTGGAGCTGATTTAACTTCTATTGATAAGAAGTTCAAGTTTCAAGATCTATTTGATCCGATTGGAGCTATTCCTACCTCACTTGGTTCAAATCACAGGTTCCAGGATCATCCTCATATTTTCAGATTTGTTCTCACCTTTTTCGGTATGAAGAGCAAGTTCTTAAAGTCTCCACATTCACTTGCATCCACTGATGGAGAATTCAAGCACATTTTTTTGGAGCATGATCCATTTACTCCCAAGAGTAAGATACCTCCAGACATATCTACTTGATTTTGGAGCAGTTAAATCTTTTGGTGTACTACAGTCTATTTTGAGGGGGGGTATTTTTCCCATGAGGTTTTCCCCATTTCCTCGGTTTATTGACTGTTATTAGTTTTTGGATTATTGTATTGGGGTGACCTTTGGTCTTAGTTACCAGGGCCCCACATTATTTTTAGTTGGCACATCATAGTCTAGCTTGAGGGGGGGTGTTCGGATATCCACATCATCTATTTCGGGATACATCATCTAATTCAGGATCTTGCATGATCTATTTCAGGATATTATCTATTTCAGGATTCCTATTTCAGGATATGATCTATTTCAGGATTCTGCATGCACAGGCATGCATCCCAGTCACCAGTTTGATGCCTCCAGCACCTTATCCACCTTCTTCTAGCACCCGGGAGCCACCTACCACAGAGTTTTATCCCTCCTAAGCTGAAAGGCGCCCACTTCTCACCTACTGCCAGAGAAGGGCGCACTCGTTCACCTACCACTGCAGTTCCACTTCAGTTACATTCAGTTAGCTCCGATTCTCCCTGATTTGAGGCTAGTTTCACTCCCGACTGACTGTATCACTTCCGTTTGACCTCCTGTTTGATTAGGTGACTTTTTCTGACTTCAGTTAGCCTCCCATGCACCCCCACTGAGCCTCCAGATCCTATATCAGTGCTACACAGTTCAGTTACATTTATTATGCTCAGTTAGACTCAGATTGACACCTGGATGACTGGTTGTTGTGATTGATGAGTACCACCGATGATTTATGAGGACTCCTAGACAGAGTCAAGCTACTCCATTCAGTGATTCGAATGGCCTACTTAGTCAATTCGAATTGCTCATTGACAGCATTGGATTGTATTGTAATCTATTGTAATTCATTCACCCTTTCTGGGATAGAGAGCACTGCTGCATGTTTTGCACAGTTTTGCACCATATTTTCTATGTTCATCTGTTGTGATTGATTTACTTGTTCATTAGATCTGCTGTGACTAATTTTACAAAAGTAACTTCCTAAGACTTGAACTCAAGACCTATTAAGGAATAAAGTGACTTTGAACCAAGTGAGCTAAATTAAAATGTATGTAAAATATGGGAATGAGGAAGGGTTTTTTTTTTTTTTTACTCTTCTTGCTCGGTTTGCATGCTTGCCCTTTTTCCTGCAAAACACACCACAAATTGAAACAAAAACCTTTTCCACACTTGTGGATTTAGATCTTGTTAGCTTTCCCGAAAGTCTACATTTTCTCTCTGTTTCTGATTTGCCGAGATTGCGCAAGGTGCACGGCAAAGAGCATACGCAGCCGAGAAAAACCCTTTCCCTTTCTGTTTCTGAATTGCCGAGATCGCTCAAGGTGCACGGAAAAAAGCATACGCAGACGAAAAAGCAACAATCCGAACCCAAAAAAATCTAACAGTAAAAAATGATGAAATATGAGATTTTTCCTTTTAAAAAAAGAAAATAAAAAAATGCGTCACTGTAACATTATACCTTCAGATCTGATGAAATACACGTTTCTGGAGCAACCGGGAACTGTTTTCGATCAAACGAAAACTATTTTCCAATGGAAATGATGCTCTGGACGCAATGGACCACCTCCCATAGCCCAGAAATGCACAGAAAGACCAAAAATAGAAACCCTTTCGAGTTTCTGCAACAGTAGTTCAAGATCTAGATCATAACCAAAAGCGTCACTTCATAAAAGCTCTGATACCATGTTCGGGTACACAGGGTACTACCAAAGGACCGAACACCAAGAGCAACCACTTCACACAAATAGATCACAGATCAACACATCGATGTTTTGACGTGGTTTAAACCCTCTTGAGGGAAACACTCCATGGCCCCGACCAAATAGCTTCTACGGGACAATTTATTATGCAAAGAAAGAAAGTTACAAATGAGTTTCTCATAATCGATCAACTAAACAATGACCCTCCATGCTCTTTAAATAAAGATCATGGACCAATCGGGTGTTAAGCCATGGATCAAGGTTAGGTTTGATCTAAGAGAAGTTGAGCCATCGGATCACTCTATGTCGGGAACATATCGTCATCGTCGAATTAAGTATTTACAAATGCATACTAAAGAAACACACTATCCCTAACGAATATATTACACAAGTTGATCTTAACTAACTCCTAAGTGACTAAATATCCTAACAATTATGCGCCTCTGACTTCCACACTCTGCACCCGCGATGCAAAATTTGAAGGTAAGGACTCCAAACATACTGCGCTGAGAAATCATGCCCTCGACTTCTGCATTCCTCATTGCAGAATTTGGGAGAGCGAAATTCCAAAATGATCGGAGTACAGCAAATGCACCCCTGAATTCCACATTCCGCACTACAGATGCAGAAAGCCAGAAGTTGGCTATGACCACTAACTTCCCAAGATTATAAATTCTTCATCCTAAGTCCAAATTGAACAAGTCCGATACCATTAGAAATCTCTGACTTGGCCATATTTCCAACTTAATACTTTCCTAAAATCCATCAATGCCCCTTTACCCTTCTGCAAGGAGTTATACCTGCCTTCTGCCATGACTTTCCTTTCACCTAACCCACAAAGGGGTCATGAAACACAATGGGGCTATCTGATTCCTTCCCCAAGTCCAAGTGATGCCATGCAGTCCATCTAACAGTGTATGCAATGCATAACAAAACACCCATAATGAAACTAAAACTAATCAATGCAAGATCACCCCCGAGCTGGGCTGTGTATCCACTAAGGAGGAACTAGACAAGCTCACTCACAGCTATGGATTCACTCAAACGATCATGCTAAGCCAGCAAACAACTGGGTTTATCAAGCATGCAATAAGGAAATGATGAGGATGCTAAGCCCGTGAGCTCAACCACATAGATACAGACATCTCAAGCTCAATTCAAGCAATCCCATCCTTTGTTCAAACCTCCACACTTGGATTCCTCACCATTCTGGCAACAAATAACTCAATCCCGTCACTGGGTTTCTGGGCTATCAAAACTGGATTTTCCAATGGATTTCAGGGTAGCTAATTCTCCCAAAATCGCTCCAAGGTTCATACCTATGGATCCCCCATTGGATTTCACTATCAAATACCGATTTTGAGCATTTATGGCTATTCAAAACGTGGGTTCTTTCCAAGTTGCGATTTCTAGTTTTTCTCTCTGTTGGCAATTCGTTTTTGGATGGAAAATGATGTTGATAACTTCCACAATGGAATGGGGATGAGGAAGAAGAAACTCCCATGAGCTAGAGTGGCTTGTGGTACAAGAAAACAGAGCCCATACTCTGCCATACGAATTTCTGGGCTGCCCATGCTCCATTGAAGCCATGGAATGAATTCCTCAACCACTTCCTTACAACAGAAATAAATGTTAGCAAAGTAAGTCAAATGGGTTCTCAAGGTGACATATGGAAGCCTATGGTTCAATCCCACAACCCCCTCACCACTCCCTAGTGGATACGCATGGCCCCTTCTCATTCGTTGCCTCCATAGCCAGTTTTGGTATTTTATTGCATGATGTTTATTTACATCATTTTTACAATGTTCCATGGCTAAATAGCACATGGGAAACATAGTGTTTAATACTTGCCTTTAAATAAAATTCGAGCTTCCACTAGCGGGGCCTTGGCCTTGAGCTCCACTCTAGGAAAACATACATCACATGTATACAACATTTACATTAAAAGCTAACATATCCTAAGGGTCAAAACAGAGTATTACACAGTTCTTGGACCACATGCCGATGGCATCGTGGGGTCCACATGCACTCGCCCTATAGACTTGGTAGCTAATCAAATGTAAAAATTTTCGCTAAACCAGTCTGCTCCTGGAAAGGTTCACAACTTGTCCACTTCCACTCCGTTGTCTGATGTACACAATGTGCAATCAATGAAACCGTCAGGTAACCAACAACCTAGTGGTAAGAAAAATGGGAGAAATAATCGTAGGGGTAGAAACAATGGAAGTAACAACAATAGCAATTGTAATACTCCTCGTAAAGAGAATGCCAACCCTCCTTGGGAAGGAGGTAATACTGGGGAGGATCGTAAACCTAGGCGTAAGGTGAAATTCCCTTGCAAGCTTTGTGGGGAGGATCATCTTACTCACTTATGTCCTCGAATTGAAGAAGCATTGAAGCATTTGGCACAGAGCCCAGCTGTGTTGAAGGATCCCCTTCCTCATCACCAAAACATGGTTTCGCACGCTCCCACCACTGGTTATGGTACTAATGAAACGACCACGTCTTCTTCCAATACTAGTCATTATGGATGTGTGAATATGGTTCAGTCAGAGGTTTGTGTTGCTACTCGTCAATGCAATTATGGTGCACCACAACCAAATTTGGGGAATGAGTCTCCCCCTCCTCCTGACGATTCCTTGCATATCGATAAGCCTTCCATTATGCCGCGGATACCGAAAGGTGTTCTCAAGCGCTCCACACATAATCCTAATGCTCGAGCCACCCATAACTACTTCATCATAGAATATTTGGGCCAAACTCCGTGTTCCATGTCGGCTCTTGAAGGTTTGCAAGCCTGTCCTTCTCAGAAGCATGCCCTTTTGAGTGCGTTAGGAGTTTAGGATGGGGGAAATCCCATTGTTATCAAGTTCGATACTACTGATGTCCAACCTCGCTTGCCTTACCATGTGGATTTTCAAATCCAGGTGGTTTTCCTTAAGAGCTTCGTCAAATGTACTATGGTTGATGAAGGTGCTTCCACGTCAGTAATGTCGTTAAGTTGTTGGAAATCTCTTGGCTCTCCTCCTCTACTCATGTCTAGAACTACACTCACTGCATTCGATGGTAGATCTTTTATGCCACATGGAATTATACCTTTCCTTGTTGTCTGTTAACACCCAAAAAGTGCTCACTACCTCATCTCCCTCATTACATGACTCATTTGTCCATATTTCCTACCATATTTGCCTCCAAAATCTTAAAAACCCATTAAAAAGTTTCTAAAAGGCCAAAAAACCATTAAAAAGCCTCCAAAAGGCCCAAAACCCCATTGTTTCCCCCAAAATAAAGTAAATTCCTCCAAAAATAGCAAAAACCCTCTAAAAAGGGAATAAAAAAAACAAAAAAGAGAAAAAAGAGGAAAAAAAGGAAGCAGAAACCCTATACAGTTGACCTAAACCATATGGTGCCCAAAACCATGGGTCAGCACTCCACCACTAAAAAACCTATAAATAGGTTATGGAGGCTCCCCATTTCACATCCACAGTCATCCCTATCCTTACTTTGCCAAAATCACTCTTGAAACCCTAGCTCACCCTTTTGAGCTATTTTCACATTTGAGTGCTCCTTTGGCCCATTTCCAAAACCATTTGGAGAAGGAGAAAGGAACAAAACTGGAGCTTGGAAGCAACCCTCTTGGACTGTTGCAAGGGCTTCATCAACCTCTACACCTGAGGTAATTTTTAATACAAAAAAGAGAAATCTTTGCCATATTTTCATGTTTTGTTATTTATGTTAATGCTCATGCAAGGTTAAATTTCATACTGTTTTACTGCTTTTATTTACGGTTTATTGAACTGCTACTAAGGAGTCCCTTTTCCTTAGTAGGTGCTCATTTGCACAAGCTAGGGTGAAAACCCTAGCTACATTGTCTCCTTGGGAGGTAAGTCTGTGCCTATTGAATTTGAAGTGGTTGATGCACCCATCAACTACAACCTTTTACTGGGTTGGAACTGGATGTACGCTATGAAGGTTGTCGCGTCTACTGTATTTAGAGTTATTTGCTTTCCCCACGAAGGAAAAATTGTGATGATCGATCAGCTGGATTATGTTGGCACTCCTTCCACAACATCTATGGGATCTGTAGTCCCAAAAGTTTCTGATTCTCAACCGGCAATTGGGAACATAGGTGTCGGAATGTACCCTTCATTGATGGGAACTTTTAACCATTCTGCACCTGTGAATTTTATTGGAACCATTACCAACAATGCATCTCCTCCTTCGAATAATATGTTATTCCGGACCTCCTATTTTGATGATCCGTGGATTTTACCATCCACGAGTTCCACGTTTGGAGACATTGCGCACATCAACATGTCTATTCCTTTATTTGTAGCAGAGCTCGCTTACGATCATATCCAACAAACCACTGTAGATCCAGATCTCTCTTCTTCCCAGATAGTTGAAGAAGATCCTGTTACGCTGCCAGTTTGGGAAGCCAACTCATCTTGCTCCCACGATTTCCTTGATGATACTTTGCCATCTGATGAAGCCATCCTTGAGGCCATGGGTGGTAGTGAGAGGCCTTGGGAAGATATGTACCATTGCTCTTATTCCCTTCTCAACCTCGAGCTCGCTGAGCAGGAGGAGTTTAGGATGACTCTAGCTGAGATGGTTGGTCACCCTGTGGCTCTTTTGGAGTCGCATGATGTTTTTATGGAGGGGAATATGGCCAATATTTCTCCAACGACTTCGATCAACATCTCTCGCACTCCCAGAAAGATAGAGAATGTTTACATCGGTGCCGATTGCACTCTTGAAGAGATCGCTATTTACACTGATTTGTTTACTGAACTCCGGGAATATTTCACCTAGTCATACGAGGAGATGCCAAGAATAGACCCCCGCATTGTTGAACACGAGATTAGAACGTACCCTGATGATAAACTGGTTCGACAGCGCTTATGGGATGTGAACCCTAGGAAGGCAGCTGATATTAAGGCAGAGGTGGAGAAGCTGCTCAAAGCTGGTTTCATCTACCCCGTTCCCCTTACCGAATGGGTGTCAAACCCCGTTCCTATGGATAAGAAGCAGGGAATTATCCAAGTGTGCACTGATTTTAGAGATTTGAACCGTGCATGTCCAAAAGACAACTTCCCCACACCATTCCTTGATCAACTATTGGATGCTTGTGCGGGGAGTGATATTTTTTCATTCATAGATGGCTTCTCAGGTTATAATCAAATTCAAATCAAACCCGCAGACCAACATAAGATGGCATTTATTTTTCCACGGGGAACATTTGCATACTGGAAAATGCCCTTCGGCCTTAAAAACGCCAGAGCTACTTTTCAGGGAGCCATGACCTATGCCTTTCACGATCTTAAGATGATTATGGAAGTTTTCTTGGATGACCTTGCTGGCCATTCTCGCAAGAGAGTGGACCACCCCAAACACCTCCGTATGATTCTCGAACGATGTATCCACTACAAAATTCGATTGAATCCAAACAAATGCATCTTCGCTGTTAGGACAGGTCACCTTCTAGGATTCATAGTTTCGAGAGAGGGTATTAGAGTCGATCCTCTCAAAGTTGAGGCAATACTTCATTTGCCTCCTCCGCGTAATTTGTTACAACTTCAGAGCCTCCAAAGGAGAGCTACTTTTCTGCATCGGTTTATAGCTAACTATGCTAGTATTACTAAAGGTTTTGCACGCCTATTGAAGAAAGACATACCTTTTATCTAGGATGAGTGAGCCCAACAGTCTTTCGACGCCCTTAAGAAAGCTTTGGTATCGGCCCATGTGCTTAGTCCACCGGAATTTACATGAGATTTCATTCTTTATGTGGCCACGTCTCAAGAGACTATTGGCATGGTCTTGGTTCAGGTAGATGATGTGCTCGTTGAGCATGTTATCTATTATCTTAGACGAAATTTAGTAGACGCTGAACTAAGGTACACCCATGTAGAAAAGCTGGCACTTGCGACTGTTCATGCAGTCCAGCGGTTATGGCATTACATTTTGCTTCAAACAACCACCGTTGTAGCTCATATCAATCCATTTCAATTCGTGCTATCATGACACCTTATCGGGGGTAAGTATAATAAATGGATTGTAATCCTTCAGGAATTTGATCTCGATTTTGCTTCGACAAAATTGCTTAAATCACTGGTGTTCGCTGAGCTTATGTCATACCTTCCACGACTTGATGAGGACGTCATTCATGAGGATTCCTTTGTGGATAAGCACTTATTCCTTATCTCGTCCGAGGACCCTTGGTATGGGGATGTCATTAGATACCTCCAAACTTTGAAGTTTCCTCCGCATTATTCACAAGATCAGTGGCGACGTGTGAGACATCACGCTAAAGATTATACTATCGTCAGTGACACTTTGTATCACCGAGGAAAGGATTCCATTCTCTGTTGTTGCTTGACTCACGAAGAAGCGGAACGGGTACTTAATGATTGCCATGCGGGGTCATGTGGTGGTCATTTATCCAGGCTTGCTACAGCCCAGCATATCATATGAGCTGGTTATTTTTGGCCTACTATCTTTAAAGATTGTATTAACGCTGTGAAGAGATGTCACCCTTGCTAGGTGTTTTCTCGAAACATACACTCGCATCCAGCGCCCCTCCATCCGGTCATCATTGTTGGTACCTTCACTAAGTGGGGGGTAGATTTCATGGATTGTAAACCAGCTTTGGATGGGGGGCATCACCATATTATCATGGCTGTGGATTATTTTTCCAAGTGGGCTGAGGCCATGCCTACTGTTAAAGCCGATGGTGCTACTGCAGCCCATTTCATGTTCAACTAGATTATCACTCAGTTCGATATCTCGAAAGAGATTGTCACTGACCATGGCAGTCACTTTCAAAACAAGATGATGGAGGATTTGTCTCTCAAGCTTGGATTTCGTCAGGAACACTCTTCTTCCTACTATCCTCAAGCGAATGGTCAATTTGAAGCAGTAAATAAGTCTTTGAAAACCATTCTCCAATGTACCATCCAACAAAGAAAGACCAATTGGCATATTATGTTATATCCTGCTTTGTGGGCATATCGAACCGCAGTTAAGACTGACACCGAGTTCTCACCATTCTAGTTAGTTCATGGTGTGGAGTCACTTTTACCGATTGAATGTGAAATCCCTTTGTTCAAGCTAGCCATAGAGCTCCTCCCTAATATGACAGAGATTGAGCAACGTTTAGTACACCTCGAGCAACTTGACGAGCACCGTCGAGATGCCGCTGTAGCCATTGATGCTAACAAGCGTCGTGTCAAGGTTCAATATGATAGGTCTGTCCGTCCCTGGCAATATGTTGAAGGTGACTTGGTTCTCTTGTATGACCAAGCTAAATAACCCCTGGGGGCAGGCAAGTTCAATCCCATGTGGCATGGTCCTTACATTGTGAGGCATGTCCTTGAACAAGGAGCTTATGAGTTAGCATACTATGAGGGAGTTGTCTTGAAGGAGCCTAGAAATGGGCTCTACCTCAAGTGGTATTACTCTTGAACCTTTGGTTCGAGTTGATACTTTTGTACACTGTTGTATAGTTTTTCTGTACATAGTTTAGATTGCCTTTTTGGTTGTCGGGTCTGCTGATTAGCCTCTGTTTGATTGACATATGTCAACGGGATGTCCTACATTCTTAGGTTTCGCAAATGGTGCTAGCCAACATACGTAGCATCTTGCTTCTGCTGCCTAGGTTATATTCTCACCTGACCACCTAGTTGTGTCCTCAGGAGGTGCTTGTCTCAGTCCTACATCTAACAATGTGGCTGAGTATAGTGTTGTTATTGAGCTACTTCGGGATGCCATTTCACATGACATCCAGTCTTTAGAAGTCTGCCTGGATTCACAACTAGTTGTGTCTCAGCTGAATGGGCAGTACTGTGTACGAGACCCTACATTACTATGGATTTTCCTTAAGGTACGACTCTTGGAAAGACATTTTGTTTCAATTACATATATTCATATTCCAAGAAGTCACAATTATATATCTGATGCATATGATAACTATGTATTAGATTGGCATTTGTCACATTCATCATGAAGCACATAAATACAAAGACATTCATACATTTGTACATACACCATTTAGTAGAACCGAGAACTAAAGTTGTATATATATATATATATATATGTCCAAAAATGGTAGTGTCATACAAAACTGGAGCCCGTAGCCCTCAAAAGTATACATATTGATACAAAAAATGATGAGGCCCTGGGATATCTATTCCCTCTGAGGAGGTCCAGCTGCCGCCTCGACGGGATGTGTCTCATAGTAGTACTGTACTACGTTGTCCATCTGCTGCAGTAGCCACACCCACTCACCAGGAACACCTACTACCTGGCGTTGCATGGCCTCAGGTAGTCGAGCTACCTCTATCAATGGTACTCAAGCAACCATCCATGATATGTTGCACTACAACATCTGAAGTGTGCGCCCTGCTACAGCATCTGCTGCCACCTCACCTCTACCTCGGTGACCATGTCTCGGGAAGCCCTTGGGTCTCACTGGGCGTTTGTCTGCAAGCACACAATCACCCATTAGCACATGATACTACCACCGAAAAGATGTTTTGCATTTAAACTATAATAAAAAAATCCATAAAAATTTAATAACCACAAAACTAAAAAGAGTACTCACCGATGTCTCCGAAAGTTGCGCCTGGTGGGAGCGCCATGTCGCAGTCCTGTCTGAAGTCTATCCCTACATAGGGGTAATCCTCTATAGCGATCACTTGCTGGTTCCACCAGTGGAAGAACTCCTCAGTAGATGGTGACACCGGACGACCACCACCCTGTCGTGTCAAGATCTTAGTCCATCGGGTCAGGGCTGGATCACGGAGACTGTGAGGAGGGACATCCACCCTCGGGCTAAGCCCCAGAACCCTCTCAAAGAAGAAACTACAGAGGATGCTACCATACCCAAATTTTTTGGCCTTCCCCTCGTTGCATTCCGTCAGTTGTGTCTTCATAGACACCAGCAGAGTCGTACACCAGTCGAATATAGTAGGCTGCAAGCATTGTGGTGCGCAGAACATCACCGGTCTGGATGCCTGATGCAGTCCTTTGGATCCTGTGATCCACACTAGAGTAGCCACAATGATCTTTGTACTCAGATCCACTATGGAATTCACCGGTGCTTGACTTCCCCCTGCTCATGTGTTGGAGAGACAATACCGCGCTATGTAGTCTTGCATAGTGATCCCACCACCCACGGTCCCTGACCAAAGACTTACCACCTCCCCTCTACGGGAAAAACCGGTAATGAAATAGATATCCTCCACTTCCAGTGTCAGTGTTTTCCCATTGAGGATGAAGTGCTGTGCATCCACATCCCAGTAGTTGATCAGATGACGGAGTAATAGGTTTTGGTCCTTTAAACCCCCTATAATCCAGTATTTATATAAGCCACATGCTTGCAATGCTTGTTGTGCATGCAAATCATTCCGCATAGCTTCATCAACCTGGTCATGATCTTGTTTCCTCCACTCTAGAACCATCCTGGAGTGCAGAGCAAGAGAATTTTGGTCAGTTTCATGATTAAAACTTTCTTCACGGCCGTACCTGCGGGCTAATTTGTATACAGTGGGAGATACCCGTGGGTAGTTTACTTTTTGACTGTGCGTTTGGTGCCCTACCTGCAACCCGCATAGTTATAGACCGCAAGCAGCGCCGAAGCCATCTAGGGCTTGGCCAAAAAAAAATTTCCACCGACCAAAACTCAAATAAAAGCATTCAAGTGAAAGGGATGGTAGTGACCACTAACCTGCTCCAGACGGTTCGCTGAACGGTCACTTGTATCTCCCACGATTGACACTCGAAGTTTCAGGTGAAAACTACCCACTAAACTCCAAATTTGTGAATACTGCAAATGAATTGTTATCTGGAAAATTTTATTACTATTTATAATTTTTTGAACCCACTTTTCTATATTTTTTTCCATTTTGAGCCATTATGAACTAATATCGTGTCATGGAGTAGTGTTTTTTAATCAGATTTCCTCGACGAGAGTTTTTCTGAACCATTTCACACCTACGACAGGTACGCTTCACACCTGGCATATAGGTTAGATGCCATTTTCGCATGCATTATGCATTTGACCTGTTGACCATTTACATAAACCCTAGGTGTGACCCGGCTTCGTGATTGACACGGAACCTTCACACTACTATAGAAGTGTCATCATGTTGCGGTAGGGCTTTCCCAAACATGGGTACCCTAGTTAGAACACCTTATGCATTCTAGTGCCCATGCTGTTGTTTGTCCTTAGGATTGGGAGTCCTTTCTAGTCATGCCATGACTTTGCGATAAAGACTCATACTCTACTTTATCTTATGCTGGCCATCTCCCTTAAGGACTCCCCCTAGTTATATCATGTTGTGATTGCATTGCATCATCCTGCTTGCCGCTTGAGCCTTGTGCTGGCTCCTGTTTACTCAGTTGTTAGCCTGGTGCCTGAGCACTTTTCCCCTATCGAGCCCTGTAGAGATTATATATTGTCCCTTCACAATTTCATGACTTTTTGACCCTGAGGGAACATACCCCCGAGTGTCCACATCCTGCACGCATCTCCTTGCATTGAGCATAGGTATGTTCCACTACTCGGGACTAGTCTGCTAGCTATTTGACACTCGTTCCCTCACTTGTTGTACTATAAGCAATTTTATTATTTTTCAAGCTTTTCCCAAATATGAAAAAGACCAAAAAAAGTCAAATATTCCAAAAAGCCGAACGGGATTATGGTCACTATTTCTTGTTGGCAGTTGTTGTGTCGCCTTTGAATAGAGCATTAATTCCACTCCATACATTATGATTCAGGACTATAGTTGGGCCTTAGGAGCTATACTTGTTTCTCAGTTTTCTCCACCGATTGGTTAAGCTTCCAGTCATTATGGAGCCCTCTGTAATGCCTCCTGCATTGCACATTTTATATCGAGTCTATGCTTCTTGAGTCTATCCATCTGCTCATGCTCTTGTTCAAAGGAAGTCCTAAACCAGTGTTGGACACTCCTCAGTTCTCTTGACTATTGCATGTCGGCCATCCTTATTGAGTTAGTCCATTTCACCTGAGCTCTTCCAAATATTTCAGCATTGCTGGTACCTCATGCTGGTTGATGGGGGATGCCTTAATGCCCTCCTTCCAGTGAGTCTCGTTCCGTCCACTTCAACTCATTTATTCCAGGACTCAAGGTTTAGAGTTCGGTTGAGTACCTTGAGGCTTGCAGTCATCAGTGGCAGGTTCTCTCGCCATCGACAGTTTTGGGAATACATCAATGTCCCCTGATCGATGGATTCATCCTAGTGTTCGACTTCAACCCATTTATTCACACTCTGATGATTGTGCTCTATGCCTTAATGGCCATTTTCATTATCGGTGGGTCATCTCGCGTTTGTTAATGGTATACATCATTGAACGGTAATGAGCCGATGTCTGATCAGGTTCGACCCCAACTCCTTTATTCACTTGATGGGACTTGCACCATCGAATACTTGTGTAGAAGACCCCAGGTGATTGTGGCATTCAGTATGCTACATATGACTTTGACTTTTCATCTGAGATATCACCTCTCAGATTTCAGCAGTTTGTACCTCTAGTTTACACCAGTTGTTTCGTTTTCAGCAACAGACCATATCTTACTGTAGAAGGATCATGGCTATGATCACTTATGATGTGTATCCATTATGTACTGCCTATTCATGGCCATTGTATCAGATTGTTGTACTCTACCGACATCTACTCAGAGATACTATTGTATTATGACGAGTGAGTTGTTCTTTCCACTTGTGTCTCCAGCACTCTTGAGTTTTATAATGTATTTCGACCATCATAGCACTTTAAATCTCTGACCTCACACATTAGGGGGCATCTGTTACATCATAATCTTCCACCCTGTGAGCATCAACATTCTTTGGCCTATAGGATCCATTTTTATCCTTCAGTGATACCAGTCTGCCCTATTTTTATTCCTACCCGCATGTTGCATCACTATAGCATGCATACCCGCGAGTTGCATCATTATAGCACGCGGGTATTAAGTAAAATGGTAAAAACCACTATTAATTACTTTTTACTCCCAAAAAGTGTTCATTGGGTGACCTTTGGCTCTCCGTCTGCCCACGTAACGTCTCGATGTGTCCTTTCACCTACCTTTGAGAGGACTATATATTGAGCACATATGGCTTATGGACGGGAGGAAGAAGAGAATAGTAAAGGAACTCTAGTGGATTTTTTCCCTATCTTGAGTCTGCACTCATTGATCCTTGTAGTTTTGGACCATTTATGTTTACCTTCCAAACTCCTTTCTAGTTTGAGTTTGCCATTCATGGAGGATTGAAGTGGTGGAGGCACAAGTGGATTGATCTAGATCTTGGTTCAGATTGGTTTCCATCAAGAGGTTGTATCATCTTGTACTTCTTCTTGTTCATTAATAGAAATGCTCATATTCTCATCCATTCATGGTGTGAATGTTGTTTATTATACATTGGGTTACATTTGCTTATGATATTATGGACCATTGTTATCGATAATGTTAATGTCAATTATATATTATATGTACTTGTTGGATATTGGCTGTCAAGACTAATTTGCATATTACAAGTGCACGGATTGAAAGATCCAACGGGAATCTACATCAAACGTTTGGATCAAGGTTGGTCACATTTCTCCATTATCTTAACATTGTCATTTATAATAGCATTGCTTTGAGAATTGAGTAGATTTCTGGTAGTCATCTGTCTGTTGTGGTATTCCCAAGCCATAGTGAGTTTTCTCCAATACATTGAGAACCATAGGTAAGTAACTTAGGAAGATTTGGAAAGACAAGAAAAATTATATAAGTTGGTCATGTAGGAGACATATCAAACTCTCCATATGATCGGAAGAGTAACAAATTAGAGGAGTACACAATTTTGGAATCAGGTTAAATCCTAAAGAAAAAAACTAAGACCCATTGACTCAATGGAAATGCTATGTTCAAGGATGGATTAGACTTGCTCCCATATGATGAATAAATAATGGAGGTTTTCTTTCCCTTCTCTTTTTAAATGTATTTTCCTGTTTTAACGAGCATTAAAAGGCTGAAAAGGAAGCTCGATAGTGTCTTTCTTGTAAAATTTTAATGAGTCCAAGAAAGTAAACTCAACAATATTTATTCATTTTTTGAACAAGCTCGAAGAAGAGGAAGAAGAATGCTTGGTACAGGTCAAACCATGTGTAATTTAACGGGTCCATGAGAGGGAAACTCAAGAACTTCTTCATGTTTTAACGGGTTTGAAGATGAGATGGACTAGTACTCAATAGGTTATTGATCCGTGGATTTTAATATTGAGCCCAGATCCGTTCGTGCTCATCGGTGTTTTCATGTTTAAGGAGTCTGACAAACTTACACAAGAAGTATATACACCTACTTGTGGATTTTAGCATCGAGCCCAAGTTTGTATGTGCTCGCAGGTGTTTTCATATTTAAGGAGTCTGAAAAACTTAACCAAAAAATCCATAATGTACTTTTTCGTAAAATTATCTTCCTTGCCCAAAAAAGTGTAAAAGTACATGAGAGAGGACTCTTCTAGTCAAAATAAATAGTGTACATTTTTTCGTAAATAATCCACTAAGAAACGGAAAAGGGGTAAACTTATAGCGAAGTGGATGTCTTTTACAATCCTTTAACGAGTTTGAACAAGACAAGTATACTCGGCAATCTTGTCAATTTTAAGGATTCTAAAAAGAGCATGAAGAAACTCCATAGGGATGGGAAATTTGATATGAGTTGCAAGATTATGCATGATGAATGACCAAGTCCCCAAAATGGAAAACGATGGCATGGGAACCAATTTAACACAGTTTCTTATCTAGGGTGACCCATGTGAAGGAAATTCCTAGCCATGGAAGAACAACGACAATGGAGGGTCAAAATAACCTCGGTTAAAATCATAGTCCATGGTGAAAAGGAAATCCTAAGGCAGAAAAATGAAGAGGTATAGATGCAATGCAATGATCTAATCGACATGTCATAGGGAATCAAACCTTTTAAGAGAACACTAGTATGGACATAGTAGTGAGAAAGGTGGCTTCTTGTACTTTTACCTAGTCAAAACAAATGAATTAGTTATTAGGATTAAGAAAAAAAACAAAAAGAGATTTGAAACTATAGAATATGGGTAAAAATAAAAAAATATATTTTTATAAATAGTAAGAAAATAAAAAAATAACCCACATTTATCATTTTTACCATTGGAGAAGAGGAAAAATCCTACGACTTCAGACATTGTTTATGATCGATCCGAAGGAGCATTTCAGAATCTGTCGCTTCGAGGTAGCCAATATGTCTCCACTTTGCATATTTAATCCCTTTTTAAAGTTTTTAAATGGGCTTTTGAAGATTTTATTTGAGGTTAAAATTTTAGGTCTCCAAACCTACGAATAGGCCTTCTTGAAAATCGCGAGTACGCGAAATAGCCACGAGTTGGAATAAACTCAACTCGCAGGTACACGTCCCTGTGTTATAAGAAAATTCGCAGGTGGCGCCAACCAAAATTAGAAACTTCAAACTAATGCAAAATTGATAGATGCAACATAGGATCGTGCTCACTTGGAGGGAAAGAGAGCATGAGGACATGGATATAATAGCCCTAGGGGACTCACCGACATTAAATGCCTTAAGACAGTGTGGGCTCCTCAAGTTTTTCCATACTTCAAACATGAGGGCACAATCCCACTTACTCCAAATGCTTGTGCAATATTGGGATCCTGATCAGGGGATGTTCAATCTCCAAGGGGATACGGTAGATATCAGGGTGGATGATACCTATTTCATTACTAGACTATACCGTCGAGGTGAGGTGGTAAACCTCAAAGGAACATTCAGAGGTGTTGAAGCCTTGTCGGTGCAAGATTATATCAATACCTACTGTGTAGCAGGGACTGAATAGAGTGGAAGTCAAGTGCCAATTGACCAGGTAGCCAACTTTCTGTTGAAAGTGATCCCGAGTACCATAAACATGATCGGTGGCAGTGCAGCTCAACATCTAGCTTCCCAAAGCTATATGCATATTGGCAGGGAATTTATGCGCAATTTTATATTTGATTGGTGTTCCGGTCTGTTGGTGAATATGAAACACCAATTTACGGAGTGCAAAACGGGGAAGAAGAAGAACTTTGGATACAACAACATACTTTGTACCTTTGAGACAGAGAGAGTCCCTGCCCTTAGTCCAGGAATGGATCTTCTAGCACTCAACCCCATGTTGATGCCTCGGTTGTGTAGGTTAGATGCAAAGGTGCTGGAATGGTTCCAAGGCTCCCAACAGAGGAAGAAAACCCAAGTTGAAAGGCTTTGAAAGACCCTATGCAAGGGCAGTTCTATCCCCAACCTGTTTGGTATCGTGATACTCCACGGATATTCGACCTCCGCTGGCACTCTAAGAGTTGGTGATTTGACCCATTAGGTCTATTTTCCAATCAAGGAAAACAAAAGGTGTGAAAGTGGTAAAGCTAACCTAACCTAACCTATTTCAGAAGAGGAAACTAATCTAAGTTAGTCCTATTCTAAGATGAAAGCTTGTTTATGTGCAGGGTAACTTGCTTTGTGTTTCAATAAGTTATTTCATCAGCTTAACAGAAATGTAAAACCAAATTATTAACCTATTACTTCAAAGTATCATCAAACAATGAAAATTGCTGATAACAATTTAAAGATTTGAGCGCATCCAAGATTACCCTGTTGTTCTTTTTCCAATTTAAAAATTAGCATGAACTTAATATTGACTGTAAATTATTTGTAGAAATAAATAAACATGTTTCATAAATAAACTTATTCAACACATTTGTAAATCCAGATCATGAATCATGATAAACCAAAACTCTAGACCCAGAATTGTTAATTGATTGCAAATTAATAAACAATAATTAATAATTGACTCAGAGCATCATCAAACTAATCAAATAAACTTGATAAGTAAACAAGAAGACATATGGAGAAACTTTACTGTATTTAACACAACTGCAAGAAATTATAGTGTCTGGAAAATAGGGCATGTCCAATTGCTCCTTGCTTATTCGAGCTCTCAAATCATCATCAACCTTAGCAGTATCTCCTTAGTTCTGGAAGAGAAATATTTCCATCTCTGTCGAGCATCTCTCCATTAGATCATTGAAGGTAGGTATTTATACAAAGAAAATTATAAGAAAAGATCAGATCCATTTCCCCGAACGCTAAGCTAACTAGCTGAGTTGTTTCATTTGCCAGATCCGTCCATGAGAAAAATCTGGGAAAATCCATTTTGAAAAACCAATCGGATCTCCCAAATGAAGAACCTTCTATGGATTTTGCTCATTGATAAACTAATTCGGAACCTTCTGCACAAAACCCTTGTCTCGTATTTTCCAGATTCGTCTTCCTTACTCCTGAAATCGTGTCCAAAGATCGTTGCTTCCACTTGGCACGTTTTTTAACATTCCAAACTTGGGATGTAGTTCTTCATCTTGATTCTTCCAAATCCAAACCCACACTTGTACAATCCAAAATAGAAAATAAAATACCATTCCAAATCTAGTTAAAAAAACCTAAAACAAATAACAATTCATTTGCAAATCAAAATAATAAAAATGAACAAGTCTTATGTAAATCCGAAATTGACTGTTCATGCAGATTTTAGGGGTGTTTAAGCTATTCAAATGGAAAAAATAATCTTCCCAAATCATTCCCCATCCTTCCAGCTTTCCAACGAGCTATCTTGGGCTATCTTGGGCTTGATTTGGACTTATAAATCTCAAGATATTGCTCTTGGAAGATAACACTGAGCAGCCGTTGATTTCATTTCGGAATGAATTGTAGCCGTTGATTTAACAATTAAAATCCATTATTTAATTTGATTTTATCCAAATGAATAAACCAAAAAAAACCAAAATCTATATTCCAAAACACAATCGGAAATCAAAATCAAATGTTCGGAGGAAAATTAGAATTCGAAAATCACTTAAACGAATCAAAATAGGGAAAACCAAATTAAAAAAACTTAAGTAAAAAATTAAGTAACCAAAATTTACGGACCCAAAATTACATTATAATATAACCTAAAATAAACTTAGGGTCCAGAAAAAATGCATGGATGAAAAGTGAAAAAGCGAAACCCGTAACCCCAAATTTGGGGTTTGGGTTTAGGGTTTAGACATTGCAAAAAATAAAGAATTAATGTGTTTCCGAAATCAGCAACCCGAAATTTTTGGGTTTTGGGTTTACACATTACAAACTGCAAAATAAATGTATTCCTGAAATCCGCAACCTGGAATTTCAGGTTTCGGGTTTCGGGTTTGAAAACAACGTTCAAAATAAAAAAAAAATAACATTTCCTACATCTTGAAAATGCATAAAAATACTTAGGAAGCTTGGAAAAATGCAAATTTTTATTTATTTATTGAGCGAAGTAATGAAATATCAATAGATAACACTTCAGAAAGAAAATCTAGAGATTATTTACGAAGAAAATACAATATCTAAAAACCCTAAAACTAGAAGTAAAAACCGAAACTATTTACAAGTGAATTCTCAAGAAAATAAATGTTGGAAACAAGTTACGTATATACAAAAAGAACCACTCCTATAATATAGGAGAGTTAATGAATTCCGTAAATAGGTTTCTAACATAATCATTTTGAATAACAATAATTTATTTTGCAAAATAATAATAGAAAATCCTTTTAAGTTGCAAAATGGAAAAATAGAAAATGTATTTTCAAGATCAAATTAGCTTATTTAGAGGGAATGACTTATCCATGATTAAACTACTTTACATTCGTGAATGTTGAATTTTAATCCCACTAATTTCCAAATAATCATAAAACCAAATCTCATAGAAGTTAGGGAAATTAGAACCCAAACAAACTAAAACATGTCTTCTTTTAATTTTCATAACATTAAATTGTGTATAAGTTTAATATATGGATTTAATGAAATACACAAATTAAATTAATGAAAATCAAAGCATGACCATGAATATATATAAGATTTCAATAAGCTTAATTTAAACATTAAAAATATTAAACTAACATAAGCAAACAAACCCAAAGACTAAGATTATTTACAATATTCACATTATGATTTTAGGCATGCAAAGGTAAAATAAAACTCTATCAAGCTCCAATACCATACTAATGCAATACTCAAAATCATAAGAGAAGAAACCATAAGATCAATCAAAATCCAAAAATGAAGGTAATCAACCAGCCATCGTCTCAAATAATCAGTTTGTGCAGTGAAGACCAAATCTAGGTGGGGCATGTGAGGATCAACATAATAAATTAACCACCAAGATCATGGAACCAAATCAAAAGATAAAAATCAACTCAAATGAATCAAAAGCAAATAAGTAAAAATGGAAACAATCCAAATAATTATTCAAGTCACGCAGTGTAATCTCACCCACAGGATCAAGACAAATCAATGGTCAAGATTATGTCTTGTGGCTGTAGGGTCAAGTTGAAGGGGTTTATTGGAAAGCTTTATTTATGATTCCCGAAGGCCGCAACTTGAAACTTGCGGGTTTTGGGTTTCGGGGTTACGAACTAGCAAAACAATCATAAAAATGAGTTTCCGAAAGTCGCAAGCCAAAACTTGTGGGTTGAGGGTTTCGGAAATGGAAACAATTGCAAAAATGAAAAGGCTTTCCCGCTTCCCGCAACCCGACATTTTCGAGTTGTGGGTTTCAGGAACACACAACGCAACTAAAGTAAAATAGATTTCCAAAATCCAAAAGCTGCAATTTGTGGGTTTTGGGTTTCTGGATGAAAATTTTCCAAAATTATTAACAAAGGATTCCCGCAACCCGCACCTATTGGGTTGTGGGTTTTGGGTTGGCCAAAACCAAAGACTGAAAAACGAAATCCCAAAATCTGCACTTGCGGGTTTCGGTTTTCGGGTTATTGAATTTTCGGGTTTCGGGATGGCGCAATCTAATGACAGATTACTCAAAATTTAAGGCTTCCTCTAGACCAAAACACTTAGAAAATTTCAAAGAAAAGGAGCAATCAAGCTAACCAAAGGTACAGGTAGAAAATCGTAGCAACACAGTCTGAGAATGCTGTGTTTTCAAAGCACTTACCCATATACCTTTGTATTTATTTCAAATTGGGGTTCCCATGTTCAGCTGAAGCATGGTATCTATTGTGGCCACAACAAATGGCGACACGCTTGGACGAAGCAATTATCTCTCCCTTATAGTATTGAAATCCACAAAAATTAGGGACAAAGATGAAATGCCTTCTCATGCTAAATTTCAAATAATCTGAATAGTATTATCACTGAATGATATAGTATATATTAGACTTCAAAACTTCTAAAACATCCAATTCATTCCCATCATTGTCCAAGAGACCCTTTAAATATAAACTCATTTTTCAAAATAAATTATTCAGAAGATGTAATAATCAAGAACTTTACTAGGAATTAACCTCGGGAAATCAAGCTAATCATATAAGACATAGTATAAAGAAATGAATCCAATACCATAGGCAGGACCCTACAGCCAACCGATGTCTAAAGCCATGATAGGGATGCCTTTTAACCCAATAAGTTGTGTTTATCCCATCCACTAATTGAATATACAAAGATTATCAATCCTTGTTAAAGATTTGCATGCTTGGAAAGAAACTGGAAACCACTATCCTGACTTGGTGACCAGGTTGTGACAGTGTCATTCACACCAACTTATAGATAATGAGTGGGCTGGCTCGTGATGAGACCCCCGTCTTGCAACTGTTTGTGTGGCTACAAGCCAGTATACTAGCTTGATGACCAGATTTTGATAAAGTCATTCCATAAGAAGACATGACCATGAGCAAGACGGCTTATGATAAGACCTCATGTTTCCTAGCTCACTTCCAGAGATGTTAAAGAATAGGATTGGGCTATGTTTAATGTTAATCTCGTAAGAGATTATTTAATGGGTGGGGAAGCGACTATACTCCTTAAGAGTAAGGATGGTGCAAGAAATCTATAGATTTACTAATATTTACTGATCAAGACTTCTTTCCCGGAACGGATTCCTTTAAAAGTAACTAAATAAATTTTTTTATGTTGAGTTAAAGATCAAGTTCTAAGGATAATGATGGAAAGATTCAAATAGAATTATCAGCACAGTCTATTATTGATTTTTCACAATTCGGGATTAATTAATCAAAACATTTGATTTCCAGCAAACATAAAACATTTATAAAGGTTTCCTTTATAGATAAGATTTCAAGACTGAAAAGGAGTAATAAGCTCTTTTATTTTAAAAAATGAAAATCATGAAAAACTCAAAACAAACCAGGAAGAAAATAAAATAAAATCAAACATATATACAACTGGAACCAAAAGTAAATCAAAATCTCACAACTATATCAGTAACTAGAAGAAAAACTAGTGATTACATTTTGTTGTTTTTAATAAGTCATGAGACATCAGATTCAATCAGGTTTTTTATTGAAAACAAATAAAGAAGCCTAAATATTAAACTAAATTAAAGTGTGCAATTATGAAATTAAGAAGGCTCTTGTATTCCATTTCATATCAAGAAAGAATGAAGATTTATGCACTTTTATGAAAATGTTGTCTGAAAACATTTCATGATAAAGTCATTATAGTTTAGAAAATGAAGATATAACTTGAACATGAATGTTTTAAATTAAATCCAATTATAAACAAGAGCATGAATAATGAAAAGCAAGAGAAGATGAAAATACTTCCCTGAATGCCTTTGATGAAGCCTTGATTTCAATTTTGAAACTGACGTATCATCACAACTGCTTTATTAACAAAACTTTAAACCAAAATCAACTAACTTATCCCTAAATCCTACTTCCTGAATATCGCCAAACTAAGTGAAGTCATATTTCCAATGTAACCATTTATGTGACTTGAAACCTGCAAAAGAAAACAAGTTATGTATTAGCATTGGAATTCGTTATACTCCAAATGGAAACAAAGGACAAATCAAATCAATTTTCTTATGTACAAAGAATGAAGAAGGACATGGAAACTTTTTGATAAATGATTCTTTCAACTAAAACGCCAATTTCATTAAATTTGGACTTATTCCAGTCCAAGTCACTTTGAAGATGGGTCAAAAATAGCCTTTCTAAACTTCAAAATCAAGCAAAATATGGTTCCAACATTGCCAAAATCCGGTTCCAATACTGCCAAATTCAGGTTCCAAAAGTGTCAAAACCAATTTTGAAAGTGCCAAAACCGATTCCAAAATTGCCAAAACCGATTCCGAAAGTACCAAATCAAGGTTCCAAAAGCGACAAAACCGGTTCCTAAATAGCCAAAAACCAGTTCCAAAAGTGAAAAATCTGGTTCCAAAAGTGACCAAACTGGCTCCGAAACTGCCAAATTTGTTTCCAAAAGTGCCAAAATTCAGGTTCCAAAACCATAATTTTTCTTTTGATATTTGTGTCTGTATAATATGATGGTCATTTGAAGTTGAATGTCATTAACCAACACCCCATTTTTGAATGAGGCTCGAGATAAATGAATGAAGGGACAGCCGACCCTTCTTCTGCCCATTATTATTTTCATTATAGTTCTAGACTGCAAGAAGGGTGGTTCGATCCTTTTTGTGTTCACCATTCTGGATACAGGTGAATTGTCGGATATTGGTGTTCACAATTATCTACTAAAACAAGGGGTGCCCGATCCTTCTTGTCGGCAGTCGGGATAAATATTGTTTACATGTTATAACATAGGCAATGTCTCGATCCCTACCACATAATGAGGAAGTCGGGAGTGGGGAAATGTTGTCCCAACCTTCGTAGATTAATTGTTCTTCATTTCTGTTTTAAATGAAGGGTCGACCGAACCTTCTTGTGCTTAGTATTTTTGCAGTCAGCCTATACTTCGTAGGTTGAATATTTGCACAGTTCCCTCATAAATGAAGGGGCGACCGACCCTTCTTCTATGCAATATTATTTTAATACTATTTCTAGACCGCTCGAAGGGTTGGCCGACCCTTCTTGTGATTTATATTTATCCAGTCTTGACCCTTATGGTTATACATGAATTGATCTCTATTTTGGAAGGAAAAAATCTCACACGTGTGAGCCTCAAAGAGATAACTGACGCCATAGAAAGTGATGAACTGGCATGTATGATGACATGGAATCTATGATGATATGGAATGTGTGATGATGACATGACATGTATGATGACATGGCATTGAAAGACACATGATGGTGTTCTAGTGTTATCATTAAGTCAGTGTTGCAATGTGACATCATTCTGGAAAAGTATGGCAAGTTTGTGAAACTTTGGAAATTGATGTTAGTTTTTCAGAAATTTCAATATGATCTAGGATCTTAACTGAGAGAATAACATGTACAACATATCTACAGCATATCAATCATGGAAACAATAATGCAAGCACACAAGAGACATAGAGTTTCACCGGGGGAAACCAAGAAGGTGAAAAACCCTGCAAATTCCTCAGAGATAGATAGAGCAATGATACAACCCAAGTACAAGAGATAGTCCTCCTAGTAGCATCTTCTCCTCCTCCACTAGTGCGCCACTCTCCAATGAGTGTGTGAGAGAGAAGTGAATGATCAAATAGAGTGCCTCCCGCACTCTATTTATATTTGAATTGACTTGCCTAATAACCTTTACTAGGTTGGCCTTAACTTAACCACATAACATAATGCTGACTGGGCCGACCCCCAATAGGGTTTTCTAATAACCCTTTAACCCACATGACTTATACAGGGCCGACCCCATCAAGGTGGTCTAATAATCCATCAAGTATAAGTTACGACACTTACAATATAAATGATGACACTTCCGTATAGAGGAATAATAACATCTCTATAGGAATACAATATACATATATGTGAAATACATTCTGAAGTTACAATTACATCAACACTTGACAAAGTATGGAAAAAGTAGTCAAAACTGCTTGAGAGAATGCTCGCCATAATTCATGGTTTCAGAAAAATGCACACACCATCATATCATGCTATAGCTTGTTGAAGTGGCTATCTATAGTTATACATGATTGCGGATTGCGGGAACTATTTGAGTAATGGATTTGCGACATGTGTTTTCGCAACCCGCAATTCGGATTGCGGATTGTGGGAAACTTTGGGAAACTTTGGTTTGTTTTTATTTCGAGTAGTAGTCCTGCAACCCGCAATTGCAGATTGCGGGAACGTTATATTTCAAAACAATTAAACCCTCGCAACTCGTCTTCCACATTCCCCATATTAGATCTCAGCCGTCGACTTGTCTTAATCTTACGACCCAGAATTAAGTCGACGGAATTAATAAATATGTTGATTTTGTTTATGTTTCCTTTTATTATTTTTCATCTTCAAAAATTAGCTGCTGTGTGGATTTCACTGCCAAATCCGTTTCAAAAATTGCCAAATCCAAGTTCCAAAACCATACTTTTTCTTTTGATATTGCCACTTTTGAAATTGGTTTTTGTGGTGTTCCAATATAATAATTATGACCATCATTTGAAGTAGTAAAAAATATACAAATTAGCAAATGAATCGGTGTCTGCATAATATGACGGTCATTTGATGTTGAATTTCATTAATCGACAACCCATTTTGAATGAGGCTTGAGATAAATGAATGAAGGGTCAGCCAACCCTTCTTCTGCCCACTATTATTTTTATAATAGTCCTAGACTACAAGAAGGGTGGTACAATCCTTCCTATGTTCACTATCCTGGATATAGGTGAATTGTCGGATATTGGTGTTCACAATTATCTACTAAAAGAAGGGGTGGCTTATCCTTCTTGTCATCCGTCGGAAGTTCCGATAAATATTGTTTAGATGTTATAACTTAGGCAATGTCCTGATCCCTACCGTATATTGCAGAAGTTGATTGTGGGGAATTATCGTGCCAACCTTTGTAGATTTAATATTTTTTCATTTCTCTTTTAAATGAAGGAACGACCGACCCTTCTTGTGACGTTAGTATTTTTGTATTCTTCACTATTCAGGATATAGATGAATTGACAACCTATACTTCATAGGTTGAATATTTGGACAATTCCCTCATAAATGAAGCGGCGGTCGACCCTTCTTCTACCCAATATTATCTTCATACTAGTTCTAGACTGCAAGAATGGTCATCTGATCCTTCTTGTGTTCACCAGTCTTGATACAGGTGAATTAATCGATATTGGGATTTGATTCCCGCAACCTGCATTTGTGGATTCTGGGAAGATTATTGTAAATGTTTGCATTCTACTTTTCTGCAACCTGCAATGTGGATTGCGGGAAGAGTTCAAATAATGAATTTGTGATTCTCCTCTCAACATAGTTTGTCATTGCAGAGTCTTGATCGAATTCCTTGGTGGTATAGTGAAGATGATCAATGGAGTTTTATGCATTCTAGGTTTTGCGTGTAACCTAGTATTATTAAACAAACTTATTCATGTTCATGTCAGGTCCCTTTTATCTAACAAATGGTGTAACATGGTCTAGTAATATATGGTGTTTGCTAAGGGTGATTGTGTGGGAACTCTATTCAATTTTGATGCATGTATTCTTCAATGTAATAGTTATTCAATTTTTACAGTGAACAAACAATCAGTAGGATCTACAACCTCACAATTAGAATCTGTACATACCTCTAATGGTCATCAATTTTAGGTACCTAAACAATCCCTTGCTTCAAAAATGAAGTTACCTACAAAGGTGAAAAGTCCAATGTCTAAAGTATTCACTCATTCTTTGAATAGCCAGTCAATCGGCTAAGTTATAACATATAAAAATGGTTTGTCCCGACTTCTGTTTTTCGACAAGAAGGATCAGCCGCCCCTTCTTCTCGTAGTTAATTGTGAAAACATTTATCCAGCAATTCAGATATATCCATAATGGAGAACACAAGAAGTGTCGACCAACCCTTCTTGCAGTGTCGAACTATTATGAAAATAATATTGGGAATACGAAGTGTCGGCCAACCTTTCAGTTACGAGGAAATTTTCAAAATAGAACACCTTGGATGTTTTAACATATAAAAATTGTTTCTCCCGACTTCTGTTTTTCGACAAGAAGGATCGGTTTCCCCTTCTTTTGGTAGTAAATTGTGAAAACCTTTATCCAACAATTCATCTATATCCATAATAGAGAACAAAAGAAGTATTGACCGACCCTTCTTGCGGTGTCAAATTATTATGAAAAGAATTTTAGGAATAAGAAGGGTCACCCAACCCTTCATTTACGAGGGAATTGTAACAATAGAAGAACTTGAAGAAAGAGCGGACGCTCTTTCTATGAGAATATTTCCACTTGCCAACCAAGCCTTTGAAGCAAAATGTCTATAAATTTTGTTGTTTAAATGTGGATATCTAGTATCCCAGGGTGACACATGGAAGGATCATATTGTGACACGTGGCATATTTGATTTGGCAAATTGAGTATTAGAAATATAGTTTAATTATAGTATTGACTCGTATAGAATATTTTCTCCTTTGAGCACCACTGAATCCATGCTACATTTTATTCTCTATTAAAAACTATGTTTTAAATATGCTTGGACGAACTAAAAGAGGAAGTGAATAATTATAGTATCATTTGTGGTCTCACAGTATCACTGCCTCTTTAGCTACTGGTACACCCTATTATCTTAGTCATTCACGTTGAATCATCTAGATACCTACAATCGTTGAGACCTATGGATTGGAAATATTGACACCTAAATCCTCCAAAAACAAAGGTATCGAAGGAAAAGACTGTGTTTTGAATATTCTATGCCTATGTTTCATGTTCTAATCGGCCATCAAACCCAAATGGTTTCATGCGCCCAGCTTATGAGATATTGAAAAATATAAATACTTGGCAATTGAAGAACTAGATTTATGGTTACAGATTTATGGTTTGAATGATATAAATACCTGGCAATTGAAATGTTCTGTTAGAAATTTAGATAGAAATATAAATACCTGGCAATTGAAATGTTCTATTACAGATTTATTATTAAGTCTACATAAAAATAAATAGAAGTTATTCCTGTCAATTGAATTTACTTCGATATTTCAACTTTTACAGAGCTTGGGCTCTTAATACATTTCACGACTAGTACGAGCTTGAGATCACAAACAAAGACTCTTCTACTACAGGATTTATATTAAAAAATTTCTTACTAATAAATAAAAATCAGTAGAAGTTATTCCGGGTTAAAACAGTGCAACTTCGCCGCATTACACAGAGATGAAATTTACTTCAATCTTTCACCTTTTACATAGCTTGGGCTCTTAATACATTTCAGGACTACGAGATTGAGCTTACAAACACTAACTCTACTACAGAGAATTTACACAGACTTTATTTTTGCTTCAACTAGAAGCTAGTATACTTTATCTTTGCTTCAACTAGAAGCTATGAGTCACATTAGCGACAAATCCTGGTCTTGGGGATTCGACAGTGCTCGAAATGCCCATATATCATGGTGTGGTGAGGATTTGTGAGGGAACTGCTGCCGAAATTGTCATATATCAGGAAGAGAGTGACCATAAGACTCAAGTAATTCTAATAAAACAACAAAGGAAACAGAACAGAGGCGGTAAAGAAGAGTGCCATGACTTCCCAAAGATTTCATTTTGTTGCGATACCGGGTATACTTTAGTCATTATATAGTGAATTGGTGAATTGACTTGGATGTTATCAATCATTTATGTTTCTTCCTCGATGAATTTCAGCTCACCAACTTAATTCCATGCATCATTGCTCTCCTTTGTTCATTGGAAAAAGAAAATATCACTTCACTTCAATTAAACGGTCCTCGGGAAGGTGAGATGCATTACCGCCGTGTCTAGTGCTTCTAAGTCTACAAGTCGAAGCTCCAATAAAAGTTTAGTCTTTTATTACTCCTTCAAAGGAGATGATATGATTAAGGATAAGGAGAATCTAAAACGTTCAACGACTTTAAATTATTCTGAAGTTGAATTTAAAATTAAAAAATGCAATTGAAAAGGACCTTCTGAAAGTGGTAATATTGGCTTTGAAAAGGGTGTTTTTCTATTGGAATGGTGCATTTTTTTACTACTTATGAACCTTAAATTGCAGTTTGTTGTTATAAAGCTATGAACTTCAATTCAAAAAGTGTGAATTTAAAATAAACAAATGCAATTTCTGATTTGAAAAGTGTGAATTTCAAATCAAACAATGCAATTTTTTATTTGAAAATTGCAATTTTCATTTGTAAATGTTCTAAATTTTAAGGTGAGAAAGTCAATGTCTAAAATATTCAAGTAACTTTGAAGACGGGGCTAAAACTGCCTTTCTAAAATCCAAAATCAAGCAAAATGCAGTTCCAAAACTGCCAAATCCAGGTTCCAAAAGTTCCAAAACCAGATCCAAAAGTGCCAAAATCGATTCCAAAATTGCCAAAACCAATTCCGAAAGTGCCAAATCAAGGTTCAAAAAGTGACAAAACCGGTTCCTAAAGAGCCAAAACCGGTTCCAAAAGTGCAAAATCCGGTTCTTAAAGTGACCAAACCGGTTCTGAAACTGCAAAATCCGTTTCCAAAGTGCCAAAATCCAGGTTTCAAAACCATACTTTTTTCTTTTGAACAAGGCTCGACATAAATGAATGAAGGGGCGACCAACCCTTCTTCTGCCTACTATTATTTAATAGTACTAGACTGCAAGATGGGTGGTTTGATCCTTCTTGTGTTCACCATTCTGGATATAGGTGAGTTGTCGGATATTAGTGTTCACAATTATCTACTAAAAGAAGGCGCGGGCAATCCTTCTTGTCAGCAGTCGGAAGTTGGGAAAAATATTGTTTACATGTTATATCATAGGAAATGTCCTGATCGTCGCCACATACTCCGGAAGTCAATAGTGGGGAAATGTTGTCCCAACCTTCGTAGATTAATTGTATTTCATTTCACTTTTAATTGAATGGTCGACCGACCCTTCTTGTTCTTAGTATTTTTGCAGTCTTCACCATTAAGGATATACATGAATTGACAGCCTATACTTCGTAGGTTGAATATTTCCACAATTCCCTCATAAATGAAGGGGCGGCTGACCCTTCTTCTGCCCAATATTATTTTCATACTAGTTTCAGACTACGAGAAGGGTCAGCTGACCCTTCTTGTGATTTATATTTTTCCATTATTGACCATTATGGTTATACATGAATTAATCTCTATTTTGAAAAGGGAATATCTCACACGTGTGAGCCTCGAAGAGAGAACTTACGCCAAAGGAAGTGATGACATTGCATGTATGATGACATGGCATCTATGATGACATGGAATGTGTCATGAGGCTTGAAAGACACAAGATGGTGTTCTAGTACTACTAGGCTATAATTTAGTCAGTGTTGCAATCTGACATCATTCTCAAAAAGTATGCCACGTTTGTGAAACTTTGGAAATTGAGAAAGTATGGAAAAAGTAGTAAAAAATGCTCTGATAGAATACCTGCCATAATTCACGGTTTCAGAAAAATGCACGCACCATCATATTATGCTATAGCTTGTTGAAGTGGCTATCTAGTTATACATGTTTGCGGATTGTGGGAAGAGTTTAAATAATGGATCTGCGACATGCGTTTCCGCAACCCGCAACCTGCATTCCCCAGATTAGATCATAGTCGTCAACTTGTCTTAATATTACGACCCAGATTTAACCTGATGGAATTAATAAATATGTTGATTTTGTTTCTGTTTCCTTTTATTATATTTCATCTTCGAAAATGACCTACTGTGTGGATTTTAGTACGAATGTTTTCCAGGGGTCATTTTTGCCATTTTTTCTAGCTTTAATGAAGGGTGGGCCGACCTTTCTTGTGCTTAGTATTTTTGCAGTCTTCACAATTCAGGATATACATGAATTGACAGCCTATACTTCATAGGCTGAATATTTTCATAATTCCCTCATAAATGAGTTGGGAGGAATTATTCCTCGAGAATGGGGCAACTCCTCAGTTATAGACGAAGCAGAGAGAATGGGGAAGCTCCCTAGTTATAGACAGAGCAGAGAGAATGGGGAAGCTCCCCAGTAGAAATGGAGCTCCCTCGTAGACATGGAGCAGAGAGAATGGGGCTGCTTTGAATGCGTAGAGGGCCGAGGTACCAGAGTTGCAACCATCTAGCCGGTGAAGGAACCTGCTAGCAGTGCAAGAGCGACACAACAAAATGGACAAGATTAATTACTAAGAAGTACAGGGTATAGGGTATAGTATAAAAAGCATTAAAATTTCTGAGGGGAAATGTAAATTCATGGACGTCAAATAGAACAATTCAGCTATATCCATAATGGAGAAGACAAGAAGGATTGACCGACCCTACTTGCAGTGTCAAAATATTATGAAAAGAATATTGGTAATCAGAAGGGTCAACCGACCCTTCTTCCAGTTTCAAACTAATTTGAAAATAATACGGGGAATAGGAAGGGTCGGTCGACCCTTCAATTACAAGGGAATTGTAAAAATAGAACACCTTGGAAGTTATATCATATAAAAATGGTTTTTCCTGACTTCCATTTTACGACAAAAAGGATCTGCCGCCCCTTCTTTCCATAGTTAATTATCAAAACCTTTATCCATCAATTCAACTATAGCCATAATGGATAATACAAGAAGGATCGACCGACCCTTATTGCAATGTCGAACTATTATGAAAATAATATTGGGAATAAGAAGGGTCGGCCGACCCTTCATTTAGGAGGGAATTGTAACAATGATATCCTAGGGTGACTAGTGGAACGATGATATTGTGAAATGTGGCATATTTGATTTGGCACATTGCGTATAGCGAGGTTACTAATGCGGGTTTAACCACAACACAACCAGGAAATGAAAATTCACTCATAGCAAGATTACCCTCTGGAAATTGAATAGCAACACCTTTTCTATGGAATATGATGACTAACAAATTGCCCATATTGGTCTTTGTGTTTAAGAAGAGCATTAAAGATCCCATAATGATTAAATGTAATGAATTGCCAAGCAACTGATTAGAACCGTTCGGTCTGAGAAATGCAATTATTACATCTGTAATGAAATAACATATAGCATGCGCCAACAAAATTTGGATTATTTGTTTTGGGAGGAAATTATTGATCATATATATAGGCAGCACAACATCGATGCAGATAAGCTTTCAAAAGATGCAATGAAAAAAGAAGTTGGTTATTTTTTTTGGGAGGAAATTATTGATCACTTATGTTTTGGTAAGGGATCAGTAAAGTTGTTTGACTAAGCCATATTTTGGACTACTTTTTGACCCAAAAGGGATAAGTTTCTAAATAGCTGAAAGTTTTTATTTTTTTGGTAGAAGGATGAAATTCTTAGACTGTTTTTGAGAAATTATTGTAATTTTCCAGGAAGTTGTTTTGATAATATCTGGTTTACTTCGTCTCTCTAGTGAGTCAAGTAACCTCATGGAACATCATGTACTATTTGTTCAATTTTGAATAACAATAGTATGATTTTTTCTTTTGAAAAAAAAGGATTAGAATGTTCATGTATTTAATTATGCTTGATATGTTCAATCTATGGAATGAATTTATGTGTAAATAAATGTAAGCTATGAATATGCTGTGTTAAGCTTGTTAGAAGGTTAATATATATTCATGAATGAGGTTTCTTTCAATTGCATAAGCTATCTGCTGTATTCATTTTGTATGTGAATGATGAATGGCTAAACTCCATTTATGTAATACATGTATGCTTATGCTGTCACAACCTCATTGATGGATGGATGCCTCCTATATGTTCTTAGAATGATAGGCATAAGCCTAGTTATGAAGCTGTTAATTAGATGCTTAATAACTTAACTGAGCAAATTAACTTAATATGATGATATTAATGACTGTTACGTAATTGCAAAATGTGAAACAATATGAATCAAGTAAATAAATTTACTGGTGCATAACTTGCATATAAATCATATGAATGATAAATCAAGCACATAGATTTATATGTTTTATGATTTAACAATACAATTTAAACAGAGTTACATTTTTGGAAACCAAACTCGACACTTTACAAGAATTATAATCACAGTGAAATTGGACATACTAGTACAACAAACATTCAAGTGTATTATTTAACAAAATACTTCCATTTTTATTTTATTCACAATTGGCCTCACATCACTCTCGCCATCCAGGTGCACCAAGCAAGGCCATAATCGATCTAACAAAAATGTGTCAATGACATCATCAGAATTATAAGTTTTTTTTTATAAGACAGTTTTCTTCATCGTTAGAAACATGTTTTTCTACGGAGTCATCGACAATCACAGTATTTGTCCGATCCCAACCATGGATCACAGTCTCCCAAACTATACTCAAAGGATTGCGAAATACATAAGGATTTCCATCACCCTGAAACCCCTCTCTGGCTATGGAAGAACAATTTTCCTGTGTTAAAATTAATCTAAATTGTTCCCTTTTCAATCCCGTTCTTTGTAATAATCTAGGCAAAAAATCGTCAATGTTTTTTCGTTGAGCAGATGTCCATACCCCAACCTCAAAAATATGAAAGCATTTTTCAAAAAATTCCCTTAATCCTGGGCGTATAAAATAATACTTTGTTGATGTTTCTATGTCCAGTGGTCATCGCAATCCGAGTTTCTGTTTTCTATGTATTGCGTGTGACAAAATGCCATTGAAATAAAAAATGATCAATGGTTTACTATAAACAAATCTTCTAGTACTATCTACAAACAAAAATCACACACACACAAACTAGTCAATAAAATATTATGGTTCAATGTTTCTAAGTATATAATTGCTTGCATGTTCAACAATTTTTTAAACACATTACCAGATACATGGTACAATGTCCATAAATAAGATGAGAACTGTGCAATAAAACTTACATCAATTAAATGTAGGAGTAACTGTAAAAAATATACAAATCACTAAATGAATTTGTTTTGTACATTATGATGGTCATCTCAAATTCAATGTGTTTAACCAATGCCCCATTTTTGAACGAAGCTCGAGATATAACACCATTGTTTTTATAGTTATATCTCTCTCTTGTGAACCGTCAAATTTCCAACTAGTTAGCATTTTCAAGCAGTTTTCCTTGCTATTATTTGCTGATTGACATTGCCCTTCATCTATAAACAACATGTCCGTTTGTTTATATATATCTCCATATTGGATAAGTACATCCTTGAAGGACTTTTTGTATATGTTCGGTACTTCACCAACATTATAGTATGCAAACATTAAGTGATTATAAATAGTACTAGGTTCGCATTGCTCTCGACCACAAATAAATACAAATTCTTCATTTTTCAACCATTCAAATACACCCATGAATTTTTTAATTTCCATGTTGTCGAGCTAGGAAAACCATAGAGCAACGTCCAAATGCTCTCTGGAAACACTGATAATTTTGCGGTTGAACATGCGTGTATAATAACGATAGCATTTATGGACAAAATGAGGTTGTTTGGAAGAATCTTCAATGTTAGATAACATCCGAACTCCAAAGCGCAATCCCTCTACTCCCAGGACTAATAGTTTCTTTTGCGTTGATATCCTCAATGCATACAACAACAATTACTATATATATAACAACAACAACAACTCTTTGTTCATGAAGTTAATGATCACAATAGATTCAATTGATTTAATAAAAGCATCAAACTGAACTAATAATATGTTACATTCAGACGAAAAATAGCAACGTCTACGGAAAAAACAGAAAACACATTTAATGGTTTAAAATAGGCAATGATAGATTACATCTAGAAATAGGCAATGATAGGTTACATTTGATAGTTTTTGATATCAGATGATTCTTGCATTTTACTTAAATGTTGCCAAAGTCTATGTACCAATTCAGTATCTGTCCGAAGGGACGATCCAATAAAGGGCTTGCACGAAATATAGTTTGGAAATGGAACTGCTTTCTCACCATCACCCTCCAAAACAATCATTGATGTATTAATTTCCGAAGTTTGCATTGGGAACTCCTTCCACACGCTCTCCATATTTTTTTGGGTATTTCCTTCTTGATCAGAGGTACATGTCTCTCGAAACCAAATAAATAAAAAAATTTGCTCATATGATTTATCTTTACCGCATGCCGACAAAAATTTTGTAAGCAGCAGCTTCCCCTCATTGACACCACATTTAGATGACCAAATCCCAACATTGAATTTGGAAATAAGTAAATCCAAAAATCGAATGGCATTTTTTCATGACTCATATGAAGTTTTTGTTTAAATTCACCATTTATTAGAGTAGTCTCTTCCTGCTTTTTTACTCTTTCCCATTTTTTATCTCTTTTGGAGTCATTTTCTTTGACTTTATTGTGTAAAATTAGTCACAGCAGATCTAATGAACAAGTAAATCAATCACAACAGATGAACATAGAAAATATGGTGTAAAACTGTGCAAAACATCCAGCAGTGCTCAATATCCCAGAAAGGGTAAATGAATTACAATAGAATACAATGTGACTCAATGAGCAATTCGAATTGACTAAGTAGGCCATTCGAATCACTGAATGGAGTAGCTTGACTCCAACTAGGAGTCCTCATCATCAATCGGTGGTGGTCATCAATGCACAAGAACCAGTCATCCAGGTGTCAATCTGAGTCTAACTGAGTGTGTCATGTGTAACTGAAGTGTGTAGCACTGATTAAGGGAAGGAGGCTCAGTGAGGGGCACATGGGAGACTAACTGAAGTCAGAACAAGTCATCTAGTCAAATTGGAGGTCCAACGGAAGTGAAACAGTTAGTCGGGAGTGAAACTAGCCATAAATCAGGGAGAATCGGAGCTAACTGAATGTAACTGAAGTGGAATTGCAGTGGTAGGTGAACAAGTGCGCCCTTCTCTGACAGTAGGTGAGAAATGGGCGCCTTTCAGCCTAGGAGGGATAAAACTCTGAAGGAAGTGGCTCCCGGGTGCTAGAATAAGGTGGCTAAGGTGCTGGAGGAATCAAACTGGTGACTGGGATGCATGCAAAGTGCATGCAAGTGCATGCAAACCCTAGAATTTGCATGCAAACCCTAATTGCATGCAAGATCCTGAAAAAGATGATGTGGATATCCAAACACCCCCCCTCAAGCTAGACTATGATGTGCAAAAAATAATGTGGGGCCCTGGTAACTAAGACCAAAGGTCACCCCAATACAATAATCCAAAAAATGCTGAAAATAAACTAAGTGAGGAAAGAGGGAAAACCCAGTGGGAAGAAAGCCCCCCCTCAAGCTAAAGCATAATAATGAATCAATCTATCTCCACCATGATGGAACTCACCCCCAATAGTGAACGGAGGTAAGAGAACTTCTTCTCAGTGAAGCTCTTGGTGAAGATGTCTACAATTTGCTCATCAGTAGGGCAATATTGCAGAATGATGGTGCGGTCATGCACCAACTGTCGAATGTAATGCATATGAATCTCAATGTGTTTGGTCCTCTGCCGCTGAACTGGGTCTGTGGATATCTTGATAGCACTTTTATTGTCACAAAATAGGACAGTCGAAGTAGTGCCACCAAAACCAAACTCGGAAAGAATACCCTGCAACCAAACTGCCTGAATGCAGGCATTGACTGCACCTCGATACTTTGCCTCTGCTGAAGAAAGTGCAATGGCTGATTGCTTTTTGCTGGACTAGCAAATAGCACCATGACCAATCATGAAAACATAACCGGAAGTGGACTTCCGATCAATGCTATCACCTGCCCAATCTAAATCAGTAAAACCAATGAAATCAAGCTCAGAATCTGCAGCATAATGTATGCCAAAATGTCTCGTACCTTGCACATACTGCAAGATCCGCTTGGCTGCTCGCCAATGAAGCTCATGTGGCTGCTGCATATATCTTGACATGGCACTCACGACATATGATATATTGGGCCTTGAGTGTATCAAATAAAGTAGTGAACCAATCAACTGTCGATACATACTGCAATCTGCAAGCGGTGTAGAATCTCCCTCCTCAAGACTGATTCCTGAGAGGAATGGGAATGGGGATGCCTTACATTCAGCCATATTAAACTTCAATAACAGGTCGGAAGCATATTTTTGCTGAGATATAGTGATCCCATCAAAATTTTGAGCTATCTCTAAGCCCAAAAAGTGACTCAGCAAGCCCAAATCGCTCATGTCAAAAGCTAGATTTAAGGCAGTGTTTAGCTTGTTTATTGAAGTAGGAGTGCTACCAGTAATGAGAAGATCATCAACATAAAGTACAATAACCAACAAATTATATTTAACTCGCTGGAGATACACATTCGGATCAGATTTGCATCTTTGGAAATTCTGAGAAAGAAGGAAGGAGTCCATCTTTGCGTACCAAGCTCTTGGGGCCTGTTTTAACCCGTACAAAGATTTCTTCAATCTGCAAACTAATGATGGATCTGATGTGTAGCCCTATTGCTGCTGCATATATACCTCTTCAGCAAGGTCTCCATGTAAAAATGCACTCTTCACATCCATGTGGTGCACTTCCCAGTGCTTGGATGCGGCAACAGCTAAAACAAGGCGGATGGAATCCATCTTTGCAACCGGTGCAAAAGTCTCAGTGTAGTCCACTCCTTGGACTTGGGAGAAATCTTTTTCCACCAACCTTGCTTTGTATTTGCTGATAGAGCCATCAGCAGCAACTTTCGTGCGGTAGACCCATTTACACTTCACTAATTTTCTTCCAGGTGGAAGAGAAACTAGCTCCCATGTGTTGTTCTTTTCAAGAGAACTGTACTCTTAATCCATGGCACTTTTCCATCTTGGATCTCGGTGAGCAGAATAGTATGATGTGGGATCTGAACCAGCCATCAAATAACAAATCTCATGAATTAATGGATCAGCAATAGATAGTGCCATACCTGCTCTTTGAAAGTCTTCTCTTGTTCGTCTCGGATCAGCAGTATTTCCAAGGTTCGAACCAGCAGATTGGAGAGTGTTTTGGGCCCACTTTGGTAACTGAGGAGGATCATAATGGTTGGATTCCGAACCTGATATGTCATGATCATCATATTCTGCTACAATATCAGAAATATCAGAACTCATACCTTCATTATCGCTGCACGGATCTTCTTCTGGTGAAGGCGGTGAATCGACAGTCTCTTCCTCGACTAGTTGCAATTCTTGAAGCGGTTCTTCAAATTGCACACTGTGCTCTATGAATATATTTTTAGATCTGATATCCATGAGTTTATATGCTTTTGATTCTTCCCCATATCCTATCAGTATGCACTCGGTACTTTGTGGATCCAAAGCTCGTCTCTTCTCAGAAGGGATTCTAGCCCATGCAGTAGAGCCAAAAACTCTCAAATTTGACACATCCAGTTTGTGACCAAAGAATGCTTCGAAACGAGTCATACCTTTCACGGATGAATGTGGAACACGGTTCTATATATATGCAGCAACATTGATTGCTTCATCCCCAATATTTGCAGCCAAACCTTTTGATTCAATCATGCATGTAGCCATCTCTTTCAGTGACCGATTTTTCCTTTTCGCTACACCGTTCTGCTGGGGTGTGTAGGGAACTGTATGTTGGATCTGAATTCCGCTTTGAGCACAAAGTTGCAGCAACTCGGACTTGATATATTCCCCACCATTATCATATCTAAGATCTTTGATCTTGCTCTCAGTGGTGGTCTCAATAGAAGCCTTAAAATCCTTGAATTTTCCAAGCACTTCTGACTTGTTTTTGAGAAAGAATACCCATGTAAAGCGGGAAAAATCATCAATAAATGTCAAAACATACCTTGAACCATTTAATGACATATAGGGCAGCGGACCACTGATATCAGAATGGATCAATCCCAAAATAGTAGAAGCTCTGCTAGCTTTGCCGCGGTCGAATCTGTGCTCGGGGTGCTTCCCAATGATGCAACCGGTGCATATTCCCTTCGAGGAATGGAGTTGTGGAAGGCCATCTACCATGGATTTGTTTGATAGAAGTAGCAAATAATTATAATTAAGATGTCCAAATATTTCATGCCAAATCCTACTGACCTCATTACCATGTGTGCGAAGAGCAGTGGGCTTTGCAAGCGGAATAAAGTGTGAAAACTCATAGCATTTTGCAGTGTGGTTTGCCTTTCCGACTGCAACTAGTCTTCCACTTTTGATATCAGAAATTTCAACTGTATTAGGGCTGAATGTAACTTGCTTCAGTTCACCAGTGTGTGTCATTTGATACATAAAAAGAAGATTTGAAGCTAAGGAAGGCACATATAGAACATTCTGAAAGCTTCCATGATCTACATGAATCGTACCTTTGCCCTTTGAAGAAATTTTTGAGTCATCTCCCAAATGGATGGGGATGGAGCTGTTTGGATCGAATGAAGAAAAAGAATCAATATTTGCAGCCATATGATTCGATGCACCCGAATCTATCAAGAGAGTAGTGGGCTGCGAAACAGTTGCCATGAGTGCTTTTCCTCTTTCATGATCATCATTCCTATCCTTCTTCCTTGCACCGTCAGGAAGGGTTATGTTGTTCATCTCCAAAAGGAGGGCCATTTGATCTATAGTCTTCTTCATACATGAACTTTCGGGATGAAAGCCACGGTTACAATAAGTACATTTAGATTTTTGGTTACCTTCTTTTCCCTTTTGCTTGAACTTCGAACTGGATGGTGCATCCGTTTGTTTTCCTTTCTCTCTTTGCTTGTGAGGCTCGAATTTGGGCTTCTCCTTCTTTTGCTTTCCTTTACCATTCGGGATCTTGGGTCCTTGAACATATAGGGCTGAATATTTGGAGATTATGGACCCCATTTGAATCAACTTGTCATGCTCTTTTGTGATGGACTCAATGAAGGCATTCAAGGTAGGCATCTTCCAATTCGGGGTAGTTAGCCGACCAGAATTGAAAGTAGAGACAAACACCGAATAATCTTTACCAAGCTTGCTTAGAATGGAGAGGATAAATTGTTTATCCTCTTTGATAACTCCACTATTCTTCAACTGCAAGTTCAAGTTCTTGAATTTTGTGAAGAATTCATTGATGGTCTCGAAATTCTCAGGACTAAGGGCAATCAATTCATTCTCTAATTGAAAAGCCCTAAGCTCATCCTGCTTGCCAAATAGTGTTTCAAGTTGCTCCCATATAGCTTTTGGAGTCTTCAATCCGCTGAGATGGAAGTGAAGATCTTTGGAGATGGAGAGACAAAGAAGACCATAAGCTTCATCAAGCTTGTTGTAGTGTTTGGTTCGATCTGACACATTGTTTGGCTCCAATTCAAGACCAAGAGTGACTCGGTAGTAACCTTTTGAACGTAATATGATCTCCATATCATCTTTCCAATCAAAATAATTGAATGGGGTGAGGATAGGTTTTGAAGAAGAGTATTCCATTGCTAGGAGCAAGTCAAACTGATGTAGATGAGCTTGCATGCAGAGTGTAGCGAATGCAAAAGAGGAGTTTGCATGCACAGTGTAGCGAATGCAAAGGAGGATCTTGATAACCTGCAAATCACAATCAAACCAAGAACAATAAGGTCGAACAATCCACCCTTTTAGAGTTGCATCACACCTGGGATTGGAGATCAAACAATGTTGAATGGGTCCAATGTATTAGATATAGGAATTATGTGGAAACTCAAGCTTCTGGAGTGGTATTGGATGTATTTTAAAGCTTTGCATGCACAGGAGCGAATGCCCTTGAGATATCTCATGCCAAAACTTTTTGCAATTTGAGCAATTCAGTCAAATCTTCTTGTAGAAACACCTGTAGAAAAGAGATCTTGTCCCTGCAATGGCTCTGATACCATGTAAAATTCGTCACAGCAGATCTAATGAACAAGTAAATCAATCACAACAGATGAACATAGAAAATATGGTGTAAAACTGTGCAAAACATGCAGTAGTGCTCAATATCCCAGAAAGGGTGAATGAATTACAATAGAATACAATGTGACTCAATGAGCAATTCGAATTGACTAAGTAGGCCATTCGAATCACTGAATGGAGTAGCTTGACTCCAACTAGGAGTCCTCATCATCAATCGGTGGTGGTCATCAATGCACAAGAACCAGTCATCCAGGTGTCAATCTCTGTCTAACTGAGTGTGTCATGTGTAACTGAAGTGTGTAGCACTGATTAAGGGAAGGAGGCTTAGTGGGGGGCGCATGGGAGACTAACTGAAGTCGGAACAAGTCATCTAGTCAAACTGGAGGTCCAACGGAAGTGAAACAGTCAGTCGGGAGTGAAACTAGCCATAAATCAGGGAGAATCGGAGCTAACTGAATGTAACTGAAGTGAAACTGCAGTGGTAGGTGAACAAGTGCGCCCTTCTCTGGCAGTAGGTGAGAAGTGGGCACCTTTCAGCCTAGGAGGGCTAAAACTATGAAGGAAGTGGCTCCCGAGTGCTAGAATAAGGTGGCTAAGGTGCTGGAGGCATCAAACTGGTGACTGGGATGCATGCAAAGTGCATGCAAGTGCATGCAAACCCTAGAATTTGCATGAAAACCCTAATTGCATGCAAGATCCTGAAAAAGATGATGTGGATATCCGAACATATTGCGAAATAGAAAACCTTCCATTTCTAATATCAATAACATTTTTGTATGGGGAGCTGTACAGAAATATTGTTTGTCATTATATATACTTCGGAATAAATTTGTTCTATCAATTTAAGTAGAAAATATTGTCTTTTACCTGTCAATGGCAGGCCAACATTTGACTAGTGAGTAACATCGCTGGAGACACCGCATTTTGACACCAAGGCACCCTCTCCAGGTTCAATACTGGCCAAGCCCTCTTCTTGTGCTGCATTTTTTAAGCTCTCGCCTTGTGCATTATTGTCCAAGCTCCCGCTTGGTCCCTTATTCTCCAATGTGACTTGCTGGCCAATCTCCAGGGACATCGTCGATGCCTGCTCTGGTTGTGGATGATCCACATGTTGACCTAGAAATGTGCAAGTATACATTTCATATATTTTTTTGCATGTCACTATCCCCTTTCATAATTTACTTAATTTAACCACAATCTATGAAAAATAATTTTTTACCTTCTTGTCCTGTTTTGTAGTTCTTTGTAGATTGTCTATCACCTTTAGTTTCATCATCAGATATTGTAATTCGATTGGAGGATACCCGGGTATGCTCTTTATTTGAAGATATAGTAGAATAGGAATTTAAAGAAGTTATTGAACATAAAATGCTTATTTCATTAAATTTGGACAAACTAGGCAAATTTTGGACTAAGAATGTGTGAATTTAGACTCTAAAAGTGTCAATATCAACCTTTCTAAAGTGAAAAAACGGGTTTTAAAAGTGGCAATATTGAATTTGAAAAGTGTTTGTTTCCATTCGAATAGTGTATTTTTTGACTACTTATGTACCTTAAAATTGCAATTTTCTTGTTATGAAACTATGAATTTCAATTTAAAATAAGTGAATTTCAACTAAAAAAATGCAAATTTTGATTTGAAAAGTGTGAATTTAAAATATAAAAATGCAAATTTTGATTTGAAAAGTGTGAATTTAAAATCAAAAAATGCAATTTTGGATTTGAAAAGTGTGAATTTCAAATAAAAAAGCTGCAATTTTTTATTTGAAAATTGCAATTTTCATTTGTAAATGTTCAAAATTTTAATGTGAAAAAATCAATGTTGAAAATATCCAGTCATTGTTACAATAACAATTCAATCCGCTAAGTTATAACATATAAAAATGGTTTGTCCCGACTTCTATTTTCTGACAAGAAGAATCGCCTGCCCCTTCTTTTCGTAGTTAATTGTGAAAACATTTATCCAACAATTCAGCTATATCCATAATGGATAACACAAGAAAGATCGACCGACCCTTCTTGCAGTGTCAAGCTATTATGAAAATCATATTGGGAATAAGAAGGGTCGGTCAACCCTTCAATTTTGAGAGAATTGTTAAACTAGAACACCTTGGAATTTATAACATATAAAAATAATTTGTCACGACTTCCATTTTATGACAAGAAGGATCAGCCGTCCCTTCTTTTCGTAGTTAATTGTGAAAACCTTTATCCAAGAATTCAGCTATATCCATAATAAGGAACACAAGAACGATCAGCCAACCCTTCTTGCAGTGTCGAAATATTATGAAAAGAATATTGATAATAAGAAGGGTCAGCCGACCCTTATTTAAGTGTCGAACTATTATGAAAATAATATGGGGAATAATAAGAAGGGTCAACCGACCCTTCAATTATGAGGGAATTGTAAAAATAGAACACCTCAGAAGTTATATCATATAAAAATGGTTTGTCTCGAATTCCGTTTTACGACAAGAAGGATCGGTCGCCCCTTCTTTTCATAGTTAATTGTCAAAACATGTATCCATCAATTCAACTATAGCCATAATGGATAATAAAAGAAGGATTGACCGACCGTTCTTGCAGTGTCTAACTATTATGAAAAGAATATTAGGAATAAGAAGGGTCGGTTGACCCTTCATTTAGGAGGGAATTGTAGCAATAGAACACCTTGAAGAAAGAGCAGCCTTATGTGATGACAAATACTGCAACTGTTGCTGACTACATGTGACGATGACTCCATCCCATCCTTACATCCATCTATCGCAAATCTATCTCATCGGTCATGTTGTCAGGTCAAATTATTGCACGTCGTCACATGTATTGGTCACATGTATTGTTCTTATTTCCCGTAGTTGATTATAACTTTTTCCTGCGAACGATGGATCATTTCATTCAATTATTGCCTGTATTTGTCATTATTGTTTCATAGTTGCATATTCTTGTTGGACGTTAGTGATTATAAGTTTTGCGGGAAAATTCATGTCGGACCTCTGTTAGAAAACGATGACTCCATTTCGTCCATATATCCATCAATGGCAGACCTACGAATCTCTTCCAGTCATGTTGTCAGATGCCTAACATTCCAAGATGAGCAGTTCTGTGTACAAATGATGGTTCCTAACAGAGATGCAATAGGTTTCTTCACAAGTACATTAAGCTTTTCATTTATTTTATTTCCCGTAGTTGATATATGGGCATTTCGAGCCAAGTCCCAATACATGGATTTGTCATTATGTTCCTTGGAACCAATCACGTTTTTGTCTGTCACTCTTCTTTCAATAGCTGGATTTGTCATTATGTTCCTGGGTATGCATGAATTTGTCATTATGTTCCCGGGTATGAAACAAGAAGGGGATGGAGCTGTAAGGTTCGCAGGAAAAAATTATAGTCAACTACGGGAAATAATTAAATGAAAAGCTTAACGTAGTTGTGAAGCAACCCATTTCATCTTTGTTAAGAACCATTATTTGTACACAGAAATGCTGATCTTAGAATGTTAGGCATCTGACAACATTACCGGAAGAGATTGGTTGGTCTGCCATTAATGGATATATGGACGGAATGGAACCGTCGTTTTCTAACAAAGGATCTGAATTCACCCACAAAACTTATAATCACTGAAATTCAACAAGAATATGCAACTATGGAACAATACATGTGACGACACACAATCATTCGACCTGAAACCGTGACCGGTGAGATAGATGTGTGATAGATGGATGTAAGGATGGGATGGATCCGTCATCACACATGGTCTTCAATAGTTGCAGCAGTCATCGAATGTTGTTTTAGCACCAGACCATGCTGTCAACTTCTTCTTACTGCGCCAAGTAGAAGGTAGAAGGATTGTGCTTTCATAGTCAACAACGTTCTGTTCATTCAACTCCAGTTATTTTATGATTTCTTCGGGATGAAGAAAGGGATTGTTCATGGGGGAGATGTTGGAGGATCTTAGGTCAGCCACCTGACTAGGTCCTCCATTCGACCACTTCAGAGAACATGTCAAACCGTCGTGTCGATCAATGTTAAATTGTAATTAGCATTATAGTGTGTCTGGGAAGGCATGCATGAGTTGCTTGTTTTTGAAATTATACATGGAATGTGTTGAATATAATTGTACCACTGATGAAAAAACTATTCAGTAATGACAGTCTATGAATTTCCTTCTTTTCTCTGTTAATTTTTATTTCCCGCAATGAAAGTCTATAAATTTCCTTCCTTTCATTGTTAATTGTTATTTGCAGTAAATTATGTGTGTCTGTAAATTTACTTCCTTTCTCTATTAATTGTTATTTCCAGTAGATATTTTCCATTGTGTTATTCTTCATGCTTGGATGAAAGTAATATTAAATTAGAATTCATATGTTTATGCTTTGGTTTACCGCATCTACGTATTCACCAATTTTATGCTAAAATTGATATTGGATTCATTTATGACCAATGCCCAATATTAATGAAGAACACAAGAAGGATCGAACGACCCTTCTTGCAGTGTTCAACATATAAAAATAGTTTGTCCCGACTTCCATTTTCCGACAAGAAGGATCGACTTTCCTTCTTTTCATAGTTAACTGTGAAAACCTTTATCCAATAATTCACTTATATCCATAATGGAGAACAAAAGAAGGATCGACCGACCCTTCTTACAGTATCGAAATATTATGAAAATAATATTGGTAATAAGAAGGGTCGACCGACCCTGCTTGCAGTGTCAAAATATTATGAAAATAATACGGAGAATTTTTTATTTGTAAATTGCAATTTCCATTTCTAAATCTTCAAAGTTTTAAGGTGAAAAGTTATAACATATAAAAATTGTTTGTCCCAACTTCCATTTTCTGACAAGAAGGATCGGTCGTCCCTTCTTTCGTAGTTAATTGTGAAAGATTTATCCAACAATTCAGCTATAGCCATAACGGAGAATACAAGAAGGATCGTTCGACCGTTCTTGTAGTTTCGAACTGTTATGAAATGAATATTGGGAATAAGAAGGGTCGAGCGACCCTTCATTTAGGAGGGAATTGTAACAATAGAAAACCTTGGAGAAAGAGCGGCTGCTCTTTCTTTGAGAATATTTCCACTTTCCAGCAAAAGTCTTTAAAGCAAAAATTATATAAATTTTGTTCTTAAATTTTTTATATCTGGTATCCTAGGGTGACATGTGGAATGATCATATTGTGACATGTGGCATATTTGATTTGGAACTTTGAGCAGACCCTGTTAATTTTCAGTATTAAATCACAATACTATAGGATCTTTGCTGAGAGAATAACATCTACAGTATATCAATGCATGACAATCATAGTATGACAAGCATCACAAGCATCACAAGAATCAAAAGCATAGAGACAAGAGACACAGAGTTTCCGTGGGGAAAACCCTAAGGTGAAAAACCCCACAAACTTCCTTAGAGATAGAGAGAGCAATGGCTCAACCAAAATACAACCAAATAATACAGAGATAGTCTCCTAGCAGATGATCCTCCTCCTCCTCACTAGTGCGCCACTTTCCAGAGAGAGAGATATATACTTTTCCGAGTGAGTAAAATAGAGATCTCCTATCTCTATTTATACTCACCTTTTTGCCCAGTGACCTACTGGGGCCGACTTGTCTACTTTAGTACAGCCACATTATATTATATATTAATTAGGGCCGACCCCATAAGGTGGTCTAATAACCCATAGGCAAGTACACACACTTGCGACACTTGTCAATCCACATGACGACACTTCCTTATAGAGGAATAACACATCTCTTATAAGGGTACAATAAATATATATATAATACACAGATGAAATACATTCCGAAGTTACATATACATCAACACTCCCTCTTAACTAGGAATGTATTTCTCGACACAGATCTGCTAGACAAGTCTTCTTCTCTGGATCATCGTCATCGATGCATCGTCATCATCATCGTCACTGCTGCTGCTATCTCATCCAATCTCTGTCTCTACTCGTCATAGGAAGTTCTACAAAGCCAGTCCTTTTTCATACTGGATGTAGGCCCACCACCTGCAGGTCTTCGTCATCACTGGCCATACTGTGGAATCCTCAGGACTTATTACGTGCGTCACAAAACCTCGAAAGAGCATCCCAGGATATTACGGGTACACAACTCCAACCTGTAGGATCTCCCAGGGCGCTATTACATGTGACCCCACCACAAAACCTCGAAAGAGCATCTTAGGATGTTACGGGTACACAACTCCGACCTAAGATCTCCCAGGGCACAAATTACATGTGGTCCACCACAAAACCTAGCAAGAGCATCTCAGGATGTTATGGGTACACAACTCCGACCTGAGATCTCCTAGGGCACAAATTACATGTGGTCATGGCAAAACCTCGCAAGAGCATCTCAGGATGTTACGGGTACACAACTCCGACCTGAAATCTCCCAGGGCCCAAATTACATGCCATAGGACAAAACCTCGCAAGAGCATCTCAGGATGTTACGGGTACACAACTCCGACCTGAGATCTCCCAGGGCAACGAATTACATGTCCTCCCAGAGCAATGTCTCGAAAGAGCATCCCAGGCTGTTACGGGTACACAACTCCGACCTATAGGATCTCCAAGACATGCTCATCTGCACAACCTGATCCACGGCCACAGAGTATCAACCTGATACTCACCATACATCATCCTGATGTACTCATGATCGTCCTGATCATAATCACTGCAACGTCCTGCTGCAAGTCATCTGGAGCAACATCCTGAAGCTCGTCATCTATGATCATCCTGATCATCACTGCAACATCCTGCTGCATGTCATCTGGAGCAACATCCTGAAGCTCATCATCTATGATCATCCTGATCATCACTGCAACATCCTGCTGCATGTCATCTGGAGCAACATCCTGAAGCTCGTCATCTATGATCATCCTGATCATCACTGCAACATCCTGCTGCATGATCTACCTGATCATCAATGCATCTTCCTGATGCATACCAAGTATCATACATGATCCTCCTGATCATCAATGCATCTACCTGATGCATACCAAGTATCTACCTGATACATATCATCATACATGATCCTCCTGATCATCAATGCATCTACCTGATGCATACCAAGTATCATACATGATCCTCCTGATCATCAATGCATCTACCTGATGCATACCAAGTATCTACCTGATACATATCATCATACATGATCCTCCTGATCATCAATGCATCTACCTGATGCATACCAAGTATCTACCTGATACATATCATCATACATGATCCTCCTGATCATCAATGTATCCACCTGATACAAATACAAATACATGATACATATCACCATACATGATCCACCTGATCATACAATGTATCCACCTGATACATATACAGATACATGGTCCAAGCATCCAACATGATGCATAAACAATACATACACATGATCCAACTGATCATATCCTGCATCCAACATGATGCGTACATACATACATAAAATGATCCAACTGATCATATCCAGCATCCAACATGATGCGTACATACATACATAAAATGATCCAACTGATCATATCAAGCATAAACTAGAACATCATCCTGATGCTCATCATCCAGCGCTTACATCCACAGCCATGTGAAGAATCCTCCTTCCAACATGCTTGGAATGGCTTCAGCAAATGTGTCCATCACTTCTTCCTTGAAGTGTCCTCAATCTGAAGAACGCCAAGCCTCTCTCTGAAGTACTCGAACTTCACCCTGGCTAGTGGCTTCGTCAGCACATCTGCAATCTGCTCGTCCGTTGCAACATACAGGAGCTTCACAGCTCCTCTCTGCACCATATCCCTGATATAGTGGTATTTGATCTCTATGTGTTTTGACCTGTCATGAAACACTGGGTTCTCGGACAGCTTCACACAACTCTGGTTATCACAGAAGATACCAGTAGCCTCCAACGGAAGATCAAATAACTCAGACAGTAGCTTCCGTAGCCATACTGCCTCACAACTAGCTGAACAGGCTGCAACATACTCTGCCTCAGCTGTACTCAGTGCTACGCAGGACTGCTTCCTGCTAAACCAAGAGATCACACCTGATCCCATACTGAAGCAACACCCAGATGTGCTCTTCCTATCTGCAGCACTGCCAGCCCAATCTGAATCAACATAACCCTGCAGGTTAAACTTTTGATTCGCCTCATATCTGAGCCCATAATCCACTGTACCCTTCAGGTACCTCAGAACATGCTTTACAACAACAAGGTGAACACTCCTCGGATCCGTCAGGAACTGGCTCAATGTGTTCACAGCAAAGCAAATGTCTGGTCTCGTGTTCGTCAGGTACATCAAGGACCCAATCATCTGACGATACATAGAAACATCAACTGGCTCAGATGAAGCATCACAAAGAAGCTTCAGATTCGATGCCATAGGTGTGGCCATGGCCTTGCAATCCATCATCCCAAATCTCTTCAGGATATCTACTGTGTACTTCCCTTGACCAAGGAAAATTCCATCACTCTGCCACACCTCCATGCCAAAAACAAATAGTGCATCATCCCCAAGTTCCTCAACTCGAACTCGGCAGCAAGCTTCCGCTGTGTGTCGGCAATCAATCTATCCTTTCCTGATACAAACAGGTCATCCAAATAGTAGTATCGCTGGATTGCCTTCCTCAACCTTGTAGAAAAGGTTGGAGTCCGCTTTATTCTTGGTAAAGCCCAAACTGGATAGAAAGCTGTCTATCCTACCATACCAAGTTCTGCACACATATCTGACTACACCATGCTGTCTTGAAATCCATCTGGTGTATCTACTATTTCATCACTTTTATATTTCTCAATGCTGTCATCTGCAACATGCTTGATCTGGAAGTCATAACAAACTTCCCTTCAGGTCTTGGGACTACATCCCAAACATCATTCTTCATGATCGACGGATCATGGCATTCCATTTCTTCATCCCAGATCCTGGGAACTTCAATATCTTCAATAGATATCTTTGTTGCTGGAACAAATGTTGTAGTCCTTGTTGTAGGTGAAGATATACGGTCTTTCCTACAAAATAGGTTAAATTGCATGATTAGAAACATCTCATAATTTTCAGAACAAATTCTTACACATAAAGAAATATGTCATACAGTCATGCAATTATCTTAGCCAATGCTTCAATACAACATTTATCCATATCCCGTAACTTTCTAGATGCCTTCCAATCTCTACCAGAACATTGTTAAGAGTGTGCACAACTCCCAACATGTCAGCAAAGAGGTTTCATTCTAGATAAGTAGCAATGGAATGTTGTACAGTGCCATAGGCCACTTACCCATGTATATTAGTAGTATATTGTTCATTAATGCAACTATCTTAATATGCACAATACATATCCTAAGTCTAGGAACATGAACATATACATCATTGAACAATTTTACTTAAACAAACAAATATGCAAGAAATGATAATTAAAATACTTATCTTTGTTTGTTCGTTGGGTGGACTCCCTCTGAGTCTTTGCTTCCTTGTAGGAGCTGCTGGAGTCCTAATCTAAAGTAGCTTTTTGTACACCTTTCTAATGTGGAAAGTAGAGAGATGGTCAACTCCCTCTGAACATCTGCATCCTTGCATAAACCACTGGAGTGTACTCCTTTTCTTTCTTGCAGGAGCAACTGGAGTGTGCTCCCTCTTGATCTTTGCTTCCTGAATTACCTGTTCTTGAATTCATATTCATCCTTGGTCCCTATGCATGCTTATTAGTATCATGATTGTGTTATCCTTGTGAACTCATATAAAATCATACATTCATTAGTATACTATTAAAACACAATAATCTCAAGCATGTATAGTCATGATCATTTCAAAAAAAAATAATAAGCATTAGCATTCAAGGTTTATGTAGGATTCTTATGGTTAGTCAAATCATAAGAAACATAACATGTCTAAACCTATAATTACTCAAACCTATGACTCTTCAGGTTAGTTGAATCATCAATCAAGATAAGAGATATAATATGCATAAAACTTGTGATTATTCAAACCTATACCTTCATGATTCTTCTGTTTAGTCAAATCAATCAATATAAGAGACATAATTCTTTTACTTATATTCCTGTTTGACCATAGGACTTTTCTGGTTAGTCATATCATTAATCAAAGTAAAAATCATAATATGCCTAAACCCATGAGTACTAACTTCAATGGATAATCATAATCAATCATGCCAAGTATACTTAAATAAAGGATCTTATCACAAGGTGAGATTCTAACTTGATATAAGAAAAACATACCTGGATTAGCATGCTAGCTAATTATGTCTAACATACTCACATGATGTCTTCTTGTTCTTCTTCAATGACTTGTGCTAGTAACCTGTATATCTCATAGGTTAACCATTATAAAACCAAGTTATACATACCTCGTAAATGGATCTTTTATGAGATCCATGACAATGGATGAATCTTTGTCCTCATGTCATCATGATCATATGTTCTTTGAACCAGAACATGATTTGTCTTTCTTGGTGTACCTTTCATGTTAGTAGACAACATAAACCTCATACAACACCATAATGCATTAGTACAATCATAAGTGTCAATACCCTAATCAATGAATATTTTCTATTGTGCATTCATAGTTTTATTAAGGTGATATGACAAGTCTAAAATCAAGATTGTACTAACCATAATAACATGAAGACAAACATACCATAAACTTAATCATGAACAAATATCGAAACATACCTCGATTAGTCATACCTGTCGGGATCGCTTGTAATATTCTTATGTAAGGCCTTAGCCTCATTCTTTGGAGGTTCATCATCTTCGGCAGCATGAGCATGAAACCTTCTTTTGCTGCCCTTCTTCTTCTTACTGGAGTTGTTGTTATTATCCCTTTTGTTCTTGGGACAATCTGAAGCAAAGTGACCCTTCTCATTGCATGTGAAGCATCTTAGGTCCTTCTTACTCTTTTGATGGAATCTTTTGTGGTGAGAGTGATCCTTTTTGGTTTTGCTTCTTTTGGTGTGAGCTGCAAGAGATTTCTCCTCCCATATTTTCCTCACGAGCTATAAGTCTAGCTTCTTCTTGAGAACATTCTTCCCTCAGTCTGTTGAAGGAGATCAATTTCTTCCTTGCACAAATTCCTTGAATAAAGGAATCCCATGACCTGGGTAGGCCATTTAGAGTGGTCATTACCACTTCACCATTCTCCACCATTTCATCTACTGCTTCTAATTGTTCCTTGATCTGGGAGACCCTTGAAAAGTAAGACTGAATGGTTTCTCCATTCTGAAACTTCACTGTCTTCAATTGGTTCCGCAGGGTCATCTTCCGATTTATGTTCTTTCCTTCAAATAGCTTGGTCAAAGATTCAAACATCTCTTTGGGTGTCTTGAGAGAAGACACATGGGGTATGAGATGGTCTTTGATGGAATCAGCAATGATTCTCTTTGCCTTGACCAAGTTCTTCTTGTGCAATACCTTGGCCTCTTCATCCTCTGGGATAGGGATGTCTTCTTTCACATATGAGTCCAACTCATTCTCTTCCAGGATTAGCTCAATCCTATACTTCCAGGCTCGGAAGTTATCAGCCCCTTCAAGCTTATCCTCAAGCTTGGTGTGAAGAGACATCTTTAAGAGTACTTCAAATGGAAATAGAAAAGATTTAGAACTTACCACTTGAAGTGCTGAAAACTGGATCTGGTCCCGGATTAGGGTTTGTCAGAGAAACCCTAAAAATTCAAAAAATGAATTTCAAAATTCCGAAAGGATAGAAAGATGCGCCTTGGAGAGCTGATCAGCCTAGTACATTCAGAATTTGAGATCAGCAAAGTCTTGTCCTTCAAAATTGCCTTTTTGTCCTCCCGGGTTCACTGGGGAGAGCCCTGAATTAGGGTTTGAGTTTCCCGGAGATCTACCCAGCCAAAAATCTCGATCCAAAGCTCAAACCTTCGATTTTTGCAAGGAGCTTCCAGCTGTACCTTCAGTTTCCAGAAATTCCTATTTTTGTGGAAACCCTAATTTTTAGGGCCAAATCTGAAAATGCTCGGAACTGAATTCTGATTGGACAGATAGATGCGCCTTGATGAGTAGATCCAATCTACTATACTGAATTTCAAAAATCTGTGGAGAGAAACCCAATAAACAAGGAATACAAGCTTCCGTCACTGCAAAATGTCTTCTTCTCAGTTAAGCTCTGATACCATGTTAATTTTCAGTATTAAATCACAATACTATAGGATCTTTGCTGAGAGAATAACATCTACAGTATATCAATGCATGACAATCATAGTATGACAAGCATCACAAGCATCACAAGAATCAAAAGCATAGAGACAAGAGACACAGAGTTTCCGTGGGGAAAACCCTAAGGTGAAAAACCCCACAAACTTCCTCAGAGATAGAGAGAGCAATGGCTCAACCAAAATACAACCAAATAATACAGAGATAGTCTCCTAGCAGATGATCCTCCTCCTCCTCACTAGTGCGCCACTTTCCAGAGAGAGAGATATATACTTTTCCGAGTGAGTAAAATAGAGATCTCCTATCTCTATTTATACTCACCTTTTTGCCCAGTGACCTACTGGGGCCGACTTGTCTACTTTAGTACATCCACATTATATTATATATTAATTAGGGCCGACCCCATAAGGTGGTCTAATAACCCATAGGCAAGTACACACACTTGCGACACTTGTCAATCCACATGACGACACTTCCTTATAGAGGAATAACACATCTCTTATAAGGGTACAATAAATATATATATAATACACAGATGAAATACATTCCGAAGTTACATATACATCAACAGACCCAAAAGTATATTGTTTCTATTTAAAAAAAAAACAAAAAGAAAGAATGTTTCTGTTTGGTTAATCGTAGTCAAAATCATTCCAACTAATGGCATCACTATCTACATTGTCATCTGGGAATGTCCTTTTCCAACACAAAATCCTGCTTAAATTTTAATTAGCTTTATGGCGTGTCTGGGAATGCATGCATGTGTTGCTTGTTTTTGAAATTATACATGGAATCAGTGTTGAATATATTTGTCACTGATTTTGTATCTACACCATTGCAATAAAAAGTAAAATGTTTCTATTAAAAAAAAACAAAAAGGAAAGAATGTTTCTCTTTAAAACTAAAATGTTTCTATTTAAAAAAAGAAAAAAGAAAAAGTAAAATGTTTCTATTTAAAAAAAATAAAAATAAAGAATGTTTATGTTTAAAAATTAAAATGTTTCTATTTAAAAAAAAATGTTGGTGCATCCAGCAAGTTGGAAAGAATCAAAATGGAAGACACAATTACTGAATACAATTACAAACGAGCGCCCAACAGCTCGTGCCATACGGAGTATGGTAAAAAATCCAGAGTAGATCAAATTGAGGAGCATACAACCAGGCTAACTGTAGATAAAACCCGTTTTGACTCAATTCTTTTCTACGGGGGTTCTCACTGTCATCAGCAAGCACCAACAATCCCTTATACATTGGCCCAGAAAGGAGTTACCCTTCCCAACAACACCTGCAGACGGTGTTGTAGGAACCAAGTTTCTATAGTGGCATTGAGAATATGCTTTACCCAAAAATCTCTTATCGCATAAAGTTAACTAGATATCATCAACTTGACAACATAGTATTTACTAATCATTCGCATATTATGTAAGCAATTCACAGAGTCAACATAAAGTAAACATTCAGAATAACATATCCATTCTACTTAATCTCATGAACCATTATCATTCAATCCACAACATAATAGACATAATGCAACATTCACCACCGCACAGAGACAGAGACAGAATTAGAACAATAATCGGACATCTTCATGCATTTATTAAACTCTGCAGTAAAGCCATCACAGGAACAGTTAAAACATAATGTTGCCAGATCCAAATTAGACCAAAAAGAGGATTTCTCCACTATCTATCTCTCTTCTAATATGCCCTTAGGCTTACAGTTCACTGAATCTATTTATATGCTACTCAATGGTCCATATTGACCGATTCTAACAATTGAATATTGATCGAGCAACCCCCATAACAAAACCACTCTAACATCTGGAGTCTGCACCGAGACTGAACTTCCAAAGACATGGCAAAATACATAGAGAAAACAATGAGCCACTAGCAAAAAATCCACAGAAAAAATAGTAAGCCACCAGTGAGCGAGATGCTGACCACCAAGACCAGCATGAACGCAGACTGGGAAGACCAATCAAGGAGGAGGGTGCTCCCCCCATGGGGAAACTGGTTCTTCATGAGGGAAGTCCCTCGAGGTACTATCCATGTAATCTTTTAGAGTAGAGTTGAGCAAGAGAACACCGACCAAATGAGTTTGTTGGCCGCCTTTTATAATTTGGAGGGCTTCACGGAGGCCATGAGCCAGCTGGTTCCTCACTTGAATTCCACAAGCGAACAAGATCCTCACCGCCTAGTAGGGGTTGGAGATTAATTTATGGCCTAAGTGGGCTTCGTATTCTCGGAGAAGGGATAATTCACGGTGTGCTATCTGTGCCTCTATCGGAGCAGGCATCTCTGCTAGATACAGATTCCCCCAATTGAAGGTCTGCGGAAAAAACTTTTCCATCCCCATGGTGTGTTGTTGAGACGAGCCTTCTCCCCAAGAGAAACTTTCCCCCCCAGTTCATGAAGACCCTACACCCCTGCTGGATCCCCTGCATCTACATGCCCTCATACGGGCATCCATGATATACCAATTAAAAAAACTGAACCACCAGAAATCCACCCAGAAGTTTAACCAAGCTTTAAATTACAGGTCTCTCGAATGGAGGTTGCCTACTCCATTGAAATTATTTATAGGAATTTCTATGCAAAGTAGGGCAGAGAGCCGACTTGACTCCCATAGATTTTCACAGAAGCCCACACATACGAGAGGATTGCCATTAATGGCTTTGTAGAAATCGAATGACTCAAAATCCATGTAAAAGGCCATCTCGTGCAATTGAAAATCAATTTGCAGTACTTGCTCGGTAGTGCAGTACAACCAGAATTACTGCCTTCAGCACGGAGGCAGTTATGCGTAAGGAAGCAATGATAGAAACAAATTGTGTAAACCGGCATCAGCATAATGATTGAGGGCGTAATTTATTGGAGGCATGACATTACAAGGTGTCTGGCTGACCCCTGCCTCGTGTCATCTTCCACTACTGTCCCTTCAAACCAGCCTACATCTATCCAAATAGTATTGTCATGATGGTTGATAGAGGTGTAGATGGCGAAATCTAAGCATTGAGCTGCAGAGTATTAAATGCGGCAACTCCACTACCGTTCCTTCAAACGATCCTGCATATGATTGAATAAAAGATGCTCTCAACATTCAATGACTAACAAGGACAATCTAAAATGTTTATCAACTTTAGCCTTTGAAAGTGTCAATATCAACCTTTCTAAGGTGCAAAAACAGGTTTTGAAAGTGGCAATATTGTTATTGAAAAGTGTGTTTTTCAATTCAAATAGTGTGTTTTTTTACTACCTATGAACCTTAAAATTGCAGTTTTTTGTTATAAAACAATAAATTTCAATTTAGAAAGTGTGAATTTCAAATCAAAAAATGCAAATTTTGATTTCAAAAGTGTGAATTTCAAATTAAAAAAAATGCAAAATTTGATTTGAAAAGGGTGAATTTCAAATTAAAAAATGACAATTTTCATTTGGAAACTGTGAATTTAAAATTAAAAAATGCAACTTCTGATTTGAAATGTGTGGATTTCAAATCATAAATTCAATTTTTTGTTTGAAAATTGCAATTTGCATTTGTAAATGTTCAAAATGTAAGGCAAAAAGTTATAAAAATGGTTGTCCCAACTTTCATTTTCTGACAAGAATGATCGGCCGTGCCTTCTTTTCGTAGTTAGTTGTGAAAACATTTATCTAGCATTTCAACTATATCCATAATGGATAACACAAGAAGGATTGAGTGACCCTTCTTGCAGTGTCGAACTAATATGACAATAATATTGGGAATAAGAAGGGTCAGTCGACCCTTTTGAAAGTGTCGAACTATTATAAAAATAATATTAGGAATAAGATGTGGCGGTCAACCCTTCAATTATGAGGTAATTGTAAAAATATAACACCGTGTAATTTATAACATATAAAAATGGTTTCTAATGACTTCTGTCTTCGATCCTTGTTTTTCCACAAGAAGGATCGGCCGCCCCTTCTTTTCGTAGTTAATTGTGAAAACCTCTATCCAACAATTCAACTATATCCATAATGGACAACACAAGAAGGATCGACTGACCCTTCTTGCAATGTCGAACTATTATGAAAACAATATTGGGAATAAGAAGGGTCGTCCGAGCATTCAATTTCGAGGGAACTGTAAAAATAGAACACCTTGGAAGTTATAACATATAAATTTTTTTGTCTCGACTTCCGTTTTCTGACAAGAAGGATCAGTCGCCCCTTCTTTTCGTAGTTAATTGTGAAACAATTTATCCATCAATTCAGCTATATGGATAATGGAGAACACAAGAAGGATCAACCAACCCTTCTTCCAGTGTCGAAATATTATGGAAATAGTATTGGGAATAAGAAGGGTCGACCGACCCTTCTTGCAGTGTCAAACTATTGTGAAAATAATATTGGGAATAAGAAGGGTTGGCCGAACCTTCAATTACGAGGGAATTGTAAAAATAGAACACCTTGGAAGTTATATCATATAAAAATGGTTTGTCCCGACTTCCGTTTTATGACAAGAAGGATCGGCCGCCCCTTCTTTTAGTAGTTAATTGTGAAAACATTTATCCAACAATTCAACTATCTCCATAATGGAGAATGCAAGAAGGATCGACCAACCCTTCTTGCAGTGTTGAAATATTATGAAACGAATATTGCGAAGAAGAAGGGTCGGCTGACCCTTCATTTAGGAGGGAATTGTAACCATAGAAAACCTTGGAGAATGAGTGGCCGCTCTTTCTTTGAGAATATTTCTACTTGCCAGTAAAGTCTTTAAAGCAAAAATTGTATAAATTTTGTTGTTAAAATGTTGATATATGCTATCCGAAAGTAAAAGTGACAAGGAAAAATAGGGAAAATCACATATTTATTGCTTTTCAACGGGCCAAATCTAGATCGTAGGATGAAAATGAATCAATGACTGAGATTAAACCTTGTGGGATGCAGGGTCAAGTTGTGGGAGTTTTATTTTGGAACTATGTACATTGTTCCCCCAATCCTTAATCCGCAATTACAGGTCGAGGGTTGCGGGATGCGGGAGCACAAACAACCTTTTATAATTCAAATAATCTTTCGCAATCGGCAATTGCGAGTTGCGGGTTGCAGGGACACACAACACACCTTATTACTTGAACCACTTTTCCGCAATCCGCAATTAAGGGTTGCGGAATGAAAAGTTCAAAAGCTATTTACAAAGTCTTCCCGCAATAAGCGGAATTGCGGGATGAAAACAACTTGGTGGAAAAACTCAAAGCTTCCCGCAACTTTAGAAAAACAGTCAAAAAACGGACAAACTAAACTTCATTTAAATCACCCAGTGTAATCTCATCCTTGGGATCAAGACAAATTGATGGTTAAAACTTAAACATGCAGGAAGGAAAAGAAAGGTTGCGGGGTTTTATTTCATAAATGTTCTAAATTTTAGTGTGAAAAAATGAATGTATAAAATATTCAAGTCATTGTTAGAATAACAAGTCAATCAGCTAAGTTATAAGATATAAAAATGGTTTGTCCTGACACTCATTTTCCGACATGAAGGATCCGCCGCCCCTTCCTTTAGTACTTAATGGTGAAAACTTTATCCAGCAATTTAGCATTAATTCACAATAATCTAGGATCTTTACTGAGAGAATAACATGTATAGTATATCAATGCATATCAATCATATCAAGCATGTCAATCATCACAAGAATCAAAAGCATGAGAGACAAGAGACATAGAGTTTCCGTAGGGAAAACCCTAAGGTGAAAAACCCCACAACTTCCTCAGAGATAGAGAGAGAAATGGCTCAACCAAAGTACAACCAAAATACATAGATATAGTCTCCTAGTAGTAGATGATCCTCCTCCTCACTAGTGCGCCACTTTATGAGTGAAGGAAGAATGAGTTTCTGAATGATCCAAATAGAGATCTCTTGATCTCTATTTATACTTGTCTGTTTTCCCAGTGACCTTATGGGGCTGATTTGTCTAGCAAGGTACATCAACCATATAATATATATTTTAGTGCCACCCCACACATGGTGGTCTAATAACCCATCGGCAAGTACACACACTTGCAACACTTGTCAATACACATGACGATACTTCCTTATAGAGGAATAACACATCTCTTATAAGGGTACAATAAATATATATGAAATACATAGATGAAATACATTCAAAATTTACATATACATCAACACTCCGTCTTATTTAGAAAGGTATTTCTTGGCACAGATCTGCTAGACAAGTCTTCTTCTCGGGATCATCGTCGTCGATGCATCGTCATCATCATCGTCACTACTGCTGCTATCTCAACCAATCTTTGAATCTACTCGTCATAGGAAGTTCTATAGAGCCAATCCTTTTTCATACTGGATGTAGCCCCACCACCTGTAGGTCTTCGTCATCACTGGCCATACTATGGAAATCTCAGGACTTATTACATGCATCACAAAACCTTAAAAGAGTCTCTTGACTAGCAAGAACCCTAAAGAGCATCTGAGGCCTTTTTCATCCTGTCCAGATCTCCAGGACTTAATACAAGTGACCCCACCACAAAACCTCGAAAGAGAATCCCAAGACTGATTACGAGCACAAGGCTCAACCTATCGGATCTCCCAGGGCACAAATTACATGTGGTCACCACAAAACCTCGAAAGAGCATCCCAGGACCGATTATGAGCACAAGGCTCAACCTATCAGATCTCCTAGGGCACAAATTACATGTGGTCATGGAAAAAATTTGAAAGAGCATCCCAGGACTGATTACGAGCACACAACTCAACCTATTGGTTATCCTAGGGCACAGATTACATGCCATAGGACAAAACCTCGAAAGACCATTTTCCAGATATCCCAGGGTACAAATTACATGCCATAGGAAAAACCTCGAAAGACTATCTGCAAATCTCCCAGGGCACAAATTGTATGTCCTCCTAAGCGAAACCTCGAAAGAGCATTTGCCAGATATCCCAGGGTACAAATTACATGCCTTAGGCAAAACCTCGAAAGACTATCTGTAAATCTCCAGGGCACAAATTACATGCTTATCTACACAACCTATTCCATGGCCACAGAGTATCAACCTGATATTACCATACATCATCCTGATGTACACATGATCATCCTGATCATCATCACTGCAACATTCTGCTGCAAGTCATATGGAGCAACATCCTGAAGCTCTTCATCCATGATCATCCTGATCATATCATGCATCTACCTGATGCATACCAAGTATCTATCTGATACATATCATCATACATGATCCACCTAATCATACAGTGTATCCACCTGATACAAATACAAATACATGATCAACCTGATCATCCCTAATACATATCAACATACATGATCTACCTGATCATACAATGTATCCACCTAATACATATACATATACATGGTCCAAGCATCCAACATGATGCATATACAAAATACATACAAATGATCCAATCGATCATATCTAGCATCCAACATGATGCATACATACATATAAATGATCCAACTGATCATATCCAACATCCAACATGATGCGTACATACATATACATATAGATGATCCAACTGATCATATCCAACATCCAACATGATGCGTACATACATATACATATAGATGATCCAACTGATCATATCCAGCATCATCTTGAGGCATATACAAAGCAGTAACTAGAGCATCGTCCTAATGCTCATCATCTAGTGCTTACATCCACAGCCATGTGAAGTATCCTCCTTCCAACATTCTTGGAATGGCTTCAGCAAATGTGTCCATCACTTCTTCCTCGAAGTGTTGTTGATCTAAAGAACACCAAGCCTCTCCCTGAAGTACTCGAACTTCACCCTAGCTAGTGGCTTCGTCAGTACATCTGCAATATGCTCATCCATCGCAACATACAAGAGCTTTACTGCTCCTCTCTACACCATATCCCTGATATTGTGATATTTGATATCTATGTGTTTCGACCTGTCGTGAAACACTGGGTTCTCAGACAACATCACACAACTCTGGTCATCACAGAAGATACCAGTAGCATCCAACAGGAGATCAAATAACTCATACAGTAGCTTCCGAAGCCATACTACCTCACAACTAGCTGAACAAGCTGCAACATACTCTGCCTCAGCTGTACTCAGTGCTACACAGGACTACTTCCTGGTAAACCAAGAGATCACACCTGATCCCATACTGAAGCAACACCCAGATGTGCTCTTCCTATCTACAGCACTGTCTGCCCAATCTGAATCAACATAACCTTGCAGGTTAAACTTTTGATTCACTTCATACTTGAGCCCATAATTGACTGTACCCTTCAAGTACCTCAGAATATGCTTTACAGCAACCAGGTGAACACTCCTCGGATCCGTCAGGAACTGGCTCAATGTGTTCACCGCAAAGCAAATATTTGGTCTCGTGTTCATTAGGTACATCAAGGACCAAATCATCTAACGATACATGGAGACATCATCCGGCTCAGATGAAGCATCACATAGAAGCTTCAGATTCGATTCCATAGGTGTGGCCATGGCCTTGCAATCCATCATCCTGAACCTCTTCAGGATATCTATAGTGTACTTCCCTTGTCCAAGGAAGATCCCATCTATACTCTGCCACATCTCCATGCCTAAAGAATAGTGCATCATCTCCAAGTTCTTCATCTCGAACTCGGAAGTAAGCTTCTGCTGCGTGTTGGCAATCAATCTATCTTCACCTGTAATAAACATGTCATCCATATACAAAAGTAGTATCACTGGATTGCCTTCCTCAACCTTGTAGTAAAGGTTGGAATCCGCTTTACTCTTGGTAAAGCCCAAACTAGATAGAAAGTTGTCTATCCTACCATACCAAGTTCTGCACATGTATGACTCCCTGTCATGTGTCTCAGAACCAAGTGGCTGCTCCACATACACTTCTTCTTCAATTACAGCATTCAAGAAAGCTGTCTTGAAATCCATCTAGTGTATCTTCCATTTCATCACTGCAGCGAGAGCAAGTATGGATCTAATGGAATTGTATATGGTTACAGGAGCAAAAGTCTCTATGCTACCACCTGCAGCATGCTTGATCATGTAGATCCTCTTGTAAGTCACTACAGACTCCCCTTCAGGTCTTGGGATTGCATCCCAAACATCTTTATGATCAACTAGTACTCCTCGATCATGGCATTCTTCCCATATCTTGGGAACTTCAATATCTTCAATAGATATCTTTGTTGCTGGAACAAATGTTGTAGTCCTTATTTTGTAGGTGAAGGTATACGGTCTTTCCTACAAAACAAGTTAAATTGCATGATTAGAAACATCTCATAATTTTCAGAACAAATTCTTTACACATAAATAAATATGTCATACAGTCATGCAATTATCTTAGCCAATGCTTCAATACAACATTTATCCATGTTCCATAACTTTCTAGATGCCTTCTAGTCTCTACCAGAGCATTGTTAAGAGTTTGCATGGCTCCCAACATGTCAACAAAGAGGTTTCATTCTAGATAAGTAGCAATGGAATGCTGTACAGTTCCATATGCCTACTTACCCATCAAATGCATTTTAGTAGTAAGTTGTTCATTAATGCAATCATTCTAATATGCATAATACACATCTAGGAACATAAGCATATACATCATTGAACAATATTATTTAACCAAACAAATATGCAAGAAATGACAATTTAAAATACTTATGTTTGTTTGTTTGTTGGGTGGACTCCCTCTGAGTCTTTACTTCCTTGCAGGAGCTGCTGGAGTCCTAATCTGAAGTAGCTTCTTCTACACCTTTCTGTTGTGGAATGTAGAGAGATGGTCAACTCCCTCTGAATATCTGCATCATTGCAGAAACCACTAGAGTGTGCTCCCTCTTGATCTTTGCTTCCTGGATTACCTGTTCTTGAACTTATATTCATTCTCGATCCCTATGAATGCTTATTAGTATCATCATTGTGTTATCCTCAAGGTCTCATACATAATCAAACATTCATTAGTATAATCTTAATATTATCAAAACACAATAATCTCAAGCATGTATAGTCAGGATCATTTCAAACAGAAATAATAAGCATTCTTATGGTTAGTCATAAACATAATATACCTAAACCCATGATTACTCAAACCTATGACTCTTCTGGTTAGTCATATCATCAATTAAGGTAAGAAACATAATATGCATAAGCCCTAGATTACTTAACCTTGTAACTTCAAGAGTAATAATTATTAATCATACGATATATATAACAAAAACATACCTGGTCATCATATTTGCTAGTTATGTCTAGCAATGTGTTCTTTTTCTCTTCAATGACCTGCATAACTCATTAGTTAATCTTTGCAAAAACAAATTATACATACCTCTATGTGATCCATGACTATGGATGAATCTTTTTCTTCATAGCATGTTCAGGTTGTCCCTTTAATTTGTACAATCCTCCCTCTTGCTCTCCAATCACTACTGCATCATCTATGGTCTTTCCCTTTGGCCACATTATAACTTGACCATCTACAAATGCAACCCTCATACCTTTTGCATCCAATGCGGATATGGAGAGTAGGTTCCTCTTGAGCCCAGGTACATACAAAACATTCAATGACTTTCCAGAATCTAGGTTGTAGGAGGCTTCACCACTTCCTTTGATAGGGTATTGATAGTCATCCCCAAGTTTCACTTTATGGGGTGATTCATGTTTAGATAGATTTACAAAAGATTCTTTAAACTCAGTCACGTGTTTGGAAGCCCCACTGTCAATTAAGAAATCATTACAACCATGAGAGATAGTACCTGTGAGAGCAGAGATTAGAACATACTCTTCTTCGCTTGATGAGTCATCATCATCACTTTCTGCTCTAGCCTTCTTCTTTGGAGGTTCATCATCCTCAGCAGCATGAGCATGATATCTTCTTTTGTTGTTCTTCTTCTTCTTGTTGAAGTTGTTGTTGTTGTCTTTCATCTTCTTGAGACAGTTTGAAGCAAAGTGTCCCTTCTACTTGCAATTGAAGCATCTGAGATCTTTCTTATCTTTATGAGAATGGTGGTGAGAGAATTTTCTGTTATGAGATGATTCCTTCTTGGAATTGCCTTTCCTGGCATGTGTTGTGAGTGCTTGATATTCATTTCCCATCTTTTCTTCTCGGGCCACAAGCCTAGCTTCTTCTTGAGAGCATTCCTCCCACAGCCTACTGAAAGAGATCAATTTATTTCTTGCACAGATTCCTTGAATAAAGGAGTCCCATGACCTAGGTAGGCCATTCAGAGTGGTCATAACAACTTCAACATTGTCCACTACTTCATCCACAGCTTTAAGTTGTTCCTTGATCTGAGAGACCTTGGAGAAGTAAGATTGAATGGTCTCTCCATTCAACATATTAACCCCTTTCAATTGATTCCGCAAAGTCATCTTCCGATTTATGTTCTTCCCTTCAAATAACTTGGTCAGGGTGTCAAACATCTCCTTGGGTGTCTTTAGAGATGACACATGTGGTATGAGATGGTCTTTGATAGAATCATCAATGATTAGTTTTTCCTTGACCAAGTTCTTCTTATGCAATACCTTAGCCTCTTCATCCTCTAGGATAGGGACCTTAGAGCTGATGTAGGAGTCCAATTCATTTTCTTCCAAGATTAACCCAATCCTATACTTCCAAGCTCAGAAGTTAGCAGCCCCTTCAAGCTTATCCTCAAGCTTGGTGTAGTGAGACATCTTAAAGAGTAATTCAAATGGAAATAGAAGAGATTTAGGTCTTACCACTTGTTTTGCTGAAAACTGGATCTGGTCCCGGATTAGGGTTTGTCGGAAAAACCCTAAAAATGCAAAATGTGAATTTCAACTTTATGAAAGGATAGAAAGATGCGCCTTGATGAGCTGATCAACCTGGTGTATTCAAAATTTGAGATCTGCAAAGCTACACCCTTCAGAAATGCCTTTTTGTCTTCCCGGGTTCACTAAGGAGGACCCTGAATTAGGGTTTGAGTTTCCCGGAGATCTACCCAGGAAAAAATCTCGATCCAAAGCTCTAAAATTTCATTTTTGAAAGGAGCTTCTAGCTATGTCTTTAGATTCTAGAAATTCCTATTTTTGTGAAAATCCTAATTTTTAGGGCCAAATCTGAAAATGCTCAGAATTGAATTCTGATTGGACAGATTGATTCTCCTTGATGAGTAGAGTCAATCTACTATACTGATTTTCCAAAATCTATGGAGAGAAACCCAATAAACAAAAAACCCTTGGTTTCCATCACTACACAATGTCTTCTTCTCAGGTTAGCTCTGATACCATGCTAAATTTTGAGCCTTAATTCACAATACTCTAGGATCTTTACTGAGAGAATAACATGTATAGTATATCAATGCATATCAATCATATCAAGCATGTCAATCATCACAAGAAGCAAACGCATGAGAGACAAGAGATAGAGAGTTTCCATGGGGAAAACCCTAAGGTGAAAAACCCCACAACTTCCTCAGAGATAGAGAGAGCAATGGATCAACCAAAGTACAACCAAAATACATAGATATAGTCTCCTAGTAGCAGATGATCCTCCTCCTCACTAGTGCGCCACTTTCTGAGTGAAGGAAGAATGAGTTTCCGAATGATCCAAATAGAGATCTCCCGATCTCTATTTATACTTGTCTGTTTGCCCAGTGACCTTATGGGGATGACTTGTCTAGCTAGGTAAATCAACCATATAATATATATTTCAGGGCCGACCCCACACATGGTGGTCTAATAACCCATCGGCAAGTACACACACTTGCGACACTTGTTAATACACATGACGACACTTCCTTATAGAGTAATAACACATCTCTTATAAGGGTACAATAAATATATATGAAATACATTCCAAAGTTACATATACATCAACACATTGGAGTCGGAGGTCAAGTGATACGCCACTATAATGGATAATACAATAAGGATTTCAGCTATAGCCATAATGGATAATACAATAAGGATCGACCGACCCTTCTTGTAGTGTCGAACTATTATGAAAAGAATATTTGGAATAAGAAGGGTTGGCCGACATTTCATTTAGGAGGGAATGGTAACAGTAAAACACCTTGGAGAAAGAGTAGCCACTCTTTCTCTGAGAATATTTTCGCTTGCCAGCAAAGTATTTAAAGCAAAACGTCTATAAATTTTATTGTTAAAATGTTGATATCTAGTATCCTAAGGTGACACATGGACTAATCATATTGTGACACGTGGCATATTTGATTTGGCACACTGAGTATAGGGAGGTTACTAGTTTTTATTTGATTTGGCACATCGAGTATAGGGAAGTTACTAATGCGGGTTTAACCACAACACAATCAGGAAATGAAAATTCACTCATAGTAGTTTTAAGGATTAGGCACATGAAGATTACCCTGTAGCTGGAATGCTAATTCAAAAAATAACATGAATTTATTAATTTATGTTAATCATTTACATAAATAGATAAATGTTTTAATTAAATAAATTCACTTAAAACATAAAATACACACATATCATGAGTAAAGACAAATCCAAACTATAGATCAAACTAATCATAGGTAGGAGGCAGGATATGATTAAACATGACAGTGCTTTGCAAAGAAAACTAATCAGAGGCAGGATAGCCACCCACTCACAGTCAAAGAGATTTTGTTTGGTGATTAAAGAAGAAGATATGAACAATCCATCAATATAGAGCTTATGATAATGAATTCTATACCTACTTTAGCATAAAATGGTAGTGGATGCTTGACATACGTCTATTGTGTCTAATCTCATTGTAAACAAGATTCTTTTTCTGTTATCTCCTTCTTTGGCCATAGGAGCATTTGATCCCATAGAATTTATAACATTCAACTACATTCAACTATTGATCGAAGTGGAATTTTTGATATCCAAAAATTTGAGCAACAATGTTCGGTGCGAATGTTTGAAAGGTGTGCACCTTGATTTATTGCAGGCCTGTAAGGTAACGATCTTGAATTTCATTCGGAAATTTTAGAAGAAGCTTGTATATCCACTACTCACCCATGGACAACATGCCATACAAGAAAACACCACTTCATTGACTAGAATACCAAAGGAGATGTCACCCAAAAATGTTCCCCCAACAAAATCAGTCTCACTCACATTTGTTACAAAACCTATGGAAATGCAATCCTTTCTTTCTGAACACTTATGTAACAACCTAACTTTTCTCATAATAAAAGAAGATTTATTCTCAGTTGTTGTGATATGTGCTACACTCGTCGAAGTAGAAGCTGGTATATCATTCACCTCATTCTTAGTTGTTATGATATGTGCTACCTCATTTACGAAATTGTATGGCCTTGTTCGATTACCTTTAACATGTGTATATTCACAATGGAGAGTACTTGGAAGGACCATCTGCCAAGGAAATTCTTCAAACAAATTCCAAATGTATAACATCCAAAGGAACATTATCGAGGTCAAGCAAAGTGTTTGCAGGACATCTTATAATAGAGCCTTCAAATACACCACAATCCTCGCAATTGCGGAAGACTTTATGAACTAAAATACAAAACTCAGCAGCATCTATTACTTTGAATTGTACAATGTATCCCTTAAAAATAGTTGACACTAATCCCCGAGCAACATACTATGGCTTTAAAGAACATTGATTTATCAAATTAACTAGTAGATTCAGATTGATTATTGTTGAAAGCGCTTGGAACATGAAGTCATGTTTCTGTATTAAAATCGATGATTCTTTTAATCGGCCATACAACAAAAGATCCACTACTCACCCCTGGACAATATGCCATACAAGAAAACACCACTTTATTGAACAGAATACCAAATGAGAAGTCACCCAAAAATGCCCCCCCAACAAAATCAGTCTCACTAACATTTGTTACAAAACCTATGGAAATGCAATCCTTTCTTTCCGAACACTTACGTAACAACTTAACTTTTCTCATAATAAAAGAAGATTTATTCTCATTTGTTGTGATATGTGCTACACTCATCAAAGTAGAAGCTGGTATATCATTCACCTCATTCACAGTGGTTATGATATGTGCTACACTCGTCGAAGATGAAGCTGGTATATCATTCACCTCGTTCTCGTGAAGAGCGGACCTAATCTGGTTAACGATCTCAGATACAGGCCATTGAATATAACCACCAACAATCTTTGACAATGTTTCTGCACCTTCTGATCGATAAGGCAATGGAAGACTTGCATTCAAAGACTTGGTAACATTTACAATGATACATCCTTCATTAATGCTGATATTATGCAAAAATTTTCTTTCTCGAAACAAGATTCCTTCATTAATTTTCAATCCATTCAAAAGTAGGTGCACACATTGTTGAGTACCAAAATGCATTTCATAAACAATATATGAAATATAAAATAACATCACACATTGTTCAGAACCAAAATCCAGTTCAGAAGTGTTTTATGAAATATAAAATAAAAAGAGCACATTAACAATCATATTTATTTTAAACAAAGATATAACATAGATTATGATATATTAAAAACGACTGTCCGGACTTCCAATTTTCTGAATGGTAGGATCGGCCGCCCCTTCTTGTAGAAGAAGCGAACACAAGAAGGATCGAACGACCCTTCTTGTAGTCTAGAAATATTACAAAAAGACTTCTGGATAGAAGAAGCGTCTCCCGCCTATTCATTTACGATGGAATATTAAAAATGTTCAACCTACGAATGCTACGCCGTTAATACATGTATTTCAAAAATTGTGAACAAGGGAAGAATACTGAGCACAACAAGGGTCGATCGACACTTCATTTACAAAATAAATTTAAATATATTTAATCTACGAAGGCTATGTCGACAATTCTCGGATTCCAACTTCCGCTGTAAATATTAGGGACTTGGACATCATTTAAGTTCTAACATATAAAAATGTTTGTCCCGGCTTCCATTTTCCAAAGAGAAGGATCGGCTGCCCCTTCGTTTAGGAGATAATTGTGAACAACTATATCCATCAATTCACCTATATCCAGAATGGCGAAAGAAAGAAGGATCAACCGACCCTTCTTGCATTCTAGAACTATTATGAATACAATACTGGGCAGAAGAAGGGTCAGCCGCGCGTTCATTTATGAGGGAATTGTAAAATTATTCAACCTACGAAGGCTAGTGCGTCAATTCATCTATATCTAAAATGGTGAACACTGGAATAATACTGAGCACGACTAAGTTATAACATATAAAATTGTTTGCCCCGACTTCTTTTTTTCGAGAAGAAGGATTAGACGCCCCTTCGTTTAGTAGATAATGGTCAAAACCTTTATTTAGAAATTGAATGATATCTAGAATGGTGAAGACGAAGAAGGATCGATTGACCCTTCTTACAGTCACAAGCTATAATGAAAAGAATATTGGGAAGAAGAAGGATCATCCACCCCTTCTTTTACGAGGGAATTCTAAAAATAGAACTTGGAGAAAGAGCGGTCGATCATTCTCTTTGGATATTTCCACTCTCCAGTAAAATGTGCGAAGCAACGTTCCCATTGAAATATGTGTTTTGAGTGTTCATATCTACTTTAGCCACTCTGAAAAACTCATCCCTAGAGGAAAGAGTGGACGCTCTTTCTCCTCGGCATCTACTTCCAACACCCCGAAATGGAACAACCTTACGATAGAGCGACCTCGCTTTCATTGACAAAATTTTGACTTGACGGAAAACTCTTTGTAGCAAAACGTGTGTAAATTGTTTGGTTCAAATGTCGAAATCTAGTCTCCACGGTGACGCGTGGAATGTTCAGATTGTGCCACGTGGCTTTGATTATTCCAGAATTGATATGTGCTACACTCGGCGAAGTAGAAGCTATTATATCATTCACCACAGTCTCGGCCCAAAAGTATGAAAGAATGTTTCTGTCTAGTTAATCGCAGTCAGAATCTTTCCAACTAATTGCATCAATATCTTCATTGTCATCACTGTTAAATTCATTTTCCAACACAGTATCCTGCCTAAATTTTCAGAACATTTTTATCAGCTTTATCTCTGAAACTAAATTCCTTGGTATCGAATGCAAGACTTACATGTGTTCTGATTGCATCCAACAATTTGAGTCATACACCGCGTCCAACTATGCAATATATGGGACTTTTCTAGCCAATATATTGTATTGGAAAACAATTATACCTTAATATTGTTTAAAGCTATTTGATTGCTTAATTTTATTCAATTATATTAAATAATTAAATAATATATATTTATATTAAAAGAAATATAATCAATATTATATAAATTAAGACATAAATTATCAATTTCAGATATTATTTCAAATAAAGTATTAACGTTTACATAGATCAGTATACTATAGTGAATATTAACTGCAAAATGATATTAAAAAGAAAAACATGTTTCAATTTTACGAGTTCATTTGTCATTATCTTTTTCCAACAAACCTAGCCAAAATTAATGCTAGAGGATTTGCATAAAACAATATGGAATATATGAAAATAATACGCTACATCACCAGACAGAAAACGTATGCAAGCTGATGGGAATCGACATTAATGAGTAACACCCGATTTTGCAAATATAACGTTGTGAATTCATATTAATGGACTGTAAGAAGATAACTACCCGGAATTGAAGGAAATAAATTCTGGAAATCTAAAGAATCCAAAACGTTCAGTGAATTTAAATTACTGTGAACTTCAAACTGTCATTGCATTGATTTTTGATAACCATGGAAGATATGGATTTTTAGCATGGAGGCTGAATAAGCATGCTCTATTACAGATTTAGATTTATGGTTTGAATAATATAAATACCTGCAAATTGAAAAACTAGCAGTCGATTCTTCAAACCAATGTTACTTCTCTACCCACCCAACACTCTTCTCGGTTCCACCTCAGCAAAAGCAAATCTCGTTCCTTAGAGAAAATAGAGCTCCAAACTAGCAAACACAGAGAGTTTGAACTTTAAGTTTCAATGTAGGCAGTGGGCGGGAAGAGCAGTGTGGCGGGATAGGTTTCAATGTAGGAAGTGGTCGGGAAGAGCAGTGTGGGTGGGAAGAGCAGTGTGGTGGGATATCAATGCAAAAACATTTATGACATTTATTATCATAGTGTGGAGGGATATCATCTATACGTCGTGACACATAAACACAATCCATCATAAACGGGCGCCTCATAAATGTGATGAGATTATTCACACGAGTGATACAATCCATCATTTACCATTAGCGCTGTAGAAACCATTTTAAATGGTGGAAAAGATCAACTCCATTCCAACGTACAAACCATTTTAAATGTTCGAAAAGGTCACCTCCATGTGATTCAACATACAAACCATTTTAAATGGTGGAAAAGATCACCTCCATGCAAACGTACAAACCATTTTAAATGGTGGAAAAGATCACCTCCATGCCAATGTAATGCCCCGTTTTGACATTACTACCTGAAATACTATTATATGTTGTATTTGTTTGATTGTGACACTTCGTCGGTTTGACGACACTGTGGACATATGGTTCTATTATTTTGCCAATATATATATGTGTGTGTGCGATGTTTGTATTATGATAGGTAGTCATGTTTAGATATGTATCATGTGTTAATTATATATGGAAATTACTGAATGATGGGTACGTGGATACCATTACAGTTATATGTTGAAATAATGAATGTTATGCCAGGTGAATGGCGAATAAATGAGTTTATTGTTGTTATGTTATGATGAAATATATGTGTACATGTCAAGGATTTATGCATGATATTCTATATTGTATGTCGAGGAATGACTTACAGGTTGAAATGGCTAAGTGATAGCTGGATCCTATGAGGTGGGAGGGCCTCAGGGACACGGACTTCGAAAGATAAAATGGTATGCGAGTGATGCATTATTTACTTTCTTGTGGTTATTATGCTGTTTATTATGATGTACATTATGACATGGGTGGAGTAGGGTTTCAGGAAACTCAACCGCCCATATTGGTTATACGATGACAAACCGAGTACAAGTGCAATGTTGTTGTTATGTCGGGTAGACATAGTCCCTTGTTCCATTAGGGGGGTGGAGGCTTTACCCACCATTTATCCCTGAAACCTAGAGTCATGGGAGGGATGTGATACGGTGAGCTCCCCAAGGTGTGTGATGATGACTGGTGGTTTCTTGATGGGGAAGCTTGGTCGATGTATTCGACACTTCCACTTACAGGTTCTAGCTAGAACCGGTCATGACTTGACATTTAAGGCTATTCCAGCAGAGGACATGATAGGATGTGGAAGTTAGTAATGATGTAGGTAGATAGGTGTAGCGTGAATTAGGGGTGAAAACAAGATCTAACTATAGGTGTGTAAAACCCTTGATTGAGTATGTCTTGTAACTCAGAAAGGTATGAATTGTCGTAACTAATAAGATTTCAGCTAGTTAAAGGATTGTACCTTGCAAACTATGTTAAAACACGTGTCAGTAAACAATAAGTTTTGTGATTATGATCGGTGTTTGTGAATTATTATTGTTAGTGTACTTACGCGAGGTATGTAAGCAGTAGCTACGCTTACATAAATCTCCTACATATTTATAAATTGTGTAAAATATTGTTAAATAATGATGTTAATTATTGTCGTTTAGTAATTAACTATTCTTGATCAATGTTAATAATGTCAATTAAAGTTAATAATGATGATTAAGGCTAACAATTTAGATTAATGTTAATTACTGTCAATTAAGGTTATTAATGTTGATTAATGTTAATTTATTGTACATTAATGATTAATTATTGCTGATAAAAATACAAGTTACGGTTAAAATTAGGTAGTAAATAATGCAATCTGGTTAGTAATGATTAATCGAATGCTAATGAGTTGATTAGTAAAAACTAAGGGTTAAAATGGTTAAATAATGAATTAATAAGTATGGATAAGAATTAGTTATAAACCATTAGTTTTATAAGGATCATGCTTAAGACTAATTAGAACACAAGATTATTATTGGTAATTAATAAATTAAATTAGTTGCATGTAAAATTAGAGGTTAATTAACATAATGGAAGTATGTTAAATTATTAATTAGATGATTAGGTTATTATTAATTAATCAACTAACAATTAGTATTAAGTAATTAATTAAGTGATTAATATGAGTAATTGGATGTTGACTAAGAATAATGATTTATTAGTTTTTTTATTGAGAAATTCGAGTTACAAAGTCCATGAATATATTATTTAATGATTAATAAGAGTCCAAGTTGAGGGCTCGAGGACTGACATGGGGGTTGGGGAATTTATGATGAAGATAGGGGTAGTAATGGGGAGGAAGAGTTGGAAAACAGGGGGATAACATGGAGAAGGGAGGAAGAAGAGAGGATCATCTTTTGGACCTTAGTGATTTTGGCGAGAAGTTGGGAGAGCAGATATAGGATTTTCAGAGCAGAGCTGAAAGGGGGTTTTTGCTGGAGATAATTCAGAAGGGAGAGCAGGTTGGCTTGTACTTGGTTTGGGCTCGAGGGTCCAAAGGGGTACCTTTGGAGTTGGGTGGTCGACAAAACCTCTCCAGTTGGCAGGGTGGCAAAACTGTTTTTGGCTAGTTGAGTTTCAGAGCTTTGGCGAAGGTTTGGTTTGCAGGGAAAACCAAAAAGGGAAACAACAAACGAGGACAGCAACAAGGGTGGATCTACTAGCTATCTACAGGTAATTTTCTGTCAGGTATATAATCCATTTTTAACTCTTTAAATTTTTACTTCCAGTTAAGAAATATGATATGTTGTTACACATGCACAAACATAAATGGTTAGAAGTAGAAAACAAAAACAGTAATTATATTGTTCTAAACTACAAATGTAAATGCTATATTTTTACAGCCAGAAAATAGAAATGAAAACATAGAAAATAGAAACGTGAAACAGTGTAAAACCTAGTAAACATGGTATTGATATTAGGTATTTAGGACTGGGGTCCCACAACCAACGTACAAACTATTTTAAATGAAGGAAAATATCACCTCCATGCAAACGTACAAACGATTTTAAATGAAGGAAAAGATCACCTCCATGCCAACATAAAAACCATTTTAAATGAAGGAAAAGATCACCTCCATGCCAACGTACAAACCATTTTAAATGGCGGAAAAGATCAATCGGGTGGAAAAAGATCAAGGGTCCCACTTCCGTTCCGCACCCCCAACATGCACGCTAGGACGAGGGGATGGGTGGTTACGGAATCTAAAACCGCTCTCCACATGGAAGCACCACATCATTTCTCAAGTTGGAAGGGCGGTAAGGAAAACCATCGTCCTCCATTTGTGAAAACACCTTCGCCCACCTTCACGGTCGCTAGCACATGTGGATATGATGTGGCCGGTCCACATCACACCTTCTGCCCATGCAACTCCTCCACATCGAGGCTTCTGCTAATGTGTCTCCTCCACGCCAGACTTCCCGCCCACGTGGCTTCTCCACGTCAACCTGCACATGCAGAGTGGAAAACACCTTTCAATTACACAATCACAACATAATTAAAAACCTTTCAATTACACAATCACAACATGCAAGAATGAAATAAAAACACATCAGAATCAAACGCATAAGATTACTTATCTATATCCAACGCAGATCCAAGCAATAGTCTTTGTAAGAGCACTTTTCCACTTACTAGCATCAATATAAATGTGTGGTTGTTTATCAGTTGCAAAAAATTATAGATAAAATGAGTTAAAGGAAGAAATTCATTTAACACATAATAACACATCAATCGTATATTAATAGAAATCCAACCTACAGATTGATGTATTCATTAAATTGGCAACATAAAACATAGTTCAAAGAAATTTGACAAATTAATATTATCCAAAAAATATGGCCAAGAGAAGCCGACTGAATTTAATTAATTATGCAAAAAATTACAATGAATCAATACATAAACATTAGAATAAATTTACCTAAATTATACATAATCCAAATTGAATCGACATCCCCACAACTTTCCCTGATATTCTTCTTTGTGTGTCCTCGTGGTGCCATCCTCCTCCCAAAAGATATGAAGTCCCTTCTTGAATAATGGATCAAACATTTCTTTGAAGAGTTTTACTTGATGTGCTAAAATGTCTATCCTTACTTGAATCGTGTTCATCTGGTGATACTTATTCACCGCCTTCTTTGCCCAAATAATACTAGACACTCTATCCTAAGTTTATGCTAGTTGTTTGCATCTCATCCTCTATCAGCCCATTCAAAATTTTTATGGACTTTTCTGCACAGTCCATGGGCTTCTTGTTGAAATTTTCCTTGTCTGTTGTTAGGCTTTACCTAGCTAACTTTATTACACCCTCTTTGTCTAGAATTAAATCGAGATATGGCCTCAATTTATCTACCTCCACAATAATGTCATCCCAAATGAATTGCTTTGCTTCCTGCAGGGAGGTCTCACCTGTAACCTGCTTTATTAATTCATCATATTTCACCTATAGCCCTCCTAGAGAGGTCGGCCCATGTAGGGTAAAAGGCAAGCGGAAGACAAGTATAAATAAGTGGAGGAGGTAGGGTTATTAAAATCTCTATTTATTCATTCATTCACTCACTCATTCTCTCAAGTGAGTAGTGTGCACAAGTGGAGGAGGAGAAATACAAGGCAAGGTTTGTGGCTCGTGGCTTCTCCGAAAAAGAAGGGATAGATTATCAAGAAACTTTTGCACCCATAGCCAGATACACTTCCATCATAATGGTACTTTCTCTAGTTGCAGTGATGAAGTGGAAGAATTACACCAGATGGATGTCAAGACAACATTCTTGAATGGTGTAGTCGACGATGAAGACTTGTGCTAAAGAACTGTGTCGAGAAATACCTTCCTAGTTAAGAGGGAGTATTGATGTATTTGTAACTTCGGAATGTATTTCACTTGTATACTTTATATTGTATTCATATGGCATTGTACTTCCGACGGAGAGGTTTCATTCCTCCGATCGGAAAGGTCATCATTGTATGTGATATGGTTATCAGACTCCCTAGTGGGGTCGGTCCTGAGTATATTAGGATGTTAGAAAAAAATTGCATTAATGAACAAGATAATACTTATATCAAAGTAATGGGTAAGTGGTCGATGGTACTGTACAACAGTCCATTGCTACTTATCTAGAATGAAACCTCTTTGATGACATGTTGGAGTAGACTTGCACACTCTTAAAAATGTTTTGGTAGAGATGGAAGGAATCTAGAAAGTTACGGGATATGGATAAATGTTGTATTGAAGCATGATTGGCTACGATAATTGCATGACTGTATGACATATGTCTTTATGTGTAAGAATTTGTTTTGAATACTATGAGATGTTTCTAATCATGCAATTGAACTTGTCCCGTAGGAAATACCTTGTACCGTCACCTACAAGAGAGACTTGTTTCGAAGAACAAGCGACGATGATTCAGCAAGAATATTGATGAAGTCAAGAAGAAGACTTTGAAGAACCAAAAGTACTCAGGAATCGATATGAAACAATGAATGAAGTAAAACCAAAAGATAATGAAGATCGTGAAAAGGAAGATCATACACCAGATGGATGTGAAGACAGGATTCTTGAATGGTGTAGTGGAAGAGGAAGTATATGTGGAGCAATCACTCGGGTTTGAGACACCCGATAGGGAGACTCATGTGTGCAAACTAGAGAAATCCTTGTATGATCTGAAGATTATGGGGTGACATTAGGGTACACAAAATTTTGCAGAGACAGTGTAATCAGTCCTAAGAGATTATGGGGTGACATTAGGGTACACAAAATTTTGCAGAGACAGTGTAATCAATCCTGAGATGTACCTACTTGATGGCTTGCTCGCAGAGATGATAAAGACCTACATGGATGAAGACCTACTATGATGCTCCAGTGATCCAGTGTTGACGATCCAGCTCCAGTATTGAAGACTTGTTCCTATATGTATTGACGCCTGTGTCAAGAGAATACCTTCCTAGTTAATAGGGAGTCTTAATGTACTATTTGTAATTTCAGAAGATATTATTCACTTTTATATTGTATGTATTACATTTGTACTTTATTGTATTCCTGATGGAGATGTTCTTTTTCCTCCATTCAGAGGTGTTGTCATTTGTATTTGCAAGTGTCACAAGTTTTATTGTAAGTGTTGTAACTTATAATTGATGGGTTATTAGACCTCCTTAGAGGGGTCGGACCAGTATGTGTTAAGTGGAAGGGTTATTAGACTCCCCTAGGGGGTCGACCCAGTTAGGTTAAAAGGCATGTCAAGTTAATTTAAAGTATAAATAGAGTGGTTGCACCACTATATTTTCTCATTCACTCACACATCCAACTCGCATAGTTGAGAGAAAGGAGTGCGCACAAGTGGAGGTGTCTGGAGGAAGAACTACTAGAGACATCTATCTTTTGGGGTTTCATCTTTGTGATCTTTGTATTGGTGCTTATTCTATCTCCGAGGAAGTTGCGGGTTTTTTCACCTTTATGGTTTTCCCCTGTGAAATGCTTTGTGTCTCTTCTCTCTTGTGTTTGACATGCTGTACATGTTGTTCTCTCAGTTAAGATCTTAGATCATATTGAATTAAATGATGAAAAGATAACAAAACGAGGCTACAACGCCTTCATTTTCATAATTTCCAACCTATAGATAGGACTCCAGACCTCAGTAAAGTCCAACTTAATAGTTTTACCAACACCAACTGGATGGAATCTCCAACTCCCTGAGATCACAAGAACCAAACCAAAGGAGACTTCAATCTCCTATCCTTGCTCGATCCTGCCACCCTAATATGAATAAGAAGAACAATACTCCACTGGCATTGTATCACGGTTTCCATCAACCTATACATGTATCTATGTTCGTCCCCTACCCTTGTGGGTTTTGAACCTCGATTTGACTAGTAAAATTCCCCAACTTCTCATGAAGTTAAATGGATGTTGCAGAAGTATTATGATATTAGTCTATAATCACCAATAAGGTTCCTTTTTATTTCTTAATACCCTCCATATACCTTCAGACCCAATTCAAAATCCTTTAAAGAGTCTTTTGGAGCCATCTACCCTTGGGGGCTTCAACATAGATTTTCCTAGTGATTCTTCCTTTCATTCTCTAATTGTAAATGCAAGTGGTTGAAGTCTATTGGAAGTTTCCATGCCTATAATAGCTGTTGGCGTAGGAAATTGATCTCGATTTTTTACAATGTAGACCCAAGTTCTTTACGGTTTTAGACTTAACCAACAAAACCCCTTTTCACCGGCCTTTTGGCAACAACCTGTGTGCAGGTTGAGGTCTCACCCGAGGCGAAGCTATGGGGATGCTGCAGAATCAAGTTTCCACAACATAAGTAATGATTTGATGGTGGACGTACGTATGGCGCAGCGTACTACCAGCTTGCGCTGCAGGTCGGCTCTTGTGCCGCGACGGCTCTCGTCGCGCAGTGCCACAACAGGGTATAAGGACCACATACCTCATGTAATCTGGGGTCGTGTAGCCTAGGGTACTCCTCGTGCTACGATGATAGGCTATAGGCATCTTATCTCGCAGTGACTCTCATGGCTCGGCGCATCACCTAGACCACGCACCCCCTTGAGATGATTAATTCTAACTGATTTTCTAAGCAACCTTACCCATTCAACTCATTCAGGTTCTTATCATTATATTGCGAGAAAGTGTGCAACCATGCAATACTGCGCACTCCAACGCTGAGCTTAAACTCAGTGTTCTACTGTGTGATTATTCATCATATTCATGCATTCATAGACTTATACTTGTTGAATACTTAACATTCACCACTACATGTATCACTTAACATATTATTCCCTTTCTCTACGGCGAATACATACAAAGGCAATCATGTAACAAACATTACAGTATTAACCTTCATATTAAGCAAATGAACAGTCATAGCATACACAACAATCACATAACACAGGAGTTAACATGGTTCACCCCCCGGATGGAGGCTACGTCCACAAGAACGGTTGTGAATATTGATCTTTATGGGAAAGGTACAACCGTTCTTAGACTACGCACTCAGCTGCAGACTCTCTTCTCTCTCAGATAGGTCTTTGCGCACTTACCTGCAGAGCCCTTACAATGGCTTTCAAACTTAAGATTCTTCAATGATCAATACTTAACAAAAATGAAGAGAGTAACCCTTCCCTTGCAAAATGATCCCCCTTTATAGACTATGCCTGGAGGCATATCTTTACAATTCGCAAGCAAAAACCATTAGGTTTACAAAACCAGTGTGGCTAACTTCCAGCCTGACTGTCGCCATCGACAACTTATTCCCTTGATTCAGGCCTTCCAGCTAGCCCACTCGCGACTCGCACACTTCTCTGACAGCTGTAGTCCTCAAAATGGTTATACTACATCATGGCCTGTCTTTTTCCGCTGCTCTCACCTACCCGTCACCGTCGACGTCGACGTCATGGCCTAGCATTTTAGCTACTTGCCGCCACTCTCTCTGATAGGTCCTTCCTTCTTCCATCATCCTAGTTAATTACCAAAAGTAGGCCACTTCCTCGTCTGGCCTTTACTTATATCTCCCTACCAAAACTTGCTGCTCTGCGGGTCTTGCGCATCGCATAGCTGCACCACAAAACTGTTATGCATGCTACACACATACTAATGTTATGTTTCTCTATTGTGCAGATAAAAATCATACTTCCGCAAAATTGTACCTACTTGGGCCATGCCCAACATGCCCCTAACAGTTACCCGTGGCTCGCCCCAAGCCACCTCAATCCAATTGATCCATCTGCCCCTTTTTGGAAATGCCTGCCCGCGCACTGAATTCTTGCACTGTTGTACTCAACTTTGTAACGACCTGTTTCACTTCCTGCTCACATTCTTTAACTTTGTTGAATACCTCTGGCGAGGTAGGTTCTATTGTTTCTCCTTTGATGCGGTCTTCTGCTTCATGAAGCTCTTGCAATTTGGCCTCAATATCATTGTTCAATGTGAGGGATTTTTCCATGAGTGGTTGCATCCTAGCGGATGTTTCAGCTTCCTTTATCCTAAGAGCTTCTAATTCTTTCCTCAATGCCTTTGGTTTGTCAAAATCTGTCCTCTTTTGTCTTACCGGCAAGTCTTTCATGGATGCATCTGTTGCGTCCAACTCTTTTTGTTTCTTTCTGCTTTCCTTATGAATAATTTTAATCGCTGGAATTTACTGCAGTGTGCTCCATATGGTGGAGACATTAGTGGCTAATTCTTGGCATTGTGTTATTTCTGTAATGATTCCTTCCATTAAAATTCTTACGGCTTCCGTTCGTGCTTCCTTCCTTGTGTCAACTGGTTTCCTAGCTGCCATTTCAGCTATCTCTGCTTGATGGGAAGCTATCATCTCTGCAATTTTCTCATGATGGGAGACTTGCAAATTCTGCATTTGTTCCTGTAGGCTGCTGATGGCAGCTCCAATCTGTAAAACCGTTGTTGCTGTGTCAGGCTCTGCATTGATTGTGGGAAATTTTGCGCAGATAGCCGACACGGCTCCTAGTATCCTACGCTCCCTTTCCTGCATGTGATGGAGGTCCTTGTCCTTCTGGTGGCATTCTCCCTGCAACTTCTGGTAGCTTTCTTCAAGCTAAAGGCGTCGATTATGCAAGATAATGTCTCGCTCGTGTAATTCGTGGGATATCTGGGTGTGTGTCACCTCCCCTCCCATCCAACCAGCTAGATGGAGAGGATCGTGACGGTTAAACCGGGCATCTAGCCCCCAAATACATTCATTAAACAAGCATTCAAATTCAAATGAATAAGAATATATACATACACAAATGCATAACAGAGGTGATATTAAACTGGGCGTCTAGCCCTATGAAACATTTAATCATAAGCATGAACATCATATAACAGAGATAGATGGGACTGTATGGTTTTAAGAAAATCACAGCGGAATATTAAGAATTTCACATCCATCATACATTTAAGGTGTTCATCAAATAAGTAATTGCAATTTAACACAAGAGAATACTTATCTTATACAAAAGTAGTCCCACGCAACTGGATATGCAACTGCAACGTTCCACCCAACCGTAGGCCAGTGTGCTCCTCAATCTCTCAGCACCACTGCCACCCCCGAGCTGGGCATGATCTCTACCAGGAACCAGGGAACAACAGACTCACACATAGCCAAGCATACACCAAGATGAGCCAAGCCAATCTGCAATTGGGTTTATCAGGCTGCTAGGAGAGGGAAGGGAAGAGTTGCTAAGCTAGTGAGCTCCAACACAGAGCTAGGGATAACCTTGCAAGATCTATCTAGCTTGGCACCCACAATACCTACACACCCAGCACAAGGAAGTATTCTTTTCACTGCTGTACAGTCCCTCAAGCCATACCTTCCCTATCTAGTGCTCTCAGGGCATGCATAGAAGAGTAACCAAAGCCCTCTTGATCTTCTTGAGAGGTTGCCTCCCCCACTAGGTTTATCAAGCCACTTCTATCCACTACCAATCCAAACTTCAATTCACAGGTTCAAACCAAAAACGAGGATGCACATAACAACAGAACCCCACTTGCTGGGCATGAGAAAAACGTTTTCCACAGTGGGATGCATGAGATGGGGTTTTCAGCTAACTCAGAAAACGTGGGAACCCACAAAAACGAAATGGGAAGTTGGGAAACAACCCTGTGGAGTCAATCCATTTTTAGAAAAACGTCCTTGGGCAATTCGGGGCAAAAACGACCTCCATATAGTCCCCAAAAACGTGGCCCTTCTCTCCCAGGCTGCTATATATACAAAAACGAACTTCCAGGCATGGAAAAATGCAGGATTTTGCTGAAAAACGTGAAGGGAAAGACCCAGATAGCTCCCACTGCGTGAATGAATGAAGACTGCCCATTCCCCATGGCTTTGGGCACCATTTAGTGGGTGGTTTCTTGCCCCACAAGCAAAAACACAATTTTCCAAGTTGATGGCTTGCCCATGCACGAAAATGGCTTGCCCATACTCTTTCATTCCCAAGGCATTAACTGCCTTAACCGATTTCTTGGAAAAAAATTAAATGATTGGGTACATGAGACAAAATGGGTAGTTGGTGGTTTGTGGGTTTCCCCATTGACACATGGATTAATACCATTGGCTCAAGGGTTTGAATAGTTTCCATCCCTTTTCCTTGTAGAGTCATGCCCCATCTCTTTTGTTGCATTGCATAGCCGGTTGTGGGTTTTTCATTAAAATTCGTATTTACATGATGTCTTATATACATTGTGCCCATCTCGCACAAGAACCATAGGCATCTATTTTAATTGCCGATACATGAAACGCTAAATCAATGGTGGGGCCTTGGACTTGAGCTCCTCACCATGATTAAATTACAATATTTACATCATTTACAAAGGGGGTCAAAATGGGGACGTGACAGTGTGTAGCTGGTGCAGCCCTTCGGCTGGTAGCATTGCTACATTAAGATCCAAATGTTCGAGCCACCTCGCACTTTCTACCATCTTGTCTATTGGATACAAAATCGATAGTGGTGCGATTTTCACCAATCGCATTTGAGGAGTGGAGGCCGGTGGCCTTCGCATCTGCTCGCTTGGCTCCCCTGGGTCAATAGTTTGGGTTGGCCCTCTAGCCATGTTCCTCTAGACTTGATCCATCCTTATTAATAAGCTACTCAGCTTGTCTATGTCTTTGCGGACCTGTGCATGGTCATCCTCGAGGTGTGCAGTTGTTCGCACGGCTATCATCTTGTAGTCATCCTCATGCAAGATTTGGTCTAGTGGCTACTTTGTTTCCTTGGACTTCTTCCTCTGCTTCATGATGGGGCTTGTAGTGGCCGTATGTTTTCTCTTTTCCCCCACCTGTGGCCCTTTACTTGATTCTCTTGTTTGCTGCACAAGTGCTGAAGCTGAAGGGCTTTGAGTTTTCGAGTTTTCTTGCTCTTCTTTCCCTTCAACTTCTGCATCAGACGAAGTGATAACTATCTTAGGTGCTTGTTGCTTCCATTCTTTTGGCCAATCCTCAATGATTATCTCAATCATTGGGATTCCGAGTTGATACTGGCCTTCGTACCATTTCTCTGAGTTCAGGCGCGGCTATATGAAGATAGAGTGGATGCCGGCCTCAAAGAGCATAATAGGTTTGTATTGTGTGGTCACCTCTCTTGTGATGCGCAGAGTGCTTCCTATCACTGTGCACAGCTGTTGATAGAAAGTTGGGAACTACATATTGTTAGCGCGCTATTTTTTCGGGTTGGTAGAAAACCAAATGTTCGCAAAGCGAACTCCACAACAGTCATTCTGTGCGACGGGAAGGACTACCTGATGGCTTGGTTCTTTCCAGCTGACAAAAGCGATGAGGACTAGGAGCCAGCTGAAATAAAATTGATATCCTCTGTCCTGAGTATCCTCGATGTCCAGCAGTAGCTTGTTCAACAAAAAAATGGCCCAATTCTATTCATGTCCATCCATAGCCTTGGCAGCTAAAGCTACGACCGCGACCGGTACCTGCACTGGCCTAGATTTTCGAAGCATTCTTCTTGCCAACAATTGAATAGAAAAATGTACGGGTATGTTTGGAATTCCATTTGTCTCATATCCCCTGGTTCCTCTTACTAAGTTGAATTGTTGCTTGATTTCCGCGGCTGACTCTTGGTCGTCCTTCTTTCCCATGAAAATGGTATATGGATTGTCACCATGTTTGTTCAAACCTGTGATCCTCGCTATGAGATCCACAGTTATGTTAACCTTGAAATCTAACCATATGTATCCCTGGTGTGTGCAAGAGAGAAGAGTATTCACCACATCTTTATATTCCTTGCTGCAACCAAAATGTGGGATTCACAGCAGGTTGAGCAGGCATGCCTATGCTAGTGGCACTGCCTAATACACAGGTGTGACTTCTGGCTTATCTGTCATGGGATTGTTCACACTAACCGTGTATTTGTCAAGTTGTAGGTGCGGGAATTTCTCGGCATCTGCCAAATTGGAGTCATTCATTTTGCATTCTGGGAACTTATTCGAAAGATCAGCTCTTTTCCTGACGCGTTTAGCCATTGGCGGCATGGGACTGTCATACTGTGGTTTCTTCTATATAATCAATTATGGTGCATCATATTTCCATGGGATAATATAATCGGGTATGACCCAGATTGGTACGGGTCGTTCTGCTTGTAGAACTGACCTCGAGGCAACTAGTCCTTATGGCTTTTCCGGAATTACTTCAGGGTGCTTATCTTTCTGCTGTTGCTGTACCGGCCTACTCGGCTTCGGGCCCGTAGATGGGCTTGCTTTCTCTAGTGAAGGTTTCTTTGGAGATGACATTATTCCACTTAACCTGAAACTTTTAAATGTGCCCAAAATGTCTTCTAGTTCCTGTTCTTCGGACATAAACGCACCAACGACGAATACTTTTGTCCTACTTTGGCTCTTAGGTTTCTAATTTTCTTGAAAGTTTCAAACTCACAGTAAAATGCACAAGGAGGAATGTGTGAGTATTTATAATATTGATACCTGATGATGGCTATCGATCACCTTCTTGAGGTTTCTAGTGTCGACCTAGGTACTTCGCGGTTCAAGGAACAAACAAAACCCCAATTCACCGGCCCTTTTAGCAACAGGCTTCACGCAGTATGAGGTCTCACCCAAGGAGAAGCTAGAGGGGTTGGTTGCAGAATCAAGTTTCCACAACCGGGTGATGTGATGGGGGGGAAGATAATAAGCAGCACAACGACTTGCAGGTTGCACAGATAGATACTGCACGAACATTCTGTTTCGCGTTGGATACTTCAGTGTGTAACTTCGCTCACGCACTTGCACCTTTAGCGTACAATTGTGCTCGCACCTCCAATGACTATGCGATACAGGATACCTTTGTGTTACAAAAGTAAGCTATCAAGAGCTACCTCGCAGCAACATCCAATGACTCAGTGTATCCATGAGACTGTGCATCCTTGCCAGGATGTTCAATTCTAACCATTCTACTTAACATCCTTTATCCCTTTACTCCGTTCAAGTCTTATTAGTAAATTGTGGATGGTTTAATAACATACGTTACTGCACGCTCCAACACTGCACTTAAAATCAGTGTTCACTACTTTGATGAATAGATGGCTTCATACATTCCAATCAACAGATTCATACATGTTGAACACTTAATAGTCATCTTCGCATGCATTACTTAACATATTATTCCCATTCACTACGGCGAATACATATAAAAGCAATCACATACAGAATTTTCCAGCATTAAACATACATACCAAGCAATTAAACAATCATAAAACACATTGGTCACAAAACACATAATTTAACGTGGTTCACCCCCTGGATGGAGGCTACGTCCACAAGAACGGTTGTTAATATTGCTCTTAATGGGAAGGGTACAACCGTTCTGCAGCTGCAGAGTCTACGCACTCAGCTGCAGACTCTCTTCTCTCTCAGATAGGTCTCTGTGCACTCAGCTGCAGAGCCTTTACAATGGTTGTCTGAGCTTAATATTCTACAATAATAAACACTTAACCAACATGAAGAGTTCAACAACCCAACCAACAACCCTTTCCCATACAAAATCATGCCTATTTATAGATTATGCACACAGGCATATCTTTACAATTCGTAAGCAAAAACCCTTAGGTCTACAAAACCGGCATGGCTAACTGCCACCCTAGCTATCGCCATCGACATTTTACTCTACGTGCTCCAGCTGGGCCATTTGTAGCTCACACGCTCTTCTGACAACTGCAGTCCTCCAAGCAGTTACAACTGCATCATGGCCTGTCCCTTTCCACTCCTTCGCCTTCCTGTCGCCATCGGCGTCATGGCCTAGCTTCTCAGCTGCTTTCCCCCACACGTTTGAATAGGTCACTTTCATATTCCCTCCACCTGTTCCTTACCCAAAATAGGTCATGTACCTGTCTGACCTTTTCCCATGTTCTGAACTGAAGATAGCTCATGCGCTACCATGCGCATCGTCCTACTGCGCGAACATGCCTTAGTCATTTCCCTCACGTGACATGCACAAAACCCCAAATTGTTTGTCACCTGTTGCCGCTCGCAATACACTTTCACCAAAAATGCTTTCTCTTCTTGCCGCAACACGCACTATGCAAATATCAAAATTGCCTTTTCTTCCTGCTACAGCACGCTACGTGTGATTTTCCATACTTGTATATTTTTCCAACCCACTTGGGCCCCTCCCAACAGGCCCCTAACACTCACCTGTGGCTTGTCCCGATCCACTTCCACTTGCGGACTCTGGTGCCACGTATTTCATCATCACAAGATTTACTGTGAAGCTTTGCAGAGTTTGCTACAACTCCACAACTGTGTTCTTGGCTTTCTATTCAAACTTAATGGAAAATCTAGATAGGTTGGGATGAACATTGCAGCGACATCCCTCCAAAGATGAATATTATGGTGATGCTTCTCTTGAAACGGACTGACGGAGCATGGCTCCCTGTCATTTACTTCTTTCCAATGCCCGTCATTCGCGTGGAACCTTGATCATCTACCTCTTGTGCGCCTTTCTGAGTGGTCCATCGGTTGTCTGGTTGGCGCACAAGTTCTTCCAAATCACCAAGAAATAGGCCAGCTATTCCGGCACATCTGTTTCGCAGCTTGGGTTGTCTCTTGCTGAGCTCTATCTTCCTTTTCTCCCGGTGGGTCTATATGTAGTGAGACCATGGTTCTTTCAATGATCAGTAATCGCATATACATCTCGCATGAAACTCGATGGTTAATCCTACAGAGTGACGCATTACTCTTATCAGTTAGGAATTCCATAGACATCTTGGGGTAATGTCTCCTGTGGATTACGGCAGATGCCTCTGCGGATTGCTCATGGACGCTTGTCATCTTATATCTTAGAGAACCTGTGGTACTTCTACTAGAGATGAAGTGCACCATGGCACCTGGTCAGTTCTCTCTTTCAAGGCCTTCTTGGCCTGTCTCTCGACTAGCAACTCTCAGGGTATATCCCAAGCTCAGTCACGACCCTAGACAAAGATGATAACTAGGAATTGTGTTCTCAATGCCTCTAGGGCTTAGTATATATATAGCCTGCTCCACTGATGTTCCTGTATGTTAGACTCCTCGGGGAGGATCAACTTCGCATGATTCACGTGCTCTGAACTGAGGTAGCCACATTGGCATTTGTGTAAAATGACTAACTAGTGCCGTCCACCATGATATGTGATCAGTGCTAATCATGTGTCTTTACAGCAGCTGCGTGCCAAGTGTCGATTTAGCAACCTGCCGCGTGGGTAGCTAGACAATCATTTATGAATGTGATGGGATTTTACTCGTGTCATCTGGACGTCTTGTGTCACGTCAACCTTAGCCGCATCTTCCGCCATCGGGATCTCAGTTGTGGCCGTTCTCAAGTATTGTCAAGTGGTTCTGACGGTCTTCTAATGAGTAGTTATGATAGTGCATCCATTTCAGATAAGGTCACACTGTTCTCTACGGAACAACCTTCCCTGGTGCTCTTCGTGTTGAGCATTCAGATACCTTTGCGAACAACATCTCGGCCCAGTACCGCGTTTCTCCTTTCCTTTTCCAACGGTGCTGAACTTTGAACTAGTTATGTGTGGGAACGTAGATCTCAATCTCCTCTTTCTTGTATGGGTTGTGGTGAAGCTTCAATACTCTAGTTCCTGCAATGTTAACAAAATCATCAAACTCTGTGTAAAGATAGAGAGCTATAATGATAAAGAGGGTAGAGAGTTCCTGTTGATGATGTTGATCGAGGTCATTAATTACTGTCATTGCATTGCGGTCTTCAGTGTCAATGTAGGCAGCAAGACTACAGTCCAAAACTGTCACGACTATGTGGAATATATCAAAAACTGTCATTTCATCCGCTTGATCGTCAAACTCGAGAGTGCCAATGGTACCAGTGAGGAACTGATTTATTGATATTACCTCCCTCCTCAGCAGAAGTAGTTCCTCTGGATTGAATGTCTCTTCATCGTAGATTGGTCCCAGAAATGGAAACATTTGTTGGTTGTCGATCACCTTCTTGAAGTTTCCAGTGTAGACCCAGGTACTTCGTGGTTCAAGGAACCAACAAAACCCCAATTCACCCGCCCTTTCGGCAACAAGCTGCGCACAGTCTGAGGTCTCAACCAAGGCGAAGCTGGAGGGGGTGGTTGCGGAATCAAGTTTCCACAACCGGGTGATGCGACGGAGGGGAAGCTAATAAGAAGTGCAATGGCTTGCGGGTTGCACGGATAGATACTGCGCGAACCTTCTGTTTCGCATCGGATACTTCAATGTGCAACTTTGCTCACACACTTGCGCCTTCAACGCACAACTGGGCTTTCACTTCCAATGACTGTGCAATATAGGATACCTTTGCATTGCATTACTCAGCGCATCCATGAGACTTCGCATCCTTGCCAGGATGTTCAATTCTAACCATTCTACTTAACGTCCTTTATCCCTTTACTCCATTCAAGTCTTATTAGTAAATTGTGGATGGTTTAATAACATATGTTACTGCATGCTCCAACGCTGCGCTTAAACTCAGTGTTCACTACTTTGACCAATAGATGGCTTCATACATTCCAATCGACAGATTCATACATGTTGAATACTTAACAGTCCTCTGCGCATGCATTACTTTACATATTATTCCCATTCATTGTGGTGAATACATATAAAAGCAATCACATATAGAACTTTCCAGCATTAAACATACATACCAAGCAATTAAACAATCATAAAACACATTGGTAACACAACACAGAATTTAACATGGTTCACCCCCCGGATGGAGGCTACGTCCACAAGAACGGTTGATAATATTGCTCTTAATGGGAAGGGTACAACCATTCTTAGTCTGCGCACTCAGTTGCAGACTCTCTTCTCTCTCAGATACGTCTCTGCGCACTCAGCTGCAGAGCCTTTACAATGGTTGTCTAACCTTAAGATTCTACAATAATAAACACTTAACCAAAATGAAGAGTTCAACAACCCAACCAACAACCCTTTCCCATACAAAATCATGCCTATTTATAGATTATGCACACAAACATATCTTTACAATTCGTAATAAAAAACCCTTAGGTCTACAAAACCGGCGTGGCTAACTGCCACCCTAGCTGTCACCGTCGACAGCTTACTCCGCATGCTCCAGCTGGGCCATTCGTGGCTCACACGCTCTTCTGACAGCCGCAGTCCTCCAAGCGGTTACAACTGCATCATGGCCTGTCCCTTTCCACTCCTTCGCCTACCTGTCGCCATCCGCGTCGTGGCCTAGCTTCTCAACTGCTTGCCACCACACGTTTGAACAGGTCACTTTCATCTGCCGTCCACCTATTCCTTACCCAAAATAGGTCATGTCCCTGTCTAACCTTTTCCCATGTTCTGAACTGAAGATAACTCATGCAGTACCATGCGCATCGTCCTACTGTGCGACTGTGCTTTAGTCATTTCCCTCGTGCGACACGTGCAAAACCCCAAATTGTTCGTCACCTGCCGCCACGCGCAAAGCGCTTTCACCAAAACTGCTTTCTCTTCCTGCCGCAGCGTGCACTACGCAATTATCAAAATTGCCTTTTCTTCCTGCTACAGCGCGCTACGTGCGATTTTCCATACTTGTATATTTTTCCAACCCACTTGGGCCCCACCCAACAAGCTGTTTACCGAATGGACGAGGACCTAAATGTGGCTTTACATGGCAAATCCCGTATGGATCTCTGTTTATCATGTCATTGGGGTTGCTGTAACAGCTAACTTTAGGCATTAACTGCTAGCCCCGTGGGATTAGATCCGACAAGATTATTATCCGTTTCCACTGTGCGTTATTTCATGTCGTGGTAAGTTTCTTTAATAAGCAAGGGCCGACAGTACTTCCAGGCTGTCTTCCAGTCGATCATAGTTTTAAATGACACATCTCTCGAGTAATCTTTCCTGGATCTTGGTCACTTCGTTCTTTTATGATGGTTTAATTAGACGGAATATGCTTTAATTGCATGGCTTAACTATCGCCATCAATATTTGAGTAATGGTGTAGTATCTGGTTGTCAGTTGTCGCAGCCACCTAGCCTTATGACAGTCTACCAGCGGTGCTGTCATTATGGTATGTGTCTGAGATGTATGCTTTTAGTTGTACCATGTATCTCCGGTCACTTCTTCCGTCTTTTCATTGCGATGCCTCTGTCTTTTCATGGCGCAGCTACCTTGGTAGCGCATATTTTTTTATTTTTTTTGCGCGCAGGTTCTCTATTGTAACGTGCTGTGCAACATCTGACATCTTTCTTTTACAGATGGTGTGTATAGACTCTTCATGACTTCTAGTGCCCAATTTCAACTGTACTTGACACTTAGAAGTTTTCTCATCTAGATTAGATAGGGTGTTGTGTAATGGGACTATCACGGTAAATCTTCAGTCTTCTCCCATTTATCCAAGTGGGAAGAATGTCTCTGGCTAATGTGGCTAGCTGGACTGCACCACTGTTCATAACATTTATAATAGTATATGGGCCAAGCCAATGCATTTTAAAATTGCTAGGAAACTTCATAAATTTGCTATCATACAGGAGGACTAGGTCACCTACCTGAATGCACTTGTGCTTGATGTGGCATTCGTGCGATGCTTTTTCACGCTCTTTCTGTACTTGTTGGTGGAAGCCTTGTTGTAGCCACAACAGATCCCATGCTTAGCTAAGCACGGGAGCCCCCAATTTTAATAAACAAAAAGGTGTTTGGGTGAGTCATCTTGAATATTTAGATTTAGATTTTACCTCTAAAATTCTTCACCCATGCTTTTGGTCTGCTTGTTTGTAAGGGTTTGATTATTTCTTCCAAAGTGTTTCGGCTTGAAAAGAGCCAAAATTTTGAGTATTTTGTTGACTTTTATCATCATCCCGAAACCCGACATTTGGAGAACCTGAAACCCACAACCTGACAGGTGCGGCTTGTGGGACTGTTGCTTTTAAGTTTTGGTTTTGGTAACTTCGAAACCTGCAACCCAACAGCTGCGGGTTGCGGAATTATTCTGTAATAAGACTGAGAAATAGTTACCCCGAAACTCGAACCCCGCGATGGTGGCATTCGGCTTTCAGGATTGTGATTTTTTGTTTATTTGGTGTGTACTCTCAAAATCTGCAACCCGTAATTTCGGGATGTGGCTTTTGGGATGGTTATTTTTACTTCACAGTTTAACGTTCGGAAGTCCGCCACCCGCATAGTGGGTTCTCAGCTTTCGGAAATCTTTTTTCTACTTCCATTTTTGTGAACCCGCAACCCACAAATCCGTACTTTTGGGTTTCAACTTGTAGGATCTTTGAATAAGAGCTCCATGAAAATATTTGAATCCGATTCTGCATCCTGCTCCGGTTAATCTCAGTCATCCGTCTGTTATGGTCTCATGGTCATGTTGATTTTGGGTAGCCAGTTAAGTCAGGATTTTCCATTTTGTCTTTTTAAAGCTGGTTCTACCAAATTATCTTTTTCTGTATAATTCATGACAGCGGACACCAATACAAGTCTATCGGTTACTTCATGTTTGATGGACGCCATCTCTCCACCTTAAGTTTGCCATGTCTGGACTTGAGATTTGACATCTTCTCGTTTTTGTTCCACCTCTTAATGATCGATTCTTTTCACTTATTCCCGACCTGAAAGATTTTATCATTCTTGTGGAAGTTGGGCCAGTTCGATCGGATTTGTTACGTGTGAAGAATTGATAGCCCGTGTATTGGAACTCCTAGTCGAGACCTTTTGCAGATAAAATTTATCACCCTAACTTTCATCTCCGTTATTAATTACCAGTCATAATTATTGATGGAAGATTGCTTGTAACGATGTGATCGTAAAGGCAATTCAAAATCATGCGAGTAGTAATTGAACTCGTACTTTGCACAAGCTTTGATCCGACTGGCACATACCTCGACTCTTTTCATTACAATTGAAGTAATTACAATTAATTGACTGGATAAGTTTAATCATTGCAGATTGCCCCGCCCGATTATCATTGACCTACTTGTTGGCCTTTAAATAGCAATTAACATGAAATCTCTAGTTCATCCCTTGCCTTCTGGAAGATGTAGGACTCTGTGTGGTATTTTTTTTACGTCCTTCTATCCAAGACTCATTCATAATGAGTAATATTCATGCAGATGGTGAATTTTCTAATGTCCAGGTTGAAAAAGAAGAACTCTACCCCTTGTTATATCAAGAAATGTTGTCACCACCATTTGATGCAGGTGTTCCTGATCTTAGCAGCGGTAGCAGTGAAGAAGACTTCAAAACTTTGTCTGCCTACATGCAAAACCCCGAAGAGCAAAGGAAGGAAATTCAGGAGGAATCAACTGATCTCAATACTGATGTTATACATGACTTTTTAATCAATGAAGAACCTGGCGTGTCAGCTACCATTCATGAAGTAAGTCCTCTAATGGATTTCTCTGTTTTTGATAGTGGGTTCCCCGACCTCGAATTTCCTACAGTGGATGCTCTGCAAGCCACACCACCTGTCGATGATAGTGAACAATCTGTGATTGAATTTTTATGGTGCCACGAGACCTTATATAATTAAAGAACAAGTCTTTCTTTTGTGAAAGGTGGTGGAAAATCTTTTAAGCTTAAAAATAGCAAGATTTCTTGGATCGATGGTTAGATCCGATTTTGTAATCCCTATTTTGTAGAATTTCTCCTTTTGGAACTTTTATGTAAATTTAGTATATAAGGAGGAATGTTTCCCTTAGTAAGGGGTTTGGAATTTTGGAATTGCAATTCAGCAGGAGATCGGACTCAAGATACTCTGTCTATCACAGTCATTGTAATTTTTGTACAAGACTTCTCTATTCAGGAAAGTTATCTTTTAATCCACCTTCTAATGTTCTTCAAATTTGTTTGAGAATTGTTGAGTTAATGTTTCAAATTTTTCATCGGTTATGTGTTTAATCTTTTTGCAGGACATTCATTAATGCATAAGATCTCTCATATTGATTTCTCTGTATGTCTGGATTATGCTCAAAATTGTTCTATTAAATTTCTTTAATTGAACGTTTTCATTTTTATATTTCTGCAAATGATTCGATGCAAATAAATATGTATAATCAAATGTTAATTTTTCAATTAACAGAATGATTACAGATCAGATATTTGAATAGGCTTAAACACTTTGAAGAATTGTCACTTAATTTTTATTAACTGATAAGACTTTACTTAACAAGTGAAGAACCCAAGGACATTTCTGTTTAAGGTACTTAACTACTTGTTCATCACACTTCAAATCTGATCTGCACAACATCAACTCTTTCTTTTAGGCTAGATTTGACTTAGAATAGATTCTTCCCTTAGGTAGGTTAAGTTAAGTTTAATAACAAGCTTTCACACTTAGTTTTCCTTGATAGGAAAAATGATCTTTTAAGATCAAAACTTTTACTCATAGAGTGCCAGTGGAGGCCAAATATCTGTTGGTGTTAACCATCTCAAACAGATCGAGGATAGAATTGCCCTTGCTCAGGGTCTTTCGAAGCCTTTCGCTGGGTTTTCATCCCCTATTGTGTGCCTTGGAACCCATTCCAACACTTTTCACTTACCCTACACCCCCGAGGCATCAACAAATGGCGCTAGAAGGAGGGTAACTAGTAAAACATGCCTAAGCAGATTACTAATAAACCTCCTCCAGCATGTACTTCAATGGTTCAAACCCAAAGCTAGACTAGGGCTTCAACATCTAAACAGCCAACTAGTACAAAACCTACGATTCTCCTTGTCGTGTCCACATAACCTGTGGTTATACCTGTCACACCTGTGATACAACAAGATAAAAGAGGAGATATCATTTTCACGTCACCTACAAGGGGACCCATCTCGCTAGAGCGGATATTGAAAACATCTGCCGAGAGGGTTTTAAGAGCAGAACAACGACTTGCCGATCAAAGAAGACGCGGATTGGAAGCTCTAAACTTAGAAGGTATCTTGCAGGCTAGCGGTAGGGAAGATCAACAAGTTCCCACCTCACAGACCACTGATCCATAGGTTCAGCATACCAAAAGTTTTAACATAGAGGATCAACAAACAATTGATCAACAATCTGAAAACCAAGACCTAGTTAATCAACCAGATTCTCCTGAATATAACCGTGAGGCCACTCTCGTAGGAACACAAGGTCAACCAAATATTGGATTCGATGGTCAACCACCGTCCCCTCCTTCATCTTCATCATCTTCCTCAGACGAAGAGAATTCTTCTAGTTCGTCATCTGAAGAAGAAGAACAAGAACCTCCAGTGGCTGGAGAAGGTCAAAACAAACCTTGTCTTGACCAAGGTGCAGTTTTCATATTAGGTGATCAACATAGATTACCAAAGAATCCTAAGAAATGGCTACCTAAATACAACCCTGATGATAAGATACCTGCATTGGATCACATTAAAACTTTCATGCAGGCAATCATGCTTAGAAGCATGGTACATGAGGATGTAGTATGCAGACTCTTTCCATACACCTTTGAAGGTAGAGCGGCCACTTGGTATTTTGCTTTACCGCCCCAATCTATAACTTCCTGGGATGAATTTGAGAAACATTTTACCCAGAAACTTGGGGATGAAAAAACACCGCAAGATCTTGTCTTAGAATTATCCTGCATGAAAATCAAAGGAAAAGAAAGGGTAAAAGACTTTAACCAAAGGTTCTCATATCTCAAAAACAGAATTGCTACCAATCTTCTTCCTGCTGAATAATTGTTGGTGGCTTATTATGAAAAGGGTCTTCCTTCCCCTATTGCAATATGGGTCAAAAGGGCACATAAGGGTACTTTACTGGAAGCATTTGATGAAGCAATCCAAGTTGAGAAGGACATCTTTTGTTTGGAAGACAGCCCTGAAGCCTCAGAAGGACAAGCTTCCACTTCCAGGAAGAAAATTGAGAATGTCCCTAAACCCATAGTTCAAAACAAGGATCCATTTGATATGATTGGCATGAAAAAATTCCTTCAGAAGATGTCAAATGAGATGGTGGATTTGAAGAAGAACACTAATGATAATCAGAATCAGAACAGAGGTTTTGTAAGGCCACCGTTTAGAAGACCTTACCAGCCTCCACAAAATCGACCACCACCAAATCTGGTAGATGCACTCACAAACGATGAACTTTTTTCTATTTTTAGAGCATTGGAAGCAGAATTCCAAGTCACCCCTGAGACTTCCAATGATCAGAATACCCCGGATCCTCCAGTACCTGAAGAAGAAGCAGAAGATGATCCACAGGTCGATGTTGTTGGTTGCTTTTCGGAACTTCCTATGTGTGAAGAAGAAGAAGAACCTGAGGCGGTGTTTAACACACAACATCCTTATGATACAAGGTCAACACCATACCCACCTCAAGAACCTTCATCTTCTCCCCTGGTTCCCACAAGAAACAAGACTGTCCCATAGAAGGATACAGTCCTCCCTCAAATGGAGTACAACCTAGTTGAAGACTTAAAAAGAGTCAAAGCAAACATCTCTCTTTTTTAGCTACTCAAGATTCCTACTATGAGGGAGTCTTTACCTAAAAACATGATAGTCAAATAGCCTAGAGAGTCACAGAATAATAATCTAGACTCTATCACTAAAACTGATGATAACAAACCAACAAGTAAGAGAACTCCTCCTTTCTTGCTTACTTTTGAGATTTTCAACCAGAATGTACACAACTGCATGATAGATTCGGGAGCATCATCAAATGTGATGCCCCTCTCTGTTTGCAGAAAATTGAATGCAACGTGGGAACCTTGTCCAACCCAGATTGTGCAACTTGACAGATCCAATGTCAAAGTGGTTGGCAAATTGAGAAACATTCTGCTCACGCTGTCAGCTGATCCCAAGATCCATCAAACAGTTGACATTGTGATAGCTGACATCCAAGAAGCCTATGGGATGTGGTTAAGCAGGGACTGGTCAGAGAAACTTAAAGGTTAGTTTGAAACCAACTAGTCCCATTTATGGTTTCCTTACAATGGTCAACCAAATAAAATTAAGATCAACAGAGAACCTTTTATGAAACAGACAGTTACTGATCTTAATTATTCAAGTGAACCTGTTGGTTATCTCACCTCTTGTGCAGAGCAATATACATTTGATACCTTTTTCGGTGAATTCCCATCTGATGCCTCACCAGAAGAAAGCATCCGAAATGAATCACATATCACTCAGGTCACTTCTGTACCTTTTTCTGGTGAAATTGTGCATAATGTATATAATGTGAATACGAATTTTAGATTAGACCTGTCTCATGGACCTTATTTTTCGATGTCTCCAAGTCCAAGGAGGGAGCTGTAGTGGGTTGTGTTAACACCCAAAAAGTGCTCGCTAGCTCATTTCCCTATTCACATGACCCATTTGTCCGCTTTTTCACCATCTGAGCCTCTGAAACCAACAAAAGGTCACCAAAAGACCTGAGTACACCCCTTTTTCCATTAAAAAAGATTATTTTTCCTAAAAAAACATAAAAAACCCTAAAAAAGGGTCCAAATTCCCAAAAATATTAAAAAGGGAATTAAAATATTAATTTTATTCAAAAAAGGAAAAAGGAGGGAAAAGTACCTAAACCATGTTGGTCAATACCATTTGGTTTCCACAAAACCACAAATGGTATTCCCCACCACCAAAACCTATAAAAAGGTGGTAGGGGCTCCTCATTTCAGATCCATCCATTATCTCATCCTTATGCTGCTGAAATCTCCCTTGAGAATTTTAGCCATTGAAGCAACCTTGGAGAAGGAGACCTCTTGGAGCTTGGAGCTACTCATCTTGGGAGTTGCTCAACATCAACCTTCACCATTGAAGGTATTACCGCAAGCACTTGCTTGCCCCCCATTTTTCAATACAAATTCATTTTTATATATTTTCTTGTTCTTGTTCTTTAAATGTTTACACTATTTGCTTGAATTATTGCATAGATCCATGATTAGTTTAGTTTAGATTAGATTGTTATTTATTTCTATTGAAACTGCTGCTACTAGTTAGCAGGTGCCCATAGCACTAAGCCTGGTTGCAAAACCGGGCCAACAGTTTTTGGCGACTCCGCTGGCTTTGAACAATAGATCTCAAATTTTGATTTTAATTTTAGTTTTTTATTAGTTTTTAGCCTTTAGATCCATAGATCTGCCATCCTAGACAACAGATCCATTGCTGCTCTATTTTTTGGCCCCATCTATTTCCATTAACAGCCCAAAATTCTCAATTTTCGGGTTCATTTTTTGGCTTCCGTGCACGGCTTTCGCCTCGCGGTTTTTAGCCTGACAGTCGCGCGGTCCATCGTGACTTTTCAGATATTTTCCGCGTGGTTCACCGCGGCTTTGCGGCCTGTTTCCGCGCTGCACATCGCGGCTTCGCGGTCAAAACCCGCGCTGCCCATCGCGACTGTGCGACAGAAACCCGCGCGGCCCATCGCGACTTTTAGCCCAAAACCCGCGCGGTCCATCGCGACTTTTAGCCCAAAACCCGCGCTGCCCATCGCGACTGTGCGACAGAAACCCGCGCGGTCCATCGCGACTTTTAGCCCAAAACTCGCGCGGTCCATCGCGACTTTTAGCCCGAAACCCGCGATTTGATTTTTTGGCCGCGCGGCTCAATTTTCAAACGACCATATCTCCCTCTCCCGAACTCCGTTTGAAACGATTGTTTTTTTCAAATTGGGTGTTTTCAATCAAGGAATCCAAATATGCTATTAGATTTAAGAAATTTTTCATAGAAATTTATCTAATATTGTATTTTAGTGTTATTTATCACTTCAGTTCACCCATTTTGGCTCATATTTTACAGTACTAAGATTCCAACATTGTTTACAACCATAGGAAAATTTTACTATTTAGAATGCACATGTGAAAAAGTCTTTTTAAATATTTTCAGAAATTGAAAGAAGGACTTGATTGCATTTTATCTAGATTAAAATTTTTTGCTGTTTGCTTCTTTAATATTTTGCCCATAGCAATTATTGAAAACGAAATCCATTTATTTCGAAAAGAAGTTATATTATTTGCTTTCCTGTTTGAAAGATCCTTTCTTTTTCGAATAGTCCTTGAAAAGAATTTAAATTCCATTTATTGAAAAAGTCATAAAATTTGTTTTTGTTTTCAAAAAATCCTTTGTTTTTTGAATACTTAGCATTTACTTTTTTCAATTTTTCAGTTTAAAATACCACACGTGCACCCAATCAAACACTAATTTTAAGCTGAGCCATAAAACTTACCCTAATTTCAACCCACTTTTAACCCCACTTGGGGAACACTAAAAGAACTTTGTAGCTAGGTAGTATTGGGGGGATAGGTGTTCCAATAACACCCCTCAATTATTACATCTGAGACATAGAAGTTGTCCATTTAGGGAGCTAAAATCTCTTAGTATTTATTGGCACGGTCACAACCGGTTTGTGGGAAGGCCTCTCCCCTAGGAGGGTTGAAGTCGCGAGGATGGTTCCGGAATCCTGAGTGGAATACCGAAATCCATTCAGTAACCGAAGGGCTACCATTCGCAGTTCTCGGGATATCCCTGTATTGGGGTATTGCGATCAAGGACCAAACGACAAATTTACCTTTTCTCGACGCATCATGAACGGAGTATCCTAGTAGCCATTCTTTAGGATTGATTACCCGGTGTCCCTCCCGGTAGGGGGATATGTAGCCGTGGACTTAACACTCAATATTGTCTGACTTGGATTTCATCACCTTGCAGAGAATATCGTTTGTTGATTCACAATACTTTTAATTAGGTGTTTGCATGATTCAACCCACCTTTAGTCTAGTTACACCTATTTTTTCTAGAAGCTGTTTGCATGTTGGTACTCTGACCATTTGTTGCATCCCTCCACTTATTGTAGCACAGCTGCTAGAATAAGTGCCTTTTTTGAGGTTGATTTTTTGGCCTGAGAGCCTTCATTTTCAATCCCCTTCTTGCACCCTTGGTTGCATTAGGGTTTTGAGTTTTTTATACATTACCATTTTACACAAACAGATTTTTCCACAAAAACTTATTTTCTCACCATTGAGAATTTTAGATGCTCTCGTCGTCTACAGGGTGAACTCCCAGAGTTCAGTCTACTTGGCTCGCCACGTCACCGACGTCGAGCCTTATCCCTTGACTCGACACATCGTCGGTCAACTAGACAGTCATACGATTCTGACACGCCTCACTTCATTTCTGATTCTGAGGCAGAATCCGAAAATCCCACTGCGTTATTCCCAACCAACATTATGTCTGGAACACCATTTGATCCACTCTTTACCAGCACCATAAGAGAGACGTCTACAGACCCTTCTACTGCAGTGCCGTCCATGGAAACAACCACCCCCATGGATATGCCCAATATGGGCAACACTCCACATTTAGGAATGCCCAACACAGGGCCACCTCCTGTTATAGGAATTCCTAACACAGGGCCACCACCTGTTATGGGCATGCCCAAAATAGGGGTCACACCCCATCTGGTTTCCACAAACCCTATCCCAGGAATCACCACTACTATTTCGAACCCTAGTGTAATCCATGTTGCACTAGGAAGCGCTGGCCCTTACCAGACCACACCTATTGGAGGACATATACCTTCAATACTTAGCAACCTTTAAGTGCTGCTGGACCCCATACCGCCATGACTAGGCATGTCCCAGTCCCAGTCACTACATCTGCTAGCTTACCGTATATGGCGAGTCTGAACTTGCCAGATTTAGCCAGGCTCACCAATGACCCTATCAGACATGATCCTGCGTGGCCTCACATGCCCACCAAACTCCCCTCCGACATCCCTAAGTTTTTGGGTAAGGCAGGTGAGGACCCCCAGAACCATATCATGTCCTTCCATCTATGGTGTTCCTCCAACTCCATAATGGACGACTCTGTCCGCCTCCATCTATTACAGTGCACCTTCACTGGCTCTGCAGCCAAGTGGTATATCGAGCAGCCCCATGGGACGCATGCCACCTTTACCTCCCTTGCCTCGACCTTCCTGCAGTTCTTTCAATTACCTGTCCGCTATGATGCGGGCGTCGAGATCCTACTGTCTTGCAGACAGAACACGGCCACCCATATCACTGACCACATTCATGAGTGGCGTCGACGCCGAAGCCTCTGCAAAATCAAATTATTTGACTGTATCTTCCTAGATTGGTTTCTAAAATCCCTTCTCCCTCTCATTGCGAAGGATGTGGCATCCGAAAGACCCCAGTCTGAAGAAGAGGCCATCCTCAAAGCCCAACAGTTTGATCTCATTTACTCCCAATCGGGTTATCTGTATACCATTATTCCAGATGCCCCTCGGGGCGAGTCATCCCAACATGATGCGCCGGGGGCATCCCATGCCGCTGATGGCATCATTGGTCGTATGGCCTCGCATCCCCAACCCTTTTCCATTACAAATCCTAGCCATGGTCCCGACCTTTCGTGGGCTACATCTCAGTCTGGAGCAACCAGTTCATATGCTCCCATGGCACATCACCACCATACCCATGGACCTTCATGTCCACCTCAGTGTTTTGGTCATGCACCACCTGCATACGCCCCCCCAGCTGCACCTCAACCATTGTACTATCCAATAGCTCAGGGTTACCAACAACCCCAGCAGGCAACTGGACCACCTCCAGCACCACAGACTTATTATCCACCACAACCTGCTCCCACACCTGCGGCGAACCGAAATCCTCCCACTGCTCAAGGGCAAGTGTATACACAGCACAACCAGCCCCAGAACCAAAAAAACCAGCGCAACCAAGGTGCGCAACAGAACCATGGTAGAGATCGTAACCGCGGTAATAACCAACAACATTAGCAAGGTCCTCCACCTCCCAATCCTCCGCAGAATAACAATGCTGCTCCTCCCAATCACAATCTGGATCGGAATCCTAAGCAGCCTAGAAATAACAACCTCAGAACAAACCACCCTTGTTCTATCTGCGGGGTCTATGGTCATTACACGCATTCTTTCCCACATTTGGAGCGAGCTCGGCAACTCTGGACCGACGATGCACATCGTCAAGGGAAAGCGGCTCCTCAGCCGCCACCCAACCCTCCACCACCTCAACATCAACCTTTGGTGCTGCAAAACCCCTTTCCAAACCAAGGTGTAGTGAACACTCAGCCGTTAGCCCCCCCTCAGGGCAACGTGCCACCACAACAGATCACTTATGTAGCCCCTGATCAACCCATGTTCGATTCAGGTACTCACTATTTGTTGATGATGTCGACTGCCGATGCCAACCTCCAAACCCGAAGGAACCAATATGGCTCCACGTCTGAAGCCCCCCCCCGCCGACAAAAACACTAACGTTAATCCCACAGATCAAACGTTACGTATACCTCCAGCTCCACTTGATGGCGCTTCCAAAGCACCTAGCTTCCCACTTCGTCGCATCAACAGTAATCCCAATGTTCGCGCTGCGTCGAATTACAACATCGTAGACGACTTAGCCCAGTCTCCTGCAGCCATATCTGCTTTAGAGGTTTTGAAGAACTGTCCTTCGCAGCGCAAAACTTTGCTCTCTGCCATTGGTGCCATTGACCCCAATGATTCACAGCTGATCACATTCGATTCAGACCAGTCTGAACCACGCCTGCCTTCCTCTTTAGCATTCCAAGTTTCCGTTTCTGTTCGAAATCTTGTTATCCATCGGTGCATTATCGATGAAGGGGCCTCCACATGCGTCATGTCTACATTCGTTTGGCAGAAGTTGGGATCCCCCATTCTCCAGCAGTCCACCACTGCATTACGAGCCTACGACGGCCGTTCGGCTCAACCCCAAGGTCTTTTAGCCAATGTCCCTGTCCAGCTCGAGGGTAAAACCGTCCTCATTGACATTGAGGTCATTAATGCCCAACTAGACTATAACCTTTTACTTGGTCGCAGCTACATGTATGCCATGCAGGCTGTTGCCTCATCCGTATTTCGCACCATGCAGTTCCCCCATGAGGGACGCGTGGTCAAGGTCGACCAGCTCACCTATTACGATCCCAAGGCCCCCGCCACACCTGAAAATGTTCTCCCCATGGTTGAACAACCTGTTTGTGGTGCGACTACCTCATTCATTTCCTCAATAGGACCCAGACTTTACTCCGAGGCGTCGATGACCTCTACTTTCCAAGCCATTCCACCACCGTCACCGGAGACCCACGTCGCGAACCTCTGTACTCTTTCACAGAATACACAACCCCCCGGTAATCAACCACCTTTGTTCCCTAAACCACCATTGGTCCCTAGTCACATTGGGGTTACACCCATCCACACAATCCCCTTTCTATTTCCTCCTTCGGGTGTAGTAAGCGCCCCGGTTATGGCTACCTTTAGTCTACCCGGGTTAACATTGGGATTACCCGTGTGGTATATTTTGCCTCCAGTTCCACCGCCGACACCAAATGTCATCCTGCAACCGGTGCAACCCATTGTTACTTCTACCCAACCACCTCCCGGGATCACTACTCCTTCGTCATCGACGAATCCCCCTCCACTCATTAGACCCACTGGGGGAAGAGGCCCGCAGCCATACACTGCGGTACCCCCACCCAAGGCAGTTAGACCTCCCCCCATATGTCGTGCTCCTCCAAAATGCTCATTGTGTGATGAGTTAGGCCATCCAACTCATCAGTGTCCACAGTTACCTGCATTGCAGGAACACATGCAAATGCTGGACGACGACCCCAACATCCCGGTTGTCAAACTCGATCCAAACCCCATGCCTCGTGATAAATCCCTGCATACCAACCACCCATGTGCGATATGCGGTATTTACGGCCACTACTCCCATCACTGTCCTGGCATCCCAGATTACAGAGCATCCCTCTACGAGATGAACAATTTGGACCTTGAGACGAAACCCCCTACTATCGAGAAGATCTACCCTCCCGCATCATCCTCATCTGGAGAGATTAACACCATTTACGCAGTTTCCACTGGATACCCCTCTGTCCGGTCGGCCCCTTCAATTGATCCCTTAGACACACATGTTCAACCCTTTCAAATCGATGAGGAAACCACATGTCCACAACATGGGGGTAGGCCCAAAACCTTGCTTACTCATCATCATCATGATTCTCGTCAGAGATACTGGGGGCATCCACCCCACAAAGGGAATCCCCCATCATCATATCATCACTTCAGTATGCCACCACAACCCATAGCCTCATGGTATAACACCCTGCTAGCAGTTGCTCAATGCCCTATTGATCTCTCTCCGAGACAACATCTGCACCACATTGACACCTTTGAGTTAGGGGGCACAATAGATTACCTCGACCCCGGGATAGGGGGCATGATCAATCATTTTGAACCTTCCCCATCATCTCTATCTCAACACCTCAATGAGCCCATCGTTCAAACCAACACATATGTGATCCACAATCACAAACCCCATGCACATAGCATGGGGGCAGGTCATTAATCCTGCTCACTTTTTCATATTCGTGATCTCAACCTTTTTTGAGGTCACGTGTCACTTCTATATTTGAGATGATACACATAGTGTTCCCCCCCCGCGAGTCATCATTTCTCCCCACCACTGCATCATTGGCTTGGTGGGCTCACCTTTATTTGTAGCAATTTTTTAACCTAGTTATTTGCTTTGACCATTCCGGAGTCCTTATGACCTCCATTTTTCGCACCATTTGCACTGCCGGATTCAGTTTTCCGCGCTCGTGATGATGCTTGAGATCATTTCTCGCTCTCACCCCCATATTTTTTGGGCATTTTTTTTTCCATGCCCCCCTCGTCGCCTCGGTTTGCGTGCCACATCCGTCGTTCTCAGTGGTCAACCATCTTTATATCGCCGGATCCAGTTTTCAGCATTCGTGATGATGCTTGAGATCATTTCTCGCTCTCACCTCCATATTTTTTGGGCATTTTTTCCATGCCCCCCTTGTCACCTCGGTTTGCGTGCCACATCCGCCGTTCTCCGTGGTGGACCATCTTTATATCGCCGGATTCAGTTTTCTGCGCTCGTGATGATGCTTGAGATCATTTCTCGCTCTCACGCCCATACTTTTCGGCCATTTTTTCAAAATGCCCTCTCATTGCCTCGGTTTGCGTGCCACAACAGCCGCAACCCCCTTTGTGACAATCTTTATGTCGTCGGATCCAGTATCCCACACACATGATGACGCTTGAGACCTTTTCTCACTCCCATCTATCCATTTTTGTTTGGTATAATTTTATCCCTTTTTCGGGCCGAGCAATCCCTTTTACGAAAAAGGCACTTAGGGAGTTTCTGTTAAGCTCTTTTCTGACTCCTAAAACAATGAAAAGATCGCCGAGCAATCTTGCTTCCTTTCATGCTCGCTAAAAGTATCTGAAAGGGCGTCTACCTGGTATAAGTTTACCCCTTTTCCGGACCTCGTAGACTAATTACGAAAAAGGTATACTCTAGTCACATCGGCTAGAAGAGTTCTCCATCCACATCATTTTATGCTTTTTCGGGCCTTGGAGACTAAACTTACGAAAAAGAAACACCAATAGAGTCCACTTACCATTTTCAGACTCTCTAAACATGAAAGCAACCATGAGCATGAGCCGTACTGGGCTCACAAAATCCACAGGACCGTACCATTTCAGAGCACACTTTTATCCCTTCTTGGAGCTCATTAAAAGTACGAAGAAGGAATCAATGGTGCCTCTTGGTGCCACGACAGATCACATCTACTCATTAGGAAGCTTCCCCATTTGGTCACCTTTGTTCAGAGTATTCTGCAGTATGTCACCTTGATAATTCCTCGACGACACCTATCAGCTCGTCCTCCCCCCTCAGAGTCAATATATACCATTCATTCAAAGCAATGATCCCCACACCTACAAGCTAGTTCCCTACGCTGCCAGGTCAGCCATGTCATCATGCTTTGAACAAAGGAAGTTTGATTCTACCCATTTTTTGACCTAGTTATTTCCCATTCCCACAAGTATGTCAATCCTACCATCAGTACTACAACACTTCAGTTTTACACCTCGTGCTCCTATCAAGGAAACATCATTGCCTTGATTAGTTGCTGGTCTCCCTCTGTCGACGACAACCACATTGATTCCAGAGGATAGACCTAGAGGTACCTGTGTCTTGGACTCATCACCATTTATGATGAGTGCCTACGAATCATTTCGAGAGGAATCTTCAGTGCCTCTCCAAATGATTGTTTCTCACATGCTCGACTTCAACACCTTGATCGCATCGTTGAGACTCGCACAGGGTATTCATCCGTTTCACTTATTAGTCGAAGACCCCGGATATCTCCTGACTCCTCCACATTTGAGAGTCTTCCTATGGATAAAACCAGTTACATTTTTTCTATAGATATCCGGGTTGCGCATGGCGACAGTATTCAGATGTACCCCAGTTTCATACTCCCTTGAGTATACAGTTATATTATTTCTCAGAGATGACTCATAGTCTTTGAGTCCCCACAGATGTTGGACACCTTCAGTTTCAGCAGTTCATCAGTTATTCGCCAAAAACTGTTGGCCCGGTTTTGCAACCAGGCTTAGTGCTATGGGCACCTGCTAACTAGTAGCAGCAGTTTCAATATAATTAAACAAGAAACTAATCTAAACTAAACTAATCATGAATCTTATGCAAGAATCTAAGCAAATAATGTAAACATTTAAAAACAAGAACAAGAAAATATTAAAGAATGAATTTGTATTGAAAAATGGGGGGCAAGCAAGTGCTTGCGATAATACCTTCAATGGTGAAGGTTGATGTTGAGCAACTCCCAAGATGAGTAGCTCCAAGCTCCAAGAGGTCTACTTCTCCAAGGTTGCTTCAATGGCTAAAATGCTCAAGGGAGATTTCAGCAGCATAAGGATGAGATAATGGATGGATCTGAAATGAGGAGCCCCCTACCACCTTTTTATAGGTTTTGGTGGTGGGGAGTACCATTTGTGGTTTTGTGGAAACCAAATGGTATTGACCAACATGGTTTAGGTACTTTTCCCTCCTTTTTCCTTTTTTGAATAAAATTAATATTTTAATTCCCTTTTTAATATTTTTGGGAATTTGGACCCTTTTTGAGGGTTTTTTATGCTTTTTTAGGAAAAATAATCTTTTTTAATGGAAAAATGGGTGTACTCAGTTCTTTTGGTGACCTTTTGTTGGTTTCAGAGGCTCAGATGGTGAAAAAGCGGACAAATGGGTCATGTGAATAGGGAAATGAGCTAGTGAGCACTTTTTGGGTGTTAACAGGTTGTGTTCTTATCAATTCTAAAGGAATGAAAATCATGATTGCTTGCAGGTTAGAATTTGATTGCACTAATAATGTAGCTGAATATGAAGCTCTTGTGAAGGGGCTCAAGAAGGCCATTGATTTAGGTGTACAAGCAATAGAATGCTATGGAGACTCTGAAATTATAGTCAAGCAAGTCAGGAATAAAATACACTGCTTATCTCCGCGTTTGGCTAATTATCAAAAGTTGGTAAAGGATCTAACCAACCCATTTTCAACATTCAATATTAAATCAGTTCCCAGGTCACAAAATTTTGATGCAGACCTATTAGCAAATACAGCGTCTAGACTGATCCCGCCAGAAGCTCTGTATCCTCAAACGTTTTCTATCGAATTGATGTACAGACCATCCATTCCAGATAATGTGAGTAATTGGAAAGTGTTTGATGATGACCGACAAATACTCGACTTCCTCACTGCTCAGGATACGTTTCAAGACATTGCCATCGATGAATCAGAACATGAAAAGTCTCTGACTGATTCCTCAAATGTCATCCCAAAGTCTGTGATCAATCTAGAAAAGTTTTACGATTTACAGGACAAGTTCAAATCTCAAACTAATTGTAAAACTTAAAGCTCATCCTTGAACTTTGAGCGGGTCAACCTAGGCACTGAACAGGAACCTTGTTTCATCAATTTGGGATTTGATTTTACCCCTGAAGAATGCAAATCCATTATTGCATTTTGTAAACAGTACAAGGATGTTTTCGCTTGGGCGTATGACGAGTTGAAAACGTTTGACACTAGCATCATGTTTCATAATATACCCATAAAACCAGAGGTTAAGCCATTTCAACAAAAGCTGTGGAAGATGCACCCCAGTTTGGAGCCTTCTGTAAAAAAGGAGCTCAAGAAGCTGCTCACTGCTCAAATTATCTTTTCAGTCATGCACACTCAATGGATCGCTAACTTAGTACCTGTCCATAAGAAAAGCATGGAAATTCAAGTGTGTGTCGATTTCAGGAACCTGAATCGGGCTTCTGAGAAATACAACTATCCTATTCCACCGATGGAGCAGATTCTTCAAAAGGTAGCCGGGTTAAAGATGTTTTCTCTCCTAGATGGTTTTTCTGGGTATAACAAGGTCATGGTTGCCTCGGACGATCAATTGAAAACGGCTTTCAGGACCCCATGGGGTACTTTTGCCTACAGACAGATTCCTTCCAGGCTGATCAATGCAGGAGCTACTTTTCAGAGAGCTATGGATATAGCTTTCCGAGGGTTAATGCATAATTCTGTCGTAGTTTACCTTGACGATATCACTATTTACTCTAAAAAATGACATGAACATGTGCTTGCCTTGAAACAAGTTTTTGATCGTTGCAGGAAATTCGGTATTTCTCTCAACCCGGAGAAATCTATTTTTGCAGTAACAGAAGGAAAACTTCTGGGCTTCATTGTTTCAAAAGAAGGTATGATTTTCGATCCTAAACGCACAGAGGCTTTCAAAGATTGGTTTACCAAGATTGCGCAAAGCAATGCAATCCTTCTTAGGTAAGATTAATTTTGTACGTAGATTTGTACCGAATTTTGCCCAGATTGTTAAACCACTACAACTTTTGGTCAAGAAAGATGTGCAGTTAACTTGGGCACATGAATAGAGAGATGCATTTATCCGAATTCGAAAGGCCATTGCAGAAGCTCCTGCTATCATGTCCCCATATTTTGATAAAGATTTCATTCTTTGTACTTTTTCCACTAACTTTTCTTATGCAGCTATCTTAACTCAAAAGCATTACAATGATACTAAAATACCGATCTCTTTTATGAGCTCAACATTCAAAGGTGCAGAGCTTAAATACTTGCAGATCGATAAGCAAGCTTATGTGGTCTATAAATCCATCAAACATTACAGACCCTACTTGCTGAAGTCTCGAACCAAAGTCATTGTTCCATATTCTTCTATCAGAAATGTCCTCATGCAGAAAGAATTGGGGGAAAAGAGGGCCCATTGGATGACCACCCTACAAGAATATGATCTTGAGATCAGGCCGGCTAAAATTGTCAAAGGACAAGGTCTTTGTCTTCTAACTGTGCAATCCAATGACCCCACATAGCAGCAGTCCGAATGGGATCACGAGGAAGAAATTCCCCCAGGTGTTGTTAACGTTATCGATGCCCCGACATCGGAATGGTACGATGATATCATATTTTTCCTAAACCATGGGTTTGCTCCCGAAACCCTTGATTTTAAGAAAAGAAGGGATTTAAGATTGAAATCTGCTCCTTATCAATCCATTGATCAAGTTCTTTTTAGAAAAAATTATGATGGAGTACTTCTTAGATGCTTGGAAAAACATGAAACTGATGACATTTTGTTTCAATTTCATACAGGTCCTGCTGGAGGCCATTTTTCAGGAGAGACTACAGCACACAAGATTCTTAGGGCCGGATATTACTAGCCCACGTTGTTTAAAGATGCTTATGCTTATGTGAGGAAGTGTGAGCCATGCCAGAAATGCACAGGGAAGTTTAGGAAACCTGCATTTCCTCTACAACCAGTTACAATTCAGTTTCCATTTCAACAATGGGGACTGGATTTTGTTGGGCCTATAAACCCTCCTTCATCCTTCCAACATAAGTATATCCTCACAGCCACAGACTATTTCACTAGATGGGTGGAGGAAGCTCCCCTTAAACAATGTAACGCTGCCCAAGTAATCTCTTTCCTTGATATCCAGATCGTCACACGCTTTGGCGCTCCAGAGTACTTAGTTTTCGATAATGCATCCTACTTCTCTTCAATCGATATAACTGAATATGCCTTCGAGATGGGGATTAAGCTTAAGTTTTCTGCTAATTATTATCCTCAAGAGAATGGTTTGGCTGAGTCATCGAACAAAAACATGATAAACATTCTCAAGAAGACTATAGCTTCTTATCACAGAGATTGGCACACATAGTTGTATAATGCATTATGGGAAGATCGAATTACCCCAAAAGTAGCAATTGAAAATTCTCCCTATTATTTGGTTTACGGAAAAGAAGCCATCCTTCCCACTAATCTTACCATTCCTTCGCTACAATTGGCTCAGTCTGTCCAAGAAGATGATTCTTCTCGCCTCTAGCAAAGAATTGACACCCTCTTGAAGCTAGAGGAGGACAGGGAAATAGCCAAGAACAAGTTGTATCATCATCAGCAGATGGTGAAGAGATGGTTTGATGAAAAATCTTCATTTGACAAGGAATTTTTGGTTGGTGACCTATTTCTAAGGTGGGATAAGCAACGTAAAGATAAGAATCAGTACACCAAGTTTCAACACCTTTGGCTAGGACCTTTCATTATTACATAAAAGATTGGTCCCAACACTGTTTGATTACAGACGCTAGAGGGAGTTGTAGACACCTTTCCAATGAATGTGTCTCTTCTCAAAAAATATTTTGTTTGAACAATCTGGTGCACTTGTACATAGGTGTGGTTTGTTTTTCAATCATTTGTTTTATTCCATTGACATTTTGATTGGTTTTCATGAATAAGGCTTCACACTTGTGGTAATGGCTTATGATCACTTTTCTTAGCAACAATTGCTTATGAAGTTTCAACATCGTTATCAATCTTACTTTCTGGATTTTGATTAGAATTTACTCTGAAGAATAAACAGTCAAATAAGTGCAGTGCCTTTGGATACTTTTCACTTTGATCATTATCTTTCACCATGCTTTATTTGTGTAATTGAGGTATGGAGGATGGTCACCATTTCTCTATCTAGTGTTTCATGGTTGAACGACATATCATAATAACCTGATCAGTTCTGCTAGAAGGTGGAATATCCTATTACAAGTCGGTCCATTCATGATCCGCAAAGCACTAGTGAGTAACATTATCACTATATGGGCACCAAGCCATGGTAATGCCTTGTAGCCTATGCCGAAATAAATTGCTTTGTCTTTCATTATGGGATTTTTGTTGTATACAAGAATAGGGGGGTCTTATCACAAGCCAGCCCTACTATGATCATGGGTTTGATCTTGGACTAGAGTTATCACAATATGACTACCAAGCCATGATAATTTCTTTTGGTCTTGCAGCCAGAAGACAAGCAGTCTCGTCATCAAGCTAGCTTGACCAATTTTTGGATAAGGCCTGTGAATGGCGTTGTTTCATCTGATCACCAAGTCAGTACAGTGGTCTCGTCTCAACAAGGTTTTATGTATAAAATAAAATAAAAATAAAAAAGAGGGACAAAATATAAAAAAAAGACAAAGAAAAGACAAAAGAAAAGATAAAGGAGTATATATATAATCCATAGAGGATCACTGAATATACATATAATTAATAAACCAAGGCAATCAGTAATTAGGATATCCATGAGCATTTCTAAGACTGTGCCCAGGTTCAACACAAGCTGGTTTTCAATGATTACATCATGGTAAGGATTTGGTATTACTCTCTAAATCTCCTAATCGAATGAGTGTTATCTTTAAAATTGTCATTGTTGACATCTATCCATTTTCATGTTCACTTTTTGTTGGATGTTATCTTTTGAGTATCTTCTTTGAATTGAGTTTCAAGAAATCGATTGATTGACATGTTGTCTTTAGATGGATTTGATTGCAAAGATAACTAGTTCTTCCCAGCCAGTCGCCATTTGTTGTAGCCACAACAAATCCCATGCTTATCTAAGCACGGGAGCCCCCAATTTTAATAATCGCAAAGGTGTTTGGGTGAGTCATCTTGAAATTTTTAGATTTTGATTTTACCTCTAAAATTCTTCACCCATGCTTTTGGTCTGCTTGTTTGTAAGGGTTTGATTATTTCTTCCAAAGTGTTTCGGTCTGAAAAGAGCCAAAATTTTGAGTATTTTGTTGACTATTATCATCATCTCGAAACCCAACATTTGCACAACCCAAAACCCGCAACCCGACAGGTGCGGGTTGCGGGACTATTGTTTTTAAGTTTTGGTTTTGGTAACTCCGAAACCCACAACCCGACGGCTGCGGGTTGCGGAATTATTCTGTAATAAGACTGAGAAATAATTACCCCGAAACCCGAACCCCTCGATGGCGGCATTCGGCTTTCAGGATTGTGATTTTTTGTTTATTTGGTGTGTACTCCCGAAATCCGCAACCCATAATTTCAGGATGCAGCTTTCGGGATGGTTATTTTTACTTCATAGTTTAACGTTCGGAAGCCCGCTACCCGCATAGTGGGTTTTCGGCTTTCGGAAATCTTTTTTCTACTTCCATTTTTGTGAACCCGCAACCCGCAAATCCGTACTTTCAGGTTTTGGCTTGCGGGATCTTTGAATAAGAACTCCATGAAAATATTTGAATCTGATTCTGCATTCTGCTCCAGTTAATCTCAGTCGTTCCTTTGTTATGGTCTCATAGTCATGTTGATTTTGGGTAGCCAGTTAAGTCAGGATTTTCCATTTTGACTTTTTGAAGCTGGTTCTACCAAATTATCTTTTTTTCTGTGTAATTCATGACAACGAACACCAATACAAGTCTATCAGTTACTTCATGTTGGATGGATGCCATCTCTCCGCCTTCAATTTGCCATGTCTGGACTTGAGCTTTGACATCTTGTTGTTTTTGTTCCACCTCTTAATGATCGTTTATTTTCACTTATTCCCGGCCTAAAAGCTTTTATCATTCTCGTGGAAGTTGGGTTAGATCGATCGGATTTGTTACATGCGAAGAATTGATAGCCCATATATTGGAACTCCTAGTTGAGACCTTTTGTAGATAAAAGTTATCACCCTAACTTTCGTCTCCGTTATTAATTACCAGTCATAATTATTGATGGAAGATTGCTTATAACGATGTGATCGTGAAGGAAATTCAAAATCATTCGAGTAGTAATTCAGCTCGTACTTCGCACAAGCCTTGATCCGACTGGCACATACCTCAGCTCTTTTCATTACAATTGAAGTAATTACAATGAATTGACTGGATAAGTTTAGTCATTGCAGATTGCCTCGCCCGATTATCATTGACCTGCTTGTTGGCCTTTAAATAGCAATTAACATGAAATCTCGATTTCATCCCTTGTCACCACCGTTTGATGCAGGTGTTCCTAATCTTAGCAGCGGTAGCAGTGAAGAATACTTCGAAACTTTGTCTTCCTACATGGAAAACCCCAAAGAGCAAAGGAAGGAAATTATGGAGGAATCAACTGATCTCTATACTGATGTTATATAGGACTTTTTAATCAATGAAGAACCTGGTGTGCTAACTATCGTTCCTGAAGTAAATCCTCTAATGGATTTCTCTGTTTTTGACAGTGGGTTCCCCGACCCCGAATTTCCTACAGCAGATGCTCTGCAAGCCACACCACCTGTCAATGATAGTTAATAATATGTGATTGAATTTTTATGGTGCCACGAGACCTTATCTGATTAAAGAAGAAGTCTTTCTTTTGTGAAAGGTGGTGGAAAATATTTTACGCTTAAAAATAGCAAGATTTCTTGGATCGATGGTTAGATCCGATTTTGTAATCCCTATTTTGTAGAATTTCTCCTTTTGGAACTTTTATGTAAATTTAGTATATAAGGAGGAATGTTTCCCTTAGTGAGGGGTTGGGAATTTTGGAATTGCAATTCAGTAGGAGATTGGACTGAAGATACTCTATCTATCAGAGTCATTGTAATTTTTGTACAAGACTTCTCTATTCAGGAAAGTTATCTTTTAATCCACCTTCTAATGTTCTTCAAATTTCTTTGAGAATTGTTGAGTTAATGTTTCAAATTTTTCATCGATTATGTGTTTAATCTTTTTGCAGGACATTCATTAATGCATAAGATCTCTCATATTGATTTCTCTGTATGTCTGGATTATGCTCAAAATTGTTCTATTAAATTTCTTTAATTGAACGTTTTCACTTTTATATTTCTGCAAATGATTCGATGCAAACAAATATGTATAATCAAATGTTAATTTTTCAATTAACAGAATGATTACAGATTGGATATTTGAATAGGCTTAAACACTTTGAAGAATTGTCACTTAATTTTTATTAACTGATAAGACTTTAATTAACAAGTGAAGAACCCAAGGACATTTCTGTTTAAGGTACTTAACTACTTGTTCATCACACTTCAAATCTGATCTGCACAACATCAACTCTTCCTTTTAGGCTAGATTTGACTTAGAATAGATTCTTCCCTTAGGTAGGTTAAGTTAGGTTTGGTAACAAGATTTCACACTTAGTTTTCCTTGATAGGAAAACTGATATTTTAAGATCAAAAATTTTACTCATAGAGTGCGAGCGGAGGCCAAATATCCGTGGGTGTTAACCATCCCAAAAAGCTCAAGGATAGAATTGCCCTTGCGCAGGGTCTTTCGAAGCCTTTGGCTAGGTTTGCATCCCCTGTTGTGTGCCTTGGAACCCATTCCAGCACTTTGCACTTACCCTGCACCCTCGAGGCATCAACAAGCCTACAACAAAATGATATTCCTATAGCCCAACCAAGTGTAGGAGCCTTTCTTTGAGTGCTGCGCGATCTGCCATGCCTGTAAATGCTGCTATGCGCAAACTGGGAATGATGTACTCCATCGGCATTATTGTTTCTTGTCCATAGGCCAACGTGAAAGGTGTATGGCCAGTTATTTTCTTGCAGGTAGTCTTGTATTCCCATAGCACAGATGTGATGCACAGGTTCCAATCGTCCCGATTGACGTTGCATATCTTAGTTAGCACATTCTCCAGCACTTTATTAAATGCTTCAATGGTTCCATTCGCCTGTGGATGATAAGGCATGCTGTGCTGATGACAAACGTGTAACTCTTCGGTCAAAGCCTCAATGGTCTTATTTAGAAAATGAGTGTCTTGATCACACATCAATATCTTCGGGCATCCAAACCTTTTAAGGATATTCTCATATATAAATTCTGCAGCTGTAGCCGTGCTACAGTCTTTGACTGGTTTTGCTTCTTCCCATCTGGTGAGGTAATCAGTAGCAATAATGATATACCTTGCACCAGTTCTTTTTCCAGGTGGGTTAATAGGACCCACAAAATCGATGGCCCACTTCTCAAAGGCCTGCAATTTCAATTGTGGATTTAATGGCATTTCATTTCTGCGTGACGACTTCCTTATCCTCTAACAGACATTACAATTCTGGTAGTGTTCCTTTGAATCTTTATGAATTGTAGGCCACCATAGCCCTGCGCGCAATATCTTCTGCGTAGTGTCTCTTCCTGCACAATGGCCTCCTGCGATTCCTGAGTGCGCATCAGCTAGTATAAATGGTTTCTCATGCTCTAGCACACATCTGCGCAGTACTTCATCTGGTCGTAGTTTGTATAACTATCCTGCAATTATAGTGACGTTTGCTGCGTGCACTACTAGCTGCTTCTTCTGCTATGTAGTGAGCTCTGTGGGTGCGAATCCAGTGGTAAAAAAATCAATGATGTCCTGGTAGTATTCATCTGCAACTTGTATGGCGAACAACTACGCATCAGGCAGATTGTCCTCCAAATTCGTAGGCTCTTCTCCTGACTCGATTCTTGACAGGTGATCAAGTCCCAAATTCAATCTGTTGGGCTTAACAACAATCTCAAAATCATACTCCTGAAAGAGTAGTAGCCATCTGCATATGCGCCCCCCTAACACTGGCTTATTAACAAGGTATTTCAAGGCAGAATGGTCAGTGAAAATGGAAAAGTGTGCACCAAGCAAGTATTGCGTGAACTCCTGCAGCGCATATACCATTGCGAGTCCTTCTCTTTCAGTAGTAGTATAGTTCTTTTCAGCGGATGATAACTTCCTACTGGAAAAGGAAATGGGGTGATCAATACCTCCCTCTCCCGGTTGCGCAAGAACAATGCCCAATGCTATGCATGAGGCATCCACATGGACGTGAAAAGGATTCTCCTAGTCCAAAAAAACTAGGATTAGTGCAGTGACCATTTTCTCTTTCAATGTGTCAAAGCCTTTCTCACAATCCTCGTTCCACATGAATGGTACATCTTTCTTTAGCAAATTTTCCATAGTTGCAGTTATCTGCGCATACCCTTTTATGAACTTTATGTAATAACCGGTATGCCCCAGTGTGGTGCGCAATTGCTTAACTGAATTGGGTGTAGGCAAGTTTACAATGACTGTGATCTTAGCAGGGTCGACCATCAAACCCTATTGGCATACAGTGTGTCCCAACAAGACTCCATAGGGAACACAGAAAACACACTTCTTCAAATTTAATGAAATTTGGTGCTGTCTGCACTTTTCCATCATTATCCTAAGGTTCACGACATGATTCTTCAATAGCCCGAAAATGGTCCAATCATCAAAGTAAACCTCTAAAAACTTATGTATAAAATCCTTAAATGTTGCGACGACCACTCTAGAGAATATGGCGGGTGCATTCTTCAGACCAAAGGGCATCACTGTGTATTGGAATGACCCCCATTCTATAGCAAAAGTCATCTTGTGCATATCTGTGCAATCAATCCTAATCTAATGGTAACCAGAAAATCCATCAGTAAAAGAATAGGCCTCATTCCCTCCAACATTATCTAGAACTTCATCTGTAAAAGGTGTAGGAAATGGGTCATGCATTGAAGCATCGTTCAGTTTTCTGAGATCCACACAAATTATGATCTCGGCCTTCATTTTCTTATCCTGGATAACCATCGGGCTTATCCACTTGGATTCTTCAACTGGCTCAAAGATCCCTTCATCGAGCATCTTATCGAGTTCTTCCTTAACTCGTTCTTTGTAGCGCAGGTTCAATCTATATGGTCTTTGCTTCACAGGCTTCGCGCCAAGTGTAAGAGGGATTTTCATCACTCCTAAGTCTCCCGAGATACCTTTCATCTCTGTGAACTTGGTCAGGAATAGATCCTGATATTCCTGTAATATACTCGTGACCTCCTCAATTGTATCTTCATCCGAATAATCTCCAATAGCTGTGAACTTTGGCTCTTTGCTGGTGTCAATGTTCATTTTCCTTGTTTTCACAGGTCCACTCATATCTAGAATTTCCAGTGGAGGTTCCTCTACCTCACGTGATCCTTCTGACTCAGGTATTTGTATATTACGCGGGTCGTCCTCATCACTTTCTGCTGCTTTCTCTTGTTCAACGATGTGGTAATAGTTGAGAACGTGCTCGAGATATTCTTCCCATTATGGATGTAGGCACGTAGGTGCACTATCTGCTCCAAAGAATTCTTCTAGTGTCATGTTTCTCTCTGTACAGTCTGGTCTAAATATTTTTTCTTTAATGGCCTCTAGCGCATCGTTGATACTTGGATGCTCATCCTTGAAACTGAAATCCTGCTGAAAGGTCACAGTCAGGCCAGACCAGTCCACTGTGCCTGTGCGTAACTCCAGGTCTAGATACCACTTCTTCAGAATCAGTTCTTCTAATGTGTGTACAAACAGATGCAGCCATTCTGTTTGTGGTCTTTCCCTCCATGCTTCTGAACATACTTGGATATGCTCCCTTGGATCCATCCATCCATTTTATTTCTCGAATGATAACGTAACCTTATCAGCAAACCTGATTTGCATCCTAATTCTACACTGATCCCATGTCGTCAGTGTCTTCTTATGCACAGCCCACCATCTAGCGGGTGTATCGCACAATGTTATGTCTAATGCCTGCAAGTGGTGTTCTGCTGGAATTGCTGCAGTATATTCACTGATAAAAGAATAAACATTAGAAAATCCACCATAGTCAGGGATTGGGTTTACCTCCTTCCCGATCTAGTGCACTGACTTCGTGATGCACGCGCATTTCTTGGAAGATACTTCATGCAGTCTGCTTTGCCAATTTTCTAGTCCTACATCAGAGACCAAAATGCAAGAGCTATCACAGCACCAAGTGAGTGTGCCATCCGCTGTGGGATTAACATAGTCAGCATCATTAGTGGTCTTCTTGTAAATACGGTCCAAATCTTGGGCTCTTGATTCCTCTTGAATCGGTTCAACGTATTGTTCACCCTGCGAAGGGTCCAATGGTGTGATGACCCTGATATCATTGCCTTCAAATATCATTTTCATAGTTTTTAAGTCAATAATGGCAGAGTTTGTCATTTCCCAATCGATACCCAACAGTGCTAGATAAGGATGGTTGTCATCCACGATTTCGATTACTTCAAAATTAGCATAGCTTCGCACTCCATCAATGTCAACTATTGTGTCCGGTAGTCTCCCCAAAGGTATAACTATCCCTTGCTTAGCCATTCTTAACTCTAAAGGTGACCATTGTAACTTTGGTTTTCCCATCTGATGCCATGTCTTCATAGTCAATACATTCACTTCGGATCCAAGATCAAGAATGATCTCATCCATCTCGTAGTCTCCAATTTGCACCGTGAGTCTCATTTTCCTTCCGGTTCTTTTTGGACTCCTAATATTATGGACTGCGCCATGGGCAATTCCTCTCTCGTTGTTTGGCTCATATTTCCTCAGTAGCTTTTCAAATTCTGTGAATGCATCTGCGCTCTTTAACAGCTTCATGCAGCTCCGTAGGAACTGCGCAACAAAAGTCCCGGTATCTGTAGAAATGTCCTTCTGATCATGTGCCACTAGCGTATCCTCTATGTACGGTACTTGGATGCATAGCAGGATTCTCGTTGACTGAGGTTCTAACTCTCTAAGAATATCCTGTGCTTCTGTAAATTCTCCGTGTTCTTCTGCAGGTCCAGGCCTGGTGCTTTCCTAGGAGCTTTTCTAATCCATACCGGCTCACCCGTATTTTGCTTAGGATCGCGTTGTCCTGAAGTGGAATATTTTGTGCCTCCATCCCTGCTTATACCAGTGCCACTACGCATTACCATGTTTACACTTGGATCCACAGGTCTTCTCTCGGCTGCGATCGACTGAATGTTGGGAGTTGGTGGTTCTGTCCTTCATCTTTTATGCATTTCTACCTCAAGTACAGGACAATCTTTGATAACATGCTCAAATGATTTACAGTAACTACACATGGTGCATGGGTTGGTATAATCTCTAGATACATGACCTGGCTAGCCACAGTTATAACAGATTACCTGGCCGCGGCCTCTTCCTTGCGTTGGGCCGGCATTTCTCCCTCTCCCGCGGTATCCACCACCCCAGCCTCTATATCCTCCCTGATCATAGTGGGTGTTTTCTTGCTTTGGATGATTCTCCTCTTGGATGCAGTACATTCCAGCACCTTGCATTGCTTCCATATCATGCTTTCTTTCATTCATGAGCTTGTATGCGCGGCATTTGGATTCATCATGTCCAATTGATTTACAGAAATTGCAATATAGGATTTTAGGTGTGTTTACATATTTTTGTATTAGATAACAGTCTTCAGGCATGTGTCCTCTGGTTCTGCAGATTTCACACCATGGTGCCTGATTGTGGTTCATATTGATTGGGTTTGGTGCGCCACTATGAATATAGCCCTGAAATAGAGAGCAATGTTCTCTGGTATGGCCTTCTCCTTTGCATCTGGTGCACCAAACTTCACGTCTTTGCTCGTATCTTTGTTCTTTCCCGTTCTTCATACCCTGTAATTCTAACATCAGTGTAGTCAGCTGGTTCTGGCTTTGTGACATCCCAGCGCTATTCTCACCAATCAGTGAAGCCTCCAACTGCATTGCAATATCTAGGGATTCTGCTTGCGATGCAATCTTCTGCTGCATCAATGGTTCTCTGATATGGGGAAGCAGCACAACAATAAACCATTCCTTATGCTGTTGCAGAGATATAACAAAGCCCACTTGGTCTAATAGTGTCTTAAACTTTTGGTCAAATTCCTAGACCATTTTAGTAGGTTTCTGCTTGATTTCCTTTAATTATGTTATGCACTGCGATTTTGACTTCCGCTTCTTAAACTCCGCGACCAGTGCAGCCTGAATTTGTGTTAGGGTTCTCGGCTGTGCCTGAGAATATTTCATAAACCAATGCAATGCGTGGTCTCCGATAGTGGTGATGAGTTGCACTCTCTTCACAACATCATCCTAGATATGCTTTAAAATCCATACGGCCTCACATAGGAACCAGTGCTGATCAGGGTCTTCTAGACCCGTCCTTTTGAATATCGGTAGTTTTATATCATTATCTGTCATTCTCCTTCCTGGTTTTGCACCTCTCTAAGTAGTGTTGACTATCTGTGTGGAGAAAACAAAGGGAATATTTAGACTACTGGGATTCTGTGAAATGGGTTGCACGACGCTCGCAGCGGGTGGGTTCTGAACTAAAGGTGGCACGGTTTCTGCAACTAGCGGATTCTGAGATGTAGTGGGGTGGCTAGTAGCTGATAACGCCGTGGTATGATTATTAAGGTCACATGGGATTTCGGTATCAACATAGAGTACAGGTCCTCCGGGATTCTTTTCCTTATTAAAATTATATCTCTTTCCACTTCTTAGATTATGTGTCTCTTCGTCAGAATCACTATAAATGCTATTTACCATGACTGAATCAAAATATTATTGCATTCTTAATACACCTTGCTCAGCTAAAAGCATTTTAATATACAAACTAAGGTTGTTCAGGAACTTACCTCTGAATCCCTCGAAAAAGTATGCTTCTGCTTGTTTGTAGGACTTCAACATGTCGACAGCGAATTCGATGACAAATCCTTCAAGTATGCTATTGACCCAAAAGTCGACTGCAGGTGATAGTGGGCTGTCTATTGCTTTGAGCTACGCTATGAGCTCTGGGGTCCACTTTGTAAGTACTCCCCCTTGAAAACAAGTCTTCTTCTTTGTGAGCCGTGATATCCACGCATGTAGCTCGTTGGGGAATGTAGCCCAAAAGATCTCGTGAATCTCTCTCCACAAATATCTACTCAACCACTGCACGTCTGATAGACGTGATCTGTTTTCTTTCTTTGCAAAATATCTTTCTATTTTGTCACACCAGGCCCATATCTCTTTGTTTTCTGGATGCCAGTTATCTGATCCTAATGGAAACTCAAACTCTTCGAGTACATTATCGGACATTGCTTCGTCAACTCATCACGGATCCTTAGTGCGGCAATAGAACCATTTGTTGGCGTAGGTAACTGATCTAGAGGTTTTACAATGTATACCCAAGCTCTTTACAATTTTAGACTTAACCAACAAAACCCCTTTTCACCGGCCCTTTCAGCAACAACCTATGCCCAGGTTGAGGTCTCACCCGAGGTGAAGCTATGGGGGTGTTGCAGAATCATGTTTCCACAACATAAGTGATGATTTGATGGTGAACGTATGTATGGCACAGTGCACTACTATCTTGTGCTGCAGGTCAGCTCTTGCGCCGCGACAGCTCTCGTCACGTAGTGCCACAACAGGGCATAAGGCCCACGTACCTCATGCAATTTGGGGTCATGCAGCCTAGGGTATTGCTTATACTACGACGATAGGCTATAGGCAACTTATCTTGCAATGAATCTCACGGCTTGGCACGTCAGCTAGACCATGCACTCGCTTGAGATGATTAATTCTAACTGATTTACTAAGAAACCTTACCCATTCGACTCATTCAAGTTCTTATCATTATATTGCGAGCAAGTGTGCAAACATGCAATACTGCGCGCTCCAACGATGCATTAAAACTCAGTGTTCTACTATTTGATTATTCATCATATTCATGCATTCATAGACTTATAATTGTTGAATACTTAACATTCATCCCTACATGTATCACTTAACATATTATTCCCTTTCTTTGCGGCGAATGCATACAAAAGCAGTCATGTAACAGACATTGCAATATTAACCTTCATATTCAGCAAATGAACAGTCATAGCATACACAACAATCACATAGCACATGAGTTAACATGGTTCACCCCCCGGATGGAGGCTACGTCCACAAGAACGGTTGTGAATATTGATCTTTATGGGAAAGGTACAACCGTTCTTAGACTATGCACTCAACTGCAGACTCTCTTCTCTCTCAGATAGGTCTCTGCGCACTTACCTGTAGAGACTCTCTTCTCTCTCAGATAGGTCTTAGACTATGTTCTATAAAAGGTTTGTTCGAAGTTTTAAAAAATGTTTTTGTGGGTTATTACCTGGAGGAAAAGAATGGTTTGCGGGAAACATGTCCTTGTCTTCGTCAACTAGAACAACACCCAAGAAGCTCACTTCACAGTACATAGGTAGCTCGAAACCCTCAGTGTTTAGATTTTGTGTCCCAGATGGCGAAAACCCAACACCTTCTTCCCTTCAATGAAAGTTCAGATGAAAAGGAGAAGCTTGTATTTGACCCTGTTTTCGACCCTATTTTGTCTGTGTGTAGTATTTTGCAGTCTAAGGAGAAATTAATGGAGTTTAAGTCACACAGAAAGGATGTATTTAATGTTTTTGGTTCTTTTCTGTACTATTTTGTGTCGAACAAACCCTACACTTCCCCGAATTTGTTTGTTGGTGTGCGGCGAATTATTCGCAGGGCGAAAGGGTAATTATTAATGTAAAAACGACCAAAATTCTATGCCCAGTAAATGTGCAGACTGTCCGTGAGGTTCTAAGTTTACCTGAAACATTTCCCAAAAGCCCTGAATTGTTTAACGAAGAAAAATTGGCAAATTTTATAGAAACAATAGTCCTGCAGAAAAAGACAAGTTTTTATTACAAGTCTTGAAAGATGGTTAGTCGCATGAAAACCTATCATTCCCATTGAGTATTGATGTCTTTCAGCGAGATACCCAGTTAGTTTTGTCCTTGTTGAGTCAAATTTTAGGTCTAGATAGTGATAAGTCGAATCATGGAAGTTATGTTAGGTTTCCTTCTCCAAGTAATTTCACCAGAGTCACAGTCGAGTCCGATGTGTTGTTTTAATTTTGATGAATTCCTAGCTGAAGTGATTCATGTCCAGTTGGTGAATTTCAACCTGTTGAAAAATTTCAGGTATCAGTCATATTGTTCAAACATTTCAAAATCCAAGTTTCTTGGTACCATCTTTTCTCATGACCTTAATAAACAGGTCAATATGTTTGAGTTCACCCATAAAATCATGGCATAAATTTACAGAATTATTTTTAATGCTTAAATGCCCTGAGTGTTAGAAGAAAAAGAAACTTTGCAGCCTACACCAGAAGGCCAAATAGGTGATTGGTTCTTGTATAGAGAACAAAGTATAATTAGGGTGTATGGTTTTACTGGAGCACCATATCTGTTGCCAACCTTTTTAACAATGAGGGTTTTTGACTTGGAATTTATTAGACAAAGGTTGCATTCTGAAGAACATTTATGTGCTTTCAAAAAAGCATCTGATGTGAAATTCCCCCTTAAAGTTGGTCCATTCATCATTAAGAATAAGGAAACCCTCTCTATAGTAGAAAAATTACTGAAGATTATGGATTTCCAAGAGGCTGAAAGGATGAATTATGATCCTCATCAAATTATATCGCAAAGGAGACATCTAAATGGAAACAAGGCTTTTGATCATCAAACGGTAGAAGGATTGAAATAAATGGCAAATTTATTCAAATTTGAACAAGATAATAGGGGTTGGATCAGAGAGATTTATTTGAAATTTATTTTTTTAGCAACGATTTCAAAGATCATTTTGTATAAATTTTGATTTTACAGAGTAACAAGGGTTTGATCCGAGAGCAAAAAATACAGTGACGTAATATTTTTTGAAGACTGTAATGAAGAACAGAAGTAAAAGTATATCCAAAACAAGGATTCATATGTTTTTACTTTCTTCAGTCTTTTAATTCTCTTTTGTGGATGTATTTCGTGTTAGACCATCTTATCGCTTTGCCTCGTAGTTGACTGTAATACCTGGGTTATAATTCATTTTATATTCTCTGATCCACACATTTAAATATTGTCAATGTTCTTTCTTCCAAATTAATGCAGAATTCATCCTAGAACTGAGATTGGCTAAGTTATAACATATAAACAATATTTAGCCCGACTTTCGACCTCTGACACGAAGGATCAACCACCTTTTCATTTATTATAAAATTGTGAACAACTATCTCCAACCATTCACCTGTATCCAGAATGGTGAACACTAGAAGGATCGACCAACCCTTCTTGAAGCCTACAACTATTTTGAACATAATACTCGGCAGAAAAAAGGTCGACCGACACTTCATTTACGCCTAAATTGTAAAAATATTCAACCCGCCTAGGCTGGGACAACTTTTCCAGACTTCCGTCTTCTACAATGAAATTACAGCTGGGATCGGTATATTGGCTAAGTTATAACATATCAACAATATTTGTCCCAACATGCGATAAGAAGAATCGGCCGCCCCTTCATTTAGTAGAGAGCTGTAGATACTTATAGCTTACAATTCATCTATATTCGGAATGGTGAACACAAGAAGGATCGACCGACCCTTCTTGCAGCCTATAAATATTTTGAACATAATACTTAGCACAAGAAAGGTCAGCCAACCCTTCTTGCACCCCACATGAGGATTTCATCGCCTTTACTGAAGACGCAAATATGTTGCGGATTGCGGATACCTAGATTTCTTAAAACGTTTCATCGGTACCGCTATCCCGCAACCCGGATTGCAGATTGTGGGATGGGACTACAATTCCCGACTCCCTACATCCGCTGTAAATAGTGGGGAATGGATATTGGCTGCATGAAGGATCGGCCACCCCTTTGTTTAGTATAAGATTGTGAACACCTATATACAGGAGTTCACCTGTATCCAGAATGTTGAAGACAAGAAAGATTGGTTGACCCTTCTTGTAGTCTAAAACTATTATGAAAAGAATACTTGGTAGAAGAAGGGACGGCCACCCCTTCATTGCATGGCAATTTTTAACAAAGGTAAGGCAGCCATTTAGTTACTGTCAAAATGATTTGGTTTGGTGGGAAAGAAGAGATAAGAAACAATCTAATCAATACTCTTTAATAATTTTTATTTGTTATCTTTGTATGATTTGTAGAGCTTGTTGTCCAATAATTGTCCAAGCTTGGTTTCCATCTATTCAATGCAGCTAAATTCCATTCTTAATACCATAAATCTTTTCAAATTATCGGGTGGCCTGGAAATACTTTTGTCCAATTTTAAGGCTTAGCTCATTTGATCTCATGGAGGAAGAACATACCTATGGAAGAGGGAAATTTTATTGCAATATGCATGGGAGCAAGATTAAACCCCTAGATTAAATTTTTTTATATTATATCAAAGATTCAAAATGAATATAACTTTGTTCCATATGTGCAATGTGATATTCCATTGTAGCTCTCTTACCTAATTCTTTGAATTTTCCTTTGAGCTAGTTGTTTAGTTATTGCATCAGTTTTGTTGGACTTGGTCCCAGATAGAATGTGCATTCACCAAGGTGCTATAGTCTATTTGAGTCTATCTAAATTAACTTGCCCCCTTGACCTCGACCAAGGGAGGAAGGGGGTGACCGATTATAACAGTACTCAGATCCCCATGCATTCCATTTTTTATATTATCTCCTTCCAGGCTTAGCCCCACGGCCTTCCGCAGTCTTCAATCTCTCAAACGCTACCTTCCTCGCACCTTGGATCTGCATAGTTATTATCAACTGTCAATCTGGCCTCTGTCTACATCCTGACTCCCGACATCTGGAAAGAAGGATCGGCCACCCCTTCCTTTGGTAGATAATTTTGAATTCACCCGTATCAAGAATGGTGAACAGAAGAAGGATTGACTGACCCTTCTTGTTGTATTGAACTATTACGAAACGAGTCCTGGGTACAAGAAGTTTCGGCCTAGCCTTCATTTATGAGGGAATTGTAAAAATATTCAGCCTCCGAAGGCGAGGGTGTCAATTCATGTATATGAAGGATGGTGAACACTGGAAGAAGACTGAGATAAGGGTCGGCCAACCTTTTGGCATCACCTTGTAAACAGGTTGAAGTCTAACCTGAAGTGGATATGGGGGTTGCATAATCAAGATTCTCTTAACCATGGCGATGCATAGATGTCGTTACCATCTTCGCATAACATTCTGTTTAACATCAACTAGAACACCGGATGACTTCGTACTTGGCAGCTATCGCAGTATACAGAACTACAGTGAATCTCTAATGTATTCACCAGTTTGCTACAAATTCGTCAAACTATGTGCTTCTTCTTCACAATCACACAGATGTATTCCAATTAATCAATGTGCAATTACCATTCACATACATATAAATTAAGCACAAAAACTAACATAAACTCGAATAAAAAACATGTGATAAACTCATACACATAAACAAGAAGGATCGGCCGCCCCTTCTATGATGATCGCTCATTCTATGATCGATCCTTATCCCAAATGACTCTATAAAATGTGCATTCTATCTCTCATGGATAATGCTAGCATATTTGATCTTAATCAATCAATTGATTTTTAAAATGAGGGGTCGTTCCCTAACCATCGATCATTAGCATGAACATTTGCAAGTATACATCTAATATTAAAACACTAATTTATAATTATAGACATTGTATGCAACTTATATTGACTACTTAATATTGACTGTTTTGCAGATAAAGCATGGCTGATTTGTTGAGCCTCAGTAACTACCAGGAAATCCCTTGCTTTGAATTGACAAAATATCACTACCTTCCGCCATTCACAAATGGATGGTATGTTGAGATGGAAGAACTAGATAATTTGTACCCGGATATATATATATTCTACTTGGATTTCATGGGAAACCCGATTAGAGCTGGGATATTGACATATGCGGAACCTATTGATTCTGATAAAAAATTGCGAGTTCAAGCTGAAGTGATAATTGGTGAAAAGTATGGCATTATACAGTGTGATCTTATGGTTTCTGATTATCGACCAGATCTAATGAAAAATGGTCCCGATCCATATCCGATTTCCTTTGCGAATCAAGGGTGGTTTTTTCTCTCATATGTTGTTTCTAATCGTTTTGGAATTGATACCGCGACATCCTTGAAGAAAGAAATTTTGTCGGTATTGAGGAAAAGAATGTTGGCTGGGGAAACTTCCTCTGTATTACATTATATGAATATTAATAAGGGATGATAACAGTATGCAATGAAAATATTCTAACGTACAACAGAAGATCATTTCTCCAATATATTGTAAAAGATGTGGGGAAATCTACCTTGAAACAACTCAAAGGAAGCCTTCTAAAGCGATGCTACAGAAAGCGACTAAGAGCTTCGAAACTTCAAAAGAAGTTCAACAATATCAAATCAAATACTTTTTGTTCGATGAGAAAGTTTTTTCCATTGACATAACAAGATCTGTTCTTGCGCCTCTACACTTACAATATCAAAAGGTTGATGAGGAGGTCGTGCAAACAATGGTGGTATCACTTCTACATACATTTACAACAACATTGAGAGATGTTATTTTATTGCCTTTCAATAAGGAGACCAGATTGCCCTTTCTTCATGAAAATGAAAAAGAAATTGATCTTCCATCAGTAAATTTCTATATATTGGATGGGCAACATACTATTTCTGCACAGAAAATAATCATTGCAAATGATCAATATAAACAACTCCATAAAAGGTATCGGCATCGAACAACTCATCTTCTACATAGAGACGTTCTTCAGGACATCATCAACAAATTATGCAAACAACAAAATTTGTCTAACAAGGAATTTGCAAACACTACATTCATTTCTTCAGTTGAAAAAGCAAGGGAGAGATGGTTATTGTGCGGTTCTCCATCCCGGCCGGGAAAGGGAAACACTTCCAGTGATGTTTGGACGGTATAGATTTTTTCTTCTTATCAGTCAAATTCTTTAGATTGCTGCCTGTGTTATGAAATTAGGAAATTAACTGGAATATTCAATTTTATACGTTTGCAGTCTTTCCAAACTCAATGTATGGATATCTTTCTTGTTAACTGGGAGAGCCTTAAAGAGAAGCTAACTCTTGTTTTGACATCGGAACGACTATGGAGCAAATGGTAGTCTGTATTCGAGCTTTACAAAAGTGGCGCCTTGGATTGCTCGCCAAAGAGCATCGCTTAGGATAATTTTTCTCTAAATAAAATAAAGAGTTATGGTTCTAATTTTTTCAGACCATTGCGTGATCTTGATGAAGATTAATTGACCGTTGTGGCAGACAATATAATCAATGGATCAGTTCGGTTGAGCACATCATTCGATAAAAAAATTTGCGCAGAAACTTTAAGTCAATATTGCAAATGAATAAAGGACGAGAGGTCAACCAGGCATTCAATCGTTGAATATTTCAAAGTTAATGATGTTCAAACTAATTGATAACAGAATGTCACTGACCATAACGTCATTGAAATATATAAAATTGCACCAAACCATCTCAAGCAACTGTGCAGTATTTTATGCTCGGGAAAGAAACCAAAATATCCGAGTAAAAAGAGAAAGAATGAATCTGAAGTGGATATTGGTACCAAAATACCAAATGATGCTCAGAAAATATTGAATTTATATATCAATAAAGAGAGGATGTCCATTGAAGACGTTGAAAATAGTTCACAGTTTGTTTGTCAATGTTGTTACCCTGATTCTTTGGTCACCACACTCAGAACAATTCCATTTTTTGGTGCAACAGTAAGCTATGAATTTGTTGCTGTGGATATGTGTAATTGTGCTATTCCATGGATAGAAGAAGACATGCTGGCATTTTTGTACTACTTAGAAACAAATCAAGAGGAATGTACTTGTATTTTTCTAGCTGATATGGAGAACTCTTGTATGATTTCTAAAGCTTTCACAAGTTGGAGCAAGAAATCAAAAAAACATGTTACGACGAATCCTACAATGGGATTATAAAGAGAATTCTCTGGGGACCTGTTTTTAGGATTCTCTATTATACAATGTTGGCGCATTGGAAATGATGAGGATATTTATTTACCTCTGAAATTGATATGGATTGGAAATACGAGGGCCTACCGATGCTTGATTTACCTCGGCCCAATGTTAACAACGATAGTGCGAGGAGACATGTGTTTCCAAAAGAAAGGACACGGGAATTCTGGGATCACATAGTTTCTAGACATGTCTCTTCTGAAGGCACAGTTCTTTCACTATACACAGGAGGTAGGCTTCTTCGTTCATTGACCTGGTCTCCAGAAAGAATAGTTATTTCTATTGTGGAGACAGTACAACAAGAGCTGTTCATGAAAATTTTCTATCATGAATTGGGTATAAAACAAGGTATTTCTATTAACATTTTCAGATGTCTTTGATTTTATTTTACTTTTTTCTCAAACAAGGTATTTCTATTAACATTTTCAGATGTCTTTGATTTTATTTTACTTTTCTCGGTCAGTTATGTTCAATAACTTCTTTAAATTCCTATTCTACGACAGCTTCAAATAAAGAGCATACCCAGGTATCCTCCAATCGAATTACAATATCCGATGATGAAACTGAAGGTGATAGACAATCTACAAAGAACTACAAAACATGACAAGAAGGTAAAAAATTATTTTCACAGATCATGGTTAAATTAAGTAAATTATGAAAGGGGATAGTGACCTACAAAAAATATATAAAATGTATACTTGCACATTTGCAGGTCAACATGTGGATCATCCACAACCAAAGAAGGCATCGACGATGTCCCTGGAGATTGGCTAGCAAGTCACATTAGAGAATAAGGGACCAGGCGGGAGCTTGGACAATAATTAACAAGGTGAGAGCTTGAACAATGCAGCAAAATAAGAGGGCTTGGCCAGTATTGAACCTGGAGAGGGCACCTTGGTGTCAAAATGCGGTGTCTCCAGGGATGTTACTCACGATTTAAATGTTGGCCTGCCATTGATAGGTAAAATACAATATTTTCTACTTAAATTGATAAAACAAATTTATTTCGAAGTATATATAATGTCAACCAATATTTTTGTGTAGCTCCCCATACAAAAATGTTATTGATATTAGAAATGGGAGGTTTTATATTTTGCAAGAAAGTCACAGAAAATGACTCCAAAAGAGATAAAAAAGGGGGAAGAGTAAAAAAGTGGGAAGAGACTACTCTAATAAATGGTGAATTTAAACATAGAAAAACTTCATATGAGTCACGAAAAAATGCCATTCGATTTTTGGATTTACTCCGTTCCAAATTCAATGTTGGGATTTGGTCATCTAAATGTGGTGTCAATGAGTGGAAGCTACTGCTTACAAAATTTTTGTTGGCATGCGATAAAGATAAATCATATGAGAATTTTTTTTTATTTATTTGGTTTCGAGACTGATGTACCTCTGATCAAGAAGAAAATACATAAAAAAATATTGTGAGTGTGTGGAAGGAGTTCCCAATGCAAACTTCGGAAATTAATACATCAATGATTGTTTTGGAGGGTGATGTTGAGAAAGCAGTTCCATTTCAAAACTGTATTTCGTGTAAGCCCTTTATTGGATCGTCCCTTCAGACAGATACTGAATTGGTACATGGAATTTGGCAACATTTGAGTAAAATGAAAGAATCAGCTGATATCAGAAACTATCAAATATAACCTATCATTGCCTAAATTTTCTAGATGTAATCTGTCATTGCCTATTTTAAACCATTCAATGTGTTTTCTCCTTTTTCCTGGAGACGTTGCTATTTTCGTCTGGATGTAACATATTATTAGTTCAGTGTGATGCTTTTATTAAATCAATTGAATCTGTTGTGATCATTAACTTCATGAACAAAGTGTTGTTGTTGTTGTTTATATATAGTCACTGTTCTTGTATGCAGTGAGGATATCACCACAAAAGCAACTATTGGTCCTGGGAGTAGAGGGATTGCTCTTTGGAGTTTAGATGTTATCCAACATTGAAGATTCTTCCAAACAACCTCATTTTGTCCATAAATGCTATCGTTATTATACACTCATGTTCAACCGCAAAATTATCGATGTTGCCAGAGAGCATTTCGACGTTGCTCTGTGGTTTTCCAGGCTCGACAACATGGAAATTAAAATTTTCCTGGGTGTATTTGAATGGTTGAAAAATGAAGAATTTCTATTTATTTGGGGTCAAGAGAAATGCGAACCTAGTATTATTTATAATCACTCAATGTCTGCATACTATAATGTTGGTGAAGTACCGAACATATACAAAAAGTCCTTCAAGGATGTACTTATCCAATATGGAGATATATATAAACAAACAGACATGTTTTTTATATATGAAGGGCAATATCAATCAACAGATAATAGCAAGGAAAACTGCTTGAAAATGCCAACTAGTTGGAAATTTGACGGTTCAAAAGAGAGAGATATAACTATAAAAACAATGTTGTGTGCTTTGTTGAATTATCTCGGGCCTCGTTAAAAAATGGGGCGTTGGTTAAACACATTGAATTTGAGATGACCTTCATATTGTACAAAACAAATTCATTTAGTGATTTGTATATTTTTTACAGTTAGTACTCCTACATTTAATTGATGTAAGTTTTATTGCACAGTTCTCATCTTATTTATGGACATCATACCATGTATCTGGTAATGTGTTTAAAAAATTGTTGAACATGAAAGCAATATACTTAGAAACATTGAACCATAATATTTTATTGACTGGTTTGTGTGTGTGTGTTTTTTGTTTGCAGATAGTACTAGAAGATTTGTTTCTAGTAAACCATTGGTCATTTTTTATTTCAATGGCGTTTTGTTACACGCAATACATAGAAAACAAAAACTCAGATTGCGACGACCACCGAACATCGAAACATCAACAAAGTACTATTTTATACACCCAGGATTAAAGGAATTTTTTGAAAAATGATTTCATGTTTTTGACGTTGGGGTATGGACATCTGCTAAATGAAAAAATGTTGACGAATTTTTGCCTAGATTATTACAAAGAACAAGATTGAAAAGGGAACAATTTAGACTAATTTTAACACAGGAAAATTGTTCTTCCATACCCAAAGAGGGTTTTCAGGGTGTTGGAAATCCTAATGTATATTGCAATCCCTTAAGTATAGTTTGGGACACTTTGAACCATGGTTGAGATCGAACAAATACTGTGATTGTCGATGACTCTGGAGAAAAACATGTTTCTAACGATGAAGGAAACTGTATTATCACAAAAACTTATAATTATTCCAACGATGTCAATGAAACATTTTTGTTAGCTAAATTATGGCCTTACTTGCTGCACCTGGATGGCGTGAGTGATGTGAGGCCAATTGTGAATAAAATAAAAATGGAAGTATTTTTTTAAATAATACACTTGAATGTTTTTTTGTACTAGTATGTCCAATTTCACTGTGATTATAATTCTTGTAAAGTGTTGAGTTTGGTTTCCGAAAATGTAACTCTATTTAAATTGTATTGTTAAATCATAAAACAAAGAAATCTATGTTCTTGATTTATCATTCATATGATTTATATGCAGGTTATGCACCAGTAAATTTCTTTACTTGATTCATTTTGTTTCACATTCTGCAATTACATAACTGTCATTAATATCATTGTATTAAGTTAATTTGCTAAATTAAGTTATTAAGCATCTAATTAACAACTTCATAACTAGGCTTATGCCTATCATTCTAAGAACATACAGGAGGCATCCATCCATCAATGAGGTTGTGACAGCATAAGCATACATGCATTACATAAATGGAGTTTAGCCATTCATCATTCAGATACAAAATTAATACAACAGATAGCTTATGCAATTGAAAGAAACCTCATTCATGAATATATATTAACCTTCTAACAGGATTAACATAGCATATTCATGGCTTACATTTATTTACACATAATTTCATTCCACAGATTGAGCATATCAAGCATAATTAAATACATTAACATTGTAATCCATTTTTTTTCAAAAGAAAAAATCATACTATTGATATTCAAAACTGAATCAAATAGTACATGATGTTCCATGAGGTTACTTGACTCACTAGAGAGCTGAAGTAAACCAGATATTGTCAAAAAGACTTCTTAGAAAATTACAATAATTTCTCAAAAACAGTTTGAGAATTTCATCCTTCTGCGAGAAAAATAAAAAACTTTCAGCTATTTAGAAACTTAGCCCTTCTAGGTCAAAAAGTAGTCCAAAATATGGCTTAGTCAAAGACCTTTACTGATCCCTTATCAAAACATAAGTGATCAATAATTTCCTCCCAAAACAAATAACCAACTTCTTTTTTCATTGCATCTTTTGAAAGCTTATCTGCATCGATGTTGTGATGCCTATATATATGATCAATAATTTCCTCCCAAAACAAATAATCTAAATTTTGTTGGCGCATGCTATATGTTATTTTGTTACAGATGTAATAATTGCATTTCTCATACCGAAAGGTTCTAAGCAATTGCCAGGAAATTCATTACAGTTAATCATTATGGGATCTTTAATGCTCTTCTTAAACAAAAAGACCAATATGGGCAATTTGTTAGTCGTCATATTTCATACAAAAAGTGTTGCTATTCAATTTCCAGAGGATAATCTTGCTATGAGTGAATTTTCATTTCCTGGTTGTGTTGTGGTTAAACCCGCATTAGTAACCCCATTATACTCAATGTGCCAAATCAAATATGCCACGTGTCACAATATCATCGTTCCACTAGTCACCCTAGGATATCATTGTTACAATTCCCTCCTAAATGAAGGGTCGGCCAACCCTTCTTATTCCCAATATTATTTTCATAATAGTTCAACACTGCAAGAAGGGTCAGTCGATCCTTCTTGTATTATCCATTATGGCTATAGCTGAACTGATGGATAAAATTTTTGATAATTAACTATGGAAAGAAGGGGCGGCATATCCTTCTTGCCGTAAAACGGAAGTCGGGAAAAACCATTTTTATATGATATAACTTCCAAGGTGTTTTATTTTTACAATTTCCTTGTAATTGAAGGGTCGGCTGACCCTTCCTATTCCCCGTATTATTTTCAGATTAGTTTGACACTGGAAGAAGGGTCGTTTGACCCTTCTAATTACCAATATTATTTTCATAATATTTCGACACTACAAGTAGGGTTGGTCAATCCTTCTTTTGTTCTCCATTATTGATATAGGTGACTTCTTCTATTTGATGTCCATGAATTTACATTTCCCCTCAGAAATTTTAATGCTTGTTATAATATACCCTATACCCTGTACTTCTTAGTAATTAATCTTGGCCATTATGTTGTGTCACTCTTGCACTGCTAGTAGGTTCCTTCACTAGCTAGTTGGCTGCAACTCTGGTACCTCAGCCCTCTATGCATTCAAAGCAGCCCCATTCTCTCTGCTCCGTCTATAAATGGGGAGCTGCTCCATTCTCGAGGAATAATTCCTCCCAACTCATTTATGAGAGAATAGTGAAAATATTCAACCTATGAAGTATAGGCTGTGAATTCATGTATATCCTGAATTGTGAAGACTGCAAAAATACTAAGCACAAGAAAGGTAGGCCGACCCTTCATTAAAGATGGAAAAAATGGCAAAAATGACCCCTGGAGAAACCTTGTAGTAAAATCTACACAGCAGGTAATTTTCGAAGATAAAATATAATAAAAGGAAACAGAAACAAAACCAACATATTTATTAATTCCGTCGGGTTAAATCTTATTAGGATATTTAGACTACTTAGGATTTAGTTAAGATCAACTTGTGTAATAGATCCGTTAGGTAAAGTGTGTTTCTTTAGTATGCATTTGTAAATATTTAATCCGACGGATCAACTTCTCTTAGATCATACCTACCCTTGATCCATGGCTTAACACCCGATTGGTCCATGATCTGTATTTAAAGAGCATGGAGGTTCATTGGAAAGTTAATCGATTATGAGAAGCTCATTTGTAACTTTCTTTCTTTGCATAATAAATTGCTCCATAGAAGCTATTTGGTCGAGGCCGTGGAGTGTTTCCCTCACGAGGGTTTAAACCATGTCAAAAAATCGGTGTATCGAACTGTGATCTTTTTGTGTGAAGTGGTTGCTCTAGGTGTTCGGTCTTTTGGGAGTACCCTATGTACCCGAACATGGTATTAGAGATTTTATGAAGATCTGCTTCCGGTTATGATCTAGATCTTGAACTGTTGTTGCTGAAACTTGAAAGGGTTTCTGGTTTTGGTATTTATATTCATTTCTAGGCTATGGGAGGTGTTCCATTACGTCCGGAGCATCATTTCCATTGGGAAATAGTTCTCGTTTGATTGAAAACGGTTCCCGGTTGCTTCAGAAACGCGTATTTCATCAGATCTGAAGGTATAATGTTACAGTGATGCATTTTTTTTATTTTTTAAAAATATCTCATATTTTATCAGTTGTTATCATTAGATTTTTTTTAAGTTTTGGATTGTTGCTTTCCCTGTCTACGTATGCTCTTTTCCTTGCACCTTGAGCAATATCAGTTGTTAACACCCAAAAAGTGTTCACTACCTCATCTACCTCATTACATGGCTCATTTGTCCATTTTCCTACCATATCTCCCCTAAAAACCCAAAAAATCCCACTAAAAAGCCTCCAAAAGGCCAAACATGCCTCCAAAAGGCCACAAAACTATCAAAATAGCCTCAAAAAGGCTAAAAAAACCCCATTTTCCTCCAAAAATAGCAAAATCCCTCTAAAAAGGGAATAAAAAATATAAAATAATGAGGAAAAGGAGGAAAAAACCCTATACAACTGCCTTAAACCATATGGTTCCCAAAACCATGGGTCAGCACTCCACCACCAAAAAACTATAAATAGGTGATGGAGATCCCTTATTTCAGATCCACAATCAAGTATACCCTTACTCTGCCAAAATCTCTCTTGAAACCCTAGCTCACCATTGAGCCACTTTCACCTTGAGAGCCCCTTTTGGCCCATTTCCACCATTGGAGAAAGAGAAGGAGCACATTGGAGCTTGGAGCAACCCTCTTGGACATTGCAAGAGCTTCATCAACTTCCACATTGGAGTTAATATCAATACAAAACCATTATTTATCTTTTGTTCTTTATGTTTCAGGCATGTGTTTTAGATTAGTTTACATTTCTGTTTTAGCTTAATAATTTACATTTACTGAACTGCTGCTAAGGAGTCCATTCTCCTTAGTAGGTGCTCATTTGCACAAGCTAGGGATAAAACCCTAGCTACAGTTTTGGCGACTCCCCTAAGTTTGAATTTCTGGTTACAATTTTTAAATCTTTTTTCTGTTCGGCTGTCCCTTTCGGCCGCTGTATACCGCATTTTTTCCCCCAATAGTCGCGTCCCGACCGCGTCTTTCAGGAACTTACCTGCGACCTAACCACGGCTCTCAGACTGTTTCCGGCGACCTGCCAGCGGCTTTCAGTCTGTTACCTACGATTCGACCGCGGCTATTAGCCTATTTGATCTAGTCTAACTGCGGCTATTTCCCTGTTTTCTGCATCCCGCCTGCGGCTTTCGGCCAGTTTCCCGCAACCCGTCGGCACCTTTCGGCATCTTTCTTGTGTCCCGCCTGCGGCTTTCGGCCAGTTTCCCGCAACCCGCCGGCGCCTTTCGGAGTCTTTCCTGTGTCCCGCCTGCGGATTTCGGCCAGTTTCCCGCAACCCGCCGGCGCCTTTCGGCGCCTTTCCCGCGTCCTGACTGTGACTTTCAGCCCCTTTGCTGCGTCCCGACTGCGTTTGTCTGCCAAAAACCTGCGTCCTGTCTGCGCCTATTTCCCTCAAACCCGCGGTCCGACTGCTCAGTTTCGCCACAAACCTGCGGTCTGATTTCTGCATTTTTTACAGTTTTGAGCCCAGAATTTTGCTACACTATTTTCTGCACCAGCACAGCCCTCTGTCCTACTTGCAGCCACCCTTCCTTACAGCATTTTTCTGCAGTTTTTTATTTCCTGTTTCATTTACAGAATCGCTTTTACGTTTTCAGCACTTTACATTGGCAAAAGAAAATTGTGCATTTTAAAAGTTCATTTCTGTATTGTTATTGCTAGATAGAAAATTGCCCTCCCTAGTGGCACTTTATACTTGGGTTCATCATCACCTCACGAGCACACACTCTGCCAAATAATTCAAGTGAGCCTTAAAAAACTATCTAACTCAACCAATCTTCTAACCCCACTTGGGGAACACAAAAGAATCTTTGTAGTTAGGTAGGATCGGGGGGATAGACTTCCAATAACACCCCTCGGTTACTTACACTTGAGACATAGTTGTTGTCCAAATAGGGAACCAAAATCCCCTAGTACTTTTTGGCACGGTCACGACCAGTTTATCAGAGGGCCTCTCCCTTAGGAGGGTTGAAGCCGGGAGATTGGTTCCGGAGGCCTGAGTGGAATACCGCACTCCATTCAATAACCGAAGGGCTACCTTTTGCGGTTCTCGGGATATCCCTGTATAGGGGTATTGCGGTTAAAGGAATAAACGGTAGATTCACCTTTCTGGACATGTCATGAATGGGGTATCTTAGTTGCCATTCTTCTAGGATTGACTACCCGGTGTCCCTCCCGGTAGGGGGATATCTTAGCCACTTGGCTTTCCTATTCATATTGTCTGACTTGGATTTCATCACCTTGCAGAGGATATGTCTAGTTGAGTCAGAATACTTTTAGTTAGGTGTTTGCATGCTCCCTTACCTCCCTTTGGTCTAGTGAGTTCACCATTTTTTATTTTTAGGAAACCTGCTGCTTGTTGGTATTCTGACCATTTTGTTAGTACTCCACCTATTGTAGCACAGCTGTTACAGTGGGTGTTTTGAGTTGGTTGTTGGCCTGAGTGCCTTGTTTTTGAGCTCTCCTTCTGTACACTCGGTTGCATTAGGGTTTTTGAGCTATTTTTTACTCACCTCAACCCACAGAGTTTCGACACCATCTGTCACCATTGAGTCCCCGAGACATTCTCGGCGCCTCATGGGCGAGCCCCCACAACACGGTTCACTTGAAACCACCCGTCATCACCACAGATCATCATCACTTGATACCACTTATCACAGATCTAGAGCCTTGTCACTTGACTCCACTCGTCAACGGCATAGGACTCCGTCACCAGATATTGACGCCCCTTACTTTACCTCTAATTCTGAAGACGAGTCTGAGAACCCTATTTACACTGCCCCTACTAGCCCCATGGCTGGCGCGACTTCCACTCCTTTCGCTGTAGGGACCATTGGTGGCACATCCACCACTACACCAGTTACCACACCTGCTCTGGGAATGCCCTCGATGGGGGCCACATCCACCATCTCGGTCACCATTCCTATTCCCGTAGCTGGCATACACACCACCACTCCACCGGTGACTCACACTACCCATGGTGGTGTGGGCCCATCCTATACTACCTTAGTTCCCCCACTTGGGGGCAACATTCCATACCCTGCCCCTCTACTTGGGGGCATGGGCCCCAACTTGGCCCAACCCACTACTGTGTCACATCCTTCTTCCAGTCTGCCATTCATGGCTAGCCTCAACCTACCTGATCTAGCCAGACTGACCAATGACCCTATCCGACACGACCCAGCATGGCCTCACATGCCTACCAAGCTCCCCTCTGACATTCCTAAATTCGAGGGCAAGGCAGGTGAGGACCCACAAAACCATATCATGTCCTTCCATCTATGGTGTTCCTCCAACTCCATAGTGGATGACTCTATTCGCCTCCGTCTATTACAGTGCACCTTCACTGGCTCTGCAGCCAAGTGGTATATCGAGCAACCACATGGGACCCATGCCAATTTTACTTCCCTTGCCTCGACCTTCCTGCAGTTCTTCCAGTTACCTGTCCACTATGACGCGGGCGTTGAGATACTCCTATCTTGCCGACAAAACATGGCTACCCACATCACGGACCACATTCATGAGTGGCGTAGACGCCGTAGCTTATGCAAGATCAAATTGGACGACCGTATCTTCCTGGATTGGTTCCTCAAGTCCCTTCTTCCTGTTATTGCTAAGGATGTCGCTTCCGAAAGACCCCAGTCTAAAGAAGAGGCCATCCTTAAGGCACAGCAGTTCGACCTCATTTACGCCCAGTCGGGTTACGTCTATACCATTAAACCTGACGCCCCTCGTGGCGAGTCCTCCCATCACGATGGGCCGGGGGCATCGCACGCCGCAGACGGCATCATTGGTTGTGTTTCTTCACATCCTCAACCATTTTCCATAGCACGTCCTACCCCGGGCCCCGACCTTTCGCGGGCCGCCTTACAGTCTAGGGCTACCAACTCATATGCTCCTATGACACATCACCATCACTCCCATGGACCCAGTTTTCCACCTCAGTGCTTCGTTCATGCACCCCTGCTTACAACCCCCCGGTCGCACCTCAGCCCTATTACCACCAGCAGGCTGCGCCAGCTCCTGCGCCTTCTCAGGCCCAACCCACTTATTACCACCAACCGGCTGCACCAGCTCCTGCGCCTTCCCAAGCCCAACCAGCTTATTACCCGCCACAGGCAGCCCCTGCGGCAAACCCACAACCTGCTCTGCAGACATATCAGCAACCTCCTCAGGGTCCCGCACCTGCGCAGCCTCCACCTACCTATCACCCACCGCAGCCTGCTCCTGCACCTACACAACCTCAAAACCCACCTATTGCTCAAGGGCAAGTTTACGCCCAAAACAACCCGCAGCAAAACCAGAACAACCAACGCAACCAGGGCCAACAAAATCACGACAAGGGCCATAATCGTGGGAACAACCAACCTACAGACCAAGGTGGTCAACCGGCTAATCCCCCAGACAACAACAATGCGGCCCCCGCTAACCAAAACTCTGATCGCCCGCCCAAACAGGCTAAAACCCTAATTTGAGAACGAACCATCCTTGTTCTATCTGCGGGGTCTATGGCCATTACACACATACTTTCCCACATTTGGAGTGAGCTCGGCAACTTTGGGTTGATGATGCCCATTGCCAAGGGTAGGCAGCGCCTCAAGCACAGCCCAACCCCCCACAACCTCAGCAGCCACCTTTGGTGTTGCAAAACCCCTTACCAACCCAAGGCGTGGTGAACACTCAGCCGTTGGCCCCCCCTCAAGCCAACGCGCAACCCCAACAGCAACAGATCACATACGCCGCTCCTGATCAACCCATGTTTGACTCAGGTACCCACCACTTATTGATGATGTCTTCCGCTGATGTCAACCTCCAGACCCATCGGAACCAGTATGGCTCCACCTCTAAAGCCCCTCCCGCTGATAAAACCCCTAACGCTCATCCCACTGATCAAGCGTTATGTATCCCTCCCCCTCCAGTCGACGGCGCTTCCAAAGCAGCTCGTTTCCCACTTCGCCGTATCAACAACAACCCCAATGCGCGCGCTGCGTCAAACTACAACATTGTATATGACCTAGCCCAATCTCCCGCAGCCATGTCTACGTTAGAAGTCTTGAAGAATTGCCCTTCCCAGCACAAGACTTTACTCTCATCCATTGGGGCTATTGACCCAAATGATTCGAATTTGATGGCATTTGATTTGGACCAGTCCGAACCACGCCTGCCTTCCACCTTAGCATTCCAAGTTTCTGTTTCCGTTCGGAATCTTGTCATCCATCGATGAGGGTGCCTCCACATGCGTTATGTCTACATTCGTATGGCAGAAGTTGGGATCCCCTACCCTCCAGCAGTCCACCACTGTGTTACGCGCCTACGACGGTCGTTCGGCTCAGCCCCAAGGTCTCCTAGCCAATGTCCCTGTCTAGTTAGGTGGTAAAATTGTCCTCATCAATATCGAGGTCATCAACGCTCAGCTTGATTACAACCTCTTACTCAGTCGCAGCTACATGTATGCTATGCAGGCGGTCACTTCCTCTGTCTTTTGTACCATGATGTTCCCCCATGATGGACGCGTGGTTAAGATCGACCAACTTACTTTCTATGATCCAAATGCTCCCGCTGCACCCGAAAATGTTCTCCCCATGGTGGAACAACCGGTCAGTAGTGCTGCTACCTCATTTGTTTCCTCTTTGGGACCTGGAGTTTACTCAGACCCGCCGATGACATCCACCTTCCAATCAATTCCTCCCCCGTCATCTACGCCCGAAGTGTCTGACCTATGTACCCTCTCCAACGATAACCAACCAACTACCAATCAGCCACCCTTGTTGCCTAAACCACCACTGGTACCTAGCCACATTGGTGTTACACCTATCCACACAATCCCCTTCCTAGTCCCTCCTTCGGGAGTAGTAAGCGCCCCGGTTATGGCTACCCTTAGCCCCCCTGGGTTAACATTGGGATTACCCATATGGTATCTTTCGCCTCCCGTTCGCCCGTCGACACCAGATGTTGTCCTCCAACCGGTGCAACCCATGGCTACTACCACTCAGCCACCCCCCGGTGTTTCTACCCCTTCGTCCTCCATGACTCCTCCCCCTACTCCTAAACCCACTGGGGGCAGAGGTCCCCAACCTTACACTGCTGTACCACCTCCCAAGACAATCAAAAACCCCCCAGTATTTCATGCTCCTCCCAAATGCTCATTGTGCGACGAGTTAGGCCATGCGACTCATCAGTGTCCACAGTTACCAGCATTACAGAAGCACATGCAGATGCTTGACGACGATCCCAACATCCCAATTGTCGAACTAAACCCCACCCCCAAGCCTAAAGATAAATCCCTGCTTACCAACCACCCTTGTGCTATATGCGGTGTTTACGGGCACTACTCACATCATTGTCCTGATCTCCCAGATTACAGAATGGCTCTCTATGAGATGAACAATCTGGATCTTGAGACGGCACCTACCACTATTGAGGAGATTCATCCCCCGATCTCACCCCCATCCGGGGAGTCCAACACCATTTACATGATCGCTTCCACTCCCATTCCCACGTCAACCGATTTGATGACCCAGACTTTCCATACTGATGAGGAGATTCTTGAGGCACTCACTGCCCCGGAGTATCCCTAGGACGATATGCACCATCGTTCATATTTCCTCCCAGAAGCATCTTCCTCTAGCACCGCTACCCAATTTGCGGTTGAATCCAAAGATTTCCTTCCCACCAAGGTCGACTGGTTCAAGGACCCTATTCCTGCTCCTGATTCCTTCGAGGAAGGAAACATGGCTAACATCTCACCTATCATCCAAATTGATATCGCTGCCCCTGGGAGTGCCCCTGAACTCATCACTTTAGGAGCCTTCTGCAGTAAGCAAGAGATTGAGGAATACACTAACCTCTTCAGAGAGTTCCGTGATGTCTTTTCCTGGTCCTATACCGAAATGCCCGGTCTTGACCCCGCCATTATCGAGCACCACATTGAAACATGGCCTGATGTACCCCCTGTCCGTCAGAAACAACGTCCCATACATCCCTCAAAGCTCCCAGCTGTTAAAGCAGAGATTGAGAAACTACGCAAGGCAGGGTTCATTTATCCTATTGCCTATACCACTTGGGTTTCAAACCCCATTCCCGTTAACAAAAAACAAGGCACCATCCGAGTATGCACTGACTTCCGCGATTTAAACCGCGCTTGTCCCAAAGACAACTTCCCCACACCATTTATTGATCAGCTCATTGATGCGTGCGCGGGGCATGAGGTCCTCTCTTTCATGGACGGTTTTTCCGGATACAACCAGATTCAGATCCATAAGGAAGACCAGTACAAAACTGCCTTTACTACCCCATGGGGCACCTTTGCCTATCACGTCATGCCTTTCGGCCTAAAAAATGATGGTGCCACCTTCTAGCGGGCCATGAATTATTGCTTTCACGACTTGGTCCATATCCTGCTAGTCTATCTTGATGACCTTACAGCTCGTTCTCGGAAACAATCAGACCACCTTAACGACCTTTCGTAAATTTTTCTGCGTTGTCGCAAATACCAAATCCGCTTGAACCCACACAAGTGTATTTTTTGCGTTCCAGCAGGCCGATTGTTGGGTTTCATTGTTTCCCAGAAAGGAATTACTGTTGATCCCCTAAAAGTCCAAGCCATCTTAGACCTTCCCGCTCCTCGCACACTCCGGCAGCTCCAAAGTCTGCAGGGGCGATCCAATTTCCTTCGACGCTTCGTCCCTGATTACGCCACTACCGTTCACAGTTTTTTACGCCTACTCCATACCCACATACCATTTGTCTGGGATGAGCAAGCCGAAGCTGCATTCGAAGCCCTCAAGAAAGCTCTCACGCAAGCTCCCTTGATCTCCCCTCCGGATTTCTCTCAGGACTTCATCCTCTACGTCTCAGCATCCGAGCACGCTGTGTCTGGAGTCTTGGTTCAAGAAGACGTCTCTCACCAAGAGCATGTCATTTACTATGTTACCTAGACCTTGTCTGGTCCACCTTTACGTTACCCATATGAGGAGAGACTAGCCCTAGCTGTGGTCTTTTCCATCCAAAAACTGCGACACTATATCTTACTTAGTCATACCACAGTCGTTGCTGACTCCAACCGCATGGTCTACCTCGTAAATCGGCGACTACTGCAAGGTCGTGTCGCTAAATGGGTTATTATCCTCCAGGAATATGACCTCACTTTCCTAACACCTAAGAGCACTAAATCCCTTGCGCTTGCCCAGCTCATTACTGATCTACCTTCCCTTCTCCCGGCCCCACAAATCTTCGACGAATTACTCGACAACCACTTGTTCACTATCTCGTCTGATGACCCATGGTATGGTGATATTTTGTTATACCTGCGCATGCAGAAGTTCAGACCCAAAGTCACCCGTAATGAACGTCGTCGCATCCATCACCAGGCCTCTCGATATCTCCTCTTAGGCGATGTCCTTTACCGGCGAGGGGTTGACACCATTATTCGTCGTTGCCTTACACACGAGGAAGATGAATACGTCCTTAACGACTGTCATAGCAGTTCCTGCGGTGGCCATTTCTCCGGGATGGCCACTGCCCAAAAGGTCGTCCACGCCGGATACTTCTGGCCCACACTTTTCACAGACTGCATCACTGCGGTCAAGCATTGCCTTAACTGCCAACTTTTTGCTCCTAAAGCTCGGACACCACTCGCTTCGTTACACCCAGTCGTCACAGTTGGTCCCTTTTGTAAGTGGGCCATCGACTTCATGGAATGTAGACCTTCGTCTGCCAACGACCACAAATACATAATTGTCGCCGTAGATTACTTCACCAAATCGGCCGAAGCCATGCCTACCTTCAATTGTACCGCTGACAGAGCTGCCTGTTTCTTTTTTAACCATGTTATCACTCGATTCGGGGTTCCTAAACAGTTAGTCTCAGACCATGGTTCGCACTTCGAAGATTCCGTTTGGCGTGAGTTATCCACCCTACTCAAATTTGAACATCAGTACTCCTCTGCTTACTACCCCCAAGGGAACGGCCAAGTAGAGGCCATTAACAAAATCCTCAAAACTATCGTTCAACGCACCGTTGACCGACATAAGTCCAATTGGAACCACATGCTCTTCCCCGCCTTATGGGCTTATCGTACATCCACCAAGACCGCCACTGGTTTTACCCCATTTCACTTAGTTCACAGCGTAGAGTCTGTCCTCCCCATTGAGTGTCAGATACCTACCTTGCAAATCGCCATCGAGCTTCTCCCCGACACCTCCCCACTCGAGCAACGTCTGCTATCCCTTGAACAAGTCGAGGAAGATCGTCGTGCCACTCTCCAGACCATTGAAGCTGCCAAGAATCGCTCCAAAGCTGGTTACGACAAACATGTACACCCTCGAACTTTCCACGAAGGGGACCTGGTCCTCGCCTATGACCAAGCCCATGACAAAACTGGTAAAGGGAAGTTTGAATCCATGTGGCAAGGCCCTTACATCGTGCAGACTTGTCTCGGCAAGGGGGCATACATCTTAGCCGACTCCGAAGGTCACCCTTTGCGCAACCCGCGTAACGGGTTGTACCTTAAACGCTTTTATCCTTAAATAACTCGCGGCCCCACTGGTCCACATTGTACAGTTTGCTCTCTTTTTTGTTTTTCACATTTTTTTCCGCAATCTTACATTCCTCATTTTTGCATGACCACAGATGGACCATCTTCCACCTCACTATACTGGCTTCGTCGATGGAGCAAGCCGCTGGTCTCCCAACCTGGCTTCTGCAGCGTGGGTCCTATATTCCCCTTCCCATGAAATGATTCACCTCGACGGAATCTATATAGGCGCTGCTACTAATAACCAGGCGGAGTATGATGTTGTGACCGGTCTCCTGACTACTGCCCTCCAGATGGGCATACGTCACCTCCATGTGTTCCTTGACTCCCAGCTGCTTGTCTTCCAGCTCAACAAATACTACCAGGTGCCTGATCCCTGCCTCTTTAGAAAATTCCTGCGCACAAAACAACTCAGCCTCCATTTTGAATCCATCACATTCACCCATGTCCCAAGAGCTCAAAATAGTGTCGCAGATCAAATGGCCAACAACATTCTAGATTGGCACATCAATCACACCATGTAAAATCTCCATCATGCATTGCATCTCATAAAAATATATAAAAATCCAAAAAGATTACAAGGGGCATCCACGTGCCTATCATCTCATAAACATTTGCATCCATGTGCAACACATCACATAACATACACAAGGGGCATCCATGTGCCCAACATCCTATCCTACTTGCATCCACGTGCAGTATAAAACATCTCACAAATCATAATGCGCATCCACGTGCGTACAAATACACAACATCATACAAAAAGGTGCATCCACGTGCATATATATATATATCAAAAAATACATGTTCAGTGCTATACATGTCCTGAGTACCCCTGTACTCAGCTATACAAAAAATGGCTATACATCCCTAAAGCCTCATCAAAATACATGCCGTAGCTACAAAACTCGGGGGGAGTCCCCTGCACTCCCTAATGAGAGTCGTATCCTGCATCACTGCCTGCATCGACTGCCTCTGAGTCCTCCCCTCTCTCCTCCTCCGGTAAGTCCTCATCTCCTACGGGCTCCTGTGCCCGTGCCCGATCCACCAAGATCGCCACCCGGATCGCTATGGATCTGAACTCTCGGGGTGCCCTCATGCAATCCTGAACCACATCTGGATCGACTCACTATTTATAGTCTGTTGACTTTTTCTTGTTTTGGCCATTCTGAACCCATACGGAGTCCGTTTCCTGAACCGTTTCCACCATTGGAATCAGCACGACAAGACCATCATGATGGTCATCTCGTTGCATTATTTTTTCCCAGTCATTGTTTGCCCATTTTTCAGACACCACTCGTCACCTCGGTTTGCGTGCCACATCGGCCGTTCTCCGTTTTTCGCATATTTTATATCGTCGGATTCATTTTTCTGAGCCGGTGATGATGCTTGAGATAATTTCTTGCTCTCACCCCCAGATTTTTTGGGTCTTTTTTCCAAAACACCCCGGGTCACCTCGGTTTGCGTGCCACATCAGTCATTTTCCGTTTTCGACACCCTTTATATCATCGGATTCATTTTTCTGAGCTCGTGATGATGCTTGAGATCATTTCTTGCTCTCACTTGGTACAGTTTCAACATTGTGTCCCAACACCTTGTTGCCTCGGTTTGCGCGCCACACCGGCCGCCATCGGATTGTTCCACACTTTTACATGAGCCATTCACTCCTGTCATACTGCAAATGTTTTGTTATTTTGCCACCATTTCATTCACCCCGCAAGGAGGCTCACCAGTGTTCCCCCCCACCCTTGTTCTTGGTCATCATACATGTTCCTTGATTGAACACTTCCTCCTTGCCTAGCCATTTGTTCGGTATAATTTTACCCCTTTTTCGGGTCGGACAAGTCCTTTACGAAAAAGGCACTTAGGGAGTTTTCGTTAAGCTCTTTTCTGACTCCTAAAACAATGAAAAGATCGCCGAGCAATCTTGCTTCCTTTCATGCTCGTTAAAGTACCTGAAAGGGCGTCTATCTGGTATAAGTTTAACCCTTTTCCGGACCTGGTAGACTAATTACGAAAAAGGAATACTCTAGTCACACCGACTAGAAGAGTTCTTCATTGTATCCTTTTATGCTTCTTTGGGCCTTGGATACTAAATATACGAAAAAGCAACCCCCTGGAGTCTTCTTATTTCCTTTCAGACTCTCTAAAATTGAAAGCAACCATAAGCATGATCTGTCCTGGGCTCGTAAAATCCACACAACAGTACCATTCCATCATTTCAGAGTCTTCTTATCGCTTTCAGACTCCTTAAAATTGAAAGCAACCATGAGCATGAACTGTCCTAGGCTCGTAAAATCCACACGACAGTACCATTTTACACACACTTCTTCTAGTTCATTAACCCATGAAGAAGTCATCCCGTGCCTCCAGGCACTATGATCAATCATCTCGGCAGCACCCCCAATCAGGTCGCCTTTGTTCAGAGTATTCTGCAGTCTCCTGCCATTTTACCCCAGCTTGAGCCTCCCTCAGCCCAGTCACCATCCCAGATCCAATACAGTTATGATCCCTTTCCGATCAGTCAGTTTCATATGCTGCCCGATCATCCCCATTTTTCATACTCTGAACAAAGGAAGTTTGAGTCCACCCACTCTACTTGCCCAGTTGTCCCCCGAGTTTGTCAGTCCTACCATCAGTACTACCACATTTCGGTTTTCTACCTCACGCTCCTATCAAGGAAACATCATTTCCTTGATAGTTGCAGGTCTCCCTCTGTCGACGACAGCCCCTCTATTCCAGAGGATAGGCCCAGAGGTACCTGTGCCTTGGACCCATCACCATCTGTGGTGAGTGCCTACGGACCATTTTGGGAGGAGTCATTATTGCCTCTCCGAATGGTTGTTTCTCACATGCTCGACTTCAGCACCTTGATCGCATTGTTGAGAATCGCGCAGGATTTACATCCCTACCATTATTTGTCGAAGACCCCGGATTTCCCCCGACTCTAGCACATTGGTGAGTCACTCCGGAACACCCAGTCGTATGTTCCCGTGGATGTCTGGGCTGCGTTGGCGATTGTATTCGGAAGCCATCCATTTATATGCTTCCTCGAGTACCCAGTTCAGTCCCAGATCAGTTCCAGTTCAGTGTACCATTGCGAGTGTACCCCTTGTCACTCTGATCCAACAGCTCATCTGTTCCTTTGGTACCACACTCAGTAGCACTTTTTATTGTTCCAGTGTATCAGTTTTTCATCTCAGACATGGTCAACCCAGCCGTATGTCCCAGATTTGTGTCCCCTTTGGACCCTTATGATGTACACAGTGGTTCTCTATGTATCTTACAGGTCCCTCTTTTCGGGCCTCACAGTTCTTTTTATGTATCTCGATACGAGCATGGGTATGCCCGCCTCATCCATATATTGAGATTATTCCTCATTCAGTTTTTGAGGTCATGTATATGTCGGGTCCCCATTTTTTGGACCCCATTGTTATTATTATGTTATATCCTGATACGAGCATGGGAATGCCCGCCTCGTCCATATGATCAGATGATTCCTCATCCATTTTTGAGGTTATGTACTTTTAGTTATTGCAGTTTGTTCGGGATCGTTGTTCCAAGCTTCAGTTTGTTTCTTATCTTCTCTCCACACCCCAGGAAAACCATTCATGACTTATGATGTCCATCGGCCATACGATGAGCTCCTGCCCTTGCACATCAGGGGGCAATCTGTTAACACCTAAAAAGTGTTCACTACCTCATCTACCTCATTACATGGCTCATTTGTCCATTTTCCTACCATATCTCCCCTAAAAACCCAAAAAATCCCACTAAAAAGCCTCCAAAAGGCCACAAAACTATCAAAATAGCCTCAAAAAGGCTAAAAAACCCATTTTTCCTCCAAAAATAGCAAAATCCCTCTAAAAAGGGAATAAAAAATATAAAATAATGAGGAAAAGGAGGAAAAAACCCTATACAACTGCCTTAAACCATATGGTTCCCAAAACCATGGGTCAGCACTCCACCACCAAAAAACTATAAATAGGTGATGGAGATCCCTTATTTCAGATCCATAATCAAGTATACCCTTACTCTGCCAAAATCTCTCTTGAAACCCTAGCTCACCATTGAGCCACTTTCACCTTGAGAGCCCCTTTTGGCCCATTTCCACCATTGGAGAAAGAGAAGGAGCACATTGGAGCTTGGAGCAACCCTCTTGGACATTGCAAGAGCTTCATCAACCTCCACATTGGAGGTAATATCAATACAAACCATTATTTATCTTTTGTTCTTTATGTTTTAGGCATGTGTTTTAGATTAGTTTACATTTCTGTTTTAGCTTAATAATTTACATTTACTGAACTGCTACTAAGGAGTCCATTCTGCTTAGTAGGTGCTCATTTGCACAAGCTAGGGATAAAACTGTAGCTACATCGGCGAATCAAAAACAAAAAGGGAAAGGGTTTTTCTCGGCTGTGTATGCTCTTTGTCGTGCACCTTGTGCGATCTCGGCAAATCATAAACAAAGAAAAAACGTAGACTTTCCGGGCAAGCTAACGAGATATAGCCCCACAAGTGTGGAAAAGCTTTTTTTTCGGTTTGTGGTGTGATTTGTAGGAAAAAAAAGGCAATCACGGAAACCGAGCAAGAAGAGTAAAAACAAAAAAAAAAGCCCCCTTCCTCCTTCTCATATTTTACATAACTTTTAATCTAGCTCACTTGGTTCAAAGTTGCTTTATTCCTTAATAGGTCTTGATTTCAAGTCTTGGGAAGTTACTTTTAAAAGAAAAAGTGCATGCAATTTCTATTTTCAAGTTACTTTATTGTAAAAGTGCATCTCACTTAAATAATAAAAAATAAATAAAAAGTCAGTCACTTAAGTTCTTTTTTTTATTGTTGCACTATTTAAAGTAACATCATTGTAAAAGTGAAATCACTTATTTTACAAAAGTGATTCAATTAAAGCAACTTTCTTGTACAGTGATTGTCAAAGGTTCATGTTGGGAAGAGGGGGGTCATTTTTTTAGCTGGTCATTCTCTATCTGCCACGTCACTATTGGGGACATCTTCAACTTTTTTTTTGTTCAAGCATAACTTCATCATACGGAGTCAGTTTTCAGTACCATTTTTTTGGAAACTACCTATTTTTTCGAGCTCTTCGCATCTAGACTATTGGTTTCTATTTTTGTAGCCATTACTTTGTAGTATGGCTACCCCTTGTGATATTCTACTTAACATTTCCAACTATTTCTCATGGAAATCTCGTATGGAGGATGTTCTATGAAGTAGGGAACTTTTCAGAATTACCTCAGGGAAAGAAACAGAACCCACTGATGATGAAAAGAAAATAAAATGGGCAAATAGATGTGACGGAGCTCATGGATTGATTGGGATGTCAATCTCTACTGATTTGCGATTTCACTTATCTCAAATTGATGAACTTGATGCTGCTTGGGACAAGTTGGAATCTGTGTTTGGTAAACACAATGAAATTCAAGGTCACCAACTCGAAAATGAGTTGATTTTTTTAAATCCAAGTGATTTTTCATGCATACAAGATTATTTATTTAAGTACAAAACTCTTAAAATCGTATGTGAAGAATGAAAGATTAAGAGGGAAGACAAACAATGCATTTATTATATTCTTTCCAAACTTGGAGCTGGATATTCTGTTTTTGTATCTATATTTTACTCCATGAAAGAATCCTTGAATGCAGCTAGCTATCAAGATCCTAGTCTTGAATCCTTTTGTGATTCCTTGGTTAGAGAGAAAGATAAGCTCATCCATCTTGGATTAATTAACATTGCAGATACATCTGGGAAAACCTTATTGTCCCAATAGAAAGAAAAGTCCAAGCCTCCCAAGAAACAAAATTTTTGCAATAATAATTCAAACAAGGGTCCCAAACCCTCTCAGTTAGCTCCTTCTTTAAAAAATGACAAAGGATCCAAGGAAAAAGGGAAGAAGACTGAGCGTCATTGCAAATATTGCGGGAAAGATAATCATGATGAATCTAAGTGTTTCAAGAAGATGGCAGCCTTGAAAGCAGTAATGAAGAAGCACCACATCAGCCTAGATTTGCCTTCAGAATCTACCTTTCATGGACATGCGCTTTGTGCTTCTGGTTATTCTTATAATGCATCTTCTTCTTCTACTTCAAATGAATGGCTCATTGATTCTGGAGCATCTTATCATATGGCTAAGGATCAAACCATATTTTCTACTATGCATCAATGTAACACCAAACAAATATTTGTTGGTGATGATAGATCTCTAAGTGTTGTAGGAGCTGGAATAGTTCCAGCAGATAATGGTCATTTCAGTGATGTACTATGTGTTCCAAGAATTTTCTACAATTTTTTATCCGTCTATCAAATCACTCATTCTGGTGAAGGTAAAATTGTGACGTTTACACCTCACCCAGTTGTAATTAAGGATTTTAAAGATCCTCAATAGGTCCTAGCTATGATATTTGTTGATGATATTACCAGGTTGTACAAGTTTAACAACTTTGGGTCATCACCTTTTCCTTCAGTTTTTGTTGCTCATAGTGATAACTTGAGCAAACTTTGGATGCGCGATTTGGTCACTTAAATTATCACTCATTGCAACAAATATGTAAAGACAATATGGTGACAGGACTTTCGTTGGTATCTTGCAGGGATGGTGTTTGTTCCATTTTTGTACTCAGAAAACATCATCGGGACAGTTTTGACAAACGTGCCTCTTGGCACGCCTCGGTTCCCTTGGAACTTGTGCATAGTGACTTGTGTGGTCCTCTTCCATCTGTTTCTTTTTCTGGTTTCAAATATTTCTTAACTTTCATTGATGATTACACCAGACGCACTTGGGTTTATTTCCTAAAACTTAAGAGCAAAGTATTTAACATGTTCTTGGCCTACTAGGCCCTTGTTGAAAAACAATGTGGCCATCAAATTAGTAAGTTAAGATTTGACAATGGAGGAGAATATGTGAACAAAAAGTTCACTACTTTCTGCACTGAACAAGGAATCCAACAACAACACACTGTTCCATATACACCACAACAAAATGGGGTAGCTAAATGGAAGATCCGCACATTAAAAGAAATGGCTAATTGTATGATCCAATCTAAGGGACTAAGTCTTCAATTTTGGGTTGAAGTCATTAATTGTGCAAATTACATAGTTAATCACACCCCCACTAAAGCGTTACAAGGTATCACACTAGAAGAAGCATGGAGTAAAATTAAAATAGATGTAAGTCACTTCCGTGTGTTTGGTAGTGAAGCATGGGCTCACATTCCGGATGAAAAATGGAAAGCATTGCAGCCTTAAAGTGAAAAGTTCATATTTGTTGGATATTCTGAAGATGTAAAAGGTTATAGAATTCTTCAACCACATTCTCATGATGTAATCATTAGAAGAGATGTTAAATTTGATGAAAATATCTTGGCCTGCGATCCTAACTCGGCGATTGTGCCATCTTTGGCCTGCGAGCCTGATTCGACGATTGTGCTTTCTTCTTCTTCTTCCAACTTCCTTGACAGGTTTCCAACTCCAATTTCTGATGATGACAGTGAGGATGAAAATCCACCTCCGCCTGCTCATGTTCCTCCAGTTGCACCAACACAAGTGCTTCCTTGATGGGTCCGTTCAACATGTGAAGCAGCTGGTGATCTTCCCGGTGATCCTAGAGATCAACGTCGAACACGTTCTCAGTTTTAGTGAAGCTCTTCTGTTTTGGCTCAAGTTTCTGAGAATCATGATCTAGAAACCTTTGTAGAAGATTCAGGAAATCTAGATTGGGATGCAGCTATGGATGAAGAATATTTTTCCTTAATGGTGAATGATACATGGGATCTTGTAACTCTTCCAAAAGGAAGAAAACTTGTCAGATGTAAATGGGTCTATAGAACTAAGTATGCATCAGATGGAAGTGTTGAAAGACTTAAGTCAATGTTAGTTGCCAAAGGCTTTTCCCAAGTTGAAGGGATTGACTACAATGAAACCTTTTCTGTTGTTGCAAAAATGAACTCCATCCGCCTTGTTCTTTCCCTTGCAGCCTTACACAACTGAGAAGTCCATCAAATGGATGTCAAGTCTTCCTTTTTACATGGTGATTTACAGGAGGAAATTTACATGGAACACCCGAACAAATTTGGGCCGTAAGATTAAGACAAGTTGATGGCTGTGATCTAATCTGGGGAATGCGGGTTGCGGGTTGTGGGTTGCGAAAACGCATGTCGCAGATCCATTATTTAAACTCTTCTCACAATCCGCAATCATGTATAACTAGATAGCCACTTCAACAAGATATAGCATAATATGATGGTGCGTGCATTTTTATGAAACTGTGAATTATGGAGGCCATTCTATCAGAGCAGTTTTGACTACTTTTTCTATACTTTCTTAATTTTCAAAGTTTCACAAACTTGCCATACTTTTTGAGAATGATGTCAGATTGCTACACTGACTAAATGATAGCACAGTAGCACCATAATACCATCTTGTGTCTTTCCAGCCTCATGACACATTCCATGTCATCATAGATGCCATGTCATCATACATTCCATGTCATCACTTCCTTTGGCGTCAGTTCTCTCTTTGAGGCTCACACGTGTGAGATATTCCCTTTCCAGAATAGAAATTAATTCATGTATAACCATAATGGTCAAGAATGGAAAAATATAAATCACAAGAAGGGTTGGCGGACCCTTCTGGCAGTCTGAAACTAGTATGAAAATAATATTGGGAAGAAGAAGGGCCAACTGCCCCTTCATTTATGAGGGAATTGAGGAAATATTCAACCTACGAAGTATAGGCCGTCAATTCATGTATATCCTGAATGGTGAAGACTGCAAAAATACTAAGTACAAGAAGGGTCGGTCGACCCTTCAATTAAAAGAGAAATGAAATACAATTAATCTACAAAGGTTGGGACAACATTTCCCTACTACCGAATTCCGCAGTATGTGGTGGCAATCGGGACATTGCCTGTGATATAACATGTAAACAATATTTTTCCTGACTTCCGACTGCTGACAAGAAGGATCAGCCACCCCTTCTTTTAGTAGATCATTGTGAACACCAATATCCAACAACTCACTTGTATCCAGAATGGTGAACACAAGAAGGATCGAACCATCGATCTTGCAGTCTAGTACTATTAAATAATAGTACGCAGAAGAAGGGTTGGCCTCCCCTTCATTCATTTATGTCGAGCCTTGTTCAAAAGAAAAAGTATTGTTTTGGAACCTGGATTTTGGCACTTTGGAAACGGATTTTGCAGTTTCAGAACCGGTTTGGTCACTTTCGGAACTGGATTTTGCACTTTTGGAACCGGTTTTGGCTCTTTAGGAACTAGTTTTGTCACTTTTTGAACCTTGATTTGGCATTTTCGAAATCGGTTTTGGCAATTTTGGAATTGGTTTTGGCACTTTTGGATCTGGTTTTGGCACTTTTGGAACCTGGATTTGGCAGTTTTGGAACTGAATTTTGCTTGATTTTGGAGTTTAGAAAGGTGATTTTAGCCTCGTCTTCAAAGTGACTTGAATATTTCAAACATTGATTTTCTCACCTTAAAATTTAGAACATTTACAAATGAAAATTGCAATTTTCAAATAAAAAATTGCATTGCTTGATTTGAAATTCACACTTTTCAAATCAGAAATTGCATTTGTTTATTTGAAATTCATACTTTTTGAATTGAAGTTCATAGTTTTATAACAACAAACTGCAATTTAAGGTTCATAAGTAGTAAAAAAACACACCATTGCAATAGAAAAACACCCTTTTCAAAGCCAATATTGCCACTTTCAGAAGGTCCTTTTCAATTGCATTTTTTTTATTTTAAATTCAACTTCAGAATAATTTAAAGTCGCTGAACGTTTTAGAACAAAGGAGAGCAATGATGCATGGAATTAAGTTGGTGAGTTGAAATTCATAGAGGAAGAAACATAAACGATTGATAACATTCTATTTTTTCGTTCTGCGGAGCTGGAAAGTCTCGAGATTTACGACTGTCATGGGACTTACTATAAAATGTAGTGGAAATGGGTGAGGTGTGCATTTTCAAAATGAGTAAAAAAAATTATGTGCAGTTAGAAGAAGCTGACAGCATGATCTAGAGGCACAGAGATTCGAAGATATCCTAGACATGGCGGTATTGCATCTCTCTCGAATACCTGCATAGAAAACAATTAGTTGTTTATCATGCTGCCGTAAAAAGAAACTATTTCCAACAAATGCAAAAATAATAATTTTATTGAAGCTAACGTGTGAGCACACATATCATCATGCACAATAAAAATAGAGAAACTATTCCTAAATTTCCAAGTGCACCATAACATTTGGTCTGGGCATCCCGCTTGGACGGGTTACCTCCTAACACAGTTGGTCTAGGCATCCCGCTTAGACGGGTTAGCTCCTAACAACATAGTTAGTAGAAGAAAAGGCATTCAACCAATGAAATATACTTTGCAAATGATAAGCAAACACTTAAATTAGACGTGTGTATAATAATGAATACAAAAATTCTTTCTTACCAAGAAAAACATTTTGTGGATATGTAGTCTTTCAAGGTTGGGAAGTTACTCCAATAAGTTGAGAAGAGGAAGAGGCTTCGGAATATGGATATCAAGATTCTTCAATGATTCCAAGCTACCTATTATCTCCCCAAATTTCTCTGCAGGAAAATGGTGCAATAGATGCATTATATGAGAACGTTTCTTCATCTACCATCTACCTATATGAGAACGTTTCTTAATCTCCCTATGTCTGCTCCTGGTTGCAGGAACATAATGACAAATCCATGCATACCTAGGGAATATAAGGTGAAAAAACTGAAAAATTAGATTTCAGTTTGTTGTGAGTGGTCACTGTGTTGATGGATTAGCCTATATATAGTGAGTGGCCACTGTGTTGATGGATTGAGTGGGATGGGAGTCTGGGATGGATGGGGAATGGTAATTATCACAATATGGCGGGATTATGGTGGTCAAAGATATCATCTTTGGAGACTACAAATTTTTTTTGGAGTAATTGTACATGTATCACTCTAATCAATTCCTTGAAAATCCAACGGCCAACATGCCTACTGCCAGCGCATTAAATGTCCTACAGCAGGCTTAATAATATCCGCCGTAAATGATGGATTGTATCACTCGTGTGAATAATCTCATCATGCTTTCAGTCCACATAATGTTTATGTCTTGTCACCAACAAAGTCTCTGGTTGGGGTCAATGGTAATTATCACAGTATGCTAATTATTATAGTATGGCGGGATCATAAGCTGGGTGCATGAAACCATTTGGTTTTGATGGCCAATTAGAACATGAAACATAGGCACAGAATATTCAAAACACGGTCTTTTCCTTCGATACCTTTTTTTTTGGAGGATTTAGGTGTCAATATTTCCAATCCATAGGTCTCAACGATTGCAAGTATCTAGATGATTCAACGTGAATGACCAAGATAATAGGGTGTACCGGCAGCTAGAGAGGCAGTGATACTGTGAGACCACAAATGATACTATAATTATTCACTTCCTCTTGTAGTTCTCCCAAGCATATTTAAAACATAGTGTTTAATAGAGAATAAAACGTAGCATGGATTCAGTGGTGCTCAAAGGAGAAAATATTCTATACGAGTCAATACTATAATTAAACTATAATTCTAATACTCAATTTGCCAAATAAAATATGCCACGTGTCACAATATGATCCTTCCATGTGTCACCCTGGGATACTAGATATCAACATTTAAACAACAAAATTTATAGACGTTTTGCTTCAAAGGCTTAGTTGGCAAGTGGAAATATTCTCATAGAAAGAGCGGTCGCTCTTTCTCCAAGGTCTTCTATTGTTACAATTCCCTCGTAAATGAAGGGTCGGCCGACCCTTCTATTAGTTTTTCAGAATTTACTTCCATCTGATCTAGGATCTTAATTGAGAGAACAACATGTACAACATATCTACAGCATATCAATCATGGACATAATAATGCAAGCACACAAGAGACAATAGACACTTAGAGTTTCACTGGGGAAAACCATAAAGGTGAAAAACCCCACAACTTCCTTAGAGATAGATAGAGAAATGATACAACCCAAGCATAAGAGATAGTCTTCTACTAGCAACAGCTTCTCCTCCTCCACAAGTGTGCCACTCTCCAATGAGAGTATGAGTGAGAAAGTGAATGATCAAATAGAGTGCCTCCCGCACTCTATTTATACATGACTTGACTTGCCTAATAACCTTTACTAGGTCGGCCTTAACTTAACCACATAACATAATGCTGACAGGGCCGACCCGCAATAGGGTGGTCTAATAACCCTTTGACCCACATGACTTATATAGGACCGACCCAACTAATGTGGTCTATTAACTCATCAAGTATAAGTTATGACACTTACAATATAAATGACGACATTTTCGTATAGAGGAATAATGACATCTCTATAGGAATACAAACACTTCCGTATAGAGGAATAATAACATCTCTATAGGAATACAATAAACATATATGAAATACATTCCAAAGTTACAAATACATCAACACTCCCTCTTAACTAGGAAGGTATTTCTTGACACAGATCTGCTAGCACAAGTCTTCTTCTCTGGATCATCATCACTAGAACATCGTCATCGAATCATCGCATCATCACTGCTGCTTCTATCTCAATCAATCTCCGATCTCCTTGTCATAGGAAGTTCTACAGAGCCAGTACTTTTTCATACTGGATGTAGGCCCACCACTTGTAGGTCTTCATTATCACTGGCCATACTGTGGAATCCTCATGACTGATTATGTGCGTCAACAAAACCTCGAAAGAGCATCCCAGGCATTTTATGAGCACATAGCTCAACCTATCGGATCTGCCAGGATCTTTTACATGTGACTATCACAAAACCTTAAAAGAGTGTCTTGCCAAGCAAGATATCTAAAGAGCATCTGAGGCCTTTTTCATCCTATCCATATCTCCAGGACTTATTACATGTGACCCCTACCACAAAACCTTATAAGAGTGTCTTGCCAAGCAAGATCTCTAAAGAGCATTTGAGGCCTTTTTCATCCTATCCAGATCTCCAGGACTTATTACATGTGGTCCCCACAAAATCTTAAAATAGTATCTTGCCAAGAAAGGTCTCTAAAGAGAATCTAAGGCCTTTTTCATCCTGTCTAGGTCTCCAGAACTTATTACATGTGACCCCTACGACAAAACCTTAAAAGAGTGTCTTGCCAAGAAAGACCTCTAAAGAGCATCTGAGGCCTTTTTCATCCTGTCCATATCTCCAGGACTTATTACATGTGGTCTAGCAAAACCTTAAAAGAGTGTCTTGCCAAGCAAGATCTCTAAAGAGCATCTGAGGCCTTTTTCATCCTGTCCAGATCTCCAGGACTTATTACATGCTACCCTTGCACAACCTGTCCACGGCCACAAAGTATCAACCAGATACTCACCATACATTGTCCAGATGTACATGATCATCCTGATCATCATCATTACATCATACTGATGCATGTCATCTGGAGCAACATCCTGAAGCTCATCATCTCTGATCATCCTGATCATACAATGCATCCACCTGATGCATACCAAGTATCTACTTGATACATATCATCATACATGATCCACCTGATCATATAATGTATCCACATGATACATACACAGATAAATGATCCACCTAATATATATCAACATACATGATTTACCTGATCATACAATCGTATCCACCTGATACATATACAGATACATGGTCCAAGCATCCAACATGATGCATTAACATATACATGATCCAAATGATCATAACAAGCATCCAAAATGATGCATATACATATACATGATCCAACTGATCATATCAAGCATCCAACATGATGCATATACATATGCATGATCCAACTGATCATAACAAGCATCCAACATGATGCATATACATATACATGATCCAACTAATCATATCAAGCATCCAACATGATGCATATACATATATATGATCCAACTGATCATAACAAGCATCCGACATGATGCATATACAGAGCAGTAACTGGAGCATCATCCTGATACTCATCATCCAGCGCTTACATCCACAGCCATGGGAAGGATCCTACTCTCACCATGCTTGGAATGGCTCCTGCAAATGTGTCCATCACTTCTTCCTCAAAGTGTCGTCAATTTGAAGAACACCAAGCCTCTCTCTGAAGTACTCGAACTTCACTCTGGCTATTGGTTTTGTCAACACATCTGCAACATGCTCATCCGTCGCAACATACAGGAGCTTCACTACTCCTCTATGCACCATATCCCTAATATAGTGATATTTGATCTCAATGTGCTTCGACCTATCGTGGAACACCGGGTTCTCAGACAACTTCACACAACTTTGGTTGTCACAAAAGATACCAGTAGCATCCAGCAGGAGATCAAATAGCTCATACAGTAGCTTCCAAAGCCATACTGCCTCATAACTAGCTGAACAAGCTGTAACATACTCTACTTCGGCTGTACTCATTTCTACATAGGACTGCTTCCTTCTAAACCAAGAGATCACACCTGATCCCATACTGAAGCAACACCCAGATGTGCTCTTCCTATCTGCAGCACTTCCTGCCCAATCTGAATCAACATAACCCTACAGGTTAAATTTTTGATTTGCATCATACTTGAGCCCATAATCAATTGTACCGTTCAGGTACCCCCAAAATATGCTTTACAGCAACCAGGTGAACACCTCTGGGATCCATCAGGAACTGGCTCAATGTGTTCACCACAAAGCAAATATCTGGTCTCATGTTCATCAGGTTCATCAAGGACCTAATAATCTAACGATATACAATGACATCAATTGGATCAGATGAAGCATCACACAAAAGCTTCAGGTTCGATGCCATAGGTGTGGCCATGGCCTTGCATTCCATCATCTCGAACCTCTTCAGGATCTCTACTGCATACTTCCCTTTTCCAAGGAAGATTTCATCTGCACTCTACTACACCTCCATGCCTAGAAAATAGTGCATCATCCCCAAGTCCTTCATCTCGAACTCGGCAGCAAGCTTCCTCTTTGTATCGGCAATCAATCTATCCTCACCTGTTACAAACAGGTCATCCACATACAATAGTAGTATCACTAGATTGCCTTCCTTAACCTTGTAGTAAATGTTGGAATCCGCTTTACTCTTGGTAAAGCCCAAACTGGATAGGAAGCCATCTATCTTGCCATACCAGGTCTTGGGTGCCTGTTTCAAACCATACAGGGCTTTCTTCAGTTTTCACACATGTGACTCTCGGTCATGTGTCTCAAACCCGAGTGGCTACTCCACATACACTTCCTCTTCAACTACACCATTCAAGAAAGCTGTCTTGACATCCATCTGATCTACCTTCCATTTCATCACTTTCTTTGTATTTCTCTATGCTACCATCTGCAACATGCTTGATCTTATAGATCCACTTGGAAGTCACAACAGACTTCCCTTCAGGTCTTAGGACTGCATCCCAAACATCATTCTTCATGATCGACTGGTACTCCTCGATCATGGCATTCTTCCCGAATCCTAGGAACTTCAATATCTTTAATATCTTCAATAGATAACTTTGTTGCTGAACAAATGTTGTAGTCCTTCTTTTGTAGGTGATGGTATACAATCTTTCCTACAAAATAAGTTAAATTGCATGATTAGAAAACATCTCATAGTTTTCAGAACTAATTTTTGCACATAAATAAATATGTCATACAGTCATGCAATTATCTTAGCCAATGCTTCAATACAACATTTGTCCATATCCCATAACTTTCTAGATGCCTTCCAATCTCTACCAGAACATTGTTAAGAGTGTGCACAACTCCCAACATGTCAGCAAAGAGGTTTCATTCTAGATAAGTAGCAATGGAATGTTGTACAGTGCCATAGGCCACTTACCTATCACATGCATATTAGTAGTATACTGTTCGTTAATGCAATTATTCTAATATGCATAATACACACCCTAAGTCTAGGAACATAAGCATATACATCATTGAGCAATATTACTTAAACAAACAAATATGCAAGAAATGACAATTCAAATACTTATCTTTGTTTGGTTTGTAGGGTGGACTCCCTCTCAATATTTGCTTCATTGCAGGAACTACTTGAGTGTGCTCCCTCTTGATCTTTGCTTCCTGGATTACCTATCCTTGAACTTATATCCATCCTCGATCACTTATGCATACTTACTAGTATCATCATTGTGTTACCCTCGAGATCTCATACATAATCATACATTCAGTAGTATAATCTCAATACTATCAAAACAAAATAATCTTAAACATGTATAGTCATGATCATTTCAAACATAGATAATATGCATTAGCATTCAAAGTTTCAGGGAAGACTTCTCTTACTCATGCATATTCATATTTGACCATAGAAATCTTCTAGTTAGTCATATCATCAATCAAGGTAAGAGACATAATATGCATAAACCCTTGATTACTTACATTTCTAACTTCATGAATAATCATTATCAACCATACAATAGTACAAGATCCTAACACAAGGTAGGATTCTAACTTGATATAGGAAAAACATCCCTGGTTATCATATTTGCGAGTTATGTCTAGCAATGTCTTCTTGTTCTCTTCAATGACTTGTGCTAGTAACCTGCATATCTCATAGGTTAAGCATTGTAGAACCAAATTATACATACCTCGTAAGTAGAGCTTCAATGTGATCCATGACAATGGATGAATCTTTCTCTTCATGTCACCATGGTCATATGTTCTTGAACTAGAACATGGTTTGTCTTTCTTGATGTACCTTTCATGTTAGCGGACAACATCAACCTCATACAACACCATAATGCATTAGTACAATCATAAGTGTCAAAACCCTAATCAATGAATATCTTCTATCATGCATTCATAATTTTATTAAGGTGATAGGACAAGTCTAAAGTTAATCAAGATTGTACTAACCTTAATGAAGACAAACATACCATAAACTCAATTATGAACAGATTTCGAAACATAGCTGTAAGTCATACCTGTCGAGATTGCTTGTAATCTTCTTATGTAAGGCCTTAGCCTCATCTCCCTCTAAAACGAGAACTTCTTCACTTATGCAGGTGACCAATCCATTCTCTTCTAGGATTAACCCAATCCACTTGATTTGCAGAAAATGGATTTGGAGTTGGATTTGGGTTTGTCAAGGAAACCCAAAAAATTCAAACTTTGAATTTCAAACTTCTGAAAGGATAGAAAAATGCGCCTTGATGAGTTGATCAACCTGGTATACTTAGAATTTCAACACTGCAAAGTTTCACCCCTCAAATTTGCTTTTCAAACTTTTGGATTCTGGGGAGGACCCTCAATTAGGATTTGAGTTTCCTGAAGCTTTACCCAACCAAAGAGTTTTATCCAAAGCTCTAAACTTCAATTTTTTCAAGGAGCTTCCAACTATGGTCATAGATTTCAAAAATTCCCATTTTTGTAGAAGCCCTAATTTTTCACTTTTCCGATCAAAGTCTCGAACTAGGGTTTGATGAAGCCCGACTTTCTACCCAACCAATTTTTTTTGATCTTGGTCTCTAAATTTTTATTTTGATGAGTAGCATTCATCCGTGGTCTTCGATACTAACTTTATTTGAAACCCTAGTTCTTGGAGTCATGAATGAAGGTGCTCAAAATCCAATTCTGTTTTGACAGAAATATGCACCTGATTGTTTCTAGTGTAACTCTGAAATTACAAATCCACAGGGTCTGAAACTTCGATCTGTGGTATCCCAACCTGTCAACTTTCCAACCCCATAGGTATGACCTCAATTGGATTCTCTGAGAGATATTTATGACAAGTGTCGCAACATGAACTTTTTATGGGATAAAACAGGAGAGTGAAATTCTACGTCATTCCACGTGTCACTGGTTCAACTTCGGCCTTTGAAAACCTTACCTAAGAAACTACAGTCCGTGCCCTACTTGTCACATTTTATGAAATTTCATTTGGAGCTTCGTAGCCCAAGTTGTGACCTTTTTTCCTAGGTCACATGTTTATGACTGAGATCTAGAAGAGGCAGAAACCCTAGATTGTACAGATCATAAAACACAAAGTACAACGAATTAGAAGTTGTTCTCCGAAAACAAGGTACATGGGGATCTTATATTCGACTTATAAGAGTTTCAGATCCTGAAACCTTTCCGAAATGGATTTATAGCGAAACTGATACGATGACTGGTTTTTTCTATATCAATCCCTAGCTACGCAAGTGCAACAAGTGTCATCAATGCCATATCATGCCTTCTTTCAGGCTAGCTCTGATACCATGTTAGCTTTTTCAGAATTTACTTCCATATGATCTAGGATCTTTACTGAGAGAACAACATGTACAACATATCTATAGCATATCAATCATGGACATAATAATGCAAGCACACAAGAGACAATAGACACACAAAGTTTCACTGGGGAAAACCGTAAAGGTGAAAAACCCCACAACTTCCTCAGAGATAGATAGAGCAATGATACAACCCAAGCATAAGAGATAATCTTCTCCTAGCAGCAACTTCTCCTCCTCCACAAATGTGCCACTGTCAAATGAGAGTATGAGTGAGAAAGTGAATGATCAAATAGAGTGCCTCCCGCACTCTATTTATACATGACTTGACTTGCCTAATAACCTTTACTAGGTCAGCCTTAACTTAACCAAATAACATAATGCTAATAGGTCTGACCCCCAATAGGGTGGTCTAATAACCCTTTGACCCACATGACTTCTATAGGGCCGACCCCACCAAGGTGGTCTAATAACCCATCAAGTATAAGTTACGACACTTCCAATATAAATGATGAAACTTACATATAGAGGAATAATAACATCTCTATAGGAATACAATATACATATATGAATTACATTCCGAAGTTACAAATACATCAACAAGGGTCGGTCGATCCTTCTTGTGTTCTCTATTATGGATATAGATGAATTGTTGGATAGGGGTTTTCACAATTTACTACGAAAAGAAGGGGCGGCCACTCCTTCTTGTCAGAAAACAGAAGTCAGGAGAAACAATTTTTATATGTTAAAACATCCAAGGTGTTCTATTTTGAAAATTGCCTCGTAATTGAAAGGTTGGCCGACACTTCGTATTCCCAATATTATTTTCATAATAGTTCAACATTGTAAGAAGGGTTGGTCAACCCTTCTTGTGTTCTCCATTATGGATATATCTGAATTGTTGGATAAATGTTTTCACAATTAACTACGAAAAGAAGGGGTGGCTGATCCTTCTTGTCGAAAAACAGAAGTCGGGAGAAACCATTTTTATATGTTATAACTTAGTCGATTGACTGGCTATTCAAACAATGAGTGAATCTTTTAGACCTTGGAATTTTCACCTTTGTAGGTAACTTCATTTATGAAGCAAGGGATTGTTTAGGTACCTAAAATTCATGACCATTAGAGGTATGTACAGGTTCTAATTGTGAGGTTGTAGATCCTAGTGATTGTTTGTTCACTATAGAAATTGAATAACGATTACATTGAACAATACATGTATCAACATTGAATATAGTTCCCACACAATCACCCTTAGCAAACACCATACATTACTAGACCATTTTACACCGTTTGTTAGATAAAAGGAACTTGACACAAGCATGAATAAGTTTTCTTAATAATATGTAAAACTCAAGGTTACACGCAAAACCTAGAATGCGTAAAAATCCATTGATCCTCTTCACTATACCACCAAGGAATTTGATCAAGACTCTGCAATGACAAACTATGTTGAGAGGAGAATCACAAATCCATTATTCGAACTATTCCCACAATCTGCATTACGGGTTGCGGAAACGCAAAACGCAAACATTTACAATAATCTTCCCGGAATCTGAAAATGCGGGTTGTGGGAATCAAATCCGAATATCTAGTAATTCATGTGTATCAATACTGGTGAACACAAGAAGAATCGGATGACCATTCTTGCAGTCTAAAACTAGTATGAAGATAATATTGGGCAGAAGAAGGGTCGACCACCCCTTCATTTATGAGGGAATTGTCCAAATATTCAACCTATGAAGTATAGGTTGTCAATTCATCTATATCCTAAATAGTGAAGACTGCAAAAATACTAACGTCACAAGAAGGGTCACCCATTCCTTCATTTAAAAGAGAAATGAAAAAATATTAAATCTATGAAGGTTGGCATGACAATTCCCCACAACCGACTTCCGTAGTATATGGTAGGGATCAGGACATTGCCTAAGTTATAACATCTATACAATATTTCTTGGGACTTTCGACTACTGACAAGAAGGATCGGTCGCCCCTTCTTTTAGTAGATAATTGTGAACACCAATATCCGACAATTCACCTGTATCCAGAATAGTGAACACACGAAGGATTGTACCACCCTTCTTGCAGTCTAGAACTATTATGAAAATAATAGTGTGCAGAAGAAGGGTCGGCTGACCCTTCATTCATTTATCTCGAGCCTCATTCAAAATGGGGTGTCGATTAATGAAATTCAACTTCAAATGACCATCATATTATGCAGACACTGATTCATTTCATAATTTCTATATTTTTTACTACTTCAAATGACCGTCATAATTATTATATCGGAACACCGCAAAAACCAATTTCAAAAGTGGCAATATCAAAAGAAAAAGTATGGTTTTGGAACCTAGATTTGGCAATTTTTGAAATGGATTTAGAAGTAAAATCCACACAACAGGTAATTTTCGAAGATGAAAAATAATAAAAGGAAACAGAAACAAAATCAACATATTTATTAATTCCGTCAGCTTAATTCTGGGCCGTAAGATTAAGATAAGTCGATGGCTGAGATCTAATATGGGGAATGCAGAAGATGAGTTGCATAGGTTTAATTGTTTTGAAATATATACAACATTCCCGCAATATGAAATTGTGGGTTGCAGGACTACTACTCGAAATAAAAACAAACAAAAGTTTCCCGCAATCCGCAATCCGAATTGTGGGTTGCAGAAATGCATGTCGCAAATCCATTACTCAAACAGTTCCCGCAATCCGCAATCATGTATAACTATAGATAGCCACTTCAACAAGCTATAGCATGATATGATGGTGCGCGCATTTTTCTGAAACCATGAATTATGGCTGGCATTATCTCAAGCAGTTTTGACTACTTTTTCCATACTTTGTCAAGTTCCAAAATTTCACAATCTTGACATACTTTTCCAGAATGATGTCACATTGCAACAATGACTTAATGATAACACTAGAACACCATCATGTGTCTTTCGATGCCATGTCATCATATATGTCATGTCATCATCACACATTCCATATCATCATAGATTCCATGTCATCATACATGCCATTTCATCACTTCCTATGGCGTCAGTTCTCTCTTTGATGCTCACACGTGTGAGATTTTTTCCTTCCAAAATAGAGATCAATTCATGTATAACCATAAGGGTCAAGACTGGATAAATATAAATGACAAGAAGGGTCGGTCGACCCTTCGGGTGGTCTAGAACTAGTATTGAAATAATATTGCGCAGAAGAAGGGTCGGCCGCCCCTTCATTTATGAGGGAATTGTGCAAATATTCAACCTACGAAGTATAGGATGCCAATTCATGTATATCCTGAATGTCGAAGACTGCAAAATACTAAGCACACGAAGGGTTAGTCGACCCTTCATTGAAAAGAGAAATGAAGAACAATTAATCTACGAAGGTTGAGACAACATTTCCCCACTATCGACTTCCTCATTATGTGGCAGGGATCAGGACATTGCCTATGTTATAACATGTAAACAATACTTATCCCAACTGCCGACAAGAAGGATCAGTCACCCCTTGTTTTAGTAGATAATTGTGAACACAAATATCCGACAATTCACCTATATCTAGAATGGTGAACACAAGAAGGATCGAACCACCCTTCTTGCAGTCTAGAACTATAATGAAACTAGTAATGGGCAGAAGAAGGGTCGGTCACCCCTTCATTCATTTAGCTTGAGCCTCATTCAAAAATGGGGTGTTGGTTAATGACATTCCACTTCAAATGACTATCATATTATACAAACATAAATATCAAAAGAAAAATTATGGTTTCGAAACATGGATTTTGGTACTTTTGGAAACAGATTTGGTAGTTTTGGAGCCAGTTTGGTCACTTTCGTAACTGGATTTTGCACTTTTGGAACCGGTTTTTGGCTATTTAGGAACCGGTTTTGTCACTTTTGGAACCTTGATTTGGTACTTTCGGAATCGGTTTTGGCAATTTCGGAATCAGTTTTGACACTTTCAGAACCAGTTTTGGCACTTTTGGAATCAGTTTTGGCACTTTTGAAACATGAATTTGGCCGTTTTGGAACTGGATTTTGCTTGATTTTGGAGTTTAGAAAGGTGGTTTTAGTCCCGTATTCAAAGTGACTTGGACAAGAATAAGTCCAAGTTTAATGAAATTGGTGTTATAACCGACCGAGAAAAGTAAAATAAAATCCAAGACATCTGAAAATGTTAATAGAAATACCTTGTTTTATACCCAATTCATGATAGAAACTGTTCATGAACAGCTCTTGTTGTACTGTCTCCACAATAGAAATAACTATTCTTTCTGGAGACCTGGTCAACGAACAAAGAAGCCTACCTCCTGCGTACAGCGAAAGAACCGTTCCTTCAGATGAGACCTGTCTAGAAACTATGTGATCCCAAAATTCTTGTGTCCTTTCTTTTGGAAACACATGGCTCCTCACACTATCGCTGTTAACATTGGGCCGAGGTAAATCAAGCATCAGTAGGCCCTCGTCTTTCCAATCCATATCAATTTCAAAGGTAGATAAAATATCCTCATCATTTCCAATGCGCCAACATTGTGTAATAGAGAATCCTATAAACAAGTCCCCGGAGAATTCTCTATATACTCCCATTGTAGGATTCGCCATAACATGTTTTTTTTATTTCTTGCTCCAACTTGTGAAAGCTTTAGAAATCATACACGAGTTCTTCATATCAGCTAGAAAAATACAAGTACACGCCTCTTGATTTTTTTCTAAGTAGTACAAAAATGCCACCATGTCTTCTTTTGTCCATGGAATAGCACAATTACACATATCCACAGCAACAAATTCACAGCTGACCGTCGCACCAAAAAATGGAATTGTTCTGAGTTTGGTGACCAAAGAATCAGGGTAACAACATTGACAAACAACTATGGACTATTTTCGACGTCTTCAATGGAAATCCTCTCTTTATTGATATATAAATTCAATATTTTCTGAGCATCAATTGGTATTTTGGTACCAATATCCACTTAAGATTCGTTCTTTCTCTTTTTACTCGGAGATTTTAGTTGCTTTCCAAAGCATAAAATACTGCACAGTTGCTTGAGATGGTTTGGTGCAATTTTATATATTTCAATGATGTTATGGTTAGTGACATTCTGTGATCGATCAGTTTGAACATCATTAACTTTGAAATATTCAGCGATCCAATGCCTGGTTGACCTCTCGTCCTTTATTCGTTTGCAATATTGACTTAAAGTTGTTGAGCAAAATTTTTTATCGACGGATGTGCTCATCCAAACCAATCCGTTGATTATATTGTCTGCCACAATGGTCAATTCATCTTCATCAAGATCACGCAATGGTCTGAAAAAATTAGAGCCATAACTCTTTATTTTATTTAGAGAAAAATCATCCTGAGCGATGCTCTTCGGCGAGCAATCCAAGGTGCCACTTTTGTAAAGCTCGAATATAGACTTCCATTTGCTCCACAGTCGTTCCAATTTCAGAACAAGAGTTAGCTTGTCTTTAAGGCTCTCTCAGTTAACAAGAAAGATATCCATACATTGAGTTTGGAAAGACTGCAAACATATAAAATTGAATATTCCAGTTAATTTCCTGATTTGATAACACAGGAAGCAATCTAAAGAATTTCATTGATAAGAAGAAAAATTATATACCTTCCAAGCATCACTGGAAGTGTTTCCCTTTCCTAGGCGGGATGGAGAACCGCACAATAACCATCTCTCCCTTTCTTTTTCAACTAAAAAAATGAATGTATTGTTTGACAAATTTGGCTATTTGCATAATTTGTTGATGATGTCCTGAGGAACGTCTCTATGTAGAAGACGAGCTGTTTATATTGATCATCTGCAATGACTATTTTCTACACAGAAATAGTATGCTGCCCATCCAATATATAAAAATTTACTGATGGCAGATCAATTTCTTTTTCATTTTCAGGAAGAAAGGGAAATCTGGTCTCCTTATTGAAAGGAAATAGAATAACATCTCTCTGTTGGCGGGCATTTCTACCCTATAGCAAGGAAACTACTGCTATCAACTTGGTTGGGGTGACAGGTAAGTGTATTGATACTATTACAGAAGCATTTACAAAAAAAAATAGATTGTAGATTTAGGGAACACACCTTTTAACCGAAGTCTGATCCTAGCCTTGACTCGGTCTCGTGTCCAGCTTCCGAATCTACCTTTCCTTCAGCAAACCTGCAACAACAATACCTTTCTCAAAACATTTTGGGAAATATATAAAGCTTGACATAAACAAAAGCAATGTTTAACATTCAGCATTGACCAAAATAAATCCAATTTAAAATGCCATTTCCTAACACATTCAAATTGGAACAAGAAAAACACTTCAAACTTTATTTGTCAAAAAGTGGAATGAAGTACAAGTATACCTGACAATGAAGCAGGCTCTTGCAACTAGATTCTGGGCTCTGGCTCTGCTCTGGCTTGGCTGTCTTCAACATCAACTTCTTTAATGTCTTAAAATTTCTCCATTAACTCATCCTCTAGCTTTTCTAGCAATAATTTCTAACATTGCTCCTTTAACCTTCTTGGTATTTATAGGTTCAAAGAAGCAGTTCAGGTCGAGATGTAGTTATGGAGGAAGTTGGGGGAGTTAGGAAACTGCCATCAACTAATCCTCCTCGATGAATTAATATATTTTTTAATAATATTTTAATGTGTACGCGACTCTTCTTCAGTGGAGTAGCGTATAGGGCGCTACCCTAATGTTTAACAACTAGCGCTCAAACGATTTTAAATGTCGAGTGCTACTTTGCTACACTGGAGTAGCGTATACTTGGATATGGGCGCTACTATTATACAGTGGAGTAGTGTATGGGGGCTAGTCTCTTTAAGTAGAGTAGCACTCATATCTTAAAATGCTATTTTTTGTGGTTTTCCAGTATTTTCAGGAAATGGAATGAGTTGTCATATGAACCAAGGTCAACATGCTCCTCCATCCAAATTGTCCTTTTGTGTGATCAGCAGCTCAGGGTGATCACGGACGGAGAGGTGCAATTTTGACCTATAACAGATGCCCCCTAATGTGTGAGGTCAGAGGGAAACGATGGTCGAAATACATTACAATCCAAAGCCAGAAGAGGACCATAGAACCGCAGAAAACAAGTCACAAGAAACCTGCAACAAAGATCAAGGTCAGCGAGCAATTACATTTTTGACATCTTATAGATGTGTAGTGTGATACAACATGATCTCCAATACATAACAAAGAGATGTATATAAAGCATGGCCACTTGAAATACAAGCGTGGATCCATGTCAAAATGAGAGATCATAGCCATAACAACAAACTGGATCTATGTCTCATGGAGAGCCGAATAAAAGTGAGGATCAGTCTTGCGCAACTTGGGTGATAACAAAATGAGGTAATGTCATCAAAATCCCAAGGTCTTCATCCCACAACAACCCTAGGTACAAACCCTAACCATGTGAATAGATGAGCTGATAGTCGAACATGGAGGGCATCGTTTGATTACCAGTCATTGATATATACCGTTAACAAACGCGAGGACTTCTACCGATAATGATGATGGAGTCCAAGGTACCAAGTACGATTCACCAAATGTGAATAGATGGACTTGGATTCGAACACTTGGGAATCCTGTTGAAGAAGAGACATTGATGTATTCTCACCATTCAACAGCGAGGAAAATTGCCACTGGTGACTGCAATCTCCAAGGTACTAACCGAAACTCTAAACTTCAATCCCAGAATAATGATTTGGTGTCGATGGGAAGAAGTCCGTTGGAAGGGTGGCCTTAAGGCATCCTCCATCATCCAACTCGAGGAACACTCAACTGGTAAGAGCTGATATAGAATAATATGTAACAAGACTGACACTAGGAAGGCCAACACATGAGGTCAAGGTAAACTGTATGTTGGAGAGAACTTCCGCAGCATTTAGGAAGCTGCTAATTTTGGGAAGGATAACTAATTTTGGAAGGAAAGTACCAATTTTGGCGGTAAGACAAAGATATCGCCGTAGCGCAAATTCCGGCGGGAATCACGGCGATAGGTACAGAAAAGTTAAGAAGATGGTACAAAGAAGAGGCCGAAGGGAGAGCTCAACCACCGCAATGAAGGCGCCGAAGATGAAGAGAGGGTTCAGCTACCCTCATAAAGACGAAGGACTACAGTCAGCGTTGCTTGAACCAAGAAGAAGCGACGGGCCGATGCATTAAAGACTAAGGACTGCAGGAAGCGGCGACAAGACAGAAGGCGGCCATGGAAGTACAGCCAGTTGACTGTAAGTGGTTAGGGTTGAGTCACTGTTGGGATAAGGCCCACAGTTTTGTAACTGCGATGAGACCTTCGGGCCATCTATATATAGTAGTCTTTTTATAGGATAAGGGGTTGGCCACATAGTGATAGAGACATCAGGTAGATGCTAGTGTAGTCTTCTGTTGTTGCAAGTCTGGACATCCCTGAGAATACAAGGGCCGACCTGTTGAGAGAGAGTGCAATCCGCAGGGATTGCGAGAGGAAGAGAGTGCACTGTAAAGGCAAGAAGAGAAAAGAGGTCTATAGAGAAGGGCTCCCACTGAGGTGGAGTTTCCCAGAAGACCCCTATTGTAAAGAGTGGAACGGAGCTGTGTTTATTCCCCAGAGTTGTAACAAGAACCGCAGTGCCCCTGGGCGTAGTCTTTGCCCTGGGAGTATCAATGTGCTTATCTAAGTAGCGCTATTGTAATTGTGTAGCCATTATTCTCATTTCACGTGTTTATGATATATATGAATGCTCAATCTGTTATAAGTAATGTACATGGTCGTCAGTTAACTTCTGAATGATGTATAACGAGTGCGATAATCGTAGCTAACCTCTTTGTGAACTAGATACTTGTTAAACAGAGGTTAATGTGCGAGTAAGAACTGAATATGAGGCATGAATGGTTTAATTAGACATTGCGCAAAGTAATGTTCTACTCAGTTACGTGTGGCGAGGTATCAAGGACCGACTTCAGTAGTGAGGGTTAGGCTTGTAGGCTGAATGCTGTTGCTAACTGCAGTACCAGGATAAGGATAGCTAAGACCACCTGTTAACCCAGGAAGCGGCCATAGTTCGCTTGCCGCAGGAGCTAGAAGAGCCAGATATTGCACCTACGATATCTTGGGTATCGCTAGACGGTTTCACCTAGGGAAAGACTTATCGCATTCCCTGCGTACTGCGATAAGACAGAGGTGTAGCCGGAGTAATGGAATGAGATAGACAGCTTCTGTGAAAGGGGTTAAGGTGGGTGTGAGCACCCTGGATGCCTCGGAACTTGGCTGGGGACACTTGAGTCTCCTGCCTCCCATTAGAATCACTTCGGGTGAGACTTCAGGTTGCTTCTGCGACCTGTTGCCGAAAGGGCCAGTGAGCTAAGGGTTCTGTTGGTCTAAAAGATTACCGCACGCCCGGGTCTGCCCTGAAAGAGGGGATAAAAGATCAACAAATGGTTCCGTTGCCGGTTTGAACACATTGAGCTGATGTTCTGTTGGCATCCTACCAAGCAAGAACTTAACCAGTGGGTTGAGTCAAAAGAAAGAGAGTTTGCTGCAAAAGAAAACAAGAATCCTAGACTGAGCACTGAGGCTTGGCTACAGAAGCACATTTTTACAGATCTTCACGAGATATTCTTCGTAACTTATGCTATTGAGTTATATGGTTGGTTATCAAAGCTTGTTGACAACAGCGGTGTCAAGAAGAGTCGCGAAGTTGTCTGGACAGCAGAGCTGATTCAGACCTTGAAGGGTGTCGATAACCCCATCTCACGCGCAGTAGACTTCTGGCTTACGAGTCTGCTGGACGGCTTCATCACAGAGTTCGCGGTTGATCAGAGAAAGAGTTTCAGCGCAGCAGAACGGTACTTCTTCAAGGGTTATCGCGGTAAGTACCTAAATTCTCTAAGTCTGTCCATTAAGCAATTACTATATGAAAAAGGAGTACTGGATATACTCTCAGATGAATAGTAGCATGATATTGTAATGTCAGTAGACTCTGAAAGTGATTACGAGTATCTTGGACATACACGTAGTGGTAAAAGATATAGAGTCAACGAGTCATCTTCTTCTGAAGAAGACAGTTCAGATCACCCGAGACAGCAGAGTCAGAATCCTAGGACTCCTCAAAAGCCAGTCGGAACTCAGAATAATCCCGCAGGAACCCCTTCCAGTAGCTCTTATACAGCGAATACTACCGCTACACCCTCCACATCTACACAGCCGAGCGGTAGTCATACAGCAAACCAGAACCCACCATCTAGAAGCAGAATGGGAGATGATATGAAGCTACCAACATTCAAAGGTACAGGGTCGGAGGACCCTGAGCAACACTGGTTCTTATGCGAAGCCATATGGACCATTAAGCAAATACAAGATGATAATGTCAAGCTTGTCCAGCTGGCCACCACATTTAGAGAAAGAGCATTAACTTGGTATATGAAGTATACCACTGGCCATAACAGAACGCTTGCACAGGTTAGAACTGCTATGATTAAAGAGTTTAAAAAACCTAAATCCGAGTCACAATGCATAGCAGAACTTAAGGATATTAAACAATTGCCTACGGAGACGGTTTGGGATTTTGACCAGAGATTCAAGACCCTCATTGATCAGGTAAGCTTTGAGCTTGCGCCCCAACAGCATAAAGAATGGTTTATCGCAGCAATATTACCACACATCAGACTGCCGCTAATGCAACAGAAATTAAATACACAAGATGAAGCATTAGAAATGGCAATGAAACTAGAGGCTTCACCTCTAGTAGAAACTAGCACCGGTATCACTAATCTGCAAAATCAGCTAGCTAACCTCACCTTGCAGCTGCATGAAATTAAGAAAGGAAAGGAGGTTGCGCATGAAATTTGGTGTACTAAGTGTAAGGCGCAGGGACACAGTAAGGATAACTGCCCTGTCTTTGCTGACTATATCGGCAGTGGAGCTCCTAATCCGTTGATGCAGAACCAGGGGCCATGGTGCGAGATTTGTAGAACCAGAGGACACAGTCCCCAGGAATTCCCTCTCCTCCAGAAATATGTGCAGACACCGAAGAACCTATATTGCAACTTCTGTAAATCTGTGGGACATGACGAAAACAATTGTAGAGCTTATGAGTTAATGATAGAAAGGAAGCACGACCTCTACAGAGTTCAGTCAGAAGCATCCGGACCAGCAGTACGTGCACAAACTGATCCGAATCAGGGAGGCCGTGGAGGAAATTTCAGAGGCCGAGGACGCGGAGGAGGCTATGAATCTGGCCGTGGCCGTGGAACTATCACCTGTTATAACTGTGGAGGCACAGGACATTACGCTAGAGACTGTCAGAACCCTACTACAACGTGCAAGTATTGTAAATCTTATGATCACACAATAGAGGAATGTCCCATACTGATAGCTAAGATCAAGGACGCCAAGCCAGCAACCAATCAGACTATCCAGTTTATCGCTGCTGAGCAGAACGAAACTGAACCACGGGTCAATATTGTAACTCGCAGTGGCCTCTCCACGAGCAACATATCGCAGGACATGGAAAAAACGACAGGAACGCAGTGGGTGCGCAAAGCTCCAGGAAAACCTATCCCACTTGATCTACAGAAGAATAAGGAGGCATTTCAACAAACTAAGACTTCCTTTGCTGAACAGACACCGCCCAGATCACTATTATTACCATCTCAGGGTATACCACGGAAACCACCGCAAGATGTTAGTACTACGCAGATACCACAGGCTAGCACATCTGGTAGATGCGACGAAGAGGAATTGACCGGGAGTGTACAGTCCTTCTTGCAGAGTTGTTTGAAGCTTCTAAGAAATGGGAAAGCTGTAGAGGAACTTCAGAAAGTTATTGACCAATGTCAACAGAGCCCTTCTGTGAGCAATACACAGCGCACCATTCACCATATAATGGGCCATACAAGGACAGGAAGAGAGATGAGGCTCACAGCGCAGATCGGACTATTTGAAATGGATGAGGTTATCCTAGACTTAGGTTCAGAAGTAAATGTCTTGACTAAACAGACATGGGAACAGATGGGAAGTCCAAAACTAAGCAGATCCCCTATCCATCTCAGACTAGCTAATCAACAGAGAATATCACCGATGGGTCGCCTATCGCATGTCCCAGTGGACATTGACGGAGTTCACACATATGCCGATTTTGAGATTATAGAAATTATTGGTGACACCAAACCATATCCAGCTCTATTAGGTATTGATTGGGCTTTTGATAACAAGGCTGTTATCAACTTAAAGAAAAGGCAGATGACATTTGAAGATGCTCAAGTCCGGGTTATCGCACCATTAGATCCTTTACAGGGTCCTCGCTACATTGAGCCAATCAAAGCAGAAGAGGAGGTGCATAACATGGAAAATTTGTACCAAATGACTTCTAATCAGACAGACTACATTGACCCTACAGCTGATGGACATATTAGCTGGAGATGTGATAGCTCTTGCACATCAGATTCAGATGTTGGCTTAGAAAATTGGCAAAATAGACTCCACGAAGTCTCTATTCGCAGATGCGCATTCATGACTAAATCACTGCGATGGATCGGGACAGAAAGCAGGTATATTCCAACTTTTGATGGATTAGCAGATGTCAATGATTTTTTGCAGCAGTTTGAACAAGAGATTCCTCAAGAGCAGAGGATGGAGGTTTTTGACCTTGCAGTTCGAGCCACACCTGCAAGATGGTGGTACACACACAAGGAACATATCGCATCATGGTATGATTGTAAGAGATTGATGCGCATTAGATTCTCTAAAGAAAGAGACTGCACACAGCGGAAATATACAGGGGAGAGTGATCCCAGAACACACATTATGAACTGTGAACAGAGTTGGCTAGAGATTCCAGCAGAAGAATGGGTTCATTTGTTTATCCATACACTGGATACAGTTCCACGGAACTGGTATACAGAAACAGAGCTAAGAAAAGGAACTATCTCATGGCCTATTATGATTGAAAACTTCTTGGTCACGTTCAGTTTTGAATCTGAGCATCCAAGCATTGATCGGGCCTTGAAGATCATAAAGACTAAAATATTCGAGGATTACCTATTACCAGCGGATTCGCAACCCGAGTGGGCTATTCAGATGGAACATGCACTGGAATGTTACAACTGTGCACAAGACTCAAGCGATGAGGATGAAGATCCTCGCAGTATCAATATCGCAGAAACAGAAGGTATGCGTGAAGTTGAAGGCCCGCACTTAGAAATCCCAGCTGTAACAGAACCAATCAAGATCAGAAAGAGCAATATTGGCACAGAAACAGACCCTAAGTTTGCCTCTATTGGAGATTACTGGGATGATGAGACAATTGGCCAAATCACAGACCTATTACATGAGTATCAGGACCTATTTCCTACCAACTTTACAGAAATGAAGGGAATAGTGGGTGACCTCGGAGTCATGAGAATACCACTTAAGGAGGACGCTAAGCCGGTTAAGCAACGCCCATACAGGTTGAATCCGCGGTATAAAGCAAAAGTAAAAGATGAAATAGATAAGATGCTAGCAGCAGGCATCATTGAACCTGTTGAAGAAAGTGAGTGGGTTAGTCCCATGGTAGTACAAGAAAAGAAAACAAAAGGAGACATCAGGATCTGTGTCGACTTGCGCAAATTGAATGATGCATCGCTGCATGACCCATTTCCGACACCATTCACTGATGAAGTCTTAGACAATGTTGGAGGACAAGAAATCTATTCATTTACTGATGGCTTTTCAGGCTATCACCAGATAAGAATCCATCCAGACGACAGGCACAAGACCACATTTGCGACAGAATGGGGCTCCTTTCAGTATACGGTAATGCCCTTTGGTCTTAAGAATGCCCCAGCAATTTTTTCTAGAGTAGTTGTTGCCGTCTTTAAGGAATACATCCACCAATTTCTAGAAGTTTATTTTGATGATTGGACTGTATTTGGACTAGTCAAGAAGCACATAGGAAACCTGCGATTAATGTTTGAAAAATGTAGACAGCACCAGATTTCCCTTAACTTAAAAAAATGTATATTTTGTGCGCCTTTTGGTACGTTGTTGGGTCACATTGTGTGCAGACAAGGCTTGATGGTAGATCCTGCGAAGATCGCCATCATCGTCAATTTACCAGCACCTAACTCAGTAAAGCAGCTGAGAACTACACTTGGTCATACTGGGTATTACAGAAAGTTTATCAAGGGTTATGCCAAGATTACCGCACCAATGGAGAAATTATTGAAGAAGGATATCAAATTCCAGTGGAATGAGGAATGTCAGAAGAGTCTTGACGCTCTAAAAGAAAAAATGGTTACAGCACCTATTCTGGTATTTCCAGATTGGAACAAGCCTTTTCATGTTCATGTGGATGCATCTGGCATCGCACTGGGCATTATTCTCACGCAACCAGGCGAAGGGGGTATTGACCACCCTATCGCATATTCGAGCAGGAGATTGTCGACAGCTGAGAAGAATTACACCACCACAGAGAGAGAAGGGTTAGCAATGGTGTATGCCTTACAGAAATTTCGGCACTATTTATTGGGTGCCCCCGTTCAAGATGTTCACCGACCATTCTGCATTAAAGTACTTGGTCAATAAGCCAGTGTTAGGGGGAAGAATATGCAGATGGCTATTGTTGTTCCAGGAATATGATTTTGAAATCATTGTTAAGCCAGGAAGACTAAATGCAGGACCTGATCACCTGTCAAGGCTAGACTCAGGTGAAGAACCAAGTAATTTAGAGGACAACTTGCCTGATGCGCAATTATTCTCCATTCAGGTCGCAGATGAATATTATGGAGACATAATTCAATTCCTTACTACAGGGTGGGCACCACCTGAGTTTACCAAGCAACAAAAGAAACAATTAGTGGTGAAAGCAGCAGACTTCACCCTGATTGCAGGACACCTATATAAGTTAGGACCAGATGAAATCTTGCGCAGATGCGTTATGCCCCACGAGAAACAGACCATTCTTAAGGAAGCACATTCGGGCATCGCAGGAGGCCATTTCGCAGGGAAGCCGACCGCTCAGAAGATCCTAGCAGCCGGACTATGGTGGCCTACATTACATAAAGACAGTAAAGAGTTTTGCAGATCATGCGATATCTGCCAAAGGACAGGAAAGCCTTCCAGAAGAGATGAAATGCCGTTGCAACCACAGATAACGCTACGCGCATTTGATAAGTGGGCCATAGACTTCGTGGGTCCTATTAACCCCCCAGGAAAACGAACTGGTGCGAGATATATAATTACAGCAACAGAATACCTCACCAGGTGGGCTGAGGCAAAAGCAGTCAGGAATTGTGATGCTGCTACAGCAGCACAATTTATTTTTGAAAACATCATCACTAGATTTGGATGCCCAGTGACTTTGATGAGTGATCAAGGCACACATTTTTTGAATAGCACCATAGAAGCCTTGACAGAGGAATTTGAAATACAGCACCATAAGAGTACACCTTACCACCCTCAAGCTAATGGTACGGTGGAGGCTTTCAATAAGATATTAGAACATGCTCTTACAAAGATTTGTAACAGTCAAAGGGATGACTGGGACCTCAGAGTTAATGCTGTATTATGGGCTTACAGGACCACGTGTAAGAAACTAACAGGGCACACACCTTTCAGCCTGGTATATGGACAAGAGGCTGTTATGCCTATGGAATACATCTTACCCAGTCTAAGGATTGCTCAGCTTACAGAGATGGCTGACTCTGATACTTTAGAAGAGAGATTGGCACAGCTGCTCAATCTGGAGGAAGACAGATTTATCGCAGGATTCCATCAAAAAGTGCAGAAAGCACGAGAAAAAGCTTGGCATGATAGGCATATCAAGAACAAAACCTTTCAGCTTGGAGACTTGGTACTCCTTTATGACAGTAAGTTTATAAAGTTCCCTGGAAAGTTCAAAACTCATTGGTTAGGACCATATCAAATCCAGCAAATAACAGATGGAGGTGCTATACAGCTTTGTACTATGAGTGGGGAGTTTCTTCCTACCCTGATCAATGGCAGTCGGCTTAAGCTGTATCGCGAAGGCCATGCCACCTCCCAGTCCTAGCCCAGAAAGGAAGCTAGTGGTGCAGATGTTCAGTGTAGTTGAAATGAAGCATCGCACCCTAAGGAGTCTACACCGGGAAATGCATCAGATAAGAATTCGCAGCCAGTTTTCCTGGTGGTTGCGACAATTTTGGTATGAGGCGAGTTTTTGGCACTTTCCACTTCCAGACGATGCGATATCTTATCGCAGAAGACAGAAGACAGATTGATGCGATATCAAATTTTGAATTGATCGGAGGGCTAGTCACTTCGCCATCTGACAAGCATTAACTGCACGACTGACAAGTATCTGTTGTACTAAGATTTGGCAGCAGTACGACGATTCTTCTAGATTTGGAGAATCCGATGCGACACCACTCCGGCGCACAGTTTCCCAGCGAAATTTCAAACGGTGTTTGCAATAAATAGGCGCGGGGTGCTGTCTTGTCTATACATTAAATACCGCCAACGGGTCCAGTCACTGGTCCGTTGCCATTTGAAATTCCGCCTTATGATAAATACACGTTCTATTCAAAACACGGGGCTACTTGGTCATTTTCACTAAAAGGGTTGAGCGCAGTTGAGCCGAGCCAAGCGTATTCTTAGCAGAGTCCTGAGCAGGGAAACTAGAAACAGTTGCAGACTCTGACTTGCATCAAGATTAGCAATCATAGGAAGTCCAGAGTACCACAGGGGAAGGCGCCTCGCGCCAGACGAGCCTCTCGAAGACGTGTTGCAGAGATTCCAAAGGGGTGGAATTGAGTACGCTATGACTTCAGTTGTGGCGGAGAAAGGAAAGAAAATTGCTGCTGGATCTTCGACCATACGCCAGTCACCGAGAACCTTAGCTAATATGGAACGTAGCGAGACCCTGAATAGCACAGAGTCAGAAGAACCGGAGGAGGAACTTCCGGAAGAAGTTACAGTCACTACCCTATACTTCCCACCAAGAGTAGAGAATGCGCCAGCCATTGTTCTTCCACGAGACTTTAAGTATGAACTCATACTCCCGCCGCTGGATAACCGAGTGAAGGAAGAAGGTAACTTGTGGGGGAATATGCATGCTGTTAAGTTTACTGATTATAATCTGAGAGATTATACGCTGTACCCACAATTCCGCCGCGATCGTTATATGACGATTCAGAGGAACCCAAGGACACAGCACAATGAGTTCGTCCCCATGGACCATGTAAGCCATTTAGTACCGTCGGGACTGCTCAATCTCCTGGAGATCCCACACTTTGGACGGGGCCCGGAGGTCAATGCTGTGGTGCGGACGCTACTTTCATGCGTGCATGGCGGTTACTTATGGTTGGGTAACCGAATAGATGTCAATGTTGACCTCATTCACCGCATTACCGGTCTGTCGAAGAGTGGTTTTGACCCACAGATAAATATTGATGGCGCCACAAAGGATACCAGGCTCTCAACCAAGCAGGTTGCGGAGTATAAGCTGCAAAGAGGAGGTCGCGCCTACGATGTCAATTCAATACAGGATGACGCCTTGCGGTTTACTGTTAGTCTGTTGGCAGGAAAACTCCTTCTCAAGGTGAGGCCGAAGGAGGTCACAGGCTCAGTTATCCGCCTAGCGATCGAAGTCATAAACGGTAAACCTTACAACTGGAGTTTATTTTTGTTAAATAGTTTCTTTCAAGACTGTGCGCAGGCGCAGCAGGATCCACTTCACAGCTTCCACTTCTCGTGGCTGCTGATCCTTATGGCTTTCATTGGATGGAAGGAGCCGCCCCATTCGCAGTTCCCACAGCTGGCGCCAGGGGCGTGCAGAGGGTCGAGGTACTCCAATCTTTGGGCGAGTAATCACCCAGAGAAGCACAAGAATAATGCAATGGTATTCCATGAATATTATACGCTATTGCTTGAATCCGTCGCAACGATTCCGCGTGTCGACTCGCCGGTCGTTGATCTTTATCAGTCCAAGCTGGAATTTAAAGTCGACAGGGATAAAACCTACATCAGACCCAAAGGGTTCAGGAAACATAACGAATGGGCCCCCGGCCCATATCGCATGGAAATCCAGCAGGTCGAAGATACCATTAAGAACTGTTTCGACGAGGATATGAAACAAATGTATGATGATCTATCCTCTGGCCTAGTTCCAGTTGATCCCCCAGCCGCGGACCCAGAAGATGTTCAGGAGGTAGATCCTAAAGACAAAGAGAAAGAACCAATGGGTTCTAAGAGAAAGGCTATTGAAGGCCCTTCTCCGGTGCGAGCAAAGAAGAAGAGAACGAAGGCGGTTACTTCCGACGAACCGCAGACACCAGTCATGACAGAGGATGAGTATGATCTCATCGCCAGCCGAATACAGGAGAAGATGCGGGATAAATTCGCTGCGATTCAGTCATCGCAGGATCGTATGCGCATCAGCCTTGACAACAAATTGCGAGAGTTGAAGGCAATCACTGAGAAGACTGCTTCCATGCAGATTCAGCCAGCTCCAACTACAGTCGCAGAAAGTTCGCAGCCCCCTTCGCAGAGCAGAGAAGAAAGCATTGCAAAGAACCGCACGAACATTGTTCGTATACCGCCAGGAAGTATTAAGTTCCCTGTACCTATGGAGGTGCAGATGGTTCATCCTCTTGAGGTGAACCTACCAGAAGTACCTATGGATCAGTTGTATGAAATTTTCCAGCAGATAGGCACGGAGCTGAGGCACAGAGAACAAGTCACATATGAGCAAAATGTTTTGCTGTCTCATGACAATGTGCAGCTCATTGCGCAGCATGAGGCAGAGAGTGCCCAGTTGACGCAATATGTTCAGCGAGAGCAGGATGTCTCTCTTGTTTTAAAGAATATCGCAGCAGAGCTTCCGCAGTGCGATATCAGGCCTGAGTTAGAAATAACTCAAAAGATCAGAAAAATAGCGGAAAGAGCAAAGGCTCTAGATGAAGAGAAGAGAAAGATGGAGGAAGAATACGAAGCAAAGATTGCTGCACTAGAAGCAAATAAGCCACCTACTCCAGAGGAAATCCAAGAAGCACGAGTGCAAGCTTTCAGAGTTGTACAGACACAGATGCACTGTCGGGTGGAAGCAGCAGAGGCCATCCTGGAAGATGCATCAAAGGCATGGCTGGAGCTAGAGGAGCTCCCACAGAAAGCCCATCTCGATCAGCACATTAAGCACTGTGAAGATGCGATAGCAAAAGCTGAAGAAGAATACAAGGGCTTGAGTGCTCTTGCGAAGATAAGAAAGAAAGGAGAAATCACACAAATTCAGCAGCAGGTGCAGAAATACAGAGAACAGCAGATCAACCTGGCTAACGAAGTTAGCCCGCATGAAAGCAACATCGCACATCTGGTTGATGAACTGGAGCAAAAGGTGAAAAGCTTCGCCTCAAGTAAAGGAGTCATTGAGGGCACAGAGGACTCCCTGGTAACCGCTGAGCTGCTCAGCGCAGCGCAGGAAGAAGTAACACACATGGATGAAAGTATTAAAGCGCTTAAGGCACAATTCGCAGCAATCTCACGAGCAGCAAAGGATAAGCTTAGGCAGATGAATCAGGCTGTTGTTGCAAGTGGCTCGGGGACGAGCCACAAGTAAGTGTTAGGGGAGTTGTTGGAGAGAACTTCCGCAGCATTTAGGAAGCTGCTAATTTTGGGAAGGATAACTAATTTTGGAAGGAAAGTACCAATTTTGGCGGTAAGACAAAGATATCGCCGTAGCGCAAATTCCGGCAGGAATCACGGCGATAGGTACAGAAAAGTTAAGAAGATGGTACAAAGAAGAGGCCGAAGGGAGAGCTCAACCACCGCAATGAAGGCGCCGAAGATGAAGAGAGGGTTCAGCTACCCTCATAAAGACGAAGGACTACAGTCAGCGTTGCTTGAACCAAGAAGAAGCGACGGGCCGATGCATTAAAGACTAAGGACTGCAGGAAGCGGCGACAAGACAGAAGGCGGCCATGGAAGTACAGCCAGTTGACTGTAAGTGGTTAGGGTTGAGTCACTGTTGGGATAAGGCCCACAGTTTTGTAACTGCGATGAGACCTTCGGGCCATCTATATATAGTAGTCTTTTTATAGGATAAGGGGTTGGCCACATAGTGATAGAGACATCAGGTAGATGCTAGTGTAGTCTTCTGTTGTTGCAAGTCTGGACATCCCTGAGAATACAAGGGCCGACCTGTTGAGAGAGAGTGCAATCCGCAGGGATTGCGAGAGGAAGAGAGTGCACTGTAAAGGCAAGAAGAGAAAAGAGGTCTATAGAGAAGGGCTCCCACTGAGGTGGAGTTTCCCAGAAGACCCCTATTGTAAAGAGTGGAACGGAGCTGTGTTTATTCCCCAGAGTTGTAACAAGAACCGCAGTGCCCCTGGGCGTAGTCTTTGCCCTGGGAGTATCAATGTGCTTATCTAAGTAGCGCTATTGTAATTGTGTAGCCATTATTCTCATTTCACGTGTTTATGATATATATGAATGCTCAATCTGTTATAAGTAATGTACATGGTCGTCAGTTAACTTCTGAATGATGTATAACGAGTGCGATAATCGTAGCTAACCTCTTTGCGAACTAGATACTTGTTAAACAGAGGTTAATGTGCGAGTAAGAACTGAATATGAGGCATGAATGGTTTAATTAGACATTGCGCAAAGTAATGTTCTACTCAGTTACGTGTGGCGAGGTATCAAGGACCGACTTCAGTAGTGAGGGTTAGGCTTGTAGGCTGAATGCTGTTGCTAACTGCAGTACCAGGATAAGGATAGCTAAGACCACCTGTTAACCCAGGAAGCGGCCATAGTTCGCTTGCCGCAGGAGCTAGAAGAGCCAGATATTGCACCTACGATATCTTGGGTATCGCTAGACGGTTTCACCTAGGGAAAGACTTATCGCATTCCCTGCGTACTGCGATAAGACAGAGGTGTAGCCGGAGTAATGGAATGAGATAGACAGCTTCTGTGAAAGGGGTTAAGGTGGGTGTGAGCACCCTGGATGCCTCGGAACTTGGCTGGGGACACTTGAGTCTCCTGCCTCCCATTAGAATCACTTCGGGTGAGACTTCAGGTTGCTTCTGCGACCTGTTGCCGAAAGGGCCAGTGAGCTAAGGGTTCTGTTGGTCTAAAAGATTACCGCACGCCCGGGTCTGCCCTGAAAGAGGGGATAAAAGATCAACACTGTAGAATGGCTGACACAGGGTATATCCTTAAACATTGAGCACGACACAAAGTGACTCAAGCAGTTTCTGACATAACGGGGTAAATAAGTCTGAAATGTAAGGGACATTATCATACCCTCCATATGGTTGGAAGAATAACCAACCGAGGGAGTAAATAACTCGGAGGAAAGGTTCACCCTGAGGCCAAAAACTAAACCCGACCGCAAGATAGACTCAAGTAGGTGCTGTGTTCAAGGATAGAACTTGACTGAAACTGCCTTTGACAATGAAGATATGATATGTTTTTCCCGTTCCTTATTCTTTTTAGATAAAAGAATACCCTTCTTGTTGTTTTAATGAGTCCAAGAAAGAATGAAAACTCAATAGGTCCAACCATGTAAAAAATTTAACGAGCCCATGGGAGGAAGACTCAGTACCTTCTTCATAATTTAGAGAGTTCGAAGAAGAGATAGAAGATTACTCTATATGTACTGATCTCTGGATTTTAATATCGAGCCGAGATCTGTTCTTGCTCGCCGGTGTTTTCAATTTTAAGGAGTCTGAAAAACTTAAACAATAACTCCATATATCTGCTCATGGATTTTAATATCGAGCCCAAGTAGATTAATGCTCGCCGGTGTTTTCCTGTTTATAGAGTCTGAAAAACTTAAACAATCCTCTTTTCACCTATCCGTGGATTTTATATCGAGCCCGGATTGGTCTGTGCTCGGCGGTGTTTTCCTCTTTATAGAGTTGAAAAACTTAAACAGTCCTCTACTTACCCTCTCGAGGATTTCACATCGAGCCTGAGTAGGTGAATGCTCTCTTGGTATTTTCATGTTTAGAGAGTCTGAAAACCCTAAAGAGAGACTCCAAAAGGTCCTTTTTCATACAGTTAGTCTCCTCCTCCGAAAAAGTATAAAACAATGAAAGGAGAACTCTTCTAGCGCATACAGGAGTATACCTAGAGTATACCTTTTCCGTAGTTAATCCACTGAGGCCCGGAAAAGGGATAATTCTATACCTGAGTGGATGAGCCTTTGGATACTTTAACGAGCTTGAAGAGGACAAGTTTTCTCGGCTATCTTGTTTAGGTTTAAATAGTCCAAACAAGAGCTTAAAATGACTTAAAGGTCAGCTTCTAGGATCGTAGCTTCATGCCCTGCCAAGACTAGGTCTTCAACAAAATATTAGTCGATGCGGCAAAAATCTTAAATGATATATGAATTTGGAATGTTTAGTTAACTGACAAGGTCTATCATCAAGAAATTTGAGCTTAGGAGACGAATCCGACAATAATTAAGTGAAAATTGAACTTGGATCAGTGTTATACCTTAATTTGTGTTTCAATTGATTAATTAGGGTTTTTGAAAGTTTTTGAAACTATGGAAAATTAAAAATTATGGGTAAAAATCAAAATCCAATTTTATATATAATTTCATTGTTAAAAAATCAATTTTCAATTTGTGTTGTAGGGCAAAAATTGGGGCAACTTTTGCAAATTTCCAATCTCCATTGCGATTGAACCGGGCATCCAACCACCAAACTTCCTCCATCAAGTAAGTAGAAATCCACCTATCTTGCATTTCAATGGTTTATTTTTAAATTTTTGAGCAAAAATGGCTTGCAACACGATGCTCATAAGGTTTTATGCGCGGGCGCTACTGTGTATACACAAGAGTAGCGTACAAACGCAATGGGCGCTACTTTGCTCAAACAGAGTAGCGCCTACACACTACTGTGTAGTATACACAGTAGCGTACATACTTGAAAAGCTACTTTCAAGCGCCGAGACTCAAAATTTTTGGGGTTTTTGTGCAGGATGGTCTTACAATGGAGGGAAAGGGAGCATGAAGACATGGATAGGTTAGCCATGCAAGACCCGGCTACCCTCCATGCGCTCCGTAGATGCGGTTTGTTGAAATTTTATCGAACCATAAACATGCGGGCACTAAACAAGCTGTTTCGGAGACTAATTCAGTATTGGGATGTCGATATTAATACCTTCATCATCTAGGGGCAAACTCTTGAGCTTACCGTTGAGGAGATATATTTTATTACTGGTCTCTCAAGGAGAGGATATGTAATCAATCTGAAAGGGACTTCTCGTTTGGGTGCACGATCAGTGCAAGAATATGTAAATACATACTGTGTTGCCGGAGCAGAACAATCGGGAAGCCAAGTCCTGATTTCAACTATTGATGGTCTCCCGCTGAAAGTGATAGTGAGCATGATCAACCGGGTAGCCGGTAGTGCATCACAACACTTAGCTTCTAGGCATTTGATGCATATTGGTGTACAGTGCTTGCACGGCCATGTTTATGATTGGAGTACTAGCTTGTTGGCAAACATGAAGTATCAATTGACGGGTTGCAAAACTGGCACAATGAAGAATTTTGGGTACGGAAGTATTTTTTGTACTTTCTTCTTCGAGAGGATGCCTGCTATTAGTTTGGGGATGCCTCTACCACAGGTTAACCCCCGTGAGCCCAGACTAGGCCGTTGGGGTGACATTTTTTGTTAAGTTTAAACCAAATAGACTATCAAGATCACTGAAAGAAACATAATCACAAGATAGACACAGAATATACCCTGGGAAACCCTCATGGGGTAGAAAACCCAGCAAAGCTTTCCTCAATAAGATGATCAACCAAAATACAAGATGTGCTCCCTCCTACTTTGTCTCCTTAGCAAATCTCCCAGACAAGTGCGCTATCTTTCACAAGTGAGTGAGTGTGTCAAATGAAGAACATACCTCCTTTATTTATACACTACACTGACATGTATTTTACACAATTACATGTAGGCTCGTATTTAACCATTAGGTTAAATACCCTATTATAACTGACTGGGTCGACCCCCACATGGTGGGTCTAATAACCCTAGTTACCACAACCAATTCGGAGGAATAAACATCTCCGGATTCATAGTATAATCACATCGGAGGTATGGAACATCTCCAGAATAAATAATATACAAATATAATATTCTTAGAAGTTACAATATTCAACACTCCCCCTTTACGAGAAGGATATTATAACAGCATCCGCCGGAGCAATGAGTCATACATCATACATGATACATCTATATATCATCGGAAGCTTTCTTCAGTCCATCATCATCAGTAACTCAACTAGTTACGGGAACATCGACATCACTCGATCATCAGCATCGTCATCACATGATCAACATCGTCATCACACGATCATCAACATCGTCATCACATGATCATCAGCATCGCCATCACATGATCAACATCGTCATCACATGATCATCGGCATCGACATCACACGATCAGCATCGTCATCAGCATCATCATCACACGATCATCAGCATCGTCATCACACGATCATATTACAGGATGATCAATCCTGCTCTCTTTAGGACATAGGTCCATGGATGATACAATCCAGATCAAGTTCCAGGATGATCAATCCTTATCTCTTTAAGACAAGTCTCATGTCTAGGGACGATCTAATCCCAACCACAGTGCCAGTCCTTTTTCATACTGGATGTGACCTAGATCAGATCTAGGATTTACCGCCACAGAGCCAGTCCTCTTTCATACTGGATGTGTCACGTCTACAGAGACAGCCCTGTTTCATGCTGGATGTATCACATCTACAGATCCAGCCCTGTTTCATGCTGGATGTATCACATCTACAGAGCCAGCCCTGTTTCATGCTGGATGTATCACATCTACAGAGCCAACCCTGTTTCATGCTGGATGTATCACATCTACAGAGCCAACCCTGTTTCATGCTGGATGTAACCTAGATCAATTCTAGGATTTGTCACGTACATTTTGAACCGAGGTCCAGGGACGATCCAGTCCTATCATGTGCCTTTTGAACCGAAGTCCAAGGACGATCCAGTCCTATCGTGTACCTTTTGAACCGAGGTCCAGGGATGATCCAGTCCTATCATGTGCCTTTTGAGCCGAAGTCTAGGGACGATCCAGTCCTATCATGTACCTTTTGAACCAAGGTCCAAGGACGATCCAGTCCTATTGTGTACCTTTTGAACCGAAGTCAAGGGACGATCCAGTCCTATCGTGTACCTTTTGAACTGAGGTCCAGGGACAATCCAGTCCTATCGTGTACCTTTTGAACTGAGGTCTAGGGACGATCCAGTCCTATCATGTACCTTTTGAACTAAAGTCCAGGGATGATCCAGTCCTATCGTGTACCTTTTGAACTGAGGTCCAGGGACGATCCAGTCCTATCGTTTAGTTATCGGAGACCTCATGTCTACGGCTCACTTCAAAGGACCATAGTCCGAGGACGATCCAATCCTCTTACTTGTTCATTCAGGATTTAGTTCTCGGAGACATACATCTACGGCTCTTCTTTAGTACTGAGGTCCAGGGATGATCCAATCCCCTCACATGTTCACCAAGAACTTCATTCTCGAAGACATACGTCTACGGCTCAACTTTAGGACTGAAGTCCAGGGATGATCCAATCCCCTCACATGTTCACCAAGAACTTCATTCTCGAAGACATACGTCTACGGCTCAACTTTAGGACTTAAGTCCAGGGATGATCCAATCCCCTCACAACATGTATAACAAAACATGTATTCTCATCATCAAAACATGTATAACCAAAACATGTATCATCATCATCAAACATGTATATCAAGACATGTATCATCATCATCATCATCAAACATGTATCATCATCATCATCAAACATGTATATCAAAACATGTATCATCATCATCAAACATGTATATCAAAACATGTATCATCATCATCAAACATGTATATCAAAACATGTATCATCATCATCATCAAAAAAAATATAAGAGTCCTAAGTCTAAATAATTCTAAGTAACTAAGTGCAGTAAAAAGGTATCCTCATCATTGATGAGACAGACTAGTTATTAGATACTATGCTACTCCCCCTTTCGACGAGAGTCCCTTTTGAACTACACCAAGCTTGTCTCGGAAGTGTTCAAACTTTACTCGAGACAGAGGTTTGGTCAATATTTCAACAATTTGATCCTCAGTGCTTATATACTCGAGCTTGATAGCTCCTCTCTACACCATATCTCGTATATAAAAGTATCGGATCTCTATGTGTTTTGAATTATCGTGAAACACAGGATTTTCAGTCATCTTGATGCAGCTTTGATTATCAAACATAATCACAGTGGGATCCATTTCTAAGTCAAACACTCCAGATAAAAGTTTCCGAAGCCATACTGCTTCACAACTGGCAGAGCAGGCAGCTATATATTCTGCTTCAGCAGTACTGAGAGCCACACTAGATTGTTTCTTGCTGAACCAGGAAATCATGGCAGATCCAAGACCATAACATCCTCCTGAAGTACTTTTTCTGTCTGAGACACTACCTGCCCAGTCAGAATCTGAGTAACCATGTAACCTGAGTTCATGACCTCCGAGATAATATAGGCCAAAATCTAATGTACCTTTTAGGTACCTCATTACATGCTTTGCATCTGTTAAGTGGACCTTTCTAGGTTCTACTAGATACTGACTTAGGGTATTTACATCAAAGCATATATCAGGCCTAGTATTAGTTAAGTACATCAATGATCCAATGATTTGTCTGTATAAGGTTATGTCCACTAATTTTGATGAATCATTAACTAACAACTTCAAGTTGGAGTCCATGGGAGTGGCCATGGCTTTACACTCCAACATATCAAATCTTTTGAGAATCTCTACAGTATACTTACCTTGATTTAGAAAGATTCCTTTTGGTTCTTGCCATACTTCTAAGCCTAAGAAGTAGTGCATTAATCCGAGATCTTTCATCTCGAATTCTGAAGAAAGCTTCTTCTTGCTTTCAATAATTTGATTCTCATTTCCAGTTAGAAATAGATCATCTACATATAACAACAATATAACTGGTTCATCATCCATCACCTTGCGATAAAGATTGGGGTCAGCTTTACTTTTGGTAAAGCCCATGCTAGTTAAGAAATTGTCAATCCTTCCGTACCAAGCCCTGGGAGCTTGTTTCAACCCATATAATGCCTTTTTCAGTTTGCATACATGAGTCCTTCCGTCATTAACCTCAAATCCTTGTGGTTGCTCTATGTATACTTCTTCCTCAATTACACCATTTAGAAAAGTTGTCTTAACATCCATTTGGTGTAATTTCCACTTCATCATGGATGCAAGTGCCATGATAGTTCTAATTGAAGTATACCTAGCAACTGGTGAAAATGTTTCTTCATAGTCAATTCCCTCCTTCTGAGAGAATCCTCTGGCTACAAATCTTGCCTTGTATTTTTCAATGCTACCATCTGTAGCATGTTTTATCTTGAAGATCCATTTGGAAGAAACCACACTTTTATCTTTTGGTTTGGGGACTATATCCCAAACATCATTTTTCATTATTGACTGATATTCTTCTGTCATTGCTTCTACCCATTCTTTCTTTTGAGCTGCCTCTTCATATCTGGTAGGTAGTTGATCCACAAGATCACACATTAAAGCCATGTAGTTGGACACTAGCTTTGGTTTCTTTCTTTCTCTAGTGGAGCCTTCAGGAGCTCCATATCTTTCAGCCCCTTGAATAATATCTCTAGCCCATGCTGGCCTTCTTTTCTTAGATAAGTCTGAAATAGGAGGCTCTTGTGGTTCCAACATATCATGATCCTATGGAGAATCATCTTCAGGAATGGGCATAGCCTCTGTGATTCTGGGAGAAGTATCTTCTTCATAGATTTCTTCAAGTTGGCACTTCCTGGATTTCTTGAGAGCTGCTTCTTCATCAAACGTTACATCTCTACTTATTTCTATGTGATGAAAACCTGGAATGTAAATTCTGAAGGCTTTGGATGATTCACAATAACCAACAAAAATCCCCTTCTTACCAGAAGGGTCCAACTTGGTTCTCTTTTCTTTTGGAATGTGGATGTACACAGGACACCCAAATATTTTAAGATGACTTACCTCAGGCTTCTTACCTGTAAACACTTCTTCTGGAGTTTTGAAATCAAAAGCACTATGAGATAATCTATTTTGCACATATACTGTTGTCTTGGCTGCTTCAGCCCATAGATACATGGGAAGATCTTGGTCATGTATCATGGTCTTTACAGCTTCCATGATTGTTCTATTTTTCCTTTCAACCACCCCATTTTGTTGGGGATTGTATGGAGTAGTTAGTTCCCTTTTAATTCCAACTTCTTTACAAAAGTCCTCAAATTCCTTTGAGGTAAATTCTCCGCCATTATCTGTTGTGAGAATTTTGATTCTCTTATTTGATAGATTTTCTATTAGAGCCTTAAACTCTTTGAATTTTCCAAAGACTTCATTCTTACCTTTCAGGAAGTATATCCAAGTTTTCCTTGAATGGTCATCAATGAATGAAAGATAGTATTCAAACCCACTTAGAGAAGTGGTGGGCATTGGTCCACATACATCTGAGTGTATTAGCTCTAAAATTTTCTTAGTCTTTGTTTCACTCTTTGGAAAGGGGTTCTTGATATTTTTCCCTTTCTTACACCCTTTACATGAGCCATCATGATCAGCTTTCAAATCTGGTAATCCTATTACTACCTTGCTTACATAGGGTAAGGCTTTATAGTTGATGTGAGCTAATCTTCTATGCCATAGCTCACTGGGGCTAGAGATCTCATGAGCAAGGGCAGCTTCTGGATGGCCCTTGAGCTTATAGAGACCTTCTTCTTCTTCACCAATAACAATTGCATCTTTAATTGTCTTTCCTTTGGACCACATGAGTACTTGTCCATCTATGAAAGCTACTTTAAAACCTTTCTTATCTAGTGCTGAGATAGAGAGAAGGTTCTTCTTTAAACCTGGTACATATAAGATGTCTTTCATCTTCAAGGGTGTTCCTGAATCTAGCTTATAGCTAGCTTCACCAATTCCTTTGATGGGATATTGGTAGTCATCTCCTAGAGATACCTTTTGTGTAGAAGACTTTTCTTCAAGATTTGAGAAGGTCTTCCTTTGACCTGTCATGTGCTTAGAAGCACCACTGTCAATGAGCCATGTATCTTCTCCAGGAGATACAGATCCAGAGAGTGCAGAGAATAGAACATATTCTTCTGGATCTTCTTTCTTCACCTTATATCTTTTCCTTTTAGGCCTTACCTCTACCTCTTCTTCTTCTTCATCTTCTTCCTCTTCTTCTTCTTCACTATCATTTTCTGCCATATGTGCATGGTGTCTTTCGTGGACAAACTTCTTCTTTTGTGAAGGACAAAATCTGGAGATGTGTCCTAGCTTATCACAGTTGTAGCATTTGACTGTTGAAAGATCTCTTACTGGAAATGGTCCTTTTCTTTTTTTAGGTCTACAGAAGTGTTGAGATCCTTTGTGGTCAACTTTCTTGAGATGACCTATTCTTCTTCTTTTGGTATGGGTGGCCAAAGTTTGGTCATCCTCTTTGAGAAGAGCTTCTATGTTGGCTACCCTAGCTTCTTCTTGAACACAATCCTCCCATACTATATCAAACTTCATGCTCTCTTTCCTGGCACACATGGTTTGTATGAAGGATTCCCAAGGTCTAGTGAGACCATTGAGAGCAGTCATCACAAGTTCATCCTCATCAAGAGTATCACCAATTGCATCTAGTTGTTCCTTGATTTGTGAAACCCTTGAGAAGTAGTCTTGAATGGATTCTCCTTTGTGCATCTTGGTACTCTTCAATTGAGTCCTTAGATTCATCTTCCTATTGATGTTCTTTCCTTCATACATTCTTCCTAGGGCATCATACATTTCCTTTGGAGTCTTCTTGGAGGCCACTTGGGGAATCAAGTGGTATTTAATAGAATCAGCTATGATTCTCTTTGCCCTAATCAAATCCTTCACGTGCTTTTCTTTGGCTTCATCTCCTTCTGGTTCTGCAACTTCTTCCATGATATAATGAGCAAGATCATTCTCTTCAAGAATGAGACCAATTCTGTATTCCCATGCCTGGAAATTCTCTATACCTTCTAGCTTCTCTTCAAGCTTAGTGTTTGGAGCCATCTTCTCTTGGGGGAGTCCAAGAGACAGAGTAGACTTACCTGGAAATGTTACTTTTCACTTTTCCGGAATCTGGAACAGAATTTTATCGCACTTTTGGTAGAATTAGGGTTTGACTTTCCCGAAGTTCTACCCAACCAAAAAGTTCGATCTAGGGCTCAAAAGAATGGTCTTGAGAAGGGCTATCCAGCCATGTAATCAGAATTCAAAAATGCCAACTTTTTTCTGAACCCAAATTTTGACTTATCGCACTTTTGGTAGAATTAGGGTTTTGATTTCCCGGAGTTCTACCCAACCAAAAAGTTCGATCGAGGGCTTAAAAGAAAGGTAGTGAAGAGGGCTATCCAGCCATGTAACCAAAATGCAATAATAACAAATGTTTGCTGAAACCCTAACTTTCACCGGAGAGAGAGAGAGAGGTATTCTTACCTTGTGAAATATGTCCTATTCAATCTAGCTCTAATACCATGTTAAGTTTAAACCAAATAGACTATCAAGATCACTGAAAGAAACATAATCACAAGATAGACACAGAATATACCCTGGGAAACCCTCATGGGGTAGAAAACCCAGTAAAGATTTCCTCAATAAGATGATCAACCAAAATACAAGATGTGCTCCCTCCTACTTTGTCTCCTTAGCAAATCTCCCAGACAAGTGCGCTATCTTTCACAAGTGAGTGAGTGTGTCAAATGAGGAACATACCTCCTTTATTTATACACTACACTGACATGTATTTTACACAAGTACATGTAGGCTCGTATTTAACCATTAGGTTAAATACCCTATTATAACTGACTGGGCCGACCCCCACATGGTGGGTCTAATAACCCTAGTTACCACAACCAATTCGGAGGAATAAACATCTCCGGATTCATAGTATAATCACATCGGAGGTATGGAACATCTCCGGAATAAATAATATACAAATATAATATTCTTAGAAGTTACAATATTCAACATTTTTCTCCTCCTGGGTGGTGGGGAAAGTCACTATTGTTACCACACTGATGACTTCTGGGGGTGGTGGGAGAGGCAAGTACCCACTTTTGAGCAGTTTCCCTATGCTCGATTGGATTTTCGTCATGATCCAGAGCTGGTGCTTCCGCCAGGTGGAGCCTGGGGAGATATTGGTATGTTTAATTTTGAGAATTTATTTAATTTTTTCAAACTTTTCAAGTATTTTATTTTTATGAATGAGTTTCGAAGTTCTAATCAAGTGTCTTATGCAGATGTTGGGCCTGTTCGTCCTGAGGGCCATCCTACCATCTATGTGAGGCCAGCTGATATTTCCGCAGCGGATGCTATGTTGAGAACCCTGGAGAGAAAAATGAGTCGGTTGACTCATGAGATTCCTGCATGCCGCATGGACTAGATACCTGTTGACATGCAGGAAGATGTTGTTGGGGTGCCCCCAGCATGGCTTAGGGTGCTGCGGCGAGTTGCTAGACTAGTGATATGCTATCGCAATGCGGTAGATGATGAGGAGGTTCCTCCTTCTCCGTAGGAGAAGAAAAACATTATATGTATATATTTTTGAGGCTACCATGCCCAGCTTTTGTACTTTTATGACTTGACTTGAGAGACTCATGACTCAAAACTCATAATTTTTGATACGGTACCAGTTATATACAGTATCGGTTATTTACATGTGTATGCGTTTAAATTTTACGTGTGTAATGTTGTTTATAATGTATGATGCAAATGCCAGTCTAACACATAGTTTGCTAATGAATCAGCTAAAGTGTTTAAACTTTTCGGAATGTGTTCATATCTAATAGAATGAAATTGTCTTTCCAATATTCTAACTTGTAGAAACTGACGTAGCAATCCTGGATCCCTGATCTGATAGACACCTGTTAACTGAAAAACAATTAATTGTGAGTCAAGCCTTACCTCCAGGTACGAAATGTCATGACTGAGAGCATCTCGGAGGAGTTCTATAACTGCACTGTATTTAGCTACATTATTCGTGGTAGGTCCCAAACAAACCCCCCCCCAAAGAAACAAGTTGGTCAGGCAGGTGAGTAAATGACCCAAGCTGCTGCAGCCAATTGACAAGTGTGGCGACTGGCGCCATCAGCGAATCCTAAGAAATGTGTGGTTGGACATCTGGTACAACGAAACGAGAAACACACATAAGATCACTTAATGAACATAACAAAACTAGCTTTACAAAAATATACAGCTATGTTAAAAGAAAAAGTATCTCAGCCTAGGCGTAGTACTTCTTCAGGTAGGGTCAATGCCTGGATCCTCCTCAGGAGGCCGGGCAAAGGTGTTATGGAACTCACGGAAAAGAATTGGTATATGGGATGATCTCAATCGAGATAACATCCCATTTCAAAGAAAATATTTCCGTTGACCCCAGTGAAATGTTCACATGCGATGTATGTAATCTATTTGCTTCAACAATAGCAACTTGTGAAGGAGTGAGACCAGTATTTTCATCGGGTGGTGAACAAAATTCACCTCTCTCTAACAAGTTAAGAAAAGGAAACAAGAAAGACACACGATCTATATGTTCATGAGGATGGTCCGAGTCGTTCAAAGCTTCTAACATATTACTCATCAGAAGGTGAAGTAATTCCTGAACTGTCGAGAGAATGGATCGGGTCAGGTGTCTGAGTAGTGGCACAATCTATGTTTGACTCGACAGACACCAATTGAGTCGGCATATCTTCTGTTGTAGTTTGATGAGAATCCAAGTGGGTAACTTCTACAACAGAAATGGGCACGGAGGGGTTTGTATCAGTTGAGTGAACTCAGGGTCAGTCGTTGAACTAACCATAGAAGTTCTAGACGATGAACATCCCTCAGTCCCAACAAATAAAGTAGGAGCAGGTAGGTCAAAAGTGCCAATTAGTGATCTGAAAATTCCTGCTCCTAAACTCTCGCCAACTGGGGTGGTTTGATCAATCAAAGGGACTGTGGTTTCGAAGAAGTCTGGTGTTTTCTTTGAGTGAAAGAAAGTTGATCGACTGTAACGATCTTACCTTCAAATGGGAACATGACCACTCAAAAAACTGTCGATGCTATAGCTTGCATGGCATAAGTCCAACTCCTGCCCAATAACATATTTGTAATCGAGCAGAGTGTCCAGAACTTCTATCTCAACAGCAACTGTCTTACCTACCAAAGTGACATTAAATGATGGAAAAACTCCATGTGGATTGAAAGTTCTGCCAATCAAATGCAGTAAGCATTGTGTTGGAAGGGACTAACTCAGGAGAACCTAGATTCTTTCCAACAGGAAATCGACACTCACGCAAGTTGACACTCCCTCATCTACTACAGCTCGTCTAATGGTCATTGGACCATGAAACTGACCTCAATCTGGAGGGAAACATGATATGGCAACCGGTATTTGACATCAGTCATGTCAAATCGCGCAGAGATGTTGGAGGACTCCATACTCCCAATAGCTTCCAGAAGTGCATTTCGTTGCAATGGACAACTCTGCAAGACTTCTAGAGTAGACATGGCACAAGGGGTTTGGGCTAGATCTTCAACCACATTGTAGTTGGAAGCATCCCGTGTGTTGGGATTGTGCGATTCCCTCTTCAAGACACCTTTCGGAATCTTGGGCATTGGGTCCACAGGTATGTGGAGTGGAGTGGAGGATTCCACAATCTCCTTATCCTTTTTCTGCGCTTCCAGGGTATAGTTCTTGGCTCTAGTTTGCAAAAGTGCATCTGAATTAACCATGTTTATAAAATGTTTGATCAACCGAAGCGTGCGAAATGCCCCCCAGTTTTAGAGGGTGCCAGAAGTTGAGCCATGCCCTTTAGGAAATGGATCTTTCAAGACGGCAGGCTTCTTCTCTCTTAGAGCTTCTGGGATTCTTCTAGTAGAGGGCATTGGTGGGTAAGGTGGTTCTGCTTGCAAAGTTTACAAGGGAACTTAACCTTCTTTTTCTTCCTTGTTACCCTCTTCGGCATTGTCTTTTTTGGGCTTTTGTTGGTTCCCCTCTCCTTTCTTTCCCTTCTTTTGTTGTTGGGCTACCGAGGGCCCTTTTGATTGTTCTGAACCTGATTGACAGGCTCAGACATAGAAGGAGAGGTTGTGACGGAAGCAATGTCTGCAGTCGAATGTTTGACAGTTAAGGCTTGGACCTGTTTGGTCAGTGCTTCGAAGGCTGCAGAGTTAACTGAACCCACTATGCTGTCAGCATGTGGTCCAGTTTTGGGTCCTTCTCAGATCAGTGTTTGATCTCGGTGCGTCAGGTATAATCTGGTACAGTAAACCAGATTGTGCATATACAAGGTCTAACTGTTGAGTCCTTAAGATGGCTTCTTCTTTATTGGATACTCCAGATGTCGCTACTTCCTTAGAAATATAAGGAAGGAGTGATTTCAAGTACCACTCAAGCAGGAACTCTGAAGGAATGTTGGCCTTTATGAGCCTCTTCGTCTTTGCCACTCCTGAATGTGGTCAGATAAGTGAGTGGCTTTGTTTTGTCTAAAAGTAGACAAAAGTTCTGTTCCGGCATCATACCGAACAGGAAGCTGGAAATGGTTCAAAAAGACGGTTGCTAGGTCCCCAAAACTAGAGAAAGTAGCCGCAGGTAGTTCAATGTACCATTTGGCTGCAGGACCAGTTAAGGTCCTTTGAAACAATCTCAATCTGATGGAATCCTCGTTTAAGGAATTGGAAGAACACCAAAGTGGAAGGTAGTGACATGGTCACCAGGATATTCACCTGTTTTTCCTTTGAATTTTGGAATATACGAAGGTTAATTTGGTGGGAACTGATGGCCACGTGGCATTATGACACACAGGATCATTTGTCAGTTTAGAAAGGTCTGGCAAATTCAAAGTTTCCAGAAAAGGTAGACGAGGCCGGTAAGATGATGCTTGATAAGGGGAACCACCCATCGTTTGTCCCATGAATTGTTGGTAGGGGTTTCCCCCCAGCCATCTGGCGATAAGGGTTGCCCCCGGCCATGTGCTGATTAGGAGTTGCCACCTACCAACTGTTGATAGGGGTTGCCCCTAGTTAACTATTGGTAGGTGTTGCCCTTATCTATTTGTTGGTAGGGTTTTCCCCCTGCCAGTTGTTGTTGTTGTACGAAAGAGTTATTAAAATTTCCCCACCCATACGAGAGTGGATTAGTGCTTTGCAGGTTCATCCACTGTGGCTAGGTGTTAGCCCGACCATATTGCTGGTTAAAGATATTACCCCCTCCCCCCTGAGAATAAGGAGAAAGGGGTGTTACCTACAGGCATGTTACCTTGATTCAAGTTAGGGCCTACAAAGGTGTTGAAACCAGTAGAAGCTGATGTGAACGGTTGCAGTCATGGTACCCATGACTGGCATGTTTGCAGAAGCACTTGGTCCTACCACAGGTGTGGAAACCCAAGTACTAGGAATCTGATATAACGGTTGGGACGTAGAAGGTGTTACACAGTTGGCCATACTGCTAGGTCCAATAGTAGGTGTAGGAATAGATGCCATCATTGTAAAACTAGGCATACCTAATGTACTAGTGTTGAAACTGAAAGATGGAGTAGGCATAGATGTGGTTTGTGCCTGACTAGGTGTAGCAGTAAAAGAAGGGTTAACTATGCTGGTATTTATACCTAAAGTAGGAGTTTGGGGAACCCCCTGTTCACCTCCTGAGTTAGACATCAGATGATCGGGAAAGGAAATATCTGCACTGAAAAGAGGCTATTGGAAACCAACAGGTGACAGAAGCGGAATTCTAGTATTGGTTAAGGGAGGATTGAAAGGAGTTCTATACTTCGCGGAAGTAAGATCTTCCATTTCAACAGTACTAAAGTGTTGCTGATCTGTGATACCTGGTAGTGGTTCCTCAGGAACCTCAATTTCAAGGTTTTCTGTTACAAGTATTTCTTCAAGCAATTCTATTTCAGAGGTAATTTCTGAAGAAATACCGGGGTTTACCCGCTGTCGTCTGGCTAGTTGTATAGGTTCTGTCCTAACTGGTGGAAGGTTTTGAATCCTTCTCTATCTACGGAGTTGTTGATTCTCCGTGATTATAAATATAAAATAACAGACGAGAACCTGGTGGCCACTACAACTAGGGGGCAAACAGCATGCCAACTAAAAAAATTCCTAAGTATACAAACCAGTCAAACAAAGGTGCCTTCCGGAGAAGAATCTGGGATGATGAGGGCCCAGAACAGATCAACAAAGGAAGAAAGATAGTTACCCGGGGTCCACAATACAATGACTAAGGGTGCAAGCGCTGGAATCACCCAACCGCCCTCCTAAAGACCTGCACGGGGTTTCCTCCCACATCTGTCTTAGGTACAACAGATATACCCTCTACTGTTACCTATGTATGAACCTAGAAGTCTGATACTATGGATACCACAACACTGAAAATTCTTGGGGGAACAGTCACCGATCGAATCAGAAAACGTGGTCAGGGTAGCTAAGCCCGAAACTCGAAAGAGTCCCTAATACGCAATCCGATCCTGGCATATGCTCGAACAGTAAGTAGGAGGAGTATTCCCACAAATTGATCTCGCAATGACCTACTGCATAGATCCCAGGCAAATTTTGAGTGAGGTGGGTTTACCTATGATAGTCTCACTACGATTTTTGCGCAATGTGTGATCTTGGGTGGTTTAAGGTGATTTAAACCCAAGACCCTAACCAAAACTAGTTGGTGTAGTGTAACCTAAAAAGAAAAAGTTTCTAGTTCATTTTATTAACAAATTTTAGGGCTTTTATTACGCAAAAAGGATAGTGGGTGTGTGAGCGTGGTTATAACAAGAAAACAAAAGTGCAAATATAATTCAATCTTTCCTACAACAAAGCTTTTTCACTTTTTATATCTACTTCTTTCCAAAACTGAAAATCTAAGCAAACTTACTTAAAATTTTTTGTTTTCTTTTTTGAAATTATACTAAGCTATTTTGCAATAACCGAAACAAGTTCTACTTAAGCTTAAAATACCAAAATTTTTTGCATTTTCAATAAACGAAAAAGAACTATGCAAAAATGGAAAGCCAAATAAAACTTTTTATGCAAAGTGTGTAAGTATGGCTAAAAGTTCTTAGGCCTATCGCTGTCGAAACCCTAGCTCGAGAAAGACTTGATCTACAGGTTTTTTACTAAGAAAAATCCTCTAAACTTGGACACCAAGTGGGAGAAAACAAAGGAGAAAAACACCAAAGGACTGACCTAAAGTGTCTAGCCCTAGCAAGACCACAAAGCCAAGCACAAGTAGACAAGCAAGCTTCCTTACTAACACAAAGAAACTGAGAGATGAAACTAGCCTACAGCTGTTTAAAAAGCACTTGTAACCAACAGAAGACAATGAGTCTAGGAAGAATGAAACTTGACCAAAAGGAAGCCACCCTAGAGGCTCTACCAAGGACCAAACCCTAAACAAAGGATGGAGGTAGTAGAGAGCAGACAACGTCACCACAAACAACAGATACAGGGGTATACAGGTTTGTAAACTGGCAATGAGTAGTCAGGGTCTAAAAGGGTGAAAATGTTAGTCACCAAACACCACCAAGTCTTCCAAAAAGTCAATAAAAAGTCTCAAAAGTCCCAAAGGTCAACAAGTGGTTTAAAAAATGGAAAAACCTTCAAGAGAAGGTTCTTATGACTTAAATAACAGTTAAAACCTCATGCAACAGTCCAAAGGATCCCACAGCAAAGTCAGCAAATCATAAAAAGGGCTAACAAACAAGCAAAGCAAAAACAGGTTGCTTCAGAAAGTGTACCCTACTGTGTAGTAGGGAAACTCGCACCCAAACAGAAACGGGCGCTACTGTATATATGGAACAGTAGCGTATGGGCGCTACTGTATATATACCAGAGTAGCGCTCATATCTCAAAGACTTGAAAACTGACTCTGGAAGGTATCAAAAACTGATGAAAGCAGGAAAGAAACAAGCAAGGGCTACCTATCAAGTTTCTGGACACATCAAGGAAGTCAAAACAAACTGAGAAGACACACAAGAACAAGGTTTCCTAAAGCCAAAAACTCTATATCCCCAGTGGAGTCGCCAGTCTGTTGGCGGGCATTTCTACCCTATAGCAAGGAAACTACTGCTATCAACTTGGTTGGGGTGACAGGTAAGTGTATTGATGCTATTACATAGGCATTTACAAAAAGAAATAGATTGTAGATTTAGGGAACACACCTTTTAACCGAAGTCTGATCCTAGCCTTGAATCGGTCTCGTGTCTAGCTTCCGAATCTACCTTTCCTTCAGCAAACCTGCAACAACAATACCTTTCTCAAAACATTTTGGGCAATATATAAATCTTGACATAAACAAAAGCAATGTTTAACATTCAGCATTGACCAAAATAAATCCAATTTAAAATGCCATTTCCTAACACATTCAAATTGGAACAAGAAAAACACTTCAACCTTTATTTGTCAAAAAGTGGAATGAAGTACAAGTTTACCTGACAATGAAGCAGGCTCCTGCAACTAGATTCTGGGCTCTGGCTCTGCTCTGGCTTGGCTGTCTTCAACATCAACTTCTTCAATGTCTTAAAATTTCTCCATTAACTCATCCTCTAGCTTTTCTAGCAATAATTTCTAACCTTGCTCCTTTAACCTTCTTGGTATTTATAGGTTCAAAGAAGCAGTTCAGGTCGAGATGTAGTTATGGAGGAAGTTGGGGGAGTTAGGAAACTTCCATCAACTAATCCTCCTCGATGAATTAATATATTTTTTAATCATCTTTTAATGTGTACGCGACTCTTCTTCAGTGAAGTAGCGTATAGGGCGCTACCCTAATGTTTAACAACTAGTGCTCAAACGATTTTAAATGTCGAGCGCTACTTTGCTACACTGGAGTAGCGTATACTTGGATATGGGCACTACTATTATACAGTGGAGTAGCGTATGGGCGCTAGTCTCTTTAAGTAGAGTAGCGCTCATATCTTAAAATGCTATTTTTTGTGGTTTTCCAGTATTTTCAGGAAATGGAATGAGTTTTCATATGAACCAAGGTCAACATGCTCCTCCATCCAAATTGTCCTTTTGTGTGATCAGCAGCTCAGGGTGATCACGGACAGAGAGGTGCAATTTTGACCTATAACACTCTCAATGTTGTTATAAATGTATGGATAAGTGATACCACCATGTTTTGCACAACCTCCTCATCAACCTTTCGATATTGTAAGCGCGGAGGTGCAACAACACATCTTGTTATGTCAATGGAAAAAACTTTCTCATCGAAAAAGTATTTGATCTGATGTTGTTGAACTTATTTTGAAGTTTCGAAGTTCTTAGTCGCTTTCCACAGCATCACTTTAGAAGGACTTCCTTTGAGTTGTTTCAAGGTAGATTTCCCCACATCTCTTAAAATATATTGGAGAAATTCTCTTCTGTTGTACATTAGAATCTTTTCATGGCATACCGTTATTGGCCCCTTATTAATATTCATATAATGTAATACAGAGGAATTTTTCCTAGCCAACATTCTTTTCCTCCATACCGACAAAATTCCTTTCTTCAAGGATGTCGCGGTATCAATTCCGGAACGATTAGAAACAACATACAAGGGAAAAACCCACCCTTGCTTCGCACAGGAAATCAGATCTAGATTAGGACCATTTTTCATTGGATCTGGTCGATAATCAGAAACCATAAGATCACACTATATAAGACCATACTTTTCACCAATGATCGCTTCAACTTGAAATCACAATTTTTTATCAGAATCAACGGGTTCTGCATATGTCAATATCCCAGCTTTAATCGACTTTCCCTCGAAATCCAAGTAGAATAGATATATATCTGGGTACAAATTATCTGGTTCTTCCATCTCAACATACCATCCATTTGTGAATGGCGGAAGGTAGTGATCTTTTGTCAATTCAAAGCAAGGGATTTCCTGGTTGTTACTGAGGCTCAACAAATCAACCATGCTTTATCTGCAAAATAGTCAATATTAAGTAGTCAATATAAGAATGCATACAATGTCTATAATTATAACTTAGTGTTTTAATATTAGATGTATACTTGCAAATGTTCATGCTAATGATTGATGGGTAGGGAATGACCCCTCATTTTCAAAATCAATTGATTGATTAAGATCAAATCTGCTAGCATTATCCATGAGAGATAGAATGCACATTTTATAGAGTCGTTTGGGATAAGGATCGATCATAGAATGAGCGATCATCATAGAAGGGGCGGATGATCCTTCTTGTTTATGTGTATGAGTTTATCACATGTTTTTTATTCGCGTTTATGTGAGTTTTTGTGCTTAATTTATATGTATGTGAATGGTAATTGCACATTGATTAATTGGAATGCAAGTGCGTGATTGTGAAGAAGAAGCACATAGTTTGACTAATTCGTAGCAAGCTGGTGAATACATTAGATATTCAGCGTAGTTCTGTATACTGCGATAGCTTCCAAGTGCGAAGTCATCTAGTGTTCTAGTTGATGTTAAATAGAATGTTATGCGAAGATGGTAATGACATCTGTGCATCGCCATGGTTAAGAGAATCTTGATTATGCAACCCCCATATTCGCTTCAAGTTAGACTTCACCCTTTTTACAAGGTGATGCTGAAAGGTTGGTTGACCCTTATCTCAGTCTTCTTCCAATGTTCACCATCCTTCATATACATGAATTGACACCCTCACCTTCGGAGGTTGAATATTTTTACAATTCTCTCGTAAATGAAGGCTATGCCGAAACTTCTTGTACCTAGGACTCGTTTCGTAATAGTTCAATACAATAAGAAGGGTCGGTCAATCCTTCTTTTGTTTACCATTCTGCATACGGGTGAATTCACAATTCTCTACTAAAGGAAGGGGCGACCGATCCTTCTTGCTAGATGTCAGGAGTCAGGATGTAGACAGGGGCTAGATCGACAGTTTATAATAACTACACAGATCCAAGGTGTGAGGAAGGCAGCATTTGAGAGATTGAAGACTGCAGAAGGCCGTGGGGCTAAGCATGGAAGGAGATCAACAGTACCAGATCGATCATGCAAGATGGATAGCCCAAAGAAATTCCTTTATCCCTAGAGCTGCAAGACTGATAGGAAAGGATAGATAATATAAAAAATGGAATGCACGAGGATCTTAGTACTGTTTTATATGAAGCCCCCTTCCTCCCTTGGTCAAGGTCAAGGGGGCAAGTTAATTTAGATAGACTCAAATAGAATCTTGCACCTTGGTGAATGCACATTCTATCTGGGACCAAGTCCAACAAAACTGATGCAATAACTAAACAACTAGCTCAAAGAAAAATTCATAGAATCAGGTAAGAGAGCTACGATGGAATGTCACATTACACATATGGAACAAAGTTATATTCATTTTGAATATTTGATATAATATAAGCAAAATTAATCTAGGGGTTTAATCTTGCTCCCATGCATATTGCAAGAAAATTTCCCACTTCCATAGGTATGTTCTTCCTCCATGAGATTAAATGAGCTAAGCCTTAAAATTGGACAAAAGTATTTGCAGGCCATCCGATAATTTGAAAATATTTATGGTATTAAGAATGGAATTTAACTGCATTGAATAGATGGAAACCTTAATTAAGCTTGGACAATTATTGGACAACAAGCTCTACAAATCATACAAAGATAACAAATAAAAATTATTAAAGAGTATTGATTAGATTGTTTCTTATCTCTTCTTTCCCACTAGACCAAATCATTTTGACAGTAACTAAATGGCTACCTTGCCTTTGTTAAAAATTGCCATGAAATCAAGGGGTGACTGACCCTTCTTCTACCAAGTATTCTTTTCATAATATTTCTAGACTGCAAGAAGGGTCGACTAATCTTTCTTGTCTTCAACATTCTAGATATAGGTGTTCACAGTTTTATACTAAACAAAGGGGCGACCGATCCTCCTTGTAGCCAATCTTTGTTCCCCACTATTTACAATGGATGTAGGGAGTCGAGAATTGTTTTCCCATCCCACAATCTGCATTCCAAGTTTTGGGATAGTGGTATTGATGGAATGTTTTAAGAAATATAGGTATCTGCAATCCGCAACATATTTGCATCTTCGGTAAAGGCGATGAAATCCTCATGCGGGGTGCAAGAAAGGTCGACCGACCTTTCTTGTGCCGAGTATTCTGTTAAAAATAGTTCTAGGATACAAGAAGGGTTGGTCGATCCTTCTTGTGTTCAACATTCTGGAAACATGTGCATTGTAACCTATAGGTGTCGCCTGTTGGGACAAATATTGTTGATATGTTATAACTTATCCAATATACCGATCCCAACTATAATTTCATTGCGGAAGTCGGAAGTCTGGAATTGTTGTCCCAGCCTAGGCGGGTTGAATAATTTTACAATTCACTCGTAAATGAAGTGTCGGACGACCTTTCTTCTGCCGAGTATTCTGTTCAAAATAGTTCTAGACTGCAAGAAGGGTCGGTCGATCCTTCTAGTGTTCACCATTCTAGATACAGGTGAATGGTTGGATATATTTGTTCACAATTTTATAATAAATGAAGGGGTGGCCGATCCTTCGTGTCGGAGGTCAGAAGTCAGGATAAATATTGTTTATACGTTATAACTTAGCCAATCTCAGTTCTAGGATGAATTCTACATTAATTTGGAAGAAAGAACATTGACAATATTTAAATGTGTGGATCAGAGCATATAAAATGAATTATAACCTAGGTATTATAGTCAACTACAAGGCAAAGCGATGAGATGGTGTAACACGAAATACATCCACAAAAGAGAAATTAAAAGACTGAAGAAAGTAAAAACATATGAATCTCTGTTTCGGATATACTTTTACTTCTGTTCTTCATTAAAGTCTTCAAAAAATATTACGACACTGTATTTTTTTGCTCTCGGATCCAACCCCTATTACTCTGTAAAATCAAAATTTATACAAAATGATATTTGAAATCATCGCTAAAAAACGAAATTTCAAAGAAATCTCTCTGATCCAACCCCTATTTTCTTGTTCAAATTTGAATAAATTTGCCATTTATTTCAATCCTTCTACTGTTTGATGATCAAAAGCCTTTTTTCCATTTAGATGTCTCCTTTGCGATATAATTTGATGAGGATCATAATTCATCCTTTCATCCTCTTGGAAATCCATAATATTCATTAATTTTTCTACTACAGAGAGGGTTTCCTTATTCTTAATGATGAATGGACAAAATTTAAGGGGGAATTTCACATCAGATGCTTTTTTGAAAGAACAAAACTGTTCTTCTGAATGCAACCTTTGTCTAATAAATTCCAAGGCAAAAACCCTCGTTGTTAAAAAGGATGGCAATAGATATGGTGGTCCAGTAAAACCAAACACCCTAATTATAGTATGTTCTCTATACAAGAACCAATCACCTGTTTGTCCTTCTGGTGTACGCTGCAAAGTTTCTTTTTCTTCTAACACTCGAGGCATTTTAGCATTAAAAAAAATTCTGTAAATTTCTTCCATGATTTTATGGGTGAACTCAAACATATTGACCTATTTAGTAAGTTCATGAGAAAATATGGTACCAAGAAACTTAGATTTCGAAATGTTTGAACAATATGACCGATACCTGAAATGGTTCAACTGGTTGAAATTCACCAACTAGACATGAATCGCTTAAGCTAGGAATTCATCAAAATTAAAACAACACACCGAACTCGACTTTGACTCTGGTGAAATTACTTGGAGAATGAAACCTAACATAACTTCTGTGATTCGACTTATCACTATCTAGACCTAAAATTTGACTCAACAAGGACAAAACTAACTCAGTATCTCACTGAAAGACATCAATACTCAATGGGAACGATAGGTTTTCATGCAACTGACCATCTTTCAAGACTTGTAATAAAAACTTGTCTTTTTCTTTAGGACTGTTGTTTCTATAAAATTTGCCAAATTTTCTTCGTTAAACGACTTAGGGCTTTTTGGAAATGTTTCAGGTAAACTTAGAACCTCACGAATAGTCTGCGCATTTACTGGGCATAGAATTTTGGTCATTTTTACATTAATGATTACCCTTTTGCCCCGCGAATAATTCACCGCACACCAACAAACAAATGCGGGGAAGTGTAGGGTTTGTTCGACACAAAAATAGTACAGAAAAGAACCAAAAAAATTAAATACATCTTTTCCCTACAACTTAAACTCCATTAATTTCTCCTTAAACTACGAAATACTACACACAGACAAAACAGGGTCGAAAACAAGGTCAAATACAAGCTTCTCATTTTCATCTGAACTTTCATTGAAGGGAAGAAGGTCTTGGGTTTTCGCCATTTGGGACACAAAATCTAAACACTGAGGGTTTTGAGCTACCTGTGTACTGTGAAGTGAGCTTCTTGGGTGTTGTTCCAGTTGATGAAGACAACGACATGTTTCCCGCGAACTGTTCTTTTCCTCTAGGTAATAAGCGACAAAATCATTTTTTAAAACTTCAAACAAACCTTTTATAGAACATATGCTTAGGTGGTTTCCGAACTTGCGATGAGCGGTTTAAATTTAACCTCTTTTCATAGCGGACTCCACCAACGCTTTCCACGTGGTAAGCGATTTAATTTCTTCTCTACCTTTTCCAAGTTTAACCACCATGCACTTTCTAGCGCGGGAACCCATTTGCACCGTCGATTATCTGTGTGTGTCTGTCACGTTGCTACACGTTCGCAACTTTTGGTGTGAGTCATCCAATTTTTTAGCGCCTTTTCCACCTTCGACCTTGGAGTGAGAGATATTATGTAGAGACCTTAGAACAGTGACAATGTTTGTAGTGTTCCTCTCTATAAACATTAATAACCCAAGAATCCATATAGAATAAATTTAAAAAACATAAAGACAAAAATGCTAACATTCTGAAGAAATCACATGTTTGATGAATAATACCAATTCTAGACATTGTTTGTAGATGGGTTTGTAGAAGATCTAGTGTAACATGGGAAGAAGTCGATGAAGAAGAGGGAGAGATGACCATAAGAGATAAGAGAAGTCTAAACAACAAGATCAATCTTCCAAGATGGCATTGATGGCATTGAGATGAAGCATTAAAATTAGGAAAAGAAGGAGAGATCACATGTCGTAGCAATAACATCTAAGGTTGTGTTGTTTTTTTAAATAACCCATTTCCTATTAGCTCCATAATTATATTATTCATGTTTGACTATTAATAACTCGAATGCTTCCAAATGGCTCCAAATGCTTCTGATTTGGGTCTCTAGGTGTTTGAAAGATAGTAGGACATAAAAAGTGACAAAATTTGCATTGTTCCTCTCTACAACTTTTAATAAGCAATGTCTAACCGAGATAAACCAAGAACCCATATAGAGGAAATTTTAGAAACATAAAAAATACTTAACAATTTGAAAAAAACATTTGAAAAATATTCATAACCGTTGAGATTGAATTGACAAGTAATCAAACTTCTAATAGAAAAACAAAGGTTGGATGCAAATGGAATACAATCTATGCAATTTCCAATGAATACAGAGATCGATAAACACAAAAGAGGAAGTGAATCTAAAAAATATGTTCATGAATACAAAAACTATTATCTTTAATCACTTCATTAACGAAGGCCACTTCTTTGAAGCACTTTGCCACTTGAAAGTGGATGAAAAAGTGCAAAGGTAACATTAACCAAAGCTAAAGCTATAGCCAATTTGTGAGCCTTTAGACAATTTTAGAAAGTGATTTTGACAACTACGCTTTCTTATGCTTTTAGTAAGCCTTAGTTTCTTGTGTTTTTCAACTAGAATTTAAGGCATTCTTTACGTTAAATTCTTGTTTAATGTCCCCAACTTGGAACATTTCCCAATTCAGTCAATTTTAAAAACTTGGACTAGTGAAGCCTCAAAATGTCCCAAATGGTCCCAAATGCTTTCAAACTATGTCTAGAGTGGATTTAGGTGTAATGTGACAGATTTATGAAGCTATTATAGGCATGGAAACTTCCAATAGACTTCAACCACTTGCATTTACAATTAGAGAATGAAAGGAAGAATCACTAGGAAAATCTATGTTGAAGCTCCCAAGGGTAGATGGCTCCAAAAGACTCTTTAAAGGATTTCAAATTGGGTCTGATGGTATATGGAGGGTATTAAGAAATAAAAGGAACCTCATCGGTGATTATAGACTAATATCATAATACTTCTGCAACATCCATTTAACTTCAGGAGAAGTTGGGGAATTTTACTAGTCAAATCGAGGTTCAAAACCCCCAAGGGTAGGGGATGAACATGGATTGTGATAGTGACATCAATACAATGATACATGTATAATGACATACATACACATATAGTTTGATGGAAATTGTTATACAATGGAAGTGGAGTATTGTTCTTCTTATTCATATTAGGGTGGCAGGATGGAGCAAGGATAGGAGATTGAAGTCTCCTTTGGTTTGGTGCTTGTGATCTCAAGGAGTTGGGGATTCCATCTAGTTGGTGCTAGTAAAAATATTGAGTTGGAATTTACTGAGGTCTGGAGTCCTATCTATAGGTTGGAAATTATGAAAACCAAGGGGTTGTAGCCTCGTTTTGTTAGATTTTCATCATTTAATTCAATATGATCTAGGATCTTAATTGAGAGAACAACATGTACATCATGTCAAACACAAGAGACAAGAAACACAAATCATTTCACTGGGGAAAACCATAAAGGTGAAAAACCCCGCAACTTCCTCAGAGATAGAATAAGCACCAATACAAAGATCACAAAGATGAAACCCCAAAAGATAGATGTCCCTAGTAATTCTTCCTCTAGGCTCCTCCACTTGTGCGCACTCCTCTCTCTCAACTATGCGAGCTGGATGTGTGAGTGAATGAGAAAATATAGTTGTGCAACCACTCTATTTATACTTTAAATTAACTTGACCTGCCTTTTATCCTAACTCGGTCGACCCCCTAGGGGATTCTAATAACCCTTACACTTAAAACATACTAGGCCAACCCCTCTGAGGAAGTCTAATAACCCATCAAATATAAGTTACGACACTTACAATATAACTTGTGACACTTGCAAATACAAATGACAGCACCTCCGGATGGAGGAATAAGAACATCTCCGTCGGGGATACAATAAAGTACAAATGTAATACATATAATATCAAAGTGAATAATATCTTTTGAAGTTACAAATAGTACATTAAGACTCCTTCTTAACTAGGAAGGTATTCTCTTGACACAGGCGTCAATACATATAGGCACAAGTATTCGATACTGGAGTTGGATCATCAACACTGGATCACTGGAGCATCGTTGTAGGTCTTCATCATCTCTATGAGAAATCCATCAACTAGGTACATCTCAGTACTGATTACACTGTCTCTACAAAATTTTGTGTACCCTAATGTCACCCCATTATCTTAAGATCATACAAGGATTTCTTCAGTTTGCACACATGAGTCTCCTTGTCATGTGTCTCAAACCCAAGTGATTGCTCCACATATACTTCCTCTTCCACTACACCATTCAAGAATCCCGTCTTGACATCCATCTGGTGTATGATCTTCCTTTTCACGATCTTCATTATCTTTTGGTTTTACTTCATTCATTGTTGCATATCGATTCCTGAGTACTTCTAGTTCTTCAAAGTCTTCTTCTTGACTTCATCAATCTTCTTGCTGAAACATCATCGCTTGTTCTTCAAAACAAGTCTCTCTTGTAGGTGATGGGACAAGGTCTTTCCTATGGGACAAGTTCAATTGCATGATTAGAAACATCTCATAGTATTCAGAACAAATTCTTACACATAAAGACATATGTCATACAGTCATGTAATTATCTTAGCCAATCATGCTTCAATACAACGTTTATCCATATCCCGTAACTTTCTAGATGCATTCCATCTCTACCAGAACATTGTTAAGAGTGTGCAATTCTACTCCCACATGTCAGCAAAGAGGTTTCATTCTAGATAAGTAGCAATGGAATGTTGTACAGTACCATCGACCACTTACCCATTACTTGCATATAAGTAGTATCTTGTTCATTAATGCAATTTTTTTCTAACATCCTAATATACTCAGGGCCGACCCCACTAGGGAGTCTGATAACCATATCACATACAATGATGACCTTTCCGATCGGAGGAATGAAACCTCTCCGTCGGAAGTACAATGCCATATGAATACAATATAAAATATACAAGTCAAATACATTCCGAAGTTACAAATACATCAACACTCCCTCTTAACTAGGAATTTATTTCTCGACACAGTTCTTTAGCACAAGTCTTCATCGTCGACTACACCATTCAAGAAAGTTGTCTTGACATTCCATCTAGTGTAATTCTTCCACTTCATCACTGCAAATAGAGCAAGTACCATTATGATGGAAGTGTATCTAGCTACGGGTGCAAAAGTTTCTTCATAATCTATCCCTTCTTTTTGGAGAAGCCACAAAACTTGCCTTGCATTTCTCCTCCTCCACTTGTGTGCACTACTCACTTGACAGAATGAGTGAGTGAATGAATGAATAAATAAAGAGTCTAATAACCCTACCTCCTCCACTTATTTATACTTGTATTCCACTTTCATTTTACCCTACGTGGGACGACCTCTCTAGGAGGGCTACAGGTGAAATATGATGAATTAATAAAGCCAGTTACAGGTGAAACCTCTATGCAGGAAGCAAAGCAATTCATTTGGGGTGACATTATTGTGGAGGCAGAGAAATTGAGGCCATATCTCGATTTCATTATGGACAAAGAGGGTGTAATAAAGTTAGCTAGGAAAATCCTAACAGCAGTGAAGGAAAGTTCAACAAAAAGCCCATGGATTGTGCAGAAAAGGCCATAGAATTTATGAATGGGCTGACAGAGGATGAGGTGAAAAAAACTAGCATAAACTTAGGATAGAGTGTCTATTATTATATGGGAAAAGAAGTTGGTGAATAAGTATCACCAGATGAACACGATTCCGGCAAAGATAGACATTTTGGCACATCAAGTAAAACTCTTCAAAGAAATGTTTGATCTATTATTCAAGAAGGGACTTCCTATCTTTTGGGAGGAGGATGGCACCACGAGGACACATGAAGAAGAATATCAGGGCAAGCTGTGGGGATGTCGATTCAATTTGGATTATGTATAATTTAGGTAAATTTATTCTAATGTTTATGCATTGATTCATTGTAATTTTTTGCATAATTAATGAAATTCAGTCATTTTCTCTTGGCCATATGTTTTGGATATTAATTTGTCAAATTTCTTTGAACTATTTTTTATGTTGCCAATTTAATGAATACATTGATCTGTAGGTTGGATTTCTATTAATATATGATTCAATATGTGTTATTATTTGTTAAATGAATTTCTTCGTTTAACTCATTTTATCTATAATTTTCTGCAACTAATAAACAACCACACATTTATATTGATGCTAGTAAGTGGAAAAGCACTCTTATAAATCCAGTTGCTTAGATCTGCGTTGGATAAAGATGAGTAATCTTATGCATTTGATTTTGATGCGTTTTTATTTCATTCTTGCATGTTGTGATTGTGTAATTGAAAGGTTTTTAATTATGTTGTGATTGTGTAATTGAAAGGTGTTTTCCACTGTGCATGTGCAGGTTGACGTGGAGGAGACACATTGGCAAAAGCCCTGACATGGAGGAGTTGCATGGGAAGAAGCTTTGATGTGGACCGGTGACATCATATCCACACGTGCCAGTGACCGTGAAGGATGGGCGAAGGTGGTTTCACAAATGGAGGACGGTGGTTTTCCTTACTGCCCTTCCAACTTGCGAAATCATGTGGTGCTTCCATGTGGAGAGCGGTTTCAGATTCTGCAACCACCCATCCCCTCGTCCTAGCGTGCATGTTGGGGATACAGAACGGAAGTGGGACCCTTGATCTTTCACCGCCCGATTGATCTTTTCCGCCATTTAAAATTGTTTGTACGTTGGCATGTAGGTGATCTTTTCCTTCATTTAAAATGGTTTGTACGTTGGCATGGAGGTGATATTTTCCTTCATTTAAAATGGTTTGTATGCTGGCATGGAGGTGATCTTTTCCACCATTTAAAATGGTTTGTACGTTCGCACAGAGGTGATATTTTCCGCCATTTAATATGGTTTGTATGTTCGCATGGAGGTGATCTTTTCGAACATTTAAAATGGTTTGCACGTTGGAATGGAGTTGATATTTTCTGCCATTTAAAATGGTTTCTATAGTGCTAATGGTAAATGATGGATTGTATCAATCGTGTGAATAATCTCATCACATTTATGAGGCCCCCGTTTATGATGGATTTTGTTTATGTGTCACGACATCCAGATGATATCCCTCCACAATGTGATAATAAATGTCACAAACTTTTCTGCATTGATATGCCGCCACACTACTCTTCCTGTCCACTGCCTACATTGAAACTTATCCCGCCACACTGCTCTTCTTGTCCGCTGCCTACATTGAAACTTATCCCGCCACATTGCTCTTCCCGCCCACTGCCTACATTGAAACTTAAAGTTCAAACTCTTTGTGTTTTCCATTTTGGAGCTCTGTTTTCTCTAAGGATCGAGGTTTTCTTTTACTAAGGTGGAACCGAGAAGAGTGTTGGGTGGGTAGAGCACTAAGATTGGTTTGAAGAATCGACTGCTAGTTTTTCAATTGGCAGGTATTTATATTATTCAAACCATAAATCTAAATCTGTAACAGAGCATGCTTATTCAGCCTCCAGGCTAAAATCCATATCTTCCATGGTTGTCAAAAATTATTGCAATGACAGTTTGAAGTTCATAGTAATTTAAAGTCGCTGAACGTTTTAGATTCTTCATATTTCTAGAATTTATTTCCTTCAATTCTAGGTAGTTATCTTCTTACAGTCCATTAATATGAATTCACAACGTTATATTTGCAAAATCGGGCGTTACTCATTAATGTCGATTCCCGCCATCTTGAATATGTTTTATGTCTGCTGATGTAGCGATTATTTTCATATATTCCATATTGTTTTATGTAAATCCTCTAGCATTAATTTTGGCTAGGTTTGTTGTAAAAAGATAATGACAAATGAACTCGTAAAATTGAAACATGTTTTTTCTTTTTAATATCATTTTGTAGTTAATATTCACTATAGTATACTGATCTATGTAAACGTTAATACTTTATTTGAAATATTTGAAATTGATCATTTATGTCTTAATTTATATAATATTGATTACATTTATTTTAATATAAATATAATAGGCTCTAATGCCTCCTTCCTTCTCCTAATAGTGTCACTGTTGTAAATCCTTCAATCCTATCCCAAGTTGTTCTTAAGAGGGGATGTTAGGATATTTAGACACTTAGGAGTTAGTTAAGATCAACGTGTGTAATATATCCGTTAGGGATAGTGTGTTTCTTTAGTATGCATTAGTATGCATTTGTAAATACTTAATCCGACGATCACGATATGTTTCCGACATAGAGTGATTCGACGGCTCAACTTCTCTTAGATCAAACCTAACCTTGATCCGTGGCTTAACACCCGATTGGTCCATGATCTCTATTTAAAGAGCATGGAGGGTCATTGTTTAGTTGATCGATTATGAGAAGCTCATTTGTAACTTTCTTTCTTTGCATAATAAATTGTCCCGTAGAAGCTATTTGGCCGGGGCCGTGGAGTGTTTCCCTAAAGAGGGTTTAAACCATGTCAAAACATCGGTGTGTTGATCTGTGATCTGTTTGTGTGAAGTGGTTTCTCTTGGTGTTCGGTCCTTTGGTAGTACCCTGTGTACCCGAACATGGTATCAGAGCTTTTATGAAGTTCCGCTTCCGGTTATGATCTAGATCTTGAACTGTTGTTGCCGAAACTCGAAAGGGTTTCTGGTTCTGGTATTTCTGTGCATTTCTGGGTTGTGGGAGGTGTTCCATTGCGTCTGGAGCGTCGTTTCCATTGAAAAATAGTTTTCGTTTGATCGAAAACGGTTCCCGGTTGCTCCAGAAACGCGTATTTCATCAGATCTGAAGGTATAATGTTACAGTGACGCATTTTTTTATTTCGTTTTTTGAAAATAAAAATCCCATATTTCATCTTTTTTTATTGTTAGATTTTTTCTGGTTCGGATTGTTGCTTTTTCGTCTGCGTATGCTCTTTGTCGTGCACCTTGAGCGATCTCGGCAAATCAAAAACAGAAAGGAAAAGGGTTTTTCTCGGCTGCGTATGCTCTTTGCCGTGCACCTTGCGCGATCTCGGCAAATCAGAAACAGAGAGAAAACGTAAACTTTCCGGGCAAGCTAACAAGATCTAACTCCATAAGTGTGGAAAAGTTTTTTTTGTTTCGATTTGTGGTCTGTTTTGCAGGAAAAAGGGCAAGCACGCAAACCGAGCAAGAAGAGTTAAAAAAAAAAAAAAAAAGCCCCCTTCCTCATTTCCATATTTTACATACCTTTTAAACTAGCTCACTTGGTCCAAAGTTGCTTTATTCCTTAATAGGTCTTGAGTTCAAGTCTTAGGAAGTTACTTTTAAAATAAAAAGTGCATGCAATTTCTAATTTCAAGTTACTTTATTGTAAAAGTGCATCTCACTTAAATAATAAAAATAAAATACAAGTGAGTCACTTAAGTTTTTTTATTGTTGCACTATTTAAAAGTAATATCATTGTAAAAGTGAAATCACTTATTTTACAAAAGTGATTCACTTAAAGCAACTTTTTTTAAAGTGATTGTCAAAAGGTTCATCTTGGGAAGAGGGGGGTTCTTTTTTTGCTGGACATTCTCTAGCTGCCACGTCACTATTGGGGACGTCTTCAATAGTTTCTTTGTTCAAGCATAACTTCATCATACAGAGTCAGTTTTCAGTGCCGTTTTTTTTGAAACCGTCTATTTTTTCGAGCTCTTCACATACAGACTATTGGTTTCTGCTTTTACAGCCATTACCTTACAAATATGGCCGCCCATTGTGATATTCTACTTAACAGTTCCAACTATTTCTCATGGAAATCTCGTATGGAGGATGTTCTACGAAGTAGGGGACTTTTCAGAATTACCACAGGGAAAGAAAAAGAACCCACTGATGATGATAAGAAAATAAAATGGGCAAATAGATGAGATGAAGCTCGTGGATTGATTGGGATGTCAATCTCTACTGATTTGCGATTCCACATATCTGGAATTGATGAACCTAATACTGCTTGGGACAAGTCGGAAACTGTGTTTGGTAAACACAATGAAATTCGAGGTCACCAACTCGAAAATGAGTTGATTTCTTTAAATCCAAGTGACTTTTCATGCATTCAAGATTATTTATCTAAGTACAAAACTCTCAAGCTTTTATGTGCAGAATGTAAGATTGAGAGGGAAGACAAACAGTGCATTTATCATATTCTTTCCAAACTTGGACCTGCATATTCTGTTTTTGTATCTACATTTTACTCCATGAAAGCATCCTTGAATGCAGCTAGCTATCAAGAGCCTAGTCTTGAATCCTTTTGTGATTCCTTGATTAGAGAACAAGATAAACTCATTCACCTTGGAATAATCAACAATGCAGATACATCTGGGAAACCCTTATTGTCCCAACAGAAAGAAAAGTCCAAGTCCAAGCCTCCTAAGAAACAAAATTTTCGCAATAATAAGTCAAACAAGGGTCCCAAACCCTCTCAATCAGCTCCTTCTTTAAAAAATGACAAAGGATCCAAGCCAAAAGGCAAGAAGACTGAGCGGCATTGCAACTATTGCGGGAAAGATAATCATGATGAATCAAAGTGTTTCAAGAAAATGGCATCCTTGGAAGCAGCAATGAAGAAGCACCACATCAGCCTAGATTCACCATCAGAATCTACCTCTCATGGACATGCACTTTGTGCTTCTGGTTATTCTTATAATGCATCTTCTTCTTCTACTTCAAATGAATGGCTCATTGATTCTAGAGCATCTTATCATATGGCTAAGGATCAAGCCATCTTTTCTACTATGCATGAATGTAACACCAAACAAATATTTGTTGGTGATGATAGATCGCTAAGTGTTGTAGGAGCTGGAACAGTTCCAGTAGATAATGGTCATTTTAGTGATGTACTATGTGTTCCAAGAATTTCATGCAATTTGTTATCAGTCTATCAGATCACTCATTCTGGTGAAGGTAAAACTGTGACCTTTACACCTCACCAAGTTGTAATCAAGGATTTTAAAGATCCTCAACAGGTTCTAGCTACCAAAATTGTTGATGATATTACCAGGTTGTACAAGTTTAACAACTTTGGGTCATCACCTTTCCCTTCAGTTTTTGTTGCTCATAGTGATAACTTGAGAAAACTTTGGCATGAGCGATTTGGTCACTTAAATTATCGCTCATTGCAACAACTATGTAAAGAAAATATGGTGACAGGTCTTCCGATGGTATCTTGCAGAGATGGTGTTTGTTCCGGTTGTGTACTTGGAAAACATCATCGGGACAATTTTGACAAACCTGCCTCTTGGCACGCCTCGGTTCCCTTGGAGCTTGTGCATAGTGACTTGTGTGGCCCTCTTCCATCTGCTTCCTTTTCTGGTTTCAAGTATTTCTTAACTTTCATTGATGATTACACCAGATGCACTTGGGTTTATTTCCTAAAACTTAAGAGTGAAGTATTTAACATGTTCTTGGCCTACAAGGCCCTTGTTGAAAAACAATCTGGTCATCAAATTATTAAGTTAAGATCTGACAATGGAGGAGAATATGTTAACAAACAGTTCACTACTTTCTGCACTGAATAAGGCATCCAACAACAGCACACTGTTCCATATACACCACAACAAAATGGTGTAGCTGAGCGGAAGAACCGCACTTTAAAAGAAATGGCTAATTGTATGATCCAATCTAAGGGACTAAGTATTCAATTTTGGGCTGAAGCCATAAATTGTGCAAATTACATAGTTAATCGCACCCCCACAAAAGCATTACAAGGTATAACACCGGAAGAAGCATGGAGTAAAATTAAACCTGATGTAAGTCACTTTCGTGTGTTTGGTAGTGAAGCATGGGCTCACATTCTGGATGAAAAACGGAAAGCATTGCAACCTAAAAGTGAAAAGTGCATATTTGTTGGATATTCTGAAGATGTAAAAGGTTATAGACTTCTTCAACCACATTCTCATGCTATAATAATTAGAAGAGATGTTAAATTTGATGAAAATATCTTGGCCTGCGAGCCTAACTCGGCGAGTGTGCCATCTTTGGCCTGCGAGCCTGATTCGGCGTTTGTGCCTTCTTCTTCTTCTTCCAACTTCCTTGACAGGTTTCCAACTTCAGTTTCTGATGATGACAGTGAGGATGAAAATCCACCTCCGCCTGCTCATGTTCCTCCAGTTGCACCAGCACAAGTGCTTCCTCGATGGGTCCGTTCAACATGTGAAGTAGCTGGTGATCTTGCCGGTGATCCTAGAGATCAACGTCGAACACGTTCTCAGTTTCAGCGAGCCTCTTCTCTTTTGGCTCAAGTTTCCGAGAATCATGATCCAGAAACTTTTGCAGAAGCTTCAGGGAATCCAGATTGGGATGTAGCCATGGATGAAGAATATCGTTCCTTAATGGCGAACGATACTTGGGATCTTGTACCTCTTCCAAAAGGAAGAAAACTTGTCAGATGTAAATGGGTCTACAGAACTAAGTATGCATCAGATGGAAGTGTTGAAAGACTTAAGGAAAGGTTAGTTGCCAAAGGTTTTTCCCAAGTTGAAGGGATTGACTACAATGAAACCTTTGCTCCCGTCGCCAAAATGAACTCCATCCGCCTTGTTCTTTCCCTTGCAGCCTTACACAATTGGGAAGTCCATCAAATGGATGTCAAGTCTGCCTTCTTACATGGTGATTTACAGGAGGAAATTTACATGGAACAACCTCCTGGCTATGTTCAGAATAACTCTAGCCTTGTCTGCCGCCTTAAGAAATCCTTATATGGCCTTAAGCAAGCTCCTAGAGCTTGGTATGCCAAAATGGATAACTTTCTCCTTGACACTGGTTTTTCTAGATGCCATTCTGACCCCAATGTCTATACCAAGAAAGTAGGAAACCATCTCATCATACTTATTCTATATGTTGATGACCTTATTCTTACTGGTAGTGACCCTAATCTTATAACCCATGTGAAATCCAGTCTTAAACAAATTTTTGAAATGTCAGACTTAGGACATTTGCATTATTTTCTTGGCCTCCAAGTTCTGCAAACCAAAGAAGGAATCTTTCTTTCTCAGTCTAAGTATGCTTGTGACCTTCTTCGTCGCTTTCACATGGAAGATTGTACACCAGCCCCTTCTCCCTTCCAGTCTGGAGTCAAACTTTCTGCCACTTGTACTTCACCTGAAGTAGATGCCACCTTGTATCGTCAGCTTGTTGGTAGTCTTTTATACTTGACTCATTCCCGTCCTGACCTTTCCTTTTCCGTTGGTCGAGTTGCCCGTTATATGCAGACACCTCATGAAAGTCACTGGAAAGCAGCTAAAAGAATACTTCGATATATTCGAGGTACAGTTCAGTTTGGGATTCATTACAGTACAGGGGGGAAACCTTTGTTGGTTGGTTTCACTGATTCAGATTGGGCCGGCGATCCTGATGATCGAAAGTCTACTGCAGGTTATGTTTTCAGTCTAGGATCTGGACCTATTACTTGGGCTTGTAAGAAACAACAAGCTCTTGCTCTTTCTTCAGCAGAGGCAGAATATCGAGCAGCAGTTAATGCCAATCAGGAAGCTTTATGGCTTCGACAGATCCTTTCAGAGTTTGGATTCGAGCAGCAGCAGCCTACTCCACTTTGGTGCGACAATCAAAGTGCCATCAAGCTTGCCAAAGATCCAGTTCTACATCAACGCAGCAAACACATTGAGCTACATATGCACTTCATCAGAAATCTTGTTCATGATCGTGTTCTTGAAGTGCTCTTTTGCCCTACAGATGATCAAGTTGCAGACATCTTCACTAAGTCTCTTACAGAAGCGAAGTTTTCTAAACTTCGATCTATGTTAGGAGTTCAGGAACTTGCCATTAAGGGGGGATAGGCTCTAATGCCTCCTTCCTTCTCCTAATAGTGTCACTGTTGTAAATCCTTCAATCCTATCCCAAGTTGTTCTTAAGGGGGGATGTTAGGATATTTAGACACTTAGGAGTTAGTTAAGATCAACTTGTGTAATATATCCGTTAGGGATAGTGTGTTTCTTTAGTATGCATTAGTATGCATTTGTAAATACTTAATCCGACGGTCACGATATGTTTCCGACATAGAGTGATTCGAAGGCTCAACTTCTCTTAGATCAAACCTAACCTTGATCCGTGGCTTAACACCCGATTGGTCCATGATCTCTATTTAAAGAGCATGGAGGGTCATTGTTTAGTTGATCGATTATGAGAAGCTCATTTGTAACTTTCTTTCTTTGCATAATAAATTGTCCCGTAGAAGCTATTTGGCCGGGGCCGTGGAGTGTTTCCTTCAAGAGGGTTTAAACCACGTCAAAACATCGGTGTGTTGATCTGTGATCTATTTGTGTGAAGTGGTTGCTCTTGGTGTTCGGTCCTTTGGTAGTACCCTGTGTACCCGAACAAATATATATAATTTAAGTATTTATTTTAATTGAATAAAATTAAGCAATCAAATAGCTTTAAACAATATTAAGGTATAATTATTTGCCAATACGGTATCTTGGCTAGAAAATTCCCATGTATTGCATAGTTGGATGCGGTGTATGACTCAAATTGTTGGATGCAATGAGAACACATGTGAGTCTTGCATATGATACCAAGACATTTAGTTTCAAAGATAAAGCTGATAAAAATGTTCTTAAAATTTAGGCAGGATACCATGTTGGAAAATGAATTTAACAGTGACGACAATGCAGATAGTGATGACATTAGTTGAAAAGATTCTGACTGCGATTAACCAGACAGAAAAATTCTTTAATATTTTTGGGCCGAGACTGTGGTGAATGATATAGCAGCTTCTACTTCGCTGAGTGTAGCACATATCAATTCTGGAATAATCAAAGCCACGTGGCACAATCTGAACGTTCCACATGTTACCCTGGAGACTAGATTTCGACATTTGAACGAAAAAATTTACAAACGTTTTGCTACAAAGAGTTTGCCATGAAGTCAAAATTTTGTCAATGAAAGCGAGGTCACTCTATCGTAAGGTTGTTCCATTTCGAGGTGTTCGAAGTAGATGCTGAGGAGAAAGAGCATCCGCTCCTTCCTCCAGGGATGAGTTTTTCGGAGTGGCTAAAGTAGATATTGGCACTCTAAACACATATTTCATAGGAACATTACTTCGCACATTTTGCTGGAGAGTGGAAATATTTAAAGAGAAAGATCCACTGCTCTTTCTCCAAGTTCTATTTTTAGAATTCCCTCGTAAAAGAAGGGGCGGACGATCCTTCTTCTTCCCAATATTCTTTTCGTTATAGCTTGAGACTGCAAGAAAGGTTAGTCGATCCTTCTTCGTCTTCACCATTCGGGATATCCTTCAATTTATAGATAAAGGTTTTGACAATTATTTACTAAACGAAGGGGCATTTGATCCTTCTTCTCGAAAAACAGAAGTCGGGGCAAACAATTTTATATGATATAACTTAGCCGTGCTCAGTATTATTCCAGTGTTCACCATTTTAGATATAGATGAATTGACGTACTAGCCTTCGTAGGTTGAATAATTTTACAATTCCCTCATAAATGATCACGCGGCCGACCCTTCTTCTTCCCAGTATTGTATTGATAATAGTTATAGAATGCAAGAAGGGTCATTCGATCCTTCTTTCTTTCGCCATTCTGGATATAGGTGAATTACTGGATATAGTTGTTCACAATTATCTCCTAAACGAAGGGGCAGCCAATCCTTCACTTTGGAAAATGGAAGTCGGGACAAACTTTTTTATATGTTAGAACTTAGATGATGTCCAAGTCCCTACTATTTACAACAGAAGTTGGAAGCTGAGAATTGTCGACATAGCCTTTGTAGATTAAATATATTTAAATTTATTTCATAAATGAAGTGTCAACCGACCCTTGTTGTGCTCAGTATTCTTCCCTTGTTTACAATTTTGGAAATACATGTATTGATGGCCTAGCATTAGTAGGTTGAACATTTTTAATATTCCGTCATAAATGAATGGGCGGGAGACGCTTCTTCTACCCAGAATTATTTTCGTAATATTTCTAGACTGCAAGAAGGGTCGTTCGATCCTTCTTGTGTTCGCTTCTTGTACAAGAAGGGGTGGTCGATCCTACCATTCGGAAAATTGGAAGTCCGGACAACCATTTTTAATATATTATAATCTATGTTATATCTTTGTTTAAAATAAATATGATTTTTAATGTGCTCCTGTTATTTTATATTTCATAAAATGCTTCGGAACTGGATTTTGGTTCTGAACAATGTGTGATGTTATTTTATATTTCAGATATTGTTTATGAAATGCATTTTGGTACTCAACAATGTGTCGACCTACTTTTGAATGGATTGAAAGTTGCCGAAGGAATCTCATTTCCAGAAAGAAAATTTTTGCATAATATTAGCATTAATGAAGGATGTATCATTGTAAATGTTACCAAGTCTTTGAATGCAAGTCTTCCATTTCCCTATCGATCAAAAGCTGCAGATACATTGTCAGAGGCTGTTGGTGGTTATATTCAATGGCATGTATCTGAGATCGTTAACCAGATTGGGTCCTCTCTTCGCGAGAACGAGGTGAATGATATACCAGCTTCTTCTTCGATGAGTGTAGCACATATCAGAACAACTGAGAATGAGGTGAATGATATACCAACTTCTACTTCGACGAGTGTAGCACATATCACAACAACTGAGAATAAATCTTCTTTGATTATGAGAAAAGTTAAGTTGTTACTTAAGTGTTCAGAAAGAAAGGATTGCATTTGCATAGGTTTTGTAACAAATGTGAGTGAGTGATTTTGTTGGGGGAACATTTTTGGGTGACTTATCCTTTGGTATTCTGGTCGATGAAGTGGTGTTTTCTTGTATGGCATGTTGTACAGGGGTGAGCAGTGGATCTTTTGTTGTATGGCCAATTAAAAGAATCATCGATTTTAATACAGAAACATTGCTTTCCGTTCCAAGCGCTTTCAACAATAATCAATCTTAATCTACTAGTTAATTTGATACATCAATGTTCTTTAAAGCCATAGTATGTTGCTCGGGGATTAGTGTCAACTGTTTTTAAGGGAGACATTGTACAATTCAAAGTACTAGATGCTAGTGAGTTTGGTATTTTAGTTCATAAAGTCTTCCGCAATTGCGAGGATTGTGGTGTATTTGAAGGCTCTATTATAAGATGGCCTGCAAACACTTTGCTTGACCTCGATAATGTTCCTTTGGATGTTATACATTTGGAATGTTTTTGAAGAATGTCCTTTACAGATGGTCCTTCCAAGTACTCCCCATTGTGAATATACACATGTTAAAGGTAATCGAACAAGGCCATACAATTCCGTAAATGAGGTAGCACATATCATAACAACTGAGAATGACGTGAATGATATACCGACTTCTACTTCGACGAGTGTAGCACATATCACAACAACTAAGAATAAATCTTCTTTTATTAAGAGAAAAGTTAAGTTGTTACATAAGTGTTCAGAAAGAAAGGATTGCATTTCCATAGGTTTTGTAACAAATGTGAGTGAGACTGATTTTGTTGGGGGGGACATTTTTGGGTGACATCTCCTTTGTTATTATGGTCGATGAAGTGGTGTTTTCTTGTATGGCATGTTGTCCAGGGGTGAGCAGTGGATATACCAACTTCTTCTAAAATTTCAGAATGAAATTCAAGATCGTTACCTTATAGGCTTGCAATAAATTAGGGTGCACACCTTTCAAACATTGGCACCGAACATTGTTGCTCAAATTTTTGTATATCAAAAATTCCACTTCGATCAATAGTTGAATGTGCTAACAAATTTGATAGTTGAATGTTATAAATTCTATGGGATCAAATGTTCATGTGGCCAAAGAAGGAGATAAAAGAAAAAGAAGCTTGTTTACAATGAGATTAGACACAATAGACGTCTGTCAAAATGTATGGTATAAATGCCATCAGATAAAAAAGAGCACTTTGGGTAAGGAGATTGGTGATATTTATTAGGATTCAGATGCTAGTACTGTCATATTGGAACTGTCATGTTAAACTGTCACGTTTTTTTCCAAAACTTAATTTTGATAGGCACTTTATTCTCTAAACCGTCATTAATTTTTGTGGTTCACTCTTAACAAAATTTGGATTTACATTTTACAGCTAACCTTTCTAATTTCTTTTAATTTTTTTTTCCATGATCGTTAATTTGTTTGATAAGTTAACATAAACAACTTGGCATAAAAATATAAAATTCCAAATTGTTAACTTGACACGTAACCATTGGACCTTTCTATGCATATCATACCTAGAAATAAATGTACACATTGAGATTATTTTCAGCCATGGGCATTTTCTATATACTTAAAACTTTTATTTTCTATGTAAATGTGAAATTTTAATCAATTTTAAAATATATATTAATAAAAAATTTACTATGGACAGGTAATTATTTTCTCTGCTGAAGGGAAAAATTTAAACCAGACTGTTTTTGGACAGGGAATATATATACTTAAAAAATGCTTAGATATACAACAACAATGGGTTGGTCGTGCAGAAGAAAACATGAAGATCGATGTAAATAGCATCATATGGGCATGGTCACCAAGAAGGGCCTTGGAGTAGAAAAAATTAGAATAAACGAGAAGGGCCTTACAACAGTCAAGGCACAACAAGAAAATATGCAGAATAGTGTTAAGAGTGGTGGATGTTCTCAAGGGTTTATAGTAGACAAAAATGGTTTCTAAATTTCTCTATGTGGCAGTTTTAAGCAACAAAATTGTTGTGTTTCTAAATTTCCACTTGGTCAACAAAAAGTTTTATTTTCTCATTTTTATTAAAGTTTTATAAAAGGAAAGATACAACTTATATCCATTGGGATTGATAATGGATGGTTATTTGTTACAAAATTGGATTTGTGATAAGTGTCATAACTTGCGCACTAACTGTCGTTAATTGTTGTAATTGTGCTTAAGAATAATTGGCCTTTAGAAGTGTTTATCTGCTGCACTTAAAATCAAGTAATTATCCTCAGAGTAACTACCTAAATACTAAAATATGATTTGCTATACTCAAACTGCCAAATTCAGCGGTGCTCATAGGAAAAAATATTCTATACGAGCCAATATTCTATGTGAGCCAACTATATTTCTAATACTGAATGTGCCAAATCAAATATACCACATGTCACAATATGATCATTCCGCGTGTCACTCTGGGATATTAGATATCAACATTTAAAAAACAAAATTTATAGACATTTTGATTCAAAGACTATGCTGGCAAGTGGAAGTATTCTTAGAGAAAGAGCGGCCACTCTTTCCCAAAGGTGTTCTATTGTTATGATTCCCTCATAAATGAAAGGTCTTCCGACCTTCTTATTCCAAATATTATTTTCATAATAGTTTGATACCGCAAGAAGGGTCGGTCGATCCTTCTTGTATTCTCTATTATGGATATAGCCGAATTGTTGGATAAAGGTTTTCACAATTAACTATGAAAAGAAGGGGTGGCTGATCCTTCTTCTCAGAAAACGGAAGTCAAGAGAAACCATTTTTTATAGGTTAAAACTTCCAAGGTGTTCTATTTTTAAAATTGCCTCGTAATTGAAAGGTTGGCCAACCCTTCGTATTCCCAATATTATTTTCATAATAGTTCAACACTACAAGTAGGGTCACTCGACCCTTCTTATTCCAAATATTATTTTCATGATAATTCACCACTGTAAAAAGGGTCAGTCGATCCTTCTTGTGTATTCCATTATGGATATAGCTGAATCGCTGGATAAATGTTTTCACAATTCACAATGAAATGAAGGGGCAGCCGATCCTTCTTGTCAAAAAACAGAAGTCGGGACAAACGATTTTTATATGCTATAACTTAGCCGATTGATTGGCTATTCGGAAAACATAAGTCGGGACAAATGATTTTTATATGTTATAACTTAGCTGATTGCGGAATCTTGGTTTTCAGTTTTGATATATTTTCTTTCTGCAACCTGCAACCCGCAATTTCGGATTGAGGATTGCGGAAAGAATGTATATATTTATGAAATAAAACCCCGCAACCCTTCTTTTCCTTCCGGCATGTTTACGTTTTAACCATCGATTAAAATGAATTTTAGCTTTCCCGTTTAGCTTGTCAATGTTAGCACTAGAGTTGTCTTGGATGAAACTGGGAAGCTCAATTTCTAAAAAGAATGGAGAAAGCCTCGGTGGTCTGAGCAAAATAGAATCATCTGGGTAGGTATTGACGACCTCAAGGGTGAACTGATCAAATCCCAAGCCCAAAACTTTGCAAGGAGAATTAAATTGCTGAGGTCCGCCTATAGTTACATATCTATGCAAATAAACAGTCTAGATCGACGGTGGTGAAGATCTACAGTCATGAGCACGCTTCACGCAAAAAGGGTGAGGTGTTCTAGATGGAGGCGGGAGGTTTATCCCACAAGCGTCTTAAGTAGCAGATCAATGACCAATGGAGTAGATGGACGTTCAGGAACTACTTCTCCGATACGACATGCACGGAGCAAACAAACTTTCGGATCCGCAAACTTTTGGTAAAGGCCCGCGGGTTTGGACGGCACAGATATGAGGAGGCCGAGATCTATGGCCGAGGTTTTGTTCGCGCTAACTTGCACAAAACATCAATGCAAGCCAAATCCGTGAAGTTGGTAAAAGTTGCAGTGTTTGACGGCGAGAATTCGAGGCGACATGTGGCAGGATTCGAGGCCACCAGGGATCAGGAAAATGAATGGCCAGGGAAGCTTCCACGCCGCAAGAGATGCAGGGGTGATAGAAAAGGATAAATAATATTAAAAACTCACCTGCACGGAGTGCTGGATTCCTATTTTTCATCCAAAAGCGACAGGAGCAAGCTGTGAAGAAACAGGCAGGTCAATTAGGGTCCCAAGCCAACCTCAAAAAAACAAGTAGGTTATCTGCTCTACAGTAAACTATTTAATGGCTGAATTGAGTGATAGAGAACCCATAGAAACATTGTTTACAGACAAAGAAGCATAGGTCTACGACACTATGATGACCGATGACCCCACGGAAACTGTAAAAAACAAACTAAAACTGGTTAGGGAGTGAGGTATAGACGTGCACCAGGTCCACCAGTCCTATTTCCATCTGTTTACAGACGGCCAAACCCCTGCTTTTCCCGAATTTGTTGAATGGTGCACCTCTAACTACTCTTCTATCGAGAGGGAAATCATGGATGCTTCCAAGTCCAATATCCTTTGCAAAATCAATACCCAAACCCTTAGAAAAGCCCTATCAGTCCCAAAAGAGTTTTTCCAGAAAGCTATAGGGTATACCGAGGAAGCCCTAATCCGGTTTTTTAGACAATCCCCTGTTGAAGTAAAATAGAATTTCTACAGGTCCTATCTGAATCCTACTGTCCAAATACAAGAGCAGGATTTCCCAGCTGAAGCCAGACTATTCACGGAAGAATCTAGAGGTGTTATCGCCATGATGAGCCAATTCCTAGGTTTAGACTATGATATGTATGTCACAGAACCTCTAATAAGTTTTCTTTTTGTCCTAGGCACCTACCCCCTGGAATCAGATGACCCAAGCCAGTCTACCCAATGTGCATGCCTCAGGTTTGATGAAGTTTTGGTTGAAAGTATACATTCCCAGCTAAAGAATTTCCAGGAAACAAGGATTTTCAGATTTCAGTCCTACTTGCTAAAAATGTTCCTGGCATTCAACGAGGAAAACTTGCAAATGCCTGAGGTACTACTTACTCAGGATATGTACACTAATTACACCAAGTTCCATGATGAGCTCATGTATAAGGTTTATCAGGTCATTTTCCAAAAGAAGCTGCATAGAGTATTACCAGAAATGCAGGAGTTACTACAACTTTCTCCTGAGAAGAGGGTCGGAGATTGGTTCCTTTCAGATCATGGCATAATCATCAGGGTTTATGGGTTTTCTTATGCACCCTATGTGCTACCAGTTTTCCTGACCCCCAGAATGTTTGCATTAGAATTCATGAGACAGAAATTGAAGGTAGAAGCTCAGCACTTTCTAGATCATAGAAAAGGCTATGATATTGTGTTTCCATGGATTGTAGGTCCATTCTTAATCAAAAGAAAATGAGCTCTTATAGACATCGAATACAAGATAAAGGAGATGGGTTTCAAAACAGAAGCACCCTTAAACTATGATCCCCACCACATCATTTCCAACAGGAGGAGGAAAGCAATAGGAAGGCTTTTGTGCATTTCGAAATTCCAGGCATGGCAGAAGCTGCAAATTTATTGGAATGTCCTAGTAGGAGCTAGATGGAAATAGACACACTTGAGAGCTCCTCCCTGCTAACACAAGGGAACACACCCATAGTGCCTGGCTCTTCTAGCCTAGTCCTATCAGTGCTAGCAGCCATGCCTATGGCCATCAACTTAATAAACTCCAGTAAGGAAGCTGACAGTGTCCCAATGGACACAGAAGGGGAAGCTGAGAGAGCCTCAAAGAGGCAGAAAAATGACGAATCTGAGTAGCAGCTAGTACCTGTGGGGACTTGTAAAGGAAAAAAGAAACAAGTGGATAAGATACCAGCATTTGAGATTAAATAGTATGTGTTTAACCCAACAGCCACTCAACCTACTTCCTTAAGCAAGACTAGAGATGAGTCGATAGATGAATACAAGGTGGACTCATGGGTAGCCTCATAGGAGTCCAAGTTATATACTGAACTAAGGCAAATTTCAAGCAAAGAAGTGTCTCTAGTGACTAGCAGGAGCCTCGCTTGGAACACCCTAAGTTTGGCCTTGGCCACCAAGAGCAAGGCCACTGAGCTATGGATGAATTTAGAGGACATCCATGTCCCAGATGTAATAAAATTGCACAAAGAAACCAAGGATGTTATTTATACTAAACTATTGACAACAACTTTGGAGCTATCAAAGGTATAGGTCAATAAGAGTAAGGTTCCCAGCCAGCTCAAGCAGGAAAAGATGAAAACAAATCTCATAAGGAAAAGATCAATAAATTGTAGGGTGACATAGTGGCCACTGAGGGCCAGCCTAATAAAAGAGCCATTATTCAAAACCTACTCAACCAAAAAGACAACATCATCCAATCTCTATAAAAGGGGCTGAAAATCCCCTCTACCTAGTTAGTAGCAGTCTCTGAGCGAACAGAACTGGAGGAACAGAAGGAGAAGTTGCATACTGACTTAACAGACTGTAGGGAAAACTATTGAAGCTTGAAGCGAAGGAAAAACAATGGCAGATAGATATAGCCAATGTGGTGGCAAGTGAGAAAATCTCAAAGGCCAGAGTGGAAGAGCTTGAGAAGAGACTGCAGCAAAAAGAGAAAGAAGTAGAAAGCATGGCCACACGATCCATAGAGGCTGGTGATTTCTCCCTGGTAGGGGCTATAGCTGAAGCTAATCTAGAAGACATGGAAATAACAAGATTAAAAAAGTAGAATGTGAATCTGAAAACCTTGAAGGATAATGCAGAAAGAGAAAAGGAGGCTTGGGAAGCCAAGCACCAGAAGTTGTAGGGTAAATATGATGAGTTAGAAAGACAAGCTACAGGGAAAAATTCCTTGCTACAGTCTAGGCTGGTCATCTGGGATGGCATTATTAAAGAAGCAACAAAATTGAGGCCCTTCCTCGATTTTGTCTTGGACAAGGAAACAGTGATCAAATTAGCCAAGAGTAGTGTGACAGCACCAAATGAGAAATTGAACAAAAAACCTGTAGAGTATACTGAGAATGCCATCGAATTCCTGAACGGCTTATCAGAGGAGAAGGTCAAGACAACTGGTGTAACAGATAGGGTTTCCATCATCATTGGAGCCAAATAAGTGATGCACAAGCACCAACAGGTAAAGGCTATTCAAGCTAAAATAGATATCGTGGCACTGCAGATCACGTATTTCAAAGACATGTTTGACCCTTTGTTCAAGAAAGGGTTCACTCTCTTTTTGGAGGATGGAACAATGCTCGCAGAAGAATAATATTAGAAGAAATTGGCAGGATGTAAAGTGCATTTCAACAATTTTGCAGGTATGGATTAGTTGCTATCAAGGAAGACAGTGGTGGAGAAAATGGAAAAGGATTTTGAGTTAAGCATGATGTTCAAGGAGGCTAGTGCACATCTGCGAAACTACTCTTATAGGGACCACACTGAGATCCGGGTCTTAATGAAGGAGTTGGCCACCTTAGAGCTGCTAGCTGTCGAGCTATGGAAGCTCATTGAGAAATATTGGAAGGGAAAGCTGATATTGAACCGTTGAAGATTTGATGATCGTGGGATAGCAGCATGGAGTAAATATTCGCTGAAGCATTTTTTTTATTTTGTTAGAGTCTTTTATCTTTCGGTAAAAATGCTCAGTAATTTTGTAAAAGGAAATCGAGCCAGTTTTACCAACATTGTCATTTTGTTGTAACTAATTCCTGAGGGTGGCGAACCTATTTGAATAGGTGTCACCTACATTGTAACAACTTCCTGTTGAGGCAGCTCTAGCCGAAAGGCTCTGAGCATCTATGTAAGCAATGTAATAAAAGGAGAAAGGGTTGGAAACTTTTGTTGGACTCGTGAATTCCCTGTGTTATTAAGCACTCTGAGATATATTTTAATAAAATATGGCTAGGCCAAGCAAGGTTTTCTATCATAGATTCCCTTGTTATTCATCTTACAGTTTGTTTACTTCTTCTCTTATGTGAAAGTTTCTCTCACTGTTTAATTCATATTGTTATGCTTTTTCATGCTTGGATAAGTGTTGTATCGGGACAGAAGTCATAAATATTATGGTCTATTGTTTTCATTTCAATCATCCACTACCATTTTCTGCTAAAGTAGGTATAGAATTAATTATCATAAGCTCTATATTGATGGGTTGTTCATATCTTCTTCTTTAATCACAAAAAAAATCTCTTTGACTGTGAGCGGCTGCCTATCCTGCCTCTGATTAGTTTTCTTTGCAAAGCACTGTCATGTTTAATCATATCCTACCTCCTACCTTTGATTAGTTTTATCTACAGTTTCGATTTGTCTTTACTCATGATTTGTGTGTGTTTTACGTTTTAAGTGAATTTATTTAATTAAAACATTTATCTCTTTCTGCAAATGATTAACATAAATTAATAAATTCATGTTAATTTTTGAATTAGCATTCCAGCTACAGGGTAATCTTGCATGTCCCTAATCCTTAAAACTACTATGAGTGAATTTTCATTTCCTGATTCTGTTGTGGTTAAACCCGCATTAGTAACTTCGCTATACTCAATGTGCCAAATCAAATAAAAAATAGTAACCTCCCTATACTCAGTGTTTCAAATCAAATATGCCACATGTCACAATATGATCATTCCACGTGTCACCCTAGGATACTAGATATCAACATTTTAACAAAAAAAATTATAGATGTTTTTCTTTAAATACTTTGTTGGCAAGTGGAAATATTCTCAGAGAAAGAGTGGCTGCTCTTTCTCCAAGTTGTTCTACTATTACAATTCCCTCCTAAATTAGGGTCAGTCGACCCTTCTTATTCCAAATATTCTTTTCGTAATAGTTTAACACTCCAAGAAGGGTCGGTCGATCCTTATTGTATTATCCATTATGGCTATAGCTAAATTCCTTATTGTATTATCCATTATAGTGGCGGATCACTCGGCCTCCGACTCCAATGGCGGTTCAATAAATCACTACTGGCTCACGAAGAATATGTTGGGGAAGATTATGGATGACATGCTGGGAAACTGGGGTTCTTCTCGGAACAAAATGATTTCCACTAGGGCCAATCTCATTGCCCTAGAAAAAATTCTACCTAATCTCGACGCCACCTTCTCATGGAGCCAACACGTGATTGTAAGTCGAAGCTCAATCCAGGACGACTCTGCTGGAAAAGGCGATGGCGGCCCTTCCTGTGTTTCTACGGCCCTGCTATGCTCAATGTTCCAAATCAAATATGCCACGTGGCACAATATGATTGTTCCACATGTCACCCTAGGATACTAGATATCAACATTTTACCAACGAAATTTATAGACGTTTTGCTTTAAAGACTTTGCTAGAAAATGGAAATATTCTCAGAGAAAGAGTGGTCTCTCTTTCTCCAATGTGTTCTATTGTTACAATTCCCTCCTAATTGAAGGGTCGGCTGACCCTTCTTATTCCCCACATTATTTTCATAACAGTTCCACACTGCAAGAAGGGTCGGTCGACCCTTCTTATTACCAATATTATTTTCATAATATTTTGACACTACAAGAAGGGTCGATCGATCCTTCTTGTGTTCTCCATTATGGATATAGCTGAATTGATGGATAAAGTTTTCACCATTAAGTACGAAAACAAGGGGCGGCCGATCCTTCATGTCAGAAAATGGGTGTCGGGACAAACCATTTTTATATCTTATAACTTAGCCGATTGACTTGTTATTCTAACAATGACTTGAATATTTTATACATTCATTTTTTCACATTAAAATTTAGAACATTTATGAAATAAAACCCCGAAAGCTTTCTTTTCCTTCTTGCATGTTTAAGTTTTAACCATCGATTTGTCTTGATCCCGCAGATGAGATTACATTGAGTGATTTAAATGAAGTTTAGTTTGTCTGTTTTTTGACTGTTTTTTCTGAAGTTGCGGGAAGCTTTGAGTTTTGGATTGGGGGAACAATGTACATAGTTCCAAAATAAAACTCCCGCAACTTGACCCTTCATCCTGCAGGGTTTAAACTCAGTCGTTGATTCGTTTTCATCCTACGGTCTAGAATTGGCCCGTCGAAAAGCAATAAATATGTGATTTTCCCTATTTTCCTTGTCATTTTTACTTTCAGAAATTACCTTCCTACTTGAATTTTACTGCGAAGTTTTTACCATGTCTGTTACCCGTTACTTTTAGCTGAAATAGGTTGGTTTTGCTCATTCCTCTTATTCAGTTATCTATTGTTTCAATATTTTTAATTGTTTTATTTTTATTTTTGTTCATTCATTTATCAGAAACCCTCCAGTTTCAAATATGTCGAGCACTAAACGTTGTAAAACTACTCAGAAGGATTTACTAAATAAAGACCCAAATTTCGGTATTTTCTCGGACACTAGTAATAAAATCATTGAAACCTATCAGCTAGACTAGTCGAGAATCTATTCAATTTTCCATAATGATGACCTATCAGACATTCAGAATGACCAGCTGGCGTATGAGAAAATGAGGGATTCCCAGATTCATGCCATTGCTTCCAGACCCGCTATATTTCCTTATATTGATGTTGTCAAATGGATCGTGGACCATGCTAACCCTAAAGAGTGGTCATTTAATGACAATGCAGGGTCACAATTGGCTACCTTCCTCCCTATGGATTTCATCAGAGCTTATGCTCTTAAACAGTCTATGCAACCCATTAACGCTGAGTTCATGGAATCTTCTAAGACCAGGTACAATTTCAACGAAATGTTGAAGTCATGGATGAATAAACCTGACAGTTTCATCCATAGGGTTAATAACCTGTACCCAGTTTCCTAGTTTAGAGAACCTTATTCCCTATTAGCTGACATGCTATGTAGACTCTATGGTATCCCAAACTGTTCTGTATTTAAAGCTGAGTGGGCTCCTGTAGCCCATCATGTTCTAACGATTGGTGAGTCATTTTCTTGGGCATCAATCTTGTCTTTTGAACTCAAAACAACCATTCAAGCATATCGGAAGGCACCAGCTGTGAAGAAGCCACATTTCTTCTTTTCAGCTTTTGTCGTTGATATGTTTTGTGCAGAATTCCAATATCACAACATGCGATGGAATTGGACTCCATCAGATCCTCCTGTCCATATTTATCATTCAGCATTATGGGAGAACAATTATATGCCTTTCATATATGACATTTTTTATCACTTCTTTGGAAGTATTTACTTCAAAATCTTCAGAGAACGGTCCCTACTTTCTCAGTTGATTCCAAAACCTTCATTGCCACAATTGGTGACTAGTATGTGTGTGAATCCTTCTCATATGTCATAGTTTGGGGAGGCAATATTGTTCATCTGCTACCCAAGATAGTTCTTGACAGATTGGTCATTGAATAGGTTTCCTATCAAACTGTTACCGATGGTGTGTATTTAAAGCTAAGTGGTCCTAAGAGGAAGGCTTGGCCTAAGTTCCCCTTGAAACTTGGCCCATTGGCCATCCCAAATTCAACTTGGGCTATAGTGTTGGGTGACAAAATTGCTGCTTTAAAATTGGGTTCTCTGACCAAAAGAATACATTATCCTAAAGGTGTTCTAGATGCCCATTTTAAGCACAACCATGTGAGGGGTGGATTTGTGCATGAAGAACTTCCTGATGACTCCATCTATCAGGGAGTAAATACCTTTGATGAAATCTTGGAAAGGGATAAGAGTAAAGATGAACATAACCATATCATGCAGTATCAAGATGACCTTAAGACTATGGTTTTGAGTTGCTGAGCAATCGAACTAAACCTCATTAAGAAAGAAAGAAAGGAAGGATAGAGAGGAGAAAGAAGGTCAGAAAGCACCTGCTTCACTAATGTTGACCTGCAGTAAAGGGGATAAAGGAAAAGGTATCATGGAAGATGCTCAAGAGGTAAATATTGTTGAACAATCGAAGGTATTGATGCAAGCATCAAAACACTCAAAGAAGAAGTCAGCTCAGATGAATTTGATGCTAGACACTCAAGTAGTTGCAGCTCCTAAGTGTACTCCTGATATTCAAGTGATTGTTGCAGTTACTCAGGCTATCACCAAGCCAGCCAAAAGGCATAAAAATCAGACTTATGCATCTCAAATCCCTACCTTCAGTATTAGTGACAATGATGTTGAAGATGAGGTGCATTCTTCTGTGCCTGTGATTGAGCAAGTAACTGAAACTTCACAAAGAATTATAGATTTATTGAATGCTATTGAAGTGGATGATTCTGTCCCAGACCATCAGTTTCTTGAAACTACCCCTGCTACTGACACCACAATCTCAACACTTCTACTTCCATCTATTCAAATTCTTTCAACTTTGTCATCTGGGGTAGCACCTCCATTCCCCATATCCCAACTTTTCCATACTCTAACTACCATCACCGCTCCATTCCCAGCCATCTTGATTCCACTTCCTATTTTTCCATCTACTATTGCAGAGATCCAGTCTTTAACTGTCCCTCTACAATCACCTCCATTCATTTTATCACCGCCAGCGACTGATGAGTAGACTCCAGTTCCTCCTTCTTCATTACCAACTGATGATATCCAAGTTCCACTTTTTGAAGCCTCCACTTCAATTCCATCCCCAACTTCTGTGCCAACAGTTATTAAAAATATCCCTTCCACCCCAACTACTTCCCAAATAACTATGTCTATACCTGCTCCTTCTACTACTCAGACATATTCATTGGTTTCAACAGTAAATGTGACTTCATCATTACTGAATTTGTAGCTGAGTTTGAAGAAGACATTGTAGTCCCTCTTGGGGATTACTTCTACATCAGATCTTCCAAGTCAATGGTAAGAAAAAGTAAGAAGAGAAGTAGGGATGAATATGGATTGGAGGCACTTATTCCTAATCAAATAATTTGGACCAAGCAGTCTGATGACATACAGTGAGAAGCATTGGATGTTGTTGCAGCCATGGGTGCTTTTGCAGGTGCAAACTATGATTTAGTGACAACACTGAATAGGGAGATTGATTTAAAGAAAGAAGAGCTAAAGAATCTTGAAGAGAAATTGGCCAAAACCAATGAGGAATATGAATCTTATGTTGCTCATCTCAAAAAGGTATTTGAAGATATGTTTCAAGATCTGTAGTTGAAAAATACCTCTCTCCAGGTTAAATTACATGATGCAGAAGTTGTAAATGGTGCCAATACACAAAGGATATCTATGCTAGAAAAACAATGTGAGGATGCAACTGCAAGTGCATCCTCCTCTACATTCTCTATGTTTTCCCAGCTAGAGTTTAAGGATTTGGCCATTTAGGTCAATGATGAACACTGTAAGCTGCTAGCTGAATTGTTTCACACCTTGAATGATATCCATGAGACTCACATTGTTTTTGGAAAGATGTCTATTACTCTTTATCAGCAGGCAGCCAAAAGACAGCAGGCCTTTAAGGCCAATGAAGATATTGTGGAGTGGCAGAGGTCCATTAAGGAGAGACCAGAGAATATTTGTACTCTCACTAGTTTCCAACTAAAGAAAATCAGAACTGCATTGCGTGCTTTGCATGATCTAAATGATAAGGTTGGAGATACTATCCAGAAAGCACAAGGTGTTTGCGGAAGGAGATGGTACGTTGTGGATAGCATCATGGAGAAGTTGCAGTTCCCTACCATGGACCTCATTGAAAGCGCTTGTCCACTGAAGTTGATGCTCGAATAGGTTGAACGTCGATGCGAGGAAGCTAAAGAGAAGATCCAACACCTCGAGCATATCAAGATTGATGACGTGGATCAATTATTCAGGAAACTTGTTGCCATTGAGGGAATGATCCACATTTTTATTGGTATTTGGGATAATTTGTCTAAAAACGAGCTGGAAACTTTTACGTCTGATGCCCAGCTAACGCTTGAGCCCGTCAATTATCCAAATATAGATGAATTGTTAGAAATTGCAGCCAAGTGGCAATATTTTCTTGTCCATTAGCCTAGTTTGATTTTTGAAATCCTTGTTTTGTTGGGAATTTATCCTTTGTAACAAAATTATAATTATTATTTAAAGGGTAGATCTCTCATAGGCTAGGGATCATGATGGAATTTGGAGGAGAAAATCAGCAAAAGAGACTGGGCATACTCTGGTTAATGTAATGCTTGTAATTTCTTGCAAACTTTAAGTAATACAATTATGTTATTCTCTTGCATACTCTTTTGACTATTAAACAAATTTATTTGAACAATATTGATTTTCACTTTCAGGTTGTTTATCAATACTGTTTAATCTTTTGCAATCTATAATTACATTGATCTACAGTTTTGATTTTTCTCTGCTTATGATCTGTGTATCCTTAATGTTTTAAAAGAATTTATTCAATTAAAACTTTTAGCTATTTCTGCAAATGGTTTTTACAGAAAATTATAATTGATGTTAATTTTTCAATTGACATATCAGTTACAGGTCAATCTTGAATGCACTTGAACCCTTAATTTTCCATCAGTTAACTTTAATTGGTTGGTAGTATTTTGAGCAGATAAGTAATTAATCTCCTTTATAGTGTTCATGAATGTTGATTTTCACTTCAGATTCTTTATGAACACTGTTTAATTTTTGCAATCAATAATCCATACATTGATCTACAGTTTGGATTTTTCTTTACTAATGATCTGTGTGTCTTTTATGTTTTAAGTGAATTTATTTAATTAAAACATTTATCTATTTCTGCAAATGATTAACATAAATTAATAAATTCATGTTAATTTTTCAATTAGCATTTCCAACTACAGGGTAATCTTGCATGTGCCTAATCCTTAAAACTACTATAAGTGAATTTTCATTTCCTGATTGTGTTGTGGTTAAACTACCATTAGTAACCTCGCTATACTCAATGTGGAAAATCAAATATGCCACGTGTCTCAATCAGATCGTTCCACGTGTCACCCTAGGATAGCAGATATCAACATTTTGACAACAACATTTATACAATTTTTTCTTTAAAGACTTTGCTGGCAAGTAGAAATATTTTCAGAGAAAGTGTGGCCGCTCTTTCTCCAAGGTTTTCTATGGTTACAATTCCATCCTAAATGAAGGGTCGCCCGACCCTTCTTATTCACAATATTCGTTTAATTATAGTTAGACACTGCAAGAAGGGTCGGTCGATCCTTCTTGCATTCTCCATTATGGCTATAGTTGAATTGTTGGATAAAGGTTTTCACAATTAACTACGAAAAGAAGGGGCGACCGATCCTTCTTGTCGTAAAATGGAAGTCGGGACAAACCATTTGTATATGATATAACTTTCAAGGTGTTCTATTTATACAATTCCCTCGTAATTGAAGGGTCAGCCGACCCTTCTTATTCCCAATATTATTTTCACAATAGTTCGACACTGCAAGAAGGGTCAGTCGACCCTTCTTATTCCCAATATTATTTCCATAATATTTTGACACTGCAAGAAGGGTTGGTCGATCCTTCTTGTGTTCTCCATTATCCATATAGCTGAATTGTTGGTAAATTTTTTCACAATTAACTACGAAAAGAAGGGGTGGTCGATCCTTCTTGTTAGAAAATTGAAGTTGGGACAAACAATTTTATATGTTATAACTTCCAAGGTGTTCTATTTTTACAATTCCCTCAAAATTGAATGCTCAGAAGACCCTTCTTATTCCCAATATTGTTTTCATAATAGTTCGACACTGCAAGAAGGGTCGATCGATTCTTCTTGTGTTGTCCATTATGGATATCGTTGAATTGTTGGTTAGAGGTTTTCACAATTAACTACGAAAAGAAGGGGCAGTCAATCCTTCTTGTCGAAAAACAAGGATCGAAGACAAAAGTTGTCAGAAACCATTTTTATATGTTATAACTTACAAGGTGTTCTATTTTTACAATTCCCTTGCAATTGAAGGGTCGACCTCCCCATCTTATTCCCAATATTATTTTTGTAATAGTTCGACACTCTCAAAACGGTCGACCGACCCTTCTTATTCCCAATATTATTTTCATATTAGTTCGACACTGCAAGAAGGGTCGCTCGATCCTTCTTGTGTTATCCATTATGGATATAGCTGAATTGCTGGATAAATCTTTTCACAACTAACTACGAAAAGAAGGGGCGACCGATCATTCTTGTCGGAAAACAGAAGTTGGGACAACCATTTTTATAACTTTTCGCCTTACATTTTGAACATTTACAAATGCAAATTGCAATTTTCAAATAAAAAATTGAATTTTCTGATTTGAAATCCACACATTTCAAATAAAAAATTGCATTTTTTAATTTTAAATTCACAGTTTCCAAATGAAAATTGTCATTTTTTTATTTGAAATTCACCCTTTTCAAATCAAATTTTGCATTTTTTTATTTGAAATTCACACTTTTCAAATCAAAATTTGCATTTTTTTATTTGAAATTCACACTTTCTAAATTGAAATTCATAGTGTTATAACAAAAAACTGCAATTTTAAGGTTCATAGGTAGTAAAAAAACACACTATTTGAATTGAAAAACACACTTTTCAAAGACAATATTGCCACTTTCAGAACCTATTTTTGCACTTTAGAAAGGTTCATATTGACACTTTCAAAGGCTAAAGTTGCTCAACGTTTTAGATTTTCCTTGTCAGTTGTTGAACGTTGGCGGCATCATTTATTCAGACAGATGCAGGCTCGTTTGAAGGGACGGTAGTGGAGCTTCTGCATTTAATACTCTGCAGCTCAATGCTTAGCTTTCGCCATCTACACCTCTATCAACCATCATGACAGTATTATCAACCATCATGATAGTACTATTCGGACAGATGCAGGCTGGTTTGAAGGGACGGTAGTGGAGGATGACACGGGGCAGGGGTCAGCCAAACACCCTGTAACATCATGCCTCCAATAAATTATGCCCTCAATCATTATGCTGATGTCGGTTTACACAATTTGTTTCTATCATTGCTTCCTTACGCATAACTGCCTCCGTGCTGAAGGCAGTAATTCTGGTTGTACCACGCTGCCACGCAAGTATTGCAAATTGATTTTCAATCGTACGAGATGGCCTTTTACGTGGAGTTTGAGTCATTCAATCTCTACAAAGCCATTAATGGCAATCCAATCATATGTGTGGGATTCTATGAAAATCTCTAGGAGTCAAGTCGGCTCTTCGCCCTGCTTTCCATAGAAATTCCTATAAATATTTTCAATGGAGTAGGCAACCTCCATTCGAGAGACCTGCAATTTAAAGCTTGGATGAACTTCTGGGTGGATTTCTTGGTTGAGTTTTTTTAATTGGTATATCATGGTTTCCCGTATGAGGTCATGTAGACGCAGGGGATCCAGCAGGGGTGTAGCGTCTTCACGACCTGGGGGGAAAGTTGCTCTCAGGGAGAAGGCTCATCTCAATAGCACACCATGGGGATGGAAGAGTCTCCCCACAGACCTTCAATTAGGGGCCTTAATATCTAGCAGAGATGCCTACTCCAATAGAGGCACATATAGAACACCCCGAATTATACCTTCTCCGAGAATACGAAGCCCACTTGGGCCAAAAATTAATCTCCAACCCCTACTGGGCAGTGAGGATCTTGTTTGCTCACGGCCTCCGTGAAGCCCTCCAAATTATAAAACGCAGCCAAAAAACTCATTAGACCGGCGTTCACTTGCTCAAGTATTCTCTGAAAGATTACATGGATACCTCGAGGAACTTCCCTCATGAAGAACAAGTTTCCCCATGGGGGGATCACCCTACTCCCTGATTGGTCTTTCCGGTCTGCGTTCGTGCCGGTCTTGGTGGTCAGCATCTGACTCACTATTTTTTCTGTGGATTTTTTGCTAGTGGCTCGCTATTTTTTCTGTGTATTTTGCCATGTCTTTGGAAGTTCAGTCTCGGTGCAGACTCCGGATGTTAGCGTGGATTTTTTATGGGGGCTGCTCGATCAATATTCAATTGTTAGGATCAGTCAATATGGACCATTGAATAACATATAAATAGAAGTGAATTGTAAGCCTACGGGAAGATTACAAGAGAGAGATAGTGGAGAAATCCTCTTTTTGGTCTAATTTGGATCTGCAACATTATGTTTTGACTATTCCTGCGACAGGTTTACTGCAGAGTTTAATGAATGCATGAAGATGTCCAATTATTGTTCTAATTCTATCTCTGTCTCTGTCTCTGTGCGGTGGTGAATGTTGCATTATGTCTATTATACTATGGATTGAATTATAATGGTTCATGTGATTAAGTAGAATGGATATGTTATTGTGAATGTTTACTTTATGTTGAATCTACAAATTGCTTACATAATATGCGAATGATTAGTAAATAGTATGTTGTCAAGTTGATGATATCTGGTTAACTTTTTGTGATAAGAGATTTGTGGGTAAAGCATATTCTCAACGCCACTGCAGAAACTTGGTTCCTGCAGCACCCTCTGCAGGTGTTACTGGGAAGGGTAACTCCTTTTTGGGCCAGTGTATAAGGGATTGTTCGTGCTTGTTCACGACAGTGAGAAACCCTGTCAAGAAGAGTTGAGTCAACATGGGTTTTATTTGTAGTTAGCCTGGTTGTATGCTCCTCAGTTTGATCTACTATGGATTTTTTACCATACTCAGTATGGCACGAGCTGCTGGGTGCTCGTTTGTAATTGTATTCAGTAATTGTGTCTTCCATTTTGATTCTTTCCAACTTGTTGGATGCACCAACATTTTTTTTTTAAATAGAAACATTTTACTTTTTAAAGAGAAACATTCTTTATTTTTTTTTTTTAAGATAGAAACATTTTACTTTTTCTTTTTTCTTTTTTTAAATAGAAACATTTTAGTTTTTAAAGAGAAACATTCTTTCCTTTTTGTTTTTTTTAAATAGAAACATTTTAGTTTTTATTGCAATGGTGTAGATACAAAATCAGTGACAATTATATTCAACACTGATTCCGTGTATAATTTCAAAAACAAGCAACACATGCATGCATTCCCAGACACACCATAAAGCTAATTAAAATTGAAGCAGGATACTGTGTTGGAAAAGGACATTCCCAGACGACAATGCAGATAGTGATGCCATTAGTTGGAATGATTCTGATTGCGATTAACCAGACATAAACATTATTTCTTTTTGTTTTTTTTTTAAATAGAAACAATATACTTTTGGGTTTGCTCAGAATTCCAAATCAAATATGCCATGTGTCACAATATGATCATTACACGTGTCACCCTAGGATACCAGATATAAAAATTTTAACAACAAAATTTATACAATTTTTTCTTTAAAGACTTTGTTGGCAAGTGGAAATATTCTCAGAGAAAGAGCGGCCGCTCTTTCTCCAAGGTTTTCTATTGTTACAATTCCCTCCTAAATGAAGGGTCGGCTGACCCTTCTTATTCCCAATATTCGTTTCATAATAGTTCGACACTGCAAGAAGGGTTGGCCGATCCTTCTTGTATTCTCCATTCTGGCTATAGCTGAATTTTTGGATAAATATTTTCGCAATTAACTACAAAAGAAGGGGTGACCGATCCTTCTTGTCGGAAAATGGAAGTCGGGACAAACAGTTTTTATATGTTATAACTTTTCACCTTAAAACTTTGAACATTTAGAAATGGAAATTGAAATTTACAAATAAAAAATTCCCCGTATTATTTTCATAATATTTTGACACTGCAAGAAGGGTCATTCGACCCTTCTAATCACCAATATTCTTTTCATAATATTTCAACACTGTAAGAAGGGTCGGTCGATCCTTCTTGTGTTCTCCATTATGGATATAATTGAATTGTTGGATAAAGGTTTTCACAGTTAACTACAAAAAGAAGGGGCGGTCGATCCTTCTTGTCGGAAAACGGAAGTCAGGACAAACTATTTTTATATGTTCGACCGACCCTGGTTATTCCCTGTATTGTTTTCATAATAGTTGAACACTGCGAGAAGGGTCAGTCGTTCCTTCTTGTGTTCTCCATTAATATTGAGCATTGGTCATAAATTAATCCAATATCAATTTTAGCATAAAATTGGTGAATACTTAGATGCGGTAAACTTGAGCATAAACATATGAATTCTGATTTAATATTACTTTCATCTAAGCATGAAGAATAACACAATGGAAAATATCTACTGGAAATAACAATTAACAGAGAAAGAAAGGAAATTTACATACACACATAATTTACCGCGAATAACAATTAACAAAGAAAGGAAGGAAATTTACAGACTGTCATTGCGGGAAATAAAAATTAACAAAGAAAGGAAGGAAATTTACAGACTGTCATTAATGAATAGTTTTTTCATCAGTGGTACAATTATATTCAACACATTCCATGTATAATTTCAAAAACAAGCAACTCATGCATGCCATCCCAGACACACTATAATGCTAATTACAATTTAACATTGATTGACACGACGGTTTGACATGTTCTCTGAAGTGGTCAAATGGAGGACCTATTCGGGCGGCCGACCTAAGATCCTCCAACATCTCCCCGATGAACAATCTGTTTCTTCATCCTGAAGAAATTAGAAAATAACTGGAGTTGAATGAACAGAACGTTGCTGACTATGAAAGCACATTCCTTCTACCTTCTACGGGCAATAAAATAAATGAAAAGCTTAACATAGTTGTGAAGCAACCCATTGCATCTCTGTTAGGAACCGTCATTTGTACACAGAACTGCTCATCTTGGAATGTTAGGCATATGAAAACATGACCTTAAGAGATTGGTAGGTCTACCATTGATGGATATATGAATGGAATGGAGCCATCGTTTTCTAATAGAGGTCCGACATGAATTCACCAGCAAAACTTATAATCACTGACATCCAACAAGAATATGCAACTATGAAACAATAATGATAAATACGGGAAATAATTAAATGAAATGCTTCATCGTTCGCGGGAAAAAGTTATAATCAACTACGGGCAATAATTAAATGAAAAGGTTCACGGGAAAAACTTATAATCAACTACAGGCAATAATTAAACGAAACGTTTCGCGGTAAAAACTCATATATCATGAGGAGAACTGGGGAACGATCGTAAGACTCAAGCATTTCTCATAAAACAATAGAGGAAGTAAAAGACAATTCCATGGCTTCCTGGATGATTTCAGTTTGCTATGATATGGGGCATGGTTAGCCTATATATAGTGAGTGGCCACTTTGTTGATGGATTAAAAATATTTTGTTGGATTAATCATACACGTATCACTCCAATCGATTCCTTTCAAATCCAACTGCCAACATGCCTACTACCAGCGCATTAAATCGCCTACAGTAGGCTCCTACAGCAAGCTGAATAATATTCGTCGTAAGTTTCAGCCTATGTGAATCAAGTATACCATATATTAAATTATGCAATTACTTCCCATGATTGTTTTTAAGAAACAAAATTGTTTATGTGAATCAAGTATACCATATATTAACCCTAGATGCAGGCGTCACCATTATACAAGGGGCCACATGTCGAACACGAGGAGGGAACGTGGGGGAGGAGCCTTGACCCAGGCACCCATAACATGGCACGCGTGCCCCATGCAATATACCACCTCCCTTGCTTCCACTTGCTTGCCCTCACATGTGCAGCTTTATGGCTCCTGCTCGATTCTTCGCTAGTAAGTCCCTTAACCGGCTAGCTAGCTACAACTCTGGTACCTCGGCCCTCTACGCATTCAAAGCAACCCTCACCTTGGGGAAGCTCAATGTCTACTGGGGAGATGCCTCATTCTCTTTGCTTTGTCTACTAGGGATCTGCCCCATTTTTTCTGCTCTGTCTACTGGGGAGTTTCCCCATTCTCGAGGAATAATGGGGCAGCTCAACTATTATCAGTTTAAAACTGATTTGGAGTGTATCAGTTTTAAACTTCAGTAAGGAACTTCTACTCAACAACTCAACCATAAATTCCTTACACCATCTTCATCTCCAACTACTTCTCATTTCTCCACAAACTGCAAGCTATACTTCTCATTTGGACCCTGGTCATATTACATCCTCGTTGCATGTTCAGAAAACGCAAGATCTTAAAATAGTCCCCAAACGTTAAATGGTACCATCAATTTCCTTAATATTCGTTTAAACAATTTATCTTTAAACTAATTTTAAAAATCAAATATGCCATGTGTCACAATATAAGCGTTCCACGTGTCGAAAAATTTATAGAAGCTTTTCTTTAAAGACTTTGCTAGCAAGTATAAATATTCTCAGAGAAAGAGCAACCGCTCTTTCTCCAAGGTGTTCTATTACTACAATTCCCTCCTAAATGAAGGGTCGACCGACCCTTCTTATTCCTAATATTCTTTTCATAATAGTTCGAAACTGCAAGAAGGGTCAGTTGATCCTTCTTGTATTATCCATTATGGCTATAGTTGAATTGATGGATAAATGTTTTGACAATTAACTACGAAAAGAAGGGGCGGCCGATCCTTCTTGTCGTAAAATGAAAGTCGGGACAAACCATTTTTATATGATATAACTTCCAAGGTGTTCTATTTTTACAATTCCCTCGTAATTAAAGGGTCAGTCGACCCTTCGTATTCCCCATATTATTTTCATAATAGTTCGACACTAAAATAAGGGTCGGATGACCCTTCTTATTATCAATATTCTTTTCATAATATTTCGACACTACAAGAAGGGTCGACCGATCGTTCTTTTGTTCTCCATTATGGATATAGCTGAATTCTTGGATAAAGGTTTTCACAATTGACTACGAAAAGAAGGGGTGCCCGATCCTTCTTGTCGAAAAACGGAAGTCGAGACAACTATTTTTATATGTTATAAATTCCATGGTGTTCTAGTTTAACAATTCCCTCGAAATTGAAGGGTCGACCGACCCTTCTTATTTTCAATATGATTTTCATAATAGCTTGACACTGCAAGAAGGGTTGGTCGATCCTTCTTGTATTCTCCATTATGGATATAGTTGAATTGCTGGATAAATGTTTTCACAATTAACTATGAAAAGAAGGGGCGAACGATCTTTCTTGTGAGAAAATAGAAGTCGGGACAAACCATTTTTATATGTTATAACTTAGCGGATTGAATTGTTATTGTAACAATGAATGGATATTTTAAACATTGAATTTTTCACATTAAAATTTTGAACATTTACAAATGAAAATTGCAATTTTCAAATAAAAAATTGCAATTTTTCTATTTAAAATTCACACTTTTCAAATCCGAAATTGCATTTTTTTATTTTAAATTCACACTTTTCAAATCAAAATTAGCATTTTTTTTAAATCCACACTTTTCAAATCAAAATTTGCATTTTTATATTTTAAATTCACACTTTTCAAATCAAAATTTGCATTTTTTTATTTGAAATTCACTTATTTTGAATTGAAATTCATAGTTTCATAACAAAAAAAGTGCAATTTTAAGGTTCATAAGTAGTCAAAAAACACACTATTCGAATATAAAAACACACTTTTCAAATCCAATATTGCCACTTTCAAAACCCGTTTTTGCACTTTAGAAAGGTTGATATTGACACTTTCAAAGTCTAAATTCACACTTTCGCAGTCCAAAATTTGCCTAATTTGTCCAAATTTAATGAAATCGCCATTCTAACCAAAAATTAAATCATAAAAATCATGTTCGAAGTGATATGATGTTTGTAACGCATTCATAGAGAGAACTGATATCTCATGAGTATCATAACTAAAATGAATCTTATCAGGAAAGGAATATCATCGTTAATAAATTGGAAAGGAACAAAATGACAATTTGGTGTTATCTTAAAATCAATTACCTCATTTTATCCGTCAATCTAAAGCTTAAAATTAATGACATTAGATCCAGATGTGGTCATCATGTTGCGATAAAATAGACCAATATCTAATACAACATGAGAAAATATTGAATCCCTTTCAATATTATAGACTGAATCATAATCCTTAATGATATGAGATGAAATTGATGAAGATGCATCTATTACATGAGTAATGGTAGTAAGAATATTATTGTCCTCTTCATCGCAATTTAGAGATAAACTAAATTGAACATAAATATGTCCCTCTGAGTAATAGAAAGTGGAAGAAGACAAAAGTACTTCCTTGAATACATCTGAAGAAGTGTCGTTTCCAACTTGGACTTGGCTTGTCGCTGCAAATAATTTATTGAAGAAAACCAAAAACATTGATCTAATTATTAAAGAAATTATCAAAATTAATCTATTCTACACCTACTCCTACACTACTCTAAAAATTAAACAAGACTAAGTATAATCGAATTTCCAATTCAACTATGGAAGCATATGGAAACCTGGAAAAAAGAAGATGTGAATAATCAGAAAGCATGACATGAATGCTTGAAAATAAAATGAAAAAAGAATGCATTAAAGCAAATAAAATGAGATTTATGTACAAATTAAGAGAATGGAGTCTTACCATAATGATGAAATCTTGCTAAGAAATATTTCTCAAGCCAATCAACAACCCAATCATGGTATGTATAATGGAAATCAGAAAAATGACATAAAGAGTTTGAAAAATTTATGCGATGAAATGGATTATTTGAAAGAAAATCAACATTAGTATTATATGAATCCAAAACTTCTTCTTGAACAATTTTCTCCTTAGGAATACTCTCTTGAGTAAGATCAACAAAATCAGATCCAATTTGTTCTAATTTATCACTGTAACAATCATCATAAATTGGTTGATTAAATTGGAAATTTTCAAAGAGATCTAATTGTCTTTGAGTATTTACTTGAGAAGAATTAAAGATATCAGATGTTGAAAGTATGGTGTTAATTTTTGAGTATTAATTCAATATACTCTAGGATCTTTACTGAGAGGATAACATGTACAGCATATCAATCATATCATGCATGTAGCAAGCATATCAACCAATCACATAAGACAATGAACACACAGAGTTTCACTGGGGAAAACCATAAAGGTGAAAAACCCCACAACTTCCTCAGAGATAGAAAGAGCAATGATACAACCAAAGTACAAGAGATAGTCTTCTACTAGCAGGTCCTCCTCCTCCTTAACTAGTGCGCCACTTTTCGAGTGATGTAGAGTGAGATAATGAGATGATCAAATAGAGATCTCCCGATCTCTATTTATACTAGTTATGTGCTTCCTAATAAACCTATGGGGCCGACTTGTCTAACTCAGCCTAATAACCCCAAGTTACATTATACTGGGTCGGCCCCTCTACTAGGTGGTCTATTAAACCATCAGCAAGTTACACTACTTACGACACTTTTCAATACAAATTACGACACTTCCGTATAGAGAAATAATACATCTATATGGGAGTACAATAATATATAGATGAAATACATTCCGAAGTTACATATACATCAACATATGGAACTAATATCATTAACATCCTGATAAGATCCTTCTTCATCAAGTATTTGATTGTAAGAAGAAAATGTTTCTTCATTGAATGATGAATCAGAAAAATTCTGAAAATTATCATTAGAAATGGTATTAATTTCCAACAAAGAAGAATGACAAGAAAACATAGATTGATGTCAAAGATAAGAATCTTCTTGATCTTCTTCATGCATTTAATAATTAAATTGTACGTCTTTAAAACTTAACAATGGAGAATTAGAATCTAGAATATATGATTGAAAGCCTTGGGGATTAGAACATGAATAAAAATATTGTGAAGAACCTGCAATAATTAATTAATGCAAATACATGAGATATCAAAAATAACAGAACTCAGAATCACTTTTATATTGATCACGGGCCAATTCGAGGGGGCAAACTCCTTTGAGTAAGCTCAATACAATGAACTTCACGGTGCCTTCAATGACCTCAACACACACTTATATACTAAGCCTATGCCCAATACCATGAGTCAAAACCATGGGACATATAATACTACGGGACGACTTACAAAGCATATGCGTCCAATACTATGGGCTAATATAAACTATGGATTGACAAATACTACGGGACGACTTACAAAGCATATGCATCAAACAACAATATACTAACATAGTAAAGAGAAGGGTTGACATGGGTTCCTAACAAATATATTCATATTGGTTTAATATAGTTTGGTATCAACCCTCTTGTTCGTCCTGGATTAAATACTTCTTGTCTATCATGTGTTTTAGATTCACATCTTAACAAATTTGAAGATGCTTTGTTAGGAGTTTTTTAGAGCCCTCTGAGCAATGGCCCTGCATGGTCATCTCTTGTTCCCCGATATCAAGTTTCTCTTACAGATCCGTATATTAATGAGTTTTTGCAAGCCTATATCCAGTTTTCAGGCTTTGATGTTGCTCCACAATCTCAAATCGCTCAGTTGCATTGTTCCATTTGTATTCATTTTGTGTCAACTACCATGCCTACAATTAATCCCAAATTGCATAAAAGAGCATTACATGAAGGAGCTGTTGTTGGTCCAGGAAATACTACTCCCCTTCAGCTTGGTTTTTCACAAGTTACGTTGCCTGAGGAATGGAACAGTTCATACCAACCCTTATCCCAGAAATATCCAGAAATCCATGATAGCTCTGCTAAACAGTTGCGTATTGTATAAAACCCCGATGGGAACACTTCCCTTAGATTTGGTTCAGCACAGTCATTCACTCCCTCATCTTCACTATCTAGATCTGCTTCTCATTCCCAGTGTTTACCCCGTTTAATACATAGTCCTTTACGTTCCTCTGTGCATATGCATCCCTATAATGATCAGCTACGCCATCACGTGGTCAGCCATAGCTAGCTACCTTCGACCACTTGTAGATTTTGTAAAGATAAACAGGTTGCAAAAAATCCAAAAACCTTTCAGTCTTTAGATGATTCATTTTCTGCTACTGATGAAGTTTCTACTACTTCTGAACATAAGGGTCAACATTCTAATTGTCCTGACTGTTCATCTTTATTTCAAGAAATCAAAAGTTTATCTCTTCCTAGAGAAAAGGGTTCTTTGTCTTACCTTTCACCTCGACGTCTCGGCACTGGTAATTCCAGTCCTTCTTTCAAAGAAGGAATCCAGTCAGATCTCCAATTTCTCAAGCGAAGAAGTCCAAGTGATCCCGAACCTGCAGAACAAATCAAGCTGCAGAATTATGCAAACTTTCAATTTGTTTGCATCGCCCAAAACCTAGATGATATGGCTAGAGATGTTTTAGAACTTAAAGCACATCTCCAAACATTGCATGGTTCCATAAACTACATCTTCGAGATTGTTGATGAATTAGTCCAGTAACAAAAAGAAAAAACAATTCAGCTGTTAGAAATTGAGTCCAGTTTGGATATAATCACTAAGTCTATTTAAAATCTACAAACAACTATCATGTCTCCTCCTTCTCCACCAGATTGTAGTCGGATAAATCAAGAAGTCTATAAGTTTAAATATCATTCTTCTAGTTCTGAGCCTCATAAATATCTCAAGCAGTTGAGTCCTCAGAGACTAAAAACAGTTTAGCATGGTGTTGAGTTAGCAAGAGAAAAGTTTGAAATGTTAAAGCAGTGGAAAGCCTCTCTTTCCTGACATGATAACAAAATGGCCTTGTCTACTATTTCTATGGATTCAGAGATGGGTGAAACCTCTAACCCTAAAAGAAATCGAGCCAAATCCCATTTCTTCCAGAATCAAGCACGAAGAGTTTCTGGCAGAGACATCAACCATGATAAGTTTTGCAGTCCATTCACCAAATGGACAAATGAGTTAAAAAATGTTGATATCCAGATTGACTCCAAAGACCTGTCCAAAGGCTTTGGAAACACATTGATTATAAATTTTGATTGCATGGAAAATGATCAGATCATAAATCTGTTCCAAAATATTAATGCTTGGGCATTTTAGCGAAAAGCAGAAACAAAAGAATCATGGAAAGAAATTGCTACACAACTCACATGGGCATTCACCGGTATTGCAAAGCTATGGTGGGAAAAATTATCTGAAGAAGAAAAATCACATCTTCTTGAGGACAATGATCCTTTAGAATCCCTTTTTCAAGCCTTAGATCATGAGTTCCTAGGAGCTTTACCTCTTGATGCATCCCATACAACCCAATTGTTTATGTCTCAGAATCTTTGTGACATAATCTCCTTCAAGAATACTTCTGCACTATGCAATCTATGCTATACAAATAAACCGATCATCAAAATATAGCATATCTCCGTCATTATCTTGCATCTCTTCCTGGAAAGATTACCATCCTTGTAAATAATTACTTGTCAAATCATAAGGTAAAGATTGAAGACCTGTCCCTTGCTGGTCTACACCAACATATACTGATAGCCCTCCAAAAAGAATGTGTTGCCCTGAAAACACAGAAAAATCTTAAAAAACAAATTTTTGTTTCCCAATCTGCCTACCAGCAGTTTCAAGAAACTGCCAGTTATGGTTGTTTCAAGCCAAGACCTCTGAAGACACCTATAGCCGCCTACAATTGCCATTCTAAGAAAGTCAGCAAAAGCTATTCCCAACACCGTCCTAACTTCCGATCCTCTTCTCGGAAAATTTCCTCTTATCCAAAGAAACCTTTCTTTCCACATAAAAAGAATAGGTTTGTTATAAAGAAGAGATCCCAACCACTCAAAAGGTTAGTTTGTTATGTTTGTGGCAAGCCAGGACATTGGGCAAATAAATGTCCCGATAAAAAGACAAAATTGCAGAATAAGCTTTCTGATATTTTTACCACCGACTATAATCCTACTGATTGGGATTTAGTTCCAGCATTGCAATCCGATGATGAAGGTTTATCTATCCATGAGTCTATGAGTGGCTCTGACTATGGATCTAACTCAAATGAGTTAGACATTCAAAAGATTTCTATTAACACTGACAGTTCTGATGATGACAAAACATTTATTAGCAATTGTTTTATGTTCTCTTTTGCTTCTATAAAAATTCAGATAACTGAGCTAGAAGAAAGAAAAGCACACCTCTCTCCTGGCCTTATAATCATTAGGAGAAGGATATAAGAAAAGATTGATGAATTGAAAAAAAAAGTTTCCAGATTCACAACAATTAGACCAAGCCCTTGAATGTTCAGATTCCAGTGAAGTTGATTTACTTCGTAAGATTGACTTTTATGAAAATAAAGTCAAGCATAACAGGGAGCAGTTAGCAAATATCGCCTCTAGCATCCAAGAATCCCTACACCATCTAGATGAAATAAACTCTAAATACATTCAGCTTACATTAAGAAAAGCTCACAGCTTTACCCCAGTTGTAGAACCTGCCCCTGAATTAGAATTATTTCCTGAACAAAAAAGTTTAGGCGATAGAATGGTCATCCCCATTCATATCAAAACAGAAGGGTATAAAGCTTATGAAATAGATGCTCAAGTTGATACAGGAACCATGAATAGTTGTTGCAAGTATAAAGCTATTCCAGAATACTTTTGGCAACCCATCTCCATTCATTTTAGAGCAGTCAATAAAGAGCTCATCCAAATCAATTTCATTGCTCCAGACTTTCCTATCCTACTAGGAAAAGCCAAAACATTTGTCACATTATATTGCTTAGACACAGTAGCATATATTCTTTTAGGTCAATATTTTGTCAAGAAACACTTGCACATGGAAGTCAGAGAAGATTCATTTGATTTCACCATTCAAGGAAATGCAACTTCCATCCCAGTAAAGTCTGATTTCATTATCAGAATCTCTCCTGAAAAGCCAGACATTATTGAAGAATCAATCAAAGATTTGGTAAAAATCAAGAAAATAGTTAAACATGCAGATCTCTATGGTCAAGAGATCCTTGCAGACATCATACAGAAGTTGAAAACAGACTGTACTTCTGATCATCCAGATGCTTTCTGGAGAAGAAAAAAAATATTATGTCACTCCCCCATATAAGCAGAATGCAGATATCAAGCCTCAAAAAGCATCAGCAAACAACATGAGTCTAATGGAGCAGCAATCCTACAAAGAGGAAATACAGCAGCTGCTAGACAGAAAGCTGATTGAACCTTGTAAAAGTGCCTGGGAATGTCCGTCATTCTATGTCAAAAAGCATTCTGAGCAGAAACAAGGAAAGAAAAGGTTGGTAGTCAATTATGGAGAATTGAATAAAGCTTTAGAACCAATTAGGTATCCTCTGCCTCATAAGGATTTGATTCTGTCTAGAATTGCAAAGGCAAATGTCTTCAGTAAGTTTGATCTTAAAAGCAGATTTTGGCAAATTGGCATTGCACCAGAAGACAGGTATAAGACTGCATTTGTAGTCCCTCATGGCCAATATCAATGGACAGTTATGCCATTCGGCCTAAAAAATGCTCCATCAGAATTCCAAAAAAGGATGGAAGATATTTTTTGTCATTTAGATTTTGTTCTTGTATATATTGACGATTTACTCATTTTCAGTAGAGATGTTGTTGAAAATAAGCTGCATTTAGAACAGTTTCATAAATTTGTATTTAAACATGGGATTGCCCTTTTAACAGCCTCAGATAAATTTGTTGTTGCACAAACATCTATTGAGTTCTTAGGACTCCAAATTTCCCAAGGCAAAATCATTCTGCAACCACATGTTTTGCAGAAACTTTTAGAATTCCCTAATATGTTGCAAGAAATTAAGCAAGTACAAAGGTTTCTTGGTTGTTTGAATTATATCAGATAGTTTTATCAAGCCCAAGCGAAGGACACAAAATTATTGTAGAAGAGGTTGAAACCCGGAACAGAATGGACAGCAGAAATGATTGATACAGTTAGAAGAATCAAAGTAAATATTCAAAAGCTTCCTCCACTTTCTCTTCCAGTTCTAGATCCCCCATTTATTCTAGAGAATGATGCCTCCAAACAGGTTTGGGCAATAGTTCTTCTACAAAAACATTCTAAAAAAGAAGAAGTATGTGCGTATAGGTCTGGCACATTTTCTGAAGCAGAGTTCAAATATCCATCTTCGCATAAAGAGATTTTAGCAGTCAAGAAAGGTATTTATCGTTTCTGACTCTTTCTCAAGAGTGTTTGTTTTACAGTGAGAACACATCTCAAGCACATGAAGGGAATGCTAACTAATCAAAGATTGCTAGCACATGGTAATTTTGAAGTTCTAAGATGGGTAGTCTAGATTCAAGGTTTTGATTTTGAGATTGTCTACAAAGCCATCAAAGATAATCATCTTGTTGATATGTTAACTCGAGAAGGATCACAATTCCGAGAGATCAAAATTTTTGAAAAAGGAGAGTCTTCATCCTCAGCAGCAGACAATTCAGTTCTTGTTTTTCATGAATGCATTTACTATTATTGCAGTGATTGTTTTCACAACAAAATCCAGACTCTTCCTTTTGAAATCCAACAGCAGATACTTCAAGATCGGCTAAACTCTCCAGAAGGACGTTGCAGCTACAATATCAATTTCAACAATCCCCTCCTCATATTCAACTGTAAAATTAGTCACAACAGATCTAATGAACAAGTAAGTCAATCACAACAGATGAACATAGAAAATATGATGTAAAACTGTGCAAATAATGCATCAGTGCTCAATATCCCAATAAGGGTGAATAATTACAATACAATCATCTGACAATGAGTGAGAAATTTGAATTGACTAAGGAGGTCATTCGAATTACTGAATGGTGTAGCTTGGCTCCAACTAGGAGTCCTTATCATCAATCAGTGGTGGTCATCAATGCACAAGAACCTGCCATCCAGGTGTCAATCTGAGTCTAACTGAGTGTAACAAGTGTAACTGAAGTGTGTAGCACTAATATAGGGAAGGAGACTCAGTGTAGGGTGCATGGGAGGCTTAACTGAAGTCATAACAAGTCATCTAGTCAATCTGGAGGTCCAACGGAGTGAAACAATCAGTCGAGAGTGAAACTAGCCTCAAATTAAGGAGAATCGGAGCTAACTGAGTGTAAACTGAGTGGGTAGGTGAAGAAGTGATCCCTTCTCTAGCAGTAGGTTAGAATTGGGCGCCTTCATGACTAGGAGGGATAAAACTCTGATGGTGGAGCTCCTAGGTGCTAGAATGAAGTGGATAAGGTGCTAGAGGCATCAACTTGGTGACTGGGATGCAGGCAAAATGCATGCAAACCCTAGAATATGCATGCAAACCCTAATTGCATGCAAGGTCCTAAAAGTGATGATGTGGAAATATGAACACCCCAGGTCAAGCTAGACTATGATGTGCAAAAATTAATGTAGGGCCCTAGTTACTAAGAGCAAAGGTCACCCCAATACAATAATCCAAAAAAATGCTGAAAATAAGCTAAGTGAGGAAAGAGGGAAAACCTAGTGGGAAGAAAGCCCCCCCTCAAGCTAAAACATAATAATGGATCAATCTGTCTCCACCATGATGGAACTCACCCCCAATAGTGAACGGAGGTAAGAGAACTTCTTCTCAGTGAAGCTCTTGGTGAAGATGTCTGCAATTTGCTCATCAGTAGGGAAATATTGCAGAATGATGGTGCGATCATGCACCAACGCTCGAATGTAGTGCATATGAATATCAATGTGTTTGGTCCTCTGCCGCTGAACTGGATCTGTGGAGATCTTGATAGCACTTTGATTGTCACAAAATATTACAGTCGAAGTAGTGCCACCAAAACCAAACTCGGAAAGAATACCCTGCAACCAAATTGCCTGAATCCAGGCATTGACCGCCCTGCGATACTCTGCCTCTGCTGAAGAAAGTGCAATGGCTGTCTGCTTTCTTCTTGACCAGAAAATAAGCCCATGTACAATCATGAAAACATATCCAGAAGTGGACTTCCGATCTATGCTATCACCTGCCCAATCTGAATCAGTAAAACCAATGAAATCTAGCTCAGAATCTGCAGCATAATGTATGCCAAAATGTTTCGTACCTTGCACATACTGCAAAATCCGCTTGGCTTCCCACCAATGAAGCTCATGGTGCTGCTGCATATACCTTGATACAGTGCTCACATCATAAGATATATCAGGCCCAGAGTGTGTCAAGTATAGTAGTGAACCAATCAACTGTCGATACATAGTGCAATCTACAAGCGGTGTAGAATTTCCCTCCTCAAGACTGATTCCTGAGAGGAATGGGAATGGGGATGCCTTACATTCAACCATATTAAACTTCAATAACAGGTTGGGAGCATATTTTTGCTTAAATATAGTTATCCCATCAAAATTTTCAGCTATCTCCAAGCCCAAAAAGTGACTCAGCTAACCCAAATCGCTCATGTCAAAAGCTAGATTTAAGGGAGTTTTTAGCTTGTTTATTGAAGTAAGAGTGCTACCAGTAATGAGAATATCATCAACATAAAGTACAATAACCAAAAAATTACCTTTAACTGGCTGTAGGTACACATTCAGATCAGATTTGCATCTTTTGAAATTCTGAGAAAGAAGGAAGGAGTCCATCTTTGCATACCAAGCTCTTGGGGCCTGTTTTAAACCATACAAAGATTTCTTCAATCTGCAAACTAATGATGGATTTGATGTATAACCTTCTAGCTGCTTCATATATACCTCTTTAGCAAGATCTCCATGTAGAAAATCACTGTTCACATCCATGTGGTGCACTTCCTAGTGCTTGGATGCGGAAATTGCCAAAACTAGGCGGATGGAATCCATCTTTGCAACCGGTGCAAAGGTCTCAGTGTAGTCCACTCCTTGGACTTGGGAGAAACCTTTTGCCACCAAACTAGCTTTGTATTTGCTGATAGATCCATCAGTAGCAAATTTCGTGTGGTAGACCCATTTACATTGGACTAATTTTCTTCCAGGTGGAAGAGAAACTAGCTCCCATGTATTGTTCTTTTGAAGAGAACTGTACTCTTCATCCATGTCACTTTGCCATCTCAGATCTCGGTGGGAATGGTAGTATGTTGTGGGATCTGAACTAGTCATCAAATAACAAATATCAGGAAGTAATGGATCAGAAATAGAAAGAGCCATACCTGCTCTTTGAAAGTCTGCTCTTGTTCATCTTGGATCAGCAGGATTTTTAATGTTCGAACCAGTAGATTGAAGAGTGTTTTGGGCCCACTTCGGTAACTGAGGAGGATCATAATGGTTGGATTCCAAACCTGATATGTCATGATCATCATGTGCTGCTACAATATCAGAAATATCAGAACCAATACTTTCATTATCGCTGCTCAAATCTTCTTTTGGTGAAGGCGGTGAAACAACATTTTCTTCCTCGACTAGTTGCAATTCTTGAAGCGGATCATCAAATTGCACACTGCGCTCTATGAATATCTTTTTGGATCTGATATCCATGAGTTTATATGCCTTTGATTCTTCCCCATATCCTATCAGTATCCACTCAATACTTTTTGGATCCAAAGCTCGTCTCTTCTTGGAAGGAATTCTAGCCCATGCAGTAGAGCCAAAAACTCTCAAATTTGACACATCCGGTTTGTGACTAAAGAATGCTTCGAAAGGAATCATACCTTTCATGGATGAATGTGGAACTTGGTTCTGAATGTATGCAGAAACATTAATTGCTTCAGCCCAAATATTTGCAGCCAAACCTTTTGACTCAATCATGCAAGTAGCCATCTCTTTCAGTGACCGATTTTTCCTTTCCGCTATACCGTTCTACTGGGGTGTGTAGGGAACTATATGTTGGATCTGAATTCTGCTTTTGGAAAAAAGTTGCAGCAACTCGGCCTTGATGTATTCTCCACCATTATCATATCTAAGAGCTTTAATATTTATCTCAGTGGCGGTCTCAACAGAATCCTTAAAATCCTTGAATTTTCTAAGCACTTCTGACTTGTTTTTGAGAAAAAATACCCATGTAAAGTGGGAAAGATCATCAATAAATGTCAAAACATACCTTGAACCATTTAATGACATAAATGGAAGCGGACCACTAATATCGGAATGTATCAGTCCCAAAACTGTAGAAGCTCTTCTAGCTTTGTCGTGGTCGAACCTGTGCTCGAGGTGCTTCCCAATAATGCAACCGGTGCATATTCCCTTCGAGGAACGAAGTTATGGAAGACCATCTACCATGGATTTGTTTGATAAAAGTAGAAAATACTTATAATTAAGATGTCCAAATATTTCATGCCAAATCCTACTAACCTCATTACCATGTGTGCGAAGAGCAGTGGGCTTTGCAAGTGGAATAAAGTGTGAACACTCATAGTATTTTGCAGTGTGGTTTGCCTTTCCGACTGCAATAAGTATTCCACTTTTGATATCAGAAATTTCAACTGTATTAGGGCTGAATGTAACTTTCTTCGGTTCACCAGTGTGTGTCATTTGATACACAGAAAGAAGATTTGAAGCCAAGGAAGGCACATAGAGAACATTCTGAAAGCTTCCATGATCTACATGGATTGTACCTTTGCCCTTCGAACAAATTTTTGAGTCATCTCCCAAATGGATGGGGATGGAGATGTTTGGATCGAATGAAGAAAAAGAATCAATATTTTCAGCCATATGATTTGAAGCACCCGAATCTATCAAAAGAGTAGTGGGCTTCGAAACAGTTGCCATGAGTGCCTGTCCTCTTTCATGATCATCACTCCTATCCTTCTTCCTTGCACCATCAAAAAGAGTTATGTTATTCTTTTCCAAAAGGAGGGCCATTTGATATATAGTATTCTTCATGCATGAACTTTTGGAATGAAATCCACGGTTGCATTAAGTACATTTAGATTTTTCCTTACCCTCTTTACCCTTTTGCTTGAACTTCGAACTGGATGGTGCATCTATCTGCTTGCCTTTCTCTCTTTGCTTGTGAGGTTTGAATTTGGGCTTCTCTTTCTTTTGCTTTCCTTTACCATTCGAATTCTTGGGTCCTTGAACAAATAGGGCTGAATCTTTGGAGTTTATGGACCCCATTTGAATCAACTTATCATGTTTTTTTGTGACAGACTCAATGAAGGCATTCAAGGTAGGCATCTTCCAATTCAGGGTAGTTAGCCAACCGGAATTGAAGGTAGAGACAAATACCGAATAGTCTTTACCAAGATTGGTGAGAATAGAGAGGATCAATTGCTTATCCTATTTGATAACTCCATTGTTCTTCAATTGCAATGTCAAGTGCTTGAATTTTGTGAAAAACTCATTGATGGTCTCGAAATTCTCAAGACTAAGAGAAATCAATTCATTCTCTAATTGAAAATCCATAAGCTCGTCCTGCTTGCCAAAAAGTGTTTCAAGTTGCTCCCATATTGATTTTGGAGTCTTCAATCCGTTGAGATGGAAATGAAGATCTTTGGAAATAGAGAGGCAAAGAAGACCATAAGCTTCATCAAGCTTGTTGTAGTGTTTGGTTCTTTCTAACAATGTACTTGGTTCCAATTCGAGGCCAACTGTGACTCTATAGAATCCTTTTGAACGTAATATGATCTCGATATCATCTTTCCAATCAAAATAGTTGAAGGGAGTGAGGATAGGATTTGAAGAAGAGTATTCCATTGCTAGGAGCGAGTGCGCTTTCATGTAGAAAGACTTGTAAAGGCAAGGTAGCGAATGCAATTGAAGGAGACAATAACTTGCAAATCACGATCAATACAAGAACAGTAAGGTTGAACAATCCACCCTTTTAGAGTTGCATCACACCTGGGATTGGAGATCAAGCAATGTTGAATGGGTCCAATCCATCAAAATCCAGGATTTATGTGGAAAACACAAGCTTCTGGAGTGGTATTAGAAGTATTTTTATGCTTTGCATGCACAGGAGCGAATGCTCTTGAGATCTTTCATGCCAAAACTTCTATAATTTTAAGTAAATTCACTCAAATATCCTTGTAGAACACCTCTAGAAAAGATATCTTGTCCCTGCAATGGATCTGATACCATGTAAAATTAGTCATAGCAGATCTAATGAACAAGTAACTCAATCACAACAGATGAACATAGAAAATATGGTGTAAAACTGTGCAAAACATGCATTAGTGCTCAATATCCCAATAAGGGTGAATAATTACAATACAATCATCTAAAAATGAGTGAGCAATTCGAATTGACTAAGGAGGTCATTCAAATTACTGAATGGTGTAGCTTGGCTCCAACTAGGAGTCCTCATCATCAATCAGTGGTGGTCATCAATGCACAAGAACCAGTCATCCAGGTGTCAATCTGAGTCTAACTGAGTGTAACAAGTGTAACTGAAGTGTGTAGCACTAAGATAGGGAAATAGACTCAGTGGAGGGCGCATGGGCATCTTAATTGAATTCAAAACAAGTCATCTAGTCAATCTAGAGGTCCAACGGAGTGAAACAGTCAGTTGGGAGTGAAACTAGCCTCAAATCAAGGAGAATCGGAGCTAACTGAGTGTAAACTGAGTGGGTAGGTGAAGAAGTGTGCCCTTCTCTGGTAGTAGGTGAGAAGTGGGTGCTTTCATGACTAGGAGGGCTAAAAATATGATGGAAGGAGCTCCCAAGTGCTAGAATGAAGTGGATAAGGTGCTGGAGGCATCAACCCGGTGACTAGGATGCATGCAAACCCTAGAATTTGCATGCAAACCCTAATTGCATGCAAGGTCCTAAAAGTGATGATGTGGATATCCGAACATCAACCATGTTAATATGATTATTGGGCATTTTAATTTTCTTTTAGGAGAACAACAGTTTTTTGTTTACATTTTTGACCTTGCTATTAGATGGATATATTTTTATGCCATTCACCAACTTGCCAGAGCAAATGGCAAAGTTATTGTATGTTTCTTTTGTGATGATCTCCATACTCGTCAGTGGAGTCCCTAGATAAAAATTTTACTTTTTTTGGATGTCCCCAAGTAGCTTGGTATTAAGCTTCAGCCTAGCTGATGTCTGAAACCTAAAAGGGCTCAGTACTTTGTATAGTGATATCATCGTCTGTGTGTCGCAGTAATGATCTTCGCCCTCCGAAGACGTTCTGAAAAATTATGATCTGTTCATGTATTCTGGTTCTTGTGATTAATAAAAGTCTATTTTTTTTCTTCACTAGAGTCCCAGAGTCTGACTTTGAGTCTGAGTCGAAGAGTATGCTCTGCAAGCTACTCATCTGAGTATAACATTGCATCAGAAATTATCTGCCTGTAACGATCTCCCAATATTAGTCTATATATGTTGATGTCCCCAGGTACCTTGGTATTAAGCTTCATCCTAGATGGTGTCTGAAACCTAAAAGGGATCAATACTTTGTATAGAGATATCAATGTCTATGTGTCGCAGTAATGATCTTCTCCCTCTGAAGACGATCTACAAAAGTCTGATCTGTTCATGTATTAGGGTTCTTGTGATTAATAAAAGTCTGTTGTTTTGCTTCTTCTAGAAAAGAGAAACATACTAAGCGATGGTCAAAACCTGGAACAGAATGGATCGCAGAAATGATTGATACAGTCAGAAGAATCAAAGTAAATATTCACAGATGTAAAGAAAAACAACTGAGCAGCACAAAACTTAAACATAGGAAGATCATATATTTTATCAACATCAATCTCAGGCAAAGACCAATTTGGCTAAGGTTCATAGTCTTGAGATATGACACGAGTATCATACAGAGTATCGGAATCAATCTTGTTTGAATATTTGTCTAACCATGACCATCGCTTAGTATGTTTCTCTTTTCTAGAAGAAGCAGATTCAGGGAAGTAAAAACTGTTATTTGAAGAATCCATAATGGAAGAGATAAATTCAAAGTATGAACCTGGAGAAATGTAGCACAGTGTTGAAGAAGAACGCCTGAATACCCTTGATGGCTGACAGTGTCGAGCGGGTGAATGCGTATACCAACGATGTGCTAGTTACCAGTCTTTGAAATATAATAACTCTTCCCACCTTAAAAGGGAATGAAGTGCAATAGAGAAACTGTAAACGATAACAATAGAACTCAACACAGGCTCTGATACCAATAATACGCAGAAACACAGAAGCAAAACAACAGACTTTTATTAATCACAAGAACAAGAATACATGAACAGATCAGGACAATTAGAAAGTTAACCCTCATGTTAAGATAAAGTATAAACTTCAGCAGCAGTAGAAAATGAATCATCTAAAGACTGAAAGGTTTTTGGATTTTTTGCAACCTGTTTATATTTACAAAATATACAAGTGGCAGAAGGCAGCTGGCTATGGCTGACCATGTGCTAGCGTAGCTGATCATTATAGGGTTGCATATGCACAGAGGAACATAAAGGACCATGTACTGAACGGGGTAAAAACTAGGAATGAGAAGCGGATCTAGATAGTGAAGACGAGGGGGTGAATGACTGTGCTCAACCAAATCTAAGGGAAGTGTTCCCATCAGGGTTTTGTACAATATGCAACTGTTTAGCATAGCTATCATGGAGTTCTAGATATTTCTGGGATAAGGGTTGGTATGAACTGTTCCATTCCTCAAGCAAGGTAACTTGTGAAAAACCAAGCTGAAGGGGAGTAGTATTTCCTGGACCAACAACAAATCCTTCATGTAATGCTCTTTTCTGCAATTTGGGATTAATTGCAGGCATGGTAGTTGACACAAAATGAATACAAATGGAACAATGGAACTGAGCGATCTAAGATTGTGGAGCAACATCAAAGCCTGAAAACTGGATATAGGCTTGCAAAAACTCATTAATATTCCTATATCTGTTGGTCAGTCTGTATATCAGATCCCATTAATCAAATCCGAAGATATTGCTTGGGGATTAGAACATGAATATAAATATATTCATATTGTTTTAATACAGTTTGGTATCAACCCTCTTGTCCGTCCCGGATTAAATACTTCTTGTCTATCATGTGTTTTAGATTCACGTCTTAACAAATTTGAAGATTCTTTGTTAGGAGGTTTTCAGAGCCCTTTGAACAATGGCCCTGCATGGTCATCTCTTGTTCCCCAATATCAAGTTTCTCTTACAGATCCGTCATTGTTATCGAATAGATCGGGATACAAAGACAAATATGAAGAGAAAATAAGTGCATGAAATTCATCTCTTTGTAGAATATTTTCAGATTGAGATTCCTTAAGAAAGGTTTTCTCTTTAAGAGAGGTGTATATGAAAGGTTTCAAATGAGAATTTGCTTCTTCTTCTAATGTAGTATCAACATTTCATGAAATATGTTCTCCTACAGAATCACTTAGGTCAAAAAATGGTAATTGAGAAAATATATCACTAATTTCGGAACTATTAGTTGATTCAAGGTCTATCAAAGGTTAACACCATAATAAATATCAGAATATTGAATCTCTTTACTTATTCTAGAAGAATATTGTTTGATATCATGATCAGAACTATTCTCTTGTTGTTTAGAAGAATCTTCTATAGAAAAATGATTTCCTTCATGATGAGTTAGACTTTGAATTTCATGTGAAACAGATATGGACATATCAGAATTTAATTCACCCGAATCATCATATTGATTATGATCCATATCTAGAAAAGAGAAGGAAATCATTTCTACAATTTCAAAATCCTTATATTCTTCATGCAAATCTAAACCAAGGGGGGGATGATTTTCAATGTATAATTCAGATTTATCATCTACTAATTGATTAGATTCATGTAAAATAGAACGAATGTTCCACAACCATTCAAATATTATAGGACGATCTATTAAAGGGAATCTACAATAGAGATTAAAATTTCTAATTGCAAAATCTTCTAATGATTCACCCTCTTTTGAAGAGAGTAGTTTCCATTCATTGCATAATCTAACAAAGTCGTAATGTGCAAAAGAAAGTATGAAAAGATCTGCAAAATGTTCAAAAGAATGGACTGAGGCAAAAGGTAAGGTTACACACCACTCTTTGACCTGTCCTTCGAATGTGAAGGCTAAAAAATATGCACAAAACATCTTGATCCAAAAAAATTTCAGAAGAAAATTATGAATAAATTGAAGAACATGTTCTTATGCTAATATCTCTGCTTCACCATCGAATTTTACCTCTATCAAATGCTTCAACAAATCTATTTGAAGATGAAAATTAATTTGTTTAGAAAAACAACTAAATAAAAAATTTTGAGCCGGAGCCATTATAAAATAATCTGATTAAAATAGCTCAAATGACCTTACATGTCGGATGGCGTCCCTCCTTCTAGCGCCATTTGTTAATGCCTCGGTTGTGCAGGTTAGATGCAAAGGTGTTGGAATGGTTCCAAGGCTCCCAACAGAGGAAGAAAACCCAAGTTGAAAGACTTCGAAAGACCCTATGCAAGGGCAATTCTATCTCCAACCTGTTTGGTATGGTGATCCTCCACGGATATTCGGCCTCCACTGGCACTCTAAGAGTTGGTGATTTGACCCGTTAGGTCAGTTTTCCAATCAAGGAAAACAAAAGGTGTGAAAATGGTAAAGCTAACCTAACCTAACCTATTTCAAAAGAGGAAACTAATCTAAGTTAGTCTTATTTCAAGATGAAATCTTGTTTATGTGCAGGGTAACTTGGTTTGTGTTTTAATAAGTTATTTCATCATCTTAACAGAAATGTAAAACCAAATTATTAACCTATTATTCAAAGTATGATCAAACAATGAAAATTGCTTATAACAATTTAAAGATTTGAGCGCATCCAAGAATATCATGTTGTTCTTTTGCCAATTTAAAAATTAGCACGAACTTAATATTGACTATAAATTATTTGCAAAAATAAATAAACATGTTGCATAAGTAAACTTATTCAACACATTTGTAAATCTTGATCGTGAATCATGAAAAACCAAAACTCCAGATCCAGAATTGTTAATTGATTGCAAATTAATAAACAATAATTAATAATTGACTCAGAGCATCATCAAACTAATCAAATAAACTTGATAAGTAAACAAGAAGACATATGGAGAAACTTTACTGTATTTAACACAACTGCAAGAAATTACAGTGTCTGCAAAACAGGGCATATCCAATTGCTCCTTGCTTATTTGAGCTCTCAAATCATCATCAACCTTGACACCATCTCCTCAATTCTAGAAGAGAAATCTTTTGAGCTCTGTCGAGCACCTCTCCCTTAGATAATTGAAGGTAGGTATTTATACAGAGAAAATTATAAGAAAAGATCAGATCCATTTCCCCAAATGATGAGCTAACTAGCTGAGTTGTTTCATTTGCCAGATCCATCCATGAGAAAAGTCAGAAAAAATCTGTTTTGAAAAAACAGTCGGATCTCCCAAATGAAGAACTTTCTGTGGATTCTGCGCATTGACAAACTAATTGGGAACCTCTTGCACAAAGCCCATGTTTCGGATTTTCTAGATTCATCTTCATTACTCCTGAAATCGCGTCCAAAGATCGTTGCTTTCCACTTGGTACATTTTTTAACATTCCAAACTTGGGATGTAGTTCTTCATCTTGATTCTTCCAAATCCAAATCCACACTTGTACAATCCAAAATAGAAAATAAAATATCATTCCAAATCTAATAACAAAAACCTAAAACAAATAACAATTCATTTGCAAATCAAAATAATAAAAATGAACAAGTCTTATGCAAATCCGAAATTGACTGTTCAGGCAGATTTTAGGGGTGTTTAATCTATTCAAATGGAAAAAGTAATCTTCCCAAATCATTCCTCATCCTTCAAGCTTTCCAACGCGCTATCTTGGGCTTGATTTGGACTTATAAATCTCAAAATATTGCTCTTGGAAGATAACACTCAGCGACCGTTGATTTCATTTCGGAATGAATTGTAGCCATTGATTTAACAATTAAAATCCATTGTTTATTTTTATTATTTTCCAAATGAATAAACCAAAAAAAATTCAAAATCTATATTCCCAAACAAAATCAGAAATCAAAATCAAATGTCGCGAGGAAAATTAGAATTCGAAAATCACTTAAATGAATAAAAATCGGGAAAACCAAAATTAAAACCAAATTAACAAAACCTAGGTGAAAAATTAAGTTACCGAAATTGACGGACCCGAAATTACATTATAATATAACCTAAGATAAACTTAGAGTCCGGAAAAATGCATGGATGAAAAGTGAAAAAACAAAACCGCAACACGAAATTTCGGGTTTCGGTTTCGGGTTTAGACATTGCAAAAATAAAGAATTAATGTGTTTCCGAAATCGGCAACCAGAAATTTTTGGGTTTTGGGTTTCAGGTTTACACATTACAACCTGCAAAATAAATGTATTCCCGAAATTCGCAACTCAGAATTTCGGGTTTCGGGTTTGAAAACAACGTTCAAAATAAAAAAAAATAACATTTCCCGCATCCCAAAAATGCATAAAAATACTTAGGAAGCTTGGAAAAATGCAAAAAAAAAATTATTTATTGAACGAAGTAATGAAATATCAATAGATAACAGTTCACAGTTCAGAAAGAAAATCTAGCGAATATTTACGAAGAAAATTCAATATCTAAAAACCCTAAACCTAGAAGTAAAAAACGAAACTATTTACAAGTTAATTCTCAAGAAAATAAATGTTGGAAACAAGTTACATATATAGGAAAAGATTCACTCCTATAATATAGGAGAGTTAATGAATTCCATAAATAGGTTTCTAACATAATCATTTTCCAGGAATAGAAAACCAAGAAAAGAATAACAATAATTCATTTTGCAAAATAATAATAGAAAATCATTTTAAGTTGCAAAATGGAAAAATAGAAAATGTATTTTCAAGATCAAATTAGCTTATTTAGAGGAAATGACTTATCCATGATCAAACTACTTTACATTCGTAAATGTTGAATTTTAATCCCACTAATTTCCGAATAATCATAAAACCAAATCTCATAGAAGTTAGGGAAATTAGAACCCAAACAAACTAAAACATGTGTTCTTTTAATTTTCATAACATTAAATTGTGTATAAGTTTAATATATGGATTTAATGAAATATACAAATTAAGTTAATGAAAGTCAAAGCATGACCATGAATATTTATAAGATTTCAATAAGCTTAATTTAAACATTAAAAATATTAACCTAACATAAGCAAACAAACCCAAAGACTAAGATTATTTACAATATTCACATTATGATTCTAGGCATGCAAAGGTAAAATAAAACTCTATCAAGCTCCAATGCCATACTAATGAAATACTCAAAATCATAAGAGAAGAAACCATAAGATCAATCAAAATCCCAAAATGAAAGTAATCAACCAGCCATCATCTCAAATAATCAGTTTGTGCAATGAAGAGCAAATCTAGGTGGGGCATGTGAGGAACAACATAATTAATTAACCACCAAGATCATGGAACCAAATCAAATGATAAAAACCAACTCAAATGAATCAAAAGCAAATAAGTAAAAATGGAAACAATCCAAATAATTATTCAAGTCATGCAGTGTAATCTCACCCATAGGATCAAGACAAATCAATGGTCAAGATTACGTCTTGTGGTTGCGGGGTCAAGTTGCGGGGGTTTATTGGTAAGCTTTATTTATAATTCCCGAAGGCCGCAACCCAAAACTTGCAGTTTGTGGGTTTCAAGCAAGGATAATTTTAGGGGCGAAATTTAGCCCATGGGCTATTTTTCCATGTTTTTTTCCAAAAACGGATTCGCCAATTTGCATTTTTTGAAGCCCCATTTCACACAATTTTGATGGGGCAAACTTTTTTCACTCTAAAAATCACCAAATTATTATATAAACTATATAAAATCCTTAGAAATTGAAATAATTTTAGAAAAATATCGCCAAATATTTTATAGTTGATATTTTAAGAATTGGTAAGATTTACGAAGGCTTATACACTTTTGAATAAGTATGGGCCCTTAAAATTATCCCTGGTTTAGGGGTTACGAACTACCAAAACAATCGTAAAAAGGAGTTTCTGAAAGACGCAACCCGAAACTTGTGGGTTGCAGGTTTCAGAAATGGAAACAATTGCAAAAATCAAAAGGCTTTCCCGCATCACGCAACCCGACATTTTCGAGTTGCGGGTTTCAGGAACACACAACGCAACTAAGGTAAAATACATTTCCGAAATCCAAAAGCTGCAATTTGCGAGTTTTGGGTTTCGGGATGAAAATTTCCCAAAATTTTAACAAAGGATTCCTGCAACCCGCACCTATCGGGTTGCGGGTTTCGAGTTGGCCAAAACCAAAGACTGAAAAATGAAATCCCGAAATCTGCACTTTCAGGTTTCGGTTTTTGGGTTATTGAATTTTTGGGTTTTGGGTTGGTGAAAGCTAATGACAGATTACTCAAAATTTAAGGTTTCCTCCAGGCCAAAACACTTAAAAAATTTCAAAGAAAAGGAGAAATCAAGCTAACCAAAGGTATAGGTAGAAAATCGTAGCAACACAGTTTGAGAATGCTATGTTTTCAAAGCACTTACCCATATACCTTTGTATTTATTTGAAATTGGGGTTCCCATGTTCAACTGAAACATGGGATCTATTGTGGCCACAACACCCTCGTGAGCCACTTATGACTCGATGGGGTGATATCTTCCTACACCAGGGAGGAGGTGAGACTAGTGCTTCTTACTCTAACGAGGATTATCTTGGATGGTGGAGACGCCAGGTGCCAACATTCAAACAGTTTCTGTATGCCAGAATGGACTTTCGGGGTGATCTTGAGCTTATGTTTCCTCCAAGAGCATCCTAGGGAGATATAGGTACCAAAATTTGTTTTTAAAAGTTATTTAAATTTTAATATTTTTGTACTTAACATATACATTTGTTTTTTAATGAGTTTGAGTTTTAACAACATACATTTTATGCATATGTGGGGCCTATAAGACCTGTTGGGCATCCTCGGATATATGTGTGACCGACAGAACCAGGTGGTACTGATGCCATGCTACAGAGTATTGATGGAAAGATGGGCCAATTGACCCATGGCATTCCTACATATCGTATTGGGCGGATGCCCATAGATATGAAAGAACATATGGTGGGTGTGCCCCCTACATCAATCCAGCTGCTTAGGAAAGTAGCTAGGCTAGTGATTTGTTATAGGGAGGCCTTAGTAGAGTAGGATGAGGCACATGCCTCTCCTTAAAGAGACCAACACTTAATTTGAGTTTGTTATTTCCACTTTGTAGATTGTTATATTTTGACAGAGATTGACTCATACTCATATAGTTTTGGACCTATCTTTACATTATCGGTTTATATACATATTTGCTTTATGTGTTTTAATGGTTTATCTTATTGTGTATGATACAAATTCTAGTAAAGTACATAATTTGCATATGCATCAGTTAATGTATTGTGATTTATTGAAATATGTTGATATGAAATATAATCAAAATGTCTCTCAAGCAATCTAACCCTAAAAAATTGATGTAGGAAAGAAGGATCTCTAACCCAATACTCACCGGTCAACTAAAGTACAACTAACTTTGAATCTTGCCACACTTCCAAACATGAGATGCCGTGATGAATAGAATCTCGGAGTAGCTCAATAACCACGCTATACTCAACTATATTGTTCGTCGTAGGGCCCAAAAAAGCACCTCCCAAGGAAACAAGTTGCTTTGTGGGTGAATAGATCAACCAAGCAACTAAATCCAATTTATGAGTGTGACGACTAGCACCATCGACGAATCCTACAAACCACTCAGTTTCCATTTGAAACATAACCCATAAGACACATAAGAAAATCCAAAAAGACTAACTCTACAAAAAATGTACAACTATAATACAAGAAAAAACATGTATTCCTAAGCATAATACTTTTTCAAGTAGAGCCCATTTATGGGCTCGAGCAACCTAAAACCATCATAATCCATCAAATCATATGATCCTTTCTTCAAAACTTTTGAAATAATATAGGGACCGAGCCACATACACTTGAACTTTCTTTCCCCTAGGGGATCCTTGTACTGATCCTAAACCAAAACAAGGTCTCCTTTGGAGAATATCTTGGGTTTTACAGACTTGTTGTATTGATGTTTGACTCGTTTCTTATGAGCTTCATTCGCAATGACCGCATATCGGCTTTGTTCATCCAAATGTTCTAAATGAAGCAATCGCTCTTCCAAAGCAGAAGTATCGGGTAGTAGTTGGATTTCCAACTTTAATGATGGAATCTTGCATTCAATAGGTATGACTCCCTCCAACCCGTGAACAAGTTGTAATGGTGAGAAACTAGTAGCAGTGACATTAGAACAATATGCCCAAAGAGTGAGATACAACATGATGTGTGAGTTTGACCTACTAGAATTGACGGTACGTTCAAGAATGGTTTTCAAAGTTTTATTGATTGCTTCAACTTGACCATTCTCCTACGAATAGAATGATACGAGTGTTCTTGTCGAAAACCTAGCATAGTGGTCAACTCTGTCATCATGTAGTTCTAGAAATGTCTACAATGGTCGGTGACTATCTCTTTAGGTATGCCCAACCTGGAAATGATTTGATTGAATACGAAATAGGATACAGTTTCACCATCCGCTTTCACAATCGGCATTGCCTCGACCCACTTCATAATGTATTCAACGACAATGATAATGTATTGAGTCCCCCTAGTAGAGATTGGGTTTCAAGTCATATAGTCAACTCCCCACTTGGTGAAGGGACCTGCTGTGATAATTGGGTGAAGGGGAGATGGGTGTGCTCTCATTTTCTTTGTGAATAGCTGACACCAGTGACAGTGTTTCATGGCTTCCAGACTGTGATGAATCTGCAATAATTAATTAATGCAAATACACGAGATATCAAAAATAATAGAACTCAGAATCACTTTTATATTGATGACGGGCCACTTCGAGGGGGAAACCTCCTTTGAGCAAGCTCAATACAATTAACTTCACGGTGCCTTCATAGGCCTCAACACACACTTATATACTAAGTCTAGGTGCCAATACCATGGGTCAATACTATGTGTCAATACAAACCCTGGGCTAAGTCTAGGTGCCAATACTATGACTCAAAACCATGGGACATATAATACTATGGGACGACTTACAAAGCATATGCATCCAATACTATGGGTTAATACTATGGGCTAATATAAACTATGGATCAACAAATACTATGGGACGACTTACAAAGTATATACGTCCAACAACAATATACTAATAAAGTAAAGACATGGGTTCCTAACATCCCCTCTCCCTTAGAAAAATATTTGTCCTCAAAGCTTTAGATGTGGAAATTGATGCAGAATCTGAAGGAGTGGGTCCCCTGTATCATCCTCGGGTTGCATTCTGAGCCATTGGCGCCTTTAGAGTTTCAGGGAGGATTGCATGGAAGGTTGTAGATGAAGAAGAACCACATCAGGAATGTGAAAAGTGCACTCAGAAAGGTGTTGATTGGCTTGTTGTATCAGTTGAATTCTTGCCATGTGAAAATTGTTCTGCAGAATGAGAAGAAGTTGATCACGGTTTTGAATAATTAAGTCAATTGCCTGAAATGGGGAGCTGCTGAAGGTGTATGGAAGAAGAACTAGTGGTGCCTGTACAGAGACTGCTTCATATGGTGTCCTTTGAGATGTGGTACTATACCACTGGAGCACTTCTAGGAAATCCATAGAAATAGTTGGCCAAATCTATGGAGGGATGGGCAATGGTTCGAGCAGTCCCGAAAGATGGGTCGTTTCACCCTTGTTGACCTGGAAAGTATCACAGTCAACCACCATCCGTTGAATTGTCCTTTTGAGTCCCTGCCAACAGAAGTTACATTGTTCCTGGTCATACGTTTTGAGGAACCCAGAGTGCCCTACTGATGAAGAAGCATGGAGTTCATAGAAGAGATAGTCTCGTTGAATAGATTGCAACCAATTTGGAACAAGCAGAGAAATAGCTGTAAGAGAAACTGGGTGATCAAATGTGCAAGGAGGAGCATCTTCCACCATATTGTCCTTACCCTTCTGGTAAGTGGTCGCATAGTCATAACCCATGAGTTGGATAACCCATTTCAGGTGTGTTGGGGAGGAGACCTGTTGTTCCAGGAAAGTTTCCAGACTCTGGAGATAAGTCTTGATGCAAAAATAATTCCCCAATAGGGATGGCTGCCACTTCTGTACTATTTGCAAAATAGTAATCATTTCCTGCGTAGATGTAAATGCGGCTAAATTCTTACCGGAAAGGTCTCTTGAAGGCAACAAGCTCATTGGTTCAGCAAAGACACTTGCATATCTATCCAAGGAAGTAGTGGAGACTGTTGATGGGTGCATCTGAATGGAATGGAGCTGAGCGATGACACCATGTGAATTCTTCTTAAGTATTTTTTCCAGGTGATGTGAACTGATGATGCAGAGAGACCCTGGTTGTAAGCCCATAAATTTTTGTTGTGCCCCATTGACTAAAAACTACATCCAAAGTTCAACAAAATCCCATAAGATGGGGCCAAGTGTGCATAACCATTGAACGCCCAAAACCACATCACATCTGCCTAAGGACAAAGCAAACATGTGAGAGCGCAGGTTATAATCTTCCATAGAGATACACACATTGTGGCACTTCCCCTTGCAAGGTAAGGTGCCCCCATTGGAAACCATGACTTCAAAGTTGGAGCAAGGATGGACAAAACAATCAGCCTGTTTGGCAATCCGAGGATCAATGAAGTTATGAGTGCTACCAGAATCAATGAGTATTGTAAGAGGGAGCTTCTTGAAGTATCCCCTGACTCGCATTGTTTGTGGGGTGGTGACGTTGGTTACAGCATGGAGAGAGATCTTAGGTGGGTCGTCCTGAGATGGGGTGTCAACAGGCGGGTGTTGAATGTCGACCTGATCATCTACTATATTTGGAGCTTCTTCATCAAGTTCTGAGGCAGGTGGAGAATCCACATCCAAGAGATAGAGCTTTTGTTGAACACATCTATGTCCCTGAGTGAATTTCTCATCACAATTATAACAAAGCCCTTTTTCTCGGCATGCCTGCATCTCTGTTTCAGACAATTGCTTTATAGGAGTTGGTTGACGAGCAGGAGTGATGGGAGGTCGTTGGGAACCCATATTTATGAAGGGAACAAAGGTGGGTTTGGAGCATTGTTAAGCTGTGATCTTGTCCTTGACCAGCTTAGCCAACCCTAGTACTTCCATCATTGTGTTACGACAAAACATTTTGACCTCTGAGCGGCTTTCATCCTTGAGACCACTGATAAAACAACTCCTGTAGAATTCATCAGACAATCCTTTTGTGTGATTGGCTAGTTTCTCAAATTCTGTCTCATACTCTCTCACTGTGCCAGTTTGGTGAAGTTTAGTGAGTGCTCTTGTGAATTCGTCAAAAGCACTAGGACCAAATCGTGGCAAAAGGAGTTGGCAAAAATCTGTCTAGTTTGGCTCGGGATGAGCTTTGATGTACCAACGGTACCATTGAAGGGCTTCCTGTTCCAAATGAAAGGATGCAAGTGGAACTTTCTAGACATCAAAAGTATTATGTAGACCGAAATATTGTTCTGCTCGGTATATCCATCCAGTCGGATTAGTACCATTGAAGCAAGGAAAATCAAGCTTGGGCCCACGAAAATTGTTGGAAGAAGAGAACCCGGTGGCTGCAAAAGATTATGGCCGTCGGTTATTATTCATGGCTGAATGCTAAAGATGGAGGTTGAGAAATTTTTCATCCATATCTTGGAGTTTGGTTTGGATGTCTGCAAGTGCTTCCTCCATGGTGTTTGCTCCTGTGCGAGTGACAACCATAACCAGTAATTTTTTATTTATTTATTTTTTTTGCCGGGGGGGGTGGGGGGGGGGGAGAGAATGGATAGAAAAACACAAACACTAGCTTATTTAGTAAGGAGAAATTTGGATTTGGGAAAACTTCGAGGGGTAATTGGGGTTTGACTATGTTTTCGACACTTTCTGAGGAACAGGGAAGCGAAAACTGGGGATTTCAGAAGTGGGAACTCTATGATAAAATTTGAAGGCATTCGAGTGAAAATTGAAGAAGTTATGGCAAACCCTAAAAATAGACAAATGTGGGATTTTTAGTCTTGGGAAGTGGAATTTGGGAAAGGGTATTCATGAATGGAATATGCAGAATGGGATTGCAGGGATGTCAGTGAAGTTTCAGGAAAAATATAGTGGAAACAAAGGAGATATGGCCAAAAAACAGTTTTTTTTTTTTTTTTTAGCGGCGCGGAAGGGATCCGCAACAGATGGATCTGCAATGGCGTGGAAGGGATCGAAAATAGCTGGATCTGAAATGGCGATTGGATCTGGAACAACTTTCAGAATAGATCTGAAATGGCTGGATCTGGAGCGGAAGTGATCGGCAACAGTTCAATTGAAAATAGATATGGACCCCAGGTATGTACGGCTTCCTAACAGTTCAGGTGTTTCACTTGGCCACCAATTTTGTCTGACGGCTTGCGTATTCGAGCAGTACCCCTCACTCCACATCTCAGGTAAAATTGATAACCGCTTTGCCACAAATGACAACTCTTGGTTTACCTCACGGGTGGGAACTAGTCAATCAGGTAGGGCACGTTGTCCTTTTTCGCTGGCAGGTCCTCTCAATGGGCCAGCTACTTTGGGGTTCCTGTGGTACTCCTCACAATGAGTTTTAGGGCTTATGCCCAATTAATTCCCACAGTTAAGCGGATAGGGATTATTCCCAAATCCAAAGCTGCAATAGATGTGAAAAAAAAAAATTTGGCAGAAATTCCACCCAACGAGCCCAAGAAAGTGCTCTGATACCAGATGTGATGAACTTGCAATAATTAATTAATGCAAATACATGAGATATCAAAAATAATAGAACTCAGAATCACTTTTATATTGATCACGAGCCACTTCGAGGGGGCAACCTCCTTTGAGCAAACTCAATACAATTAACTTCATGGTGCCTTCATAGGCCTCAACACACACTTATATACTAAGTCCAGGTGCCAATACCATGGGTCAATACTATGTGTCAATACAAACCATGGGCTAATTCTAGGCGCCAGTACTATGAGTCAAAACCATGGGACATATAATACTATGGGACGACTTACAAAGCATATGCGTCCAATACTATGGGTCAATACTATGGGTTGATATAAATTATGGATCAACAAATACTACGGGATGACTTACAAAGCATATGTATCCAATGTTTGGGTACACAGGGTACTACAAAAGGACCGAACACCAAGAGTAACCACTTCACACAAACAGATCACAGATCAACACACCGATGTTTTGACATGGTTTAAACCCTCTTGAGGGAAACACTCCACGGCCCCGACTAAATAGCTTCTACGGGACAATTTATTATGCAAAGAAAGAAAGTTACAAATGAGCTTCTCATAATCGATCAACTAAACAATGACCCTCCATGCTCTTTAAATAGAGATCATGGACCAATCGGGTGTTAAGCCACGGATCAAGGTTAGGTTTGATCTAAGAGAAGTTGAGCCGTCGGATCACTCTATGTCGGGAACATATCGTGAGCCATACGAGATTTCCATGGGAAATAGTTGGAACTATGAGAAATAGAAGAAACCAATAGTTTGGATGTGAAGAGCTCGAAAAAATAGGCGGTTTAAAAAAAATGGCACTGAAAACTGACTCTGTATGATGAAGTTATGCTTGAACAAAGAAATTGTTGAAGATGTCCCCAATAGTGACGTGGCAGCTAGAGAATGTCCAGTAAAAAAAAGAACCCCCCTCTTCCTAAGATGAACCTTTTGACAATCACTTTACAAGAAAGTTGCTTTAAGTGAACCACTTTTGTAAAATAAGTGATTTCACTTTTACAATGATATTACTTTTAAATAGTGCAACAATAAAAAACTTAAGTGACTTGTATTTTTATTTTTTATTATTTAAGTGAGATGCACTTTTACAATAAAGTAACTTGAAAATAGAAATTGCATGCACTTTTTTTTTTAAAATAATTTCCTAAGACTTGAACTCAAGACCTATTAAGGAATAAAGCAACTTTGAACCAAGTGAGCTAGATTAAAAAGTATGTAAAATATGGGAATGAGTAAGGGTTTTTTTTTTTTTTCAACTCTTCTTGCTCGGTTTGCGTGCTTGCCCTTTTCCTGCAAAACACACCACAAATTGAAACAAAAAAACTTTCCACACTTGTGGAGTTAGATCTTGTTAGCTTGCCCGGAAAGTCTACGTTTTCTCTCTATTTCTGATTTGCCGAGATCGCACAAGGTGCACGGCAAAGAGCATACGCAGCCGAGAAAAACCCTTTCCCTTTCTGTTTCTGATTTGCCGAGATCGCTCAAGGTGCACGGAAAAGAGCATACGCAGACGAGAAAGCAACAATCCGAACCCAAAAAAAATCTAACAGTACAAAATGATAAAATATGAGATTTTTTCTTTTAAAAACAGAAAATAAAAAATTGCGTCACTATAACATTATACCTTCAGATCTAATGAAATATGCGTTTCTGGAGCAACCGGGAACCGTTTTCGATCAAACAAAAACTATTTCCCAATGTAAACGACGCTCCGGATGCAATGGAACACCTCCTACAACCCAAAAATGCACAAAAATACCAGAACTAGAAACCCTTTCAAGTTTTGGCAACAGCAGTTCAAGATCTAGATCACAACCGGAAGCGGCACTTCATAAAAGCTATGATACCATGATCGGGTACACAGGGTACTACCAAAGGACCGAACACCAAGAGAAACCACTTCACACACACAAATCATAGATCAACACACCGATGTTTTGACATGGTTTAAACCCTCTTGAGGGAAACACTCCACGGCCCAGGCCAAATAGCTTCTACGGGACAATTTATTATGCAAAGAAATAAAGTTACAAATGAGATTCTCATAATCGATCAACTAAACAATGACCCTCCATGCTCTTTAAATAGAGATCATGGACCAATCGGGTGTTAAGCCACGGATCAAGGTTAGGTTTGATCTAAGAGAAGTTGAGCCGTCGGATCACTCTATGTCGGGAACATATCATGACCGTCGGATTAAGTATTTACAAATGCATACTAATGCATACTAAAGAAAAACACTATCCCTAACGGATATATTACACAAGTTGATCTTAACTAACTCCTAAGTGTCTAAATATCCTAACATCCAACAACAATATACTAACAAAGTAAAGACATGGGTTCCTAACGCAGACAATCTTTAAAGATGGTGGGCCAAAAATTCCAATATGACTGATAACAACTATGTTCATTTGTTGCAATTGTTTATTTAGTAAGATTTTATATCTGTCTACTTGAATCTTGTTTCTAGACTTTGATTGTTGATTTCGTGTATGATAGTAATATACACAAGTTGGATTATCCAATCCAAATGGTCTAGATCAAGACATAATCAGAGCATTGTCTATGGTTTTTCTTGTTGTGACACAAAATTAATTATTTTCAAGCCTTATAATCTTCAATTTTCTTAGTTTCATCCAGTAGTATTGGAACTAACAAAACTAAATGAAAATCATAGATTTATGTGCTAGAAAGTACCATGGAATCCATTTTCTATAATTTGGAAAATGAATTTGAAGATAAGTCAGATTTGGTCGATGACTTGGAAGAAGAGTTGAAATCCCTCTCTCATGAAGATATTGATGGCTTGAAGATGGAAATTTGCAGACTGGAAGCATAGAATACCCGACTAGCTAGTAAGGCTTCCCACTTGTAGGCATCTCTTGATGAGCTTCGTGAATAATGTACCCCTCTTCAAGAAGACAATAATCGATTGTTTGAAGAATATCAAACTTTAAAAAATATTATGATGCTCTATTGATGCAGGCGACTGAAAAGGATGAGGCTATCCATCCTGCAAATGAACAATTAAACGAAGTAATAATCATAATAGAATGACAATAAAGATGTATGAGTGGATAATGTGATTATGCATGGTGAGAATGTGGCATAAGTGTTGAATTCATTTTAAGAATACTTGATTGTGAAAGTGATGCGCTTATACGAGATAAGTCCATTGCATTTAATATGTCAATAAATGATTGGATTGAATTATTGAGTGATAATTTTGGAATTCATTTCATAACTATTGTAGATATTTCAGTGAAATAAATGCGAAAGTGCTACTGATTGCTTGGTTGATTGAGAATTGTGTCAGGAGGACATGATGGAAGTGGATGTATAGGATATGGTAGTGACTGTAAGACCATAAATAAGGACATAGTACTACCACTTGTACAAGAGACAAATAACATGAGGAGGATCTCATGAGTGTTAGACTGTGAATGTATATAGTTTCAAATGTAAATATTTTGTTAAAATTATGATGATAAATATTAATGTCTATTGGCTAAGTGTGATTCCTATTAGGAAGGAGAGGTTGTCAGTATAAAATAATTGGACATGGTAGTGAGTGTAAACCCATGAGGAAGAATATGTATTATTTCCTACAAGGTCCAAAAACTATGAGGAGGGCCTCATAGTTCATTAAATATAATTTCTATAGGAAATCAATTTGAAATTTCAGATTGACATTTAATAATCAGCATCTCATAGGAACTGTATGTATGTGATATAGGTGAGATGATGAGACTTGTCCCAAGAGAACAAGAAATGGTTGCTAAAATCTAGAAAGCATAGGGAGATTTCCACTGTCATTGAGATGGAAAGTGCAAGAAGGAAGGGATATGGAATTACTTGATAAACCTAGTGAAGGAAGAGACAACTATGAAAATGGAAGGGTTTGGGTGATATTTCTGTGCACACACTAAATAGAACCTAAAGAGAGGAGACACCCGAGCGACTTTAGAGTAGAGAAGGGGTACCTTCTTGATTTTATGTAGCTTGAAAATGAATGTGGAAACCCAAGTTGGCTGAGTATTATTGATTTTACTATAGCTCTATGCTTGATTTGACTATCTTAGAACATTCCACCCCTGAATTCCTTAAATGCCCAATAAACCCAATTGTGTGTTGGATTGGAATTGCGATCTACAAATGGCCTGATAAACCCAGTTGTGTGCTAGATTGGAATTCTGATTAGTGATTCTGAATTCCCTAATAAACCTAGCTGGTGTGTTGGATTCACATTCTGATTTCTTAATAGCTTGATAAACCTAGTTATGAGTTGTCTTAGATATGGACACAATGGATAGAAGGGCAAGAAGTTGAACCTCTCCAATGGAATTCATGTCAACCTAGGACATATTCATGAACATAAGTATTGGGTTTATATGCATACTTGTTCTTTTTTATTTCTAAATATGTGCTTCGGTTATGTAAATGAATTCCATTTATGGAATGTTTTTGCTTGATATGGATATGGTATGCATGATTGACTTGTTTACTGTTGTAGGTAACATCTCTATGCAAAGAATTAATGACAATTGTAGACATTGTTTATTAAAGATGGCCATTGGATGTAAGATGGAAATGAAGAAAACAACATAGTAGGTGTTGATAAAAGTAGGAGACATGGTCTCTTGAAGATGAATGATAATGTTGGAAACACTTTGCTTCCTTGAAAGGTGCTTGGAAAAAGTGAAAATGCCTTGAGAAAGGATATACATAGTATTGCAACACTGAGTAATGTACAAATTTAAGGGAGAGGGTAATGTAATACCCCTATTGCATAAAATGATGTAAATACACAAATTCATGTAAACATGACAAGTTCATGGTGAGGAGCTCAAGGACAAGGCCCCACAATTGAATACACGAGTATGTAATAGCAATTAAATCGATGCAACACCCCATTTTTTACCCTAGTATGTAATAAATGTAAATATTGATGAAAGGGATACAAGCTAGATATGTATGGTACAGATGACCAAGCTATGTAAATTTGTAAATTTTTACTATTTAATATAAAATACATGACTATTGTAGACTAAAGGACAACAGAAGAGATGGAGGACTATCATTCCACAAGGGGGAGAGTCATTATCTCAATCCTAGGATTAGAGGAAAAAAGGTTTCGAACCCCAAAGTGTGCCACTTGTCCAAATCTGCTTAAAAAGGGGGGGAAAGTGTCTAACCTAATGTGTTCCAAGTGGCTAGTTCTTATCAACCTTGGCACCACTTCACTAGTCTCAACCATGTATATAAATAGTGAGATCTAGCCCATTCTTCCTGTCATTATTCATGTATGAGATAATCATTTGCTTCTAGAATTTAACTACCTGGGTCAGAACCACCCTCACCTATACTACTATCACCATACCATCATCCCCGTACCATCATCTCCATACCGTACACTAAGAACCATACTGCGAAGGACACAATTTCTTGGAAGTCCCAACACAAAGAATTCTTGGCCGACCTGTGTTGGAACCTTGGATAGGAATTGGGGTAATGGAATCAAGGGATTGTTAGCTTAGAGAATGGATCCCAAGGTACTGTTAACACAGAAAAGGGATCCCCATTTCTTGGGTTCTAAAACCTGAGGGGAAAGGAGTGCTAGAGGATTGGAATAGCTATATCCAGAGAACCCAACACCTTCTTGTGGTTTGATAGTCCCAGCTTGGGGGTGACCTGTCAAAGAAAGATATAGCTTGACAGAGCCTACGACTAGGTGGAACGACCTTGGTCTGCAGATAGTCAGTTACATTTTCAAATAAGTACTCTCTTGTGCATAAAATGACTCTGAATGTGCTTAATGAAATTATTGTTGTATGCATTATTTAATTGCATGGAATTATTGTCATTTGTGCGTTGTGTTCATGACAAATATTCTGGTATTGTTCTCATACATGTTTATATTATCTATGGTGTTCAAATGTATTTATAATCCCATCATAAAACAAAATTAATCCAATTGGGAAACAAATTGGGATAACATAGGTGTTATTGGGTAAAATTATGGATGTATCTCGACTGAGTTGCCATTGTGAGCTCCTTGGGTTCATGACAGTTTGGTATCAGATCCTAGGTTGCAGCACTAGCACTACATGGGTGATATTTGAATTCTATAATAAGAATGTAGGGTTGAACATGAAGTGTATGATGAAATACATCAGATAAAATATTGGGGAAATCATGTTTAACCTTTTGTGGTTTAGTACAGAAGAATTATGTGGTGAAAACTGTGAGTTTTAGTCAATTCTATGTGAAATTATGCATCAATACCGAAACTAAAAAATTGCACGTTCTGTTAAATGATGGGAAATGCTAGTTTAAATGGTCCAGATAATAATTGATCAAATCAATGGCTCATATCCATTCATGATAATGAAAGTTGTCGAATATTGTTCTAATAAGCACAAGCCTAAAAGAAAACCACTCAGGACACATGTTGTCAATGAAATCACTAAGGCCCTCAAAAGTTGTTTGTCGAAACTAATTCTCTGTCGAGCCTGAAACCGCCAAACTACCTACTAAGAACCAAGTTTTAAATGCCATCCAAGATGTTTAATCAAAGGCTTGGAGGGAACATATGTTTCAATGATGTGATATGATGGGACAAAAAGAAGTGGAATGCCCTTGTCAGAGTTGCATGATGACTAGCATGGGATTAGGTCTCAAGGTGGAAGATCAATGGTTCTTAAGCATCTAGGCTCATGGAGGTGCTTGAAATTTATTTTAATAATCATGGGCCTAAAAGGAAAACCACTAGGACATGTGGAATCATTGCATGAGTTCAGGGTCAAAAAATTTGTTTCCCTAAACCACTCCTTCTTCAAGCTTGAAACCATTTACTAATAGGAGGGTGACATGGCAAAGTGAAAAGGTGACACATGAGACAATTTGACATATTAGTAGACACGTGTAATGACATGTTAGCACCATTCCATGTCAGCACAATGCCACATCTGGAGCCAAAATCTTGTTTTGGTCATAACAAGATAAGATTTAATAAAAAAATGATAAGACATGTTCCATTTCGACGCTATTAACAGATTCTATAGGATCACCAGTAAGAGACAAGGACCCATTTTGATTATATTTTTCAGAAATTTCAATTTAATGGGTTTTGAAGGTGTATAGCCCAAGGATGGATGGGACCCTATTTGAGGCCCAAATTGTTATGGTGCATTCATGACACACAAACATCGATAAATATAGATCATTGAGGAGAAATTCAAAAAGTTGTGAAGCAAAGAGATGAAAGAAGGCCAAAATACATTATTTGGGCTTGTGAAAGGTCGATTTTTGAAAACTTGAATGAGGAAAAGAAGGCCCAAGAAATCATAACCATAAATTTTTTTTATTAAGACATTTTTTATACTCATTAATATGAACAAATTTTCTTAGAGCCTAATTTTCTAGAAATTCTTAGTTTGAGAGATGACAGTTTTCAATCAAAATTCCAAGTTTGGAAGAATTACAGAAATTAAAAATTGGTGATTTCATAATTTTGTAAGTTCTTATAGAGTGTTGGACAATATTTTGATACCTATTTTACTCCATAATTCTTCAAAGACATCCCCATAATCCTTTACATTTTGTCATAAATCCTCATGTTCATCCATAAAACCTTGAAATTCGATGATCAAAGGTATACATTGTTGTTGCTCTTAAATAAATTCAATTATGTAATTTTTAAAGCATTTAAATTAAAATTTTAATTAAAATTACAGAATTGACTGACTTCTTGTAATTGCTCCTAGCATTGGGTACTTGGAGGCTAGTTGGGCACAATCTGAAAGATATAGAAGGATCCTTGATGTCCAAGGATGGATAAATTGCTAACATCTTCACGAACTGGTTCTACAAGTGTCGAGTCAACGCTGGTCAAAGTGAGCCTCCATCGCTGCCACTTAGCACAAAAACAGGGACAGTCTCGATTTTGTATCAATTCGGTCTATTTTTATGGATCCGAAGGACGATTTCGAGGATAGTAGAGATATTAAGGGAATGCCATTATTAGTTACCTAGGACTGTAGCATTTTTAGTTCCAAAACAATTTGTATAAATATTTGAATTTGGGATGTAATTGCCATCCAGTGATGGTGAATGTATGCTATTAAAATAAAGACTCCAGATTTCCAATAGCTTGGTGTATGTTCATTTTTATGTTGTGAAAGCGATCTAAGTGTTGAGAGATCTGTGAATCTTCCTGTGTGTGTAAGTGAAGCAGTGGGGGGACCCCTCTGTCGAACCTGTACACCCATTTCCTCATTAAAACACATTGGTATGTTTTTAATGTTTTCTGTGGAGTTCAATTAAGTTACCAATCTATGCTTTACAATCGAATTCTATTTTATATGATGCAAGTAGGGTTTTATCATAGAACAGGGTTATGCATTCATGTTTGAGTGATTAGTTTCTATAGGTTGTTTTGGCTTTATTTTTATACACTTAATTGTTTAAGTATTCAAATACATTGTGAACTGATTTCTTGTAAAAGAACTCAATGTCTTCTTGCACTCAACAATGAAGTTTCAATGCTATAACTTAATTTTATGATTTTGTTGTTTCAAGTATCTAAGTAATGATAATTTTAAGAAATTGAATGAGTATACTTTCTGTAAGGGATTTTTTGCATTTCTTGGTTTACAGCATTCAAGTAGTTCTAGGTTCATTTCCAAAAGCAGAGTATATTTCAAACTAGTCTAAATCTAATCCATATACTTTGGGCGTGCTTCTAAGTCTTACGATTTCAAATTGACAATTTAAATATATACTCTAGTTTATGTTAATTTTTCAAAATTTACTTCAATATGATCTAGGATCTTAACTTAGAGAACAACATGTACATCATATCTACAGCATATCAATCATGAACACAATAATGCAAGCACACAAGAGACACAGAGTTTACTTCGGGAAAACCATAAAGGTGAAAAACCCCAATAAATTCCTCAGAGATAGATAGAGCAATGATACAAACCAAGCATTAAGAGGTAGACATCTCCTAGTAGCAGCTTCTCCTCCTCCACAAGTGCACCACTCTCCCAAGAGTGTGAGAGAGAATAGTGTGATGAAATAGAGTGCATCCCGCACTCTATTTATACTTGACTTGACTTGCCTAATAACCTTTACTAGGTCTCCCTTAACTTAACCACATAACATAATGCTGAATGGGCCGACACCCAATAGGGTGGTCTAATAACCCTTTGACTCACATGGATGACCCCCAATAGGGTGTTCTAATAACCCTTCGACCCACATGACTTATACAGGGTCGACCACAACAAGGTGGTCTAATAATCCATCAAGTATAAGTTACGACACTTACAATATAAATGACGACACTTCCGTATAGAGGAATAATAACATCTCTATAGGAATACAAACACTTCCGTATAGAGGAATAATACCATCTCTATAGGAGTACAATATACATATATGAAATACATTCCGAAGTTACATATACATCAACAGTTTACAACAGTAAATTGGACCAACATTTTGGCGTCGCTGCCGGGGAAGCATATCTAGATATAGACTTAGGAAGTTTATTTTTTCAATTAAAAAAGAACCAAAATACAGAGCTGGTAACACCCAAAAAGTGTTCACTAGCTCATTTCCTTATTCACATGACCCATTTGTCCACTTTTTCACCATTTGAGCCTCTAAAGCCACCAAAAGGTCACCAAAAGACCTTAATACACCCCTTTTTCCACTCAAAATGAATATTTTTCCTCAAAAAGCATAAAAAACCCTAAAAAGGGTCCATAATTCCCAAAAATATTAAAAAGGGAATAAAAATATTCAAAATATTCAAAAAAGGAAAAAGGAGGGAAAAGGTACCTAAACCATGTTGGTCAATACCATTGGTTTCCTCAAAACCATAATGGTATTCCCCACCACCAAAAACTATAAAAAGGTGGTAGGGGCTCCTCACTTTCCATCCATCCATCTTCCTATCCTCATGTTGTCAAAATCTCCCTTGAGCTTTTGACCATTGTATCCATCTTGGAGAAGAGACCTTTGGAGCTTGGAGCTACTCACCTTGGAAGTTGCTGAACCATCTTCACCATTTGGAGGTATCACCATTGCAAGCACTTGCTTGCCCTATTCTTAATACAAAGTTATTCTTTATTCTATTTCTTGTTCTTGTTTTCAAATCTTTCAAAAGTTTATTATGATATGCACATGCTAGTTTAGTTTAGTTTTAGATTTAGATTTACAATTGTTTTTGCTTTCAATATTGAAACTGCTATCACTTGTTGATAGGTTCCCATAGCACTAAGCTTGGTTGCAAATCCAAGCCAACAAGAGCATAATCTAGTTTTTATTTTATGTCAAGACAAAAAATGAAAAAGGAAGATTTGTAAAGAAACCCCCAAAAATAGAGATAACAGGAACTTCTTCAACTGAGACGAAAGAAATCATTACAACAACTGTTGTGGGAAATACTTTGAAGATGGTTGAGGAAGAATCAACTAAATTGTTGAGAGGAGGACTAACCCCAGAACAACGTAGAGAGTATGAAAGGAGGATGGAGATTGAAAACAAACGTAGAGAAATGGTTGAGGGAGAAGAATTAAGAGGAGGACCAACCCCAGAACAACAAAGAGAGTATGAAAGAAGGATGGAAATTGAAAACAAAAGACGAGAATATAGAAGAAATGAAAGAGAAGAAAGAGTAGAAGAAGAACAATAATCTACTTTTAAATTTCCAATCTTAGATACTAGTATCATCCTAGGAGAAGAGGTAAAACTGAAAAACATTCCACCATTTGTTTTACCTAACTTTTATGGCATGACCTTTGAAGATCCATATTTTTCTTAAGAAATATCAAGCATACTGTAGATCTAAATCTTTGAAAGATGATATTTTCAGGATGTCTAAGCAACTAGAAGATGAAAGTTTAGAAGAATATCTTGAAAGATTTATGTATAACCTACAAAAATCCAAATATAATTCTTTGACATCTGATATCACCAGGACAATATTTTTGAAAGGTATAAGAGATGAGTATCTTGATATTTTGAATGTAATAGGGAAACGATATATTTCCTACTTACCATTTGATGAAATTGCAGATTTATGTCAAAAGTAATCACGAGGAAGAGCCATAAATGGAAAGAGGGATGTAACTTCCAAAATAACCAAATCAACAACATGAGGTATATCAAGAGCTGGGCCTGGAAACTTATTAGAGTATTTAAAAACTGATCTCTTGAGTACTTTAGGAACACAAGTAGGGACATCAAAAACCAAGAAAAGGAAAGAACAACAAGATCAACAAGATCAAGCTCTATCAATTTTATGTCCTAAATGTAGGAAGAAACATCCATTAAAAGAATGTCCTCTAGATAATGTTCAGATTTGTGGATTATGTACAGAAAATCATAACACTGATGATTGTCCTAGGTTGAAGGAATTACAGGCATCTCGAGTGGAAGAAATCCAAAGCATGGAATCTCTCTATCTTTTGACACAAAGAATACCTTGGCAGCCACGTTTTCCAGGTATGTCTCAAGACCCTATGCAACAATTTTCTCTAGGTTATCAATATCCTGTTCAAAATTAATGGAATGCACTTATGCCTTGGAAAAAATGTTCTCCTCAGCAAAACCAAAACAAATCTGCTCATGGTTCGTGAGGATATGCTCATGGAAATCAAACATACCAGCAGGCCTATCCATAGCCTTACCAACAATCTTTTCCTTACCCACAACACCAGTAGAATCAACCTTCATTTCCTCCATAGAAAAATCCTTCCTCCCAGCTAACCCAACCTCAACAAATTCAACCACCATCGAATCAACCTCCACCTCGACCAACACAGTTACTATCCTAGCCAGTAGAAAATCCTAATAACAAAGTGGAGAAACCCATGTATAATATTGATGAAGGAACAATATTTTCATACTCAATCCTTCCTATTCAAAACATCCACTTGAGGTCTGGAAAAACTTTGGCAAAAGAATCTCCTGTTATTATAGAACACCACATAGAAGAAGAGAAAATTCCAAAAAAATCTAACACAGAAAATTTACAGCTAGATAAACAAAATCAGAAAGGTAAAACATTAATTCCTCAAACACCTCCTTTTCCAGAAAGGTTAGTTAAGGAAAAATTACCAATTGGTCTTCCTGATTTTGGTGTCTTAAATGAATTAACAAATGTCTCTGTAAAAATTCCTTTATTGCAAGCTATTAAAGCTATTCCAATCTATACAATAAAAATTAAGGAGTTATGTATAAACAAGAGAAAAAAGGATCCACCAACAATCCATGTAATTGGGAATTTAGCAGGCTTAATGTCAAATACTGTTTTTGTTGAAAAATATGTTGATCCGGGAATTCCAATGGTAACAATCACTATCAACAATTTTTCATTTTCTAAAACATTAATTGACTTAGGTGCAACTATTAATGTAATGACACTGGAAAAAATGAAATATATGGACTTGCGAAATCTTAGACCAACCACTACAGTCTTAGAGCTAGCTGAATGATCTAAAATAACACCAGAAGGCATACTTGAAGATATCATAGTTTCTTTGGATTTCTGGCAGTATCCAGTGGATTTCTTAGTTCTTCAACCAAAATCTAATCTACGAGGGAATCCATTGATTCTTGGAAGGCCCTGGTTGGCCACAACTAACGCTTTTATTAGTTGTAGAGCAGGAAATATGATCATTTCACATGGAATAGAAAGGAAACAGATTACACTTTATCCTCCTACTCAAAGACCTTCTATGACAGATCAGTTCTCTTGGATTAATGAAACAAAAGAGAAACAGGAAGAAGTAATTAAGCCCATCATAAGTATTAATCAAGTTTTTTTTTTTTCGAGAGGAAAATAATGAAGATTTGCTAGATTATTGTATTTCTGAACCAAATATCTATGAACAATTGAGGAACATGCAATATATTGTTGGTGTTACATCATAATCTTCCACCCTATGAGAATCAACATTCTTTGGCCTATAGGATCCATTTCAGTGACTCATATCCATTTATATCCTTCAGAGATACTATTTTTCCCTATTTTTATTCCTACCCGCATGTTTCATCATTATAGCATGCGTACCCGCGAGTTGCATCACTATAGCCCGTGGGTATCAAGTAAAATGGTAAAAACCACCATTAATTATTTTTTACTCCCAAAAAGCGGTCATTGGGTGACCTTTGGATCTCCATCTACCCAAGTAACATCTCAATGTGTCCTTTCACCTACCTTTGAGAGGACTATATATTGAGCACATATGGCTTATGGACGGGGGGAAGAAGAGAATAGTAAGAGAACTCTAGTGGATTTTTTCCCTATCTTGAGTCTGTACTCATTGATCCTTATAGTTGTGGACCATTTATGTTCACCTTCCAAACTCCTTTCTAGTTTGAGTTTGCCATTCATGGAGGATTGAAGTGGTGGAGGCACAAGTGGATTGATCTAGATCTTGGTTCAGATTGGTTGCCGGCAAGAGGTCGTATCACTTTGTACTTTCTTGTTCATTAATAGAAATGCTCATATTCTCGTCCATTCATGGTGTGAATGTCGTTTATTATACATTGGGTTACATTTTCTTATGATACTATGGACCATTGTTATTGATAATGTTAATGTCAATTATATATTATTTGTACTTGTTGGATATTGGCTGTCAAGACTAGTTTGCAGATTACAAGTGCACAGATTGAAAGCTCCAACGGGGATCTACATCAAATGTTTGGATCGAGCTTGGTTACATTTCTCCCTTATCTTAACATTGTCATTTATAATAGCATTTCTTTGAGAATTGAGTAGATTTCTGGTAGTCATCTGTCTGTTGTGGTATTCCCAAGCCATAGTGAGTTTTCTCCAATACAGAAATGGTGACTCCGCTGGAGAAAACATCCATGTTTGGGAATTTTTTTGAGAATTAGTCCATAATTAGAGTTGTTGTTATCGAAGCTCTATGTCACTGATTGGCCGTTAAGATACACTGTAGAAAACTTGCTTTTTCTAAGCCCTTGGACTATTTATTTGCCCATTTTCCTTTCCTCACCTGCGGGCTAGCTTAGCTCAACTCGCATATACGCGCCTCTGTTTACACTACTGCTCGTGGGTACCCACAGGTATTCCTTCGACAGTAGCATGTAACTCTGGATTTTTTTGGTTTATGGCTATTGGTTGTTGCTGGGTGAGTTTGGTTGGTTCCTGAGTCTTTGTTGGCCTCTCTCTTGATTGTTTCATGCCTTGGTTGTGACCAGATCTCTTCGTTTCTCTTGGTTGAACCTTCTTGGTTTTTTTCCAATATTTGGTTTTAGCCTCTTGGTTTCTTCCTTTTGAGCTCATTCCTTTGGCTGACTCTTGCTGTTTAGGATCTACTGGGTTTTCTTAGTGATCTTCTCGGCACATCAGTGATTGAATAGTAGGATTTTGCTTGCATTTTTTCATTCCATTTATATTGAAAAAATACAAAAATATACATTTAGTTTTTGCATTTTCCTTGTTTATAAGCGAAAATACAAAAATATTTTACTTTCATGTACTGCATCTTGCATTGAGTGCTTCTTTCCTTCATTTAGGTTCTGCTTGTGCATTGAAAAGATAAAAGTTTGCATCTTTATTTCGGAATTGTTGGTTGATTTTGCATATTAGTGACATTATTTTATTGGATAGATGAGTCTAGGATTGGACGATTTTGCATACTATTGAGTCTACACATCACTAGTTTCACGATCATATCCCTCGAGTAATCACGACCACTAAAATTAACGCTTAATCTTAAAATTGATTAGACTGATTTTATTTATAGGGTACACTAACTAGCATATGTTTAGAGTCTTGGAATAGATCATTGTGAGTTAACAATCCAAGACTACTAGACAAAACATTAGGTGTCTGACCAGGGAGTGGAGGAATCCATGGTATAGATCGGTGTTCTCAGGAAGCTTTACTCAATCTAGAGTTAAGCACAAGGTCACGGGAGGTTGGTTGAGGAGATATCCCTCTGATACTGGCTGAACGTGGCAGATATATCCAGGATTTGTTCGTATCTAGGGGTACCGGAGGTTCATTCTCTTGTGCTTCGGGCTTAGCTACCCTACCCATATGACAGGTCCCACCTGCGACTATCCCCTTGAGCATTGGTTATATTGCGGTGAACATAGTTTCCTTACCTAGGTACCGCACAGGGTACTTGCAGTGGTTATGGTGTTTGTGTCCTAAGTCAGATAGGGATTGGACAACACAGTTGTGTTCGTGCAGTGGACTTGACCATGTCGACGTAGTGAAGCCCGGGTGTCTCTATAACTGATTTTGTTACCTCCGGCTATAGTTTGGGAGTCTCAAGCCTCTTCTAGGTGAGACATACTAGCTCTAGGGTCGGGAGCTCATTTAGCCACTCTGTTTTTCTGCTCTTGGCTATATTTTCTCTAGGTGTGTGCTTTTGATTTACTGTTTTTTATCGATAGTTGGCCTTTAGGGGACATTTTGGTTACATATTCTCTCCAGATATATCATGGCGCGAATCCCTACTCTCCGCTGGTCCCATCGTTTGGCTAGTTTAAAGCCACTCGAGTTTTCATGCCGTGTTGCTAGAGGATGCTGGAGGGCTCCCTCTGAGTCTTCGGATTCATACGAGACTTACGTCCAAGATGTCATGGCTGCACATCCTGATACTGAGGAAAAAACTTTGACTCCTTCGGGTAGAGTTGACCATACTTCCGATCCCCATACTCCTCGTGAGGAGTGGGGAGGTGATCCACCTGAGACTCAACCTGGTTCTATTTGGCCTAATCCACTTGATCGAGATCCGTTTGATCCTGCGAATCCGGATAATTATCTTTATGGAATTCCTGACTAATCAAGCATGATTTTAGGGGCGAAATTTAGCCCATGGGCTATTTTTCCATGTTTTTTTCCAAAAAAAGATTCGCCAATTTCCATTTTTTGAAGCCCTGTTTCGCCCAATTTTGATGGGGTTCATTTATTTCCCTCTTAAAATAGCCAAATTATTATATAAACTATATAAAATCCTTATAAATTGAAATAATTTTATAAAAATATCGCCAAATATTTTATAGTTGACATTTTAAGAATTGGTAAGATTCGCTAAGGTTTATACACTTTTAAATAAGTATGGATCCTTAAAATTATCCCTTCCTGACTTACCCGAGGATGAAGAACAGGATGAGCCTTTCGTTCCTTCATTTCCACGCAGTTATAGATACGGGATGCCTAAATCACATAATGACACTACGATCAACCCCACCGCACTCTCTTTTGGTATGCCTAGTCATAGTACTGTCGAACCTTCCACTACGGTTGGTAGTCATGCTGGAACTACCCAAAGTGTTGGCCATACTATACCCATTGGGGGCACTACCCTCGCTGGGGGCACTACGTTGTCCACCCACACACATAGAATGGGGACTGGTCATTTTCCTCCAAATAATGCTAATGTTGGAAGATGACCACCTCCTAGGATTACTCAACCTAACCGGAATGTTGTTCGTAATACGACTCGCCATCCACCACCTAACACACATGCCGCTACTCGTCAACCCAGGAAATTTTTTACGAATGATACCGTTCCTCCCAACCACGGGGGTGGACATACACCGCATACTTTTGCGTCCACTACCGCCACTAGTAATGCTAATGTAGAGGGTGGGAATATTTCCTATCCACATGGACATCACACCACCAACCCTGCTACTAATCACACCAATGTTGGGGCTGTGAACACTTCTCATGCTTTTGGCCACCACACGACTGCTCAAGCTAATCCTAATGCTAGGGGTGAGAACATACCATACCATTACAGTCATTACAACACAGTTCCCACTATGAATAGTACATATATGCCCCATACTCATGGTGGAAACCCTTACTACAACACAGTCGGTGTTGGCCACCAGTATCACCCACCACCCCAATATGGTGCCCAAAACACGCATATACCTGCTTACTCTCAAATGGGTCAGCCAGGGGGAGGTTATCAATCCTATGGCCATGGGAAAGCTTATGGACCATCAGGTCCTCATTATGAGCAGTTTAATCCTCATGGTCAAGCTTTTGGTCGATCTTATAGCACAGTTTCGTTTAATCAACCTTTTATGGGAGTTTATAATCAAGCTTTCCAGCCTTAGCTCCCGTTCCTTGCATGCTTGAATCTCCCAGATCTTTCGAAGCTCACGAATGATCTGGTGTGTCACGACCCTACTTGGCCCCCAGTCCCTACCAAGCTTCCTTCAGACATTCAAAAGTTTGAGGGGAAAGGTAGTGAGGACCCGGGAGATCATGTTATGATGTTTCACCTTTGCTGCTCCTCCCCATCTTTGAATCATGATTCCAATAGATTATTACTATTTCAATGCACCCTCACGTTGGCAGCCGCGAAGTGGTATGTGGAGTTTCCTGTAAACACCTATAGGGGATTCAACGAGATTGCTTTGGTTTTCTTAGACCATTTCCAGTTGTCGGTTCATTATGATACTGGTACTAAGTTGTTGTCCACCTTCCGTCAGAATAAGGCCACACATATTTCTGACCATGTTCAAGAGTGGCGTCGGCGGAAGAGATTAATGAAAGCCAACATTCCTCTAGAATTCCTGTTGGAATGGTTCCTTAAGTATTTACTCCTATACATTGCTAAGGATGTTTCGATGTCCGGCATTATGACTGAGGAACAAGCTTATTGAAAGTCCAGCAGTTAGATCTACTTTATTCTCAGTCTGGCATTTTGTATGACATTATTCCTGATGCACCAAGAACAAGACATGAGCCCACATCAATTCCTGGAAAACATGCTGATGGCATCATGGGGTCCGCATGCACTCGCCTTGTAGACTTGGTAGCTAATCAAATGCAAAATTTGTCGCTAAACCAATCTGCTCTCGGACAGGTTAACACCTTGTCCACGTCCACTTTGTCGTCTGATGTACACAATGTGCAATCAACGAAATCGTCGGGTAACCAGCAACCTGGTGGTAAGAAAAAGGGGAGAAATAATCGTAGGGGTGGAAACAATGGAAGTAATAACAATAGCCATCGTAATACTACTCGTAAAGAGAATGCCAACCCTCCTCGGGAAGGCAGTAATGCTGGTGAGGATCGTAAACCTACGCGTAAGGTGAAATTCCCTTGCAAGCTTTGTGGGGAGGATCATCTTACTCACTTATGTCCTCAAATTGAAGAAGCATCGAAGCATTTGGCACAGATCCCAACTGTGTTGAAGGATCCCCTACCTCATCACCAAAACATGGCTTCGTATGCTCCCACCACTCGTTATGGTGCTAATGAAACAGCAATGTATTCTTCCAATACTAGTGGCTATGGATGTGTGAATATGGTTCAGTCAGAGGTTTGTGTTGCTACTCGTCAATGCGATTATGGTGCACCACAACCCAATTTGGGGAGTGAGCCTCCCCCTCCTCCTGACAATTCCTTGCATATCGAGAAGCCTTCCATTATGCCGTGGATACCGAAAGGTGTTCTCAAGCGCTCCACGCATAATCCTAATGGTCGAGCCTCCCAGAACTATTCCATCGTAGAAGATTTGGGCCAAACTCTGTGTGCCATGTAGGCTCTTATAGTTTTGCAAGCCTGTCCATCTCAGAAGCATGCCCTTTTGAGTGCGTTAGGAGTTCAGGATGGGGGAAATTGCAGTGTTATCAAGTTCGATACTACTGATGTCCAACCTCGCTTGCCTTAGCACGTGGCTTTTCAAATCTAGGTGGTTTGTCTTAAGAGCTTCGTCAAACGTACTATGGTTGATGAAGAAGCTTCCGCGTCAGTAATGTCATTAGCTTGTTGGAAAGCTATTGGCTCTCCTCCTCTACTTGCATCTAGAAATACACTCACTGCATTCGACGGTAGATCTTTTATGCCGCATGGAATTATCCCTTCCCTTGTTGTCTCCTTGGGAGGTAAGTTTGTTCCTATTGAAGTCGAAGTGGTTGATGCACCCATTGACTACAACCTTTTACTGGGTCAAAACTGGATGTATGCTATGAAGGCTATCGCATCTACTGTATTTAGAGTTATCTGCTTTCCCCATGAAGGCAAGATTGTGACGATCGATCAACTGGATTATGTTGGCGCTCCTTCCATAGCATCCACGGGATCTGTAATCTCGCAAGTTTTTAATTCTCAGCCGGCAACTGGGAACATAGGTGTTGGAATGTACCCTTCATTGATGGGAAATTTTCACCATTCTGTGCCTGTGAATTTTATTGGAACCATTACCGACAATGCGTCTCCTCCTTCGAATAATATGTTATTTTGAACCTCCTATTTAGATGATCCGTGGACTTTACCATCCACAAATTCCACGGCTGGATACATTGCACATGTTGGGATGTCTATGCCTTTATCTATAGTGGAGCTCGCTTACGATCATATCCAACAAACCACTGCAGATCCGTATCTCTCTTCTTCCCAAACAGTTGAGGAAGATCCCGTTACGCTGCCAGTTTGGGCAGCCAACTCATCTTGCTCCCATGATTGCCTTGATGATACTTTACCATCTGATGAAGCTATCCTCGAGGCCATGTGTGGTAGTGAGAGGCCTTGGGAAGATATGCACCATCGCTCTGATTTCCTTCCCAACCTCGAGCTTGTTGAGAAAGAGGAGTTTAGGATGACTCTAGCGGAAATGGTTGGTCACCCTGTGGCTCTTTTGGAGTCGCATGATGTTTTTGTGGAGGGGAATATGGCCAATATTTCCCCAACCATTTCGATCAACATCTCTCACACTCCTAGAAAGCTGGAGAACATTTACATCGGTGTCGATTGCACTCCTAAGGAGACTGCTATTTACACTGACTTGTTTACAGAACTCCGAAAATCTTTCACCTGGTCATATGAGGAGATGCCAGGAATAGACCCCCGCATTATTGAACACGAGATTAGAATGTACCCTGATGCTAAACCGGTTCGACAATGCTTACATGTTGTGAACCCTAGGAAGGCAGTTGCTATTAAGGCAGAGGTGGAGAAACTACTCAAAGTTGGTTTCATCTACTTACCGAATGGGTGTCAAACCCCGTTCCTATGGATAAGAAGCAGGGAACGATTCGTGTGTGCAATGATTTTAGAGATTTGAACCATGCATGTCCGAAAGACAACTTCCCCATGCCATTCATTGATCAAATATTGTATGCTTGTGCGGGGAGTGAGATTTTTTCATTCATGGACGACTTCTTAGGTTATAATCAGATTCAAATCAAACCCGCGGACCAACATAAGACGACATTTATTTGTCGATGGGGAACATTTGCATATCAGAAAATGCCCTTCGGCCTTAAAAACACCGGAGCTACTTTTCAGTGAGCCATGACCTATGCCTTTCACGATCTTAAGATGATTATCAAAGTTTTCTTGGATGATCTTGCTGGCCATTCTTGTAAGAGAGTGGACCGCCCCAAGCACCTCCGTATGATTCTCAAACAATGTATCCACTACAAAATTCGATTGAATCCAAACAAATGCATCTTCGCTGTTAGGACAGGTCTCCTTCTAGGCTTCATAGTTTCGAGGGACGGTATTAGAGTCGATCCTCTCAAAGTTGAGGCAATACTTTAGTTGCCTCATCCACGTAATTTGTTACAACTTCAGAGCCTCCAAGGGAGAGCTACTTTTTTGCGTCGGTTTATAGCTAACTATGCTAGTATTACGAAAGGTTTTGCGCGCTTATTGAAGAAAGACACACATTTTATATGGGATGAGCGAGCCCAGCAGTCTTTCGATGCCCTTAAGAAAGATTTGGTATTGGCCCCTGTGCTTAATCCACCGGATTTTACACGAGATTTTATTCTTTATGTGGTCGCGTCTCAAGAGACTATTGGCATGGTCTTGGTTCAGGTAGATGATGTGCTCGTCGAGTATGTTATCTATTATCTCAGTCAAAATTTAGTAGATGTTGAACTAAGATATACTCACGTAGAAAAGCTGGCACTTGCGACTATCCACGTAGTCCAGTGGTTACGAGATTACATTTTGCTTTGAACAACCATAGTTGTAGCTCACATCAATCCATTTCAGTTCGTGCTATCATGACGCCTTATCGGGGGTAAGAATAATAAATGGATTGTGATCCTTCAGGAATTTAATCTTGATTTTGCTTCGGCAAAATCGGTGAAATCACTGGTGTTCGCTGACCTTATGTCGGACCTTCCACATCTTGATGAGGACGTCATTCATGAAGATTCTTTTGTGGATGAACACTTATTTCTTATCTCGACCGAGGACCCTTGGTATGGGGATGTCATTGTATATCTCCAAACTTTGAAGTTTCCTCCACATTATTCATGAGATGAGCGACGGCATGTGAAACATCACGCTAAAGATTATACTATCATTGGTGACATTTTGTATCACCGAGGAAAGGATTCCATTCTCCGTTGTTGCTTGACTCACGAAGAAGTGGAATAGGTACTTAATGATTTCCATGCGGGGGTGTGTGGCAGTCACTTATCCGGGCTTGCTACAGCCCAGCGTATCATGCGAGCTGGTTATTTTTTGCCTACTAACTTTAAAGATTGTATTAACGCTATGAAGAGATGTCACCTTTTCCAGGTGTTTTCTCGGAACATACACTCGTATCTAGCACCCCTCCATCCGGTCGTCACTGTCGGTCCCTTCACTAAGTGGGGGGTAGATTTCATGGATTGCAAACCAGCTTCGCTTGGGGGGCATCACCATATTATCGTGGCCGTGGATTATTTTTCCAAGTGGGATGAGGCCATGCCTACTGTAAAAGCCAATGGTTCTACTACAGTGCATTTCATGTTCAACCAGATTATCACTCGGTTCGATATCCCAAAAGATATTGTCACTGACCATGGCAGTCACTTTCAAAACAAGATGATGGAGGATTTGTCTCTCAAGCTTGGGTTTCGTCAGGAACACTCGTCTTCCTACTATGGTCAAGCGAATGGTCAGGTTGAAGCCGTAAGTAAGTCTTTGAAGACCATTCTCCAATGTACCATCCAACAAAGCAAGACCAATTGGCATATCATGTTATATCCTACTTTGTGGGCATATCGAACCGCAGTTAAGACTACCACCGGATTCTCACCATTCCAGTTAGTTCATGGTGTGGAGTCACTTCTACCGATTGAATGCGAAATCCCTTCACTCAAGCTAGCCATAGAGCTCCTCCCTGATACGACAGAGATTAAGCAACGTTTAGTACACCTCGCAACTTGACGAGCACCGTCGAGATGCCGCTGGGACTATTGATGTTAACAAGCATGGTGTCAAGGTTCAATATGATAGGTCTTTCCGTCCCTGGAAATATGCTGAAGGTGACTTGGTACTCTTGTATGACCAAGCTAAAGAACCCCTAGGGGTAGGCAAGTTCAATCCCATGTGGCACGGTCCTTATATTGTGAGGCATGTCCTTGAAAAAGGAGCTTATGCGTTAGAATACTATGAGGGGACTGTCTTGAAGGAGCCTAGAAATGGGCTCTACCTCAAGGATATTACTCTTGAACCTTTGGTTCAGGATGATACTTTTGTACACTATTGTATAGTTTTTCTATACATAGTTCAGCTTGCCTTTTGGTATCGAGTCTACTGATTAGCCTCTGTTTGATTGACAGATGTCAATGGGATTTCCTACGTTCATAGGTTTCGCGGATGGTGCTAACTGACATACGCAGCAGCTTGCTTCTGCTGCTTGGGTTATCTTCTCACCTGACCACCTAGTTGTGTCCTTAGGAGGTGCTTGTCTCGGTCCTACATCTAATAATGTGGCTGAGTATAGTGCCGTTATTGAGCTACTTCAGGATGTTATTTCACATGACATCCAGTCTTTAGAAGTTCACCTGGATTTACAACTAGTTGTGTCTCAGCTGAATGGGAAGTACCGTGTACGAGACCCTACATTACTAAGGATATTCCTTAAGGTACAACTCTTGGAGAGACATTTTGTTTCAATTACATATATTCATATTCCAAGAAGTCTTAATTATCTATCTGATGCATACACTAACTATGTATTAGATTGGCATTTGTCACATTCATCATGAAGCACATAAATACAAATACATTCATACGTTTGTACATACACACATGTAGTAGAACCGAGAACCAAAATTGTATATATATATAAATATGTCCAAAAATGGTAGTGTCATACAAAACTGGAGCCCGTAGCCCTCGAAAATATACATATCGATACAAAAATGAGAACCTGCGATATCTATTCCCTCCAGGGAGGCCTAGCTGGCGCCTCGACGGGATGTGCCTCATAGAAATACTATACTGCATTGGCCACACACTGCAGTAGCCTCACTGTTGGAGCCGAGGCCGTAGCTGCGGTAAAGCTGCGAATTTTGGGGAAAAAGCACAAGTATGAAAGGAAAGTGCTAATTTTGGGACAAGCACTAAGTTTTGGGCAAAAAGGAGACGGTGCGCAGTACGATGCCAGATGGACAAGCTCAGCGAGGATCACGGACCGGAAATCGCGGAGCTCGCGCGCACGTCATCGAAGAATGAAGGTGGCTCAGCTACCATAATAAATAAGGCGATGGAGTAGAGGGCTCAGCTACCCTCATTTAAGGGCTAAGTACAGAAGTTATGGTTGCTCGGATCAAGGAGGAGCAACGGACCAGAGCATTGAAGGCGAAGGACAAGCGCCCATACCCACAATCTGCGCCGAAAGTCAAGGAGCCTGCAGGAAGCGGCGACATGACCACAAGCGGCGCCTACAGTACACCTAGCCATGTGCGTGGTTAGGGTTTTTGGGAATCACTGTTGGGAAAGGCCCACAGTTTTGTAAAGGTGTGACCGTCATGGCCACCTATATATATGTATACATGATAAGAAGAAGAGTTAGATATTTTGGGATAGTTAGATGGTTAGACTGTTAGATAGTCAGTCTCGAGGATAGATCATGTGTTGATTATCCTTTGCTGTGTTTTTCTACCGAGTGTGTAGAACTAGAGTAGAATCGGATAGCCAAGGAGCTAATCCCTGAGTTTCCAGACAGTCTGAGTTGACGTCTGTGCCTTTGTAATCTCTGTAGAGAAGAGACTAGATTGAGAGAAGGGCTCCCAGCTGTGTGCGTGGAGTTTCCTGTAAGATCTAAGGCTGCAGCTGTGTGCGCAGCATATTGTATAACTCTATCATTTTCTGGTTAATATAACACTCCCGTGGACGTGGTTTCCCTCGAGGAGGTGAACTTCACATATTTCTTCTTGTTATAATGTTTGCGTGAATGATTAACTATTTAAGTTCATTACCTATGTATACAAGACTCTTGCATTATCTTTGCGACTGTTTAAGTGAGTTGGGAAGGTCCCTTGATAGCTATAAGTGTTAAAGTATTGAAGAAGTGGTGGAGCGCTATCGCGGCAGCGATCGAGGAATGCGTTACTGCGCTGGGCGCGCAGGGCGAGGAGGTACTTAACGCGTTGACGCAAGGAATAGCTTCTTCTGCGCCAGAGCGGAGGAACTGCGCAGCGGGCCTGCTGAGGGAGGAAGCCGCGCACTTGAGCCGAGGGGCCTGCGGGAAAGTCAGGCCACCGACATCTGAGGAACCGGAACAAGGGAAGAACAATATCCGCGTCACCACGGTTAAGGAAATCTGATTCCTTAACCCCCCCATAGCCACTTCGGGTGAGACCTCGAGCTGCTGCGCAGCTCGTTGCCGAGAGGGCCAGTGCGCCTAGGGGTTTGTTGCTGCGCTTCATTAAAACCCGGGTCTGCAGCAGAAAGCACCCAACAAATGGTTCCGTTGCCTTGCGACTTGTTGTTGTGAGACTTGTTATTTCGGCGACGCGCGAGATCGAGGAGAACAAATGGTTCCGTTGCCTTGCGACTTGTTGTTGTGAGACTTGTAATTTCGGCGACGCGCGAGATCGAGGAGAACAAATGGTTCCGTTGCCTTGCGACTTGTTGTTGTGAGACTTGTTATTTCGGCGACGCGCGAGATCGAGGAGAACAAATGGTTCCCTTGTCCTGCGACTTGCTGCTGTGAGACTTACTATTTCCGCGACGTCTGAGATTGTTGCTGAAGCTAGCACAAGGTTCTGTTACACTGAGACTTGCTCAGTTAACAAATGTGTTACTGGAATCCTACAGCTAAAGAAATTGGAGACTGGTTTGATTTAAAGGCTAAAGAGTTCGCTGAACAAGAAAATAGAAGCTCTACGCTCCAAACAGAAGACTGGTTGCAGAAGTATATTTATACTGACCTTCACGAAATTTTCTTTGCGACATTCGCACTGGAGTTGCACGCTTGGATAGCCAAGTTAGCAGAGTCTAGACCTACTGTGCATATTGATCGACCCGTCGCTTGGACGCCTGAGCTAGTCAGTATTTTGAAGCGGATAGACAATCTTGTGTCCTGCGCAGTAGACTTTTGGTTGAATAGTCTACTGAAAGGTTTCATCACCGAGTTTGCAGTAGACACAAGAAAGAGTTTCAGTGAAGCTGAGAGGAATTTCTTCCAAGTACACAGAGGTAAGTTCTTAAATTCTCTGAACTTATGGATTAAAATGCTTCTGTATGAAAAAGGAAAGCTATGTATTGCTTCTGATGAATAGCATAGACAAGTAATGTCCGTAGATTCTGATAGTGATCCTGAACTTATTGGTTGCACTCGTAGTGGAAAACGATATAAAGTAGGCCTTGACCAATATTCTTTTGAGTCTAGCCCAGACGATAGCCAAGTCCCTAGACCAAGCCATATAGAAAGACAAGGGAGTGCTCATATCCCTTATCACCCCTTTACACCGCAAAAACCAGACGAAGCTCAGTATAACCCCGCAGTAACACCTTCTAGTAGCCCACACGGTACTTCTAGTACCTCTGTACCACCTTTATTTAACCAGCCCAGAAGCACTGCTACAGCACCCTCACCTCAACCTAGCACAAGAAGGATGGGTGATGACATGAAGCTACCAACTTTTAGAGGAACAGGGATAGAAGACCCTGAGCAACACTGGTTCTTATGTGAAGCCATTTCGACAATTAAGCAAATTAATGATGATGCTGTTAAACTGGTTCAGTTAGCAACCACACTAAGAGAAAGAGCCTTGACTTGGTTCATGAAATACTCAGCAGCACAGAATAGAACGCTTGCTGATGTAAGAAATGCCATGATTAGAGAATTCAAGAAACCTAAATCAGAATCACAGTGTATAACAGAGCTCAAAGACATCAAACAGCTACCTACAGAATCAGTATGGGACTTTGACCAGAAGTTCAAAGCCTTGATAGATCAAGTAAGCTTCGAGTTTGCACCACAGCAGCATAAGGAATGGTTCATTGCTGCGCTGCTCCCACATATTAGACTTCCTCTTATGCAACAGAATCTCAATACTCAGGAACAAGCTCTAGAGATGGCTATGAAACTAGAAGCTTCGCCCATTGCGGGAACAAGTAACGATGTTGCGCAGTTGCAGAACCAATTAGCAAACTTAACCTTGCAAGTGCATGATATTAAGAAAGGCAAGGAGATTAAGGAAGAAATTTGGTGTACAAAATGTAAAGCCCAAGGTCATTCAAAGGACCATTGCCCCGTTTTCATAGACTATATTGCAACTGGAGCACCTAACCCTTTACCACAGGCACAGGGGCCTTGGTGTGAAATCTGTAGAACTAGAGGTCATAGACCACAAGAATGTCACTTACTTCAAAAATATGTACAAACTCCAAAGAATCTATATTGTAATTTCTGTAAATCAGTAGGTCATGATGAGAACAATTGTAGAGCATATGATCTTATGATAGAAAGAAAGCATGATGTTTTTAGGGTACAAGCAGAGACACAAGGACCCACAGCAGGTCCACCGTATGACCAAACTCGCGACGCCCGAGCCGGAAATTACAGGGGACGCGGACGCACAATAAATTTTGGTCGCGGAAGAGGACAGATCACTTGTTATAATTGCGGAGCACAAGGTCATTTTGCCAGGGATTGCCAAAATCCTACAACCCTCTGCAGGTATTGTAAATCTTCTGACCATATCATTGAAGAATGCCCTCAGTTACAGGCTAAGATGCAAGCAAAGACCCCATAGGTCAATCAGAATATTCAGTTGATTGGAGCAAAAAAAAGAGAACCAGACCCGACAGTTAATATAATGATGCGCAGTGGAGCAACCACTGGTGCGCAAGAGATGGGAATGGGAAAGCAAGCGACGCAATGGGTGCGCCGCGCTAATATTAAACCAGCCCCACTTAACCTGCAGAAGCAAAAAGAAGCATTCAAGCAAGCTCAAGAGTATTTCTCAGATTCGAGAGCTTCAAGTTCTGCCGCAATTCCGCAGAACAATATTAGATCGCAAGTGCTAAGACAAGACAACCTGGTGCAAGAACAGGCCACTACAGCTGGAAGGCCTGACGAGGAGCATGCACTAGGCAGTGTTCATGCGTTCCTGCGACAATGTTTAAAATTGTTGCGCAATGAAAAGGCAACTCTAGAACTCCAACACCTGTTGGATCAGTGCCAACAGTCTGCTTCAACGAACACACCGCAGTGTGCCGTTCACCAGATTAGGAGTCAGATTAGAACTGGAAAAGAGATGAGGCTCACAGCGCAGATTGGAGCATTTGAAATGGACGAAGTCATGTTAGATCTGGGCTCCGAAGCCAATGTTCTCACTATGCAGACATGGGAACAGATGGGAAGCCCTCAGCTTACAAGATCCCCTATCCAGCTAAGACTCGCGAATCAGCAACGAGTCTCTCCATTGGGCAGATTACCCAACGTACCTATTGATATTGAAGGAGTAAGAAGCTCTGCAGATTTTGAAGTAATCAAAATCCTGGATGATAGTAGACCATACCCAGCACTTTTAGGAATAGACTGGGCATTTGATAATTTGGCTGTCATTAATTTGAAGAAAAGACAGATGACCTTTGAGGATGACCAGATTAGGGTCATCGCACCACTTGATCCTATTCAAGGACCTAGGTATATAGAACCCATTCGCGCAGAAGAGGAAGCACGCCACATGGAAAGTTTGTACCAAATGACTACTAACCACAGTGACTATGTCAACCCCACAGTAGATGGCCATATCAGCTGGCGATGCGATAGCTCGTGCACATCAGACTCAGATGCAGGATTGGAAAACTGGCAGAATCGTTTACATGAGGTTTCTGCAAGGCGTTGCGCTATGATGACTAAATCCATTCGATGGATTGGCATAGAATTAACTAACACTCCAATTTTTGATGGTCTAACTGAAGTAACTAAATTCATACATGACTATGAACAAAAGTTTATAGAACAGCAGCTCATACAGGCATTGGAAGTAGCATTGCGCGCCACACCCGCAAGATGGTGGGCTGCGCATAACGAGAATATTCATACATGGCAAGACTGTTGTAGATTGATACTGCGCAGATTTCAGGACACCACAGCCGAAGTCCTACGCAAGTATGAGGGACAGAGTGACCCCAGGTCACACATTGAAGCATGTATTCAGCAATGGTCAGATATTCCGGAAGATGAATGGGTTCACCTATTCATCCACACATTGGATACAGTTCCAAGGAACTGGTATACTGAAATAGAATTGCGCAAAGGCACTATCAGTTGGCCTCTTATGATAGAAAGTTTTCAACTTACCTTCATCTTTGAGTCAGAACATCCAAGCATCGATCAGGCTCTGAAGTTTATTAAAAAGAAGGTATTTGAACCATGTCTATTACCAGAATATTCCCAACCAGATTGGGCTGTCCAGATAGAACATGCCCTGGAATGTTATAACTTCACCGCTGAAGATGAGGAGGATGATCCTCGCAACATCAATATTCCAGAATCAGAAGGCACGCGCAATGTTGAAGGTCCTCAGCTTAATATCCCTGCCATTACAGAACAGATCAAGCTCAAAAAGGTTAACATTGGTACAGAGGCCGAACCCAAGTTTGCTTCTATAGGAGATTATTGGGATGATGAAACTGTTGTGCATATTTCAGATTTATTACGTGACTACCAGGATATCTTTCCTACCAAGTTCATAGAAATGAAAGGCATCCTAGGAGACTTAGGAGTGATGCGCATACCTCTGAAAGCAGACGCCAAGCCAGTAAAGCAGCGCCCATACAGGTTGAACCCGCGCTATAAAGAAAAATTCAAAGAAGAAATTGACAAGATGCTCGCAGCAGGTATTATTGAGCCAGTAGAGGAAAGCGATTGGATTAGTCCTATGGTGGTCCAAGAAAAGAAAACGAAAGGTGAAATAAGAATCTGTGCCGACTTGCGCAAACTCAATGACGCATCAGCGCATGATCCATTTCCTACGCCCTTTACAGATCAAGTGCTTGATAATGTTGGAGGACAAGAGGCTTACTCTTTCACTGATGGTTTTTCGGGATACCATCAGATCAGAATTCATCCAGATGACCGTCATAAGACTACTTTTGCAACTGAATGGGGCTCATTCCAGTACACGGTAATGCCCTTTGGTCTTAAAAACGCTCCTGCTATCTTCTCTAGAGTTGTTGTTGCTGTTTTTAAAGAATTCATTCACAAGTTTTTAGAAGTCTATTTTGATGACTGGACTGTATTTGGCCTATTAAAGAACCATATTGCAAATCTGCGCATGATGTTAGAAAAATGTAGACAGCATCAGATTTCCCTTAACTTGAAAAAATGTATATTTTGTGCGCCATTTGGTATTTTGTTGGGACATATTGTATGCAGACAAGGACTCCTGATGGATCCTGCGAAGGTTGCCATCATTGCTAATTTACCTGCGCCCAACTCAGTTAAGCAATTGCGCACTACATTGGGACATACAGGATACTATAGAAAATTCATCAAAGGATATGCAAGGATCACAGCACCTATGGAAAGATTGCTGAAAAAGGATTCGAAGTTCCAATGGACAGAAGAATGCCAACAGAGCTTGGACACACTTAAAGAAAAGATGATCACAGCACGTATTCTAGTTTTCCCGGACTGGAGAAAACCTTTTCAGGTTCATGTTGATGCTTCTTCCATAGCATTGGGGTTTGTGCTTACACAGTTTGGAGAAGGAAGTATTGACCACCCGATTGCTTACTCCAGCAGAAAGCTATCTACAGCTGAGAAGAATTACACCACTACAGAAAGGGAAGGACTAGCTATGGTGTATGCCCTACAGAAATTTAGACACTACCTGTTAGGCGCTCATTTTAAAATGTATACTGACCACTCTGCTTTGAAATATTTGGTCAATAAACTAGTGTTAGGAGGAAGAATTTGCAGATGGCTACTGCTCTTTCAAGAATATGATTTCGAGGTTATTGTAAAGCCAGGCAAATTGAATGCAGGGCCTGACCACCTATCCAGGATAGAGTCAGGAGAGGAACCTACAAGTCTGGAGGACAATCTGCCTGACGCACAGTTATTTTCTATTCAAGCAGCAGACGAATATTATTCTGATATTCTTGAGTTTCTCACTACCGGGCAAGCGCCGGCTGAGTTTACAATCCAGCAGAAGAAGCAAATTGTTGTCAGAGCCGCAGACTTCACTTTGATAGCAGGCCAGCTTTATAAGTTGGGCCCTGACGAAGTTTTGCGCAGATGTATCTTACCACATGAAAAGAGCTCTATCATCGCAGAAGCGCATTCAGGTATCGCAGGAGGCCATTTCGCAGGAAAGCCGACTGCGCAAAAGATATTAGCCGCAGGTCTTTGGTGGCCGACATTGCACAAGGATACTAAGGCGTTCTGTAAATGCTGCGATGTGTGCCAGCGAACAGGAAAACCCTCAAGGAGAGACGAAATGCCGCTAAGACCCCAGGTTACACTGCGTGCTTTTGATAAATGGGCCATTGACTTTGTAGGACCTATTAACCCACCAGGAAAAAGAACTGGCGCAAGATACATCATTACAGCTACTGAATACCTCACCAGATGGGCTGAGGCGAAGCCAGTTAAGAACTGCGACGCTCCTACGGCTGCGCAGTTCATTTTCGAAAATATTATCACTAGATTTGGATGCCCAGTGATCCTCATGAGTGATCAGGGTACACATTTCCTCAATGAGACTATAGAGGCCCTTACTGAAGAATTTCAAATTAATCACCATAAGAGTACACCCTACCATCCTCAAGCTAATGGTACGGTGTAAGCATTCAATAAGATCCTTGAGAATGCCCTGACGAAGATTTGTAATCAACAAAGAGATGATTGGGACCTTAGAGTCACAGCTGTATTATGGGCTTACAGAACCACTTGCAAGAAACTAACAGGTCACACACCTTTCAGCTTGGTGTATGGACAAGAAGCAGTTATGCCCATGGAATACATTGTTCCCAGTCTTAGAATTGCGCAAATTACAGAGATGGCAGATCTTGATACTATGAATGAAAGACTTTCGCAACTGCTTGCCTTAGAAGAAGACCGACTTTTAGCCGGATTCCATCAACAGGTACAGAAGGCAAGACAGAAAGCTTGGCATGAAAGGCACATTAAGCATAAGCACTTTGAAGAAGGAGACTTGGTACTCCTTTATGATAGTAAATTCATCAAGTTTCCGGGCAAGTTTCGGGTACATTGGTTAGGCCCTTTTCGGGTGACAAAGATAACAGGAGGAGGCGCAGTTCAGCTTGCAAAGCTTGATGGAGAATTACTACCTACAATGATCAACGGGAGTCGGCTCAAGCTTTATCGCGACGGCCACTCCGCTCTGTCGACCTAACATATTGCTAAAAAGGTGCAAATGTCCGGTGTAGTTGAAAGAGACACCTTCACAGTCACTTCACAGTCTACACGGAAGCTACGGGACACCTTCAGTTTCCAGCTTCCCGCGCAGTTCCTTGAAATATCCGCGCATCTTGAATAAAATTTGTTTTGAAACGAGCTTATCTTTGCGCTCTGGCGAAGTTTTGTTTTTTGGACCGTTGAACCATCGCTCTTGCGGAGTTCCCTATGTCAAAGCTGCCGCTTGAGGAGTTATCAGCACGGACCTCTTTATGCACAGTTACCTAAGCTGAAATGACCCGCCGCCAAACATTGAATTACCGCAGTTATGTCGCCGCGTCTGAATAAATGAAGGATGAGTCCGCTATTTAAGTCTAGCCGCTCTGACGGATTCGGCTTGATCTCCGAAAGATTTGCATTTAACTCAGGCGCCGAAATCATTAGCTTATCCCGGAAGGCTTTCAGAGCCCGTCAATCACAATAAATGCACCACTGAGGTGAGGAGGATAGCGTGTTGTCAACTCATGTATAGCCACCTATAGCTACGTAACCCCACTTGGTCGCATTTACTATCACCTCTGGCTATAAATACCTCGCACTTGTATAATTTTTGGGTTACTTTCCTCGAGTTGCTATCTTGTTTAAGAATTCAAGTTATTGTTTTCAGAGCCGAGTTGTGCAGAGTATTTTCCCTTGTTTTCAGCGTCCATATCCTACGCAGGTCTGCCATTTGCTGTCCAAAGTTTTTGTTCCCTACATCGATTCACGACGGAGAACCTGTCAACTGAAGAAGTTGTTCGCCAATTCCTGCGCTGAGGCTTAGATTTCGGCATGACGACTCCAGTCACGGCTTCGACTTGTGTACACCCTGGATGGACTGATCCTAGACAGTCGCCCGGCACGAGAGCATCTCAGCAACAGCCAGAAGAACCTGTTCCAGAGCCGTTGGCGACCATGGCGAACTATATCCCGCCGCGTCCAGATGATGCGCCAGAAGTACAGATCCCGAAGAATGCAAAGTATCCCATCCCGTTACCGCCACTACCGGCTAGCGTGCGGGTAGAAGGGAAACTGTTGGGACACATTCCACTGGTCAAGTTCTCTGATTTCAACCTCAGAGACTATAAGACATATCCTCAGTTCCAGCTAGATCGATATCTGAATGTAGTGCATAATCCCACCAGAAAGGTTGACGAGTTTATCCCGAAGGGATTTGCAGCAAACCTTGAGCGCCCTGGACTCCTGAACTTGTTGAAGCTACCGCACTTTGGGCGTAGCAACGAAACCAATGCAGTTGTTAAGACGCTGCTTTCATGTGTTCATGGAGGTTACCTTTGGCTCGGGAGGCCAATTGATCTAAATGTTGATTTGATTCACCGCATCACCGGTCTATCCAAGGCTGGTAAGGATCCCAATATTCATTTTGTGGGAAAGGACAAGGACAGAAAATTGGCTGCACAGCTGGTGCAGAAGTATAACTTGACAAGAGGAGGTCGGGCTTATGACCTCACTACAGTAGAAGATGAGGCACTTCGATTTACAGGAAGTCTGCTCGCAGGAAGACTTCTCACAAAGTGTCGACCGAAGGAAGTTACTGGAGCTGTCGTGGAGCTCGCCATCGCAGCTGCGGAGGGAGAACAGTACAACTGGTCTCTCTTCCTGCTGAATTCTTTCTTGGCTGATTGCATGAATGTGCAGGACAATGCAGCCCAATCATTCCATTTTTCTTGGCTTCTAATTTTATGCGCTCTCGTTGGGTGGAAGGAGCCCCCAAATACTCAGTTCCTTCCGCGCCGCGCAGGAGAGGTTGCCGGCATGCGCTACATCAACCTCTGGGATTCTCCCAATCCTGCGAAGCGCAAGATGAATCACGCTGTATTTTGCGAATACTACTATCTCCTCAGAGATACCATCCAAGAAATGCCAAGGCTGAGCGAGGAGACAGCCACATTATATGAAGGAAAGTTGGCTTTTACTGCCGACATACATCAACTTTACCTCCGCCCTTGCAGCATTCCAGATGAATGGGCGCTAGGCATTTACAGAATGACTACCGAGGATGTTGAAGAAACCATCAAGTCTTGGTCGGATGAGTGGAGGGAGGCCGCCGATCTCGCATCCGCGCTGCCAACCACCGCTGCGAAAGAGAAGGATAAGGGCAAGGAAGCCCCGGAGCAAATAAGTGATGAAGGTTCCACAGAACCGGCCACCAAGAAGCAAAAAGTGTCGCATCCCGCTGAGGCTATTCCCCCGGGGATCGACCAGTACCTATACGAGCAATTTCGCGAGCTGCGCACTGCGCACGCTCACATCAAAAGTGCTTTAGATTTGCAGTTCGTAGAATTGAAAGGTCTCGCAGGAAGAGTTGCGTAGACCCATGCGCCAGCATCTACTTCGCAGGCGCCACAAGAAATTCCAAGTGCCGAGCGAGTTGAAGAACTCATAGAAAGGCATACTGTCGTGCATATTCCGCCTATAAGCATGACACTTCCAGATCCGCTAGCTGCACTACAGGTAAGCGCCGTTGGGCCCGTTGAAATCAATTTGTCTCTAATTCCTATAGAGACTCTACAGCTAGTGCATGAGAAAGTTTATGTTGAGCTGAGAGCTAGAGAGCTCTCCACTTTCCAGGAAAACCAACGACTGCAATCGCAGGAGTTAGAGTTGAAGGCAAGCCATAAAAATATATCTGAGAAACTTGCACTTTATGAGGCGCAAGACATCGGCATTAGAAACGCGGTAGATGAGCTTGCTCAGGAATTGCCAGCTTGCGAGATTCAACCAGACCTCCCTCTGGTTGCAAAAGTTCAAATTATTGGAGGAAGGGTGAAAACCCTGGAGCACGAAATAGTTGCTATGGCTGAAGGCCATAGAACCCAGATCGCTGAGCTAGAAGCTCACGTTGCTGCGCAGTTTACGGATGATGCGCAGGTACAATTTGAAGCACTGAGCAGAGCTTCCACACAGATGAAAGATAGAATACAGGAAGCCGAGAACCTGATGAGCCAAGCTATGGAAGCTTGGACGGAGCTTGAGAAGCTCCCTTTTAAAGTTGGTCTGTCAGAACAGGTGCAAGCTGCAGAACAGTCTCTCACTGTTCTGACTGAAGAAGCTAAGGCCTTAACAGGCTTACCAAAAATGAAGAAAATGGGCGAAGTGCGCAAAATGCAGCAGCAACTACACAAGCTCAGAACTGAAGATGAGAAGCTCACCAACAACATTCAGCCATTCATGGATGAGTATGCTGAAATCGTTGGTCAAGTCGAGGCAAAAATCAAAGAGATTGCTGAATCTCAAGAGGTGATTGATGCCATCACTAAAGAAGAAGCCACTGCAGAAACAGTGCAGACTGCTGTGGAATGTGTTGATGAATTGGACCACGCTATTGCGCAATGGAAGAAAACATTCACGGAGACCCAAGCACAAGCAGATGCGCAAATCAAGCGACCAAACGCTAGTGTGAGTGGCTCGATGGAGAGCCACAAGTGAGTGTTAGGGGCCTGTTGGAGCCGAGGCCGTAGCTGCGGTAAAGCTGCGAATTTTGGGGAAAAAGCACAAGTATGAAAGGAAAGTGCTAATTTTGGGACAAGCACTAAGTTTTGGGCAAAAAGGAGACGGTGCGCAGTACGGTGCCAGATGGACAAGCTCAACGAGGATCACGGACCGGAAATCGTGGAGCTCGCGCGCACGTCATCGAAGAATGAAGGTGGCTCAGCTACCATAATAAATAAGGCGATGGAGTAGAGGGCTCAGCTACCCTCATTTAAGGGCTAAGTACAGAAGTTATGGTTGCTCGGATCAAGGAGGAGCAACGGACCAGAGCATTGAAGGCGAAGGACAAGCACCCATACCCACAATCTGCGCCAGAAGTCAAGGAGCCTGCAGGAAGCGGCGACATGACCACAAGCGGCGCCTACAGTACACCTAGCCATGTGCGTGGTTAGGGTTTTTGGGAATCACTGTTGGGAAAGGCCCACAGTTTTGTAAAGGTGTGACCGTCATGGCCACCTATATATATGTATACATGATAAGAAGAAGAGTTAGATATTTTGGGATAATTAGATGGTTAGACTGTTAGATAGTCAGTCTCGAAGATAGATCATGTGTTGATTATCCTTTGCTGTGTTTTTCTACCAAGTGTGTAGAACTAGAGTAGAATCGGATAGCCAAGGAGCTAATCCCTGAGTTGCCAGACAGTCTGAGTTGACGTCTGTGCCTTTGTAATCTCTGTAGAGAAGAGACTAGATTGAGAGAAGGGCTCCCAGCTGTGTGCGTGGAGTTTCCTGTAAGATCTAAGGCTGCAGCTGTGTGCGCAGCATATTGTATAACTCTATCATTTTCTGGTTAATATAACACTCCCGTGGACGTGGTTTCCCTCGAGGAGGTGAACTTCACATATTTCTTCTTGTTATAATGTTTGCGTGAATGATTAACTGTTTAAGTTCATTACCTGTGTATACAAGACTCTTGCATTATCTTTGCGACTGTTTAAGTGAGTTGGGAAGGTCCCTTGATAGCTATAAGTGTTAAAGTATTGAAGAAGTGGTGGAGCGCTATCGCGGCAACGATCGAGGAATGCGTTACTGCACTGGGCGCGCAGGGAGAGGAGGTACTTAACGCGTTGACGCAAGGAATAGCTGCTTCTGCGCCAGAGCGGAGGAACTGCGCAGCGGGCCTGCTGAGGGAGGAAGCCGCGCAGTTGAGCCGAGGGGCCTGCGCGAAAGTCAGGCCACCGACATCTGAGGAACCGGAACAAGGGAAGAACAGTCTCCGCGTCACCACGGTTAAGGAAATCTGATTTCTTAACCCCCCCATAGCCACTTCGGGTGAGACCTCGAGCTGCTGCGCAGCTCGTTGCCGAGAGGGCCAGTGCGCCTAGGGGTTTATTGCTGCGCTTCATTAAAACCCGGGTCTGCCCAAGAAAGCAGCCAACACTCACCCAATCACCAGGAACACCTAGTACCTGGCGTTGCATGGCCTCAGGTAGTCGGGCTACCTCTATCTGTGGTACTTGGGAAACCATCCGCAATAGGTTGCGCCACAATGTCTGAAGTGTGCGCCCTGCTCCAACATCTGCTGCCACATCATCTCTACCCCAATGACCATGTCTCGGGAAGCCCTCGGGTCTCACTAGGCCTTTGTCTGCGCGCAAACAGTCACCCATTAGCACATGATACTACCGCCAAAAAGATATTTTGCATTTCAACTATAATAAAAAAATCCATAAAAATTTAATAACCATAAAACCAAAAAGAGTACTCACCGATGTCTCTGAACGCTGTGCCTGGTGGCAGCAGCATGTCACGGTCCTGTCTGAAGTCTATCCCCGCATAGGGGTAGTCCTCTATAGCGATCACCTGCCAGCTCCACCAGTGGAAGAACTCCTCAGTATATGGTGATGCCAGACGACCACCACCCTGTCGTGTCAAGATCTCATCCCACCGGGTCAGGGATGGATCACGGAGGCTGTGAGGAGGGACATGCACCCTTAGACTAAGCCTCGGAACCCTCTCAAAGAAGAAGCTGCATAGAATGCTACCATACCCAAATTTTTTGGCCTTCCCCTCTTTGCATTCCGTCAATTGTGTCTTCATAGACACCAGCAGAGTAGTACACTAGTCAAATATCATAGGTTGCATGCATTGTGATGCGTAGAACATCACCAGCCTGGATTCCTGGTGCAGTGCTTTGGATCCACTGATCTGCACCAAGGCAGACACAATTATCTTTGTGCTCGGATCCACTATGGCGTTGACAGGCACTTGACTTCCCACCGCTCATTTGTTTGCGGGACAATACCATGCTATGTAGTCCTGAACAGTGATCCCGCCACCCACGGTCCAAGACTGAAGACTAGCCACCTCCCCTCTACGGGACAAACCAGTAATGAAATAGATATCCTCTACTTCCAGTGTTAGTGTTTTCCCGTTGAGGATGAAGTTTTGAGCGTCCACATCCAAGTAGTCTATCAAGAGAAAGAGTAATAGGTTTTGGGCCCTTAAACCCCCTATACTCCAGAACTTTTACAAACCACATGTTTGCAATGCTTGTTGCGCTTGCACATTATTGCGCACGGCCTCATCAACCTGGTCATGCTCTCTCTCCCTCCACTCTAGAACCATCCTAGAGTGAAAGACAAGTAAGTTTTGGTCAGTTTAATGATTTAAAATTTCTTCACGACCGTACCTGCAAGCTAATTTGTATATAGGTGCGGGTACCCATGAGCACTCTATTTTTTGACTGTGCGTTTCATGCCCTACCCGTGACCTGCATAGTTATAGCCCGCGAGTAGCACCGAATCCATCTAGGGCTTGGCCAAACTAAAAAATCTACCAACAAAAATTGAAATAAAAGCATTAAAATGAAAGGTGTGGAAGTAACCACCAACCTGCTCCAGATGGTTCACTGAACAATTGCTTGTAGCTCCCATGATCGGCAACTGAAGTTTCAGGTGAAAACTAACCAATAAACTCCAAATTTGTGAATAGTGCAAATGAATTGTTATTTGGAAAATTGTATTACTATTTATAATTTTCTGGACCCACTTTTCTATAGTTTTTGCCATTTTGAGCCATTATGAACTAATATCGTGTCATGGAGTAGTGTTTTTAATCATATTTCCTCAGTGAGAGTTGTTCTGAACCATTTCACACCTACGGCAGGTACGTTTCACACCTGGCATATAGGTTAGATGCCGTTTTCGCATGCATTATGCATTTGACCTGTTGACCATTTTCATAAACTCTAGGTGCAACCCCTCTTCGTAACTGACACGGAACATTCACACTGCTTTATAAGTGTCGTTATGTGGCGGTAGGGATTTTCTGAACATGGGTACCCTAGTTAGAACCCCTACATGCATTCTGGTGCCCATGTCGTTGTTTGTCCTTAGGATTGGGAGTCCTTTGTAGTCACACCATGACTTTGCGATAAAGACTCATACTCTACTTTGTCTTATGCTGTCCATCTCCCTTAAGGACTCCCCCTCAGTTATATCATGTTGTGATTGCATTGCATCATCCTGCTTGCTGCTTAACCCTTGTACTGGCTCCCGCTTACTCAATTGTTAGCCTAGTGCTTGAGCACTTTTCCCTGTCAATCCCTGCAAAGCTTATATATTTTCCCTTCACAATTTGATGACCCTTTGACCCTGAGGGAACATACCCCCGAGTGTCCACATCCTGCACGCACTTCCTTCCATTGAGCATAGGTATGTTCCACTGCTTGGTACTAGTCTGCTAGCTATTTGACACTCGTTCCCTCACTTGTTGTATTATAAGCAATTTTATTCTTTTTCAAGCTTTGCCCAAATATGAAAAAGACCAAAAAAATCAAATATTCCAAAAAACCGGATAGGATTATGGTCACTATTTCTTGTTGGCAGCTGTTGTGTCGCCTTTGAACAGAGCATTCATTCCACTCTGTACATTATGACTCAGGACTATAGTTGGGCCTTAGGAGCTCTACTTGTTTCTCAATTTTCTCCACCGATTGGTTAAGCTTCCAGTCATTATGGAGCCCTCTGTAATGCCTCCTGCATTGCACAGTTTATGTCAAGTCTATGTTTCCTGAGTCTATCCATCTGCTCATGCTCTTGTTCAAAGGAAGTCCTGAACCAGTGTCGGCCAATCCTCAGATCTCTTGACTATTGCATGTCGGCCATCCTTATTGAGTCATTCCGTTTCACCTGAGATCTTCCAAATCTTTCAGCATTGCTCGTACCTTGTGCTAGTTGATGGTGGATTCCTTAATGCCCTCCTTCCAGCGAGTCTCGTTTCGTCGACTTCAACTGATTTATTCCGGGACTTGAGGCTTAGAGTTCATTTGAGTACCTTGAGGCTTGTAGTCATTAGTGGCAGGTTCTCTCGCCATCGACAGTTTTGGAAATACATCAATGTCCCCTGATCGATGGATTCATCCTAGTGTTCGACTTCAGCTTATTTATTCACACTCTGATGATTGTGCTCTGTGCCTTGATGCCCATTTTCATTATTTGTGGGTCATCTCGCATCTGTTAACGGTATACATCATTGACCAGTAATCAGACGATGTCTCATCAGGTTTGACCCCAACTCCTTTATTCACTTGATGGGACTTGCACCATCGAAGACTTTTGTAGAAGACCCCAGGCGATTCTGGCAATTCAGTATGCTACATATGACTTTGACTTTACATCTGAGATATCACCTCTCAGATTTCAGCAATTTGTACCTCCAGTTTGCACCAGTTGTCTTCTTTTCAGCAGAAGACCATATCTTACTATAGAGGGATCATGGCTATGGTCACTTATGACATGTATCCATTATATACTGCCTATTCATGTCCATTGTATCAGATTGTTGTACTATACCGACATGTATTCAGAGATACTATTGTATTATGACGAGTGAGCTGCTCTTTCCACTTGTGTCTCCATCACTCAACTTCTGAGTTTTATAATGTATTTCAGCCATCGTAGAACATTCAGTCTCTGACCTCACACATTAGGGGGCATCTGTTACATCGTAATCTTCCACCCTATGAGCATCAACATTCTTTGGCCTATAGGATCCATTTCAGTGACTCAAATCCATTTATATCCTTCAGAGATACTATTTTTCCCTATTTTTATGCCTACCCGCATGTTGCATCATTATAGCATGCGTACCCGCAAGTTGCATCACTATAGCCCGCGGGTATAAAGTAAAATGGTAAAATCCACTATTAATTACTTTTTACTCCCAAAAAGCGGTCATTGGGTGACCTTTCGCTCTCGATCTGCCCAAGTAACATCTCAATGTGTCCTTTCACCTACCTTTGAGAGGACTATATATTGAGCACATACGGCTTATGGACGGGGGGAAGAAGAGAATAGTAAGAGAACTCTAGTGGATTTTTGCCCTATCTTGAGTCTGCACTCATTGATGCTTGTAGTTGTGGACCATTTATGTTCACCTTCCAAACTCCTTTCTAGTTTGAGTTTGCCATTCATGGAGGATTGAAGTGGTGGAGGCACAAGTGGATTGATCTAGATCTTGTTTCAGATTGGTTGCCGGTAAGAGGTCGTATCACTTTGTACTTCTTCGTGTTCATTAATAGAAATGCTCATATTCTTGTCCATTCATGGTGTGAATGTCGTTTATTATACACTGGGTTACATTTGCTTATGATACTATGGACCATTGTTATTGATAATGTTAATGTCAATTATATATTATTTGTACTTGTTGGATATCGGCTGTCAAGACTAATTTGCAGATTACAAGTGAACGGATTGAAAGCTCCAATGGGGATCTACATCAAAAGTTTGGATCGAGGTTGGTTACATTTCTCCATTATATTAACATTGTCATTTATAATAACATTGCTTTGAGAATTGAGTAGATTTCTGGTAGTCATCTGTCTGTTGTGGTATTCCCAAGCCATAGTGAGTTTTCTCCAATATAGTTGGAGATCAGGTCTTAGGCCAAAACCTTCAGGAAAATTGCACAGTTAATTCTTTGGAATCATCATTTAATGATATTTTTTCTATTTATTCAATAACAAATGCACAAAGAAAAACCATCGAAATTAGTCCCGGGAAACACTTGAATATTGGTGCACATATTACTTTAACACAAGAAGAACATTTGATTGCATTATTGAATAAATATCACAAGGCATTTGCTTGGGAATACACTGACATGCTAGGAATTCATCAAGAAACATGTACTCATCATATTTACACAAATGATAATATAAGACCTCTAAGGAAACCTCAACGAAGAATGAATCCCATACTGAAAGAAATAGTTAAAGAAGATTTGCAAAAGTTATTAAAGGTAGGATTTATGTACCCTATCTCTGACAGTCAATGGGTTTCTTCGTTAGTTTTTGTTCCTAAGAAAAATGGAAAATGGAGAATTTGTGTAGATTAGAGGGAGTTAAACAAAGCAACACTTAAAGATTACTTTCCATTACCATTCATTGATCAAGTATTAGATGCACTAGTTGGAAAAATGTATTTTCCTTCTTAGATGGATTCAGTGCATACAATCAAATCACAATCGCATCAGAAGAACATGACAAAACTATTTTTACATGTCCCTAGAGTACATATGCCTATAAGGTTTTACCTTTTGGTCTATGTAATTATCCAGCTACTTTTCAGAGAGCAGTCCTAGCTATTTTTGTTGATTTAATTCATGAATGTGTTGAAGTATATATGGATGATTTGTTTGTGTATGGCAATACTTTTGATGACTCCTTGGAAAATTTAGAGAAAATCCTAAAAAGATGCATTGAATCAAATCTTTCCCTTAGCAATGAAAAATGTTTCATGATGTTAATTGAAAGGATAGTGTTAGGTCATCATATTTCATCATCTGGAATAAATGTGGATACTACAAAAATACAACTCATTTTGAATTTATGAGGAACCAAAAAATCAAGAGGATGTGAGAATTTTTTTTGGATATGTGGGCTATTACTGAAGGTTTATTGAAAATTTTAGTAAAATAGATTTTCCAGTATTCAAATTTCTTTCCAAAGATGTACATTTTCATTGGGATACTAATTGTTAAGTTGCCTTTCAGAAAATTAAAGAAAAAGCTATCAACTGCACCTATCTTAAGAGGACCAAATTGGACATTGCCATTTCACATCTCTACTGATGCATCAGATACTGCAATAGGGGCCTCTTTAGGTCAAAAAGAGAATGTCATGAATTATGCTATATACTTTATTAGCAAAAATATAACCCCTGCAAAATTGAATTACACAGTTAGTGAGAAGGATATGTTGGCAGTAGTACATGCTGTGAAAAATTTCATCATTACATTACTGGTTATGAAATCTTTGTCCATACAGACCACTCTGCCTTAACATATTTAATGAACAAACCTATTACCAATGGCAGGATAACAAGGTGGATTTTATTGATGCAGGAATTCAACATTACTATCCTAGATAGGCCTGGAAGGGAAAATCAAGTAGAATATTTTCTGTCTCGATTAAATAGTTCCGGTGGGGTTGTTCCTATTTCAGATAGTTTTCCTAATGAACACTTCTTTTCTATTTTTGTTATCACTCCATGGTATGCTGATATAGCAAACTACTTATCATCAGGAAAGATACCTCCATCTATGTCATCAAAAGAAAAGAAACGAATCACTAAGCAAAGTGCTAGACACATATGGGTGAATGGAGATCTTTTCTATATAGGATATGATCTTATCATTAGAAGATGTGTAAGACAAGATGAGATTTTAGAAATTTCAAAAGCTTGCCATGATGAATCGTGTGGTGGCCATTTTGCAGATAAATGAGCAACATACAAAATACTCAACTTGGGGTATTACTGGCCATCTATCTTCAAAGATTCCAAGAAATATGTTAGAAGCTGTGATATTTGTCAAAGGATGGGACGACCAGTACCATCAAATGAGATGCCACTCTAGCCACAAGTTCTCATAGAGCCATTTGAAAAATGGGCTCTTGATTTCATCGGTCCAATCAATCCACCATCAAAAGGAAAGAAGTACATTTTGGTATGTACTGAATATATTACAAAATGGGTGGAATCCAAGGCATTACCAAGAGCCACAAAATAAACAGTAGTCAATTTTCTCTTTGAAGAAATATTTGTTAGATTTGGAGTTCCTAGAGAAATTGTTATAGATCAAGGAGCACAGTTTACTTCTAAACTAGTGTCAAGAGATAGCAGCCAAGTACAAGATCAAGCATAGGAAATATACACCCTATCATCCACAGGCCAATGGCCAAGTCAAGTCTACCAATGAAAATTTGGAAGCAATCATAACCAAGACAATTCAGATGCACAGAAAAGATTTGTGAGATAAGCTTACCAAAGCTTTATGGGCATACATAATTACTTGGAAAAACAGTATTGGTTTTTCCCCCTATCAGCTAGTCTATGGTAAACAAGTACTATTACCAATTGAATTCCAAATTCATACTTTTAAATTAGCATCTGATTCAGGGATGGATATTTCTGAAGCACAAAGAGACAAAATAATGCAGTTAAATTGATTAGATGAGATGAGACAAGCTGCAATAGAACAAAATATTTTGGTACAACAACAAAGAGCACAATGGCATGATAATTTCATCAAGAAAAAACAGTTTAACATAGGTGACTGGGCCTTATTATTTGATTCCAAGTTCAAAGAATTTAAAGCCAAGTTCACAACTCATTGGCTTGGTCCATATGAGATTGTAGAGGTATATGAAAATGGCTCAGTGTTACGGAGAAAAATTCCTATGGCTTGGGGCAGACCACAATAGAACACTAACTACCAAAAAATGACTCATTTCCCAATGCAATGCTATATGAATGACAATGCTAAGATAATGGAGAAAAGACCAACCTTTTACCGGATGTTCGAAGTAGATCCTCATTGAGCTTTCAACCGCTACACTTGGACCTACAGATTAGCCTCAAAACAAGTACAATCAAGTGCATCTAATACGTGAAAGACATTAGCATAATCAGTAGCATGATCCATGATATTATAAGCAAATATAACACAATGTAATTAAACGATATTCACAATATCAATTTGGACGGGAAAACGAGTATTTCCATTAATAAATAACAAGAATTACAATATATGACCTCTTGCCGGCAACTAATCTTAACCAAGAACTGGGTCTCTCCACTTATGCCTCCACCACTTCAATCCTCCATGGAATGGAAAACTCAAACTATGCAAGGAGTCTGGAAGGTGAACATAAGGGGTTCACAACAACAAGGATCAATGAGTGTAGACTCAAAATACAATAAAAATCCACTAGAGTTATCTTGCTTTCTCTTTCTCCTCCCTTCGATATTCCATAACAGCTCAATATATAGCCTTCCAAAGGTAAGTGAAATGACACATCGAAGCGTTTCGGGGAAAATGGAGGGCCAAAGGTCACCCTAAGACCAATTTTTGGGAGTAAAAAGTAATTTATTAGTGATTTTTACCATTTTACATGATACCCATGGTATAGAGTGGTACAGTTCGCGCGTACGCTGGCTAAAGTGGAACAACTAGCGTACAGGAAGAAAAATAGGGAAATAGTGTGTTCTGAAGAACATAAAGTACATCTGAGTCAGTGAAATGGATCCTAAAGGCCAAAGAGTGTTGATGCTGATAGGGTGGAAAATTACGTTGTAATAGATTCCCCCTAATGTGTGAGGTCAAAGAATGATGCTACGATGGCCGAAATACATTATAAATCTCAGAAATGGAGTTATGGAGACACAATGGGCGAGAGCAGCTCACTCGTCATAATACAATAATATCTCTGAATACATGTTGGTATAGTACAACAATTTGATACAATGGCGATGAATAGGAAATACATAGTGAATGCATGTCATATGTGATGATAGCCATAACCATCTACAGTAAGAGATGGTCTCATGCTAAAAGGAAACAACTGGTGCAATACTGGAGGTACAAATTGCTGATGTCTAAGAGGTGATATCTCAGATGTAAAGTCACGATTATAAGTAGCATACTGAATGCCACTAGCTCCTTAGGTCTTCTACACAAATCATCTACGGTGCAATTCCCATCAAGTGAATAAAGGTGTTGAGGTTGAACCTGATGTGACATCATCTGATTACCATTCAATGATGTATACCGTTAATAGACGCGTGATAACCCACCAATAATGAAAATGGGCATCAAGGAACAGAGTACAATCATCAAAGTGCGAATATATGTGTTGAACTAGAACACTAAGATGAATCCATCGATTAGGGGGCATATATATATTCCCAAAACTGTCGATGGCGAGAGAACCTACCACTAATGACTGCAACCCTCAAGGTACTCAACCGAACTCTAAGTCTCAAATTCCGGAATAATTGGGTTGAAGTTGAAGGAACGAAACTCGCTGGAAGGAGGGAATTAAGGCATCCCCCATCAACTAGCACGAGATACCAGCTTCGCTGAATATTTGGAAGAACTCATATGAAACAGACTGACACAATAAGGATGGCCGACATGCAATAGTCAAGAGAACCGAGGAGTGGCAGACTCTAGTTTCAGGACTTCCTTTGAACACGAGCATGAGCAGATGGATAGACTGAGGCAGCATAGACTCGACATAACACTGTGCGATGCAGGAGGCATTAACAAAGGTCTCCATAATGGCTAGAAGCTTAACCAATCGATGGAGTAAACTGAAAAATGAGTACAGCTCCTAAGTTCCAACTATAGTCCCAACTCATAATGTATGGAGTGGAATGAAATCTATGTTCAAAGGCGACACAACAACTACCAACAATAAGAAGTAAATATTCTCTTGTCCGTCTTTTTGGAATATTTGATTTTTTGTTCCTTTTCATATTTGGAAAAGCTTGAAATAGAATAAAATTGCTTATTGTACAACAAGTGAGGGAACAAGTGTCAAATAGCAAGCAGACTAGTCCCAAGTAGTGGAACATACCTATGATCAATGTAAGGAAGCATGTGCAGGATGTGGACACTTGAGGGGTTGTTCCCTCAGGTTCAAGGGTCATCAAATTGTGAAAGGAAAATGGAAGCTCTGCAAGGCTCGACAGGGAAAGTGCTAAGACACCAGGATAATCAATTGAGTAAGTGGGAGTCGACACAGGGCTCAAGCGGCAAGCACGATGATGCAATGCAATTGCAACTTGATACAACTAGGGGGAATCCTTATGGGAGATTGCTAGCATAAGACAAAGTAGAGTATGAGTCTTTATCGCAAATTCATGGCATAACTACAAAGGACTCCCAATCCTAAAGAGAAACAACGGCATGGGAACCAAAAGGAAAAAAGGCGTTCTAACTAGGAACCCATGTTCGGAAAGGCCCTACCACCAAATAACGACACTTCTAGAACAATGTAAAGGCCCTGTGTTGGTTAAGAAGCGGGGTCACACCTAGGGTTAATGAAAATGGTCAAAAGGTCAAATGCATAATGCATGTGAAAATGACATCTAACCTATATGCCAGGTGTAAAATATACCTTCCGTAGGCACGAAATGATAAAAAAATCAACTCTTGTCGAAGAAATATGTTCAAAATGCTACTCCAAGACATTACATTAGTCCAAAACAGCTTAAAACAGAAAAAACTATAGACAAGTGGGTTTGACACTACCATTTTGGACATGTTATTTATAAGAAACTATGGTTCTCCGGTTCTACTATATGTATATGAACAAATGTATGAATGTGTGCTTATTTGTGTGCTTCATTATGAATGTGACAAATGCCAATCTAGGACATAGTTAGCATATGCATCAGATATATGATTAGAACTTCTCGAAACATGAATGTATGTAATGGAAACAAAATGGCGTTCCAAGAGTCTTACCCTTAAGAATCTCCGTAGTAACGTAAGATCTCTCACACAGTACTGACCATTCAACTGAGACACAACCAGTTGTGAATCCAGGCGGACTTCTAACGACTGGATGCCATGTGAAATGGCATCCCGAAGTAGCTCAACTACAGCGCTATACTCAACCACATTATTGGATGTAGGACCGAGACAAGCACCTCCCAAAGACAAAAATAGGTGGTCAGGCGAATAAATAACCCAAGCAGCAGAAGCAAGTTGCTACGTATGACGGCTAGAAACATCCATGAATCCTAAGAACACAAGAGATTCCACTGACATCTGTCAACCAAATGGAAGCGAATCAATAGACCCAGAAAACCAAAAGAAACCTAAACTATGTACAGAAACAACTATACAATAGTATAAAAAAGTATCAGCTCGAGCTATAAGCTCAAGCGTAATACCGCTTGAGGTAGAGCCCATTTCTAGGCTCCTTCAAGACTTTCCCCTCATAATCTTCTAATTCATAGGCTCCTTTTTCTAGGACATGCCTTACAATGTAAGGACTATGCCACATGGGGTTAAACTTGCCTACCCCCAGGGGTTCTTTAGCTTGATCATATAAAAGGACCAAGTCACCTTCAACATAATGTTAGGGACGAATAGACCTATCGTACTGAACCTTGATATGATGTTTATTGGCATCTACAGCCATGGTGGCATCTCGACGCTGCTCGTCAAGCTGCTCAAGGTGGATCAAACGTTGCTCAATAGCTGTTGTATCATGGAGGATATCTATAGCTAGTTTTAGCGAAGGAATTTTGCATTCGATCGGTAAAATAGAATCCACACCGTGTACTAGATGAAACGGTGAGAACCCGGTGGCAATCTTGACTACGGTTCAATATGCCCACAAAGCAGGATATAACATAATATGTCAGTTGTTCTTGCTCTATTGGATGGTACGTTGGAGAATGGTCTTTAAAGAATTATTAACTACTTCAACTTGACCATTGGCTTGGGGGTAGTAAGAAGATGATTGTTCTTGATGAAACCCAAGCTTGAGTGACAAATCCTCCATCATTTTGTTCTAAAAGTGACTGCCATGGTTAGTGACAATCTCTTTCGGAATACCGAACCGAGTAATAATCTGATTCAATACAAAATGGGATGTTGTAGCACCGTCAGCTTTTACGGTAGGCATGGCCTCATCCCATTTGTAAAAGTAGTCCAAGGCCACTATGATATGGTGATCCCCCCCAGCCGAAGCTGGTTTGCAATCCATGAAATCCACCCCCCACTTGGTGAAGGGACTGACGGTGACGACCGGATGAAGGGGCATTGGGTGCGAGTGTATATTCCGAGAAAACACCTGACAAGGGTGACATCTCTTTACGAAATTCGTACAATCTTTAAAGATTGAAGGCCAAAAGTAACCAGCTCGCATAATGCATTGGGTTGTTGCAAGCCCGGATAAGTGACCGCCACACGCCCTATCATGGCAATCATTAAGCACATGCTCCGCTTCTTCGTGAGTCAAACAACGACGAAGAATATAAGAATCCTTTCCTCGATGATACAATTGTCGCCAACGATGGTATAATCTTTAGCGTTGTGTTTCACATGCCGTCGTTCATCTCGTGAATAATGCGAAGCAAACTTCAAAGTTTGAAGATATATAATAATATCCCCATACCAAGGGTCCTTAGACGAGATAAGAAATAAGTTCTCATCCACAAAGGAATCTTCATGGACAATATCCTCATCAAGTTGCGGAAGGTCCGACATGAGCTCAGCAAAAACCAAGGACTTCACTGGCTTCGACGAGGAAAAATCGAGATCAAACTCCTTAAGGATCACAATCCATTTATTGTACTTCCCCCCTATAAGACATCATGATAACATGAATTGAAATGGATTGATATGCGCTATAACCGTGTTTTTTCTAAGCATGATGTAATGCCATAAAGATTGGACTGCATGAACAGTCGCAAGTGCCAAATTTTTCACATGAGTATCTCTTAGTTCACCGTCTACTAAATTTCGACTAAGGTAATAGATCACATGCTCTACGAGCATATCATCAACTTGAACTAAGACCATGCCAATCGTCTCTTGAGACGAGGCCACATAAAGGATAAAATCTCTTGCAAAGTCAGGAGGACTAAGTAGAGGCGTCGATACCAAAGCTTTCTTAAGGGCATCAAAAGACTGCTAGGCTTGCTCATCCTAGGAACGGGGTTTGACACCCATTTGGTAAGGGAAACTGAGTAGATGAAACCTGCCTTAAGAAGTTTCTCCACCCCTTCCTTGTTAGTGGATGACTTTCGAGGGTTCACAGCATGCATGCGTTGTCGAACCAGTTTAGCATTTGGATATGTTCTAATCTCGTGTTCAACAATGTTGGGGTCTATTCCTGGCATATCCTCATATGACCAAGCGAAAGCTTCCTGGAGTTCCTTAAATAACTTGGTGTAAATGGAAATCTCTTCAGAAGAGCAATCATAAAGGATGTAAACATTCTTAATCTTTCTGGGATTACAATAGATGTGGATCGGTATAGTCGGGGAAATATTAGCCATGTTCCCCTCCGCATAAATCCCATGTGAACCCAAAAAAGCCACAGGGTGACCAACCATCTCGGCCAGAGCCGTCCTAAACTCTTCTTGCTCGGTGAGATCGAGGTTGGGAAGAAAATGAGAGCGATGATGCATGTCTTCCTAAGGCCTATCACTACCACACATGGCCTCAATAATAGCTTCATCCGAAGGTAAAGTATCATCAAGGAAATCGCGCGAACAAGATGAGTTGGCTGCCCAAACCGGCAGCATAATGGGATCTTCCTCTTCTCTCTGTGAAGAGGAGAGATCCAGCTCTACCGTGGCTTCTTGAATATCTTGATAAGAAAGCTTAGCAGTAGACAGTGGCATAGCCATTCCAACATGCGCAATGTCTCCAGACATGGAATTCGTGGACGGTAAGGTCCATGGACCATCAAAATACGAAGTCCAGAACAGTACATTATTCAATGGAGGAGACGCATTATCGGAAATGGTTCCAATAAAATTAATGGGTGAAGGGAAATCATAAGATCCCATCAATGAGGGGTACAATCCGACACCCATGTTCCCAGTTATCGGCTGAGAATCTGTAACTTGGGGGACCACTGATCTCGTGGATGCTATGGAAGAAGGACTAACAAAATCCAGTTGGTCGACCGTCACAATCTTGCCTTCGTGTGGAAAGCAAATAAATCTTAACACAGTGGATGTGACGCTTTCATAGCGTACATCCAATTCCTACCCAGGAGAAGGTTGTAGTCGATGGGTGCATCAACCACCTCGAATTCAATAGGCACGGGTTTCCCACCCAATCGGACAACAAGGGAAGGGATAATCCCATGCGGCTTAAATGACTGACCGTCAAATGCAGTGAGCATGGTCATAGATTTTGATAAGGGAGGAGAGCCAAGATATTTCCAACAAGATAAAGACATCACTGACGCAGAAGCACCTTTGTCAACCACTGTTCTTCTGAAGAAATTCGGAAGCTAGTCCACATGGATTTGAAAAGCCATGTGGTAAGGTAAGCGAGTTTGAATGTCAGTAGTATCAAACTTGATAACGTTAGGACTTCCCCCATCCTGAACTTTTTAAGCACTCAAAATGGTATTTCTTTGAGAAGGACATGCTTGTAAAACTTCAAGAGCTGACATGGCACAAGGAGTTTGACCCAAATCTTCTACAATACAGTAGTTCTGGGCGGCTCAAGCATTGCAATTATGCATAGAGTGCTTAAGAACACCTTTCGGTATCCGGCATAGTAGAGGGATTCTTGATATGCAAGGATGTATTAGGAGGATGGGGAGGATCATTCCCCATATTCGGTTGTGGTGCACCATAATTGTGTTGACGAGTAGCAACACTAATCTCTGATTGGACCATATTCATGCATCCATAGCCACTAGTATTGGAGGAAGATGTTGTAGTGTCATTAGGTCCGTAACCAGTAGTGGGAGCATGCGAAGCCATGTTATGATGATGAGGAAGGAGATCCTTTAACACAGCTGGGCTCTGTGCTAGATTCTTCGATGCTTCTTGAATATGAGGACTCAAGTGAGTAAGGTGATCTTCCCCACAAAGCTTACAAGGGAATTTCACTTTACGCCTAGGTTTATGGTCCCCACCAGCATTTTCGTTGTCATGAGGAGGGTTGGCGTTCTCTTTCCGAGGGGTATTACGATTACTAGCATTATTTCCATTATTTCCACCCTTTCTATTATTTGTCCCCTTCTTCTTACCACCAGGCTTCTGGTTACCCGATGGGTTTGTCAATTGCAGAGTATGTACATCAGACGATGGAGTGGAAGTGGACAAGGTCTGTACCTGTCCAGGAGTAGATTGGTTAATTGAAAATTTTTGCATTTGATTAGAAACCAAATCTATAGGTCAAGTTCTTGTGGATCCAACAATGCCATCGGCATGTGGTCCGGGAACTGACTTGGGCTCATGTCATGTTCGCGGTGCGTCAGGAATAATGTCATACAGAATGACACACTGGGAATATAATAAATATAGTTGCTGGACTTTTAAGATGGCTTGTTCCTCAGTCACAATGCTGGACATCGAAACATCCTTAGAAATATATGGAAGCAAAGACTTGAGAAACCATTCCAACATAAACTCTGGAGGAATGTTGGCTTCCACTAACCTCTTCTGTCGACGCCACTCTTGAACGTGGTCAGAAATGTGTAAGGCCTTATTCTGGCAAAAGGTAGACAAGAGTTCAATACCAGTATCGTAATGAACTGACAACTGGAAATGATCCAAGAAAACCATATCTATCTCATTGAAACCTCTATATGTGCCCCTAATCAACTTGACGTACCACTTCACAGCTACCCCTGTGAGGGTGTGTTGAAATAGTCTCAAATGAACGGAGTTGTGATTTAACGAGTTTGATGAACACCACAGGTGAAAAGTTGTAACACGATGACTTGGATCCTCACCACCTTTCACATCAAACTTAGTAATGTACAAAGGGATTTTAGTAGGGACTAGAGGCCAAGACGGATTGTGACACACTAGATCATTTGTAAGCTTCGAAAGATCCGAAAGATTCAGTTGACCAAGGGACGAAAGTTGTGGCTTTAAAGCTTGGCTATATGCTCCCATAAAATTTTGGTTGTTCGGACCTGAAGGATAAGACTAACCATGGACATAACCATGACCATGACCATAAGGATGATAACCTCCTCTGACCTAACCCATGTGACGATAAACAATCATATGTGTATTATGAGCACTATAGTGAGGTGGGTTATAGTAAGGGCCAAAACTAACTGTATTATAGTAAGGATTACCATGGCCATAGCTATGGGGCATATAGGTACTATGCGTAGCGGGAACCATGTTGTAAGAACCGTAATGGTAAGGTATGTTCCCATCCCCTGCATAAGTACTTTGCGTAGAAGGAGCAGTCGTATTATGACCATAAGTGTAAGGTATATTCCCCCCCCTATGTAAGCACTACTAGTAGCAGGAGTGGTGGTGCTGTGACCATAATTATAAGATGTATTCCAACCTCCCACATTGGTGTTATGAGTGGAAGGAGTAGTCGAAAAGGTATATGGTATGTGTCCACTCCCAATATAAGGAGGATTGCTGACATTAGCGAAAGTGGTCATAGGTTGATGTGTAGAAGCATGTGTAGTATGCTATGGAATACGAGCCGTATTATGTAAAGTGTTCCTACCAGGTGCAATAGTTCTAGGAGGCGGTATTCCACCCAAATTTAGAATGTTTGGAGGAATGTAGCCCGACCCAGTATTACGTGTGTGAGTAGCAAATGTGGTTCCCCCAGCAAGGGTAGTGCCCCCAGTGGATGTAGTGTTGCCAACACCATGACTAGTGCTAGCATGACTACCAGACGTAGTGGACGGATGAACTGTATTATAACCAGGCATACCAAAAGAGAATGGGGTAGTGTTGTTTGTAGGACCTGTGTCATCATGTAACTATGGCATCCCGTATAGGAAATTATTTGGAATCGAAGGATCGAACAGGTCGTCCTAGGGTGGATCCAGACCAAACAAACTAGGTTGGGTATCGGGTGGATCACCCCCCACGCCTCTCGAAGAGTAGGGGTGTCTGAAGTGTGCTCGACTCTACCTGATGGAGTCATAGGGATTTCTCCCATGCCAGAATGTGCAGTCATGAAGTTGGTGAGATACACTTCGTAAGAATCTAAAGACTCAGAGAGGACCTTCCGGTGTCCCTTACTAACACGGTGTGAAACCTCGATAGTTGGTAAACCCGCATATCGACGAGACCGGCGGAGGGCTGAACCTCGTGCCATGATATCTCCGGAGAGACAATAAAATTGAAGCGTCCCCTAATGGCCAAAATATCGATAAAAAACATAAAATCAAGAGCACACACCTAGAGAAAATACAACCAAATGCACACAAACAGAGTCACTAAATGAGCTCTCGACACTACAACGGGTATGTCTCGCCTAGGAGAGGCTTGAGACTCGCAAACTATAGCCGGAGGTAATAGAATCAGTTATAAATGCCCCCAGAATTCACTACGTGCACAGGGTCAAGTCCCTATACAATAGGAAACTGTGTTGTCCGATCTCTATCTGATTCAGGACACTCACAGTATAACCACTACAAATACCCTATGCGATACCTAGGTAAGGAAACTAAGGTCACCAAAATATAACCAATGCTCAGGGGGACAGTCGCATGGGATCCGTTGTATGGGCAGGGTAGCTAAGCCCAAAGCACAAGATGACGAACCTCTGGTACCCCCAGATACAAACAAATCCTGGAAATATCTCCCACGTTCAGCCGGTATTGGAGGTCTATCTCCGCAACCAACCTCCTGTGACCTCGTGCTTAACTCTGGTCTGAGTAGAGCTTCTTGAGAACAATGATGTATATAATGGATTTCACTACTCCCTAGTCAGACACATAATGTTTTGTCTAGTAGTCTTGGATTGTTAACTCACAATGATCTATTCCAAGACTCTAAACCTATGCTAGTTGGTGCACCCTAGAAAAGAAAAATCGTCACTAATTAATTTTAAATTCAGCGTTAACTTTAATGGTTGTGGTTACTCAAAGGATATGGTCATGAAAATAATGATTTATATGACTCAATAGTATGCACAATTGTCAAACTCTGGACTCATCTACTCAATGAAAACAATGCCACTAGAATGACAAGCAAATCCAATAGTTTCGAAATAAAATGCAACTCTTTTAAATTTCCAATGCACAAGCAGATCCTAAATGAAAGCACAAGCACTCAGATGCAAAATGCAATACATAAAAGTAAATTTTTTTTGTATTTTCACTTATAAGCAAAAGGAAGATGCAAAACTATGTTTTTATATTTTTCAATATAATGGAATGAAAAATGCTAGCAAAATCCCACTATTTAGTTACAGAAATGTAGAGGGGATCACTAAGACACCCCAGCAGATGCCAAACAGTAAGACTCAACCAATGTAATGATCTAGAAAATAAAAAATGGGTAAAAACCAACAAGGCTCAAAACCAAGAGAAAGGAGGAGTTCTGGTCACGAACAAGGCATGGAACAGTCAGGAACAAGGCCAAATAAGACTCAGGAACACTCAAAACCAACCCAACAACAACCAAAGGCCATAAACCAATCAAACCCAGAGTTGTACGCTACTGTCGAAGAAAAACCTGCGGGTACCCGCAGGCTATAATGCAGACAGAGGTAGGTAGTCGCGGGAAGAACTAGGCTCACCCGTGTACAGAGAAAAGAAAATGAGCTAATAAAGAGCCCAATGACCCAGAAAAATCCTGTTTTCTATAGTGTATCCCAATGGCCAATCAATGACACAGAGACTCAACACACAACTCTAAATAAGGACAAATGCCTAAAAATCCCCAAAAATGGATGTTATCCCCAGTGGAGTCACCATTTTTGTTACAGAGAAAACTTCCTATGGCTTGGGGCAGACCACAATAGACAGCTGACTACCAAAACATGACTCAATTCCCAATGCAATTCTATATAAATGACAATGCTAAGAGAATGGATAAAAGACCAACCTTTGACCGAATGTTCGAAGTAGATCCACGTTGAGCTTTCAACCGCTACACTTGGACCTGTAGATTAGCCTCAACAACAAGTACAAGCAAATGCATCTAATACGTGAAATACATAATTAGCATAATCAATAGCATGGTCCATGATATTATAGGAAAATATAACCCAATGTAATTAAACAATATTCAAAATATCAATTTGGACGAGAAAATGAGTATTTCCATTAATAAATAACAAGAAGTACAATATATGACCTCTTGTCGGCAACCAATCTGAACCAAGAAATGGGTCTATCCACTTATGCCTCCACCACTTCAATCCTCCATGGAATGGTAAACGCAAACTATGAAAGGAGTCTGGAAGGTGAGCATAATGGATTCACAACAACAAGGATCAATGCATGTAGACTCAAGATATGGCAAAAATCCACTAGAGTTATCTTGCTTTCTCTTTCTCCTCTGTTCCATATGCCATAAGAGCTCAATATATAGCCTTTTTGGCCTAATTTTTTTGACCTAGGCCAACTAAGGAGATTAATCCCACATGAGTTGCTTAGAACAGCTCCCGGTGTGTTTGGAATAGCAAAACCTCGTAGATTATGGTCTCCTGCTACCAGCTGAATTTATCCTCTTAAGGAGAATATAAAAACTCAGCAAAATGTTTCCTAAGTTAAACTACTGTTAAAGTTAAGTCCTAAATTCAATTTATGAGTCTAAGCTAACCTAATGTGCTTTCTTAATGAAACTCTCTTGTTTGGGTTTTTTTTAATCTTCAAGTGTGATCCTATTGTGGGTTTTGTTTGAAATGTAAAACTATTGATTTTAACCTAAAGGATTATCTAAGAGATGCTAAAACTGAAACTAAACTAAAATTAAAACTAAACTACTGACCCCTCAGCTGAGAGCAAATTGGAAGACTAAATTAATCATCAATTAATTGATTAAGATAACAAAGAATAAAATGATAACAATTCAGATAAAAATATCTCAAATTACTGGGCGAGCACACAAAGATGGTCCCCATTTTCATTGCAATGGGGGCACACTAGCGGAAACAAAATGACGCGTATGCACCTAAGGAAGTGCGCACGCGCCGCTAGGTTCGGTACCGAACCGAGGCGCGTGCACGTAGTTGGCACGTGTGCGCAACAGTGGTTTGCACGCACCTCTGTTAAAATAAAAATAAAAAGAACATACCACAATTTCCTCATTGTTCTATTTGGCCAGCCGAGCGCGACGTCCACCTTCGCATGTGCATCGATTCAACCACCAAAGGTGGCCAAATCGACTCCAAAACCACCCAACAACACCCACAAACTCATCAACAAGGCGATTGATAGGTAAATATCAAGTGTTTTTTCATTTTATTCATTCTTTGTATCAATTTTTTATTTTTTTATTTAATTGTAAATAATTCCCAAATTTTGAAAACAATGAACCAATTTTCTATTGCAGATTGTAAACTGAGACAATGAGTGAACAAGATGTTAACCCCAAGTCCGGTGGAACACAAGAAAACCCAAACCTTGGACCCAATGCCGAAGAAAACCGTGAACACAATCCAAATGCCGTACAAAACCAAAAGCCCCAACCTAATTTTGAACAAGATGACCTTAACCATTATGTAAATGAAATGCAAGTGTACACTCACAAACTTAGAAACTCAGGGGAACCATCTTGTTAGGAACCCATGTCTTTACTTTGTTATTATATTGTTGTTGGATGCATATGCTTTGTAAGTCGTCCCGTAGTATTTTTTGATCCATAGTTTGTGTTATTGTTGTTGACGCATATGCTTTGTAAGTCGCCCATAGCTTTGTTGATCCATAGTTTGTATTGGCCCATGGTTTTGACCCATAATAATTGTTGATCTATATTTTGTATTGGCCCATGGTTTGTATTGACACATGGTATTGGCACCTAGACTTAGTATATAAGTGTGTGTTGAGGCCTATGAAGGCATCGTGAAGTTAATTGTATTGAGCTTGCTCAAAGGAGGTTGCCCCCTCGAAGTGGCCCGTGATCAATATAAAAGTGATTCCGAGTTCTGTTATTTCTTATATCTCATGTATTTGCATTAATTAATTATTGCAGGTTCTTCACATCTGGTATCAGAGCACTTTCTTGGGCTCGTTAGGTGGAATTTTTGCCAAAAACAAATTTCGCATCTGTTGCAGCTTTGGATTTGGGAATAATCCCTATCCGCTTAACTGTGGAAAGTACTTGGGCATAAGCCCTAAAAATCATTGTGAGGAGTACCACATGAACCCCAAAGTAGCTGGCCCATTGAGAGGACTTGCCAGTGAAAAGGGCAACGAACCCTACCTGATTGACTAGTTCCCACTCATGAGGTAAACCAAGAGTTGTCGTGTGTGGCAAAGTAGTTATCAGTTTTACCTTAGCCATGGAGTGAGGGGTACTGCCCCAATACGCAAGCCGTCAGACAGCATTGGTGGCCAAGTGAAACACCTGAACTGTTAGGAAGCCGTACATACCTGAGGTCCATATCTAGTTTCAGTTGAACTGTTGCCGATCACTTTCACTCCAGATCCAGTCGTTTCAGATCTATTCTGAAAGTCGTTCCAGATCCAATCGCTATTTCAGATCCACCCATTTTTTATCCCTTTTGCGTCGTTACAGATCCATCTGTTGCAGATCCTTTCCACGCCGCTGTTGCCGATCCATTTTTGGAAAAAAAAAAGGAGCATAAAATTCTGTTTTTTCGGCCATATCTCCCTTGTTTCAACTCTGTTTTCCCTTAAACTTCACTGACATCCCTGCAATCCCATTCTGCATATTTCATTCCTGAAGACTCTATCCCAAATTCCACTTCCCAAGACCAGAAATCCCACATTTGTCTATTTTTAGGGTTTGCCATAACTTCTTCAATTTTCACCCGATTTCCTTCAAATTTTACCATAGAGTTCCCGCTTCTGAAATCCCCATTTTTTGCTTCCCTGTCTCTCAAAAAGTGTCGAAAACCTAGTCAAACCCCAATTACCCCTCCGAGTTTTTCCCAAATCCAAATTTCCCCTTACTAAATAAGCTTGTGTTTGTGTTTTTCTATCCATTCCCCCCCCCCCACAAAAAAAAAAATAAAATTCCTGGTTATGGTTGTCACTCGCATAGGAGCAAAAACCATGGAGGAAGCACTTGCAGCCATCCAAACCAAACTCCAAGATCTGGATGAAACATTTCTCACCCTCCATCTTCAGCATTCAGCCATGAACAATAACCGACAACCAGAATCTTCTGCAGCCACTGTGTTCTCTTCTTCCCACAATTATCGTGGGCCGAATCTTGATTTTCCTTGCTTCAATGGTATTGATCTGACTGGATGGATATACCGAGCAGAACAATATTTCAGTCTGCATAATACTTTTGATGTCCAGAAAGTTCCACTTGCATCCTTTCATTTGGAACAGGAAGCCCTTCAATGGTACCGTTGGTACATCAAAGCTCATCCCGAGCCAAACTGGACAGATTTTGGCCAACTCCTTTTGCCATGATTTGGTCCTAGTGCTTTTGATGACTTCACAAGAGCACTCACTAAACTTCACCAAATGGGAACAGTGAGAGAGTATCAGATAGAATTTGAGAAACTGGCCAATGACACAGAAGGATTGTCTGATGAATTCTACAGGAGGTGTTTTATCAGTGGTCTCAAGGATGAAATCCGCTCAGAAGTCAAAATGTTCTGTCCCAACACAATGATGGAAGTCCTAGGGTTGGCTAAGTTGGCAGAGGACAAGATTGTAGCTCAACAACGCTCCAAACCCACCTTTGTTCCCTTCAGAAATATGGGTTCCCAACGACCTCCCATCATGCCTGCTCCTCGAACAACTCCTATCAAGCATTTGTCTGAAACAGAGATGTAGGCACGCTGAGAAAAAAGGCTTTGTTGTAATTGTGATGAGAAATTCATTCAGGGACATAGATGTGTTCAACAAAAGCTCTATCTCTTGGATGTGGATTCTCCGCTTGCCTCAGAACTTGGTGAAGAAGCTCCAGATACAGTAGATGTTCAGGTCGACATTCAACACCCTCCTGTTGACACCCCCATCTCAAGACAACCCACTCGAGATATCTCTCCATGATGTAACTGGCGTCACCACCCCACAAACAATGCGGGTCAGCGGATACTTCAAGAAGCTCCCTCTTACCATACTCATTGATTCTGGTAGCACTCATAACTTCATTGACCCTCGAATTGCCAAACAGGCTGATTGTTTTGTTTATCCTTGTTCCAACTTTGAAGTCATGGTTTCCAATGGGGGCACCTTACCTTGTAAGGGGAAGTGCCATAATGTGCGTATCTCTATGGAAGATTATAACCTGTGCTATGACATGTTTGCCTTGTCCTTAGCTGGATGTGATGTAGTTTTGGGCGTTCAATGGTTACGCACACTTGGCCCCATCTTATGGGATTTTGATGAACTTTGGATGCAGTTTTCAGTCAATGGGACACAACACAAATTTATGGGCTTACAACCAGGGTCTCTCTACATCGTCAGTTCACATCGCTTAGAAAATATCCTTAAGAAGAATTCACATGGTGTCATTGCTCAGCTCCATTCCCTTCAGATGCACCCACCAACGGTCTCCACTACTTCCTTGGATAGATATGCAGGTGTCTTTGTTGCACCAGTGGGCTTGCCACGTTCACGAGACCTTTCCGGTAAGCATTTTTCTGCATCTACATCTCAGCAGGACATGATGGCTATTTTTCATGCAGTACAGAAGTGGCAGTCATCCCTATTGGGGAATTATTTCTGCATCAAGACGGATCTCCAGAGTCTAGAAACTTTCCTCGAACAACGGGTCTCCTCCCCAGCACACCTGAAATGGGTTCTCCAACTCATGGGTTATGACTATGCAACCACTTACCAAAAGGGTAAGAACAATATGGTGGCAGATGCTTCGCCTCGCACATTTGACGACCCAGTTTCTCTTACAACTATTTCTCTACTTGTTCCAAATTGGTTGCAATCTGTTCAACGGGGCTATCTCTTCTATGAACTCCATGCTTCTTCATCAGCAGGGCACTCTGGGTTCCTCAAAACGTATGACCAAGAACAATGTAACTTCTTTTGGCAGGGATTTAAAATGACAATTCAATGGATGGTGGTTGACTATGATACTTTCCAGGTCAACAAGGGTGAAACGACCCTCCTTTCGGGACTGCTCAAACCCTTGCCCATCCCTACACAGATTTGGACAACTATTTCTATGGATTTCCTAGAAGTGCTCCAGTGGTATAGTACCACATCTAAAAGGACACCATATGAAGCAGTCTCTCGACAGGCACCGCCAGCTCTTCTTCCATACACCTTCAGCAGCTCCCCAGTTCAGGCAATTGACTCAATTCTTCAAAACCGCGATCAGCTTCTTTTCATTCTACAGGACAATCTTCACATGGCAAGAATTCGACTGAAACAACAAGCCGATCAGCACCGTTCTGCATGCACTTTTCACATCGTTGATATGGTTCTTCTTCGTCTATAGCCTTCCATGCAATCCTCCCTGAAACTCAAAAGGTGCCAGTGGCCCAGAATGCAACCCGAGGGTGCTACAGGGGACCCACTCCTTCAGATTCTGCATCAATTTCCACATCTAAAGCTTTGAGGACAAAGCTTTTTCTAAGGGAGAGGGGATGTTAGGAACCCATGTCTTTACTTTGTTAGTATATTGTTGTTGGACACATATGCTTTGTAAGTCGTCCCGTAGTATTTGTTGATCCATAGTTTGTGTTATTGTTGTTGGCACATATGCTTTGTAAGTCGCCCATAGTTTTGTTGATCCATAGTTTGTATTGGCCCATGGTTTTGACCCATAATAATTGTAGATCTATATTTTGTATTGGCCCATGGTTTGTATTGACACATGGTATTGACCCATGGTATTGGCACCTAGAATTAGTATATAAGTGTGTGTTGAGGCCTATGAAGGCATCGTGAAGTTAATTGTATTGAGCTTGCTCAAAGGAGGTTGCCCCCTCAAAGTGGCCCGTGATCAATATAAAAGTGATTCTGAGTTCTGTTATTTCTTATATCTCGTGTATTTGCATTAATTAATTATTGCAGGTTCTTCACACATCTCGATTGTCTCTTGCCATGTCAATTGAGAATTCAATTGATTCCCTCATCCATGCACACCAATAATTGACCGACATGACTCAATTTAGAGCTAGGATGTGGGAGTACTACTCCATGGGCATCTCCAAGGAAGCAATAAAATATTTGAACATTACAAAAGCCCAATTATATAGTATGTTCACCGATCCGAAAACAAACCAACCACCGAACATTACAAAGCCACGTGTCTGCATGGATTGGTGTCATTACCAACCCTGGAGGGACAATTGGATGCAGAAGTGGTTCATGGTGTATGATAAACCTCCCTGCAATAATAGGGAGGTTCCACAGTACTTCCTTCGCCAACTGTGGGCTGAGTTTTGCCTCGGTTTACATGTCAACTATTTTGACATAACCGAGTTCCAGGGTATTAGGCGTGGCTCTTCCCAAGATTGACCTGCTACCAGGATGAACCCACTGAGAGGGCCACCAGCTCCGAGTTGCGACCCCAACCCCTCTCCCCAGCCACCTCAATTGCCCCATAAGCTTGATCAAATCGAGGTGGCAATGAGGAATGTTGCACGTGGTCTCCTCAGACACACCTCCTTTGTAGCTGCGACTACAGTGGAGAGGTAGGGTGACCTTGATAGAGATCCAGGTGCAAGGCCTTCACGATAGGGTTAGGATAGACCCATGACCGATGGTAGCCATGCTAGGAATTCCAGTTCGATGGGGACAATGCTACATCTTTGTTCCCATTGCGGGCACACTTTCCCTGGCCCGATCGAGGGTTGTTATATGGATCAGGTCAGCAATTTTTTTAATGTGTTTTCAATCATCACTTGATAACTTGTAAATTATTTTTAAAGTATTTTTGTTTGAATTAAACTATTATTTCAATGTATAGTTATTCAGATCTGATACACCAAGATGGGAGAATGTAGGATCTCCCAACCTAGATGCAATAATGGCAGTTGCAACTGAAATTGCGGCACTCCACACAGAGGTATTTTCAGTACCTGACACAATATTGTTATTACTTATCTCATTTATATTACTCAAGTATTTATATTTATGGCATACACGTTGATAGTTCGTATAATGTTTTTGAATATCTTGATTTCCTAGATAATGACTTGTTCAACATGTTTATAACATGCATGCATTTTGTTTTCCACAGGTGTTCCATGACTATGGTGATCAACCACCCCCGCTAGGGATTGGCACATCACCATATACACAGGTACAATGTGTAGTTATAAGCATGCTTTTAATTTGATTTGTTACGACTTACTATGGTTTACTTTATTGTTTTTTTACTAAATTGTTATATTACAAATGTATATGTAGGTGCCACCAGTAGCTGCGTCTCCCCATTTTAGTCCTATGTATCCACCCTCTCCCATGAGTCCCCTCCCTCGCTTCCATCTAGACCCCTCCCTATGTCCACCCCCTCCCTTCCATCCAGCCCCCTCTCTCTGGACATATTCCCCCCTCCATCCATCATCCCCACTCACCCACCCCCCTACGTCCATACATCCTCCCCAATTTATCCACACCCCCACATCTATCCATCCTCCCCCATTCATCCATGCCCCCCCTTCCTTCCACCTTCCCCCCTTTGTCCACAACCTCCCATTTTTCCATCCTCCTCCCTCCATGCAGGACTGCCCTCCAATGCACCATCACTCAACACCCCCCTATCCCTTTTCATTTGATACCCTCTATCCTACAATCGACAGGGGTTCATCGTCCACATGGTCCTCCTCCACCCCATACCACCGTGTCTTCTCCCACCATATCATCCCCACTTCACACCACTATTGTGGCAGCTACTCTTCCAATATCCTCATAAGTATCTCCAGTGATTGCACTTGTAGTCGCTACCACTACATCTGCGCCCCCCCCATCACTACATCGGAGCTAGTTGTCCGGCCATCTGCTCCACCTGCTAGCCCAAAAGGCCAGCCATGTCCATCGTCGGAGGTGTTCACGGTGAGAATCAAGCTAATTTATGAAAATATTTTGATGCATTAACAAAAATTAATTTAAGCAATTATGAATTTTCAATGAAATGATTGTTTTAAATGTTGTAGGTTGGAATTGCTGAGAGGCTCCGCAGATCCAGGACACCTGTCCAACATTTCCCACTCATGTCAGAGGTGATTTATTTAAGATTCAAATTCTACATTTGTTTTATAAATGTGGTAAATGTTGCAAATGCTTGAAAATGACGGTATCTTATATCATTTGTTCCAGAGCCCGGAGAGATGGTCTACTCCTAGATGGACCAAGACCCGAGGCACCGGTAGCTCGAAGAGTAGGAAGATCGACTTTGGATCTGCACCTGGGAGTGACGGCGGTGGTCACAATGCTTGACACACCACGTGTTATGTACATTAGCCATGATGTGGCACTTTTGTGCACCAATTTTGATGTACTTTGTATCTACGGCATGAGTTGCCATGTATTTTGTATCTACGGCATGAGTTGCCATGTATTTTGTATCTACGGCATGAGTTGTCGCATTTTGTGTAGGACACGAGTTGCCATTGTATGTACATTGGGAACCATGTTCCACTATTCACCAGAAATTGTATATGTTTGGATGAGTTTTGTAGCCTCGATGTACATGGATTTTCAGTTATGTGATTTATATATCTCGTTGTCTAATGTGGTTGTCTCATGTTGTGTGTATCATGATGTGATGTTGTGTAAATTTGGATTTTACCTAGATCTTAGAAGAGAAGTTGGATATCATAGTTCAGCTTGGTTTATCTTTCCACATGTAAAAGCTTCTAATGGTATCTATGTTAAGAAAACATTGTAAACATAGGCTAACTCAAACAAAATCATGTGTGAGAATTAATCTAAAAACAAACGGAATAAATGGATGGACAAATCACACCTCATGGCACATAAGATATATATTGAGAACTTCAGTACTAGGAAAAGAACACTTAAAAATACAAAATGTCCATTGTCGTCAAAAGGTTAAAATGAGATCCAACATGATTTTTAATAGCTCTACATAATGAGATCCAAAAAGACCATACTCTACATAATGAAATGTCATCACTAGTATTTATTTTGACCATTTTGTCCACTTAAGATCATGCAACAAATTAATAACCAAGTTATGGAATCATTTCTTAATCAATCGTCACCATACAAATAGGACAAACTTGAGCACAATGTATAGCTAGCTCATTAATTCTCACTCACGGATATAGCCACCTTTGATTTGATGACCATCACATCCACTACCATTTACAATTAGGACTTCCTTAATTTATCATTATGTGATAGCAATCTAATTTTATGTAGACATGTTGACTTAAACACATGTATAGTTGACATTAAAATAAATGACTACTATGAGGTGTATTTTTGAGGCTATATCCACCTCAGCACACCAACTTGTTACCCGAATACCCCAAATGTTGTCGAATTTTGTCTGGAAGGGATAGAGGGGTATTAGGACATAATAATTCATCCATTGGACACTCAGACACTTGTTAAAGATATTTAGGACAAGTGCATTACATCAATCGAGTCACAAATACACCCTCATCAAGTTGCATGCATCCATTAGTGCCCCATCAACACTAGAACATGTAAGCATTACTACATGTTGGAGTAAGCTTTACTAATGTTATGATAATATTAGGTTTTCCATCCATTGAGAAGGTTTCCATAGGTGTTCATATCCACCATATAAAAATCTTCATGGTACAACCAATTTCGAACCATTACGTTTCTAAATTAGGTATCCAGTGCTAGGTACAGTGGTTTTCTAGTTGTATACACCCTTACTATATAGATGAGAAACTATGCATATATGTGTATAGTGGTTTGGATTCAAATGTATGCACATGAATATATATGTACAATGAAAATGATTTAATATTTACATGTATTATAATTTAGGGCTAGATCTTAGACTACATAATAGGGTTTTATTGTGATTAGAATACAAACTAGGGTTTATGCTACCAACTAGGGTTTTTAGGCTAGGCTCTCGTGTTTCTAGGCTAGGATCCAAGCTCTAGGGTCACCATATTAATGTTTGATTCCACTATCATGACATCGTTCTCACCAATACCATGCCCACTACTACAATCACCATCAAGCCTCTCAATCCCACTTTGAACATTTCCCATACTTCCAAGTTAAAATTGATAGGTCTTGTTGCTAAGATCTTTTCACTTATCTATTCACATAGACAAATCCACTCCTGTGAAATATTTGTTGTAGCTTGGTACGTGCAAGTTCACATGCAATAATACTTGAGAGATCATTTTACCCCATGATCCATGGAAGATTCATTGGAGCCATATGAACCTCGTTTTCATCACCCCAACCATGGTCAAGATGCCAAGATCCATCCTTAGTAGACAAAACCTCATGTTGGCACCCATACCACACTCAAAGATAAAAAAAATCTTTGAAAGGGCATGTTTGGGGGTTGAGGGAATCTTGATTTTTTTATAATCACGCATGAGAGGTTCTTAGAGTCAAATACATTGGATATAAATAAATTCCCCAACACCTTCATCATCTTCATCATCACCTTCATCACCATCGCCACCATCATCAACGCCTTGATCATCATCACCATCTTCATCATCATAATCATCACCATGACCATCAACTTCACCACCATCACCATCATCATCAACTTCACCATCTTCATCATCATCACCATCTTTGTCATCATCACCATCTCCATCTTTTGTATGTGAGATGGAACCATCACCATCTCCATCATCACCATCAACTTCACTACCATCGTCATCATCATCACCATCTTCATCATCATTGTCATATGTAGGTCCCTCATCACTGTTTCCATCATCATCACTATCTTCATCATCTTCATCACCATCGCCATCATCATCAACGCCTTCATCATCATCACCATCTTCATCATCATCACCATCACCATGACCATCAACTTCACCACCATCACCATCATCATCAACGTCACCATCTTCATCATCATCACCATCTTCGTCATCATCACTATCTCCATCTTTTAGATGCGAGACAGAACCACCACCATCAACCTCACCACCATGACCATCATCACCACCATCACCATCTTCATTATCATCACCATCTTCATCATCATCGCCATCTCCATCTTTTGGATGCGAGACGGAACCATCAACATCTCCATCATTACCATCACCATCACCATCAACCTCACCACCATCACCATCACCATCACCATCAACTTCACCACAATCACCATCTTCATCATCATCACCATATCCATCTTTTGGATGCAAGACGAAACCATCACCATCACCATCACCATCAATCTCAGCACCATCACCATCATCATCAACATCACCATCTTCATCATCTTCACCATCTTCGTCATCATCACCATCTCCATCTTTTGGATGTGAGACGGAACCATCACCATCACCATCCCCATCATCATCATCACCGTGCAACAAAACCGGGTTCCGGGGAGTCATGCAAGTGTGTCTAGGTAGGTTCCGGTCGGGAACGCTAGAAACAAGTGCCCAGTGGATGATTTTCCAAAGTTGACCCCTGCTTGCAAAAATTGCACACTCCCTCACTGAGCAAAACCCTAGTTTCCAAGATGGACATACAAGATGAGGGCGGGGCCACCGAGTCGGAGGGGAGGGCACCCCTAGCACTATCCCGGTGTGCTGAATCCAATGAGTCGACGGTTCGTCAATCCGAGCCATGGTCTTCATTCTATGGCTCGTCCCATCTCGCATCCAAAAGGCCTTCAGGGACACTTGTTGGATACTTGCCGGGGGCGTAGAACTCCAACCGTGCAACAAAATTGGGTTCCGCGGAGTTATGCAAGTGTGTCTAGGTAGGTTCCGACCGAGAACGCTAGCCACAAGTGCCCGGTGGATGATTTTCCAAAGTTGACCCTCATGTGCAAAAATTGCACACTCCCTCACTGAGCAAAACCCTAGTTTCCAAGATGGACGTACAAGATGAGGGCGGGGCCACCGGGCCAGAGGGGAGGGGCACCCCTATCACTATCCCGGCATGATGAATCTAACGGATTCGATGGTTTGTCGATCCGAGCCACTGTCTTCATTCTATGGCTTGTTCCATCTCACATCCAAAAGGCCTTTAGGGACACCTGTTGGATACTTACCGGGGGCGTAGAACTCCAACCGTGCGACAAAACCGAGTTCTGGGGAGTCATGCAAGTGTGTCTAGGTAGGTTCCGGACGAGAATGCTAGCCACAAGTGCCTGATGGATGATTTTCCAAAGTTGAACCTCGTGTGCAAAAATTGCACACTCCCTCACTGAGCAAAACTCTAGTTTCCAAGATGGACATACAAGATAAGGAAGGGGCCACCGGGCCAGAGGGGAGGGGCACCCCTAGCACTACTTCGGTGTGCTGAATCCAACGCAGTCAACAGTTCATTGATCCAAGCCACGGTCTTCATTCTATGGCTCATCATGTCTCACATCCAAAAGGCCTTCAGGGACACCTACTGGATACCTGTCGGGGGCGTAGAATCCTTCATTGTGTTCCATTAGCCTTTTGTTCAACATTTCATGCTCTGATAAGTGGTACTTCACCTCTATCATCGAAAACTTGGGTCTATAGGTACCTTCCCTTTCATATTCCTTGTTATCCACAGCTAACACAAGTTAGAGATGCCATTTAAACCCAATTGAAAGCTAAGGAGGTGGTTTTATACGGCGTCGTCTTTGGGAATAAACGTTTATGTAAACCAACAGAAGCTCGAACAATACTCCCTACTTTTAAACACATTTTGGAGAGAGAAAGAGGACAAGTTCATCAAAGCGACTTCATTCATTTGTATTCTGGTAATGTACACATAGTCCATCCTTATCTTGATAAACAAGAGTTTTATAATAGCTTGAACTTTTTGGGAGTGGTTATCTCCCTGTATTCGGTTGTCTGATTGGTTGACAAGCTTGCCTGAAAATCTGTACTTTGAACTTCTTTGTTTTATTGCTGAAAATTGGAAGGGATTTTCAAGTCACCTGCAAAACGCTCCCTTGTTGAAATATGTAAGTTCTTCCAACAACATATATTTGGCTAGTGTATCAAATGTTGTCGCACACACTATAATTTATCTTTCGTCAAAGGAGTTGCACATATTGTGGCTAACCAAATGGTCTGGGGAGCTTGGACCTGGACCACAATGGCCACGTGGACCAATGGGAGCTGACAGAATCCAAGTCCACTCACCGGTTTGGGTTTCATGCCCCCGGGGCAAATCCCCAAAGTGTCCTTGAATGGCCCCGGGGTGCCTGACTAGAATGCTCGTAGCACCCGAACTGTAGCTCGGTTTATGAATCCGTCGATTCCGGTGGGTCCGGGATGCTGGGTTTCAGCTAGGGGACCCCCCATAGCGTGCCTTGATGTTACAACGTAATCTTCCACCTTGTGAGCATCAGCATTCTTTGGCCTGTAGGATCCATTTCACTGACTCAATTTCACTTTATATCCTTCAGACATATTTTTTCCTCATTTTTCCTCTGACCCGCTTGTTGCATCATTATAGCAGGTGTACCCGCGAGTTGCATCACTATAGCACGCGTGTATCAAGTAAAATGGTAAAAATCACTAGTTTATTACTTTTTACTCCCAAAAAGTGGTCATTGGGTGACCTTTGGCTCTCCATCTGGCCAAGTAACATATCGATGTGTCCTTTCACTTACCTTTGAAAGGACTACATATTGAGCACATATGGCTTATGGACGGGAGGAGAAAGAAGAGCAAGAGAACTCTAGTATATTTTTTCCCTATCTTGAGTCTACACTCATTGATCCTTGTAGTTGTGAACCCTTTATGTTCAACTGCCAAACTCCTATCTAGTTTGAGTTTGCCATTCATAGAGGATTGAAGCGATGGAGGCACAAGTGGATTGATCCAGATCTTGGTTCAGATTGTTTGCTGGCAAGAGGTCATATCACTTTGTACTTCTTCTTGTTCATTAATAGAAATACTCATATTCTCGTCCATTAATATTGTAAATGTTGTTTATCTTACATTGGGTTGCATTTACTTGTTATATCACGGACCATTTCTATTGATGATGTTAATGACGTTTATATATTATATGTACTTGTTGTATATTGGCTGTCAAGACTAATTTGCAGATTCAAGTGCACGGATCGAAAAAGCTCCAACAGGGATCTACATCAAACGTTTGGATCGAGGTTGGTTATCTTCTTCATTATCTTAGCATTGTCATTTATATAGCATAGTTCTGAGAATTGAGTTGATTTCTGGTAGTCATTTGTCTTTTGTGGTATACCCCAAGGCATAGTGAGTTTTCTCCAACACAGAAATGGCGACTCCGCTAGGGAAAACATTCATCTTGGGATTTTTTTTAGCATTAGTCCATAATTAGCATTGTTGTTTGTCGAGGCTCTATGTCACTTATCTGCCGTTGAGATACACTATAGAAAACTTTCTTTTTTTGATCCATTGGACTCTTTGTTTTCCAACTTACCTTTCCTCACCCGCGGGCTAGCTTAGCTCTGCCCGCATATACCCACCTCTATTTACTCTACTGCTCACGGGTACCCGCAGGTATTCCTTCAACAATAGCGTACAACTCTGGATTTTGTTGGTTTATGACCTTTGGTTGTTGCTGGGTTGGTTTTGGTTGATCCTGAGTCTTTGTTGGCCTGTTTCTTGACTGTTCCATGCCTTGGTTGTGACCAGAACTCTTCGTTTCTCTTGGTTGAGCCTTATTGGTTTTTTTACCCATTTTTGGATTTAGCCTTGTTGGTTTTTTCCTTTTGAGCTCATTCCTTTGGATGAGTCTTACTGTTTGGTGTCTGCTTGGTTGTATTAGTGATCTCCTTGGCATATCAATGATTAAATAGTAGGATTTTGCTTGCATTTTTCATTTCCATATATTGAAAAATACAAAAAAATACATATAGTTTTTGCATTTTCCTTTCGTTTATAAGAGAAAATACGAAGAAAAAAAAAATGCTTTTATGTATTGCATCTTGCATTGAGTGCTTTATGCCTTCATTTAGATTCTGATTGTGCATTGAAAAATATAAAAGGATTGCATATTTATTTCGAAATCTTTGGTTTGATTGTGCATATTAGGGGCATTGTTTTCATTGGATAGATGAGTCTAGGATTTGACGATTTTGCATACTATTGAGTCTTACACATCACTATTTTCACGATCATATCCCTTGAGTAATCACAGCCATTAAAATTAACGCTTAGTATTAAAATTGATTAGACCGATTATATTTATAGGGTACACCAACTAGCATAGGTTTAGAGTCTTGGAATAGATCATTGTGAGTTAACAATCCAAGACTACTAGACGAAACATTAGGTGTCTGACCAGGGAGTGGAGGAATCCATGGTATAGATCGGTGTTCTCAGGAAGCTCTACTCAAGCCAGAGTTAAGAACGAGGTCACAGGAGGTTGGTTGAAGGGATATCCCTCTGATACCGGCTGAACATGGGAGATATTTCTAGGATTTGTTCGTATCTCGGGACTCTTGGGAGATTTGACCCTCATTTAGTTTCGGGCTCAGCTGCCCTGCCCATACGATGGATCCCACCTACGACTGTCCCCCTAATCATTGGTTATATTGAGGTGACCATAGTTGCCTTACCTAGGTATTGCACAGAGTACTTGCAGTGGTTATATTGTTCGTGTCCTGAGTCAGATAGGGATTGGACAACACAGTTGTTTGTTGTCAAGCGTTATATTTCTTTGCACGCAGTGAAGCCTGGGTGTCTCTATAACTGATTATGTTACCTCTGGCTATAGTTTGGGATTCTCAAGCCTCTCCTAGGCGAGACATACCGGCTCTAGTGTTGAGAGCTCATTTAGCCAATCTGTTTGTCTACTCTTGGTTGTAGTTTCTCTAGGTGTGTGCTTTTGATATACTGTTTTTTGATCGATAGTTGGCCTTTAGGGGATGTTTTGATTATATATTCTCCCCCGGAGATATCGTGGCATGGATCCCTACTCTCTGCCAATCCCGTCAGTTGGCTGGTTTATAGCCACCTAGTTTTCATGTCGTATTGCTAGAGGATGCTAGAGGGCTCCCTCTGAGGCTTCAGATTCTTACGAGACATACGTCCAAGATGTCATGACTACTACACATTCCGATACTGAGGAAAAACCTTCGACTCCATCAGGTATAGTTGACCACACTTCCGATCCCCATACTCCTCATGAGGAGTGGGGAGGTGATCCACCTGAGACTCAACCTAGTTTTATTTGGCCTAATCCACTTGAACGAGATCCGTTCGATCCTTCGAATCCGGATAATTATCTTTACGGGATTCCAACCTTACCTGAGCACGAGGAATAGGACGACACGTTCATTCCTTCGTTTCCACGCAATTATAGACACGTGATGCCAGAGTTAGATGACGACACTAGTCCTATGATCAACCCGACAACACTCTCTTTTGGTATGCCTAGTTATAGTACAGTTGAACCTTCCACTACGTTTGGTAGTCACGCTAGCACTAGTCATGGTGTTAGCCATACTATACCCACTGGGGGCACTACCCTCGCTGGCGGCACTACGTTGTCCACTCACACACATAGTATGGGGACTGGTCACGTTCCTCCTAACAATGCTAATTTTGGAAGAAGACCACCTCCTAGGATTGCCCAACCTAATAGGAATGTTGTTTGAAACACCACTCGCCATCCACCACCTAACACACATGTCGCTACTCATCAACCCAGGACTACTTTTACGGATGTTAATGCTCCTCCCAACCACGAGGGTGGACATATACTGCATACTTTTGCGTCCATTGTAGCCACTAGTAATGCTAATGTAGGGGGTGGGAATATCTCCTATCCACATGGACATCACGCCACCATCCCTGCTACTAGTCACACCAATGTTGGGGTTGGGAATACTTCTCATGCTTCTGGTCACCACACGACTGCTCAAGATAATCCTAATGCTGGGGGTGGGAACATACCATACCATTATGGTCATTACAACACGGTTCCCTCTATGAATAGTACATATATGCCCCATACTCATGGTGGCAACCCTTACTACAAAAACACAGTCAGTGCGGTCACCAGTATAACCCACCACCCCAATATGGTACCCAAAATACGCACATACCTGCTTACTCTCAAATGGGTCAGGCAGGAGGAGGTTATCAATCCTATGGCCATAGGCAAGCTTATGGTCTGTCAGGTCCTTATTATCAGTATTTTAATCCTCATGGTCAATATTTTGGTCCATCTTATAATTTGGTTCCGTTTAACCAACCTTTTATGGGGGCTTATAATCAAGATTTCCAGGCTCAGCTCCCGTTCCTTGCACGCTTGAATATTCCATATCTTTCAAAGATCACGAATGATCCGGTGTGTCACGAACCTACTTGGCCCCCAGTCCCTACCAAGCTCCCTTCGGACATTCCTAAGTTTGAAGAGAAAGGTGGTGAGGACCCGGGAGATCATGTCATGACATTTCACATTTTTTGTTCCTCCAACTCATTGAATCATGATTCCGTTAGATTGCGACTATTTCAATGCACCCTCATGGGGGCAGCCGCGAAGTGGTACGTCGAGTTTCCTAGAAACACCTATAAGAGTTTTAACGAGATCGCTTTGGTTTTCTTAGATCATTTCCAGTTGCCGGTTCGCTATGATACTGGCACTGAACTTTTATCTACCTTCTGTCAGAACAAGGCCATGCATATTTCTGACCGCGTTCAAGAGTGGCGTCGGCGGAAGAGGTTAGTGAAAGCCAACATTCCTCCAGAGTTCCTATTGGAATGGTTCCTCAAGTCTATACTCCCATACATTGCTAAGGATGTTTCGATGTCCAGCATTGTGATTGAGGAACAAGCTATCTTGAAAGTCTATCAATTAGACTTATTGTACTCTCAGTCTGGCATTTTGTATGACAACATCCCTGACGCACCGTGCACAAGTCATGAGCCCACATCAGTTCCTGGACCGCATGCCGATGGCATCATTGGATATGCAAGCACTCGCCCCATAGATTTGGTAGCTAATCAAATGCATAATTTGTCGCTAAACCAGTCTACTCCCAGACAAGCTCACACCTTGTCCACTTCCACCCCATCGTCCGATGTACACAGTGTGCAAACGACAAACCAGTCAGGTAACCAACAACTAGTGGTAAGAAAAAGGGGAGAAATAATCGTAAGGGTGGAAACAATGGGAATAACAATAGCAATCGCAATACCCCCCGTAAGGATAATGCCAACCCTCCTCAGGAAGGTGGAAATGATGGTGAGGACCGTAAACCTAGGCATAAGGTGAAGTTTCCTTGCAAGCTCTGTGGGGAAGACCATCTTACTCACTTATGTCCTCGTATTGAAGAAGCATCGAAGCACTTGGCACAGCGCCCAACTGTGTTGAAGGATCCCCTACCTCATCACCAAAACATGGCTTCACATGCTCGCACCATTGGTTATGGACCTACTGAGATGACAACGTCTGCTTCCAATACTAGTGGTTATGGATGTGTGAACATGGTTCAGTCAGAGGTTAGTGTTGCCACTTGTCAGCGCGATTATGATGCACCACAACCCAATTTGGGGAGTGAGCCTCCCACTCCTCTTGACAATTCCTTGCATATCGAGAATCCCTCTATTATGCCACGGATACCGAAAGGTGTTCTTAAGCACTCTATGCATAATCCTAATGCTTGAGCCGCCCGCAACTACTCCATCGTAGAATATTTGGGCCAAACTCCATGTGCCATGTCGGCTCTTGAAGTTTTGCAAGCCTGCCCTTCTCAGAAGCATGCTCTTTTGAGTGCGTTAGGAGTTCAGGATGGGGGAAGTCCCACTATTGTCAAGTTCGATACTACTGATGTCCAACCTCACTTACCATACCACATGGATTTTCAAATCCAGGTGGTGTGCCTTCATAGTTTTGTCAAACGTACTATGGTTGACGAAGGTGCCTCTGTGTCAGTAATGTCGTTAGCTTGTTGGAAAGCTCTTGGCTCTCCTCCCCTACTCGTGTCTAGAACCACGCTCACTGCATTCGATGATTGTTCATTTAAGATGCATGGAATTATCCCTTCCCTTGTTGTCTCCTTGGGAGGTAAGTCTATTCCTATTGAAGTCGAGGTGGTTGATGCGCCCATCGACTACAACCTTTTACTGGGTCGAAATTGGATGTATGCCATGAAAGCTGTCGTGTCCACTGTATTCATAGTTATTTGCTTTCCTCATGAACGAAAGATTGTGACCATTGATCAGCTAGATTACGTTAACTCCTCTTCCACAGCATCCACGAGATCCATAGTCCGGCAGGTTACTCATTCTCAGCCAGCAACTGGGAACATGGGTGTTGGCATGTACCCTTCATTGATGGGAACTTATGATTTTGATGCACCTCTAAATTTTATTGGAACCATTACCGACGATGCGTCTCCTCCTTCGCATAATATGTCATTTCGGACTTCCTATTTCGATGATCCATGGACTTTACCGTCCACGCGTTCCACATCTGGAAAAATTTCACATATCGGGATGTTTATGCCACTGTCTGTAGCTGAGCTTCCTTACAAGCATATTCAACAAGCCCTTGCATAGCCGGATCTCTGTTCTTCCCAGACAGTCGAGGAAGATATTGTTACGCTGTCGGTTTGGGCAGCTAACTCGTCTTGTTCCCACGATTTCCTCGATGATACTTTTCCTTCTGACGAGGCTATCATTGAGGCCATGTGTGGTAGTGAGAGACCATGGGAATATATGCACCATTGCTCTTATTTCCTTCCCAAACTCGAGCTCGCTGAACGAGAAGAGTTTAGGATGACTCTAGCAGAGATGGTTGGTCACCCAGTGGCTCTTTTGGAGTCGCATGATGTTTTTGCGGAAATGAATATGGCTAACATTTCCCCAACTACATCGATCAATATCTCTCATACTCCCAGAATAGTTGAGAATGTCTACATCGATGATGATTGCACTCCTGAGGAGATTGCTATTTAAACTAAATTGTTTACAAAAATCCGGGAAGCTTTCGCCTGGTCATATGAGGAGATGCCAGGAATAGAACCCCGCATTGTTGAACATGAGATTAGAATGTATCCCAACACTAAACCAGTTCGAAAATTCTTACGTGTTGTGAACCCTAGAAGAGAAGCCACTATTAAGGCAGAGGTGGAGAAACTACTCAAAGCTGGTTTCATCTACCCCATTCCCCTTACTAAATCAATGTCAAACCCCGTTCCTGTGGATAAGAAGCAGGGAACGATCTCTGCATGCACCAATTTTAGAGATTTGAACCATGCATGTCCGAAAGACAACTTCCCCACACCATTCATAGATCAAATCTTTGATGCTTGCGCCGGAAGTGGGATTTTTTCCTTCATGGACGGATTCTCTGGATATAACCAAATTCAAATCAAACCCGACGATCAACATAAGACAGCTTTTATTTGTCCTTGGGGAACATTTGCATATCGAAAAAATCCCTTCGGCCTTAAAAACGCCGGAGCTACATTTTAGCGTGCCATGACCTATGCCTTTCACGATCTTAAGACGATTATGGAGGTTTTCTTGGATGATATTGCCGGTCATTCTTGCAAGAGAGTGGACCACCCCAAGAACCTTTGCATGATTCTCAAACGATGTATACAATACAAGATTCGATTGAATCCTAAAAATTGCATCTTTGCTATAAGGACAGGTCACCTTCTGGGCTTCATAGTTTCGAAAGAGGGTATTAGAGTCGATCCTCTAAAATTTGAGGCAATACTTCAGTTGCGTCCTCCGCACAATTTCTTACAACTTCAGAGCCTCTAAGGGAGAGGCACTTTTCTACATCATTTCGTAGTCAATTATGCAAAACTTACCAAAGGTTTCGTGCACTTATTGAAGAAGGGCACGCCTTTTATATGGGATGAGCGAGCACAGTAATCTTTCGATGCCCTTAAGAAAACTATCGTATCATCCCCTGTGCTTAGTCCACCAAACTTCACATGAGATTTTATCCTTTATGTGGCCACGTCTCAAGAGACGATTGGCATGGTCTTGGTTCAGGTTGATGATGCGCTTGTCGAGCATGTCATCTATTACCTTAGTCAAAATCTAGTAGACGCTGAGCTAAGATATACTCATGTGGAAAAGTTGGCGCTTGCGATTGTTCATTCAGTCCAGCGGTTACGACATTACATTTTCCTTAGAACGACCACAGTTGTCATGCATATCACTTCATTTAGTTCGTGCTATCATGACGCCTTATCGGGGGGAAGTATAATAAATGGATTGTTATCCTTCAGGAATTTGATCTCGATTTTGTTTTGGCGAAGTCGGTGAAATCATTGGTATTTGCTAAGTTTATGTCGGACCTTCTGAGACTTGATGAGGATGTCATTCATGAAGATTCCTTTGTGGATGAGCACTTATTTCTTATCTCATCAGAGGACCCTTAGTATGGGGATGTCATTGTATATCTCTAAAACTTTGAAGTTTCCTCCGCACTATTCACGAGATGAGCGACGGCATGTAAAACATCACGCTAAAGATTATACTATCATCGATGACACTTTGTATTGTCGAGGAAAGGATTCTATCCTCCATCGTTGCTTAACTCATGAAGAAGCAGAGCAGGTGCTTAATGATTTCCATGCTGGGCCATGTGGTGGTCACTTACCCGAGCTTGCTACAGCCCAACGTATTATGCAAGATGGTTATTTTTGGCCTTCCATATTTAAGGATTGTGTTAATGCTGTGAGGAGATGTCACCCTTGCCAGGTGTTTTCTTGGAACATACGCTCGCATCCATCACCCCTTCATCCAGTCATCACCGTTGGTCCCTTTATCGAGTGGGGGGTGGATTTCATGGATTGCAAACCAGCTTCGGTTGGGGGGCATCACCATATGATAGTGGCCGTGGACTATTTATCCAAATGGGCTGAGACCATGCCTACCGTTAAATCTGATGGTGCTACTGCAGCCCACTTCGTATTCAATCAAATTATAACTCGGTTCGGTATTCCGAAAGAGATTGTCACTGACCATGGCAGTCACTTTCAGAACAAGATGATGGAGGATTTGTCTCTCAAGCTTGGGTTTCGTCAAGAAGACTAATCTTCTTATTATCCCCAAGCGAGTGGTCAAGTAGAAGCAGTCAATAAGTCTTTGAAGACCATTCTCCAACGTACCATCCAACAAAGCAAGACCAATTGGCACATCATGTTATATCCTACTTTGTGGGCATATCGAACCATAGTCAAGACTGCCACCGGGTTCCCAATGTTTTAGCTAGTTTACGGTGTGGAGTCACTTTTACCGATTGAATGCGAGATCCCTTCACTTAAACTGGCCATAGAGCTCCTCCCTGATATGATGGGTCTTAAGAAACGTTTAATCCACCTTGGGCAACTTGACGAGCAACATCGAGATGCCACTGTGGCTATAGATGCCAACAAACATCGTATTAAGGTTCAGTATGATAGGTCTGTCCATCCCTGGCAATATGTTGAAGGTGACTTGGTCCTCTTATATGACCAAGCTAAAGAACCCCTGGGGGAAGGCAAGTTCAACCCCATGTGGAACGGTCCTTACATCGTGAAGCGTGTCCTAAAAAAAGGATCCTATGAATTAGAAGACTATGAGGGGACTGTCTTGAAGGAGCCTAGAAATGGGCTCTACCTCAAGCAGTATTACGCTTGAACCTTTGGTTCATGCCGATACTTTTGTATAATATTGTATAGTTGCTTCTGTACATAGTTTAGATTTCTTTTGGTTTTCGAGTCTATTGATTAGCTTCCGTTTGATTGATAGATGTCAGCAGAGTTTCATACGTTCTTAGGGTTCACGGATGGTGCTAGCCATCATACGCAGTAGCTTGCTTCTGATGCCTGGGTTATTTTCTCACCTAACCACCTAGTTGTGTCCTCAAAAGGTGCTTGTCTTGTTCCTACATCTAACAATGTGGTTGAGTATAGTGCCATCATTGAGCTACTTCGGGATTCCATTTCCATGGCGTCCAGTATTTACAAGTCCACTTGGATTCACAACTAGTTGTGTCTCAACTGAATGGGTAGTACCGTGTGTGAGATCCTACGCTACTATGGAAATTCCTAAGGGTAAGACTCTTGGAATGACATTTTGTTTCAATTACATACATACATGTTCCGAGAAGTGTTAATCATATATCTGATGCATACACTAACTATGTATTAGATTGGAATTTGTCACATTCATCATGAAGCACACAAATATAAGAAGACATTCATAGATTTGTACATACACATATATAGTAGAACTAGAGAACCAAAGTTTTATATATCTAAATATGTCCAAAAATGGTACTGTCATACAAAACTGGAGCCCGTAGCCCTAAAACAATATACATATCGATACAAAAAGTGAGATCCTGAGATATCTACTCCCGACGAGGAGGCCTAGCTGGCGCCCCAATAGGATGTGTCTCGTAGAAATACTGAACTGCATTGGCTACCCGCTACAGTAGCCGCACCCAGTCACCTGAAACCCCCACTACTTGGTGCCGCATGGCCTCAGGTAATCTCACCACCTCTATCTGTGGAACCCTAGCAACCATCCATGTGAGGTTGCGCCACAAGGTCTGTAGAGTGCATCCTGCTGCAGCATCGCCTACCTCCTCACCCCTACCCCGACGACCATCTCTCGGGAAGCCATCGGGTCTCACTGGACCTTTGTCTGCGAGCAAACAGTCAACCATTAGCATATGATACTACTACCAAAAATATTTTTGCATTTACATCTATAATAAAATATCCATAAAAAATTATTACACAAAAAACCTAAAAAGACTACTCACCAATGTCTTCGAATGTTGCGTGTGGTGGGAGTGGCATGTCCCTATCCTAGCGGAAGTCTATCCTTGCATAGGGGTAGTCCTCTATGGCAATGACCTTCCGGTCCAACCAATGGAAGAAATCCTCAGTATATGGTGATTCCAAATAGCCACCACCTTGTCGTGTCAAGACCTCAGCCCACCGGGTCAGGTCTGGATCCCGAAGACTATGAGGAGGGACATCCACCCTCAGACTAAGCCCTAGAACCCTCTCAAAGAAGAAGCTGCATAGGATACTCCCATACCCAAATTTTTTGGCCTTCCCTTCTTTGCATTCTGTCAGTTGGGTCTTCATAGACCCCAGCAGTGTGGTACACTAGTCAAATACTATAGGCTGCATGCATTGTGATGCATAGAACATCACTGGCCTGGATGCCTGGTGCAGAGCTTTGGATCCCGTGATCCGCACTAAGGTACCCACAATGATCTTCATGCTCAGATTTACTATGGCATTGATGGGCACCTGACTTCCCACTGTGCGTGTGTTTGCGGGGAAATACCGTGCTATGTAGTCAAGGGCGGTGATCCCACCACCCACAGTACGAGACCAAAGACTAGCCTCCTCACCTCAACGGGACAAACCGGTAATGAATTAGATGTCGTCCAATTCCAGTGTGAGGATTTTCCCATTGAGATTGAATTTCTGTGCATCAACATCCCAATAGTCTATCAAGCGGCAGAGTAATAGGTTTTGGGCCCTCAAACCCCCTATACTCCAGAATTTGTACAACCCACATGCTTGCAATTCCTGCTGTGCTTGCACATCGTTGCACATGGCCTCATCAATTTGTTCATGCTCCCTCTCCCTCCACTCTAGAACCATCTTCGAGTGAAGATGTCACGTCCCCTCCCATCCTACCAGCTAGATGGAGAGGATCGTGAGGTTAAACCGGGCATCTAGCCCCATAAATCAGTAATTAAACATTCTATTTAAGAAGAAGATGAACATATGCAATTTGCATAAATATTTGAATACACAGCGGAAGTAAATTCATTAACACGTCCATCATCCATTCAAGATATTCATCAATTAAACAATTGAAAGATAGCACAAGAGAATACTTATCTTAATGAAGTAGTCCCAAACAACCAGCTACGCTTCTGCAACGTTCCACCCAACCATAGGAAAGTGTGCTCTTCAATCTCTCAGCACCACTGCCACCCCCGAGCTGGGCATGATCTCCACAAGGAACTAGGGAACAACAGGGTCTCACATAGCCATAGATACACCAGAATCAGCCATACCAACTAGCAGTTGGGTTTCTGAGGTGGCTAGGAGATGGACGCATATAACAGCAAAAAGAGTAAGTGCTGGGCATGAGAAAAACGGTTCTCTAGTGAAGTTCCCAAGAATGGGTTTCTAACAGTTCCAGAAAAACGTGGGCAACCAAAACGAAAAAGAGAAAATGGGAAATCAACCCCAGGAGAGCAGATTCGTTTTCAGAAGAATACTCATGGGCATTTCGTGGGCAAAAATGGCCTCCATAACCCCAAAAAACGTGGCTCTCTTCTCCCCGCCAATGAGCTAACCAAAAACGAGTTTATGGGCATGGAAAAACACAGGAAATGGTGAAAAACGTGAAGGATAGAAGCCCAACAGGCTCAGACTGCGTGAGAGGATGAATGCCATGGGTGAAGAATGGCTTTTGGGCCAGTTTCGTGGGGGTTTTCTTGCCCAACAAGCAAAAACACGATTTTCCAAGTTGATGGCTTGCCCATGCACGAAAATTGACAGCCATACCTCTCCCATCCCAAGGCATTTATTGTCTCAACCAATTCTTGGACGGATTAAATGATTGGGTGCATGAGACCAAATGGGTAGTTGAGAGTTCATGGGTTTCCTCAATGAAATGGCTTAAAACCATGGCTCAAGGGTTTGGCTATTTTCCCTCCCTATTCCTTGTAAAGATCATGCCCCCATCTCTTTGTTGCATTGCGTAGTTGATTGTGGGTTTTTCATTAAAATTGCATATTTACATGATGTCTGATTTTACATTGTGCACCCCTAGCACAAGAAATCTATGCATCTATTCTAATTGCCGATACATAGAACATTAAATCAGTGGTGGGGCCTTGGCCTTGAGCTCCTCACCATGACTAAATAACAATATTTACATCATTTACAATATTAATGCAATAGGGTCAAGCTGGGGACATTACAATGAGATTCGGGATGGGCTGATTGCATAATTCAGAAAGCCCAAGTCTAAGGCTCAATATATTATAGAATTGAAAGAAATTAAGCAGTATCCCAATGATATGGTGTGGGATTTCGACCAGCGATTCAAAACACTGATGGAAAGGGTTAGTTTCGATATGAGCATCGTCCAACATAAAGAGTGGTTCATCGCGACACTACTACCACATATTCGGCTACCATTGATGCAACAAAACATCTCGACGCCCAGTGAAGCTCTGGAAAGTGCAATGCGATTGGAGGCATCACCGATTGGAGAAAATGCAGCCAGGATGTCGCAGATACAAACACAGCTCGCTAACTTGACTATACAGCTGCAATACTTAAAGAAGGAACAACGTGAAGAAGTATGGTGCAGGCGATGTCGAGGAGAAGGGCATATGAAGCACAATTCCCAGGATTTCCGCAATTATTTGGTTTCAGGAGCGCCAAATCCATTGAATGGTGGTAGCATGTCGTGGTGTCACATCTTCCATGTATATGGGCACAACCATGACAATTTCCCATATATGTAGAAAATGGTCACAACCCCGAGGAATATTTAAGGTACATTTTTCCAATTGGTGGGTCAGGATGAGAAGGATTGTCGTGCATATGGGTTTCTACAAGAGAGAATGTATGATGCATTCTACGTAAAGTACGACTAGCGTGTCGTACAAAAATCACAATCGTAGCCACAAGTAGCCCAGTCGCTACCTCAACCGCAGATGCAGTTTGTACCACAGTAGAAGCAACTGCTGCACTTCATGCCGCAATATGCTCCGATGCAGATGGCTCCACAGTAGCCACAGTATGTATAGCAACTGCAGTATGCACAACAAGGTCAAGGAATGCAACCGACACCAATGCAGCAACAGTTCAACCAACCACAGTACCAACAGCAGGGAGGATAACAGGGAGGACGTGGTGGAGGATTTGGTCATGGAGGAGGACGAGGTGGTTGTAGATCTATTCAATGCCATCACTGTGCGGTATGGGGACACTACCACCGAGACTATCCACTACTACAGAACCAGTGTACGTTTTGTTTTGTTAATGATCACACGGTTGAGAATTGTTTGCAGTTGATTGCGCGATGGCAAGCAGGAAATACTCCCCAGTTGTAGAACTAGCCCCAGGCACAGCAGCCTGCCCAGAACCAAGTGCAGCAACCAGTGAAGAACTATAATATGAGCCTAATCAGAATCAGAACGTGAACCCACCTGGGAATCCGTCGATGAACTAGACCCAAGGTGCGAATATCGTGACAATTTCTGTAGAGCCAAGACCGCAAGATGCTTCCATTGCTGTGGTCACTCACGAAGGAAAGACAATTGGAGAAGAAAACTCATTGATCCAGTTAGCTAAACAAAAGAAGGTATCATTTGACATTAATGCAGAGCGAGAAGCATTTCTTCAAGCACGTCGTGCACTAGAAAACGACCAAGGTAAAGTTGTTGTGTACGATATGCCCCCTACTTTTGATACTACTTCGAAGGATGGCCCGTCACAGCGTTCCAGCACACTTCAAGAATTTTTGGAACATTGTTTATCCCTGGAAAGAGATCCTAATGCTCTTGTTGAAATTGAAGCTCTGTTGCGACGACTGGCCCAAGATCGACAAGAGCTCGCGGTTAATTCCTTGCAATGACGAAAGACGGGTAAGGAGATGTGAATGAATATTCAAATTGGTGACTACGATGTTGATTTGGTTATTCAGGACCTGGGTTTGGATGTCAACATCTTGACCAAGAAGGCTTGGCAGAAGATGGGGAGTCCCTCATTGAGCTGGTCTCCTGTACAGCTCCAGTTAGCTAATCACACTAAGGTGACACCGATTGGGAGAGTTCCACGAATGGTGGTGGACATTGAGGGAATGGAAACACATGCCGACTTTGATGTAATAGAAGTAGTCGAGAGAGGAAGCTCTTATCCAACACTACTGGGGATTTGATGGGCTAATGATAGTGGAGCTGTAATCAACTTCAAGTGATGGATGATGACTTTTGAAAATCATGATCTCAGAGTTATCGCCCCATTGGATCCAACTGAAGGATGCCGCAACACAGAGCCAGTGAAGGATGACGATCCCAGTGGATGGGACCATACATTCAATATCTCTGAAGATTATATCCATCCGACTGCCCACTGTGAGCTGGGTTGGCGCAGTAATAGCTCTGCATCTTCTGACTCTGATCATGTGCTAGAATATTGGCAGAACCGCTTGCACGAGGTGTCACTCCGTAAGTGTGGGTTGATCACACAGTCATTATGCCATATCACAACTGAAACGGTTACGCTACCAATATATGAAGGACTAATTGGCTTATATGACTTTCTAACAGAGTTCGAGGAACGAGTTTCCGAACCATAGTGGTTGTTTGAATTGAACGAAGCACTGAAGGCTGCTCCAGCACGCTGGTGGGAAACACACAAGGAATCAATTGATGGATGGTCAAAATGCAGAATATTGATTATGGTATGCTTTGGTGACACCGAGGTTTACCACACTGAAAAGTATGATGGTTGGAACGATCCTGGTGGTCACTTGATGGAGTGTCAGTGGTTATGGGTATCGCGACTGAGAGACGAATGGGTCCATGCTTTTATCCATATGTTGGATGAGATGCCACGATCATGGTATACTGCAGCTGAGTTGCGAGGAGAAATTTCTACTTGGCTGGAGCTCACAATGTGTTTTACCCATACATTCAGTTTTGTGGATGCCTATCCAGAGGTCAGTAATGCATTACAGCTCATCCGTGATGTAATTCTGCAGGTTGTCCCAGTGGCATATCCTGCGGATCCACATACGCACTGCTAGATGCAGTCTCTCATGGAATGATTCAATATCAATGGTGGTCCAAAAGATGGTGATGATCCGTGGAAGGTGAATATCCCAGAATTAGAAGAAAGTTGTGCTGTGGTACCACCTGATACGCCAAGCGATCTGATCAGTCAGCCGCTGAAGATCAGCAAGAGTAACATTAGGGTAGAGGAAAATCCCCGAAGTTCACAAATGTCGGGGATTACTGGGATGATGAGCTAATAAGCAAGGTCACTAATTTGCTCCATGAGTTTCAAGATGTATTTCCCACAATGTTTTCCGACATGAAGGGGATTCTGGGTGACTTAGGGGAGATGAAGATTCCATTAAAACTAGATGCTAAGCCAATCTGGCAGCGACCCTATCGATTGAATTCGTGACATAAGGAGAGGGTCAAGATAGAATTGGATCGCATGTTGGATGCCCGTATCATTGAACCAGTCGAGGAGTCAGAATGGATTAGTCCTATGGTGGTACATGATAAGAAGACTGGCGAGGTGCACATTTGCGTCGACCTCAGGAAGCCAAATGATGCATGTTTACACGATCCATTCCCAACCCCGTTTACTGATGAAGTGCTCGAAGTTGTGGTGGCCAAAAGGTGTACTCTTTCATAGATGGGTTCTTTGACTACCATCAGATACGCATTGCAAAAGAAGACCGCCATAAGACAACTTTTGTTACCGAATGAGGTTGCTTTCAGTACACCGTGATGTCGTTCGGCATGAAGAAAGCAAATACAATATTTTTGCGGGTTGTCGTTGCCGCATTCAAAGATTTAATTCAAAAGTTTTTGCAGGTATACATGGACAATTCGATGGTCTATGGTTTGGTCCGCGATCATCTAGTGAATCTGCGGTTGATGTTGGAGTGATGTCAACAGCACCAGATCTCGTTGAACCTAAATAAGTGTATCTTTTATGCACCATTTGGCATATTGTTGGGTCATATAGTGTGTAAGCAAGGATTATTGGTCAACCCAGCAAAGATTGCGCTTATTCTTGAGTTTGACACCGCCAACTACTGTTAAGAAGTTACGGGTAACACTAGGACACACGGGGTATTATCGCAAGTTCATCAGGGGTTATGCTGCGATTATTGCCCCTATGTAGAAGTTGTTGAAGAAGGATGCAGTATTCCAGTGGAGCCCTGAATGTCAAGATAGATTTGAGACACTAAAGACGAAGATGGCTTCGGCGCCGATATTAGTGTTTCCTGACTGGAGTAAGGAGTTCCATGTTCATATTGATTCCTCATCGATCGTGCTGGGAGTAGTGTTGACCCAGCTCGAAGAGGGGGATCTTGATCACCCCATTACTTTTTCCAGCCAGAAGTTGTCATCTTCAGAAAGAAACTACACTACTATGAAGAGGGAAGGGCTGGAAATGGCTTACGTGTTGCAGAAATTTCGCCATTACTTACTCGGAGGCCTTTTCAAGATGTTCACAGATCATTCTACATTAAAATACCTGGTCAATAATATTGTGTTGGGGGGGAACATCTGTCGATGGCTACTTCTATTTCAAGAGTTCAATTTTGAATTAATTATGACACCAAAGCGGTTAAATGCTGGCCTAGATCATCTCTCCTGGATTGAAACAGGGGAGGAGCCAACTAACATTGAAGATGGGTTTCCTAATGCGCAATTATTTAAAGTTGGATTCGTTGATGGATATTTTGAAGAAATCATTCAGTTTTTGGCGACAGGTACTACACCCTAAGAATTCACCGCTAGTCAGAAGAAGAAGTTGGTAGTCAAGGCTGCGGACTTCCAGCTAATCGCAGGAGCGCTATATAAGATGGGTGCTGGTGAGATATTGTGACGGTGTGTTTTTCCACATGAGCAAGAGAAGATCCTTTTCGAAGCACATGCAGGAATGGCTAGAGGGCACTATGGTGGTCGTGCGATGGCAAGGAAGGTGCTTCAAGCGGGGATTTGGTGGCCTACGTTGCACAATGATGCGATAGATTATGCACAGTCATGCGATGTTTGTCAGAGAACCGGGAAGCCATCCAGACGGGATGAGATGTCGTTGATGCCTCAATTGATGTTGCAGCCATTCGACAAATGGGAAGTATACTTTGTGGGACCTATCCATCCCCCGGGTAAGCGCACTGGTGATAGGTATATCATCACAATGATAGATTACTTGACACGATGGGCAGAAGCTGCACCAGTCATTGATTGTTCCGCAGCCACAATAGCGTGGTTTCTCTTTGACCACATCGTCACTTGCTGTAGCTACCCCAATATATTCTTGAGGGATCAAGGAAGCCACTTTATCAATCGCACTATCAGCGCATTGACGGAGAAGTTGCAGATACAACATAAGAAGAGTACACCCTATCATCCGCAGGCGAATGGAACGGTGGAAGCTTTCAATAAGATATTGGAGCATGCACTGACAAAGGTGTGTAATGTGAACTGCGATGACGGGGTTCTAAAAATCCCAGGCATATTGTGGGCCTATCGCACCACATGTAAATGGCTGACAGGGCAGACACCATTCAAGCTAGTGTATGGGCAAGAGGCGGTTATGCCTATGGAGTATATCACTCCGAGTCTGCGCATAGTGGCAGCAACTGGCATGGATGATATAGCAGCATTAGAGGAACATCTTACATAGTTAGTACAGTTGGAGGAAGATCGCTTCATCGTCGGTTTCCATCAAGATGTGGAGAAGTATCGCCAGAAAGCTTCGCATGATCGCCATATAAAGAACAAACAGTTTCAACACGGTGATTTGGTATTATTGTATGACAGCAAGTTTATGAAAGATCCAGGAAAATTGCAGATGCATTGGCTTGGTCTGTATCACATTAGTAGCATTACTTCAGGAGGAGTGGTACAGTTGCAGCAGTTGGATGGGGCAATGCTCCCCACGTTGATTAATGGTAGCAGGTTGAAGCCCTATCGGTTGGTCTTGGAATATCGCGATGCCTAAGTCGCATCGAAAAAAAACACAAATGTAGATTGGTTGGTGGTAGGATGGTGCACCAACAGGGACAGCATGTAGAACTGGGGAGGCTTCTGCCGCAAGTTTGGGGCGGTCTGTGACAAGTGGCAGCGTTGCGACCGGGTCAAATCAACAATAAATGCCAAAAGTTAAAATAGTTAATTAACGAAACTTGTTCGAATGATGGGCATTAATGGTGGATTCGGCCAATTGGATGACAGGATCAACGGTGGATTTGCATCATTAATACAGGATTTTGGTTGATTTAATGCAGGATTTAGTGATGATTATGGATGATTCAGCTACAGGCTAAAAAAATGGGTAGAAGATTGGTTGGAAGGCACCAAGATTTTCGTTGTTAAGTGCCTATGCAGAGATGATAAGAAGTGGCGAGTATAGTGGTGTGTTGAGAATGGTTCCGTTAAAATTCTAGAGTGTTGCTTGGTCGAAGAAGCTATCAATGGTAAGCATTGGGTAAGGTATGCCACGAGAGCTAGAAACGGTGGATATTAGTAGTGAGGATCAGTCTCATTTCACTGAGATTGTAGTTGAGGAAGAAGTTGCATCTGCGGGAGACATCAATCTTGAGGCAGAATTCGCAAACATGCCGGTAAGAGCCTCAGTCGTCATCAAGAAGCATTGAGGGGGCTAGCATTCTGAGTCCCCGTGGAGCAAGGGGAAACTGAGATCATCCATCACGGTGGTCGATGAAACTCAGGTGCAGGCTGCGAAGTCCAGTCACTGCGTTGATGAATCTTCCCGATGGGAGGGACTGTCGAATGTTGACATCCCTGGGTATATCCTTCCCAGTCTGTCGGATGTAACCCTGCACAAGCTGAACCTGAAGCAGAGGTATGGTGTGAAGATGCATGTGCTCCCTGCCAGAACGGAGTGCTCTATTGATATTGGGCAAGCGTTGATGCGCCTCCGCTATGATGATCACGATATGGTGTCCCACCGCGACATTGCATCGACCCCATATGTGCCCAGGTCACACCTTACCACAATGTTGATTGTACAGGACTGGGCACGTAGATTGAAGCAGGATGGCTTGTTAGGGTTATTAACATGCCGCATTTTTTGGCGACTGGCGGAATTTAATGCGTGTGTGAAGCAGCTGCTTTCGTGCTTCCATGGCGGTTCGTTGTGGCTGGACAGATAATTTCCGGTCACCGTTGATTTAATTTCACACATTACCGGATTGCCTAAAGATGGGGTTGACCCATCGCAGTTCTTCCAAGGGAAGGAGAATGACAAAAAGTAGGTGGGACAGCTCGTAAATAAGTATGGCTTGGTAACAGATGGTCGTGGGTATCGCACCTGTAGTATTAATGATCAAGCGGTACTCACCAACGCCAAGATTTTATCCTGCAAGATGATCCGAGGTGGTCGTCCTAACTAGTGCAAATCAGGGCTTGTCGCATGTGCAGTACAATGTGTGGAGGGCATCCAAATGAACTGGTTCTTGATTCTCTTGAATCAATTAGTAGTGGATGTTGCGGCCGTTCAAGCCGGTAAGGGCTCATTTTCAGATAGTTGGCTGCTACTCTTGATTACATTTGTGGCTTGGAAGGAGCCCGACATGTACCAGGGCATGGAAGTTGAGGCTACAAAGGAGCGGTGGGGTGAGCGCTATTAGAACTTATGGTATGTACAGGAACCTGAGTGCCTCCAGGATTTCCAATTGCTATTCTGACTCTACTAGGAGATGCTTTGCAATGCCTCAACGAAGGTACCGTGGATATCCGAAGAAATTGCGGCAATATTTAAGCCACTCATGGAGTTTGCAGTTCGACCACATGCTATTTATGTGCAAGCAAGGCGTGACCCGGTCAGCAATGGTTGCTGACCCCTTACAAGGTAACGGGTGAAGCATTGGAGGCTATCATGAACGACTGGCCAGCGGAATGGCATGAACCTGTGACGTTGGCTGAGATTGAGGCTGGTGGGCCGGTGAAGGGCCTAGACGATTGTATATTAGCACAAGATCTACCCAGTCGTCATGATTTTCATCAAGAGTCCATCAAAACATCGATGGATGATGACAGTGACCATACCTTGGAAGAGAACCGAAGAAAAGGACACCAGGACCCAATGACAATTAGTGGGCTACCCCTGGATGCAGAAACACAGTTGGGCCAACTTATACAAGCAATTGCTGATGCATACATCGCAACAGCTCAGAGGATGATAAGGGCGACAAATGAAGGATTCCATGCGCTCACTGCTTGTGTGGACTCTATGTATGACATGGTTTCACGACGGGAACCAGACGGTGTAGTGGCACCACAAGTTAGCACAATCAGCACCGAGCTGTGGGTGAGGAATGTGGAGATTCCCCCGATTGCGATTCTGACTGAAGACAAGGTTATGAATGCCTTTATGCAGCAGCTAAACATGGTGACCATTAATGTGAATGCATTTCCCACGGAAGGGTTGACCACTATGCAGGTAGCTACCAGCTGGGAAACGATAGACCGACTATGGTAGATCAGTGGTATGTGCGTATGACTGCAGGTTAGTGAGGCGGATGCAAAGCGCACTATTGAAGAATTGACCGACAGGGCTGCTTAAGCATGACAGGTTGTGGATGAACTCGAAGAAAACATTAAGGGAGAACGGGTTGAGAAGGCACGCAAAATCGAAGGCCTAAAAAGGGAACACGATTTCCTTATTGTGGAGAAGGCCTGTATATGGGATGACAGTGTACGGGTTGACCGAGCCATCACGGAAGCTTATCAGCATGTGTCGGAGCCCACTCAAGAGGTGGATGTGCTCCAATGGGTGCAGCGACTCAGGGTTGCCATTTTTTAGTTGCAGCAGGAGAATCAAGAGTTGAAGGATTAGGTGAATCCTTGTACGCCTGAAGTTGAAGTTGATGACAAAAAAAGGGCAATTGAGGAGGTCACAACTGAGATGGAGGAGTTGGAAAAAGCTGCGATAAAGCTCACAGCTGATACCGTACAGTTTTGGAGCCAAATTATTCAGGACAAGTAGGTTGACCATTTGATCAAAGATCGGCAGGATGCAGAGGGACAGTTGATGACACTCAAGGTAGCCATGCACACAATGCCACTAATGGAACAGGTCACCAAGGCTCAGGACTTAAAAGAATTTCATCAATGGGTTACCAAGGCTGATGAGCGCCAGAAGGAGTGTGTTGCGCAGTTGAAGCAGTGTTAGGATGTCGGGTCCAGTTCATGACAAAGGCAAGAGAGGCGCTTCAGGTAGTATAGGAGGGTCTTCAATAGGTTATGGCAAAGCTCACTGTGCATCCATCTACAAAAGATGTGGTCGACAGTCAGGTGCTAGCTATGGAATTCAAAGGAATGGTGATGATAGTCGTGCATCAATACGAAGATTTCAAAGTGAAGACCCAATAGTACACCATGTCCAGTTGACGTGGCTCGAGAGTGAGCCATAAGATTGTGTTGGGGGCCTGTTGGAAGGCGGTTTGGTAAGGAAGAATCGTAGCATCGCCGATGCTGCGACATGTCAGACGAGGACGTGAAAGGAAGAAGGATCTATTATTTTATGTACCACAATAGGCAGGTTTTTGGGTCATTGGACCATATGAGATGTAATTTCGAGTCGTTTGTACCGCAGAATGCAGGTTTTTCGGTCATTCGGACCGTGTCAGTTATATTTTGGGTCATTTGTCTAGGAGTCAGTTAGGAATTTGTTAGTAAGTGGACAAACATTGTAAATGTGAAATTATATATATAGACAGAAAGTTGAAGGTCGAAGAGGATGGAGAAAGCAGAGAGCTTTTGGTATGTTTTGGTGCGGATGTTTTGAAAGCAAGAGATATTTCCAAAGTCTGCGATCTGCAGAGGCATTGTATTGGGTTTTTGCAGTAATAATATGATGTGATGAAACTGTTCCTGTGCAATCCTGATGTGTCTTCTATCTTTTGATGGTAATGCAATTTTTCTTTGATGCAATAGTCACTTTACTGTTATAATCTGCCGTAGCGATCAATGTTTCCATTAAATGATGCTATGGGTACAATAATGTCAAAGTGAATACATAGATTTATTGTTGAATCTTGAAATAAGATTAACTAGTTGATGCCGCAACATCCTCCTTCATTCAGCGGAAACATGGTTTCGTCCACTCTCCCTTGATCGCCTTGGGTGAGACCTCATCTGCTCTGCAGGTGTTGCTGGGCAGGGTAAAACCTGTCTGGGCCGGTGCTCAAGGAGATCACAGTGGGTTGGTGTCGACAGTGATGGGATCCCCTGTCGACTGGGTTTGAGTCAACAGGTGACCTTTGGTCTCAGTTACCAAGGCCCATAATGGATTAAGGGGGGTGTTTGGATATTCCTATACTCCATCCTAGTCCTAATAACATTTTGCATTTTTGCATTTTCAATCATGCATGCATTTTGCATGCAATCATGATTTTGCATGCATGCATGCAATTGCATGCATACTAGTCATCAGTCCCAGCACCTAACCCTCAGTTATCTAGTCCCAGGAACTTGTTTCTGATTAGTTTTAGCCCTTCTAGTGCTTAGTGCGCCCTCCTTTCACCTACCACTTGTGAAAGGCGCCCTCTCTCACCTACCACTCAGTTGCACTTCAGTTAGTTGAGTTATCTTTAGATATTTCCTTGATTTAAGGATAGATTGACTCTCAACTGACTGTATCACCCCGATGGACCTCCAGTGAGACTAGAATTCCTATTATGACTCCAATTAGCTCCTCATGTGCCCTCCACTAAGCCTCCTTCATTCAGTTAGTGCTTCCATGTGCTAGTTACACCTACCACACTCAGTTAGACTCAGTTTGACACCTGGTTGATAGTTACTTGTGCATTGATGACTCCACTTATGATGCTTAGGACTCCTAGTTGTGCTTTGATGACACTCCATTGATATGATGATCACTCAATGAAGGCTAATTCGAATTTCCACCTTGGCATTCGAATCCTCACCATTGCATTATTTATTTGTCCATATTGTGATTAATGAATTAGTGTGTGATGTTATTTTTCTTATCTGAGTTCTACTATATCATAATTATGTTTCTCCTTTACACTGCATTGACCACTCTTCTTCTATTTTCCTGCTTAATGTTAATTTCTCTTGTGAGGTATACAGCAGCTCTTAGATTTGTTGTGAGAATTTTCACAGTGATGAGGATGAGGAAACTCTTCCCTCTAAATTTTCATGCTTTGTTACCTTTTCCTGATGTTTTTCCTGTAGTTATTAATGTCACTTCAGTCTCTTCTAACCGATTGGAATACATTAATGTTAATACCTTTGTCCCTGATATTCATTTACGAGAAGTTACCATTTCCATAGCTGCAACATCCCCTATGTCATTAGATATCCAAATCATTTCATATTCCCTCTCATTCTCTGATATCATAACTCCTTTGCTCACAACAACTGAACCACTGCTAACCCCTGTGGTGAGTTTACAAGAGCCAATCATGATCCCAATTTCTGTTGCACTTACACAGGATGTTGAAACCCAACTTCCCACCACATCTGCAGAGTCACAAGTCATTCCAATCTTTGTCTCACTCCCATAATTCATCTCTCCACCTTCCACTTCCTCTTCCTTACCATTGGTTTCTATTAAGTCAGTAATTTGTCCCCTCAAATCTTGTCTGATTTGCATTTTATTTTAGTTTGATTTGCATTTTATTTTAAGATTTTTTATTTGCTTTAATTTGATTTTATCCTCTTTTAGGAAGTTTTCTTTAGTTTTTATATGAAATTTTGGGCTTGCTTTTGAAATTCAAGTTTTAAACTTTAGCTTTGTTTTTGTTAAAGGGGTTAAAAGCCACCATACCAAATAGTGGGTTCATAAACAATGCTCTAAGTATAAGTCATGTATAATCATCACTCTGACAGCTTTAAAACCCTATGCAAAATGACAAAAAGCTGTTAAAAAGCACCAAAACAGTGTTAAAATTATTCTTGTAGCGTTGGAGCTTCACCAAAGGCGCGCTACAAGAATATCGCAACTCCAAATTCCTCCGATCTTTTAGAAAATCTTGGAATGTTTGAAATGATGAATGACTAATTACATGTTCTGGAGAATTCGTTACGTGCTGATGCAGGGAACATCATGATTCCAAGTGGTTACACGTTGTGAGGAAATCGTGCTCATCATGAGTCGAGATGCAATTCCATTTGACAGGTAGCAGTATGGTTTGAGGTAAATGTGGGATAAATTTTTCATTTACATGCACATTCAAAGACGAAGTACTTATTGGAGTAGTCATAACCACTAAAAAACCGGACATTGTCGCTGCTGAACAAAGGAGAGTTGTTGATGGCTTCACGGGAAATTAGGGCTTCCTAATTTCATTGCTAGCAGTTAAATTGAACGTTGAAGGATGTCTGTACATCCAAGGTGACTCATTTGACAACTCAAGTCATGATTTTAAATAGCTGCAGTTGAGCAATTTAAAGGTATTTCCTGAAAAGCCAATATAACTACAAATTTGGGGTCTTTTCGCTGCGGCTTACTCTATCAAAATTGATCAAAGGAAAGGTTAAATTGTGCTTTTAAATGCAATTTCAGCCAGAGAAATAGCTATTTTTGATGCTCTGTCAAAGCTAAGGTTGTAGTGAGATAGAGGCAGCGAGGAACCAAAGACTTGAGAGTGTATGAAGCTTACTGTCATTTAGATACTAAGATTCCCGACAGCTAAAATAAACTGAATTTAAGAACCCTATAAGTTATTTAGTCTTTGAAGAAGAATGGGCAAGAGTGGTAATATAAACAAAGCCGAACCTACTGATGTAGGATGGATTGAAAAACTACCTGGATGTCTTGAGCTGTTTCAAAGAGCTAGTTGGATGGACTTTTTCAAAAAGATCGATGGGTATAATGCAGAGGTGTCCTGTAAGTTTGCTCAGGGTTTTAAAAATGACATGGTGATCTTTGATACTCTTAAATTCAGGCTGACAGTAAAGTTGATTTCAGAAGCTACAGGGATTAAGAATGAGGGTGAACCATGGTTTAAGAAACTTCCTTTTGACTTTGATCCACAAATATATCTTTTACCAAATGTCACCCCTGATTGGAATAAAGGCATCCTTATTCAAAATTTCAGAAAGGAATGGGTTGAGCCAATCAGAATACTGCAGAGCTATGTTACTTGCGAGGGCAGGTATGCTTATGTATACAAGTACCATTTCAGATTCCTTCAGCACATGGTGGGGGTGTCCAAGATGAACCTGCCATTCTTCTTTTTGAAAAGCTTGCAGAAGATGTCCAACAGGGTGAAAGGGAAGATAGATCATTCTTCTCAATCTATCTTTCACCATGGGCTAATTAAGTTGATTATTAGCACTATTTTGCAGCATGAAGGGAAGACCTGGGATTTTTTCATCTTTTGGTCTGGCTTTGAAGATCAAAAATCTAAGAGGCAAGCAGACAAAGGTAAGGTCTTGATGAGAAAATTAGGTCAAAAGCCAAAACTTGAAGATAAGGAAGAGGTCAAAGTTGAGGAAGCATCAGAACATGTGGAGGAAGATAGTGAACCAAAATTGTTCTCAACCAGTCCTAAAGGCAAGTATTCACTGTTTGTAGATGAGAAAGAGCAACCTGAACAGAATTTGGCACCTGCAGAGGATTCTTATGAAGAGAAAATTGTTGATATAAGAGAGGTTGATGTACCTAAGGAGGAGATTCAAGCTCAACAGAGAAGCCCTATCACCATTCTCTCAGATGATGAGGGATATTTATTGGAGGAAGAGCAGCCCATCTCCAAAACAGAATTCAAGGTTGAAACAGGAAAAGAAATCCCTACTTCAGACAACAAAACAACAAAACCTAACAGAAAAAGGAATAAACTCGAAGTAATAGAGTTGGCTGCCATCCAGCATCAAGGAAAGGAGTTGAAAATGATGGGAGAGGCAGCATAATTTTGGAGACCTAAAACTAGGTCAAAGAACAAGCTAAGACTGAACATGAAGAAATTGCTCAATCCCAGATTAAATACAAATGAAGTTACTGTCCTAGATGAGGTTTCCATGGATGATAAACCAGAATTAGACAAAAAGCAGTCACAATCAAAAGAAGAAGCTCCTTTAGTTGAAGCAACAGGTGAGGAAAATCCTAGTATTGAAGAAACTCCTGCAGACCTGTTAATTGAAGAGGCTGAAATCTTCAGAAAACTTGATATACCTTGGAAACCTAATGAGGAACAAGATCCTGCAATAGACAAATTAATTGACTTTGATAGAGAGAATTTGCAGAAAACTGTTAATCAGTACAAACATCAGATGAGTTACATGCAAGAGGTCAATGATGGATTAATGATGACTAACAGAATGTTGAGAGAAGACCTACAGGATGTAAATGATCATTTTCAGGAGTTGATAGCAGAAGCAAAGGAAGCACTAAAGAGAAAAAGAGTTACTGACATGCACTGCACAGAGTTGGAGAAGACAATTCAGAACCTGTAGCAGAGAAACGAGGAGCTCATCAAGAAGATAAATGACATGGAGCAGGAGTAGAAAAAAGCTAAGAAGAAAGATCAAGCATCAAATGGTATCGCTCTGCTAGCTGAAGCAGCAAAAGATCTATAAGTCAGTTGTTCATTTAGTTAGTTGTCACTAGTTGATAAACACATATAGTTAGTGATTTACTATTTTTAGCATATTTTTTAATTTTGTAAATATTGTACATTTTACTCTACCTCATCGAATAGGTGGAAGGCAGTTAGGGTTAGATCCCTAACTGATTTTGTAAAGATTAGTATTTAGGGAGGTTAGAAAGTCATTGAGAGGGTTCAATTTTTGGGAGCTTTCAGGAGGTCTTCAGAGTGTTGTTGTCTGCAGACTTGTTCAGGAGTTAAGTACCAAGACTCTTATATGCATTTGATGATGAAATTATGAGATATATGACATTTTTCCCCTTCAGTTTTCTATGTTGGTTTCATTATTGAACTTGTTTAGTTTCTTAATTGATATATTCATTACTGGTTTATGTGTATTTGCTAGTGAATGCTTGTCTTTTATGAATGAACCTCAGCATAGTGTTTATGTTGGATATTCTGTGATATATTATGCATCTTTATCATTTTCTGTTTATGATTTAGTTATTATCTGGCTCATGAATGTATTCCCTGATTGTTCCCAAATCTTACAACCATTAAAAATCTTTTAAACAAACCCTAAACCCTAGCTTTATTGAGTTTTACATTTGAGATTGTGTTGGCTTGTTTCTTTGGCCTTGGAAACAATTTCTGGCACAAACATATTTGGCGTCGTTTCCGGGGACGAAGCTAAAGCATATCCTCCCTTGGATACTTATCAATTTTACTGGTTTGAGAGGTGGACTTAAATCAGCTCTTTTGAAGGCTATTTTCACCAAAAACGTTGTCACAGTGGCTTCTAAAGGAATTGGAACCAGGAACAGACCTACTTCTCCATTGAAATTGGGTGTGACAGACCCTGAACAGATCTTAAAAACAACAAGAAAACTCAGAAGGTCTCAATCTTTACCAGCCTCCTGTGATCCTGATCAGTTGGGTGTTTCATTACATTGAGCTGAAACCTCACCTTGGGTAAAACCTACCATCCCTGAGAGCACTTTTCAGGTTTTTACTAACCCTCGAAGCTTTTTGAAAGCTAAGACTGCTTCTCCTGGTAAAATACCTATCTTTCAGCTCAAAGTAGGAAAGAATCCTTTTCAAACAAGTTCCATCCAAGCTTCTACATTTTCCAAGCCATTCAGTACAAAAATGGCAGCACCCATGGATATGATGGACCGGATGGTTGCAGCTAGGTATGCACCATTAGTTTTACCTCAGCCTTTACATGCATTGCCTGGAGGTGATTACCATAAGTATATGCCTAGGTTCAATGGACAGGGGGAAATCACTGCCGAGGAACATTGGGAGGCTTTCCTAAGCTATGCTGACAATCAAAACATCGAGATCAAAGATGTATGGATGAGGGTATTTGTTCAAAGCCTTGATGGGGATGTAAGGATGTGGTTCAGAGAGTTGTCTACCAACTCAATCACTATAATTGAAGAAATCCGTGATCTTCTCATGAGAAAATGGGGTGACACTAAAGACCATACATATTACATAACTGAATTTGGGGCTCTCAGTAGGAAAAAATATGAGACTGTTGTAGATTTTTCAAAGAGGTTTAACAAGATGTATAGTAGAATTCCTGTAGAAATAAAGCCTACAGAAACATCAGCTAAACTTACTTATGCAAATGCCTTTGATCACGAGTTTTCCTTATTGTTGAGAGAAAGAAGACCTATCACCCTGTTGAATATGCAAGATGTAGCATTGGAGGTAAAATCCAATTTGCTGGCTTCAAACAGACTTAAGAAAGAAACAGCCCAGCAGCTTTATGAAAGAAAAGGGAAGAAGGAAACTGTCTCAGCAAGCACTGCTTCTCAATCTGCTGAAACCAAGATAGATGATATGGCTAAGCTGGTGAAGATTCTTACTGCAAAATTGAATAAATTAGAGCTTGATAAGAATTCTAGCAAACCTGCTCTAGAAGCTAAACGAAATCCAAATAACCAGAATCAGTTCAGAAGGCAATTTTCTCCTAGATTTATACCAAGAGAATGAAGGAATAATGATATCCAGCGAGAAAGAAGAGAAAATGAAGACCAAAGGGTGCCACCACCTTTTCAAAAAAATATGGTTGATGAAGAAGAAATTGATGATGAGTTGATATTTCAAGAGAATGATCAAGATGTGAATCATTTTGGAGAGGGATTGTCTGAAGGTTTTGTCACTAAGGAAGAATTTCTAAATGCAAAATACTATGATGCTGACATGTTTGAAACTGAAGATGATTTAGGCTTGGAAAATAATGCTACAACTGCTATTGTTCCTAAGAATGGACCTAAGAAGACCATAAATCTCAGATCAGGCTCAAAACAAGTGGTCCAAGCCCCGAAGAAGAAGGCAGCTGTTCCTGCTTCACCTATTCCTGCTAAACAAATAACTGATCCTGTCATAGAGAAGAAGCAATCTGCAGAAAAATCAAAGAAGAATGTTGAAGTTGAAGAGGTAAATAAATCTGTCCAGAATTTTAGTTTGGAGAATGAACTAGGGAAATTAAAGATTCCTGTACCTTTGATTGAGTTAATAAAAAATCCATCATATAAAGAAACAGTTCTGAAAGTGATGAATGTACCCAGTAATCAACCTGTTTCAAATACAGTTAACTTGCAAGAAGAAAACCCTAGAATCTTCATTGGATCAGCTCTAGCTGAGAAGATTGAAAATGAGGCTGGTGCTTCTCTTCCTTTCTATGTAACCTTGGCTGTTCACGAGCAAATGATTCACAATTTCCTGTTAGATTCAGGAGCATCCCATAACTTGATGCCAAAAGCTGTAATGGAAGCCCTGGGCCTCAGTATCACCAAACCTTACCATGATTTATATGTTTTTGACTCTCGAGCTGTGAAGTGTCTAGGAGTAATAAAAGACATGGTTTTCAACCTTGCTCAGTTGCCCATGAAAAGTGTGATAATGGATGTTGTGGTAGCTGACATCACAACAAAGTTTGGCTTGCTTCTTTCTAGGTCATGGGCTAAGAAGGTTGGAGGAACCTTACAGATGGACCTCTCTTATGCCACCATTCCTGTTTTTGGTGGAGAAAATAGAAGACTTTACAGAGAGCTGCAGCTTGCTTACATAGTAATAGATGATAAAAACCCCACCAATCATCCAATGTACTCTGTGGATAAAGACCTTGGTTCATGCATATTACAGTTCAGTGAGGAGGATAATTTTGCTGGTCTGTTACAAGTAGAAAAAGAACAGCAAATAAAACACAGCAGAGAGGAAGAAGATGTACTGTGGCAGTTGTACTTTGATGTATCCTCATGCAAAGAGGGTGCTGGAGCTGGATTTTTACTCATTTCCCCTGGGGGTGAAACAATGAAACTCATGTATAAGTTGGAATTTGTTACCACTAACAACACTGCTGAGTATGAAGCTCTGCTACTGGGATTGAAGGCTGCTAAAGATTTAGGAATTCAACAGATTGCTACATTTGGCGACTCCGAACTAGTTGTTCAGCAGTTGAAGAACAAATATCAAGTAAAGCAGGGTTTGCTGAAAGTATATCGGAATGAGGTAAGGGATATGCTTGAAAACTATTTTATAGCATTTAATATCACTCATATTCCAAGGAATCATAATGAGACTGCAGACTCATTAGCTTTGGCTGCCACACATTTCAGAATCCCTAAGACCACTCAGCTAAGGCATCCCATAGAGGTTAGGTATAGACCATGCGTGCCTGATAATGTGAAGCACTGGAGAGTTTTTGAAGATGACATTGAAATCAAAAAATTTCTTGAGCTTACAGATGAGTTTTCAAATGCTCAAATTGACCAGGAAGAGGATGAGGGAGATGAACAGTTAAATGAATTTGCTGCAGAAGAGATAGCAGGTCATAAAATCATTGAGTTGAAAAGCAACTTCATTCCAAAGGTTCTAGTGCCTTTAGAAAGAATATTCACGAAGGATGATACACCTTCAAAGCCAGTGGTTCAATCTTCAGAAGATAATGTGGTAGATTGCAATATTGGTTCAGCAGAACATCCAAAGATGGTAAAAATTTCTAAATCTCTGACAGCTAAACAGAGAAATAGATATATCAAGCTTTTGAAAGAACATGTAGATGTATTTTCCTGGTCTTATCAAGAACTAAGAACTTATGATAGAGCAATTATTCAGCACAAGGTCCCTTTGAAGCCTAATGTTAAGCCTTTCTGATAGAAACTAAGAAGGATCATTCCAGCTTTGTTCCCTGTAATTGAAAAAGAAATAAAGAAGCTGCTGGATGCAAAGATAATAGTGCCTCTCAGGTATTTTTCTTGGGTTGCTAATTTGGTTCCTATCAGAAAAAAGAATGCGGAAATTAGATTATGTATTGACTTCAGAAATCTGAATAGATCGTCATTAAAAGACAACTATCCTCTTCCCAAGATTGAACAGGCTTTGCAACAAGTAGTTGGAGCTCAGAGGATCTTTATGGTGGATGGTTTCTCAGGGTACAATCAGATTGCCATGCACCCTGATGACAAGGAAAAGATAGCCTTTACAACCCCCTGGGGACATTCATGTATGACAAGATGCCTTTTGGCTTGATGAATGCTGGAGAAACCTTTCAGAGAGCCATGGATATTGCATTTGTGGGAGAAAAAGATAAGTTTGTGGTTATCTATCTGGATGATATTATTGTATTCTCAAAATCCGATGATGAACACTTGAAGCACTTGAGGCAAACCTTCCTAAAATGCAGAAAATTTGGCTTGTCCCTGAACCCCAAAAAGTCACATTTTGCTGTGCAAGAAGGTAAACTACTTGGTCACTTGTTGTCTACTGATGGCATCAGAATAAATCCTGAAAGAGTGAAAGCAATACTGAAGATTAGTTTACCTAGGAGTAAAAAATATGTTCAATCATTCATTGGCAAGATAAATTTCCTGTGGTGGTTTATTCCCAACTTTGCTGAAATCATTAAACAAATCACAGCCATGTTGAAGAAAGATCAGGAAGTAAAGTGGACTGCTGAGGCAAAGGCAGCATTTGAGAAAATCAAGGTAGCTCTTACTGAAGCACCTGTATTGGTAAGTCCTGATTTTACCAAAGAATTCCTTACTTTTTCATTTGCATCAGAAGACACAATTGCGGCTGTTTTACTTCAGAAGAATAAAGAAGGATTGGAACAGCCTATTGCTTTCTTTAGCAAAACCCTCAGAGATTCTGAGCTGAAGTACAGTATATTGGAAAAGCAAGCTTATGCTCTGGTGAAAGCTTTGAAATTTTTCAGAATTTATATCCTTCATTCAAAAGTAATTTCTTTTGTACCTAATTCTGCTGTGAAAGATGTGTTAACTCAACCTGATAGTGAAGGAAAGAGAGGTAGGTGGATTGCGAAGATTATGGAATATGATGTAGAGATTAGGCCTACTAAGCTTGTCAAGGGACAAGGTTTAGCCAAGCTGTTGGCTGAATCAAATTGTCAGGCTCTGGGACTGTATGTCATGGTTGAAGAATCAGTTCCTGAAGAAGATCAAGCACTTCTGGAAAAATAAAAGATCATGGATTTTTATTCATCATTAGCCTGGTATGCAGACATTGTTCATTTTCTGTTATTTCTGCAATGTCCTGAACATTTGGATAAGAAGGCTGTCAAATCTTTAAAACTCAAAGCTACTAAATACTGTTTAGTTGAGGATCAATTTTTCTGGAAAGACCCGGGGGGTATTTTGCTTAGGTGTTTGGATCAATATGAAATAGGAGAGGTGATTTCAGAATCTCATGAAGGTGCCTGTGGAGGGCACAAGTATTGGAAAGCAACAGCTTACAAAATTTAATGAGTTGGATATTATTGGCCATCCTTGTTCACAGATGTTTACCAGCAGGTAAGAGCCTGCATTCCTTGTTAGAAATTTGCAGGTAAACAGAAATTATTGTCTTTTCCTTTAAAACCTATTGCAGTCAATGCCCCTTTTCAGCAGTGGGGTTTGGACTTTATTGGAGAAATAAATCCAGCATCTTCAGGACAACATCACTGGATTCTGACTGCAACAGATTTTTTCACAAAATGGGTGGAAGCCATTCCCACAAGGAATGCTACAGACAAGGTAATCATGGAATTCATTGAAGAAATTATTTTGAGCTGGTTTGGTTGTACACAGAGATTAATAACAGATAATGCAAAGGCATTCAAATCCAAGACAATGGTGTCCTTTTGTGAAAGAAATGGCATCATTCTGAAGCACTCAACTCCCTATTATCATCAGGGAAATGGTCAAGCTGAATCTTCCAATAAGAACATCATACAGAGCATCAAGAAACTACTGAAGCATAACAAAAGGTCTTGGGATTCAATGCTGAAGTATGCATTATGGGTAGATAGGATTACACTGAAACAGGCAATTGGGACTTCTCCATTTCAGCTAGTTTATGGTACTGAGGCAGTGTTCCCTGTTCAATTGGGGATTCCAGTGATGAAATTCCTCCAGAACTCTCAAGAGGAACCGAATGATATGCAAAGGAGAATCTTTGAAATGATAGAGTTACAACAAAGTAGAGAGAAGGTGGATGAAAAAGCATAGTTGTACAGATCCAAGATTAAAAACAGATTTGACAGGAATGTTAAAGAAAGTACTTTCATAGAAGGTGAGATGGTTCTAAGATGGGATGCAAGAAAGGATCAAAAGGGTAGGCATGGTAAGTTTGACAATCTTTGGTTTGGCCCTTTTCTGGTATCAAAAGTTTTAGACAACAATGCTTTTATCTTGCAGTCCTTGGAAGGTGAGGAGTTGTCCAGCCCTGTTAATGGGAGATTCCTCAAGCATTTTTACAGTTTATAGGAGCATTTTCACTAATCATTGTACATACCGGTGAGTGAATTACAATAAGACTCCATAGCCCAATGGAAGTTTTTTGCAGATAGATAGATAAGATAACAGACAGAAGGCACTGGTCTACAGGTTCTTGAAGCCTCACAGGGAGGTCTTCATCCCGCAGCTGGAGCTAAATGTTAAGTCAGTAATTTGTCCCCTCAAATCTTGTTTGATTTGCATTTTATTTTAGTTTGATTTGCATTTTATTTCAATATTTTTTATTTGCTTTAATTTGATTTTACCCTCTTTTAGGAAGTTTTCTTTAGTTTTTATATGAAATTTTGGGCTTGCTTTTGAAATTCAAGTTTTAAACTTTAGCTTTGTTTTTGTTAAAGGGGTTAAAAGTCACCATATCAAATAGTGGGTTCATAAACAATGCTCTAAGTATAAGTCATATATAATCATCACTCTGACAGCTTTAAAACCCTATGCAAAACAACAAAAAGCTATTAAAAAGCACCAAAACAGTGTTAAAATTATTCTTGTAGCGTTGGAGCTCAAAATCACCAAAGGTGCGCTATAAGAATATCACGACTCCAAATTTCTCCGATCTTTTAGCAAATCTTGGCACGTTTGAAATGATGAATGACTAATTACACGTTTTGGAGAATTCGTTATCTGCTGATGCAGGGAACATCATGATTCCAAGTGGTTACACGTTGTGAGGAAATCGTGCTCATCATGAGCCGAGATGCAATTCCTTTCGACAAGTAGTAGTATGGTTTGAGGTAAATGTGGGATAAATTTGTCATTTACAGGCACATTCAAAGACGAAGGACTTAGTGGAGTAGTCATAACCACTAAAAAATCGGACATTGTCGCTGCTGAACAAAGGAGAGTTGTTGATGGCTTCACGGGAAATTAGGGCTTCCTAATTTCGTTGCTAGCAGTTAAATTGAACGTTGAAGGACGTCTGTACATCCAAGGTGACTCATTTGACAACTCAAGTCGTGATTTTAAATAGCTGCAGTTGAGCAATTTAAAGGTATTTCCTGAAAAGCCAATATAACTACAAATTTGGGGTCTTTTCGCTGCGGCTTACTCTGTCAAAATTGATCAAAGGAAAGGTTAAATTGTGCTTTTAAATACAATTTCGGCCAGAGAAATAGCTATTTTTGATGCTCTGTCAAAGCTAAGGTTGTAGTGAGATAGAGGCAGCGAGGAACTAAAGACTTGAGAGTGTATGAAGCTTACTGTCATTTTGATACTAAGATTCCTGACAGCTAAAATAAACTGAATTTAAGAACCCTATAAGTTATTCAGTCTTTGAAGAAGAATGGGCAAGAGTGGTAAGAGAAATAGAGCCAAACCTACTAATGTAGGATGGATTGAAAAACTCCCTGGGTGTGTTGAGCTGTTTCAACAAGCTGGTTGGATGGACTTTTTCAAGAAAATCGATGGGTAAATGCAGAGGTGTCCTGTAAGTTTGCTCAGGGTTTTAAAAATGACATGGTGATCTTTGATACTCTTAAATTCAGGCTGACAGTAAAGTTGATTTCAGAAGGTACAGGGATTAAGAATGAGGGTGAACCATGGTTTAAGAAAATGCCTTTTGACTTTGATCCACACAGATATCTTTTACCAAATGTCACCCCTGATTAGAATAAAGGTGTCCTTATTCAAAATTTCAGAAAGGAATGGGTTGAGCCAATCAGAATACTGCAGAGCTATGTTACTTACGAGGGCAGGTATGCTTAGGTATACAAGTACCATTTCAGATTCCTTCAGCACATGGTGGGGGTGTCCAAGATGAACCTGCCATTCTTCTTTTTGAAAAGCTTGCAGAAGATGTCCAACAGGGTGAAAGGGCAGATAGATCATTCTTCTCAATCTATCTTTCACCATGGGCTAATTAAGTTGATTATTAGCACTATTTTGCAGCATGAAGGGAAGACCTGGGATTTTTTCATCTTTTGGTCTGGCTTTGAAGAACAGAAATCTAAGAGGCAAGCAGACAAAGGTAAGGTCTTGATGAGAAAATTAGGTCAAAAGCCAAAACTTGAAGATAAGGAAGAGGTCAAAGTTGAGGAAGCATCAGAGCATGTGGAGGAAGATAGTGAACCAAAACTGTTCTCAGCTAGTCCTAAAGGCAAGTATTCACTGTTTGTAGATGAGAAAGAGCAACCTGAACAGAATTTGGCACCTGCAGAGGATTCTCATGAAGAGAAAATTGTTGATATAAGAGAGGTTGATGTACCTAAGGAGGAGATTCAGGCTCAACAGAGAAGCCCTATCACCATTCTCTCAGATGATGAGGGATATTTATTGGAGGAAGAGAATCCCATCTCCAAAACAGAAGTCAAGGTTGAAACAGGAAAAGAAATCCCTACTTCAGACAACAAAAAAACAAAACCTAACAGAAAAAGGAATAAACTCGAAGTAGTAGAGTTGGCTGCCATCCAGCATCAAGGAAAGGAGTTGAAAATTATGGGAGAGGCAACATCATTTTGGAGACCTAAAACTAGGTCAAAGAACAAGCTAAGACTGAACATGAATAAATTGCTCAATCCCATATTAAATACAAATGAAGTTACTATCCTAGATGAGGTTTCCATGGATGATAAACCAGAATTAGACAAAAAGCAGTCACAATCAAAAGAAGAAGCTCCTTTAGTTGAAGCAACAGGTGAGGAAAATCCTAGTATTGAAGACACTCCTGCAGACCTGTTAATTGAAGAGACTGAAATCTTCAAAAAACTTGATATACCTTGGAAACCTAATGAGGAACAAGATCCTCCAATAGACAAATTAATTGACTCTGACAGAGAGAATTTGCAGAAAACTGTTAAGCAGTACAAACATCAGATGAGTTACATGCAAGAGGTCAATGATGGATTAATGATGGCTAACAGAAGGTTGAGAGAAGACCTACAGGATGTAAATGATCATTTTCAGGAGTTGATAGCAGAAGCAAAGGAAGCACTAAAGAGAAAAAGAGTTACTGACATGCACTACACATAGTTGGAGAAGACAGTTCAGAACCTACAGCAGAGAAACGAGGAGCTCATAAAGAAGATAAATGACATGGATCAGGATCAGAAAAAAGCTAAGAAGAAAGATCAAGCATCAGATGGTATCGCTCTGCTGGCTGAAGCAGCAAAAGATCTATAAGTCAGTTGTTCATTTCATTAGTTGTCACTAGTTGATAAACACATATAGTTAGTGATTTACTATTTTTAGCATATTTTGTATCTTTGTAAATATTGTACATTTTACTTTACCTCATCGAATAGGTGGAAGGCATTTAGGGTTAGATCCCTAACTGATTTTGTAAAGATTAGTATTTAGGGAGGTTAGAAATTCATTGAGAGGGTTCAAGTTTTGGGAGCTTTCAGGAGGTCTTTAGACTGCTGTTGTCTTCAGACTTGTTCAGGAGTTAAGTACCAAGACTCTTATATGCATTTGATGATGAAATTATGAGATATATGACATTTTTCCCCTTCAGTTTTCTATTTTGGTTTCATTATTGAACTTGTTTAGTTTCTTAATTGATATATTCATTACTGGTTTATGTGTATTTGCTGGTGAATGCTTGTCTTTTATGAATGAACCTCAACATAGTGTTTCTGTTGGATATTCTGTGATATATTATGCATCTTTATCATTTTCTGTTTATGATTTAGTTATTATCTGGCTCATGAATGTATTCCCTGATTGTTCCCAAAGCTTACAACCATTAAAAATCTTTTAAAGAAACCCTAAACCCTAGTTTTATTGAGTTTTACATTTGAGATTGTGTTGGCTTGTTTCTTTGGCCTTGGAAACAATTTCTGGCACAAACAGTTTCTAACACCATTTCACCCTCCATCCCCACCACCCAAATCAACATCCCAATACCAACTTCTATTGTTTCCCAGACCCCACCTTTAGTTTCAATTTCTGATATATCAACATCAACAGTGGACATGGTGGCATACTTTGGGGAGGATGTTTTAGATTCTTTGGGTGAATACTTTTACAGAAAATATAAGAAGGTTGCGGTGAATAGAGGAGATAAGAGGATAAGGGGAGGGATTGTTATGCAGGGCCATGTTCCCAACCAGGTTATATGGTGGAAAACATCTACTGATTCCCAACAAGAATCATTGGAAACTGCAGCATCCATGGGAGCCTTTGCAAGGGCTAATTATGATTCAGTCACCTCTTTAAATAAATAAATTGAGGCTAGGAAAGAAGAATTGCATAAAATCAGGTAGGAGCAGTCTGAAGCCAAGGAACAACATGAATGTCAACTTCAAGAGTTGAGAAATGAGCATGATACTCAGATGAGAGACCTGCAAACACATAATGAATCTCTCCAACAACAACTACAGAAAGCACAAGTGTTGATTATTAGCTATGCTGAGAAGATCACATTACTTGAGCAGTAGCTAAAGGATTCAGTGGCTAAGGCATATGTTCCCTCCTTCTTTATATTTTCCAAGGAAGAGTGCAAGGAGTTAGCCCTTTAAATCAATGAAGATCACAAGGAACTCTTGACTGAACTATTTGAATCCCTGAATGACATATAGGAGACACACAATGTCTTTGAGAGACATTCTTCTATTCTAGAACAACATAATGATAGAAGAGAAGAAGCAAATAGAGCCATAGAACTTGTGAGTGATTGGAAAAAATACATCAAGGATAAGCCTGAAGACGTTCCTCTTCTGGACAATTTCAAGTTCAGGGAATTAGGATGTCTTTAAGTGCATGGGGGAATGCTTTTGAATCAGTTGAGGAAACAATCCAGAAAGCATAAGTTGTGTGTGGAAGAAGATGGTATGTTGTTGATAACATAATGGTCATGCTAGATTTTCCTACTATGGACCTCATCGAAAAATCCTTTCCACCCAAGCTGAAAATCAATCAGGTTGATACCATATGTGCACATACTAGAGAGAAAATTCAATAGCTAGAGTACATTCAGATTTCATAGGTTGAAGAATTCATCAAGAATCCCGTCAGTTAAGGATAAAGATCCACCTTTTCCTACATGCATGGAATAAGATCAATAAAAATGAGATCAAGTCTTTTACATGTAACACTTAGTTGGCATTTGAATTGGCCAAGTATCCGGATGTAGAAGAATTGTTAGATGTATGGGCCAAGTGGCAAATTTCCCTTGGCCATTCTTAGATTAGAAATATTTTGAAAATCCTTGTTTTATGGGGGATCTATCCTATGTGATTAAATGTAATTATTATTTAAGGGGTGTATATACCATAGGCGCGAGGGGAAGAAATCACCAGAGAAGAACTGGAGACGCTCTGTTTCTATTGAGACGTTGTAATTTCTTGCAAGCTTAATGAATTACAGCCAGTTTCTCTTTGTCATCCTCTTTGTATAATTTGTCAAATTTCTTTGATCATTTTTTATTTTTCACCTTGGTTATTAAATCAACTCTATTTTATCTTTTCAATTTAATGAATGCATCTGATCCGTAGGTTGGATTTATCTGAACTTACAATTTAGATGTTGTTATGTGTTAAGTGAATTTATTTATTTAACTCATTTATCTATTTATGCAAATGATAAACAGTTATAGTTTCATTACTACTAGTTTTTTAATTGCCAGGCCATAACAGAACAGTATCACATGTGCTTAATTATTTAGATAAGATCATTCAATTGTTATTGTTTATTTTTTCTAAAGTTGTTTAATATAGATCCAATTCATATGTCTGTTTATTGGTGAAACACTTAACCAATCCCAAATCTGATTGTTCTGCACATCAAAACATATTTCTTAATTTAGATCGAACTTACTTATATTTCCCTTAAGTAAACACTACTCACTCTTAGATATAGAACACCCTTTTGATCTTCCCTTACAGGAAGACAAATCCACGAGGATCAATTCACATAAGTGCCAACGGAGGCCTAATATCCGTGGGAGTCGACCACACCAAACAGTCTGGGGATAGAACTGCTCTTGCCCATATTTTTTTGAAGTCTTTCAGATTGGGTTGTCACCCTCTGTTGTTTTCCTTGGAAAACATTCCAGCACCTACTTACCTAGGGCTTCAACTTGCCTATTTCCAAACACCCACTCGACATAGTCTTGAAAAGGAATGGCCTTTTTTGTATCTCTCTTATATAGATCAAGATATGCCTGATATTGTTGGGGCAAGGTTTTACATGGTGCTCTCAATATTTGTAATTCATTCATAGAATTATCCTTTGGGAGTGTGACACACTCATCTTCATCAGACTCAAGGTCATAAGAATAACCCTCATTCCTTATGAAATTGTAAGAAGTGTTGCATGATGGCACCTCTTCCTCATACCACTCACATTCTTCTTCATATTGCTCATAAGCATTGTACTCATAGGAGTCATCATAATAGTAATACATAACTGCAAATAATTATTCAATGGCTGATATTAATTTGCAGTTGAAAGGACCATGCTCTAATACGATTGTAATGTCCCTTTTTAATAATTTGGAAAATTTGCAATTTTTGGTCAAATTTGGACCTTGGACTAGTGATGACTCAAGTGACTCCAAATGACCCATAAGGATTTCGAATTGGGTCTGAGATTGTTTGAATGGTATTAAGACATAAAAATGAAGCTAATGGGTTCTTAGACACTAGCGAAAGACTTATGCAACTTTTATTTGAATTCGGGAGAAAATGGGGAAAATTACTAGTAATATCGATATTCAAAACCACAAGGGTAAAGGTCACTAATGGCTTCCCAAATGCAGTATGACCCTCCCAAATTTTAGAAAAGAGACATGTATTATGTAAAGGAATTCACTGGGAATAAAAATGCATAATTAATTAGTTCCGAAAGGCTATTTCAACTTCCATAAAACATATATTTGCAAACATGTTCATGATATAGGGGGAAATGAGAGATAAACACTATAACTTGCTATGAAATTCGAGTTAAATGACCCAAGGACCTGCATTAATGGATTTCCAAACAGCACTAAAACCACAGATATTGACTAAAACAAATTGGTTCAATACAACTTCAAACCCTTACAACAAGATATGTGGGAAAATGGCACCATTCATACATAGTTTCAATTGGATATTAGACTTGAGGTTCATATGAGAATCAAATACAGAGTGTAGACATAACATTAAAAATAAATTCGTCCCCTAGGAATCCCCAAAAAAGACAGCATCTCACCATATGCGCCATTACTCCAAGAGCAATAATATAGAGAGAAAAGAGAGAGAGATGTGGTATCAAGTTGAAGGAGAGATGGTCACGAGAAGCACTGGAAATTCAACCTACTAATGAATGTCTTCATACATCTCCAATGAGAGGTCTAAATGTCCTCTCCATTAACCAACCAGGATGGGAATCTTGCACACTCGAAATTGGTTCTAAGGCAAGAAGGATAAGCATCCACCTTGCAAAGACAAGTTAAGCTCTCTAATTTTCCAAATGAGAAATGATAAAAATCTTGTCTCCTTCTTTCTTATTGTATTTTATTAACCTCCCAATGCCTCCTTATCTTGAATTCCCTCCAAGAGACTCATCCCAACTTGAATTAGGGAGAGATTCCCATGAATGCCACTTGTCCAACTTTTCCTAGCTCTCCTCTTCCATCAATTTGAATGGGGGAATATTGGCTGCCATCAATCCCATTGTCCGCCCTCTTGGAGGATATTTTTAGCCCTGACATGTCATATATGTCAGATGTTAGCAATCAGGTCTAAACTTTGTCCTAACTTTCATAGAATATTCATCATTGTTGTCATATGAGTTAGGGAATCTAGCTCCAAGTGTCACAATTCTTCTAAGATTCGTCTTCCTCTTCCATGGGAGTTACTCTTCCAATCTAATTAGACCTTACATTATTCATACCATGAATAATACCTCTTAAAGTACCCAAAGTATGTTACCCTTCATCTTGAACTCGAATTAATGAGAGAATGATGCCAAGTGTAGTGGGGAATCTTTCAACATGTGGGTCCCACAACCTCATATGTTCCCTCATGATCCAATGCCACCTTATTTTGTTTTTATTATTATTTAATTGACCCATTTAATGTGAATTTGTAAGTCTGATGTCATTTTGGTTCTTGTAGCTCCTTTATTCCAACTTTTAATGCTTCCACCCCTAACCCAGGGAACTAGTAATTTTACTCCATGATAGTTCATTTGGATGGGGATATTACAAACTTTGAATTGGTAATCTTCTCTTAATGTGACCCACATTTTCAATTTGGATATAATTTTACATTATTACTAACTTGGACATCATGCTTGGAAATTATTTGACCCTTAGCATCAATTTGACAAACTATCATGAATATGGCCAAGTGGCTTAGGCCATTGTGACCCAATGAAAAATTTGGGGACATGACATCCTCCAAATACGCATGTTTCCTATGGAAACAGTGCGACACTGTTGGTTTAAATGGATAAAGAGAAGCTTCTAGTAGCTTCTAGAACCCATGGTTACGCGGAGGTTTATCCCTCTGAACTAGGAAGAGGGGCACTTGATCCCCTTATCTTTTCGGATGATTCCTTGATATTCTCCCACAAATCCTCAACCTCTCCTATTCCTTTAGGCCTATAAATACAATCCCTATATCCATGTCTAAGGAGGAGAAGGATAGAGTAATTAAATGTTGGTGAAATTATGCTAGAGCTTATTCCCTTTCACCCATTAGGAGGAAAAATCTTAGATATTTGAGGCTAGTACCATTTGGAAGAAGTTTCAACATCAAATATCGGTTGTAATCTCTCCCTATGTACTTCTTATATTTACAGTAATATAAATTATTTCCATAGAAATCTTCTTGTTTTAAGATCTTTAGAATTAGCTTCTTTGATTGCTAATTTAGATTAATCCATATTTTCATATCATTGGTATTTGTATGCTTCCACTTGTTGTGCATTGTTTTCCAACTGGAGATATGAATATTGGGGGATACATCAAGCGAGGAGATAACACTATAATCATAAGGTAAGCCATTCCTACATGCCTTTTCAATTTGGTTAATCTAGGAAATATCTATGTGTTTTGCACTACTTTTATTCTAGATCTGAACCATTCACACTAGGAAGATCAGTTAGTGTCCGCACTGACGGATTGGCTGTAAACAGAGCACTTTCCTCTACTCCTGTGGAAATTAAGATCTCAAGAAGAAATAAATTGCAACCATGTCCTACTTTGATGATGATTTATATGACCTATATGAGGATGATGAGCAATATGAAGAGTACTGCAAATAGTATGAGGAATAAAATGTCCAGGAGGTGCCTTCTACAAGTATCTCCCATCATATCACAATTGGAAGAAGAAATGATGTTTATTCTTATAGCCATATGTATGGAGAAGATGCTTGTTCCAAAGACAAAGACAGCCTTTGGACGAGCATGAAAGGAGTAAAATTCAGCCTACGCGTGAAAAGAGTAGCAAAATATCCAAAGCTTCACTCGATGCATGTGTTTCCTACTTTATGAGAATTTTTAAATCTTCTTGAAAACGAATTTCCAAAGATATTGATCCTAAGGAAACTAAGGGGAAATGTGCATCAGCTTGCTTGAAATAGAACAAACAATGTGACTTCATGAGAGAATAAATTTGTGCAGAAGAATATAAAGAGGCATCCCTCACTGAGAAATTAGATCGGAGAGATACTACTGATGGTTGCTCAAGTTCTATAGAAGCATCGACTGATGGATTCTATGAAAAGGTACCTATTGATGGGTGCCTAAGTTTTGAGGAGACATCTATTTATGTATGTCCATCTCTCTATGTGGGTGACATAGATATACCACTTCATGAGGCTACTAAAAGTACAAATTCCACTGAAATTGAAGAAGATGAATTCCTTTCATTCAAGGAAAACATCCCAATATCGATCTTACCATCACCACAAGAGCTTCATAAAAGTGATCCACTAATTGATGAGGAGGAGGTTCACTCTCAACCTTATACTTTTGAAATTGCACTCAAGATGAGTGAAAAGAAGATCAAGGAGGCCTTGTAAATTCTCCATGACACACATGTTTTAGTATCACAGTCTTTTTGGAGAGATGCTTCATTGGAAGATTCATCTTTCCTTGAAGCCATGGAGAAGATCCAGAAAGTAGTGACTACAGTCCAAGGTAATTTTTCACATATGCTTTCTGACAGAGATTATTTGTATGAGCTTGTTCATATGTTGCAGGGAACATCCTTGAAGGATGATGAAGAGATTTGCAAGCTCAATGATGAGTTCATGGCCACCCAAGACTCTTTGAGAAGCACTCAAAGATCCCTCTTGGAACCCAATATGGATATAGATCAACTTCACCAAGAGTTGTAGAGATCACACACCCCCCCCTACATTGCATCCACACATTCTCTTTTGATTGATGAAATTCATAGTTATATGGAGGAAAATCATGAGATGGTGGTTCATGAGGTGCATGATGACATGCATGTGCTTGAGGAGTTTTGAGATGCAGATGATGGGTTCCAAGCACATACTATATTCCAGAGAGAAACTAAGCTTCTTCCTTGAGTGATTCAATCCTCCATTGAGGATTCAGAAGACATCATGTTTGATGGACCATCATTTGATGGAGTTGATGCATCCATTAGCTTAATGGATGAGGTTTATAGTGATGATATTTTGGTCCATGTGTAGCTAGGGTTTTACCCCTAGCTTGTGCCAATGAGCACCTACTAAGGAGAAAGGACTCCTTAGTAGCAGTTCAGTATATTAAACTAATTAAGCTAAAACAACAATTAAATTACTTCTAAAATATTGCATGAAACATAAACATCAAATGAAAAGAATGACTTTTTCTATTAATGTTACCTTGAGTGTCAAGGTTTGATGAAGCCCTTTGCAGTGTCCAAGAGGATGCTCCAAGCTTCAAGATGCTCCTTCTCCTTCTCCAATGTTGGGAATGGGCCAAAGGTGGCTCTCAAGGTGAAAATAGTTCAAAGGTGAACTAGGGTTTCGAGAGAGATTTTGGTAGAGTAAGGGTGCTTGTGATTGTGGATGTGGAATAAGGGATCTCCACCACCTATTTATAGTTTTTTGGTGGTGGAGTGCTGACCCATGGTTTTGGGAAACACATGGTTTTAGGCAGCTGTATAGGGTTTTTTCTTCCTTTTCCTCATTATTTTATATTTTTTATTCCCTTTTTAGGGGATTTTTGCTATTTTTGGAGGAAAAGGGGGTTTTTTAGCCTTTTTTAGGCTATTTTGGTGGTTTTGTGGCCTTTTGGAGGCATTTTAGGCCTTTTGGAGGCTTTTTAATGGGATTTTAAGGGATTTTAAGGGAAAAATGGTAGGAAAATGGACAAATGAGCCATATAATGTGGTAATGAGGTAGTGAACACTTTTTGGGTGTTAACAGATTGCCCCCTGATGTGCGAGGTCAGGAGCTCATCGTATGGCCGATGGACATCATAAGTCATGAATGGTTTTCCTGGGATGTGGAGAGAAGAGAAGAAACAAACTGAAGCCCGGAACAACGATCCCGAACAACTGCAAGAGCTAAAAGTACATAACCTCAATAATGGATGAGGAATCATCTGATCATATGGACGAGGCGGGCATTCCCATGCTCGTATCAGGATATAACATAATAATAACAATGGGGTCCAAAAAATGGGGACCGGAAATATACATGACCTCAAATACTGAATGAGGAATAATCTCAATATATGGACGAGGCGGGCATACCCATGCTCGTATCAAGATACATAAACATAACTGTGAGGCCCGAAAAAGGGGGACCTGTAAGATACATAACCACTGTGTACATCATAAGTGTCCAGAGGGGACACAAAATCTGGGACATACTGCTGGGCTGACCATGTCTGTGCTAAAGAGCTGATACACTGGAACAATCAACAGTGCTATTGAATGTGGTACCAAAGGAACTAATGAGCTGCTGGATCAGAGTGACAAGGGGTACACTCGCAATGGTACACCGAACTGGAACTGATCTGGGACTGAAACTGGGTACTCAAGGAAGCATGTAACTGGATGGCTTCCGAATACAATCGCCAACGCAGCCCGGACATCCACGGGAACATATAACTGGGCGTTCCGAAGTGACTCACCAATGTGCTAGAGTCGGGGGAAATCCGGGGTCTTCGACTAAAAAATGATGGGATATAATCCTACGCGATCCTCAACGATGCGATCAAGGTGTTGAAGTCGAGCATGTGAGGAACAACCACTCGGAGAGGCAATGATGACTCCTCTGAGGATGGTCCGTAGGCACTTACCACAGATGGTGATAAGTCCAAGGCGTAGGGACCTCTGGGCCTATCCTCTGGAATAGAGGAGCTGTCGTCGACAGAGGGAGACCTGCAACTATCAAGGCAATGATGTTTCCTTGACAGAAGCGCGAGGTGGAGAACCGAAATGTGATAGTACTGATGGCAGGACTGACCAAACTGTGGGGGGAAAACAGGGCAAGTAGAGTGGGTGGACTCAAACTTCCTTTGTTCAGAGTATGATAATGGGAATGATCTAGCAGCATATGAAACTGACTGAGGGGAAAGGGATCATAGCTGTAATGGATCTGGGAGGATAACTGGCTGAGGGAGACTCAAGCTGGTGTACAATGGCAGGAGACTGCAGAATACTCTGAACAAAGGCGACCTGATTGGGGGTGCCGCCGATATGATCGATCATAGTGCCAGGAGGCACGGGAGGATACTTCTTCATGGGTTAAGGAACTAGAAGAAGTGTGTGTAAAATGATACTGTCGTGTGGCTTTTACGAGCCCAGGACAGTTCATGCTCGTGGTTGCTTTCAATTTTAAGGAGTCTGAAAGCGATAAGAAGACTCTGAAGTGATGGAATGGTACTGTCGTGTGGATTTAACGAGCCCAGGACAACGCATGCTCGTGGTTGCTTTCAATTTTAGAGAGTCTGAAAGCAAATAAGAAGACTCCAGGGGGTTGCTTTTTCGTAGATTTAGTCTCCAAGGCCCAAAGAAGCATAAAAGGATGCAATGAAGAACTCTTCTAGCCGGTGTGACTAGAGTATTCCTTTTTCGTAATTAGTCTACCGGGTCCGGAAAAGGGTTAAACTTATACCAGATAGACGCCCTTTCAAGTACTTTAGCGAGCATGAAAGGAAGCAAGATTGCTCGGTGATCTTTTCATTCTTTTAGGAGTCAGAAAAGAGCTTAACGGAAACTCCCTAAGTGCCTTTTTCGTAAAGGAGTTGTCCGGCCCGAAAAAGGGATAAAATTATACCGAACAAAAGGAATGGCCAGGCAAGGAGGAAGTGTTCAATCAAGGATCAGTAATGATGACCAAGAACGAGTGTAGTGGGGAACACTGATGGGCCTCCTTGCGGGGTAGATGAAATGGTGGCAAAATAACGAAACATTTGCAGTATGACAAGAGTGAATGGCTCATGTAAAAATGTGGAACAATCCGATGGTGGCTGATGTGGCACGCAAACCGAGGCAGCAAGGTGTCGGGACACAATGTTGAAATTGTACCAAGTGAGAGCGAGAAATGATCTCAAGCATCATCACGAGCTCGGAAAAATGAATCCGGCGATATAAAGGGTGTCAAAAACGGGTAACGGCCGATGTGGCACACACACTGAGGTGACGAGGGCGTTTTGGAAAAAATACCCGAAAAATATGGGGGTGAGAGCGAGAAGTGATCTCAAGCATCATCACGAGCTCGGAAAAATGAATCCGATGATATAAAATATGTGAGAAACCGAGAACGGCCGATGTGGCACGTAAACCGAGGTGACTAGTGGCGTCTTGACACAATGTTGATATTGGTCCTGGTGAGAGCGAGAAATGATCTCAAGCATCATCACGGGCACGGAAAAATGAATCCGGCAGTGCAAATGGTGCGAAAAACGGAGGTCATAAAGACTCCGGAATGGTAAAAGGTGAGCCCACCAAGCCAAGGATGCAGTGGTGGGGAGAAATGATGACCCGTGGGGGAAGAATACTAGGTGTATCAAAGCGAATCAAATCTACAAGTTATATGTGACCTCAAAAATGGTTGAGATCACAAGTGTGAAAAAGTGAGCAGGGTTAATGACTTGGCCCCATGCTATGTGCATGGGGTTTGTGATTATGGATCACATATGTGTGGGTTTGAACAATGGGTTCATTGACGTGCTGAGATAGATGTAATGGGGAATGTTCAAAGTGATTGATCGTGCCCCCTATCCCACGGTCGAGGTGATCTATTATGCCCCTTGACTTAGAGGTGTCAAGGTGGTGCTCTATAATGGCGGGGTCGAGACCGGGCATCTCAGTATAGGACCAGGCAAAGACATCACGGAATTCCTGGAAGAGTTTTTGGTACTCCTCAATCTCTTGTTTACTGCAGAATGCTCCTAAAGTAATGAGTTCAGGGGCACGACCTGGAGCAGCAATATCAACTTGGATGACAGGTGAGATGTTGGCCATGTTACCTTCCTCGAAGGCATCCGGAGCAGGAATAGGGTCCTTGAACCAGTCAACCTTGGTGGGGAGGAAGTCTTTGGATTCGACCGCGTATTGGGTAGCGGAGCTAGAGGAAGACGCTTCTGGGATGAAATAGGAACGGTGGTGCATGTCATCCCAGGGATAATCCGGGGCAGTTAGGGCCTCAAGAATCTCCTCGTCAGTACGGAAAGTCTGCGTCGTCAAATCGGTTGAGGAGGGGGTAGTGGTTGAAGAGATCATATAGATGGTATTGACCTCTCCAGAAGTTGAAGAGTCTAGGGGGTAGATCTCCTCAATGGTAGGTGGTGCCGTCTCAAGATCCAGATTGTTCATCTCATAGAGAGCCGCTCTGTAATCCGGGAGATCGGGACAATGATGTGAATAGTGCCCATAAATACCGCAGATGGCGCAGGAGTGGTTGGTACGTAGGGACTTATCTTTAGGCTTAGGAGTGGGGTTTAGTTCGACAGTTGGGATGTTTGGGTCATCGTCGAGCATTTGCATGTGCTTCTGCAATGCGGGTAACTGTGGGCATTGGTGGGTCGCATGGCCCAACTCGTCACACAGCGAGCATTTAGGAGGAGCACGAAACACTAGAGGGTTCTTGACTGTCTTTGGAGGCGGTACGGCAGTGTAAGGTTGTGGACCTCTGCCCCCAGTGGGTTTGGGAGTAGGAGGAGGTGTCGTGGAGGACGAAGGGGTAGAGACACCGGGAGGTGGCTGAGTGGTAGTAGCCATGGGTTGCACCGGTTGGAGGACGACATCAGGTGTCGGCGGGCGAATGGGAGGCGAAAGATACCATACAGGTAATCCCAAGGTTAACCCAGGGAGGCTAAGGGTAGCCATGACCGGGGCGCTCACTACTCCCGATGGAGGGACTAGGAAGGGGATTGTATGGATCGGTGTAACACCAATGTGGCTAGGTACCAATGGTGGTTTAGGCAACAAGGGTGGTTGAGTATTAGGTGGCAGGTTGTCATGGGACAAGGTACATAAGTCAGACATTTCGGGCGTATATGACGGCGGAGGGATGGATTGAAAGGTGGAGGTCATCGGCGCGTCTGAGTAGACTCCAGGCCCCGTAGAGGAAACAAACGAGGTGGTGGCACTAGAAACCGGTTGTTCAACCATGGGGAGAACATTCTCAGGTGCCGCGGGAGCACTGGGATCATAGTAGGTGAGCTGGTCAATCTTAACCACGCGTCCTTCATGGGGGAACATCATGGTGCGAAAGACAGAAGAGGCGACCGCCCGCATGGCATACATGTAGCTGCGGCCAAGTAAAAGGTTGTAATCCAATTGGGCGTTGATTACCTCTATGTCAGTAAGGACTGTTTTACCACCCAACTGGACGGGGACATTGGCTAGGAGGCCTTGGGGCTGAGCCGAACGACCGTCGTAGGCGCGTAATGCCGTGGTCGACTGCTGGAGAGGAGGGGAGCCTAGCTTCTGCCATACAAATGTAGACATGACGCATGTGGAAGCACCCTCATCGATGATGCACCGATGGATGACAAGATTCCTAACGGAGACAGTAACTTGGAAGGCTAAGCTGGAAGGTAGGCGTGGTTCAGATTGGTCTAAATCAAACGCCATCAAATGCGAATCAGTTGGGTCAATCCCCCCAATGGCGGAAAGTAAAGTCTTGCGCTGGGAAGGGCAGTTCTTCAAGACTTCTAACGCAGACATGGCTGCAGGAGATTGAGCTAGGTCATCTACAATGTTGTAGTTTGACGCAGCGTGCGCGTTAGGGTTATTGTTGATTCGGCGAAGTGGGAAACGAGGTGCTTTCGCAGCGCCGTCTATGGGAGGCGGAGGTATACGTAACGCCTGATCGGTGGGATGGGCGTTAGTAGGTTTATCCGTGGGAGGGGCTTCAGAGGTGGAGCCATATTGGTTCCGACGGGTCTGGAGGTTGACGTCAGCAGATGACATCATCAGTAAGTGGTGGGTTCCTGAGTCAAACATGGGTTGATCAGGAGCAGCGTAGGTGATCTGTTGTTGTTGGGCCGCATTGGCTTGATGGGGAGCCAACGGCTGAGTGTTCACTACGCCTTGGGTTGGTAAGGGGTTTTGCAACACCAAAGGGGGTTGTTGAGGTTGGGGGGGGGGTTGGGTGTCGCTTGGGGAGCCGCATGCCCTTGGCGATGGGCCTCGTCAACCCAGAGCTGCCGAGCTCGCTCCAAGTGTGGGCAAGCATGGGTGTAGTGTCCATAGACCCCGCAAATAGAACAAGGGTGGTTCGTTCGCAAATTGGGGTTTTTAGCCTGCTTGGGCGGGCGATCAGGGTTTTGATTAGCGGGGGCCGCATTGTTGTTGTCAGGGGGATTAGCCGGTTGACCAGCTTGGTCTGCAGGTTGGTTGTTTCCCCGATTACGGCCCTTGTCGCGGTTCTGTTGGCCCTGGTTACGTTGGTTGTTCTGGTTTTGCTGCGGGTTCTGTTGGGCGTAAACTTGCCCTTGGGCAGTAGGTGGATTCTGAGGTTGCGCAGGTGCAGGAGCAGGCTGCGGAGGATGATAAGCAGGTTGAGGCTGAGCAGGTGCAGCAACTTGAGGGGGTTGCTGATAGGACTGCGGAGCAGGTTGTGGTTGTGCCGCAGGGGCTGCCTGGGGCGGATAATAAGCGGCTTGGGCTTGTGGAGGCGCAGGAGCGGGGGCAGCCTGCTGATGGTAGTAAGGCTGAGGGGCGACTGGAGGAGCATAAGCAGGAGTCGCATACCCGAAGCACTGAGGTGGACATGAAGGTCCATGGGAATGGTGATGTGTCATGGGAGCATATGAGTTGGTTGCTCCAGACTGGGAGGTAGCCCGCGACAGGTCGGGGCCAGGGGTAGGACGTGCTATAGAAAATGGTTGGGGATGCGAAGAAACACGGCCAATGATACCATCTGCAGTGTGGGATGCCCCCGGCGCATCATGATGGGAGGACTCGCCGCGAGGGGCGTCAGGTATAATGGTATAAAGGTAACCCGATTGGGCGTAAATGAGGTCGAACTGCTGTGCCTTAAGGATGGCCTCTTCTTCAGATTGGGGTCTTTCTGAAGCTACATCCTTAGCGATGACCGAGAGAAGGGATTTGAGGAACCAATCTAGGAAGATACGGTCGTCAAGTTTGATCTTGCATAAGCTACGGCGTCGACGCCACTCATGGATGTGGTCCGTGATATGGGTAGCCGTGTTTTGTCTACAAGATAGAAGGATCTCAACGCCCGCGTCATAGCGGACAGGCAACTGGAAGAACTGCAGGAAGGTCGAGGCCAGGGAAGCAAAGGTGGCGTGGGTCCCGTGAGGCTGCTCAATATACCACTTGGCTGCAGAGCCAGTGAAGGTGCGCTGTAAGAGACGGAGGCGAACAGAGTCATCCACTATGGAGTTAGAGGAACACCATAGGTAGAAAGACATGATATGATTTTGTGGGTCCTCACCGGCCTTGCCCTCGAACTTAGGGATGTCAGAGGGTAGTTTGGTAGGCATATGAGGCCATGTAGGGTTGTGTCGAATAGGATCATTGGTCAATCTGGCCAGGTCAGGTAGGTTGAGGCTAGCCATGAATGGAAAACTGGAAGAAGGCTGTGACACAGTAGTGCTATGGACCAAGTTGGGGCCAGTGCCCCCAAGTGGAGGGACAAGATTTAGGGTGGTGCCCCCAAGTGGGGGAACTGAGGTAGTGGAGGATGGTCCAGCACCACCATGGGTAGTGTGAGCCACTGATGTAGTGGGGATGGGTATTCCTGCTGTGGGTATAGGTACCGTGAGGGGAATGGTAGATGGTTGCCCCATGGAGGGCATACCAAAAATAGGTGTAGTAACTGGTGTAGTGGTGGATGTGCCACCAATGGTCCCTATGACAAATGGAGTGGAAGTCGTACCAGCCATGGGGCTAGTAGGGGCAGTATAAATAGGGTTCTCAGACTCTTCGTCAGAATCAGAGGTAAAGTAAGGAGCGTCACTATCTGGTGACGGAGTCCTACGTCGCTGACGAGTGGAGTCAAGTGACAAGGCTCTAGATCTGTGATGAGTGGTATCAACGGACAATGATCGGAATCTATGACGAGTGGTGTCAAGAGAACCGTGCTGTGGGGGCTCGCCCCTGAGGCGCCGAGAATGTCTCGGGGACTCAATGGTGACAGATGGTGTCAAATCTCTATGGGTTGAGGTGAGTATAAAAACAGCTCAAAAATCCTAATGCAACCGAGTGTGCAGAAGGAGAGCTAAAAATCAAGGCACTCAGGCCAACAACCAACTCAAAACACCCACTGCAGCAGCTGTGCTACAATAGGTGGAGTAACAACAAAGATGGTCAGAATACCAACAAGCAGCAGGTTTCCTAAAAAAGAAAAATGGTGGACTCACTAGACCAAAGGGAGGTAAAGGAGCTTGCAAACACCTAACTAAAAGTATTCTGACTCAACTAAACATATCCTCTGCAAGGTGATGAAATCCAAGTCAGACAATATGAGTAGAAAAGCCAAGTGGCTATGATATCCCCCTACCGGGAGGGACACCGGGTAGTCAATCCTAGAAGAATGGCAACTAAGATACCCCGTTCATGACACGTCCAGAAAGGTGAATCTGCCGTTTAGCTCGTTGACCGCAATACCCCTATACAGGGATATCCCGCGAACCGCGAAAGGTAGCCCTTCGGTTACTGAATGGATTGCGGTATTCCACTCAGGCCTCCGGAACCAGTCTCCCGACTTCAACCCTCCTAAGGGAGAGGCCCTCTGATAAACTGGTCGTGACCGTGCCAAAAAGTACTAGGGGATTTTGGTTCCCTATTTGGACAACAACTATGTCTCAAGTGAAATAACCAAGGGGTGTTATTGGAAGCCTATCCCCCTGATCCTACCTAACTACAATGATTCTTTTGTGTTCCCCAAGTGGGGTTAGAATGTTGGTTTAATTAGGTACTTTTTAAGGCTCACGTGATTTTATGTGACAGAGTGTGTGCTCGTGAGGTAATGATCCCAAAAATAGAAGTGCCACAAGGGAGGGCAACTTCCAATCTATCAATAATGCTGAAATTGATTCTTTTAACTTGCAAAATTTTCTTAATTAAAAATACTGAAATTTTAAAAAGACTCTGTAAAGGGAACAGAAATTTGGTTGCAGAAAGGCTGTAAGGAAGTGGGCTGCAGGTGGGACATAGGGCTGTTCAAATGCATAAAATATTGCAGCAAGAGGGGCTGGGCTCAAAACAGGAAAAAAGCAGAAATCAGACCGCGGGTCTGTGGCGATTTGGAACAGGCCGACCGCGGGTTTGAGGGAAACAGCGGCAGTCAGGTCGCGGCTATCGGGCCAACAGAAGCAGTCGGGACGCAAGAAATAGGGAAAAAGACACAGTCGGGTCGCGGCTATCGGGCCAACAGAGGCAGTCGGGACGCACGAAACAGGAAAAAAGACACAGTCGGGTCGCGGCAAAAAGGCTAACAGGCACAGTCGGGACGCCCAAAAGAGGCAGAAAGCCGCAGTCGGGACGCGGGAGAAAGGCCGACAGGCGTAGTCAGATCACGGCAAACAGGCTGATTAGCCACGGTCGGATCGCAGGTAACAGACTTGAATCCGCCGGCAGAGCGTCGGAAGCAGTCTGAGAGCCACGGTCAGATCGCGGGTAAAGGCCTGAAAGGCGCGGTCAGGACGCGACTGCAGAGGAAAAAGACGCGGTATGCGGCGGCCGAAAGGGACGGCCGAAAGGAAAAAATTCAAAAACGGAAACCAGAAATTCGAAAACTAGGGGAGTCGCCAAAACTGTAGCTAGGGTTTTACCCCTAGCTTGTGCCAATGAGCACCTACTAAGAAGAAAGGACTCCTTAGTAGCAGTTCAGTATATTAAACTAATTAAGCTAAAACAACAATTAAATTACTTCTAAAATATTGCATGAAACATAAACATCAAATGAAAAGAATGACTTTTTCTATTAATGTTACCTTGAGTGTCAAGGTTTGATGAAGCCCTTTGCAGTGTCCAAGAGGATGCTCCAAGCTTCAAGATGCTCCTTCTCCTTCTCCAATGTTGGGAATGGGCCAAAGGTGGCTCTCAAGGTGAAAATAGTTCAAAGGTGAACTAGGGTTTCGAGAGAGATTTTGGCAGAGTAAGGGTGCTTGTGATTGTGGATGTGGAATAAGGGATCTCCACCACCTATTTATAGTTTTTTGGTGGTGGAGTGCTGACCCATGGTTTTGGGAAACACATGGTTTTAGGCAGCTGTATAGGGTTTTTTCTTCCTTTTCCTCATTATTTTATATTTGTTATTCCCTTTTTAGGGGATTTTTGATATTTTTGGAGGAAAAGGGGGTTTTTTTAGCCTTTTTTAGGCTATTTTGGTGGTTTTGTGGCCTTTTGGAGGCATTTTAGGCCTTTTGGAGGCTTTTTAATGGGATTTTAAGGGATTTTAAGGGAAAAATGGTAGGAAAATGGACAAATGAGCCATATAATGTGGTAATGAGGTAGTGAACACTTTTTGGGTGTTAACACCATGATCCTACATTGGTCCCATATACTTCTTCCATATCACTTGAGAGGGAAGTTTGGGTCAAGAATTTATTTTTGATAGTGCTTAAAGAGGAGCAGAAGGCTCCCACATTTGCTTTAGTGGATTCAATGACAACACCTTCGTAGCAGTTGCAGAGGCATCTCATGACTATATGTTATGGCTCCATGTATAGAGGTGCATGGGATTTCCACCTATATTCATTGAGTGGATCATATGATGGAGTTTGGAGATTTTAACCCTTGGACCGGTGGCAGAGAGTTGAGCCATTGGGAGCACTCACATAGGGAAGCATATTTCCAGTTGGATCATGGGGATGGAGTGTCTCTTCTTGTCCTATTTGGGAGAAAAGACACATGAGTGATATTCCTGCTTGCATCTATGGAGACTTCTTGGCTACATTTTACACTTTTTGTGAGCAGCATGGACATCCATGGACTTTTGATGATGCCTACTTTATTTGTGATTGGATAGGGGGCTTTCACCCTTGTCATTGGAACAACAATGTTTTGATCTTTAGTACTTGTGTGCATTGGGCATATGAAGTATAATATTATTTGCATTTTCTTGGGGAGTTTGAGGTAGAAGAGAATGACAAACAAGCACATGTTCATTTCCAGAAAGATTATGAGTTGCCTCTAGGTGGTATTTGCACAGTTTCATAGGAGGCACATGATCTCACTTTGGTTGATCCAACCATGATGGATGACTATTACAGAGATTTTGTTCAACATTATCCCTCCTACACACATATGGAAGCTAGCATACATAGGGATGAATATTGGGTAAGGAGAAGGAGGCTCCCACACACTTTATTGATGGTTTGATGGTTAGAACTTGGAGTTTGATAAGCGCAAGTGTCCCTTATCAGTTAGATGAATATCAACAGAGGCACATATCTGAAGTATCCATCATGCATAGAAGTACAGGGGAGTTCCACTTGAGCCAGTTAGGTGGAATAAGTAGCATAGTAAAGAGTTGTTGCACCAAAGTGAATATGGTACATGGAGAAGCTACAAGCTTTCCATCCATATCACTCAGATGGAGAATGCATTCATCCACTGATTGGGTGGATAGATACATGAGGGAGTTGATTACCCTAAGGGGTAAGTTTATTGCTTGCATTAGTGGAAATTTTATGGACATATCATTCATATTTTGTGAGCAGTTATATAGGATTTTGTGTTTTTTATGTGATGTTTTCAGTATACACTAACCATTTGATGAATGCTTAGAAAGTATGGCAGGCACTTTACTATTTACCTTTAATTTGAATCCTACCTTACCCTCTACCGTTACCACTAAACCACCTACCCCACGAACCCAACAATGACAAACAACAAAACAACAACGAGCTAGACGACCCACGCCCCCCAAGCAGGAAGTAGAGGGAGGAAAAAACATGCAATAATGACAAGACAAGAACGCACAAGTCACTAGATGGACATGGAATTGTTACCTATGTATTATGGATGGAAATTACCGTGCTAATTTTCACATGGCACATAACAAGTTTCATACTTGGTTGTAGAGACTCATAGAGGTTCAGTTTTGCATTGGAAGTGATGAACTTCCAATATGGTGGAAATATATAGACATCCTCCATGATGATATATTCTTCTTGTTGATCATGATGTTTGGAAGGATGTACCTAAGATAGTGGGACCCTAGAATTATTTGGGATGATAGTTTTCCACAAGTATCAGTGACATCAGTATACATGTGGCACAAATAGTGGGATCCTGGCACTCAATTATTACGGAATAAATTAAATCAGAGTGGTGCGACAGAAACTAGGTGAGCCCTTATAATTTTTCTTGGAATTGAGGATTCCAATTCCAGACAGCTTGAAACATATTTTGAGGAGTGAAGTCATTGGTTGGCTTCATAGATTGTTGGATTTGGTTTCTTTCTTGAGGAGAAGCAAACTTGGGAGGGGAGGACTCTCATGTTCCCATTTTTTCAGCACCATGAAGCAGCCAATGTCACTTCAAACCCCGTGGATCCTAGTGACAATTTTGAATTAATTAATTAATGAGAGGTTAAGTTCTGAGGAATTAATTATTTAGGAGGTATTAATTTTATTTTCTTAATTTTGGCATGCACTTAGTGGAAGATATTTATCATTAATGAATAGTTATTTTTAACGAATAAAGTGGAAAATGATTCATAAGGGCACATTAGAGGATAAGGTTTGACTAAGAGATGGATTGTAAAAGAAGAAAAGACGAAAGTAGTTAAAAGCTAAGAAAGTAGGAAAAAGAAGGAAAAGTTTGCACAAGGAAAAACAGTAGTAAAGCTCAAGAAACGAAGAGTAGAGTAGAAAAGCAGATAAAAGTAGAAAGCAGGATAAGGCAGAAAATTAGGAAAAAGAAGGATAGAAAAGCAAAAGCAGGATAAATAAAAAGCAAAATCAAAAGCAGAAAGCAAGCCATCTTTATTCTCTCCTAAAAATTATTAATTATGATTTTATTATTTTTCATGAGAGATGTCTAGAAAGAAATATCTATTTTCAAGGTTCAAAACATATAAATCATGGATTACTTTCCCAAGGATCAAACCAACCTATAAAAGAATAAGTGTGCACCACTTTCCCATCTTTTGACAATTTGTGAATTGGATTGAGTGCAATTTTGCCTCTGTGACTTGGGAGATGTGCCCCTAGTGCAAGTTGGGAGATGTGCCCCTAATTCTTATGAGAGGATGATGGCATCCAGTATTCATCATTGATTTTATTTCAGGTCTTTAATTCTAATCCAGTGGTTGGTGTTCTCGTTGCGTTGTTGAACTCCTTCATTTAGTAGAAATAGTGTTGAAGAGCCGAAATGGAGGTTATGTTTTTTTATTTTGTGAGAATTTATGGACCTTGAGACCTGTTCCATTGTATTATTAGAATTATTTGTAGTAGGAAAAACGTTTTGTTTCATCAAAAAATGTGTCTGGATGAGCAAGTTATGACCATTTTACTAGATCTGGGGGTTCCAGCTGAAAAGAACGCACCATTGCCTTTCTATCTAGTTTGGTTAATGCGACTTGTGAGAATCCTGAAGCTTGGTGTGCCTCTAATGACAATCCAACATCTCATTTACATCCTACATATTATATTTATTTATTACACTTCTCCTTCTTACTCTTCTTTGACCATTCTTCTCCAATCATTGTAAAAATCTAAGAATTGATTACTCCATGTAATGTCTAAGCTAGGAAGCTTCTGTGTATTTATTAATAAGATCAGTTCTTGTTTGGTGCTGCTGTTTATTTCATTTATGATTCATATTAAATATCATAAGAATAATTTTATAGCCTTAGAGACTGTTTAAGCTCATATTTCTTAAGACTAGCTCATTATGCAATTATATTTTACTAGGTTTTCAGTATTTTAACTAAAAGATATTTGGATGCTCATTTTCAGTTCTTTCGGTCAACATAGGTTCTTAGGATGTTGATGAATTCCATCCAATAATCATACTGAGGATTCATGGTATTCTCTTCCTATTTGGGAGAACCTGTAAACAAACTAGTTGAGCAATCCTACATAGCGCTCTTCCTCCTTTTGTCTCCAAACTCTTCCAAATAATCCCAAAACCTACGTAATTATTTTCCAGCAGTATACTGGGGGTTAATTACCTAATATCCACTCTTTATTTTCCTTCAAGTGTAAGTGGAAGTCTCTAGTATGCATATGCGGGTGTGCCCAGGAAGCCTTGGAGTAGACTTCAGCGGAAGCTGTTGTTGAAACATGAATGGCCCCAGTACATTGTGCATAAGATTCTGAAGCTGGCCTTGATTTTTATGATTATGTTGTTTCACACTCCTTAACTTATTTTTCATATCCAAAAAATTCCAACTATCAAGTGTTGGGTGGGTTAATCAATAACCAAGACTAGTTTCTTCTTGACAAGTTTCAGTTTTGCAAATTCATGATTTAAAATTTTTGTGACTTAGTTAATATCCTTGAAATATTATTTGGGGATATTACATTCAAGGACCAAAATTCATTGAGTTATAATAAAAAAATTGTTAATAGGAGCCATTGTAGTCATAGTATTTCCTTTGTTGTTGGTTTCATTGCCCAATACATGCAAACACCCCATGAAGTTCATTGGAAAACAACAAAAATGATATTTTAGTTTATATGGGGTAAAATTTAGTTTGGGATTCATTATAGTTTAGGGGTGAATCCTTTGTTGGTTGGTTTCACTAATTCAGATTGGGTTGACGACCCTGATGATCGGAATTCTATTGGAGACTATGTTTTCAATCTTGCTTCTAGACATGTCTTTTGGGATTGTGTTAACACGCAAAAAGTGCTCACTAGCTCATTCCCTTATTCACATGACCCATTTGTCCACTTTTCCACCATCTGAGCCTCTGAAGCCAGCAAAAGGTCACCAAAATACCTTAGTACACCCCTTTTTCCCACTCAAAAAGATTATTTTTCCTAAAAAAGCATAAAAAACCTTCAAAAAGGGTCCAAATTCCCAAAAATATTAAAAAGGGAATAAAAATATTAATTTTATTCAAACAAGGAAAAAGGAGGAAAAAGTACCTAAACCATGTTGGTCAATACCATTTGGTTTCCACAAATGGTATTCACATCCATCCATCTTCCTATCCTCATGCTGCCAAAATCTCCCTTGAGTATTTGGCCATTGTAGCAACCTTGGAGAAAGGACCCATTGGAGATTGGAGTTGCTCACCATTGGAGCCATTCAACAACCTTCATCACTTGGAGGTATTGTTATTGCAAGCATTTGCTTGCCGCATTGTCAATACAAATTTTTTTTTTTTTATGTTTCTTGTTCTTGTTTTTTTAATTCAAAATTGCACATGCTAGTTTAGTTTAGTTTAGATTTAGTTTATTGTTATTTGCTTTATATTGAAACTGCTGCTACTAGTTAGCAGGTGCCCATAGCACTGAGCTTGGGTTGCAAAACCAAGCCAAAAGTTTTTTGGCAACTCCGCTGCTTTTTGAATCTTTAGATCTCACTTTTGCTTTAAATCTTACTTTTTGATAGTATTTGTTAGTTTAATTCATAGATCAGCCACCCTAGACAGCAGATCCATTGCTATTCTAGATCTTGCCCCATTTTTTAGCCATTAACAGCCGGAAATTCTCAATTTTTGACGTCATTTTTCGCCATTCGCGTACGGCTTTCGCCTCGCGGCTTTTCTCCCAACAATCGCGCGGCTCATCGTGACTGCGCGGCCTTTTTCCACGCGGTTTATCGCGGCTTCACGGCCATTTAGCGCGCTGCACATCGCGGCTTCGTGGACCTTTTCCGCGCTGCACATCGCGACTGTGCGACGAAATACCGCGCTGCACATCGCGGCTTCACGGTCAAAACCCGCGCTGCACATCACGGCTTTGTGGTCAAAACCCACGCTGCCCATCGCAACTATGCGACAGAAACCCGCGCGGTCCATCGCGGATTTTCTGTTAGAACCCGCGATGCTAATTTTTTCATTCGGCCGAATCGTTTAAAAAATTATTTTCTTACTGTATTTTCTGCCCACATAGCACATTTTCTAGTATTAGAAATCCTGCTTATTTTACAGCCATAGAAAAATTTTACTATTTAGAATGCACATGTGAAAAGTCTTTTTAAAAATTTTCAGAAATTGAAAGAAGGATCTATTTTTGCATTTTATCTAGATTAAAGTTTTTTGCTATTTGCTTCTTTAATATTTTGCCCATAACAATTATTGAAAACGAAATCCATTTATTTCGAAAAGAAGTTATATTATTTGCTTTCCTGTTTGAAAAATCCTTTGTTTTTTGAATAGTCCTTGAAAAGCATTTAATTTCCATTTATTGAAAAAGTCATAATATTTGCTTTTTATTTCAAAAGATCCTTTGTTTTTTTAATACTTAGCATTTACTTTTTCAATTTCAGTTTAAAATATCACACGTGCACCCACTCAAACACTAATTTTAAACTGAGCCTTAAAACTTACCCTAATTTCAACCCACTTTTAACCCCACTTGGGGAACACTAAAAGAACTTTGTAGCTAGGTAGTATTGAGGGGATAGGTGTTCCAATAACACCCCTCAGTTATTACATCTGAGACATAGTTGTTGTCCTTTAGGGAGCTAAAATCTCTTAGTATTTATTGGCACGGTCACAACCGGTTTATGGGAAGGCCTCTCCCCTAGGAGCATTGAAGTCGCGAGGATGGTTCCGGAAGCTTGAGTGGAATACCGAAATACATTCAGTAACCGAAGGGCTACCATTCGCAGTTCTCGGGATATCCCTGTATTGGGATATTGCGATCAAGGACCAAACGACAGATTTACCTTTTCTCGACGTGTCATGAACGGAGTATCCTAGTAGCCATTCTTTAGGATTGATTACCCGGTGTCCCTCCCGGTAGGGGGATATCTAGCCGTGGACTCCACACTCAATATTGTCTGACTTGAATTTCATCACCTTGCAGAGAATATAGTTTGTTGATTCACAATACTTTTAGTTAGGTGTTTGCATGATTCAACCCACCTTTGGTCTAGTTACACCTATTTTTTCTAGAAGCTGTTTGCATGTTGGTACTCTGACCATTTGTTGCATCCCTCCACATATTGTAGCACAGCTGCTAGCATAAGTGCCTTTTTTGAGGTTGATTTTTTTGGCCTGAGTGCCTTCATTTTCACTCCCCTTCTTCCACCCTTGGTTCCATTAGGGTTTTGAGTTTTTTATACATTACCATTTTACACATACAAATTTTTTACACAAAAACTTATTTTCTCACCATTGAGAATTTTAGACGCTCTCGTTGTCTACAGGGCGAACTCCCAGAGTTCAGTCTACTTGGCTCTCCACGTCACCGACGCTGAGCCTTATCCCTTGACTCGACACATCGTCGGTCATCCAGACAGTCATCCGATTCTAACACGCCTCACGTCACTTCTGATTCTGAGGCAGAATCCGAAAACCCCACTGTGTTATTCCCAACCAACCATATGGATGGAACACCATTTGACCCACTCTTTACCAGCACCATAGGTCAGACATCTACATACCGTTCTGCTGCGGTGCCATCCATGGAAACCACCACCCCCCTAGGTATGCCTAATATGGTAGACACTCCACATTTAAGAATGCCCAACATAGGGCCACCTCCTGTTATAGGAATTCCCAACACAGGGCCACCACCTGTTATGGGTATGCCCAACATAGGGGTCACACCCCCTCTGGTTTCTACAAACCCTATCCCAGGAATCCCTACTGCTATTCCTAACCCAAGTGTAACCCATGTTGCACTTGGAAGCGCTGGCCCATACCAGACCACACCTATTGGAGGACACATACCTTCAATACCTAGCATACCTTTAGGTGCTACTGGACCCCTACATCATACCACCATGACTAGGCATGTCCCAGTCCCAGTCACTACATCTGCTAGCTTACCGTGCATGGCAAGTATGAACTTGCCAAACTTAGCCAGGCTCACCAATGACCCTATCAGACACGATCCTGCATGGCCTCACATGCCCACCAAACTCCCCTTCGACATCCCTAAGTTTGAGGGCAAGGCAGGTGAGGACCCCTAGAACCATATCATGTCCTTCCATCTATGGTGTTTCTCCAACTCCATAGTGGATGACTCTGTCCGCCTCCGTCTATTACAGTGCACCTTCACTGGCTCTGCAGCCAAGTGATATATCGAGCAGCCCCATGGGACGCATACCACCTTTACCTCCCTTGCGTCGACCTTCCTGCAGTTCTTCCAGTTACCTGTCCGCTATGATGCGGGCATTGAGATCCTACTGTCTTGCAGACAGAAAATGACCACCCACATCACAGACCACATTCATGAGTGGCGTCGACGCCGAAGCCTCTGCAAAATCAAGTTAGATTACCGTATCTTCCTAGATTGGTTTCTAAAATCCCTCCTCCCTCTCATTGCGAAGGATGTGGCATCCGAAAGACCCCAGTCTAAAGAAGAGGCCATCCTCAAAGCCCAACAGTTTGATCTCATTTACGCCAAGTCGGGTTATCTATATACCATTATACCAGACGCCCCTCGGGGCGAGTCATCCCAACATGATGCACCAGGGGCATCCCATGCCGCTGATGGCATCATTGGTCGTATGGCCTCGCATCCCCAACCCTTTTCCATTGCACATCCTAGCCATGGTCTCGACCTTTCATGGGCTACATCTCAGTCTGGAGCAACCAGTTCTTATGCTCCCATGGCACAGCACCACCATACCCATGGACCTTCATGTCCACCTCAGTGTTTTGGTCATGCACCACATGCATACGCCCCCCCTACTGCACCTCAACCAGTGTACTATCCACAGCAAGTTGTGGCAGCTAACCCAACACCTCCAATAGCTCAGGGTTACCAACAACCCCAGCAGGTATCTGGTCCACTTCCAACCCCACCGGTGTATTATCCACCACAACCTGCTCCCGTGCCTGCGGCGACCCAAAATCCTCCCACCGCTCAAGGGCAAGTGTACACACAGCACAACCAGCCCCAGAACCAAAACAACCAGCGCAACCAAGGAGTGCAACAGAACCGTGGTAGAGGTCGTAACCGTGGTAATAACCAACAACATCAGCAAGGTCCTCCACCTCCCAATCCTTCGCAGAATAACAATGCTGCTCCTCCCAACCGCAATCCGGATCGGAATCCCAAACAGCCTAGAAATAATAACCTCAGAACAAACCACCCTTGTTCTATCTGCGAGGTCTATGGTCATTACACGCATTCTTGACCACATTTGGAGCGAGCTCGGCAACTCTGGACCGACGATTCCCATCGTCATGGGCAAGCGGCTCCTCAGCTGCCACCCAACCCTCCACCACTACCTCAACATCAACCTTTGGTGCTGCAAAACCCCTTTCCAAACCAGGGTGTAGTGAACACTCAGCCGTTAGCTCCCCCTCAGGGCAACGTGCCACCACAACAGATCACTTATGCAGCCCCTGATCAAACCATGTTTGATTCAGGTACTCACCATTTGTTGATGATGTCAACTGCCGATGCTAACCTCCAAACTCGTCAGAACCAATATGGCTCCACCTATGAAGCCCCTCCCGCCGACAAGCACACTAACGTTAATCCCACAGATCAAACGTTACGTATACCTCCGGATCCACTTGATGGCACTTCCAAAGCACCTCGCTTCCCACTTCGTCGCATCAATAGTAATCCCAATGCTCGCGCTGCGTCGAATTACAACCTTATTGACGACTTAGCCCATTCTCTTGCAGCCATGTCTGCTTTAGAAGTTTTGAAAAACTGTCCTTCGCAGCGCAAGAATTTGCTCTCTGCCATTGGCACCATTGACCCCAATGATTCACAGTTGATCGCATTCGATTTAGACCAGTCTAAACCACGACTTCCTTCCTCTTTAGCATTCCAAGTTTCCGTTTCTGTTCGGAATCTTGTCATCCATCGGTGCATCATCGATGAAGGGGCTTCTACATACGTCATGTCCACATTCGTTTGGTAGAAGTTGGGATCCCCTACTCTCCAGCAGTCCACCACTGCATTGCGAGACCATGATGGCCGTTCGGCACAACCCCAGGGTCTCTTACCTAATGTCCCCATCCAACTAGCTGGGAAAACCGTACTCATTGACATTGAGGTCATCAATGCCCAACTGGACTATAACCTTTTACTTGGTTGCATCTACATGTATGCCATGCGGGCGGTCGCCTCATCAGTTTTTCGTACCATGCAGTTCCCTTATGAGGGACGCGTGGTCAAGGTCGACCAACTCACCTATTACGATCCCAAGGCCCCTGCCACACCTGAAAATGTTCTCCCCATGGTTGAACAACCTGTTTGTGGTGTAAATACCTCATTCGTTTCCTCAGTGGGACCCGGACTATATTCCGACGTGCCGATGACTTCTACCTTCCAAGCCATTCCACCACCGTCACCGGAGACCCAGGTCACTAACCTCTGCACTCTTTCACAAACACCTGGTAATCAACCCTCCTTATTACCCAAACCACCATTGGTCCCTAGTCACATTGGGGTTACACCCATCCACACAATCCCCTTTCTATTTCCTCCTTCGGGTGTAGTAAGCGCCCCGGTTATGGCTACCCTTAGTCTCCCCGGGTTAACATTGGGATTACCCGTGTGGTATATTACGCCTCCTGTTCCCCCGCCGACACCAAATGTCATCCTGCAACCGGTGCAACCCATTGTTACTTCTACCCAACCACCTCCCGGTATCAATACTCCTTCGTCATCGACGAATCCCCCTCCACTCATCAGGCCCACTGGGGGCAGAGGCCCACAACCATACACTGCGGTACCCCCACCCAAAGCAGTTAAACCTCCCCCAGTATTCCGTGCTCCTCCAAAATGCTCGTTGTGTGATGAGTTAGGCCATCCAACCCATCAGTGTCCACAGTTACCTGCATTGCAGGAACACATGCAAATGTTGGACGACGACCCGAATATCCCGGTGGTCAAACTGGATCCAAAACCCATGCCTCATGATAAATCACTGCGTACCAACCACCCATGGGCGATATGCGGTATTTACGGCCACTACTCCCATCACTGTCCTGACATCCCAGATTACAGAGCAGCCCTCTACGAGATGAACAATTTGGACCTTGAGACGGCACCCCTACTATTGAGGAAATCTACCCTCCCACATCATCCTCATCCGGAGAGATTAACACCATCTACATGATCTCTTCGACTACCACTACCTCATCACTTGATTTGACCACTCAAATCTCCCGCAATGATGAAGAGGTTATCGAGACTCCTACTGCCCTTGATTATCCCAGGGAAGACATGCACCATCATCCAGACTTCCTCCCAGAAGAGACTTCATCCATCACCGCTACCCAATCCGCGGTTGAGTCCAAAGATTTCCTTCCCACTAGAGTCAACTGGTTAAAGGATCCGATAGCCGATATTTCTCCCGTCATCCACATTGACATCTCTGACCCACTTGGTGCCCTTCATACCATTACATTAGGAGCCTCCCACAGTGAGCATGAGATCGGAGAATACCAACGATTGTTCCAAGAATTCACTGATGTCTTTACTTGGTCAGATATCGAAATGCCTGACCTTGACCCCGCCATTTATAAGATCTCCATTGGATACCCGTCTGTCCGGTCGGCCCCTCCCACTAATCCCGTTCACACCCATGTTCCACTCTGCTACGTCGATTTCACCGATGGTGCAAGTCGTTGGTCCCCCAATCTGGCCTCCGCAGCTTGGGTAATATATTCCCCTTCACATGAGTTGATCCACATCGACGGAATGTGTTTGGGTGCCACTACCAACAACCAGGCTGAATATGATGTCATGACCGGTCTCTTGGCCACAACTCTCCAAATGAGCATACGTCACCTTGACGTTTTCTTGGACTCACAACTCGTAGTTTCCCAACTCAACAATGATTACCAGGTACGCGATCCCTGTCTGTTCAGAAAATTTTTGCGCACTAAACAAATGATTCGACAGTTTGAATCCATTTCATTCACACATGTCCCAAGAAACCTCAATAGTGTAGCAAACCACATCGCCAACAATGTACTTGACTGGCACACCAATCGCATCATACCATAAACAAATGTGCATCCACGTGCATAACATGTGCCTCCACGGGCATATACCAAAACAAAATGTGCATTCACATGCATAACATGTGCCTCCATGAGCATATACAAAAAACCAAATGTGCATCCACATGCATAACATGTGCCTCCACGGGCATACAGAAACTCAAACATGCCTCCACGGGAAAACATAAAGACAACAAATGCATCCACGTGCATACACGACTATATACCATCATCAAATATATACATATATATACATCATCGTATAGTCAGAACATGTCATAGGTGCCCTCAGCACCCAATATACAAAAAATACATCAGCCGTACAAAATAGTGCATCCCCATATGCTCATCAGCATTTGGGGGCAAATACATATCATCTAGTCATGAGGGTCCTTGGGCTCCTCTAGCGCCTCCTCTGCTAGCCCCACCGGATCATGGCGAGCCCGAACTCTCCACTCTGCTGGCCCTGCTGGATCATCACGTAGATGGATCCTCCTCTCAGGCGGCCCTGCCGGGTCATCCCGAGCACCATCCCTGTGCTCAGCGACAAATATCGCTGTCCTCAACAGGAGCGACCGCCACTCAGGTGGCGCACCGAAGCAATGCTCCACGACATCCCGGTCCAGGTCTCTCTAGCCATCCTCGGGGAGTCCAGCTAGAATCATGTCGAATGTCTGTCTCACACCCTCTATAGCATCGTCTCGAGGGCCAACCCCTCACCCATGAGCCGCAAATCCTCCACCACGTGGAGGTGGTACCGCTACAGGTGGATGAGCGACCACCATCGCCCGCCCCTGACGAGCCACGTAGTCGGTTGGTGGTACAGGCCCAACATCTGCACAATGCAAATAAACCATCATACACACATCTAACTATAATCATAAAACAAATCACATGATATAGTATAAAACAAACCAAAAAACATACCATCTAAACTCCATCCTGTCCCGGGGCACGAGGCATCTCTGGGTCACCTCGATAGTCCATGCCGGCATATGGGAAATCCTCAATCAGCAGGGGCATCTGCTCCCACTGCTCATAGACCTCCTTCGTAAAGAAACCGCGGACACCACCGCCGCCACGAGGCATCATCTTCCCCCACCGCATCATGCGAGGCTCACTCACTAGACCATCACGAATGGGCACCCGTGGTCGCAAGGTCGGTAACCGCTCGAAGAAAAAACAACATAGAAAAGAGGCATAATAGAACTCACCTCCCTCTCAATTGGCCTTGTCCAGATCTCTCCAGACACCAGCCAGAAACATCTACCCCCAGGCATAATAAGTCCCCCGAAGAACAGAGTCCACCAGCATCGTTTGTCCCCCAGACAAACGATGTGGCGCAGCAGCACCCAATATCGACAGAACACATGCCCCAACAACCCGCATATCCCACTCACATAGTGATCGCATACTAATAGAACTGTTCTGCAAAACGACATCATCAACACAAAAAGTCTATAGCAAATCCTCCATATCTACACCTGGCGGGATCCTTGGCAACAAATCCCCCACCTCCCCTAAACGAGGCAACCCAGTCAGAAAATAAACATCCGTGAGGGTGATCTCTAACCTCTCACCCCCAATAATAAAAGCACCCTCCGTCGGCACCCATCAACTCACTAACTTGTTCAGGAGCCGTCTCATTGAACGAATAGGTGGGATCTGAGCGAACTTCAAGAGTCCGCTCACCGCCAGAGTCTGCCGCACCCCCGGATCAGTATGAATCCGCAGCATCAGATCATCATCTATCTCCCGCTCTCGCCATGAGGCCAATGGTCTCCTCAGCATCCTGCCAGAAAACAGAAGAAATTTTTAGCCCCAGCAAAAAATTTTTTGCAAAAATACCATCGCGGCTTTTTCATCAAAATCCGCCATGATCATCGCGGCCTTTCCCTCAAAAGCCGCGATGGACATCGTGGCCTCCATCCAAGAATCCGCGATGGACATCGCGGGTATTTGCCAGACAGTCGCGATGAACATCGCGACTATCTCCCATGAACTTGCGATGAACATCGCAGGTTCCAACCTCACAGTCGCGATGAACATCGCGACTGTCAGCCTAAAACCCGCGCGGTTCATTGCGGGAAAAGACCCGAAACCCGCGATATTCCACGTTGGAAGGTCAACGTGGAATTTCACGGCCTTCGAGGGCCCCCCGCTAACAAAAAATGACATAATTGAAAAGGCTAAGGCGAATAGGGTTACCTGAAACTCGCGGAATCTAAAACCAACGGTCAAATCTCCCAAAAATCGAGAAAGAGATCTGACTGCTCTGCCAAACTCGCACGTAACAATGACACGTCATATGGGCCCCACGCCCTATTTATAGAAATTCCACCATTTTTCAAACCGCCATTCCGGTCTCATACAACGTCCGTTTCTCAAACCATTGGTACCATTGGAATCAGCGCAGCGAGAACTTCATGATAGATTTTTCCTTTTCCTATTTTCATCAGGTCCATTTTTTGACCATTTTTTGGGTGCCCTCGTCGCCTCAATTTGCGTGCCGCATCGGCCGTCGTCTGTTTTGGACAAGTCTTATAGCGTCAGACTCAGTTTTCCGCGCTCATGATGATGCTTGAGATCACTTCTCGCTCTCACCCCTAGATTTTTTGGGCATTTTTCCCATGCCCCCTTGTCACCTCGGTTTGCATTCCACATCGGCCAGCGTCCATTTTTGACAAATTTTATATCGCCGGATTAAGTTTTCCGCGCTCGTGATGACGCTTGAGATCATTTCTTGCTCTCACGTCTAGATTTTTTGGGCATTTTTCCCATGCCCCCTCGTCGCCTGGGTTTGCGTGCCATATCCGCCGTTCTGCGTGGTTGACCATCTTTATATCGCCAGATTCAGTTTTCCGCACTCGTAATGATGCTTGAGATCATTTCTCGCTCTCACCCCTAGATTTTTCGGGCATTTTTCCCATGCCCTCTTGTCGCCTCGGTTTGCATGCCACATCGGTCGGCATCCGTTTTTGACAAGTTTTATATCGACAGATTCAGTTTTTCGCACTCGTGATGATGCTTAAGATCATTTCTTGCTCTCACGCCTAGATTTTTTGGGCATTTTTTCCCATGCCCCCTCGTCACCTCGGTTTGCGTGCCACATCCACCGTTCTCCATTTTTTACAGTCTTTATATCGTCGGATTCAGTTTTATGCGCTCGTGATGATGCTTGAGATCATTTCTCGCTCTCACCTCCAGATATTTCGGGCATTTTTCCCATGCCCCCTTGTCGCCTCGGTTTGCGTGCCACATCGGTCGACGTCCATTTTTCGACAATCTTTATATCGTCGGGTTCATTTTTTTGTGCTTTTGACGATGCTTGAGATCATTTCTCGCTCTCACGCCCATACTTTTCAGCCATTTTTCAAAATGCCCTCTCATTGCCTCAGTTTGCGTGCCACAACGATCGTAGCCCCCTTTCGACAATATTTATGTCACCGGATCCAGTATTCTGCACTCATGATGATGCTTGAGACCTTTTCTCGCTCCCATCATTCCTTTTTTGTTCGGTATAATTTTATCCCTTTTTCAGGCTGAGCAATCTCTTTTTACGAAAAAGGCACTTAGGGAGTTTTTGTTAAGCTCTTTTCTGACTCCTAAAACAATGAAAAGATCGCCGAGCAACCTTTCTTCCTTTCATGCTCGCTAAACGTATCTGAAAGGGCGTCTACCTGGTATAAGTATACCCCTTTTCCGGACCTCGTAAACTAATTACAAAAAAGGTATACTCTAGTCACATCGGCTAGAAGAGTTCTCCATCCGCATCATTTTATGCTTTTTCAGGCCTTGGAGACTAACTTATGAAAAAGAACACCAATACAGTCCACTTACCTCTTTCAGACTCTCTAAACATGAAAGCAACCACGAGCAATCACCATCCTGGGCTCGTAAAACCAACAGGACAGTAGTCACAACCACTGCAGAGTCTTCTTATCGTTTTCAGACTCCTTAAAAATGAAAGCACCAATGAGCACGAACAGTCCTGGGCTCACAAATCCACAGGATAGTACCATTTCAGAGCACACTTTTATACCTTCTTGGAGCTCATTAAAACTATGAAGAAGGACCCAATGGTGCTTCTCGGTGCCACAACAGATCACGTCTACTCATATGGCAGCCTCCCCATTTTGGTTGCCTTTGTTCAGAGTATTCTGCAGTATGTCACCCCGAGAACCCCTCTACAGCACCCATCAGCTTGATTCCCCCCCAGATTCAATACATACCCTTCAGTCCTTAAAAGCAATGATTCCCACACCTACAAGTCAGTTCCCTACACTGCCAGGTCAACCATGTCATCATGCTCTGAACAAAGGAAGTTTGAGTCTACCCACTATATGACCCTAGTTACTTCCCATCCCCACAAGTATGTCAGTCCTACCATCAGTACTACCACACTTCAGTTCTACAACTCGCGCTCCTATCAAGGAAACATCATTGCCTTGTTAGTTGTTGGTCTCCCTCTGTCGACGACAACCAAATTTATTCCAGAGGATAGACCTAGAGGTCCCTGTGTCTTGGACTCATCACCATTTATGATGAGTGGCTACGAATCATTTCGAGAAGAGTCCTCAGTGCCTCTCCAATTGGTTGTTTCTCACATGCTCGACTTCAACACCTTGATCGCATCGTTGAGACTCGCACAGGGCATTGGTCCACTCAGTTATTAGTCGAAGACCTTGGATACCTCCTGACTCCTCCACACTTGAGAGTCTACATATGGATACACCCAGTTACGCTTTTTCTATAGATATTCAGGTTGCGCATGGCGACAGTATTCACATGTACACCAGTTTTATACTCCCTCGAGTATACAGTCACATATACTTCCCAGAGATGGCTCACAGTCATTACGTCCCTACCGATGTTGGACACCTTCAGTTTCAGCAGTTCATCAGTTTTTCCGGTGTATCAGTGATTGAGATCAGTCATGTCATGATCATGAGTACATCCCAAAATAATGTACCCTCTGGACCATTATGATGTACCAGTATATTTTTTATGTATTAGATCCCCCTTCTTGGGACTAATTGTTATGTACATGTCTTGATACGAGCATGGGTATGCCCGCCTCGTCCATTATCAGAGATTATCCCTCATTCATATTGAGGCATGTAATATTTGTTTATTTTTTGCAGCTTCCATGGGACGCGGATCCAGTCTCCAATCGGTCTTTTCTCCTCCCCAAAACCCCAAAAAAATGACAAAATAACTATGATGTCTATCGGTCATACGATGAGCTCCTGCCCTAACACATCAGGGGGCAATCTGTCAACACCCAAAAAGTGCTCACTAGCTTATTCCCTTATTCACATGACCCATTTGTCCACCTTTCCACCATCTGAGCCTCTGAAGCCAACAAAAGGTCACCAAAAGACCTTAGTACACCCCTTTTTCCCACTCAAAAAGATTATTTTTCCTAAAAAAGCATAAAAAACCCTCAAAAAGGGTCCAAATTCCCAAAAATATTAAAAAGGGAATAAAAATATTAATTTTATTCAAAAAAGGAAAAAGGAGGGAAAAGTACCTAAACCATGTTGGTCAATACCATGTTGGTCAACTTCATTCCAAAGGTTCTAGTGCCTTTAGAAAGAATATTCACGAAGGATGATACACCTTCAAAGCCAGTGGTTCAATCTTCAGAAGATAATGTGGTAGATTGCAATATTGGTTCAGCAGAACATCCAAAGATGGTAAAAATTTCTAAATCTCTGATAGCTGAACAGAGAAATAGATATATCAAGCTTTTGAAAGAACATGTAGATGTATTTTCCTGGTCTTATCAGGAACTAAGAACTTATGATAGAGCAATTATTCAGCACAAGGTCCCTTTGAAGCCTAATGTTAAGCCTTTCTGACAGAAACTAACAAGGATCATTCCAGCTTTGTTCCCTGTAATTGAAAAAGAAATAAAGAAGCTGCTGGATGCAAGGATAATAGTGCCTCTCAGGTATTCTTCTTGGGTTGCTAATTTGGTTCCTGTCAGAAAAAAGAATGTGGAAATTAGATTATGTATTGACTTTAGAAATCTGAATAGATCATCATTAAAAGACAACTATCCTCTTCCCAAGATTGAACAGGTTTTGAAACAAGTAGTTGGAGCTCAGAGGATCTCTATGGTGGATGGTTTCTCAGGGTACAATCAGATTGCCATGCACCCTGATGACAAGGAAAAGATAGCCTTTACAGCCCCCTGGGGACATTCATGTATGACAAGATGCCTTTTGGCTTGATGAATGCTGGAGCAACCTTTCAGAGAGCCGTGGATATTGCATTTGTGGGAGAAAAAGATAAGTTTGTGGTTATCTATCTGGATGGTATTACTGTATTCTCAAAATCCGATGATGAACACTTGAAGCACTTGAGGCAAACCTTCCTAAAATGCAGAAAATTTGGCTTGTCCCTAAACCCCAAAAAGTCACATTTTGCTGTGCAAGAAGGTAAACTACTTGGTCACTTGTTGTCTACTGATGGCATCAGAATAGATCGTGAAAGAGTGAAAGCAATACTGAAGATTAGTTTACCTAGGAGTAAAAAAGATGTTCAATCATTCATTGGCAAGATAAATTTCCTGTGGTGGTTTATTCCCAACTTTGCTGAAATCATTAAAAAAATCACAGCCATGTTGAAGAAAGATCAAGAAGTAAAGTGGACTGCTGAGGCAAAGGCAGCATTTGAGAAAATCAAGGTAGCTCTTACTGAAGCACCTGTATTGGTAAGTCCTAATTTTACCAAAGAATTCCTTACTTTTTCATTTGCATCAGAAGACACAATTGAAGCTATTTTACTTCAGAAGAATAAAGAAGGATTGGAACAGCCTATTGCTTTCTTTAGCAAAACCCTCAGAGATTATGAGCTGAAGTACATTATATTGGAAAAGAAAGCTTATGCTTTGGTGAAAGCTTTGAAATTTTTCAGAATTTATATCCTTCATTCAAAAGTAATTTCTTTTGTATCTATTTCTGCTGTGAAAGATGTGTTAACTCAGCCTGATAGTGAAGGAAAGAGAGGTAGGTGGATTGCGAAGATTATGGAATATGATGTAGAGGTTAGGCCTACTAAGCTTTTCAAGGGACAAGGTTTAGCCAAGCTGTTGCCTGAATCAAATTGTCAGGCTCTGGGACTGTATGTCATGGCTGAAGAATCAGTTCCTGAAGAAGATCAAGCACTTCTGGAAAAATAAAAGATCATGGATTTTTATTCATCATTAGCCTGGTATGCAGACATTGTTCATTTTCTGTTATTTCTGCAATGTCCTGAACATTTGGATAAGAAGGCTGTCAGATCTTTAAAACTCAAAGCTACTAAATACTGGTTAGTTGAGGATCAATTTTTCTGGAAAGACCCGGGGGGGTATTTTGCTTAGGTGTTTGGATCAATATGAAATAGGAGAGGTGATTTCAGAATCTCATGAAGGTGCCTATGGAGGGCACAAGTATTGGAAAGCAACAGCTTACAAAATTTTATGAGCTGGATATTATTGGCCATCCTTGTTCACAGATGTTTACCAGCAGGTAAGAGCCTGCATTCCTTGTCAGAAATTTGCAGGTAAACAGAAATTATTGTCTTTTCCTTTAAAATTTATTGCAGTCAATGCCCCTTTTCAGTAGTGGCGTCTTGACTTTATTGGAGAAATAAATCCAGCATCTTCAGGATAGCATCACTGGATTCTGACTGCAACAGATTTTTTCACAAAATGGGTGGAAGCCATTCCCACAAGGAATGCTACAGACAAGGTAATCATGGAATTCATTGAAGAAAATATTTTGAGCTGGTTTGGCTGTCCACAGAGATTAATAACAGATAATGCAAAGGCATTCAAATCCAAGACAATGGTGGCCTTTTGTGAAAGAAATCGCATCATTCTGAAGCACTCAACTCCCTATTATCCTCAGGGAAATGGTCAAGCTGAATCTTCCAATAAGAACATCATACAGAGCATCAAGAAACTACTGAAGCATAACAAAAGGTCTTGGGATTCAATGCTGAAGTGTGCATTATGGGTAGATAGGATTACACTAAAATAGGCAATTGGGACTTCTCCATTTCAGCAAGTTTATGGTACGGAGGCAGTGTTCCCTGTTCAATTGGGGATTCCAGTGATGAAATTCCTCCAGAACTCTCAAGAGGAACCGAATGATATGCAAAGGAGAATCTTTGAAATGATAGAGTTACAGCAAAGTAGAGAGAAGGTGGATGAAAAAGCGTAGTTGTACAGATCCAAGATTAAAAACAGATTTGATAGGAATGTTAAAGAAAGTACTTTCATAGAAGGTGAGATGGTTCTAAGATGGGATGCAAGAAAGGATCAAAAGGGTAAGCATGGTAAGTTTGACAATCTTTGGTTTGGCCCTTTTCTGGTATCAAAATTTTTAGACAACAATGCTTTTATCTTGCAGTCCTTGGAAGGTGAGGAGTTGTCCAGCCCTGTTAATGGGAGATTCCCCAAGCATTTTTACAGTTTATAGGAGCATTTTCACTAATCATTGTACATACCGGTGAGTGAATTACAATAAGACTCCATAGCCCAATGGAATTTTTTTGCAGATAGATAGATAATATAACAGACAGAAGGCACTGGTCTACAAGTTCTTGAAGCCTCGCAGGGAGGTCTTCATCCCGCAGCTGGAGCCAAATGTTAAGTCAGTAATTTGTCCCCTCAAATCTTGTTTGATTTGTATTTTATTTTAGTTTGATTTGCATTTTATTTTAAGATTTTTTATTTGCTTTAATTTGATTTTACCCTCTTTTAGGAAGTTTTCTTTAGTTTTTATATGAAATTTTGGGCTTGCTTTTGAAATTCAAGTTTTAAACTTTAGCTTTGTTTTTGTTAAAGGGGTTAAAAGTCACCATATCAAATAGTGGGTTCATAAACAATGCTCTAAGTATAAGTCATATATAATCATCACTCTGGCAGCTTTAAAACCCTATGCAAAACGACAAAAAGCTGTTAAAAAGCACCAAAACAGTGTTAAAATTATTCTTGTAGCGTTGGAGCTCAAAATCACCAAAGGTGAGCTATAAGAATATCGCGACTCCAAATTCCTCCGATCTTTTAGCAAATCTTGGCACGTTTGAAATGATGAATGACTAATTACACGTTCTGGAGAATTCATTACGTGCTGATGCAGGGAACATCATGATTCCAAGTGGTTACACGTTGTGAGGAAATCGTGCTCATCATGAGCCGAGATGCAATTCCTTTCGACAGGTAGAAGTATGGTTTGAGGTAAATGTGGGATAAATTTGTCATTTACAGGCACATTCAAAGACGAAGGACTTAGTGGAGTAGTCATAACCACTAAAAAATCGGACATTGTCGCTGCTGAACAAAGGAGAGTTGTTGATGGCTTCACGGGAAATTAGGGCTTCCTAATTTCATTGCTAGCAGTTAAATTGAACGTTGAAGGACGTCTGTACATCCAAGGTGACTCATTTGACAACTCAAGTCGTGATTTTAAATAGCTGCAGTTGAGCAATTTAAAGGTATTTCCTGAAAAGCCAATATAACTGCAAATTTGGGGTCTTTTCGCTGTGGCTTACTCTGTCAAAATTGATCAAAGGAAAGGTTAAATTTTGCTTTTAAATACAATTTCGGCCAGAGAAATAGCTATTTTTGATGCTCTATCAAAGCTAAGGTTGTAGTGAGATAGAGGCAGCGAGGAACTAAAGACTTGAGAGTGTATGAAGCTTACTGTCATTTTGATACTAAGATTCCTGACAGCTAAAATAAACTGAATTTAAGAACCCTATAAGTTATTCAGTCTTTGAAGAAGAATGGTCAAGAGTGGTAAGATAAATAGAGCCAAACCTACTGATGTAGGATGGATTGAAAAAATCCTTGGGTGTGTTGAGCTGTTTCAACAAGTTGGTTGGATGGAATTTTTCAAGAAAATCGATGGGTATAATGCAGAGGTGTCCTGTAAGTTTGCTCAGGGTTTTAAAAATGACATGGTGATCTTTGATACTCTTAAATTTAGGCTGACAGTAAAGTTGATTTCAGAAGGTACAAGGATTAAGAATGAGGGTGAACCATGGTTTAAGAAACTGCCTTTTGACTTTGATCCACAAAGATATCTTTTACCAAATGTCACCCCTGATTAGAATAAAGGCGTCCTTATTCAAAATTTCAGAAAGGAATGGGTTGAGCCAATCAGAATACTGCAGAGCTATGTTACTTGCGAGGGCAGGTATGCTTATGTATACAAGTACCATTTCAGATTCCTTCAGCACATGGTGGGGGTGTCCAAGATGAACCTACCATTCTTCCTTTTGAAAAGCTTGCAGAAGATGTCCAACAGGGTGAAAGGGCAGATAGATCATTCTTCTCAATCTATCTTTCACCATGGGCTAATTAAGTTGATTATTAGCACTATTTTGCAGCATGAAGGGAAGACCTGGGATTTTTTCATCTTTTGGTCTGGCTTTGAAGATCAGAAATCTAAGAGGCAAGCAGACAAAGGTAAGGTCTTGATTGGAAAATTAGGTCAAAAGCCAAAACTTGAAGATAAGGAAGAGGTCAAAGTTGAGGAAGCATCATAGCATGTGGAGGAAGATAGTGAACCAAAACTGTTCTCAGCTAGTCCTAAAGGCAAGTATTCACTGTTTGTAGATGAGAAAGAGCAACCTGAACAGAATTTGGCACCTGCAGAGGATTCTCATGAAGAGAAAATTGTTGATATAAGAGAGGTTGATGTACCTAAGGAGAAGATTCAAGATCAACAGAGAAGCCCTATCACCATTCTCTCAGATGATGAGGGATATTTATTGGAGGAAGAGAAGCCCATCTCCAAAACAGAAGTCAAGGTTGAAACAGGAAAATAAATCCCTACTTCAGACAACAAAACAACAAAACCTAACAAAAAAAGGAATAAAATCGAAGTAGTAGAGTTGGCTGGCATCTAGCATCAAGGAAAGGAGTTGAAAATGATGGGAGAGGCAGCATCATTTTGGAGACCTAAAACTAGGTCAAAGAACAAGCTAAGACTGAACATGAAGAAATTGCTCAATCTCAAATTAAATACAAATGAAGTTACTATCCTAGATGAGGTTTCCATGGATGATAAACCAGAATTAGACAAAAAGCAGTCACAATCAAATGAAGAAGCTCCTTTAGTTGAAGCAACATGTGAGGAAAATCCTAGTATTGAAGACACTCCTGCAAACCTGTTAATTGAAGAGGCTGAAATCTTCAGAAAACTTGATATACCTTGGAAACCTAATGAGGAACAAGATCCTGCAATAGACAAATTAATTGACTATGACAGAGAGAATTTGCAGAAAACTGTTAAGCAGTACAAACATTAGATGAGTTACATGCAAGAGGTCAATGATGGATTAATGATGGCTAACAGAAGGTTGAGAGAAGACCTACAGGATGTAAAGGATCATTTTTAGGAGTTGATAGCAGAAGCGAAGGAAGCACTAAAGAGAAAAAGAGTTACTGACATACACTGCATAGAGTTGGAGAAGATAGTTTAGAACCTACAGCAGAGAAATGAGTAGCTCATCAAGAAGATAAATGACATAAATCAGGAGTAGAAAAAATCTAAGAAGAAAGATCAAGCATCAGATGGTATCGCTCTGCTGGCTGAAGCAGCAAAAGATCTATAAGTCAGTTGTTCATTTCGTTAGTTGTCACTAGTTGATAAACACATATAGTTAGTGATTTACTATTTTTAGCATATTTTGTAATTTTGTAAATATTGTACATTTTACTTTACCTCATCGAATAGGTGGAAGGCAGTTAGGGTTAGATCCCTAACTGATTTTGTAAAGATTAGTATTTAGGGAGGTTAGAAAGTCATTGAGAGGGTTCAATTTTTGGGAGCTTTCAGGAGGTCTTCAGACTGCTGTTGTCTTCAGACTTGTTCAGGAGTTAAGTACCAAGACTCTTATATGCATTTGATGATGAAATTATGAAATATATGACATTTTTCCCCTTCAGTTTTCTATGTTGGTTTCATTATTGAACTTGTTTAGTTTCTTAATTGATATATTCATTACTGGTTTATGTGTATTTGCTGGTGAATGCTTGTCTTTTATGAATGAACCTCAACATAGTGTTTCTGTTGGATCTTCTGTGATATATTATGCATCTTTATCATTTTTTGTTTATGATTTAGTTATTATCTGGCTCATGAATGTATTCCCTGATTGTTCCCAAAGCTTACAACCATTAAAAATATTTTAAACAAACCCTAAACCCTAGTTTTATTGAGTTTTACATTTGAGATTGTGTTGGCTTGTTTCTTTGGCCTTGGAAACAATTTCTGGCACAAACAGTTTCTAACACCATTTCACCCTCCATCCCCACCACCCAAATCAACATCCCAATACCAACTTCTATTGTTTCCCAAACCCCACCTTTAGTTTCAATTTCTGATATATCAACATCAACAGTGGACATGGTGGCATACTTTGGGGAGGATGTTTTAGATTCTTTGGGTGAATACTTTTACAGAAAATATAAGAAGGTTGCGGTGAATAGAGGAGATAAGAGGATAAGGGGAGGGATTGTTATGCAGGGCCATGTTCCCAACCAGGTTATATGGTGGAAAACATCTACTGATTCCCAACAAGAATCATTGGAAACTACAGCATCCATGGGAGCCTTTGCAAGGGATAATTATGATTCAGTCACCTCTTTAAATAAATAGATTGAGGCTAGGAAAGAAGAATTGCATAAAATCAGGTAGGAGCAGTCTGAAGCCAAGGAACAACATGAATGTCAACTTCAAGAGTTGAGAAATGAGCATGATACTCAGATGAGAGACCTGCAAACACATAATGAATCTCTCCAACAAAAACTACAGAAAGCACAAGTGTTGATTATTAGCTATGCTGAGAAGATCACATTACTTGAGCAGTAGCTAAAGGATTCAGTGGCTAAGGCATATGTTTCCTCCTTCTTTATATTTTCCAAGGAAGAGTGCAAGGAGTTAGCCCTTTAAATCAATGAAGATCACAAGGAACTCCTGACTGAACTATTTGAATCCCTGAATGACATATAGGAGACACACAATGTCTTTGAGAGACATTCTTCTATTCTAGAACAACATAATGATAGAAGAGAAGAATCAAATAGAGCCATAGAACATGTGAGTGATTGGAAAAAATACATCAAGGATAAGCCTGAAGACGTTCCTCTTCTGGACAATTTCAAGTTCAGGGAATTAGGATCTCTTTAAGTGCATGGGGGAATGCTTCTGAATCAATTGAGGAAACAATCCAGAAAGCATAAGTTGTGTGTGGAAGAAGATGGTATGTTGTTGATAACATAATGGTCATGCTAGATTTTCCTACTATGGACCTCATTGAAAAATCCTTTCCACCCAAGCTGAAAATCAATCAGGTTGATATCATATGTGCACATACTAGAGAGCAAATTCAATAGCTAGAGTACGTTCAGATTTCATAGGTTGAAGAATTCATCAAGAATCTCGTCAGTTAAGGATAAAGATCCACCTTTTCCTACATGCATGGAATAAGATCAATAAAAGTGAGATCATGTCTTTTACATGTAACACTTAGTTGGCATTTGAATTGGCCAAGTATCCAGATGTAGTAGAATTGTTAGATGTATGGGCCAAGTGGCGAATTTCCCTTGGCCATTCTTAGATTAGAAATATTTTGAAAATCCTTGTTTTATGGGGGATCTATCCTATGTGATTAAATGTAATTATTATTTAAGGGGTGTATATACCATAGGGGAGAGGGGAAGAAATCACCAGAGAAGAACTGGAGACGCTCTATTTCTATTGATACGTTGTAATTTCTTGCAAGCTTAATGAATCACAGCCAGTTTCTCTTTGTCATCCTCTTTGTATAATTTGTCAAATTTCTTTGATCATTTTTTATTTTTCACCTTGGTTATTAAATCAACTCTATTTTATCTTTTCAATTTAATGAATGCATCTGATCCGTAGGTTGGATTTATCTGAACTTACAATTTAGATGTTGTTATGTGTTAAGTGAATTTATTTATTTAACTCATTTATCTATTTCTGCAAATGATAAACAGTTATAGTTTCATTACTACTAGTTTTTTAATTGCCAGGCCATAACAGAACAGTATCACATATGCTTAATTATTTAGATAATATCATTCAATTGTTATTGTTTATTTTGTCTAAAGTTGTTTAATATAGATCCAATTCATATGTCTGTTTATTGGTGAAACACTTAACCAATCCCAAATCTGATTGTTCTGCACATCAAAACATATTTCTTAATTTAGATCTAACTTACTTAGATTTCCCTTAAGTAAACACTACTCACTCTTAGATATAGAACACCCATTTGATCTTCCCTTACAGGAAGACAAATCCACGAGGATCAATTCACATAAGTGCCAACGGAGGCCTAATATCCATGGGAGTCGACCACACCAAACAGTCTGGGGATAGAACTGCTCTGGCCCATATTTTTTTGAAGTCTTTCAGATTGGGTTGTCACCCTCTGTTGTTTTCCTTGGAAAACATTCCAGCACCTACTTACCTACGGCTTCAACTTGCCTATTTCCAAGCACCCACTCGACATAGTCTTGAAAAGGAATGGCCTTTTTTGTATCTCTATTATATAGATCAAGATATGCCTGATATTGTTGGGGCAAGATTTTACATGTTGCTCTCAATATTTGTAATTCATTCATAGAATTATCCTTCGGGAGTGTGACACACTCATCTTCATCAGACTCAAGGTCATAAGAATAACCCTCATTCCTTATGAAATTGTAAGAAGTGTTGCATGATGGCACCTCTTCCTCATACCACTCACATTCTTCTTCATATTTCTCATAATCATTGTACTCATAGGAGTCATCATAATAGTAATACATAACTACAAATAATTATTCAATGGCTGATATTAATGTGCAGTTGAAAGGACCATGCTCTAATACGATTGTAATGTCCCTTTTTAATAATTTGGAAAATTTGCAATTTTTGGTCAAATTTGGACCTTGGACTAGTGATGACTCAAGTGACTCCAAATGACCCATAAGGATTTCGAATTGGGTCTGAGAGTGTTTTAATGGTATTAAGACATAAAAATGAAGCTAATGGGTTCTTAAACACTAGCGAAAGACTTATGCAACTTTTATTTGAATTCGGGAGAAAATGGGGAAAATTACTAGTAATATCGATATTCAAAACCACAAGGGTAGAGGTCACTAATGGCTTCCCAAATGCAGTATGACCCTCCCAAATTTCAGAAAAGAGACATGTATTATGTAAAGGAATTCAATGGGAATCAAAATGCATAATTAATTAGTTCCGAAAGGCTATTTCAACTTCCATAAAACATATATTTGCAAACATGTTCATGATATAGGGGGAAATGAGAGATAAACACTATAACTTGCTATGAAATTTGAGTTAAATGCCCCAAGGGCCTGCATTAATGGATTTCCAAACAGCACTAAAACCACAGATATTGACTGAAACAAATTGGTTCAATACAACTTCAAACCCTTACAACAAGATATGTGGGAAAATGGCACCATTCATACATAGTTTCAATTGGATATTAGACTTGAGGTTCATATGAGAATCAAATACAGAGTGTAGACATAACATTAAAAATAAATTCATCCCCTAGGAATCCCCAAAAAAGACAGCATCTCACCATTTGCGCCATTACTCCAAGAGCAATAATATAGAGAGAAAAGAGAGAGAGATGTGGTATCAAGTTGAAGCAGAGATGGTCACGAGAAGCACTGGAAATTCAACCTACCAATGAATGTCTTCATACATCTCCAATGAGAGGTCTAAATTTCCTCTCCATTAACCAACCAGGATGGGAATCTTGCACACTCGAAATTGGCTCTAAGGCAAGAAGGATAAGCATCCACCTTGCAAGGACAAGTTAAGCTCTCTAATTTTCCAAATGAGAAATGATAAAAATCTAGTCTCCTTCTTTCTTATTGTATTTTATTAACCTCCCAATGCCTCCTTATCTTGAATTCCCTCCAAGAGACTCATCCCAACTTGAATTAGGGAGAGATTCCCATGAATGCCACTTGTCCAACTTTTCCTAGCTCTCCTCTTCCATCAATTTGAATGGGGGAATATTGGCTGCCATCAATCCCCTTGTCCGCCCTCTTGGAGGATATTTTTAGCCCTGACATGTCATATATGTCAGATGTTAGCAATCAGGTCTAAACTTTGTCCTAAGTTTCATAGAATATTCATCATTGTTGTCATATGAGTTAGGGAATCTAGCTCCAAGTGTCACAATTCTTCTAAGATTCGTCTTCCTCTTCCATGGGAGTTACTCTTCCACTCTAATTTGACCTTACATTATTCATACCATGAATAATACCTCTTAAAGTACCCAAAGTATGTTACCCTTCTTCTTGAACTCGAATTAATGAGAGAATGATGCCAAGTGTAGTGGGGAATCTTTCAACATGTGGGTCCCACAACCTCATATGTGCCCTCATGATCCAATGCCACCTTATTTTGTTTTTATTATTATTTAATTGACCCATTTAATGTGAATTTGTAAGTCTGATGTCATTTTGGTTCTTGTAGCTCCTTTATTCCAACTTTTAATGCTTCCACCCCTAACCCAGGGAACTAGTAATTTTACTCCATGATAGTTCATTTGGATGGGGATATTACAAACTTTGAATTGGTAATCTTCTCTTAATGTGACCCACATTTTCAATTTGGATATAATTTTACATTATTACTAACTTGGACATCATGCTTGGAAATTATTTGACCCTTAGCATCAATTTGAAAAACTATCATGAATATGGCCAAGTGGCTTAGGCCATTGTGACCCAATGAAAAATTTGGGGACATGACATCCTCCAAATACGCATGTTTCCTATGGAAACAGTGCGACACTGTTGGTTTAAAAGGATAAAGAGAAGCTTCTAGTAGCTTCTAGAATCCATGGTTACGCGGAGGTTTATCCCTCTGAACTAGGAAGGGGGGCACTTGATCCCCTTATCTTTTGGGATGATTCCTTAATATTCTCCCACAAATCCTTAACCTATCCTATTCCTTTAGGCCTATAAATACAATCCCTATATCCATGTCTAAGGAGGAGAAGGATAGAGTAATTAAATGCTGGTGAAATTATGCTAGAGCTTATTCCCTTTCACCCATTAGGAGGAAAAATCTTAGATATTTGAGGCTAGTACCATTTGGAAGAAGTTTCAACGTCAAATATCGTTTGTAATCTCTCCCTATGTACTTCTTATATTTACAGTAATATAAATTATTTCCATAGAAATCTTCTTGTTTTAAGATCTTTAGAATTAGTTTCTTTGACTGCTAATTTAGATTAATCCATATTTTCATATCATTGGTATTTGTATGCTTCCACTTGTTGTGCATTGTTTTCCAACTGGAGATATGAATATTCGGGGATACATCAAGCGAGGAGATAACACTATAATCATAAGGTAAGCCATTCCTACATGCCTTTTCAATTTGGTTAATCTAGGAAATATCTATGTGTTTTGCACTACTTTTATTCTAGATCTGAACCATTCAGACTAGGAAGATCAGTTAGTGTCCGCACTGACGGATTGGCTATAAACAGAGCACTTTCCTCTACTCCTGTGGAAATTAAGATCTCAAGAAGAAATAAATTGCAACCATGTCCTACTTTGATGATGATTTATATGACCTGTATGAGGATGATGAGCAATATGAAGAGTACTGCAAATAGTATGAGGAATAAAATGTCCAGGAGGTGCCTTCTACAAGTATCTCCCATCATATCACAATTGGAAGAAGAAATGATGTTTATTCTTATAGCCATATGTATGGAGAAGATGCTTGTTGCAAAGACAAAGACAACCTTTGGAAGAGCATGAAAGGAGTAAAAGTCAGCGTACTCTTGAAAAGAGTAGCAAAATATCCAAAGCTTCACTCGATGCATGTGTTTCCTACTTTATGAGAATTTTTAAATCTTCTTGAAAACGAATTTCCAAAGATATTGATCCTAAGGAAACTAAGGGGAAATGTGCATCAGCTTTCTTGAAATAGAACAAACAATGTGACTTCATGAGAGAATAAATTTGTGCAGAAGAATATAAAGAGGCATCCCTCACTGAGAAATTAGATCGGAGAGATACTACTGATGGTTGCTCAAGTTCTATAGAAGCATCGACTGATGGATTCTATGAAAAGGTACCTATTGATGGGTGCCTAAGTTTTGAGGAGACATCTATTTATGTATGTCCATCTCTCTATGTGGGTGACATAGATATACCACTTCATGAGGCTACTAAAAGTACAAATTCCACTGAAATTGAAGAAGATGAATTCCTTTCATTTAAGGAAAACATCCCAATATCGATCTTACCATCACCACAAGAGCTTCATAAAACTGATCCACTAATTGATGAGGAGGAGGTTCACTCTCAACCTTATACTTTTGAAATTGCACTCAAGATGAGTGAAAAGAAGATCAAGGAGGCCTTGCAAATTCTCCATGACACACATGTTTCAGTATCATAGTCTTTTTGGAGAGATGCTTCATTGGAAGATTCATCTTTCCTTGAAGCCATGGAGAAGATCCAGAAAGTAGTGACTACAGTCCAAGGTAATTTTTCACATATGCTTTCTGACAGAGATTATTTGTATGAGCTTGTTCATATGTTGCAGGGAACATCCTTGAAGGATGATGAAGAGATTTGCAAGCTCAATGATGAGTTCATGGACACCCAAGACTCTTTGAGAAGCACTCAAAGATCCCTCTTGGAACCCAATATGGGTATAGATAATCTTCACAAAGAGTTGTAGAGATCACACACCCCCCCCTACATTCCATCCACACATTCTCTTTCGATTGATGAAATTCATAGTTATATGGAGGAAAATCATGAGATGGTGGTTCATGAGGTGCATGATGACATGCATGTGCTTGAGGAGTTTTGAGATGCAGATGATGGGTTCCAAGCACATACTATCTTCCAGAGAGAAACTAAGCTTCCTCCTTGAGTGATTCAATCCTCCATTGAGGATTCAGAAGACATCATGTTTGATGGACCATCATTTGATGGAGTTGATGCATCCATTAGCTTAATGGATGAGGTTTATAGTGATGATATTTTGGTCCATGATCCTACATTGGTCCCATATACTTATTCCATATCACTTGAGAGGGAAGTTTGGGTCAAGAATTTATTTTTGATAGTGCTTAAAGAGGAGCAGAAGGCTCCCACATTCGCTTTAGTGGATTCAATGGCAACACCTTCGTAGCAGTTGCAGAGGCATCTGATGACTATATGTTATGCCTCCATGTATAGAGGTGCATGGGATTTCCACCTATATTCATTGAGTGGATCATATGATGGAGTTTGGAGATTTTAACCCTTGGACCGATGGCAGAGAGTTGAGCCATTGGGAGCACTCACATAGGGAAGCATATTTCCAGTTGGATCATTGGGTTGGAGTGTCTCTTCTTTTCCTATTTGGGAGAAAAGACACATGAGTGATATTCCTGCTTGCATCTATGGAGACTTCTTGGCTACATTTTACACTTTTTGTGAGCAGCATGGACATCCATGGACTTTCGATGATGCCTACTTTATTTGTGATTGGATAGGGGGCTTTCACCCTTGTCATTGGAACAACAATGTTTGGATTTTTATTACTTGTGTGCATTGGGCATATGAAGTATAATATTATTTGCATTTTCTTGGGGAGTTTGAGGTAGAAGAGAATGACAAACAAGCACATGTTCATTTCCAGAGAGATTATGAGTTGCCTCTAGGTGGTATTTGCACAGTTTCATAGGAGGCACGTGATCTCACTTTGGTTGATCCAACCATGATGGATGACTATTACAGATATTTTGTTCAACATTATGCCTCCTACACACATATGGAAGCTAGCATACATAGGGATGAATATTGGGTAAGGAGAAGGAGGCTCCCACACACTTTATTGATGGTTTGATGGTTAGAACTTGGAGTTTGATAAGCGCAATTGTCCCTTATCAGTTAGATGAATATCAACAGAGGAACATATCTGAAGTATCCATCATGCATAGAAGTACAGGGGAGTTCCACTTGAGCCAGTTAGGTGGAATAAGTAGCATAGTAAAGAGTTGTTGCACCAAAGTGAATATGGTACATGGGGAAGCTACAAGCTTTCCATCCAGATCACTCAGATGGAGAATGCATTCATCCACTAATTGGGTGGATAGATACATGAGGGAGTTGATTACCCTAAGGGGTAAGTTTGTTGCTTGCATTAGTGGAAATTTTATGGACATATCATTCATATTTTGTGAGCAGTTATATAGGATTTTGTGTTTTTTATGTGATGTTTTCAGTATACACTAACCATTTGATGAATGCTTAGAAAGTACGGCAGGCACTTTACTATTTACCTTTAATTTGAATCCTACCTTACCCTCTACCGTTACCACTAAACCACCTACCCCATGAACCCAACAATGACAAAAAACAAAACAACAACGAGCTAGACGACCCACGCCCCCCAAGCAGGAAGTAGAGGGAGGAAAAAACATGCAATAATGACAAGACAAGAACGCACAAGTCACTAGATGGACATGGAATTGTTACCTATGTCTTATGGATGGAAATTACCATGCTAATTTTCACATGGAACATAACAAGTTTCATACTTGGTTGTAGAGACTCATAGAGGTTCAGTTTTGCATTGGAAGTGATGAACTTCCAATATGGTGGAAATATATAGACATCCTCCATGATGATATATTCTTCTTGTTGATCATGATGTTTGGAAGGATGTACCTGAGATAGTGGGACCCTAGAATTATTTGGGATGATAGTTTTCCACAAGTAACAGTGACATCAGTATACATGTGGCACGAATAGTGGGATCCTGGCACTCAGTTATTACGGAATAAATTAAATCAGAGTGGTGCGACAGAAACTAGGTGAGCCCTTATATTTTTTCTTGGAATTGAGGATTCCAATTCCAGACAGCTTGAAACATATTTTGAGGAGTGAAGTCATTGGTTGGCTTCATAGATTGTTGGATTTGGTTTCTTGCTTGAGGAGAAGCAAACTTGGGAGGGGAGAACTCTCATGTTCCCATTTTTTCAGCACCATGAAGCAGCCAATGTCACTTCAAACCCCATGGATCCTAGTGAGAATTTTGAATTAATTAATTAATGAGAGGTTAAGTTCTAAGGAATTAATTATTTAGGAGGTATTAATTTTATTTTCTTAATTTTGGCATGCACTTAGTGGAAGATATTTATCATTAATGAATAGTTATTTTTAACGAATAAAGTGGAAAATGATTCATAAGGGCACATTAGAGGATAAGGTTTGACTAAGAGATGGATTGTAAAAGAAGAAAAGACGAAAGTAGTTAAAAGCTAAGAAAGTAGGAAAAAGAAGGAAGAGTTTGCACAAGGAAAAACAGTAGTAAAGCTCAGGAAACGAAGAGTAGAGTAGAAAAGAAGATAAAAGTAGAAAGCAGGATAAGGCAGAAAATTAGGAAAAAGAAGGATAGAAAAGCAAAAGCAGGATAAATAAAAAGCAAAATCAAAAGCAGAAAGCAAGCCATCTTTATTCTCTCCTAAAAATTATTAATTATGATTTTATTATTTTTCATGAGAGAAGTCTAGAAAGAAATATCTATTTTCAAGGTTCAAAACATATAAATCATGGATTACTTTCCCAAGGATCAAACCAACCTATAAAAGAATAAGTGTGCACCACTTGCCCATCTTTTGACAATTTGTGAATTGGATTGAGTGCAATTTTGCCTCTGTGACTTGGGAGATGTGCCCCTAGTACAAGTTGGGAGATGTACCCTTAATTCTTATGAGAGGATGATGGCATCCAGTATTCATCATTGATTTTATTTCAGGTCTTTAATTCTAATCCAGTGGTTGGTGTTCTCGTTGCGTTGTTGAACTCCTTCATTTAGTAGAAATAGTGTTGAAGAGCTGAAATGGAGGTTATGTTTTTTTATTTTGTGAGAATTTATGGACCTTGAGACCTATTCCATTGTATTATTAGAATCGTTTCTAGTAGGAAAAACGTTTTGTTTCATCAAAAAATGTGTCTGGATGAGCAAGTTATGACCATTTTACTAGATCTGGGGGTTCTAGCTGAAAAGAACGCACCATTGCCTTTCTATCTAGTTTGGTTAATGCGACTTGTGAGAATCCTGAAGCTTGGTGTGCCTCTAATGACAATCCAAAATCTCATTTACATCCTACATATTATATTTATTTATTAGACTTCTCCTTCTTACTCTTCTTTGACCATTCTTCTCCAATCATTGTAAAAATCTAAGAATTGATTACTCCATGTAATGTCAAAGCTAGGAAGCTTCTGTGTATTTCTTAATAAGATCAGTTCTTGTTTGGTGCTGCTGTTTATTTCATTTATGATTCATATTAAATATCATAAGAATAATTTTATAGCCTTAGAGACTGTTTAAGCTCATATTTCTTAAGACTAGCTCATTATGCATTTATATTTTACTAGGTTTTCAGTATTTTAACTAAAAGTTATTTGGATGCTCATTTTCAGTTCTTTCGGTCAACATAGGTTCTTAGGATATTGATGAATTCCATCCAATAATCAGACTGAGGATTCATGGTATTCTCTTCCTATTTGGGAGAACCTGTAAACAAACTAGTTGAGCAATCCTACATAGCGCTCTTCCTCCTTTTGTCTCCAAACTCTTCCAAATAATCCCAAAACCTACATAATTATTTTCCAACAGTATACTGGGGGTTAATTACCTAATATCCACCCTTTATTTTCCTTCAAGTGTAAGTGGAAGTCTCTAGTATGCATATGCGGGTGTGCCCAGGAAGCCTTGGAGTAGACTTCAGCGGAAGCTGTTGTTGAAACATGAATGGCCCCAGTACCTTGTGCATAAGATTATGAAGCTGGCCTTGATTTTTATGATTATGTTGTTTCACACTCCTTAAATTATTTTTCATATCCAAAAAATTCCAACTATCAAGTGTTGGGTGGGTTAATCAGTAACCAAGACTAGTTTCTTCTTGACAAGTTTCAGTTTTGCAAATTCATGATTTAAAATTTTTGTGACTTAGTTAATATCCTTGAAATATTATTTGGGGATATTACATTCAAGGACCAAAATTCATTGAGTTATAATAAAAAAATTGTTAATAGGAGCCATTGCAGTCATAATATTTCCTTTGTTGTTGGTTTCATTGCCCAATACATGCAAACACCCCATGAAGTTCATTGGAAAACAACAAAAATGATATTTTAGTTTATATGGGGTACAATTTAGTTTGGGATTCATTATAGTTTAGGGGGGATCCTTTGTTGGTTGGTTTCCCTAATTCAGATTGGGTTGACGACCCTGATGATCGGAATTCTATTGGAGACTATGTTCTCAATCTTGCTTCTAGACATGTCTTTTGGGATTGTGTTAACACCCAAAAAGTCCTCACTAGCTCATTCCCTTATTCACATGACCCATTTGTCCACTTTTCCACCATCTGAGCCTCTGAAGCCAACAAAAGGCCACCAAAAGACCTTAGTACACCCCTTTTTCCCACTCAAAAAGATTATTTTTCCTAAAAAAACATAAAAAAACCTTCAAAAATGGTTCAAATTCCCAAAAATATTAAAAAGGGAATAACAATATTAATTTTATTCAAAAAAGGAAAAAGGAGGGAAAAGTACCTAAACCATGTTGGTCAATACCATTTGGTTTCCACAAAACCGCAAATGGTATTCCCCACCACCAAAACCTATAAAAAGGTGATAGGGGCTCCTCATTTCACATCCATCCATCTTCCTATCCTCATGCTGCCAAAATCTCCCTTGAGTATTTGGCCATTGTAGCAACCTTGGAGAAAGGACCCATTGGAGATTGGAGCTGCTCACCATTGGAGCCATTCAACAACCTTCATCACTTGGAGGTATTGTTATTGCAAGCATTTGCTTGCCCCATTGTCAATACAAAAATTATTTTTTTATGTTTCTTGTTCTTGTTTTTTTAATTCAAAATTGCACATGCTAGTTTAGTTTAGTTTAGATTTAGTTTATTGTTATTTGCTTTATAATGAAATTGCTGCTACTAGTTAGCAGGTGCCCATAGCACTAAGCTTGGTTGCAAAACCAAGCCAATAGTTTTTTTGCGACTCCGCTGCTTTTTGAATCTTTAGATCTCACTTTTGCTTTAAATCTTACTTTTTGATAGTATTTGTTATTTTAATTCATAGATCAGCCACCGTAGACAGCAGATCCATTGCTATTCTAGATCTTGGCCCATTTTTTAGCCATTAACAGCCCGAAATTCTTAATTTTCGGCGTCATTTTTCAGCATTCGCGTATGGCTTTCGCCTCGCGGCTTTTCTCCCAACAGTCGCGTGGCTCATCGCGACTGCGCGGTCGTTTTCCGCGCGGTTCACCACGGCTTCGCGGCCATTTAGCGCGCTGCACATCGCGGCTCCGCAGACCTTTTCCGCGCTGCACATCGCGACTGTTTGACGAAATCACGCGCTGCACATTGCGGCTTCGCGGTCAAAACCCGCGCTGCACATCGCGGCTTTGCGGTCAAAACTTGCGCTGCCCATCGCGACTATGCGACAGAAACCCGCGCGGTCCATCGCGGATTTTCTGTCAGAACCCGCGATGCTAATTTTTTCATTCGGCCGAATCGTTTAAAAAATTATTTTCTTACTGTATTTTCTGCCCACATAGCACATTTTCTAGTATTAGAAATCCTGCTTATTTTACAGCCATAGAAAAATTTTACTATTTAGAATGCACATGTGAAAAGTCTTTTTAAAAATTTTCAGAAATTGAAAGAAGGATCTATTTTTGCATTTTATCTAGATTAAAGTTTTTTGCTGTTTGCTTCTTTAATATTTTGCCCATAACAATTATTGAAAACGAAATCCATTTATTTTGAAAAGAAGTTATATTATTTGCTTTCCTGTTTGAAAAATCCTTTGTTTTTTGAATAGTCCTTGAAAAGCATTTAATTTCCATTTATTGAAAAAGTCATAATATTTGCTTTTTATTTCAAAAGATCCTTTGTTTTTTGAATACTTAGCATTTACTTTTTCAATTTCAGTTTAAAATATCACACGTGCACCCACTCAAACACTAATTTTAAACTGAGCCTTAAAACTTACCCTAATTTCAACCCACTTTTAACCCCACTTGGGGAACACTAAAAGAACTTTGTAGCTAGGTAGTATTGAGGGGATAGGTGTTCCAATAACACCCCTCAGTTATTACATCTGAGACATAGTTGTTGTCCTTTAGGGAGCTAAAATCTCTTAGTATTTATTGGCACGGTCACAACCGGTTTATGGGAAGGCCTCTCCCCTAGGAGGGTTGAAGTCGCGAGGATGGTTCCGGAAGCCTGAGTGGAATACCGAAATCCATTCAGTAACCGAAGGGCTACCATTCGCAGTTCTCGGAATATCCCTGTATTGGGATATTGCGATCAAGGACCAAACGGCAGATTTACCTTTTCTCGACGTGTCATGAACGGAGTATCCTAGTAGCCCTTCTTTAGGATTGATTACCTGGTGTCCCTCCCGGTAGGGGGATATCTAGCCGTGGAGTCCACACTCAATATTGTCTGACTTGGATTTCATCACCTTGAAGAGAATATAGTTTGTTGATTCACAATACTTTTAGTTAGGTGTTTGCATGATTCAACCCACCTTTGGTCTAGTTACACCTATTTTTTCTAGAAGCTATTTGCATGTTCGTACTCTGACCATTTGTTGCATCCCTCCACTTATTGTAGCACAGCTGCTAGAATAAGTGCCTTTTTTGAGGTTGATTTTGTTGGCCTGAGCGCCTTCATTTTCACTCCCCTTCTTGCACCCTTGGTTGCATTAGGGTTTGGAGTTTTTTATACATTACCATTTTATACATACAGATTGTTTACACAAAAACTTATTTTCTCACCATTGAGAATTTTAGATGCTCTCGTTGTCTACAGGGAGAACTCCCACAGTTCAGTCTACTTGGCTCGCCACGTCACCGACGCTGAGCCTTATCCCTTGACTCGACACATCGTCGGTCATCCAGATAGTCATCCAATTCTGACACGCCTCACTTCACGTCTAATTCTGAGGCAGAATCCGAAAACCCCCCTGTGTTATTCCCAACCAACCATATGGTTGGAACACCATTTGACCCACTCTTTACCAACACCATAGGTGAGACATCTACAGACCCTTCTGCTGCGGTGCCATCCATGGCAACCACCACCCCCCTAGGTATGCCTAATATGGCAGACACTCCACATTTAGGAATTCCCAACACAGGGCCACCTCCTGTTATAGGAATTCCCAACATAGGGCCACCACCTGTTATGGGTATGCCCAACATAGGGGTCACACCCCCTCTGGTTTCTACAAACCCTATCCCAGGAATCCCTACTGCTATTCCTAACCCAAGCAACCCATGTTGCACTTGGAAGCGCTGGCCCATACCAGACCACACCTATTGGAGTACACATACCTTCAATACCTAGCATACCTTTAGGTGCTACTGGACCCCTACATCATACCACCATGACTAGGCATGTCCCAGTCCCAGTCACTACATCTGCTAGCTTACCGTACATGGCAAGTCTGAACTTGCTAGACTTAGCCAGGCTCACCAATGACCCTATCAGACACGATCGTGCGTGGCCTCACATGCCCACCAAACTCCCCTCCGACATCCCTAAGTTTGAGGGCAAGGCAGGTGAGGACCCCCAGAACCATATCATGTCCTTCCATCTATGGTGTTCCTCCAACTCCATAGTGGATGACTCTGTCCGCCTCCGTCTATTATAGCGCACCTTCACTGGCTCTGCAGCCAAGTGGTATATCGAGCAACCCCATGGGACGCATTCCACCTTTACCTCCCTTGCCTCGACCTTCCTGCATTTCTTCCAGTTACCTGTCTGCTACGATGTGGGCATTGAGATCCTACTATCTTGCAGACAGAAAACGACCACCCACATCACTGACCACATTCATGAGTGGCGTCGACACCGAAGCCTCTGTAAAATCAAGTTAGATGACCGTATCTTCCTAGATTGGTTTCTAAAATCCCTCCTCCCTCTCATTGCGAAGGATGTTGCATCCGAAAGACCCCAGTCTAAAGAAGAGGCCATCCTAAAATCCCAACAGTTTGATCTCATTTACGCCCAGTCGGGTTATCTGTATACCATTATACCAGACGCCCCTCGGGGCGAGTCATCCCAACATGATGCATCGGGGGCATCCCATGCCGCTGATGGCATCATTGGTCGTATGGCCTCGCATCCCCAACCCTTTTCCATTGCACATCCTAGCCATGGTCCCAACCTTTCGCAGGCTACATATCAGTCTGGAGCAACCAGTTCTTATGCTCCCATGGCACAGCACCACCATACCCATGGACCTTCATGTCCACCTCAGTGTTTTGGTCATGCACCACATGCATACGCCCCCCCTACTGCACCTCAACTAGTGTACTATCCACAGCAAGTTGTGGCAGCTAACCCAACACCTCCAATAGCTTAGGGTTACCAACAACCCCAGCATGTATCTGGTCCACTTCCAACCCCACCGGTGTATTATCCACCACAACCTACTCCCGCACCTGCGGCGACCCAAAATCCTCCCACTGCTCAAGGGCAAGTGTACACACAGCACAACCAACCCCAGAACCAAAACAACCAGCGCAACCAAGGTGTGCAACAGAACCGTGGTAGAGGTCGTAACAGTGGTAATAGCCAACAACATCAACAAGGTCCTCCACCTCCAAATCCTCCACAGAATAACAATGTTGCTCCTCCCAACCGCAATCCGGATCAGAATACCAAACAGCCTAGAAATAATAACCTCAGAACAAACCACCCTTGTTCCATCTGCGGGGTCTATGGTCATTACATGCATTCTTGACCACATTTGGAGCGAGCTCGGAAACTCTGGATCAATGATGCCCATCGTCATGGGCAAGCGGCTCCTCAGCTGCCACCCAACCCTCCACCACTACCTCAACATCAACCTTTGGTGCTGCAAAAACCCTTTCCAAACCAAGGTGTAGTGAACATTCAGCCGTTAGCTCCCCCTCATGGCAACGTGCCACCACAACAGATCACTTATGCAGCCCCTGATCAAACCATGTTCGATTCAGGTACTCACCATTTGTTGATGATGTCAACTGCCGATTCTAACCTCCAAACTCGTCAGAACCAATATGGCTCCACCTATGAAGCCCCTCCCGCCGACAAGCACACTAACGTTAATCCCACAGATCAAACGTTACGTATACCTCTGGCTCCACTTGATGGCACTTCCAAAGCACCTCGCTTCCCACTTCGTCGCATCAACAGTAATCCCAATGCTCATGCTGCGTCGAATTACAACATTGTCGATGACTTAGCCCAGTCTCGTGCAGCCATGTCTGCTTTAGAAGTTTTGAAAAACTATCCTTCGCAGCGCAAGAATTTGCTCTCTGCCATTGGCGCCACTGACCCCAATGATTCACAGCTGATTGCATTCGATTTAGACCAGTCTAAGCCACGACTGCCTTCCTCTTTAGCATTCCAAGTTTCCGTTTCTGTTCGGAATTTTGTCATCCATTGGTGCATCATCGATGATGGGGCTTCTACATGCGTCATGTCCACATTCGTTTGGCAGAAGTTGGGATCCCCTACTCTCCAGCAGTCCACCACTGCGTTGCGAGCCTATGACGGCCGTTCGGCACAACTCCAGGGTCTCTTACCTAATGTCCCCATCCAACTGGCTGGGAAAACCGTACTCATTGACATTGAGGTCATCAATGCCCAACTGGACTATAACCTTTTACTTGGTCGCAACTACATGTATGCCATGCAGGCGGTCGCCTCATCAGTTTTTCGTACCATGCAGTTCCCCCATGAGGGACGCGTGGTCAAGGTCGACCAACTCACCTATTACAATCCCAAGGCACCCGCCACACCTGAAAATGTTCTCCCCATGGTTGAACAACATGTTTGTGGTGTAAATACCTCATTCGTTTCCTCAGTGGGAACCGGACTATACTCCGACGCACCGATGACTTCTACCTTCCAGGCCATTCCACCACGGTCACCGGAGACCCAAGTCGCTAACCTCTGCACTCTTTCACAAACACTCGGTAATCAACCCTCCTTATTACCCAAACCACCATTGGTCCCTAGTCACATTGGGGTTACACCCATCCACACAATCCCCTTTCTATTTCCTCATTCGGGTGTAGTAAGCACCCCGATTATGGCTACCCTTAGTCTCCCCGGGTTAACATTGGGATTAGCCGTGTGGTATATTACGCCTCCCGTTCCCCCTTCGACACCAAATTTCATCCTGCAACCGGTGCAACTCATTGTTACTTCTACCCAACCACCTCCCGGTATCAATACTCCTTCGTCATCGACGAATCCCCCTCCACTCATCAGGCCCACTGGGGGCAGAGGCCCACAACCATACACTGCGGTACCCCCACCCAAAGCAGTTAAACCTCCCCCAGTATTCCGTGCTCCTCCAAAATGCTCATTGTGTGATGAGTTAGGCCATCCAACCCATCAGTGTCCACAGTTACCTGCATTGCACGAACACATGCAAATGTTGGACGACGACCCCAACATCCCGGTGGTCAAACTAGATCCAAAACCCATGCCTCGTGATAAATCACTGCGTACCAACCACCCATGTGCGATATGCGGTATTTACGGCCACTACTCCCATCACTGTCCTGACATCCCAGATTACAGAGCAGCCCTCTACGAGATGAACAATTTGGACCTTGAGACGGCACCCCCTACTATTGAGGAAATCTACCCTCCCGCATCATCCTCATCCGGAGAGATTAACACCATCTACATGATATCTTCGACTACCACTACCTCATCACTTGATTTGACCACTCAAAGCTCCCGCAATGATGAAGAGGTTATCGAGACTGCTACTGCCCTTGATTATCCTAGGGAAGACATGCACCATCGTCCAGACTTTCTCCCGGAAGAGACTTCATCCATCACCGCTACCCAATCCGCGGTTGAGTCCAAAGATTTCCTTCCCACTAGAGTCGACTGGTTAAAGGATCCGATAGCCGATATTTCTCCCGTCATCCACATTGACATCTCTGACCCACTTGGTGCCCTTCATACCATTACATTAGGAGCCTCCCACAGTGAGCATGAGATCGGAGAATACCAACGACTGTTCCAAGAATTCACTGATGTCTTTACTTGGTCAGATACCGAAATGCCTGACCTTGACCCCTCCATTTATACGATCTCCATTGGATACCCCTCTGTGCGGTCGGCCCCTCCCACTGATCCCGTTCACACCCATGTTCCACTCTGCTACGTCGGTTTCGCCGATGGTGCAAGTCGTTGGTCCCCCAATCTGGCCTCCGCAGCTTGGGTGATATATTCCCCTTCACATGAGTTGATCCACATCGACGGAATGTGTTTGGGTGCCGCTACCAACAACCAGGCTGACTATGATGCCGTGACCGGTCTCTTGGCCACAGATCTCCAAATGAGCATACGTCGAGGTGGCCCTGCCGGGTCATCCCGAGCACCATCCCTGTGCTCAGGGACAAAAACCGTTGTCCTCAAAAGGAGCGACTGCCACTCATGTGGCGCACCGAAGCAACGCTCCACGACGTCCCGGTCTAGGTCTCTCTAGCCATCCTCGGGGAGTCCAGCTAGAATCATGTCGAATGTCTATCTCACACCCTCTATAGCATCGTTTCGAGGGCCAACCCCTTTCCCACGAGCCACAAATCCTCCACCACGTGGAGGTGGTACCACTGCAGGTGGATGAGCGACCACCATCGCCCGCCCCTGACGAGCCACGTGGTCGGCTGGTGGTACAGGCCCAACATCTGCACAATGCAAATAAACCATCATACACACATCTAACTATAATCATAAAACAAATCACATGATATAGTATAAAACAAACCATAAAACATACCGTCTAAACTCCAGGCCTGTCCCGGGGCACGAGGCATCTCTGGGTCACCTCGATAGTCCATGCCGGCATATGGGAAATCCTCAATCAGCAGGGGCATCTGCTCCCACTGCTCATAGACCTCCTCCGTAAAGAAACCGTGGACACCACCGCCGCCACGAGGCATCATCTGCCCCCACCGCATCATGTGACTCTCACTCACCAGACCATCACGAATGGGCACCCATGGTCGCAAGGTCTGTAACCGCTCGAAGAAAAAACAACATAGAAAAGAGGCATAACAGAACTCACCTCCCTCTCGACTGGCCTTGTCCAGATCTCTCCGGACACCAGCCAAAAACATTTGCCCCCAGGCATAATAAGTCCCCCAAAGAACAGAGTCCACCAACATCGTTTGTCACCCAGACAAACGATGTGGCGCAGCAGCACCCAATATCCGCAGAACACATGAGGGTGATCTCTAACCTCTCACCCCTAATAATAAAAGCACCCTCTGCCGGCACCCACCAACTCACTAACTTGTTCAGGAGCCGTCTCACTGAATGAATAGGTGGGATCTCAGCGAACTTCAAGAGTCCGCTCATCGCCAGAGTCTTCCGCACCCCCGGATCAGTCTGAATCCACAGCATCAGATCATCATCTATCTCCCGCTCTCGCCATGAGGCCAATGGTCTCCTCAGCATCCTGCCAGAAAACAGAAGAAATTTTTAGCCCCAACAAAATTTCTTTTGCAAAAATACCATCGTGGCTTTTTCATCAAAATCCGCGATGATCATCGCGGCCTTTCCCTCAAAAGCCGCGATGGACATCGCAGCCTCCATCCAAGAATCCGCGATGGACATCGCGGGTATTTGCCACACAGTCGCGATGAACATCGCGACTATCTCCCATGAACTCGCGATGAACATCGCAGGTTCCAACCTCACAGTCGCAATGAACATCGCAACTGTCAGCCTAAAACCCGCACGGTTCATCGCGGGAAAAGACCCGAAACCCGCGATATTCCACGTTGGAAGGTCAACGTGGAATTTCACGGCCTTCGGGGGCTCGCCGCTAACAAAAAATGACATAATTGAAAAGGCTAAGGCGAATAGGGTTACCTGAAACTCGCGGAATCGAAAACCAACGGTCAAATCTCCCAGAAATCGAGAAAGAGCTTTGACTACTCTGCCAAACTCGCACGTAACAATGACATGTCATATGGGCCCCACGCCCTATTTATAGAAATTCCACCATTTTTCAAACCGCCATTCCGGTCTCATACGACGTCCGTTTCTCAAATCGTTGGTACCATTGGAATCAGCGCAGCGAGAACTTCATGATAGATTTTTCCTTTTTCTGTTTTCATCAGGTCCATTTTTTGACTTTTTTTGGGTGCCCTCGTTGCCTCGATTTGCGTGCTGCATCGGCCGTCATCCGTTTTGGATAAGTCTTATATCGTCGGACTCAGTTTTCCGCGCTCATGATGATGCTTGAGATCACTTCTCGCTCTCACCCCTAGATTTTTCGGGCATTTTTCCCATGCCCCCTTGTCCCCTCGGTTTGCATGCCACATCGGTCGACGTCCGTTTTTGAGAAGTTTTATATCGCCGGATTAAGTTTTCCGTGCTCGTGATGACACTTGAGATCATTTCTCGCTCTCACGTCTAGATTTTTCAGGAATTTTTCCCATGCCCCCTCGTCGCCTCGGTTTGCGTGCCATATCCGCCGTTCTGCGTGGTTGACCATCTTTATATCGTCAGATTCAGTTTTTCGCACTCGTAATGATGCTTGAGATCATTTCTTGCTCTCACCCCTGGATTTTTTGAGCATTTTTCCCATGCCCCCTTGTAGCCTCGGTTTGCGTGCCACATTGGTCGGCGTCCGTTTTTGACAATTTTTATATCGCCGGATTCAGTTTTTCGGGCTCGTGATGATGCTTGAGATCAGTTCTCGCTCTCACGCCTAGATTTGTTCGGCATTTTTTCCATGCCCCCTTGTCACCTCGGTTTGCGTGCCACATCCACCGTTCTCCATTTTTGACAGTCTTTATATCATCGGATTTAGTTTTCCGCGCTCGTGATGATGCTTGAGATCATTTCTCGCTCTCACCTCCAAATATTTCGAGCATTTTTCCCATGCCCCCTTGTCACCTCGGTTTGCGTGACACATCGGCCGACGTCCATTTTTCGACAATCTTTATATCGCCGGGTTCATTTTTCTGCACTTTTGATGATGCTTGAGATCATTTCTCGCTCTCACACCCATACTTTTCGGCCATTTTTTCAAAATGCCCTCTCGTTGCCTCGGTTTGCGTGCCACAACGATCGTAGCCCCCTTTTGACAATCTTTATGTCACCGGATCTAGTATTCCGCACTCATGATGATGCTTGAGACCTTTTCTCGCTCCCATCATTCCTTTTTTGTTCGGTATAATTTTATCCCTTTTTCAGGCTGAGCAATCTCTTTTTACGAAAAAGGCACTTAGGGAGTTTATGTTAAGCTCTTTTATGACTCCTAAAATAATGAAAAGATCGCCGAGCAACCTTTCTTCCTTTCATGCTCGCTAAACGTATCTGAAAGGGCATCTACCTGGTATAAGTTTACCCCTTTTCCGGACCTCGTAAACTAATTACGAAAAAGGTATACTCTAGTCACATCGGCTAGAAGAGTTCTCCATCCGCATCATTTTATGCTTTTTCAGGCCTTGGAGACTAACTTACGAAAAAGAACACCAATAGAGTCCACTTACCGCTTTCAGACTCTCTAAACATGAAAGCAACCACGAGCAATCACCATCCTGGGCTCGTAAAACCAACAAGACAGTAGTCACAACCACTGCAGAGTCTTCTTATCGTTTTCAGACTCCTTAAAAATGAAAGCACCAATGAGCACGAATAGTCCTGGGCTCACAAATCCACAGGACAGTACCATTTCAGAGCACACTTTTATACCTTCTTGGAGCTCATTAAAACTATGAAGAAGGACCCAATGGTGCTTCTCGGTGCAACAACAGATCACGTCTACTCATATGGCAGCTTCCCCATTTTGGTCGCCTTTGTTCAGAGTATTCTACAGTATGTCACCCCGAGAACCCCTCGACAGCACCCATCAGCTTGATTCCCCCCCAGAGTCAATACATACCCTTCAGTCCTTACAAGCAATGATTACCGCACCTACAAGTCAGTTCCCTACGCTGCCAGGTCAACCATCTCATCATGCTCTGAACAAAGGAAGTTTGAGTCTACCCATTATATGACCCCAGTTACTTCCCATCCCCACAAGTATGTCAGTCCTACCATCAGTACTACCACACTTCAGTTATACACCTCGCGCTCCTATCAAAGAAACATCATTGCCTTGTTAGTTGCTAGTCTCCCTCTATCGATGACAACCAAATTTATTCCAGAGGATAGACCTAGAGGTCCCTATGTCTTTGACTCATCACCATTTATGATGAGTGCGTATGAATCATTTCGAGAAGAGTCCTCAGTGCCTCTCCAAATGGTTGTTTCTCACATGCTCGACTTCAACACCTTGATCGCATCGTTGAGACTCGCACAGGGCATTGGTCCACTCAGTTATTAGTCAAAGACCCCGGATACCTCCTGACTCCTCCACACTTGAGAGTCTACATATGGATACACCCAGTTACACTTTTTCTATAGATATTCAGGTTGCGCATGGCGACAGTATTCAGATGTACACTAGTTTTATACTCCCTCGAGTATACAGTCACATATACCTCCCAGAGATGGCTCACAGTCATTACGTCCCTACCGATGTTGGACACCTTCAGTTTCAACAATTCATCAATTTTTCTGGTGTATCAGTGATTGATATCAGTCATGTCATGATCATGAGTACATCCCAAAATAATGTACCCTCTGGACCATTATGATGTACCAATATATTTTTTATGTATTAGATCCCCCTTCTTGGGACTAATTGTTATGTACATGTCTTGATACGAGCATGGGTATGCCCACCTCATCCATTATCAGAGATTATCCCTCATTCATATTGAGGCCATGTAATATTTGTTTATTTTTTGCAGCTTCCATGGGACGCGGATCCAGTCTCCAATCGATCTTTTCTCCTCCCCAAAACCCCAGAAAAATGACAAAAGAACTATGATGTCTATCGGCCATACGATGAGCTCCTGCCCTCACACATCAGGGGGCAATCTATTAACACCCAAAAAGTGCTCACTAGCTCATTCCCTTATTCACATGACCCATTTGTCCACTTTTCCACCATTTGAGCCTCTGAAGCCAACAAAAGGTCACCAAAAGACCTTAGTACACCCCTTTTTCCCACTCAAAAAGATTATTTTTCCTAAAAAAACATAAAAAACCCTCAAAAAGGGTCCAAATTCCCAAAAATATTAAAAAGGGAATAAAAATATTAATTTTATTCAAAAAAGGAAAAAGGAGGGAAAAGTACCTAAACCATGTTGGTCAATACCATTTGGTTTCCACAAAACCGCAAATGGTATTCCCCACCACCAAAACCTTTAAAAAGGTGGTAGGGGCTCCTCATTTCACATCCATCCATCTTCCTATCCTCATGCTGCCAAAATCTCCCTTGAGTATTTGGCCATTGTAGCAACCTTGGAGAAAGGACCCATTGGAGATTGGAGCTGCTCACCATTGGAGCCATTCAACAACCTTCATCACTTGGAGATATTGTTATTGCAAGCATTTGCTTGCCCCATTGTCAATACAAAAATTATTTTTTTTATGTTTCTTGTTCTTGTTTTTTTTAATTCAAAATTGCACATGCTAGTTTAGTTTAGTTTAGATTTAGTTTATTGTTATTTGCTTTATATTGAAACTGCTGCTACTAGTTAGCAGGTGCCCATAGCACTAAGCTTGGTTGCAAAACCAAGCCAACAGATTGTAAGAAACAATAATCTCTTGATCTTTCTTCAGTAGAAGCAGAGTGTCAAGCTACAGTTAATGCAAATCAAGAAACCTTGTGGCTTCGACGTATCCTTTTAGTGTTTGGATTTGTGTAACCACATTTAAATACCCTATGGTGTGATAATTAGAGTTCCATCTAGATCACCCAATGTCTAGTTCAACATTAGCGCAACAAACGCATTGAGTTTCATACGCACTTCATCAGAAAGCTTGTTTGGGATCGCATTCTTGAAGTTCTCTTTTATGCATGCTTTATTGTTTTTGGAATGCATTTCAGAATAAGATGTGTTTTAGCTAATAATATCTAGGGTTTTTTTGTACTTTCTATATATTCTAGAGGAATTTCGGTAGAATTACCGAAAGTGCAGACTTCATGCTACCAAAACCATAGAAGAAAACATATGACTGGAACTGCAGAGAAGACTATATTAATAGAACTACAAAAAAGAATCTGGAATTACTAGATGTGCAGACTACATGCTACTGGAACCATATAGAATACCATATTTCTATAAATACAGAGAAGATTATGGAATTAATGGAAGTGATGGCTACATGCTACCAAAAATCTGTAAAATGTATTTTTTTTGGCATTTAATGTAACAATATCTCTTTGAGACAATTTACAAACACATCATGTGAATGGTTTCAACACATTTTACACATTTTTACACATTTTGACAATATCTCTTTGACACATTTGACAAACACTTTATGTGCAAAGTTTTTAAGTCTTATTAAGACATTTTTCAAGAACATTTTGTGCAAGGTCTGGAACAATGTTTCAATGGGAAAATATGTTTCCAGCAGCATGCATTTTGAATGCAAGTGACAATTTACAATATACACCTTTAACTATTTCACACCACTAACTGAATTTTATTCATAATCAGAGCATTAAATTCTTCAACTCAAAAATTATACTGCAGAATTGTAAATTTCCAATATTAAAATGCAGCTATAGGAATTTCTCCGTAGCATGGTATTTAAAACATGGTACCTAACAGTTCCTTTCAAGCACTAACTGTTTTTTAAACTTATTAAGGTGTCAAAATATGCCAATCATAAATGCATTTTGAACCTCTAGTCACTCAATAATTTTCACAAGTATTTGGAATGCAAACTCAGAAATATAAATCAACAAGAAATTAACTCAAGGAACCACTCAAAATTTGAACTTGGACTTCTAGCAAGAAAACCAAGGGTGTGGCTCAAAAATATAAATCACTTACCCCAAAAATGGGAAAGAAATTATGAGAAATAGAATGAAATCCATGAGTGCTTTTGTCAAACACTTTACATGTAAAATTCAGAATTTTAATCCAACAAGGAAGATCACAGGAAAAATTCTCAACAAATGAAATTGATAGGAAATTGGCCATAAATTTAAACTCTAAATCATTAAGCAAATAATTCAACTAATCTTTAGTAATAATTTATAGTGGCTTATCAGACAATTCCAAAGACATGGCCAATAATTCAACTAGGAATACATAAATCCAATAACATTTCAATGCACAATTTCAGCAGTAGAACTTATCTTGATGATTGAGAAGCTACACAACTGACTTTGTTTGAGGAACGTACCACCCAACCACAGGATTCCTTGTTCATCAATCTCTCAAAAAGGTGTCACCCCCATGCTAATACCATGAACCCACAAGGAGTAATATGTTTCTCTCTGAATTCTCCCTTTCAACTCTATCCCCGAGAAGATCTCCTTCAGATTCTTGGATGACAAACATATCAGTAGAATAAGTAGAATGGAATTATGAACAGGTTGAGGAATGACATTAGAAAGATGAAATAAGGATGGTGAAGGATGTTAGAATATCTCATCATTCAGTTTTGTGCTTTCCATGCATTTTTGCATGCATGCATGCATCCCAGTTATTTGCATGCATCCCAGTCACCAGTTTGATGCCTCCAACACCTTGTCCCCAGTTTTCCAGCACCTGGGAGCTTCTTTCCTTGCATTTTTATCCCTCCTAGTCAGTAAGGCACCCAATTCTCACCTACCACCTGAGAAAGGCGCACTTCTTCACCTACCACTCAGTTCACTTCAGTTAGTTGAGTTCTTTCCTTGATTTAAGGCTTGATTGACTCCTCAACTGATTGTATACCTCGGTTGGACCCCCAGCGAGACTAGATTTCCTATTTTGACTCCAATTAGCTCCCCATGTGCCCTCCACTGAGCCTCCTTCATTCAATTAGTGCCTCCATGTGCCAGTTACACATACCACACTTAGTTAGACTCAATTTGACACCTGGTTGATCATTACTTGTGCATTGATGACTCCACTGATATGATGATGAGGACTCCTAGTTGGAGCCAAGCTATTCCATGCAGTATTTCGAATGACCTCCTCGGTTAATTCGAATTCACTCAGTCATTGTGACTGCATCTTGTATTGTATTCTACTTCTTAGTTCAATAGAGCACTGCTGCAAGTCTTTTGCATAGTTTACACTTATTTTCTGAGTTTCATCTCTTGTAATTGATTTACTTGTTTAATTAGATATGTTGTGCTTAATTTCACATGGTATCAAATCCATAGAAGGGACAAGACTTCTTTTCTGCAAGTGTTCTACATGAAGATTGAGTGATTTTTGCTCAAAAATATCAGAGTTGTGGCACGCATTCTCTCTTGTGCATTTGCTATTGTTAACACCCAAAAAATGCTCACTAGCTCATTCCCTTATTCACATGACCCATTTGTCCACTTTTCCACCATCTGAGCCTCCGAAGCCAACAAAAGGTCACCAAAAGACCTTAGTACACCCCTTTTTCCCACTCAAAAAGATTATTTTTCCTAAAAAGCATAAAAAAACCCTCAAAAAGGGTCCTAATTCCCAAAATATTAAAAAGGGAATAAAAATATTAATTTTATTCAAAAAAAAGAAAAAAATGAGGGAAAAGTACCTAAACCATGTTGGTCAATACGATTGGTTTCCACAAAACCACAAATGGTATTCCCCACCACCAAAACCTATAAAAAGGTGGTAGGGGCTCCTCATTTCACATCCATCCATATTCCTATCCTCATGCTGCCAAAATCTCCCTTCAGTATTTGGCCATTGTAGCAACCTTGGAGAAAGGACCTATTGGAGATTGGAGCTGCTCACCATTGGAGCCATTCAAACAACCTTCATCACTTGGAGGTATTGTTCTTGCAAGCATTTGCTTGCCCCATTGTCAATAAAAAAATTATTTTTTATCTTTCTTGTTCTTGTTCTTTAATTCAAAATGCACATGCTAGTTTAGTTTAGTTTAGATTTAGTTTATTGTTATTTATTTCTATTGAAACTGCTGCTACTAGTTAGCAGGTGCCCATAGCACTAAGCTTGGTTGCAAAACCAAGCCAACAATTTTTTGGCGACTCCGCTGTTTTTGAATCTTTAGATCTCACTTTTGCTTTATATCTTACTTTTTGATAATATTTGTTAGTTTAAATCATAGATCTGCCACCCTAGACAGCAGATCCATTGCTGTTCTAGATCTTGGCCCATTTTTTAGCCATTAACAGCCCGAAATTCTCAATTTTCGGCGTCGTTTTTTGGCATCCGCGTACGGCTTTCGCCTCGCGGATTTTTGCCAAACAGTCGCGCAGCTCATCGCAACTGCGCATCTTTTTTCCGCGCGGTTCACCGCAGCTTCGCGGCCATTTAGCGCGCTGCACATCGCGGCTTCGTGGACCTTTTCCGCGCTGCACATCGTGACTGTGTGACGAAATCCCGTGCTGCACATCGCGGCTTCGCGGTCAAAACCCGCGCTGCACATCGCAGCTTCGCGGTCAAAACCTGCGCTGTCCATCGCGACTGTGCGACAGAAACCCGCGCGGTCCATCGCGGTTTTTCTGTCAGAACCCGCGATGCTAATTTTTTCATTCGGCCGAATCGTTTAAAAAATTAATTTGTTACTGTACTTTCTGCCCACATAGCACATTTTCCATTATTAGAAATTATGCATATTTTACAGCCATAGAAAAATTTTACTATTTAGAATGCACATGTGAAAAAGTCTTTTTAAATATTTTCAAAAATTGAAAAAAGGATTTGATTGCATTTTATCTAGATTAAAATTTTTACTGTTTACTTCTTTGATATTTTTGCCCATAGCAGAATTTTAAAAGAAAGCCATTTATTTCGCAAAGAATTTTTATTATTTGCTTTCCTATTTCAAAAGATCCTTTGTTTTTTGAATAGTCCTTGAAAAGCATTTAATTTCCATTTATTGAAAAAGTCATAATATTTGCTTTTTATTTCAAAAGATCCTTTGTTTTTTGAATACTTAGCATTTACTTTTTTAATTTCAGTTTAAAATATCACACGTGCACCCACTCAAACACTAATTTTAAACTGAGCCTTAAAACTTACCCTAATTTCAACCCACTTTTAACCCCACTTGGGGAACACTAAAAGAAGTTTGTAGCTAGGTAGTATTGAGGGGATAGGTGTTCCAATAACACCCCTCAGTTCTTACATCTGAGACATAGTTGTTGTCCTTTAGGGAGCTAAAATCTCTTAGTATTTATTGGCACGGTCACAACCAGTTTATGGGAAGGCCTCTCCCCTAGGAGGGTTGAAGTCGTAAGCATGGTTCTGGAAGCCTGAGTGGAATATCGAAATCCATTCAGTAACCGAAGGGCTACCATTCACAGTTCTAGGGATATCCCTGTATTGGGATATTGCGATCAAGGACCAAACGACAGACTTAACTTTTCTCGACGTGTCATGAACGGAGTATCCTAGTAGCCATTCTTTAGGATTGATTACCCTGTGTCCCTCCCGGTAGGGGGATATCTAGCCATTGACTCAACACTCGATATTGTCTGACTTGGATTTCATCACCTTGCAGAGAATATAGTTTGTTGATTCATAATACTTTTAGCTAGGTGTTTGCATGATTCAACCCACCTTTGGTCTAGTTACACGTATTTTTTCTAGAAGCTGTTTGCATGTTGGTACTCTGACCATTTTTTGCATCCCTCCACTTATTATAGCACAGTTGCTATAATAAGTGCCTTTTTGAGGTTGATTTTTTGGCCTGAGAGCCTTCATTTTCACTCCCCTTCTTGCACCCTTGGTTGCATTAGGGTTTTGAGTTTTTTATACATTACCATTTTTACACATACAGATTTTTACACAAAACTTATTTTCTCACCATTGAGAATTTTAGACGCTCTCGTCGTCTTCAGGGCCAACTCCCAGAGTTCAGTCTACTTGGCTCGCCACATCATTGACGCAAAACCTTATCCCTTAACTCGACACATCGTCAGTCAACTAGACAGTCATCCGATTCTGACACACCTCACTTCACATCTGATTCTGAGGTAGAATCCGAAAACCCCACTACGTTTTTTCCAACCAACCTTATGGCTGGAACACCATTTGACCCACTCTTTACCAGCACCATAGGTGAGACATCTACAGACCCTTCTGCTGCGGTGCCATCCATGGCAACCACCACCCCCCTAGGTATGCCTAATATGGCAGACACTCCACATTTAGGAATGCCCAACACAGGCCCACCTCCTATTATAGGAATCCCCCACACAGGGCCACCACCTGTTATGGGTATGCCCAACATAGGGGTCACACCCCCTCTGATTCCCACAACCCAGATTCCAGGAATCACCACTACTATTCCTAACCCAAGTGTAACCCATGTTGCACTTGGAAGCTCTGGCCCACACCAGACCACACCTATTGGAGGACATATACCTTCAATCCCTAGCATCCCTTTAGGTGCTACTGGACCCCTACATCATACCACCATGACTAGGCATGTCCCAGTCCTAGTGACTACATCTGCTAGCTTACCGTACATGGCAAGTTTGAACCTGCCAGACCTAGCTAGGCTCACCAATGATTCTATCAGACACGATCCTGCGTGGCCTCACATGCCCACCAAACTCCCCTCAGACATCCCTAAGTTTGAGGGCAAGGTAGGTGATCACCCCCAGAACCATATCATGTCCTTCCATCTATGGTGTTCCTCCAACTCCATAGTGGACGACTCTGTCCGCCTCCGTCTATTACAGTGCACCTTCACTGGCTCTGTAGCGAAGTGGTATATCAAGCAGCCCCATGGGAAGCATGCCACCTTTACCTCCCTTGCCTCGAACTTCCTGCAGTTCTTTCAGTTACCTGTCCGCTATGATGTGGGCATCGAGATCCTACTGTCTTGCAGACAGAACACGGCCACCCACATCATTGACCACATTCATGAGTGGCGTCGACGACGAAGCCTCTGCAAAATCAAGTTAGACGACCGTATTTTCCTAGATTGGTTTCTAAAATCCCTTCTCCCTCTCATTGCGAAGGATGTGGCATCCGAAAGACCCCAGTCTGAAGAAGAGGCCATCCTCAAAGGCCAATAGTTTGATCTCATTTACGCCAAGTCAGGTTATCTGTATACCATTATACCAGACGCCCCTCGGGGTGAGTCATCCCAACATGATGCGCCGGGGGCATCCCATGCCGCTGATGGCATCATTGGTCGTATGGCCTCACATCCCCAACCCTTTTCCATTGCACATCCTAGCCATGGTCCCGACCTTTCACGGGCTACATCTCAGTCTAGAGCAACCAGTTCATATGCTCCCATGGCACATCACCACCATACCCATGGACCTTCATGTCCACCTCAGTTCTTTGGTCATACACCACTTGCATACGCTCCCCCAGCTGCACCTCAACCAGTGTACTATCCACAGCAAGTTGTGGAAGCTAACCCAACACCTCCAATAGCTCAGGGTTACCAACAACCCCAGCAGGTATCTGGTCCACTTCCAACCCCACCGGTGTATTATCCACCACAACCTGCTCCCGCACTTGCGGCGAACCAAAATCCTCCCACTGCTCAAGGGCAAGTGTACACACAGCACAACCAGCCCCAGAACCAAAACAATCAGCGCAACCAAGGTGCGCAACAAAACCGTGGTAGAGGTCGTAACCACGGTAATAACCAACAACATCAGCAAGGTCCTCCACCTCCCAATCCTCTGCAAAATAACAATGCTGCTCCTCCCAACCGCAATCCGGATCGGAATCCTAAGCAGCCTAGAAATAATAACCTCAGAACAAACCACCCTTGTTCTATCTGCGGGGTCTATGGTCATTACACGCATTCTTTCCCACATTTGGAGCGAGCTCGGCAACTCTGGACTGACAATGCCCATTGTCAAGGCCAGGTGGTTCCTCAAACACCACCCAACCCTCCACTACCTCAACATCAACCTTTGGTGCTGCAGAACCCCTTTCCAAACCAGGGTGTAGTGAACACTCAGCCGTTAGCTCCCCCTCAGGGAAATGTGCCACCACAACAGATCACTTATACAGCCCCTGATCGACCCATGTTTGATTCAGGTACTCACCATTTGTTGATGATGTCAACTGCCGATGCCAACCTCCAAACCCATCGGAACCAATATGGCTCCACTTCTGAAGGCCCTCCCGCCGACAAGAACACTAATGTTAATCCCACAGATCAAACGTTATGTATACCTCCGGCTCCACTTGATGGCGCTTCCAAAGCACCTCGCTTCCCACTTCGTCGCATCAACAGTAATCCCAATGCTCGTGCTGCGTCGAATTACAACATTGTCGATGACTTAGCCCAGTCACTTGCAGCCATGTCTGCTTTAGAAGTTTTGAAAAATTGTCCTTCGCAGCGCAAGACTTTGCTCTCTGCCATTGGCGCCATTGACCCCAATGATTCACAGCTGATCGCATTCGATTCAGACCAGTCTGAACCACGACTGCCTTCCTCTTTACCATTCCAAGTTTTCATTTCTGTTCGGAATCTTCTCATCCATCGGTGCATTATCGATGAAGGGGCCTCTACATGCATCATGTCCACATTCGTTTGGCAGAAGTTGGGATCCCCTACTCTCCAGCAGTCCACCACTGCGTTGCGAGCCTATGACGACCGTTCGACACAACCCCAGGGTCTATTACCTAATGTCCCCATCCAACTTGCTGGGAAAACTGTACTCATTGACATTGAGGTCATTAATGCCCAACTCGACTATAACCTTTTACTTGGCCGTAGCTACATGTATGCCATGCGGGTTGTTGCCTCATTTGTATTTCATACCATGCAGTTCCCCAATGAGGGACGCGTGGTCAAGGTCGACCAACTCACCTATTACGACCCCAAGGCCCCCGCCACGCCTGAAAATGTTCTCCCCATGATTGAACAACCTGTTTTTGGTGTAAATACCTCATTCGTTTCCTCAGTGGGACTCGGACTATACTCCGACGCGCAGATGACTTCTACCTTCCAGGCCATTCCACCACCGTCACCGGAGACCCAGTTCACTAACCTCTGCACTCTTTCACAAACACCCGGTAATCAACCCTCCTTGTTACCCAAACCACCATTGGTCCCTAGTCACATTGGGGTTACACCTATCCACACAATCCCCTTTCTATTTCCTCCTTCGGGTGTAGTAAGCGCCCCGGTTATGGCTACCCTTAGTCTCCCCGGGTTAACATTGGGATTACCCGTGTGGTACATTTCGCCTCCCGTTCCCCTGCCGACACAAAATGTCATCCTACAACCGGTGCAACCCATTGTAACTTCTACCCAATCACCTCCCGGTATCACTACTCCTTCGTCATCGACGAATCCCCCTCCACTCATCAGGCCCACTGGGGGCAGAAGCCCACAACCATACACTGCGGTACCCCCACCCAAGGCAGTTAAACCTCCCCCCGTGTTTCGTGCTCCTCCAAAATGCTCGTCGTGTGATGAGTTAGGACATCCAACCCATCAGTTTCCATAGTTACCTGCATTACAGGAACACATGCAAATGTTGGACGACGACCCCAACATCCCGGTGGTCAAACTAGATCCAAACCCCATGCCTTGTGATAAATCACTGTGTACCAACCACCCATGTGCGATATGCGGTATTTACGGCCACTACTCCCATCACTGTCCTGACATCCCAGATTACAGAGTAGCCCTCTATGAGATGAACAATTTGGACCTTGAGACAGCACCCCCTACTATCGAGGAGATCTACCCTCCCGCAACATCCTCATATGGAGAGATTAACACCATCTATATGATCTCTTCGACGACCACTTTCAAACCAGAACCCCTCGATTTGTGGTCTGACTAATTCAATACTGATGAGAAAATTCTAGAAACACTCATTGCACCCGACTACCCTTGGGATGATATGCATCATCGCTCCTACTTCCTCCCAGAGGAGTCTACATCCACGGCATCTGACCAGCTATCCGTCGAATCGAAATATTTCATACCCACTAAGGTCGATTGGTTAAAGGATCCCATCCCAGCACCGGATGCCTTCGAAGAAGGGAACATGTCCAACATTTCCCCCATAATACAAATTGATATTTCCACCACACCTGGTGTTAAGTCAGTAAATTTTTCTGCATTTTTAGTTTTTTCTCTCCAAATTTTGGTTTGTTTTTTGAGTTTACCTTAGTTAATTGTTGGTTTTCAGTTTTGGTTTTTTGCCTTCTTAAGAATCTTATGAATGCTTGAATAAAGTTTGAGCCCAGTCCTTTCAGATTTCATTTGATTTTGGTCATTTTTATATTGAAAGTGGGTCAATGTGAGTTATATATTCAAAAGGAGAATCAATAATGACTTTAGAGAGTAGCTAAACTAGTGTCCTAAACCAAATAGCTGCCAAAATCTCCGACAAGTTGGCAAAAAAGTTAGAAAATTGCTAAATTTTGGTTAAAAGATATTCTTGTAGCGCTACACCAAAGTTTAACACAGAGTGCGCTACAGGAATATCGTGGCATGAGTTTTTTGTAAATTCTCGATCTAATTTCAATCATCATGAAGAGTGTGAGTATCTAATCGCATTGTGTGAAGTGTTTAACACGTGTATGCAGCATTTTGAGCATGATGTTAGTTGGTTGATAATCACGAAGAGAAGACAAGGGCATCATCACAGGTTATGCGGGTTCAGTTGCACAGAGACCAGCCAATTCCGGGTTTAGCTGTCAAGTTTCCCTCGTCACACGCATCATCACTAAGGAGCTAGTGTTTGAGGAGGAAACTTCATTGTTGAACGTTGGATTACGTTACTGTGGAAGGAGACAGCTGTGATTCTGGCGCCAGCAGAAATTAGGGCTTTTGAATTCGTTCACCTGCAGCCAAAGAATTGTTAGGAGGACACCTGTGCTCGAAGAAGAACAGTATTAACACCCCAAATTGAAGACATTACGCCACGATGGAGGAGTAATTGACAGGTATTACGTATAACCCTTATAGCTGGAGAATTTGGGTTTTTGCTGCTGCGTGTTCTTCTGAAAAAATTGGCCGCTGGGAAGGATGTAATAGAATGAAAGGATGAAGAATTCATCACTGGAATAGTTACCTGAAGCCTGATAGGAGGAATTTGCATGACTGTTTCTTTTATGACCTAATCAGAATAGGGCGTCGAAAAAAAACTCACAGAATTGTCTGTAGAACTCAGTTTTTGTTTACACAGAGGGAAGTCTGCTAGCTTGATACAGGTGTTACACAGGGAGGTTTGTAAATTTGTGCAGGGGATTTAAATATCATTGAAATTGTTATAACCTGCAGTATTATTTGCCCAGAAAACAGCTTATAAGATATTTCTGAAACCTAAAACTAGACTGTTCCAGTTCCTTGAAAAGAAAGATATGGGAAAAAACAGTAAAAGTGGTAAGGTTAATAGGGCTGAACCCACAGACTTGACATGGATTCAAAAACTTCCAGATTGTGCAGAGCTGTTCCAACAGGCAGGATGGTTGAAATTCTTCAAGAAGATAGATGGTTTTAATGCTCAAGTATCCTGCAATTTTGCCAAAGGACTTAAGAATGAAATGATCATAATGGATCCTTTAAGATTCAAATTGACTGTAGATTTAATTTCAGAAGCCACTGAAATTAGTAATGAGGGCGAGCTCTGGTTTAAGAAGTCTCCTTTTGAGTTTGATCCTCAAAGATACTTATTGCCCAATGTTGTTCCTGACTGGAACAAAGGTATTATCATACATAATTTCAAGAGGGAATGGATTGAACCTATAAGGATTCTTCAGAGTTATATAACTTGTGAAGGGAGGTACTCATTAGTGTTCAAATACCATCTCAGGTTCCTACAGCACATGGCAGGGGTGTCTAAAATGAATTTGCCATTCTTTTTCTTCAAAAGCTTGCAGAAAATGTCTAGCAAAATTAAACAGCAGGATGATCATACTTCTCAATCATTGTTTCATCATGGTCTCATCAAGTTAATCATCTCTACAGTGTTGCAGCAGGAGGAAAAAACTTGGGACTTCTTTTTGTTTTGGTCAGGGATTCATTCTAAAGGAGAAGACCAACAACCCAAAAGGCAAACTGATAAGGGAAAAGTAATGGTACAAAAGTTGGGGTATTCAGCTAAACCTGCAAACAAACATGGAATTAAAGCTAAAAAGGAAACAAAGCAGGTAGCAGATGAAGGACAGACTGACAGTCAGCCTCAGGAAATTTCACAGCACAATAAAGTCAAATTTTCATTATTTGATGACAAAAAGGAAAAGGAAATTCTTGAAAAGAAGTCATCATCTATAACAGTGGTTCAAGAAGAGAGGAAAATTGATATCAAAGTTATTCCTGTAGCAAAGGAAGAAGTCCAGAATCGGCCCAAAAGCCCCATCACAGTCCTCTCAGATGACGAGGGCTATATGTTAGAGGAAGAGCAGTTTATTCATGAGATCAAGGTTAAAGCTGAGATTAAAGAAAATCAAGCTATAGCGAACAAAACAACCAAGCCTAAGAAGAAGATCAAAAAGCTAGAAGTGGTAGAGTTAGCATCTATCCAATATCAAGGGAAGACACTAAAAATGATGGGAGAGACAGCTTCTTTGTGGAGACCTAAAACTAGGTCTAAAACAAATTAAGATTAAGTATGAAAAAGTTGGTAAATCCGAAATTGAAGACTGATAAGGTGAACATCTCTGATGAAGAATCCATGGAGGAGCAGTCAAAGAAAAATGAATTGCATTCAGTTAAAAAAGAGGATTTTGGGTCTGTAAAGGTAACAGGTGAAGAGAGCTCTAAATCCATTGTTGAAAACAATTCTGGAAAATTGTTAACAGAAGAGATTAAATCAGCACAGGAAATAGATGTTTCAAACCCTATCATTGAAGATATTGCTATAAAGCCATTGACAGAAGAATTAATGTTTAAGAAATTTGATATGTTTTGGAAACCAAGTGAAGATCAGGATGCAGCAATAGAAAAACTGGTTAATTCTGACAAGGAGAATTTGAAGAAGGTGGTCAAACAGTACAAGCATCAAATGAACTACATGCAAGAAGTTAATAATGGTCTAATGTTGGCAAATAGGAGATTGAGAGAAGATATTCAAGATACTCATGATAATTTCAGGAGTTGGTGATTGATGCAAAAGAGGCACTCAGAAGAAAAAGGGTTGCTGACAGGAATTGCTCAGAATTAGAAAAGACAGTTCAAACCTTGCAACATGAAAATGAACACCTACACAAAAGGATAGCTGAGCTGGAGCAAAAGCACAAAAGAGTGAAGAAAAGATCTTCAGGTCCAGATGGCATAGCTTTGCTAGTGGAGGCATCGAAAGAGATCTAGGGTAGTTAGGTTCATTTAAAGCTTTTTGTTAAAGATTTGCTATTTTTAGCAAAATTGTAATTTGTAAAAATGTAAATGTTATTTTACCTAATCTAGTCATTCGATGGAGGATTAGTAGGAGATACCCTAACTGTTTTTGGGGGATGAAAAACTATTTAGAGAGGGAGAAAAGACATTGTAAGGGTTTGAAATTTTGGAGAGCTAGAGGAGGTCTGCAAACTGTGTTTTCATCCAGACTTGTTCACTGCTAAGTATTGCAAACTCTCATATTGCATTTTTGATGAAACTATGAATATATGACTCCTTATTCCACTTCTGATATGTGTTGGCTTCATTTTAAACTTATACAGTTTCTTGATTGACAATTTCATTTCTGGTTTTAGGTATAATTTCCAGTGGTGCTTGTCTTTTATTGAATGAACTTCATTGCAATCTTTTGTTGAATTTCTGAGATATATATGCATCTTCATAGATATATGTATGTGAATTAGTTTTTACTTATCTGTTGAATGTATTCCCTTATGCTCTTGAAGTTTTCTAACCAAAACCTACAAAACAAAACCCTAAAAACCTAGTTTGGATTGATTTTATTCTTGAGATTGTGTTGGCTTGTTACCCTAGCCTTAGTAACAATTTCTGACACAAACACCTGGGAAACTTGAGCTCATCTCACTGGGTGCATCTTGCACTCAAGCAGAGACTCAGGCATACAAAAAACTTTTTCAAGAATTCTGTGATGTCTTTTCCTGGTCCTATACCGAGATGCCTAGTCTTGACCCTGCCATTATAGAACACCACATTGACACATGGCCTGATGTCCCCCCAGTTCGTCAGAAACAGCGACCCATTCATCCTTCCAAGCTCCCCGCTGTTAAAGCCGAGGTTGAGAAACTTCGCGAAGCAGGATTCATTTATCCTATTCCTTATACCACATGGGTTTCAAACCCCGTTCCCGTCAACATAAAACAAGGCACCCTTAGAGTATGTACTGACTTCTGTGATTTAAACCGCGCTTGTCCCAAATACAATTTCCCTACGCCATTCATTGACCAACTCATTGATGCATGTGCGGGACATGAAGTCCTATCTTTCATGGACGGTTTTTCCGGATACAACCAGATTCAGATTCGTAAGGAGGATCAGTATAAGACTGTCTTTACTACCCCATGGGGCACCTTTGCCTACCATGTCATGCCTTTCGGCCTCAAAAATGTTGGTGCCACCTTCCAGCAGGCCATGACCTATTATTTTCACGACTTGGTCCATATCCTGCTGGTCTATCTCGATGACCTTACAGCTCGTTCCCGGAAACGATCAGACCACCTTCACGATCTCCGGCAAGTTTTCCTGCATTGTTGCAAATATAAAATCCGCTTGAACCCACACAAGTGTGTCTTTTGCGTTCCTGCCAGCCGTTTGTTGGGTTTCATTGTTTCCCAGGATGGAATTACTGTTGATCCCCTGAAATTCAAAGCCATCTTAGACCTTCCCTCTCCGTGCATGCTTCGGCAACTCCAGAGTTTGCAGGGGGGGTCCAATTTCCTTTGTCGCTTCGTGCCTGATTACGCCACCAAAGTTCACGGATTCTTACGCCTACTTCGCACCCACATACCCTTTGTTTGGAATGAGCAAGCAGACACGGCATTCGAAGCCCTCAAGAAAGCTCTCACACAAGCCCCCTTGATCTCCCCTTCGGATTTCTCTCAGGACTTCACCCTTTACGTCTCGGCATCTGAACATGTTGTCTCCAGAGTCTTGGTCCAAGAAGATGCCTCTCACCAAGAACATGTCATTTATTACGTCATCCAGACCTTGTCTGGCCCACCCCTACGTTACCCATACGAGGAAAGCTTAGCCCTAGCTGTAGTCTTTTCCGTCCAAAAATTACGACACTACATTCTGCTCGGTCATACCACGGTCGTCACCGACTCCAACCCTATGGTCTATCTCCTAAACCGGCGGCTCCTACAAGGCCGTGTTGCTAAATGGGTCATTATTCTCCAGGAATATGACCTCACTTTCAAAACTCCCAAGAGCACCAAATCCCTCGCGCTTGCCCATCTGATCACTGACCTCCCATCCTCTTCGTCATCGCCCGCTATCCAAACGGATCTGATTGACGATCACATCTTCATTATTTCATTTGACGACCCATGGTACGGTGACATCCTAGTTTACCTCCACACGCAGAAATTTTGACCCCACATCGATCGTGACAGATGTCATCGTATACGTCACCACGCCCCCTGATACCTCTTGTTAGGGGATGTGCTTTATCGACGTGGCGTTGATACCATCTTACGACGTTGCCTATCCCATAGTGAGGCAGAACAAGTCCTCAATGATTGTCATAGCGGTGCCTGTGCAAGCCATTTCTCCGGCATGGCCACCGCCCAAAAGATCATTCGTGTAGGTTACTTTTGGCTGTCATTATTTACTGATTGCATCACCGCAGTTAAACATTGCCAAAATTGTCAACTTTTTGCCCCTAAAGCAAGAACCCCACCCGCCCCCCTTCATCTAGTCGTTACTGTCGGACCATTCTGCAAATGGGCCATTGACTTCCTTGATTGCAATCCCACGTCAGCCAGCGGTCACAAACATATTATTGTGGCCGTCGATTATTTTACCAAGTGGGCGGAGGCAATGCCAACTTACAATTGCACAGCCGAAACCGCTGCACGATTCTTTCTCAACCATGTTATCGCACGTTTTGGAGTGCCAAAGCAACTTGTATCAGACCACGGCTCTCACTTCGAAGATGCCATCTGGAAAGAATTATCCACCTTACTGAAATTTGAACACCATTTCTCCTCTACCTACTACCCCCAAGGAAATGGCCAAGTCGAAGCGATAAACAAAATTTTGAAAACCATCCTCCAGCGCACTGTAGACAAACACAAGTCAAATTGGCACCACATGCTCTTCCCGACATTATGGGCATACCGCACATCGACTAAAACCGCCACCGGTTTTACCCCTTTCCACTTAGTTCATGGTGTCGAATCTGTCCTCCCCATTGAGTGCCAGATTCCAACCCTACATATGGCCGTTGAACTCTTACCGGACACTGCCCCAATTGAACAACGCTTACTACTCCTGGAATAGGCCGATGAAGATCGGCACACAGCCCTTCAAAACATGGAAGCAGCCAAGAACCGATCCAAATTGAATTATGATAGACATGTCCACCCAAGAAATTTTTTCAAAGGGGACCTTGTCCTCGCTTATGATCAGGCTCATGAAAAAACCGGGAAAGGAAAGTTTGTGTCCATGTGGCAAGGCCCATATATTATACACACTTGCCTCGGACAGGGGGCATACATTCTGACCGATTCAGAAGGCAACCCCCTCCACAACCCACACAACGGGTTGTACCTCAAATGATTTTACCCATAGTAAGCCGCATGGACCCCACCGTCCTTTGGATAACTTCATGACAGTTCTTTCCTTTTCCAGTTTTTACCAGCTCCATTTTTTGATCATTTCCCATGCCCCCTTGTCGCCTCGGTTTGCGTGCCACATCGGTCGTCGCCCATTTTTTACTAGCCTTATATCGCCAGATTCAGTTTTCTGTTCTCGTGATGATGCTTGAGATCATTTCTCGCTCTCACGTCCAGATTTTTCGGGCATTTTTCCCATGCCCCCTTGTCACCTCGGTTTGCGTGCCACATCGGCCGGCGTCCATTTTCGACAATCTTTATACCACTGGATTCAATTTTTCACGCTTGTGATGATGCTTGAGATCATTTCTCGCTCTCACGCCCATACTTTTCGGCCATTTTTTCAAAATGCCCTCTCATTGCCTCGGTTTACGTGCCACAAAGGCCACAGACCCTTTTGACAATCATTATGTCACCAGATCCAGTTTTCCACACTCATGATGGTGCTTGAGACCTTTTCTCGCTCTCATCATTCCCTCTTTGTTCGGTATAATTTTATCCCTTTTTTGGGCCGAGCAATCCCTTTTTACGAAAAAGGCACCTAGGGAGTTTCTGTTAAGCTCTTTTCTGACTCCTAAAACAATGAAAAGATCGCCGAGCAATCTTGCTTCCTTTCATGCTCTCTAAACGTATCTGAAAGGGCGTCTACCTGGTATAAGTTTACCCCTTTTCCGAACCTCGTAGACTAATTACGAAAAAGGTATACTCTAGTCACATCGGCTAGAAGAGTTCTCCATCCGCATCATTTTATGCTTTTTCGGGCCTTGGAGACTAAACTTAGAAAAAGAACACCAATGGAGTCCACTTACCGCTTTCAAACTCTCTAAACATGAAAGCAACCATGAGCAATCACCATCCTGGGTTCGTAAAACCAACAGGACAGTAGTCATAACCACTGCAGAGTCTTCTTATCATTTTCAAGACTCCTTAAAAATAAAAGCACCAATGAGCACGAACAATCCTGGGCTCACAAATCCACAGGACAGTACCATTTTAGAGCACACTTTTATACCTTCTTGGAGCTCATTAAAACTATGAAGAAGGACCCAATAGTGCTTCTCGATGCCATGACAGATCACGTCTACTCATATGGCAGCTTCCCCATTTTGGTCGCCTTTGTTCAGAGTATTCTGCACTATCTCACCCTGAGAACCCCTCGACAGCACCCATCAGCTTGATTCCCCCCCATAGTCAATACATACCCTTCCGTCCTTAAAAGAAATGATACCCACACCTATAAGTCAGTTCCCTACGCTGCCAAGTCAACCATGTCATCATGCTCTGAACAAAGGAAGTTTGAGTCTACCCACTATATGACCCCAGTTACTTCCCATCCCCACAAGTATGTCAGTCCTACCATTAGTAGTACCACACTTCAGTTCTACACCTCGCACTCCTACCAAGGAAACATCATTGCCTTGTTAGTTGCTAGTCTCCCTCTGTCGACGACAACCAAATTTATTCCAGAGGATAGACCTAAAGGTCCCTGTGTCTTGGACTCGTCACCATTTATGATGAGTGCCTATGAATCATTTCGAGAAGAGTCCTCAGTACCTCTCCAAATGGTTGTTTCTCACATGCTCAACTTCAACACCTTCATCACATCGTTGAGACTCGCACAGGGCATTGGTCCACTCAGTTATTAGTCGAAGACCCCAGATACCTCCTGACTCCTCCACACTTGAGAGTCTATCTATGGATACAACCAGTTACACTTTTTCTATAGATATCCGGGTTGCACATGGCGACTGTATTCAGATGTACACCAGTTTTATACTCCCTCGGGTATACAGTCACATATACTTCCCAGAGATGGCTCATAGCCATGCCGTCCCTACAGATGTTGGACACCTTCAGTTTCAGCATTTCATTAGTTATTCCAGTGTATCAGTGATTGAGATCAGTCATGTCATGATAATGAGTACATCCCAAAATAATGTCCCCTCTGGACCATTATGATGTACCAGTATATTTTTTATGTATTAGATCCCCTTTCTTGGGACTAATTGTTATGTATATGTCTTGATACGAGCATGGGTATGCCCGCCTCGTCCATTATCAGAGATTATCCCTCAGTCATATTGAGTCCATGTAATATTTGTTTATTTTTTGCAGCTTGCAAGGGTCGCAGATCCAGTCTCCAATCGGTCTCTTCTCCTCCCCAAAACCCCAGAAAAAAGACAAAAGAACTATGATGTCTATCGGCCATATGATGAGCTCCTGTCCTCACACATCAGGGGGCAATCTGTTAACACCCAAAAAGTGCTCACTAGCTCATTCCCTTATTCACATGACCCATTTGTCCACTTTTCCACCATCTGAGCCTCTGAAGCCAACAAAAGGTCACCAAAAGACCTTAATACACGCCTTTTTCCCACTCAAAAAGATTATTTTTCCTAAAAAGCATAAAAAATTCTCAAAAAGGGTCCAAATTCCCAAAATATTAAAAAGGGAACAAAAATATTAATTTTAATCAAAAAAAAGGAAAAAAGGAGGGAAAAGTACCTAAACCATGTTGGTGAATACCATTGGTTTCCACAAAACCACAAATGGTATTCCCCACCACCAAAACCTATAAAAAGGTGGTAGGGGCTCCTCATTTCACATCCATCCATATTCCTATCCTCATGCTGCCAAAATCTCCCTTGAGTATTTGGCCATTGTAGCAACCTTGGAGAAAGGACCCATTGGAGATTGGAGTTGCTCACCATTGGAGCCATTCAAACAACCTTCATCACTTGGAGGTATTGTTCTTTCAAGCATTTGCTTGCCCCATTGTCAATACAAAAATTATTTTTTATCTTTCTTGTTCTTGTTCTTTAATTCAAAATGCACATGCTAGTTTAGTTTAGTTTAGATTTAGTTTATTGTTATTTATTTCTATTGAAACTGATGCTACTAGTTAGTAGGTGCCCATAGCACTAAGCTTGGTTGCAAAACCAAGCCAACGGCTATTGCTGAAATTTTCTCTCCAATCCACTCCACAACTTGTGAGTTTTCCACAGAATTCCTGAATATGAATCATTGGATATTCAATCTTGCTTGATCTCCTATGTCGAGTGTTAAAAAGGGTGGATTGTTCGACGTTATGGTTCTTTTTTTCTTGTGATTTGTAGGTTATTCTACAGTTCTATTGCATTCGCTCCTCTTGAAATATGGACACTTCTTCATCAAATCTTCTCACTCCCTTCAACTATTTTTAGTGGAAGGATGATATGGAGATATTGCTACGCTCTAAAGGTTTCTACAGAGTTACCATGGGCCTAGAAATCGAAGCTACATCAACAGTAGGGAAGGAAAAATATTTCAATAAGCTTGATGAAGCTTATGGTTTCCTTTGTCTCAACATCTCTAAGGATCTTCTTTTCCATCTTAGTGGATTGACTACTCCGAAAGAGGTATGGGAGAAACTTGCCACACTCTTTGGTAAGCAGGATGATATGAGATCTTATCAGCTAGAGAATGAGTTGATTATCCTCAATCCTAAAAATTTCGAGACCGTCATTGAATTCTTTACTAAGTTTAAAAGCTTGGTTATTCTATTGAAGCAATGTGGTGTGGAAAAATAAGATAAACAATTGATCCTATGCATTCTTTCAAAACTTGGGAAAGATTATTCAGTTTTTGTTTCATCCTTCAATATGGGAAAGATCACAATTCCCAATTGGAAAATGCCTACCTTAAGTGCCTTCATTGAATCCGTGACGAAGGAGCATGATAAACTCATTCAAATGGGGACCATATGCTCCAATGATCAAGCATTATTTGTTGGAGGATCCAAATCTATGAATGGAAAAGGGAAGCAAAAGAAAGAGAAACCAAAGTTTGATCCGTCCAAGCAAAGAGAGAAGACAAAACAATCGGATGAGCAATCTGGTTCAAGAAACAACCAAAAAGGGAAAGAGGGAAAAGAGAAATCTAAATGTTCTTATTGCAGTAAGGGATATCATCCTAAAATCTCATGCATGAATAAAACCATAGATCAGATGACCCTTATTTTAGAGAAAAACAACATAACCCTTCGTGACGGTGCAAGGAAGAAGGAGAAAAATGATCATCCCGAGAGAGGTCATGCACTCATGGCAACTGTTTCGACTTCCACAACTCTACTCATTGATTCTGGAGCTTTAAACCACATGGCTGCAAATAAATATTCTCTATCATCATTTGATCCCAATAGCACCATCTCCATCCACATGGGAGATGACTCTCAGATCTCTTCAAAGGGCAAAGGAACCATCCATTTAGAGCATGGTAGTTTTCACAATGTTCTCTATGTTCCTTCCTTAGCCTCGAATCTTCTTTTGTTTATCATATGAAACACACTGGTTCACCAAAGAAAGTTGTATTCTACCCTAACAAAGTTGAAATTTCTGATATTCAAAGTGGAAAAATTATTGTGGTCGAAAAAGCAAATCATGCTTCAAAAGCATAAGAATTTTCACACTTTCTGCCGCATGACAAGCCCACCGCTCTTCTGAATCATGGAAATGAGGTTAGTAGGCTATGGCATGAGAGGTTTGGACACCTAAATTATAAATATTTGCAACTTCTACAGAAAACTTCCATGGTTGATGGCCTTCCGATGATCAAATCCTCGAAGGGAATATGCAAAGGTTGCATCATTGGGAAGCACCGCGAGCACAAATTTGATCGAGGCAAAGCTAGCAGAGCCTATTGCATTTTGGGGATGATACATTATGATATCAATGGTTGGATGCCACATACCTCCATGAATGGCTCAAGGTATGTTTTTACATTCATCGACGACTTCTCCAGATTTACATGGGTTTTCTTGCTCAAAAACAAGTCGAAAGTACTAGAAAAAATCAAGTTTTTTAAGGCTTCTGTTGAGACTACCACTGAGAGGAAGATAAAAGCTCTTATATCTGATAATGGAGGTGAATATATCAAATAAGAGCTGCTTCAAATTTTTTCTGAAAGAGGCATTCATATCCAGCACACAGTTCCCTACACACCTCAGATGAATGGTGTAGTGGAAAGGAAGAACTGATCACTAAAAGAGATGGCAACCTGTATGATTGAATCAAAAGGTTTGGATGAAAAACTTTGGGCTGAGGCCATGAATGTTGCTACATAAATTCAAAATAGAGTTCCAAATTCAGATTTGACTAATATGACACCTTTCGAATATTACACTGGTCACAAACCTAATGTGTCCATTTTCCATGTTTTTGGCTCAACCGCTTGGGCTAGAATTCTGACTGAAAAGATAAAATATTTGGATCCGAAAAGTGTTGAATGAATCCTATTGGGATATGCTAAAGAATCGAAAGGATACAAAATAATAGATATCAGATCCAAAGATATATTCATTGAGCGAAGTGTTAGATTTGAAGAACCACTTCAAAATCTAGAACTAGTCGAGGATGAAACTGTTGATTTACTGCCTCTACAAGAAGAAGATTTTGAAGAAGATGATGAAATTATTGGTTCTGATATTTATGATATTTTATCATACTTTGATGAACATTAGATATCAGGTTCAGAATCTGATCATTTGTGCCCCAACACTTTCCAAAGTGGGCCCAAAATACACTCAATTATGTTGGTCAAAACATTGGAAATCCCGTCGATCCAAGGAGGACTTGAGTGTAAAATTAGTCACAGCAGATCTAATGAACAAGTAAATCAATCACAACAGATGAACATAGAAAATATGGTGTAAAACTGTGCAAAACATGCAGCAGTGCTCAATATCCCAATAAGGGTGAATGAATTACAATAGAATACAATCTCTGTCAATGAGCAATTCGAATTGACTAAGTAGGCCATTCGAATCATTGAATGGAGTATCTTGACTCCAACTAGGAGTCCTCATCATCAATCGGTGGTGGTGATCAATGCACAAGAACCAGTCATCCAGGTGTCAATCTGAGTCTAACTGAGTGTAATAAGTGTAACTGAAGTGTGTAGCACTGATTAAGGAGAGGGAGGCTCAGTGGGGGTGCATGGGAGGCTAACTGAAGTCAGAACAAGTCATCTAATCAATCTGGAGGTCCAACGGAAGTGAAACAGTCCGTCGGGAGTGAAACTAGCCTCAAATCAGGGAGAATCGGAGCTAACTGAGTGTAACTGAAGTGGAACTGCAGTGGTAGGTGAACAAGTGCGCCCTTCTCTGGAAGTAGGTGAGAAGTGGGTGCCTTTCAGCCTAGGAGGGCTAAAAATCTGTAGTAAGTGGCTCCCGGGTGCTAGAATGAGGTGGCTAAGGTGCTGGAGGCATCAAACTGGTGACTGGGATGCATGCAAGTGCATGCAGGTGCATGCAAACCCTAGATTGTGCATGCAAACCCTAATTGCATGCAAGATCCTGAAAAATATGATGTGGATATCCGAACACCCCCCCTCAAGCTAGACTATGATGTGCCAACAAAAATAATGTGGGGCCCTGGTAACTAAGACCAAAGGTCACCCCAATACAATAATCCAAAAAATGCTGAAAATAAACTAAGTGAGGAAAGAGGGAAAACCCAGTGGGAAGAAAGCCCCCCCTCAAGCTAAAGCATAATAATGAATCAATCTGTCTCCACCATGATGGAACTCACCCCCAACAGTGAACGGAGGTAAGATAACTTCTTCTCAGTGAAGCTCTTGGTGAAGATGTCTGCAATTTGCTCATCAGTAGGGCAATATTGCAGAATGATGGTACGGTCATGCACCAACTGTCGAATGTAATGCATATGAATCTCAATGTGTTTGGTCCTCTGCCGCTGAACTAGATCTGTGGATATCTTGATAGCACTTTTATTGTCACAAAATAGGACAGTCGAAGTAGTGCCACCAAAACCAAACTCGGAAAGAATACCCTGCAACCAAACTGCCTGAATGCAGGCATTGACTGCCCCTCGATACTCTGCCTCTGCTGAAGAAATTGCAATGGTTGCTTGCTTTTTGCTGGACCAGCAAATAGCACCATGACCAATCATGAAAACATAACCGGAAGTGGACTTCCGATCAATGCTATCACCTGCCCAATCTGAATCAGTAAAACCAATGAAATCTAGCTCAGAATCTGCAGCATAATGTATGCCAAACTGTCTCGTACCTTGCACATACTGCAAGATCTGCTTGGCTTCTCACCAATGAAGCTCATGTGGCTGCTGCATATATCTTGACACGGCACTCACGGCATATGAGATATCAGGCCGTGAGTGTGTCAAATAAAGTAGTGAACCAATCAACTGTCGATACATACTGCACTCTGCAAGCGGTGTGGAATCTCCCTCCTCAAGACTGATTCCTGAGAGGAATGGGAATGGGGCTGCCTTACATTCAGCCATATTAAACTTCAATAATAGGTTGGAAGCATATTTTTGCTGAGATATAGTGATCCCATCAAAATTTTGAGCTATCTCCAAGCCCAAAAAATGACTCAGCAAGCCCAAATCGCTCATGTCAAAAGCTAGATTTAAGGCAGATTTTAGCTTGTTTATTGAAGTAAGTGTGCTACCAGTAATGAGCAGATCATCAACATAAAGTACAATAACCAACAAATTACCTTTAACTCGCTGAAGATACACATTCGGATCATATTTTCACCTTTGGAAATTCTGAGAAAGAAGGAAGGAGTCCATCTTTGCGTACCAAGCTCTTGGGGCCTGTTTAACCCGTACAAAGATTTCTTCAATCTACAAACCAATGATGGATCTGATGTGTAACCCTCTGGCTGCTGCATATATACCTCTTCAGCAAGTTCTCCATGTAAAAATGCACTCTTCACATCCATGTAGTGCACTTCCCAGTGCTTGGATGCGGCAATAGCTAAAACAAGGCGGATGGAATCCATCTTTGCAACCAGTGCAAAGGTCTCAGTGTAGTCCACTCCTTGGAATTGGGAGAAACCTTTTGCCACCAACCTTGCTTTATATTTGCTGATAGTGCCATCAGCAGCAATTTTAGTACGGTAGACCAATTTACACTTCACTAATTTTCTTCCAGGTGGAAGAGAAACTAGCTCCCATGTGTTGTTCTTTTGAAGAGAACTGTACTCTTCATCCATGGCACTTTTCCATCTCGGATCTCGATGAGAAGAATAGTATGATGTAGGATCTGAACCAGCCATCAAATAACAAATCTGAGGAATAAATGGATTAGCAATAGAAAGAGCCATACCTGCTCTTTGAAAGTCTCCTCTTGTTCGTCTCGGATCAGCAGGATTTCCAAGATTCGAACCAGCAGAATATAGAGTGTTTTGGGCCCACTTTGGTAACTGAGGAGGATCATAATGGTCAGATTCTGAACCTGATATGTCATGATCATCATATGCTGCTACAATATCAGAAATATCAGAACTCATACCTTCATTATCGCTGCTCGGATCTTCTTCTGGTGAAGGCAGTGAATCGGCAGTCTTCTCCTCGACTAGTTGCAATTCTTGAAGCGGTTCTTCAAATTGCACACTGAGCTCTATGAATATATTTTTAGATCTGATATCCATGAGTTTATATGCTTTTGATTCTTCCCCATATCCTATCAATATGCACTCGATACTTTGTGGATCCAAAGATCGTCTCTTCTCAGAAGGAATTCTAGCCCATGCAGTAGAGCCAAAAACTCTCAAATTTGACACATCCGGTTTGTGACCAAAGAATGCTTCGAAAGGAGTCATACCTTTCATGGATGAATGTGGAACACGGTTCTGTATATATGCAGAAACATTTATTGCTTCAGCCCAAATATTTGCAGCCATACCTTTCGATTCAATCATGCATGTAGCCATCTCTTTCAGTGACCGATTTTTCCTTTCCGCTACACCGTTCTGCTGGGGTGTGTAGGGAACTGTATGTTGGATCTTAATTCTGCTTTGGGAACAAAGTTGCAGCAACTTGGACTTGATATATTCCCCACCATTATCAGATCTAAGATCTTTGATCTTGCTCTCGGTGGTGGTCTCAACAGAAGCCTTAAAATCCTTGAATTTTCCAAGCACTTCTGACTTGTTTTTGAGAAAGAATACCCATGTAAAGCGGGAAAAATCATCAATAAATGTCAAAACATACGTTGAACCATTTAATGACATATGGGGCAGTGGACCACTGATATCAGAATGGATCAATCCCAAAATAGTAGAAGCTCTGCTAGCTTTTCCGCGGTCGAATCTATGCTCGGGGTGCTTCCCAATGATGCAACCAGTGCATATTCCCTTCGAGGAACGGAGTTGTGGAAGCCCATCTACCATGGATTTGTTTGATAACAGCAGCAAATACTTATAATTAAGATGTCAAAATATTTCATGCCAAATCCTACTAACCTCATTACCATGTGTGCGAAGAGCAGTGGGATTTGCAAGCGGAATAAAGTGTGAAAACTCATAGCATTTTGCAGTGTGATTTGCCTTTCCAACTGCAACTAGTCTTCCAATTTTGATATCAGAAATTTCACCTGTATTAGGGCTGAATTTAACTTGCTTTGGTTCACCATTATGTGTCATTTGATACACAGAAAGGAGATTTGAAGCCAAGGAAGGCACATAGAGAACATTCTGAAAGCTTCCATGATCTACATGAATCGTACCTTTGCCCTTTGAAGAAATTTTTGAGTCATCTCCCAAATGGATGGGGATGGAGCTGTTTGGATTGAATGAGGAAAAAGAATCAATATTTGCAGCCATATGATTTGATGCACCCGAATCTATCAAGAGAGTAGTGGGCTTCGAAACCGTTGCCATGAGTGCTTGTCCTCTTTCATGATCATCATTCCTATCCTTCTTCCTTGCACCGTCAGGAAGAGTTATGTTGTTCTTTTCCAAAAGGAGGGCCATTTGATCTATAGTCTTCTTCATACATGAAATTTCGGGATGAAAGCCACGATTGCAATAAGTACATTTAGATTTTTGGTTACCTTCTTTTCCCTTTTGCTTGAACTTCGAACTGGATGGTGCATCCGTTTGTTTACCTTTGTATTTTTGCTTGTGAGGCTCGAATTTGGGCTTCTTCTCTTTTGCTTTTCTTTTACCATTCGAGATCTTGGGTCCTTGAACATATAGGGCTGAATATTTGGAGCTTATGGACCCCATTTGAATCAAATTGTCATGCTCTTTTGTGACGGACTCAATGAAGGCATTCAAGGTAGGTATTTTCCAATTCGGGGTAGTTAGCCGACCGGAATTGAAAGTAGAGACAAATACCGAATAATATTTCCCAAGCTTGCTTAGAATAGAGAGGATCAATTGTTTATCCTCTTTGATAACTCCACTGTTCTTCAATTGCAAGTTCAAGTTCTTGAATTTTGTGAAGAATTCATTGATGGTCTCGAAATTCTCAGGATTAAGGCCAATCAATTCATTCTCTAATTGAAAAGCCCTAAGCTCATCCTGCTTGCCAAATAGTGTTTCAAGTTGCTCCCATATGGATTTTGGAGTCTTCAATCCGCTGAGATGGAAGTGAAGATCTTTGTAGATGGAGAGACAAAGAAGACCATAAGCTTCATCAAGCTTGTTGTAGTGTTTGGTTCGATCTGACACATTGTTTGGCTCCAATTCAAGACCAAGAGTGACTCGGTAGTAACCTTTTGAACGTAATATGATCTCCATATCATCTTTCCAATCAAAATAATTGAATGGGGTGAGGATAGGCTTTGAAGAAGAGTATTCCATTGCTAGGAGCGAGTCAAACTGATGTAGATGAGCTTGCATGCAGAGTGTAGCGAATGCAAAAGAGGAGTTTGCATGCACAGTGTAGCGAATGTAAAGGAGGAGCTTGATAACCTGCAAATCACAATCAAACCAAGAACTGTAAGGTCGAACAATCCACCCTTTTAGAGTTGCATCACACCTAGGATTGGAGATCAAACAATGTTGAATGGGTCCAATGTATCAGATCCAGGAATTATGTGGAAACTCAAGCTTCTGGAGTGGTATTGGATGTATTTTCAAGCTTTGCATGCACAGGAGCGAATGCCCTTGAGATATCTCATGCCAAAACTTTTGCAATTTTTGAGCAATTCAGTCAAATCTTCTTGTAGAAACACCTGTAGAAAAGAGATCTTGTCCCAGCAATGGCTCTGATACCATGTAAAATTAGTCACAGTAGATCTAATGAACAACTAAATCAATCACAACAGATGAACATAGAAAATATGGTGTAAAACTGTGCAAAACATGCAGCAGTGCTCAATATCCCAATAAGGGTGAATGAATTACAATAGAATACAATCTCTGTCAATGAGCAATTCGAATTGACTAAGTAGGCCATTCGAATCACTGAATGGAGTAGCTTGACTCCAACTAGGAGTCCTCATCATCAATCGGTGGTGGTCATCAATGCACAAGAACCAGTCATCCAGGTGTCAATCTGAGTCTAACTGAGTGTAACTGAAGTGTGTAGCACTGATTAAGGAGAGGGAGGCTCAGTGGGGGTGCATGGGAGGCTAACTGAAGTCAGAACAAGTCATCTAGTCAATCTGGAGGTCCAACGGAAGTAAAACAATCAGTCGGAAGTGAAACTAGCCTCAAATCAGGGAGAATCGGAGCTAACTGAGTGTAACTAAAGTGGAACTGCAATGGTAGGTGAACAAGTGCGCCCTTCTCTGGCAGTAGGTGAGAAGTGGGTGCCTTTCATCCTAGGAGGGCTAAAAATCTATAGTAAGTGGCTCCCGGGTGCTAGAATGAGGTGGCTAAGGTGCTAGAGGCATCAAACTGGTGACTAGGATGCATGCAAGTGCATGCAGGTGCATGCAAACCTTAGATTCTGCATGCAAACCCTAATTGCATGCAAGATCCTGAAAAAGATGATGTGGATATCCGAACATTGAGTAGACTTTCAAAGAGAAAATATGGCTCTTTCATTATTTGATCCTTTGCTATCTGAGAAATTTCTTTTGATGATAGGTTCATATACTAAATCATATTATCATGCCCACCTAGATCCGAGATGGCAAACCGCCATGGATGAAGAGTACAAATCTCTTCAAAAGAATGCTATATGGGAGCTAGTTTCTCTTCTACCTAGGAGGAAATTAGTCCAATGTAAATGGGTCTACCACACAAAGGTTGCTTCTAATGGCTCAAACTGCAAATACAAAGCTCGGTTGGTTGCAAAAGGATTCTCCCAAGTCCAAGGAGTGGACTACACTGAGACCTTTCCACCAGCTGCAAAGATGGATTCTATCCGTCTAGTTTTGGCCATTGCTGCATACAAGCACTGAAAATTGCACCATATGGATGTGAAGAGTGCATTTCTCCATGGAGATATGAAAGAATAAATATATATGAAGTAGCTAGAAGGATATATATCATATCCAAAGTTAGTATGCAGATTGAAGAAGTCATTGTATGGCTTAAAATAGGGCCCAAGAGCTTGGTATGCTAAGATGGACTCCTTCCTTCTCTCACAAAACTTCGAAAGGTGAAAATCAGATCCAAATGTGTACCTACAGAAAAATGAAGGTAATTTTCTGATTATAGTTCTTTATGTTGATTATCTTTTGATAACTGGTATCACTCTCAGTTCAATCGACAAGTTAAAACTTGCCTTAAATCTAGTTTTTGACATGAGTGATTTGGACTTGCTAAAACAATTTCTGGGGCTTGAGATTGCTCAAAATTTTGATGGGATCACCATATCTCAGAAAAAATATATTTCAGACCTGTTAAAAAAATTCAATATGTCAGATTGTAAGGCATCCCCATTCCCATTCCTCTTAGGAATCAGTCTTGAGGAGGGAGATTCTACACCGCTTGCAGATTCTACATTGTATCGACAGTTGATCGGTTCTCTTCTATACTTGACACACTCAAGGCATGTATATCTTATGCCATGAGTACTATATCAAATTATATGAATAAGTCCCATGAGCTCCATTGGTGGGCAACCAAGAGGATCTTACACTATGTGCAGGGTACTCGACACTTTGGCATACACTATGTTGCAGATTGTGAGCTAGATTTGATTGGGTACACTGATTCAGATTGGGAGGGTGATAGTATTGATCGGAAGTCCACTTCCAGTTATGTTTTCATGATTGGAACTGGGCCTATTTTCTAGTCAAGCAAAAAGCAGGCATCCATTGCATTATCTTCAGTAGAGGAAGAGTATCAAGGAGCAGTCAATGCTTGCATTTAGGCAGTTTGGTTGCAGGGTATTTTGTCAGAGTTTGATATTGGTAGCACTACTTCGACTGTAATTTTTTGTGACAGTCAAAGTGATACCAAGATATCTATGGATCCAATTTAGATATAGAGGACCAAGCACATCGAGATCCACATACACTACATCCGAGAGCTTGTGCATGACATAACCATTATTTTGCAATATTGCCCTACTAACAAGCAAATTGTAGACATCTTCACCAAGAGCTTCACTGAGAAGAAGTTCTCTTACCTCCGTTCACTGTTGGGGGTGAGTTCCATCATGGTGGAGATATATTAGATCCTTCTATGTTTATCTTGAGGGGGGGTTTCTTCCCATTGGTTTTTCCCTCTTTCCTCACTTAGATTTATTTCTAGCATTTTTGGATTATTGTATTGGGGTGACCTTTGGTCTCATTAACCAGGGCCCTATTCAGTTATTATTTTTTACATCATAATATAGCTTGATGGGGGGTTTTAGGATATCTCATCATTCAGTTTTTTACTTTGCATGCATGCATGCATCCCAATCACTAGTTTGATGCCTCCAACACCTTGTGCACAATTTGCCAGCACCCAGGAGTTTCTTTCCTTGCAGTTTTAGCTCTCCTAGTCAATAAGGCACCCACATTTCACATACCACTTGAGAAAGACGCACTTCTTCACCTACCACTCAGTTCACTTCAATTAGTTGAGTTCTTTCCTTGTTTTAAGGCCAGATTGACTCCTAAAATGATTGTATCACTCCGTTGGACCCCCGGTGAGACTAGATTTCCTATTCTGAATCTAGTTAGCTCCCCATGCGCCTTCCACTGAGCCTCCTTCATTCATTTAGTGCCTCCATGGGACAGTTACACCTACCACACTCAGTTAGACTCAGTTTGACACTTGGTTAACCATTACTTGTTCATTGATGACTCCACTGATCTGATGATGAGGAATCCTAGTTGGAGCCAAGCTATTCCATGTAGTATTTCGAATGACCTCCTTGGGTAATTCGAATTCATTCAGTCATTGTGACTGCATATTGTATTGTATTCTACTTCTGATTTCAATAGAGCACTGTTGCAAGTCTTTTGCACAGTTTACACTTATTTTCTGAGTTTCATCTCTTGTTATTGATATACTTGTTTAATTAGATCTGTTGTGCTTAATTTAAAAAAGGAATGGTTTCCTCTCAACATAGTCAAATTCTGTCTCTAAATTATCTCTCTCCCCAAACATTGGAATATATCTTCCTATTTATAAATGTTTCCTTGCATCTTAACCCTTCAACCACGTGGTCTCTCCCAAGATCCACATCATTTTTCCTTAGTCACCTTTACTTAATACAAAATCACTTTATTAACACATAAATATTTTTAAGTCTTAATAATAAGTGATAAGGTTAATAAAATCATAAAAGTATGTTAGGAACTTAAGGATACAGATAAAGTCATGTGATAAAATCCCCAGGATTATCTTCATCCCCACTTACTTTCACTCCATGTCATTTATCACTCATGGATTCATGTTCCCCCATTTATTCTACATTCACCTCCACCATATTCGGGCATGTGTATATATTATTAATATAATTTCCATTACATATTACATCATTTTTTGTCTTTCGGTCACATTGCTTGAACAAAAAATGGGGTAGCTCTTAGGGTGTTACATTCCCCTCCCCCTTAGGATGACACCATCCTCAGTGTTCTAACACTTATGGACACATAAAATATTTACACACATCAAATAATTTCAAAATAATGCAAGGTTGTACCTGTATTTCAACTTTCAAGCTATATTTTAGAACTAGTTCAAGTCCATTGGACCATATAGCCTAGTTCACCATGATGTCCCAGATAGCTTGGACCTTCCAACTCAACTCGTAGACTGGTTATTTCAGAAATTCTTTATGATGTCCTTCCTTCCAACTCAGTCATGGATTTGGAGATAGTGTGTATGATATCTTTCTTATTACCCATTTTTGGGCACTTTTTGAAATAACGATTATCTTCACAATCCCAACACTTAATGGTTGGATTAATTTGCTTCCCAAAAATTCCATCTGGCTGCATTTTATCTTTAGTTTCCTCTACTTGGTGTTTTCTCAAAATATTATTGTCTTCCTCCTTTTTGGAGGTGAACAAGACACCTTTGATTTCATTTTGTATACGAATCATGTCTTGCATAACTTGAATATTATGTTGATACAACCTCATTAAAAAATTCACCATTTCTCCCAAGCTTGCTTGTACTTATTTCATGGCTTGGAGTAATCCTTAAAAAATATGTGAGAGGGTTTGATCAATTTCCATATTTCACGTTTGTGGATATACACACTCTTAAAATAGGAGAAATTATGTTATGTTGTTGAAAACATAATCCCATCCCACTCCTCTTTAACTTTCTAAGACATCAACAAACAAATTCCAAACTAGCATATTAAATAACCAATTTTCTCTATGTAGTCAAAAACCATGAATCCATTAGGGTAGCATATTAAATATCAGGCCATCCTTATTTAAAAAATGACCCACTATATCATTCCTTGCACAGAATTCAATGATGCATTTTATGCTTAACTAAGCCTAAGCATATAGATGACTCCAATCATCTTCAGTTCTGTTAATAGAAATTAACTATTTCAACATGCATTGTTTTAAACAAAAATAAACACAACAATTTCCCATTGTAACATGCATTTCGTCCAAATTTCTCTTTCTGGAAAGTAAAATATAAATAAAGAGTTAAGATTAAGAGTCTTCCCCCTTCTTAATCTTTGTTCCACTCTAGAGCTTCATCACAATCGTAGCTTATTTCTCTTTGCTCCCTTTCTTTAGCATGAAAGTGTTGGACTTGCATGGTCTTTTTCCTTAATTCTTTAACATGCAAGTGCCTGACTTGCATAGACTCCATCTTCTTTCTTTAACATTTAAGTGCTAGGCTTGCATCTCTTGGTTGGACTCATTTGTCTAGATAGAGAGGTATTCACTTGGGAAATTTTTTCATGCTGGACTAAAATTCCAAATTAACTTCAAACTAGGCCTTTCCCTTGGAATAATTTAGTTTCCCGAGAAACAATCTACCTATCCGGACTAAAGATCCTACCTATCCAAACTAAGGCATTTCCCGGTTCCTATCCTATAACGGTTAGAGGAAACCAATCCTCAAACAAAGAACCAACTTGCTGGTAACATGCACCAACCTTCAAGGAATAAACCTGATAATAGATAAATAGAGGACAACAATCCCCAATGCAAGTTCCAACTTGCATAGTCTTCTTCTTCCTTTTAACTTTGCTCCCTTTCTTCAATATGGAGCACTTGTCTATTGTTGTGTACCTATCGAACACACAATAACTTGCAAGGTTTATCAGTATCATGATTTTACCGACACCATATTATCATTTCTTAATCCACCATCATGACACCAATAAAATTCCTTATTTATCAACACTTGGTCAACTATCTAACTGCCTTCCTCTTTGCCTAAACACAACACCAGGAATGTGTCCATTCCCTTGAGATATAATCAATGTTGGTAGAAAGGTTTTGATGTCAAATGTCACCTCAAGGAAGCCTGATTTAAGGGTTCTTTATATTCTAAATTTTCCTAATATAATTACTTCTTCTTTAATTTCAACTATGGTCAGGGTAAGGATACTCCCTTCCTTCCTTTGGTCCAAACCATGTTTTGGTCTCTTTATTAGCAACATATTATTCAATATAATAGAAGAATACTCCATACACATCCTTCATTTGACCACCATGAAGAAACACTTGGAATTCTTGATAATTTCAAGAGAAATATTGCAGTATCATTCCCTACAAGAGAAACTTTAATATTGCATTCTCATTCTCTACACCACTTACAAGTCAAAACATTAGATGAATAACAATAATTCATACAAGATAATCATCAGCTAATAGAAATTAACAATATACAGTCAGTTAACAACTACATCAGATAACAATTTATTTTCAGTCAACTTTTAGCAGCATATTCATAAATTCTACCTTTCATAAATTTCATAAGTCTAGAATTCTAAAAATTCATTTCCAGCTCACGCATAACATTGTGAAAAATAACTAAATCATCCAGACATGTTTTAAAAGGTATGAGTGAAAAATCCCATAAATAAAACATTTAACTAAATTAAAGTATTTATTGTTGTTCTTGGGCCTTGCATTTTAATATTTTCTTTAACAATTTTAGTTAAGGAATTTTGTAATTATACTTAATTTCCATAACAATATTTCATTATTGTTTAAAATATTTTCATTCCTTTTACAAATGGACCCATACATGGGCCTATCCGAATGGAATTAATAGTTGTGCAGTATGGCCTACTACATCAAACTCAAGGACTACAAGATCATGTAATGCTATAGTAAACCATACTAAGCAAAAATAAGGACAACTAAGCTAGAGGTACCACCCTAAAATCAAAATACCACTCTATAATCCATAGCAAAAACTCGGATTAGAGATTCCATAATATAAAAGAATTATTCTTACTAAAAATAATAACATGAACATGACTCTTTTAATAAGAATTATAAACTTCAAATGCTAGCAACATAAGTATTTATGAGTTCCAACTCATGCATTTCCAACACCTATTGGATCTGCTGCACAACTATAGTACTAATATAAAATATAGCTCATGAATAGACCTCTTTATAATAGACCTACTACCTAAACATTCACCTTAGGAATCAACTTTAAATTCAACAATATAAGCAACCAACAATCAACATGCTTGCATAACATATTCCTCTTTCAAGAGTTATTATATCAATTACCCATGTTCATCCAGCTCAGATTTCCCTCTAGTTGCAACATGGCACGATAAGAACCAATCATCTTCACAAGCATTAAAATGCTCAATAGAATGCCAAGCACACATACGAACTGGCCATCGATCATTCAATAGCCATTGAAAACTATTTTCCATGTCCCCAACCCCCACTACCAGCTGGAGACTTCATGGGACATAGGAGTAGAAGGCTAAAATACAAATAACACACAATGGGATAAGGAAAATTAAGGCTAGGCAAAGATGCCCTAAATAGAAAAACCAATCATCCTTACATGAATTTAAATTCCATTACTAAGCATTTAATGCGACCAAAGTTCCATGTAATACATGCATGCAACTTAAAAAATCTATGACCATTAAAATATGAAATCCACCATGCATGCAATCAAGATCAACCAGATCTAAGTTATCTAGCTACATAGAAAATATAAACACAAGGAATACATGCTACATCAACATGCCACCATGATATATCCATCATATCTATGACATAAAATAACATGTTTCCATGTAAGATGCCATAACATATTTTAAACATGAGGTATATAGGAATAATTAAGACAACAAGGATCACTTTGTCATATAGACATGCAGACTCCAGTCTAAAATATAATCCATACTAGTTAAATATAATGAAAAATTTCACCTATAGCCACATCCATCCTTCCTATCCCTGGTACCTATCTCCATCAACATACACAACCCAAGATATGGGACCCCTTCTTTGCTCCACAGTCCCTAGGGATATCCACACCCCCTCTATTAGAAAAACAAGATTATAGAACAATAGCATAAAATAAGATGCATAAATAAAACCCATAAACAAAATACAAGAGAGACACCAGTATACGTGGTTCACCCAATATGGCCTACGTCCATGGAGAAATTGCCAGTCCTTTTACTATACCATCCAACAAATGACGGGATACAACCCACATCACATCCACTGCAACTTCATCTTCACTCTCTCAGAGTCCCTCTCACACAATAATAGAGATATTTACAATACTACAATACAATACACCGCCATATTACTATGCTTTCCTTTTAAAGAGGGATTACCATGGGAAAATACCATGGGATACCCAATACCATGGGTCCGTAAATCACACATTATTGACCAAGTCATGACTATGAAATTAAAACATTTTACAAGGTGTTTTTTACAAATATTTTTCTATGGGGGAACTGCCCCAAACCCCCATGAAGGGGGGATCCTAAATTAGTCACCACCCCCTATTCCCACCATGGTGACTATAGTGGGGGGGAGCCCCCCCACACTCCCCGTCATGGGATAGGATCTAGACACGGCTAAAACATGACCTCTAAATCAAGAATATCATGCTCCAAAACCAACATGTAATGTCCCCCATGGATATCAAATGGTATTAGGGACATATCATTATCTCTATAGGTCTATAAATTATAGCATTTTAGCACAGCGGAATAATTTTAATAAATATTTAATTTCATTTTCTACAATTTAATTATGACAAAATATCGATAATTCCCAATAAATTAAAATAAAATTCATAACTGATCAAGAAAATTGAACCAAGGTTGGTAAATCTTATCCAACACTATATAATATCATTATGAATCCATCCCAAGCCATAACACAGGTTACCTGCACCTAAAAAGGTCATTTTCACTTAATCATGATTAACTAGTAATTAGTGTATTAATTGTGACACTTAGCGCATATTTGACGACACTTAACATAACTTCATTTGTTTACCACCTAATCATCATTTATCAATACCAATGGCTAATTAACACCTAATATTATGTAAATAAGGCCTAATTATCATTTTCCAATTAATTAAACAAAACAATTACGAAAATGACTTCACAAGACTAGTTAACAAGTATTTAACACAAACAGCTAGTCTTGCACGAATTCAACATACAACCATTCCAATGAACCAAAAATTCAACCTACATACATTATATGAATATTTAAGCATGCACAGATAGCCAAATAAAGTTGCATTTGTAGGTCATATCCTTCCACATAAACGATGCTTCTTTCAAGCTAAATCAGTGCAACGAGTTAATAAACACTGCTAGGAATTTAACCCAATAAATTGTACCGATTTCCGGATCACAGAGAGTCAAGGGTAAAGATATGGAAAATAGAATTATTTAACAAAATTAAAGTACCAAAAACAGAGCATATGGTTGTACATTCCAAAAATTACGAAACATAGATTCAATCTACAAACTAATTACCAATTTCCACCAATTTGAAGCTAGTTTCCATTTATAGTTTCCAAATGAAAAAAATAAGAAATAATTGACTAATGTAGCTCATGGAAATAATATAATAGGTCCACTACAGCCAAATGGATGTAGATTTCCTCTCATAAAAATTCATCTTATTAATTCATCAAACAAGCTAAATCTACTTTTCCAAATTGGCTAGAAATTGAGGAATCAAGTAAGATAAATGCATAAACCATTTTCAGATTCATTCGAAATCCATTCCAACTATAAATACCATGTATTATCAGTATTATTAGAGGTATAAATCATGTAGAAATTTCTTCAAACACTTCTCATGCAAAGTCATAAATCCATTTAAAACAATTATTTCAAAGGAGCTAGTGAATGGAAACAAAACCAAGATTTTGATAAGAAAATATAGAAATATATGGGAACTCTTCCACACATTTATTCATACATTTAAAGTGTAATTTTCAGATATAATATCATTTATCTCACTCAAGAGTTTTCTCAAACATTTCGCATTCCAAGTCTTGAAACTACATAAAACAACCCAACCAGTGAACTAGTTTTCGAATAAAGGCTAGAAACACTGCAGAGAGGTGTTTTCAACCATTCCTAAGATATTGCAAAATAAAAGTAAACATAATATAAATAACAGAGGCACAATTATTAGATCTGTAGCATATGTTCCACATAAACATTTTTCTCAAGCACTTGCTCACAAAATACCAAAAATAGTTAGTTATTTTTCCCAAAAGCTACTAGCATAATGTAACTACAAACTATGAGAGATTTCTTCCATAATTATCTCAAATATTTTCTCATACATTTAATTTGAAACCATATAAGAATCATATCAGAGACAATTAATTCAAATAAACATTAAATAAAGTACATATCTTGCAAAATACACAACTGAAATCAACCGTGCCACGTTCAACTCAGTAGTAGACACAATCCAAGCCAAAAATTACTTTGCAATGGTCACCCTCGATCCGGAACCATGATGCCGCAAGAAAGAGTGAACTCAACCAAAAAACCCAGCTAACATTGGTCCAATCACAATCCAATGGAAAGTGGATTCCACATCACTTCCAATCTAGGATCTCTAGTGGCAATTCTAGGAAAAACATTTCAAGAGAAATTAGTCCAACCAAAACCCAATGGAAAGTATTCCTCGACTTCCACTCCAGGGAAATTCCAGTGGCTCCAGGAAAAAAGATTCAAAAATAAATTAGTCCAACCTCAAATCCATTATAAAGTGGATTCCACATCATTTTCAATCCAGGATATCCAGAGGCAACTCCAGGACAAAACTGTGGCAATTCCAGAGTAACTTAACTTGGGCATGTTTGCACTGGAGTTTGTACTTAGAATACGAAAGTGCAAAGCCATATCATCCACAATAAAAATAGAAAATGATTGAAATTTTACAAGGTGTGAAGGAAATATCCAGGACAAGCGAAGTGAAAAATAAGAAGATTGATCAATAACCAATAACGATTAAATCAATAAGACTTTGAAGGCTAGGGATTAATCATAAAACAATCAGATTTCAATACTTAATATTTGAGAGAGCACTCTTCCAAATATCAATTATAACTTTTATACCCATAAAAAATCTAAGGCATAAATCATAGAAAAGCATGCACTTGTTCAAAATCATTCGAAGATAAAAAAATATCATAAATGAAATAGTGAACAAGGTAATTAAATTAATCAAAAGCTTTGCTAAGATATAGATTAAAAACGGATTATATATATGTTAATCCAAAAGTAGCTTTCATACATACTTACAAAGAACCATTTACAAGTCTTGATGGAACAGATAGTATCAGCTAGCCCTCTCCAGACACTAGTACAAAATGAGAAATTAATGACTAAAATTCGACTATAAACAACTATTTTTGAGTCGGTGACTCATAGTATCCAATTTCCACTATCTTATCTCTAGTCGTATTTCACTAGTAATTAATTGGTTGACTTATTAGTCATTGATTTAGTCATTGATAGTCACTGTTTAAGTCATTGATTTAGTCATTGATACTCACTAATTTCGTCATTGATACTCACTGATTTAGTCATTGATTGTCACAATTAATGACCAAATGTACGACTAAATAAACTACTAGTTGATAACATATTAATGACTAATCTAAATACGACTAAACGTTAGTCACACTATAATATACTGGAAATTAGCTACTCATAGTTGTATATATGCGAATTTAGTCATTTTCTTAGTCACTAATTTATGATAGGGTATGGCGGAATCGAACCACTGATCTCTGTAAAATTAGTCACAACAGATCTAGTGAACAAGTAAATCAATCACAACAGATGAACATAGAAAATATGGTATAAAACTATGCAAAACATGCATCAGTGCTCAATATCCCAATAAGGGTGATTAATTACAATACAATCTGACAATGTGAGTGAGCAATTCGAATTGCCTAAGAAGGTCATTCGAATCACTGAATGGAGTAGCTTGACTCCAACTAGGAGTCATCATCATCAATCGGTGGTGCTCATCAATGCACAAGAACCAGTCATCCAAGTGTCAATCTGAGTTTAACTGAGTGTAACAAGTGTAACTGAAGTGTGTAGCATTGATTAAGGGAAGGAGGCTCAGTGGGGGGCGCATGGGAGGCTAACTGAAGTCAGAACAAGTCATCTAGTCAATCTAGAGGTCCAACGAAAGTGAAACAGTCAGTCGGGAGTGAAACTAGCCTCAAATCAGGGAGAATCGGAGCTAACTGAATGTAACTGAAGTGGAACTGCAGTGGTAGGTGAAGAAGTGCGCCCTTCTCTGGCAGTAGGTGATAAGTAGGCTCCTTCCAGACTAGGAGGGCTAAAAATCTGAAGTAAGTGGCTCCCGGGTTCTAGAATAAGGTGGCTAAGGTGCTGGAGGCATCAACCTGGTGACTGGGATGCATGCAAAATGCATGCAAACCCTAGAATTTGCATGCAAGATCCTGAAAAAGATGATGTGGATATCCGAACACCCCCCCTCAAGCTAGACTATGATGTGCAAAAAATAATGTGGGGCCCTGGTAACTAAGACCAAAGGTCACCCCAATACAATAATCCAAAAAAGGCTGAAAATAAACTAAGTGAGGAAAGAGGGAAAACCCAGTGGAAAGAAAGCCCCCCCTCAAGATAAAGCATAATAATGGATCAATCTGTCTCCACCATGATGGAACTCACCCCCAATAGTGAACGGAGGTAAGAGAACTTCTTCTCAGTGAAGCTCTTGGTGAAGATGTCTGCAATTTGCTCATCAGTAGGGCAATATTGCAGAATGCTGGTGCGGTCATGCACCAACTATCGAATGTAATGCATATGAATCTCAATGTGTTTTTTCCTCTGCCGCTGAAATGGATCTGTGGAGATCTTGATAGCACTTTGATTGTCACAAAATAGGACAGTCGAAGTAGTGCCACCAAAACCAAACTCGGAAAGAATACCCTGCAACCAAACTACCTGAATGTAGGCATTGACTGCCCCTCGATACTCTGCCTCTGCTGAAGAAAGTGCAATGGCTGCTTGCTTTTTGCTGGACAAGCAAATAGCACCATGACCAATCATGAAAACATAACCGGAAGTGGACTTCTGATCAATGCTATCACCTGTCCAATCTGAATCAGTAAAACCAATGAAATCAAGCTCAGAATCTGCAGCATAATGTATGCCAAACTGTCTCGTACCTTGCATATACTGCAAGATCCGCTTGGCTGCTCACCAATGAAGCTCATGTGGCTGCTGCATATATATTGACATGGCACTCACGGTATATGAAATATCAGGCCTTGAGTGTGTCAAATAAAGTAGTGAACCAATCAACTGTCGATACATATTGCAATCTGCAAGCGGTGTAGAATCTCCCTCCTCAAGACTGATTCCTGAGAGGAATGGGAATGGGGCTGCCTTACATTCAGACATATTAAAATTCAATAACAGGTTGGAAGCATATTTTTGCTGATATATAGTGATCCCATCAAAATTTTGAGCTATCTCCAAGTCCAAAAAATGACTCAGCAAGCCCAAATCGCTCATGTCAAAAACTAGATTTAAGGCAGTTTTTAGCTTGTTTATTGAAGTAAGAGTGCTACCAGTAATGAGAAGATCATAAACATAAATTACAATAACCAACAAATTACCTTTAACTCGCTGAAGATACACATTTCGATCAGATTTGCACCTTTGGAAATTATGAGAAAGAAGGAAGGAGTCCATCTTTGCGTACAAAGCTCTTGGGGCCTGTTTTAACCCGTACAAAGCTTTCTTCAATCTGCAAACTAATGATGGATCTGATGTGTAACCCTATGGATGATGCATATATACCTCTTCAGTAAGGTCTCCATGTATAAATGCACTCTTCACATCCATGTGGTGCACTTCCCAGTGTTTGGATGCGGAAATATCCAAAACAAGGTGGATGGAATCCATCTTTGCAACCGGTGCAAAGGTCTCAGTGTAGTCCACTCCTTGGACTTGGGAGAAACCTTTTTCCACCAACCTTGCTTTGTATTTGCTGATAGAGCCATAAGAAACAACTTTCGTGCAGTAGACCCATTTACACTTCATTAATTTTCTTCCAGGTGGAAGAGAAACTAGCTCCCATGTGTTGTTCTTTTGAAGAGAACTGTACTCTTCATCCATGGCACTTTGCCATCTCGGATCTCGGTGGGCAGAATAGTATGATGTGGGATCTGAACCAGCCATCAAATAAAAAATCTCAGGAATTAATGGATCAGCAATAGAAAGTGCCATACCTGCTCTTTGAAAGTCTGCTCTTGTTCGTCTCGGATCAGCAGGATTTCCAAGGTTCGAACCAGCAGATTGGAGAGTGTTTTGGGCCCACTTTGGTAACTAAGGAGGATCATAATGGTCGGATTCTGAACCTGATATGTCATGATCATCATATGTTGTTGAAATATCAGAAATATTAGAACCCATACCTTCATTATCGCAGTACGGATCTTCTTCTGGTGAAGGCGGTGAATCGGCAGTCTCTTCCTCGACTAGTTGCAATTCTTGAAGCGGTTCTTCAAATTGCACACTGCCCTCTATGAATATCTTTTTAGATATGATATCCATGAGTTTATATGCTTTTGATTCTTCCCCATATCCTATCAGTATGCACTCGATGCTTTTTGGATCCAAAGCTCGTCTCTTCTTGGAAGGAATTCTAGCCCATGCAGTAGAGCCAAAAACTCTCAAATTTGACACATCTGGTTTGTGACCAAAGAATGCTTCGAAAGGAGTCACACCTTTCACGGATGAATGTGGAACATGGTTCTGTATGTATGCAGCAACATTGATTGCTTCAGCCCAAATATTTGCAGCCAAACCTTTTGATTCAATCATGCATGTAGCCATCTCTTTCAGTGACCGGTTTTTCCTTTCCGCTACACCGTTCTGCTGGGGTGTGTAGGGAACTGTATGTTGGATCTGAATTCCGCTATGGGAACAAAGTTGAAGAAACTCGGACTTAATATATTCTCCACCATTATCAGATATAAGAGCTTTGATCTTGCTCTTAGTGGCGGTCTCAACAGAAGCTTTAAAATCCTTGAATTTTCCAAGCACTTCTGACTTGTTTTTGAGAAAGAATACCCATGTAAAGCGGGAAAAATCATCAATAAATGTCAAAACATACCTTGAACCATTTAATGACATATGGGGCAGCAGACCACTGATATTAGAATGGATCAACCCCAAAATAGTATAAGCTCTGCTAGCTTTGCCGCAGTCAAATCTGTGCTCGGGGTGCTTCCCAATGATGCAACCAGTGCATATTCCCTTCGAGGAACGGAGTTGTGGAAGACCATCTACCATGGATTTGTTTGATAGCAGCAGCAAATACTTATAATTAAGATGTCCAAATCTTTCATGCCAAATCCTACTAACCTCATTACCATGTGTGCGAAGAGAAGTGGGCTTTGCAAGCGGAATAAAGTGTGAAAACTTATAGCATTTTGCAGTGTGGCTTGCCTTTCCGACTGCAACAAGTCTTCCACTTTTGATATCAGAAATTTCAACTGTATTAGGGATGAATGTAACTTGCTTTGGTTCACCAGTTTGTGTCATTTGATACACAGAAAGAAGATTTGAAGCCAAGGAAGGCACATAGAGAACATTCTGAAAGCTTCCATGATTTACATGAATTGTACCTTTGCCCTTTGAAGAAATTTTTGAGTCATCTCCCAAATGGATGGGGATGGAGCTATTTGGATCGAATGAAGAAAAAGAATCAATATTTTTAGCCATATGATTCGATGCACCCGAATCTATCAAGAGAGTAGTGGGCTTCGAAACAGTTGCCATGAGTGCTTGTCCTCTTTCATGATCATCATTCCTATCCTTCTTCCTTGCACCGTTAGGAAGTGTTATGTTGTTCTTTTCCAAAAGGAGGGCCATTTGATCTATATTCTTCTTCATACATGAACTTTCGGGATGAAAGCCACGGTTACAATAAGTACATTTAAATTTTTGGTTACGTTCTTTGCCCTTTTGCTTGAACTTCGAACTGGATGGTGCATCCATTTGTTTTCCTTTCTCTCTTTGCTTGTGAGGCTCGAATTTGGGCTTCTCCTTCTTTTGCTTTCCTTTACCATTCGGGATCTTGGGTCCTTGAACATATAGGGATGAATCTTTGGAGCTTATGGACCCCATTTGAATCAACTTGTCATGCTCTTTTGTGATGGACTCAATGAAGGCATTCAAGGTAGGCATCTTCCAATTCGGGGTAGTTAGTCGACCGGAATTGAAAGTAGAGACAAATACCGAATAATCTTTACCAAGCTTGCTTAGAATGGAGAGGATCAATTGTTTGTCCTCTTTGATAACTCCACTGTTCTTCAACTGCAAGTTCAAGTTCTTGAATTTTGTGAAGACTTCATTGATGGTCTCGAAATTCTCAGGACTAAGGGCAATCAATTCATTCTCTAATTGAAAAGCCCTAAGCTCATCCTGCTTGCCAAATAGTGTTTCAAGTTTCTCCCATATAGCTTTTGGACTCTTCAATCCGCTGAGATGGAAGTGAAGATCTTTGAAGATGGAGAGACAAAGAATACCATAAGCTTCATCAAGCTTGTTGTAGTGTTTGGTTCTATCTGACAGATTGTTTGGCTCCAATTCAAGACCAAGAGTGACTCGGTAGTAACCTTTTGAACGTAATATGATCTCCATATCATCTTTCCAATCAAAATAATTGAATGGGGTGAGGATAGGATTTGAAAAAGAGTATTCCATTGCTAGGAGCGAGTGCACATTGATGTAGAGGAGCTTGCATGCACAGTGTAGCGAATGCAATTGATGGAGACAATAAACCTGCAAATCACAATAAACCAAGAACAATGAGGTCAAACAATCCACCCTTTTAGAGTTGCATCACACCTGGAATTGGAGATCAAACAATGTTGAATGGGTCCAATGTATCATATCCAGGAATTATGTGGAAACTCAAGCTTCTGGAGTGGTATTGGAAGTATTTTCAAGTTTTGCATGCACAGGAGCGAATGCCCTTAAGATATTTCATGCCAAAACTTTTTGCAATTTTTGAGCAATTCACTCAAATCTTCTTTTAGAACCACCTGTAGAAAAGAGATATTGTCCCTGCAATGGATCTGATACCATGTAAAATTAGTCACACCAGATCTAATGAACAAGTAAATCAATCACAACAGATGAACATAGAAAATATGGTGTAAAACTATCAAAACATGCATCAGTGCTCAATATTCCAATAAGGGCGATTAATTACAATACAATCTGACAATGTGAGTGAGCAATTCGAATTGCCTAAGAAGGTCATTTGAATCACTGAATGGAGTAGCTTGACTCCAACTAGGATTCCTCATCATCAATCGGTGGTGCTTGCCAATGCACAAGAACCAGTCATTCAGGTGTCAATCTGAGTCTAATTGAGTGTAACAAGTGTAACTGAAGTGTGTAGCACTGATTAAGGGAAGGAGGCTCAGTGGGGGGCGCATGGGCGACTAACTGAAGTTAGAACAAGTCATCTAGTCAATATGGAGGTCCAACAGAAGTGAAACAGTCAGTCGGGAGTGAAACTAGCCTCAAGTCAGGGAGAATCTGTTAGGATATTTAGACACTTAGGAGTTAGTTAAGATCAACTTGTGTAATATATCCGTTAGGGATAGTGTGTTTCTTTAGTATGCATTAGTATGCATTTGTAAATACTTAATCCGACAATCACGATATGTTTCCGACATAGAGTGATCCGACGGCTCAACTTCTCTTAGATCAAACCTAACCTTGATCCGTGGCTTAACACTCGATTGGTCCATGATCTCTATTTAAAGAGCATGGAGGGTCATTGTTTATTTGATCGATTATGAGAAGCTCATTTGTAACTTTCTTTCTTTGCATAATAAATTGTCCCGTAGAAGCTATTTGGCCGGGGCCGTGGAGTGTTTCCCTCAAGAGGGTTTAAACCACGTCAAAACATCGGTGTGTTGATCTGTGATCTGTTTGTGTGAAGTGGTTGCTCTTGGTGTTCGGTCCTTTGGTAGTACCCTGTGTACCCGAACATGGTATCATAACTTTTATGAAGTGCCGCTTCCAGTTATGATCAAGATCTTGAACTGTTGTTGCCAAAACTCGAAAGGGTTTCTAGTTCTGGTATTTCTATGCATTTCTGGGCTATGGGAGGTGTTCCATTGCGTCTGGAGCATCGTTTCCATTGGGAAATAGTTTTCGTTTCATCGAAAACGGTTTTCAGTTTCTCCAGAAACGCGTATTTCATCAGATTTGAGGGTATAATGTTATAGTGACGCATTTTTTTTATTTCATTTTTTGAAAAGAAAAAAATCTCATATTTCATTTTTTTTTTACTGTTAGATTTTTTTTTGTTCGGATTGTTGCTTTCCCGTCTACGTATTCTCTTTGCCGTGCACCTTGAGCGATCTCGGCAAATCAGAAACAGAAAGGGAAAGGGTTTTTCTCGGCTGCGTATGCTCTTCGCCGTGCACCTTGCGCGATCTCGGCAAATCAGAAACAGAGAGAAAACGTAGACTTTCTGGGAAAGCTAACAAGATCTAACTCCACGAGTGTGGAAAATTTTTTTTTGTTTCGTTTTGTGGTTTGTTTTGCAGGAAAAAGGGCAAGCACGCAAACCGAGCAAGAAGAGTAAAAAAAAAAAAAAAAAAAAAACCTTCCTCATTCTCATATTTTACATACCTTTTAATCTAGCTCACTTGGTTCAAAGTTTCTTTATTCTTTAATAGGTCTTGAGTTCAAGTCTTAGGAAGTTACTTTTAAAAATAAAAGTGCATGCAATTTCTATTTTCCAGTTACTTTATTGTAAAAGTGCATCTCACTTAAATAATAAAAAAAAAAAATACAAGTGAGTCACTTAAGTTTTTTATTGTTGCACTATTTAAAAGTAATATCATTGTAAAAGTGAAATCACTTATTTTACAAAAGTGGTTCACTTAAAGCAACTTTCTTGTAAAGTGATTGTCAAAAGGTTCATTTTGGGAAGAGGGGGGTTCTTTTTTTCGCTGGACATTCTCTAGCTGCCACGTCACTATTGGGGACATCTTCAACAATTTCTTTGTTCAAGCATAACTTCATCATACAGAGTCAGTTTTCAGTGCCGTTTTTTTTAAACCGCCTATTTTTTCGAGCTCTTCACATCCAGACTATTGGTTTCTTCTTTTACAGCCATTAATTTACAAATATGGCCGCCCATTGTGATATTCTACTTAACAGTTCTAACTATTTCTCATGGAAATCTCGTATGGAGGATGTTCTACGAAGTAGGGGACTTTTCAGAATTACCGCAGGGAAAGAAAAAGAACCCACTGATGATGATAATAAAATAAAATGGGCAAATAGATGTGATGAAGCTCGTGGATTGATTGGGATGTCAATCTCTACTGATTTGCGATTCCACATATCTAGAATTGATGAACCTAATGCTGCTTGGGACAAGTTGGAAACTGTGTTTGGTAAACACAATGAAATTCGAGGTCATCAACTCGAAAATGAGTTGATTTCTTTAAATCCGAGTGACTTTTCATGCATTCATTATTATTTATCTAAGTACAAAACTCTTAAACTCTTATGTGCAGAATGTAAGATTGAGAGGGAAGACAAACAGTGCATTTATCATATTCTTTCCAAACTTGGACTTGCATATTCTATTTTTGTATCTACATTTTACTTCATGAAAGCATCCTTGAATGCAGCTAGCTATCAAGAGCCTAGTCTTGAGTCCTTTTGTGATTCCCTGATTAGAGAACAAGATAAACTCATTCATCTTGGAATAATCAACAATGCAGATACATCTGGGAAAGCCTTATTGTCCCAACAGAAAGAAAAGTCCAAGCCTCCCAAGAAACAAAATTTTCGCAATAATAAGTCAAACAAGGGTCCCAAACCCTCTCAGTCATCTCCTTCTTTAAAAAATGACAAAGGATCCAAGCCAAAAGGCAAGAAGACTGAGCGCCATTGCAACTATTGCGGGAAAGATAATCATGATGAATCTAAGTGTTTCAAGAAGATGGCAGCCTTGGAAGCAGCAATGAAGAAGCACCACATCAGCCTAGATTCGCCTTCAGAATCTACCTCTCATGGACATGCACTTTGTGCTTCTGGTTATTCTTATAATGCATCTTCTTCTTCTATTCAAATGAATGGCTCATTGATTCTGGAGCATCTTATCATATGGCTAAGGATCAAGCCATCTTTTCTACTATGCATGAATGTAACACCAAACAAATATTTGTTGGTGATGATAGATCTCTAAGTGTTGTAGGAGCTGGAACAGTTCCAGTAGATAATGGTCATTTTAGTGATGTACTATGTGTTCCAAGAATTTCCTGCAATTTGTTATCAGTCTATCAAATCACTCATTCTGGTGAAGGTAAAACTGTGACCTTTACACCTCACCAAGTTGTAATCAAGGACTTTAAAGATCCTCAACAGGTTCTAGCTACCGGAATTGTTGATGATATTACCAGGTTGTACAAGTTTAACAACTTTGGGTCATCACCTTTCCCTTCAGTTTTTGTTGCTCATAGTGATAACTTGAGCAAACTTTGGCATGAGCAATTTGGTCACTTAAATTATCGCTCATTGCAACAACTATGTAAATAAAATATGGTGACAGGTCTTCTGATGGTATCTTGCAGGGATGGTGTTTGCTCCGGTTGTGTACTCGAAAAACATCATCGAGACAGTTTTCACAAACGTGCCTCTTGGCACGCCTCGGTTCCCTTGGAGCTTGTGCATAGTGACTTGTGTGGTCCTCTTCCATCTGCTTCCTTTTCTGGTTTCAAGTATTTCTTAACTTTCATTGATGATTACACCCGACGCACTTGGGTTTATTTCCTAAAACTTAAGAGCGAAGTATTTAACATGTTCTTGGCCTATAAGGCCCTTGTTGAAAAACAATCTGGGCATCAAATTATTAAGTTAAGATCTGACAATGGAGGAGAATATGTTAACAAACAGTTCACTACTTTCTGCACTGAACAAGGTATCCAACAACAACACACTGTTCCATATACACCACAACAAAATGGTGTAGCTGAGCGGAAGAACCGCACTTTAAAAGAAATGGCTAATTGTATGATCCAATCTAAGGGACTAAGTCTTCAATTTTGGGCTGAAGCCATTAATTGTGCAAATTACATAGTTAATCGCACCCCCACAAAAGCATTACAAGGTATAACACCGGAAGAAGCATGGAGTAAAATTAAACCTGATGTAAGTCACTTTCGTGTGTTTGGTAGTGAAGCATGGGCTCACATTCCGGATGAAAAACGGAAAGCATTGTAGCCTAAAAGAGAAAAGTGCATATTTGTTGGATATTCTGAAGATGTAAAAGGTTATAGACTTCTTGAACCACATTCTCATGCTATAATCATTAGAAGAGATGTTAAATTTGATGAAAATCTCTTGGCCTGCGAGCCTAACTCGGCGATTGTGCCATCTTTAGCCTGCGAGCCTGATTCGGCGTTTGTGCCTTCTTCTTCTTCTTCCAACTTCCTTGACAGGTTTCCAACTCCAGTTTTTGATGATGACAGTGAGGATGAAAATCCACCTCCGCCTGCTCATGTTCCTCCAGTTGCACCAGCACAAGTGCTTCCTCGATGGGTCCGTTCAACATGTGAAGCAGCTGGCGATCTTGCTAGTGATCCTAGAGATCAACGTCGAACACGTTCTCAGTTTCAGCGAGCCTCTTCTCTTTTGGGTCAAGTTTCCGAGAATCATGATCCAAAAACTTTTGCAGAAGCTTTAGGGAATCCAGATTGGGATGCAGCCATGGATGAAGAATATTGTTCCTTAATGGCGAACGATACTTGGGATCTTGTACCTCTTCCAAAAGGAAGAAAACTTGTCAGATGTAAATGGGTCTACAGAACTAAGTATGCATCAGATGGAAGTGTTGAAAGACTTAAGGCAAGGTTAGTTGCCAAAGGTTTTTCCCAAGTTGAAGGGATTGACTACAATGAAACCTTTGCTCCCGTCGCAAAAATGAACTCCATCCGCCTTGTTCTTTCCCTTGGAGCCTTACACAACTGGGAAGTCCATCAAATGGATGTCAAGTCTGCCTTCTTACATGGTGATTTACAGGAGGAAATTTACATGGAAAAACCTCCTGGCTATGTTCAGAATAACTCTAGCCTTGTCTGCCGCCTTAAGAAATCCTTATATGGCCTTAAGCAAGCTCCTAGAGCTTGGTATGCCAAAATGGATAACTTTCTCCTTGACACTGGTTTTTCTAGATGCCATTCTGACCCCAATGTCGATACCAAGAAAGTAGGAAACCATCTCATCATACTTGTTCTATATGTTGATGACCTTATTCTTACTGGTAGTGACCCTAAGCTTATAACCCATGTGAAATCTAGTCTCAAACAAAATTTTGAAATGTCAGACTTAGGACTTTTGCATTATTTTCTTGGTCTCCAAGTCCTGCAAACCAAAGAAGGAATCTTTCTTTCTCAGTCTAAGTATGCTTGTGACCTTCTTCGTCGCTTTCACATGGAATATTGTACACCAGCCCCTTCTCCCTTCTAGTCTGGAGTCAAACTTTCTGCCACTTGTACTTTACCTGAAGTCGATGCCACCTTGTATCGTCAGCTTGTTGGTAGTCTCCTATACTTGACTCATTCCCGTCCTCACCTTTCCTTTGCCGTTGGTCGAGTTGCCCATTATATGCAGACACCTCATGAAAGTCACTGGAAAGCAGCTAAAAGAATACTTCGATATATTCGAGGTACAGCTCAGTTTGGGATTCATTACAGTACAGGGGGGAAACTTTTGTTGGTTGGTTTCACTGATTCAGATTGGGTCGGCGATCCTGGTGATCAAAAGTCTACTGCAGGTTATGTTTCCAGTCTGGGATCTCGACCTATTACTTGGGCTTGTAAGAAACAACAAGCTCTTGCTCTTTCTTCAGCAGAGGCAGAATATCGAGCAGCAGTTAATGCCAGTCAGGAAGCTTTATGGCTTCGACAGATCCTTTCAGAGTTTGGATTCGAGTAGCAGCAGCCTACTCCACTTTGGTGCGACAATCAAAGTGCCATCAAGCTTGCCAAAGATCCAGTTCTACATCAACGCAGCAAACACATTGAGCTACATATGCACTTCATCAGAAATCTTGTTCATGATCGGGTTCTTGAAGTGCTCTTTTTCCCTACAGATGATCAAGTTGCAGACAACTTCACCAAGTCTCTTACAGAAGCGAATTTTTTTAAACTTCGATCTATGTTAGGAGTTCAGGAACTTGTCATTAAGGGGGGATAGGCTCTAATGCCTCCTTCCTTCTCCTAATAGTGTCACTTTTGTAAATCCTTCAATCCTATCCCAAGTTGTTCTTAAGGGGGGATGTTAGGATATTTAGACACTTAGGAGTTAGTTAAGATCAACTTGTGTAATATATCTGTTAGGGATAGTGTGTTTCTTTAGTATGCATTAGTATGCATTTGTAAATACTTAATCCGACGGTCACGAAATGTTTCCGACATAGAGTGATCCGACGGCTCAACTTCTCTTAGATCAAACCTAACCTTGATCCGTGGCTTAACACCCGATTGGTCCATGATCTCTATTTAAAGAGCATGGAGGGTCATTGTTTATTTGATCGATTATGAGAAGCTCATTTGTAACTTTATTTCTTTTCATAATAAATTGTCCCGTAGAAGCTATTTGGCCGAGGCCGTGGAGTGTTTCCCTCAAGAGGGTTTAAACCACGTCAAAACATCGGTGTGTTGATCTGTGATCTGTTTGTGTGAAGTGGTTGCTCTTGGTGTTCGGTCCTTTGGTAGTACCCTGTGTACCCGAACAGAATCGGAGCTAACTAAATGTAACTGAAGTGGAACTGCAGTGGTAGGTGAAGAAGTGCGCCCTTATCTGGCAGTAGGTGAGAAGTGGGCGCCTTCCAGACTAGGAGGGATAAAACTCTGAAGTAAGTGGCTCCCGGGTGCTAGAATAAGGTGTCTAAGGTGCTGGAGGCATCAACCTGGTGACTGGGATGCATGCAAACCCTAGAATTTGCATGCAAACCCTAATTGCATGCAAGATCCTGAAAAAGATGATGTGGATATCCGAACAATCTCCTGCCTATAATTAGGCAGGTGCTCTACCATTGAGCTAGCACCCTTTAAGAAGTTGTTATTGCTTGACAATGATGATATTCAAACACATTTTGCATCATTCAAGCATACAAAATAATGATTACTAAGTTACCATAGATTCATAATGACTTACCTTGTACTAGTCATTCAAGTCTTTCAACTGCATTTATTAAGTGCAAATATATTTTTGCACTTAATAAAAGCAGTTGAAGAACTTGAAGGAATAGTACAAGGTAAGCCATTATGGATCTATAGTGACTTGGTAATCATTATTTTGTATACGTGAATGATGCAAAATGCAAAAATCCCAGAAATTGGTAGGAATGATAAGCATGCATCCATTGTTAAACTATCTACTGAGTCATCTAGAGGCATGCCAATATATCTGAATTTGAATTAAAATCCATAAGTAACTTGAAGATAATGGTGGATGATGCCATGGAAAGGAGAATTTCAGTTTATATAGAAGCAACGGATGAGAAAATGGTGTACCAAACTCATCATCCTCCAATGTTTGCCAAGCCACCATCCCCTGTAAAATGAACATAGATGCATGTTTCTCCTAGGTTCCATGAACATATTACACAACCTTCAAATAGTTTCAATCATATTTGGATGTCCATCTTAACTTCAACGGACCAAAACTTGAACTAGTAAATTTGGAATACTTAAAATATATGTACAAAGGAAATGAGTCCTTACCAAATAAGACCAAGTAGGCCGAAAATGTAAAAGACAGATTGCCAACCAAAATTTTCAATGCAAGGCAGAGCAAATAAAATCCTACAAAGTTGAGCAAAAGACGGAAGTTAGAATATCTTAATAATCATCTTTAATGAATGGCATTGCATGCTTCCTTGAGATCATATAAATTGAGGACATCTCCATGTTGATGATGGCTCATTTAATATTTTTAATATTACTTCTAATATTCCAACCAAACAATCCTATTCAATAGAACATACATCAGATGACTCATTTAAGATTTGTAATCATACTTCCAATATTCCAACCAAAAAATGTTATTCAATTAACTAGAACAGACTTTATATTATTTGGGAAACGATATTTTGTATAGGAAGTGACACTGTTAATATTTCTTATATAGGTGGGAAATGGTGATTGCACAACCCTGTCCTATATTGATAGCTAAAAATTGTGGCCACCAGCCAAGAATTTTTATTTCGACTAGTAGAAATGGCCAAAAAACATAAATCAAACTTGGTCTTTGTGACATACCTTGTAGCTGTCATTGGATGCCATAGGCTTTCATAGGAAAAGGGACATGTCGATATAGTCCAAAAGGACAAATAAGTATACAATAAATGTAAGAGATACAAGAGATGGCATGTAGTCAAGAAGACTATTGTATTTATAGGACATAAGGGACACTACAATTCTAATGGACACAAACCTATCTAATCATTATTAAATATAATTATAGTAATTGGGTTGGAGAGATTTATTATTCGCTTCACACAATTAAATTCACCAATGAACCTGGTATATTCGATAAGCCATCAATCTAGGTAAAATAGATAATATATTTGATAAAGGATGAATAGATTACAATAATGGTCCCCTTTAAATAAGGCATGGACATTTTACATGAAGAGTCATGCCTTTTCATTTGACATGAAAAGTCATGTCTTTAGTTAACTTTATTTATTTAATTATACTTTAATTATATTCGTTACATTGCCTTCCCCTTAAGGGAAGCTTTGTCCTCAAAGCTTATTTGACGATAATGATTACGTTTGATTTTTTGCTTGTAATGTTATTTCTTGATCTTTAGTCTTTGCAACTTTTGATGAAACGAGGTGATACGAATTATGAATTCCAAGGGAGAACTATCGCATCATCTATGATGTGGTCCATCTGAGATCTATTTTTATCGGAGCTATTTGATCGCTTTGTGGGACGTAACTTTTTGTTTGATGCTTAGTGTATTGATTCGATGTTATTGCTTGTTTGACATTGTAATTCCTCTGTGTGTGTTCATTTTGACCCTGTCGTTGGTCAAAATGACGTTTATAATTTGGGTGACGCTAAGGAGATCTTATTGTCTGTTCTTTTGATTCGTTGCTCTGAACTGGAAGTTATATTTTCGTCTCTTTAGGCTTTAAGGTTTCGTTCTGTATCTTTTCCAACTTGCTTTCCAACTACATGTTATCATTTTGAAACTTTTTAATCACTTCTACTTGTGATTTTTTGTCATCTTCAGACTTATTAAGTTGTTCCTTAAGATCTTCGATATGACTTCTGATGCAACCGTTTTCTTTTTGTGTTTCTAGAAGTTTTCCTTCAATGTCTTCCGTAGATTGATCTACCTTTCAACTATTTTTCAACTTCTTGATTTTTGTGAGTAGTGTCTTGTTATGATTTCTTAATCTGAAAATTTCTTCAGCATTGTTGGATAATGCTTTATTATTCTTTTCTATCTCTGATTTGTGTGCCTTTTTAGAGTCGTCGATTTGTGTTTCAAGATCTTGTATTTGTTGTTGACATTGGTCAACCTCTGATTCTTGACTTTCTAATTTATGTCATATCTGCGTTAGTTCTTCATCTTTGTTGCTAACGACTTTGTTCAAGCATTCTATTTCTGCTTCGTAATTATTTATTTCATTCTTTATATCTTGATCTTCTATCCTCTGATTGAGTTTATTTTTGGCTTTTAGTTCATCAATATGCACATACAATTTTTCTATACGACTTTTCTGGTCGGAGATTTGTTGTTCATCGAACTTTTCTCGTAGCTTACACATTGCAATTTCTGCTTCCTATTGTGTATTCCTGTCGTGTAGATCTTCATTGTCCTTTTGATAGCGCTTTAGCTTATCTTCTAATCTATCTATATGTAATCGAAAACAACTTCCATGGTTTTTTTTACTTTTTTTCAAGTTTGTCTTCCTTTGACTACTTTTGTATCGATAATCGGTCTTCCTTTGATTTTGATTTTTCTGATGACAATTTGTCTTCTTCGATTTTTCTTCTTGATTTTGATAACAGGTGGACACCAAATAGGTGTAATAACCCTTAATGTGGTCCCTTTGTAAAAGATATATCTTTTATTTCCTTCTTTTTGATCTTCCCCTTTTTTTTCTTTTTTTTTCTTTTTTTAGATATAATAATAATTATGGGTTATTATTATTATAAATTTGGATACAAAATTTTAATAAAACAAAATTTTATAATAATAGTAGTAATATTATTATAATAATAATTTTTTTTGTTTTCTAAAAATTCATTTTGTTTGTAGGGTTTCAAGTGGACGGAGGTAGGAGACGACGGAAGGGAGGGTGGTCGGATGGTGGCAGAAGTTGGTGGATTATGGTGGAGGCAAGAGGAGATGGTGAGCGAAGGGAAGTGGGGTTGTGTGAGTGGCATCTACGGAAGAGAGCTGAGAGGGAGTAAGGGAGATGGGTGCGACAGGGACAAGGGATAGTGTGGGGAGAGAGGGAGGAGCACGTGGAGGCCGCGTGAGTGAGTGGAGGCCACGGGGAGTGTGTGGGATGGATCGCTAGAGTGCATAGGTGGTGGGGGATGGACGAGAGGTGGGCGGGAGAGAATGAGCAGATGGGACATGAGTGGATGGGAGGTGGACGGGGAGGTGTGAGCGGGGGCTAGATGAGAGGAAGGTCGAGGGGATGGAGGAAGAGAAAGCTGCAGACAGGAGTGGCAGCGCGCGGGGGTGTTGTGGAGCAGCAGGTGGGAAGGCTGCGCGGGGGAGCTGGGAAGTGATGGAGCTGGGCGGGTGCAGGAGGGAAGTGGCGTGATCAGGAGGGAAGTTGGGAGGCTTGTGAAGGGCGTGGAGAATTGGGGAGGCGCGGCGTTGGTGGGGAGATGAAGGAGATGGAAGGAGATGAAGGAGTTTGCGGATGGAATAGTGGTGTGCGGGAAAGGAGGGATGATGTAGGAAGGAAGTGATGGGAGTGAGGAGGCGCAGGGGGAAAGAGTGGCGTGAAGGGAGTGAAAGGCATAGAGGAGGATTAGGTGTGGAGTGTAGATGTGGTGGAGCGAAAGAGTACAGAGTTGAGCAGAGTTCAGAAAATCTGAGTATGGATGGCTAAAAGCCTAGATCATAGATCCGGTTTCAAGAAATCCTTGAAAGTTTGGCTACAAGCCAAAAATATGGCCAAGGGAAAGAATCAACAAGTGTCCGAGAATCGAAGCACTTTGATACCAAATGGAGTGATTTATTATTCACTTCACACAATTAACTTCACCAATTTACCTGGTATATTCGATAAGCCATCAATCTAGGTAAAATAGATAATATATTTGATAAAGGATGAATAGATTACAATAATGGTCCCCTTTAAATAAGGCTTGAACATTTTACATGAAGAGTCATGCCTTTTCATTTGACATGAAAAGCCATGTCTTTAGTTAATTTTATTTATTTAATTATACTTTAATTATATTCGTTACATGGGTCTATTGCATATATAAAGAAAAAAGTGTCTGAAACAACAGCCATTGTCTCATTAGCCAATAATTTGATAGGCAAGTTTATACCAAAATCGTTGACTGGGGCCATCTTGGGAATATTGCCACACCATCCCCCTACATACAAGGATGTTGTGGGACATTTCCTCCATCTCCCTAACCCATATGCATAGAGTGTGATGGGTATGCATCCCCACATAAAATTATGTTTCCTTTAAGTTTCTCTAAAAGCATTTCAATTGTTAAGCATTTGATCTCTTTACACAATAAAATTTAATCGAAAAGAAGACAGATTTAGATCTAACCATAGCATTTAGATGTAGGAAAATGCTTTCATGTTTCTGACAATATTTTCTAGTTCTGTGTGTCTCTTTATGATTTGTGCTCCATGAACTGACAGCCAAAATATTATTTTCAAGCTAATTAGCCACAAGGGGTGTATGTTTCTTGGGAATATACTCGAGAAAAGATTTGGAGAATCAACTAAACTTGACATCACATTATGAGATTATACAAGTTTTAAATTCCATAAAAGTTGTCTCTTCCAAAAGAGAAAAACAAATGGTTGAAAGTGTATATTTATTATATCCTGTAAGAAAAAAACAAAATTTTACACATTCCATGGCCAATTTATAAAACTTTAACCAAATCTAGATTGTGCAAACAAACAGGAACAAAATGATAGAAAACTTAGCAAATTATTTCTGATATTGTAAGTTTCCTTTACCAGATTTTGTGAAGTAATTACTTCCTAATACCTTCACCTGAGATACTTCCCATGCAAATCAGCATTCTCCTAAAGAAGGCATATACGTTCACATGACTGTACCCTCACAATGCCCTTCCTAATCAAGACAATGAATATTGCTACAATGGCTATTTTTACATAACTGAGCAAAGCAAACTGACCTCAATGCAAACATATGACAGTGTATATTTAAAAATCAATTATGAAAATGGGGTAAAGTAAAAGATAGAAAATAAGCTTGCAGAAATTCAAAAATGCTAACATCTCACTTAAAAAGCAAACAATAATAACTATCCATATACAAAGAAAATTGCTTAAGAAGAGGAACAAAGAAACTAAACCATGTATGGTACAATGCTGGATGCATCCTATTCTAAACTTCCAACAAAACACACTTTTATACCTTATTCTACCAAGTTTTATCACCAAAAAAACAAGCCATCTTATGGTACAATGTTGGATGCATCATATCCTAACCTTTGCCAAAATACATTATGATAACCTACTTTACCAAGGTTATCAGCAAAAAGATAATTTATTTCAAGAAGCAATCTTCATCTAACTCATTCCACTCATTATGTTAAAGATGGATGAAAATATATCATTAAAAATAATAAAGAAACACTTCAAAAATAGCAGAGTGAAATCAATGATGTAAAATAATAGAAGAGATAATGTAGTGTCTAATCAAAGTTTAAACAAGTCAACTTCCTCTAGAAAGCTTAACAAAGAAGATGTTAAAATAAAACACAAACTTTTAATCTATTAACAGTACAATCAAATACTGAAACTATAATCTCACCTTAAGCTCTTCAAGCGAAAATCCTCTCCCTGCATGAACTTTCATGTTGTATGTTTGGGTTTGTCCATGTACAATTGGTCGAAGGGGACCAACAGTGGGGCATGGAAAAATCTTTAGAGCCTTTTTTTGACATGCTGCACAAGATGGTCAAAAACACAGGTAAGAAATAACTATTGAAGAGACAATTACCATGTTGAACAAAAAATATTCTTCATAATCAACAACATTTTGAAAAGAGTCAAAAAAGCATGTTCTATGTCATTACCAATACGTCTCCTATGCTTGCGTGCAGGTTGTTTGAACCAAGTCTTCACATAATTTTTCCAATGTTTCTTAAAATCCCCATTGGGAACAACATTGTTATGCTTCACCATGACTTACCTAATGTGACAACCAGAAAAAAAATTAATAAGATGGGAATAGATGGATTGAAACTTCAATGACACTTCTTTTAAGACCAGAATGTAAGAGCATTCAGGTACAGGGAATGGCCATCCAATTTTATGAACTTATTTTGCATCTGCAAATTTGAAAACCCCCCTTTTTACTCACCAAAATACAACTTCCATAATTAATTTGTGAATGTTAGTTGGAAAGCATTCAAAATGCTACTAACAAACACAAGCATCTACAACTAATTATTGATAACACATGATCCATCAACCAATAGTTGTGACCACAATAGTATCTTCTATCTAGTTTGTCACAAGCAATTCCATGAAAAATGCATCAATTGTACATTGCCAACATATAGAATTATCATGCTGAAGGTATATTCTTTAGTGCTACAATAAGTAACCAGCTTTGAAGCCAATGTAGTATATCATAAAAAATCACGTTGCGAGTTACAACTGGTATATGTACATGAGTCCTGAAAAAATCCAGGTTAAATAGTTAAAAATAAAAAACACAGAAGGAAAACACATATGAGCCACCAGGCAATAACACACAAATAGAAGTACCAAATCGGAATAACAAAATCCAAGTGTCAAAAGTACCAATCCTTTCAGTAACTATAAATTATATCAAATGATCATATATCACATTTGTCCACTTTGAGATTAATTAAAATTCAGCATTATTTTCAAGGAAGTAGGCATAAATTTTGATTCTTGCATCGAAGTTTTCATTTCGAGCTAGGTTTTCATTTCAAAACAAATGCTTATTAGATTCCAATAGTGAAGCATGGCTGGGCAATAGCTTGCACAATACACATAGGGGTTTAAAACTACCTGGTGAAATCCAAAACTAGAAAGTGGAAGCATCAAACCCAGAACCTAATACTCAGCAGCAGCCGATGAGTTGATCTACCAATGAGCTGCATGCCCTTCCATGAAGGGCACCCTTATAGTAAATCCAAAAGGTGTGCATGACTACCTTAAATCCCACATTTAACAAGGATTGAGAATTAGCTTATATGATAGACATCTGGGTCAAGACTCAAGATCACCGTGGATGTTGAAAACTAGAGAGGCTAGGAATCAAGCTGGGGACCTATCACTAGTCGATTGACTGCTCTAAAACTAGAGAAGCTAGGAATCAAACTCAGAATCGGATCTGACTTATGAAGCTCTATCATATAGCATAATGAAGTTTCTTATACCCGCCTATATTGTCTCCACTAAATGTATTTATATAGGATCCGACTTATTTTATAGAAATCAAATGGTTCAAGCCCTGTAGTTCTAATTGAGATGTCACCATTGCCTAGGAATTGATCCTGAACTATGGTAACCACCAGAGAACATTTTGATAGAAGATAGGGTTGAAGGAAGTAACATGAATTCTAGGAAGGATTTAAAGTCAGCACTTTTATACCATAGATAAGCACATATTCTAACCAGACAAGCCAAAGCCAATGAAAGACGAAACAAGCTTATATTATATTTTTTAGAAGCTCCTGGAGTAGGTAAATGAGGCCATCAAGAAAGATGGTCAAGTAGGTTGAACACGAATGGGTGCAGGTAACACCCTAATCTCCAAACACTTTTTTCATTTCTGCGGGTCACTGGAAGACAAATAGAGCCTGGACAAGATAGTTGAATAGCCAGAAAAATGTATAATTTATATAAGAAAAATGAGCCCTTGACAATATGCAAAGAAGAAATTGCAAGCAATTGAAATATGAAGCCCACAAAGAAGGGTCTTAGTGCTAAAAGATGAACTCCAACTACTAAGAGGGCATGGCTAGCACATCTTAAGTTGAAATAATTTGGTTGGAATGTGGTGGATCATATAGACTAAATTAAGAAAGGGAAAGGTATCAAATTAACTATAGATAGTGTAGTATCATTGGGAAATGGAGTCAGAAACACCCTGCAGTTTGAAGGCCATTGAACTTCACATTAGATGAAGAGATATGTGATGATGGATACAAGATGGTGAGGGTAAAAAAAGGTAGAATATCCACTAGACTGAGAGTCTCTCTGCAAAATGGGTAAGAAGGGTACCTGAACAAAGCTCACAAATAACATGTAGTCACAGCAAAAACATCACTGATCATGAAACTATTATTTATGACTAGCCATTGATACTTAATGTCAAAATTTATTCAAGCAGAATGGAAAACTCAAATGGAAACACATATGTTACAATCTGATACGATAGTTCTCTGGAATCTTCAAAGTCATAAATATTTACATAACAGAATGCCCTCTAGCTTATAAAACTCATACATGCTTTTGATTCCCTTTATCTCCTTCAAGCTTCTTAGACTAAACTCACCCCTCATTACATCTCAGTCATTAGATTTTATAGAAGAGTACCATCACAAATTGTTGGAAAATACTAGGAATAAAACAAATCTGACTTGGAATGCTTGATCAAACTTATGCCCAAAGATTTGGAACAAACTCTTTGATTGAGAGTCTTGTCCCCAAATATTGAAATGCTTTGAAACCCGTATGCTTAACTACTTGCAAAATGTTAGTTTTGATTAGTCAAATCCTGATATTTTTCCTTGATATGTTTGACTAAGAAATACTCTACCACTTCATACTCAATCCCTTCAAAATCTAGAATTAGTTATCTAGATGCTTTGCATAAGTTTCCCTCATGCCTCGAATCTGAATTTGATTTACCTTCAATTCATCACCATCGGTAGTGTCAGATTCATCCATTGAATCATCATCATCCTCGGTCATCAAAAGTCTCTCACTTACTCCAATTTCAAAGTTTTGTATAGTCTGCTTCATCATCATCACTGTCAATGTTATCTGGATATAACCTATTCTGAATGGCCTTTCGATGTTGCACAAACACATTGAAATAGTAATTGACTAGCTCCTTTTTGCTTCTTGATGGAAAGGCCACAGATAGATAATTCCAAAAATTCTTGTTTGACGATATGGGATTCATATTCACAAGTTCCTGAAAGGTTTGTTCCTCCTCTTTTGTCCATTTCTCTGGCACACTTTCACCCATGTCATGAAATTCCCATGAATAAAATGCCTCACCAAGCTTCAGTTTCAACATCTCTCGTTCTTCTTCAATATGCTCTTTGCACACCTTGTAGAATTTGAGTTTGGATAGTTGCAATTTAAAGATCTTCCTAGTCCTACAGTATCCTTGGTAATGACACCCTTTGATCCTATTAAGGGCCACACTTGAATGCCAGTCAAACTATGATAGTATTTGTCATCATCATTTGTGTCAACAGCTTGACATGGTTGAAATGACATTATATCATTGGCATCAGATAGAAAGACATGGACTTGAGGTCTACATATAGCTTGAAATTATGGCCCTATAGGAACCCTCTTACGAGGAACATGGTCCAAAGAAAAACAACCAAGACTTGCACTTGAGTCATAGTGAACAAAGTGTTCACCTTTACTACAATCGAATTATGTATAAGTTCTGGTATAAAATGTCCCACATTCAGAAATAGAAGGTGATGGATATTTTTCTATGTTCACACACCTTTTGCATGCTTGATCCATTATCTCATAATCAGACAGTATGTTTTTTGAAGCTTGGAGAGGAAGCAAAGACCATGTCAGAATACAAATCTTCTGAAACTCTAGACCTGCTATCGTGAACATTTGAGAGTGATCTGCATGTTTTCACATCCTTGGCTTTATGTCCAATGGAGATCTTTTCCCATTGCATTTGGAAGCCATCTTCACGTAAAAAAGAGCCACCAATTGCTCCATTAGTTAACATTGCCTCATAATTTTCCCAAATGAAATTGTCAAGAGAAGCTCGATCATTTTCTGCAAGTCACTTGCAATTTGGAGGAAGCTCTACTTTCCAGTAGTCATCTACCTTGAACTCATGGCATCTAGGTACTTTCACATGCACGCTGCCAGGATCAAAAGAAAATTTCAATGGGGAAAATTTCGATACTAACAAAGGGTATTTCAAGCAAATCCCTAGCACTTTTATTTTTGTTGAAATATAACTTTCAAAACCCTCAAAGTTCGTAGGAACAACAATAGAGAAAATCCACGCATACAAAAATTCAACCATAAGATTACAGCATAAACCTCAAATAACTGGCAAGATGAAACTATAACATAAAACCTTAAACCTAGAAAACAATTATTGACATACATTACATACAACCACCCAAACAAAAAATTGCACAATCCTAACACAAACAGTAGGTGAGCCAATCTAAACGGAACTAAAACATTTAGTACCTCGATCAATGGTTGCCTCTGCAGTTGTTCTGCCTTCACAAACGAACCCCACCAAACCCACAAACCAGGTCAACTACAGCGAACCAGTAAGTGAAGTGAGGGTTGTAAACATGTGGATGTATTAAATCTTGGGAAAGATCAATGGCCCAGATTGCGACGGGTGTGCAAACACAATCCATACCGTTAAAAACTTCTCACCTCATTATACACTAGGAAATAGAATTAAACTAAAATTTATTTTCACATAACCTTGGATCTAAGCCATATGGGAGCTAAAACCCTTTCACTCGTAGGAAAATGACTATGCAATATAACCTTCATGAATGGGGGAAACACTTTAATCTTCTAATCAACTCAAATTGAACCAAGAGCGTGAAGAGTGATGGAAAGATTATGTGTGTTGTTGCCTTATGGGAAATACTCAATAATTGGAGCACAAGGTTGTATGTGCTCTGTTTTAGAAGGGTATGTTATAGAGTTTGTAATTATGGATTTATAGAAGTATGTATGTCATAGAAATAATTTCAAGATATATAAATGTTAGGCATATTTGACTTGGTAATGGGCATATTTAGGCAGTCATGTAAAGGGGTATTATAGAGCATTGCTAGTGAGATTTTTTTTAAGTTTAAAGTGTTTTTCAAAAGTGCAGAAAAAATTGTAAAGGTCCTGAAATGGGGTTCATTAAGGAGATTCATTTGTTGATCCAAATGTTCTTGGTGTGCTAACCCTTAACACCAACAATATGGAAACATAAACATCGTGCTCATGGAGGTGTATCTTGATGGGTGAATGAAACATTAGTTGAGTTGTTGAAGGAAAAATGGTAGAGTAATAGAGGAGAATAGATAAAGTAGGGAGTGAGAAGAATGTTCATGATGAGTGTATTGAGCAGTGCATCATTGAACATGAAGAGTGACATAAAGTGCATAAGAGAAATAAGCACTCAAAAGGAAGCATTCTTGAGGTAGTACTGCAAAGGAATCGATTCAAAGTTAGAGAGGTTAAGAGAGTTGATGCAACAATGTAGTGAACTACACCAATGGTTAGAAGGAAAAGGTAAGAAAGCAGAGGAAGATCAAGTAACAAGTTTTGGAAAAACTTAGGTTGGATTCTTATGAACATGGTTAGAGGAACATAGCAACCAATGGGAGAAATGAGTTTTCAATAGTTGCTAGTGTAGAGGTTGATACAAAAGGAGGAGTTGTGCTCTTAGGAGAAGAAGTTTTAGTTGCATTGGGAATTTGTGTTGTGCTTGAGTGTTGGAGGTAGACTTGTTGAAGCCAAAAGTCACGAGCATGGAAGTTAGAACATATTTGAGAGATCAAATGAGGAGGATATTAGTTCACCCTAGGAACAACTACATGTTCTTTTTACTAAGGAGAATTCACTAGTGTTGTGTGAGGCTTTAAGTTAGAATAGGCTTGATGATGTTAGAAGTAGTAGAGTTATGGAAATAATTATGGTAAAACGTTCAAAGAATTTGAAAATGACTTGTTTGTACAAGAGATTAAGGATTCATATTATGCTTATGTAATATCTTAGTTTTGACCCTTTAGATGTTTTGGATTTAATTGTAAATAGGTGGATATAATGATAGGAGTCAAGTCATATAAATGACCTAGTTTGCAAATGATGTAAATGCAAGTATGAATCGTAGTGCAGAGCTCAAGGCTAGGGGCTAACTAATGAATGTCTAGGCATGCATTTTTTATAAATATTTTTTCTATGTACCATGAGGTAGACTTACCATGATATTCTCAAAGAAATGTAAATATTATTTTGAAAATGAATATAAAAGGTCCAAAGCTAGTTGTGGAAGACCAAGAGAGGGGCTATGAGTCCACTAGAAGGGAAGAGGAAACGGGACCTTCCTAAATTGTCTAAGTATTTTTACCTTCTTCTTTTGACCATGTGATAAATGAAAAACCCCAACCATCAATCATTGAATGGATGAGGTGGTTGGTGGGGAAGTCCACCTAACGTGGTTATGAGAGCATGGGGGTTGAGTACAAGTCTTAAGGAGTGTGAGAGAATCCATCCTCATGGATATTCGAACAATATATTTCTTGTGCACATTCTTGATTCCATCCTCCTTGAGCAGTTTCTCCCTTATTATTCTCTTTTTTTGTTCCATCTATTAGGAAATCCCTTGGGCTTTTCTTCCTCCTCCACCTCGGTTATCTTTCTTTGTCAGAAAGGGTGAAATATGGGGAAGACAAATTTATTTTAGAAAGACCCTAATCCCCCTTCCTGTGGTGGGACCCTGAAATGATGCAAGTGGCTGTAAAATCCTGCTACGAAGGCCAAGGTAAGTATATTTACTAATTCTAGGATGCAATCGGGCCAATGATTTTTATCAGTCCACTTGCAGTATTGTCCACTGTGCAGGCAGGTGTGAATGGCCATGAGCAATCTCATCTACTGGAGAGACATACCTCAAATAGATAAATCGTCAGAGGTCATATTTTTACATCTCGTGACACAAAAAATTCCCTTTTCTCAAATAACATTTTAATAAAAATAAATGAAAAAATAAAAAATAAGCGGTTTTAATAATAATAAAAAAGTAAGCTGAAAGTTTGAGACAAAAGTATAATATTGTCTCAAATAAATGTCTTAATCCACCCTATCATGTAGTAGTGACCATATGCCAACATCGAGGCCCCCATTTCAAACTATATATTATAACCATATGATAAACCATAAGCAGTGGAACCCTATCCAAATATTTCAACATGGAGCCATACCATCGAACTATATAAAAAACCATACAACAAACCTTAATATAAACGAGCCACATTTCAACCATATAATAACGTGTTAGCACAATGTGTATGCCACCATCCAAATGCGCATGGAGGAAGGAGAGGCCCGCGGGTTTGACCCTGAGACCTCTTCCCAAATAATCCTACGCTTTACCACTAGGGCACCGCCCCACCCTTGCTTGATAATCGGCGCGAAATCCTTTTAAGGTTGTTGCGCCAAAAACAATATAAAAAGCCATGAAATTGCCAAGCCACGGTCAAATTTAGAGTTCAAACAGCGCACAGGTTGCACAGATTACGAGATGGGTACAAGCATAGATCTCGAGGTGTAGAGGGAATTAACAAGCACATATCCCGAGGTGGATCCATACAAGTCGTACTCTTGTGTCATATTTGTAGGCAGTTTGTGTGACTAACATAAATGACTAATTCACATTAATTGTTGTTAACTAGTCATATTTATAATTCTGTGACTAAATTAGTGATTTATGTTAGTCATTTTTATTTTAGTCACTTGTTATCTAGTCATATATTTTATCCCATGACTAAATTAGTCATTTATCTTAGTCATTTTTAATTGGCTTATTTAAAATTGGTCAATTTTAGTCGTTTATCCCTTGAAAAAACAGTGGTGACTAACTTTTTTAGTTGCCTAGTCACTTATCTCTCATTTTTTACTAGTGAGAAAAAACATCCCCTTAGCACTACTATTGTTCTCCTATTTATAATTACACAAATGCTTTACAAAAAGGTTTTCTAGATCCACTTCTTAAGGATCAAATTTGAAAAGAAATTGTAGATTTAACTATTTCCTGCTTTTCAGGAGGTGAAATTTTAAAAAATAGACTTCAAAGTTCCACCTATAGATCTCAAACAATAATATATGTGTGAAAACCGTGAGAGGTTTTTGTAAATTGGCCCATTCCCGAACAAACCCATGTTTTAGTTTTTTGTGATTCATCTCCAGATTCTGGGAATACTCTCCCAAAGATGATGACTGAAATAGGAAATTATTAAATGTTTAACCTGAAAAATAGGCCGTAAAGGTACATTCAAATCTTCCAAACCATGACATTTGTTACAAAAATGAGACAGGTTTTTGTGAATGAGTCTGTGATGGACAAAGCCCTCTTTTGGTTTTCAGAAATTCGCTTCCATATCCTCGTACTATGCACTCAATGCAAATGACTAAAATAGAGGAAAATTATTTTCATCATTTGACATTCCCATAGCGTCAGCCTATGTATTTCTTCATCATTACCTGCCAGAATGTTTTAACTCACACATGCTAAAAAATCAAAGGAAAAATGGGTTAGCATATACATGAAATCACTCATAGAAGACCTTTTAGGAAGAATTTAAATATATAAGCCAAATTATAACCTATAATCTTATAAAAAAGCATAAATATAAGTAAGAAATATGATAAAAAGGTCTAAAAATTGAAAATAAACTTATAGAGAAAAATGAAGAAATAAAATGAAAGAAATACAAAAGATGGAAAAGTAAAGGTACAAATCCAGTACTAACAGGGCACAGGCTCAGCAAGGGCACACCAACCATAAAAAAATCATGTCAAGAGAAACCAAACCAATCACATTGTTGTGGGTACAACAGATCCCATGTTTTCACTAAAACATGGGAGCCCCAATTTTTATATGCAAGGAAATGTTAAAATTCCTTAGTCATTTTGGGGGTTTTCATCCTCCTTATCATGCTTTCTATGTCTTTGTCATGATTTGATTCAGTTAATATTTTTTCCCTTTGAAATAATTTCATTCATTTTTGTGTATTTTTGTGAGTTGTGGAAAGCATGAATTTTCTCCAAAATTCGTCCTTTCCACAACCCGCAATATGCAATGCGGATTACAGAAGCTTGGTTTTCAGATTTGGAATGTAATCTTTCTACAACCCGCAATCTGCAATGCGTATTGCAGATGCGGAAATATTTTTCAATAATTGTGGTTTGTCACACCCGCAACCTGCAATTGTGTATTGCGGGAAGAGTTTCAAAATAAATTGCACTTTGCGTTTCCACAAACCGCAACCCACAAATGCGGATTGTGGAAAGTGTTCGAGGGATGAATTTGTGCGTTGTTTTTCTGCAACCCGCAATTGTAGATTGTGTATTGCGGAAAGATCATTATTTTAATTTGTGTCATTTGTGTTTCCGCAACCCACAACCTGCAATTGTGGATTGTGGATTACAGAAACTTTTGATTGGCTTATATCTAAAGTTGTGTTTCCGCAACCCCCAACCCGCATTGTGGATTGCGGATTGCAGAAAAAATGTACATATTGGAAAGAATAAAGTTCTGCAACTTTCCTTCCACATCCCGCAACTTTCTGTCCACATCCAGCATCTTACATCTTAGCCATTTATTTTTGGTCATCCTATGGTCCAGATTGCATCCGACAAAATTGTTAAATATGTCGATTTTTCTATTTTCTTTTACCATTTTTCAATTTCGAGAATTCACCTGCTACAAGTATTTTCACTGTGCATTTTTACCAGGGTCATTTTCTTTCTATTTGTGTCAGCACAGGTTGGTTTACCCTCGTCTCTCATTGGTTGTTTGTGGATTTTGTTAGTTTCAAACCATTTTTAATTGGTTTTAATTTTTACCAGAAATTACCAGTTTTCATCATGTCGAGAGTTACCCATTCTAGGACAGCACATAAATACCTATTGAACAGAGACCCCAACTTCGGGATCTTTGTTGATACTAGTGACAGAGTCTCAGAAACCTATCAGATAGACTAGTCTAAAATTTATGCCATTTTTTATGATGATGACCTGTCTGACATCCAAGATAATCGGCTTGCCTATGAGAAAATTAGGAATTTTTAGTTACACGCCATAGCAGCTAGACTTGCTCTTCTTCCTTACACAGATGCAGTCAAATGGATAATTGACCATGCAAACCCCAAAGATCATTCCTTTAACAATAGTGTAAGGTCCCTGTTGGTTTCTTTTCACCCTGAAGTTTTCATTAGAGTTTATTCCCTTAAACCAAATGCCCAACTTCTTAATGTCGCTTTCCTAGAATCTTCCAACACCAGGTTTAACTTCGACGAGATGATAAATTCATGGATGAATAACCCAACCAACTTCATACCCAAATCCGATAACCTATACCCTATTTCATGGTTCAAGGAACCCTATTCCCTCGTGGAATCCATGCTTTGCAGGTTGTATGGTCTACCTAATTGTTCTATGTTCAAAGCTGAATGGGCACCTGTGGCCCATCACGTCCTCACAACTGGGGAATCCTTCAATTGGGCTTAGATTCTTTTAGTGGAGTTAAAGTCAACAATTGAGCGGTATTAGAATACACCATCTTCAAGGAAGCCCTTTTTCTTTTATTCATCATATGTGATTGATGTATTCTGCTCATAATTCCAATACCCTTTTATGGGATGGAATTGGACACTTTCAGCTCCCCCATTTCACATTTACTGTTCAACATTGTGGGAGAACAACTATGTTCCTTTACTCTATGATATATGTGATCATTTCTTTGGTACAATTTATCATCATATATTTAGAGAAGATGCACTTGCCTTCTCCCATAATGCCAAAATTCTCAATTCCACCATTGTTGATTGGTATGTGGGAGAATATTTTTCCTATATCAGAGTTTGGGGAGTTAGCACAGTGCACTTGTTTCCAAGGATAGTCCCAGACAAACTCCTTCTTGAAGAAATAGATTTTCAAACCATTACAAATGGGGTTTTTCTCAAGCTCACTGGACCTAAAAGAAAGGGATGGCCTAAATTCCCTTTAAACCTTGGGCCTTTGGTTATTCCAACCTCAACATATGCTGCAATGATGGGAAATATGATTGTTGCATTGAAGTTGGGACAAGCCCCTAAAAGGATGCATTATCCCAAGGAATTCTTGGCTTCCCACTTTGCTCAAGAACACATGAAGACCACCTATTCCCATGAGGATACTCCTAATAACTCCATTTACCAGGGAGTAAATATATTTTCTGAGGTCTTGGTTAGGGCTAAGGAAAAAGAAGAACATAGCTTCATTCTTCAGTACCAAGAGGACCTCAAGACTAAGGTTTTGAGTTACAAGAGAATGGAGCTACAACTTGAAGAGCAGGACAGAAAGGACAAAGAAGAGAAACAAGCACAAAAGGGAAGTAATCCATTGATGTTAACATATATAGATGAAGGAAAAGGTAAAGGCCTTATGGAAGATGCTCCAAAATTGAAACCTGCTGCAGAATTGAAGATATTGATTCAAACATCTAAACAGCTAAACAAGCAATTGGAAAAAATGACTTCGATACTTGATACTCAAGTGGTTGCTTCAATTAACCCAACAAGTGATACTCAATTGGTTGCTTAAACTAACCCATCCAATGATACTCAAGTGGTTGTTGCAAGTAACCAAGCCAAAAGATGGAAAATCCAGACCTCTACCTCTCAAATTCCTACATTGAATATTGAATACAGTGATGTTGAGGATGAAAGGCTCCCTCATGTGCCTGTTGTGCTAGAGATAACTGAATGTTCCTAAGAAATGGTTGATTTGCTTGACAGATTAGTGATGGATAATCCCATTCCAGATGACCATTTTCTTGAAGTCACCACCATTGTTGATACATTAACTTATACACCCTCACTCTCTCTTGTTGAGATTCCTTCCACCTCATCTTCTGAGGCTACACCACCATCCACCATATATCAATTATTTGCTTCACTAACCTCCATCACCACTCCACCTTCAACCTTTCCAATTCCACCTGCTACTTTACCACCATTAGTAACTGAGCTACAATCTCCAGTTGTTTCCCTACAACCATCACATACTGTTGTCCCAACTTCCCTCACTGATTTGGCCACTTTGTTTACTTATCGTCCTTCTCCACCTTCAGTTTCTGCTTCCACTATCCCTTTGATATCTACCCCTCAAATTACCATGTCTATCCCTAATTCCAATGTCACCCAGACAACTCCATTGGTTGCAACATGTAATGTTGCTACGTCTTCAACTGAGTTGACAGCTGACCTTGAAGATGATGTTGTGGTTCCCCTTGGGGACTACTTTTATAGTAGGACAACAAAAGAAGTGGTAAGAAGAGGTAACAAGAGAAGCAGGGGATCAAATGTGATGCAAGCACTTGTTCCTAACCAAATAATCTGGGCTAACCAATCTGGTGACATCCAATAGGAAGCATTGGAAACTGCAGCACCCATTAGAGGAAATTTCAATTTAAAATGGGCCTTCCAAAAATAATATAAATTCCCTGTCATCATGTAATAGCCAATCAAAATGCTTTAAAATTCATCAAGGGAGCACCTAAAAAAATTGGAGGGAAAAAATAAAAACTATTTTTTTGGATCGTATTTTCAACTTATCTCCTTGTAGGTTTACTCAAATTTTAAGCGGGAGGACTCGTTGGAAGCATAATTAAATTATGAATCCAACGAGTACCCATGTTGCATACTTTTAACAACATCCACACCATGAAAAATCGAAAATACATTAAAAACTTGTTTTCTCTCACTAGAAACACGTTTTTAATGTATTTTCGATTTTTCATGGCGTGGATGTTGTTAAAGTATGCAACATGGGTACTCGTTGGATGCATAATTTAATTATGCATCCAACAAGTCCTCCCGCTTGAAATTTGAGTAAACCTACAAGGAGATAAGTTGAAAATACGATCCAAAAAAGTAGTTTTTTTACTCTCTCTCTACTATTATTTTATTATTTTCCTTAGGAGGCCCATTTTTTGCCCAAATTTCCTCTAATGCATGGGGGAATTTGCTGGGGCCAATTTTGACTTTGTTGAATAAAGAGATTGACATAAAGAAAGAAGAGTTGAAGAAGCTTCAGGAGCAGCTGATCAAAGTTAATGAAGAACATGAATCTCAGATTCATGAATCAAGAAGTCAGCATGAAAATGAACTGAGAGACTTGCATAAAAAAAACATTTCTCTTCAGGATGAACTGCATGATGCACAAGTCCTAAATACTGCAAATATGGAGAAGATATAAATATTGGAACAACGACTGAAGGATGCAACTGCAAGTGCGGCCTTCTCTTCTTTTTCTAGGTTTTCTCAGGAAGAGTTCAAGGAATTGGAAAATAAAGTAAATGAGGAGCATTGCAGACTTTTAGATGAATTATTTGACTCCCTAAATAAAATTCAGGAAACTCATAGTGCTTTTGAGTGGATGTCTTCTATTCTAGAACAACACATTGAGAAGAGCCAACAAGATTCCAAAGCCTATGATCATGTTGTTGAAAGGAAAAGGTATATCAAATACAAACCAGAGGACATCCCAGTTTTTGATAGCTTCAATTTCAAAAGAATCAGAACATCTTTGAATGCTTGGAAAAATATTTTTGACATGGTTGAAGAAACAATCAAGAAGGCACAAGCAATCTGTGGGAGGAGATGGTATACTATAGATAATATCATGGTTAAGTTACAATTTCATACTATGGATCTCATTAAGAAGGCTTGTCCACCGAAAATGATGATTGAACAAGTTGATAGAAGATGTGAGAAGGTCAATGAGCATATTCAACAGCTCGAGCACATAGGGATTTCATAAGTTGAAAAGTTCATCAAGCAACCTGTCAGCTTAGAAGGCAAGATCCATATTTTTCTGTGCACTTGGAACAAGTTAGCCAAGAATGAGATCTATTCATTTACTTATGATTCCTAGTTGGGATTCAAGTCATCTAATTATCGAGATGTGGATGAGCTTCTAGAAGTTTGGACCAAGTGGCAAGGTGCCCTTGGTCATTCTTAGATTAGTTTGATTTTGCAATCCCTGTTTTATGGGAACTTTATCCTTTGTATCTATGTTGTAATTATTATTTAAAGGGTAGAGATCTCATAGGGGAGGGGGAAATAAAATCATCACAAGAGGACTGGAGAGACTCTGATTCGAAAGATATTGTAATTTTTTGCAGCCTTGAAGAAATACAATTAGTGTTTTCTTGATATCTCTTTTGTCAATTCATCAAATTTGTTTGATGGGTTTTGATTTTCACTTCAGGTTATGAATGAACACTATTTAATTTTTGTGATAAATAATTAATACATTGATCTACAGTTTACATTTCTCTTAATTGGTGATATATGTGTATTTATCTTTTAAGTTAATTTATTTAATTAACACATTCATCTATTTCTGCAAATGATTAATAGACATTATTAAATTAATGTTAATTTTTCAATTAGCACTTCAGATACAGGATAATCTTGCGTGCGCCTAATCCTTAAACTACCATCAGTTGATTTTCATTTTCTGGTTGTATCTTAAGTTAATAAGTAAAGATCCAATTTCACATTTCTTTCAAGATGGTGAAAAGACTTATTAAAATTCTTATCAAGTTATCCTGCACGTAAACAAGACACTTTCTTTAGATTAGATCTAGTTTAGATTAGATCTAATTTAGTTTAGATTTCTTTTAAAGAAAACTCACTCTTAGAGATAGAAAACTTTTAATCTTCCCTCATAGGAAGGCAGATCCTTCTAGGATCAAACCCCATAAGTGCCAGTGGAGGCCTTTATATCCATGGGAGTTAACTATACCAAACAGTCTGGGGATAGAACTGCTCTTTCGCAGAGCTTTTTGAAGCCTTTCATATTGGTTTTTCACCCTATGTTGATAGCCTTGGAACTTATTCCAACAACTTACATACCTAGGGCTTCAACACATATATGTACCATATCAAAAACAAGAGCCAAGAGCATGCATAACCAACACACAAGTGTGACTAGCTAACACTATCAAATCAAATTCCTTCATGAGAAATTCGAATTGGGAGAGAGAGAGAGAGACACCAACATGAGAGTTACAATAAAAAAATAGAAAATAAGAGTTACACATCAGGAGGCTACACCAATAGACACACTAGCCCAACTCAGGAAGGCACACTAGGTGTGTGTGAGAGAGAGAAAGAGAGAGAGACTCCAATTTTAATAAAAACAATCCCGAAGTAATAAAATCAAGGATTAAAAAAACATAAGAGGGTGCACAATCAAGAGGGTCCACCAATTCCACAAGAAGGGTGTACAACATCAACATAGACACAAACACAAAGGTAACACTTTTCCCACAACCCCTTGTTGTTGATGTATATGTAACTTCGGAATGTATTTCATTTACATATTTATTGTACTCCTATAGATATGTATTATTCCTCTATACGGAAGTGTCATCATTTGTATTGACAAGTGTCGCAAGTGTTGTAACTTGCTGATGGGTTATTAGACCACCTAGTAAGGGGTTAGCCTGAATTAATGTAACCATGGGTTATTAGACTGAGTTAGACAAGTCAGCCCCACTTGTTTATTGGGCAGGACAGGACAAGTATAAATAGAGATCGGGAGATCTCTATTTAATCATCTCATTACTCACTCTTCCATCACTCGAAAAGTGGCGCACATGTGAGGAGGAGGATCAGCTGTTAGGAGAAGACTATCTCTTGTACTTTGGTTGTATCATTGCTTTTTCTATCTCTGAGGAAGTTGTGGGGTTTTTCACCTTTATGGTTTTCCCCAGTGAAACTCTGTGTGTCCATTGTCTTATGTGATTGCTTGATATGCTTGATACATGCTTGATATGCTTGATATGCTATACATGTTATTCTCTCAGTAAAGATCCTAGAGTATGCTGAATTAATGCTCAAAATCTAACACTTGTTAACACCCAAAAAGTGCTCACTAGCTTATTTCCCAATTCCCATGACCCATTTGTCCACTTTTTCCACCATTTGAGCCTTTAAAACCTTTAAAAGGTCACCAAAAAGACCAAAATCCATCGTTTCCACCTCAAAATATGTAATTTTCCTCAAAAAATACAAAAAACCCTTAAAAATGGTCCAAAATTCCCAAAAATCAATTAAAAGGGAATAAAAATATAAAATATATTCAAAAAAGGAGAAAGAGGAAAAAAGAGGAAAAACAAACCTAAACCATTTTTATCAATACCATTGGTTTCCTTAAACCACAATGGTATTCTCCATAACCAAAAAACTATAAAAATGTGATAGTGGCTCCTCACTGTTCATCCACATTCATCCTATCCTTATGCTGCCAAATTCTTTCTTGAGAGCCCTTACCTCCCTTTTGAATTTGAAGATCCCCATTAGCATTTTGGAGAAGAAGAGATCATTGGAGCTTTGGAGCACCTTACCATTGTAGTTTCTCAAGCTCAACCATCCTCACCCTTTGAGGTAATAGAAAATATTCAAGTTTTTATTTATTTCTCTCATGAATCAATTTTGTTTACTATTTTTAATTTATAATTATTTATTTGCATATGTTAGATCAAGATTTTCTTTTTACATCTATTTACTTTCATAATTTAATCTAAACTGCTACTACAAGTTAGTAGGAGCACACTAGCACATGCTTGGGTGAAAACCCAAGCAACAATTTTTGGCAACTCCACTTCGTTTTGAATCTTTGAATCTTTGATTTAGATCTATATTTATTCATTTTTTAGTTGTTATTTACCTATAATAGTGTAGATATCGCCTACTACTAAGCCCATAGCTTACTGCACTAGCCATTGGCCTTTTCTGCAGCTCAAACAGCCCAAACATTCAATTTTTGGGTTCATTTTCGATGACTTTTTTCATCCGTAAATCACAGTTTTTAGCACCCATAGCCGCGATTCACATCGTGGGTTTTCCGCCTGTCAACCATGATTCACATCGCGGGTCTTCTTCCTGTTTTCCGTGATTCGCATCGCGTATGTCAGCCCGATAGACGCGATTCACATCGCGCCTTTTGCCCCCCGATCAATGATTCACATCGCGCCTTTCGCCCCCCGAGCCACGATTTCATCATGCCTTTTCCCCAGATCATCGCGACACAGATCACTAATTTTAGCCCGAAGGCCGCAATCCAGATCGTGACTTTCACCTCAAACAACCGCGATTTCGCCTGTACCGTCCGATTTGTTTTTTCTGAGTTTTACTCATTTCTGACCACATTTTCCAGCCATATCCCCTACAATTTTTGGACAGCCTACTATTTTATTTTTGCAGCATTAGAGATTTACTCATTTTTTATGTTATTTGCTTTACCTTAAACATTTTAAGAATCACATTTTTTTGAAAATTGTTAAAAGCATTTACATTTAAATTGTTTTCATATTTGCATTTAAATCATTTTCATATTTGCAAGTTGAAATCATTATTTTAATTTGTGAATTTTTTCCCAAGCAAGGCATCTTTATTTTAGTACATAACCACACCATCACACAATCTGTCACAATAAATCAAAGTGAGCCTTAAAATCCATCTAACTCAACCAACATTCTAACCCCACTTGGGGAACACCAAAAGAATATTGTAGCTATGTAAGATTGAGGGGATAGGTATCCAAATAACACCCCTCACTTACTTTCATTTTGAAACATAGCGGTTGACATTTACAGTACCAAAATCCCCTAGTACTTATTGGCATGGTTATACACCAACTTGTCGGAAAGGCCTCTCCCTTAGGAGGGTCAAAGTAGCAAGACTGGTTCTGGAGGCCTAAGTGGACTACCGCAATCCATTCAGTCACTAAAGGATACCTACTCGCTGTTCTCGGTGTACTACTCGTATGGGAGTACAATGGCGATAGAACAGAAGCTTCAGATTCACCTTTCTGGACATGTCATGAACGGGGTATCTTAGTGGCCTATCTTCTAGGATTGTCTGCTTGGTGTCCCTCTCGGTAGGGGATATCTAGCCTTTGGTTCTACAATTCATATTGTCTGACTTGGATTTCATCACCTTGCAGAGGATATGTCTTGTTGAATCATAATACTTTTTTAGTTAGGTGGTTGCATGCTCTATTACCTCCCATTGGTTAGTGAGTCCACCATTTTTCACGTTTAGGAGCCGTTTGCATGTTGGTATTTTGACCACATTTTTTTATTACTCCACTTACTATAGCATAGCTGTTATAGTGAGTGTTTTGAGTTTGGTTGTTGTCTTGAGTGCCATTGTTTTTACACTCCCCTCCTGCACACACAGTTGCACTAGGGTTTTCGAGCTTTCCACTCACCACCACCCATTAGTTTTACTAGACAATTGTCACCATTGAGTCCCCAAGACATTCTCGGTGTTTCCGGGGTGAACCCCCGCAATACGGCTCACTTGACACCACTCTTAATAGACGAAGAGCATTGTCACTTGACTCCACACATCATTGGCACAGAGCCCCGTCATCCGATTATGACGCACCTCATTTCACATCTAAATCTGAGCAAAATCTAAAAATCCCACATACACCGCACCTACTAGCCCCATGGATGGTATGAATTTTGACCCTTTCTTTATAGGGACTGTTGGTGGAACATCAACCACCCCTGCCACCACAATGGCCACCATGGTAGCCACAACTACAACAACTCCCTTAGGTATTCCCAATATAGGACCCACACCTACCCTAGGTATGCCCAATATGGGACCCACATCTACCCTAGGCATGCCCACAATGGGACCTATACCTACCATCCCTGCCACTACCCAGATCCCAATAGTGGTGGGGATGGACGGAGATAATAAACCTCAAAACCAAGGAAGCTAGCCACCTAATCCCCCGAATAACAATAATGCTGCCACCGCCAACCAAAACCCTGATTGACCACCGAAACAGGGTAAGAATCCTAACTTATGAACAAACCACCCATGTTCTTTTTGTTCGGTATACGGCCACTACACGCATAATTTCCCCCATTTGGAGAAAGCACATCAACTTTGGACCGATGATGCCCAATGACAGGGGCACGCTTCATAGCAAGCACCACTTCCTCAACCGCAACTTGCAGAATCCTCTTCCCAACCAAGGAGTAGTAAACACCCGTCCAATGGATCCCCCACAAGGATCCGTTGCACCACAACAGCAAATCACCTATGTTGCAACCGATTACAAGCATACAGAGTCGAGCACTCACCATTTACTAATGATGTCATCAAATGATATCAACCTCCAAACTCGCTGAAACCAATACGACTCAACCCCTGAAACCATGCGTACCAATCCATCCATAAGCAGCCTCCCAACTGATCATCCATTACGCATACTTAATATGCCAATGGATGGGGGTCCAAAAGCTCCTCTCTTCCCCCTAAGACGGATCAACAACAATCCTGATGCTCGTTCATCCTCAAACTATAATATTTTAGAAGACTTAGCCCAATCCCCCGCTGCTATGTCTGCTCTAGAGGCCGTAAAAAACTGTCCTACACAGAGGAAATTATTGTTATCCGCCATTGGTTCCATAGACCCTAACGACTCACGTATGATGGCATTCAACTTAGACCAAGACGATGTGAAAATCCTCACAACAGATCTAAGAGATGATGTGTACCTCACAAGAGAATGATTATGATTAAGCAATAAAATAGAAGAAGAGTGGTCAATATAGTATAATGAGCAACATAATAATATGGTATAGTAGAACTCGGATGGAAGCAATAATACTTCACACATACTAGTTAATTAATCACAATATGGAAAAATAAATAGTATAATGGTATAGAGGATTCGAATGCCTAAGGTGGCAATTCGAATTAGTCTCTTAGAGTGATCATAAGATCAATAGAGTGTCATCGGAGCATAACTAGGTGTCCTCATGATCATCAGAGCACAACTGGAAGTCTTCATCATCATCAATGGAGTCATCAATGCTCAAGTAATTGTCAACCATCAGTCAAATTGATTCTGGTAGGTGTATCTGAGTGTAACTGAGTGTAACTAAGTGTAGCTGAGTGTAACTGAGTATAAACTGAAGACAACTGGACTAGTAGGTGAAGCAGGGCGAGTTGCTTCCTAAAATAAAGGAAGAAGGGCACATTAAGTAACTGGAGGGATAAAACTGAATAGTGAGAATCTCATGTGGGCTGGCTAGCTGAGGGCTAGGTGTTGGACTGATGAATGGGATGCATGCAAACCCTAAAATGCATGCAAACCCTAAAAGTTCATGCATGACTGAAAAAGTAAATGATCAAAATACTGGTGGGACTAAGATGGAGTATAGGAATATCCTAACACCCCCCCCTTAATCCATCATGGGCCCTGGTAACTAAGACCAAAGGTCACCTAATATAATGAATAATAACAGTAAATAAACCAAGGAAATGGGAAAATTTCATGGGAAACATACCCCCTCCTCAAACATAGACTGTAAGGCACACACAAAAAAATAAATGCTCCAAACTCAAGTAGGTGTGATGCTTGGTCATATGTCTGGAGGTATCTTCTTCTTGGTAAGAAGTGGATCATGCTCAAAAAACATGTGCTTGTACTTGCTCTTCAGCTCGAATGTGATGAGAACAAATCCAAAAATAAGAGGATGATCCTTGAACCTGTGATTCGAATCAACTGAGGTAGGATCAAAATAATGAATATGCAGATAGTCTTTTGTCTTCTCCTTTGAACCATCATGGGTGAGATTATGCCAAAAAGAACTATCAAATAATAATTGCTTGAAATCCAAATCAGATTTAAGACTTGAAGAATAGTTTCTTGAGATCTCCTTTGAACCAGCAAGGGTGAGATCAAAACTATCATATGCATGAGAAATTATCCCAAGAGAATGGAAATGGTTTCTTGAGATCTCCTTTGAACCATAAGAGGTGAGATCAAAACCAATGGATGCATGCGAAATTATCTCAAGTGGGTGGGAATGGCCATATTCATCAATAACCTTATGAAAGCATGTGCTAATGATCATATAGTAGTAAATAAGAGATGATTGCTTGAGAGGAGCAAATGCATTACCTCCAATAGTTGATTTTACCTCTGAAATAATTATGTGATCATGATGCAAACCAACAGACTCTGGTGCAAGAGAGGATTTAGGACCTTCTGCAATATCTAGAGTGTGAGCTGGCACAGAAAGAGAAGAAAGTTGGAGCATGAGTGTAGAATCTGCAATTTCTTTGTCAACATCTTCAAAATGAGACGATACTGGTTCATGATTTGAGAGACCATCAAGGGAAGCGAATGCATCACTTTGTTTGCTTTCAAATGGGTTTGGACCAATCCCTTCATTCTATCTGCCAAATATTACATCTAGGTGAGCCCATAGCTTTTTTGGTGATGAAAAATCAGGGAGGTTATATAACATCCATTCATGCATAGCATCAATCATTGATCCAAAGGCTCTGTCACCTTTATTTAACCAATCAATCTTCTCTTCAGAAGATTCAAACTCTCTTTCAAAACAACAATCAAAGAGATCATGGCTCTTCAAGTATGCTATCATTTTAGGTTACCATTCATCATAGTTGAGTGGAGAAAGAGGAGGGATTTCTTCTGAATTCATTGAAGTTGTAGAAGAACTGCAAAAATAATAGAGAATATCTGCAATTGCTAGTGCTGCAAAAATGTAGAAACTGCTGCAACTGCTGCACTCGAAATCTGGATAATAACCTGCAAAAAACTCTCAAGAATGGAGATAAAAAATACTCTCAACATGCTCTGATACCATGCAAAAATCATCACAGCAGATCTAAGAGATGATGTGTACCTCACAAGAGAATGATTATGATTAAGCAAGAAAATAGAAGAAGAGTGGTCAATACAGTATAATGAGCCACAGAATAATATGGTACAGTAGAACTCGGATAGAAGCAATAATACTTCACACACACTAGTTAATTAATCACAATATGGAAAAATAAATAGTACAATGGTAGAGAGGATTCGAATGCCTAAGGTGGCAATTCGAATTAGCCTCTTAGAGTGATCATAAGATCAATTGAGTGTCATCGGAGCACAACTGGGTGTCCTCATGATCATCAGAGCACAGCTGGAAGTCTTCATCATCATCAGTGGAGTCATCAATGCTCAAGTAACTGTCAACCATCAGTCAGACTGATTCTGGTAGGTGTAATTGAGTGTAACGAAGTGTAATGGAGTGTAACTGACTGTATTTGACTGTAACTGACTGTAACTAAGTGTAACTGAGTGTAACTGAGTGTAACTGAGTGTAACTGAGTGTAACTGAGTGTAACTAAGTGTAATTGAGTGTAACTAAGTGTAATTGAGTGTAACTGAGTATAAACTGAAGACAACTGGACTAGTAGGTGAAGGAGGGCGAGTTGCTTCCTAAAATCAAGGAAGAAGGGCGCATTAAGCAACTAGAGGGCTAAAACTGAATAGTGAGAAGCTCATGGGGGATAGCTAACTAAGGGCTAGGTGCTGGAATGATGACTGGGATGCATGCAAACCCTAGAATGCATGCAAACCCTAAAAGTGCATGCATGACTGAAAAATTAAATGATCAAAATATTGGTGGAACTAGGATGGAGTATAGGAATATCCTAACAACTGAACCACATTTGCCTTCATCATTAGCTTTTTCAGGTATCTGTATCCATTCAAAACCTTGTCGTTCATCGATGCATCATCGATGAAGGTGCCTCCACTTGCATAATGTCGACTTTCGTTTGGCAGAAACTTGGATCTCCCACACTGCAGCCATCCACTACCGCATTACGAGCTTACGATGGTCGTTCAGCTCAACCACAGGGCCTGTTAGTTAATGTACTCATGCAGTTGGGGGGGTGTTGGTTTCTTTTTGGACAGACCCGGGTTTTAATGAAGTGCAGCAACAAAACCCCTTGGCGCACTGGCCCTCTCGGCAACGAACTACGCAGCAGCTCGAGGTCTCACCCGAAGTGGCTATGGGGGGGCTAAGGAATCAGATTTCCTTAACCTAGGCGACGCAGAGACTACTCTTTCCTCCTTGGCGATTCCTCTGACGTGAATATCTGACCCCTCTCCAGACTTATGAGCGCAATGACTTTCAAGCTTCCTGCTCAGCAGCTCGGCGGCGCGGGACATTCACTCCTGCGCTGATCTTCTATGCGTCGTTTCACTTGCGCGCCCGGCGCAGCAGCGCGTTCTCCTATCGCTGTGGCGACATCGTCTTACCGATTCCTTCGACCCTTAACGATTATAGTCCCCAAGGAAGCTCCAAGGACTTAATAAACACACTCATAAAGTTAATGCAACATTCCTGTATACGCTGTTAGTAAACTAAAACAGGCAATCACTCAATCACAACATCACAACAACGATAAATATGAAGTCCGCCTCCACGGGGAAATCCACGTCCACGGGAGTATCTTATATTAACCAGAAAGTGATAGATTCATACAATATGCTGCGCACACAGCTACAGCCTTAGATCTTTCCAGGAAACTCCACGCACACAGCTGGGAGCCCTTCTCTCGATCTAGTCTCTTCCTCTTCAGAGATTACAATAGTTCAGACGTCGACTCCGACTGTCTGCAACTCAAGGATTAGCTTCATTGCTAACCAGCTCTACTCCTGTTTTCTAGCAACACGGTAGAAAACAATCAACAAGATCATAACAGAGGATGATCAACTCGATCAATCCTTCTTACATCTGTTGTCTACTAATTAACCAGCTCACTAACTATCTAACTGCCTAACTGACTGGATATCTAACATCTACCCTTCACAATTATACATATATATAGGTGGCCATGGCGGTCGCACCTTTACAAAAATGTGGTCCTTTCCCAGCAGTAATCCCCAAAAACCCTAACCAGACATGGCTAGGTGTACTGTAGGCGCCGCTTACAGTCATGTCACTGCTTCCTGCAGGCTCCATGATTTCCGGCGTAGCTTACGGGTATGGGTGCCTTGTCCTTCGCCTTCAATGCTTTGGTCCGTTGCTCCTCCTTGGTCCGAGCAACCATAACTTCTGTACTTAGCCTTAATTAGGGTAGCTGAGCCCTCTACTCCATCGCTTCATTCATTGTGGTAGCTGGGCTTTCCACTCAGCTACCTTCATTCTCTTCTGACATGCGCGCGAGCTCCACGATTTCCGGTCCGTAATCTACACTGAGATTATCCATCTGGCACCGTACTGCGCACCGTTTGCTTCTGTCCCAAAATTGGCGCTTATTCAAAACTTAGCACTTTCTCTTCCATACTTGTGCTTTTTCCTCAAAATTTGCAGCTTTTACCATAGCTGCGGCCTTGGCTCCAACAGGCCCCTAACACTTACTTGTGGCTCGCCCTCGAGCCACTCGCACTAGCGTGTGGTCGCTTTACTTGCGCATCTGCTTCTGCTTGGGTCTCCGCGAATGTTTTCTTCCTCTGCGCCATAGCGGAGTCCAATTCATCGACACACTCCAGAGCTGCCTGCACCGTTTCTACAGTGGCTTCTTCTTTAGTTATGGCCTCAATCACCTATTGAGATTCAGCAATTTCTTTGATTTTTGCCTCGACTTGGCCAACGATGTCAACATACTCATCCATAAATGGGTGAATGCTGTTGGTGAGCTTCTCATCTTCAGTTCTGAGCTTGTGCAGTTGTTGTTGCATTCTGCGCACTTCACTCATTTTCTTCATTTTTGCTAAGCCTTCTAAGGCCTTAGCTTCTTCAGTCAGAACAATTAGGGACTGTTCGGCGGCTTGCACCTGTTCCAAAAGACCAACTTTAAAAGGGAGCTTCTCAAGCTCCGTCCAAGCTTCCATAGCTTGGTTCATCAGGTTCTCGGCTTTCTATATTTTGTCTTTCATTTGCGTGGAAGCTCTGCTCAGCGCTTCAAATTGTTCCTGCGCATCATCTGTAAACTGCGCAGCAACACGAGCTTCCAACTCGGCAATTTGGGTTCTATGGCTCTCAGCCATAGCAACTATTTCATGCTCCCGGTTTTTCACCCTTCCTCCAATAATTTGAACTTTCTCAACCAGAGGGAGGTCTGGTTGAATCTCGCAAGCCTGCAACTCCTGGGCAATCTCATCCACTGCGTTTCTTATGTCGATGTCTTGCGCCTCATAAAGTGCGAGTTTCTCGGAGATATTCTTATGGCTTGCCTTCAGCTCTATCTCCTGCGATTGTAGTCGTTGATTTTCCGGAAATGTAGAGAGCTCTCTAGCTCTCAACTCAACAGAAACTTTCTCATGTACTAGTTGTAGAGTCTCTATAGGAATTAGGGACAAATTTATTTCAATAGGCCCAACTGTGCTTACCTGTAGTGCAGCTAGCGGATCTGGAAGTGTCATGCTCGTAGGCGGAATATGCATGACAGTATGCCTTTCTACGAGTTCTTCAACTCGCTCGGTACTTGGAATTACTTGTGGCGCCTGCGAAGTAGATGTTGGCGCATGGGTCTACGCAATCCTTCCTGCGAGACCCTTTATTTCCACAAACTGCAGGTCTAGAGCACTTCTGATGTGAGCATGCGTGGTCCGTAGCTCACGAAATTGCTCTTTCAAATACTGGTCGATCCCCGAGGGAATGGCCTCAGAGGGATGCGACACCTTTTGTCTCTTGGTTGCTGGTTCTGTCGAGCCTTCATCACTTCTTTGCTCAGGGGCTTCCTTGCCCTTATCCTTCTCTTGCGCAGCGGCGGGTGACATCGCGGACGCGATGTCGGCGGCTGCCCTCCATTCATCCGACCACGACTTGATAGTTTCTTCAAAATCTTCGGTGGTCATCCTGTAAAGGCCTACGGCCCATTCCTCTTGAATGCCACAGGGACGGAGGTAAAGTTGATGTAAGTCGGCAGTAAAGGAAAACTTTCCATCATATATTTTCGCTGTCTCCTCACTCAGCCTTGGCATGTCCTGAATGGTATCTCTGAGGAGATAGTAGTATTCACAAAATACAGTGCGGTTCATCTTGCGCTTTGCGGGATTAGCAGACTCCCAAAGGTTAACATAACGGATTCCGACAGGTTCTCCTGCGCGGCGCGGGAGGAACTGAGTGTTCGGGGGCTCCTTCCACCCGACGAGAGCACATAAAATTAAAAGCCAAGAAAAATGGAACAACTGACCGGGGTTATCTTGGACGTTCTGGCAGTCTTCCAAGAAGGAATTGAGGAGGAAGAGGGACCAGTTGTACTGTTCTCCCTCCGCAGCTGCGATGGCGAGTTCCACGACAGCTCCAGTCACTTCCTTCGGTCTGCTCTTTGTGAGAATTCTACCTGCAAGCAGACTTCCTGTAAATCTAAGTGGTTCGTCTTCTACTATAGTGAGGTCATAAGTGCGACCTACTCTTGTAAGGTTATATTTCTGCACCAGCTGTGCAGCCAATTTTTTATCCTTGTCTTTTCCCACAAAATGAATATTGGGATCCTTACCAACCTTAGATAGGCCGGTAATACAGTGAATCAAATCGACATTTAAATCGATTGGCCTCCCCAGCCAAAGGTAACCTCCATGAACGCAGGATAGCAGTGTCTTAACAACTGCGTTCACTTCATTGCTACGCCCGAAATGCGGTAGCTTTAACAGGTTCAGGAGTCCAGGTCGCTCAAGATTTGCTGCAAATCCCTTCGGGATGAATTCATCAACCTTTCTGGTGGGATTATGCACTACCGTCAGATATCGATCTGGCGCGAACTGAGGATATGTCTTATAATCTCCCAGGTTGAAATCAGAGAACTTGACCAGTGGAAGGTGTCCGAGCAGGGACCCTTCTTGTCGCACGCCAGCCGGTAGTGGAGGTAACGGAAGTGGATACTTTGCATTCTTCGGAATATGCACCTCTGGTGCATCATCTGGACGTGGCGGAATATAGTTCACCATAGTGGCCAACGGTTCTGGAACGGGTTCTTCTGGCTGTGGCTGAGACGCTCTTGTGGCCGGATATTGTCTGGGATCATGAGAACCAGGATGTACATAAGTCGACGCCGTCACCGGAGTAGTCATGCCGAAATCTAGGCCTTGGCGCAGGAATTGACGAACAACTTCTTCAGTCGACAGGTTCTCCGTCGTGAACGGGTATAGGTAACAAGAACTTGGACGGAAACAACGGACCAGCGGGGGATATGAATACTGACAACAAAGGAAGCACTCTGCACAACTCGGCTCTGAAAACAATGGCTTAGATTCTCAAACAAGACTATATAGCTCGAGGAAAGTAACCCGAAAATATACAAGTGTGGGGTATTTATAGCCAAAGGTGATAGTAAATGCGGCCAAGTGGGGCTACTAGCTGTAGGTGGCTCTGCATGATTTGACAATCCTTCTATCCCATTCGCCTCTGCGGTGCATTTATTGTGATGGACGGGCTCTGACAGCCTTCCGGGAGAAGCTAAAGCTTTTCGGCACATGAGTTAAATGCAAATCTTATGGAGATCAAGCCGAATTTGTCAGAGCGGCTATACTTAAATGGTGGGCTTATCCTCCATTTATTCTCAGACGCGGCTACATAACTGCTGTAATTCAAATTTTTTGGCGGGTCATTTCAACTTAGGTAACTGTGCCTATAGGGGTCCACAACAAGAACTTCAAGCGGCAAACTATCACAGGGAACTCCGCAAGAACGACAGTTCAACATCCTAGGGAAAAACTTCGTCAGAGCACAAAATAAGGTCGCTTCTTACAAACGTTTACTGATATGCGCGGATGGTTCAAGGAACTGCACGGGAAGCCAGAGACTGAGGGTCTTGCGACTTCCGTGTAGACTGATAATGTGATGCCTCTTTCAACTACACTGGACATCTGCATTTCTTTGAGTAGTTACTTAAGTCGACAGGGCGGAGTGGCTGTCGCAGTAAAGCTTGAGCCGACTCCTGTTGATCTTTGTAGGCAGTATTTCTCCATTCAGCTTCGCAAGCTGAACTGCTCCTCCTTCTGTTATTTTTATCACCTGAAAAGGGCCTAACCAGTGTACACGAAACTTGCCTGGAAACTTGATGAATTTACTATCATAGAGGAGTACCAAGTCTCGTTCCTGAAAGATTTTATTCTTAATATGCCTGTCATGCCAAGCTTTCTGTCTTGCCTTCTGTACCTGTTGATGGAATCCGGCTAAGAGTTTGTCTTCCTCTAAGGCAAGCAATTGTGAAAGTCTTTCACTCATGGTATCCGTATCTGTCATTTCTGTAATTTGTGCAATTCTGAGACTGGGAATAATGTATTCCATAGGCACAACTGCTTCTTGTGCATACACCAAACTGAAAGGTGTGTGGCTTGTTAATTTCTTGCATGTGGTTCTGTAAGCCCATAATACAGCTGTAACTCTAAGGTCCCAATCATCTCTTTGTTGATTACAGATCTTCGTCAGGGCATTCTCGAGAATTTTATTGAATGCCTCCACCGTGCCATTAGCTTGAGGGTGGTAGGGTGTACTCTTATGGTGACTAATTTGGAATTCTTCAGTAAGGGCTTCTATAGTATCATTGAGGAAATGTGTACCCTGATCACTCATTAGAATCAGTGGACATCCAAATCTAGTGATAATATTCTCAAAAATGAACTGCGCGGCCGTGGCAGCGTCGCAGTTCTTCACTGGCTTAGCCTCAGCCCATCGGGTGAGGTATTCAGTAGCTGTAATGATGTATCTTGCACCGGTTCTCTTTCCTAGTGGTTTGATAGGACCTACAAAATCAATGGCCCATTTATCAAAAGCACGCAGTGTTATCTACGGTCTTAGCGGCATCTCATCCCTTCTTGAAGGTTTTCCTATTCGCTGGCACACATCGCAACATTTGCAGAATTCCTTAGTATCCTTATGCAATGTCGGCCACCAAAGACCTGCAGCTAAGATCTTCCGAACAGTCGGCTTTCCTGCAAAATGGCCTCCTGCGGTGCCTGAGTGCGCTTCTGCGATGATAGAGTTCTTTTCATGCGGTAAAATACATCTGCGCAAGACTTCATCGGGGCCCAACTTATAGAGCTGGCCCGCTATCAAAGTGAAGTCTGCGGCTTTGACGACAAGTTGTTTCTTCTGCTGGATTGTAAACTCAACTGGCGCTTGTCCGGTAGTGAGAAACTCAAGGATATCAGAATAATATTCATCTGCTGCTTGAACAAAAAATAGTTGTGCATCAGGCAGATTGTCCTCCAGATTTGTAGGTTCTTCTCTTGACTCAATCCTAGATAAGTGGTCAGGTCCTGCATTCAATCTACCTGGCTTTACAATAACCTCGAAATCATATTCTTGAAAGAGCAGTAGCCATCTGCAAATTCTTCCCCCTAACACTGGCTTATTGACCAAGTATTTCAAAGCAGAATAGTCAGTACACATTTTAAAATGTGCACCCAGTAAGTAGTGTCTAAACTTCTGTAGGGCGTACACCATAGCTAGTCCTTCTCTCTCTGTAGTAGTGTAGTTCTTCTCGGCTGTGGACAGCTTCCGGCTAGAGTAAGCAATGGGGTGATCGATACCTCCTTCTCCCGGTTGTGTAAGTACGACCCCCAATGCAATGGAAGAAGCATCGACATGAACATGAAAAGGTTTATTCCAGTCTGGGAAAACTAGAATTGGCGCACTGATCATCTTGTCTTTAAGTGTGTCCAAGCTCTGTTGGCATTCTTCTGTCCATTGGAATTTCGAGTCCTTTTTCAGCAATCTTTCCATAGGTGCTATGATCTTTGCATAACCTTTGATCAATTTTCTGTAGTATCCTGTATGTCCCAATGTAGTGCGCAATTGTTTGACTGAGTTGGGCGCAGGTAAATTAGCAATGATGGCAACCTTCGCAGGATCCATCAGGAGTCCTTGTCTGCATACAATGTGACCCAACAAAATACCAAAAGGAGCACAGAAGATACATTTTTTCAAGTTAAGGGAAATCTGGTGCTGTCTACATTTTTCTAACATCATTCGCAGGTTCCCCATATGGTTCTTTAGTAAGCCAAACACAGTCCAATCATCAAAATAGACTTCTAAAAACTTATGGATGAATTCTTTAAAAACAACAACAACGACTCTAGAGAAGATAACAGGAGCGTTTTTAAGACCAAAGGGCATTACCATATACTGGAATGATCCCCATTCAGTTGCAAAAGTAGTCTTATGACGGTCGTCTGGATGGATTCTGATCTGATGGTATCCCGAAAATCCATTAGTGAAGGAATAAGCCTCTTGTCCTCCAACATTATCAAGCACTTCATCTGTAAAGGGAGTAGGAAATGGATCATGCGCTGATGCGTCATTGAGTTTGCGCAAGTCCACGCAAATTCTTATTTCACCTTTTGTCTTCTTCTCTTGTACAACCATAGGGCTAATCCAATCGCTTTCTTCTACTGGCTCAATAATACCTGCTGCGAGCATCTTGTCAATTTCTTCTTTAACTTTTTCTTTATAGCGCGGGTTCAACCTGTATGGGCGCTGCTTTACTGGCTTGGAATCTGCTTTCAGAGGTATGCGCATCACTCCTAAGTCTCCTAGGATGCCTTTCATTTCTGTGAACTTGGTAGGAAAGATATCCTGGTAGTCACGTAATAAATCTGAAATATGCCCAACAGTTTCATCATCCCAATAGTCTCCTATAGAAGCAAACTTGGGTTCGGCTTCTGTACCAATGTTAACCTTTTTGAGCTTGATGTGTTCTGTAATGGCAGGGATAACAAGATGAGGACCTTCAACATTGCGCGTCCCTTCTGATTCTGGGATATTGATGTTGCGAGGATCATCCTCCTCTTCTCCAGCGATGAAATTATAGCATTCCAGGGCATGTTCTATCTGAACAGTCCAATCCGGTTGGGAATATTCTGGTAATAGACATGGTTCAAATACCTTCTTTTTAATACACTTCAGAGCCTGATCAATACTTGGATGCTCTGACTCAAAGCTGAAGGTAAGTTGAAAACTTTCTATCATAAGAGGCCAAGTAAGAGTACCTCTGCGCAATTCTGTTTCAGTGTACCAGTTCCTTGGAACTGTGTCCAATGTGTGGATGAATAGGTGAACCCACTCATCGTCTGGAATATCCGACCATTGCTGAATGCATGCTTCAATGTGTGACCTGGGGTCACTCTGTCCCTCATATTTGCGCGACACTTCTACTATAGTGTCCTGGAATCTGCGCAGTATCAATCTGCGACAATCTTGCCATGTGTGAATATTCTCTTTATGCGCACCCCACCATCTTGCGGGTGTAGCGCGCAGTGATACATCTAATGCCTGTATGCGCTACTGCTCTGGAAGCTGTTGTTCATATGCCTGTATGAATTCGCTTACTTCAGTTAAACCATCAAAAATTGGAGTGTCAATCAATTCGGTGCCAATCCATCGAATGGATTTAGTCATCATGGCACAACGTCTTGTAGAAACCTCATGTAAGCGATTCTGCCAGTTTTCCAATCCTGCATCTGAGTCTGACGTGCACGAGCTATCGCATCGCCAGCTGATATGGCCATCTGCTGTGGGATTGACATAGTCACTCTGACTAGCAGTCATCTGATACAAACTTTCCATGTGGCGCGCTTCTTCTTCTGCTCGAATGGGTTCTATATACCTTGGTCCTTGAATAGGATCAAGCTGTGCAATGACCCTAATCTGGTCGTCCTCGAAGGTCATCTGTCTTTTCTTCAAATTAATGACAGCCAAATTATCAAATGCCCAGTCTATACCTAAAAGTGCTGGGTAAGGTCTACTATCATCCAGAATTTTGATTACTTCAAAGTCTGCAGAACTTCTTACTCCCTCGATATCAATAGGTACATTGGGTAATCTGCCCAATGGAGAGACTCGTTGCTGGTTCGCGAGTCTTAGCTGGATGGGGGATCTTGTAAGTTGAGGACTTCCCATTTGTTCCCATGTCTGCATGGTGAGAACATTAACTTCTGAGCCCAAATCTAAAATGACTTCGTTCATCTCAAATGCTCCAATCTGCGCTGTGAGCCTCATCTCTTTTCCAGTTCTAGTGTGACTCCCAATCTGGTGAACAGCACGCTGCGGCGTGTTCGTCGAAGCAGATTGTTGACATTTATCCAATAGGTGTTGAAGTTCCATAGTTGCTTGTTCATTGCGCAACAACTTTAAACAGTTCCTTAGAAAAGTTTGGACAGTGCCTAGTGCATCTTCTTCATCGGGCCTTCCGGATGTAGTGGCCTGTTCTTGTACTAGGTTGTCTTGTCTTAGCACTGGTGATCTAATAGCATTATGCGGAGTTGTGACAGAACTTGAAGCTCTGGGATCTGAGAAATACTCTTGGGCTTGCTTGAATGCTTCTTTTTGCTTCTGCAGATTAAGTGGGGCTGGTTAAATATTAGCGCAGCGCACCCATTGCGTCGCTTGCTTTCCAGTTCTCGACTCTGGCGCTCCAGTGGTTGTTCCACTGCGCGTCACAATATTAACTGTAGGATCTGGTTCCATTTTTTCTGCTCCAATCAATTGAATATTCTGGTTAACCTGTGGCGTCTTTGCTTGCATCTTAGCCATCAACTGAGGGCATTCTTCAATGATATGATCATAAGATTTGCAGTATCTGCAAAGGGTCGTAGGGTTTTGGCAATCTCTTGCAAAATGACCTTGCGCTCCACAATTATAACAAGTGATCTGGCCTCTTCCGTGGCCAAAATTTGTGGCGCGTCCGCGGCCCCTATAATTTCCTGTTCGGCCATCGCGAGTTTGGTCATACTGTGGACCTGCTACGGGTCCTCGTGCTTCTGATTGTACTCTATAAACATCGTGTTTCCTTTCCATCATAAGGTCATATGCTCTGCAATTGTTCTCATCATGGCCTACTGATTTACAGAAATTACAATATAGATTCTTTGGAGTTTGTACGTATTTCTGAAGTAAGTGACATTCTTGTGGTCTATGACCTCTAGTTCTACAGATTTCACACCAAGGCCCCTGTGCCTGTGGTAAAGGGTTAGGTGCTCCAGTTGCAATATACTCTATGAAAACGGGACAATGGTCCTTTGAATGACCTTGTGCTTTACATTTTGTACACCATATCTCCTCCTTAGCATCCTTTCCTTTCTTAATATCATGCACTTGCAAGGTTAAGTTTGCTAATTGGTTCTGCAACTGCGCAACATCGTTGCTTGTTCCAGCAATTGGTGAAGCTTCTAGTTTCATAGCCATATCTAGAGCTTGTTCCTGAGTAGTGAGATTCGGTTGCATAAGAGGAAGTCTAATGTGCGGAAGCAGCGCAACAATGAACCATTCCTTATGATGTTGTGGTGCAAACTCAAAGCTTACTTGATCTATCAAGGCTTTGAACTTTTGGTTGAAGTCCCATACTGACTCTGTAGGTAACTGTTTTATGTCTTTGAGTCTGTTATACACTGTGATTCTGATTTAGGTTTCTTGAATTCTATAATCATTGCATTTCTTACATCAGCAAGCGTTCTATTCTGTGATGCTGAGTATTTCATGAACCAAGTTAAGGATCTTTCTCTTAGTGTGGTTGCTAACTGAACCAGTTTAATAGCATCATCATTAATTTGCTTAATTGTCCAAATGGCTTCACATAGGAACCAGTGTTGCTCAGGGTATTCTATCCCTGTTCCTCTAAAAGTTGGTAGTTTCATGTCATCACCCATCTTTCTTGCGCTAGGTTGAGGTGGAGGTGCTGTAGCAGTTCTTCTGGGCTGGTTGAACAAAGGTGGCACAGAGGTACTAGAAGTACCGTGTGGGCTACTAGAAGGCGTTACTGCGGGATTATACTGAGCTTCGTCTGGATTTTGCGGTGTAAAAGGGTGGTAAGGGATATGAGCACTCCCTTGTCTTTCTATGTGTCTTGCTCTAGGAACTTGACTGTCTTCTGGGCTCGACTCAAAAGAATGTTGGTCAAGGCCTACTTTATACCGTTTTCCACTACGAGTGCAACCAATAACTTCAGGGTCACTATCAGAGTCTACGGACATTACTTGTCTATGCTATTCATCTGAAGCTATACATAGTTTTGCTTTTTCATATAGAAGCATTTTAATCCATAAGTTCAAAGAATTTAAGAACTTACCTCTATGTGCTTGAAAGAAACTCCTCTCAGCTTCACTGAAACTCTTTCTTGTATCCACTGCAAACTCAGTGATGAAACCTTCCAGCAGACTATTCAACCAAAAGTCTACTGCGTGGGACACGGAATTATCTACCCGCTTCAAAATACTGACTAGCTCAGGGGTCCAAGCAACTGGTTGATCAATATGCATAGTGGGTCTAGTATCTACTAACTTGGCTATCCAAGCATGTAACTCAAGTGCAAATGTGACAAAGAAAATTTCGTGAAGGTCAGTATAGATATACTTCTACAACCATTCTTCTGGCTGGAGCCTAGAGCTTCTATTTTCTTGTTCAGCGAACTCTTTAGCCTTTAAATCGAACCATTCCTGAATTTCTGTAGCTGTAGGATTCCAGTAACACATTTGCTACCTGAGCAAGTCTCAAGGCAACAGAACCATTCGTTGGCTCCTTCTTTCTCTGGGTTTCGCCTCAATCTCGCGTGTCGCTGAAATAACAAGTCTCAATCCCGCGGCAACGGAACCATTTGTTGGCTCAACAACAGGGTTCAAAGCAACAGAAGTGACGTGATCAAGAAGTCATAAGGCAACGGAACCATTTGTTGGCTCAACAACAGGGTTCAACGCAACGGAAGTGACGTGATCAAGAAGTCATAAGGCAACGGAACCATTTGTTGGCTCAACAACAAGGTTCAAAGCAACGGAAGTGACGTGATCAAGGAGTCATAAGGCAACGGAACCATTTGTTGGCTGAACAACAGGGTTCAAAGCAACGGAAGTGACATGATCAAGAAGTCATAAGGAAACAAAACCATTTGTTGGCTGCTTTTTGGACAGACCCGGGTTTTAATGAAGTGCAGCAACAAAACCCCTTGGCGCACTCGCCCTCTCGGCAACGAACTGCGCAGCAGCTCGAGGTCTCACCCGAAGTGGCTATGGGGGGGCTAAGGAATCAGATTTCCTTAACCTAGGCGACGCGGAGACTACTCTTTCCTCCTCGGCGATTCCTCTGACGTGAATATCTGACCCCTCTCCAGACTTATGAGCGCAACGACTTTCAAGCTTCCTGCTCAGCAGCTCGGCGGCGCGGGACATTCACTCCTGCGCCAATCTTCTATGCGTCGTTTCACTTGCGCGCCCGGTGCAGCAGCGCATTCTCCTATCGCTGCGGCGACATCGTCTTACCGATTCCTTCGACCCTTAACGATTATAGTCCCCAAGGAAGCTCCAAGGACTTACTCAACACACTCATAAAGTTAATGCAACATTCCTGTATACGCTGTTAGTAAACTAAAACAGGCAATCACTCAATCACAACATCACAACAACGATAAATATGAAGTCCGCCTCCACGGGGAAATCCACGTCCACGGGAGTATCATATATTAACCAAAAAGTGATAGATTCATACAATATGCTGCACACACAGCTGCAGCCTTAGATCTTTCCAGGAAACTCCACGCACACAGCTGGGAGCCCTTCTCTCGATCTAGTCTCTTCCTCTTCAGAGATTACAATAGTTCAGACGTCGACTCCGACTGTCTGCAACTCAAGGATTAGCTTCACTACTAACCAGCTCTACTCCTGTTTTCTAGCAACACGGTAGAAAACAATCAACAAGATCATAACAGAGGATGATCAACTCGATCAATCCTTCTTACATTTGGTGTCTACTAATTAACCAGCTCACTAACTAGCTAACTTCCTAACTGACTGGCTATCTAACATCTACCCTTCACAATTATACATATATATAGGTGGCCATGGCGGTCGCACCTTTACAAAACTATGGGCCTTTCCCAGCAGTAATCCCCAAAAACCCTAATCGGACATGGCTAGGTGTACTGTAGGCGCCGCTTACAGTCATGTCGCCGCTTCCTGCAGGCTCCATGATTTTCGGCGCAGCTTACGGGTATGGGTGCCTTGTCCTTCGCCTTCAATGCTTTGGTCCGTTGCTCCTCCTTGGTCCGAGCAACCATAACTTCTGTACTTAGCCTTAATGAGGGTAGATGAGCCCTCTACTCCATCGCTTCATTCATTGTGGTAGCTGGGCTTTCCACTCAGCTACCTTCATTCTCTTCTGACATGCGCGTGAGCTCCACGATTTCCGGTCTGTAATCTACGCTGAGATTATCCATCTGGCACCGTATTGCGCACCGTCTGCTTCTGTCCCAAAATTGGCGCTTATTCAAAACTTAGCACTTTCTCTTCCATACTTGTGCTTTTTCCTCAAAATTCGCATCTTTTACCATAGCTGCGGCCTTGGCTCCAACAGGGGGAAAACGGTTCTCATAGACATAGAGGTCATCAATGCCCAGCTTGATTACAACCTCCTATTAGGACGAAGTTACATGTATAAAATGAAAGTTGTCGCTTCTTCCGTTTTCCGCTTCATGATGTTTCCCCACGAATGACATGTAGTAATAATCAATCAAATAACATACTACGATCCTAATTCCCCAACCGCACTTGAAAACATTCTACCTATGATTGAACAACCCGTTTAGAGTGCACCCACATCGTTCATCTCCTTGGTCAGACCCGGGATATATTCAGATACCCTCGTGACCTCCACGTTCCAATCTATCCCACCCCCTTTGCGGATAAATGAAATATCTAATTTTTGCACCCTTTTGGACAATACACAACTACTTACTCAATAGCCACCATTACTGCCACAACCACCTGTAGTTCCTAGTCGGATCGAAGCAACACTAATTCACACTATCCCATTCTTATTTCCTCCTTCAAGAGTCATCAGCACACCAGTAATGGCTACGCTTAATCTTCCAGGGTTAACGTTAGGACTACTTGTGTGGTACATACCTCCCCCAACCGCTCCCCTGACACCGAATATTGTTTTACAACCGGTGCAACCCATCAATAATTCTAACCGTCCAGCCCCTGGTGTAGCGAACATCCAAAATCGACCACCTCCAACAGAGGCCACTACATCAACATTTAGTAATGCTCCCCCTCAACTCCGCTATGGGGGCAGAGGCCCACAAACCTACACCACCGGACCTACAACCCACACCACCCCAAAGACTCCCAAACTGGTGAAGAATCCCCCAACAATTCGTGCTCCCCGCAGGTGCTCTTTATGCGACGATATAGGCCATGCTACCCATCAATGTCCAAAATTACAAGCACTTCAAGAACACCTACAAATGTTGGATGATGATGTTAACATCCCAATTGTGAAACTTAACATCACCCCTCAGACTCACGATAAATCCCTGCATACTAATCACCCTTGTGCAATATGCGGCATTTACGGCCATTACTGACATCACTGCCCTGATCTCCCAGATTATAGAGCAGCTCTATATGAACTGAATAATGTCGACCTAGAGACATCCCCTCCTCTTATTGAGGAAATTCATCCCCAACCATCTTCCTTCTCAGAATATATTAACACAATTTACATGGTTTCCAATGGAGACCCCTCTATCCATTCAACCCATTCCATTGATCCCTCCGACCCACATATTCAACCTTTACAAATCAAAGAGGACACCGCATGTCCACAGCATGGGGGCGGGCCCAAAACCTTGCTTACTCATCATCATCGTCATTCTCTTCAGTTATACTAGGGCATCCACCCCGCAAGGGGAATCCCCCATCATCATATCATCACTTCAGTATGCCACCATGGCCCACAACCTCATGGTACACCCCCCCTCCAGTAGTTGTTCAATTCCTTGTTGATCCCTCTCTAAGACAGCATATGCACCGCATTGAAACCTCTGAGTTCGTGGGCATAATAGATTACCTCAAACCTGGGATAGGGTCATGATCAATAATTTTGACGCTACCCCATTACATCTATCTCATCACTTCACTGATCCCATCTTTCAAACCAACACATATATGATCCAAAATCACAAACCCCATGCACATAGCATGGGGGCAGGTCATTAACCTTGTTCACTTTTTCACATGCGTGATCTCAACCATTTTTGAGGTCACATGTCACTTTTATATTTGATTTGATTTGATACACCTAGTATTCTTCCCCCGCAGGTCATCATTTCTCCCCACCACTGCATCCCTGGCTTGGTGGGCTCACCTTTATTTATAGCCATTTTTTAACCTAGTTTTTTTTTAACCATTCCGGAGTCATTATGACCTCCATTTTTCACACCATTTGCACTGCCAAATTCATATTTCCATGCCAGTGATGATGCTTGAGATCATTTCTCACTCTCACCAAAACGTTATGGTCATTTCTTCACATGCCTGTCGTCGCCTCAGGTTTCATGCCACATCGACCCTTGTCGAATTTTACAAATTTGTGCATCACAACTTATACATGAGCCATTTGCTCCATCCATACTGCAATTATGGCATTGTTTTTCTATCATTCATCAACCCGCAAGGAGGCCCCATCAGTGTCCCCCCCCCATCACTGTGCTTGATCCCTGTACTTGTCCCTTGATTGAACACTTCCTCCTTGCCTCACCATTACTTTTGTTCAGTATAATTTTATCCCTTTTTCGGGCCGAACAATTCCTTTACGAAAAAGCCACTTAGGGATTTTTTGTTAAGCTATTTTCTGACTCCTAAAACAATGAAAATATAGTCGATAAATCTTATTTCTTTTCATGCTCAGTAAACGTATCTGAAAGGGCATCTATCTGGTATAAGTTTACCCCTTTTCCGGACCTTATAGACTAATTATGAAAAAGGAATACTCTAGTCACATCATCTAGAAGAGTTCTTCATTCCATTATTTTATGCTTTTTCGGGCCTTGAAGACTAACACATGAAAAATAAACCCATTGGAGTCTACTTATCACTTTCAGACTCTCTAAAACTGAAAGCAACCACGAGCATGTGTTAGTTTTTCATATTTTCAATCTGATCTAGGATCTTAACTGAGAGAATAACATGTATAGCACATCTATAGCATATCAATCACAGACACAATAATGCAAGCACACAAGAGACACAGAGTTTCACCGGGGAAAACCAAGAAGGTGAAAAACCCCGCAACTTCCTCAGAGATGGATAGAGCAATGATACAACCCAAGCATAAGAGATAGTCTTCTCCTAGCAGCTACTCTTCCTTCCTCACATGTGCACCATTCTCCAATGAGTGCGTGAGTGAATAATAGAATGATCAAATAGAGTGCCTCCCGCACTCTATTTATACATGACTTGACTTGCCTAATAACCTTTACTAGGTCGGCCTTACCTTAACCACATAACATAATGCTGATAGGGACGACCCCCACTAGGGTGGTCTAATAGCCCATAAAGTATAAGTTACAACACTTACAATGTAAATGACGAAACTTCCGTATAGAGGAATAATAACATCTCTATAGGAATACAAACACTTCCATATAGAGGAATAATAACATATCTATAGGGATACGATATACATATATGAAATACATTCCGAAGTTACATATACATCAACACTCCCTCTTAACTAGGAAGGTATTTCTTGACACATGTATTCTAGCACAAGTCTTCTTCTCTGGATCATCATCACTGATCATCGTCATCGAATCATCATCATCATCACTGCTACTACTATCTCAAACAATCTCTCATTTACTTGTCACAGTAAGTTCTACAGAGCTAGTCCTTTTTCATACTGGATGTCGGCCCACCACCTGTAGGTCTTCATCATCAGTGGCCACATTGTGGAATCCTTGGGACTCATTATGTGCGTTAAGTCAAAACCTCGAAAGAGAATCCCAGGATTGATTACGAGCATACTACTCAACCTATCGGATCTCCCAGGACCTTTTACATGGCACTGCACAACTTGTCCATGGCCACAAAGTATAATCCTGATACTCATGATCATACCGATCATGTCATCTCAGTGAGCAAGCCATCAATTAGGTACCCCTCAGGACTAATTACACTACCTCTACAAAACCTGCAAGATGTCCCAAGACTGATTGTAACACTGCCTCTTCAAAACCTATAAGAGCATCTCAGGACTGATCATATGCCTCTGCAAAACCTGTGTACCATACCATCACGTCATCGTCTTCAGATCATCGTCATCGTCCATGGAGAACAAACCATATGCACACACATAACACTTATATACACCGGCATGGGAGGACCTACTTACCACAATCCAGGAATGGCTCAGCACTTACATCACGACCATGAGAGGACTCTCCTATCACCATGTCACCATGGAAGGAACTACCTACCACCATGTCGGAAAGGCACAACACTTACATCACGACCATGGGAGGACTCTCCTATCACCATGTCACCATGGAAGGAACTACCTGCCACCATGTTGGAAAGGCATGGAAATTACATCAATGACCAATAGAGGACTCTCCTAGCACCATGTCACCATGGAAGGAACTACCTACCATCATGTCGAAAAAGCCCAAAAATTACATCAACGACCATGAGAGGACTCTTCTATCACCATGTCACCATGGAAGGAACTACCTGCCACCATGTTGGAAAGGCACGAAAATTACATCGACTACCATGGGAGGACTCTCCTATCACCATGTCACCATGGAAGGAACTACCTACCATCATGTCAGAAAATCCCAGAAATTACATCAACGACCATGAGAGGACTCTCCTATCACCATGTCACCATGGAAGGAACTACCTACCATCATGTCGAAAAATCCCAATCAACCCTTATATCTCACCATGGGAGGACCATACCTACCACCATGTGAGAATGGCCCAGCCCTTACATTTGCACCATGGGAGGACCATACCTATCACCATGTGAGAATGGCCCCAGCCCTTACATCTCACTATAGGAGGACCATACCTACCACTATGTGAGAATGGATAATGTGCATCTGTGTCTCCGGACCCATCACTTCCCTTTGGAGGGAATCTCGTTCTGAAGTACACCAAGTCTCTCTCTGAAGTATTCAAACTTCACTCTAGCCAGCTGCTTGGTCAACACATCAGCTATCTGCTCATCCGTCGCAACATACAGGAGCTTCACTGCTCCTCTCTGCACCATACCCCTGATATAGTGGAACTTGATCTCGATGTGCTTTGACTTGTCATGGAACACTGGGTTCTCTGACAACTTCACACAACTCTGGTTGTTGCAATATATACCAGTAGCACTCGGCTGGAGATCAAACAAATCAGACAGTAGCTTCCTAAGCCATACTTCCTCACAACTAGCCGAACAAGCTGCCACATACTCTGCTTCGGTTGTACTCAGTGCCACACAAGACTACTTCCTGCTAAACCAAGAGATCATACCAGATCCCATACTGAAGCAACACCCCGAAGTGCTCTTATGATCAATGGTACTGCTTGCCCAATCCGAATCAACATAACCCTCCAGGTTAAACTTTTGATTCGCTTCATACTTGAGCTCATAGTCAACTGTACCCTTCAGGTACCTCAAAATATGCTTTGCAGCTATCAGGTGAACATGTCTCGGATCTGTCAAATACTTGCTCAAGGTGTTCACCGCAAAGCAGATATCTGGTCTCGTATTAGTCAGTTACATCAAGGACCCAATCATCTAACGATACATCATCACATGATCATCCTTATCATCATCACAGCATCATCCTGATGCATATCATATGAAGCAACACCCTGAAGCTCATCATCCATGATCATCCTAACCATACAGTTCATCCACCTAATGCATACCAAGTATCTAACTGATGTATATCATCATACATGATCTACGTGATCATACAATGTATCCACCTGATACATATCATCATACATGATCTATCTGATCATACAAACATCCAACATGATGCATATACATATACATGATCCAACTGATCATAACAAGCATCCAACATGATGCATATACATATACATTATCCAACTGATCATAACAAGCATCCAACATGATGCATATACAAATACATGATCCAACTGATCATAACAAGCATCCAACATGATGCATATATAGAGTAGTAACTGGAGCATCATTCTGATGCTCATCATCCAGCACTTACATCCACAGCGATGGGAAGGATCCTCCTCTCACCATGTTTGGAATGGATCCATCAAATGTGTCCATCACTTCTTCCTCGAAGTGTCGTCAATCTGAAGAACACCAAGCAAGAAAGCTGTCTTGACATCCATCTGGTGTATTTTCCATTTCGTCACTTGCTTTGTATTTCTCAATGCTACCTTCTGCAGCATGCTTGATCTTATAGATCCACTTGGAAGTCACAACAAACTTCCCTTCAGGTCTTGGGACCACATCCCAAACATCATTCTTCATGATCGACCGATCATGGCATTCTTCGCGGATCCTGGGAACTTCACTATATTCAATATCTTCAATAGATAACTTTGTTGATGGACCAAATGTTGTAGTCCTTGTTTTGTAGGTGCTCGTATACGATCTTTCCTACAAAACAAGTTAAATTGCATGATTAGAAACTTCTCATATTTTTCAAAACAAATTCTTACACATAAAGAAATATGTCATACAGTCATGCAATTATTTTAGCCAATGCTCCAATACAACATTAATCCATATCCCGTAACTTTCTAGATGCCTTCCAATCTCTACCAGAACATTGTTAACAGTTTGCACTACTCCCAACATGTCAGCAAAGAGGTTTCATTCTAGATAAGTAGCAATGGAATGTTCTACAATTCCATAGGCCACTTACCCATCACATGCATATTAGTAGTATAATGTTCATTAATGCAATTATTCTAATATGGATAATACACACCCTGAGTCTAGGAACATAAGCATATACATCATTGAACAATATTATTTAAACAAACAAATATGCAAGAAATGACAATTCAAATACTTATCTTTGTTTGGTTTGTAGGGTGGACTCCCTCTCAATATTTGCTTCCTTGCAGGAACTATTGGAGTGTGCTCCCTCTTGATCTTTTCTTCCTGGATTACCTATCCTTGAACTTATATCCATCCTCAATCATTATGCATACTTACTAGTATCATCATTGTGTTATCCTCGACGTCTCATACACAATCATACATTCATTAGTATAATCTCAATACTATAAAACATTATGATTCTAAGTAATCTTAAACATGTATGGTCAAGATCATTCCATACACAGATAATTTATCACAAGCATTAGTATTCAAGGTTTCAGGGAGTACTTCCTTTACTCATGCAAATTCTTATTCGACCAAAAGACTTTTCTAGTTAGTCATATCATCAATCAATGTAAGAGACATAATACGCATAAACCCTTGATTACTTACATTTCTAACTTCATGAATAATCATTATCAACGATACAACAGTATATGATCCTAACACAAGGTAGGATTCTAACTTGATATAGGAAAAACATACCTGGATTAATGTGTTAGTTAGTTATGTCTAACATACCCACATGATGTCTTCTTGCTTTCTTCAATGACTTGTGCTAGTAACCTGCATATATCATAGGTTAAGCATTGTAGAACCAAAGTACACATACCTCGTAAGTAGAGCTTCTATGTGATCCATGACAATGGATGAATCTTTGTCTTCATGTCACCATGGTCATATGTTCTTGAACTAGAACATGATTTGTTTTTCTTGATGTACCTTTCATGTTAGTAGACAACATAAACCTCATACAACACCACAATGCATTAGTACAATCATAAGTGTCAAAACCCTAATCAATGAATATCTTCATTCATAATTTTATTAAGGTGATACAACAAGTCTAAAGTTAATCAAGATTGTACTAACTTTAATGAAGACAAACATACCATAAACTTAATCATGAACAGATCTCGAAACATACCTGGATAAGTCATACTTGTCGAGATTGCTTGTAATCTTCTTATGTAAGGCCTGAGCCTCAACTCCCTCTGAAACAAGGACTTTTTCACTTATGCAGGTGACTAATCCATTCTCTTCTAGGATTAAACCAATCCACTTGATTTGCAGAAACTAAATCTAGAGCTAGATTAGGTTTTGTCAGGGAAACCCTAAAAATTCAAACTTTGATTTTCAAACTTCTGAAAGGATATAAAGATGCGCCTTGATGAGCTGATCAACTTGGTATACTCATAATTTGAAAACTGCAAAGTTTCACCCCTTAAATTGGCTTTTCAATCTTCCGGATTCACTAGGAGGACCCTAAATTAGGGTTTGAGATTCCCGGAGCTTCACCCAACCAAATAGTTTGATCCAAAGCTCTAAAATTTGATTTTTCCAAGGAGCTTCCAACTATGGTCACAGATTTCAAAAATTCCCATTTTTGCAGAAGCCCTAACTTTTCACCTTTCCGATCAAAGTCCCGAACTAGGGTTTGATCAAGCCCGTCCTTCTGTCCAACCAGAAAATTCGATCTTGGTCTCTAAATTTCAATTTTCATGAGGAGAATTGAGCCGTGGTCTTCGAAAAAAAAAATCCAACATTCTCAGAAACCCTAAATTCCCAGAGCCATGAATGAAGGTGCTCAAAATCCAATTCTGTTTTGATAGAAATATGCACCTCATTGTTTCTAGTGCAACTCCGAACTTACAAATCCACGGGGACTGAAACTGTGACCTCTAGTAGCCTGACCCGTTATCTTTCCAACCCCATAGGTCTGACCTAAATTTAATTCTCTGAGAGAGATTTATGCCAAGTGTCGCAACATGACCTGTTTATGGGATAAAACAGGAGAGAGAACTTGTATGGAGTGCCACGTGTCCCTAGTTCAATTTCATCCTTTGAAAACCTTACCTGAGAAACGTAAGTCCATTCCCTACCTGTCACGTTTTACCAAATTTGATTTGGAGCTTCCTAGCCCAATTTGTGACCTTTTTTCCTAGGTCACCTGTTTATGACTGAGATCTGGGAAGAGGCAGAAACCCTAGATTGTACAGATCATAAAACAAAAAGTACAATGAATTAGAAGTTGTGCTTCAGAGAAAAGGTACATTGGGATCGTATCTTCGACCTGTAAAATTTTCAAATCCTGAAACTTCTCCAAAATGGATTTATAGCGAAAGTGCTACGATGACGGGTTTTTGCTATATCAAGCCCTAGCTTCGCAAGTGCAATAAGTGTCATAAATGCCATACCATGCCTTCTTTCAGGATAGCCCTGATACCATGTTAGCTTTTCAGAATTTCAATCTGATCTAGGATCTTAACTAAGAGAATAACATGTACAGCATATCAATCATGGACACAATAATGCAAGCACACAAGAGACACAAAGTTTCACCGGGGAAAACCAAGAAGGTGAAAAACCCCGCAACTTCCTCGGAGATGGATAGAGAAATGATACAACCCAAGCATAAGAGATAGTCTTCTCCTAGCATCTACTCTTCCTTCCTCACATGTGCACCACTCTCCAATGACTGTGTGAGTGAATAATAGAATGATCAAATAGAGTGCCTCCCGCACTCTATTTATACATGACTTGACTTGCCTAAGAACCTTTACTAGGTCGACCTTAACTTAACCACATAACATAATGCTGACAGGGCCGACCCCCACTAGGGTGGTATAATAACCCTTTTATCCACATGACTTATACAGGGCCAACCCCATCAAGGTGGTCTAATAACCCATCAAGTATAAGTTACGACACTTAGAATGCAAATGACGACACTTCCGTATAGAGGAATAATAACATCTCTATAGGAATACAAACACTTCCGTATAGAGGAACAATAACATTTCTATTGGGATACAATATACATATATGAAATACATTCCAAAGTTACATATACATCAACAGCATGAACTGTCTTGGACTCGTACAAATCCACACGACAGTACCATTTGGAGCACACTTTTATCCCTTCTTCGAGCTCCTTACAATAATGAAGAAGGCCCCAACGGTGCCTCTCGGCACCACAACAAAGAATATATAATCACACTATTATGCAGCTGCCCCAATTCGGTCGCCTTTGTTTACAGTATTCTTCCATATACCACCTTCAGAGTCCTCGATACCAGACATCAGTTTGTCCTCCTGAATCTCTCCCATTTAAGTACATACCCCTGACCCCTTATGGTATGATCCCCATACCTAAAGTCAGTTTCATATGCTGCCAAGTCATCCATGTCATCATACTCTGAACAAAGGAAGTTTCCCCCCCCCCCACTCTGTGACCCCAGTTATTCCCCATCCCCATAGTATGTAGGTTCCATTATCAGTACTTTCCCCTCTCGATTGTACACCTCACGCTCCTATCAAGGAAACATCATCGCCTTGGTAGTGGCAAGGTCTCCCTCTGTCGATGCCAACCAATCTATTCCAGAGGATAGAGCCATAGGTCCCTGTTCCTTGGATTCATCACCATAAGCGGTGAGTTCCTATGGATCATTTTGAAAGGAGTCCTTAGTGCCTCTCCAAATGATTGTTTCTCACATGCTCGATGTCAACACCTTGATTGCATCGTTGAGATTTGTATAGGGTATTGGTCCTTTCATTTATTTGTTGAAGACCCCAGATGTCACCTAACTCTAGCACATTTCTAAGTTTACTTGAAGAAACAACCAGTTACATATTCCTATACATATCTCGGTTGTGCTTGGCGACAGTATTTGGAAGTACCCCAGTTTTATACTCCCTCAACCATACACTTCCATATACTTTTCAAAAGTTGACTCACAATTATTGAGTCCCTACAGTTATTGGATACCTTCAGATTCAACAATTCATCTACCCTTCTGACACCTTATTAAGAATGGTTGTTTCTCTTTTCGAGTGTATCAGTTCCTCATATCAGCAATGGTATGACCATGAGTATGTCCCGGCATTGTGTCCCCTCTGGACCATTATGATGTACACAGCAGGTTTATCGGTATTTTTCAGGTCCCCCTTTTTTGGGGCCTCATTGTTATTTATATGTCTTGATACGAGCATGGGTATTCCTGCCTCGTCCATTATCAGATATTATTCCTCATTCATTTTGAGGACATGTGTTTTTAGTTTGTGTAGTTTTCATGGGCCCGGTGTTCCACTCTCCAATCGGTCTCTTCTCTCCTCCAAACCCTAGGAAAAAGACAAATAAACTATGATGTCTATTGGCCATACGATGAGCTCCTGCCCTCACACATCAGGGGGCAATCTGTTAACACCCAAAAAGTGCTCACTAGCACATTTCCCAATTCCCAAGACCTATTTGTCCACTTTTTCCACCATTTAAGCCTCTAAAACCTTCAAACGGTCACCAAAAAAACAAAAATCCATGATTTCCCCTCAAAATATGTAAATTTCCTCAAAAAATACAAAAAAACCACGAAAATGGTCCAAAATTCCCAAAAATAAATTAAAAGGGAATAAAAATATAAAATATATTCAAAAAAGGAAAAGGAGGGAAAAAGGGGAAAAAGAAACCTAAACCATTTTTATCAATACCATTGGTTTCCTTAAACCACAATGGTATTCTCCATCACCAAAAAACTATAAAAAGGTGATAGGGGCTCCTCACTATTCATCCACATTCATCTTATCCTTATGTTGCCAAATTCTTTCTTGAGAGCCCTTGGCTCCCTTTTGAATTTGAAGATCCCCATTAGCATCTTAGAGAAGAAGAGATCATTGGAGCTTTGGAATACCTCACCATTGTAGCTGCTGAAGCTCAACCATCCTCACCCTTTGAGGTAATAGAAAATATTCAAGTTTTTATTTATTTCTCTCATGAATCAATTTTGTTTACTATTTTTAATTTAGACTTATTTATTTGCATATGTTAGATCAATATTTTGTTTTTACATCTATTTAATTTCATAGTTTAATCTAAACTGCTACTACAAGTTAGTAGGAGCACACTAGCACATGCTTGGGTGAAAACCCAAGCAACACCGCTTGCTTGTAACATCACGGTTCCTCATACTTTCTTTTGTGGCATCATTCAATCCGTTTGTTTTATTTTATTAATTAATTAATAATAATAATATGCAAACCATAGTCCTGGCACCTCGTGACATAATGTCACAACATCAAAATAATAATAACATGTCCAGGGGTTAAACTAGAGGGTATTAAACAACACCCCTCCATGGATTCTAGTGCTCAATTAGCTAGGATATCTATACAAGGAATGAAGGGAATAGGTTGCTTAGGTTGTCTAGGAAAAAATGTACTCAAGTATCAACATGATCAACACAAACATCAACATGATTAACTTATCGAACAACTTAATACTGGAAAAAATGATCAATGGGAAGAAGCAATCTTGCAATTTCTTTACCAGAATAGCATCCAACATGGTAATCATGAAAAATATTTAAGCTTAAGACGATCACATAGCTAAGAAAATAAGACAACAAATTCTTACTTAATAATTTAATTTACTTGCCAAAACAACCTCTAGAGATTGACTCTTTAGGAGATAGACAATTAGATTATTCAAACTTACTAAACACACACAGAAAATAGATTCTCACTTGAGAACTTAACTTGATTGTAATAAATTACACCAAAGCTTCACACTCTCATAGAGACAAACAATTTTACAATTAAAAAATTAAACTACATAAACAGTTGCATGCACGACCCTTCTTGGCTACATTGTTGATATGAACAACACATAAACAATATAATAATGGAATAAACTAAGAATGCATGTAGCATTCCAACAAGAGGTCAAGCACTCACTTGATCTTTGCATCAAAAAAATTATTGTCATATAAATTTAAAACTTAGATTTAAAATTTTATCTATAACAAGAGAATTACCTCAAGCAAGCTCATGCCCAAAGAACAATTGAGAGTTATAATCTTAGCTACTCTTTGACTACATACCCAGAAGCTGAGTGTTGAAACCTGAGCTATGATAACTAACATAGATGAGTTTACCTAGAAGATGAGTGTCGAAGCCTCAACTCTAATACCACTATGTAACGGTCTCTGTTACTTGTCCCAAAAACACACAAAAAAATATTTATTTAATATATCTAACATATAATTGTGTTCACGTACCAACTATTGTCTATCGAACCTACAAAGGGAATTTTTTTTGTTTCTTTAAAATTGTATTCCTATGCTCAAAAATCTTGGAGAGAAGCATTCTGAAATCACCACAATTTTGATGCGCTAGAAGGCTAGGAAGGTCAGTATTTAAGAAAATATTATAAAACTAAGATCTAATGTGGGTGTACATAGGGAACTCTAAGAGAAAGTGATTTTCATCCTCAATGCTCATAGTATCACAAAGATGGCAGATCCTTTCCTCCCACGGTGTTTTAGGAACCTTCTAACACCATGTTCCACTATAAAGCTCATGAGAGTTCGTTCTTATCTTGGCTATATTAATTCTCTTCTTTGAACTAGTTAAAACAAAGAGATACTTTTGAACTTCTAGATTAGGGTTAATTATCTCCTTATAGTATTTTTTTTTTTTTTTAACCTCTAAGTCTTTCTCGCACCACATTTTCTCTTAAACTTTGAAGTAATAATATTTTTAATGTAACTGATATTTTGCAAGGTGAAATATTTGTCAATTTCCCAATGGTTTAACCAGGTAATGTTAATTTTTGAGCAAATATGATGATCTTTTAACTTTAAAAATTTAAATGTGGAAATACTGAATACTTGAATCAATGAACCATTCAATCACATGAAACATTAAACCATAACACAAGATGTACCCTGGGGAAAACCCTTAAAAAAATGGGGATGAAAAACCCTAGCAAATATTAAGAGTATAATTATGATATATAGAAGAGAATGTATTGTACAAAATAACGGATTGCTTTCGGCACCCTAGGTGCTAGATAAGAGAGCATACTGAGCTATAGAGAATAGAGATCAATTGTATCAACTTTCCATGTGCCCATCACATTAATAACAAGCAATAATCACTGCCATGCAACCTGTAGCAAATGGTTGCATGGGTAAAGGTGCATCACATGCAAAAACTGTGAATTGCCTTCTTGGAGAATTATCCTATGTATTATTTTCTTCAATCCTATATAACATATGTGCAATTCATTTAATATGTGACATTAAATGATACTTAACTGACTCTAGAGTGAACTCGCCCTCTAAATGATTGCATGACCACTTAGTTAGGAAGCTAAATTAAGTGTCGTATGCAATAACTCAAGTGTCATCATGCAAACACTTAATTAATGGTAGTGTCATCTTTTGGTTAACTTAAGTGTTGTCTTTTTTAACTAAAGTGTAATCAATGCAAAACACTTTAGTTAACTAGTCCTTCTTTATTAACACTTATTTAACTATTATTAACTGAAATCATGTTGATTGATTTACTTGTAGTGACCACTGTGAGTTATTTGATTAACTGAGGCATACATTGTTGCTTTAACTGAATCTTAACAATTTGAGTTCACTTAGTCATATCATGATAAATTCGAATTCTCTTTCTCTCTATGCATTTATCTTTATATCTTATATTTATTGCATGGTCAATATGTGCTAACTTTAATTATCTATCATACCATATTATACTCAGAATATTTGTCAAATGTTATGATCATATTATATTACTCTTGGACCAAATGATCATATATATGCTAAAGTAATTCACTCTAGAGGTGGCCAGTCTCTAAAGGAGACTTAATAGAAATCGGTGGCCATTGTTAGTAATACATCGCATAACATTAATGCTTCAATATGAAAAGAATCTACCTCTATAACTAGAGTTCCACCCCATGGGTACCTACTATAACTGGAGGTCCACATGAAAATCGGATTTGACGCACAAGTCCTGATCATTATCCAACAATACTATACAACATAATCACGTTGATACATAAAATCATTCACCTCAACTCATGAGGAATAACCTTTTACAACTAAAGGCTTAGTCATTCTTGAGTCCAACTCAAGAATATACTCCAAGTTTCCGAGTCGAACTCAGACTCCCAACCTCAACACATGAGGCTCAATCCTGGTTGCACAAGATTGTCTTGGTGAATGACTCATGATGTTGTACATTTAACACTCCCTCTCAATGAGGGAGGCATTCTCTGCCATACCAAGCTTGTCTCGGAAGTACCCGAACTTCGTTTTTGATAGCGGCTTTGTTAGGACATCTGAAATATTCTCATCAGTAGCAATGTAATGAAGTTTCATTGTTTCTTTCTAGACCTTGTCTTTGATGAAGTGACACTTCATTTCAATGTGCTTCGACTTATCAAGAAACACAGGGTTTTAGGAAATATTGATGCAGATTGTATTGTCACACCGAATGAATGTGGACTCAATATTCTCACCGAACAACCCAGCAAGTTGATTTCTAAGCCACACTGCTTCTCAGCAGGCAGTACTAGTAGCAATCAAATTTGACTCTATAGTACTTTGGGATACAAAGACTTGCTTTCTATTATACCATAGATGATAACAGAACCCAAGCTAAAACAATAACTGGATGTAATCTTTCAGTCCACAATGTTATCACCCCAATAATAGTCAAGATAACCAAGTAACAATATGTCATGTACCAAATTTGGCATTGGGTCAAAATGGCCTAATAACATTGGCCCTATTCATTAGAGTTTGTAAAATTGATGCTAAAGGTCAAATAATTGCCAAGGAGGAAAATTACTAGTTTCCTAGTTTTGGGGTGGAAGCTTTGGGATTTGGAATAATGGGGATAATAAATGATGTTTGAACATCAGAATGGCATAAATATTTAATAAAGGAGATAAATAAATATATACAAGTGAAAATCAAAGTGGAATTTGATCATGAAGACACATGGAGGAAGTGGGACCCGCATATGGCTAGATTTCCCCACTACACTTAGCATCATTCTCTCACCAATTCGAATTCAAGGTGAATGGTAACATACTTGGGGGAGTCCAAAAGGTATTATTCATGGCATGACTCATCCAAGGTCGAAATATAGAGGAAGAGTAACTCCCATGGAAGAGGAAGAGGCAATTTGGAGCTAGTGAGACACTTGGGCTAGATTCCCTAGCTCTATGACAACAATGATGAAGATGCTATGACACCTATGACAAAAATCAGACCTGAAGGCTGACATATGACATATATGACATGTCAGGGATAAAAATAGACTCCAAGAGTGCGCTCAAGGGTTTTAGGGCATCTAAGATGCTTCCACATGTGATTTGGTGGAAGTGGGAGACTAGGAATTGGTGTACAAGTGGCGTTCTTTGGAATATCTTCCCAACTTGAGTTGGCATGAGTCTCTTGGAAGGAATTCGACCCATGGAGGACATTAGAAATTTATAAATTTCAATAACAAATAAGAAAAGAATATTTTTATCATTTGTAGAATTTGCAATTGCATTTGTGAAGAGGGAGAGCTAGTGGATGACTAGTTTCTTGCCTTAGCCAATTTCGAGGGTGAAAGATTCCCATCCAAGTTGGTAATTGGAAAGGCCATTCAGAACTTTCATTTGGAGATTTAATGGAGTCTTTATTTTCAGGTGTAAGCTACAGGGCAGCTCATGGTTTCTTCTATTGCAACTCACTCCTTCAACCATTTCCAGTTTTGATGGCATATTCTTGATCCTTGAGGGAGCGCATTTTTGGTGAGCTATTGTACTCTTTGTGGAAGATTTTAATGCCCCATTTATTTTGTAATATGAATTAAATACTCTGTTCTTCATATCCAGAAATTTTCAGGTCGAAATTCCAAGTAGAAATGTATAAATCTCAATTTTAATGAAAGAACAGTGTCATTTCCCCACTACCTTGTTGTTGTGAATCAATGTAATGCTGATGATTTCGAATGAATGGATGATTGTCTAATATATTTGTGATAAATATACTGCCATGGATGTATTATACAAGTTTCATGTACTGTAATTGAGCATTTGAAGCATTTTTACTCAGTTTAGTTGTATTGGGAAGTGAAATAGTGCCATTTCCCCAAGGGTCGAATTGGGGATTTTTGCAGTTGAATGGGAGAGGGTGAGAACAGTTGTAGTAATCCATTAATGGTGCATATGAGACTTTAAAAATATATGTAACACATTACATAACTTTTTTCATAAATTTGTGTGGGTTTGGAGGCATTTGGGAAGCCATTTTCAGTACTTACCCCAGGGGGATTTGAACCCCAAATTACTAGTAAAATTGCATAATTGGTCCAGAATCTTAAGAGAGTTTGAAGAGGTATTTTGGTGGCCATATGTCATACATAAACATCATATTAAAGTTATAATATCATTCATACACCTTCCTTGAATATTTGAAGGCATTTGGAGTCAATTTGAGACCTAGAGATCAATACTAGTCAAAGGAAAATCACTAGTAAAGTTACCTACATTGATCAGAATTGAAAGAGGATTTGCAGAAGTATTTTAAAGGTGAAAAGGAATCCATGAAACACTTATTTATGCTCTAATATCATTCATATAACTTCTCAGAATATTTGGGATCATTTGGGGCAAATTTGAGACCTAGAGATCAAAACTAGTCAAAGGTCGAACTAGGGAAAATAAGTGGAAAATTGCAATTTTAATAAAATTCCTAATAAGGGACATTACAGTGGTATCAGAGCATGGTCCTTGCAACTGTGGATTAGGTACATACATTCAAGAATAATTGGCAGTCATGTCTTACTATTATGATGAATCCTATGAGTACAATTCTTATGAGGAATATGCAGATGCTTATGAGCAATATGAAGCAAAATGTGAATGGTACGAGGAAGAGGTTCCATCATGCAACACTTATTACAATTTCAAGAGAAATGAAGATTATTCTTATGACTTTAGATATGATGTATATGAGTGTGTCACACCAACCAAGGATAATTCTATGAGCGAGTTCCAAAGATGGAGAGAAAAAATATAAACCCTTGCCCCAAAAATATCAAAAATATCAAGAATATCTTGCTTCGATAAAAAATACACAAAATGCCATGTCTTTTGAGTACTATGCTGAACATGTTTTTGAAAATAGGCCCAAAAATGAATATGTGGAGTTAGTGAAGAAAGGTTTATGCCCTTCTTGTAAAAACCCTTGGAGCGAGTATCATATATGTGTGCATGAAATGATGTCCTCCTTGAGGAGAGCTTTTGAGATTTATTCAAGAAGAGATTCCAAATATACTAATCCTAAGGAATACAAGGGGCAAAATGCATCAGCTTTCTTTAAAGAGAAAAAGGAAGAGACATCACAAGAGTATGAAGAAGATTCTATTGAAAATATGGAAGATCATTTCGAGACACCTTCTAGCTTAGACATGAACCAAAGAGCATCTACTGATGGATGCTTAAACTATGAAGGAGTACCTACTGATGGGTGCTCACACCTCTATGTTGGTGACATAGAGATCACTTTTGAAAGTGTTTCTACAAGTACAAGTTTCATTAAGCATGATAATGAAGACCTTGTAGTAGTTGAAGAAGAACCAAGATCAACTTCCTCATCACCACTTGAGCTTCATGAAGTTGGTTCAAGAAAAAATGAAGAAGATGAGGAGGTTCATTTGCAAGAGCCTCATTTTCTTGAAGGGTCCTTAAATATGAATTAAAAGAAGATCCAAGATTCCCTCAGCATTCTCCATGACACTCAAGCATTGGTGTCAAATTCTTGTTGGAGAGCTACTTCATTGGAGGAAACATCCTTCCTTGAAGACATGGAGAAGATTCAAAGAGCAATGTGCCACATCAAAGGTAATTTCATGTCTTTTCTTTTTGATAGAAACCATTTGTTTGAGCTTAATGAATTGTTACATGATGCATACTTGAAGAATAATGAGGATAATCATAAGCTCACAATTCGAAATGAGCAACTTCTTGAAAAGTTGCAAAATACTTGTTTTTCCTCCTATGTTTCAGATTGTCAAATGGTAGATTGTTTGGAGGAGTATCATGACATGGTGGATCATGAGAAATGTGAAAATTTGAATGTTCTTGATGTGTTTGAAGATGAACTTGAAGAGATCCAAACACTTGATGTGGTGGAAGAGGAATTTGAATTGTCTCTTGATGAAGGTTATGCAATTTTTAAAGAAGAGCATGATTCCTCTACATTGGAACCAAACTATGACAAAGAGTTCACACTTTTGAAGGAGTTGCATGATACTACCCATATGGATCCTTCCCATGATAAAACTTCTGTACTTTTTGATCATTTTGGTGATTTGGTTCAGTCTCCTACATCCTACAATTCCATGTTTTGCAACATTAGTCTCAATGAAGTATGGGTGAAAGGGTTCTTTTTGATGGTGCCACATGAGGAGTATGGAATTCCTAGATTTACTTTTTATGATGATATGGTTGGAGCACATTCTTATTCACATTTGTAGCAGCATCCTTTGTTACTTTATGATGATGCACATCTACATGGATGCATCTATGATATGCATTTGAGTCACTTGAAGACTCATGGTTTTTCTTGCTCAACACTTGATTCATTTGATGTTGGAGGAACTTCATCCAACACTTGGGTGAATAGATTTATGATTGTAGAACATTTTTGTTGCAAGCCACATACTTTGTTATATCTTTATGACTCTCACATTCAGGGATGTATGGGTGAGACTTCTTTGAGTCATTTGAAGTCTCCTTGTTTTTTCTGCTCATTATTTGGTTCAAATTTTAGTGGAGATTCTTCATTCACTTCTTGGATGAAAGAATACATGGTTGAATATTTTGATGCATATCGCATCCTTTTGGAGCAGCTTTATAGGACATGGGATCCTCACATATGTCATTGGAGCAGATTTGATTGGTCACTTGAATCTTGTATGCACTTGAAAAACGGTGGTCTACTTGCTTGGAGGTATAAGCACTTTCATGATTCTTTGATGAAGCACCTCCTTGATATTAATTTTCATTATGTAGTTATGTACTTGGATGATAGATATTTTGTACTCATGATATTTGGAAGAATACATACAAGAAAATGGGATCCAGGAATCCTCTTATCTGATGGTATGGGTTGGATAGCACTCTTAATTGTTCGGGTGCAATACAAGCAATGGGATCCTGGAATAATTTTTGTCTCATTGGTTTCAATTTTTTTTGGGAAACAAGAAGTATGGGAGATGGATTTCCCACTAAATAAAGTGATTTTTATCAGAGTAGTGCAGCAGCAAGCAGGGTGGTTCCTCTCTAAAATCTTCACGGAAACTCAAAGATTCAAGGTTGGGCAATTCAATGGCAACTTCAAAGAATTATACAGAAAGCAGCTTCTTCAACACCCATGTTTGAAATTGCTTGAGGACAAGCAATATTGGGAAGGGAGGATTTTTCATGTCCCAAATTTAGAATTGGGTCAAAATGGCCTAATAACATTGGCCCTATTCATTAGAGTTTGTCAAATTGATGCTAAAGGTCAAATAATTACCAAGGAGGAAAATTACTAGCTTCCTAGGTTTGGGGTGGAAGCTTTGGGATTTGGAATAATGGGGATAATAAATGATGTTTAAACATTAGAATGGAATAAATATTTAATAAAGGAGATAAATAAATATATACAAGTGAAAATAAAAGTGGAATTCGATCATGAAGACACATGGAGGAAGTGGGACCCACATATGGCTAGATTTCCCCACTACACTTGGCATCATTCTCTCACCAATTCGAATTCAAGGTGAATGGTAACATACTTGGGGGAGTCCAAAAGGTATTATTCATGGCATGACTCATCCAAGGTCGAAATATAGAGGAAGAGTAACTCCCATGGAAGAGGAAGAGGCAATTTGGAGCTAGTGAGACACTTGGGCTAGATTCCCTAGCTCTATGACAACAATGATGAAGATGCTATGACACCTATGACAAAAATCAGACTTGAAAGCTGACATATGACATATATGACATGTTAGGGATAAAAATAGACTCCAAGATGGCGCTCAAGGGTGTTAGGGCAGCTAAGATGCTTCCACATTTGATTTGGTGGAAGTGGGAGACTAGGAATTGGTGTACAAGTGGCGTTCTTTGGAATCTCTTCCCAACTTGAGTTGGCATGAGTCTCTTGGAAGGAATTCGACCCATGGAGGAAATTCGAACTTTATAAATGTCAATAAAAAATAAGTAAAGAAGCTTTTGATCATTTGCAGAATTTGCAATTGCATTTGTGAAGAGGGAGAGCTAGTGGATGACTAGTTTTTTGCCTTAGCCAATTTCGAGGGTGAAAGATTCCCATCCAAGTTGGTAATTGGAAAGGCCATTCATACCTTTCATTTGGATATTTAATGGAGTATTTATTTGCAGGTGTAATATACAGGGCATCTCATGGTTTCTTCTATTGCATCTCACTCCTTCAACCATTTCCAGTTTTGATGGCATATTCTTGATCCTTGAGGGAGGGCATTTTTGGTGAGCTATTGTAATCTTTGGGGAATATTTTAATGCCCCATTTATTTTGTAATATGAATTAAATACTCTGTTCTTAATCTCCAGAAAGTTTCAGGTCGAAATTCCAAGTAGAAATGTATAAATCTCAATTTTAATGAAAGAACAGTGTCATTTCCCCACTACCTTGTTGTGAATCAATGTAATGTTGATGATTTCGAATGAATGGATGATTCTATGATATATTTGTGATAAATATACTTCCATGTATGTATTATAAAATATTCATGTGCTGTACTTGAGCATTTGAAGCATTTTTACTCAGTTTAGTTGTATTGGGAGGTGAAATAGTGTCATTTCCCCAAGGGTAGAATTGGGGATTTTTGCAGTTGAATGGGAGAGGGTGAGAACAGTTGTAATAATCCATTAATGGTGCATATGAGACTTTAATAATATACTTTAACACATTACATACCTCTGTTCATAAATTTGAGTGGGTCTGGAGGCATTTGGGAAGCCATTTTGAGTACTTACCCCAGGGGGATTTGAACCCCAAATTACTAGTAAAATTGCATAATTGGTCCAGAATATTAAGAGAGTTTGCATAGGTTTTTTGCTGGCCATATTTCATCCATAAAAATCATATTCAATTTCTAATATAATTCATAAACCTTCCTTGAATATTTGAAGGCATTTGGAGTCAATTTGAGACCTAGACAGCAATACTAGTCAAAGGAAAATCACTAGTAAAGTTACATACATTGATCAGAATTGAAAGAGGATTTGAAGAAGAATTTTAAAGGTCCAAAGGAATCCTTGAAACACATATTTATGTTCTAATATCATTAATATACCTTCTCAGAAGATTTGGGATCATTTGGGGCAAATTTGGGACCTAGAGATCAAAACTAGTCAAAGGTCGAACTAGGGAAAAAAAGTGGAAAATTGCAATTTTAATAAAATTCCTAATAAGGGACATTACACAATACCCCTCCACTAGAGGCATATCTGATTCCATAATCAATTGTACCTTGAATTTACCTAAGCACATGCTTAGAAGAAACCCAATGTCTATGTCTCGGATCAGACATAAATTGACTTAGACTACACATAGCATAACATATATCTGGTCTCGAGTGTATCAATTACATCAACGAACCAATAACTTGTCTATACAAAGTGGGTTCCACTAGATCCAATCCAGAATCTAATTCATGTAGTTTCCATAAATCGGAAACCATCGGAGTACTCATGGATTTGCAATCCATCATACAAAACCTACGCAATATGTCAACAGTGTACTTCCCTTGAGAAATAAATATCTCATATTTTCTTTCCCAAATCTCAAGGCCAAGAAAGTAGTGCATAAAACCTAAGTCTTTCATCTCAAATTCAAAAGTGAGCTCCATCTTTCACCAAGCAATCAGTTGCTTCTCTATGGTAAGGTACAAATCATCAACATATAGAACCAATATCAACTGATGGTTCTTCACTAGTTTGAAGTACAAATTTGTATCAGCTTCTCTCTTAGAGAATCCCAGTCTCTGAAGATAGATATCAATTCTCAAAGACCAAGCTCTGGGAGCTTGCTTAATCCCATACAAGGCTTTCTTTAATTTGCACATATGGGAATCCTTCCCATGAACCAAAAACCCCTCAGGATACTAAATATAAACCTCTTAACCAACATCACCATTAACGAAGATTGTCTTGACATCCATCTGGTGAAGCTTCCATCCTAGAACAAATGCAAGTGATATCTCAGCTCAAATAGTGGTGTACCTAGCCAGAGGAGTGAATGTCTCCTCATTGTCTATCCCTTCCTTTTGAGAGCAACCTCGGGAAACAAATCTATCTTTATACTTTTCAATACTACCATTGTCAAGCCCCCTCCCATCTATTAACGCAAGAAAGGGAACATGACACTCAAATTATGGCTTTTATAAAACTTATCCCTTTTCAACATTCATGATTCATATAAATATAAACAGTTGCCCAACAATCTGGCAAACATGTACAGCGGAATAAAACATCATCCACATACATTTCACATGCATCAAGCATATCAAGAACAACCATCCTTTAATTAAAACAATGCAGAAGTAAATACATATAAGAGAATATACTTATCTCACTGCAATGCTGTCCCAAACAACATACTATGTTGCTGCAACGTTCCACCCAACCGTAGGTATCTGCCCATCATGTAGTATTTCAGCACTCAGAGACCACCCCCAAGCTCAACATGATATCTACAAGGAAAAGGGGACTCTCAAGTTCAGCACAACCCAAAGCAATGGATACCCATCTCAGCCCCAACATTCTTTTAAACACAACAACTCAAAACTGGGCATGGATACACATTTAAACATTGGGATTCACATAATAGGGTCTATGGGTTTTTCCCAAAATCGTGGCACACCCAAAACGGATTGTGGTAAGAGGGAATCAACCCCAGGGAATAAAACCGATTTCTCCCACAGATGCATGAGAATTCAGTGGGCCACAACGGCCTCAATAAAACCCCAAATCGTTTCCCCTTCTTCCCCACTGTTAGCCACAAAAAAACGCCCTTCCCAGCTACGAAAATGAAGAAAAACACAGGAAATCCATGGAGGAAAACGCCCAAGTAGCTCAAAACTCGTGGGAGAGAAAAAATGATGAGTGAATAATGGCTTGGGTGCAATTTCGTGGCTCCTTTCTTTCCCAAGAAGCCAAACACGAAATTCTAGGAAGGGTGGCTTGCCCATACTCGAATTTGGGCAGCCATACCTCTCCATTCCCCAAGGCATTAACTACCTCAACCAACTCTTGGGAGAAATGAATTATTGGGAACAAAAGTCAACATGGGTAGTTCAGGGTTCATGGGTTCTCTCATTGACACTTAGCTTGAATTGATTGGCTCAAGGGTTTGAATATTTCCCTCCCAATTCCTTGTAACATCATGCCCCCATGCATTGGATAGCTAGTTGTGGGCATTTATATTAAAATGCATATTTACAATTCCCATGGTTCTCTAGAACATGGGAAATATAATATCCAATACTTTCCTCTTCACGGTCGAGTGTTCACTAGCGGGGCCTTGGCCTTGAGCTCCACACTAGGAACTGTTATCACCCAAACTGTAGTTACCCCTATGGATATATCCAGTCATGGGCGACAACAGGGAAGGGAAACTCAAAAGGTGCAACCATGATCACCTCGACCTCCAATATATGGTTGTCACGCCAGTCGAGACAACCTTCACTCTATGTTATCTAGCCCAGACAACAAAGGGGGAAACCCGATCTACTCCCGACAGGAGAGATCAAAACCAAGACACCAAATCAGGGTATTTCTAAGTGAAGTTAGGTGTATGGTTTATCCTAGACCTAAGGATGGAGTCACAAGACAAGTGAGGGGTTCAAAGAGTGTAGCTTTGGTTCATAGTTGATGTGAGGGTGACTTACAATGATTAAAGAGAAGGTCCAGGGTGAGAGTACTAGTTCAATGTTGGAAAATCCACTGCCTTGGGAACCGTGTCCAATGCAGGGTAGTTTAAGGGTTGAATTGGGGCTAACTAGTACAAGTGACAAGCTTGACCATGATACATGATGGCTTATAGGGTTTGGTTCGCCATGCAAGGGTCAAACCACAAGTTAATCCAACAATCTAGGAAAGTCGAATTGACTTGGAGAGAAACCAGTGCCTTGGGAATTGGGATTATGGAGTCAAAGTAGGGTTGAGTTGTGGTTAAGGACTCCTATTGCATGAGACAAGTGGGAAATTAAGGTCTTGATGGATGAGTAGGTCTAGATCTAGGTTTGACCAAAGTGGACCAGAATCCCTTAAAATAAGGAATGCTATCCCCAAGGCAATATTTGACAAGAAAACACCCTAGACCTAGGTTTTGAATTATTCCCGTTCCAAATCTCCAAAAATCTCAAGTACCCATGTCCTAGAAGTGAGTCAACTCACTTCTCCAAGGTGGTGCGACTTTACCCAAGGAGGCCAAAAATGTGGGTTAACTGGGTCAAGACAAGTCCGATGGCACCCAAACTTTAGATCCGGGTAGGTTAGTCAAGTAGGAGTGTGGATCTATAATTTTACGGCAATCCGACGATTAGATCTTACTAGATTTGAGTTTGAATGTACCAAGTGGTCAGGGAATGGGGATTAAATCCCTTAAAATGTGGAATAGGGCCCACAAGGTGAAAATCATAAAAGTGACAATCTGGGGATAGGTTATTTGATGTATAGATTATGAATCAAGCGGGATCTCAACTACCCACTACCTAGATCTATGTCAACTCACTACCACCAAGAAGTGCGCCCTTGCTTAGGAAAGCTAAGTTGGCTTGGGAAGGGGTTTAAACGGAAGCCAATCCTCTCCAAACTATAGATCCGGGATGTTATGGATGCTATAGAGGTGGGTTTTCAATATCATGCCCAAAAACCCACTAGATCTAAGTAGATCTGAAAAAATGTAAAATGGGGGTTTTGAAATAATTAGGGTTTTATTAATTTAAGAGCTATGTCAATGGATTGGATCAAGGTAAGAGAAACAAATCTATGGATCTTACCTGGGTAACCTTGTAGATTCCTTGATGATGATGATCTATGCAAACTCGATCAATTTGAGAAGCTTTGAGGTAGTTTTCTATGCAATCGATTTAGTCCAAGAAGCCAATGCGCCCTCTCTCCTGCACAACAAACGTCAACAATATAAGGATTGATGCAATCAAGAGATAAGACTAATGCCACAAGAGAAGTAACAGAAATAAATCATAGATCACAATGATGCTAATGATAACCCCCTGATACAAGCGAATGCCAATAAAGTCAATTTGAAGAATCCTTGCAAAATCGCCCTTGTTGAAGTCGCCCTCCTGTAGACAAACAATGATTTCCAAAAAAATAGATCTTACCACAAATTCCAAATGCTAGGTTGCAATAGACTTTCCAATCACCATCTAAGAACACCAGATGCAAAGGAGACCACAAGAATTTCCACAAGAAAGTTTTTCTATACAAATAATCCAAGAGCCAAAGACCCCTTACAATGAGAAGCTCTCTCATTTAAATAGGAAGGAGAGGCATCAAAATCCTAACCACTTTTTGAATGAGTGGCTAAGATTAAAAGATACAAATGTCTAATCAATGGTTGAGATGAGCTCAACAATAAAATACCTGGATCACTAATAAAGTATTATGTGAGTGGACAAAATCGCCCTAGAAGAGGGGAATCCCACCAAATCATGATGACAAAATATAATAAGGGACTTATGGTGGGTCCAAGGGGTAATTTTATCCCTCCTTGGCCAATCCCCATAGCACAATAATCAATAAATAATCATCAATGTACCAAATCGTGCCTCCATGGTCAAATCGTAGGCCTCAAAAAGACCTCAGAAATCCTCAAAAAGTGCCATAAGTGATGGATGTGGGCCCCGATGGAGCTGAAACTACTGGAGAAGGTGTGGAAAACCCCGATCTATCATCACTGATCATCCCATGCCATAAAATTGCCTCAGTAGCCCAAATCGATTTCCTCAATAGCCATTTCTACCAATCCTGAAATGCCTCGGGAAGCATGAAACTGCCCCAAACTGCCTCCTGGAGTGCCTGCCCTGTCAAGGTGAGGGCACCAGTGTGTCCGGGAGGGGGGTAATATGGTAAAAACAAGTGGCTGGACCACCCCCTCCATCATCAGCGCCCTAGGTCAATCGGATAAAAATCACATCTGCTCTAACAGGGCCTCCGACAGACCAAAACTGCACTGGGATAGCCTACTGAGGCTCAATCATCACTGTAAGTGCCCGGAACTAAAAACAAACTGTATCATTGGACTCAGAAGGTCCAAATCCATCCAAGATGTGTACTCATACACCATATGAGTCTCTGCATGATCAAAATATATATCCAATATACAGGAATAGGGCCAATAATAATAATCTATAAATGACCAAACACTGCTGTAAACCAAGAATCATCATCATAACCCTGTAGCTGCTGCATAGAATCGTCATGTATGTATACATAGACCATAAATCATCTATCCATGTCATCATAAGGTCCAACCATGTCATGTCCTCTAGTTGACCATGGTCAGACTAGGCCTAACCAAGTCAACATGACCCAATATAACTCATACCATCATCATAAGTTGCTGCAAAGTGTCCAAGGTTAATGCAAGCTCTACAACTTATTCAAATAACAATTATAGCACAAAGTAATCATTATTGGTGATCTAAATCCAAATATATAATGTCATTAATTATTATTATTACTCAGACTAGACTTTCAAGATCATACTCACTTCATAGCTGTGATCAATTTGCTAGTGAAGGGTGAAGGCTAAAATAACTGGCTAGGCTAAGGGATGACTTAACTAACTTAACTTTGTGACACTTTGGCAAAGGAAAGGGAATACACACCATAGTATATACTGAATGAGCAATAACACAGGGAAAGGTGGTGTCTCAGAAATGGATGAGTTGTTCAAAGAGGGTTTATTCACCTTCACAGATGCGCACAATCCATAATACAAATAAGGACAGCAATTGTTTAGATATAGCATTTAAGTTCCATTGCTTTTTGGGGCCTGAAGTTTCCATAACCTTGATCTATGTGTGTTTATAAACACATTGCATAGATTTACATTTATTTTAGGCTTTCTGCTGTAGGTGTGTTTTTAAGGCACTTGTTTACCTGAGCACTTCTAGGTGTGTCATGGACAGCTTGTTTACCTAGGTATTTATTTTTCCAAAAGATATAAAATTTTATTTTCATAGCCATTTTCATTTGGCATGCCTTTCATTCATGTGTGTTTAGAAACACATTGCATGAATGGGCTTTTCATATAAGATATAGCATTTCATTTTTCCAGATTTTGTATTCATGGAAGCACTAAAGGTTTCAGGTTTAGCCAACACAACTTTAGTGACTAGGGGGAATTCACAAGGAACTCCAACTCACCATAGGCAAGTTTTGTCACCAACTCAGAGCCGAGACACAATAAACAGGGAAGCTCATCCAATACAGAGGCTATAGTGGGGAAAAGATCCTCCATGTCACTAGTCAAGTAGTAAGTCAGGGTGATAAACTAAAAGGTAGGCAATGGATGGATGAAGATAATGAATAATGGAGCCGACACTAGCAAGCCAAGGTATGGTGGAATGATCATCTCTATTCTCCCTAAGGAGGGTAAAACCAATGAGTATGAATAGTGAACTTCTAAGTTTGAGTAGGGACAATATAATATATATAATAAGATCAACCAGGTCCACATATCTATATGATCACCAGATCATGAAACTAAGTGCTAAGACATGCTATAAGAATAAATATAAAAGCAATATAACCATGACACAATGATATACCTGCTGAGTCATATACCTGAATGCTCATCAATCTGTACCATCATCTGTCCTCTCAAACTGCTGCTGTAACTCTGGGCACTACTGACTGCTCTGTACCAATGGTATAATGGCTACATCGGTCATCTCTCTGAGTCTCTTGAGACTCAGTCATGGCATGGGGAATACATACTGCTGTCCACAATCTGATAGTGATCCAATGTAGATGCTCATCTCAGCATCTCAAATGTAAGGGAACTGGCTGAATAGTGTACTGGCATAAAAAATAATGTATGGTAGCTTGGCTACTATATATGTGATAGCAGGAACCATACATAATATGCATACAATATTTACATTATATCCCAAAATATTATAAGGGTAAAAATGGGGGTATTACAACCATCAATAGCATTCTTGATATTGTAAATCTATTTGGAAGTAACTATGGACTTCCCCTCAGGTTTAGGAACAACTTTCCAAACTTCATTCTTCATAATAGACTTATATTCCTATACCATTGCATCTTTCCATACTTGTTGCTTTGCAGCTTGTTCATAGGTGGAAGGCTCTAAATCTCTAATGTGACTCATCTGTGCAACATAACCTAAATATCTGGTAGGTTTCTTTCACTCTCTAAAAGAGCCTAAATGGTTCTCCATGCCTCTCTGCATCTTGTAGTATATCTCGGCACCATGCATACCTCCTCTTGTCAGGAGCTTCATCAACCATTTCTATTAGTTCATCAAGAGATAGAGAATATGAGAACTCTATTGGATTCTCTCTATGAACATCTAAATGGGGAGAATCAGTGTATGGGTACTCCATCATAAGAGTAGATCATACTCCTCTATGTATGTATCATACTGAAGCTCTTCCGATCACTTGAATGTTGCCTCTTCATGGAATGTCACATATTAGATGACCTCAATGCGTCTTTCACCTAGCACATGTATTATGTAGGCTTTGGATGATTTTCTATAACCAACAAAGGTTCCCTTCTTTCCTGATGGCACCATCTTTGTCCTCTTTTCTTGATCTAAATTTTGTAGGATCTTTATTAACCAAGATTTATGTGAATGCTTCAATAGTTAGCTTTTGAAGAAAGACTTTAAAAAGAATTTAAAATTACACTTTAAAAGAGCACATCAACTTAAGGAATGCAAACCATAATATGGGACAGCAGCTGATAACGGATTTCATCCAATATGGACTATGTCTCTGGGCACCTTCCAGTGAGACCAATTTTATTAGTCTTCCATAATGCTTTACAAAGAAAATATAGGAATCACCCCAAACATCACCTTAGTGTTCTATTGTTCTGGAGCATAAACAAACTTTAGTAGCATTTTTAGAAGGAAATTCTTACTCTTTGAATTGTAAACATGGCTATACTTTGGTGTAGCTAAAGAGTTATGTGAGCATTTTGTTGACAAAGTGTCTGGATGCAAAACCTAAAGGTGGATTCAGACTCCTTGTGAAAAATCAAGTCTTTTGAGTATAAACTCGATATATTTCTAAGTTGGACCTCGGGATGGCCCCTCTGGCACAACCTCCATATCTGCCTCTCATCCATACAGTCTTTACAGCCCTGGGATGCTTGCACTCTAAAAATTTTCTCGGGATGCATGCAGACCCACCTCGAGATAAATGCAAACTTGCCTTGGGATGCATGCAGACTGGGTTAAACCACCTCGATAAACATGCAATACCACCTTGATATGTGTGCAATACCACCTTGGTATGTGTGCCTGTATCGGAAAATGTTCCCACGACCTGTCAAATCCCACTGTCCTTGGCTCTGCTTCAAACTGTAGTTTAAATAGTGTAAAAAAATTGATTTGGCGCCCGTGGAGTGCGCCCAATTTGGGGTCCAAATCTGAATTAAATTTAAAAATATATCTTGTGGATCCATATAAAATGAATGGTTTGTAGCCTAGTGGTAAGGTGTTGGAGTATTAAGGGGGAGGTTATGGGTTCAATTCCCATAAAACTCTCCATTTGTGACACATTATATAACAAGCCATATACATAGTAATGTTTGGAACAAATATTTTGAACCTTAAGCCTTCATGAACATTTTGTGGCAGTATGCCATTGGTCCACATGGTCTCCACTTGTCAGCTTCCCATTATGTAACATCATGCCCATTCATCATCTTCCATGTCACCATATGCCACGTGGCACTTCTGGATTGGTTTGATTGAATTCCAACTCATCCATTTCTGGGTGACACATGTCATCCTCTCATGCTGACATGTCACCATGCTGATGTCATCTCTTCCAAGTTGGCTATATGATCATGCCACGTCGCACCCCCTTTGTCATGTTTACATGTTTTGTTGAAAATTCAGAATGCAATAACATTTGCATTCATAATCAGTTTTTTATGAAACAAGCATCGTCGAAAATATATCAATGAGCCCTACACAACGATATGCTTATGTTCAGCATTTGAAGACTTTAAAATTTGGTCATTTGGGTAGATCCACCTAGATCAAACCTTCCCACTGGAATATTTTGGACCACCAAAATTTTGGAATAATTCAGTAAATAGGTGAGAGTACAGTTCCCTAACCTTCTTAGTCTCTATCCATCGAGCTTTGCTTGGATGCATTCCTTTCATACCCACACAAAGATATTCCACGTCTCCTCTTCGTTAAGTCTTGATTCTTCTATAAAGAATGATGTCTTTCTGCAACTCATAAGATATTTAGGTGCAAAATCATCAATAGAAGGAACATGAATAATTTCCTCTCAATCCATGATCATTGGAGGCACATATAAATTTAAGTTCTCCACATTCACAATGGAATACATCTGTATGTATCGAGGCAAATCTAACTGGAAATCATTGTTACAAACTTTATCCAAAATTGTGAAGGGTCCATACCTAAATGGTTTAATAGTCTTACCTTCACCTTTAATTCGGTCTTTGTTGATGTGATGCCAAACTTGATCACCACCTTGAAAATGATTATCCACTCGATGCTTGTTATGCCTAGTCTTGTACTTGGCCTGGATCTTTTCCAATTTCGCAAGTACTGCATGGTGTACCAACTGGATCTACTGTATAAAATTCAAAGCATTGTCTGCATCAACTTGTCCATCTTCCACAGAATCTTTCCCATAAACAAATTCTAAAGGAGACTTCGGCAAGTATCCAAAACATGTCTCAAATCGATACCTCTTTGTAGAAGAGTGAATGGATCGGTTGTAGGCATGTTTCACATAATGCAATTGTTCATCCCAAATCTTAGGATGCTTGGAACAATATCCTCATAGTAGATGTACCACCGTGCGGTTGATTACTTCAATCTGACCGTTGGTTTGTGGATGGAAGGCAATGCTCTTATTTAAATTAGTGTCCATAAGGTCCCACAAGGTTGACCAAAATTTCCCAAGGAAGTGGGAGTCCCGATCAGATACAGTAGAAGTGGGTAACCCAAAGTGTACCCAAACATACTAGAAGAACAACTTAGCAGTCAAATCTACAGTGACCTTCTTTTTATAAGGCATTAAGATGCACATTTTACTGAAACTATCCAAAACCACAGAAAATTAATCATGACCTTTCCTAGACATAGGTAAACCTCCTACAAATTCATTGACATACTTTCCCATGGACAAGAAGGTACAGGGAGTGGAGTGCACAAGCCAAATTTTATATTGCTTGGATTACTTGTAGCACACATAACACATCCCTTTACATATTTGGATATAGTTTCATTCATCTGAGGCCAATAAAAATACCTCTGAAGCTGAGCTACTGTCTTTCCTACACTAAAGTGACCAAAGATAAGAGAAGTATGAGCTTCTTTGATTACATGAATTCTTTCACTCTTTGGAATACAATTTTTTCCAAGATGATATAATAACTTATCATGAACATGATAATCCAATTCTTCAGTTTGAGTTCCATTCATTAAAGATTCATAAACATCTTTGAAGTCTTCATCCTGTGCATATTGTTCAATGTAACTTTCATGAGCCAAATGACTATTTTGCAAGATGACTCGTGCATTGATTGGAGGTCTTGATAACATGTCTGCAACTTTGTTATGAATTCCCTTTTTATATTTAATGACCAAGTTAAATTGTTGTAGGAATCCCATCCATCTAAAGTGCCTTGATTGTTGTAGCTTAGTTTTTTATTGAATATATTGTAAGGGTTGATGATCAGTGTGTATTATTGTTTCTTTACCCATTAGATAATGTTTCCACTTCTTCACACTTTGTATTATAATGCATACAACTCTTTACTATATATGGGATGGTTCGCTACTAATTTAGAGAATATTTCAGAACTATAGCAGATTGGTTTCTTATGTTGCATTAAGACTGCCCCCATGGCATAACCACTAGCATTTATCTCAATCTCAAATGGTTGTTGTAGATCTGGCAATGCAAGTACCAGAGTTGTGCTGATATTTTCTTTCAATGTGTCGAAGGTCTTCTTCTCTATGCCTCCCCACTAAAAGACCTATTTTACACTTGTCAAAGAATGCAAAGGAGAAGAAATATATGAGAAGTTAGCAATGAAATTCGTCCAGTATTGGGATGGCCCCAGGAAGCTCCTGAATTTTTTTACATTAGTTGGCTTGGGACAATTTTGAATGACTTCAACTTTAGAGGGATCAATCCTCAGTTCACCACCCCCTACAATATGGCCTAAGTAAACCAAATATGTCTTTCCAAACTCACATTTGGATGTCTTCAAATACAATTTATCCTTTTCTAAGACATCTAAGACTTGATTAGCATGATTTACATGATCCTCCCAAGTTCGAATGAATATGAGTATGTCATCTAAGTAGATTATTACAAAGTCATCAATGAATGGCCTAAATACATCATTCATAACCCGCATGAAAGTAGCGGGAGCATTACAAAGTCCAAAGGGCATGACCAACCATTCATATAAACTTTGTTTAGTTTTAAAATAAGTTTTCCAAATATCATTTTCATGGATTTTGATATGATGGTAACCACTTCTCAAGTATAACTTAGTGAAATATTTTGCATTCTTTAAATGATCCAAAATATCTTCAATACAAGGAATAGGATATTGATTCTTTAATGTGATTATGTTCAAATCTTTGTAATCCACACACATCCACCATGTATCATCCTTCTTTGGTACCAAAACAATTGGTGAACCACATGGAGATGAACTTGGACGAATTCCCCCCCTCTCGAGTAAATCTTGAACCTACTTCTTGATTCCTGCATTCTTAATCATTGAAGACTGATACATACCAATATTCGGAAGAGGAGCATATTGCTGGAAACAGATCTCATGTTGTATTTCTCTTTTAAGAGGTAATCCTTTAGTTTCCTGGAATACTGCATCAAAATTACCAACAACCTTAACCAATTAATGTTTAAGGTTAGGATCACAACCTTTAAAAGCATCATTATTATCAACAATCATGAGAACATGTGATGAACCTGCAATAATTAATTAATGCAAATACACGAGATATCAAAAATAATAGAACAGAATCACTTTTATATTGATCACGGGCCACTTCGAGGGGGCAACCTCCTTTGAGCAAGCTCAATACAATTAACTTCACCGTTCCTTCAATGACCTCAACACACACTTATATACTAATTCTATGCCCAATACTATGAGTCAAAACCATGGGACATATAATACTACGAGACGACTTACAAAGAATATGCGTCCAATAATATGGGTCAATACTATGGGCTAATATAAACTATGGATCAACAAATACTACGGGAGGACTTACAAAGCATATGCGTCCAACAACAATATACTACCATAGTAAAGAGAAGGGTTGACATAGGTTCCTAACATACCCTCTCCCTTAGAAAAAGCTTTGTCCTCAAAGCTTTGGTTGGAGAAAATGTTGCAGAATCTAAAGGAGTGGTTCCTCGGTAGTATCCTCGGGTTGCATTTCGGGCCACTGACGCCCTTGGAGTGTCAAGGAGGATTGATTGGAAGATTGTAGATGAAGAAGAAACCTGTCAGCTGCATGGAAAATGCGCTCAAAACGGTGCTGATCGGCTTGTTGTTTCAGGCGAATTCTGGCCATGTGAAGATTGTCCTGCAGAATGAGAAGAATCTGATCGCGGTTTCGAAGAACTGAGTCAATTTCTTGAACTGGGGAGCTGCTAAGGGTGTATGGAAGAAGAACTGGTAGTGTTTTTCCATAGACTGCTTCATATGGTGTCCTTTGAGATGTGGTATTGTACCACCAGAGGTTTGCTAGGAAATCCATAGAAATAGTTTGCCAAAACTGTGTAGGGATGGGCAAGGGTTTGAGCAATCCCGAAAGGAGTGTCATTTCCCCCTTGTTGACTTGGAAAGTATCATCGTCAGCCACCATCTATTGAATTGTCATTTTTAGTCCCTTCCAAAAGAAGTTACATTGTTCCCGGTCATACATTTTGCAGAACCCAGAGTGCCCTGTTGATGAAGAAGCATGGAGTTCATAGAAGAGATAGCCCTGTTGAACATATTGCAACCAATTTGGAACAAGCAGAGAAAGTGCTGTAAGAGAAACTGGTTCATCAATTGTGCGAGAAGGAGCATCTTCCACCATATTGTCCTTACCCTTCTTGTAAGTGATCACATAGGGATAACCCATGAGTTGGATAACCCATTTCAGGTGTGTTGGGGAGGAGACCCATTGTTCTAGAAAATTTTCCAGCCTCGGGAGACCAGTCTTGATGCAGAAATAATTCCCTAATAGGTATGGCTGCCACTTCTATACTGCATGCAAAATAGCCATCATTTCCTGCTGAGAGGTAGATGTGGCTAAATTCTTACCGGAAAGGTCTCTTGAAGGCAGCAAGCGCATTGGTTCAGCAAAGATACCTGCATATATATCCAAGGAAGTAGTGGAGACTGTTCATGGGTGCATCTGAATGGAATTGAGTTGAGCGATGACACCATGTGAATTCTTCTTAAGGATTTTTTCCAGGCGATGTGAACTGATGATGCAGAGAGACCCTGGTTGTAAGCCCATAAATTTGTGTTGTGCCCCATTGACTTTAAACTGAATCCAAATTTCAGCAAAATCCCATAAGATGGGGCCAAGTGTGCATAACCATTGAACGCCCAAAACCACATCACATCCGCCTAAGGACAAGGCAAACATGTCAGAGCGTAGGTTATAATCTTCCATAGAGATACGCACATTGTGACACTTCCCATTGCAAGGTAAGGTGCCCCCATTGGCAACCATGAATTCAAAGTTGGAGTAAGGATGGACAAAACAATTAGCCTGTTTGGAAATCTGAGGGTCAATGAAGTTATGAGTGCTACCAGGATCAATGTGTATGGTAAGAGGGAGCTTCTTGAAGTATCCCCTAACCTGCATTGTTTGTGGGGTGGTGACACCGGTTACAACATGGAGAGAGATCTCGGGTGGGTCGTCATGAGATGGGGTGTCAACAAGCGGGTGTTGAATGTCAACCTGATCATCTACTGTATATGTAGCTTCTTCACCAAGTTCTAAGACAGGTGGAGAATCCACATCCAAGAGATAGAGCTTTTGTTGAACAAAACTATGTCCTCGAGTGAATTTCTCATCACAATTATAGCAAAGCCCTTTTTCTCGGCGTGCCTGCATTTCTGTTACAGACAAATACTTGATAGGAGTTGGTTGAGGAGCAGGCGTGATGGGAGTGTTGGCTTCTTTTTGGACAGACCTGGGTTTTCAGGATGCGCAGTAACAAACACCCATTGGCGCACTGGCCCTTTCGGCAATGAGCTGTGCAAGCACCCCGAGGTCTCACCCGAAGTGGCTATGGGGGGGCTAAGGAATTAGGTTTCCTTAACCAGGGCGGTGTGGAATCCACAGTCTTCTCTTTGTTCCTTCTTTAGTAACTTCTGAACAGAGCGTCTGATTCTTTCACAGGTTATACAGCGCAACAACGCTGGAGCTTACTCGCCTTAGCCTAGCTGCGCGACACCTCCGCACCTGCGCACAAGGCGGTTACCCGCTATGTCCGCTACACACTGTATTACTTCTTTGCTCACGCCACAGCGCACAATGAACTCCTTACGCGCCACGACAATAGTGCTCTTACCGACTCCTTCGATAGTGCGCAAATATAACTTCTAAGGGAGCTTTGAGGACTTGCTTTATATACTCATTCATAAAGACAACGAAACATTCATGTAAACTCAGATAGTAAACATAAACATGCATTCACACAACACAGCATCATAACAACGAGAATTATATAGTTCGCCTCCACGGGGAAATCACATTCACTGGAACTGTATCTTATATTATCTCAAAATGGGAATTACACAATCCTGCTGCGCACATAGCTGCAGCCTTAGATCTTTCCAGGAAACTCCACGCACACAGCTGGGAGCCCTTCTCCTAGATCTACTCTCTTCTTCTACAGAGATTACAATGACTCAGACTTCGACTGAGATGGTCTTCAACTCAGTGACTGCGCTACATCTATCACCTCTCTACCTCCTCTAACATCTAATATCTTCTAACGTCCTTACGTCTAAAACATCTAACCTTTTCCCTTTACAATTACACATATATATAGGTGGCCCTGAAGATCGCACCTTTACAAAACTGTGGGCCTTTCCCAGCAGTAATCCCCAAAAACCCTAACCACGGACATTGCTAGGTGTACTGGAGGCGCTGCTTGCAGTCATGTCGCCGCTTCCTGCAGACTCCGTGATTTCCGGCGCAGATTGCGGGTATGGGCGCCGCTTCATTGTTCACTGCTCCTTGTCCTTCGCCTTCAATGCTTTGGTCCGTTGCTCTTCCTTGGTCAGAGAAACCATAAATTATGTACTTATCCTTAATGAGGGTAGCTGAGCCCTCTATTCCATCGCTTCATTTATTGTGGTAGCTGAGCTTTCTACTTGTCCACATTCACTCTCCTTTGACGTGTACATGTGAGCTCCGCAATTTCCAGTCCGTGATCTACCCTAAGCTCATCCATCTGGCGCCGTACTGCGCACCGTTCACTTCTGCCCAAAATTGGTGCTTACTCAAAATTAGCACTTTCCCCTCAACACTTAGTGATTTTTCCTCAAAATTCGCAGCTTTACCATAGCTGTGGCCTATGCTCCAACAGGGAGGTCGTTGGGAACCCATATTTCTGAAGGGAACAAAGGTGGGTTTGGAGCATTGTTGAGCTGTGATATTTTCCTCGGCCAGCTTAGCCAACCCTAGGACTTCCATCATTGTGTTGGGACAAAACATTTTGACCTATGAGCGGATTTCATCCTTGAGACCACTAATATAACAACTCCTATAGAATTCATCAGACAATCCTTCTGTGTGATTGGCCAATTTCTCAAATTCTGTCTAATACTATCTCACTGTGCCAATTTGGTGAAGTTTAGTGAGTGCTCCTGTGAAATCATCAAAAGCACTAGGACCAAATCATGGCAAAATGAGTTGGCAAAAATATGTCCAGTTTGGCTCGGGATGAGCTTTTATGTACCAACGGTACCATTGAAGGGCTTCCTGTTCCAAATGAAAGGATGCAAGTGGAACTTTCTGGGTATCATAAGTATTATGCAGACTGAAATAGTGTTCTGCTCGATATATCCATCGAGTCGAATCAGTACCATTGAAGCGAGGAAAATCAAGCTTCGGCCCACGAAAATTGCTGGAAGAAGAGAACCCGGTGGCTGCAAAAGATTTTGGCTGTCTGGTATTGTTCATGGCTGAATGCTGAAGATGGAGGATGAGAAATTTTTCATCCAGATCTTAGAGTTTGGTTTGGATGACTGCAAGTGCTTCCTCCATGGTGTGTGCTCCTGCACGGGTGACAACCATAACCAAGTTTTTTTTTTTTGTGGAATGGGTAGAAAAACACAAATAGAAACTGATTTAGTAAAGGGAAGTTTGGATTGGGGAAGCAATCTGATGGGTAATTGGGGTTTGACTAGATTTTGGACATTGTCGAAAGGACAAGAAAGAAAAAAGGGGGATTTCAGAAGCGGGGTGATAGAATGAGAAAATTTGGCAGAGAGGGACAAAGAAGCAGAATTTAGAAAGGAACTCTGTGATAAAATTTGAAGGTGATTGGGTGAAATCTGAGGAAGTTATGGCAAACCCTAAAAATAGACAAGTGTGGGATTTCGGGCTTTGGGAAGGGGAATTGGGGATAGGGTCCTCAAGAATGAAAGATGCAGAATGGGATGACAGGGGTTCCCCAAAAATTTCAAGGGAAATAGAGTGAAAACAAGGGAGATATGGAGCAAAAACTGAACAGAGTGAAAACAAGGGAGATATGGAGCAAAAACTGAACAGAGTGAAAACAAGGGAGATGGAGAAAAAATTGATTTTTTTTTTTTTTTTTTTTTTTGAAATGGATCGACAACAGCGGCGCAATGGAGCGGAAGGGATCGAAAATGGCTGGATCTGAAATAGCGACTGGATCTGAAATAGCGACTTTTAGAATAGATTTGAAATGGCTGGATCTAGAGCGGAAGTGATCGGCAACAGCTCAACTGAAAATAGATATGGAATCCAGGTATGTATGGCTTCCTAATAGTTCAGGTGTTTCACTCGGCCACCAATGCTGTCTGACGGCTTGCGTATTGGGGCAGTACCCCTCACTCCATGGCTCAGGTAAAACTGATAACCGCTTTACCACAAATGACAGCTCTTGGTTTACCTCACGGGTGGGAACTAGTCAATCAAGTAGGGGTCGTTGCCCTTTTCGCTGGTAGGTCCTCTCAATGGGCTAGCTACTTTGGGGTTCCTGTGGTACTCCTTACAATGAGTTTCAGGGCTTATGCGCAAGTACTTCCCACAGTTAAGAGGATAGGGATTATTCCCAAATCTGAAGCTGCAACAAATGCGAAAAAAATTTGGCAGAAATTCCACCCAACGAGCCCAAGAAAGTGCTCTGATACCAGATGATACGAACCATTACACCAAAACCTCGAGATGTTAGTGAAGGCCTCCCACCAGGATCTTAACATCCCACCACAGTCTGCAGTCCAGACTCTGGGCTGGATGTGTGCCCGTACGGTAGTGTCCCCTTTGCGCCGTACGAGCCCCGGGCGAACACTGCAATGCCGGCGTTGCCACCCGCTCTGTGACTTGAACCTAGGTGGAGGCTCTAATACCAGATGCGATGAACCTGCAATAATTAATTAATGCAAATACACGAGATATCATAAATAATAGAACATAATCACTTTTATATTGATCACGGGCCACTTCGAGGGGGCAACCTCCTTTGAGCAAGCTCAATACAATTAACTTCATTATGCCTTCAATGACCTCAACACACACTTATATACTAAGTCTATGCCCAATACTATGAGTCAAAACCATGGGACATATAACACTACGGGACGACTTACAAAGAATATGCGTCCAATACTATGGGTCAATACTATGGGCTAATATAAACTACGGATCAAAAAATACTACGGGACGACTTACAAAGCATATGCGTTCAACAACAATATACTACCATAGTAAATAAAAGGGTTGACATAGGTTCCTAACAGAACAAAACTCTTACTAGCATTTATTAATATCTTCATTTGACTTGAAGAAACCAAAGATAAGTTATTTTCCAAACGGTGAGCTCGAAAAATGTATTGAACACTATCCTTGGTTAACGAGTACTTATTCTCTGTGTGTAGACAATCTATTAACACAGACGGAAATGGATATCTCTAGACCTAAATGATATAGATATAGCACAAAAGAGTACAAAACATAAAATCCTTCCTAGTTAGGTTAGATTGCAGGATAAATGAATTACTTGGTGATCACAATCCCTTTCTCTTTGCTTGATTTGCTTTCAATCCTTTAATCTTTGGCTGCAAAACAAGATAGAAGAGATGGAAACAAGAAAACTACGTGAAAGCATATATCTATGAATCTAACTAGATAAGCGATCAAAGAAGCAAATCATAAATGATATAACAAGACATAACACATTTATGGAAAGACGTTATATTAATGTAAATTGCAGCAGATACAAAGTGGGGTGAGTTACAACCAAAGCTTTGACATCACGACTCCAACATAGATGATATTTCCTCAAAGATCCAAAGCCTTTTAACTTCTGATGGGAGAAAAAGAATGTTTTGACTGAATTCCACCAGCATGAGGCTGCATAATCCTTCCTTTTTCTCAATGGAGAGAGGGGTTGTGTTTATAGGGTTGGATGGATAGAGGAGGTTGAATATTTAGGGGTGATATCTAAGGGATCATCCCAATAGGTTAGGGAGCCGAAGGACACCTCGCCACATGTTTAGCGATGAGCCTCCACATCACCAAGCTTCAAAACGTCGCTCGAAGATCCTATTTATCCATTTAAACCAACTCTGACTCATCCTACTCAAAGAAAAACTACACCAGATCTAGATCACTACATGATGTGCAAGGACAGACTGCGCCAACGGTGGATCCTGATAAGTTGTAGAGTGTTCCACCTTAGGTCTGACGCCCCTTGCTGGAAAGCAGAGTGCGTCAGGGTTACTAGGAAAGGTAAAATGAAAAAGAAATCAACCTCTCTTCTGACATCCAAATCATGGTACTTCAAGGATTAAGGCATGGGGGTGACACTTGACTCATGGTGATGAGATTTTGGTGTAACATCTCTTCTCTGAAAAAAATTTCTTCCTATCATAAAGATAAGGGCTACCTAAAACAATACCACATATATCCAACGGGACCACATCCAATTCAACTTCATCCATAAATCCATAAGTCATTGCAAACCTGAGTTGACACTATTTAGAAACTTGAAGTTGTGCATTTTCACAAACCCATCCAAGTGGGGATGAGGTTTTGTTTCTAAAACAAGATTTTTAACTATCTCTTCTGAAATCAAATTAGCTTGTGATCCAATATCAAATAAAGTATCAATTTTAGTATGCTTAGAAATCACCCTTACGTGGAATAACTCACTCCTTTTCTTTTCATCGTGAACAGGTTCAACTTTTGAAATAGAAACAAAAGGATTTTTACCTTCTAAACCCATGGTTGTATTTTTAGTCTAGTCTCTAGAGTCTGATCCCAAATCCACCTAAAGAGTGGTGGTAGTCTTTTGGTCTTCCTTCTTATTCCGAAACGTTTCTGGCTTAAGCTCTGGGTGAAGCTTCCAACATTTGGATACATAATGACCCCTTTTATGACAATGTGTGCATGTGGCCTTATCTCTTCCTTTCTTCATGGTAGTTGTGTGTTTACCTTTCCCTTTACCTTTGAGCTTTTTTCAACCTGGTTTGAAAGGATTCATAGAAAATTTATTAGAGGGACTCTTTTCCTTAGATTCGATATGGGTGGCTTGAACACACACTTCATCTAGGTTAGTTGGATTGAACATAACAATTATATGTCTTAAGTATCTATGCAATCCTACTATGTATTTAAGAAGTTTCTCTTGAGTATAGAGAGGTATACCAAGTACTAATTCCATTCTTCTAAATTCTTGTGTGTATTCTTGCACATTTTGACCCTTACCTTGTCTCAAATGTTGTCATTCCATCATAGCCTATTGCATATAACCCAATGGATAGAACTATTTTTCAACGTTGTAGTAAACTCAAACCATGAGGAAATAATTTTTCCTTTTGTAAGAAGGTCCTTTTGATTTTTTCTCTCCCACCAGATTAGAGCGGTGCCACCAAGTCAGAGGATGGCCAACTGAATTTTTGCTTCATCACCTGCAATTTTCTGGATCTTGCAATATACTTCACTTTGTCTTATTCATTTATCCAATTTTTCAACATAATTTCTTCGTTAAACATGGGTAAATAACATTTTACATCAAGCTTTAATAATGGCACATTAGCAAAATCTTTCTGATAAATTTTATAATGATGGGAATGATTAGAAGAAGCAGAATCTGAACTTGAATCTGAACTAGAAGGTGAGGATGGAGGTTCAGGAGAGCCTCCTCCATTTCCCTGATTCACTGAAGCATTACCTTCCTCTTTTTCTTTCTTCCTTCCCCTATTTTCCAATCTCTCTTGATAATATACAAACAAATTCTGAACCATATTGACATCATGTAGAAGGATTTATGAAAATCCATATCGTGCTCTAAACGGGCATCATCCTCTACCATTTTATTCCTTCGAATTGTACGTTCAATTTTTGGATCAAAAGGCACAAGCTCTCCTTCACCTACTTCAAGCTTTCCTCTAGTACTGATACACACACTAACAAATATATGGTTAAGCAGGCTTTGATACCAAACATGATCTGAATTTTGGAGGATCTTTATTAATCAAGATTTATGTGAATGCTTCAACAGTTAGCTTTCGAAGAAAGACTTTAAAAAGGATTTAAAATGACACTTTCAAAGAGCACATAAACTTAAAGAATGCAAATTATAATATGGGACAATAGCTGATAATGGATTTCTTCCAATATCGACTAAGTATCTGGGGCCCTTCCAATGAGACTGATTTCATTAGTCTTCAAAAATGCTTTACAAGGAAAATCTAGGAATCACCCCAAACATCACCTTAGTGATCTATTGTTCTGGAGCAGAAATGGACTTTAGCAGCAACTTTAGAAGGAAATTCTGACTCTTTGAAGTATAAACATGGCTATACTTCGATGTAGTTGAAGGGTTCTATGAGCAAAATTCTGATAGAGTTCCTGGATGCAAAACGTGAAGCTAGATTTGGACTCCTTGCAAAAAATTGAGTCTTTTGAATATAAAATCGATATAGTTTTGAGTTGGACCTCGGGATTCCCCCTCCGGCATAGCCTCCAAGTTTGCCTCTAATATGTACAGTCTATACGGCCTCGAGATGCATGCAATCTAAAAATTGTCCCGGGATGCGTGCAGACTAGGTGAAACCACCTCGTTAAATGTGCAATACCACCTCGATATTTGCGCAACACCACCTTGGTATGCATTCCTGCATTGGAAAACGTGCCACGACCTGTCAAATCCGACTGTCCTCGGCCCTGCTTCAAATTGCATTTTAAATAGTGTAAAAATGGTGGATTGACGCCCGTGGATCACGCCCAATTTGGGGGTCCAATCTGAATTAAATTTAACAGCATATCTTGTGGATCAATATCAAACAAATGGTTTTTATCATAGTGTTAAGGCATTGAGTATTAAAGGGGAGGTTATGGGTTCAAATCACATAAATCTCTCCCTTTGTGACACATTATATAACAAACCATATACATAGTAATGTTTGGAACAAAATTTTCGAGCCTTAAGCCTTCATGAATGTTGGAATAATTAAGCCTTCCTACCATTTATTTAATTACATAAGATGCATTAATTAATCACTTGCTCGTTAATTCTATGTAATAAATGAGGAAATTGCCATTGTGTGGTCCACAAGGCAACATGGGAGGATAAGATTCCATTCAAGGTGTGATCTACAAGCTACCTAAGCCACTTGGGCGCTTTCCTAAACATTTCTGGATGAGTTTAAGGAAGAAAGGCGCACTTGTGAAGAAACTACTACTTTTTACTGCTTTTTCCCTCATAGGGAAAAGCTAGTCAACCTAGGAAAGTGTTTTTCTCACCAAAAACTTTCCTTAATGTTATTTTCACTCAAATATCATATTTGGAATCTATTTTGGCTATATTTCACCTTCAGCTCACTAATTAGAGAATTCGTGAGCTTTTGGGAAGTTTTGGAAAGTCAACTTGCCACCTAGGGGGGATGGGCATTTTTAGCAAGTCTGATTAAGTGGAGATTCTTTTGGCATCTTTAGCCATTCGAATTACTGATGTAAATTTATTTAATAACAAAATATTACATTCATATGTTGGCTGATGTAATTATATTCATGAGAAGTTAATACAGAAATCTACTCTTGTGCATAATTTTTGTGCTTTTGACTAGTTGTGTGAGATTTTTTTTATGAGACAGTGTAATTTCTTGATCAATTCTTGGATGTAATCTGATTTTCACATGGTATCAGATCCATCAAGCTATTCCTTTCATCTATTGATTTTCTTGCAGGATCCAACGGTCTTAGGAAGGGCGCATTGATCAATTAATCGGGTGAATTCTATTCTCTGCAGGGCGCATTTTGGAATCCACAAGTGTTCAAAAAATAGTCCATAAGTTTATATCAGTTGAAGAAATGGATCATACACATTAGATCATCCTCACTCCTTTCAATTACTTTGATTGGAAAGCACAGATAGAGATTTTACTGAGGAGCAAAGGGCTCTACAGGGTGACCATGGCAACAGAAGCTGAGCCAACCTCAGCAGTGGAGAAATCTAAATGGCATAATTGAAGGGATGAAGCCTATGGGATTTTATGTCTCACTACATCCAGAGAAATCTTATTTCATCTTTATGGCCTCACTTCACCCAATGAAGTAAGGCTGAAACTTCAAGAACTGTTCGGTAAAACCGATGAATTGAGAGGCCACCAATTGGATAACGAGCTAGTCTCTTTGAGTCCACAAAATTTTGATAATATACAAGACTTCTTCTCCAAATTCAAGTCTCTTGTATTGCAGCTGAATCAATTTGGAATAGACAAGAAAGATGAGCAATTATTTTTGGCCATTCTCTCCAAGCTTGGCCCCAACTATTCAATTTTTGTTTCCACGTGGAAAGCAATTAAAAATTGGAAGAGACTGTCGCTTTCAGAATTCATGGAGTCATTAACACAAGAACAAGACAATGTAACATACCCACCATCTATCCAAGGAAAGGAAGGGCACATGATGGCAATCTCTGGGGCATTTCATAAGACTTAACCCACTCATTAGAATCATATGAAATAAATCATAGTGTGCAGATGTAAAAAAATCAGTTACGCACAACGGAATTATACTATCCACACACATTACTCATGCATACAACATATCAACAGTCATCAAATTAATACAGTGCAAAAGTAAATACATAGACAGAAAAACACTTCTCTCCATTTTCCAACTATCCCAAACAACTAGCTATGTCGCTGCAACGTTCCACCCAACCATAGGCCGGTTGTGTTCATCAATCTCTCAACACAACTGCCACCCTTGAGATGGGCATGATTCTTACAAGGAAAAGAGGACATTCTAGCTCATTCACAACCAATTACTCATTTCATCTCAGCCAGGCCAGTCCACAGCTGGGTTTATCAGGCTACATTTGAACCCTGGAGAGTTACACTCAAGCTCAAGCCAAAGCAATGGATTTACCAATAGGATGGCCATGGGTCTGGGCTTTCCCCAAATCATTTCCATCTAAAAATGAATTATGGGATGGGGAAAAATATTCACAGGGAGGAAAACATCTTCTCCCCAACTCTCTCAGAATTTAATAGCAATAATGGTCCCTATTGAACCCCAATTCCATTCCCCTTCTTCCCCACTAGTATACAATACAAAAACTCCCTTTCTCAGCTAGGAGAATGAAGGAAAACACCTCAAACATGGCTGGAAAATGCCCAGGTAGCTCCAAACTTGTAAGGGAGGAAGACTGGTTGATGGATAATGGTTTGGGGGAGAAATTCATGGCTCTTTTCTTGCCCCAGAAGCAAAACATGATTTCCCATGCAGGGTGGCTTGCCCATACTCGAATTTGGACAGCCATACCTCTCATTCCCCAAGGCATTAACTACCTCAACCAACTCTTAGGAGAAATCAATGATTGGGTACAAAAGTCAACACGGGTAGTTGAGGGTTTGATGGGTTCTCTCATTGACACTTGGCTTGACTTGATTGGCTCCAAGGGTTTGAATATTTCCCTCCCAATTCCTTGTAAAATCATGCCCTCATCTCTTGTTGCATCGCATAACTAGTTGTGGGTATTTTATTAAAAATGTATATTTACATGATGTTTGAATTTCCAACGTGCCTGGTTAGCACGCGAACCATACGCATCAATAAATCGATGGCAGGGCCTTGGCCTTGAGCTCCTCACCATGATTTCATAACAATATTACATCATTTACAATTTTAATTCCATGGGGTTAAGATGGGGACGTTACATACCCCTCCCCTTGGAATAACATCGTCCTCGGTGTTCCAATACTTAGGAATAAATACCCACTTTATACATTTTTCAAAATTCTCAAATGGTGGCAGGTCTGTCCTACATTTCATCTCTTGCTTTGAACCTTGAGGGACAAGTACTTTGACTTCCACAACTAGTACTACTGGCTTTGATCTTCCATCTCTATAGGTGGGCATTGCTCTACCTTGACCCCTTTCTTCCAGCTGATCTACAAGTCTGGAATTTCATGGATTCCATCTTTCTTTCTGCCTTGACAGCTATTTGAGCAAGATTTCCAGCCAAAACAAATAGCTTTTGGTATGCTGCTATGGCCAATGTGCACAACTCGCTCTTTCTTTTCTCACTAGCAACACTTGGCTAGTACTAGTTGCACTCGATGGCTTTCAATGTCTCACCTGTGAGACTCATCATGGCACTTCCTGTTACCACAGCATAATACAATATTAAAATTAGTCAATTATTTGCCCAATTGACATGGAATGTCCATGCTTTACTCATGAGACTTCCACACATTTCATGCTTTCCCAACATACACATGAACTCATTCATGTTCATCCTTTCATAGGAAAATAACTAAGTCAGCATTCACAATTCATTTCAAGCAATAAACACAATCAACTCCATCTATGACATGCACTCAACAATATTTTTGTTAAATTTTCAGAATTTACTTCAATCTGATCCAGGATCTTAACTGAGAGAATAGCATGTACAACATATCAATCATGGACACAATAATGCAAGCACACAAGAGACACCGATTTTACTTGGGGAAAACCGTAAAGGTGAAAAACACCAATAATTTCCTTAGAGATAGATAGAGCAATGATACAACCAGAATATAAGAGATAGTCTTCTCCTAACAGCAGAGCCTCCTCCTCCATAAGTGCGCCACTCTCCCAAGTGTGAGTGAGAGAATAGAATGTGTAAAATGAGAGAGACACACTCTCTATTTTTACACTAACTTGACTTGACCTTTACTCAACTAGGTCGGACTCAACTTAACCACTTAACATAATGCTGACTGGGACGACCCCCACTAGGGTGGTCTAATAATCCTTTGACCCACATGACGTATACAGGGCTGACCCCAACAAGGTGGTCTAATAACCCATCAAGTATAAGTTACGACACTTACAATATAAATGACGACACTTATGTATAGAGGAATAATAACATCTCTATAGGAATACAATATACATATATGTGAAATACATTCCGAAGTTACATATAAATCAACAATTTTGTTTCTAAGATGCATTAGTAAAAAGGAAAGAGAAGAGTAAGAGTTTCCCCCTCTTAGTCTTGTTCCAATCCAGAGCCACACCATCACTGTGGTTTCATGCTCCTTAGCCTCTTTCACTTCAATGTGAATGCTTGGCCTGCCATTTCTTGGCTATGACACTTTAGTGTCTAAGGTCTGTCTAATGCCTTTCAACTAGGGAACCCTTCCCCATTGTTGCTTACAGAACCTTTGGCTGCTAGGACCCACACAGTTCCACTAGCACCATCTTTCATTACTGCTCATACTGATCTCTTTAGGACAGTCATATGTCAACATGCATCCCTATTATGCCTTCATAGTCCTTGCTTCCAACAATACCTACACCCAAACATTGAATCAATTCACATGCTTAGTTTATTTTCATAGGGTTTATCTCCAAGCGAGAATTTAAGAAATCATAACTGAATCATATACACATGTATATTCATATTAAATAAGTAAGAAGTTGCAAGATAACCAAATACTTATCTGCATTGGATGTTTTCACTTTATCTCATAGGATCCTTCTTTGCTTTACAAGCCTTGGATATCCCATGGATACAATAATGAATGTTGGGACAGCATGCAGGCTACTCCACAACCATTCGAATAGGCAATGCCCGACCAATACGCTGACTAGGTTTTATCAATTAATTAAGGAAGGTTTGTCCAGCATGCCAGCTGCACCACAACATCAAGTGGTTAATGTTCCCACCAACTATTCTCTGAATGTTAGGAACCCATATCTTTACTTTGTTAGTATGTTGTTGTTGGACGCATATGCTTTGTAAGTCGTCCCGTAGTATTTGTTGATCAATAGTTGTGTTATTGTTGTTGGCGCATATGCTTTGTAAGTCGCCCGTAGTATTGTTGATCCATAGTTTGTAACGGCCCATGGTTTCGACCCATAGTATTGGCGCCTAGAATTAGTATATAAGTGTGTGTTGAGACCTATGAAGGCACCGTGAATTTATTTGTATTGAGCTTGCTCAAAGGAGGTTGCCCCCTCGAAGTGGCATGTGATCAATACAAAAGTGATTCTGAGTTCTGTCATTTCTGCTATTTCACGTATTCTTGTTAATTAATTGTTGCAGGTGCATCACATTTGGTATCAGAGCACTTTCTTGGGCTCGCTGGGTGAAATTTCTGCCAAATTTTTTTTCACATCTGTTGCAGGTTCGGATTTGGGAATAATCCCTATCCGCTTAACTGTGGGAAGTACTTGGGCATAAGCCCTAAAACTCATTGTGAGGAGTACCACAGGAACCCCAAAGTAGCTGGCCCATTGAGAGGACCTGCCGGCGAAAAGGGCAACGACCCCTACCTGATTGACTAGTTCCCACCCGTGAGGTAAACCAAGAGCTGTCGTTTGTGGCAAAGTGGTTATCAGTTTTACCTGAGCCGTGGAGTGAGGGGTACTGCCCCAATACACAAGCCGTCAGACAACATTGGTGGCGGAGTGAAAACCCTGAACTGTTAGGAAGCCGCACATACATGGGGTCCATATCTACTTTTAGCTGAACTATTGTCGATCACTGCTGCGCCGTTTCAGACTCATTTTGCAAACCGTTCCAGATCCAGCCATTCGGCGTTCTTCCAGAATCCTTCGAACCGGAGATCCCATTCTGCAAGCAGAGCCGTAGCCGCTCTAGTCTGGAAAAAAAAAAAAAAAAACCAAGCCGTAGCGCTCCTGTCTGAAAAAAAAAAAAAAAAAAAAAAAAAAAAAAAAAAAAAAAAAAAAAAAAAAAAAAAAAAAAAAAAAAAAAAAAAAAAAAAAAAAAAAAAAAATAATAATAATAATAATAATAATAATAAATAAATAAATAAATAAATTCCGCTTTTTCTCCATATCTCCCTTGTTTTACCTCTGTTTTCCTTGAAAATTTCAGGGAACCCCTGTCAGTCCATTCTGTATATTTCATCCCTGAGGACCCTATCCTCAATTCCCTTTCCTACAGCCCGAAATCCCACATTTGTCTATTTTTAGGGTTTGCCATAACTTCCTCAGATTTCACCCAATCACCTTCAATTTTTACCACAGAGTTCCTTTCTGAATTCTTCTTCTTTGTTCCCCTCTGCCAAATTTTCCCATCCTTTCACCCCGCTGCTGAAATCCTCATTTTTGCTTCCCTGTCTATCCAATAGTGTCCAAAAAATGAGTCAAACCCTAATTACCCTTCTGATTTTTTCCCAAATCCAAATTTTCCTTTACTGAAGTAGTTCCTGTTTTTGTTTTCCTACCCAGTCAAAAAAAAAAAAAAAAAAAAAATTAAAAAAAAAAAATCCCTGGTTATGGTTGTCACCCGTGCAGGAGCAAAAACCATGGAGGAAGCCCTTGCAGCCATCCAAGCCAAACTCCAGGATCTGGATGAAAAATTTCTTGGTCTCCATCTTGAACATTCAACTATGAACAACAAACGACAGTCCGAGTCTTCAGTAGACAATGGGTTCTCTTCTTCCAGCAATTTCCGTGGTCCGAAGCTTGATTTTCCTCGCTTCAATGGTACCGATCCAACTGGATGGATCTATCGTGCAGAACAGTATTTCAGTCTGCATAATACTTTTGATGTCAACAAAGTTCCATTGGAATCCTTTCATTTGGAACAGGAAGCTCTTCAATGGTACCGTTGGTACATCAAGGCTCATCCAGAGCCCAACTGGCCAGCCTTTTGCCAGCTCCTTTTGCAACGATTTGGCCCTAGTGCTTTTGATGACTTCACAGGAGCCCTCACTAAACTTCTCCAAACTGGCACTGTGAGAGAGTATCAAACCGAATTTGAGAATCTAGCCAACCACACCGAAGGATTGTCTGATGAATTTTACTGGAGTTGTTTTATCAGTGGTCTAAAGGATGCCATCCGCTCTGAGGTAAAAATGTTTTGTCCCAACATAATGATGGAAGCACTCGGGTTGGCTAAATTGGCAGAAGACAAGATTGCAGCCCAACAACGCTCCAAGCCCACTTTTGTTCCCTTCCGAAATATGGGGTCTCAGCGACCTCCTATACCGCAGGCTCCTCGACCGACTCCTATCAAGCGTTTGACGGAAACAGAGATGCAAGCACGCAGAGAAAAGGGTCTTTGCTATAATTGTGATGAGAAATTCACTCGGGGACATAGATGTGTTCAGCAAAAGCTCTATCTCCTGGATGTGGAGTCTCCGCCTGCCTCTGAAATGGGTGACGAAGATCCAGAAACACTGGATGCTCCGGTCGACATTCAGGAACCGCCTATTGACCCTCCATCTCAAGATGACCAGCCAGAGATATCTCTCCATGCTTTAGCTGGAGTCACCACGCCCCAAACAATGCGAGTCAGGGGTTACTTCAAGAAGCTTCCTCTTACAATCCTCATTGATTCTGGTAGCACTCATAATTTCATTGACCCTCGGATTGCCAAACAAGCTGATTGTTTTATCCATCCTTGCTCCAACTTTGAAGTCATGGTTGCCAATGGGGGTACCTTACCTTGCAAAGGGAAGTGTCGAAATGTGCGTATCTCTATGGTAGATTATACCTTGCGCTCTGACATGTTTGCCTTTCCCTTAGGCGGATGTGATGTGGTTTTGGGCACTCAATGGCTACGCACACTCGGCCCTATCTTATGGGATTTTGCCAAACTTTGGATGCAGTTTTCCCTCAACTGACACAAACACACATTGACGGGATTACAACCAGGTTCTCTCAGCATCATCAGTTCACATCGCATGGAAAAACTCCTCAAGAAGAATTCACATGGTGTCATCGCTCAGATCCATTCCATCCAGATGCAACCATCAGCAGTCTCCACTACTCCTTGGGATCTACAACAAATTCTGGATGGATATACAGGTGTCTTTGCTGAACCAGTGGGACTACCACCTTCCAGGCCAGAAGACCATCGTATTCAGCTCCTTCCTGGCAGCGCTCCTCCCAACATCAGGCCCTATCGCTACCTATTCCACCAAAAAACGGAGATTGAAATGCTCGTTCGGGACTTATTGAAGCAAGGTATTATTCGCCCAAGCACTAGTTCTTTTTCTTCTCCAGTTATTCTCGTCCGCAAAAAAGATGGGTCATGGCGCCTCTGCATTGACTTCCGAGCACTTAATCACCTCACCATCAAGGATAAGTTTCCAATTCCTGTTGTTGATGAACTTCTTGACGAGCTTCATGGGGCTCACTTTTTCTCCAAGTTGGATCTTCGTTCTGGGTATCATCAAATTCGGGTTCATGAGGATGATATTCCTAAAACAGCTTTCCGCACACATGATGGCCATTATGAGTTTTTGGTCATGCCCTTTGGCCTCACTAATGCTCCTTCCACATTCCAGGCCTTAATGAATAAAATATTTCGACCCTACTTGCGGAAATTCATTCTGGTATTCTTTGATGATATCCTCATCTATAGTAAAACATGGGATGAACATCTCCAGCATCTGGATCTTGTCATGCAACTTTTCTCTGACCATGATTGTTGATCTTGCTTTTCTTTTTGGGTAGACCCGGGCTAGCTGTACCTTTTAGACCAACAAAACCCTTAGCTCACTGGCCCTTTCGGCAACAGGTCGTAGAAGCAACCTGAAGTCTCACCCGAAGTGATTCTAATGGGTGGCAGAAGACTCAAGTGTCCTCAGCCAGGTTCCGAGGCATCCAGGGTGCTTAAACCCACCTTAGCTCTCTCCTCATAGGCTGACTTATCTCATTCCATTACTCCGGCTATACCTCTGTCTTATCGCATCACGCAGGGGTTGCGATAAGTCTTCCCCTTATGTGAGCCTGTCTAGCGATACCTAAGATATCGCGGGTGCGATACCTTCCTCCTTTCTGTCCCTGCAGTACGTGATTCTTAACCACTTCCTGGATTATTACGTGGTCTCAACCACCCTTATCCTATTACTAAAGATAGTAATAGCATTTAATCTCTAAGCATAAACCTCGCTAATGAGCTTGACCCTTGATGTTTCGCAATGATGTGACTGTGTAGAGTATTACTTTGATCACTGTTCTAGGTGAATCATTCATGCATTACATTCAGTCCATACTCGAACATTATCCTTTGTTAGACAAATATCTAGTTCGCTAGGATTCTAGCTATGATTATCACAATTGTTATACATCAACCAGAACTTAAACTAACGACCATACACATTACTTATAACTGAAGGAAGCATTCATGTATAATAAAGATAAGTGACTAAGAGCAACAGCCACACAAATACAATCGCGCTACTTAGATAAGCACGTGCCACTCCCAGGAGGGGATCTACGTCCATGGGAACTATGTTTCCTGTTAACAACTCGAGAGAGTAAAACACAGTTCCTTTACAACTCTTTACAACAGAGGTCTTCTGGGAAACTCCACCTCAGTGGGAGCCCTTCTCTATAGACCTCTCTTCTTCTCCTGCCTCTTACAATGCATTCTCTTTCTCCCTCAATCCCAGTGGATTGCACAATCTCTCAATGGGTCGGCCCTTGTTCTCTAGGGGATGTTCAGACTCTGTATCAACAAAGACTTGACTACCCTCTACCTAATAGCTTCTGTCACTATATGGCCAACGCCTTATCATATAAAAAGACTCCTATATATAGATGGCCCGAAGGTCTCATCGCAGTTACAAAACTGTGGGCCTTATCCCAACAGTGACTCAACCCTAACCACTTACAGTCAACTAGCTGTACTTCCATAGCCGCCTCCTGTCTCGTCGCCGCTTCCTGCAGTCCTTAGTCTTTAATGCATCGGCCCGTTGCTTCTTCTTGGTTCAAGCAACGCTGACTGTAGTCCTTCTTCTTAATGAGGGTAGCTGAACCCTCTCTTCATCTTCGGCGCCTTTATTATGGTGGTTGAGCTCTCCCTTCGGCCTCTTCCTTGTACCATACGCTTTGACTTTTCTGTACATATCGCCGCAATTCCCGTCGGAATTTGCGCTACGGCGATATCTTTGTCTTGCCGCCAAAATTGGTACTTTCTCCCCAAAAATGGTTATCTTTCCCAAAATTAGCAGCTTCCTAAATGCTGCAGAAGTTCTCTCCAACAATCATCTCCATGCCAAGCAGTCTAAATGTGTTTTTGGACAAAAGGAAGTTGAGTATCTTGGACACATTATCTCAGCACAAGGGGTTCGCGTGGATCCTGCCAAAATCGACGCCATGAACAATTGGCCACGTCCTCAGACACTCAAGAGCCTTCGTGGTTTTTTGGGTTTGACTGGCTACTACCGCAAGTTTGTCAAGGATTATGGAAAAATTGCAGCTCCATTAACCGCTCTATTGAAAAAGGATGCTTTTACATGGACACCTGCTGCTCAGTGTGCATTTGACAAACTAAAACAAGCGATGTGTACTACACCTGTGCTAGCTATGCCCGATTTTTCCAAGCCCTTCACTATTGAGAGTGATGCTTGCAGCAATGGACTTGGTGCTGTTCTCCTTCAAGATGAACACCCCATTGCGTTCACCAGCAAAGCCCTTTCAGGTAAGAATTTAGCTGCCTCTACCTATGAGAAGGAAATGATGGCTATTTTGCATGGAGTACAGAAGTGGCGTCCATACCTATTAGGGAATCATTTCTGCATCAAGACTGATCACCAGAGTCTGAAATATTTCTTGGACCAGCGTATCTCCTCCCCGGCACAACAGAAATGGGTTAGCAAACTCATGGGTTATGACTATGAGATCACTTACAAGAAGGGTAAAGACAATATTGTGGCAGATGCTCTTTCTCGCACATTTGGTGCCCAAGGTTCTCTTTCAGCTATTTCTATGCCTGTTCCAAATTGGTTGCAATCTGTTCAACAGGGTTATGTCAATGACTCTTCCTTATCTCAGATCATCCAACGCTTGACCAAAAACCCTTCTGCTGTACCACATTACTCTTGGGATGGTGCTTCTCTGCGATACAAGGATCGTCTGGTGCTTCCCCAGAGCACAGATCTTCAACAGGCTGTCTTCTATGAACTCCATGCTTCTCCATCGACCGGGCACTCTGGGTTTCTCAAAACATATGAACGAGCACGGTGTAACTTCTTTTGGCAGGGCATGAAAAGGACAATTCAACAGATGGTGGCCGAATGTGATACCTGCCAGCGCAATAAGGGGGAAACAACACTCGTTCCAGGATTGCTTGAACCCTTACCCATACCTACACAGATTTGGACAGATATTTCTATGGATTTCTTTGAAGGGCTCCCTAAATCTGGCGGGAAGACAGTGATTCTCGTTGTGGTTGATCGCCTCTCCAAATATAGTCATTTTTGTGCTCTCAGTCATCCCTATACAGCCTCCTCAGTTGCTCAAATTTTTATGGACCAGATCTTTCGTCTTCATGGCATCCCTTCTTCCATTGTCTCGGATCGTGATGCGACTTTTACTAGTCATTTTTGGACAGAACTATTTCGCCACACTGGAACCAAACTGAAGATGAGTTCAGGGTATCACCCACAAACAGATGGGCAGACTGAAATTGTCAATAAATGCTTGGAAACTTATCTTCGTTGCTTCACCTCAAAACAACAACATCAGTGGGCAAAGTGGCTCCCTCTTGCTGAATGGTGGTACAATACCTCTTACCACACTGCCTCTAAAATGACCCCATATGAAGCAGTCTATGGTCAAGCACCTCCAGCTCTTCTTCCATACACCCCACCAGTTCACCAGTTCAGGAAGTTGACACGGTCCTTCGCAACCGCGATCAGATTCTTCGCATTTTGCGGGACAATCTTCACATGGCAAGAAATCGCATGAAGCAACAAGCAGATCAGCACCGTTCAGAGCGCACTTTTCAAGTCGGCGATATGGTTTTTCTTCGTCTCCAGCCGTACAAACAATCCTCCTTGAAACTAAAAGGGCGTCATAAGCTTGCTCCAAAGTTCTATGGGCCATATCAGATTCTTCAGAAGATTGGGTCCGTTGCTTATAAATTAGAACTTCCTCCTTCTTCCCGCATTCATCCAGTCTTTCATGTCTCTTGTTTGAAGAAATTTCTTGGCACCAACATCAGTGGCCAAACGATTTTACCCGAACTGGATAATGAAGGATCCATCCTTTTGGCACCAGAGGCCATCCTCAATCGGCACACACGTCAGCTTCTCTCTCGCTCTATCACGGAGGTCTTAATTCAGTGGCACGGCATGCAACCAGAGGATGCTACATGGGAACCACTCCTTCAGATTCAACAACAATTTCCACATCTGAAGCTTTGAGGACAAAGTTTTTTTTAAGGGGGAGGGGATGTTAGGAACCCATATCTTTACTTTGTTAGTATGTTGTTGTTGTACGCATATGCTTTGTAAGTCGTCCCGTAGTATTTGTTGATCAATAGTTGTGTTATTGTTGTTGGCGCATATGCCTTGTAAGTCGCCCGTAGTATTGTTGATCCATAGTTTGTAACGGCCCATGGTTTCGACCCATAGTATTGGCACCTAGAATTAGTATATAAGTGTGTGTTGAGACCTATGAAGGCACCGTGAAGTTATTTGTATTGAGCTTGCTCAAAGGAGGTTGCCCCCTCGAAGTGGCCTGTGATCAATACAAAAGTGATTCTGAGTTCTGTCATTTCTGCTATTTCGCGTATTCTTGTTAATTAATTGTTGCAGGTGCATCACACTGAATTTACCAAGAATTTTACAGCGCCCAACTAGTTACTCTCTGGCTTTACCAAGAAGTTTATAGTGCCCAACCAATTACTCTTTGGCTTTAGCAAGCATTTATAGTTCCAACCAGTTACTCTCTAGGTTTACCAAGAATTTATAGTTCTTTTAGGGTCCTTGCTTCCTGCAATGACCAAGGTTTCCAACAAAGAAACAACAGTGTATTAGCTTGGTTTTCATAAGGATTATACTTGAAATCTTCATTATTCCAAACAAGAAATAAATGAAAATGAATACTTATCTATATTGTGCATTTTCCTTTCTAGTCCACAGGGCCCTACTTCGCTTTGCAAGCCTTGGGATCGCCTATGGACTTGGATGTTTGGCCATCACACATGCTGATCCACAACATCATCCGAATAGGCAATGCCAATCTAGTACGCCAGTTGGGTTTATCAGGCATCCCTAAAATCAGTATGCTAAGCCAGTATGCCAACTGAGTTTATCAAGCATTTCAAAAATCAGTATGCTAAGCCAGTACACCGACTGGGTTTATCAAGCATTTCAAAAATCAATATGTTAAGCCAGTACGCCGACTGGGTTTATCAAGCATTTCAAAAATCAGTATGCTAAGCTAGTACATCAACTGGGTTTATCAAGCATTTCAAAAATCAGTATGCTAAGCCAGTATGCCAACTGGGTTTATCAAGCATACAACAACCATTTCCAAGCCAGTTCTCCGACTGGGTTTGTCAGGAAATAACACCCTTCACCAATACCTCCACAACGTGCAATTAACCAATGCCAAGCCAGTACACCGACTGGGTTTATCAGGCATACAACAACCATTGCCAAGCCAATACATCGACTGGGTTTATCAGGCAATATGAACAACATAATATGATTAAGTGGATCCTTCTCTTATGGAACCAGTGGTTCCCTCTAGGAGCACACTTTTATCCCTTCTTCGAGCTCCTTAAAACAATGAAGAAGGCCCCAACGATGCCTCTCGGTAGCACAACAAAGAATATATAATCAGACTATTATGCAGCCGCCCCAATTCGGTCTCCTTTGTTCAGAGTATTCTACCATATACCACCTTTAGAGTCCCCAATACCAGACATCAGTTTGTCCTCCTGAATCTCTCCCATTTAAGTACATACCCCTGACCCCTTAAGCTATGATTCCCATACCTAAAGTCAATTTCATATGCTGCCAAGTCATCCATGTCATCATACTCTGAACAAAGGAAGTTTGATACCCCCCCACTCTGTGACCCCAGTTGTTCCCTATCCCCATAGTATGCTAGTTCCATTATCAGTACTTTCCCCTCTCGGTTGTACACCTCATGCTCCTATCAAGGAAACATCATCGCCTTGGTAGTGGCAAGGTCTCCCTTTATCAACGCCAACAATCTATTCTAGAGGATAGACCCATAGGTCCCTGTTCCTTGGAATCATCACCACAAGCGGTGAGTGCCTATGGATCATTTTGAAAGGAGTCCTTAGTGCCTCTCCAAATGATTGTTTCTCACATGATCAATGTCAAAACCTTGATTGCATCATTGATATTCGTACAGGGTATTGGTCCTTTCAGTTATTGGTTGAAAGCCCTGGATGTCACCTGACTCTAGCACATTTCTAAGTTTACTTGAGGAAACAACCAGTTACATATTCCTATACATATCTGGGCTGCACTTAGCGACAGTATTCGGAAGTACCCCATTTTTATACTCTTCAGAAGTTGACTCACAGTTATTGAGTCCCTACAATTGTTGGATACCTTCAGATTCAGCAGTTCATCAACCCTTCTGACACCTTATTCAGAATGGTTGTTTCTCTTTTCGAGTGTATCAGTTCTTCAAATATGCCATGGTATGACCATGAGTATTTTCCAGCATTGTGTCCCCTCTGGACCATTATGATGTACACAGCAGGTTTATATGTATTGTTCAGGTCCCCCTTTTTTTGGGCCTCATTGTTATTTATATGTCTTGATATGAACATGGGTATTCCCGCCTCATCCATTATCAGATATTATTCCTCATTCATTTTGATGACATGTATTTTTAGTTTGTGTATTTTGCATGGGCCCGGTGTTCCACTCTCCAATCAGTCTCTTCTCTCCTCCAAACCCTAGGAAAAAGACAAAGAAACTATGATGTCTATTGGCCATACGATGAGCTCCTGCCCTCACACATCAGGAGGCAATCTGTTAACACCCAAAAAGTGCTCACTAGCTCATTTCCCAATTCCCATGACCCATTTGTCCACTTTTTCCACCATTTGAGCCTCTAAAACCTTCAAAAGGTCACCAGAAATACAAAATTCCATCTTTTTCCCCTCAAAATATGTAATTTTCCTCAAAAAATACAAAAAACCCCCCAAAAGGGTCCAAAATTCCCAAAAATCAATTAAAAGGGAATAAGAATATAAAATATATTCAAAAAAGGAAAAAGAGGGAAAAAGAGGAAAAAGAAACCTAAACCATTTTTATCAATACCCTTGGTTTCCTTAAACCACAATGGTATTCTCCATCACCAAAAAACTATAAAATGTGGGGCTATTCACTATTCATCCACATTCATCCTATCCTTATGCTGCCAAAATCTTTCTTGAGAGCCCTTGCCTCCTTTTTGAATTTGAAGATCCCCATTAGCATCTTAGAGAAGAAGAGATCATTGGAGCTTTGGAGCACCTCACCATTGTAGTTGCTCAAGCCCAACCATCCTCACCCTTTGAGGTAATAGAAAATATTCAAGTTTTTATTTATTTCTCTCATGAATCAATTTTGTTTATTGTTTTAAATTTAGACTTATTTATTTGCATATGTTAGATCAAGATTTTTTTTTTACATCTATTTACTTTCATAGTTTAATCTAAACTGCTACTACAAGTTAGTAGGTGCACACTAGCACATGCTTGGGTGAAAACCCAAGCAACACTCCTTGCTCGTAACATCACGGTTCCTCATACTCTCTTTTGTGGCATCAGTCAATCCGATTGTTTTATTTTATTAATTAATTAATAATAATAATGTGCATACCATAGTCCTGGCACCTCGTGCCATAATGTCACAACATCAAAATAATAATAACATGTTTAGGGGTTAAACCAGAGGGTATTAAACAACACCCCTCCATGGATTCTAGTGCTCAATTGGCTAGGATCTTTATACTGGGAATGAAGGGAATAGGTTGCTCAGGTTGTCTAGGAAAAAACATAATCAAGTATCAACATGCTCAACACAAACATCAACATGATTAACTTATCAAACAGCTTAATACTGGCAAAAATGATCAATGGGAAGAAGCAATCTTGCAATTTCTTTACCGGAATACAATCCAACATGGTAATCATGAAAAATCTTTAAGCTTAAGACGATCACATAGCTAAGAAAATAAGACAACAAATTCTTACTTAAGAATTTAATTTACTTGCCCAAACAACCTATGGAGATTCACTCTCTAGGAGATAGACAATGAGCTTATTCAAACTTACCAAACACGCACAGAAAATAGATTCTCACTTGAGAATTTAACTTGCTTGTAATAAATTACTCCAAAGCTTCACACTCTCATAGAGACAAAGAATTTTACAATTGCAAAATTAAACTACATAAACACTTGCATGCACAACCCTTCTTGGCTACATTGTTGATATGAACAACACATAAACAATATAATAATGGAATAAACTAAGAATGCACATAGCATTCCAACAAGAGGTCAAGCACTCACTTGATCTCTGCATAAAAAAATTTATTTTCATATAAATTTAAAACTCAGATTTAAAATTTTATCTATAACAAGAGAATTACCTCAAGCAAGCTCATGCCCAAAGAAAAATTGAGAGTTATAATCTTAGCTACTCTTTGACTACATACCCAGAAGCTGAGTGTTGAAACCTGAGCTATGATAATTAACATAGATGAGTTTACCTAGAGGCTGAGTGTTGAAGCCTCAACTCTAATACCACTATGTAATGGTCTCTATTACTTGTCCCAAAAACACACAAAAAAATATTTATTTAATATATCTAACATATAATTGTGTTCATGTACAACAATATGATGATCATTAACGTCCACTAAGACCAGCTATGGTCTATCGAACCTAAAAAGGGAATTATTTTTTTTCTTTAAAATTGTATTCCTATGCTCAAAAATATTGGAGAGAAGCATTCTGAAATCACCACAATTTTGATGCACTAGAAGGCTAGGAAGGTCAGTATTGAAGAAGATATTATAAAACTAAGATCTAATGTGGGTGTACATAGGGAAGTCTAAGAGAAAGTGATTTTCATCCTCAATGCTCATAGTATCACAGAGATGGTAGATCCTTTTCTCCCACGGTATTTTAGGAACCTTCCAACACCATTCTTCACTATAAAGCTCATGAGAGTTCATTCTTATCTTGGCTATATTAATTTTCTTCTTTGAACTAGTTAAAAAAAAGAGATACTTTTGAACTTCTAGATTAGGTTTAATTACCTCCTGATAGTATTTTAATTTTTTGTTAACCTCTAAGTCTTTCTCGCACCACATTTTCTCTTAAACTTTGAAGTAATAATATTTTTAATGTAACTGATATTTTGCAAGGTGAAATTTTTGTCAATTTCCCAATGGTTTAACCAGGTAATGTTAATTTTTGAGCAAATATGATGATCTTTTAACTTTAAAACTTTAAATGTGGAAATACTAAATACTTGAATCAATGAACCATTCAATCACATGAAACATTAAACCATAACACAAGATGTACCCTAGGGAAAACGCTTAAAACAATGAGGATGAAAAACCCTAGAAAATATTCAAAGTATAATTATGATAGATAGAAGAGAATGTATTTTACAAAATAATGGATTGTTTTCGACACCCTAGGTGCTAGATAGGAGAGCATATTGAACAATAGAGAATAGAGATCAACTGTATCAACTTTCCATGTGCCCATCACATTAATAACAAGCAATAATCACTGCCATGAAACCTGTAGCGAATGGTTGCATGGGTAATGGTGCATCACATGCAAAAACTGTGAATTTCCTTCTTGGAGAATTATCCTATGTATTATTTTCTTCAATCCTACATAACATATGTGCAATTCATTTAATATGTGACATTAAATGATACTTAACTGACTCCAGAGTGAACTCGCTCTCTAAATGATTGCATGACCACTTAGTTAGGAAGCTAACTTAAGTGTCGTATGCAATAACTCAAGTGTCATCATGCAAACACTTAATTAATGGAAGTGTCATCTTTTGGTTAACTTAAGTGTTGTCTTTTTTAACTAAAGTGTAATCAATGCAAAACACTTTAGTTAACTAGTCCTTCTTTATTAAAACTTAGTTAACTATTATTAACTGAAGTCATGTTGATTGATTTACTTATAGTGACCACTGTGAGTTATTTGATTAACTGAGGCATACATTGTTGCTTTAACTGAATCTTAACAATTTGAGTTCACTTAGTCATATCATGATAAATTCGAATTCTCTTTCTCTCTATGCATTTATCTTTGTATCTTATATTTATTGCATGGTCAATATGTGTTAACTTTAATTATCTATCATACCATATTATACTCAGAATATTTGTCAAATGTTATGATCATATTATATTACTCTAAGGCCAAATGATCATATGCTAAAGTAATTCACTCTAGAGGTGGCCAGTCTCTAAAGGTGACTTAATAGAAATCGGTGGCCACTGTTAGTAATACATCGCATAACATTAATGCTTCAATATGAAAAGAATCTACCTCTATAACTAGAGGTCCACCCCATGGGTACCTACTATAACTGGAGGTCCACATGAAAATCTTATTTGAAATACAAGTCCTGATCATTATCCAACAAGACTATACAACATAATCACGTTGATACATAAAATCATTCACCTCAACTCATGAGGAATAACCTTTTACAACTAAAGGCTTAGTCATTCTTGAGTCCAACTCAAGAATCTACTACAAGTTCTCGAGTCCAACTCAAACTCCCAACCTCAACACATGAGGCTCAATCCTGGTTGCGCAAGATTGTCTTGGTGAATGACTCATGATTTTGTACATTTAACACTCCCTCTCAACGAGGGAGGCATTATCTGCCATACCAAGCTTGTCTCGGAAGTACCTGAAATTCGTTGTTGATAGAGGCTTTGTTAGGACATCTGAAATATTCTCATCAGTAGCAATGTAATGAAGTTTCATTGTTTATTTCTAGACCTTGTCTTTGATGAAGTGATACTTCATTTCAATGTGCTTCGACTATCATGAAACACAGTGTTCTAGGAAATATTGCTGCAGATTTTATTGTCACACCGAATGAATGTAGACTCAATATTCTCACTGAACAACCCAGCAAGTTGATTTCTAAGCCACATTGCTTCTCAGCAGGTAGTACTAGCAGCAATATACTTTGACTCTGTAGTACTTTGGGATACAAAGACCTGCTTTCTGTTATACTAAGAGATGATAACATAACCCAAGCTAAAACAATAGCCGGATGTACTCTTTCAGTCCACAATGTTATCACCCCAATAATAGTCAGCATAACCAAGTAACAATACCCCTCCACTGGAGGCATATCTGAGTCCATAATCAATTGTACCTTGAATTTACCTAAGCACATTCTTAGAAGCAACCCAATGTCTATGTATCGAATCAGACAAAAATTGACTTAGACTACACACAACATAACATATATCTGGTCTCGAGTGTATCAATTACATCAACGAACCAATAACTTGTCTATAAAAAGTGGGTTCCAGTGGATCCAATCCAGAATCAAACTTATGTAGTTTCCTCAAATTGGAAACCACCGGAGTACCGATGGATTTGCAATCCATCATACCAAACCTACGCAATATGTCAACAGTGTACTTCCCTTGAGAAATAAATATCTCATATTTTATTTCCCAAATCTCAAGGCCAAGAAAGTAGTGCATAAAACCTAAATCTTTCGTCTCAAATTCAAAAGTGAGCTCCATCTTGCACCAAGCAATCAGTTGCTCCTCTACGGTAAGGAACAAATCATGAACATATAGAACCAATATCAACAGTTGGTTCTTCACTAGTTTGAAGTACAAATTTGTATCAGCTTCTCTCTTAGAGAATCCCAGTCTCTGAAGATAGATATCAATTCTCAAAGACCAAGCTCTGGGAGCTTGCTTAATCCCATACAAGGATTTCTTCAATTTTCACATATGGGAATCCTTACCATGAACCAAAAACCCCTCAAGATACTAAATATAAACCTCTTAACCAACCTCACCATTAACGAAGATTGTCTTCACATCCATCTGGTGAATCTTCCATCCTAGAACAAATGCAAGTGATATCTTAGCTCAAATAGTGGTGTACCTGGCCACAGGAGCGAATGTCTCCTCATCGTCTATCCCTCATTTTTTAGAGAAACCTCAAGAAACAAATATGTCTTTATACTTTTCAATACTACCATTGTCAAGCCCCCTCCCATCTATTAACGCAAGGAAGGGAACATGATACCCAAATCTGGGCTCTTATAAAACTTATCCCATTTCAACATTCGTGATTCATATAAATATAGACAGTTCCCCAACAATCTGGAAACATGTACATCAGAATAAAACATCATCCACATACATTTCACATGCATCGAGCATATCAAGAACAACCATCCTTTAATTAACACAGTTCAGAAGTAAATACATATAAGAGAATATACTTATCTCACTGTAATGTTGTCCCAAGCAACTAGCTATGTCGCTGCAACGTTCCACCCAACCATAGGTCTCTGTCTATCCTGTAGTATTTCAACACTTAGAGACCACCCCCGAGCTGGGCATGATATCTACAAGGAAAAGGGGACTCTCAAGTTCAGCACAACCCAAAGCAATGGATATCCATCTCAGCCCCAACATTCGTTTACACATAGGAACTCAAAACTCGGCATGGATACACATTTCAACAATGGGATTCACATTATAGCGTCTATGGGTTTTTCCCAAAATCGTGGCACACCCAAAACAAATTATGGGAAGAGGGAATCAACCCCAGGGAAGAAAACCAATTTCTCCCACAGATGTATGAGCATTCATTGGACCAAAATGGCCTCAATAAAACCCCAAATCGTTTCCCCTTCTTCCCCACTGTTAGCCACAAGACAAACGCCCTTCCCAGCTACAAAAATGATGGAAAACACAGGAAATCCATCGAGGAAAATGCCCAGGTAGCTCAAAACTCGTGGGAGAGCAAAACTGATGAGTGAATAATGGCTTGGGGGCAATTTCGTGGCTCCTTTCTTTCCCAAGAATCCAAACAAAAAATTCTAGGAAGGGTGGCTTTCCCATACTCAAATTTGGGCAGCCATACCTCTCCATTCCCCAAGGCATTAACTACCTCAACCAACTCTTGGGAGAAATGAATGATTGGGCACAAAAGTCAACATGGGTAGTTGAGATTTCATGGGTTCTCTCATTGACACTTAGGTTGATATGATTGGCTCAATGGTTTGAATATTTGCCTCCCAATTCCTTGTAACATCATGCCCTCATCTCTTGTTGCATTGCATAGCTAGTTGTGGGAATTTATATTAAAATGCATATTTACAATTCCCATGGCTCCCTAGCACATTGGAAATATAATATCCAATACTTGCCTCTTCACGGTCGAGTGTTCACTAGCGGGGCCTTGGCCTTGAGATCCACGCTAGGAACCATACATAATATGCATACAATATTTACATTATACCCCAAAATATTATAAGGGTAAAAATGGGGGTATTACAACCATCAGTAGCATTCTTGATATTGTAAATCTATTTGGAAGTAACTATGGACTTCCCCTCAGGTTTAGGAACAACTTTCCAAACTTCATTCTTCATAATAGACTTATATTCCTCTACCATTGCATCTTTCCATACTTGTTGCTTTGCAACTTGTTCATAGGTGGAAGGATCTAAATCACTAATGTGACTCATCTGTGCAACATACCCTGAATATCTGGTAGGTTTCTTTCACTCTCTGAAAGAGCCTAAATGGTTCTCAATGCCTCTCTGCATCTTGTAGTATATCTCGGCACCATGCATACCTCCTCTTGTCAGGAGCTTCATCAACCATTTCTATTAGTTCATCAGGAGCTAGAGAATATGAGAACTTTGTTGGATTCTCCCTATGAACATCTAAATGGGTAGAATCAGTATATGGGTACTCCATCATAAGAGTAGATCATACTCCTCTATGTATGTGTCATACTGAATCTCTTTCGATCGATTGAATGTTGCCTATTCATGGAAGGTCACATATCAGATGACCTCAACGCGTCTTTCACCTAGCACATGTATTATGTAGGATTTGGATGATTTTCTATAACCAACAAAGGTTCCCTTCTTTCCTGATGGTGCCATCTTTGTCCTCTTTTCTTGATCTGAATTTTGTAGGATCTTTATTAACCAAGATTTATTTGAATGCTTCAATAGTTAGCTTTTGAAGAAAGACTTTAAAAAGGCTTTAAAATGACACTTTCAAAGAGCACATAAACTTAAGGAATGCAAACCATAATATGGGACAACAGCTGATAATGGATTTCGTCCAATGTGGACTACATCTCTGGGACCCTTCCAGTGAGACTGATTTTATTATTCTTCCATAATTCTTTACAAAGAAAATATAGGAATCACCCCAAACATCACCTTAGTGTTCTATTGTTCTGGAGCATAAACAAACTTTAGCAACAGCTTTAGAAGGAAATTCTTACTCTTTGAATTGTAAATATGGCTATACTTTGGTGTAGCTGAAGAGTTATGTGAGCATTTTGTTGACAGAGTGTCTGGATGCAAAACCTGAAGGTGGATTCAGACTCCTTGCGAAAAAATCGAGTCTTTTGACTATAAACTCGATATAGTTGTAAGTTGGACCTCGGGATGGCCCCTCTGGCATAGTCTCCATATCTACCTCTGATCACTATAGTCTTTACGGCCTCGGGATGCATGTACTCTAAAAATTGTCTCAGGATGCATGCAGACTCACCTCGAGATAAATGCAAACCTGCCTTGGGATGCATGCAGATTGGGTTAAACCACCTCGATAAACATGAAATACCACCTCGATATGTGTGCAATACGACCTCGGTATGTGTGGCTGTATTGGAAAATTTTCCCATGACCTATCAAATCCCACTATCCTCGGCTCTGCTTCAAACTGTAGTTTAAATAGTGTAAAAAATTTGGTTTGGCGCCCGTGGAGTGCACCCAATTTGGGGGTCCAAATCTGAATTAAATTTAAAAATATATCTTGTGGATCCATATAAAATGAATGGTTTGTAGCCTAGTGGTAAGGTGTTGGAGTATTAAGGGGGAGGTTATGGGTTCAATTCCCATAAAACTCTCCATTTGTGACACATTATATAACAAGCCATATACATAGTAATGTTTGGAACAAATATTTTTAACCTTAACCCTTCATGAACATTTTGTGGCTGCCATGTGGTAGCTTTCCATTGGTCCACATGTTCTCCACTTGTCAGCTTCCCATTATGTCACATCATGCCCATTCATCATCTTCCACATCACCATATGCCACGTGGCACTTTTGGATTGGTTTGATTGGGTTCCAACTCATCCATTTCTGGGTGACACACATCATCCTCTCATGCTGACATGTCACCATGCTGATGTCATCTCTTCCAAGTTGGCTATATGATCATGCCACGTCGCACCCCCTTTGTCATGTTTACATGTTTTGTCAAAAATTCAGAACACAATAACGTTTGCATTCATAGTCATTTTTTTATGAAATGAGCATCGTCAGAAATCTCTCAATGAGCCCTACACAATGATATGCTTATGTTCAGCATTTGAAGACTTTAAAATTTGTTCGTTTTGGTAGATCCACCTAGATCAAACCTCCCCATTAGAATATTTTGGACTGCCAAAAGCTTCGAATAATTCAGTAAACAGGGGAGAGTACAGTTCCCTAACCTTCTCAGTCTCTATCCATCGAGCTTTGCTTGGATGCATGCCTTTCATACCCACATGAAGATATTCCACATCTCGTCTTCGTGAAGTCTTGATTCTTCTGTACAGAATGATGTCTTTCTGCAACTCATAATATATTTAGGTGCAAAATCATCAACAGAAGGAACATGAATAATTTCCTCTTGATCCATGATCATTGGAGGCTCATACATCTTTAAGTTCTCCACATTCACAATCGAATACATTTGTTTGTATGGAGGCAAATCTAACTGGAAAGCATTGTTACGAACTTTATCCAAAATTGTTAAGGGTCCATACCTGAATGGTTTAATAGTCTTACGTTCACCTTTAATCCGGTCTTTGTTGATGTGATGCCAAACTTGATCACCAACTTGAAAATGATTATCCACTCGATGCTTGTTATTCCTAGTCTTGTAATTGGCCTAGATCTTTTCCAATTTCTGATGTACTGCATGGTGTACTAACTGGATCTGCTGTATAAACTTCAAAGCATTGTCTGCATCAACTTGTCCATCTTCCACATAATCTTTCCCATAAAAAAATTCTAAAGGAGACTTCGGCAAGTATCCAAAACATGTCTCAAATGGATACCTCTTTGTAGAAGAGTGAATGGATCGGTTCTAGGCATGTTTCACGTAATGCAACTGTTCATCCTAAATCTTAGGATGCTTGGAACAATATCCTCATAGTATATGTACCACCATCCAGTTGATTACTTCAATCTGACCGTTGGTTTTTGGATGGAAGGCAATGCTCTTATTTAAATTAGTGTCCATAAGTTTGCACAAGGTTGACGAAAATTTCCCAAGGAAGCGGTAGTACTGATCAGATACAGTAGAAGTGGGTAACCCAAAGTGTACCCAAACATACTAGAAGAACAACTTACCATTCAAATCTACAGTGACCTTCTTTTTATAATGCATTAAGATGCAAATTTTACTGAAACTATCCAAAACCACGTAAAATTCATCATGACCTTTCCTAGACATAGGTAAACCTCCTACAAAATCCATTGACATACTTTCCCATGGACAAGAAGGTACAGGGAGTCGAGTGTACAAGCCAAATTTTATATTGCTTTGATTACTTGTAGCACACATAACACATCCCTTTACATATTTGGATATAGTTTCATTCATCTGAGGCCAATAACAATACCTCTGAAGCTGAGCTACTGTCTTTCCTACACTAAAGTAACCAAATATAAGAGAAGTATGAGCTTCTCTGATTACATGAATTCTTTCACTCTTTGGAATACAAATTTTTCCAAGATGATATAATAACTTATCATAAACATGATAATCCAATTCTGCAGTTTGAGTGCTATGCATTAAAGATTCATAAACATCTTTGAAGTCTTCATCCTGTGCATATTGTTCAATGGAACTTTCATGAGCCAAATGACTATTTTGCAAGATGACTTGTGCATTGATTGGAGGTCTTGATAACATGTCTGCAACTTTGTTATGAATTCCCTTTTTATATTTAATGACCAAGTGAAATTGTTGTAAGAATCCCATCCATTTGAAGTGCCTTCATTGTTGTAGCTTAGTTTTTTATTGAATATATTGTAAGGGTTGATGATCAGTGTGTATTATTGTTTCTTTACCCATTAGATAATGTTTCCACTTCTTCACACTTTGTATTATAATGCATACAACTCTTTACTATATGTGGGATGGTTCGCTACTGATTTAGAGAATATTTCATAACTATAGCAGATTGGTTTCTTATGTTGCATTAAGACTGCCCCCATGGCATAACCACTAGCATTTATCTCAATCTCAAATGGTTGTTGTAGATTTGGAAATGCAAGTACCGGAGTTGTGCTGATATTTTCTTTCAATGTGTCGAAGGTATTCTTCTCTATGCCTCCCTACTGAAAGACCTGTTTTACACTTGTCAAAGAATGTAAAGGAGAAGAAATATATGATAATTTAGCAATGAAATTTCTCTAGTATTGGGATGCCCCCAAGAACCTCCTGAATTTTTTTACATTAGTTGGCTTGGGACAATTTTGAATGACTTCAACTTTAGAGGGATCAATCCTCAGTTCACCACCCCCTACAATATGGCCTAAGTAAACCAAATATGTCTTTCCAAACTCGCATTTGGACGCCTTCAAATACAATTTCTCCTTTTCTAATACATCTAAGACTTGATTAGCATGCTTTACATGATAGTCCCAAGTTCAAATGAATATGAGTATGTCATCTAAGTAGATTATTACAAAGTCATCAATGAATGGCCTAAATACATCATTCATAACCCGCATGAAAGTAGTGGGCGCATTACAAAGTCCAAAGGGCATGACCAACCATTCATATAAACCTTGTTTAGTTTAAAATAAGTTTTCCAAATATCATTTTCATGGATTTTGATCTGATGGTAACCACTTCTCAAGTATAACTTAGTGAAATATTTTGCATTCTCTAACTGATCAAAAATATCGTCAATACAAGGAATAGGATATTGATTCTTTAATGTGATTATGTTCAAATCTTTGTAATCCATGCACATCCACCATGTATCATCCTTATTTGGTACCAAAAAAATTAGTGAACCACATGGAGATGAACTTGGACAAATTCCCCCCCTCTCGACTAAATCTTGAACTTGCTTCTTGATTCCTGCATTCTTAATCACTGAAGACTGATACATACCAATAATCGGAAGAGGAGCATATTGTTGGAAACGGATCTCATGTTGTATTTCTCTTTTAAGAGGTAATCGTTTAGTTTCCTGGAATACTGCATCAAACTTACCAACAACCTTAACCAATTAATATTTAAGGTTAGGATCACAACCTTTAAAAGCATCATTATTATCAACATCCTTAACTTTAACAATCATGAGAACAAAACTGTTACTAGCATTTACTAATATCTTCATTTGACTTGAAGAAACCAAAGATAAGTTATTTTTCAAACGGTGAGCTCAAAAATGTATTGAACACTATCCTTGGTTAAAGAGTACTTATTCTCTGTGTGTAGACAATCTATTAACGCAGATGGAAACGGATCTCTCTAGACCTAAATGATATAGATATAGCACAAAAGAGTACACAATATAAAATCCTTCCTAGTTATGTTAGATTGTAGGATAGATTAATTACCTGGTGATCACAAACCCTTTCTTTTTGCTTGATTTGCTTTCAATCCTTCGATCTTTGGCTGCAAAACAAGATAGAAGAGATGGAAACAAGAAAACTACGTGAAATCATATATCTATGAATATAACTAGATAAGCGATCAAAGAAGCAAATCATAAATGATATAACAAGACATAACACATTTATGGAAAAATGTTTATATTAATGTAAATTGTAGCAAATACAAAGTGGGGTGAGTTACAACCAAAGATTTGACATCACGACTCCAACATAGATGATCTTTCCTCAAATATCCGAAGCCTTTTAAATTCTGATGGGAGAAGAAGAATGTTCTAACTGAATTCCACTAGCATGAGGCTACATAATCCTTCCTCCTTCTCAATGGAGAGAGGGGTTGTGTTTATAGGGTTGGATGGATAGAGGAGGTTGAATATTTAGGGTATAGATCTAAGGGATCATCCAAATAGGTTAGGGAGCCGAAGGACACCTCACCACATGTTTAGGGATGAGCCTTCACACCACCAAGCTTCGAAAAGTTGCTCAAAGCTCCCATTTATCCATTTAAGCCAACTCTGATTCATCCTACTCAAACACAAACTACGCCGGATCTATATCATTGCATTATGTGCAAGGACAGACTGCGCCAGTGGTGGATCCTGATAAGTTGCAGAGTGTGCCACCTTAGGTCTGATGCCCCTTGCTGGAAAATAGAGTGCGTCGGGATTACTAGGAAAGGTAAAATGAAAAAGAAATCAACCTCTCTTCTGACATCCAAGTCATGGTACTTTAAGGATTAAGGCATGGGGATCACACTTGACTCATGGTGACGAGATTTTGGTGTAACATCTCTTCTCTGTAAAAGATTGCTTCCTATCATAAAGATAAGGGATACTTAGAACAATACCACATATATCGAACATGACCACATCCAATTCAAATTTATCCATAAATCCATAAGTGATTGCAAACCCGAGTCGAAACTATTTAGAAACTTGAAGTTGTGCATTTTCACAAACCCATCCAAGTGGGGATGAGGTTTTGTTTCTAAAACAAGATTTTTACTATCTCTTCTGAAATCAAATTAGCTTGTGATCCACTATCAAATAAAGTATCAATTTTAGTATGCTTAGAAATCACCCTTATGTGGAATAACTCACTCCTTTTCTTTTCATCATGAACAGGTTCAACTTTTGAAACAGAAACAAAAGGATTTTTACCTTCTAAACCCATGGTTGTATTTTTGGTCTCGTCTCTAGAGTCTGATCCCAAATCCACCTGAAGAGTGGTGGTAGTCTTCTGGTCTTCCTTCTTATTCCGAAACGTTTCTATCTTAAGCTCTGGGTGAAGCTTCCAACATTTGGATACATCATGACCCTTTTTCTAACAATGTGTGCATGTGGCCTTATCTCTTCCTTTCTTCATGGTAGTTGTGTGCTTACCTTTCCCTTTACCTTTGATCTTTTTTCAACCTGGTTTGAAAGGCTTCTCAGAAAATTTATCAGAGGGACGCTTCCCCTTAGATTTGATATGGGTTTCTTGAAAACACACTTCATCTAGGTTAGTTGGATTGAACATAACAATTATATGTCTTAAGTAACTATGCAATCCTACTATGTATTTAAGAAGTTTTTCATGAGTATAGAGAGGTATACCAAGTACTAATTCCCTTCTTCTAAATTCTTGTGTGTATTCTTGCACATTCTGACCCTTACCTTGTCTCAAATGTTGTCAGTCCATCATAGCCTATTGCATATAACCCAATGGATGGAACTATTTTTCAACATTGTAGTAAACTCAAACCATGAGGAAATAATTTTACCTTTTGTAAGAAGGTCCAGTTGATTTTTTCTCTCCCACCAGATTAGAGTGGTGCCACCAAGTCAGAGGGTGCCCAACTGGATTTTTGCTTCATCACCTGCAATTTTCTAGATCTTGCAATATACTTCACTTTGTCTTATCCATTTATCCAATTTTTCAACATTAATTTCTTTGTTAAACATAGGTAAATAACATTTTACATCAAGCTTTAATAATGGCACATTAGCAACATCTTTCTGATGAATTTTATAATGATGGGAATGATTAGAAGAAGAAGAATCTGAACTTGAATCTGAACTTGAAGGTGAGGATGGAGGTTCAGGAGGGCCTCCTCCATTTCCCTGATTCACTGAAGCATTACCTTCCTCTTTTTCTTTCTTCCTTCCCCTCTTTTCCAATCTATCTTGATAATCTACAAACAGCTTCTAAACCATATTGACATCATGTAGAAGGCTTTATGAAAATCCTTATTGTGCTCTGAACGAGAATCATCTTCTACCATTTTATTCCTTCAAATTGTACACTCAATTTTTGGATCAAAAGGCACAAGCTCTCCTTCGCCTACTTTAAGCTTTCCTCTAGTAATCATCCACACACTCACAAATATATGGTTAAGCAGGCTCTGATACCAAACATGATCTGAATTTTGGAGGATCTTTATTAGTCAAGATTTATGTGAATGATTCAACAGTTAGCTTTTGAAGAAAGACTTTAAAAAGGATTTAAAATGACACTTTCAAAGAGCACATAAACTTAAAGAATGCAAATTATAATATGGGACAATAGCTGAGAATGGAGTTCTTCCAATATCGACTAAGTGTCTGGGGCCCTTCCAGTGAGACCGATTTCATTAGTCTTCAAAAATGCTTTACAAAGAAAAGCTAGGAATCACCCCAAACATCGCCTTAGTGTTCTATTGTTCTGGAGCAGAAATGAACTTTAGCAGCAACTTTAGAAGGAAATTCTGACTCTTTGAAGTATAAACATGGTTGTACTTTGGTGTAGTTGAAGGGTTCTGTGAGCACTTTTGTAATAGAGTTCCTGGATGCAAAACGTGAAGCTGGATTCAGAATCCTTGCAAAAAATTGAGTTTTTTGAATATAAAATTGATATAGTTTTGAGTTGGACCTCGAGATGGCCCCTCCGGCATAGCCTCCAAGTTTGCCTCTAATCTGTACAGTCTGTATGGCCTCGAGATGCATGCAATCTAAAAATTGTCCCGGGATGCATGCAGACTAGGCGAAACCACCTCGGTAAATATGCAATACCACCTCGATATTTTTGCAATACCACCTTGGTATGCATTCCTACATTGGAAAATGTGCCACGACCAGTCAAAACGACTGTCCTTGGCCCTGCTTCAAATTGCATTTTAAATAGTGTAAAAATGGTGGTTTGACACCCGTGAATCACGCCCAATTTGGGGGTCCAAATCAGAATTAAATTATACAATATATATTGTGGATCCATATCAAACAAATGGTTTTTATCATAGTGTTAAGGCATTGGAGTATTAAGGGGGAGGTTATGTGTTCAAATCACATAAATCTCTCCCTTTGTGACACATTATATAACAAACCATATACATACTAATATTTCGAACAAAATTTTTGAACCTTAAGCCTTCATGAATGTTGGAATAACTAAGCCTTCCTACCATTTATATAATTACATAATATGCATTAATTAATATCTTGTTGGTTAATTCTATGTAATAAATGAGGAAATTGCCATTGTGTGGTCCACAAGGCAACATGGGAGGATAAGATTCCATTCAAGGTGTAATCTACAAGCTACCTAGGCCACTTGGGCGATTTCCTAAACATTTCTGGATGAGTTTAAGGAAGAAAGGCGCACTTGTGAAGAAATGGTTGCTTTTTACTGCTTTTTGCCCCATAGGGAAAAGCTAGTCAACCTAGGAAAGTGTTTTTCTCACCAAAAACTTTCCTTAATTTTATTTTCACTCAAATATCGTATTTGGCGTCTATTTTGGCTATATTTCACCTTCAGCTAGCTAATTAGAGAATTCGTGAGCTTTTGGGCAGTTTTGGAAAGTCAACTTGCCACCTAGGGGGGATGGGCATTTTTGGCAAGTTTGATTAAGTGGAGATTCTTTTGGCATATTTGGCCATTCGAATTACTGATGTAAATTTATTTAATAACATCCTATTACATTCATATGTTGGCTGATCTAATTTTATTCATGAGAAGTTAATACAGAAATCTACTCTTGTGCATAATTTTTGTGCTTTTGACTAGTTGTGTGAGATTTTTCTTATGAGAGAGTGTAATTTATTGATCAATTCTTGGATGTGATCTGTTTTTCACATGGTATCAGAGCCATCAAGCTATTCCTTTCATCTATATATTTTCTTGCAGGATCCAACAATCTCAGGAAGGGCTCAATGATCAATTCACCGGGTGAATTCTATTCTCTGCAAGGCGCATTTTGGAATCTAGAAGTGTTCAAAAATCAGTCCATAAGTTTATATTAGTCGCAGAAATGGATCATACATAGCAGATCATCCTCACTCCCTTCAATTACTTTGATTGGAAAGCAAAGATGGAAATTCTACTGAGGAGAAAAGGGCTCTACAGGGTGACCATGGCTGAGGTTGGCTCAGCTTATCCGACTGGGTTTGTCAAGAAATAACACCCTTCACCAATATCTCCACAATGTGCAATTAACCAATGCCAAGCCAGTACACCAACTGGGTTTATCAGGCATACAACAACCATTGCCAAGCCAGTACATCAACTAGGTTTATCAGGCAATATGAACAACATAATATGATTACGTGGCTCCTTCTCTTATGCAACCAGTGGTTTCCTCCAAGAACTCCATAGGTGACTCACTTGACTGCAGGCTAGCATGGCCCCACAATACCCACTCACAATACACAAGGATGATACTCCTTTTCTACAACACAGCTCCTTAGGCCTATCGATCTCTTCTAGTGTCCTTTAGTGTGAGCATAGAAAGGTTAACACTACCCATACAGTCCTCTTGAGCACCCTTTCTTCACTTTGCCTCTTACATGCAACACCAATTTGCATCTGTGTAAGCTGATAGCACAAGAAGGATAAGCAGACTCATCAGTATTGCTGCTCTAAAATTGTAACCATATTTCATAACATTCACTATCAAGTATTGAAACACCAGGAATGCGTCCATTCCCTTAGGGTGTAGTCAATATTGAAAACCCTAACATAACCCATCACCCGAAAGGTATGCATCCCTTTCCGATGTGAGCCATGTAGGCCTTAGTCCCACTCAAGCAGTCTGAAATAATAATGAAATAATAAAACATGCTCTGCATATTAAATCTAATAACCAGACATGTATATCCTCAGTTAGGATTACCGAATACTCATTCATTTTACATATGTATTTTTCCTTGATTGGCGAAGAATAGGGGCTCCCTTCTCTGAGTCAATAGTCCTTCGGTTTGCCACCCCAATATTTTCACGTTTCATAGCCCACACATGCCTTCTTGGCATAATTTTACTGTCTCACTCACATGCTTTACCAACATGCAGTTTGGTTGAGACATTATCGACATTTACAATGGCGTTTTACCCGAAACCCATTTCTAAAGCATGGGATCCTTCCCATCTAGTTTGGCTTCTGCAGGCCATCTCACATGGTCTTTTTGCAATGTGTCATCCTAGCACACTTATCAAATAGCCAAATGGTCAGCAATATCTAGCAATAAGCTTCAAATATGATTGTTCGATAACCAATCAATGTCATTAATAATTAAATTCAATATGAATTTGCAATTTTGTCTACTACAGAAATTGATTTGCTTCTCAATGAGGCTATGTTCATATTGTTTGGCTCTTGTAGGTGGTATCACTCTATCCATTATGGTTTTACACTTGCTACCATACCTGAACATCCACCTACAACATGTCCTCCTGACACAATTTATATAAGCCAAACAATCATTAGCAATTATATGCAAATTCTCAAATTTGAAATCTACAAATTTGTTTTCCTACAGAAATTAGATTTGCAACCATGAGATTATTCTCATAAAATTAAACAAGAAAATTTTCAGATTTGTTTCATGCATAATTTACAACCATGAGAACCCTCTCATAACCTTTGGCTTCTGCACATGGTAGATCCCGGTCTTTACTATGGACTTACCCACATTGCCATACGTAAGAATTTTCTACCTAAAAACTGAAACTTCAATCAACCAAACACGTTGTGAGTATCTATGCATATAATCCTTTCATTTCCACAACAACCACTGAAGTGATCTCAGAATTATAACACTCAATAATTCAAACACCTTCAGCTGTTAACATTTGAAATGCAATTAAATGTATGCATCATTATCATAATAGAATTGCAAGACATAGATACACTATCCATGCAATTTAAATAAACTGTAAATACTCATTACTTCACAGCCATATTCTTTTTATCCAACTATGTCATTCCTATATAACACTTTAGTAGCCCATCAACATGTCTACCTTCCACATGCAATCATTCTCCTGCATTCACAGCAGCTCATGAAATGGTCTCAATATTAACAATAGTTCACCATTTCATCGATTATCTAATTGCTTTGAAACATATATATTACAACCATGCATTCACACAATGCATCTCAACATGTGCACCCACACATATGCATGCACATTCACAACATTTACATAATCTTTTATTGTGCATTCACTCAATGCATAACCCCTCAATACAACCTTGCATTAATCCATGAATACTAGGCATTTCAACATATTATGGCCTAACCATGCCTATCTCATATGGCATACACTACAATAGGACCATAAGTCATCACTTGCTTTGGTTGCTAAACTCACAACCAACATACACAAATGGTATGGTATAATTTCATATGAATGCACTATAGGGTGTAAGGCTCCTTGCCTTCACTTACCCACACCTAACCATACTTGGTAGGTTGGCATTCACCTTCAGGCACTCAATACCACATGCAAACCAAATCAACATAGTTTAAACATAGTTGAAGGGATCTTACAAAATCCTCTTTCAACATTCATGCAATTAAGCATAAATAACCATTACCTGCATGGCTGTCATTAACATCGCTTGATGTTACCTGATCAACTGGCCTCTTACCAAGGCTACATAGTCCTTTTTCCAACCTCATGATCATAGATTTGTTGCACCATCCTTTCTTCATAAGGTTGTTGGTCATATGCAACAATCATCATCCATGCCCTTAGTCATGCTTCAGTTGTCTTTGGTCCTATAACCATTGCAAACACGACTAGTTATTTAACAACCACCATAATCATCTTTAAGTGGCTCAATGCCTATGCAAAACCTCACTATTCTACCAATATGAAATATCATATATATACCCAAGTATTTTTACATGCACTATGCAATGTTTATCAATATGCCATCTAGTGCATATTCATTTCAGCTATCTAATCTCTTACATTTTCAATCATGATTCTATGGTCTGATTCATACAACCATTATCAACAACATTATTGGTGATCAACCATAAGCAATACCATTAATGGGCTATTGCTGTTGATGTATATGTAACTTCGGAATGTATTTCACATATATGTATATTGTATTCCTATAGAGATGCCATTATTCCTCTATACAGAAGTGTTGTCATTTATATTGTAAGTGTCGTAACTTATACTTGATGGGTTATTAGACCACCCTAGTGGGGGTTGGCCCAGTCAGCATTATGTTAAGTTGAGGCCAACCTAGTTGAGTAAAGGTCAAGTCAAGTTAGTGTATAAATAGAGAGTGTGTCTCTCTCATTTTACACATTCTATTCTCTCACTCACACTTGGGAGAGTAACGCACTTGTGAAGGAGGAGGCTCTGCTGCTAGGAGAAGACTATCTCTTGTATTCTAGTTGTATCATTGCTCTATCTATCTCTGAGGAAGTTATTGGGGTTTTTCACCTTTATGGTTTTCCCCAAGTAAACTCTGTGTCTCTTGTGTGCTTTCATTATTGTGTCCATGATTGTTATGCTGTAGATTTGCTGTACATGATGTTATCTCAGTTAAGATCCTAGATAAGATTGAAGTAAATTCTGAAAATTTAACAATTGCATGTGTAACTTTCACTACCTTTACCCATATACAACATGATGCTCATGCATAAGCAATCCACATGCACCATGCAATGATTCTTCAATCATGCCCACTAATTCATATGCATTACTCTCTTGCATTTCCAACATCCCTATGCCATAATTTTCAGTATATAAAACTCGGGAAATATAAATACATTAACACAAGAGGAGTTAAGGAATTCTCCCTTTTCAATTTCCGCTCATGACATGGAGTTCCTCCTCCACATCATAGCTGATCCTTTTCTTGGCTTCCCTACCAAGCATACAAGCAATAATTAGCTATGATCTCCTAATGAATTAGCAATTCAATATATATATACATAAGTGTATAACATTTATTCTTGCTATTTTTCAAACATGCAATTCTTATACTATAAATAGAAATAGTTTAAGGTGAGGAACTTCCCTCTTATCAACATTTCCTTGCTACTCCCATTGCTCTTCCACAATGTATATTATAGTCAATTACTCTTAATAAGGCCTCCACAACCTTCTATGCAATCCCTGCTTCTCATCCCAAGCACATAGAATGCATCTCACACTTTCAACGACTGTCTCCAGGGGATGACGAGGGTGAAGGGGGCTTGCCCCCTCATGGCTTCCCACTGCAGGGTGGGTCGAGGGCAGTTCCCTCGTTTTTTTTTTTTTTGTATATCCTTCATCTTCGGGCAATCTAGTGCATGAGTTCAAAGCCATTTTTCAACTTTCGGCACCTAAAAAATTTCCTTGGAAAACGGCTGAAATTCCCTGTTTCGGAGCAACTCACTTATTTCTTCCAACTTATTTCGGGCCAACTTGCCGAGTTCTTCCGTAGTTTCAGGCCAACTTGTCGAGTTCTACCGTAGTTTCAGGCCAAATTACCGAGTTCTGTTGCTGAAAACACTTAGAAAAATTTTCAAACCAACTCGCTGAGTCCTTCCGCCATTGTGGACCAACTCACCAAGTTCTTCCGCCGTTGTAGACCAACTAACCGATTTATTCCGCCATTGTGAACCAACTTGCCGAGTTCTTCCACCGAAAGACACTTAGAAAAAATTTCGAACCAACTCGCCGAGTCCTTCCGCCGTTGCGGACCAACTCGCCGATTTCTTCCACCGTTGTGGAGCAACTTGCCGAGTTCTTCCGCCGAAAGACCCTTAGAAAATTTTTTGAACCAACTCGCCTAGTCCTTCCACCCTTGCAGACCAACTCGTCGAGTTCTTCCGCCGTTGCAGACCAACTTGCCGATTTCTTCTACCGAAAGACACTTAGAAAATTTTTGAAAATTTTCTTCCTTTCCCCGGGCATTCCGCAACTCCGTTCGTGCAACTTTTCCAATTTCGCTAAATGTGTTGGTTTCACTCAACGACTTTTGCCGCCGTTTTGGGCCAACTCGCCAAGATTCGCTGGTAAATTTTTTGGCCGAAAACTCATAGACACTTAGAAAAAATTTGAAAATTTAAAACTTTTCTTAATGCTCTGTGTTGGGCAGGAAGCATACTTACCTTTGCAATTGTGATAGGTAGCCCATGAAGGCCCAATACCGCAACCAGCAGCTCTGATACCATTTTGTAACATACCCACCATCTATCCAAGGAAAGGAAGGGTACATGACGGCAATCTCTGGGGCATTTCATAAGACTCAGCACACTCATTAGAATCATATGAAATAAATCATTGTGTGCAGATGTAAGACAAATCAATTACGCGTAATGAAATTAAACTATCCACACACATTACTCATGCATACAACATATCAACAGTCATCAAATTAATAGAGTGTAGAAGTAAATACATAGACAGAAAACCACTTATCTCCATTTTGCAACTGTTCCAAACAACTAGCTATGTCGCTGCAACGTTCCACCCAACCATAAGCCAGTTGTGTTCATCAATCTATTAACACAACTGCCACCCCCGAGCTAGGTATGATTCTTACAAGGAAAAGGGGACATTCCAGCTCATTCACAACCAATTACTCATTTCATCTCCACCAAGCCAGTCCACAGCTGGGTTTGTCAGGATACATTTGAACCCTAGAGACTTACACTCAAGCTCAAGAAAAAGCAATGGATTTACCAATAGGATGGCCATGGGTTTGGGCTTTCCCAAATCGTTTCCATCCAAAAATGAATTATGGGATGGGGAAAACATTCACAGGGAGGAAAACGTCTTCTCCCCAACTCTCTCAGCATTTAACAGCAAAAACGGTCCCTATAGAACCCCAATTCCATTCCCCTTCTTCCCACTGGTATACAATACAGAAACTCCCTTTCTCAGTTCGGAGAATGATGGAAAACACCTCAAACATGGCTGGAAAATGCCTAGGTAGCTCCAAACTAGTGAGGGAGGAAGACTGGTTGATGGATAATGGATTGGGGGAGAAATTCATGGCTCTTTTCTTGCCCCAGAAGCAAAACGCGATTTCCCATGCAGGGTGGCTTTCCCATACTCGAATTTGGATAGCCATACCTCTCATTCCCCAAGGGATTAACTACCCCAACCAAATCTTGGGAGAAATCAATGATTGGGTACAAAAGTCAACATGGGTAGTTGAGAGTTTGATGGGTTCTCTCATTGACACTTGGCTTGACTTGATTGGCTCCAAGGGTTTGAATATTTCCCTCCCAATTCCTTGTAAAATCATGCCCCCATCTCTTGTTGCATCGCATAGCTAGTTGTGGGTATTTTATTAAAAATGCATATTTACATGATGTTTGAATTTCCAACGTGCCTGGTTAGCACGCGAACCGTACGCATCAATAAATCGATGGCACGGCCTTCGCCTTGAGCTCCTCACCATGATTTCATAACAATATTACATCATTTACAATTTTAATTCCATGGGGTTAAGATGGGGACGTTACAGACAAGATAGTCTTAATGGGAGCCATTAAAAATCCATCCAAAGACCATTGTCTAAATGTTGGAGACTCAAGGAATTCGACCAACTCACCGAGTTCTTCTGCCGTTGCGGACCAACTTGCCAAGTTCTTCCACCGAAAGACACTTAGAAAAATTTTAAAATTTTTCTTCCTTTCCTCGGGCATTCCGCAACTCCGTCGGCCCAACTCACCCAATTTCGCCGAATCTATCGGCTTCACTCAGTGGGTTCTGCCCATATTTCGGGCCAACTCGATGAGATTCGCTGGTAAAGTTTTTGGCAAAAAACTCATAGACACTTAGAAAAATTTTGAAAATTTGAAACTTTTCTTAATGGTCTGTGCTGAGCAGGAAGCATACTTACCTTTGCAATTGTTATAGGTAGTCCATGAAGGCCCAATGCTGCAACCAGCAGATCTGATACCATTTTGTAACATACCCACCATCTATCCAAGGCAAGGAAGGGTACATCATAGCAATCTCTGGGGCATTTCATAAGACTCATCCCACTCATTAGAATCATATGAAATAAATCATTGTGTGCAGATGTAAAATAAATCAATTACACATAGCGGAATTAAACTATCCACACACATTACTCATGCATACAACATATCAACAGTCATCAAATTAATACAGTGTAGAAGTAAATACATATATAGAAAAACACTTATCTCTATTTTGCAACTGTCCCAAACAACTAGCTATGTCGCTGCAACATTCCACCCAACCATAGGCCAGTTGTGTTCATCAATCTATCAACACAACTACCACCCCCGAGCTGGGCATGATTCTTACAAGGAAAAGGGGACATTCCAGCTCATTCACAACCAATTACTCATTTCATCTCCGCCAAGCCAGTCCACAACTGGGTTTAATAGGCTACATTTGAACCCTGGAGACTTACACTCAAGCTCAAGCCAAAGCAATGGATTTACCAACAGGATGGCCATGGGTTTGGGCTTTCCCCAAATCTTTTCCATCCAAAAGCGAATTATGGGATGGGGAAAAACATTCACAGGGAGGTATATGTCTTCTCCCCAACTCTCTCAGCATTTAACAGCAAAAATGGTTTCTATGGAACCCCAATTCCATTCCCCTTCTTCCCACTGGTATACAATACAAAACCTCCCTTTCTCAGCTGGGAGAATGAAGGAAAACACCTCAAACATGGATGGGAAATGCCCAGGTAGCTCCAAACTAGTGAGGGAGGAAGACTTGTTGATGGATAATGGATTCGGGGAGAAATTCATGGATCTTTTCTTGCCCCAGAAGCAAAACGTGATTTCCCATGCAGGGTGGCCTTCCCATACTAGAATTTGGACAGTCATACCTCTCATTCCCCAAGGCATTAACTAGCTCAGCCAACTCTTGGGAGAAATCAATGATTGGGTACAAAAGTCAACATGGGTAGTTGAGGGTTTGATGGGTTCTCTCATTGACACTTGGCTTGACTTGATTGGCTCCAAGGGTTTGAATATTTCCCTCCCAATTCCTTGTAAAATCATGCCCCCATCTCTTGTTGCATTGCATAGCTAGTTGTGGGTATTTTATTAAAAATGCATATTTACATGATGTTTGAATTTCCAACGTGCCTGGTTAGCACGCGAACCGTATGCATCAATAAATCGATGGCACGGCCTTGGCATTGAGCTCCTCACCATGATTTCATAACAATATTACATCATTTACAATTTTAATTCCATGGGGTTACGATGGGGACGTTACAGACAAGATAGTCTTAATGGGAGCCATTAAAAATCCATCCAAATACCATTGTCTAAATGTTGGAGACTCAAGGAATTCGACCAACTCACCGAGTTCTTCTGTCGTTGCGGACCAACTTGCCAAGTTCTTCCACCGAAAGACACTTAGAAAAATTTTAAAATTTTTCTTCCTTTCCTCGGGCATTCCGCAACTCCGTCGGCCCAACTCACCCAATTTCGCCGAATCTGTCGGCTTCACTCAGTGGGTTCTGCCACTATTTCGGGCCAACTCGATGAGATTTGCTGGTAAAGTTTTTGGCAGAAAACTCATAGACACTTAGAAAAATTTTGAAAATTTGAAACTTTTCTTAACGGTCTGTGCTGAGCAGGAAGCATACTTACCTTTGCAATTGTTATAGGTAGCCCATGAAGGCCCAATGCTGCAACCAGCAGCTCTGATACCATTTTGTAACATACCCACCATCTATCCAAGGCAAGGAAGGGTACATCATAGCAATCTCTGGGGCATTTCATAAGACTCATCCCACTCATTAGAATCATATGAAATAAATCATTGTGTGCAGATGTAAACAAATCAATTACACACATCGGAATTAAACTATCCACACACATTACTCATGCATACAACATATCAACAGTCATCAAATTAATACAGTGCAGAAGTAAATACATATATAGAAAAACACTTATCTCTATTTTGCAACTGTCCCAAACAACTAGCTATGTCGCTGCAACATTCCACCCAACCATAGGCCAGTTGTGTTCATCAATCTATCAACACAACTACCACCCCCGAGCTGGGCATGATTCTTACAAGGAAAATGGGACATTCCAGCTCATTCACAACCAATTACTCATTTCATCTCCGCCAAGCCAGTCCACAGCTGGGTTTACCAGGCTACATTTGAACCCTGGAGACTTACACTCAAGCTCAAAGCCAAAGCAATGGATTTACGAACAGGATGGCCATGGGTTTGGGCTTTCCCCAAATCTTTTCCATCCAAAAGCGAATTATGGGATGGGGAAAAACATTCACAGGGAGGTAAACGTCTTCTCCCCAACTCTTTCAGCATTTAACAGCAAAAATGGTTGCTATGGAACCCCAATTCCATTCCCCTTCTTCCCACTGGTATACAATACAGAACCTCCCTTTCTCAGCTGGGAGAATGAAGGAAACCACCTCAAACATGGATGGGAAACGCCCAGGTAGCTCCAAACTAGTGAGGGAGGAAGACTTGTTGATGGATAATGGATTGGGGGAGAAATTCATGGATCTTTTCTTGCCCCAGAAGCAAACGTGATTTCCCATGCAGGGTGGCCTTCCCATACTAGAATTTGGACAGTCATACCTCTCATTCCCCAAGGCATTAACTAGCTCAGCCAACTCTTGGGAGAAATCAATGATTGGGTACAAAAGTCAACATGGGTAGTTGAGCGTTTGATGGGTTCTCTCATTGACACTTGGCTTGACTTGATTGGCTCCAAGGGTTTGAATATTTCCCTCCCAATTCCTTGTAAAATCATGCCCCCATCTCTTGTTGCATTGCATAGCTAGTTGTGGGTATTTTATTAAAAATGCATATTTACATGATGTTTGAATTTCCAACGTGCCTGGTTAGCACGCGAACCGTATGCATCAATAAATCGATGGCACGGCCTTGGCCTTGAGCTCCTCACCATGATTTCATAACAATATTACATCATTTACAATTTTAATTCCATGGGGTTACGATGGGGACGTTACAGACAAGATAGTCTTAATGGGAGCCATTAAAAATCCATCCAAATACCATTGTCTAAATGTTGGAGACTCAAGGAATTCGACCAACTCACCGAGTTCTTCTGTCGTTGCGGACCAACTTGCCAAGTTCTTCCACCGAAAGACACTTAGAAAAATTTTAAAATTTTTCTTCCTTTCCTCGGGCATTCCGCAACTCCGTCGGCCCAACTCACCCAATTTCGCCGAATCTGTCGGCTTCACTCAGTGGGTTCTGCCACTATTTCGGGCCAACTCGATGAGATTTGCTGGTAAAGTTTTTGGCAGAAAACTCATAGACACTTAGAAAAATTTTGAAAATTTGAAACTTTTCTTAACGGTCTGTGCTGAGCAGGAAGCATACTTACCTTTGCAATTGTTATAGGTATCCCATGAAGGCCCAATGCTGCAACCAGCAGCTCTGATACCATTTTGTAACATACCCACCATCTATCCAAGGCAAGGAAGGGTACATCATAGCAATCTCTGGGGCATTTCATAAGACTCATCCCACTCATTAGAATCATATGAAATAAATCATTGTGTGCAGATGTAAACAAATCAATTACACACATCGGAATTAAACTATCCACACACATTACTCATGCATACAACATACCAACAGTCATCAAATTAATACAGTGCAGAAGTAAATACATATATAGAAAAACACTTATCTCTATTTTGCAACTGTCCCAAACAACTAGCTATGTCGCTGCAACATTCCACCCAACCATAGGCCAGTTGTGTTCATCAATCTATCAACACAACTACCACCCCCGAGCTGGGCATGATTCTTACAAGGAAAATGGGACATTCCAGCTCATTCACAACCAATTACTCATTTCATCTCCGCCAAGCCAGTCCACAGCTGGGTTTACCAGGCTACATTTGAACCCTGGAGACTTACACTCAAGCTCAAAGCCAAAGCAATGGATTTACGAACAGGATGGCCATGGGTTTGGGCTTTCCCCAAATCTTTTCCATCCAAAAGTGAATTATGGGATGGGGAAAAACATTCACAGGGAGGTAAACGTCTTCTCCCCAACTCTTTCAGCATTTAACAGCAAAAATGGTTGCTATGGAACCCCAATTCCATTCCCCTTCTTCCCACTGGTATACAATACAGAACCTCCCTTTCTCAGCTGGGAGAATGAAGGAAACCACCTCAAACATGGATGGGAAACGCCCAGGTAGCTCCAAACTAGTGAGGGAGGAAGACTTGTTGATGGATAATGGATTGGGGGAGAAATTCATGGATCTTTTCTTGCCCCAGAAGCAAAACGTGATTTCCCATGCAGGGTTGCCTTCCCATACTAGAATTTGGACAGTCATACCTCTCATTCCCCAAGGCATTAACTACCTCAGCCAACTCTTGGGAGAAATCAATGATTGGGTACAAAAGTCAACATGGGTAGTTGAGGGTTTGATGGGTTCTCTCATTGACACTTGGCTTGACTTGATTGGCTCCAAGGGTTTGAATATTTCCCTCCCAATTCCTTGTAAAATCATGCCCCCATCTCTTGTTACATTGCATAGCTAGTTGTGGGTATTTTATTAAAAATGCATATTTACATGATGTTTGAATTTCCAACGTGCCTGGTTAGCACGCGAACCGTATGCATCAATAAATCGATGGCACGGCCTTGGCCTTGAGCTCCTCACCATGATTTCATAACAATATTACATCATTTACAATTTTAATTCCATGGGGTTACGATGGGGACGTTACAGACAAGATAGTCTTAATGGGAGCCATTAAAAATCCATCCAAATACCATTGTCTAAATGTTGGAGACTCAAGGAATTCGACCAACTCACCGAGTTCTTCTGTCGTTGCGGACCAACTTGCCAAGTTCTTCCACCGAAAGACACTTAGAAAAATTTTAAATTTTTTCTTCCTTTCCTCGGGCATTCCGCAACTCCGTCGGCCCAACTTACCCAATTTTGCCGAATCTGTCGGCTTCACTCAGTGGGTTCTGCCACTATTTCGGACCAACTCAATGAGATTCGCTGGTAAAGTTTTTGGCAGAAAACTCATAGACACTTAGAAAAATTTTGAAAATTTGAAACTTTTCTTAACGGTCTGTGCTGAGCAGGAAGCATACTTACCTTTGCAATTGTTATAGGTAGCCCATGAAGGCCCAATGCTGCAACCAGCAGCTCTGATACCATTTTGTAACATACCCACCATCTATCCAAGGCAAGGAAGGGTACATCATAGCAATCTCTGGGGCATTTCATAAGACTCATCCCACTCATTAGAATCATATGAAATAAATCATTGTGTGCAGATGTAAACAAATCAATTACACACATCGGAATTAAACTATCCACACACATTACTCATGCATACAACATATCAACAGTCATCAAATTAATACAGTGCAGAAGTAAATACATATATAGAAAAACACTTATCTCTATTTTGCAACTATCCCAAACAACTAGCTACGTCGCTGCAACATTCCACCCAACCATAGGCCAGTTGTGTTCATCAATCTATCAACACAACTACCACCCCCGAGCTGGGCATGATTCTTACAAGGAAAATGGGACATTCCAGCTCATTCACAACCAATTACTCATTTCATCTCCGCCAAGCCAGTCCACAGCTGGGTTTATCAGGCTACATTTGAACCCTGGAGACTTACACTCAAGCTCAAAGCCAAAGCAATGGATTTACGAACAGGATGGCCATGGGTTTGGGCTTTCCCCAAATCTTTTCCATCCAAAAGCGAATTATGGGATGGGGAAAAACATTCACAGGGAGGTAAACGTCTTCTCCCCAACTCTTTCAGCATTTAACAGCAAAAATGGTTGCTATGGAACCCCAATTCCATTCCCCTTCTTCCCACTGGTATACAATACAGAACCTCCCTTTCTCAGCTGGGAGAATGAAGGAAACCACCTCAAACATGGATGGGAAACGCCCAGGTAGCTCCAAACTAGTGAGGGAGGAAGACTTGTTGATGGATAATGGATTGGGGGAGAAATTCATGGATCTTTTCTTGCCCCAGAAGCAAAACGTGATTTCCCATGCAGGGTGGCCTTCCCATACTAGAATTTGGACAGTCATACCTCTCATTCCCCAAGGCATTAACTACCTCATCCAACTCTTGGGAGAAATCAATGATTGGGTACAAAAGTCAACATGGGTAGTTGAGGGTTTGATGGGTTCTCTCATTGACACTTGGCTTGACTTGATTGGCTCCAAGGGTTTGAATATTTCCTTCCCAATTCCTTGTAAAATCATGCCCCCATCTCTTGTTGCATTGCATAGCTAGTTGTGGGTATTTTATTAAAAATGCATATTTACATGATGTTTGAATTTCCAACGTGCTTGGTTAGCACGCGAACCGTATGCATCAATAAATCGATGGCACGGCCTTGGCCTTGAGCTCCTCACCATGATTTCATAACAATATTACATCATTTACAATTTTAATTCCATGGGGTTACGATGGGGACGTTACAGACAAGATAGTCTTAATGGGAGCCATTAAAAATCCATCCAAATACCATTGTCTAAATGTTGGAGACTCAAGGAATTCGACCAACTCACCGAGTTCTTCTGTCGTTGCGGACCAACTTGCCAAGTTCTTCCACCGAAAGACACTTAGAAAAATTTTAAATTTTTTCTTCCTTTCCTCGGGCATTCCGCAACTCCGTCGGCCCAACTCACCCAATTTTGCCGAATCTGTCGGCTTCACTCAATGGGTTCTGCCACTATTTCGGGCCAACTCGATGAGATTCGCTGGTAAAGTTTTTGGCAGAAAACTCATAGACACTTAGAAAAATTTTGAAAATTTGAAACTTTTCTTAACGGTCTGTGCTGAGCAGGAAGCATACTTACCTTTGCAATTGTTATAGGTAGCCCATGAAGGCCCAATGCTGCAACCAGCAGCTCTGATACCATTTTGTAACATACCCACCATCTATCCAAGGCAAGGAAGGGTACATCATAGCAATCTCTGGGGCATTTCATAAGACTCATCCCACTCATTAGAATCATATGAAATAAATCATTGTGTGCAGATGTAAACAAATCAATTACACACAGCGGAATTAAACTATCCACACACATTACTCATGCATACAACATATCAACAGTCATCAAATTAATACAGTGCAGAAGTAAATACATATATAGAAAAACACTTATCTCTATTTTGCAACTGTCCCAAACAACTAGCTATGTCGCTGCAACATTCCACCCAACCATAGGCCAGTTGTGTTCATCAATCTATCAACACAACTACCACCCCCGAGCTGGGCATGATTCTTACAAGGAAAATGGGACATTCCAGCTCATTCACAACCAATTACTCATTTCATCTCCGCCAAGCCAGTCCACAGCTGGGTTTATCAGGCTACATTTGAACCCTGGAGACTTACACTCAAGCTCAAGCCAAAGCAATGGATTTACGAACAGGATGGCCATGGGTTTGGGCTTTCCCCAAATCTTTTCCATCCAAAAGCGAATTATGGGATGGGGAAAAACATTCACAGGGAGGTAAACGTCTTCTCCCCAACTCTTTCAGCATTTAACAGCAAAAATGGTTGCTATGGAACCCCAATTCCATTCCCCTTCTTCCCACTGGTATACAATACAGAACCTCCCTTTCTCAGCTGGGAGAATGAAGGAAACCACCTCAAACATGGATGGGAAACGCCCAGGTAGCTCCAAACTAGTGAGGGAGGAAGACTTGTTGATGGATAATGGATTGGGGGAGAAATTCATGGATCTTTTCTTTCCCCAGAAGCAAAACGTGATTTCCCATGCAGGGTGGCCTTCCCATACTAGAATTTGGACAGTCATACCTCTCATTCCCCAAGGCATTAACTACCTCAGCCAACTCTTGGGAGAAATCAATGATTGGGTACAAAAGTCAACATGGGTAGTTGAGGGTTTGATGGGTTCTCTCATTGACACTTGGCTTGACTTGATTGGTTCCAAGGGTTTGAATATTTCCCTCCCAATTCCTTGTAAAATCATGCCCCCATCTCTTGTTGCATTGCATAGCTAGTTGTGGGTATTTTATTAAAAATGCATATTTACATGATGTTTGAATTTCCAACGTGCCTAGCTAGCACGCGAACCATACGCATCAATAAATCGATGGCGGGGCCTTGGCCTTGATCTCCTCACCATGATTTCATAACAATATTACATCATTTACAATTTAAATTCCATGGGGTTAAGATGGGGACATTACAGACAAGTTGGTCTTAGTGGGAGCCATTAAAAATCCATCCAAAGACCATTGTCTAAATGTTGGAGCCTCAAGGAATTTGACCAACTCGCCGAGTTCTTCCACCATTGCGGACCAACTTGCCGAGTTCTTCCGCCGAAAGACACTTAGAAAAATTTTGAAATTTTTCTTCCTTTCCCCGGGCATTCCACAACTCCGTCGGCGCAACTCAGCCAATTTCGCCGAATTTGTCGACTTCACTAAGTGGGTTTTGCCGTTGTTTCGGGGCAACTTGCCGAGATTCGTCGATAAAGTTTTTGGCAGAAAACTCATAGACACTTAGAAAAATTTTGAAAATTTGAAACTTTTCTTAACGATCTATGCTGTGCAGGAAGCATACTTACCTTTCCAATGGTGATAGGTATCCCATGAAGGTCCAATGTTGCAACCAACAACTCTGATACCATTTTGTAACATACCCACCATCTACCCAAGGAAAGGAAGGGTACATCATGGCAATCTCTGGGGTATTTCATAAGACTCGACCCACTCATTAGAATCATATGAAATAAATCATTGTGTGCAGATGTAAAACAAATCAATTACACACAGCGAAATTAAACTATTCACACAAATTACTCATGCATACAACATATCAACAATCATCAAATTAATACAGTGCAAAAGTAAATACATAGACAAAAAAACAGTTATCTCCATTTTGCAACTGTCCCAAACAACTAGCTATGTCGCTGCAACGTTCCACCCAACGATAGGCCAGTTGTGTTCATCAATCTATCAACACAACTACCGGCCCCAAGCTGGGCATGATTCTTACAAGGAAAAGGGGACATTCCAACTCATTCACAACCAATTACTCATTTCATCTTAGCCAAGCTAGTCCACAGCTGGGTTTATCAGGCTACATTTGAACCCTGGAGACTTACACTCAAGCTCAAGCCAAAGCAATGGATTTACCAACAGGATGGCCATGGGTTTGGGCTTTCCCCAAATCGTTTCCATCCAAAAATGAATTATGGGATGGGGAAAAACATTCACAGGGAGGAAAACGTCTTCTCCCCAACTCTCTCAGCATTTAACAGCAAAAACGGTCCCTATGGAACCCCAATTCCATTCCCCTTCTTCCCACTGGTATACAATATAGAAACTCCCTTTCTCAGCTGGGAGAATGAAGGAAAACACCTCAAACATGGCTAGAAAATGCCTAGGTAGCTCCAAACTAGTGAGGGAGGAAGACTGGTTAATGGATAATGGCTTGGGGGAGAAATTCATGCTTCTTTTCTTGCACCAGAAAAAATGGATGTACAAACTGCTGAAATCTTAGAGGTGATATCTTAGATGTAAAGTCAAAGTAATATATATCATACTGAATGCCACAATCGCCTAGGGTCTTCTACACAAGTCTTCGACGGTGCAAGTCCCATCAAGTGAATAAAGGAGTTGGGGTCGAACCTGATGAGACATCGTCTGATTACCAGTTAATGATGTATACCGTTAACAGACGCGAGATGACCCACCAATAATGAAAATGGGCATCAAGGCACAAAGCACAATCATCAGAGTGTGAATAAATGGGTTGAAGTCGAACACTAGGATGAATCCATCGATCAGGGGACATTGATGTATTCTAAAAACTGTTGATGGCGAGAGAACCTACCACTAATGACTGCAAGCCTCAAGGTACTCAAATGAACTCTAAGCCTCAAGTCCCAGAATAGATGAGTTGAAGTCGACGGAACAAGACTTGTTGGAAGGAGGGCATTAAGGCATCCCCCATCAACTAGCACGAGGTACCAGCAATGCTGAAAGATTTGGAAGATCTCAAGTGAAACGGATTGACTCAATAAGGATGGCCGACATGCAATAGTCAAGAGAACTGAGGCATGGCCAACACTGGTTCAGGACTTCCTTTGAACAAGAGCATGAGCAGATGTATAGACTTAGGTAGCATAGACTCAACAGAAACTGTGCAATGCAGGAGGCATTACAAAGGGCTCCATATTGACTGGAAGCTTAACCAATCGATGGAGAAAACTGAGAAACAAGTACAACTCCTAAGGCCCAACTATAGTCCTGACTCATAATGTACGGAGTGGAATGAATGCTCTATTCAAAGGCGACACAACAGCTACCAACAAGAAATAGTGACCATAATCCCATCCATCTTTTTGGAATATTTGACTTTTTTGGTCTTTTTCATATTTGGGAAAAGCTTGAAAAAGAATAAAATTGCTTATAGTACAACAAGTGAGGGAATGAGTGTCAAATAGCTAGCAGACTAGTCCCAAGCTGTGGAACATACCTATGCTCAATGAAAGGAAGTGTGTGCAGAATGTGGACACTCAGGGGTATGTTCCCTCAGGGTCAAAGGGTCATCAAATTGTGAAGGGAAAATATATAAGCTTTGCAGGGCTCGACAGGGGAAAATTGCTCAGGCACCAAACTAACAACTGACTAAGTGGGAGTCGGCACAATGCTCAAGCGTCAAGCAGGATGATGCAATGCAATCACAACATGATATAACTGAGAAGTCCTTTTTCGTAAAGTTAGTCTCCTCACCCGAAAAAGTGTAAAACAATGAGAAAATAACTCTTCTAATCACGTATGACTAGAGTATACCTTTTTCGTAATTAATCCACAAAGGTCCGGAAAATGGGTAAAATTATACCTAAGTGGATGTCACTTCAAATCCTTTAACGAGTTTGAAATAACAAGTATACTCGGAAATCTTGTTTGATTTTGAAAAAGTCTAACAAGGGCTTAAAAAAGACTTATAAAAATCGTTTCCGTAAAAGTAAACTCGTGACCTCCTTAATGTTTTTAACGAGCTCAAAGGAGATATGGAAGAATGCTCATAAAGAGAGCAGACGAGTGTCAGGGACATGCAAGACTAGCTCCAAGTGCATGGGACAAAGCTATGCATAATGCAAGGAACATGAGCAAGATAAGGACACTCAGGGGGTGTCTGCGAATTTAGATAGCAATAGGTTCAAATGCATCATAACAATGGGCAGGCCTAAAACTATATGCAAGGTTCTGAATATTCCTACCATGGCCGAAGAAAATGTCGAAAAAGACCAGTAAGCAAGTATAAGTCCAGCTAAAGATCCTATCTCCAAGAAACATAAGTACCAAGGTCATCTCTAAAATGTACGTAAAGAAAAATCCGATACAAGTCACTGTGGTAGAAACATTTTCAACTTCACTATTGTTAACCTTAGACATAACACAGGTAGAGCTAACCACTGAAGGTGCCATAGTACCAATACCCGAGGGATCAAAATGATCATCTTCAAAATGAAGAGCAAAGCTAAAGGATGTGAACAAATCTGCAGTGGCAAATTCATCATCACAGGAGTTGGAAATTCTAGAATTAGAATCGAACTCATGAGGATCGTCGATTTGCGGATATATAGGAGAGCTCAAAGACTCATCAAACTCAAACATCAGATCAGGGCTAGATGAGACTGTGAATGGATCCAAATCCAAATGGATGGCAGGTTTTATTATAGGCTCATCTTGTTCAATAAGAGTGAGGGTGGGAAGGGAATGAGATCTATGATAGAAATCCTCCCAAGGATCATTATTACCATGCATGGACTCGATAAAATATTCATCCGAAGGTAGCGTACCATCAAGGAATCCATGTGAACAAGATGAGTTGACTGCCCAAACTGGCAGCGTAACGGGATGTTCTTCAACTATCTAGGAAGAAGAGAGATACGGATCTGCTGTGGTTTGTTGGATGTGATCGTAAGTGAGCTCCGCTACAGATAAGGGCATACACATCCCAACGTGCACAATGTCTCCAGACATAGAATTCACGGATGGAAAAATCCATGGATCGATACAATAGGATGTCCATAATGGCATACTATTCGAAGGAGGAGGCGCATTGTCGGAAATGGTTCCGATAAAATTCACAGGTCCATAATGGTTAAAAGTTTCCATCAATGAGGGGTACATTCCAACACCTATGTTCCCAGTTGCCGGCTGAGAATCAGAAACTTGTAGGACTACAGATCCCATAGATGCTGTGGAAGGAGTGCCAACATAATCCAGTTGATCGATCGTCACAATCTTTCCTTCATGGGGAAAGCAAATAACTCAAAATACAGTAGACGCGACAGCCTTCATAGCATACATCCAGTTCCGACCCAGTAAAAGGTTGTAGTTGATGGGCGCATCAACCACTTCGACTTCAATAGGCACGTACTTACCTCCCAAGGAGACAACAAGGGAAGGGATAATTCCATGCGGCGTGAAAGATCTACCATCGAATGCAGTGAGTGTAGTTCTAGACGCGAGTAAGGGAGGAGAGCCAAAGAGCTTTCCAACAAGTTAGCGACAGTACTGACGCAGAAGCACCTTCATCCACCATAGTACGTTTGACGAAGCTCTTACGGAAAACCACCTGGATTTGAAAAGCCACGTGGTAAGGTAAGCGAGGCTAGACATCCGTAGTATCGAACTTGATCACACTAGGACTTCCCCCATCTTGAACTCTTAATGCACTCAAAAGGGCATGCTTCTGAGAAGGACAAGCTTGCAAAACTTCAAGAGCCGACATGGCACACAGAGTTTGGCCCAAATCTTCTATGATGGAGTAGTTCTGGGTGGCTCAAGCATTAGGATTACGCATGAAGCGCTTGAGAACACCTTTCGGTATCCACGACATAATGGAAGGCTTCTCGATATGCAAGGAATTATCAGGAGGAGGGGGAGGCTCATTCCCCAAATTCGGTTGTGGTGCACCATAATCACGTTGACGAGTAGCAACACAAACCTCCGACTGAACCATATGCACACATCCATCGCCACTAGTATTGGAAGAAGACGTTTCCATTTCATTAGTACCATAACCAGTGGTGGGAGCATGCGAAGCCATATTTTGATGATGAGGAAGGGGATCCTTCAACACAGCTGGGCTATGTGCCAAATGTTTCAATGCTTCTTCAATTCGAGGACATAAGTGAGTAAGATGATCCTCTCCACAAAGCATGCAAGGGAATTTCACCTTACACCTAGGTTTACGATCCTCACTAGCATTACCGCCTTCCCGAGGAGGGTTGGCATTCTCTTTACGAGGAGTATTACGATTTCTATTGTTGTTACTTCCATTGTTTCCACCCCTACGATTATTTCTCCCCTTTTTCTTTCCACCAGGTTGCTAGTTACCCAACGGTTTCGTTGATTGCACATTGTGTACATCAGACGACGGAGTGGAAGTGGACAAGGTGTGAACCTATCCGAGTGTAGACATTTAGCGACAAATTTTGCATTTGATTAGCTGCCAAGTCTACAGGGCGAGTGCATGCGGACCCCACGATGCCATCGACATGTGGTCCAGGAACTGACATGGGCTCATGTCTTGTTCTCGGTGCGTCAAGAATAATGTCATACAAAATGCCAGACTGAGAATAAAGTAGATCTAATTATTGGACTTTCAAGATAACTTGTTCCTCAATCACAATGCCAGACATCAAAACATCCTTAGCAATGTTGTTGAATATTGTAACTTCTAAGAATATTATATTTGTACATTATTTATTCCGGAGATGTTCCATCCCTCCGAGGTGATTCTATTATGTATCCGGAGATGTTTATTCCTCCGAGGAGTTGTGGAAACTAGGGTTATTAGACCCACCATGTGGGGGTCGGCCCAGTCAGTTATAATAGGGTATTTAACCTAATGGTTAAATACGAGCCTACATGTACTTGTGTAAAATATATGTCAGAGTAGTGTATAAATAGAGGAGGTGTGTTCCTCATTTGACACACTTACACACTTGAAAAGAGGAGCACTTGTCTGGGAGATTTGCTAAGAAGGATTAGAAGGAGGGAGCACATCTTGTATTTTGGTTTATCATCTTATTGAGGAAAGCTTTGCTGGGTTTTCTACCCCATGAGGGTTTCCTAGGATAAATCTGTGTCTCTTGTGTTTATGCTATGCTTGTTGTTTCTTCAGTGATCCTGTATATGCTATTATTGTGAAATAGAATGTAATGCTGCTATTTTCTATCTTAACATATTGAATTTTAACATGGTATCAGAGCTAACCTGAAGGAAGAGAAGGTATGGCACTTACGACACTTGCTTTACTTACGACAATTTGAAGGTTAGGGTTTTACATAGAAAAAACTAGTCATCGTGGAACTTTTGCTATAAATCCATTTCTGCGAAGGTTCAGGGTCTGAAAAGCTTACAGGTCGAAGATAACATCCCCAGGTACCTTGTGTCTAATGGGCACCCTCAGGTTCGTTGTACTTTATGAGTTATGATCAGTACAAGTTAGGGTTTCTGGCTCTTCCAGATCTCAGTCAAAATCAGGTGACCTTGGAAAAAAGGTCATAACTTGGGCTAGGAAGCTCCAAATGAAATTTCGTAAAAAGTGACAGGTAGTATACAGACTTTACTATCTCAAAAAACGTTTTCATAGGCCGAAGGTGAACCAGTGACACGTGTCACTCCGTACAAGTTCGCTCTCCTATTTTATCCCATAAACAAGTCACGTTGCGACACTAGGCATAACTCTCTCTCAGAAAATCCAATTGAGGTCAGACCTATCAGGATGGAAAGATGACAGCTTAGGATACTGTAGAAAAAATTTTCAGAACCTGTGGAGCAAAATTTTCAGAGTTATAGCAGAAGCAATTAGGTGCATATTTCTGTCAAAACATAATTATTTTTAGCACCTTTATTCATGGCTTCCGGAATTTAGGGTTTCGGAGAAAGTTGGAATTTTTTGAAGTCTGTGACCACGGCTGGAAGCTCCTCAGAAAAATAAGAGTTTAGAGCCTTGGATCGAACCTTTTGATTGGACAGAAGGGTGGGCTTCATCAAACCCTAGTTCGGGTTCCTGTCCAGAAGATCCAGAAGTTTCGAAGGCAATTTTGAGGGGTCAAATTTTGGAGATTTCAAAATTGAAGAATGCTAGGTTGATCAGCTCAGCAAGACACATTCTTCCATCCATTCAGAAGTATGAAATTCAAAGATTGAATTTTTAGGGTTCTCTAGCAAACCCTAATCAAGCTCCAGATCAAGTTTTAGGGGGAGTTGAGGCTAAGGCCTTACATAAGAAGACTACAAAAAGTCTCGACAGGTATGACTTAAGGAGGTTCAGGTATGCCTTGAAATCGGATTCTTGATTAAATTCATAATGTGTTTGTCTTCATGTTATTTATTAGTACAATCTTGATTAATGTTATTAATTGTCTTATCACCCTAGTAACAATATGAATGCATGTGAATGATGAAAGACATTCATTGATTAGGGCTATATGATTGTACTTATGCATTATGGTGTTGTGTGAGGTTGATGTTGTCTGCTAACAAGACACAGGTACATTACAAAAGACAAATCAAGTTCCATGACCATGACAACATGAAGACAAAGACTCACCAGGTATGTATGACTTTGTTATATTATGTTTAACCTACGAGACATGCAGGTTCTAGCTCAGGATCTCTAAATCATTGAAGAGATTGTTTAGATATGTTGTACATAACTAAGCAGGTATACTAATCCAGGTATGTTTTCCTATGTCATGTTAGAATCTTACCTTGTGTAAGTATACTTGGTATGATTGGTTAGTAATCAAGGGTTTATGCATATTATGTCTCTTATCTTGGTTGATGATTTAACTAACTAGATCAAACAAGAATATGCATGAGTAAAAGAAGACTTCCTTGAAACCCTGAATACTAATGATCATGACTGTACATATTCAACATTATTTAGAATTAGAATGTTTTGATAATATTGAGAATATACTAATGAATCTATGTTTGTGTATGAGATCATGAGGATGACACTAGTGTACACTTGAGCATGCACAGTGGTACAGAATGAATAGAAGTTCAGAAGACATACAGAAGATCAAGCGGGAGGCAACCACACAAACATAAAAGATAAGTATTTGAGTTGTTATTAGAAATAGTAAATGATATTGCTTGTATGCATATTTGTATTCCTAGAATATATCATGCTGAGTGTAAGCATTCATAAAGCATTGAACAGTATACTACTAATATGCATATGATTGGTAAGTTGGACAAACATTCCATTGTTGCTTGTCTAGAATGAAACCTCTTTGCTGACATGCTGAGAGCTGTGCACACTCTCGATAGTATGTTCTGGTAGAGATGGAAGGCATGTAGATAACCACTGTATGCATACAGGATATGGGAAAGTGTTGTGCCAAAGTATTGGTCAAAATAGTTGCATAACTATGTAAATGATATCTGTATGCATAATAGGTTATCATGTCAATATGATTTGATGATTATGAAGTATTACTAATCATGTACTTAATTTTGATTTGTAGGAAAGATCATGATGAATGATGAACTCTGAACAAGCGATGGATGTTCAACAAAAGATTTACAAATCAAACACACTATAGAAAGCTTGTGGTTAAGAGATTCTCTTAGAAAGAGGAAGAGAATCATGATGAGATGTTTTGCTCCAAGGGACTAGATAAGACCATTCTCTTAATAATGTAATCAGGTTCTGTATGGGTTCCCAGGATCGGTAGTCAATTGATGAGCTTAATGATCATCATGGGTGATGTGGATCTCAACCTTTGCTACAAGGTTGAATATGGGTTCTATACACATATGACATGGATGCAAGAAGGAACTCACCACAGAGTTCGAATGATTTTGAGGCTCATATTAGTAGACCCATCTGACGAGAGATGGCACAGATAGATATGCAGAAGATCACTCAATGTTGAGTGTGAATAATGGACAATTGATAGCTTCATGACAAAGCTTGGGCTTTACCAGAAGTAAAATTGTTCCTAACCTTTACCTTAAGGTTGTGGATGATGAACCTATCATACCATTATTGTATGACGATGATCTCTTTCTGACAAGGAATGAGAAACAGGTCATGAAAATGGCTGCAGAAATGAAAATGAAAGATATCGGATTAATGCACTACTTCTTAGGTCTAGAAGTATGACAAGATCCAAAAGGAATCTTTTAATTCAAGGTAAGTATGCTGTGAAGTTTCTAAAAAGATTTGATATGTTGGAGTATAAAACCATGGCCACTCCCATGGAATCCAACTTGAATTTGTTAGTTAATGACTCATCGTATTTAGTGGACCTAACCTTATATAGACAAATCATTGGGTCATTGATGTATTTAACAAATACTAGGCTAGATATATGCTTTGCTGCAAATACCCTAATTTAGTATCTAGTAGAACCTAGAAAGGTTCACTTAATAACTACAAAGCATGTAGTGAGGTACCTAAAAGGTACATTAGATTTTGGTCTATATTATCTTGGAGGTCATGAACACCGTTTACATGGTTACTCAGATTCTGATTGGGTAGGAAGTGCCTCAGACAGAAAGAGTACATCAGGTGGATGTTATAGTCTTGAATCTGCCATGATCTCATGGTTTAGCAAGGAACAATCTAATGTGGCTCTCAGTACTGCTGAAGCAGAATATATATATAGCTGTCTGCTCTGCCAACTGTGAAGCAGTGTGGCTTCAGAAGCTATTATATGAAGTGTTTGACTTAGAAATGAATTCCACTATGATTATATGTGACATTCAAAACTGCATCAAGATAGAAAATCTTGTATTCAACGATAAGTCAAAAACACATAGAGATCCGATACTTCTATATACGAGATATGGTGCAGAGAGGAGCTATCAAGCTCGAGTATATAATCATTGAGGATCAGATTGCTAATATCTTGACTAAACCTCTGTCTTGAGTAAAGTTTGAATACTTCCGAGACAAGCTTGGTATAGTCCAGAAGGACCCTCCTCGAAGGGGGGAGTAGCATAGTATCTGATAACAAGTCTGTCTCATCAATGATGAGGTTACCTATTTACTGCACCTAGTTACTTAGAATTATTTAGATTTAGGAATCTTATATTTTTTCTTTTGATGATAGATGTATACATGATTTTGATGATAGATGTTATGCATGATTTTGATGATGAGGATACATGTTTTGTTATACATGTTTTGATGATGAGGATACATGTTTTGTTATACATGTTTTGATGATGAGGATACATGTTTTGTTATACATGTTTTGATGATGAGGATACATGATTGACTCATGTTTTGATGAAGTTATTGGTAAACATGTGAGGGGATTGGATCATCCCTGGACTTTAGTCCAAAAGAAGAGCCGTAGACATATGTCTTCGAGAATGAAGTCCTTGGTGGACTTGAGGGGATTGGATCATCCCTGGACTTCAGTCCTAAAGAGAGCCATAGACGTATGTCTTCGAGAATGAAGTCCTTGGTGGACTTGAGGGGATTGGATCATCCCTGGACTTCAGTCCTAAAGAGAGTCGTAGACGTATGTCTTCGAGAATAAAGTCCTTGGTGGACTTGAGGGGATTGGATCATCCCTGGACTTCAGTCCGAAAGAAGAGACGTAGACATATGTCTTCGAGAATGAAGTTCTTGGTGAACATGTGAGGGGATTGGATCATCCCTGGACTTCAGTCCGAAAGAAGAGCCGTAGATGTATGTCTTCGAGAATGAAGTTCTTGGTGAACATGTGAGGGGATTGGATCATCCCTGGACTTCAGTCCTAAAGAGAGCTATAGACATATGTCTTCGAGAATGAAGTCCTTGGTGGACTTGAGGGGATTGGATCATCCCTGGACTTCAGTCCTAAAGAGAGCCATAGACATGATGTCTCTGAGAACAAAATCCTAAATGAACATGTAAGGGGATTGGATCATCCTCGGACTTTGGTCCTGTGAATTGAACCGTAGACATGACGTCTCCGAGAATTGAATAGGACTGGATCATCCCTGAGCTTCGGTTCAAAAGGTACATGATAGGACTGGATCATCCCTGAGCTTTGGTTCAAAAGCTACATGATAGGACTGGATCGTCCCTGGACCTCGGTTCAAAATGTACATGACAAATCATAGAATTGTTCTAGGTTACATCCAGCATGAAACAGGGTTGGCTCTGTAGATATGATACATCCAACATGAAATAGGGCTGGCTCTTTAGATGTGATACATCCAGCATGAAACAGGGCTGGCTCTGTAGATATGATACATCCAGCATGAAACAGGGCTGGCTCTGTAGATATGATACATCCAACATGAAACAGGTCTGGCTCTGTAGATGTGATACATCCAGCATGAAACAGGGCTGGCTCTGTAGATGTGATACATCCAGCATGAAACAGGGCTGGCTCTGTAGATGTGATACATCCACCATGAAACAGGGTTGGCTCTGTAGATATGATACATCCAGCATGAAACAGGGCTGGCTCTGTAGATGTGATACATCCAGCATGAAACAGGGCTGGCTCTGTAGATATGATACATCCAGCATGAAACAGGGCTGGCTCTGTAGATGTGATACATCCAACATGAAACAGGGCTGGCTCTGTAGATGTGATACATCCAGCATGAAACAGGGCTGGCTCTGTAGATGTGACACATCCAGTATGAAAAAGGACTTGCTCTGTGGTGGTAAATCCTAGATCTGATCTAGGTCACATCCAGTATGAAAAAGGACTGGCACTGTGGTTGGGATTGGATTGTCCCTAGACATGAGACTTGTCTTAAAGAGATAAGGATTGATCATCCTGGAACTTGATCTGGATTGCATCATCCATGGACCTATGTCCTAAAGAGAGCAGGATTGATCATCCTGTAATATGATCGTGTGATGACGATGCTGCCGATCATGTGATGACGATGCTGATCGTATGATGACGATGCTGATCGTGTGATGACGATGCTGCCGATCGTGTGATGATGATGCTGATCGTATGATGACGATGCTGATCGTGTGATGACAATGTTGTCGATCGTGTGATGACGATGTTGATCATATTATGACGATGCTGCTGATTGTGTGATGACGATGTTGATCGTATGATGACGATGCTGATCGTATGATGACGATGCTGCTGATCGTGTGATGACGATGTTGATGATCGTATGATGACGATGCTGATGATCGTGTGATGATGATGCTGATGATCATGTGATGACGATGCTGATGATTGTGTGATGACGATGCTAATGATCGTGTGATGATGATGTTGATGATCGTGTGATGACGATGCTGATGATCGTGTGATCGTGTGATGACGATGATGATGACGATGCTGATGATCGAGTAATATCAACTCTGATGAGGTTGATGTTCCAGTAACTAGTTGAGTTACTGATGATGATGAATTGAAGAAAGCTTCTGATGATATATAGATGATGTAGTCAATGACTCCTTTCTCCTGCAGATGTTGTTATAATATCCTTCTCGTTAAGGGGGAGTGTTGAATATTGTAACTTCTAAGAATATTATATTTGTACATTATTTATTCCGGAGATGTTCCATCCCTCCGAGGTGATTCTATTATGTATCCAGAGATGTTTATTCCTATGAGGAGTTGTGGCAACTAGGGTTATTAGACCCACCATGTGGGGGTTGGCCCAGTCAGTTATAATAGGGTATTTAACCTAATGGTTAAATACGAGCCTACATGTACCTGTGTAAAATATATGTTAGAGTAGTGTATAAATAGAGGAGGTGTGTTCCTCATTTGACACACTTACACACTTGAAAAGAGGAGCACTTGTCTGGGAGATTTGCTAAGGAGGATTAGAAGGAGGGAGCACATCTTGTATTTTGGTTTATCATCTTATTGAGGAAAGCTTTGCTGGGTTTTCTACCCCATGAGGGTTTCCCAGGATAAATCTGTGTCTCTTGTGTTTATGCTATGCTTGTTGTTTCTTCAGTGATCCTGTATATGCTATTATTGTGAAATAGAATGTAATGCTGCTATTTTCTGTCTTAGCATATTGAATTTTAACAAATGTATGAAAGTAAAGACTTAAGGAACCATTCCAATGGGAACTCTGGAGGAATGTTGGCTTTCACTAATGTCTTCCGCCGATGTCACTCTTGAACATGGTCAGAAATATGTGTGGCCTTATTCTGATGGAAGGTGGACAACAACTCAGTACTAGTATCATAACGAACTGGAAACTGGAAATGGCCTAAGAAAACCAAATAAATCTCGTTGAATCTCCTATAGGTATTTCCTAGAAATTCCACATACCACTTCACGGCTGCCCCCATGAGGGTGTGTTGAAATAGGCGTAATTGAATGGAATCATGATTCAAACAGTTGGAGGAGCACCAAAGGTGAAACATCGTGACATGATCTCCTGGGTCCTCACCACCTTTCCCCTCAAACTTCAGAATGTCGGAAGGGAGCTTGGTAGGGATCGGAGGCCAAGTAGGGTCGTGACATACCGGATCATTCGTGAGCTTTGAAAGATCTGGGAGATTCAAGCGTGCAAGGAATGGGAGCTGAGGCTGGAAATCTTGATTATAGGCTCCCATAAAAGGTTGGTTAAAGGAAACTGTGTTATAAGATGGACCAAAAGCTCGACCATGAGGATTAAACTACTGATACTGAGGAACTGACGGCCCATAAGCTTTCCCATGGCCATAAGATTGATAACCTCCCCCTGGCTGACCCATTTGAGAGTAAGCAGGTATATGGGTGTTTTGAGCACCATATTGGGTTGATGGGTCATACTAGTGGCCAGCACTGACTGTGTTGTAGTAAGGGTTGCCCCCATGAGTATGGGGCATGTATGTACTATTCATAGTGAGAACCATGTTGTATTGACCGTAATGGTATGGTATGTTCCAACCCCCAACATTAGGATTAGCTTGAGCAGTCGTGTGGTGACCAACAGCATGAGAAGCATTCCTAAGTCCAATATGGGTGTGACCAATAGCAGGGTTGGTGGTGTGATGTCCTTGTGGATAGGAAATATTCCCACCCCCTACATTAGCATTACTAGTGGCGACGGTGGATGCAAAAGTATGTGGTATGTGTCCACCCCCATGGTTGGGAGGAACGGTATCATGTGCAAAAGTAGTCCTAGGTTGACGAGTAATGATGCGTTTATTGGGTTTTGGATGGTGAGACATGTTCCGAACAACATTTCGGCTAGGTTGTGTATTCCTAGGAGGTGGTCATGCTCCAACATAAGCATTTTTAGGAATCTGACCAATCCCCATACTATGTGAGTGGGTGGACAACGTAGTGCCCCCAGTGGGCATAGTATGGCTAACACTTTGACTAGTGCCAACCATAGTGGAAGGTTCGACAGTATTGTGACTAGGCATACCAAAAGAGAGTACGGTGGGGTCGATCATAGGTCTGGAATCATCATGAGTCTCAGGCCTCTCGTATCTAAAATCACGTGGAAATGAAGTAATGAAAGGCTCGTCCTGTTCTCCCCCCCTCGGGTAAGTCGGGCATTCCGTAAAGATAATTATTCAGATTCGAAGGATCAAACGGATCCCGATCAAGTGGATTAGGCCAAATAGAACTAGGTTGAGTCTCAGGTGGATCACCTCCCCAATCCTCATGAGGAGTATGGGGATCAGAAGTAAGGTCAACTCTACCCGAAGGAGTAGGAGGGTCTTTCCCAATATCAGGATGTGTAGCCATGTAATCTTCAACGTAAGTCTAGTATGAATCTGAAGACTCAGAGGGAGCCCTCCAGCGTCCCCTAGGAATACAGCATGTAACCTTGAGTGGATTTAAAACATCCAAATGATGGTACCAGCGGAGAGTAGGGATTCGCACCACGTTCTCTCCGGAGAGAGACACAGGGTCTCCTGAAGGCCAACTATCGATCAAAAAATAGTAAATCAAAAGCACACACCTAGAGAAACTACAACCAAGAGCAGACAAACAGAGTGGCTAAATGAGCTCCCGACACTAGAGCCGTTATGTCTCACCTAGGAGAGGCTTGAGACTCCCAAAATATAGCCGGAGGTAACAGAATCAGTTATAGAGACACCTAGGCTTCACTGTGTTGACAGGGTCAAGTCCACTACACGAACAAACTGTGTTGTCCAATCCCTATCTGACTCAGGACACAAACAGCATAACCATTGCAAGTACCCTATGCGGTACCTAAGTAAGGAAACTATGTTCACCACAATATAACCAATGCTTAGGGGGACAGTCGCAGGTGGGACCTGTCGTATGGGCAGGGTAGCTAAGGCTGAAGCACAAGAGGATGAACCTCTGATACCCCCAGATATGAACAAATCCTGGATATATCTCCCATGTTCAGCCGGTATCAGAGGGATATCTCCTCAACCAACCTCCTGTGACCTCATGCTTAACTGTGGATTGAGTAGAGCTTCTTGAACACCGATCTATACCATGGATTCCTCCACTCCCTGGTTAGACACCTAATGTTTCATCTAGTAGTCTTGGATTGTTAACTCACAATGATCTATTCCAAGACTCTAAACCTATGCTAGTTGGTTTACCCTATAAAATAAAAACAGTCTAATAAATTTTAATGATTAAGCGTTAATTTTAGTGGCTGTGATTACTCAAGGGATATGGTATTGAAACTAGTGATGTGTAGACTCAATAGTATGCAACACCGTCCAATCCTAGACTCATATATCCAATAAAACAATGACACTAATATGCACAGTCAACCAACAATTCTGAAATAAAGATGCAATCTTTTATCTTTTCGATGCACAAGAAGAACCTAAGATGAAGGCAACAAGCACTCAATGCAAGATGCAGTACATGAAAGTAAAATATTTTGTATTTTCGCTTATAAATGAGAAGGAAAATGAAAAAAACCAAATGAATGTTTTTGTATTTTTTCAATATAAATGAAATGAAAAAATGCAAGCAAAATCCTACTATTTAGTCGCTGAAGTGCCGAGAAGATCACTAAGACAACCCAACAGATCCTAAACAGCAAGACTCAGCCAAAGGAAAGAGCTCAAAAGGAAGAAACCAAGAGGCTAAAACCAAAGATTGGTAAAAAACCAAGAAGGCTCAACCAAGAGAAACGAAGAGATCCAGTCACAACCAAGGCATGAATCAGTCAAGAAAGAGGCCAACAAAGAGTTAGGAACCAACCAAACTCACCCAACAACAACCAACATCCATAAACCAACAAAAGCCGGAGTTACATGCTACTGTCGAAGGAAATCCTGTGCACATCCAAGCACTTGTAATCTGCAAATTAGTCTTGACAACCAATATCTAACAAGTACATGTGATATATAAATGGCATTAACATTATCAATAAAAATGATCCATAATATCATAAGCAAATGTAACCCAATGTATAATACATGACATTCACACCATGACTGGACGAGAATATGAGTATTTCTATTAATGAACAAGAAGAAGTACAAAGTGATACGACCTCTTGCTGGCAACCAATCTGAACCAAGATCTAGATTAATCCACTTGTGCATCCACCACTTCAATCCTCCATGAATGGCAAACTCAAACTGGAAAGGAGTTTGGAAGGTGAACATAACTGGTTCACAACTACAAGGATCAATGAGTGCAGACTCAAGATAGGGAAAAAATCCACTAGAGTGCCGTTACTATTCCCTTCTTCCTCCCGTCGATACGCCATATGTGCTCAATATATAGTCCTCTCAAAGGTAGGTGAAAGGACACATCGAGACGTTACTTAGGTAGATGGAGAGCCAAAGGTCACCCAATGACCGCTTTTTGGGAGTAAAAAGTAATTAATAGTGGTTTTTACCATTTTACTTGATACCCGTGGGCTATAGTGATGCAACTCGTGGGTACGCATGCTATAGTGATGCAACATGCGGGTAGGAACAAAAATAGGGCAAACTGGTATCTCTGAAGGATATAAGTGGATCTGAGTCATTGAAATGGATCCTACAGGCCAAAGAATGTTGATGCTCACAGGGTGGAAGATTTCTGTGTAACATCAACATGGTCACCAATTGTTAGTTTCCCATTGTGCCACATAATGCCCAATCATCGGCTGCCAACTCAACACCTACCACGTCATCATATGCCATGTGGCACTTTTGGATTGGTGTTATTGGGTGCCAACTCATTCATTTATGGGTGACATGTGTCATCCTCTCATGCTACCATGTCACCATGTTGATGTCAATAGGATGTTATCTTTGCCAATTCAGTGATATGATCATGCCACATGGCATCCCGTGGGGCTGGCACATGGGACCCCCCTTTTTCCAGTTTTACTTGTTTTGCCGAAAATTCAAAATGCAATAAATTTTGCATTTAGTGTCCCTTTTTTATGAAACTAGCATTGTCGGAAATCTCTAGAAGAGCCCTACATAATGGTGTACTTATTTTCAGCATTTGAATCCTTTAAAATTTGGTTATTTTGGGAGATCCACCTAGATCATTTCTTTCGGCACATCAATGTATACAAGACTCTCAAATATCCTCACATGTGAAATATCTAGTTTTTCACCAATGAACACTTCTTCAGGTGTCTTCTAATCCAAAATGGCATGAGGAATTCTATTTTCGATATATATTGTTGTACTGTTGGCCTCTTCCCATAATGAGGTATATGGGTCTTGATCATGCATCATGGCTTTTGCAGCCTCACATATGGTTCTATTCTTTCGGAAACCCCATTTTGTTGAGGGTTGTATGGTAGTGTTAACTTTACAAATTATTGCATCACTACAGAACTCATTAAATGCATGTGAATCAAATTCACCTCCATTTTCACATCTCAAAGCACTGATGTGCTTTCCTGTCTGATTCTCAACTAGGGATTTGAATTCCTGAAACTTGCTAAAGGTTTCACTCTTAGCCTTTAGGAAATAAATCCATGACTTTCTAGATGTCATCTATAAATAGTACATAATATAAATAGACACTCAGGGTGTTATCACTAGAGTTGGACCTAGACTACTAAGGTTCAAGCCTAGAGAAATCTTAATAGTATGTAAAGGATGGCTAGGAATGATAGTTTATAAACATGTAGAAAAGAACATAGATCAAGCTATAATACAGGACATGACTGCAGCAGATGTATCATATAACATACTGTAATATAAAGACCTACGACTATGAATTTATAAAGAGAATGGGATAAACTCTATTCAGATCCTTAAAAAACATGCACATCATCCATAAGAGTTCTGGTATAAAAATGAGATTATACAAAGATCAAATCATGTAAACATGCAACATTCATCAATTCAAATATTAAAACAAAACTCAGCGCATTCGATTATAATCATTTCAAAGTATTTCTTCATATCAAGGTAAACAAAAATACATGCATGAGGATCACAATAATAGTCTGATCTCCATATCTCTATCCAACCCCTTCACATGATTCCTTATTGTTTCTTATATACAAAAGTTTTCAAACTTGAAACAGTTTTACGATCCACTTTCTATGGACCCAAATATCCAAAAACAAACACTTTTTATTACATTAAAATAGCTTGAGTGTTCTTCAAACAACAGACTCGATTAGAGAACTAACAGTTGTATAAACTAATTAATCTTATCTAACTAACATTTTTCTATCTAGAAATCATTTTAATTATCTATCAAGCCTATCTAAAAGATGACATGGCTCCTTCAGAATAGTGCTTGCATCCTTTTCACTAGTCGAGGATCGTTCTTCTTCCAAGACTTGAAATCAAACTCAAATTTCTTCATTCCACTTTACAAGTTCTTCATATTGTTTTTGTATTGCCCTTTTCTTCTTCAAGATTTGTTTAGAAATTGTGACAATTTCTTGATATTTACCATCTTTTTCTTGTAAATCTTCTCGAAGTCTCATTTTTGCAATCATCAAATGTTCATTCGACTTTTGGAGACATTGGTTCTGTTCTTTAAAAAATTGCAAAGATCTCATGTCTTCATCTAATTCCAAAACTTATTTTATTCTCTCCATCTGTATAGGGGTTTCATACATCTCCAAAACTTTTGAATTTGCACTAATTTCATACTCAACCACCTTTTTTTATTCCAGCAAAATTCTTCTGGTATATGTCCTGAGTTGTCTTTTTGAATTTCGGTCAATGTCTGCTCTGTTTTAAGAGACTCTTGATCTGCAACATGCGCATCTTCCTCACTAGAGGAATCCTCTATGATGGTCACCTCATTCCTTTTCAGTTTTGGATCAAATATAACCTTTATATTCATTTCCAATTTAGTTCTTGCTCAGGTCCTTGGATTTGATTTAGTTTCCATGTTATTTGCCATAAGGGTTTTACCCTGCTCTATTTTTTAAACCTCTTTCAAACTTTCCATTGTAGATTCAACCAATACTATTTTTGTCATTTTTGTAACAGACATTTCTGAAGACTCTTCATTTGCAACATCAAAATCCTTTGTTGACTATTTTTCGAGCTCTTTGGATTGTTCATCCACTGACTCCATTGCTTCTTTGATCTGCTCTCCTGAACTCATGGACTTGTTCCTTTTTCCCTTATCTTCACGATGCTCCTATCTTTCAGCTTCAAACCGTGTCCAAAAGAGAAAATGGTCCCAAGTTTGTCCCCTTTTATTCAGCTGAGAAACTATCAATAGTTTGATTGATCCCTAATGAAAAAGTGAACGAGAGGTGTGCTCCTGGTGATTCTAAACCCTAGCAATCATCTTTTGCATACTTCTCCACAAATAAATTGGCGAATTTAACTTTGAATGTCCATTGAAATGCATTAAGAATCTCAAATGATATTTGAGAACCCTATTATAGCGACCTTCATAGGTTATATAGCTCTGAACCATGTTCAACAGAGTTTTCCATATTGGCTTGAGTTTACTTACATGAATGCCATTTTTATAACTCAGTTCTTCGAACCCTGGCAGCAAAAATTCACTATAATCAGCTTCAAATAGTTGTTGCTTGAACCATTTCATACCCTGTGATGGTACTCTAATGGCTTCTGAAATGGTTCTTTCGTCCACCCTAACCACTAAGGTTTCAAAATTCACCACTGAATCTTTGCAGTTTTTCACAAAATCCTTCGTTACATGCACGTTATGACCCTGCATTCTCTCACATAAGGGGAACCATCCCACATTTCTCATCATCTTTGTAGATCTGGGAAATTGATCAGCCCATTGAAGGTTATCTGGTTCGAGTCTGCAGATTATTCCACCAGGCTTCTTAGTTTTGTCATGGTAGTTTTAGTCTGCTGCTGGCCCGAACACCTGTACAATATTCAACAAAAACACAATCCATACCTAGGAAATTGATTCTACATGGTTAGCACCAAAACCCAAGGTCCATAACTCATGATGATATCGATCTGTTGCATGTACAATTTGATATGAGTGATTAACACTCTTATCTTGACACGACTTTAGGGTTGGTGTCTCTCCTTTAATGAAACAATATATCAGTTAAACACCTTTGTACAATCTTTTCCAAATGTCTAATGCAGATATCGAAACTGATAGCATCATCATTTTCTGCATTTTTCAATATGCTTCTAGCATATAACCCAAAGTCATATATGAAATGAAACTTATAACATTCAGACTATGATAGCATTTAAGCATGATAACATTAAACTTTGTGTTATTTCAACGAAGAATAAAATACTTTGAAAAATAAAATCAAAATGAGCCTCATATTGATTTAATAAATGACATAATGATAAAACAAGTAGAAGCTAGGGTAAAGTTTGGACAAGGAAAATCAAAATTCAAAGACAAGCTGTGGTGGAATTGGGAAAATGACTATGTAAAAAATAAAATTCTAAGGTAAATCTAAGATACAACCCTATAGATAACATAGGGAAGGGGCTGACATGGGACCACATACATCAGAATGTATTAAATCTAAAATCCCTTTAGATATAGTATTACTGCTAGAAAAACTATTTTTAACATTATTTCCAAGTGCACAACCCCTACATACACTATCATGCTCAAAATCAAATACGGGTGTACCTTTCACCATTTTCTATAATACTAGTAGTGGTTTGTAGTGGAGTTGACCAAACCTCCTATGCCATAGATCACATGGACTGAACGTTTTGTGAACCATAGCTTGAATGTACTTCCCGAGTACATTGTAGAGACCTCCCTTTCTATCTCCAATCATTGTTGCATATTTCAAGTCTTTGTTCTCCGGCCATAATAGTGCTTGATTATCCATAAAGATAAATCAGAATCCCCTATATTCAATAAATGAAACTGATAGGAGGTTCTTCTTCAATCCTGGAATATAAATAATGTCCTCCACATGTAAAATATCTCCTAAACTTAGTTGGAAGGAGGTGGATCCAACTCCTTGCATCGAATAGGTTGTGTTGTCTCCTAGCTCTACCTTGCATGCAAATTTTTTATTCTTGATATTGGTGATGGTGCTCTTATAACCAGTCATATGTTTGAATGCACCATTGTCAACCAACCATGTGTCCTCACTTGTGATGACAGATCTGGAAAGTGCCGAGACTATGTAATACTCCCTCCTTGTCTCCTTTTCTTGGGGTGCATTGTTCTGAGTAGTTTCATCTTATATAGTGGTAGAAGCATGAAATATTCCTTTTCCCTTTTTCTTTTATATGCACTCCCTTGCATAATGGCCCTTCTTGTCACAGTTGTAGCATCTAACCTTTGACTTTTCAAAGTCATCATTGTATACCTTCTTCTTCGAATGGGAAAAATTCATTTGAGAGAAGTTCTTCTTGCCTTTATTCATCCTTGTTGTGAACGTAAGGTTTTATTCTTTGATGCACACCGACTTGCTCTGGATTCACCCCTCCGCTTGGAGGAAGCCATGCCACAACCTTTTTAATTTAGGTTGTGTGCCTCTCATCCATTTACCACAACCAAGAATGTCTCTCGTGAGGATGGGAGACCATCAATAGAGGTTTGGATAATATCATATTCATCCACCATTACTCCAATACTAGCAAGATGATATCTTACTTGAGATATATTGGTGAATAAGGAGGCCATTGTATCATCCTTCTCCATCTTTAAGTTTCAAATCTTATTCTTCAATCCCATATTTTGACTTTGGGACTTCTTCTCATAAAAGGTTTGTCAATATATCAAAACACTCCTTTGCAGTCTTCAACGGAGTGATCATGGACATAAAATTGTCCTTTACCGAATCATAGATTATATGTTTGGCTTTATCCTATTTCTTATTGAAGTTGATGTTCCCTGTATTAGATGTGGGCTCCTCCACCACAGTGGATACATATCCATCCAAGTCATGTTCCTCCAAGATGTTCAACACCCTCGCCTTCTAAGTGTTGAAATTTGAAGTGCCCTCAAGATGATCTTTCGGTCGAGCAGAGATGGATGCCATGGCTCTCAAGTATTATGCTCAACTCCTCGGGATCTACATACGCTCAAATTTTTGTTACAAATATTAGCTCCTTCACACCATGAGCTTTGATACCATGTTAATTTTGGGCAAATATGATGAGCTTTGAACCTTAAAACTTTAAGTGTGGAAATATTGAATACTTGAATAAATGAACCATTGAATCACATGAAACATTCAACCATAACACAAGATGTACCATGGGGAAAACACTCAAAACAATGAGGATGAAAAACCCCAGCAACTATTCATAATATAGTTATGATAGATAGCAAAGAATGTCTTTTACAAAATAGCAAATTGCTTTCGGCACCCCAGGTGCTAGATAAGAGAGAATACTAAGCAATAGAGAATAGATATCAATTGTATCAACTTTCCATGTTCCCATCACATTAATAGCAATCAAGAATCACTACCATGCAAGATGTGGTGAATGGTTGCATGGTTAATGCTGCATCACATGAAAAACTACGAATTTCCTTATTACAGAATTATCATGTGCATCATTTTCTTCAATCCTGCATAACATATGCGCAATGCCTTTCATCTTTGACATTAAATGATGCTTAACTGACTCTAGAGTGAAATCACCCTCTAAATTATTGTATGACCACTTAGTTAGGAAGCTAACTTAAGTGTTGTAATGCAATAAGTCAAGTGTCTTCATGCAAACACTTAATTAACTTAAGTGTCGTCTCTTGGTTAACTTAAGTGTCATCTTTTAGTTTAACTAAAGGGTAATCAATGAAAAACACTTTATTCAACTATTACTTCTTTATTGATACTTATTTAACTATTATTAACTGAAATCATGCTGATTGATTTACTTGTAGTGGTCACTATGAGTTCTTTGATTAACTGAGGAATACATTATGGAATTAACTAAAGCTTAGCAATTTGAGTTCACTTAGTCATCTCATGAGCAATTCAAATTCTCTTTTTCTCTATGCATTTATATTTATCTCTTATCTTTACTGCATGCTTAATATGTGTTAAATTTAATTATCTATCATATCATATTATATTCAAATAATTTGTCAGATGTTGTGATCATATTATATTACTCTTGGACCAAATGATTATATGCTAAAGTAATTAAATCTAGAGGTGTCCAATCTCTAAAGGAGACTTAATAGAAATCGGTGACCATGGTTAGCAATACATCACACAACATTAATGCTTCAATATGCAAATAATCTACCTCTATAACTGGAGTTCCACCCCATGGGTACCTACTATAACTGGAGGTCCACATGATAGTATGACTTGACACGCAAGTCTTGACCCTTTTCCAACAAGACTTTACAACATCATCACTTTGATACATAAAAGAATTCACCTCAACTCATGAGGAATAACCTTTTACAACTAAAGGATTATTCATTCGTGAGTCCAACTCAACAATCTACTCGAAGTTCCTGATTCCAACTTAGGCTCCATATGAGGCCCAATCCTGGTTGCACAAGATTGGATTAGAGAATGACTCGTGATGTTGTACATTTAATAGGTCTTGGCGTCTTTATACCAACCTCGCTTGAGACGAAGGTGGTTTTGATTAGCTTCTAGGGATAGCTTAGGAAGTCTTTAGTCTCCCTTGTTAGTATTATTATTATTATATATAATCTCATAAATCTAAAAAAGGTGATTATCCACAATTAGGCATTTTTTCATGTTTCTGGTATGTATTTCAGAATAAGATTTGTTTTAGCTAATCATCTTTGGTTTTTTTCTTGTAGTGTCTCTGTATATTCTACAGGACTTCCGATAGAATTACCGGATGTGCAAAATACCTGCTACTAGAACCACAAAAGACTACATGTTAATGGAACTAGAGAATATAGTATTACTAGAACTAAAGAGACAACTGTCGAATTACTGAAAGTGTAGACTACATGCTACCGGAACCACAAATAAGATTGTATTATCGGAATTGCGGTGAAAACTATGGAATTACTAGAAATGCACATGACACACGATGTTCACACAGACTGGATGTAAACAGGATGCCAGAAGCTGGCTTCTATTACTGTAATCAAATTAATGGTTACAATGCGGAATGAAAAGAAATGTAAACAACTAAACTAGTCAACCTTAGCTTGATACAATACCCATAATTAAATATGTGTTCTTTATGTGTGCGATCTTATCTCCATCTCACGGCCTCTGCTGAATGCAAGTGCTCGTTGAGCTATGGAAGAATGATCTCTACTGGATATCCCAATGGAACTAACTTCATCTGACTTCCCTTGTGCCTACACACTGTTCTTCTACCCTATTGCTCATCTCGAGGTCTACTCCGTTCCCCAAGACACTCTTCCTCTATCTGCTGAATCCTCCAGATCCTGTAGACCTGCATTTTTTAGTGCCCCATGGCCGTGCTACACAACCTCTGCTCGTGGTGACATCTATCTTGATCGCTACCACCTTATTAACTACTCATAACTTCCTTAGCAACCTTGAATGGATACCAAGTACTTATCCTTGACTTATGAGCTTCTTTGACTAAGCTACAGTAGTCAGTCCAATCACTGGCCTTGACCATACTGCCTTCTTTCATCCTTCAACTTTTCTTGTTGAATTTGCTTAACTTCCATGGCTTCCATCTGCCCCTTCCTCCCCGCTTGGATTCCGCCGCAAACCTGTGGGTGTCGTTCTACAACCTATCGACACCCGACCTCTTTTGTTGCAAATATGTCATCCGTTGGCATCCTAACTTGTTGACATTCGACCTTCTTCTCTTTTCTGTCGACCACACCTCAACAGCTTCTGCTCAACTTCTTGGATTTCGATAGCTAGCCTTCCTTTGCACCAGTGGTCGTCAGCAATCCCCCTGGTCGACATCTCATGTTGATTAACTTCAACGGTTCTTCCTAGGCCTCGATGCTTCTGCATCAGATTCCCCAAGTGAAAAAGAACTTGACTGCTCCTCCAATATCCTATATTCTTCTTCGAAAATCCATGTCGCCTCCTGCAACTCATCATCTTTCCATCACACTAATTATTCCTTCTTTTGCGAACTTCGCATATGCCCAACTTTGCATTCCTCTAGTACTTCGGTGATTTCCTCTTTGTCCTGTCGACCTGGAATCTGCACTGTCCATTCAATGTTCGACACTATTGTGTTGTTGTTGGTTGAACCTTCTTCAAATTTGTATAGATCTGAGACATTGAACGTAGGTAAAATGCTCAATTATTTTGGCGGCTCCAACACATAAGCATTGTCCGAAATATTCTTCAAGATATTACATGGTCCAATCTTCTTCAGCTTCATCTTGTTATATGTCCATGTCATAAATATCTCCTTCCACAAGTGTGCATAGACTAAGTCTCCTTCGCTTAACGACTGTAGCCTATTCTTCCTGTCGGCTCTTAACTTATATTCTGCGTTGCTCTTTTCAATGCGCTTTTGCACATTGTCGTGCACTTATTTCATATGCTCTGCGAATGTTTCTACATCAGTGCTTTTCCTTATTTGTGTCAGTAGCTCGACCAAATCTACCACTCCATGTGGGCTTCATCCTTGAACAATTAGGAATGGACTCAAACCTGTTGACCGATTAACATAATTGTTGTACGCGAACTCTACTTGCACCAACATGTTCTCCCACTGCTTGGGTCTTTCGACCATCAAACATCTTGGAAGGATTCCGAAACTTCTGTTCACCAACTCGGTCTATACATCTGTTTGTGGATGATATGTCAAGCTAAACTGTAACCTCGTCTCCAGTTTCTTCCATAGGGTTCTCCAGAAATGACCCATAAACTTAGTATCTCTATCCGACGTTATACTCTTTGGAAACCCATGCAATATGACTATTTTCTTGAAGAATAGTACAGCAATGCTTGTGGTGTCACTTGTTTTCAGACACGGAATAAAGTGTTCCATCTTCGAAAATCTGTCGATTACAACATAGATTGAGTCATTACCTTGCTGTGTCTTCGGCAATCCTAGCACAAAATACATGCTCAGGTGCTCCCATGGGGTATTTTCTATTAGTAATGGCATATACAACCCTGTATTCTGACCTTTTTCCTTTTCCAACTGCAAAACTCAACCATGTCGTACCCACATTCTGGCATCTGTCATCATTCCTGGAGAATAATACTTTTCTTCAACCAACACCTTGCTCTTGTCGATGCCAAAATGACCTATTAATCCACCACTATGCAGATCTCGGATTAGGTTCTCCCTTACGGATCCTCTAGGAATACACAACTTTTTTCCCTTAATTAGGTATCCCTCTTGGATGAAATAATCCAAGTATGAAGTCATGTCGACACTCCATGGTTCGCTACTCGCCTTCCATGCTTTCGCAAAATACTCGTCGGTCTCATACTTTGTATTCATCGACTCTATTCATGTTTCCTGAACTATCGCCGTGTTCGTCAACGCAAATCTTCGACTCAGCGTGTCGGCAACCTTGTTCGAATTTCCTGAGTTATGTCGCAACATGAATGTATATCCCTATAGGAATTTGACCCACTTCATGTGCTACTGATTCAACTTTGACTGAGTGTTCAAATACCTCAGTTCTTGGTGATCTTTGTATAACAAAAATTCTTTGGGAAACAAATAATGCCTCCACTTTGTTAGGAACCTATATCAACCCTTCTCTTTACTATGTTAGTATATTGTTGTTGGACGCATATGCTTTGTAAGTCATCCCGTAGTATTTGTTGATTCGTAGTTTATATTAGCCCATAGTATTGACCCATAGTATTGGATGCATATGCTTTGTAAGTCCTCTTGTAGTATTATATGTCCCATGGTTTTGACTCATAGTATTGGGCATAGACTTAGTATATAAGTGTGTGTTGAGGTCATTGAAGGCACCGTGAAGTTAATTGTATTGAGCTTGCTCAAAGGAGGTTGCCCCCTCGAAGTGGCCCGTGATCAATATAAAAGTGATTATGTTCTGTTATTTCTGATATCTTGTGTATTTGCATTAATTAATTATTGCAGGTTCATCACATCTGGTATCAGAGCACTTTCCTTGGCACAAGGTGGGAATTTTTTTTTCTTTTTTTGGGTGGCGAATTTCAGATCAATTTCTGAAACTTTATGCACAAAATCAGAAGAAACCGATTGCATATCTGAATTCCTCTTTCAAAAATACGCAGTTTCAAAAAACAAATCATCTCATTTGGAGTTCTAAAAGTGGAGATATCGCGGATTTAAAATCAGCAATTTTTCAGAATTTCGGTGACGGCCGCGGAAATTACGGTGAGAAAATATTTTGACCGAGTGCCCAGATTTCTATTCCGCTTCCATGGGTAGTACCAGAGTGGTTGTTCCAGTTTTGGAAACATGCTATAATAGCGATTCTGAGCAATATAGATCCGGTTTTTGAACATTGGGTGGAATTTCTGCCCAAATTTTTTCTGTTGCAGGTTCGGATTTGGGAATAATCCCTATCCGCTTAACTGTGGGAAGTACTTGGGCATAAGCCCTAAAACTCATTGTGAGGAGTACCACAGGAACCCTGAAGTAGCTGGCCCATTGAGAGGACCTGCCAACGAAAAGGGCAACGACCCCTACCTGATTGACTAGTTCCCACCCGTGAGGTAAACCAAGAGCTGTCGTTTGTGGCAAAGCGGTTATCAGTTTTACCTGAGCCGTGGAGTGAGGGGTACTGCCCTAATACGCAAGCCGTCAGACAGCATTGGTGGCCGAGTGAAAACCCTGAACTGTTAGGAAGCCGCACATACCTGGGGTCCATATCTACTTTCAGTTGAACTATTGTCGATCACTGCTGCACCGTTTCAGATCCATTTTGCAAGCCGTTCCAGATCCAACCGTTCGGCTTTGTTCCAGATTCCTTCTGAGCCATAGCCACTCCAGTCTGTAAAAAAAAAAAAAACCTGGTTATGGTGGTCACCGGTGCAGGAGCACACACCATGGAGGAAGCACTAGCAGCCATCCAAACCAAACTCCAAGATTTGGATGAAAACTTTCTCAGCCTCCATTTGCAGCATTCAGCCATGAACAATACCAGACAACCAGAATCTTTTGCAGCCACCAGGTTCTCTGCTTCTAGCAATTTTCGTGGGCCGAAGCTTGATTTTCCTCGCTTCAATGGTACTGATTCGACTGGATGGATATACCGAGCAGAACAATATTTCAGTCTGCATAATACTTTTGATGTTCAGAAAGTTCCACTTGCATCCTTTCATTTGGAACAGGAAGCCCTTCAATGGTACCATTGGTACATCAAAGCTCATCCCGAGCCAAACTGGACAGATTTTTGCCAACTCATTTTGCCACGATTTTGTCCTAGTGCTTTTGACGACTTCACAGGAGCACTCACTAAACTTCACCAAACTAGCACAATGAGAGAGTATCAGATGGAATTTGAGAAACTAGCCAATCACACAGAAGGATTGTCTGATGAATTCTACAGGAGTTGTTTTATCAGTGGTCTCAAGGATGAAATCCGCTCAGAGGTCAAAATGTTTTGTCCCAACACAATGATGGAAGTCCTAGGGTTGTCTAAGTTGGCCGAGGACCAGATCATAGCTCAACAATGCTCCAAACCCACCTTTGTTCCCTTCAGAAATATGGGTTCCCAATGACCTCCCATCCCGCCTGCTCCTCAACCAACTCCTATCAAGCATTTGTCTGAAATAGAAATGCAGGAACGCCGAGAAAAAGGGCTTTGCTATAATTGTGATGAGAAATTCACTCGGGGACATAGATGTGTTCAACAAAATCTCTATCTCTTGGATGTGGATTCTCCGCCTGCCTTAGAACTTGGTGAAGAAGCTACAGATACAGTAGATGATCCGGTCGACATGCAACACCCGCCTGTTGACACCCCACCTCAGGACGACCCACCCGAGATCTCTCTCCATGCTGTAACCGGTGTCACCACCCCACAAACAATGCGGGTTAGGGGATACTTCAAGAAGCTCCCTCTTACCATACTCATTGATTCTGGTAGCACTCATAACTTCATTGACCCTCGAATTGCCAAACAGGCTGATTGTTTTGTCCATCCTTGCTCCAACTTTGAAGTCATGGTTGCCAATGGGGGCACCTTACCTTGCAAGGGGAAGTGTCACAATGTGCGTATCTCTATGGAAGATTATAACCTACGCTCTAACATGTTTTCCTTGCCCTTAGGCGGATGTGATGTGGTTTTGGGCATTCAATGGTTACGCAGAGTTGGCCCCATCTTATGGGATTTTGCTGAACTTTGGATGCAGTTTAAAGTCAATGGGGCACAACACAAATTTAGGGGCTTACAACCAAGGTCTCTCTGCATCATCAGTTCACATCGCCTGGAAAAAATCCTTAAGAAGAATTCACATGGTGTCATCGCTCAACTTAATTCCATTCAGATGCACCCATCAACAGTCTCCACTACTCCCTTGGATAGATATGCAGGTATCTTTGTTGAACCAATGAGCTTGCTGCCTTTAAGAGAACTTTCCGGTAAGAATGTAGCCACATCTACCTCTCAGCAGGAAATGATGGCTATTTTGCATGCAGTATAGAAGTGGCAGCCATACCTATTAGGCAATTATTTCTGCATCAAGACTGATCTCCCGAGTCTGAAAAATTTTCTGGAACAATGGGTCTCCTCCCCAACACACCTACAATGGGTTATCCAACTCATGGGTTATCCCTATGTGATCACTTACAAGAAGGGTAAGGACAATATGGTGGAAGATGCTCCTTCTCGCACAATTGATGACCCAGTTTCTCTTACAGCTCTTTCTCTGCTTGTTCCAAATTGGTTGCAATATGTTCAACAGGGCTATCTCTTCTATGAACTCCATGCTTCTTCATCAACCGGGCACTCTGGGTTCTGCAAAATGTATGACCAGGAACAATGTAACTTCTTGTGGCCAGGACTAAAAATGGCAATTCAACAGATGGTGGCTAACGATGATACTTTCCAAGTCAACAAGGGGGCACTGACACTCCTTCCGGGATTGATCAAACCCTTTCCCATCCCTACACAGCTTTGGCCAACTATTTCTATGGATTTCCTAGCAGCACTCTGGTGGTACAATACCACATCTCAAAGGACACCATATGAAGCAGTCTATGGACAAACACCGCTAGTTCTTCTTCCATACACCCTTAGAAGCTCCCCAGTTCAGGAAATTGACTCGGTTCTTCGAAACCGCGATCAGATTCTTCTCATTCTGCAGGACAATCTTCACATGGCCAGAATTCACCGGAAACAACAAGCTGATCAACACCGTTCTGAGCGCATTTTCCATGCAGCTGACAGGGTTCTTCTTCATCTACAGCCTTCCAAGCAATCCTCCTTGACACTCCAAAGGTGTCAGTGGCCCGAAATGCAAACCGAGGATGCTACCAGGGAACCACTCCTTCAGATTCTGCAGCAATTTCTCCAACCAAAGCTTTGAGGACAAAGCTTTTTCTAAGGGAGAGGGGATGTTAGGAACCTATATCAACCCTTCTCTTTACTATGTTAGTATATTGTTGTTGGATGCATATGCTTTGTAAGTCGTCCCGTAGTATTTGTTGATCCGTAGTTTATATTAGCCCATAGTATTGACCCATAGTATTGGATGCATATGCTTTGTAAGTCGTCCTATAGTATTAAATGTCCCATGGTTTTGACTCATAGTATTGGGCATAGACTTAGTATATAAGTGTGTGTTGAGGTCATTGAAGGCACCGTGAAGTTAATTGTATTGAGCTTGCTCAAAGGAGGTTGCCCCCTCGAAGTGGCCCGTGATCAATATAAAATTGATTATGTTCTGTTATTTCTGATATCTTGTGTATTTGCATTAATTAATTATTGCAGGTTCATCACACACTTCTTCACTGATTTGACAATAGCATAGAACTCTTGTTCATAGACCGAATATTTCCGCTTTGCATCATCCAACTTCTCGCTGAAGAATGCAATTGGTCGGCCCTCTTGGCTCAACACTGCTCCAATTTCCTCCACTCGCTTCATAATCGACTTGGAAAATTTTGTCAAAATCTAGGAGCACTAACACTGGGCTCTCAGTTACCTTTTCCTTCAACTTGTTGAAAGATTTATGGGGAACTTCCATCCACTTGAACTCCCCTTTCTTCATACACTCTATCAAAGGTGCACATAACCGAGTATGATCCCCTGATGAAATTCTCGTAGAAACTAGCAAGTCCATGGAAACTTCGCACTCCAGTCACACTAGTTGGTTCTGTCCAATCAGATATAGCCTTCACCTTCTTTGGATCCATAACTAACCCTTTACACGAGATTAGAAATCCCAAATATACTAGTTCTTCCTTCATGAAGAAACACTTTTGCAGGTTCACCATCAGCTTCAATTCCTGCAACTTTTGTAATACTTGTCAAATGTGCTCCAAGTGTTCGACCTTGGTTCGACTGAAAATCAGGATGTCGTCTAGGTACACTAGGATGAACTTTCCCAAGAATGGATTCAGTACCTCATTCATCAACCGCATGAATGTACTGGGTGCATTAGTCAATCCGAATGGCATGACTAATGACTCATAGAACCCTTCCCTCATCTTGAATGTTGTCTTCCATTCATCTCCTTCTCTAACCCTGATCTGGTGATAACTACTCTTAAGGTCTATCTTCATGAAGTATCTCGCTTCACTCAAGAAATCCATCAAGTCGTCCACTCTCAAAAATGGAAACTGATACTTGACCGTGATCTTGTTGATAGCTATGGAGTCTGTAAACATCCTCCATTCTCCACCCTTCTTCGGCGCTAATATTGTTGGTACCCGCGCAAGGGCTCGGACTTTCTCTGATCAATCCTCTATCCATCAACTCGTAGACCTGTTGATTGAGTTCCTAACCCTCTGTTGGATACATTATGTGTGGTTCCTTGTTTGGAAAAATCGTCCTGGAATCAAGTCGATCTGATGGGATATGCTTCTCATCGGTGGCAATCCCATCAGCGCTTTGTCGACTACTATGCTCCTAGAACCCGTCAAGCATATTTTCAACTTCGACCAGAATTCTCTACATTGTCGACCTCTGCGAGGAATTCCTTGGTTGTGCACATCAGCACTCATTTCTCCCAATAGTTTCTCTTGCTCTGCTTGCAGTCAGCTTGGTCCTCTTGCTTCGGCCTCAAAGTCCTCCGTGTGCTATTTTTCCACACTATGACTATGTTGGCTCAACCATCATAGATCATCTTCCAATCATATTTCCATTTCCTAACTGTTTACTCGTATAATGTTCTTTAACTATTCAATATAGACCCAGTTTCTACGCAGTTTAGGGAACCAACAAAACCCCTTTTCATCGGCCCTTTCGAAAACAGTCTGCGAACAGACTGAGGTCTCACCCAAGGTGAAGTAATGGGTGTTGATGTATATGTAACTTCGGAATGTATTTCACATATATGTATATTGTATTCCTATAGATATGGTATTATTCCTCTATAAGGAAGTGTCGTCATTTATATTGTAAATGTCGTAACTTATTCTTGATGGGTTATTAGACCACCTTGTTGGGGTCGGCCCTGTATAAGGCATGTGGGTCAAAGGGTTATTAGACCACCCTATTGGGGGTCAGCCATGTGGGTCAAAGGGTTATTAGACCACCCTATTGGGGGTCGTCCCACTCAGCATTATGTTATGTGGTTAAGTTCGAGCCTACATGAGTTAGGTAAAAAGGCAAGTCAAGTCAAGTATAAATAGAGTGCGGGAGGCACTCTATTTGTTCACTCACTTCTCACACATGCACTCAAGGAGGAGTGGCGCACTTATGGAGGAGGAGGATCTACTGCTAGGTTGTGTCTATCTCTTATGGTTGGTTGTATCATTGCTCTATCTATCTCTGAGGAAGTTATTGGGGCTTTTCACCTTTACGGTTTTCCCCAAGTAAATCTTTGTGTCTCTTGTGTGCTTGCATTATTGTCTCCATGATTGATATGCTGTAGATATGCTGTACATGTTGTTATCTCAGTTAAGATCCTAGATCATATTGAAGTAAATTCTAAAAATTTAACATGGTATCAGAGCTAGCCTGAAAGAAGGCATGATATGGCATGTATGACACTTGTTGCACTTACGATGCTAGGGCTTGATATAGCAAAAACCAATCATCATAGCACATTCGCTATAAATCTGTTTTGGCATAGTTTTCGGATCTGAAATTGTTACAGGATGAATATTAAATATCCAGGTACCTTGTCTCCAAAGGACAACCTCTAATTCGTTGTAGTTTGTGATTTATGATCTGTGCAATATAGGGTTTCTGCCTCTTCTAGATCTGAGTCAAAATCAGGTGACCTTGGGAAAAAGGTCATAACTTGGGCTAGGAAGCTCCAAATGAAATTTCATAAAATGTGACAGGTAGTACACAGACTGTACTATCTCAGAAAACGTTTGCAGAGGCCGAAGTTGAACCAGTGACACGTGGCATGCCATATAAGTTCGCTCTCCTATATTATCCCATAAATAGGTCACGTTGCGCCACTTGGCATAACTCTCTCTTAGAGAATCCAATTGAGGTAAGACCTATCAAGATGGAAAGATAATAGGCCGAGATATCGCAAAAAATGTTTTCAGAGGCCGAAGTTGAAACAGTGACACATGGCACGCCGTACAAGTTCGCTCTTCTGTATTATCCCAAAACAGGTCACGTTGCGACATTTGGCATAACTCTCTCTCAGAGAATCCAATTGAGGTCAGAGCTGTCAGAATGGAAAGATAACAGGTCATTCTATCTTAGGAAACGTTTTGAGACCCTTTTGATCGAAAAGTTCAGAGTTACACCAGAAACAATCAGGTACATATTTCTATCAAAATAGAATTATTTTTTAGTACCTTCATTCATGGCTTCCGGAATTTAGGGCTTTGGAGAAAGTTGGAATTTTTGTAATCGGAGACTACGGATGGATGCTACTCATCAAAATAGAAATTTACAGACCAAGATCAGAATTTTTGGTTGGGAAGAAGGCAAGGCTTGATCAAACCCTAGTTTGGGACTTTGATCAGAAAAGTGGAAAATTAGGGCTTCTGTAAAAATGGGAATTTTTTAAATCTGTGACCACGGCTGGAAGCTTCTCAGAAAAATAGAAGCTTAGAGCTTTGGTTCAAACCTTTTGATTGGGAAGAAGAGTGGGCTTCATCAAACCCCAGTTTAGGGTCACGTCCAGTGAATTCGAAAGTTTCAAAGGTAAAATTGAGGAGTGAAACTTTGCAGTTTTCAAATTCTGAATATACCAGTTTGATCAGCTCATCAAGGCGCATATTTCTATCCTTTCGGAAGTTTGAAATTCAAAGTTTGAATTTTTGGGGTTTCTCTAACAAATCCATATCCATCTCCAGGTCCAGTTCTTGCAAATCAAGTGGATAGGGTTATTCCTAGAAGAAGATGGATTGGTCACCTGCATAAGTGAAGGAGTTCCTGTTTCAGAGGGAGATGAGGCTAAGGCTTTACATAAGGAGATTACAAGCGATCTCGACAGGTATGACTCATCGAGGTATGTTTTGAGATTTTTTCATGATTAAGTTTATGGTATGTTTGTCTTCATATTATTACGGTTAGTACAATCTTGATTTTAGATTTGTCGTATCACCTTAACAAAATTATGAATGCATGATAGAAGATATTCATTGGTTAGGGTGTTGACACTTATGATTGTACTAATGCATTATGGTGTTGTATGAGGTTTATGTTGTCTACTAACATGAAAGGTACACCAAGAAAGACAAATCATGTTCCAGTTCAAGAACATATGATCATGATGACATGAGGATAAAGACTCATCCATTGTCATGGATCTCATAGAAGATCCATTTACGAGGTATGTATAACTTGGTTTTATAATGGCTAACCTATGAGATATACAGGTTACTAGCACAAGTCATTGAAGAAGAACAAGAAGACATCATGTGAGTATGTTAGACATAACTAACTAGTATGCTAATCCAGGTATGTTTTTCCTATATCAAGATAGAATCCTACCTTGGGTTAGGATCTTATACTGTTGTTGATAATGATTATTCCTGAAGAGTCATAGGTTTGAATAATCATGGTTGTATGCATATTATATCTCTTATCTTGTTTGATGATTCAACTAACCCGAAGAGTCATAGGTTTGAGTAATTATAGGTTTAGACATGTTATGCTTCTTATGATTTGACTAACCATAAGAATACTACATAAACCTTGAAATCTAATGCTTATTATTTCTGTTTGAAATGGTCATGACTATACATGCTTGAGATTATTGTGTTTTAATAGTATGCTAATGAATGTATGATTCTATATAAGATCACAAGGATAACACGATCATGATACTAATAAGCATGCATAGGGACCAAGGATGAATATGAGTTCAAGAACAGGTAATCCAGGAAGCAAATATCAAGAGGGAGTACACTCCAGTGGTTTATGAAAGGATGCAGATATTCAGAGGGAGTTGACCATCTCTCTACATTCCACATCAAAAGCTGTAGAAGAAGCTACTTCGGATTAGGACTCCAGTAGCTCCTGCAAGGAAGCGAAGACTCAGAGGGAGTCCGCCCAACGAACAAACAAAGATAAGTATTTGAATTGTCATTTCTTAAATAATACTGTTATATAATGTATATGCTCATGTTCCTAGACTTAGGATATGTATTGTGCATAGTAGAATAGTTGCATTAATGAACAGTATACTACTAATATACACGGGTAAGTGGCCTATGGCACTGTACAACATTCCATTGCTACTTATCTAGAATGAAACCTCTTTGCTGACATGTTGGGAGTTGTGCACACTCTTAACAATGTTATGGTAGAGATTGGAAGGCATCTAGAAAGTTACAGGATATGGATAAATGTTGTATTGAAGCATTGGCTAAGACAATTGCATGACTGTATGACATATTTCTTTATGTGTAAGAATTTGTTCTGAAAATAATGAGATATTTCTAATCATGCAATTTAACCTGTTTTGTAGGAAAGACCGCATATCTTCACCTACAAAAAGGACTACAACATTTGTTCCAGCAATAAAGATATTTATTAAAGATATTGAAGATATTGAATCTCCCAGGATCTGGGATGAAGAAATGGAATGCCACGATCCATCGATCATGAAGAATATTGTTTGGGATGTAGTCCCAAGATGTGAAGGGAAGTTTGTTATGACTTCCAAATAGAACTATCAGATCAAGCATGTTGCAGATGGCAGCATTGAGAAATACAAAAGTGGTGAAATAGAAGATGCACCAAATGGATTTCAAGACAGCATGGTGTAGTCATATATGTGTGCAGAACTTGATATGGTAGGATAGACAGGTTTCTATCCAGCTTGGGATTTGCCAAGAATAAAGCGGATTCCAACCTTTTCTATAAGGTTGAGGAAGGCAATCCAGCGATACTACTATTTGGATGACCTGTTTGTATCAGGTGAGGATAGATTGATTGCCGACACGCAATGGAAGCTTGCTGCCCAGTTCGAGTTGAGGAACTTGGGGATGATGCACTATTTGTTTTTGGCATGGAGGTGTGGAAGAGTGATGGAATCTTCCTTGGACAAGGGAAGTCTGCAATAGAGATCCTGAAGAGGTTCGGGATGATGGATTGCAAGGCCATGGCAACACCTATGGCATCAAATCTGAAGCTTCTATGTGATGCTTCATCTGAGCCGGTTGATGTCTCTTTGTATCATCAGATGATTGGGTCCTTGATGTACCCGACGAACACGAGACCAGACATTTTCTTTGCTATGAACAATTTGAGCCAGTTCCTGATGGATCCGAGGAGTGTTCACCTGGTTGCTGTAAAGCATGTTTTGAGGTACCTGAAGGATACAGTGGATTATGGACTCAGGTATGAGGCAGATCAAAAGTTTAACCTACATGGTTATGTTGATTCAGATTGGGCTGGCAGTGCTGCAGATAGGGAGAGCACATCTAGGTGCTACTTCAGTATGGGATCAGGTGTGATCTCTTGGTTTAGCAGGAAGCAGTCCTGCGTAGCACTGAGTACAGCTGAGGCAGAGTATGTTGCAGCCTGTTCAGCTAGTTGTGAGGCAGTATGGCTACGGAAGCTACTGTCTGAGTTATTTGATCTCCTGTTGGAGGCTACTGGTATCTTCTGTGATAACCAGAGTTGTGTAAAGCTATCTGAGAACCCAGTGTTTCATGACAGGTCGAAACACATAGAGATCAAATATCACCATATCAGGGATATGGTGCAGAGAGGAGCTGTGAAGCTCATGTATGTTGCGACGGATGAGCAGATTGTAGATGTGCTTACGAAGCCACTAGCCAGGGTGAAGTTCGAGTACTTCAGAGAGAGGCTTGGCGTTCTCTAGATCGAGGACACTTCGAGGAAGAAGTGATGGACACATTTGCTGAAGCCATTCCAAGCATGTTGGAAGGAGGATCCTTCACATGACTGTGCATGTAAGCGCTGGATGATGAGCATCAGGATGATGTTCTGGTTTCTGCTTGGATATGATCAGTTGGATCATTTTATGTATGTATGTATGCATCATGTTGTATGTTGGATATGATCAATTGGATCATTTTATGTATGTATGTACGCATCATGTTGGATGCTGGATATGATCAGTTGGATCATTTTTATGTATGTATGTACGCATCATGTTGGATGCTGGATATGATCAATTGGATCATGTGTATGTATTTTGTATATGCATCATGTTGGATGCTTGGACCATGTATCTGTATATGTATCAGGTGGATACATTGTATGATCAGGTGGATCATGTATGGTGATATGTATCATGTATTTGTATTTGTATCAGGTGGATACATTGTATGATCAGGAGGATCATGTATGATTATATGTATCAGATAGATACTTGGTATGCATCAGGTAGATGCATTGATGATCAGGTGGATCATGTATGGTGATATGTATCATGTATTTGTATTTGTATCAGGTGGATACATTGTATGATCAGGAGGATCATGTATGATGATATGTATCATGTATTTTTATTTGTATTAGGTGGATACATTGTATGATCAGGAGGATCATGTATGATGATATGTATCAGATAGATACTTGGTATGCATCAAGTAGATGTATTGATGATTAGGTGGATCATGCAGCAGGATGTTGCAGTGATGATCAGGATGATCATGGATGATGAGCTTCAGGATGTTGCTCCAGATGACATGCAGCAGGACATTGCAGTGATGATGATTAGGATGATCATGTGTACATCAAGTTGATGTATGGTGAGTATCAGGATGATACTTTGTGGCCGTGGATCAGGTTGTGCAGAGGAGCATGTCTGGGAGATCCTATAGGTCGGAGTTGTGTACCCGTAACAGCCTGGGATGCTCTTTCGAGACATTACTCTAGGAGGACATGTAATTTGTGCCCTGGGAGATCTTTCAGGTCAAAGTTGTGTACCCGTAACATCCTGGGATGCTCTTGCGAGGTTTTGTCCTATGGCATGTAATTTGGGCCCTGGGAGATTTCAGGTCGGAGTTGTGTACCCGTAACATCCTGAGATGCTCTTTCGAGGTTTTGTCATGACCACATGTAATTTGTGCCCTGGGAGATTTCAGGTCGGAGTTGTGTACCTGTAACATCCTGAGATGCTATTGCTAGGTTTTGTGGTGAGCACATGTAATTTGTGCCGTGGGAGATCCTTCAGGTTGGAGTTGTGTACCCGTAACATCCTGGGATGCTCTTTCGAGGTTTTGTGGTGGGGTCACATGTAATAGTGCCCTGGGAGATCCTACAGGTCGGAGTTGTGTACCCGTAACATCATGGGATGCTCTTTCGAGGTTTTTTGACGCACGTAATAAGTCTTGAGGATTCCACAGTATGGCCAGTGATGATGAAGACCTACAGGTGGTGGGCCTGCATCCAGTATGAAAAAGGACTGGCTCTGTAGAACTTCCTATGATGAGTAGATTCAGAGATTGATTGAGATAGCAGTAGTAGTGACGATGATGATAACTCGATGACGATTATCCAGTGACGATGATCCAGAGAAGATGACTTGTGCTAGAAGAACTGTGCTGAGAAATACCTTCCTAGTTAAGAGGGAGTGTTGATGTATATGTAACTTCAGAATGTATTTCACATATATGTATATTGTATTCCTATAGAGATGGTATTATTCCTCTATAAGAAAGTGTCGTCATTTATATTGTAAATGTCGTAACTTATTCTTGATGGGTTATTAGACCACCTTGTTGGGGTCAGACCTGTATAAGTCATGTGGGTCAAAGGGTTATTAGACCACCCTATTGGGGGTCAGCCATGTGGGTCAAAGGGTTATTAGACCACCCTATTGGGGGTCGGCCCACTCAGCATTATGTTATGTGGTTAAGTTCGAGCCTACAAGAGTTAGGTAAAAAGGCAAGTCAAGTCAAGTATAAATAAAGTGCAGGAGGCACTCTATTTGTTCACTCACTTCTCACACATGCACTCAAGGAGGAGTGGCGCACTTATGGAGGAGGAGGATTTGCTGCTAGGTTGTGTCTATCTCTTATGGTTGGTTGTATCATTGCTCTATCTATCTCTGAGGAAGTTATTGGGGTTTTTCACCTTTATGGTTTTCCCCAAGTAAATCTTTGTTTCTCTTGTGTGCTTGCATTATTGTCTCCATGATTGATATGCTGTAGATATGCTGTACATGTTGTTCTCTCAGTTAAGATCCTAGATCCGATTGAAGTAAATTCTGAAAATTTAAATTGGGCAGGCTGTGGAATCAAGTTTCCACAACTGGGTGATGCACAGTTCAAACTGAAGAGCAGCGCGCTACAGGACACGCGCTACCGTCTAGAGAACTACGTGAAGTTCCACCTACTTCGCGGTTGATATGTATGCTATCGTGTATCCAAGGATTGCGTGATACGGAACAACCTCTTAACAACAGGACAGCGCAACTGAGGATTGCGCTTCCTCTTTAACACTTACACAACTTAGACAGAATTCACTTTGTGTAAACCTATGTATTCAACAAGCACCTTAAATTGTAACCTTGCAAACTTATACAAGATGATGAAATACAGTGCCACTACGCACTTTTGGTGTTGTGCTTCAGGGAATCGCACTATACAGACTTTACTGACTTAAGTGTTTACCCATTTACTTATGAATTCATCATGTTCATAAATACTTCAGCATTCAACATTCACTAATATGCGTTCAACACTTATCATATTATTCCTATCATTCATTCTTCTAAAGAATACAAATGAAAGCAAAGATACATTTACTTATAAGAAAGAACTTAACCATTCATAAAATCAAACAAACATTCAATCGCATAACACAAGGAGTTAACGTGATTCACCCACAAGATGGGAGCTACGTCCACAGGAACTGTTGTTATATTATCAATGGGAAGGGTTTAACAGTTCTGTTCTGTGCACCCAAATGCAGACTCTCTTCTCTCTTCAGTAGGTCTCTGCGCACGCAGCTGCAAAGCCTCTTTACAATAGTCTCTTACAGAGATCAACAAAACTCGACAACAACTTAACATAAAAATCAACCCATTCCCTTACAAAATTTCCCTTTATATATATCATGCCCTTAGGTCACGTCTATTACAATCATGGCGGGCTAATCAAACCCTAAGTTACCCAAAATGGTGTAGTTACCCCACTAACCAGTTCTGTTAGGCTATGATAGCGACTTCACCATCGTGGCACCCTTCTATGCTATCTGTAGCTTCTGACATCTTCTGACTGCGTGTGGTCACGTCACTTTCATCTCCTTTGTTGGATGCATTCCGATGGGTCACTTTCATCCCGTCATTCCTTCTCTCATGGCTTCATGCGCCCGGTTCATGTAGTGATGCCTTTGCTCGTGCGATCGGTCGCTTTCTTTCTCCGCCACTCCTTACCTGTCTCCTGAAAATCTTGGAGTATCTTAACCAAAATAGATCACAAATCTATCCTACTGTAATTTATACCATTTTCCGTCCAAAACTCTGCCATTCTGGATATTCACAGAGTTGGTACTTCACAGCACTGGATCTCCGCAGCGCTTTAAATTCACGGCGATGGATCTCTTACTTTGTCGATGTTGCTTTGTGCTATAAATTCGCAGCTTCCAAAACAGACTTGTCCAAAATTGTCTTAACTGGGGCCATGCCCAATAGGCCCCTAAGACTTACATGTGGGTCATCCCCGAGCCACTCTCAGCAGGTTCAGTGGGATTTTCTTCTCCTTGCTAAGCTATCTTCGCAGCAAATTCTTCATAAGTTGCACTTAGCTTCGCAACTCTGTCCTTAGATTCATGCTCAAATGCCTTGATAGTTTTGACCACTTCTAGTGACAAGCCTTCCTTAGCATGTTCTTGCACCATTGCCTCCGATGCGCGTAGTTCTTGCAATTTCTCTTCAATATTTTTCGAGATGGCTAGAGCTTCTTCCTGTAGGGGCTATGTCTTTGCCAAAGTTTTAGCCTCCCTTTCTCTCAAAACTAGGAGTTCCTTCTTTAGTTGACCTCCACAAATCATCGAAGTCTCTCTATTGTCGATAGAGTATTCATCTGCGCATTTAGAGCATCTAGCTCTGCTTTTGTTTGTTATACACTGGTTTGGACCTACAGCATCTGAGGGTCCTCTCGGAGCGTGGCCTAAACTCTGCTTGTTTCTTCCAGTAAGTTTTTTGCACTTACCTATTTCGCTGGATATAGTTTCTGCAGCAGCTTGCACTTCTGCTACTCTAACTTATGTGTGGTCTAGTGGTGTCTTTGGGAGATTCTGTTCTTCTAAGGTGGAAATCTTTTCTTTGTGTTCCATCTCCATGTCAGCCATTTCATCCTTAATATTGCTTACTACAGAGCCAATCTTAACGATGGTTTTTGTGAGCTCTGGTTGCTCGTCGCACTCTAGTATCTCTACGCATATCGAAGCAACAATCTACTCTATTTTTTGACGTTGTTCATGCACACTTTCAAGCTCCTTAGCCTTCTTCTCATTTTCTTCTTGCAACTTCTTATAGTTTGCTTCTAGGTGCTGGTGTTGCCTTAAAATCACCATATCTCTGTCATGGATTTCCTCCACAACCTGCAGGCGCAAATTATGTAGGCCTTTTGGAGGTAACATGGCGATATCAATATCCACATGTGGTAGGTTCTTCATGCTTTGGACTAATTCATCACTTGGAAAAATTATACTTAGTAGGTCCATGCGGACGATGCGCAGTCGTGGTGCCATGGTTAGAGCCAAGGGATTTTTCTTCTACTCAGGTGTGGCACTGGATCTTGCTTTTGAGTCAGAATCGCAAACCAAGTCTTTATGGACTTGTTCCATCTTCGCCACTATGCTTTGCAGGGTTGTGAGATTATGTTTCATACTCACTTGAATCTCCTCATTTTTGTTGTCTTTTAGGGCGAGCGCGTCTTCCAGATATGCGTTGACCCTTCCGGCGATGATATCATAATCATCATCATGCAACTATGCTTCGGATGGTAGATTTGTGGATTTTTGCTTCTTTCTCTTCCCTTTATCTGGTACTAAGATTTCTAGCTCCTTCCTTTTGTCTCTTGGTAGAGTCTGAGCTTCATCGGCTCCTTTATCCTACTCTTCGTAGGTTTCTTCAATGACCTTTGTTGGGGTTTAAGCACTTTCATCTGAGTCAGATTCGATGACCATCGGCCCTTCGACCTTCCATTCGTCTAACCATTCTTTCCTGATCAGATCAATATCGGCTTCGTCTAGGTGATAATTTCCTGCAAACCATTCTGGATTCTGTTTCTGCGCGTTTGGCGAAAAATAAATGAAATTCATGTCAACTCTAAAATTCAAAGTGCGGATGTATTTGGTTGTTACCTCCTTGGAGATGCACGGTGTGCGAACGATGACATCGCACAACTGTTCGAAATATGTGAGGAATACTTCATTTGAGGCCCATTGTTGGTCCGTCTTCTGAGTTTCCCAGAGATTTTTTATATATTGGTCCTCGAAAATCCTAGATGAGAGCCACGAGACCAATGTAATGCTTTGGTTCCTTCCAGCCTACAAAGGAAATCAACACCATCATCCTACTATATTTAAAGGTGGTGCCATTTTTTTGAGTGTCGTGGATATCATCCAAGAAATCGTTTAGCAAATATTGGGACCAATTAAACCTTACTCCCTACGCTGCCTTCGCAATGTGGTGAATTGCTCTGGATGGTACTTCTGTTGGTCTTCCCTTCCATAAGAATTTTCCTCCGAGCAGTTGTACTACAAACCGTGTGGCGTCATCTTTTAGGTCTTCAGTGGCGAAACCTCGTTTTCTTTTGGGAATCTTGAATTCCTCCTTCATTTGCACGGCGATCTCTTTGTCTCTGGTTTTTCCCACAAAGAAATTCTGAGGGTTTTCGCCTTGCTTACTCATTCCAATGATCTGATGGATCAATTTTATGCTACTATCCATATTTCTGTCCATCCAGAGGTAGCCTTCGTGTGTGCGCGATATCAGTGTGTGCACAACGGCATTAATTTCGGGGCTCCTGTCGAAGTGTGGGATCCGCAAGAGGTTCAGAAGTCTCGATTCCAGAGCTTCGGAGAGCCAACTCTGCACTACCAGTAGCGGATTGTTCTTCACATCCATCTTTCAGCACATATATTTGTCTGGTTGAAACTGAGGATACTTGTGCTCATCTGGATCCTTAAGATGTTGCAGTAAATCGTAGTCCTCAAACTTACAATCTGCGATCTTTCCTAACATATTTTCTTGTGGCTTTACATGTATGGATATTGGTGGAAGTGGTATCTCATACTTTGTGTTTCTGGCAATATTTATTGCTGGCGCATCTGGTGTGCGTGGAGAAATATATGTTGGTATTAAGTAGATGTGCAGCTCCTTATCTTTTGGTGGAGGAACCTTTATCTTGGAGCCCATTACTTTCAGCTTTACTATTTCAACTGTAGGTTCTTTTCCCTTTTGCTGCATTGTTGTAGGGTGGCGTGGTGAGTGGCGTGAACTTTGGCCTTTTTCTAGAATGGACTTCTAGGTAGGCGTTTTCATGAACCCTTCGATCCCAGCTTGCTTGAATTCATGCAACACTTCTTCTAGAGTAGACTCTTCAGACATTCACTTATAGCGTGAATCTGAGCTCAAGAAAGTCTGTGAATTCTCTGTGTTGGCTTATAAACTGATCTAGAGGTTTCCAATGTAGACCTAGGTTCTTCGTGGTTTCAAGGAACTAGCAAAACCTATTGATGTATTTGTAACTTTAGAATATATTCACTTGTATATTGTATGTATTACATTTGAACTTTATTGTTTCCCCAACGGAGATGTATTATTCCTCCGATTGGAAGTGTTGTCATGTGTACTTCCAAGTGTCGCAAGTTATATTGTAAGTGTCGTAACTTATACTTGATGGGTTATTAGACCACCTTGTTGGGGTCAGCCCTATATGAGTCATGTGGGTCAAAGGGTTATTAGTCCACCTTATTGGGGGTCATCCCAGTTAGCATTATGTTATGTGGTTAAGTTAGGGCCGACCTAGTTGAGTAAAGTTCAAGTGATGTAGTGTATAAATAGAGAGTGTGTCTCTCTCATTTTACACATTCTATTGTTCACTCACTTCACATTAGTGAGAGAAGAGGAGGATGCACACAAGTGGAGGAGGAGCATGATTCTGAAGATATATATCTCTTGGGTTTGATCATGGTGATCCTTGTATTGATTCTTATTCTATCTCTGACGAATTTACGGGGTTTTTCACCTTCTTGGTTTTCCCCGGTGAAATGTTTTGTGTCTCTTGTCTCTTATGATTGATATGTTGTACATGTTGTTCTTTTAGTTAATATCCTAGATCAGAATGTATTAAATTATGAAAAACTAACATGGTATCAGAGCTACCCTGAAAAAAGGCATGGTATGGAATTTATGACACTTGTTGCACTTGCGAAGCTAGGGCTTGATATAGCAAAAATCAGTCATCGTAGAAATTTCGCTATAAATTCATTTTGGAGAAGTTTTAGGATCTGAAAATATTACAGGTCGAAGATAGGATCCCCATGTATCGTGTGTCTGAAAGACAGCCTCTAATTCATTGTACTTTTAGATTTATGATCTATACAATATAGGGTTTCTGCATCTTCCAAATATCAGTCATAAACAGGTGACCTAGGAAAAAAGGTCATAACTTGGGATAGGAAGCACCAAATGAAATTTTGTAAACAATGGCAGGTAGGGCATGGACTTTAATTTCATAGGTCTGATATTCAGTGGCCGAAATTTAACCAGTGACACGTGGCATTCCGTACAAGTTCATTCTCCTATTTTATCCCATAAGTAGGTCACGTTGCGACACTTGGCATAAATATCTCTCAGAGAATCCATTTGAGGTCAGAACTATGGGGTTGGAAAGATAACAAGTCATGCTACCACATGCCGAATTTTCAGACCCTGTAGATCTGAAATTTTGGAGTTACACTAGAAACAATCAGGTGCATATTTATGTCAAAATAGAATTGGATTTTGAGCACCTTCATTCATGGCTCCGGGAATTTAGGGTTTCAGAGAAAGTTGGAATTTTTTTAATAGGAGACCATGGCTAGATGCTCCTCATCAAAATCAAAATTTAGAGACCAATATCAAATTTTTGGTTGGGCAGAAGGCCGGGCTTGATCAAACCCTACTTCGGGACATTGATCGGAAAAGTGGAAAATTAGGGCTTCTACAAAAGTTGGAATTTTTGAATTCTGTGACCATGGCTGGAAGCCCCTCAAGAAAATCAAAGTTTAGAGGTTTGGATCAAGCCTTTTGGTTGGTTGAAGCTCCGTTAATCTCAAACCCTAATTTAGGGTCCTCCCTAGTGAATCAGAAAATCTAAAAGGCACTTTTGAGGGGTGAAACTTTGCAGTTTTCAAATTATTAGTATACTAGCTTGACCAACTCAGAAAGGCGCATCTTTCTATCCTTTCAGAACTTTGAAATTCAAAGTTTGAATTTTTAGGGTTTCTCTGACAAACTCTAATCCAGCTCCAGATCTAGTTTCAACAAATCAAAGTGGATTGGGTTAATCCTAGAAGAGAATGGATTGGTCACCTGCATAAGTGAAAGTTCCTGTTTCAGAGGGAGATGAGGCTAAGGCCTTACATAAGAATATTACAAGCAATCTCGACAGGTATGACTTACAATTACATCTAGAAAGACAAATCAAGTTCTAGATCAAAAACACGACCATGGTGACATGAAGACAAAGATTCATCCATTGTAATGGATCACATAGAAGCTCCACTTATGAGGTATGTATAATTTGGTTCCACAATGATTAACTTATGAGATATGCAGGTCACTAGCACAAGTCATTGAAGAAAAGAAGAAGACATCATGTGGGTATGTTAGACATAACTAGCTAACACATTAATCCAGGTATGTTTTTCCTATGTCAAGTTAGAATCCTATCGTATGTTAGGATCTTATTCTTTTGTACATGATTATTCATAAAGTTATAAGTTTGAGTAATCATGAGCTTATGCATATTATGTTTCTTACTTTAATCGATGATATGACTGACCAGAAGAGTCCTATGGTCAAATAAGAATTTGCATGAGTAAAGGAAGTACTCCCTGAAACCTTGAATACTAATGCTTGTGATAAATTATCTGTGTATGAAATGATCTTGACCATACATGTTTAAGAATAGTTAGAATCATAATGTTTTATAGTATTTAGATTATACTAATGAATGTATGATTGTGTATGAGACCTCGAGGATAACACAATGATGATACTAGTAAGTATGCATAATGATCGAGGATGGATTTAAGTTCAAGGACAGTTAATCCACGAAGCAAAGATCAAGAGGGAGCACACTCTAGTAGTTCCTTCAAGGAAGCAAATATTGAGAGGGAGTCCACCCTACAACCAAATAAAGATAAGTATTTGAATTTTCATTTCTTGCATACTTGTTTGTTTAAATAATATTGTTCAATGATGTATATGCTTATGTTCCTAGACTTAGGGTTTGTATTATGCATATTAGAATAATTGCATTAATGAACAGTATACTACTAATATGCATGTGATGGGTAAGTGGCATATGGCACTATACAACATTCCATTGCTACTTATATAGAATGAAACCTCTTTGCTGACATGTTGGGAGTTGTGCACACTCTTAACAATGTTCTGGTAGAGATTGGAAGGCATCTAGAAAGCTATGGGATATGGATAAATGTTGTATTGAAGCATTGGCTAAAATAATTGCATGACTGTATGACATATATTCTTATGTGTAAGATTTTGTTCTGAAAACTATGAGAAGTTTCTAATCATGCAATTGAATTTGACTTGTACGAAAGACCGTGTGCCATCACCTACAAAAGAAGGACTACAACATTTGTTCCAGCAACGAAGTTAAAATAAAACTATCTATTGAATATATTGAACAACATGAAGTTCCCAGGATCCGGGATACAGTAATGGAAGAATGCCATTATCGAGGAATACTAGTCGATCATGAAGAATGATTTTTGGGACGTGGTCTCAAGACCTCAAGGGAAGTCTGTTGTGACTTCCATGTGGATCTATAATATCAAGCATGCTGCAAATTATAGCATAGAGAAATACAAAGCAAGGTTTGTAGCTCATGGCTTATTATGAAGATACTTTTGCATCTGTATCCAAATACACTTCCATCATATCAGTACTTGCTCTAGCTGCAGTGATGAAGTGGAAGATACACCAGATGTATCTCAAGACAACTTTCTTATGGTGTAGTCAAGGAGAAAGTGTATGTGGAGCAACCACTTGGTTTTGAGACACATGACACAAAGTAATATGTTTGCAGGTTGAAGAAAGCCTTGTATGGCTTGAAGCAAGCTCCTAGGACTTGGTATGGTAGGGTAGACAACTTTCTATCCAGTTTGGGCTTCACCAAGAGTAAAGCGAATTCCAACCTTTACTACAAGGTTGAAGAGGGCAATCCAGTGATACTACTTTTGTATGTGGATGACCCGTTTGTCACAGGTGAGGATATATTTATTTCCGACACGAAGAGGAAGCTTGCTGCCGAGTTCGAGATGAAGGACTTGGGGATGATACATTATTTTCTAGGAATGGAGGTTTGGAAGAGTGCATATGGGATCTTCCTTGGACAAGGGAAGTATGCAGTAGAGATCCTGAAGAGGTTTGGGATGATGGACTGCAAGGCCATGGCCACACCTATGGCATCGAACCTAAAGCTTCTGTGTGATGCTTCATCTGAGCCGATTGATGCCATGGTGTATCGTCACATTATTGGGTCCTTGATGTACCTGACAAACACAAGACCAAGTATTTACTTTGCTGTGAACACATTGAGCCAGTTCCTGACGGATTCGAGAAGTGTTCACATGGTTGTTGTAAAGCATATTCTGAGGTACCTGAAGGGTATGGTTGATTATGGGCTCAAGTATGATGTGAATCAAAAGTTTAACCTGCAAGGTTATGTTGATTCAGATTTGGTAGGCAGTGCTGCAGATAGGAAGAGCACATATGGGTGTTGCTTCAATATGGCATTAGGTGTGATCTCTTGGTTTAGCAGGAATAATTCCTGCATAGCACTGAGTGTAGTCGAGGCAGAGTATGTTGCAACTTGTTCGGCTAGTTGTGAGGCAGTATGGCTCTGGAAGCCACTGTCTAATTTATTTGATCTCATGTTGGAGGCTACTGGTATCTTTTGTGACAACCAGAGTTGTGTGAAGCTTTCTGAGAACCTCGTGTTCCATGAAAGGTCGAAGCACATTGAGATCAAATATCACTCTATCAAGGATATGGTGTAGAGAGGAGCATTGAAGATCCTGTATGTTGCGACGGATAAGTACGTTGCAAGTGTGTTGACAAAACCACTAGCCAGAGTGAAGTTTGAGTACTTCAGATAGAGGCTTTGTGTTCTTCAGGTTGAAGATACTTTGAGGAAGAAGTGATGGGACACATTTGCAGTAGCCATTCCAAGCATGGTGAGAAGAGGATCCTTCCCATGGAGGTGGATGTAAGAGCTGGATGATGAGCATCAAGTTGATGCTCCAATTACTTCTCTGTATATGCATCATGTTGGATGCTGGATATTATCTATTGGATCATGTATATGTATATGCGTCATGTTGGATGTTGGATATGATCAGTTGGATCATGTATATGTATATGCATCATGTTGGATGCTGGATATGATCATTTAAATCATGTATATGTATATGCATCATGTTGGATGCTGGATATGATCAGTTGGATCATGTATATGTATATGCATCATGTTGGATGCTTGATATGATTAGTTGATCATGCATTTGTATATGCATCATGTTGGATTCTTGATATGATCAGTTAGATCATGCATTTGTATATGCATCATGTTGGATGCTTGATATGATTAGTTGGATCATGTATTTGTATATGTATCAGGTAGATCATCTATGATGATATGCATCAGGTGGATACATTGTATGATCAGGTGGATACATTGTATGATGATATGTATCAGTAAGATACATTATATGCATCAGGTGGATGCATGGTATGATCAGGTTGATCGTGGATGATGAGTATCAGGATAATGCTCTAGATTATATGCATCACGACGATGTAATGATGATGATCATGGGATTTTCATACATGGTGTAGATGTGTTCTCCCATGGTCGTGATATAATTGCCGAGCTTTTCCAACAAAGGTGTAGATGCGTTCTCCCAAGGTCATGGTGTAATTGCTGAGCCATTCTTTACAAGGTGTAGATGTGTTCTCCCATGGTAAAGATGTAAGGGCTAGAGCCATTCTTTACAATGTGTAGATGTCTTCTCCCACAGTAAAGATGTAAGGGCTGGAGCCATTCTTCACAAGGTGCAGATGTGTTCTCCCATGGTTAAGATGGAAGGGATAAAGCCATTTTTCATAAAGGTGTAGATGTGTTCTCCCATGGTGAAAAATTAAGGGCTAGAGCCTTCCCCGAATGGTGGCAGATGTGTTCTCCCATGTCGGTGGTGTAATTGTTGTGTATGTGCATCTGGGTTTTGCTTCGTGAACGATGATCATGAGTATCAGGATGATACTCTATGGATTTGGATAGGTTATGTAGTGGCATGTAAAAGGTCCTGGGAGATCCGATAGGTTGAGCAGTGTGCTCTTAAAAGTCTTGGGATGCTCTTTCAAGGTTTTGTTGACTCACGTAATCCATCCTGAGGATTCCACAGTATGGCCAGTGATGATGAAGACCTACAGGTGGTGGGCCTACATCCAGCATGAAAAAGGGTTGGCTCTGTACATCTTCCTATGACGAGAAGAATTATGAGATAGCACCAGTGATCAAGATGACGAGTACATCAGCAGTGAGGATGATGCTCCATGATCCAGTGATGATGATCCAGCTCCAATATTGAAGACTTGTGCCTATATGTATTGATGACTTATGTCAAGAGAATACCTTCCTAGTTAAGAGGGAGTGTTGATGTATTTGCAACTTTGGAAGATATTCACTTGTTTATTGTATGTATTACATTTGTACTTTATTGTATCCCCAACGAAGATGTATTATTCCTTCGATTGGAAGTGTCGTCATGTGTACTTGCAAGTGTCGCAAGTTATATTGTAAGTGTCGTAACTTATACTTGATGGGTTATTAGACAACCTTGTTGGGATCAGCCCTGTATGAGTCATGTGGGTCAAAGGGTTATTAGACCACCCTATTGGGGGTCATCCCAGTCAGCATTATGTTATGTGGTTAAGTTAGGGCCGACCTAGTTGAGTAAAGGTCAAGTGATGTAGTGTATAAATAGAGAGTGTGTCTCTCTTGTTTTACACATTCTATTGTTCACTCACTTCGCATCAGTGAGAGAAGAGGAGGATGTGCACAAGTGGAGGAGGAGCATGTTGCTGAAGATATCTATCTCTTGGGTTTGATCATGGTGATCCTTGCATCGATGCTTATTCTATCTCTGAGGAATTTGCGTAGTTTTCACCTTCTTGGTTTTCCCCGATGAAATGTTTTTTGTGTCTTGTCTCTTGTCTCTTATGATTGATATGCTATACATGTTGTTCTTTTAGTTAAGAGCCTAGATTAGAATGTATTAAATTTGGAAAAACTAACAAAACCCCTTCTCATCGGCCCTTTCGGAAACAACCTACGAATAGGCTGAGGTCTCATCTGTGGTGTAGCTATGGGGGCACCGCGGAATAAAGTTTCCACAATTATGTGAAGAGTTGTTTAGACATGGCTACTATGCAACACACTATTAGACTTGCGTTCCAAGTTGAGGACTGCGCGAAAATAAACTGCATCGCGGTCCTTACTTATGCAAGTGAAAATGCCTGCGTAACTAGTGCATCTACGCACTGCGCGGTTCGCATAGAATGTGAATCACAGGACAGCACAACTGACTTATACGCTTCCTCTTCCAAACTTAACCACTATGAAGACTTTACTTTAACACTTAATCATCAATATACTGCCTTAGATTATTTAACTTTATAACAAATGAAAGCAGATGAAACATATGATGTTGTGCACTTCCGGTGCGTTGTGTCTCAAGACTTACACAACCCAAACTCTACGTACACTTGTGATTATTCAATAAACTGATACATTCGCAGACTTAGGGTACTGAGCATTCATCATTCACCCATTCACACAATACTTAACATAATATTCCCATCTTTCTCCTATAGTGAACACATATAAAATCATTAACATAACAGCTAATAAATGAGAACTCAGACATTCGTTCGTAAGCAAACAGACAAGTGCAAAACCTAAACAATCACACTACACAAGATTTAACATGGTCCACCCCCCAAATGGGAGCTATGTCAACAAGAACTATTGTTTTATTAGTCTTTTGGGAAGGGTACAACAGTTCTTTGTCTATGAACTCAGCTACAGAATCTCTTCTCTCTCTCAATAGGCCTTTGCGCACATAGCTTGCAGATCCTTTACAAAATGTTCCTCAATAGAGATTTATCAAATCAATAACGAGAATAATGCAAAATGAAGAGTAACCCTTTTCCATACAAAAATTCCTTATTTATAGATCATGCTTGTAGGTCATGTCTTTACAATTCGAAGGCAAAAACCCTTAAGTTTACAAACCTGTCATGCTTTTCCCTTAACCAGACTGCAGGCTTCTAGTAGCGAATATTCCATCGTGGTCGCCTTCAGCACATGCCTCATGTCTCTATCGGCCTTCCTTTCGCATGCATGCCAACAAGTTTCTTTCACCAATTCGTTCTTCCTCTAACGGTCTCGTGCGACTGGTTCAGGTAGTGGTTCTTTCGCATGTGCGACCAGTTGCTTTCTTCCGTTTCTGATCCTTACCCATCTCCTGGCACTCCTGGAGCATCTTTACCAAAAATAGACCGTCAACGGTCTAACCGGAATCTATGTCATCTTCCCTCCAACACTCTTCTTTTCCAGATCCACGTAGACTAGACACATCGCATTGTCGTCTCCTCGCAACACTGAACTTCGCAGCTCTTCCGACGCTGCAATGCACACAACTTCACAGCATCCCAAAAACTTATACAAAAAATATTCCGACTGAACTGCGCTCAGCTCCGTAGTTAAAAAAATACTTCTTGCTTAAAATGCCCCACTTCGGCTAGGCCCAATCTGCTTCTAACACTTACATGTGGCTCGTCCCTGAGCCACCTGCAGCTTCAACTTCTCCGAGCTGTTCCACCGCCTATGGAGCTAGCTTTGACACGAACTCATTGTATGTGACAACCATCTTTTCAACTGCTTCCTTCGTGTCTTGCTCAACTTGCTTGACTATTTCCAACATATCAGGTGTTATCTCATCGCCAACCTAGCATTCCACCTATTCTTGATTTTCGCGCAACTCCTTTAACTTTCCCTTGATCTCTTGTGAGATCATGTTGGCGTCCTCCAATAAAGGTTGTGATTTATCTCCCATTTCAGTCTCTTTTTCTCTTAAGGAATGCACTTCCTTCTTGAGCGCATTGATTTCCCGATACTTCTAAAGTCTTTCTCTTGGTTGCAGGGATTTCACTCTACATCCAACTATTCTAGGCTTTCTTATCTTTCACAGCGTTCTTTACTTGCAATAGTCCTGGGTCCTCTTCGAGGGCGATGAATTCCTTTGACACCGCATGTAACAGACTCTGGCACTTAGCCACTTCCGCAGAGATACTCTCTGCTGCGGCCTTCACCTCCCTTGCTCTTAACTGTTGTTGATCTAGTGGGGTCCGTGGATTGATTTTTGCCTCTAAGGAAGCAATCTTAGCTTCATGGATGATCTCCATGTCTTGCATCTTTTTCTTAATATTGTTAACTAGTTTGCCAATCTTAACGACAGTGTCTGCGGGGTCTAGTTGTACTTCAAATTCCTCTATATCATTTGCGACCGCAGTGATCGTGGACTCTAGTCCTTTTCAACAATCATGCTCATCCTGTAGTTCCATAGCTCTCCATGATCTAGCTTCCTCCAACTGTCTATTAGCTGCTTGTAAAGTCTACTTTAAGGATTCTAATATTATACTTAAGTATAGTATCCTAGATGACTATTTTGGATTGAAAAAAACATGTATATAGATAGGTAGGCGAATATTAAATATGAAAAATACAATTTACTACTGAAATGTGTAAATTTTGGTGAATATTGTGATAAAAAACATCTTTTATGTAAATATAGGCGATATTAGAGACTAAAAATTACCAAATAGCGAATTTATTTTTTGAAAAATAACCAATTGGCAAAATTTCGCCCTTAAAAATTACCTTGGCTTCTTGCAGCTCAGCTTGTCCTTTCAGTGCGTCAATATATCTCTCATGCATTTCGTCAACAACCTGCAGATGCAAGTAGTGTAGACCAGGCAGTGGTATCTTCGCAAGGTCGAGATCCACACACTCGACATCCTTCATGTCCAATACTATTTGTTCTGACAATGTCATCCTTATAGTTAATGGATCAAGGTGAATAACACGGGACTTCACAAGCACGGTTATGGTTAGTTGCGGCTCCTTCTGCTGCAAAGTTCCTCCTCACTTCCCTTTGGACTCTGAGTCCCAAAGTAGGGGTAATCTTTTGTGGACTTCTTCAATTTTCTCTGTGATCCCCTACAGCATGGTCAGATTCATTTGCAGACTTTCTTGAATTGTTTTGTCCTGTTTCTCCTTCTCAGTCACCAGATCTTCCATCTGCTTTGTGACCTTTGCCGTGATTGTTTCATAATCCTCATCGTGGAGTACTGCGTCTGTCTGGATTTTATCAACTTTATGCTTCTTCTGCGCTCCCTTTTTCTATGTTGGGCTCTTAGCTTCCTTTCTTTTTCCCATCTCCTTCTCTTTAGTGATAGGACATGGAATAGGTTCGTCCTCACCAGAGTCGCTTTTGACCTCTACAATTTGCACTCAAAACTCGGCAGGCCATTCCTTCATGATATTATCAATATCATCTTCATACATATGGTACCATCCTGGGTACCATTCAACATTCTTCTTCTGTTCTTTCGCTAAAATGTGGATGCAATGCATGTTAGCATAAACATCAACTATGAGAATATATTTACTCATTACCTACTTTCTTATCCTCAGTGTGAGCATGATTGTTGCGCGCAGCTAGTCATAATATTGGTAGAAGACCTCAGCTATTGCGTGTTGTCGCTGTGAATTCAGATTTGCTCAGAGGTTTGAATAATGGGCTCCTCTACAGTCATTACTATCGACAATTACACCAACGTAATCCTTCGGCTCCTTCCACCCTACAAAGGTGATCAACACTATCATCCAAGTAAAATGGAAATTTCCACCATTTATTTGTGTGTCATTTAGTCCCTCCAGGAACTCATTCAATAGGTATTGACACCAATTGAATTGTTCTCCTTCCGCGGCTGCGGCACCAAGTAGTACTGCACCCGCAAATACCTCCAGAGGCCTGCATTTTCTTAAAATATTTCTAGCTAACAGCTGCATGATAAACTTTGTCGCTTTATCATCTATGTCATTCATCCGAAAGCCCCTCTTTCCTTTGACGACAATTTGAGTTTTCTTCATCTTTTCCACGGCTTCTTTGTCCTTGCTTTTCCCTTGGAAAAAATGCTTTAGATCTTTACCCCTTTTACTCAACCCAGTGATGCAATGGATAATGTTAATGGTCAGGTCGACATTGCGGTCAAGCCACAAATATCCCTGGTGAATGCGCACCATCAAAGTTCGCACCACCACGTTCAGTTCTAGTGATCTGTCAAAATGTGGGAGTCTGAGCAAATTGAGCAATCTTGACTTGACTACTCCCGATAACCTTCTTTCCACGACCAAGGCAAGGTCACCCTTCACATCTTTCTTCCAACACATGTACTGGTCGGGCTGGAACTGTGGGAAACTAGGTTCATTGGGATCCTCCTTCTGCATCTGAAACAGATCATAATCTTCCCACTTACATTCAATAATTTTACCCAGCAAATTATTATCGATGTCAACGTGCTTTGATATGGCTGATAGTGGGATGTTGTATTTGGAATTCTTTGCTAACTTGAAGACCGGTGCATCTGGTGCACGCGGTGAGATATAATCTGGGGTCATTGTCAAATGTATCTCCTTCTCAGTTATCGACGACTTCTACACTGTCAAACCCATCTTTGGTATCTTCGTTCTTGGACCCACTCGATCTTTTCCTTTTTCCTACATTGTTGGACCATGTCTTGGTGATCTTCTGGATGCTTGACCCTTTTCTATGACGATGTTCTTGGCTGGGGTTCTCATTAACCCTTCAATCCCTCCGTATTGAAATAGCTTCACAGTGTTCTGGACCATGAATTATTTTTCAATGGAAGACCTCTCAGACATCCATTGGACAACTTCTATAGGGTTTTGGACAACTTACTGAAAACAACTTGCAAAGTAGTGTGCACAGAAAAAATTCTAAGTGTTCAGTAATGCCTGTGAGTCTAAATGCAGCATTAATTATAGGCCCAACTGACCCCCTCTGCTCCCCTTAATGGCTAGATAATCATTAAATGCGGTATCCGTTGGCCAAATCCAACGGATTCTTCGTCCTTTCCTTCATAAACTCGTTCAGAATGGTTATCTGTGCGTTAAATTCCCAAGCAGTCATTGGTGAAATATTGTATAATGTCTATATTTTTTACCAACATTGTAACGGTTATTTTTATGGAGTGCGGTGTCGAATTGCGCGACAGGTCATCATTGCTCCTGCACAGTTACTTCGTGGTGCCTGACTTCTTTCCTCTCAACTTAACATCTTTCCTCGTTCAACTTGATCTTTGCAATTACCTTTTGGGCTTCGCAACTCCGCGGTTCCTCTTTTCTTTTTCTTTTGTTTTCTCTTTTTTTTTTTGGTGCAACGGCACATCTTAACAGTGTTGTGTGGTATATACATGTTCCTCATCATACATTGCATCCCATTTCTAGTGTCCAATTTCAACTGTACATGGCACTTAGAAATTTCCCTCTTTCTGATCATCATAGGTTCTACGAAGCGAGACTATCTCAATAGTGTTTTAGTCTGCTTCCATTGACTAGACCTGGCAAGTTATCTCCTGCTAATGTGGCTAACTAGACTATGACACCATTAGTTACATGTAAAACAGTATATGGACCAAGCCAATGCATTTTAAACTTTCTAGGAAACTTCATAAATTTGCTATCCTATAGGAGGACTAGATCACCTACCTGGAAAGACTTGTTCTTGATGTGGCGATCATGCCATGTTTTTTCTCTTTCTTTCTGCACTTGTTGGTGAAAGCTTGCGATGAAGCGATCCTCCTCTAGACCAACCAAGTGTAGAAGCCTTTATTCTAGCACATCGTGATCTTCCATGCCTTTAAAAGAAGCTATTATCAAGCTGGGAACAATGTACTCCATTGGCATTATTGCTTCCTGTCTATAGGCCATCCTAAAAGGTGTGTGGCTTGTCAACTTCTTGCATGTGGTCCTATATGCCCATAACACAACGAGAATGTGCTAGTACCAATCATCCCTATTCACATTGCATACCTTAGTTAGTGCATTCTCCAGTACTTTATTGAACACTTCAACAATTCCATTCACTTGCGGATGATAAGGCGTACTTCGTTGATGATGAATGCAAAATTTTTCTTTCAATGCCTCAATGGTTCTGTTCAAAAAGTGAGTGCATTCATCACTCATTAAAATCTATGGGCATCCAAACCTCATAGGGATGTCTTCAAATATGAACTATGCAGAAGTACCTACGCCACAGTCCTTTACTAGCTTCGCTTATGCCCATCTCATGAGGTAATCAGTTGTAGTAATAATGTACCTCGCACCAGTTCTCTTTCCCGGTGGGTTTATAGGTCCAACAAAATCAATTGCCCATTTCTCAAATTCCTATAATGTCAATTGTGGATTTAATGGCATCTTGTCTCTTCCCGATGGCCTTCCTGTCCTATCACAGACATCGCAGCTCTGGCAATGTTCTTTCGAGTCCTTATGAATGGTAGGCCACCATAGCCCTGCTCGTAATATCTTCTGCGTGGTGGCTCTTCCTGCGTACTGACCTCCTACTACTCCTAAGTGTGCATTTTCTAGTATAAATGGTTTCTCGTGCTCTAACACACACCTACGCATTACTTCATCCGATCCCAATTTATATAACTGACATGCAATAATGGTGAAGTTTGCTGCTCCCACTACCAGTTGCTTATTTTGCTGCATAGTGAACTCTATGGGTGATAACCCAGCAGTCAAAATGTCTATGATCTCTTGTTGGACCTGGCTGAAGGAGGTCAAATTTTGAATGTATTAATTTTTGTGAACTGCGAAGCCGAGTGCAGCATGGATGGAGACTTTTTATGGAAAACAGTTTTGGACTAGTAGTGATCAATGACGTGTCCTCAACATGACTAACAGTGGTTGAAGACAAACTTTCAGTATGATTTTCATTGACTAAAATTTTTCTCCCAGCATGACCTCCAGAGGCTGGGTAGGTGCCCCCTGCATGATTTGAAGAGGTAGGGTGCTTGCCCCCAGCATGACTTACAGAGGCTGGGTTGTTTCCCCCTTGTTTTGGCATCTTCTTCCCATTCTTCCTCCGTCTATTTCTTTTAGAATGCTGGTTACTAGTATTGCTACTTTCACCACATGAGGTAGAAGGAGGAGGAGAAGATGTTACTCGCAAGGGAGGCACTAGGTTCTGATGCTCTTTATTAGAGGTGCTTACAAAAGAATTGTCAGGAGCATGCAAGGCATTCAGAGTGGAAAACAACCAAACTGGCAGCACTATGGTGAATCCAGTAAGATTCAGAGTAGCCATTAAGGGAGTGCCAATGTTTCCAATGAATGGAATAGCACAAGGATGGCCCGGAACAGGGGTACCTTGATTGGCACTCGTCGAAACGCTAGACATAGTTTCCTGCTCAAATGAACAAGAAGTTCTCTAAGGAAAACTAAGACAAGTAGCACAAAGAGAACACCACTAAAAAAGGTCCTAGGTAAATCAAACCAGGAAAACCGATGCCTTCCAGAGAAGACTCTGGGATGATGAGGTCCCAGAACAGATCAACGAAGGATGAAGAACAGCTACCCGGGGTCCACAATACAATGACTAAGGGTGCAAGCGCTAGAATCACCCAACCGCCCTCCCAAAGACCTACAAGGGATTTCCTCCCACGTTTGTCCTAGGTACAGCAGATATAACCCTCCACTGTCACCTATGTATGAACCTATGGTCAGATACTAAGGATACCACCACACTGAAAACTCCTGGGGGAACAGTCTCTGGTCAAATCAGAAGGCGTGGGTAGGGTAACTGAGCCCAAAACTCAAAAGAGTCCCCAAACGCGATCCAATCCTGGTATATGCTCGAAATAGAAAGTAGGAGGTGTATTCCCAACAATCTGATCTCACAAGACTTACTGCATAGATCCCAGGCAAGTTTTGAATGAAGTGGGTTTACCTGCGATAATCGAACTACGATTTTTGCATAATGTGTGATCTTGGGTGGTTTAAGGTGTTTTAAACCCAAGATCCTAACATAGACTAGTTGGTGTATAGTGTAACCTAGAAAAGAAAATGTTACTAGTACATTTTATTAGGGTTCATTTTAAAGGTTACTTGCTTACTCAAAAAGGTAGTGGTGTGTGAGAGTGGTTATAACAGAAATAGAATACTGAAATGAAATGCTTACCACTAAACAAATCTTTTCTTTTCAATGCAAGTCTTAAAATTACGATCTAGAATGCATATGCAAATGCAATTTTTAATCTTTCGAATGCAAAAAAGGTAAAAATAAAGCCTAAATGTACAAAATTAAACTCAAAACCTAAGAATGCATCTACTCAAGCAAATAGGTATGCAAAAGAAAACTTGTTCTTTTTTAATGCAAAGCACTCCTAAATCCTTTAAGCCACTTGCAAGGTACTCTACTCAGAAAATAAATGAAATTTTTTTATGCTTTTCAATGGTAAGAAACAAAATTGAAACTAACCTACTATTAAAGCAAAAGCAAAGAACTTTCAGGTTTCCTTATTGAAACAATAAAAGCTACCAATACGAATTTTAGATTCTTATTGATGTAAGCATGCCAACAATTGGGAAAAGAATATGAAAACTACTTTTAGACCCAAACGAAGCAAATGACCTACAAAGAAGTATGGTTTGGTAAAGTCAGGTTTGCACATAAACAATGCAAACAAGGTCTTGAACAATAGCCAAAACACTTGAGCTTTCACTACAAAAGAAAATTAAAAGCATAAGGGAGGATAAGAAACCAATCTAAATAGAAATTTCACTCAAATAGATACAAACCGGGTCAAGCAGACTCAGTAGGTTTCAATCCAATGGAAATGGAGCAAGTAGGTTCAGTCATACTCAAATTAGGGTACAAAACACCAAACTGGTCCACAACCTCCAAAACTTTCCAAACAAGCCCAAATTGATCAAAAGAGGTTCAAATAATGAATGTAGGATCAGTTCAAGGATGGGAGACCACTTACAGCTGTTTAACTTAGACCTAGGGTCATCGAGGACCCCAAAAATACAGCCACAACCCCCAAATTTGGGTCCACAACCCAAAAACTCTAAAATTTCAAACCCAGATTGTGTGCACTACTGTGTATGAAGGAAACCAGTGCCCATAACAGGGGAGGGCTCTAATGTATTGTATAATAGTAGTGCACAGGTGGAGAAAGTTGGAAAAATGGGGTTAAAACCCCCCACACCTGGGTCGACAAGTGTTTGCAAGGACTGGGAAGGGTCTGTAAAAGACCAGGAGGGTCAAACAGAGCCTAATAACTGATTCTAATCAAGAAAATGAACAAAGACCATCAAACAAGACTGAAGAAATGACCTTGAATTCCCCTAAGCAGATAGGCTTTCCCCAGCGGAGTCGCCATTCTGTTGTGAGGAAAATGCACCTATAGTTCAGGGGAGAAACTACCAACTTATGGTGATAAAGATAGACTTACAAGCATTCTGCAAGTACAACAAATAAGTGAAGAGATTAGGGTTTAGAGATGTATGCACCTTATTCAAAAGGTTGATCCTAGCTTTGCCTCCCTCGCTCTTCAATGCTTATCCAGTGTCGCAATGCCCTGACCTGCAAAACGACTTGATACCTTTCTCAAATACATTTGACTACTTATATAAGACTGATATTCATGACAGAAGAAGACATCAAACTATAATCAAACAGTAATCAAATCTAAGACACAATAATAGGTCATATTTGGAAAGAGAAGAACGTCTAATCTTTATTAATGAATGAAAGCAAGTACATAAAGTTATACCTTCTTTCAAGCTTGGCACTTCACGAAACCTAGATTCAAGCTCTCCTGCTTCTATTCTCTAAGGATCCCAACCTCTAATCAGTTGTGCTAGGGTTTATGAGAAACTGAGGCACAAGAGAGGGGGATGAGGGTCTCCATTCCTCTAGCATAACAATGTTATAGGCTTGGTCCCCTCACATGGCCCTTCTGCCCTCCTTATATAGTCAGTGAAGGAGAGGAAAAGAAGTTATAACTGAGTAGGAGGTTCCGCAACCAACTTAACTTACCCAAATTTCAAGATTTTGAATAGTACAAGAATGTGCTCTACTCTGCAGTAGACAAACTATCGCACATGTGGAGGTGGGCGCTACTTTAATGAAGCAGGGTAGCACATATGCCCTACTATCATGCTTACATACCAGCGCACATGTGGGAAAATGGCCAAAAACAGGCTTTTTTGCTCATTTTCAGGAGATGGTTTAGTCTGGAAAAATGTTCCTAAGGGTCATAAACATCAAATGGGCCAAGAGTGAGGTAATTTCAACCATTTTTAGTGTCCCAAATGACTCATCAATCCACAAGGGTCCTGTTGTGTGATTAAACTTGATCTCAAGAAGTGTCGTCATGCGACCAAGGGATGCAAGTGTTGTCACGGATGGAGAGGTGTCATTTTAAGCTATAATAGCGTGCATATGATTGAAGATCCACCACCAGATATCAGTAAGTCCGGTTTTGGGAAAACCATGACAGTTTTGTAAAACCTAAGGGTTTCTCCTTTGTAATGTAAATACATGACCTAAGGGCATGATCTACATATAGGGAAATTTTGTATAAGAAAGGGTAACTCTTCATTTTGTTATTTTTCTCATTGTTTATTGAATAGATCTCTATTAACAGACATTTTTGTAAAGGCTCTACAAGCTGAGTGCGCAAAGACCTAATCTTGAGAGAGAGAGAGAGAAGAGCATCTGCAGCTGAATGCGTAGGTGAAGAACTATTGTACCCCTTTCCGAGATAAATAAAATAATAGTTTTTGTGGACATAGCTTCCCATCCGGGAAGGTGAACCACGTTAAATAATTGTGTTATGTGTTTGCTGCGTGTGATTGTCATTAATTGGTGATTTAAATTACTTACAGTACATGCATGAGATTATTAGTGCTTGTTATATGTTTACTGTGATCTGTATTCACCGAGGAAAGGATGGAATAAGATGATAAGTAGTTCATGTATGAAGAAGTATTAAATAGTAAGCACCTATAAGTCTCGAATGAATGCTTCGACGAGATAACCACATAGTTACTTGTTAAGGGTTGAATCACAGTAACAAAGCTCACAATGCTATGCGTCTCATTCAAATTGCATAAGTTATGGTATTTACCAATCTAAGTAATGATGAATGATTAAAGGATATCCAATAAATCCAAGTAGAAGGAATTAGGCCTCACAGATTGGCCTCCTCGTCTAGTGGATGTGCCGTTCCACAAAGAAGTACCGCTTTGTCTCGCCGCAATAGCCTAATAGTGTTGCGCAGTCCCATTGACGTAAGATATCAGAGTCTGTATAGTCCCCTGTCTGTCGTGTGGAAGCATACTACCAAGCTACGCAATTGTCAATTAAGCACTTGCATCACCAGGTTGCAGAAACTTGATTCCACAACCACCCCATCTATTTTCTCCTTAGGTGAGACTTCAGACTGCTTGCGGTCTATTTCCGAAAGGGCCAGTGAATAGGGGTTTTGTTGGTATCTTGTACCGCGAAGTACTTGGGTCTACATAGGAAAACCTCTTGAATAGGAAATCAAACCAACAAATGGTTTCATTGCCGCGCTAACACCAGTGATCCGATAGTGGATTCAGAAAAGTAATGTCCGACAGCTGGTATCCAAAAAAGAAAGAGATCACAGCTTGGTGTGATAAGATCAAAAGGGACTTCGCAAAGAAAGAAAACAGGCACCCACGTCTATCTGACATAGAGTGGTTAAACAGATACTTGTGGAGGGATATCCATGAAATGTTTTGGGCATCATTTCCAATCGAGCTCCACGAGTGGATATCACCCCTCGCAGAAAGAAATAATTTCTCCCAAGGTGGAGTACCTACAGAGTGGATTCCAGAGCTTACTAAACACCTCAAACCAATCGACAATCCACTGTCGCATGCAATTGACTTTTGGGTTGATAGCATACTTGAAGGATTTGTGACTGAGTTTTCTATAGACACGCTGAAATCCTACAGCCAAGCAGAAGCATATTTCTTTGAAGGACTCAGAGGTAAGTTCTTGAAACACCTCAGTATATACATTAAAATTCTTTTAGCCGAGAAAGGTGTTTTAAGAATGCAATAATAACCCTAGATCTGTCATGGTAGAGAATACATACATTGATTCTGACGAAGAAAACCATACTTTGAGAAGTGGAAAGAGATACAAGCTTACTAACGAGAAGAAACCTACCCCATCTAGAATCCATACCGAAATTCCATGTGATCTCAATAATACAAACACTCAGTTATCAGCCACAATCCACCGTATTATACCTCAGAATCAGTCAGTCCAAAACCCAACCGCTACGAGTATCATGCATCCCATCTCACAAATCAGTAATACTAGTAACACAGCAGGAGCAAGTGCTCACAGCACTACGACTCAGACTATTCCACAGAATACTATCCCTAGTACAATCCAGCAGCCTCTATCTAATTTTACCACAGGGAATCAGTTCCAGAACAGTACACAATCCAGAATAAAAATGACAGATAACGATATAAAACTGCCAATATTCAAAGGAACGGGTCAAGAAGATCCTGATCAGCACTGGTTTCTATGTGAAGCCGTGTGGAGTGTTAAGCAAGTCACAGATGATGCTATAAAGAGAGCACAACTGATAACTACTTTTAGAGACAGAGCACTGAATTGGTTTATGAAATATTCTCAGGAACAGTCAAGAACCCTAGCAGAGATTAAAACTGCAATTGCCGCAGAATTTAAGAAACCCAAATCATAATCATAGTGCATAACAAAGCTGAAAGAAATCAAGCAAAAACCCACTGAATTAGTTTGGGAATTCGACCAAAAATTCAAAACATTGTTGGAGTAAGTGATCTTTGTTATAGCTCTACAACAGCATCAAGAATGGTTTATTGCTGCGTTGTTGCTACATATCTGACAACCACTAATGCAACAGAAGGTTGTATCTCAAGCTGAGGCCTTGGAGATCGCAATGAAGTTGGAAGCTTCAACAATTGGAGAAAGTAGTTCTGGGATGATATAGATCCAAAACCAATTGGCTACCTTCACATTAGAATTACAATGTATGAAGAATGGAAATGAACAAAGACATGAACAACGACATGAAGTTTGGTGCACAAGATGCAAAGGAGAGGGCCATACAAGAGAACATTTCCCCTTATTTCAGGATTAACTTAATAGTGGCGCACCAAACCCAATAAATATGAATCAGAACCAGGCACCATGGTGTGAAATTTGCAAGAGCAGAGGACACCGACCTAAAGATTGTTACCTGCTAAAGAAATACGTGAAGACACCTAAAAACTTATACTACAATTTCTGTAAGTCAGTTGGACACGATGAGTCCAACTGTCGCTCTTATGAGTTGATGAATGAAAGAAAGAGAGATATGGATGCAATGCGAGGTGCTAGAATTTACCATGCTCAAGAGGAAAATCAGCCAAAGCAAGAGAACACCCACTATGTTTAAGGTGGATATAGAGGCCTCTGTGGTGGATATCGCGGAAGAGGAAGAAATACTGGTCAAAATCAAGGAAGAGGACGAGGCCAGGTAATATGCTATAACTGTGGCCAGCCAGGTCATGTATCAAGAGACTATACTAATCCATGCACCACATGCAACTACTGTAAATCATTTGATCATGTGATAGCAGATTACCCAGCCCTTGAGGTAGAAATGCAGAAGAGCAGAAGAATAGAAACACCAAACCCTAACATCCAGTTGATCGCATCAGAGAACAGACCTACAGGTCCAAGTGTCAATGCAGTAACGCGATGTGGCATTGATACAGGAAAAGACAACATCGCAGAAGCCTCAACTTCTGAAACAACTAATCCTAAAAACAAGCTTGAAGAAAAAATAGGAATAAGAAAAGCTCCTAGGAAAGCACCTCCATTAAACTTATAGAAAAACAAAGAAGTATTTAAAGAAGCACGGGAAATGTTTTCTCCAAGGATCCCGCTGCAAAGTCAAGAAACACAAATAGAAGACATGCCACTGGCTTATGATCAGACACACACTGCACTGGATGCATCTAATTCTATTACACAGTTTCTGCACAGCTACATCAAGTTATTAAAACACAAGGATACTCTTATGGAATTTGAAAAGTTGACAAATCAGTATGAATCATCTAGTAAGAAAGGATCAGCACATGGCGTAGTACATAACATTAGCAGTCCCAAAAGAACCGGTAGGGAAATGCGGTTCACTCCACATATAGGAGACTATGAGATGGACGAGATCATTCTTGATCTTGGATCTGAAGTGAACATCCTTACAAAGCAGACATGGTAGGCGATGGGAAAACCAAAGTTACAATGGTCACCAATTCAATTAAGAATGGCTAACCAAGGCATAGTTATACCACTAGGAAGGTTAACCAACACCATTGTCAATATTGATGGAGTGCGAAGTTATGCAGACTTCAAACTAATTGAAATTGTGGATGATAGCAATCTGTATCCAGCATTGCTGGGCATCAACTAGGCCATGACAAACTCTACAATCATCAATCTAAAGACAATGAAAATGATATTTGAAGGCCATGACATAAGGGTTGTCACACCATTGGATCCTTCGCAGGGTGAACAATATGTTGAAACTATTCAATAAGAGTATCGTGCCCAACACCTTGATCGTATCTATCAAATGACAACAAGTGCTCAAGATTATACTGACCCTATTGTGAATGGAACGCTCAGCTGGCACTACAATAGTTCTTGCATATCAGACTCTAAAGCAGGATTAGAAAAGTGGCAACAAAGAATGCATGAGGTATCTACCAAGAGATGCATGACAATTAAAAAATTACTCCGCTGGATGGGAAAGCAGGTAAGTCCAATCCCCACTTATGATGGTTCAACTAACGTCTATTCATTTATCAAAGAATATACTACAGCAGTTGCAGGTGAACATCACGTCTCAACATTAGATATGGAACTTCGCGAGACACCTGCCAGCTGGTGGGCTACACATCATAAAACATTGACAACTTGGGATCATTGCAGAATAAAACTACAGTTCAGGTTTACTGATAAGGTCACGTTACCATTTAAGAAATATAGTGGTCAGATGGATCCATCATATCATATCACAGCTTGTGTTGAAGCTTGGAAGGAAGGACCGCAAACAAAATGGGTACATCTCTTTGCGCATACATTGGAGGAGCCTATTCCAAAGAAATGGTCCTTGGATGAGGAGTTGCGCTCAGAAACCGCAGATTAGTCTATACTCACTATGAGCTTCCAGAAGGATTTTAGCTTTACAGATGACCATCCTACTATCAATGAAAGAATATTTAGACAATATTGCCTGGAGGAAAACATAACAGCCGAAGAGTTTTTTGAAGTAGACGATGTACTTGCAAATCTACAACCAAATTGGTCAAAATAGATAGAGTAGGCTTTAGAATTCTATAACATAGCTGAAGAAGTGGAAGATAGTGATGAGGAGAACCCGCGTAACATAAATATTTAAGAATCAGAAGGATTACGCGAGGTAGAGGGACCACCACTAGAAATTCCAGATATGAGTGGACCGGTTAAAACAAAAAAAGTGAACATCGACACCTTTGAAGAGCCAAAGTTCACAACAGTAGGAGACTACTGGGATGATAACACAGTTGCAGAGATCGCAGCTATATTACAGGAATATCAGGAAGTATTCCCAACGAAGTTCACCGAGATGAAAGGCATTTTGGGAGACTTACGAGTGATGAAAATTCCTCTTAAGCCTGGCACAAAACCTGTAAAGCAAAGACCATATAGATTAAATCCATGCTACAATGAACGAGTTAAGGAAAAACTCGACAAGATGATCGATGCAGGAATCATTGACCCAGTTGAAGAATCCGAATGGATAAGCCCGATGGTCATCCAAGACAAGAAAACAAAGGGTGAGATCAGGATCTGTGTTGATCTCAGAAAGTTGAATGATGCCTCTATACATGATCCATTTCCTACACCTTTTACTGATGAAGTACTTGATAACATTGGAGGGAATGAAGCATACTCTTTTACTGATGGATTTTTAGGATACCATCAGATAAGAATTGATCCAGCAGATAGGAACAAGACCACTTTTTCCATAGAATGGGGTTCGTTCTAGTATACCATAATGCCTTTTGGACTGAAGAACGCACCAGCCATATTTTCTAGGGTGGTGATCGCAACATTTAAATAATTCATCCACAAGTTTTTAGAAGTTTACTTTGATGATTGGACCATTTTTGGGTTACTAAAGAACCATGCCGCGAACCTAAGGATGATGCTAGAAAAATGCAGACAACATTAGATTTCATTAAATTTAAAGAAATGTATTTTTTGTGTTCCGTATGGGATTCTGCTAGGACATATTGTGTGTAAGCAAGGGTTGATGGTTGATCCAACAAATATATCAGTTATTGTAAACTTGCCTAAACCAAATTCAGTTTAACAACCGTGCACTACACTGGGCCATACCAGATACTATAGAAAATTCATTAAGGGTTATGCACAAATAACCGCAACAATAGAGAAGCTTTTAGAAAAGGATGCACTGTTCATTTGGAATGAGGAATGTGAGAAATGATTTGACACATTGAAAGAGAAAATGGTCACTGTGTCGATCTTAGTCTTCCCAGACTGGGAGAAGCCATTTCATGTACATGTGGATGCTTCCTGCATCGCATTGGGCGTTGTCCTTACACAACCGGGAGAAGGAGGCATTGATCATCCCATTGCATTTTCGAGCAGAAAGATATCATCGGCAGAAAATAATTACACAACTACTGAGAGAGAAGGACTCGCAATGCTATATGCATTACAGATAGTTAGGCACTATTTGCTTGGTGCACACTTTTCAATGTTTACAAACCATTTTGCATTAAAATACCTAGTCAATAAGCTAGTGTTAGCGGGGTGGATATGCAGATGGCTATTACTATTCCAAGAGTATGATTTTGAAATAGTCGTTAAACCAGGCAGATGAAATTTAGGACCTAATCATCTATCAAGGATTGAGTCAGGAGAGGAACCTACGAATCTAGAAGACAATCTTCCTGACGTGTAGTTGTTCGCTATACAGGTAGCCGATGAATATTATCAAGACATAATCAATTTCTTAACTACTGGGTTCACACCTATAGAATTCACTACGCAGCAGAAGAAACAGCTGGTAGTACGAGCCATAGACTTCACCATTATCGCAGGACACTCTAGAAGTTAGGACCTGACGAAGTTTTGTGAATATGTGTATTAGAACGTGAGAAGCCATTTATATTAGCTGATGCACATTCAGGAGTCGCAGGTGCTCATTATGCAGGAAAGGATACTACGCAGAAGATATTGCGCACAGGACTATGGTGGCCTACGATCCATAAGGACTCCAAAGAACATTGCCAAAACTGCGATGTCTGTCAAAGGACAGGGAAGCCATCACGGAGATATGAGATGCCATTGAACCCTCAGCTAACCTTGCAAGCATTCGAAAATGGGTAATTGATTTTGTAGGACCTATTAACCCGCCAGGGAAGAGAAATTGTGCGAGGTACATTATTACTGCAACTGACTACCTCACCAGATGGGCAGAAGCTAAACCTGTGAAAAATTGCAGCTCAGCCACAACGGCCGAATTTATCTTTGAAAATATCATCACAAGATTTGGATGCCCCAAAATTCTAATGAGTGATCATGGTACTCACTTTCTGAACAAAACTATTGAAGCCTTGACTGAAGAATTCTACATCCATCATCAGTGCAGTACACCTTATGTTAAGATTCAATATGCTAAGATAGAAAATAGCAGCATTACATTCCATTTCACAATAATAGCATATACAGGATCACTGAAGAAACAACAAGCATAGCATAAACACAAGAGACAAAGATTTATCCTGGGAAACCCTCATGGGGTAGAAAACCCAGCAAAGCTTCCTCAATATAGATGACCAGCAATATACAAAGATGAAACCCTGAGACATGATCTCCTCCTCCACAATAGCAGACCTCTTCTCCACAAGTGCGCTATCCTCAAGTGAGTGAGTGTATCAAATGAGGAACACACCTCCTCTATTTATACACTACTCTGATATGTATTTTACACAAGTACATGTAGGCTCGTATTTAACCATTAGGTTAAATACCCCATTATAACTGACTGGGCTGACCCCCACATGGTGGGTCTAATAACCCTAGTTACCACAACCAACTTGGAAGAATAAACATCTCCGGATTTATAGTATAATCACATCGTAGGTATGGAACATCTCCGGAATAAATAATATACAAATATAATATTCTTCGAAGTTACAATATTTCAACACTCCCCCTTAACGAGAAGGATATTATAACAGTATCTGCATGAGCAAGGAGTCATCAACATCATACATGATACATCTATATATCATCGGAAGCTTTCTTCAATTTGTCTTCATCGGTAACTCAAACAGTTACTGGTATATCAATGTCAACATCAACATCGACATCATGATCATCGGCATCGTCATCACACGATCAGCAGCATCGTCATCACACGATCAGCAGCATCGTCATCACATGATCAGTAGCATTGTCATCACATGATCAGCAGCATCGTCATCACACGATCAGCAGCATTGTCATCACACGATCAACAGCATCGTCATCACACGATCAGCAGTATCGTCATCACACGATCATCAGCATCGTCATCACACGATCAGCAGCATCGTCATCACACGATCAGCAGCATTGTCATCACACGATCAGCAGCATCGTCATCACACGATCAGCAGTATCATCATCACACGATCATCAGCATCGTCATCACACGATCATCAGCATCGTCATCACACTATCAATAGCATCGTCATCACACGATCATCAGCATCGTCATCACACGATCATCAGCATCGTCATCAATACACATGATCCTTCCTTTGAGATTTACTGGATCAATTTTATCATAATCATATTTAAGACTATCCTTCCTTTCGGAATTACTGGATTTACTGTCTAAGGATGATTAGTCCAACCACAATCATATTTAAGACTATCCTTCCTTTCGGAATTACTGGATTTACTGTCTAAGGATGATTAATCCTACCACAATCATATTTAAGACTATCCTTCCTGGATTTACTGTATAAGGATGATTAGTCCAACCACAATCACATTTAAGACTATCCTTCCTGGATTTACTGTCTAAGGATGATTAATCCAATCACAATCACATTTAAGACTATCCTTCCTGGATTTACTGTCTAAGGATGATTAATCCAATCACAATCACATTTAAGACTATCCTTCCTGGATTTACTGTCTAAGGATGATTAATCCAATCACAATCACATTTAAGACTATCCTTCCTAGATTTACTGTCTAAGGATGATTAATCCAATCACAATCACATTTAAGACTATCCTCCCTGGATTTACTGTCTAAGGATGATTAATCCAATCACAATCACATTTAAGACTATCCTTCCTGGATTTACTGTCTAAGGATGATTAATCCAATCACAATCACATTTAAGACTATCCTTCCTGGATTTACTGTCTAAGGATGATTAATCCAATCACAATCACATTTAAGACTATCCTCCCTGGATTTACTGTCTAAGGATGATTAATCCAATCACGTGCATTTTGAACCAAGGTCCAGGGACGATGCAGTCCTATCCTCTATTCTCGGAGACACCTGTCTACGGATCACTTTAGAACTGAAAGTCCAGGGATGATCCAATCCCCTCAAGTCCACCAAGGACTTCATTCTCGGAGACCTCACGTCTACGGCTCTCTTTAGGACTGAAAGTCTAGGGATGATCCAATCCCCTCAAGTCCACCAAGGGCTTCATTCTCGGAGACCTCACGTCTACGGCTCTCTTTAGGACTGAAAGTCCAGGGATGATCCAATCCCCTCAACTGTCCACTAAGAACTTCATTCTCAGAGACCTCACGTCTATGGCTCTCTTTAGGACTGAAAGTCCAGGGATGATCTAATCCCCTCAACTGTCCACTAAGGACTTCATTCTAGGAGACCTCACGTCTACGGCTCTCTTTAGGACTGAAAGTCCAGGGATGATCCAATCCCCTCAACTGTCCACTAAGAACTTCATTCTTGGAGACCTCACATCTACGGCTCTCTTTAGAACTGCAAGTCCAGGGATGATCCAATCCCCTCAACTGTCCACTAAGGACTTCATTCTCGGATACCTCACGTCTACGGCTCTCTTTAGGACTGAAAGTCCAGGGATGATCCAATCCCCTCAACTGTCCACTAAGGACTTCATTCTCGGAGACCTCACGTCTACGGCTCTCTTTAGGACTGAAAGTCCAGGGATGATCCAATCCTTATCTGTATTCTCATCTATACAGGTACAAATATCCAAGAGCATGTATCACATCAAAACATGTATACATCACTAATAAAAACATGTATACATCTAGCATGTATTCTCACTAATACATCAAAACATGTATACATCACATCAAAAACATGTATACATCTAGGATGTATTATCACTAATATATCTAACATCAAAACATGTATACATCACATCAAAAACATGTATACATCTAAAATAAAAGATATATAAGAGTTCTAAATCTAAATAATTCTAAGTAGCTAAGTGCAGTAAATAGGTAACCTCATCATTGATGAGACAGACTTGTTATCAGATACTATGCTACTCCCCCTTTCGAGGAGGGTCCTTCTGGACTATACCAAGCTTGTCTCGGAAGTATTTAAACTTTACTCAAGACAGAGGTTTAGTCAAGATATTAGCAATCTGATCCTTAGTGCTTATATACTCGAGCTTGATAGCTCCTCTCTGCACCATATCTCGTATATAGAAGTATCAGATCCCTATGTGTTATTGACTTATCGTTGAATACAAGATTTTCTATCTTGATTCATTTCTAAGTCAAACACTCCATATAATAGCTTCTGAAGCCACACTGCTTCATAGATGGCAGAGCAGACAGCTATATATATATTCTGCTTCAGCAGTACTGAGAGCCACACTAGATTGTTCCTTGCTGAACCATGAGATCATGGTAGATTCAAGACTATAACATCCACCTAATATACTCTTTCTGTCTGAGGCACTTCCTGCCCAATCAGAATCTGAGTAACCATGTAAACGGAGTTCATGACCTCCAAGATAATATAGACCAAAATCTATTGTACCTTTTAGGTACCTCACTACATGCTTTGTAGTTATTAAGTGAACCTTTCTAGGTTCTACTAGACACTGACTTAGGGTATTTGCAGCAAAGCATATATCTGGCCTAGTATTTGTTAAATACATCAAAGACCCAATGATTTGTCTATATAGGGTTAGGTCCACTAAATACAATGAGTCATTAACTAACAACTTCAAGTTGGAGTCCATGGGAGTGGCCATGGCTTTATACTCCAACATATCAAATCTTTTTAGAGACTTCACAGCATACTTACCTTGGTTGAGAAAGATTCCTTCTAAGCCTTGCCATACTTCCAAACTTAGGAAGTAATGCATCAATCTGAGATCTTTCATTTTTCATTTCTGCAGCCATCTTCTTCTTTCTTTTCATGATCTGTTTCTCATTCCCTATAAGAAGGATATCATAATAATAGTATGATCCATAGCCTTAAGGTAAAGGTTAGGAACAAGTTTAATTTTTGGTAAATCCCAAGCTTATCAAGAAACTGTCAATTCTCCCTTTGTGACTGAACATCATTCACACTCTGCATTGAATGATTTTCTGCATATCTATCTGTGCCATCTCTCGATAGATGGGTCTACTGATATGAGCCTCAATATTATTCAAACATTGTGGTGAGTTCCTTCTTGCATCCATGCCATCTATGTATAAAAACCATATTCAGCCTTGTAGCAAAGGTTGAGATCCACATCACCCGTGGTGATCATTTAAGCTCATCAATTGATTATCGATCCTGGGTACCCATACAGAACCTGAATCACACTTCTTCTTTAATTACACCATTAAGAGAATGGTTTTATCTATCCTCTTGGAACAAACATCTCATCATGATTCTCTTTCTCTTTTCTAAGAGAATCTTCTAGCCACAAGCCTTCTATAGTGTGTTTGATTTGTAAATCCTTTTGTTGAACATCCATCGCTTGTTCATCATTCATCATGATTTTTCCTACAAATCAAAATTAGGTATATGATTAGTAATACTACATAATCATCAAATCATATTGACATGATAACCTATTATGCATACAAATATCATTTACATAGTTATGCAACTATCTTGACCAATACTTTGGCACAACACTTTCCCATATCCTGTATGCATACAGTGGCTATCTAGATGCCTTCCATCTCTACTAGAACATACTATCGAGAGTGTGCACAACTCTCAGCATGTCAGCAAAGAGGTTTCATTCTAGACAAGCAACAATGGAATGTTTGTCCAACTTACCAATCACATGCATATTAGTAGTATACTGTTCAATGTTCTATGAATATTTACACTTAGCATGATATATTATAGGAATACAAATATGCATACAACCTATTACAGGCAATATCATTTACTATTTCAAATAACAACTCAAATACTTATCTTTTATGTTTGTGTGGTTGCCTCCCGCTTGATCTTCTGTATGTCTTTTGAAATTCTATTCATTATGTACCACTGTGCATGTTCAAGTGTCATCCTCATGATCTCATACACAAACATACACCCATTAGTATGTTCTAAATGTTATCAAAACATCATAGTTCTAAATAATCTTGAGAATGTATAGTCATGATTATAGTTAATAAACATTAGTATTCAAGATTTCAGGGAAGTCTTCTTTTACTCATGCATATCATCAATCAAGATAAAAGACATAATATGCATAATCCCTTGATTACTAACTTTATGAATAAGCATAACCAATCATACCAAGTATACTTATATAAGGGATCCTAACACAAGGTAAGATTCATGGGAAACATACCTGGATTAGTATACCTACTTAGTTATGTACAACATACCTAAACAATCTCTTCAATGATTTAGAGATCCTGAGCTAGAACCTGCATGTCTCATAGGTTAAGCATAATATAACAAATTCATACATACCTCGTAAGTAGAACAAATATTATGGATGAGTCTTTGTCTTCATGTTTTCATGGTCATGGAACCTGATTTGTCTTTTGTAATGTACCTGAGCCTTGTTAGCAGACAACATCAACCTCACACAACATCATAATGCATTAGTACAATCATATAGCCCTAATCAATGAATGTCTTTGATCATTCACATGCATTCATACTGTTACTAGGGTGATAAGACAATTCTAACATTAATCAAGATTGTACTAATAAATAATATGAAGACAAACACATCATGAACTTAATCAAGAATTAGATTTCAAGACATACCTGAGCCTCCTTAAGTCATACCTGTCGAGACTTCTTGTAGTCTTCTTATGTAAGGCCTTAGCCTCAAATCCCCCTGAAACTTGATCTGGAGCTTAATTAGGGTTTTCTAGAGAAACCCTAAAAACTCAATCTTTGACTTTCACACTTCTGAATGGATGAAAGAATATGTCTTGCTAAGCTGATCAAACTAGCATACTTCAATTTTGGAATTTCCAAAATTTAACCCCTCAAAATTGCCTTTGAAACTTCTGGATCTTCTGGACAGGATCCCGAACTAGGGTTTGATGAAGCCCACCCTTCTACCCAAACAAAAGGTTCGATCCAAGGCTCTAAACTCTTATTTTTATTAGGAGCTTCCAGCCGTGGTTACAGACTTAAAAAATTCCAACTTTTGCTGAAGCCCTAATTTTTCATCTTTCCGATGAAAATCCCGAACTGGGGTTTGATCAAGCCTGGTCTTCCACCCAACCAAAAAATTCGATCTTGGTCTCTAAATTTCGATTTTCCTGAGTAGCATTCAGCCGTGGACTCCGATTCCAAAAATTCTAACTTTCTCCGAAACCCTAAATTCTGGAAGCCATGAATAAAGGTGCTCCAAAAATAATTCTGTTTTTACAGAAATATGCACCTGATTGTTTCTGCTATAACCCTGAAATTTTTGCTCCACAGGGTCTAAAACCCTTTTTCTGTAGTATCCTGACCTGTCATATTTCCATCCTGACAGGTCTGACCTCAATTGGGTTTTCTGAGAGAGAGTTATGCCAAGTGTCGCAACATGACCTGTTTATGGGATAAAACAGGAGAGCAAACTTGTACGGCATGCCACGTGTCACTGTTTGAACTTCGGCCTCTGAAAACGTTTCCTCAGATATCTAGACCTGTTATCTTTCCATCTTGACAGGTCTGACCTCAATTGGACTCTCTGACAAAGATTTATGCCAAGTGTCGCAACGTGACCTGTTTATGGGATAAAACAGGAGAGCAAACTTGTACGGCATGCCACGTGTTACTGGTTCATCTTCCGCCTCTGAAAAAGTTTCTTGAGATAGTACAGTCTGTGTACTACCTTTGACGTTTTACGAAATTTCATTTGGAGCTTCCTAGCCCAAGTTATGATCTTTTTTCCAAGGTCACCTGATTTTGACTGAGATCTGGAAGAGGCAGAAACGCTAACTTGTACTGATCATAACTCACAAAGTACAACGAATCTGAGGATCCCCTTTGGACACAAGGTACCTGGGGATGTTATCTTCGACCTGTAAACGTTTCAGACCCTGAACCTTCGCCAAAATGGATTTATAGCGAAAGTTCCACGATGACTTGTTTTTGCTATGTAAAACCCTAACCTTCAAATTGTCGTAAGTAAAGCAAGTGTCGTAAGTGCCATACCTTGTCTTCATTCAGGTTAGCTTTGATACCATGTTAAGATTCAATATTCTAAGACAGAAAATAGCAGCATTACATTCCATTTCACAATAATAGCATATACAGGATCACTGAAGAAACAACAAGCATAGCATAAACACAAGAGACATAGATTTATCCTGGGAAACCCTCATGGGGTAGAAAACCCAGCAAAGCTTCCTCAATATAGATGACCAGCAATATACAAAGATGAAACCCTGAGACATGATCTCCTCCTCCACAATAGCAGACCTCTTCTCCACAAGTGCGCTATCCTCAAGTGAGTGAGTGTATCAAATGAGGAACACACCTCCTCTATTTATACACTACTCTGATATGTATTTTACACAAGTACATGTAGGCTCGTATTTAACCATTAGGTTAAATACCCCATTATAACTGACTGGGCCGACCCCCACATGGTGGGTCTAATAACCTTAGTTACCACAACCAACTTGGAGGAATAAACATCTCCGGATTTATAGTATAATCACATCGGAGGTATGGAACATCTCCGGAATAAATAATATACAAATATAATATTATTTGAAGATACAATATTTCAACACCTTATCACCCACAAGCAAATGGAACTATTAAAGCATTCAACAAAGTACTTGAGAATGCGCTAACTAAGATATGCAACATAAACCGCGATGACTGGGACCTGCACATCCCATCAGTATTATGGGCATACAGAATGATATGCAAGAAATTAACTGGACATACACCCTTCAAATTGGCTTATGGGAAAGAAGCAATAATGCCAATGGAATATATTCTTCCGAGCTTGAGAATAGCTGCATTTACAAGAATGGTAGATCACGCAGCACTGGAAGAAAGACTGGTATAGTTGGTTGGGTTGGAAAAGAAGACCGCTTCTTTGCAGGATTCCACCAGCAAGTGCAGAAAGAATGAGAAAAAGCATGGCACGATCGCCACATCAATAATAAGTCTTTTCAGGTAGGTGATCTAGTCCGCCTGTACGATAGTAAATTCATGAAATTTCCAGGCAAGTTCAAAATGCATTTGCTTGGACTATACACTTTCATACATGTTACTCATGGTGGCACAGTCCAATTAGCTACCTTAGATGGTGATACATTACCTAATCTAATAAATGGAAGCAGACTAAAGCTTTACCACGATAGTCCTACTTCACAGAATCCTGTATGATTAGAAGAAAGGGAAAATTCGGATTGCCAAAAACGGTTCAAATTAGGCACTAGAAATTATTGAATCTATACATATAAATTACCAAGAAAGGTCTTTAAACTGCCCAGCACTGCTGAAGATGTGCAGCAAAAAAAAAAAATGCAAAGTTGCAAAGTTTAAAAGGAAACCCTCCAGAGAAAAGAAATCAGATACTGCGAAGTAACTGTGCAGGACCTATTTTTCACCTGTTGCGCAGCTTGACACAAGACTCCAGAGAAATAGTCGTTACAGTGTCAGTTGAAAAAATAGCCGTTAATTTGAGCATTTTTGGCAACCCCTAGGGCATTTAAAGCAAAAATAACCGTTCTGAACGGGTTAATGACGGACACGATTGATATCTCGCATAGATTTAGCTCACGACTATAGCATTTAATGCTTATCTAACTGTTAGAAGGAGCAGAGGAAAGATACCTATGCCTAAAAATACCACCATATTCTATCTCGCGGGCGTTATCAAACATTCAAAATTTCTTGCAGACACTACTCTCTGAGTTGTTCTGCAAGCTAGAAGGTATAATAGTGAGAAAGGCTGAGGTGAGCGTCTGAAAATTCCTCAGAAGAACTCGAATTAACGCTACTAGAAGCTATAAAGATATTTCAATATGGGGGTATTGAAGGGTTAATGAGAACCCGTGTAAATAAAATTGTCAAAGATAAGCCCGAACCATCCCAAAGGTCACCAAGGCACACTGTACCCATGGAGCCCAAAGGAAAAGTACCGTAGTAAAAAGTCAAATTAACATAGATGAGATCGGTATTGCAAAAGAATCTGAAGATGACATAGGAAGTTCTGCTCACATTCACACCTGACTATATCTCACCAAGGGCAGTAGATGCACCAACACTGAAGCTACCAAAGAACACAAGATATGATATTCCATTATCACCAATTTCAAAGCATGTGAAGTTGGCCGATGATCTCCTCGATAAAATACAAGAATGCAAATGGGAAGACGATGACCTACTACAAATACAGAGGGACGAAAATGAACCAAGATTCCCACAATTCCAGCCGGACAGGTATATGTGCTGGAAGAAAGATGTAAAAGGAAACCAGAACTTAGTCGCCGAAAGTTGGTTATCTGGAGTTGCAGAGTTGGGGCTGTTAAATCTATTACGACTCCCTCATTTTGACAGGTCGCTAGAAGTTAATGCAGTAGTTGGAACTTTAATGGCATGTATGCACCAAGGATACCTCTGGCTCGATTGTAATGTCGACCTCAACATTGAATTGATCCATCGCATAATAGGTTTGAGCAAGAGGGGCGCAGACCCAAAGAAATTATTCCAAGGAAAATGTAAGGATAAAGAAGTTGCAGCATTAATGAAACAAACTACTCCTGCTGCGAAGGGAAGGAGAGGATATCAATCTGAAGATATAAACGACAATGCAACAAAGTTTGTAACACAACTGTTAGCGGGTAAAATTCTAAGAAAATGTAGACCACTAGAAGTAACTGCGGGCACTGTATTGCTAGGAGCAAGTGCTGTAGAAGGAGAAAACTATAACTGGTGTCAGTACCTCCTAAATGAATTCCTAGATGAACTACTAGAAGTACAGGAAAGTGGAACATATTTCCACTTCACATGGTTGATAGTCCTAATGGCGTTCGTCGGTTGGAAGGAACCAAAGGACTATGTCGGCGTGATCATTGATAGACAGGACTGCAGAGTACAGCGCTATCAAAACCTATGGGAAAACCTAGATACGAGGAAGAAACATGCAACAAAAGAGGTGTTCCACACCTACAATCATCAACTCCATGATGTTATCATCAACACGCTGCGAATATCAAAAGAGGTCAAAAGCAAATACATTCAAACAGTAAATTTTTATGCTAACATGCATTGCATTGAAATTTCAGCAAAGGCACAAAAGAAGAACACATAATGGTTTGAGGGATGATATCACATGACAGAGGAAGATATTGATCTTCTCATGAAAGAATGGCCTTTCCAGTATAGGGTCGAGGTATTTGACATCCAAAGCGACGAGGGGGAGGACAACCCAATTTCGTGTCCCATTATAGAAGAAACCTTAAAGAGGAAGGACCCCGAAAGCCCACTGAAACAAAAGGGACCATGGAAAAAGGCCAAAGCAAATAAGGAAAAAGTAGATATAGTACTAAAAGAGGACGATTATGAAATGATCGCTTAGGCTGTCAATGAAAAGGTGGAATACATGCTGATCGAGAAGGAAAAGAAGGAGAAGGTAATTCATGAAACCTTAAAAGAAAACATTAATAAGTTGGACATGATCACCGAAAAATTTGAACAGGTACAACAGAGATTACTAGTATAGAAAGACTCAGGCTCAGAGGAAAAGTCGGGTGGCACTCCACAGATACAAACACCGCAGTGGACTCTGACGGCACCAAAAAGGTCCCGCATCGTCCATCTGCAACGGTTAGCAATAAGGCTGCCGCTACCTGACCAAATACTCCTGGATATAAAGAACGTAGACCGCGTAGAACTTGATCTTGCAAAGATCTTATTACCAGCTCTACATTACTTGTAGTTGCAAGTTTCTGAAGAAATGCACGAGAGAACCACAGATGCAATGAAAGGGAAAGCATAACTGCAGACAAGCTACAAAGAGTTAGAAGAAGCTAGCTCACGGAGAGCTATGGAGCTTCAATATGAACATGATCATCGGAAAAGGCTAGAATCCACGATCACCGCGGTTGCGGATGAGATACCAGAATTTGAAATACAATCGGAGGCCACGGATACCATCATCAAGACAGGCCAGATGGTGAATAAACTTAAGGGAGAAAAAGATGATATGGAACTCACCTACGAAGCTGAGATATCTTCATTAAAATGCCAACTTCAGAACATGAAAATACCAACTGAAATAGAAATAAGAGCAAAGGAATTAAAAGCAACGGTAGAAAGCATAACCAAAGAAGTAGCCAAATGTGAAATTTTATTAGAAGCAGCGTCTAAGGCATTCGCTACCCTTCAGGAGGACCCAAAATGGCTAGAAGCAAAGGATACACTCAAAGCAAAGAAGATAGAATTCAAAAAATTGGATGAAGAAGTTAAAGCATTACTAGCACAGGAACGACTCCACAGATACAAGGAGGTCAATGCGCTAAAGAAGGAAGTGCAGAATTTAAGAGAAAAATATGCTACAATTGGGGATAAAACACAGCCCTTCCTAGAAAAAGAAAGCTTCATTTCACAAGAGATCGAAGAGAAACTGGAAGAATTGCGCGATGGTCAGCAATAGGTAGAAGAACAAGAAGGAAAAGAGATAACACTTGAGACGCTAGACATAGTAATGCAAGTAAAAAGAGACACCAAGGAAGCAGTTAAGAAATTAATGGTCGAATACAATGAATTTGATGCGTCGACCGGAACACAAGAGGAGGAACAAGTAGAATATGCAGAAGTTGCGGGTGGATCGAGGGCGAGCGACAAGTAAGTGTTAGCGGCCTGTTGGGCATAACCCAAGGAGCTCAAATTTTGAACGTATTAAGTTTTCTGAACTACAAAGCCAAGCGTAACATGGATGGAGACTTTTTGTGGAAAACATTTTTGGAAGCTGCGAGGAGAAGTGCAACATAGTTTTGGTATGCTACGATGGTGCACACAGCGTAGTTGTAGAAGAACTGCAAGGTCGGTGCCGCGAGGAGTACAGCGCTACGATGTGCCACGTCGATGGACATCTAGCTAAGCAGAGCAGGGATGGAGGATGGCAATTAATGTGGTTAGGTCACAGAAGACCTATTTTTGGAAAAGATCTCCGATAACTACCAAGCGGTAGGTAGGCACAGATCGAGATAGACAAATTGGTTACACCACCAGATAACTACCAATTGAACCAATTGTCTAAGGCCGTGATTGGAGCAACAACATGGTGGAAGAAAGTTGTTGGCACACATGACAAAGGAGCGGATGACAATGTGTCTAAACCGAGGTTCGCACGCATATGATTGAAGATCCGCCACCAAATATCAGTAAGTCCGGTTTTGGGAAAACCGTGACAGTTTTGTAAAACCTAAGGCTTTCGCCTTTGTAATGTAAAGACATGACCTAAGGGCATGATCTATATATAGGGAAATTTTGTATAAGAAAGGGTAACTCTTCATTTTGTTTTTTTCTCATTGTTGATTGAATAGATCTCTGTTAAGAGACATTTTTGTAAAGGCTCTGCAAGCTGAGTGCGCAGAGTCCTAATCTTGAGAGAGAGAGAGAAGAGCATCCGCAGCTGAGTGCGCAGGCGAAGAACTATTGTAACCCTTTCCGAGATAAATAAAACAACAATTCTTATGGACGTAGCTTCCCATCTGGGGGGGTGAACCACGTTAAATCATTGTGTTATGTGTTTGCTATGTGTGATTGTCATTAATTGGTGATTTAAATTACTTACAGTACATGCATGAGATTATTAGTGCTTGTTATATGTTTACTATGATCTATATTCGCCGAGGAAAGGATGGAATAACATGCTAAGTAGTTCATGTATGAAGAAGTATTAAACAGTAAGCACCTATAACTCTCGAATGAATGGATTGACGAGATAACCACATAGTTACGTGTTAATGGTTGAATCGCAGTAACAAAGCTCACAGCACTGCGCGTCTCATTCAAATTGCATAAGTTATGGTATTTACCAATCTAAGTAATGATGAATGATTAAAGGATATCCAATAAATCCAAGTAGAAGGAATTAGGCCTCGCAGACTGGCCTCCTAATCTAATGGATGTGTCGTTCCATAAAGAAGTACTGCGTTGTCTCACCGCAGTAACCTAATAGTGTTGTGCAGTCCCATTGACGTAAGATATCAGAGTCCGTATAGGCCCCTGTCCACCGCGTGGAAGCATACTACCAAGCTGCGCAACTGTCAGTTAAGCACTTGCATCACCAGGTTGTGGAAACCTGATTCCACAACCACCCCATCTATTTTCGCCTTGGGTGAGACTTTAGACTGCTTGCGGTCTGTTGCCAAAAGGGCCGGTGAATAGGGGTTTTGTTGGTATCTCGTACCGCCAAGTACCTGGGTCTACATAGGAAAACCTCTTGAACAGGAAATCAAACCAATATGCCTTTATAATAATCATCAGCTATCTAGATAGAAAACAACTACACGTCAGGCAGATTGTCTTCAAGGTTCGTAGGCTCTTCTCCTGACTCAATCCTTGACAAATGATCAGGTCCTAAGTTCAATCTTCCTAGATTAACCACTATTTCAAAGTCGTACTCCTGGAAGACTAAAAACCATTTGCAGATTCTCCCCCCTAACACTAGCTTGTTGACCAGGAATTTCAAAGCAGAATGGTCAGTGAACATAGAGAACTGTGCACCAAGCAAATAGTGCTTGAACTTATGCAATGCATAGACCATAGCTAGGCCTTCTCTCTCAGTGGTGGTATAATTCTTCTTTGCAAATGAGAGCTTCTTGCTCGAAAATGCAATGGGATGGTCAATACTTCCCTCTCCCAGTTGTGCTAATACAACTCCCAATGCTATACATGATGCATCAACATGAACATGGAATGGCTTCTTCCAGTCTGGAAAAACTAGGATCAGCGCAGTGACCATTTTTTCTTTCAAGGTGTCAAACCCTTGTTCACACTCTACGTTCCAAATGAATGGCGCATCCTTCTTCAACATCTTCTCCATTGTTGCGGTTATCTGAGCATACCCCTTTATAAATTTTCTGTAGTAACTGGTATGCCCCAATGTAGTGCGTAACTGCTTGACTGAATTTGGTGTCGGCAAGTTTACAATGACTGGGCTCTTCGCAGGATTAACCATCAAGCCCTATTTGCACACAATATGTCCTAACAAAATTCCATAAGGTACACAAAAAATACACTTCTTTAGGTTGAGCGACATTTGATGTTGTCTGCACTTCTCTAGTATCAGTCTCAAATTTGTGCAATGGTCCTTCAACAACCCGAATATTGTCCAATCATTGAAATAAGCTTCTAAAAACTTATGCATGAAATCTTTGAATGCTACGACCACAAGTCTGGAAAAGATGGTAGGCGCATTCTTTAGACCAAACGGCATGACTGTGTACTGGAATGACCTCCATTTGGTAGAAAAAGTGGTCTTGTGTCTATCCGTGGGATCCATTCTTATCTGATGATATCCCGAAAAACCATCAGTAAAGGAATAGGCCTCATTTCCTCCAACATTATCAAGTACCTCATCACTGAAAGGATTAGGAAATGGGTCGTGCATTGAATCATCGTTCAACTTTTTGAGATCCACACAAATGCGGATCTCGCCTTTTATCTTCTTATCCTGGACAACCATAGGGCTTATACACTCAGACTCTTCCACTGGCTTGATGATGCCTATGTCGAGCATTTTATCAAGTTATGCCTTGACTCATTCTTTGTATCACGGGTTCAATCTATAGGGTCTTTTCTTAACAGGATTTTCACCTAGCTTAAGAGGTATATCTTCATAACCCCTAAGTCTCCTAAAATTACCTTCATCTTTGTAAACTTTGTCGGGAGTAACTCCTGGTATTCATGTAATATATCAGTGATCTCCGCAACAGTCTTATCATCCCAATAGTCTCCAATAGACGTGAACTTTGGCTCTTCGTTGGTGCTAATGTTCACTTTCCTTGTTTTCACAAGTCCACTCATATCTGGGATTTCAGCAGAGGTCCTTCTATCCTGTGTGCACCTTCCGACTCAGGCATGTTTATGTTTTGTGTGGCCTCCTCATCATTTCCTTCTTTTTCTTTAGTTTCTTCAGCTAGGTTATAAAATTCCATGGCATGCTCTACCTGTTCCTTCCATTCTGTCTATAGGATTGCAGGTATGCTGTCAGCTCCAAAGAATTCCTATAATGTCACGTTGCTAGGTGGACATTCCGGTCTGAATATTCTTTCCTTAATAATCTGCAGTGCATCATTTATGGTAGGACTCTCATCCTCAAAATTGAAACTCTTTTGGAAGTTCGCAATAAGAGTAGGCCAATCCGTAGTTTCCCTGCACAACTCCATGTCTAAGTACCACTTCTTTGGAATTTCTTCCTCCAGCGTGTGCACAAACAAATGCACCCATTCTGTCTTTGGTCTCTCCTCCCATGCTTGTGAACATACCTCAATATGTTGTCTTGGGTCTATCTGTCCATTATATTTCTCAAATGGTAGGGTCACCTTGTCAACAAACCTGATCTGCATCTTAATTCTTCATTGATCCCATGTGGGCAATGTCTTCTTATGCACAGCCCACCATCTGGAAGGTGTCTCGTGCAGTGCCATATCTAGTGCTGGTGAGCGATTTTCATATGCAATTACTGCAGTATAATATTTGATAAAGGAGTAAACATTAGCTGAACCATCATAGGTGGGGATTGGGCTTACCTCCTTTCCAATCCAGCGCATTGAATTTGTAACCTGTGCGCATATCCTTGCAGATACTTCATGCATGCAACTTTTCCAGTTCTCCAATCTTGCATCAGAGTCTGAGATGCAATAACAGTCGCATCTCCAGCTAAGTGTTCCATCTGCAGTAGGATTAATGTAATCTTCCTGGTTCATGGTCATGTTGTAATGGCGGTCCAAATATTGAGCTCTGGATTCCTCCTGAATCGGCTTGTTGTATCTGTCTCCATCCGTAGGGTCCAATGGTGTGATGACCCTGAGATGCTTTCCTTCAAAGATCATCTTCTTTGTCTTTAGGTTTATGATGGCGAGGTTATCGATAGCTCAATCAATTCCTAACAACGCAGGAAAAGGCTGACTATCATCGACAATCTTGATAACCTCAAAATTTGCATGGCTCTATACTCCATCAATGTCAACAATCATGTTTGCTAACCGTCCAAAGGGTATGACTTTCTCCTGATTGGCCATTCTCAACTGGATAGGTGACCATAACAGCTTTGGTCTCCCCATCTGCTTCCATGTCTGCTTGGTTAAGATATTTACTTCTGATCCTAGATCAAGAATGATCTCATCCATTTCATAACCTCCTATCTGTGCACTGAGTCTCATTTATCTCCCTGTTCTCTTGTGTTAAGTGATGTGATGAACTGCACTATCGGTAGTTTCACTTTCACTGCGTGGTTCATAATTGTCTAACAACTTCTGCAACTCTGCTATAGCATTTGGACTCTTCAACAACTTCATGCAGCTCCTAAGGAACTACGCAATAGAGGTGCATGTCTTTGATGCGACACTCATTCTCATAAGAAGCCGACATATCTTCCATATGAAGTATTTTGCTGCACAACGAGATTCTTGGCGATCCAGGTGTTGATTCTTTGAAGATATCCTACGTTTCTTCAAAGACTTCTCTATTTTTCTTCAAGTCAAAAGAAGGTACTTTCCTAGCATCTTTCCTTATCCATATCATTTCAAGAGGGTCTTATTAGTGTTGAAATCTCCAGAAGTTGAATCTTTTGCTCCTCTATCTCTTCCTGTTGTAGCACCACTTCGCATCACTACGTTCCCAAAAGATGCCCATAAAACTTTGTGAATGTCTTTCCACAGGTATTTATTCAACCAATGAATGTCAGAGAGATGTGGGTGTCTGTTTTGTTTCCTTTTGGAGTCTCTCTCTCTCTTGTCACACCAAGCCTAGATTTCTTTCTTGTCTGGATACCAAAATTCGATGCCCAGCTCAACTTCTTCTACTTCGCACATCACGACTTCAAATCATCACAGATTCTTAGTACGAAAACAGAACCATTTGTTGGCTTATAAACTAATCTATAGGTTTCCAATGTAGACCCAGATTCTTCTCAGTTTCAAGGAACCAACAAAACCCCTTCTCACCGTCCCTTTCAGCAACAGCCTGTGAACAGGCTGAGGTCTCACCCGAGGTGTAGCTATGGGGGCACTACAGAATCATATTTCCATAGTGATGTGATGAGTTGTTTAGACAGGACTATTGCACAACACACTATTAGACTTGCGTTGTGGGCTGAGGACTGTGCGACGATAGACTGCGTCATGGTCCTTACTTATGCAAGCAAAGATGCCTGCGCAACCAGCGCATATACGCACTGCGTGGTTCGGATAGAATGCGAATCACAGGAAAACACAACTGACTTATATGCTTCCTCTTCCAAACTTAACCACTGTGAATAATTTACTGTAACACTTAATCATCCATCTACTGCCTTAGATTAAACTTTATAACAAATGAAAACAGACAAAACATACGATGTTGCGCACTTCCAGTGTGGTGTGTTTAAAGAGTTACACAACCCAAACTATACCTACACTTGTGATTATTCAATAAACTGATACGTTCGCATAGTTAGGGTACTGAGCATTCATCATTCATCCATTCACACAGTACTTAACATATTATTCCCATCTTTCTCCTATGGCGAACACATATAAAATCATTAACATAACAGCTGATAAATGAGAACTCAAACATTCATTCGTAAGCAAACAGACAACTGCAAAACCTAAGCAATCACATTACACAGGATTTAACATGGTTCACCCCCCGGATGGGATCTATGTCCATAAGAACTAATTTTGTCTTAGTCTTTTGGGAAGGGTACAACAGTTCTTTTTCTATGCACTCAGCTACAGACTCTCTTCTCTCTCTCAATAGGCCTCTACGAACACAGCTTGCAGAGCCTTTACAAAATGTTCCTCAACAGAGATTTATCAAATCAATAATGAGAACAATACAAAATCAAGAGTAACCCTTTACCATACAAAAACGCCTTATTTATAAATCATGCTCGTAGGTCATGTATTTACAATTCGAAGGAAAAAACCCGTAGGTTTACAAAACTATCACGGTTTTCCCTTAACCGGACTGCTGGCTTCTAGTAGTGAATATTCCATCGTGGCCTCCTTCATATCATGCCTCACGTCGCTATCGTCCTTCCTGTTGCACGCATGCCAACAGGTTGCTTTCACCGATTCGTTCTTCCTCTAACAATCCCATGCGACTGGTTCATGTAGTGCTTCTTTCACATGTACGACCAGTTGCTTTCTTCCACTTTTTCTCCTTACCCGTCGCTTGGCACTCCTGGAGCATCTTTACCAAAAATAGACCATCGACAGTCTAACCGAAATATATTTCGTATTTCATCCAACACTCTGCTTTGTCAGATCCACATAGACTAGACACATCACAGTGTTGTCTCCTTGTAGCACTAATATTCGCAGCTCTTCCAATGTTGTGTTGCGTGCAACTTTGCAGCATCCCAAAAAGTTATACAAAATATATTCCAACTGAACTGCGGTCAGCACTACAGTTCCAAAAATCCTTCTTGCTGAAAATGCCCCACTTGGGCCAGGCCCAACACTCTGTAATACTTATCCTGAAAATAGTGATAACCGAATCACTGTGTAAATTGCGGTATTTATAGGCACTGGAAACCTTACCCACATCCCTTAACGGTTATATTAGCATTAAAATCTATGACCGTTCGGCAAGATCTCAGAAAAATCCATGTACTTTCCTTCCTTAACTGCGCCTTCAACAAGTGATTCCTCCTTAAATGCGGAAATGGATAATTTCCAAAACACTATATAATGGTCACTTGTCGGATCCAACGGCTATATGGGTGTGTTCCGTCGAGCTGCGCGGATGGGTTGTCACCACTACCAGCACGGTGAACTATGCAGTGTTATGTTTGAACTTTGCATCCATCCTGCATCATTTGATCTACACAGCTACATTTTGAAATTTGTATCTGCGCGCTTCTACTTTTTCCTTTTTCTATTTTCTCTCTCTCTTTTTTTATCTATCTGCGCGGCTGCATTTCACTGAGTGTTCTGTGAAGTAGGACTATCCCTGTAGGGTTTTAGTCTACTTCCATTTATTAGACATGGTAAGTTTTCTCTGGCTAATGTGGCTAACTGAAATGCGCCACCATTAGTAACATGCATAAAAATATATGGTCCAAGCCAATGCATTTTAAATTTGCCAGTAAATTTCATGAAATTACTATCATACAAGAGGACAAGATCTCCTACCTAAAATATTTTGTTCTTGATATGGTGATCATGCCATGATTTTTCTCTATCCTTTTGCACTTGCTGGTGAAAGCCTGCAATGAAGCAATCCTCCTCCAATCAAACCAAGCGTAGAAATTTTTCTTGCAATGTCTCTTCATCTTCCATGTCTATGAATGCAAAAATTCTTAATCTTGGTACAATATACTCCATAGGCATGACAACTTCCTTTCCATAGACCAACCTGAAAGGTGTATGGCCTGTGTAACATCCCAAAAATTTGTAAAATTTAAAAAAAAAAACTAGACATTAAAGTTCGCATTAATTGTTGTGCAGAAGTAATAAATGTCTAATACTAATTGAAATTGATAATAATTTAATTACGTCATGTATTTATCTTTAAGGATTTTTAATTGTCTGATCGACAACTAAAATGCATCTGACACTCCTATAACAGCTGTAATTATTACATTTTATAAATAGTGTCATTAAACGTCGATCTACGCATCCTATACCAGATGGTACTTAGTATTGTGATATTATAACTATAACTTATGACATTAATATGGTGTGTGATAAAGATGTTATAGTTATATATGTAGCTGCGTTCATAATACTATTTGACTGTACACTGTTTTAAAGCCTGCTAGTTGATATTTATGATATTATTTACGAAATGGTAAGTTGTTATGTGAAACTTACCCCTTTTTGGAAATTGGATTCTGAGTAGTGATTTGATGGCTTACTTAGCTTTAAGCTAAAGCACTGTTTTGTCTAACTTTCCAAGTTATAGGTTGTACGTTTATGTTTTGGTTGCAGACCCTAACTTTATTTAAAGTAGTGACCAGGTAAGTTAAGTGTGAAGTTACCAATTTGTCCTCAATTCAATAAATGATGTGTGGAGTAAAAAGCAAGATGCATTAGGTCCAAGGTAACCCAAGCGATTCTTCAAAGACCTAGTTTAAAAAGAACTCTCCCTAGTTGAGAATCTACCATCTTGACAAGGTCAAGAGATATGCTCCTAACTAAAGGTTGTCACCTTCAAGTCTAAGCAAAGGTGACTTGGGGTAATTTCGAAATATCATGGCTTAAAATATGTATTAATGGGTTTTGTTTCTGCCTCCGTCGCTATACTTAAAATATACCATGGATGAACTACAGAGAAATGGGTCATATGTTTTCCATAGGCGCTATATTAAAAAGATGTTGTGGATAAAATATAGAGAAAATGGGTCGTATGATTTCCATAGGCGCCATATCAAAATGTGAATGTGTAAACCAAGATTTGAATCATAGTGTAATAGTCCTCTCGTATACCACGTAGGGTGGTATCTGGCTCATTGAATGAGTCCATGTGATGGTATTAATTACGCTTTGGTAATAACAAAACCCTACTACGCGTTTGTTGGGGTTTTTGGTCTTTGTGTTGTGCTCTGTTATGGAGAGGGCGACTGGCCCTTCTCGGCCGCCATGACTGTTGGTGGTTAAATGCACCACTCCTTGCATTAGTTGGAAGTATGTGGGTATTTATGGCTTCGACGACATGATTGGAGTCTCTAGCCTCCGGTTCTTTCCTCGGCTCTGAGATGGTCTATAGGTGAGCTACATTTACAGTTTTCAAACCCTCATTTTTTCAGTTTTAAGGTCTGAACTTTCTCATTTTGTTTTTTAACTTGATTTATGTTCTATGATAGGGATATAACAACACGACCTTGGTGAAGTTGCAATCACTGAAGAGGAAACCTACAAGGTGTGACTCCACCGATAATCCTTGGATAGAATCGGATTCCTCTGTCAACGGGGTGATGTGTTTTTGTTTCCTTTCGTCAGTGCAGCTCCACTAGTCGAATGGTTTTTAGGTTTCATTTCTGCAAACTTTGTTTTTGCTGGGTAAAGAACCCGAGTTGTTTTTCTTCACTTGTAATGTTGATAGGAAGGTCTATACATGATATTTCCTATTCTATCGGCAAATGTAACTTGCAATATATATAAATATACGTGTTTGTATTGTGGGAATAAAATACAGTCTCGGTGTAAAGGCTGTTGTTGATGTTTTGTTTTCGTAGATGAAGGGATAAACCCTAACAATATGTATGATGATCTTACGGGATTTGAACCCTTCTGTATTGTTGAGCCCAGAATTGGCCCTTTTTGACCATCATTTATCATCTTCCCTGCCCTTGTCCTACACCAATTACCTTGGCAATTAGACTTATTGTCCTTATCTTATTCCCCAAATTACCAAGGTATGGCCGATTATTGTTTTATTGTATTAATACTTATGATTGTGATAATTAAAGCTGTGCATCTCTTAAATTGTGCTGACATGATGCGATTTATGAAGGTAGTTGAGACAAATAGAATGCAGGAAGATCGGAGCTGAACAAGTCATGAAGGAAGGGACGTTCATTCCTTGTAGAAGGTTCCTTGGGGTTCGAATCATCCATCAAGACACAGTCGTGACAGGGCAGTTGTAACAGAATTTGCTATCTTAAGTGTGTTGCTACTCGAGTTTAGCTGTGAGCTGAAAGGACCGCCACTCCTGGGGCAATTAATAATTCTCTCATATTTGGATATTTCTGTTCTGCCACGCATTGTAACAGCTAGATTATTTGGGGCGCCTGAAGATCAGAGATCTTCATGGATTCCCAATTATAGGATTGGATGTTACAATTTGTATGTATAAATATGGGAAGTTGCCTCGACCCAGGGGTTGGATAGCAAACAATTAATTTATTTTGTATTAGCAGCCAAGCCAAACTGTGTACTCATTCTTCTGTTAATATAAGGGGTTACTTCTGAGTTAAAGAGAGTGTTGTTCAACCAGCGTCTCTGTGTGAAGACTGGGCCCGTCTTCCACAGAGATTGCTGAGTTAAATTAGGATTTTATCTTTCTTGTTGTGTGATGCTTTGTTCTTTCTTTTGTACGCAGCAGCAATATTTATTGGTGTGGATTTCTCAGTAAAAGATTACATTTCTGTGAGATTGGTGAATGGTACAGAATAACAGTCGACTGAGTCAGGGTTGCTTTACACATTTCAATTTATGTTCACACTGCCGTGTTCATCCTACAGTTGAGATGTGATCCCAGGAGCTCTTACAATTTAGCTTTCCTGTTATGTGTGATTGATTTTCATTTCGCAATTCAGTTTCTGAGAACAGTTGCTTCAATTTCTTTCATTTGAAATTCTAGAGTAATGTTCAGTTCATGCTTTATGATTTCTAGCTTGATTAGATTAGACAAGTGATTATTTTAGAATACGAATGAGATTTCCTTTTGCAATCGTTGATTAGATCTGATATCATTTCTTCTTGATGCATAATAGAAAAGAATTATAGTATAGCAGTTAGAAGGCAATTGGGATTGCATAGATTCTTGGGATGAACATGGATAATAGAAGATAAAAGTATTCACTTCTAATGGTTTTGTGTTTAAGCATATATTGTGCACTTATCCTTTGAAATAAAAAGACTTTCTCGGGTTGACAATAAATTTCATATGCTCTGTGTGTTTGATATTAATTTATCTGCGAATAGAGTGCTTGACATTTTGGCGCCGTTGCCGGGGAAGGATGAAAATTAAACACTAGTCATTAGTTGCATCTGATAATTGCTTTTAGACAGTCTTTTTGTTTGTTTTTAAAATGATCTGCTTCGCATGAATACGAGGAGGGTAAAACGCGATCACCTCCCAACCCCCAAAACCCCACAAATTACTAACAGTGCAGGTGGTTCGGGTCGTGGTCGAGGTCCACCGCTGGGTAGAAGAACATTCATCGACGACCTTGTTGACAAAACTGATTCAGCTATCAGACCTCGTCAACGGGAGACTCCTATCAAAAGAGGCCCTGCTAATCCTGGAGCGCCAGCATCAGGATCTACAATGGAAGATACAGGAGCAGCTGTGATTCCTGCATATACCCCTGCTAAAGAAGGAACGGTTGATTCAGCTGTTGCAATTGAAGAATACGTAGCTGTTACAACTGAAGAATACGCAGCTATTACAACTGAAGAATATGTAGTTGTTACATCTGAAGAATACGCAGCTGTTACAACTGAAGAATACGCAGCTGTTACAACTGAGGTAAGGAACAAAGGAACGAACGAAGGAGAGGATACAGAAGAAAAGATGAATAACAGACATGAGAACGAAGAGGAAGAAGCAGTGGTACAATACCATCGTGAAGATGATTCCCCGCCAGAAGAAACCATGGCTACATTGCAATTCCCAATACAGCAGCTAGAGGGGACAGCTCCTATGAAAAACATCTCACCGTCAGTGTTGCCTCGCTTCCATGGCAGGGCGGCAGAAGATCCAGACGAATTCCTTTTTGAATTCAATATCCTCTGTCGCAGCTATGATTATGTCACAGATGCCCAAAAGTTGAATCTTTTTCCTGCCACCCTGAAGGACAATGCATTACGATGGTTCATGAGCCTTGGGGGAGGAACTGTTGCTAATTGGAATAAGATGAAGCAAGTGTTCCTGGAAAAATATGAAGAATATTGCAACACCAGGGACAAAAGGGAGGAGTTATTCAAGATGGTACAGAAGGAGGATGAAAGTTTGGAGGATTTTGTAGAGAGGTTGCTGTACAATGTGCAGAGAGCTGGGCAGATGAACATGGGACTATATGTGCTTAAGATAATCCTGCTTCGAGGGATCAGGGACGATTGTTTAGACATGCTAAATTTATTAGGAAAGGGAGATATCTCTAAAGAACCCTTTGAGACAATTGTGGAATTATGTAAGAGATACTCCAGGGGATCTTCTAGGCATAACAAGCAGAATAAACGAGATAAGCTGGAGTGTGATGTCTTCGACAGAACTCAGAAGTCATCCAATGGGGGAGCTACACGGGCGGAGATAGGCAATCTTCTTGAAAATTTTAAAACATAAATGATGAGCTCTATCTCTTCAGAGATTGATGTCTTGAAGGCCAAGCAAAGACAGGCAGTGGAGGATCTCACACTAGGTGTGTTTTGTCCCCGATGTAGAAAGACTCATCCACTGAAAGAATGCCCTCTTGACAAAATCCAAGTGTGTCATTTGTGCGAGCTGAACCATGATATGAAAGAATGCCCCACATTGCCCCAAGTGAAGGCTGTTCTGCAGGCATCAACTCCAGAGGTGGATTCAGCCTACTTCATTGCACAGAAGAAACCCTGGCAGCCCCGGAATCAAGGTATGTCTCCCGATTCATTTCCATTTTTGAATAATTGGAATACTAATATGCAAAATGTGAATACACAATTCCCTTCAAATTATGCTCAGTGGAATTCCCCTCAACCTGCGATGCAAGGTTATAATTCATGGAGTCCTTGGACACAGCCACCACATCAACCTACTTCATGGTCTCCTGGATGGAGGAAATTCCATCCTGGGAACCAGTTTCCTCAACCACCTTCACCTCAACAGTTACCGTATCCTCCATATCCTCAATTTCATCAATATCCTTAGTACCCACCTCAGCAGTCGCAGCTGCAGCTGCAAAATAATCCTGTTCCTAATATACCAATACGGCCTCAGCTGCCTGCCCAACCTAACCCTAACCCAAATAATAAAACAGTCCATCAATTGGAAGCTCTCAATATGCCGGCCTACTCTCTCTCCCCTGTACCTTGTAATGATATTCGCCTACGGTCTGGGAAGATAATAGAACGTGTAATTTCAGAAAATATCCCACCGTCTGTGCATGAAAAAGAAGAGAGTTCCCAGCATCCATTTGATCCGGTTCCTATCACTGAAGGTGCTGAGCATCCCTCAGATGGGACGGCTGAAACATTAAACGATAAATCAGATAACACGCATCCTACTCAGCTGGTAAGGCAGCCACCATACCCTGAGAGACTGATGCTGCCAAAAATAGGGGGGCAACCTCAGTTCAATCTCTTAGGAGAATTGAAGAACCTTTATGTTAAGATCCCCCTTTTGCAGGCTCTTCAAGATGTACCTATTTATGCTAGAACTGTTCGGGACCTGTGCACTAAAAGACCGGGAAGGAAACCCAGAGATCCTCCTACTGTTCATGTCATAGGGAATTTATCTGCTTTAATGACCGGAAAAACCCCTATAACCAAATATGAGGATCCTGGCAATCCTACTGTCACTGTACACATAGGACAAACGTAGATACCCAACGTACTAGTAGATTTAGGAGCTGCGATCAATGTTATAACAATGGAGACTGTAAAGAAGCTCGGATTTACCAATATTAGACTGACCCCTACCATCTTAGAATTGGCAGACAGATCCACTATCAGACCCGAAGGGATTTTGGACGACCTTGTCATTTCAGTAGACTCATGGGAATATCCTGCCGACTTTCTGGTATTACAACCAAAATCACAGCTGGGGGGACACCCATTGATCTTGGGGAGGCCTTGGTTGGCTACAGCTGATGCTTGCATCAGCTGTCGATCAGGATCTATGACTATATCTGATGGTATGGAAACCAAAAACCTCACCCTGTACCCTCCAGCACGGCCGAGTCTAGAAACTGAAACTTCCCTTTGGATAGAACAGGAAGAGGAGGAAGATGTTCAGCCATTACTAACAATAGGGAAGGAACTAACCTTCAAAAACGAAACAGAAGACGATGCCATTAATAATTTCATTAGCGAACCTGCTTCAGTAGATAAGGAAGTTTATCAACTCCTGAACAGTACCCTCGGTAAGGAAGAACAAGAACAGCTTACGGAGGAAGCACTAGTCAATGACACAAACATAATCCCAGTTTTGAAAAACTCGAGAAGCATTCCTATTGAGGTAGAGCCTGGAAGAACTTTGAACATCAACCCTAGTCTCTCCTCAGAAGAACAGATGCGCCTAACCAATCTCTTGAAGGAACGTAAGGGGGCATTCGCCTGGGAGTATACAGACATGAAGGGTATTCCTTCCAGTCTGTGCACTCATCATATTTATATTAAAAATGACTCCCGGCCTGTATGTCAACCCCAACGACGCATGAACCCCAATTTGAGGGATATAGTGAAGGAGGAAATCCAGAAACTCTTGGAAGCAGGATTTATCTATCCTATTTCAGATAGTGAGTGGGTTTCCCCACTTGTAATTGTGCCCAAGAAAAATGGTAAATGGAGAGTCTGTGTCAATTATAGGGGGCTGAACAAAGCTACACAAAAGGATCATTTTCCTCTTCCCTTTATTGACCAGGTACTTGATACCCTATCAGGGAAGAAGTTCTTCTCCTTCCTGGATGGGTTCAGTGGGTACAATCAAATCCAGATTGCTCCAGAGGATCAGGATAAGACCACCTTCACTTTCCCTTGGGGAACGTTCGCCTACAGGGTGCTTCCCTTTGGCTTGTGCAATGCACCTGCAACATTCCAAAGAGCTATGATTGGCATATTTTCTGAATTGGTTAATGATAGCATGGAAGTTTTTATGGATGATTTTACTCCCTATGGCAAGGATTTTGAGGAAGCACTGGAAAATTTAAAGAAAGTTTTAATTCGTTGTGAACAGGCTCGCCTCTCACTAAGCACTGAAAAATGCCACATGATGATGAGTGAGGGGGTGGTATTAGGACATTTCATCTCTACTGATGGTATTCAAGTGGATCCTTCAAAAATTAAGGTGATAAAAAATATACCAACTCCTTCAACTCAGAAAGAGGTGCGAAGTTTTCTGGGACATGCTGGATATTACAGGAGATTCATAGAAAACTTCTCCAAACTTGCTTCTCCTTTGTTTTCATTGTTAATGAAGGACGCACAGTTTGTGTGGAGTACAGCATGCCAGACAACATTTGATAAGCTTAAAGAGAAACTGTCCACAGCCCCTATTTTAAGGGGACCTAATTGGACCATACCTTTCCACATTTCTTCAGATGCTTCTGATACTGCCATTGGAGCAGTACTAGGACAGAAGGATGGTCAAGTACCTTATGCTATTTATTATGTTAGTAAAAATTTAGCCCCTACTGAACTAAACTATACTGTTACTGAAAAAGAATTCCTTGCTATTGTTTATTCTATTAATAAGTTTCGGCATTACATTACTGGGTATCCTACATTTGTGCATACTGACCACTCTGCCATTAAGTATTTAATGAACAAACCTGTCACTAATGCCAGAGTAACCAGGTGGCTTTTATTATTACAGGAATTTGATATTACTATTATAGATAAACCTGGAAAAGAAAATGTTGTTGCTGATTTTTTATCACGATTTACTAACAGTGATGACAGTTCACCTGTTGAGGATGCTTTCCCGGATGAACATTTATTCGCACTCTCAGCTCATTCACCCTGGTATGCAGACATTGCTAATTATTTGGTTGCAGGGAAGCTTCCGCCACATATTTCTAAACGAGAGAAAAGAAAAATTATTCAGCAAAGTGCCAGGTATTGTTGGCTCAAAGGCCATCTCTTTTACACAGGACCTGATCTTGAGATTAGAAGATGTGTAAGGAAAGATGAGATCTTTCATATACTAAAGGCCTGTCATGATGAACCTTGAGGAGGACACTTTGCAGACAAAAGAACAGGGCATAAGGCGTTGCGGATGGGCTATTATTTGCCGACACTGTTCAGAGATGCTAAAAGATATGTTCAGTCCTGTGACAGCTGCCAAAGGATGGGCCAACCTAATAAGACAGATCAGATGCCTTTACAGCCCCAAGTGGTACTAGAACCGTTTGATAGATGGGCATTGGACTTTGTTGGTCCTATCAACCCTCCTTCCAAACAGAAGGTTTACATTTTGGTGTGTACAGATTACATGACCAAGTGGGTAGAAGTTGTAGCTTTGGCTAAGGCAAATGACCAGGCGGTGATTGATTTTCTGTACAGTGAAGTTTTTACCCGTTTTGGGGTACCAAAGGAAGTAGTTACCGATGGGGGACCACAATTTATTTCACACCAATTTGAATCCTTGCTCCAGAAGTATCATGTGCAGCACAAGATATCTTCACCTTATCATCCCCAGGCCAATGGTCAGGTGGAAAGCACTAATAAAGTTATCGAAGCAATCCTTACTAAAACAATTAAAAGCCATCGAAGGGATTGGGCTGACAGGATTCCAGAAGCACTGTGGGCATATCGCATGACTTGGCGCAACACTACGGGCTTTCCTCCCTATGATCTGGTATATGGAAAGAGTGCCATCTTTCCAATTGAATTTGAGATCAAGACCCTGAAAACAACCATTGAAATGAACCTGGATGTAACAGAAGCCTAGAAAAGAAGATTGAATCAATTAAATGAATTGAATGAGAAACGGTTAGCTGCAGTAGACCAGACTGTGCTGCTTCAGCAACAGAGATCTAATTGGCATGACCGATTCATCAAAAAGAAAATCTTCCGTGAAGGAGACTGGGCACTATTATACGACTCCAGATTCAAGAAGGATTTTAAAGGAAAATTACGGACAAGATGGTTGGGTCCATATTTGGTTGACAGGGTATTTGACAACGGCACTGTTCGCCTGGTTACCATTGATGAAAACCGTATACCATTACTTGCTAACGGCCAAAGACTGCGACTGTATCGGAAGCCCATTTCGAAAGATGCATTCATTTCACAGATTGCTGCTGATCCAGACTATCAAATGGCACCAGAGCAGGAACTTTTCTCTACCTTTGCCAAACCTTAAACTGAAAATTGTATTTGCTGTACATAAATAATTTCTTGTTGTAGCGTATAGTTGTTGTTTTCTTTCTTTTTTGCATTTGATCTTTTTGCTTGCTGTCGCCTTTCAAAAATTTTCAAGGAAGCGCCAGGAGAACGACCAGTTTGGGCCCGTTAATAAAAATCTCCCTGTGCCGCCCTTGCTATATAAAAAAAAAAAAAAAAAAAAAATTCCGACAGCTGCAACATATTTTCCGGCATCTGCAACATATTTCCCGTCAGCTGTATATCCTTTTCCGGCAACCACATTATCCTTTTCCCTAGCAGCCGCAAAAATCCCTTTTCCCGCTTGCCGTCGATTTTTTTTCCGGTGGCTGCAACATCGGCGGCTGCAACATCGGCGGCTGCAACATCCGTGGCTGCGACATTAGCGGCTGCAACATTCGCGGCTGCAACATCGGCAGCTGCAACCCCAGTTCCCGCGGCTGCCACCTCATCTCCCCCACGGCTGCCATCTCATTTTCCGCAGCTGCCACTCCATTTCCCAGTGGCTGCCACTTCATTTACCAGCCACGGCCATTTCATTTCCCGGTAGCCGTAATGCCCTTTTTCCGTCAGCCGTCAATCTTTTCCGGCAGCTGCAACTCCGGCAGCTGCAACTTCGGCGGCTGCAACTTCGGAAGCTGCAACATCTTTTTCCCATAGCCGCCACCTCATTTCCCAGCGGCTGCCACCTCATTGACCAGTCACTGCCGCATCATTTCCGTGCAGCTGCCATTTTTTTCCAGCGCCGCAACATATTTTCCATAGTCGTAAAATTTTTCTCGCCAGCTGTATGTTTTTTTTCCGCCGCCGTAAAACTTTTCCGTGACAGCCGAAATTTTCCCTGATATCGTAAATTCTTTTTTTTCCGGCTGCCGTCAATTTGTTTCCGGTGGCTGCAACTTCTTTCCCGCCAGCTACAACAGCTTTTTCATTGGCCGCGCTATCATTTCTTTGGCAACTTGCAGTGGTAACTCCCGTGTTAACAGAAGAATTGTTGCATCCTGCTAATCATGATGCTGATTCATCCCAGTCATGCCGGCGAACTCATCATTTCAACCCCGAGGACGCGATGGCTTGTGTTTCACCGGCGAAGGAAATTAGTGCCTTATCCGAGTCATCATGATCCCATGTCTGACTGTGCACGCGTTCGGCTCCGTGACGTCACCAACTGCATGCTCCACCAGTTTCCGCAGCCTTCCGACGCACAGTTTTATGAGGTATGGCTTTCATTTATCACGTGATTAAGCATTGATATCATTTAAACGATATTGGTTGTACCTTCACTCGTACCACCATTTATACCTGATTAAACCTTTCCCTCGTACGACGTAATACTAATAACTGCCACCTTCCCCAATTCGGCATGGAAATTTTAAACGCTTCTCTGTGCTCAACTTTCCGAATTAGCTCATTCGCTCAACGTCTCCGCTCAGCAATTCGTGCATTCTCTATGCTACAACTTCCATTCTGGGATCCTGTAATCTGTCGAATAGCAGTCTCATCTTGCAGCCAGGACCATGGGCATTCCAGTTCGCCATGAACCTTTCAATACCCGGGAACTCAGACGAAATCTGCAAGTTCTGGCCATTTTTCAAGCTGCTGGCTGGGTCAAGTTCTTTGAGCGATTGGACGGATTCGATCGGGACGCAGCCCTGCAATTTGCCTTGAATATTACTAAAACGCACTCCACGGTGTGGGGGATGTGTATAGACGTCTCTGAGGTCATTATATCCGAGGTTACAGCTATCCCGATGGTGGGAAAACCTTGGTTTAACCGTCGAGTCCCTGCAACGGTTGCACGAGAAGAATTTTTACTTTCAGGGGAGCAAGTTGAAGCATCCAGGAGAGGGATTGCACTGAAGTCACTGCCGCAGCCATGGGACCAGGTTGCTGTCTTCCTCAAGAAATACATTACCTGCGAAGGTAGATACCAAACTGTGTATAACTCTTAACTTCCTTTGCTTTCTCATCTCCGCCATGGCATTTTGTTGAATATTCCATTTTATTTATTGCACGACTTGCATCATATGGCAACATTTGTTCAGTCTGCAAAGCACCCACTGTCCTCTCTCACCCACCATGGCCTCATTAAGTTAATTATTGTAAGAACCCTTGCCCATCATAATATAACATGGGAACAATTTATAACCCGACCACAGCAACCTGTTCCGTTGAGGGTCATCCCATTGCAGCAATTACAGGTTCCGCCACAACAGGAGGACCGGAGTTCCTCCAGTGAAGTTGGGGGGAGGGATGAAACAGAAGAAGAACAACTGGGGGCACAGGCAAGACCATCCGGGGTTGGTAAAACCACAGAGGAAGAACAACCAGGGGCACAGTCAGAGCCATTCGAGGTGTATGAATCCCCAGCACAAGCAAAACCAGTGGGTGATGACACTGCATTTGAAGGAGAGCGAGGGGAAGCACAAACAGAGCCATCAGGCGACAATGTAGATGAAACCTTCATGGAAAACCTAGATAACAGGGCAGCTCCGACAGCAGAAGGTGAAATTGGAGCAGCATCAAATGCTGCGACAATGGAACCTGAAGATGACGGAGCTAGAGCAATGGAAGAAGATATTGAGCTGGTCACAATCGAGTCTTCACCTGAGTGGGTAGGAGGAGGAGCTGTGATTGAAGAAGAACAGCATGGGGGGCAGGGAAATATTCTTTTGACTTCAATTTTGCCCCCCTATATTCCAGCTCCACAAGAAGAAACACCACAAAAAGAAAAGGCACAAAAGAAAACGCCACAGAAAAGGAAGAGGGACACCAATGAATTTGATTTAGTAGCACCAATCAGAAGGAAATGAACTCGATCAATCACAGCAGCAGAGGCAGCTAGGAAAAAATGGGCAACCTTAGAGACACAGGTTGAGCCCCCAATCCTTACACCAAGACCGAGGGATGCTCCACAAAGGCCAGTGGAGGAAGAACCTGGAATTGAGGGACTCTTGTATGAGAATGCAATGCTGAAAGAGGACCTCCAAGCACTTAGAAGGGAGCTGGAAACTTGGAAGGAAACCTGCAGAAAGTAGGGTGGAAGAAAAATGTACACATTAATAGAGGCTGCAGACCAAGTGGAGGAATCAGCTTCTGCTGGAGCTAGAGAAAAGGATGAGCGAATACTCTGCCCCACCTATGGAGAAATCTTTGAGGAAGCAGGCCATAAAATTTTACTTAGCACTTATTCAGCACAACAGCCTACAGCCACAGTAGGGAAAGCAGTGGAAAAAGAAGGTGCTGTTACACAAGAACCAACACTTTTAAACATCCTCGCTACAGCTGCCACTTCCCATGATGCAAAAATTATAGAACAGATGGGAGAAGAACTTGGAGTGGAGGACGCCCTGGATATTTATAAGGAATGTATGGTAACCCCAAAATGCTCCCACAACATAGAGATTATAGAACAGATGGGAGAAGAACTGGGAATGAAGGATGCTCTGGAGCTTTTAAAAGAATATAGTGAGACCCCAGAATGTTCCCACGATACAGAGATCATGGAGCCGAAGGATACTCTGGAGGTTAGTGAAGAATTTTATGCTGTAACCCCAGAACGTTCCCAGGACACAATAATTTTAGAAGAAGAGACGGAAAGGCAGGACAGTGATAAATTGGAACAGGATGCTGCAACACAAGAACCAGCAACCCTGAATATAATTGTCCAACCGGCCAAGCAGACAGGAGAAGAAGCTGGGACAGAGGATACTCTGGAATTTAATGATGAACTCTGGGTTGTAACCCCAGAGGACTCCCATGATACAGAACTCATAGAAGAGGAGCTGCAGCAAAAGAAGGATGAAGAGGTAAGCCAGGATGTTGTTACACAAGAACCAACATCCTTGGAAGCTACAACAAGAACTCCTGAATTGCAGTTGGAAGATAACCTGGGAGTGGATATCATTCCTGATACACAGTGGAGTGAAGATGAACAGGTACAGACACCATGCTCAGGTGACACTGAAATCTTGGAGGAGGAGCTGCAAATTGAAAAGGATATCCAGTCTCAGTAGCATAAGGACAAAGAAGACACTGTTACACAAGAACCAGTGTCTCCAAAAGCAATAAAGGTAGTTGCTGAAGAAGGATTAAGGGATGTTGCTGTTACACAAGAACCAGCACCTCTCCTGTTAAAATTAGATGCGCTGGAAGACACTGTCCCACAAGAACCAGTGCTTCCACCTCCTAGAGATGTCATTGAGTTGAATTCAGATTGAGGATTTCTTTTCAACTCCCCCAGGCACAGCATAATGAGACTGCAGAAAGATTCCCACCACACCAAGTACATTCCCAGATATCAGCAAGTAGCAGTGGAAGGGAAACAGTGAAGTTGGAAGAAGCTGGGTTACTCACAGAAGCCTTTCAAAAGATAGATTAGATGCCTGAGTTCCCTACATTCCTTCCTCTCTCCTGGATAGAGCTCAGTTCACGATTCAGATGCAAGTTGTTGCATGAGGACATGCAACAGGGTAGTTGGGGGGAGATGTTGAGCCCAGAATTGGCCCTTTTTGACCATCATTTATCATCTTCCCTGCCCTTGTCCTACACCAATTACCTTGGCAATTAGACTTATTGTCCTTATCTTATTCCCCAAATTACCAAGGTATGGCCGATTATTGTTTTATTGTATTAATACTTATGATTGTGATAATTAAAGCTGTGCATCTCTTAAATTGTGCTGACATGATGCGATTTATGAAGGTAGTTGAGACAAATAGAATGCAGGAAGATCGGAGCTGAACAAGTCATGAAGGAAGGGACGTTCATTCCTTGTAGAAGGTTCCTTGGGGCTCGAATCATCCATCAAGACACAGTCGTGACAGGGCAGTTGTAACAGAATTTGCTATCTTAAGTGTGTTGCTGCTCGAGTTTAGCTGTGAGCTGAAAGGACCGGCACTCCTGGGGCAATTAATAATTCTCTCATATTTGGATATTTCTGTTCTTCCACGCATTGTAACAGCTAGATTATTTGGGGCGCCTGAAGATCAGAGATCTTCATGGCTACCCAATTATAGGATTGGATGTTACAATTTGTATGTATAAATATGGGAAGTTGCCTCGACCCAGGGGTTGGACAGCAAACAATTAATTTATTTTGTATTAGCAGCCAAGCCAAACTGTGTACTCATTCTTCTGTTAATATAAGGGGTTACTTCTGAGTTAAAGAGAGTGTTGTTCAACCAGCGTCTCTGTGTGAAGACTGGGCCCGTCTTCCACAGAGATTGCTGAGTTAAATTAGGATTTTATCTTTCTTGTTGTGTGATGCTTTGTTCTTTCTTTTGTACGCAGCAGCAATATTTATTGTGTGGATTTCTTAGTAAAAGATTACATTTCTGTGAGATTGGTGAATGGTACAGAATAACAGTCGACTGAGTCAGGGTTGCTTTACACATTTCAATTTCTGTTCACACTGCCGTGTTCATCCTATAGTTGAGACGTGATCCCAAGAGCTCTTACAATTTAGCTTTCCTGTTATGTGTGATTGATTTTTATTTCGCAATTCAGTTTCTGAGAACAGTTGCTTCAATTTCTTTCATTTGAAATTCTAGAGTAATGTTCAGTTCATGCTTTATGATTTCCAGCTTGATTAGATTAGACAAGTGATTATTTTAGAATACGAATGAGATTTCCTTTTGCAATCGTTGATTAGATCTGATATCATTTCTTCTTGATGCATAATAGAAAAGAATTATAGTATAGCAGTTAGAAGGCAATTGGGATTGCATAGATTCTTGGGATGAACATGGATAATAGAAGATAAAAGTATTCACTTCTAATGGTTTTGTGTTTAAGCATATATTGTGCACTTATCCTTTGAAATAAAAAGACTTTCTCGGGTTGACAATAAATTTCATATGCTCTGTGTGTTTGATATTAATTTATCTGCAAATAGAGTGCTTGACATGTATTTGAAATGTTTGACTTATGAATTTGACTGTCATTTTAATACAATGGTACTTGGGTGAGCTGAGACTCGAGCCCGTGACCTGTACAATGATGTTTGTTTTGGGTCTTTACGAATCCAGTTATAAAATGATAATTTTTATGAAATGTTTTTGCGATTTAATGTTTGAAATGATTAGCCGTAAGGCTTCACAGCATGGGGAGTTCATAGTGAGACTCGAGCCTTCATCTGCTAGTTAACTTGGGTATGCAGTTATGCTTCGTCAGTTATCTTGGTGTTTGTATTTGTTCATAAGAAATCTAACCCGGTTCTCTACAGGGTTTGGGGTTTTGGATCTATTATTTGCACTCGCTTTAGTTTGTAAAGGTTTGGAAGAAGCTTATGCTTCGATGTATGGATTATCTCTTCAAATATAGATGCTTGACTTTTAGCTAGCATCTGCACTATGTGTTTTATTTAAATGTCAACAAGAGTAGGGTTGAACCCTAGGGTGAACCGTTTAGGTCTCAATTTAAGGAAGATAACTTGGTGACTACTAAGATTACAGGGCTATTCCCTTACTATATGTTTTATGTATAAAAGCAATGATGTTTTGCAATGCTATGATACTTATATGTATGGTTCTTGGTTCAATACTATGCTGTATAAAACGTCGAATGAAAGTTTGTATTATTGTGGAGATAATTTGATGCTTGTTAAAGTTTGAACCATGATAATAGTATCTAGGTATTGACATGGGTTGTTATATGATAATAATAGTGTACCCTATCAATAATATGCTATGTTTTAAATCGAAGAATTTGTAACTTGTAAATTGTATGTAAAAGAATACTGTAATATTATGATGGAAATACATGATAAGTTTTATAGCTTAGGGTTGTTGTGGCCACAACAGATCCCATGCTTAGATGAAGCACGAGAGCCCCATTTCTGAATAAACGCAAAGGTATTTGGGTGATTTGTCTTGTAAATATCAAATTTTGATTTCCATCTTAAAAATCTCTTCCCCCATGCCTTTCGTCTGCTTGTTTCCAAGCGTTTTATTTCTTCCAAAGTGTTTCAGTTTCAAAAAGCCAAAATTTTTGAGTATTTTGTTGACTGATAAAATCATCCCGAAACTCGACATTTGGACAACCCACGATCCGACAATTGTGGCATGCGGAACGATTATTTTTATGTTTCGATTTTGGTAGTTCCACAACCCACAACCCGACGGTTGCAGATTGTGGGGTCACTTTGTAATGAGATTGGGAAATAGTTACTCCAAAACCCGAATCCCGCAATAGCGGCATTCGGATTTTGGGATTTCCATTTTTTGTCGATTTGGTATGCGCCTCCGCAGCCCCTAATTTCGGGATGCGGCTTTTGGGATGGTTATCTCTCCTCACAGTCTCACGTCCCCGAAACCCACCACCCGCATGGCCGATTTTTGGGTTTCGGAAACTCGTTTTTATGTTGTTTTGGTTGGTTTGTAATCCCGAAACCCGCAACCCACAAGTTTTGCGTTGCGGCTTTCGGGAATCATAAATAAATCTCGCCAATAAACACCAACAACTGCGGATTGCGACTTGCGGGCACCGTTGTTTGATTGTTTGAAGTTGCATTTCCGCGTGTTGATGTATATGTAACTTCGGAATGTATTTCATCTATGTATTTCATATATATTTATTGTACCCTGATAAGAGATGTGTTATTCCTCTATAAGGAAGTGTCGCAAGTGTGTGTACTTTCCAATGGGTTATTAGACAACCATGTGTGGGGTCGGCCCTGAAATATATATTATATTATGGATGTATCTAGATAGACAAGTCGGCCCCATAGTGTAACTGGGAAAACAAGTTAAGTATAAATAGAGATTGGGAGATCTCTATTTGCATCATTCGGAAAGACACACTTCTCTCACTCAGAAAGTGGCGCACTAGTGAGGAGGAGGATCATCTGCTCTAGGAGACCATCTCAAGTGTATTTTGGTTGTACTTTGGTTGAGCCATTGCTCTCTCTATCTCTAAGGAAGTTGTGGGGTTTTTTCACCTTAGGGTTTTCCCCACAGAAACTCTGTGTCTCTTGTCTCTCATGATTTTGATTATTGTGATGCTTGTCATGGTTATTGTGATTGTTATGCATTGATATACTGTATATGTTATTCTCTTAGTAAATATCCAAGAGTATTGTGAATTAATGCTCAAAATTTAACATGGTATCAGAGCTAACCTGAGAAGAAGACATCTTGCAGTGATGGAAACTTGAGTTTCTTGTTTATTGGGTTTCTCTCCATAGTTTTTGGAAAAGTAGTATAGTAGATTGACTCTACTCATCAAGGAGAATCTATCTGTCCAATCAGAATTCAATTCTAAGCTTTTTCAGATTTGGCCCTAAACATTAGGGTTTCCACAAAAATAGGAATTTCTGAAATCTGAAGACATAACTGGAAGCTCCTTGCAAAAATCAAAGTTTAGAGATTTGGATCGATATTTCTGGCTGGGTAGATCTCCGGGAAACTCAAACCCTAATTCAGGGCTCTCCCTAGTGAACCTGCGAGGACAAAAAGGCAAATCTGAAGGGTAAAGCTTTGCTAATCTCAAATTTTAAATACACCAAGTGTTGGCGGGCAAATATACCCTATAGAAAGGAAACTAATGCTATCAACTTGGTTGGGGTGACAGGTAAGTGTATTGATGCTATTACAGATACATTTACAAAAAAGAAATAAGTTGTAGATCTTGGGAACACACCTTTCAATCGAAGTTTGATCCTAGCCTTGACTTGATCTCGTGTTCAACTTCCAAATCCACTTTCCTTTCAGTAAACCTGCAATAACAATACCTTTCTCAAAACATTTTGGGCAATATATAAAGCTTGAAAGAAACAAAAACAATGTTTAACATCAGCATTGACCAAAAAAATCCAAATTAAGCTGCCATTTCATAACACATTTAAATTGGAACAAGAAAGACACTTCAACCTTTATTTGTCAAAAGTAGAATGATGTACAAGTATACCTGATCATGAAACAGGCTCCTGCAACTTGATTCTGGGCTCTTGCTCTTCTCTAGCTTGGATGTCTTCAGCATCAACTCCTCCAATGTCTTAAAGTTTCTCCATTAATTCATCTCACCATTTAGGTTCTCTAGCTAACCCTTCTCCTTTAACCTTCTTTGTATTTATAGGATTAAAGAAGTAGTTTAGGTCGATATGTAGTTATGGAGGAAGTTGGGGGAGTTAGGAAACTACCAGCAACTAATCCTCCTCGAGCAATTAATTTATTTTTTAATCATCTTTTAAGATGTATGCGACTCTTGTTCAGTGGAGTAGCGTATAGGGCGCTACCTTAGTGCTTAACAACTAGCGCTCATTTGATTTTAAATGGTGAGTGCTACTATGCTGAGAAGGAGTAGCGTATACTTGGATATGGGCGCTACTATGATACACTGGAGTAGCATATGGGCACTAGTCTCTTTGAGTAGAGTAGCGCTCATATCTCAAAATGATATTTTTTGGGGTTTTCCAGTAATGTCAGAAAATGGAGTGAGTTAAAGTATCATCCAAGGTCAACATGCTCCTCCATCCAAGTTGCCATTTTGTGTGATCAGCAGCTCAGGGTGATCACGGACGGAGAGGTGCGAGTTTGACCTATAACAGATGCCCCCTAATGTGTGAGGTCAAAGGGAAACGATGTCCAAAATACATTATAATCCAAATCCAGAGGAGGAGCAAAGAACCGCAGAAAACAAGTTACAAGAAACCTGCAACAAAGATCAAGGTCAGCGAACAATTACATTGTTGACATCATATAGATGTGCAGTGTGATACAACATGATCTCCGATACATAACAAGGAGATGTATATAAAAGCATGGCCACTTGGAATACAAGCATGGATCCATGTCAAACTGAGAGATCATAGCCATAACAACAAACTGGATCTATGTCTCATGGAGAGCCGAATATAAGTAAGGCTCAGTCTTGCGCAACTTGGGTGATAACAAAATGAGGTAATGTCATCCAAAATTCCAAGGTCTTCATCCAAAAACAACCCTAGGTACAAACCCTAACCATGTGAATAGATGAGTTGATAGTCAAACTTGGGGGGTATCGTTTGATTACCGGTCATTGATGTATACCATTAACAAACGTGAGGATTTCCACCGATCATGATGATGGTGTCCAAGGTACCAAGTACGATTCACCAAATGTGAATAGATGGACTTGGAGTGGAACACTTGGGAATCTTGTCGAAGAAGAGACATTGATGTATTCTCATCATTCAACAGCGAGGAAAATTTCCACTGGTGACTGCGATCTCCAAGGTACTAACTGAAACTCTAAACTTCAATCCCAGAATAATGAGTTGATATCGATGGGAAGAAGTCTGTTGGAAGGGAGGCCTTAAGGCATACTCCATCATCCAACTCGAGGAACACTCAACTAGTAAGAGCTGATATGGAATAATATGTAACAAGACTGACACTAGGAAGGTGGACACATGAGGTCAAGGTAAACTGCAGAATGGCGGACACAGGGTTTATCCTTGAACATTGAGCACGACACAAAGTGACTCAAGAAGTTTCTGACATAATGGGGTAAATAAGTCTGAAATGTAAGAGACATTAGTAGACCCTCCATATGGTTGGAAGAATAACCAACAGGGGGAGTAAATAACTCGGAGGAAAGTTTCACCCTGAGGTCAAAAACAAAACCCAACTGACAAGATAGACTCAAGTAGGTGTTGTGTTCAAGGACAGAACTTGACTGAAACTGCCTTTGACAATGAAGATATGATAGGTATTTCCCGTTCCTTATTCTTTTTAGATAAAAGAATACCCTTCTTGTTGTTTTAATGAGTCTAAGAAAGAATGAAAACTCAATAGATCCAACCATGTAAACAGTTTAACGAGCCCATGGGAGGAAGACTCAGGACCTTCTTCATTATTTATAGAGTTCGAAGAAGAGATAAAAGATTACTCTATATTTACTAATCTCTAGATTTTAATATCGAGTTGAGATCTTTCTTGCTCGCCAGTGTTTTCAATTTTAAGGAGTCTGAAAAACTTAAAAAATAACTCCATATATCTGCTCGTGGATTTTAATATCGAGCCCAAGCAGATTAATGCTCGCCGGTGTTTTCCTGTTTATAGGTCAAACTCGCACCTCTCCGTCCATGATCACCCTGATTTGCTGATCACACAAAAGGACAACTTGGATGGAGGAGCATGTTGACCTTGGATGATACTTTAACTCACTCCATTTCCTGACATTACTGGAAAACCCCAAAAAATATCATTTTGAGATATGAGCGCTACTCTACTCAAAGAGACTAGCGCCCATACGCTACTCCAGTGTATCATAGTAGCGCCCATATCCAAGTATACGCTACTCCTTCTCAGCATAGTAGCGCTCACCATTTAAAATCGAATGAGCGCTAGTTATTAATCACTAAGGTAGCGCCCTATACGCTACTCCATTGAACAAGAGTCGCATACATCTTAAAATATGATTAAAAAATAAATTAATTCCTCGAGGAGGATTAGTTGCTGGTAGTTTCCTAACTCCCCCAACTTCCTCCATAACTACATATCGACCTAAACTACTTCTTTAATCCTATAAATACAAAGAAGGTTAAAGGAGAAGGGTTAGCTAGAGAACCTAGATGGTGAGTTGAATTGATGGAGAAAATTTAAGACATTGGAGGAGTTGATGCTGAAGACATCCAAGCCAGAGAAGAGCAAGAGCCCAAAATCAAGTTGCAGGAGCCTGTTTCATGATCAGGTATACTTGTACATCATTCTACTTTTCACAAATAAAGGTTGAAGTGTCTTTCTTGTTCCAATTTAAATGTGTTATGAAATGGCATCTTAATTTGGATCTGTTTTGGTCAATGTTGAATGTTAAACATTGTTTTTGTTTCTTTCAAGCTTTATATATTGCCCAAAATGTTTTGAGAAAGGTATTGTTATTGCAGGTTTACTGAAAGGAAAGTGGATTTGGAAGTTGAACACGAGATCAAGTCAAGGCTAGGATCAAACTTCGATTGAAAGGTGTGTTCCCAAGATCTACAACTTATTTATTTTTTGTAAATGTCTCTGTAATAGCATCAATACACTTACCTGTCACCCCAACCAAGTTGATAGCATTAGTTTCCTTGCTATAGGGTAGATTTGCCCGCCAACAGAATGGCGACTCCGCTGGGGAAAGCCTAACTGCTTAGGGGTATCCAAGGTCATTTCTTCAGTCTTTTTTGATGGTCTTTGTTCATTTTCTTGATTAGGATCAGTTAGTGGGTTTTGTTTGACCCTCCTTGACTATTACAGACCCTTCCCAGCCCTTGCAAACCCTTGTGGACCCAGGTGTGGTGGTTTTGAGCCCATTTTTCCAACTTTTTCCACCTGTACGCTACTGTTTGTACCACACAGTAGCGCCCATATTCTACTTTTCCTCTGCATAGTATCACCCATACTACTATGGGCGCTAGTTTCCTTCATACACAGTAGTGCTCAAAATCTAGGTTTAAAGTTTTTGAGTTTTTGGGTTGTAGACCCAAATCTAGGGGTTGTGGCTGCATTTTTGGGGGTCCCTGATGACCCTAGGTCTGAGTTAAACCATTGTAAGTGGTCTCCCATCCTTGTACTAATCCTACATTCATGATTTGAACCTATTTTGATCAATTTGGGTTTGGTTGGAAAGTTTTGGGGTTTGTTGACCCAAGTTGGGGGATTGTGGACCTGTTTGGTGTTTTGTACCCTAATTTGAGTCTGATTGAACTTGCTTGCCCCATTTCCACTGGATTTGAAACCTCTTGAGTCTTCTTGACCCTGTTTGTATCTATTTGAGTAAAATTTCTCTTTTAGGTTGGTTTCTTATCCTCCATTATGCTTTTAGTTTTTCTTTTGTAGTGAAATCTCAAGTGTTTTGGCTATTGTTCAAGACCTTGTTTGCATTGTTTATGTGCAAACCTGAATTTACCAAACCATACTTCTTGGTAGTTCATTTGCTTCGTTTGGGTCTAAAAGTAGTTTTTGTACTCTTTTCCCAATGTTTGGCATGCTTACATCAATAAGAATTTGAAAGTCATATTTGGTAGCTTTTACTATTTCATAAAGAGAACATAAAAGTTTCTTTGCTTTGCTTTGATAATAGGTTAGTTTCAGTTTTGTTTCTTACCTTTGAAAAGCATAAAGAATTTTGATTCATTTTCTGAATAGAGTACCTTGCAAGTGGCTTAAAAGATTTTAGAGTGCTTTGCATAAAAAATAACAAGTTTTCTTTTGCATACCTAGTTGCTTGAATAGCTGCATTCTTAGGTTTTGAGTTTAATTTTTTACATTTAGACTTTATTTTTACCCTTTTTTGCATTCGAAATATTAAAAATTGCATTTGCAGATGCATTCTAGATCATAATTTTAAGACTTGCATTGAAAAGAAAAGATTTGTTTGGTGGTAAATATTTCATTTTCAGTACTCTATCTCTATTATAACCACTCTCACACACCCACTACCTTTTTGAGTAGTCAAGTAACCTTTAAAATGAACCCTAATAAAATGTACTAGTAACATTTTCTTTTCTAGGTTACACTACACCAACTAGTTTTGGTTAGGATCTTGGGTTTAAAACACCTTAAACCACCCAAGATCACAGATTACGCAAAAATCGTAGTAACACTATCACAGGTAAACCCATTTCACTCAAAACTTGCCTGGGATCTATGCAGTAGGTCATTGCAAGATCAGATTGTTGGGAATACTCCTCCTACTTTCTGTTCGAGCATACGCCAGGATCGGATTGCGTATTGGGGACTCTTTCGAGTTTCGGGCTTAGCTACCCTGCCCACGCTTTCTGATTTGACCGGTGACTGTTCCCCCAGGAGTTTTCAGTGTTGTGGTATCCTTAGTATCTGACTCTAGGTTCATACACAGGTGACAGTAGAGGGTATATCTGTTGTACCTAAGACAGACGTGGGAGGAAATCCCTTGCAGGTCTTTGGGAGGGCGGTTGGGTGATTCCAGCGCTTGCACCCTTAGTCATTGTATTGTGGACCCCGGGTAACTGTCTTTCTTCCTTCGTTGATCTGTTTTGGGCCCTCATCATCCCAGACTCTTCTCCGGAAGGAATCTGTTTGCCTGATTTGATTTACCTAGGACCTTTTTTAGTGGTGTGCTCTTTTTGCTACTTTTTTTAGTTTTCCTTAGAGAACTTCTTGTTCATTTGAGCAGGAAACTATGTCTGGCATTCCCGCGAGTGCGAATCAAGGTACCCCTGTTCCGGGGGATCCTTGTGTTGTTCCATTCATTGGAAACATTGGTACTCCCTTAATGGCTACTCTGAATCTTCCTAGATTCACTATTGGGCTGTCGGTTTGGTTGTTTTCCACTCCGAATGCCTTGCATGCTCCTGACGCTTCTTTTGTGAGCACCTCAAATCAAGAGCATCAGAACCCTGTGCCTCCTTTTCCAGTAACATCTTCTCCTCCTCCTTCTACCTCATGTGGCGAAAGTCGCAATACTAGTAGCCAGCAGTCTAAAAGGAATAAACGGAGGAAGAATAGGAAGAAGATGCCAAAACAAGGGGGCAACAACCCAGCCTCTGTAAGTCATGCTGGGGGAAAGCACCCTGCCTCTACAAGTCATGCAGGGGGCACCTACCCAGCCTCTGGAGGTCATGCTGGGAGAAAAATTTTAGTCACTGAAAATCATACTGAAAGTTTGTCTTCAACCATTGTCAGTCATGTTGAGGACACATCATTGATCACTGCTAGTCATATTAATGACAAGTCACCAGTTACTGTGAGTCATACTAGAGACACCAAATCAGCCACTGCAAGTCATGCTGAGGGAGTTGACATTGTCGACAAACCAAACAAACAGAAGCTTAAGTTCCCTTGTAAGTTTTGCGAGGGAGATAACCTTACTTACTTGTGCCCTGTACTTCCAGAAGTGCAAAAAGTGTGGTCCTTAGTTCAAAAGTCTGATGCTTCTGAGCAACCAGCCTCTGTGAGTCATGCTGGGGGAAAGATGTCAGCCAATGCTAGTCATGCTGAGAGTACTAACATTGTAAAGGTGTCTAAACCTATAGGACAGAAACCAAAGTTCCCTTGTAAACTTTGTAAGGGAGATCACGTTACTCACTGATGCCCTGCCATTCCAGAGGCACGAAGAGTGTGGTCCATGTCTGAAGGAACCTCTGTTCCTGAGTTGTCTATAGATTCCCTGCAGTCAGATCAACCTTTGGTTGATAAAGTGGTTGAACCAATGCAATCTTTGGTCGACCCCACTCTTCCTTCGGAGAGTGAAGTGATCGAATCGATGCAATCTTTGACCGATCCCATCAGTCGTTCGGAGATTGATGCACCTGCTGCTGAAGTCTTCTGCATTACCAGTTTGGATATTCCTGAAAAAGGGGGCACTTCATCTGTGCCATGTGAACCCCTACCAAGCCCTAAGACCGTTTCCTTTGATTGGAATAGTCTAGCCAAGCCTCGTCTTCCTTCTTCGACACCTTTCCAGATAAAGGTTGATATTGGGAACCATACGGTTGATCGATGCATTGTTGATGAAGGTGCTTCTGTTAGTATCTTATCCACTTATGCTTGGAGATATTTGGGTTTCCCTAATGTTATTCTAGCTGTTAATTGGCTGTTGACCTTCGATAAAATACCTAGTGAACCGTTTGGATTCCTCCGTCAGGCACCTGTTACTTTGGGTGGAAAAACGGTCTTAGTTGATTTTATGGTTTTAAAGGACCCTATGGACTTTGATATGATCCTAGGGCGTGATTACGTTTATGCTATGCATGCTGTGGTGTCTACGCTTTTTCGTGTGATGCATTTCCCTCATAACGAAAACATTGTCACCATAGACCAGCTTGCATTCGTTGATCCTCCTTATTACCCAACTGTACACTAGTCGGATCCCTCGTCATTAGGCACTACTATGTCACATGGGAATGTTGTGGCATATTGTTCCTTGAGTTCAAATGCTACTGAGAAGAAGTCTTTGAATTCATGCTTACCTTCTCGGGACTTGGTCCCAGCTTTTGACCAAGTGACACCTCCATCTGAATGTTTAGATATGTATTCTATCTGGGATGATATACTTCCTTCCGATGAATTTTTCCTAGAGTCTATAGTACAGTCTTCTATTCACTTGGATGTTGATCTAGTCACAGCTATGTCCAGCCCCGGTTTGAACTTAAAGTCTGATCTTCCTACTGTTGAGTCTTTGGACTCTCCTATAGATCCGCAAATCGGTGTTCCTGCTGAGTTTGATTATGCTTCTAGAATTTTCAACTCCCATGATGATGAATTTGTTTCTGCATATTCCATCATGTCCTTCAACTTTGATCTTCATCTTGAAGTGGATCTCGTTGATTGTATGTCCTCGGGCTTGGGTACTATAGAGTCTTCATTTGAAAATTTTGCCTTGTTTATGCCTGCTGTTGATGATAGTGAAGTTGAAAGTATTTCTACCACAGTGACTTGTATCGGGTCTTTCCTTACATATGTTTTAGATATGATACTGGTACTAATGTTTCTTGGAGACAGGATTCTTAGCTGGATGTATACTTTCTTACTGGTCCTTTTCGACACCTTGTGCGACCATGTCAGGTATATTCAGAACCTTGCATATAGGTTTAGGCTTCCCCGCTGTTACGTTGCATTTGAACCTTTTGCCATCCGAATTCGCCATAGGGTCGAACCTGTTGGATATTGGTGTGTTAGCCATCTCTTTATGCATCGTGCACCCGTCCGACAGCAGAGCCTACCTAACATGGGTCACCCTAGTCAGCACCCTTATGCCATTCTGGTGCCCATGCTAAGTTTTTCTCATAGGCTTGGGAGCCTTTTTTAGATTTACCATGACTTTGAGAAGAAGCCTCATATCTTTCTTCATCATATATTTCTGGCCATCCCTGATAAGGCTCCCATCTTTGTGTTCAAATTGCATATGCATCTGTTATGATCCCGCTTGCGCTAATGAACCTAAAATTGGCTTCCATGCTTTTAGCTCGTTATATAAGCCTCCATCTCTGATCTCATTTCTGCTAAGCCCCGTATCATTTTTCCCTCACAATTTGACACCTTTTACCTGGAGGAGACACACCCTGAGTGTACTTATCTTGCTCATGTTCTTTGCATTAGGCATAGCTTTGTTCCATGCACTTGGAGCTAGATTTGCATGTCGCTGACACTCGTCTCCTCCCATTGCGAGCATTTTTCTTTTACTTTGAGCTCATTAAAAACAGTAAGTAATTGTCGAGCATTTTTCTTTTACTTCAAGCTCGTTAAAAACAGTAAGTAGGTTTCGAGCATTCTTCTTTCACTTCGAGCTCGTTAAAAACAGTAAGTAGGTTACAAGCAATCTTCCACCTTTCCTTCGAGCTCGTTAAAAACAGTAAGGAGGCTATGAGCATTTCCTTCATCTTCACTTCGACCTCATTAAAAATAGTAAGGAAGTTATGAGCATTTTCCTATCTCCTTTGAGCTCATTAAAAACAGTAAGGAGGTCATGAGTTTACTTTTCCGGACTCGTTAAACCTTTACGAAAAAGATCCTTATGGAGTTCTTTTAAGCCCTTTTCAGACTCCTTAAATAGGAAAAGTTTGCCCAGCATAGTTGTCTTTTCGGGCTCGTTAAAATAACTGAACCGACATCCACTTAGGTATAGAATTACCCCTTTTCCGGGCCTTGGTGGATAATTTACGGAAAAGGTATACTCTAGGTATACTCTTGTATGCGCTAGAAGAGTTCTTCTTCCATCATTTTACACTTTTTCGGGGAAGGAGACTAACTTTACGAAAAAGGACCTTTGGAGTTGTCTTTAGAGTTTTCAGACTCTCGAAATGTGAAAACACCAAACGAGCATTCACCTACTCGGGCTCGATGTGAAATCCACGAGATGGTTGATAGAGGACTGTTTAAGTTTTTCAACTCTATAAACAAGAAAACACCACCGAGCACAGACCAATCCGGGCTCGATATAAAATCCACGGATAGGTGTATGGAGTTTTCTTCTAGGTTTTTCAGACTCCTTAAATATGAAAATACCATCGAGCATGCTTTAGTTCTTTGTCAAGCTCGTTAAAAAATGAAAAAGGAAAGGGAAGGGAAGAATGTTAAAATATCTTTCAATATGATGGTAGCAAGTCAACTATCTCCTTGAAAAAAGCACCTGTTTTGAGTCTATCAAACAAGTTGGGTTCTAGTGTTGGCCTTAGGATAAACCTGATTTCAAAGTTCTTACTCCTCCGTTTGGTTAGTATTCCAATCATATGGAGAATCTGTTAATGTATCCTACATTGCAGACTTGCGTCGTGGTCCCTTTGTGTTCAAAACTGCCTAAGTCACTCTTGTGTCGTGCTCACTGTTCAAGGATATAACCTGTGTCGGCCATTCTGCAATTGCCTTGACCTCATGTGTCGGCCATTCCTTGGTGTCAGTATGTTTCATCATGTGTTTAGTCCTACTCCAAATTATCTCATGCCTATTGGGTGTCCCTCGTGTTGGATGATGGAGGATGCATTAAGGCCTCCCTTCCAATGGATTTCTTCCCATCGGATTCAACTCATTGTACTCTGGGAATGAATTTTAGAGTTTTGGTTAGTACCTTGGGGATTGCAGTCATTAGTGGCAGTTTCCCTCGCTATTGGATAGATGGCAATACATCAATGTATCCTATCCGATGGATTCTTCAAGTGTTCGACGGAAAGACCATCTATTCGCACTTGTTTGAATGAACTAGGTACCTTGGGTTCCATTTTCATTATTGGTGGACATCCTCGCGTTTGTTAACGGTATACATCAATGAGCGGTAATCAAACGATACCTCCCATTTTCGACAACAACTCATTTATTCGCATGGATAGGTTTGTACCTTGGGTTGTTTTTGGATGAAGACCTTGGGATCCTCAATAGCATCACCTCATTTATGTTATCGCCCAAGTTGTGCAAGAGTGAGCCACACTCTTTTTGGGCTCTTGATGAGACATAGATCCAGCTTGTTCTCTATGGTTATGTTCTCCAGTTTTGACATAGATCCACCTTGTATTTATGTGGCTATGTTTACACTTATGTTACTCATGGATCCACGCTTGTATTCTAGTGGCCATGATATCTGCATCAGTATTTTGGATCATTATTGTATCCTCTTGGAGGTCATGTTCCACCATTTGAACATGGACAGTTACCCCAAGGATAAGTTTCTCTAACATTGCCTTTGCTTTCAGGTACTTCATTTGAGCCTATGATTCTTGGTTTCTCCGCTCCTCCACGATTCAACTCTTTTTTATTTATAATGTATTTCAGCCATCATTTCCCCTACTCCCTCTGACCTAATATAGTAGGGGGCATCTTTTATAGCTTAAAATGACACCTCTCCGTCTGTGACGACACTTGTTTCCCTTGGTCGCATGACGACACTTCTTGAGATCAATTTCAGTCACACAACAGGACATTTTTGGATGGAGGAGTCATTTGGGACACTAAAAATGGTTTAAATTACCTCATTCTTGACCCATTTGATGTATATGACCCTTAGGAACATTTTTCCAGACCAAACCATCTCCTGAAAATGAGCAGAAAAGCCTGTTTTTGGCCATTTTTCAATATGAGCGCTGGTACATAGGCATGATAGTAGCATGTATACCCTTTTGAGCGTGACTCCACTGTAATATGAGTGATGGTACATAGGCATGATAGTAGCGTGTATACCCTTTTGAGCATGACTCCACTATTATAATAGTAGTGCCCAATTACATGTGTACGCGACTTTGTATACTGTAGAGTAGCGTACACCCCTGTTTTGGTCAAAATCTCGAAATTCGAGTAAGTTAAGTTGGTTGGGAAACCTCTTGAGCGGTTGTAACTTATTTTCCTCTTCCTCACTGACTATATAAGGAGGGTAGAAGGGCCATAGAAAGGGACCAAGCCCAATTACAAAGTTATGCTGGGGGAATGGAGACCCTCATCCCCCTCTCTTGTGCTTCAGTTTTGGTAAACCCTAGTACAGTTGCTTAGAGGCTGGGATCCTTGGAGAACAGAAGCAGGAGACCTTGAATATAGATTTTGTGAAGTGCCAAGCTTGAAGGAAGGTATAACTTTATGTACTTGCTTTCATTCATTAATAAAGATCAGACGTTCTTCTCTTTCCAAATATGACCTATTAATGTGTCTCAGATTTGATTACTTTTTGATTATAGTTTGATGTCTCTTTATATTATGGATATCAGTATTATATATGTAGTCAAATGTATTTGAGAAAGGTATCAAGTTGTTTTGTAGGTCTGGGCACTGCGACACTAGATAAGCATTGAAGAGCGAGGGAGGCAAAGATAGGATCAACCTTCTGAATAAGGTACCTACATCTCTAAACCCTAATCTCTTCATTTATTTGTTGTACTTGCAGAATGCTTGTAAGTCTATCTTCATCACCATAAGTTGGTAGTTTCTCCCCTGAGCTATAGGTGCATTTTCCCCACAACACCAGGCTGATCAACTCATCAAGGCGCATCTTTCTATCCTTTCAGAAAGTTGAAATTCACATTTTGAATTTTTAGGGTTTTTTTCGACAAACCCTAATCTGGGACCAGATCCAGTTTTTAGCATTTCAAGTGGTAAGACCTAAATATTTTCTATTTCCATTTGAAGTACTCTTTAAGATGTCTCACCACACCAAGCTTAAGGATAAGCTTGAAGGGGCTGATAACTTCCGAGCTTGGAAGTATAGGATTGGGTTAATCCTTGAAGAGAATGAGTTGGACTCATATATAAAAGAATACATCCCTATCCCAGAGGATGAAGAGGCCTAAGGTATTGCATAAGAAGAACTTGGTCAAGCCAAAGAGAATCATTGATGATTCTATCAAAGACCATCTCATACCCCATGTGTCTTCTCTAAAGACACCCAAGGCTATGTTTGACTCTTTGACCAAGCTATTTGAAGGAAAGAACATAAATCAGAATATGACCCTGCAGAATCAATTGAAAGGGGTCAAGATGTCGAATGGAGAAACCATTCAATCCTATTTCTCCAAGTTCTCTCAGATCAAGGAACTTGAAGCTATAGATGAAATGGTGGAGAATTGTGAAATTGTTATGACTACTTTGAATGGCCTACCTAGGTCATGGGACTCTTTTATCCAGGAGATCTGTGCCATAAAGAAATTAATCTCCTTCAGCAGATTATGGGAGGAATGTTCTCAAGAAGAAGCAAGGCTTGTGGCAAGAGAAGAGAAGATGGGAAATGAAGATCAAGCTCTCACAGCTCACACTAAGAAGGGAAAGTTCAAGAGGGAGCCATCCCATCACAAGAAGAAATATTCTCATCATTTTCACAAACACAAGAAAGATCTAAGGTGTTTCACTTGTAATGAGAAGGGTCACTTTGCTTCAGAATGTCCCAAGAACGAAAGGGACAACCACAACAACAACAACTCCAGCAAGAAGAATAAGGGTAACAAAAGAAGGTACCATGCTCATGCTGCCGAAGATGATGAACCTCCAAAGAAGAAGGCTAGGGAAGAAATTGATGATATTAATGTTGACTCATCAAGTGTGTGATGCACCTGCAACAATTAATTAATAAGAATATGCGAAATAGCAGAAATGACAGAACTCATTTAATCACTTTTATATTGATCACATGCCACTTCGAGGGGGAAACCTCCTATGAGAAAGCTCAATACAAATAACTTCACGGTGCCTTCATAGGTCTCAACACACACTTATATACTAAGTCTAGGCGCCAATACTATGGGTCAAAACCATGGGCCACTACAAACTATGGATCAACAATACTACGGGCGACTTACAAAGCATATGCACCAACAACAATAACATAAACTATTGATCAACAAATACAATGGGACGACTTACAAAGCATATGCGTCCAACAACAATATACTAACAAAGTAAAGACATGGGTTCCTAACATATCCTCCCCCTTAAAAAAAGCTTTGTCCTCAAAGATTTAGATGTGGAAATTGTTGTTGAATCTGAAGGAGTGGTTCCCATGTAACATCCTCTGGTTGCATGCCGTGCCACTGAATTAAGACCTCTGTGATAGAGCGAGAGCGAAGCTAACGAGTGCTCCGATTGAGGTTGGCCTCTGGCTCCAAAAGGATGGATCCTTCATTATCCAGTTCGATTAAAATCGTTTGTCCACTGATGTTGGTGCCAAGAACTTTCTTCAGACAAGAGACATGAAAGACTTGATGAATGCGGGAAGAAGGAGGAAGTTCCAATTTATAAGCAACATACCCAATCTTCTGAACAATCCGATATGGCCCATAGAATTTTGGAGCGAGCTTATGATGCCCTTTGATTTTCAAGGAGGACTGCTTGTACGGATGGAGACGAAGAAAAACCATATCGCCAACTTGAAAAGTGCGCTCAGAATGGTGCTGATCAGCTTGTTGCTTCATGCGATTTCTTGCCATGTGAAGATTGTCCCGCAAAATGTGAAGAATCTGATTGCGGCTTCGAAGGACCGTGTCAACTTCCTGAACTGGTGAACTGGTGGGGGTGTATGGAAGAAGAACTAGAGGTTCCTGACCATAGACTGCTTCATATGGGTTCATTTTAGAGGCAGTGTGGTAAGAGGTATTGTACCACCATTCAGCGAGAGGGAGCCACTTTTCCCACTGATGTTGTTGTTCAGAGGTGAAGCAATGAAGATAAGTTCCCAAGCATTTATTGATAAGTTTAGTCTGACCATCAGTTTGTGGATGATACCCTGAACTCATCTTCAGTTTGGTGCCAGTGTGGCAAAATAGTTCTATCCAAAAATGACTGGTAAAAGTCGCATCACGATCCGAGACAATGGAAGAAGGGATGCCATGAAGATGAAAGATCTGGTCCAGGAAAATTTGAACGACTGAGGAGGCTGTATAGGGATGGATGAGAGCACAAAATTGACTATATTTGGAGAGGCGATCAACCACAACGAGAATCACTGTCTTCCCGCCATATTTAGGGATCCCTTCAATGAAATCCATAGAAATATCTATACAAATCCGTGTAGGTATGGGCAAGGGTTCAAGCAATCCTGGAAGGAGGGTTGTTTCACCCTTATTGTGCTGGCAGGTATCACATTCGGCCACCATCTGTTGAATTGTCCTTTTCATGCCCTGCCAAAAGAAGTTATGCCATGCCCATTCATAGGTTTTGCGGAACCCAGAGTGCCCTGCCGATGGAGAAGCATGGAGTTCATAGAAGACAACCTTTTGAATATCTGTGCTCTGGGGAAGCACCAGACGACCCTTGTATATCAGAGAAGCACCATCCCAAGATTAATGTGGTACAGCAGAAGGGTTGTTGGTCAAGCGTTGGATGATTTGAGATAAGGAAGAGTCATTGACATAACCCTGTTGAATAGATTGCAACCAATTTGGAACAGACATAGAAATAGCTGAAAGAGAACCTTGGGCATCAAATGTGCGAGAAAGAGCATCTGCCACAATATTGTCTCTACCCTTCTTGTAAGTGATCTCATAGTCATAACCCATGATTTTGCTAACCCATTTCTATTGTGCTGGGGAGGAAACACGTTGTTCCAAGAAATATTTCAAACTCTGGTGATCAGTTTTGATGCATAAATGAGTCCCTAATAGGTATGGGAACCACTTCTGTACTGCATGCAAAATAGCCATCATTTCCTTCTCATAGGTAGAGGCAGCTAAATTCTTACCTGAAAGCGCTTTGCTGGTGAATGCAATGGCGTGTTCATCTTGAAGGAGAACAACAACAAGTCCATTGCCGCAAGCATCACTCTCAATAGTGAAGGGATTGGAAAAATCGGGCATAGCTAGAACAGGTGTAGTACACATAGCTTGTTTAAGTTTGTCAAATGCACACTGAGCAGCATGTGTCCATGTAAAAGCATCCTTTTTCAATAGAGCAGTTAATGGAGCTGAAATATTCCCATAATCCTTGACAAACTTGCGGTAGTAGCCAGTCAACCCCAAAAAACCATGAAGGCTCTTGAGTTTCTGAGGATGCGTCCAATTGTTCATGGCATTGATTTTGGCAGGATCCACATGAACCCCTTGTGCTGAGATAATGTGCCCAAGATATTCAACTTCCTTCTGTCCAAAAACACATTTAGATTGCTTGGCATGGAGATGATGGTTAGAGAAAAGTTGCATGACAATATCCAGATGCCGTAGATGTTCATCCCATGTTTTACTGTAGATGAGGATATCATCAAAGAACACCAGAATGCATTTCCGCAAGTAGGGTCAAAATATTTTATTCATTAAGGCCTGGAATGTGGAAGGAGCATTAGTGAGGCCAAAGGGCATGACCAAAAACTCATAATGGCCATCATGTGTGCGGAAAGATGTTTTAGGGATATCATCGTCATGAACCTGAATTTGATGATACCCAGAACAGACATCCAACTTGGAGAAAAAGTGAGCCCCATGAAGCTCATCAAGAAGCTCATCAACAACAGGAATTGGAAACTTATCCTTGATGGTGAGGTGATTAAGTGCTCAGAAGTCAATGCAGAAGCACCATGACCCATCTTTTTTGCGGACAAGAATAACTAGAGAAGAAAAAGAACTAGTGCTTGGGCGAATAATACCTTGCTTCAATAAGTCTCGAACAAGCATTTCAATCTCCATTTTTTGGTGAAATGGGTAGCGATAGGGCCTGATGTTGGGAGGAACGCTGCCAGGAAGGAGCTGAATACGATGGTCTTATGGCCTGGAAGATGGCAATCCCACTGGTTCAGCAAGAACACCTGTATATTGATCCCAAGTTTGTTATAGATCCAAGGGAGTAGTGGAGACCACTGAAGGTTGCATCTGAATGGAATGGAGATGAGCAATGACACCATGTGAATTCTTCTTGAGGAGTTTTTCCATGCGATGTGAACTGATGATGCTGAGAGAACCTGGTTGTAATCCTGTCAATGTTTTTTTTTGGCCATTGAGGGAAAACTGCATCCAAAGTTCAGCAAAATCCCATAAGATAGGGCCAAGTGTGCATAGCCATTGAGCGCCCAAAACCACATCACATCCGCCTAAGGTCAAGGCAAACATGTCAGAGCGCAAGCTCTAATCTCCCATAGAGATACGCACATTTCAACACTTCCCTTTGCAAGGTAAGGTGCCCCCATTGGCAACCAGAACTTCAAAGTTGGAGCAAGGATGGATAAAACAATCAGCTTGTTTGGCGATCCGAGGGTCAATGAAATTATGAGTGCTACCAGAATCAATGAGTATTGTAAGAAGAAGCTTCTTGAAGTAACCCCTGACCTGCATTGTTTGGGGGGTGGTGATTCCATCTAAAGCATGGAGAGATATCTCTGGCTGGTCATCCTGAGACAAGGGTCAATAAGCGGTCCCTGAATGTCGACCGGAGCATCCAGTGTTTCTGGATCTTCGTCACCAATTTCAGAGGCAGGAAGAGAATCCACATCCAAGAGATAGAGATTTTGCTGAACACATCTATGTCCCCGAGTGAATTTCTCATCACAATTATAGAAAAGCCCCTTTTCTCTGCGTACTTGCATCTTTGTTTCAGACAAACGCTTGATAGGAGTTGGTCGAGGATCCTGCGGTATAGGTGGTCGTTGAGAACCCATATTTCGGAAGGGAACAAAAGTGGGCTTGGAGCGTTGTTGGGATGCAATATTGTCTTCTACCAACTTATCCAACCCTAGGGCTTCCATCATTGTGTTGGGACAGAACATTTTGACCTCAGAGCGGATGGCATCCTTTAGACCACTGATAAAACAACTCCATTAAAAATCATCAGACTATCCTTCGGTGTGGTTGGCTAGATTCTCAAATTCGGTTTGATACTCTCTCACAGTGCCAATTTGGCGAAGTTTAGTGAGGGCTCCTGTGAAGTCATCAAAAGCACTAGGACCAAATCGTTGCAAAAGGAGCTTGCAAAAGTCTGGCCATTTTGGCTCTGCATGAGCCTTGATGTACCAACGGTACCATTGAAGAGTTTCTTATTCCAAATGAAAGGATTCCAGCGGAACATTATTGACATCAAAAGTATTATGCATACTGAAATACTGTTCTACATGATAGATCCATCCAGTTGGATCGGTACCATTGAAGCGAGGAAAATCAAGCTTCGGACCACGGAAATTGCTAGAAGAAGAGAACCCATTGTCTGATGAAGACTCGGACTGTCGTTTGTTGTTCATAGTTGAATGTTCAAGATGGAGGCCAAGAAATTTTTCATCCAGATCTTGGAGTTTGGCTTGGATGGCTACAAGTGCATCCTCCATGGTTTTTGCTCCTGCACGGGTGACAACCATAACCATGAGAGTTTTTTTTTTTTTTTTTTTTTACGAGTTGACTGAGTAGGAAAACAGAAACAGAAACTACTTCAGTAAAGGAAAATCTGGACTTGGGAAAAAATCTGAAGGGTAATTGAGGTTTAAATAGGTTTTGGACACTGTCGAATAGACAGGGAAGCAAAAATGAGGATTTCAGAAGCGGGGTGAAAGAATGGGAAAATTTGGCAAAGGGGAACAAAGAAGCAGAATTCCGAAAGGAACTCTGTGGTAAAATTTGAAGGTGATTGGGTGAAATCTGAGGAAGTTATGGCAAACCCTAAAAATAGAGAAATGTGGGATTTCGGGCTTTGGGAAGGGAAATTGGGGATAGGGTCTTAAGGAATGAAATATGCAGAATGGGATGACAGGGGTTCCCCAAAAATTTCAAGGGAAATAGAGTGAAAACAAGGGAGATATGAAGAAAAAACTGATTTTATTAATTTTTTATTTTTTCAGACTGGAGTGGCTACAACTCAGAAGGGATCTGAAATGGCGCCGAATGGATTGAAAATGGCTGGATTTGGAATGGCTTGCAAAATGAATCTGAACGACTGGATCTAAAATGGTGCAACAATGATCGACAACAGTTCAGCTGAAAATAGATATGGACCCCAGGGATGTGCAACTTCCTAACAGCTCAAGGGTTTCACTCGACCACCAATGCTACCTGACAGCTTGTGTATTGGGGCAGTACCCCTCACTCCACGGCTCAGGTAAAACTGATAACCGCTTTGCCACAAACGACAGCTCTTGGTTTACCTCACTGGTGGGAACTAATCAATCAGGTTGGGGTCGTTGCCCTTTTCGCTGGCAGGTCCTCTCAATGGGCCAGCTACTTCGGGGTTCCTATGGTACTCCTCACAATGATTTTTAGGGCTTATGCCCAAGTACTTCCCACAGTTAAGTGGATAGGGATTATTTCCAAATCCGAACCTATAACAGATGCGAAAAAAAAATTTGGCAGAAATTTCACCCAGCGAGCCCAAGAAAGTGCTCTGATACCAGATGTGATGCACCTGCAACAATTAATTAATAAGAATATGCGAAATAGCAGAAATTACAGAACTCAGAATCACTTTTATATTGATCACAGGCCACTTCGAGGGGGCAACCTCCTATGAGCAAGCTCAATACAAATAACTTCACGGTGCCTTCATAGGTCTCAACACACACTTATATACTAAGTCTAGGCACCAATACTATGGGTCAAAACCATGGGCCACTACAAACTATGGATCAACAATACTATGGGTGACTTACAAAGCATATGCGCCAACAACAATAACATAAACTATTGATCAACAAATACTGCGGGACGACTTACAAAGCATATGCGTCCAACAATAATATACTAACAAAGTAAAGACATGGGTTCCTAACAAAGTGAAGAAGAGTATGTTCTAATCTCTGCTCTCACAGGTACTATCTCCCATGATTGTAATGATTGGTTAATTGACAGTGGGGCTTCCAAACACATGATTGGGTTTAAAGAGTCCTTTGTGAATCTGTATGAACATGAATCGACCCATAAAGTGAAACTTGGGGATGATTATCAATATCCCATCAAAGGAAGTTGTCAAGCCTCCTACAACTTAGATTTTGGAAAAAGATGAAAGAAGTCCTTTATGTACCTGAGCTCAAAAAGAACTTACTCTCCATATCTGCATTGGATGCAAAAGGTATGAGGGTTGCATTTTTGGATGGCCAAGTCCTAATGTGGCCAAATGGAAACACCATAGATGATGCAGTTGTGATTGGATAGAAAGAGGGAGGTTTGTATAAATTAAAAGGACAACATGAACATGCCATGGTGCATGAATCCATGGAGCCAAGTGAACTTTGGCATAGAAGACTAGCTCATATACACTATTGGGCACTTCCAATTGCAAACAAGGCTGTAGAGGGTCTTCCTGAAATCAAGACCAAACATGAAGGTGTTTGCAAAGGATGTGCAAAAGGTAAGAATATTAAGAAGGCTTTCCCAAGTAGTGAAAGCAAGGTAAAAGATATCCTGGAAATCATCCACTCAGATATATGTGGTCCTATGTCATCAAGTTCTCTAAGTGGGTATGTTTACTATTTCTCATTTATTGATAACTTCTCCAAGAAGACTTGGGTATACTTCTTGAAAAACAAAGATGAAATGTTTGATAAGTTCAAGTAATTCAAAACCTTGATGGAGAATCAAACTAACAAAAAGATCAAAACATTCAGATCCGACAATGGTGGAGAATTCACCTCAGGTGACTTCAAGAAGCTTTGTAGTGATTCAGGGATTAAGAGGGAGTTGACTGCTCCTTATAATCCTCAACAGAATGGAGTTGCAGAAAGGAAGAATAGAACAATCATGGAAGCAGCAAGGGCAATGCTGCATGAACAAGATCTACCTATGCATCTATGGGCAGAAGCAGCTAGAACAGCTGTATATGTGCAGAACAGAACACCCCACAAGATATTGGACAACAAGACACCAGAAGAGGTCTTTTCTGGTAAGAAACCTGAAGTCAGCCATCTCAGAATACTTGGTTGTCCAATATACACTCATGTCCCAAAGGAAAAGTGGACCAAACTAGATCCTTCAAGAAAGAAGGGTATCTTTGTGGGTTATAGTGAAAGCTCGAAGGCTTACAGAATATACTTTCCAGGGTTCAAGAAGATTGATGTCAGCAGGGATGTAACATTTGATGAAAACTCAGCATTCATCAAATCAAGGAAGGCACCTATCGAAGTTTATGAAGAACCCAAGAAAACTAGATTACAAGACACTACCATGATTGAAGCAATTCCAGAAGTTGTTCGTGAGTTTGAAGATCCGCAAGAACCTGTAGATCCACCCCGTGAGGATAACTCTCACAAGAGGAAACCTGCATGGGATAGAGAGCTCATTCAAGATGCAAAAATATTTGGCATTCCAGAAGAAGAACACAGAGCAAAGAAAAGAACCAGATCACATACCAGCTATGTTGCTTTACTCTGTGACATTATGAACAAAGTGTTGATGTATATGTAACTTCGGAATGTATTTCACATATATGTATATTGTATTCCTATAGAGATGGTATTATTCCTCTATAAGGAAGTGTCGTCATTTATATTGTAAGTGTCGTAACTTATACTTGATGGGTTATTAGACCACCTTGTTTGGGGTCGGCCCTGTATAAGTCATGTGGGTCAAAGGGTTATTAGACCACCCTATTGGGGGTCGGCCATGTGGGTCAAAGGGTTATTAGACCACCCTATTGGGGGTCAGCCCACTCAGCATTATGTTATGTGGTTAAGTTCGAGCCGACATGAGTTAGGTAAAAAGGCAAGTCAAGTCAAGTATAAATAGAGTGCGGGAGGCACTCTATTTACTCACTCACTTCACACACATGCTCTCAAGGAGGAGAGGCGCACTTATGGAGGAGGAGGATTGCTGCTAGGTTATGGCTATCTCTATTGGTTGGTTTTATCATTGCTCTATCTATCTCTGAGGAAGTTATTGGGGTTTTTCACCTTTATGGTTTTCCCCAAGTAAATCTTTGTGTCTCTTGTGTGCTTGCATTATTGTCTCCATGATTGATATGCTGTAGATATGCTGTACATGTTGTTCTCTCAGTTAAGATCCTAGATCATATTGAATTAAATTCAGAAAATTTAACACAAAGAACCTTTTAGTTATGAAGAAGCAGCGGAAAAGAAAGAATGGAAGGATGCTATGGTTGAGGAATACCAATCAATAATGAAAAATGATGTTTGGGATGTTGTCCCAAGACCTAAAGAGAAGTCTGTTGTGACTTCCAAATGGATCTACAAAATCAAGCATGCTGCAGATGGAAGTGTAGAGAAATACAAAGCAAGATTCGTAGCTCGTGGTTTCTCTTAGAAAGAGGGAATAGATTATGAAGAAACATTTGCACCTATAGCCAGGTATACTTCCATCAGAACAGTACTTTCCCTGGCTGCAGCAATGAAATGGAAAATACACCAGATGGATGTCAAGACTGCTTTCTTGAATGTTGTAGTTGAAGAGGAAGTATATGTGGAGCAGCCACTCGGCTTTCAAATACATGACAGGGATTCATATGTGTGTGGATTGAAGATAACCTTGTATGGCTTGAAGCAAGCCCCCAGAACTTGGTATGGTAGGATGGACTGTTTCCTATCTAGTTTGGGCTTTACCAAGAGTAAAGCGGATTCGAATCTTTACTACAAGGTTGAGGAAGGAAATCCTGTGGTTCTACTTCTGTACGTGGATGAATTATTTGTAATAGGAGATGACAGATTGATTGTAGATACTAAGAGGAAGCTTGCTGCTGAGTTCTATATGAAAGATTTGGGAAAGATGCATTATTTCCTAGGTATGGAGGTGTGGCAGAATTTAGGTAGGATCTTGCTTGGTCAAGGGAACTAGACAGTAGATATCTTGGAGAGATTTGGGATGATGGATTGCAAGGCCATGGCCACACCCATGGCATCGAATCTAAAGCTTCTATGTGATGCTTCATCTGAGCCGGTTGATGTCTCTATGTATCGTCAGATGATTGGGTCATTGATGTACCTGACGAACACGAGACCAAATATTTGCTTTGCAGTGAACACATTGAGCCAGTTCCTGACAGATCCGAGGAGTGTTCACTTGGTTGCTGTAAAGCATGTCCTAAGGTACCTGAAGGGTACAGTGGATTATGGGCTCAAGTATGAAGTGAATCAAAAGTTTAACCTGCAGAATTATGTTGATTCATATTGGGTAGGCAGTGTTGCAGATAGGAAGAGCACATCTGGGTGCTGCTTCAGCATGGGATTAGGCGTGATATCTTGTTTTAGCAGGAAGCAGTCCCGCGTAGCACTGACTACAGCTAAGGCAGAGTATGTTACATCCTGCTCAACTAGTTGTGGGGCAGTATGGCTGCGGAAGCTACTGTCTGAGTTATTTGATCTCCCACTGGATGCTACTAGTATATTGTTAACACCCAAAAAGTGCTCACTACCTCATCTACCCCATTACATTACTCATTTGTCTGTTTTTCTACCATATTTCCCGTAAAAACCCTGAAAATCCCACTGAAAAGCCTACAAAAGGCCTAAAATGCCTCCAAAAGGCCACAAAACCATCAAAAAGCCTCAAAAAGGCTAAAAAACCCCTTTTCCCTCCAAAAATATCCAAAATTCCTCCAAAATAGCAAAAACTCTCTAAAGAGGGAATAAAAATATATAAAATAATGAGAAAAAAGGAGGAAAAAGGAGGAAAAAACCCTATACAACTGACCTAAACCATCTGGTTCCCAAAACCATGGGCCAGCACTCCACCACCAAAAAACTATAAATAGGTGATGGAGACCCCTCATTTCATATCCACAATCATAAGCACCCTTACTCTGCCAAAATAGCTCTTGAAACCCTAGCTCACCCTTGAGCTACTTTCACCTTGAGAGCCCCTTTTGGCCCATTCCCATCATTTGGAGAAAGAGAAGAAGCAATTTGGAGCTTGGAGCAACCCTCTTGGGCCATTGCAAGATCTTCACCAACCTTCACATTGGAGGTAAAAATCAATACAAAAACCATTCTTTATCTTTTGTTTTTTCTGTTTCATGCACATGCTTAGTATAATTTTCATTTCTGTTTTAGCACTTTAATTTATAATTTATTGAACTACTACTAAGGAGTCCCTTCTCCTTAGTAGGTGCTCATTTGCACAAGCTATGGGTAAAACCCTAGCTATAGTTTTGGCGACTTCCCTTGGTTTGAATTTCTGGTTTTAGTTTAAATTTTTAGTTTTCTGCAATAATTTCCCGTATTTTCCTTTCAGCTGCCGTAAACCGCATCTTTAACCTCTGCAGTCACATCCCGACCGCATCTTTCATGCATTTACCTGCGACCCGACCACGGCTCTCAGACTGTTTTCGGTGCCCTGTCGGCGGATTCAAGTCTGTTACCTACGATCCGACCGTGGCTAATTAGCCTGTTTGCTGCGATCTGACTACGCCTGTCGCCCCTTTTCCCGCGTATCGACTGCGTCTGTCGTCCCTTTTTCCGCGTCCTGACCGTGGATTTCAGCCCTTTTGCTGCAACTCGACTGCGTCTGTCGGCCCTTTTCCCGCGTCCTGACTACGTATGTTAGCCCTTTTTCTGCAACCCGACTGCATCTTTTTACCTATTTCCTACAGTCCGACTGCATCTGTTGGCCAACAAGCCACGACCTGCCCGCGCCTGTTTCTCTCTTTCCCGCGGTCCAACCGCTCAGTTTCGCCACCAACCCACGATCTAATTTCTGAATTTTTCCCTGTTTTGAACCCAGCCTCTTTTGCTGCAAATATTTTCTACACAACCATCTGTCCCACCTGCAGCCCTACTTCCCTATAGCCTTTTCTGCAACATAATTTTTGTACCAGTTACAGAATCTTTTTAAAATTTCAGCATTTTGATTCAGAAAATTTTGCATGCTTAAGTTTACATTATGTCTTGTTATTGTTAGTTAGAAAGTCGCCCACCCCGTGGCACTTTTACTTGGGTTCATCACCTCACGTGCACACACTCTATCACCTAATTCAAGTGAGCCTTAAAAAACTACTTAACACAACCAATATTTTAACCCCACTTGGGGAACACAAAAGAATTTATTTAGTTAGGTAGGATCGGGGGGATAGGCTTCCAATAACACCCCTCGGTTTCTTACACTTGAGACATAGTTGTTGTCCAATTAGAGAACCAAAATCCCCTAGTATTTTTTGGCACGGTCACAACCAGTTTATCAGAAGGCCTCTCCCCTAGGAGGGTTGAAGTCACCAGACTAGTTCTGGAGGCCTGAGTGGAATACCGCAATCGATTCAGTAACCGAAGTCTACCTTTCATAGTTCTCGGGGTATCCCTGTATGGGGGTACTGCGGTAAAAGGACCAAACGGCAGATTCACCTTTTCTGGACGTGTCATGAATGGGGTATCTTAGTTTCCATTCTTCTAGGATTGACTACCCGATGTCCCTCCCGGTAGGGGGATATCTTATCCACTTGGCTCTCCTATCCATATTGTTTGACTTGGATTTCATCACCTTGCAGAGGAGATGTCTAGTTGAGTCAGAATACCATTTAGTTAGGTGTTTGCTTGCTCCCTTACCTCCTTTTGGTCTAGTGAGTCCACCATTTTTTATTTCTAGGAAACCTGTTGCTTGTTGGTATTCTGACCATTTCTGTTGATACTCTACCTATTGTAGCACAACTGTTACAGTGGGTGTTTTGAGTTGGTTGTTGGCCTGAGTGCCCTATTTTTTGAGCTCTCCTTCTGTACACTCGGTTGCATTAGGGTTTTTGAGCTTTTTTTTACTCACCTCAACCCCCAGAGATTTGACACCATCTGTCACCATTGAGTCCCCGAGACATTCTCGGCGCCTCAGGGGCGAGCCCCCACAGCACGGTTCACTTGACACCACCCGTCATAGACACAGATCTTCATCACTTGATAGCACTTATCATAGATCTCGAACCTTGTCACTTGACTCCACTCGTCAGTGGCATAGGACTCCGTCACCCGATCTTGACGCCCCTTATTTTACCTCTGATTCTGAGGCAAAGTCTGAGAACCCCATTTACACTGCCCCTACTAGCCCCATGGCTGGCATGACTTCCACCCCTTTCTTTGTAGGGACCATTGGTGGCACATCCACCACTACACCAGTTACCACACCTGCTTTGGGTATACCCTCAATGGGGGCCGCGACCACCATTCCGATTGCCGTACCCATTCCCGTACCTAGAATACCTACCACCACTCCACCAGTGACTCACACCACCCATGGTGGTGCAGGACCCTCCTATACCTTAGTTCCCCCACTTGGGGGAAACATCCCAAACCCTGTCCCTCCACTTGGGGGCATTGGCCCCAACTTGATCCAACCCACTACTGTGTCACATCCTTCTTCCAGTTTGCCATTCATGGCTAGCCTCAACCTGCCTGACCTAGCCATATTGACTAACGATCCCATCTGACACGACCCTGCATGGCCTCACATTCCCACCAAGCTCCCCTCTGACATCCCTAAGTTCAAGGGAAAGGCAAGTGAGGACCCTCAAAACCATATTATTTCCTTCCATCTGTGGTGTTCCTCCAACTCCATAGTGGATGACTCTGTTTTCCTCCGTCTGTTACAGCGCACCTTCACTGGCTCTGCAACTAAGTGGTATATCGAGCAGCCCCATGGGACCCAAGCCACCTTTACCTCCCTTGCCTCAACCTTCTTGCAGTTCTTCCAGTTACCTGTCCGCTATGATGCGGGAGTTGATATTCTCCTGTCTTGCAGACAAACCACGGCTACCCACATCACGGACCACATTCATGAGTGGCATCGACGCCGTAGCCTCTGCAAAATCAAATTAGACGACCATATTTTCTTAGATTGGTTCCTCAAATCTTCTTCCTGTCATTGCTAAGGATGTGGCATCCGAAAGACCCCAGTCTGAAGAAGAGGCCATCCTTAAGGCCTAGCAATTCGACCTCATTTATGCCCAGTCGAGTTATCTCTATACCATTATAACGGATGCCCCTCATGGCGATTCCTCCAAGCACGATGCACCGAGGGCATCCCATGCTACAGACGGCATCATCGGCCGTGTTTCTTCACATCCCCAACCCTTTTCTATAGCACATCCTAACCCTGACCCCAACCTTTCGCAGGCTACCTCACAGTCTGGAGCAACCAACTCGTATGCTCCTATGACACATCACCACCATTCCCATGGACCCACCTGTCCACCTCAGTGCTTCTCTCATGCACCCCTCGCTTATACCCCCCCGGGCGCACCTCAGCCCTATTACCACTAGTAGGCTGCACCAGCTCATGCGCCTTCCCAAGCCCAACCCGCTTATTACCCGCCACAAGCAGCCCCTGTGGCAAACCCACAACCTGATCCGCAGACATATCAGCAACCCCCTCAAGGTGCCACACCTGCGCAGCCTCCACCTACATATCACCCACCGCAACCTGCTCCAGCACCTGCACAACCCCAAAACCCACCTGCTGCTCAAGGGCAAGTTTACGCCCAACAAAACCCGCAGCCAAACCAAAACAACCAATGCAACCAGGGCCAACAAAACCGTGGCAAGGGCCATAACCGCGGGAACAACACTCCTCCAGACCAAGGTGGTCAACCTCCCAATCCCCCAGACAACAATAATGTGGCCCCTGCCAACCAAAACCCTGATCGGCCACCCAAGCAAGCTAAAAACCCTAATTTATGAACAAACCATCCTTGTTCTATTTGCAGGGTGTATGGCCACTACACACATGCTTTCCCACATTTAGAGCGAGCCAGGAAACTCTGGGTTGATGATGCCCATCGTCAAGGGCACGCAGCTCCTCCAGTGCCACCCAACACCCCACAACCTTAGCAACCACCTTTGGTGCTTCAAAACCCCTTACCAAACCAAGGCGTAGTGAACACTCAGCCGTTAGCTCCCCCTCAAGCTAACATGCCATCGCAACAACAAATCACTTACGCCGCTCCCGATCAACCCATGTTGACTCAGGTACCCACCACTTATTGATGATGTCATCCATTGATGTCAACCTCCAAACTTGTCGGAACCAATATGGCTCCACCTCTGAAGCCCCTCCCACTGATAAAACCACTAACGCTCATCCCACTGATCAGGCGTTACGTATACCTCCGCCTCCACTAGATGGCGCTTCCAAAGCACCTCGTTTCCCACTTCCCCATATCAACCCTAACCCCAATGCGTGCACTGCGTCAAACTACAACATTTTAGACGACTTAGCCCAATCCCCCGCAGCCATGTCTGCGTTAGAAGTCTTGAAAAAATGCCCTTCCCAGTGCAAGACTTTACTCTTAGCCATTGGGGCTATTGACCCAAATGATTCGAATTTGATGGCATTTAATTTGGACCAGTCCGAACCCCGCCTTCCTTCCACTTTAGCATTCCAAGTTTATGTTTCTGTTCGAAATCTTGTCATCCATCGGTGCATCATCGATGAAGGTGCCTCCACATGTGTTATGTCCAAATTCGTATGGCAGAAGTTGGGATCCCCTACTCTTCAGCAGTCCACCACTGCATTATGTGCCTACGACGGTCGTTCGGCTCAACCCCAAGGTCTCCTAGCCAATGTCCCCGTCCAGTTAGGTGGTAAAACTGTACTCATTGACATAGAGGTCATCAATGTTGGTATCCCAACCTGGCTTTTGCTGCGTGGGTCTTATATTCCCCTTCCCATGAAATGATTCACCTTGACGGAATCTGCATAGGCACTGCTACCAATAACCAAGCGGAGTATGCTGCTGTGACCGGTCTCCTGACTGCTGCCCTCCAGATAGGCATACGCCACCTTGATGTGTTCCTTGACTCCCAGTTGCTTGTCTCCCAGCTCAACAACTGCTACCAGGTGCGTGATCCCTGCCTCTTTAGAAAATTCCTGCGCACAAAACAACTCAGCTAATAGTTTGAATCCATAATATTCACCCATGTCCCAAGAGCTCAAAATAGTGTCGCAGATCAAATGGCTAACAACATCCTAGATTGGCACATCAATCACACCATGTAAAAACCTCCATCATGCATTATCATCCCATAACATCTCATAAAAAAATTTAAAAACCCAAAAAGATTGCAAGGGGCATCCACGTGCCTGTCATCACATAAGCATTTGCATCCATGTGCAACAAAAAATCAAAAACACATAACATACACAAGGGGCATCCATGTGCCCAACATCCTATACTACTTGCATCCACATGCAAAACAAACATATCACAAACCATAAGCGCATCCATGTGCGTACAACTAAAACATCATCGTAAAAGGGTGCATCGACGTGCATATATATATATCAAAAAATACATGTTCATCATCTATACATGTCCTGAGTACCCCCATACTCATCTATACACAAAAAATATCTATACATCTCATAAGATACATGCCGGAGCTACGAAACTCGAGGGGAGTCCCCTCCACTCCCTAATGAGAGTCATACCTTGCATCACTGCCTGCATCAGCCACCTTTGAGTCCTCCCCTCGCTCCTCCTTCGGTAGCTCCTCATCCCCTGAGGGCTCCTGTGCCCGAGATCTGTCCACTAGGATCGCCACCCAGATCACAATCGACCAGAATTCCCGAGGCGCCCTCATACAATCCTGAACCACATCTGGATCCACGTCCCACCATCCCTCGTCGGTTACTCTAACTAGTAACCGATCTAGCAACACTCGTACGGAATCCAAAGTCCCCTCTGCGTCCCGCTGACACACCTCACCTCGGCCGGGCAGGGCTGGGTACCGCCACATGTCCCTTGCGCGCCACATGCCCTAGCGGTGGTCTCGGACCCACATCTGTAGATCACACATCAGTCAGTAACAGTATATATCATAACACACATCATACATAAATCTTGACATCTATAACATGTAAGTAAATCAATACGTACCATCCGGTCCCCATGCCTGTCCTAGTGCCCGTGGCGCCTCTAGGTCCCCGGTGTAGTCCATATCCCTATACGGGTAGTCATCTAGTGGCAGTGGCATCTGTAGACACTGCAAGTATAACTCCTGCGTAAAGTATCTACCAACCTCGCCGCCATCACGGCGACGCATCATCTCTCCCCACCGCACCATCCACGGCTCCCTCAAACCTCCTGCCCTGATCGGTACCCGTAGCCGCAGGGTGGGTACCCTCTCCATGAAGAACGCACATAGGAAGGAACCATAGAAAAATCCCTTGCCAGATTCCTTCGCCGCTGTCAGCTGTCGCTGAACATAGGTGAGGAACATCTGGCCCCACGCAAAGTAGACCCCATCTAGTACGCGCTCCACGAGCTGCATCTGGCCCCCAGACACCTTCTCCGGTGACTAGGACCCCAACACACGAACCACGCATGCTGCAATAGCCTGCACTGCAAGCTCCTGTAGGTCTATCTGCTAGAGTGCATTCCTATGCACCCTAGCCTCTAGAGCACAGTACCGCTCCAGCATGTCCTCCATATCCACATCTGTGGATACTCGCGGCTGCGTATCCACCACCCTACCCAGACAGGGCAACCCCGTCTGGAAATATACATCTGTCAGGGTGAGGTCCACCCTCTCACCCTGTACCCTGAACGCTTGAATGTCTGGCTCCCAGAAACTCACTATCTTGTTCAGCAGCAAACCTGCCGAATGCATCATAGGTACCTGCGCAAACTTCAACAGTGCACACAATCCCAATACCGCCCACACATGACGATCCCCCTAGATGACCATCACTATCTCATCCGGGATCTCCCGCTCCCTCCATAGTACCAGCGGCATCCTGTCAAACACGCAAGGAAAACTCATCAGACTCATGTCAAAGAAATAAACCTTGCCCCCCCCCGGGAAATCCTAATAGCTCACTTCAAAACGCAGCTTTCGGCCCCCTTGCCGCGGTTTCCGACCGCGGCTGTCTGGCCCATAGTCGCGGTCCAACACCGCGACTGTTCAGGCCGAACTCACGGTCTCAAATCGCGACTGTCAAGGCCGAACTCACGGTCCCAAACCGCGTATCCAGCCTCGAAACACGCGGTCCCAGACCATGTGTTCCGCGTCAAACCCCGCGGTCTCCACGCACATCATCTGCCATGGAACCTGCGGTCTCCGACCACGGCTCCCTCCTGAAAACCCGCAGTCCACCCCACGTGGACCATACAATGAACCCCTGGGACCCACTACCCACCCCCCGAACCCAAAAAACTTGCAGGTATGAGTTTGACGGAATACCTGTATCTCCCGGATCTGAAATCGACTGGTCGGATCGTCCAAAAATGCCACCTCACCTCTGGTCCACTCTGATCACTAGTCAAAGTCAAATAGTACAAATGACACTTGTCATATTGGACCCACTCACTATTTATAGTCCGTTGACTTTTTCTTGTTTTGGCCATTCCGAACCCATACGAAGTCCATTTTTTGAACCGTTTCCACCACTAAAATCAGCACGACGAGACCGTCATGATGGTCAACTCGATGCATTATTTTTTCCACGTCATTTGTTTAACATTTTTTAGACGCCACTAAGTCACCTCGGTTTGCGCGCTACTTGGGATGCTCTCCATTTTTCACATATTTTATATCATCAGATTCATTTTTCCGAGCCAGTGATGATGCTTGAGATCATTGCTCGCTCTCACCCCTAGATTTTTTGTGTATTTTTTCCAAAACGCCCATTGTCACCTCGTTTTGCGTGCCACATTGGTCGTTATCCATTTTTGACACTCTTTATATCGCCGGATTCATTTTTCTGGGCTCGTGATGATGCTTGAGATCATTTCTCGCTCTCACTTGGTACAGTTTCAACATTGTGTCCCGACACCTTGCTGCCTCGATTTGCGCGCCATATTGGCCGCCATCGGATTGTTCCACATTTTTACATGCGCCATTCACTCTTGTCATACTGCAAATATTTCATTATTTTTCCACCATTCATTACCCTGCAAAAAGGCCCACCAGTGTTCCCCACCACCCTCGTTCTTGGTCATCATAAATGTTCCCTGATTGAGCACTTCCTCCTTGCCTATCCATTCCTTTTGTTCGGTATAATTTTATCCCTTTTTCGGGCCGGACAAGTCCTTTACGAAAAAGGCACTTAGGGAGTTTATGTTAAGCTCTTTTTTGACTCCTAAAACAATGAAAAGATCGCCGAGCAATCTTGCTTCCTTTCATGCTCGTTAAAGTACCTGAAAGGGTGTCTATCTGGTATAAGTTTAACCCTTTTCTGGACCTGGTAGACTAATTATGAAAAAAGAATACTCTAGTCACACCGGCTAGAAGAGTTCTTCATTACATCATTTTATGCTTCTTTGGGCCTTGGAGACTAACACACGAAAAAACAACCCCCTGAAGTCTTCTTATCGCTTTCAGACTCTCTAAAATTGAAAGCAACCACGAGCATGAACTGTCCTAGGCTCATAAAATCCACATGACAGTACCATTCCATCATTTCAGAGTCTTCTTATCGCTTTCAGACTCCTTAAAATTGAAAGCAATCACGAGCATGAACTGTCCTGGGCTCGTATAAATCCACACGACAATACCATTTTACACACACTTCTTCTAGTTCCTTAACCCATGAAGAAGTCCTCCCATGCCACCTGGCACTATGATCGATCATCTCGGCAGCATCCCCAATCAGGTCACCTTTGTTCAGAGTAGTCTGCAGTCTCCTGCCATTTTACACCTGCTTGAGTACCCCTCATCCCAGTCACTATCCTTGATCCATTACAGCTATGATCCCTTTCCCATCAGTCAGTTTCATATGCTTCCCGATCATCCCCGCCATCATACTCTTAACAAAGGAAGTTTGAGTTCACCCCCTCTACTTGCCCAGTTATCCCCCACAGTTTGTTAGTCCTACCATTAGTACTATCACACTTCAGTTCTCTACCTCACGCTCCTATCAAGGAAACATCATTGCCTTGCTAGTTGCAGGTCTCCATCTGTTGACGACAACCCCTCTATTCCAGAGGATAGACCCAGAGGTCCCTGCGTCTTGGACCCATCACCATCTGTGGTGAGTGCCTACGGATCATTTTGAGAGGAGTCATCATTGCCACTCCAAATGGCTGTTTCTCACATGCTCGACTTCAGCACCTTGATCGCATCGTTGAGAATCGCGCAGGGTTTATATCCCTTCCATTTTTGGTTGAAGACCTCGGATCTCCCCTGACTCTAGCGCATTGGTGAGTCACTTCGAAACACCCAGTTATATGTTCCTGTGCATGTCCGGGTTGCGTTGGCGATTGTATTCGGAAGCCATCCAGTTATATGCTTCCTTGAGTACCCAGTTCAGTCCCAGTTCCGTCCCAGTTCAGTGTACCATTGAGAGTATGACCCCTTGTCACTCTGATCCAGCATCTCATCCGTTCCTTTGGTACCACACTCAGTAGCACTGTTGTCATTCCAGTGTATCAGTACTTCAGCTCCGACATGGTCAGCCCAGCAGTATGTCCCAGATTTGTGTCCTCTCTGGACCGTTATGATGTACACAGTGGTTCTCTATGTATCCTATAGGTCCCCCTTTTTTCAGGCCTTACAGTTATTTTATGTATCTTGATACGAGCATGGGTATGCCCGCCTCGTCCATATATTGAGATTCTTCCTCATTCAGTATTTGAGGTCATGTATATGTCAGGTTCCCCTCTTTTGGACCACATTGTTATTATTGTTGTATATCTCGATACGAGCATGGGAATGCCCGCCTTGTCCATATGATCAAATTATTCCTCATCCATTATTGAGGCTATGTACTTTTAGTTTTTGCAGTTGTTCAGGTTCGTTGTTCCAGGCTCCAGTTTGTTTCTTCTTTTCTCCACACCCCAGGAAAACCATACATTGACTTATGATGTCTATCGTCCATACGATGAGCTCATGCCCTCAACATCAGGGGGCAATCTGTTAACACCCAAAAAGTGCTCACTACCTCATCTACCCCATTACATGACTCATTTGTCCATTTTCTTACCATATTTCCCGTAAAACCCTGAAAATCCCACTAAAAAGCCTACAAAAGGCCTAAAATGCCTCCAAAAGGCCACAAAACCATCAAAAAGCCTCAAAAAGGCAAAAAAACCCCTTTTCCCTCCAAAAAATATCCAAAATTCCTCCAAAATAGCAAAAACCCTCTACAGAGGGAATAAAAAATATAAAATAATGAGGAAAAATGAGGAAAAAACCCTATACAGCTGACCTAAACCATTTGGTTCCCAAAACCATGGGCCAGCACTCCACCACCAAAAAACTATAAATAGGTGATGGAGACCCCTCATTTCATATCCACAATCATAAGCACCCTTAGTCTGCCAAAATAGCTCTTGAAACCCTAGCTCACCCTTGAGCTACTTTCACCTTGAGAGCCCCTTTTCGCCCATTCCCATCATTTGGAGGAAGAGAAGTAGCAAGTTGGAGCTTGGAGCAACCCTCTTGGGCCATTGCAAGAGCTTCACCAACCTTCACATTGGAGGTAAAAATCAATACAAAAACCATTCTTTATCTTTTTTTTTTTCTATTTCATGCACATGCTTAGTAGGTGTTCATTTGCACAAGCTAGGGGTAAAACCCTAGCTACATATATTTTGTGATAACCAAAGTTGTGTGAAGCTGTTTGAGAACCCAGTGTTTCATGATAGGTCGAAACACATAGAGATCAAATATCACTATATCAAGGATATGGTGCAGAGAGGAGCCATGAAGCTTCTGTATGTTGCCATGGATGAGCAGATTGTAGATGTGCTGATGAAACCACTAGCCAGGGTGAAGTTCGAGTACTTCAGGGAGAGGCTTGGTGTTCTTCGGATCGACGACACTTCGAGGAAAAAGTGATGGACACATTTACTGAAGCCATTCCATGCATGTTGGAAGGAGGATCCTTCACATGGCTGTGGATGTAAGTGCTGGATGATGAGCATCAAAACGATGCTCCAGTTATTGCTTTGTATATGCATCATGTTGATGCTGGATATGATCAGTTGGATCATTTATATTTGTATATATGTACGCATCATGTTGATGTTGGATATGATCAGTTGGATCATTTATATGTATGTATTTGTATACGCATCATGTTGGATGCTGGATATGATCGATTGGATCATTTGTATGTATTTGTATATGCATCATGTTGGATGCTTGGACCATGTGTCTGTATATGTATCAGTTGGATACATTGTATGATCAAGTAGATCATGTATGTGGATATGTATCATGTATTTGTATTTGTATCAGGTGGATACACTGTATGATCAGATGGATCATGTATGATGATATGTATCAGGTAGATACTTGGTATGCATCAAGTGGATGCTGTTGGTCAAAATTAATGTTACTTAATTAACCTCAATTTAATTATCAACCAGGCAATCGTAAACTTTGAGCTGCTACACTATATGTGCAGGCAAGATAGTTTTAAAACAACCCTAATCTTTCAGAGAAATTCCACCTACAACAATGCTTCAAAAGAACAATCTACTGATAAATTAAACAAACCCTACATCAATCCCTTAAACACTCAAGAATCCACACTCAGCTACAGTGTTGATAATCTATTCTACAAATGAAAGAGCTTAATAAGTTTCACAATAACTATGATCTATTGACCTGAAAACTCCACTATAATCCTACGAGATCTAATGCTTCACTCCACACTAATACTTCTAAAATTATTGCCAGAGTAACACCTGTGATCTCTTGACTCTAAATGGTCAACACATAGCCTATTATAATGAAACTTGGCTGGTTATTGTTATTTAAATATACTCTGTTTTATTTATGCACACTAATGCACACAGGAAAGTACCAAGTCCATTCAAACAATACTCATTAATTAGTATTAGGCTGTGTGAGAAATATTTGCTAAGTTTGGTTTGCATATGCACACTGTGGAGCTGATGTTGCTTCAAGAAAGCAATATTATAAACTAGGGTTCCTCTCCAAACTCAAGCAGCTTTATTTCTTCCTACTTAATCACTTGTTTAAAATATTATTTAACAAAGCCTTATACGCTCTATAGATTCCAATCTTCAAACCCTCTACAAAATATTACAAGTGCTGTTCAATTTCAACAAGATACCCTACAGCTCTGCAAACTCGAAAGTGAAAAGGATGAGCTGTTCATCAACTATTCCCATGCCGCAGCAAAAGGTTCTTCAACAGCTAGAGTCAATTTCATTAACCAAATTTCCAATACTATGCTTCATACTGGAAATCGAAGAAAATATTTAAACCCACACCATTCCTTAATTTATTTTACAGTATTGTGAACAAACAGAGTCTAACCCAATCTTGCAGCTATCACTATATCACTATATGCTGGCAATAAAAACAATGTGAAAACTCAGTCTACCTGTAACCCTTCACAAAGAAAAACTTGAATCAAATCATCACACAATTTATAAAGGCAATAACCCTAAACAATAATCATGGCCATTAATATACAATCCAAGTTGAAAACCAGAAAGGGGCGTTAAATACAAACTATTCCTGAATTTACTCAGCAAGCTAATTCAATTACAAATGACTAAGAAATTGCAGATATGCATATGAGTAAAACATCAACATTCTATAGAACAATATCAAGGCAGAGAGACATTAACTTGTGATTACAAAACACACAAATACAAAATACCAAGGTTGGTGCTGAAGGGGGCCCTCCCTCAACGCCTTCTAGCTCTAAATCGAAACCTTAAAGGGAACAAACGCTGGTTGTATTAATAAAATGGAGTATTACAATCTTCTCTCAGCATCCCCTCTTAGGGTTTCAAGAAGCCCTTTTATACTAAAGATACAGATTACAATCAATCGTGAGACAGAGATTGATCCTCAAACAACTTCTACAGTTAACTCGGCACACCTGAGCCAAATATGGGAGCTCGAATCCCTTCAAATCTATACAATACTAAAACAAGAAAGCAACAGCTTCTTAATCAACGAACATCCCCAAAACAGCACCTGGAAAGTCTGCGTAGGCATTTTGGAAGGCGATGAAAGCTCAGGGTACGCCCAAAGTGTGGATCGAAGCCCCCAAATCTGCTGGTGCAGCCATCGTGAACCTGTTCTAGAGTGCCGAAAACCCTGCACAAAGAAATAACGAGCCATCAGGTTACCGGATATATATATGTGGAGATTTAAAAACCAATTTATGCATAAAACGATATAAAGCAAGAAATAAACAACCAAAAGTCACTTACCAAACCTTTGTCCACGTTGGTCTTCATAAAAACATATCCATGCGCAAATAAACATTAATACAACTAACTTATCATATGGTTTTATAAGTGTTATTCTACAAAGTGATGTGTTGGACAGCTAATAATAGGAGACCAACATCTCCCCCAACCCAAAGATCTTGCATGTCCCTATGCAAGAAAACCTCATACAACACGAATTTAAACTTGAAGTAAAGTCTGATAGAATTAAAGTCTGATTTTGCAGACTTTACTCATCATTCCCGCATTTAGCAGGTCAGATATGCTGATGAACATCGGTGGTGATCAACAATCAAGTGTTCCAGGAGCAAAACTTGCTAGCAGAAGGACTTAATCCAAAACAAATCATGAGAAAAATACATAAAGCTGAGAAACTCAGCATCTAAAATAGAAGAAAGTAGCCCTCATTAATGGCCTTGCCATCCAAAAACTCAAAGAAGTAACCATGGCCCAAATCCAAATTCAGGGCCTTCTTGGAAATTCCATCTACTAGAGAATTATGCTCCCGGAAAACGTGGTTGAAAATCACCTGAGGAGCCATGTGGATCAAATATCTTATATCTTTGCACCAAGGCATCAGAAAATAACATCAAATGCCAACAGTCGATTGAGTCATGAAATAACTATCAAGGAGTCTCCATAGATTAGCTGAATTGGAACAACTAACCTCATCACACTTAAAAACCCCAATTGCAATAAAACAAGGTTATGATTTTTATTACAGGCTGCCAATCAATAATAAAGGATGAAATATTGTCCAGATTAACAACATAAAAGAAAAACTGTGATATATCAATTAAATGAATGCCAAAATTATCATGATAGTTCATAGCTCATCAATTTTTTATAGTAATGGCAAAAACATTTAATCATAACCATAAACCTCAATATATAGCAATTAAGACTTGCCCAATCATGCCATGTGCATTACCTTCATCAGCATTTCTTACATTTGCCATGTCAATTTGCAAAAATTTCAATTCCGGTACTTCATCCAGCATTTAATCCAGTACTTCAGCCAATGTAAAATACAGCAGTGCTTTCATATTGATAAAAATAAACAGAAATTACCAGCATAGTAGTAATTGCCGGCATTTTGAGCAGTAGCTGTTCTATTCAAGCAAATGCACTCACACAGTGATGTTAAACCATTAACTTTCAAAATATGCAACACTCAATGAGTTAATAAACAAATAAACGGGATTGAAATTTGTTTACCAAAACAGTTCATAGCATAACTACTTCATTTCCAACTTACTGCTACTCCTAATCACACAAGAACCAAACTATGTCATGAAATCAATTTCTATTAAAAATACAAAACAAACCAATCGAAATGCAAACTTCAATCAATCACCCTTACTCCTATGTGACTATAATGCTCAAACAATCATAAATGCAAACTTTATTCTTACCATTCATACAGAACTATTTCCACCAAGACATAGGCCACAAGACAAAAGGAATGCTAACAGAAGCTAATGGAATAGTAGTCCTCTTTGACCCAGCTTCACACAGGATAGTTTGAGTAGTGCCAAAAACTATACTGAAATCCTCAACTATGTTCAGAACTTAGAAAATATCAGGCATAAACTTTCTTTTTTTACAAGAATCAGGTAACCCAAAATGCAAAACAGCTAGAGATGATTAACAATTGGCTATCAATTAACTTTTTCAAGTAGTTTATTAAATTTTATTTAACCACCCTTATGACCTCTCTTTTACCTTTACATAGGTACATCGTTCATACAGACAAGTATAGATGAGGCTGTTAAAAGAATATATTAGAGTCAGAACCCACTGCCAGCAAGCCCGTTCAGTACTCCGGTGGGGTAACTGTAACATCTTAAGAAGCTTCTTCCCCAGGCAGATGCCCCATTGCCAACAGGCCTGTTTAGCACCCTAATGGGTTTGCCTATTCATACCACAGGTCGGTACCCGCTGCCAGCGGACCTGTTCAGTATCCCGGCGGGTTAACCTCTTACACCCTTTTTCTATCAGAGGCTCTTGTCCCAATTTCACCTTAAAGATAAAATTTATGATTTGCTCAAGCATAGATGAGTGGGGGAGCTGCTCTGAAAACCATCTAGGAGTGGGATGGTACCAGAATTGGAAGAGTATTCTTTGTATATGCCTGTAAAGATTTGCTCATATGAACAACTAACCTTTGCAACTATAGAAAGTGAAAGTCATAAAGTGGCTAAAGACAATGTATATATATGTGTGTTTAGTATTATAACAGCCAAGAGATAATAACCCCCAAACTGCCCGGTCCTGGATACCTTTTTTAACATGACGCCTGTCTTAAAAATAATTTCATGCCCATAGCTGTTACTAACAACAATTCCCTCTCTCTATCTAGTGTGAAACCAGGTCAAATGGTCCTAGCAACCCATAAGTTCATAAGCAGAAAATATTGGGAAGCTTAAAGCATTAATGTAGGCAATGCCTGGTGGGAAAATACTCATATGAATAGCCAGAACAGTTCTGAAAAATCTGACAGCACACATACATTAACCTAATACAGACATTCTAATTACCAGTACAGCCCAGAAATTTTCCAAATTAACACAGTCTTCTGCAAAAACAATCAATGGTTGAAAAATAAAAAGAATAACAAAAGACTTCCCTGTTGTTTTTCTAAAACATCCTGAGCCTAAAAATAAATAAATATATCTGCATTCTCCTAAAAGAACCCTACTAAATATAATTCCTGTACATATATACAAAAATAGTTTCATTGAACGTTACTGTGAAGAAGTGGAAGATGAAGTCATTCCTCCACCTACTAGCTCTAGCTCATATTGCTGACTCATGGTATGGATGAACTCTTGCTTAGAAATGGGTTTGTGATATACCTTTAACCGATGCCCATTCACCACAAAAGCAGTTTTTTCATCATCATTTGTCTTTATTTTGACAGAACCATTATCAAAAACAGTCACAATTTCATATGGCCCCATCCATCTAGTGGTAAGCTTACCTTTGAAATGTTTGAACCTTGAGTCAAACAACAGAGCCCAATCACCTTCTTCAAAAGTCTTCTTCTTCAAAACTTTATCATGCCACTTAATCCGCTGATTCTGCATCAACACAGTTCGTTGGACAGCATCTTGTCTGATTTCATCAAGCTCATTTAATTGCATCAGCCTCTACTCCTGGGCTTCATCTAAATTCAGGCTCAATTGTGCAGCAGTACGAAAATTTTTCACCTGAAATTCTATAGGAAGCAGAACCTGTTTCCCATAAACAAGCTGATATGGGGTATACCCTGTGGTATTTCTCCACGTAGTTCTGTAAGCCCACAATGCCTCGGGTAGCCTGTCTGCCCAGTCCTTGTGATGTAGCTGCATAGTCTTAGTTAAAATGGATTCTAACACTTTATTGGTGGATTCCACCTGACCATTTCCTTGGGGGTGGTAAGGAGAAGATTTATAGTGCTTAATTCCATATTGTTCTGTAAGTGCTTTCATTGATTTAGAGACAAACTGTGCTCCATTGTCAGTCACAATTTCACGAGGAATGCCAAAGCGAGTAAAAATCTCTTCGTAAATAAATTCTATGACTGATTGCTCAGTGGCCCTCAATAGAGCTTTTGCCTCAACCCACTTAGTCACATAGTCAGTGCAAACTAAAATATATCTCTTTTTCCTTGACATTGGTGAGATTGGCCCAACAAAATCCAATCCCCATTTTTCAAAGGGTTCAATTTGTACCTGGGCTTGTAAAGGCATTTGATCAGCAGCAGTGGGTCTCCCCATTCTTTGACAGCTGTCACAGCCCTGTACATATTTTTCAGCATCTTTAAAAAGGGTAGGCCAGTAATACCCTTGATGTAACACCTTATATGATGTCTGCTTGCCTGAGAAATGGCCTCCACAAGGTCCATCATGACAGGCTTGAAGGATGTCACCCATCTCATCCTCCCTCACACACCTCTTGATAATCAGATCTGGGCCGGTTCGAAAGAGGTCATTACCTACCCATGAATAATTAGCACTTTGCTGTATGATTCTTCGTTTTTCGTAGGATGACAAATGAGCAGGTAGTTTCCTTGTAACCAAATAATTGGCTATATCTGCAAACCAGGGTGTTTTAATAGAAACAACAAATAAATGTTCATCAGGGAATGTATCATCTACAGGAACATTATCATCAGCATGAGTCAATCTGGAGAGGAAATCTGCAACCAGATTTTCCTTCCCTGGTTTGTCAACTATGTTAATGTTAAATTCCTGTTGCAAAAGTAACCATCTAGTAATTCTGCCACTAGTAATCGGTTTATTCATTAAAAATTTAATAGCAAAATGATCGGTATGAACAAATACCTCATAACCCGTAATATAATGCCGGAATTTATTGATGGCATGAACCACTGCTAGAAACTCTTTTTCGGTTACTGTATAGTTCAGTTCTGCAGGTGCTAAATTTTTACTAATGAAATAAATAGCATAGGAGGACTGATTTTCTTTCTGTCCGAGCACTCCCCCCAAGGCAGTGTCTGAAGCATCAGTTTGTATATGGAAGGGAAAAGACCAATTTGGCCCCCGCAGAACTGGTGTTGAAGACAAATCTGACTTTAATGTGTCAAAGGCTGTCTGACAGTGTTGATCCCAATCAAAACCACTGTCTTTGGCCAACAATTTGAACAGTGGGGCTGCTATCTTTGTAAAATTAGTAATAAACCTACGATAGTACCCTGCGTGTCCCATAAAACTTCTAACTTCTTTTTGTGTAGTTGGTGAAGATAGACTAGTAATGATTTCAATTTTTGCTGGGTCAACCTTTATACCTTCTGATGAAACGTGGTGCCCTAAAACAATACCCTCAGTTAACATCATCTTACACTTTTCATGGCTTAAAGCAAGATTTGTTTCTTGGCACCTAATTAAAACTTTCTCCAGATTATCCCAGGCTTCTTTGAAATCATTACCGTAGACTGTAAAATCATCCATATATATTTCCACATAGTCATGGACTAAATCAGCCAAAATACCTAACACTGCCCTTTGGAAAGTGGCAGGAGCGTTACACAGTCCAAATGGTAGCACCTTGTAAGCATAAGTTCCCCATGGGCAGGTAAAAGTGGTTTTTTCTTGATCCTCTGGGGCTATTCTTATCTGGTTATATCCACTGTATCCATCCAGAAAAGAAAAGTATTTCTTTCCTGACAATGTATCCAAAACTTGGTCTATGAAAGGAAGAGGGAAGTAGTCTCTGAGAGTTGATTTATTTAACTCACGAAAATCAACACATATTCTCCACTTACCTCCCTTCTTCGGGACAATCACCAACGGAGATACCCATTTGCTATCAGAAATGGGATAGATGAAATCTGCATCCAACAATTTTTGTAATTCATCTTTCACAATGTCTTTAAGCGCAGGATTCATTCTTCTCTGTGGCTGCCTTACTGGTCTAATATTTTCCTGCGTATAGATGTGATGAATGCATGTGTCAGGGTGAATGCCTTTCATGTCTGTATAAACCCAAGAAAATGCCCCAGACTGTGCCTTAAGTAAATTAACTACCTGAATTTGCTGGCTTTGAAACAGATTTGCATTAATAGACAAAGATCTCCCTGGACTAATCTCCATTGGTATAGTTGCAGCTCCAAACATCTCATCTATGAATAAAACTACTGATGATGAGGTGGCTGAAGGGTAATAGTGTTCCTGAAAATCTTCTGTGAAAACATTGTCTAAGTCAGAGAAGGACTGAGGGAACTCAACACTAGTGGTGGCTGAAATAAATTGATCTAGGATATCATCCTTAGTCTGGTGTTCCAGCCCCCTAGTTTGACTGACGGACAGTAAGGGTTGTCCCACATCCTCATCCCCGTAAGGATTCTCTAACCATAACATGTTTTCCGATACAGGCTGTGCTGGAGGATAAATAATTAGGTTTTGTAGAGAAGTGCCATTTGATATAGTTAAAATACCTTCTCTGCATCCTATAAAGGCATTGGCAGTGGCTAACCAGGGCCTGCCTAATATAACAGGATGTTCCCCCATTGGGTGTTTGGTTTGGAGTACCAGAAAATCCACTGGATACTCCCAAGAAGCTACTGTGACAGTAATGTCATCTAAGGCCCCCACAGGTTTGACTGTGCTCCTATCAGCCAACTCCAAAATAGTAGGAGTAGATCTGAGGAGATTATGCAACTGAAGTCTCTGCATGGTGGTCATAGACATGACATTAATGGCAGCCCCCAGGTCAACTAGAGTGTTTCCTATTGGAATCTCATTGATGTAAATGGTCACCACTGGATTCCCAGGATTTGCAAATTTTGGGGGTAAGGAACAGTCTGAAATATAATTGGACAGCTGGCCTAACACATTTATCTTGGGTGGGTCTTTCTGTTTCCGACCAGGTTTCTTTAAGCACAGTTCCCTTACCAATTTTGCATAGATAGGGACATCTCTAATAGCCTGAAGTAATGGAATCTTGATACAAACATTTTTCAACTCATTTTCCAAATCAAACTGTGGACGCACCGCAGGTTTCTCCATTAATAACCTCTCTGGGTAAGGGGGGTTGTCATTTACTTGTGGATGAGCAGGTGATTGGAAATGAGTTCCCAGTGCTTGAGTGTTTTCTGAGGCAATCTGCACTTCTTCTTCCTCTGTAATCTCTTTTTCATCATTTTCTTCTCCAGTCTCTTCATGAATAATCACTGCTGTAGTGGTTTTATTTAATGTTTTCCCAGACCTTAATTGTATTTCCTATAAAGGAGCTGAATGAATTACATAAGTTGGAGCCATTTGAATTTCAGCATTATGAAGAGGCTGGGGAGGTCTGTTATTAAAGTTTGGGATAGGTTGGGCTGGAAACAACGTGGGTCGAGGTGGGTTTGGATTTTGATATTGTTGTGGAACTGGGGGTATAGGAGGAAGTGCAGGTGGTGTAAAGCCTGGTAATAGCTGCTACATATTTGGTGGCATTGGACAGTAACTAGGAGGGGTTGTTGATTGTGTTCCTCCATAAGGTTGTCCTTGTGGTCCCCCATATGACTGTCCCCGCCAGCCTTGTTGCCATTATTGAGTCTGGGTAGGTTGAGAGGGCCAATTCTGCCACATTTGTGGACTCCATGGCTGCTGAGATTGCTGCATGGGATAATAATATGCAGGGTTCGGAAAAACAGGCTCTGGGTACATGTTTTGAGGTCTAGGCTGCCAAGGCCTTCTTGATGCATCGGTAGGTTCAGCATTAAGCTTGTAAAAAGCTTGTAGTTCTGGTAAAGAAGGGCAATTGTCAGTTGGGTGTTGAGCAGAGCAAAGAGCACAGACTGAAATAGTATTAAGAGGGCACTCTTTCAAAGGGTGTCTTTTTCTGCACTTAGGGAAGAATATGTGTAATGCTGCTATGTCCTCCTCCTCTTGCCGTTTCTTTGTTTTCAATGCATCAAATTGGGAGCTTAAGGTGCCTAAAATGTCAGTTTTGAAATTTTCTAACAGGTTTCCCAATTCAACTCTTGTGACCCCACTAGTTCCTGCTGTTCTAGAAATACGGGAAGGACCTTCGCTTGTGCTTTTTCCTGCCTTGGCTCTACTCCTCGAATATTTTCTGCATAGTTTAGTAATATCCTCAAAGGATTTATGAGATACATCACCTGACGCCATCAAGTTGAGGATTTCCACATATTCATCCAGAATCCCTTTTAGAAAAAGAGTTCTGACTGCATCCTCCTATAAGGTATTATACTTAGAATTCTGTAATACAAAACAGAAGCGTTCTAGGAAGTCCTCAAGACTCTCTTCTTCATGCTGTTGCATTTTAAAAATATCATTTTGGGAGTCTCTAGGGCCACAGTAGTCTCGGTATTTTCTGAGGAAAGCACTCTTCATTTGTTCCCAAGTTCGGATGGTGGATTCCCCCAGGCTCATAAACCATCTAAGTGCAGAATTCTTAAGGGTGGCTGGAAATAGTTTTAACTTTTGAGCATCCTGTAGATAATTATAACTCCTGCATAAGATGTCAAACTCAAATAGAAAGGTATCCGGATCTTCAGTACTTTTCCCATAGAAGGTAGGTAATGAAGATGCTGGGATATTTTTCATATTGACATCCCGTGTAAGATCCAGAATGGGGAAGCCAAAAGTTGTTTCAGTTCGTCCCTCATGTTCTCCCTCTCCTTCCATCTGGTGTCCAGTTTCCTGATCACTCATGACAAGTGGGTTCCTAAACCAATTGACACCTAATCCGTCTCTTCTTGGGGATAGAATAAAGTCCCAATGGTCTGGCCTAGGCCAAGTTTGAAGATTGAAAGGTAAATCTGTGGTAGATTCTATTTGAGAAACCACCGGATTCTGGTTATGTCCAAGAGGGGAGTTCACTTTTTCTATGTTCACTGTGTCAACTAAGTTGGAATATTCCTTTGGAGGTGAAGCTTGTTGGATCTGTGGGATCTCTTCTGAATGTAACTGTTCACTGAGTATAACCTCAGTTCCTACTGGTTTGGTCCCAAATTCCACTGAATTTTGAATGTTGTTGTTTTCAGTTTTGTTGCCGGTGTCCCTATCCCTAGGGTTAGTGAAGGGGGGGGTTTTGTTGTTTCCAAAAAGATCAGAGTGAACCTTAATGAATCTTCCCTTACTATCTCTAGGTCTCATCAAAACAATTTCTGAAAATAACAAGACTTTTAATCAAAATAAATTGAAATACCTGTGCCACAGTTGGGTTTGAAGGAACCTGTTATGAAATGCGCAAGTTTTCCTTACCAATCCTTCTCCTCCAATCTGCCACAACTAGCCACACCTAAAAACTGTTGTAAAATTAGATTTCTGGAATTAAACACACCTCACTTGCAAAAGGATAACCACACTTGTATGAAATTAAACTAAAAAATAAACACTCTTTACAGGAAAGATAAACACACTTCTTGTAGTAAAATAATTCAAACTTGCGAAGAAAAACAACCACACTTACCAGAAGGACACAACAAGAATTTGGGGCAACCCACTAAAGTGGCTGCGGCAGGCTGTTACACCATGGGAATCCCATAGTGAATTCGTCTTTGCGTATTAATGTTTCCCCTCCACCTTGTTGTGTACTGTAAAAGGATCCTATCTACCTGAACTTCTCAGTCAACCAATTCATAAAAATGAGCAAAATACCAGCTTACCTTGGAGCAACTCCCCAGCAACAGCGCCAAAATGTTGGTCAAAATTAATGTTACTTAATTAACCTCAATTTAATTATCAACCGGGCAATCGTAAACTTTGAGCTGCTACACTATATGTGCAGGAAAGATAGTTTTAAAACAACCCTAATCTTTTAGAGAAATTCCACCTACAGCAATGCTTCAAAAGAACAATCTACTGATAAATTAAACAAACCCTACAGCAATCCCATAAACACTCAACAATCCACACTCAGCTACAGTGCTGATAATCTATTCTACAAATGAAAGAGCTTAATAAGTTTCACAATAACTATGATCTATTGACCTGAAAACTCCACTATAATCCTACGAGATATAATGCTTCACTCCACACTAATACTTCTAAAATTATTGCCAGAGTAACACCTGTGATCTCTTGACTCTAAATGGTCAACACACAGCCTATTATAATGAAGCTTGGCTGGTTATTGTTATTTAAATATACTCTGTTTTATTTATGCACACTAATGCACACAGGAAAGTACCAAGGCCATTCAAACAATACTCATTTATTAGTATTAGGCTGTGTGAGAAATATTTGCTAAGTCTGGTTTGCATATGCACACTGTGGAGCTGATGTTGCTTCAAGAAAGCAATATTATAAACTAGGGTTCCTCTCCAAACTCAAGCAGCTTGATTTCTTCCTACTTAATCACTTGTTTAAAATATTATTTAACAAATCCCTATACGCTCTATAGATTCCAATCTTCAAACCCTCTACAAAATATTACAAGTGCTGTTCAATTTCAACAAGATACCCTACAGCTCTGCAAACTCGAAAGTGAAAAGGATGAGCTGTTCATCAACTATTCCCATGCCGCAGCAAAAGGTTCTTCAACAGCTAGAGTCAATTTCATTAACCAAATTGCCAATACTATGCTTCATACTGGAAATCAAAGAAAATATTTAAACCCACACCATTCCTTAATTTATTTTACAGTATTGTGAACAAACAGAGTCTAACCCAATCTTGCAGCTATCACTATATCACTATATGCTGGCAATAAAAACAATGTGAAAACTCAGTCTACCTGTAACCCTTCACAAAGCAAAACTTGAATCAAATCATCACACAATTTATAAAGACAATAACCCTAAACAATAATCATGGCCATTAATATACAATCCAAGCTGAAAACCAGAAAGGGGCGTTAAATACAAACTATTCTTGAATTTACTCAGCAAGCTAATTCAATTACAAATGACTAAGAATCTGCAGATATGCATATGAGTAAAACATCAACATTCTATAGAACAATATCAAGGCAGAGAGACATTAACTTGTGATTACAAAACACACAAATACAAAATACCAAGGTTGGTGCTGAAGGGGGCCCTCCCTTAATGCCTTCCAGCTCTAAATCGAAACCTTAAAGGGAACAAACGCTGGTTGTATTAATAAAATGGAGTATTACAATCTTCTCTCAGCATCCCCTCTTAGGGTTTCAAGAAGTCCTTTTATACTAAAGATACAGACTAGAATCAATCGTGACATAGAGATTGATCCTCAAACAACTTCTACAGTTAACTCGGCACACTTGAGCCAAATATGGGAGCTCGAATCCCTTCAAATCTATACAATACTAAAACAAGAAAGCAACAGCTTCTTAATCAACGACCATCCCCAAAACAACACCTGGAAAGTCTGCGTAGGCATTTTGGAAGGCGATGAAAGCTCAAGGTACGCCCAAACTGTGGATCGAAGCCCCCAAATCTGCTGGTGCAGCCATCATGAACTTGTTCTAGAGCACCGAAAACCCTGCACAAAGAAATAACGAGCCATCAGGTTACCGGATATATATATGTGGAGATTTAAAAACCAATTTATGCATAAAACGATATAAAGCAAGAAATAAACAACCAAAAGTCACTTACCAAACCTTTGTCCACGTTGGTCTTCATAAAAACATATCCATGCGCAAATAAACATTAATACAACTAACTTATCATATGGTTTTATAAGTGTTATGCTACAAAGTGATGTGTTGGACAGCTAATAATAGGAGACCAACATATGCATTGTATGATCAGGTTGATCATGATGATGAGCTTCGGGATGTTGCTCCAGATGATATGTACCAGGATGGCACAGTGATGATGATCATATGATCATGGGCATCAGGATGATGCCTCATGCGATGATGATCCCTTGGATCACGAGTATCAGATTGATACTTGGAGGTCAGAGATGATATGTGGCAGGTTGTGCAAATAGCATGAAATCAGTCCTGGGAGATCTTGCCGGTCGTGCTGCGGCACAGAAATGTTCCTGGGGTACTCTTTCTGGTATTTCTATGTAGTATGTAATCAGTCCTCAAATATCCGATAGGTTGAGCTGTGTGCTCATAATTAGTCCTAGAATGAGGTATTACTATGGAGACATGTAATCAGTCCTGGAGATCTGATAGGTTGAGCTGTGTGCTCGTAATTAGTCCTAGGATTCTCTTTAGAGGTCTTGACGGTCATGATGTCGCACATAAATGATCCTGGGATGCTCTTTAAAGGTTTTGTCTATCCACATGTAATCAGTCCTGGAGATCCAAGAGGTTGAGATGTATGCTCGTAATAAGTCTTGAGATGCTCTTTAGAGATCTTGTTGGTCGTGTTGTGGCACATAAATTTTCCTGGGATGCTCTTTAAAGGTATTGTGGAGGATATGCATGTAATCAGTCCTGGGAGATCTTGCCGGTCGTGCTTAGGCACATAAATGTTCCTGGGATACTCTTTCCAGTATTGCATCTGCACATAAAATTAGTCCTGAGAGGCCACCTCTATCAGACCATTCGCACAGATGATGAAGACCTACAGGTGGTGGGCCTACATCCAGTATGAAAAAGGACTGGCACTGTAGAACTTCCTATAACGAGTAGAGTCAGAGATTGGTTGAGATAGCAGCAGCAGTGACGATGATGATGACGATGATCCCAAGAAGAAGACTTGTCTAGCAGAAATGTGTCGAGAAATACCTTCCTAGTTAAGAGGGAGTGTTGATGTATATGTAACTTCAGAATGTATTTCATCTATGTATTTCATATATATTTATTGTACCCTTATAAGAGATGTGTTATTCCTCTATAAGGAAGTGTCATCATGTGGATTGACAAGTGTCGCAAGTGTGTGTACTTTCTGATGGGTTATTAGACCACCATGTGTGGGGTCGGCCTTGAAATATATATTATATTATGGATGTATCTAGCTAGACAAGTCGGCCCCATAGTATAACTGGGAAAACAGGTTAAGTATAAATAGAGATCGAGAGATTTCTATTTGTATCATTCGGAAAGACACACTTCTCTCACTCAGAAAGTGGCGCACTAGTGAGGAGGGGGATCATCTGCTCTAGGAGACTATCTCAAGTGTATTTTGGTTGTACTTTGGTTGAACCATTGCTCTCTCTATCTTTGAGGAAGTTGTGGGCTTTTTTCACCTTAGGGTTTTTCCCCACAGAAACTCTATGTCTATTGTATCTCATGCTTTTCATTCTTGTGATGCTTGTCATGCTTATTGTGATTGTTATGCATTGATATACTGTATATGTTATTCTCTTAGTAAATATCAAAGAGTATTGTGAATTAATGCTCAAAATTTAACACCGCGATCCACAACCCGCACCACGGATTGCGGATTGCGGACAGATTGATTTATTTGTTTTTATGAGTTGTGATCCCGCATTCCGCAACCCGCAACTGCGGATTGCGGATTGCGGGATGACTGTATATATTTATGAAATAAAACCTTGCAACTTAACTCCGGATCCGCAAAATTCAATCCCAACTGTCGACTTGTTCTGATCCTGTGATTGAGGTTATGCTGCGTGATCTGAATAATTTTTTGGATTTCCATTTTTTCTAGTATTATTTGGATTGTTTCCATTTTTTAGTTGGGTTTTATCATTTCAGTTGTCGTTCAATTTTGATTATTGTATGTAATGACTGCTTATGCTTATTCGAACTTGCTTGAGTCACTTACATGCTTTAAATTTGATTAATTAAATTCATAAGATGTTATGGTGAGCTTGGAAACAAATTTGAACTCCATTGAATTAATAATTTATTAGAGTAATTTGATGGGTTAGATTAAACACTTATTTCTAATCATCCTGATTTATAACTTGAAAAGGTTTATATCAAATAATGGAACCATGCATTTCATTCTCAACTTTGGAAGGATTCTTGCATTTTACTAAGCTTTGATATTTTATGAAATTTGTCATTTTTTGAATAATCTATAATTTTATGACAAAGATCTTTCAAAGCCTTGTTATGTATAATTTAATTGAATCCTGAAAAGGAAAAACATACTTTCAAATCATGGAGAGAGTCAATAATTTGTCAGTAAGCCAAGTATTATGTTTTACAAAGAATAATTAGATTTGCTTATTTACAGGATCATTATTATTGTTTAAATCATATTCGATATATTTTTGAAGAACAATATTAATAATATTATTTATATAATTGACCTTAGTATATCATGTTATTTACAATGTTTAATGCATAATATTTCACTAAACCCTAATTTGTCGTGGAGATAAAATTTGAAAAAATGGAATCTGTAAAAGACACGTGTTTTCACGGAGGATTGCGAGAAAACCGTGAGGAATCAACTCAAACGGTTGAAAACCCACTTCCCAAATGGGATGATTTACCCTTAATCATGAACAGTTTTGAACATCTATCAACCATTTGGGAAAAAAACGTTTCCAAATAGGGATGAACTTTCAAAAATTTGTTCCAGACATTTTTTGCATAGCTGAATGTACCAAACATCTGGGGATTTGATCCTATCATGACCAATGCTCTTCACTTGTATAAATTCAACCTCCCAAGGCTGTGAGAATGGGGGGAATATTTCTCTAAAGAATGGAAGAATTTTCATTCTTCTCATATCTGCATTCTTCTTGCAATAATTTCTTGTTGACACGGAAGAAGAAGGAGAAAGGCTACTTCCAGATAGTTTATAATTTTGGAGCTTGAGTCAGCAGGAGACGATTTGGAGACACTCTGTCATATCAGAGCCTGTAATTTTGTTTGCATACCTCATTAATACAATGAAGTAATCTCATTGAATCATTTCCTGTTTATTGTTCAAATTTCTTTGACAGTGTCTAATTTATTATTTCAAAATTATCTTCTATATTGTGTGATCTCTTTGCATACATAAAATAATGCACAGGTCTGTTATATACATTTCTCTTTATCTCTGATCCATGCATGAAAATATTTTATTAAATTTATTTAATTAAAATATTTTCTTTATCAATTTATGCAAGTGATTCATAACACAATAATCATTGTTAATTTTTTAACTAGCCAAGTGGATACAGATTTATCTTGAAAAGGCTTAAGTACTTGAATTATTTTCTTTTAATTTTCATTAATGGATTGTGATTTAAGTTAATAAGTGAAACAACTAAAAGCATTTATGTGAAAGGTTGTAATTTACTTATTTATTACACATCAAGGTTGATCTGTATAAACAAAACACTCATTTTAGAATAGATTTAACTTAGATTAGATTCTCTTCTCAAATAGGATTAAGTTAACTTTGATTTACCATTTTTATACCTTGTTTCCCTGAATTGGGAAACTGATCTTATAGATAAAAAAAACCATCTACTCTTAGAGTGCCAGTGGAGGCCTAATATCCGTGGAGGATCACCACACCAAATAGCTCGAGGATAGAATTGCCCTTGCGCAGGGTCTTTCGAAGCCTTTGGATGGGTTTTCTTCCCCTGTTGTATGTCTTGGAACCCATTCCAACACTTTGCATCTAACCTGCACAACCAAGGCATCAACAAATGGCGCTATAAGGAGAGCAGCCGTCCGACATATAAGGTCATTTGAGTTATTTATTTTAACTAGATTATTTTATAATGGCTCCGGCCCAAAAATTTGTATATAGTTCTTTTTCTAGTCATGAATCTATATTTTGTTGTTTTTCTAAACAAATTAGCTTTCATTTTCCAACAGATTTGCTGAATCATTTGATAGAAGTAAAATTCGATGGTGAAGGAGAGATATTAGCACAAGAACATGTTCTTCAATTCATTCATAATTGTCTTCTTAACAAAATTTTGGATCAAGATGTTTTTTGCAGTTTGTTTGCCTTCACATTCGGAGGACGAGTCAAAGAGTGGTTTGTCCTTGTCTTCTGCCTCTGTCCATTCTTTTGAACACATTTTAGAATTTTTTATAGTTTCTTTTGGACATTACGACTTTGTTACATTATGCAATGAATGGAAACAACTCACTTTAAAAGAGGATTAATCATTAGAAGATTTTGCAATCAGAAACTGTAATCTCTATTGTACATTTCATTTAATAGATCGTCCTTTGATACTTGAATGGTTTCAGCATATTATTTCTGGTTCGCATGAATCTGATCAATTAATAGATGATAAATCTGAATTATACATCAATAATTGTCCACATTTTGGCTTAGATTTGCATGGAGAATCTAAAGATCTAGAAATTGTAGAAATGGCTTCCTTCTCTTTTTTAGATATGGAGCATAAACAATATGATTACTCAGGTGAATTAAATGTTGATATGTCGATGTCTATTTCACTTGAAATTCAATGTGTAACTAATCATGAAGGAGATCATTTTTCTATGGAAGATTCTTCTAAAGTAAAAAGGAATAGTTCTGATCATAATATCGAACAACCTTCTTCTAGCATAACTAAGGAGCTTCAAGATTCTGATATTCATTATCTTGTTAATCCTTTAATAGATCTTGAATCAACTAATGGTTCTGAAATTTGTGATATGTTTTCTCAATTACCATTTTCCGATCTAAGTGATTTTATAGGAGAGCATATTTCACAAAATGATGATACTACATTACAAGAAGAAGCAGATTCTAATTTGAAACCCTTCATACATATCTATTTTGAAGAGAAAATCCATCTTAAGGAATCTCAATCTGAAAATATTCTACAATTAGATGAGTTTCATGCACTTATTTCCTCTACATATTTTTCTGTATATCCTGATCTATTTGATAACAATGGCACTCAATCATATATTTCAGATTATAATCTTCCATTGTTAAGTTTTAAAGAGGTACTAGTTAATTTTGAAATGTATGAAGAAGATCAAGAAGATTCTTATCTTTATCCTCAAAGTATGTCTTCTAGTCATTCTTCTTTACTGGAAATGAATACTATTCCTGATTTTCAGAATTCTTCCTTTTGTGATTCATCACTCAATGAAGAAACACTTTCTTCTTACAATCAATTACTTGATGGAGAAGGTTCTTATCAGGATGTTGAGAATACTAGTCCCACACTTGCAACATCTGATATCTTTAGTTCTTCTCAAGTAAATACTCAAAGACAATTAGATCTCTTTGAAAATTTTCAATTTAATCAACCAATTTATGATGATTTTTACAATGATGATTTGGAACAAATTGGATCTGATTTTGCTGATCTTGTTCAAGGAAATATTTCTAATGAGAAAATTATTCGAGAATAAGTTTCGGATTCACATAATACTAATGTTGATTTTCTTTCAAATGATCTATTTCATTGCATAAATATTTCAAACTCTTTATGCCATTTTTCCGATTTTCATTGTTCATACCATGATTGGGTGGTTGATTGGCTTGAGAAATCTTTCTCAGCAAGATTTTATCATTATGGTAAGACTCCATTCTCTTCACTTGTACATAAATATCATTTTATTTGTTTTGATGCATTCATATCAGTTTTTCTGATTATTCACTTCTTCCTTTTTGCAAGTTGTTGTATGCTTTCATGGTTGCACTAGAAATTCGATTATACTTAGTTTTTGTTTACTCTTATAGTAGTGTAGAAGTAGGTGTAGAATATATTAGTTTTGATTATTTCTTTTAATAATTAGATTACTATTTTTGGTAAAGTATTTGCAGGGAGAAACCAAGCCCAACTTTAGATGCGTCCCAAGAAGTAGTTTTGTTTTCTTCCACTTTTTGTTACTCATAGGGATGATTAATTTCTTGCAACAATTGAGCTTCAATGGAGAAGGTAAGATCTATGAATCTCAGCAACTTTTTGAATTTTAATTACTTTTGTATTTTTATAAATTTATCTAATTAGAATGAGAGATGCTGAATTTTTACCTCTACTTTCGAAGGAAGAATTAGGAGTTGGTATGAATTTCTACCAGCTAAATCTATTCATTCATTGAAACAATTCACGGAGTTATTTCTTAGTGGTGCTCATGAGAATTATAGTTACAGAAAACTTGGATTTGAATTAGAAAATCTTCGTAGATGCAAAGATGAAAATCTTGATGATTTCTTTTCCAGATTTATGGTAATATGTTGTTGGTTTCATGATAGGAACCAACTTTCTGAAAAAGACACAATTGATTGGTTTGTCCATCTTAATTCTCTCCGATATACACTTGATTTTGAAAAGAATGATAAATCTGAAATTAATGATGTTCATATTGACGATCATCTTAGTTCATCAATCGATGTTGATTTAGGATCTAATCCTGTTAATTCCACTCAAAATAATGAAATTGTTGAGCATGCACAAGTTTTAGGATTTTGTGATACACAGTTTCTGAAACAAAAGAATAAGGATTGCAATTCAAATCTTATATCAAGTAATGATCCCAAAACTCTTGTTATAGATGATACAGTGGGAGAAGAATTAAAGATTCTAGATCCTGCAATTGAATGTGCTAATGATGATTCTATTATTGATATTACATTATCTTCTTCTCATAATCAATCAGGTCCCCTCGTTCTTTCACAAAATTCTTTATTAGATCATATTTTTACTCATTATGCTTCTCTTGAAACAATTAATGAAAGCTATTTCATCACTAGAGAAGCATTTGATTTTTTACATTCTAAAACTTATTTCTCTTTGAATCCAGTTATTTTTTCTGATCAATTATTATATTTGCATGTTGATAATTTTCAAACTAATACTATGTTATGGTCAAATTTTGATAGGATACAAAGAAAGTCTTTTAAGAATAAGGGACATATTTCTATTCAATCTAGTTTATCTCTAAAATTGCGATGAAGAGGACAATAATATTCTTACTATCATTACTCATGTAACACATGCATCTTCATTCGTTTCATCTCATATCATTAAGGATTATGATTCAGTCTGTAATATGGAAAGGGATACAATATTTTCTCATGTTGTATTATATATTGGTCTATTTTATTGCAACATGATGACCACATTTGGATCTAATGTCATTAATTCTAAGCTTCAGATTGGAGGACAAAATGAGATAATTGATTTGAAGATAACACCAAATTGTCATTTTGTTCCTTCCCAATTTATTAACGATGATATTGTTTTGAAGAATTCATTCTCCACCGAATCCCTTTCGCATTTTTTAATCATATTCCTGATAAGATTCGTTTTAGTTATGATCCTCATGAGATATCAGTTCTCTCTATGAATGCATTACAAACATCACATCACTTCCAACATGATTTTTATGATCTAATTTTTGGTTAATTGGAAGAATCTTTTATCAAAAAGTTTCCATGTCATCCTTCATTCTTTGTACAAAAGAAATTTGATTTGATTTGTCCTGTGATTCCATTTGAAGTATTGTTATTTCCAATATTGATACATAACTTGTTTTCTTTTGCAGATTACATAAATGGTTACATTGGAAATATGACTTCACTTAGTTTGGTGATATTTAGCAAGTAGGATTTAGGGATAAGTTAGTTAAATTTGGTTTAATTTTTGTTAATAAAGCAGTTGTGATGATATATCAGTTTCGTAACTGAAATCAAGGCTTCATCGAAGGCATTCAGGGAAGTATTTTTATCTTCTTTTACTTTTAATTATTCATGCTCTTGTTTATCATTAGATTTGCTTTAAAACATTCGTGTTCAAGTTATATCTTCATTTTCTTAACTATAATGACTTTATCATGAAATGTTCGGAGACAACATTTTCATAAAAGTGAATAAATTTTCATTATTTCCTGATATGAAATGGAATAAAAGAGTCTTCTTAATTTCATAAATGCGCATTTTATTTTAGTTTAATCTTTAGTCTTCTTTATTTGTTTTCAATAAAAAACCTGATTGAATCTGATATCTCATGACTTATTAAAAAGCAAAATTTAAGTCACTAATCTTTCTTTTAGTTAGTGATATAGATGTGATATTTTGATTTACTTTTGGTTCCACTTGTATATATGTCTGATTTTATCGATCTTTCATTTTCTTTCCTTGCTTGTTTGTTTTGAGTTTTTCATTATTCTCACTTTTAAAATATAAGAGCTTATCACTCTTTTACAGTCTTGAAATCTTATCTATAAAGGAAATCTTTATAAATGTTTTTTGCTTGTTGTAAATCAAAGGTTTTGATTCGCTAATCCCTGATTGTGAAAAACAATGATAGACTATGCTGATAATTCTATTTGAATCTTTCCATCATTATCCTTGGTACTTTATCTTTAACTCATAAAAGTTTGAATTTAGTTATTTTTAAGGGAATTAGTTTCGGGAAAGAAGTTTTAATCTATAAACATTAGTAATCTATAGATTTCTTACGCCATCCTTATTCTTAAGGAGTATAGTCACTTCCCCATTCATTAAATAATCTCTCACAAGATTAACATTAAACATAGCCCAATCCTTTTCTTTAAGCATCTCTGGGAGTGAGCTGGGAAACAAGAGGTCTTATCATAAGCCGACCTGCTCATGGTCATGCCTTCTTATGGAATTACTTTATCAAAATCTGGTTACCAAGCCAAGATATTGGCTTGTAGCCATAAAATGGTTGCAAGACTGGGCGTCTCATCACGAGCCAGCCCGCTCATTTTCTATAAGTTGGTGTGAATGACACTGTCACAACCTGATCACCAAGTCAGGACAGTGGTTTCCAGTTTCTTTCCAAGGGTGTAAATCTTTAACAAGGATTGATAAGCTTTGTATATTTAATTAGTGGATGAGATAAAAGCAACTTATTGGGTTAAAAGGCATCCCTGTCGCGGCTATAGACGTTGGATGGTTGTAGGGTCCTTCCTGTGGTATTGGAGTCATTTTTTTTAATACTATGTCTTATATGATTAGCTGGATTTCCCAAGATTAATTCCCGATAAAGTGTTTGATTCTTACATTTTGTAAATAATTTATCCGGAAAAGACTTTATCTTTAAAAAAGTATTTTTGATAATGATGGGAATGACTTGAATGTTTTAGAAGCTTTGAAGTCTAATCAATACTATATCATTTAGTGATGAAGCTATTCAGATTATTTTGAAATTTAGCATGTAAATACATTTTATTTTCTTAGATTTCAATACTGTAAGGCAGAGATAACTGCTTCATCCCAATGTGTCGCCATTTGTTGTGGCCACAACAGATCCCATGCTTAGATGAAGCACGACAGCCCCATTTCTGAATAAATGAAAAGGTATTTGGGTGATTTGTCTTGTAAATATCATATTTTGATTTACATCTTAAAAATCTCTTCACCCATGCTTTTAGTCTGCTTGTTTCCAAGCGTTTGATTATTTCTTCCAAAGTGTTTCCGTTTCAAAAAGACAAAAATTTTGAGTATTTTATTGACTAATAAAATCATCCCGAAACCCGACATTTGGACAACCTGCGATCCGACAATTGCGGCATGCAGAACGATTGTTTTTAATTTTTGATTTTGGTAGTTCCGCAACCCACAACCCGACGGTTGCAGATTGCGGGGTCACTTTGTAATGAGATTGGGAAATAGTTACTCAGAATCCCGCAATAGCAGCATTCGGATTTCAGGATTGTCGTTTTTCGTCAATTTGGTATGCGCCTCCGTAGCCCGTAATTTTGGGATGCGGCTTTTAGGATGGTTATCTATCCTCACAGTCTCACATCCCCGAAACCCACCACCCACATGGCCAGTTTTCGGGTTTCGGAAACTTGTTTTTACGTTGTTTTGGTTGGTTTGTAATCCCGAAACCCGCGACCCACAAATTTCGGGTTGCGGCTTTCGGGAATCATAAATAAAGCTCGCCAATAAACACCCGCAACTATGGATTGCGACTTGTGGGCACCGTTGTTTGATTGTTTGAAGTTGCATTTCCACGATCCACAACTTGCACCACGGATTGTGGATTGCGGAAAGATTGATTTATTTGTTTTTATGAGTTGTGATCCCGCATTCCGCAACCCGCAACTGTGGATTGCAGATTGTGGGATGACTGTATATATTTATGAAATAAAACCTTTCAACTTAACCCTGGAGCCCCAAAATTCAATCCCAACCTTCGACTTGTTTTGATCATGTGATTGAGGTTATGCTGCGTGATCTGAATAATTTTTTGGATTTCCATTTTTTCTGGTATTATTTGGATTGTTTCCATTTTTTAGTTGGGTTTTATCATTTCAGTTGTCATTCGATTTTGATTATTGTATGTAATCACTGCTTATGCTTATTCGAACTTGCTTGAGTCATTTACATGCTTTAAATTTGATTAATTGAATTCATATGATGTTACGGTGAGCTTGGCAACAAATTTGAACTCCATTGAATTAATAATTTTGTAGAGTAATTTGATGGGTTAGATTAATCACTTATTTCTAATCATCGTGATTTATAACTTGAAAGGGTTTATATCAAATAATGGAACCATGCATTTAATTCTCAACTTTGAAAGGATTATTGAATTTTACTAAGCTTTGATATTTTATGAAATTTGTCATTTTTTGAATAATCTATAATTTTATGACAAAGATCTTTCAAAGCCTTGTTATGTATAATTTAATTGAATCCTGAAAAGGAAAAACATACTTTCAAATCATGGAGAGAGTCAATAATTTGTCATTAAGCAAAGTATTATGTTTTACAAAGAATAATTAGCTTTGCTTATTTACAAGATCATTATTATTGTTTAAATCATATTCAATATATTTTTGAAGAACAATATTAATAATATTATTTATATAATTGACTTTGGTATATCATGTTATTTACAAAGTTTAATGCATAATATTTCACTAAACCCTAATTTGTCGTGCAAATAAAATTTGAAAAAACGGAATCTGTAAAAGACACGTTTTTGCACGGAGGATTGCGAGCAAACCGTGAGGAATTAGCTCAAATGGTTGAAAACCCACTTCCCAAATGGGCTGATTTACCCCTAACCTCAGACAGGTTTGCAAATCTATCAACCATTTGGGATAAAAATGTTTCCGAACGGGGCTGAACTTTCAGAAATTCGTTCGAGACGTTTTTTGCATAGCTAAACATACCAGACATTTGGGGATTTGATCCTATCATGACCAGTGCTCTTCACTTGTATAAATTCGACCTCCAAAGGCTGTGAGAATGGGGGGAAAGAGTTCTCTAAATAATGGAAGAATTTTCATTCTTCTCATATCTGCATTCTTCTTGCAATAATTTCTTGTTGACAAAGAAGAAGAAGGAGAAACGCTACTTCCAGATGGTTGGTAATTTTGGAGCTTGAATCAGCAGGAGATGATTTGGAGACACTCTGTCTTATTGGAGCCTATAATTTTGTTTGCAGACCTCATTAATATAGTGAAGTAATCTCATTGAATCATTTCCTGTTTATTTTTCAAATTTCTTTGACAGTGTCTGATTTATTATTTCAAAATTATCATCTATATTGTGTGATCTCTTTGCATACATAAAATAATGCACAGGTCTATTATATAGATTTCTCTTTATCTCTGATCCATGCATGAAAATATTTTATTAAGTTTATTTAATTAAAATATTTTCTTTATCAATTTATGCAAGTGATTCACAACACAATAATCATTGTTAATTTTTTAATTAGCAAAGTGGATACAAATTTACCTTGAAAAGGCTTAAGTACTTGAATGATTTTCTTTTAATTTTCATTAATGGATTGTGATTTAAGTTAATAAGTGAAACAACTAAAAGCATTTCTGTGAAAGGTTGTAATTTACTTATTTATTACACATCAAGGTTGATCTGCATAAACAAAACACTCCTTTTAGAATATATTTAACTTAGATTATATTCTCTTCTCAAATAGGATTAAGTTAACTTTGATTTACAATTTTTATACCTTGTTTCCCTGAATTGGGAAACTGATCTTATAGATCAAAAAACCCATCTACTCTTAGAGTGCCAGCAAAGACCTAATATCCGTGGAGGATCACCACACCAAACAACTCGAGGATAGAATTGCCCTTGCATAGGGTCTTTCAAAGCCTTTGGTTGTGTTTTCTTCCCCTGTTGTATTCCTTGGAACCCATTCCAGCACTTTGCATTTAACCTGCACAACCGAGGCATCAACAAGGGTTTGTATTGATAAATCTAAAGTATGGTTTTGTTGAGCTATTTAATAGACAATAGTACTTGGAATAAATACTTTTAGCATTTAGATTTTTTATAATATAGACTTTGTTTAAATATTACTTTTGTCTTATGGGATGACTAGATGTTTTCAAATTGCAAAGATGTATAAGTAAAACTTTCGAATTGTTTTCTGAAATGAAAATCCTATATGTTTTCTGCTATATGTCTTTACAGAAACTAGCTAAGATGCATGGATATTGATAACAGAACATGGAACTACTATAGTATAAGGTATAAATTTACTTATGTTGTAAAAGTAGGAAAATCATAAAAGACTTATTTGATTTGAAATATAAACTTCTATTGCTTATCAGCTCATCTTCAAGCTTAATTATACCCTTCCTGTACTAGGGTACATCGTCTTATGACGAAAGGAAAAATACAGGAAGATATTTTATTCAATCACTTACATTATCTCATTCATTAAATAGAACTGTGGAACTAATTTATCTATATCAGAATATCATTCAATAGTTCAGTTAAACTGGTGAGCAGAAAATAACATCTTTAAACAATTTAAATAGTATGTTCATGCTAGGGTATAGACAAACTTTTGTCTTAATCTGCCTACTCTATAAACTTACAAGTCCTACATAACAACATTAAATAGTTTTTCAGAAATACATAAATAGATGTAGAAATTAAAAGAAATAACAAGTAGAAACTGATAATTTTGTTAGCGTGGACAAACACCCAAAGAGGCTTATTCCTCCCAACCTTCTCTAGAAGAAGCAGACTTGCTCCCTTTGGACCCCCGAGCCTATTTATTGAACCACTAGGTAGAGGACTCTATGTAGAAGCAAGGCACTCAGGGTGTACTTCAACAATCAGTGGAGACTTGCATACACCTCAAACCTATGTACTGAGCAATAAAACTTTTCATGCAACAAAACAAGACAGACTTACACTCCAACTCAAAACATAGCTTCCCCTTATCGAATATCTTGTGTGCATACAGCAGAACCACAAGGTAAATTTTCTCGTCAGAAAAAGTTTGAGCCTCTGCTCAAATTCGATGGTTTATAAAAGATGCCTAGGTCTTTTAGTGGTCAATTTTCAATAAATGATCCTCAAGCTCCAGTTCCACATTTTAGGGAACGTGACCACAATTTAAGGGAGTTTTCCCATAACAACAACTAGTTACTGAGTTCATGATGCTGCCACTTTTCCATTGCATTCTACCCCAGATTCCATTCCACATAGTGGGTCAGTAAACACTCTTTCAACAGTCTCTTTGGGTGAGTGTCTCCTATTTTATTTTATTAAATAATAATATTATGCAATTACATTCATCCTTGGCCACTTGGCAAAATATAAAATTTTACAATAAAAGTTAAGACAATGTTTTTCCTTCAACATAAAATGCTTCAAGTATTGGGTATGTTACAAACAACCCCCACTTAAGCTCAACATCATCCTTGATGTTGCTTATTATTCATCAGAGCCTCCCTGGGACAAGATTGGATATGTTGTCTGCATATTACTTTCCAATTCCCAGGTAGCTTCATTAAGGCGAAGGTGCTTCCATTGTACGTTTACCTGCCCTATGGTACGGGTCTGGAGCATAATTTCCCTCCTGTCGAGGCTACGGTCCAGTTCCACCTGAAAATCTCCTTCAGGCTCCACCTGTATATCATTCCAATTCAGAACATGAGTAGCATCGTGCACATACTTTTTTAAATAGAAATGTGAAAAACATTATGTATTCTTAAGTTAAATGGTAGAGCCAATTGATATGCAACTAGTCCAATCCTTGATAGGACTTCGAATGGTCCACAGTGTTGGTAACCCTATATGCTAATTAATTACGAACCAACACATGGGATGCTCAATATAAATTGTCAACCCATGGAAGTCTTTTATTTCAATGGCAATACGCACAATCTATGCATAAAAATTTCAAGTAGTTGATTGAGTAAAATGGAGATAAACTATCCTACCTATCAGCTTAGACAAACTCATTCCATAAATAAAACTAATCTAACTTATACATCTAGGAATTCAGAGTACAATTACCTTCCTACAAAAATCAACCCAGCAGTTACTAATCTAAGAATAAGAATGAACTAGATTACTTTTGCAAGAAGTTAAATCCTATAATTATCAAACTACAATATTCAATCTCTACCAAACTGATTCATCTAGCAACTATTGTAACTCAATCATAATCTGCCTAATCTAATGAATTCATGAAAGATACAACAACAACCAGAATTAGAAATAAGTTTGAACTCTAATTTGATTAATATTGGAAATCCTAGAAATCATAAATGAATGAAAGGAATTGAAGTTGAGCTTGGTTGTAACAGCTAATCCTAACACACCATGCATCAATTAAACTAACCTATGCAATCAACTGCCACACCACACAGTTGCAGCTATTTAGGATGCAATGATAAATTACCAGGAAAGAATGCAATTATAAACTCTCTGTTGCAACTAACAGTAATACGCCTAATGCAATTCCACGCCACACAACAAGAAATAAATTAAACTACCCACTTAACTCAGCAATCTCTGTGAGAAGGTGAGCCCTGTCCTTCTAACAGAGACGTCATAAACTACCACAAATTAAGACACAGAAATATGAAGAACTCTGCTCTTTATTAAAGATGGTAATTCACAGTCTCATCTCTCTGTTACAGCCCGTACAAAATGATAATTAACCAACCCTAGACTCTGGAAGTCTTCCCATATTTATACATAAAAAATACACTTCGTGATCCACTAATTTCGTGCAGCAATGAAGATCTCTGATCTTCATGCTGCAGAGTTACAACTGAACTATTACATCCTTATTGAATGAGGTCATTGGACATGAAGGATGTTGTTACTCTGGTAGTGAATGGATCAATAGATTAACCAATTGGGAGGTGTCATGTATATTGCAGTAATGCTCTATTTTAGCGAAGTCCTATTACAGCTTCACATGGAAAGATGAGTTGTTCCTTTTAAGATGAGGAATTAAATCTGAAGAGTAAGAGCTGGCGCCATGTGTGATTCATCCCCAAGGCATTGTGGCTGACACACCTGTGCTTTGATCTTGACTTAATGAAATCAACACAATTTAGCATAAATCAAAGGCTATAATTCATAACCATAACAATCTTAGCCATTAAATAAATGAATCAATAATGAATTATACCTTGTCAGGATTGCGGATTGATCTGGAAGAAAGGTATGTATATGGTTTATGAAAGTAGGGTGTAACAAGGAAAAACGATATAATAAGTGTGGTAAAAAACGGGCATTTCCAGGGCCCAACATCTCCCCCTAACTATCCAATTGCATTTTCTCCTGCAACAACTTCAACTAGTCCGAATCTAAATCCAAACTGTACCTGTGAAGATTGGTAAGATTGTAGAAAAGTTCCATTGGTTCCCCATGATGCACAAATCTATAACAAGCAGCCTACTTCTCCCAGCACTACGTCTCCTCCTTTTTAGTCAAAACGTAGCTATTTCTATAGGGACTCATAGAAAGTCATATGAGGGGAAACCTGAATCTTAGTCCAAGCCACTAGGGTCCACACGTTTTCATGCACTGCACATACCCAGGCACCCTTGTTAAAGCTTGCTTAAAATTCTCAAAACAATATGGATCCCCTTCCTTTAAAGATGGGGAAGAATATAGCCATCTATACTCACTATCCTCCAGGGCATACTGTTGATTACTAGAAATTATTTGGACACAGGTAGCGATGATTCTCCCTTGCATATTTTCCAAGTGTTGAACAATCTCAGGAAACTCGAGAGACTTTGCATGCCTAGCTCTGAGTCCTATTGGAACCCGAGGTTCATTTCTAATCCATAGAGTGGAATTATCCTCATTCTTTGTGATAGTTTGGAAGGCATCTCGCCATTTTACATGGTTGATGACAAAAGAAGCAAATTCTCTCAGGTGAACATCCACAAAATGGGGCACAAGATTAGAATGAGAATCAGCATAGCAGGCTTTATCATGTAAATTTAATTCACACAACAAATTTTGCTCCTCATCATCGCATTCCAGGAATGTTTCTAAAAAATAGGATATTGTTGCTAGCTCAAATGAACTCCCTTCTTTTAATGACCTCATCTTGAATAAAGTTGTCTGTTCATAAATAAAGATAGGGTAAGAAGGGGATGGATCCCTGCAACTCAGCAATTCCTGGGAAAGAGTATACAATTGGCCCTTCTCTTGTTGCATGGACTTGAATTTCTTCAACTCTGCCAACTCTTTTTTAATGTTTTCCCACTGTATTTTCTGGAAGAACAATTCCTCATCCCATTTCTCTCTCTATTCCCTGATAGTATTTCTATGTTCATGGAGAGGGACCATCCCTTCCCTACACTGAGCAATTTACTTCTTCCATTTATCTAGCTCAAGATTTAGCGAGAAAAGATTTTTCTCCAACCATTGAATCCTTCTATCCTCCACATATTTTTCATCGTCGGAATCTAAATTAATGATGTCTTGAGATAGTAGCATTCTTACCTCATCGCCAGAAGTTCCCGCTTCCCAATTTTTTAATGGCACTGTAGTAGCCTCCTCTTCCATTGGTGTTGCAGTGACCTCTGCTTGTGTTGCAATCTCAGCAGCTAATTTTGGGGATGTTGGTTTTTTTGTGACAGAATCTTGTCTCTTCAATTCTACCTCAGCAACATCAGTTTGAGTTGCAGTCTCCACAAATATTTTTAAGGACACCAGTTCTTGTGTAGTAACGTCTTCCCCTTGTTCCTCAATATCAGCAATTTTTGTCTGAGTTGCAACTTCACTAAACACTTTTATGGATGTTGGTTCTTGTGTAATAGCACCCTGTTTGCTTATTTCTTCAAATTGCTGAGGTTGTTCTTGAATTACCTCGATAACTTCTGAAAGATGCGATTGGTCCTAGAATAGATCAGTATTTCCTAGTGGCTAGGATTGCATTGCTTGATCTTCTCCTAAATCCAGATCAGGGATTATGTCAACTTCTTTCTCGTTCCCCTTCATCAACTCCATTTATGGTGCTCTTTCTCCTTCTTTCTCTATTTGTGTAGGACTTTGCGCTACCCTTCCCAGCACTATAACCCTGTGTCCTGCTGAAAAGAATATGTCTCCACATTCTAGGCATACCATTTCTCCTTGCTCCTCATTTCCCAAAACAGGAGATGAATTTTCTAACAAATCTACAGCTTCTATTAACATATTCAAATTATTTTCTACCTGTTTCCTAGTCACTTCCTTCCATTTCTCCAACTCATCCCGAAGCATTTGCACTTCCTCCTTTAACAACTCATTTTCAAAAAGGAGATTTTCAATTTGGGGTTCGTCCACAGCAGGTTCGTGTGTGACAGCAGGTGTTTTGGGGTTTAAAATAGGAATTTATATGCCTATCCCAGTTACACATGCTGCTTCTGCTAAGGGTAATTCAATATTTGCCCCAATTGCACATGTTGTCTCTACTACTGCCACAGATCAAGTCCTTATTCTCTTCACAACTTCTTATGGCTAATCTTCACTGCATGTTGTTGCTGTTATAGCAGCTCTAGTTCTCTTATTCTTTGCTAGGGTAGATGTCTGACTTTTAAACGCTGACTTTTTTCTTCATTTTTGTGACACATGGATCTCTTCTTCAATAATGGTTCCCCTTATTTCAGGGGAGGATTCAACATCCAATACCTCTCTATTTCCTCCTTCCACTGCCTCTTCCTAATATTCTTCTTCTTGCATTGCCACTTCCGCAGTTACAGCTGCTCCAGTTTCAGCTTCCTCTGTTGCAGCTGCTAACGATGCCATTTCTGCTGCTTCTGCCACCACCCTAACTGCGATTTTAATTGGGTCTGTTTCTTCCACTATAAAATTTGTTGTTGTTGCAGCCTCTAATATTACTTCCTCAACTGTCACGGCTTCCATCACCACTTCCTCAGTGACAGGGTTCACTGCTGTCACAGCTTCCCCCATATCTATTTCTTCTTCCCCTTCATTTAGGTTTCCTGATACCCCATCTGTAATAGGGTTTTATGTTGTCGCAGCTTCCCCTATGTCTATTTCTTCTTCCCCTTCATTTAGGCTTCCTTATACCCCATCTGTAACAGGGTTCGTTGCTATAGCAGCTGCCCCTATGTCTATTTCTTCTTCCCCTTCATTTAGATTCCCATCCTCCCCCCAACTACATTTGAGGGGCTCTGGTCCTCCTCTCCTTCTTCAATACACCCTAATTCTAATGCAGGTTCTCTAATTACACCGGCCTCAACAAGAAATTGAGCCCAAGTCAAATTCTGATGTGCAAGGGCCCTCAAGATTAGCAATTTAATCAGGCCATGATTGGTAAGGGAGTAAACTAGGTGTCGGGTTGTTCTTGCATACCCAGCCATGTTTTGTAGGGTCTTAAAGAGATAAAACGACATATTAAAAATATTACCATGGCATAGGTTAGATAATAGAGGAAATTCGGAGAAATAGACAGTTTGCTACCTACAGTCACAGGAGATATATTTCTTCAGGAAGACTCCCACTTCATCCCAGGGCTGAGGTAATGATGCCAATGCTATTATGTGGCCTTTAGGACAAACATTCTCCCCGACTGCAAGAAATTCCCTTATTGCAGTTCCATTCATTTTTTGTCCAAACAATTTCTTCCCAACCTAGGGTAAACCAGTGACCTGTGATATGATGGCATCTTTAACTTCTATGCGTAATCCCTTGAACTTAGAGTGAGTATCAGTTAAATTAAGAAAAAACTGCAATGTCGTTTCGGTGTGAAAACCGCTTAAACGTTGAAAATAATCAGTCCACCCAGCCGCAGCAAAAATGGAAAAAACTTCTACGTTGGCAGGCAGAGGTTCTATATTCTCAAGTTCATAACGGACTAGGTTACCCATATCAACCTCCCTTCATAATTCAAACAACAAATACAGTGATTATAAGTTTAGACATGGAAGTTTCAACGTATGGACATTCATGGAATAGCCAGAATTTGAAATTGGGTATTTTAGGAAAGATGGCACAGTTTTCAACCCGCAGTAAGATGATACAGATAAGGAAAAATGCCATAATTTGGGCGTTTTGGTACAAATCAAGTAAGGTGACAGTCATGAAATAGATATGGTTGTTAATCCTGACACATTCTTTGGTGGTTAAGTGTGTACACCTTGCTGACGGGGACAAAAGACAAGGCGTGCTCATCATTGCCACTTTTAATTTTATGCTTAATCATGTAAAAGGTCAGAATTCATACCTTCGCGTTATAAGCTTAGCCTTAAATTGCCACCATAACTCGACTTTGTCATCACTTCCATTAAGAGATCATAAATGCGCATGTGCTTAGATGAGTTGGCCACTTCCAACTAGGATGATAAGTACATCGATGCTAACAGATAGGCAAGATGGCCCAATAATTTTCTTCGTGTTTGGTAGATTGCGATTGGAACTGTGGAATCATCATTTAAACTAGATCCTGGTCAAATCATTAGTGCCAATATTGTTCTAAGAGGCAGACGATCTAGTGGAGTTGCAGTTGATGAATAAGAGGAATCTGATGGGATTATGACTAGGAAATCAAGAAAATAAGCCAGATACAGTGGAGTTGCAGCTGCAGACTTGCAGACTTATGAAGACTTTGGTAGAGTTCAGCGAAAATGGTGGAGTCATAGCTGCGGGACTTATGACAATTTAGCAGAGTTTGGGAAAAAAAATATGGCGTATTCACAGCTGCGAAACTTTGGAAGAATGGTCAAAAGTAGTGGAGTCGCAGCTGTTGGAAAAAGGTGAAATGAACGAAAAATAGCAGAGTCACAGCTACGAAACTTGGAAGAATGGGAAAAAGTAGTGGATTCGCAACTGCTGGAGAAAGGCGAAATGAATGGAAATAGCGGAGTTACATCTGCGAAAATTGGCAGAAGGGAAAAAGTAGTGGAGTCGCAACTGCTAGAAAAATGGAGTAACAGGCGGATTTTCAGCTGGCTACTGAAAGTTGACGAATCATCCATCTTCTTCAAAGAGATTATTCGATCAGGAAAGAAAGATAAGGTTCCTGCAATCGTCTGGCCTAGTCACGATCGCTGCTCTTCAAATCAATTCCTGTACACAATTCTTCAAAACAACCCCGGTCAAGCATAAAGAAATAAAATAAAATAAAGAAAAGAAAACTAATTATTTATGTACAAATTATGTGTGGAAATTGCAGTTCTTAAAAATTCACAGGGGCTGAGAAAAATCCCTACCCTAGCGTTAACTGATAATCTGGATCAGCTGCAACATCTGAAATGAAGGCATTCTTTGAGATCATTTTGTGATACAATCGCAGTCAATGACCATTTGGAAATAATGGTGTCTTTTTCTCCATCAATGGTGATCAACCAAACTTTTCCATTATCAAATACTCGATCTATCTAATAAGGTCCCAACCAACGAGTGCGCAATTTTCCTTTGAAATCCCTCTTAAACCATGAATCATATAACAGAGCCCAGTCTCCTTCTCAAAAGACTTTATTTTTTATATATCTATCGTTCCATTTAGAGCGTTGTTGTTGGATTAAAGGTATATGATGCACTACGGATGTGTGCTTCTCATCCAATTCATTAGGTTGATTCAGTCGGTTCCTCTGTGCTTCTGATAAATCAAGGTTTGCTTCTACAACTATCTTCAAAGTTCTGATTTCAAATTCAATAGGGAAGACAACATTTTTTCCATACACCAATTCATATGGGGAAAAACCAGTGGCATTACGCCATGTAGTGCGATAGGCCCATAGTGCCTCTAGAAGTCTCTCAGCCCAATCTGTATGATGGCTTTTCATTATTTTTTTCAAAATAGCCTCGATGACCTTGTTTGTACTTTCCACTTGGCCATTTTCCTGTGGATGATATGGCGAGGTTATTTTGTGCTGAATGTGAAACTTCTGTAACAGGGATTCCATTTTGTGAGACACAAACTATGGTCCACCATCTGTAACGATTTCCTTGGGTACTCCAAATCGAGTAAAACTCTCATCATATAGGAAATCAATTACCGCCTGGTCATTAGCTTTGACCAAGGCTACATCTTCCACCCATTTGGTCATGTAATCCGTGCAAACCAAGATGTGAACTTTATGTTTTGAGGGAAGGTTGATAGGCCCTACGAAATCTAGATCCCATCTGTCAAAAGGTTCAACCACAAGCTATGGCTGAAGAGGCATTTCAACTAATTTGTTGGGCTAGCCCATCCTCTGGCAGCTATCGCATGCCTGAACATACTTCTTTGCATCCCTAGACAATGTAGGCCAGAAATAAACCATCCTTAAAACATTATGACCTGTCCTTTTGTCAGCAAAGTGTCCCCCATAGGTCTCATCATGACAAGCTTTCAGGATACTGAAGATTGCATCTTCTCTTACACATCTTCTGATTTCTAAGTCAAGCCCTATGTAGAAAATATTTCCATCGATCTAGCAATACCTAGCACTCTGTTGTATGATCTTTCTTTTTTCTCTCTTCGATAGATATGTCGGAAGCTTACCTGCAGCCAAAAGTTTAGCAATATCCGCATACCACGGGGAATGAGTTGATACTGCAAACAAATGTTCATCAGGGAAGGAATCTTCAACTGGTAGATTGTCATCATTGTTAGTAAGTCGAGATAAAAAATCTGCAACAACCTTTTCCTTCCCTGGTCTATCAATAATTGTGATGTCAAATTCCTGTAACAGTATCACCCATCTAGTAACTCTAGCATTCATGATTGGTTTATTCATTAAATATTTGATGGTAGAATGATCAGTGTGCACAAAAGTGGAGTATCCAGTAATGTAGTGTCTAAATTTTTTGATGGCATAAACTATGGAAAGGAATTCTTTCTCTGTGACAACATAGTTTAGTTCAGCAGGGGATAAGTTCTTGCTAACGTTAAATTGCATATGGGGCATGACCTTCTTGTTGTCCTAAAACTGCTCCAAAGGCAGTGTCTAAAGAATCTGAAGGGATATGAAAAGGTAGATCCCAGTTGGGCCCTTGTAAGATGGGTTCTATAGACAGCCTTTTCTTAAGTTCAGTAAACATTTTTTGGCATGCATCATTCCAAACAAACTGTGCATCCTCCATTAGCAAAGTGAACAAAGGAGAAGATAGTTTGGAAAAAATTTCTATGAACCTTATGTAATAGCCAGCATGCCCTAAGAAGCTACAACATCTTTGTGTGTTCCAGGAGTTGGTATATTTTCAATTACCTAAATTTTGGATGGGTCTACCTGGATACCATCAGAAGAGATAAAGTGCCCCAAAACTGTGCCTTCTCTCATCATCATATGGCACTTCTCAGTGCTTAAAGATAGTTGGCTTTGTTCACAGCGTTTCAAAACCTTTTCTAAAATTTTCAATGCTTCTTCATAACTACTACCGTATGGAGTGAAGTCGTCCATAAAAAGTTCCATGCAGTCATTTACCATCTCTGAAAAGATATTAATCACTGCTCTTTGAAATGTGGTTGGTGCATTGTACAACCCAAAAGGTACTACCCTGTATGCAAAGGTGCCCCAAAGATAGGTGAAAGTGGTTTTGTCTTGGTCTTCTCGCGCAATCTAGATTTGGTTATATCCACTAAATCCATCCAGAAAGGAAAAATACTTCTTCCTAGACAAGGTATCAAGGACATGATCAATAAAAGGTAGGGGAAAGTGGTCTTTCTACATTGCTTTGTTCAATTCTCTGTAATCCACGCAGACCCTCCATTTCCCATTCTTTTTTGGCACAATCACGTGTGGAGAGACCCACTCGCTTTCTGAAATTGGGTATATAAACCCTGCTTCCAAAATTTTTTGGATTTCCTCTTTCACTACATCCCTTAGGTTCAAGTTCATCCTTCGTTGTGGTTGACACACTAGCTTGGAGTCGCTCTTAATATAAATGTGATGGGTACACAGATTAGAAGGAATACCCTTCATGTCTGTGTACTCCCAAGCGAAATCTCCTTTATGTTGTTTCAGCAAAGTGATCAGCTGTTCCTGTTCATTGGGCACAAGGTTTGGATAGATGTTCAATGTTTTCCCTGGCTCAATTTCTACTGGGACACTTTTTGAATTTTTAAGTACTGGAATTATACTATCATGACTGACTAGAGTTTCTTCCGTAAGATTCTCTTGTTCTTTCTCATCTAATGTACTATCCAGAATCTAGTAAACATGTTTATTGACGGACATGGGCTCACTGATGAAATTGTTAATGGCATCATCCTCTGTTTCATCCTTAAAAGTTAAGGCTCTTCCTATCGTTAATAATGTTTGAACACCTTCCTCCTCCTCCAAATCCACCCAAAGTGGAGTTTCAGCTTCTGTGCTTGGTCGGGATGGATGGTATAGAGTAAGGATTTTGATTTTAGTCCCATCTGAGATAGTCATGGATCCTGACCGACAGCTGATACAAGCATCCATTGTGGCTAAACAAGGTCTTCCCAGGATCAACGAGTTTCCCCCCAACTGAGACTTCAGTTGTAGCACCATGAAGTCTACAAGGTATTCCCACGAGTCAACAAAGATCACTAGGTCATCCAGGATTCCCTCGGGCTTGATTGTTGATATGTCAGCAAGTTCTAAAATGTTAGGAGTTGGCCGAATATTAGTGATTCCATTTTTCTTCACAGTTTCTATGGTCATAACATTAATAGCCGCACCTAAGTCTACCAATACACTGGGGATTTGTGTATTTCCTATGTGAAATGTAACAATAGGATTTCCAAGGTCATCATATTTTTCCACATGGGTCTTCCCCATTATTAATTCAGAAAGATTTCCCAATACATGGACAATGGGAGGATCCCTAGGCTTTCCTCCTGGTTTCTTGACGCATAAATCTCTAACAGTCTTAGCATAAATGGGCACGTCATGGAGGGCTTGTAACAGCGTGATTTTCACATACAATTTCTTCAATTCTTCTAAGAGATTGAATCGGGGTTGTTCCACTGTTTTCTGCAAGGCCAATTGTTGGCTTATCATAGGCTGACCCAAAGGGTTTCCAATAAATACCCAGGTTCTTCATGGTTTCCCCTTGACCAACAAAACCCCTTCGCACCGACCCTTTCGGCAACAACCTGTGAGCAGGTTGAGGTCTCACCCGAGGTGTATCTATCGGGTACTGCGGAATCAGGTTTCCACAGTAGGTGATGAGTTGTTGAAGTTGACGTACTATGCAGCACGACACAGGACATGTGTTGCGGGGTGGAACTGCGCGGCGATAGAAGACACTGCGGTCCGCACCTCTGAATTCTACTTCCACGGAATTACTTTGTCACTGCGGCCAACGTGGTTCACACTAAGGCTTGGAATACGTGCAGTTAGCTAAAGTACTGAAGTTATTAAAAATCAATCATTCATCCATTCATTCGGAGAGTTCAATTCTCAACCATGTGCTGCAAAGACGGTCCAACTACCATGCACTCTTCCTACCACATAATGTGGAAGTGTTTAAACAATATCTAACACTTAGCCGAATAACTTATTCATTACTCCTTCATAAGTAGAGGACAAACATTCACCATTCATCTATTCATGCAGAACTTAACATATTATTTCCATATTCTCCTGATGGAAAATACATATAAAAGTCCTATCACAACAATATGCAAGGGAAAATTCAGACATTCATTCACAGGAAACAAATAAATGCACAATATACAACACAATCACACTGCACAGTATTTAACGTGGTTCACTCCCCTAGGTGGGAAGCTACGTCCACAAGAATTGTTGTTATATATATATATATATTGGGAAGGGCACAACAATTCTTAGTCTGCACGATCAGCTGCAGACTCTCTTCTCTCTTAGATATATCCCTGCGCACTCGGCTGCAGAGTCTTTACAATATCTTTTCTCAGAAAGATTTTAAAATGCTCAATACTAAACTTCTAACAGCACCTAACACAACAACCCTTTCCCATACAAAAATGCCTCCTTCAAATAGATCATGCCCATAGGTCATGTCTTTACAATGCTAAAGGCTGAAACCCTTAGGGTTTTCAAAAATTCTATGTTTTCTCTAAACCAAACTGTTGGCCTCTGGTAGCGAGTGCTCCATCGTGGCGGTCCTCCATGCCTTCATCCTATCGCTATCGGCCTTTCTGTTGAGCACATGCCAATAGATCACTTTCCTCGAGCCACTCTTCCTCTAACAACCTCGTACACCTAGCTCAGCTCCCAGTCACTTTCATCAAACCGTTCTTCCTCTAACGACCTTGTACACCTGGCCATCGCTTGGCCTCCCTGAAGCATATTTGCTAAAACTAGACCACCGACGGTCTAACTGGTACCCGTTCACATCCTCCGTCCAACACTCTACTTTTTCGGCTCCACGTGGAATGGTTACTTCGCAGTACTGCTTCCTCGTAGCACTGATCTTCATAGCACCCTTCGAAGTACTGCCAAAATTTGGTTTCTATGCACAACTTTGCAGCATCCCCAACACTTGCACAAAGTTGTATTAAATCCCAAATTTGCCCCAAATGATTCCAAATCTTCTGAGAAGGTATATGAATGATATTAGAACATAAATATGTGTTTTAGGGATGCCTTTGGACCTTTAAAATACTTCTGCAAATCCTCTTTCAATTCTGTTCAATGTAGGTAAATTTACTAGTGATTTCCCTTTGACTAGCATTGGTCTCTAGGTCCCAATTTGACTCCAAATGCCTTCAAATCTTCAAGGAAGGTGTATGAATGATATTAGGACTTGAATATGATGTTCAGGGATGACATATGGCCACCAAAATACCTCTTCAAACTCTCTTAATATTCTGAACCAAGTATGCAATCTTATTAGTAATTTGGGGTTCAAATCCCCCTGGGGTAAGTACTGAAAATGGCTTCCCAAATGCCTCCAAACCCACTCAAATTTATGAACATAGGTGGGGAATGTATTAATGATTTTATTAAGGTATCATGTGCACCACTAATTGATTATTATATATGTTGAAACCCTCTCCCATTCAACTGCAAAAATCACCAATTCGGCCCTTGGGGAAATGGCACTATTTCTTCTCCCAATGCAATTAAGCTGAGTAAAAATACTTCAAATTCTCAAGTACAGCACATGAAACTTGTAAAATACATTCATGGCAGTCCATTAATCACAAATTCATCAGAGAATCATCCATTCATTCGAAATCATTAGCATTACATTGATTCACAACAAGGTAGTGGGGAAATGGCACTGTCCTTTCATTAAAATTGAGATTTATACATTTCTACTTGGAATTTCGACCCTAAAATTTCTGGATATGAATAACAGAGTATTTACTTCATATTACAAAATAAATGGAGCATTAGAACCTCTCCCAAAGAGTACAATAGCTCACCAAAAGCGCCCTCCCTCAAGGATCAAGAATATGCCATCAAAACTGGAAATGGTTGAAGGAGTGAGATGCAATAGAAGAAACCATGAGCTTCCCTGTAGCTTACACCTGCAAAAAAATACTCCATTAAATCTCCAAATGAAAGGTCTGAATGGCCTTTCCAATTTCCAACTTGGATGGGAATCTTTCACCCTTGAAATTGGCCAAGGCAAGCAACTAGTCATCCAATAGCTCTCCCTCTTCACAAATGCAATTGCAAATTCTACAAATGATCAAAAGTTGGTTTCATTCTTTGTTATTGACATTTATAAATTTATAGTGTCCTCCATGGGTCGAATTCCTTCCAAGAGACTCATGCCAACTCAAGTTGGGAAGAGATTCCAAAGAACGCCACTTGTACAACAATTCCTAGTCTCCCACTTCCACCAAATCACATGTGGAAGCATCTTAGCTTCCCTAACACCCTTGAGCGCCCTCTTGGAGCCTATTTTTATCCCTAACATGTCATATATGTCATATGTCAACCTTCGGGTCTGATTTGTGTCATAGGTGTCATAGAATCTTCATCATTGTTGTCATAGAGCTAGGGAATCTAGCCCAAGTGTCTCACTAGCTCCAAATTGCCTCTTCCTCTTCCATGGGAGTTACTCTTCCTCTATATTTCCACCCTGGATGAGTCATTCCATGAATAATACCTTTTGGACTCCCCCAAGTATGTTACCATTCACCTTGAATTCGAATTGGTGAGAGAATGATGCCAAGTGTAGTGGGGAAATCTAGCCATATGTGGGTCACACTTCCTCCATGTGTCTTCATGATCAAATGCCACTTTGATTTTCACTTGCATATATTTATTTATCTCCTTTATTAAATATTTATGCCATTATAATATTCAAACATAATTTATTATCCCCATTATTCCAAATCCCAAATCTTCCACCCCAAACCTAGGAAACTAGTAATTTTCCTCCTTGGCAATTATTTGACCTTTAGCATCAATTTGACAAACTCTAATGAATAGGGCCAATGTGATTAGGCCATTGTGACCCAATGCCAAATTTGGGACATGAAAAATCCTCCCTTCCCAATATTTCTTTTCCTCAAGCAATTTTAAACATGGGTGTTGAAGAACTTGCTTTATGTATAATTCTTTGAAGTTGCCATTGAATTGCCCAACCTTGAGTCTTTGAGTATCCATGAAGATTTTAGAGAGGAACCACCATGATTGTTGCTGCACTACTCCAATAAAAATCACTTTATTAAGTGGGAAATCCATCTCCCATACTGCTTGTTTCCCAAAAAAATTGAAACCAATGAGACAAAAATGATCCCAGGCTCCCATTGCTTGTAATGCACCCCAACAATTAAAAGTTCTCTCCAACCAATACCATCAGATATATTCCTGGATTCCATTTTCTTGTATGCATTCTTCCAAACATCATGAGTACAAAATATATATCATCAAAGTACATAACAACATAATGAAAATGTACATCAAGGAGATGCTTCATCAAAGAGTCATTAAAGTGTTTATACCTCCAAGCATGTAGACCACCATTTTCCAAGTGCATACAATCTTCAAGTGACCCATCAAATCTGCTCCAATGACATAGGTGAGGATCCCATGTCCGATAGTGCTGCTCCAAAATAATGTGATATGCATCAAAATATTCAGCCATGCATTCCTTCATCCAAGAAGTGAAAGAAGAATGTCCAGAAAAATCTGAACCAAATAATGAGCAGGAAAAACAAGGAGACTTCAAAGGACTCAAAGAAGTCTCATCCATACATCCATGAGGATATGTATCATCATAAGGTAAAGCAATATGCTTCTGCAATTCTAAGTAATGAGGTGCTCTATTCATGTCATCATCAAAAGGAGAGGTAGGAGTTTCATACCGCTCATGTGGCACCACTAGAAAAAAACTTTCACCCAATTTTCATCTTAAAGTGATGTGGCTGGAAAAGAAGTGTGGGGTGAGGAATTATGAACCAACTTTAATTCTTTACAACTCTTACCCATTGAAATATTTCATTCATCTTCTCCATAATTGGTTGGTCCAACTATTGTGAGATCATGTACCTCTTCCAAGGCTTTACAACTCTCTCCATGAGGCAACTCATAATCCCTTTGAATAAGGACACGTGCTTGTCCTTCTTCTTGTTTTAGTGTAGCATCTTCAAGAACCTGCATATCAACATGTACCTCATGTTCCACAATTACATTAGGTTCCTCTTTTGTGACATAAATTATTTCATCCTTTTCCTTGAAAAGAGAACCATTGCTCATTATTTTTTCCGAGTTGCTTCCAAGTTCACTAAGCAACGATTTGAACTCTTGAAAGAAATGCCTCCACTTGTCTTCAAAGGATGGTTTAAGTAATTTTCTAAACTCCTCATTCTCCTCTAAGGTTCCTTTCTCATCCTTACTCATGGTGACCAATGAATGCACTTCTTCTCCTACTTCTTCCCTTTCACCAAAGTACATTCAGTTTCAGTTTATAAGGGTGGTGGCTTATTTCTTTGACTCTTGGTATTCATTAATTTTCTACCACATCAGGTTCCAAGACCATGCTTTGATACCACTATAATGTCCCTTGTTAGGAATTTTATTAAAATGGCAATTTTTTACTTTTTTTCCTAGTTAGACCTTTGACTAGTTTTGATCTCTAGGTCCCAAATTTGCCCCAAATGATCCCAAATATTCTGAGAAGGTATATGAATGATATTAGAAAATAAATATGTGTTTCGAGGATGCCTTTGGACCTTTAAAATACTTCTGCAAATCCTCTTTCAATTCTGGTCAATGTAGGTAACTTTACTAGTGATTTCCCTTTGACTAGTATTGGTCTCTAGGTCCCAAATTGACTCCAAATGCCTTCAAATATTCAATTAAGGTGTATGAATTATATTATGAATTGAATATGATGTTCAGGGATTACATATGGACACCAAAAGGCCTCTTCAAACTCTCTTAAGATTCTGGACCAAGTATGCAATTTTACTAGTAATTTGGGGTTCAAATCCCCCTGGGGTAAGTACTGAAAATGGCTTCCCAAATCCCTCCAAACCCACTCAAATTTCTGAAAAGAGGTGGTTAATTTATTAATGATTTTATTAAGGTCTAATTTGCACCATTAATTGATTATTATATATGTTCCAACCCTCTCCCATTCAACTGCAAAAATCACCAATTCGACCCTTGGGGAAATGGCACTATTTCTTCTCCCAATGCAATTAAACTAAGTAAAAATACTTCAAATGCTCAAGTAGAGTACATGAAACTTGTAAAATAAATCCATGGAAGTACATTAATCACAAATACATCATAGAATCATCCATTCATTCGAAATCATTAGCATTACATTGATTCACAACAAGGTAGTGGAGAAATGGCACTGTCCTTTCATTAAACTTGAGATTTATACATTTCTACTTGGCATTTCGACCTGAAACTTTCCGGAGATGAATAAAAGAGTATTTAATTCATATTAAAAAATAAATGGGGCATTAGAATCTCCCCCAAAGAATACAATAGCTCACCAAAAATGCCCTCCCTCGAGGATCAAGAATATGCCATCAAAACTGGAAATGGTTGAAGGAGTGAGCTGCAATAGAAGAAACCATGAGCTTCCCTATAGATTACACCTAAAAAATAAAGACTCCATTAAAGCTCCAAATGAAAGGTCTGAATGGCCTTTCCAATTGCCAACTTGGATGGGAATCTTTCACCCTCGAAATTGGCTAAGGCAAGCAACTAGTCATCCACTGGCTCTCCCTCTTCACAAATGCAAATCCAAATTCTAGAAATGATCAAAAGCTGGTTTCATTCTTTGTTATTGACATTTATAAAGTTCTAATGTCCTCCATGGGTCGAATTCCTTCCAAGAGACTCATGCCAACGCAAGTTGGGAAGAGATTCCAAAGAACGCCACTTGTACAACAATTCCTAGTCTCCCACTTCCACCAAATCACATGTGGAAGCATCTTAGTTTCCCTAACACCCTTGAGCGCCATCTTGGAGACTATTTTTAGCCCTGACATGTCATAGATATCATATATCACCCTTTAGGTCTGATTTGTGTCATAGGTGTCATAGCATCTTCATCATTGTTGTCATAGAGCTAGGGAATCTAGCCCAAGTGTCTCACTAGCTCCAAATTGCCTCTTCCTCTTCCATGGGAGTTACTCTTCCTCTATATTTCGACCTTGGATGAGTCATGCCATGAATAATACCTTTTGGACTCCCCCAAGTATGTTACCATTCACCTTGAATTCGAATTGGTGAGAGAATGATGCCGAGTGTAGTGGGGAAATCTAGCCATATGTGGGCCCCATTTCCTCCATGTGTCTTCATGATCAAATGCCACTTTGATTTTCACTTGTATATATTTATTTAGCTTTTTTATTAAATATTTATGTCATTCTAATGTTCAAATATAATTTATTATCCCCATTATTCCAAATCCCAGAGCTTCCACCCCAAACCTAGGAAACTAGTAATTTTCCTCCTTGGCAATTATTTGACCTTTAGCATCAATTTGACAAACTCTAATGAATAGGGCCAATGTGATTACGCCATTGTGACCCAATGCCAAATTTGGGACATGACAGTTTGTCTTCAATCTGCTACGATATTGCAACGGCATCCTGCAATAGTGGTTGGGACTGATCATCCATCGCAGTCTCTTTTTCCCTTAATGCTTGTACCTCCTTCTTCAAGTTGGTTATTTCCCTGTATTTTGGAAGCCTATCTATGGCTAGCAGGGCCTTAACTTCTGTATCTAGATTCTCCATTGCAGCCTGCTTTTCTTTGACTGCAGTCTTTACTTGTAGTAGCCCTGGATCCTCTTTGAGGGAAGTGAATGCCTTCGAAGCTGGAGTCACTAAATCTTGGCACTTAGCCACGTCCATTGCAATATTTTGCACTGTGGCCTTTACTGCTTTCTCCCTCAACTGTTGCTCAGTTAATGGTATATATGGATTGATTTGTTCCTTCAGGGTGTTAATATCAGCTTCATGAAGAACCTTCGTGTCATGTATTTATGTCTTGAGAGATTTCACCATATCTCCCATTCTCAGAAGGGTGTCTGGAGGATCACTCTGGGATTCCAATTCTTCAATGCCATTTGCGACAGCAGTAATAGTAGCCTCCAATCACGGTCGATGGTCCTCTTAATTGTGTAGTTGCATACGTGTGCGCAACCTAGACTCCACGAGCTACCTATTTACGGCTTGCATCTCAGCTTGTGACTTCATCGAATCAACGGTCCTTTCATGCATTTCATCTACGACCTGCAGGTGCAAAAAGTGCAAGCTATGTAATGGAATCTTGGCTAGGTCGAGCTCTACCCGCTCGACACCCTTTGTATCCATAGTCACCTATTCTGAAACTGGAAGCGTTATGATCATCGGGTCCAAATGATCGAGCCGAGTCTTCGCTGGCAGCATTATGGCTAGCTACGGTGGTGTTTGCTGCGAGGTTCCTCCCGACCTCCCTTCTGATACTGTGTCGCACGACAAATGTAGTATTTTATGGACATCGTCCATCTTCTGCATGAGTCCTTACAGTGCGAGCCAATTCTTTTGCAGGTCATCTGTATGGCCTTGTCCTTTTTCTCTTTTCCTGTCATCATCTCTTCCATCTGCTCTGTGACTTTTTCGGTAATCATGTAGAAATATTCCTCATTAAGTACTGTTTCAAATGACTCTTGGTTGCTTTCATCTTCTTCCGCGCCTTGGCTTTGTCGAGCTTTCAGGTTCCTTCCTTTTTCCTTTTTCCTCAGTGATTAGGCATGGCTACGGAATTGGTTCATCTTCCTCTGAATCGGTTGGAACATCCATGACCTCGACACGGAACTCTGGTGGCCAGTCCCTCATGAGGATTTCAATGTCCTCCTCGTACATATGGTAATTACCCGCATACCATTCCGGCTTCTTCATCTTTTCTTTGGGTGAGATAAAAATACAACGCATGTCCGCCTGAAAATTGATAACATAAATGTATCTTGACGTTACCTGCTTTGTAATGCGCAATGTATGGGTGATCGCTCGCCCATCTTGGTGTAATACTGGTAGAATACTTCAGTTGTCGCGTGTTGTCGCTCTGCATTCAAATTTTCCCAAAGGTTGGCATATCAAACTCCTCTGGGATCATTGGTGTCTGCAATTACTCCGACATAGTCCTTCGACTCCTTCCATCCAACAAAGGTGATCAGGATGATCAGCCATGTGAATTGGAATTTACCTCCATTCTCCTGGGTGTCATTGAGTTCATCCAGGAACTCATTGAGAAGGTACTGACACCAATTGAACTCGGTTCCTTCAACTACTACGGCACCAAGTACTACTGCACCCACAAGCACCTCCGAGGGCCTGGCTGTTCTTAGGATTTTTTCGGCCAGCAACTGTGTAACAAACTTTGTCGCTCTATCTTCAATTTCTTCTGTCGAAAAACCTCTTTTACCTTTCACCAATGCACGGCTTTTCTTCATCTTCACAACAGCTTCTTTTTCCTTACTCTTCTTGTCGCGCTTGCTTAGTCCTGTGATATGGTGGATTAAGTCGATGGTCAAATCAACATTTCTGTCTAGCCATAGCTATCCCTGATGGATTCGCGCCATCAATGTGCGAACCACCACATTGACTTCTGTTGAATGATCAAAATGGGGTAATCTTAGCAGGTTTAGTAATCCTGACTGGACTACTGGTGTCAGCCAACTTTCGGCAACCAAGTTAAGTATTCCTTTAGCATCTTTCTTCTAGCACATGTACTGGTCAGGCTGGAATTGTGGGAACTTGAGATCATGGGGTTCTTCCTTCTGCACTCCCAAGAGGTCATAGTCTTCCCACTTACACTCTGGGATCTTTCCTAACAAGTTCTAGGCAACTTCTACGTGTTTAGAGATTGGCGACAAGGTGATTTCATAGTGGGCATTCTTGACTAGTTTATAGACTGGGGCATCCCGTGCCCATGGTGATATGTACTCTGGTGTAAGCTTTAAAGGTATCTCCTTCTGAAATACCGGTGACCGTGATACCGCCGACATAGGCATGGTGCTCTTTGTTCGCGGCCCGACTATATATTTCCCCCTATCCTGCATGTCTGGGTTGTGTCTAGGTGACCTTCGAGATGCTTGACCTGATTCCAATGTAACCTTCTTGGCAGGGGTTTTCATTAACTCTTCAATCCCTCCATGTTGAAAGACTCTGACCGTTTCTTGGATTGTGAACTCTTCTTCTCTATATTAGCACTCGGACATTCAGTGGCCAGAGTAGGCAAATGTTACAGACAAGTTACTAAGGATTTCTAACACAGGAGTGAGCGCAAGAAAATTCTAAGTGTTTGGTAACACCCACGAGTCCTTATGTGGTATTACTTATAGGAACAAGTGAGTCCTCTCGTGCCTTCTAATGTCTAGATGAGCATTAAATGTGGTGTCCATTGGCCAAAGTGAACAGATCCTTCAGTCCCTTTCTTCGTCAGCATGTTCAGAACGGCTATATTTGAGTTAAATGCTCAAGCGATTGTCGGCAACGGTCACATAACGATTATTTTTCTCACGGCCAGTGTAACAACTATTTTTGTGAGAGCTGCACCGAGCTTTGTGGCAAGCCATCTTTGATCCTATGCAGTTACTTCGCAGTGTCGATGTTTCATCTATGTAGCTCCCCTTTTTCTTCTTCTTTTTTTTTTTTCGCAGCTTCAGCAGTGCTACGCGGGACATACATTGTCCTACTTATCGTACATGTAGAGACTCCTTTTCATTTCCAGTGTCCAATTCCAACTATACTTGACACTTAGAAATTTATCCCTCTACTTATCATTCAGGATTCTGCGAAGCAGGACTATCGTGGTACAACTTTAGTCTACTCCCATTTATCAAACTTGGTAAAGAATCGCCAACTAAGGTGGCTAATTGGACTGCACCAGTGTTAGTAACATGTATCACAGTATATGGAACAAGCCAATGCATCTTAAATTTACCAGAGAACTTCATAAATTTTCTATCATACAGGAGGACTAGGTCACCTACCTGAAATGACTTGTTCTTTATATAGCGATCATGCCATGCTTTCTCACGGTCTTTTTGCACTTGTTGGTGAAAGCCTACGATGAAGCGGTCTTCCTCCAATCCAACCAAGTGTAGCAATATTTCTTCTAAGGTTGCGCTATCTGCCATCCCTGTAAATGCAGCGATTCTCAAGCTGGGGATAATATAATCCATTGGCATTATAGTCTCATGTCCATAAGCCAACCGAAAGGGTGTGTGTCCTGTCAATTTCTTGCAAGTGGTCCTATATTCCCATAACACAGATGAGATGTGCAGATCCCAGTCATCTCTATTCACATTGCAGATCTTAGTGAGCGCATTCTTGAGTATTTTATTGAAATCCTCAACAGTGCCATTCACCTATGGATGATATGGGGTGCTGCGCTGATGATGGATGTAGAATTCCTCTGTGAGAGCTTCGATAGTTCTATTCAAAGAGTGAGTGCCTTGATCGCTCATCAAAATCTTCGGACATCCAAATCATGAAAGTATATATTCAAAAATGAACTGCGCAGCAATATCGGTTTTGCATTTCTTTACTGGTTTTGCTTCTGCCCATCTGGTGAGGTAATCAATAGCAGTAATGATGTACCTTGCACTAGTTCTTTTCCCTGGTGGTTTTATGGGACCCACGAATTCAATGGCCCACTTTTCAAATTCCTATAAGGTCAACTAAGGATTCAGTGGCATTTCATCTCTGCGCGAAGTTTTTCCTGTCCTCTAACAGACATCACAGTTCCAATAGTATTTGTTAGAGTCTTTATGGATCGTAGGCCACCATAGCCCTGCGCGTAGTATCTTCTGCGCAGTATCCCTTCCTGTAGAGTGTCCTCCTACAATCCCTAAATGTGCATCTGCTAATATGAATGGTTTCTCATGGCCTAGTATGCATCTACGCAACACTTCATCCGGTCCGAGTTTGTATAGTTGGCCTACAATAATAGTGAAGTCTGCGGTGCGCACTACCAGTTGCTGCTTCTGCTGGATGGAAAGCTTTGAGGTGCTAATCCTATTGTAAAGAAATCAATAATATCCTGATAATAATCATCAGCAACCTATATAGAAAATAACTATGCATCAGGAAGATTGTCTTCAATGTTTGTCAGATCTTCTCCTGACTCAATTCTAGAAAGGTGATCAGGCCCCAAGTTCAGCCTTCCTGGCTTGACAACAATCTCAAAATCATATTCCTGGAATAGCAACAATCATCTGCATATGCGCCCCCCTAACACTGGTTTATTGACCAAGTATTTCAAAGCGGAATGGTCAGTAAAAATGAGGAAGTGTGCACCAAGCAAGTAGTGTCTGAATTTTTGCAATGTGTATACCATCGCAAGACCTTCCCCCTCAGTAGTAGTGTAATTTGTTTCCACTGTGGAGAGCTTCCTACTTGAAAATGTGATGGGATGGTCAATACCTCCTTTTCCTGGCTGAGCTAATACAACTCCCAGGGCAATGCATGATGCGTCAACATGTACATGGAATGGCTTTGCCCAGTCTGGAAAGACTAGGATCGACATAGTAACCATCTTCTCCTTTAGTGTATCAAAACCCTGCTCGCACTCTGCATTCCAAATGAACGGCACATCTTTCTTTAGCAGCTTCTCCATCGCTACGGTTATCTATGCGTAGCCCTTTATGAATTTCCTGTAATATCTGGTATGGCCTAAGGTAGAGCACAACATCTTGACTGAATTTGGTGTTGGTAAATTTACAATGATTGCAATCTTCACAAAATCCACCATCAATCCTTGCTTACAGACAATTTGGCCAAGTAGAATCCCGTAAGGAACACAGAAAATACACTTCTTCAGATTTAAGGAGATATGATGCTGCCTACACTTCTCAAGCATAATTCTAAGATTCGCGCAGTGGTTCTTCAATAGTCCAAACATAGTCCAATCATCAAATAGGCTTCTAGAAACTTGTGCATAAAATATTTAAAGGCTGCGATGACAACTCTGGAAAAGATGGTAGGTGCGTTCTTCAGACCAAAAGGCATTACCATGTATTGGAACAACCCCCATTATGTAGAAAAAGTCGTCTTATGCCTGTGTGCGGGATCAATCCTAATCTGATGATACCCAGAGAAACCATCAATAAAAGAGTAGGCTTCATTCCCTCCAACATTATCAAGCACTTTGTCCGTGAAAGGAGTAGGGAATGGGTTGTGCATAGAAGCATCATTAAGTTTTCTGAGATCCACACAAATCCTGATCTCAGCTTTCGTTTTCTTGTCTTGAACGGCCATGGGGCTAATCCACTCGGATTCTTCAATAGGTTCAATGATTCCTGCTTCGAGCATCTTATCTAGCTCTACGTGGACTCTTTCTTTGTACTGCGGATTTACTCTGTATGGCCTCTACTTCACAGGCTTAGCGCCTAGCTTCAAAGGTATTTTCATGACCCCTAGGTCTCCCAGAATGCCTTTCATTTCTGTGAATTTTTTCGGGAACAGCTCCTAATACTCATGTAAGATGTCTGCGATCTCTGCAACAGTCTAATCATCCCAATAGTCTCCAATTGATGCAAACTTTGGCTTTTCACTTGTGCCAATGTTCACCTTCTCTGTCTTTACTGGTCCACTCATGTCTGGGATTTCCAACAGAGGTCCCTCTACATCGTGCGCACCCTCCGATTCTGGTATATTTATGTTGCGTGGATCATCCTCATCATCTTCCTGTCTTTCATCAGGTACTTCAGCTAGGTTATAACACTCGATGGGATGTTTTCCGTGTTCCTTCCCTTCTGATTGTAGGTTCGTGGAAATGCCATTTGCCCCGAAGAATCCTTCCCATGTTATATTTTCATGAGGACAATCTTCCCTGAATATACGTTTCTTAATTATTTGTAATGCATCATGGATCAATCGGTTGTCGTCGTCAAAGCTAAATTCCTTTTGGATGTTCGCAGTCAATATATCCCAATCAGTGGTTTCCCTGCGCAACTCCAGGTCTAGGTAGCATTTCTTTGGGATGTCATCGTCCAGTGTATGTACAAATAGATGCACCCATTCTGTTTGTGGCATTTCCACCCATGCCTGTGTACAAACTTCAATATGCTAGATAGGATCTATCTGTCCATTAAACGTTTCAAAAGGTAAAGTAACCCTGTCAGCAAACTGAATCTGCATCTTAATCCTGCATTGATCCCAAGTAGTCAATGTTTGCTTCTGTGCAGCCCACCATCTGGCTGGTGTGTCACGCAGTGCCATATCCAATGTTAGTAATCTATGCTCATCTGCAATAGATGCAGTATACTCTTGGATGAAAGTGTAAATGTTAGTAGAACCATCATACACGGGGGTAGGACTTACCTCCTTTCCGATCCACCGCAGTGATTTCGTAACCTGTGCACACCTTCTCGCTGATACTTCATGCATGTGGATTTTCCAATTTTCCAATCCTGTCTCCGAGTCAGAGACACAAGAGCTGTCACATATCCAGCTGAGTGTACCATCTGCAATTGGGTTAATGTAATCTTCCTGGTTCACAGTGATCTGGTATAGGCTATCCAAGTCTTGAGCCTTGGATTCCTCCTGAATCGGCTCACTGTATCTGTCACCATCTTTAGGATCCAATTGTGCGATGACCCTAAGATGATTTCCTTCAAATATCATCTTCTTTGTCTTTAGGTCTATGATAGCCAAGTTATCCATGGACTAGTCAATTCCTAATAGTGCAGGAAAAGGCCGACTATCGTCCACAATCTCGATAACTTCAAAGTCTGCATGACTCTGGACTCCGTCGATGTCAACCACTACATCAACTAACCGGACAAAAGGTATCACTTTCTCTTGGTTAGCCATTCTCAATTGGATAGGTGACCATAACAACTTTGGTTGAACCATCTGCTGCCATGTCTGCTTAGTCAAGACGTTCACCTCAGATCCCAGATCAAGGATGACTTCATCCATTTCAAAATCTCCTATCTGCGCGGTAAGTCTCATTTGTCAACCTGTTCTTTTATGCTTACTTATGTGATGTATGGTGCTATCAGAAGTTTTTGTTCTCTTCTGTGGTGCATATTGGTTTATGATCTTTTGTATCTCTGCTATGGCATTTTCACTTTTTAGTAGCTTCATGCAACTTCACAGGAACTGCGCAACGGAAGTGCTAACATCCGTTGCGGTACTTGTTTTGTCATAACAAGCTGGCATGTCTTCAACATGTGGTTTTTCACTGCACAATGAGATCTTTGTTGACTTAGTTTCCAACTTTGTGAAGGTATCCCGCGCGTCGATAAAGACCTCCTTGTTCTTTCGTAGGTCAAGAGCAGGTATTTTTCCCGGAGCTTTTCTTATCCACATTGTCTCAAGAGGGGTCTCCTTTGTGTGAGTCTCCCCTGACATCAAAGCTTCTGCTCCCCTATCACGGCCCATCTCTGTGCCATTGTGCGTGACCATGTTGATGCTCGGGTCCACTAGTCTGTTCTCTGCTGCGATCCACTGGATGTTTGGAGCTAGTTCCTCCGTCCTTCTTCTTTTTTGCATTCCACCTCTAGCACTGGGCAATCCTCAATAACATCCTCAAATGAATTAGAGTAGTTTCATGTAGTGCATGGGTTAACACAATCTCTAGATACGTGACCTAGCTGGACATAATTATAACAAATGACCGAGCCGCGGCCTCTTCCCTGCGCTAGGCCAGTATTTCTTCCTCTGTCGCGGTATCCACCACCACGACCTCTATATTTTGATTGATCATATTGCATGTTTTCTTGAATGGGCTGGTTTTCTTCTTGTACGCGGTATAAGCTAGCTCCTCTCATTGCATCCATATCTCGTTTTGTTTCGCTCATTAGCTCATATGCACGACAGTTGGATTCATCATGTCATGTTGGCTATAACTAACCCATAGGTTTTCTATAAGACCCAGGTTCTTCGCGGTTTCCCTTTGACCAACAAAACCCCTTCGCACTGGCCCTTTCAGCAACAACCTGCGAGCAGGTTTAGGTCTTGTTGATGCGTCAAAGATCATAGCATCAAGCAGAAAGGGATTCTCCCCAGTAAACTATCCCAATTAGATTGTCCACTGTTTGGTATGGGGAATCCGTCTGGTTAGCGGTTCCGGCTACCATTAGATTTGGAGATTTTCTTCTTTTACACCGGTTATGTCCCGATCCACCGTTCTTTTTTTATTTTATTGTTAAAATGATATGCAAATTCGTAAGCTAATTTATTCTAAATGCATAGCTTGAAACAAATCTATATCTAAGACTGAAATAAATATAATCTATCCTTGCAAGGAGCAAACTGTAAATATGAGCAATGTGCTGAAAGAATTATCTATAGATCCACAGATAACCATTAAATCACAAAGATACATCTACATCAAGAGATTAAAGATATAAAAGATAGCTTTTAATCCATGTGAAAGCATTCTATTACTCATTTAGGAAAACATCCTAGCTCAGAAAATAGTGATATCATTCATCAGATAGAAACAATTCCAAATAGCAAGGAAAGATCTCACAGCAGTGTTAGAATGTCATAAGAATAATCCAGCATGCATCAAGTCCACATTTCTAGGAAAAACAAATGTCTCCCTCAGGCTCTTTATTAGGCAAAAATCGCTTCCCCAGAGCTAATTACAAAATAGTTCGTACAAGCTAAGAAGCTTCTTTTCCCTGCCAAAAAGAGTCCTTCTCTATTCCTTCTAACCTTCTATTTATAACTCTACAAGGTGCCTCTTGGGCTGACAAGTGTACCCTAATTCTATAACCTCCTTCCTTGGCTTTCATCGCATCCTTACAAAGCTTATGAATACGTGGATGGCTTTACAAATAGGACAAAACTAGGGACCAGCTGTCCTTTTAAAGAAATTATACAAAGGTAGAATTTTAGCTTCTCTGCTTGATTAAAACAAAATAAGAATGATCTGTCTACTCTGCTGGGGCTTCTGCCTGTTGACTTGAAGACACGTCTCCACCAACCGGCTTGCTTGAAATTACCGGGCCATCAATACTATGAATGTACGAGGTCCATTGGTTGATATCCTTTACGATGAACTTGCTGCGAGAAGATACTATTGCCTGGGACGCTATTTCATGCTTACGAAGGTCCGATTTGATCAACGCTTTACCCTGTGTGGCCTCTTTAGCCATTGCTTCCAGGAAGTAAATATGTATTGCAGGCTAGCAAATGAACTACTGAAATTCGTCCTGAGTCAATACCTCTATCTTCTTGATGTAAGCCAAGTCATCGTCCAGCTCGTTCTGCAACTCAAACAATCGGTCTTCTTCTTTTGGGAAATCATAAATGGAGGCAAGGATAACCAGATGACATTTGCTAAGTGATTCCCTGAGTGCAGAATAGATGCAACAACACTTTTGGACTGTCCTTTTGATTTCCCAACATAGCTTGGTGCCACAATCTCTGGTGAATTCAAGAATTCCTATGTCCACGTCCAACTCATCTCCTGTAGGGGCGCGTAAGTGTGAAGGGAGTTGAGATTTTCCCTTTTTCCACTCAGATTGTTGTTTCAGCTCCTCTACATGATTTGCAAACCTTTCCTGGGTTTTTAGAGATTTGGTTTCAATTGTTTTCATTTTCTTAATCATCTCTTTCATGCTCCAAATCTCTTCTGAGATCAGTACTAGCAGTTGATGGATTTTAATCCGCATATCACATGCTTGTTTGTGAAATGCAGCCAAATTTTGTTGGTCTTCCACTGCCTCTTTGAGTTGTCTTGCTAGTTGTTCCTTTTCTTGAACCAGCTATTATAGGTCAAACCTGCACCTCTCCATCCGTGCTCACCTTGAAATTTTGATCACACAAAAGGACAACTTGGATGGAGGAGCATGTTGACCCTAGATGAGACTTTGACTTACTCCATTTCCTGACAACACAGGAAAAACCCTAAAAATGTCATTCTAAGATATGAGCGCTACTCTACTTCAATAGACTAGTGCCTGTACCCTACTCCAGTGTGTAATAGTAGCGCTCAAATCCTTATGAGCGCTACTCCTCTTCAGCAGAGTAGCGCTCAAAACCTTATGAGCACTACTCCTCTTTACTAGAGTAGCGCTCCACATTAAAAAAGTTATGAGCGCTAGTTTACAAGCACTATAGTATCCCCCTAAATGCTACTTCACTAAACAATAGTAGCCTACATCTCAAAAGATGATTAAAAAATAATTAATTTCATGAAGAGGATTAGTTGCAATTGGTTTCCCAACTTCCCCAACTTCCTCCATAACCATCTCTCGACTTGAACTGCTTCTCATGTCCTATAAATATAGGGAAGAATAAAGAGAGGGGTTAGAGACATGAATGTTATTAAGAGACTTTTAAAGAGAAGCTTGCATTGGAGAAGTTTATGCCGGAATATATCCAAGCTAGAGAAGAGCAAGAACCCAGGATCAAGTTGCAGGAGCATGTTACAAAGTCAGGTATATTTTGTAACATCAATTTGCATTTGACAATAAAAGGTTGAAGTGTCTTTCTTGTCCCAAATTAAGTGTTCATTGAAGTTATATACGAGTTTGGATCTATTTTGGTTAATATTAGATGTCTAAATTCCTTTGTCTTTTTCATCATTATATATTATCCAGGATACGCTGAGAAAGGTACTTGTATTGCAGGTTTAGTGAACGGGAAGTGGACTTGGGGATCAAGCGCAGGATCAAATAAGAGCTAGGATCAAACATCATTCAAAAGGTATGTTCTCAAGGCCTATAACCTATTTCTTTTCATGAACATCTTTGTAATGCAGTTAATACACTTACCTGTCATCCCCTTTTAGTTGATAGTATCAGTTTCCTTACTATAGGGTAGCTTTTCCCGCCAACAAACTGGCGACTCCGCTGGGGATAGTTGTGTTTTTGCTCTAGGAAACCTTTTCTTGTTTGTCTTCCTGGAATTATTTCAACTCCTTTTATGTGCTGAGAAACCCTGTAGGTACCCCCTACTTGTTTTTTTCTGCTTCAATCAGTCTTTTTGCATCTTTTCAAAGTCAATTTTTTAAGCTTTTAAGACCTGAGCGCTACTTTGTTGTACATACAGTAGCACCCATACACTACTATACTATACATATAGTAGCGCCCATCTCTTCAGGAGCGCGAGTTTCCCTACTGCACAGTAGGGTATATTTCTTGTAGCCTTCTGTTAGTGGTCTGTTTGAGTTTTTTATCCTTTTTGTGGTCTTCTGACTTTGTTTTTAGATCTCCTTGACTGGTATTTGAGGTTTTAAACTTTTCTTTAATTCGTAGAACCTTTCTTTGATTATTTTTACCATCTTTAGATCGCTTTCTTACCTGTGGAATGTTTGGACTGTTTATAACTCTTTTGGAAGACTAGGTTGTGTTTTGTGGTGAACACTTTCTCTTATTCTTGCCTTGACTGTATGTTGCTGGTTTACAAACCTACATACTTTTGCATTTGTTGTTTGTAGCAACATTTTGTGTGCTCTTTACCTATCTTATCCTTTGTTTTAGGGTTTGGTCTGTTTTGGATCCTTTAGGGTTTCTTCCGAACTTGTTCATTTCCAACCTTCTGTGACTTGTTGTCTTTTCTGGTTTCAAGTGTGTTTAAAGTGTTTTAGGCTGATTCATTTCTCAATTCCTTGTATTAGTAAGGTGGTTGGTAGCTTTCTTTCCTACCTTTTGCTTGGCATAGTGGTCTTGCTAGGGTTGGATGCTTTGGGTCAGTCCTCTTGTATCTTTCTCCTTTGTTTTCTCCCCACTTTGTTTCCGAGTATAGAGTTTTTTTCTTTTGCAAAAAACATGTAGGACAAGTATTTGTAAGTTTAAAGAACCATTTTTAGCCATACTTACACATTGTACACAAGTCTTATTTGCTTTCCATGTTTATAGTTATTTTTCGTTTATAATAAAAGAAAAAGCAAAAATGTGGTAGCTTAGGATTAATAAGGCTTATTTTTTATTACAAGATAGCATAGGTTATTTCGTGTACAATTTCAAAAGAAAACAAAAAAGAGATTTAAGTAGATTTGCTCAGTTTTTCAATTTGGAAAAGAATTTTAAATGAAAAAAAAAGAGTTTTGTTGTCGAAAGTTAGAATTTATGCACTTTTGCTTTTCTGTTGCAACCACGCCACACATACGCACTACCTTTTGAGTAATAACACCCCTAAAAAATATTTAATAAAATGAAATAGAAACACTTTTTATTTTTTAGGGATACACTACACCAACTAGTCTTGGTTAGGATCTTGAGTTTAAATCACCTTAAACCACTCAAGATCACACATTACGCAAAAATCGTAGTTCGACTATCACAGGTAAATCCATTTCACTCAAAGCTTTCCTGGGATCTATGTAGTAGGTCTTGTGAGATCAGATTGTTGAGAATACTCCTCCTAATTTCTGTTTCGAGCATATACCAGGATTGGATTGCGTATGGGGACTCTTTTGAGTTTCGGGCTTAGTTACCCTGCCCACGCCTTCTGATTCGACCAGCGACTGTTCCCCCAGGAGTTTTCAGTGTTGTGGTATCCTTAGTATCTAACCATAGGTTCATACACAGGTGACAGCAGAGGGCATATCTGCTGTACCTAGGACAGACATGGGAGGAAATCACTTCCAGGTCTTTGGGAGGGCGATTGGGTGATTCCAGCGCTTGCACCCTTAGTCATTGTATTGTGGACCTCGGGTAACTGTTCTTCTTCCTTCGTTGATCTATTCTGGGCCCTCATCATCCCAGACTCTTCTCCGGAAGGCATCTCATTTGCTTGGTTTGCATACTTAGGAATTTTTTAGTTGGCGTGTTGTTTGCCCCCTAGTCATAGTGGCCACTAGGTTTTCTAGTTTTTATTTATATATATAATCACGGAGAACCAAGAACTTCGTAGATCGAGAAGGCTTCAAAACCTTCCGCCACTTAGAACAGAACCTTTACCGCCAGCTAGACGACAGCGGGTAAGACCCAGTGTTTCTTCAAAAACCACTCCTGAAACAAAACTTCATGAGGAAATTTTTACAACAGAAAATCCTGAAATAGGAATTCCTGAGGAATTACCACTTCAAAGTGAGTTTCCTGAAGAACAACAAACAATAATAGAAAAACCTGAAATAGAGTTTCCTGAGGAACCACAACCAGGTAGCCCAGATCAGCGACATTTTAGTTCAGTTGAGATTGAAGATCTTACTTCTGCAGAGTATAGCACTCCCTTTAATCCTCCTCTAACCAATCCTAGAAATCCGCTTCTGTTACCTGTTGGTTTCCAGTAGCCCGATTACAGTGCATATAATTTCTTTCCTAAACATTTGATGTCTACTCCAGGAGGTGAACAGGGAGTTCCACAAACTCCCACCATAGGTATGAACACTAACACTGTAAATCCTCCTTTTACTGCTGCACCGAGTTCGACACAGACAACCTCTATGTCTACTCCATCTTTCAGTTTTAATACTGGTATGTTAGGTATGTTGAGTTCAACAACTATGGCATCTACCTCTACACCTACTGTTGGACCTAGCAGTACAGCCAATTTAGTGCCACCTCCTACGTTTCAACTGTTATATTAGATACCAAGTACTTGGATTTCCACACCCACTGTAGGGATAAGTGCTTCTGCAACTGTGCCTGTCATGAGTACCATGACCGCACCATCTATGTCAGCTACCACTGGTTTCAATACCTTTGCAGGTCCCAACATGAATCAATGAAATATGCCTACAGATAATGTCCCTTTTTCCTTATTTTCAGGGGGAGGGGGTAATATTTTTAGCCAACAATATGGCGGGGCTAACACCCAGCCACAGTGGACGAACCCACATAGCACTAACCCACTTTCATACGGGTGGGAAAATTCCAATAATACTTTCATGCAACAACAGATGGCAGGGGGAAACCCCTACCAACAAGTAGCCGGGGGAAACTCCTATCAACAGATGGTAGGTGGAAATCCCTATCAGCAAATGGTCGGGGGAAACCCTTATCAACAAATGGTTTGGGGAAACCCCTACCAACAGACGGCTGGGGGCAACCCCTACCAGCAATTCATGGGTCAAACTATGGGTGGTTCCACTTTTTCGACCCCACCTTATCAAGTACCGTCTTACTGGCCTCGTTTACCATTTCTGGCAAGTTTGAATTTGCCAGATCTTTCCAAACTGACCAACGATCAAGTGTATCATAACGCTACATGGCCACTAGTTCCTACCAAGTTACCTTCGGACATTCCAAAGTTCGAAGGCAAAACAGGTGAAGACCCTGGTGACCATGTCACTACTTTCCATTTATGGTGTTCCTCGAACTCATTAAATGAAGATTCCATTAGACTGAGACTGTTCCAAAAGACTTTAACCGGTTCTGCATCCAAATGGTACATAGAGTTACCTGCAGCTACGTTCTCTAATTTTGGGGATCTCGCAACTGTCTTTTTGAATCACTTCAAGCTTCCTGTTCGGTATGATGCCGGAACAAACCTATTGTCTACATTTAGGAAAAATAAAGCCACTCATTTATCTGACCACATTCAGGAGTGGCGAAGACGGAAGAGGCTCATTAAAGCCAACATACCTCCAAAATTTCTTCTTGAGTGGTATTTGAAATCACTCCTTCCTTACATTTCTAAGGAAGTAGCTACGTCTAGAGTGTCTAACGAGGAAGAAGCCATCCTACGGACTCAATAGTTAGATCTCGTTTATGCACAATATGAGATCATACCTAATGCACCGCGATCAAATATCGATCTGAGTAGACCTAAACCTGTGTTGAGATATTGTAACTTCAAAGAATATTATAATTGTACTTTATTATTCCGGAGATGTTTCATTCCTCCGTAAAGATCTTATTGTATATCCGGAGATGTTTATTCCTCCGTCGGAATGTGGTAACTTGGGTTATTAGACTTCCCTAGTGGGGGTCGGCCCTGTATTTGTTATGTGGGTCAAAGGGTTATTAGACCACCCTAGAGGGGTCGGCCAAAGTCAGTTGTAGAGGGGTATTTAACCCATTGGTTAAATACGAGCCTACGTGTACTTGTGTAAAATATATGTCAATGTAGTGTATAAATAGAGGAGGTGTGTTCCTCATTTGATACACACACACACTTGAGAGAGGCGCACTTGTGGAGGAGAGGTCTGCTATGGTGGAGAAGGAGATCATGTATTTGGTTTGCATCTTTGTATATTGCTGGTCATCTATATTGAGGAAGCTTTACTGGGTCTTCTACCCCATGAGGGTTTCCCAGGATAAATCTGTGTCTCTTGTGTTTATGCTATGCTTGTTGTTTCTTCAGTGATCCTGTATATGCTATTATTGTGAAATGGAATGTAATGCTTCTATTTTCTGTCTTAGCATATTGAATCTTAACATGGAATCAGAGCTAACCTGAAGGAAGACAAGCTATGGCACTTACGACACTTGCTTTACTTACGACAATTTGAAGGTTAGGGTTTTACATAGCAAAAACCAGTCATCGTGGAACTTTCGCTATAAATCCATTTTGGCGAAGGTTCAAGGTCTGAAAAGTTTACAGGTCGAATATAACATCCCCAGGTACCTTGTGTCCAAAGGGAATCCTCATATTCGTTGTACTTTGTGAGTTATAATCAGTACAAGTTAGGGTTTCTGCCTCTTCCAGATCTCAGTCAAAATCAGGTGACCTTGGAAAAAAGGTCATAACATGGGATAGGAAGCTCCAAATGAAATTTCGTAAAATGTGACAGGTACTACACAGACTGTACTATCTCAGAAAACGTTTTCAGAGGCCGAAGGTGAACCAGTGACACGTGACACGCCGTACAAGTTTGCTCTCCTGTTTTATCCCATAAACAGGTCACATTGCGACACTTGGAATAACTCTCTCTCAGAAAATCCAATTGAGGTCATACCTGTCAGGATGGAAAGCTAACAGGTTGAGATATCTCAGAAAACGTTTTCAGAGGCCGAAGTTCAAATAGTGACACGTGGCATGCCGTACAAGTTCGCTCTCCTGTTTTATCCCATAAACAGGTCATGTTGCGACACTTGGCATAACTCTCTCTCAGAAAACCCAATTGAGGTCAGACCTGTCAGGATGGAAAGATGACAGGTCAGGCTACTGCAGAAAAAGGGTTTCAGAACCTGTGGAGCAAAAATTTCAGAGTTATAGCAGAAACAATCAGGTGCATATTTCTGTCAAAACAGCATTATTTTTGGAGCACCTTTATTCATGGCTTCCGGAATTTAGGGTTTCGGAGAAAGTTAGAATTTTTGGAATTGGAGTCCACGGCTGAATGCTACTCAGGAAAATCGAAATTTAGAGACCAAGATCGAATTTTTTGGTTGGGTGGAAGACCGGGCTTGATCAAACCCCAGTTCGGGATTTTGATCGGAAAGATGGAAAATTAGGGCTTCAGCAAAAGTTGGAATTTTTGAAGTCTGTAAACACGGCTGGAAGCTCCTAAGAAAAATAAGAGTTTAGAGCCTTGGATCGAACCTTTTGTTTGGGAAGAAGGGTGGGATTCATCAAACCCTAGTTCGGGATCCTGTCCAGAAGATCCAGAAGTTTCAAAGGCAATTTTGAGGGGTCAAATTTTGGAAATTCCAAAATTGAAGTATGCTAGTTTGATCAGCTCAGCAAGACATATTCTTTCATCCATTCAGAAGTATGAAAGTCAAAGATTGAATTTTTAGGGTTTCTCTAGCAAACCCTAATCAAGCTCCAGATCAAGTTTCAGGGGGAGTTGAGGCTAAGGCCTTACATAAGAAGACTACAAGAAGTCTCGACGGGTATGACTTAAGGAGGCTCAGGTATGTCTTGAAATCTAATTCTTGATTAAGTTCATGACGTGTTTGTCTTCATATTATTTATTAGTACAATCTTGATTAATGTTAGAATTGTCTTATCACCCTAGTAACAGTATGAATGCATGTGAATGATCAAAGACATTCATTTATTAGGGCTATATGATTGTACTAATGCATTATGATGTTTTGTGAGGTTGATGTTGTCTGCTAACAAGATACAGGTACATCACAAAAGACAAATCAGGTTCCATGACCATGAAAACATGAAGACAAAGACTCATCCATAATATTTGTTCTACTTATGAGGTATGTATGACTTTGTTATATTATGCTTAACCTATGAGACATGCAGGTTCTAGCTCAGGATCTCTAAAGCATTGAAGAGATTGTTTAGGTATGTTGTACATAACTAAGTAGGTATACTAATCCAGGTATGTTTCCCATGAATCTTACCTTGTGTTAGGATCCCTTATGTAAGTATACTTGGTATGATTGGTTATGCTTATTCATAAAGTTAGTAATCAAGGGATTATGCATATTATGTCTTTTATCTTGATTGATGATATGCATGAGTAAAAGAAGACTTCCCTGAAATCTTGAATACTAATGTTTATTAACTATAATCATGACTATACATTTTCAAGATTATTTAGAACTATAATGTTTTGATAACATTTAGAACATACTAATGGGTGTATGTTTGTGTATGAGATCATGAGGATGACACTTGAACATGCACAGTGGTACATAATGAATAGAAGTTCAAAAGACATACAGAAGATCAAGCGGGAGGCAACCACACAAACATAAAAGATAAGTATTTGAGTTGTTATTTGAAATAGTAAATGATATTGCCTGTAATAGGTTGTATGCATATTTGTATTCCTAGAATATATGATGCTGAGTGTAAACATTCATAGAGCATTGAACAGTATACTACTAATATGCATATGATTGGTAAGTTGGACAAACATTCCATTGTTGCTTGTCTAGAATGAAACCTCTTTGCTGACATGCTGAGAGCTGTGCACACTCTCGATAGTATGTTCTGGTAGAGATGGAAGGCATCTAGATAGCCACTGTATGCATACAGGATATGGGAAAGTGTTGTGCCAAAGTATTGGTCAAAATAGTTGCATAACTATGTAAATGATATCTGTATGCATAATAGGTTATCATGTCAATATGATTTGATGATTATGAAGTATTACTAATCATGTACTTAATTTTGATTTGTAGCAAAAATCATGATGAATGATGAACACTGAACAAGCGATGGATGTTAAAAAAAAGAAAAAAAAAGAAAAAAGGATTTTCAAATCAAACACACTATAGAAGGCTTGTGGCTAGAAGATTCTCTTAGAAAGAAGAAGAGAATCATGATGAGATGTTTGCTCCAAGTGGCTAGATAAGACCATTCGCTTAATGGTGTAATTAAAGAAGAAGTGTGAATCAGGTTTTGTATGGGTTCCCAGGATCGATAGTAATTGATGAGAATACATGTGAGGATTGCATCATCCTTGGACTTTCAGTCCTAAAGAGAGCCGTAGACGTAAGGTCTTCGAGAATGAAGTCCTCGGTGGACTTGAGGGGATTGGATCATCCCTGGACTTTCAGTCCTAAAGAGAGCCGTAGACGTGAGGTCTCCGAGAATGAAGTCCTTGGTGGACTTGAGGGGATTGGATCATCCCTGGACTTTCAGTCCTAAAGAGAGCCGTAGACGTAAGGTCTCCGAGAATGAAGTCCTCGATGGACTTGAGGGGATTGGATCATCCCTGGACTTTCAGTCCTAAAGAGAGCCATAGACGTATGTCTTCGTGAATGAAGTTCTTGGTGAACATGTGAGGGGATTGGATCATCCCTGAACTTTAGTTTGAAAGAAGAGCCGTAGACGTATGTCTTCGTGAATGAAATTCTTGGTGAACATGTGAGGGGATTGGATCATCCCTGGAATTTAGTCCAAAAGAAGAGCCGTAGACATATGTCTTCGAGAATGAAGTCCTTGATGGATGGTTGAGGATTAAGTCATCCTTGGACGTAGGTCCTAAATGCACGGTTGAGGATTAAGTCATCCTTGGACGTAGGTCCTAAATGTACGGTGGAGGATTAAGTCATCCTTGGACGTAGGTCCTAAATGCACGGTTGAGGATTAAGTCATCCTTGGACGTGGTCCTAACGGTGGAGGATTAAGTCATCCTTGGACGTGGTCCTAAATGTACGGTGGAGGATTAAGTCATCCTTGGACGTGGTCCTAAATGTACGGTGGAGGATTAAGTCATCCTTGGACGTGGTCCTAAATGTACGGTGGAGGATTAAGTCATCCTTGGATGTGGTCCTAAATGTACGGTTGAGGATTAAGTCATCCTTGGACGTGGTCCTAAATGTACGGTTGAGGATTAAATCATCCTTGGACAGTAAATCCAGTAATTCCGAAAGGAAGGATAGTCCTAAATGAATTGAGTGGATTAAATCATCCTTGGACAGTAAATCCAGTAATTCCGAAAGGAAGGATAGTCCTAAATGAATTGAGTGGATTAAATCATCCTTGGACAGTAAATCCAGTAATTCCGAAAGGAAGGATAGTCCTAAATGAATTGAGTGGATTAAATCATCCTTGGACAGTAAATCCAGTAATTCCGAAAGGAAGGATAGTCCTAAATGAATTGAGTGGATTAAATCATCCTTGGACAGTAAATCCAGTAATTCCGAAAGGAAGGATAGTCCTAAATGAATTGAGTGGATTAAATCATCCTTGGACAGTAAATCCAGTAATTCCGAAAGGAAGGATAGTCCTAAATGAATTGAGTGGATTAAATCATCCTTGGACAGTAAATCCAGTAATTCCGAAAGGAAGGATAGTCCTAAATGAATTGAGTGGATTAAATCATCCTTGGACAGTAAATCCAGTAATTCCAAAAGGAAGGATAGTCCTAAATGAAATTGAAAGGACTAATCATCCTGTAAATAGATTGGGATTGCCTCGTCCCTAGACATGGTGAGATGTCTTAAAGTGATAAGGACTAATCATCCTATAAATAGATTGGGATTGCCTCATCCCTAGACATGGTGAGATGTCTTAAAGTGATAAGGACTGATCATCCTGTAAATAGATTGGGATTTCCTCGTCCCTAGACATGGTAAGATGTCTTAAAGTGATAAGGACTAATCATCCTGTAAATAGATTGGGATTGCCTCATCCCTAGACATGGTGAGGTGTCTTAAAGTGATAAGGATTGATCATCCTGTAAATTGATCTGGATTGCATCATCCATAGACATGAGAGTTGTCTTAAACCGAGAGGGACTGATCATCCCGTAAGCGGATCAGGGTTGTATCATCCTTGGACCTATGTCCTAACGTGAGAGGGATTGATCATCCCGTAATTGGATCTTGTGTATTGCAGGGTATGCTGCTATTGTGTAAACTTGTATTGATGATATGTATACTTGTATTGATGAGGATACTTGTATTGATGATATGTATACTTGTATTGATGAGGATACTTGTATTGATGATGTTGCTGATCGTGATGATCTAGATGATGATGCTGTTGATCATGTGATGACGATGTTGATGATCATGTGATGACGATGCTAATGATCGTGTGATGACGATGCTGATGATCATGTGATGACGATGTTGATGATCATGTGATGACGATGCTGTTGATCGTGTGATGACGATGTTGCTAATTGTGTGATGACGATGCTGCTGATCGTGTGATGACGATGTTGTTGATCGTGTGATGACGATGCTGCTGATCGTAGTGATGACGATGCTGCTGATCGTGTGATGACGATGCTGCTGATCATGTGATGACGATGCTGTTGATCATGTGATGACGATGCTGATGATCGTGTGACGATGCTGATGATCGTGTGATGATGATGTTGATCATCGTGTGATGACGATGATGCTGATCATGTGATGACGATGCTGATGATCGTGAGATGATGATACTAATGATCGTGAGGATCCAGATGATGATGTTGTTGTAGCTGTTTGAGTACTGCAGAAGATAAAGACTCAGTACTGAAGATGTTGATGTTCCAGTATTGAAGATGTTCCAGTAACTGGTTGAGTTACTGATGATGTTGAGAAAGCTTCCAATGATTTATAGATGTATCATGTATGATGTTGATGACTCCTTGCTCATGCATATGCTGTTATAATATCCTTCTTGTTAAGGGGGAGTGTTGAGATATTGTAACTTCAAAGAATATTATAATTGTACTTTATTATTCCGGAGATGTTTCATTCCTCCGTAAAGATCTTATTGTATATCCGGAGATGTTTATTCCTCCGTCGGAATGTGGTAACTTGGGTTATTAGACTTCCCTAGTGGGGGTCGGCCCTGTATTTGTTATGTGGGTCAAAGGATTATTAGACCACCCTAGAGGGGTCATCCCAGTCAGTTGTAGTGGGGTATTTAACCCATTGGTTAAATACGAGCCTACGTGTACTTGTGTAAAATATATGTCAGTGTAGTGTATAAATAGAGGAGGTGTGTTCCTCATTTGATATACACACACACTTGAGAGAGGCGCACTTGTGGAGGAGAGGTCTGCTATGGTGGAGAAGGAGATCATGTCTTTGGTTTGCATCTTTGTATATTGCTGGTCATCTATATTGAGGAAGCTTTACTGGGTTTTCTACCCCATGAGGGTTTCCCAGGATAAATCTGTGTCTCTTGTGTTTATGCTATGCTTGTTGTTTCTTCAGTGATCCTGTATATGCTATTATTGTGAAATGGAATGTAATGCTGCTATTTTCTGTCTTAGCATATTGAATCTTAACAACCTGGACCACATGCTGACGGCATAGTGGGTTCATTTGACTCTACAGCTTTCGAAGCATTGACCAAACAGGTTCATGCCTTATCAATCAAACAATCGACTGTAGAATTTTCTTCCGTCACAACCTCTCCTTCTACTTCTGAGCCTGTCAACCAGGTTCAGAACAATCAAAAGGGTCCTCGACAGCCCAATAACAAAAAGAAGGGAAAGAAAGGAGAGGGGAACCATCACTAGCCCAAAAAAGAGAATGCTGAAGAGGGTAACAAAGATAAAAAGAAGGTTAAGTTCCCTTGTAAACTTTGCAAGCAGGACCACCTTACTCACCAATGTCCTCTGCTTGAAGAAGCCCAGAAGCTATTAAGAGAAAAGAAGCCTGCCGTACTGAAAGATCCATTCCTTAAAGGGCAGAGCTCAACTTCTGGCACCTACAACACTGGGGGCACTACACATGCTATGGTTGATAAAAATTTTATTAACATGGTTAATTCGGATGCACTCTTACAAACGAGAGCTAGGAAATATACCTCGGATGCACAGAAAAAGGATAAAGAGATTCCAAAATCCTCCACTCCACTCCACATACCTGTAGACCCAATGCCCAAGATCTCGAAAGGTGTCTTGAAATGGCCATCGCACAATCCCAACACTCGGGCTGCCTCCAACTACAATGTGGTAGAAGATTTAGCCCAGACCCCTTGTGCAATGTCTACCTTAGAATTCTTGCAAAGTTTTCCTTTACAACGGAATGCACTTCGAGCAGCTATTGGAAGTATGGAATCCTCTAACATGTCTGCGCGATTTGATATGGCTGATATCAAATACCGGTTTCCCTACCACGTTGCTCTTTAGATTGAAGTCGTCCATGGCCCAATGACCATCAGAGCTATAGTAGATGAGGGCGTGTCAACCTGCGTAATGTCAATTTCCTATTGGAAAGATTTGGGTTCCCCCGAGTTAGCCCCTTCTAACACACTACTTACTGCATTTGATGGCAGGATTTTCCGTCCACATGGGGTCTTGCCATCATTTGATGTCACATTGGTCAGTAAGACAGTTGCTGTAGAAGTAGAAGTTCTGGATGCTCCGCTTGATTACAATATGTTATTAGGCAGGAGTTGGACCTATGCCATGCGAGCTATTGCATCGGCAGTTTTTTGAGTTTTTATGTTCCCATTTGAAGGTAAGGTCATTACAGTCAATCAGCTTTCTTTCACTCAGAGAAACAACCAGACTTCTTCAAGACCAAAGTTCCCTTAGTTGATCAAACCGCCCCGGTTAATGAGAGTTTAGGAGCAGGGCTGTACGGGTCCTTAATAGGCACTTTCGACTTCCCCTCCCCTATTTTTTTTATGCGTTCTGATGTGGGTACTGCTACCGAAACATTCACAGTTGGTTTAAGAACTGATCCTTGGATCCTTCCCACTACGTCAGAACCTTTTGTGCCTCCATCCATTGCAGAAGTGGCCTATATGGAAACACAACATGCTGCAATGGAACATATCATGACTCCGCCAGCCTTTGCTAAGTTAGATATGGACTATGCTCCAGCATGGTCACTGAATTCCACTCACTCGTTCGATTGTTTAGACACGGTTTTTCCATCTAATGAAGCCATCTTAGAATTCATGATGAGCCTGGACCAACCATGGGAAAATATGCACCATAGGTTCTACATGCTTCCATATCTAGACAAGATTGAGAGAGGGGAATTCCCTGTGAGACCCGGTGGATTGGTTGATTTATCATATTATCCTTCTACTTCGAGAGCTATGTATGCTGAGGGAAATATGGCTAATATATCAAGAACAATTCCGATCAACATTTCCACTAAACCCAGGGTCGTGGAAAACATTTTTATTGGTGCAGACTGTTCTCCAGAAGAGATCGCTCTGTATACAAAACTTTTTAAAGAATTCCGTGACATTTTTGCCTGGTCATATGAGGAGATGCCAGGTATAGACCCAGCCATCATGGATCATGTCATCATGACATACCCTAACGGGATCATCTAGCTCATCTTAGACAGGTGTTTGAAAGATGCAAACAATATAAGATTCATTTGAATCCTAATAAGTGTGTGTTCTGTGTCGAATCGGGACGTCTACTAGGATTCATTGTCTCCAATCGTGGCATAATGGTCGACCCGCTGAAAGTAGAGGCGATTGTAAATTTGCCTCCTCCTCACACCTTGCGACAACTCCAAATCCTGCAAGGCATGTCTAATTTTTTACGGCGATTTATCATAAAATATGCTAAAATTACTAAAGGTTTTATGAGGATACTCAAACAAGACTCCTACTTTGTGTGGGACGAGGCTGCTCAAGCACCCTTTGAAGCCTTAAAAAAGGCACTCCTTTCAGCACCCTTCTTTTATATCTGGCAGCGTCTCTTAATACAATTGGTATAGTTTTTGTTCAGGAAGACGATACACTCCAAGAGCATGTTGTCTACTATCTTTCTCGCGCATTGATAGCCCCTAAGGTTAAATATTCGCATGTTGAGAAGTTAGCACTTGCCGCGGTCTATGCGGTACAGAGGCTTCGTAACTATATACTTTTACGAACTACTACCGTGATAGCATAAGTCAATCCTTTCCAGTATGTTCTCACCCGACGAATCATCGGTGGGAAATATAATAAATGGATTGTAATCCTATGGGAGTTCGATTTGGTTTTCCAATCGGCTAAGTCAAAGAAATCATTAGTGTTCGCTGAGTTAATCGCAGAGTTTCCAAGTGACCTAGAATGCGTTGAGGAAGAATCATCATTCCCTGATGAACATATCTTCCTCATTGTTTCCACTGACCGATGGTACGGGGATATCTTAGTATGTATATCTCTAGATTTTGAGGTGTCCTACTACTTTTTCTCGAGAAGAGCGACACAAGCTCAAAATCCATGCGAAGAACTACCTTATCATCTCAGATACTTTATATCGACGTGGGGTAGAATCCATTTTACAATGTTGCTTAACTCGAGAAGAAGCCGAAGCAGTATTAAATGATGCCCACAGTGGAGCTTGTGGGGGACATCTTTCCGGGTTGGAAACAACCCAGAAGATACTGCATGTCGGCTATTTTTGGCCCACAATCTTTAAAGATTGTGTGGAAGCGGTGAAACACTGTCATCTGTGTCATTTTTCCACTAAGAAAATGAGGGCATACCCAACTTCCCTTCATCCTGTGATTACAGCAGGTCCCTTCACAAAATGGGGGGTTGATGACATGACGTGCAATCCAGTTTCGGCTGGAGGACATCATTACATCATCGTTGTCGTTGACTACTTTACTAAGTGGGCGGAGGCAATGCCTACTGTTAAGGCTGATGGAGAAACTGTCGCTTATTTCGTGTTTAATCAGATTATTGTATGGTTTGGCATACCTAAAGAGATAGTGACTGATCATGGCAGTCATTTCCAAAATAGCATGATGACCGAGTTGCATACAATGCTTGGTTTTCAACAAGAACATTCATCTTCATACTATCCACAGGCGAATGGACAGGTCGAAGCAGTGAACAAAACTTAAAAGGTTATACTGCAGAGAACTGTTAATGCTAGTCAAAATAACTGGCACATCATGTTGTACCAAGCTCTTTGGGATTACCAAGCCAACGTTAAGACTGCTACCGGACTCTCTCCCTTCCAACTTGTGCATGGGATAGAAGCAGTCGTACCGATTGAATGCGAGATTCCTTTGCTAAAACTAGCAGTTCAGTTACTACCAGATACTTCAATACTAGAAGAACGTTTGTTACACTTAGAACATCTAGATGAACAACGCTGCGACGCGGTTACAACAAACGAGGTCCACAAAAAATGAGTCAAAGGATAGTATGACAAATCCGTCAAACCTAGGGTTTTCATTGAAAGAGACTTGGTCCTACTTTGGGATCAAGACAAAGAACCCTTAGGACCTGGAAAATTCAAATCCAGGTGGCTCAGACCTTTTATAATTTCCAAAGTACTAAAGAAAGGTTCCTATGAACTGATAGATTACGAAGGTAATAAGTTGGTCGAGCCTAGAAATGGGTTCTACCTGAAGAAGTACTACGTTTAGGCTGACGTACTTTTTCTTGTAACATAGCTGTATATTTTTGTAAAGCTAGTTTTCGTTATGCTTGTTAGTTAATCTTATGTGTGCTTTTCGTTTCGTGTACAAGATGTCAACCAAACATTTCTTAGGATTTGTTGATGGCACCAGTCGCCACACCTATTAGTTGGCTGCAGCAGCTTGGGTCATTTACTCACCCGTTGGCCAACTTGTCTCTTCGAGGGGGGTTTGTTTGGGTCCTACCACGAGTAATGTGGCTGAATACAGTGCAGTTATAGAACTTCTTCGAGATGCTCTCAGTCATGGCATTTCACATTTGGAGGTAAGACTTGACTCATAACTAATTGTATTTCATTTAACAGGTGTCTACCAGATTAGAGATCCTAGATTGCTACGTCAGTTTCTATGAGTTAGACTATTGGAAAGACAGTTTGATTCTATTATATATGAACACATTCCAAGAAGTTTAAACACATTAGCTAATTCATTAGCAAACTATGTGTTAGACTGGCATTGTATCATACACTTTCATAAACAACATTACACACATAAATTTCAAACACATACATATGTAAATAACCGATACTGTATATAGCCGATACTGTATCAAAAAATATATGAGTTTTGGATCACAAGTCTATCAAGTCATGTCATAAAAGTACAAAACTGGGCATAGTAGCCTCAAAACTATATACATAGAATGTATCCCTCTCCTATGGAGAAGGAGGGACCTCATCATCATCTACTGCATTGCGATAGCATATGACTAGCCTAGCTATCTTCTGCAACACCCTAAGCCATGCCGGGGGCACCCCAACTACATCTTCTTGCATATCAATAAGTATCTGATCCATACGGTATGCAAGAACTTCATGAGTCAACCGACTCAGTTTTCTCTCTATGGTCCCCAACATAGCATCTGTTGCAGTAATACCAGCTGGACTCACAAAGATGGTAGGATGTCCCTCGAGACGGACAAGCCCAAGATCTGCATATGACACTTGTTTAGCACTTCAAAATTTATTCATAAAAAATCAAATACTTGAAAAGTTTGAAAAAATTAAATAATTCTCAAAAGTTAAACATACCAATATCTCCCTAGGGTCCACCTAGAGGAAGCACCAATTCTTGATCATGACGGAAATCCAATCCAGCATATGGAAATTGCTCGAAAGCGGGCACTTGCCTCTCCCACCACCCCCAAAAATCATCAGTATGATAACAGTAGTGACTTTCCCCACCACCCTGGCGGAGGAATATGTCACCCCAATGGCCTGGTCATGGCTCACGGGGGTTAACTTGAGGTAGAGGCATTCCCAAACTGATAGCAGGCATCCTCTCAAAGAAGAAAGTACACAAAATGCTACCGTACCCAAAATTCTTCATTGTGCCGGATTTACAACCTGTCAATTGAGATTTCATGCTCGCTAGTAAACTAGTACACCAATCATATACATGACTGTGTAAGCATTGTACACCAACATGCATAGAGTGCCTGGAAGCTAGGTGTAGTGAGGAACTACCTGCCACTCGGTTGATCATACTCACTATCACCTTTAAGGGGAGACCTTCAATGGTTGAAATCAAGACTTGGCTTCCTAATTTCTTAGCTCCAACCACACAATATGAATTCACGTACTCTTGCACAGATCTTACGCCCACACAAGAAGACCCTTTCAGATTTATCACATCTCCCCTCTGTGAGAGACCAGTAATGAAATATATGTCATCAACTGTAAGCTCCAATTTTTTCCCACAGATGACAAAAGTATTGGTATCCACATCCCAGTATTGAATAAGTCTTCGAAATACTTTGTTTAGGGCCCTCATGTTTACGGTTCGGTAAAACTTCAATAAACCACATCTTCGGAGAGCGTGGAGAGTTTCCGGATCTTGCATGGCCAACCTATCCTTGTCCTCATGTTCTCTCTCCCTCCATTGAAGAACCATCCTGCACAAAAAATGACATTCTTTTTAGTCTCGGCGCTTGTTTTTAGGTTTTCAGGCTTGAGCACTACTGTGTATACTACACAGTCACGTATGGGCGCTGCTCTGTTTGAGCATAGTAGCGCTCATCCCCTTTACACGCTACTGTTATTGTTACACAATAGTGCCTGTGTAGTAAGAGTTGTGAGCATCGCGTTGCAAGCAATTTTTGGCTCAAAAAATGAAAACTAAACCATGAAAATGCTAGGGAGGTTTCTAACTCACTTGGTGGAAAACGAACGGCGTTTGGATGCTTGATTTGATCGCCACGGAGATTTGAAAATGCCAAAGGTTACCCCAAATCTTTTCCCTACAAAAACAAATTGGAAATTGATTTTTAAAATGAAATTATATATATGAATTGGAGTTTAATTTTTACCCACCATTGTTTAGTTTTCTATAGTTTCAAAAAAAAAAATCACCTAATTAATCAATTGAAACATACATATGGTGTAATACTAATCCAACTCGCATTTTTTCTTAAGTTTTTGTAGGATCGATCTCCTAAGTTTAAAAATTCTCGATCTTATACCTTGTCAACCAGTTGATAGTTCAAATTCATATATCATTCGAGATTTTTTGCCGCATTAACTAATATTTTGTTGAAAACCTAGTTTTGGTAGAGTATGAAGCTATGATCCTAGAAGCTGACCTTTAAGTCATTTTAATCTCTTTTTTGGACTATTTAAACCTAAACAAGATTGTTGAGCAAGCTTGTCCTCTTTGAGCTCGTTAAAGTAATCGAAGGCTCATCCACTCAGGTATAGAATTATCCCTTTTTCGGGCCTAGGTGGATTAATTATGGAAAAGGTATACTCTAGGTGTACTTTTGTATGCGCTAGAAGAGTTATTTTCCCTTTGTTTTATACTTTTTCTGGGGAGAAGACTAATTGCACGAAAAAGGACCTTTTGGAGCCTTTCTTTAGGGTTTTCAGGCTCTCTAAACATGAAAATACCAAGCAAGCATTCACCTACTCGGGCTCGATGTGAAATCCACGAGAAGGTAAATAGAGGACTGTTTAAGTTTTTCAACTCTATAAACAAGAAAACACCGTCGAGCACAGACCAATCCGGGTTCGATATAAAATCCACGGATAGGTGAAAAAAGGATTGTTTAATTTTTTCAGACTCTATAAATAGGAAAACACCGGCGAGCATTAATCTGCTTGGGCTCGATACTAAAATCCATGAGCAGATATATGGAGTTATTGTTTAAGTTTTTCAGACTCCTTAAAATTGAAAACACCGGCAAGCAAGAACAGATCTCGGCTCAATCCAGAGATCAGTAATATAGAGTAATCTTCTATCTCTTCTTCGAACTCTGTAAACAATGAAGAAGGTCTTGAGTCTTCCTCCCATGGGCTCATTAAACTTTTTACATGGTTGGATCTATTGAGTTTTCATTCTTTCTTGGACTCATTAAAACAACAAGAAAGGTATTCTTTTATCTAAAAAGAATAAGGGATGGGAAAGATGTGTCATATCTTCAATGTCAAAGGCAGTTCAGTCAATTCTATCCTTGAACACAGCACCTACTTGAGTCTATCTTGTCGGTTGGGTTTAGTTTTTGACCTCAGGGTGAACCCGATCTCCGAGTTGTTTACTCCCCCGGTTGGTTATTCTTCCAAACATGTGGAGGGTCTGATAATGTCTCTTACATTTCAAGCTTATCATTTTACCCCATTATGTCATAAACTTCCTGAGTCAATTTGTGTCATGCTCACTGTTCAAGGATATACCCTGTGTCGGCCATTCTGCAGTTTACCTTGACCTCATGTGTCGGCCATCCTAGTGTCAGTCTTGTTACATATTATTCCATATCAGCTCATACCAGTTGAGTGTTCCTCGAGTTGGATGATGGAGGATGCCTTAAGGCCTCCCTTCCAATGAACTTCTTCCCATCAACATCAACTCATTTTACTTTGGGAATGAATTTTAGAGTTTCGTTTAGTACCTTGGAGATTGCAGTCACCAGTGGCAATTTTCCTCGTTGTTGAATGTTGAGAATACATCAATGTATCTTCTTCGATAGGATCCCCAAGTGTTCGACTCCAAGTCCATCTATTCACACTTGGCGGATCGTACTTGGTACCTTGGGCCCCATCATCATTATCAGTGGAAGTCCTCGCGTTTGTTAACAGTATACATCAATGACCGTTAATCAAATGATACCCCCATGTTCGACTGTCAGCTCATCTATTGACATGGTTAGGGTTTGTACCTAGAGTTGTTTTGGATGAAGGCCTTGTCATTTTGGATGATATTACCTCATTTTGTTATCACCCAAGTTGCGCAAGACTGAACCTCACTTATATTCGGCTCCCCATGAGACATAGATCCAGTTTGTTGTTATGGCTATGATCTCTCAGTTTTACATGGATCCACGCTTGTATTCCAAGTGGCCATGCTATATATACATCTCCTTGTTATGTATCAGAAATAATGCTATATCACACTACACATCTATATGATGTCAAAGATGTAATTGCTCGCTGACCTTGATCTTTGTTTCAGGTGTTCTTGTGACTTGTTTCTACAGTTCTTTGCTCCTCCTCTGGCTTTGGATTATAATGTATTTCGGCCATCGTTTCCCTCTGAACTCACACATTAGGGGGCATCTGTTATAGGTCAAACCTGCACCTCTTCGTCTGTGCTCACCTTGAGTTGTTGATAACACAAAAGGACAACTTGGATGGAGGAGCATGTTGACCCTAGATGAGACTTTGACTTACTCCATTTCCTGACAACACTGGAAAAACCCTAAAAATGTCATTCTGAGATATGAGCACTACTCTACTTCAATAGACTAGTGCCTGTACCCTACTCCAGTGTGTAATAGTAGCGCTCAAAGCCTTATGAGTGCTACTCCTCTTCAGCAGAGTAGTGCTCAACATTAAAAAAGTTATGAGTGCTAGTTTACAAGCACTATAGTAGCGCCCTGAACACTACTTCACTAAACAATAGTAGCTTTCATCTCAAAAGATGATTAAAAAATAATTAATTTCACGAAGAGGATTAGTTGCAGTTGGTTTCCCAACTTCCCCAACTTCCTCCATAACCATCTCTCGACTTGAACTACTTCTCATGTCCTATAAATACAGAGAAGAATAAAGAGAGGGGTTAGAGACATGAATGTTATTAAGAGACTTTTAAAGAGAATCTTGCATTGGAGGAGTTAATGCTAGAAGATATCCAAGCCAGAGAAGAGCAAGAACCCAGGATCAAGTTGCAGGATCATGTTACAAAGTCAGGTATATTTTGTAACATCAATTTGCATTTGACAATAAAAGGTTGAAGTGTCTTTCTTGTCCCAAATTAAGTGTTCATTGAAGTTATATACTAGTTTGGATCTATTTTGGTTAATATTAGATGTCTAAATTGCTTTGTCTTTTTCACCATTATATATTATCCAAGATATGCTGAGAAAGGTACTTGTATCGTAGGTTTAGTGAACAGGACGTGTACACTAGGATCGAGCGCAAGATCAAATAAGAGGTAGGATCGAACGTCATTCGAAAGGTATGTTCTCAAGGCCTATAACCTATTTATTTTCATGAACATCTTTGTAATGCAGTTAATACACTTACCTGTCATCCCCTTTCAGTTGATAGTATCATTTTCCTTACTATAGGGTAGCTTTTCCCGCCAACACCAGCCCTTCACATTCTTGCTGGTGGAGCTAAATTTGCTGAGTCCTGTCTGCTTCGCGTTCCTCCAATTCTGTTACCCGAGCCTTCAGATTCTCCAGCTTATCTTCAGAGATAGCCAACTACATTTCTAAGGAGTTCTTCTCATTCTCGAGTTGTTGAAATCCTGAATTGAGCACCACATGCTCTCTTAACAACTCATTGTATTTCTCCTTCAGTTTGTTTGCTTCCAAAACTTACCTCTTTCTATTATCTTTGATCTTAAGGAACTGCTCCCTGTAATGCTTTATCTTTTCTTTCAAAAAATCAATATTGGCTTTAGTTTCCTTAGCTGATGCCACGGTGCATTGAGCTTGGAATGTGGGTTCAGCATCAGTTCCTTGGACCAATGTTTTCTCTGTTATCCATAGTTCATAATCATCTTCCTCGGTTTCCACATTCTTTGTCTTGGCTTCCATTTTCTTTACTCTCCTATAAATGATGGAACTTTTCTTCTCACTAAAATATACAGTATCCAGTTCTGCTATTTTGCGCTGCTTCCTGGGGTTATATGGGGTCAGCGCTAAGCTCCCTGAATAGGCACCTTCTTCCTAAGTTCCCCCTAGAGTGCATATCAATGGTGGGTCTACATCCATATCTGTCGGAGTAGATGGCTCCATATCGAGAGACTTCTCTGTCTGCTCTTTCCCCTTCTCTCCTGCTAAATCTTCTTGCTGTGTCTGCAATCCATCTGCTCCTTCAGACAGGGGCCTTTGCTCTTCCTCATGCTGTTGCTTGGAAGCTTGCTCTTGGGATACCTGATCTTCTCTTTCTTTCTAAATCCTGGCAGACTCTTCTTGCTGTTCCAACTGAGAGGCTTGCTCTTGTTGCTTCCTTGCAATATCCTCATGTTGAAGCTTGTCAGCTAGCTCACCTTGAATCCTTGCTTGCTTTTGGTCCTCCTACTGCTTGAGAGATTGCTCTTGGAGCACTCTATCATGCTCCAATTCTGATGGGTCCCCTGATTGTAAGGTTGATGCCTCCCACTCTCTTTGGATCAAATAAACAGGTTTGGGGCTTGTATCTTTCATAGCTTTCGTATTGTAACGCTTTCCTAACTCAGTTAGATTGCGGGCACTCCTGCAGAATTCCAGGTCTCGGTCCGCTGCATGAGCGTATTCAAAGGAGAGCTTGAGGTCAAGGCAATTCCTGCTTACCACACCATTGGGGTCATGCCTTCTGAAAGGGACTGAGACAAAATGGAAAAATTCTAAGCCTTGAGCATAATTTTCCCCGTCTCTTGCTCTTGGCAAGTTGTAAGCTCCGATGGTAAATGTCATGGGAGGATACATGGCCTTTCTTCGGTCTGTTAAGAACTTTCTTATTGCGCCGGTGCCGAAGAGTTTTCTCACGGCCTCCTTATGAATTACAAAATTTGTAACATACCGAGGGAACATAAATGGCTCATGAGTCCCTCCAATCATCCCGATGTATTTTCCTTCTGCACTATGATAATAGTCCCCAAATCGTTAAATGATGGGCATAGCATTCTCCAACATACAATCTGACTCTTGAACGAAGATAAGCTAGTACAATGGCATGATAAACCTCTCACAAATCATCTTGTAGTGGTTTGCGTATTACTTGCCCATGTACACTGGTAAGCTATGAAGAAAGTTGTTTCATTTGGCTTCCAAGAGCAACCCAAGTCCGGGAACGAATGCTTGCTTAGCAGGCAGTCAATTCGGTATGAAGACATAAAGAAATATGCCTTCTTTTGGGCTAGTCCTCCTTGGACTGCTGTTAACTGTGAGGCCAAGCTATCTGAAATTATTTCAGCCCAGTTGAAGATGGTTCCTTTTGTGGCTATGTGAAACATCACCGGCACCCATCCGATCTTAAACACATTGCCATTAGGCATGCCGAAGAGTCTACTCAACATTAGGACGATGAACCTGAAAGGGTTTTTTAGGAGATTGCTCTCATATTCATTATTCTGCCTGTCATTTATAGTCATCTTATGGGAATTTTCTAGCAAGTCCATTTGATGCTTTTCCATCCATTCATCATCTAAAGAAGCCCTGGGTGAAGGCAATCTGTAGGCAGCAGTAACATGCTTGGCAGCAAAATATGCTAGGTTTAACCCATTTTTATCAGTCATGAGCCTTGTGTCGGTCTGGATGTTAGGAATAAGCCATCCAATAACTTCGGAACAAGGGAATAGCTCTGGCCGAGTTGTTTCCTTATGCAAATGAGACCTTCTGATGTTGGCATACACTAGGGAATCCTCTATAGAAGTTGTTGAACTATCTTGAGCTATGATGAATCTCTATAGATCACCCCATTGAAATTCAAGATCGGAGCGGCCAGGGGAAACACCAGTGGTAGCTTGCATGTCAGCAAACATCGTGACAAGAGAAGTATCTAATAGAACTTCAACCTCTGAGTCTGAGGTTACTTTCTGAGTTGCCTTCTTCTTTGTTGAATTCCTATGCATGGTAATCCTATGGTGAGCAAGGAAATACCAAAAGACTTTAGTTAGACCACTATCCCAAGCATTAGCAACACTCTATGACAAAGCCAAAATATAACATTTTCACAAAGTATAGGCTGTCTTAAGCAATCATAATTATCTTCAATTCATGTTTAAGCTTAATTCAGCAATGTCCCTTCATGATAAAAACAAAGACAAAACATTAGGACAACGGGAAGATCATTTTGGGTCTGTGCCATTCATTTTCAGTGTGCAAGTATCCTTTGAATTGTGACACAAACTTGCATGAGTCTAATGAAGATTTCAGCATTGGCGCCTAAATTAAGCTTTGCACCACTCTTGGGATTCTGTGTGTGCTAAGATTAGCGATCTAGTGTGCGATGGGGTATAAGCGGGAATTTATGCGCTAAGATTTGAACGTTCTATGCGCGTCGGCGCCTAAAATTATTCGAGCGCCAAGTGATAATGCATTTCCTTCGCTGAGACCTAAAATATTTCTCACGCCAACGCCATAATTTCATTTGTGCGCTCAAGCTAAACACATTCGCATGTGTTATCCTAACCTTATTTTTTGCACTAGCGCTTAACATAATGCACGCGATATTGTTTGTGTGTCAATGTTTAAACATTTCATGTGTCGATAGCTTATAGTGGAATCTATGCTGAAGATGAATAATTTCTGTAGCCGTAGGATTTATCGGCTAAGGATCGGCCCATAACTTCGAGTTTCTAAATGGGCTTGATGGGCTAATTAAACACATCTCCACGGCAGCTTCGGTCGAGCAATGTGGGTTTTATGCAACCACGGCATGAATAAACCTCGCTCTTGTTTGAGCAGGTTATCTCAGTGCTTATAGCATGAAGCTTTAATTGCAAGGAGCAAGAAGGGTTGAGCCTTATGCGCAGAAGATACTTGGTAGGGAGCTTTGCAAATGAGGCTTTGGGATGTTGCGGCTTCTACGGGTTTGAGCGAAAAACTCTGCGGCCGCTAAAAATACCGCTGGGACGATTCGACCTCATGACCAGAGCACTTCATACTTTTAGAAAATAGAGACTCTACTCAAAGAAGAAGATCCTCAAACCGAAACAAACTATTACGCAACCAAGAAAACACATAAAACTTTCAAATGCGGTCGTGGGGAGCCGCGGGTTTCACTTGGTGAATAAAATCTTTGTGAGGAAAACCAGGAGAGCCGAAAATGCAACAGAGGGGAAAGACTCGTGTGCCTGCGAGATGGGGCTGACTCTGCCCTGGTCTTAAAGTGGTGGCTTCGTATCCTCATAGGGAAAAGAACAGCGACTATCCTACGTCCTTTCTAGCTTTCATGCAAAGAAAAACGAAGGCCGCTTGAGCTACTCAAAATGTACGTGGGTGTTCTCGGCATTAGGGTTGCACTCAGAAAACCACGCCAAGCATGAGTTATCATGAAAAACAAACACGGATTTGTGAGCGGGTAGGATAAGCACGTCTCCAGCGCTTGGGGAGTCGACTCTATCATCATAGTTGCGCTGGGGCAGAATGCGCCAACTTTTAATCCTTCCAAGGAAGTGAAGCGTAGCTCCAAGGTGGGATGATAATGATAATTTTTTATGCCTCAAGCGACCAAGAAAAATTATCTCTTGCGCTAACGGTGGCCGGGTTATTGCCCCAGATAACAGACTTGGGACTTGTCAAAAGGGCTGCTGAGTTAGAGCCAAGGTATGCGCCAGACAGAGGATTTGTGATTAGAGTTTGAACCCAATGAGGGACTTATGGTTAAAGGCACATCAGAGTCGGGGCGGACTTAAGTCTAAAACTTGCGCTACAGTGGGGAAGTTGAGATGAAAATCTGCGCTAAAGGAAAAGATGACTTTGCCTTAGATAAAATGAGAAAACTCTTTTAGAAGCAGGCAATGAAATTCTGACTAGTTAGAGGAAAACCCGAAAGATGAAGTAAAATCTTGCTACAAAAATTGTTAAAAGGAGGGGCCCCAAATAACTTCAAAATTTTGGGGAAGGGTGTTGCAGCAACAACAATTGGCGAATCACTAGCGAACACAGATCTCTGAAAACTATCTCGTTTATCGAAAGAATTCCTTTTAGAAGTTGTTCACCTTATGTGCAGCAGTCGGCTTAAGCGTTTGAATCTCGGCAAAGGAAGAAATCACTTTACCCATTGGTCATTGGGAGGAGGGAGCTTTGATGAAGATATCTTTAAAACTTTCCAAGGGCCAATATATGGGGTTCATTTTAGAAGATTCATCTTTCAGATGACCACTTCTATCGGACTCCACAAGATTTGCAACAACATCTAATAGACACCATTGCTCTTGTTCCACATTCCCATGCTGCCTGCATCCGTTTGGGATGTTCATACATTTGACAGCTTTGCTTCTTGAGCCTTCCAGAAATATTTTTTTTAAAATACGGTCTTTGATTTTGGCTCCTCAATCCATAATGCCCTTTTGTGTGAGTGAGAGATTTTTATTGTTTTATCAAGCCTCACGGATGGAGAGGAGCCGAGATTGAGCTGGGTCTTTTGGACAGCTTTCTTGACCTATATGCTTTGCTTTTATCTCAGTCGTGCTTTGATTGAGGCGAGAGTCTCTGGAAAACAGACCCTTGATTATAAGCCCTTTTGGGTTTAAATTTGCAGCATGGAGTCATTTCAATACCCTATGCCTTTGAGATGTGCTACTTTTTCGTGGGTCCAAACACAACGATCTTCTTGAGATGCTTTTAAGTCTGATGGTGGACAGAGCCCTAAGATAGTGATAAAGATAATCATAGATATCTGTTATTTAAACAAGGGTTAGTGTGACCAATAGAACAGGATCTCCTCATTCTGGAGAACGATTAGCAAAGCCCCAAATGCATGGGTAAACTTTCTTTCTAGGATGCATTTCCAGCTTCACGAGTTGTGTGATTTCTTGCAAGATCTGCCTTCACGAGAGGCCCAATTGCAGGTGATGCAGGAAGACAAATTTATACAAAAAATTCAAAGGCTAAGAGAAAAAGGAAATCTAGCTGAAGCACAGAAAACAAAGACTGAAGTAAAATAAAATAAAATCTTTATTTATGTACATACAATCTCATTGAGACTATGCAAAGTATTATTTCAAGGTGAGGTCATTGAGAGGAAGGGTTATTTCCTCTCCCTGGAGGTCTGTTAGCTTGTAAGTGCATGGGCCGAGCTTTGCAGAGATTTGGTAAAGGCCTATCCATAAGTGTTGGAATTTCGTGTGCATCCCCTTGCCTTCATGATTATGGTCCCAATTCAGAACTAAATCTCTTACTTCAAAACTTCTTTTACCAGACTTCCTCTTATCGAACCATCTTTTGACTATGTCTTGATGTTGATGAAATCAGTCTTTGGCTTTCTGTCGGGCTTCTTCAAGTTGAAGCAAGGTATTGATATTGGATTGTAAGACTTGACTACTAGACCCTCGAGAAGCTTGGGACAACTATAAGGATGGAAGCAAGATAATGGAAGGGAGAATGGCTTCCTTTCCATAGACGAGGGTGTAAGGGGAAACCCCTAATGCATTCTTTGGAGTTACTCTATCTTCCCATAAGGCATTTGGGAGAGCTATATGCCAGCTTCGCTGATTTTCAATCACAGTCTTCTTGAGAATTCGGATAAGGTTTTTGTTTGAAGATTCAGCTAGTCCATTCCCTTGAGGGTAATAATTGGATGAATAATGCAATTTAATTCCCCATTCATAAACAAATTCATTTATCTTAAAAGACGAGAAATAAGGAGCATTATCAAAAACTAGGGAAATTGGAACCCCAAACATGGTTATGATGTTTTTTTTCAAGAAGCCGATGATTGCATCTTCATTGATCTTCCGCAATGGGGTGGCCTTCGTCCATCTGGTGAAGTAGTCGATGGCTGTCATTATTTATCGATGTTGTAGAGAAGAATTTGGGTTTATCTCTCCAATGACATCTATACCCCATTGTTCGAAAGGTTCTGAGATAATAATCGGCTGCAAAGGTCCTGCTTCCTTAGGTAATTTCCCAGCACTTCTTTGGCATATATCACAGTTCCGTGCATAAGCATGAGCATCTCGGAATAAAGTGGGCCAATAATATTCAGCTCTGAGTATCTTGTGAGCTATCGTCTCCCCTGAATAATGTCCACCAGCAGGACCATCGTGTAACTCTTTGGCAACTTTACTTGCATCTTCTTTCTCTAGACATCTGAGGAAAATTCCATCTTAATTCTTTCTGAAAAGTATTCCATCAATGATTTGATAAGCTGCTGATTTTAAACGGAGTGCCCTTCTTTTCTTAGAACTCCAGTGTTCTGGTAGATATCCTTGCTGCAAATAATGCACTAGATCCCTATACCATGATTGAGGAGATGTGAAGATAGGACATACTTCAACTGAATTCAGCTTGGCTTCATTCTTCCAATGTTGCTCTTCATCAATCAAATGTTCTGTCAGCAATTTACACAGGCCTTGTCCTTTGATGATGGTGGCTGGTTTAAATTCTAAATCATATTCTTGAAGATCTGTGACCCAGTTTCCCTTCCTTTCTCCTAATTCCTTTTGAACGAAAAGAGATCTAACAGCTGGGTGGGGAACTACAACTTTAGTTTTTTTCTTAAGAATATACGGTCTGAACTGTTTGACTGCTTTGAAGACAGCATACGCATGTTTGTCGACAACGGGATAATTTAGTTCAACACCCTGTAGACCAGTTCTCATAAATGAGATTGGGTACTCATCTCCTAATTCTACCTTTTACGTGAGCACAGCCATGAGAGAGTCATCTGAAGCAAAAGTATACATAATAAAATCTTTGTCAAAGTCTAGGATTCTTAAGGAAGGAGCCTTATCTATGGCTTCTTTAATATCTCTGAATGCATCCTTTTCCAAGTATGTCCACTTGAACCGTATGCTTTGCTGCAAAGGTTTAACAATTTGCGCGAAATCAAGGACAAATCTATGGACAAAATTGATAGTGCCCATAAATGACTGCATGGATTTCTTTTTATGAGGCATTGGAATTTTATTTATAGCTTGTACTCTCTCTTGATCTATTGACACTCCCCTTTTGGAAATGATATGGCCCAACAACTTACCTTCGGGAACAGCGAACACACTCTTCTTGGGATTTAAAGAGATACCATATTTTCGGCAACGATCAAAAATTTGTTTCAATTGAACAACATGATCTTCTATTTTATTTGAAAAAATTGTCACATCATCTAAATAGACCACAACACAATGACCCCCTAATCCTCAGAAGGTAATGTCCATTGACCACTGGAACGTAGCTTTTGCATTTATTAGGCCAAATGGCATTCTTCGGTATGCGAACATTCCCCACTTAGTGTTGAAAGTAGTCTTAAGAAGGTCTTCTTCAGCTACCAATACTTGATTGTAACCAGAGAAGCCATCAAGAAGGGAGAATAGTTCAGATCCTGACACCATCTGGAGAATTTGTTCCATTGAAGGGATGGGATAGTTGTCTTTATCTGAAGCTGTATTTAAATTTCTGAAGTCAACACATAGTGTTTTCTCTCCTGACTTCTTTCTTATGGGGACGAGGTTAGCAACCCACTCGGAATGCCGGACTTTAAAAATTATTTTGGCATCCAGTAATTTTTTCAATTCCTTTTGAATCAAAGGTTCAAGCATCGGCTGCATCCTTCTTAATTGTTGCTGAAATGGCTTGACACCTGCTTTCATTGGTATGACATGCTAAATAATATGGATGTCATATGTTTTCATATCTTCATAAGTCCATGAAAAAACATCCTTATATTGTCGAAACAATTTGACGAACTTATCTCTTTCTCTTGGTGAACAACATTTGCCAAGGTTAACAAAATTTGGTTCAGCCTCGGTGCCCAGATTAATTAATTCATGCTGCATTGATGAGATATTGGTCTTGGTATTTGCTGGCCTTTTGAACTTGCTCTGAAGATCAAACAACATTTCAAGCGACCTCACCCCTTTGGGGATAAAATTTCCTTTAGTTGTATCTTTCTCTTGTAAATCAGAATTGTGTTCTTCTTCATCTATCACAGCTTCTTGGAATATGTCTTCATTTGTTAGAAAACTGATAATTTGTTCGTCATCATCAAAAAATATGAAGTTTGTAATATTTTCAGAGACAAAAGGCCTGAAAATCAATTCGATTGAACACTTGTTATTATTTGGCACCAATCTGGAAGCGGATGTTGCTAGTAAATCAGCTACAAAATTTTGCAGTCTAGGAACTAACTTTATATTGAAAGCATCAAAACACATAATTAAATCCCATAGCTCAGCCTGATAACTCTTCAAATGTGGTGAGAGACAGTGAATGGTATCTCTTACCTATCTCACAACTATTTCTGAGTCGCCAAACACCTTCAGGTACTTAACATTTAAACCGATGGCTTTCTTCAATCTGTGAACTAAAGCTTCATATTCAGCAGTATTGTTAGTACAATCAAATTCTAACCTACAGGACAAAAAATACTTATTTCTTTATGGATCCATCAGAACACAACTGGCTCTGGATCCTTCCAAAGTTTGAGAAACATCAAAGTATAATGTCCAAAAAAGATCGTTTGATTTAGCTGAGTTAGTATCTTTATGATATAAGTCAGTGACTAGACTAACTATATTACAGTCAATATCATCAGTCTGAGAAAAACGAAGGAGATCGGACTGTTCATCTGATTTATGGCTAATAGTTTCGTACTGATAATTACCCAGATCAATTTCTAAGAAATATTTTCCCAAAACTGAGGATGAGAAGGCTACAGCCTCATTCTTTCCTTCTAGTTGAGTTACATTTTGTTTGATGTGCGGTTCTCTGAGAACCTTGATCTGATTCTGTCTATTTTGATATGGCAACCACAAATTGGACCAATCAGTTGCAAAGTAACCATTCAACTTTGTGGACCAGTCCCTACTTAGGATCAAACCATAGGCTTCGGGAATGTCAACTACCATTATATCAATGAACTGACAAACTCTAGAATCTGATGACAACCTAATGAGGACATCTTTCATTTCGCCGTTAACTTTGACAACAATCCTATCTAACTGAATAATATGGGCAGGAGCTGGAAATTGAGCTAGCTTGTAAGATAAAATACCAGGAAGAAACTTTTGGCTCAAATGTGTATGGGAAAAGCTTACAAACTACATCTTCATTCTCTACATTTAAAAGATTCAAGGCTAAATAAAAACTCTTGAGATGATCTTCAATAGAAATGGCTTTTCCTGGGTCGAATTTAGGCAAGACTTTCTCTGGATTTTTAGGCAGATTGTGGAATGGCCCAGCTAGATTCAATGCTCCCTTCGCTCTCCAAGCAGGTACAGCCATGTTTCTATGTGGAGAATCAGGTGGAGAATTGTGTGGTGAATTAAGTGGGGTGTTCTTTGGAGTAACAAGTTCTCCAAGATTTTCTGGATCTAAGAAAATTTATGGGTTTTCAAGATCGACTTCTTTTAGGGGTTCTGCAATTTCTTCCAAAGTTAAATTTACAAGCTCTTCAAAGTTCTGCACAAGAATCGAATCACAGGTGTACTGTCTCTCTTTTCTGGGAGTACTTTTCCTAGGGAGGAAAGTTACAGTGTTTAAACCACTTAGTTTCTTAACATAAGACCGTGTATGTCTCCTTAAATCTTCTATTTCTGCAAAAGGCACAGCATACAAGACTTCTTGATGTTCAGAATCAGAGATGGAGTTTTCTTGATTTGTTACTTCAAGGTTTGGGCTGTCTAAAATTCCTGTTTCAAGCGGGTTTTCAGTAACATTTTTTACAAAGGGAGATTTTTCTTTATTAGCCATGCACTTCGGGCCCTCCTTCTAGCACCAAAAACTGTTGATGCCTCGAAAATCGTAGCATCAAGCAGAAAGGGATTCTCCCCAGTAAACTATCCCAATTAGATTGTCCACCGTTTGGTATGGGGAATCCGTCCGGTTAGCGGTTCCGGCTACCGTTAGATTTGGAGATTTGCTTCTTTTACACCGGTTATGGCCCGATCCACTGTTCTTTTTTTATTTTATTGTTAAAATTATATGAAAGTGCCTAAGCTAATTTAGTCTAAATGCAGAGCTTGAAACAAATCTATATCTAAGACTGAAATCAATCTAATCTATCCTTGCAAGGAGCAAACTGTAAATATGAGCAATGTGCTGAAAGAAGTATCTAAAGATCCACAGATAACCATTAAATCACAAAGATACATCTACAGCAAGAGATTAAAGATATAAAAGATATCTTTTAATCCATGTGAAAGCATTCTATTACTCATTTAGGAAAACATCCTTGCTCAGAAAATATTAAGATCATTCATCAGACATAAACAATTCCGAACAACAAGGAAAGATCTCACAGCAGTGTCATAATGTCATAAGAATAATCTGGCATGCATCAAGTCCACATTTCCAGGCAAAACAAATGTCTCTCTCAGTCTCTTTATTAGGAAAAAAATAGCTTCCCTGGAGCTAATTACAAAATAGTTCGTACAAGCTAAGAAGCTTCTTTTCCCTACCAAAAAGAGTCCTTCTCTATTCCTTCTAACCTTCTATTTATAACTTTACAAGGCGCCTCTTCGGCTGACAAGTGTACCTGTAATGTCCCCATTTTGACCCCCTTTGTATTAAATCGTAAATGATGTAAATATTGTAATTTAATCATGGTGAGGAGCTCAAGGCCAAGGCCCCACCATTGATTTAGCGTTTCATGTATCGGCAATTAAAAATAGATGCCTATGGTCCTTGTGCGAGATGGGCACAATGTAAGTAAGACATCATGTAAATACGAATTTTAATGGAAAAAAACCCACAACTGGCTATGCTATGCAACAAAGAGATTGGGCATGATTCTACAAGGAATAGGGAGGGGAAATAACCAAACCCTTGAGCCACTAGGGTCAGCCCATGTGTCAATGAGAAAACCCATGAACCCTTAACTATCCATTTTGTCCCATGCACCAAATCATTTAATTCTTCCAAAGATTGGTTCGGGCAGTTAATGTCTTGGGATTGGAGAAGTATGGCAGTCAGATTTTCGTGCATGGGTAAGCCATCAACCTGGAAATCGTATTTTTGGCTTGTTGGGCAAGAAAACCCCCACAAAATGCTGCCTAAGGGAATTCTTCATCCATTACGTTCTTCCTCTCACATAGTTTGAGCTCACTGGAATTTATCCTCACGTTTTTCACCATAACCCTGCATTTTTCCATGCCCAGGAACTCGTTTTTGGTATTGTGCAACAGTTGGGGAAGGAGGGACGCGAATTGGGACTGAGGGAGAGGTTGTTTTGCCCCTGGGGCATTTTTCTGGAATGGGTTTTGCTCTCCTAGTCGAATTTTCCAAGTGCCAATATGTTTTGAGTCTACCCACATTTTTCTGAAGCTTAGGAAACCCCATCTCGTGCCATTCCACTATTGAAACATTTTTCTCATGCTCAGCAAGTGTAGTTTGTTGTTATGTGCATCCTTGTTTTGAAGTGAACCTGTGAGTAAGAAACTCGAGTGGTAGTGGACAAAATTGGCTTGATAAACCTAGTGTAGGGAGTAACCTATCAAGAAGATCAATAGGGCTGGCTACTTTTCTATGCACATCCTGAGAGCACTAGAAAGGAGGGTATGGCTTGAGGGACTGCGTGGCAGTGAAGAGAATACTCCCTTGTGTTGGGTTTGTAGGCATTGTGAGTGCCAAGCTGAATAGATTTGGGAGAGGTACCCATAGTTCATGCAAATTGAGCTCACTAGATTAGCAATTCTTCCCTTCCATGTCCTAGCAGCCTGATAAACCCAATTGCAGATTGGCTTGGCTCATCTTGGTGTATGCTTGGCTATGTGTGAGTCTGCTGTTCCCTAGTTCCTTGTAGAGATCATGCCCAGCTCGGGGGTGGCAGTTGTATCAAGAGGTTGATAAGCACAACTGGCCTATGGTTGGGTGGAACGTTGCAGTTGCATAGCCAGTTCCTTGGGACTACCTTATTGAGATAAGTATTCTCTTGTGTTAAATTTGCAATTATCATTTGATGAATATTATGAATGTATGTGGATGTGTTAAATGAATTCACTTTCGCCATGTTTTTAAAAGTATATGCATTTCCATAGGATCTTTTATAATTCTGCAAAGGTCTTTATTTAATGGCTGTCACAGAAATCTTGAATGTGTGTTAGATATCAATAGTATTTATTTAATTACCGTCGTGTTTCCATAGCATGCACATATACATGTCTTTGTATCAATAAGTTTAATTAATGAATATGGGGCTAATTGCCCGAATTGAGCGCCACGTCCTCTCTATCCTGCTGGTATGGTAGGAGGGGACATTACAGCACCCTAATTCTATAACCTCCTTCCTTATCTTTCATCGCATCCTTACAAAGCTTATGAATACGTGGAGAGTTTTACAAATAGGACAAAACTAGGGACCAGCTGTCCTTTTAAAGCAATTATACAAAGGTAGAATTTTAGCTTCTCTGCTTGATTAAAATAAAATAAGAATGATCTATCTACTCTACTGGGGCTTCTTCCTATTGACTTGTTGACACGTCTCCACCAACCGGCTCGCTTGAAATTACCGAGCCATCAATACTTTGAATGTACAAGGTCCATTGGTTGATATCCTTTACGATGTGCTTGCTGCGAGAAGATACTATTGACTAGGATGCTATTTCATGCTTAAGAAGGTCTGATTTTATCAGTGCTTTACCCTATGTGGCCTCTTTTCCATTGCTTCCAGGAAGTAAATATGTATTGCAAGCTGGAAAATGAACTACTGAAATGCATCCTGAGTCAATACCTCTATCTTCTTGATGTAATCCAAGTCATCGTCCAGCTCGTTCTGCAACTCAAACAATCGGTCTTCTTCTTTTGGGAAATCATAAATGGAGGCGGGGATAACCAGATGACATTTGCTAAGCGATTCCCTGAGTGTGGAATAGATGAAACAACACTTGTGGACCATCATTTTGATTTCCAAACTTAGCTTGGTGCCGCAATCTCTAGCAAATTCAAGAATTCCTATTTCCACGTCCAACTCATCTTTTATAGGGGTGCGTAAGTGTGAAGGGAGTTGAGGTTTTCCGTTTTTCCACTCAGATTGTTGTTTCAACTCCTCTACATGATTTGCAAACCTTTCTCGGGTTTTTAGAGCTTTGGTTTCAATTGTTGTCATTTTCTTAATCATCTCTTTCACGCTCCAAATCTCTTCTGAGATCAATACTAGCATGTGATGGATTTTAATCCGCATATCACATGCTTGTTTGTGAAATGCGGCCAAATTTTGTTGGTCTTCCGCTTCCTCTTTGAGCTGTCTTGCTAGTTGTTCCTTTTCTTGAACTAGCCCTTCGCATTCTTGCTGGTGGAGTTGAATTTGTTGAGTCATGTCTACTTCAATTTCCTCCAAGTATGTTACCCGAGCCTTTAGATTCTCCAGCTTACCTTCAAAGATAGCCAAATGCATTTCTAAGGAGTTCATCTCATTCTCGAGCTGGAGAACTCCTGAATTGAGAACCAAATGCTCTCTTAACAACTCATTCTATTTCTCCTTCAGTTTGTTTGCTTCCAAAACTTCCCTCTTTCTATCATCTTTGATCTTAAGGCACTGCTCTCTGTAATGCTTTATCTTTTCTTTCAAAAAATCAATATTGGCTTTAGTTTCCTTAGTAGATGCCATGGTGCATTGAGCTTCGAATGTGTGGTCGGCATCAGTTCCTTGGACCAATATTTTCTCTGTTATCCATAGTTCATAATCATCCTCCTCGGTTTCCACATTCTTTGTCTTGGCTTCCATTTTCTTTACTCTCCTATCAATGATGGCCCTTTTCTTCTCACTAAAATATACAGTATCCAGGTTTGCTATTTTGCGTTACTTCTTGGGGTTATATGGGGTCAGCGCTAAGCTCCCTGAATAGGCACCTTCTTCCTGAGTTCCCCCTAGAGTGCATATCAATGGTGGGTCTACTTCCATATCTGTCGGAGTAGATGGCTCCGGCTGCTCGAGAGACTTCTCTGTCTGCTCTTTCCCCTTCTCTCCTACTAACTCTTCTTGCTGTGTATGCAATCCATCTGCTCCTTCAGACAGGGGCCTTTTCTCTTCCTCATGTTGTTGCTTGGAAGCTTGCTCTTGGGATACCTGATCTTCTCTTTCTTTCTGAATCCTGGAATCCTCTTCTTGTTGTTCCAACTAAGAGGCTTGCTCTTGTTGCTTCCTTGCAATCTCCTCATGCTGAAGCTTGGCAGCTAGCTCACCTTGAATCCTTACTTGCTCTTGGTCCTACTGCTACTTGAGAGCTTGCTCTTGGAGCACTCTGTTTTGCTCCAATTCTAATGGGTCCCCTGATTGTGAGGTTGATGCTTCCCACTCTCTTTGGATCAAACAGACAGGTTTGGGGCTTGGATCTTTCACAACTTTCGTATTGTAACGCTTTCCTAACTTAGTTAGGTTGCGGCAGCTACTGCAAAATTCCTCGTCTCGATCCACCGCATGAGCGTATTCAAAGGAGAGCTTGAGGTCAAGGCAATGCCTGCTTACCACACCATTGGGGTCATGCCTTCTGAAAGGGACTAAGACAAAATGGAAAACTTCTAAGCCTTGAGAGTAATTTTCCCCGTCTCTTGCTCTTGGGAGGCTGTAAGCTCCAATGGTAAATGGTATGGGAGGATACATGGCCTTTCTTCGGTCTGTTAAGAACTTGCTTATTGCGCTAGTGCCGAAGAGTTGTCTCACGGCCTTTTTATGAATTACAAAATATGTAACATACCGAGGGAACATAAATGGCTCATGAGTCCCACCACTCATCCTGATGTATGTGCCTTATGCACTGTGATAATAGTCCCCAAATCATTCAATGATTGGCATAGCATTCTCCGACATAAAATCTGGCTCTTGAACGAAGATAAGCTGGTATAATGGCATGATAAACCTCTCGCAAATCATCTTGTAGTGGTTTGCGTATTTACTTGCCCATGTACAGTGGTAAGCTATGAAGAGAGCTGTTTCATTTGGCTTCCATGAGCAACCCAAGTCCGACAATGAATGCTTGCTTAACAGGCAGCCAATCATGTATGAAGACATGAAGAAATCTGCCTTCTTTTGGGCTAGTACTTCTTGGGTTGTTGTTAACTGTGAGGCCAAGCTATCTTAAATTATTTCAGACTAGTTGAAGATGGTGCCTTTTGTGGATATGTGAAACATCACCGGCACCCATCCGATCTTAAACACATTGCCATTAGGCATGCCGAAGAGTCTACTCAACATCAAGACGATGAACCTGAAAGGGTTTTTAAGGTGGTTGCTCTCATATTCATTATTCTTCCTCCTCTTGATCTGCCTGCCATTTATAGTCATCTTACAGGCAGTTTCTAGCAAGTCCATTTGATTCTTTGCCATCCATTCATCGTCTAAAGAAGCCCTAGGTGAAGGCAATCTGTAGGCAGTAGTAACATTCTTGGGAGCTAAAGATGCCAGGTTTAACCCATTTTTTTCAGTCATGAGCCTTGTGTCAGTCTGGATGTTAGGAATAAGCCATCCAATAACTTCAGAACAAGGGAATAGCTCTCGCCGAGTTGTTGCCTTATGCAAATGAGACCTTCTGATTTTGGCATACACTAGGGAATCCTCTATAGAAGCTGTTGAATTATCTTGAGCTATGATGAATTTGTATAGATCACCCCATTGAAATTCAGGAGCGGATCTCCCATGGGAAACACTAGTGGTAGCTTGCGTGTCAGCAAACATCGTGATGAGAGAAGTATCTAATAGAACTTCAACCTCTGAGTCTAAGGTTACTTTCTGAGATTCCTTCTTCTTTGCTGACTTCCGATGCATGGTAATCCTGTGGTGAGCAAGGCAATACCAAAAGACTTTAGTTAGACCACTATTCCAAGCATTAGCAACACTCTATGACAAAGACAAAATATAACATTTTCAAAAAATAGAGGTTGTCTTAAACAATCATAATTATCTTCAATTCATGTTTAAGCTTAATTCCACAATGTCCCTTCATGCTAAAAACAAAGACAAAACATCAAGACAATGGGAAAGATCATTTTGGGTCTGCGCCATTCATTTTCAGTGTGCAGGTATCCTTTGAATTGTGACACAAACTTGCGCGAGTCTAATGAAGATTTCTGCACTGGCACCTAAATTAAGCTTTACGCCGCGCTTGGGATTCTGTGCGCGCTAAGATTAGCGATCTAGTGTGCGCTGGGGTATAAGTGGGAATTTATGCGCTAAGATTTGAACGTTCTATGCGCGCCAGCGCCTAAAATTATTCGGGTGCCAAGTGATAATGCATTTCCTACACTGAGACCTAAAATATTTATTGCGCCAGCGCCATAATTTCATTTGTGCGCTCAAGCTAAACACATTTGCATGTGCTATCCTTACCTTATTTTTTGCACTAGCGCTTAGCATAATGCACGCGATATTGTCTGTGCGTCAATGTTTAAACATTTCATGCGCCGGTAGCTTATAGTGGAAGCTACGCTGAAGATGGATAAGTTCTACAGCCGCAAGCTTTATCGGCTAAGGATCGGGCCATAACTTCAAGTTTCTATGGGTAACCCCATCCCATAGAAAATTGTCTTCTTAAAATAGATCATGCCTGTAAGGTCATTTATTTACAAAGCTGAAGACCTAAACCCAAAAACCCTTAGGGTTTACAAAACTCTGTCGGTTGCCCTAAACCGGCTTACTGGCATCTAGTAGTGTCTGCTTCATCGTGGCGGTTATCCACATCTTCATTTTGTCGCTATCGGCCTCCCTGTCGCATGCATGCCAGCAGATCTCTTTCACAGAACCATTCATCTCTAACAGTTTCGCCCACCAGGCATGCCAAGACGTCACTTTGCTCAACAAACTCATGCATTGGCCGCCTTCCTGATTTGCTCGTGCCCACCGCTTGGCACTCTTGGAGCATCTTTCCAAAATTACACCACTACTGGTCCATCCGATACCTACACCTGATCCTTGTCCAGCACTCCACTTTGCTAGCTCCACGTGTCCTTACTTCTTCACCGCACTGCTTCCTCGCAGTGCTGGTCTTAGTGGTGCTTTTAAAACTCAGATTTTGTGCATAGCTTCGCAGCACCCTCAACACTTAGACAAAATTATATTTCTGAGCTGTGCTCAGCTCAGCTTTCCTTGCTTATCAAAAAAAGGTGTTACCAAAACTTTGTCCCAACCTGGGCCCAACATGCCCCTAACATTTACATGTGGCTCGTCCTCGAACCACTTGCTGCTTCGGTCATCTCACTCTGCTCCGCAACCGGTGGAACTAATTTGGCCACAAACGCATTATATGCATCGAGCAACTGCTCCACTACTTCTCTAGTATCCTGTTCAACTTGTTGTACTGTTTCAAGCAGTGTTGGAGTTGTCTCTTCTCCAATCTGTCCCTGTACCTGCTCCTGGTTGTCGCGCAATTCCTTCAGCTTGTCTTCTATCTGCTGCGACACTACTGTAGCATCCTCCAGGACTTGCTGTGACTGACTATCCATCTCAGTCTCTTTCTCTCTTAATGCCTGGACTTGCTTCTTCAAGCCTGATACTTCCTTATACCTAGACAACCTCTCCCTGGGTGGCAGAGCCTTCAGCTTTGCATCCAACTTCTCTAGCGTGGTCTACTTTTCTCTTACCGCGGTCTTTACCTGCAGTAGCCCTTGCTCCTCTTCAAGGGCAGTGAATGCCTTTGAAAAAATTTCCAAGATATCTTGGCACTTAGCCATCTCACTTGTTATGCTCTGCGCGGCATCATTCACTGCTTTCTCTCTTAACTGCTGCTCAGTTAATGGCATATGCTTATTCACTTTCTCTTTCAATGCAGTGAGATCAACCTCATGAAGGATATCCTTTTCCTGCATCTCCTCCTTTAAATATCTGACCTTGTTTCCGATCCTCAGAACTGTGTCTGCAGGATTATCCTGGAGTTCTATACCTTCAATATCTTGGGCAATAGAGGATATGGTATTCTCCAATTGTTTCTGGCAGTCCTGTTCATCACGTAACTGCATGTCTGCGTGCAAATCGAGCTACCTATTTGCTGCGTTTATCTCTGCTTGTGCCTTCATTGACTCTATCGTCCGTTGATGCATCTCCTCTATTATCTACATGTGTATGAAGTGTAAACTGGGCAAGGGGATTTTGGCCAAGTCGAGCTCCACCCTCTCAACTCCCTCTGTGTCCAGGGTGACCTGGTCTGTCATTAGTAATGCAATAGCCAATGGGTCCAAATGGACAATCCTGGTCTTAGAGGGCAGTGTTATTGCTAGCTACGGTGGTGCTTGCTATGAGGTTCCTACTGACCTCCCTTCAATTGATGCTCCTTGTGGCAAGGTTAGGCTCTTCTGAACATCGTCCATTTTCTTCATAAGGCCTTGCAGTGTGAGCCTGGTCTTTTATAGATCATCCTGGATGACCTGATCCTTTTTATCTTTGTTAGTCATGAGCTCCTGCATCTGCTCTGAGACCCTTTCTGCTATCATGTCAAAGTCATCTTCGTTCATTACTGTCTCAGCTTTAGTCTTTGTGGCCTTCATCTTTTTTCGCGCCTTCGGCTTCTAGGAGGTCTCAGGCTCTTTCCACTTTCATGTTTCTTCAACAATCGGGCATGAGAGTGGGATTGCCTTGTCTTCATCAGAGTCTGTGTCAACATCCATGACTTCAACACGGAATTCAGCGGGCCAGTCCTCATGAGGGCTTCAATGTCTTCCTCATACATATGGTAGTTTCCTAGGTACCATTCTGGTTTCTTCATTCTTGCTTTAGTTGAAATAAAGATACATCGCATGTCTGCGCTAAAGTCAAGAATTCGAATGTACTTCGATGTTACCTGCTTTGTGATGCGAGCTATGGCGGTGATCACATCGCGAAACTGAGTATAATACTGATAGAAAACTTCATCTGTCGCGTGTTGTCATTCTACGTTGATGTTTTCCCAAAGGTTGACATAACAGAACCCTCTAGGATCATTGGTTTCTATAATGACACCCACATAGTCCTTTGGATCCTTCCATCCGGAAAAGGCGATGAGGATGATCAAACATGTAAAGTGGAACTGTCCACCATTCTCCTAAGTATCATTAAGTTCATTCAAGAACTCATTAAGAAGATACTGACACCAATTAAACTCAGTGCCTTCAGCCGGCACCGAATAGCACTATGCCCGCAGGCACCTCCGGAGGCCTAGCTATTTTGATGATTTTTCCTGCGAGCAGCTGGGTGACAAATTTTGTCACTCTGTCTTCAATTTATTTTGTGGGAAACCTTCTTTTCCCCTTCACCAATGCATGGCTTTTCTTCATCTTCTCGACAGCTTCTCTTTCCTTGCTCTTCCCTTGGAAGAACTACTTGGTATCCTTTCCATGCTTTCTTAACTCGGTAATGCGGTGGATCAAATCAATGTTTATATCGACATTTCTGTCAAGCCACAGATATCCCTGGTGGATTCGCGCCATCAGCGTGCGAACCATAGCATTAACTTCTAGTGAGTGATCAAAATGCAGCAATATGAGGAGGTTCAACAATCCTGACTAAACTACTGGTGTCAGCCCGCTTTCGAAAACCAAGTTAAATGTTCCCTTGGCATCTTTCTTCCAGCACATGTACTGGTCAGGCTGGAACCGTGGGTACTTAGGCGCATGGGGCTCTTCCTTTTGCACACCTAGGAGGTCAAAATATTCCCACTTACAGTCTACGATCTTTCCGACGAGGTTCTTGGAAACCTCTACATATTTGGAAATTGGCGAGAATGGGATTTCATATCTAACATTCTTGGTCAACTTAAAGACTGGGGCATCCAATGCCCGTGGTGATATATACTTGTGTGTCAACTTCAGGGGTTCCTTCTGAAGGCTTGGCAATCTTTGCACAGTCTGGCCCATCTTTAGGATCTTGCTTTGTGATGATGTTACTTCTTTCCCTTTGTCTTTCCCTTTGTCCTACATGATTTGAGTATGGCGAGGTGATATATGGGATCCTTGGCCTTGTTCTATTACAACCTTCTTGGCAGGGTTTTTCATTAACTCTGCAATTCCCCCGTGTTGAAAAACTTGGAATTGCTTCTTGAAGTGTAAGCTCTTCTTCTATGTATGGCGGCTTGGACATTCACTGGAGAGAATAGGCAAGTGTTTCTGAGATATGACTGAGGATTTCTAACACAACAGCGAACACATGAAAATTCTGTGTTTGGTAACGCCTGTGAGTCCTTATGCGGTGTTATTTATAGGCACAGCTGGTTCCTCCCTACACCTTCTAACGGCTAACTAGGCATTTAATGTAGTGTCTGTTGGCCTTTTTGAACGAATCCTTAGGTCCCTTCCATTGCCAGTGTGTCAAGAACGGCTATCTTTCCTTTAAATGTTGAAGCAGTTGTTGTAATGGTCATCTAACGGCTATTTTCTCAAAAGTACTCTAATGGCTTTGGCTTTTTTTTTTCCACACAGCTTCAGCAGTGCTGCACGGTACACACATTGTTCTACTTAACATACATGTACAAACTCCTTGACATTTCCAGTGTCCAATTTCAACTGTACCTGACACTTGGAAATCTCTTTCTTTGCTTATCATTCAGGATTCTGCAAAGCAGGGTTGTCATGATACAACTTTAGCCTGCTTCCATTTATCAAAGTTGGTAGGGTAGCGCCAGCTAAATTGGCTAACTGGACTACACCAATGTTAGTAACATGTATCACAGTATATGGGCCAAGCCAATGCATCTTAAATTTACCAGGAAACTTCATGAACTTGCTATCATATAGGAGGACTAGGTCACCTAACTGAAATAACTTGTTCTTTATATGGTGATCATGCCAAGCTTTTTCGCGGTCTTTCTGAGCTTGTTGGTGGAAGCTGGCAAAAAAGCGATCTTCCTCCAACCCAACAAGGTGTAACAGCCTTTCTTCTAATGCTGCGCGGTCTGCCATCCCGGTGAACACGGTGATCCTTAAACTAGGGACAATATATTCCATTGGCATTATAGCTTCCTGCCCATAAGCCAACTGAAAGGGTGTATGTCCTGTCAATTTCTTGCATGTGGTCTTGTATGCCCTTAGCACAGAGGAGACACGCAGATCCCAATCATCTATATTTACATTGCAAGCCTTAGTCAGTGCGTTCTCTAGTATTTTATTGAAAGCCTCAATAGTTCCATTTTCCTATGGATGATATGGAGTTCTGCACTGATGATGAATGTGGAAGTCCTCTGTAAGTATCTCAATGGTCTTGTTCAAAAAATGAGTACCTTGGTCACTCATCAAAATCTTCAGACAGCCAAATCTTGACAATATTTCTTCAAAAATGAACTGCGCTGCAGTCCTTTATTGGTTTTGCTTCTGCCCATCTGGTGAGGTAATCAGTAGCAGTAATAATATACCTTGCACTAGTTCTTTTCCCTAGTGGGTTTAGAGGACCCACAAAATCAATTGCCCATTTCTCAAATTCTTGCAAGGTCAACTGTGGATTCAATGGCATCTCATCCCTTCACGAAGGTTTTCCTGTCCTCTAATAGACATCACAGTTCCTGCAGTGTTCTTTGGAATCTTTGTGGATCGTGGGCCACCATAGCCCTATGCGCAATATCTTCTGCGCGGTAGCCCTTCCTGCATAGTGACCTCCTGCGATTCCTGAATGTGCATCTACTAGAATAAATGGCTTCTCATGATCTAGTACGCATCTGCGTAGGACTTCATCCAACTTGAGTTTGTATAACTGACCTACAATTATAATGAAGTCTGCGGCGCGCACCACTAGCTGCTGCTTCTGCTGGACAGATAGTTCCTGTGGTGCTAGCCCTGTTGCCAGAAAATTAATGATATCCTTATAATAATCATCGAAAACTGATATAGCAAATAACTACGCATCAGGCAGAATGTCTTCAATGTTCGTCAGCTCTTCTCCTGACTCAATCCTTGACAGATGATCGGGTCCCAATTTCAGTCTACCTGGCTTAACAACAATCGCAAAATCATACTCCTGGAACAGTAAAAGCCATCTGCATATGCGCCCCCCTAACATTGGCTTATTGACCAAGTATTTCAACGCAAAGTGGTTAGTGAACATAAGGAAGTGCGCACTGAGCAAGTAATGCCTGAATTTCTGTAGGGCATATACCATCGCAAGGCCTTCCCTCTTAGTAGTAGTATTGTTCTTCTCTGCTGTTGAGAGTTTCCTTCTCAAGAATGCAATAGGGTGGTCAATACCTCCTTCACTTGGATGAGCTAATGAAATTCCCAGGGCAATGCATGATGCGTCAACATGGACGTGAAATGGCTTCATCCAATCTGGAAAGACTAGAATCGACGCAGTCACCATCTTTTCTTTTAATGTATCAAACCCTTGTTCGCATTCCGCGTTCCAGATGAACGGTGCGTCTTTCTTTAGCAGCTTTTCCATTGCTGTGGTTATCTGCGCATAACCCTTTATGAATTTTCTGTAGTATCCAGTATGGCCTAAGGTAGAACGAAACATCTTGACTGAAGTTGGTTTTGGAAAGTTCACAATAATAGCAATCTTCACAGGGTCCACCATCAGTCCTTGTTTACAAACAATGTGTCCAAGTAGAATCCCATAAGGAACACAAAAAATACACGTCCTTAGATTTAAAGAGAGCTGATGCTGTCAACACTTCTCAAGCATCATTCTAAGGTTCGCACAATGGTTCTTCAATAGACCAAACATAGTCCAATCATCAAAATAAGCTTCGAGAAACTTATGCAAAAAACTCTTTGAATGCTGCGATGACCACTCTGGAAAATATGGCAGATGCGTTCTTCAGGCCAAAAGGCATTACTATGTACTGGAACGACCCCCATTATGTAGCAAAAGTCATATTATGCCTGTCTGCGGGATCAATCCTTATCTGATGATATCCGGAGAAACCATCAGTAAAGGAATAGGCCTAGTTCCCTCCAACATTATCAAGCACTTCATCTGTAAAAGGAGTGGGGAATGGGTCGTGCATAGAAGCATCATTCAGTTTTCTGAGATCGACACAAATCCTAATCTCACCCTTCATTTTCTTGTCTTGAACGACCATGGGACTAATCCACTCGGATTCCTTGACAGGTTCAATGATTCCTGCCTCTATCATCTTATCCAGTTCTGCACATACTCTTTCCTTGTAGCGTGGGTTTAGTCTGTACGGTCTCTGCTTTACAGGCTTTGCGCCTGGATTCAAAGGTATTTTCATGACTCCTAGGTCTCCCATAATTCCTTTCATTTCTATAAATTTTGTCGGAAACATATCTTGGTACTCATGCAAGGTGTCTGCGATCTCTGCAACAGTCTGATCATCCCAATAATCTCCGATTGTTGCGAACTTCGGTTCTTCTTTTGTGCCAATATTCACCTTCTGTGTTTTTACTAGTCCGCTCATGTCTTGGATTTCTAACGGAGGTCCTTCTATGTCACGCGCACCCTCCAATTCTGGTATATTTATGTTGCGTGGATCATCATCATCATCTTCCTTGCTATCCCCATCTTCTTCAGCTAGGTTATAACACTCGATAGTATGTTCTTCATGTTTCTTCCATTCCAACTGTAGGTTTTCAAGAACGGTATCTACCCCGAAGAATTCCTCCAATGACATATTACTGTGAGGATAGTCTTCCATAAATATGCGTTCCTTAATTATTTGCAATGCCTCATAGATCAGCAGGTTTTCATCCTCGAAGCTAAAGTACCTCTAGAAGTTCACAGTCAACATTTCCGAATCAGTGGTTTCTTTGCGCAACTCCAGGTCTAGGTACCATTTCTTTGGAATGACGTCCTCCAGGGTATGCACAAATAGGTGCACCCATTCTTCACGTGGCCTTTCCAGCCATGCCTACGAACAGACTTCAATATGCTGACTAGGATCTGTCTGTCCATTAAACTTCTGAAAGGGTAAACTAACCCTATCAGAAAACCGAATCTGCATCTTAATCCTGCATTGATCCCAAGTGGTCAATGTCTACTTGTGTGCAGCCCACCATCTGGCGGGTGTGTCACACAGTGCTATATCCAGTGCTGGTAATATGTGCTCATCTGCAATAGCTGCAGTGTATTCTTGGATGAAAGTATAAACATTAGTAGAACCATCATATGTGGGAATAGGACTTACCTCCTTCCCGATCCAGCGTAGTGATTTCGTAACCTGCATGCACCTTCTTGCTGATACTTCATGCATCCAACTTTGCCAATTTTCCAGCCCTGCCTCCGAATCAGAGATGCAGGAGCTGTCACATCTCCAACTGAGTGTGCCATCTGCAGTGGGGTTAATGTAATATTCCTAGTTCACTGTGAGCTGGTATAGTCTGTCCAAGTCTTGAGCCTTGGATTCCTCCTGAATCAGCTCGTTGCATCTGTCACCATCTACAGGATCCAATGGTGCAATGACCCTAAGATGCTTCCCTTCAAATATAATCTTTTTTGTATTTAGATTTATGATAGCCAAGTTATCCATAGCCCAGTCAATTCCTAGCAATGCTAGAAAAGGCTGACTATCATCCACAATCTCAATAACCTCAAAGTCTGCATGACTTTGGAATCCATCGATGTCGACTATCACGCCACCTAACCGGCCAAAAGGTATGATTTTCTCTTGGTTAGCCATTCTCAACTGGATAGGTGACCATGACAACTTTGGTCGACCCATCTGCTGCCATGTCTGCTTAGTTAAGACATTTACTTTTGATCCCAGATCAAGGACGACTTCATTCATTTCAAAATCTCCTATCTGCGCGATAAGTCTCATTTCTCGGCATGTTCTTTATGCTTCCTTATGTGATATACTACGCTATCAGAAGTCTTTGTTCCGGTCTACGGATCATACTGGTTTATGAGCTTCTGTAGCTCAACTATGGCATTTTCACTTTTGAGTAACTTCATGCAGCTTCGTAGGAACTGCGCAACGGAAGTGCTGACATCTGTCGCAGTGCTTGTTTTATCATAATCCGCTGGCATGTCTTCAATATGCGGCGCTTCACTGCACAACAGGATCCTCCCTATTTCAGTTGCTGACTCTCTGAAGCTATCCTGCGTGTCGATAAAGACTTCCTTATTCTTTTGTAGGTCGAGATCAGGTATTTTTCCTGGAGCTTTCCTTATCCATTCTGTCTCAAGAGGAGACCACTTTGTGTGAGCCTCCCCTGAGGTGGAAGCTTCTGCTCCCCTATCGCGGCTTGTCTGAGCGCCACTGCGCGTGACAACATTGATGCTTGGGTCTGCTTGTCTTTTCTCTACTGCGATCCACTGGACGTTCGTGTTTGGTGCATCCGTCCGTCTTCTTTTCTGCATTTCCACCTCTAGTACTGGGCAATCTTCAATAACATGCTCAAATGATTTACAATAATTGCACGTAGTGCATGGGTTAACACAATCTCTGGATACGTGACCTGGCTGGCCACAATTATAATAAATGACCTGGCCACGGCCTCTTCCCTACACCGAGCCAACATTTCTTCCTCTGTCGCGGTATCCACCACCACGACCTCTATATCCTCCTTGGTCATATTGTGCATTCTCTTATTTCAGTTGGGTATCTTCTTTTACGCGGTACAAGCCAGCACCTCTCATTGAGTCCATATCCCATTTTCTTTCGTTCATTATTTCATATGCGCAGCAGTTGGATTCATCATGTCCAACTAATTTACAGAAATTGCAGTATAAATTTTTAGGTGTTTTCACATATTTCTATATAATATAGCAGTCGTCAGGTTTGTGTCCTGTGGTTCTACAAATTTCACACGATGGGGCCTGATTCTGATTTAGTGGGTTGGGCGCACCACGATTAAGATAATCGCGAAATAAAGGGCAATGCTCCTGGTCATGGCCTTCTCCTTTACAACTTGTACACCAGACCTCATGTCTAGGTTCATACCTTTGTTCTTTTCCATTCTTCATGCTTTGCAGCTCTAGTGTCAGGGTGGTCAGGTGGTTCTGGATCTGAGACATTCCAGAACTAGTCTCACCAATCGGTGAATCCTCTATCTTCATTGCGATCTCCAAGGCATCTTCCTGCGACTCAACCTTCTGCTGCATAAATGGTAATCTAATATGGGGTAACAGCATAGAAATGAACCATTCCTTGTGTTGTTCTGGGGCTATAACAAATCTCACTTGGTCTAGTAGGGTCTTGAACTTCTAATCAAACTCCCAAACCGTTTCAGTTGGTTTCTGCTTTATTTCTTTCAACTCAGTTATACACTAAGATTCATATTTAAGTTTCTTGAACTCAGCCACAAGTGCAGCTTTAATTTCGGTGAGGGTTCTCGGTTGTATGTTAGAGTACTTCATAAACCAATGTAAAGCTCTGTCTCTAAAAGTGGTGATGAGCTGTGCTCTCTTCACTGCATCATCCTGGATTTGTCTTACACTCCATATGGCTTCACAAAGAAACCAATGCTGGTCAGGGTCTTCTAGGCCAGTTCCTTGGAATATTGGAAGCTTCATATCAGTGTTTTCCATTGTTATATTAGGTGATGGAGCGCCCGAATTAGTGCACGGCTACTGTAAAGGGCTCTGTGCAGTGAAAACAAATGGGACTATCGAGAGAGATGTACTGAGCTGAGTGTTCTGCGGGGTGGGCTGCGTAGCGGGTGGGTTTTGAGATAATGGTGGTACGGTCTCTGCAACCGGTGGGTTCTTACGAGTAAATGGTGGTACGGCTTCGTTGTCAATGTTACACGGGATCTCAGTATCAATATGGAGTCCAGTGCCTCCAAGATTCTTATTAAATTTATACCTCTTTCCACTTTGAAGATTATGGGTGTCTTCATCAGAATCACTATATATATTGTTTACCATGACAAACATAAGAATATTACTGCATTCTTAAAACACCTTTCGCAGCTAATAACATCTTAATGTATAGACTAAGATTGTTTAGCAACTTACCTTGGAATCCCCCAAAAAAGTATGCTTCTGCTTGGCTGTAGGATTTGTGTGTGTCTATAGAAAATTCTGTTATGAAGCCTTCTAGCATATGATCGACCCAAAAATCAACTGCGTGTGCCAATGGGCTGTCTATTGCTTTGAGCTGCATCGTGAGCTCAGGAGTCCACTCTGTAGGAACTCCTCCTTGAAAACAAGTTTTCTTCTCTGCTTGCCGCGAGATCCACGAATGTAGATCATTGGGAAATGATGCCCAAGAAATCTCATGGATATCGTTGAACAGATATCTATCTGACCACTGTGTGTCACTTAGATGTGGATGTCTATTCTCTTTCCTTTTAAAGACTCTTATGGTCCTATCCCACCAAGCTTGGATTTCTGTCTTTTCAGGATACCAGTTGTCAGAGCCTTCCGGGAACTGGTACTCTTCATCACACATCACGATTGCAACTCATCACAGATTCTAGCATTGAAACAGAACCATTTGTTGGTTATAACTGACCCGGAGATTTTCTATAATACCCAGGTTCTTCGCGGTTTCCCTTTGACCAACAAAACCCCTTCGCACCAGCCCTTTCGGCAACAACCTGCGAGCAAGTTGAGGTCTCACCCGAGGTGTATCTATGGGGTACTATGGAATTAGGTTTCCATAGTAAGTGATAAGTTTCTTGGACGGATTTACTGCACAGCACAACAGAGGGTTATGTGCTGCGAGGTGAGACTGCACAGCGATAGGCAATGCTGCGGTCCGCACCACTATGTTCTTCCACCGCGGGACTTCTCCTGAAGCTGTGAACAATGCAGCTTCATTCCATACTTAGATTATCTTGAAAATACTTAACGCACTGAAAAGAATATCACGCATACACTCGTTTAGGCACTTAACTAATCATTCTTCTAGCATTCATTTGTTAAGTCGGGGTGTTGCGATCCGAATATATATGACTATACAATTCGACTGTTAAGCATTCGTTTACTGGATATAAGAGAGTGTTTAACTAAATGACTGATTCACTATCTTCAAACACAACGCTAAATGTTCATCATTCACCTGTTCATGCAGAACTTAACATATCATTTCCATACGTCTCCTAAGGAAAATGCATATCAAAGTTCTCTCATAACCGCATGCAAAGAAACATCTTGACATTCATTCACAGAAAATACAAATCAGCATTCATTCATAAACTACAATCACACAACAGGAAATTTAACGTGGTTCACTCCCCCAGGTGGGAAGTTACGTCCACAAGAATGGTCGATAATATATTTCTTTAAAATGGATGGGGACAACCGTTCTTAGTCTGCACACTCAGCTGTAGACTCTCCTTCCACTCAGATAGGTCTCTGTGCACACAGCTGCAGAGCCTTTACAATCTTCTTAGCTCAAACAGATTTTACACTACAACAACAAAAGTAACCCCAAAACGTAATGTAACGTAACGTAACCCCATCCCATACAAAATTGTCTTCTTAAAATAGATCATGCCTCTAAGGTCATGTCTTTACAAAGCTAAAGACCTAAACCCAAAAACCCTTAGGGTTTACAAAACTGCGTCGGTTTCCCTAAACCGGCTTGCTGGCATCTAGTAGCGTCTGCTTCATCATGGCAGTTATCCACGTCTTCATTTTGTCGCTATCGGCATCCCTGTTGCACGCGTGCCAATAGATCTCTTTCACAGAACCATTTATCTCTAACGGTTTCGCCCACTAGACATGCCAAGACATCGCTTTCCTCAACAAAATCGTGCATTGGCCGCCTTCCTGATTTTCTCGTGCCCGCTGCTTGGCACTCCTGGAGAATCTTTCCAAAACTATACCACTACTGGTCCATCCGATACCTGCACCTGATCCTTGTCCAGCACTCCGCTTTGCTGGCTCCACTTGTCCTGACTGCTTTGCAGCACTGCTTCCTCGCAGCAGTGGTCTTCGCGGTGCTTCCAAAACACAGATGATGTGCACAGCTTCGCAGCATCCTCAATACTTAGACAAAATTATATTTCTGAGCTGCACTCAGCTCAGCTTTCCATGCTTATCAAAAAAAGGTGTTACCATAACTTTGTCCCGACCTGGGCCCAACATGTCCGATTGATTTACAGAAAGTGCAATATAAAGTTTTGGGTGTTTTCACATATTTATGTATGAGATAGAAGTCTTCAGGTCTGTGTCCTATAGTTCTACAAATTTTGCACCATGGGACCTGATTCTGATTTATCGGGTTGGGCGCACCACTATTGAGATAGTCGCAGAATAAAGGGCAATGGTTGCAGTCATGGCCTTCTAGTTTACAACTTGTACACCAGACCTCATGCCTAGGTTCATACCTTTTCTCTTTGCCATTCTTCATGATTTGCAGTTCTAGTGTCAAGGTGGTCAGCTAGTTCTGGATATGAGACATCCCAAAACTAGTCTCACCAATCGGCGAAGCCTCTAGCTTCATTGCGATCTCTAAGGCCTCTGCCTGCGATACAACCTTCTGCTACATCAATGGTAATCTAATGTGGGGCAATATCGTAGCAATAAATCATTCCTTGTGTTGTTCTGGAGCTATAACAAAGCTCAATTGGTCCAATAAGGTCTTGAACTTCTTATCAAACATCCATACCATTTCAGTCGGTCTCTGCTTTATTTCTTTCAACTCAGTTATACACTGAGATTCATATTTGGGTTTCTTGAACTCTGCCACAAGCGCATATTTAATTTCTGTGAGGGTTCTCCGCTGTGTCTAAGAGTACTTCATAAACCAATGTAAAGCTCTGTCTCTAAGGATGGTAATGAGATGTGCTCTCTTCACAGCATCATCGTGGATTTGTCTTACACTCCATATAGCTTTGCAAAGAAACCAATGTTGGTCAGGGTCTTCTAGACCAGTTCCTTTAAATATCGGTAGCTTCATATCAGTGTTTTCCATTGTGCTATTAGTAGGATCACCTGGATTTGTGTGCAACGGTTGTGATGGGCTCTGTGCAATGAAAGTAAATGGGAATATTGGAGTAGATGTACTCGGCTGAGTATCCCGTGGGGTGGGATGTGTAACGGGTGGGCTCTAAGACAAGGGAGGCGCGGTCTCTGCAACTGGTGGATTTTGAGGGGTGGATGGTGGCACGGCTTCGTTGTTAAGGTCAAAAGGAATTTCAGTATCTATGTGGGGTCCAGTGCCTCCAAGATTCTTATTAAATTTATATCTCTTCCCACTTCTAATATTATGGGTCTCTTCGTCAGAATCACTATATATAGTTTTTACCATGACAGACTTGAAAATATTACTGCATTCTTAAAACACCTTTCTCAGCTAGCAACATCTTAATGTATAGAGTGAGATTGTTTAGGTACCTACCTTGAAATCCATCGAAAAAATATGCTTCTGCTTGGCCGTAGGATTTGAGTGTGTCTACAGCAAATTCTGTTATGAATCCTTCTAGCATGTGATCGACCCAGAAGTCAACTGCACGCGTCAATGGGCTGTCTATTGCTTTGAGTTGTGTTATGAGCTCTGGAGTCCACTTTGTAGGAAATCCTCCTTGAAAACTGGTTTTCTTCTCTGCGAGCCGCGAGATCCACTCGTGTAGCTCGTCTGGGAATGATGCCCAGAAAATCTCATGAATATCTTTCCATAGATATCTATTCAACCACTATTCATCAGATAGATGCGGGTGTCTATTCTCTTGCCTTGCAAAGTCTCTTACAGTCTTGTCACACCAAGCCTGGATCTCTGTCTTTTCAGGATGCCAATTGTCGGAGCCTTCCGAGAACTGATGTTTTTCATCACACATTATAGCTACAACTCATCATGGATTCTAGCATGGCAACGGAACCATTTGTTGGATTATCATAGGCTGACCCAAAGGGTTTCCAATAAAGACCCAAGTTCTTCGCAGTTTCCCCTTGACAAACAAAACCCCTTCGCACCGGCCCTTTCGGCAACAACCTGCGAGCAGGTTGAGGTCTCACCCAAGCTGTATCTATGGGGTACTGCGGAATCAGGTTTCCATAGTAGGTGATGAGTTGTTGAGGTTGACGTACTGCACAGCACAACATGAGACATGTGTTGCGGGGTGGAACTGCACGGCGATAGAAGACACCGTGGTACGCACCTCTGAATTCTACTTCCACAGAATTACTTTGTGACTGCGGCCAACGCAGTTCACACTAAGGCTTGGAATATGTGCAGTTAGCTAGAGTACTGAAGTTATTAACAATCAATCATTCATCCATTCACTTGGGGAGTTCACTGCTCAACCATGTGTTGCGGAGACGGTCCAACTACCATGCACTCTTCCTACCACGTAATGTGAAAGTGTTTAAACAATATCTAACACTTAGCCAAATAACTTATTCATTACTGCTTCATAAGTAGAGGCCAAACATTCACCATTCATCTATTCATGCAGAACTTAACATATTATTTCCATATTCTCCTGATGGAAAATACATATAAAAGTCCTATCACAACAGTATGCAAGGGAAAATTCAGACATTCATTCACAGGAAACAGATAAATGCACAATATACAACACAATCACACTACACAATATTTAACGTGGTTCACTCCCCCGGGTGGGAAGCTACGTCCATAAGAAATGTTGTTATATATATCTTTGGGAAGGGCACAACAGTTCTTAGTTTGCACGATCAGTTGTAGACTATCTTCTCTCTTAGATAGATCCCTTCGCACTCGGTTGCAGAGTATTTACAATATATTTTCTCATAAAGATTTTACAATGCTTAGTACTAAATTTCTAACAACACCTACAACAACAGCCCTTTCCCATACAAAAATGCCTCTTTCAAATAGATCATGCCCGTAGGTCATGTCTTTACAATGCTAAAGGCTGAAACCCTTAGGGTTTCCAAAAATGCTACAGTTTCTCTAAACTGAACTGCTGGCCTCTGTTAGCGAGTGCTCCATCATGGCAGTCCTCCACACCTTCATCTTGTCACTATCGACCTTTCTGTTGAGCGCATTCCAATAGATCACTTTCCTCGAGCCGCTCTTCCTCTAATGGCCTCATACACCTAGCTCATCTCCCAGTCGCTTTCATCAAACCATTCTTCCTCTAATGGCCTTGTACACCTGGCCATCGCTCGACCTCCCTGAAGCATATTTGCCAAAACTAGACCACCGACGATCTAACCGATACCCGTGCCCGTCCTCCGTCTAGCACTCTGCTTTGTCGGCTCCATGTGGACTGGTCACTTCGCAGCACTGTATCCTCGTGGCACTGATCTTCGCAGCACCCTTCGAAATACTTCCAAAATTTGGTTGTTGCACGCAACTTCGCAGCATCCCCAACACTTGCACAAAATTGTATTTTTGTTGAGTTGCACTCAGCTCTGCAGCTAAAACTCCTTCTATTATCAAAATTTTCCCCAACTTGGGCCAGGCCCAACACCAATCACTCAGGATATGGTAGTTCTCTCATTGATTGTGTAGGTTGTGCTTCATCATGTGTTACATCCTGAGATTCAGCTATTGTTTCGGTAGGAATGTCAGCATCCTCAATGATGGGGATTGCTGAGTTAACCTTATTCTCAAAGTGTTGATTCACTCCAATTTCAGTCACTGGGAAAGGGACATCCTCAGTGATGATGGGTTCCACTACCCTCCCTGATCGTAATTGTATGTTATTGCAGGGAATTTGGGAGATGGAATACGCAAGCATGTTGGCAGTCTCAAATTGATGATCTGCTTTATTATTTGGGTTTGGGTTAGGTTGTGCAGGTATTTTTGGTCGAAGTGGTGCATTCATATGTGCGGCATTGTTTTGGAATTGAAGTTGTGGTTGCTGATATTGTTGGTGAGGATACTATTGAGGAGGTTATTGTTGATATTTAGTCTAGTGATAGGGAAATTTATTTCCTTGGTAAGACTTTCTCCAGTTCAAATTCCAGGTAGGTTGATGGTTTGACTATTGTGACCATGGTGTCCAAAAGGTGGGATTTTGCATTGGGTTCTGAGATGGATGCCACTGGTTATTAGAATAATGTGAAGGGAATTGTGTATTCATATTATTCAAGCAAATTGATGGATCTGGATTCATACCTTGATTGCGAGGCTGCCAAGGTTTTGTTTGTGCAATAAAGTAAGCATGTTCCACATCTAAAGTGGATGCCTGCAGGACTGCTTTGACTTTGGGTAATGAAAGACATTCCTTGGTGTCATGCTCCAATTCACATATCCTACATATCTCTGCCTTGTCTAGCAGGCATTTTTTCATTCGATGTTTTTTCCTACATTTAGGACAAAATACACCGAGTGTAAGATCTTCTACTGCTTGCCTCTATTTTGCTCTCAAAACATCTAACTCTAAGGAAATGGAGCTCATCATATCTATTTTAAAATTCTCCAGTAGGTTTCCTATTTCTGCTCAAGTGGCTCCTCCACTAGCTGACTTCTGTGTCCTAGTGAATACATCCTTATCTCGATCTTTGTCCCGTTTGTTAGTTCTAGAGGATCCCCTTGAGTACCTTCGGCATAATTCAATGATCTTCTCAAAAGGTTCCTTCGAAATATCCCCTTTCCCTAACAAATTCAACATATCAAGGCAATCTTCTCTAATTCCTTGTAGCAAGATAACCTTGAGTACATTGTTTCCAATCGCAGTGTGGCCAAACCTTTGTAAATTATACAACCATCTTTCCACAAAATCTTCCAAGCTCTCTTCTTCCCTCTGAACCATTTTAAATAACTCTTCCTTTCTATCTTTGGTTCTACAATATTCTTGATACTTAAAAAGAAAGGTTTGCTTCATTTGATCCCAAGTAGTAATGGTCTCACGACCTAGACTCATGAACCAGTGCAAAGCATTTCCTTTCAAGGTGGTTGGGAATAGTTTCAGCTTCTAAGCAATGGAGGTATAGTCATAACTGCGACAGAGGATGTCAAACTCAAAAATAAATTCATCAGGATATTCAACAAATTTACCATGGAAATTCGGGAGAACTGATGGTGAGATATTTTTCATAGGAGTTTCCCCACGTGTCTAGATGTTAGGGAATTCAAGTGTGACCACAGTGTCACCGGGATGATTATCTTCCACTTCCTCTTCACAATTCTCCTGGTTTTCATTCTCTCCTTCATGTTCTCTATTAGCCATGTTGTTCCAAAATTCAATGCATTTCTTTATTCATTCTTGCTCTGCTTTTGCTTCTTCTTCTTCCCTCCTTTCTTCCTCTTTCTTTCTCTCTTCCTCTGCTTCTCAGCGAGTCTCCAACCACACTTCCTTAGTAACTCTAGTCCCATTAATATGATAAATATCCTCTCTATCTGGTGCACCCACAACACTTCCCTTGTCTTCATGAGGTTTCTTTTCTGCACTGGGAGTAGATGGTCCTGTTGTGTTTTCCACAGTTGATGTTGAATTCTCAAAATTGGGAGGAACAGAATTTCCTCTTCTTGTAGATGTCTATGGTGGTCTGGTAGAAGAATCATCTTTAGCAATTATATCGTCGATAAATGTTTGTCTTCCTAGACCTATGTTACGACCTTGACCTCTTCCACAGCGCAAGACTTTGCTCTCCGCCATTGGTGCTATTGACCCAAATGATTCACAACTGATGGCATTTGATTTGTACCAATACGAACCATGCCTTCCTTCCACTTTAGCCTTCCAAGTTTCTGTTTCCGTTCGGAATCTTTCATCCATCGGTGCATCATCGATGAGGGTGCCTCTACATGCGTGATGTCCACATTCGTTTGGAAGAAGTTGGGATCCCCTACTCTCCAGCAGTCCACCACTGCATTGCACGCCTACGACGGCCGGTCGGCTCAACCCCAAGGGCTATTAGCTAACGTCCCCGTCCAGCTGGCTGGTAAAACCGTTTTCATTGACATAGTGGTCATCAATTCCCAACTTGATTATAACCTCTTACTTGGTCGTAGCTACATGTATGCCATGAAGGTGGTTGCCTCTTCCATTTTTTGCACCATGATGTTCCCCCATGATGGACGCGTGGTCAAGGTCGACCAACTCACCTACTACGATCCAAATGCCCCCGCTTCCCCCAAAAATGTTCTCCCCATGGTTGAACAACCCGTTAGTGGTGCCGCTACCTCGTTTGTTTCCTCTGTGGGACATGGAGTTTACTCAGATCCACCGATGACATCAACATTCCAATCCATTCCTCCCCCGTCATCTGCACCTGACGTATCTGACCTATGTACCCTTTCCCACTATACACAAACACATAACAACCAACCACCCTTGTGCCATATGCGGTGTTTACGGCCACTACTCACATCACTATCCTGATCTCCCCGATTACCGAGCAGCTCTCTACGAGATGAATAATGTGGATCTTGAGACAACACCTCCCACCATTGAGGAGATTCACCCCCCGATCTCATCCCCATCCGAAGAGATCAACACCATTTATATGATCTCTTCAACTACCATTCCCTCATCAACCGATTTGACATCCCAAAATTTCCGCAATGATGAGGAGATTCTTGAGGCTTTCACTACCCCGGATTATCCCTGGGACGACATGCACCATCGCTCATATTTCCTTCCAGAAGACTCCTCCTCCACCACAGCTACTCAATTTGCGGTTGAGTCCAAATATTTCCTTCCCACCAAAGTCGACTGGTTTAAGGATCCTATTCCCACTCCTGATGCCTTTGAGGAAGGTAACATGGCCAACATTTCTCCCGTTATCCACATAGATATCTCTACCCCCGGAGGTGCCCCTGAACTCATCACTTTAGGAGCCTCTTACAGCGAGTCTGAGATTGGAGAGTACAAAAAAAATTTCCAAGAGTTCTGTGATGTCTTTGCCTGGTCCTATACCGAAATGCCTGGTCTTGACCCCGCTATTATAGAGCACCGCATTGACACCTCTGAGCTCGAGGGCATAATAGATTAACTCGGCCCTGGGATAGGGGGCATGATCAATCATTTTGAACCTACCCCATCACATATATCTCATCAAGTCAATGAACCCATCGTTCACACCAACACATATGTGATCCACAATCACAAACCCCATGCACATAGCATGGGGGCAGGTCATTAACCCTGCTCACTTTTTCACATTTATGATCTCAACCATTTTTGAGGTCACGTGTCACTTGTATATTTGATTTAATTTGATACGCATATTTCTTTCCTTTGACCATTCTGGAGTCCTTATGACCTCCATTTTTAACACCATTTGCACTACCGAATTCATTTTTCCGCGCTCGTGATGATGCTTGAGATCATTTCTCGCTCTCACCAGGACCAATATCAACATTGTGTCCCGACACCCTGTTGCCTCGGTTTGCGTGTCACATCGCCCGTAGCCCATTTTTGATATACTTTATATCATTGGATTCATTTTTACCAGCCCGTGATGATGCTTGAGATCATTTCTCGCTCTCACCCCCAAATTGTTTCGGGTCTTTTTTCCAAAATTCCCCCCGTCGCCTTGGTTTGCGTGCCACATCGGTCGTTATCCATTTTTGAAACTTTTATATCATCGGATTCATTTTTCTGAGCTCATGATAATGCTTGAGATCATTTCTCGCTCTTACTTGGTACAGTTTCAACATTGTGTCCTGACACCTTGCTGCCTCGATTTGCGCACCACATCGGCCGCCAACGAATTGTTCCACATTTTTACATGTGCCATTCACTCCTGTCATACTACAACTATTTTGTTATTTTTCCACCATTCATTATCCCGCAAGGAGGCCCATCAGTGTTCCCCCCCACCCTCGTTCTTGGTCATCATCAATGTTCCTTGATTGAGCACTTCCTCCTTGCCTGGCCATTCCTTTTTTTCGGTATACTTTTATCCCTTTTTTCGGGCCGGACAAGTCCTTTACAAAAAAAGGCACTTAGGGAATTTCTGTTAAGCTCTTTTCTGACTCCTAAAACAATGAAAAAAGCAATCTTTCTTCCTTTCATGCTCGTTAGACTAATTACGAAAAAGGCATACTATAGTCACACCGGCTAGAAGAATTCTTCATTGCATCCTTTTATGCTTCTTTGGGCCTTGGAGACTAACACATGAAAAAGAAACCCCATGGAGTCTTATTATCACTTTCAGACTCTCTAAAATTGAAAACAACCACGATCATGAACTGTCATGGGCTCGTACAAATCCACACGACAGTACCATTTCATTATTTCAGAGTCTTTTTATCTCTTTCAGACTCCTTAAAATTGAAAGCAATCATGAGCATGAACTGTCCTGGGCTCGTATAAATCCACATGACAGTACCATTTTACACACACTTCTTCTAGTTCCTTAACCCATGAAGAAGTCCCCCCGTGCCTCTTGGCACTATGATCGACCATCTCGGTAGCACCCCCAATCAAGTCGCCTTTGTTCAGAGTATTCTACAGTCTCCTGCCCTTTTACACTAGCTTTAGTCTCACTCATCCCAGTCAGTATCCTTGATCCATTATAGCTATGATCCCTTTCCCATCAGTCAGTTTCATATGATGCCCAATCATCCCCGCCATCATACTCTGAACAAAGGAAGTTTGAGTCCACCCACTCTACTTTCCCAGTTATCCCCCACAGTTTGTCAGTCCTACCATCAGTACTATCACACTTCGGTTCTCCACCTCGCACTCCTGTCAAGGAAACATCATTTCCTTGATAGTTGCAGGTCTCCCTCTGTCAACGATAGCCCCTCTATTCCAAAGGATAGACCCAGAGGTCCCTGCCCCTTGGACCCATCACCATCAGTGGTGAGTGCCTACGGACCATTTTGAGAGGAGTCATCATTGCCTCTCCGAGTGGTTGTTTCTCACATGCTCAACTTCAACACCTTGATTGCATCGTTGAGAATCGCGCAAGGTTTATATCCCTTCCCTTATTGGTCAAAGACCCCGGATTTCCCCGGACTCTAGCACATTGGTGAGTCACTTCAAAACGCCCAGTTATATGTTCCCGTGGATGTCCGGGTTGCGTTGGCGATTGAATTCGGAAGCCATCCAGCTATATGCTTCCTCGAGTACCCAGTTCAGTTCCAGTTCAGTGTACCATTGAGAGTATGACCCCTTGTCACTATGATCCAGCAGCTCATCAGTTCCTCTGGTACCACACTCAGTCGCACTTTTGTTCTTCCAGTGTATCAGTCTTTCAGCTCAGACCTGGTCAGCCCAGCAGTATGTCCCAGCTTGTTGTCCCCTCTGGACCCTTATGATGTACACAGTGGTTCTCTATGTATCCTACAGGTCCCTCTTTTCAGGCCTCACAGTTCTTTTTATGTATCTTGATACGAGCATGGGTATGCCTGCCTCGTCCATATATTGAGATTCTTCCTCATTCATTATTTGAGGTCATGTATATGTCAGGTCCCCACATTTTGGACCCAATTATTATTATTGATCCTGATACGAGTATGGGAATGCCCGCCTCGTCCATCTGATCAAATTATTCCTCATCCATCATTGAGGTTATGTACTTTTAGTTTTTGCAGTTTGTTCGGGATCGTTGTTCCGGGCTCCAATTTGTTTCTTCTCTTCTCCACACCCCAGGAAAACCATTACAAGACTTATGATGTCTATCGGCCATACGATGAGCTCCTGCCTTCACACATCAGGGGGCAATCTGTTAACACCCAAAAAGTGCTCACTACCTCATCTACCCCATTACATGACTCATTTGTCCATATTTCCTACCATATTTACCTTCAGAACCCTAAAATCCCATTAAAAAGCCTCCAAAAGGCCACAAAACCATCAAAAAAGCCTCAAAAAGGCTAAACAACCCCTTTTCCCTCCAAAAATATCCAAAATTCCTCCAAAATAGCAAAACCCCTCTAAAAAGGGAATAACAAATAGAAAATAATGAGGAAAAAGGAGGGAAAAACGCTATACAGCTGACCTAAACCATATGGTTCCCAAAACGATGGGCCAGCACTCCACCACCAAAAACCTATAAATAGGTGATGGAGACCCCTCATTTCATATCCACCATCAAGTATACCCTTACTCTGCCAAAATCACTCTTGAAACCCTAGCTCACCCTTGAGCTACTTTCAACATTTGAGTGCCTCTTTGGCCCATTCCCAACCATTTGGAGAAAGAGAAGGAGCAAAGCTGGAGTTTGGAGCAACCCTCTTGGACAATTGCAAGAACTTCACCAACCTTCACAATGGAGGTAAAGCTTTAATACAAAAAACCATTTATATTATATCTTGTCTTTCATGTTTCATGTACTTTCTTAGAATAATTTCCATTTTAATACCTTGTCTTTTAATTACTGTTTATTGAACTGCTACTAAGGAGTCCCTTCTCCTTAGTAGGTGCTCATTTGCACAAGCTAGGGTGAAAACCGTAGCTACACTTATACATCTAGGAATTCAAAGTACAATTACCTTTCTACATTAATCAACCCAGCAGTTACTAATCTAAGAATAAGAATGAACTAGATTACTTTTGCAAGAAGTTAAATCCTATAATTATCAAACTACAGTATTCAATCTCTATCAAACTAATTCATCTAGCAGCTACTGTAACTCAATCATAATCTTCCTAATCTAATGAATTCAAGAAAGATACAACAGCAACCAGAATTAGAAATAAGCATGAACTCTAATTTGATTAATATTGGAAATCCTAGAAAGCATAAATGACTTAAAAGAATTGAAGTTGATCTTGACTGTAACAGCTAATCCTAACACACCATGCATCAACTAAACTAACCTACACAGTCGACTGGCACACCACACAGTTGCAGTTATTCAGGATGCAATGATAAATTACCAGGAAAGAATGCAATTATAAACTCTCTGTTGCAACTAATAGTAATACGCCTAATTCGATTCCACACCACACAACAAGAAATAAATTAAACTACGCACTTAACTCGACAATCTCTGTGAGAAGGTGGGCCCTGGCCTTCTAACAAAGACATCGTGAGCTACCAAAAATTAAGACACAGAAATATGAAGAACTCTGCTCTTTATTAAAGATGGTAATCCACAGTATCAGCTTTATGTTACAGCCCGTACAAAATGACAATTAACCAACCCCAGACTCTGGAAACCTTCCCATCTTTATACATGCAAAATACAATTCGTGATCAACGAATTTCGCGCAGCAATGAAAATCTCTGATCTTCATGATGTGGAGTTACAACCGAACTGCTACAGCCGTATTGAATGAGGCCGTTGGACATGAAGGATGTTGTTACTCTGGCAGTAAATGGATCAGTGGATTAACCAATTGGGAGGCGTCATGTATGTTGCAGCAATGCTTTGTTTCAGCAAAGTCATGTTACAGCTTCACATGGAAAGATGTGTTGTTCCTTTTAAGATGAAGAATTAAATATGAAGAGTAACAGCTAGCGCCACGTGTGATTCTTTCTCAAGGCATTGCGGCTGATACACTTGTGCTTTGATCTTGACTTAATGAAATCAACACAAGTTAGCATAAATCAAAGGCTAGAATCCATAATCATAACAATCTTAGGCATTAAATAAATGAAGCAATAATGAATTATACCTTGTCAGGATTGTTGATTGATCTGGAAGAAAGGAATGTATATAGTTTATGAAAGTAGGGTGTAACAGGGAAAAATGATATAATAAGTGTAGTCAAAAAGGGGCATTTCCAGGGCCCAACACACAGTACCTTGGTGCTAGTTTAGCACAAATCCCAAACTTAAAAGAACTTTTTTAGGTTTTACCTTTACAAAGACATGATCTCTAACCTGGAATTATCTTTCAGTTCGTTTCATATCTGCATAATGTTTTGGTCTATCTTGTGCAATTTTTAAATTGCCTTGTACCTGTTTAACGGTTAGTTCCATCTCTCTTAACAAATCTAGTCCTAGCATTAATCTGTCAACAGGATTATCCCAAGAAATAGGAGTACTGCACTTTCTCCCATATAAAATTTCAAAAGGACTAAGTCTAGCAGAAGCTTGATAATGGTTATTGTAAGCAAATACAACTAAATGTAAATATTCTTCCCATTTAGTTGGTTGATCTTTAACATACATTCTTAACATGTCTTCTAAAATATGATTTACTCTTTCAGTTTGTCCATCAGTTTGTGGGTGGAAAGAAGTACTGAAATTTAACTTAGTATTTAGAACTTCAAACAATGTTGTCCAGAAATTTCCAGTAAACTTAGAATCTCGATCAAAAATTATTACCTTTGGAATCCCGTGTAAGTGAAAGATTTTCTTCGTAAACACATCAACAATATTAGCAGCTTCAAAAGTAGTTTTAACAGGCATAAAATGAGTTGCTTTACTAATCTTGTCCAAAACGACCATTATTGAGTCATTATGTTTTTTATTCTTAGGTAAACCAATTATGAAGTCAATACTTATAATTTCCCACTTCCATTCCGGAATTCGCAATGGATGCAATAGGCCAGTTGGGTGTTGATGTTCAGCTTTAATTGTCTGACATTAAAAACACCTAGCTATGTATTCAGCCACTTTATTCTTCATGTTTGGCCAAAAGTAATCTTTTCTCGGCATGGTTATCATTTTCTGAGAACTAGGTGTCTCGAATAAGGACTTTTGTGAATCTCATCCAAAATCAACAACTTAACTTTTGATATATTAGGCACATAAAGTCTATTTTTATAAGTCATTAAACGTTTCTCGTTAATGTTGTAATTGGTTATTAAATTTTCAGATACATTTTCATAAATTTTATCATGTAACTTCTGATAATTTTAATCTTATTTAATTCCTTCTTTGATCTGATTTTCCATATTTGTTTTATATGTACTAATTGCTGCATAAAATTTAATTTAGCGTTTCTGCTCAAGGCATTAGAAACCTTGTTTTCTTTACCTTTAATATGTTGAATCTCGAAATCATACTCGCTAAGAAAAGCTAGCCACCTAGCTTTCCTTGCGTTAAGCTTTGTTTGATCCAACAAGTATTTTAAGCCTTTATTATATGTCATTAGTGAAAACTTCCTTCCAATCAAGTGATGGCACCACATTTTTAATGCATGTATCACAGTTGCCAGCTCCAAATCATAACTTGCATAGTTCTTTTCGTGAATTTTTAATTTCCTGGACTCATATGCAATGACGTGACCTTCTTGAGTTAAGACTCCACCAAGTCCATCGTTGCATGAATTAGTGCATACAACGAAGCCCTTATTTGGATCAGCAATTTTTAAAATAGGTGGTGTTGTTAATAATTCTTTTAATTTCTTGAAACTTTCTTCGCATTTTTTATCCCAGACGAATTTTTTTCCCTTCTTCTACAAAGAGGTTATAGGATTCGCAATTTTGGAGAATCCTTCAAGATATTTTCTGTAGTAACCTGTTATCCCCATACAGGATCGTGCGTCAGTTATGTCTTTAGGGACGGGCCACTCATTAATTTCTCTTATTTTATCTGGATCGATAGAAATTCCATCTTTAGATATTTTGTGACCTAAGTACTATATTTTATCTTTATAAAAGTCACATTTACTGAACTTGGCATAAAGCTGATGTTCTCTTAGAAATTGTAGAACTATACTTAAGTGTTCGTCGTGTTCTTCTTTATTTTTGAATAAATTAGAATATCATCAATGAACAAAATTACAAACTTATCTAGTTACTTATGCATAATGTTATTCATTAAACACATGAAGACTGTCAGTGTGTTAGTCATCTCAAAAGGCATAACTACGAACTCGTCGTGCCCATAACGGGCTCTGAAAGCAATTTTAAAAATGTTTTCATCATTTATTCTAACTTGATGGTATCCAGACCTCAAGTCAATTTTAGTGAATATCATTGCTCCGCGTACTTGATCGAATAGATCATCAATGCGGGGCAAGGGATATCAATTTTTAATAGTCATTTTATTAAGTTGGCAGTAATCTATGCACAATCGCAACGTACCGTCCTTATTTTTAACAAAGATAACCAGTGCTCCCCAAGGAGACACACTTGGCCTTATGTAGTTCTTATCAATTAGTTCTTTTAGCTGATATTTTAGTTCATTTAATTTCAGAACGTTCATTTTGTAAGGAGCCTTTGAGTTTGGTACCGCACCCGGTACTAACTCAATGGTGAAATCTAATTCCCTTTTCGGAGGTAGTCCTGAAATTTCTTCCGAGAATACATCAGAAAAGTCCTTAAGAATAGGTATGTATTCCAACTTTATATTATCTTCTTTAAATGAATGTTCATCATTAATCACATTTACAACAAACATTTTACACCCTTTTCTTCTATCTTTCTTTACTTGTAATGCATAAATTTGTCTAACAGATGTTTTCCTAGAAAACCCTTTTAATGTTTCAGTGTTCCCTTCATTATTCAAACAAGTAAAAGACTTTTCAAAACAGTTAAGTATCACCCTATGATGTTCAAGCCAAACCATGCCTATTAATACATCATATGACCTTAACAGTAAAATATTCAATTTAACTTGCGTCTTCAACTGACTCATAAGCAAATCACAATTTTTAACAAACTCTACAACTTTTCTTTTGGTGCCTATTGCTAGCTGAACCAACCATGATTTATCGAATTTCTCTACTTTTAACTTGCAACTTTTCACTAAATCAGGTGATATGTAACTCAAACTTGCACCTGGGTCAATTAAAATGGAAAAATATTTGTTCTGTATCATACCTTCGATCTCGACCATGGAAGTTTGATAGTCTGCTTATCGATTTTTTCAGTGCTGCATTAATCCTAGGAATTTCTCTTGTTACATCTCCAACTATCGGTTCTGTTTGCATGGTGTGAATGTTGATGACTGTCTTTCTTCTGAGTGGGAAGTGTGCTCTGGTATGTGGTCCATTACAGTCATAACAATTTAAAGGTGGTCTTTGTTTATTAATTCTGGCATTATTATTATTATTATTATTAGTGTTATTGTTATGAGGCACATTTCTTACAGATGTGTAATTATGTGGTGCATTAACTCTGTAATTACTATTACTCTGAAAATTTATGTTATTGAAATTTTTATTATTCCCAGAATTCTTGAAATTAAAATTTTCCTTCTTATGCTCATAGTTACTTGGTTTATTATTCCTCCAACTCGATACACCTTCTCTTTTCTTACTCTGTTCAAAACATAAGTTGGCCTTTCTCGTGGCTTCTTCAAGAGTTGTAGGATTATCGTATTCAATTCTGTCTTATATGTTAACAAGAAAACAGATCATAATCCTTTGTACCTTAGTTTTCTCTTCAGCTAAGTAAGGTACATACCTTAACAGACTGAGTAACTTACTGCTCAACTCCTTCATACTCATAGAACCCCATTTTAAGTCATAAAACTCCTTTGCCTTATCTTCATAATATTGTTCAGACAAAAAAAAATTCTTAAATAGTTTCCTAAATGTACTCCATTTTATATCTCTTTCGTTAATGCATTTAACTCTTTTAATATCCTGCCACCAAATGTTTGCCTTTCCGGTTAGATTGTATATGGCCATTTTAGCTTTTAACTGAGAGGAGTAATCATAAATCTGAAAATACTTCTTCATACCGGACAACCATGCTTTGGCTGCCTCACCCTTTTCATTTTCGCCATTAAATGTTGGGCGTTTTATCTTCTTAAATTCTCCATAAATTTGTTCATGGTGTTTATGCTTTTTCTTAGGACCATAGTCACTGTCACTGCTGTCTTGATCATAATTAGATTTTCTTCGATAAGTTTTATCATCAGATTCGGAAGAAGAAGAGTTACTTTCACTTTTATATTATTTCAATTTCTTATCTCTGTGTTTATAGGACATTGTTCCAGATTCAGATTTTACTTCTATTCTCTTATCTTTTTCATCGTGATGATACTTTTCCATTAACATCTGATTCAATTCTTCCTATGCTCTTAAAATTCTTTCATTTTCTTCTTTAATATTTCTTATTTCATTTTTTAAGTCTTTAACCGTACGTAGTAATTCAGACGATTGATCATTTAACTCTATGTAGATTTATTCATTAATATTTTCATGTTCGTTATTATTATGTTCATTATGATGAGATATATCCTCTGCAAATTCTTCCGGTATGTCCATACCTGCAAATTAAATCTCAAATTGTTTTGTACATAAACAAATTTAAATAAAAGTTAGTAACTAAGTTTTCTGTTTTCATTTTCTGTGTCGCGCGCGTGAGCCTACTTCAAGCCTACAGTTTGAACTCGTGCTCTGATACCAAATGTAACATCCCAAAATTCGTTTAATTTAAAAAAAATTCTAGACATTAAATTTATCATTAATTGCTGTGCAAAAGTAATAAATGTCTAATACTAATTGAACTTGATAATAATTTAATTACGTCGTGTACTTATCTTTAAGGATTTTTAATTGTCTTATCGACAATTAAAATGGATCCGACAATCCTATAACAACTGTAATTATTACATTTATTAAATAGTGTTGTTAAACATCGATCTACGCATCCCATACCAAATGGTACTTAGTATTGTGATATTATAAATATAACTTGTGACTTTAATATGGTGTGTGATAAAGATGTTATAGTTCTATATGTAGCTGCGTTCATAATATTATTAGACTGTACACTGTTTTAAAGCCTGCTAGTTGATATTTATGATATTATTTACGAAATGGTAAGTTGTTATGTGAAACTTACCCCTTGATGGAAATTATATTCTGAGTAGTGATTCGATGGCTCACTTAGCTTTAAGCTAAAGCATTTTTTTGTCTAACTGTCCAGGTTACATTTTTACATTTCTGTTTTGGTTGCAAACCCTAAATTTATTTAAAGTAATGACCAAGTAAGTTAAGTTTCAAGTTACCAATTTGTCCTAAGTTTGATAAATGATGTGTGGAGTAAAAAGGAAGATACATTAGGTCCAAGGTGACCCAAGTGATTCCTCAAAGACCTAGTTTAAAAAGAACTCTCCCTAGTTGAGAATATACCATCTTGACAAGGTCAAGAGATATGCTCCTAACTAAAGGTTGTCACCTTAAAGTCTAAGCAAAGGTGACTTGGGGTAATTTCGAAATATTATGGCTTAAACTATGTATTAATGGGTTATGTTTCTGCCTCCGTCACTATACTTAAAATATACCATGGATGAACTATAGAGAATTGGGTCGTATGCTTTCCATATGTGCTATATTAAAAAGATGCCTTGGATAAACTATAGAGAAAATGGATCGTATGATTTCCATAGGCCCATATCAAAATGTGAATGTGCAAACCAATATTTGAATCATAGTGTAATAGTCCTCTCGTATACCACGTAGGGTGGTAGTTGGCTCATTGAATGAGGACATGTGATGGTAGTAATTGCGCTTTGGTAATAACAAAACCCTACTACGATTTTGATGGGGTTTTTGGTCTTTGTGTTGTGCTGCGTTATGGAGAGGGCGACTGGCCCTTCTCGGCCACCATGACTGTTGGTGGTTAAACGCACCACTCCTTGCATTAGTTGGAAGTTTGTGGGTAGTTATGGCTTCGACGACGTGCATGGAGTATCCAACATTCGGTTCTTTCCTCAGCTCTGAGATGGTCTACGGGTGAGCTACATTTACATTTTTCAAACCCTCATCCTTCAGTTTTAAAGTCTAAACTTTCTCGTTTTTTTTTAACTTGATTTTTGTTCTTGTGCCAGGGATATATCAACACGACCTTGGTGAAGTTGCAATCACTGAAGAGGAAACCTACAAGGTGTGACTCCACCGATAATCCTTGGATAGAATCGGATTCCTCTGTCAACGGGGTGATGTGTTTTTGTTTCCTTTCGTCAGTGCAGCTCCACTTTGAGAACTCCAAATGAGATGATTTTTTTTTTGAAACTGCGTATTTTTGAAAGAGGAATTCAAATATGCAATCGGTTTCTTCTGATTTTGTGCAGAAAGTTTCAGAAATTGATTTTAAAGTCGCCGCCAAAAAAAAAAAAAATTCCCACTTGTGCCAAGGAAAGTGCTCTGATACCAGATGAGATGCACCTGCAACAATTAATTACTAAGAATATGCGAAATAGCAGAAATAATAGAACAGAATCACTTTTATATTGATCACGGGCCACTTCAAGGGGGAAACCTCCTTTGAGCAAGCTCAATACAATTAACTTCACGATCCTTCAATGACCTCAACACACACGTATATACTAAGTCTATTCCCAATACTATGAGTCAAAACCATGGGACATATAATACTACGGGACGTCTTACAAAGCATATGCGTCCAATACTATGGGTCAATACTATGGGCTAATATAAACTACGGATCAACAAATACTACGGGACGACTTACAAAGCATATGCATCCAACAACAATATACTAACATAGTAAAGAGAAGGGTTGACATAGGTTCCTAACATGATTAGCCGTAAGGATTCACAGCATGGGGAGCTCATAATGAGACTCGACCCTTCGTTTGCTGGTTAACTTGGGTATACAGTTATGCTTCGTCATTTATCTTGGTGTTTGTATAGTTTTTAAGTTTTGTTCATAAGAAATGTAACCGGGTTCTCTACAGGGTTTGGGGTTTTGGATCTATTATTTGCACTCTCTTCAGTTTGTAAAGGTTTGGAAGAACCTTATGCTTCGGTGTATGGACGAATCTAGATGCTCAAATTTTAGCTAGCATCTGCACTATGTGTTTTGTTTAAATGTCAACAAGAGTGGGGTTGAACCCTGGGGTGAACCATTTAGGTCTTGATTTAAAGAAGATAACTCAATTAGTGTTAGTATTACAGGGCTATTCCCTTACTATATGTTTTATGAATAAAAGCAGTGATGTTTTGCAATGCTATGATACTTATATGTATGGTTCTTGATTCAATACTATACTATATAAAATGTCAAATGAAAGTTTGTATTATTGTGGATATAATTTGATGCCTGTTAAAGTTTGAACCATGATAATAGTATCTAAGTATTGACATGGATTGTTATATGATAATAATATTGTACCCCATCAATAATATGCTATGTTTTAAATCGAAGGATTTGTAACTGTAAATTCTATGTAAAAGAATACTGTAATATTATGACGGAAATACATGATAAGTTTTATAGCTTAGGGTTTGTATTGATAAATCTATAGTATGTTTTTGCTGAGCTATTAAGTAGATAGTACTACTTAGAATAAATAATTTTAGCATTCAGATTGTATATAATATAGACTCTGCTTAACTTTCTTTGATTTGGCATTTAATTGAGGCCGTTTTGGGCCACTGAATGCTCATACATTTGTGGGAGAAATCGATTTTTTCCCTGGGGTTGATTTCCTCTTCCCACAATCCGTTTTTGGTGTGCCCACGTTTTGCGGAAAACACATAGACCCTATTCTGTGAATCCATGGTTGAATTGTGTATCCATGCCAGTTTTGAGCTACTATGTGTAAAAGAATGTTGGGGTGGAGATGGTTAGCCATTGCTTTGGTCGTGCAGGGTTTGAGAGTCCCAAGTTCCTTGTAGATATCATGCCCAGCTCGGGGGTGGTCTGTGAGTGCTGAAATAATACAGGTTGGGAAGAGACCTATAGTTGGGAGGAATGTTGCAGTGACATAGCTAGTTGTTTGGGACAGCGTTGCATCAAGATGAGCATTTTATTATGGTGTTTACTTCTGCACTATTTTAATTAATTGATGACTGTTAATGATATGTTGAATGCATATGATATGTGTGTGGATGATTTGTTTATTTCTGATGTGCCTGTTTGTTGAATGGCATCTACACACATTGGTTTTAATTGTATGAACCAAATGAATGGGCTGAGTTTTTTGTAAAAGCCCATATTTTAGTTCCATGTTCCCTTCCTTACATTGGATAGAAGGGTGGGGACATTACACCTACATAACAGCATTCAATACTTTTTCATAAATAGATAAACAGATGTAGAAATGAAAAGAAATAACATGTACAACCTGATAATTTTGTTAGGGTGGACAAACACCGAAAGAGGCATGTTCCTGCCAACCTTCTCTAGAAGAAGCAGCCAAATCACTTGCTCCCTTTGGACCCCCAATCCTGTTTACTAAACCACTAGGTAGAGGACTCTATGTAGAAGCAAGGCACTCAGGTTGTACTTCAGCAATCAGTGAAGACTTGCATACACCTCAAACCTCTGCACTCAGCAGAAACAAGACAGACTTACACTCCAAATCAAAACATAGCTTCCCCTCATCGAATATCTTGTGTGTACACAGCAGAACCACAAGGTAAATTTTCTCGTCAAAAAAAGTGTGAGCCTCTGCTCAAATTCGATGGCTTATAAAAGATGCCTAGGTCTTTTAGTGGTCAGTTTTCAATAAATGAGCCTCAAGCTCTAGTTCCACTTTCTAGGGAACTTGACCACAATTTAAGGGAGTTGTCCCATAACAATAGCTAGTTCTTGATTTCATGATGCTGCCACTTGCCCATTGCCTTCTACCCCAGATTCCATTCAACCTAGTGGGTCAGTAAGTACTCTTTCAACAGTCTCTTTGGGTGAGTGTCTCCTATTTTATTTTATTAAATATTAATATTATGCAATTACAGTCATCCTTAATCACTTGGCCAAATATAAAACTTTACAATAAAATTTAAGACAATGTTTTTCCTTCAACATAAAATGCTTCAAGTATTGGGTATGTTACAAACACCCCCACTTAATCTCAACATTGTCCTCGATGTTTCTTATTCTTCATCAGAGCCTCCCTGGAACAGAATTGGATATTTTGTCCGCATATTACTTTCCAATTCTCAGGTAGCTTCATCAAGGCTAAGGTGCTTCAATTGCACCTTTACCTTCCCTATGGTACGGTTCCAGAGCATAATTTCCCTTCTGTCGAGGAAACAGTCTAGTTCCACCTATAAATCTCCTTCAGGCTCCACCTGTATATCATTCCAAGTCAGCACATGAGTAGCATCGTGCACATACTTATTTAAAACATAAATGTGAAAAACATTATTTCTTCAAGTTAGATGGTAGATCCAACTGATATGCAACTAGTCCAATCCTTGATAGGACTTCGAATGGTCCACAGTACCTTGGTGCTAGTTTAGCACAACTCCCAAGCTTAAAAGAACTTTTCTTGGGTTTTACCTTTACAAATACATGATCTCCAACCTGAAATTATCTTTCAGTTCATTTCATATCTGCATAACGTTTTGGTATATCTTGTGCAATTTTTAAATTGCCTTGTAGCTATTTCACGGTTAGTTCAATCTCTCTTAACAAATTTGGTCCTAGCATTAATCTTTCAACAGGATTATCTGAAGAAATAGGAGTACTACACTTTCTCCCGGCATATAAAATTTCAAAAGGACTAAGTCTAGCATAAGCTTGATAATGGTTATTGTAAGCAAATTCAACTAAATGTAAATACTCTTCCCATTTAGTTGGCTAATATTTAACATACATTCTTAACATGTCTTCTAAAATCTGATTTACTCTTTCAGTTTGTCCGTTAGTTTGTGGGTGGAAAGAAGTACTGAAATTTAACTTAGTATTTAGACCTTTAAACAATGATGTCCAGAAATTTCCAGTAAACTTAGAATCTCGATCAGAAATAATTACCTTTGGAATCCCTTGTAAGTGAAAGATTTGATTCATAAACACATCAATAATGTTAGCACCTTTAAAAGTAGTTTTAACCGGAATAAAATGAGTTGCTTTACTCAGCTTGTCCACAATGACCATTATTGAGTCATTCTATTTTTTATTCATAGGTAAACCAGTTATGAAGTTAATACTTATAATTTTCCACTTCCATTCTGGAATTGGCAATGGCTACAATAGGCCAGCTGGGTATTGATGTTCAGCTTTAATTGTCTGACATTCAAAACACCTATTTATGTATTCATCCACTTCGTTCTTCATGTTTGGACAACAGTAATCTTTTCTCAGCGTGGTTATCATTTTCTAATAACCAGGGTGTCCTGAATATGGACTTTTGTGAATCTCATCGAAAATCAACAACTTAACTTTTGATATATTAGGCACATAAATTCTCTTTTTATAAGTCATTAAACCATTCTCGTTAATGTTGTAATATGTTATTAAATTTTCAGATACATTTTCAGCAATCTTATCATGTAACTTCTGATAATTGTCATCTTGTTTAATTCCTTCTTCGATCTGATTTTCCATATTTGTTTTATATGTACTGATTTCTGCCATAAAGATTAATTTAGCATTTCTGCTCAAGGCATCAGCAACCTTGTTTTCTTTACCTTTAATATGTTGAATCTTGAAATCGTACACGCTAAGGAAAGCTAGCCACCTAGCTTTCCTTGCGTTAAGATTTGTTTGATCCAACAAGTATTTTAAGCCTTTATTATTTTTCATTAGTGAAAACTTCTTCCAATCAAGTGATAGTGCCACATTTTTAATACATGTATCATGGCTGCTAGCTCTAGATCATAAGTTGCGTAGTTCTTCTCCTGAATTTTCAATTTCCTGGACTCATATGCAATGACGTGACCGTCTTGAGTTAAGACTCTTCCAAGTCCATCATTGCATGAATCAGTGCATACAGCGAAGGCCTTATTTGGATCAACAATTTTTAAAATAGGTGTTGTTGTTAATAATTCTTTTAATTTCTTAAAACTTTCTTTGCATTTTTTATCCCAGACGAATTTCTTTCCTTTCTTCTACAAAGAAGTTATAGGATTTGCAATTCTGGAGAATCCTTCAATAAATTTTCTGTAGTAACCTGTTATCCCCATAAATGACCATACATCAGTTATGTCTTTAGGGATAGGCCACTCGTTAATTTCTCTTATTTTATCTGGATCGATAGAAATTCCGTCTTTAGATATTATTTGACCTAAGTACTGTAGTTTATCTTTATAAAATTCACATTTACTGAACTTAGCATAAAGCTGATTTTCTCTTAGGACTTGCATAATTATTCGTAAGTGTTCATCGTGTTCTTCTTTACTTTTTGAATAAATTAGAATATCATCAATGAACACAATTAAAAACTTGTCTAGGTACTTATGCAGAAATTTATTCATTAAACACATGAAGACTGTCGGTGTGTTAGTCAGCTAAAAAGGCATAACTATGAACTCGTAGTGCCCATAACGGGATCTGAAAGCAGTGTTAAAAATGCCTTCATCCTTTATTCTAACTTGATGGTATCCATACCTCAAGTCAATTTTAGTGAATATCATTGCTCCGCGTACTTGATCAAATAGATTGTCAATGCAGGGCAAGGAATATCGATTTTTAATAGTCATTTTATTAAGTTGACGGTATCTATGCACAATCGCTGTTGAATATTGTAACTTCTAAGAATATTATATTTGTATATTATTTATTCCGGAGGTGTTCCATACCTCCGATGTGATTATTCTATTATGTATCCGGAGATGTTTATTCCTCCGAGGAGTTTTGGAAACTAGGGTTATTAGACCCACCATGTGGGGGTCGGCCAAGTCAGTTATAGGGTATTTAACCCAATGGTTAAATACGAACCTACATGTACTTGTGTAAAATATATGTCAGAGTAGTGTATAAATAGAGGAGGTGTGTTCCTCATTTGACACACTCACTCACTTAAGAGAGGCGCACTTGTGGAGGAGAGGTCTGCTATGGTGGACGAGGAGATCATGTCTTTGGTTTGCATCTTTGTATATTGCTGGTCATCTACATTGAGGAAGCTTTACTGGGTTTTCTACCCCATGAGGGTTTCCCAAGATAAATTTGTGTCTCTTGTGTTTATGCTATGCTTGTTATTTCTTCAGTGATCCTGTATATGCCATTATTGTGAAATGGAATGTAATGCTGCTATTTTCTGTCTTAGCATATTGAATTTTAACATGGTATCAGAGCTAACCTGAAGGAAGGCAATGTATGGCACTTACGACACTTGCTTCTCTTGTGACAATTTGAAGGTTAGGGTTTTATATAGCAAAAACCAATCATCGTGGAACTTTCGCTATAAATCCATTTATGCAAAGTTTCAGGATCTGAAAAGTTTACAGGTCATATATAACATCCCCAGGTACCTTGTGTCAAAAGGGAACCCTCATATTAGTTTTACTTTATGAGTTATGATCCGCACAAGTTAGGGTTTCTGACTCTTCCAGATCTCAGTCAAAATCAGGTGACCTTGGAAAAAAGGTTATAACTTGGGCTAGGAAGCTCCAAATGAAATGTCGTAAACATTTATAGGTAGTACACAGACTGTACTATCGGAGGAAACTTTTTCAGAGGCCGAAGCTGAACCAGTGACACGTGGCACACCGTACAAGTTCGCTCTCCTGTTTTATCCCATAAACAGGTCACGTTGCGACACTTGGCATAACTCTCTCTCAGAGAGTCCAATTGAGGTAAGACCTATCAGGATGGAAATATAACAGGGCGAGCTATCTCAGGAAAAATTTTCAGAGGCCGAAGTTCAAACAGTGACACGTGGCACGCCATACAAGTTCGCTCTCCTGTTTTATCCCATAAACAGGTCACGTTTCGACACTTGGCATAACTCTCTCTCAAAAAATCCAATTGAGGTCAGACTTGTCAAGATGGAAAGATGACAGGTCAGGCTACTGCAGAAAAAAAATTTCAGATCCTGTGGAGCATAAATTTTAGAGTTATAGCAGAAACAATCAGGTGCATATTTCTGTCAAAACAAAATTATTTTTGGAGCACCTTTATTCATGGCTTCCGGAATTTAGGGTTTCGGAGAAAGTTAGAATTTTTGGAATCGGAGTCCACGGCTGGAAGCTCCTCATAAAAATAAGAGTTTAGAGCCTTGGATTGAACCTTTTGATTGGACAGAAGAGTGGGCTTCATCAAAACCTAGTTCGGGTTCCTGTCGAGAAGATCAAGTTTCAGGGGGAGTTGAGGCTAAGGCCTTACATAAGAAGACTACAAAAAGTCTTGACAGGTATGACTTAAGGAGGTTCAGGTATGCCTTGAAATCTGATTCTTGATTAAGTTCTTAATGTGTTTGTCTTCATGTTATTTATTAGTACAATCTTGATTAATGTTATTAATTGTCTTATCACCCTAGTAACAATATGAATGCATGTGAATGATCGAAGACATTCATTGATTAGGGCTATATGATTGTACTTATGCATTATGGTGTTGTGTGAGGTTGATGTTGTCTGCTAACAAGACACAGGTACATCACAAAAGACAAATCAAGTTCCGTGACTATGACAACATGAAGACAAAGACTCACGAGGTATGTATGACTTTGTTATATCATGTTTAACCTACGAGACATGCAGGTTCTAGCTCAAGATCTCTAAATCATTGAAGAGATTGTTTAGGTATGTTGTACATAACTAAGTAGGTATACTAATCCAGGTATGTTTTCCTATGTCATGTTAGAATCTTACCTTGTGTAAGTATACTTGGTATGATTGGTTAGTAATCAAGGTTTTATGCATATTATGTCTCTTATCTTAGTTGATGATTTAACCAACTAGATCAAACAAGAATATGCATGAGTAAAAGAAGACTTCCTTGAAACCCTGAATACTAATGATCATGACTGTACATATTCAAGATTATTTAGAATTAGAATGTTTTGATAATATTGAGAATATACTAATGAATGTATGTTTGTGTATGAGATCACGAGGATGACACTAGTGTACACTTGAGCATGCACGAGTGGTACAGAATGAATAGAAGTTCAGAAGACATACAGAAGATCAACCGGGAGGCAACCACACAAACATAAAAGCTAAGTATTTGGGTTGTTATTATAAATAGTAAATGATATTGCTTGTATGCATATTTGTATTCCTAGAATATATCATGTTGAGTGTAAACATTCATAAAGCATTGAACAGTATACTACTAATATGCATATGATTGGTAAATTGGACAAACATTCCATTGTTGCTTGTCTAGAATGAAACCTCTTTGCTGACATGTTGAGAGCTGTGCACACTCTCGATAGTATGTTCTGGTAGAGATGGAAGGCATCTAGATAGCCACTGTATGCATACAGGATATGGGAAAGTGTTGTGCCAAAGTATTGGTCAAAATAGTTGCATAACTATGTAAATGATATCTGTATGCCTAATAAGTTATCATGTCAATATGATTTGATGATTATGAAGTATTACTAATCATGTACTTAATTTTGATTTGTAGGAAAGATCATGATGAATGATGAACTCTGAACAAGCGATGGATGTTCAACAAAATATTTACAAATCAAACACACTATAGAAAGCTTGTGGTTAAGAGATTCTCTTAGAAAGAGGAAGAGAATCATGATGAGATGTTTTGCTCCAAGGGACTAGATAAGACCATTCTCTTAATATTGTAATCAGGTTTTGTATGGGTTCCCAGGATCGGTAGTCAATTGATGAGCTTAATGATCATCATGGTTGATGTGGATCTCAACCTTTGCTACAAGGTTGAATATGGGTTATATACACATATGACATGGATGCAAGAAGGAACTCACCACAGAGTTCGAATGATTTTGAGGCTCATATTAGTAGACCCATCTGACAAGAGATGGCACAAATAGATATGCAGAAGATCACTCAATGCTGAGTGTGAATAATGGACAATTGACAGCTTCATGACAAAGCTTGGGCTTTACCAGAAGTAAAGTTGTTCCTAACCTTTACCTTAAGGTTGTGGATGATGAACCTATCATACCATTATTGTATGACGATGATCTCTTTCTGACAAGGAATGAGAAACAGGTCATGAAAATGGTTGCAGAAATGAAAATGAAAGATCTCAGATTAATGCACTACTTCTTAGGTCTAGAAGTATGGCAAGATCCAAAAGGAATCTTTTAAATCAAGGTAAGTATGCTGTGAAGTTTCTAAAAAGATTTGATATGTTGGAGTATAAATCCATGGCCACTCCCATGGACTCCAACTTGAAGTTGTTAGTTAATGACTCATCGTATTTAGTGGACCTAACCCTATATAGACAAATCATTGGGTCATTGATGTATTTAACAAATACTAGGCCAGACATATGCTTTGTTGTAAATACCCTAAGTCAATATCTAGTAGAACCTAGAAAGGTGCACTTAATAGCTACAAAGCATGTAGTGAGGTACCTAAAAGGTACATTAGATTTTTGTTCTATATTATCTTGGAGGTCATGAACTCCGTTTACATGGTTACTCAGATTCTGATTGGGCAGGAAGTGCCTCAGACAGAAAGAGTACATCAGGTGGATGTTATAGTCTTGAATCTGCCATGATCTCATGGTTCAGCAAGGAACAATCTAGTGTGGATCTCAGTACTGCTGAAGCAGAATATATATATAGTTGTCTGCTCTGCCAGCTGTGAAGCAGTGTGGCTTCAGAAGCTTTTATATGGAGTGCTTGACTTAGAAATGAATTCCACTATGATTATGTGTGACATTCAAAACTGCATCAAGATAGAAAATCTTGTATTCCACGATAAGTCAAAAACACATAGAGATTCGATACTTCTATTTACGAGATATGGTGCAGAGAGGAGCTATCAAGCTCGAGTATATAAGCACTGAGGATCAGATTGCTGATATCTTGACTAAACCTCTGTCTCGAGTAAAGTTTGAATACTTCCGAGACAAGCTTGGTATAGTCAAGAAGGACCCTCCTCGAAAGGGGGAGTAGTATAGTATCTGATAACAAGTCTGTCTCATCAATGATGAGGTTACCTTTTTATTGCACCTAGTTATTTAGAATTATTTAGATTTAGGAATCTTATATTTTTTCTTTTGATGATAGATGTATACATGCTTTTGATGATAGATGTATACATGCTTTTGATGTTAGATATACATGCTTTTGATGATAGATGTATACATGCTTTTGATGTTAGATATACATGCTTTTGATGATAGATGTATACATGCTTTTGATGATAGATGTTATGCATGTTTTGATGATGAGGATACATGTTTTGTTATACATGTTTTGATGATGAGGATAAATGTTTTGTTATACATGTTTTGATGATGAGGATACATGTTTTGATGATGAGGATACATGTTTTGATGATGACGATACATGATTGACACATGTTTTGATGAAGTTCTTGGTGAACATTTGAGGGGATTGGATCATCCCTGGACTTCAGTCCGAAAGAAGAGCCGTAGACGTATGTCTTCGAGAATGAAGTCCTTGGTGGACTTGAGGGGATTGGATCATCCCTGGACTTCAGTCCTAAAGAGAGCCGTAGACGTATGTCTTCGAGAATGAAGTCCTTGGTGGACTTGAGGGGACTGGATCATCCCTGGACTTAAGTCCTAAAGAGAGTCGTAGACGTATGTCTTCGAGAATGAAGTCCTTGGTGGACTTGAGGGGATTGGATCATCCCTGGACTTCAGTCCTAAAGAGAGCCGTAGACGTATGTCTTCGAGAATGAAGTCCTTGGTGGACTTGAGGGGATTGGATCATCCCTGGACTTCAGTCCTAAAGAGAGCCGTAGACGTATGTCTTCGAGAATGAAGTCCTTGGTGGAATTGAGGGGATTAGATCATCCCTGGACTTCAGTCCTAAAGATAGCCGTAGACGTATGTCTCCGAGAAAAAAATCCTGAATGAACAGGTAAGGGGATTGGATCGTCCTCGGACTTTAGTCCTTTGAATTGAGCCGTAGACATGATGTCTCCGACAACAAAATCCTGAATGAATAGGTAAGGGGATTGGATCGTCCTCGGACTTTAGTCCTTTGAATTGAGTCGTAGACATGATGTCTCCGAGAACTAAATCCTGAATGAACAGGTAAGGGGATTGGATCGTCCTTGGACTATGGTCCTTTGAATTGAGCCGTAGACATGAGGTCTCTGAGAATTTAATGATAGGACTGGATCGTCCCTGGACTTCGGTTCAAAAGGTACATGATAGGACTGGATCGTCCCTGGACTTCGGTTCAAAAGGTACATGATAGGACTGGATCGTCCCTGGAACTCGGTTCAAAATGTACGTGACAAATCCTAGAATTGTTCTAGGTTACATCTAGCATGAAATAGGGCTGGCTCATTAGATGTGATACATCCAGCATGAAACAGGGCTGGCTCTGTAGATGTGATACATCCAGCATGAAACACGGCTGGCTCTGTAGATGTGATACATCCAGCATGAAACAGGGCTAGCTCTGTAGATGTGATACATCCAGCATGAAACAGGGCTGGCTCTGTAGATGTGATACATCCAGCATGAAACAGGGCTGGCTCTTTAGATGTGATACATCCAGCATGAAACAGGGTTGGCTCTGTAGATGTGATACATCCAGCATGAAACAGGGCTGGCTCTGTAGATGTGATACATCCAGCATGAAACATGGATGGCTTTGTAGACTTGACACATCCAGTATGAAAGAGGACTGGCTCTGTGGCGGTAAATCCTAGATCTGATCTAGGTCACATCCAGTATAAAAAAGGACTAGCACTGTGGTTGGGATTAGATCGTCCCTATACATGAGACTTGTCTTAAAGAGATAAGGATTGATCATCCTGGAACTTGATCTGGATTGTATCATCCATGGACCTATGTCCTAAAGAGAGCAGGATTGATCATCCTGTAATATGATCATGTGATGACGATGCTGCCGATCGTGTGATGACGATGCTGATCATATGATGACGATGCTGCTGATCGTTTGATGACGATGTTGATGATCGTGTGATGACGATGTTGCCGATCGTGTGATGAGGATGCTGATCGTATGATGACAATGCTGCTGATCGTGTGATGACGATGATGTCGATCGTGTGATGACGATGCTGATCATATGATGATGATGATGTTGATCGTGTGATGACGATGCTGATCATATGATGACGATGTTGCTGATCGTGTGATGATGATGCTGATGATCGTGTGATGATGATGCTGCCGATCGTGTGATGACGATGATGATGACGATGTTGATGATCGAATAATATCAACTCTGATGATGTTGATGTTCCAGTAACTAGTTGAGTTACTGATGATGATGAATTGAAGAAAGCTTCCGATGATATATAGATGTATCATGTATGATGTATGACTCGTTGCTCCTGTGGATGTTGTTATAATATCCTTCTCGTTAAGGGGGAGTGTTGAATATTGTAACTTCTAAGAATATTATATTTGTATATTATTTATTCCGGAGATGTTCCATACCTCCGATGTGATTATTCTATTATGTATCCGGAGATGTTTATTCCTCCGAGGAGTTGTGGAAACTAGGGTTATTAGACCCACCATGTGGGGGTCGGCCCAGTCAGTTATAGGGTATTTAACCCAATGGTTAAATACGAGCCTACATGTACTTGTGTAAAATATATGTCAGAGTAGTGTATAAATAGAGGAGGTGTGTTCCTCATTTGACACACTCACTCACTTAAGAGAGGCGCACTTGTGGAGGAGAGGTCTGCTATGGTGGAGGAGGAGATCATGTCTTTGGTTTGCATCTTTGTATATTGCTGGTCATCTACATTGAGGAAGATTTACTGGGTTTTCTACCCCATGAGGGTTTCCCAGGATAAATCTGTGTCTCTTGTGTTTATGCTATGCTTGTTGTTTCTTCAGTGATCCTGTATATGCCATTATTGTGAAATGGAATATAATGCTGCTATTTTCTGTCTTAGCATATTGAATTTTAACAATCGCAAGGTACCATCCTTATTTTTAACAAAGATAACTGGTGCTCCCCAAAGAGACACACTTGGCCTTATGTAGCTCTTATCAATTAGTTCTTTTAGTTGATATTTTAGTTTTTTTAATTCCAGAATGTTCATTCTGTAAGGAGCCTTTGAGTTTGGTACCACACCCGATACTAACTCAATGGTGAAATCTAATTCTCTTTTTGGAGGTAGTCCTGGAATTTCTTCAGGGAATACATCAGAAAATTCCTTAAGAATAGGTATGTCTTCCAACTTTATCTTATCTTCTTTAGATGAATGTTAATCATTAATCACATTTACAACAAACATTTTACACCCTTTTCTTACAACTTTCTTCACTTGTAATGCAGAAATTTGTGTAACAGATGTTTTCCTAGGAATCCCTTTTAGTGTTTAAGTGTTCCCTTCATTATTCAAACAAGTAAAAGACTTTTCAAAATAGTTAAGTATTAATCTATGTTTTTCAAGCCAATACATGCCTATTAATACATCATATGACCCTAACAGTAAAATATTCAATTTAACTTGCATCTTCAACTGACTCATAAGCAAATCACAATTTTTAACAAACTCTACAACTTTTCTTTTGGTGCCTGTTGCTAGCTGAACCAACCATGATTTATCGAATTTCTCTACTTTTAACTTGAAAATTTTCACTAAATCAGGTGATATGTAACTCAAACTTGCACCTGGGTCAATTAAAATGGAAATAGCTTTGTCTTGTAGCATACCTTCAATCTCGACCATGGAAGTTTGATGGTCTGCTTGTCGATTTTCCAGTGCTGCATTAATCTTGGGCATTTCTCTTGCTACATATCCAACTGTTGCTTCCATTTGCATGGTGTGAATGTTGCTGACTATCTTTGTTCTGAGTGGGAAATGTGCTCTGGTATGTTGTTGGCAGGAAAAAATACCCTATAGCAAGGAAACTAATGCTATCAACTTGGATGGTGTGACAGGTAAGTGTATTAATTGTATTGCAGAGATATTTACAAAAATAAATGAGTTGTAGACCTTGAGAACATACCCTTTAACCGGCGTTCGATCCTAGCTTTCACTTGATCCCTCACTCAGTCCTCAGATCCCCCTTCTGTTCAGTAAACCTGCAAAATAAACACCTTTCTCAGCGTGTCTTGGATAATATATAATGTTTGAAAGAAACAAAAACAATGTTAAACATTCGATCTTGACCAAAACAGATCCAAATTAAGATATTATTTTAGAACACATTTAAGTTGGAACAAGAAAGACACTTCAACCTTTATTGTCAAATGTAAATTGATGTACAAGTATACCTGACTTTATGACAGGCTCCTGCATCTTGATTCTGGGCTCTGGCTCTTCTCTGGCTTGGATATCTTCAGCATCAACTCCTCGAATGTAAGCTTCTCTTTTAGATCTCTATGTCTCTAAGTTTCTCCATCTATCTATCTAACCTTTCTCTATAGTCTTCTCTGTATTTATAGGATCAGAGAAGTAGTTCAGGTCGAGATATGGTTAAGGAGGAAGTTGGGGAAGTTGGGAAACTACCAGTAACTAATCCTCCTCGTGAAACTAATTATTTTTTAATCATTTTTTAAGATGTAAGCTACTATTGTTCAGTGAAGTAGCGTTTAGGGCTCTACTATGATGCTTGTCAACTAGTGCTCATTGATTTTTAAATGTTGAGCGCTACTATGCTGAGAAGGAGTAGCGCTCAAAAGGCTTTGAGTGCTACTATTGTACACTGGATTAGCGTATAGGCTCTAGTCTATTGAAATAGAGTAGCGCTCATATCTCAGAATGATATTTTTATGGTTTTTCCAGTAATGTCAGGAAATGGAGTAAGTCAAAGTATCATCTAGGGTCAACATGCTCCTCCATCCAAGTTGTCCTTTTGTGTGATCAACAGCTCAAGGTGATCACGGACGGAGAGGTGCAAGTTTGACCTATAACATATGCCCCCTAATGTGTGAGGTCAGAGGGAAACGATGGCCGAAATACATTATAATCCAAAGCCATAGGAGGAGCAAAGAGCCGTCAAAAACAAGTTACAAGAACACCTACAACTAAGATCAAGGTCAGCTAGAAATTACATCTTAGACATCATATAGATGTGCAGTGTGGTACAACGTGATCTCCGATACATAACAAGGAGATGTATATAAAGCATGGCCACTTGGAATACAAGCGTGGATCCATGTCAAACTGAGAGATCATAGCCATAACAACAAACTGGGTCTATGTATCATGGAGAGCCGAATATAAGTGAGGCTCAGTATTGCGCAACTTGGGTGATAACAAAATGAGGTAATGTCATCCAAAATCCTAAGGTCTTCATCCAAAATAACTCTAGGTACAAACCCTAACCATGTGAATAGATGAGCTGACAATCGAACATGGGGGGTATCGTTTGATTACCAGTTATTGATGTATACCGTTAACAAACGCGAGGACTTCCATCGATAATGATGATGGGGTCCAAGGTACCAAGTACGATCCACCAAGTGTGAATAGATGGACTTGGATTCAAACACTTGGGAATCCTGTCGAAGAAGAGACATTGATGTATTCTCATCATTCAACAACGAGGAAAATTGCCACTTGTGACTGCAATCTCCAACGTACTAACCAAAACTCTGAACTTCATTCCCAGAATAAAATGAGTTGACGTCGATGGGAAGAAGTTCGTTGGAAGGGAGTCCTTAAGGCATCCTCCATCATCCAACTCGAGGAACACTCAACTGGTAAGAGCTGATATGGAATAATATGTAACAAGACTGACACTAGGAAGGCCAACACATGAGGTCAAGGTAAACTGCAGAATGGCCGACACAGGGTATATCCTTGAACATTGAGCAGGACACAAAGTGACTCAGGCAGTTTCTGACATAATGGGGTAAATAATAAGTCTGAAATGTAAGAGACATTATCAGACCCTCCATATGGTTGGAAGAATAACCAACCGGGGGAGTAAACAACTCGGAGGAAAGGTTCACCCTGAGGTCAAAAACTAAACCCAACCGACAAGATAGACTCAAGTAGGTGTTGTTTTCAAGGATAGAACTGACTGAACTTCCTTTGACAATGAAGATATGATATGTCTTTCTCGTCCCTTATTCCTTTTAGATAAAAGAATACATTTCTTGTTGTTTTAATGAGTCCAAGAAAGAATGAAAACTCAATAGATCCAACCATGTAAAAATTTTAACGAGCCCATGGAAGAAAGACTCGGGACCTTCTTCATTATTTATTGAGTTCGAAGAAGAAAGAGAAGATTACTCTATATTACTGATCTCTGGATTTTAATATCGAGCCAAGATCTGTTCTTGTTCGCCGATGTTTTCAACTTTAAGGAGTCTGAAAAACTTAAATAATAACTCCATATATCTGATCATGGATTTTAGTATCGAGCCCAAGCAGATTAATGCTCGCCGGTGTTTTCTTGTTTATAGAGTATGAAAAACTTAAACAATCCTCTTTTCACCTATCCGTGGATTTTATATCGAGCCCGGATTGGTCCGTGCTTGGCGGTGTTTTCTTGTTTATAGAGTTGAAAAACTTAAACAGTCCTCTACTTACCCTCTCGTGGATTTCACATCGAGCCCGAGTAGGTGAATGCTCGCTTGGTATTTTCATGTTTAGAGAGCCTAAAAACCCTAAATAAAGGCTCCAAAAGGTCCTTTTTCGTGCAGTTAGTCTCCTCCCCCGAAAAAGTATAAAACAATGGAAGAAGAACTCTTCTAGCGCATACAGGAGTATACCTAGAGTATACCTTTTCCATAGTTAATCCACCTAGGCCTGGAAAAGGGGTAATTCTATACCTGAGTGGATGATCCTTCGATTACTTTAACAAGCTCGAAGAGGACAAGCTTGCTCGGCAATCGTGTTTAGGTTTAAATAGTCCAAACAAGAGCTTAAAATGACTTAAAGGTCAGCTTCTAGGATCATAGCTTCATACTCTGCCAAAACTAGGTATTCAACAAAATATTAGTCAATGCGGCAAAAAATCTCGAATGATATATGAATTTGAACTATTCAACTAATTGACAAGGTCTAACATCAAGAGTTTTTAAACTTAGGAGATGAATCCTACAAAAATTAAATGAAAATTGAGCTTGGATTAGTATTGTACCATATGTGTGTTTCAATTGATTAATTAGGGATTTTTTGAAAATTTTGAAACTATAGAAAATTAAACAATGGTGGGTAAAAATCAAACTCCAATTCATATATATAATTTCATTTTAAAAATCAATTTCCAAAATCGTTTTGTAGGGAAAATATTGGGGCAACCTTTTGCAATTTCAAATCTCCGTGGCGATCAAACCAAGCATCCAAACGTCGTTCTTCTTCCACCAAGTAAGTTAGAATTCACCCTACTTGCATTTTCATGGTTTAGTTTTCATTTTTTGAGCAAAAAATAGCTTGCAACGTGATGCTCACAAGCTTTGCTGCGCGGGCACTACTATGTAATAGTGGCAGTAGCGTGTAAACAAGATGGGCGCTACTGTGCTCAAGCAGAGTAGCGCTCATACATGACTGTGTAGTATAGACAGTAGCGCTCACTCTTGAAAACCTATACTCAAGCGCCGAGACTCGAAGAATTTTCATTTTTTGTGCAGGATGGTTCTTCAATGGAGGGATAGAGAGCATGAGGACATGGATAGGTTGGCCATGCAAAATCCGGCCACTCTCCACACTCTCCGAAGATGTGGTTTATTGAAGTTTTACCGAACCGTAAACATCAGGGCCTTAAACAAACTGTTTCGAAGACTTATTCAATACTGGGATGTGGATACCAATACTTTTGTCATCCGTGGGCAAACTTTGGAGCTTACAGTTGATGACGTATATTTCATTACTGGTCTCTCACGGAGAGGAGATGTAATCAATCTAAAAGGGTATTCTCGTGTGGGTGTAAGATCTGTGCAGGTGTACGTAAATACATATTGTGTTGTCGGAGCTGAGAAATCGGGAAGCCAAGTCTTGATTTCAACCATTGACGGCCTCCCTTTGAAATTGATAGTGAGCATGATCAACTGAGTGGCAGGTAGTTCCTCACAACACTTAGCTTCCAGGCACTCTATGCATATTGGTGTACAATGCTTACACGGTCATGTCTATAATTGGTGTACTAGTTTACTGGGGAGCATGAAATCTCAATTTACAGGTTGCAAATCCGGCACAATGAAGAATTTTGGGTACGATAGTAGTTTGTGTACTTTCTTCTTTGAGAGGATGCCTGCTATCAGTTTGGGGATACCCCTACCTCAGGTTAACCCCCGTGAGCCCAGACTAGGCCGTTGGGGTGACATATTACTCCGCCAGGGTGGTGGGGAAAGCCACTATTGTTATCATACTGATAATTTCTGGGGGTGGTGGGAGAGGCAAGTGCCTGCTTTCGAGCAGTTTCCATATGCTGGATTGGATTTCCGTCATGATCCAGAACTGGTGCTTCCTCCAGGTGGATCTTGGGGAGATATTGGTATGTTTAAATTTTGAGAATTATTTAATTTTTTCAAACTTTTTCAAGTATTTGATTTTTATGAATGAATTTTGAAGTGCTAATCAAGTGTCATATGCAGATCTTGGGCATGTTCGTCCTAAGGGACATCCTACCATCTTTGTGAGGCCAGCTGATATTGTTGTAGCAGATGCTATGTTGGGGACCTTAGAGAGAAAAATGAGTCGGTTGACTCACGAAGTTCCTGCATGCCGTATGGATCAAATACTTATTGATATGCAGGAAGATGTTGTTGGGGTGCCTCCAGCATGGCTTAGGGTGCTGCCACGGGGGGTTCACTAGCAAGGAAATATCATATCACGTCCATTCATATTGAGGGTTTGAATACTCTTAGAAACCTCAAAAATATATTTCCCCGTATTAAGGGGTCAAGGAGAGTTTTTAATTTGATATAGTAATATAAATATTGGGGGTTATTTTATTTGGGTGGGATGAGGAATATCCTACAAATCGTGGGATGGATTCATACCTCCCAATCATGGGCTCAATTAATACCCACCTAAAACTTAAGGACCCTCCATTTATATTTGACATTGCTTATGATCCTAAGTTTTGCATAAATATGATAATAGTTTACCAATGATAATATCGATGGAAGTCTCTTTGGATTACTGGCCTTGAGTAATCTCCATTTGATAGCTTATTTAGGCTTGGTTTGAATTGATGTTATATTGTTTTTCATATTTAAGTTAAGAGATATAGCTAATTGGGAGTTCCAGATTTGAAAAATTGTATTGTATTTTTTGTAGGAATTTGAGTAAAAGATCTAACTCTTCATTTTCTAGGTCAGGGTTTAGGTGGGTATTGGGATTCAATCAAACCTTTCTCCATGACAACCAAGAAAAGTAAGATTGATCTTTCTTGGCTCATTGGAACCAAGAAAAGTTAGATCAATATTTCTTGACTAATTATTTCTTTCAACTTTTTGTATTCTTCTTTAACATTTTCACATTGCTAGTTAGGAATAGTTGTTAGATTGAGTTATATTTGACATATTCATAATTGTAATTTCAATTGTTATATGCAAGGAATCCTTCTTAATATTGTATTGGAACTGATATAAACATAGGTGAAAATCTAAATCCTTATTTACATACCCTATGTGTTATCGTTACCAAGAAATGGTATCATATAAGCGTCACCATTTGTGTATCTTTATAACTATTGCATACTTGAAACCTAACAATGGATATTTTTCCCTCTCTTGTAAAGATTAAAAAAAAAACTAGAGATAACCCAAGAAAAGGTAACTAAATGTTTCTAATTCCCTTGATTGTAAGAATAAATGTAGAGGAAATGGAAGAAATTCATATATTGTATCTTGTGAATGACCTAAGTGCAAACTATGCACATGATCATATGATGTTATTGGAAAGTAAGAGGAATTTTTCTATGTTCATTTGGGTTTAAACATCAATGATGCCTTTTTTTAGGAAGGTATGGGATTCCATCCACGAAAGGGTTTCGATTTTGCATTTTTATGGAGTTTAATTTATTAAGATTATCGAAAACATGATCTCTCTATGGCTATACTTATATTTACATGATATAAAATTGGAAGATTGGCAGGCTGTGGTGTGAAACATTCGCAATTCTCATATTTTCTAAGCATTGCACTAACTATTGGACTATTAGCCTTTTACATTCTTTGTTATGTTGATCTCTTGATTGGGTCTCTTTTTACGTATTTTTCCTTCCCAGTACTATTCCATTGGGTCTTCCACTATCCAATGCTAGAAATTGATCAATCACCCCTACAATCCTAGTGGGATCATTATTAGCATTATGCTATCATGTTTGCTTATACTAAGATGTTTTAGGGCTCATGTTTGTTACAACTTGATAATATGATATAAATGGGTTATTAAAAATGGGTTGGTAAAAATGGATACGTGCAATATCTGGTGAAACTAGGGGTTTTCTTAATTGGAAAGGCATATTGGGAGGGGGGTTCAACAATAAAATGTTAGGAGAAAATTTTCAATATTTAGTGAAATTAGGGATATTATTTAATATCATGCGAACGATCGTGCTATGTAACAAGTTTGTTGAGTGAACCCCCCGTGGGTGCTGCGGAAGATAGCTAGGCTATTCATATGCTATCGCAATGCAGTAGATGATGATGATGTCCCTCCTTCTCCATAGGAGAGGGATACATTCTATGTATATATTTTTGAGGCTACTATGCCCAGTTTTTGTACTTTTATGACTTGACTTGATAGACTCGTGACCCAAAACTCATGTATTTTTTGATACAGTATCGGCTATTGTTAACACCCAAAAAGTGTTCACTACCTCATCACCACATTATATGGCTCATTTATCCATTTTCCTACCATATTTCCCTTAAAATCCTAAAAAATCCCATTAAAAAGCCTCCAAAAGGCCTAAAATGCCTCCAAAAGGCCACAAAACCATCAAAATAGCCTAAAAAAGGCTAAAAAACCCCCTTTTCCTCTAAAAATAGCAAAAATCCCCTAAAAAGGGAATAAAAAATATAAAATAATGAGGAAAAGGAGAAAAAAACCCTATACAGCTGCCCAAAACCATGTGTTTCCCAAAACCATGGGTCAGCACTCCACCACCAAAAAACTATAAATAGGTGATGGAGATCCCTTATTCCATATCCACAATCACAAGCACCCTTACTCTGCCAAAATCTCTCTCGAAACCCTAGTTCACCATTGAACTATTTTCACCTTGAGAGCCACCTTTGGCCCATTCCCAACATTGGAGAAGGAGAAGGAGCATATTGAAGCTTGGAGCATCCTCTTGGACACTGCAAAGGGCTTCATCAAACCTTTACATTGAAGGTAACATCAATACAAAAAAGCCATTCTTTAAATTTGTTGTTCATGTTTCATGCTTGTTTTAGAAGTAATTTAATTTCTGTTTTAACTTAATTAGTTTAATTTACTGAACTGCTACTAAGGAGTCCATTCTCCTCAGTAGGTGCTCATTTGCACAAGCTAGGGGTAAAACCCTACCTACAGTTTTGGCGACTCCCCTAGATTTTGAATCTCTGGTTTCCATTTTGAATTTTTTCCTTTCGGCTGTCCCTTTCGGCCACCGCATACCGCGTCTTTTCCCTCTGCACTCGCGTCCCGACCGCGCCTTTCAGGCCTTTACCTGCGATCCCACCGCGGCTCTCAGACTTCTTCCGACGCCCTGCCGGCGGATTCAAGTCTGTTACCTGCGATCCGACCGTGGCTAATCAGCCTGTTTGCCGCGATCTGACTGCGCCTGTCGGCCATTTTCCCGCGTCCCGACTGCGGCTATTTGACTCTTTCGGGCGTCCCGACTGCGTCTGTTAGCCCTTTTGCCGCGACCCGACTGCGTCTTTTTCCCTATTTTCTGCGTCCCGACTGCGTCTGTTGGCCCGAAAGCCGCGACCTGACCGCAGCTGTTTCCCTCAAACCCGCGGTCTGCCTGTTCTGTTTCGCCACAGACCCGCGGTCTGATTTCTGCATTTTTCCTGTTTTGAGCCCAGCCCCTTTTGCTGCAATATTTTCTACATCTGAACAGCCCCCTGTCTTACCTGCAGCTCACTTCCTTACAGCCTTTCTGCAACATAATTTCTGTTCCCTTTACAGAATCTTTTTAAAATTTCAGTATTTTTAATTCAGAAAATTTTGCAAGTTAAAAGTTTCAATTTCAGCATTATTGATAGTTAGAAGTTGTCCCCCTTGTGGCACTTCTATTTTGGGTTCATCACCTCACGAACACACACTCTGTCACATAAATCAAGTGAGCCTTAAAAAGTACCTAATTCAACCAACATTCTAACCCCACTTGGGGAACACAAAAGAATCATTGTAGTTAGGTAGGATCAGGGGGATAGGCTTCCAATAACACCCCTTGGTTACTTTCACTTGAGACATAGTTGTTGTCCAAATAGGGAACCAAAATCCCCTAGTACTTTTTGGCACGGTCACGACCAGTTTATCAGAGGGCCTCTCCCTTACGAGGGTTGAAGTCGGGAGACTGGTTCCAGAGGCCTGAGTGGAATACCGCACTCCATTCAGTAACCGAAGGGCTACCTTTCGCGGTTCGCGGGATATCCCTGTATAGGGGTATTGCGGTCAACGAACTAAACGACAGATTCACCTTTCTGGACGTGTCATGAACGGGGTATCTTAGTTGCCATTCTTCTAGGATTGACTACCCGGTGTCCCTCCCGGTAGGGGGATATCATAGCCACTTGGCTTTCCTACTCATATTGTCTGACTTGGATTTCATCACCTTGCAGAGGATATGTTTAGTTGAGTCAGAATACTTTTAGTTAGGTGTTTGCATGCTCCTTTACCTCCCTTTGGTCTAGTGAGTCCACCATTTTTTCTTTTTAGGAACCCTGCTGATTGTTGGTATTCTGACCATCTTTGTTGACACTCCACCTATTGTAGCACAGCTGTTGCAGTGGGTGTTTTGAGTTGGTTGTTGGCCTGAGTGCCTTGTTTTTTAGCTCTCCTTCTGCACACTCGGTTGCATTAGGCCTTTTTGAGCTGTTTTATACTCACCTCAACCCACAGAGACTAGACACCATCTGTCACCATTGAGTCCCCGAGACATTCTCGGCGCCTCAAGGGCGAGCCCCCACAGCACGGTTCTCTTGACACCACACGTCATAGATTCCGATCATTATCCGTTGATACCACTCATCACAGATCTAGAGCCTTGTCACTTGACTCCACTCGTCAGCGACGTAGGACTCCGTCACCAGATAGTGACGCCCCTTACTTTACCTCCGATTCTGACGAAGAGTCTGAGAACCCTATTTACACTGCCCCTACTAGCACCATGGCCGGCACGACTTCCACTCCGTTTGTGATAGGGACCATTGGTGGCACATCCACCACTACACCAGTTACTACACCTGTTTTGGGTATGCCCTCCATGGGGAACCCATCTACCGTTCCCCTCACGGTACCTATTCCCACAGTGGGAATACCTATCCCCACTACATCAGTGGCTCACACTACCCATGGTGGTGCTGGACCATCCTCCACTACCTCAGTTCCCCCACTTGGGGGCACCACCCCAAATCTTGTCCCTCCACTTGGGGGCACTGGCCCCAACTTGGTCCAACCCACTACTGTGTCACATCCTCCTTCCAGTTTTCCATTCATGGCTAGCCTCAACCTACCTGACCTAGCCAGATTGACCAACGATCCTATTCGACACGACCCTGCGTGGCCTCATATGCCTACCAAGCTCCCCTCTGACATCCCTAAGTTCGAGGGCAAGGCAGGTGAGGACCCACAAAACCATATCATGTCTTTCCACCTATGGTGTTCCTCTAACTCCATCGTGGATGACTCTGTTCGCCTCCGTCTCTTACAGCGCACCTTCACTGGCTCTGCAGCCAAGTGGTATATTGAGCAGCCTCATGGGACCCACGCCACCTTTGCTTCCCTGGCCTCGACCTTCCTCCAGTTCTTCCAGTTGCCTGTCTGCTATGACGCAGGCGTTGAGATCCTTCTATCTTGTAGACAAAACACGGCTACCCATATCACGGACCACATCCATGAGTGGCGTCGACGCCGTAGCTTATGCAAGATCAAACTAGACGACCGTATCTTCCTCGATTGGTTCCTCAAGTCCCTTCTTCCTGTTATCGCTAAGGATGTAGCTTTAGAAAGACCCCAGTCTGAAGAAGAGGCCATCCTTAAGGCACAACAGTTCGACCTCATTTACGCCCAATCGGGTTACCTTTATACCATTATACCTGACGCCCCTCGCGGCGAGTCCTCCCAGCATGATGCGCCGGGGGCATCCCACGCTGCAGATGGTATCATTGGCCGTGTTTCTTCGCATCCCCAACCATTTTCTATAGCACGTCCTACCCCTGGCCCCGACCTGTCGCGGGCTTCCTCACAGTCTGGAGCAACTAACTCGTATGCTCACATGACACCTCACCATTCCCATGGACCCTCATGTCCACCTCAGTGCTTCGGGTATGCGACTCCTGCTTATGCACCCCCAGTCGCCCCTCAGCCTTACTACCATCAGCAGGCTGCCCCCGCTCCTGCGCCTCCACAAGCCCAACCCGCTTATTATACGCCACAGGCAGCCCCTGCGGCAAACCCACAACCTGCTCCGCAGCCATATCAGCAACCCCCTCAAGTTGCTGCACCTGCTCAGCCTCAACCTACATATCATCCTCCGCAGCCTGCTCCCGCACCTGCGCAACCTCAGAATCCACCTGCTGCCCAAGGGTAAGTTTACGCCCAGCAAAACCAGCAGCAAAACCAGAACAACCAACGAAACCAGGGCCAACAGAACCGCGGCAAAGGCCGTAATCGTGGGAACAACCAACCTGCAAATCAAGCCGGTCAACCGGCTAATCCCCCCGACAACACCAACGCGGCCCCTGCTAATCAAAACCCTAATCGCCCGCCCAAGCAGGCTAAAAACCCCAATTTGCGAACGAACCACCCTTGTTCTATTTGCGGGGTCTATGGACATTACACACACGCTTGCCCACACTTAGAGCGAGCTCGGCAACTCTGGGTTGACAAGGCCCATCGCCAAGGGCATGCGGCTCCCCAAGCACCGCTCAACCCCCCCAGCCTCAACAACCCCCTTTGGTGCTGCAAAATCCTTACCAACTCAAGGCGTGGTGAACACTCAGCCGTTGGCCCCTCAAGCTAACGCGCAACCCCAATAACAACAGATCACATATGCTGCTCCTGATCAACCCATGTTTGATTCAAGTACCCACCACTTGCTGATGATGTCATCTGCTGACGTCAATCTCCAGACCCGTCGGAACCAATATGGCTCCACCTCTGAAGCCACTCCCACGGATAAACCCACTAATGCCCATCCCACTGATCAGGCGTTACGTATACCCCCGCCTCCCATAGACGGCGCTGTGAAAGCACCTCGTTTCCCACTTCGTCGAATCAACAATAACCCTAATGCACGCGCTGCGTCAAACTACAACATCGTAGACGACCTAGCCCAATCTCCCGCAGCCATGTCTGTGTTAGAAGTCTTGAAGAACTGCCCTTCCCAGCGCAAGACTTTACTCTCCTCCATTGGGGGGATTGACCCAACTGCTTCGCATTTGATGGCCTTTGATTTAGACCAGTCTGAACCACACCTACCTTCCAGCTTAGCATTCCAAGTTACTGTCTCCGTTAGGAATCTTGTCATCCATCGGTGCATCATCGATGAGGGTGCCTCTACATGCGTTATGTCTACATTCGTATGGAAGAAGCTAGGATCCCCTCCTCTCCAGCAGTCCACCACTGCGTTACGTGCCTATGATGGTCGTTCGGCCCAGCCCCAAGGCCTCCTACCCAACGTACCTGTCCAGTTAGGTGGTAAAACAGTCCTTATTGACATAGAGGTAATCAATGCCCAATTGGATTATAACCTTTTACTGGGCCGCAGCTACATGTACGCCATGCGGGCAGTTGCCTCTTCCGTCTTTCGCACCATGATGTTCGCCAATGAGGGACGCGTGATTAAAATTGACCAGCTCACCTACTATGATCCCAGTGCTCCTGCGGCACCTGAAAATGTTCTCCCCATGGTTGAACAACCTGTTTCTCCTACCACCACCTCGTTTGTTTCCTCTACGGGGCCTGGATTCTACTCAGACGCGCCGATGACCTCCACCTTTCAATCCATTCCTCCGCCGTCATCTACGCCCGAAATGTCTGACTTATGTACCTTGTCCCACGACAACCTACCACCTAATACTCAACCACCCTTGTTGCCAAAACCACCATTGGTACCTAGCCACATTGGTGTTGCACCGATCCATACGATCCCCTTCCTAGTCCCTCCATCGGGAGTAGTAAGCGCCCCGGTCATGGCTACCCTTAGCCTCCCTGGGTTAACTTTGGGATTACCTGTATGGTATCTTTCGCCTCCCGTTCGCCCGCCAACACCAGATGTCGTCCTCCAACCGGTGCAACCCATGGCTACTACCACTCAGCCACCTCCCGGTGTCTCTACCCCTTTGTCCTCCACGACACCCCCTCCTACTCCCAAACCCACTGGGGGCAGAGGTCCACAACCTTACACTGCTGTACCACCTCCCAAGACAGTCAAAAACCCTCCAGTATTTCATGCTCCTCCCAAATGCTCATTGTGCGAAGAGTTAGGCCATGCGACCCACCAATGCCCACAGTTACCCGCATTACAGAAGCACATGCAAATGCTCGACGATGACCTCAACATCCCAACTGTCAAACTCAATCCCACTCCCAAGCCTAAAGATAAGTCCCTACGTACCAACCACTCCTGCGCCATATGTGGTATTTACGGGCATTATTCACATCATTGTCCTGATCTCCCGGATTACAGAGCATCTCTCTATGAGATGAACAATCTGGATCTTGAGACGGCACCACCTACCATTGAGGAGATCTACCCCCCAGACCCTTCACCTTCTGGAGAGATTAATAACATCTATATGATTTCTTCCACCACTTCCCCCTCGTCAACCGATTTGACGACGCAAACTTTCCGTACTGATGAGGAGATTCTTGAGGCCCTAACTTCCCCGGACTATCCCTGGGATGATATGCATCATCGTTCCTACTTCATCCCAGAAGCATCCTCCTCTAGCACCGCTACCCAATACGCGGTTGAATCCAAAGACTTCCTCCCCACCAAGGTCGACTGGTTCAAGGACCCTATTCCTGCTCCTGATGCCTTTGAGGAAGGTAACATGGCCAACATCTCACCTGTCATCCAAGTTGATATCGCTGCCCCAGGACGTGCCCCTGAACTCATTACTTTAGGAGCATTCTGCAGTAAGCAAGAGATTGAGGACTACATACACCTTTTCAAAGAATTCCGTGATGTCTTTGCCTGGTCCTATACTGAAATGCCTGGTCTTGACCCTGCCATTATAGAGCACCACATTGACACATGGCCTGATGTACCCCCTGTTCGTCAGAAACAGCGTCCTCTTCCTCCCTCAAAGTTCCCAGGATGTGCCCCTGAACTCATCACTTTAGGAGCCTCCTGCAGCGAGCAGGAGATTGAGGATTATAAACAACTCTTCCAAGAGTTCCGTGATATCTTTGCTTGGCCCTCTACCAGAATACCTGGGTTCGACACCGTCATTCTCAAACATCACATAGACACACGGCCAGAGGAACTCCATGTTCATACTGAAACCAGCTCTGAAGGCCTTCCTTTACGCAACCCCCATGATGGGTTGCATCCTAAGGAGTCTCTATCCCTAGAATAACTCGCGGCCCCATTTTGGTCTGCATTGTACAGTTTGCTCTATTTTTGTTTTTCACTTTTTTACCATCATCTTACATTCATCCTTTCTGCATGATTACAGATGGACCACCTTCCACCTCATTACACTGGCTTCGCTGACGGCGCAAGCCGCTGGTCTCCCAACCTGGCTTCTGTAGCATGGGTCTTGTACTCCCCTTCCAACGAGATGATTCACCTTGACGGAATATGTATAGGCGCTGCTACCAATAACCAGGCGGAGTATGATGCTGTGACCGGTCTCCTGACAGCCGCCCTCCAAATGGGCATATGTCACCTTCATGTGTTCCTTGACTCCCAGCTACTTGTTTCCCAGCTCAACAATTGCTACCAGGTGCGTGATCCCTGCCTTTTTAGAAAATTCCTGCGCACCAAACAACTCAGTCGACAATTTGAATCCATCACATTCACACATGTCCCCAGAGCCCAAAATAGTGTCGCAGACCAAATGGCCAACAACATCCTAGACTGGCATATCAATCACACCATGTAACATCATGCATCATCATCCCATACCATCTCATAAAAATATATATATAAACCCAAAAAGACTGCATCGTATCCACATTTGCATCCATGTACATAAACCACATGCATATCCATAGGGGCATCCACGTGCCTAATCATACATATATCATGTCGCATCACATAAAATACACAAGGGGCATCCACGTGCCTAACATCCTAACCTACTTGCATCCATGTGCAATGTAAACCTATCATAACTCATAAAGCGCATCCACGTGCGTACAAATAAAACAACATCATACAAAAAGGTGCATCCACGTGCATATATATATATATCAAAAAATATACATGTTCAGTGCTATACATGTCCTGGGTACCCCTGTACTCAGCTATACAAAATGGATATACATGCCTAAAGCCTCATCAACATACATGCCGTAGCTACAAAACTCGAGGGGAGTCCCCTGCACTCCCTAATGAGAGTCGTATCCTGCATCACTGCCTGCATCGGCTGCCTCTGAATCCTCCCCTCGCTCCTCCTCCGGCAAGTCCTCCTCTCCTCCGGCCTCCTGTGCCCGGACCCGGTCCACCAAGATCGCCACCCGGATCGCGATGGATCTGAACTCTCGCGGTGCCCCCATGCAATCCCGCACCACATCAGGATCAACATCCCGCCATCCCTCGTCGGTCACTCCTATCAACAACCGATCTAGTAGCTCCCGTACACACTCTAGTGTCACCTCTGGATCCGGACGCCGCACCTCTCCTCGCCCAGGCAGAGCTGGAACGGCCACAATCCCCCTCCGTGCCACATGTCCTGGAGGTGGCCTCGGGCCCACATCTGCAAGATCACCCACATGTCAGTCACAATATACCTATCTACTATCATATACATAAAACTTGACATACATAACATACAATAAAAACACATACGTACCGTCGGGACCCCATGCCTGTCCTAGTGCTCGTGGTGCCTCCGGATCTCCCGTGAAGTCCATGTCCCGATACGGGAAGTCGTCCAGTGTCAGTGGTATCTGGAGCCACTGCAGGTACAAATCCTGCGTGAAGTACCTGCCCACGTCGCCGCCACCACGGCGGCGCATCATCTCACCCCACCACGTCATCCGCGGCTCCCTCATCCCTCCTGGCCTAATCGGCACCCGTGGCCGCAGTGTGGGTACCCTCTCCATAAAGAAGGCACATAAGAAGGACCCAAAACAAAAGCCCTTGCCATCTTCCTTCGCTGCCGTCAGCTGTCGCTGAACACAGGTCAGGAACATCTGGCCCCACGCGTAGTACACCCCATCCAGTACACGCTCTACCATCTGCATCTGACCCCCAGACACCTTCTCAGGTGACTGGGAACCCAATACCCGCACCACACACGCCGCCATAGCCTGCACTGCCGGCTCCTGTAGGTCCCTCACCAGGAGTGCATTCCTATGCACCCTCGCGTCCGGACCACAATACCTCTCCAACATGTCCTCCATGTCGACGTCTGCAGCAACCCGTGGCTGTGTGTCCGCCACCCTGCCCAGGCAGGGCAACCCCGTCAGAAAGTATACATCGGTCAGGGTGAGGTCCACCCTCTCACCCTGTACCCGGAAAGCCTGTATGTCCGGCTCCCAGAAGCTGATCAGATGATTCAGCAACAATGTTGTTGTCCGTATCATAGGTATCTGTGCGCACTTCAGTAGTCCGCACAGTCCCAGCACAGATCGCACATGGCGATTCTCTCGAATGAAACCCATGGTCTCATCAGGGATCTCCCGCTCTCTCCAGAGAACCTGTGGCATCCTGCCAATCACACAAAGTGAACTCATCAGACTCATGTCAACTAAAGTAAAGTACTTTTCCCTCTCTCAGAAGACCCTAATAGCTCGGCCCAAAACCGCGGCTTTCGGGCTTCCTACCGCGGTTTCCGACCGCGGCTATCAGGCATATGGTCGCGGTTCCCAACCGCGCCTGTCAGACCTAAACCCGCGGTTGGGAACCGCGTGTTCCTCCTTGGAACTCGCGGTACTCGACCGCGGTTCCATCCAGGAAACACGCGGTCTCCAACCGCGTGGTTCAACCCGAAACACGCGGTCTCCAACCGCGTGGTTCATCCCGAAACTCACGGTCTTCAACCGCGGTTTCGATCCCCTAACCCGCGGTCCACCCCACGTGGACCGTACAAATACACCCTGGCACCCACTACCCAACCCCCGACCCTAAAAACCATGCAGGTATGAGTTTGGTGAAATACCTATATCTCACGGATCTGAAATCAGCCAGACGGATCGTCCAGAAATGCCACCTAAGCTTTGGTCCACTCTAATCACAAGTCAAAGTCAACAAGTACAAATGACACATGTCATGTTGGACCCACCACTATTTATAGTCCGTTGACGTTTTCTTGTTTTGGTCATTCTGGCCCCATACGGAGTCCGTTTTACAAACCGTTTCCACCACTGGAATCAGCACGACGAGACCGTCATGATGGTCACCTCGTTGCACTATTTTTGTTCCACCAATTTTTGCCCATTTTTTCAGACGCCACTAGTCACCTCGGTTTGCGTGCCACATCGGCCGTTCTCCGTTTTTCACATGTTTTATATCATCGGATTCATTTTTCCGAGCTGGTGATGATGCTAGAGATCATTTCTCGCTCTCACCTCCAGATTTTCTGGGTATTTTTCAAAAAATGCCCTCGTCACCTCGGTATGCGTGCCACATCGGCCGTCACCCGTTTTCGACATCCTGTATATCGCCGGATTCATTTTTTCGCGCTCATGATGATGCTTGAGATCATTTCTCGCTCTCACTTGGTACAATTTCAACATTGTGTCCCAACACCTTGCTACCTCGATTTGCGTGCCACATCGGTCGCTATCGGATTGTTCCACATGTTTACATGAGCCATTCACTCCTGTCATACTGCAAATGTTTCGTTATTTTGCCACCATTTCAACTACCCCGCAAGGAGGCCCACAAGTGTTCCCCACTACCCTCGTTCTTGATCATCATTACCGATCCTTGATTGAACACTTCCTCCTTGCCTGGCCATTCCTTTTGTTCGGTATAATTTTATCCCTTTTTCGGGCCGGACAACTCCTTTACGAAAAAGGCACTTAGGGAGTTTCTGTTAAGCTCTTTTCTGACTCCTAAAAGAATGAAAAGATCGCCGAGCAATCTTGCTTCCTTTCATGCTCGTTAAAGTACCTGAAAGGGCGTCTATCTGGTATAAGTTTAACCCTTTTCCGGACCTGGTAGACTAATTACGAAAAAGGAATACTCTGGTCACACCGGCTAGAAGAGTTCTTCATTGCATCCTTTTATGCTTCTTTGGGCCTTGGAGACTAAATATACGAAAAAGCAACCCCCTGGAGTCTTCTTAATTGCTTTCAGACTCTCTAAAATTGAAAGCAACCACGAGCATGAACTGTCCTGGGCTCGTAAAATCCACACGACAGTACCATTCCATCTTTTCAGAGTCTTCTTATCGCTTTCAGACTCCTTAAAATTGAAAGCAACCACGAGCATGAACTGTCCTGGGCTCGTATAAATCCACACGACAGTATCATTTTACACACACTTCTTCTAGTTCCTTAACCCATGAAGAAGTACCCTCCCGTGCCTCCTGGCACTATGATCGATCATCTCGGCAGCACCCCCAATCAGGTCGCCTTTGTTCAGAGTATTCTGCAGTCTCCTGCCATTTTACACCAGCTTGAGTCTCCCTCAGCCCAGTTACCCTCTCAGATCCATTACAGCTATGATCCCTTTCCCCTCAGTCAGTTTCATATGCTGCCAGATCATTCCCATTATCATACTCTGAACAAAGGAAGTTTGAGTCCACCCACTCTACTCGCCCAGTTGTCCCCACCAATTTGTCAGTCCTGCCCTCAGTACTATCACATTTCGGTTCTCCACCTCGCGCTTCTGTCAAGGAAACATCATTGCCTTGATAGTTACAGGTCTCCCTCTGTCAATGACAACCCCTCTATTCCAGAGGATAGGCCCAGAGGTCCCTACGCCTTGGACTTATCACCAGCTGTGGTAAGTGCCTACGGATCATTCTGAGAGGAGTCATCATTGCCTTTCCGAATGGTTGTTCCTCACATGCTCGACTTCAGCACCTTGATCGCATCGTTGAGGATCGCGTAGGATTATATCCCATCAGTTTTTAGTCGAAGACCCCGGATTTCCCCTAACTGTAGCACATTGGTGAGTCACTTCGGAACGACCAGTTATATGTTCCCGTGGATGTCCGGGCTGCGTTGGCGTTTATATTCGGAATCCATCCAGTTACATGCTTCCTTGAGTACCCAATTTCAGTCCCAGATCAGTTCCAGTTCAGTGTACCATTGCGAGTGTACCCCCTGTCACTCTGATCCAGCAGCTCATCAGCCCCTTTGGTACCACACTCAGTAGCACATTTGATTATTCCAGTGTATCAGTTTTTCAGTACAGACATGGTCAGCCCAGCAGTATGTCCCATATTTGTGTCCCCTCTGGACCCTTATGATGTACACAGTGGTTCTCTATGTATCTTACAGGTCCCCCTTTTCGGGCCTCACAGTTCTGTTTATGTATCTTGATACGAGCATGGGTATGCCCGCCTTGTCCATATATTGAGATTCTTCCTCAGTCAGTATTTGAGGTCATGTATATTTCAGGTCCCCTTTTTGGACCCCATTGTTATTGTTATATCCTGATACGAGCATGGGTATGCCCGCCTCGTCCATATGATCAGATGGTTCCTCATCCATTATTGAGGTTATGTACTTTTAGTTCTTGCAGTTGTTCGGGATCGTTGTTCCGGGCTTCAGTTTGTTTCTTCTCTTCTCTCCACTCCTCCGGAAAACCATTCATGACTTATGATGTCCATCGGCCATACGATGAGCTCCTGACCTCGCACATCAGGGGGCAATCTAATAACACCCAAAAAGTGTTCACTACCTCATCACCACATTATATGGCTCATTTGTCCATTTTCCTACCATATTTCCCTTAAAATCCTAAAAAAAATCCCATTAAAAAGCCTCCAAAAGGCCTAAAATGCCTCCAAAAGGCCACAAAACCATCAAAATAGCCTAAAAAAGGCTAAAAAACCCCCTTTTCCTATAAAAATAGCAAAAATCCCCTAAAAAGGGAATAAAAATATAAAATAATGAGGAAAAGGAGAAAAAAACCCTATACAGCTGCCCAAAACCATGTGTTTCCCAAAACCATGGGTCAGCACTCCACCACCAAAAAACTATAAATAGGTGATGGAGATCCCTTATTCCATATCCACAATCACAAGCACCCTTACTCTGCCAAAATCTCTCTCAAAACCCTAGTTCACCATTGAACTATTTTCACCTTGAGAGCCACCTTTGGCCCATTCCCAACATTGGAGAAGGAGAAGGAGCATATTGAAGCTTGGAGCATCCTCTTGGACACTACAAAGGGCTTCATCAAACCTTTACATTGAAGGTAACATCAATACAAAAAAGCCATTCTTTAAATTTGTTGTTCATGTTTCATGCTTGTTTTAGAAGTAATTTAATTTCTGTTTTAACTTAATTAGTTTAATTTACTGAACTGCTACTAAGGAGTCCATTCTCCTCAGTAGGTGCTCATTTGCACAAGCTAGGGGTAAAACCCTAGCTACAGCTATATACAGTATCGGTTATTTACATGCGTATGTGTTTGAATTTTATGTGTGCAATGTTGTTTATGAAAGTGTATGATGCAAATGCCAGTCTAACACATAGTTTGCTAAAGAATCAGCTAATGTGTTTAAACTTCTTGGAATGTGTTCATATATAATAGAATCAAATTGTCTTTCCAATAGTCTAACTCATAGAAACTGACGTACCAATCCAGGATCCCTAATCTAATAGACACCTGTTAACTGAAATACAATTAATTGTGAGTCAAGTCTTACCTCCAAATGTGAAATGCCATGACTGAGAGCATCTCGGAGAAGTTCTATAACTGCACTGTATTCAGCCATATTATTCATGGTAGGACCCAAACAACCCCCCCCCCCCGAAGAAACAAGTTGGCCAGCGGGTGAATAAATGACCCAAGCTACTACAGCCAACTAATAGGTGTGGCGACTGGCACCATCAGCAAATCCTAAGAAATGTTCGGTTGACATCTGGTACACGAAACGAAAAAACACACATAAGATTAACTAACAAGCATAATGAAAACTAGCTTTACAAAAATATACAGCTATGTTACAAGAAAAAGTACTTCATCCTAAGCGTAGTACTTCTTCAGGTAGAGCCCATTTCTAGGATTGGCCAACTTAATACCTTCGTAATCTATCAGTTCATATGCACCTTTCTTCAATACTTTGGAAATTATAAAAGGTCTGAGCCACCTGAATTTGAATTTTCCAGGTCCAAAGGGTTCTTTGTCTTGATCCCAAAGTAGGACCAAGTCTCCTTCAATGAAAACCCTAGGTTTGACGGATTTGTCGTACTGTCCTTTGACTCATTTTTTGTGGACCTCATTTGTTGTGAGCTCATCGCGGCGCTGTTCATCCAAATGTTCTAAGTGTAACAAACGCTCTTCTAGTATTGAAGTATCTGGTAGTAACTGAACTGCTATTTTTAGCGAAGGAATCTCGCATTCAATCGGAACGACTGCTTCTATCCCATGCACAAGTTGGAAGGGAGAGAAACCGGTAGAAGTCTTAACGTTGGCTCGGTAATCCCAAAGAGCCGGGTACAGCATGATGTGCCAGTTATTTCGACTGGCATTAACAGTTCTCTACAATATAACCTTCAAAGTTTTGTTTACTGCTTCAACTTGTCCATTCGCCTGTGGATAGTATGAAGACGAATGTTCTTGTCGAAAACCAAGCATTGTATGCAACTTAGTCATCATGCTATTTTGGAAATGACTGCCATGATCAGTCACTATCTCTTTAGGTATGCCAAACCGTGCAATAATCTGATTAAACACGAAATAAGTGGCAATTTCTCCATCTACCTTAACAGTAAGCATTTCCTCTGCCCACTTAGTAAAGTATTCAACGGAAACAATGATGTAATGGTGTCCTCCAGCCGAAGCTGGATTGCACGTCATGTAATCAACCCCCCATTTTTTGAAGGGACCTGCTGTAATTACAGGATGAAGAGGAGTTGGGTGTGCCCTCATTTTCTTAGTGAAAAACTGACACGGTCGACAGCGTTTCACCGCTTCCACACAATCTTTAAATATCGTGGGCCAAAAATATCCGACACGCGGTATCTTCTGAGTTGTTTCCAACCCGGAAAGATGTCCCCCACAAGCTCCACTGTGGGCATCATTTAATACTGCTTCGGCTTCTTCCCGAGTTAAGCAGCGTCATAAAATGGAATCTACCCCACGTCAATATAAAGTATCTGAGATGATAAGGTAGTTCTTAGCATAACTTTTGAGCTTGTGTCACTCTTCTTGAGAAAAAGTAGTAGGACACCTCAAAGTCTGGAGATATACTAAGATATCTCTGTACCATCAGTCAGAGGAAATAATGAGGAAGATATGTTCGTCTAGGAATGATGATTCTTCCTCAACGTATTCTAGGTCACTTGGAAATTTTGAGATTTACTTAGCGAACACTAGTAATTTCTTCGACTTGGCTGATTGGAAGACCAAATCGAACTCCTGTAGGATTACAATCCATTTATTATATTTCCCACCGATGATTCATCGGGTGAGAACATACTGGAAAGGATTGACTTCTGCTATCACAGTAGTAGTTCGTAAAAGTATATAGTGACGAATCCTCTGTACCGCATAGACCACGGCAAGTGCTAACTTCTCAACGTGCGAATATTTAACCTCAGGGGCTATCAATGTGCGAGAAAGATAGTAGACAACATGTTCTTGGAGCATATCTTCTTCCTGAACCAAAACTATACCAATTGTATTAAGAGACGCTGCCAGGTATAAAGGAAAATCTTTTGAGTAATCTGGCGGGCTCAACAAGGGTGCTGAAAGGAGTGCCTTTTTTAAAGCTTCAAAGGATGCTTGAGCAGCCTCGTCCCACACAAAGTAGGAGTCTTGTTTGAGTAGCCTCATAAAACCTTTAATAATTTTAGCATAGTTTATGATGAATCTCCATAAGAAATTAGACATGCCTTGCAGACTTTGAAGTTGTCGCAAGGTGCGAGGAGGAGGCATATTTACAATCGTCCCTACTTTCAGCGGGTCGACCATTATGCCACGACTGGAGACAATGAATCCCAGTAGACGCCCCGATTCGACACAGAACACACACTTATTAGGATTCAAACAAATCTTATATTGTCTGCATCTTTCAAACACTTGTCTAAGATGGGATGGATGATCCCGTCTCTTTCGAGATCGCGCTAGGAGATCATCCAAGTAAGGTTCTACAATGTGTTTGATATCATAAAAAGCGAAATTCATCGCACGCTGGATGGTAGCTCCATCATTCTTCAAGCCAAATGGCATTTTCCGATAAGAGAAGGTCCCCCACGGGAAAATGAAAGTTGTTTTATGCTGGTCTTCGGGTTTGATTTCTATTTGATTGTATCCCGAAAAACCATCCATGAAAGAGAACATCTCATGTCCCGCACAGGCATCTATAATTTGATCGATAAATGGTGTGGGATAGTTGTCTTTCGGACAAGCTTTGTTCAAATCCCGGAAGTCAGTACAGACTCTAATAGTGCCTTGCTTCTTATCAACCGGAACGGGGTTTGAAACCCATTCCGTCATATCAATTGGATAGATGAAACCGGCTTTAAGCAATTTTTCAACCTCCGCCTTAATGGCGGCCACTTTTCTAGGATTCACAGGGCGGAGCTTTTGTCTCACAGGTTTTGCGTTAGGATATGTCGTGATGACATGCTCCACGATGGCTGGGTCAATACCTGGCATCTCCTCATATGACTAGGCAAAAACGTCGCGGAATTCTTTAAAAAGTTTTGTATACAGAGCGATCTCTTCTGGAGAACAGTCTGCACCAATAAAAATGTTTTCCACGACCCCGGGTTTGGTGGAAATGTTGATTGGAATTCTTCTCGATATATTAGCCATATTTCCTTTAGCATAAACAACTCTCGAAGTAGAAGGAAAAGATGACAAATCAACCAATCCACCGGGTCTCACAGGGAATTCTCCTCTCTCAATCCTATCTAGATCTGGAAGCATGTAGGACCTATTATGCATATGTTCCCAAGGTTGGTCTAGGCCCATCATGACTTCTAATATGGCTTCATCAGATGGCAAAACCGTATCTAAACAATCGAACGAGTGAGTGGAATTCAATGACCATGCCGGAGCATAGTCCATATCTGACTCAACAGATACTGGTGGAGTCATGATATGTTCCATTGTAGTGTGTTGTGTTTCCATATAGGCCACTTCTGCAATGGATGGAGGCACAAAAGGTTATGACATAGTAGGAAGGATCCAAGGATCAGTTCTTAAACCAATCGTGAATTTTTCGGTAGCAGTACCCACATCAGAACGCATAAACAGAATAGGGGAAGGGAGGTCGAAAGTGCTTATTAACGACCCATACAGCCTTGCTCCTAAACTGTCAATAACCGGGGCGATTTGATCAACTAATGGAACTGTGGTTTCTGAAGAAGTCTGGTTGTTTCTCTAAGTGAAAGAAAGTTGATCGACAGTAACGATCTTACCTTCAAATGGGAACATAACAACTCGAAAAACTGTCGATGCAATGGCTCGCATGGCATATGTCCAAGTCCTACCCAATAACATATTGTAATCAAGCAGAGCGTCCAGAACTTCTACTTCTATAGCAACTGTCTTACCAGCCAATGTGACATCAAATGATGGCAAAAACCCATGTGGAAGGAAAGTTCTACCATCAAATGCAGTAAGCAGTGTGTTAGAAGGGGCTAACTCGGGGGAACCTAAAGCTTTCCAACAAGAAATTGACATTACGCAAGTCGACGCGCCCTCATCTACTATAGCTCATCTAATGGTCATTGGACCATGAACGACTTCAATCTGAAGAGCAACATGGTAGGGCAACCGGTATTTGACATCAGTCATATCAAATCGCAAAGACATGTTAGAGGATTTCATACTTCCAATGGCTGCCAGAAGTGCATTCCGTTGTAAAGGACAACTTTGCAAGACTTCTAAAGTAGACATGGCACAAGGGGTCTGGGCTAAATCTTCAACCATGTTGTAGTTGGAAGCGGCCCGAGTGTTGGGATTGTGCGATGCCCGTTTCAAGACACCTTTCGGGATCTTGGGCATTGGGTCCACAGGTATGTGGAGTGGAGTGGATGATTCTGGAATCTCTTTATCCTTTTTCTGTGCGTCCGGGTTATAGTTCCTGGCTCTCGTTTGTAAGAGTGCATCCGAATTAACCATGTTAATAAAAGTTTGATCAACCATAGCATGTGTAGTGCACCCAGTATTGGAGGTGCCAGAAGTTGAGCTCTGCCCTTTAGAGAAAGGATCTTTCAGGACAGCGGGCTTCTTTTCTCTTAAGAGCTTCTAGGCTTCTTCAAGCAGAGGGAATTGGTGAGTGAGGTGGTTCTACTTGCAAAGTTTACAAGGGAACTTAACCTTCTTTTCCTCTTTGTTACCCTCTTCGGCATTCTCTTTTTTGAGATTTTGTTGGTTCCCCTCTCCTTTCTTGCCCTTCTTTTTGTTATTGGGTTTTCGAGGGCCCTTTTGATTGTTCTGAACCTGGTTGACAGGCTCAGAAGTAGAAGGAGAGGTTGTGACGGAAGAAACATCTGCAGTCAATTGTTTGACTGATAAGGCATGAACCTGTTTGGTCAATGCTTCGAAAGCTGCAGAGTCAACTGAGCCCACTATGCCGTCAGCATGTGGTCCAGGTTTAGGTCTACTCAAATCGGTATTCGATCGTGGTGCATCAAGTATAATCTCATACAATAACCCGGATTGTGCATAAATGAGATCTAACTGCTGGGTGTGTAGGATGGCTTCTTCCTCATTAGATACTCCAAATGTAGCTACTTCCTTAGAAATATAAGGAAGGAGTGATTTCAAATACCACTCAAGAAGGAATCCTGGAGGTTTGTTGGCCTTAATGAGCCTCTTCCATCTTCTCCACTCCTAAATGTGGTCAGATAAATGAGTGGCTTTATTTTGCCTAAATGTAGACAAAAGGTCTGTTCCGGCATCATACCGAACAGGAAGCTGGAAGTGATTCAAAAAGACAATCGCGAGATCCCCAAAATTAGAGAATGTAGCTGCAGGTAACTCAATATACCATTTGGCTGTAGCACCTGTTAAAGTCCTTTGGAACAGTCTCAATCTAATGGAATCTTCATTTAATGAATTCGAGGAACACCATAAGTGGAAAGTAGTGACATGGTCACCAGGGTCTTCACCTGCTTTGCCTTCGAACTTTGGAATTTACGAAGGTAACTTGGTAGGAACTGATGGCCATGTAGCATTATGATACACTGGATCGTTGGTCAGTTTGGAAAAATCTGGAAAATTTAAAGTTGCCAGAAATGGTAAACGAGGTCGGTAAGACGGTACTTGATAAGATGGGGTCGAAAAAGGGGAACCACCCATAGTTTGACCCATGAAATGCTAGTAGGGGTTGCCCCCAGCTGTTTGCTGGTAGGGGTTGTCCCCAACCATTTGTTGATAGGGGTTTCCCCCGGCCATATGCTGATAGAGGTTTCCACCTACCATCTGTTGATAGGGGTTTCCCCCAGCTACTTGTTGGTAGGGGTTGCCCCCTTCCATCTGTTGTTGCACGAAAGAATTATTGAAATTTCCCCACCCATTTGAAAGTGGATTAGTGCTCTGTGGGTTCGTCCACTGTGGCTGGGTGTTAGCCCCGCCATATTGCTGGTTAAAAATATTACCCCCCCCTGAAAATAAGGAAAAAGGGACATTACCTGCAGGCATATTACATTGATTCATGTTGGGACCTACAAAGGTATTGAAACCAGTGGTAGCTGATGTAGACGGTGCAGTCATGGTACTCATGACAGGCACGGTTGCAGAAGCACTTGGTCCTATAGCAGGTGTGGAAATCCAAGTACTAGGTATTTGATATAACGGTTGAAAAGCAGGAGGTGGTGCTAAATTTGTTGTACTGCTAGGTCCAACAGTAGGTGTAGGGATATATGCCATCGTTGTTGAACTTGGCATACCTAATGTACCATTATTGAAACTAAAAGACAGAGTAGACATAGAGGTTGTCTGTGCCTAACTCAGCGTAGCAGTAAAAGAAGGATTTACTGTGTTAGTGTTCATACCTAAGGTGGGAGTTTGTGGAACTCCCTGTTCACCTCCTAGAGTAGACATCAGATATCCGGGCAAGGAATTATATGCACTGTAATGGGGCTGTTGGAAACCAACAGGTGACAGAAGCGGAATTCTAGGATTGGTCAAAGGAGGATTGAAAGGAGTGCTATACTCCGCAAAAGTAAGATCTTCAATCTCAACTGAACTAAAGTGTCGCTGATCTGGGGTACCTAGTTGTGGTTCCTCAGGAACCTCTATTTCAGGGTTTTCTATTGCTGTTTGTTGTTCTTCAGGAAATTCAACTTCAAGTGGTAATTCCTCAGTAATTCCTATTTCAGGATTTTCTGTTGTAAGAATTTCCTCGGGAAATTTTGTTTCAGGAATAGTTTCTGAAGAAATACCGGGGTTTACCCGCTGTCGTCTAGCTAGCTGTAAAGGTTCTATTCTACCTGATGGAAGGTTTTGAAACCTTCTCGATCTACGAAGTTCTTGATTCTCTGTGATTATATATATAAAATAGCAAACTAGAACCTAGTGGCCACTACAACTAGAGGGAAAACAACATGCCAACTAAAAAGTCCTAAGTATGCAAACCAGGCAAACAAGATGCCTTCTGGAGAAGAGTCTGGGATGATGAGGGCCCAGAACAGATCAACGAAGGAAGAAAGACAGTTACCTGGGGTCCTCAATACAATGACTAAGGGTGCAAGCACTGAAATCACCCAACTGCCCTCCCAAAGACCTACAAGGGATTTCCTCCCACGTCTGCTTAGGTACAGCAGATATACCCTCTGTTGTCACCTGTGTATGAACCTAAAGTCAGATACTAAGGATACCACAACACCGAAAACTCCTGGGGGAACAGTCACCGGTCGAATCAGAAGGAGAGGACAGGGTAACTGAGCCCGAAACTCGAAAGAGTCCCCAAACGCGATCCAATCCTGGCGTATGCTCGAAACAAAAAGTAGGAGGAGTATTCCCAACAATCTAATCTCGCAATGACCTATTGCATAGATCCCAGGCAAACTTTGAGTGAAATGGATTTACCTGTGATAGTCGAACTACGATTTTTGTGTAATGTGTGATCTTGAGTGGTTTAAGGTGATTTAAACTCAAGATCCTAACCAAGACTAGTTGGTGTAGTGTATCCCTAAAAAAGAAAATTTGTTCCTATTTCATTTTATTAAAAAAAAAATTAGCGTTGTTATTACTCAAAAGGTAGTGCTTTTGTGTGGCGTGGTTGCAACAGGAAAACAAAAGTGCATAGATTCAAACTTTCTACAACAAAGCTCTTTTTATTTTTTCATTTACTTCTTTTCCAAACTGAAAAACTGAACAAATCTATTAAATTTTTTGTTTTCTTTTTTGAAATTGTACAAAATATCCTATGCTATCTTGTAACAAGAAATAAGCCTTATTAACCTTAAACTACCAAATTTTTTGTTTTTTCTATTATCATAAACGAAAAAGAACTATAAACATGGAAAGCAAAATAAGACTTATGTGCAATGTGTAAGTATGGCTAAAAATGGTTCTTAAGCTTATAGTTGTCAAGGTACTAGCTCAAAAAGGACTTGATCTACAGGTTTTTTGCAAAGAAAAAGCCTCTAAACTCAGAAACAAAGTGGGAGAAAACAAAGGAGATAGATACAAGAGGACAGACCTAAAGCATATAACCCTAGCAAGACTTCTATGCCAATCAAAAAGTAGACAAGCAAGCTGCCAATTACCCTACTAACACAAAGAACTGAGAAATGAATTAGCCTAAAGCACTTTAAATACACTTGAAACCAGAAAAAAAAGACAATAAGTCCAAGAAGATTGGAACTCAACAAGTTCGGAAGACACCCTAGAGGCTCTAAAACGGACCAAACCCTAAAACAAAGGATAGGATAGGTAAAGAGAAGACAAATGTTGCCACAAACAACAGATACAAAAGTATGCCGGTTTGTAAACCAGCAACATACAGTCAGGGCCTAAAAAGCGTAAGTGTTCACCACAAAACACAACCTAGTCTTCCAAAAAGTTATAAACAGTCCAAACGTTCCAAAGGTAAACAAGCGCTCCAAAGATGGTAAAAAGACTCAAAGAAAGATTCTATGACTTAAACAGAAGTTAAAAACCTCATACAGCAGTCAAGGAGATCTAAAGGAAAATTCAGCAAACCACCAAAAGGATAAAAACTCAAGCAGACCACTAACAGAAAGCTTCAGGAAACGTACCCTACTGTGCAGTAGGGAAACTCGCACCCCTGCAGAGATGGGTGCTACTGTATGTATAGCACAGTTGCGTATGGGCGCTACTGTATGTACAACAAAGTAGCGCTCATATCTTAAAAGTTTAAAAACTGACTTTGGAAAGATACAAAAAGACTGATGGAAACAGAGAGAAACAGGCAGGGGATACCTATAGGGTTTTTCAATACATAAAAGGAGTCAAAACAGTTCAGGGAAGACAAAAAAGAAAAAATTTCCTAGAGCAAAAACACAACTATCCCCAGTATGGTCGCCAGTCTGTTGGCGGGAAAAACTACCCTATAGCAAGGAAACTAATGCTATCAACTTGGATGGGGTGACAGGTAAGTGTATTAATTGTATTGTAGAGATATTTACAAAAAGAAATGAGTTGTAGACCTTGAGAACATACCCTTTAACTGGCGTTTGATCCTAGCTTTCACTTGATCCCTCACTCAGTCCTCAAATCCCCCTTTTGTTCAGTAAACCTACAAAACAAACACCTTTCTCAGCGTGTCTTGGATAATATATAATGTTTGAAAGAAACAAAAACAATGTTAAACATTCGATCTTGACCAAAACAGATCCAAATTAAGATATTATTTTAGAACACATTTAAATTGGAACAAGAAAGACACTTCAACCTTTATTGTCAAATGTAAATTGATGTACAAGTATACCTGACTTTATGACAGGCTCCTGCAACTTGATTCTGGGCTCTGGCTCTTCTCTGGCTTGGATATCTTCAGCATCAACTCCTCCAATGTAAGCTTCTCTTTTAGATCTCTATGTCTCTAAGTTTCTCCATCTATGTATCTAACCTTTCTCTATAGTCTTCTCTGTATTTATAGGATCAGAGAAGTAGTTCAGGTCGAGATATGGTTAAGGAGGAAGTTGGGGAAGTTGGGAAACTACCAGCAACTAATCCTCCTCGTGAAACTAATTATTTTTTAATCATTTTTTAAGATGTACGCTACTATTGTTTAGTGAAGTAGCGTTTAGGGTGCTACTATGATGCTTGTCAACTAGCGCTCATTGATTTTTAAATGTTGAGCGCTACTATGCTGAGAAGGAGTAGCGCTCATAAGGCTTTGAGCGCTACTATTGTACACTGGAGTAGCATATAGGCGCTAGTCTATTGAAGTAGAGTAGTGCTCATATCTCAGAATGATATTTTTATGGTTTTTCCAGTAATGTCAGGAAATGGAGTAAGTCAAAGTATCATCTAGGGTCAACATGCTCCTCCATCCAAGTTGTCCTTTTGTGTGATCAACAACTCAAGGTGATCACGGACGGAGAGGTGCAAGTTTGACCTATAACATATGTGGTCCATTACAGTCATAACACTTTAAAGGTGGTCTTTGTTCATTAATTATGGCATCATTATTATTATTATTATCGTTATTGTTATGAGGAACATTTCTTGCAAATGTGTAATTATGTGGTGCATTACCTCTATAATTACTATTAATCTGAAAATTTATGTTATTGAAATTTTTATTATTCCCAGAATTCTTGAAATTAAAAGTTTTCCTCTTATGCTCATAGTTACTTGGTTTATTATTCCTCCAACTCAATACACCTTCTCTTTTCTTAACAGAAGTTGGTCTTTCTCATGGCTTCTTCAAGAGTTGTAGGTTATCGTATTCAATTATGTCTTTTATGTTAAAGGGAAAACAGCTCAGAAACCTTTGTACCTTAGGTTTCTCTTCAGCTAAGTAAGGTAAATACCTTAACAGACTGAGGAAATCACTGCTCAACTCCTTCATACTCATAGAACCCAATTTTAATTCATAAAACTATTTTGCCTTATCTTCATAATACTGTTCGGACAAAAACTTTTTCTTAAACAGTTTCTTAAATGTACTCCATTTTATATCTCTTTCTTTAATGCTTTTAACTCTTTTAATATCCTACCACCAAATGTTTGCCTTTCCGGTTAGATTGTATATGGCCATTTTAGCTTTTAACTAAGAGGAGTAATCATAAATATGAAAATACTTCTTCATACCGGACAACCATGCTTCTGCTGCCTCACCCTTTTCATTTTCACCATTAAATGTTGGGGGTTTTATCTTCTTAAATTCTCCAGAAATCTGTTCATGATCTTTATGCTTTTTCTTAGGACCACAATCACTGTCATTGTTGCCTTGATCAGAATTATATTTTCTTTGATAATTTTAATCATCAGATTCGGAAGAAGAAGAGTTACTTTCACTTTTATAGTATTTCAATTTCTTATCTCTGTGTTTATAGGACATTGATCCCGATTCAGATTTTACTATTGTTCTCTTATCTTTTTCATCGTGATGATACTTTTCCATTAAAATCTCATTCAATTCTTCATGTGCTCTTAAAATTCTTTCATTTTCTTCTTTAACACTTCTTATCTCAGTTTTTAAGTCTTTAACCGTACATAGTAATTCAGACAATTGATCATTTAACTCTATGTAGATTTATTCATTAATATTTCATGTTCGTTATTATTACGTTCATTATGATTATATTTTTCCTCTACGGAATCTTTTGGTATGTCCATACCTGCAAATTAAATGTCAAGTTGTTCTGTAAATAAACAAATTTAAAATAAAAGTTAGTAACTAAGTTTTCTGCTTCGCGCGCGTGAGCCTATTTCAGGCCTAGAGTTTGAACTCGCGCTCTGATACCACATGTAACATCCCAAAAATTCGTAAAATTTAAAAAAAATTCTAGACATTAAAGTTAGCATTAATTGTTGTGCGGAAGTAATAAATGTCTAATACTAATTGAGCTTGATAATAATTTAATTGCATCATGTATTTATCTCTAAGGATTTTTAATTTTCTTATCAATAATCAAAATGCATCCGGCACTCCTATAACAGTTGTAATTATTACATTTATTAAATAGTGTCGTTAAACGTCGATCTACGCATCATATACCGTATGGTACTTAGTATTGTCATATTGTAACTATAACTTATGACATTAATATGGTGTGTGATAAAGATGTTATAGTTCTATATGTAGTTGCGTTCATAATATTATTTGGTTGTACACTGTTTTAAAGCCTGCTAGTTGATATTTATGATATTATTTACGAAATGGTAAGTTGTTATGTGAAACATACCCCTTGTTGTAAATTGGATTCTAAGTAGTGATTCGATGGCTTACTTAACTTTAAGCTAAAGCATTGTTTTGTATAGCTGTCCAGGTTACAGGTTGTACATTTCTGTTTTGGTTGTAGACCCTAACTTTATTTAAGGTAGTGACCAAGTAAGTTAAGTGTTAAGTTACCAATTTGTCCTAAGTTTGATAAATGATGTGTGGAGTAAAAAGGAAGATGCATTAGGTCCAAGGTGACCCAAGCGATTCCTCAAAGACCTAGTTTAAAAATAACTCTCCCTAGTTGAGAATCTACCATCTTGACAAGGTCAAGAGATATTCTCCTAACTAAAGGTTGTCACCTTAAAGTCTAAGCAAAGGTGACTTGGGGTAATTTTGAAATATCATGGCTTAAACTATGTATTAATGGGTTTTGTTTCTGCCTCTGTCACTATACTTAAAATATACCATGGATGAACTATAGAGAATTGTTCGGATATCCACATCATCTTTTTTAGGATCTTGCATACAATTAGGGTTTGCATGCATCCCAGTCACCAGGTTGATGCCTCCAGCACTTTAGCCACCTTATTCTAGCACCCGGGAGCCACTTACTTCAGATTTTTAGCCCTCCTAGTCAGGAAGGCGCCCACTTCTCACCTACTTCCAGAGAAGGGCGCACTTCTTCACCTACCACTGCAGTTCCACTTCAGTTACACTCAGTTAGCTCCGATTCTCCCTAATTTGAGGCTAGTTTCACTCCCGACTGACTGTTTTACTTCCGTTGGACCTCCAGATTGACTAGATGACTTGTTCTGACTTCATTTAGCCTCCCATGTGCCCTCCACTGAGCCCACTTCTCTATATCAGTGCTACACACTTCAGTTACACATGTTACACTCAGTTAGACTCAGATTGACACCTGGATGATTGGTTCTTATGCATTGATGACCACTACTGATTAATGATGAGGAATCCTACTTGGAGTCAAACTACTCCATTCAATGATTTGAATGCCCTCCTTAGGCAATTCGAATTGCTCAGTCATTGTTACTGTATTCTATTGTAATTATTTACCCTCATTGGGATATTGAGCACTGTGCATGTTTTACACAGTTTACACCATAATTTCTATGTTCATCTGTTGTGATTGATTTACTTGCTCATTAGATCTCCTGTGACTAATTTTACATGGTATCAAAGCCATTGCAGGGACAAGATCTCTTTTCTATAGGTGTTTTTACAAGAAGATTTGAGTGAATTGCTCAAAAATTGCAAAACGTTTTGCCATGAAAGATCTCAAGGGCATTCACTCCTGTGCATGCAAAGCTTGAAAATACATCCAATACCACTCCAGAAGCTTGAGTTTCCACATAATTCCTGGATCTGATACATTGGACCCATTCAACATTGTTTGATCTCCAATCCCAAGTGTGATGCAACTCTAAAAGGGTGGATTGTTCGACCTCATTGTTCTTGGTTTATTGTGATTTGCAGGTTACTGTCTCCATGATTTGCATTCGCTACTCTGCCCTTGCAAGCTTCTCTACATCAGTGTGCACTCGCTCCTAGCAATGGAATACTCTTCTTCAAAGCCTATCCTCACCCCATTCAATTATTTTGATTGGAAATATGATATGGAGATCATATTACGCTCAAAAGGTTACTACCGAGTCACTCTTGGTCTTGAATTGGAGCCAAACAACTTGTCAAATAGAACCAAACACTACAACAAGCTTGATGAAGCTTATGGTCTTCTTTGTCTCTCCATCTCCAAAGATCTTCACTTCCATATCAGCGGATTGAAGACTCCAAAATCTATATGGGAGCAACTTGAAACACTATTGGGAAAGCAGGATGAGCTTAGGGCTTTTCAATTAGAGAATTAATTGATTGCCCTTAGTCCTGAGAATTTCGAGACCATTAATGAATTCTTCACAAAATTCAAGAACTTGAACTTACAGTTGAAGAACAGTGGAGTTATCAAAGAGGATAAACAATTGATCCTCTCCATTCTCAGCAAGCTTGGTAAAGATTATTCGGTATTTGTCTCTACTTTCAATTCCGTTCGGCTAACTACCCCGAATTGGAAGATGCCTACCTTGAATGCCTTCATTGAGTCTGTCACAAAAGAGCATGACAAGTTGATTCAAATGGGGTCCATAAGCTCCAAAGATTCAGCCCTATATGTTCAAGGACCCAAGATCTTGAATGGTAAAGGAAAGCAAAAGAAGTAGAAGCCCAAATTCAAACCTCACAAGCAAAGAGAGAAAGGCAAATAGACGGATGCACCATCCAGTTCAAAGTTCAAGCAAAAGGGAAAAGAAGGTAACCAAAAATCTAAATGTAATTATTGCAACCGTGGCTTTCATCCCGAAAGTTCATGTTTGAAGAAGACTATAGATAAAATGGCCCTCCTTTTGAAAAGAACAACATAACTCTTCCTGAAGGTGCAAGGAAGAAGGATAGGAATGATGATCATGAAAGAGGACAAGCACTCATGGCAATTGTTTCAAATCCCACTACTCTCTTGATAGATTTGGGTGCATCGAATCATATGGCTGCAAATATTGATTCTTTTTCTTCATTCGATCCAAACAGCTCCATCCCCATCCATTTGGGAGATGACTCAAAAATTTCTTCAAAGGGCAAAGGTATCATTCATGTAGATCATGGAAGCTTTCAGAATGTTCTCTATGTGCCTTCCTTGGCTTCAAATCTTCTTTCTGTGTATCAAATGACACACACTGGTGAACCGAAGCAAGTTACATTCATCCCTAATACAGTTGAAATTTATGATATCAAAAGTGGAAGACTTGTTGCAGTCGGAAAGGCGAACCACACTGCAAAATGCTATGAGTTTTCACACTTTATTCCGCTTGCAAAGCGACCTGCTCTTCGCACACATGGTAATGAGGTTAGTAGGATTTGGCATGAAATATTTGGACATATTAATTATAATTATTTGCTTCTGCTATCAAACAAATCCATGGTAGATGGTCTTCCACAACTCTGTTCCTCGAAGGGAATATGCATTGGTTGCATCATTGGGAAGCACCCCGACCACAGATTCGACCGCGGCAAAGCTAGTAGAGCTTCTACAGTTTTGGGGTTGATACATTCTGATATCAGTGGTCCACTACCCGATACGTCATTAAATGGTTCAAGGTATGTTTTGACATTTATTGATGACTTTTCCCGCTTTACATGGGTATTCTTTCTCAAAAATAAGTCAAAAGTGCTTGGAAAATTCAAGGATTTTAAGGCTTCTGTTGAGACCGCCACTGAGAGTAAGATCCAAGCTCTTAGATCTGATAATGGTGGAGAATATATCAAGGCTGAGTTGCTTCAACTTTGTTCCCAAAGAAAAATTCAGATCCAACATACAGTTCCCTACACACCCTAGCAGAACGGTGTAGCGGAAAGGAAAAATCGGTCACTGAAAGAGATGGCTACATGCATGATTGAATCAAAAGGTTTGGATGCAAATATTTGGGCTGAAGCAATAAATGTTGCTGCATACATACAGAACCATGTTCCACATTCATCCGTGAAAGGTATGACTCCTTTCGAATCATTCTTTGGTCACAAACTGGATGTGTCAAATTTGAGAGTTTTTGGCTCTACTGCATGGGCTAGAATTCTTTCCAAGAAGAGACGAGCTTTGGATCCACAAAGTATTGAGTGCATACTGATAGGATATGGGGAAGAATCAAAAGCATATAAACTCATGGATATCAGATCTAAAAATATATTCATAGAGCGCAGTGTGCAATTTGAAGAACCGCTTCAAGAATTGCAACTAGTCGAGGAAGAGACTGTCGATTCACCGCCTTCACCAGAAAAAGATCCGTGCAGCGATAATGAAGGTATGAGTTCTGATATTTCTGATATTTTAGCAGCATATGATGATCATGACATATCAGGTTCGGTATCCGACCATTATGATCCTCCTCAGTTACCAAAGTGGTCCCAAAACACTCTTCAATCTGCTGGTTCGAACCTTGGAAATCCTGCTGATCCGAGACGAACAAGAGCAGACTTTCAAAGAGAAGGTATGGATCTTTCTATTGCTGATCCATTAATTCCTAAGATTTTTTATTTGATGGTTGTTTCAGATCCCACGTCATACTATTATTCCCACCAAGATCCGAGATGGAAAAGTGCCATGGATGAAGAGTACAGTTCTCTTCAAAAGAACAACACATGGGAGCTAGTTTCTCTTCCACCTGGAAGCAAATTAGTGAAGTGTAAATGGGTCTACCGCACGAAATTTTCTGTTGATGGTTCTATCAGAAAATACAAAGCAAGGTTGGTGGAAAAAGGTTTCTCCCAAGTTCAAGGAGTGGACTACACTTAGACCTTTGCACCGGTTGCAAAGATGGATTCCATCCGCCTTGTTTTGGCTATTTCCGCATCCAAGCACTGGGAAGTGCACCACATGGATGTGAAGAGTGCATTTATACATGGATACCTTGCTGAAGAGTTATATATACAGCAGCCAGAGGGATACACATCAGATCCATCATTAGTTTGCAGATTGAAGAAATCTTTGTATGGGTTAAAACAGGCCCCAAGAGCTTGGTACGCAAAGATGGACTCCTTCCTTCTTTCTCAGAATTTCCAAAGATGCAAATCTGATCCGAATGTGTATCTCCAGCGAGTTAAAGGTAATTTGTTGGTTATTTTACTTTATGTTGATGATATTCTCATTACTGGTATCACTCTTACTTCAATAAACAAGCTAAAAACTGCCTTAAATCTAGCTTTTGACATGAGCGATTTGGGCTTGCTGAGTCACTTTTTGGGCTTGGCGATAGCTCAAAATTTTGATGGGATCACTATATCTCAGCAAAAATATGCTTTCGACCTGTTATTGAAGTTTAATATGGCTGAATGTAAGGAAGCCCCATTCCCATCCCTCTTAGGAATCAGTCTTGAGGAGGGAGATTCTACATCGCTTGCAGATTGCAGTATGTATCGACAGTTGATTGGTTCACTACTTTATTTGACACACTCAAGGCCTGATATTCCATATGCCGTGAGTGCTGTGTCAAGGTATATGCAGCAGCCACATGAGCTTCATTGGCAAGCAGCCAAGCAGATCTTGCAGTATGTGCAAGGTACGAGACAGTTTGACATACATTATGCTACAGATTCTGAGCTTGATTTCATTGGTTTTACTGATTCAGATTGGGCAGGTGATAGCATTGATCAGAAGTCCACTTCCGGTTATGTTTTCATGATTGGTCATGGTGCTATTTTCTGGTCTATCAAAAATCAAGCAACCATTTCACTTTCTTCAGCAGAGGCAGAGTATCGAGGGGCAGTCAATGCTTGCATACAAGCAGTTTGGTTGCAGGGTATTCTTTCCGAGTTTTGTTTTGGTGGCACTACTTCGACTGTCTTATTTTGTGACAGTCAAAGTGCTATCAAGATCTCCACAGATCCAGTTCTGCGGCAGAGGACCAAACACATTGAGATTCATATGCATTACATTCGACAGTTGGTGCATGATCGCACCATCATTCTGCAATATTTCCCTACTGATGAGAAAATTGCAGACATCTTCACCAAGAGCTTCACTGAGAAGATGTTCTCTTACCTCCGTTCACTGTTGGGGGTGAGTTCCATCATGGTGGAGACAAATTGATCCATTATTATGCTTTAGCTTGAGGGGGGGATTTCTTCCCACTGGGTTTTCCCTCTTTCCTCACTTAGTTTATTTTCAACACTTTTTGGATTATTGTATTGGGGTGACCTTTGGTCTTAGTTACCAGGGCCCCACATTATTTTTTGCACATCATAGTCTAGCTTGAGGGGGGGTGTTCGGATATCCACATCATCTTTTTTAGGATCTTGCATGCAATTAGGGTTTGCATGCAAATTCTAGGGTTTGCATGCATCCCAGTCACTAGGTTGATGCCTCCAGCACCTTAGCCACCTTATTCTAGCACTCGGGAGCCACTTACTTCAGAGTTTTATCCCTCCTAGTCAGGAAGGCACCCACTTCTCACCTACTGCCAGAGAAGGGCACGCGTCTTCACCTACCACTGCAGTTCCACTTCAGTTACACTCAGTTAGCTCCAATTCTCCCTAATTTGAGGCTAGTTTCACTTCCGTTGGACCTCCAGATTGACTAGATGACTTGTTCTGACTTCAGTTAGCCTCCCATGCGCCCTCCACTGAGCCCACTTCCCTATATCAGTGCTACACTCTTCAGTTACACATGTTACACTCAGTTAGACTCGGATTGACACCTGGATGACTAGTTCTTGTGCATTGATGACCACTACTGATTGATGATGAGGACTCCTAGTTGGAGGCAAACTACTCCATTCAGTGATTCGAATGACCTCCTCAGGCAATTCGAATTGCTCAGTCATTGTTACTATATTCTATTGTAATTATTCACCCTGATTGGGATATTGAGCACTGTGCATGTTTTACACAGTTTACACCATATTTTCTATGTTCATCTGTTGTGATGGATTTACTTGTTCATTATATCTGCTGTGAATAATTTTACAAGAATTGGGTCGTATGCTTTCCATAGGTGCTATATTAAAAATATGCCTTGGACAAATTATAGAGAAAATGGGTAGTATGATTTCCATAGGCGCCATATCAAAATGTGAATGTGCAAACCAATATTTGAAGCATAGTGTAATAGTCCTCTCGTATACCACGTAGGGTGGTAGCTGGCTCATTGAATGAGGCCATGTGATGGTAGTAATTTTCCTTTGGTAATAACAAAACCCTACTACAAATTTGTTGGGTTTTTTGCTTTTTGTGTTGTGTTGCGTTATGGAGAGGGCGACTGGCCCTTCTCGGCCACCATGACTGTGTGTGGTTAAACGCACTACTCCTTGCATTATTTGGAATTTTGTGGGTAGTTATGGCTTTGGTGACGTGCATGGAGTCTCCACCCTTCCTTTCTTTCCTCAGCTCTGAGATGGTCTACGGGTGAGCTACATTTACAGTTTTCAAACCCTCATCCTTCAGTTTTAAAGTCTGAACTTTCTCATTTTGTTTTTTAACTTGATTTTTGTTCCTGTGACAAGGATATATCAACATGACCTTGGTGAAGTTGCAATCAGTGAAGAGGTAACCTGGAAGGTGTGAATCCACCCGTAAGCCTTAGATAGACTCGGATTCCTCTGTCAATATGGTGATGTGTTTTGGTTTCCTTTCGTCGGTGCAGCTCCACCGGTTGAATGGTTTTTGGGTTTCGTTTCTGCAAACTTTGTTTTTGCTGGGTAAAGAACCCGAGTTGTTTTTCTTCGCTTGTAATGTTGATCGAAAAAGGATATTTCCTATTCTATCGGTGAATGTAACTTGCAATATATATAAATATACACGTTTGTATTTTGGGAAGAAAATACAGTCTCTGTGTAAAGGATGTTGTTGATGTTTTGTTTTCGTAGATGAAGGGATAAACACTAACAATTTGTATGATGATCTTACGGGATTTGAACCCTTATGTATTTGGAACGTTTGACTTATGAATTTGACTGTCATTTTAATACAATGGTACTTGGGCGAGCCGAGACTCGAGCTCGTGACCTGTACAATGATGTTTACTTTGGGTCTTTACGAATCCAGTTATAAAATAATAATGTTTATCAAAAGGTTTTTGTGCTTTAATGTTTGAAATGATTAGCCATAAGGCTTCATAGCATGGGGAGCTCATAATGAGACTCGACCCTTCGTCTGCTGGTTAACTTGCATATACAGTTATGCTTCGTCAATTATCTTGGTGTTTGTATAGTTTTTAAGTTTTGTTCATAAGAAATGTAACCCAGTTCTCTACAGGGTTTGGGGATTTGGATCTATTATTTGCACTCGCTTCAATTTTTAAAGGTTTGGAAGAACCTTATGCTTCGGCATATGGATTATCTCTTCAAATCTAGATGCTCAACTTTTGGCTGGCGTCTGCACTATGTGTTTTGTTTAAATGTCAACAAGAGTAGGGTTGAACCCTGGGGTGAACCGTTTAGGTCTTGATTTAAAGAAGATAACTCGGTCAGTGTTAAGATTACAGGGCTATTCCCTTACTGTATATTTTATATTTAAAACTAGTGATGTTTTGCAATGCTATGATACTTATATGTATGGTTCTTGATTCAATACTATGTTGTATAAAACGTCGAATGAAAGTTTATATTATTGTGGAGATAATTTGATGCATGTTAATGTTTGAACCATGATAATAGTATATAGGTACTGACATGGGTTGTTATATGATACTAATATTGTACCCTATCAATAAAATGTTATGTTTTAAATCGAAGGATTTGTAACTTGTAAATTATATATAAAAGAATACTGTAATATTATGATGGTAATACATGATAAGTTTTATAGCTTAGGGTTTGTATTGATAAATCTATAGTATGTTTTTGTTGAGCTATTTAATAGACAATACTACTTAGAATAAATACTTTTAGCGTTCAGATTGTATATAATATAGACTCTGTTTAAATATTACTTTTTTCTTATGGGATGACTAGAAGTTTTCAAATTGCAAAAGATGTATAAGTAAAACTTTCGAATTATTTTCTGAAATGAAAATCCTATATGTTTTCTGCTATATGTTTTTACAGAAACTAGCTTAGATGCATGGATATTGATAACAGAACTTGGAACTACTATAGTAGAAAGTATAAATTTACTTATGTTGTAAAAGTAGGAAAATCATACAAGATTTATATGATATGAAATATAAACTTCTATTGCTTATCAACTCATCTTCAAGGTTAATTAATCCCTTAATGTACTAGAATACATCGTCTTGTGACGAAAGGAAAAATACAGGAAGATATTTTATTCAATCACTTACATTATCTCATTCATTAAATAGAACTACGGAACTAATTTATCTAGATCAGAATATCATTCAATAGTTCAGTTAAACTAGTGAATAGAAAATAACATATTTAAACAATTTAAACAGTATGTTCATGCTAGGGTATAGACAAACTTTTGTCCTAATCTACCTACTCTATAAACTTACAAGTCCTACATAACAACATTCAACAGTTTTTCAGAAATAGATAAACATATGTAGAAATGAAAAGAAATAACAAGTAGAACCTGATAATTTTGCTAGGGTGGACAAACACCCAAAGAGGCATGTTCCTCCCAACCTTCTCCAGAAAAAGCATCCAAATAACTTGCTCCCTTTGGACCCCCAAGCCTATTTACTAAACCACTAGGTAGAGGACTCTGTTTAAAAGCAAGGCTCTCAGGTTGTACTTCAACAATCAGTGGAGACTTGCATACACCTCAAACCTCTGCTCTCAACAGAAACAAGATAGACTTACACTCCAACTCAAAACATAGCTTCCCCTCATCGAATCTCTTATGTGCATACAGCAAAACCACAAGGTAAATTTTCTCGGTAGAAAAAGTGTGAGCCTCTGCTCAAATTCGATGGCTTATAAAATATGCCTAGGTATTTTAGTGGTAAGTTTTCAATAAATGAGCCTCAAGATCCAGTTCCACATTCCAGGGAGCTTGACCACAATTTAAGGGAGTTGTCCCATAAAAACAGCTAGTAAATGAGTTCATGATGTTGCCATACTTATCCATTTCCTTCTACCCCAGATTCCATTCCACCTAGTGGGTCAGTAAACACTCTTTCAATAGTCTCTTTGGGTGAGTGTCTCCTATTTTATTTTATTAAATAATAATATTATGCAATTACAGTCATCCTTGGCCACTTGGCCAAATATAAAACTTTACAATAAAAGTTAAGACAACGTTTTTCCTTCAACATAAAATGCTTCAAGTATTGGGTATGTTACAGCCTGTCATTTTCTTACAAGTTGTTCTATATTCCCATAATATAGTCGTAGTGCGCAGATCCCAATCGTCTCTATTTGTGTTTGTTACACAGAAATCTTCCACACTATGAGCATCAGCATTCTTTGGCCTATAGGATCCATTTCAGTGACTCAATTCCATTTTCATCCTTCAGTGATACCAGTTTACCCTATTTTTGTTCTTACCTGCATGTTGCATCACTATAGCATGCGTACCCGCGAGTTGCATCCCTATAGCCCGCGGGTATCAAGTAAAATGGTAAAAACCACTATTTTATTACTTTTTACTCCCAAAAAGTGGTCATTGGATGACCTTTGGCTCTCCATTTGCCCAAGTAACGTCTCGATGAGTCCTTTCACCTACCTTTTAGAGGACTATATATTGAGCACATATGGCTTATGGATGGGAGGAAGAAGAGAATAGTAAAGGCACTCTAGTGGATTTTTTCCCTATCTTGAGTCTACACTCATTGATCCTTGTAGTTGTGAACCAGTTATGTTCACCTTCCAAACTCCTTGCTAGTTTGAGTTTGCCTTTCATGGAGGATTGAAGTGGTGGAGGCACAAGTGGATTGATCTAGATCTTGGTTCAGATTGGTTACCGGCAAGAGGTCGTTTCACTTTGTACTTCTTCTTGTTCATTAATAGAAATACTCATGTTCTCGTCCATTCATGGTGTGAATGTCATTTATTATACATTGGGTTACATTTACTTATGATATTATGGACCATTGTTATTGATAATGTTAATGTCATTTATATATCACATGTACTTGTTAGATATTGGTTGTCAAGACTAATTTGCATATTACAAGAGCTTGGATGTACGCGGATTGAAATCTCCAACAGGGATCTACATCGAACATTGGATCGAGGTTGGTTACATTTCTCCATTATTTTAACATTGTCATTTATAATAGCATTGTTTTGAGAATTGAGTAGATTTCTGGTAGTCATCTGTCTATTGTGGTATTCCCAAGCCATAGTGACTTTTCTCCAATATAAAAATGGCAACTCTGTTGGGGAAAACATCCATGTTTGGGAAAAAAATTTAGCATTAGTCCATAATTGGAGTTGTTGTTTATCGAAACTCTGTGTCACTGATTGGCTGTTAAGATACACTGTAGAAAACTTGCTTTTTCTAAGCCTCTGGACTCTTTATTTGACCATTTGCTTTTCCTCACCCGCGGGCTGGCTTAGTTATGCCCGCGTATACCCACTTCTGTTTACACTACTACTCACGGGTACCTGCGGGTATTCCTTTGACAGTAGCGTGTAACTCCAGATTTTGTTGGTTTATGGCTATTGGTTGTTGTTGGGTGAATTTGGTTGGTTCCTGAGTCTTTTTTGGCCTCTTTCTTGACTGTTTCATGCCTTGGTTGTGACCAGATCTCTTTGTTTCTCTTGGTTGATCCTTCTTGGTTTTTTACCAATCTTTGGTTTTATCCTCTTGGTTTCTTCCTTTTGAGCTCTTTCTTTTGGCTGAGTCTTGTTTTTTAGGATCTACTGGGTTGTCTTAGTGATCTTCTCGGCACTTCAGTGACTGAATAGTAGGATTTTTCTTGCATTTTTTCATTCCATATATATTGGAAAAATACAAAAATATTCATTTAGTTTTTTGCATTTTCCTTTTTGTTTATAAGAGAAAATACAAAAATATTTTATTTCCATGTACTGCATTTTGCATTGAGTGCTTGTTGCCGTCATTTTAGGTTCTGCTTGTGCATTGAAAAGATAAAAGTTTGCATATTTATTTCGGAATTGTTGGTTGATTTTAAATGTTAGTGACATTGTTTTATTGGATAGATGAGTCTAGGATTGGACAATGTTGCATACTATTGAGTCTACACATCACTAGTTTCACAACCATATCCCTTGAGTAATCACAGCCACTAAAATTAACGCTTAATCATAAAATTGATTAGACTTATTTTATTTATAGCGTACACCAACTAGCATAGGTTTAGAGTCTTAGAATAGATCATTGTGAGTTAAAAAATCCAATACTACTGAACGAAACATTAGGTGTCTGACCAGGGAGTGGAGGAATCCATGGTATAGATTGGTGTTCTCAGGAAAGATCTACTCAATCCAGACTTAAACACGAGGTCACGATAGGTTGGTTGAGGAGATATCCCTCTGATACTGGCTGAACATGGGAGATATATCCAGGATTTGTTCGTATCTAGGGGTACCGGAGATTCATCCTCTTGTGCTTCAGGCTTAGCTACCCTGCCCATACAATGGGTCCCACCTGCAACTATCCCCCTGAGCATTGGCTATATTGCGGTAAACATAGTTTCCTTACCTAGGTACCACACAGGGTACTTGTAGTGGTTATGTTGTTTGTGTCCTAAGTCAGATAGGGATTGGACAACACAGTTGTGTTCGTATAGTGGACTTGACCCTGTCGACACAGTGAAGCCTGGGTGTCTCTATAACTGATTTTGTTACCTCCGGCTATAGTTTGGGAGTCTCAAGCCTCTCCTAGGAGAGACATACCAGCTCTAGTGTCGGGAGCTCATTTAGCCACTATGTTTGTCTACTCTTGGCTGTAGTTTCTCTAGGTGTGGGCTTTTAATTTACTATTTTTGATCGACAGTTGGCCTTTAGGAGACGCTGTGTCTCTCTCCGGAGAGAACGTGCGCGGATCCCTACTCTCTGCCAGTCCCGTCGTTTGACTGGTTTAAACCCACTCGAGGTTACACATCGTATTGCTAGAGGAGGCCGGAGGGCTCCCTCTAAGTCTTCGGATTCTTACGAGACTTATGTTGAGGACTACATGGCTACACATCCCGATATTGGGCAAGACCTTTCTACTCCTTCAGGTAGAGTTGAACATACTTCCAATCCCCAGACGCCTCGTGAGGATTGGGGAGGTGATCCACCTGAGACTCAACCTGGTTCTATTTGGCCTAATCCACTTGACCGGGATCCGTTTGATCCTTTGAATCCGGATAATTATCTTTACGGGATGCTTGACTTACTTGAGGAGGAAGAACAGGATGAGCCTTTCACTCCTTCATTTCCACGCGATTTTAGATATAGGAGGCCTGAGACTCATGATGATTCCAGACCTATGGTCAACCCCACCGCACTCTCTTTTGGTATTCCTAGTCACAATATTGTCGAACCTTCCACTATTGTTGGTACTCATGCTGGCACTAGTCAAAGTGTTAACCATACTATACCCACTAGGGGCACTACGTTGTCCACCCACTCACATGGTATGGGGACTGGTTAGATTCCTAACCATGCTAATGTTGGAATGCAACCACCTCCTAGGAATACCCAACCTAGTCAAAATACACAACTCGCCATCCACCACCTAATACGCATGTCGCTACTCGTCAACCCAAGACTACATTTTCACATGATATCGTTCCTCCCAACCACGGGGGTGGACACATACCACATACTTTTGCATCCACTGCCACCGCTAGTAATAGTAATGTAGGGGGTGGGAATATTTCCTATCCACATGGACATCACACCACCAACCCTGCTACTAGTCACATCCATATTGGACCTAGGAATACTTCTCATGCTTATGGTCATCACATGACTGCTCAAGCTAATCCTAAGATTGGGAGTGGGAACATACCATACCATTATGGTCAATACAACACGGTTTCCACTATGAATAGTACATACATGCCACATACCAATGGTGGTAACCCTTACTACAACACAGTCGGTGTTGGCCACCAGTATCACCCACCACCCCAATCTGGTGCTCAAAATGCAAATATACCTTCTTACTCTCAAATGGGTCAGGCAAGGGGAGGTTATCCATCTTATGGCCATGGGAAATTTTACGGGTCATCAGGTCCTCGTTATCAGCAGTTTAACCCTCATGGTCAAGCTTTTGGTCCATCTTACAACACAGTTTCGTTTAACCAACCTTTTATGAGGGCTTATAATCAAGCTTTCCAGTCGTAACTCCCGTTCCTTGCACGCTTGAATCTCCTGGATCTTTTGAAGCTCACAAATGATCCGGTGTGTCACGACCCTACTTGGCCCCCGATCCCTACCAAGCTCCCTTCGGACATTCCAAAGTTTGAAGGGAAAGGTGGTGAGGACCTGGGAGATCATGTCATGACATTTCACCTTTGGTGCTCCTCCAACTCTTTGAATCATGATTCCATTCGATTACAACTATTTCAACGCACCCTCACGGGGGCAGTCGCGAAGTGGTATGTGGAGTTTCCCAGAAACACCTATAGGGGATTCAACGAGATTGCTTTGGTTTTCTTAGACCATTTCCAGTTGCCAGTTTGTTATGATACTGGTACTGAGTTGCTGTCCACCTTCCGTCAAAATAAGGCCACATATTTCTGACCACTTTCAAGAGTGGCGTCGACGGAAGAGATTAGTGAAAGCCAACATTCCTCCAGAGTTTGTTGGAATGGTTCCTTGAGTCTTTACTCCCATACATTTCTAAGTATGTTTCGATGTCCAGCATTGTGACTGAGGAACAAGCTATATTGAAAGTCCAGCAGTTAGATCTACTTTATTCTCAGTCTGGCATTTTGTATGACATTATTCCTGATGCACTGAGAACAAGACATGAGCCCACGTCAATTCTTGGACCACATGCCGATGGTATCGTGGGGTCCGCATGCACTCGCCCTGTAGACTTGGTAGCTAATCAAATGAAAAATTTCTCGCTAAACCAGTCTGCTCCCGGACAGGTTCACACCTTGTCCACTTCCACTACGTGGTCTGATGTACACAATGTGCAATCAACGAAACCATCGGGTAACTAGCAGCCTAGTGGTAAGAAAAAGGGGAGAAATAATCGTAGGGGTGGAAACAATGGAAGTAACAACAATATCAATCGTAATACTCCTCGTAAAGAGAATTCCAACCCTCCTCGGGAAGGCGGTAATGCTGGTGAGGATCGTAAACCTAGGCATAAGGTGAAATTCCCTTTCAAACTTTGTGGGGAGGATCATCTTACTCACTTATGTCCTCATATTGAAGAAGCATCGAAGCATTTGGCACAGAGACCAGTTGTGTTGAAGGATCACCTACCTCATCACCAGAACATGGCTTCACATGCTCCCACCACTGGTTATGGTACTAATGAAATGACAACATCTTCTTCCAATACTAGTGGTTATGGATGTGTGAATATGGTTCAGTCGGAGGTTTGTGTTGCTACTCGTCAACATGATTATGGTGCACCACAACTGAATTTGGGGAATGAGCCTCCCCCTCCTCCTGATAATTCCTTGCATATCGAGAATCCTTCTATTATGCCACGGATACCGAAAGGTGTTCTCAAGCGCTCCACGCATAATCCTAATGCTCGAGCCACCCAGAACTACTCCATCGTAGAAGATTTGGGCCAAACTCCATGTGCCATGTCGGCTCTTGAATTTTTGCAAGCTTGTCCTTCTCAAAAGCATGCCCTTTTGAGTGCGTTAGGAGTTCGAGATGGGGGAAGTCCTAGTGTTATCAAGTTCGATACTATTGATGTCCAACCTCGCTTTCCTTACCACGTGGATTTTCAAATCCAGGTGGTTTTCCTTAAGAGCTTCGTCAAACGTACTATGGTTGATGAAGGTGCCTCCACATCATAATGGCGTTAACTTGTTGGAAAGCTCTTGGCTCTCCTCCTCTACTCACGTCTAGAACTACACTCACTGCATTCGACGATAGATCTTTTACCCTGCATGGAATTATCCCTTCCCTTGTCGTCTCCTTGGGAGGTAAGTCTGTGCCTATTGAAGTCGAAGTGGTTGATGCGCCCATCGACTACAACCTTTTACTAGGTCGAAACTGGATGTACGCTATGAAGGCTATCACGTCTACTGTATTTCAAGTTATTCACTTTCCCCATGAAGGCAATATTGTGACGATCGATCAGCTGGATTATGTTGGCACTCCTTCCATAGCATCCACGGGATCAGTAGTCCCACAAGTTTTTGATTCTCATTCGACAACTGGGAACATAGGTGTTGGAATGTACCCCTCGTTGATGGGAACTTTTAACCATTCTGCACCTGTGAATTTTATTGGAACCATTTCGATAGTGCACCTCCTCCTTCGAATAGTATGCCATTCCGGACTTCCTATTGTGGTGATCCATGGATTTTTCCATCTACGAATTCTATGTCTGGAGACATTACACATGTCGGGATGTCTATGCCTTTATCTGTAGCGGAGCTCACTTATGATCACATCCAACAAACCACTACAGATCTGAATCTTTCTTCTTCCCAGACAGTTGAAGAAGATCCCGTTACGCTGCCAGTTTGGGCAGCCAACTCATCTTGCTCTCACAATTACCTCGATGATACTTTTCCATCGGATGAAGCTATCCTCGAAGCCATGTGTGGTAGTGAGAGGCCTTGGGAATATATGCACCATCGATCTTATTTCCTTCCCAACCTTGAGCTCATTGAGCAGGAGGAGTTTAGGATGACTCTCGCTGAGATGGTTGGTTACCCTGTGGCTCTTTTGCAGTCGCATGACGTTTTCTTGGAGGGGAATATGGCCAATATTTCCCCAACCACTTCGATCAACATCTCCTGCACTCCCGAAAATATTGAGAATGTTTATGTCGATGCCAATTGCACTCCTGAGGAGATTGCTATTTACACTTATGTGTTTACCGAACTACGGGAAGCTTTCACCTGGTCATATGAGGAGATGCCAGGAATAGACCCCCGCATTGTTGTGCACGAGATTAAAATGTATCCTGACGCTAAACTGGTTTGACAACACTTACGTGCTGTGAATCGTAGGAAGGCAACTGCTATTAAGGTAGAGGTGGAGAAACAGCTCAAAGCTGGTTTCATCTACCCCGTTCCCCTTACCAAATGGGTGTCAAACCCCGTTCCTGTGGATAAGAAGCAGGGAATGATCCCTGTATGCACTAATTTCAGAGATTTGAAGTGTGCATGTCTGAAAGATAACTTCCCCACGCCATTCATTGATCAAATATTGGATGCTTGTGTGGGAAGTGAGATTTTTTCATTCATGGATGGATTCTTGGGTTATAATCAGATTCAAATCAAACCCGCAGCCCAACATAAAATGACATTTATTTGTCCATGGGGAACTTTTGCATACTGGAAAATTCCCTTCGACCTCAAGAATGCCGGAGCCACTTTTCAACAAGCCATGACCTATGCCTTTCACGATCTTAAGAAGATTATGGAAGTTTTCTTGGATGATCTTGTTGGCCATTCTCGCAAGAGAGTGGACCACCCCAAGCACCTCCGTATGATTCTCAAACGATGTATCCACTACAAAGTTCGATTGAATCCGAACAAATGCATCTTCGCTGTTAGGACTGGTCACCTTCTAGGATTCATAGTTTCGAAGGAGGGTATTAGAGTCGATCCTCTCAAAGTTGAGGCAATACTTCAATTTCCTCCTCCGCGTAATCTGTTTCAACTTCAGAGCCTCCAAGGGAGAGCTACTTTTCTGCGTCGGTTTATAGCTAACTATGCCAGTATTACTAAAGGTTTCGCACGCCTATTGAAGAAAGACACACCTTTTATCTGGGATGAGCGAGCCCAGCAGTCTTTCAATGCCATTAAGAAAGCTTTGACGCTTAATGGCACATTTCATATGGAGTGAATAATGCGAGAAAGGACTAGATACATTAAAAGAGAAAATGGTAACTGCGCCTATCCTAGTCTTTCCGGATTAGAATAAACCATTTCATGTACATGTTGATGCTTCATCCATAGTGCTGGGCATTGTGCTCGCTCAACCAAGTATAGGGGCCATTGATCACCCCATTGCGTTTTCAAGCAGAAAGTTGTATTCAACCGAAAAGAGCTACACGACCACAGAAAGAGAGGGTCTAGCTATGGTGTACGCACTACAGAAATTCAGGCACTATTTTCTGGGTGCGCACTTCTCCATGTACACTGACCATTCAGCTCTGAAGTACTTGGTCAATAAGCCAGTGTTAGGGGGAGAATATGCAGATGGTTTCTACTCTTTCAATATGGTATAAGAAAGAGTTTTCTCCAATACAGCGTTGCATACTTTGGTCAGCACATTCTCCAGCACTTTGTTAAATGCTTCGACAGTTCCATTGGCTTGTGGATGGTATGGTGTAATCCTCTGATGATGTATCTGAGATTTGTCAGTCAGTCCTTCAATGGTTATGTTCAGGAAATGGGTTCCTTGGTCACTCATTAAGATTTTTGGGCATCCAAATATGGTAAGGATATTGTCAAAGATGAACTACGCAGTAGTAACTACGTTACAGTCCTTCACTATTTTAGCTTCTTCCCATATGGTGAGATAATCTATCGCGGTGATAATATATCTCGCACCAGTTCTCTTCCCTTATGATTTAATAGGTCCTACAAAATCAATAGCCCATTTTTCAAATGCTTGCAAAGACAGTTGTGGTCTTAATGGCATTTCATCTCTGCGTGATGGCTTTCCAGTTCTTTCGCACATATCGCTACTTCAGCAATGTTATTTTGAGACTTTGTGGAGGGTAGGCCACCATAGCACTACTCTTAATATCTTATGTGCGGTATCTATTCCTGTGTAGTGACCTACTAATACTCCTAAATGTTACTCAACTGTTATAACTTGAAATGACACCTCTCCATCCGTGACGACACTTGCTTCCCTTGGTCGCATGACGACACTTCTTGAGATCAAGTTAAGTCACACAACATGACATTTGTGGATGGAGGAGTCATTTGGGACACTAAAAATGGTTTAAATTACATCATTCTTAACCCATTTGATGTATATGACCCTTAGGAACATTTTTCCAGACCAAACCATCTCCTGAAAATGAGCAGAAAGGCCTGTTTTTGGCCATTTTTCAATATGAGCGCGACTCCACTGTTGAAATAGTAGCGTGTGTACGCGAATTTGTCTCATTTAAAGTGGCGCCCATTACCATGTGTACGCGACTTTGTCTACTATAGAGTATCGTACACCCCTGTTTTGGTCAAAATCTCGAAATTCGAGAAAGTTAAGTTGGTTGGGAAACCTCTTGAGCAGTTATAACTTCTTTTCCTCTTCTTCATTGACTATATAAGGAAGGTAGAAGGGCCATGTGAAGGGACGAAGCCCAATTACAAAGTTATGCTAGAGGAATGGAGACCCTCATCCCCCTCTCTTGTGCTTCAGTTTTGGTAAAACCTAGTACAATTGCTTAGAGGCTGGGATCTTTGGAGAACAGAAGCAAGAGACCTTGAGTCTAGGTTTCGTGAAGTGCCAAGCTTGAAGGAAGGTATAATTGTATGTACTTGCTTTCATTCATTAATAAAGATCAGACATTCTTCTCTTTCCAAATATGACCTATTAATGTGTCTTAGATTTGATTACTGTTTGATTATAGTTTGATGTCTTGTTATGTCATGGATATCGGTATTATATATGTAGTCAAATGTGTTTGAGAAAGGTATCAAGTTGTTTTGCAGGTCTGGGCATTGCAATACTAGATAAGCATTGAAGAGCGAGGGAGGCAAAGCTAGGATCAACCTTCTGAATAAGGTGCCTACATTTCTAAACCCTAATCTCTTCATTTATTTGGTTTACTTGCAGAATGATTGTAAGTCTATCTTTATCACCGTAAGTTGGTAGTTTCTCCCCTGAACTATAGGTGCATTTTCCCCACAACAGAATGGTGACTCCGTTGGGGAAAGCCTAACTGCTTAAGGGTATCCAAGGTCATTTCTTCAGTTCTGTTTGATGCTCTTCGTTCATTTTCTTGTTTAGGATCACTTAGTAGGCTCTGTTTGACCCTTCTTGGCTCTTACAGACCCTTCCCAGCCCTTGCAAACCCTTGTGGACCCGGGTGTGGTGGTTTTAACCCCATTTTTTCAACTTTTTCCACCTGTACGCTACTGTTTGTACCACATAGTAGCAACCATACGCTACTTTTCCTTTGCACAGTAGCGCCCATACTGCTATGAGCGCTAGTTTCCTTCATACACAGTAGCGCTCAAAATCTGGGTTTGAAATTTTTGAGTTTTTGGGTTGTGCACCCAAATCTGGGGGTTGTGGCTGCATTTTTTGGGGTCCCTAATGACCTTAGGTCTGAGTTAAACCACTGTAAGTGGTCTCTCATCCTTGTATTGATCCTACATTCATGATTTGAACCTCTTTTGATCAATTTGGGCTTGTTTGGAAAGGTTTGGGGTTTGTTGACCTAAGTTGGGGGGTTGTGGACCAGTTTAGTGTTTTGTACCCTAATTTGAGTCTGACTGAACTTGCTTGCCCCATTTTGCACTGGATTTGGAACATCTTGAGTCTTCTTGACCCTGTTTGTATCTATTTGAGTGAAATTTCTCTTTTAGATTGGTTTTTTATCCTCCCTTATGCTTTTAAGTTTTCTTTTGTAGTGAAAGCTCAAGTGTTTTAGCTGTTGTTCAAGACCTTGTTTGCATTGTTTATGTGCAGACCTGACTTTACCAAACCATACTTCTTTGTAGGTCATTTGCTTCATTTGGGTCTAAAAGTAGTTTTCGTACTCTTTTCTTAATGGTTGGCATGCTTACATCAATAAGAGTTTGAAAGTCATATTTGGTAGCTTTTACTGTTTCATAAAGAGAACCTGAAAGTTTCTTTGCTTTGCTTTGATAATAGGTTAGTTTCAGTTTTGTTTATTACCTTTGAAAAGCATAAAGAATTTTGATTTATCTTCAAAATAGAGTACCTTGCAAGTGGCTTAAAATATTTTAGAGTGCTTTGCATCAAAAAGAACAAGTTGTCTTTTGCATACTTATTGGTTTGAATAGCTGCATTCTTAGGTTTTGAGTTTATTTTTGTACATTTAGACATTATTTTTACCTTTTTGCATTTGAAAGATTAAAAAATTGCATTTGCACATGCATTATAGATCAGAATTTTAAGACTTGCATTGAAAAGAAAAAGATTTGTTTGGTGGTAAATATTTCATTTTCAGTACTCTATCTCTATTATAACCACTTTCACACACCCACTACCTTTTTGAGTAAGCAAGTAACCTTTAAAATGAACTCTAATAAAATGAACTAGCAACATTTTCTTTTCTAGGTTACACTACACCAACTAGTCTTGGTTAGGATCTTGGGTTTAAAACACCTTAAACCACCCAAGATCACACATTACGCAAAAATCGTAGTGAGACTATCACAGGTAAAACCACCTCACTCAAAACTTGCCTGGGATCTATGCAGTAGGTCATTGCGAGATCAGATTGTTGGGAATACTCCTCCTACTTTCTGTTCGAGCATACGCCAGGATTGGATCGCGTATTGGGGACTCTTTCGAGTTTCGGGCTTAGTTACCCTGCCCACGCTTTCTGATTCGACCGGTGACTGTTCCCCCAGGAGTTTTCGGTGTTGTGGTATCCTTAGTATCTGACTCTAGGTTCATACACAGGTGACAGCAGAGGGTATATCTGCTGTACCTAAGACAGACGTGGGAGGAAATCCCTTGGAGGTCTTTGGGAGGGTGGTTGGGTGATTCCAGCGCTTGCACCCTTAGTCATTGTATTGTGGACCCGGGTAACTGTCTTTCTTCCTTCGTTGATTTGTTCTGGGCCCTCATCATCCCAGACTCTTCTCCGGAAGGAATCTATTTGCCTGGTTTGATTTACCTAGGACCTTTTTTAGTAGTGTGCTCTTTGTGCTACTTTTTTTAGTTTGCCTTAAAGAACTTCTTGTTCATTTGAGCGAGAAACTATGTCTAGCATTCCGGCGAGTGCCAATCAAGGTAACCCTGTTCCGGGGGATCCTTGTGCTGTTCCATTCTTTGGAAACATTGGTGCTCCCTTAATGGCTGCTCTGAATCTTCCTGGATTCACTATTGGGCTGCCGGTTTGGTTGTTTTCCACTCCAAATGCCTTGCATGCTCCTGACGCTTCTTTTGTGAGCACCTCAAATCAAGAGCATCAGAACCCTGTGCCTCCTTTGCCAGTAACATCTTCTACTCCTCCTTCTACCTCATGTGGCGAAAGTAGCAATACTAGTAGCCAGCAGTCTAAAAGGAATAGACAGAGGAAGAATAGGAAGAAGATGCCAAAACAAGGGGGCAACAACCCAGCCTCTGCAATTCATGCTGGGGGCAAGCACCCTTCCTCTGCAAGTCATGTAGGGGGCACCTACCCAGCCTCTGGAGGCCATGCTAGAAGAAAACTTTTGGTCACTGAAAATCATACCGAAAGTCTTCAACCACTTTCATTCATGTTGAGGACACGTCATTGATCACTGCTAGTCATATTAATGACAAGTCACCAGTTCCTATGAGTCATACTGGAGACACCAGATCAACCACTGCAAGTCATGCTGAGGGAGTTGACATTGTCGACAAACCAAACAAACAGAAGCTTAAGTTCCCTTGTAAGTTTTGCGAGGGAGGTCACCTTACTTACTTGTGCCCTGTACTTCCAGAAGTGCAGAAAGTGTGGTCCTTAGTTCAAAAGTATGATGCCTCTAAGCAACCAGCCTCTGTGAGTCATGCTGGGGGCAAGATGTCAGCCAATGCTAGTCATGCTGAGAGTATTGACGTTGTGAAGGAGTCTAAACCTATAGGATGGAAACCAAAGCTCCCTTGTAAACTTTGTAAGGGAGATCACCTTACTCACCGATGCCCTGTCATTCCAGAGGCACGAAGAGTGTGGTCCATATCTAAAGGAACCTCTGTTCCTGAGTTGTCTATAGATTCCCTGCAGTCAGATCAACCTTTGGTTGATAAAGTGGTTGAACTAATGCAATCTTTGGTCGACCCCACTCTTCCTTCAGAGAGTGAAGTGATCGAATCGAAGCAATCTTCGACCGATCCCATCAGTCCTTCGGAGATTGATGCACCTACTGCTGAAGTCTTCTGCATTACTAGTTTGGATATTCCTGAAAAAGGGGGCACTTCATCTGTGCCATATGAACCACTACCAAGCCCTAGGATTGTTTCCTTTGATTGGAATAGGCTAGCCGAGCCTCGTCTTCCTTCTTCGACACCTTTCCAGATAAAGGTTGATATCTGGAACCATACAGTTGATCGATGCATTGTTGATGAAGGTGCTTCTGTTAGTATCTTATCCGCTTATGCTTGGAGAGATTTGGGTTTCCCTAATGTTATTCCAGCTGTTAATTGGCCGTTGACCTTCGATAAAAGACCTAGTGAACCATTTGGATTCCTCCGTATGGCACCTGTTACTTTGGGTGGAAAAACAGTCTTAGTTGATTTTATGGTTTTAAAGGACCCTATGGACTTTGATATGATCCTCGGGCGTGATTACATTTATGCTATGCATGTAGTGGTGTCTACGCTTTTTCATGTGATGCATTTCCCTCATAACGAAAACATTGTCACCATCGACCAGCTTGCATTCATTGATCCTCCTTATTACCCAATTGTAGACCAGTCGGATCCCTCGTCATTAGGCACTACTATGTCACATGGGAATGTTGTGGCATATTGTTCCTTGAGTTCAAATGCTACTGAGAAGAAGTCTCTGAATTCATGCTTACCTTCTCGGGACTTGGTCCCAGCTTTTGACCGAGTGACACCTCCATCTGAATGTTTAGATATGTGTTCTATTTGGGATGATATACTTCCTTCTGATGAATTTTTCCTAGAGTCCATAGTACAGTCTGTCATTCATCTGGATGTTGATCCAGTCGCAGTTATGTCCAGCCCCGGTTTGACCTTAAAGTCTGATCTTCCTACTGTTGATTCTTTGGACTCTCCTATAGATCCACAAATCGGTGTTCCTACTGAGTTTGATTATGCTTCTAGAATTTTCAACTCCCATGATGATGAATTTGTTTCTGCAGATTCCATCATGTCCTTCAACTTTGATCTTCATCCTGAAGTTGATCTTGTTGATTGTAAGTCCTTGGGCTTGGGTACCATAGAGGCTTCATTTGAAAACTCTACCTTGTTTATGCCTGTTGTTGATGATAGTGAAGTTGAAAGTATTTCAACCACAGTGACTTGTATCGGGTCTTTCCTTACATATGTTTTAGATATGATACTGGTACTAATGTTTCTTGGAGACAGGATTCTTAGCTGGATGTATACTTGCTTACTGGTCCTTTTCGACACCTTGCGCGACCATGTCAGGTATATTCGGATCCTTGCATATAGGTTTAGGCTTCCCCGCTGTTATGTTGCATTTGAACCTTTTGCCATCCGAATTTGCCATAGGGTCGAACCTGTTGGATATTGGTGTGTTAGCCATCTCTTTATGCATTGTGCACCAGTCCGACAGCAGAGCCTAACTAACATGGGTCACCCTAGTCAGCACCCTTATGCCATTCTGGTGCCCATGCTGAGTTTTTCTCATAGGCTCGGGAGCCTTTTTAGATTTACCATGACTTTGAGAAGAAGCCTCATATCTTTCTTCCTCATATATTTCTGGCCATCCCTGATAAGGCTCCCATATTTATGTTCAAATTGCATATGCATCTATTATGATCTCGCTTGCGCTAATGAGCCTGAAGCCGGCTTCCACGCTTTTAGCTCGTTATATAAGCCTCCATCTCTGATCTCATTTTCGCTAAGCCCTGTATCATTTTTCCTTTTCCTTTTGACACCTTTTACCCAGAGGAGACACACCCTGAGTGTCCTTATCTTGCTCATGTTCCTTACATTAGGCATAGCTTTGTTCCATGCGCTTGGAGTTAGTTTTGCATGTCCCTGACACTCATCTCCTCCCATTGCGAGCATTCTTCTTTTACTTCGAGCTCATTAAAAATAGTAAGTAGGTTGCGAGCATTCTTCTTTTACTTCGAGCTCATTAAAAACAGTAAGTAGGTTTCGAGCATTCTTCTTTTACTTTGAGCTCATTAAAAATAGTAAGTAGGTTACGAGCATTTCTTCCACCTTTCCTTCGAGCTCGTTAAAAACAGTAAGGAGGCTATGAGCTTTTCTTTCATCTTCACTTCGAGCTCATTAAAAACAGTAAGGAAGTTGTGAGCATTTTCTGTATCTCCTTTGAGCTCGTTAAAAACAGTAAGGAGGTCGTGAGTTTACTTTTCCGGACTCGTTAAACCTTTACGGAAAAGATCCCTATGGAGTTCTTTTAAGCCCTTTTCAGACTCCTTAAATAGGAAAAGTTTGCCAAGCATAGTTGTCTTTTCGGGCTCGTTAAAATAACTGAACCGACATCCACTTAGGTATAGAATTACCCCTTTTTCGGGCCTTGGTGGATAATTTACGGAAAAGGTATACTCTAGGTATACTCTTGTATGCTCTAGAAGAGTTCTCCTTTCATTGTTTTATACTTTTTCGGGGGAGGAGACTAACTGTACGAAAAAGGACCTTTTGGAGCCTCTCTTTAGGGTTTTCAGGCTCTATAAAAAAGAAAACACCGCCGAGCACATACCAATCCGGGCTCGTTATAAAATCCACGGATAGGTGTATAGAGAAATGTTTAAGTTTTTCAACTCTATAAACAAGAAAACACCGCCGAGCACAGACCAATCCGGGCTCGATATAAAATCCACGGATAGGTGTATGGAGTTTTCTTCTAGGTTTTTCAGACTCCTTAAATATGAAAATACCATCGAGCATGCTTTAGTTCTTTGTCAAGCTCGTTAAAAGAATGAAAAATGAAAGGGAAGGGAGGAATGTTAAAATATCTTTCAATATGATGGCAGCAAGTCAACTATCTCCTTGAACAAAGCACCTGTTTTGAGTCTATCAAACAAGTTGGGTTCTAGTGTTGGCCTTACGGTAAACTTGATCTCAGAGTTCTTACTCCTCCGTTTGGTTAGTCTTACAATCATATGGAGAATCTGTTAATGTCTCCTACATTCCAGACTTGCGTCATGGTCCCTTTGTGTTCAAAGTTTCCTAAGTCACTCTTGTGTCGTGCTCGCTGTTCAAGGATATAACCTGTGTCGGCCATTCTGCAGTTGCCTTGACCTCATGTGTCGGCCTTTCCTTGGTGTCAGTATGTTTCATCATGTGTTCATTCCTACTCCAAATCAGCTCAGACCTGTTGAGTGTCCCTCATGTTGGATGATGGAGGATGCATTAAGGCCTCCCTTCCAACAGACTTCTTCCCATCGACTTCAGCTCATTGTGCTCTGGGAATGAAGTTTAGAGTTTCGGTTAGTACCTTGGGGATTGCAGTCATTAGTGGCAGTTTCCCTCGCTATTGGATAAATGGGAATACATCAATGTCTCCTATCCGATGGATTCTTCAAGTGTTCGACAGCAAGACCACTTATTCGCACTTGCTTGAATGTACTAGGTACCTTGGGTTCCATTTTCATTATTGGTGGACACCCTCGCATTTGTTAACGGTATACATCAATGACCGGTAATCAAACGATACCTCCCATGTTTGACATCAACTCATTTATTTGCATGGATAGGTTTGTACCTTGGGTTGTTTTTGGATGAAGACCTTGGGATCCTCGATAGCATCACCTCATTTATGTTATCGCCCAAGTTGCGCAAGACTGAGCCACACTCTTTTTGGCTCTTGATGAGACATAGATCTAGCTTGTTCTCTATGGCTATGTTCTCCAGTTTTGACATAGATCCACCTTGTATTTATGTGGCTATGTTTACACTTATGATATGTATGGATCCATGCTTGTATTTTAGTGGCCATGATAGATGCATCAGTATTTGGATCATTATTGTATCCTCTTGGAGGTCATGTTCCACCATTTGAACATGGACAGTTACCCCAAGGATGAGTTTGTCTGGCATTGCCTTTGCTTTCAAGTACTTCATTTGAGCCTATGATTCTTGGTTTCTCCGTTCCTCCATGATTCAACTTTTTTTATTTATAATGTATTTCGTCCATCATTTCCCACACTCCCTCTGACCTCATACATTAGGGGGCATCTGTTATAACTTGAAATGACACCTCTCCGTCCGTGACGACACTTGCTTCCCTTGGTCACATGACGGCATTTCCTGAGATCAAGTTAAGTCACACAACAGGACATTTGTGGATGGAGGAGTCATTTGGGACACTAAAAAGGCTTGAAATTACCTCATTCTTGACCCATTTGATGTATATGACCCTTAGGAACATTTTTCCAGACCAAACCATCTCCTGAAAATGAGCAGAAAGGCCTATTTTTGGCCATTTTTCAATATGAGCGCGACTCCACTGTTGAAATAGTAGCGTGTGTACGCGACTTTGTCTCATTTAAAGTAGCACCCATTGCCATGTGTACGCGACTTTGTCTACTATAGAGTAGCGTACACCCCTGTTTTGGTCAAAATCTTGAAATTCGAGTAAGTTAAGTTGGTTGGGAAACCTCTTGAGCGGTTATAACTTCTTTTCCTCTTCCTCATTGACTATATAAGGAAGGTAGAAGGGCCATGTGAAGGGACGAAGCCCAATTACAAAGTTATGCTGGAGGAATGGAGACCCTCATCCCCCTCTCTTGTGCTTCAGTTTTGGTAAACCCTAGTACAATTGCTTAGAGGCTGGGATCTTTGGAGAACAGAAGCAAGAGACCTTGAATCTAGGTTTCGTGAAGTGCAAAGCTTGAAGGAAGGTATAATTGTATGTACTTGCTTTCATTCATTAATAAAGATCAGACATTCTTCTCTTTCCAAATATGACCTATTAATGTGTCTTAGATTTGATTACTGTTTGATTATAGTTTGATGTCTTTTTATGTCATGGATATCGGTATTATATATGTAGTCAAATGTGTTTGAGAAAGGTATCAAGTTGTTTTGCAGGTCTGGGCATTTCGATACTGGATAAGCATTGAAGAGCGAGGGAGGCAAAGCTAGGATCAACCTTCTGAATAAGGTGCCTACATTTCTAAACCCTAATCTCTTCATTTATTTGGTGTACTTGCAGAATGATTGTAAGTCTATCTTTATCACCGTAAGTTTTTAGCTTCTCCCCTGAACTATAGGTGCATTTTCCCCACAACAAAATGGCGAATCCGCTGGGGAAAGCCTAACTGCTTAGGGGTATCCAAGGTCATTTCTTCAGTTCTGTTTGATGCTCTTTGTTCATTTTCTTGATTAGGATCAGTTAGTAGGCTCTGTTTGACCCTTCTTGGCTCTTACAAACCCTTCCCAGCCCTTACAAACCCTTGTGGACCTGGGTGTGGTGGTTTTAACCCCATTTTTTCAACTTTTTCCACCTGTACGCTACTGTTTGTACCACACAGTAGCGCCCATACGCTACTTTTCCTTTGCACAGTAGAGCCCATACGCTACTTTTCCTTTGCATAGTAGCACCCATACTGCTATGAGCGCTAGTTTCCTTCATACACAGTAGCGCTCAAAATATGGGTTTGAAATTTTTGAGTTTTTGGGTTGTGCACCCAAATCTGGGGGCTGTGGCTGCATTTTTTGGGGTCCCTGATGACCTTAGGTCTGAGTTAAACCACTGTAAGTGGTCTCTCATCCTTGTACTGATCCTACATTCATGATTTGAACCTCTTTTGATCAATTTGGGCTTGTTTGGAAAGTTTTGGGGTTTATTGACCTAAGTTGGGGGGTTGTGGACCTGTTTGGTGTTTTGTACACTAATTTGAGTCTGACTGAACTTGATTGCCCCATTTTCCACTGGATTTGGAACCTCTTGAGTCTTCTTGACCCTGTTTGTATCTATTTGAGTGAAATTTCTCTTTTAGATTGGTTTTTTATCCTCCCTTATGCTTTTAAGTTTTCTTTTGTAGTGAAAGCTCAAGTGTTTTGGCTGTTGTTCAAGACCTTGTTTGCATTGTTTATGTGCAGACCTGACTTTACCAAACCATACTTCTTTGTAGGTCATTTTCTTCATTTGGGTCTAAAAGTAGTTTTCGTACTCTTTTCCCAATGGTTGGCATGCTTACATCAATAAGAATTTTAAAGTCATATTTGGTAGCTTTTACTGTTTCTTAAAGAGAACCTGAAAGTTTCTTTGCTTTGCTTTGATAGTAGGTTAGTTTCAGTTTTGTTTCTTACCTTTGAAAAGCATAAAGAGTTTTGATTTATTTTCTGAATAGAGTACCTTGCAAGTGGCTTAAAAGATTTTAGAGTGCTTTGCATCAAAAAGAACAAGTTGTCTTTTGCAGACTTATTGGTTTGAATAACTGCATTCTTAGGTTTTGAGTTTATTTTTGTACATTTAGACTTTATTTTTACCTTTTTGCATTCGAAAGATTAAAAAATTGCATTTGCACATGCATTCTAGATCAGAATTTTAAGACTTGCATTGAAAATAAAAAGATTTGTTTGGTGGTAAATATTTCATTTTCAGTACTCTATCTCTATTATAACCACTCTCACACACCCACTACCTTTTTGAGTAAGCAAGTAACCTTTAAAATGAACTCTAATAAAATGAACTAGAAACATTTTCTTTTCTAGGTTACACTACACCAACTAGTCTTGGTTAGGATCTTGGGTTTAAAACACCTTAAACCACCCAAGATCACACATTACGCAAAAATCGTAGTGAGACTATCACAGGTAAACCCACCTCACTCAAAACTTGCCTGGGATCTATGCAGTAGGTCATTGCGAGATCAGATTGTTGGGAATACTCCTCCTACTTTCTGTTCGAGCATACGCCAGGATTGGATCGCGTATTGGGGACTCTTTCGAGTTTCGGGACTAGGATTAGAACCATGTATCCATACCTCCAGTAACTTGTGTCGCAAGGAAGTACTTAGCATTCTAATTTTACATTGACGATGAATTGAAAGCAACAAGCACTCTTAACTCATGTTGTCAAAGGATTTCTTACCTGCGGTCTGCACATGGAAACAAGATTCAAATGCCTTAACTAAATGTAGCTAAGTAAACTCCACGGTACCTCGTAGGACCCCTTCATCATCATACAAACAAACCGTCAGCACTTCATCAAGAACATCACAATAGTACAGCATGTAATCAAATTCAAGAACTTCAGCAAATCTGAAAACTGTACTCGTATGCATGATCATAAAAGATCTTTCGTTAAGGAGATTAACATCCACTTAAATCTAAATCGAAAATACAATTATATCATATTTGTTGGCGAAGTATGACGTGTCATCATTACTAATTATCTTAGTTAAGTAATATAATTAATTTATATGTTCCGCATTAATGACTTTGATAATTATTGCTATTATAAAAAAAAAATATTTTTGGTATTTTCGAGATGTTACAAGTCTGCCAACACCCATGAGCTTCTTTCCATACATTTGTATCCCTCCTAGTCAAGAAGGTGCCCACTTCTCACCTACCACTTGAGAAATGCGCCCTTCTTCACCTACCACTCAGTTCACTTTAGTTAGCTAGTTGTCTTTCCTTTATTTAAGGCTACATTGACTCCTAACTGCTTGTATCACTCTATTCGACCTCCAGTGAGACTAGACTGCCTATTCTGACTCCAGTTAGCTCCTCATGCACCCTCCACTAAGCCTCCTTCATTCAGTTAGTGCCTACATGTGCCAATTACACCTACCATACTTAGTTAGACTCAGTTTGACACCTGGTTGACCATTACTTGTGCATTGATGACTCCACTGATCGGATGATGATGACTCCTAGTTGGAGCCAAACTACACCATGCATGATATTCGAATGAACTCCTTGGCTAATTCAAATTTCTCAGTCATTGTTACTATATTGTATTGTATTCTACTATTCGGATTTCAATAGAGCACTGCTGCAAGCCTTCTGCACAGGTTTACACATATTTTCTGAGTTTCATCTTGTAATTGATTTTCTTGTTCATTAGATCTATTGTTCTTTAATTTCACATGGTATCAGAGCCATGGCAGGGACAATAATTCTTTTCTGTAGGTGTTCTACATGAAGATTGAGTGAAGAGCTCACAAAAATATTTTAGCGGCGGCATGCAAACTCTCATGTGCATGCAAGACTGAAATTTCTCTCCAATCCACTCCAGAAGCCATGAGTTTTCCACTTAATTCCTGGATATAGATCATTGGATCATCAAGGTTGCTTGATCTCCTATGCCAGGTGTGATGCAATTCTCAAACGGGTGGATTGTTTGACCTTATTGTTCTTGTTTTCTTGTGATTTGCAGGTTTTATAACTCCTCCATTAGCATTCGCTATCATTGAGATGGATTCTTCTTCTTCAAAGCTTCTCACTCCCTTCAATTATTTTGAATGTAAGAATGACATGGAGATTATGTTGCGCTCAAAAGGGTACTATAAAGTCACCATGGGCATCGAAGTTGAGCGAAATACACTCATTGAGAAATCCAAGCACTTCAACAGATTGGATGAAGCATATGGTCTTCTTTGCCTCAATATTTCCAAGGATCTTCACTTTCACCTCAGTGGATTGACTACTCCAAAGGTAGTATGGGAGAAACTCGAAAAATATTTTTGGAAAGCAAGATGAGATGTGGTCTTTTCAATTGGAAAATGAATTGATTGCCTTGAATCCTGAAAATTTCAAGACCATCAATGGTTTCTTCACCAAATTCAAGCACTTGGTATTGCTATTGTTGAATATTGTAACTTCTAAGAATATTATATTTATACATTATTTATTCCGGAGATGTTCCATCCCTCCGAGGTGATTTTATTATGTATCCGGAGATGTTTATTCCTCCGAGAAGTTGTGGTAACTAGGGTTATTAGACCCACCATGTGGGGGTCGGCCCAGTCAGTTATAATAGGGTATTTAACCTAATGGTTAAATACGAGCCTACATGTATTTGTGTAAAATATATGTCAGAGTAGTGTATAAATAGAGGAGGTATGTTCCTCATTTGATACACTCACTCACTTACGAAAAGAGGCGAACTTGTCTGGGAGATTTGCTAAGGAGGATTAGAAGGAGAGAGCACATCTTGTATTTTGGTTTATCATCTTATTGAGGAAAGCTTTGCTAGGTTTTCTACCCCATGAGGGTTTCCCAGGATAAATTTGTGTCTCTTGTGTTTATGCTATGCTTGTTGTTTCTTCAATGATCCTGTATATGCTATTGTTGTGAAATGGAATGTAATGCTGCTATTTTCTATCTTATCATATTGAATTTTAACATGGCATCAGAGCTAAACTGAAGGAAGGCAAGGTATGGCACTTACGACACTTGCTTTACATACGACAATTTGAAGGTTAGGGTTTTATATAGCAAAAAACAGTCATCGTGGAACTTTCGCTATAAATCCATTTTGGCCTAGGTTCAGGATCTCAAACCTTTAGAGATCGTAGATAACATCTCCAGGTATCTTGTGTCCAAAGGGAACCCTCATATTGGTTGTACTTTGTAATTTATGATCAGTACAAGTTAGGGTTTCTACCTCTTCCAAATCTCAGTCAAAATCAGGTGACCTAGGAAAAAAGGTCATAACTTGGGCTAGGAAGCTCCAAATGAAATTTCATAAAAAGTGACAAGTAGTACACAGACTGTACTATCTTAGAAAACGTTTTCAGAGGCCGAAGCTGAAGCAGTGACACGTGGCACGCCATACAAGTTCTCTCTCTTGTTTTATCCCATAAACAGGTCATGTTGCGACACATGGAATAACTCTCTCTCAAAGAGTCCAATTGAGGTCAGACCTGTCAGGATGGAAATACAACAGGGTGAGATATCTCAGGAAACGTTTTCAGAGGTCGAAGTTCAAATAGTGACATGTGGCATTCCGTACAAGTTCGCTCTCCTGTATTATCCCAAAACAGGTCATGTTGCGACATTTGGCATAACTCTCTCTCAGAAAATCCAATTGAGGTCAGACCTGTCAGGATGGAAAGATGACAGGTCACGCTACTGCAGAAATCATTTCCAGACCCTGGGGAGCGAAAATTTTGGAGTTATAGCAGAAACAATCAGGTACATATTTCTGTCAAAACAGAATTATTTTTTGAGCACATTCATTCATGGCTTCCGGAATTTAGGGTTTCAGAGAAAGTCAGAATTTTTGGAATCAGAGACCACGGCTGAATGATACTCAGGAAAATAGAAATTTATAGACCAAGATCAAATTTTTTGGTTGGGTAGAAGATCGGGCTTGATCAAACCCTAGTTCAGGATTTTGATCAGAAAGATGGAAAATTTAGGGCTTCAGCAAAAGTTGGAATTTTTTAAGTTTGTAACCACGGCTGGAAACTCCTCAGAAAAATAAGAGTTTATAGCCTTGGATACAACCTTTTGATTGGACACAAGGGTGGGCTTCATCAAACCCTATTTCAGGTTCCTGTCCAGAAGATCCAGAAGTTTCGAATGCAATTTTGAGGAGTCAAATTTTGGAGATTTCAAAATTGAAGTATGCTAGTTTGATCAGCTCATCAAGACACATCCTTCCATCCATTCAGAAGTGTGAAAGTCAAAGATTAAATTTTTAGGGTTTCTCTAGCAAACCCTAATCAATCTCCAGATCAAGTTTCAGGGGGAGTTGATGCTAAGGCCTTACATAAGAAGACTACAAGAAGTCTTGACAGGTACATCACAAAAGACAAATCAAGTTCCATGACCATGACAACATGAAGACAAAGACTCATCCACTTACGAGTGGTATAGAATGAATAGAAGTTCAGAAGACATACAGAAGATCAAGCGGGAGGCAACCACACAAACATAAAAGATAAGTATTTGAGTTGTTATTAGAAATAGTAAATGATATTGCTTGTATGCATATTTGTATTCCTAGAATATATCATGCTACTAATATGCATATGATTGGTAAGTTGGACAAACATTCCATTGTTGCTTGTCTAGAATGAAACCTCTTTGCTGACATGCTGAGAGTTGTGCACACTCTCGATAGTATGTTCTGGTAGAGATGGAAGGCATCTAGATAGCCACTATATGCATACAGGATATGGGAAAGTGTTGTGCCAAAGTATTGGTCAAAATAGTTGCATAACTATGTAAATGATATCTGTATGCATAATAGGTTATCATGTCAATATGATTTGATGATTATGAAGTATTACTAATCATGTACTTAATTTTGATTTGTAGGAAAGATCATGATGAATGATGAACACTAAACAAGCGATGCATGTTCAACAAAAGTTTTACAAATCAAACACACTATAGAAGGCTTGTGGCTAGAAGATTCTCTTAGAAAGAGGAAGAGAATCATGATGAGATGTTTTGCTCCAAGTGGCTAGATAAGACCATTCTCTTAATGGTGTAATTAAAGAAGAAGTGTGAATCAAGTTATGTATGGGTACCCAGGATTGGTAGTCAATTGATGAGCTTAATGATCATCATGGGTAATGTGGATCTCAACCTTTCCTACAAGGTTGAATATGGCTTCTATACACATATGACATGGATGGAAGAAGGAACTCACCACAGAGTTCGAATGATTTTGAGGCTCATATTAGTAGACCCATCTTACAAGAGTTGGCACAGATAGATATGCATAAGATCACTCAATGCAGAGTGTGAATAATGGACAATTGACAGCTTCATGACAAAGCTTGGGCTTTACCAGAAGTAAAGATGATCCTAACCTTTACCTTAAGGTTGTGGATGATGAACCTATCATAACATTATTGTATGACGATGATCTCTTTCTGACAAGGAATGAGAAACAGATCATGAAAATGGATGCAGAAATGAAAATGAAAGATCTCGGATTAATGCACTACTTCTTAGGTCTAGAAGTATGGCAAGATCCAAAAGGAATCTTTTAAATCAAGGTAAGTATGCTGTGAAGTTTCTAAAAAGATTTGATATGTTGGAGTATAAAGCCATGGCCACTCCCATGGACTCCAAGTTGAAGTTATTAGTTAATGACTAATCGGATTTAGTCGACCTAACCCTATATAGACAAATCATTGGGTCATTGATGTATTTAACAAATACTAGACCAGATATATGCTTTGCTGCAAATACCCTAAGTCAGTATCTAGTAGAACCTAGAAAGGTTCACTTAATAGCTACAAAGCATGTAGTGAGGTACCTAAAAGGTACATTAGATTTTGGTATATATTATCTTGGAGGTCATGAACTCCGTTTACATGGTTGCTCAGATTCTGATTGGGCAGGAAGTGCCTCAGACAGAAAGAGTACATCAGGTGGATGTTATAGTCTTGAATCTGCCATGATCTCATGGTTTAGCAAGAAACAATCTAGTGTGGCTCTCGGTACTACTGAAGCAGAATATATATAGATGTCTGCTCTACCAGTTATGAAGCAGTGTGGCTTCAGAAGCTATTATATGGAGTGTTTGACTTAGAAATGGATTCCACTATGATTATGTGTGACATTCGAAACTGCATCAAGATAGAAAATCTTGTATTCCATGATAAGTCAAAAACACATAGAGATCCGATACTTCTATATACGAGATATGGTGCAAAGAGGAGCTATCAAGCTCGAGTATATAAGCACTGAGGATCAAATTGATAATATCTTGACTAAACCTCTGTCTCGAGTAAAGTTTGAATACTTCCGAGACAAGCTTGGTATAGTCCAGAAGGACCCTCCTCGAAAGGGGGAGTAGCATAGTATCTGATAACAAGTCTATCTCATCAATGATGAGGTTACCTATTTACTGCACCTAGTTACTTAGAATTATTGAGATTTAGGAATCTTATATTTTTTCTTTTGATGATAGATGTATACATGCTTTTGATGATAGATGTATACATGCTTTTGATGTTAGATATACATGCTTTTGATGATAGATGTATACATGCTTTTGATGATAGATGTTATGCATGTTTTGATGATGAGGATACATGTTTTGATGATGAGGATACATGTTTTGTTATACATGTTTTGATGATGAGGATACATGTTTTGTTATACATGTTTTGATGAGGAGGATACATGTTTTGTTATACATGTTTTGAAGATGAGTATACATGAATGACACATGTTTTGATGAAGTTCTTGGTGAACATGTGAGGGGATTGGATCATCCCTGGACTTCAGTCCGAAAGAAGAGACGTAGATGTATGTCTTCGAGAATGAAGTTCTTGGTGAACATGTGAGGGGATTGGATCATCCCTGGACTTCAGTCCGAAAGAAGAGTCGTAGACGTATGTCTTCAAGAATGAATTTCTTGGTGAACATGTGAGGGGATTGGATCATCCCTGGACTTCAGTCCGAAAGAAGATTCGTAGACGTATGTCTTCGAGAAGGAAGTTCTTAGTGAACATGCGAGGGGATTGGATCATCCCTGGACTTCAGTCTGAAAGAAGAGTCGTAGACGTATGTCTTCGTGAATGAAGTTCTTGGTGAACATGTGAGGGGATTGGATCATCCCTAGACTTCAGTCCGAAAGAAGAGCCGTAGACGTATGTCTTCGTGAATGAAGTTCTTGGTGAACATGTGAGGGGATTGGATCATCCCTGGACTTCAGTCCGAAAGAAGAGCCATAGACGTCTGTCTTCGAGAATGAAGTTCTTGGTGAACATGTGAGGGGATTGGATCATCCCTGGAATTCAGTCCGAAAGAAGAGCCGTAGACGTATGTCTTCGAGAATGAAATTCTTGGTGAACATGTGAGGGGATTGGATCATCCCTGGACTTTAGTCCAAAAGAAGAGCCGTAGACGTATGTCTTCGAGAATGAAGTCCTAAATGTACGGTTGAGGATTAAGTCATCCTTGGACGTGGTCCTAAATGTATGGTGGAGGATTAAGTCATCCTTGGACGTAGTCCTAAATGTACGGTGGAGGATTAAGTCATCCTTGGACATGGTCCTAAATGTACGGTGGAGGATTAAGTCATTCTTGGACGTAGTCCTAAATGTATGGTTGAGGATTAAGTCATCCTTGGACGTGGTCCTAAATGTACAGTGGAGGATTAAGTCATCCTTGGACGTGGTCCTAAATGTACGGTGGAGGATTAAGTCATCCTTGGATGTGGTCCTAAATGTACGGTGGAGGATTAAGTCATCCTTGGACGTGGTCCTAAATGTACGGTGGAGGATTAAGTCATCCTTGGACGTGGTCCTAAATGTACGGTGGAGGATTAAGTCATCCTTGGACATAGTCCTAAATGTATGGTGGAGGATTAAGTCATCCTTGGACGTGGTCCTAAATGTACGGTGGAGGATTAAGTCATCCTTGGACGTGGTCCTAAATGTACGGTGGAGGATTAAGTCATCCTTGGACGTGGTCCTAAATGTATGGTGGAGGATTAAGTCATCCTTGGACGTCGTCCTAAATGTACGGTGGAGGATTAATTCATCCTTGGACGTGGTCCTAAATGTACGGTGGAGGATTAATTCATCCTTGGACGTGGTCCTAAATGTACGGTGGAGGATTAAGTCATCCTTGGACGTGGTCCTAAATGTACGGTGGAGGATTAAGTCATCCTTGGACGTAGTCCTAAATGTACGGTGGAGGATTAAGTCATCCTTGGATGTAGTCCTAAATCTACGGTTGAGGATTAAGTCATCCTTGGACGTGGTCCTAAATGTATGGTAAGGATTGGATCATCCTTGGACTTTGGTCCTGTGAACTGAGCCATAGACATGAGGTCTCCAAAAATTGATAGGACTGGATCGTCCCTCGACTTCGGTTCAAAAGGTACATGACTGGATTGCATCATCCTTGGACATAGGTCCTAAAGAAAACTGGATTGATCGTGTGATGACAATGCTGATGACGATGCTGCAGATCGTGAGATAACGATGCTGCTGATCGTATGATGACGATGTTGATGACGATGTTGATGATCATGTGATGACGATGCTGTTGATCGTATGATGACGATGTTGATTATGATGCTGATGATCGTGTGATGACGATGCTGATGATCGTATGATGACGATGTTGTTGATCGTGTGATGACGATGCTGATGATTGAGTACTATCAACTCTGATGATGTTGAGGTTCCAGTAACTAATCAAGTTACTGATGATGATGAATTGAAGAAAGCTTCCGATGATATATAGATGATGTAATGAATGACTCCTTGCTCCTGCAGATGTTGTTATAATATCCTTCTCGTTAAGGGGGAGTGTTGAATATTGTAACTTCTAAGAATATTATATTTATACATTATTTATTTCAGAGATGTTCCATCCCTCCGAGGTGATTATATTATGTATCTGGAGATGTTTATTCCTCCGAGAAGTTGTGGTAACTAGGGTTATAAGACCCACCATGTGGGGGTTGGCCCAGTCAGTTATAATAGGGTATTTAACCTAATGGTTAAATACGAGCCTACATGTACTTGTATAAAATATATGTTAGAGTAGTGTATAAATAGAGGAGGTGTGTTCCTCATTTGATACACTCACTCATTTACGAAAAGAGGCGCACTTGTCTGGTAGATTTGCTAAGGAGGATTAGAAGGAGGGAGCACATCTTGTATTTTGGTTTATCATCTTATTGAGGAAAGCTTTGCTGGGTTTTCTACCCCGTGAGGGTTTCCTAGGATAAATCTGTGTCTCTTGTGTTTATGCTATGCTTTTTGTTTCTTCAGTGATCCTGTATATGCTATTATTGTGAAATGGAATGTAATGCTGCTATTTTCTGTCTTAGCATATTGAATTTTAACAGCTATTGAATCAAAGTGGAATTGTAAAGGAAGATAAACAATTGATTCTTTATATTCTATCAAAACTTGGAAAATATTATTCGGTATTTGTCTCTACATTCAATTCCGAGAATCTCACAACCCCGAATTGGAAAATGCCTACCTTAAATGCATTCATTGAATCTCTCACAAAGGAGCATGATAAGCTTGTTCAAATGGGGTCCATATGCTCCAAAGATCAAGCCCTTTTTGCTGGAGGGTCCAAAGCTATGAATGGAAAATGGAAGAAAAAGAAAGAGAAGCCAAAATTTGAACCTTCCAAGCAAAGAGAGAAAAACAAGCAAGAGGATGAGCCATCCGGTTCAAGAAACAAGCAAAAAGGGAAAGAGGGCAAAGAGAAATCTAAATTTTCTTATTGCATCAAGGGATATCATCCTGAAATATCATGCATGAAGAATACCGTAGATCAAATGGCCCTTCTCTTGGAGAAAAACAACATAACCCTTCCTGACGGTGCAAAAAAGAAGGACAAAAATGATCATCCCGAAAGAGGTCATGCACTCATGGAAACTGTTTCGAATTCCTCCACTCTACTCATTGATTCTAGAGCTTTGAACCACATGGCTGCAAATAAAGATTCTCTATCAAAATTTTATCCAAATAGCACCATCTCCGTCCACATGGGAGCTGACTCTCAGATCTCTTCAAAGGGAAAAGGTACTATTCATTTAGAGCATGGCAGTTTTCACAATGTGCTCTATGTTCCGTCCTTAGCTTCGAATCTTCTTTTCGTTTATCAGATGACACATACTATTTCACCAAAGAAAGTTTTATTCTTCCCTAACAAAGTTAAAATTTATGATATTCAAAGTGGAAGAATTATTGCGTCGAAAAAGCAAATCATGCTTCAAAAGCATATGAATTTTCACACGTTTTTCCTTATGACAAGCCCACCGCTCTTCTGAATCATGGCAATGAGGTCAGTAGGCTATGGCATGAGAGATTTGGAGACCTAAATTATAAATATTTTCAGATGCTATAGAAAAATTCCATGGTTGATGGCCTTCCGACGATCAAATCCTCGAAGGGAATACACAAAGGTTGCATCATTGGGAAGCACCCCGAGCACAAATTTGACCAAGGAAAAGCTAGCAGAGCTTCTTCCATTTTAGGGATGATACATTCTGGTATCAGTGGTTCGCTTCCACAAATATCCATGAATGGATCAAGGTATGTTTTGACATTCATCGACGACTTCTCCAGATTTACATGGGTTTTCTTTCTCAAAAACAAGTCAAAAGTACTAGAAAAAATCAAGTTTTTTCAGGCTTCTGTTGAGACTGCCACTGAGAGGAAGATAAAGGCTCTTAGATATGATAATGGAGGTGAATATATCAAATCAGAGCTGCTGCAAATTTGTTATGAAAGCGGCATTCAGATCCAACACACAGTTCCCTACACAACACGGATGAACGGTGTAGCGTAAAGGAAGAACAGATCACTGAAAGAGATGGCAACCTGTATGATTGAATCAAAAGGTTTGGCTGAAAACCTTTGGGATGAGGCCATGAATGTTCCTGCATACATTCAAAATAGGATTCCACATTCATCTTTGACTGATATTAGACCTTTCGAAGCTTACACAGGTTACAAACTTGATGTGCCAAATTTCCATGTTTTTGGCTCAACCACTTGGGCTAGAATTCCATCGAAAAAGGGAAGATCTTTGGATCTGCAAAGTGTTGAATGCATCCTATTGGGATATGCTGAAGAATCAAAGGCCTACAAACACATGGATATCATATCCAAAAATATATTCATTGAGCAAAGTGTCTGATTTGAAGAACCGCTTCAAAATCTAGAACTATTCAAGGAAGAAACTGTTGATTTTCCACCTCCACAAGATGAAGAATTTGAAGAAGATGATGAAAGTATTGGTTCTGATATTTATGATATTTTATCAGACTTTGATGAACATGATATATCAGGTTCATAGGCTGATCCTGTTAGAAAAACAAGATCACAGAGCAATAACAATAAACAAAACTGCAAATATAATCACACATACACATTACAAGAGAGACACAGATATATTGTGGTTCACCCAACTTGGGCTACGTCCACTCTGAATTTTTCAGTCCTTATTATTATTCTGTCCAGCAAAGTGAAGGGATACAACCTGCATCACAACCAATGCACTTCCTATTCACTATCTCACAGTCTCTCTTCTTGATCTCAGATATCTTTACAATGCATAAAATCTAATACATCAACCCTAGCCATATTACAATGTCTTTATTTTATACGGGAAATACAATGGGAAAATACCACGAGTTACCCAAAACCATGGGCCCGAAAACTGTTGGCGAAAATAGCCCCAAAATATTTTCTCTGGGGCATGAGTGTACAGTCCCATGGGGTGCACGGCTAATACAATATCATCTATGAGACTGGAATATCTGGCTCCACAACCAACAATCTCCCACTTGGAGACTAATCAAAACAACTCCACTGCTACTGCACTTGCTGGACCTTGGACTTGGCAACTTTCTCATCTTCACCTTCATGCTAGAAGGCCAACTGAAACTGAGCAGGAACTTAGTTTCTCTCTGTTCACTACCTTTGTAAACATGTCTGCAGGATTCTGGCTAGTATGTATCTTTTCCAGCTTCAACAGTTCATCTTCTAGAACAGAGCGTATGAAATGGTACTTGAGTTGTATATGTTTAGTCCTGGAATGGAATGTTGAGTTCTTTGCGAGATGAATGGCACTCTGGTTGTCACTATACAACCTTCTATCCTTCTGCTTCTTACCCACCTCTTCCATAAACCTTTGCAACCAAATCATCTCTTTACTAGCCTCTTTAACAGCAACATACTCTGCTTCCATTATTGAAAGTGCAACCTTTTACAGTTTTGAAATCCAACTTATTGTTGTTCCACCTACAGTAAACACATACCCTGTGGTGCTCCTCCTGTTATCCTTATCACCTGCCATATCTGCATCAACACATCCCTATAGAACAGTGTCTGAACCTCCAAAACATATTGCCTTAGTGGTGGTACCTCTCAAATACCTGAGAATCCATTGTACTTCCTTCCAATGTTCTTTACCTAGATTGTTCATATATCTGCTCAAAAATCCCACTACTTGTGCAATATCTGGTCTTGTGCACACCATGGCATACATCAAGCTTCCAACTGTTGATTGATAGGGAATCTTGGACATGTAATTTGTCTCTTCCTGTGTCTTGGGACACATTTCTTTACTTAGACTGAAATGGCTGGCCAAAGGTGTACTTACTGGTTTTGCATTCTGCATTCTGAACCTCTCCAACACCTTTTCTATGTACTCACCCTGAGACAATGTCAATTTGCAATTTTTCCTGTCTCTTGTTATTCTCATACCAAGGATTTTCTTTGCAGCACCCAAATCCTTCATCGCGAAAAATTAGCTAGCTTCCTTCTGAGCACATTTATATCATGCATGTTAGACCCTGCCACAAGTATGTCATCCACATACAATAACGAGATAATATATCTTTCATTGTCTAGCTTCTTGAAATAAACACAGTGGTCAAAATGACATCTACTATAACCTTGTTCTGTCATAAACCTGTCAAATTTTAAATACCACTGCCTTGGAGCTTGCTTCAAGCCATACAAGCTATTTTTCAACCTACACACCAAATTCTCCTTACCTTTGACCTCATACCCTTGTGTTTGCTGCATATATATCTCTTCCTCCAAATCCCCATGGAGAAATGTTGTTTTCACATCTAACTGTTCAAGATGCAAATCTTCTACCACCACTAGACTTAAGATAGTCCTAATTGAAGTCATCTTAACAACAGGAGTAAATATTTCATCAAAATCTATACCTTTCTTTTAATATGCTAAGACAGAAAATAGCAGCATTACATTCCATTTCACAATAATAGCATATACAGGATCACTGAAGAAACAACAAGCATAGCATAAACACAAGAGACACAAATTTATCCTGGGAAACCCTCATGGGGTATAAAACCCAGCAAAGCTTACTCAATATAGATGACCAGCAATATACAAAGATGCAAACCAAAGACATGATCTCCTCCTCCACCATAGCAGACCTCTCCTCCACAAGTGCGCCTCTCTCAAGTGAGTGAGTGTGTCAAATGAGGAACACACCTCCTCTATCTATACACTACACTGACATATGTTTTACACAAGTACATTTAGGCTCGTATTTAACCATTAGGTTAAATACCCTATTATAACTAACTGGGCCGACCCCCACATGGTGGGTCTAATAACCCTAGTTACCACAACTTCTCAGAGGAATAAACATCTCCAGATTCATAGTATAATCACATCGGAGGTATGGAACATCTCCGGAATAAATAATATACAAATATAATATTCTTAGAAGTTACAATATTCAACACTCCCCCTTAACGAGAAGGATATTATAACAACATCTGCAGGAGCAAGGAGTCATTGACTACATCATCTATATATCATCGGAAGCTTTCTTCAATTCATCATCATCAGTAACTCAACTAGTTACTGGCACATCAACATCATCAGAGTTGATATTATTCGATCATCAGCATCGTCATCATCATCGTCATCACACGATCATCATCATCGTCATCACATGATCATCAGCATCGTCATCACACGATCATCAGCATCGTCATCACACGATCAGCAGCATCGTCATCATACGATCAGCATCGTCATCAGCATCGTCATCACACGATCAGTAGCATCGTCATCATACGATCAGCATCATCATCACATGATCGGCAGCATCGTCATCACACGATCAGCATCGTCATCATACGATCAACATCGTCATCACACGATCGGCAGCATCGTCATCACACGATCAGCATCATCATCATACGATCAGTATCGTCATCACACGATCGGCAGCATCGTCATCACACGATCATATTACAGGATGATCAATCCTGCTCTCTTTAGGACATAGGTCCATGGATGATGCAATCCAGATCAAGTTCCAGGATGATCAATCCTTATCTCTTTAAGACAAGTCTCATGTCTAGGGACGATCCAATCCCAACCACAGTGCCAGTCCTTTTTCATACTGGATGTGACCTAGATCAGATCTAGGATTTACCGCCACAGAGCCAGTCCTTTTTCATATTGGATGTGTCACATCTATAGAGCTAGCCCTGTTTCATGCTGGATGTATCACATCTACAGAGCCATCCCTGTTTCATGCTAGATGTATCATATCTATAGAGCCAGCCCTGTTTCATGCTGGATGTATCACAACTACAGAGACAGCCCTGTTTCATGTTGGATGTAACCTAGAACAATTCTAGGATTTGTCACGTACATTTTGAACTGAGGTCCAGGGACGATCCAGTCCTATCATGTACCTTTTGAACCGAAGTCCAGGGACGATCCAGTCCTATCATGTACCTTTTGAACCGAATTCCAGGGACGATCCAGTCCTATCATGTACCTTTTGAACCGAAGTCTAGGGACGATCCAGTCCTATCATGTACCTTTTGAACCGAAGTCCAGGGACGATCCAGTCCTATCATGTACCTTTTGAACCAAAGTCCAGGGATGATCCAGTCCTATCATGTACCTTTTGAACCGAAGTCTAGGGACGATCCAGTCCTATCATTCAATTCTCGGAGACCTCATGTCTACGGCTCAATTCAAAGGACTAAAGTCCAAGGACGATCCAATCTCCTTACCTATTCATTCAGGATTTAGTTCTCGGAGACATCATGTCTACGGCTCAATTCAAAGGACTAAAGTCTGAGGATGATCCAATCCCCTTACCTGTTCATTCAATATTTAGTTCTCGGAGACATCATGTCTACGGCTCTCTTTAGGACTGAAGTCCAGGGATGATCCAATCCCCTCAAGTCCACCAAGGACTTCATTCTCGAAGACATACATCTATGGCTCTCTTTAGGACTGAAGTCCAGGGATGATCCAATCCCCTCAAGTCCACCAAGGACTTCATTCTCGAAGACATACATCTACGGCTCTCTTTAGGACTGAAGTCCAGGGATGATCCAATCCCCTCAAGTCCACCAAGGACTTCATTCTCGAAGACATACGTCTACGGCTCTCTTTAGGACTGAAGTCCAGGGATGATCCAATCCCCTCAAATGTCAAATATGGGTACAAGTATCTTCATCCATACAAGTACATCAAGGCATCAAAACATGTATCCTCATCATCAAAACATGTATATCAAAACATGTATCCTCATCATCAAAACATGTATATCAAAACATGTATCCTCATCATCAAAACATGTATATCAAAGCATTTATCCTCATCAACAAGACATGTATATCAAAGCATGTATCCTCATCATCAAAACATGTATATCAAAACATGTATCCTCATCAATAGCATCAATGCATATATCATTAAAAGCATGTATACATCTATCAAAAAACATGTATACATCTATCATCAAAAGCATGTATTCTCACTAATACATCTATCATCAAGAGTAAAAATATAAGATTCCTAAATCTAAATAATTCTAAGTAACTAGGTGCAGTAAATAGGTAACCTCATCATTGATGAGACAGACTTGTTATCAGATACTATGCTACTCCCCCTTTCGAGGAGGGTCCTTTTGAACTATACCAATCTTGTCTCGAAAGTATTCAAACTTTACTCGAGATAGAGGTTTAGTCAAGATATCAACAATCTGATCCTCAGTGCTTATATATATATTTGAGCTTGATAGCTCCTGTTTGCACCATATCTCGTATATAGAAGTATCGGATCTCTATGTGTTTTGACTTATCGTGGAACACAGGATTTTCAGTCATCTTAATGCAGCTTTGATTGTCACACATAATCACAGTGGGATCCATTTCTAAGTCAAACACTCCATATAAAAGCTTTTTAAGCCACACTGCTTCACAGCTGGCAGAGAAGACAGCCATATATTCGGCTTCAGCAGTACTGAGAGCCACACTAGATTGTTTCTTGCTGAACCATGAGATCATGGCAGATTCAAGACTATAACATCCACCTGATGTACTCTTTCTGTCTGAGACACTTCCTGCCCAATCAGAATCTGAGTAACCATGTAAACGGAGTTCATGACCTCCAAGATAATATAGACCAAAAATCTAATGTACCTTTTAGGTACCTCACTACATGCTTTGTAGCTATTAAGTGCACCTATATAGGTTCTACTAGATACTGACTTAGGGTATTTACAGCAAAGCATATATCTGGCCTAGTATTTGTTAAATACATCAATGTCCCAATGATTTGTCTATATAGGGTTAGGTCCACTAAATACGATGAGTCATTAACTAACAACTTCAAGTTGGAGTCCATGGGAGTGGCCATGGCTTTATACTCCAACATATCAAATCTTTTTAGAAACTTCATAGCATACTTACCTTGATTTAAAAGATTCCTTTTGGATATTGCCATACTTCTAGACCTAAGAAGTAGTGCATTAATCCGAGATCTTTCATTTTCATTTCTGCAGCCATTTTCATGACTTGTTTCTCATTCCTTGTCAAAAAGAGATCATCGTCATGTAATAATGGTATGATAGGTTCATCATCCACAACCTTAAGGTAAAGGTTAGGAACAGCTTTACTTTTGGTAAATCCCAAGCTTTTTCATGAAGCTGTCAATTGTCCATTATTCACACTCAGCATTGAGTGATCTTCTGCATATCTATTTGTGGCATCTCTCGTCAGATGGGTCTACTAATATGAGCCTCAAAATCATTCGAACTTTGTGGTGAGTTCCTTCTTGCATTCCACATCACCCATGATGATCATTAAGCTCATCAATTGACTACCGATCCTGGGAACCCATAGAGAACCTGATTACATTATTAAGAGCATGGTCTTATCTAGTCCCTTGGAGCAAAACATCTCATCATGATTCTCTTCCTCTTTCTAAGAGAATCTCTTAACCACAAGCTTTCTATAGTGTGTTTGATTTGTAAATCTTTTGTTGAACATCCATCGCTTGTTCAGATTTCATCATTCATCATGATCTTTCCTACAAATCAAAATTAAGTACATGACTAGTAATACTTCATAATCATCAAATCATATTGATATGATAACCTATTATGCATACAGATATCATTTACATAGTTATGCAACTATTTTGACCAATACTTTGGCACAACACTTTCCCATATCCTGTATGCATACAGTGGCTATCTAGATTCCTTCCATCTCTACCAAAACATACTATCGAGAGTGTGCACAACTCTCAGCATGTCAGCAAAGAGGTTTCATTCTAGACAAGCAACAATGGAATGTTTGTCCAATTTACCAATCATATGCATATTAGTAGTATATTGTTCAATGCTTTATGAATGTTTACACTCAGCATGATATATTCTAGGAATACAAATATGCATACAAGCAATATCATTTACTATTTCTAATAACAACCCAAATACTTCTCTTTTATGTTTGTGTGGTTGCCTCCCGCTTGATCTTCTGTATGTCTTCTGAGCTTCTATTCATTCTGTACCACTGTGCATGCTCAAGTGTACACTAGTGTCATCCTCATGATCTCATACACAAACATACATTCATTAGTATATTCTCAATATTATCAAAACATTCTAATTCTAAATAATCTTGAATATGTACAGTCATGATCATTAGTATTCAGGGTTTCAAGGAAGTCTTCTTTTACTCATGCATATTCTTGTTTGATCTAGTTAGTTAAATCATCAACCAAGATAAGAGACATAATATGCATAAACCCTTGATTACTAACCAATCATACCAACTATACTTACACAAGGTAAGATTCTAACATGACATAGGAAAACATACCTGGATTAGTATACCTGCTTAGTTATGTACAACATACCTAAACAATCTCTTCAATGATTTAGAGATCTTGAGCTACAACCTGCATGTCTCGTAGGTTAAACATGATATAACAAAGTCATACATACCTCGTGAGTCTTTGTCTTCATGTTGTCATGGTCATGGAACTTGATTTGTCTTTTGTGATGTACCTATGTCTTGTTAGCAGACAACATCAACCTCACACAACACCATAATGCATAAGTACAATCATATAGCCCTAATCAATGAATGTCTTCGATCATTCACATGCATTCATATTGTTACTAGGGTGATAAGACAATTAATAACATTAATCAAGATTGTACTAATAAATAACATGAAGACAAACACATTATGAACTTAATCAAGAATCAGATTTCAAGGCATACCTGAACCTCCTTAAGTCATACCTGTCGAGACTTTTTGTAGTCTTCTTATGTAAGGCCTTAGCCTCAACTCCCCCTGAAACTTGATCTGGAGCTTGATTAGGGTTTGCTAGAGAAACCCTAAAAATTCAATCTTTGACTTTCACACTTTTGAATGGATGGAAGAATGTGTCTTGCTGAGCTGATCAACCTAGCATTCTTCAATTTTGAAATCTCCAAAATTTGACCCCTCAAAATTGCCTTCGAAACTTCTGGATCTTCTGGACAGGAACCCGAACTAGGGTTTGATGAAGCCCACCCTTCTGTCCAATCAAAAGGTTCGATCCAAGGCTCTAAACTCTTATTTTTCTGAGGAGCTTCCAGCCATGGACTCTGATTCCAAAAATTCTAACTTTCTCCGAAACCCTAAATTCAGGAAGCCATGAATAAAGGTGCTCCAAAAATAATTCTGTTTTGACAGAAATATGCACCTGATTGTTTCTGTTATAACTCTGAAATTTCTGCTCCACAGGGTCTGAAAACCTTTTCTGCAGTAGCCTGACCTGTCATCTTTCCGTCCTGATAGGTCTGACCTCAATTGGATTTTCTGAGAGAGAGATATGCCAAGTGTCGCAACGTGACCTGTTTATGGGATAAAACAGGAGAGCGAACTTGTACGGTGTGCCACGTGTCACTGTTTGAACTTCGGCCTCTAAAAACGTTTCTTGAGATAGCTCGCCCTGTTATCTTTCCATCTCGATAGGTCTGACCTCAATTGGACTATCTGAGAGAGAGTTATTCTAAGTGTCACAACGTGACCTGTTTATGGGATAAAACAGGAGAGCAAACTTGTACGATGTGCCACATGTCCTTGGTTCACCTTCGGCCTCTGAAAACATTTCTTGAGATAGAAAATTCTGTTTAATACCTGTCACTTTTTACGAAATTTCATTTGGAGCTTCCTAGCCCAAGTTATGACCTTTTTTCCAAGGTCACCTGATTTTGACTGAGATCTGGAAGAGGCATAAACCCTAACTTGTACTGATCATAACTTACAAAGTACAACAAATATGAGGGTACCCTTTGGATACAAGATACCTGGAGATGTTTTCTACGACCTATAAAGGTTTCAGATCCTGAACCTTCTCCAAAATGGATTTATAGCGAAAGTTCCACGATGACTGGTTTTTTCTATATAAAACCCTAACCTTCAAATTGTCGTAAGTAAAGCAAGTGTCGTAAGTGCCATACCTTGCCTTCCTTCAGTTTAGATCTGATACCATTTAATATGCTAAGATAGAAAATAGCAGCATTACATTCCATTTCACAATAATAGCATATACAGGATCACTGAAGAAACAACAAGCATAGCATAAACACAAGAGACACAAATTTATCCTGGGAAACCCTCATGGGGTAGAAAACCCAGCAAAGCTTCCTCAATATAAATGACCAGCAATATACAAAGATGCAAACCAAAGACATGATCTCCTCCTCCACCATAGCATACCTCTCCTCCACAAGTGCGCCTCTCTCAAGTGAGTGAGTGCGTCAAATGAGGAACACACCTCCTCTATTTATGCACTACACTGACATATGTTTTACATAAGTACATGTAGGCTCGTATTTAACCATTAGGTTAAATACCCTATTATAACTAACTGGGCCGACCCCCACATGGTGGGTCTAATAACCCTAGTTACCACAACTTCTCGGAGAAATAAACATCTTCGGATTCATAGTATAATCACATCAGAGGTATGGAACATCTCCGGAATAAATAATATACAAATATAATATTCTTAGAAGTTACAATATTCAACAATTTTAAATACCACTGCCTTGGAGCTTGCTTCAAGCCATACAAGCTCTTTTTCAACCTACACACCAAATTCTGCTTACCTTTGACCTCATACCCTTGTGTTTGCTGCATATATATCTCTTCCTCCAAATCCCCATGGATAAAGGTTGTTTTCACATCTAACTATTCAAGATGCAAATATTCTACCACCACTAGACTTAAGATAGTCCTAATTGAAGTCATCTTAACAACAGGAGAAAATATTTCATCAAAATCTATACCTTTCTTCTGTGCAAACCCCTTTACAACAAGTCTGGCTTTTTACCGCTTCTTGCCTCCTTCTTCTTCCTTCAACCTGTAAATCCATTTGTTCTGCAATGCTCTTTTACCAGTAGGCAAGTGAACCAAATCCCAAGTCCGGTTTCCTACCAATGAGTCCATCTCCTCATTCATGCCTTTCTCCCACTTCTTTCTTATTTCCACCTGCATTGCTTCTTCATAGCATTCTGGTTCACCAGCATCAATCATCAATAAATAATACATTGAAGGAGAGTATCGTTCAGGTAGTATACTTAACCTGGTAGATCTTCTTGCAGTTGTAGGAGTTTCAGGTACTTGTTGTTGTTCTTGATTTTCTGGCACCTTTGGAACTTCATTTTCTTTAATTTCATCAAGTACTATGTACTCTGTGTTTTCCTTTTCCTGTTTATTTCCTTGCAACCGATCTTTATACATGAACTTTTCATGGAATATCACATCTCTACTCCTAATGATTTTGTTATTTTCATAATCCCATAAGCAATAACCAAAATCATCAACCCCATATCCAATAAAGGCACATTTCTTGGATTTAGCTTCAAGCTTTGTTATGTTATCTTTATCAATATGGACAAATGCTTCACAACCCAACGTTCTCATAAATGAATAGTTTACCTTTTCACCTGTCCATGCCTCCTCTGGAATACCACCATCCAAAGCACTTGAAGGTCCTCTGTTTATTAAATAAACAACAGTATTTACAGCATCTACCCAAAACTGTAAGGGAAACCCTGCATGCAATCTCATACACCTTTCACGCTCCATGATCGTTCTGTTCATCCTTTTAGACACACCATTTTCTTGTGGTGTTCCTGGGACTATCTTCTCTCTACTAATCCCATGGTATGAACAGTAACTATCAAACTCCTTGCTGCAATACTCACCTCCATTATCAGATCTGAGACACTTCAACCTTTTTCCTGTCTCATTCTCAACCAAATCCTTCCACTTCTTAAAAGTAGCAAACACATCAGATTTATGTCTAATGCAATAAACCCAAGTTTTCCTAGTTGCATCATCAATAAATGTAACATAATAATGAGAGCCACCAAGAGATTGTACCTGAGCTGGTCCCCATACATCTGTATGCACAAGCTCTAACTTTTTATTCTTCTTCTATTTTCCAACCCTGAGAAATATGACTCTCTTCTGTTTCCCATAAACACAGTTCTCACAGAATTCCAAACTTACCTGCTTCAAATCTGGCAGCAACTTCCTTGAGTGGAGAATCTGCATCCCCTTCTCACTCATGTGGCCAAGCCTATGATGCCAAAATGTTGTATCTGTTCCTATGGAATCTAAAGAGATAGAATGGTCAGTATTATGAGGACATAAATACAACGTACCTACCCTATCTCATTTTTCTATTACCATTGATCATTTAGTGATCTTCCACCACTTTTCACCAAATGTATATAGATAGCTGCCATCTCCCAACTGCCCCGTTGAGATCATATTTCGTTTCATGGAAGGAATATGCCTAACATATTTCAACAGCCAATCAATTCCATTCTTAACTTTTATCTATACCTTACCCATTGCAACAATTTTACATGGCTCATCATCACCCAATAAAACATGTCCAAAATTGCCTAGAACATAATCATGAAAATATTTCCTATGGGGTGTAGCATGACATGAAGCCCCTGAATCTACTACCCAATAATCACTAGTATTATCTAATGCAAGAATCAAAGCATCTTGTAACACATCACCTGTTGCATTCGCTTCCTAGGTAGTTTCATGCTGTCCATCTCCTTTCTTCTTTAGAGATATGTAGTCTTTCTTCAGATGCCCTTTCTTTCCACAGTTTCAGCACTCTATTTTTCCCAGTCTGGACTTGGATCTTCCCTTTTTAGAGTTGTTGTGATTACCTTGGCTCTTTCCTCTCTCCTTTTTTCTTCCCCTACTCTCCATGGTCAACACATTACCTGATGTCTCACCTGTGCTTTTTCTTCACATTTCCTTGCTAAGAATAACACCAATAACATCATCAAATTTCAAGGTGTTTGAACCAGAGACAGAGTTACTTACAGCCATGACCAAGCTAATCCAACTTTCTGGCAACGAACACAAGATTAGAAGATCCCTAACCTCATCATCAAAGTTCACACTTATAGAACTTAGTTGATTTGTAACCATATTAAAATCATTTAAATAATCAGTAACAGATCCTCCTTCAGATATCTTCATATTAAATAAACGCTTCATTAGAATACCTTGTTGGAGGCCGAGGGTTTTTCATACATCTTACCCAATGCGCTCAACAACCCCTCCATTTTCATTTCTTTTGTTATTTTGAAATCCACCGACGAAGCCAGGCTCAGCCATATTGTTCCCAGAGCCTTTCTGTCAAGAACCTCCCATTCTTCGTCCTTCATAGACACCAGTTGTTTTGCTTTTCCTCCCAATGGTAGGAATAGATCTTTCTGATATAGATATTCCTCCATTTGCATCTTCCATAATTGGAATTTTTTGCCATTAAACTTCTCGACCTTAAACTTTCCTTCTTCTGCCATTACTCCCACTCGAACCAAAAACCCTAGCTTCCTGCGGGTTTATCTGCCAACTAGACCTTTGGCTCTGATACCAATTGTTAGAAAAACAGGATCGCGGAGCAATAACAATAAACATAAATGCAAATATAATCACACATACACATTACAAGAGAGACACAGATATATCTTGGTTTACCCAACTTGAGCTACGTCCACTCTGAGTTTCCCAGTCCTTATTATTATTTCATCCAGCAAAGTGAAGGGATACAACCTGCAGCATAGCCGCTGCACTTCTTCTTCACTGTCTCACAGTCTCTCTTCTTGGTCTCAGAGATCTTTACAATGCATAAAACCTAATACATCAACCCTGGACATATTACAATGTCTTTCTTTTATAGGGTAAATACAATGGGAAAATACCATGGGTTACCCAAAACCATGGGCCCGAAAACTGTTGGCGAAAACAGCCCCAAAAACTTTTCTCAGGGGCGCTACTCCCGAACCCCAAGCTTGGGGCATGAGTGTACAGTCCTCTAGGGTGCACAGCTAAGACAATATCATCTATGATATTGGAATATCTGGATCCACAACCAACAAATCTAGTTGTGCCCCAACACTTGCGAAAGTGGGCCCAAAATACACTCAATACTGCTAGTCAAAACATTGGAAATCCTGTCGATCCAAGGAGGTATCGAGTAGACGTTCAAAGAGCAGGTATGGATATTTCATTCTCTGATCCTTTGTTATCTGAAAAATGTTATTTGATTATAGGTTCATATCCTAAATCATATTATCATGCCCACCAAGATCCGAGATGGCAAACCGCCATGGATGAAGAGTATAGTTCTCTTCAAAAGAATGCTACATGGGATCTAGTTTCTCTTCCACCTAGGAGGAAATTAGTCCAATGTAAATGGGTCTACTGCACAAAGGTTGCTACTGATGGCTCAACTTGCAAATACAAATCACGGTTGGTTTCCAAAGGTTTCTCCCAATTCCAAGGAGTGGACTACACTGAGACCATTGCATCGGTTGCAAAGATGGATTCTATTCATCTTGTTTTAGCTATTGCCTCATCCAAGCACTAGGAAGTGCACCATATGGATGTGAAGAGTGCATTTCTCCATGGAGATCTGAAAGAAGAAATATATATGAAATAGCCAGAAGGATATATATCAGATCCAAAGTTAGTATGCAGATTGAGAAAGTCATTATATGGCTTAAAACAGGCCCCAAGAGCTTGGTATGCTAAAATGGACTCATTCCTTCTCTCGCAAAACTTCGAAAGGTGCAAATCAGATCCAAATGTGTACCTACAGAAAACTGAAGTTAATTTGTTGATTATAGTTCTTTATGTTGATGATCTTTTGATAACGGGTAGCACTCTCAGTTCGATTAACAAGTTAAAAGCCACTTTAAATCTAGCTTTTGACATGAGCGATTTGGGCTTGCTAAAACAATTTTTGGGGCTTGAGATTGCACAAAATTTTGATGGGATCACCATATCTCAGAAAAAATACATTTTAGACTTGTTAAACAAGTTCAACATGTCAGAATGTAAGGCAGCCCCCTTCCCATTCCTCTCAGGAATCAATCTTGAGGAGGGAGATTCTACACCGCTTGCAGATTCTACATTGGATCGTCAGTTGATCGGTTCTCTACTTTACTTGACACACTCAAGGCCTTATATATCTTATGCCATGAGTGTTGTATGAAGATATATGAAGTAGCCACATGAGCTCCATTGGTGGGAAACCAGGAGGATCTTACACTATGTGCAGGGTACTCGACACTTTGGCATACACTATGCTGCAGATTGTGAGCTAGATTTGATTGGGTATACAGATTCAGATTGGGCGGGTGATAGTATTGATCGGAATTCCACTTACGGTTATGTTTTCATGATTGGAAATGGTCCTATTTTCTGGTCAAGCAAAAAGCAAGAATCCATTGCATTATCTTCTGCAGAGGTAGAGTATCGAGGAGCAGTCAATGCTTGCATTCAGGAAGTTTGGTTGCAGGGTATTTTGTCAAAGTTTGATATTGGTAGTACTACTTCGATTGTCATTTTTTTTGACAATAAAAGTGCTATCAAGATCTCGACGGATCCAGTTCAAAGACATAGGACCAAGAACATCTAGATCCACATGCACTACATCCGAGAGCTTGTGCATGACCGTACCATTGTTTTGAAATATTTCCCTACCGATGAGCAAATTGCATACATCTTCACCAAGAGCTTCACTGAGAAGAAGTTCTCTTACCTCCGTTCACTATTGGGGGTGAGTTCCATCATGGTGGATACAGATTAGATCCTTCTATGTTCATCTTGAGGGGGGGCTTTCTTCCCATTGGATTTTTCCTCTTTCCTCGCTTAGATTAGTTTCTATCATTTTTTTTATTATTGTATTGGGGTGACCTTTGGTCTCAGTAACCAGGGCCCTATTCAGTTATTATTTTTTACATCATAGTATAGCTTGACGGGGGGTTTTAGGATATCTCATCATTCAGTTATGTACTTTGCATGCATTTTTCATGCATGCATCCCAGTCACCAGTTTGATGCCTCCAACACCTAGTCCCCATTCTGCCAGCACCCGGGAGCTTCTTTCCATACATTTTTAGCCCTACTAGTCAGGAAGGCACCCACTTCTCACCTACCACTTGTTAACACCCAAAAGGTGCTCACTAGCTCATTCCCTTATTCACATGACCCATTTGTCCACTTTTCCACCATTTGAGCCTCTAAAGCCATCAAAAGGTCACCAGAAAGACCACAATACACCTTTTTTCCCCTCAAAATATATATTTTTCTTCAAAAATACACAAAAAACCCTCAAAAAGGGTCCAAAATTCCCAAAAAATATTAAAAGGGAATCAAAATATTCAAAATATTCAAAAAAAATAAAAAGAGGGAAAAAGGTACCTAAACCATGTTGGTCAATACCATTGGTTTCCTCAAAACCATAATGGTATTCCCCATCACCAAAAACTATAAAAAGGTGATAGGGGCTCCTCACTTTCCATCCACATTTCGAGCTTTAAATTTTTTCTTTAGATCTTTGTTTTTTACTTCTTTTTACCATTCCAATTAGCAGATCTGCCATACTATACAGCATATTCATTGCTGCTCTAGCTTTTGGCCCTTTCTGTAGCCTTTAACAGGCTGAAATTTCACTTTTTGGTTTTGTTTTCGGCAACCATTTTTCTGTCTTCGCATCGTGACTTTTCGTCCAACAGTCGCGCGGTTCATCGTGGCCTCGCGGCCTTTTTCTGCGCTGCACATTGCGGCTTCACGGATTTTTTCCGCACTGCACATCGTGGCTTCGCGGCATTTTTCCACGCTCCACATCGCGGCTTCACGGCCTTTTTCCACGCTGCACATCGCGACTGTGCGCATAAAACCCACAATGCACATCGCGGCTTTTGCCCTAAAACCCGCAATGGTGCTATTTTTCGCTCGGCCCAACTTTTAGAAAAATTCTGCTGCATTTTTGCCCATTTAGCCTATTTCGTCTAGCATCATTTTTTCTACAATTTTTTCCAGCATTCTGTTTTAATTATTGCAGCAATAGTGAATCTTTTTTCTATTACATATGCTCAATTAAAATCTTTTTAAAAAAATTCAACAAGTGAAAGAAAGATTTTTAGCACTGTGTTTAGATCATAGATTTCATTTCTTTGCAAATTTTGAACCATATTTCTGATTTGCTCAATAGTTTTTCCCAAGCAAGCACTTAGAAATCCATTTATTTCTTACAATTTTTCCGATATTTGCTTTCCTTTAAAAAATTATTTCACAAACTCCAAAAAAAAAAAAAAAAGTCTTTTATTTTTTGCAAATTGAAATCATCTTGTTTTTAATTTGTTATCAAACGCCCAAGCGACGCAAATTCATTTTCAGTTAAATAATCACACTTGCACCCAATCTGCCACATTTTTAATTAACTAAACCTTAAAATCTACCTAAACTCAACAAACACTTTAACCCCACTTGGGGAACACTTAAAGAATCTTGTAGCTAGGTAGGATTGGGGGGATAGGTGTTCCAATAACACCCCTCAATTATTTACATCTGAGACATAGTGTTTTGACTTTTAGGGTCCCAAAAATCTCTTATTATTTGTTGACACGGTTATACACCAATTTATCGGGAAGGCCTCTCCCTTAGGAGGGTTGAAGTAGCTAGACTAGTTCTGGAAGCCTGAGTGGAAAACCGCTATCCATTCAGTAACCGAAGGATACCTTTCGCAGTTCTCGGTGTACCACCCGTATGGGAGTATAGCGACGATAGAACCAAACTATAGATTCACCCAACCGAACGTGTCATGAACGGGGTATCTTAGTGGCCAATTTTTAGGATTGTCTACCCAGTGTCCCTCCTGGTAGGGGGATATCTAGCCTTTGATTCCACTACTCATATTTTATGACTTGGATTTCATCACCTTGCAAAGGATATGTTTCGTTGAATCATAATACCACTTTTTAGTTAGGCGTTTGCATGTTCTGCTACCCCCCTTGGTCTAGTAAGCACCACTTTTTTTCTAGGAACCGTTTGATTTTTGGTATTCTTACCACTTTTTTTATTCCTCCACTTATTATAGCACAGCTGTTATAAAAAGTGCTTTTGAGGTTGGTTGTTGGCCTGAGAGCCATTTTTTTTCACACTCCCCTCCTGCACACATCGTGGTATTAGGGTCTTCAGTTTTTTATCTCACCACCATCCATTGGCATTTCTAGACATCTCTCACCATTGAGAATTTAAAACGATCCCACCGTTTTCGGGGTGAACCCCCTCAGTTCAGTACACTTGACTCTACACATCATAGACGTAGAGCGTTATCCCTTGACTCCACATGTCACCGGCAGAGAACCCCGTCATCCAATTCTGACGCGCCTCATTTTACATCTAATTCTGAGGCTGAATCCGAACACCCTACCAAGACATCACCAACCAACCCCATGGCTGGATCACAATTTGACCCTCTTTTCACCAATGTTATTGGAGCTGCATCAACAAACCCCGCTACTACCGTGACAACCACGGTAGCCACAACCCCCTTAAGCATGCCTAATATGGGGGCCACCCCCCCTTTAGGCATTCCCAACACAAGACCACCACCTATATTAGGTATGTCCAACATGAGGGTCACCCCTTCTCTCATTACCACTACCCAGATCCCAGGGATTACCGGAACCATTCCTAACCCATCTGCAACCCATGTTGCACTTGGGAGCGCAGGCCCCTCCCACACCACATCGGTTGGAGGAAACATCCCTTTCACACCTAGCATACCCTTAGGGGGCATTGGACCACTCCATAATGCTACCATTAATAGTTATGCCCCAGTGACCATGCCACACCCATCTGCCAGTCTGCCATACATGGCTAGTCTAAACTTACCAAACCTGGCAAGGTTAACTAATGACCCTATTAGACACAACCCTACGTGGCCACCCATGCCCATAAAGCTTCCCTCAGATATCCTAAAATTTGAAGGCAAAGCTGGGGAAGATCCCCAAAACCATATCATGTCGTTTCACCTATGGTGTTATTCAAACTCCATAGTAGATGATTCCATTAGACTAAGACTTTTACAAAGAACTTTCACCCGCTCTGCAGCCAAATGGTACATTGAGCAACCACATGGGACCCATCCCACTTTTACATCCCTCGCATCAATGTTCCTTCAGTTCTTTCAACTACCTGTACGCTATGATGCAGGAGTGGAAATACTTTTGTCTTGTAGACAAAACACTGCTACACACATCACTGATCATATCCATGAGTGGCATAAGTGCCGTAGCCTCTGCAAGATAAAACTTGATGACCAAATCTTTTTGGACTGGTTCCTCAAATCACTCCTCCCCCTCATAGCCAAATATGTAGCTTATGAACGACCCCAGTCAGAAGAATAAGCCGTCTTAAAATCTTAGCAATTTGACCTCATATATGCCCAGTCTAGATATCTACACACTATTTTACCTGACACCCCGCGCGGAGATCCATCCCACCATGACGCACCAGGGGCATCCCATGCCGCCGACGATATTATCAGCTAGGTTATGGTGCAAAACAAACCTTTTACCATGATGAGTGCAAACAATGCCCCGGGCCTTTCTTGGGCTACATCTCATTCTGGAGCAACAACTGCGTATGCTCCAGTAATACACACCCACCACACTCATGGACCCTCATGTCCACCACATTGTTGTGGGTACGCACCATCATCTTATGCGCAACCTCCATATTATAACCAGTAGGCCCATCAGACTCAATTTCAACCACAAGCCCAAGCGGCTTATTATCCTCAACAGGAAACAACTCTTGCTCCAACACTTCCAGCAACTCAAGGTTACCCACAACCGCAACAAACACCAGGTCCACCTCAGAACCCTCCCGCCTACTACCCACCACAACCTGCTCCAAAGCCGACATGACCTCAAAACCCACCTACTGCCCAAGGGCATGTCTACGCACAGTAAAACTAACCTCCAAACCAGAACAACCAGCGTAACCAAGGAGGTCAACAAAATCGCGGAAGAGGGCATAACCGCAGAAACAACCAACAACACAACCAAGGTGCACCACCACCTAATCCTCCAAACAATAATAACGCTGCACCCCCCAACCAAAATCCTTACCGTCCACCGAAACATAATAAAAATAATAACATGAGAACAAACCATCCATGTTCCATATGTGGAGTCTACGGCCATTACACACATAATTGTCCCCATTTAGATAGAGCCCGTCAACTCTGGACCGACGACGCCCAATGACAAGGACATGCTGCATAGCCAGCACCTCCTCCTCAGCAACAACCCATGATATTGCAAAATCCCTTACCAAACCAAGGCACGGTAAACACTTGTCCAAATGATCCCCCTCAAGGATCTGCTACGCCACAACAGTAAATTACCTACGTAGCCACTGATTACCAACATGCAGAGTCCAACACTCACCATTTGCTAATGATGTCATCAAATGATGTCAATCTTCAAACCCGTCGAAATCAATACGGCTCATCCCTTGAGACCACACCTACCGACCCATCGTCGAGTTCTCTCCCAACCAATCAACCACTTCGCATACCCAATATGCCCATGGAAGGGGGTCCAAAAGCACCTTGTTTCCCTTTGAGATGAATTAACAATAACCCGAACGCTCATGTAGCTTCCAACTATAACATTGTAGAGGATTTAGCTCAGTCCCCCGCTGCTATGTCCGCTCTCCAAATCCTAAAAAATTGTCCTGCATAGAGAAAATTATTGTTATCTGCCATTGGGGCTATAGACCCTAACGACTCTAACATGATGGCTTTCGACTTAGAACAAGCTGAACCTCGCCTGCCTTCATCTCTAGCTTTTCAAGTTTCCGTCTCCATTCGCAACCTCGTCGTTCATCGATGCATAATCGATGAAGGGGCCTCTACCTGCGTTATGTCGAATTTTGTATGGCAAAAACTTGGATCGCCAATGCTACAACCGTCCACTACCACATTACGAGCTTACAATGGCCGTGCAGCTCAACCTCAACGTTTGTTAGTGAACGTACCCATACAGCTTGGGGGCAAATTGGTTCTCATAGATATAGAGGTCATTAACGCCCAACTTGATTACAATCTCCTTCTGGGACGAAGCTACATGTATAAAATGAAAGACGTCGCTTCTTTAATTTTCCGCATCATGATTTTCTCCCATGAAGGACACGTAGTCAAAATCGACCAGATTACATACTATGATCCCAATGCCCCCACAGCACCAGAAAATGTTCTTCCCATGACCAAACAACCCGTTCTCAGTGCACCAACATCATTTGTCTCATGAGTCGGCCCCAGGATATATTTAGATACTCGCATGACCAGCACTTTCCCGTCAATCCCACCTCCTCTCTAGGTAACTAAAGTATCTGATTTGTGCACCTTATCGCACAATGAACAACAACATCCTCAACAACCTCAACCACCGCCACAAGCACCCATCGTGTCTATTCATATCGGAACAACACCGATTCACACAATCCCATTCTTGTTTCTGTTTTCAGAAGTTGTCAGCATGCTAGTAATGGCTACACTCAACCTTCCAGGTTTAACGTTAGGATTACCGGTATGGTACTTACCTGCACCAACCCCCCCTTCGACTCCAACCATTGTTTTACAACCGGTACAACCCATAAATATGTCGAATCATCCACCACCCTGCATACCCAACCCCCAAAACTGCCCCCCACCTACTATTTTGATACAACAAAGCCGATCAATTCCCATAGGGGGCACTACATCAACATCTGGTCATGTCCCCCTCACCCCCGCCACACTAGGGGAAGAGGTCCACCAACCTACAACATTGCACCTATAACTCGCACCCCCCCAGTGACTCCCAAATTAGCTAAAAATCCCCCAACCCGCGTGCTCCCTAAGTGCTCCTTGTGCGACGATATAGGCCACGCTATCCATCTATGTCCACAACTACCAGAACTTCAAGAACACATGAACATGTTGGATGATGACACCAATGTTCCAGTTGTCAAACTAGAACTCCCCCCTCAACCTCGTGATAAATCATTGCGCACAAACCACCCTTGTGCAATATGCGGAATCTATGGCCATTATTCACATCACTGCCCCGATCTCCCAGATTACAAAGCAGCACTATACGAGATGAATAATGCTAACCTAGAGATATCCCCACCACTTACTGAAGAAATACTCCCCCCAGAATCTTCCCATTCAGAAGAAATCAATACTATTTATATGATTTCAACTACCTATAAACCCGAGCCAGTTAATTTGTGGTCCCACTACTTTCATAGTGATGAGGAAATTCTAGAAACACTCACCAGACCGGACTACCCTTGAGATGATATGCACCATCGATCATACTTCCTCCCTGAGGCATCTACGTCCACCGCGGAAAACCAACTATCTGTTGAATCCAAGGACTTCTTACCAACTAAGGTCAATTGGTTCAAAGATCCAATACCAGCTCCAGAATCCTTCGAAGAAGGAAACATGGCTAACATTTCACCCATTATAAAAATCGACATCTCCACCACCCCTGGAAAACCCGAGCTTATCTCTTTAGGTGCATCTTGCACTAAAAAAGAAACCCAAGATTATAAGAAACTCTTCCAAGATTTTCGAGATGTCTTTGCCTGGTCTTGATCCTACTATTGTGGAACATCACATAGACACTTGGCCCAACATATCACCAGTCCGCCAAAAACAACGTCCCATACACCCATCCAAACTTCTAGCCGTCAAAGCCGAAGTCGAGAAGCTTCGAGCAGCAGGCTTCATATACCCAATTGCATACACCACATGGGTTTCAAATCCTATACCAGTTAATAAAAATGTTGGCACCATCCGCGTTTGTACTGACTTCCGAGACCTCAACCTTGCTTGTCCCAAAGACAACTTCCCCACACCATTTATTGACCAACTAATCGATGAGTGTGCAGGGCATGAGGTACTTTCTTTTATGGATGGTTTCTCTGGATATAACCAAATTAAAATCTGTAAAGAAGATCAATACAAGACCGCTTTTACAACCCCATGGGGCACCTTCACCTATCGCGTTATGCCTTTCAGTCTTAAGAATGCGGGAGCCACTTTCCAACGTGCCATGACTTATTGCTTTCATGATCTGCATAAAATCATCAAAGTTTATCTAGATGACCTCACTACCCGATCTCAGAAACGATCTGACCATTTAGAAGATCTTCGACAAGTTTTCTTGCGTTGCCGCAAATACAAAATCCGCTTGAACCTGATTAAATGTGTATTTTGCGTTACAGTAGGCCGCCTGCTAGGGTTTGTCATTTCAGAAAAAGGGATCACCATTGACCCTCTAAAAGTTCAATCCATAGTGGACCTCCCCTCACCACGTACATTAAGACAACTTCAAAGCCTCCAGGGGAAATCCAACTTCCTTCGTCGTTTTGTCCCAGATTATGCCACCACAGTACATGGTTTCCTCCGTTTGCTACGTCTTCATACCCGCTTTGTATGGTACGACCAAGCAAAAGGAGCCTTCACAGACCTGAAGAAAGCACTTACAAGTGCCCCATTGATTTCTCCACCAGATTTCACAAAAGACTTTACCCTTTACATTTCAGCGTCAGATTACGCCGTTTCCGGAGTACTCGTCCAAGAAGACTCCGCTCGCCAAGAGCATGTCATTTACTATGTGAGCCAGACCTTGTTAGGCCCACCACTCCACTACCCACATGAAGAGAAAATGGCCCTCGCCGTCGTCTTTTCAGTACAAAATCTGTGACATTACATTCTCCTCAGCCACACCACGGTTGTGGCCAATTCCAATCCAATGGTCTATCTCTTGAATCATCACCTTCTACAAGGCCTTGTTGCCAAATGGGTGATTATCTTATAAGAATATGACCTAACTTTTAAAACCCCAAAGAGCACCAAAGAATTAACACTCTCTCAACTCATTACGGACTTACCATCATCGTCGCCATCACCAACTATCCATATTGATATTATCGACGAGCATTTGTTCATCATCTCGTCAAACGACCCTTGGCATGGCGACATTTTGGTATACCTCCACACATAGAAGTTTCGACCCAACATCGACCGTGATGGACGTCTTCGCATCCATCACCATGCCCCCCATTATCTCCTCTTGGGTGATGTCCTCTATCGACGTGGCGTTGACACAATCTTACGACGATGCCTTTCCCAAGACGAAGCAGAACAAGTCCTTAACGACTGTCATAGCGGTGCCTGCGGCGGCCATTTTTCAGGAATGGCCACCGCCCAAAAGGTAATCTGCGCAGGTTATTTTTGGCCATCACTATTCACTGATTGTATCACTACAATCAAACACTACCAAAACTTCCAGCTCTTTGCCCCAAAGGCAAACCCCCCACCCCTTCATCCGGTCATCATCGTTGGACCATTTTTCAAATGGGCCATCAACTTCATGGATTGCAATCCCACATCAGCCGGTGGTCACAAACACATTATTGTGGCTGTTGATTACGTTACCAAATGGGCGGAATTCATGCCTACTTACAATTGCAAAGCCGACATTGCAGCCCGTTTTTTCCTCAACCATGTTATTGCTCATTTCAGAGTACCAAAACAACTCGCCTCAAACCACAGCTCTCACTTTGAAGACTCCGTTTGGAGATAATTGTACACACTCCTTAAGTTTGAACACCATTTCTCCTCCGCCTACTACCCTCAAGGGAACAGCCAAGTCGAAGCTATTAACAAAATTTTGAAAGCCATCCTCCAACGCACCGTCGACAAACATAAATCCAATTGGCATCACATGATTTTTTCCACATTATGGGCTTATCGCACGTCGACCAAGACCGCCACTAGATTTACCCCATTCCATTTAGTTCATGGCATGGAATCTATCCTCCCCATTGAATGCCAAATACCAACATTACAAATTTTCGTAGAACTTCTCCCCGATACATCACTGATTGAAGAACGCTTACTTCTTTTATAGTAGGCCGATGAAGATCGCTGCGCAACTCTCCAAACAATCGAAGCCGCAAAGAACAGATCTGAACTTCATTACGATAAACATGTTCACCCACGAGCATTTAGTGAAGGCGACATGGTACTTGCCTATGATCAAGCTCATGAAAAAACGGGAAAAGGAAAGTTTGTGTCCATGTGGCAAGGCCCATATATTATACACACCTGCCTCGGATAGGGGGCATATATTATGACCGACTCAGAAGGAAACCCCTACGCAACCCACGTAATGGGTTGTACCTAAAGCGATTTTACCCATAGAAAATCTGATGGACACCACAGTCCACAATTGTACAGTCTTATTTTCTTTTTCTTTTCTTTTTTCTTTTTTTTTTACAAAAAATACAAAAACCTAAAAATTTGTTTTTTCCTACATGACCACAGATGGATCTTGTTCCACTTTGCTACGTTGGCTTCGCTGATGGTGCAATCCGTTGGTCTCCCAACCTCGCCTCCACGGCTTGGGTAATATATTCCCCTTCACATGAGTTGATCCACATCGACGGAGTGTACATAGGTGCCGCCACAAACAACCAAGCTGAGTACGACGCCGTGACCGGTCTCCTAGCCATTGCTCTCCAAATGAGCATAAGTCACCTTAGAATCTTCTTGGACTCCCAGCTCCTTATTTCCCAGCTCAACAATATTTACCAAGTATGCGATCCCTGTCTATTCAGAAAATTCATGTGCACTAAACAAATGATTCCACAGTTTGAGTCCATTTCATTCACACATGTCCCAAGGAATCTCAACAGTATAGCAGACCATATGGCAAACAACATTCTAGATTGGCACACCAATCAAACCATGTAGAAAAAACAAAAATTTGCATCCACGTGCATAACATGTGCCTCCAAGGGCATGCAAACACAAACATACACCAAATATATATGACATTCCTCCACGGTCTACACAAGATATATGTGACAAGCCTCCATGGGCATATACAAAAAATTAAAATGTTGCATCCACATGCATAACATGTGCCTCCACGGGCATACAAAAATCAAACATGCCTCCACGGGAAAACAAATAGACAAGATGTGCATCCACGTGCATACACGAATATACCAAAACATATATATATATCATCATAATAGTCACCATGTCATATGTACAAAAAAGATACATCCCCATATACAAAAATACATAGCCGTACAAAAAAGGTACATCCCCATATGCTCATCAGCATTTGGGGGCAAATATATGATCACCTAGTCATCATGATCCCCAGGATCCTTTGGCTCCTCCTCCACTGGCTCCTCCGGATCCTCCTAGTCCCGAGCCCTCCTCTCGTCCATCACAACTGCTACTCTGAGCAGGATAGACCGCCACTCATGAGGAGCATCGAAACAATGCTCAATAGTGGGTCGTTCCAAGTCCCTCCAGCCCTCCTCTGGGGATCCCACTAGAATCCCCTCCAAAGTCTCTTGTATGCCCTCCAGGGCATCGTCTCGAGGATGCACAACTCCTCGAACACAAGGAGGTGACACCGCTACAGGTGGCGGTACCACCACCATCGCCCGTCCCCGACGACCCACATGATCAGCTGGTGGCCTCAGACCAATATCTGCACAATCACACAATTGAACAAAGCCAATATCATATAAAAATATCTAGCTATACTCATAACGAAAAACATCTAAATATGATGTAATAGAGAACCAATGACATACCGTCTAAACCCCAGGCTTGTCCCTGAACCCAAGGCATCTCCGGATCTCCTCGGAAATCCATGCCAGCATATGGATAATCATCAATACGCAGGGGTATCTGCTCCCACTGCTCATACATATCCACCGAAAAGAAACGCCGGATACCACCACCACCCCGGGGCATCATCTCCCCCCACCGCACCATCCGCAGCTTACTCAACAACCCATCCTAAACTGGCACACGCAGCCGCAAGGTCGGTACTCACTCAAAGAAAAAACAACAGAAGAAGGAGGTATATCTAAACTCCCCCCCCCCCCTCCCGACTGACCTTGTCCAGATCTCGTCGAACACAGGCCAAAAACATCTGACCCCATGCGAAGTAGGTCCCTCTCAACACATGATCAACCATCATCGTTTTCCCCCAGACAAACGATGTGGCGCCTGGGAACCCAACACACACAGAACATAAGCCCCTACCGCCCGCATCTCCCACTCCCTTAAAGACGTCAAACTCAGTGCATTGTTCTGCGCAATAGCTCCAGGAACACAAAATCTCTCCAAGAGATCCTCAATGTCCAACCCCACAGGAATCCTCGGCTGGAGCTCCCCTATCTCCCCCAAACGAGGCAGGCCAGTAAGGAAATAAACATTAGACAAGGTGATCTCCAGACGCTCACCCCCCACCACAAATGCACCCTCCACCGAAACCCAAAAATCCACCAATTTGTTCAGCAGATCTCTGACTGAACGCATAAGTGGAACTTGAGCGAACTTTAGGATCCCGCCATCAGCCAAGGCCTCCCGGACACCCGGGTCATCCCGAATCCGACCCATCAACTCCTCATCTATCTCTCTCTCCCACCACGATATTAGCGGCCTCCTCAGCATCCTGCCAAAAAACAAAGAAAAAATTTTAGAAACAAAATTTTTTTCCAAAAAATCCCATCTCAACTTTTGGGCTATTAGCCACGATGATCATCATGACTTGTTCATCAAAAGTCGCGATGATCATCGCGGGTATCAGCCCCACAGTCGCGATAAACATCGCGACTATCTGCCCCAAACCCGCGATGCACATCGCGGGTATCAAGCCCATACCAGCGATGCACATCACGGGTATCAAGCCCATACCCACGATGTTCATCGCGGAAAAAGAGTCGAAACCCACGATATTCCACGTTGGAATGCCAAAGTGGAATTTCACGGCCTTCGGGGGCCCACCGCTAACTACAAAGGAAATAACTTGAAAGGCTAATGCACATAAGCTTACCTGAAACTCGCAGAACGAAAATCCAATTGTCGAATCTCCCACAAATCAAGAAAATGCTCTAACCCACTCAATTGCTCTGTGAAACTCGCACGTAACAATGACACATGTCACATTGGGCCCACACACTATTTATAGAGATCTGACCATTTTTCAATCAACAATTTCGGTATCATACGACGTCCATTTTTCCAACCATTGGCACCATTGGAATCAGCACAGCGAGAACTTAATGATAGTCCACTCCTTTTCCCGATTCCACCAGGTACATTTTATGGGCATTTTTCCCATGCCCCTCGTCGCCTCGATTTGCGTGCCACATCGACCGCCGTCCATTTTTTACGAGTCTTATATCGCCGGATTCAATTTTCCATGCTCATGACGATGCTGGAGATCATTTCTTGCTCTCACCTCCAGATTTTTCGGGCATTTTTTCCCATGCCCCTCGTCGCCTCGATTTGCGTGCCACATCGGTCGTTGTCCATTTTTTACGAGTTTTATATCGCCGGATTTAGTTTTCCACGCTCGTGATGATCCTTGAGATCATTTTTCACTCTCATGCCTAGATTTTTTGGGCATTTTTTACATGCCCCCTCATTGCCTCAATGTGCGTGCCACATCGACCTTCATCTATTTTTTACGAGTCTTATATTGCCGGATTCAATTTTTCGTGCTCGTGACGATGCTTGAGATCATTCCTCACTATCACCAATACATTTTTGTTCGGTATAATTTTATCCATTTTTCGGGCCAAGTAATTCCTTTACGAAAAAGGCACTTAGGGAGTTTCTGTTAAGCTCTTTTCTGACTCCTAAAACAATGAAAAGATCGCTAAGCAACCTTACTTCCTTTCATGCTCGCTAAAATTATTTGAAAGGGAGTCTACATGGTATAAGTTTACCCCTTTTCCGGACCTTGTAGACTAATTACGAAAAGGAATACTCTAGTCACATCGGCTAGAAGAGTTCTCCATTTGCATCATTTTATGCTTTTTCGGGACTTGGATACTAACTTACAAAAAAGAACACAAATGGAGTCTACTTACCGCTTTCAGACTCTCTAAAATTGAAATCAACCACGAGCAATCACCGTCTTCAGTTCATATAAATTCACAGGACGGTACTCCACCACCACTCTAGAGTCTTCTTATCATTTTCAGACTCCTTAAAAATGAAAGCACTTACGAGCATGAACAGTCCTGGGCTCATATAAATCCACAGGATAGTACCATTTCAAAGCACACTTTTATCCCTTCTTGGAGCTCATTAAAACTACGAAGGACCCAATGGTGCTTCTCGGTGCCACAACAGATCATGTCTACCATATGGCAGCTTTCCCACTTTGGTCGCCTTTGTTCAGAGTATTCTGTAGTGTGTCACCCCGATACTCCCCCTACAGCATCCATCAGCTGGACCCCCCCAGATCACTCAAGTCTGCAATACATACCCCTAATCTATGATTCCCACACCTAAAAAATCAGTTCCCTATGTTGCCAGGTCAACCATGTCATCATGCTCTGAACAAAGGAAGTTTGAGTCCACCCACTCTATGAACCCATTCATTCCCTATCCCTACAGTATGTCAGTCCTATCAGTTGTGCACCTCGCGCTCCTACCAAGGAAACATCATTGCCTTGGTAGTTGTTGGTCTCCCTCTGTCGATACCAACCAAATATATTCCATAGGATAGACCTAGAGGTCCCTGTGCCTTGGACTCATCACCATTTATGATGAGTGCCTATGGATCATTTCGAAAGTAGTCCTCAGTGCCTCTCCAAATGATTACTTCTCACATGCTCAACTTCAACACCTTGATCGCATTGTTGAGACTCGTATAGGGTATCGGTCCTTTCAGTTATTTGTTGAATACCCCAGATATCATTTGACTCTACCACATATGAGAGTCTAATTAAGGATACAACCAGTTACATTTTCCTATGGATATCCAGGTTGCGTTTACCGACAGTTTTCAGATGTACCCCGCTTTTGTACTCCCTCGAGTATACAGTTACATATAACTCCTCAGAGTTGACTCAAATTTATTGAGTCCCTACTGATGTTGGACACCTTCAGTTTCAGCAAGTCATCAACCCTTCTAATACCTTTTTCAGAACGGTTGTTGCCTTTTTCCAGTGTATCAGTTTCTCAGATCAGTCATGGTAAAACCATGAGTATGTCCCAGCATTGTGTCCCCTATGGACCATTATGATGTACCAGCAGATTTTTATGTATTTCTTCAGGCCCCCCTTCGTGGGCCTAATTGTTATGTATATGTCTTGATACGAGCATGGGTATGCCCGCCTCGTCCATAGTCAGAGATTATTCCTCATTCATTTTGAGGCCATGTAATATTTTTTTCTTTTTGCAGCTTCCAAGGGGCCGTTGTTCCAGTCTCCAATCGGTCCCTTCTCTTCTCCAAACCCTAGGAAAATCACAAAAGAACTATGATGGCTATCGGTCATACGATGAGCTCCTGCCCTCACACATCAGGGGACAATCTGTTAACACCCAAAAAGTGCTCACTAGCTCTTTCCCTTATTCACATGACCCATTTGTCCACTTTTCCACCATTTGAGCCTCTAAAGCCATCAAAAGGTCACCAGAAAGACCACAATACACCTTTTTTCCCCTCAAAATATATATTTTTCCTCAAAAATACACTAAAAACCCTCAAAAAGGGTCCAAAATTCTCAATAAATATTAAAAGGGAATAAAAATATTCAAAATATTCAAAAAAAGGAAAAAGAGGGAAAAAGGTACCTAAACCATGTTGGTCAATACCATTGGTTTCCTCAAAACCATAATAGTATTCCCCATCACCAAAAACTATAAAAAGGTGATAGGGGCTCCTCACTTTCCATCCACATTTCATCCTATCCTTATGCTGCCAAATTCCTTTTGAGAGCCATTCCCTCCCATTTCAAGTTTGAAGAATCCCATTGAAGCACTGGAGAAGAAAAGACCATTGGACCTGGAGCTTCTCAATTTTGGAGCTACTCAACAATCATCATCCTCACCATTTGAGGTAATACAAAAACAAATTCTTTTAAATTCCTTGTCTTATTTGCTTATTGTTTCTCACACATGTTAATGTTAGATTAGATTCAGTTTATTGTTATTTGCTTTTTATTCGAGACTGTTATTACAAGTTAATAGGTGCATCCTTGCACATGCTTGGTTGAAAAACCAAGCAACACCACTTGAGAAAGGCGCCCTTCTTCACCTACCACTCAGTTCACTTCAGTTAGCTAGTTGTCTTTCCTTGATTTAAGGCTAGATTGACTCGTAACTGCTTGTATCACTCCGTTGGACCTCTAGTGAGACTAGACTGCCTATTCTGACTCCAGTTAGCTCCTCGTGCGCCCTCCACTGAGCCTCCTTCATTCAGTTAGTGCCTACATGTGCCAGTTACACCTACCACACTCAATTAGACTCAGTTTGACACCTGGTTGACTGTTACTTGTGCATTGATGACTCCACTGATCTAATGATGAGGACTCCTAGTTGGAGCCAAGATACACCATGCATGATATTCGAATGACCTCCTTGGCTAATTTGAATTGCTCAGCCATAATTACTGTACTGTATTGTATTCTACTATTCTGAGTTCAATAGAGCACTGCTGCAACCCTTTTGCACAGTTTTACACATATTTTATGAGTTTCATCTTGTAATTGATTTACTTGTTCATTAGATCTGTTGTGCTTTAATTTCACAAATGATGTACTATATGAAGTGACCATTTACCAAATATTGTGTGGTTGCATACCTATATGGCATACTTATATTTGGTAGAACATGGAAAGAGCATCTTAGGCATATTCAGTGAGTGTTGAACACCCTATAGAAACATAAGTTATATGTCACATAACTTCAATATATGGGATACATCATAAATGATTGTGGCATGCATGTGGATCCAACTAATATCCAATTCGGTGGGAATTAGTTAAACCTAAAGACACTAATAGAGGTTCACAATATATTGGGCCTCTCCAACTTTCACCACATGTTCATGTTGGGGTTCTCTTAGTATCGCATGGCCTCTTGGCCTAGTAACCAAAAGTTGAGCTAAGACCAAGTTTATAGGGACATTGTACAATAGGAAGCATTTGAGGTGTTGAAGTTTCTTCTCTACATAATGCCAATCCTAATTCTATCATATCTACAACAATGGTTCAAAATCGATACATGCACATAATGTTATGTCGACAATGCAATTCTCACACAACATAGACATGCAATAGCCTATCATGATGAGATACTATGTTGTGTGTGTGTGTTAGGCATATGGCCTATCCATTTCATCATCATGTATGCTATAAGTTTTAAATGTATAATTTAATTAATCAATTCCTCTATCATATTATCCCATTATGACAAGACCATACATGACTCTTATTTGTAGACTATAATATAATAAATGGAATATAGTCTTGAAGAGATTGATCATACTAACAATGACAAAATAAAGATTGAAAAACAATCGAACTCTAAGGATTTAGTGCAATTATAATTCTACATTTACCAAAATTGAATATCTTATATCATTGCAAAATTCCTTGAGAAATTATAAAATAAAACAATCACAAGAAATGCAATTAAAATGCAAATGTGCCTTGCAAAACCAATCTTTGGAAAACCATCCATGAAATGGCTCTTTTTAAGCTTTAAATTAATCTCAAGGATATATTCAAATTTCAAGGGAATTGATGAGAAAAATACCATATTTAACCATGACTCTAATGGCATAATATGCAACTTGGTAATTCTAAAAAATAACAAGAGAACATTCTTGTTTTTTCCTTGCTGGTTATTATAGCACTAATTGGCACTTTGGTGACCCTAATGGCACCCTAATTATCCTAATGGCATAAAAGTGTTCCCAATGGCATCAAAATGCCCCTAATCAATCTCCAGATGTCCCTAATGTCATTTGAGTAGTCCCTAATAGTTTCTAAAGGCCATGAATTATACATCAAAGTCCTTAATAATCGATGATCCCACCTCAAGACATGCTACCAAATCAATCTAGAACAATTTTCACCAAACAAAAGATGGATTTGAGGGAACACGCACCTTGTTGTGGATCAGTTCCTGTGTGCACAGTCCTTTACTTCAAGAAAGGAGCGTGTACCTTGAAAAATGCACAAAAATATATAGAAATGTTGAAATTCACGAAAGTGAACGATTGAAACAATAGTTTCTTAGTTGTAACTCTTCGAAACCGCCCTCCAACTATCTCAACTATGCCCAATAATGATAAATAAGAAATTCATGGAAGAGATGGGAATCCAACACTCATATTATGGTTATGCTAGAAGAATTAGTTCTAATTCCCTGAATTTGTATGCCCTTTCCCCACTCAGGAACCCTTGTTTATGATATTTCATCATCTCTTTATCATGGAGGTCTCAATTTGTGATTGGATTCCATATTGTGTTCAAGAGGAGTATTGAAGGCTTGGGAATATCAAGGAAATAGTGTCTCTAGATCATAGGGACCCATACAAAAATTTTGGAAAGTGTCAGCAACAAGATCAGGTGATATGTACTTGTTGTTATTTATTCTTTATTCATCAATAGAGATATCTCATCTCCCCCCCATCAATTCAATGTTTCATGATTATTTATTGTTTATTCTTATTGGTAAAAAGGGATTAGTCTTCTTGATAAGCTAATTAGGATTGATTGATGTTAAAGTTGATCTACAATTTGATTCATGCTTTTGTTTTTCCATAGGATTTGAGAAGGGTTTGTCTTTATCGTGTGTAGGTTCCAAGATTAATCGAGTGGATTGCATTGAAATTCGTGCATGGGAGGAAGTTATAGGACAAGCTACAAGATCCAGGTGCCTCATCCTACATCTTTCTTGGTTGATTGTTCCTTTTCTTTGCTTATTTGGTTGATTTCATGAATATCAATCAATGTTCCTAAGGGATTTTGGTTAATTGTCTCTCCAATTTCTCTATGATAGTCAACCCTAACTATTTTGGGGTTTTCCCCTAAACACAAGTGTATTTTTCCTTAGATTGTGTATTCTTCACCTTGTTGGAATGAAATCAATCCAGTAAGAATTATATTTTCTCACCCAAATTGTTTTGCAAATCTCTAGTCCATCTCTGACTCTACAATCTCTACTACCCCTCTTTATCCAACAATATTGACTTCTTTTTTTATTCATTGTTGTTTGTTATGAGGAGCATTCCACCTCTTTACGATGAGAGGAACCAATAAAAAGAAAAAAAACATAACTCCTTCTCCCCATTGTAGCATGTTCCCCATAGCTTCCCATTTCCCAAGACGTTTATGTTCCCATGTTTGGAATCTCTACCATCACCACACGTCAACCAGTATTTCCTCGAATCGTGGGTGTTTTCTCTATCAAAGAAACCACCCTAGGGTGCTAGGAAACAGGGATCCAAAACACAAATATACACACTCAGGTGGATGCCACATCAAATTAGAAACCCCTTTTCATTATGGGGTGAAAACATGAAATTGTGTAACACTTTTCCTTATTTTTTACAAAGAAAACAATGAAATGTTTTGTTTCAACTTCAACCCTTTCAAAGTCGCATTTTCTGTGATTGTTTCACTTTGAAGTAAAAACAAGATTTGTAGAAAATTGTCTTACCTCTATACTCATTTATTTTAAAATATTTATGAACATACAACAGGGTAATGTGTTGTATATTAACTACATATACTTTAAAATTTTATGTGAGAATAATGAGTGACATACGTGGGCATCTAGATTTTTAAATATGGCTATTCAATTTAGGGGGAAATGTGTGTGTGTGTGTGTGTGTGTGAGCGCGCACGCGCTCACAATATACACAAATTGCACTAGTGCTTAGACTATATTTTTTTTATTTAAGTATTATTTTTATTTCCGTTGCAAGATTATTTTTTATTATTTATCAAAATAGAGTAAAACAAAAAAAGTGTTGTATCGACACATTTTTGTAGGCACCAATTTTGTTTTGTGATCACTACCAAGCAAAATAAAAATACACTTTTGAAAAGGATAGTGTGAGGAAATGCACTAGTATTTTTTCTATTTGTTCGGTATTGTGGTTTTAATACATATGGAATTTTTATATCAAGTAATTTTGATTACAGTAAAATTCTTCAATGATAAAGTCTAGAAAAAAAAAAGTAGTCATTTTTATTGAAAATATACAGATCTGATATCATTAGAAACTTGATTCAAAGATTAATCCATTAGTATGAAATCTGATAGACTATCTTCCAAACTTACAAGGAGTTTCCCTTGTTGAAGCTGCAATTTTTTGAAAAATGCTGTAGAATTTGTTGTTTTGGTTGACCAAAAACTCTCGACCAAGAAAATATTTCAACTAAAAGTTTTAAAAACTCTTGGCCATTAAAATAGTTCGACCAAGAGTTTTTAAACTCTAGGATGAGAGTTTTATAAACACTTAGTCAATATTTTTTCCACCAATACTATAATCGTATTGTCCTAAAACTTGCAAACTCTCAACCTATAGTTTTGTTGACTTTTTATGTGGCCTCATCACACCTCCCTCACCATGCCTGACTCCAAAATGTGTTACTCGTCTTAGATTTTTCAACCTAGTATGTTAACAATAGGCATAAGCAACTTACATGTCGCAATGTACAAAATGTCTTCAATAGCAGCTGTTTTCTATGGCAACATACAACTTCATCACTTTTTGTTGTTTGTGGGAATTTTTTGCAACCTAAGTTTTGAGGTATTCATCTACCACCCTTAGCCATGGTCCTTTGTTTTTATTTTCGAGAGCCTTATTCTATATTATTGGTTCCCTAAACATCTTCCAAAGCATGTTTCTCCACATGTACCTTAATCCTATACCAATCCATCAACAAACCATTTCATTTTATTCATGATACTCTTTCAAATCAGATACCCCACCTACAACAAGGAGCTATAGTGCATTGTCTGTGGCCATCTATAATGAAAAAAAATATACTTCAGGAAAGGAAACAATCATCCACACCAACCATGGGCCTCTAAAATTTATGCAAATGCACGACAAGTTGTGAAAAAACTTCCATCAAAATTGATCCACATACTTTCAACAATTCCACCTAAACATCAAGTACAAGAAGGAATGTACCAATCACATTGTAAACTGCCTTAGTCAACCCTCAGTTATAGCACTATTGATGGGTTGGAATGACCCTGGTCAACAGTAGGGGTTCTCCCTAACAAAATGTCCCAATTAGACCTCAACCCATTTAGACTGAGGAACCCTTCTGGATACTGGACTTGAAACCATTAATGATTTTGGTTTTTATTGGTTGTAGCCCGATCCATCGTTATAATTTTATAATTAAAGGATGAAATGCATCTAATATAAAATTCATAATGCAAGCATTCGAACATGGTAACAACTATAAGAAATAAGCACAAAACCATACATGTGCATTTTAAGGCCCCTAAAATAGTTCGCCGGGGATAAAGACAGGAATATGGAGAAAATGAATGTAGAATCATTAACAATTCTGCACCCAGGGATTCTAACAAAAAATTTCAGAAAACATAAATAAGAGTGCATCAACCACATGTAAGAACAATACACAGTGGGTGATACATTCCTACACAATTCCAATGCATAAAAAATGCATCAGAATAGTCCTGTGATGCACCTGCAACAATTAATTAATAAAAATATGCGAAATAGCAGAAATGACAGAACTCATAATCACTTTTATATTGATCACGGGCCACTTCGAGGGGGAAACCTCCTATGAGCAAGATCAATACAAATAACTTCACGGTGCCTTCATAGGTCTCAACACACACTTATCTACTAAGTCTAGGCGCCAATACTATGGGTCAAAACCATGGACCACTACAAACTATGGATCAACAATACTACGGGCGACTTACAAAGCATATGCGCCAACAACAATAACATAAACTATTGATCAGCAAATACTATGGGATGACTTACAAATCTTATGCGTCCAACAACAATATACTAACAAAGTAAAGACATGGGTTCCTAACATCCCCTCCCCCTTAAAAAATGCTTTGTCCTCAAAGCTTTAGATGTGGAAATTGTTGTTGAATCTGAAGGAGTGGTTCCCATGTAGGATCCTCTGGTTGCATGCCGTGCCACTGAATTAAGACCTTTGTGATAGAGCGAGAGTGAAGCTGACAAGTGTGCCGATTAAGGATGGCCTCCGGCTCCAAAAGGATGGATCCTTCATTATCCAGTTCGGGTAAAATCATTTGTCCACTGATGTTGGTGCCAAGAACTTTCTTCAGACAAGAGACATGAAAGACTAGATGAATGCGGGAAGAAGGAGGAAGTTCCAATTTATAAGCAACGGACCCAATCTTCTGAAGAATCCGATATGGCCCATAGAACTTTGGAACGAGCTTATGACGCCCTTTGAGTTTCAGGGAGGACTGCTTGTACGGCTGGAGACGAAGAAAAACCATATCGGCGACTTGAAAAGTGCGCTCAGAACGGTGCTGATCAGCTTGTTGCTTCATGCGATTTCTTGCCATGTGAAGATTGTCCCGCAAAATGCGAAGAATCTGATCACGGTTTCGAAGCACCATGTCAACTTCCTGAACTAGTGAACTGGTGGGGGTGTATGGAAGAAGAACTGTAGGTGCCTGACCATAGACTGCTTCATATGGGGTCATTTTAGAGGCAGTGTGGTAATAGGTATTGTACCACCATTCAGCGAGAGGGAGCCACTTTGCCCACTGATGTTGTTGTTCAGAGGTGAAGCAATGAAGATAAGTTTCCAAGCATTTATTGATAATTTCAGTCTGACCATCTGTTTGTGGGTGATACCCTGAACTCATCTTCAGTTTGGTGCCAATGTGGCAAAATAGTTCAGTCCAAAAATGACTGGTGAAAGTCGCATCACGATCCGAGACAATGGAAGAAGGGATGCCATGAAGACGAAATATCTGGTCCCGGAAAATTTGAGCGACTGAAGAGGCTGTATAGGGATGGCTGAGAGCACAAAAATGACTATACTTGGAGAGGCGATCAACCAAAACGAGAATCACTGTCTTCCCACAAGATTTAGGGAGCCCTTCAATGAAATCCATAGAAATATCTGTCCAAATCCGTGTAGGTATGGGCAAGGGTTCGAGCAATCCTGGAAGGAGTGTTGTTTCACCCTTATTGCGCTGGCAGGTATCACATTCAGCCACCATCTGTTGAATTGTCCTTTTCATGCCCTGCCAAAAGAAGTTACACTGTGCCCGTTCATACGTTTTGAGGAACCCAGAGTGCCCTGCCGATGGAGAAGCATGGAGTTCATAGAAGACAGCCTGTTGAAGATCTGTGCTCTGGGGAAGCACCAGACGACCCTTGTATCTCAGAGAAACACCATCCCAAGAGTAATGTCATATAGCAGAAGGGTTGTTGGTCAAGCGTTGGATGATTTGAGATAAGGAAGAGTCATTGACATAACACTGTTGAACAGATTGCAACCAATTTGGAACAGGCATAGAAATAGCTGAAAGAGAACCTTGGGCATCAAATGTGCGAGAAAGAGCATCTGCCACAATATTGTCTTTACCCTTCTTGTAAGTGATCTCATAGTCATAACCCATGAGTTTGCTAACCCATTTCTGTTGTGTCGGGGAGGAGACATGTTGTTCCAAGAAATATTTCAGACTCTGGTGATCCATCTTGATGCAGAAATGATTCCCTAATAGGTATGGGTGCCACTTCTGTACTGCATGCAAAATAGCCATCATTTCCTTCTCATAGGTAGAGCCAGCTAAATTCTTACCTAAAAGGGCTTTGCTAGTGAACGCAATGGGGTGTTCATCTTGAAGGAGAACAGCACCAAGTCCATTGCCACAAGCATCACTCTCAATAGTGAAGGGCTTGGAAAAATCGGGCATAGCTAGAACAGGTGTAGTACACATAGCTTGTTTTAGTTTGTCAAATGCACACTGAGCAGCATGTGTCCATGTAAAAGCATCATTTTTCAATAGAGAAGTTAATGGAGCTGCAATGTTCCCATAATCCTTGACAAACTTGCGGTAGTAGCCAGTCAACCCCAAAAAACCTCGAAGGCTCTTGAGTGTCTGAGGATGTGACCAATTGTTCATGGAATCGATTTTGGCAGGATCCACGCAAACCCCTTGTGCTGAGATAATGTGCCCGAGATACTCAACTTTCTTCTGTCCAAAAACACATTTAGACTGCTTGGCATGGAGATGATGGTCAGAGAAAAGTTGCATGACAAGATCCAGATGCTGGAGATGTTCATCCCATGTTTTACTGTAGATGAGGATATCATCAAAGAATACCAGAATGAATTTCCGCAAGTAGGGTCGAAATATTTTATTCATTAATGCCTGGAATGTGGAAGGAGCATTAGTGAGGCCAAAGGGCATGACCAAAAACTCATAATGGCCATCATGTGTGCGGAAAGATGTTTTAGGGATATCATCCTCATGAACCCGAATTTGATGATACCCAGAACGAAGATCCAACTTGGAGAAAAAGTGAGCCCCATGAAGCTCATCAACAACAGGAATTGGAAACTTATCCTTGATGGTGAGGTGATTAAGTGCTCAGAAGTCAATGTAGAGGTGCCATGACCCAAATTTTTTGCGGAGAAGAATAACTGGAGAAGAAAAGGAACTAGTGCTTGGGCGAATAATACCTTGCTTTAATAAGTCCCGAACGAGCATTTCAATCTCCGTTTTTTGGTGAAATGGGTAGCGATAGGGCCTGATGTTGGGAGGAACGCTGCCAGGAAGGAGTTGAATATGATGGTCTTCTGGCCTGGAAGGTGGAAATCCCACTGGTTCAGCAAAAACACCTGTATATCGATCCAGAATTTGTTGTAGAGCCAAAGGGGTAGTGGAGACCGCTAAAGTTTGCATCTGAATGGAATGGAGCTGAGCGATGACACCATGTGAATTCTTCTTGAGGAGTTTTTCCATGCGATGTGAACTGATGATGCTGAGAGAACCTGGTTTTAATCCTGTCAAGGTGTGCTTTTGGCCATTGAGGGAAAACTGCATCCAAAGTTCAGCAAAATCCCATAAGATAGGACCAAGTGTGCATAGCCATTGAATGTCCAAAACCACATCACATCTGCCTAAGGTCAAGGCAAACATGTCAGAGCGCAAGGTATAATATCCCATAGAGATACGCACATTTCGACACTTCCCCTTGCAAGGTAAGGTGCCCCCATTGGCAACCATGACTTCAAAGTTGGAGCAAGGATGGATAAAACAATCAGCTTGTTTGGCGATCCGAGGGTCAATGAAATTATGAGTGCTACAAGAATCAATGAGTATTGTAAGAGGAAGCTTCTTAAAGTAACCCCTGACCTGCATTGTTTGGGGGGTGGTGATTCCAGCTAAAGCATGGAGAGATATCTCTGGCTGGTCATCTTAAGACGGAGGGTCAATAGGCGGTTCCTGATTGTCGACCGGAGCGTCTAGTGTTTCTGGATCTTCGTCACCAATTTCAGAGGCAAGCAGAGAATCCACATCCAAGAGATAGAGCTTTTGTTGAACACATCTATGTCCCTGAGTGAATTTCTCATCACAATTATAGCAAAGCCCCTTTTCTCTGTGTGCTTGCAGCTCTGTTTCAGACAAACGCTTGATAGGAGTTGGTCGAGGAGCCTGCGGTATAGGTGGTCGTTGAGAACCCATATTTCGGAAGGGAACAAAAGTGGGCTTGGAGCGTTGTTGGGCTGCAATCTTGTCGTCTTCCAACTTAGCCAACCCTAGGGCTTCCATCATTGTGTTGGGACAGAACATTTTGACCTCAGAGCGGATGGCATCCTTTAGACCACTGATAAAACAACTCTAGTAAAAGTCATCAGACAATCCTTCGGTGTGGTTGGCTAGATTCTCAAATTCGGTTTGATACTCTCTCACAGTGCCAATTTGGCGAAGTTTAGTGAGGGCTCCTGTGAAGTCATCAAAAGCACTAGGACCAAATCATTGCAAAAGGAGCTGGAAAAAGTCTAGCCATTTGGGCTCTGGTTGAGCCTTGATGTACCAACGGTACCATTGAAGAGCTTCCTGTTCCAAATGAAAGGATGCTAGCAGAACTTTGTTGACATCAAAAGTATTATGCAGACTGAAATACTGTTATGCACGATAGATCCATCAAGTTGGATCGGTACCATTGAAGCGAGGAAAATCAAGCTTCGGACCACGAAAATTGTTGGAAGAAGAGAACCCATTGTCTGATGAAGACTCGGTTTGTCGTTTGTTGTTCATAGCTGAATGTTCAAGATGGAGGCTGAGAAATTTTTCATCCAGATCCTGGAGTTTGGCTTGAATGGATGCAAGTGCATCCTCCATGGTTTTTGCTCCTGCACGGGTGACATCACAACCATGAGTTTTTTTTTCGGTTGACTGGGTAGGAAAACAAAAACAGAAACTACTTCAGTAAAGGAAAATCTGGACTTGGGAAAAAATCTAAAGGTTAATTGGGGTTTGACTAGGTTTTGGACACTGCCGAATAGACAGGGAAGCAAAAATGAGGATTTCATAAGTGGGGTGAAAGAATGGGAAATTTTGGTAGAGGGGAACAAAGAAGAAGAATTCAGAAAGGAACTCTGTGGTAAAATTTGAAGGTGATTGGGTGAAATATGAGGAAGTTAGGGCAAACCCTAAAAATAGACAAATGTGGGATTTCGGGCTTTGGAAAGGGGAATTGGGGATAGGGTCCTCAGGAATGAAATATGCAGAATGGGATGACAGGGATTCCCCAAAAATTTCAAGGGAAACAGAGTGAAAACAAGGGAGATATGGAGAAAAAATTGAAATTTTTTTTTTTTTCAGACTGGAGCGGCTACGGCTCGGAAGGGATCTGAAACGGCGCTGAATGGATTGAAAATGGCTAGATCTGGAATGGCTTGCAAAATGGATCTAAACGACTGGATCTAAAATGGCGCAGCAACGATCGACAATAGTTCAGCTGAAAATAGATATGGACCCCAAGTATGTGCGGCTTCCTAACAGTTCAAGGGTTTCACTCGGCCACCAATGATATCTGATGGCTTGCGTATTGGGGCAGTACCCCTCACTCCACTGTTCAGGTAAAACTGATAACCGCTTTGCCACAAACGACAGCTCTTGGTTTACCTCACGAGTGGGAACTAGTCAATCAGGTAGGGGTCATTGCCCTTTTCGCTGGCAAGTCCTCTCAGTGGGCCAGCTACTTCGGGGTTCCTGTGGTACTCCTCACAATGAGTTTTAGGGATTATTCCCAAGTACTTCCCACAGTTAAGCGGATAGGGATTATTCCCAAATCCGAACCTGCAACAGATGCGAAAAAAAAAATTTGCCAAAAATTTCACCCAGCGAGCCCAAGAAAGTGCTCTGATACCATATGTGATGCACCTGCAACAATTAATTAATAAAAATATGTGAAATAGCAGAAATGACAGAACTCAGAATCACTTTTATATTGATCACAGGCCACTTCGAGGGGGAAACCTCCTATGAGCAAGCTCAATACAAATAACTTCACGGTGCCTTCATAGGTCTCAACATACACTTATATACTAAGTCTAGGCGCCAATACTATGGGTCAAAACCATGGGCCACTACAAAATATGGATCAACAATACTGCGGGTGACTTACAAAGCATATGCGCCAACAACAATAACGTAAACTATTGATCAACAAATACTACGGGACGACTTACAAAGCATATGCGTCCAACAACAATATACTAACAAAGTAAAGACATGGGTTCCTAACAAGTCCACAACAATGAGCACACATTAATCAAACCTTCCTGGAAAATGACTTGGCCAAAAGAGGCTTCTACTCATTAATAGTTCAACCATAGTACATTAAAAAGTTAAAGATCCAAAATCCCTCTTCATTTGAACCCCTTCTATTTAACCTTTCTCCTCAGAAGCTGAATGGTATCCTTGAGTAATTGTCTGATTGTTTCCTCATCTTGATCCTTGAGTTTCCCTTTTGTCTTTTTTGGCTATTCAACTTCCCTTCTTGGAATTTTCACGAGATATATTAAATGTAAAATCCACATTTAATAATTAAAGTGGATATGGGACATTTAGTCATGTGTTCATGTAAAACATTTCCCCACACAACCACATAATCCTAAACAATGTTCCTTTCATAATAATTTTCATTTATGTGTACCATGTAAGTTTTAGGTCAAACTGATCCTTCTGGCCAGTAATGATGTGGTCTTCTTTTGTTTTAAAATTTATGAACTATCTGGTAGGTAATCTAAAAAAATTATAACCACGAGGTTGTAAATCTTGTCAATACCTTTCCAATGGTATAAAGAATGCTCAAAATGGAGGTCCCAGTCAAAATTTATGACCAAAATACGAAAGTGACAATTCGTTGTGTTGCTTTTATCGCATGTTGGAACATTAAGCATTATTGCACATCGGAGCATTAATCATGATCGGGCATCAGGAATTTAAGTTTTATTGCACATCAAGGAATTAGGAATTATTGGAGCAATGTTCCTTATCGTACATTAGAGCATTAGGAGTTATCGCATGTCAGGGACTTAGGAGTTATCATACATCGAGGACTTGGCGGTTATTGGAGCGATGTGACTTATCACACATCGGAGCATTAGAAGTTATCATACGTTGAGGACATTGGAGTTATTGGAACGATATGCCTTATAGAACATCGGAGTATTGGGAGTTATCAGATTTCGGAGACTTGGGATTTATTGCACATTGGGGACTTAGGAGTTATTGGAGTTTTGTGCCTTATCGCATATCGGGGAATTAAAAGTTATTGCACATTGGGGACTTAGGAGTTATTGGTGCGATGTGCCTTTTCCACTTCATCAGTGCCTTAACTTTCAATTTGGTGAATTCCTATCAATGCCTTAAATTATATCTTCATGATGGCTCATTTAGCTTCAATTAAGGACTCAAAATTTTACTTCGTGATGAATCCAACTTTCTAAGTGACAAGAACCAACTACTTGGTTGAAAGAGAAATAATTAGAAAAAAATTTGTACCTTTGGAGATCGGATTTGAACTATGTCAGTTGCATTGGGTAATGGGTTCATGACGAGGCAAATATTATAGTTGGTTTGGTTTGCTAGTGAAAATTCACTTTGGCTTTAATGGAAGTCTATGCCCCATACTTGTGACTGCTTCACTTAAATTCAGTTATGTCAACTCCCATGTCATCTATGTTAGGTAATTTTTCCATCTATTGACTGGAATTGGCACCATCCATAAATAACTAAGAGATTTTAATTCATAAGCCAAGCTAGTGGACCCATGAATGCATTTCATGTTAGAAAAATAGGATCGCAAAGCAATAACAATAAACAATATACAAATATAAATCACATCAACAAAATACAAGAGAGACACCAATATACATGGCTCACCCAATCTGGGCTATGTCCACAGTTATACCATCCAGCAAAATGAAGGGATACAACCCGCAACACATATGTTGCAATTTCATCTTCACTCTCTCATGGTCTCTCTTACACAATCATAGAGATATTTACAATGCTACAATACACAGTCATATTACAATGCCTTCCTTTTAAAGAGGGATTATCATAGGAAAATACCACAGGATACCCAATACCATGGGCCCGTAAATAACCCATTATTGACCAAGTCATGACTATGAAATTACAACATTTTACAAGGCAATTTTTCCAAAATTTTCACTACGAGGGCACTTCCCATGAACCCCCACCAAGGAGATCCTAAAATGTAGTCCCCCCCCCCCCCCCCCCCCCGAACCCCCATGGAGACTATATTGGGGGGTAAATCCCCCCCAAACCCCCCGGTCATGGGTTGGGATCCAGACACGACTAAAACATGACCTCTGAATAAGGAATATTAGGATCCACAACCAACAATCTCCCACTTAGAGACTGATCACAAAAACTCCACCGCTACTGCATTTGCTGGACTATGCTCCTGTTGGGCGATGGAATTTTCCCTATTTTACACTATATTTTCCCCACTTTTAATCCCTTATTGCATTCCCATGACCTTGTATTAATGCTTATTAATCCATTTTTATGCTTATTTGCGGGATTTATACCTAAGATGGTTTCCATTTTCATTTCGTTAGTATTTCATGTGAATTATGATTAAACATTGAAAAAATAACATATTTTGCACTTATCTTTGAAACATGGATGATATTGATGACTTTTGCAGAACCAGCTCTAGGCCAGTTGCTGCTACTCCGGGATATTTTCCGCAACTCATATGGTTGAAGATCAACAAAGTGCCTACTTGATATTTTTTATTAAGTCATTACCATTGTCGTTACTCATGTTGTTATTGTTGTTGCTACTCCACAAAGCCACCATGGAGTAATATATTCATTAGGGGTGATGGATTTTTATAAATCCATTATTTTTGTTCGTATATGTCTCAAATTATGATGTTAAATTATTTGAAGATAAAAGGGACAAGTTGGTGGTGGATGAGAGTGCATATTTAGTTTATTTACAAAGGTTTGAAGACCTCCATGTAATATATGATGGACCCAACAAGTTAAATACTATTAGGGGTCACTTAGAATGCGTTTTGGGCATGTTATGATGACTCAAATCTCTAAATTCGAATTTGAATTCAAAGGCATCCTAAATAGAATGGAGGTTAGCAAAGGATTTGGGATTAGATTTGAGTTGATTTTGAGATCCAAATTATTATTAATTTGTTGAGTATATTTTGGATCTTCATGAGGATATTTTGGATCTTCATTTATTATTTGTTATGCAAAACTTATGTATAAATAAGAGCTCCTTCCCCATTCCAAGGGGAGGACTCTTAGAGAAACAAGTCCAATTTATGATGGAATAATAATTATATTTGTTTCAATCTATTTTGTAATTTAAATTGTAGTATTTAATTTCTTTCTCTTTTGTTAATGTAGATTGTAATTCTTAGTTTCTCTAATTTGTAATTAGACTAACTTCTTCTCATTGCTTAGCATAGGATGTATTTTACTTTGATTTATTTATTTATGTAGATGTAATTTTAATTCAAGTTTCTTTATTTATGCAAGTGTGTTAGATTCGTAGATTAGCATGGTTGCAACCATAGTGTGCAAGTGTGAGTATGATTTACTTTCTACAAGTGTGATTTACATTCTCTCAAGTGTGTTTTACTTTTATGCAAGTGTGAGTGTGTTTTATTTCTACAAGTGTGTTTTATGCAAGAGTATTCAATCAACGCGTGATGGTAAGGGGTCATAACAGCTACTTGAGTGGAGACTCCTCATGTTCTCCCTGCCAACTGTGAAGATTGATTTTCATCTTTCTTTTCTGTAAGAGTGAATTAGTTTATTTTACTGCAATGCATGTTATATTACCAATGCTAGAAAAGGAAATTGCGGCCTGCATAGATTTTGCATGATAAACTTGAAATAAACAGGCGTTACCCTGGATTGATAATTTATGTTGTGAATTGATTGTTTTAATAAGCAATTAATCCGCACAATATTTTGGCGTCGTTGCCGAGGAGGTCATCGAAGGCGCAAAAGTACAAAATAGCATTGGTCTTAGTTGCATTTCAAGGCAGATGTTTTCCTGATCCTGAGGTGCCAAGGAATTAAGACGTAGTGCAGAGCTATGCATCGTTCGATAGACTGTAACGAGCTCGGCCTCATAAGGGTTAGGGCATGTAGATTGCTTGATTACTTTACTTTTCAGTTGATTGAATTTGCTTTCAATGATGTTTTTCTTTCTTTTCATTTAAATTTCATTTCATTTTTAGTGCATCGTTCCTCTCAGTGGTGCAGTAAGAGCCACCCACATTACTAATCTCTCTTTTGCAGGAAGTTGGTAAGATGGAGGAAGCATTGGTGAATGAATATCTCGATAGAGGAGGAGCCATGAGGATACATAAGACTTCAAGATTGAGACACATGACCATCACGGTAAGTGGTTGTATTTCATTTTCATATGATATTTTAGATTATTTTGAATTTAAAATAATACAACCAATAAACTACACAAGTTTTATTTCAAAAATCATATCATTTTTTAAGAGTTACAGTAGTTCCTGCAACACGCTGCCTAAATAATTCTAGGTTATAAATGCTTGAAATTTTGATATGTGGATTTAATTTATTGGAATTTATATTATTATAGAAATCCACAACCATTTGTATCATTGTTTGGAAGCTATGTGTTGTTTATTGCATTCTGTGTCATTTTGGCTTGTTGAAATTCGTTGAAACACAGTCAGGACAATCCTATTTTGAGGGACCATTTGGGATTAGTTTTAAAACCTATTTCTTCATAATATATCCATTTGAATCTAGTTTCCAATCCAATTTGAATTTTTCAATTTGAGTATGAAACGAAAAAGATATGGTCCAAATACTGACTGGAGTTAGAGTAGGCAGCTCAAAAACAAGGTTGGGACAGTCACATTTTGGGAGACCTAATGGGTGAATTTTCAAAAACTGTTTCTAATGCATATTCTCCTATGAATATAGTTTACAACACAAATTGAATCATTCAATTTAGATATCGTACGAGGGAGATATGGCCAAAATACTAACTGACTATCTTAAATCGGCACTCTGGAAACTCTGCTTTATCGGTTGTTCATTGGCATATTTGACCCATCATTTCTTTTTGTAGTAAAAATATGTTTCTATTGGATATACATATATGAATATACTTTCATATACAATTGGAATCGCATCAATATTTCCTTAAACGAAAACTTTGTACTCAAAATAGTGACTGTTGGTCTAGGTTGGAACTCATAAGTAATACTAGGATGCAGATTGTTACTCAAAATATATGACATACCATCTCATGGAATTTATAAAACATGTTTCTACTGGAAGTATCCCTATGAATAAAATTTCATTTGGATTTGGAATCACTCAAATTGGACACAGAACGAACAATTTATGATCAAAACACTGATGGGTAGTCTGGCTGGCCACCGCTTTCCAACAGGTATAAAGTGATATTTGTTTCATTCATTTTTATTTGGATTTGTTTTGTACATGCTACTTGTTGTTTTTTGTGTATATCTTGGATTAAGAGAGCATGTACACCTATATTCTTCCATGATCTCATGTTTTATTGCAAGCAAGTGCTGATTTGTTGTAGGTCCTCAGAAGATTGAAGAAGATCAATACATGTACGAGTGGTTCTTGAAGACAAAATTTCATGCCATATGGGCATACTCTTGAGATATTCAAGATTCAATATGTTCTAGTTGTTGCCTACATAGAAGAAGAATTTTTCTCGGATTGAGCACACAACAAACAAATAATTGATGTGTGAACCATATGAAGACCAATGTTTCAGAAGTCAAGTCCCATTGTTACATCACCATCCCACAACTACCAAACATTCCTTCAAGAAGACAGCATGATTGTCATGCTCATTCACCAATAATATGGTATGCATATGCATTTGATTCTTCCCATTTCAATATATATGCATGTTGAAAGTATCATTTGCTTATTTGGTTGTCTTTCAAAGCCAAGACCTTCACTAGAATATCATTCATATAACCACTACATTCAGATCAATTTTATCCTTCACTCCTCCACTTCCATGTCTTCCTGCTCCACACACCTCTAACCCACACCATAAATATATCTTGTCTCACTTACAATGCCAAGTTTCCTCATTTCCAAATAAAAGTTGATAGTGAAAACCTGTCTTAGGCGCCATTAGACCTTGGAATGCTTGAAAACTAGCTTGTTGGCGGGTATTCCTTGGGAATAATAAAATTATGACTGTGAAAACCATATGGGCGCAGTCAGACAAATCTTGTTTGAAAACCAGCTTGCTAGCGGACAAGGTTTGCAAATAAAGTAAGAAATAAGTAATTCTGTCCAAGTTGCTCTCTGAATAAATATTTCCAAGTTCCTCTCTGAATAAGGTTTCAAGATTCATTGCTACATCATAAGAATGTTCCAGATCTACATTGGGCTACATGTTCCAAGCTCCACATTGTTCTTTCTTGCAAATTTTGACATCATCATGGACATATCAGATCTATTGCCTCTCAAATGTTGCTACATATAAGAAGGATTTCACAGGTGGGTGCAGGTATGTTTGTTTTTCCTTTATTTAATCACAGTTCATTGAATGGTATGGTTTTGTATTTGGAAAATCACTTGGGTATTTTTCCATACTTCCTTCTTATTTGCTGAATTTCCAAGGGTAGTAAAAGCCTCAGTTTGGGGGGGAACACTCTCATCCATCATTACTCTTCCACATCCCTCACCATTCTTTTCCAATCCAAACCTTCATCATTCCATCTCTACTTCCCAATATGAAACTATTATGACATCCCCTAAACACCCAAGCATGAAGAGGATGCTGTTGCATAAGCCCTATTGTTTGAACACAAGAACCAACAATAGGAAGTCTTATTGTTGTCACACAAGAACCATTAGTGGGAAAAAAGGGAAGAGGCATTGTTGTTGCTCCACAAGAACCAACAGAAGTGAAGAAGAAGTCTTTCTGCTATCACACAAGAACCAACAGTAAGAAAGGAGATATGCACACGCCAAAGACCGCTATTGAAAGAGAGGAATAGGATGGCCACGAGAACCTACCATAGAATAAATTATTGTAGAATCCATTCCAATAAATGATAAGCAACGGATGCAAGACAAAGGTACGAAATTTCATTTATATGGTTTACATTTTCAGAAGTTGTTATTACTGGGATTTATTGAGAGCCACATTCTATATGGTGTATGGATTTTCCTCCATTTTACACATAAGGTAAAATAATTTGATGGGTTGGCACACTTATGGTTCATCAGAAATACGCTACATTCAGTGAAGCATTCAAATATATTTTTATAGCCTCTTGATTCATGGCCCTATTGTATGAAACATCATGGTTACTTGCTTCCACAAATGGAAAACACAATCGACCTTGTAGCAGCATTTGAGCATCTTGGGAACATGATTTTGGGTGTGTTTGATCTCTGTTTTTGTTGTCATCTCAAACAATGGTCCTCATTTCATTCTTATGGAAACAACAATAATGATGACATAGTTGCATATGTATTCATTATTTAATCAGCAAGTTACAAACTGTGTCTACAGTAGTAGGGTATCCATCAATTAAGTCATCTACAATTCAGATCAGCTCCAAATGAGTATACTTAGCTCACATTTGTTTATTTTGAAGGCAACTCTCAGGTATGAAGACAATGGGGCAATAATTTCAAAAATCATTGGGTTAGTTGCAACAGTTCAACTTCTTATTCCAAATTTCTTTCAGCAACATAATATGGACAACAAGCTTCAAGGGGAATATTTGTTAAAAAGGCTATCTATTTGTGGGTTCAATTTACTACTTTTTGCAACCATTTTTATTATGAGAAGCTTGAGATACTTATAATCGTTGCAATGAGAATGAGACTTAATGACATATTGCACATGGATATCATTGGTCATTTGTCAAGGTTGACATAATTTCTGAAATGAGTTTGATTGTTGTGGAATGTGCAAAAGAATGCTTGGCCTCTTGTTTAAAAAAATTCAACAAATAGTCATGTAGCATTGGCATGGCTTTGATGTTCAATAAAATATGGCTGCCTCTATTTGCAATCCTAAAGGAAGCTTTCATAAGATGTTTTCAACCTGATTTGGGTATTTTTGTTGCGCAACAAGCACATGTTGCCATATAACATGGTATGAGAAACAAAGGTATGTGATTTGCTACTCCCATGCTATGAAAATAAATTTGATCATTTTATTGTTGCATTCAGCTGCTCTGATTCATCCCTTTTACATACCTTCATATGTCATTTCATGCTCATCTTTTTGTGGATTCAGTTGGTGTGCCAAGTGTTGGAGATCATTGGTAATAATAACAAGTGTTTTTCTTTTAAAAATAACAAAGAGACCATATGAAGAATTGATTACACACTTGGGTTGAAGTTGATTTTAATTGCATGAGGACATGCTCTATCTTCAGTTTGGGGGAGTAGTTGTTGTCATTCTTTGTCGATTTCATGGCCAATAAATGTTTGGTAATTTATTGGGGATGCTCAGAATAACGTTTTCCATCAAGTTCACATTTTATTTCTCATTTGTCCACATTTTTAATACAAAAATGCAGAAATTGAACTGAAGATATATTGCAAATGGTAAACTGGTTTTTCATGAAATTTTGAGGAGTGAATCATTATGGTAAAAAGAACAAACTTGGCAATTTTCAGCACAAACAATGCATGGTTTTCAAGAAAATGGACATCATCACCTACAACCATTTTGCATTTTTCTCTAAATCCGTTATGTGGGTTTCTATGAATATTGATGTGGAGATGCATGGGACTAATAAAAACTTGATTGGAAAAATTCAGCCAAACCCAGTTTGTAGTTTGTGAGAAATTGGTTCAAGAAGGTTGTTGAAACAACTACTGATACACCTGCAAAATTTCTTGATACAGACCTGTAATGGATTATTTGCTTATATATTGAGATTGGTAAGTTGGTTTGATGTGGTTTTTTGTATGGTGAAGCATGTGATTAGTGGAAATATTCCTACAAAATTTCAACAAAATGCACTTTGTACTTTGTGAGAAAATGTGGTGTTTCAGCAGTGTTTTAACAGTGTTTCAGCATCACTTGAGAACTGATTTTAGAAGTCAGTTGGCTATGAAAACTAAGGATATGATTGCTATGATGATCTACATGACCTTGTATTGAGAACTAATTACTTTTGGTGTTCTTGATTTGATAATGATGACATGTTTTAAGATTGTCATTTCATGAAAAGTGCAACAACCATTGTTTTTGAAGAGATTTCAAGGTTCTTTTGGGCACTATTGTCTTTTATCAGTATTATCAGTTGGACAAGCATAGAAGTGTTACAGAAATGGTTTTGGGTTAGTGTTCATTGAAAAATGGGATCCCTTGCATCTTGGTTGATACAAAATTATAGGATTGCATGAGTACATGCAACATATTCAGTTTGGGAGTGATGTTGGGCCATGGAATTGTCCTTATTTTACACTATATTTTCCCCACTTTTAATCCCTTATTGCATTCCCATGACCTTGTATTAATGTTTATTAATCCATTTTTATGCTTATATGCGGGATTTATACCCAAGGTGGTTTCCATTTGCATTTCGTTAATATTTCATGTGAATTATGATTAAACATTGGAAAAATAACATATTTTGACTTATCTTTGAAACATGGATGAGTTTGATGACTTTTGCAGAACCAACTCTAGGCCAGTTGTTGTTACTCCAGGATATTTTCCGCAAATCATATGGTTGAAGATCAACAAAAGTGGATACTTATATTTTTTATTAAGTCATTACCATTGTCGTTACTCATGTTGTTAATGTTGTTGCTACTCCACAAAGCCACCATGGAGGAACATATTTATTAGGGGTGATGGATTTTTATAAATCCATTATTTAAGTTCTTATATGTCTCAAATTATGATGTTAAATTATTTGAAGATAAAAGGGACAAGTTGATGGTGGATGAGAGTGCATATTTAGTTTATTTACAAAGATTTGAAGACCTCCATGTAATATATGATGGACCCAACAAGTTAAATACTATTAGGGGTTACTTAGGATGATTTTTGGACATGTTATGATGACTCACATCTCTAAATTCGAATTTGACTTCAAAGGCATCCTAAATAGAATGGAGGTTAGCAAAGGATTTGGGATTAGATTTGAGTTGATTTTGAGATCCAAATTATTAGTAATTTGTTGAAGATATTTTGGATCTTCATGAGGATATTTTGGATCTTTATTTATTATTTGTTATGCAAATCTCGTGTATAAATAAAAGCTATTTCTTCATTCCAAGGGGGAGAACTCTTGTAGCAAAAAGTCCAATTAATGATGGAATAAGAATTATATTTCTTTCAATCTCTTTTGTAATTTAGATTGTAGTATTTAATTTCTTTCTCTTTTGTTAATGTAAATTGTAATTCTTAGTTTCTCTAATTTGTAATTAGACTAACTTCTTATTATTGCTTAGCATAGGATGTATTTTACTTTGATTTATTTATTTATGTATATGTAATTTTAATTCAAGTTTCTTTATTTATGCAAGTGTGTTAAATTCGTAGATTAGCATAGTTGCAACCATAGTGTGCAAGTGTGAGTGTGATTTACTTTCTGCAAGTGTGATTTACTTTTCTGCAAGTGTGACTGTGTTTTATTTTTGCAAGTGTGTTTTATGCAAGAGTGTTCAATCAACATGTGATGGTAAGGGGTCATAGCAGCGATTTGAGTGGAGACTCCTCATGTTCTCTCTGCCAACTATGAAGATTGATTTTCATCTTTTTTTTCTGTAAGAGTGAATTGGTTTATTTTACTGCAATGCAGGTTATATTACCAATGCTAGAAAAGGAAATCGTGGCATGCATAGATTTTGCATGATAACCTTGAAATAAATAGGCGTTACCCTGGATTGATAATTTATGCTGTGAATTGATCGTTTAATAAGCAATTAATCCGCCCAACAGCTCCAACCTTAGAACTAGCAAATTTATCATCTTCACCTTCATTCTTGAAGGCCAACTGAAACTTAGCGGGAACTCAGTTTCTCTCTGGTTACCACCTTTTTCAAATGGTACTTGAGTTGTATATCTTTAGACTTAGAATGGAAGGCTAAGTTCTTTTCAAGATGAATGGCACTCTCACTGTCATTGTACAAATTGCTATTCTCCTACTTCTTACCAAATTCCTTGTCATGTCCCCTCAACAGTGAACATCGGATCAAGATCCTAACCCAACCAATCCCTTGGGTTGAGGAGACAACTTCAGTATCATGGGGTTAAATTTTGTATTCCGGGCATTTAATTAATTTGGAGTGTGCATTTAATTTTATCCAAAGTTTGTTATGCACTTGGAATATTTATTTATGGTGCATTTAATATTTTTATGTTGAATAAATAAAGATAATGCTCCACTAGGGTGCATTATTGGATAAGGTTGACTGAGAAGAGACTTGAGGAAGAATTTAAGAAGAAAGCACATAAATCTAGAAAATCATGAAAAATGAAAGAAAGGTGGAGCAAATCAGGAAAAGCGGCACAAAAGCAGAAAGCAGGAAAATCAGAAAAGAAGGAATCTTCGGAAAATACAAAAGAAAAAAAAAAGAGCTAAAGCAGAAAGTGGAAAAGCAAACAAAAAAGGTAAAATGAGGAAAGCAAAGCAAAAAAGGAAAAGGTAGGAAAGCTAGCTTTCCTTTTCCACTCAAGGAGGGTGCATTAGCTTAGTAGACTTGCTCCTCAAGTCACCCACTCTCTATAAATGAACCATTGCGCACCACATTCACATATTTTCTAAGTTTGGTGTTTTGATTGAGAGCAATTGTGCCTCAGAGACTTGGGAGATGTGCCCATATTCCAAGATGGGAGATGTGCCACTGCTTCCTGTGAGAGGATGATGGTATTCATCCATTATCACTGATTTTATTTGCAGGTCCTGTAGCTGATCAAGTTGAATTTGAAGTTCAAAATAATAATCATTCAGTTCATGGTTCGAATCTCCAAGCTTCTTATGGATTTCTAGAGCTAGATTCTTGAGTAGAATAAGAGAGGTGTTTCTATAATGTTTTGAGAGTCCTATTGGTCCATATCTGATGTAATGATAGTAAATGTAAACCTATGATATCATTCATGTCAATTAAAATTACAGAATTCTGAATTATTATCATATTTATCCACCCTCTCTAGATTTGCATAGAAATTGACTAGTTTTCATACTATGCTAAATAAATGAATGAGTAGAGGTCCAAATGAGTTTCTTTATGTTCCTGATGTTAATTAACATGTTATTTGACCCAATCCATGTCTTAGTTTAAGAATTCGTGATCCTTCTCTACCTGTTTGGAAGCTCCTGAATTTCACTAGTTGTGCAATCCTGAAATGCAATTTTGCTTGTATCTTTGTAAAAATTTCTCAGAAATTCCTCAAACTTGCTGGAGCGACCTAAGAATGTATATTGAATGATATTTAATTTTATTTAACCTCTCTGAGTTAGAAACACCCATCCATAGCTTCCAGTCAAATTTTAGATCCATACTAGTCTGCATATGTTGAGGGGACTAGGAGCGTTGGAGTAGATTTAAGCCTTCCTGATCTTGAAACATCAATGTTCTCATTACTTTTTGAATAGGTATCAACATTTATCAGAGCCTACCTTCCATCCAGATCTTTTGATCTTGTCCACCCTCAGTCAAACTAGCTTCCATAAATATTGTTTTAATTGATTGTGTAAATAAGAGAGTTTTTGTATCACTAATCATAGTTGGTACATTACATTGGTATCAGAGCATTGTCCTATGAACCTGCTCTTAACATATTTCTATGATTCCAAGAAGAAGGATCCTATGTCAGAGGAAGAAGAGGGAGAAGAGATAAATTATACTGAAGGAAAGTTGCAAGGAGAATAAGACATGTCTCACAATGAAGAGAAAGAGGAGTTCAAACTCTTTGTTCAAGGCATGATGAAGGGGTTGCAAGACATCTCCCTCAATATTGTTCAGTCTGGAAAATAGACTAGAGAGTTCGTAGCTCGGCAGCTAGGAATCAAGAATGGAGTGGGGGGCAGTAATGGTACTCCACATGGTGAAAGGAAGGTGAGTGGTGGCCATATTTTCTCAAAGAATGGGCCTCACAATCTCCCCGATGAATTCAAGACGGAATCTCAACCTCACTCTAGGCCTACTATGCCTAATTTTACTGAAGATCCAAGAGAAGAACCTGAGGTTCGAAATGGAGGTCTTGCTTCATGGGAGGACAAATATGTTGAGTACCTTACATTGAATGAAGAATGCAGAAGTGATTTACCATTCAAAGACTTTTGTGATCTGCAGTACAAGACCAACCCAAGAGGAGGCTTCCGGATGAAAAATCAAAACTATGAGCTCATAAATGTTATTGGTAATATTTATTTACCTTATTTTGATGGTTTACAGAAATGTACTGCTAACTCTTGGATTCAAAATATTAACACATATTTTCAATTGAATCCTATGGCTGAAAGATATGCCATCAAGATGGATACCCTACACTTAGATGGAGAAGCAAATGATTGGTGATTTCATGGCCTAAAAACTCTTGGGCATGATCAAGTGACCACTTATGAAGATTTCACAAGAAGGTTAGTTGAAATATTCGAAAGAAAAGATCCTGAGATCACCTTCAGAGAGCTAGCACATGTGAAGCAAACTGTAACTCCTGAAACTTACATATCTAAGTTTCAAAAACTAGTTGTGATGGTCTCTATATTTCAAAAGCTAGATTGATATTGTTGTTCATTGAAGGGTATTCAGAAACTTTGAAAGGTTTGGTGAAGGCTTATAGACCTTGTACCTTGCAATATGCACTAAGTCGAACTAGATACTTGCAAGACTTTATTCCAAGGACCAGATTTCCTCCTAAGACTATTGGTCCTACTCAATTCAAGAATCAAATGCCATCCATGAAGAGTCCTTCTGGAAATTTCAAAAAGTATAACTATGCTAAGGATCAAGATGAATTGAGAAGAAGGAAGTTGTGCTGCACCTGTCAGGGGCCATGGGTTCCAAGACATAGATGTTCCAAAGGAAAGGCACACTACATTGAAGTTTACTCAGAGAGCGAAGATGAGGAAGAAAAAGAAGAGGCCCCGGCAGATGCAGAAGTGGCCTATGAGACTGCAGAATAAGAACCTACTCCCGAGGTGAGCAAGATTTCATTACTCTCAAGAGTGCCTCTCTTCCATACACTCAGATTCAAATGAGTGGTTCAAGGACAATCAGTCACTGTGTTAGTGGATGGAGGAGCAACACATAACTTCATTGATTCAACTCTGGTTGAAAGGGAAAAGCTCCATACTGAAAAATTTGGAACCTTCATTGCTATCATTCTAGGTAATCATTCCATGAACTGATGTAGATGCATTCCTAAATTGCATATTTGTGTAGGATAAAATACCATTACATATAGATTTTATGTTTTTGATGTGGTTGATACTAACATGGTTTTGGGAGTACAATGGTTGTATTCCATTGGGAAGCATTCAATAGACTACCAAGTTCCTGAAATGATCTTCAAGGGAGAAAATGGAAAAGAGGTAGTGTTGAAAGGTATCAACACCTATCCAAAACAAGTGGTAAGTGCACACAGTATGAGATCCATACTAAGGCATGGATATATTGAATGGGATGCAGAATGCCCAATCACCACAAAGTGCAACTCATTTGAAGTAGCTCATTATCCTAAATACATTCAGAAGTTGCTCCAAAAGCATAAGAAGGTGTTTGGGGACCTTCCTCATGGTAGGCCTCCAGATAGAGGACTGGAGCATAGGATTGAGTTGGAGATAGGCACCTCACCTATCAAGGTGCACCCCTACAAGCACCCAAAAAGATTCAAGGATGAGATAGAGTGAACCATCAAAGAACTGCTTGACTTGGGGTTCATTAGATCGAGTTCAAGTCCTTTTGCCTCATCGATATTCGTTGTGAAGAAGAAAGATGGTACCATGAGAATGTGCATAGATTATAGATCTCTCAACAAGAAGACTATCAAGAACAAATATCCTATTCCAATGATTGATGAGCTTATGGATGAGCTCCATGGGGCCAAGTACTTTTCAAAGATTGATCTTCAACCTAGTTACCATCAAATCAGCATGAAAGAAGAAGACATTCTTCCAGTGTCACCATGGAAACTTTGAGTTTTTGGTTATGCCTTTTGCCCTAACAAATGCACCTACAAATTTTCAATATTGCATAAATAGAGTGTTCAACAGGAAGCTCCATAAGTTTGTATTTGTTTTCTTTGATGATATTTTGATATATAGTAGGACTTGGGAAGAACATTTGCATCATTTGGATATTGTACTAACAATATTGGCATATCAATCTTTTTATGCAAATCCAACCAAGTGTGAGTTTGGGATGACTGATATTTTGTATCTTGGTCATGTGATTAGTCAAGATGGAGTTAAGGTTCACATGGAAAATATCCAAGCCATTCTAGATTGGCTTAGTCCTAAAAATCTCACTGAACTAAGAGGGTTCATTGGGCTATGTACCTACTACCGGAATTTTGTCAAAGGATTTTCCAAATTGACATCTTCATTGACAGACCTCACTAAGAAAGGAGTTTTCCATTGGTCAGAAGAATCTGAATAAGCGTTCAATAGAATGAAGGTGGTAATGAATAGTTCTCTTGTTCTTGCACTTCCATATTTTTCTCAACCTTTTTTTCTTGAGTGTGATGCTTCAGGGAATGGAATTGGAGCAGTCTTGATGAAAAATAAGCACCCCTTGGCCTTTGAGAGAAAAAAATTGCATCCCCATGAAAGGTTGTATTAAGTCTATGACAAATAGATTCTAGCCATCATGCATGCGCTAGTCAAGTTCAGGCAGTATTTTTTAGTTTTTCATCATTTAATTCAATATGATCTAGGATCTTATCTAAGAGAATAATATGCACAGCAAAACAAACACAAGAAACAAGAGACACAAAGCATTTCACCGAGGAAACCATAAAGGAGAAAACCCTGCAACTTCCTCAGAGATAGAATGAGCAATAGTACAAAACCCCAAAACAAATAGATGGTCTCCAGCAGCTTCCTTCTCCTCCACTTGTGCGAATGCCTCCTCTCTCTCACTAATGCGAAGTGAGTGAGTGTGTGAATGAATCAAATAGAGAGGAGCACCCTCTCTATTTATACTTTACCTTTCACTTAGCCTTAACCCCAAACAAGCTGGAACCTAAGTGTAACTGACTGGGCCGACTTCTCTAGGAGAGTCTAATAACCCATTAATAACTTAACTCTGGGGTCTAGTGCTCCAACATACAATGGAGGATTGACCTCAATGACTTTACATGACCCAAATACAATAATGACTTCTTCGACCGGAGTAATAAACATCTCCGTCGGAGTTAGAATAATAAAATACAAATACAATATACAAGTGAATACATTCTGAAGTTACAAATACATCAACACCCTCTTAACTAGGAAGGTATTCTCTTGACACATTTCATCAGCACAAGTCTTCGTCACTGGATCATCATCAAAGCTGGACCATCATCAAAGATGGATCATCATCGTCATTGTTGTTGCTATCTCAACCATCCATCTCCAATCTACTTGTCATAGGAAGTTCTACAGAGCCAACCCTTTTTCATGTTGGATGTAGGCCTAGCCTCCATGTAGGTCTTCATCATCTCTGCGAGCAAGCCATCAAGTATGTACATATCAAGACTTATTATATGCCTCTGCAAAACCTGCAAGATCTCCTAGGACTGATTATATGCCACTGCAAAACATGAAGGAGCATCCCAGGACTGATTATATGCCACTTGCAAAACCTGCAAGATCTCCCAAGACTGATTATATGCCACTGCAAAACCTGAAGGATCATCCCAGGACTGATTATATGCCTATGCAAAACCTGTGTACCATATAGTTACCTCATCATCTTTAGATCATCTCGTCGTCAACGGAGCACAGCCCAGATGCACACAACACAGCACTTACAATCACCGGCATGGAAGGACTTTCCTCTGACCATCCGGGAAAGGCTCAGGACTTACATCAACGACCATGGAAGGACTAACCTCTGACCAATGTCGGAAATGCTACAGCAATTACATCAACGACCATGGAAGGAATTTCCTCTGACCATGTCGGAAAAGCTAGGCAATTACATCAATGAACATGGAAGGACTTTCCTCTAACCATGTCGTAAAAGCCTCGGCAATTACATCAATGACCATGGAAGGACTAACCTTTGACCATGTCGGAAAAGCCACGCCCAGCGCTTACATCTGCACCATGGGAGGACTTTCCTACCACCATGTGAAAATGGCCTAGCCCTTACATCTACACCATAGGAGGACTTTCCTACCACTATGTGAGAATAGCCCGTGTGCATCTGTGTCTTTCGGACCCATCACTTCCCCTTAGAAGGAACCTCGATCCGAAGTACACCAAGATTCTCTTTGAAGTACTCGAACTTCACTCTGGCTAGTGGCTTGGTCAATACATCGGATATTTGCTCGTCTGTCGCAACATACTGGAGCTTCACTACTCCTCTCTGCACCATATCCCTGATATAGTGATACTTGATCTCGATGTGCTTCGACTTGTCATGGAACAACGGGTTCTCAAACAACTTCACACAACTCTGGTTGTCGCAATATATACAAGTCACATCCAACTGGAGATCAGACAGTAGCTTCCTTAGACATACTGCCTCACAACTAGCCGAACAACCTATGACATACTTTGCTTCGGCTGTACTCAGTTCCACGCAAGACTGCTTCCTGCTAAGCCAAGAGATCACACCCGATCCCATGCTGAAGCAGCACCTCGAAGTGCTCTTCCTATCAATGACATTGCCTACTCAATCTGAATCAACATAACCCTCCAGGTTAATCTTTTGATTCGCATACTTGAGCCCATAATCAACCATACCCTTCAGGTACCTCAAAATATGCGTTCCAGCAATCAAGTGAACATGTCTCGGATCCGTCAAGAACTGGCTCAATGTGTTCACAACAAAGCAAATATCTGGTCTCGTATTCATCATGTACATCAAGGACCCAATCATCTGATTGTACATCATGGCATCAACCGACTCTGATGAATCATCACTCAATAGCTTCAAGTTCGATGCCATAGGTGTGGCCATGGCCTTGCAATCCATCATCCCAAACCTCTTCAAGATCTCCACTGCATACTTCATTTGTCCAAGAAAGATTCAATCCGCACTCTGCCACATTTCCATGCCTAGAAAATGGTGCATCATACCCAGATATCTACTTCACATTTTCCTTGGCTAAGGAAAAATCTAATCTGATCTCGGCCACATATCTAATCACAAGAATCATGCCAAGATTCTTTAACTCAGAGATCTACTCCCTCTGAAGTGGAGTTTTCTATATCTGAGTATTGTCCTCCCTCTGCGACTGAACATCATTCACACTCTGCATTGAGTGATATTCTGCATATCTATCTGTGCCATCTCCCATCAGATGGGTCTATTGATATGAGCCTCAAGATTACTCGAACTCTATGGTGAGTTCCTTCTTGCATCCATCTGTATATACAAACCATATTCAAACTTGTAGCAAAGGTTGAAATCCGCATCACCCGTGGTGATCATCAAGCTCATCAAATGACTATCGATCATGGGTACCTGTTGAACCCGTACAAATCTTTCTTCAATCATATGATTCTCTATCGAATCCTGGGAGTTTGTTGGATATGCACTTCTTCTTCATTTACACCATTCAAGAGAACGGTCTTGTCATCTATGGGTGTAATCTATCTCTGGAAGTGTGTCTAGCCACTGGAGCAAACATCTCATCATGATCCTCTCCCTCTTTCTAAGAGAATCCTCTAGCCACGAGTCTTCTATAGTACATTTGATTTGTAAGTCTTATTGTTGAACATCCATCACTTGCTCTTTGGAACAGGTGTTCATCATCCTTATTTTGTAGATCATAGCACATGATAATTCCTACAAATCAAATTTAATTACATGATTAGTAACACTTCATAATTATCAAATTATGTTGACATTTCAATGATATGCATACGATCTTTCCTACAATTCAAGTTTAATTGCATGATTAGAAACATATCATAGTTTTTCAAAACAAATTCTTACACTTAAAAAAAACATAAGTCATACAGTCATGCAATTATCTTAGCCAATGCTTCAATACAACATTTATCCATATCCCGTAACTTTCTAGATGCACTACTCCAACATGTCAGCAAAGAGGTTTCAATCTAGATAAGTAGCAATGGAGTGTTGTACAGTACCATAGGCCACTTACCCATTACTTGCATATTAGTAGTATCGTGTTCATTAATGCAACTTTTCTAATATGCATAATATACATCTTAAATCTAGGAACATAAGTATGTACATCACTGAACAACATCATTTAAGTAATCATATATACAATAAATGACAATTCAAATACTTATCTTTGTTTGGTTGTTGGGTGGACTCCCTCTCAATCTTTGCTTCCTTGCAGGAACTACTGGAGTGTGCTCCCTCTTGATCTCTATTTTCCCTTTGTGATAGCATTATGATTATATGTCTTTTAAACTTCTATCCATCCTGGACCACTATGCATGCTTAAGTGTGCATTAGTTTCATCATTGTGGCATCCTCAAGATCTCATACATAATCATACATTCATTAGTATAATCTCAATACTATCAAAACATCATAATCCTATAATCTTAACATGTATGGTCATGATCATTTCATCCACAGGTAATTTATCACAAGCATTAGTATTCAAAGTTTTAGGGAGTACTTCTTTTACTCATGCATATTCTTATTTGACCATATGACTCTTCTAGTTTGTCATATCATTAATCAAACTAAGAAGCATAATATGCATAAACCCATGATTACTCAAACTTATAACTTCATGAATAATCATTATCAATCATACAAAATTATGCTTATATAAGATCCTAACACAAGGTAGGATTCTAACTCGATATAGGAAAACATACCTGGATTATCATGTTTGCTAGTTATGTTTAACATACCCAAACAATGTCTTCTTTGTTCTCTTCAATGATTTAGAGACCTTGTGCTAGTAACCTGCATATCTTCATAAGTTAAGCATTGTAGAACCAACTCATACATACCTCGTAAGTAGAGCTTCTATGTGATCAACGACTATGGATGAGTCTTTGTCTTCATGTAACCATGGTCATATATTCTTGATCTAGAACTTGATTTATCTTTCTTGATGTACCTTTCATGTTAGCGGACAACATCATCCTCATACAACACCACGGTGCATTCATACAATCATAAGTGTCATAATCATAATCAATGAATGTCTTCTATTATTCACATGCATTCATACTTTTACTAAGGTGATCAGACAATCATGATTGTACTAACCTCAATAATATGAATACAAACATATCATGAACTTAAAATTGAAACATATTTCAAAACATACATGTATCTCCTCAAGTCATACTTGTCGAGATTGCTTGTAGTCTTCTCTATAAGGGTAAAACCCTAACCATCCAAGGTAGATCACTTGTAAACATCTTATATAGTTTTATGGTGCTAGGATGATAGAATATCAATGCCTTTTAAACCTCCTTCATTGCTACCATATGAGTCTCCCAACCTTGCTAGGGTTTCTTCTTACTTGGAAACCCTAATTTTTCAATCTCCTTCCTCCCACAACATTTTGATGGAGGATTAATATCTATGATGAATGGATTCCAAATCCATTTTCAAAGTTTCCAATGTTGCATCGGGTGTCTCCAACATTGTATCAGGTCATGCCATACCTAAAAACTGAAAACCCTAAGTGAGAGCTTCTTACTCCTCTTCTTTGATTTCCTTCATTGAGCCATTTCAGATGTGCCGTATTGTTTCAGGTGTATATCTGAAATTGCGGATCTTAAGGGTCTGAAACTTCGGCCTGTGGTAGATAGACTTGTCATCTTTCCAACCCCACAGGTTTGAGCTTCATTTGATTCTCCATCAGAGAGATATGCTCAGTTTCCCAACATGACCTGTTTAAGGGATGAAACAACATAGCGAACTTGTACGGAGTGCCACGTGTCACTGTTTCAACTTCGGCCTCTGAAAATCGGATTTGTGAAACTACAGTCTGTTTCCTCACTGTCACTTTTTACGAAATTTCAATTGGAGCTTCCTAGCCCGAGATATGACATTTTTTCCTAGGTCACCTGTTTAGGGCTTCATTCTGGAAGAGGCAGAAACCCTAACTTGTACGGATCGTATCTCAGAAAGTACAATGAATCTGAGGCTGAAATTCGGACACAAGGTACAGGAAAATTTCAACTTTGTCCTGTCCAATTTTCAGATCCTGAACCTTCGCCAAAATGGATTTATAGAGAAAGTTCCACGATGACTAGGTTTTTCTATACAAAGCCCTAGCTTTCAAATTGTCGCAAGTGAGACAAGTGTCGTAAATGTCATACATGCCTTCATTCAGGGTAGCTCTGATACCATGTTAGTTTTTCATCATTTAATTCAATATGATATAGGATCTTAACTGAGAGAATAACATGCACATCAAAACAAACACAAGAGATTAGAGACAAAGCATTTCACCGGGGAAACCATAAAGGAGAAAACCCCGCAACTTCCTCAGAGATAGAATGAGCAATAGTACAAAACCCCAAAACAAATAGATGGTCTCCAGCAGCTTCCTTCTTCTCCACTTGTGCGAACTCCTCATCTCTCTCACTAATGTGAAGTGACTGAGTGTGTGAATGAATCAAATAGAGAGGAGCACCCTCTCTATTTATACTTTACCTTTCACTTAGCCTTAACCCCAAACAGGTTGGCCCCTAAGTGTAACTGACTGGGCCGACTTCTGTAGGGGAGTCTAATAACCCATTAATAACTTAACTCTGGGGTCTAATGCCCTGACATACATGGGAGGATTGACCTCAATGACTTTACATGACCCAAGTACAATAATGACTTCTACGACCAGAGGAATAAACATCTCCGTCGGAGTTAGAATAATAAAATACATATACAATATACAAATGAATACATTCTGAAGTTACAAATACATCAACAGTATTTGGTAGGAGGTAAGTTCATTATCGAGAATGATCACAACAGTTTGAGACACTTCTTAACCCAAAAGGAGTTGAATGATAGGCAACAGAAGTGGGTTAGCAAGGTCCATGAATTTGACTTTGATATTGAATATAAGAAGGGTAAGATGAACATTGTAGCTAGTGCACTTTTTAGAAAACCCACACTTGCATTGCTCAGATTTCATGATGATTAGAAAGTACAGCTTGGGGTAGAATACACAGAGAACCAGTTTGCTTATGAATTGTTTGATGAATTAATTCATGATGATGCTTATAAGATTCTCAATGATATTATTTATTATAAGGATAGAATCTTTGTAGTTCTTGAATCCATACTAAAGAAGAAGATCCTTAAAGCTTCCCATGATGTGCCTTTAGCAGGTCATTCGGGGTTGGTGAAGACTTACAGGAAAGTGAGGGAAAGGTTCACATGGAAAGGGATGAAGAAGGAGGTGATGGAGTATGTCAGGTCATGTGTGGCATGTTGGCAAAATAAAGTAAAGCATACTCATCCAACAGGGCTCTTACAACCACTCCCCATTCCTGAGCAAAAATGGGAAAGTGTATCGATGGATTTCATCACTGGGCTTCTGAAAAGCCAAGGTAAAGACAGTATTTTTGTTGTGGTTGATAGATTGACTAAATATGCACATTTCTTTGTTGCCACAACTAATATTGAAGCCATCCAAGTGTCTAGAATTTTCATCAAAGAAGTCTTCAAACTTCATGGCATACCCAAGTCCATCCTCAGTGACAGGGATAGAAAGTTTACTAGCATTTTTTGGCAAGAACTGTTCAAGTTAGTGGGGACAAGTATGGACATGAGCACCAGCTACCATCCACAAACTGATGGCCAAACAGAGAGAGTGAACCAATGGTTGGAAGGGTACTTAAGAAACTATGTCACCGGCCAACAAAAGTCATGGACTACTTGGCTCCATTTGGAAGAGCTTTGTTACAACACTACTTTTCATCTCTCGATTGGTATGTCTCCCTTCAAAGCTCTTTATGGTTATGATGCACTTAGTTTTGTTGATCTGATATTTGAAGATTGTAAGACACATAAGGAAAAGGATTGGCTCCAGGAGAGTCAATATATACTTAGGACTCTCAAGGACAACTTGCAGGTAGCACAGAACCAGCAAAAGGTGCATGCAAACAAGCATAGAGTTGAGTGAGCTTTCCAAGTTGGAGATATGGTATATTTGAGGTTGCATCCCTATATACAGTCATCATTGAAGTCTAAGGGGACTGAGAAGTTGCAGCCAATATTCTATGGTCCCTGCCATGTTTTAAGAAAGATCGGGGAAGTGTCTTATGAGCTAGAGTTGCCTCTAGGCAGCCGGATTCACAATGTTTTCCATGTGTCTTGTTTGAAGAAAGCAATAGGGAAGCAAGTCAAATTTTCACAAGAATTTCCACCCCTTGATGATGAATGGAATTTGGTTTTGATCCCTGAGAAGATCTTGGAGGTCCGAGAGAAGAAGCTAAGGAGCAGAATCTTTAAAGAATTTTTGGTGCACTGGAAAGGACTGCCTAGTGAGGATGCTACTTGGGAAGAACATATATTACAACATCCCGGTTTGAAATTGCTTGAAGACAAGCAATATTGGGTGGGGAGTACTTTCATGTCCCCTTAATAGTGAACATTGGATCAAGATCCTAACACAACCAATCCCTTGGGTTGAGGAGACAACTTCGGTATCTTGGGGTTAAATTTTGTATTCCAGACATTTAATTAATTAGGAGTGTGCATTTAATTTTATCCAAAGTTTTTTATGTACTTGGAATATTTATTTATGATGCATTTAATATTTTTATGTTGAATAAATAAGGATAATGCTCCACTAGGGAGCATTAGTGGATATGGTTGACTAAGAAGAGACTTGAGGAATGAGTTAAGGAGAAAGCACATAAATCTAGAAAATCAGGAAAAAGGAAAGAAAGGTGGAGCAAATCAAGAAAAGCAGCACAAAGCAGAAAGCAGCACAAAAGCAGAAAGCAGAAAATTCAGAAAGAAGGAAAGTTCAGAAAAGCTAGAAAAAATAAGAAAGAGCTAAAGCAAGAAGTGGAAAAGCAAACAGAAAAAGAAAAGGGAGGAAAGCAAAGCAAAAAAGGAAAAGGTAGGAAAGCTAGCTTTCCTTATCCACTCAAGGAGGGCACATTAGCTTAGGATACTTGCTCATCAAGTCACCCACTCTCTATAAATGAACCATTGCGCACCACATTCACATCTTTTGTCAGTTTGATGTTTTGATTGAGAGCAATTGTGCCTCGGAGACTTGGGAGATGTGCCTCTAGTCCAAGCTGGAAGATGTACCCTTGCTTCCTGTGAGAGGATTGTTGGTAGTTCAGCTGCCATTACACCAAAACCCACAGGTGATTGGTAAACTCACCACCGCCAGATTTCAAGGATCCACAAGAGGCGATTAGTCCATTGTCACGATACACCAAGGAGCGTTGACTACTTGCAATTTCGTGCAACAATCTCCCCCTCAGCGCGAGCCGAGTGTGTATCGAACTCGTGACCTCTAGCTCTGATACCAATTGTTGATAGTTCGGTTGTCGTTACACCAAAACCCACAGGTGATTGGTAAACTCACCACCGCCAGATTTCAAGGATCCACGAGAGGCGATTAGTCCCTTGTCACGATACACCGGGGAGCGTTGACTACTTGCAATTTCGTGCAACAAGGATGATGGTATTCAGACATTATCACTGAGTTTATTTGCAGATCTTGTAGCTGATCAATTCAAATTTGAATTTCAGAAGAAGCATCATTCAGTTCATGGTTCGAATCTCCAAGCTTCCTATGGATTTCTAGAGCTAGATTCTTGAGTAGAAGAAGAGAGGCGTTTCTATGATGTTTTGAGAGGCCTATTGGCCCATATCTGATGTAATGACAGTAAGTGTAAATATATGATATCATTCATGTCAATTAAAATTACAGAAGTCTAAATTATTCTCATATTTTTCCATCCTCTCTAGATTTGCATAGAAAATGACTATTTTTCAAACTATGTTGAATAAATGAATGAATAGAGTTCCAAATGAGTTGATTTTTGTTCTTGATGTTAATTAAAATGTTATTTGACCCAATCCATGTCTGATTTAAATAATTCGTGAACCTTCTCTACATGTTTGGGAGCTCCTGAATTTTATTAGTTGTGCAATCCTAAAATGCAATTTTGCTTGTATCTTTGTCAAACTTTCTCAAAACTTCCTCAAACTTGCTTGTTGCTTCTCAAGAAGTTTCACAAGACTTCCTAAGAGACCTCTACAACGCTTCAGTCTCCTTCTCCAACTACTAGACTATCTTCTTTGGTGTTTCATAATATTCTTGGATTTGTCAATTTATCTCATATAGTTACTAAAGTCATTATCTCTTGAGAGTTTTTCCCATCATTGCCTTCTACTACTCACAAACCCAGATCATTGCCATATTGATCCATAACCTAATGGATGAGTCAAAATATCCTAATCATAATCAAATCCAGTTTCAATTCAATTCAAAATACCATCCTTGCAATAACTATTTTGGCCTAGATTCTTCCCTTATTAACCATTCAACTATTGTAAGAAATAGACAACATAGATAGAATATTCATACATAGGACAACAATGTTTTTAAAGAGAATCCTCAAGGAAAAGAAACTTCAATGTATTCTTCAACCTAAAATACATCGACTAGTGAGTGTTTACAAATATAATTTTGCAATGCCTATGAGATTTCACATCCACAAGGTTTTGTACAAATGGCCTTATACTTCGAACACCTAGAGATTTTGTTTGGCAAACTATTGTTATCAATTGAGACTCTCTCATGCTAATTGTGCCTTCCAACTCATACGACAATGTTCACAATGTCTAACAAGACCATCTTATGAATTGAAGGTTCCCTTTCTAGAAGGTCCTTGTTCTTTGCAGCAAAACTTCCAATGTGTCATGATCCTTTAATGGACTACCATAGTGAGAGTGGTAAATATCCAACCCAACTTATGGCTTGTTACATTGAGTCCTCGAATTGTATGGGCACACCAAAAGACTATTTGTTTAGTTACAAAATCTTCTCGACTTCCATCTATTACCACTCTGTGAACCTTCAATTGCACAATGCTTCTTCAACATTCTCTCCAACCAACTTCTACTAACCCTCAATCTCTAGTAGTTCTCCTTCTTATGGACCTCCTCTAAAGAGTTAGTTACAATCATTTTTCTTCTTTGTCTACCAATGAAACATTAGATTCACCTTTCACAGGTCACTCAACACCAACTACCCGATGACAATGAATTGATTCCACAATGATTGTTGATGTGGCATACACATAGCATACGCGCATTGTTTCGAATCTAGTCATTACCCATCCACTTGGTCATTCTATAGAGGTTCAAATATGTGTCCTCCAAAAAACCATTAACCTTGCTAACTTCCATGATAACTCAATCATATGTAGTCGAACAACAATCTAACTTGGTCCTTAGTTGATGAAGAGTGTAACATACTCCATCAACAACTTATCAATACACATTACTAGAATCTACCACATATTTTTCAACATGCTCCATCAACATGCATTCATAGTTGCAATACCATCAACATCCTCTTCCAATGTAGAGATTCTACTCAGTGGAGTAACTATGTCAGTTCTATCTCTAGTGAAATCTTTACCCAATCAATTTTCTCAAGTAACTTGAGACTCTAGTCAAGCATTGATCTTGGCCAACTATCCAACTTCTTAGACAATGCCTGGACCCCTAAGCATTTCACTTTCTTTATTCAACTTCCTTCTATATCGGTCCATTTTTTTTTATCAAGGACCTTTTCATTTTATAGCTAGCATACCTAATTCCCTGTGTTGCCATTCCTTTACTTCATTTTAATACGAAATATCGTTATATGAAGAAAAAAACGATGTTTAGTGTCGTAATGTCATGCAAAAGTTCCAATCCTTCTCTTGTAAATTCGAATACTAATCATAGTCTTGATTAATATTTCCAATCCATCTCTTGTAAATTCGAATACAAATCTTAGTCTTGATTTAACTTCCAGTCCATCTCTTGTAAATTCAAATACAAATCTTTATCTCAAATAAAATTTTCAATCCATGTACAGTAATTCCTAATACAATTCTTGATCACATGGAAAACTTCCAATCCATCTATTGTATATTCTGAATACAATTCTTAACCTTCCTCCGAGATTGTAACTAATTAGCCATGGCAACATCCAATTTTATGTTTCCATACAAACCCTTCATAAAACCTCTATTGTGAAATTTTCATAAAATGTTCTTACAGACGCCAGGGACAGAACATATAGATATAAATGATTGTATGCGGATCATATAGATACAATTCTTTGTATGCGGCGTTGGTGAAAGATAAAATGGAATTGATGGGGCCATGATCAAGTTAGATCGTTGGCCTTTATAATATTATATCCGCTGAAACCCTGATTTATTTCTTCAATTCTGTGTTTTAAGTTACACAGCTTTGCTTGAAAATCAATTTGTGGGCCGAAACCGATGCGAGACATACAGGAATGAATTTATCATCCACCATAAAACACAGATCTCTAGCACAAAACTTTCAGGGTTGTCTTTCTCTAAGTTACTCAATTAAATTCCTTTCGGTGGTTGCAGCTTTCTGATAGGCCTAGGTAATGCCTCTGAAACTCACAAATACCAAAATTCTCAGCCTAGATGTGGGGGCGTTAAAGCAGATCTCTAGCCCAAAATTTCAGGGTGGTCTTTCTCAAGTTACCCAATAAAATTCCTTCCGGTGGTTGCAGCTTTCTGATAGGCCTAGGTAATGCTTCTGAAACTCACAAATATCAAAATTTTCAGCCTAGGTGTAGGGGCGTTGATTATGTTAATGGTGCTATGATTAGTTTCACGCTATTGAATGAAAGGTCTTTAGAAGGATAGCTAAACCTAAATGGTGGATCTACAAATGATTCAGCACGAGGACCAAATTAAGCCCCATATCGTCAACTGTACCTCCCAAATCTCCTTTCTCCCTGTACCTGCCACCATCATTGCCTGCATTGTCGTATGTCAAGTTGCATTACTAACCGCTACAACTCTATGATGGTGGAGTTAACTTATACCCTAGTAATGTGTGTGAAGCATGGAACTTACAGTGTTTATCAAATTGGGTCTAGTTTTCCTGTTGTGAGTTATTGCTACAGAGCTGTTAAGAGGGGGCAATGGCAAAAACTGCATATTTTCAACGCTGCAATGTAGGCTGTGTAATGGTCAAAACTTTGGTGTATCAGTCAATGGAGAGATTGCATCCATATCATGTGTTGTGAAGATGGAAAAGGGACTTTATAGATGTGCAGAGGTGAGATGCTTCCTTAGGGCTACCTATTAGTTGATTGCATGTATGCAACAACCACCAATATTGGAGTGCTGCAATATAGACGTCGGATCGGTTCAAACGATACAACTTCAAATTCTTGATGAGAAGACTCCGCACTTGCATCTGATAGACTAGTGCATCGCCCTCAAGCGATTCCTCCATCCGAAACGTACAATAAGGCTTCAGGGGCTAAGAGCAGAAGCTTCTGATGACAATGAGAATTGCATCAAAGCTACTAGAATTCAAGCTTTACTTGACAAAGTCTTAATTTAAAGGTGTTGGTAATTTATTTTAATTTTGAAACAAAGTCTTAATTGATGTGTATTAAGTAATAAGCCTTTGGTGTAGATTGAAACATGAACTTCTAATCAATTTTAATTGCTTCTTTCTGCTTCTAGTTTACATAAGTAATTTGGCTTTGGGCAGTTGGATAAATAAAGAGTATGGTTACCAGCAATTGTATACTGCCATCTTTTAACATTTACCTGGTTTAATAAAATTTGCCTTCACAGGATATTTTAGACAATGTTGAGAGTTTCAAATGAACATGAATGGTTGTACATTTCTGCCAATTTTCCTACTCACCCTGAACTTCACTGATACATGCCAAGGGGCCACCACACTCTAATTTCAACAAGGAGAACACAAAGCTCCAAATTCAGCCCGAGTCCTAGTATATGGTTGGATTAATACAAAGTAAGATATTCAACCACCGAATCCTGGTACATTTAAATTTTAGATTGATACAAAGTAAGATATGCATATGCTGTAAGAAATGCATAAACAGGGCAGTACATCAAAATTGCTTTGACATATCATATGTATCTGTGTTGGTAATAATTTATCGAGGGGCAGCATACACAGGGCAGTTTCTTATCTGACTTACTATCTTAGTCTAATGCATGACTCAGATTGCTTATTGACAGAACTTGTATATAAAAGTTGAGAACCACATAGAAGCCCTGTGTTGCAGTTAGCATAAGCAGACAAAAGATCTCTGAAATTCTCTTCATTCCTAAAACAAACCATACAAACCACGTGCAAGAAATTAAAAACCTTGTCTTCCAATTTGTGTACAGGGTTCAGTCATATACACGAGGATTTGCAGTTATAATGGTTATCGTGTGAAGTTGCAACAACAACAGGATAATGCTTTCACAAGAACAGCATACACTCCAAGGTATAAGGGCTTGCAAGAATCAGATAAAGTAGTAATCTCGAAGTATCTGTTTAAATGGGTGTCCCAATAAGAGAGTAGTCTGGAAAGATTGGAGATAGAACTTCAATAAGACTAATTTCATGTTTGAAACTTACAAATTATATGAAAGCCTCTATTGCAGAAGCCCTATTTGCACCAGTCTTTAATAAGAGGTGGGGTGTTAAAGATACGAAAAGTAGTTGGATACTTGTCCTGAAAATTGCTGTGGACATTCACAATTCCTTATGAATTGGACTTTCACCTGGTTAAATATTCTACCAAGGTTTATTGGTGAAAGAAAGACTTGCAAAATCCAGTTTCAAAAAGCCTCCTTGTCCTCGATGACACAGAATCTGTTAAAGATCTATTTTTGAAGTGTAGGGTGGCCAAGAATATTTGGAAGTGGCTGGCTACTTACCAGGGTCTAGTTTATACTCCTTGGTCAGATTCATTAGAAAGCTGCACAGTAGGGTAACTGCACTTTGTCATCAAAAGTCACTTATTGGGAATGGCTAGATCTTGTATTGCAATCAGACCTAGTATTTCTTTTGTCTGCCCCAATTAAGGGATCTGAATCATACTGAATGTAACGTGCATTGTTTACGTATAATAAGTAGCATTTGAAAAAATATCATCTTCTGGAACAAAACTAAGAGAACACATATAAAGCCTCCATATTTCAATACTTCAAAACAAAACATCATTCTTCCAAATATAATGTGCAGCAATAGCATAAACAAAAGATATCATTCTCCAATGTACTATTTATCCTCAAACAAAACACATCCTAATCACATAAACAAAAGATATCATTCTCCAATGTACTATTTATCCTCAGAGAACACATCTAATAAGCTCAAGTTCTCAGCATTTGGTGCTATGTTCTAATCACAATCTGTGGAAAACGCATCAGAAATCCATAATATCCCTAGCTATTCTGCTCCCGATCATTATGACTATCCTTGGCCGTTATACCGAACATAAGAGTGAATGGCCTTCTAATGTAATCAGCATTTTCAGCCATCATAACAAAGCAGAAGAGCATATGCCTTGAATATGCCTACCTCCCCTTCAAGTTTGCCTCAGCTCTTTTTTCCTTCTAGATTTCTCTGCCATTAACTGCAGTAAATGTCTTATTAAGAAACTAATGTACGTTGGGAAGCTTTTGGGCTCCAACCCTGTACATAGCCTGTGAAAATTTACAGGGGAATTGAACTTAAAACCTTGTGGCAATATGCACAAAACAAAGCTCGTCCCAAAACAATATGCCTCAGAAAAGCCCACCCCATTCCATTCCTTTACCTCAGCACAAAACATACACGTATAAAAATATATATAAATATGTATATATATCTGCGGCCGTGTATTTTCCTACAGCTCGTCAGATGCAAACAATACATACATTGAGACGCCTTTCCTTACTTGCAGTAAGGATGATGGGCAGTTCTCATGTCCTCTCTATGCAGCGGCAGCTGTATTGGTTGAGAAAATTTTGCCACTATTAGAAGAAGCAATGAATGAAGATGGTGGAGAAAATGTTTCCATTCGTTCATCCATCAAAATCTGTTGGTCACGGCATTCCACGCTGCAGAATGCTTGGTCACCTCTGCAATAATCAGAAAGCAGAGAATGAGACGAGCTCTTGAAGCATGGATTCTATAAAATCTCAAACCCAAGTTTTACATATTGACACAAACAAAACCTCAAGGAACTTTTGAAAACACAAGTCCATTCAAGTAGACAAGTTCTCTGATTATCAAGATTCTAGATGATAGGCTTCTTGGATGCAAAGTCAAAAAAGAACCAATGACCTGGCACACTAAGGGAAACTATAATCAATTCAATGTGATTTTTCAAGCTTTAAAGCAATCTCTAACAGAAAAGCCATGGTATGATCATTAGAACAGACCTGTACATGTAGATGTCCTTTCCATGGCTCAACTGTCGCTTACAGAGATTACAAGCACTGAGAAAATCAGCTAGAGGAAACACTGGAACATTTACATGGCTCCGAGGTGGTGATGCAACATCCCATATTATCTGTTCATGTTGTTTTCGAACAGGGCATTGCACAGTTTCACTCTCCATACCGCAATGAGTATATATGTGTTTTGTGCTTGACTTCGGACCATGAGAAGTGACACAAGTATAGCTTTCTGAATGCTCCATTCCATTCTGCGAAGTGGGTTTTGCAAATCCATCTGGAGAACCAATCGGTATTGGCTCGCTTCGCTTCTTGGGAGAACTCAACTGGGTATTTGGAGAATTCGAGTGGTTATAAGGTGATTTCAAGAGGGCATGAAGAGGACTCATCTGGGCCTGAGGAGAATACAAATGAGCATGGGGAGAACTCACATGGACACGAGGAGATTGTATCTGAGCTTTGGGGGAACCTAACTGATTGTGAGCAGAAAACAGTGATTGATTGGAACCTACCAGGATTTTCAGCTGTGATCCAAGCAAAGGCCCTCTGCTACTAGAAATGGCACCGCCGTTGGCCTCACTGTTGTTATTGCTGTTGCTGTGGAGTGCTGCAAGGATTCCGAGACCAATGCCCTCAGAGTCTCTTTTCTCCCAAGGCCTGGGAGATCCACACTGCGAACCATCCAGACCTGACTTCGGGGATCTAACCTGTTTTTCATGCCAATGACTGATCCCAACTCCAGAAAATGTTTTGAAATCCAGTGGAGAAGTTGGGCTTTTGGCCCCCTCTGAATCTGAGGTCCCCTTTGGATTGAAGCCTGTGAAGATCCTAGGAGCATTGAAGAACTTGTGCTTGTCTTCGGGCCAGTCTCTTGTGGGTGATGAATCGCATGAGTAATCAGGCATTAGATGAAGCTTGCTTGGGGTTTTCTGGACAGGCCTAGAGCGTTTACCAAGCATACTTTTCTTCTCTTCCTCCTATTCTACCTTGATGCTACTGAGGTCTCTCTCTTCGCCCCTTGTACTTACTTTTGCTCAGCACAGTTTCTTCAATTGGGAAATAATTCAATTGGGAAATAAAATGACGTTCAAACCCAAAAACTCTATGTACACCAGTCCTCATCCACAATCGCTATAACTTCGGGTACACACTTCCACAAAAAAGTGTAAAACTCCTTGGAACTTGTGATGGATATACTGCACTACAGAGAACCTTACAGAGTCATACTACAAGCCTGGATTAAGCCTCCTTGGACCTAACGATGCATACATTGATCCTAGGATAAACCAACAGTTAACCCCCAAAACTAAAAATCCTTCGGACCTTCAAGTGTTCAACAGACACTAGAACTCCATTGGACCTTGTCCAATATACAGTGCTCCACAAAGATTAAAATACTATGTACCTTGAGATATACAGTAGATATATCTTGCTCGGGGACGGGATTTGTGCATACCTTATCAGAAGCCCAGACTCTTGATTTTTTGAATCTTGCAATGCATACAATAGCCCTTTGGAGATTGTATGTTATCAGGTTCTCCTCAAGCCCAAGTCTAACCAGTTAACTGCTCTTCTTCCGCAACAATAAGTACATCTCAACTGGACACTCAATGACTATATGTCTCATATGTTACCTTGCTATGGATGCAGGTCAATACCCAACAGCTTCAACCATGTAATGGCCCCGCTGCCCCAATCTTTCCCAGTGCCGGATTTTATTTGCCGGGTTTCATAAAATACCCAAAAATCAGATTTTTTTATGTCTAATCAATGCAATGGAAACCTTAAATGGGCGTTTTTTAATACAAAATTGGCTGCCAAACCAGTATCAAAACTCTTCAAAGCTTCTGACTTCTCCGTCCCTTCAAACATGCATTTTCAAAACCTGTTATTGACAAAACTTAAATTCCTGCTACACATTCACAAGCTTGTGTCTGATCATCCACACTGAAAAATTGACAGACAATCAAACCAATGACAAAATATCTTCACTAATATCAATCTACCCCAAAAACAGTACAACAACAGGGTACCAACAATTCTCCAACTCTACCCCCAAAACTAGCACACCACCACCAATGTTTTCTCCCTAAAACAATGCCAAAACGTTGAAAACTTCCTCCCCAATGATAAAAACCCCTTCTTCAATCAATGCTTCACCGTCTTACCCCGCTGCTAAAAGAGCAGGAACCTCTCTCTGAGAATTCTGATCAATCTCACACAAGTTCTGCTCTATTTTAACAACAGGAACCTCTCTTAGATTGTCAGAACAATGAGTGTCCTGCCCCTCTGTGCAATGGTACATACACCCACTAACATACAGCAAGAATCTTGCTGAATCTGGAGGTACCCAAATGCAGTAAACCAGGTATGAGCGACACCCACATACCAATTTATTTATGCATTCCCAAACTCATTCAAACCCACTTGCCACTGATCTAACACCAACCCAAATACAATAATACATATAAATAATAATAATATATTCCTTCATTATAGTTTATGTATGGTTACTTGCTCCAATCTGTACAACTAAACCTTTCACCTATTTGTATTTATATACACACAGACTATTTATATTTATATACACACAGAATATATACATCACAAACTCCACTACAACTAACGCCTACAGTTCGCAACCTCTGTTGCTAATCTGAATCATAGTTCAAATTATTAAATCCCATATCGAGTCAAAGAAATTCGAGGTTGACGTCAACTGGATGCGCGTGCGGTAACATGTTATGGGGATCGTACAATAAAAATAACTAGTTTAGGTTCCTTTTATCATTTTTTTCACCTGGCCGGCCAAGAGGGGGTAGAAGGGTAAAATTTGAGGTCATGATGGCCCCACCATGGGACCCACATGACTTGATGTTTAGCCATACTTTATACGGTACGGAGTTTGGAGAGTATTAATGTGGTATCAAGTTTCAATATACGGATATATTATTATTGCACCGAGTCTTTCAATTATTACGAGGAAATTGAGTAAGTATACTTTCAATTATTATTGGAAAAATGAGTAAGTTTATAAGGCGATACATTTATTTTGTTTGAATTTTTTAATTTAATAATAATTTCTTATGGATTAATTTTATTTTTTAATTATATTGAAATCCAAAACAAAATTCATATTTTTTTTTGGGGTAAGAGGTTAAATTAGAGCAGTGTAGTATTTGGTTTCATATTTAAGACTAAAGTTAAATGTGATTAGAAAACACCTAAAGGTTGAAACCACTAAGAGTTCCTCTTCCTCTTCGTCAAAGAAAACAAGCTAACGACCAAAGATTAAGATGCATCTATCATTGGAAGTCTACTCCCTATTAATTATGGACATTTTAATTGATGTAGTTCCCTTGAATAATGATAATGAATGAACCTTCATAGTAACGAATAATAATTGTAATCACTATCATTTATTTGACAAATAAATTATGATAGATTTATCACTATCAAAAAACAATTTAAATTTTTTCCAAATTTTAACTATTTTATTAAAAAAACCTTAAACCATTTTTTTATAATAAACTATAAAAAAATTGTGTACATACTCTTTCTAAAATTGATGCATACTTAAAATTGATGCATATTTGTGAAGTCACACTAAGTGTGAATTGTTGAATAACTTCAACATGCGAAAAGCTTCATATATCTAAAATAATAATTATACAATAGACAATATGTTTATATATGGATCAGGTTATTACAATACAATGAGAGATCATTATATAAGCCTCGTGGCACCTCTTTGTTTGAAGGATATGTCTCTTCGTTAATTAATAATAACGTCCTTTACTTATTTAATATATTGTTAATTTTCATTATAATTATTATTTATATAATCTATGTTTGTTATATAATTATTCTTTTAAAAAAAAATTGTCTTTTAAATGTTGTTTATGGTTATTCTTTTGAAAAAAAAATTGTCTTTTAAATGTTGTTGAATTGTTCATAAAATATTGATTACTATTTTGTTAGGTATATTATCATTAAGAAAATATGGCAATTCCATTCTGCACCAGATTTTCTAATACACAATATATTATTGTTTACTTTGATCTTTGATCATATGACTGTACCACCATTGAATTCTTAGCCATTTTATCTTTGGGAACTTTTTGATTGGAAGTATGGTTGGATTGCCAAGTGACTTGATTTGAAGTTTGTGGAACCAATTTGGTTAGGATTTTAAGTATTAAGTTGTTATCATATAAATGCTTGTTAGTATTGGCTATTAAGCGATAAGGGTTGTGTTCGTTTAATATAGTGATAACAACAATTCCTCGAATTATTCCAATAATAAATTGTAATATATTTAAAACTAGCACATCCACATATAGCACAACCACTTGATGTGGCTGATGAATGCTGATGTAATCATCATAGATATGTGTCCACTACTTGAAACAATATTGAAGGCGATCTCACCCTCCTTTGTAGAACTTGCCTCAAGACTTGCTCGAGCTTCTTCCATAACAAATTTACCACCTGGACAAAAGCGAACTTCCAAAATTACAAGACATGATAACTCAACTAATACATTTTCACGTTCTTCCACTACTGCTGCAAGATTTTTCCGCATTGCATCACGACTCTAATCACATGCAACTAGAACTTCAGGATCAACACCAACTGTTCCTTAGGCACGGTCAACATCAGTTGTTGTACTCAAGTCCCTCTAAAGAGAAAGGACTTGTTGAGCCAAGCGCACCTCTCTAGTGTGGGATTACTACATATGTCTTATTACTTCCTCACTACTCTTAAGTAAGAGTTTATCAGCCCTACACTCCACATATACCCTTTGCAGCACGCTTTTGTGAGTCAGCACCCACCCTATCAACATCAGGATGATAAATCTTCATTTCTCCATTGATAAACCCACGAACAAGGATACATTGCAGCAACTCATCTATAGTAGCATTAGATGGAGCATAGACAAGCATTCGTGGTTTACGGCAAAGTTTATGTAGCATAGGAAACAAATTTTGATCCATATTCTGCAAGACATCATCTATGGATCATGTGCCAATACCCCCAACACTATTTAAATTATCGCAGGATTTTCTGTAGCTTTCAGGAGCAAGTTTCTTAAGCAATGCACCATAATATTGTTGATATTAGACAAGATGAATTACATTTAATGTCCCCCACACAGTATGTGTTTTTCATATACCTAGAGGCCCTTGTACCAATGTAAAGGGCCAAGGCTCCCACTGCCTAGCAGACCCAACTCCATTCGTACCAACAACAATATGCATGGCCACCCACTGGATAGTTTCCAGCTATGTATTATGGAATGTCTTATGAAGATGTTCAATAAAATTAGCTGAAAAACATCCAGGCATTACTGGAGGTTGCTCCTCGTACTTAGGAAAGTGCTCTGGGCTAGGATCTAAAATTGCTCTTTGCATCTGAATATTAAGATGCCTAAAAGCATGCAAAACCACATATTCCCTTTGTGTTGTGGCAAGGGATCCAAAGATTGTTAGGTACCAAGCCGAGTTCTTTTGAATTTTTATTAGAATATGATCATCATTTGCATTGCTACTATAATCATATGTATCACCAACATAGAAGTGAACAATAGCCCCATCAGGATCATGAGTATCAATTGGTGAGTATTTGTGAATAGTACCAGCTACTCTACCAATTAGGCCACCTTCAGGTTCAAGATTTCTTGAGCTCCTAGAACTGGTCCTCTTACATCTACCTGATCTTGGCTTTGGTGTTGATAATATAGCCACATCACCCTCCTTAAATGAAGACTTGTATTCATGCATAGGAATAAATGTGATGTCATACCAACCGCTTTCTTGTCTATCAAAATATTGACACAAACTATTGAATATGCATATTTAGAAACTGCATCACAAGGCTCCTCCCAAGTGTTGTATAACTGCGCTCGACATTCCCCAAACGACAAGTGCTCAAACACTCGCACATATTCCTCTAAAGACTCAAACTGACCAGGCACACACTAGAGTTATGTCTCACCTGGATTATGCCAAAACTTTTCACTTGTCACCTCTTGGTGAAGGCATTCAATAGATTTATCCTCTTTATCCACTCACTCTACCTCTTCTCTATTATTCACTTGTTCATCTCTAAGTTCACTTCTTGATTTTAAAATAGCATCTTCAATATGGAATTGTGGTATATTTGTCGAAGAACACCCACGATCTCTATTTGAAACAAATACTACATGCTTTTGTTTTTCCTCTATAGATTCTGACACTTCATAATGCAAAGAAGTATTCAATGCTACATTGTCTTGGCTGCTTAGCACTTTTGACCATCTGTTGCAATAAACAGTGGAGTCTTGCACCACAAGCTCTTGAACATTTTGCACTTCCTTGGATCTTACAAATGGTTGGTGCAATGTTTGAACGCGTTCCTAAGCATCTTCAAGGGGATATGTGGCAGTGGCTAGACTTGAGCTTGAACCTGGGGATGTGGTTGCACTTCGTTATCTTCATTATGTTTGTGTTCATATATATATTCTTCTAGTGGATCATTATAATAGCCAGTGTCTTTTATTATGTTGTTTCTCTTGATTTTCATAAGATTCATTATGTATCTCTTGATATATGTGTTTCTTCTTTCGAACTTCTTGAGACTCATCTGGTTTTGATTGAGAACTAGTATTTCCATCCTGGTTATCTTCATAGTCATCATCCTAGTCTTTTTCTTCTTCAACCCAATTTTTTTGCATTCCATTGGTGTGATCTGGTATATCATCCATGGGACGTGATTCACTCTTATAACACATATCTTTGGTACTGACATCAACATCATTGTTTTCTTTGCGAGGCATTATTTGTTTTTCATACTTGTTTAATTTAAGTCTAAATTTTGCTATTATTTCAACTTCTGTTGCGATCATTTTTCTCTCTATGTCATGTATTATATTCTCTTTTATTTCCTTAAATATATCTCAAATTTCTCGTATTTCATTTCCCATTGGAATTTGCGATGGTCGTTATCTCATGAACCTTGCTCTGATACCAATGCAACATGCGGAAAGCTTGATATATTGAAAATAATTGTGCAATATATATGTGTGTGTGTGTGTGTGTGTCATGTTATTACAATACAATGAGAGATCATTATATAAGCCTCTTAGCACCTCTTCATTTGAATGGATATGTCTTGTAGTTAATTAATAATAGCTCATTATTATTATTATTTATAAAATCTATGTTCGTTACAATAGCCTACACATGGAATCTAGTTGCAAAGAATAAAACAATAAAAAATTGCAAGCTTGAGACCAAAAAGAATGAAGAGATGATGGAAATGAATTCTATTCCACACGAATTAATGATAAAATTACATGAGATATACTCAAAATAGTGAACTAATGCGCCTTAGTTGAGCTTCTAAAGCTTACTCGGGCATGCATTGACACAAACACTAGTAATTTTCCACCTAGTCTCGATTAACTGGACATGCAGTCATCGGTTAACGGGACATGCACAAGTGGATGTGCCCTCCTAGTCTCTTGCACATGAAATCCACCCTGTTGGTGATGATTCCAAGGTAGGTAGGTACTCCTGATGATGATTTCAAGGTGAGCATGCATAACTCGACTCCACTGGTGTAACTAAAGTGCAATTGAAGCATGACTCAAGGAGAGGCGCAACCTTATATAGGAGAATATTATTATCATCTAAGAGAGAATATATTGGATCAAATGAGATCATGTTGTAATACCCCGGTTGTTAAGTGTTGGAGCATAATTCCCATCTAGACCTTGGTTAATAATCCTTGCATAAGGTTCCAAGTGTTTAATGTAATTTGTTCCATGGTTTGGCTTCATAGTACCTAGTCTAGGGGGTTTGTCCACATATTAGACTAGTGGTTTGTCATTATAGCCAAGTTTGTCCACAAGTGTGCCCATTTCCTTATTCTGGGGAGTCAAAGGTGCCCTACTTAATTCAATTATTGAGGCAGGCGCACCACATCCATGTTTTATGGGATAAGGTTGGACCAAGGATGCTAATGCACTAGATTTGGTCAAATTGCTCATTAATGGCTACTACCAAAGCCCTAAACCATCCAATTCACCCTCATAATGTTTCCATCCACATTAATTGACTTTCCTAACTTCCTCATGGTCATCATAGGTTCATCGGACCTCATTATGTCTCAATGCAGGAGTTACACTTGGCACAATGTCATAGATTGGGGGAATTACTCCACTAAGCCTAGCATTAATGTGAGCTATTCAAATCACCACTAAGCCTCTCAATTTAGTCTCTTGAGAGAATATATATATTGTACACAAGTTGTTGAATAATAATGTAATGGAAGATCAATCCACATGAGTTTTTTTCTCTTGTGTTCTGCTTCATATTTTCTTCATATTTCTTCTATTTTCCTGTCAATGTTTAGTAAATTCTAAGTGAAGCTTGCTCTAGTAATCTAGATCCACCTGTGACACATATAGAATTTGACATGGTATCAGAGCTTCATAGGGGATCCTAGTCTAGCTTCCAAAATAGATTTCCAAGTGTGTGTTTTGCAAGTGCCTACAACAACTTCATTATGGATTCGAAAGATGTTCCTCTCCTCTCTCTCCATTCAACTATTCATAGTGGAAAGAAAATACGTGTGCATATCTCAAGAGAAAATATCTCTTTGATGTGTCCATTGGTGCTGTGAGCGAGCCAGAATCTTATGAAGAGAAGTGTGATTGGATCAATGACTGTGATAGAGCATATGGAACTATGTGTCTAGCTATACCTCCTAGAATGCAATATCTTATTGATTATGTTGAGTATCTATTTGAGCTTTGTAGAAATCTAGGTAAAGCTCTTGGCATGCAAAAAGAAGATATTAGCTATATGGAGAGAAAGAAAATGGACACCTCCTCATGTGTTCTCCCTCCAAAGGTCTCAGCCTCATGCATTTCTCAAGAAGTTTTTCAAATTGAAGAAGAAGAAGAAGATACGGATTTAGCAAATGATCCACCTCAAATTTCTTCCTCTATGGTTTCCTCTGTTTTCCAAGAAGTTTTTTTTCATGAAGATAAAATACGAGTTGCTGCCATCAACACTGTTGAAGAGATGTCTCTCCATTCCACTTCTTTCTCCTCTATGTATTCTTTTACGAATGTTGAAGATGGGTTGTTGAATGGTGATCATAGTGATCCTTCTCTAGAAGAGGTTATTTCTTCATATGAGAGTATTGGTTCGAAAGATGGTCAACGAGAAGTTTGGAATCCAAGTGAATATCCCTCATTACTTCACACTCTTTTGCTTCCTATGTATTCCTACACCATGACTAGCAGAATTTCTTCAAGTTCATTTGAAGATGGAGAAGCCTTAGCCATCACATTGGCAAACTTGGGACTCTTGTTCATCTTTCTTGGAGTTGATTACAACTCTCTTGGTTTGATGTTGATGCTTCAGGATCCTTATGATTCTCTTGGTGTCACTTATTCTCAAGCATATCAAGTCTCTTTTGGACCTGGCACCCTAGTTGGTTCGAAGATCAAGTCTAAAGAGAAGCCTTCACTCTATTATCGGTGTTACTCAGTTGTTCTACATGGCTCCAGTTTCCATCATGCAGTTGTACATATACATGATATAGTTGAGCACATTCCTCTTCTTCCAAAGAAGAAGGTTCCTCCATACATATGAACAAGCTAACACCTACTTGTGTTTTGGAGTATTGTATTTTGGTGTATATCATGTCCATTCTAGAGGGAGGATTTTCCCCATGTAGTTTTTCCTCTTTCCTCACTTACATGGATGAATAATGTAAAGGGTGGCAATAAGCCTTTGTTTCCTGGGCCCTCATAATAATTTCCTTTCCTCACAACAATTTTGGCTCAAGGGGGAGTGTTGGAACATAATTCCCATCTAGACCTTGGTTAATAATCCTTGCATAAGGTTCCAAGTGTTTAATGTAAGTTGTTCCATGGTTTGGCTTCATAGTTCCTATTCTAGGGGTTTGTCCTCATATTAGACTAGTGGTTTGTCATTGTAGCCAAGTTTGTCCACAAGTGTTCTCATTTCCTTATTATGGGGAGTCAAAGGTTCCCTACTTAATGCATTTAATGAGGCAGGCACACCACATCCCTGTTTTATGGGATAAGGTTGGACCAAGGATGCTAATGCACTAGATTTGGTCAAATTGCTCATTAATGGCCACTACCAAAGCCCTAAACCACCTAATTCGCCCTCATAATGTTTCCATCATCATTAATTGACTTTACTAACTTCCTCATGGTCATCATAGGTTCATTGGACCTCATTATGTCTCAATACAAGAGTTACACTTGGCACAATGCCATAGATTGGGGGAATCACTCCACTAAGCCTAGCATTAATGTGAGCTACTCAAATCACCACTAAGCCTCTCAATTTCGTCTCTTGAGAGCATATATATATTGTACACATGTTGTTGAATAATAATGTAATGGAAGATCAATCCACATGAGTGTTTTTCTCTTGTGTTTTGCTTCATATTTCTTCTATTTTCCTGTCAATGTTTGGGAAATTCTAAGTGAAGCTTGCTCTAGTAATATAGATCCACCTGTGGCACATGTAGAATTTGACATTAAGCCACAAACATAGGTTATTATTTTGTGTATTATTGTGGCACTAGGTGTTGAGACTATGGACTTTGATATTATTATTGTTTAATTAAATAACTAACTCAATATGGGCAATTAACGAGAATGGGGGGGCATGGATTCCACTTGTGAGGGGGTTGGGGACTAGGAGTTGTTGCTCTCCCTAACATTACTTGTTAGGCTCTATTTTTTATTATTTTGGGTTATGGAGAAGCAATTGAGTCCTCTTTGATGATTGGTGGGCCTACTTGGCTAGTGCGCCCTCCTTAGCCTCTTGTGATGCTCTTCATCCACTCGTGTGCCCTCACTGGCTATTTTTAGCCTGCACTCTTTGGAAAAGTGTAACTCCCTCCTTACTCCACCTTTTTCTATTTTGGGAAGGAATCTCAAGAATGAGTAACTCCTCTCTGTCATCAATTTGGAGTTACCTCTCTTGGAATTGGAGTCACTCACTTGGGGAATTCGAATGGCTATTTGTGTATGGAAAGAGTTTTATCTCACTCTCTTCTCTAGTTTTTTTCTTGAGCTCTCTAGTGTAGTGGAATGCTCTCTTGTTTGGAAAAATGCATGCTCACGAGTAGGAGATTCATGGTATTGTTGAGGATTGAATACCTTGTAATGAGGTTTGAAGACCCTGTAATATGGATTGAAGATTGACTGTGCAAAACACAATGAGTCCTTATCTCATTGATTTTCCCTGTCGGAATATAGCATGTGAATCCCAAGAGTGGATGGTGATGTCTTAAGGAACTTGAGTAGTGAAGGGAATCTTGTTGCACCAAGTAGTGTAGATGGAAGGGAAAGTTTAGATGGAGAAAGGTGTAGTTGTGGTTTCTGACGGTGTGAAAAGGGCCCAACCATATGTTCTGGTTCACCTATTTATGATCACTTATGGGTTGTGAGACCTATTCCATTGCATCAAGAGTGACGTTTCCAGTAAGGAACATTTTTTGTTTCATTGAAACAGGTTTCTGTTTGACTGTGATACAATTATTTTTGTGTGGCGGTGTTCCCGGTGTTGAGATGAGCGCACCATGCCTGTTGGTTTGCGAGTACATCTCATGTGGATCTATGGCTTCAGCTCAAGGGTGACTTCCATGCTAAAATATGAACGAACATGGCATGTCTATGGAAGGGTGGAACATTGTCCCATTGAAGCTAGTTTCCCATGATCAAGATGAGTATTTTATTATATGATTATTTACTGCAATTTCATAAATATATGTGCTTATGGATCTGATTTTCTTATGATATGTATGGTTGTAGGTGGCAGCCATGACGGATTTGATATTATATGGCTATAGATTACATATTTCATATTTGAATTTGTTTATGTTGATATGGCTATGGTTGGTAGTCAATGATGAGTATTTTAATAAATGTTTATTTACTATATTTATGATGTATATGTGCTCTTGGACCCGGTTTTCTTATGGTTTGTATGGTTGTAGGTGACATCCATGAGATCTGATGATATTATCATTTATATGGTTGTAGGTGGCATCATTCATATCTGGTTTTGTTTATGTTAATATGGTTGTAGGTGGTGGTCAATAGATCTGAAATTTAATACTGTTATTGTGGTTGTAGATGGTAGCCTGTAAATCTTTTTATAATATTGTTTAAGTTAGCTTGCAAATCTGATTTTGTTAATGGTTATATGGCTATAGTAGATCTGATTATTTGATGCTTGATTACATGCTAATATCTTGCTCATATCTATTTACATTCATGCTTGCATTTACCTTGATTCAGCCTTCCCCTTGGGTTCTTAGGTGTCCTTGGCCTTGGTTTAGGGGTTGGGGACATCACACATGTACACCCTCATACATGAATTATGGAATATAGGAAAAAATATTTACTAAGTAAATGTGCATATAATCTAATACTAAGGAGGTGGATGTTGATATTTATGATGTAGGCGTTCATTCAACGAAATACTATCCATGTAACTGTTCATGATTCCTTGCTTATCAAGCCAATGAAAATTTGCCACGTATTACCATCAGTTTCATCACGTGACAGTTTTATTTTCGTCATTTTGGTTTTGTCAATTTGGGTTTCTCTGGATCTGGGTTTCTTGTCGCTCTCCCATTCAACACATCCTCTCCCGTCGCGTGGCTTCCATATTCCAAGTCCTATTACAACCGCCTTAGGAAAATTTTCCTATTTCTTCCTGCTTGCAAAAACCTCGGTCTATTTTATCAGAGGCATGCAGAATTTAAATGCTATAATCAACATTATACTGCCCTTTCTTCCTTAAACCCTCGACAGCTTTCCAGATTCCATATCCACTCAGTCATTCCTTCTACAGCATAGGGTCCATCTGATACTCTTCAGAAAGCATGTCGCACTTTGGTAGGTTTGGACCCTCGACATCTAGGATACATACTCCCTCCATGTTCTCAATATTACATTCCGTATGTATTTTATTTCTTCCTCAACAATCTCTCACATCGAATTTCGCATTGATTTACCTTGAGGTTTTGTAAGATTTATTTTGGCCAATTTCAGCTATATGGTGCTCTGTGAGTTTTTCTTTTGAATACCGTTGCATATCATAAATAAGAATTTTCCGTGTGTTTTGGCTTCGTTTAGGGTGCTGATTTTTGTTTGGGAATTTATGGAACACTTTAAGTATTCTTTTTTTCTGAGCGTTGTGATTCCATTTAGGGTTCTGGTTTTTTTTGGGGAATTTATTGAATGCTCCACTTTTTTGTTAAATGTTATTGTGAATTGGGTGTACTCTGTTTAATCAAACATAGAGATTCTAGTTATTTGTTATCATTATACATGTGTTGGTTTTCAGGGTAGGGATGGTTGGGTTAAACAATTATATTTAATCCCTCGTTGCACGATTTAGTTGTTGAAAAGGGAAAAATGAACTATTGGTATCAGGCTATCACTAAATCTAGATTTGTGTTGTGCCAATTTTTTAATATGGAAAATGCTCTATATGTAGCACAGTGTGGAAGCAATCCACCAGAATAAGAGGAGCTACCAAGTATGGAAACATTGGAATCTCTCGAAAGGCCGCCGCATCTGTTGGGTGCCTGCTATAGGAAGTCTCAAGACTCGCCTCATAAGCATTAGATAGTCTCAACCACATATTAGTTATTAGGTCGTGGGCATTAGTAGTTATTAAATGTAAAGGAGTGATAATTGGGTCAGCTCCATTTCCCCCAAAAAAAAACATCTATTATCAAAAGGAAAAAGAAGTAAAGAGACCACTCCTCGTGTGCAATAGAAGGCTTATACAAGATCAATGTATATTCAACAATTAAAACATGTAAGGGTTGGAGTGATCCCCTGCTCCCTTGAGGTCGCTCCTCCTTTTTCTTGTATGCAATCATTTTAACAAACTGAACTATACTACTTGGAAACTTTTCAATGTGCTTAATTATTGTGCAATTTCATTGGTGCATTGTGTATTTATATTTTTGAGCCCAATTACTGTAATTTACTTAAATGTTTATCTATTTACTTTGAATAAGAGATAGTTATTAAAAATGTAATAGTTGCTTGAGGCCTGTGAACGTGTTTATACGCTAACCGCACCTTAATTATGCTTGTTCTATGTATATTATAATCTATGAGTACCTATACATACAAAAATGTTTTGAAAATTATATATAATAAAATATGTGCCTATATTTATATAGGTAGACAGATAAAATGCCTATAAATAAATATATAGATAGAAAAATATATAGATTCAAATGTGCCATGATAGGGACGAACTGAAAACGATTTTAGAAGAGATGAAGATAGGGATGAATCTTAAAATTTTGAAGGCTTTTGAAAATTTAAAAATGGAGAGCTCATCTACAAACAGAACCATAGAGACTTTGTCAAATACCACTATGAAACACTATTAATACCTCTCCTGATGAGAAAAATAGGCTTATCCTTCCAGAGGGGGTTCTGAATTTGGTGGTGGACCCAATATGCCTACAGGTTCTGAATTTGGGAATTTCGGGTTTGACCTTGTCAAAAGGTTCAATGATTTCTTCTAGAGATAGATCCAATAATTCTTCTAGACTCTAAACTAGAACGAAGTCTTTAGTGCATTGAGGGTTTTTTCTAGGAGCTCTTATTCTGGGCAGCAAAGGAATGGTAGTTAATCCTCCTAGAATTCTAACGTGGGAACGGGTATGTCTTCTGAAGCAGTTTACTTCTTCAAAAGGGACAACATACAATGTTTCTTGTTGTTCTGTCTCAAAATTAAGATTTTCTTGATTTCTCGATTCCAGATCCGAAATGTCTGGGATAGTTGTTTCGGATGGGTCTTCACTGGAAATTTTCTAACAAAAGGATCTCTTCTGCCAGCCGTGCACTGGTGGCCCTCCTTCTACGCCAAAAACTGTTGATGCCTCGAAAAATTGTAGCATCAATCAACAAGGGATTCTCCCCAGTGAGCAAGCCCAATTAGATCGCTCACCGTTTGGTGTGGGGAATCCGTCCGGTTAATGGTTCCGACTACCATGTAAGATTGTAAATATTTGTTTTTCTTTCACCGGTTGCGGCCCGATCCACTGTTTATGTATTTTATATTAAAGAATGATATGCAAGTGCTCTAAACTAAATGCATGCAATAAAACAACTCTTATCTAAACTATTTAAGCTAATTTAACCTATCCTTGCAAGGAGAAAATCGAAGAAATGAGCAATAGACTGAAAGAAACATCTAAAGATTTAACAGATAGCCATTTAATCCGATAAATGCATTTCCAGCGGAATATAAATGATATCAAAGATAACTCTGATTTAGTTAAAACATCCCATTACTCATAAAGTACATAAATTTTGCAAAAGAAATAAGATCATTCATAGTATAGAAGTAGTTCACAAAAAGCTAGGAAAGATCTCACTGAATGTATATGAAAAATGCAGAAATAGTTCGGCAATCATCTATCACAAATCCAAGCAAAACGCTGCACGGGATTTCACAGGCCAAAATGGTTTTTCTTATTCATGTAGCAGAAGTAGTTCTCATACACTAGAAGAGTTTCCATTCACCTGCCAAAAGTCCCTCTATTTTTCTCTAATCAGCTACATATAGCTTTACAAAATGCTCCAAGAGTTGCCACCTATACCCTAACTCTCCAAATTCCTTTAATTTGTCTTGTAGTGCCCGATTTACAAAAAGAATAAAAACCCCATAAATATTACAAAAGGAATGGGAAAGAGATCCCAAATGTCACTTTAATATTTAAAATATACAAAGGTCGAAAGAGAGTGTGCTGGATTTTAATTAACAGATAAAACAAAAGATGGATTATTCCTGAGCTGGCGCCTTTGCTATCTCGGGCGCTTTTGCTACAGCCGGTACTCCTATTGGAACTTGTACCGCTGGTGCTGCTGGTAATTCCTCTGAAGTTGATGCCCCTGCTTCTGCTAGTGATACTTGATGTGCTTCTGTTGTCAGTGCCCTATCTGCTTCTGCTATATATCTCACCCAGAGACTAGTTTTTCTTATGACATTGTTTGTATCAAGGGGGAGCATAGTTTTCAGAGAAACTTCATGCTTGGCAAGCTCTTCTTCGAGATCAATGACTTCTGTTGTTGTAACCTGGAGGCTTTCTTCCAGAAGATGTGCGTGAATAGTAGCCTAGCCAATCCAATGGTGAAGGTCTTCAGTGGTCAAAGAATCCACTCTCTTTACGTAATCTATTTCAACACTTAGCCCATCCCTTAGCTCAGACAAACGTTGGGCTTTGTTTGGAAACTCTTCTATAGTCCAGGGCATTATCATCTAGCAATTCTCTTGGGTGGTTCGTATCTTAAGATACAAACTTCCACACTGTTCAAGAGTGACCATGGCCACTTCGTTTAGCTTTACTCCAAAATCTTTGCAAAAACCCAAAGGCGGGCATCTGCTTTGAAATCAGAGACAGATTTAAGAGGGAGGCTTTCTAGGAACCCCGACTTTCCTTCTCTCCATTCTATGTGTCTCTTAATGTCTTCACTAATGCATATATATTTCCTTCTACGCCTAGTGGCTTCAGTATTTATCTCTTTGATTCTGACCACCACTCACTTTAGCTTGCAGATTTCCTCCATTATGAGTTCTTGAATCCCATGTATCCTCTTCATTATTTCGCAAGCCTGCTCATAAAAGGGAGCCAGGTCGCCAATCTTGCTAGTTGCGAGTTCTAATTGTTGTTCTAGCAATTCCCTGCCTTCTTCCAACTTCTCTATGTTCTCCTTTAAGTCATCAATCTGCTGAGCAGCATCAAATTTCTCGGACTCCAGCTGTAGGTTCCTACTTTCAAGATCTTGCTTCTCTGCTTCCAGGGCCCTTATTTGTATAACCAAGGCTCTCTTTTCAGCTTCTAGGTGCTGAAATCTTCTGTTTAGTTCTCCCTTTTCCGACACAAGGGTGTCGCATTTCTCAACCATCAAATTTGTATAATTTTATTCCTTGACCAAAGTTTCCTGCAACTGGCGAGCTTTCTTCTTTTCTAATTCTAACTCGACCCCCAATATATGGACATTATCTGTTGTTGCTTGAACAGTGGCTACAGAGATAGATGCTATGAGGTCAGGAGCCTTTTGAGTACCTTGCATGACTTTGGTTACATGCTTGGTAACGACATATGGTCGAAAATGTCTCTTCATTCTGGTAATTGTTTCCTTAACAATGGATTTTCTCTTCTTGTTGTAAGCGAACCTTTCCCATTGGGACACTGTACTACTCTTTGATGGCGTAAAAGGGACAAGTGGGAGGTCTCTTACGGGGAGTTTTATATCCAAGTCTTGTGTGTTAGGGCTCATTGGGTCAGCATCTTCTTTTGATTTATTTTCCTCTTCCACTTTTCTTCACGCTTCTTCTTCCCCAACCTTTCTCAATGTCTCGTCTTCTTCCTGTTTGGAAATTCCTTCCATTCTAATTCTCTCTTCCTCTTGAACTATTCGAGCTTCATCTTCTGCTGCTTGGACTCTTAGAGCTTCGTTTTCTCGAAGTTTATCCTCTTTTTCTTTATTGGTTCTTTCCTCAACTTCCTTTTGGATTTTCTCGGCTTGTGTCTTGAGCCTTTGCTCTTCTCTAGAGAGAGCTTCAGCAGCTCCTGAGGTGTCCTTTTGTTGTTGTTGTTCTGCTTCCTTGATAATAGTAGATCTAGAACTAGCTCCACCTTTACCGATTTGGAAAATCTGTAGCTCGGTCATATTACTAACTCCTCTGTACACTTCTTCATCTTCATCATAATAGTGAGCGTAATCAAAGTGGGCATGAATCTCCCTGCAATGTTCTGCGGCTTTGCCTTGTCTATCATTCCTCTGAAAGATCCTTTCCCCAAAGTGAAATTCCCTCAGTTTTGCGATAAATTCTTCTACTATTACAATCTTTGAAAACTTATAAGCCCCAACATAAAAAGGTAAAGGCGGGAAAGAGGCCTTCTTTGCCTTGTACAAGGTACTACCAACTCCATCAAGGAAAACCTGTCTCACTGCCTCCTTGTGGACTACGTAGTCAGTAGCATACCTGGGTAGGATATATGGGGGTTTAGAGCCTCCATACATTCTTATGTAGGTGCCTCCTGGTGAAAAATAGAAATCACCATAGTTCTACAGGACTTCCATGGTGTTCTCAGACAAGCAGTTAGGTTCTTCATTGAAAATTAACTCATATAAAGGTATGATAAACTCCTCACAAATGAATTGGTAGTGCCTTTTGTAGTTTTGAGCCCAAAAGAGCTTGTAAGCGGTGTATACCGGGGTGTCGGCCTGGTTCCAGTTACATCCTAGCTTTGGAAAGGGACACTTCGCCACAATACAGTCTATCAAGTAGGATGGCATGTAAAATTCTGCATTCTTTACCATTAACCCTTCTTGTGCAGCAATTATGGCTGATGATAGGCTGTCTAAGAGAATATATGCCCAATTAAAAATTGTTCCTCTAAACACTACATAGTGGATGATGGGGACCCATTGGAGCATATAAACAGTACCATCGAGCCTACCAAAGCTTCTGCTAAGCATGAGGGAAATCATTCTGAAAGGAGGCCTTAGATTCTGAACCTCGTACTCATCACTCTCCTTCTTTCTGATCTATTTGCCTGAGATTAGCAACTTTCTGGCCATCTCTAGATTATCCATCTTGATTTGTCCTAGCCATTCATCATCAAGCCGCTGCTAAGCCCGAGGAATCTTGTAAGCTGCTGCAATATAGGATGGATGAAAGGATGCAAAAGCTTCCCCTTATAGTCCGAAAGAACCCTTGTCTCAGCATTCGCGTGCTGCAGGATCCATCCAAATACTTCTGAGCATGGGAAAATCTCTGGGCGTGTGGCTGCTTTGGATATGCAGGAGGTTCTGATGTTCCAGTATAGGTATTCTTCCTCGAGAAGTGCCTAAGGGATTTCCTGGTCTCTTATCATATGATATATGTCTCCCCATTTGATTTCTGGAGGAATGCATGTAGTGCACTTGGTGTCTTCGAATAGAGTTTCTACTCTCGTGTGAGATAATCCTGGCTCCATCACCTTCGAATTTCTTTTACCACCTTTAGGAATTTTGACTTCAAACTTGTTCAATAACCATGCAGAGGTAGATATAAGAAAATTTATAATCGTAACACTAGCATTCTACACATAACACCCAGTCTTAAGAATACTCCGATAAACCCTTGTGCGGATACTATTTGATTCCCCTACAACTGAACAATCCAACCCAACCCTTCTAACTCTGTTTGTCTACCATCAAATTATAGTTTTGTAATTCCAACCCGATATGATTCTTCTACTTTCAATTTTGAGATTAAAAAAATTCATCTACATATTGTACTCCGGCTTTTCTCTCATATTATTATCTTCAGAAACAACATAGTGATTCTGAGCCATATCGCAACTATGAAACATAATAATAATGTGGTCCTATGATACCAATATATTTCATAGTATACAAATGGAGCGAGAAAACGTAGCAGGATGATACCAAGCATTATCTGAAAAAGGGTGGACGAGACCGGCTTAAACTCAACAACATTGGTAATTTCCAAAACGGGAGAGAGGCATGCCGCGGATTTTTTTAACAACTATGTGACAAGTGATTATGGCACAGGCAGCTTTGAACTTCTATGTTCCTACGAAAATGAAACTAGGCTCAGCTGTGTTTAGTTGGATAGGGGTGTGGTTCAGTCTTGGCTGTAATGAAACTGAATAACACCGCAAATTCTAAAATGGCTTGGATAATCAAATAGAACTATGACTACAGCGTTTACCTAAAAAAGACAAAGAACTACCCATTACAATTCAGGATACAAGGTTTGAATGGTACCAACCTGATAGATTTCACTTGGATTAAGGATGGCAGCGTCGCTACAAGGCTGGCGAACATGGAGCAGGTGCACTTAATCTTGAACGGGATAAAAAAAAAGGTCTCCAATCAATTGAAACAATGAAGAATAAACGAGGTTTAAACCCTACTTATAGCGTTTAGACACGTACGAGTGATTAATAGGGTGGTTGGATAATTAAAATGGGGTTACTACCGCATACGGACGGGGTCAAATCGACACATTTGGTATTAAGTGCGACCGTCGAAAACGAACAAATTTGGCTAACTCTCCCGACAGTTGCGGCAAGAGCTTCGTGAGTTTGTACCGCCGTTGCGGGAAGGTTAGTTCATTTCTTCCGCAAATGAATCCAGACACTTTGCCGTAAGCAGGGTGTTAAGTCATGGATTGGACGACTTAGCTGACTCCATCCGCTATTGCAGAACATTTGGCTGAGTTCTTCCACCGTTGCGGAAAAATTGGTGGAAAAGGTTGCGGAAGAACTCGCACAACTTTTCTGAAATATAGGGAAGCTTCGAAACTGAGCAAGGTGATCCGCCATTTTGGAAGGACTTAGCAAGATTCTCTGTCGTTGTGGAAGAGTTGCGTGAGTTCTTCCGCACGAGCTTTGATTTATTCATTTTTCTTTCGTTGCGGTAGAGTTGTCTGAGTTCTTCCGCAGTTTCGGAAGAGATGGGCGAGTTTTTCCGCTATTGATCAACTTACCAATTTATTTCCGTCGTTGCGGCAGAACTCGACGAGTTCTTCCGCAGAATCGACGCAAAAGTGTAGTTTGACTTAGTTAGGAAAACAAAAGCAACTTCAAAGGAAGAAAGCACGAGGCTTTTCTCTAAAAGAAACTAAGTAAGGGAAAGGTTCTTATGTCTTTGACTTCTGGGCAAACTTTCATTCTCTTAAAAATAAAGGAGGGGCCCCAATGTTTACAAAAATTTGGGGGGATGTTGCAGGAACAACAAGCTGCAAAAGTAATTGCAGTTGAGGTAAGTGAAAATATGGGATCTGTAGCTCATCAGGTAACATATTTTTGGTTGACTTTTCAATTTTGTGTTGCTGTTGTTGTTGCTCTAAGAGGTTTCTGAATAATATTTTTATTCATTTATGCTTTTTTTTATACATTATTTTAAACTGTTTTTGTTTATACTATTATGTAAGTAGCTTGAGAAATCCAAATATATCCTCTATAATAAAACTTATTTCTCCTATGCATAGGTTGCAAAAGAAAATAACACACTCAAAGAAAAAAGTGAAGAAAGTGAGAATGCCAAAACTTAGAGCTCATGTGGAGTTATTACTGTAGTTCAGGGTATGATAAAAGATATTGATAAGTGAATGCCAACTGAAAGTCAGAGTGCAGATGCGATAGTGAGTGATTGTATGGTATACCGTCTACTTTATGAATCGATGCTTAGTTAGTTATTTATGCTTGTGATCATTGGTTTAAACCTAGTGGAGCCATCCTTCTGGACACAGCTAAGATGGTAAGTCTTATTGCTAATAAGCACATAGAAATTTCCTACCCTACTTTGTGTGGACAAATTGATGATTTGTAAATTGGTTAACAGTAGTGGCTGGTTTTGGAAAAGGTGGAATTGTTTTTACTAATGAGCACATAGAAATTTCCTACCCTACCTTGTGTGGACAAATTGATGATTTGTAAATTGCTCAACAATATGTGGTTGGTTTTGGAAAAGCTAGTACCAGTCTTTCGTTTTGGGAAAATGTATATGGCTTCAACATGTCTTGTATTGGTAAGGAAGTGGTTGAATATGCTGCTCAATGGCCAATAGTTGATGTTGTGGATAGCAGGGACATAGTGACATATACTTCTATCTTACATGTAAGGTTTAGTGACATAGACTTTTATCTTACATGTAAGGTTTAGCTATTCCCCGTGTAAAGAGTTGCTCACTTTGTTTGTTTCCCTTTGTATAAATCTCCTTGTATGTCAAACATGTTATTCCAAAAGCTTTCTTTCTCAAGTCAACATTATTGAATGGTATTGGATTGATATGTTTAAGGCATTTGATATCTTGACAATAATATCAAAGGACATGGATTTCACGATGACATTTAAATTGAAACCAAATATTGGAAGAGAAAATGCCCTGTGTGGATTTCAACAAGAGGCTCTTAAACAGGAATGCACAAAAACAACAATCTGCAATGATTTTGAAGATTTGTCTATATCTAGCATTCATTGGTGTCATGGACTTGTGTCATGGTTTGAAATAGGTTTTACAAGCAGGTTTTCCAATCATATACCTAGGGTTCTCTCAACATCTCCTTATAACCCCAAGACGCATTGGTCGCAGACAATCCTTACTTTCAAAGAGCCAATTGCTTTGTGCTCATGGACTACTACCAAGGTAAGCATCTCCATGCATATAATATGTACAGATTCCTCGCCCGCTTCATGTATAAAAGGTCGTATTAGTATTGCACGAAGCTTCAAACATCGTAGTATCGACATTTCAATTGAGACTATGACAATTGATGTTGGTATCATGTTAGGATATGGCATGTGCAGATATTTAATATATAGAAATGCATTCAATTTTTTGTAGCATCCATATAGTTTTCTGGGTAGCAACATATTTCTTTTTTTCTTGTGATTCAAGTCCTTTTAATTCCCACTTTGGGTGTCCTACTAGGACTTTGAGTTTTTGTTTGGCGGCTAGCATTTGTCTGTTGCCATGAAAATTTTGAATACTGTCTTTTGACTACAAATCCAAGCACATTTTTGGGTATTATTATTATTTAGGATGAGTGATTTTTTATCCGGGCATTTGCTAAGAGCTAAGCAAGTTGGTTGTTATTGGTTCCATAATTTTGGTTCAGAAGATATGCTTCCTTCTATAGATGGATTGTACTATTTTCATATAATGTCTTATGTATTACATTCTTGTAGTTTGCAGAGCAATCTAATGTGAAAATAGTTCAAATATATTTTTAATTTCCAATGATCAATAACACAGTGGGAGTATCACTTATATTCTTGGAATTGATCTCTTCTACAATATTCCTATATAAACCAGTCATGTCAGGTAAACATTTTTCTCTTAGATTGTGGGAACATATTGCAGCTAGAAACATAAACGATCTCTCTATTAGTATGGCAATAGAGCTCCAAATTTTCCTCGTGTTTCAATTACAGTGGAATTAACTAGAACATTATTGTGAAAAACACATGGCAAATGGAGCTAAAAGTATATAGAGACACGACAATCTGAAATTCAAGGAACATGAAAATAAGAATCAAGGGAGGAAAATATAGATGGTATATATCTTTGTAATTGCAAGGTTTGTCTTAGTAGTTGGATATGTAATATAAACATATTTGTCATGACATGTGATTTTTGGCTTGAGAGTTGGATGTGGGATATATAGTGACTGTCATGAAATATGCATTTCAGCTTTAAGAGTTAGATATGGGATATAAAGTGTGAATGTCATTAAATATGCATTTCATTTTCATTTTAAGCTAAAATGTGCAGTGCAACATGGAATTACAATATCTATTCAAGTTAATGTCTCTATAGGAGCACAAATTCTCTTTTATCTGTGCATTAAAATATTTGCTTGTTTCAGTTTTCTTTAAGTTGTTTTAAATAGCACCATTTTTTTGTAATTATCCAGGTAAGGTACTCAAGTGAGCGTATTGCAATTTGACATACTCGCTTCTATCTACGAGATATGGATGCCCATGTTACAAGATTCTTGTTGGTTTGGATCTCAAGTCACTTATTTTTGTAATTGGATAATGCACTAATAGATGAAATCCAATTTTAGAAGATGGGATTTTCTATTATGCAGGGAGACATGACTCATTTCCAAACAGTGTCCCTTTAAAATTCCAATCGCTTGAATCCTTTATACCAACTTCCAAGGGCCACTTGCATACTTATATTTTGAAGGTTTGCAATTTTATGCTTAATTGGCTCAGCAGTGGCCATTCAGAAAGCATCTTATGATGTAAAAATACTCAGCATCACCTATGATAGTGTTTTAAATTACAGAAACTCAAATTTCATTAAGGTTCTTGATTCTCTACTCATTTCTCAATTATAAATTAGTGATGAAAATATATTAAAATAGCTTGCAAATATGAACACATTCTTTAAAGGCACAAATAATAACCAATGCATTTTTTCAAAAATATTAACAATAAGGGGTAAATTTGCATTAGAAAAGGTTGTGGCAAACCCGGACCTAGAATGCGAACACTCTGCCATGCAAACTAGCAAACGATAAGGTAGAGAGTGAATCACCCTTTGGATGAAGGTACTAACGTCATGATAAGTTCAGCTTGAGAAGCAACCATAGCCATCTTCTCCAATGTTGATTACCTAATCTCATATGCTTGCATTTAAGCATTTGTACCATTTTCCATTTACCATAGGGCTCGAAGGTGAGTTGTAGTCTTAATCACATTTTGGTCATGCTCTTGTGCCTCACTCAACAAATTGTGCTACCACATTTTGTGTCATTTCCTCCATTGAATCATGGCCTTTTTCACCTCTTGTTGAGTCTATATAATTCCCCTTTCACATCTTGCATCTCTTTTTATTTTTACATGTCACACATCACACATCTGTGAATTCTACATTGCACCAAGCAGAACCCTTGAGATAGAACACATAGAGGACCCCTTGAGATAGAACACACAGAGGAGGAACCAACAACATGGATAAGAAAACCCACAACTCTAAAAAAATTCCAAAAAATTTCCCATATGACTGTTAGAGCTCACTCGCCAACATAGTCGTAGAGAGAAGAAACCAAGAGTTGGAAGAAAACAACCCACATCATGATAATAATCCCACACAACAACTAAGATACCTGCACCACCTTCCACACATGCCAAACATGGGATGAAAAAGAGCATTGAAATGGGGACATGGGAAGCCATAGATTCATGTCCTCTCGCCCATGCATATGAAAAAGAGCATTGAAATGGGGACAAGGGAAGCCATAGATTCAAGTCCTCTCGCCCATGCATGTTAATCCATTTGGACTCCACTACCATTATTTATTAAATACACAATAAAATCAAAGGAGGGGAATATGAGATGGTGCTCCCACTTTTGCTAGAAGAAATCCTTCTCCCAACTACACACAAGTTTTCAAGATGATCTACATCAACATTGTAAGTCTACAAAATTTGATAAAAAGATATGGTCTCAAACATATTTTCTAATTCCAAAGTTCTTTGGATTCACTGACTAAGACTAGTATTTAGAGGGGTGGAAACATTCAGAAAGAATCTAATGATGATAGAGGAGTCATTGATTACTGTTGTTTGTTTAATACTGCATTCTTGCAACATTTCTAGTCCTTGGGACACTATCAAGGCCTCTGCCTCATTATTTGTGGCATTGCCTTAACCCCAAGAAAAATCATTTGCTACATTTCCTTTGAGATCAATAAGGATCCCCTCTATCCCTACCACCCCTGCAAATAACTCATAATGTTGAGAGAAAAACAACTACCAAAAAATAATTGATGGACAAAGGTTACTAACAACATTTTCAGAGTATTACTACTATTTTCTCGAATTGTCATGAATGATAAGAGTAGTAATATCATCAAAATAATCAACTTCCACCTTGTATGTAGGCATGAATTACTACTTATATTTGTAGTTGCCATAAATAAATGATTAATACTTTAATAAGGCATATATCTATGTGAATTTAAATTTTTATAGACTTGTGATTCATATCAATTGCAATGTTTAAATATATGTAGTAGTAAATAATTCAAACAAAGAGTATCACTTGTTGTATTGTTAAAGTTTTGTGAATACGTTATAGTTTGAATTGGTGGCATGATGGCATATTATAGTGTCCCAAAACCAAAGAAAACTCTATCATTAGGATTATTCAATGTCTAAAACAACCGCATGATTTCTAAAGGATTGAAAATATAAATTACATTGTCATGCATAAGCAAAGCACATTTTGCTCCTAATTAGAATTGAATAAGGCAGACTCCTTACAAGTAAAATGTAATTATGCATTAACGATTCCACCATCAAGAGAGTAATATTAGTCCTTTTCACCCTATCAGATGGCCACAATATCATCATATGGAGGTAGATTTCATCTCCAACCATGATTGGCCTCTTGGTCTATTAATTTTGGCAAGGAGTAAGCCTCTTCCACTCTTTTTCAAAGAGTGGATTTTCAAAATTGAAATGATGGCCATAAAATGTGGATCTTAATATAGAATTTGGTTGAGGTTAATGGTTAATGGTTTTATTTGTTTCTCCATTTTGGAGGTTTTATGTTGACATTATAAGATGCATTACGCCAATGGCTTACTTGGGATCTAGTGTGCTAGAATTGGTTACGATTAGTTAGTATTCTATAGCATTTGAATTACATAACTATGATGCATGTGGTGGTTTTTAATAAATAGTGCCATTTTTTGGACATATAACAATTACATAAGATCTCTACTAAGGACTTGCCATCGAGTGATGAATCTAAGAACACAAATTCCCCTCTAGAAGCAATGGTAGCTACTCTTAATTATGACACCTATTTCGATGCCTATTTCCACAACACCTTGGATTTATAGTGCCACCAAAAAGTACACATAATGTTGTGAGTTCAGCGATAAGGAAAATAATATGGTGGTTCACTACCAATATTTTCTAATTTGCGCGTTAGATCTAGGTAAGCCATGAGGACTAAGGGTCGATTAAAGAAATTCTTTGGTAGAATGGGTGCTTTGCGGGTGATTGCAATATTTTATACTTCAAATGTACAAGATATAGTTCTTGATCATTCTTTCTTTCTATTTCTTTTATTTGATAATAATTGGTACGCATCAACAGGATCTCGGTTCTTGAAAGATTTGGTACCATTTCAGGTTTGTGTAGCATGGATTTTGGGATAAGAGAGTATTTAAATTGCATCTTTATGAAATAATTTAAATGAAAAGAAAGTGCTTTCTTCTAAAGTTACAAGTTTATAAAATGATGTAAAACATCACATGTGATCATAGATTGCAAAGAGGAGAGTGACATATCGTTTAGTGGAATGAGGACATAAGTCATCAAATACATTTAGTCTTCAATTCCTTTAGTATTATTTAACTCTTGGTATTCTTGGTGACCTTTCATTGTCCCCAACTTATTGCAATTTAGGTGACTTTTGTCCTTATTGCTAACTTGTGCTTATAAAATTTTGTTCAAATTAAAACAACTTTTCCATGGAAAAGGAATTATAGTTTGGCTTATCAAAATTGAAATTCTTCATATACTATAAAGGCATTGTTGGAATTCTATACGTTTAATGACCCATGCATAAATTTATTCCTTTGGGGGAAATATTGTTGCTTTATAAACAAAGAATCAGAATCCTTTATCTTCACCTCATGGAAATATTCAACCTATCCACTTCTGTGGTAAAAAAAAGGGAACATAACACACAGTCATCATAGATCATAATTACATCTCCATTATTTTCATAAATGTATATAATATTCAAAAATGAAGTCTTCATCACAACTCTCCATCAAATCCCAAATAACAAAATATTCAGAAAATCAAATACTTGTGTTTTTTGAAACAACAATTGATTTTTTTTAATTGCAATTCACGATGGACCGAATTACAATTTGATATTGTAGCAATTTTTGAAGACAAATTTCTCCGGATTTCCTGTAACATGTGGTCGAGATGAGAACCAAATGAAATTACTCAGCACATGTGGCTCAATGGTTCTTGTTGAAACATGGCTTTGTGCTATGTCTAGCAATTTCCATTTTTTTCTACCGAAAGAGAACATGATGGCATCATTTGATCATATGTAGTAGAGACACGTTGGTTTCTTGCAATCCTCAATATGAAAGCCCGAAATGAATCTTCAACTAAAGGATGCATTTTCTAGCTAAAGTATCCATTTTCATTACTTGCATAATAATGAAAGGAAAACATAATGAAAGGATCCACTTTTTGTTTGTTAATGTACTCTAATTCACTTTGTAAAGTTGCATTTAATGACGACTATTCACCTTTATCAATCATTATTCACACAATACTATTGCTCTCTTTTTCACTTCATCACATCTATTCACACAAAAATACTGCTCTCTTTTTCACTTCATCACATCTACTTTACTTTCCATTTTTTCCATTTTGACACTCCTTTGCACCTTTGTTTTATGTAAGTGCTAGTGTTTCAATAGTAAAGTTGACTTAAGCGCTAACGTTTCAATAGTAACAACAAGACCTAATGCTCATGTAGGTGCTAGTGCTTCGATAGTAAAGTTGAAGTCATTTTATATTTAGTTTACATCTATATCTTTGTATGGGTTTTTTATTTCATTAATCTTTGTTTTTTTATTCAACCATTTTTTTAAATCAAGAATAATCTATTGTCAGAGAAATCAAATCCTAATATTTGTCCACCAGTGGGGGGCTTTAGTTATTCCACAAATAAAAAGTCACCAATGCTTCCATTTTGTGCTAATTCTTCAAATAACCAGCGGTGTCGATGTCATGATGTTTTCCCTCTACTTGTCCAATCAAATATTGAGATGAATCATGGCGTGTATTCTGAGGACTTGAGAGCCACTTTTGTAATCATCACAATTGCAAGCAAGGGCACACTAACCACCCCATTTATTTTGGAATATTACAAGAGATGAACTATTTGCATTCCATGTTTTCAAAATCTATGCAATACCCATTATTTCTGGATAGCTCTTAGAGATTGTGGATGACATTGTCCTCTCAGATGGAACAATAGTGAAGAAAGGGTCCCATGGATCACATGGAGAGCGTCTATGGTAAGGATTGCCACAAGTTCAAATCAAAGTGATGGCTAAAAAAAGGGCAAATTTCAAACCAAATCGTAGTTGGTATTAGTACCTAGAAAGGGAGCTTCACTATGTGAGGGCATTTATATGGGATCTATAAAGAAAAATAAAGTAACAAGCTATTACTTTGGTTCTTGACTATTTGGACAAACTTTGAGAAAAAGAGAACAAATAACATTTTGAGCATGGCTTATTTAGTTGGATTTTGACTTTTTTGACAATCTCCAACACAAAGACAAAAATTAACATCAGGAGCATGGTTCGGGGTTAGTTGGGCTCTTGACTATTTGGACAAACTCCAACAAAAGGAAAAGAAATAATGTTATGATCATAGCCCATTTAGTTGGGTTTTATACCAAGTTGGACAAACTCGTGAGCAAGGTCCATTTAATACTATGTTGGTGAGTGGGTACTCCTGAACGCATTTACAGATTTGATATCTAATTACTATATGTTGAAATTCATTAATTGACTTTGATTGTTGTTAAATATAATAGTAAATTGAATTTTAAGCAACGAAATGCACATAAATAGAAAATAAAGCACTTGAACATATCCATGGGCTCACTTTTTAAACTATGTGGTCCATAAGACTATACTATAACAGTTGTGTCTAAACCTTCCATTCTAAGGTGGGTGCTAATAGTTTCTTAAAACAAATCTCAAAGTACAAAAAAATAACATCATGAGCATGATCCATTTAAGACTATCTTGGTGAGTATGTAGTGATCCTCAACACATTTAGGTGTTCATATCTAATTATCATATGCTTAAAGTCGTTCATCAAATTTTATTGTTATTAAATATTATATTAAAAGGAGTTTTAAGCAATGAGGTGTATAGGCAAAATAACACACTATAAAATATTTCACGGTCTCACTTTATAAACTATATGGTCCATAAGATTGTATTAGAAGGTATATAATAAGGTACATATAGGTTTATTATTTATTTACTTAAAAAACATAAAAAAGATTAATGTATTTCCATATGCTTATTGCAAGTACAGGTTCAACGTACAAATACATTCTCAACTAAGTATGTCGATATAGATACATTTAAATTGGGTGTAGAGGTTATGCAACTCACATGCCTATGACTTCCTTGTTGATTTTAATCGACATACTACTCATACTTATCTAAAACATTAATTTAAAGGAGAATGGTCATGCTTGCTTACCCCTTTCCATCTATTGGTCATACCGGCATTCCTTTGCACCTCTTGGGGCAATTGCTAGTTATTATTATTCCAAAACCATACTTCATCGAATATGGATTTTTCATTTGTCCACACTCTTTATGATAATTTGGTGTTGATCTCTTACACTATAGTAAAGATATAGAGAGAAGGCTAAATATTATATTTTTAACTTCTTTTTTTGCTATTATTCAAATTTAGTAAAGATATAGAGAGCAGGTTAATATTATATTTTTAACTTCCTTTTTTTGTATTATTCAAATTTAGTTAGATAATCTTTGTTAAAATTGCAATTTTGAATAGATAAAATTGTCATTTTTAATGTAGAAAAGGATTTAGCATCTTAAAAAATCTTTATTGCATTTGGATTGTGCACTGTTAGCATTTGATATCTACAATTTCATCAATCCAAAATTATTATTATTGAATTTGAAATAAAAAATATTAGTTTATCTTACCCTTATTTTGAGTGGCCAAAAAAACAAATTCATAACTTATTAAACTACATAAAAATATAAATATCGATATTTATGTTTTAGCCTCATACTCGATTGAATGTGAAGCACTCACGAGTATTGGTTAAGATTATTTTCCTAGTTCTCTTATGAAGGTATTTGTCCTATATAATATATAACATTTTAAAGTTGGAGTGGCTACTTAAGCCACAATAAAAATGTGGATGGCGATATTCATGTTAAAGGTATATTTTTCAAACTATCGCAAGTAAGGATACATTTTAATGGAGTAGTCTACATATTCTATTTTTTTAAAATCTTTTTTGGGTATATTTTCCAATTTGTTTTGTTCGGATTTTGGTTGGAAATCTTCAAAAAAATCTTAAAGTCACATATATTATTTGTGGAAATTGCATAATCTAAGTGTCATAGGGGTATTTGAGGGTGCTTAATCCATTTATACATTCAAAAGCACAATTTAAACCCTTCCAGATTTAGATTTTATAAAAAACAAATTACCGAATTTCGACCAAAAACCACCAAAAAACCCAATACATAAAAAAATAGACTAGTCCAATTTTAATGGTCAATTTTTTTATTATAAAACATTTTTTATAACATTTTAATCATTATTTATTCTAATTATTAGATACAGTAACGAAAAAACCTATATAAACCTACCATTAAATGATAATGTTTCATATCTTTAATAATCTATCACAGGGAGCACAATATGCAGCAGACTTTTTGTCTAAGAGGGATCTCACGACTGAGGAGAGGTTCATTCATTTTGAGTATAGGTCACAGACCATGCTCTCCTCAAGCGGTCGCATCCCACTACTCCACTCCTCCTGAGGTTATGTAGTTGGTCTCCTCACTTTTTGTTCCTTTTTGGAGGCACTTATATCTTTCCTCTTCTCCTTATTTATATGTATTTGTATATATTTGTTCGGATGCTTTTTATCTTTTAGGTATGGTTTATGGGATGGTTGTGTCCTACAGTGTTTTCATGGGCTTGTACTTGTTTGGTGTTATGAGGTCCTTGGGATGGGAGGTGAAGCGGTGATTAGGGTTTGATGAAACCCTAGGGTTGTTTGTTTCCCGTGACAGGTTTTTCGGGGGATTGGTCACGGCTTGCATATTTCGACCCGGATATTGGGCTTTGTGGCATGGTTCCGAACATAGATTGGCAACATACCTGGTGGATTTCGTGGAACACACAGCTTGTGGTCCCGAAATGATTTAAAATGACCCTGTCATGTGTGGGTATGGTCAGCATCTTTGTCAGGTAACCCATATTGCCGATATTTGGTTTTCAGATCTATTTTGAGGGTGGTATCTGTTAATTGCTCGTTCTTTTTCTGTCGGGATGCACATTTTTCCATTCCCTGGTTTCAGGGCTTGTTTGTGGTGGTCGGTTTCTGGCATTGTCATTATTCCTTATTGGATCCCGTGTTCTTTGCTTTTTTGGCACGGGCGGACTCATTTGGGGATCACTTATTTGGTTCGAACCTGATTTGGAACCTGGGTACCATCGTTATCCTCCGAGAAACTGTCAGTGTCTCGATTTTGTTTATTCTTGACCAGATCTGGTGGTTTACGAGGTTGCTTTTTCCGGGCGATCTCTTTTGGGAATCTCTTAATTGTCTTGAACCTTATTCGTAACCTGGGTACCATCATTATCTGCTGAGAAAATTGTTAGCGTCTCGGTGTTTTCTTTTTATTGACCTGATCTGGTGATTTCCGGGCTTGTTTTTTTATCGGTGATACAACATGAGTGAACCCATGATGCCTCCCTCTATCCCCATCACACACTCTCCGACAAACGCGGATTTCTGGATGGAAGAGGCGGGGGTTTTGAAATCAGATTCTTTCTACCAGGAAATGCTCAAAGGGAAACGGGCTCTTGTGCCGGGTGGACAACCCTCTCCGCCGCGTGGTAGGTGTGTTGGACTCAAGGGACACTTGTCTCTTTCTGGGCACTTGTCAGATCCACCAGACAGGCCGTCTATTCCTTCGGTGGCCAGTGAGCAGGTTTGTCTGCAACGGGTTAATGCCTCACAACAGGGTACCTCCAGATCTTCACGCAGACTGTTGGAAAAGTGGGGTTGTCGATCGGGTGAGGTTTGGCTCACAATGGGTCGGGATATTGGCCTGGATGAACTGGTAGACTTCAACATGACTGTTCTTGTGGGAAAATTTTCATATTTTGCGATGAAACGATCTAATATTGTGGGCTAGGTTACCCAACATTGGACGCCGATTGTGGGTCATACCCCGAAGGTGTTTACGCTGGCTAAAGGATGGTATGGTTTCAAGTTTGAAACTGAAAGTCAGTCTACATCCCTTCTGGAGAAGCTGTGGCTATATGGGGCTAGCAGTCTGATGTTGCAACGTTGGCAGACTGATTTCGATCCGGATAGGGCCAACATCTGTTTTCGACACCTTTGGGTCCTTCTCCCTGGTCTCCCTCTGGCTTTATGGAACCGTGGGGCATTTGAAGCTATTGGTAATAGCTTAGGCCGCTTTTTGCATGTTGAGGATGACCATCTTCAGGTTTTTGACAGCCATATAGGTCGTCTTCTTGTTGAAATGGATACTACTTTGGGTTTGGTTGATGTGTTACACATCAATTGGCAATGTCGGAAACTGGCTCAGACTATCGACTACTGGGGTATACCCTTCCAGTGCTCATTCTGCAAGGAAGTTGGCCATGTTTGGCGCCAATGCAAGAAAGGTGCCTCATACAGGAAACCGACTGATGTGGAACCCATGTGGACATCCGATGAAGACAGTGAGCAGGACCATGATGTTCATGGTGGCTTGGATGGCTTCTCCAACTGCTTACTTCCACCTGGTGATCAACCGTCGATTATGATGAGTAAGTTATATGCCAACGATCCTTCATTTTTCCATTCGTTAAATGACTTGGAAGTTTCTTTCATTAACTCATTAGAGCTTAATAATGGTAGTTATGTTGGTCATCGTCATGCCACCTCTTTTCCCATTAATTCTTCGGATTCGGATTATACTGATCATGACTTGTCGAATAATCTGGGCGACCCTATGTTTGCGGCTGTTCAAACCCTTCCCACTCATTCCCCGGCCTCAACCATTATCTTGTCCTCTAAATCTGTCTCTCCGGTGAAACCTCCGAAATCTACTGAATCTATTCCTGATGAACCGGTTCTCACATGTCCACCACGTCTTCCTTCAACTCTATCTACCGCCCTTGTGATCCCGTCTTATTGTGAAATGGTTAAGAAGACCCCGATACCTGTCTTCTATAAAAATCATACTTTAGGAAAGGTAGATTTGGGGATTGCTCTAACTGAAGCTATGTCGGGCTCTCTTGATCCGAAGACTGAACTGGTGAGGAACACTCTACCTGAGGACACCCCCTCTACATCTTTGGGTGCCCAACAAATTGGCAAGGGGGCTCAGTTGGGGGGTCTAGAACATGACTTCTCTCCTATCAAGACTCGCAGTGCTCGTAAGCAAAAGAAATCAATACCAATGGATGGGGGTTCCCCATCAGTTTTGAATGTTAGTCAATTGTCTCCTGATACCAGGGCTCTTAGAGGAATTAAAGCCCTTGCCAGGGGTTGCTAATGATTTTTTTCTCACTGAACATTTGTGGGGTGGGGGGTCTGCCCAAACAATTGGCCCCTCAAAAGAGTTCTACATATTATTAATCCTGATTTGGTTTTTCTTCAAGAAACTATGGTTTTTGGGGAGAAGGCTCGCTCCTTCTTTTGTAAAATCCGTCCTGACTGGCTGATATGTTCTATTGATGCGGCCGGTCTCTCTGGTGGTTTACTGGTCGCTTGGAATCCAAGAGTTCTCCGGCTTGATCCATTTGTCATCTCGTTGGGTATTCTTTTAACTAGTTGTTTCAAAGGTCTGGATAAAAGTATCAACATTGTGAATTGTTATGGTCCATACTGTGACCGTGTTGCTTTCTGGGATTTGGCCTGTTCCGGACACTTACTCTCATTGGAAAATTTGATACTTGCTGGTGACTTAAACTTCTCCTAGGGGGTGGAGGAAATATGGGGCCCCTCGGCTCGGCTGGACCCACTGGGGGATTATTTTAGAAATATTTTTAACTCCTACCTTTTAGTGGATGTGTCTCCTCGTCCACTGGTTGCTACTTGGTCTAATGGTCGTAAAGATGGGGCATGGATTGCTAAGCGTATTGACTGCTTCTTGGTCTCGGAAACTCTCTTGGATTGTTTTCAGAACTATCGTTCCTAGACTCATTTGATACACATCAGTGATCATTCACCTATCCTCTTCCAATTTGAATATTCGGCCCCCAGGCAAACATATCCCTTCAAATTCAATTCTGTATGGCTTAAGGATCCGGGGTTTAAGATGCTGGTTGCAAGTCATTGGGCTCGGGTTGATGTATCTTTGGAATGTTCGTCTATGGATAAGCTGGCAGAGAAACTTAAATCTCTCAAGAGTTTTACGATTGCTTGGGAAAAGAATAAGAACACTGAATTGGATGCGGAACTGACCCTAGTGGAACATGAGATTGGGGACTTATTAAACAAATCTATTTGAAATGGTCTCATTCCTAGTGATCGGTCCAAGCTCACCTTCTTGGAAGAAAGAAAACTTAATATGCTCCTCATCCAGGAAGATACCTGGCGACAGAAGAGTCATGCTAATTGGCTTTGCTCTGGTGATCTGAATACTAAGTTCTTCCATAAATGTGATGACTCCTGACGTACCCAGAATACTATATGGGATATAAATGTTCATACTGGTCGCCGTATTGTTTGTGAGTCTGATATTCATGAGGAAGTTGTCTGACACTTTCAAGACATCTACTGTGATCCCAAATCCACCTCTCTGCTGGAACAATTTAAGATTATTAAAGAATACCCTCGTATGTTCTCTGATGAGGAAGGGGACCGAATCTATGAGGAAGTTACTCTGGTGGAAATTGAATCCACTCTGAGGGGTTTTGACAACGATAAAAGCCCTAGGCCGGATGGATGGACGGTGGAACTTTTTATCTCCTTCTTTGATATTATGGGGGAGGAATTGCTGGTTGTGGTGGAGGATTCAAGAAAATTGGGCCTGGTTTCTGGGGCTCTTAATTCTACTTATTTGGCTCTCATTCCTAAGTCCTCCCATCCTAAAAACTTCAATGATTTCAGACCTATTGCCCTTTGCAATCTGGTTTATAAAATTATTTCCAAGATTATTGCCCATCGAATCAAGCCCACTCTCTCTAAGTTTATTTCGGCTGAACAATTTGGTTTTTTGGAGGGCCGTCAGATTTTGGATGCTGTGGGGATTGCTCAGGAGGTATTTCAAAGTATCAATCAAAGACATCTCAATGCTCTGATTCTACAACTGGATTTAGTGAAGGCCTATGATTGGGTGGATTGGACATTTCTCAGATTAATCCTCATTCAGATTGGCTTACCCTGGCAGGTTATGAAATGGATAATGGAATGCGTAATTTCGGTGAATTATGATGTGCTTATCAATGGTAAGCCTACTATCTTCTTTAAGGCTACATGAGGTATCCGACAAGGATGTTCTCTCTCGCCTTTATTGTTTCTTCTTATTATTGAGGGGTTGAGTCTATCAATTCATAAGGCTCGGCGAGATGGTCACATATTTGGTATTAAGATGGCTGGGGGTATTATGGTCACTCATATGCTCTTTGTGGACGATGTTATGCTTTATGGTCTGGGTCTTGCTGAGGAATGGCGATAGTTCAAAATTATTCTGGATCAATTTTGCAATGTGTCGGGGATGTTGATTAGCACTATTAAGTCCTGGTTCTTGCAACATGAACTGGATCCGTGCATGTGCCTTGAGATTGGTACTTTTTTCCCATTAGTTTTCAAGTTGCTGTCTTGTGGAACAAAATATTTGGGATACTTTATCAAGCCCTCCAACTATCATATCTCGGTCTGGTTCTGGTTATTGCGGAGATTTGATTCACGAACTAGTCATTGGAGCTTGAGATATTTATCTTTGGGTGGTCGACTTACTTTGGCTAAATCAATTCTCCAGAATCTGGGTGTTTATTGGTTCTCTTTGTGCAAAATTCCTAAGTCTATCATTCATAGATTAAGACGGAAGTTCTTCTGTTTTCTTTGGTCTAGGGGGGTAGAAAAAGAAAAACTTCACTTGATGGGCTGGCGGACTCTGGCGACCCCCTGGGTGTTGGGGGGTTAGGATATCAAAAATCTTGAACTATTTGTGGATGCTCTTCATGCTAAAAGTCTTTGGTGCACCCTCTTTGCTGATTCTATCTAGTGCCTAATCATCCGTGCTAAATATCTTAAAAATGTGCCTATGGTGAGTTGGTTCCGCAGGGCTCTCCGGGAGTGGTTGGTGCTTCCAACATCTGGAAAGGTTTATTGGGTTCCTTTTTTATAATTGTTGGTTGGCTATCTTGGTTACCTGGTAATGGTCGAGGGATTCGTTTGGGTGTCGACCCTATTCTTGGGGGTTCTAATGAATTACGGCTTTCATTGAACCTGTGTACTTTTCTACATTCTAAGGGTTTGTTTAATCTTGCGCATGCATCTATTCCGTAGGGGGTGGGTAGTGGTCATACTACATGGATTTATGCACAGCAATTGGGTCTTCGGGGCAATATGGGAATGGAATTGTCTAATTACACCAGTTTCCTTATCCGAAGCATGATCAATCTGTCCGATGGACCTGATTCACTTGTTTGGTCATGGGATGTTGACCGTGGAACTGTTTCTGCTAAACTGGCTTATGAAGCATGATTTGCTGACTCCATAAATCCTGTTGTGGTATGGCAAAAGGCTGTCTGGAATATCAGTATACCTCTTAAAATTAAATGCTTCATCTGGCTGGCCTTATATAACAGGATCTTGACCTGGGATAATCTGTGCCATCGGGGTTTTGCGGGGCCGAGCCGGTGTTATTTGTGTGGCTCACAGGCTGAATATGTCGATCATATCTTCACTTAATGCAGCTTTATTCAGGAACTTTGGCAGGTAATCTGTGGCATTGTTGGTTGGACCTCGGCCTGGCGGCCCACCACCCTCATGGATTGTTTGTTTACATGGCTTTCTGACTCACCCACCAAGGTGGCACTTCCTTGCTTCATGATTTGGGAGGTGTGGAAGACTCGGAACTGTTGCATATTTGAGGATGTCAAACCAAACGTGATGTTGTCTTGTGGCAGGTCGGTTGCTACCTCGTATTATGACAAATACGAGGTAGCTGACGAATTGGATTATTGAATAAGGCCTTATATTCATTGAAACCGGCGGTTTTTTTGACGGGGCGACGATGGTGGGACGGAGTTTGTGTGGTGCCGATGCAGTCTTGTCTCTCACCAACTCTTGGTACTTTCATATATGGCTGGATACTGGTGTTGGCTCCAATACTAGGAGTGAACTCTACGCTTTATGGTTGTTGCTTTATTTTGCTAAGCGTCAGGGGGTCTCGTCATTATTGGTTCTCGGGGACTCATCCTCTGTTATCTCTTGGGCCCTGGATGCTGCCTCGTTGGATGTTCTGCTACTCACCTTTTGGAAGGAGGCTATCCATTCTGCTATCAATGGGTTTGATTATATCCATTTCATTCACATTTTTAGGGAATGTAATTTGGATGTTGACCGGCTCTCGAAATTGGCCTTATCCACTCCGGAGGGGCTCCTTTATTGGGAGGAATGGCGTGACGACCATTCTACTGCTCATGGTTCTTTCGTTGTGCACTGATTCTCCCCTATCTTTTGTTATCATGTGTTATTATTACATATCTGTTGGAGGCATCTATATTATGCGATTTTATCATCTTTGTGCAGGTTTTTAGCCCTGGTTCTCCAACTTCCTGTTGGATTTTTGTCCTGGCTGCTCTTCACTTTTTTGGCGATTTTGGTGACTTATTCACCTTTTGGTATTGGACCGTTTGGTCCCTCTGTTATGGGCATGGGTCTATCTTTACATTGGACTATATGATACTTTGATTATGCTTGATACTTTTTTGCTTGGGGGTAGATGGTTTGATCCTGTCCGTATGTTGTTTGGTTAGTTGTGTTGATTGTCTATTGAGGGCAGATGGTTTGATCCTGCCCTACTATCTCTACTTGGTCACTACGGTATTATGCATATTTTCAAGATGTTGTGTGATTCTCTTGGGTTGGGGACAGATGGTTTGATCCTGTCCTTGACTTCACTTGCTTGGTTGTCACTTGTTGATTGTCTTGTATAGACCTATTTACTATTTCGTTTATTAATAGTAAGTTATATTTTCCTTGGAAAAAAAAAAGATCCTTAGGACGGATGCCACTAGAATTTCTCTGAGTACAAAGCATGTTATGATCCGGATATTGTGCCATCAATGGGTATTCACAAGATCTTGTTGGCAAAATGTAATTGACTCAAAACTTATATTTTTATTAACGAAAATATAGCTTTTTTCTAGCTGAAAAAAAAGCCATAAAAATTGTTAAAATCAATGTATTTTCGAATTCCAACATCGCTAAGATTTTATGTAACCTTTATGAAAATTTGTCCTCTATCATTTATAACGACATAAAGTTGGCATGGACCATAAGAATGTGAGTGCTCACATTTATGTTATAGGCCCATTCTTCATTTAATATTTGGGTAAAAAATTAAACACGCTTTAGTCAAGACCCTATTTTTTTTATGAAGGTTGTTGTGCCATGTCCTTTATAACAAGTTAGACTTTGACATGGACATCCTCACTTATAATGAAAATGTGAATATTCTTTTATGTTTGGTTTATATTTTTTAATATTTAAATTAAAAATTAAATACTTTAAAATTAATATCTAGTTTTTACTTAACAATGTTTTCAATGAAAATTTTTTCTTCATATTCTTTATAATATTACGGAATTTTTATTTTTTTAATGTTTGGGAATTTAAGTATATTTTTTTTAATTTTTTTTCATTACAAGAAAGCTAACGCTAGGGTGTTATGTATAGTGGTTGTGAGTTTTGAGTTTTGATTCAGAGTGGGGACAACCCTAGCCGACTACCCAAACTACCCCACTTACAAGTAGAACTTTTCTTAAACTATAATGAAAATGTAAATATCAACTTTTATATTTAAGCTCATAGTTTATTTAATATTTAAAATTTAAAAATCATAACCTTCATATCAAATGTAAATATCAACTTTTATATTTAAGCACATAATTTATTTAATATTTGAGATTTAAAAATCATGACCTTAACATCAAAAACATACCTTTTTTTTAAATTAACATAATATTTATATAGACTTAAATCACAATAAAAACATATTTGTTAATTGCACCGATAGGTGTTTAGATATTATCTGATATTTTGGACTTCCTTGAGTGGATCAACAAGATTAACCTAAGTGTTAAAGTGTACAGTGGGGATTCATTTCATGGTCGGCGTAGCTTGTTATGCTCAAATACATCTTGATTACGATTTAAATAAGCTAGGTTAAGTGGTGGTTAAGAAAATGGGTATGTTTATTAAATAGTATTTGTTTTATGTTTATAATAATTAGTTTGATGTTTAGTCTTTGTTTAACAACCAATCATCTCCACAAAATTAAGTGATTGTCTATACCTATAGGTATTCACCACTCTACTTGTGACTGTGCTAATCTATATCTTAAAACATGATAAAAAATATATATATATTTTAAATTTAAGTATCAAGAATCCACCATTATTAAAAAATGTAATGTCATTGCAAAAGAAATATGGTTAAATGTCCCTGTTATTTCCCATATTGAAATACACATCACATTTGTAAATAATTGAATCATGGAAGTAAATATTACCATCTACCCCCATTATGTACTATTTAAATTGAAAATCAAGGCTCGCACATGAAAGAGCAAATGTCTTTGATAACCAAGGTTTTTATCCCAAGTACTTTATAACTTCCGAAAGCCAAACTACTGAAGAGTCCCTATAGTATAGCCGTTGGATGAAATTTTAGAATCTTCCTTGAGAAGGGGAGCTTCGAGTTCATGAAATTGCGTAGCAACGAACCATCCGTGCAAATCAACTACCGCTTGACACGGTGATGGCACGGAAGCACAGAGTATCGTCTTTAGCAAGATGGTTGTGTCTAAATATTAATTTTACGTTATAGGTAGTGACTGATGTGTACTATATTTCCTTTTTGTACGTTAAAGTTAATTTTTGTACTACAATTTTAAATTACATTTTTCGTGTAATGGAAGTACAATATGAAAAAATAAGTATAAATACAATTTACATTTACCAAAGTACGTATATACATATATTTATAATTATATTTTTTAAAAATAAATCTATTTTATTGTAAAAAGAAAAAGTACATTTTATAAGTATTGAAAGTACAATTAAAAAAATTCATATAAATATAATTGGCACTTACATGAGTATTATAGAATGTACTTATTATAATAAAATTACATATTTAATATAAATGTCATAAAAAATAACCTTCAATTTATACATTTTTCCCTTTCTATTTTTAACCTCTTGCCATCCTCTTAAAAAAAACCATGGTAACTAATAGTAAGTTAGAAGATGGGAGATTATAATCAATAAATTCCTTATTTAAATTAAAAGTATCAATTTCAAGTAGTCTCTTTGTTCCACCAAAAAATCCTTCATGTACAACCACAAAGCCCTATATACATGTATATTAGTCTATCCTTCAAAAAAGGATTGGATCCCCAATCAACATCCATGGTTGTTGATTTACCTCATTATGTGGTACTTATGATTGTTGATTCACCTCACTTTGATCTTCATCCTTATTTGAAAAATTCCAATGTTTTTATTTTGATTTGGTCCTTTCTTACATGGGAGGATGAACTTGAGCATGAGGATAGGCAGCTTGTAGATGTCCCAGAAGTTGACATATCTAAGATTGAAAATGTTGTGTTCTCATAATCCAAGACATTGGTATATTGATTTTTTTTATTTTTTATTTTTCCATTTGATGATCATTTTGTCTAAAAGACCCTTATTGAGATCTATCTCAACACAGATGCAAGTGTATGTACACAAACCTAATATAGCTCTCTCAATATCTAATTTGATATAAGTGCCCAAAGAATTCTCGATATCCTAAAAAAATGATAAATACCAGAAAAATTGTAATGGCAAATTGGGAAGGCAAACATAAACTAGCATTCTAGTAATCGACATAGAGTTAGGATCAAAAGTAGGACCCAAGGAGTTGTAAAAGTTCCCACACTTCCCAGAAACCAAGGACCCTCCTCAAACATTTTACGATACTCAACAAGATTGCAAAATTAAACAATAATAAACCTTTAGAGCAAAGAAAGTTCACATATCTTTGTCCAAGTTGAATGGATCCACTGGTACAAAACCAATGTAGAGGGCTAAAATCCATTAAATCAATAAATAGCTATAGCGTTTTCTATGTTGAATGTTGATGGGTTACCTCCAATGCTTTGATCTCCACCATCAACTCCTCATCAACATGTTCCACTATATAGGCACTAGGAAGAGTAGAAGGTTGAGAATCCTTTGGAGTGGTGTATTTTTGTTTATTGCACCCCTAAAAGAAATAGGTTTTGAAGTTGAAGGCATCCAAATCCCACTACTCCTCCCTGCAAATGCACTACCAAAATAAACAATTGAATATTTAAGAATGTTATAGTCTAACGAAGGAATTAATTCCTTGAGTTAATCACCACCAAAAATTAAATGTTGGTAATCAATATGAATATTTTGTGATGGTTATAATTTCTATTTGATAGCCATCACATAATCAACATAATTTACCTACAACAGTAAGGAATTCCCAGAAAGAATCTTTATCATTATCTGAAATTTGTCCTTGGCATTAGTTGACACTTGAAATGTTGCATTGTAAATAGGTTCTACATAAAACAAAATTTGAACAAGGATTTCCTCAAACACGTGCAAGCAAACGTTTTGTCAAATGCTTTGTAGTTAGACATTTCATCGAACACTCAATGAGCACCCTAAAAAAATAGTATTTGTTTTGGTAATAATAGCCTACAACTCCCTATTAATAGTCCAATTGTAGAGCTATATGTACGACTACAATGACTTGTAGCCTAGGAATGGACAAAAACATAGGCTTACAAACATTTATTGAGCTAATAGCTTTGTACAAAAAACTTTGTGCCCAAACTCTACTATCATGTAAGTAATGCCAGAATTTCTAGTGCCATTATTAAGATTGGGATTGATGACATTAGCATAGACACCTTAATCATTGACAAAAGAGTCATGATCCCTAGCATAATACTCGACACCAAATAGAAATATGTAATAGAGAGTGGTGCATCCAGGGAAAGAAAGCCAAACACTAAAACCCTGTAGATCATATGCGTTCCTACATGTCTACATCTTCATCCCCCTTTGCCCTCTTTTCAACATGGGAATGATCTCCATATCCAACAAAAGGGGGCATTGCAAAACCTTTTTTGCTTAAAATAAACACGCAAATGGCTCCGAGAAATGTGGTATCTATGCATTGTAAATGTCAATAGAAAGCACACTATGATCCATCTTAGACAACTTCTCACCCATATGTGAACCAATGAAGTTATCCATAAGATCAAAGCTTCACATTGCCATATTGTTCCTTCTAGCAACCCACCTCACTGTACTATATTTTATTTATGTACTTTAAAGCATAGTAGTAATATTTGAGTACAAATACGATTTGGTATGAAAATAAATACTTAAGAAAAATTTAGTACGGTCAAAATACAAAAGTAAACATCAGATAAATACAAAACCATGCATTTTGTAAATTTTAGAAAATTTAAAAATATATATATTGGTTCAAAGTTTTAAAGTAATATTCATTTTTCATTGCAATTAACTTCAAACATATCTCAAATGTGAAACATGGAATATGTTATAACAATTTGGCAATATAGCTTAACATGTATGTATGGGCCTGTGGCCTTGATGTATGTAATTTTTAATGTTGATTAAATAAAGTGTGTGACTTCAATGTTAATTTTAAAGTTTATGTGGATTAATAGTCACAAATCTATTTGAAATGATTCATGTGTTTTGTGTGTATATTTTTTATTGTCTTTGAAAAATCATTCTTTCTTATGCGATTTGATTTGATTTTTATTTATATGAAAAACATATAGGCTAAAGATTTGAATATGGTCATTGTCTTGTGATGTTGAAATTACAAACAGTATAATACTTAAGTTATCATTGGATATGTTGTTATTTTAGTTCCACACTTATATTAATAATTAATGAATAGTTGGATTGTTAAAAGTTAATTACAACCTCGTGGCATTAATTATTCTAGTTGAAATTATACTCTTATCTTAACAATTAAATTCCAATAATAGCATTTTGTCAATCTTTAAAAAATTTAAATTGTAAATATATTTTAAGAATTTAGTAAACTTTTGTGTATATACTATGTTGAATAGTTGCCTAATTTCGAATTCCATGCAATTAAGTTCATATTATCAAGCATCTTATATATGCTACATATAAACAAGTTTAAGGTTAGGATCAAAATTCTATTTATGTTTTGTTATTTAATTTGTAGGGAGTTGGTTAAATCCTAGCACTAGTTGTGTTAAGTTAAGAAAACTAGTGTAGTGGAAATTTGATTATTACGAATAATGATTAGAAAGAAAACATTTAATGTGATAGAACAACAACATAAATGCACAAATGATTATTAATTGTAGACCATTAACCCAATGTTAAAGTGTGTTTATGACTAAAAACTTAATTGTAGGATGATCAACACATAAAGTTAATAACAAAAACACAGATAACGATTAAAAACTAAATTAAAAATGGAGTCTCTTAAACATTCTACGTTTTTAACCTTTTTGGTCATTTTTGTCAAAATCTAGTGATAATATCTCTAGTCAAATTATATTTTTCATTGTTCAAATTATATTTTTTATTATAGAAATTCTATCAATGCCCTCAATTACCCATGTTACACCCCAATTATGCAATTCCAACAATGTATATATGCAATTCTAGCAATCCCTACAAGATTTATGACAAAAATGTTCGAAAAAATGGTTGAAATCATAGAACATTTAGACTACTCTATTAAAAACTCTGACAATTTCAAAATTAAATTAAAAACTATGATACTAGATAATTGTGTTAGCGTAACTCTATTATCATTGTAAAAGAATTCAACTACAAAGAATGATTCCTATTAATGAAATGTATAATATTGGTATAATTTAAGTCATTAGAATGTACAATGTTATTGTATTTGTTTCGAGATGGCAAATCCTATCATAGCGTAGTTGTCAAACTCGTAATGAAGATAGTCATTATTGACTACTATATTCTACAAATGCAAGTTGACTCATCACCGCTATTCAAGTAAAACCACGCCACCTGAAATAATCCACTTGTGGTCCGTAAGGGGGCAGATTTCCACACCTGCAAGATGCCTCTAGGTCTTGGGTCATTAACCTATTTCCTTGTGTCTGAGAAAGACAAGCTCTTAACCAATCATAAGCAATTTTAGGTCCTATCCCAGGACCAAGGACCAACAATATTGTTGTACTTATATCTAGCCTTATTTATTTTTGACATGTGAATAAACTATAACAATAATAAAACTATGATAAAAAAATTAATACTATCAACTTTACTAATGAATCAAATCCCCATTGACTATATTAACACTAAAATAGAGTTACATACAATTTGCACAAGAGTTTGAGTCTATATAGGTAGGAGCAATAAAATTATTGGAAAAATTTATGACCTTTAAAATGAGGCCATTTTCCCACAACCCTTATTTCCATTTTACTATCATAGATGTAATTTCATGTTACGAATACCCATAATATTTTAGTCCAATTCCTTTAATAAATTGCACTTCCTCATACACAAATAATATTCGTGTTCATCTTGAGGGTTCATGGCAGTGGAGCTCTGTTAAGGTTCTTGGTGGTTTTAGGATCTGTAGAGGTTTTGATGGTGGGGTGAAATGCTCTTGGTGTATTTATTGGGGAACGACTTGGTTATCTTGTGGGTGTTCTTGGTTTTGAGGATTCCTTAGATTTTTTTTTTTCGATGGAGGTAACCTATTATTGATTTTTCAGTTTGTTTTTGTCTGTTAATGGGTTTCATTAGTCTTGTCAGCAAGTCACCTTGTGTCTCCATTAATTGATTAGACTTATCTACCTTGGTATCCCCATCTTGTCACTTAGGGATTGTCAGGAGGAGGCCCACATGGCCTCTTCCCGAGGGCCATCCTATTAAGAGAATTCTCGTGAATCTCGAGTAGTCCTGAATTTGACGGATGCGGGTTTGGTGGATGAGGTTGCGGGCCTGAACTCTTGGAGGGGCTCCATTCTGGTTGGAAGTAGGGTTTTCTTGTCTTTGGGGCATATCAACCAAGAGAAGCATCCTTCTCAAGTAGATTGTTTATGTACTCTGTGGAAATCTCTTTCTAGACACCGAGTGGGGGTGGATGCAAATGATCTCTCTACCTCTTTGTTTGAGGAGGGTTTCTCAGATAGTGTCAAGCATGTAGCAAAGAAGCTTTGATGTATTGACATGAAGTCTTCTCATAGGAATCTAGCACTAGGAGATGATGTGGATATGGAAGAGGTTTCAATGATGTCTAAAATGGTGTTGGTGGGTCGTTTCATGGGTAAGAACATGAATTTTTCTCATTTTAAATATTAGGCTTTTGAGAAGTGGTTGATTCTTCAGGGGTACTGTCCGAGGGAAGTATCTGTTAGGATATTCCTATACTCCATCCTAGTCCTACTAGTTTACCAGTCATTTTCTTTTTCAGTCATGCATGCAAAATTAGGGTTTGCATGCATTCCAGGTCATCAGTCCCAGCACCTAGTCCTCATCAAACTAGCCCCCGGAGCTTCTTTCAGATCGTTTCTAGCCCTCCCAGTGACTAATGCACCCTCCTTTTCTCCACTGCATGACAAGGGAACCTTCTTCACCTACCAGTCCAGTTGTATTGAGTTATCATCAGTTATTTCCTTGATTTAAGGATTAACTGACTCTTTACTGAGTTTATCACTCTGTTGGACCTCTAGTGAGACTAGATTGACCATTCTGACTCCAGTTAACTCCTATGGAGCCCTCCACTGAGCCTCCTTCACTATATTAGTGCTTCCATGTGCCAGTTACACCAACCACATTCAATTAGACTCAGTTTGACTCCCGGTTGACCATTACTTGTGCATTGATGACTTCACTGATGAGAAGGTGGACTCCTAGTTAGGCATTGATGACTCTCCACTGATTATGGATCTGTGCATGAAGGCCAATTCGAATTCCTCCTAGTGAATTCGAATCCTCATACTCAACATTGTATATTTACCTGTTCACTATTTAGTTTAATGTAACACGTGTAATTATTCTGCCTCAATCAGAGTTTCTTTGGAGCTAAGTTCTATTGCTTGTCTCTTCTTCTATTATTCCTAAATTATTTCATTGTGAGGTTTATATCATCTCTTTGGATCTTATGTGGGAAATTTCACATGGTATAAGAGCCTTGAGAGTATATTCTACCTCCATTCTTCAGTTTTTTTTTGTAGGTATTTCGAAGTTCCAGCAGCAGATTCAACAGCTTTCTATTTGCACTTGTGCAAGCAGTCAAGATGAGCAATTCAAATGCTCCTTCTTCTCCTATACTTCTCACTCCTTTCAATTATTTCGAATGGAAGATGAAGATGATAGTACTCTTGCAGTCAAGAGGGTTTACTAGAATAGTTGAGGAAAAAGATGCCATACCACATCAAGCTGAAAAGAGAGTCAAGCACCTAAACAAAATGGATGAAGCCTTTGGATGCATATGCCTTCATAGATTTGATGATCTATTGTTTCATACTGATGGATTGAAGTCTCCAAATCAGTTATGGATAAAATTGAAGAGTCTTTTTGGCAAACAAGACGAACTAAGAGGCTACATTCTTGAGAATGAATTGGTTGCCCTTCAACCTAGCAATTTCGAGAATGTAGTCTCTTAGTTCGTCTTGTTTGCCAAAAAGACTCTTCAATTTTATCCATAACTGATTTGGAGACTTCAATCCATCAGTATGAAACAATAGATCATCAGATATATGAAGGCATATGCATCCAAAGGCTTCATCCATTTTTTTTAGGTGCTTGACTCTCTTTTCAGCTTGATGTGGTATGGCATCTTTTTCCTCAACTATTCTAGTAAACCCTCTTGACTGCAAGAGTACTATCATCTTCATCTTCCATTCGAAATAATTGAAAGGAGTGAGAAGTATAGGAGAAGAAGGAGCATTCGAATTGCTCATCTTGACTGCTTGAACAAGTGCAAATAGAAAGCTGTTGAATCTGCTATACTTCTAACTCCTTTCAATTATTTTGAATGGAAGATGAAGATGATAGTACTCTTGCAGTCAAGAGGGTTTACTACAATAGTTGAGGAAAAAGATGCCATACCACATCAAGCTGAAAAGAGAGTCAAGCACCTAAACAAAATGGATGAAGCCTTTAGATGCATATGCCTTCATAGATCTGATGATCTATTGTTTCATACTGATGGATTGAAGTCTCCAAATCAGTTATGGATAAAATTGAAGAGTCTTTTTGGAAAACAAGACGAACTAAGAGGCTACATTCTTGAGAATGAATTGGTTTCCCTTCAACCTAGCAATTTCGAGAGCATCCAAGAATTCTTCTCCAAATTTCAGAATTTGGTTTTGCATTGCAAGCAATGTGGCATCACTAAAAGTGATGAGCAATTGATACTCTCTATATTGAGAAAACTTGGATCTCAATTTTCTGTCTTTGTATCTACCTTTCATTCTGTTCGAATGTCCATCCCTGGATGGAAGTTTCCCACTTTAAATAACTTTATTGAAGCTCTCATTTAAGAAGAGAACAAACTATTTCAAATGGGTGCCATCAAAACCTCCAGAGATCTAGCTCTTTTAGCTGGTGAATCAAGTGGAGCGAATGCAAATGGGGGACAAAAAGGCAAAGGAAAGAAACCTTCAAGATCCAAGAATGACAAGCAAAAGAGACCTAATTGTACCTACTGCAAGAGAGGAAACCACCCTGAGCATGCCTGCATGCACAAGAAGATTGATCTTCTAACCAAGCTTCTTGAACAAAACCAAATTGTTGTTCCAAAAGAAGCAAAGATGACTGATTCTGGAAGTGGATCTGATGATTGCCATGCATTGATGGTTGGTCTTTCAAAGACAAAATCCCTCCTCATAGATTCTGGAGCCTCCAACCACATGATTGCATAAGAAGAATCCTTCTCCTCTTTGGATCTCCAAGATGGGCCTACCATTCACATGGGAGACAACTCTCATATTTCTGCCAAAGGTTTGGGTACAATTCATATGGAGCATGGTAAGTTCAAAAATGTCTTATTTGTTCCTTCTCTTACAACTAATTTGTTGTCAGTATATCAAATGACTCATACAAGATCTCCAAAACAAGTAATTTTTGGTCCAAACACAGTAGAAATCATAGAAATCTCCACTGGAAAGGTTATAGCGAATGGGATTGCTAATCATGCCTCAAAGGCATATGAGTTCTCACACTTCATGCCTTTCTCTCCAACTACTCCTTCAGATTCTGATGAAGATCACAGTGACTCCTCTTCTAGTGAAGAAGAAGATCAAGATTTTGATGTTGAGATCATGGTTCAAGAAGATTCAGAACCAACACCTATTCTAAGTCCAGATTCAAGAGAAATATGTTCTCACACAGTCCTTGCTACTACTGAGAACACAGTTGATGATTTATTTGCTTACAGAACTACTAGACTTCAGCATCATGCCAACCTTGCATTATGCCATCCATCTCTCCATGAGAGATGCAGCATGATGATGGGGTTCTCTCTTCCATCTTTTGGGAAGACTATTCATGTTCCATTCGCTCCAGATACAGAAAAAGTTCCTGAAAGACTTGCTTCATCCTCCACACAGTGGGAGACCTTCCTACATGGGATCAGCTTGCCAAGTCTTTTGCAAAAGTTTTCACTAATGAAAGCTTCTTTCTTTTATGCATGTTGGTTCTTTGAGTTATTTACTGTTCTTTTGAGGGGGGGTATTTTTCCCATGAGGTTTTCCCCATTTCCTCAGTTTATGGACAGTTATGTATTTTATTATCATTTCATTTATTGTATGGGTGACCTTTGGTCCTAGTTAACAGGGCCCAGGATGGATTAAGAGGGGGTGTTAGGATATTCCTATACTCCATCCTAGTCCTACTAGCTTTCCAGACATTTTCATTTTCAGTCATGCATGCAAAATTAGGGTTTGCATGCATTCTAGGTCATCAGTCCCAACACCTAGTCCTCAGCAAACTAGCCCCCGGAGCTTCTTTCAGATCATTTCTAGCCCTCCCAGTGACTAATGCGCCCTCCTTTGCTCCACTGCATGACAAGGGCGCCTTCTTCACCTACCAGTCCAGTTATATTTAGTTATATTGAGTTATCTTCAGTTATTTCCTTGATTTAAGGATTAACTGACTCTTTACTGAGTTTATCACTCTGGTGGACCTCCAGTGAGACTAGATTGACCATTATGACTCCAGTTAACTCCTATGGCGCCCTCCGCTAAGCCTCCTTCACTATCTTAGTGCTTCCATGTGCCGGTTACACCAACCACATTCAGTTAGACTCAGTTTGACACTCGGTTGACCATTACTTGTGCATTGATGACTTCACTGATGAGAAGGTGGACTCCTAGTTAGGCATTGATGACTCTCCACTGATTATGGATCTGTGCATGAAGGTCGATTCGAATTCCTCCTAGTGAATTCGAATCCTCATACTCAGCATTGTATATTTACCTGTTCACTATTCAGTTTAATGTAACATGTGTGATTATTCTGCCTCAATCAGAATTTCTTTGGATCTAAGTTCTATTGCTTGTCTCTTCTTCTATTATTCCTAAATTCTTTCATTGTGAGGTTTACATCATCTCTTTGGATCTTATGTGGGAAATTTCACAGTATCTCTGGAAAAAGGCTGGAAGGTTGTTTACACTAATGTAGGAAAGGATGTTGCTACCTTATTAGCTGGTAACTAGCTATGGGGACATGAGTCGTTTGTGATGAAGATGTCGTCTCCTTGTTTTGATGCCAAGAGAGAGAAATTATACTCTCGACAATTGTGGGTGAAATTGTCAAGCCTTCCAGTTCAGTTTTGGTGTCCGATGATTTTACATGGCATTGGTGAGTTTCTTGGGGTTTGTATTGATGATGATTATAGTTTTTAGTCTTTTGGTATCATGACTGTTAGTCACATTTTGGTAGATATCAATTTGTGAGAAGGGATATTAGGGGAAATCACTATTTTCATGGGTGAAAACTCATATGTGTAGATTCTTAAGTATGTGAGTGTTCCCTTTCGTTGCCACCGGTGCCATGCCCATGACCACTTGGTGTGGGGCTGTCACCTCTCCTTCAAGAACCCCTCCGGGATTATCCAACATAAGGTTGTGGCACAGGGCATCTTGACTCATAAAAAGAAGATGCATGCAAATTTGGTTGTTATGGGGAATTCAGAGAATGCTCTTTCTTCGCATGGGAACTATTCTGCTCATTCTTAGGATGATGGTTTTATGGAGGGGTATTTTTTGGGGGACTTTGAGGATGTGGGCATAGCTAATGCTGAAGTCTACAAAATACGTGGAGGGTTTTGGACCTTTTTATATGGGTGTCGGTGAAGAGTTACAGTGTTTACCTTTATGTTATGCTTATGGAATTTCTCTGAACCATACAAGTATGCAAAAGGAATCTCAGTTTCCTTATTTATTATGAGTATTATCTATCAATTTGTTTCGTTTAGTTAGACCTATTAATTACTCTTCTCAGAGTTCTTGGTTTTCTGGAATGTTTGGTTTTCCAAGTATTGTGATTTCCTTTCTCAAAAGAGAGATTCCCTTTTTAGTGATGCCTCTGGTTGAGGGGGCTCAAGGGGTGGAATTATTTCCCTAATTTTTTATTCCAAGAACCCTAGGTTCTTTACAAAACCACCTTTTCATCCACTGTGGCATTAGGGTCATATTCCTAGTTCGATGGTCGCCTCCACATCAACCTTGACTATCCTAACTTGTCCTTCTTTAGGCCCTCCACAACTGCAGGTTTCTTCATTCTCATAAGGGGGTGATCTGGTCATGTTTTCATTGTTCTTATTTAATGATCATGGAGAAAATGTTATTTCGCTTGGTACTTGTTTTTCTTTGGACTTTGACTAGAATGTCGATGAAGATTCTTCCTTTATTTACATCCCTTCGGCTGCAACGACTTTGTCAGGCATTCTTAGTGAGGGTTCCTTGAATTGTGTGGGTGAAGTATCTGTGTTGGATACAGATAAAGGGGATTTAGTCTTATTGGATGCTAGTGTTGCTTTAGTTCTCTCTAATTCCAGTGACTCTTTAGATCATTTACCTCCACCTATTGAGTATCTTGTCAAAGTTTTATCTTATGAGAAGGTTACTACTCCTGGTGGGTCCAGGCATTTTTTAAGGCCTCATACATGGGCCTTAGTTGGTCATGATGCTAAAGGTGTATGGGGTATATATATTTCCTCAAAGTCTACTCTTAGACTTAGGGGATGCGGATCAACTTTATCATCTGCGTGGGATCAAGCACATTGGGATATATGTATTGGGAGACAAAAAAAATTATTGGGACACTTAGAGTAAGCAATCCCTAGAAGGTTTGTCAATGCTAATTTTATCCTACAGCTGTTGAGGATTGGGGTTTCCCTCAAAGAAGTTAGGCCTTGGGATATTAGTGGAGTTACACAAACCTAAATTTATTTTTTTACAAGAATCGATAGCTTGTGGTGACAGTGTATTGGTTACTTTAAGGTCTCTTTTTCTAGGATGGGACTTATCTTGTTTCGATGCACATGGTATGTTGGATTAACTAACTGTCTTGAGGTTTTCTATACAGACCAAGGTTCTTCGCGGTTCAACGAACCAACAAAACCCCTTTTCATCGACCCTTTGAGCAACAATCTACGAATAGACTGAGGTCTCACCCGAGGTAAAGTTATGGGGGGGCTGCGGAATCTGGTTTCCACTACCAGTTGATGAGTGCGTAAACAAATCTGATGAACAACATGCTGTGGAGTTTGCACTGCGCGAGGCTGGACTCGCGAGGCTGGACTCCTTCGCAGTCAACACTTAATCTATCGCGTATCCAAGGACTGCGCGATTTCGGATGGTCTTTCGACAATAGGACAACACAACTGATAACTACGCTTCCTGTTGGGACTTAACCAATTTCGATGACTTTCCTTAGGATTCCCTACCCATTCATCAATTGCCTTAGATTATTTATCTTATGATTTATGCAATATGACAACACACAATAAACTGGACACTTCCAGTGCTGCGCTTCAAGTGGATCGCATGGTGCGAACTTCACTTACTTAAGTATTATTCCAATCTACTTATGCATTCGTTCTGCCTTAGAAATATTTGTGCATCCAACATTCATCCACATATGCGCTACTGTTGGAGCCTAGGCCGTAGCTACGGTAAAGCTGCGAATTTTGGGGAAAAGGCACAAGTATGAAAGGAAAGTGCTAATTTTGGGACAAGCACTAAGTTTTGGGTAAGAAGGAGACGGTGCGCAGTACGGTGCCAGATGGACAAGCTCAGCGAAGATCATGGACCGGAAATCACGGAGCTCGTGCGCACGTCATAGAAGAATGAAGGTGGCTCAACTACCATAATAAATAAGGTGATGGAGTAGAGGGCTCAGCTACCCTCATTTAAAGGCTAAGTACAAAAGTTATGGTTGCTCGGATCAAGGAGGAGCAACGGACCAGAGCATTGAAGGCGAAGGACAAGCGCCCATACCCACAATCTGCGCCGGAAGTCAAGGAGCCTGCAGGAACCGGCGACATGACTACAAGCGGCGCCTACAGTACACCTAGCCATGTGCGTGGTTAGGGTTTTTGGGAATCACTGTTGGGAAAGGCCCACAGTTTTGTAAAGGTGTGACCGTCATGGCCACCTATATATATGTACACATGATAAGAAGAAGAGTTAGATATTTTTGGGATAGTTAGATGGTTAGACTGTTCGATAGTCAGTCTCAAGGATAGATCATGTGTTGATTATCCTTTTCTATGTTTTCTACCGAGTGTGTAGAACTAGGGTAAGAATTGGATAGCCGAGGAGCTAATCCCTGAGTTGCCAGACAGTCTGAGTTGACGTCTGCGCCTTTGTAATCTCTGTAGAGAAGAGACTAGATTGAGAGAAGGGCTCCCAGCTGTGTGCGTGGAGTTTCCTGGAAAGAATCTAAGGCTGCAGCTGTGTGCGCAGCATATTGTATAACTCTATCATTTTCTGGTTAATATAACACTCCCGAGGACGTGGTTTCCCTCGAGGAGGTGAACTTTGCATATTTCTTCTTGTTATAATGTTTGCGTGAATGATTAACTGTTTAAGTTCATTACCTGTGTATACAAGACTCTTGCATTATCTTTGTGACTGTTTAACTGAGTTTGGGAAGGTCCCTTGATAGCTGTAAGTGTTAAGTACTGAAGAAGTGGTGGAGCGCTGTCGCGACAGCGATCGAGGAATGCGATACTGCGCTGGGTGCGCAGGGCGAGGAGGTACTTAACGCGTCGACGCAAGGAATAGTTGCCTTCTGCGCCAGAGAGGAGAAAATGCGCAGCGGGCCGGCTGAGGGAAGAATCCGCGCAGTTGCGCCGAGGGGCCTGCGGGACAGTCAGACCACCATTTGAGGAACCAGAAGAGGAAGATCAATCTCCGTGTCACCAAGGTTAAGGAAATCTGATTCCTTAACCCCCCCATAGCCACTTCGGGTGAGACCTCGAGCTGCTGCGCAGCTCGTTGCCGAGAGGGCCAGTGCGCCAAGGGGTTTGTTGCTGCGCTTCATTAAAACCCGGGTCTGCCCAAGAAAGCAGCCAACAAATGGTTCCGTTGCCTTGCGACTTGCTGTTGTGAGACTTGTTATTTCGGCGACGTGCGAGATCGAGGAGAACAAATGGTTCCGTTGCCTTGCGACTTGCTGTTGTGAGACTTGTTATTTCGGCGACGCGCGAGATCGAGGAGAACAAATGGTTCCGTTGTCTTGCGACTTGCTGCTGTGAGACTTACTATTTCCGCGACGTCTGAGATTGTTGCTGAAGCCAGCACAAGGTTCTGTTACACTGAGACTTGCTCAATTAACAAATGTGTTACTGGAATTCTACAGCTAAAGAAATTGGAGACTGGTTTGATTTAAAGGCTACAGAGTTCGCTGAACAAGAAAATAGAAGTTCTACGCTCCAAACAGAAGACTGGTTGCAGAAGTATATTTATACTGACCTTCACGAAATTTTCTTTCTTACATTCGCACTGGAGTTGCACGCTTGGATAGCCAAGTTAGCAGACTCTAGACCTACTGTGCATATTGATCGACCCGTCGCTTGGACGCCTGAGCTAGTCAGTATTGTGAAGCGGATAGACAATCCTGTGTCCCGCGCAGTAGACTTTTGGTTGAATAGTCTACTAAAAGGCTTCATCACCGAGTTTGCAGTAGATACAAGAAAGAGTTTCAGTGAAGCTGAGAGGAATTTCTTCCAAGTACATAGAGGTAAGTTCTTAAATTCTCTGAACTTATGGATTAAAATGCTTCTGTATGAAAAAGGAAAGCTATGTATTACTTCTGATGAATAGCATAGACAAGTAATGTCCGTAGATTTTGATAGTGATCCTGAACTTATTGGTTGCACTCGTAGTGGAAAACGATATAAAGTAGGCCTTGACCAATATTCTTTTGAGTCTAGCCCAGACAATAGCCAAGTCCCTAGAGCAAGCCATATAGAAAGACAAGGGAGTGCTCATATCCCTTATCACCCCTTTACACCGCAAAAACCAGACGGAGCTCAGTATAACCCCGCAGTAACATCTTCTAGTAGCCCACACGGTACTTCTAGTACCTCAAAACCACCTTTATTTAACCAGCCCAGAAGCACTGCTACAGCACCCTCACCTCAACCTAGCACAAGAAGGATGGGTGATGACATGAAGCTACCAACTTTTAGAGGAACAGGGATAGAAGACCCTGAGCAGCACTGGTTCTTATGTGAAGCCATTTGGACAATTAAGCAAATTAATGATGATGTTGTTAAACTGGTTCAGTTAGCAACCACACTAAGAGAAAGAGCCTTAACTTGGTTCATGAAATACTCAGCAGCACAGAATAGAACGCTTGCTGATGTAAGAAATGCCATGATTCGGGAATTTAAGAAACCTAAATCAGAATCACAGTGTATAACAGAGCTCAAAGACATCAAACAGTTACCTACAGAATCAGTATGGGACTTTGACCAGAAGTTCAAAGCCTTGATAGATCAAGTAAGCTTCGAGTTTGCACCACAGCAGCATAAAGAATGGTTCATAGCTGCGCTACTCCCACACATTAGACTTCCTCTTATGCAACAGAATCTCAATACTCAGGAACAAGCTCTAGAGATGGCTATGAAACTAGAAGCTTCGCCCATTGCGGGAACAAGCAACGATGTTGCGCAGTTGCAGAACCAATTAGCAAACTTAACCTTGCAAGTGCATGATATTAAGAAAGGCAAGGAGATTAAGGAAGAAATTTGGTGTACAAAATGTAAAGCCCAAGGTCATTCAAAGGACCATTGCCCCGTTTTCATAGACTATATTGCAACTGGAGAACCTAACCCTTTACCACAGGCACAAGGGCCTTGGTGTGAAATCTGTAGAACTAGAGGTCATAGACCACAAGAATGTCACTTACTTCAGAAATACGTACAAACTCCAAAGAATCTATATTGTAATTTCTGTAAATCAGTAGGTCATGATGAGAACAATTGTAGAGCATATGATCTTATGATAGAAAGAAAGCATGATGTTTATAGGGTACAAGCAGAGACACAAGGACCCACAGCAGGTCCACCGTATGACCAAACTCACGACGCCCGAGCAGGAAATTACAGGGGACGCGAACGCACAACAAATTTTGGTCGCGGAAGAGGACAGATCACTTGTTATAATTGCGGAGCACAAGGTCATTTTGCCAGGGATTGCCAAAATCCTACAACCCTCTGCAGGTATTGTAAATCTTCTGACCATATCATTGAAGAATGCCCTCAGTTACAGGCTAAGATGCAAGCAAAGACCCCACAAGTCAATCAGAATATTCAGTTGATTGCAGCAGAAAAAAGAGAACCAGACCCTACAGTTAATATAGTGACACGCAATGGAGCAACCACTGGTGCGCAAGAGATGGGAATGGGAAAGCAAGCGACGCAATGGGTGCGCCGCGCTAATATTAAACCAGCCCCACTTAACCTGCAGAAGCAAAAAGAAGCATTCAAGCAAGCTCAAGAGTATTTCTCAGATCCGAGAGCTTCAAGTTCTGCCGCAATTCCGCAGAACAATATTAGATCGCAAGTGCTAAGACAAGACAACCTGGTACAAGAACAGGCCACTACAGCTGGAAGGCCTGACGAGGAGCATGCACTAGGCAGTGTTCATGCGTTCCTGCGACAATGTTTAAAATTGTTGCGGAATGAAAAGGCAACTCTAGAACTCCAACACCTGTTGGATCAGTGCCAACAGTCTGCTTCGACAAACACACCGCAGTGTGCTGTTCACCAGATTAGGAGTCACATTAGAACTGGAAAAGAGATGAGGCTCACAACGCAGATTGGAGCATTTGAAATGGACGAAGTCATGTTAGATCTGGGTTCAGAAGCCAATGTTCTCACTATGCAGACATGGGAACAGATGGGAAGCCCTCAGCTTACAAGATCCCCTATCTAGCTAAGACTCGCGAATCAGCAACGAGTCTCTCCATTGGGCAGATTACCCAACGTACCTATTGATATTGAAGGAGTAAGAAGCTCTGCAGATTTTGAAGTAATCAAAATCCTGGATGATAGTAGACCATACCCAGCACTTTTAGGAATAGACTGGGCATTTGATAATTTGGCTGTCATTAATTTGAAGAAAAGACAGATGACCTTTGAGGATGACCAGATTAGGGTCATCGCACCACTTGATCCTATTCAAGGACCAAGGTATATAGAACCCATTCGCGCAGAAGAGGAAGCGCGCCACATGGAAAGTTTGTACCAAATGACTACTAACCACAGTGACTATGTCAACCCCACATCAGATGGCCATATCAGCTGGCGATGCGATAGCTCGTGCACATCAGACTCAGATGCAGGATTGGAAAACTGGCAGAATCGTTTACATGAGGTTTCTGCAAGACGTTGCGCTATGATGACTAAATCCATTCGATGGATTGGCACAGAATTAACTGACACTCCAATTTTTGATGGTTTAACTGAAGTAACTAAATTCATACATGAATATGAACAAAAGCTTCCAGAACAGCAGCGCATACAGGCATTGGATGTAGCATTGCGCGCCACACCCGCAAGATGGTGGGTTGCGCATAAGGAGAATATTCATACATGGCAAGACTGTCGCAGATTGATACTGCGCAGATTTCAGGACACCACGGCCAGAACCCTACGCAAATACGAGGGACAGAGTGACCCCAGGTCACACGTTGAAGCATGTATTCAGCAATGGTCAGATATTCCGGAAGATGAATGGGTTCACCTATTCATCCACACATTGGATACAGTTCCAAGGAATTGGTATACTAAAGCAGAATTGCGCAAAGGCACTATCAGTTGGCCTCTTACGATAGAAAGCTTTCAACTTACCTTCAGCTTTGAGTCAGAACATCCAAGCATCGATCAGGCTTTGAAGTGTATTAAAAAGAAGATATTTGAACAATGCCCGTTATCAGAATATTCCCAACCAGATTGGGTTGTCCAGATAGAACATGCCCTGGAATGTTATAACTTCACCGCTGAAGATGAGGAGGACGATCCTCGCAACATCAATATCCCAGAATCAGAAGGGACGCGCAATATTGAAGGTCCTGAGCTTGATATTCCTGCCATCACAGAACACATCAAGCTCAAGAAGATTAACATTGGTACAGAAGCTGAACCAAAGTTTGCTTCTATAGGAGATTATTGGGATGATGAAACTGTTGGACATGTTTCAGAATTATTACGTGACTACCAGGATATCTTTCCTACCAAGTTCACAGAAATGAAAGGCATCCTAGGAGACTTAGGAGTGATGCGCATACCTCTGAAACCAGATGCCAAGCCAGTAAAGCAGCACCCATACAGGTTGAACCCGCGCTATAAAGAAAAAGTCAAAGAAGAAATTGATAAAATGCTCGCAGCAGGTATTATTGAGCCAGTAGAGGAAAGCGATTGGATTAGTCCTATGGTGGTCCAAGAAAAGAAAACGAAAGGTGAAATAAGAATCTGTGTCGACTTGCGCAAACTCAATGATGCATCAGCACACGATCCATTTCCCACTCCTTTCACAGATGAAGTACTTGATAATGTTGGAGGACAAGAGGCTTACTCTTTCACTGATGTTTTTTCGGGATATCATCAGATCAGAATCCATCCGGACGACCGCCACAAGACTACTTTTGCAACTGAATGGGGCTCATTCCAGTATACGGTAATGCCCTTTGGTCTTAAAAACGCACCTGCTATCTTCTCTAGAGTTGTTGTTGCTGTTTTTAAAGAATTCATTCACAAGTTTTTAGAAGTCTATTTTGATGACTGGACTGTATTTGGCCTATTAAAGAACCATATTGCAAATCTGCGCATGATGTTAGAAAAATGTAGACAGCATCAGATTTCCCTTAACTTGAAAAAATGTATATTTTGTGCGCCCTTTGGTATTTTGTTGGGACATATTGTATGCAGACAAGGATTCCTGATGGATCCTACGAAGGTTGCCATCATTGCTAATTTACCTGCGCCCAACTCAGTTAAGCAATTGCGCACTACATTGGGACATACAGGATACTACAGAAAATTCATCAAAGGATATGCAAGGATCACAGCGCCTATGGAAAGATTGCTGAAAAAGGATTCGAAGTTCCAATGGACAGAAGAATGCCAACAGAGTTTGGACACACTTAAAGAAAAGATGATCACAGCGCCTATTCTAGTTTTCCCGGACTGGAAAAAACCTTTTCATGTTCATGTTGATGCTTCTTCCATAGCATTGGGGGTTGTGCTTACACAGTCTGAAGAAGGAAGTATTGACCACCCGATTTCTTACTCCAGCATAAAGCTATCTACAGCTGAGAAGAACTACACCACTACAGAAAGGGAAGGACTAGCTATGGTGTATGCCCTACAGAAATTCAGACACTACCTGTTAGGCGCTCATTTTAAAATGTACACTGACCATTCTGCTTTGAAATACTTGGTCAATAAACCAGTGTTAGGAGGAAGAATTTGCAGATGGCTACTGCTCTTTCAAGAATATGATTTCGAGGTTATTGTAAAGCCAGGCAGATTGAATGCAGGGCCTGACCATCTATCCAGGATAGAGTCAGGAGAAGAACCTACAAGTCTGGAGGACAATCTGCCTGACGCACAGTTGTTTTCTATTCAAGCAGCAGATGAATATTATTCTGATATTCTCGAGTTTCTCACTACCGGGAAAGCGCCGGCTGAGTTTACAATCCAGCAGAAGAAGCAACTTGTTGTCAGAGCCGCAGACTTCACCTTGATAGCAGGCCAGCTTTATAAGTTGGGCCCTGACGAAGTTCTGCGCAGATGTATCTTACCACATGAAAAGAGCTCTATCATCGCAGAAGCGCATTCAGGTACCGCAGGAGGCCATTTCGCAGGAAAGCCGACTGCGCAAAAGATATTAGCCGCAGGTCTTTGGTGGCCGACATTGCACAGGGATACTAAGGAGTTCTGTAAATGTTGCGATGTGTGCCAGCGAACAGGAAAACCCTCAAGGAGAGATGAAATGCCGCTAAGACCCCAGATCACACTGCGTGCTTTGATAAATGGGCCATTGACTTTGTAGGACCTATTAACCCACCAGGAAAAAGAACTGGCGCAAGATACATCATTACAGCTACTGAATACCTCACCAGATGGGCCGAGGCTAGGCCAGTTAAGAACTGCGACGCTGCTACGGCTGCGCAGTTCATTTTCGAGAATATTATCACTAGATTTGGATGCCCAGTGATCCTCATGAGTGATCAGGGTACACATTTCCTCAATGAGACTATAGAGGCCCTTACTGAAGAATTTCAAATTAATCACCATAAGAGTACACCCTACCATCCTCAAGCTAATGGTACGGTGGAAGCATTCAATAAGATCCTTGAGAATGCCCTGACGAAGATCTGTAATCAACAAAGAGATGATTGGGACCTTAGAGTCACAGCTGTATTATGGGCTTACAGAACCACTTGTAAGAAACTAACAGGTCACACACCTTTCAGTTTGGTGTATGGACAAGAAGCAGTTATGCCCATGGAATACATTGTTCCCAGTCTTAGAATTGCGCAAATTACAGAAATGGCAGATCCTGATACTACGAATGAAAGACTTTCGCAACTGCTTGCCTTACAAGAAGACCGACTTTTAGCCGGATTCCATCAACAGGTACAGAAGGCAAGACAGAAAGCTTGGCATGACAGGCACATTAAGCATAAACACTTTGAAGAAGGAGACTTGGTACTCCTTTATGATAGTAAATTCATCAAGTTTCCGGGCAAGTTTCGTGTACATTGGTTAGGCCCTTTTCAGGTGACAAAGATAACAGGAGGAGGCGCAGTTCAGCTTGCAAAGCTTGATGGAGAATTACTACCTACAATGATCAACGGGATTCGGCTCAAGCTTTATCGCGACGGCCACTCCGCTATGTCGACCTAACATATTGCTAAGAAAATGCAGATGCCCAGTGTAGTTGAAAGAGGCACCGCATTCAGTCTACACGGAAGTTGCGAGACACTCAGTCTCCGGCTTCCTGCGCAGTTCCTAGAAACATCCGCGCATGTCTAAAGTTTGGTTGGAGCGAACATAGTTGCGCTCTTGCGAAGCTTCTCCCCATACCGTTGAACTATCGCTCTTGCGGAGCTCCCTGTGTTAATTCACCGCTTGAAGAGTTCTCCTTGTGGACCCCTATAGGCACAGTTCCCTAAGATGAAATGACCCGCCGAAAATTTTGAATTACAGCAGTTATGTAGCCGCGTCTGAATAAATGAAGGATAACTCCGCTATTTAAGCATAGCCGCTCTGACGGATTCGGCTTGATCTCCGAAAGATTTGCATTTAACTCAGGCGCCGAAAGCATTAGCTTCTCCCGGAAGGCTGTCAGAGCCCATCAATCACAATAAATGCACCACTGCGGCGAGGAGGATAGCGTGTTGTCAACTCATGTATAGCCGCCTATAGCTACGTAACCCCACTTGGTCGCATTTACTATCACCTCTGGCTATAAATACCTAACACTTGTATAATTTTTGGGTTACTTTCCTCGAGTTGCTATCTTGTTTAAGAATCCAAGTAATTGTTTTCAGAGCCGAGTTGTGCAGAGTATTTTCCCTTGTTTTCAGCGTCCATATCCTACGCAGGTCCGCCATTTGCTGTCCAAAGGTTTTTGTTCCCTACATCGGCTCACGACGGAGAACCTGTCGACTGAAGAAGTTGTTCGTCAATTCCTGCGCCGAGGCTTAGATTTCGGCATGACTACTCCAGTCACGGCTTCGACTTATGTACACCCTGGTTATCAGGATCCCAGACAGTCTCCGGCTACAAGAGCGTCTCCATCGCAGCCAGAAGAACCTGTTCCAGAGCCGTTGGCCACCATGGCGAACTATATTCTGCCGCGTCCAGATGATGCGCCAGAAGTACAGATCCCGAAGAATGCAAAGTATCCCATTCCGTTACCGCCACTACCGGCTAGTGTGCGGGTAGAAGGGAAACTGTTGGGACACATTCCACTGGTCAAATTCTCTGATTTCAATCTGGGAGACTATAAAACGTATCCCCAGTTTGCACCAGATCGATATCTGACGATAGTTCACAATCCCACCTGAAAGGTCGATGAATTTACCCCAAGGGGATTTGCAGCAAACTTGGAGAATCCAGGTTTGTTGAACTTGTTGAAGCTACCGCACTTTGGGCGTAGCAACGAAGTCAATGCAGTTGTTAAGACGCTGCTTTCATGTGTTCATGGAGGTTACCTTTGGCTCGAGAGGCCAATTGATCTAAATGTTGATTTGATTCACCGCATCACCGGTCTATCTAAGGCTGGTAGGGATCCCAATATTCATTTTGTGGGAAAGGACAAAGACAGAAAATTGGCTGCACAGCTGGTGCAGAAGTATAACTTGACAAGAGGAGGTCGGGCTTATGACCTCACTACAGTAGAAGATGAGGCACTTCGATTTACAGGAAGTCTGCTTGCAGGCAGACTTCTCACAAAGTGCCGACCGAAGGAAGTTACTGGAGCTGTCGTGGAGCTCGCCATCGCAGCTGCGGAGGGAGAGCAGTACAACTGGTCTCTCTTCCTGCTGAATTCTTTCTTGGCTGATTGCCTGAATGTGCAGGACAATGCAGCCCAATCATTCCATTTTTCTTGGCTTCTAATTTTATGCGCTCTCGTTGGGTGGAAGGAGCCCCCGAATACTCAGTTCCTTCCGCGCCGCGCAGGAGAGGTTGTCGGCATGCGCTACATCAACCTCTGGGATTCTCCCAATCCCGCGAAGTGTAAGATGAATCACGCTGTATTTTGTGAATACTACTATCTCCTCAGAGATACTATTCAAGAAATGCCAAGGCTGAGCCAGGAGACAGCCACATTATATGAAGGAAAGTTGGCTTTTACTGCCGACATACATCAACTTTACCTCCGCCCTTGCGGCATTCCAGATGAATGGGCGCTAGGCCTTTACAGGATGACTACCGAGGATGTTGAAGAAACCATCAAGTCTTGGTCGGATGAGTGGAGGGAGGCCGCCGATCTCGCATCCGCGCTGCCAACCGTCGCTACGAAAGAGAAGGATAAGGGCAAGGAAGCCCCGGAGCAAAGAAGTGATGAAGGCTCCACAGAACCGGCCACCAAGAAGCAAAAAGTGTCGCATCCCGCTGAGGCTATTCCCTCGGGGATCGAACGGTACCTACACGAGCAATTTCGCGAGCTGCGCACTGCGCACGCTCACATCAGAAGTGCTTTAGATTTGCAATTCGTAGAATTGAAAGGTCTCGCAGGAAGAGTTGCGCAGACCCATGCGCCAGCATCTACTTCGCAGGCGCCACAAGAAATTCCAAGTGCCGAGCGAGTTGAAGAACTCATAGAAAGGCATACTGTCGTGCATATTCCGCCTACCAGCATGACACTTCCAGATCCGCTAGCTGCACTACAGGTAAGCGCCGTTGGGCCCGTTGAAATCAATTTGTCTCTAATTCCTATAGAGACTCTACAGCTAGTGCATGAGAAAGTTTCTCTTCAGTTGAGAGCTAGAGAGCTCTCTACATTTCAGGAAAATCAACGAATGCAATCGCAGGAGTTAGAGTTGAAGGCAATCCATAAGAATACCTCTGAGAAGCTTGCACTTTATGAGGCGCAAGACATCGGCATCAGAAACGCAGTGGATGAGATTGCCCAGGAATTGCCGGCTTGCGAGATTCAACCAGACCTCCCTCTGGTTGCAAAAGTTCAAATTATTAGAGAAAGGGCGAAAACCCTGGAGCAAGAAATAGTTGCTATGGCTGAAGGCCATAGAACCCAGATCGCTGAGCTAGAAGCTCGCGTTGCTGCGCAGTTTACGGATGATGCGCAGGTACAATTTGAAGCACTGAGCAGAGCTTCCACACAGATGAAAGATAGAATACAGGAAGCCGAGAACCTGATGAGCCAAGCTATGGAAGCTTGGATGGAGCTTGAGAAGCTCCCTTTTAAAGTTGGTCTGTCAGAACAGGTGCAAGCTGCAGAACAGTCTCTCACTGTTCTGACTGAAGAAGCTAAGGCCTTAACAGGCTTACCAAAAATGAAGAAAATGAGTGAAGTGCGCAGAATGCAGTAGCAACTGCACAAGCTCAGAACTGAAGATGAGAAGCTCACCAACAGCATTCAGCCATTCATGGATGAGTATGCTGAAATCGTTGGTCAAGTCGAGGCAAAAATCAAAGAGATTGCTGAATCTCAAGAGGTGATTGATACCATCACTAAAGAAGAAGCCACCGCAGAAACGGTGCAGACAGCTGTGGAGTGTATCGATGAATTGGACTCCGCTATTGCGTAGTGGAAGAAAACATTCGCGGAGACTCAAGCACAAGCAGATGCGCAAATCAAGCGACCACACGCTAGTGCGAGTGGCTCAAGGGCGAGCCACAAGTGAGTGTTAGGGGCCTGTTGGAGCCTAGGCCGTAGCTACGGTAAAGCTGCGAATTTTGGGGAAAAAGCACAAGTATGAAAGGAAAGTGCTAATTTTGGGACAAGCACTAAGTTTTGGGTAAGAAGGAGACGGTGCGCAGTACGGTGCCAGATGGACAAGCTCAGCGAAGATCACGGACCGGAAATCACGGAGCTCGCGCGCACGTCATAGAAGAATGAAGGTGGCTCAACTACCATAATAAATAAGGTGATGGAGTAGAGGGCTCAGCTACCCTCATTTAAAGGCTAAGTACAGAAGTTATGGTTGCTCGGATCAAGGAGGAGCAACGGACCAGAGCATTGAAGGCGAAGGACAAGCGTCCATACCCACAATCTGCGCCGGAAGTCAAGGAGCCTGCAGGAACCGACGACATGACTACAAGCGGCGCCTACAGTACACCTAGCCATGTGCGTGGTTAGGGTTTTTGGGAATCACTGTTGGGAAAGGCCCACATTTTTGTAAAGGTTTGACCGTCATGGCCACCTATATATATGTATACATGATAAGAAGAAGAGTTAGATATTTTTGGGATAGTTAGATGGTTAGACTGTTCGATAGTCAGTCTCAAGGATAGATCATGTGTTGATTATCCTTTGCTATGTTTTCTACCGAGTGTGTAGAACTAGAGTAAGAATCGGATAGCTGAGGAGCTAATCCCTGAGTTGCCAGACAGTCTGAGTTGACGTTTGCGCCTTTGTAATCTCTGTAGAGAAGAGACTAGATTGAGAGAAGGGCTCCCAGCTGTGTGCGTGGAGTTTCCTGGAAAGAATCTAAGGCTGCAGCTGTGTGCGTAGCATATTGTATAACTCTATCATTTTCTGGTTAATATAACACTCCCGAGGACGTGGTTTCCCTCGAGGAGGTGAACTTTGCATATTTCTTCTTGTTATAATGTTTGCGTGAATGATTAACTGTTTAAGTTCATTACCTGTGTATACAAGACTCTTGCATTATCTTTGCGACTGTTTAACTGAGTTTGGGAAGGTCCCTTGATAGCTGTAAGTGTTAAGTACTGAAGAAGTGGTGGAGCGCTGTCGCGGCAGCGATCGAGGAATGCGATACTGCGCTGGGTGCGCAGGGCGAGGAGGTACTTAACGCGTCGACGCAAGGAATAGTTGCCTTCTGTGCCAGAGAGGAGAAAATGCGCAGCGGGCCGGCTGAGGGAAGAATCCGCGTAGTTGCGCCGAGGGGCCTGCGGGACAGTCATACCACCATCTGAGGAACCAGAAGAGGAAGATCAGTCTCCGTGTCACCAAGGTTAAGGAAATCTGATTCCTTAACCCCCCCATAGCCACTTCGGGTGAGACCTCGAGCTGCTGCGCAGCGCGTTGCCGAGAGGGCCAGTGCGCCAAGGGGTTTGTTGCTGCGCTTCATTAAAACCCGGGTCTGCCCAAGAAAGCAGCCAACAGCTACTTAACATATTATTTACACCTTCATTCTTATGGCGAATACATATAAAAGTAACAACATATAAATTGATAAATGAGACCTTAAGCATTCATTGTAAGCAAATATACAGATTCAAGCACATAAACAGTCACACAACACATAATTTAACGTGGTTCACCCCCAGGATGGGAGCTACGTCCATAGGAATTGTTGCTATATTATCTTGGGAAGGGTACAACAGTTCCAGTCTGCGCACTACGTTTCAGACTCTCTTCTCTCTTTGTAGGTCTCTGCGCACGCAGCTTGCAAAGCCTTTACAATGGCATTCAACACTTAGAAGATTTTACAATGAAGATTACCTAACTAACAGAGATCACCAACGAAGATTAACCTTTTCCCTTACAAAATGTGCCTTCTTATAGATCATGCCCGTAGGTCATGTCTTTACAATGCATAGGCAAAAACCCTAAGGTTTCCCAAAACTGTCGCAGTTTTCCCTTAACCAGACTGTTAGGATCTAATAGTGATTCCTCCGTCGTGGCCATCCTCTGCACGTGGTCACGTGGCTTTAAGCCTGCCCTGTCGACCGCATGCCGACTGTCGCTTTCATCCAGCCATTCCTTCTCTAATGGCCTTGTGTGGCCGGTTCACGTCGTGCTTCCTCTACCTGTGTGACCGATCGCTTTCCTTCCGCAATACTCCTTACCCATATTCTTGGTAATCATGGAGTATCTTAACCAAAAATAGACCACCGATGGTCTTGCCGTAATATGTATCATTTTCCTTCCAACATTCTACCTTGCCAAATCCCCGCAGATCAGGCTCTTCGTAGCGCTGTCTCTTCGCGGCACTGGCTTCCCTTCTCTACCGATGCTGCGCTGCGCTGCGCTCAAGTTTGCAACTCCCAAAACTGTCTTTGCCCAAAAAGTCTTCTACTGAGCTGCGCTCAACTTCGCAGTTCCAAAACTGTTTTGCCATAACTGCCTTACTTGGGCCAGGTCCAACAGGGTAGGTCTATAGGTGTTATCACATGTTGGTTTACAAGGGCCTTTCTTTGTACTAGTTGTTGAGTGGTGCCTACAGATTTGGGTGTCACCTTATTTTCTAGAGAGTTCGAGAAAGCATTTACCTTTGTTAATCTTTATGGTCCCTATCAGAATTGGGTCACTTATTGGGACAAGTTCTTTCATCTAGGTTTTCTTCAACAGGATAGGGTCATGGACTCATTGTTGGAGGAGACTTGAATTTTTCATTGGGGGAGGCTGAAATTTGGGGACAAAAATCCATGAAAAACCCTCTTTTTTATTTATTTATTAGGAAATTGGATGATTCTTCCTTTTATGACATTCTTCCCTCCAAGATTCAACCTACTTGGAGGAATATGAGTTCAGTAGAGGATAGTATAGCTAAAATACTCGATAGGTTTTTGGTGAATGATAGGATTCTTCAAGGGGCTTCTAGTATTCAATAATGGGTGGTCTTAAGGGGGGATTCTGACCACTTCCCTATTGTTATGGAGGTTTTCATGGGTCCAACTAAGCCTCCTAGTCCTTTTAAATTTTGTTTTAGTTGGATGGAGGATGAGGGTTATACTAATATGGCTAAAGATATTTGTGACCCATTTGATGACAACAATAGGGAATCTGCAGCCTTGCAATTCTTACACAAGTTGAAGAAAATCAAATTCAAAACCATGGCCTGGGTTTCAAAGAGAATAATATCTATGCAGTAGGAGCTATGTGATATTGAAAAATATCTAGAAATTTATCATCCTCAAAATCGGGATGGGTTCAGATCTATTGAGCAGAAGAAGCTTATTGTGGAACTGGAAACCAAAAAACATAAGATCTTGATGGAAAAAGAGGCTCAGTGGAGACTCAAGAGTAGGGTAATTTGATTGAAATGTGGAGATGATAATACAAAGTTCTTCCACAATTTTGTGAACCGTCGAAAAAATACAAATTCAATTTGGCATTTGAAACATGAGAATGGGGAGGAGGTGTTTGGCCATATGAACCTCTTAGCATTGGGGTTAATCATTTCAAAAATTTGTACCAGGAAGATAAGAGCATCCGTGGCTCATATGTTGAGAGTATCTACCTTGTATCCTTCCTTTATTAATGAATATAATACTATCTTTATGAAGGAACCAATCTCTTATGAGGAATTAAAGGCTTCCATAATGAATATGCAAAAGGAGAAAAGTGTAAGCCGAGATGGTTGGCCTTCTAAGTTTTTCTCTGCTTTTATGGATGTGTTTGAAGACTATATTCTTAAGGTTATTGAGGAGTCTAGAACAAATGGAAGAATTTTAGCAACTTTCAATGCTACTTTCATCACTCTTATTCCAAAATCTGATAAGCCTACTAATATCGATGAATTTTGACCTATTTCCTTGTGCAATTGATTATACAAAATGATTTCTAAAATCATAGCCTCCAGGATTAAAGGAGTCCTTTCTAGTACAATATCTCAGGAGCAATTTGATTTCTTATCAGTAAGACAAATCCATGATCCAATTAGCATTGCACAAGAGGTTTTACACACAATGAAGATGAACCAATCTCCATCTTTGGCTGTCAAGGTGGATATCTCTAAGGCATATGATAGATTAAATTGTCTATAGTTAAGACCGGTGCTGCTATAGGTGGGTTTTGATTTATAGTTTGTGAATTGGATCATGTCTTGTGTCACATTTGTTTCTTTTGTTGTTTTAATTAATGGCTTTGCATTTCCATTCTTAAGACTTGGAAGGGGTCTAATACAGGGTTTTCCTTTGGATCCCCTTCTATTTATTTTGGTAGTTGAGGGATTGAGTAGATTAATTTTACAATCCAAGCACAAAGGGTCTCTAAAAGGTATATCTGCTAGAGGTAACTTGTTTTCTATCATTTGTTCTTTGTCGATTACATTCTACTTTTCTCCAATGGCACTAGGAGAGAAGTGCTTTTGCTACAAGGCTTGCTAAATATTTTTGGTGCAACATCAGGAAATCCTCCTTATCCTTTATGCATATCTCCCAGGCCAATCTTGATTGGATATGTACTCAATTGGATTTTCCTATGGTGGATATTGAAATGGGGATCATATATTTGGGCTTTATCCTAAAACCTAATGATTATCAAGGGAGGTATTGGGATTGGCTCATTGGGAAGGTGGAAAAAAGGTTGCATTTATGGTGCAACAAGTGGCTTAGCGGAGGGGGTACAATGGTATTAGTAAAATATGTCCTTGAATTTGTACCTGTTTTTTGGGTTTCAATGGATTTTGTACCCTCTAGTACTCTGGAACAAATTAGGAAGATTTTCTATAATTTTTTGTGGCAGGGGAATAAGGAAGTTCATATCAATCATTAAACTGCTTGGAAAACTATTGCTAGAACAAAGGTGCAAGGTGGATGGGGTATAAAGAACCCCCATTTTTTTCAAGGGCATTGATGGCTAAAGGCGTGTGGAGGATTCTCAGAGGTGAAGGGATGTGGGTTAAATTTGTCTACAATAAGTATATTGCTCCTCTAACCGCAGAAAAGTGTTTTAGAGTATATGAAAAATACTACAGGAATGTATCTAATATGTGGAGAGCATTGCTGAAGGATTTTGAGGTTTTCGGAGATTGGTTAGTCTAGTAGATAGGCAATGGAAGGAAAGTAAAATTAGGACATGATCCTTGGATTGGTAGTGGTGTTGATCACATATTTACTTTGGCCCTAGTGGAGGGCTTAAGAGAACATGGGTTCATTTATGTGGCATAGATCAATGACTTAGCTGATTCTATTATCATCTCTCAGAATTGGATAGGTGCTGATGTAGTGGGAATTGAGGATGAAGAGGATAGAAAAGCATGGGAGAGATGCAATAAGGCTCTTAAAGACAACGATATTGGACTTACGGAAAGTGAGGATCCGCTTGTTTGGTCCAGGAATCCTTATGGAGGATCATATCTACATAGACTGGGATATGAGGTAATCAGAGAAGAGGAAGTACAAGTGTCCACTAAAGTGTAAGTTATTTATGTGGCTTGCACTATCCAATAAAATTCCAGTCTGGGATCTCATGCCGAGGAAAATTTTGCAAGGACCTGGCAGATGTCCTTTATGTAAAGCAAGTAATGAAAGTATTGACCATCTATTTATCTATCGTTCATACATTTCCATGATGTGGGACCATGAAAGTATCGACCATCTATTATATGAAAACTATGTTGTTTTGTTTCTAATTAATATATTTTGGTTGTACCATACCGACATACAGTGCAAAAAATATGCTCAAATTCATAATGTTCCACAACAAAAACCAATACACCCGTATATTCTTGCTATACTATGATATAAAGAAAAGAATGCTATCCAAAGCCCCTGCCACCCATATTACCTGCATAGAAAGAAAAAATGAAAATGATGTAAATTGGAGAAATTTCCAACAATAATTAAATCAATAAACGAAGAATGTTATGTCACACCATGATCAAGTGACAAGTGACTGTATACATTGGGAGTTAAATTCACCATAGTTTATAGTTTAAAGCTTAGGAGTAAGTTAATTTGTGGCAAAGTAACACTTTTTCCATCCTATAGAGATTTTATTAGCAGTGTTAGAAGAATTTATCATGATGCAACATCCATACATGCATAACGATCTCTTTAGGGATTTTTTCCAATTTTGAATTAAATTGATCCAAATCATCAAAAACTCCGCTCACAAATAGATATAGATGGAAAGAGTTTATGTCTTTCTATATCAGTAATAGAACATGTGGAAAATTTGTTAATGGAAGTTTGCCACATTATATGGCTCATCATATCATAAAAGGGGCAAGAATGAAAAATACATTGGGAGATCTTTTATATATATATATATATATATATATATATATATATATATATATATATATATTCCCTATTCAAAGTCTTGCAGTCGATGGCACTTAAATTACAAATACAGAGCCATAAGAGCCATAAGCTTAGTCTTAATATTAATTAGTACTTCTTATGAATTTGGAATTAGCATTGTTTAAAAAAAAATAGACCTTGAAAACCAAATTATTATTGCCAACACTTGTAATGATGTTCAAACCCTATGAAATTAATCTGTATCAATATACATGCGAGATGTGGAGTGTAAATTCATTAAAACACAGTCTATTTTTTTTCACAAGATAAACATAGTCTATTTAGGATTGCGTGCATGCAATTTCAGTTTTTGGTGCCACGTGCCATGGGTAAGGGTTACAAAATCAATAACAAATTTGGCATGATCTCCAAGAGGTGAGGCGAACCTCTGCCCCTACCCCTCCTCCATCGATTTATGATGCCTTTACCATTGCAGTCTTTGAGGGATGAAGAACCACATAAAAGTGCATTAATTTTGGTCTCAAGCAAATAAATATTTGTTTTTGTTTTAATCGCATAAAATTGCATTAAATAAAATGTTTTCATGTTTTTTTCTTAAATTTTACAAATATGTTTTCTTAAGTGTCCTTGGTTATCATCATCTTAATAAGTGTTAAAATGAGTTCTAACCATGTAAGAGGATTACAAGGTTTATGAGCTCAATTTTGACTCACAATTTCATCAAATTTGTTTTTTTAACTTAAAAATAAAAAACAAATTAGTCTCAATAGTTAGCTCAGTTGGTTAGACCTCAATTGACAAGATGTTGCAAGCTAAATACCAGGGTTTAATTCCTGGTTGTTGGGCTAGATTCTTCCCTTTAAAACGCCGATAGAGTGAAGACCCTAACTTGTTTCAATTAACTTTTTATTTTAAAACTTAAAAAGCAAAAACAAAGATACATATAAAAGATGTCAAAATTGAAGTTTTGATTTTTTAACAATTTAAGATTTTTATATCCATTGTCATGATTTTACGACACATTTAAAACTTCAAATAACCATATCTTGATGATAAGAATTCCAAATAAAATGCATAACTTTTAAAAAGTTAATATATGTTTTAAAATATATTCAAATTTATAAAAAAATTATTTTTATAATTAGTTTTCACATATTTTTAATTATGGAGATCATACATAAAGTGTATTGTTTTTATAATAAATTGTATGTTAATTAAAGATTCGTTGATATTTTAAGGTTTTTACATCTTTAAAATTTGCTCAAGGAAGAGGTAGATTACTCCCTCTTATAGAATTAAATATAGAGGAACCAAAAATTAATAGACTTCTATTATAATAATTGAAGTTAAACTAGCCTAAAAAAAATAAAGAATAAAATATGGAGAAACAAACATGAAAATACTAGTAACATAATAATTAAAAGTATAATATCCATTTATTGATAACGAGCTTTTAATTATTATATTATAAAATATATTAAAATTATGATGAAAAATAAATTATTTTATATTTACAAAATGTTTATTCAATTTAAATTTAAATAAATGTAAGAATTTCTCTTAAAAGTATGATGGGAGTTGTTTAACTATTTTAGGATTTGGCTTCATCAAGATATTTCAAATCACAATTATAAGAGCTAATAATACTACCAAAATGAGTCTACATCGTAAAATAGTTAGACCATTCCTATAACTAAGACATAGTTATGTCACTCTTGAGTCTCTTTCCAAGAAAGATAGATTTTAATGATGCTAAAAAGATTTTAATGATGCTTTACATAATATTTTAAAGAAATTTGGATCAATATACAAAGTAATAATAATACAAGTAAACATTATTAAAGTGTGAAACTAGTGACAAATATCGACAAATATCAAAGCGTGGCTAATAATGATGTTTTGTATAGTATTTTAAAGAAAGTTGGACCAAGCTGCAAAGTAATAAGAACACATAGTAAACATTATTAAGATGTAGAATTAGTGTCAAGTATTAAATTATGGCTTAAAAAACCTAATTCTTAGTTTCATATCTTACCAAGATTTTGAGGATGTTAGAAATTTTTTGATAATGTTTTATATAATATTTTAGACAAAGTTGAATAATATGCAAATTAATAATAAGATATAGATTATTAAAGTGTGGAAGTAGTGCCAAATATCAAAACATGATTAATAAACCTAATTCTTAGTTTTAATATCATCTAAAAAATGATATTTTAGAAAAAGTAGAACCAAGTTGAATTAAGATGCAAAGTAATAAGAACAGAAGTAAACATTATTAAAGTGTGGAACCGGTACCAAATATAAAAGCATGGCCAGTAAATTAATTATTAATTTTAATATCTACCTAAGAGAGAAATGTTAAAATAATGAGCACATAAGAAATATTATTAAGGTTTGGGACTTCTTTAGATCGGGTGGTCTCATAGTGCACGTTTAAATGGCGACACGTCCTTAGAAGAGAACAGGATCAACGACATCTATCAGTCATCCTATTGAAAGGACCACCACCTTGCTACCTTGCAATCAATGAATTACGCTCCTCTCCTGCTCCTAGCTCCGACGAAGTGTGAGATCCATCAGCTTTGCGGCCATACTATAAATGAAATCATGGCATTAGCTCTGCACTCAGGTGGAAAGGATAATTGTGATTATGGTTTTTACGTCTATAATTCCATGAATTGGCCCGATAGCAATCCAAGCACCAGTGCAGAAGCAGTACAACCATGAGATACATCGAAGACAACCACCCAAGCATTTGATTTCAACATCATGTAGGCATATGGGCAACAACTTCAGGGAAACTGACAATCGAGCATGCAGGAACGAGCTTGGTTTCCAAGTACATTTCAGGGCTGATCTCTTCCTCAATTGTTTATAATCTCTCCCTTCTCGAATTCCTTTTTGTTTCTGTCACACTCCCGTGTTAGTCTGTAACATGTTCCCTCAGTGTTTGATTAGTTTTCCATCTGTGGTGTCTACGACCAAACCTCCCTCTTACTCCATCCTTTCGGCCTCTGAAACTCCTATCGACTCAACTCCCCTGTGTTCTGTTAACAAGAGGTGGTATCCTCTTCCCCTCCTTGAAGGCTCAATTTCGTCCTTTGCTCCCATCCCCATTTTAAGCCCATCCTCCCGCACTATGCCTAGAGTGCCCCTCTCCCAAGACCCCCAAAAGAGAAAACCTTGTTGGATTTAGAGACGTCTAATTACAATAATTAAGTTGGACATACGTGCATTATGATTATGATATCAAATACTGTCGAAAGATTACATTTATGTAATGATTAAAACATGCCAAACAATGTGATTAATTAAGTCATGGCATTATACGTATTTAAATAAGGATTTGGATACAAATACATATAGAATAATGTTAATCAATTATAATTGTTAATGGACCGATTATAGTTGATTAAAATAATAGCAGTAATAAATTGAGCTAAATAAGGAAATCAGAATTTATTCTGATTTATTTCAGTTTTTTCTGAAGTTTCCCGATTTGAAGTTTTTTATAAAATCGGAAACTCCAGATTTCTTTTCAGACTTGTTTCCCAAGTATTAGCTAAATTTCAGCAGCCCTAGGATTAGAATCTTTTTCTTTGGCACTGCTATAAAAGGGCTGAGTCTCCAAGGCTTGCAATCATCCAGAAAAATTGTCTGCTCCATTTGAAGACAGGATACTCTCCAGAGAAAAGGATTGCAAGTTCTTGGAAGGATTCGAGAGCCAACAACTCAAGTCAAGACCAGGAGCATATCAACCCAGAGCCTTGGAAGCTGTCCGCAGCCTTTGAAGATGGAAAGTAAGTTCCGCTGTGCATTAAGTTTAATTTCTTACATAGGAGTAGATCTTGGTTAGGGTTTAAAGTAATTAGTAAAACCCATCAATTGGTATCAGAGCCTCCCTTATGTGAGAATTGCAGTTTGAAATCCAAGTCTCCATGGCTGAAATTGCTGCGTGTGATCCCCTGAGTATGAGATGTGTTTTGTAAGAAATGCTGTATGTATTCCACGAAGTTTGAAAACATTTTGGGCATATTTCAGTGATGGCTGGAAAATCGATTATATATCTCTGTTTGTTGATAGTGAAGTGTTAAAAACGTTTTGCTGAGGGTATTGATTGGAAAAACGAATTCATGTGTTGTATGCCTCTGTTGGAAGTTTAAAAACGTTTTAGCTGAGTCTGTGGCCTGGAAAATGAGTTTAAATGCTCTGCAGTGGCCATGGAAGTTTTAAAAAACGTTTTGGTATTTCTCTTGCATCTAGAAAAACGATTTTTGGTTCATTTAAAAACGTTTTAGCCCATAGAAGGGTTTCCAGATCTGAATCGTGCCCACAATAAAACTCTGTCATATCATTTTTTGTGTTCCAGGATTGTTTTGATGGCATATCGTTTATTTTAAAAATTCTGTGTGTATCCATTTCGATTTCTCTGTATATCCATATCGATTGGCGTTTCCAGAATTTATGAAGCGATTTGTAACCCGTGTTTATGCCTTGCTTGAATTTAATCTTTATAAGTGCCAGGATTCGAATCCAGTGGTCACAGGATAGCTGGGTTTACGCCTTGCTGGAAATTGATCCAGGGTATTAGCTATGGAAGGAATATGGTTTTATTTTAAACCTTGTTGTCTTGTATGCCACGATTTCAGAAGGATAACTCATCTAGGTGTTTGGAAAAATAATATTTCATTACTATGCTAGGTATATATTTTTAAAATATACTTTGACCTAGGGCATAGAGCATGTATTGGAAGGTAAACGTATAGCTCTGTTTTTTCTTCTTGAGTTTGAATGAAAACACCCTTGGAAACTCTGTATGACAGAGGGATCTTGAATGAAAACCTTTTGGCTTTTAGCTCTGTAATTTTTCTTCCTGGAATTGACATGAAGGCGTTTTGGGCATTCTCTGTCTTCATTTTCTGTCTTGCTCATTTGTTGGAGTGAATGCATTTAGCATCTGTATGTTGGTTGGAAAATGATTTGTTTTACTCTCTGTATTTTCCCATTGGAATATAAAAAACGTTCGGGTATTTCTCTTACGGCTGGAAAATGGTTTTTAGTACTCTGTATTTTCCCTTGGGAAGATTAAAAACGTTTTGGTAATTCTTGTATGGCCAGAAAACGATTTTAATACTTTGGATTTTCAACTGTTAAGATTGATGATTTTAGGCATAATTTTGGAATCTAACTAAAGGCGTTTTATACATGTGTTGTTTTCGCATGAGTCAAGCATTGATGTTCGCAAAACGAACCGCTCTGTGTAAGACGATTGCAAGGATGACTCATGACAAGCTCAATGGACGTGGGTGTTAGCTTTCCCAAAGGAGGGTTGGCACCTGCTAAGTTGTTTGGTGCATAAGGGTGATGTTTAACAAATAAGTTGCAACACACATATGCTGGCAATGTCTAGAAAAGCATTTGGGGCTTGGTGCACCAGGTCCGTTAGTGACCTGCCTTCCCCACTTGACTGGCCTGGTAGTTAGCAAATGGATATGTCAATCTGGCCCAAAGGCGGAAAAGACAATAAGGTAATGATTGCGCCCAAAGGTGTTTTTCATTATTGAGTGGTGTTTTGGCTAAAAGATTCAATGGAGCACATAATTTAATTTGGGCCTTTAGATGGATTTTAGAATTATGATTAAAGATCAAATCGTGATGCATAATATCTATTTTTTTTTTCTTTTTGTTCTTCAATTTTCAGATCTAAACATAATGTCAAATCTAAGTCAAATTAAGCCCCTCATGGGGAACAATTTCAAACAGTGGGAAGAAAAGCTGAAATTAGTCTTAGGGATCATGCAATTGGACACTGCACTGAGATTTGATCGCCCCAAGCCCAATAAAGAGGGTGAAGAAACTCCCCAAGAGAAGGCTGATATTGATAGATGGGAGCATTCAAATCGCATGTGCATAATGGTGATGAAGCAAACGATCCATGAGACTTTTCGGGGCATAATACCCGATACAGAGACCGGCGCTATTAAATACCTTAAGGCCCTTGAAGAGAAATTCACAAAGAGTAAAAATACTGAAGTTAGTACACTCTTTGTGAAGTTGGCAACAATAAAATACAAGGGAAAAGAAGGGGTTAGAGAGCATGTTATTGAGATGACAAGACTGCAACGTGCCTTGAAAGGGCATAATTATGACATCTCTGATGAAGTTCTCATTGAGTTCATTTTTCTGTCTCTCCCGTCCAACTTTAGTCAATTCAAGATGACTTATAATTGTCAAAAAGGGACGTGGACACTACCTGAGTTTGAGGCTCAGTTGGTGCAGGAGGAAGAGAGACAGAAAATGACTAAGGGGGAAAGTGCTCATGTAGTAACATCCAATCATAAGAGTAAAGGCAAGAAGCGCAAGTTTGTTGCCAAGGTAGCTGCAAACAATGCCGCGCAAAAAAGCAAGAAGGAAGATACTTCTGCGAAAGCAGAAGAAAGGAACTGTTTTTTCTGCAAAGCGTCAGGACATACAAAGAAATTCTGCACTAACTATCATGCATGGTTGGCAAAGAAAGGTATGTCTCTTGCTTTAGTTTGTTCTGAAGTTAATTTAAGTTCTGTATCTAGATATACTTGGTGGATAGATTCAGGTGCAACGACTAACATCAGTATGTCGATGCAGGGTTGCCTAAGCCATCGCAAGCCAAGTGAGGCGGAGCGCTACGTTTACGTAGGAAATGGCAATAAAGTAGAAGTGAAAAGCATAGGAAAATTTAGATTATTATGTAAGACAGGATTTTATTTAAGTTTTGATGCTTTAGTGGTTCCATCTTTCAGAAGGAACCTAATTTCTATATCTTATTTGGACAAAAATGGTTATGTATGTTCATTTGGTAATGGAAATTTCAGTTTGTGTCAAAATTCTAAGCTTCTTGCTTCTGGTATCCTGTCTTCTTATGATAATCTTTATTTTCTAGATATAGACACTTCACATTCAGAGGCACTGCATGTAGATAATAGAAAACGTAAATTAACTTGCGAGAAATCTCCAACATTATGGCACAAGCGATTAGGACATATCTCTATGAAAAGGATAGAACGTCTAGTGTCTAATGATATTCTCCAACCTTTAGATTTTACAAACTTAAGTGATTGTGTGAATTGTATAAAGGGAAAACAAACTAATAAACGTAAGTATGATGCAAAAAGATGTAATGATGTCTTAGAATTGATTCATACGGATATCTGTGGTCCTTTTCCAAAAGCTACAAGAAATGGTCACCGTTACTTTATCACATTCATAGATGATTATTCAAGATATGGTCATATTTACTTAATAAAAGAAAAGGCGGAAGCATTAGACGTGTTCATAAAGTTCAAAACGGAAGTTGAGTTACAACTTAACAAACGTATAAAGTCCATTCGTTCTGATCGTGGTGGTGAATACTACGGTCGTTATGATGGATCAGGAGAACAACGTCAAGGTCCCTTTGCAAAATACTTAGAGGAATGCGGAATTGTGCCTCAGTATACGTTGCCAGGTTCGCCTGCAATGAATGGTGTTGCTGAACGGCGAAATCGCACCCTTAAAGACATGGTGAGAAGTATGATTGCTCGTACAACTCTACCTGAGAATTTGTGGGGAGAAGCCTTAAAGACTGCAGCATACATACTTAATAGAGTGCCTACTAAAGCAGCTAACAAGACCCTTTACGAGTTATGGGTTGGGCGCAAGCCTAGCTTGAATCATTTGAGAGTTTGGGGATGTCCATGTGAAGCTAGGCCTTATAAGCCAAATGAAAAGAAACTGGACGAAAGGACCATTAGTTGTTACTTTATAGGCTATTCTGAACGATCTAGGGGATACAAATTCTATAATCCAACAAAACATACAGTTTTCGAGTCAGGAAGTGAGAAATTTTTTGAGGATAATGAGTTTGTGGGGGGAGATATGACAAAAGATAGTATTTTTGAAGAAGAAGAGACGAATGCGAATGATACTATGGACCAAAGTCCTGGTTCTGTTCAAATTCCGATTGCGTTTAGAAATGAGACTATGGACCAAAGTCCTGGTTTTGTTCAAATTCCGATTGCGTTTAGAAATACATCTTCTGACAATATGCAAACTTCATCATCACAAATAACTCAGTTAGAAACTCAACATGGAATAGAGAACACAAATGGACCTGAACCCAACCCAAACCCTGACATTGACATGACAAATGTTGATGGCCTAGGGCCTGTGGGAGATTCAGAAATTGATAATGATGTTCCTCCTCCTGTTGAAGATCAAGTTGTAAATGAACCTCAAGAAAATCTAGTACCTGTGCCAATTAGGAGATCTACTAGAGAGAAAAGATCTACACAATCTAAGGATTATGCATATCTTCAAGAACATGAGTTTGACATTGGCATGTTTGAAAATGATCCTGTTAATATCAAACAAGCTGTGGAAATCTCTAACTCTCAAATGTGGATTAATGCCATGAATGAAGAGATGAAATCTATGTGTGACAATGACGTTTGGGATATCGTTCCGTTGCCTAAAGACAAGAAACCCGTTGGTTGCAAATGGATATTTAAGACTAAGCGGGATTCTAAAGGCAATGTTGAAAAATACAAGGCACGTCTTGTTGCGAAAGGTTTCACACAGAAAGAAGGCATTGATTATAAAGAGACTTTCTCTCCAGTTTCATCGAAAGACTCTTTAAGGATTATATTGGCGCTTGTAGCACATTATGATTTAGAACTTCATCAGATGGATGTAAAGACGGCGTTTCTCAATGGTGACATTGATGAAACGATCTATATGAAGCATCCAGAGAACTTTGTATCAGGTGATGCAGGGTCTATGGTTTGCAGACTTAAGAAATCTATCTATGGGCTAAAACAAGCATCTCGACAATGGTATCATAAATTTCACAAAATTGTTAGCTCATTTGGTTTTGAGTCTAACATAGTAGACGAATGCATATACCTTAAGTTCTGTGGGAGTAAATTTATTTTCTTGGTTTTATATGTAGATGACATATTGCTTGCCAGTAACGATAAGGACATGTTGCATCAAACTAAGAATTTTTTATTTAAGAACTTTGAAATGAAAGATCTTGGTGATGCATCATTTGTTCTAGGGATTGAAATACTTAGAGATAGATCTCAAGGTATTCTAAGGTTATCCCAGAGGAACTATATCGATAAGATTCTAACAAGATTTGGCATGGAAAACAGCAAACCAGGAGATACCCCTGTATCAAAAGGAGATAAGTTTAGTCTAAAACAATGTCCCCAAACTGACTTAGATAAAAACATCATGAAAGATATTCCCTATGCCTCAGCCGTGGGTAGCATCATGTATGCACAAGTATGCACGCGTCCAGATATTGCGTTCATCACTGGAATGCTAGGGAGATATTTGAGTAACCCAGGTATGGAACACTGGAAGGAAGCCAAGCAAGTGTTGAGATATCTAAAGAGAACAAGGGACTTTATGCTCACGTATCAGAGATCGGAACAGCTCGAGGTCATTGGATATACTGATTCTGATTTTGGAGGATGTGTCGACAGCATGAAGTCAACATCAGGATACATCTTTATGATGGCAGGCAGTGCCGTGTCATGGAAGAGCGCTAAACAGTCATTGGTGGCCTCCTCCACTATGGCAGCTGAATTTGTTGCATGCTATGAAGCATCTAATCATGGCGTATGGCTGAAGAACTTCGTCACAAGTCTGAAAATTGTGGATTCTATTCAGAAACCACTCAAATTATTATGTGACAACAATTCAGCAGTGTTATACGCAACCAACAACCGAAGTTCATCAAAGTCAAAGTACATCGATATTAAGTTTTTGGTTGTAAAAGAGAGAGTGCAGAATAATGAATTATGTATAGAACACATAGGTACAGACTCCATGATTGCTGATCCTCTTACTAAAGGATTACCACCCAAGAAGTTTCACGAACATGTTGCCCGTATGGGTGTAATATCTATTTAGGAACCACTCAAATTATTATGTGACAACAATTCAGCAGTGTTATACGCAACCAACAACCGAAGTTCGTCAAAGTCAAAGTACATCGATATTAAGTTTTTGGTTGTAAAAGAGAGAGTGCAGAATAATGAATTATGTATAGAACACATAGGTACAGACTCCATGATTGCTGATCCTCTTACTAAAGGATTACCACCCAAGAAGTTTCACGAACATGTTGCCCGTATGGGTGTAATATCTATTTAGGATAGTTAGAAAATGTGGGAGTCTGAATATGTTTTAAGTTTTGTTTTTGATGTTCTATGTAATGCAATTGTAAACAATTTTTGATGATATATACAAGTTGCATTCAGTTTCAGTTTCATTATTTCATTCTTTAAAGTTTGATTTTTGACCTCATACAGTAAAGTAAAGGTGACTCAATTAGAAATAGGCACGTATAATCACACTTGCGTGTAATTTCTAAACTATATGTCCAAATCAGATTCATGTCATTTAGTTATGTTGGCAGCGTGATTTATGTCGGTTTAGTTGCGAATAAATGTGACAAGTGCTGCTTAAGTCCTTTGTTAACATAATTGATGGACAGAATTGTTTAAGAAATACGATAAGAAAGACAGAAAAGTTGCATGCAATAAAGTTAAGGATATATAATCAAAAGGTTGCACTTGTCCATGTGGGAGATTGTTGGATTTAGAGACGTCTAATTACAATAATTAAGTTGGACATACGTGCATTATGATTATGATATCAAATACTGTCGAAAGATTACATTTATGTAATGATTAAAACATGCCAAACAATGTGATTAATTAAGTCATGGCATTATACGTATTTAAATAAGGATTTGGATACAAATACATATAGAATAATGTTAATCAATTATAATTGTTAATGGACCGATTATAGTTGATTAAAATAATAGCAGTAATAAATTGAGCTAAATAAGGAAATCAGAATTTATTCTGATTTATTTCAGTTTTTTCTGAAGTTTCCTGATTTGAAGTTTTTTATAAAATCGGAAACTCCAGATTTATTTTCAGACTTGTTTCCCAAGTATTAGCTAAATTTCAGCAGCCCTAGGATTAGAATCTTTTTCTTTGGCACTGCTATAAAAGGGCTGAGTCTCCAAGGCTTGCAATCATCCAGAAAAATTGTCTGCTCCATTTGAAGACAGGATACTCTCCAGAGAAAAGGATTGCAAGTTCTTGGAAGGATTCGAGAGCCAACAACTCAAGTCAAGACTAGGAGCATATCAACCCAGAGCCTTGGAAGCTGTCCGCAGCCTTTGAAGATGGAAAGTAAGTTCCGCTGTGCATTAAGTTTAATTTCTTACATAGGAGTAGATCTTGGTTAGGGTTTAAAGTAATTAGTAAAACCCATCAAACCTCCTATCACTGATAGCAAGATAAAGCATCAAATTGAAGAGAATCAATCACTATACTTTCGCCTCACCCAAGTCAGCATTCAAAGAAAAATAGAGGAGCTTGAGGATTATAGTCGACTAGAACAAGAGTGCACTCCAGATGAGGAAATTCATGAAAACATGGATGACTATGTTCAAGACCCGAGGAACAAAAGAGCCAGAGATACCAAGTACTTTAAGACAATATCACTCAAGTGGAAAATAGAATCTCTGCTGAGTAAGGCTATCTTGGATAGCCAGGAAGAACAAAATGGATTAATCCTAATGATGGAGGAAATTATTGATCAGAATAGAAAACTGCAAGGTCAGAACAAAAGATTGGATAGGAAGTTGAACAGTCTTTATAGGGATACTACAAACTTGTACCTTCCTCCTGAATACCACTTGAACACTTAAGCGAGCCATGACCCTGCAAATCCAATTCCGAAAAATGATGCAAAGGATCAAAAATAGGTTTTTGAAGTTAGTCTTTTTTTAGATTTTTGAAAAAAATGTCAATATTGGAATCACACATAACTTTTATTATGTTAATAATCTCTGTTTAAATCATCTCCGAAATATTACTATGATAGATAGAGCTACAACCTTAAAACTCATGTTTAATATTGGGGCCGAGTTTCCTTCGAGCCCGCCAAAACTTTGATCTTTCACTACATGCATATCTTTTTTAAGTATCAATACAAATTCTACTAGCTTATCCAAAAAAGGTGTAGGACTAATGCCAAATATTAAACCAATACTAATTCTTAATTCCAATATCTCTCTAATATTTGAATGATATCGAAAATATTTTGATGATGCTTGATATAGTATTTTAGAGAAAGTTTGACCAAGATACAAAGTAATAATAATATTTGAAGTAATAATAATATTTGGATGCCCCACTACGGGTGATGAACGTGGGCCTTCTCATTGGGACGATCGCTAACCTCGAGACGAGACAGGAACCCGCCACCGCTAGCCAAGAACCAGGCACGTGCCTGCCCATGCAGCGTACGCGTCCACCCAACCTTCCCATGCGTCTGAGTCACATACCTAAGGTGTGCATGATAAATAACAGCCCCCCCGACCCGCTTCATTCTTCGGTCCGAGATTCAGGCTGTCATCATTCTCCGGCCAGCGATTCAAGTTGTCTGATGGCTTCTGCATGCGTGCACTCTTGTCCCTGTACTCCAACTCCAGCTCGAGTTATTGTCATTATGGAAATGGAACCCTGCAGGAGTATTGATATTCGCAACAACAAGAAGTGTGCGCAAGGTTCGCATGGTAGTAGATATTGCAACAGAAGTTTGAAAGTTGCTTGGCGTCTCACCCTCTGCAACACGATCATAATTTGGGGAGGCTCATCCTCCATCCCGAACTTCGCATTAGCTAAGATGCCACCTGAGAAGAGACCTTATATCCGGCGCAAAACAAAGCCGACCGACCCCTTGCCTGGAATGTTGGTAAGATTCATGAGGGGGGTCGTGGGAATAGCACGCAGGTTTAAGTAGGAAATTTTGCCGAAGGCTCAAGAAGAAATACAGGAGGCGGAGGAAGATGCATAGGTGACTAGAGGGTGTCTATCCGACATTGAAATTAAAAATGAATTTGAGGCTTTAGTCCCGAACCCCGGGAACACTAGAGGCCAAACTACTATGTACCAGAAAACCTTAGACTACCATTGGCAGCAGAAGGCAGTTCTCGGAAAGGCTATAGCATAAAGAGGGGAAGCACATGCTGAAATCCTCCTTCAACAAGACGAAATGGTCCTCCTCCTCACACAGATCATACAAAACCAGAAGCAGATTGCTAAGCGGCTGGGCATCGAGCTCGTCGGTTCCCATGTCGGCAAGACTGGTTAGAACATTTAGTCTGGTTTCAGACTCTGTCTTTTTTAGGTTCCTAGTTAGCTTTACAGACTCTATTGCGGTTAATATTAGATTTCTGGTTGAATTGATACTTGTTCTCAAAACGCGTAGTTGCAGTCTTAGCTCTGAATTTGGGTTTGTTTTCTTTGTTTTGGAAAGGCCCTATAAACTTCCATATTTTGGTCCCGGGTCTGTTTTCTTTATTTTGATGAAAGCAATATAAGGATTCATACTAACTTACAAAAAAAATAAAAAAAATATTAGATGATATTTAAAATATTTTGATAATGCTTTTTAGATAAATTTTAACCATGAAATACAGTAATAATAAAAAAATTTAAAAAATTTAATTTTTTAATTTTTATATTTAAAAAAATAAATTAATATCACTACCATTTAAATATTATTAAAATGTGGCATGGAGGAAAGGGACTCAATTCTAACCACGTGAATCAAATTATGGGAACATTAATTTAAACTTCAAAGATTTAAAATTAATATAAATTATAAACTATAAATTAATATTCAATATTATTAATAAATTTTATTTTTAATTTAATATTTTATAAATATTTAAATTACTTACATTTATATATATATATGACTAATTTCATATTGATAATCAAATATTTTAATTTGGAGTAGTATATTTATTTTACGTTTTGGATTTTACGGTGAGTTTTGGTAAAATTCTCGTAATTATTTTTAGTAAAATCTAAATTTGGAAGTGTTTAAATTGTGTTTTTGAATTCATAAATAGATTCAACACCCTTGAGTACCCCCATGACACTCAAATTATGCAATTTTCATAGCTAATATATGCGATTCTAAGAATTTTTAAAGATTTCCAAGAGGACTCGAACAAAATAAGACCAAAAATATGCTCGTAAAAGGTTGAAAACGTAAAATATTTAGACTACACCTAGAATAAATAGACTACTCCAAAAAAAAATATTTATGAAAAATAGAACAATCAACATTCTAAAAGTTATATTTAGTGCATTGTTTTTTTTTTTAAAACTTAAACGGTTAAAATGTATTGAAAAAATAAAATAAAAAAGTCTGTGTTGTGGCTAAGGCCAATCCGACTGAGTACATTATTCAAGAAATCTGAGTGATTTTTGTTCTAAGATATGAAAACGTCTCAATTCAATATTCATCATATGATCTACTTTTTCCATATGATTGTATTGTAATAGAAATTTAATGAAAATCGATGAAGTAACTACTCTGTAACCAATTATTTTTGTAGGTTGAATTCAATTGTGCAATTTTCTTTGCAAAATTATTTTCAAACATATGTTTCAATTGATGATTTGACTTAATGAGTATCAATTTTATTGATCGGTATTCAACATTCTTCACATTTGTCCCGCTAATATCCTGTAAAATGAAAATTGATTTTATGGCCGATTCTCATTATGCTCAGAGTTCTTCTTTGCATAATTTCTTTATCCGTTGGCATCGAATGGAGGTTGCCTTGCTGAGTACCAATATCGATGTCAAGTGATCGAAAATCATTACATCCTTTCCAATCTCGAGTATTTACTTGGTGGCCATGTAACTGATTCACTATATGCATTGAAAATGTATGTTGATTCTCATCAATCATTGAATGCATTTGATGGGTGGTCTTGTTGGTTACCAATTCTCATGTTGTATGTTGATTTTCTTGGTGAATGCAAATCGTTCTAAGTACCATTAGTCTTGCAGGGTCTGCGAATTGTGATAAGATCTCAGGGGATGTGATGGTAATTTGTTTCCCCACTTGAAAATTCAATTTTCCTGGGTGCAAAACTGGTTGCTACTTTTGCTTTCACATCTGCTTCATGATTCAGACTTCTTACGATGTGAAATGCTTTGAAGTGCTTAAAAGATTTCACATTTTGCTGAATCCGGCATATTATCCTATCAATTTCCAGGTTGTTATAATTTGTACGCGAATTGAAATCCTTGATGATGACGAGAGAGTCTCCAAATACCTATAAATTTTCGATTTTTATTTTTATTTTTAGCGATTTGGCAGCCTTTTAGAAGGGATAATGCCTCTGCTAAATTCTTTGAACATGTTCCCAATCCCCATTTGTATCTAATTCTCAGTGCTCCTTCATCAAATTATAAGACCTCCCCTTATCCTTCCAAACTGGGATTTATTTTGGATGAACCGTCGAAGTGAAAACTGTCCATGGGTTGGTTGTTTCTCCAAGCTTAAAAATTGGAATTGGAAAGTCCGATTTGCCAAAGTGGAAGCTTCCGACATTTTGAGCCTATTTCTTTTATGGGATTTGAGTGAAAAGTACCGATCCACTTTAATTCAGCTGTGGTAAGGTTTGTGTCGGTTCTGAGTCTGGATTGATTCAAGCATTCAATAAGCAAACCTTTTGCTTGTCCAGCGACTTGTAAGGGAGTGAGATGGTAGTCTTGAAAAATTGCTTTGTTTCTGGCGATCCAAATTTTCCAACAAGTGAATTTAGGAATGGTAATCCAAATTTGAAGCCAAAGTTTCTTTTTCAATAGGGGGTAATGATAGGTGGATTTCCAATGTTTGAGAAGGAAGGTGATGGTGTCGAACGTTGGCATTGTTAGGATGAAGCATGTGATCCCAAATGTTTTTTGAAAACAGACAATTCAAAAATAAGTGATCTAGTGATTTAGAGTTTTTATGGTATAAAGGGAACCAATGTGGCCCGGTAAATCCTCTTTTGATGAGATTGTCTCTAGTGATTACCTTTCGATGAGTGAGAGTCAACATGAAGAATTTTACCTTGGGAAGTCCAAATGAATTCCATACCATTTCCCATGTGAATTTTCTTGATACTTCATGATTTTGAAGAGCGCCGAAGCCTAGAGAAACGATGTACTTTCCATTTGGGCCCCAACTGTGTTCATCTTTATCCCGGAGATGATTAGGAGCGCAACCAATCAATCTTTCGAATAGGAGAATTCTGGATGGTTCTAAATTGGATGGGATTGATAATTTTTTCCAATTATGCCAAATGCCGGAGGATTCCCAGATGCTGAGATTACTTAATGTTCTAATTCCTTGTTGAGCAAGCCAATGATATATGTCATGAAGATATTTATTATTCTGGAGTTGTTTGTTTCCCATTATTTTATCTGAAAAATTGTTTATATCTTTCCCATTTCCGGGGACCCAATAGAGATCTTGACAGACGAAATTCCAAGCGACTTTGCATAGGGACCAAATTGAGGAGCCCTTGGAAACCAATTTGATATCAAGGCATCTGAGATTAGTACCTGTTAAATATTTATTCTTTAATAGTTTACTGACCCAATGGTGTATGTTATGTAGAATTTTCCAAAGGATTTTGCCGCCCATTTTCCGTATTTTCTTGGAGGGGATCTCAAATATGGAGCCCACCTGAAGGTTTTGGTTGTTGGATGGTGTTCCAATTAACCAAGTGTATTTTGTGCTCATTGTTTTTCCCTCTGTCCAGAGGAACTCTCTTAGAAGTTTTCTTATGTGCTTTGTCACTCCTTTGGGTGCTAGCAGAAGAGATGATTGGTAGATTGGAAGCGCCGTGAGAACTGATTTTCGTAGGATCAGTTTTCCAGCTTTGTTGAGCCATTGTCCTCCCCATCTCCTTATTTTGGATTTGATTTTGCAAATTATATCTTCCCAATTCCTTGACTTTGAATGTCCTTGTGTTATTGGGATACCTAGATATTTAAATTTGTCCCATTGCTTGTGGACTTTGATCCCAAGGATTCGAGCAATATTGATTGCAACGGTTTTGTTTAAATTCCACCCATAGACAGCGCTCTTGTGGAAGTTAATATTACCTCCCTAGGATTTGCAATAGCAAGCCATGTTTTTCTTAAAATTTTGAGCTATTATGGAGAAGCCCCCTCCCAGCAAGAGGGAATCGTCGGCAAAGAGGGTGTGATTAAGGGGCATGGAATTAGAGGTTAAGTTGAGGCCCGATAGGAGTCCAATTCTAAGGTCAGAGTTTAGCTTTCGACTAAGGGAATAATCCAGAATAATGTATAAGAAGGAAGACAAGGGTCATCCTTGTCGAATTCCACAGGTGGCTTGGAAAAAATTGGTGGGGCGGCCGTTTACTAAAGGGGCAATCCAGGGGCTTTTTATGCAGGCTAAGATCCATATTATGAAGGAATCTCCAAAACCAAAGTTTTTCTTGATTTTAAGAAGGAAGGAATGCTTGACACGAACGGAAGCGTTGGCCATATCGAGTTTGATCAACATACCTTTTTCCTTGCGACTTTTGCTGGAGTGGATGGCCTCCTGAACTAGGATGACATTGTCGAGAATTTGTCTTCCTTGTAGGAAGCCTCCTTGATTGTCTGAGATGATTTTAGCAAGAAGAGGCTTCATCCTATTTTCCATCATTTTGGATATGATCTTTTCGGATGAATTGCATAATGCAATTGGCCGAAATCTGTCAAAGGTGCTGGGGTTGGTCTCTTTTGGGATGAGAGTGAGGAAGGTGGAGTTAGTGCAGCCATCGATCTTTGCTTTTGAGTGAAAGTCTCTAACCATTCTCATGTATTCCTTTCTGATGTATTGCCAACATGCTTTGTAAAAGTGAATAGAGTAACCGTCAGGCCCTAGGGCTTTGTCAGGGTCGAAAGACCATATTGCGTTGATGACTTCCTTCTTTGTATATGGATTGAGAAGGCTGGCGTTATCTTCAGTCATGATATTCTTCGGTATGTGATCAAGGAGGATTTGCTCTCCTTCCTCTCCATCGTTGTTTTCTTCCATAAAGATATTTGAAAAGTGATTATAAGTTGCTATATTGATGTCTATGTATCCTTTGACAGTCGATCCATTTTCTATTTTGATTTATGAGATGTGATTAATGGATTGCCTTGCTTTGGTATGCTTATGAAAATATATAGTGTTTCTATCGCCTGCCTTGAGCCAAGTGCTATGAGATTTTAATCTCCAAAATTCTTATTCTCTTTGGAATGCTTGATAGGATTTGACTTGATGATTGGCTTCTTCCTGTAACGTTGTGTTGTCAATTGGATTTTCATCCATTGAATTTTGAATTGATTCTAATTCGTCGACAACCTTCTTTATGAAATTTGGGGATGGACAATTCGTTTTGGCCCATTTTTTTTAATCTTTTTTGGTGATGATTAGTTTCTTCTCCCATATGTATCTTGGGGAGCCGGCTATAGGATTTCTCCAATTAATGTCCAATATGTCCCAGAAACTGTTGTATTCTAGCCATTGAGGAATGGATTTGAAAGGAACTGGGTCGAGATATTCGTCTTCTTGAATTTGGAGAAGGATCAGTTTATGATCCGAAGCTAAGTTTGCCAAAAATTTTGATATTACAATCTGTCCTTCGGTCAAGAGACTGCTCTGAACGAGAAATCTGTCGAGCCGGGCCATGATATTTCCTTTACCTAGTCGCTTGTTGGACCAGGTAAATTTTCCTTTCTTAGGTTTGATGTCAAGTAGATCCCATGTCTGGATGAGGGTTTCAATTTGAGGTTTGAATATGTCCTTTCCGTTAAGGCCTCCCTTTTTTCAGCATTGGAGAGAGTTATGTTCATATCGCCAACTAGAATGAGATTTTGTGGAGTGTAAGCATCCAAAAAATATTCCAAAAGCTTCCAACAATATTTTTTTGTAGAGTATAGGTTAGGAACATACAGGTTAAAGAGAGAAATTTGAATATTGCTTTGGGTATGAGTGAGGTCTGTGAAGATCCAGTGTTGAGTGGCGAAGGAGTTGCGTAACTGGAATTTGTCTAAAGACCAGAGGGTTGCTAGGCCACCGGAGGCCCCTCTAGCACTGACAGCCATACCTGCGTTCTTCTTCCATTTTTCCTTTCCAATGGTTAAGGTATCCTTTTCATTGAGCTTGGTCTCTTGGAGCATGAGAATGTCTGGCATATATATATTTTGGATATCTTTAACTACTTCTATTTTATTGGGATTGCGTAGCCCTCTGCAATTCCGAGAGACCAACTTCATTATCTTCTATCGTGAGTAGAGGAGGGACCTCCCTCTGCTAAGTCTCCCGTTTTCTTCCCTGCTATTTTGGCTCCCGGGTATTCCTGTTGAACGCCATATCTAATGTTGCTTGAGATCCTTGGGTTTTCTCACGTTCAAATTCTTCTTCCCTTAGGTCTTTGCTCATTTTTTGCCCTAATTTTTTGGATGATCTATTTATTATATCTTCCAAAGAGGCAGTGGAAGCCATTGGTTTGGTTTTTTTGATTTCTACATAGGAGGGGAATAGCGTACCTTTATTTGAGTTAGGTCTTTTGGGGCTTGGGGTGCTTTGAGGCTGGATTTCTTCCGGATATTCTTGGATTTGAGGAACTTCCTGAGGATCTTGTTGCTCTGAAATTTCTCCTTCTTTTGGGGCTTCAGGGATGTCTTGGATTTCTAGAGTTTCTAAAGCCTTAAATCTGTTCTCATTGTTAGTAGCCACTGATTTTTTATGCTTATGGTATGCTTTCCTTGGATTTTTTCCTTTTGGTAAGGTTTTTTATCCCGATTTGGAGGTGGAGGTTTTTTTAATGGCTGTCCATTGTTCTTTCCCCCCCCTTGCTTCCAGATCTATGGGATTATTTTTGCAATATAGATCAAAATGCCCATATTCGTGACAGTACCTGCATTTAAAGGGGATTTGTTCATAATATAATTCTTGGATGTGGGACTAATCTGCCACAGTGAGTTTTATGGCTTCTAGGAGTCCGCATTCCAGGTCTACTTCAACGTAGATTCTTGCACATGAGTATTGATCTTTTCGATCTGCTTTATATATATACTTTCCAAGGGAGTTTCTGATAGCTCCTAGTGATTCTAGATTCCAGCAGTGGAGGGGTAGATGCGGTAGTCTCACCCAAATCGGGACTTTGGATGGTATATCTTGGGATGGGTCAAAATCTGGATTCCGTTTATTCATGTAAAACCTTGCGGCCCCATGAAGTATGGCCCATTCCTGAAGATTAGTTCACGTTCTTGTTTTCTTTCGAAGACGAATGCAAAAACCCTTTCCTAGGAAGCAAGATTTTACTTCTTCCGATATCAGAGGTTTCCAATTTTTCTGAACCCATATCTCTGTGCTTTTCGGAGATGGCCACAGACCTGTGAACTGGTCGATCAATCCTTGTTCCGACAAGTTTAGAGCCGCCTTGCAGGGTTGCTCAACCGACAACGCAACAATGGGGATCTCAGAGATATTTTTCACAAACTTTTGCTGGGCAACAAATAAGGTTTTTTTCCTTGTGATGAAACTAGTTTCAAGAAATCGGTGAGATCAGAGGGAGGGGGAGGGTTTGGATCTCCTCCCAAGGCCATAGTGGCATGGGCTGGAGAGTCGAGCCCTAGCTGTTGGTGGGGAAGCTCAGGGTTTGAGAGTCGCAGTCGCGTTCACCAGGAGGGATCGTCGTCTTAACTTTGGTGGCTCTTCTCTCCCTTCTCTGATCACGTTCTCCAGTAGGAAAAATTAAATACGATTAAATTAAAGATGTATTTAGTGCATTTTTAATGAGGAAATAAATTTTGTATTATTTTTTGTTTGATGTGTAAATACTTTTAGTAAATATAAACACTTATGATTTTTTTTTGTAATATTAACATTTTTAAGTTAAAATTAATTTTTTTAAACTTTTAAGTATAATTTTATAAATCATAATAAAAAAATAATATGAAAAACTATGTTTTTTATTTTAATTTAGTATATAAATTTTAAATTTAAATGATGTAATGTTGATAACAACTATAGTGGATAACTCTATGATGAAATTGTGTTTCACATAATAACATAAGTTATTAGGTTAAAAATTTATTTAGTTTAGAAAACAATTGTAAATCGATAAAGTTTTTGATGTGGATAAAAATAAATTATTTTTTGAAACTCTTGTTAATTCCGTTATCTTGTACGGTTGTGAAGATTGGGGTTGTAACATCTCTCGGTAATCCTGGAGAAAGATTGAGCAAATTCATAAGCATTTTATCACGTAGAACCTCAAATTAAAAGCAATACGCCCTATTCTATTCTCCTTATAGAAGTGGGTCTTCCCCCATTGAAAGCATCGCTATGATTAGGTACCTCATGTATAAGTACAAGATAAATAACATGGGAGACCATAGATTCCCTAAAATTGCTTTAAAATGCAGTCAAGATCATCTTCGGCTCAAGAGAGGCTGATTTAAAGATGCCATGGCTTGGTTAAACCATTGTAGGATTGATGAAAATGCCACTCTGCAAAATATCAACAACATTAAAAATACTATCGCTTCTAAGTTTAAAGAGAAAATATGGGACGTAAAAGACTTAGAGGCTAAAATAAAATTAAGATACTATAAGGAGGCCAATAATCCTAATCTAGAAGATCAAAAGTATATCTCTATCTTAACCAGTTCGAAGAAGAAAATTAATATAGTCAAGATAAGAACAAACTCCCATGAGCTTGATAGTGAAACGAGACATTGGACATTTCCCAAAACATTGTGGGTGGAAAGGATTTGTCATCTCAATGGGACTATGAGTGTTGAGGATGAAAGCTACTTTCTCGTAAAGTACCACCCACATTTATTCACAATTTCATAATCTTTGTTACAATACAAACCTTCCTAATCTTTTAACATGTCAAAACTATGGTGACCTAGGAATACTTCTTTCTAAGCTTTTTGATCATAAGATTTTTTTTTACAGCAATCCAATTAATCCTCCTCTCTTCTCTTATAAACCAAGTCATCTCAATAAACATTAAACATCATATTCAATGACGAAATTTTAAAATAATTAACCTTAATTATATTATATACTAATAATATTTTTACATTATATTATATATTAATTAACTACACTATACATATTAATTAACTATAATATACAAATGTGTGCCTTAATAAGTATCGGTGCACATGCATTTGTAGTTTCCACTCTTCTACACATTATCTTACAACTGCCCTAGAAAGGTGCAATCCAAGGGATTTCGTTGTCGGATATAAATGTTAGCTACAAGTAACACCTATACGAGTTTATGTATGTTGGTGAAAGGGAATCTTAGCGATCAAGTCATTCTAGCCAATGTGTTATGCTTTGTTTTCCCGATAAGTTTTAGTATTATTATTTATAATAAAACTTTTAATTTTTTATTTCTTTTCTATAATTATGAAATATATTTTATATAATACATATTTGAACATTGTTAATTTAGAATATGAATTAATTTTAATTTTGTATTTTTTTAATTTTAATATTAATTTTTAATTTTTTTTAAATTTAATAAAATTACAATTATGTTATTATATATTTATTTTTAATAAAAAATATATTTATTTTATTTTTTTTATTATAGTGAAAACAATTTATTAAAGATAATGAAATTGAATGTCTTTTTTTATTATGGTACATCTTTTATGTATGGTTCATTTACTAAGTCACTTTGATTGTATACTTTTATATATTATTTGTTGGACAATATTCTAGAAAACCACATTTTTCCACATTTTTTTAGATGATAAATTTATTTGGATGATTAAACTCTATGGTATGTCTTTTCCTATTATGTACATCTTTTATGTATGGTTCATTTACTAAGTCACTTTGATTGTATACTTTTATGTATTATTTGTTGAACAATATTCTAAAAAGCCACATTTTTTAGATGATAAATTTATTTGGATTATTGATTTCCATGTTAACAATGCAACTTATTAATATTGAAGTGCTTTTCCTCTTGTGAAAGAAATATATTTAACTATTGTATTTAATAAAGTATAATTTATTTAAGCTTTTGATTTATATCATAACTTACTAATTTGTGTAATTTGTATAGATAAATTACTATAAACTTGAATATTTTACCTCTCTTAAGTTTTAAGAGTATTATTGGAATGGGTGGGACTCTTTGCATTATGCATAGGGAATCATGTGATAATTTTCTAATGCATAAAACATGTTTAACACAATAGTAAATATTTGATAGAAGACCATGATACAACATTAGTTTAGATATTCATGAAAGAAGGGAACATTATCATCATTAACTCTTCTGATCACAATACCAAAATGATATATTTTATATTTCTTCAATTTGTATTTTTATTTGTAAAATTAAGAAAGCTTTTGAAAAATTTATATAAAATAATAAGGATTAAAAACCCTTTTTATTTACAAAATTAGGAAAATTTTCAAAATAAAATATAAAATAATCTAAAATAATGAAAATTAAAAACCCTACTTTTTTTTATTTACAAAATTAAAAAAACTTCCAAAACAAATTATATAAGATAATAAGGATTGGACACCCTACTATATTTGAGTTAAAACTAAGTGATCATTCAAACCCATCCAAGGATAAGGATGACATTTACTTAAATGGAAAACTCATCTCATCAATTAATTTATATATGGGAAAGACTCAATTTTAATATTATTCATACTTATATTGATTTTACCGTTTATACATCTATATATATAATTAACTTATATATATATATTAAACATGAATTTAAATAAACAACTTTAGTTTGCAATAGATACGCTCTATCATCTATGTCTTGCTTCTGCCTCGAGTGATCTTAAGGTATACAATATACTTGGTGCGTACTTATACAACTATACAAACGATACTTGAAGTGGGTTTCCATGCGTGTCGTGTACATAATATCTTACCATTTCCCAATACAAAAGTACGCAAGAAGAAATGTAGCTGAATAAGAAGGTGAAAATATAATTTTTTTTCATGGTCACTAAATTACTACTTTATTAAGTGATTATACATTTGAAATTTATTTTTTTACACTTGATTACTACTTTTCTAAATATTTATTAAGTGATTATATAAATGAATAAAAATCCTTTTTAGAATTTACTATTAAGTGATTCACTAGGTGTATATATAAAATGTTCCCTAATAAAGGAGGGATAAAATCTTAATTATTAATCTTTTTAGAATTTACTATTAAATGATTCACTAGGCGTAAATATAAAATGTTCCCTAATAAAGGAGGGATAAAATCTTAATTCTTTAATCTTATGCTCGGGCATACAGATACTTTCTTTTAGTCACCTTCCCTTTAGGGCAAAAATGACCTAGATCTTTTGCATGGAATTTTGAAATATATGTTATAACCCCCACATGGTAAATAAAAAGTACTCAAATATAATATAGGAGGAGGCATTCTTGCTCTCTATGAGCAGGCATACATGTTGGAAAACATAAAACATGGGCATTGGGTCCCAATCTGCACCCAATTTTAAAAGGAAAATCCAAAACAGCTTTACTTTTAATCACTAACCTCGAGATATCTCAAATGCAAGAGATACAAGGAATCATTAAAGAGATTGCCCCTAGTATTATAATGTGCACAAGAAACTATTCCTTAAAATAAAACAAGGGCTTAGTATAATAGACACATGTCACTATTCCTTGAAACAAGTGCTCAAGGGATGAGGAGTTTTACAGATAACCACAAACCACACATCCAATGACATTGGAACGAGGAGGAAGCTTAGGGATTGAGAGCAAAATGCCACTAGGTTTATAACATACCATCTCTTTTCTATATTTGTTTGAAATAAAAAAATGGTATTAATTTTATTTCCATGGTTTTTAATTTAATGGATTTTTAAATAAAATACTATTAATCCATCAAAATCACTCAATATATAAACCTAACTTCAACCACCTATGGTAATTGGATAAATATTAAAACCAAAGCAACGATATTTCCTTTCTTTATGTCTTTTAAGAGCCCATTGTTTCAAAAAGGGTTGAATTTGCTTTAAAACCGAACTAAATTAAAACCAAAGCAATGACATTTTCTTTATTTATGTATGTTAAGAGCCCATTGTTTTATTTAATAGGAAAGGGTTGAATTTGCTTTAAAACTGAAGTTCTTGATTTGTCAAAATCAAAAGCTAAAGAGAAAAGTGTTACTATAAGTAAATAGATACCCATAAACCCCGAGTACTGACATAGTAACAGAGTTAGAGTCAAACCAGCTACGGTCAGGTTAACTTCATACCATTTTCAAGATTATGACGTCATCGTGCTCGTATTTGTGTCGGAAAATCCCTACGGTACCGTGCAAGGTGGGCCCCGCCGCCCCGCCCATCATTCTTTCCACCGATCCCCATTATTCAAAACGCAGAGAAGTGTGGTCCCTTGGGGTCTGAGAACCGTTCGTACAAAGGGCCTTGGCCGGCCAAAGCCCCGTCTAACTCACGGCACAGATATGCCAGTCAAGCCATGGGGCCCTTCAGGCATAGGACCGTGCGGGTCACGCGGCCCACACGGCCGGCTCTTGGTATTCCGTCGCCGGCAAGCCCTCGTCCCGCTGTTTCGAGAAGAGTCCTGTCCGAGTCCCGACGGTTTCTCATTTGCAGGCGAATGAGGGAGCCACCGCACGTGAAATGCAATCAAGGACGAGGGGGCCCGCCGGTATATTTGGGATTCTGGACCAGACGTCAAATCATTCAGTAGTTCAGCGCGCCGAGGCAGGACCCACCTGATAGCAGCCGAATAATTTCATTGAAAGTGCAGGATTCTACTGTACACTTTATTTTAATTGTTTTGCATTTTAAAATATTAAAATATCATTTGTCCCCAACGAGGCCAACTGCTCCCTTTTGTGGGGAAGTTACCCCACACCTTTGGTAGGCTTTAAATATTAGATGATTTCGGTTAGTTTTTTTTTGTGGGTCGAGTAGTTGGAATCTTAGATATAAAGCAGTGAGATTGCATAATTGAAATAGAATAAGGATTTTTGAAGAAGTAAAATTTATTTTCAATAAAAAATGGATTTTGAAAATAATTAATTTATATTAAAGTATAATTTTATTGGGTTTAAGTACAACATGAGTGGGTCTAATGGTTAAGAATATGTGTTTTTTTCTAGGGGGTTATAGGTTCAAATCCAGAGGGGGTTGGGTTGTACACAAACTTTAGTAGTTGCATTGCTATGCAAGGGGGTCCCTTGTTCCACAAACAAGGAAGTCTCATACACCAAATTGGTGTATGTCTCGACTATAACCTTAAAATTCTAAACAAGAAGATCTCATACACCAAATTGGTGTATGTCTTGACTATAACCTTAAAATTCCAAACAAAGAGATCTCATACACCAAATTGGTGTATGTTTTGATTATAACCTTAAAACTAAATCATTATTATTATTAATATTTAGAAGGTGACATAATTACCACATTTATAAGGATGACTTTGGACTCCTACAAAACTATAATAGTACTTATATCTTTTATAGTTGTTAAAGCTATGTTGCTTTGAGTTTAGTGAAACTAAGTTGGCTAACCCTAACTCCCCTTGATTTGGACCTTGGTAAGCTAACAATTACCTTGGGTTCTCGAGTCTAGTGAATGCAACGGATATTATTCCATCATTGGAAGTAGGACCCCTTGGTTGTAAATTGTCCTCGCCGAGCCTAATCATTTTGATAGAGACTCTCAAATATGCATAATCTATATTTAAATGTTGCAAAGCAACTCATGACTTCAAGGTGGTATAAAGCTATGTCATAGACCCCTCACCGTTATATCATAGACTTTGTTGCATTCCTATGGAACAAGTCCCCACCCACTTTGACATGATACTTTTGTAACACATAAAATTATAACTATGCACAAGGCAATCGACCTAAAGGGGTTTCACAATTTAAAATTGAAATAGAGTTTTATTTTATTTCAAAGAGTGTATAATTGTTGTGTAGATTCATTATAGAATATTTGGATCCAATTATTTAATGATTCCAAACACCATTATTATCTAAGCACTAGCTAATAAGACTATATGCTCTGTAACCTGCCAATCATATCAAACATACAGTATAATAGACTAAAAAGATACCATTAAAAAAATACAACATAATAATACACTGAAAAGACATATAGAATCACTTTAAAACACAAAGAAATGAGCATATTATTGTTGTTTGTATCCACTTTTGAATACTTTGATGAGTTTAACATTCATAAGCCATTTTATCACTTACCATATATGCCCCTTTGTAAGTCATCATGTTTCATACTTTTCAAACCACTGTATTACATGAAGCCAAAAACAATACAGTGATGGCAACGACATATCAAAAAATGTATTGATTTTATAATCAAAGACGGTCCCAAATATAAGATTCCCATTGTCTTTGTCATACAATTATGATTGTAATGTCCTTTCAAATAGACCATACACAAAAATTAATTATAGGCTCATATACTATGGTCAAAGTATTGTCCTACGTGTCCTTTGCAAGGGTCGACAAGGGTCGATACATTACAATAATCATAATATTGTCCCACGTGCCCTTTGCATGGGTGATCGTTACATTACACTAATCATCCTATTGTCCTACGTGCCCTTTGCACTATATAGATATATTACAATAGCAAGCGTATTGTCCTACGTGCCCTATGTAGTAACTAGATATAATATATATGTTTGGATTGAATTTTAGGTCCTATGTGTCATCAAAATTGCTTTTTTGGTAAGGTGTTGTAGGCCTTTACTATAGCACAATTGCCTTAACTTGTTACTTCAACAACTTTGTGGTAACCTAGGTAGGGAAGCTTCTTGGCCATAAGGATTGAGAGATCCATAAAATGGCTTCCTCTTGGCCCAAGCTTGAGATTATCGACCCATCTATAAAGATCGAATCTCAAGGTGGAAGATTGTAACCATGGTTCCATCGAAACCTTTGAGAATGTTTGTCCCGAAGTGTTTTAAGAGGAAAAACATTTGACATAACTCCTATGTATATATCTATGGATAAATATGTGAGTGTTTGTCATAATTTTAGACGGTAGGTCCTAAAGACTTTTGCGTGTAAGCAATAATGAGCGATTAGGTGAAATGGTGAGAAAACGCGACAAAGCATCTTCGACTAGTCCTCGTGGGTATAGGGCTAACCTTGACTAAAGTTTTAGCCTTGATTGTGGGGAAATTGTGGGGAAATTACGTTAGGAATAATATATCACATAATATATATAAGAAGCAAGCACACATATAATGAAGAAGAAGATTTTTATCTTGGAAATTTAAATGAGGAAAATCAATAACAATAAATCTATTACCCTTGACCATTGTGGCCAAGACATAGTCAATGGTCATCATTGGCTACGTTGGGTAATTTTACAATGGAGTTACTCAAGCTTTTAAGTAGGCTTCATCACATGCAATACCCTCGACAAATACAATGGGACACCCAAAACCATGGGCCTGTAAACCACCAACGGTAAACCCATTTGACCAAATCAAGATTATCTCAATCACTCTTTAACCGAGTCAAGATTAACCTAACATTCCCCCCTTTAAAATTGACTTAGTGTAAATACCAAAACCCTCAAATTTTTAACTGGGTATCCAAGAACACAACATGTCCTCATCTTCAATCTACCTAAATCTACATCTACATTTTTCTTAGGTGACCCAATAAACTGGGGGTACGCATGCCTACCGGGTATTATAGTGGTACGTGCATTTACATTCTAGTTAAATCCAACTCCATAAAAAAAATGCTTCTAGTGAACCGATCGCTTCTTCATCCACATCTTCCTTGTGCTCATATTCGATTTCTACCATGAATTTCTAGCTATAATTTTCCATGTTTCACATACCCATGAACCATCACCTTAATTTGTGAGCTTTACCGCATTCATTTAGCAACCTTAGCTTCCAAGACATTTCCACCCATTATCCATGCACGTCTTTTAAGATTTCTCCAAGCAATAAATTCCAAGACAGTTACATTTTTCTTCAATTAGCTCTAATACCAATTGTTAGGAATTAAAACATATAAGAATCAACCACACACAATGAAGAAGAATATGTTTACCCTAGAAACCCAAACCAAGAAAACCAACAACAATAAATCTATTACGCTTGACCACTCTAGCCAACACATGGCCAATCCGACCATCACCAAACACATTAAGCAATTCACAAAGGGAGTTACTCAAGCCTTTAAGTAGGCTTTGTCACATGAAATACCATGGGACACCTAAAACCATTGGCTTGTAAGCCACCAATGGTAAATCCATTTGACCAAATCAAGATTATCTCAATCACTCTTTACTTGAGTCAAGATTAACCTAACAAATTAACTATTGACATTTTACAAGTTGCTTCCTCTTAGAGAGGGCACATAAAGCTCATATGGATGGTTGCTTCCTAGATGTTTGATGAAATATCATGTGCTCATTGGTTTGTATGTGGGGACTTCAACATGGTTGAGGCTAGGATGGCAAGGAATGACTGCACTTTATTTGGATCCTTATAGGGAAGTAGGCTACTTAAAATAGCCTAAAGACTAGATTGGGTGTGTATGATCCCAATAAATTTAGAAGGCAAGGTTACTCTAAGTTATGGTTTACATGGTCACATTATCGAAAAGGTAATGATAGAGTGCTAAAGAGGCTTGATAGAGCCATGTTCTTAAAGAAACACTTTTTACTTTGATCATAGTAGGGGTAGTCCTAAGAGAATCAACTCTTTTTTACCATTAACCCATTGTGATTTCCATTTTGTAGGGGTCTGACAAAATGTGCATTCAAAAAAATTGGTTCATGCCAATTTTTTCACACCTAGAGCACCCTAGTTATATTATTTGCATGTGGATTATGTAAGGTGCAAATCCAACAATTGCACTAGATGCAAATTCAACAACTGCAAGTGTTGAAGATGCATTATATTCTTTACATGTGGACTACATTAGGTGCAAATCCAACAATCACACTAGTGGGGGGATCTACAGGGGGGTGTTATCCCCCCACGCCCCGAAGCCCTCACAACCCCATGGTTTAAACAATTAGAACAAGCAAGCAAAACACAAAACTGGCGGAAAAGGCTTTAGCCATTCTTCACAATTGTTTTTTATACCAATGATGGTATTATATAGTAGATGGATCATAGTCACCTCAAGATCTAGATCTCATTGATAAGTCATCGGTGGATAGGTATGACAACTCACAATGCGATAAGAATAACATATCACATGATAGGTGATCTCGGACTTTGTGATTGCATAGGGACATATTGTCTAACATCAGGGTAGCACCCTAATTGTTTTTGGGCCCATTTTCAATGTCTTTTTTGGCCCATTTTAATCTAATCCCTTCTTTTTGTTATTTATCTATCTATCTATCTATCTATCTATCTATCTATATATATATATATATAAAGTTGTTGGAGAACCAAACAACCAAGAGTAAATATAGTTCAAAATTTAGATAAAAAATCCGCTACTGAAATAGAACAGGAGATATAGATGTTTCCTAGCTTATACCAAAAGCAACCAAAGGCTATTTCATCCCTATACAACTTGTAGATATACTAATTGACATGAACTAGAAGCAAAATAAATGTAAATAACATAAACTTAGTTAATTATAACAAAAAACATGCATGTTGTGGGCTTCTTCCATTAACACATCATCATGAACAGGTTCAAGATCCCCAAGTGCCCTTGATTTCCTGCCAATGGTACTTGTTCCTGTTGAACCATGTCCTCATCTACATCCTACTTATTCACTAAAACAATTGAGGCATGTGGTAGTTCAACCAAGGATTAGGAACTTCTCGCGATACCCAAAATCATGTTATAATTTATTTCTAACTCACTTGCCTTTTTTTTCTTCTTTCAAATTTGGTCCTTTGCTACACAAGATGTGCTTCTAACTCAACTTGTTTAGTTTCCTGCTTGTCCATGTGCATACTCAAGTACTTAATCACTTGGTGCATTCCTTCTAGTTTGTTGAAATATTGTAACTTCTAAGAATATTATATTTGTACTTTATTATTCTGGAGATGTTTCATTCCTCCATAGAGACCCTATTGTATATCCGGAGATGTTTATCCCTACGAGAGTGTGTGGTAACTAGGGTTATTAGATCTCCCTTGTGGGGTCGGCCCTGAGTTGGTTGTTTAGGGGTTATTGGACTCTCCTAGGAGAAGTCGGCCTTGTTAGGGTGAAAAGTCAGTTAGGAGTTGAGTATAAATAGAGGAGGTGTGTTCCTCATTTATCTCACTCATTCACTCACTTGTGATTGACGCATAGGAGAGAGAGAGATCTGCATAGGAGGAGAAGGAGCTCTTGTTTTGGACTACATCTTTGTATTGGTTGATTATCTATATTGAGGAAAGCTTTGCTGTGTTTTTTACCCCATGAGGGTTTCCCAGGGTAAATTTGTGTCTATCTTGTGATTGTGTTTCTTTCAGTGATCTTGTTTGTGAAATTAGGCTAAACTTAACATGGTATTAGAGCTAGCTTGAATAGGACATCTTTCACAAGGTGAAAATACCTCTCTCTCCTCCTCCAGTGAAAATTAGGGTTTCTGCAAAAGTTGGAATTTTTGGAATCTGATTGCATGGCTGGATATCCCTCCTCAAAATCAAACTTTTGAGCCCTAGATCGACCTTTTTGAGTGGGTAGAACCCTGGGCTTTGTCAAATCCTAGTTTGACTTCTGGATCAGAAAACTAGAAAACCAAAAAAAGTGCGCACCTGTGCACCAGAAAACCAAAAAAGGTGCGAACCAGAAAACCAAAAAAGGTGCGAACCAGAAAACCAGAAATTCTGTTGCAGATCCGAAAGTTGCTGATCAGAATTGAAGGGTGAAAAGTTGAAGTTTCCAGAAGCAGAGCTCACCAATTATCTCAATCCAATCAAGCACATCTCCTGGTAAGTGTTATTCTATCTTTTGAAAAACTTCAATTTCTGTGACCCCCTAGATAAGATGGCTCCAAGCACTAAGCTTGAAGACAAGCTAGAGGGTATAGGGAATTTCCGAGCATGGAAATATAGGATTGGTCTCATTCTTGAAGAGAATGATCTTGTCCAATATATCAAAGATGAGGTTGCAGAACCTGAAGAATATGAAGCCAAAGAGAAGTATAGGAAGGGCTAGATTAGGGAAAATAGAATCATTGCTGATTCTATCAAGGACCACTTGATTCCCCAAGTGGCATCCAAGAAGACTCCAAAGGAAATGTATGATGCCATTTACAGAATGTATGAAGGAAATAACATCAATAGGAAGATGAACGTTAGAGCTCAATTGAAGAGCACCAAGATGAATCAAGGAGAATCTATTCAAGACTATTTCTCAAGGGTTTCCTAGTTCAAGGAAAAGTAGATGCCAATGGAGATACCCTTGATGAGGATGAACTAGTCATGACTGCTTTAAATGGTCTCACTAGACCTTGGGAGTCATTCATCCAAACTATGTGTGCCAGAAAAGAAAGTATGAAGTTTGATGTGGTATGGGTGGATAAACTTCAAGAAGAAGCTAGGTTTGCCAACAGAGAAACCTTGCTCAAAGAAGATAACCAAGCCTTGGTCACCCACACGAAGAGAAGAAGGAATCAATCCTACTTCAAGAAGGATAGTCACAAGGAGTCTCAACCTCCACAAAGATTTCAGAAGAAAAGAGGAACTAATCAAAGAAGAGATTACTCCTCATTCCAATGTTTCAATTGTCATAAAATAGGACACCTTGCTAGAGATTGTCCTTCAAAGAAGAAGAAGAAGGGATTACACCATAGAAGACATCAAGCACACCTAGCAGAAGATGATAGTGAAGAAGAATAAGAAGAAGAGGAAATGCCTCAGCAGAAAAGAGCTAGAATAGAAGAAGAAGATGTAGAAGAATATGTTCTATTCTCTGCACTCTCTGGGTCTGTAACACTTGGAGAATATACATGGCTTATTGATAGTGGTGCTTCAAAGCACATGACAGGTCAACAGAAAACTCTTGCAAAACTTGAAGAGAAGACCTCTCCACAGAAAATATCTTTAGGAGATGACTATCAATATCCCATCAAGGGAATTGGTGAAGCAAGCTACAAGCTTGATTCTGGAACTCCATTAAAGATGAAGGAAATATTATATGTACCAGGTTTGAAGAAGAACTTACTTTCTATCTCAGCCTTATATAAGAAAGGTTATAGGGTTGCATTCATAGATGGACAAGTACTCACGTGGTCCAAAGGAAAATCAATTGAGGATGCAATTGTTATTGGTGAAGAGGAAGGAGGTCTATACAAACTCAAGGGTCATCCAGAAGCTGCCCTTGTTCATGAAGCCACTAGCCCAAATGAGCTATGGCATAGGAGGATTGCTCACATTAACTACAAAGCACTACCTCATGTGAGCAAAGTTGTCATAGGACTACCAGATTTGAAGATTGATCATGATGGCAGTCACATACCCTCCCATCAGACCCAGCAAGGGAGAGAACGTGATGTCGATTCCTGGGGCTTTTACATAAACTCAGCCTGTACATTAGATTTTAAAGCAAAGAAATACATGTGTGCAGATGTAATTCAATTAAACATGCACATCGGAATGAAAACCTCATCCACACACATTACATGATGCCATTCAATTTAACACAACCAACAAATTAAATACATTGCAGAACTAAAATACAGAGACAAAGTACACTTATCTTCCCTTCATAATTGTCCCAAGCAACTAGCTATGTCGCTGCAACGTTCCACCCAACCATAGGCTCTTCGATAGCATATACTGAGTCCGTCCGAAGGCCACCCCCGAGCTGGGCATGATATCTACAAGGAAAAAGGGGACATCCAACTCATACACAACCAAAACATCACTTCAGCTAAGCCAAGCCAGTCCATAGCTGGGTTTACCAGGCTAATACTGAACCCTCCTCATCACTGGATACTTGCATTCAAGCTCAAGCCAAAGCAATGGATTCCCATAATCCACACCCAAAGATACTATTTTCTCACACAGCAAGCACAATCACTGGGCATGGATACACATGTTTAACAATGGGAAAGACAATCACAGGGAGGAAAATGATTTCATCCCAAACAACTCAACATTCAATGGCTAACACAGGGATGCACATAACAGGCAAAAATATGAGTGCTGGGCATGAAGAAACGTTTATACAGTGAGATGCCCAAAGATGGGGTTTTTATCAATTCCGGAATTTCGTGGGCAACCAAAACGAAATGGGAGAATGGGGAATAAACCCTGGAAGGCAGAATTCGTTTTCAGAAAACGTTTGGGGACAACCCAAGAGCAAAAACGACCTCCATTAAACCCCCAATTCGTGGTTCTCTTCTCCCAGCCATTGTGCTAACCAAAAACGAGTTCCCAGCAAGCCAAAAATGCCCAGCAAGCTCCAAAAACATCCAGCAAGCTCCCAAACACCCAACAAGCTCCCAAACGCCCAACAAGCTCCAAAATAAAACGCACAACAAGCTCCCAAACGCCCAGCAAGCTCCCAAACGCCCAACAAGCTTCAAAATAAAATGCTCAGCAAGCCAAAAACGTGAGAGGGTGAAGTCTGACCATGAATAATGGCTTGGGAAGGCAATTCGTGGGTGTTTTCTTGTGTTAGGAACCCATGTCTTTACTTTGTTAGTATGTTGTTGTTGGACGCATATGCTTTGTAAGTCGTCCCGTAGTATTTGTTGATCAATAGTTTGTGTTATTGTTGTTGGCGCATATGCTTTGTAAGTCGCCCATAGTATTGTTGATCCATAGTTTGTAACGGCCCATGGTTTTGACCCATAGTATTGGCGCCTAGAATTAGTATATAAGTGTGTGTTGAGACCTATGAAGGCATGGTGAAGTTATTTGTATTGAGCTTGCTCATAGGAGGTTTCCCCCTCGAAGTGGCTTTTGATCAATATAAAAGTGATTATGAGTTCTGTCATTTCTGCTATTTCACATATTCGTATTAATTAATTGTTGCAGGTGCCTCACATCTGGTATCAGAGCACTTTCTTGGGCTCGTTGGGTGAAATTTCTGCCAAATTTTTTTTTTGCATCTGTTGCAGGTTCGGATTTGGGAATAATCCCTATCCGCTTAACTGTGGGAAGTACTTGGGCATAATCCCTAAAACTCATTGTGAGGAGTACCACAGGAACCCCGAAGTAGCTGTCCCATTGAGAGGACCTGCCAGCGAAAAGGGCAACGACCCCTACCTGATTGACTAGTTCCCACCCGTGAGGTAAACCAAGAGCTGTCGTTTGTGGCAAAGCGGTTATCAGTTTTACCTGAGCCGTGCAGTGAGGGGTACTGCCCCAATACACAAACCGTCAGACAACATTGGTGGCCGAGTGAAACCCTTGAACTGTTAGGAAGCCGCACATACCTGGGGTCCATATCTAATTTCAGCTGAACTGTCGTCGATCGTTGCTGCGCCATTTTACATCCAGTCATTCAGATCCATTTTGCAAGCCGTTCTAGATCCAGCCATTTTCAATCCATTTGGCGCTGTTTCAGATCCCTTTCGAGCCGTAGCCGTCGTTTCAGATCCCTTTCGAGCCGTAGCCGCCGTTTCAGATCCCTTTCGAGCCGTAGCCTCTGTTTCAGATCCCTTTCGAGCCGTAGCCGCTCCAGTAAGAAAAAAAAAGAAGAAAAAAAAAAAAGAAAAAAAGAAAAAAAGAGTATAAAATTCAGTTTTTTTTCCATATCTCCCTTGTTTTCACTCTGTTTCCCTTGAAATTTTTGGGGAACCCCTGTCACCCCATTCTGCATATTTCATTCCTGAGGACCCTATCCACAATTCCCCTTCCCAAAGCCTGAAATTCCACATTTGTCTATTTTTAGGGTTTGCCATAACTTCCTCAGATTTCACGCAATCACCCTCAAATTTTACCATAGAGTTCATTTCTGAATTCTGCTTCTTTGTTCCCCTCTGCCAAATTTTCCCATTCTTTTACCTCGCTTCTGGAATCCTCATTTTTGTTTCCCTGTCTATTCCACAGTGTCCAAAACCTAGTCAAACCCCAATTACCCTTCAGATTTTTTCCCTAGTCTATATTTTCCCTTACTGAAGTAGTTTCTGTTTTTGTTTTCCTACCCAGTCAACCGAAAAAAAAAAAAAAAACCGTGCAGGAGCAAAAACCATGGAGGAAGCACTTGCAGCCATCCAAGCCAAACTCCAGGATCTGGATGAAAAATTTCTCGACCTCCATCTTGAACATTCAGCTATGAACAACAAACGGCAGTCCGAGTCTTCATCAGACAATGGGTTCTCCTCTTCCAACAATTTCCGTGGTCTGAAGCTTGATTTTCCTCGCTTCAATGGTACTGATCCAACTGGATGGATCTCTCGTGCAGAACAGTATTTCAGTCTGCATAATACTTTTGATGTCAACAAAGTTTCGCTGGCATCCTTTCACTTAGAACAGGAAGCTCTTCAATGGTACCGTTGGTACATCAAGGCTCATCCAGAGCCCAAATGGCCAGACTTTTGCCAGCTCCTTTTGCAACGATTTGGTCCTAGTGCTTTTGATGACTTCACAGGAGCCCTCACTAAACTTCGCCAAATTGGCACGGTGAGAGAGTATCAAACCGAATTTGAGAATCTAGCCAACCACACCGAAGGATTGTTTGATGACTTTTACCGGAGTTGTTTTATCAGTGGTCTAAAGGATGCCATCCGCTCTGAGGTCAAAATGTTCTGTCCCAACACAATGATGGAAGCCCTAGGGTTGGCTAAGTTAGCAGAAGAAAAGATTGCAGCCCAACAACGCTCCAAGCCCACTTTTGTTCCCTTCCGAAATATGGGTTCGCAGCGACCACCTATACCGTAGGCTCCTCAACCGACTCCTATCAAGCGTTTGTCTGAAATAGAGATGCAAGAACGCAGAGAAAAGGGGCTTTGCTATAATTGTGATGAGAAATTCACTCGGGGACATAGATGTGTTCAGCAAAAGCTCTATCTCTTGGATGTGGAGTCTCCGCCGGCCTCTGAAATTGGTGACGAAGATCCAGAAACACTGGATGCTCCAGTCGACATTCAGGAACCGCCTATTGACCCTCCGTCTCAGGATGACCATCCAGAGATATCTCTCCATGCTTTAGCTGGAATCACCACCCCCCAAACAATGCGGGTCAGGGGTTACTTCAAGAAGCTTCCTCTTACAATACTCATTGATTCTGGTAGCACTCATAATTTCATTGACCCTCGGATCGCCAAACAAGCTGATTGTTTTATCCATCCTTGCTCCAACTTTGAAGTCATGGTTGCCAATTGGGGCACCTTACCTTGCAAAGGGAAGTGTCGAAATGTGCGTATCTCTATGGGAGATTATACCTTGCGCTTTGACATGTTTTCCTTGCCCTTAGGTGGATGTGATGTGGTTTTGGGTGCTCAATGGCTACGCACACTTGGCCCTATCTTATGGGATTTTGCTGAACTTTGGATGCAGTTTTCCCTCAATGGACAAAAACACACATTGACAGGATTACAACCAGGTTCTCTCAGCATCATCAGTTCACATCGCATGGAAAAAATCCTCAAGAAGAATTCACATGGTGTCATCGCTCAGATCCATTCCATCCAGATGCAACCATCAGCGGTCTCCACTACTCCTTTGGATCTACAACAAATTCTGGATCGATATACAGGTGTCTTTGCTGAACCAGTGGGATTGCCACCTTCCAGGCCAGAAGACCATCGTATTCAACTCCTTCCTGGCAGCATTCCTCCCAACATCAAGCCCTATCGCTACCCATTTCACCAAAAAACGGAGATTGAAATGCTCGTTCGGGACTTATTGAAGCAAGGTATTATTCGCCCAAGCACTAGTTCCTTTTCTTCTCCAGTTATTCTTGTCCGCAAAAAAGATGGGTCATGGCGCCTCTGCATTGACTTCCGAGCACTTAATCACCTCACCATCAAGGATAAGTTTCCAATTCCTATTGTTGATGAGCTTCATGGGGCTCACTTTTTCTCCAAGTTGGATCTTCGTTCTGGGTATCATCAAATTCGGGTTCATGAGGATGATATTCCTAAAACAGCTTTCCGCACACATGATGGCCATTATGAGTTTTTGGTCATGCTCTTTGGCCTCACTAATGCTCCTTCCACATTCCAAGCCTTAATGAATAAAATATTTTGACCCTACTTGCGGAAATTCATTCTGGTATTCTTTGATGATATCCTCATCTACAGTAAAACATGGGATGAACATCTCCAGCATCTGGATCTTGTCATGCAACTTTTCTCTGACCATCATCTCCATGCCAAGCAGTCTAAATGTTTTTTTGGACAGAAGGAAGTTGAGTATCTTGGGCACATTATCTCAGCACAAGGGGTTCGCGTGGATCCTGCCAAAATCGATGCCATGAACAATTGGCCACATCCTCAGACACTCAAGAGCCTTCGTGGTTTTTTGGGGTTGACTGGCTACTACCGCAAGTTTGTCAAGGATTATGGGAAGATTGCAGCTCCATTAACTGCTCTATTGAAAAAGGATGCTTTTACATGGACACCTGCTGCTCAGTGTGCATTTGACAAACTAAAACAAGCTATGTGTACTACACTTGTGCTAGCTATGCCCGATTTTTCCAAGCCCTTCAGTATTGAGAGTGATGCTTGCGGCAATGGACTTGGTGTTGTTCTCCTTCAAGATGGACACCCCATTGCGTTCACCAGCAAAGCCCTTTCAGGTAAGAATTTAGCTGCCTCTACCTATGAGAAGGAAATGATGGCTATTTTGCATGCAGTACAGAAGTGGCGCCCATACCTATTAGGGAATCATTTCTGCATCAAGACTGATCACCAGAGTCTGAAATATTTCTTGGACCGGCGTGTCTCCTCCCCGGCACAACAGAAATGGGTTAGCAAACTCATGGGTTATGACTATGAGATCACTGACAAGAAGGGTAAAGACAATATTTTGGTAGATGCTCTTTCTCGCACATTTGATGCCCAAGGTTCTCTTTCAGCTATTTCTATGCCTGTTCCAAATTGGTTGCAGTCTGTTCAACAGGGTTATGTCAATGACCCTTCCTTATCTCAAATCATCCAACGCTTGACCAACAACCCTTCTGCTGTACCACATTACTCTTGGGATGGGGCTTCTCTACGATACAAGGGTCGTCTGGTGCTTCCCCAGAGCACAGATATTCAACAGTATATCTTTTATGAACTCCATGCTTCTCCATCGGCAGGGCACTCTGGGTTCCTCAAAACGTATGAACGAGCACGGCGTAACTTCTTTTCGCAGGGCATGAAAAGGACAATTCAACAGATGGTGGCCGAATGTGATACCTTCCAGCGCAATAAGGGTGAAACAACACTCCTTCCAGGATTGCTTGAACCCTTGCCCATACCTACACGGATTTGGACAGATATTTCTATGGATTTCATTGAAGGGCTCCCTAAATCTAGCGAGAAGACAGTGATTCTCGTTGTGGTTGATCGCCTCTCCAAATATAGTCATTTTTGTGCTCTCAACCATCCCTATACAGCCTCCTCCGTCGCTCAAATTTTTTTGGACCAGATCTTTCGTCTTCATGGCATCCCTTCTTCCATTGTCTGGGATTGTGATGCGACTTTCACCAGTGATTTTTGGACAGAACTATTTCGCCACACTGGCACCAAACTGAAGATGAGTTCAGGGTATCACCCACAAATAGATGGTCAGACTGAAATTGTCAATAAATGCTTGGAAACTTATCTTCGTTGCTTCACCTCGGAACAACAACATCAGTGGTAAAAGTGGCTCCCTCTCGCTGAATGGTGGTACAATACCTCTTACCACACTGCCTCTAAAATGACCCCATATGAAGCAGTCTATGGTCAGGCACCTCCAACTCTTCTTCCATACACCCCCACCAGTTCACCAGTTCAGGAAGTTGACACGGTCCTTCGAAACCGCGATCAGATTCTTCGCATTTTGCGGGACAATCTTCACATGGCAAGAAATCGCATGAAGCAATAAGCTGATCAACACCGTTCAGAGTGCACTTTTCAAGTCGACGATATGGTTTTTCTTCGTCTCCAACCGTACAAACAATCCTCCTTGAAACTCAAAGGGCCTCATAAGCTCGCTCCAAAGTTCTATGGGCCATATCGGATACTTCAGAAGATTGGGTCCGTTGCTTATAAATTGGAACTTCCTCCTTCTTCCCGCATTCATCCAGTATTTCATGTCTCTTGTCTGAAGAAAGTTCTTGGCACCAACATCAGCGGACAAACGATTTTACCCGAACTGGATAATGAAGGATCCATCCTTTTGGAGTGAGAGGCCATCCTCAATCGGCGCACGCGTCAGCTTCGCTCTCGCTCTATCACAGAGGTCTTAATTCAGTGGCACGGCATGCAACCAGAGGATGCTACATGGGAACCACTCCTTCAGATTCAACAACAATTTACACATCTAAAGCTTTCAGGACAAAGCTTTTTTTAAGAGGGAGGGGATGTTAGGAACCCATGTCTTTACTTTGTTAGTATGTTGTTGTTGGACGCATATGCTTTGTAAGTCATCCCGTAGTATTTGTTGATCAATAGTTTGTGTTATTGTTGTTGGCGCATATGCTTTGTAAGTCGCCCGTAGTATTGTTGATCCATAGTTTGTAACGGCCCATGGTTTCGACCCATAGTATTGGCGCCTAGAATTAGTATATAAGTGTGTGTTGAGACCTATGAAGGCACGGTGAAGTTATTTGTATTGAGCTTGCTCATAGGAGGTTGCCCCCTCGAAGTGGCCTGTGATCAATATAAAAGTGATTCTGAGTTCTGTCATTTCTACTATTTTGCATATTCGTATTAATTAATTGTTGCAGGTGCTTCACATCTTTCCCAAGAAGGAGAAACACATTTTTCCATGAGGGTGGCTTGCCCATACTCGAATTTGGACAGCCATACCTCCCCAATCCCCAAGGCATTAACTACTTCACCCAACTCTTGGGAGAAATGAATGATTGGGCATCAAAATCAACATGGGTAGTTGATGGTTCATGGGTTCTCTCATTGACACTTGGCTTGACTTGATTGGCTCAAGGGTTTGAATATTTCCTTCCCAATTCCTTGCAATATCATGCCCCCATCTCTTGTTGCATTGCATAGCTAGTTGTGGGTATTTTTATTAAAATGCATATTTACATGATATTCACAATTCCATTGTGCATGGCTAGCACGTAAACCATATGCATCAATAAATCGATGGTGGGGCATTGGCCTTGAGCTCCTCACCATGATTTTATAACAATATTACATCATTTACATTTGAATGTAATGGGGTCAAGGTGGGGCTGTGACATACCCCTCCCCTTGGAATAACATCGTCCTCAGTGTTCCAACACTTCAGAATAAATACCCACTTTACACATGTCCCAAAATTCACAAAATGGTGGTAGGTCTGTCCTGAGTCTCATCTCTGTAATGTCCCTTGTTCGGAATTTTATTAAAATTGCAATTTTCCACTTTTTTTCCCTTGTTCGACCTTTGACTAGTTTTGATCTCTAGGTCCCAAATTTGCCCCAAATGATCCCAAATCTTCTGAGAAGGTGTATGAATGATATTAGAACATAAATATGTATTTCAGGGATGCCTTTGGACCTTTAAAATACTTCTGCAAATCCTCTTTCAATTCTGATCAATGTAGGTAACTTTACTAGTGATTTTCCTTTGACTAGTATTGGTCTCTAGGTCTCAAATTGACTCCAAATGCCTTCAAATCTTCAAGGAAGGTGTATGAATGATATTAGAACTTGAATATGATGTTTAGTGATGACATATGGCCACCAAAAGACCTCTGCAAACTCTCTTAATATTCTGGACCAATTATGCCATTTTACTAGTAATTTGGGGTTCAAATCCCCCTGGGGTAAACAATGAAAATGGCTTCCCAAATGCCTCCAAACCCACTCAAATTTATGAAAAGAGGTATTTAATGTGTTAAGTATGTTATTAAAGTCTCATATGCACCATTAATGGATTATTACAACTGTTCTCACCCTCTCCCATTCAACTGCAAAAATCCCCAATTCGACCCTTGGGGAAATGGCACTATTTCACCTCCCAATACAACTAAACTGAGTAAAAATGCTTCAAATGCTCAAGTACAGTACATGAAACTTGTAGAATAAATCCATGGAAGTATATTTATCACAAATATATCAGAGAATCATCCATTCATTTGAAATAATCATCAATACATTGGCTCACAACAAGGTAGTGGGGAAATGGCATTGTTCTTCCATTAAAAATGAGATTTATACATTTCTACTTGGAATTTCGACCTGAAAATTTTTGGAGATGAATAAAAGAGTATTTAATTCATATTACAAAAGAAATGGGGCATTAAAATCTTCCCCAAAGAGTACAATAGCTCACCAAAAACGCCCTCCCTCAAGGATCAAGAATATGCCATCAAAACTGGAAATGGTTGAAGGAGTGAGCTGCAATAGAAGAAACCATGAGCTTCCCTGTAGCTTACACCTGAAAATAAAGACTCCATTAAAACTCCAAATGAAAGGTCTGAATGGCCTTTCCAATTACCAACTTGGATGGGAATCTTTCACCCTCGAAATTGGCTAAGGCAAGAAACTAGTCATCCACTAGCTCTCCCTCTTCACAAATGCAATTGCAAATTCTACAAATGATCAAAAGCTGGTTTCCTTCTTTGTTATTAACATTTATAAACTTCTAATGTCCTCCATGGGTCGAATTCCTTCCAAGAGACTCATGCCAACTCAAGTTGGGAAGAGATTCCAAAGAACGCCACTTGTACAACAATTCCTAGTCTCCCACTTCCACCAAATCACATGTGGAAGCATCTTAGCTGCCCTAACACCCTTGAGCGCCCTCTTGGAGTCTATTTTTATCCCTGACATGTCATATATGTCATATGTCAGCCTTCAGGTCTGATTTGTGTCATAGGTGTCATAGCATCTTCATCATTGTTGTCATAGAGCTAGGGAATCTAGCCCAAGTGTCTCACTAGCTCCAAATTGCCTCTTCCTCTTCCATGGGAGTTACTCTTCCTCTATATTTCGACCTTGGATGAGTCATGCAATGAATAATACCCTTTGGACTCCCCCAAGTATGTTACCATTCACCTTGAATTCGAATTGGTGAGAGAATGATGCCAAATGTAGTGGGGGAATCTAGCCATATGTGGGTCCCACTTCCTCCATGTGTCTTCATGATGAAATGCCACTTTGATTTTCACTTGTATATATTTATTTAGATCCTTTATTAAATATTTATGCCATTCTAATGTTCAAACATCATTTATTATCCCCATTATTCCAAATCCCAAAGCTTCCACCCCAAACCTAGGAAACTAGTAATTTTCCTCCTTGGCAATTATTTGACCTTTAGCATCAATTTGACAAACTCTAATGAATAGAGCCAATGTGATTAGGCCATTGTGACCCAATACCAAATTTGGGACATGACAATCTCTTTACTATGAACTTTCAATACCAAGTCCTTTGGCTTCCTTAAGCTGCTCCTGTTGGCTTTGATCTTCCATCTCTACAAGTGGGCATTGCTCCAAAAAAATCCCTCCCTTTTATTCGCCTTCCAGCTGGTCTACAAATCTGGAATTCCATGGATTCCATATTTCTTGCTGTCTTGGCAACTATTTGAGGAAGATTTCCAGCCAAAACAAATAGCTTTTGGTCTGCTACCATGATCATGGTGCACAATTGGCTCTCACTTTTCTCACTAGCAACACTTGGTTGGTAACAACTGTAAGCAATGGCTTTCAATGTCTCACCTGTGAGACTCATCATGGAAATTCCTGTTAGGACAAGCATAACACAATATTAAAATTAGTCAATTATTTCCCAATTGACATGGAACGTCCATGCTTCACTCATGCGACTTCCAAATTTTTTTTTTTTTTCGTGCTTTCCCAACATACACATGATCTCTTTCATGTTCATCCTTTCACAGTGAAATAACTATTTTAGCATTCACAATTTAATTCAAGCAAATAAACACATTCTTCTTCTAGTCATGACATGCATTCAACAATTCTTTGTTTTATAAATGCATCAATAAAAAGGAAAGAGAAGAGTAAGAGTTTCTCCCTCTTAGTCTTGTTTTACTACGGAGCTATGCCATCACTGTGGTTTCATGCTCCTTAGTCTCTTTCACTTTAATGTGAATGCTTGAATTGCCCTTTATTGGCTATGACACTTAGTGTCTAAGGTCTGTTTAAAGCTTTTCAACTTGGGTACTCCTTCCCATTCTGCTTACAGAACCCCTGGTTGCTAGGACCTACTCATGTTCATTAGCACCATCTTTTGTTACTGCTCATATTGAGCTCTTTTGGGACAGTCATATGTCCATATGCATCCCTATGATGCCTTCCTGGTCTTTGCTTCCAACAATACCTACACTCAAACATTGAATCAATTCACATGTTTAGTTTATTTCAAAAGATTTTTCTTTAAACAAGAGTTTGAGAAATCATAACCAAATCATATACACACGTATATTCATAAGCAAGAAGTTGCAAGATAACCAAATACTTATCTGTATTGGATGTCTTCACTTTATCCCACAGGATCCTTCTTTGCTTTGCAAGCCTTGGATTTCCCGTGGACACAATTATGAATGTTGGGCCAACACGTAGGCTACTCCACAATCATTCAAATAGGCAATTCCAGGCCAGTACGATGACTGGTTTTTATCAATTGTTTAAGAGGTATTGGGCCAACATACACACCGTTTCATAATATTAAGTAGTGAATGCCCAACCAATTACTCTCTGGATTTATCAAGAACTTTATAGTGTTCAACCAGCTACTCCCTGGATTTATCAATAATTTATATCGCCCACTCATTTACTCTTTGGATTTACCAGCAATTTATAGTCTTTCAGGGTCTTGCCTTCCTACAATGACCAAGGTTTCCAACAAGGAAAACAATAGTGCATCAGCTTAGCTATTAAAATATTTATACCTGAAATCTTCATTATTCCAAACAAGACATAAATGAAAACGAATACTTATCTGTATTGTGCGTTTCTCCTTTGGTCCACAGGATCCTGCTTCGCTTTGCAAGCCTTGGGATCACCTATGGACTTGGATATAGTTAATGTTTAACCAATACACCTCCCCATCAGCTGGATTTACCAAGCATATGGTGGTGCCCAACTAGTTCCATACCTGGTTGGCCCTCTCCATTGCCGAGCCAGCACATTCGTCTGGGTCATCGACCAATGGAAGGAAACTGCGCCACCTGACCATTATAGGTCAAGGCTCTACTATGGAGCCATAGGCATCTCAGGGTTTTCAGTTAGTCTTGGCGCCCGCTCTCTTACTGCTGACCCAATAGAAATTTTATGCCTTCACCAATGTCACCACACCTTCTTGCACCATAACCCTTCACACACACATCAACTCTTCATTCATACAAGGACGCCACTCCTTCTCTTGTGCAAATCGGTGGTTCCTTTTAGGAACTTTATAGGTGACTTTCTTGACTGTAGGTTAACATGGCCCCACTCACACAAGGATGATAGCTCTTCTAATTACACAGCTCTTCGGGCCTATCCATCCCTTCTGGTAATATTTCACGTGAGCATAGAAAGGTTACCAATTCCTATACAGTCCTTTTGCGTACCCTTCTTCACTTTGCCCCTTAATGTGCAGTATCAATCTGCATCTGTGTAGGCTGACAACACAAGAAGGATAAGCAAGCTCATTAGTATTGCTATTCAAATTCTTAACCACATTCCATATCAATCACTATCAAGTATTGAAACACCAAGAATGCATCCATTCCCTTAGGGTGTAGTCAATAATGAAAACCCTATCATGACCCAACACCAGAAAAGGTGTGCACCCCCTTTCCGATGTGTGCCATGTAGGCCTTAATCATACTCAGGCAGTCTGCAATGATATAAACAAAATAGAGCATGCTCTGCATATTAACCCTAATAATTTAGACATGCATGTTCTGGTCTAGGGTCACAGAATACTCATTCATTTTGCAGATGTATATCACATGCCTTCTTGGCATAGCTTTACCATCTCACTCTCAAGGTTTACCGACATGCGATTTGGTTGAGACATTATCAATGGCGTTTCACCCGAAACCCATTTCCAAAGCATGGGTTCTTTCCCATTTAGTTTGGCTTTTGCAGGCCATCACTCCCGGTCTTCTTGCAATGTGTCTTCCTGGAACATTTATCAAATAGCCAAAAAGTTAGCATCATTTAACAATAGAATTCAAATCTGATTTCTCTAATCAGTCAATGGCATTAATAATTAAATTTAGGTATGAATTTGCAATCCTGTCCTCTCCAGAATCGATTTGCTTAGCCATGAGTCTATTCTCATATCGCTTGGCTCTTGCTCATGCTAGATTCCAATCTTCATCATGGACTTACCCACATTTTCCATGCCCAAAACAATCTACCTGAAATCTGAAACTTCAATCAGCCAAACGCGTTGTGAGTATGTATGCATATACTCTCTTCATTGCTACAACAATCATTGAAGTGATCTCAGAATCATAAAACTCAATAATTCAAACACTTTCAGCTATTAACATTTTAAATGCAATGAAATATATACATCTCTATATATGCATTATTATCAAAATAAAATTGCAAGACACAGTCATGTCATTTATGCAATTTAAATGAAGCTTTAGATACTCATTACTTCACATTCTCTACAACTTTGTCCTTCCAATAGAGTGCTCTGGTATCCCATCACATGTCTACCTTCTTCATGCAGTCTTTCTCCTACATTCATAGCAGCTCATGAAATGGTCTCAGTATTAACAATAGTTCACCATTTCATCTATTACCTAACTGAATTGAAACATATATATATATATATATATATATATATATATATATATATATATATATATATATATATATATATCACACTCATGCATTCACACAATGCATCTCAACATGTGCACTTACACATATGCATGCACATTCACAACATTTACATAATATTTTAATGTGCACCTACTCAATGCATAACCACGAGATTGTACAAAATATTTTTAGTGTACATCCCCTCAATGCAACCTTGCATTAATTCATGAATATTATGCATTCAAACATATTATGGCCTAACCATGTCTTCCCCACATAGCATGCACCACCATGATAGGATCATAAGTCCTCACTTTCTTTGATTATTTAAACTTATAATCCAGCATACACAAATGGCATGTTATAATTTCATATGAATGCATTGAGGTTTCTAAGAAACTATAGGGTGTAAGGCTCACTGCTTTCACTTACCCACACCTCACCATACTTGGTAGGTTGACATTCACATTCAGGCACTCCGTATCACATGCAAACCAAATCAAAATAGTTTATTCATAGTTGAAGGGATCTCACCAAATCCTCTTTCAACATTTATGTAATTAAGCACAAATAACCATTACCTGCATGGTTGTTATTAACACCGCTTGGTGTTACCTGATCAGTTGGCCTCTTACCAATGCTACATAGTCCTTTTTCCAACCTCATGATCATAGATTTGTTGCACCATCCTTTCCTCATAAGTTTGTTGGTCATATGCAACAATCATCATCCACATCTTCAGCCATGCTTCGGTTGTCTTTGGTCCTACAACCAATGCGAACATGACTAATTATTAGCAACCACAATAATTATCTTAAGTGGCTCATTGCATATGTAAAACCTCACTATTTTACCGATATGCAATATCATATACATGTACAAACATTTCCACATGCACTATGTAATGTCTGTTAGTATTCCAGCTAGTATATATTCACTTCATCTATCTATCCTCTTTCATTTTCAATCATGCTTCTATGGTCTGGTTCCTGCAACATTAGTTGTCATCAACCATAGGAACTACCATTAGTGGGATATTGCATGTGTAACTTCACTATTTTATCAATATGCAACACCATGCTCATGTATAAGCAATTCACATGCATTATGCAATGACTCTCTAATCATGCCCACTAATTCATATGCATTATTCTCTTGCATTTTCAGCATCCCTATGCCATAATTTCCAGTATATAAAACTCAGGAAATAAAAACACAATATCAAGAGAGGAGTTAAGGAATTCTCCCTTTCCAATTCCTCATCATGACATGGAGTTCCTCCTCCACATCATAGCTGATCCTTTTCTTGGCTTTCCTACCAAGTACACAAGGATTCATTAGCTATGATCTTCTCACGAATTAGAAATTCAGTATATACATACGTGTATAACATTCATTCTTGCTATTTTCCAAACATGCAATTTTTATGCTATAAACAGAAATAGTCTAAGGTGAGGAATTTCCCTCTTATCAACATTGCCTTGTTGCTCCCATTGCTCTTCCGCAATGCATATTACAGCTAATTACTCTTAAGAAGTCTTCCACAACCTTCTATGCAATTTCTGCTTCTCATCCCAAGCATATAGAATGCATTTCACACTTTCAACCACTGTCTCAGGGGGATGACGGGGGTCAAGGGGGATTTCCCCCTTGTGGCTTCCGCGACTGTAGGGCGGGTCGAGGGCAACACCCTCATTTTTTTTTTTTTAAATTTCACGCAATCTAGCTCATAAGTTCACAACCATTTTCAGCTTTTAGTGCTTGAATTTCACCCTGGAAAGCCACTGAAATTTCTTGTTTCAGCAGATTTGGCAATTCTCTTTCGACCATTGCGGACGAACTCGCTGAGTTCTTCCAGTGTCGCGGATGAACTTGCTGAGTTTCTTCCAGTGTCACGGACGAACTCATCCATCTCTTTCAGTCGACCATTTCGGCAACTTCGGCGCAAACTCGACAATTATTTCCGCCGCTTCGGCGCAACTTGCCAATTCCTTCCGACAAAAGACACTTAGAAAAATTTTCGGAGCAACTTGCTGAGTCCTTCCACTCTTGTGGACCAAATTGCTAAGTTCTTCCACCATTGCGGATGAACTCGCTGAGTTTTGCTGCCGTTGTGGATGAACCCGCCGACTCTTTCCGTTAGAATTTTTCCTTCGGCGAGCTTATGGATTCTCTGCTGGTTCATTGCGGAGCAACTCACCAAGTTTCGCCACCAACTTCGGCGCAACTCACTAGCTTCCTCCGTCATTTCAACGCAAACTTGCCAACTTTTCTGCCACTTCAGAAAACACTCGCAAGTTCCTTCCGCCGTTGCGGATGAACTCAGCGAGTCTTGTCGCCGTTGCGGACAAACTCGTGAACCTTTCCACCGTTTCGGCAAACACTCACAAGTTCCTTCCACCGTTGCGGATGAACTCACCGAGTCTTGCCGCCATTTCGGAAAAACTCATCAACCTTTCCGCCATTTTGGCAAACACTCGCAAGTTCCTTCCGCCATTGCGGATGAACTCGCCGAGTCTCGCCGCCGATACAGACTTCAGCAGAAAGCTCAAAAATACTTAGAAAAATTTCAAGTTTTCAATTTTTTTTCAAATTTTCTTAATGACTACAATTGAGCAGGAAGCATACTTACCTCTGCAACTGTAATAGGTAGCCCATGAAGGCCCAATGCTGCAACCAGCAGCTCTGATACCATTCTGTCACATACCCTCCCATCAGACCCAGGAAGGGAGAGAACGTGATGTCGATTCTTGGGGTTTTTACATAAACTCAGCCCGTACATTAGATTTTAAAGCAAAGAAATACATGTGTGCAAATGTAATTCAATTAAACATGCACAACGGAATGAAAACCTCATCCACACACATTACATGATGCCATTCAATTTAACACAGTCAACAAATTAAATACATTGCAGAAGTAAAATACAGAGACAGAGTACACTTATCTTCCCTTCGCAATTGCCCCAAGCAACTAGCTATGTCGCTGCAACGTTCCACCCAACCGTAGGCTCTTCGACAGCATATACCGAGTCCGTCCGAAGGCCACCCCTGAGCTGGGCATGATATCTACAAGGAAAAAGGGGACATCCAACTCATACACAACCAAAACATCACTTCAGCTAAGCCAAGCCAGTCCATAGCTGGGTTTATCAGGATAATATTGAACCCTCCTCATCACTGGATACTTGCATTCAAGCTCAAGCCAAAGCAATGGATTCCCATAACCCACACCCAAACATACTATTTTCTCACACAACAAGCACAATCACTGGGCATGGATACACATGTTTAACAATGGGAAAGACAATCATAGGGAGGAAAATGATTTCATCCCAAACAACTTAGCATTCAATGGCTAACACAGGGATGCACATAACAGGAAAAATTATGAGTGCTGGGCATGAAGAAACATTTATACAGTGAGATGCCCAAAGATGGGGTTTCTATCAATTCCGAAATTTCATGGGCAGCCAAAACGAAATGGGAGAATGGGGAATAAACCCTAGAAGGAAGAATTCATTTTCAGAAAACGTTTGGGGACAACCTAGGAGCAAAACTGACCTCCATTAAACCCCCAATTCGCGGTTCTCTTCTCCTAGCCATTGTGCTAACCAAAAAGGAGTTGCTAGCAAGCCAAAAATGCCCAACAATCTCCAAAAACGCCCAGCAAGCTCCCAAACACCTAGCAAGATTCAAAATAAAATGCCCAGCAAGCTCCCAAATGCCCAACAAGCTCCCAAACGCCCAGCAAGCTTCAAAATAAAACGCCCAGCAAGCCAAAATTGTGAGAGGGTGAAGTCTGACCATGAATAATGGATTGGGAAGGAAATTCGTGGGTGTTTTCTTGCCCAAGAAGGAGAAACACGTTTTTCCATGAGGGTGGCTTTCCCATACTCGAATTTGGACAGCCATACCTCCCCAATCCCCAAGGCATTAACTACTTCACCCAACTCTTGGGAGAAATGAATGATTGGGAATCAAAATCAACATGGGTAGTTGATGGTTCATGGGTTCTCTCATTGAAACTTGGCTTGACTTGATTGGCTCAAGGGTTTGAATATTTCCCTCCCAATTCCTTGCAATATCACGCCCCCATCTCTTATTGCATTGCATAGCTAGTTGTGGGTATTTTTATTAAAATGCATATTTACATGATATTCACAATTCCATTATGCATGGCTAGCACGTAAACCATATGCATCAATAAATCGATAGTGGGGCATTGGCCTTGAGCTCCTCACCATGATTTTATAACAATATTACATCATTTACATTTGAATGTAATGGGGTCAAGGTGGGGATGTGACAATGGTACATGCAAAGGATGTGCAAAAGGGAAGAATATCAAGAACCCATTTCCAAAGAGTGAAACAAAAGCTAAAAGTACTTTGGAATTGATTCATTCAGATGTATGTGGACCAATTCCCTCCACATCCTTGAGTGCATATGAATACTACCTTACATTTATTGATGACAATTCAAGAAAGACTTGGATATACTTCCTAAAAGGAAAGAATGAAGTCTTTGGAAAGTTCAAGGAGTTCAAAGCCTTGATAGAAAATCATTCAGAAAAGAAGATCAAAATACTCAGGACAGATAATGGAGGAGAATAGACTTCAAAGGATTTTGAAGTATTTTATAAAGAAGCTGGAATCAAGAGGGAACTAACCACTCCCTACAATCCCCAACAAAATGGTGTTGCAGAGAGAAAGAATAGAACCATTATGGAAGCAGTAAAGACAATGATACATGATCAAGACCTACCTATGTATCTATGGGTTGAAGCAGCTAGGGCAACAGTCTATGTGTAGAATAGACTATCTCATAATGCTCTTGAATTCAAGACCCCAAAAGAAGTGTACACAGGGAAGAATCCCGAGGTAAGTCATCTCAAAATATTTGGATGCCCAATATATATTCATGTTCCAAAAGAAAAGAGAACCAATCTATATCCTTCTAGGAAGAAGGGAATATTTGTTGGATATTATGAATCATTCAAAGCATTCAGAATATACATCCTAGGATTCCACCATATGGAGATTAGTAGGGATGTGACATTTGATGAAGAGGCAGCTCTCAAGAAATCTAGGAAGTGCCAGTATGAAGAAGTATATGAAGAAGATGCACCTCCCAGAATTGCAGATGCTATACCCATACCTGAAGATGTAACACCTGAAGACCATGACATGATAGAACCACAAGAACCCCCTATCACAAACATATCAATAAAGAGAAAGACAACATGGGCAAGAGACATTATACTAGGAGCATAAAAGTATGGAGCTCCTGAAGGCTCCACTAGAGTGAGCAAGAAACCAAAGCCATTCACCAACTATGTGCCTTTGATGTGTGATCTTGTAGAACAAGAACCTAGTAGTTATGAAGAGGCAGTTCATAAGAAAGAGTGGGTAGAGGCAATGACAGATGAGTACCAGTCAATAATGAAGAATGATGTTTGGGATATAGTTCCCAAACCAAAAGACAAGAGTGTGGTATCCTCCAAATGGATATACAAGATAAAGCATGCTGCAGATGGTAGCATTGAAAAGTATAAGGCAAGATTTGTGGCCAGAGAATTCTCTCAGAAAGAGGGAATTGACTATGAAGAGACATTTGCACCAGTTGCAAGGTACACTTCCATTAGAACCATCATGGCACTTGCATCCATGATGAAGTGGGAATTACACCAGATGGATGTGAAGACAACTTTCCTGAATGGTGTGATTGAGGAGGAAGTGTACATAGAAAAACCACAAGGATTTGAGGTTGAATATAGAAGAACCCACGTATGCAAACTGAAGAAGGCTTTGTATGGGTTGAAGCAAGTTCCCAGAGCTTGGTATGGAAGAATTGACAGTTTCTTGACAAGCTTGGGATTTACTAAAAGTAAAGTTGATCCTAATCTTTATCTCAAGGTTATGGATGATGAACCTATCATATTGTTGCTATATGTGGATGATCTATTTCTGACTGGAAATGAGAAACAGATTGTCGAGTGCAAGAAGATGCTCTCTTCAGAGTTTGAGATGAAAGATCTCGGATTGATGCATTACTTCCTAGGTCTGGAAGTATGGAAAGGCCCTGAAGGAATCTTTCTCAACCAGTGAAAGTATGTTGTGGAAACTTGAAAAGATTTGATATGTTGGAATGTAAAGCCATGGCCACTCCCATGGATTCCAACTTGAAGCTATTAGCTGATGACTCTTCAGAGTTAGCGGACGTGACTCTGTACAGACAAATTATTGGGTCATTAATGTATTTGACGAATACTAGGCTAGATATATGCTTTGCGGTGAACACCTTGAGTCAATATCTAGTGGAACCTAGACGAGTTCACCTGATAGCTGCAAAGCATGTAATGAGGTACCTAAAGGGTATAATAGATTTTGGTCTATATTATCTTGGAGATCATGACTTCAGATTGTATGACTACACAGATGCTGATTGGGCAGGAAGTGTATCAGACAGGAAGAGCACATCGGGTGGATGTTATTGTATGGGATCTGCCATGATCTCGTGGTTTAGTAGGAAGCAATCTAGTGTGGCTCTCAGCACAGCTGAAGCGGAATATATAGCTGCTTGTTTTGCTAGTTGTGAAGCGATATGGCTTCGAAAGTTTTTATCAGGATTGTTTGACTTAAAGATGGACCCCACTGTGATCCTGTGTGACAACCAGAGTTGTATCAAGATGATAGAGAATCCAGTGTTCCATGATAAGTCAAAGCACATAGAGATCCGATGTTTCTATATCTGAGATATGGTGCAGAAAGGAGCTATCAAGCTCGAGTATGTGAGCATTGACGAACAAGTTGCTGATGTGTTGACTAAACCTCTGTCTTGAGTAAAGTTGGAGTATTTCCGAGACAAGCTTGGTGTAGTTCAGAAGGATCCTCCTTGAAAGGGGGAGTGATATGGTCAATGATGATATTTGGATACTGGTATCAATTTGGATACATGTATCGATGATGAGATTGCCTATATTGATGGTAAGGTCGATGATTTGGATACTTGTATTGATGATGAGATTTCCTATATCGATGGTAACGTCGATGATGAGGATACCTGTATTGATGAGGACACTGTATAGATGATATGGATACTTGTATCGATATAAGGATACTAGTGTCGATGATGAGGTTACCTGTTCCGACGATGAGGTCAATGCATGGTCCTTAGACTTTGTCTAAGTGAACGAGGAGGGATTGTATCATCCCTGGAATTTGGTCCCTAAATAGATTCGTAGACAGATGTCTCCGAGAATTGGTCCCTAGTGGACGAGAGGATTGTATCATCCCTGGACTTTGGTCCCTGAATAGATCCGTAGATAGATGTATCCGAGAATTGGTCCCTAGTGGATGAGAGGATTGTATCATCCCTGGACTTTGGTTCCGGAATAGATTTGTAGACAGATGTCTCTGAGAATTGGTCCCTAGTGGACGAGAGGATTGTATCATACCTGGACTTTGGTCCTTGAATAGATCCGTAGACAGTTGTCTTCGAGAAGTGGTCCCTAGTGGACGAGAGGATTGTATCATCCCTGTACTTTGGTCCCTGAATAGATCCGTAGATAGATGTCTTCGAGAATTGGTCCCTAGTGGACGAGAGGATTGTATCATCCCTGGACTTTGGTCCCTGAATAGATCCATAGATAGATTTCTCCGAGAATTGGTCCCTAGTGGACGAGAGGATTGTATCATCCCTGGACTTTGGTCCCTGAATAGATCTGTAGACAGTTGTCTTTGAGAAGTGGTCCCTAGTGGACGAGAGGATTGTATCATCCCTGGACTTTGGTCCCTGAATAGATCCATAGACAGTTGTCTTCGAGAAGTGGTCCCTAGTGGACGAGAGGATTGTATCATCCCTGGACTTTGGTCCCTGAATAGATCCATAGACAGTTGTCTTCGAGAAGTGGTCCCTAGTGGATGAGAGGATTGTATCATCCCTGGACTTTGGTCCCTGAATAGATCCGTAGACAGATGTCTCCGCGAAGTGGTCCCTAGTGGACGAGAGGGGATTTTATCATCCCCGGACTTCGGTCCCTGAATTGATCCGTAGCCATATGTCTTTGAAAAAGGGTCCTTATTCTTTGTCTAAGTTGATGAGTGGACTGCATCGTCCCTAGACATGATATGGTGTCTTAAATGGATAGGGATTGATTATCCCGTAAATGGATCATGTGTGTTGTAGGGTATGCTGCTACGATACTGTTGATCGAGAGGATCCAGATGATGATACTATTGATCGAGAGGATCCATATGTTGATGCTGTTGATCGAGGTGATCCAGATGTTGATCGAGAGGATCCAGATGTTGATGATGTTGATCAAGAGATCCAGATGATGATGCTATTGTACCTGTTCGAGTGCTGCAGAAGATGAAGACTCAATACTGAAGATGTTGATGTTCCAGTATTGAAGATCTTGAAGATGTCCCAGTAACTGTTTGAGTTACTGATGATGTATGAAGAAAGCTTCCAATGATTTATAGATGTATCATGTATTATGTAGTTGATGACTCCTTCCTCTTGCAGATGTTGTTATAATATCCTTCTCGTTAAGGGGGAGTGTTGAAATATTGTAACTTCTAAGAATATTATATTTGTACTTTATTATTTTGGATATGTTTCATTCCTCCGTGGAGACCCTATTGTATATCCGGAGATGTTTATTCCTCTGAGAGAGTGTGGTAACTAGGGTTATTAGATCTCCCTTGTGGGGTTGGCCCCGAGTTAGTTGCTTAGGGGCTATTAGAATCTCCTAGGAGAAGTCAGCCCTGTTAGGGTGAAAAGTAAGTTAGGAGTTGAGTATAAATAGAGGAGGTGTGTTCCTCATTTATCTCACTCACTCACTCACTTGTGATTGGTGCATAGGAGAGAGAGAGATTTGCATAGGATGAGAAGGAGCTCTTGTTTTGGACTACATCTTTGTATTGGTTGATTATCTATATTGAGGAAAGCTTTGCTGTGTTTTCTACCCCATGAGGGTTTCCCAGGGTAAATCCGTGTCTATCTTGTGATTGTGTTTCTTTCAGTGATCTTGCTTGTGAAATTAGGCTAAACTTAACACAGTTGGCCAACTAAGTGTCTCAACATTCTCCTAATTTTTGAATTCCCATCATTCTTATTACCTCCAAGCAAGGATGAAATTTCCATTATAAAATCCAAGTCCGAGTTCTTAAGGTACTCTAGACTTCCCCAATTTACACACAACTATTCCCCTATCTAATACGACTCCACACCAAACAACAAGAGTGTCAGTGATCCCATCCAAAATTCAAAACATAAAAAATTGAGCCAAAAGGAGAGTGGGGCTAAAGAGACATGTCCACTTATCCTTTGTAAAAAATGTTCCTATTTATGAAACAACAACATACTATTGTTGAGATTTTTGACAATCAAATCTATCCCCATGTAAAAGTCATACACATACCTTATAACTCCTCAACCCGAGGAAAACAGAGGTTCCTGAAACCTTTCCCTTCTGAGAAATTCCATGAAATACATACCTCTAGAACCATTCATTATCAACATTATCCCACCTTCAAGTCTCTTCTTAATTAATGAAACCATAAATTTACCCTTGTGCAAGCATGTTATTGAATTTGTGAAGTTGCAACATGCATGGGGAGAGTTATATCTCTCTCACACCCGTCACTATGACACTTATGGAATGAAAAATTTGATTTATCCCTTTGAAACTTGGGTGGAGTCATCCATAGGCCACCTTGAATGTGCATGAGGTGGTTGAATTTCCTAAGTTTGAGTTGTGAGTTTAGTGAAGCCATATAAATGAAGGCTTAAGGAACCCAAAACATTTCATGGGCCCCCCCATTTTTTACCAAGACCCCCCTATCCAAATATACCACTTGATTTTCCATAAGTTATCACTCAGGATTCTTCCAGGTTGCGGCAGAAGGTATCATTGAGGTAACTATTTTAACTACACTCTTGTGAATGGAAACTAGCCTTTCCAAGACACAGAGAGGGCTCTCTCTCTCACAAGTCTTTCAACATGCAAAATATCACTTGAATTGGCTGGTTGTGTATTAACAGTGGTGGCTAGACCTTCAGATAAGGGTATTAGGGATTTCAATTGGTTGGGTTGAGCATAGGTATATCACAGGGCATGGAGTCAAAATTTCATAGGTTTTCTGTCACAGATGACTGATTGGACTATAATTTGAGAAGCAGAGGCAATATAAATGAAGTTTTTTCACGTCAAAAGGATATTAGAAGGTAGTAGTAGAAGGGGAAACAAAAATCCACCACAGAGTTAGAGCATTTACGAATGAATTCTAACTTGCAATTTCAGAAAGAAAGAGTGGATTATCTAAGAATATGCATATGAAGCATCAAATGATAGACGAATTTCATACCATCTAATCTTGATTTAAACACTTCATAAGAAGACAATCAATGGACAATACTAGCAAGGAAAACATGCACAGGAATTACAAACATCAAAACATTCATTTCAGGAATTTCTGCTCCAAAATTAAATCTTCGCATTAATCAAAGGATGGGTTTCATTACATACTCATAGTTTTTTTTAATCTCAAAATCCCAACCCTTGGGTCTTATTCAAAACCTACCTTTATAGGCTTACAAAAAATAAAAACCTTCTTGATTACCTCAACCATGAGTGGCTGTTCATTAAATTCGAAACTACGACTGTTTGGAATACCTCCGATCTAACTATTAGTCTTATGGACTATTTATTAAAAATAAAAGTAAAAAACTGTAAGTGATGTGGTGGTCTTCTTTATTCACTCAGGCTGCTTGGATCAATCCCTACTTCTTGAACTGGAGATGAGCTGGTGGGAGGCTTCAATGTACCATCAGTGTAAACTTGAATTGTCAAAACTACCTATTGCCTTTTAGATTGAGTCATTTCAATCTAATTTGTAGAGATTGACGTATTGGCCTTTCTTTTGCTTTCAGATCAACTCCCAGTCGCGGAAAGTTGAGTCTTTTTCCTACCAAATTCTGCATTTTTACACAGCTGCAATTTATTCTGAAACACCAACTTTAGTCCGCAAACCGCAATCCGCAAGCCACAATGCGGGAGTCGGAAGTCAACACCTCAATGCACAACTTGAAGAGATTACACCTCTGACTTCTGCAATGCGCAATCCGAAATACAGGCATCGAAAAGTTGGCACACCTTCTGCATAGCTTCGAAGAAATCACTCCTCCGACTTTCGCAATCCGAAATGCGGGATTTAGAAAGTCGGAACCCCAACTTGACAACTTTGAAGAAATCACACCTCCGACTTCTACAATCTGCAATGCGGGAGTCGGAAGTCAGAACCCCAAATTCATCACTTCGAAGAAATCATGCCTCCAACTTCCGCAATCCGCAATGCGAGAGTCAGAAATCGGAACCCCAAATTCACTGTTTTGAAGAAATCATGCCTCCGAATTCCGCAATCCGCAATACGGGAGTCGGAATTCAGAACCCCAAATTCACTATTTTGAGAAATTTACTCTGCAATCTGCAATCCAAAATGCGGGAGTCCGAAGTCAAAACCCCGAATTCACAGCTTTTAAAATTTACTCTTCCAACTTCCGCAATCCATAATGCGGGTTCAGAAAGTTAGAACCTTTGTGAAATCGTACTACAGCCATCGATCTAGCTCTATCTCCAATCTCGACCATTCAATTTTTTAAGAGAGGGAGACCTCTTTTTTTATCATTTTTCTTATTGTGGCTTGCTCATCCAGTCGAAAGCTATTAATACTTAGCCATTTTTTGGGAGTTTTTGCTTCTTCTTTTGGAGTAAAAAGTTAGTGGGCAGGCTTGAGATTTTGGTAGGGGATGCCCTTTCCTTTCCCTGTGGGAGTTTTCTTAGGGGTGATAACAATGGCTCCAACTGGGGATGCTATCCTCCCTGTGAGGTAGCAAGAACAGTAGACTAGTGTCCTTTTTTTTTTGTTTGAATGAAGGCAAATAGAGTTGAAGAATATTTGACTGAAACTCAAAAAATGGTAATGTACAGTGAGGGTGGGTTGATAGACTCATTTTTTTCACTGGAGATAGTGTTTTAAGAACCGCCCATTGACTGGTCCTTTACCTACTGGTTCACCCTCTTGGTCTAGCAAAATAAAGGCATTGTTTCCATGGTAAGCAACGAATGTATGAGGCCCTTGCCAGAGATGATCAAATTTTTGGGCTTGTTCTTCTCTTCTAGCATCTCACTTGAATTTCTCTTGAGACAATATAGATTCGGCATGTACCCTGTCTCTGGTTTCTTGTACTTCAATAAGATGATTGGATCTCCTTAGCTCAGGGTTTGGTTCTTCTTCTTGTTCTTGTAATAGTCTCATTGTAGGTCCCTCGAGGGAATCATGAAATATTACCTCGGTTCCATATACCAATTTGAAAGGAGAAGTCCCAATGGATCTCTTGGACGAAATCCTATCATCCCATAGAGAAAAAGTCAGCTTGGTATGCCAACTCCTTTTATTTTCTTGCAAAAGCTTCTTGATGATCCTAACCAGGATTTTGTTAGATGATTTGGCCAACCCATTTCCCTGAGGGTAGTAGGTAGTAGAATGGCCCAATTTTATGTGGAATTCATTGCAAAACTTGACCATTTTCTTGTATTTGAAATCTTGAGCATTATCGGTGATTATTTTAATAGGACAACCAAACCTAGACATGATATTTTCCTCCAAAAAATTGATGATGACTGTTTCACTGGCCTGTTTGGTTGGTACTGCTTCAATCCATTTGGTAAAGTAATATGTGGCAGTCAATATCCACCTGTGTTGTCAATAAGAGTTGGGAATGATTTCACCAATGAAATCTAGCCCCCACTGCTGAAAAGGGGCTTATGCAGAGATTGGTTTTAAAGGAAAAGACATGAGCTTCCTTTTTCCTTCAAAGATTTGGCATTCATGGCAAGTAGCTACCTCTTTATATGCATCATTGAACATAGTGGGCCAGTAAAATCCTGCCCCGAGAATCTTGTTGATAGTGGCCTTCCAGTAATGGTGTCCTCCACAGATACCTTTGTGAAACTCTCTTATGGTCATTTTAGTTTCATCTTCCAACATACAGTTCAATAAAATACCGCCAGGGTCCTTCCAATAAAGGCCTGCATTTAGTATGCAAAATTTTGCAAGCTTCATTTTTATTAACCTGGATTTTCTCTTGCCCATCTCAGGGGTGCTCGTAAGTTCTGCAAAACATATATAATGTTAGAGTACCAAGGAGATGATAAGAATTTGTTTGATACCTGCAGCAGTGGGTCTTGAGCAGGGCCTTCCAACATGTGTGAGACCAAGTTCACACTTAGTGAATCCAAATTTGCCTTGGCCACGAGTCTAGTCAGCCCCTGCCCTTTGGCAAGCTTTGTAGGCTTGATTTCTAAGTCATACTCCAATAATACAACTATCCATTTTCCCTTCGACCTTCTGGATCAGGCCGTGTCAATATGTCTTTTACAACAACATTAGGAACAAAAGCAACAACATGAGAATGTAAAACATAAACTCTGAAATCCTTTAAGGTTTTGATCATCGCATAGGCCTATTTTTCCATAATATTGTACTTGAGCTCGACATATCTGAGAGCCTTGCTAAAGAAAGCTATGGGTTGCTTAGCTCCTTCCTGATTTTTCTGTAGAAGAATTTCTGCTATGGAATGCTCTGAGGCAAAATAAATCATAAGAAATTCTTTTTCAAAATCAGGATTGATTAGTACTGGTGCTTCAACTATTGCCTTCTTTATATCTCCAAATGCTTTCTTGGATTCAACAGTCCACTTGATCTAATTATCCTTTTTAAGCATGTTTGTAATTGATTTCATGATCTTTGCAAAGTTGGGGATCAATATTCTTAAGAAGTTTACTCTGCCAAGGAAATATTGGACCTCCTTTTTACTCTTGGGGAGCTTAATTTTCTATATGGTGTCAGCTCTGTCTGGGTTAATTTTAATTCCATCTTTAGATATTATATGACCCAACAACTTACCTTCTTGCATGGCAAAGTTTTACTTCTTCGGGTTCAGAGAAATCCAAAATTTTCTACATTTTAAAAATACTTAATGTAGATGTTTCAAATGTTATGCATCGGATTTGGAATACACAGTAATATAATCCATATATATAGCCACACACTTATCTCTTTATTCTGCAAAAGCTATGTCCATATATCTCTGAAATGTGGCTCCTGCATTTAGTTAGACCAAAAGGTATTTTAGCATACATGAAAGTTCCCCAAGGTGTGGTAAATGTTGCTTTTTCCTGATCTTCTGGTAACAATTTTACCTGATTGTACCCTAAAAATCCATCCAGCATGGAAATTCTTGCTGCCCCTACAACTTTCTGCAAAATATGATCCATTTTGGGCAGGGGATAGTTGTCTTTTAGGGACACTTTGTTTAGATTTCTGAAGTCTATACATAGTCTGGTTTCTCCATTTTTCTTTCTTACTGGGACTATGTTGGCTACCCACTTTGAGAATCTTAATGAGACTATGATTTTGGCTTCATATAGTCTCTTCACTTCCTTTTCTATAAGAGGGAGTATCATAGGGTTCATCCTTCTTAGCTTATGCTTGAATGGTTTTTCACCCATCTTTACTGGTATGGTATGTTGTATGATAGATGTATCATATTCCTTTAAGTCTTCATAACACCATGCAAAAACATCAGAAAATTTTCTCATTAAGTCAACATAATCATCTTTAGTACATGGGGTTAGGGATTTAGATAGCTTGATAATCTTAGGTTCCTCATAATCCCCAATGTTGCACTCTTCTACTTCACTGTGGTTGGAACAACTTTAGGGTTTTTGGCCACATCATTTTCATCAAAAAGCTTTTCTAATGGTACTATCCTTTGGGGATATAGTTTCTTTTCAACTGAAGGATTTCTTTCTCCCCCAACATTGTTAGGAACTCTGTTGGATCAGGTTCCCATTCTTCATTTGCACAGTTTTCTTGATCAATATGGGTATTGGAAAAATCCTGTGTCATCTCTAGGAATTTATTTATCTACTGATCATCCTCAAATATTTGCCAATGTCTAGTATTGTCAGGGACAAAAGGCCTATGATTTATATTGATCATATAGGTTCTGGTGGGATAAATAGGGAGTTGGAATTTGCTAGCAGAGCTGGACAAAGTATCCGCTGTTGTGTTTTTCTCTCCAGGGATGAAGGAAATACTGTGTTCTGTGAAGAAGTTGTCACACATGCCCCAAACAACATTCCTATAGGCTCTCATCTTGGGATGTATGGTCTCATAAACCCCATTTACTTGTTGGAATACCAATTCTGCATCTCCATAAACATTTATCTTTTTAGCTTTCAGATCCTTAAGTGTATTCAACCCTAACAATAAAGATTCATACTATGCCATGTTGTTGGAGCAGTCAAAGATTAGTTTAAAGCAATGTAACCTAGAGCATTTATTTCCTTCATCTGGGGGGATGATCCATACTCCTGCCCCAACTCCCTCCTTGTTTATAGCCCCATCAAATCTCATATCCCAGAGATCTTCTTTTTGGTCTGTAGTTGTAGCTTCTGGTTCTATTTCTGACTTCTCATCACTACCCTTTTCTACCTGTTGATTGCTGTCTTGTTCGCTTACAGAGCCGCCAATGCATTGTATGTATTTCTCGCTATTAAAAGCATCATTTGTCTTAGGGAGGTTATTGATTTTCATATCTTTTTCTCCTAAACCAAGGTCATAACAGAAAATTGAAGAGCCTACATCAGTATCTACAACAAATATGGGATGATTCTCAGGCTTACTTTTACTACTTACAACATACGATAGTATTTGTTCTCTATAGAGTATTCCATTTTCTCCAAAAACAGGGATGATGGCATAAGACATATCCATCTGCAGTGTTCCCTTAAGTTTAGACACCCAAGATCTTGATAACAACATCCCAAATTTGGGTGGAACGTCTGCCGCTACTACATCCATTACCACATTCTTTTGATGGATTTGTGTCAGTGATACAATCACACCTTTTATCAACCCTAAACATTGGACTCTTCTAGAATCAAATGAGAACAAATATTTATAGGGTGTGGTGATTTCTAATCCTAGGATTTCTACTACTGATTTTGGCATGAAGTTATGTGAAGCCCCCGAATCCAACATAGCATTGTGTAGTGTATGGTCATGTATGTTTAAACTGATATAAAAAGGGGGAACATCATCTTCTTGGGGTCTTTCAACATGGGGGCCAAAAATAAGGGTGGGTTTATCATCATGTAAATTGATAGTGTCTGGTTTCTTTCGCTCTTCTCCCTTCACCATTTTCAAAATCTGATTCTTATATTCTATATTTTTTAACAATTCATTGAAGGGGATTGAGATATTTATCTTGGATATTTCACTTTCTAAGCTAAATGCAGAATGAGTCTTCTTTACTATTTTCACATTACTTTCATCCTTCCCTTCTGGAACCCTTTTAGGAGCTTCAACATTCTTTTGAGCTGTTTTGTCAGGGGTAAGGGAATTTGGATCACCCTTCTTATTGATCTCTTTCTTTTGTTGTTGAGAAGTATATGGCTCAACTGAAGCCTTTCTGTGGTCTATCATTACCTTTCTATTTCTCAGGTTGTGCTATTTTTGAAATTCAAAGATTGCATTTTGGAAGCCTCTTTGATACTGTTCAGACTCTATCTCTTCGAGGCTGCCATCTAACTACAGAGATGATTGATCATGTTATTCTTTAGTCAAATAAAATTGGGGTTGTATCTGATCAAATAGGTGGATCTAATATTCAGTCTGTCCATCTTCCTCTTCTTCTGCTATCATGTTTTCAACAAAAGGTGGTGTTGGGCGTGGCCCAAGTTAAGACAATTTTTGACAAGTCAGTTTTGGGAGCTGCAGAGTAACAACGCAGCGCACCATCGGCAAAGTAGAAGTTACAGCGCTGTGGATATCCAGCACTGTGAAGTTCCAGCTCTGCGAAGATCCAACACGACAGGGTTTTGGATGGAAAATGGTATAAGTTCCGGTGAGATTGGTCGGCGATCTATTTTGGTTAAGATACTCCGAGATTCCCAAGAGGAGGGTAAGGAGTGGCAAAGAAGGAAAGAGACCAGTCGCATGAGAAAATGAAGCACTATGTGAATCGGGCACACAAAATCGTGTAATGTCCCTTTTTTTGAATTTGATTAAAATGGTGATTTTTTCAACTTTTTCCACTAGTTCGACCTTTGACTAGTCTTGGGTTCTTGACCTCCAAATGGATCGAAATGCTCCCAAATTGTCATAGAAGGTGTATGAATGGTTTTAGTACATAAATATGAGGTTCATGGATGATTTAGAGTCATCAAATAGCTTCTAAAACTCTCCTTTAAGTTCTGTCCCAAGTAGGGAACTTTACTAGCAATTTGGGGTTCGAATCCCCCTTAGGTAGGTGCTAAAGATGGCTCTCCAAGTGCTATTGGACCCTCTCAAATTTCAGGAAAAAGGAAGGGGACATCTAGGGGAAATTAAGATGGACTCATATGCATCTTTATTCAGTCAATTAACTCTGCTACAACCCACTCCAAATCAGAAGCAAAATACTAGTTTCTACCTTGGGGAAAATGATAGGCAATCTTCTCCAAATGCTTTAAAAATGAACAATATGAATCCCAAAGCTTATTAATTGAACATGAAACTTGTATAACATATAAATAAAATCCCATACATCATTAAACCATAAATAGTTCACTAGTCCATTCGAATACATCAACATAGTGGGGAAATAGGCACCATTTGCTCATTAATAATTAGTTTTACATCATTCCACTTGCATTCTCGACTTGGTACAATTAAAAAAATGAAAAAAAGAGCATTTAAATTATATGAAAAAATAAATGGGGCATTAGAATCTCCCCCAAAGAGAACAATATCTCACCCAATGCGCCTCTCCTCAAGGATCATGAATATGCCAAGCAAACTGGAAATGGTTGGAGGAATGAGCTACACTAAGAGTGACCAAGAGCTTCCCTGTAGCTTAGACCTGAAAAAAAATACTCCATTTAATCTCTCATGAAAGGTATGAATTTCCTTTCTCACTACCAACTAGTATGGGAATCATTCACCCTAGAAATTGGCTAAGGCAAGTAGAGAAGCACTCCACTAGCTCTCTTCACAAATGCAAATTCTGAAAATGATCAAAATCCATTCTTCTTCTTCGTTATTGTATTTTATAAAATTCTAAGGTCCTCCTTGGTTTGAATTCCTTCCAAGGGATTCATGCCAACTCAAGTTGGGAAAAGATTCCAATGTGTGCCACTTGTCCCTCTAATTCTAGCCTCCTCTTCCACCAATTTCGAATAGGTGTCTCTTTGGCTTCCCTAATTCCCTTGAGCACCATATTGGAGGATATTTTTATCCATGACATGTCATTTAAGTCATATGTCAGCATTCAGGTCTGATTTGTGTCATAGGTTTCATAGCATCTTCATCATTGTTGTCATAGAGCTAGGGAATCTAGTCCAACTGTCCCACTAGCTCCAAAATGCCTCTTCCTCTTCCATGGGAGTTACTCTTCCACTTCATATCGACCTGCAATGAGTCATGCCAAGTAGATTGACCTTCCAAATACCCAAGACCATTAGAATCCACCTTGGATTCGAATGGGTGAGAATAGAATTCCATGTGGCATGAGGAATCTAGCTTTGTGTGGGTCCCACATCCTCCATGTGTCTTCATGATCAATTGCCACTTTGATTTTCTCTTATATTTATTTATTTAGATCCTTTATTAAATATTTATTCCATTCTAATGTCCAAACACCATTTATTATCTCCCTTATTGCAAATCCTCATGTCTCCATCCAACCTAGGGAACTAGTAGGATTGATGGAATTTCCCTGTTATGAATTTACTTGAATGGGGACATTACAATCCTCCCCACCCAAGATTGCTTGCCCTCAAGCAATCTGAATTTATCATGCTACAACCTTGTTCCTCCTCTATCAGGTGGCCTTCCATGATGAATTTCTCCCAAAACCTTTCCATTCTTGTGTTTCATACTGTGGGAAGACACTACTTGATTCCGATAGGTGTGCTACCCTCTCACAACCCTTAGTATTCCTTCCAAATCTTGGAATTTCATTTCAGGAATTTGATATTTCACTGTATGCTCCCCTATAGAGTACATCCATTTCACTCCCAAAACCACATTAGCATCAACAACATCAACCACATAAACACTATCAGAAAAAGTATAGTTACCTATGGTGATTTGCAGCTTTGGAACCCACGTTTTGCACTCCATAGTGTTGTGACCTGGAATGACAACTGTGAATCCATCGAATGGTTCAGTAGGTATATTCCTTCTCTCTACCATGTCTGCATTAATGAATTTATGTGTGGATCCTCCATCTACCAAAACTAAGGTCCTTTGTCCTAGTACCACACCCTTGCATCAAATAGTGTGATAACAAGGCACTGCTGAAAGTAATGCCATTCTTACTTTGTTAGGTGAGGGATGATTTCCCTCTAGTTTCCCTTCTTCTTCTATAGTATATCCCTCTTCTTGGGATGAAATATGTCCTTCTTCCTCCATGCCCCCTTCATACTCATCATCACAAAATACTTCAATGAATTGGGCCTTTCCCTTAGCACATTTATGTCCTGGTGCCCATGGTTGGACGCATGACTAACACAATTTCTTCCTTCTGAGTTATTCCCTTCTTAGTTCCTCTTTATTATCCTTTCCACATTCATCTTGTTTCCATGGCTTCTTTTCAGATCTGAAATGGGGAGGTAAGTTGGTCTTGGGAGGAAACCTTGTCCTAGGTAGTACATTTTGTAGATCTCTTGTCAAACTCATAGCATCCTTCAATGAATTGGGTTTGTGGGCCTTAACTAAACCTTTTAAGGGTTCATCCAAAAATTCAGTGAACAACAATACTAATCTTACTATGGATATATCAGCCACCTTAACTGATAATTTTTGAAATTCCATCATATACTCAGCAACGTTCCCACTTGCTTCAATTGGGCTAGTTCTTGAAAGGTAATTTTGGGTCCTTTTGCTGAAACCTATCTAAGACCCTGTCAACAAATTCTCCATAGGTAGCAACCTGATCATGTACCAAATTTTTCATACCATGAAACCACCATTCATTGGCATCTCCTTCTAGATGCAAAATAGCCATTTTTAAGGCATCCCCTTCCACCATTGGATTTAGCTGAAAATACACATCTAGTTTTTGCACCCAAGTGTTAGCATAACTTTGAGAGGAACCATCAAAAGTGGGAAGTGGCATTTTACCAATAGCATAATTTATTTCTTTGTTCTAGAATAGAGCCCTATTATCTTCCTTCTTTCTGAGTTTGTTTGAAACAATAAAGTATTGAGCAAATGGTAGAGTCCTTCTACAATCTTCAATCAATTTTTCCCATTCTGTCACCAATGTATTCATATCCATTTGGGTGTTAGGTTCTTCTTTGGGAACAAGAAATTTAGGTGTAGTAGGCCTTGGTGTGATCTGAAATTCATTAGGTCTATTATGGGGTCCCGTGCTTGAGAAAATATGCTCTCCCATAGTCTTCTTTTCTTTTGAATGTGAATTACTACTGCCTCCTATCACTCCTTTGCTTCCAAGTTGGCTAGCCAACAATTTGAATCCTTTCATCAAATTTTTTGTCATGTCTTCAAAGAACGGTTTCATGAATTTAGTAAATTTCCCCTTATCATCAGAGAGTCCCTTCTCATCCTTAGTCATAGTTTCAACAAGATACTCTTGTCACGTCCCCATTTTGACCCTATTGCATTAAAATTGTAAATGGTGTAAATATCGTTATTAAATCATGGTGAGGAGCTCAAGGCCAAGGCCCCACCATCGATTTAGCATTTTATCTATTGGAAATTAAAAATAGATGCCTATGGTTCTTGTGTTGGACAAGCACAATGTAAATTAAGACATCATGTAAATACAAATTTTAATGAAATACCCACAACTAGCTATGCAATGCAACAAAGAGATGGGGGCATGATTTTACAAGGAATAGGGAGGGGAAATTAGTTAAAACCTTGAGCCAATGGTGTTAATCCAAATGTCATTGAGAGAACCCATAAACCATCAACTACCCATTTTGACTTATGCACCCTATCATTTAATTCTTCCAAGAGTTGGTTGAGGTAGTTAATGCCTTGGGATTGGAGAGGTATGGATTCCAATTTCATGTATGGGCAAGCCATCAATCTGGAAAATCATATTTTTGCTTCTTGGGCAAGAAAACACCCACAAAATTGTGCCCAAATCCATTCTTGACCCATGGCCTTTGCTCAACCACGTAGTCTGAGCTAACTGGGGCTTTCTCCTTCACATTTTCTATCATTTTCCTGCATTTTCCATGGCTGGGAACTTGTTTTTGTATTACCCAGTGGCTGGGAGGAAGGGAGTCACGATTTGGGGGTTTATGGAGGTCGTTTTTGTCCCTTGAATTCCCATAAATGTTTTCTGAAATCGATTTTCCCTCCCATGACTGAATTCCTCATCTACCAACTCGTTTTTGGTTTCCCACATTTTTCTGAAGCTATTGGAAACCCCATTTTGGGCATCCCACTGTAAAAACGTTTTTCTTCATGCCCAGCACTTGTGGTTTTGATGTTTTGTGCATCCTTGTTTTGGTTTGAATTGCGAGCAAGATATTTGGGGTGGAAGTGGACCTGAATTGGCTTGATAAACCTAGTAGGGGAGGTAACCTCTTAAGAAGATCAAAAGGTTGGCTACTCTTCTATGTACACCTTGAATAACACTAGAATGGAAGTTATGGCCTGGGGGACTGTGTATTAGTGAAGGGAATACTTCCTTGTGTGGGGTGTGTAGGCATTGTGGGTGCCAAGATAGATGGACCTTGTAGAGGTATCCATGGCTTTGTGTTTGAGCTCACTAGCTTAGCAATTCATTCCCTCCCCTTTTCCTTAGCAGCTTCATAAACCCAACTGTAGATTGGCTTGCCTGATTTTGGTGTATTGTGGCTATGTGTGAGCCTGTTGTTCCCTTTCTCCTTGTAGAATCATGCTTAGCTCGGGGGTGGCCATTCTGTTGAGAGATTGATGAGCACAATTGGCCCATGGTTGGGTGGAACGTTGCAGTTGCATAGCCAATTGCTCGGGGCTACTTTGTTTTAAGATAAGTATTCTCTCTCTTGTATAAATTCGGCAATGTCTTTATTTAATGGCTGTCATGAAAATGTTGAATGTATGTTAGACATTTAGATGATTTTAATTCCACTGTGTTTCTACAACATACACACACACACACACACATATATATATATATATATATATGCTTAGGTCCCTTTCTTTTATATTTTGTGAATTATGTTAATGATCATGGGTCTAGATGCCCAGATTTAGTGTCATGTTCCCTCCCTTGTTTGGTCTGATGGGAGGGTATGTGACAACTCTTCTTCTCCTACTTCTTCCTCTTCAACAACAACACCTTCAATTTCAAGTTCTAAGGATGGTGGCTTATTTGTTTGATTCCTTGTCTTCATGAATGGTTAACCACAACAGGTTCCAAGACCATGCTCTGATACCACTTGTAATGTCCCCTTTTTTAATTTTATTAAAATGGTGAATTTTTCAACTTTTTCCACTAGTTTGACCTTTGACTAGTCTTGGGTTCTTAACCTCCAAATGGTTCCAAATTCTCCCAAATTTTCATAGTAGGTGTATTAATGGTTTCAGTACATAAATATTATGTTCATGGATTATTTAGAGTCATCAAATAACTTTTGCAAATCTCTAAGTTCTGTACCAAGTAGGGAACTTTACTAGCAATTTGGGGTTCGAATCCCCCTTAGGTAGGTGCTAAAGATGGCTCTCCAAGTGCTATTGGAAAATCTCAAATTTTAGGAAATAGGAAGGGGAAATCCAGGGCACATTAATATGGAATCATATGCATCTTTATTCAGTCAATTAACTCTTCTACAACCCTCTCCAAATAAGAAGAAAAATACTAGTTTCGACCTTGGGGGAAATGATAGGAAATCTTCTTCAAATGCTTTAAAAATGAACAATATGACTCTCAAAGCTTATGCAATGAACATGAAAATTGTAGAACAGATAAACAAAAGTCCATAAATCATTAATACATCAATAGTTCACTGGTACATTTGAATACATCAACATATTATTGGCATACATCAACATAGTGGGGAAATAGGCACCATTTGATCATTAATAATCCATTTTACATCATTCCACTTGCATTCTCAACTTGGTACAGTTCTGAACATGAAGAAAAGAGAATTTACATTATATTACAAAATAAATGGGGCATTATAAGCTCCCCCAATGTGCCTCTCCTCAAGGATCATGAATATGCCAAGAAAAATGGAAATGGTTGGAGGAATGAGCTGCACTAAGAGTGAACACGAGCTTCCCTGTAGATTACACCTAGAAATAAAGACTCCATTGAAGCTCTCATGAAAGGTATGAATGTCCTTTCTCACTACCAACTAGGATGGGAATCTTTCACCCTCGAAATTGGCTAAGGCAAGTAGAGAAGTACTCCACTAGCTCTCTTCACAAATGAAAATTATGAATATGATCAAAAGCCATTCTTCTTCTTTGTTATTGTATTTTATAAAATTCTAAGGTCCTCCCTGGGTCTAATTCCTTCCAAGGTATTCATTCCAACTCAAGTTGGGAAGAGATTCCAACGTGTACCACTTGTCCCTCCAATTCTAGCCTCCTCTTCCACCAATTTCGAATAGGTGTCTCTTTGACTTCCCTAACCCCCTTGAGCACCCTCTTGGAGGATATTTTTATCCCTAACATGTCATTTAAGTCAAATGTCAACATTCAGGTTTGATTTGTGTCATAGGTGTCATATCATCTTCATCATTGTTGTCATAGAGCTAGGGAATCTAGTCCAAGTGTCCCACTAGCTCCAAAATGCCTCTTCCTCTTCCATGGGAGTTGCTCTTCCACTCCAATTCGACCTGCAATGAGTCATGCCAATTATATTGACCTTCCAACTACCAAATACCATTAGAATCCACCTTGGATTCAAATGGGTGAGAATAGAATGCCATGTGGCATGAGGAATCTAGCTTTGTGTGGGTCCCACATCCTCCATGTGTCTTCATGATCAATTGCCACTTTGATTTTCTCTTATATTTATTTATTTAGATCCTTTATTAAATATTTATTCCATTCTAATTTCCAAACACCATTTATTAGATCCCTTATTGCAAATCCTCATGTCTCCATCCAACCTAGGGAACTAGTAGGATTGATGGAATTTCCCTGTCATGAATTTACTTGAATGGGGACATTACAAACCGTTAGAGAAGGAACGACAGGAAGAAAGCGACCTGTAGGAATGCGCTCAAAAGATAGGCTGAAAGAAACATGACCATGCATAGTCATAAGATGCCAGAAGCCAGAGATAACGCATAAGGATGGCCACGACGGCGAGTCACTATCATATCCTAACAGATTTGGTTAGCGGGGTAACCGCACCATTTTCGGTACCTTAGGGTTTGCTTAGCTCACCATGATTGTAACATACGTGAACTAAGGGCATAAAGGGAAATTTTGTAAGGGAAAGGGTTGATTTTGTGTGGGATTATTGTTGAATATTGATCTCTGTTGAGAGACTATTTTAAAGAGGCTTTGTAGCTATGTGCACAGACACCCATCGAAGAAGAGAAGAGAGTCTACAGTTGAGTTCCTAGACTAGAACTGTTGAACCCTTCCCAATAATATAACAATAGTTCCTGTGGACGTAGCTCCCATCCTGGGAGTGAACCATGTTAAATCGCTGTGTTGTGTAATTGAATGTGTATTTGATTCTGTTAAATGGTTAAGTTCTTGCTTATGAGTATATGTATCTTTGTTTTCATATGCATTCTCCAGAAGAATGAATGATAGGAATAATATGCTAAGTGTTGAATGCATATGAGTGAATGTTGAATGCGGAAGTATTTTTGAACATGATGAATGCATAAGTAAATGGGTAAACACTTAAGTCAGCGAAGTTTGTATAGTGCAATTCCCTGAAGCGCACCATCGGGGGTGCGCAGTGGCATTGTAGTTTATCGTATTGTATAAGCTTGCAAGGTTTACACTAAGTGAAGTCTGTTGAAGTTGATCAAGTGCCGAATGTTGATGTATATGTAACTTCGGAATGTATTTCATCTGTATATTATATATATATTTATTGTACCCTTATAAGAGATGTGTTATTCCTCTATAAGGAAGTGTCGTCATGTGGATTGACAAGTGTCGCAAGTGTGTGTACTTGTCGATGGGTTATTAGACCACCATTTGGGGTCGGCCCGGAATTATATATAATATAATGTGGATGTATCTAAGTAGACAAGTCGGCCCCATTGGGTCACTGGGCAAAAAGGTGAGTATAAATAGAGATAGGAGATCTCTATTTTACTCACTCAGAAAAGTAACTCACTCTCTCTCTGGAAAGTGGTGCACTAGTGAGGAGGAGGAGGATCATCTGCTAGGAGACTATCTCAGTGTTATTTGGTTGTATTTTGGTTGAGCCATTGCTCTCTCTATCTCTGAGGAAGTTGTGGGGTTTTTCACCTTAGGGTTTTCCCCATGGAAACTCTGTGTCTCTTGTCTCTATGCTTTTGATTCTTGTGATGCTTGTCATATTATGATTGTCATGCATTGATATACTGTAGATGTTATTCTCTCAGCAAAGATCCTAGAGTATAATGAATTAATGCTCAAAATTTAACATGGTATCAGAGCTAACCTGAGAAGAAGACATTTTGCAGTGACGGAAGCTTGTATTCCTTGTTTATTGGGTTTCTCTCCACATATTTTTGAAATTCAGTATAGTAGATTGGATCTACTCATCAAGGCGCATCTATCTGTCCAATCAGAATTCAGTTCCGAGCATTTTCATATTTGGCCCTAAAAATTAGGGTTTCCACAAAAATAGGAATTTCTGGAAACTGAAGGTACAGCTGGAAGCGCCTTGCAAATATCGAAGGTTAGAGCTTTGGATCGAGATTTTTGGCTGGGTAGATCTCCGGGAAACTCAAACCCTAATTCAGGGCTCTCCCTAGTGAACCCGGGAGGACAAAAAGGCAATTTTGAAGGGCAAGACTTTGCTGATCTCAAATTCTGAATGTACTAGGATGATCAGCTCTCCAAGGCGCATCTTTCTATCCTTTCAGAATTTGGAAATTCACATTTTGAATTTTTAGGGTTTCTCTGACAAACCCTAATCCGGGACCAGATCCAGTTTTCAGCACTTCAAGTGGTAAGTCCTAAATCTTTTCTATTTCCATTTGAAGTACTCTTAAAGATGTCTCTCCACACCAAGCTTTAGGATAAGCTTGAAGGGGCTGATAACTTCCGAGCCTGGAAGTATAGGATTGGGTTAATCCTGGAAGAGAATGAGTTGGACTCATATGTGAAAGAAGACATCCCTATCCCAGAGGATGAAGAGGCCAAGGCATTGCACAAGAAGAACTTGGTCAAGGCAAAGAGAATCATTGCTGATTCTATCAAAGACCATCTCATACCCCATGTGTCTTCTCTTAAGACACCCAAGGAGATGTTTGACTCTTTGACCAAGCTGTTTGAAGGAAAGAACATAAATCGGAAGATGACCTTGCGGAACCAATTGAAAGCAGTGAAGTTTCAGAATGGAGAAACCATTCAATCTTACTTTTCAAGGGTCTCCCAGATCAAGGAACAACTAGAAGCAGTGGATGAAATGGTGGAGAATGGTGAAGTGGTGATGACCACTCTAAATGGCCTACCCAGGTCATGGGATTCCTTTATCCAACGAATTTGTGCAAGGAAGAAGTTGATCTCTTTCAGTAGACTTCGGGAAGAATGCTCACAAGAAGAAGCAAGGCTTGTGGCACGAGAAGAAAAGATGGGGAATGAAGATCAAGCTCTCACAGCTCACACCAGGAAAGGAAAGTCCAAGAGAGAGCCATCTCACTCCAAGAGATCTTCACATCACTTCAAAGAAAGAAGAATATGCTTCACCTGTAATGAGAAAGGACATATTGCCATAAATTGTCCCAAGAACAAAAAGGACAATAACATCCCCAACAAGAAGAAGAAGGGTAGCAAAAGAAGGTTTCATGCTCATGTTGCCGAAGATGATGAACCCCCAATGAAGAAGGCTAGGGCAGAAAGTGATAGCAATGATGACTCATCAAGTGAAGAAGAGTATGTTCTGATCTCTGCTCTCACAGGTACCATCTCCCATGGCTGTAATGATTGGTTGATTGATAGTGGGGCTTCCAAACACATGACTGGGTTCAAGGAATCTTTTGTGAATCTATCTGAACATGAATCACCCCATAAGGTGAAACTTGGGGATGATTATCAATATCCAATCAAAGGAAGTGGTGAAGCCTCCTACAACCTAGATTCTGGAAAATATCTGAAGATGAAGGAAGTCCTCTATGTACCTGGACTCAAGAAGAACTTACTCTCCATCTCTGCATTGGATGCAAAAGGTATGAGGGTTGCATTTGTGGATGGCCAAGTCCTAATGTGGCCAAAGGGAAAGAACATAGATGATGCAGTAGTGATTGGAGAGCAAGAGGGAGGCTTGTATAAATTGAAGGGAAAACCTGAACATGCCATGGTGCATGAATCCATGGAGCCAAGTGAACTTTGGCATAGAAGACTTGCTCACATGCACTACAGAGCACTTCCAATTGCAAGCAAGGCAGTAGAGGGTCTTCCTGAAATCAATACCAAAAATGAAGGTGTTTGCAAAGGATGTGCAAAAGGTAAGAACATTAAGAAGGCTTTCCCAAGCAGTGAAAGCAAGGCAAAAGACATCCTAAAAATCATCCACTCAGATGTATGTGGCCCTATGTCATCCAGTTCCCTAAGTGGGTATGTTTACTATGTCTCATTTATTGATGACTTCTCCAGGAAGACTTGGGTATACTTCTTGAAGGGCAAAGATGAGGTGCTTGATAAATTCAAGGAATTCAAAACTTTGATGGAGAATCAAACTGACAAGAAGATCAAAACATTCAGATCCGACAATGGTGGAGAATTTACCTCAAATGACTTCAAGAAGCTTTGCAGTGATTCAGGGATTAAGAGGGAGTTGACTGCTCCTTATAATCCTCAACAGAATGGAGTTGCAGAAAGGAAGAACAGAACTATCATGGAAGCAGCAAGGGCAATGTTGCATGACCAAGATCTTCCTATGCATCTATGGGAAGAAGCAGCTAGAACAGCTGTATATGTGCAGAACAGAACACCCCACAAGATATTGGACAACAAGACACCAAAAGAAGTCTTTTCTGGTAAGAAACCTGAAGTCAGCCATCTCAGAATATTTGGTTGTCCAGTATACACTCATGTCCCAAAGGAAAAGAGGACTAAACTAGATCCTTCAGGAAATAAGGGCATCTTTGTGGGTTACAGTGAAAGTTCGAAGGCTTACAGAATATACTTTCCAGGGTTCAAGAAGATTGATGTCAGTAGGGATGTAACATTTGATGAAAACTCAGCATTCATCAAATCAAGGAAGACACCTACCGAAGTTTATGAAGAACCTAAGGAAACAAGATTTCAGGACACTACCATGACTGAAGTAGTTCCAGAAGCTGTTCATGAGTTTGAAGATCCACAAGAACCTGTAGATCCACCCCGTGAGGATAACTCTCACAAGAGGAAACCTGTATGGGCTGGAGAGCTCATTCAAGATGCAGAAAGATTTGGTATTCCAGAAGAAGAACACAGAGCAAAGAAGAGAACCAGATCACAAACCAGCTATGTTGCTTTACTTTGTGACATTATGAACAAAGAGCCTTCCAGTTATGAAGAGGCAGCGGAAAAGAAAGAATGGAAGGATGCAATGGTTGAGGAATACCAATCAATAATGAAGAATGATGTTTGAGATGTTGTCCCAAGACCTAAAGAGAAGTTTGTTGTGACTTCTAAATGGATCTTCAAAATCAAGCATGCCGCAGATGGCAGTGTGGAGAAATACAAAGCAAGATTCGTAGCCTGTGGATTCTCTCAGAAAGAGGGAATAGATTATGAAGAAACTTTTGCACCTGTAGCCAGGTATACTTCCATCAGAACAGTACTTGCCCTGGCTGCAGCTATGAAATGGAAAATACACCAGATGGATGTCAAGACTGCTTTCTTGAGTGGTGTAGTAGAAGAGGAAGTATATGTGGAACAGCCACTTGGTTTTGAAATACATGATAGGGAGTCATATGTGTGCAGATTGAAGAAAGCCTTGTATGGCTTGAAGCAAGCTGCCAGAACCTGGTATGGTAGGATGGAAAGTTTCCTATCTAGTTTGGGCTTTACCAAGAGTAAAGCGGATTCCAACCTTTACTACAAGGTTGAGGAAGGGAATCCTATGATTCTACTACTGTATGTGGATGACCTATTTGTGACAGGAGATGACAGACTGATTGCAGACACTAAGAGGAAGCTTGCAGCTGAATTCGATATGAAAGATTTGGGAATGATGCACTATTTCCTAGGTATGGAGGTGTGGCAGAGTACAGGTGGGATCTTCCTTGGTCAAGGGAAGTACACAGTAGATATCCTGAAGAGATTCGGGATGATGGATTGCAAGGCCATGGCCACACCGATGGCATCGAATCTGAAGCTTCTATGTGATGCTTCATCTGAGCCAGTTGATGTCTCTATGTATCGTCAGATGATTGGGTCCTTGATGTACCTGACGAACACGAGACCAGACATTTGCTTTGCTGTGAACACATTGAGCCAGTTCCTGACGGATCCGAGGAGTGTTCACCTGGTTGCTGTAAAGCATGTTCTGAGGTACCTGCAGGGTACAGTGGACTATGGGCTCAAGTATGAAGCAAATCAAAAGTTTAACCTACAAGGTTATGTCGATTCAGATTGGGCTGGCAGTGCTGCAGATAGGAAGAGCACATCTGGGTGTTGCTTCAGTATGGGATCAGGTGTGATCTCTTGGTTTAGTAGGAAGCAGTCCTGCGTAGCACTGAGTACAGCTGAGGCAGAGTATGTTGTAGCCTGTTCAGCTAGTTGTGAGGCAGTATGGCTATGGAAGCTACTGTCTGAGTTATTTGATCTCCCGTTGGAGGCTACTGGTATCTTCTGTGATAACCAGAGTTGTGTGAAGCTGTCCGAGAACCCAGTGTTTCATGACAGGTCGAAACACATAGAGATCAAATATCACTATATCCGAGATATGGTGCAGAGAGGAGCTTTGAAGCTCCTGTATGTTGCGACGGACGAGCAGATTGCAGATGTGCTGACGAAGCCACTAGCCAGGGTGAAGTTCGAGTACTTCAGAGAGAGGCTTGGCGTGCTTCAGATCGAGGACACTTCGAGGAAGAAGTGATGGACACATTTGCTGAAGCCATTCCAAGCATGTTGGAAGGGGGATCCTTCACATGGCTGTGGATGTAAGCGCTAAATGATGAACATCAGGAGGATGTTCTGGTTTATGCTTGGATATGATCAGTTGGATCATTATATGTATTTTGTGTATGCATCATGTTGGATGCTGGATATGATCAGTTGGATCATTATATGTATGTATGAATTCATCATGTTGGATGCTGGATATGATCGGTTGGATCATGTGTATGTATTTTGTATATGCATCATGTTGGATGCTGGATATGATCGGATGGATCATGTGTATGTATTTTTGTATGAACGCATCATGTTGGATGCTGATGGATACATTGTGTGGATCATGTATCTTTATATGATTAGGTAGATCATGTATGCTGATGGATACATTGTGTGGATCATGTATCTTTGTATGATCAGGTAGATCATGTATGTTGATGGATACATTGTGTGGATCATGTATCTTTGTATGATCAGGTAGATCATGTATGTTGATGGATACATTGTGTGGATCATGTATCTTTGTATGATCAGGTGGATCATGTATGCTGATGGATACATTGTGTGGATCATGTATCTATGTATGTATCAAGTGGATACTTGGATGATCGTGGATGACGAGCTTCTCCAGATGACATGCAACGGGATGTTGTAGTGATGATGATAAGCTTGATCATGTGTACATCAGGATGATGTTTGATGAGTATCAGATGATACTTTATGGCCGTGGATCAGGTTGTGCAGGAAAGCATGTAATTTGTTCCCTGGGAGATTTGCAGATGGTCTTTCGAGGTTTTTCCTATGGCATGTAATTCGGTGCCCTGGGACATCTGGAAAATGCTCTTGCGAGGTTTTTCTTGGGAGGACATGTAATTTGTGCCCTGGGAGATCTGCAGATAGTCTTTTGAGGTTTTGCCTATGGCATGTAATTCGGTGCCCTGGGATATCTAGCAGATGCTCTTGCGAGGTTTTGTCCTATGGCATGTAATTTGCTCCTGGGAGATCTGGACAGGATGAAAAAGGCCTCAGATGCTTCAGCCAGGTTTTGCCATGACCACATGTAATTTGCTCCTGGGAGATCTGGACAGGATGAAAAAGGCCTCAGATGCTTCAGCCAGGTTTTGTGGTGAGATCACATGTAATGTGCTCCTGGGAGATCCGACAGGTAGAGCTGAGTGCTCGTAACAGCCTGGGATGCTTCAGCCAGGTTTTGTGATGGGTCACATGTAATGTGCTCCTGGGAGATCCTACAGGTAGAGCTGTGTGCTCGTAATAGCCTGGGATGCTGCAGCCAGGTTTTGTGACGCACGTAATGAGTCCTGAGGATTCCACAGTATGGCCAGTGATGATGAAGACCTGCAGATGGCGGGCCTACATCCAGTATGAAAAAGGACTGGCTCTGTAGAACTTCCTATGATGAGTAGAGTCAGAGATTGGTTGAGATAGCAGCAGCAGTGACGATGATGATGATGATGCATCGATGACGATGATCCAGAGAAGAAGACTTGTCTAGCAGATCTGTGTCGATAAATACCTTCCTAGTTAAGAGGGAGTGTTGATGTATATGTAACTTCGGAATGTATTTCATCTGTATATTTTATATATATTTATTGTACCCTTATAAGATATGTGTTATTCCTCTATAAGGAAGTGTCGTCATGTGGATTGACAAGTGTCGCAAGTGTGTGTACTTGCCGATGGGTTATTAGACCACCATTTGGGGTCGGCCCGGAATTATATATAATATAATGTGGATGTATCTAAGTAGAAAAGTCGGCCCCATTGGGTCACTAGGCAAAAAGGTGAGTATAAATAGAGATAGGAGATCTCTATTTTACTCACTCAGAAAAGTAACTCACTCTCTCTTTGGAAAGTGGCGCACTAGTGAGGAGGAGGAGGATCATCTGCTAGGAGACTATCTCAGTGTTATTTGGTTGTATTTTGGTTGAGCCATTGCTCTCTCTATCTCTGAGGAAGTTGTGGGGTTTTTCACCTTAGGGTTTTCCCCACGGAAACTCTGTGTCTCTTGTCTCTATGCTTTTGATTCTTGTGATGCTTGTGATGCTTGTCATATTATGATTGTCATGCATTGATATACTGTAGATGTTATTCTCTCAGCAAAGATCCTAGAGTATAATGAATTAATGCTCAAAATTTAACACCGAAGAGGAAGCGCAGTCCCCAGTTGCATTGTCCTATTGTTAAGCGGCCATTCCAAACCGTGCAGTCCTTGGATGCACGATAGCATACATCTCAACCATGGAGTAGGTGAAACTGCCGCAAAGTCCCCCAGTCCGCAACGTGAGCCTTGTATTGCTCTGATTGCCAGTATGGACCACGCATCGACCGGTTGTGGAAACCTATTTCCACAACCTCCCCATAACTTCGCCTCGAGTGAGACCTCAGTCTGCTCGTAGACTGTTTCCGAAAGGGACGGTGAAAAGGGGTTTTGTTGGTTCCTTGAACCACGCAAAACCCGGGTCTATCTTGGAAAGCTAAAGAATAGTATATTAAGCCAACAAATGGTTCCGTTTCCGCGCTAGAATTGGTGATGAGCACCGAAAATTGGAATCCAGAGAAAACAAAAATATGGAACTGGGTGGACAAGACAGAAAGGGAGTTTGCAAGAAAGGAGAATAGACATCCACGTTTCTTTGACGTAGAATGGTTGCAGAGATACTTGTGGGCGGATATTTATGAAATTTTCTTCGCATCTTTTGGAAACAAGTTTCATGAGTGGTTATCAAGACTCACAGAGCGGAAGAACTGTTTCTAAGGAGTACCTACTGACTAGACCCCATAGCTCATTCAAAGACTTAAAGCAGTAGATAGTCCACTCTCATGAGCAGTAGACTTCTGGGTTCACATTATCCTCTAGGGATTCATGACAGAGTTCGGTGTGGACATGTTGAATTCCTCCAGCGCAACAAAAGTAGAGTTCTTCAAAGGATTCATAGGTAAGTACTTGAACAATTTAAGTCTATATATTAAAATGCTTCTAGCAGAGAAAGGTGTTTTTAGAATGCAGTAAGATACCTAGTAGTTTTGAGTCTGTAATGGTCGATAATACTTACAGTGATACAGAAGAAGATATTCATACATTAAGAAGTGGTAAAATATATAAGGTTAGTACATAAAAGAACCTTAAAGAACATGAACTCCGCATAGAAACTGAGTTCCAAGTTGATCCTAATTGTGAAACTCCTCGCGTAGCTACCTATTATCCCATTACTCCTCAGAACCCTCTAGTTTCCAATACTGCTAACCCTCAGAACATCAGTAGTAGTAACACTGCAGGAGAGAGTACTTAGAACATTCCGCGTAGTAACATACCTAACACCACACAGAACACTACACCTCCCAGAAGGAGAATGTCAGACGATATAAAATTGCCGATATTTAAAGGAACGGGTCTAGAAGAGCCTAAGCAACACTGGTTTCTGTGTGAAGCCATGTGGAATGTCAAGAAAGTCCAGGATGATGCTGTTAAGAAAGAACCGCTTGTCACTACATTCAGGGATAGAGCCTTGAATTGGTTTATGAAATATTTTGTAGGACATAATAGAACTCTAGTGGATATCAAGGATGCCCTCTTAAGAGAATTCAAGAAACTTAAGTCTGAATCACAATGTATAACAAAGTTAAAAGAGATTAAGAAAAAAACTAATGAAACAGTATGGGAATTTGACCAGAAGTTCAAAGCATTGTTAGACCAAGTAAGCTTTGACATCACATCGCAACAACATCGAGAGTGGTTCATAGCCGCGCTATTGCCAGATATCAAATTTCCATTGATGCAACAAAAGGTTGTTTCGCAGACAGAAGCTTTGGAAATTTCCATGAAGCTAGAAGCCTCACCCATAGGAGAAACAAGCCAAGTAATGATTGAGATACAGAACCAACTAGCAAACCTAACACTACAACTCCAAGACATTAAGGAAGGAAAAAAAGTTAAAGAAGAAGTCTGGTGTACAAAATGTAAAGGAGAAGGACACGAGAAAGAACACAGTCCACTATTCAAAGATTACCTGGATAGTGGAGCACCAAATCCACTAAATCAACAGCAAGGACCATGGTGTGAAATTTGTCGATGCAGAGGACATCGACCTAACGTTTGTTATTTGATTTAGAAGTAAGTGTGAACACCCAAGAATTTATATTGCACATTCTATAAGTCAGTTGGCCATGATTATTCCAACTGTAGAGCATATGAACTAATGATAGAAAGGAAGCATGATGTATACAGAGTTCAAGAAGAAACACCGCAACATAATGATAATGCACAGTATGATCAAAGCACATATAGAGGCCATGGTGGATTCCGAGGAAGAGGAAGAAATACTGGCCAAGGCAGAGGAAGAGGTTAGATGATCTGTTATAACTGTGTTCAGCCTGGCCATCTTTCCAGAGACTCTACCAATCCTTGTACCACATGTAAATATTGTAAGTCTTTTGACCATGTTATTGAGGCATGCCCAATATTGCAAGCGAAGATGCAAGAAAGAAGACAAGAAGGACATAACCCGAACGTTCAGATGATCGCAACAAAGAAAAGAACTAGAGATCCAAACATTAATGCTGTGACGCAAAGTGGTGTTACAACAGGAAGAGATAAAGAACTAGAAGCCTCGACTTCTGAAGACCACCAAGATAAGCAAATACCTACTGAAGGGGTCTGGATAAGAAAAGAAACTGGAAAGGCACCTGCTTTCAATATGGATAGAAACAAAGAATTCTTCGTAGAAGCAAGGGAGACCTTCAAAGAACCAGCACTTGTAACACCAAGAATCTAGTTGCGAAGTGAAACAACACATATGAAGGATATGCTAGCAACATATGATAAAACATGTACTGCAGCAGAAACATGGACTTTTGTTGCGCAGTTCCTACGGAGCTGTATGAAGTTGCTGAAAAATGAAGATCCTTTCAGGGAAATGCAAAACTTACTAAACCACTATGAACAACGAAGTTGCACGAATACTATTCAGAGCGCAGTTCACCATAAAGAGAGTCATAAGAGAACAAGCCGAGAAATGAGGCTAAGTGCATAGATTAGAGACTATGAGATGGATGAGATCATCCTTGATTTGAGATTAGAAGTGAATGTCTTGACCAAGAAGACATGGGAACAAATGGGGAAACCAAGGTTATCATGGTCACCTATCCAGTTGAGACTAGCTAATCAGCAGAAAGTTATTCCCTTTGGAAGACTCTCGAATGTACTTGTGGACATTGATGGAGTAAGAAGTTCAGCAGACTTCGAGGTTATTGAGATCATCGACGACAGCAACCCATATCCAACATTACTGGGGATAGACTGGGCGATGGATAACCTCGCGATCATTAATATGAAAAGCAAAAAGATGATATTTGAAGGGGTGGATATCAGGGTCATCGCACCTTTGGACCCTTTACAAGGACCAAGATACAGTGAACCAATACAAGAAGAATGCAGAGCACAATACCTTGATCGCATCGACAAGATGACTGTGAATCAGGCTGACTACATCAATCCTACAGTTGATGGAATGCTTAGTTGGTGCTGCGATAGCTCCTGCATACCAGACTCCGATGTAGGATTAGAGAACTGGAAAAGTAGAATGCACGAATTATCTGCCAGGTGATGTGCGCATATCACAAAATCACTATGTTGGGTTGGAGCAGAGGTAATTCCAATCCCTACCTTTGATGGTTTGAGTAGCATTCATTCATTTTTTCAAGAATATACTGTAATCCCAGATGAATATAAGCTGTCAGCATTAGATTCAGCACTGCATGCTACACCTGGAAGATGGCAGGCCATGCATAAGGACACTCTGAACATATGAGAACCGTGCAACCAAATGATGGAACTGAGATTCATAGAGAAAGCTGCGCTGACGATAATAAAGTATAATGGATGAACAAATCCAAGGGATCATATAGAGATTTGTTCAAAGACATGGGAAAACAGACTGCAGACAGAACGGGGTCCATCGGTTTCCATGCACATTAGAGTAGATTCCAAAAAACTGGTATACAGACGCAAAGCTTCACAAAGGAACAACAGATTGGTCTATCATGACTGTGAACTTCCAGAGAACTTTCAGTTTTGAAGATGACTGTCCAAACATAAATGAGACTCTGCATATTATTAAAGCCAGGATATTCAAAGTCGAATGCCCAAGTATAAACGAGGCATTAAAGGTCAACAAAGAAAGTATATTTAATGATAGACAAGAAACTGTAAACCAACAACCAGAATGGGCAAGACAGATAGAATATAACCTTGAATGTTATAACCTCTCCGCAGATGAAGAGGATGAACATGAAAGCGATGATGAGGATCCACGCAATATCAATATACCTGAATTAGAGGGAGCACGCGATGTAGAGGGACCTCCATTATAAATTCCAGATATGAGAATCCCTACCAAAACAAGAAAAGTTAACATTGGCACAAGTGAAGAACCAAATTTCGCATCTATTGGGGATTACTGGGATGACGAAACGGTTGCGCAGATCGTAGACCTTCTGCACGAGTATCAGGATTTGTTTCAAACAAATTTCTCCGAAATGAAAGGCATTTTGGGAGACTTGGGAGTCACGAAGACACCTCTCAATCCAGGCGCGAATCCCATTAGTAAAAGGCCTTATTGAATGAACCCCAGATACAAGGAAAGAGTGAAGGTAGAGCTCGATACGATGCTTGATGTAGGAATAATTGAGCTAGTGGAAGAATCAGAATGGATAAGCCCTATGGTTATCCAGGATAAGTTGACTGAAGAATTTCAGATATATCTTCAGAGGAGTATACCGTACCATCCAAAATCCAATGGAACTCTCGAAGCATTTAACAAAGTGCTAGAGAATGCGTTGACCAAAGTATGTAACACAAACATAGACGATTGGGATCTATGCATACCAGCTGTACTATGGCCATATAGGACAACTTGTATGAAACTGACAGGCCATACACCTTTCAGGTTGGTCTATGGATAGGAAGCTGTCATGCCTATGGAGTATATAGTACCAAGCTTAAGAATTGCTGCATTCACAGACATGGCGAATGAAGAGACATTGCAAGAAAGGCTTCTACACTTGGTTCGATTGGAGGAATATCGCTTCATTGCAGGCTTTCACCAGCAAGTGAAGAAGGACAAAGAAAAATCATGGCATGATCGCCATATCAAGCACAAAATATTTCAGGTAGGAGACCTTGTCCTCCTTTATGATAGAAAATTTATGAAGTTTCCTAGAAAGTTTAAAATGAACTGGCTTGGGCCATATATTATTATGCATGTTACTAACGGTGGCGCAGTTCAGTTAGCCACATTAGCTGGGGAAAATCTACCAAGTCTGATTAATGGAAGTAGACTAAAACCCTATAGGGATAGTCCTAATTCACAGAACCCCTAGTGATAAGAAGAGAAGGAAATTTCTAAGTGTCAAGTACGGTTGAAATTGGCCACTAGAAATTGAACAGATTCTGTACACATGTTGCAGATATTTCTCCCTACGGATAAAGAGAAACTCTCTTAGGATAAAGTAGACTAGACTGAATCTATTCTAAGACAAAAATAAAACAAATGTGATCTTGAATCTTGGACTAAACAAGTATTTCATAACTTTTACATCAGAGAGAAAGAGAGAAAGTAACTCACCTCAGCGTTTGTCCTGCTTGTAGCTTTGATCCCGAAGTCCTCGCGATAAACCTATCGAGACAAAACAATATACAAGCATGTGCAATCTTCCAATATCCCTGAATTACAAGTTAAAATCCAAATCTATACAGACATAATTCATGAAACTAAAACATAATCAATACACACAAATTAGGAAACAAGGCAAGTTATACTTTATTGAGAACTCAAGAGTGCTTACAAGATAGTTGCTTGATGTCCAAGCCAACTCCATCTCCAAGTTCTTCCACCTCTAGCTATCTCTACAAAAGGTTTATGATCATAGGTTTGATGCCCCAAAAGTCCTCCCTTTGGCTCATGGAAGGATTCTCTCTTATAGAATGTGGGAAGGTTAACCAACAAGAGAGAAGTATGGATCTATGGAGTATTTAGTGGATCAAGCCAGCTAAACAGAGAGGGGGTTGGGATCGAATCAAAGGTGGCAATCCCAACAAAATCTCTTGAAAGTTGAGATCCCAAAGTCCATGGTAAAAATGCTATAAGTAGACTATCGCGCCCCTAGGACTGAGCATAACGTGGTAGTACCGCGCCCTAGGGAAAGAGAAACACGAGGTAACCATGACTACCACCCCCCAGTAGATGTGCAGAACGCGGTAGTGCTTGCAAACAGGACTAGGTTAGGTGATAGATGGAAGAAAAAGGGTTTGTCTTCAGTGTTCAGTCAATCGTCTTCTTTTCTGGTTTTCAATCAGTAAGGGGAAGTGTCCTCTATGTTATCTGGTGAAAAGATGAGACACTAGGTTATCATGTGTAATATTAAGGTATAACAGATGCCCCCTAAAGTGTGAAGTCATAAGAGACTGATGGCCGAAAGACTTTACAAATACTGTGTGGAGATAGCATCGAGGGGAGCAACAAGGAGCCGAAACAAAAACAAAGTGTCAGATATACCACCGAGGCAGGCATTCCCATGCTCGGAAACAATTTACTCAAAGCATGGCTGCCAACCAATACATTGCAGATCCATGAGTACTGATATGATATAGACTGTAGACTAATCATGGCTACTATGAACAATCGCAGATCCATGAGACAGTAATGACACAGCCATGACCAATACATAAATGGATATGTGTGACAATACAGAAGAAATCTCCATCGCAACCTGGACGTAATCAAAATACAAAAAGGTGGCCAGGGTCTTCTTACTCAATCGCAAACGATACGAATCTAGCCATGTGATTACAAGGTGTTGAAGTCGAACATGGTAGAAACCATTTGATTACCGGTCAATGATGTGAACCGTTAACAAATGCGAGGGAAATCACCAACGATGACGATGATCCCCAAGGTATCTATAGTACATCTCATCGAAATGCGAATAAATGAGTTGATGTCGAGCATCCGAGAGATCATTTGATCAGAGGTCAGTGATAAAAAACTACTATCGAATACAAGGAAACCTGCCATTGAGGCCTGCAGGTCCCAAGGTACTAATGGTTGACTCCTAAGCCTAATTCCTGGATAGTGATCTGGCGTTGATAGGAATAGACTTGTCGAAGGTGGTCCATGATGATTCCCACATCATTAACATGAAATCAAAACGAGAGATAGTATGAAACGATGAAACAATGGAACATGTACTGACATAGCGGAACTATGGACACAACGGATGACTTAGAACAATAAAAACCCTTTGAACATATAATGGCATGAAGCAGAACCTGGTAGCAAGGATTATTGATAACAGAGGATAGACACAGGACGAGTAGGCTCGTGGCCAGAGAGATGACTTGAGATGATGACCATAACTCAGCAAGAATAGATAAATACCCAAAAGTAGACAAGGGACAGACGCATGCCATGTTCAAAGGTAACGACTGATAAGCTGCCAACAAAACAAACTTGACTCATTTCCAAATTTCCCTCGACATGATGGATGAGTACCTCTTTGTTTTTTTACAAGCTTGAGGAGGATAACAGATGTTCGATATAGCTCATCTCATAGATGAGTCTGATCTCACATGTTTTACGAACCTGAGAAAGGAGGGGTTCATCCCAGAGTGGGACCTTCGATATTAAATTTTAATGAGTCCAAGGAAGGAAAACTCGGTAGTTTTTCACATTTAGAGAGCCTGAAAAACTTAAAGAAGGCTCCAAAATGTACTTTTTCGTAACTTTAATCCCTTAGTCCTGAAAAAGTGTAAAACAATTCCTGAGAGAACTCTCCCAATCAAAAGTTGACTGGGGTATACCTTTCTCGTAAATAGTCTAGATGGGCCGAAAAAGGGGTAACCTATCACCAAATAGACGACCTTTTAAATAATTTTACAAGTGTGAAAGAGACAAGTGCACTTGGAAATCTTTTCGAAACGAGGGAGTCTGAAAAGATCTTAAAGAGAACTCCGATGGTCTTTTTCGTAAATTTAAATAATTTCGGTCTGAAAAAAGAATAAAATAAAACTGAAATAATGCTTTCCTCATCGTTTTGCGAGCACGAGTAAAGTCGACTAAGCTCAACATCGTTTTCTTGAGTTTGACAAGCACGACACGGGTGTGAAAGGCGCTTGGAGTCTTTTTCAAGTTTTAATCCAGAGCACGAAAAAGATAAAGTCAGCTCTAATGAAGGTCAAATAAGTAGAAAAAACACCAGTTTGAACAACTTAGGAAGATCCTGTCAAAGAAGATTTGTGAAACCTCGAAAAGATATTAGTAATGTGAAAACAGAGCTTTAACCTAGAAAGATAAAATAATGAGCAAAAAATAAATATGTAACTTATATAAGCAAGGAGTGAAAATAAAAAGTTACCATTTCACTTTGGTTATTTTGCTCATAGAGGAATTTCATCCATTGAAGGGAAAAACTTTGAGTGTTCATATTTGGAGGTACGAGGCATCATTTCGACATCCGTCTGTGCCAGGTAAGAGCTTTCAAGCTCCTCTTTCAATTCATAGCTTAAAATATTGATTTCAGTTCAGTTTTTCATTTTTTTTGAGGAAGCCCTATGGGGCTTTTTTCGCACCTAGAACTACTGCGGCCTCCGTCTATCTTGAGGCGCGGTAGCACCGCTTTGTGGGGTCAAATGGGGGTGCGGTAGTTCTCCTTACCGCTCTCCCATATTCAGACCAGGCACGGTAGTGGTGAAAAGAGAGAAAAAATAAATTGTTTTTCTTCATTTTTGGACTGATATCAAGCAATCACTTTGCTCATGAATGCTTCTTTTGACCTTTTGCAGGAGTTTAAACCTAATTTGAAACAAAATGGTCGAATGGAAAGAGAGGGAGCATGAAAATGATGATTTATTGGCTGAAAATGACCAAAATACCTTAAATGCATTACGGAATTGTGGGTTATTAAAATTCTTCAAGACCAAAGGTATCCACAAGCAAGCAAAGCTTCTCACTCACATAATACAAATGTGGGAACCTGAAAATAAAGCCTTTCAAGTTGGAGAGCATACCCTCGAGATCGAGCTTGAGGATATCTATTTTCTCACTGGCCTCTCAAAGAGAGGGGCACGGGTGAACTTAATAGGGTACAGGGCCTCAGAAGAGAGTAGCGATAACTTGATTGCTCGTTACTGCCGTCAAGGTTTTGGGAAGAAAAGCGAGAAAGTGGTCATTAAGGATGTTCTAAATATTCCAATGAGAACTATGTTGTTTTCCATCACTCGAGCGGCGGGTAGTACAAGTCCTCATCAGGCATCTCGAACGCAAATGAATCTTGCCGTGGAGTGTCTAGCACTAACTCTATTCAACTGGTGCGAGGGGGTGTTATCCAATCTCAAGGAGCAAATAACCAATTGTAAGAATGGAGAGAACCACCAGTTTGGTTATGGGAGCATCTTGGTCACCTTCTTTTTAGAGATGGTGCCGTTGTTGTGTCCGAAGATGACCATGCCTCTCCGCCCTGTCACCGAACCAAGGATGGGTCGATGGAGTGAGTATGTGGGGTGGCTCGGGGGGCCATAATGTTTGGCCTTTGGCGAGGACCTCTTTTCATGGCTCGAGGAGAAGATCGTGATGATCAAGGACTACCCCTATGCAGGGGTGGACTTCCGCGAGGATATTGACTTGGCATTGCCCAATGAAAAGGATTGGGATGACTCAGGTATGACCTTCACCAATGTATTCTCAATTTTTTGAATATGTAATTTTTAGTTGTCTTTGAAATGTGTGAAAAGACCTAATGTATGTACATGTGCATGTCACATATCGTGGACTAAGGAGACCTGCGGGTTACTTGCTGTTGCGCCAAGGCGGGGTCATGCACTAGGTTGCTTCGGAGGAGGAAGAAGAGGAGGAGGAGGAGGAGGAGGAAGAAGAAGGAGGGGTCCGTGATATAGAGTAGAACCTACAGGGTTTGACTTTTAGAGTCCCAACTATGAGGATGGATGATGTTCCTCTCAATCTTCAATGACATACTGTGGGTGTGCCTAGACGTATTGGCCTACTCCTCCGTAGGGTGGCTAGGGCTGTGGTTTGCTACCATTAGTGGCGTGAGGAATCCGAGGAGGCTCGTGATAGATATCCTAGATCTCCTTAGACAGTAGTATTTTATCTTTTTGCGGCATGTACACGATATGTAGGCTCGAGAGCCAACTTTTGTATGGGATTGGATCCCAAGTTTTGTCTTTTAAACACAAAATTTATGTTAGAAAAACAGGATCGCAGAGCAATAATAATAAACAGAAATGAAAATATAATCACACACACACATTACAAGAGAGACACAGATATATCATGGTTCACCCCAAGATGGGATACGTCCACACTGAAGTTGCCAGTCCTTATTATTATATCGTCCAGCAAAGTGAAGGGATACAACCTGCAGCACAATCGCTGCACTTCCTCTTCACTGTCTCACAGTCTCTCTTCCGATATTAGAGATCTTTACAATGCATAAAATCTAATACATCAACCCTAGCCGTATTAGAATGTATTTCTTTTATAAGGGAAATATAATGGGAAAATACCACGGGTTACCCAAAACCATGGGCCTGAAAACTGTTGGCTTGTGTATTATTTTATGATGTATTTTTATGTATGGGCCAGATGCCAATCCAAAATGTAGTTAGCTAATGAGTCAGCTACAAAATTGAACTCTCTTGGCATATGTTGATATGAAATATAATAAAAAATCATTCCAAGAGGCGTACCCTTCGAAATAGGCAAATCAAAATAGGATTGCGGACAGCGTAGATACGATTCAAATGGGACACCACAAGTTGGGAGTCCAGAAAGACTGACAAGGAGTCAATTCCAAGGGAAGCAACCTCGGTTAAGAGTCCAATGACTGCATGGTACTCTGCAATATTGTTGGTTGCGGGGCCCCAGCAAGTTCCTCCTGAAGATACCAACTCGCCAATAGAAGAATAAATTACCCAAGCTGTGGAAGTGAGGTTCCGGGTGTGTCGGCTTACACCATTAGCGAATCCGTAGTAGGCAGACATCTGCGCATAGAAGTACAAGTCGAGGTAAATGGGGATACATGAAATAAAATTCATGCATACACATAAAAAAGAAGAAAATGAAAACAAGCTAAGTACATTATGTACAAAAATGTCTCGCGCAGGATTGACCTACGCGTAGAAGCATTTTAGGTACATCTTGTTGCAGGGCCGTGCCAACGGTGTGCCATCACAGTCGACCAGTTCATAGGCTCCTTTCTCCAATCCATGTTTTACAACGAAGGGGCTGTACCACATAGACTTTAGCTTTCCTTTTCCTAGTTTGTCATGCATCTGATCATATGTGAATACGAGGTCACCTTCGTTGAAAACTCAAGGTTGAACGGATTTGTCATACTGTGCTTTGACACATTTTTTATGGGATTCATTGGCTAAAGCAGCGTCTCGACGGGTTTCATCTAGCTTGGCTAGGTATAGAAACCGTTCCTCTTCGGAAGTGGTATTGGGAAGTAGCTCTATTGCTATATTGAGTGACGGGATTTCACATTCGATCGGTAAAATGGCTTCCAAGCCATACACTAGTTGGAATGGTGTGAACCCGGTAGCACTTTTCACTGAGGTTCGGTATGCCCATAAAGCCGAAAAAAGAGCAAAGTGCCAATTGGACTTATGGGTACCCACAATGCATTGAATCATGCATTTCAAAACCTTGTTAATGGCTTCGACTTGGCCATTGGCCTGTGGGTAGTACGGGGTTGAGTTTTCATGACGAAAACCCAACTTGGCGCTCAATCCTTCAATCATATGGTTCCTGAAGTGGGACCCATGATCGGTCACGATGGACTGTGGAACTCCGAACCTAGATATGATGTGATTAAATATGAAATGTGAGGCTTTTTTACCATCCTCAGCATAAGTAGGCATCGCTTCAGCCCATTTTGTGAAATAATCCACAGCTACTATGACATAGCTATGCCCCCTAGCTGAAGTGGGCTTACAGTGCATGAAATCGATACCCCATTTGGAAAAGGGGCCGATGGAAACTATGAGATGGAGTGGAACGGGATGCGAGCGTGTTTTACTGTGGAAGAATTGGGAAGGTGGAAATTTCTTGACCGTTTCAATGCAGTCCTTGAAAATCGAGGGCCAGAAATATCCCGCTCGTAGTATCTTTTGGGCTATAGCCATCCCGGAGAGATGACCACCACATGCTCCAGCGTGGCAGTCATTAAGAACGTGTTGAGCCTCGTCTAAAGTTAAAAAATGTTGAAGAATGGTATCAACACCATGACGGTAAAGGGTATCGTTAATTATAAGGTAGTACTTGGCGTGATGTCAGATACGTCAACGTTCGTCGCGGTTGAGGTCAGGGCGAAAACGTTGGGTTTGGAGATATAGTAGAATATCCCCATACCATGGGTCGAACATGCTAATGAGGAACAACAATTCATCGAGAAGAGAATCGGTGGGCTCAAGTTGCTCAGTGGCACAGGGAAAATTACAAATCAACTCTGCAAAGACCAAATATTTCTTGGATTTGGCTTTGGCAAACTCCAAGTCAAACTCTTGTAGGATAAAAATCCAATGGGAGTATTTTCCCCCACCACTTGATGTGTGAGGATGTAGTACATTGGATTGAAATTTGTTATGATAGTGGTTTGGCAGAGCAGAATGTAGTGACGGAACCTCTGGACAGCGAACACTGTAGCCAGAGCCAACTTTTCAACATGTGAGTAGCGATTTTCGGAGTCAAGGATACTCTTACTAAGATAATATACCACATGTTCTATGCCGTTGATATCTTCTTGGACTAACACCAGGTCGATGGTGGAAGTCGAAGCTGCAAGATATAAAATGTAATCCCATGTGTAATTGGGGGGTTGAATTACGTGATCTTTGGTTAAGGCTGCCTTGAGATTATTAAAGGAGCGTTGGGCTTCGTCGTCCCAAAAGAAGGGGATGTTCTTCTTTATAAGCCTCATGTAGCCTTTTGTTATCTCGGCAAAATTGCATATGAAACGACGTAGAAATTTTACGTGCCCTTGCAAACTTTGAAGTTCTGGTATGTTCGTGGGGGAAGGTAGGGCTAAAATAGCTTCTACCTTCGATGGGTCCAATCATATACCGTCTTTGGAGATTATGAATCCCAAAATTTTTCCGGCTTCAACGCAAAAAATGCACTTATGCGGATTCAAACGAATGTTGTAGCGACGACACCTAGCAAAGATGGTGCCTAAGTGATCAGGTTGATCTTTCCGAGTTTGAGAATGAGCAGGAAGGTCATCAAGATACGGTTCTACAATATGTTTGATATCGTGAAATGCGTATGACATCGCCCTTTAGAAAGTTGCCCCGGCATTTTTTAGGCCAAAAGGTAACTTTCGATACGCAAAGATTCCCCATGGGTAGATAAAGGCTGTTTTATGTTGGTCGACTGGGAGTATCTCGATCTGATTATAGCTGGAAAAGCCATCCATAAATGAAAAGATGACACTCCTGGCACAGTTATCGATGATCTGGTTAATGAACGGAGTTGGGTAGTTGTCCTTTGGACAAGCTTTGTTCAAGTCGTGGTAATTGACACAGACTCTAATCGTACCCTGTTTCTTGGCTACGGGAACGATATTAGACACCCATTCTGTGAGCAGGACAGTATAGATAAAACCAACACGCAAAATTTTTCAACTTCAGCTTTGATAGCGGCTTCCTTGCAGGGGTGGACAGGTTGGAGTTTTTGCCGAAGTGGTCAGGCACTAGGAAAGGTTGGAATCTCGTGGACCACGATAGAAGGATCTATTCCTGGCATTTCTTCTTAACTCTAAGTGAAAACATCACGGAATGTTTTAAAGTAGGCACTGTAGAACTCCATCTCGATGGGAGTACATGTCTTTCCAATATGGATGTTTTCCATGACACCAGGCTTCACTGAAATGTCGATGGGAGTGGCCACCATGAGACTGGCCAAGTTTCCTTTGGAAAATGTTTCATCAAATGAAGTGGGAAACTTGGTTTGAACCATTACGAGTGAAGTGTTGGGTTTAGTATCTGGCTCAACCACCTAGATAGTGGGAAAAGAAGACCGATGATGGAAATCTTCCTAGGGTGGTTCATCACCGCACATAATCTCCATGATCGATTCGTCAGTAGGAAAAATCAATGTGAGAGGATCAATAAGTGGTGATGATGAACTAGCCTCAGACGAGAGCTATGACACAGCGTGATGGGTAGTAGGATCGACCCAATCGGTGGTTGACTGGATCGCCTCATACATTGCAAGGTTCCTATTTAATGGCATGGAATTGCTGTAGTTTTCAATCTCGGCAGGACTCGGTATTACCCAAGAATCATTGGATAGGGTGATATTTGATGATATCATGTTGACCGGTTGTACGGGGGATATGAGCTATGGGAAAACTCCGATAAGGGAGGAATCCTTCATGAGAACAATGCCAACATCTTGGAAACAATACAGGGGCTGATCCAATAGTGGGTGGAGTTCGAGTGAGAGTTTGGGATACAATAGTCTAACTCATCTATAGTAACAATCTTCCCGTCGTGAGGAAATTGTACTAGTCGAAAGATGGTAGATGCAATCGTGGTCATGGTGTAGAACCAATTCCGACCAAGTAGAAGATTATAATCTAATGGCGCATCTACGATTTCAATGTGTATGGATACTGTTTCCCCCCCTAGTTCAACACCAATCGCAGGAATGAGTCCGTGGGGCTGAAAACAATGTCCATCAAACGCTTTGAGAGTAGTGGGAGAAGTTGCGACTTCGGGTGAGCCTAAGGCTCTCCAACAATTCAAATACATGATCGATGTGGAAGCACCCTCGTCTAAGAAAGTGCGGTGGATGCTGTTTCCACGGATCTTTGTATGAATCTGGAAGGCTAATTGATGGGAAAGCCAAGGTTGGACATACTCCAAGTTAAACATGATAGTATTTGAAGTATCCAGGTCTATTGCCCCCAGTGTTGAAAGTAAGGTTCTGCACTGCGTAGGGAAGTGTTGGAGAACCTCAAGGGTCGACATCGCGCATGGTGCTTGAGCTAGGTCCTCAACAATGTTGTAATTTTGGGAAGCTCACGCGTTAGGATTGAATATCACCTTTCAGATAGTGCCTTTAGGTGGGTGTAACACTGTGTCTGTGGGCGGTCTCTGACATGGAGATGACTGTTGGGGGGAAGGTATGAGAGAGGGATCTTCAACAGGAGACTTGCCCTTGGCTGTCTCTGGTTGTTTGTTTGAACTTGGGGGGTTTTCGTATGTCTTCGAACGAGTGGTTATATGAATCTCTTCATTACTCGTCATTAGGATTTCGTGGTTTGCGGAAGTCTCTCTGTGAGGTGGGTTGTTCGGATTGCCCCCTTGCGAGGGATCGTGGGCAACCATCTGCTGTTGCTGCAGAGGGAAAGGATCGTTAGCACTGTTGGGCGGGAGGATCCTTTTACAAATTTGTTGACTTCGTCCTTGTAGGAACAATCACCTGTATAATGATCTTCTTGGAAAATGAGGCAGGGAAACTTTGCTTTCTGACGTGGTTTGGGGTCATTGTGGGTAGGTTGTGACTTGGGTTTCTCCTGTTGGTTAGAAGTTTTCTTGGATTTTCCACAGTTCTTCTTCTTCTTTCCTTCGGATGGTTGTGACGTAGATTGAACTACGTTCACCTCGGAGGAGAGAGCAGGAGAGGTAGAAGCTTTAGGAGCAGCTTGGGGTGGAACGCCCGTTGCCTTAGTAGCAGGTTGGGCCTTGACTGAACCAATAATGCCGTCGATGGGGGGTTCAGTGGCAGGCTTTGCTAGATCAGTAGTGATGCGGGTGGCATGGGGAAGAATCTCGTGTAGAGTTTTAGATTGGGTATATACCAAATCCATATATTGAGTAGAAGAAATGGCTTCTTCCTCTGTGACTGGTCTGCGCATAGAAATATCCCTGGCAATGGGAGCTAGAAATGACTTCGTGAACCAATCAGTGAGTAACTGGTCTGGAATGGGTGCCTTGATTAACCTACGACATTGACTCCACTCATGAATATGGTCCGAGATGTGCGTAGAAGTGGTTTGATGTAGTGAGGTTAACAGTTCTGTTCCAGTCTCGTACCGGATGGGGAGCTGGAAATGAGTTAGAAACTGCATAGCCATGGTATTAAAATTGTGAAAGGAGTGTTGAGGCATCTCGATATACCATTTTGCTGCCATGCTGGTAAGCATGCGTTGGAAGAGCCGTAACCGAATGGAGTCGTCCATCAATGAGTTGGATGAACACCAAAGATGGAAGGTCATTACATGGTTCTTAGGGTCTTCCCCGGGCTTGGCATCGAACTTAGGAATGTTCGATGGGAGTTTGGCTGGGATGGGTGGCCAATGAGGTTCATGCCATATAGGATCATTGATGAGCATCGACAAATCAGGTAAGTCTAGCGTGGCCAAGAAAGGAAGTTGACGGTTGGGCTGCGGGTATGAGTAGTAATTGTATGGCGCAGGGATGCCTATGGGGAGCTGCACAACATACTGTTGCATGTTGCACCCATACATGTTTCCCGCGAGGTACTGTTGGAAGTTATGGAGTTAGTAGACCATCTGGTTAACCGGTTGTGTGTTCGAAGTCATGGGATTTATTGTTTGACTTGGAATCACAGTGGTAACCGGTTGTTGGACATTTTACTGAGTGGGGATGACGGGTATCGTAGCCTGGGGTTGTTGTGTCCCAGGAGTGTTTCCTGCTCCCTGTTGGGGTATGGTTCCTTGGGGTTGTTGGGTCCTAGGGATAATACCACTACCTTGATTAGGTGGAGGATTTCTCATACCAAGGTTAGGGGATGCTTGCAAAAATGGCGTCCATGGAATATGGGTTCCACCATGATGAAGAGGTGTAGGTTGAAGGGATGGGTTCCATGGAGTAGTTGCGTCTGAAGGGTAGGGGAAGCTGGGGTTCAAGTTGGGGGAAATGAGAGGTTGGACAGGTTCCCCCCCAGCTTGATTCCAGTTTCCAAACAAAGAGTATCCCCCACTCTGTGGGATCTGAGATCCCCCAGAAGGAAGCATGCCTAACGAGGGATGTTGAGGGTAAAGTCCGGTTGGAATAACGACATAAGGTTGTCTGCTTCCAGGTGAGTTATACATTCCTAACTGAGTAGATGCTACTGGTTGAGAGGGTTGTTGAATGATTCCAGTGGAGGCGTTAACGAGTGGGAATCCTCCAAGTAAAGGTTCGTGTTGGGCCAATGGAAAGGATGGAGGTGTTGGTTGAGTAACCCATGTTTGAATGGTACCAAGGGGTTTCCCTCCAATAGATGGGTTAGATGGTCCAGTGGGAGGGGATTGGTGACTAGGAGAAGCGTTCCCAAGAATTGGTTGTCCTCCCACAGGCTAGGTTGATGGTCTGCCTGGAGGGAGTTGGTTGTTGGTATTAGTAGTTCCAATAGTCGGCTGTCCACCTCCTGAAATGGTGTAGATGGTGGCCGAAGATGAACCTCCGGTCAACATGGATGATCCAGTAGTATGACTTGATGTTCTTCCGACACTAGAAAGGTGAGATAGTGTCGATTGGCCAATGGCGCCAAAGGTACCGATTTGTGGAGGGGGTCTTCCATACGTTGCAAGCGGGGACAGAGAGAATATTGGGTTATCCATCATAAGTGGTGTGTCCTTGGAAGATATGTCAAACATACTTGATGGTAGCAAATGTGGGGAATTTAACTGAGGGGTATCAAGAGTCATGTCCATAGGGTCTTGAAAAGTAGGAGGACCATTGAGGGCTTGTCCTGGATTTGTATCTCGTAAGGGGTCGAAAGTGTGAGCCGCCTGTTTGGGATCCAGAAAAAAATGAGGTAAAGTAATATCTGAAGGTCCGGAGCCGTCAGCATAGGAGTGATGAAACTCTGTGCCAGACAGAATGTTGGGAGCTCGGTAATCAGGAGGACAAGTAGCAGGGGGATATCGAGAAGCTGTTGAGAGCATTTGCTTTATATCACGTTTGAACTGTTCCGACGCTAAAGGGGAGTTAGAAAGCCTAGGGTTGCTAGATTGGATCGATGCCATGATTTCTTGTCCTGAGGGGAGATCGGGGAGGGATACGGTAAATGGCACGTTGCTAGAAGAACCGGTTTCCTGAGTGTGAACACCTGATGGCATAGTGGTGGCAGGCGGAGGTTCCTCCTGGGAAGTAAAAAAGTCAAACTCATTTTCAAAAGGTGTATTAGGTAGTTCGGTTTCTTCAATAATTTTGACATATCCGTCCGGGACTGCAATCAACTCGGACATGTCTTCGTCAGATCCTTCGATGGTCCCAACAGATCCTTTTGGAACAACATAGAAAGTGTTTATCGGGAGGGTAGTGCTAACATCTGGGAGGGTGATAGAATCCGGTCTAGTATTGTGTTCAGTACTAACTTCAACAGCTGCAGTGTTGTCCACTGTGAGAGGTATGTCTGGAATAACAGTGGGTTGAGTGACAGTCAAAATCTCACGTGTGTTACTGGTTGTAGAAACTGCAAGAGGTTCTGAGACTGTGCCGTGAGTTACAGTTACAGGCGGAACTGAAGATGTAGTGTGGATAGGTGGTGGAACATTCCCCCGTCTAGCGCCGTAGCCAGCAGGGGTAGGAATACATGATGTAGGTGGAACAAAATTCCATGGTGGTGGTGGTGGGATTCATCCCTGTATTCTCCATGATATCCGTGGATCAGACATAATGGTAGGAATACAAGTTCCGGGGACAGTATCATAACAAAGAACTCAAAAACCATAATGTAGTTGAGTGTACAAAAGGAGAGCTAGAAAAAAGCAAGGCTTAGAGGCCAAAAAGCAAGCTCTAAAAACTATACTGAGACCGACGTCACAGTAAGCGAGTTGAAAACAAAAATGGCCAGAATGCAAATAAGAAATCGCTAAGAAGAAAAATGACCCTCTAAGAAGATGAAATAGCAAGCAAAACCTCCTAACTAAGAGCTGGAGACCTCAACAAGTTGTATCCTTTTCAAGGTGATTAAATCGAAGTTGAACAATACAAAATGAGAGACCAATAATGGAAGGATATCCCTCTACCGAAAGGGATCTTGGGTAAAAGAGCCCTAGTAGAAAAGTCACTAAGCTACCTTGTTCATGACACGTTGGAAAAGGTTTTCGGCGCTTCTGCCTTATCGCCCTTGTATCACGAGTATGGTGGCCGGAGAATACAAGGAAGGCAATGATCGATGTTGCCTTAGGGATAAGTGGAGTGCGGCATTCCACAAAGTCCATTCGGTTCTCGATCTCGTGGTGGTTTAACCCCTGAAACAATAGGATACCCCTCCACAAAATGGTGTATGACCGTGTCAACAAATACAAGAGGGTTTTAGTACCCTAGAGGACAACAACTATGTCTCGGATGAAAATGACAAGGGGGAATTATTTGGATGCCTATCCCCGGTGTCCTACCTAACTAACAAGTTCTTTTTCTCCTCAAGTGAGGTTATGATGTGTTGAGTTAGGGAGTGTACATTTTAGTGGTTGTATTACTCAGTCAGGTAAATGGGAGTGAAACTTGTGATGTTGTGACGACCCAAACCATGCAAATGAGAATGAATCGAAATGAGCCTTTTATTCGATGAAATCTAGCTAAAGTAAAGAGAGAGTTCTTTGATCACAATGCATGAATTTTTCAAAGGAATGAAAAGAAAACCACTCCAAAAACATCTTTTTGTTTCTTTTTTCAAATAAGCCAAACTGAAAAAAACACTACTTTCAAATGTAACTGATCTACAACTATAATGCTTCAGAATGAGAATTTATGTGGCAAACATAGATGAATGATTCACTTCCTAATGTGCAAAAGTATGACTAGATATTTTCAAATAAAAGAAAGACAATGTTCTCAGAGGATATTTTCCAATCTTGATTTTGATAGCAGTAATGGAAAAGATATTGCTTGTAAGAACGATGTAATCGTAAGAATTATATAATCAAGGGAAAGAAAATAGTGACAAAAACTTGATTATGATGAAAGGATCAAGCTAATGCAAAAATAACGAAGGGGTGGTCAATCCGAATATAATGCCACTAACTCAAAGAATTCAAGCTCAAACCAAAAATACAAAAAAAAAAAAACTTGCAACTGCCTAACAATGATAGAGTATGTAGACAAGAAACAATTGGGAATAAAGAAGTAGATATGGTGATAATTAATGACCATGAACCCAAAGTTTTGAAGTTGTCTACAAGGCTTTACACAATGAAGTGGAAGCACTGTGCTATGGTTAGGCAAGTTGCAGGGTGCTAGTAAGCAACAGGAAAATCAACCCAGGGCAGAGAAGGTCACAAATGACCTATAGGAACCAAACAAAGTACGACACACACAATTTTTTTTTTTACAGGAATTCCTGGGTGTTTTCCATAACTCTAGGCGCGGTATTGGTATGCTACCGTGTTCTAGACAGTGTGAAGGGCACGGTACTACCGCTCTGCAACAAGTTACGGGGGTGCGGTATTGTTAAAAAAGATGGTCAGGGCGCTACTTTAAGACTTTTCAAGGGTGTGCAGACCCAGAGGACTCACTGATCAAAGGTAGATAGTTAATGCAAAGGGAGGGGGGGTGAATGGAGGTCACAAAGACCAATTTCCACTACTGGTTTGAAGGAAGATAAAAATCACAATCAAGGATGACTGAAAGTGAAAGAACTCAATCTAAAAGGGTTCAAACTAGCGGAGTCGCTAGTTTTTGTTGCAGATATTTCTCCCTACGGATAAAGAGAAACTCTCTTAGGATAAAGTAGACTAGACTGACTCTATTCAGAGACAAAAATAGAACAAATGTGATCTTGAATCCTGGACTAAACAAGTATTTCAAAACTTTTACATCAGAGAGAAAGAGAGAAAGTAACTCACCTTCACTCTCGACGTTTGTCCTGCTTGTAGCTTTGATCCCGAAGTCCTCGCGATAAACCTGTTGAGACAAAACAATATACAAGCACATGCAATCTTCCAATATCCATGAATTACAAGTTAAAATACAAATCTATATAGACATAATTCATGAAATTGAAACATAATCAATACAAATGAATTAGGAAACAAGGCAAGTTATACTTTATTGAGAACTCAAGATTGCTTACAAGATAGTTGCTTGATGTCCAAGCCAACTCCAACTCTAAGTTCTTCCACCTCTAGCTATCTCTACAAAAGGTTTATGATCATAGGTTTGATGCCCAAAAAGTCCTCCCTTTGGATCATGGAAGGCTTCTCTCTTATAGCATGTGGGAAGGTTAACCAACAAGAGAGAAGTATGGATCTATGGAGTATTTAGTGGATCAAGCCAGCTAAACAGAGAGGGGGTTGGGATCAAATCAAAGGTGGCAATCCCAACAAAATATCTCAAAGGTTGAGATCCCAAATTTCATGGTAAAAATTCTATAAGTAGACTACTGTTAACAATCAAATTAACACCCTAGTCATGTGACAGAAGAAGCACATTTTTACCATGTGCCTGCAACATGAAGACATAAACATAAGTACATTAAGAGACAAGTCCTCTTTGATCTAATCTCTTCTCCCATAAATGGAAGGATTAGGTGAAAACAGTAAGAACCTAAGAAGACCAAGTTCAGTGATTGAACCGCTCATAAAAGGTCTAAAACTAAGCTACACCAATCAATAAGTGAAGATGAATGCATTAAAGTGCATTAATTGTACTTAAAGTATGTTAAAGTTGTGCAAAAAGCCTAAAAACTATGGAAAAGTGGGTTTTTGAGCTAAAATAATAAAAAAAGATGAAAAAGGATAATCCCACATTGAAAAGAGAAACATGAGGGCTCATTTCCCAATGCCATATAAGAAAGGCATGGGAGGCATTGTAGAGGAGACCAAAGGAAGAGTAAAGACATGCTGAAGAGATTCTGAAGGAAGAGTAAAGATATGTTGAAGAGATTCTGAAGGAGGAGAAGGAGCTCAAATTCTTCAAAAGCAAGGGTGAAGAAAGGGAAGCTCATGACAACGGAAGAGGGATTCACACCAAGATCATTGGTAAGGATGTACTTCTTCTTAGTTTTAATATGAATGGATTCAAGTTTCTACCTTCTAAGAGTTTGAATTTGGCTTATCATGCATAAATTTAATTCTTAAATGAATCTAGATCTTAATGAGTTTTGATTAATGAATATAGATCTTTGTAAACTTGTGATAATCTTTTCATGTTGCTGACATAGGAACTCACCATTCCTTAGTAAGATAGATTGATATGTTGCATATCTAACTCCCTACGTGCAAACAACTTAATCTATTATCAGATTGGCAACCATATGGCTTGAAATTTCTTGAAATTTCTTAATTTTTGGTGATCTCCATCCTTTATATCTACTCACTTGGAGCTTAAAGATCCATCCAAGAACCTTTGATGCAGGTGTAGAAGCCCCAAACCGGCCTAAATCCACCTTCCAACTCCAAAAATCCTTCAAAATTGAGCCCGGATCTCGATTTTTCTTTCTTTTGAAGGTTGTCGCACCCGGCCTGGGTCCACAGAGTGACGTCTCACCCTATACACTAGAAAAGTGTGACAGTGTCTCACTTTACCTGTGTACAACCTGCGACAACCCCCTGTTTTCGCTCTGTTATGTTCTAGACTTTGTGTCGGCCGAGTTTTTTAAGTTTTTGGATGGATGTTATTCATCATTGTCTTGATTTTTGTGATCTTTTCTTTATGGATGGGATTAGGAACCTCTTATATTAGAGTTTAAACCTCATTCAGGTCCTCCTTTGCTTAAGATTTGGAATATTTTTAAAGAACTTTAAAGCTTTCTTGTTTCAAATTGAAAAAAAATGCTAGAACTAGCTTTGAGATTTCATTGTTTTAGGGCAACATTTAGGCTTTATTTTTGTACTTGTAGACCTGAATATTGATTCAAGTCATGTTAAGATCATGTTACTACTAATTAAGAAATATTTGGGAGGGTTTGGATTGAGATTTTCATATTTGGGATTTCCTTCCAGAAACCTTTAAAAATGGCTTAAATTAATATTTCTTTCATTTTTTCTTACAATGGGTGGTAGATCCATTTGCTCAAGGTCATATTTTGCTTATAGATCCCTGATTGGATAGGATTAGGACTGATATTTACAAGAATTTTGGTTCATTTCATAGCTTGCAAATAGTGAAAAGTAAAAAAAACATAAATATTTGTTTGAAGAACCTTAAGGCCCTTTAATTTTTGACTCTCATGCACTTGATTATATGAAATTTGGAACCAAATCTCATTTATTCCATTTTGAAATATAACTTTAACATATTTGGAAGAACCATGCACATTTAGAAGAACCGTACACATTTGAAAGAACCTTCAACACATTTGCATTTGAAGAATACCTTGAACATCACATATTGAGATAATTTGAGAGTACTTTATTTCCATAAAATAGAATTAAACTTTAATTAGTTGCATTTTGTTTTGGAGTTAGAATATTTTCATGATTTTCATGCACAATTAGAGAGAGTTGCACCTTTAAGTTCAGTTTTCTTGAGATTTATTGTGTATGAGGCATCGTATCCTCTTCATTCACATCTTATGATGACCTTGTGAATGAGAAAGTGTATCTCGCTTGTAATAGTTTAGGAGTTTACTTTTCAAAGCATCTTATTTCGAGCCATCGTATCCTCTTCACTCGCATCTTATGATGATATCGTGAATGAGAAAGTGGATCTCACTTGTAATAGAGTAGATTTATTTTTTACATACAATTTTCTGAGCCACCGTATCCTCTTCACTTGGGCCTTATGGCGATCTTGTGAATGAGAAAGTGGATCTCATGTGTAACAGTTTAGGATTTAATTCAAAAGCATTCCAAAGGGCTCTGCGTATCCTCTTCACTTGGGCCTTTTGGCGATCTTGTGAATGAAAAACAGGGATCCCCCGTGTAATAGAATTAGATTCGTGTTTACTTGAGATATCTGTTTGGGTTACATTGGTCTTTACACATTAATTATCATCCATATTTCAGAAAAAACTGTGCATGAACATACAACATCTACTAGAAATTTTGCATGCCTGAAAGAAACTCACGAACCTCTCACTCTTCCTTAATTTAGAATATTCATCGAATTGGAAGGTACAGTAGTGAGCATTTTGCATTGTTTGGTTCATTTTTTAGTTTTCAAGTCAAAACACCATCAGTTTCATTTCCCCTCCTGAAACTAAGAAAACTACACTTAAAATTGGCCCTTAATCTAAAATTGACAAACTTTTGATTTTCATATCACCAACAAGATTAGGTTAGTGCCCTGGATTAGGTTTGGAGAGTTAACACTCCTGGGCTGCAAAAATTTGAAACTAGCATTGATTAAAGAGAGTAAATCTCTTACTAGCAAAAAAAACTTGTCAGGAAAGCGCTTATAAAACATGTGTCAAGCACGAGGTCAATCTGGATAAGTAAGGGTGGTTCCCCCTTATTGCTTATTTAGTGGGACATGAGCTTATCGAAGGGATTCTATGTTTAGTGACAAGTCCTCGGGGTGACATCACTGTTTCTTGACTTACAACTGTCCGCCCGACCGTCGATTGTGAAGTGGTAACTTTAATGGCTATTCTTAGGATATCACTAGGCTATTGTGAGTGGGACACACTTGCAATATCTGAGACAGACTTTGGAACTTTTATTCCTTGGGAGGGTGAGTGGTTAGGAACCAACACTTGTACCCCTGGCGATTAAAGTTTATTGTAACTGTTTCTCACACCTTCGCTCCTAACAATTGTATGAGGACATGAAATCCCTCAGCAGCTACTAGTTTCGGAAGGCCCTACAATCCATCTTTTCACTGACCTTCGGTTCTTTGGAAAAATAAGTTTGCTTGCTTGAAATCTCTAGGGATTTTTTACTGTGTGGACACTTTCTAGAAATCCATAGGATTGTTTGATTCTATTTGCAAAAATATTTTCAAATACATCTTTTTATCAAAATTCTTCAAAGTGGCTACTCTCTCGACCCGCTAGTCACGGCGGCAGTGAGGTGAGTCACTAGAAATTGAAGGCCCCGCTACATTGCGGAGACGACTACAAAATACAAGACACTTTGACTTTGAAACCAACACACTTCTAACTTCAATAATCAAAAGTAGAGCAGAGACACATCAAACAAATACTACAACATCACCTACCCAGGAAAACATAGAAATTGTTGATCCTCTTGCTCCAATTTCAATTGAAACATTAGAAGACAACACTACAAATCCCGTAAATCCACCTCTGACAAATATTTTAGACCCAATGGTACTCCACATCAGTGAACCTTTGAGAACCATCAATCCTCTTGTGGCACACTTGGTACATATGCTAAATTCAACATCTAATCCCATGGCTTCATCAGGAGCACAAGGGACCACATCAGCACCATCTCAAACAAGTGTTGGAGGTAGCAATACTCCCAACATCCCTATGGATTCATCGGGAGCACAAGGGACCACATCATCACAACCTCAAACGGTTGCTGGAGGTAGTAATACTTCCAATTTGACCTCTACCACAACTCCACTAGTTAGTTTACTTTATTCTACCATAAGATCAACTAGCACTTCAGTGCCAGTTGGTACAGTTTCGGGTCCCAATCCCGGAAGTACATCCACTTTGCCTGCAAGAATCCCTACTGGAGGGTCTGCCTTACCAAATGTTGGGCCTAGATTGAGACAAAAGTTTTGGAAACACCTTTTTGAGATAAGCAGGGAAAGCTGAGCTGAGCGCATCTCAGAAATACAATTTTGGCTAAGCATTGAGGATGCTGCGAAGTTGCGTGCATCATCGGACTTTTGACCAGGCTGCGGAATTGTGCGCAAAATCAAAGTTTTCGCCATGATGCGAAGACCAGTACTGCGCAGAAGCAGTGCTGTGGAGTTGGGAGGCCACGTGGAGCCAGCAAAGCGGAATGCTGGACAAGTATTAGGTGCAGGTACCGGCTGGACCGGTAGCAGCCATTTTTGGAAAGATATTCCAGGATTGCTGAGCGGCGGACATAAGCAAATCAGGAAGGCGGCCACGTGTGGGTTGTTAAGGAAAGCGACATTTGGCACGCTTAGAACGTAAAATGGTTAGAGAGAAATGGTTCGGAAGAAGCAGCCTGTAGGCACGCGTGTGATAGGAAGGCCAATAGAGACAGGATGAGGACGTAAAGATCCACCATGATCAAGCAGACGCTACCAGTAGCCAGCAAGCCGGTTTGGAAAACTGGCGCAGTTTTGGAAACCCTTAGGGTTTTGGGTTTTAGGTCTTCGACATTGTATAGACATGACCTTCGGGCATGATCTATTAAAGAAGACAATTTTGTATGGAATGGGGTTGCTCTATTTTTGAGGCTAGATGCTAGTTGCTAGAGTAATCATGATATAACTCTTTGTATTGAGAAATTTCTCTGAGCTAAGAATATTGTAAAGGTCTTGTAGCTGTGTGCGCAGAGACCTAGCTAAGAGAAAGGAGAGTTTGCAGCTGAGTGCGTATACTAAGAACGGTTGCCCCATCCCTTTTGAAAGAAATATATTACCAACCGTTCTTGTGGACGTAGCTTTCCATCCAGTGAAGTGAACCATGTTAAATCCTGTGTTATGCGATTATGTTTTATGAATGAATGACTGTCTGTATTGTTTGTAGAGTGAACGTTTGAAGGTTTCCTTGCATGCTGTAATAGGAGAACTTTGATATGCATTTAACAATAGGAGAAGTTTGGGAATGATATGCTAGGTTCCACGAGAATAGATGAATGGTGAACATTTCAATTATATGTTAAGATCATGAATCAGTCATTTAGGTTTAATACTTTCTTAAACACAGTGAAGGAACATAGCATGGTTAGTCACATCTATCATTTCAGATTCACATTGTAATAATCTAAGTCCTTGAATGAATGCTAGAAAGATAACTAGTAAGGGCCTGAATGGATGGATGGGTGATATTCATCTCAGTGCCTTAACCTTTTCGAGATCTTCCAAGTAGAGGATAAGTGTGGTTGATTCACAGTTTCAATAGAATATTTGTAGTAGCGAGAATCCCTTAGTGAGGCCCGCAGTGTTTCCATCACCGCACCGTAGTCGCTCGCAGTGTAGATCCTGTTGCGTACCACATCGCCGCATCGCTTTGACCTGCAGGGCACTCCTTCTGTCCTGTGCTGCGCAGCTTGTTCATATAAACAACTCATCATTTACTGTGGAAACCTGATTCCACAGTACCCCATAAGATACACCTCGGGTGAGACCTCAGCCTGCTCATAGGTTGTTTCTAAAAGGGCCGGTGTGAAGGGGTTTTGTTGGTCAAAAGGGAGAACCGCAAAGAACCTGGGTCTAATTGGAAACCTCTGGGTCAGTTTAAGCCAACAAATGGTTCCGTTGCCATGCTAGAATCCATGATGAGTTGCAATCACGATGTGTGAAGAAGAATATCTGTTCCTCGAAGGATCTGACTATTGGCATCCTAAAAAGACGAAAATCCAGGATTGGTGGGATAAAACCATAAGAGACTTTAAAAGACAAGAGAACAGACATCCGCGTCTAAGAGACACACAGTGGTCGGATAGATATCTATTGGACGACATTCATGAGATTTTTGGGCATCGTTTCCAAATGAACTGCATGCGTGGATCTTGTGGCTCGCAGAGAAGAAAACTTGTTTCCAGGGAGGAGTACCCACGGAGTGGAATCCTGAGCTCACAACACAGCTCAAAGCATTAGACAGACCGTTGTCACACACAGTCGATTATTGGGTCGATCATATGCTAGAAGGATTTGTAACAGAATTTGCTGTAGACACACTCAAATCCTATAGCCAAGCAGAAGCAAACTTTTTCGGAGGATTCCAAGGTAAGTTTCTTAACAATACCAGTCTATACATTAAGATACTGTTAGCTGAGAAAGGTGTTCTAAGAATGCAGTAATTTTGTCAAGTTTGTCATGGTAAACAGTATATATAGTGATTATGACAAAGAAACCCACAATCTTAGAAGTGGAAAGAGATATAAATTTAATAATAATCCTATTGGTCCTAAAATTCATATAGATACTGAGATCCCTTGTGACCTTGATAACGAAATTGCACAACCATTTACCCCTGAGAATCTACCGGCTGCACAAACCGCACCACTCTTATCGCAGAACCCACCCACTACGCATCCCACCCCGTAGATTAGTCAGCCTAGTCCGTCCCTCCCGATAGTCCCATTTGTGTTCATTGCACAGATCCCTTTATAGCAGCTGCGCACTAACCAGAGTGCCCCACAAACTAACCCGACAATGGCAAACACGGATATGAAACTTCCAATATTCAAAGGAATTGGCCTAGAAGACCCTGACCAACATTGGTTCCTTTGTGAAGCCGTATGGAGTGTAAGACAAATCCAGGAAGATGCTGTGAAGCAAGCACAGCTCATCACCACCTTTAGAGACAGAGCTTTACACTGGTTTATGAAATATTCTTAGATACAACCCAAAACCCTCGCAGAAATTAAAGCTGCGCTGGTGGCTGAGTTCAAGAAACCAAAGTCTGAATCTCAGTGTATAATTGAATTAAAGGAAATAAAGCAGAGACCAACTGAAACGGTCTGGGAATTTGATCAAAAGTTTAAGACCTTGCTAGACCAAGTAAGTTTTGTTATACTGCCAGAATAGCATAAAGAATGGTTCATTGCTGCGCTGTTACCCCATATCAGATTACCATTGATGCAATAGAAGGTTCTATCACAGGCAGAGGCCTTGGAAATCGCAATGAAGCTGGAAGCTTCACCGATTGGTGATACTAGTTCAGGGATGTCTTGGATCCAGAACTAGCTGACCACCTTGACACTTGAACTACAAAGTATGAAAAATGGTAAAGAACAAAGATATGAACCTAGACAGGAGGTCTGGAATACAAGTTGTAAAGGAGAAGGTCATGACCGCAAGCATTGCCCTCTATTCCGCGACAATCTTAACAGTGGTGCTCCTAACCCATTAAATCAGAATTAGGCCCCATGGTGTGAAATTTACAGAACCACAGGACATAGACCTGAAGACTGTTACTTCATCCAGAAATATGTGAAAACTCCTAAGAATTTATACTGCAATTTCTGTAAATCAGTTGGACATGACGAATCCAACTACCGCGCATATGAATTAATGAATGAAAGAAAACGAGATATGGATGCAATGAGAGGCACTGGCGTATACCGCGTACAGGAAGAAAATCAGCCTAAGCAAGATAACACACAATATGACCAAGGAGTATACAGAGGCCGTGGTGGTGGATACCACGATAGAGGAAGAAATGCTGGTTCGACGCAGGGAAGAGGCCGCGACCAAGTCATTTGTATAATTGTGGCCAACCCGGTCATGTATCGAGAGATTGTGTTAACCCATGCACCATGTGCAATTATTGTAAATCATTTGAGCATGTTATTGAAGATTTCCCAATATTAGAGGTGGAAATGCAGAAGAGAAGACAAATAGAGGCTTCGAATCCAAATGTCCAGTGGATCGCAGTAGAAAATAGACCAGTGGATCTGAGCATCAATGTGGTCAAGTGTAGTGGCACCGAGACAGGCCGCGACAAAGGAGTGGAAGCTTCAACATCAGGGGAGGCACATATGAAGAAGGATCCCCTTGAAACAATATGGATAAGGAAAGATCCAGGAAAAGCACCCCCTCTTAACTTGCAGAAGAACAAGGAGATCTTCATTGATGCGCTGGATACCTTTAGAGAACCAGTAGATAAGTCATCAAGGATCCCGCTGCGCAGTGAAACACCGCATGTTGAAGACATGCTGGCTCCTTATGATAAAACAAGCACTGCGACAGATGTCCGTACTTCTGTTGCGCAGTACTTCCCCTGGAGTATCTCTTACATAGTTCCACAATCTTCCCAAAAGGTTCTTTGGAGATGTCTCCCCTTCCTAGCAGATTTAACATTTCTAAACAATCATCCTTGATCCCACGAAGCAAGATTATCTTGAGCACATCCAGCCCCATGTTCGTCTGCCCAGCTCTTTGCACATTGTACAACATCGTTTCTACAAAATCCTCCAGACTTTCGTCCTCCTTCTGCACCATTTTGAATAATTCATCTCTTTTCTCCAGGAACACTTGTTTCATCTTATCCCAATTAGCAACGGTTCCTCCCCCAAGGCTCATGAACCATCGTAATGCATTGTCCATCAGGGTGGCGGGAAAAAGTTTTAGCTTTTGGGCATCGGTGACATAATCATAGCTGCGACAGAGGATATCGAATTCAAAAAGGAATTCGTCTGGATCTTCTGCTGCCCTTCCATGGAAGCGAGGCAACACCGATGGTGATATGTTCTTCATAGGGGCTGTCCCTTCTGGCTGCTGAATCGGGAATTGTAATGTAGTTGTCGTTCCTTCTGGCAGGGAGTAATTTTCATGATGATAGTTTTCCACCATTGCCTCTTCCTCGTCGGTCTCGTGTCTGTTACTCATCTTCTCTTCTGTTTCCTCTTCTTCGTTCGTTCCTGCGTTCTTTTCCTTGTTTGTAATAGCTGCGTCTTCCTCAGTTGTAACAGGTGCGTCTTCCTCAGTCGTAGCAGTAGGTCCAGTTGTAACAGCTGTGTCCTCCTCGGCAGGGATATACAAGAGAGTCACGGCTGCTTGTGTATTCTCCACCGTGGATGTTGGTGCCCCAGGATCAGCAGGGTTTCTTCTGATAGGAGTTTCTTGATGACGAGCCCTGGTGGATGAATCAGTTCTGTCAACAAGATTGTCGATGAATGTCCTTCTTCCCAATGGTGGTCCTCGACCATGACCTGAACCACCTGCACTGTTAGCATTTTGTGGGGTTTTGGGAGTTGGGAGGTGATCGCGTTTTATCCTCCTCGTATTCATGCGAACCAAATCATTTCAGCAATGAAAAGACTGACTAGAAACAATTACCAGATGCAACTAATGATTAGTGTTTAATTTTTATCCCTCCTCGGCAACGGTGCCAAAATTGGCCCCTTTTAATCATCCTTGATCACCTTTTCTTTCCCTGTCCTACACCATTTAGCATGCTAATCAGACCTGTTGTCCTCACTTTATTCCCCCAAGCTGCCAAGGTATGAATGATCATTGCTTTATCTTATGAATGCTTATGATTGTGATAATTAAGGCTGTGTATCTCTCAATTGTGCTAACATGTTTTGATTTATGAAGGTAGTTTGAGATAAGTGGACTGCAGGAAGGTGGGGCTAAACGAGTCTTGAAAGGAGGGATGCTTGCTGCTTAAAGGGATCCTCAAGGTTCCAATAATCAATTAATGCACATGGTTCTAATGCAACATTCTAGACAGAGCTGTGACAAGGTAGCTGTAACAGAATGCGCCATAATTGGAGATCTTTTAGTTGTTTGCTGCTCGAGTTAATTGTGATCTGGAAAGATCGCCACTCCTGGGCCAATCAACAGCTTTCTCATATTTTTCTATGTCCTTACTATGCCATGTTTGTAACAGCTTGTATCATTTAGGGCATCTGAAGATCAGAGATATTCATGGATGCCCGTTAATAGGATTGGATGTTATGATCTGCATGTATAAATATGGGGAGCTGCCTCGACCCAGGGGGTTGAACAATGCAGAATTCATTCATTGTATTAGCAGTGAGATCAATTTGTGTAATCTTCCTTTCGTTAATACAAAGAGTTGCCTTTGAGTTAAAAGAAGCTTTACGTTGTTCAGCCAACATCTCTGTGTGAAGGCTGGGCCCGTCTTCCACAGAGATTGCTGAGTTAAAATAGGATTTCGAATTTGTTGTTGTGTGATGTTTTGTTCATGATATTTCTCTTGTACGCAGCAGTAGTAAGTGGTGTGGATTTCCAGTATAATTAAGATTATATTTCTTTGAAATTGGCAAGTAATACAGAGTGACAGTCGACTGAGTAAGAAACTTTGTGCAATTCGTGTGACAGTTGTACATAGCCTTGTTCATCTTGCAGTTAAGTTGTGATCCCATGAGCCCTTGCAATTTATCTTTCCTGTTATGATTGTTGATTTTCATTCCTGTAATTCAATTTCTTAGAGCAGCTGAACTCAATCCTTTGCAATTGAATTTCTAGATTAATATTCAGTTTATGCTTATGGTTTTCAAGAGTGATCAGATTGAAGAAGTGAGTTACTTGTTCTAGGATGTGAATAGGATTTCTTTTTATCTGCAATTGTCTTTGGATATTATTTTACTTCTTGTTGATGCATGGTAGAAAGGAATTGAAATTATAGTATTTAGAAAGCAACTGGGATTACACAGATCTTTGGGATGGACATAGTTGTTAGAGGATAAAAGTATTCAATTGTAGTGATTTGGTGTTTAAGCATAGACTGTACATCTATCCTTTGAAATAAAAGACTTTCTCGGGTTGACAATAAATCTCATCTGCTCTGTATGTTAGAATAATCTATCTGCATATAGGGTGCTCGAAAAAGGAGATCTTCATTGATGCACTGGATACCTTTAGAGAACCAGCAGATAAGTCATCAAGGATCCTGCTGCGCAGTGAAACACCACATGTTGAAGACATGTCGGCTCCTTATGATAAAACAAGCACTGCGACAGATGTCCGTACTTCTGTTGCGCAGTTCTTACGAAGCTGCATGAAGTTACTAAAAAGTGAGAAATCCATAGTAGAGCTCCAGAAGCTCATCAGCCAGTATGAACCTCAGATTGCAACATAGACTCCAGATAGCGCTATACATCATATAAGGAAGCACAAAAGAACAGGCCGAGAGATGAGGCTCACTGCACAGATAGGAGATTTTGAAATGGATGAAGTCATCCTTGATATGGGATTAGAAGTGAAAGTCTTGACTAAGCAGACATGGCAGCAGATGGGTCGACCAAAGTTGCTCTGGTCACCTATCTAGTTAAGAATGGCTAATCAAGAGAAGGTCATACCTTTTGGCCGCTTAGATAATGTAGTAGTTGACATCGATGGAGTACAGAGTCATGCAGACTTTGAAGTTATTGAAATTGTGGATGTTAGTCAACCTTTTCCAGCAATATTGGGAATTGATTGGGCTATGGATAACTTGGCTATCATAAAATTGAAGACAAAGAAGATAATATTTGAAGGGAAGCACCTTAGGGTCATCGCACCATTGGATCCTAAACATGGTGACAGATACAGTGAGCCGATTCAGGAGGAATCCCAAGCTCAAGATTTAGACCGACTATACCAGCTGGCTGCGAACAAGGAAGACTACATTAATCCTACTGCGGATGGTACACTCAGTTGGCGATGTGACACTTCTTGTACCTCTGACTCAGATACAGGATTGGAGAATTGGCAAAGCCGCATGCATGAAGTATCAGCAAGAAGATGTGTGCAGGTTACGAAATCACTGCGCTGGATCAGAAAAGAGGTGAGTCCTATTCTCACATATGATGGTTCTGCTAATGTTTACAGTTTCATAAGGGAATATACTGCAGTTATACCAGATGAGCATAGACTACTAGATTTAGATATAGCATTGCGTGATACACCTGCCAGATGGTGGAATGCACATAAGAAGACATTGACCACTTGGGATTAATGCAGAACTAAGATGCAGATCCAGTTCGCCGAAAGGGTTACTTTACCCTTCGAAAAGTATAATGGAAAAACAGACACTAGTCAGCATATTGAAGTTTGTTCAAAGGCATGGGTGGGAAGACCACCTACAGAATGGGTACATTTATTTGTACATACATTGGATGCGGGTATCCCAAAAAAATGGTACCTAGACCTGGAGTTGCGCAGCGAACTCACTGATTGGAAGCTGCTCACTGCGAACTTCCAAAAGGACTTCCATTTTGAAGATGAGAATCCATTAATCCATGAAGGATTATAGCTAATCAAGAAGCGCATATTCTAGGACGACTGTCCTCATCAAAACATAACATTGCAGGAATCTTTTGGGACAGACTGCGTTCCTACACACTTACAATCGGAATGGAAGGAACATGAAGAGCACTTTATCGAGTGTTACAACTTAGCTGAACATACCAATGATACAAATGAAGACGATGAGGAGGACCCGCGCAACATAGATATACCAGAGTCGGAAGGGGCGCGCGAGGTAGAAGGACCTCCGTTGGAAATCCTAGATATGACTGGACTAGTAAAAACACAAAAAGTGAACATTGGCATAGACAAAGAGCGGAAGTTCGCATCAATAGGATATTATTGGGATGATCAGACTATTGCACAGATCACAGATACCTTACATGAGTATCAGGAACTGTTTCCGACAAAATTTAGAGAGATGAAAGGAATTTGGGAGACCTAGGGGTCATGAAAATACCATTAAAGCCAGGTGCTTGTTATACCTCCATATTTCACAGTGTCACATCTTCACCATAAAAATAGTTGATGACACTTCCCCTACTGTTTAAAACACCCAGAAGAGAAGTATGATGAATGATCCTTGAAGACAAACCTGTTCTATCAAGAATCAACCCACCTGAGACTTCATATACCTACACTACTGTGCCTTGCTCAGCATTGAGGGAGCGGTAGTCCCCACTACCCCTATGCCACACGGTACTACCGTGCTATGCTTAGTTGAAGGGGAACGATACTCCTTTTTTAGCCTTTTTTCCATAGCTTGTGGGATCTTGATTTTCGAGAGATTTTTGAGGATTGGTATCCCTGATTTGATCCTAACTCACTTTCTCAGATTAGTGGGCTTGATCCACTAAACACTCCCAAGATCCATCCTTCTCTCTTGTTGGTTAACCCTACTACACACTATAAGAGAGAAGCCTTCCATGAGCAAAGGGAAGGACTCTTGGAGACATCAAACTTATGATCTTGAATCTTTGTGGAGATAGCTAGAGGAGAAAGCACTTGGAGCTGGGAGTTGGCTTGGATATCAAGCAACCATTGTAAGTGACTTCAAGTTGGTAATAAAACATAACTTGTCTTGTTTCCCAAATCATGTGTGTTGATTTTGTTTCAATCATATGATTTGTATCTGTTATAGATTTAGATCCTAACTCATATTTCAAGTTGCTAGAGAATCGTATATGCTTGTATCTTGGTTCTATTTTGACAGGTTCATTCGCGAGGACTTGGAGATTGAAGCGACCATTAGGATGAGCATTTGAATCAAAGGTCAGTTAGATCTCTTCCATTTCTTTCAGCAATATAGTCTTGAGATGTTTATTTAGATCTAGTAATTCAAGGTAGCATTTGTTATCTTTTTGTCTTAGTTTAGAGTCAGTTAAAGTCTACTTTAACCTAAGAGAGTTTCTACCTATCCATAGGGAGAAATTTCTACAACAAAAAATGGCGACTCCGCTGGTTTGAACCCCATTTGATTGATTTATCTCACTTTCAGTCATTTTTTATTGTGATTCTTCTTTCTCTTCAAACCAGTACTGAATTTTGGTCTCTTTGACCTTTATTCACCCCTCCTCTCTACATATTTCCTCCCTCAGTGATCAGTGAGTCCTCTGGGTCTGCAGCAAACCTGAAAATTCAATCTCCCTTTCAAAAGTTGCATTTTTTCGTTCTTTGCAACAGTACCATGCCCCCATTACTGTCTACAGTGTGGTAGTACCACGTACCCAGAACTCTTACCAGAGCGGTAGTGTACCAGTACCGCGCTCTAGCCTGTTTCTGCCATGCGGTAGTGTCTATATTTTTTCAATTTTTCTTGCCTGTTTGGTTTCCTGAGTCACTTTTGATTTTCTCTGCTTTAGTTTGGTGTTTTCTGTTGCTTATTACTATCCTGTTCATTGCACATTCTTTGTGGTTTGTTTATTTCTCTTGTGAGCTTGATTATTTTATGAGTTAGTGGCATTATTTGCACATTGGGTCACCCCTTCAGTCTGATTGCATTGGCTTGATCTTCCCATCACAACCAAACTGTTACGACTATAATCACATTACAGGATTGTGTATTTTCATAATCACATTGTTTCCATTTTTGTTATTCAAACTTATATTGAAAATTATCATTGGAGAACATTTGTGTTGTTTGGATTGAAATGATCTAGCAGTATTATCATGCATTAGGAAGTGAACCATTCATTTTCCACATAAATTCTCATTTTTTGGAGCATTCTAGTTGTAGATTAGTGAATTTGAAAGAAGTGTTTATTTCAGTTTGGATTTACTTAGAAAAAGAAAACAATTTTTTTTTTGTTCTGAAGTGGTTTTCCATTGATTGTGAAAACGTTTCATGCATTTATGATCGAAGAACTCTCTCCCTTCCATAGCTAGTTTTCATCGAATACAAGGCTTATTTCGATTCATTCTCATTTGCATGGTTTGGGTCGTCACAACACCACCAATTTTCACGTCCATTTACCTGATTGAATAATACAACCACTAAAATTAATCTTCTTAACTAAACCAACATTAACCTCACTCGAGGAAATAAAAGAATTTGGTAGTTAGGTAGGACACTGGGGATAGGTATCAAAATAATTCCGCCTTGTCATTATCATCTGAGACATAGTTGTTGTCCTCTATGGAACTAAAATCCTCCAGTATTTATTGACACGGTCATAGACCAGTTTGTGGAGGGGCCTCCTGACTGTTTTTAACTTTCAGGGGTTAAACCGCCATGAGATTGAGAACCGGATGGACTCTGTGGAATGTTGCACTCCACTTAGCCCTAAGGAAACATCGATCATTGTCTTCCTTGTATTCATAGTAATGCAAGGGTGATAAGGCAGAAGCGCCGAAAACCTTTTCCAACGTGTCATGAACGAGGTAGCTTAGTGACTTTTCTACTAGGGCTCTTTTACCCAAGATCCCTTTCGGTAGAGGGATATCCTTCTCATATTGGTCTCTCACGTTGTATTGTTCGACTTGGATTTCATCACCTTGCGAAGGATACAACTTGTTGAGGTCTCCAGCTCTTAGTTAGGAGTTTGCTTGTTATCTCATCTTTATTGAGGGTCATTTTTTCTTTTTAGTGACTGCTTGTTGGCATTCTGGCCATTGTTTTTCTCAGCTTGCTTACTGGGACATCGGTCTCAGTATAGATTTTAGAGCTTGCTTTTTTGGCCTGTGAGCCTTGCTTTTTCTAGCTCCTCTTTTGCACACTCAGTTGCATTAGATTTTTCTGAGTTCTTTGTTACGAGACTGCCCCTGGATTTTATATTCTTGCCATTATGTTAGAACCACCACGGAGATCATGAAGAGTACAGGGAAAAATCCCTCCACCACCACCACCACCACAGACCTCCGGTCCACCTGTATCACGTATTCCCGTCCCTCCTGGCCGTGGTGTCGGTCGAGGGAACATTCCACCGCCGATACGCACTACATCTTCAGTTCCGCCTGTCACTGTTACTCACAGCACGGTCTCAGAACCTCTTGCAGTTTCTGCAACCACTAGTACGTCTGAGACTCTCACTGTCACTTCACCCACTGTTATTCCATATATATCTGCCACTGTGGACAACATTATAGTGGCTGAATCTAGTACATCCCAAGATACTAGACCGGAGGCCATCCTCCTCCCTGATGTCAACACTTCCCTTCCACCAGAAACTTTCTACAATGACACGGAAGGATATGTTGGCACCATCGAAGGATCCAACCAGGATACATCTGGATTGATTCCAGTCCCGGGAAGGTACGTCGAAGTTATCAAAGAAACCCAATTTCCTGATACACCTTTTGAACCTGATTATGGCTTTATCACTTCCTAGGCGGAGCCTCCGCCTGTTACCACCGCGCCACCCAGTGTTCATCCACAGGAAACTGGTTCTTCCAGCAACATACCTCGTACCGTATCTCTCCCCAACCTCCCTTTGGGACATGAGATCATGGCCTCCATTCAGTCTAGTATGGTTAGTCTAGCTAATTCCTCATTAGCATCGGCCCAGTTTAAACGTGATATAGAGCAAAGGCTCTAGATATCCCCCTATTACTCGTCCTCTCGACTATCGGGATCCCAACGTTCCGTCTAGCACAGAGTTTCATCACTCCTATGCAGACGGTTCCGGACCTTCAGACTGTTAGGAACCCATGTCTTTACTTTGTTAGTATGTTGTTATTGGACGCATATGCTTTGTAAGTCGTCCCGTAGTATTTGTTGATCAATAGTTTGTGTTATTGTTGTTGGCGCATATGCTTTGTAAGTCGCCCGTAGTATTGTTGATCCATAGTTTGTAACGGCCCATGGTTTCGACCCATAGTATTGGCGCCTAGAATTAGTATATAAGTGTGTGTTGAGACCTATGAAGGCACCGTGAAGTTATTTGTATTGAGCTTGCTCAAAGGAGGTTGCCCCCTCGAAGTGGCCCGTGATCAATATAAAGTGATTCTGAGTTCTGTCATTTCTGCTATTTCGCATATTTTCATTAAGTGATTGTTGCAGGTGCCTCACATCTGGTATCAGAGCACTTTCTTAGGCTCGCTGGGTGAAATTTCTGCCAAATTTTTTTTTCGCATCTGTTGCAGGTTAGGATTTGGGAATAATCCCTATCCGCTTAACTGTGGGAAGTACTTGGGCAGAAGCCCTAAAACTCATTGTGAGGAGTACCACAGGAACCCCGAAGTAGCTGGCCCATTGAGAGGACCTGCCAGCGAAAAGGGCAACGACCCCTTCCTGATTGACTAGTTCCCATCCGTGAGGTAAACCAAGAGTTGTCGTTTGTGGCAAAGTGGTTATCAGTTTTACCTGAGCCGTGGAGTGAGGGGTACTGCCCCAATACGCAAGCCGTCAGACAGCATTGGTGGCCGAGTGAAAACCCTGAACTGTTAGGAAGCCGCACATACCTGGGGTCCATATCTACTTTCAGTTGAACTATTGTCGATCACTGCTGCGCCGTTTCAGATCCATTTTGCAAGCCGTTCCAGATCCAGCCGGTCGGCGTTGTTCCAGATTCCTTTTGAGCCGTAGCCGCTCCAGTCTGTAAAAAAAAAAAAAAAGAAAAAAAAAAGCACAGAGCCGTAGCCGCTCCAGTCTGGAAAAAAAAAAAAAAAAAAAAAAAAAAAAAAAAAAAAAAAAAAAAAAAAAAAAAAAAAAAAAAAAAACAGTTTTTTCTCCATATCTCCCTTGTTTTACCTCTGTTTCCCTTGAAATTTTCAGGGAACCCCTGTCATTCCATTCTGCATATTTCATCCCTGAGGACCCTATCCTCAGTTCCCCTTCCTACAGCCTGAAATCCCACATTTGTCTATTTTTAGGGTTTGCCATAACTTCCTCAGATTTCACCCAATCACCCTCAAATTTTACCACAGCGTTCATTTCTGAATTCTGCTTCTTTGTTCCCCTCTGCCCAATTTTCCCATTCTTTCACCCCGCTTCTGAAATCCTCATTTTTGCCTCCCTGTCTATCCAACAGTGTCCAAAACCTAGTCAAACCCCAATTACCATTCTGATTTTTCCCAAATCCAAATTTTCCCTTACTGAAGTAGTTCCTGTTTTTGCTTTCCTACCCAATCAAAAAAAAAAAAAAAAAAAAAAAAAAATCCCGGTTATGGTTGTCACCCGTGCAGGAGCAAAAACCATGGAGGAAGCACTTGCAGCCATCCAAGCCAAACTCCAGGACCTGGATGAAAAATTTCTCGTTCTCCATCTTGAACATTCAGCTATGAACAACAAACGGCAGTCTGAGTCTTCAGTAGACAATGGGTTCTCTTCTTCCAGCAATTTCCGTGGTCCGAAGCTTGATTTTCCTCGCTTCAATGGTACCGATCCAACTGGATGGATCTATCGTGCAGAACAGTATTTCAGTCTGCATAATACTTTTGATGTCAACAAAGTTCCGTTGGTATCCTTTCATTTGGAACAGGAAGCTCTTCAATGGTACCGTTGGTACATCAAGGCTCATTCAGAGCCCAACTGGCCAGACTTTTGTCAGCTCCTTTTGCAACGATTTGGTCCTAGTGCTTTTGATGACTTCACAGGAGCCCTCACTAAACTTCGCCAAACTGGCACTCTGAGAGAGTATCAAACTAAATTTGAGAATCTAGCCAACCACACCGAAGGATTGACTGATGAATTTTACCGGAGTTGTTTTATCAGTGGTCTAAAGGATGCCATTCGCTCTGAGGTCAAAATGTTCTGTCCCAACACAATGATGGAAGCACTCGGGTTGGCTAAGTTGGCAGAAGACAAGATTGCAGCCCAGCAACGCTCCAAGCCCACTTTTGTTCCCTTCAGAAATATGGGTTCTCAGCGACCACCTATACCGCAGGCTCCTCGACCGACTCCTATCAAGCGTTTGTCTGAAGCAGAGATACAAGCACGCAGAGAAAAGGGGCTTTGCTATAATTGTGATGAGAAATTCACTCGGGGACATCGATGTGTTCAGCAAAAGCTCTACCTCCTGGATGTGGAATCTCCGCCTACCTCTGAAATGGGTGATGAAGATCCAGAAACACTGGATGCTCCTGTCGACATTCAGGAACCGCCTATTGACCCTCCGTCTCAGGATGACCAGCCAGAGATATCTCTCCATGCTTTAGCTGGAATCACCACCCCCCAAACAATGCGGGTCAGGGGTTACTTCAAGAAGCTTCCTCTTACAATCCTCATTGATTCTGGTAGCACTCATAATTTCATTGACCCTCGGATCGCCAAACAAGCTGATTGTTTTATCCATTCTTGCTCCAACTTTGAAGTCATGATTGCCAATGGGGGCACCTTACCTTGAAAAGGGAAGTGTCGAAATGTGCGTATCTCTATGGGAGATTATATCCTGCGCTCTGACATGTTTGCCTTGCCTTTAGGCGGATGTGATGTGGTTTTGGGCGCTCAATGGCTACGCACACTCGGCCCTATCTTATGGGATTTTGCCGAACTTTGGATGCAGTTTTCCCTCAATGGACACAAACACACATTGACAGGATTACAACCAGGTTCTCTCAGCATCATCAGTTCACATCGCATGGAGAAACTCCTCAAGAAGAGTTCACATGGTGTCATCGCTCAGATCAGTTCCATCCAGATGCAACCATCCGCGGTCTCCACTACTCCTTTGGATCTACAACAAATTCTGAATCGATATACAGGTGTCTTTGCTGAACCAGTGGGATTACCACCTTCCAGGCCGGAAGACCATCGTATTCAGCTCCTTCCTGGCAGCGTTCCTCCCAACATCAGGCCCTATCGCTACCCATTTCACGAAAAAACAGAGATTGAAATGCTCGTGCGGGATTTATTGAAGCAAGGTATTATTCGCCCAAGCACTAGTTCCTTTTCTTCTCCAGTTATTCTTGTCCGCAAAAAAGATGGGTCATGGCGCCTCTGCATTGACTTCCGAGCACTTAATCACCTCACCATCAAGGATAAGTTTCCAATTCCGGTTGTTGATGAGCTTCTTGATGAGCTTCATGGGGCTCACTTTTTCTCCAAGTTGGATCTTCGTTCTGGGTATCATCAAATTCGGGTTCATGAGGAGGATATTCCTAAAACAGCTTTCCGCACACATGATGGCCATTATGAGTTTTTGGTCATGCCCTTTGGCCTCACTAATGCTCCTTCCACATTCCAGGCCTTAATGAATAAAATATTTCGACCCTACTTGCGGAAATTCATTCTGGTATTCTTTGATGATATCCTCATCTACAGTAAAACATGGGATGAACATCTCCAGCATCTGGATCTTGTCATGCAACTTTTCTCTGACCATCATCTCCATGCCAAGCAGTCTAAATGTGTTTCTGGACAAAAGGAAGTTGAGTATCTTGGGCACATTATCTCAGCACAAGGGGTTCGCGTGGATCCTGCCAAAATCGATGCCATGAACAATTGGCCACATCCTCAGACACTCAAGAGCCTTCTTGGTTTTTTGGGGTTGACTGGCTACTACCGCAAGTTTGTCAAAGATTATGGGAAGATTGCAGCTCCATTAACTTCCCTATTGAAAAAAGATGCTTTTACATGGACACCTGCTGCTCAGTGTGCATTTGACAAACTAAAACAAGCTATGTGTACTACACCTGTGCTAGCTATGCCTGATTTTTCCAAGCACTTCACTATTGAGAGTGATGCTTGCGGCAATGGACTTGGTGCTGTTCTCCTTCAAGATGAACACCCCATTGCATTCACCAGCAAAGCCCTTTCAGGTAAGAATTTAGCTGCCTCCACCTATGAGAAGGAAATGATGGCTATTTTGCATGCAGTACAGAAGTGGCGTCCATACTTATTAGGGAATCATTTCTGCATCAAGACTGATCACCAGAGTTTGAAATACTTCTTGGACCAGCGTGTCTCCTCCCCGGCACAACAGAAATGGGTTAGCAAACTCATGGGTTATGACTATGAGATCACTTACAAGAAGGGTAAAGACAACATTGTGGCAGATGCTCTTTCTCGTACATTTGATGCCCAAGGTTCTCTTTCAGCTATTTCTATGCCTGTTCCAAATTGGTTGCAATCTGTTCAACAGGGTTATGTCAATGACTCTTCCTTATCTCAGATCATCCAGCGCTTGACCAACAATCCTTCTGCGGTCCCACATTACTCTTGGGATGGTGCTTCTCTGCGATACAAGGGTCGTCTGGTGCTTCCCCAGAGCACAGATCTTCAACAGGCTGTCTTCTATGAACTCCATGCTTCTCCCTTAGCCGGGCACTCTGGGTTCCTTAAAACATATGAACGAGCACGGCGTAACTTCTTTTGGTAGGGCATGAAAAGGACAATTCAACAGATGGTGGCCGAATGTGATACCTGCCAGCGCAATAAGGGTGAAACAACACTCCTTCCAGGATTGCTTGAACCCTTGCCCATACCTACACAGATTTGGACAGATATTTCTATGGATTTCATCGAAGGGCTCCCTAAATCTGGCGGAAAGACAGTGATTCTCGTTGTGGTTGATCGTCTCTCCAAATATAGTCATTTTTGTGCTCTCAGCCATCCCTATACAGCCTCTTCCGTCGCTCAAATTTTTATGGACCAGATCTTTCATCTTCATGGCATCCCTTCTTCCATTGTCTCGGATCGTGATGCGACTTTCACTAGTTATTTTTGGACAGAACTATTTCGCCACACTGGCACCAAACTAAAGATGAGTTCAGGGTATCACCCACAAACAGATGGTCAGACTGAAATTGTTAATAAATGCTTGGAAACTTATCTTCGTTGCTTCGCCTCGGAACAACAACATCAGTGGGCAAAGTGGCTTCCTCTCGCTGAATGGTGGTACAATACCTCTTACCACACTGCCTCCAAAATGACCCCATATGAAGCAGTCTATGGTCAGGCACCTCCAGCTCTTCTTCCATACACCCCCACCAGTTCACCAGTTCAGGAAGTTGACAGGGTCCTTCGCAACCGAGATCAGATTCTTCGCATTTTGCGGGACAATCTTCACATGGCAAGGAATCGCATGAAGCAACAAGCTGATCAGCACCGTTCAGAGCGCACCTTTCAAGTCGGCGATATGGTTTTTCTTCGTCTTCAGCCGTACAAACAATCCTCCTTGAAACTCAAAGGACGTCATAAGCTCGCTCCAAAGTTCTATGGGCCATATCGGATTCTTCAGAAGATTGGGTCCGTCGCTTATAAATTGGAACTTCCTCCTTCTTCCCGCATTCATCCAGTCTTTCATGTCTCTTGTCTGAAGAAAGTTCTTGGCACCAACATCAGCGGCCAAACGATTTTACCCAAACTGGATAATGAAGGATCCATCCTTTTAGAGCCAGAGGCCATCCTCAATCGGTGCATGCGTCAGCTTCGCTCTCGCTCTATCACAGAGGTCTTAATTCAGTGGCACGGCATGCAACCAGAGGATGCTACATGGGAACCACTCCTTCAGATTCAACAACAATGTCCACATCTAAAGCTTTGAGGACAAAGCTTTTTTTCAAGGGGGAGGGGATGTTAGGAACCCATGTCTTTACTTTGTTAGTATGTTGTTATTGGATGCATATGCTTTGTAAGTCGTCCCGTAGTATTTGTTGATCAATAGTTTGTGTTATTGTTGTTGGCGCATATGCTTTGTAAGTCGCCCGTAGTATTGTTGATCCATAGTTTGTAACGGCCCATGGTTTCGACCCATAGTATTGGCGCCTAGAATTAGTATATAAGTGTGTGTTGAGACCTATGAAGGCACCATGAAGTTATTTGTATTGAGCTTGCTCAAAGGAGGTTGCCCCCTCGAAGTGGCCCGTGATCAATATAAAGTGATTCTGAGTTCTGTCATTTCTGCTATTTCGCATATTTTCATTAAGTGATTGTTGCAGGTGCCTCACACAGACGTTACTATACCTCTGTTCCCGCCGGACCCCAAAAACCTTTTGCAGTATACGAACCTGGACCCAGTCTTCGATAGTCTTCGATAGTCCTCCTATTGTTGAAGATGCTATGGATGACACCCCCGATGCCCCTTGGTTAAATTCCCCACATTTGCTGCCATCATCCATGTTTGGCACACATTCTATGAGGGATAACCCAGTTTTTTCTCCATCCCCGCCCGTCACATATGGAGGACCCCCTCCACAAATCGGCACCTTTGGTGCCGTTGGCCAATCGACATTATCTTACCTTGCTAATGTCAGAAGAACACCAAGTCATACCATTGGATCATCCATATTGACCAGAGGTTCACCTTCGGCCACTATCTACACTATCTCATGAGGTGGACAACCGACTGCCGCGATCCCCAATCCCAACAACCAAACCCCTCCTGGCGGGCCATCAACCCAGCCTACTAGAGGACAATCCTTTGTTGGAAACCCCGCTCCTAGTCACCAACCGCCTCCCATTGAGCCATCAACCCAACCTACTGAAGGCCAATCCTTTGTTGGGAACCCCATTCCTAGTCAATAACCTCCTCCTATAGGGCCATCCAACCCATCTGCTGGAGGGCAACCCATCGACACCATCCAACAACCCTCCCAACCAGCATCATCTGCTCAGTATGGTATGTACAACCCACCTGGCAGCGGACAACCTTATTTCGGTTTCCCAACCGGGCCTCATCTTCAACATGCCTCATTAGGCACGCTTCCTTCTTGGGGATCTCAAATCCCACAGAGTGGGGGGTACTCATTGTTTGGAAACTGGAACCTAGTTGGGGGGCAATCTCAGACTCCCCCCAACTTGAATTCCGACCTCCCCTATCCTTCGACTACAACAACTCCATGGAACCCATCCCTTCAATTTCCACATCTTCATCAAGGAGGAACCAACATTCCATGGACACCACTGTCGCAACCACCCACCAACCCTGCTATAGGAAACCCTCCACTTACTCAATATAGTGGTAGCATTCCTGGAACACAACAACTCTAGGGAACATTTCCCCAACCAGGATTAGCAACCATTCCTGGGTTACAACAACCCCAGGGTACCATACCTACCATCCCCACTTAGCATAACATCCAACAACCGGTTACCACAGTGATTCCTAGTCAGGTAATGACTTCCAACACTCAACCGGTTAACCAGATGGCATACTACCCACAGAACTTCCAGCAATACCCTGCGGGAAACACATATGGGTATAACACGCAGCAGTATACTATGCAGGGCCCCCCAGGTTTCTCTACACCATACGGTTATTAATCATACTCACAGACCAATCGTCAACTTCCCTTTTTGGCCATGCTAGATTTACCCGATTTGTCGAGGCTCATTAACGATCCTATATGGCATGAACCTCATTGGCAACCCATTCCAGCCAAACTTCCATCGGACATTCCTAAGTTCGATGCCAAGCCTGGGGAAGACCCCAAGAACCACGTAATGACCTTCCATCTTTGGTGTTCATCCAATTCATTGATGGACGATTCCATTCGACTACGGCTCTTCCAGCGTACGCTTACCGGCACTGGAAACAAAATGGTACATCGAGCTGCCACAACACTCTTTCCACGATTTTAACACCTTGGCTATGCAGTTTCTGACCCATTTCCAGCTCCCCATCCGGTATGAGACTGGAACAGAACTGTTAACCTCGTTGCGTCAAACCACTTCTACGCACATTTCAGATCACATACATGAGTGGCGTCGATGCCGTAGGCTAATTAAGGCACCCATTCCGGATCAGCTACTCACTGATTGGTTCACAAAGGCATTCTTGCCTCCCATAGCCAGGGATATCGCTATGCGTGGGCCGGTCACAAAAGAACAAGCCATCTCGGCAGCTCAGTACATGGATTTGGTATATACCCAATCCGACACTTTACACGAACTTCTTCCCCATGCCACCCACATTACCACTGATCCAATGAAACCCGCCACTGAACCCCCTATTGATGGTATTGTCGGTTCAGTCAAGGCCTAGCCTACCACCAACTCGACGGGGCAACAAGCTTCTGCTTCCCCTGCTCTATCTCAGGCTGCTCCAAAAGCCACTACTTCTCCTGCTGTCTCCTACGAAGTGAACGCAGTTCAATCTATGTCACAACCATCCGGAGGAAAGAAGAAGAACAATCGTGGTAAATCCAAGAAGAACCAGCAGGAGAATCCCAAGCCACAACCCACCCACAATGATCCGAAACCACGTCGGAAGGCTAAGTTTCCCTGCCTAATTTGTCAAGATGATCACTACATGTGTGATTGTCCCTACAAGGATGAAGTCAACAAATTAGTTAAAGGATCCTCTCGCCCGGCAGTGTTAACTGACCCTTTCCCTCAGTAGCAACAACAAATGGTTGCCCAAGAAACCCCACAAGGGGGCAACTCGAGCAACCCAACTCGCAGAGAGACGTCCACAAATCGTGAAATCTTGATGACGAGTAATGAGGAGATTCATATAACCACTCGTTCAAAGACATATGAGAACCCTCCAAGTTCAAACAAATAGTCAGAGACAGCTAAAGGCAAGTCTCCTGTCGAAGATCCGACTCCTACCCCTCCCCCTAATGGCCATCTCCATATCGAGAGACCACTTACGGACATAGTGCTATGCCCACCCAAGGGCACCATACGAAAGGTGACATTTAATCCCAATGCGCGAGCTGCCCAAAATTACAACATTGTTGAGGATTTAGCTCAAGCACCTTGCGCCATGTCGACTCTCGAGGTTCTTCAACACTGCCCTACACAGCGTAGAACCTTACTTTCAGCACTGGGGGAAATGGACCCAGACACTTCAAACACTATTATGTTTAAGTTGGAGTATGCCAAACCTCGGCTTTCCCACCAGTTAGCCTTCCAGGTTCATACAAAAATCCGTGGAAATAACATCCATTGCACTGTTTTAGATGAAGGTGCCTCCACGTCGTTCATGTCTTTGAATTGTTGGAGAGCCTTAGGCTCACCCGAAGTCGCGATGTCTCCCACCACTCTCAGGGCATTTGATGGAGATGGTTTTCAACCTTATGGACTCATTCCCGCAATTGGTGTTGAATTGGGGGGAAAAATAGTATCCGTACACATCGAAGTCGTGGATGCACCATTGGATTACAATCTTCTACTTGGTCGGAACTAGTTTTATGCCATGAACGTCATAGCATCTATTGTCTTTCGGATCGTGCAATTTCCTCATGAAGGGAAAATTGTCGCCATAGATCAACTTGATTACTGTATCCCAAACTCTCATCTAAACTCTGTCAACACCATCCCGTTATTGGATCAGCCTCGATACCGGTTCCAAGACGTTGGCGTTGTTCTTATGAAGGATTCTTCCCTTATTGGAGTTTTCCCAGAGCCGGGGCCCCATGTTCAACCAGTCAACATGATTTCATCGATTGTCACCCCTTCCAATGATTCATGGGTGATTTTGAGTCCCAGTGAGATGGAAAACTACGGCAACTCCATGCCTTTGAATAGAAACCTCGCAACGTATGAAGCGATCCAGTCAGCCACCGATTGGGTTGATTGTTCTACCCATCACACCATGGCATAGCTATCATATGAGACTCATTCATCCCCACCACTTATCGATCTTCTCACTTTGATTTTTCCCACTGACGAATCAATTATGGAGGTTATGTGCGGTGATGAGCCACCATGGGGAGATTTTCATCATCGATCTTCATTCCCCACCATTTAGACGCTTGAGCCCGATACAAAATCCAGCCCTTCACTTGGAATGGTTCAAACCAAGTTTTCCACTTCCCTTGATGAAGTATTTTCTGAAGGAAACTTGGATAACCTTATGGCAACCACTCCCATAGACATTTCAGTGAAGCTTAGTATCGTGGAAAACATTCATATTGGCAAAACATGCACTCCCCTCGAAATGGAGTTCTACACTGCCTACTTTAAAACCTTCCACGATGTTTTTGCTTGGAGTTATGAAGAAATACCAGGAATAGACCTCTCAACTGTGGTCCATGAAATTCCAACCTTCCCTGGCACCCGACTTGTTCGACAGAAACTCCAACCCGTCCATCCTCGTAAGGTAGCCGCTATTAAAGCAGAAGTTGAAAAACTTTTGCATGCTGGTTTTATCTATCCTGTCCCATTGATAGAATGGGTATCTAACACTGTTCCCGTAGCCAAGAAACAGGGAACGATTAGAGTCTGTGTCGATTACCGCGACTTGAACAAAGCTTGTCCAAAGGACAACTACCCGTCTCCGTTCATCGACCAGATCATCTATAACTGCGTCGGGAGTGTCATATTTTCATTTATGGAGGGCTTTTCTGGCTATAATCAGATCGATATCCTCCCAACCAACCAGCATAAAACAACCTTTATCTGCCCTTGGGGGAGTTTTGCATATCGAAATTTACCTTTTGGCCTAAAAATGCCAGGGCAACTTTCCAACGGGCGATGTCGTACGCATTTCACGATATCAAACATATTGTAGAACCATATCTTGATGATCTTCCCGCTCATTCTCAGACCCGAGAAGACCATCCTGATCACTTAGGTGCCATTTTCGAAAGGTGCCGTTGCTACAATATCCGTTTGAATCCACATAAGTGCATCTTTTGCGTGGAATCCGAAAAACTTTTGGGATTCATAATCTCCAAAAATGGGATACACTTAGATCCTGCGAAGGTAGAAGCTATCTCAGCCTTGCCTTCCCCCACGAACATCCCAGAACTTCAAAGTTTGCAAGGGCATACAAACTTTCTACGCCATTTCATTTGTAATCTTTCCGAGATAACAAAAGGCTACATGAGGCTTCTAAAAAAGAACACTCCCTTCATCTGGGACGATGAAGCCCAACGTTCCTTTGATAATCTAAATGCGGCCTTAACTAAAGATCCTGTGATTCAAACCCCCAATTACACACGGGATTACATTCTTTATCTCGTAGCTTCGATTCCCACCATCGGTATGGTGCTAGTCCAAGAAGAAAATAACGGCATAGAACATGTGGTATACTATCTTAGTAAGAGTCTTCTCGACTCCGAAACTCATTATTCACATGTTGAAAAATTGGCTCTGGCAACAGTTTTCGCTGTCCAGAGGTTCCGTCATTACATTCTACTCCGCTGGACCACTGTTATAGCATATTTCAATCCAATGTATTATATCCTCACACGTGAAGTGCTTGGGGGAAAATATTCTCATTGGATTGTCATCCTACAAGAGTTTGACTTGGAATTTGCCAAAGCCAAGTCCAAGAAGTCTTTGGTCTTTGCTGAGTTGATTTGTAACTTGCCCCGTGCTACCGAGCAATCTAAGCCCATCGATTCTCTTCCTGATGAATCATTTTTCTCATTAGCACGTCTGATCCATGGTATGGGGATATTTTATTATATCTCCAAACCCAACATTTCCGCCCCGACCTCACTCGCGATGAACATCGACGTATCCGACATCACGCCAAGTACTACCTCATAGTCAATGATACCCTTTATCGACGTGGTGTCGACACTGTTCTTCGACGCTGTTTGACTTTAGATGAAGCGGAATGCATTCTTAATGACTGGCACGCTGGAGCATGTGGTGGTCATCTCTCTGGGATGGCTACGGACCAGAAGATACTGTGAGTAGGATATTTCTGGCCCTCGATTTTCAAAGACTGCATTGAAACGGTTAAGAAATGTCCACCCTGTCAATTCTTTCATAATAAGACACGCTCGCATCCTGCTCCACTCCATCCTGTTATTGCCGTCAGTCCCTTTTCCAAATGGGGCATAGATTTCATGCACTGTAATCCCACTTCAGCCGGGGGGCATAGCTATCTCATAGTAGCTGTTGACTATTTCACAAAATGGGCTAAAGTGATGCCTACTTATGCTGAAGACGGAAAAACAGCAGCACAATTCATATTCAATCATATTATAGCTAGGTTTGGTGTCCCACAATCCATTGTGACTGATCATGGCTCCCACTTTAGGAACCATATGATCGAGAAATTGAGTGCCAAGTTGGGTTTTCGCCATGAAAACTCAACCCCATACTACCCACAAGCTAATGGCCAAGTTCAAGCCATTAACAAAGTTCTGAAACAAATGATTTAGCGTCTTGTGGGTACTCATAAGTCCAATTGGCACTCAGCTCTATTTTCAGCACTATGGGCATACCGGACCTCAGTAAAAAGTGCTACCGGGTTCACACCATTTCAACTGGTGTACGGCCTGGAAGCCATTTTACTGATTGAATGTGAAATTCCATCATTTAAGATATCCATAGAGCTACTTCCCCACAACACTTCCGAAGAGGAACGGTTTCTATACCTAGCCAAGCTAGATGAAACCCGTCGAGACGCCGCTTTAGCCAATGAAGCTAATAAAAAATGCGTCAAAGCACAATATGACAAATCCGTTCAACCTCGGGTTTTCAATGAAGGTGACCTCGTACTCACATATGATCAAATGCACGATAAACTTGGAAAAGGAAAGCTAGAATCTATGTGGTACGGCCCCTTTGTTGTAAAACATGTATTGGAGAAATGAGCCTATGAACTCGTTGATTGTGATGGCACACCATTGGCACAGCCCCACAATGCGCTATACCTCAAATGCTTCTACGCGTAGGGTTATCCTGCGTGAGATACTTTTTATACATAATGTACCTAGCTTGTTTTCCCTTTTTTTTTTGTGTGCACACACGAACCTCATGTATCCATTCTTACCTTGACTTGTGCTTTTATGCGCAGATGTCTGCCTACTTTGGATTCATCGATGGTGCGATCCGACATACCCGGAACCTTGCTTCCGCAGCATGGGTAATCTAGTCTCCCACTAGCTAGTTGCTATCTTCAGGAGCCAATTGTTTGGGTCCCGCAACCAACAATATCACAGAGTACCATGCAGTCATCGGACGCTTGACAGAGGTTGCTTCCCTTGGAATTGACTCCCTATCAGTCTTCCTAGACTCCTAACTCATGGTTTCTAGACTATCCCAATTAGAATGTCCACTGTTTGGTATGGGGAATCCGTCTGGTTAGCGGTTCCGGCAACCGTTAGGTTTGGAGATTTTCTTCAATTACACTGGTTATGGCCCGATCCACCGTTCTTTTTTGATTTTATGGTTTAAAATGATATGAAAATGCCTAAGCTAACTTAATCTAAATGCAGAACTCGAAACAAATCTGTATTTAAAACTGAAATAAACCTAAACTATCCCTGCAAGGAGCAAAATTATAAGTATGAGTAATGTACTCGAAGAAGTATCTAAATATCACCAGATAGCCATTAAATCATAAAGGTATATCTACAGCAAGAAGGCAAAAGATATTAGAAGATAGCTTCCAATTCATATATAACGCATTCCATTACTCATGTAGGAGAAAAATCATTTGCACAAGAAACAATAAGATCATTCAATACAGAGAAATAATTCAAGACAGCAAAGAAAGATCTCACTGTAGAATATGAAAGTCACAAGAATAATCCAGCATGCATTCAACATCCATTTCCATGCAAAAGACGTCCTCTCCAGGCTCTTATTAGGCAAATTTCATTTTCTTGGAGCAAGTGCAAGACAGCTCGTACAAGTTAAGAAAATTCTTTTCCCTGCCAAAAGTCCTGTACACTATTCCCTAGTCTTCTATTTATATCTTTACAAAATGCCTCTTGGGCTGCCACCTGGCTTTTTACACATGTCCTCTACAGAATTTTCCTCTTAATAAACAAATCGTGGCCCTTTTCTTAAATTATAAAATATCTCAAAAATAAAAAAGGACAGCTGTCTAGAGATTCTACGCTTTAAACATAGGGAGACCAAATGAAAAATAGGAACAACGCCTTAGGATCAGCGTGTTCACCCTTGGGAAGGTGCTCCTATTGGGAGAGAGGTGCTTGTACTGGCTGCCACTGCTGCTGCTGCTTTCTTTTCCTCCTCAGCTATGTAACTGAACCTGATACCAGTGTCTCTGATAACCACATTTGCTGGTGAAGGGAGCAAGATCTTCTGGGAAGTCACATGTTTACCAAGTTCTGCTTCAACACCATGAATTTCTGCAACTGCGGCTTGGTGGATTTATTCAAGCAAATGACTGTATATTGATGACAACCCAATATAGTGATGGAGATCATCAGTGGCTAGGACATCAATCTTCTTTACATATTCTATTTGAATGGCTAGCTCTTCCTTCAAGTCTGATAAACATTGCTCTTTGCTTGGAAACTCATCGAGGGACCGAGGAAAACTCATCTTGCACTTATCATGTACTTCATGGATATTTTAATACATGTTGTTACTTTTATCCATTGTTCCCTGGATCTTAGCCATTAGCTTAAGGCCACAGTTCCTGCAGAATTCCATAAGGGCTATATCTTCTTTAAAATCATCTACCGACTTGAATGGGAGATGCTTAGGGAAATCAACCTTCCCTTCTCTCCATTCCATCTGGCTCAGGATGTTTGCTTTAACCCGAGTATATTTTCCCTTAAGCATATTGGCCTCTGCATTGAATTCTTTCAATCTAACCATCCTGGCTTTAAGCCTGCACACTTCCTCAGTAATCAGCTCCTGTGTGGCGTGCATTTGTCTCAGAATGTCACAGGACAGCTCATGAAAGGGAGACATATCTATCCTACTTCGCTTATTTCGAAGGGTACGCCTCTTGGAATGATCTTTTAATTTTATTTCATATCAACACATACCAAGAGAATTCAATTGTATAGCTGATTCATTAGCTAATTACATTTTGGATTGGCATCTTGCCCATACATAAAACACATCATAAAATGAACACACAAGTAATTGTAAATAAATAGGTCATAAAAATAGGTCCATGTATATATCACTGTATATAAAAGTGTTTTTTCAAATGCATGAGGTTTGTGTTTTAAAGACAAAATTTGGGACCTAGTCCCATACAAAAATTTGGCTCTCAAAGCCTACATATCGTATACATGCCGCAAAAAGAGAAAAGCTACCATCTAAGGAGATCTGGGAGATCTATCATGTTCCTCCTCAGATTCCTCATGCTGCTGGTGATAACACACTATAGTCCGAGCCACCCTATGGAGGAGTAGGCCAATATGCCTAGGCACACCTACGGTATGCCGCCGGAGATGCAAAGGGATGTCATCCATCCTCATAGCGGGGACACTATGGGTTAAGCCCTGTAGGTTCCTCTCTATCTCCTGGACCCCTCCCGCCTCATCCTCATCTTCTTCCTCGTCCAGAGAGGCTCGACGATCAACACCACCTCGACGTAACGGTGAGTACCCTGCTGGTCTCTGTGGTCCATGATCTGCGATATGAACACGTATATATATTAAAATATTTTTTACACATTCTAAAAAACAATAAAAAAATATCATATATTCAAAAAATTAAAAAACACATTTATGAAGGTCATACCTGTATTGTCCCAATCCTCATGTTTCGGCAGTGCCAAGTCTATGTCCTCACGGAAGTCCACCCATGCATAGGGGTAGTCATCGATCATCACGATCTGTTGCTCAAGCCACTAGAAGAAATCCTCACTGAAAGCCAAATGCTGCGGCCCTCCAAGTTGTCCTGCATACTCGCTCCATCGAGCCATCCATGGCTCGGTGGGTGGACATGGGGGCATGGTCAGCTGTGGACGCAACAATGACACCCTCGCCAAGAAGAAGGTGACCAAGATGCTCCCGTACCCAAATTGAGAGTTCTCTCCAAGACTACACTTGTTCACTTGCTCTTTGAGGTTGGTCAATACTGCCTCACACCAGTTGAATACTGTTCCTGCCATGCAATCCACTGCAAGATTCATCTGTGTACGGGACGCCTAATGGGGACCCATACTCCCTGCTGCACGTGTGATGGTGAACAACACGGTTTTTAAAGGAAGTTCTGCAATATCCTTAATGACCACCTTACCGCTTTTCTTCCCCTAACCTTGACGACAATAACGAGCGATTAAAGCATCAGTGCTCGCCTCTGAGGCTGTGAACCCAGTAAAATTTACCTGGGCTCCTCTCTTTGAGAGGCCCGTGAGGAAATAAATGTCCTCGAGTTCAATCTCGAAGGTATGTTCTCCAACTCGAAAATCTTGAATGTCGGGGTCCCACATTTGAATAATATGGGTGAGAAGTTTGGCTTGCTTGCGGATACCTTTGTTCTTGAAGAATTTCAATAAACTGCATTCCCGCAATGCAGTCATAGACCTTTGGTAATTTTCGGCCAGGAAATCATCTGCCTCATGTTCTCTTTCTTTCCAACTGACCATTTTGCTCCAAACAAGTTGCAAACTCCTGCAAAAGGTCATGGGAAATATTCATTAACCATTTAATAACTTAATCTCAGCAAAAAAATTAGAGAAAAAATCAATTTTTTTCATCTTAAAAACTGCCACTACCACGCCTGGGGGCAATGTGGCTGTGTAGTACTGCACAGTACTGCACCCCTGTTTAACCCTACAGTGCGGTACTGTTACACAGTATCGCGTTTCCCGATATAGCTGCCGCGTGGTACTGTGGAAGGCGAAAATTGCCTAATAAAGCTCTCCCAAAAAATTGTTTTTCCCTACTGAAATCAAGTTATTCATATATGAAATGAAAGAGGGGCTTGAAAGCTCTTACCTGGCGCAGACGGCTGTTGAAATGGTTCTCCGGATGTCCAGATATGAACTCTTGAAGTTTTTGCTCCTCAATGGGTAAAATCTCCTCTTTTGGCAAATGCACAGGTGAAATGGTAACTTTCCATATTTACCTATTCCTTATATAACTTTTTCACTTATTTTTTTTTACTCATTATTTTATCTGGTTAAATTAAAACCCATTTCACATTACTAATATCTGGTTCCATAAGCATTTGTTGATAGGGTCTCCTTTAAAAATTTTCACACTGGCGTTCATTTATTATTTGACCTTCATTTCGAGCCTACTTTATCTTTTTCGAGCTCTGGATTAAAACTTGAAAAAGATTCCAAGCGCTTTTACACTCGTGTCGTGCTTGTCAAACTTAAGTAAATGGTGTCGAGCTTAGTCAGCTTTACTCATGCTCGTTAAACGATGAGGAAAGTATTATCCTGGTTGTATTTTATTCTTTTTTCGGACCAGAATAATTAAAAATTACGAAAAAGACCATTGGAGTCCATAGTTAAGCTCTTTTCAGACTCCCTAAAATTGAAAAGATTGCCAAGTGATCTTGTCTCTTTCACACTTGAAAAAGTATTTGAAAGGTCATCTATTTGGTGATAGGTTACCCCTTTTTCGGCGCGTCTAGACTATTTACGAGAAAGGTATACCTCAGTTAATTTTTGGCTGGGAGAGTTTTCTCGAGAATTGTTTTACACTTTTTTGGGATCGAGGGACTAAATTTACGAAAAAGTACGCTTTGGATCCTTCTTTAAGTTTTTCAGGCTCTCTAAATGTGAAAAACTATCGAGTTTTCCTTCCTTGGACTCATTAAAATTTGACATCGAAGGACCCACTTTGGAACGAACCCATCCTTTCTCAGGTTCGTAAAACATGTGAGATTGGACTCATCTATGAGATGAGCTATACCGAGCATCTGTTATCCTCTTCAAGCTTGAAAAACAACAAAGAGGTACTCGTCTATCATGTCAGGGGAAAATGGGAAACAAGTCGAGTTTATTTTGTTGGCAGCTTGTCAGTCGTCACCTTTGAACATGGCATGCATCTGTCCCTTGTCTATTTTGGGTATTTAATTTCGCTGAGTTATGGTCATCATCCTGAGTCATCTCTCTGGCTATGAGCCTACTCATTCGGTGTCTATCCTCTGCCATCAATAATCCCTGCTTCCAAGTCCTTTTACATGCCGTTATATGTTCAAATGGTTGCAATGTTCAGAGTCATTCATTGTGTCAGACCTCCGTTGTGTCAGTACATGTTCTATCATTTCGTTGTCCTATACTATCTTTCCTTTCGATTTTGTGTCGATGATGTGGGAATCATTATGGCCCACCTTCGACAAGTCTATTCCCGTCGACGCCAAATCACTATCCAAGAATTGGACTTAGGAATCAACCACTAGTACCTTGGTACCTGCATGCCTCAATGGTAGGTTTCCTCGTGTTCGACAGTAGGTTTACATCATTGACCTCTGATCGAACGATCTCTTGAATGCTTGACATCAACCCATTCATTCGCATTTCGTTGAGATGTACTATAGATACCTTGGGGATCATCGTCATCATTGGTGATTTCCCTTGCATTTGTTAATGGTTCACATCACTGACCGGTAATCAAATGGTTTCTACCATGTTCGACTTGAACACCTTGTAATCACATGGCTAGATTCGTATCATTTGCGATTGAGTAGAAGACCCTGGGCACATCTTTGTATTTTGATTGTGTCTAGGCTGCGATGGAGATGTCCTTTGTATTGTCACATAGATCCACTTTTGTATTCGTCGTGGCTGTGTCATTACTATCTCATGGATCTACGCTTGTTCATAGTAGCCATGATTTGTCTACAGTCTATATCATCTCAGTACTCATGGATCTGCAATGTATTGGTTGGCATCCATGCTTTGAGTCAATTGTTTCCGAGCATGGGAATGCTCGCCTCGATGGTATATCTGACATTTTGTTTCTGTTTCAGCTCCTTGTTGCTCTCCTCGATGCTATCTTTGCATAGTATTTGTAAAGTCTTTCGGCCATCACTCCCTTCTGACCTCACACTTTAGGGGGCATCTGTTATACCTCCATATTTGATAGTGTCACATATTCACCATAAAAATAGTTGATGACACTTCCCCTACTGCTTAAAACACCCAGAAGAGAAGTTGATGAATGATCCTTGAAGACAACCTTGTCTTGTCAAGAATCAACCCACCTGAGACTTCATATACCTACACTACCGCGCCTTGCTCAGCATTGAGGGAGCGGTAGTCCCCACTACCGTGCTATGCTTATTCTATGCCATGCGGTACTACTGTGCTATGCTCAGTTGAAGGGGCGCGGTACTCCTTTTTTATCCTTTTTGCCATGGCTTGTGGGATTTTGATTTTCGAGAGATTTTTGAGGATTGGTATCCTTGATTCGATCCTAACTCACTTTCTCAGATTAGTGGGCCTGATACACTAAACACTCCCAAGATCCATCCTTCTCTCTTGTTGGTTAACCCTACTACACACTATAAGAGAGAAGCCTTCCATGAGCAAAGGGGAGGACTCTTGCAGACATCAAACTTATGATCTTGAATCTTTGTGGAGATAGCTAGAGGAGAAAGCACTTGGAGCTGGGAGTTGGCTTGGATATCAAGCAACCATTGTAAGTGACTTCAAGTTGGTAATAAAACATAACTTGTCTTGTTTCCCAAATCATGTTTGTTGATTTTGTTTCAATCATATGATTTGTATTTGTTATAGATTTAGATCCTAACTCACATTTCAAGTTGCTAGAGATTCGTATATGCTTGTATCTTGGTTCTATTCTGACAGGTTCATTCGCGAGGACTTGGATATTGAAGCGACCATTAGGACGAGCAATTGAATCGAAGGTCAGTTAGATCTCTTCCATTTCTTTCAGCAATATAGTCTTGAGATGTTTGTTTAGATCTAGGAACTCAAGGTAGCATTTGTTATCTTTTTGTCTTAGTTTAGAGTCAGTTAAAGTCTACTTTAACCTAAGAGAGTTTCTACCTATCCGTAGGGAAAAATTTCTACAACAGTGATAAGCCTGTCAAGCAGAGGCCATATAGATTAAATCCACGCTGCAAGGAAAAAGTCCGCGCAGAGCTAGATAAGATGCTAGAGGCAGGAATCATTGAACCAGTCGAACAATCCAAATGGATTAGCCCCATGGTTGTTCAAGACAAGAAAGCAAAAGGCGAGATTAGGATTTGTGTGGATCTCAGAAAACTAAATAATGCTTCCATGAACGACCCATTTCCTACTCCATTCACAGACGAAGTGCTTGATAACGTTGGAGGAAATGAGGCATATTCTTTCACTGATGGTTTCTCTGGCTATCATCAGATCAGGATTGATCCCACGAATAGGCATAATATGAAATTTCCTATAGAATGGGGGTCATTCCAGTACACCGTCATGCCTTTTGGTCTGAAGAGCACACCTACCATATTCTCCAGAGTCGTCGTCACAGAATTTAAAAATTTTATGCACAAGTTTTTAGAAGCATATTTTGATGATTGGACTGCGTTTGGTCTATTGAAAAATCATTGCGCGAATCTCTGTATGATGTTAGAAAAGTTTTGACAGCATCAAATATCCTTGAATTTGAAGAAGTGTATTTTTTGTGTGCCCTGTGGAATTTTACTTGGCCACATTGTCTGTAAACAAGGATTAATGGTAGACCCTATGAAGATTGCAGTCATTGCAAACTTACCAACACCAAATTCAGTCAAGATGTTGCGCTCTACCTTAGGCCATACCAGATACTACAGGAAATTTATAAAGGGTTATGCGCAGATAACCGCAGCAATGGAGAAGCTGCTGAAGAAAGACGCACCGTTCATTTGGAACGCAGAATGCGAACATGGTTTTGATACATTGAAAGAAAAGATGGTGACTGCGCCGATTCTAGTCTTTGCAGATTGGACAAAGCCATTCCATGTCCATGTTGACACATCATGTATTTCCCTGGGGATCGTGTTAGCTCAGCCAAGAGAGGGAGGTATTGACCACCCTATTGCATTTTCTAGCAGAAAGCTTTCAACAGCAGAAAAGAACTATACTACTATTGAGAGGGAAGGCCTTGCGATGGTATATGCCCTACAGAAATTTAGACACTACTTGCTGGGATCGCACTTCCTTATGTTTACTGACCATTCTGCGTTGAAATATTTGGTCAACAAGCCAGTGTTAGGGGGACGCATATGCAGATGGCTATTGCTGTTCCAGGAATATGACTTTGAGATTATTGTCAAGCCAGGTAGACTGAACTTGGGACCTTATCATTTGTCAAGGATTGAGTCAGGAGAGGAGCCGGCGAACATTAAGGACAGTCTACCTGATGCGTAGCTATTTGCTATATAGGTTGCCGATGATTATTACAAGGATATCATTGATTTCCTAACCACAGCGCTGGCACCGTAGGAATTCTCTATCCAGCAGAAAAAATAGTTAGTGGTGTGCGCCGCGGACTTCACTATAATTGCAGGTCAGTTATACAAACTTGGGCCGGATGAAGTCCTGCGCAGATGCGTACTCAATCATGAGAAGCCATTTATTCTAGTGGACACACACTCAGGAATCGCTGGACGTCACTATGCAGGAAGGGCTACCGCACAGAAGATATTGCGTGCAGGGCTATGGTGGCCTACGGTCCATAAATATGCCAAAGAACATTGCAGGAATTCTGATGTCTGTCAGAGGACAGGAAAACCATCACGCCAAGATGAGATGCCATTGAATCCACAGTTGACACTGCAGCCATTTGAAAAATGGGCAATTGATTTTGTGGGACCTATAAACCCACCAGGAAAAAGAACGGGTGCAAGGTATATTATTACCGCTATTGATTACCTCACCAGATGGGCAGAAGCAAAACCAGTCAAGGACTGCAGTGCAAGTACTGCTATGCAGTTTATTTTTGAAGAAATACTCACCAGATTTGGCTGTCCGAAGATTTAGATGAGTGAACAAGGTACTCACTTTTTGAACAAGACTATTGAGGCGCTTACAGAAGAATTCCACATTCGTCATCAGTGCAGTACTCCATATCATCCACATGCGAATGGTACTGTAGAGGCTTTCAATAAAATCTTGGAGAACGCACTCACTAAGGTATGCAATGTAAATAGAGATGATTGGGACCTGCGCGTCTCATCTGTGTTATGGGCATATAGGACCACATGCAAGAAATTGACAGGACAGACACCCTTTTGGTTGGTTTGTGGGCAGGGATGGCAGATTGCGAAGCTCTAGAAGAAATATTGCTACACTTACTGGGCTTGGAGGAAGATCGTTTCATTGCAGGCTTCCACCAGGAAGCTCAAAAGGACCGCGAGAAAGCATGGCATGATTTCCATATAAAGAAAAGGTGTTTTTAGGTAGGTGACCTAGTCCTCCTGTATGATAGAAAATTCATGAAATTCCCTAATAAATTTAAGATGCATTGGCTTGGCCCATATACTGTGATTCATGTTACTAACACTGGTGCAGTCCAGTTAGCTAATTTAGCTAGTGATACTTTTCCAACCTTGATAAATGGAAGCAGGCTAAAGCTATACCATGATAGCATTGCTTCGCAGAACCCTGAATAACGAGCAAAGGAAGGAAGTTCTAAGTGTCAAGTACAGTTGAAATTGGACACTAGAAATATAAAGGGGTTTTTACATGTATGATAAAAGGAAGAAGGTATGATAAGAAGAATGATCTATGCACTGCGCAACACTGTTGAAGCTGCGCGGAAGGAAAAAAAAAGAAAAGCCGCACAGTTGGAAATTTTTGGCATTGCGAAGTAGCCACGTAGGGTTGTAGATGGCTTGCCGCGCAGTTCGGCGTAGTACTCAGAGAAAAATAGTCGTTGCATGGCTTTTCAGAAAAATAACCGTTAGATGACCGTTGCAGCAACCGCTTCAGCATTTAAAGAGAAGATAGTTGTTTTGAGCACACTGACGACGGAAAAGACCGAAGAATCTGCTCAAATTCTCCAACAGACACCACATTAAATGCCTATCTAGCCATTGAAGGGCATGAGAGGGAGTCTACTGCGCCTATAAATAACACCATTGGGAGACTCGCCGGTGCTACCGAGCACTTAGAATTTTCTTGTGATTAACCTCTTCGAGCTAGTAGCCATCTGTATTCTGTCTGCCTTAGCCACTATCTCATTACTGAATGTCCGAACCTTCCTATAGAGAAGAAGCACTGAGGATATTTCAGCACGGAGGGATTCAATAGTTAATGAAAACTCCAGTTAAGAAGGTTGCCATAAAACAAGGTGAAGGATCCCGCAGATCACCAAGAATTAATCCGACAATGCAGGAAAAAGCGAAAGATAAAGGAAAAGACGTAACTGCATCTTGAACCAAGATCATAAAGATGGGCTCCTCGGCACAAAAATCGCCAGTCTTTCAGAAAGAACCCTTGAAGATGACACCCAAATATATCTCCCCGTGGGCACTGAATGCCCCTGTGTTTAAATTGTCCAAGAATGTGAGATATGACATCCCGCTGTCACCTATCTAAAAGCATGTAAAGACTGCTAAGAATCTGCTGGGAAAGATAGCAAAATGTAAATGGGAAGATTATGACCTCTTGGGAATGAAAAAGGACGAGCCAGATGTTCCCAAGTACCCATATTTTCAACTAGACCAGTATATGTGTTGGAAAAAGGATCCAAGGGAGTTGTTAACTTGGTTGCCGAGGACTTGCTAACACCTGTCGTTCAGTCGGGGTTACTAAACTTGCTCAGATTGCCACATTTGGATCGTTCTCCAAAACTTAATATCGTGGTTCACACACTCATGCAGTGAATCCACCAAGGATCTATGACTCGACAGAAACATCGATCTGAATATCGATCTGATCCACCGCATTACTGGGCTAAGCAAGCGTGGTAAGGATCCTAAGAAATTCTTCCAGGGGAAGAGCAAAGAAAAAGAGGTTGTTGAGAAGATGAACAAAACCCACCTGGTGGCGAAGGGAAAAAGAGGTTTCCCAACGGAAGAGATAGAGGACAGAGCAACAAAATTTGTAACGCAGCTGCTCGCAAGAAAGATACTCAAAACAGCTAGGCCTCCGGAGGTGCCTGCGGGCGCAATACTCCTTGGTGCTGCAGCAGCTGAAGCACCCAATATAATTGGTGTTAGTTTTTGCTGAATGAGTTCCTTGAAGAAATCAATGACACACAGGTGAATGGCGGCCAGTTCCATTTCACCTGGCTCATCGTCCTGATTGCTTTTTGTGGATGGAAGGAGCTGCGAGATTATGTGGGCGTCATTATGGAGACCAATGATCCTAGAGGATTTCAGTTTGCTAACCTTTGGGCGAACACAAATGCAGAGCTCCAGCATGTGACATCAGAAGTCTTTTACCAGTACTATATTTAGTTGCACGATGCAATCACGAAGACAAAACTCATTTCAAAGCAAATCACGGTGAAGTATATCCGTGTCATCGACTTTGAGGTAGATATGAAATGTATCTTCATATTGCCGAAAGCATAAACGAAGAAACCAGAGTGGTTCCCAGCGAACTACATCATGTATGAGTAGGACGTTGAAGACCTCATGAAAGATTGGCCACCAGAGTTCCATGTAGAAGTTATGGACGTGGAGACAGATTCAATAGAAGATGAGCCAATCCCGCTCTCATGCCTAATGACTGAAGAAACAGGGAAGAGAAAAGAACCTGAGACTTCGCAGAAGCCAAAGTCGAGGAAGAAGGTGAAGGCCACAAAGATTCAATCGGAGGAAGTCCTCAATGATGATGACTACGAGATGATAGCCGAAATAGTCTTTGAGCAGATGAAGGAGCTCATGGTAGATAAATATAAAAAGGATAAGGTCATCCAGTATGACCTGCAGAAGACGCATCTTGCAATGCAAGGCCTGATGAAGAAATTGGATGATGTCCAGAAAAGCCTGATCTTGCCGCGTGACATAGGAGAAGAAGGGAGGTCGGCAGGAACCTCGCAGCAAATGCCACCTTAGCTAGCCATAACGCTGCCGTCGAATACTAGAATTGTCCATGTGGACCCATAGGCTATTGCATTGCTGATGGTAGAACAAGTTGTGTTGGACACAAAGGGAGTCGAGAGGGTAGATCTCGACTTAGACAAAATCCCCTTACCAAGATTGCACTTCATCCCAAAGCAGATCGTTGAGGAGATGCATGACCGGACGGTGGAGTCGATGAAGTCACAAGCAGAGCTCACCACAACAAACATGGAAATTCAACTGTACGCAGAAATGCAGCTACGGAACGAACTAGACCGCAGAAAAAATTTGGAGACAACCATATCCAATGTTGCACAGGATATGGAAGGTATAGAACTCCAGGATGATCCTGCGGACAAAGTTCTGAGGATCATGGATAGGGTAATATCTTTGAAGTCAGAGATACAAGATAAGGAAATTTTTTATGAGGCCGATATTGCCTCGTTGAAGGAAAAAATGAACATACAAGAGCCATTAACTGAGCAGTAGTTGAGAGACCAGGATGTTAATACCGCTGCACAGAGCATAACGAGTAGCATGGATTAGTGCCAAGATCTGTTGGAACAAGTTTCCAAGGAATTCACTGCCCTTGAGGAGGATCGGGGGCTGTAGCAAGTGAAGACCGCGGTAAAGGAAAAATAGACCGTGTTTGACAAATTGGATGCAGAGGTCAAAGCTCTGGCACCCAGGGAGAGGCTACCGAGATACAAGGAGATATCTGGGTTAAAGAAGGAAGTCCAGGCACTACGAGAAAAAGATACTGAGATGGATAATCAGTCACAGCAGCTCATGGAGGACGCCATGGCGGTTTCACAGCAAATAGAGGATAAACTGAAGGAACTGCGCGACAACCAGGAACAGGTGTAGGGATAGATTGGAGAGGAAATAACTCCAGCGCTACTTGAAACAGTTCAACAGGTTGAGCAGGATACCAAAGAAGCAGTGGAGCAGTTTCTTGGTGTATATAATGAGTTCGCGGCCAAACTAGTCACACCGGTCACGGAGCAGAGTGAGACAACTAAAGCAGCAAGTGGCTCGGGGATGAGCCACATGAAAGTGTTAGGGGCACGTTGGGCCCAGGTTGAGATAAAAGTTTTGGAAACACCCTGTTGATGCCCCGAAGATCGCAACATCAAGAAGAAATGGATTCTCCCCGGTAGACTATCCCAATTAGAATGTCCACTGTTTGGTATGGGGAATCCGTCTGGTTAGCGGTTCCGGCAACCGTTAGGTTTGGAGATTTTATTCAATTACACTGGTTATGGCCCGATCCACCGTTCTTTTTTGATTTTATGGTTTAAAATGATATGAAAATGCCTAAGCTAACTTAATCTAAATGCAGAACTCGAAACAAATCTGTATTTAAAACTGAAATAAACCTAAACTATCCCTGCAAGGAGCAAAATTATAAGTATGAGTAATGTACTCGAAGAAGTATCTAAATATCACCAGATAGCCATTAAATCATAAAGGTATATCTACAGCAAGAAGGCAAAAGATATTAGAAGATAGCTTCCAATTCATATATAACGCATTCCATTACTCATGTAGGAGAAAAATCATTTGCACAAGAAAAAATAAGATCATTCAATACAGAGAAATAATTCAAGACAACAAAGAAAGATCTCACTGTAGAATATGAAAGTCACAAGAATAATCCATCATGCATTCAACATCCATTTCCATGCAAAAGACGTCCTCTCCAGGCTCTTATTAGGCAAATTTCATTTTCTTGGAGCAAGTGCAAGACAGCTCGTACAAGTTAAGAAAATTCTTTTCCCTGACAAAAGTCCTGTACACTATTCCCTAGTCTTCTATTTATATCTTTACAAAATGCCTCTTGGGATGCCACCTGGCTTTTTACACATGTCCTCTACAGACTTTTCCTCTTAATAAACAAATCGTGGCCCTTTTCTTAAATTATAAAATATCTCAAAAATAAAAAAGGACAGCTGTCTAGAGATTCTACGCTTTAAACATAGGGAGACCAAATGAAAAATAGGAACAATGCCTTAGGATCAGCGTGTTCACCCTTGGGAAGGTGCTCCTGTTGGGAGAGAGGTGCTTGGACTGGCTGCCACTGCTGCTGCTGCTTTCTTTTCCTCCTCAGCTATGTAACTGAACCAGATACCAGTGTCTCTGATAACCACATTTGCTGGTGAAGGGAGCAAGATCTTCTGGGAAGTCACATGTTTACCAAGTTCTGCTTCAACACCATGAATTTCTGCAACTGCTGCTTGGTGGATTTATTCAAGCAAATGACTGTATATTGATGACAACCCAATATAGTGATGGAGATCATCAGTGGCTAGGACATCAATCTTCTTTACATATTCTATTTGAATGGCTAGCTCTTCCTTCAAGTCTGATAAACATTGCTCTTTGCTTGGAAACTCATCGAGGGACCGAGGAAAACCCATCTTGCACTTATCATGTACTTCATGGATCTTTTGATACATGATGTTACTTTTATCCATTGTTCCCTGGATCTTAGCCATTAGCTTAAGGCCACAGTTCCTGCAGAATTCCATAAGGGCTATATCTTCTTTAAAATCATCTACCGACTTGAATGGGAGATGCTTAGGGAAATCAACCTTCCCTTCTCTCCATTCCATCTGGCTTAGAATGTTTGCTTTAACCCGAGTATATTTTCCCTTAAGCCTATTGGCCTCTGCATTGACTTCTTTCAATCTAACCATCATGGCTTTAAGCCTGCACACTTCCTCAGTAATCAGCTCCTGTGTGGCGTGCATTTGTCTCAGAATGTCACAGGACAGCTCATGAAAGGGAGACATATCTATTGCTCTGCTTTCTGCCTGCTCTAATTGATCAACCATTGTTTGCTTATCTGCTTGCAGATGAGACACTCTAGCTTCAGAATCGTGCTTTTATGCTTCTAGAACCATCACCTGGATTGCCAGGTGCTCCTTTTCTTCTTCTGAATGGTAATACTTATCTGATAATTCCTTGTGATCAATAGACAGGTGATTATATTTATTCACTACAAGATCCCTGTAAGCCTGCTCATTAGCCACAGTATGTTGCAACATGCGAGCTCTCCTCTTTGTTGACTCAAATTCTCTAACCATATCGACCACATTGTCCTTTGTTGCTTTTGCTGCTCACACAGCAGCGGATGCCGTGGCTATGGGATCCTTATTTGTATTTTGCATCACCGTGGTCTCCCACCGGGTAACAATATCTTCTTGGAAGAGTCTCTTTATCCTCTCTTCCGATTTCAAGACTTTCGCCTTCCTCCTCTGGTTATACACAAATTCATCCCATCGGGACACAGTATGATATTCTGATGGGGTGTAAGGGATAATTAGGAGGTCTATTACATGTACTTCTGTCTCTATGGGTGGGGTATGTACTACTTGAGATGTGTCTGTTTCCACATTTTGGGTGCCGGGGACACCTGCTTGAGATGTGTCTGTTTCCACATTTTGGGTGCCGGGGACACCTGCTTGAGATGTGTGTGTTTCCATATCTTGGGTGGCGGATCCACCTGCCTGGGCATCTTGATTGGTCTTAAGTTCTTCCTCCACCTTTTGTTCCTCTTCAGTTTTACACCTTCTTTCTTCTTCTTCAGATTGTTGCTGATTTTCACTTTCCTCCCTCTGCTCTCGATCTTCTTCTTCCTTCTGAAACCTTGCTTCTTCAGCTTCTTTCTGCAACCTTGCATCTTCTGCTTCCCTCTGCAACCTTGCTTCTTCTGCTTCTTGTTGCAGTCTTGCTTCTTCAGCTTCTCTCTGCAACCTTGCTTCCTCTTTCAATCTTTGTTCTTCACGGGCTAGGGCCTCAGCTGCTTCTTTCTCCTTCTGCAGACTGGTTTTTTGGGCTGGGGCAGAGCTAGAGCTTGCTCCACTGCCTTGAAGACAAATCTGCAACTCAGTCATGTTGCTGATGCCTCTGAACACTTCTTCCTCTGAATCATAGTACTGAGCATATTCAAAATGAGCATAAACTTCCTTGCAATGTTCAGCAACCTTGCTCCGCCTATCATTTCTATGGAAGATCATTTCACCGAAGTGGAAAGCTTTCATCTCTTGAACGTATTCCTCTGCTGTTGTAACCCCTGAGGATTTGTAGGCTCCTATGTAGAAGGGCAAAGGAGGGAAAGAAGCCTTATGTTACTTGTCAAGCACCCCTCCTATTCCATCAAGGAAAATTTGCCTGACTGCTTCCTTAAGGACTACATAATCAGTGGCGTATTTTGGAAAAATGTATGGCGCTTTGATACCTCCAAACATCCTTATGTAGGTGCCCTGCTCTGAGAAATATAAATCGCCATAGTTTTCCAGGACCTCCCTGGCATTTTCTGATAGACAATTGGGCTCTTCCTTGAACATCTGCTCATATAGAGGCATGATGAACTCTTCGCAGATGAGCTTATAGTTTGCTCTGTAATTTTGAGCCCACATTATTTTACAAGCAGTGTAGACCGGGGTGTTGGCTTTATCCCATGTGCAACCTAGCCTGGGGAAAGAGAGGTTGGCCAAGATGCAGTCAATGAGATAGGAAGACATGTAAAATTCTAACTTTTTTAAGGCCAGACCTTCTCTTGCAGCGGCCACTGTGGATGCCAAACTGTCCGAAAGGATAGTAGCCCAATCAAACACAGGTCCTTTGAATGCTATGAAGTGGATGATGGGGGCCCACTGTATCCTATATACAGTTCCATCGGGCATGCCGAAAATTCTGCATAACATCAGGGCGATTAACCTAAAAGGAGGTCTTAGGCTTTGAAAATCATATTCATCATTATCTCTCTTCCTCAGGTGTTTGCTTGTGACCAATAATTTTTTTTCCATCTCAGTATTATTCATCTTACCCAACCATTCATCACTTAGAGCTTGTTGGGGACATGAGAATTTGTAGGCTTCTGCAATATACGCTGGATGGAATGAAGCAAAAGGCTCTCTCTTGTTGTCATGCAACACTCTTGTCTCTGGGTTGGCATGTTCCAGTATCCACCCGATCACTTCATAGCATGGGAACAATTCAGGGCGGGTAGAAGCCCTAGCTATGTCGAAAGTTCTGATGTTGAGGTAGATTTTTTCTTCTTCCAATAATACATCTGGGATATCCTGGTCCCTGATCATCCGGTAAACATCTCCCCAACGGACCTCGGGAGGAATGCCGGTGGTACACTTAGTGTCTTGGAAAATAGTTTCAGTCCTTAGTTGCACTGGCTCTGGTTCCATCACTTTAATTTTCTTTCTACCACCTTTTGGCATCGTGGCTTATCCCTGCTAGCAACCAAATGTGAATCATTATAAAAATTTTCAACATGTTATGAGAGTGTAACATAGAGAAGGACAATTTTAACATGCTAATGAGAAATATAGACAAAATTATAAAGCTGCATGCTAGGGAAGCAAAATGGCTCATTTCAGAAAATGAAATATGGTCCTCAGACTTGATTATTCTAGGGAGACAATGCCTAGTCAGGAACTTTTGGAATGCTTCCGAAAAGGTAAGCATACGACGTGGAAAAAACCTACTTCCTTCCTAGTCCTTGGAGACAGGATGCCCTTCATCGTAGCACTTCTAATGGTCGATGGTGGGTTGGCCTGGAGTGGAAAAATCCTATGAATAAACAATGAAAACAAGGAAATGTTTTCCACAGTGATTAACTGAGCCGAGTAGGTGAGTGATTGAGTATCTCAACCGACCACTACTGTTGGTAATAATACTTGCGAAACGGCCTGCAGCCGGTATGAAGTTTGAATCTGGGTAGGAAAACGATCGGAACGCGGCTAGTAAAAAACTCGGTTGGTCATGGCTATGACTTTCATTTGGTAGGAATGAGAAACCTATGGGGCCACGACGGCCGTAAAAACAAAAAACGACCTATGCTACCAATGTCTATCGGCCACGTTATGAAAAGGGAAAACCCAAAAAGTAACTCGACGTGAAGATGAGACAAAGATGATGGTTAAAAGCATACCTGGAGATGAGACGGTGGTGGAGTGAGGTGGACGCGTTCATGGATGCACTAAGCTGGAGCGATCCGACGCGGTCTTCCCAATGGTGTTCTTTAAACAACAAACTAATAATGGGATCAACGAAACTCCACCGCCCTTATATAAAGTTCGACACGTGCGGCATTTAAAAGGGTAGGTGGTGTTTTTAAAATGGGGTTTTAATGCTCGTATAGTGTGGTCTTTTCAAGCTGACTTGGCATTTAAGCGTGACCGTCGGTTGTGGGGTGGATTCACAAGTTTCGTCCATAGTTGCGGCCGGAACTCAGGAGTTCCTCCCGAAAGGCGGGAAACTTTATTTCGGAAAAGAGGCAAAAAACAACACTTCGCAGTGGCGGAACAAGATGGTGAATCGTTTCGGCGTTTCGGGAGCATTTTGTGAGTTCTTCCGAAATGCACTCTCCCAGAAGCTTAACGTGACCGGCTTTACCGAGTCATCCCGAAGTTTCGGAAAGACTCAGAAAGTGCTTCCGCAATTTATGAAATAACTTTGTTCAAGTTTTTTTTATCGAAAACTTACTACGGCAACATTTGGTGAAGGTTTCCGCAATTTCAGGAGATAATCTCAAGTTCCTCCTTAGTTTCGGGAGAGAATCTCAAGTTCCTCCGCAGTTTCGGGTGAGTTTGTTGAGTTTTTCTAGAGTTTCAAGAGAGAAACTTGAGCTTCTTCCGCAGTTTCGGAAGAGAATTTTAAGTTATTCTGAAAAAACGCTAAGTGTTTTTGCTGTTTAAGTCTTTCCGCGGTGTCGGGAGAGAATCTTGAGTTCTTCCGCAATTTCATAAGAGAATTTTAAGTTTCTTCCGCAGTTTCAGGAGAGTTCGCTGAGTTCTTCCCCAGTTTCGGGAGAGAATTGTAAGTTTTTTTTGCAATTTCGGGAGAGTTCGCTGAGTTCTTCCCCAGTTTTGGGAGAGAATTGTAAGTTCCTTCCGTAGTTTCAGGAGAGAATTGTAAGTTCCTTCCGTAGTTTCGGGAGAGAATCGTGAGTTTTGACTTAGAAGAAAAACTTCAAATTTTAAAGCAGATTCCTCAGTTGAAACAAAAAACTAAGTAAAAAGGAGAATTAACTTCTTTAGGTAGTCTTTCTACCTAAAGCAGTTTCGAGAGAGAATTGTAAGCTCCTTCCGCAGTTTTGGGAGAGAATTGTAAGTTCCTTCCGCAGTTTCGGGAGAGAATCGTGAGTTTTGACTTAGAAGAAAAACTTCAATTTTTAAAGCAGATTCGTCAGTTGAAACAAAAAACTAAGTAAAAAGGAGAATTAACTTCTTTAGGTAGTCTTTCTAGTAAAATGCAAAGGAGGGTCCCCAATATGTACAAAATTTTGGGGGGATGTTGCTGCAACAACAATTGGCAAGTCACTGGCGAACAAAGATCTCTGAAAAAATACCTCTCGTTGATCCGAAACCTTCTTAAAAGATATCCATCTTATATGCAATATTCAGCTGATCCCTTGAATCTCGGTGAAGGAAGAAGTCATTTTATCTGCTGGCCATTGGGGAAAGGGGAGCTTTAATAGAGACATCTTTAAAACTTTCAAAGGGCCAACATATGGGGTTCATTTTAGAAGATTCATCTTTCAGATGGCTACTGCTATCAAACTCCACAGGATTTGCAACACCTCCTCATGGACATTATTTCTCTTGTTCCTCATTCCCATGCCGCTTGCATCCTTTTGGATGTTTATACTTTTGACAGCTTTGCTGTTTGAGCCTTCCAGAAATATTTTCTTTAGACATGATCTTTGATTTTGATCCTTCTTGACTTACATGCTTTGCTTTTGTCTCAGCCATGCTTCAATTGAGGCAAGAATCTCTGGAAAATAGACCCTTGATTATAAGCCATTTTGGCTGTTAAATTTGTAGCATGGAGTCATTTCAATACCCTATGCCCTCAAGATGTGCTACTCTCCGTGGGTCCAACTTCAATGACCTTCTTGAGATGCCTTTAAGTGTGAGAGTGGATGGAGCCTGAAGATAGTAATAAAGATAGTCATAGATCTCTGCAATTTAAACAGGATTAGTGTGACTAACAGAATAGGCTTCCTTCTCTGAAGAATGTTCAGCAAGAGCACAATACATAGATAAACTTTCATTCGAGGGTAGTTTCGGATTCATGAGTTGTGAGATTTCTTCGAGAGATCTATCTTGATGAGAAACCTGACCGTAGGAGCTTTCAAACTTTGTATAGAAGGTTCAAATGACAAGAAAAGAAACAACATAGCTGAAAACAACGAAAACAAAGGGCTAAAGCAACATAAAAGAAAAATTTATTTATGTACAGAAAGTCTCAGTGAGACTACGCAAAGTATTGTTTCAGGGCGAGGCCATTGAGACGAAGGGTTACTTCTTCTCCCTCGAGGTCTGTCAACTTATAAGTGGATGGGCCGATCTTTGCTGAAATTTGGTAAGGGCCTATCCATAAATGTTGGAATTTCATGTGCATCCCTTTGCCTTCATGATTATGATCCCATTTCAGGACTAAATCCCTAACTTCAAAACTTCTTTTACCGGACTTCCTCTTATCGAACCATCTCTTGACTATGTCTTGGTGCTGATGGAATCGGTCTTTAGCTTTCTGTCAGGCTTGTTCAAGTTGAAGCAGGGTATTGATCCTGGATTGTAAGACTTGGCTACTAGACCCTCGAGAGGCTTGGGACAACTATAAGGATGGCAGCAAGATGTTGGGGGGAAGGATGGCTTACTTGCCATAGAAAAGAGTGAAAGGGGAAACCCCTAATGCATTCTTTGGAGTCACCCTATCTGCCCATAAGGCATTTGGGAGAGCTATATGCTAACTTCACTGATTTTCTATCACAGTCTTCTTGAGAATTCGAATGAGGTTTTTGTTTGAAGATTCAGCTAATCCGTTTCTTTGAGGGTAATAATTGGCTGAGTAATGCAGTTTAATCCCCCATTCATAAACAAATTCATTTATCTTAAAAGATAAAAAATAGGGAGCATTATCAAAAACAAGGGAAATTGGAACCCCAAACCTGGTTATGATGTTTTCTTTCAAGAAACTGATGACTGTATCTTCATTGATCTTGTGCAACGGGATAGCCTCCATCCATCTAGTGAAGTAGTCGGTAGCCGTCAGGATGTATCGATGTTGTAAAGAAGAATTTGGATTTATCTCTCCAATAACATCTATACCCCACTGTTCAAAAGGTTCAGAGATAATAACCGACTGCAAGGGTCCTGCTGCCTTAGGTAATTTCCTGGCACTTCTTCGGCATATATCATAGTTCCGTGCATACGCATGGGCATCTCGGAACAGAGTGGGCCAATAATATCCAGCTCTAAGTATCTTGTGAGCTGTTGTCTCCCCTGAATAATGTCCACCCGCGGGGCCATCGTGTAATTCTTTAACAACTTTACTTACATCTTCCTTTTCTAGACATCTAAGAAATATTCCATCATAATTCTTTCTGAAAAGTATGCCATCAATGATTTGATAAGCTGCTGATTTCAAATGGAGTGCCCTTCTTTGCTTAGAGCTCCAGTGCTCAGGTAGGTATCCTTGCTACAAATAATGCACCAGATATCTATACCATGACTGAGGAGTTGTGAAGATAGGACATACTTCAACTGAGTTTATTTCAGCTTCATTCTTCTAATGTTGCTCTTCATCAGTCAAATTTCCTGTAAGCAATTTGCACAGGTATTGTCCTTTGATGATAGTGGCCGGTTTAAATTCTAAATCATATTCTTGAAGAGCTGTGACCCAGTTTCCCCTCCTTTCTCCTAGTTCCTTTTGAACGAAGAGGGATCTAACAGCTGGGTGGGGAACTATAACTTTAGTTCCGTTCTTAAGAATATATGGTCTGAACTGTTTGACTGCTTTGAAGACAGCATATGCATGCTTGTCAACCACGGGATAGTTTAGCTCAGCCCCTTGTAGACCAGTGCTCATAAACAAGATTGGGTATTCATCCCCTAGCTCCACCTTTTGCATGAGTACAGCCGCGAGGGAGTCATCCGAAGCAAAGGTATACAGGATAAAATCCTTATCAAAATCTGGGCTTCTTAAGGAAGGAGATTTAGCTATGGCTGCCTTAATGTCTCTAAACGCATCCTTTTCTAAATCTGTCCACTTGAACTGTATGCTTTGTTTAACCATTTGTTGTAAATGTTTAACAATTTGTGCGAAATCTGGAACAAATCTTCGGACGAAATTGATAGTGCCCATAAAGGACTGCATAGATTTTTTGTTATGAGGTATTGGAATTCTATTGATAGCTTTTACTCTTTCCTGATCTATTGACACTCCTCTTTTGGAAATGATATGGCCCAAGAGTTTACCTTCGGGAATAGCGAACACACTCTTCTTGGGATTCAATGAAATACCATATTTCTGAAAACGATAAAAAATATGCTTCAAATGGACAACATGATCTTCCCTTTTCTTTGAAAAAACTCTCACATCATCTAGATAGACAACAACACACTGCCCACCCAATCCTCGGAAGGCGATATCGATTGCTCCTTGGAATGTAGCTCCTACGTTTATCAGGTCGAATGGAATCCTTCTATATGCGAAAGTTCCCCACTTAGTGTGGAAAGTAGTCTTAAGACGATCTTCTTCAGCTACTAATACTTGATTGTAGCCAGAGAAACCATAGAGAAGAGAAAATAGCTCAGATCCCGACACCATTTGAAGAATTTGTTCCATTGAAGGGACGGGATAGTTGTCTTTATCCGAAGCTCTATTTAAATTTCTGAAGTCCACACATAGTCTTATCTCTCCTGACTTCTTCCTTACGGGAAGTAAGTTAGCAACCCACTCAGAACGCCGGACCTTAAAGATTATTTTAGCATCCAGGAGTTTCTTCAATTCCTTTTGAATCAGAGGTTCCAAAGTAGGATGCATCCTTCTTAATTGCTGCTGAAATGGCTTGACACCCGCTTTCATTGGTATAACATGCTAAATAATGCGGACGTCATATGTTTTCAGATCCTCATAGGTCCATGCAAAAACATCCTTATATTGTCTAAACGGTTTGATGAACCTATCTCTTTCTCCCGACGAACAACATTTGCCAAGGTTGACAAATTTTGGTTCAGCCTCGGTACCTAAATTAACTAACTCATGCTGCATTGATGAACTGTTAGTTTTGGTATTCGCTGGCCTTTTGAACTTACTTTGAAGATCAAACAGCATTTCGAGTGACCTTACCCCTTTGGGGATGAAATTTCCTTTATTTGCATCCTTCTTTAGCAAATCAGAATCGTGTTCTTCTTCATCTATCACAGCTCCTTGGAAAATGTCTTCGTTCGTTAGAAAACTAATAATCTGTTCGTCATCATCGAAAACCCTGAAGTTTGTGACGTTGTCAGGGATGGAGGGCTTGGAAATTAATTCAATTGAGCATTTTTTATTAGATGGAACCAATATAGAAGCAGATGTTGCTAAAAAATCAGCTGCAGAATTTTGTAATCTAGGAATAGACTTTATATTAAAAGCATCAAAATGCATAATTAAATCCCATACCTCATCCTGATAACACTTCAAATGAGGTGAGAGACAGTGAATGGTATCTCTTACCTATCTCACAACTATTTCTGAGTCACCAAAAACCTTCAGGTATTTAACATTTAAATCGATGGCCTTCTTTAATCCGTGTACCAAAGCTTCATATTCTGCAGTGTTGTTAGTACAATCAAATTCTAACCTACAGGACAAAAAATAATTATTTCTTCCCGGATCCATCAGAACACAACTGGCTCCGGATCCTTCCATAGTTTTAGAACCATCAAAGTATAATGTCCAAAACAGATCTTTTGATTCAGCTAAGCTGTTATCTCTATGGTCTAAGTCAGTGACTAAACTAACTATATTAAAGTCAACATCATCAGTCCAAGAAAAATGGAGGAGATCGGACTGTTCATTTGATTCATGGCTGATAGTTTCAGACTGATAATTACCCGGATCAATTTCTAAGAAATAATTCCCCAGAACCGAGGATGAGAAGGTTACAACCTCATTATTTCCCTCTAGTTGAGTTACATTTTGTTTCATGTGCGGTTCTCTCAGGACTTTGATCTGATTCTGTCTATTTTGATAAGGCAACTACAGATGAGACCAATCAGTTGCAAAGTAACCATTCAGCTTTGTGGACCAGTCCCTACTTAAGATCAAACCATAGGTCTCAGGAATATCAACTACCATTATGTGAATAAATTGACAGACTCTAGAGTCGGTTGATAATCTAATGAGGAGATCTTTCATATCCCCAATAACCTTGACAGCAGTTCTATCTAACTGAATAATTTGGGCCGGAGATTGAATAGGTTGCCCGTTAATTTTTTTACAAATTGACAATGGCATGACATTTGAAGATGATCCAGAATCTACCAGACAATTGTGAACATTATGATTGAAAATTTCAAAAGTCAACAGGAATGGCAACGTCTGGAATTTAGATTTCCCGCCGATACTAGCCTCATTAATTTCTGGCTCTTCTTGAGTATTTGTTAATGGAGTGCTGGGCTGAGATTGCAGAGCATGCAACAGCTTATCTCGTTGCTGAGGCAAATTGCACATATCGAATATTGATACCTTTGCTTTGAATTTCTTTATATCCTCAATAATGTCATATCCTATATCAAATTCGTTCCCAATTCGAGCTGGATGGTCTGTTTTATTCATTGTGACCTTTGGTTGTTGAACTACGGTGTCAATGTTTGGCTGTTTGGCCATTGTTTGGTTAGCTTTAGGTTGCGGTGGAATGATTACTATATGTATTCTAGGTAGTTCTTTTGAAACTTTAGGTTTTGGAGGAGTCGAGTTTGGCACAGGATCTGTAATAGGACCTTTACTGTGAGTATTAATGTTCACAACAGAGAGAGAGTTTTCTATTGGATCTTCTTCTACTAATTCAGTTAAAAGTTACCCAATCCCATAGCACCATAGTGGTGTCTGGAGGTGGTTCTTCTAATTCAGGGCTCGATTCCTCTAGAGGATCATCTTGATCTGTAATCTGTGAATCCAACATTTGGTTCATGACTAAACTCATAGAGTTAATCCATTGTGGGCAGCTCTTTTCCGAATGCGGTTCTTGATGAAAGGTGTAGAAGTTTTCCATCCCTATTTCATTGAGGTTTAAAAAAGGGGAAGTATTCATGGGTGGATGAGGTTGATCGCTATCTTCCCTCTTTTTGTAAAATGGCTTGAAGGGTTTCCTAGATGTACTAGTAGCTTTATCTTTCTCGAGATCTACAATTTTATTGGACAACTTCTGCATCATCTTAACTACATTCTCCATGTTTGTTGATGACTCTTCTTTACCTCTGTTGAGCAGCAAGGTTTTTTTACTGACTGCTGGTTTTGTTTCTGCATCTAAGGCATGTTTAGCAATGCTATCCGCTTCTTCTTCCACCTTTATAGCTTCTTCAAAATTCTCTATCAGGGTGGGTTTCTTAGATCTTTTAACGAACATTGCTATGGGTCCTTCAAGAGCTGTTGTATAATATTCAACCAGAGATTCCTTCGCTGGTTTATTTGCTTCACTGAAATTATTTAAGAGTGTTGTGAACCTTTGGTTGAAGTCTTGAACCTTTTCTTTCTTTTCCATTCTCATGGACAATAATTCTTTCATAAGCGTAGCTACAGTTTTTTGGTTTCCATATTTCTTTAAGAAACATTTTTCAAATTCATCCCAGCTTGAGATCGAGCTAGGTTGTAAGCTAAAATACCAGGATGATATTTTCAGCTCAAATGTGTATGGAAACAACCTATAGACTACATCTTCATGTTGCACATTTAAAAGATTCAGAGCTAAATAAAAACTCTTGAGATGATCCTTGGTGGAAATGGCTTTCCCTGGGTCGAATTTAGGCGATACTTTCTGTGGATTTTTCGGAAGATTGTGGAATGGCCCAGCTAGATTCAATGCTCCCCTTGCTCTCCAAGCAAGTACGACCATGTCTCTATGTGGAGAATCAGGTGGAGAATTGTATGGTGAATTCAATGGAGTGTTCTTTGGAGTAATAAGTTCTCCAAGACTTTCTTGATCTGAAATATTTTCTGGGTTTTCAAGATCTACCTTATTCAGGGGTTCTGCAAATTCTTCCAAGGTTAAATTCACAAGCTCGTTAAAATTCTGCATAAGAATCGAATTACGGGTGTACTGTCGTTCTTTTCTAGGAGAACTTTTCCTAGGGAGGAAATTTACTGCGTTTAAACCACCTAGCTATCTAACATAAGATTGTGTATGTCTCCTTAAATCTTCTATTTCTGCAAAAGGCACAGCATACAATACTTCTTGAGGTTCAGAATCAGAGACGAGGTTTTCTTGGTTTGCTACTTCAAGATTTGGGCTGTCTGAAATTCCTCTATTAAGAGGGTTTTCAATAACATTTTTGACAGTGGGATATTTTCCTTTATCAGCCATGCACTTTCATGCCCTCCTTCTAGCGCCAAAAAGTGTTGATGCCGCGAAGATCGCAGCATCAAGTAGAAAGGGATTCTCCCCGGTAGACTATCCCAATTAGATTGTCCACTGTTTGGTATGGGGAATCCGTCCGGTTAGCAGTTCCGGGAACCATTAGGTTTGGAGATTTGCTTCAATTACACCGGTTATGGCCCGATCCACCGTTCTTTTTTGATTTTATGCTTTAAAATGATATGCAAGTGCCTAAGCTAACTTAATCTAAATGCAGAACTTGAAACAAATCTGTATTTAAAACCGAAATAAACCTAAACTATCCCTGTAAGGAGCAAAATTATAAGTATGAGTAATGTACTGGAAGAAGTATCTAAAGATCAACAGACAACCATTAAATCATAAAGATATATCTACAGCAAGAAGGCAAAAGATATTAGAAGATAGCTTCCAATTCATATATAACGCATTCCATTACTGATGTAGGAGAAAAATCATTTGCACAAGAAACAGTAAGATCATTCAATACAGAGAAATAATTCAAGACAACAAAGAAAGATCTTATTGTAGAATATGAAAGTCACAAGAATAATCTAGCATGCATCCAACATCCATTTCCATGCAAAAGACATCCTCTCCAGGCTCTTATTAGGCAAATTTCATTTTCTTGGAGCAAGTGCAAGATAGCTCGTACAAGTTAAGAAAATTCTTTTCCCTGCCAAAAGTCCTGTATAGTATTCCCTAGGCTTCTATTTATATCTTTACAAAATGCCTCTTGGGCTAGCACCTGGCTCTTTACACATGTCCTTTACAGAATTTTCCTCTTAATAAACAAATCGTGGCCCTTTTCTTAAAACAGAAAATTTCTCAAAAATAAAAAAGGACAGCTGTCTAGAGATTCTACGCTTTAAACATAGGGAGACCAAATGAAAAATAGGAACAACGCCTTAGGATCAACGTGTTCACCCTTGGGAAGGCGCTCCTGCTGGGAGAGAGGTGCTTGGACTGGCTGCCACTACTGCTGCTGCTTTCTTTTCCTCCTCTGCTATGTAATTGAACCAGATACCAGTGTCTCTGATAACCACATTTGTTGGGGAAGGGAGCAAGATCTTCTGGGAAGTCACATGTTTACCAAGTTCTGCTTCAACACCATGAATTTCTGCAACTGCTGCTTGGTGGATTTCTTTAAGAAAATGACTGTATATTGATGACAACCCAATATAGTGATCGAGATCATCAGTGGCTAGGACATCAATCTTCTTTACATATTCTATTTGAATGCCTAGCTCTTCCTTCAAGTCTAATAAATGTTTCTCTTTGCTTGGAAACTCATCGAGGGACCGAGGAAAACTCATCTTGCACTTATCATGTACTTCATGGATCTTTTGATACATGTTGTTACTTTTATCCATTGTTCCCTGGATCTTAGCCATTAGCTTAAGGCCACAGTTCCTGCAGAATTCCATAAGGGCTATATCTTCTTTAAAATCATCTACCGACTTGAATGGGAGATGCTTGGGGAAATCAACCTTCCCTTCTCTCCATTCCATCTGGCTCAAGATGTTTTCTTTAACCCGAGTATATTTTCCCTTAAGCCTATTGGCCTCTGCATTGACTTCTTTCAATCTAACCATTATGGCTTTGAGCCTGCACACTTCCTCAGTAATCAACTCCTGTGTGGCGTGCATTTGTCTCAGAATGTCACAGGACATCTCATAAAAGGGAGACATATCTATTGTTCTGCTTTCTGCCTGCACTAATTGATCAACCATTGCTTGCTTATCTGCTTGCAGATGAGACACTCTAGATTTAGAATCGTGCTTTTCTGCTTCTAGAACCATCATCTGGATTGCCAGGTGCTCCTTTTCTTCTTTTAAATGGTGATACTTATTTGATAATTCCTTGTGATCAACAGACGGATGATTATATTTATTCACTACAAGATCCCTGTAAGCCTGCTCATTAGCCACAGTATGTTGCAACATGTGAGCTCTCCTCTTTGTTGACTCAAATTCTCTAACCATATCGACCACATTGTCCTTTGTTGCTTTTACTGCTCACACAACGGCGGATGCCATGGCTATGGGAGCCTTATTTGTATTTTGCATCACCGTGGTCTCCTGTCGGGTAACAATATCTTCTTGGAAGAGTCTCTTTATCCTCTCTTCCGATTTCAAGACTACCTCCTTCCTCTTCTTGTTATACACAAATTCATCCCATCAGGACACAATATGATATTCTAATGGGGTGTAAGGGACAATTGGGAGGTCTATTACATGTACTTCTATCTCTATGGGTGGGGTCTGTACTACTTGAGATGTGTCTCTTTCCACATTTTGGGTGCCGGGGACACCTACTTGAGATGTGTCTGTTTCCACATTTTGGGTGCCGGGGGACACCTGCTTGAGATGTGTCTATTTCCATATCTTGGGTGGCGGAGCCACCCGCCTGGGCATCTTGATTGGTCTTAAGTTCTTCCTCCGCCTTTTGTTCCTCTTCAGTTTTACGCCTTCTTTCCTCTTCTTCAGCTTGCTGATGATTTTCACTTTCCTCCCTCTGCTCTCGATCTTTTGCTTTTTTTTGCAACCTTTCTTCTTCAGCTTATTTATGCAACCTTGCATCTTCTGCTTCCCTCTGCAACCTTGCTTCTTCTGCTTCTTGTTGCAGTCTTGCTTTTTCATCTTCTCTCTGCAACCTTTCTTCCTCTTTCAATCTTTGTTCTTCACGATTTAGGGCCTCAGCTGCTTCTTTCTCTTTCTGTAGACTGGATTTTTGGGCTGGGGCAGAGCTAGAGCTTGCTCCACTGCCTTGATGACAAATCCGCAACTCAGTCATGTTGCTGATGCCTCTGCACACTTTTTCCTTTGCATCATAGTAATGAGCATATTCAAAATGAGCATAAACTTCCTTGCAATGTTCGGCAACCTTGCTCCTCCTATCATTTCTATGGAAGATCATTTCACCGAAGTGGAAAGCTTTCAACACTTGAATGTATTTCTCAGCTGTTGCAACCCTTGAGAATTTGTAGGCTCCTATGCAGAAGGGCAAAGGAGGGAAAGAAGCCTTATGTTGCTTGTTAAGTACCCCTCCTATTCCATCAAGGAAAATTTTCTTGATTGCTTCCTTAAGGACTACATAATCAGTAGCGTATTTTGGCAAAATGTATGGCGCTTTGTTACCTCCAAACATCTTGATGTAGGTGCCCTGCTCTGAGAAATATAAATCGCCATAGTTTTCCAAGACCTCCATGGCATTTTCTGATAGACAATTGGGCTCTTCCTTGAACATCTACTCATATAGAGGCATGATGAACTCTTCGTAGATGAGCTTATAGTTTGCTCTGTAATTTTGAGCCCACATTATTTTATAAGCAGTGTAGACCGGGGTGTTGGCTTTATCCCATGTGCAACCTAGCCTGGTGAAAGAGAGCTTGGCCAAGATGCAGTCAATGAGATAGGAAGACATGTAAAATTCAGACTTTTTTAAGGCCAGACCTTCTCTTGCAGTGGCCACTGTGGATGCCAAACTGTCCGAAAGGATAGTAGCCCAATCAAACACAGTTCCTTTGAATGCTATGAAGTGGATGATGGGGGCCCACTGTATCCTATATACAGTGCCATCGGTCATGCCGAAAATTCTGCATAACATCAGGGCGATTAACCTAAAAGGAGGTCTTAGGCTCTGAACATCATATTCATCATTATCTCTCTTCCTCAGGTGTTTTCCTGTGACCAATAATTTTTTTGCCATCTCAGTATTATTCATCTTACCCAACCATTCGTCACTTAGAGCATGTTGGGGATGTGAGAATTTGCAGGCTACTGCAATATACGCTGGATGGAATGACGCGAAAGGCTCTCCCTTGCTGTCATGCAACACTCTTGTCTCTGGGTTGCCATGTTCCAGTATCCACTCGATCACTTCAGAGCATGGGAATAATTCAGGGTGGGTAGAATCCCTAGCTATGCTTGAAGTTCTGATGTTGAGGTAGATTTGTTCTTCTTCCAATAATACATTTGGGATATCCTGGTCCCTGATCATTTAGTAAACATCTCCCCAACGGACTTCGGGAGGAATGTCGGTGGTACACTTAGTGTCTTGGAAAATAGTTTCAGTCCTTAGTTGCACTGGCTCGGGTTCCATCACTAGTTTTCTTTCTACCACCTTTTGGCATCGTGGCTTATCCCTGCTAGCAACCAAATGTGAATCATTATAAAAATTTGCAACATGTTATGAGAGTGTAACATAGAGAAGGACAATTTTAACATGCTAATGAGAAATATAGACAAAAATATAAAGCTGCATGCTGTGGAAGCAAAATGGATCATTTCAGAAAATGAAATATGGTCCTCAGACTTGATTATTCTAGGGAGACAATGCCTAGTCAGAAACTTTTGGAATGCTTCCGAAAAGGTAAGCATACGACGTGGAAAAAACCTACTTCCTTCCTAGTCCTTGGAGATAGGATGCCCTTCATCGTAGCACTTCTAATGGTCGATGGTGGGTTGGCCTGGAGTGGAAAAATCCTATGAATAAACAATGAAAACAAGGAAATGTTTTCCACAGTGATTAACTGAGCCGAGTAGGTGAGTGATTGAGTATCTCAACCGACCACTACTGTCATTAATAATACTTGCGAAATGGCCTGTAGCCGGTATGAAGTTTGAATCCGGGTAGGAAAATGATCGAAATGCGGCTAGTAAAAAACTCGGTTGGTCATGGCTACGACTTTCAGTTGGTAGGAATGAGAAACCTATGGGGCCACGACGGCCGTAAAAACAAAAAATGACCTATGCTACCAATGTCTATCGGCCACGTTATGAAACGGGAAAACCCAAAACTAACTCGACGTGAAGATGAGACAAAGATGACAGTTAAAAGCCTACCTGGAGATGAGACGGTGGTGGAGTGAGGTGGACGCGGTCGTGGATGCAATGAGCTGGAGCGAGCCAACGCGATCTTCCCAACGGTGTTCTTTGAACAAAAAACTAATAATGGGATCAACGAAACCCCACTGTCCTTATATAAAGTTAGACACGTGTGGCATTTAAACGGGTAGGTGGCATTTTTAAAACGGGGTTTTAATGCTCGTACGGTGCAGTCTTTTCAAGCCGACTTGGCATTTAAGAGCGACCGTCGGTTGCTGGGCGGATTCACAAGTTTCGTCCACAGTTGTGGCCGGAACTAAGGAGTTCCTCCCGATGGCGAATCGTTTCGGCGTTTCGGGAGCATTTTGTGAGTTCTTCCAAAATACACTCTCCCGGAAGCTTAACGCAGCCGGCTTTGCCGAGTCGTCCCGAAGTTTCGGAAAGTCTCAGAAAGTCCTATCGCAATTTACGAAATAACTTTGTTCAAGTTTTTTTTATCGACAACTTACTACGACAACATTTGGTGAAGGCTTCTGCAATTTCGGGAGATAATCTCAAGTTCCTCCGCAGTTTCAAGAGAGAATCTCAAGTTCCTCCGCAGTTTCGAGTGAGTTCGTTGAGTTCTTCCGCAGTTTCGAGAGAGAAACTTGAGCTTCTTCCGCAGTTTTGGAAGAGAATTTTCAGTTCTTCCGAAAAAACGCTAAGTGTTTTCGCTGTTTAAGTCTTTCCGCGGTGTTGGGAGAGAATCTTGAGTTCTTCCACAATTTTGGAAGAGAATTTTAAGTTTCCTCCACAGTTTCGGGAGAGTTCGCTGAGTTCTTTCCCAGTTTCGGGAGAGAATTGTAAGTTTTTACCGCAATTTCGGGAGAGTTTGCTGAGTTCTTCCCCAGTTTCAGGAGAGAATTGTAAGCTCCTTCCGCTGTTTCGGGAGAGAATTGTAAGTTCCTTCCGCAGTTTCGGGAGAGAATCGTGAGTTTTGACTTAGAAGAAAAACTTCAATTTTTAAAGCAGTTTCATCAGTTGAAACAAAAAACTAAGTAAAAAGGAGAATTAACTTCTTTAGGCAGTCTTTCTAGTAAAATGCAAAGGAGGGGCCCCAATATGTACAAAATTTGGGGGGGATGTTGCTGCAACAACACACCCTTTTGAGATAAGCAGGGAAAGCTGAGCTGAACGCAGCTCATAAATACAATTTTGGCTAAGCATTGAGGATGCTACGAAGTTGCGCGCAACATCCAACTTTTGACCAGACTGTGGAGTTGCATGCAGCATCAAAGTTTTGGCCGTGATGCGAAGACTAGTACTGCGCAGAAGCAGTGCTGTGGAGTTAGGAGGCCACATGGATCCAGAAAATCGGAGTGCTGGACAAGTATCAGGTGCAGGTATCGGTTGGATCGGTAGTAGCCATTTTTGGAAAGATATTCCAGTATTGCCGAGTGGCAGACATAAGCAAATCAGGAAGGCGGCCACGTGTGGGTTGTTAAGGAAAGCGATGTTTGGCACGCTTAGAAGGTAAAACCGTTAGAGAGAAACGGTTAGGCAGAAGCATCCTGTAGGAATGCGTGCGACAGGAAGGCCGATAGCGACAGGATGAGGATGTGGAGATCCACCATGATCAAGCAGACACTACCAGGAGCCAGCAAGCCGGTTTGGAAAACCAGTGCAATTTTGGAAACCCTTAGGGTTTTGGGTTTTAGGTCTTTGACATTGTATAGACATGACCTTCGGGCATGATTTATTAAAGAAGACAATTTTGTATGGGATGGGGTTGCTCTAGTTTTGAGGGCTAGGTGCTAGTTGCTAGAGTAATCATGATATAACTTTTTGTATTGAGAAATCTCTCCGAGCTGAGAATATTGTAAAGGCCCTGCAGGTGTGTGCGTAGAGACCTAGCCGAGAGAAAGGAGAGTCTGTAGTTGAGTGCACGGACTAAGAACGGTTTCCCCATCCCTTTTGAAAGAAATATATTACCAACCGTTCTTGTGGACATAGCTTTCCATCTAAGGAATTGAATCACGTTAAATCTTGTGTTATGCGATTATGTTTTATGAATGAATGACTGTCTGTATTGTCTGTAGAATGAATGTTTGAATGTTTCCTTGCATGATGTAATAGGAGAACTTTGATATGCATTTACCAGTAGGAGAAGTTTGGGAATGATATGCTAGGTTCCACGAGAACAGATGAATGGCGAACTTTTCAATTATATGTTAATATCATGAATCAGTTATTTAGGTTTAATACTTTCTTAAACATAGTGAAGGAACGCAGCACAGTTAGTCGTGTCTATCATTTCAGATTCACGTTGTAATAATCTAAGTCCTTGAATGAATGCTAGAAAGATAACCAGTAAGGGCCTGAATGGATGGATGGGTGATATTCATCTCAGTGCCTTAACCTTTTCGAGATCTTCCAAGTAGAGGATAAGTGTGGTTGATTCACACTTCCAGTAGAAGATTCGCAGCAGCGAGAATCCCTTAGTGATGCCCGCAGTGTTTCCATCATCGCACCGTAGTCGCTCACAGTGTAGATCCTGCTGCGTACTGCATCGCCGCATTGCTTTGACCCACATTGCACTCCTTCTGTCCTTCCCTGTGCAGCTTGTTCATATAAACAACTCATTATTTACTGTGGAAACCGGATTTCGCAGTACCCCAAAAGATACACCTCAGGTGAGACCTCAGCCTGCTCGCAGGTTGTTGCCGAAAGGGTCGGTGCGAAGGGGTTTTGTTGGTCAAAAGGGAGAACTGCAAAGAACCTGAGTCTAATTGGAAACCTCTGGGTCAGTTTAAGCCAACACCAAACTTGGGTTTCCCATATGGTTTGGCTACTCAAGGTCAAAACAATTCAGAAGTCAACCAAAATCCTATTGGCATACCAAACATTTTTGCAAATCCTAACCCTAGGGGAAATCTTTCACCTTGGAATCTCAACATCCCTAGTGGACTTAATGGACCATGGAACACTAATGCTAATTGGGGTAATAATCCACAAGTTAGTGGAAGTGCCTCAAGAAAAATTTATCCAAACTTTCCTAGCACAAATCCTGGGGGAAATCCCATACCCACAACAGGTAGCACACCAGGAGGTAACCCATCCACCAACTTCATTCCACCATGGAGTGGGAATGTTCCAGGAAGTACCCAATCTTCTTGGGCACCACCCCCGCAAGGGGGGAATCAACCTTGGAATGCTTATCTAAGCCAAGGAAATAGTCAATGGCTTGGTCAGATTCCAGAAAGTAGCCAATGTTTTTCGGGCCTACCTCCGCAAGGGGGAAATCCATCCATCCATCCTGTTCCACCATGAAATGGACAATATTCAGGAAGTAACCAATGTTTTTGGATGCCACCTCCACAAGGAGGAATTCAACCTTGGAATGATTTTCAATACCAAGTTCAACCGCAATGGTATGGTTGGGATCTAGGAAATAACCAATCTTTTTGGGTACCACCTCTGCAAGGAGGCAATCCACCCAATGGTCATGTTTTAGGAAGTAGCCAAACTTCTTGGGGTCAACCTCTGCAAAAGGGAAACCCACCTTGGAATTCTTATCACACCCAAGGACCACATCCGTGGAGTGGTTAGGTTCTACAAAGCAAGCAATCATTTTTGGGCCTAACCTCGCAAGGGGGAAATCCAACCATTAACCCCATTCCACAATGGACTGGTTAGGTTCTAGAAAATAACCGATATTTTTGGAACCAACCTGCAAGACCTGCAGTTGATCTAGCTAGGCTTCCACATGGACATCATGTCAATGGTATGACAGATTTCGTCAACCATCTTGAACAGATTACCCCACATTTGGGATAAGTTTCTATTCAGAATTCGCAACCCACAACTGGCCAGGAAATGCAGGAACCTGCTAATCCTTCCAACAATTCTAACATCCTCACAGTATCATCGATAGACCTTAGAGGAAAGAAGAAGAAGTATAAGGGTAAGCAAAGTGCTAATCCTTCCCAGAATTCTGAAATCCTTATAGCCAAGTCCAAAGACCTTAGGGATAAGAAGAAGAAGTACAAGAGTAAGCAAAATGCTAACTCTGGGAACAAAGATGCACCAACTATGCTTCAATGCGGTGGGAAACAACAACCCACTATTTTGACACCAGTACCCCCGCAAGGGGGCAACCAACCAACCCGTCCACAAGGGGGCAATGATCCTAAAGCCACTGTCTTCATGTGTGATCCTGAGATGAACATTCAAACAAGACTTCATTCTTATGATGTCTCTCCTAGTACACTAGATTAGTTAGAATCACAACCAGATGGTTATCTCTACATTGAGAAACCAACCATAGACTTAGTACCACACCCCCCCAAAGGTGTTCTACGTAGAACAATGTAAAATCCCAACATGCAAGATGCTCATAACAGTAATTTTCTTGAGGACCTAGCTTAAGTACCATGTGCCATGTCGGCCTCGGAGGTATTGCAATGTAGTTTTGCGCCAAGAAAGGAACTATTGTCTACCATTTGTGTTGTCGATCCATCCAATGAGATTTTGTTCACATCAGACACAGACCATTCAATATGTAGGATCCTTCCCAAAGTTGCTTTTCATATTAAAGTAACATCGCATGGTAAGAACATCTATCTAACCATAGTAGATGAAGGGACCTCAGCTTGTGTAATGTCATTTCCATGTTGGCAAACATTTGGATCACCCGTATCTGTCGCAGAAGTTTCAAACCAAGCTACTCAAATAACTTCGACAGATTTGGATCAAAATATTCCCTTGTTGGAGGAATATGATTCGGTTACTTGGCCCATTTGGGCTGTGAGATCTCTCAGCTTACATGACTTCGTGGATTACATTTTATCATCAAATGAAGATACCCCTGAAGTTGTAAACATTTGGTTGCACCCACCTAAGGATATCTTTTGTGGGGCCACTGGGAGCATACTTGATATAAATCTACCTAAGTATAGGAGCATGATCTGCATGTTCCTCGATCTTATTTGGTATATTTGGAAACTTGCATATAGGTTTAGACCATCCCTTTGTGAAGATGCATTTGAACCTTTTGCAACCCAAACTTGCCATAGGGTCGAACCTGTTGGAAATCGGTGGGTCAGCCCTTCATATCTGTATTTTCCACCATTCCGACAGCAGAGCCTACCGAACATGGGACACCCTAGTCAACACCCCATTTCCATTTTGATGCCCATGTTGCTCTTTTCTCATAGGCCCGGGAGCCCTATTAGTCCGTTCATGACTTGGAGTTTGAGACCACATATTTCTCCTTCATTCATTTCTGACCATATCCTGATGGGATCCCAATTTTTTGTCATTTTACATAAGCTTGCATTAAAATATCCACTTGAACATGCATGCAAACTGCTTCGTTGCTTATTGCTTATGTTGCTTATTTGCCTGTATAGTCACTTTCTATTACAAGATACCTATAAACCATTGCTTATGTATATTTGACCCGTACCCATGAAGGAAACATCTGTAAGAGTGTACGTAACTAGCTCAGCCCTTGTTTGCAATACGGATCTTTGCCTTGGCCTGACCCATGCCCCTAACATTTAGGTGCATTCCCTTGAGACACTCGTTTCCTCTAATGTATCATAGCATGCTTTATTCTTTTTTCAAGCTAATAAATGAAAAAGGTTAAAAAAATTGGAAAACACAAAAATCCAAAAAGGGAGAAACTTGAATCACTTCATATTATAATCCTTGAACAAAACGGAAACAGTCAGTCCTTGTCGCCCTTGAACATGGCACATAATTCGGTCCCTGCTGTCAGTACACCATCTGCATTTGCCTTAGGAAACTGTACCAGTATTTTGAATAGATCTCCACTGATGGGTTATCCTTCCCATCACCAATGGAGCTTTCGTTAATGCATCTGGCATTAGTTGATTTCATTAAGGTCGGTTACTCAAAGTCCTATGTTACCAAGTTTCCATTCTGCGTCATGTTATGTGTTCAAGGAAAGTCCAAACCAAGTTGTCCATTCCTCAAATATTCTTGACCAATCATGTTGGCCTTCCTTGTGTCAGTATACAGTGTTGGATCTTGCAGTTCTACCAAATTATATCAGAATATTGATCTTTGTTTCGTATTGGTTGATGTGGGATGCATCAATTCCCTCCTTCCGATGGATCTATTCCTATCAACATCAAATCATCATCTAGGACATGGATATAGAAACCCGAGAGTACCTTGGATCTTGCAGTCATTAGTAGCAGGTTTCCTCGCAAATGACAGTGGGTATACATCAATGACCCTTGATTGTTTGATTCTACAATTGTTCGACTTCAAACCATTTATTCACACTTGTTAGTTTGTACTTAGTACCTTAGATCCCATCATCATTATCAGTGGGTCTCTTTGCATCTGTTAACGGTATACATCAATGACCGGTAATCAGATGGTGTTTTATTATGCTCGACATCATATTACTTATTCGCATGATATAAACTCGTACTATCGTCAGTTTGTATTCAAGACCTTGGGAAAGACAGTTGTATCACTCATCGATGCACTACCCGAGCTGTGCAAGATTAGACTACCATGTCAAAAGTTCAATAAAGACTTTGTTCTCGCACTCATCAAAGTGCAGGTTTACATTTCAGAAAAAATTTGCTTTTGACATGGATCCACTGTGTATTGTTCGTGGCCATGCTTGTTTACTGCTGAGCATGGGTATGCTCACCTTAGGAAGATATTATATATTTGAGAGATTGCTATGTTTTGCAGGTGTGATCCTCAATCTTGCAGCCTTGAGCTTTCCTTCCCTTATCCTTTCTTTGAACAATAAAGAGTATCAGTACAAAGAGTATCAGTATAAAGAGTATCAGTATACAGAGTATAAAATTCAGTAATGTATTTCTGCCCTTAGCTCTGCTTTGGACCTCACACATTAGGGGGCATCTATTAACAATCAAATTAACACCCTAGTCATGTGATAGAATAAGCACATTTTTACCATGCACCAACAACATGAAGAAAAAAACATAAGTAGATTCAGAGACAAGTCCTCTCTGATCTAATCACTTCTCCCATAAATGGAAGGATTAGGTGAAGACAGTAAGAACCTAAGAAGACCAAGTTCAGTGATTGAACCACTCATAAAAGGTCTAAAACTAAGCTACACCAATCAATAAGTGAATATGAATGCATTAAAGTGCATTAACTGTACTTAAAGTATGTTAAAGTTGTGCAAAAAGCCTAAAAACTATGGAAAAGTGGTTTTTGAGATAAAATAATAAAAAAAGATGAAAAGGGATAATCGCACATTGAAAAGAGAAACATGAGGGCTCATTTCCCAATGCTATATAAGAAAGGAATGGGAGGCATTGTAGAGGAGACCAAAGGAAGAGTAAAGAAATGCTGAAGAGATTTTGAAGGAAGAGTAAAGACATGCTGAAGAGATTCTGAAGGAGGAGAGGGAGCTCAAATTCTTCAAAAGCAAGGGTGAAGGAAGGGAGGCTCATGACAATGGAAGAGGGATTGTAATGTCCCCATTTTGACCCCCTTTGTATTAAATCGAAAATGATGTAAATATTGTAATTTAATCATAGTGAGGAGCTCAAGGCCAAGGCCCCACCATTGATTTAGCGTTTCATGAATCGGCAATTAAAAATAGATGCCTATGGTTCTTGTGCTAGATGGGCACAATGTAAATGAAGACATCATGTAAATACGAATTTTAATGAAAATACCCACAACTAGCTATGCAATGCAACAAAGAGATGAGGCATGATTCTACAAGGAAAAGGGAGGGAAATTATTCAAATCCTTGAGCCAATGGTGTAATCCATGTGTCAATGAGAAAACCCATAAACTACCAACTACCCATTTTGGGTTATGGACCCAATCATTTAATTCTTCCAGAAATTGGTTGAGGTAGTTAATGCCTTGGGAATGAAGAGGTATGGCAGCCAATTTCGGGCATGGGCAAGCCATCAACCTGAAAATTCGTGTTTTGTCTCCTTGGGCAAGAAAACACCCACAAAATGGTTCCCAAAGCCATTCTGAACATATGGCTTTTCCTCTCTCACGCAGATAGATATTGCTGGAAGTTACACTCACGTTTTTCATAAAAAACGCAGGGTTTTCCTTGCCCAAAGACTCGTTTTGGTTTTGGACAGTAGCTGGGAAGAAGGGGCTGCGATTTGGGACTATATGGAGATCGTTTTGTCCCAGAATTGCCATGGGCATTTTTCCTAAAAACGATTTATGGTTCCTGGGGTTTTCCCAAACCTCCATTGTTCATTTTTTTTTCCTTCCCACGTTTTTCTGAAGCTTAGGAAATCATTTTCATGCTTATCACTGTACAAACGTTTTTTCCTCATGCCCAGCCATTGTGGTTTTGCTGTGATGTGCATCCCTGTTTTGGTTTGAATCTGTGAGCAAGAAACTTGGAGTGGTGGTGGACAGAATTGGCTTGATAAACCTAGTGAAGGGAGTAACCTCTCAAGAAGATCAAGAGGGCTGGCTACTCTTCTATGCATGCCTGAGACACTCTAGAATTGGAAGGTATGGCCTGAGGGACTGTGAATTGGTGAAGGGAATACTTCCTTGAGTAGGGGTGTGTAGGCATTCTGGGTGCCAAGCTAAATAGATCTTGTAGAGGTATCCATAGCTCTGTGGTTGAGCTCACTAGCTTAGCAATTCTTCCTTTCCATTTCCTAGCAGCCTGATAAACCCAATTGTAGATTGGCTTGGCTCATTTTGGTGTATGCTTGGATATGTGTGAGTCTGCTGTTCCCTGGTTCCTTGTAGTAATCATGCCCAGCTCGGGGGTGGCAGTTTTATCAAGAGGTTGATAAGCACAACTGGCCTATGGTTGGGTGGAACGTTGCAGTTGCATAGCCAGTTGCTTGGGACGACTTTGTTAAGATAGGTATTCTCTTGTGTTAACTTTGCAATTATTATTTGATGAATATCTTGAATGTATGATGGATGTGTTATCGATATTGTTTCCGCTATGTTTTCCTTATAATTATACACTCCATATGCCTTTTATATTATGTAAATGCTTAAGTTAAAGCTCATGGGGCTAGATGCCCGGATTTAGTGTCACGTCCTCTCTATCATGCTGGTATGGTAGGAGGAAACGTTACATTTTAGTATCAGAGCTGCTGGTTGCAGCATTGGACCTCTATGGGCCAAATCCAATTAGAGTTAGAAGGGAATATTTTCAAAATTTTCTTAAGTGTTTTTGAAAAAAAATTGTTTAAGTCTGTTTCGGAAAGAATTCCCGAATGTCTTCCGAAACTACGGAAGCATTCGGCGAAATGCTCCGAAACTACGGAAGCATTCCGCGAGTTTTTCCGCAACACGGAAGAGTTTGGGAAGTCGCCCCGAAAATGAAGAAGGAATTCCCTTCCGAAATTTGCAGAAGGAACTCTCTTCCGAAATTTGCGGAAGGATTCCGCGAGTTGTCCCGCAACGCGGAAAAATTCAGCGAACTGCTCCGAAAAAGCAGAAAATTTTTCTAAGTGTTCGGCGTCGAAAAGAAGTTTTAGGAAGGAATTCTCTTCCGAAATTTGCGGAAGAGTTCCGCAAATCTTCCCGAAACTGCGGAAGACTTCGGAAAATCGTTCCGCAACTGCAGAATGCTTCGGTGAGTCGTTCTGAAATTTTGGAAGCATTCCGCAAGTCGTTCCGCAAATGCGGAAGGCTTCCGTGAACCGCCCCGCAACTGCGGAAAGAATTTCCCAGTTTCTTCCGAAACTGCAGAAGCATTCCACGAATGGCTCTGCAAATGTGGGAGCATTCACCGAATCACTCCGCAACGGAAGCATTCCGCGAATGGCTCCGTAACTGCAGGAGCATTTGCCGAATCGCTCTGCAACGGAAGCATTTCACGAATGGCTCCGCAACTGCGGGAGCATTCGTCGAATCACTCCGCAACTGCGGAAGCATTTGGCGAATTGCTCCACAATTGCGGAAGCGTTCGACGAATCGCCCCGACACGACGACAGGATTCATAAAAAAAAATAAAAAAAATAAAAAATGAGAGTGCTGCCCTCGACCCGCCCTGCAGTGGCGAGCCACAAGGGGGAAAGCCCCCTTAACCCCCTTCTTTTTTCCCCCTCATATGTCGTTGATTGTGAGAAAATTTGAAGATTTGACAAATTGCCAATATGATATTTTCCCACGTGCATGAAAGAAATTTATGAATTTCTAAGAATGTAATGCAGCTAACAATTGTGTGGATAAACACATTTTGCAGAATCATAGTTACATCAGGGTAGCACTCTAGATAGTACAGTTGGAAAGTTTTGGATCTTGGTTGGGCCAAGAAATCAACATCATGGATGATTGACAGGATCCTTATGATCCTGAGACAGATGCCATGGGGGAGAACATACATGTTGAAAATGTTGAAATAGAATCTAATGGGAGAAGAAATCAAGAGACCCCTCCAGGTATTGCAACCACCATGAGAAGCCTAAGGGTGGAGTTGCAAAGCTGTAGGGAAGATAATGAAAGGATGATTAAAGCTCAGGAAGAACAAAATCAATTGAATGCAGCCATGCTATAGAGTTTGATAGACATACAAAGGCAAATAAACTCTGGGCATCAGACATCAAATCCAGAAAGGGGTGGGAGTAGTTCTAGAAGAAATTCTCGTAAGAGGGCCAGTAGCTCAAGAAGAGTTTCTACAGACAGCACATATACTCCAAAAATATCTTCTAATGAATCATCTAACTCTGAAGGATCCATTGAGGGTTCAAGTTCTTCATCTCACAGGAGCAAGAGGAAGAGGCACTACAAGAACAATTCACATGGGGAATTTAAGAAGGCAAAACCTCCTACATTTGATGGAGAGGTAAAGTCCGGTCAAGAAGCTGAAGCTTGGCTTCTTGGGATGAGAAAGTATTTCCAAGTCCAAGACTACTTGGGAAATATGAAGGAAAGGGTTGCCATCTTCAACTTGAATGGAAGAGCATCTATATGGTGGGAACAAATCAGGCAAGTGAAGAAGATCAATGAAAGGATGATTGTGTGGAAGCAGTTCAAGAAATACTTCAAGCAGAAGTACCTTTCTGATAGGTACTATGATGATAAGATCAAAGAGTTCCATGAACTGAGATGGGACAATTGAGCATGGAAGAATATGCAAACAAGTTCTTGGAGCTGCTGAGGTATGTCAGGTACATTCGAGATGATAAGGTGAAAATTCAGCATTTCCTAAGTGGACTGCCCCAGTCATATAAAGATAGAATTGAGTTTGATGAACCTCGAACTCTAGAGGAGGCCATAAGAAGGGCCAAGTATTGCTTTGATCAAAACAGAAACAAACCAGAATTCCATAAGGCATGGAAGGATAGGAAAAATGAAAAGTTTGATCAAAGGAGGAAGGGGTTCAAGCCTCCTCAATTCCGGAATCACCAAAGGCAGCCATCATAGGTTGTGACTAAGCCAACTAGGATGATGGGAGACAAGCCAAGAGATCCAAAGGAGCCAAGAGAACCACTTCAATGTTGGGGTTGTGGAGGAGACCACATGTTTAGGAACTGTCCACATCGGAATGTGAATGCAAATCAAGTTCACAACATCCAGGGAGCTGGAACTGTGGGTCAAGTGGCGAGGACAATCCCTAGAATCTATGTAGCACTAGATGACCACCAGGCAGATCATCAGTCAACTGTGGTGTAAGTTGAAGGTAAGATTGCTAAGCAATCTGTTTCTATTTTGATTGATCCTGGATCTGCTCACAGTTATGTCACTCCTAGAATTGTTGAGATTTGTGCTTTCAAGAAATTAAAGCATAGTAAATCATGGTTAGTTCAGCTAGCCACTGGAACCAAGAGAAAAGTTAGTGAAATAGTAGAGAAATGTCCATTAGAGATGGATGGGCTATTCACTTATGCAAATCTGAATATTTTACCACTTGGTTCCTATGATATTCTCATTGGAATGGATTGGTTAGAAGCACATAGGGTTAAACTTGACTGCTACAATAAGACATTTGAATGCATGGACAAAGAAGGAAACCCGAGGGTTGTAAAAGGGATTCCAAAGATGACTTCTATCAGACAGGTTTCAGCCATGCAGCTGAAGAAGTTCTGTAGGAAGGGATGTCAACTGTATGCAGCCCACATTTTAGAGGCAGCAGAGAATGAAACTCTTAAATTGGAGGACTATCATGTATTGCAAGAATTCAGGGATGTTTTTCCTGATGAGATTCCAGGACTCCCTCCAAAGAGAGACATTGACTTTACAGTTGAACTTGTGCCAGGAGCGGCACCTGTGTCTAAGACACCCTACAGGATGAGTACACCAGAACTGCTAGAATTGAAGATGCAATTACAAGAGTTGCTGGAAAAGAAATATATTAGGCCCAGTGTGTCCCCGTGGGGAGCATCTGTTCTATTTGTGAAGAAGAAAGATGGAACACTCAGGTTATGTATTGACTACAGGCAGTTGAACAAAGTCACTGTGAAGAACAAATACCCATTGCCCCGAATTGATGACCTTTTTGACCAAATGAGAGGAGCAAAGGTATTTTCAAAGATTGACTTGAGGTCTGGTTACCATCAGGTAAGAATCAAAGAAGAAGATATTCATAAAATAGTCTTTAGAACAAGGTATGGACACTATGAGTTTGTAGTGGTACCATTCGGTCTCACAAATGCACCAGCTACATTCGTGTGTCTCATGAATAATGTTTTTAGCAAGTATTTGGACAAGTTTGTTCTTGTATTCCTAGACGACATTCTCATCTATTCTAAGAATGAAGAAGAGCATGAAGAACATTTGAGAATGACAATGCAATTACTAAGGGAGCATAGGATGTATGCAAAGTTGAGCAAATGTGACTTTTATAAAGATAGAATTCATTATTTGGGTCACATCATCTCCGACGAAGGAATATCTGTAGACCCTGAGAAGATTGAAGCCATTATGAATTGGCCAACTCCAAGGAATGTGACTGATGTGAGATCTTTTATGGGCCTTGCTGGTTACTACAGGAGGTTTATCGAAGGATTCTCCAAGGTCGCAAACCCGATCACTTCCTTGCAAAAGAAGGGGATAAAGTTTGAATGGTCACCAAGATGTGAGGAAAGTTTTCAACGGTTGAAGAATCTTCTTACAAGTGCACCAATTTTGAAAATTGCAGACCCAGAAAAAGACTTTGTGGTGTGTACCAATGCATGCAATCAAGGACTTGGAGGAGTTCTTATGCAAGACAACCACGTGATATTATATGAGTCAAGAAAGTTGAAAGAGCATGAGAAGAACTATGCTACTCATGATATAGAACTTGTAGCCATAGTACATGCTTTAAAGATGTGGAGGCATTACTTAATGGGAATAAAATTTGAGTTAAGGAGAGACCATTGTGGTCTGAAATACTTGTTTGATCAGTCAACTTTAAATGCTAGGCAAGCTAGATGGTTGGAATTTTTGTGTGAATTTGATTTTGAAATCAAGCACATAAAAGGGAAAGAAAACAAGGTGGTTGATGCACTCAGTAGGAAGGTACGTGAAATGTATGTGGCAGCACTTAGTATTTGCCAACCAGATTTGAGGCAGCAAATTGTTAACCATATGGTTGAGGATGAAGTGTATGAGCAGATAAAGGGCAAATTGCAGCAACAAAACCTTGAAAAGAAGTATGAAGGCTATCATTTGGAAGAAGGCGGACTTCTTACTTATAAGAATAGAGTCTATATTCCAAATGCGACAGATTTGAGGAGAATTGCTATGGACGAAATCCATAAAGCTCCATACTCTGGTCACCCAGGATATCAGAAAAGAATTGCTACAGCAAGAAAATATTATTTTTGGCTAGGCATGAAGAAGGACATCACTGAATACATTTCTAAGTGCATGGAATGCCAGCAGGTGAAGAGTGAACACCAACATCCAGCAGGTTTATTGCTTCCAGTGCCAATTCCAGAATGGAAATGGGAAGTAATATCCATGGACTTTATTACAGGATTTCCAAAAACTGTGAGACAACATGATTCCATCATGGTTGTGGTGGAAAAGTTAACAAAGGAAGCACATTTCATACCGGTTAAGTCCACACATAAAGCCGATGCCATTGCAAACATTTTCATGAAGGAAATTTTCAGATTACATGGGTTGCCTAAGGCAATAATTTCCGATAGGGATACCATGTTCACTTCCAATTTTTGGAAAGGTCTCTTTGCAGATTTGGGTACACAGCTAAGCTTTAGTACCGCATACCATCCTCAAACGGATGGGCAAACAGAAAGAGTAAATCGGGTGCTTGAAGACATGCTCCGCATGTATGTAATGGATAAACCATCCAAGTGGGAGGATTATCTACACTTGGTAGAATTTGCATATAACAATGGGCAACAAGCATCATTGGGAATGAGTCCTTATGAGGCTTTGTATGGCAGAAGGTGTCGGACACCAGTGACATGGGACAATCCAGTGAACATAATTGTACTTGGGCCAGAATTGCTTAAGGAAATGGAGCAAGAAGTTGCCAAGATCAGACAGAATTTAAAAGTAGCCCAGGATAGACAGAAAATCTATGCAAATAAGCATAGGATCCATAGGGAATTCAATGTTGGGGATCATGTGTATCTTAGAGTGAGATCAAGAAGAGTTCCTTGAAGCTTGGGAGTTGTGCCAAGCTATCACCTAGATATTGTGGGCCATTTCAAGTGCTTGAAAGAATAGGACCAGTTGCATATAGACTTTCATTGCCTGCTAGCACTAAAGCTTATAATGTTTTTCATGTCTCTTTGCTTAAGAAATATGTACATGATCCTAACCATGTGATTAATTTGGATGTGATCCAGGTGGAACCCGAGGGAGAATTCCAAACCGATCCATTGCGCATCCTAGACAAGAAGGTAACATTGCTCCGGAACCGATCCATCGGACAAGTAAAGGTGCAATGGAAGCACTACGGTCCCGATGAGGCTACATGGGAGCTGGAGGATGCCATGAGGGTGGCATATACATTTTTGTTCAATTTTGACGAGCACTGAGGACAGTGCTAATGTAAGGGGAGGAGAATGCAATGTCCCCATTTTGACCCCCTTTGTATTAAATCGTAAATGATGTAAATATTGTAATTTAATCATGGTGAGGAGCTCAAGGCCAAGGCCCCACCATTGATATAGCATTTCATGTATCGGCAATTAAAAATAGATGCCTATGGTTCTTGTGCTAGATGGCACAATGTAAATGAAGACATCATGTAAATACGAATTTTGATGAAAATACCCACAACTAGCTATGCAATGCAACAAAGAGATGGGGCATGATTCTACAAGGAAAAAGGAGGGAAATTATTCAAATCCTTGAGCCAATGGTGTAATCCATGTGTCAATGAGAAAACCCATAAACTACCAACTACCCATTTTGGGTTATGGACCCAATCATTTAATTCTTCCAGAAATTGGTTGAGGTAGTTAATGCCTTGGGAATGAAGAGGAATGGCAGCCAATTTTGTGCATGGGCAAGCCATCAACCTGGAAATTCGTGTTTTGTCTCCTTGGGTAAGAAAACACCCACGAAATGGTGCCCAAAGCCATTCTGAACATATGGCTTTTCCTCTCTCACGCAGATAGAGACTGCTGGAAGTTACACTCACGTTTTTCATAAAAAACGCAGGGTTTTCCTTGCCCAAAGACTCGTTTTGGTTTTGGACAGTAGCTGGGAAGAAGGGGCTGCAATTTGGGATTGTATGGAGATCGTTTTGTTCCAGAATTGCCATGGGTGTTTTTCCTAAAAACGATTTCTGCTTCCTGGGGTTTTCCCAAACCTCCATTGTTCATTTTTTTTCCTTCCCACGTTTTTCTGAAGCTTAGGAAATCATTTTCATGCTTATCACTGTACAAACGTTTTTCCTCATTACCAACCATTGTGGTTTTGCTGTGATGTGCATCCCTGTTTTGGTTTGACTCTGTGAGCAATAAACTTGGAGTGGTAGTGGACAGAATTGGCTTGATAAACCTAGTGAAGGGAGTAACCTCTCAAGAAGATCAAGAGGGCTGGCTACTCTTCTATGCATGCCTGGGACACTCTAGAATTGGAAGGTATGGCCTGAGGGACTGTGAATTGGTGAAGGGAATACTTCCTTGAGTAGGGGTGTGTAGGCATTGTGGGTGCCAAGCTAAATAGATCTTGCAGAGGTATCCATAGCTCTCTGGTTGAGCTCACTAGCTTAGCAATTCTTCCTTTCCATTTCCTAGCAGCCTGATAAACCCAATTGTAGATTGGCTTGGATCATTTTGGTGTATGCTTGGCTATGTGTGAGTCTGCTGTTCCCTGGTTCCTTGTAGTAATCATGCCCAGCTCGGGGGTGGCAGTTTTATCAAGAGGTTGATAAGCACAATTGGCCTATGGTTGGGTGGAACGTTGCAGTTGCATAGCCAGTTGCTTGGGATGACTTTGTTAAGATAAGTATTCTCTTGTGTTAACTTTGCAATTATTATTTGATGAATATCTTGAATGTATGATTGATGTGTTATCGATATTTTTTTCGCTGTGTTTTCCTTATAATTATACACTCCATATGCCTTTTATATTATGTGAATGCTTAAGTTAAAGCTCATGGGGCTAGATGCCCGGATTTAGTGTCACGTCCTCTCTATCATGCTGGTATTGTAGGAGGGGACGTTACAGGGATTCACACCAAGATCATTGGTAAGGATGTACAAGATCATTGATAAGGATGTACTTCTTCTTAGTTTTAATATGAATGGATTCAAGTTTCTACCATCTAAGAGCTTGAATTTGGCTTATCATGCCTGAATTTAATTCTTAAATGAATCTAGATCTTAACGAGTTTTCATTAATGAATATAGATCTTTGTAAACTTGTGATAATATTTTCATGTTGCTGACATAGGAACCCACCATTTATTAGTAAGATATATTGATATGTTGTAGATCTAACTCCCTACATGCAAACAACTTAATCTATTATCAACTACCGCGCCCCTAGGACTGAGCATAACGCAGTAGTACCGTGCCCCAGGGAAAGAGAAACACGCGGTAACCATGACTACCGTGCCACAGTAGATGTGCAAAATGTGGTAGTGCTTGCAAAGAGGACCAGGTTGGGTGATAGATGGAAGAAAAAGGGTTGTCTTCAATGTTCAGTCAATGGTCTTGTTTTCTGGTTGTCAATCAGTAGGGGGAAGTGTTGTCTATGTTATTTGGTGCAAAGATGCGACACTAGGTTGTCATGTGTAATATTAAGGTATAAAAACATAGTTTTGGTCCGATACACGAAGTCCAATGTAACTGTGTAGTACTAATAGAGAAGTGAAGCTACACATGAAAAAAAAAAGAGAAAAGAAAGATAAGTAGAAGCACGTAGATGCAAAGTTCAAAATGAAGCTGCGCAGATCAAATGAAGCAGGATGGATGGAAAGTTCAAATATAACACCACGCAGTTCACCGTGCTGGGAGTGGTGACAACCAGTCCACGCAGTTCAACGCAACACACCAATATAGCCATTGGAGCAGGAAAATGACTGTTATATAGTGTTTTGGAAACTATCCGTTTCTGCATTTAAGGAGCAATCACTCGTTGAAGCCGTAGTTAAGGAAGGAAAGTACATAGATTTTGCTGATATCTTTATGAACGATCATAGAGTTTAATGCTAATCTAACCATTAAGGGACATGGGTAAGGCTTCTAGTGCCTATAAATACTGCAGTTTGCATAGTGATTCGGTTACCACGATTTTCAAGCTAAGTATTACAGAGCATTCATAGACTTTCTTGAGCTTAGATTCACGCTGCAAGTGAATGTCTGAAGAGTCTACTCTAGATGAAGTACTGTACGAATTTGAGCAAGATAGGACCAAAGGATTGATGAGAACCCCTGCCAAGAATTCTATTCCAGAAAAAGGCCAGGGTTCACGCCGCTCACTACGCCATCCTACAACAATGCAGCACAAGGGAAAAGAACCTACAGTTGAAACATTAAATCCAAAAGTAATGGATTCTAAGATAAAGGATGCTCCAGCAACAAAAAAAGAGCTGCTAATATACGTTAGACCAACATATATCTCTCCGCGAGCATCAGATGCAGCAGCAGTAAAGATTGCCAGAAACGAAAAATATGAGATACCGCTTCCACCGATATCTAGACATGTAAAACCACAAGAAAATTTGTTAAGCAAGCTTGCAGATTGTAAGTTTCAAGATTATGACTTACTGCAACAACTCAAGGAGCCAGACGATCCTAAGTACCCTCAGTTTCAACCAAACATATATATGTGCCGAAATATGGACGTAAAGAACAATCCAATGTTGGTAGGGTAGAGTTGGCTCTCCGAAGTTGTGGAATCAGGGCTTCTGAACCTATGGCGGATCCCACACTTCGAGAGGAGCCTCGAACTTAACACGATTGTGCGCACACTGATATCGCACACACACCAAGGCTATCTGTGGATGGACAAGAATGTTGATATCAGCATAGATTTGATCCATCAGGTCACTAGACTGAGTAAGTGAGGTGAAAACCCTCAGATGTTCTTCGTGGGAAAAACCAGAGATAAAGAGATTGCCGCGTAGATGAAGGAGGAATTAAACATTCCCAAAGGAAAATGAGGTTTCATTACAGAAGACCTAAAATATGAAGCCACACGGTTTGTAGTACAACTACTTGGAGGAAAAGTCTTGCGAAAGGCAAGAGCAACAATAGTGCCATCTGGGGCAATTCACCTTGTTGCGAAGGCAGCGCAGGGAGTAAGGTTTAATTGGTCTCAATATTTGCTAAACCAGTTCTTGGACGATGTCCGCAACACTAAAAAAAATGGCACCGCCTTTCATTACAGTTGGCTAATGGTGTTGATCGCTGTTGTAGGATGGAAGGAACCAAGGCATTACGTTGGTCTTGTGGATCTTGTCCAGGATTGATGAGGACCTAGAGATGCAAATATCTGGTGAACTTTGAAGGCAGACCAACAACGTGCCTTAAATGAAGTATTCCTCACATATTTCGAACAATTGTGCGATGTCATTGTTCACACACTGCGCATATCCAAGGAGGTAACAACCAAATATATCTGAACTTTGAATTTTAGAGCTGACATGCATTTCATTTATATTTCAGCAAAGCCACAGAAAAAGAATCCAGAATGGTTCGTAGGGAACTATCACCTGAACGAAGCGGGTATTGATATGATCATGAAGGAGTGTTTGGATGAACAGAAGGTCGAAGGGCCGATGGTCATCGACTCTGAATCAAATGAAAGTACCCAGACCCTAACACAGATCATTGAAGAAACCGATAAAGAGCAAGATAAAGGAGCCGGTGAAACTCAGACGGTACCAGGAGAAAAAAGGAAGGAACCAGAGAGCTCGGTACCAGAGAAAGGGTAGAAAAAGAAGCAAAAAGACACAAATATGCCATCTGAAGCACATTTGCATGATGATTATTATGAGATCATCACGTGAAGGGTCATCGCATATCTGGAAGACACGCTCTCCCTAAAAGACAACAAAAATGAGGAGATTCAAGCGAGTCTAAAACATAATCTCACAACCTTACAGGGCATAACGGGGAAGATAGAGCAAGTCCTGAAAGACTTGGTTCGTGATTCTGACTCAAAAGGAAGATCCAGTTCCACACCTCAGCAGAAGAAAAATTCCTTGGCTCTAACCATGGCACCGCGATTGCGCATCGTCCGCATGGACCCGCTAAGTATAATTTTTCCAAGTGATGAATTAGCCGAAGGCGCGAAGAACCTACCACATGTGGATATTGATATCGCATGTTACCAATATAAGGCCTACATAATATGCACCTGCAGGTTGCAGAGGAAATCCATGAACGAGATATGGTGATTGTGCGCCAACACTAGAACCTTGAAGCAAACTACAAGGAGTTGCAAGAAGAAAATGTGCAGAAGGCTAAGGAGCTTGAAAGTGTGCACGAGCAACACAAAAGAATAGAGGAGACTGTTGCTTCGGTTGGCGCAGAGATACCAGAGTGCGACGAGCAACTAGAAATCATAGACACTATCGTTAAGATCGGCTATGTGGTAAGCTATCTTAAGGTTGAGATGGATGAAATGGAGATAGACTACAAAGAAAAGCTTGCCACCTTGGAAGCACAGAATCTCCCGAAGATGCCACCATATCAGACAAAAGTTAGAGTAGCAGAAGTGAAAGCTGCCGCAAAAAATATATCCAGTGAAATAACTAAGTGCCAGAACTTGCTGGATGAAGAGACCTGAGTTTGGACCACGCTCCAAGAGGACCCTCAGCTGCTGTAGGTTCAAACCAGTGCATAGCAAACACAAGCAGAGCTAGATGCTCTAAATGCGCAGATGAAGACCCTGCCGACAATAGAGAGACTCCGAATATTTGTGGAAGTTAAGGAACTAAAGAAGGAACTTCAAGTGTTGAGAGACAAGGAGGATGAAAATTCAACAAAGACATAGCCCCTACAGGAAGAAGCTCTTTCCATCTCACAAAAGATTGAACAGAAATTGCAGGAACTCCGCGCATCGGAGATGACGGTACAAGAATAGGATGAGGAAGACTTGTCACTAGAAGTGTTGGAAACGGTCAAGGCAGTTGAGCAAGAAGTTAAAGACACAGTTGCGAAGCTAAGCACCACTTATGAAGAATTTGCTGCGAAGATAGCTCAACAAGGAGAAGTGAAGCCCAATGAACCTACTGAGAGTGGCTCGAGGACGAGCCACATGTAAGTGTTAGGGGCCTATTGGGCATGGCCCAAGTTAAGAAAATTTTGGACAAGTCAGTTTTGGGAGATGCGAAGTAACAGCGCAGTGCACCATTGGCAAAGTAGAAGTTACAGCGCTGCGAAGTACTAGCACTGTGGAGATCCAGCGCAGCGAAGTGCCATCTTCGTGAAGATCCAGCACGACAGAGTTTTGGATGAAAAATGGTAAGTTTCGGTGAGATTGGTCGGCGATCTATTTTGTTTAAGATACTCCGAGATTCCTAGGAGGGGGGTAAGGAGTGGAGAAGAAGGAAAGCGACCGGTCGCATGAGAAAAGGTAGCACTACGTGAACCGGGTGCATGAAACCGTAAGAGAAGGAACGGTGGGATGAAAGCGACCCGTCGGCATGCGCTCAACAAAGAGGCTGAAAGCGACATGACCATGCGTAGTCAGAAGATTCCATAAGCGAGAGACAACACATAAGGATGGCCACAACGATGAGTCTCTATCATATCCTAACAGATCTAGTTAGCGGGGTAACCACACCATTTTGGGTACCTTATGGTTTGCTTAGCCCGCCATGATTGTAACAGACGTGACCTATGTTGACGTCCATTTTTGTCACCATTTTTTATCATTCAATGCACTCAGAATGGCGCTATTTCTATGATTTTTGCTATAGTAAGTTGTTTTCTTTACCTGTCAACCCTTCAAACAGTCCAGGTATGCACATATTTACTTACTATGCAATTCTTGTTTATATTTCATTATATTATGATTTATTTGCGTTAAAATGATATTTTATGCGCATAATTGGCGTTTACATTTCAATTGGAAGGTTGTGTTTCTCAAATGACCCTTCATTCAGACCGCATGCTTACGTTGCTAAGTTCAAACGTGTTCAGCTCGTCGTTCAACCTCCCGTTCAGCCCACGAAATCCACGGTTCACTTACCTCAGACCGTTAAATGAAGAAAGGGGCATGTGGGTTCTGTTTGATACACAATGGGCATGGTTAATGAGCCATGGTTCTAGAAGATCCTCTCCTATACTTGCTAAACGTGACAACGCATCCCACGTCTTCATCAACACGCCAAGCCCCGATTTGTTTGCGCATTCAACGGAGGATCAAGTACGCTCGTTCTTGACTGCTGATGCCATTGTTCTGGAATGATTCCATCCTTTTCACGGTCAGTTTTCCAACGTAACTCCTGTTCCCACATCGACGCTCCAGCACGTGCTTCTACCCACTTTTTGAGGAAACAGATGCTGAGCTGTTCGTGTTGGGTAGGATTGATGCCGAGAAGCTGGGTCGACATTCCCTGCACTGTTATGCATCATTTAAGTCAACAGTTACAGTCATTAAAGACCTCTATTTTTAGAGAGGTAGACTCTGTCAACCTTCTCATCTATTGTAATGTATAAATAGCTACTTTGTATAGAGACACGATGATCAGTAGATTATCAATTTAGAAGATAGCTTGTAGAAAATAACAGACATTTTTGTAATTTTCATCAGTTAATGGAAGTTCCAGTTCACAGCTGTTGGTGATTAAGTTGATTTAGTTTCCATCTCCGATTGCTGGGAAGGGATCCTCATCAACTGGAGGTTTTGTTTATGTTTTCTGCATTTTCTTTTATGCAAATAGTTAGTTTGTTTTTCTGTGTGTATACTTAATTTCGTTTTTCCTGTATATGTCATTTTCGTTACTTTTGTGCAATTAGTATTCTGTTGTTAATGTAATCTCCCTTCTTCTGAACTAGGAATGGTTGACCAAAAGTTAAACAGTTTGTAGTTTGTTTTTAATTCTCCTTCCATCATTGTAGTCAGATATTGCTTCCAACTCTTCCTTAGTTAGTATTAGTTTCTTTCTCTTCCTCTCTATTAGTTTTTCTTCCTGTAGCTATAGTTTAGCTCTCTTCTTCCATCTTAACCTTCTTCTTACATATCATAGAGATAATTCTTCTTAGATAATGATTAGAATAAATAGTTTCTTGTTAGTTTAGCTTCTAAGTAATTAATCTATTGCTTCCTGTGCACTGTAGGGTCATATGCATCATCCAGCTGGTAATTAAAGTCATCCAAAACTCTTCTTTTCCTTAGCTTAACTCGTTTTCCTCCATTCGGACCTCCATTCAGACATGCATTCGGATCGACATTCGGACCTTTACACTTTCTGCACTATTTTAGGTCTTCTTCAGAATCTAATTTCTTATACCTTTCAATCATAATTCTTCTTACTCCTAATTAATGGTTTTAGATGTAATTTAACTCTTGTTTTATGTTATTTAGACTTCTGAACTAAACTTCATCATTATTTCCTCTTTTCTCCTCCTTCTTCTTAACCCTCTTTCAACCTTCTTCCATAGTTAAATTATTCATATCTAATTTGCTAATTGGTTACTATTTTAGAACTGATAAGTTTTGTTTTCTAGGTAGTTTGTTTTCAAATCATAGTTAATAATTCTATTTTTCCCGAGTTGTTTTAACTTGTTAATTATAAGACTAGTTTCCCATTTCATATAATTAATGAAGGTGATCATAACATAAGATTTGGATCAGAAATTAATATCTTTATCAAATTTTCTACTTGCATCTATAATGAATATCTTTATCAAGTTTTCTACTTTCCAAATCAAACACAACTTAGTTAAACATTTTTATTAGGTTTTCTACTTACTTCATTTGTTAATCAGTTTCCTGTTTTCATAGATAGAATAAATTCTTGCATTTGAATTATGAAAGTCATGCAAGTAGTTTAAAATCATATGGTTTCATATTAGCACATTTGCATCTTTAGCTAGCTTAGGTTAGTTCAAGCCTTCAATCCTGCACATATAGTGATTGCATCTCATAAGCTCCCTTCCCGGGTTGACAATTTAAATATTGGAATTATTTAACACATATAAACACCAACAACCTAAGGGCACGATCTATATAAAGGGAAATTTTTTAAGGGAAAGGGTTGATTTTGTGTGGGATTATTGTTGAATATTGATCTTTGTTGAGAGACTATTGTAAAGAGGCTTTGCAGCTATGTGCGCAGAGACCCATCGAAGAAGAGAAGAGAGTCTGCAGACTGGAACTGTTGAACTCTTCCCAATAATATAACAATAGTTCCTGTGGACGTAGCTCCCATCCCGGGGGTGAACCATGTTAAATCGCTGTGTTGTGTGATTTAATGTGTATTTTCTTTTGTTAAATGGTTAAGTTCTTGCTTATGAGTATATGTATCTTTGCTTTCATATGTATTCTCCAGAAGAATTGATGATAGAAATAATATGCTAAGTGTTGAATGCATATGAGTGAATGTTGAATGTGGAAGTATTTCTAAACATGATGAATGCATAAGTAAATGGGCAAACACTTAAGTCAGCGAAGTCTGTATAGTGCGATTCCATGAAGCGCAACATCGGGGGTGCATAGTGGCATTGTAGTTCATCGTATTGTATAAGTTTGAAAGGTTACCATTTAAGCTGCTTGTTGAATGCATAAGTTTACACTAAGTGAATTCTGCTGAAGTTGATCAAGTGCCTAAGACAAAGCGAAGTCCCCAGTTGCGCTGTCCTATTGTTAAGCAGATGTTCTGAACCGCGCAATCCTTGGATGCACGATAGCATACATATCAACCGCGGAGTAGGTGAAACTGCCGTGCAGTCCCCTAGTCCGCAACGCGAGCCTTCTAGTGTGCTGCTCACAAGTCTAAACTGTGAATTACCCAGTTGTGGAAACCTGATTCCGCAACCTCCCCATAAATTCGCCTCGGGTGAGACCTCAGTTTTCTCGCAGAATGCTTCCGAGAGGGCCAGTGAATAGTGGTTTTGTTGGTTCCTTGAACCACACAGAACCTGGGTCTATCTTGGAAAGATAAAGAACAATATATTGAGCCAACAGGTGGTCTAATTGGATGATTTTTTGCATTTCTAGGGTCCCTTGTCTCTCTTGGTATTCCCTGTGGGGCAGGAGGTCTCCTGTAGTTCATGTTTCGAGCTTGAGGCTTAGGATTTTCTCTACCAGGTTTTTTTTTTTTATTATCTTGGGGCATCCTATCCACCAATATTTCCATGGTTTTCATCATCTGTTCAAATTTGGTGTCAATAGATTGGGAGGTGGAAGGTTGACCTATTTCATAGAATCTATTATTCTTAGTTTCAGTTATGTGCCTTATTTTACCCGAGGCCATCAGATTAGCTTCTACTTTGACAAAATATTTCAACATATCAGAAAGGTTAGGAGATCTCCTTTATCTCAACATGAGAGCAAAGTCACTGTCAAAACAGTTAGCATAATGAAGTTTGGCTGCACCCATAAGGGGGTTTGATGTCCACAGGGATAGAATTGTACATTTTCATGAACTTGGATGAAAATTCGTGGACAGTCTCAACATTAGTTTTCTTCATGTTTTCATATTGAGTGAGAATTTGGAGAGGATTTTGTTTATCCTTCCATTTGGCCAGGAAATATTGTTCCAACCTCTTATAGGTAGTAACACCTCCATTTGAAAGGGTTTTGAACCATTTCTTTACTTCCCCTGAGACAATTTGGGCGAGTAACGTAATCTTGACATCATCTTCATCTATCTCTTCAAGATCTATGAATTCAGTGAAATGGTCTACATGTTGCTATGCAGTACAACCCCCTTCCCCATCATATGTCATGAGGTGTTGGGCATAGCCCACAGGTAGATCATGGAGGTTGGAAGGGAGGGCTAAAGGGGCAAATATGGAAGCCATTGCTCTTAGGGTTTTCTTGGAACCAAGAGGAGTATTTGAAATAGGTTTAGAAGCAGGGATAGGTATTACAATAGTGTGACCTAGATTAGGAGAGGTGATCAGGATATTGGTCTACTTGCTGGCTACTTTAGTGAAGAGGAACAAGTCGCTGCTTTCTTATTTGGCCTGTAACATCTCCCATAAAGCACTCAAACAATGGGTTTGGAACTTTTTCTGATCAAATAAGGTTTCTTTCAGATCTGTCTCATATTCAGACCTAAATAAGGAATTCTCAAACTTCAAATCAAAAGAGACAGTATCTATAGCCTAGGATTCTTCTTTAGGTAAAGAAAAAGATATGGTCAGTGGAGGAATACCAGTTGTTTATTTCTTTGCTTTCTGGATGATCTTTTCTAAATATGAAACGAATTGCATAGGTTCAGGATCCGAATGAATTCTGGTAGATATTCTGACATTCTGTTTTTCCTCAGAGATCTAATTTGATTCCTTGATTTTTGTTTTTTGGGTAAACAAGTTCTCCCTCCCCAGTATGGTCGCTAGATGTTATCACTCAGGATTATTCCAGGTTGCAGAAGAAGGGATCACTGAGGTAACTATTTCAACTACACTCTTGTGAATGGAAACTAGCCCTTCCAAGACATAGAGAGGGCTCTCTCTCTCACAATTCTTTTGGCATGCAAAATATCACTTCAATTGGCTGGTTTTGTATTAATAGTGGTGGCTAGACCTTCAGATAAGGGTATTAGAGCTTTCAATTGGTTGGGTTGAGGATAGGTATATCACATGGCATGGAGTCAAAATTTCATAGGTTTTCTGCCACAGATGACTGATTGGAGTATATTTTGAGAAGTAGAGGCAGGATACATTAAGTTTTTTCACGTCAAAAGGATATTAGCAGATGGTAGCAAAAGGGGAAACAAAAATCCATCACAAATTTAGAACATTTACGAATGAATTCTAACTTCCAATTTCAGAAAGAAAGATTGGAGTATCTAATCATATGTATTTGAAGCATCAAATGATAGACGAATTTCAGACCATGTAATATTGATTTAAACACTTCATAAGAATACAATCAATAGATAATACTAGCAAGGAAAACATGCACATGAATTATAGACATCAAAACATCCATTTCAAGAATTTATGCTCCAAAATTAAATCTTCGCATTAATCAAATGATGGGTTTCATTACATACTCTGATTTTTTTTTAATCTCAAAATCCCAACCCTTGGGTCTTATTCAAAACCTGCCTTTATAGGCTTAAAAAAAATAAAAACCTTCTTGATTACCTCAGCCATGAGTGGCTATTCATTAAATTTGAAACTACAACTATTTGTAATACCTCCGATCTAACTATTAGTCTTATGGACTATTTATTAAAAATAAAAGTAAAAAACTGTAAGTGATGTGGTGGTCTTATTTATTCACTCAGGTTGTTCGGATCAATCCCTGCTTCTTGAATTGGAGATGAGATGGTGGGAGGCCTCAACGTACTATTAGTATAAACTTGAATTGTCAAAACTACCTGTTGTCTTTTAGATTGAGTCATTTCAAGCTAATTTCTAGAGATTGACGTATTGTGCCTTTCTATTGCTTTCAGATCAACTCTCAGTCGCGGAAAGGTGAGTCTTTTTCCTACCAAATTCTGCATTTTTACACAGCTGCAATTTATTCTAAAACGACAGCCGCAAGCCGCAAGACGCAATCCGCTGTTACACATAAATCTTCTACCCTGTGAGCATTAGCATTCTTTGGCCTGTAGGATCCATTTTAGTGACTCAGATCCATTTTTATCCTTCAGTGATACCAGTTTGCCCTATTTTTATTCCTACCCGCCTGTTGCATCACTATAGCAAGCGTACCCGCGAGTTGCATCCTTATAGCCCACAGGTAGCATGTAAAATGGTAAAAACCACTATTAATTACTTTTTACTCCCAAAAAGCGATCATTGGGTGACCTTTGGCTCTCCATCTACCCAAGTAACGTCTCGATGAGTCCTTTCACCTACCTTTGAGAGGACTATATATTGAGCACATATGGCTTATGGACAGGAGGAAGAAGAGAATACTAAAGGAACTCTAGTGGTTTTTTTCCCTATCTTGAGTCTGCCCTCATTGATCCTTATAGTTGTGAACCTCTTATGTTCACCTTCCAAACTCCTTCTAGTTTGAGTTTGCCATTCATGGAGGATTGAAGTGGTGGAGGCACAAGTTGATTGATCTAGATTTTGGTTCAGATTGGTTACCGGCAAGAGGTCGTATCACTTTGTACTTCTTCTTGTTCATTAATAGAAATACTCATATTCTCGTCCATTCATGGTGTGAATGTCATTTATTATACATTGGGTTACATTTGCTTATGATATTATGGACCATTTTTATTGATAATGTTAATGTCAATTATATATTATATGTACTTGTTGGATATTAGCTATCAAGACTAATTTGTAGATTACAAGTGCGTGGATTGAAAGCTCCAACGGGGATCTACATCAAACGTTGGATCAAGGTTGGTTACATTTCTCCATTACCTTAACATTGTCATTTATAATAGAATTTCTTTGAGAATTGAGTAGATTTCTGGTAGTCATCTGTCTGTTGTGGTATTCTCAAGCCATAGTGAGTTTTCTCCAATACATCCGCAAGCCACAATGCGGGAGTTAGAATTTGACACCCCAATGCACAACTTCAAGAGATTACACCTCCGAGTTCTGCAATCTGCAATCCGAAATACGGGCATTGGAAATGTTGGAACACCTTCTGCATAGCTTTGAAGAAATCACTCCTCTGAGTTGCACAATCCGAAATGTGGGATTTGGAAATTCGTAACCCCAAATTGACAACTTTGAATAAATCATGCCTCCGAATTTTTCAATCCGCAATGCGGGAGTCGGAAGTTGGAACCCCAAATTTGCCGCTTTGACAAAATCATGCCTCCGACTTCTGCAATTCATAATGCGGGATTCAGAAATCGGAACCCCAAATTCACTGCTTCGAAGAAATCATGCCTCCAACTTTTGCAAGCCGCAATGCAGGAGTTGCAAGTCAGAACCCTAAATTCACAGTTTTGAGAAATTTACTCCTCCGTAATCCACAATTTGAAATGTGGGAGTCAGAAGTTGGAACCCCGAATTCACATCTTTTAAAAACTTACTCCTCTAACTTCTGCAATCCGCAATGTGAGTTCATATAGTCGGAACCTTTGCGAGATCGTTCTATGGCCTTTGATCTAGCTCTATCTCGAATATCGACCATTCAATTTCTTAAGAGTAGGAGACCTCCTTTTTATCATTTTTCTTACTGTGGCTTGCTCATCCAGTTGTTGGCAGTCAGTTTGGTGAGTCAGCATCATAGCATCGCAGATGCTGGACAAGGCCACAGGTACAATGAAAGGAGGAAAGCAACAAGCAAGGCGACAAGTATTTTTGTAGTTTTGGGTCTTTTGGACCGTGTCATGTATATTTTGGGTCATTTAGACCGCACTATGGGGGTTTTTGGGTCATTTGACCGCATTATGTGGGATTTTGGGTTAGTTTTTGTAGAAGTTTGTTAAGAAGTAGTTAAGCAGTTGGCTAAGTGGAACATACATGTAAAGATGTAAGCCTATAAATAGATGTAGGTTTGTAAGGATTGGATATCATATATTGGCATCGATATATCTTTGGAGAGATTATCTCGGTAAAGAACTTGAATGTAATCTGGTTTTGTGTGGAGATAATACGATGTGGAAGAGATTTTGAGCAGAATCCCTGTGTCTTTCCAGTTTGTCTGTGGTAATGCATTTTGCGATATGAACATATGAATGATGCAATGTTTCCTTGCTGCAATTAATGCGTTACTATTTTATCTATTGCAATAATGAGTTTGTTCCTGTTGAATGATGTCGTGATTATGATTAATGCTTGATTTGAATGCTTAGATCTATTTCTAAGATGTTGCAATAAGTTGTTCAATTGATGCGCAACATCCTCCTTCATTCGGTGGAAACATGGTTCCGTCAACTCTCCCTTGAACATCTCGGGTGAGACCTCATCTGCTCTGTAGGTGTTGCTGGACGGGGTCAAACCTGTTTCGGCCGGTGCTCAGGGAGATCGCGGTGGTTTGGGTGTCGATAGTGCTGGGAGCCCCTGTCGACTGGGTTTGTGTCAACAAATGGTTCCGTTGCCCGGACCATAGTGCGAATTGAAAGGAGGATATCTTGTGGAATCCGACAAGACCGTAGATCCAAGATTGGTTCGACCTAAAGCTGCGGGAGTTCGCTGAAAAAGAAAACAAGAACCCTGGGTTGTCGACGGATTGGTGGTTGGGGAAATATATTCGTGACAAACCGCACAAATATTTTTTCTGTGAGTTCCCAATCATCCTGTATGAGTGGTTGGAAAAATTGACCTTCCAGAAGAGGAACTTCCAAGGTGGTGAGCCAACAGCCTGGATCCCATAGCTAATCCAGGAGCTGCAGGAAGTCGACAATAAAGCATCGCGCGCTGTTGAGGTTTGGGTCGACAACATACTGGAAGGGAATATCACTGAATTTACGGTTGATATGAACAAGTCTTACAGTGAGCCTAAAAGGGAGTTCTTCAACGGGCCCAGGGGAAGGTTCCTATTGTCGCTACAGTTGTTCATCAAATTGCTCATTTGCAAGAAGGGCATATTGAATATGCACCTAAACTAGTAATAATCCTGGTAGGGAGAGGCCATGGATACCGCGACAGTAGGGGGGGCGGTACATGGAATGATAAGGGGTAGATGGGTGCAGGTCATGACAAGAATATGAATGAAGTCGAGGAAGAGAGTGGTATTACAAGGGGAGGAGCAAGGTTTCGACAGGAAAAGAGGTAGAGGATAGGAGAAGGTCCTGCTGCGATCGAAACGCAAGGCCATGAAGGAAGACCACACAGGACGAAGCAACCTCATAGTCCTGACAAGGACAACTAGGCTACGCCCAGGATAGAGGCGGGACCAAACCATAGCAACAACGTACCCATGCCTCCACTCACTATCTCTCAACCAATGAGAAACAAAAATGTGACACCACCATGTTCATTAGGTCCACAGAACTTTATTACTAACATATCAACAACTATAGGAAGGAATCCCAGGATGGCGGGCGAATATGCAAAGTTACCGCTGTTCCACGGAGATGGGAACAGATAATCCTGAGTAGTACTGGTTCTTATGTGAGGCAGTATGGACTGTAAAGCAAATTACTGATGATAATGCCAAGAAAGGACATTTGGTGACAACTCTTCAGGGTCATGCATTAGACTGGTTAATGAAGTTTGTGTAGGTTGCTGTAGGCACTCCAGACAAGATGCTGGAAAAATTTCAAGATGGATTGATTGCCGAGTTAAAAAAACCCAAGTCTGAAGCACAGTATATTACAAAACTAAAAGAGATTAAGCAGTATCCCAATGAAACGATGTGGGATTTTGACCAACGATTCAAAACATTGATGGCGAGGGTCAGTTTCGACATGAGCATTATCCAGCACAAAGAATGGTCCATTGCGGCATTGCTCCCACACATTTGGCTACCACTGATGCAATAGAACATTACGACGTCGACTGAAGCCCTATAAATTGCGATGCGATTGGAAGCTTCGCCGATTGGTGAGAACGCAGCTGGTATGTCGCAGATTTAGACATAGTTGGCTAACTTAACCATACAACTTCAAGACCTAAAAAATGGGAAAGAACAATGCGAGGAAGTGTGGTGTACGCGATGTCGTAGAGAGGGGCATACTAAGGATAATTGCACAGAATTCTACAATTATCTGGTTTCAGGAGCACCAAATCCATTGAACGACGACAATATGCCGTGGTGTCACATCTTCTAGGTATATGGGCACCGCCACAAGGAGTGTCAATACATGCAAAAGATGGTCACAAAATCGATGAATCTGTATTGTACATTCTGCAAGTCCGTGGGACATGAAGACAAGGACTGTCGGGCGTATGGGTTACTTCATGAACGAACATACGATGCATTCTATGAAAAGGATGACTAGTGTTCCGTACAACAACCGCAACTGTAGCCGCAGGTGGCTTAGCCGCTACCTCAACCGAAGGTCCAGTTTGTACCGCAGCAGCAACCACAACTATTTATGCCATAATATGCTCCGATGCAGATGGCTCCATATCAACCACAATACGTTCAACAACCACAGTATGTGCAGCCCAGGTAGTATGTGCAACCGCAACAACAACCGCCATACCAGCAGCAAGGGGGATTCCATGGAGGATTTCGGGAAGGACGCGATGGAGGATTTGGTTGTGGAGGAGGATGAGGAGGTCAAAGACCTGTTCAGTGTTATCACTGTGGGGTGTGGGGACACTACCAATGAGATTTCCCATAATTGAAGACACCGTGTACATTTTGTTTTGTTACAGATCACATGGTGGAAAATTGTCTGCAGTTGATTGCACAATGGAAAGCGGGGAATGTTCCGCAACTGTAGAAACAAAATCAAGTATAGAAACCAGTGCAAAATCAAGTGCAGCTACCGTCGCAGAATCAGAACCAACCTCCACATCAAAATGCCAACCAGAATGTGAACCAACCTGGGAATCCTGCATTGGATCAGACTCAGGGTGCAACTATTGCGACAATTTCTATGGAACCAAGGACGGAAGATGCTACTGTCGCAGTTATCAGTCAGGGATGTATGACAACAAGAGAGGATAGCCCACATCCACTTATCCGGTTAGCAGGACAGAAGAAGGTGTCGTTTGACATTGATTTCGAGCGTGATGCATTCTTTTAGGCATGTCGTGCGATGGAAAAAGATCGCGGTAAGGCCATTGTTTGTGACATGCCTCCTATTTTTGATGCCACTTCCGAGGCAGGTCTATCGCGACAGTATGGGGCCTTGCAGATGTTTTTTGAATGTTGTTTATCGCTGGAAAGGGATCTAGATGCTCTTACCGAGCTTGAAGGGCTGTTGCAGCCACCAGCAAGGGGACGACAAGAGTCCATAGTAAACTCCTTGCAAAGGTGGAAGATAGGTAAGGAGATGCGTATGAACATTCAAATTGGAGACTATGAAGTTGATTCAGTTATTCTGGATCTTGTTTTTGATGTCAACATCTTAACCAAGCAGGCCTGGCAGAAAATGGGGAGTCCCACGCTGATCTGGTCTCCTGTACAGCTCCGACTGGCTAATCAGGCCAAGGTGACACCAATTGGGAGAGTTCCACCCCTGGTTGTGGACATCGAGGGAATGAAGACATATGTTGATTTCGATGTGATCGAAGTAGTTGAAGGGGGAAGCTCCTATCCCACGTTGTTGGGGATTAGATGGGCTAACGACAGTGCAATAGTAATCAACTTTAAGAAGCGGATGATGACTTTTGAAAATCGTGACCTTAGAGTCATCGCTCCATTGGATCCGGCTAAAGGATGCAGGTATATTGAACTAGTAAAAGATGACGATCCCAGTGGATGGGACCATGCATACAATATGTTCGAATATTATATTCATCCAACAACGGACGATGAGATTGGGTGGTGCAGCTTTAGCTCTGCGTCATCCGAATCTAATGATGCACTAGAGAATTGGCATAACCATATGCATGAGGTGTCACTTCGCAAATGTGGGTTAGTCATGCAGTCATTATGTCGTGTTGTGACTGAGACTGTTGCACTGCTAGTATATGAAGGGCTTCTCGATTTGTCTGATTTTCTTGTGGCGTTCGAAGAAAAGGTTTCAGAACCACAGCAATTGCTAGCATTGGAGGAAGTGCTGAAGGCTGCTCCAGCACATTGGTGGGTGACATATAAGAAATCAATCGCTGGATGGTCATAGTGCCGGAGATTGATGACGGTTCGCTTTGGCGACACCGAGGTTTACCACACATGAAAATATGATGGACGAAATGACCTTGGCATTCATTTGATGGAATGTCAGATGTTGTGGGCATCATGACCCAAGGATGAGTGGGTCCATGCCTTTGTTCATACACTGGACGAGATGCCGCGATCATGGTATACTGCAGCCAAATTGCGAGGGAAATTACCACTTGGTTGGTGTTGACTGTTTGTTTTACTCATACGTTCAGCTTCGCAGATGCCAACTCAGATATCCATAATGATTTGCAGCTCATCTGCGATGTAGTTCCGAAGGTTGTTCTGGTGGCATATCCTGTGGATCCGCATGTTCACTGCAAGATGCAATCAATGATGGAATATTATAATATCATTGGTGGGCCAGATGATGGTGATGATTTGCGGAATGTCAATATTCCATAATATGAAGGAAGTAGTGATGTTGTCGCACTTGATGCAGCAACTGATCCGATTAGTAAACCGTTGAAGCTCTGGAAGGTCAACATTGGGACAGAGGACAGTCCAAAGTTCGTGAATGTTGGGGACTATAGGGATGATGAGATGATGGGGAAGGTCATAGACTTGTTGCACGAATTCCAATACGTGTTCCCTACTAAGTTTTCTGAGATGAAGGGAATCTTAGGCGATCTGGGGGAGATGAAGATTCCATTGAAACCGAATGCCAAACCAATTAGGAAGTGACCCTATCGGCTGAATCCATGCCATAAGGAGAGGGTCAAAGTTGAACTTGACCGCATGTTGGATGCTAGCATTATTGAACAGGTTTAGGAGTCAGACTGGATCAGTCCTATGGTGGTGCAGGACAAGAAGACTAGCGAAGTAGGCATTTGTGTTGATTTGTGGAAGTTGAATGATGCCTTCTTGCATGATCCCTTTCCGACCCCATTTACTGATGAGGTGCTCGAAGGTGTGGGTGGCCAAGAGATGTGTTCTTTCACGGATGGGTTCTCTGGCTATCATCAGATCAGAATTGCAAAAGAAGACCACCACAAGACAACCTTTGTGATAGAATGGGCCTATTTTCAATATACAGTGATGCGGTTTGGGTTGAAGAATGCACCGGCTATATTCTCCCGAGTAGTCATTGCTTCCTTCAGGTATTTCATTCAAAAATTTTTGCAGGTGTACATGGATGATTTGAAAGTCTACGGTTTGATTAGCGATCATCTGGAAAATTTGTGATTGATGTTGGAGCGCTATCGACAGCATCAGATATCGTTGAACTTGAAGAAGTGCATATTCTGTGCACCATTTGGAATATTACTGGGTCACATTGTGTGCAAGTAGGGATTGTTAGTCAACCCAGCAAGAATTGCACTCATTTTGAGTTTAACACCGCTGACAAATGTCAAGCAATTCAGAGCAACGTTGGGACACACTGGGTATTATCGCAAGTTCATCAGGGGCTATGTAGCGATCATGACCCCTATGGAGAAGCTATTGAAGGAAGATGTTGTATTTCAATGGAGCCCTGAATGTCAAGTTAGTTTTGAAATGCTTATTAACACCCAAAAAGTGCTCACTAATTCATTCCCTTATTCACATGATCCATTTGTCCACTTTTTCCACCATTTGAGCCTCTAAAGCCATCAAAAGGTCACCAAAAAGACCATAATACACCTTTTTCCCCTCAAAATATATATATTTTCCTCAAAAAACACAAAAAAAACCCTTAAAAATGGTCCAAAATTCCCAAAAAATATTAAAAGGGAATAAAAATATAAAAAATATTCAAAAAAGGAAAAAGAGGGAAAAAGAGACCTAAACCATGTTGGTTAATACCATTGGTTTCCTCAAAACCATAATCGTATTCCCCATCACCAAAAACTATAAAAAGGTGATAGGGGCTCCTCACTTTCCATCCACATTTCATCATATCCTTATGTTGCCAAATTCCCATTGAGAGCCATTGCCTCCCATTTTCAGTTTGAAGACCCACATTTCAGCATCTTGGAGAAGAGACCATTGTAGCTTGGAGCACCTCAACCTTGGAGCTGCTCAACACCAAACATCCTCACCTTTGAGGTAATACAAAAAATCTATTATTTTTTGCTCTTGTTCTTCCATAGATCTCTTGTTATTGATTTAGTTCTTGTTTATTTACACATGCTTATGTTAATGTTAGATTAGATTTATAATTTTTTTTGCTTTTATTCGAAGACTGCTATTACAAGTTAATAGGTGCATCCTTGCACATGCTTGGTTGAAAAACCAAGCAACATTTTTTTGGCGACTCCGCTGGGTTTTGAGCTTTAAATTTTTGCTTTAGATCTTTGTTTTTTACTTGTTTTTACCATTCCAATTAGCAGATCTGCCATACTAGACAGCATATTCATTGCTGCCCTAGCTATTGGCCCTTTCTGTAGCCTTTAACAGACCGAAATTTCACTTTTTGGTTTCATTTTCGGTGACCTTTTTTTCCGTTATTCGCATCGCGACTTTTCACTCAACAGTCGCCCGGCTAATCACGACCTCGCGGCCTTTTTTCGTCCGGCTCATCACGGCCTTTTTCCGTGTTGCACGCCGCGGCTTCGCGGCCTTTTTCCGCATTGCACATCGCGGCCTTTTTCCACGTTGCACATTGTGGCTTCGCGATCTTTTTCTATGCTCCACAGCGCGACTTCACGGCTCGATCCTGCGATGCCCATCGCAGTTTTTGCCCTAAAACCCGAGATTCTGTTATTTTTCGTTCGGCCCAATTTTTAGAAAAATTTTTGCTGCATTTTTTTCCCATTGAGCCTATTTTCCAGCATTATTTTTTTCTGCATTATTGCAGCAATAGTGAATCTTTTTTCTTTTACATATGCTCAAATTAAAATCTTTTTAAAAATTTTCAACAAGTGAAAGAAAGGTTTTTAGCACTTTGTTTAGATCATAGATTTCATTTCTTAGCAAATTTCAAACCATCTTTCAGATTTGCTCAATAGTTTTGCCCAAGCAAGCACTTAGAAATCCATTTATTTCTTACAATATTTGCTTTCCTTTAAAAATTATTTTGAAAATCCATAGTTTTTGAAGTATTTTTGTTTAAAGCATTTACATTTCAAAAAAAGCCTTTTATTTTTTGCAAATTGGAATCATCTTGTTTTTAATTTGTAATCAATCGCCCAAGTGAGGGAAATTCGTTTTCAGTTAAATAATCACACTTGCACCCAATCTGCCACTTTTTTAATTAACTGAGCCTTAAATCTACCTAAACTCAACCAACACTTTAACCCCACTTGGGGAACACTTAAAGAATCTTGTAGCTAGGTAGGATTGGGGGGATAGGTGTTCCAATAACACCCCTCAATTATTTACATCTAAGACATAGTGGTTGTCTTTTCGGGTCCCAAAAATCCCTTATAATTTGTTGACACGGTTATAGACCAATTTATCCAGAAGGCCTCTCCCTTAGGAGGGTTGAAGTAGCCAGACTGGTTCTGGAAGCCTGAGTGGAATACTGCTATCCATTCAGTAACCGAAGGATACCTTTCGCAGTTCTCGGTGTACCACCTGTATGGGAGTACAGCGGTGATAGAACCAAACTGCAGATTCACCCAACCGAACATGTCATGAATGGGGTATCCTAGTGACCAATTTTTAGGATTGTCTACCTGGTGTCCCTTCCAGTAGGGGGATATCTAGACTTTGATTCCACTACCCATATTGTCTGAGTTGGATTTCATCACCTTGCAGAGGATATGTTTAGTTGAGTCATAATACCACTTTTAGTTAGGTGATTGCATGCTCTGCTACCCCCCTTGGTCTAGTAAGCACCACTTTTTTCTAGGAACTGTTTGATTTTTGGTATTCTGACCACTTTTCTTGATTCCTCTACTTATTATAGCACAACTGTTATAATAAGTGCTTTTGAGGTTGGTTGTTGGCCTGAGAGCCATTATTTCTTCACACTCCCCTCCTGCACACATTGTTGCACTAGGGTCTTGAGTTTTTTATCTCACCACCATACATTGGTATTTCTAGACATATCTCACCATTGAGAACTTAAGATGATCCCACCATTTTCAGGGTCAACCCCCTCAGTTCGGTACACTTGAATCTACACGTCATAGATGTAGAGCATTATCCCTTGACTCCACACGTCATTGGCATAGAACCCATTCATCCGATTCTGATGCGCCTCACTTTACATCTGATTCTGAGGCTGAATCCGAATAACCTACCGAGACATCACCAACTAACCCCATGGCCGGATCACAGTATGACCCCCTTTTCACCAGTGCTATTGGAGCTACATCAACAAACCCCACTACTACTGTGACAACCATGGTAGCCACACCCCCCTTAGCCATTCCCAACATGGGGGCCACACCCCCTCTAGGCATGCCCAACACAGGTCCAATGCTTATTTTAGGTATTCCCAACATGGGAATCACCCCCCCCATCATCACCACTACCCAGATCCCAGTGATTACTGGAACCTTTCCTAACCCATCTACAACCTGTGTTGCACTTGGGAGCGTCGGCCCCTCCCACACCACATCGGCTGGAGGTAACTTCCCTTTCACACCTAACATACCCTTAGGGGGCACTAGACCACTCCATAATGCTACCATTAATAGTTATGCCCCTGTGACCATGCCACACCCATCTGCCAATTTGCCATACATGGCTAGTCTAAACGTACCAGACCTAGCAAGGTTAACCAATGACCCTATTAGACACAACCCTATGTGGCCACCCATGCCCACCAAGCTGCCCTTAGATATCCCAAAATTTGAAGGAAAAGCTGGGGAAGATCCCCAAAACCAAATCATGTCGTTTCACATATGGTGTTCCTCTAACTCCATAGTAGATGATTCCATTAGACTGAGACTTTTACAACGAACTTTCACTGGCTCTACAGCCAAGTGGTACATTGAGCAGCCACATGGGACCCACAACACATTTACGTCCCTCGCCTCGACTTTCCTCCAGTTCTTTCAACTACATGTATGCTATGATGCATGAGTGGAAATACTTTTGTCTTGTAGACAGAACACCGCTACACACATCACCGATCATATCCATGAGTGGCATAAGCGCTGCAGCCTCTGCAAGATAAAACTTGACGACCGAATCTTTTTGGACTGGTTTCTCAAATCACTCCTCCCCCTCATAGCCAAAGATGTAGCTTCCGAACAACCCCAGTCAGAAGAAGAAGCTATCCTAAAAGCTCAGCAATTCGACCTAATATATGCCCAGTCTAGATATCTATACACTATTTTACCTGACGCCCCGCACGACGATCCATCCCGCCATGACGCGCCGGGGGCATCCCATGCCACCGACGATATTATCGGCTAGGTTACGGCGCAAAATAAACCTTTTACCATGATGAGTACAATCAACACCCCAGACCTTTCTAGGGCTTCATCTAATTCTGGAGCTGCAACTTCGTATGCTCTAGTAACACAACCACCACACTCATGGACCCTCATGTCCACCATAGTGTTATGGGAAAGCACCATCAGCTTATGTGCCGACTCCATATTATAACCAACAGGCCCACCAGACTCCGATCCAGCCATAAGCCCAAGTGGCTTATTATCCTGAACAGGCAGCACCTCTTGCTCTAACACTTCCAGCAGCTCAAAGTTACCCACAACCACAACAAGCAATAGGTCCACCTCATAACCCTCCTGCTTACTACCCACCATTTTCCATTATGCGCAATAATACCTGCCCCGATCTTTCATGGGCCACATCTCACTTTGGAGCTACAACTTCATATGCTCCCATGGCCCACCCCCACGACACTTATGGACCCTCATGTCCACCACAATGTTATGGTCATGCACCTTTAGCCTATCCACCTCTGGTTGCACCCCCTATGTATTACCATCAGCAGGCCACACATGCTCCTGTTCACTCACAAGCCCCAGCGACTTATTACCCACCACAGGCAGTGCTTGCTGCACCACAACCTCCAATCGCTCAAACTTATCCTCCAAACAACAACAACGCTACCCCCACCAACCAAAACCCTGATCGACCACCGAAACAGGGTAAGAATCCCGATTTACAAACAAACCACCCATGTTCCATATCCGGAGTATACGGCCATTACACACACACTTGCCCCCATTTGGAGCGAGCGCGGAAACTATGGAATGATGTCGCCCAACGCCAGGGATATGGTGCATAACTAGCACCTACTACTCAGCCACAACCCATGATATTGTAAAATCCCTTACCAAACCAAGGCATGGTAAACACTCATCCAAATAATCCCCCTCAAGGATCTGCTGCAACACAACAACAAATTACCTATGCAACAGCTGATTACTAGCATGCGGAGTCCAACACTCACCATTTGCTAATGATATCATCATATGATATCAAACTCCAAACGCGTCGAAACCAATATGCCCCCAGTGCACTTGCAAACGTTCTCCCTATGATTGAACAACCAGTTTAGAACGCACCTACATCATTCGTCTCCATAGTCAGACCCGGATTATACTCGGAATCACCTATGACTTCCACATTCGAATCCATCCCAACCCCTTTGAAGATAACCAAGATATCTGATTTGTGCACCCTCTCGCAGAACACACAGGTACCAAACCAATAACCCCCTTTACTCCCGCAACCACCCTTAGTGCCAACTCACGTAGGAGCAACACCAATTCATACTATCCCATTTTTATTTCCCCCTTTAGGCGCCATCAGCACGCCAGTCATGGCTACACTTAATCTCCCATGATTGACATTAGGACTACCTGTATGGTACCTACCTTCCCCAACCCCTCCCTCGAAACCGAATGTCATTTTACGATGGGTGCAGCCCATCAATACTTCTAACTCTCCACCCCCTTGGTGTAGCAAACATCTAGAATCGACCATCTCCAACAGTGGCCACCGCATCAACATCCAATTATACTCCCCTACCACTTCGAAACACTGGAAGCAGAGGTCCACAAACCTACAGCACTAGACCCACAACTCGCACCCCCCGAGTGACCCCCAAATTAGCGAAGAATCGCCCAACAATCCACATACCCCCCAAGTGCTCTTTGTGCGACGACATAGGCCATGCCACCCATCAATGTCCACAATTATTGACACTTCAAGAGCATATGCAAATGTTGGATGATGATACTAACATTCCAGTTATCAAACTCGAGCTTCCCCCTCAGCCTCGTGATAAATCTTTGCGTACTAACCACCCTTGTGCAATATGTGGCATCTACAACCATTATTCACATCACTGCCCTGATCTCCCAGATTATAGAGCAGCAGTATACGAACTGAATAATGCCGACATAGAGATATCTCCTCTTCTCATTGAGGAAATATATCCCCCAAAATTTTCCTCCTCGGAAGAAATTAACACCATTTACACAGTTTCCATTGGAGACCCCTCTGTTCGGTCGGCCCCTTCCACTGATCCCTTTGACACACATGTTCAACCCTTTCAAATTGATGAGGAAACCACATGTCCAAAACATGGGGGCAAGCCCAAAACCTTGCCTACTCATCATCATCCTGATTCTCTTCGGAGATACTGGGGGCATCCACCCTATAAGGGGAATCCCGCATCATCATATCATCACTTCAGTATGCCACCAAAGCCCACAACCTCATGGTATACCCCCCTGCCAGTGGTTGCTCAATGTGCTGTTGATCCCTCTCTGAGACAACATCTACACAAAATTGACACCTCTGAGTTAGGGGGCATAATATATTACCTCGACCCTGGGATAGGGGGCATGATCAATCATTTTGAACGTTCCCCATCACATCTATCTCAGTATTCCAATGATCCCGTTGTTCAAACCAACACATATGTGATCCACAATCATAAACACCATCCGCATAGCATGGGGGCAGGTCATTAATCTTGCTCACTTTTTCACATGCATGATCTCAACCATTTTTGAGGTCACATATCACTTGTATATTTGATTTGATTTGATACACCTTGTATTCTTCCCCCGTGGGCCATCATTTCTCCCCACCACTGCATCCATGGCTTGGTGGGATCACCTTGATTTGTAGCCATTTTTTAACCTAGTTATTTCCTTTGACCATTCCGGAGACCTTATGACCTCCGTTTTTCGCACCATTTGCATCGCCGGATTTAGTTTTCCATGCTCGTGACGATGCTTGAGATCATTTCTCGCTCTCACCTCCGGTTTTTTCGGGCATTTTTTCCCATGTCCCTCGTCGCCTTGATTTGTGTGCCTCATCGATCGTCGTCTATTTTTGACGAGTCTAATATCGCTGGATTGAGTTTTCCGCACTCGTGATGATGCTTGAGACCATTTTTCGCTCTCACCGCCATATTTTTAGGGCATTTTTTCAAAATGCCTCTCATCACCTTGGTTTGCGTGCCACATCGGCCGTTGCCCATTTTTCACAATCTTTATGTCACCGGATTCAGTTCTCCATGCTCGTGACGATGCTTGAGATCATTTCTCGCTTTCACCAATACCTTTTTGTTCGATATGCTTTTATCCCTTTTTCGGGTCGAGCAATTCTTTTATGAAAAAGGCACTTAGGGAGTTTCCATTAAAATCTCTTTTCTGACTCCTAAAACAATGAAAAGATCGCCGAGCAACCTTGCTTCCTTTCATGCTCGCTAAAATTATTTGAAAGGGAATCTTCTTGGTATAAGTTTACCCCTTTTCCGGACCTTGTAGACTAATTACGAAAAAGGAATACTCTAGTCACATCGGCTAGAAGAGTTCTCCATTTGCATCATTTTATGCTTTTTCGGGCCTTGGAGACTAAGTTACGAAAAAAAACACCAATGGAGTCTACTTACCACTTTCATACTCTCAAAAAATGAAAGCATCCATGAGAAATCACCATCTTGGGCTCGTATAAATCCACAGGACGGTACTCCACCACCACTGCAGAGTCTTCTTATCGTTTTCAGACTCCCTAAAAATGAAAACACTCACGAGCACGGATAGTCCCGGGCTCACAAAATCCACAGGACAATACCATTTCAGAGCACACTTTTATCCCTTCTTGGAGCTCATTAAAACTATGAAGAAGGACCCAATGGTGCTTCTCGGCGCCACAACAGATCATGTCTACTCATATGAAAGCTTCCCCATTTTGGTCGCCTTTGTTCAGAGCATTCTGCAGTATGTCACCCTAAGAGTCTCCCGAAAGCATCCATTAGCTTGTCCCCCCAGAGTCACTCCAATATGCAATACATACCCTTGATCCTTTAAGCTATGATCCCCACACCTAAAAATCAGTTTCCTATGCTGCCAGGTTAACCATGTCATCATGCTCTGAACAAAGGAAGTTTGAGTCCACCCACTCTATGACCCTAGTTATTCCCCATACTCACAGTATATCATTCCTACCATCAGTGCTATCACACCTCAGTTATACACCTCGCGCTCCTACCAAGGAAACATCATTTCCTTGGTAGTTGCTGGCCTCCCTCTGTCGACGCCAACCAAATCTATTCTAGAGGATAGACCCAGAGGCCCTTGTGCCTTGGACTCATCACCATTAGTGATGAGTGCCTACGGATCATTTCGAAAGGAGCCCTCAGTGCCTCTCCAAATGAATGTTTCTCACATGCTTGACTTCAACACCTTGATCGCATCGTTGAGACTCGTATAGGGTATCAATCCTTTCAGTTATTTGTTGAGGACCCCGGATATCATCTGACTGTACCACATATGAGAGTCTAATTAAGGATACAACCAGTTACATTTTCCTATGGATATTCGGTTTGCGTTTATCGACAGTTTTCAGATGTACCCCGCTTTTGCACTCCCTTGAGTATATAGTTACATATAACTACTCAGAGTTGACTCACAGTTATTGAGTACCCACAAATGTTGGGCACCTTTAGTTTCAACAGTTCATCAACCCTTCTGATACCTTATTTAGAATGGTTGTTGACCTTTTTTCCAGTGTATCAGTTATTCAGATTAGTCATGATATGACCATGAATATGTCCCAACATTGTGTTCCCTCTGGACCATTATGATGTACTAGCATATTTTTATGTATTTCTTCAGGTCCCCTTCGTGGGCCTAATTGTTATGTATATGTCTTGATATGAGCATGGGTATGCCCGCCTCATTCATAATCACAGATTATTCATCAGAACATGTATTTTTTTAGTTTTTGAAGCTTCCAAGGGGCCGTTGCTCCAGTATCCAACCGGTATCTTCTCTTCTTCGAACCCCAGTAAAAAAGACAAAAGAACTATGATGTCTATCGTCCATACGATGAGCTCCTACCCTCACACATTAGGGGACAATCTGTTAACACCCAAAAAGTGCTCACTAGTTCATTCCCTTATTCACATGACCCATTTGTCCACTTTTTCCACCATTTGAGCCTCTAAAGCCATCAAAAGGTCACCAAAAAGACCATAATACACCTTTTTCCCCTCAAAATATATATTTTTCCTCAAAAAACACAAAAAACCCTCAAAAAAGGGTCCAGAATTCCCAAAAAATATTAAAAGGGAATAAAAATATAAAAAATATTCAAAAAAGGAAAAAGAGGGAAAAAGAGACCTAAACCATGTTGGTTAATACCATTGGTTTCCTCAAAACCATAATGGTATTCCCCATCACCAAAAACTATAAAAAGGTGATAGGGGCTCCTCACTTTCCATCCACATTTCATCCTATCCTTATGCTGCCAAATTCCCATTGAGAGCCATTGCCTCCCATTTTGAGTTTGAAGACCTACATTTCAGCATCTTGGAGAAGAGACCATTGGAGCTTGGAGCACCTCAACTTTGGAGTTGCTCAACACCAAACATCCTCACCTTTGAGGTAATACAAAAAATCTATTATTTTTTACTCTTTTTCTTCCATAGATCTCTTGTTATTGATTTAGTTCTTGTTCATTTACACATGCTTATGTTAATGTTAGATTAGATTTATAATTATTTTTTCTTTTATTCAAAGACTGCTATTACAAGTTAATAGGTGCATCCTTGCACATGCTTGGTTGAAAAACCAAGCAACAATGCTGAAGGCTAAGATGGCTTCAGTGCCAATACTGGTATTTCTAGATTGGAGCAAGGAATTCCATGTCCACGTCGATGCCTCATCGATAGCACTAGGAGTAGTGCTTGCGCAACCAGGGGAGGGGGATTTGGATTATCCCATTGCGTTTTCAAGTTGGAGTGTGTCGTCTGCAGAAAGGAACTATACAACGACACAGAGGGAGGGTCTGGACATGGTTTATACACTGTAGATGTTTCGACAATACTTACTTGGAGGACACTTTAAGATGTTTACAGACCACTGTGCATTAAAATATTTGGTGAACAAGCCTATGTTGGGGGGGAAGATATGTCGCTGGCTACTTCTTTTTCAAGAGTTTGAATTTGAAGCAGTTGTGAAGACAGGATGTTTGAACGCAGGATCGGATCATCTGTCATGGATTGATACAGGAGAGGAACCCATCAACATTGAAGATGGGTTTCCTGATGCGCAACTTTTTGAGGTTTAAGTAGCTGATGAGTACTATCCAGTAATCATTCAGTTCCTGGTGATAGGTACCACACTAGAGGGGTTTACCACCAATCAGAAGAAGTAGTTGGTGGTTAAGGCCATAGACTTTCAGCTGATTGCAGGCGAGTTATACAAACTGGGATCAGACGAGATCTTAAAGCGTTGTGTCTTGCCTCATGAGTAAGGGAAGATCTTGTCAAAAGCACATGCAGGAGTAGTTGGTGGGAACTATGGCATTCGTGCGACTACCAGAAATGTGCTTCGAGCCGGACTTTGGTGGCCGACACTTCACAATGATGCAACTGATTATGCACAAACCTACAGTGTTTGTCAACGAACTAGGAAGTCCTCTAGGAGGGACGAGATGCCACTGAAACTTCAAGCGACACTGTAGGCATTTGATAAATGGGAAGTGGATTTCCTGGGCCTTATCAACCCACCTGGGAAGCACACCAGTGCAAGATACATCATCATAGCAACAGATTATTTGACAAGATGGGCGGAGGCTGCACCAGTTGTAGATTTCTTTGCTGCAACAGTTGCTCGTTTCTTATTTGACAACATCGTCACTCAGTTTGGTTGCTCGAAGGTGTTGATGAACGATCAGGGTAGTCATTTCATCAATCGCACTCTCAACGCATTGACGATGGAATTGCAAATACAGCATAGGAAGAGCATGCCCTATCATCCACAGGAAAATGGAACTGTAGAAGCTTTCAACTAGGTCTTGGAGCATGCACTGATGAAAGTTTGTGACATAAACCGTGATGACTGGGACCTGAAAATTCTACCCATTTTGTGGGCATGTCGCACCACTTGTAAAAGGTTGATGGGACAGACACCATTTAAGTTGGTATATGGGAAAGAAGCGATTATGCCTATGGATTACATCGTTTCGAGTCTGTGCATCGCAGAAGCAACAGGTATGGATGACGGAGCGACATTAGGAGAATGTCTGGCATAGCTAGTGCAGCCTGAGGAAGACCGCTTTATTGCAGGCTTCCACCAGAGTGTCGAGAAGGATTGACAAAAGGCTTGGCATGCTCGCCATATTAAGAACAAACAGTTTCAACAGGGTGACTTGGTGCTATTGTACGACAACAAGTTTATGAAGCACCCAGGGAAATTGCGGATGCATTGGCTTGGTCCATATCGCATCAGTCACATAAATTCAAGAGGAGTAGTGCAGTTTCAGCAGTTAGATGGAGCGATGCTCCCAAAGTTGATCAATGGTAGTAGGTTGAATCCCTATAGGATGGGTATTAACGCAAAATCTACCAAATATGGATCTAAGGCATGATCTCCCTAGCCTAATGTGAGTCTAGAAAAAATAGAACAGAATATAGATCTACTTTTCTAGATCAATAGAAGTGCAAACTAGTAGATAGATAGCTTACCTCAAATTTGCAGATCCCTTGCTCTTTGTTGATCCAATGCTCCAGCGTCGTCAGATCTCAAGCTGCAAGACCCTATTGAACATATAGATACTAACAAACAGTGAAAGCATACATTTCATATGATTGATCTAAGTTAACAGTTAAGGAAGAAAACTCTAAACTTCATCATCAATGAGACAACAGTTTATGCAAAGAGATTATATTAACTGTATAAAAGTGGGAATACATAGAAAGGATGAAGCTACAACCAAAGCCTCAATGTCGCATCCTGCATCCAACATGTCCAAGCCAAGCCTCCCAGGTTGTACAAACTTCCCAAACACCAATATGGATTCTATCAGCATAAGGATACCATACACCTTCCCCCCCTCTCTCATGGAGAGAGTGGGTGTTTATATAGGGCTAAAGAGATAGGGTAGGTTAACGATTAGGGGGAGATGGTAAAGGGATCCTCCCATTAGGTTAGGAACCGAAATGCCACCTCACCTAGAGTCTAGGGATAGGTCTCCACCTCAACCAAATTCTAGAAGGAGTTCGAGACTCCCAAAAATAGCCTTTAACCAACCTCGTCGCACCCTGGTAGAGGACACAGAGCGATAGAGGGGGGTCGTCGCACTCTGTAGGAAGACAAAGTGCGGCAGTGTCTCACCCTAGCTGACCAGAAACTACAATGTCGCACCCTAGATGAAGGAGAAGTTTGAAAGCCTACTCAAAGAGGTCAACTAGGCAGGAAAAACTCTCAGTTGGATGTGTTTTAGCCCAAAATGAGTTTAGGGGTTAGAGCACAGAGTTTACACAATGGTCAAGATGACAAATTTAGCACAACGGTCATGATGACGAAACTTGGTCATAAGGACAATACTTGCAACGGTCATGGTGACGACACTAAGTCAGGATGACAACACTTGCAACACTTGCGACACTTGCGACACTTGCACAAGGGTGACGACATTTTGGTGTAACAACGGGCTCAGAGCAGCGCGATGCCAGAGTCGCATTGGGAAAAAAAAGAGAAAAAAAGAAGAGATCAGGATGCGCAATGGCAGGATGGCGCACTAGTAGGGACAAAATGCACAAGCAGAAGTGCTTGTGTCACAGTTTGGGAGAAGGTTTGTGATACCAGCAGGGTCGCGACCTAGGCAAATCGACAATAAATGCAGAAAGTTAAAAACAATTAATTAGCGCTGCGTGATGAAATGATCAACATTTATGGCAGATCCGGCCTTTGGATTGACCAAATTGACGGTGGATTCAGGTAATTAAGGCGTGATTTGGTCACGATGCATAATTCGATTTGGTACTGATAGTTAAGGACACACTTTGGCACTATAAGAAGAGGTATGGATTTGGTTGGAAGGCACCATTGCGCTGAGTGCAAAGGAGAGTTCAGTGCTGTATCGTGTAGTTGAATTGCGGTGTTAGGAGTTGAGTGGTTGCAAGAAGCAAGTTGAGTTTGTGAGTGAGGAACTGTTGACCCACGAGGAGTGCTGCTGCAGCATGCCGAGCACACCCATGGTTGAATTTTCCAGTGGGATAGAGTCACTAGCTAGGGAGGTAAGTATTGAAGAAGAGGTTTTCAGCATGCCGGGGTTCGACGTTTACAGCAATCCCCAAGAAGAGGCAGGGGGGGTCAGCATTTTGAGTCCCCGCAGAGCAAACGATAGTTATGTTCACCTGCAGCAGTCATGGAGGAGCCCCACGTAGAGATAGGTCAGTCCAGCCATGGAGTTGAAGAAGCAACTGCTTGGGAAGGGATGTTTGCTGTGGATATCCCTGGGTATGTCCCCCCCTACCGACCCGGTATACCACCCCAAAAATTAACGAAGAATTAGAAATACGTTGTGCAGATGCCAATGCTCCCAGTAGGTATGGAGTGCTCTGTTGATATTGTGTCGGCATTGATGCAGATGAAATATGATGACCACGACATAGTGGCATATCCAGAGATTACGTCAGACCCCTATGTGCCGAGAATACAGCTTAGCTGTACGCTGGTTCCGCAAGATTGGGTGCTTGGGTTGGCCCAAGTAGGATTGCTGGGACTCATTAACATGCAACATTTTAGGTGACTGCCGAATGTTAATGCTTATGTGAAGCATCTATTGCCCTGCTTCCACGACGGTATAATATGGCTGGATAGACCGGTTCCAGTCACCGTCGACTTGATCGCTGAGATAACCAGGTTGCTGGAGGCCGGGGTAGATCCTTCGCAATACTTTGTGGGAAGGAGAACGACAAAAAGAGGGTAGCACAGTTGGTCCAGCAATACGCCTTGGAACGTGATGGTCGTAGTTACAAAACTAGCAGTATTAATGATAAGGTGGTCCTCACCGGCGTGAAGATATTAAGTTGCAAAGTGGTCCTAAAGAATCACCCCAACCAATGCAATTCAGGGGTCGTCGCATGTGCAGCACAATGTGCAGAAGGCATGTAGAAGGTGTGCAGATGAACTGTTCCTTATTCTTGTTAAACTAGTTAGCGGAAGATGCAGCAGCAGTCCAAGATGGGAAATGATCATTCACTTACAACTAGCTCCTCATTTTAATGACGATGGTTTCCTGGAAGGAGCCTGCTACTTAGCAGGGCATGGAAGTTAAGGCCACAAAAATCCATAAGGGTGCACGATATCAGAACTTGTGGTGTGTGCAAGAACTTGATCGCCTTAGAGAGTGTTCCATATAGTTTTGGGTGTATTGGGAGATGTTAAAAGATGTGGCGACGAAGGTGCCTCGCTTAATTGAATAAACCGCGGCGAAGTACAAGTTGATTGCACCGTTCATAATTTGGCCTCACGTGATTCACATGCAGGAAAGGCATGACCCTGCGTGACAATGGTTCTTGACACACTATAATTTTTCTGAGTAAGTACTGGAGGGAATCATTAATGATTGGCTAGTTGAATGGTGTGAACCTGTTAGTCAGGTGGAGATTGAGGCGGGACTCCTAGCGCAGGGCCTAGAGGATGCATTATCCGCATAGGACCAGCAGAGTCACCACAACTCCGATAAGGAGTCATCCACAAAGACACCCACAGATGAGGATATCGACTGCGACCTCGAGGAGGGATGAACAAAGGCATGCCATGAGTATGCGACGATTAGTGGGGCCTATCTAGCGACCGAGACGTAGTTGGGACGCCTCATAGCGGCTGTCACCAATGCGAAAAATGTTGCATCCTGAGCAATGATAGCGAAGGTGGAATCCGGTTTCAAATAGGTACATGCTCAGCTTGATTCATTATGCGATGTTGTTTCGCAGAAGGGACTGGAGGTTGCAACTGGGTAGGCAGTTGGAAAAATTCACACTGATCCTCAAGTTTAGAATGTCAGTATTCACCCTAATGCGATTGTGACTGAAAATGAGGCTCTGCAGACCGTGCTGTAGCAGTTAGAAAAGATGACCATTAAGATCAATGAGCTAACTGCGAAGGAGTTGACGACTATGCAAGTGGTTTCCAGCTGGGAAATGGTGGACAGGATGCATGAGATTAGCGGTAAGTTCCTACGATCGCAGGAAAATGAGGCCACGATCCAGCAAGAAGTGGTGGAGCTAAAAGGAAAGGCAGTCGATGCGACAAAGCTAGTCAATGAATTGGAGGATAGACTTGAGCAGCTGATGGCCAAGAAGAATAGTGGAGTAACGGAGCTCAAGAAGGAGCAGGATCGGTTGATGGTCGAAAGAGCTTCCATCTAGGATAGTAAGGTATGATTTGAAAAGGAAATCTCCGAGGCCTGTCAACATGTTCTCAAGCCTACCGCACAGTTGGATACGGTTCAACAAGCATAATCAATTAGGGATGTCATCAGCCATTACAACATGCTAATGCGGAGTTAATAGCTTTGTTGAACCCAGGCACACCTAAAGAGCAGGTGGATGAATGAAACCATGCGATTGAGGAGGCAGTCGCATAGATGAGAGATCTGGAACAGACAGCAACAAAACTCATGGCAGACACCGTGCAGTTTTGGGGAAGCATTGTTCAGGACGAGTAGATCGAACAATTGACCAAGCAACGACAGGAAGCGGAGGGGCAGTTGGAAACATTAAAAGCGGGGATGCGAATGATGCTGTCGATGGCTCAGGTCGCCAAGTAAGCAGAATTAAAAGAGTTGCAGCAGTGCATCAAAAAGGCTGAAGAGCATCAAAAGAAGCGCACCGCGCAGTTGGAAGAGTTCCAGGAGATTGGCAGTCAGTTTTTTCTTAAAGCCAGATTTGTGCTAGAGGTTGTACAAGCAGGTCGCCAACAAGTTGCTGGAAGGATAAGAGAGAATCCATCCGCGCAGGATGTGATCGACAGTCAGGTGGTGGCTGCGGCAGTAAAGGAGCAGGTTATAGAAGCCAACCAGCAGTACGAGGACTTCAGGGTCAAGACCACAGTGTATACCATGTCTTCCTAATGGCTCGAGGGTGAGTCACAATATTGTGTTGGGGGCTTGTTGGCAGGCGGTTTGGTGAGTCAGCATCGTGGATTCTATGCAAGGCCAAAGGTACTATGAAAGGAGGAAAGCAACGAGCAAGGAAACAAGTATTTTTGTAGTTTTGGGTCATTTGGACCGCGTCATGTATATTTTTGGGTTAGTTTTGTAGAAGTTTGTTAAGAAGTAGTTAGGCGGTTGCCTAAGTGGACCATAAATGTAAAGGCCTAAGCCTATAAATAGATGTAGGTTTGTAAGGATTGGATATCATATATTGGCATCGATCTATCTTCGGAGAGATTATCTCGGTGAAGAACATGAATGTAATATGGTTTTGTGCGAAGATAATACGATGTGGAAGAGCTTTTGAGTAGAATCCCTGTGTCTTTCCTGTTTATCTGTGGTAATGCATTTTGCAATGTTTCCTTGCTGCAATTAATGCATTACTGTTTTATCTGTTGCAATAATGAGTTTGTTCGCGATTATGATTAATGCTTGACTTGAATGCTTAGATCTATTTCTGACATGTTGCAATAAGTTTGTCAATTGATGAGCAACATCCTCCTTCATTCGGCGGAAACATGGTTCCATCAACTCTCCCTTGACCATCTCGGGTGAGACCTCATCTAATCTGCAGGTGTTGCTGGATGGGGTAAAACCTGTTTGGTCTGGTGCTCAGGGAGATTGCGGTGGTTTGAGTGACAAAAGTGTTGGGAACCCCTGTAGACTGGGTTTGTGTCAAGACCAGTCGGAAGCTGTTAATACTTAGCCATTTTTTAGGAGTTTTTGATTCTTCTTTTGGAGTAAACATTTAGTGGCAGGCTTGATATTTCAGTATGGGGTGCTCTTTCCTTTCCATGTGGGAGTTTTCTTAGGGTTGATAACACATACCATCAACAATAGAATTTTTTTATCTTTCTAGTATGGAGAATGCTAGCGTAGTCCAAGGATGTAAGGAGGCTATGGATTCTTTTCAACATTCTAGATAATGACGTGCATTCAATATGTCCTTCCCTTCTTGTTAAGATGATGATTACGAAGGAATCACAAAAGATCATAAGTGACTTAATTTGTTGATATAGAAGAAGAATATTTCCAAGGAATAGTGCATGTATATTGGCTTGGTATTGATTGTGATGCCAAGTCCCTAACTGTACCTCAATTCTAGCTATCCGTTGAGGCCAAAAATCGCCCGCCCCCCTCCACTCCCCCCTACACCTCCCACTCCTGTGATCTAATATTTCTTGATGAATTAGGGTTGCAATCTAATTCATATTAATATGATAAAGCAAAATGCCTAAATATTGTATTGTGAACATTCAAGAAAATACAATGAAAAAGATAGGGACATGACTCTAATTTAGGTTGGTTTTTTTGGTTAAGGGTTTCCAAGGTAAATATTTGTGTCTTATGTGTGTGTTGTTGTTGTTATTTATATTGTTCTTAATAATTTGTGTGCATCACTTCCCTTGCACAAGTGTAAGACTTTCAGTTTACAAGCAAGGTTATTGGATTCATGGGGATGGCTTTGTTGCTACTATTTAATTTATTCTTGATAGAGAAATTTTATCTTGGATTTGTGATCAACCTAGTTCTAGTGGGAGATCTATGGTAGTGATTCTTGTGTGAAAGAGTGATGAGTAGTTCCAGAATTGAAATTGCAAAATTTAACAATAAGATCTTTAAGATATGGATGCTAAAGATGGAGGACCTTCTTGTAGATAAAGAAAAATGGATCGATGGATTATTGTAGATCAAGGTATTGTACCTATAGGCATGACAAAAACAATTGGTACAAAGTTGGATAGGAAGGCCAAGAACACAATCCACTTATGCCTTTCGGATTTAGTGTTACTAAATCTCTTAGGAGAAGCTACAACCAAGGCATAATGGGATAAATTGGGGACTTTGTATCATAAGTCCTTGTAAAAATACTTCCCCTTTGAATGAATTTGAACATCCCGAAGATGAATGATGGTGACTCAATGATTGAGCATCTCAATGCCTTTAACATTGTAGTAAGTCATTGTTGAATGACCAAAAATGACAACATTACTGTTCTAATAAACTCAAGATAGGAAGAATATGTAGAACAGAACTGTCTCCAAACTCTTCACAAATACCCCTATGGAAAAGGTGAAGCAAACAAAGAGATAATATGGAATAAATAAATTCCAAGAGTAAAGCATAAATCAACATGATAAGTGCACAATATCAAAGGTAAATCAATACATGAAAGAGAAACATGAAACTGCTTTTAAACAAAAATTTTAGTTTGCAAGAACATATAAATATTGAGCAAAACTAAGGATGAAAAAATATTTATATCACATATAGATGAAAAATATATGGCCACCAAACAACTAACACTTTGGCATCGGTTGGTTTCTAGTTGTCACCATATGCTTAGAGATTCATGCTTATGAAAATGTCAATCATCTTCCAAACAAGAAAAGTGTCAAGTAACTCAAGAACAAAAACAACCTCTAAATAATGATGATTAAAACTAAGAAAATAAAAAGTAATGCAAAAAAAGAAGCTAATAGAAAGCGCTTCAAATAAATTTAACTAAACAATCACCAATGGCAAAACCTTGAAGCAACCACTGGCATATCAATCAAACCCTTAGAAAAAGAACAACAAAAAATCAACTTACATCAAATTTTAGCTTCAAAAAGTGGTACACAAGACTTATTGTGGGTGAAGGCACAGATGTATGTGACTTCCTATAAGGAAAAGTGTGTGTGTATGCGCTTACTAAGACTGTAACATATGCGTGCAACTAAAAATGTCAGCGAATGGAACCTCGTGGATGCCGAAGAAATATGGACGAAAACCTATGAAAAATGAAACTACACATAAACAAACAACCATATCTTTTGCAATAGAGAGATATCCTTGATAACAATTTAGGATACTAGAATTTCTACTTTAGATCTAAAGCAAAATCAAGTAAAAATTAAAAATTTCTCAAAAATTAGTGGCGAGGTTAGGGTTTTTAGAAAAAATCTCAAATATGTAGAAATATTCCCATATTTGGTGTAAAATATCAATGGTTAAAATGTCTAGAAATGATGGAATATCTACAAGAGAAGGAGGGACTGATAAAAAAAATTGAAGAAATTTTATGCTTGAATTTTTTTTAACAATTTTTTTACTAAAGGAGGTAGATCTTAGCAACTAACTCTAATGCCATGCTAGAATTGTTAAATATGCATTAACATATATAAACAATAGATTACTAACATCTAATCAAATAATCAATAACATATGCAAGAAAGGAAAAAAAAATAGATGACCTATTTTATGTGGTAAAACCACAAATGGGGAAACATCCATGGAAGGATAAACTTCTTATTCTTCATGAAACTTTCACTCTTACAATCGTTGACACCCCCACATAAGCATCACATCAAATTCCATCTCGAATTCATGTCACAATGAGTCAATGAATTTCCAATGTTCCAAATGGGTCTCCTTCACTTCTATTATATATGATATAGGGATGGATGTTCATATCCCATAATACACGTGGGAGAAATATTTGTCCACCACTCTTATATAAATAATGGTAATAGAAAATTTTTACTCCATGATGCATGTGGGATAACTCCTTTTTCATAAGATAGAGAATTAGGAAGAATATTATTCCTTATTTGCTAGGTAGTACTCATTATGTTTACAAAATGTGTTAGCTAGGATTGTACAACAATAAATGATCCCACTAAGCATCATTACACATTCCAACACCAACTTGTTTAGATTTATTACAAAGTTATGAACTTATACTATGTATGATTACTTATTAGAGTAAGGAGAGTTAGGGAAGGACCATAACAAGCCCTCCCCCTTCAAAGGAATAATTTCCCTCAATGTTGAAGGTGCAAAAATTGTTGTAAAATGTTGGTTGGTTCCCAATTTGCACCTTCCAGTAGAATGTCTTGTCACTGGATCAAAAATTCCTTGATGGTGCACCCTTGCAATTGTCTTCCCCTAGAAGCCAATACTACAGTCGGTTAAATCCAAATCAAGCTTTCCTCATCCAATTTTGGTAAACTGTACTGTTCCCAACTTGGTATTGAGAAAAATAGGCTCAACAGACAGGAGTCAGACTAGAAAAAAATGGAGCTAGGAGAAATTTTGGTATTTGGCAAGGGTAGATGGACAGTTCTCAACTCACTTTGAATGAAACTGGAGGGTTACTATTTTCATATTTGTAGGTTATTCAAGCTTCTATCACACTTTATAAATCTCCCATGACCCATAGGAATACACCTACTTCGACAAAGGCACATTCTCTGGGTACTTCACATCTGGGAAGACTCCTTTGGCTAGGCGAAAGGCTTCAAGGAAATGGCCCTTTGATTTATGTGGAAACCAATGTATTCTGGTGCAATATGGATGTAGTTGGTATGAAACTAAGTACCCACATACTGTAGGAAGATTTGGTTCATATTTCAGGAGGTTCTTCTGCAAATTTAGGATCACTAGAGAAAATTACAAAATTTAGGACAACTCAGTTAGGTGGTTTCCAACCAATCGCAAACAAAATCTAAGCCTCATGAATTCCAGATATTAAGGTAGGGTGGGGTCCTATTTGGTCTTAACTACTTGTATCAACTTACATAATGAGATTCGGTTGAGAAGAGGTCTGGTTTTGCCATCGAAAGTCAAAACTGGTCATATTTAACAATGTATTGAGCATAGGAGAAATAAAGTGTTGAAGATAGACAAGGGAGTTTTAGAGAAGGAACACAAATTCTTATTTTATTAATATGAATATCTTCAATTACATCATTAGTCTATATAGAACAACAACTATGGTGCATAGAGCACAAACCCCACAACTACAAAACTACTACAATACCACATTGCTAACAACCTACAAACAACACATTGGAACTGTTGGAAACTTCAACTAGAATGAAACACACACTAGAACTATTGGAAAATTCAACTAGAATGAAACACACATTGGAACTACTGTTTTATACTACAATAGGATCAATGAATGGACAGGGTGTTCAATCCTCACTTACCAATCGAGATGGAAAAGACACTCCAATTGGCTACAATAAACATAGGGGTACATATCCCTACTGGTTTGCAAGGGGCACATCTCTCAAGCATGAGAAGCATAATAAACTCTATAAGAATTAGAATAATCAACAAGATAACCCCCACTAATGCACTATGCATCCTTTTTAAACTTTCACTTTCCTCTAATACTAGTCTCTAGTACCATGGAATTATGAAAACCACATGCAAGACTAGTTTGTCCACTTAGTCAATACTAGTGGCAAATACTATGCAACAAAAAAACCATTCATTGGGTAGTTGAGTAATCCTTATCCTTATTCAATGTGACCTCTAAATTCTTTGACCAAATCTTTCCCCTTTTTTAAGGCGCCATGGAAAATGTTGGGTGTGGCTCAAGTAGGCACAATTTTGATAAAGACACAATTTTTGGAGCTGCGCAGTTTTGGGCTGCAAAGTCAGAAGGCACATTTTTGTTAAGTGCGCAGCTTGGAGTGCATATTCAGTTTTGACGCAGCTATGCTGGTGTGCAGGGCCAACGCAACAACTATTTTTGGTAAAAGAATATAGAGGAAGGTCGAGCTGAGAAAGCGACCTTGTTTGGTTAAGGAACAAAATGGAGAAAGAGGAAAGCGACCTATAAAAGGGAGTGGCGACAAGCAGTTAAGGAGATAGGCCACTAAGTTGATGGTGACAGGCATGCTAAAGGGACGGAAAGTGATAGGCCATGATGCAGTGCAACCATTTTGGTGATGACTGTGGCTGTCAGAAGGCCATCAGAGCCATGAGTGGCCCAGTCAGGTGGCCGAAGCAAGTGGAGTAACCTGGCGACAACAATAGGTAGGGTGGCGGGTATCCGCACCAGTTTTGGGAACCTTAGGGTTTTTTCCTATGCATTGTGAAGACATGACCTACGGGCATGATCTATAAATGGGTACATTTTGTAAAGGGAAAGGGTTGAATAATCTTCATTGTTGAATATTCTGAGTATGAATTGTAATCTTTGTTGAATATTAAACTCTGTTGAGTGAAGATTGTAAAGGCTCTGCAAGCTGTGTGCACAGAGGCCTATTGAGAGAAAACAGAGTCTACAGTTGACTGCACAGAATGGAACTATTGTACCCTTCCCGAAATAATATAACAATAGTTCCTGTGGATGTAGCTCCCATCCTGGGCATGAACCACGTTAAATCCTGTGTTGTGTGATTGCTTATATGTTTACACTTGTTTATTTGCTTGCAGCGAATGCTTAAGATCCTACTCGTCAATTTATCTGTTTACTTTTATATGTATTCGCCATGAGAATGAAGATGGGAATAATAGGTTAAGTATTGCACTGGTAGATGAATGTTAGATGCACAAGTACTCCTAAGTCTGTGAATGTATGAGTCAGCTGGACAATAACTTAAATAGATAAGATCCACGCAGTGCACAACACTGGATGTGCGTAGTATATTGTGTTTTCACATTGTACGAGTTTTAAGACAAATCACCTAAGGAAATAGTTGATGCATAAGAATTGTTAAGTATAGCTAGCTGAAGTAGTCAAGTACTAAAGAGGAATCGTATTTATCTATGGCGCTGTCCTACTATTAAATAGGACCTGAGCCGCGCAGTCCTTGGATGCGCGAGTTGCACAGCATCCTAGCACGTAGAAGTATCATCTTGCAGCGCAGGCCCCGCAGTGCGCTGCCTACCACATCTATTTAAAGCGCTCATCACCTGGTTGTGGAAACCTGATTCCACATCCCCCCATAACTTCTCCTTGGGTGAGATCTCAGTTTGTTCGTAGACTGTTGCCGAAAGGGCCGGTGAAAAGGGGTTTTGTTGGTTCCTCGAGCCACTAAGAACCTGGGTCTATGATTGGAAACCCCTAGAATAGGTATTCAAGCCAACAAATGGTTCCGTTTCTGCGCTAAGAATTCGTGATGAGTTTCCGTGCTTGAAAGAGTGATGTGTGACGAAGACAAGATCTCGCTGATTGTAGAAAATTGGCACCTAGACAAGAAAGAGATTTGGGACTGGTGTGACAAAACAAAGAGAGACTTCACAAGGAAGGAGAATCGACACTCACGTCTCTTCGACATCTAGTGGTTGAACAAATACCTGTGGAAAGACGTTCAAGAAATTTTCTACGAAATTTTTGGAAACGAGTTGCACGAGTGGTTATCGAGGCTCATAGAGCGGAAGAACTGTTTCAAGATAGGAGAACCTACCGAGTGGACTCCATAACTCATTCAGAGGCTTAAAGAAATAGATATCCCAACCTCGAGACCAGTCGACTTTTGGGTGACAGTACACTAGAAAGATTAATGATGTAGTTCGCCGTGGACATGCTAAAGTCCTACAGCGCAGCAGAAGCAGAGTTTTTCAAGGGTTTTAGAGGTAAGTACCTGAACTATTTGAGTTTATATATTAGAATGCTTTTAGCTGAGAAAGGCGTTTTAAGAATAGAGTAAAAGTTTATAGAAATTTTTGCATCTGTAATGGTCAATAGCATTTATAGTGAGTATGATGAAGAGACACATAATTTGAGAAGTGGAAAAAGATATAAATATACTCCTACGAAGACTTCTAGTGAACATGGAATCCGCGTAGATATTGATTCACAAGCTGAACCTGATAGCCAAACCGCACCTCCATATTCCACCTATCATCCTATTACTCCGCAGAATCCACCAGTTGTGAACACCACACCTCCCATTGCAAAAAATCCACCAGTTCAGAACCCCCCAGTTGTGAATATCCCTAGCACTCAAAATATTCTGAATCAAAACGTTTTGCGCAATATCACTTTCATTTTTTTGCCGCTCAGAATCCTGCGTAGAACCCTACACCACCTAGAAGAAGGATGACTGATGATCTTAAGTTGCCGATATTCAAAGGAATAGGTCTAGAGGACCCTGAGCAACATTGGTTTCTATGTGAATCCGTATGGAACGTCAAACAAGTGTAGGATGATGCCGTGAAGCGAGCACAACTCATTACCACATTTAGAGATAGATCCTTGAATTGGTTCATGAAGTATTCAGAAGGACAACAGAGAACCTTGGTGGAGATTAAGGCTACACTATTGAGTGAGTTCAAGAAACCGAAGTCAGAATCCCAATGTATCACAGAGTTAAAGGAAATCAAGAAGAAACCTAATGAGACAGTCTAAGAATTTGACCAGAAATTTAAGACACTATTGGACCAAGTAAGTTTCGTCATAGCAACGCAACAGAACTAGGAATGGTTTATAGTTGCGCTGTTTCCCCATATCAGACTTCCATTGATGCAACGAAAATGGATTTCCTAGAAGAATCCTTGGACATCGCGATGAAGTTAGAAGCTTCACCCATTGGAGAAAATAGCACTAGGATGTCTCAGATTTAGACCCAGTTGGCTACCCTGACACTACAACTCCAGGATATGAAGAAGGGAAAGAAAGAGAGACAAGAAGTCTGGTGTATAGGATGTAAGGGAGAAGGACACACTAAGGATCATTGTCCTTTGTTCCAAGAATACCTTAACATGGGTGCACCAAACCCATTAAATCAGAACCAAGGCCCATGGTGTGAGATCTGCATAACTAGAGGACACCGGCTAGAGGATTGTTATTTAATTCAGAAATATGTGAGAACACCTAAAAACCTATATTGCAATTTCTGTAAGTCAGTTGGGCATGATGAGTCCAACTGCCATGCATATGAGCTCATGTTGGAAAGGAATAAAGATATTGAGCATATGTATGGAGGAGTATACAGAGTCCAAGAAGAGATTCCACAGAAATAAGATAATGCACAACATGATAAAGGACCATACCGAGGCCGTGGAGGATACCACGGAAGAGGAAGAAATGCCAACCCAACACAAGGAAGAGGTCGAGGCTAGGTAATCTATTATAACTGTGGCTAGCTAGGTCATGTATCTAGAGATTGTACCAACCCATGCATGACGTGTAGTTATTTTAAATATTTCGATCATGTTATTGAATAATTCCTATTGTTAGCAGCAGAAATGCAGAAACGAAAGCAAGATGCGCCAAACATGAATATTCAGTTGATCAGAGCATAGAGAAGGGATGCATATCCAAGCATCAACGTGGTGACGAGAATTTGCGCTATGAAAGGAAGAGATAGAGGAGCAAAATCTTCAACTTCAGGAGAATTTGATACTAAGTAGACTCCTGCTAAAAAAATTTGGATCAGAAAAGGTACTGGGAAGGCACTTGCCTTTGATCTAGAGAAAAATAAAGGAGTATTCCAAGAAGCGTGGAATATTTTCAAAGAACCGCCAACTACTTCATCAAGAATCTCGTTGTGTAGTGAAGTATTACAGACACAAGACATGCCAACAACATATGATAGAACGTGCAATGCAGTAGACAGAGGCACCTCTGTTGCGCAGTTCCTAAGGAGCTGTATGAAATTACTGAAAAGCCCAGATGCTGTAGCGGAATTGCAAAAACTGTTAAACCAGTATGAACCACACAGTGAGATGGAGACTACCCAGAGCACAGTTCATGAGATCAAGAAACACAAAAGATCAGGGTGATAAATGTGGCTCAGTGCGCAGATAGGATACCATGAGATGGACGAGATCATCCTTGATCTTAGGTCATAAGTAAATGTCTTGACTAAGAAGACATGGCAGCAGATGGGAAGACCAAAGTTGATGTGGTCACCCATATAGTTGAAATTGGCCCACCAGCTAATAGTTATACCTTTTGAGAGACTAGCCAATGTTATTGTTGATATCGATGGAGTGCGAAGCTATGCAGACTTTGAGGTCATTGAAATTGTGGATGATATTCAGCCTTAGCCAACATTGTTGGGTATATACTGGGCAATGGATAACCTCGTCATTATAAATATGAAGACAAAGAAGATGATATTTGAAGGTCAGGATATAAGGGTCATCGCACCATTGGACCCTTCAGACGAAGAAAGATACAGTGAGCCGATTCAAGAATAATCGAGAGCTCAAGACTTGGACCGCATATACAAAATGACTATGAACGATGCTGACTATATTAATCCTACTGCGGATGGACACTCAGTTGGTGATGTGACAGTTCTTGCATCTCAGACTCAGGTGCAAGACTGGAGAGCTAGAAAGTCATATGCATGAAGCATCAACAAGAAGATGCATGCAGGTTACAAAGTCATTGCGTTGGATTGGAAAAGCGGTAAGTCCAATTCACAGTTATGATGGTTCATCTAATGTGTATTCATTTATCCAGGAATATACTATATCGATTGCAGCTAAGCATCGCTTACCAGCACTAGACATGGAACTGCATGAGACACCTACTAGATGTTGGGATGCACATAAGTAGACATTGACCACATGGGATCAGTGCAGAATCAAGATGCAAATCAGGTTCGCCGAGAAGGTTGCGCTGACCTTTGAAAAATATAACGGACAGACAGATCCAAGGGATCATATTGAAATCTGTTCACAAGCATGGGGGGAGAGACCACAGATAGAATGGGTTCATCTGTTTGTACATACATTGGAGGAGCAGACTCCAAAGAAATGGTACCTAGATACGGAGTTGTGTAGGGTAACTATAGATTGGTCTACCCTAGCTACGAACTTCCAGAAGACCTTCAGTTTTGAAGACGAGAGTCCTAGCATAAATGATGCTTTGCAGATTATTAAGGAAAAAATATTTAGAACAGAATGTCCACATAGAAACATGACATTACAGGAATTATTTGGAGATATAGAAGTACTTGAAAACCTACAGCCAGTGTGCACGAAAAAGATAGAGCATGCCATGGAATGTTATAATCTAGTTGAAGAGTCTAAAGATAAAGAAGAAAGTGATGAGGACTCATGGAACATAAACATACCTGAGTCAGAGGGAGCACATGAAGTAGAGGGACCTCCGCTGGAAATTCCAGACATGAGTGGAACTGTGAAAATGAGGAAAGTGAACATTGCCACTAGCGAAGAGCCGAAGTTCGCATCTATTGGAGACTACTGGGATGATCAGAGGGTCGCGGAGATCGCAGATATGCTACATGAATATAAGGATTTATTTCCAACAAAATTTACAAAGATGAAATGTATTCTTAGTGACTTAGGGGTTATGAAGATACCTCTTAATCGAGGCGCGAAGCTTGTTAAGCAAAGGCCCTATAGACTGAATCTGCGATACAACGAACGAGTCAAGGCAGAACTTGATAAGATGCTCGACACGAGGATCATCGAGCCGGTTGAAGAGTCAGAGTGGATAAGCCCGATGGTTATCCAAGACAAGAAAACTAAAGGTGAGATTAGGATCTGCGTGGATCTCAGAAAATTGAATGATGCTTCGATGCATGACCCATTTACTACTCCCTTCACTGATGACGTGCTCGATAACATTGGAGGAAATGAGACATATTCCTTTACTGATGGATTTTCGGGATATCATCATATAAGAATTGATCAAGTGGATAGGCATAAGACCCCTTTTGACACTGAATGGGGGTCATTCCAGTATACAGTAATGCCTTTTGGTCTGAAGAACGCGCCTTCCATATTCTCTAGTGTTGTGGTCGCATCATTTAAAGATTTCATGCATCAATGTATAGAATCCTATTTTGATGATTGGATAGTATTTGGGTTGTTGAAGGACCATTGCGCAAACCTCAGATTGATGCTAGAAAAGTGCTGACAGCATCAAATTTCATTGAACCTGAAGAAGTGTATCTTTTGTGTACCCTATGGAATTCTGTTGGGACACATTGTGTGCAAACACGGCTTGATGGTTGACCCTGCAAAGATCACAGTTATTGTAAACTTGCCAACACCAAATTTAGTAAAGCAGCTGCACACCACATTGGGGCATACCGGTTACTACAGGAAGTTTATAAAAGGTTATGCACAAATAACCGTGCCAATGGAGAAGTTGTTAAAGAAAGATGCGTCATTCATCTGGAACTTAGAATGTGAGCAAGGCTTTGACACATTAAAAGAGAAAATGGTAACTGCGCTTATCTTAGTTTTTCCAAACTGGGAGAAGTCATTCCATGTACATGTTGATGCTTCATGCATAGAATTGGGTGTTGTATTAGCACAACCAAGAGATGGAGGTATTGACCATCCCATTTCATTTTTGAGCAGGAAGCTCTCATCTGCCGAGAAGAATTATACCACCACTGAGAGAGAAGGCCTAGCTATGGTCTACGCACTGTAGAAATTCATGCACTATTTTCTTGGTGCGCACTTCTCTATTTTCACTGACCATTCTGCTTTGAAATACCTGGTCAATAAGCTAGTGTTAGGGGGGCGAATCTGCAGATGGTTGTTACTCTTTCAGGAGTACGACTTTGAAATAGTGGTTAAGCTTGGTTGATTCAACTTAGGACTCGATCATCTTTCAAGGATCGAGCCAGGAGGAGAACTTACGAACCTTGAAGACAATCTACCTAATGCGCAGTTGTTTTCTATTTAGATTGCTGATGACCAATATAAATATATCATAGACTTCTTGACTATAGTGTTGGCACCCATAGAGTTTACTACGCAACAGAAGAAGCAACTGGTACTAAGAGCAACAGACTTCACCATAATTGCCGGTTAGCTATACAAATTGGGGTCGGATGAAGTGCTGCGCAGGTGTGTGTTAGAGCAAGAGAAGCCATTTGTACTGGATGATGCACATTTAGGAGCAGCAGGAGATCACTACACAGGACGAGCCATTGCGCAGAAGATATTGCGAGCAGGGCTATGGTGGCCTATTATTGACAAAGATGCAATAGAACATTGCCAGAGCTGTGATGTCTATCAGAGGACAGGAAGACCATCATGGAGGGACAAAATGCCACTGAATCCCCAATTGACACTTGATGCATTTGAGAAATGGGCGATTGATTTTGTGGGACCGATCAACCCACCGGGAAAACATACTGGTTCGAGATACCTCATCATTGCCACCAAATATCTCACTAGATGGGCAGAAGAAAAGCCGATAAAATACTGTAGCATAGGTACTGCCATGCAGTTTATATTTGAAGACATCCTTACTTGGTTTGGATGTCCGAAGATCTTGATGAGTGATCAGGGAACTCATTTTTTGAATAGAACTATTGAATCCTGACTGAAGAGTTCCATATTCACCGTCAGAGAAGTACACCATATCATCCACAAGCAAATGGAATTGTAGAGGCTTTCAGCAAAGTATTGGAGCATGCACTCACAAAGGTATACAATGTGAATCGATATGACTGGGACCTGCGCATTCCAGCTATGTTATGGGCATACAAGACTACATGCAAGAAATTGACTGGCCACACACCTTTTAGGTTGGCCTATGGACATGAAGCAATAATGCCTATGGAGTACATTGTTCCTAGCTTAAGGATAACTACGTTTATAGGCATGGAAGATCAAGAGGCACTAGAAGAAATACTTCTACACTGGGTAGGGTTGGAGGAAGATCGCTTCATCGCAGGATTTCACCAACAAGTACAGAAAGATAGAGAAAAAACATGGCATGATCGCCACATCAAGAACAAGTCTTTTCAAGTAGGTGATCTAGTCCTCCTGTAATTTTTGGGCACCTATCTCCTTTCTTGTAACATATCCAAATTAATTCATTATTTTTGGGGAATTAACAATTATTTACATGATACACCCTTCCACTTGATCTCTGTACAATGGAAAATTTATGAAGTTTCCTGGAAATTTTAAGATATATTAGCTTGGTCCATATACTTTTGTACATGTTACTAACGGTGGCGCATCTCAGTTAGGCATGTTAGCAGGAGACAATTTACCTGGATTAGTCAATGTAAGTAGGCTAAAAACCTACTGGGATAGCCCTACTTCATAGAACCCTTTGTAGAATGAAAAAAAAAAATACAAAGGGAGAAAGAAAACAAGAACCGCGTAGTGCGAAGCTCAAAAAGGTACCCGCACAACCCAAAGGAAGTAGAGAACGTACAAATCTCACAGCCAAGAACTGTGCAGTACAAATATGAAAAGGCAGCTGCGATGGTCGAATGGAAAAGGACAACTATGGAAGATGAGTAGTTGCGAGGAAAGACATGAAGCTACAGAGCAGCTACGCAGTTGAAGAAACGAAGGTAATGGATGCCAGCAAAGTAAACTGTCAGAACCGCCAGCGCATCATGATGGAAGTGGGTGGCCATGACAACTCTCTACTGGTTAGTGAGTCGTTATTCAAAAAATGGCGGCACCAAAAAAATCCTGAACTAAAGGAATATCCTATCAATTCAGTCGTAATAAAGACTGAAATGATCGAGATCATAACAGGATCCGACCAATGGACTTGGCATTTAATCGTTTGCTAGGATGTCATATGGTTTTCCAGTACCGTTACACCTCAACATTTACGGAAAGTTAATCCGAATCGACATATTTAATGGTGGAAAATATTGAGATGCCAGCGAGATCTCGTCCAGCACACCTCGCACTTAATGCCTAGTCTATCCGTTCCGGAAAACTTTCAATGTCACATAAGATGGAGATCCAGGCGAGATTCTGCAAACGGATGCAACATTAAATCTCTAAGTTAAATGATGAAGGCAAAACGTCGGGTAAATGTTCTATAAATACCAGCCAACTCTTCCTTATGCATTTTATTGTGAGTTTGAAATTTTACTGACTGTAAAGATCGTAAGAACTTACCAACCAGAAGCATGAGTGTTCGCTGAGTTTATGTCCAAAGAGAAAATGTTAGAAGAGATCCTTGGCAATTTCAACCACTCTGGTATAACTGCAGTGATGAAGACACCGCCGAAATAGATGACACCACAACGGGGTGGCTCGTCCAATAGCCTGAAGCCGAATCAGCTGCAACAACAAAAGAAGGACAAGCATCCAACCACCACGTAGGAAAAACCAAAGACACCAGGTGCTTCTAAGCCGGTGGCTCCACATGGGATCCTGCCACCACCTATGTGGCTCATTCTAGAGTATATCAGTCCGAGAAAGAGCGATTCCTCAGAAAGGCACTTGGAGATGAATGCACAATACGACATCCCATTTCCGCCGATGTCGAAGCATGTCCAGACTAAGGAAGATTTGTTGGGAAAAATTCCTACCTGCAAGTTTATCGATTACAATCTGATGGATGCTGAGAAATTCCCACACCTGCAGATGGACATGTACATGTATAGTAGAGATGACAGAACCACAAAGAAAGCAGAGGTTGTTACAATGGACTGGGCGGTGCCGTTCTCCCAGGCTGGTCTGCTCAATCTGTCGCGCATCCCACATTTTGAACACAGCAAAGAATGAAAGGATGTGGTGCGTACGCTGCTATCCTGTACACACGAGGGATACATTTGGATATAATTTAAGGTCAACATCATTGTCGACTTGATAGCAAGAATTACTGGTTTGAGCAAGAGGGGCGACGACCCTGCTAGAGAATTTGCCGGCAAGAAAGATGATCAAGAATTAGCTGTGAAAATAAAGACCGAATTCAACTTGGTAAGAGGACATGAGCAAGAAATAAAGGAAGTAGTTACAAAGCCAAGTGCAACTGTTCAAAACTTTATTGCGCGATCATGAATTTCAAAGGATGCGTAGATGGAGCAACTGGATTTAAGTGGCTCGGGATGAGCCACAACTGAGTGTTAGGGGCCTGTTGGGTGTGGCCCAAGTAGGCACAATTTTGATAAAGACACAATTTTGGGAGTTGCGTAGTTTTGGGTTGAAAAGTCAGAAGGCACAATTTTGTGAAGTGTGCAGCTCGGAGTGCATATTCAGTTTTGGTGCAGCTATGCTGGTGCGTAGGGCCAACACAACAACTATTTTTGGTAAAAGAATATAGAGGAAGGTCGAGTTGAGAAAGCGACCTAGTTTGGCTAAGGAACATAACGGATAAAGAGGAAAGGGACCTGTAAAAGGGAGTGGCGGCGAGCGGTTAAGGAGCTAGGCCACTAAGTCGATGGTGACAGGTAGGCTAAAGGGATGAAAACTGACAGGCCACGAAATTTCGCCAATTGGCTATTTTTTGGGCCTTTTTTCAAAAAATAAATTCGCTATTTGGTCATTTTTAGTCTCTAATATCGCCTATATTTACATAAAATCTGTTTTTTTATCATAATATTCGCCAAAATTTACAAGTTTTAGTAGTAAATTACATGTTTCATATTTAATATTCACCTACCAATCAATATTTATGTTTTTTTTCAACCCAAAATAATCGCCTAGAATACTATACTTAAGTATAATTTTCTAATCCTTAAAAAATACCCTGGATGCAGTGAAACCGTTTTGGTGATGACTACGGCTGTCAGAAGGCCATTAGAGCTGTGAGTTGCCCAGTTAGGAGGCCAAAGCAAGTGGAGTAACCTAGTGACGACGATAGGCATGGTGGCGGGTATCTGCACTAGTTTTGGGAGCCTTAGGGTTTTTGCCTATGCATTGTAAAGACATGACCTATGGGCATGATCTATAAATGGGAACATTTTGTAAAGGGAAAGGGTTGAATAATCTTCATTGTTAAATCTTATGAGTATGAATTGTAATCTTTGTTGAAAATTAAACTCTGTTGAGAGAAGATTGTAAAGGCTCTGCAAGATGTGTGCACAGAGGCCTATTGAGAGAGAAGAGAGTCTGCAGCTGAGTGCGTAGACTGGAACTGTTGTACCCTTCCCAAAATAATATAACAACAGTTCCTGTGGACGTAGCTCCCATCCTGGGGGTGAACCATGTTAAATTCTGTGTTCTGTGATTGCTGATATGTTTACACTTATTTTTTTGCTTACGATGAATTCTTAAGCTCTTGCTCGTCAATTTATGTGTTTACTTTTATATTTATTCACCATGAGAATGAATATGGGAATAATAGGTTAAGTATTGCATAGGTGGATGAATGTTACATGCACAAATATTCCTAAGTCTACGAATGTATGAGTCAGCTGGAAAATCACTTAAATAGATAGGATCCACATAGTACACAACACCGGATGTGCGTAGTATATTGTGTTTTCACATTGCACGATTCTTAAGACAAATCACCTAAGGCAATAGTGGATGCATAAGAACTGTTAAGTACAACTAGCTGAAGTAGTCAAGTACTAAAGAGGAAGTGTAGTTATCTGTGGCGCTGTCCGACTATTGTATAGGACCCGAGCTGCGCAATCCTTGGATGCACGAGTTGCGCAACATCCTAGCTCGTAGAAGTATCAGCCTGCAGCGCAGGCCTCGCAGCGCACTACCCGCCACGTCTGTTGAAAGCACTCATGATCTAGTTGTGGAAACCTGATTCCACATCCCCCCATAACTTTGCCTTGGGTGAGACCTCAGTCTGTTCGCAGACAATTGCCGAAAGGGTCGGTGAAAAGGGGTTTTGTTGGTTCCTTGAACCGCTAAGAACCTGGGTCTACATTGGAAACCTCTAGAACAGTTATTCAAGGCAACAACTAACCAACTTGGAGTTTGTCCACTTTCTTAAATATTGTCCACTAGCTTTCCTTGTTTTATGGAAATTCCTTTTTTCATGGAAAGACACATCCACTACCCTCCTTTGTGTCTATTTGACTTAGTTAACTCATTCAATGCATGGATAATCTCTCCTTGGCATGCCAATAACCTTGTTCATACATTGGATCAACTTTGCTTGTGACTCGTGGGAAATTATTTCCTTTGACTTATTTGATCGATCTTACGAATGGAAAACCTTAGGAATAAAATAATTCCTAGATTATTGTTGAATTCCAGTTGAACCCATATGAATATAATGGTTTAGTGGATGAATCCATATGTCACTAAGTTTGATAAATTATAGTCCTGACCTCCCAAGATTGCTTGTCCTCAAGCAATTGCAACCTTGGATGTTGCAGAATTTGTTCACCCTCCCATGTTGCATCTTCACTGGGAAAACCTTCCCATTGCACAAGATAATTCTTGATGATTCAAATTCTCAACCTCCTCTCTCGAACCTGCAAAATATTATTTGGAACAAGGACCAAGTGTCCTTCATCATCAACTAGAGGAAGCCCCTTTGAAATTACCACTTGCTACCTAACTGCCTTCTTTAGACAAGATACATGGAACACTTTTTGTATCTTGCTTTCTGTAGGTAACGCCAACTCATAAGCAACTTCACTAATCATCCTCACAATTCTATATGGGCCATAGAAACTTGGATGCAACTTTTCAGCCCCCTTTTCTTTCAAGGAATATTTCCTATATGGCTACAATCTCAAGTACACCAAGTGACCCACTTGAAATGTTCGCGTTGTCCTATGCTTGTCCACATATATCTTCTGTTGGTTCTGTGCAACCAAAAAATTGTCCTTGAGTGATTTGAGAATGTCTTGACTCTCTTGGATCCAATCCTTGTCCTTTTGGGTCCTACAATTTCCAAATATAAGATATTCAAATGTAGGAGCATAATACCCATACAAAGCCTTGAAAGGTTTCATGCCAATGGAAATGTGGGATGTTGTGTTGTAGCAGAATTATCCCAAGTGAAACCATGTAATCCATGCCTTCTGCTGCATTGTGACATATTTCCTGAGGTAGCCTTCAAGCCAATGGTTCACCCTTTCAGTTTTACCATCAGTTTTAGGTTGATAGCTTGTGCTAATATCCAAGCTTGTTCCAACCAACTTGAATAACTCTTGCCAAAATGAACTTGTGAATTTGCTGTCCCTATCACTTATTATGGTTTTGGGAAATCCATGCAACTTGAATACTTCTTGAAATAAATGGGAAGAACCTTGAATTTATACAATAGTATATGAAACAACAAAAAATTGTGCAAATTTGGTTACCCTATCAACCACAACAAAAATGCAATCTTTACCTTGGGTTTTTGGAAAACCGGTGATGAAGTCCATGGAGATACTCTCCCATTTTTGCTCCGGAATAGGTAGATGTTGTAATAGAACAACAGGATGTAGATGATCCACCTTATTTTTTTGGCATGAAATGCACTCTCTTACATGCCTGAACACATCATTCTTGAGTCCCTTCCAAGAGAACCTCTCTCTCACCCTTCTATGTGTCTTCATGAAACCAGGATGGCCCGCTAAGGGTGCATCTTGAGCAGCTTCTAAAATTTTATTCTTCAAGTTTGATTTAGGAACCAAGAAGATTCTATCCTTGTAGTATATGAAATCATTGAGAGCCTTATATGCATCATCACGTACCAAACCATCTAGTAGTTCACTTACAAATTTATTCTTATAGTACTCAATAGCTATTTGTAGTTTCCAATCATTTGGTACTTGCATCAAAGAAAGAGTAGGATTCCTAGAAAGTGCATAAGCTACCACATTCATTTTCCCCCTTTTGTACTCTATATAAAAATCATAAGATTGAAATTTTATGACCCATGTTTGCTCCCTATCATTGAGCTCCTTTTGTGTCAAAAAGTGCCTCAAGCTATTGTGATCAGTCTTCACAATTAACTTGCTTCCAACCAGGTATGTCTAAACTTAGCAAAGACATGCATGATGGATAACATCTCTTTGTCATATATGAAATAATGCCTCTCATGTGGCTGCAATTTATGATCTCATAGGAAATGGGGTGCCTATTTTGGATCAAGACCGCTCCAATGCCTTCTCCTAAGGCATCACACTCTAGTACCAATGGTCATGTGAAATTAGGAATTGCAAGTAATGGGTAGCTACTCATCACCTCCTTCATTCGATTGAAATCTTTCTCATCTTCCTCTCTCCAACAAAATTCTCCCTTCTTGGTGCTGTCAGTAAAGGGTGTAGTAAACTTAGAGAAGCCTTTGACAAAATTCCTGTAGTATGTGCAAATTCCAATGAATCTTCTCAACTCTATGATGTTCTTTGGGATATGCCAATCAAGGATGGCCTGGATATTCTCCATGTGCACTTTTACTCCCTCTTTCCCAATTATATGACCAATATAGAGAATCTTAGTCATTCCAATTCACATTTGGACAACTTGGCATCAAAGGACCGATCTTCCAAAATTGTTAGCACAATATCCAAGTGGTGCAAATTCTCTTCCCATTTTCTACTATAAATCAAGATGTCATAAAAAAAAACAAGAACACACTTACGAAGTTTCTTACCAAACGCCCTGTTCATGCAAGACTGGAAGGTGGCTGGAGCATTGGTTAAGCCAAAGGACATGACTATAAACTGAAAGTGTCCATAGTGAGACTGAAAGAATATCTTCTGGATGTCCTCCTCCCACATCCTGATTTGGTGATATCCATAATGAAGATCTATCTTGGAGAATTATTTTTCTCCATGAATCTCATCCATCAATTCCAATCCTTGGAATATGATATATATTCTTGATGGTCTTCTTGTTAAGGGCCCTATAGTCAATGAACATGCGCAATGTCCCATCCTTCTTCTTGACTATTACCACTGAGTATGCAAATGGACTTGAACTTGGTATGATGTACCCCAAGTCAAGTAACTCCTTGATATATCTCTCTATCTCATCCTTGAACCTCTTTGGATGCTTGTAAGGATGGATCTTGATGGGTGGTATTCCCACCTCCAACTCAATGCTATGATCAACACATCTATCTGGTGGCATTCCATGTGGAATGTCTCCAAATAACTTCTCATGATTACAAATTGTGAGGAACCTACAACAATTAATTGATGAAATGAATGATATATCAAAACACAAAATATTTTTATTGATCGTAGGCCACTTCGAGGGGGAAATCTCCCTTGAGCAAGCTCAATACAAATAACTCGTGGATGCCTTCATTGGACTCAACACAAAGTTATATACTAAGTCTATGCACTAATACTATGGATCAATACCATGGAACATATAATACTATGGGACAACTTACAAAGCGTATGCATCCAATCTTATGGATCAATACCATGGAACATATAATACTATGGGCTAATACAAACTATGGATCAATACCATGGAACATATAATACTACAGGATGACTTAAAAAGCATATGTGTCCACAAAAATATACTAACAAAGTAAAGAGAAGGGTTGACACGGGTTCCTAACATCCCCTCCCCCTTAGAAAAAGCTTTTTCCTCAAATCTTTATATGTGGAAATTGTTGTTGAATTTGAAGGAGTGGTAGCCATGTAGCATCCTCTGGTTGCATTCCGTGCCACTAAATAAATACCTCTTTGATAGAGTGAGAGAGAAGCTGACGAGTGCGCCTATTGAGGACGGACTCCGAATCCAAAAGGATGGATCCTTCATTATCAATTTATGGTAAAATAGTTTGTCCTTGATGTTGGTGCCAAGAAATTTCTTCAAACAACATACATGAAATACTAGATGAATGCGGAACGAAGGAGGGATTTCCAATTTATAAGCAATGGAACTAATATTTTGAAGAATCTTATATGGCCCATAGAACTTTGGATCGAGCTTATGACTCCCTTTAATTTTCAGGGAGGATTGCTTGTAAGGCTGTAGACAAAGAAAAGCCATATCACCTGCTTGAAAAGTGCGCTCAGAATGGTGTTGATCGGCTTGTTGCTTCATTTGATTTATTTCCATGTGAAGACTGACCTGCAAAATGTGAAGAATCTGATCACGGTTTCGAAGGACTATGTCAACTTCCTGAACTGGTGAACTGATGGGAGTGTATGGAAGAAGAACTGGTAGTGCCTGACGTTAGACTACTTCATATAGAGTCATTTTAGAGGCAGTGTGGTAAGAGGTATTGTACCACCATTCAGCAAGAGGGATCCACTTTTCCCACTGATATTGTTGTTTAGAGGTGAAGCAACAAAGATAAGTTCCCAAACATTTATTTATAATTTTAGTCTGACCATATTTTTGTGGGTGATACCCTGAAATCATCTTCATTTTGGTGTCAGTGTGGCGAAATAGTTCTATCCAAAAATGACTGGTGAAAGTTGCATCGCGATCTGAGACAACGGAAGAAGGGATTCCATGAAGATGGAAGATCTGGTATAGGAAAATTTGTGTGACTGAGGAGGCTGTATAGGGATGGATGAGGGCACAAAAATGACTATGTTTGGAGAGGCGATCAACCACAACCAAAATCACTGTCTTCCCTCCAGATTTAGGGAGCCCTTCAATGAAATCGATAGAAATATCTATCCAAACCCATGTAGGGATGGGAAAGGGTTCTAGCAATCCCTGAAGGAGTGTCGTTTCACCCTTATTGCACTGGAAGGTATCACATTCAGCCACCATCTATTGAATTTTCCTTTTCATTCCATGCCAAAAGAAGTTATCCCATGCCCGCTCATACGTTTTGAGGAACCCAGATTTCCCTGTTGATGGAGAAGCATGGAGTTCATAGAAGACATCCTGTTGAAGATTTGTGCTCTAGGGAAGCACCAGATGACCGTTGTATCTTAGGGAAGCACCATCCCAAGAGTAATGCGGTACAACAGAAGGGTTGTTGTCCAAGCATTGGATGATTGAGATAATGAAGAGTCATTGACATAGACCTGTTGAACAAATTTCAACCAATTTGGAACATGCATAGAAATAGATGAAAGAGAAACTTGGTTATCAAATGTGTGAGAAAGAGCATCCGCCACAAGAGTCCTTACCCTTCTTGCAAGTGATCTCATAGTCATAAACCATGAGTTTGATAACCCATTTTTGTTATGCTGGGCAGGGTAACTGTTGTTCAAGGAAATATTTCAGACTTTGGTGATCAGTCTTGATGCATAAATGATTCCCTAATAGGTATGGTGGCCACTTTTGTACTACATGCAAAATAGCCATCATTTCCATCTCATATGTAAAGGCAGCTAAATTATTACCAGAGAGGGCTTTGCTGGTGAACGCAATGGTATGTTCATCTTGAAGGAAAACAACACCAAGTCCATTGCCGCAAGCATCACTCTCAATAGTGAAGGGATTGGAAAAATCGGGCATAGCTAGAACAACTGTAGTACACATAGCTGTTTCAGTTTTTCAAATGCACACTCAATAGCACGTGTCCATGTAAAAGCATCCCTTTTCAATAGAGTGGTTTATGGAGCTACAATCTTCCCATAATCCTTGAAAAACTTGCAGTAGTAGCTAGTCAATCCCAAAAAACCATGAAGGCTCTTGAGTGTCTAAGGATGCGGCCATTTTTTCATGGCATCTATTTCGACAGGATCCACGTGAACCCCTTGTGCTGAAATAATGTTCCCAATATACTCTACTTCATCCTATCCCAAAATACATTTAGACTGTTTGGCGTGGAGTTGATGATCAGAGAAAAGTTGCATTACAAGATCCAGATGCTGGAGATGCTCAACCCATGCTATAATATAGATGAGGATATCATCAAAGAAGACCGGAATGAATTTTCGCAAGTAGGGCCAGAATATTTTACTCATCAATTCCTGGAATGTGGAAGGAGCATTAGTGAGGCCAAAGGGCATGGCCAAAAAATCATAGTGGCCATCATGTGTGCAGAAAGATGTTTTAGGCATATCATCTTCATGAACCCGAATTTGATGATACCCAGAACGAAGATCCAACTTGGATAAAAATTGAGCACCAGGAAGCTCGTCAAGAATCTAATCAACAACAAGAATTGGAAACTTATCCTTGATTGTGAGGTGATTAAGTGCTTGAACGTCAATGCAGAGGCACCATGAACCATATTTTTTTTTGGACAAGGAGAACTGGTGAAGAAAAGGAACTAGTACTAGGGTGAATAATACCTTGCTTCAATAAGTCCCGAATGAGCATCTCAATCTCCTTTTTTTGGTGAAATGGGTAGCGATAGGGCCTGATGTTGGGAGGAATGATTCCAGGAAGGATCTAAAGATGATGGTCCTCTGGTCTTGAAGGTGGAAATCCCACTGGTTCAACAAAGAAACCTGTATGTCCATCCAAAATTTGTTGTAAATCCAAAGGAGTAGTGGAGACCGTTGATGGTTGCATCAGAAGGGAATGGATCGGAGCGATGACACCATGTGACTTATTCTTAAGGAGATTTTCCATGCAATGTGAACTGATGATGCTAAGAGAAATTGGTTCTAAGACTGTCAATGTGTGTTTTTTCCCATTGACTGAAAACTGCATCCAAAGTTCAGCAAAATCCCATAAGATGGGGCCAAGTGTGCATAGCCATTGAGCACCCAAAATCACATCACATCTGCCTAAGGCCAAGGAAAACATGTTAGAGAGCAGGTTATAATCTCCCATAGAGATACACACATTGTGACACTTCCCCTTGAAAGGTAAGGTTCCCCCATTAGCAATCATGACTTCAAAGTTGGAGAAAGGATGGACAAAACAATTAGCCTGTTTGGTGATCCGAGGGTCAATGAAGTTATGAGTGCTACCAGAATCGATGAGTATTGTAAGAGGAAGATTCTTGAAGTAACTCCTGACCCACATTGTTTGGGGGGTGGTGACTCCAGCTAAATCATGGACAGATATATCTGGGTGGTAGTCTTGAGATGGAGAGTCAACAGGTAGCTGTTGAATGTTGACCTGATCATCTATTGTATTTGGAGCTTCTTCACCAATTTCATAGGAAGGTGGAGAATCCAAATCCAAGAGATAAAGCTTTTGCTAAACACATCTATGTCCCCAAGTGAATTTCTCATCACAATTATAAAAAATCCCTTTTTCTCTACGTGCTTGCATCTCTGCTTCAGAAAAATGCTTGATAGGAGTTGGTCGAGGAGCTGACGTGATGGGAGGTCATTGGGAACACACATTTTTGAAGGGAACAAAAGTGGGTATGGAGCACTGTTGGGCTGCGATCTTGTCCTCTGCCAACTTAGACAACCCCAGGGATTCCATCATTGTGTTGGGACAGAACATTTTGACCTCAAATCGGATTGCATCCTTTAGACCACTGATAAAAAAACTCCTGTAGAATTCATCAGACAATACTTCTGTGTGATTAGCTAGTTTCTCAAATTCTATCTGATACTCTCTCACAGTGCCAATTTGCCGAATTTTAGTGAGTGTTCCTGTGAAGTCATCAAAAGCACTAGGACCAAATCGTTGCAAAAGGAGCTAGCAAAAATATGTCCATTTTGGCTCTTCATGAGCCTTGATGTACCAATGGTACCATTGAAGGTCTTCCTATTCCAAATGAAAGGATGCAAGTAGACCTTTGTTGTCATCAAAATACTATGCAGACTTAAATATTGTTCTTCTTGGTATATCCATCTAGTTGGATCATTACCATTGAAGCGAGAAAAATCAAGCTTTGGCCCACCAAAATTGCTGGAAGAAGAGAACCGAGTGTCTGCAGAAGACTCGGACTGTCGTTTATTGTTCATAGCTGAATGCTCAATATGGAGGCCGATAAATTTTTCATCCAGATCTTAGAGTTTGGTTTTGAGGTTTGCAATTTTTTCCTTGCTTTTTTCTCCTGCGCGGATGACAACCGTAACTGTGATATTTTGTTTATTTTTTTATTGAATGGGAAGAAAAAAAATAATTTAAACTCTTTGAGTAAAGGAAAATTTGGATTTGGGAAAAATTCATATGGGTAATTGGGGTTTGACTAGGTTTTGGACATCTTCAAATGGACAGGGAAGTAGAAAATGAGGATTTCAAAAGTGGGGTAAACAATAATAAAATTTGTCAAAGAGGGACAAAGAAACAAAAATAGGAATTGAACATTGTGGCAAAATTTGAAGGTGATTGGGTGAAAATCGAAGAAGTTGTGGCAAACCCTAAAAATAGACAAATGTGGGATTTATGGCTTTGGGAATTGGAATTTGGGATAGGGTCCTCAGGAATGAAACATGCAGAATGGGATTGCAGGGGTCTCAGCGAAGTTTCAAGGGAAATGGATTTAAAACAAAGAAGATATGACGAAAAAAAGAATTATTATTATTATTATTATTATTTCGGAATGGATTTGCAATGGCACGAAAGTGATCATCAACAGTTCTGGACAAATGTAATCTGCGATTTATTAGTTGGAAATAGATATTGAACCCAGGTATGGACGGCTTCCTAAAGGTTTAGGGTATTCACTCGGCCACCAATGCTGTCTAATGACTTGCGTATTGGGGCAGTACCCCTCACTCCATGGCTTAGGAAAAACTGATAATCGCTTTGCCACAAACGATAGCTCTTGGTTTACCTCATAGGTGGGAACTAGTCAATCAGGTAGGGTTTGTTTCCCTTTTCGCTGGCAGGTCCTCTCAATGGGTTCCTTTGGTACTCCTCACAATGAGTTTTAGGGCTTATGCCCAAGTACTTACCACAGTTAAGAGGATATGGATTATTTTGAGATCCGAAACTGCAATTGATAGGAACAAATATAGATGCAATTTTTTTTTGGGCAGAAATTCGACCCAACGAGGCCAAGAAAGTGCTCTGATACTAGATGTGAGGAACCTGTAACAATTAATTGATGAAATGAATAATATATAAGAACATTAAATATTTTTATTGATCCCAAGCCACTTCGAGGGGGAAACCTCCTTTGAGCAATCTCAATACAAAAAACTCGTGGATGCCTTCATTGGACTCAACACAAACTTATATACTAAGTCTATGTGCTAATACTATGGATCAATACCACAAAACATATAATACTACGGGATGAATTACAAAGCATATGAGTCCAACACTATGGATCAATACCATGGAACATATAATACTATGGGCTAATAAAAACTATGGATCAATACCATGGAACATATAATACTACATGAAGACTTACAAAGCATCTGCGTCCACAACAATATACTCTAACAAAGTAAAGAGAAGGGTTGACACAGGTTCCTAACACAAAAAAACCACTTCATGTCCCCGAGGTGTTGTGAAATGTCTATGGCGATGCCTTGAGTGGTGATGAGGCATTCAAAATCCCACTTAATGTATCCATGCCTCAAGGCTGATCTCATACTATGTGAAGACACCACTTGATTAGGATAGGTGTTGATACCCTTCAACAGAACACCCAAAAAGTGCTCACTACCTCATCTACCCCATTACATGACTCATTTGTCCATATTTCCTACCATATTTGCCTCCAAAACCTTACAATCCCATTAAAAAGCCTCCAAAAGGCCACAAAACCATTAAAAAAGCCTCCAAAAGGCCAAAAAATCCCTTTTTCCCCCAAAATAATCCAAAATTCCTCCAAAATAGCAAAAACCCTCTAAAAAGGGAATAAAAAATACAAAAAAGAGGAAAAAGAGGGAAAAATGAAGCAAAAACCCTATACAGCTGACCTAGACCATATGGTGCCAAAAACCATGGGCTAGCACTCCGCCACTAAAAACCTATAAATAGGTGATGGAGGCCCCTCATTTAAGATCCACAGTCAAATACACCCTTATTCTACCAAAATCACTCTTAAAACCCTAGCTCACCCTTGAGCTACTTTCACACTTGAGTGCCCCTTTGGCCCATTTCCAACCCTTTGGAGAAAGAGAAAGGAGCAAAACTGGAAGCTTGGAAGCAACCCTCTTGGACTGCTGCAAGAGCTTCACCAACCTTCACATTGGAGGTATAATCTTTAATACAAAAAGAGAAATCTTTTGCCATATTTTCATGTCTTATTATTTATGTTAATGCTCATGCTAGGTTAAATTTCATATTGTTTTAGTGCTTTAATTTACTATTTATTGAACTGCTACTAAGGAGTCCCTTCTCCTTAGTAGGTGTTCATTTGCACAAGCTAGGGTGAAAACCCTAGCTATAGTTTTGGTGACTCCCCTTTTGTTCCTTTGAATTTCTCGTTATAGCTAAAGTTTTAAACGTTTTTAATTTTCTGCAATAGTTTTCTGTTTTTTCCTTTCGGCTATCTCTTTCGGCTGCCATAAAACGCATCTTTTACCCCCCGCAGTTGCGTTCCAACTGCGTCTTTCAGGGATTTACCTACGATCCAACTGCGGCTCTCAGATTGTCTTTGGCGACCTACCGGCGGTTTCCAGTCTATTACCTGTGATCTGACCGCGGCTATTAGCTTGTTTCGTGCGATCTGACTGCGGCTGTTAGCCCATTTTCCCACATCCCGCTTGCGGCTTTCAGCCATTTTTCTGCAACTCACCTGCATCTTTCGGCCATTTTCCCGCATCCCGCTTGTGCCTTGCAGCCATTTTCTTGCAACCCACCTGCGTCTTTTGGCCATTTTCCCATTTTCTTGCAACTCGCCTGCGTCTTTCGGCCTTTTTCCCGCGTCCCGCTTGCGGCTTTCAGCCATTTTCCTGCAACCCGCCTGCGTCTTTCATCTTTTTTCCCGCGTCCCGCCAGCGGCTTTCAGCCATTTTCCTGCAACCCACCTGTGACTTTCGACCTTTTTCCCGCGGTTCGACTGCGTCTTTCGGCTAAAATCCCGCAACCCGTTCGCGACTGTTGAGCTCTTTCCTGCGGTCCGACCGCCCAGATTTGCACAGACCCGTGGTATGTTTTTTGCACTTTTTTCCCTGTTTTGAACCCAACACTTTGCTCCAATATTTTCTGCACTTGCACAACCATCTATCCTACCTATAGCCATACTTCCCTATAGCCTTTTCTGCAGTATTATTTCTGTTCCATTTACAAAATATCTTTTTTTAAAATTTCAGCATTTTAATTGAAAAAGAGAAAATTTTGCATTTCAAAGTTTAAATTTTGTATTGTTATTGTTATTTAGAAAGTTGCCCACCCCATGGCACTTTTACTTGGGTTCATCATCTCACACGCACACACTCTGTCACCTAATTCAAGTGAGCCCTAAAATACTACTTAACACAACCAACATTCTAACCCCACTTGGGGAACACATAAGAATTTTTGTAGTTAGGTAGGATCGGGGGGATAGGCATCCAAATAACACCCCTCGGTTGCTTACACTTGAGACATAGCTGTTGTCCTTTAGGGAACCAAAATCCCCTAGTATTTTTTGACACGGTTTAAAACCAATTTATCGGGAAGGCCTCTCCCCTAGGAGGGTTGAAGTCACCAGACTGGTTCCGGAAGCCCGAGTGGAATACCGCAATCCATTCAGTAACCGAACGATACCTTTCGCAGTTCGTGGAATACTGCAATCCATTCAGTAATTGAAGGATACCTTTCACAGTTCTCGGTGTATCACCCGTATGGGGATATAGCGGCGATAGAACCAATCGGCAGATTCACCCAACCGAACGTGTCATGAATGGGGTATCTTAGTTGCTTTTCTTCTAGGACTGACTACCCGGTGTCCCTTCCAGTAGGGGGATATCTTTAGCCACTTGCCTCTACTATCCATATTGTCTGACTTGGATTTCATCACCTTGCAGATGATATGTCTAGTTGAGTCATAATACTATTTAGCTAGGTGTTTGCATGCTCCCTTACCTCCTTTTGGTCTAGCGAGTCCACTATTTTTATTTTCTAGGAAACCTACTGCTTGTTGGTATTCTGACCATTTCTGTTGATACTCCACTTATTGTAGCACAGCTGTTACAGTAAGTGTTTTGAGTTGGTTGTTGGCCTGAGTGCCATATTTTTTGAGCTCTCCTTCTGCACACTCGGTTGCATTATGGTTTTTTGAGTTGTTTTTCACTCAACACAACCCCCAGATATTTGACACCATCTGTCACAATTGAGCCCCCCGAGAAATTCTCAGCGCCTCCAGGGCAAGCCCCCACAGCACGGTTCACTTGACATCACCCGTCATAGACATAGATCTCAAGCTTTGTCACTTGATTCAACTCGTCAACGGCATAGAACTCCGTCACCCGATCTAGACGCCCCTTACTTTACCTCTGATTCTGAGGCAGATTCTGAGAACCCGATTTCCACTGCTCCAACCAGCCCCATGGATGGCCTTACTTCCACCCCTTTCTTTGTAGGGACCATTGGTGCAGCATCCACCACCACACCAGCTACCACACCTGCTTTGGGTATGCCCTCGATGGGGCCCACATCTACCATTTCGATCACTGTACCCATTCCAGTCACTGGCATACCTATTCCCACTCCATCAATGAATCACACTACCCTTGGCGGTGCAGGACCGTCCCATACCACTTTCGTCCCTCCACTTGGGGGCAACTTCCCAAACCCTACCCCTCCACTTGGGGGCATTGGCCCCAACATGGTCACACCCACTAGTATGTCACATCCTTCTACTAGTTTTCCATTCATGTCCAGTCTCAACCTTCCTGACCTAGCTAGACTGACTAATGATCCAATCAGACACGACCCTGCGTGGTCTGACATGCCCACCATGCTCCCCCCCGACATCCCTAAGTTTGAGGGCAAGGAAGGTGAGGACACCCAGAACCATATTATGTCCTTGCATCTATGGTGTTCCTCCAACTCCATAGTGGACGACTTTGTCCGCCTCCGTCTGTTACAGCGCAACCTCACTGGCTCTGCAGCTAAGTGCTACATTAAGTAGCCCCATGGGACCCATGCCACCTTTACCTCCCTTGCCTCGACTTTCCTGCAGTACTTTCAGTTACCTGTCCGCTATGACGTGGGAGTTGAGATCGTACTGTCTTGCAGATAGAACACGGCTACCCACATCACTGACCACATTCATGAGTGGCGTCGACGCCGCAACCTCTGCAAAATAAAGCTAGACGACCGTATCTTCTTAGATTGGTTTCTCAAATCCCTCCTTCCTGTCATTGCCAAGGATGTGGCATCCGAACGACCCCAGTCCGAAGAAGAGGCCATCCTCAAAGCCCAACAATTTGACCTTATTTACGCCCAGTCAGGTTATCTGTATACCATCATACCTGATGCCCCTTGCGGCGATTCCTCCGAACACGATGCGCAGGGGGAATCCCATGCCACAGATGGCATAATTGGCCATGTTGCCTCGCATCCTCAACCCTTTTCCATAGCACGTCCTAGCCATGGCCCCGACCTTTCATGGGCTACATCTCAATCCGGAGCCAGCAATTCGTATGCTCCTATGGCACATCACCACCATTCCCACGCACCCTCATGTCCACCTCAGTGCTTTGGTCATGCATCCCCCGCTTATGCCCCCCGGTCGCACCTCAACCATATTACCACCCACAGGCTGCCCCAGCTCCTGTCTCCTCTCAAGCCCAACCCGCTTATTACCCACCACAGGCAGCCCCTGCGGCAAACCCACAACCCGTTCCATAGATGTATCAGCAATCGCCACAAGGTTTAGCACCTGCGCACCCTTCACCTGCTTATTATCCACTGTAGCCTGCTCCCGCACCTGCACAACCCCAGAACCCACCTGCTGCCCAAGGGCAAGTATACGCCCAACATAATCTGCAGCAGAACCAAAACAACTAGCGCCAATAGGGCCAGCAAAACCGTGGCAAAGGCCGTAACCATGGGAACAACCCCCCTCTAGACCAAGGCGGTCAACCTCCCAATCCCCCAAACAACAATAATGCAGTACCTACCAACCAGAACCCTGATCGGCCGCCCAAGCAGGCCAAAAATCCTAATTTGCGAACAAACCATCCTTGTTCTATTTGCAGGGTCTATGGCCACTACACACATGCTTGGCCACATTTGGAGCTAGCTCGACAACTTTATATTGATGATGCCCATTACCAAGGGCACGCGGCTCCTTAGGTGCAACCTAACCCCCCACCACCTTAGCATCAACCTTTGGTGCTGCAAAACCCCTTACCAACCCAAGGCATAGTGAACACTCAGCTGTTGGCTCCCCCTCAAGGCAACGCGCCCACACAACAACAAATCACTTATGTCGCTCCTGATCAACCCATGTTAGACTCACGTACCCACCACTTGTTAATGATGTCATCCGTCAATGTCAACCTCCAAACCCATCGAAACCAATATGGCTCCACCCCTAAAGCCTCTCCCACTGACAAAAACACTAATGCTCATCCCACTGATCCGACGTTACGTATACCTCTGGCTCCTTTCGATGGCCCCTCCAAAGCATCTCGCTTCCCACTTCGTCGCATCAACAATAATCCCAATGCTCGCGCTGCGTCAAATTACAACATTGTAGATGACTTAGCCCAGTCTCCCGTATCCATGTCTGTGTTAGAAGTGTTAAAAAACTGTCCTTCACAGCACAATACTTTGCTCTTCGCCATTGGTGCTATTGACCCAAATGATTCACAACTGATGGCCTTCGATTTGGACTAGTTCGAACCACGCCTACCTTCCACTTTAGCATTCCAAGTTTCTGTTACCATTCGGAATCTTGTCATCCATCGGTGCATTATCGATGAAGGTGCCTTGACATGCGTTATGTCCACATTCATTTGGAAGAAGTTGGGATCCCCTACTCTTCAGCAGTAAACCACTGCGTTGCGAGCCTACGACGGTCATTTGGCTCAACCCCAAGGTCTCTTAGCTAATGTCCCCGTCCAATTGGCTGGTAAAATAGTGCTCATTGACATAGAGGTTATCAATGCCCAACTTGATTATAACCTCTTACGTGGCTGCAGCTACATGTATGCCATGCGGGCGGTTGCCTCATCCATTTTTCGTAACATGATGTTCCCCCATGATGGACGCGTGGTCAAGGTCGACCAACTCACCTATTACGATCCCAATGCCCCTGCTGCACCCGAAAATGTTCTCCCCATGGTTGAACAACCTTTTTTTGGTGCAACTACCTCGTTTGTTTCCTTCGTGGGACCCGAACTTTACTCAGATATGCCGATGACCTCAAAATTCCAATCCATTCCACCCCCATCACCCGCGATCGAAGTATCTGACCTATGTACCCTTTCCCACAACACACAAACACCCAACAATCAACCGCCCTTGTTACCCAAACCACCGTTGGTACCTAGTCACATTGGTGTTACACCCATCCACACAATCCCCTTCCTATTCCCTCCCTCGGGCGTAGTAAGCGCCCCAGTTATTGCTACTCTTAGCCTCCCCGGGTTAACCTTGGGATTACCCATGTGATATATTTCGCCTCCCGTTCCCTCACCAAAACCAAATTTCATCCTACACCCGGTGCAACCCATTGCTACTACAAGTCAACCACCTCCCGGTGTCACTACCCCCTTCGTCATCTACGAATACCCCCCCTCTTATCAAGCACACTGGGGGCAGAGGCCCGCAACCATACACTGCTGTACCCCCGCCCAAAATAGTTAAACCCCCCCGTGTTTCGTGCTCCCCCCAAATGCTCATTGTGTGATGAGTTAGGCCATCTGACTCATCAATGTACACACTTACCTGCATTACAGGAACGCATGCAAATGCTTGACGATGACCCCAACATCCTGGTTGTCGAACTCGATCCAACCCCTAAGCCTTGTGATAAATCACTGCGTACCAACCACCCTTGTGAAATATGTGGTATTTACGGCCATTACTCACATCACTGTCCTGATCTCCCACATTACAGAGCACCTCTCTACCAGATGAATAATTTGGACCTTGAGATGGCACCCCCCACAATTGAGGAGATCCACCCCCCAGTATCACCCTCAGCCAACGAGATTAACACCATTTATATGATCTCTTCGACTACCACTCCCTCGTCAACCGATTTGACAACTCAAAGTTTCCGCAATGATGAGAAGATTCTAGAGGCTCTCACTGCCTTGGATTATCCCTGGGACGACATGCACCATCGTTCCTATTTCCTCCCAGAAGATTCCTCCTTTACCACAGCTACCCAATTTGCGGTTGAGTCCAAAGATTTCCTTCCCACCAAAGTCGACCGGTTTAAGGATCCTATTCCCACTCCTGATGCCTTTGAGGAAGGTAACATGGCCAACATCTCACCCGTCATCCACATAGATATCTCTGACCCACCTGGTGCTCTTTAAATCATTACATTAGGAGCCTCCTGCAGTGAGTATGAGATTGGAGAGTACAAATGTGAGGCACCTGCAACAATTAATTAACAAGAATACGCGAAATAGCAGAAATGACAGAACTCAGAATCACTTTTGTATTGATCACAGGCCACTTCGAGGGGGCAACCTCCTTTGAGCAAGCTCAATACAAATAACTTCACGGTGCCTTCATAGGTCTCAACACACACTTATATACTAATTCTAGGCGCCAATACTATAGGTCAAAACCATGGGCCGTTACAAACTATGGATTAACAATACTACGAGCGACTTACAAAGCATATGCGCCAACAACAATAACAAAAACTATTGATGAACAAATACTACGGGACGACTTACAAAGCATATGCGTCCAATAACAACATACTAACAAAGTAAAGACATGGGTTCCTAACATCCCCTCCCCCTTAAAAAAAGCTTTGTCCTGAAAGCTTTAGATGTGGAAATTGTTGTTGAATCTGAAGGAGTGGTTCCCATGTAGCATCCTCTGGTTGCATGCTGTGCCACTAAATTAAGACCTATGTGATAGAGCGAGAGCGAAGCTGAGGCGTGCGCCGATTGAGGATGGCCTCTGGCTCCAAAAGGATGGATCCTTCATTATCCAGTTCGGGTAAAATCGTTTGGCCGCTGATGTTGGTGCCAAGAACATTCTTCAGACAAGAGACATGAAAGACTGGATGAATGCGGGAAGAAGGAGGAAGTTCCAATTTATAAGCAACGGACCCAATCCTCTGAAGAATCCGATATGGCCCATAGAACTTTGGAGCGAGCTTATGATGCCCTTTGAGTTTCAAGGAGGATTGTTTGTACGGCTGGAGATGAAGAAAAACCATATCGCTGACTTGAAAAGTGCGCTCCGAACGGTGCTGATCAGCTTGTTGCTTCATGAGATTTCTTGCCATGTGAAGATTGTCCCGCAAAATGCGAAGAATCTGATTGCGGTTGCAAAGGACCTTGTCAACTTCCTGAATTGGTGAACTGGTGGGGTTGTATGGAAGAAGAGATGGAGGTGCCTGACCATAGACTGCTTCATATGGGGTCATTTTAGAGGCAGTATGGTAAGAGGTATTGTATCACCATTCAGCGAGAGAGAGCCACTTTGCCCACTGATGTTGTTGTTTCGAGGTGAAGCAACGAAGATAAGTTTCCAAGCATTTATTGACAATTTCAGTCTGACCATCTGTTTGTGGGTGATACCCTGAACTCATCTTCAGTTTGGTGCCAGTGTGGCGAAATAGTTCTGTCCAAAAATGACTAGTGAAAGTTGCATCACGATCCGAGACAATGGAAGAAGGGATGCCATGAAGACGAAAGATCTGGTCCATAAAAATTTGAGCGACGGAGGAGGCTGTATAGGGATGGCTGAGAGCGCAAAAATGACTATATTTGGAGAGACGATCAACCACAACGAGAATCACTGTCTTCCCGCCATATTTAGGGAGCCCTTCAATGAAATCCATAGAAATATCTGTCCAAATCCGTGTAGGTATGGGCAAGGGTTCAAGCAATCCTGGAAGGAGTGTTGTTTCACCCTTACTACGCTGACAGGTATCACATTCGGCCACCATCTGTTGGATTGTCCTTTTCATGCCCTGCCAAAAGAAGTTACGCCATGCTCGTTGATATGTTTTGAGGAACCCAGAGTGCCCGGCCGATGGAGAAGCATGGAGTTCATAGAAGACAGCCTGTTGAAGATCTGTGCTCTGGGGAAGCACCAGACGACCCTTGTATCGCAGCGAAGCACCATCCCAAGAGTAATGTGGGACAACAGAAGGATTGTTGGTCAAGCATTGGATGATCTGAGATAAGGAAGAGTCATTGACATAACCCTGTTGAAAAGATTGCAACCAATTTGGAACAGGCATAGAAATAGCTGAAAGAGAACCTTGGGCATCAAATGTGCGAGAAAGAGCATCTGCCACAATATTGTCTTTACCCTTCTTGTAAGTGATCTCATAGTCATAACCCATGAGTTTGCTAACCCATTTCTATTGTGCCGGGGAGGAGACACGCTGGTCCAAGAAATATTTCAGACTCTGGTGATCAGTCTTGATTCAGAAATGATTCCCTAATAGGTATGGATGCCACTTCTGTACTGCATGCAAAATAGCCATCATTTCCTTCTCATAGGTAGAGGCAGCTAAATTCTTACCTGAAAGGGCTTTGCTGGTGAACGCAATGGGGTGTTCATCTTGAAGGAGAACGGCACCAAGTCCATTGCCGCAAGCATCACTCTCAATAGTGAAGGGCTTGGAAAAATCGGGCATAGCTAGCACCGGTGTAGTACACATAGCTTGTTTTAGTTTGTCAAATGCACACTGAGCATCAGGTGTCCATGTAAAAGCATCTTTTTTCAATAGAGCAGTTAATGGAGCTGCTATCTTCCCATAATCCTTGACAAACTTGCGGTAGTAGCTATTCAACCCCAAAAAACCACGAAGGCTCTTGAGTGTCTGAGGATGTGGCCAATTGTTCATGGCCTTGATTTTGGCAGGATCCACGCGAACCCCTTGTGCTGAGATAATGTGCCCGAGATACTCAACTTCCTTTTTTCCAAAAACACATTTAGACTGCTTGGCATGGAGATGATGGTCAGAGAAAAGTTGCATGACAAGATCCAGATGCTGGAGATGTTCATCCCATGTTTTACTGTAGATGAGGATATCATCAAAGAATACCAGAATGAATTTCCGCAAGTAGGGTCGAAATATTTTATTCATTAAGGCCTGGAATGTGGAAGGAGCATTAGTGAGGCCAAAGGGCATGACCAAAAACTCATAATGGCCATCATGTGTGCGGAAAGCTGTTTTAGGAATATCATCCTCATGAACCCGAATTTGATGATACCCAGAACGAAGATCCAACTTGGAGAAAAAGTGAGCCCCATGAAGGTCATCAACAACAGGAATTGGAAACTTATCCTTGATGGTGAGGTGATTAAGTGCTCGGAAGTCAATGCAGAGGCGCCATGACCCATCTTTTTTGCGGACAAGAATAACTGGAGAAGAAAAGGAACTAGTGCTTGGGTGAATAATACCTTGCTTCAATAAGTCCCGAACGAGCATTTCAATCTCTGTTTTTTGGTGAAATGGGTAGCGATAGGGCCTGATGTTGGGAGGAACACTACCAGGAAGGAGCTGAATATGATGGTCTTCTGGCCTGGAAGGTGGTAATCCCACTGGTTCAGCAAAGACACTTGTATATCGATCCAGAATTTGTTGTAGATCCAAAGGAGTAGTGGAGACCGCTGATGGTTGCATCTGGATGGAATGGATCTGAGCGATGACACCATGTGAACTCTTCTTGAGGAGTTTTTCCATGCGATGTGAACTGATGATACTGAGAGAACATGGTTGTAATCCTGTCAATGTGTGTTTGTGTCCATTGAGGGAAAACTGCATCCAAAGTTCGGCAAAATCCCATAAGATAGGGCCGAGTGTGCGCAGCCATTGAGCGCCCAAAACCACATCACATCCGCCTAAGGGCAAGGCAAACATGTCAGAGCACAAGGTATAATCTTCCATAGAGATACACACATTTCGACACTTCCCTTTGCAAGGTAAGGTGCCCCCATTGGCAATCATGACTTCAAAGTTGGAGCAAGGATGGATAAAACAATCAGCTTGTTTGGCGATCCGAGGGTCAATGAAATTATGAGTGCTACCAGAATCAATGAGGATTGTAAGAGGAAGCTTCTTGAAGTAACCCCTGACCCGCATTGTTTGGGGGGTGGTGATTCCAGCTAGAGCATGGAGAGATATCTCTGGCTGGTCATCCTGAGACAGAGGGTCAATAGGAGGTTCCTGAATGTCGACCGGAGCATCCAGTGTTTCTGGATCTTCGTCACCCATTTCAGAGGCAGGCGGAGACTCCACATCCAGGAGATAGAGATTTTGTTGAACACATCTATGTCCCTGAGTGAATTTCTCATCACAATTATAGCAAAGCCCCTTTTCTCTACGTGCTTGCATCTCTGTTTCAGACAAACGCTTGATAGGAGTCGGTCGAGGAGCCTGCGGTATAGGTGGTCACTGAGAACCCATATTTCGGAAGGGAACAAAAGTGGGCTTAGAGCGTTGTTGGGCTGCAAGCTTGTCTTCTGCCAACTTAGCCAACTCGAGTGCTTCCATCATTGTGTTGGGACATAACATTTTGACCTCAGAGCGAATGGCATCCTTTAGACCACTGATAAAGCAACTCTGGTAAAATTCATCAGACAATCCTTCGGTGTGGTTGGCTAGATTCTCAAATTCAGTTTGATACTCTCTCACAGTGCCAGTTTGGAGAAGTTTAGTGAGGGATCCTGTGAAGTCATCAAAAGCACTAGGACCAAATCGTTGCAAAAGGAGCTGGAAAAAGTCTGGCCAGTTGGGCTCTGGATGAGCCTTGATGTACCAGCGGTACCATTGAAGAGGTTCCTGTTCCAAATGAAAGGATGCCAGCGGAACTTTGTTGACATCAAAAGTATTATGCGGACTGAAATACTGTTCTGCACGATAGATCCATCTAGTTGGATCGGTACCATTGAAGCGAGGAAAATCAAGCTTCGGACCACGGAAATTGCTGGAAGCAGAGAACCCATTGTCTACTGAAGACTCGGACTGCCGTTTGTTGTTCATAGCTGAATGTTCAAGAGGGAGACCGAGAAATTTTTCATCAAGATCCTGGAGTTTGGCTTGGATGGCTGCAAGTGCTTCCTCCATGGTTTTGGCTCCTGCACGGGTGACAACCATAACCAGTTTTTATTTTTTTATTTTTTTTTTATTTTTTTCAGATGGAGCGGCTATAGCTCGGAAAAGCGCCGAATAGACTGAAAGTGGCCGAGGATCTGGAACAGCGCCGAATGGACTGAAAGCAGCTGGATCTGAAACGACTTGCAAAATGGATCTGAACGGCACAGTAGTGATCGATAATAGTTCAGATGAAAGTAGATATGGATCCTAGGTATGTGTGGCTTCCTAACAGTTCAGGGGTTTCACTCGGCCATCAATGCTGTCTGACGGCTTGCGTATTGGGGCAATACCCCTCACTCCACGGCTCAGGTAAAACTGATAACCGCTTTGCCACAAACGACAGCTCTTGGTTTACCTCACTGGTGGGAACTAGTCAATCAGGTAGGGGTCGTTGCCCTTTTCGCTGGCAGGTCCTCTCAATGGGCCAGCTACTTCGGGGTTCCTGTGGTACTCCTCACAATGAGTTTTAGGGATTATGTCCAAGTACTTTCCACAGTTAAGCGGATAGGGATTATTCCCAAATCCGAACCTGCAACAGATGTGAAAAAAAATTTGGCAGAAATTTCACCCAGCGAGCCCAAGAAATTGCTTTGATACCAGATGTGAGGCACCTGCAACAATTAATTAACAAGAATACGCGAAATAGCAGAAATTACAGAACTCAAAATCACTTTTGTATTGATCACAGGCCACTTCGAGGGGGTAACCTCCTTTGAGCAAGCTCAATACAAATAACTTCACGGTGCCTTCATAGGTCTCAACACACACTTATATACTAATTCTAGGCGCCAATACTATGGGTCGAAACCATGGGCCGTTACAAACTATGGATTAACAATACTACGGGCGACTTACAAAGCATATGCGCCAACAACAATAACACAAACTATTGATGAACAAATACTACGGGACGACTTACAAAGCATATGCGTCCAATAACAACATACTAACAAAGTAAAGACATGGGTTCCTAACAACAAATTTTTTTTCCAAGAGTTCTACGATGTCTTTGCATGGTCCTATACCGAAATGCCTAGTCTTGACCCCACTATCATCGAGCACCAAATTGACACCTCTGAGTTAGGGGGCATCATAGATTACCTCGACCCTGGGATAGGGGGCATGATCAATCATTTTGAACCTTCCCCATCACATCTATCTCAGTATTTCAATGATCCCATTGTTCAAACCAACACATATGTGATCCACAATCACAACCCCCATGCACATAGCATGGGGGCCGATCATTAACCCTGCTCACTTTGTCACATTTTTGATCTCAACCATTTTTGAGGTCACGTGTCACTTGTATATTTGATTTGATTTGATACGCATAGTTCTTACCTTTGACCATTCTGGAGTCCTTATGACCTCCATTTTTCGCACCATTTGCACTGCCGGATTCATTTTTTCATGCTCGTGATGATGCTTGAGATCATTTCTCGCTCTCACCAGGACTAATATCAACATTGTGTCTTGACAACTTGTCGCTCCAGTTTGCGTGCCACATCGCTCGTAGCCCGTTTTTGATATACTTTATATCATCGGATTCATTTTTTCGAGCCCGTGATGATGCTTGAGATCATTTCTCGCTCTCACCCCCAGATTTTTCGGGTATTTTTTCCAAAATGCCCCCCATCGCCTTGGTTTGCATGCCACATCGATCGTTATCCATTTTTGACACTTTTTATATCACCGGATTCATTTTTCCAAGCTCGTGATGATGCTTGAGATCATTTCTCACTCTCACCAGGTACATTTTCAACATTGTGTCTCGACACCTTGTTGCTTCGGTTTGCGCGCCATATCAGCCACCATCAGATTGTTCCACATTTTTACATGAGCCCTTCACTCCTTTCATACTGCAATTATTTCGTTATTTTTCCACCATTCATTATCTCACAAGGAGGCCCACCATTGTTCCCCCCTACCCTTGTTCTTGGTCATCATCAATGTTCCTTGATTGAGCACGTCCTCCTTGACTGACCATTCCTTTTGTTCGGTATAATTTTATCCCTTTTTTGGGCCGGACAAGTCCTTTACAAAAAAGGCACTTAGGGAGTTTTTGTTAAGCTCTTTTCTGACTCCTAAAACAATGAAAAGACTGCCAAGCAATATTGCTTCCTTTCATGCTCGTTAAAGAACCTAAAATGGCGTCTATATGGTATAAGTTTAACCCTTTTTTGGACCTGGTAGACTAATTACGAAAAAGGAATACTCTAGTCACACTGGCTAGAAGAGTTCTTCATTGCATCCTTTTATGCTTCTTCGGGCCTTGGAGACTAACACACGAAAAAGCACCCCCCTGGAGTCCTCTTATTTGCTTTCAGACTCTCTAAAATTGAAAGCAACCACGAGCATGCACCGTCCTGGGCTCGTACAAATCCACATGACGGTACCATTTTACACACACTTCTTCTAGTTCCTTAACCCATGAAGAAGTCCCCTCTGGACCCTTACGATGTACACAGTGGTTCTCTATGTATCCTTCAAGTCCCCCTTTTCAGGCCTCACAATTATTTTTTATGTATCTTGATACGAGCATGGGTATGCCCGCCTCATCCATATATTGAGATTCTTCCTCATTCATTATTTGAGGCTATGTATATGTCAGGTCCCCATATTTTGGACCCCATTGTTATTGTTGTTCTATATCTTGATACAAGCATGGGAATGCCCGCCTCGTCCATATGTTCAGATTATTCCTCATTCATTATTGAGGTCATGTACTTTCAGTTTTGCAGTTTGTTCGGGACCATTGTTCTGGGCTCTAGGTTGTTTCTTCTCTTCTCCACACCCCAGGAAAACCATAAAAGACTTATGATGTCTATCGGCCATACGATGAGTTCCTTCCCTCACACATCAGGGGGTAATCTGTTAACACCCAAAAAGTGCTCACTACCTCATCTACCCCATTACATGACTCATTTGTCCATATTTCCTACCATATTTGCCCCCAAAACCTTAAAATCCTATTAAAAAGCCTCCAAAAGGCCACAAAACCATTAAAAAAAGCCTCCAAAAGGCAAAAAAAACCCCCATTTCCCCCAAAATAATCCAAAATTCCTCCAAAATAGCAAAAACCCTCTAAAAAGGGAATAAAAAATACAAAAAAGAGGAAAAAGAGGGGAAAAGGAAGCAAAAACCCTATACAGCTGACCTAAACCATATGGTGCCAAAAACCATGGGCCAGCACTCCACCACTAAAAACCTATAAATAGGTGATGGAGGCCCCTCATTTCAGATCCACAGTAAAATACACCCTTACTCTGCCAAAATCACTCTTGAAACCCTAGCTCACCCTTGAGCTACTTTCACACTTGAGTGCCCCTTTGGCCCATTTCCAACCCTTTGGAGAAAGAGAAAGGAGCAAAACTGGAAGCTTGGAAGCAACCCTCCTGGACTACTGCAAGAGCTTCACCAACCTTCACATTGGAGGTATAATCTTTAATACAAAAAGAGAAATCTTTTGCCATATTTTCATGTCTTATTATTTATGTTAATGCTCATGCTAGGTTAAATTTCATATTGTTTTAGTGCTTTAATTTACTATTTATTGAACTGCTACTAAGGAGTCCCTTCTTCTTAGTAGGTGCTCATTTGTACAAGCTAGGGTGAAAACCCTAGCTACAACGATTATGTCACATACCCCAAAATACCTATATTAACAAAAAATTAAATATGATGAATAAATAAAATAAATGCATATATTCTTTTGTACTTCTAGTATTGTGGAAACAAATTACTTTACTTTCCTTACATACAGAACTCTAAACCAAATTTAGAATCATGTTAAGGTTTTGTAATATCCCTATTTTTTCTTATGATGTTTATTGGCTTCAATGTAAATACTGTGTATATGTAGTGTGTGTATTTTCCCTAGTGTGGAGCTCAAGGCCAAGGCCCCACTAGTGGATGTTTAAGGTTACTGCATAGTCAAGTATTTGACAATTTGATTATTCATGGGCTGTTAAGCCATGAAGAAATGTAAATGATGTAATTATTAATCAATGCAATAAAATACCCAAGAAACTGTCTAAGGAGGCAACTAATGAGAAGGGACCATGTGTATCCACTAGGGAGAGGTGAGGGGGTTATGAGATTGGTACCCATGCTTCCACATGTCCAACTGTTAACTCTTTTGACCTCCCTATTGACATTAATTCGGTTGCAGAAGGTGGTTGAGAACCCTGTTGCTAAGGCTGATGGAGTATAGAGAATCCTTGCAATTTCGTATGGTAGGGCATGGCTGTGATTAATTTTCCTTGAAGACACTCAAGTTCCCGGGAACTCATAGAACCTATTTTTTGGCTACCCATTGTGGAAGGGATTCATTCATTCACAGGGGGGTTGGAAGAGGCATTCACAGATCCGCAGAGCCCAGCTAAGAGGAAGAAGAATGATAATCGCGTTTCCTGTGTGAGAGCAATATCACAGAGTCTATTTACATAGAAATGATGTGAGTGAATCTAGTCTGCTTGGGATACCCTGGAAATAACCATGAGATGAATTACAAAGCTTAAACAACCTAGGAAATCCGTGAGAACACAGGATTGGGTTTGTAGAGAGTTAGATTGCAGGATAGAGCTCAGTACGCAAATCTGAGAAGAACCAGCTTGGTTAAACTGCGGTAGAAGGTCAATTTAGGATTGGGTTGCTTGATCAAACCAGTGAAGGCTGTAATCTCATAGAACTAGAAATCAATGCCCACCCTGAATAGCATTGGAAGGGAAGAGGCCTTGAGGGACTATGCAACAGAGATGAGGGTCTTCATTGTGTTGGGTGAGGTAGATAATGTGGGTTCCATGTCTACTAAGTGTTGAGATGTCTTTAGCTCTGTGGTTGAGCTCACTGGCTTAGCAATACTATCCTTGTTATCCTTATATGCTTGATAAACCCACTGTAGGTTGGCTTAGCATGGGTAGATGCCCTGGAATGCTTGATAAACCCAACTACAGATTGGCTTAGCATTGGGATGGAACCTTGACTGTGAGAGAACCTGATAGCCTCCTTAATGGATACACATCCCAACTTGGGGGTGATCTCTCAGATAAAAGAGTACAGGATGGACATAGATCTAAGGTTGAGTGGAACGTTGCTCTCACTTAGCCAGTTGCTTGGGGCAGCTTCAGTCCAAAGATAAGTGTTCCTATGTGTTAAATGATGCAAATTCATGTGTTATAACTAGTTGTTATGTTATGCTTGTCATGTTTTGAATAAAAAATGGATTAATACATGAAATCTCTCACTAGGTATCCATGTACAAGCTTGAATTTAATATTGAATGCATGTTGAAGGACTTCATTGTTTACATGAATGATAGACATGGATAACCCCTGTAGGTTGTTAATAGGATTGACTAACTTAGTCCATTATATATGTTTATCATGCATTGTATTCATCCTTCAAAGGGATGGTTGACCCCACCAGGAATTGAGGAAGGAATTGGGATAACTCTTGAGATAGCTTATAAGCCCTTGTGGTCAGGGTAAAGGGAGGATTCAAGTCAAGAAGGAGGCAGAACCCCTGGTAAAACGTTAAGGAACTTAAGTGGAGTTATGTACAAAATATTCAGCTGGATAACTGACAGGGTTAGAGATATATATTATGAGTGGGAGTGGCACCATTGAATAGAACTCTCCAAGATATTTCCACTGGTACCAACCTTGTTCCATCTAGACCTTGGATGAGGAATTTATGCCCCTCAGAAGTTGCTTTGGGAAGTTGCTGTTGCAGGGGTGTGGTTTCGCATGCCTGCATCTGCAAGGGGTGTGGTTCCACATGCACACATCTGCAAGGGGTGTGGTTCTGCAAGCCCACATCCGCATGGGGTGTGGTCCTGCATGCCCGCATCTGCAATGCGGATTGCAGATTGTAGGAAGTAAGTTTCCCAGTGGGGCAATTCCGCATTTTCATATCCACATTGCAGAATGCGGAAGGTAAGTTTCTCGGTGGGGAAATTCCACATTTTTCGAATCCGCAATGCGGATTGCGTATTGCGGGAGGTAAGTTTCCCGGTGAGGAAATTCCACATTTCTGCATCCACAATGCAGACAGAGGATTGCAGACGCTGAAGGGTGGATTGCGGATCCGAGCCATTGTGGTTGAGAGTGGATTTGGTTGAATTTGGAAAAAAATATATATATATATCAAAGGGTTTTCCATGGCTTCAGAAGTTCATCTAGAGGTGTGGGGATGTGACAGTAGTGGCATCAGAACTTCGGTTGCAACACTGGGAGCTGTTTGGGCTGAACCGTGCCTGAAATTTTGGTCAAGAGATGTGCCCATGGCATAGTTTTTATGAAATTATTTGATTAATTGATTGTTCAAATGAATCGTTCCAGGTTTAAATGGGTATGATAGAGTTTAATTGCATGCTTGTGATGTCTAATAGATGTCTCTGATATGCACAGTGACAGCAACATAAGTAAGACAAATTGTATAACAGGGAAGCACACAGAAAGACGGAAGAATGGTCACCTTAAACGATGCACAAGATCCGTTTGAACCTGAGGATGATGTGCTGGGTGAGAATGTGCAAGCAGTACCTACAGAGGCCTATTATGGTGGAAGAAGGGCACAAGTAACGCCCCCAAATTTGTTTGAGACTATGGTAAGCTTTAACGAGCGGATGATGAAGTCACAAGAAGAACGACATCAAGTCAATGCGGCAATCTTGCAGAGTCTCACAAACATACATCAAAGGATAAATGGTGGATCTAACACAAGCAATGAAGGCCAAGAGGAAAGAAATGCAGAAATCTAGTCTAGGGGCCATTCTAAGAGAAGAAATCCAAGCCCTAGAAGAAGTTTTGTGAGCAGAAGGCACATAACACCCTCTCCTAGGTTTTCCTCTAGTAGGTCAGATGATTCCGAGGGTTCTTAAGGAATCCCAAGACATGCTTCCATCAAGAGTAAGAGCATAAAGAAGCACAAGGGTATTCCACAGGGTGAATTTAGGAAGGAAAGGCCTCCCACTTTTGATGGTGAAAGCAAAGAAGGTCAAGAAGCATAGGCATGGATTCTTGGAATAAAAAAGTACTTCAAAATGCATGAGTATTTAGAGAATGAAAAGGCTAGGGTTTCCATCTATAAACTTAGTGGAAGAGCTTCAATTTGGTGGGAACACCTCATGCAAGTGAAGAGAATTAGTGAATGAAGAGTTAGATGGGAAAGGTTTAAAAGATACTTCTAGGAGAATTAGTACCTATCAACTAGGTATCATGATAACAAAAGAAAATATTTGAATGAACTCAGATTAGGGAAGAATACCATGGATGAGCATCTCCACAGGTTTCTGGAGCTGTTGAGGTATGCAGACTACATCAAGGATGAAAGGGTGAAGATCCAATGCTTCCTTGGTAGTCTACCACAAAACTAAAGAGATAGAATAGAATTTGTAAATCCACCAAGCTTGGATGAAGCCATTAGGATGGAAGAGCATTGCTATGAGCAGGGTAAAGGTAAACAAGAGATGAAACCAACATGGAAAGGTAAGCCCAAGGGAAGGGTTGAACAAAGGAAAGGTGAATTCAAACCACCATTCATAAATCAACCAAGAAGATTTCCACAGGGCCAACAAGCAATAAGAGAATTCAAGCCACCTGTAGTAGCAACAAATACGTCAAAGGGGCCACTTCAGTGTTGGGGTTGTGGAGGAAACCACATGCTTATAGATTGTCCAACTAGAAAGGAGAATCCCAGGAGCCTACACAACCTCGCAAGAGCATCCACAGTGGAATATATGGAAAGAGAAACACTTAGGATTCATGCAACACTAGATGATCACCAAACAGACCATCAATCAACAGTGGTGGAGATTGAAGGTAAGATTGCTAAGCAATCTATTTCTGTTTTGATTGATCTAGGGTCTACTCATAGTTATGTATCTCCTGAGGTAGTTGAAAGTTGTTCTCTTGGTAAAGTAAAGCATGGTAAGTATTGGTTATTTCCATTAGCCACTAGTACCAAGAGAAAGGTAAGTGAAGTATTGAAGGAGTGCCCTATAGAATTGAATGGAGTCCTCATGCATTAATAATTAAATGTCTTACCATTGGGATCATATGATGCCCTAATTGGCATGGATTGGTTGGAAAGACATAGAGCCAAGGTGGACTATTATGAGAAAGCACTGGAATTCCTTGATGATGTGTTACAGCGTAATTTTCCACCTTGTGAGCATCAGTATTGATTGGCCTTTAGGATCCATATTATTGATTCAGATCCATCATTTTCCCTCTAGGAAAACACAAATCCCCATTTTTGTTCCTGAACGCTAGCTGTTCCACTATAGCTAGCGTACACGCAGGCTGTTCAACTATAGCCCATGGACACCAGGTAAAATGGTAAAAACCAACAAATAATTACTTTTTATTCACAAAAAGCGGTCTTAGGGTGACCTTTGGCCCTCCATATGCCCTGAAACGACTCGATTCTACCTTTCACTTACCTTTGGAAGGCTATATATTGAGATCTTATGGTGTATGGAGGGAGGAGAAAGAGAGAGAAAGATAACTCTATTGGATTTTTGCCGTGACTTGAGTCTACACTCATTGATCCTTGTTGTTGTGAACTCCTTTATGTTCACCTACCAAACTCCTTTCATAGTTTGAGTTTGCCATTGCATGGGGGATTGAAGTGGTGGAGGCACAAGTGGAGAGACCCAGTTCTTGGTTCATATTGGTTGCCGAAAAGAGGTCGTATATTGTACTTCTTGTTATTTATTAATGGAAATACTCATTTTCTCGTCTAATTGATGTTGTGAATGTTGTTAAATTACATTGGGTTACATTTTCTTATTATATCATGGATCATGCTATTGATTATGCTAATGTCTTTCATATGTTATATGCACTTGCTTGTATTTGTTGTTGAGACTAATTTGCAGGTTCAAGTGTAGAGGTTGAAAGCTCAACGGGGATCTACTTCGAACATCCGGTTGAAGGTTGGTCTTTTCTCCATTATCTTAGCATTGTCATTTATATAGAATTGCATTGGGAATTGAGTTATTTTCTGGTAGTCAGCTGTCTGTTGTGGTCTACCCCAAGCCATAGGAAGTTTTCTCTGTAACATGATGAAGGAAGGTCAAGGTTGGTAAAAGGAATTCCAAGGCATGTTTCATTAAGGAATATTTCAACCTTACAGCTGAGGAAGTTTTACAAAAAGGGTTTTGAATTATATGCTATGCATATATCAGATTCAACAGAATATACAGGACCTAGGTTAGAAGAATTCCATATACTGCAAGAATTTCAGGATGTATTTCCGGATGAAGTTTGAGGGCTTCCACACAGGAGAGACATTGAAATTTCCATTAACCTTGTACCAGGAGTAGCACCAATTTCCAAAGATCCTTATACAATGAGCACACCAGAATTGGTAGAATTGAAGATGCAGCTGCAAGAATTAATGGATAAAAATATATCATAGCGAGTGTATCCCCATGGGGTGCACCAGTGTTATTTGTTAAGAAGAAGGATGGAACATTGAGGCTATGTATTGATTACAGGCAACTCAATAAAGTGACAATTAAGAACAAGTATCCCTTTCCAATAATTGATGACTTGTTTGACCAAATGAAGGAATCTAGTGTGTTTTCAAAGATTGACTTGAGTTATGGGTACCATCAAGTGAGGATAAAGGAAGAATACATTCATAAGACAACCTTCAGGACTAGGTATGGCCATTATGAATTTACAGTAGTGCCATTTGGTCTTACTAATGCAACTGATACATTCATGTGTATCATGAATAGTGTCTTCAATAAATACTTGGATAAGTTTGTAATTGTATTCTTAGATGACATCCTTGTGTATTCAAAGAATGAAGAAGAACATAATGAGAATTTGAAAATGGTATTGCAAGTCCTAAGGGAACACTAGTTGTATGCTAAGCTAAGTAAATGTGACTTCCATCAGCAAAAGGTATAGTATCTGGGCCATATTATATCGGCAGAGGGAATTGCAATAGATCCAGAGAATATTGAAGCCATAATGGATTGGCCTACTCCAAGGAATGCAACATATGTTAGATATTTTATGGGCCTTTCTAGTTACTACATGAGGTTCATTGAAGGATTCTCCAAGATAGCCCATCCAATCAATTCATTGCAAAGGAAGGACATCAAATTCACATGGTTTGAAAATTGCGAAAGAATTTTCCAGCAGTTAAAGGAATTACTTACTAGTGCACTTGTTTTGAATGTTGCAGATCCAAGTGAAAATTTCATAGATTGCATTGATGCTTGCATTGAAGGACTCGGTGGATTTCTAATGCAAGAAGGTTTTGTAAATTGATATGAGTCAAGGAAGCTGAAGGAACATGAAAGGAACTATGCTACACATGACTTAGAGCTAGCAGCCGTAGTTCCTGTTGTCAAGAGGTGGATACATTATCTCTTGGGAAGAATATTTGAGCTCAGGACCGATCATATGAGTTTCAAATACTTGTTTGACCAACCAAATATGAATGCTAGACAAACTAGATGGATGGAGTTTCTTTGCGAGTTTGATTTGGAGATTAAGCATGTCATAGTTAAGGAAAATAAGGTTGTTGATGCACTCAACAAAAGATTTCATATTGCAGCAGTAAGTAGGTGTGAATCAAACTTGAAGGAAAGGATTTTAGAAGCTCAAAACAGTGATGAAGTCTACTTTCAGGTCAAGGAGAAATTGCAGCAGGGTATTATGGATGAAAAGTATGCAAGATATCAGCTGGGTGAGGGTAATGTTCTCATCTATCAAAATACCAAACTGTACATTCCAAACAGTGCAGATTTGAAGAAGTTGGTAATGGATGAGATACATCAAAGACCATACTCAGGACATTCAGGATACCAGAAATATATAACAACATCAAGGAAACATTACTTTTGGCATGGTATGAATAAAGACATAGCTGAGTACATTGCTAGGTGTCAAAGGTGTCAACAGGTCAAGGCAGAGCATCAACATCCAATAGGATTGTTACAACCATTTCCCATTCCAAAATGGAAGTGGGAAGTAATCTCTATGGATTTTATAACAGGTTTTCCAATGATAACGAAGAAACATGATTCAATCATGGTGGTGGTGGACAATCTATCAAAGGTATCTCATTTCATTCATGTCAAGTCCACTCACAAGGACAATGACATTGCAAATATCTTCATAAGAGAGATATTCAGATTGCATGGATTTCCCAAGGCAATAATTTCAGACTGTAACAAAACGTTCACATCTAATTTTTGGAAAAGATTGTTCTGGGAATTAGGAACTCAGTTGAAGTTTAGCACAACCTATCATCCTCAGACTGATGGTCAAACTGAGAGAGTAAATCATATTCTTGAAGATATGTTAAGGATGTGTGTGATGGACAAGCCATCCAAGTGGGAAGACTATCTACACTTAGTGGAATTTGGTTACAACAATGGACATCAAGCATCATTGAAAATGAGTCCTTTTGAAGTGTTGTATGGAAAAGGATGCCGAACTCCAGTGAACTGGGACAACCTAGTGAATAGAGTAGTGCTTGGACAAGAAATTATTGAGGAGATGGAACAAGAGATTGTGAAGATCAGGTAAAATTTGAAGGAAGCATAGGACATGCAGAAAAGTTATGCAGATCTGAAAAAGAATGCATAAGGAATTTCATATAGGGGATCATGTCTATTTGAGAGTTAAACCAAGGAAGAGTTCCATGTAGTTGGGAAGTTGTGCCAAGTTGGCACCAAGATATTGTGTACCATTCGAAGTCCTTGATAGGATAGGGCCAGTTGCATATAGGATTGCATTTTCTGCTAACATGAAAGCTCGTAATGTTTTCCATGTCTCTTTGCTTAAGAAATATGTACATGATCCTAATCATATCATTGATTGGCATGTGATATAGGTGTAACTAGAGGGAGAATTCCAGGTAGAGCCTATATGCATCCTCGACAGGAAAGTCACCTTGCTTCAGAACAAGGCCATTGGGAAGGTAAAGGTGCAATGGAGGCACCTTAGTCCCGAAGAGGCCACGTGGGAGCTGGAGTGTAATGTCTCGATCTTGACCCCTTTGCGTTAAAATGTGAATTATGTAATATTATTATAAAATCATGGTGAGGAGCTCAAGGCCAAGGCCCCACCATCGATTTAGTGATGCATATCATTTATGTGCTAGGCAGGCACATTGGAATTGCAAATATCATATAAATATGCATTTTAATAAAATACCCACAACTAGCTATGCAATGCAACAAGAGATGGGGGCATGGTTTTACAAGGAATTGGGAGGGAAACATTCAAACCCTTGAGCCAATCAAGTCAAACCAAGTTTCAATGAGAGTACCCATCAAACCCTCAACTACCCATGTTGACTTTTGTACCCAATCATTCATTTCTCCCAAGAGTTGGTTGAAATACTTAATGCATTGGGGAATGGGAGGTATGGCTATCCAAATTCAGGTATGGTGTTAACACCCAAAAAGTGCTCACTACCTCATCTACCCATTACATGACTCATTTGTCCATATTTTCCACCATATTTGCCTCCAAAACTTTAAAATCCCATTAAAAAGCCTCCAAAAGGCCACCAAACCATTAAAAACGCCTCCAAAAGGCCAAAAAACCCCCTTTCCCCCCAAAATAATCCAAAATTCCTCCAAAATAGCAAAAACTCTCTAAAAAGGGAATACAAAATATAAAAGAAAAGAGGAAAAAGAGGGAAAAAGGAGGAAAAAACCCTATATAGTTGACCTAAACCATATGGTTCCCAAAACCATGGGCCAGCACTCCACCACTAAAAACCTATAAATAGGTGATGGAGGCCCCTCATTTCATATCCACAGTCAAATACACCCTTACTCTGCCAAAATCACTCTTGAAATCCTAGCTCACCCTTGAGCTACTTTCACACTTGAGTGCCCCTTTGGCCCATTTCCAACCCTTTGGAGAAAGAGAAAGGAGCAAAGCTGGAAGCTTGGAAGCAACCCTCCTGGACTGCTGCAAGAGCTTCACCAACCTCTACACTTGAGGTAATCTTTAATACAAAAAGAGAAATCTTTTGCCATATTTTCATGTTTTGTTATTTATGTTAATGCTCACGCTAGGTTAAATTTCATTATGTTTTACTGTTTTTATTTACTGTTTATTGAACTGCTACTAAGGAGTCCCTTCTCCTTAGTAGGTGCTCATTTGCACAAGTTGGGGTGAAAACCATAGCTACATATGGGCAAGCCACCCTGCATGGAAAATCGTGTTTGGATTCCTTGGCAAGTAATGAGACACAAAATCCCCCCCAATCCATTCTTGACCCATCGGTTTGGCTCTCTCATGAGTTGGGAGCTGTCTGGGCATTTTTCTCCATAGAAATTTTGTGTTTTCCTTCATTCTCAGCTGGGAGAAGGGCGTTTTTGTGTTATATACCAGTCGGGAAGAAGGGGAATTGAACTGGGGGTTCCATAGAGACCGTTTTGGCTGTTGAATGCTTAGATAGTTGGGGAAGAGATCGTTTTCCTCCTTGTGATTGTTTTTCCCATCCCACAATCCATTTTTGGTTGGAAATGATTTGGGGAAAACCCATGGCCATCTTGCTTGTAAATCCCATTGTTAAAATGTGTATCCATTCCCAATAATGGAGTTTTTCTATGTGTAAGTAGAGAATGTTGGGGTATGGGTTATGGGTATCCATTGATTTGGCTTGAGCTTGAGTGCAAGCATATAGAAATTAAGAGGGTTCATATTTGGCCTGATAAACCCAGTTGTGGACTCGCTTGGCTTAGATGCAAGGATTATTTGGCTGTGTATGAGCTTGAATGCCCCCTTTTCCTTGTAGAAATCATGCCCTGCTCGGGGGTGGTCTCTGAGTGCTGAAATAATATAGGATGGGTAGAGACCTATGGTTGGGTGGAACGTTGCAGCGGCATAGCTAGTTGCTTGGGACAATTGCACAATGAAGATGAGTATATTCTTATGTGTATTTAATTTTGAAATGTTTTAATTTGATGATTGTATTGATATGCGGTATGCATATGATATGTGTGTGGATAATGTTTTATTCTGCTGTTAATGTTTGCTTGTTTTGCATTTGCACACATTTGTTTTTATGAAACTAACGAATCGGGATGGGTTTTATGAAAAGCCCTAGACTTTGGTATCATGTTCCCTTCCTTTTATTGGGGTCTGCGAGAGGGGACGTTACATGGAGGATTCCATGAAAGAGGCATTCCCATTTTTGTTCGGTTTTGAGAACACCGAGGACGGTGTTATTTTAAGGTAGAGGGAGTTGTAATACCCTTATTTTTCCTTATGATGTTTATTGGCTTCAATGTAAATACTGTGTATATGCAGTGTGTGTGATTTCACTAGTGTGGAGCTCAAGGCCAAGGCCCCACTAGTGGATGTTTAAGGTTATTGCAGAGGCAAGTATTTGACAGTTTGATTATTCATGGGTTGTTAAGCCATGAAGAAATATAAACGATGTGATTATTAATCAATGCAATAAAATACCCAAGAAGTTGGATAAGGAGGAAACTAATGAGAAGGGGCCATGTGTATCCACTAGGAAGAGGTGAGGGGTTTATGAGATTGGTACCCATGCTGCCACATGTCCAAATGTGAACCATTTTGACCTCTCTTCTGACATTAATTCAGTTGTAGAGAGTGGTTGAGAATCCTGTTGCTGAAGCCAATGGAGTATGGAGCATGCCTGCAATTTCGTATGGCAGGGCATGACTCTAATTAATTTTCCTTGAAGACACTCAAGTTCCTGGGAACTCTCAGAACCTGTTTTTGGGATACCCATTGTGGAGGGGATTCATTCATTCACAGGGGGGGATATGCATTCACAGAACTGTAGAGCCCAACCGAGAGGAAGAAGAATGATAATTGCGTTTCCTGTGTGAGAGTGGAATATCACAAAGTCAATTTCCATAGAAATGGTGTGCGTGAATCTAGTCTGTGCGGGATACCTAGGAAATAACCCTGAGATGAATTACAGAGCTTAAACAACCTAGGGAAGCTGTGAGAACACATGATTGGGTTTGTAGAGAGTTAGATTGCGAGACAGAGCTCAGTCCACAACTTTGAGAAGAACCAGCTTGGTTAAACTGTTGTAGAAGGTCAATTTAGGATTGGGTTGCTTGATAAATGCAACGAAGGTTGTAATCTCATAGCACTAGCAACTAGACCTTTCTATGCCCACCCTGAATAGCACTAGAAGGGAATAGGCCTTGAGGGACTGTGCAATAGAGAAGAGGGTCTTCCTTTTGTTGGGTGAGGTAGGTAATGTGGGTTCCATGTCTACTGAGTGTTGAGATGTTTGTATCTCTGTGGTTGAGCTCACTGGCTTAGCAATACCTTCCTTGTTATCCTTATATGCTTGATAAACCCACGGTAGGTTGGATTAGCATGGGTAGATGCCCTGGAATGCTTGATAAACCCAACTACATATTGGATTAGCATTGGGTTGGAACCTTGACGGTGACAGAACCTGATAGCCTCCTTAATGGATACACAACCTAGCCCTGGGGTGATATCTCAGCTGAAATATTACAGGCTAGACATAGATATAAGGTTGGGTGGAAGGAATGGTGATAAATCCTGAGCTACCTGTAAGTTTTAAACCTTAACAGTGAAGTACAAACTTATATGATTCTTAAGCATTAACAGAAAAACACACAATGGCACACACATTACACAGAGATTTTCACCTGGAAACCCTTAACCGGGAAAAAAAAAACCAGCAAAACTTAGAGCCGCATAGCTCCTTTTTCATTATATGTTTATTTTACATGTACAATACAATAAAATGGTATTCTGCAGCATCTAAAACCCTAATTCGTTTACACGAATTAGGTTACAACCCTAATTCCTTTTACCGGAATTAGATAGAGTACAATGGGTTGAAAATCGCGAAAAAGCAAAAAACAACCCAAAAAATTTTGCGCTCCGCGCGGACTCCGGGGGCCTAACGGCCCCCTCCGTGTCGTTTCGGAACCTAACGGTCCGAAACGAAGGGGGTGGGCCCTGTCGGGCTACCCCCCCCTCTAAACCCCCCCCTCCGGACGCGCCCGGCGCAGGCGAATCGAAGGTGCCGTAGGGATCGTGTTGTACACGCAGCGACCATGTGAAGAGATATAACATACCCAACATTCTCCCACTTGTTGTTCTCTTCACATACAGGAGAAAATTATGACTTCAACAATTCAGGGCAACAATGCCCATGTTCTCTTTGCACCAAGAGAACTTCTGAGTACTCACAGACTTTGTCAAAGAGTCTGCAACATTTACCAAAGTGTCAACCTTTTCCAACAACACTTTGTTCTGTTCAACCATGTCTCTGACGAAATGGTACTGCACATCAATGTGCTTTGTCCTCGAGTGATAAGCAGGGTTCTTTGCCAGAAATATTGCACTTGAGCTATCACAACCAATTTTTACTGCATTCTGAACAAAACCAATACCTGAACACAATCTTTGCAACCATACAGCTTCCTTACTTGCATGGGTAGCTGCCATGTATTCAGCTTCTGTAGTTGAGAGTGCAACTACAGCTTGTCTTCTACTCATCCAACTGATTGCTCCTCCAAATAGATTAAAAACGTAGCCACTTGTAGATCTTCTGTGATCAAGATCTCCAGCCCAGTCAGCATCAGCAAATCCTTGTATATCTATCTCTCTGTTTAGACCGGGTCTTCCTTGGTAGCAGATTGCAGAATCTGTAGTGCCACGCAAATACCTGAAGACCCTTTTTACTGCAGTCCAATGTTCCTTTCCTGGTTTTGACATGTATCTACTCAAAACTCCCACTGCATGGGCTATATCTGGTCTAGTACAGACCATGGCATACATCAGACTGCCAACTGCACTAGCATATGGAACATGAGACATGTCCTCTACCTCTTCTTGTGTAGTGGGACACTGTTCTGCAGATAACCTTACACCTACAGGAATGGGCACCTTCACTGGTTTGCTTTCCTGCATATTAAATCTCTTCAATATCGTTTCAACATATTTCCTCTGATTTAACCAGAGTTTCCTGTTTTCACGATCTCTTTTTATTTCCATGCCCAAAATGAAATTTGCAGCACCAAGATCTTTCATGTCAAATTCAGATGACAGCTGATTCTTGACATCCTTGATGATTTCTTTGTTGTTTCCAATTAGCAACATATCATCAACATACAATATTACATAAATAAAATGATCACCAATTAGCTTAAAATAAACACAGTGATCAGCTTTGCTTCTTGAGAAACCAAGTCCCAGTATATAAGTATCAAATTTTTGATACCACATTCTGGGAGATTGTTTCAAACCGTAGAGAGACTTTTTCAGCTTACAGACAAGCTCCTTTCTTCCTTTCACCACAAACCGTTCTGGTTGCTTCATATAGATCTCTTCATTAAGATTTCCATGTAGGAAAGCCGTCTTTACATCCATCTGTTCTACTTCAAGATCAAAAGCAGCAGAAATAGATAAAAGAAATCTAATAGAAGTCAATTTTGCAACAGGTGAAAAAATCTCACCAAAATCGATGCCCTCAATTTGGGAGTAACCTTTCGCAACTAGTCGAGCCTTGTACTTCTCCACTTTACCTGCTGCATTTAACTTCTTCTTGAATACCCATTTGCTTCCAATAGGCTTTCTTCCTTCTGGCAACTCAACCAGATCCCATGCCTCATTTTTGTCCAAGGCATCCATTTCTTCTATCATGGCCTTCTTCCATAGTTTACTATCTTCTGAATCCATTGCCTCTTTAGCAGTTCTAGGATCATCATCAGTAATAGATAACACAAAATTAGAACGAAAATCAGGGGGACTGTACCTTTCAACTTGCCTTCTTTCTCGGTCAGATCTCCTCAATACCGGAGTCTGTGGATCCGCCTCTTCATCTGATACAGACGATTCTGCCTCCTCATCTGATTCAGACGAATCTGGTTCCTCAAAAGAGTCACCTCTTTCATCCTTGATATCAAAGTGTAGCTTCTCTGAATCCTTTTCCTTTGGTACATCCTCAATCCTGGAAGTGCTTTCAACTTCTCTGAAGATCACATCTCGACTGTAAACTGTTTTCCTTTTTACTGGGTTCCACAGCTTGTAACCTTTCACTCCATCCTTGTAACCAATGAAGATACATTTTTCCGCCTTATTATCCAACTTGCTCCTTTTCTCCTTTGGAACATGTACAAAAGCATCACACCCAAACACTCTGAGATGAGAGAGAGAGGGTTTCTTACCAGTCCAAACCTCATGAGGTGTCTTGTCAACCAACGCTGATGTGGGTGTCCTATTCACTAGGTAACACGCAGTGTCAACAGCTTCTGCCCAGAATTGTTGTGCTAGCCCTGCACCACTGAGCATACTCCTTGCCTTTTCCATCAATGTCCTGTTCATCCTTTCTGCAACCCCATTCTGTTGAGGTGTGTATGGAGTAGTCTTTTGCCTTGCTATTCCACACGTTTTACAGAACTCCTCAAATTCACTTTCACAGAATTCTCCACCGTTATCTGTTCTGAGTACTTTTATTTTCTTCTCAGTTTGATTCTCTACAAGAGCCTTAAATTCTTTGAATCTATTAAAAACCTCAGATTTCTTACGCAGGAAATAAATCCAAGTTTTCCTTGAGAAATCATCTATAAATGAAACATAATACACAGATTTACCAAGTGATGGAACAGGCACAGGTCCAAAAACATCACTGTGTATTAACTCTAAGATTCCTTTAGCTCTTACAACACCAGATGAGAATCTTACTCGATTCTGTTTACCATATAAGCAATGTTCACAGAAATCAAAATCTAATGTGAAATCAGACATGCCTTCAGCCATACTTTTACCTTGTAATAGTCGAAGACCCTTTTCTCCAATATGTCCCAGCCTTCGATGCCATAGCGATGTCTTCTCACTAGAGACAGTAAGGACTCTGTCTCCTTCATTTTTACCCTCGGAAACAATAGTGCTGTTACATCCATTTTTGAAGGTGCTTCCCAACAACTTGTATAGAGTTCCAATCCGAACTCCCCTCATCAGCACTAATGACTCTCGAACCATTTTGCATGTGTTCTTTTCAAATAGAGTTTTCACACCTGCATCATCCATTTTACTTACAGATATAAGGTTTCTAGCCAACTTTGGAATGTGCAGAACCCCGGGAAGAGTTTTAACCCTTCCATCTTTGAGCAGTAGCTTGACCTTTCCTCGACCTATGATTTTTGCTACCGAGTTGTCTCCCAGAAATACATCTCCTCCATCATACTTTTCGTATTCAGAAAACCACTCCCTGTGGGGAGTCATATGATAAGACGCACCTGAGTCAATCAACCACGAATCATGCTCTGCATGTGTACTTGAAGATGCCAGATACACATCTCCTCCTTCCTCTGTAGATTCTTTCCCATCTGCGGATGGAGCGTCATTAGGTCCTCTACTTTTATCAGTAATTTTCGATTTACAATCCTTCTTGTAATGCCCAGCTTTTCCGCACTTCCAGCATTTTCTTACAGAAGGTCCTGGAGATTTAGATCTCCCTCTAGATTTAGATCTACCACCTGAAGACTTATTTTTAGATCTGTCTCCAGGGCGACCTCTTACAAATAAGGCATCCTTGGCTGAACTATCTATGGATTTCCGCCTCATTTCCTCCGATAGTAGGGATGCAACCACATCATCGAAGTTTAGCGTGGTTGCATTACTCCCAATAGCTATGACCAGATTATCCCATGAATCTGGCAAAGAGCACAACAGACTAATACACTTTTCATCATCATCAAGTTTAATACCAACAGATGTCAACTGACTTACCAGAGTATTGAAGGCGTTTAGATGCTCTGAAACAGAGTCTCCATCAGTCATCCTCAGAAGGTACAATTTCTTTCGCAGAAATAACTTATTTACCAGGGACTTTGACTGATACAGACTTCCCAGTTTATCCCATAGCTTCTTTGCAGTGTCTTCTCCAGATACGTTCACCAATACCGAATCTGCAAGGCAAAGACGAATAGTGCTCCTTGCTTTCCTTTCCAGCTTTTCCCATTCTTCTTTTACCGCACCAGAGGGCATGGTACCTGGATCTACTGCGATCCATTGTTCTCTATCTACCAGAAGATCTTCCATCTTGAGCTTCCATAGCTCAAAGCTATGACCATTAAATTTCTCAATCTCGAATCTAGAACTGCTCGCCATTCTTTAAACAAAGAATAAATCACCGCTGCAAAGCTCCCACTGAAACCAGGTTTATCACAAATCCAAGATCGAGCCAAACCCCTGGAAACAAAGGCGTCCCTCTGAACCCAAAATTGTTCTGATACCAAATGTAAGTTTTAAACCTTAACAGTGAAGTACAAACTTATATGATTCTTAAGCATTAACAGAAAAACACACAATGGCACACACATTACACAGAGATTTTCACCTGGAAACCCTTAACCGGGAAAAAAAAAACCAGCAAAACTTAGAGCCGCATAGCTCCTTTTTCATTATATGTTTATTTTACATGTACAATACAATAAAATGGTATTCTGCAGCATCTAAAACCCTAATTCGTTTACCCGAATTAGGTTACAACCCTAATTCCTTTTACCGGAATTAGATAGAGTACAATGGGTCGAAAATCGCGAAAAAGCAAAAAACAACCCAAAAAATTTTGCGCTCCGCGCGGACTCCGGGGGCCTAACGGCCCCCTCCGTGTCGTTTCGGAACCTAACGGTCCGAAACGAAGGGGGTGGGCCCTGTCGGGCTACCCCCCCCTCTAAACCCCCCCCCTCCGGACGCGCCCGGCGCAGGCGAATCGAAGGTGCCGTAGGGATCGTGTTGTACACGCAGCGACCATGTGAAGAGATATAACATACCCAACACTACCTTCTAATCCTTTATGGTCAGGTGAAAGGGAGGATTCAAGTCAGGAAGGAGGCAGAACCCCTGGTAGAAAGTTAAGGCACTTAAGTGGAGTTATGTACAAAATATTCGGTTGGAGAAATGAAAGGGTTAGATATCTCTATTAGGACCTAGAGTGGAGCCATTGGATATAAATCTCCAATATGTTTCCAGAGGTACCAACCTTGTTCCATTTGGAACTTGGATGAGGAACTTATGCCCCTCAGAAGTTGCTGTTGCAGGGGTGTGGTTCCACATGTCAACATCCGTAAGGGGCTTGGTTCCGCATGCCCGCATATGCAAGGGGTGTGGTTCTGCATGCATGCATCCATAAGGGGTGTAGTTCCACATGCTTGCATCTGCATGGGGTGTGGTCCTGCATGCCTGCATCCGCAATGCGGATTGCGGGAAGTAAGTTTCCCAGTGGTGAAATTCCGCATTTCAAGATTTGCATTACGGATTGCGGAAGGTAAGTTTCTCGGTGGAGAAATTCTACATTTTCGAATCCGCAATTTGGATTTCGGATTGTGGGAGGTAAGTTTCCCAGTGAGGAATTTCTGCATTTCTGCATCCGCAATGTGGATTGCGGATTGCAGACGCTGAAGGGTGGATTGCAGATCTGAGCCATTGTGGCTTTGTGTGGAGTTGGTCGAATTTGGAAAAAAAATAAATATATCGGAGGGTATCCCATGGATTCAGAAGTTCATCTCGAGGTGTGGGGACGTGACAGGTTCTGTTCTTGATTAACATCCAAGGTCTAGGACTCAATCCATTTTCTACATTTGTATGCTAGGTTTTAGGATATAATCCTTCTTTTTTGAGAATCATTACATGAGTATTTAGGTTAGGATTATAAGGATCATAAATAAGTTTTTAACCTAACAAAAATGACAAAATGAGGGTTTATACCCTAACTCAAACCTTGCAGATTTCCAAAAGATATAACAGTTAAAAGTTAAGGTTGCGGCAATCTGACTTCCTCACTACGGATTGTGGGTTGTGGAACCCTTAGTTACAAAGTTGAACTTTTTACTGCTTCAGCAATCCCAACTTCCGCATTTGCGGATGTGGGTTGCGGAACTCAAGAATCCCAAAAGTTTACTTAACGGTTCCACAATCCGCAATCCGCATTGTGGATGCGGGTTGTCAAACCCCAAATTCCAACCATTTAAATCAATGGTTCCTCAATCCGACTTCCTTAATGCAGATGCAGCTTGCAGAACTGTTGTAGGTACAACAGATCCCATTTTCCATTAGAACATGGGAGCCCCAAGATCTTAAATGCAAAGGTAATGAGTTAAAAATTCCTTTATCATTAAGTCCCTTTCCAGCACGTTTATTATGATTTCATACCTTTACATTTGGATTAATGTAATTAGGATATTTTCCCTTTTGAAAATTTCCAGTTTTTGACTGTTTTTTTGAAGTTGCGGAAAGCCTTGATTTTTCTCTGAAAGTCATTTTCATCCCACAATCCTACAATTGCAGATTGTGGGAGCTAGTTTTTCCTTTTTGGGATGTTGGCATCCCGCAACCCACAACCTGCAAGATTGCGGATTGCGGGAAGGCATTGTAAATAGTTTTTTGAACTTTTCGTTCTGCAACCCGCAATTGCGGATTGCAGAAAAGTGGATTGAATAATAAAATCGCGTTTACTAAGCTGCAATCCCGCAACCCGTAACCCGCAATTGCGGATTGTGGATTGTAGGAAGAATGTACATAGTTGCAAAATAAACTCCCGCAACTTGACTCTGCATCCTGTAGCGTGGATTTTATTTGTCAAAAATTGATAAATACAGGGTTTTTTCTATTTTTCCTTATCATTTTCATTTTCGAAAAATTACCTTGTTGAGTGGATTTTCAATGTGAGTTTTACCAGTGGTCATTTTCACTGTTTTTAGTTAACTCAGGTTGGTTTTCCTGTCATTTTTGCATTTTGTTATTTATGGTTTTGTTGTTTGTGAATTAGTTTTGATTTTGTGTTTTTTTTTCCTATTTATCAGAATTATCTAGTCTTTCAAAATGTCAAGGAATACTCGGTCTAAGATTGCTCACAAAGACATGCTGACCAAGGACCCAAACTGTACTATCTTCTCAGACACCAGTGACAAGATTACTGAAACATACCAAATGGATTGGTCCAAAATCTACTCAATTTTTGATAACGATGACCTATCAGACATCCCTAATGACCAACTTGTATACGAGAGAATTGGGGATTCCCAACTTCATGCGATTGCTTCCAGACCCCCTATATTGATGTGGTTAAATGGATTGTGGACCAAGCTAACCCTAAAGACTGGTCATTCAATGACAGCATGAGGTCACAATTGTCTACCTTCTGCACTGAGGTTTTCATCAGAGCTTACTCTCTTAAACTAACTATCCAACCCCTTAACACTGAGTTCGTAGAGTCTTCTAAGACCAAGTTTAATTTTAACGAAATGCTAAAGTCATGGATGAATAAACCTAACAGTTTCATGCCTAGGGTTGATAACTTGTACCCAGTTTCCTAGTTTAGAGAACTATATTCCCTATTGGCAGCCATGCTATGCAGACTGTATGGTCTCCCAAATTGTTCGGTATTTAAAGCTGAATGGGCTCCTATATCCCATCATGTCTTAACGACTGGTGATTCTTTCCCTTGGGCATCTATCCTGTCATTTGAACTCAAGACAACCATTCAAGCATATCAAAAAGTGCCTTCTCTAAGGAAGCCACATTTATTCTTTTAAGCTTTTGTCATTGATGTATTTTGCACATAATTTCAATATCCCAACATGGGATGGCTTTGGACTCCATCAGACCCTCCCGTCCATATTTATCATTCTGCATTATGGGAGAACAATTACATACCTTTGTTATATGACATTTGTGACCACTTCCTTGGAAGTACTTATCTTAAAATATTCAAAGAAAAGGCTCATGCTTTCTCAGTGGATGCCAGAACCTTCATTACCACAATTGGTGACTGGGATGTGGGTGAATCCTTCTCATATATCAGAGTTTGGGGAAGCGGATCTGCTCACCTACTACCCAGGATAGTTCCTGACAGGTTGGTCATTGAAGAAGTCTCCTATCAGACTTGTATAGATGGTGTATAGTTAAATCTCACTGGTCCCAAGAGGAAGGCTTGGCCTAAATTTTTCTTGAACCTTAGACCATTCTCCATCCCAACTTCAACTTAGGAAATAGTGTTGGGTGATAAAATGTCTTCTTTGAAATTACGCTATGCTTCCAAGAGAAGACATGATCCCAAGGGATTTATTGATGCTCATTTCAAGAAAAATCATGTGAAGGGCGGTTATGATCATGAAGATATTCTTGATGAATCCATATATCAGGGAGTAAATACCTTTTCTGAAGTCCTAGCTAGGGCCAAGAGTAGAGATGAACAGAACCATATCATGCAATATCAACAGGATCTTAAAATTAAGGTGTTAAGCTACAAAGAAATGGAACTGAAGCTCATTGAGCAAGTAAGAAAAGAAAGAGAAGAGATGGAAACTCAGAAAATGGCTGGTCCATTAATGCTGACCTGCAGTGATGGTGACAAAGGAAAAGGCCTAAGGGAAGATGCTTTAGAGGTAAAGACTGCTGAGCAATTGAAATTTTTGATGCAAGCATCTCAACAATCAAAACAAGAACTAGAAAAGATGACTTCGGTGTTGGACACCCAAGTAGTTGCAGCTGCTAAGTCTACTGCTGATACTCAAGTGACTGCTTCAGTTACCCAGATTTGTGATGATCAAGTGATAGCTGTGACTAAACCAACTAAAAGGCATAAAAATCATATTTCTGCATCTCAAATCTCTGCCTTAAATGTTATTAACTGTGATGTTGAAGATGAGGTACACCCTTCTCTGCCTATGATTGAAGAAATAACTGAAACTTCACAAACAATTACAGATTTATTGAATGCTATTGAAATGGATGACTCTGTCACAAACCAGCAGATCCTTGGAACCACTTCTGATGTTGTTACCACAACCTAAACACTTCATCTTTCATCTATTCAAAATTTTTCAACCTTATCATCTGGGGTAGAAATACCACCTTACATATCCCATTTATTTCATACAGTAACTTCCATTACTGCCCCACTTCCAGTTAGCTCAATTTCACTTCCCATTTTTCCATCTATAGTAGCAGAGATCCAATCTTCGACTATCCCTCTGCAATCACCTTCATCCATTTTATCACCACCAGCTACTAATGAGAAAACTCCAGTTCCTCCTTCTTCATCACCAGCTGATGACATCCATGCTCCACTTTTTGAAGCTTTCACTTCAATCCCTTCCCCAACCTATGTACCAAAATTTGTTCAGAATATCCCTTCCTCCCTAACTACTCCCCAAATCACTATGTCTATACCTGGTCCCACTACTGCTCAGACATCCTGATTGGTTTCAATAGTAAATGTGACTACATCATTTACTGAATTGGTAGCTGAGTTTGAAGAAGATATTGTAGTCCCTCTTGGGAATTATTTCTATAGTAAAGCATCTAAGGTAGTGATGAGAAAAGGTATGAAGAGAAGCAAGGATCAAGGTGGATTTCAATTATTGGAGGCACCCACTCCTAATCAAATAATTTTGGCTAATCAACCTAGCAATATCCGACAAGAAGCATTGGATGCTGCTGCATCCATGGGTGCATTTGCAGGTGAAAAATTTGATTCAGTGACAACACTGAATAGGGAGATTGATTTGAAGAAGGAAGAATTGAAGAATCTTGAAGAGAAATTGGCCAAAACCAATGAGGACCATGAAGCTTATGTTAGTGATCTCATAAAGGTGTTTGAAGATAGATTTGAATATTTGTAGTTGAGGAATACCTCTCTCCAAGATCAAATACATGATGCATAAGTTGTGAATGATACCAATACACAAACAATAGCTGTGCTTGAGAAACAATGTGAGGATGCAACTGCAAGTGCAGCCTCCTCTGCCTTCTCTAGGTTTTCCCAGTAGGAGTTTAAGGACTTGGCCATTTAGGTCAATGAAGAACACTACAAACTGTTGACTGAATTTTTTGGCACTCTGGATGAAATTCGAGAGACTCACATTGATTTTGGAAAGATTTCTATTATTCTTGATGGGAAGATAGCCAAGAGACAGCAAGTCTCTAAAGCCAATGATGATATTATGGGATGGCAGAGATATATAAAGGATAGACCAGAGGACATTCCTATCCTTAGTAGTATTCATCTCAAGAAAATCAGGACTATGTTGCATGCTTGGAAAGACTTTAATGATATGGTTGAAGATACTATTTAGAAAAATCAGGCTATTTGCGGAAGGAGGTGGTATGATGTTGACAACATCATGGAAACATTGCAGTTCCCTACCATGGATCTTATTGAAAACGCTTGTCCACCTAAATTGCTCATTGAACAGGTTGAACGTCGATACGAGGAGGCCAAAGAAAAGATTCAACATCTCACGTATGTCAAGATTGAAGACGTAGATCAGTTAATCAGGCAACCCATCACTGTGGAGGGTAAGATCCACATTCTTATTTGTATTTGGCATAAGTTGGCTATAAACAAGATTGAAAGTTTCACGTTTGATGCCCAGCTAGGGCTTGAATCAACAAATTATCTAAATATATATGGTTTGTTAGAAATTTGGGCCAAGTGGCAATATTTTCTTGGCGATTAGTCTAATTCAAATTCTGTAATCCCTGTTTTGTGGGAATTTACTCTTTGTATCATTTTATAATTATTATTTAAAAGGTAGATCTCTCGTAGGTAAAGGGGGATGGATGGCTAGGGGACATAATCAGCAAAAGAGACTGGAGATGCTCTTTTGTTGCGGACTATGTAATGTTTTGCAGGCCTTAATACATAGTTAGTTTTCTTCAGCTATTTTTTTGTTATAATTTGTCAAATGTCTTTGATGGATTGTGATTTTGCTTCAACTCATTCACTAAAACTATTTATTATTTGCAATCAATAACGTGGATTGGTCTATACTTTAGATTTCTCTCAACTTATGATCTCTGTCATTGATGTTTTAAATGAATGTCTTTATCTAAAACATTTGATCTATTTCTGCAAATGATTCATAGAAAACATTGAGTTAATGTTAATTTGTCAATTAACATTCTAGATACAGGATAAGCCTGTATGCACTTAATTCTTAAGCTATTGTTGGTTGAATGTCATTAATTGATTATATCTTGAGCTACTGAGTCAAGATCCAGTTTTGCATGTTTGTTGAATTGGTGAAAAGATTTAGTAATTTTCAGATCAAGTTATCTTGTGCACAAACAAATCATTCCTTTTAGAATAGGCCTGACTTAGATTAGATATCTTTTCCAAGTTAGACTAAATCTTAGGATTAGGAAAAATCTTGACTTTCCTCATAGGAAGACAGATCCTTTCTAGGATCAAGCACTCACAAGTGCCAGCAGAGGCCTTTGTATCCGTAGGTGTTAACCACACCAAACAACTCGAGGATAGGGTAATACTTGTGTAGGATTATCTGAAGCCTTTGGATGGGTTTTCATCCCCTGTTGTTTTCCTTGAACACCATTCTATCATATACACAACCGAGGAATCAACAAGAACCCAAAAAACCAGTTTTTTAGCATAACGATTCCGCAATCCGACTTTTGCATTGCGGATGCGGGATTTTGGAACCCCAAATTTTCTAGGGTTAAAAACTGTGATGAACTTGCAACAAATAAATGATGAAAATGCACAAAATATAACAAAACAAAAAAGATATTTATTGATCGCAGGCCACTTCGAGGGGGAAACCTCCTTTCAGCAAGATCAATACAAAATAACCCGTGGATGCCTTCACTGGCCTCAACATCTATTTATATACTAAGTCTAAGCTAAAAAAATATTACTCCCCATGAATGTGAGATAACACAATATACTCATGGGATGACTTACAAAGCATATGCGTCCAACAACAATATACTAGCAATGTGGGATAACATAATATACTATGGGATGACTTACAAAGCATATGCATAAAACAACAATATACTAACAAAGTAAAGAGAAGGATTGACACAGGTTCCTAACATCCCCTCTCCCTTAGAAAAAGCTTTTTCCTCAAAGCTTTAGATGTGGAAATCGATGTTGAATCTGAAGGAGTGGTGCCCATGTAGCATCCTCTGGTTGCATTCCATGCCACTGAATTATTACCTCAATGATATATCGAGAGAGAATTAGACGTCCTTTGAGTGCTAGGGAGGATTGCATGGAAGTATGTAGACGAAGAAAAACCATATCAACTGCTTGAAAAGTGCGCTCAGAATGGTACTGATCGGCTTGTTGTTTCATTCAAATTATTTCCCTGTGAATATTGTCTTGCAAAATGTGAAGAATATGATCACGGTTTCGAAGAACCGTGTCAATTTCCTGAACTGGTGTACTGCTTGTTGGGAGTGTGAGCTATCTCAAAGAAAACACCTAATATTTAATTATCGACCGGGGTTGGTAATCTTAGAGTTGAGGCAAAGTATATGCTAAGGTAAAATGGAACCTAAGTTTTTCCGGCTTGTCAGACCTTAAAAAGATTTAATAAAGAAAAGATCAAAAGATCTTTCAAAATGAAAAACCTAGTCAAACTTAGAATAGTATCAATTCATACTACTCTATCTTAGTAAAACAAATGAATTAGAATAGTATCAATTCATACTAATCTATCTTATAATTAAAATAAATAGAAATTGATTGAAAAGCAAACTGCTGACTATAAAAATGGAAACTATACAATTTCAGATTTTAGTTAAAAATTAGGAAACAATTGTAAATAGATTAAAGACTATTAAATAACTTCAACAATTAATTCAAGAGAAACATCTATTCCCATGTAACAGGAACTGGAGTGAGTGTATCATAATGGCTTTCAAATGAAATAGAAAAACAGAATGGAAGTAAATCTAATCTAACTTCGACAAAAAGATGTAAACTAAAAAAAGACAAGTTATAGTTAACTTTAAACATTCTGATCTATCTACTATCCATGAGAAGAAAAATAATATAAAACTAATGAAAACTAGAAGCAAGTAGAAAACTTGATAAAGATATTAATTTAGAAGCAAGTAAAAAACTTGATAAAGATATTAATTTCTGAATCCAAATCCTATTCCATAAACATCTTCATTATTTATTAACATAAGAAACTGATCATAATCTAAATGAAGGAAACTATCAAAACTAGAATGCTTGAAAAATGAAATTATTAACTCTATTCTAACTACGTCTTAAGAGCATGAAATAAATTAGACTAGGAATAAGATTGATAAATTTTGAAACAACAACATGTTAGCAAGATAAAATATGAAAGATATAATTGGAAATATAGTTAAAGCAAACTAAGAATAATAACAAGACTTGAATTAAAACTTGAGGAAAATGTAAAGCAAAGGCCTAATTATGGTTGAGAAGACTAATTAAGAGCAGGAAATATTACAGTAAAGAAAACTAAGAAACTGGATTCAAACTAGCATAAAACAATGCCGAAAGAGTAAAAATCCAAATGACGATCTGAATGCCAGTCCGAACAACAGTCCGAATGGAGGAAAAAAAAATTAAACGAAGGAAAAGGAGAGTTTTGATGATCTTGACATTAGCTGGAAAATGCAGATGAACCTACAATGCAAAAAAATTAGTGAGAAGACTTATTGAGAAGCTAAGATAATAGAAAGCAACCTATTCTAATCATGGTTGAAGAGCTAAACTATTCCTATTCTATGCTAAAGAAAGAGTGAGATGAGAGGAGAATTAACCTAAAGCTACAGAGAAGAAGCTAACTAAACTAATTCTATCTATTAACAGACTGAAAACAACAATTAACTAAGTTCTATCTAACTGCAGAAGGTTAGAAAACAAACTAGCTAATTAGAGAAGCCTGAAATGAAACTATCAAACTATACTATTGGTCGACCATTTACTAATCTTGTAAACACAAGTTATGTTAGCAACACAATACAAATTACAAAAAAGAAATATCATGTATAGAAAACGAAGTTAATAACAAATACAAGAAAATAAACTAACTAGTTACAAAAAAGAAAATACAGAAAACAAAGACAAAACCTCCGGTTGATGAGGGGCCCTTCTCAGCAATCAGAGATGGAAAAAAAAACTGGTTTAGCTACTCAGAATATCAATAAACTGGAACTTCCATTAATCTTAAGAAAATTATAGACTGTCTGCTATCTGCTTGCAAATCCTACGAACTATCTGCGATCTTCTCCAACTATAAGCTAACTAGATTAACTCTATTTCTGTCTACAAGCATCTATTTATACATTTTACAATGGATGAGAGGGTCAACAGAGTCGACATCTCTAATAATAGAGGCATTTAATGAATAACTGGCTTCTTTGAATGGTGCATGATAGCGTAGGGAGTATACACCACACTGAACGGAGTTGATTCCTTCATGAGGCAGCTGCAACATTGGTTTTCCATGGACGTGTGTAGAGAGATATCATGCTGGCGAGTTGAACGAACCGAGAAGAGGCTGCTGGAGCACTGTAGAGGTAAGGCATTGTGCTGGCAGGCTAAATGTGTGCGACCTGGACTCCTTCCAGAACAATGGCGTGAACAGGTAGCATGATTCCATGCTGAACGCGAGGCTGAACCGGCGTGTTGGAGTGTTAACGTGGACGTGGGATGCGCTGTCGAGCTTGGTGAGCCCGGGGATGGATCTTCTAGAGAATCGATTCATTAACCATGCCCATTGCATGGAAAACAGAACCCACGTGCCCTTTACTACATTTAACAGTCTGGGATATGCCAACCGTGGATTTCAGGAGTTGAACGCAAGGCTGAATGACGAGCTGAACGCAGTTGAGCTTAGCATCATAAGCATGCGGTCTGAATGAAGGGTCATTTGAAAAATGAAGCTTGTTAATCAAAGCTTAAATACCATGCATGACTGGAAATGTCATGTTGGCTGTCGATCACCTTCTTGAGGTTTCCAGTGTAGACCCAGGTACTTCGCAGTTCAAGGAACCAACAAAATCCCAATTCACCGGCCCTTTCAGCAACAGGCTACGTACAGCCTGAGGTCTCACCCGAGGTGAAGCTGGAGGGGGTGGTTGCGGAATCAAGTTTCCACAACCGGGTGATGCGATGGGGGGAAATCTAATAATTAGTGCACTTCTTACGGCTTGCACGGATAGATATTGCCTGAACCTTCTGTTCCGCATTGGATACTTCAGCGCGCAACTTCGCTTGTGCACTTGCGCCTTCAGTGCACAATTGCGATCACACCTCCAATGACTGTGTGATACAAGATACCTTTGCATTACGATAGTAAGCTATCAAGAGCTACCTCATAGCCACCTTCAATGACTCAGTGCATCCATGAGACTGCGCGTCCTTTCCAGGATGTTCAATTCTAACCATTCTACTTAACATCCTTTATCCCTTTACTCCATTCAGGTCTTATTAGTAAATTGGGGATGGTTTAATAACATACGTTACTGTGCGCTCCAACACTGCGCTTAAACTCAGTGTTCACTACTTGACCAATAGATAGCTTCATACATTCCAATCGAAGGATTCATACATGTTGAATACTTACATTCCTCTGCGCATGCATTACTTAACATATTATTCCCATTCACTGCTGCGAATACATATAAAAGCAATCACATATAGAATTTTCCAGCATTAAACATACATACCAAGCAATTAACAATCATAAAAATACATTGGTCACACAACATAGAATTTAACGTGGTTCACCCCCCGGATGGAGGCTACGTCCAGAAGAACGGTTGTTAATATTGCTCTTAATGGGAAGGGTACAACCGTTCTTAGTCTGGTCACTCAGGTGCAGACTCTCTTCTCTCTCTCAGATAGGTCTCTGCGTACTCAGTTGCAGAGCCTTTACAATGGTTGTCTAAGCTTAAGATTCTACAATAATCAACACTTAACCAAAATAAAGAGTTCATCAACCCAACCAACAACCCTTTCCCATACAAAATCATGCCTATTTATAGATTATGCACGCAGGAATATCTTTACAATTCATAAGCAAAAACCCTTAGGTCTACAAAACCGGCATGGTTAACTGCCACCCTAGCTATCGTCGTCAACAACTTACTCCATGTGCTCTAGCTGGGCCACTCGTGGCTCACACGCTCTTCTAATAGTCGCAGTCCTCCAAGCGGTTACAATTGCATCATGGCTTGTCCCTTTCCACTCCTTTGCCTTCCTGTCACCATCGATGTCGTGGCCTAGCTTCTCAACTGCTAGCCGCCACACGTTTGAACAGGTCGCTTTCATCTACCATCCACCTATTCCTTACCCAAACTAGGTCATATCCTCGTCTAACCTTTACCCATGTTTTCCCCAAAAGTAGCTTATGTGCTACTATGCACATCGTCCTACTGCGTGACCGTTCCTTAGTCATTGCCATCGCACGACATGCGCAAAACCTCAAATTGTTCGTCGCCTGCCGCCACGCGCAATGTGCTTTCATCAAAACTGCTTTCTCTTCCTGTTGTAGCACGCAATGTGCAATTATCAAAATTGCCTTTTCTTCCTACTGCAGCGTGCTACATGCGATTTTCCATACTTGTATATTTTTCCAACCCACTTGGGCCCCGCCCAACAGGCCCCTAACACTCACCTGTGGATCATCCTGAGCCACTTCCACCTACGGACCTTGGTGCCACGTCTTTCATCGTCCCAAGCTTTACTCTGAAGCTTTGCAGAGTTTGCTGCAACTCCGCAACTACGTTCTTGGATTTCTGTTTGAACTTAGTGGAAACTCCAGATAGGTTGCGATGAACATCACAGTGACATCCCTCCAAGGATGAATATCATGGTGATGTTTCTCTTGAAACGGACTGACGGGCTGTGGCTTACTGTCATGTACTTATTGCCAATGACCGTCATTCGCATGGAACCTTGATCATCTACCTCTTGTGCACCTTTTTGAGTGGTCCATCGGTTGTATGGCTGGCGCACAAGTTCTTCCACATCACCAAGTCGGGAAATAGGAAAGATGTTCCGCCACATTTGTTTCACGGCTTGGGTTGTCTCCTACTGAGCTCTATCTACCTTTGCTCCTAGTGAGTCTATATGCAGGGAGACCATGGCTCTTTCAATGATCAGTAATCTTGTAGACATCTTGGATGAAACTTGATGGCTAAGCCTACTGAGTGCCGCATTACTCTTATCGGTTGGGAACTCCATAGACATCTCGGATGAAACCCCAGGGTGATGTCTCTTGAGGACTACAATAGATTCCTCTGCGGATTGCTCATGGACGCTTGTCTTCCTAGATATTAGAGCATCTGTGGTACTTCTACTGGAGATGAAGTGCACCATGGAACCTGGTCAGTTCTCTCTTCCAAGGCCTCCTTGGCCTGTCTCTCAACTAGCAACTCTCAGGGTATATCCCGGGCTTAGTCACTACCCTAGACAAAGATGATAACTAGGAATTGTGTTCGCAACGCCTCTAGGGTTCAGTATATATAGCCTGCTTCACTGACATTCTTGTATGTTAGAATCCCCAGTGAGGATCAGCTTCGCATGATTCGTGTGCTCTGAATTGAGGTAGCCACGTTGGCACTCATGTAGAATGATTAACTAGTGCCATCCCGCCATGATATGTGATCAGTGCTAATCATGCGTCTTTACGGTGGCCACGTGCCAAGTGTCGATTTAGCGACCTGCCGTGTGGTTAGCTAGACAATCATTTCTGAATGTGATGGGATTTTACTCCTGTCATCTAGACGTCTGGTGTCACGTCGACTTGAACTGCATCTTTCACCATCAGGATCCCAGTTGTGGCCGTTATCAAGTATTGTTAAGTGGTTCTGACGGTCTTCTAATGAGTAGCTATGATAGTGCGGGCATTTCAGATAAGGTCACATTGTCTAGGAAATCGTACTCCGTTTAACATTTTAGTAGAGCGCAACAACCTTCCCTTATGCTCTTCGTGTCGAGCATTCAGCTAGCTTTGCGAACAACATCCGACCTAGTACCGCGTTACTCCTTTTGTACTTTCTGTTATGATCTCCGTAGCTTTTTAGCGAGATTGGTAAGCATGCATCACTCCTTTTCTTTTCCAACGGTGCTGAACTTTGAACCAGTTATGTGTGGGAACGTAGATCTCAGTCTCTTCTTTCCTGTACGGGCTGTGGTCCTGACAACGGAACCATTTGCTGGCTGTTGATCACCTTCTTGAGGTTTCCAATGTAGACCCAGGTACTTCACGGTTCAAGGAATCAACAAAACCCCAATTCACTGGCCCTTTCGGCAATAGGCTGCGCGCAACTTGAGGTCTCACCCGAGGCAAAGCTGGAGGGGGTAGTTGCGAAATCAAGTTTCCACAACCAGGTGATGCCATGGGGGGAAAGCTAATAAGTAGCGCACTTCTTGCGGGTTGCGCGGATAGATATTGCGCGAACCTTCTATTCCGCGTTGGATACTTTAGAGCGCAACTTCACTTGTGCACTTGCGCCTTTAGCGCACAACTGTGCTCGCACCTCCAATGACTGTGGGATACAAGATACCTTTGCGTTATGACAGTAAGCTATCAAGAGCTACTTCGCAGCCACCTTCAATGACTCAGCGCATCCATGAGACTGAGCGTCCTCGCCAGGATGTTCAATTCTAACCATTCTACTTAACGTCCTTTATCCCTTTACTCCATTCAAGTCTTATTAGTAAATTGGGGATGGTTTAATAACATATGTTATTGTGCGCTCCAACGCTACACTTAAACTCAATGTTCACTACTTGACCAATAGATAGCTTCATACATTCCAATCGAAGGATTCATACATGTTGAATACTTACATTCCTCTGCGCATGCATTACTTAACATATTATTCCCATTCACTGCGGTGAATACATACAAAAGCAATCACATACATACCAAGCAATTAACAATCATAAAAACACATTGGTCACACAACACATAATTTAACGTGGTTCACCCCCCAGATGGAGGCTATGTCCACAAGAATGTTATTTAATATTTCTCTTAATGGGAAGGGTACAACCGTTCTTAGTTTGCGCACTCAGCCACAGACTCTCTTCTCTCTCTCAGATAGGTCTTTGTGCACTCAGCTGCAGACTCTCTTCTCTCTCTCAGATAGGTCTCTGCACACTCAGCTGCAGAGCCTTTACAATGATTGTCTAAGCATAAGATTCTACAATAATCAACACTTAACCAAAATGAAGAGTTCATCAACCCAACCAACAACCCTTTCCCATACAAAATCATGCCTATTTATAGATTATGCACGCAGGCATATCTTTACAATTCGTAAGCAAAAACCCTTAGGTCTACAAAACCGGCGTGGCTAACTGCCACCCTAGTTTTTTTTGTCGACAGCTTACTCTGCGTGCGCCAGCTGGGCCACTCATGGCTCACATGCTCTTCTGATAGCCGCAGTCCTCCAAGCGGTTACAACTGCATCAACATCATGGCCTAGCTTCTCAACTGCTTGCTGCCACACGTTTGAATAGGTCTCTTTCATCTGCCATCCACCTGTTCCTTACCCAAACTAGGTCATATCCTCGTCTGACCTTTACCCATGTTCTACCCAAAAGTAGCTTATGTGCTACTATGCGCATCATCCTGCTGCGTGACTGTGCCTTAGTCATTTCCATCGTGCAACGTGCACAAAACCTCAAATTGTTTGTAGCTTGCCGCCACGCGCAATCCGCTTTCATCAAAACTGCTTTCTCTTCCTGCCGCAGTGCGCATTGCGCAATTATCAAAATTGCCTTTTCTTCCTGCTATAGCGCGCTACGCGTGATTTTCCATACTTGTATATTTTTCCAACCCACTTGGGCCCCGCCCAACATGTCACTTTAATCATTAAGAAATTGTAATATAACAAAATTTGACCAAAATTTATATGATAAACGAATACATGCATCCCTAGTCTATTTGATGAGCTGAATGGATAAAAGAATAACTTATTATATCAAAAATAGTAAAGTTAACGCCATTCAGAGCAGATTTAATGCTAAAAAATAGTGACAAAATGGACATCAACACTCCCCCAAACCAGAGATATGTCAGGTCCCACTAAGCAAAACAAAGAGGAATTTAGGAAGAAGGCTGAGTTGCGGTATCATCTGCCTTTGACTTGTATGATGAAGATATAGATTTGGCCTTGAGCTTCCTGAATTGGTCCTTTAAGTAATTATATCTCATCTTCAGGGCAGTATTGGATGCTGCTTTGGCATTAACCAAGCATTCAATGTCTTTTACTTGTGCACGCAGTCTCTTGTTTTCTTCAAGAAGTTCAGAATTTGTCTCCACATAACCTTGATTTTGGTCTGTCAACCGTGCTATTGCTTGGATCAACTTATCCATCTCCTGTTGATGAGTTGTTCTTTATAATGCTCAGGGCTCTTTGGGGGACTCTACTCTTTTGAAAATGTTTCACACTCAACAGTATGTTCTTCAAGAATTGTATCTTTATTGTGTGCAGGAGGACTTTCAACAGCAGAGGCTTCACTCATTCGAGTAGATGCATTGGCCAGTGTGAGGAGAGGTGATTCAAGGGTATGATCGTCCAACTAAATATTTGAGCATGGTGATTGAACGATAGTCTGAATGATAGGCTGGTTGATAGACTGGTCACAACTTGATCTCGTGGATTTAGTAGGCTCTGAAAAAAGTGGAGGTTCCGAAGTAGGGTAACCAAGAGTAAGTTCAGGAGAAGGTGATGACTGGGCAAGGTGCTCATCACCTGAGCGATCCTGATCAAACCGTACACATTTAGCGTTTGGTTTTGCTTGGGTATGATGAAGTTCTTGAGAAGAGGAAGATTTGATAGTAGATAAATGAGGGTTCAATATCTCAAAAACAAAATGGTCCCAGGTTTCTCCTTTCTTTTCTAATTGGTGAATGATCATAAGCTTAATAAGACAATGGTGATACAAGCTGCTAGAAGGGTTAACTGTTCTTTTTTCTGACTTGGCTAGAGATCTTCTCCAAACTATTCAGGAAATAAAATGGGAAGTTTAGGGTCTGATTATTGACAAAATGAGCTAACAACCTGAAATGGAAAGCTTTAAAGACAGTGAACTTACCCTCACAGGTAATTAAGTGGATGATAACGGTAAGGAGATCTAAGTACTCCGAATTGATCCATTCTTTGTGAAAACCTTTGTTACTAGCAACGTGTTGAAAATCGGCCTTCAAGGAAAATTCATGGTCCTTCCGTGGAAGGAAAAGATGCTTATGCCATCGGGCACCTTCCCTCGGGAGCTTGGTAGATAATGCTATTGACTCTTGTGTCATAGAGAAAACAAGATGGCCAACCTTGGCCATCTTGCCATCAAAACCTTTGGTGAACATAAATGAAATCTCATGGTCATGGCCTTGGAGAAGGAGGAGAAATGGTTCCCAACCTGCTCACAAAAACACTTCACGGTAGGCTTTAAACTTAGAAATGCGAAGGATATCCTAGTAGCTACCAAGCTCATAACGTATTGGCATTGTTGATAGAGGACAGGGGAATACAAATGGATATAAGAGGTGCAAGGATTTGCAGAGGACGCAGCTCAGATGGAGAGAGAACAGATTGAGGAAAATTTCACGTGATTACTAGTTTAAACTAAGGTCCGTTTGATTGTTTGAATGACAGTGGACGAAGGCTTGACATGCTTGAGAAGATCACATCTGTCATTCGAAGATCTTAAGTTAAGTGCTAGTGTAGAGATGTGCGAATGCAGTGAATACATTTGGTTTAAAGACTATTCAACCATGTCCAAAGCCAAGGTTTGGACAAGTTGAATTTAATTCACGTAATGAAAATATATTACACGTGAGAGATCATGATTAGACTGATATGGTGCCAGATCATATAACATGATAAGTGAGACCAAATGGTGGTCATGTAATGATTCAAAATGATGCATAATCCATTCGTTAATGGAGGAGAGATGAATAAGAGAATGAAGTCATGTGTGAAATAGACATTTGATTGATCCCGGTCATGATTAGCCAATAAAACTTATCGAAAATATTCAATTTTGAACATCTTGGCATATTTAAGTATAACTATTATGGGCTATGGTTTCATCTAGCAGTCCATTAAGAACGTTGTTTATTTGCCCCATTCGGATCGACATCCAACCTGTTATCCAGTCCTTCGTATAGACTTTTGTTTATACAAGATCTTATTTTTGATGCAGACCAAAGCTGATTTTGCAGAGAATTTCTGAAGTTGTTACTGCACAAAAGATGCTGTAAACTTTGCTTTTCTGTATCTTTTAGTTGCGTTCCTCTTTTTGTTCTTTGATTAGATCAATTTCCTTCTTCTTTTGCATCAACCTAAAAACACATGTCATTGTATCAGAAATAAATCAATTTTTTAATAAAAATTCAGAGAGTAAGAATAGTTCTAATCTTCCCCCCAAACCAAAAATATGGCGTGTCCTCAAGCCATCAGACATAAAATGATTAAAATTAAAAATTTTCAATTGAAAATATTATAGATAGTTTAAAAAAAAAAAATATTGTGATAATTTTCATAAGGAAATGAAATATTAACTAACAACGTAGATTATTGAGATATGTACATTCATAAAAGAGAATACAACAGTGCTTAAAAGACCATATAAAGAATAGTAGTGTAAAAGATGCGAAAAATGCCATAGGAAAACTAGTCATCCATGACTCATTGTAAAAATCTCTTGTCATCCAAAGAATATAGATAAGGTTCACCATAAAAATTTGCGAGATCTACTATAATTATGGGTCCCATTTCTAGGATAGTCATATCCTATGTATTGTTTGAATTAGATGACAGGGTCCAAGTCCAACTTACAACCATTATCTAATGACAGTATACATAATCGACCTAAACATGTGTTTGTATACTCGGGTTTTTATGAGTTATGTGAATAGAAATGCATTAACCAAGCCTCCTTTACTCGATATTGACCCGCTTCCAGCAGGCCTGTTCAATACCCCGGCGGTTTATCTTGGTACCATGGAAGCATAGCCCCGCTGCCAGCGAGCCTGTTCAGTACCCCGATGGGTTTACTTGCATTTACCGAGCTTCCTTGTTTAATATTTTACTTAGCATGGACCTGCTGCTAGCGATCCAGTTCAGTACCCTGGTGGGTTTGCTTTGTATAATGATATATATATATAATTTTTTTGTAAGGAAGCCGGTTGGCACTAGAGTGTGCTAAGCCTGTTAAACACATAATTCAAAATTTAGCACAAACGTTATGAGTAACCTTATTTATAATGGCCTAAATTACAGATCATGTCAAAAGATAATAACCTAAAGTTGTTCTTTGACTTCACAAGCTATCTTCTTCATAAAAAAAATTCAGTAATGTTCCCCACAAAATAGAAAATATCACCCATTTTTAGGATACCTTTTAAAGGTGCTTTGGAGACAAGTTTTGATAATGAGTCAAGGATGAACTAGTAGTCCATAGGTGTAATATAGAGTTTTGTGGATATCATAATAATTGAAGTAGGTCTTTTATCAACTGTTCTAATGATAAATCAGAAGTGTACATGTCTGAATCAAGTACTATAAATAGAATCATAAAAGAAAGTGGTTATAAATGATATAAAAAATGCTTTATCTTTTCACTAAAAATTTCAATTTTAGCAGTAACCGAAAGAGAAGGAGAACTATAAGTATTTCTTTTTAGATCACTTCCCTTTTCACATAATATCACATGAGCTGATTACAAAGATAGGGTTCTTGTGATTAAGCTGCAAAACCACTTGTCAGATGATTCAAATTTTTATTCAAAACAAAACATATGTACAAAACAAGTCATGTAAAATTTTGAAAGGAAAAAGAGTCTTCCTGTTTTATTGACAATACTTTACAAACTGATCATAATAGATTTCCTGTAAAAAGAAGAATGTAATCAGTTGTTTTAAAGATGACTCATTATTATTGAAATTAAAAACATATTTACATATATACAAAAAGAAGATAACCCAAAATGATTCAAGGACTTGGAGGAGGAGGAATGACTTCCTCTTCTACCAGTTCCATTTCTTCCTGTTGCAAGGCATTCTACACAAAATCGTTTTTAGATATTGGTTGATGATAAAGTCTAAGTCTGTGTCCATTTACAACAAAATAAATTTGTGAATCATCAATTGTCTTAATTTTAACGGATCCATTATCAAAGGCGGTGACAATTTCATATGGACCTATCCAACGAGTAGTTAATTTACGTTTAAAATTTTTGTACCTTGAATAAAAAAGTAGCGCCCAGTCTCCAATTTTGAATTGTTTTTGTTTAATATATCTATCATTCCACTCTTTGCGTTGGTTTTGTATTAAAATTGTGCATTGAATAGGATCTTGCCTAATCTTGTCTAATTCATTTATCTATAGGATTCGTTGACTCTGTGCTTCTTCTAAATTCATCCCTAACTGTGTAGCCATACAAAATGTTTTGACTTGAAATTCGATGGGAAGAAGAACTTGTTTACCATAAACGAGTTCATAAGGTGTGTGACCAGTGGTGTTCCTCTGAGTTATTCTATAAGCCCACAGAGCTTCTGGAAGCATGTCCACCTAGTCTTTGTGGTGTAACTGTATAGTTTTAGTCAGGATAGATTCTAATACTTTGTAGGTGGATTCCACCTAACCATTGGCTTGTGGGTGATATGGTGAAGATTTACAATGTTTAATACCATATTTTTCAGTAAGCTCTTTCATTAATTTGGAGGTAAACTGAGATCCTTGATCGGTTACAATTTCCCTGGATACACCAAATCAGGTAAATATTTCTTCATAAATGAATTCCACCACAGATTTCTCTGTGGCTTGAAATAAAGCTTTGGATTCTACCCATTTGGTGACATAATCTGTATAGACTAGGATGTACTTCTTCTTGTGAGACATCAGGGAAATTGGTCCAACAAACTCTAGAGCCCATTTTTGAAATGGCTCAATCATAACTTGGGGTTGAGAAGGCATCTCATCGGATGGTGTAGGTCTACCCATTCTTTGGCAACTGCCACACCCCTTGACATATTTGGAAGCATATTTAAAGATGCTTGGCCAATAGTACCCAGAGTGCAATACTTTGTATGTTGTCCTTTTATCAGAAAAATGCCCACCACAGGGTCCACCATGACATGCATGTAGGATCTCTGCCATCTCGTCCTCTCGTATGCATCACCTAATAATAAGATCAGGACTAGTACGAAATAGATCATTATCTACCCAAGAATAATTAGAATTTTGAACTATGATCCTACATTTCTCAGGTGGGGAGAGATGGTTAGGTAGCTTTCCAGTTGCTAAATAATTGGCTATATATGCAAACCATGGGGTTCGAACATATACAATGAAAAAATTTTCATCTGGGAAGCTATCATCGACAGGGTTGGCATTATTGTCAATTTGAATTTGAGAGAGAAAATCAGCTACTACATTCTCTCTACTGGGACGATCAACAACGGTGATTTTGATTTCTTGTAACAAAAGCAGCCACTGAGTCACTCTGCCATTGGTGAAAGGTTTATTCATCAAAAACCTAATGGCAGAGTGGTCAGAGTGTATAAAAATTTCGTATCCTATGATATAATGACGAAACGTGTTGATGGAGTATACTACTGCTAGAAACTCTTTTTCAGTAACAGTGTACTTCGATTCTGCAGGAGTCAAATTTTTACTAGCAAAGTAAATGGCATGTGATGTCTTTCCCTCCTTTTGACCTAAAACTTCCCCTATGGCTATGTTAGAAGCATCAATGGATATATGGAAAGGAAGGGACCAATTTGGGCCCCTAAGAATTGGTTCCACTGATAGCTTGGCCTTCAAAGTTTCGAAGGCCTGTTGACACGGTTCAGTCCATTGAAATTCTGTGTCTTTCATGAGTAATTTGAACATAGGTGCGGCTATCTTAGTGAAATTTTCAATGAAACGTCTATAATAGCCGACATGGCCAAGAAAAATTCTTACTTGCTTCAGATTTTTCGGAGGAGGAAGATTAACAATTATTTCGATCTTGGCGGGATCCACCTTGATACCTTGAAGAGAGACATGATGTCCCAAGACTATGCCCTCGGTTAGTAGCATTTTACATTTTTCATGACTAAGAGCTAAGTTTGTTTCTTGGCACTGAATAAGAACTATTTCGAGGTTATCAAGGGCTTCCTGGAAGGTGTTACCATAAACTGTAAAATCATCCATATAAACTTCTACACAGTTGTGTATGAGGTCAGCAAAGATTCCTAGAACAACACACTGGAAAGTAGCAGGTGCATTACACAGGCCAAATGGTAACACTCGGTAGGCATACGTCCCCCAAGAGCAAGTGAAGGTTGTCTTGTCTTGATCCTCAGGTGCTATCAGTATATGATTGTATCCACTATACCCATCAAGGAATGAGAAATATTGTTTCCCTGATAAGGTGTCTAACACCTGATTAATGAAAGGAAAAGGGAAGTAGTCCTTAAGAGTGGCCTTGTTTAGTTCTTGAAAGTCAACACAGATACACCATTTCCCTGTGAATTTCTTTGGAACTACCACCAAAGGAGAAACTGTAATATCCCTTTTTCAAATTTTAATAAAATGCCATTTTTTCAACTTTTCCCCCAATTTCGACCTTTGACTAGTTTAACTGTTTTGACCTCCAAATCATCCCAAATGCTCCCAAATCTTCTGTATGAGTTTATTAATGGTATTTAGACTTGAATATCAGGTTGAGGGATGTTTTATGGACCTCCAAATACTGCTTCAAACTTGATTTGTATTCTGATCAACATCGGTAATTTTGACTAGTAATTTGTGCATCAAATCCCCCCCGGGTAACACTGAAAATGGCCTTCCAAATGCCTCCAAACTCCCACAAATTTATGAACAGAGGTATATAATTTGTTAAGTATGTTATTGAGGTCTCATATGCACCATTAATTGATTTTTACTACTGTTATAACTCTCTCACATTCAACAGCAAAAACTCCCAATTCGACCCTTGGGGAAATGGCACTATTTCATCTCCCAATACAACTAAATTGAGTAAAAATGCTTCAAATGCTCAAGTACAGTACATGAAAATTGTAGAAGACATCCATGGCATTATATTGATCACAAATATATCAGAGAATCATCCATACATTCGAAATAATCAACATTATAGTGTCATACATCAATGCATTGGGGAAATGGACATTGTTTGCTCATTAATCAATAGTTTTGCATACAACCAGTGGGTATTTCGACCTGAGACTTTCTGAATATGAATAACAGAGGATATAAAGCTATTAAAATAATAAATATATAATGAGAAGCTCTCTCAAGAAGCACAAGTGCTCACCAAAAACGCCCTCCCTCAAGGAGCATGAATATGCCTTCAAAACTGGAAACGGTGGAGAGAAAGTGCTGCACTAAACCAAACCATGAAACTTCCTGTAGCTGCTACCTGCAAATACAAAATCCATTGAAGCACCATGAAAGACCTGAGTGGCCTCTCCAAACACCAACTTGGATGGGAATCTTTCACCCTCGAAATTGGCTAAGGCAAGAAACTAGTCATCCACTAGCTCTCTCTTCACAAATGCAATTTTTCTCAAATCATCAAAAGCCATTCTCATACTTCATTTCTACATTTTATAACCAACATTAGCCTTCTAAGGGTCTAAATCCTCTCAATAGATTCAATAGATTTCCATTTAGGAATTATTCCACATTTGCCACTTGTCTCCTAGTTCCAACCTTCCATTTTCTCCCAAATTCGATTTTGAGTCTCTTTGGCTTCTCCAACTCCCAAATTCGACTTCCTTGAGCCTATTTTTGGGGCTGACATGTCATAGTGGTCAGATGTTAGAGGTCAGGTCTGCAATTTTTCATAGTTGTCATAGATGCTCCATCATTGGTGTCATAGGGGCTAGGGAATCTAGCCCAAGTGTCCACAAACTTCCACTTTGACTCTTTATCTTCCATGGAGGTTACCAATCCTTCCCAATTCGACCTAATATGCTCAATGACATGTGTTATGACTTACCAACTCACCCAAGAGTGTTCACATTCCCATTAATTCGAATTTGCAAAAGAGAGATACCATGTATTATGAAAAATCAAGCTAGTGTGGGTCCCACATCCTCCATATGTCTCCAAAACCATTTGTCACCTATGATTTCTCTTGAATTTCTTTATTCACTATATTTATTAAATACTTGAACCCTTCTAATGTCTAAACATCATTTATTTGCTTCCTTATTACCATTCCACATGTGCCCATCCAACCTAGGAAACTAGTAGGATTGATGGGATTGTCTTACTATGAAATTATTGGAATGGGGACATTACAGAAACCCATTTACTGTTGGACATTGGGTAAATGAATCCAGCATTAAGGAGTTTTTGTAATTCATCCTTTACTATGTCCTTTATTGCTGGGTTCATTCTTCTCTGGGGTTTCCTAACAGGAGGTATGTTCGAGTCTATGTAAATGTGATGGATACAGGTGTCTGGGTGTATACCTTTCATATCGGTATACTCCCATGCAGATGCTCCAGTTTGAATCTTGAGAACTTTTAGTAATTGTTTTTGTTGACTCTCATCTAAACCTGCATTTATATGTAGAAATTTGTCGATACTAACCTCACACAGAATGGTATAGGATCCTAGGTGTTCTTCGATTGCAAAGACACAGGGCATACTTGTAAATGTTGAGAGGCTCATGTTTTCTTGGAATTCGTCTCCAAAGATTTGGTCAAATTGGGAAAAAGATTGAGGAAAATATACACATGTTGTGGAAGAGATAAATTGGTTCAACACGTTCTCGGTATTTTGCTCTTGAAGTTCCCGAGAAAGATCACTGACAAGGGAAAGTTCTTCCAAGTTCTCATCTCCAAAAGGACAATCTAACCAAAACAAGTTTTCAGCTATTGGCTGAGATGGTGGGTATAAAGCTAGTTTTCTTGTAGATAACCCATCAGAAATAATCATCTCTCCATCCCTACATCCTATGAATGCATTGGCAGTAGCCAACCAGGGTCTTCCCAAAATAATGGGGTGACCTTTCGAAGGGTCTTTTGATTCAATGACCATGAAGTCCACGGGATATTTTGATGAGGCTACTGAGACCGTGATGTCATCTAAGATCCCAGTAAGTTGCACCATAGTACAATCTACTAATTCTAGCATTGTTGGGGTAGGGCAAAGGAATGGTCCTAAATTGAGAGTTTCTAAAACTGTGGTAGTCACCAAATTGTTAGCAACTCCTAGATCAATAAGTGTGTTCCATATGGCAATGTTATTGATGATAACAGTCACCACAGGGTTTACAGGGTTTGAATACTTTGGAATTTTAGGTTGGTTTGCTATGCAATCTGAAATATCTCCTACTACATGGATCGTCGGAGGGTCTTTTTGTTTCCTCCCTGGTCTCTTAATACATAGTTCCTTTATTACCTTACTATATATTGGAATATCCTTAATAGCTTGTAACAAGGGGATCTTAATGCAAATATTTTTCAATCCGTTAATGATATTGTACTCTGGATAAGTTATAGGTTTTTCTATTACTAGACACTCCAGGTATGGAGGTGACTTTTCCCCTGGAATTACTTCTTTGTGTGGATGGTTGTGTGTTGAAGATTTAGAAATAACCACGTCTACAAGAATGACATCATTCAAAACTTCATTAGGCATGTATTCTTCATTCTCTTCTTGAATAACAACTGATGACTTGGACTTATCTTGCACAACTCTTCCAGACCGAAGTTGTATCTCATGTATTGGCGTGGTCTAAATGACATATGATGGAAGACGTAACAACCCAATGCTATTAAGAGCTTGGGTTGGTTTGTTGTTAGGATTCTGTATCAGTTGTGCAGGTACGATTGAGGGTCTTGGAGGATTCATGTTCTGGAAATGGTGAGGCTGATTTGGGATAGGGGTAACAAAGGAGGTACAAATCCAAGTGGAAGTTGCTGAATATTAGGTGGGTAAGGATAGTTAGGCATGGAAGGAGGTGTTTGAGCATAAGCTTTCCCTCTCCATCCATGTTGCCATTGCTGCTGTTAAGCATTCTGAGGAGGGTACTGTGGTGGCCAATTTTTCCAACTTGAAGTATTCCATTGTTGAGGAGGTTGATAAGGATAATAATAGGGTGGAATTTGTGATGAATCTTGATACGATGGTTGATCTCTAGGTTTCCAAGGCCTCCTAGTTATTTCACCAAAATTTCCACTCTTGTACACAGCTTGTAATCCAGGAAACGATGGACAATCATTGGTTGGATGTTCCTCTGTACATAGGTGACAGACTGAAACATTATTTAATGGACATTCTCATTGGGGATGTTTAGTTCTACATCTAGGACAAAAAACATTCATTGCTACATGGTCTTCATCTTGTCTCTTTTTAGCTTGTAGTGCATCTAATTGAGAACCCATGGCCCCTAAAATATCTGTTTTGAAATTTTTCAATAGGTTTCCCAATTCTACCCTTGTAACTCCACCAGGACCTGATGTGTTTCCTTTGGGATTCCTAGCATAAGACTCTCAATAGTGTTTTCCACCTTTCCCTCTACTCCTAGAGTAATTCCTACATAGTTCACAAATCTCTGCAAAAGATTTGTGAGAAATGTCTCTTGCTGCCATGAGATTAAGGTTATCTAAGAATTCTTCTGAGATTCCTTTGAGGAAGAGTGTTCTTACTGCATCTTCTTGAAGATCACTATACTTAGATTTTTGTAACACATAGTTAAATCTATCAAGATAGTCTTCTAAGCTCTCGTCTTCAAGTTGTTGAATTTTAAAACTATCATTGCGAGAGTCCTTAGGTCTACAGTAATCATGATATTTTCGAAGAAATGCATTCTTCATGTCTTCCCAAGTTCTAATACTAGATTCTCCTAATCCCATGAACCATCGAAGAGAAGAATCTTTTAATGTGCCAGGAAAGAGTTTTAATTTTTGGCCATCTTGTAGGTAATTATAACTCCTACAGAAAATGTCAAACTCAAACAAGAATGTATCCGCATACTCCCTACTCTTCCCATAGAAGGTTGGTAGTGAGGAGGGAGGGATGTTTTTCATAGTAACATCTTGTGCAGTGTCTAAGATAGGGAACCTGAAGATACCTTCAGTTCTAACTTCTCCATCTTCTTCATCTTGTCGGACACGATCTTCATTTTCGTCCCCCATGAAGATTCTATTGCCAAAGAGAGAAAATCTAGGTTGCTCCTTTCTTGGTGAATATGGGATGTCCCAACGTTCTATTTCAGGAAGGGTATTCTACTTTTTAGGAGGAAAATTATCAGCTACGTGGGAATCCATATTTGGAGGTCCTACTGCTGTTGTATCAATCTATGAGACAACTATGTTCACAGAGCTCTCAAAAAGAACATCTACTTGTGCAGGATCGACAAAATCTACCAAGTTTGGACCAAATACTATTGAAAACGTAGTATCTTTGGGTTTTTGGACTAACAGAGAGTTGAGAGGTTCTGAAGTTTTATCCTTTTGAGTTTCCTCTTGTCTAAGTTTAGTATCAATATGAGCTTGAGGTTTTTCTAGTGGAATTTCTTTATAAACAGACTATTCTGATGTCTCTATGTTTTCCCCTAATTGATCTCCAGAAAGGATTTCCTTTGCTTTCCAAGTAGGACTATCCCCTTTAGGTATCTTTTGATACCTTTCTATTAAGTTAGTAGTTGGGGTGGTAGGCCCCTCGTATAGGCTAGTAGGAATTTTAGTGGGAATTTTAGTAAGGGAATTAGTTTTAATAAATCTACCTTGTGAATCTCTAGACCTATTCATGAAAACAAGAATATAACTTAAAATAAATTCTAACTGCATAACTGCTATTGCTGGGTTTTGGGGATGCCTGTTATAATAGATGCACAGGTTCTTACCTCTCGTCTTATCGCTCACCCACTACCAATCTATTTTCAAAAGAATAAAATTAAAAATGAATTTCACTTATCTATGACTGAATTCTACCTATCTTCTACAACTGAATTCTACTTATCTTCTACAACTCCCTGGCAACGGTGCCAAAATGTTGGGTGTGTGAGCTATCTCAAAGAAAACACCTAATATTTAATTATCGACCCAGGTTGGTAATCTTAGAGTTGAGGAAAAGTATATGCTAAGGTAGAATGGAACCTAAGTTTTTCCGGCTTGTTAGACCTTAAAAAGATTTAATAAGGAAAAGATCGAAAGATCTTTCAAACTGAAAAACCGAGTCAAACTTCAGAAAAATAGTAAAAGGAACTAAATGAAATTTAGTAAAAAAAATGAATTAGAATAGTATCAATTCATACTACTCTATCTTATAATTAAAATAAATAGAAACTGATTGAAAAGCAAACTGCTGACTATGAAAATGGAAACTATAAAATTTAAGATTTTAGTTAAAAATTAGGAAACAACTGTAAATAGATTAAAGACTATTAAATAACTTCAACAATTAATTCAAGAGAAACATCTATTCCCATGTAACAGGAACTAGAGTGAGAGTATCATAATGGATTTCAAATGAAATAGCAAAATAGAACGGAAGTAAATCTAATCTAACTTCAACAAAAAGATGTAAACTACAAAAAGACAAGTTACAATTAACTTTAAACATTCTGATCTATCTACTATCCATGAGCAAAAAAATAATATAAAACTAATGAAAACTAGAAGCAAGTAGAAAACTTGATAAATATATTAATTTCTGAACTTGATTTGGAAGTAAGTAGAAAACTTGATAAAGATATTAATTTAGAAGCAAGTAGAAAACTTGATAAAGATATTAATTTCTGAATCCAAATCCTATTCCATAAACATCTTCATTATTTATTAAGATAAGAAATTGATCCTAATCTAAATGAAGGAAACTATCAAAACTAGAATGCTTGAAAAATGAAATTATTAACTCTATTCTAACTACGTCTTAAGAGCATGAAATAAATTAGACTAGGAATAATATTGATAAATTCTGAAACAACAACATGTTAGCAAGATAAAATATTAAAGACATAATTGGAAAGACAGTTAAAGCAAACTAAGAATAATAACAAGACTTGAATTAAAACTTGAGGAAAATGTAAAGCAAAGGCCTAATTATGGTTGAGAAGACTAATTAAGAGCAGGAAAGATTACAATAAAGCAAACTAAGAAATTAACGCCATTCAGAGTAGATTTAATGATAAAAATGTTAAAATTTAATATGCTAAGACAGAAAATAGCAGCATTACATTCCATTTTACAATAATAGCATATATAGGATCACTGAAGAAACAACAAGCATATCATAAACACAAGAGACAGAGATTTATCCTGGGAAACCCTCATGGGGTAGAAAACCCAGCAAAGCTTCCTCAATATAGATGACCAGCAATATACAAAGATGAAACCCTGAGACATGATCTCCTCCTCCACAATAGCAGACCTCTCCTCCACAAGTGCGCTATCCTCAAGTGAGTGTGTGTATCAAATGAGGAACATACCTCCTCTATTTATACACTACACTGACATGTATTTTACACAAGTACATGTAGGATCGTATTTAACCATTAGGTTAAATACCCTATTATAACTGACTGGGCCGACCCCCACATGGTGGGTCTAATAACCCTAGTTACCACAACCAATTTAGAGGAATAAACATCTCCAGATTCATAGTATAATCACATCGGAGGTATGGAACATCTCCGGAATAAATAATATACAAATATAATATTCTTAGAAGTTACAATATTCAACACTCCCCCTTAACGAGAAGGATATTATAACAACATCTGTAGGAGCAACGATTCATACATCATACATGATACATCTATAAATCATTGGAAGCTTTCTTAACATCATCAGTAACTCAACCAGTTACTGGAACATCAACATCTTCAGTACTGAGTCTTTATCTTCTGCAGCACTCGAACAACTATAGCAACATCAACGTCTGGATCCTCACGATCATCAACATCGTCATCTAGACCATCACGATCAGCATCATCGTCATCATACGATCATCAGCATCGTCATCTCACGATCATCAGCATCGTCATCACACGATCAGCAGCATCGTCATCACACGATCAGCAGCATCGTCATCACACGATCAGTAGCATCGTCATCACACGATCAACAGCATCGTCATCACACGATCAGCAGCATCGTCATCACTATATACATGATCCTTCCTTTTGGAATTACTGGATCAATCTCATCACAATCATATTTAAGACTATCCTTCCTTTCGGAATTACGGGATTTACTGTCTAAGGATGATTAGTCCAACCACAATCATATTTAAGACTATCCTTCCTTTCGGAATTACTGGATTTACTGTCTAAGGATGATTAATCCAACCACAATCGCATTTAAGACTATCCTTTTTTTCAGAATTACTGGATTTACTGTCTAAGGATGATTAGTCCAACCACAATCATATTTAAGACTATCCTTCCTTTCGGAATTACTGGATTTACTGTCTAAGGATGATTAATCCAACCACAATCACATTTAAGACTATCCTTCCTGGATTTACTGTCTAAGGATGATTAATCCAATCACAATCACATTTAAGACTACCCTTCCTGGATTTACTATCTAAGGATGATTAATCCAATCACAATCATATTTAAGACTATGCTTTCTGGATTTACTATCTAAGGATGATTAATCCAATCACGTGCATTTTGAACCAAGGTCCAGGGACGATGCAGTCCTATCCTCTATTCTCGAAGACACCTGTCTATGGCTCACTTTAGAACTTGAGTTCAAGGATGATCCAATCCTCTCAAGTCCACCAAGGACTTCATTCTCGGAGACCTCACGTCTACGGCTCTCTTTAGGACTGAAAGTCCAGGGATGATCCAATCCCCTCAAGTCCACCAAGGACTTCATTCTCGGAGACCTCACGTCTACGGCTCTCTTTAGGACTGAAAGTCCAGGGATGATCCAATCCCCTCAAGTCCACCAAGGACTTCATTCTTGGAGACCTCACGTCTACGGCTCTCTTTAGGACTAAAAGTCCAGGGATGATCCAATCCCCTCAACTGTCCACTAAGGACTTCATTCTCGGAGACCTCACATCTACGACTCTCTTTAGGACTGAAAGTCCAGGGATGATCCAATCCCCTCAAGTCCACCAAGGAATTCATTCTCGGAGACCTCACGTCTATGGCTCTCTTTAGGACTGAAATTCTAGGGATGATCCAATCCCCTCAAGTCCACCAAGGACTTCATTCTCGGAGACCTCACGTCTACGGCTCTCTTTAGGACTGAAAGTCCAGGGATGATCCAATCCCCTCCACTGTCCACTAAGGACTTCATTTTCGGAGACCTCATGTCTACGGCTCTCTTTAGGACTGAAAGTCCAGGGATGATCCAATCCCCTCAACTGTCTTCTCATCTATACAGGTACAAATATCCAAGAGCATGTATCACATCAAAACATGTATACATCACTAATCAAAACATGTATACATCACACCAAAACATGTATACATCTAGCATGTATAATCAAAACATGTATACATCTAGCATGTATTCTCACTAATACATCTAACATCAAAAGCATGTATAAGTAAAACTAAGTATTCTAAGTATAAGAGTCCTAGATCTAAATATTTCTAAGTATCTAGGTGTAGAGAACAGGTTACCTCATCATCGACCTTGTTGTTCGATGAGACAATCTCATCATCAGTGACTATACTACTCCCCTTTCGAGGAGGGTCCTTGTGAACTACACCAAGCTTGTCTCGGAAGTATTCAAATTTCACTCGAGACAGAGGTTTGGTTGGTAAATTCTTCACTTGAGGTAGAGGTTTGGTTAGTACAAATTCAAACTTTATAGTTCCTTTCTGCGTCATATCTTGTTAGTTCCCTATGTTCTTTGACTTATCATGGAACACTAGATTCTATGTCATCTTGATACAACTCTATTTATCACATAGGATCACAGTTGGTTCTATCTCTAAGTCAAACAATCCTGAAGCCAAACTTCTTCACAGCTAGCAGAGCAAGCAGCCATATATTATGCTTGTGCTGAGAGCCACACTAGACTGCTTCCAACTAAACCACGAGATCATGGCTAATCCCATACAATAACATCCTCTCGATGTGTTCTTCCTGTCTGATACACTTTCTTCCCAATCAATCATTTGAGTAGCCATCTAAAGTCATGATCTCCAAGATAGCATAGATCAAAGTCTATCGTATCCTTTAGGTGCCTCATCACATGCTTTGCAACTATCAGGTGAACACATCTAGTTTCCACTAGATATTGACTCAAGGTGTTCACAACAAAGCATATATCTAACCTAGTATATGTTAGATACATCAATCACCCAATAATTTGACTGTGCAAAGTTATATCCACTAACTCTGATGAGTCATCCCCTAACAGATTCAAGTTGGAATCCATAAGAGTGGCCATTCCAACACCTCAAGTCCTTTTAATATTTCTCATCATACTTTCCCTGGTTGAGAAAGATTCCTTCTAAGCCTTGCCATACTTCCAGACTTAGGAAGTAATGCATCAATCTGAGATCTTTCATTTTTCATTTCTGCAGCCATCTTCTTCTTTCTTTTCATGATCTGTTTCTCATTCCCTATAAGAAAGATATCATAATAATAGTATGATCCATAGCCTTAAGGTAAAGGTTAGGAACAACTTTACTTTTGGTAAAGACCAAGCTTATCAAGAAACTGTTAATTCTCCCTTTGTGACTGAACATCATTCACACTCTGCATTGAATGATTTTCTGCATATCTATCTGTGCCATCTCTCGATAGATGGGTCTACTGATATGAGCCTCAATATTATTTGAACTCTATGGTGAGTTCTTTCTTGCATCCATGTCATCTGTGTATAAAAACCATATTCAACCTTGTAGCAAAGGTTGAGATCCACATCACCCGTGGTGATCATTAAGCTCATCAATTGATTATCGATCCTGGGTACCCATACAGAACCTGAATCACACTTCTTCTTTAATTACACCATTAAGAGAATGGTTTTATCTATCCACTTGGAACAAACATCTCATCATGATTCTCTTTCTCTTTTCTAAGAGAATCTTCTAGCCACAAGCCTTCTATAGTGTGTTTGATTTGTAAATCCTTTTGTTGAACATCCATCGCTTGTTCATCATTCATCATGATTTTTCCTACAAATCAAAATTAGGTACATGATTAGTAATACTTTATAACCATCAAATCATATTGACATGATAACCTATTATGCATACAGATATCATTTTCATAGTTATGCGACTATCTTGACCAATACTTTGGCACAACACTTTCCCATATCCTGTATGCATACAGTGGCTATCTAGATGCCTTCCATCTCTACCAGAACATACTATCGAGAGTGTGCATAGCTCTCAGCATGTCAGCAAAGAGGTTTCATTCTAGACAAGCAACAATGGAATGTTTGTCCAACTTACCAATCATATGCATATTAGTAGTATACTGTTCAATGCTCTATGAATGTTTACACTCAGCATCATATATTCTAGGAATACAAATATGCATACAACCTATTACAGGAAATATCATTTACTATTTCAAATAACAACTCAAATACTTATCTTTTATGTTTGTGTGGTTGCCTCCCGCTTGATCTTCTGTATGTCTTTTGAACTTCTATTCATTCTGTACCACTGTGCATGTTCAAGTGTCATCCTCATGATCTCATACACAAACATACACCCATTAGTATGTTCTAAATGTTATCAAAACATTATAGTTCTAAATAATCTTGAAAATGTATAGTCATGATTATAGTTAATAAACATTAGTATTCAAGATTTCAGGGAAGTCTTCTTTTACTCATGCAAATCATCAATCAAGATAAAAGACATAATATGCATAATCCCTTGATTACTAACTTTATGAATAAGCATAACCAATCATACCAAGTATACTTACATAAGGGATCCTAACACAAGGTAAGATTCATGGGAAACATACTTGGATTAGTATACCTACTTAGTTATGTACAACATACCTAAACAATCTCTTCAATGATTTAGAGATCCTGAGCTAGAACCTGCATGTCTCATAAGTTAAGCATAATATAACAAATTCATACATACCTCGTAAGTAGAACAAATATTATGGATGAGTCTTTGTCTTCATGTTTTCATGGTCATGGAACCTGATTTGTCTTTTGTGATGTACCTGTATCTTGTTAGCAGACAACATCAACCTCACACAACATCATAATGCATTAGTACAATCATATAGCCCTAATCAATGAATGTCTTTGATCATTCACATGCATTCATACTGTTACTAGGGTGATAAGACAATTCTAACATTAATCAAGATTGTACCAATAAATAATATGAAGACAAACACATCATTAGATTTCAAGACATACCTGAGCCTCCTTAAGTCATACCTGTCGAGACTTCTTGTAGTCTTCTTATGTAAGGCCTTAGCCTCCACTCCCCCTGAAACTTGATCTGGAGCTTGATTAGGGTTTTCTAGAGAAACCCTAAAAATTCAATCTTTGACTTTCACACTTCTGAATGGATGAAAGAATATGTCTTGCTGAGCTGATCAAACTAGCATACTTCAATTTTGGAATTTCCAAAATTTGACCCCTCAAAATTGCCTTTGAAACTTCTGGATCTTTTGGACAGGATCCCGAACTAGGGTTTGATGAATCCCACCCTTCTGCCCAAACAAAAGGTTCGATCCAAGGCTCTAAACTCTTATTTTTCTTAGGAGCTTCCAGCCGTGGTTACAGACTTCAAAAATTCCAACTTTTGCTGAAGCCCTAATTTTCCATCTTTCCGATCAAAATCCCGAACTGGGGTTTGATCAAGTCCGGTCTTCCACCCAACCAAAAAATTCGATCTGTGTCTCTAAATTTTGATTTTCCTGAGTAGCATTCAGCCGTGGACTCTGATTCCAAAAATTCTAACTTTCTCCGAAACCCTAAATTCCGGAAGCCATGAATAAAGGTGCTCCAAAAATAATTCTGTTTTGACAGAAATATGCACCTGATTGTTTCTGCTATAAATCTGAAATTTTTGCTCCACAGGGTCTGAAACCCTTTTTTTGCAGTAGCCTGACCATTCATCTTTCCATCCTGACAGGTCTGACCTCAATTGAGTTTTCTGAGAGAAAGTTATGCCAAGTGTCGCAACGTGACCTTTTTATGGGATAAAACAGGAGAGCGAACTTGTACGGCATGCCACGTGTCACTGTTCGAACTTCGGCCTCTGAAAATTTTTCCTGAGATATCTCGACCTGTTATCTTTCCATCCTGATAGGTCTGACCTCAATTGGACTCTCTGAGAGAGAGTTATGCCAAGTGTCGCAACGTGACCTGTTTATGGGATAAAACAAGAGAGCGCACTTGTACGGCGTCCCACGTGTCACTGGTTCACCTTCGGCCTTTGAAAAAGTTTCCTGAGATAGTACAGTCCGTGTACTACCTATCACGTTTTACTAAATTTCATTTGGAGCTTCCTATCCCAATTTATGACCTTTTTTCCAAGGTCACCTGATTTTGACTGAGATCTGGAAGAGGCAGAAACCCTAACTTGTACTGATCATAACTCACAAAGTACAATGAATCTAAGGGTGCCCTTTGGACACAAGGTACCTGGGTATGTTATCTTCTCCCTGTAAACGTTTCATATCCTTAACCTTCACCAAAATGGATTTATGGAAAAAGTTCCACGATGACTGGTTTTTGCTATGAAAAACCCTAACCTTCAAATTGTCATAAGTAAAGCAAGTGTCGTAAGTGCCATACCTTGCCTTCCTTCAGGTTAGCTCTGATACCATGATAAAATTTAATATGATAAGACAGAAAATAGCAGCATTACATTCCATTTTACAATAATAGCATATATAGGATCACTGAAGAAACAACAAGCATAGCATAAACACAAGAGACAGAGATTTATCCTAGGAAACCCTCATGGGGTAGAAAACCCAGCAAAGCTTCCTCAATATAGATGACCAGCAATATACAAAGATGAAACCCTGAGACATGATCGCCTCCTCCACAATAGCAGACCTCTCCTCCACAAGTGCGCTATCCTCAAGTAAGTGTGTGTATCAAATGAGGAACATACCTCCTCTATTTATACACTACACTGACATGTATTTTACACAAGTACATGTAGGCTCGTATTTAACCATTAGGTTAAATACCCTATTATAACTGACTGGGCCAACCCCCACATGGTGGGTCTAATAACCCTAGTTACCACAACCAATTCGGAGGAATAAACATCTCCAGATTCATAGTATAATCACATCGGAGGTATGGAACATCTCCGGAATAAATAATATACAAATATAATATTCTTAGAAGTTACAATATTCAACAAAAAAATAATGACAAAATGGACACCAACACTGCTGAGGGTGTATGGAAGAAGAAATGGTGGTGCCTGACCATAGATTTCTTCATATGGACTCATTTTAGGTGAAGTATTGTACCACCATTCATCGAGAGGGATCCACTTTGCCCACTGAGGTTGTTGTTTGGAGGTGAAGCAACGAAGATAAGTTTCCAAACATTTATTGGTAATTTTGGTTGAACCATCTGTTTGTGGGTGAGACCTTGAACTCATGTGGTGAAATAGTTATGTCCAAAAATGACTAGTGAAAGTTTCATCGCGAGCTGAGACAATGGAAGAAGGGATTTCGTGAGGACGGAAGAACTGGTCTAGGGCACAAAATTGACTATAATTGTAGAGGCGAGAAACCACAACCAAAATCACTGTCTTCCCTCCATATTGAGGGATCCCTTCAATGAATTCCATAGAAGGGTTGTTGGCCAACCATTGGATGAGTTGAGATAATGAGGATTCATTGACATAACCCTGTTGAATAGATTGCAACCAATTTGGAACATGAGTAGAAATAGGTGAAAGAGAAACTTGTTCATCAAATGTGCGAGAAAGAGCATCTTTCCCCATATTGTCCTTCCCCTTCATGTAAGTGATCTCATAGGCATAATCCATGAGTTGGCTAACCCATTTCAGTTATACTAGGGAGGAGACCCGTTGTTCCAGGGCATATGTCAGGCTTTGGTGAGCAGTCTTGATGCATAAATAATTCTCTAATAGGTATGGTTTCCACTTTTGTATTGCATGCAAAATAGCCATAATTTCCTTCTCAGATGTAGAGGCGGCTAATTTCTTACCTGAAAGGTCTCTTGAAGGAGAGAATCCCACTGGTTTAGCAAATACACCTGCATATCTATCCAAAATGTGTTGTAGAGACAAAGGAGTAGTGGAGACCATTGATGGGTGCATCTAAATGGAATGTAGTTGAGCGATGACACCATGTGAATTATTCTTAAGGAGATTTTCCAAGCGATGTGAACTGATGATGTAGAGAGACCCTAGTTGTAAGCTCATAAATGTGTGTTTTTTCCCATTGACTAAAGAATGCATCCAAAGTTCAGCAAAATCCCATAAGATGGGGCCAAGTGTGCGTAACCATTGAGCTCCCAAAACCACATCACATCCGCCTAAGGCTAAGGAAAACATGTTAGAACGCAGGTTATAATATTCCATAGAGATACGCACATTGCGACACTTCCCCTTGCAAGGTAAGGTTCCCCCATAATCATGACTTCAAAGTTGGAGCAAGGATGGACACAACAATCATCCTGTTTGGCGATCCAAGGGTCAATCATGTTATGAGTGCTACCCGAATCAATGAGTATTGTAAGAGGGATCTTCTTGAAGTAACCCCTGACCCAAATTGTTTGTGGGATGGCGAATCTGGCTAAAGCATGGAGATATATATTTGGGTGGTCGTCTTGAGACGGGGGGTCAGCATACGACTGTTGAATGTCGACCTGATCATCGATTATATCTGGAGTTTCTTCACTAATTTCAGAGGAAGGCGGAGAATCCACATCCAAGATATAGATATTTTGCTCAACACATCTATGTCCCCAAGTGAATTTCTAATCACAATTATAACAAATCCATTTTTCTCTATGTGCTCACATCTCTGCTTCAGACAAATGATTGATAGGAGTTGGTCGAGGAGCTGGCGTGATGGGAGTTCGTTGGGAAACCATATTTCTAAATGGAACAAAAATGGAGTTGGAGCGTTGTTGGGCTGTGATCTTGTCCTCTACCAACTTAGCCAACCCTAGGACTTCCATGATTGTGTTGGGACATAAAATTTTAACGTTTGAGCGGATTTCATCATTGAGACCAATGATAAAACAAATCCTATAGAATTAATCATACAATCCTTCTATGTGATTGTCCAGTTTCTCAAATTACGTCTGATACTCTCTCATAGTGCCAATTTGGCAAAGGTTAGTGAGTGCTCCTATGAAGTAATCAAAAGCACTAGGACCAAATCGTTGTGAAAGGAGTTGGCAAAAATCTGTCCAGTTTGGCTCGTCATGAGGTTTGATGTACCAACGGTACCATTGAAGGGATTCCTGTTCAAAATGAAATGATGCAAAATGGAAGTTTGTGGACATCAAAAGTATTATGTAGACTGAAATATTGTTCTGCCCAGTATATCCATCCACTAGAATTAGTACCATTGAATCGAGGAAAATCAAGCTTCGACCCAGGAAAATTGCTGGAAGAAGATAACCCAGTGGATGCAAAAGATTCTGGCTGTCGCTTATTGTTCATGGCTGAATGCTGAAGATGGAGGCTGAGAAATTTTTCATCCATATCTTGGAGTTTGGTTTTGAGGGTTGCAAGTTCTTCATCCATGATTTGTGCTCCTGCGCGGGTGACAACCATAACCATGAGTTTTTTTTTGTGAATGGGTATAAAAAAAAAAGCTTCTTTAATAAAGGAAAATTTGGATTTGGGAAAAACTCTGATGGATAATTGGGGTTTGACTAGCTTTTGGACCATTTTTGATGGACAGGGAAGCAGAAAATGGGGATTTCAGAAGCAGGGTGAAAGAATGAGAAAATTTGTCAGAGAGGGACAAAGAAGCAGAAATAAGAAATGAAAAATATGGAAAAATTTGAAGGCGATTGGGTGAAAATCGAAGAAGTTATGGCAAACCCTAAAAAAGACAAATGTTGGATTTCGGGCTTTGGGAAGTGAAATTTGGGATAGGGTCCTCAGGAATGAAATAGGAAGAATGAGATTGCAGAGGTGTCAGAATCGATAAAAAGTAGCTGGATCTGAAATGGCTTTCGGAATGGATCTGAAACTGCTCGGAATTGATTTGCAACAGCTCTAGACAAATGTAATCGGTGATTTATCAGCTGGCAATTGTAATATCCCCATTTTGACCCCATTACATTCAAATGTAAATGATGTAATATTGTTATAAGATCATGATCAGGAGCTCAAAACCATGGCCCCGCCATCGATTTATTGATGCATATGGTTTACGTACTAGCCAGGCACAATGGAATTGCGAATATCATGTAAATATGCATTTTTAATAAAAATACCCACAACTAGCTATGCAATGCAATAAGAGATGGGGGCATGGTTTTACAAGGAATTGGGAGGGAAAACATTCAAACTCTTGAGCCATCCAAGTCAAGTCAAGTGTCAATGAGAGAACCCATCAAACCCTCAACTACCCATGTTGAATTTTGTATCCAATCATTGATTTCTCCAAAGAGTTGGTTGAGGTAGTTAATGCCTTGGGGAATGGAAGGTATGGCTGTCCAAATTAGGGTATGGGCAAGCCAACCTGCATGGAAATCGTGTTTTTCTTCTTGGGAAACGAAAAAGCCATGAATTGCTCCCCAAGCCATTATCCATCAAGCAGTTTCTCTCCCTCATGAGTTGGGAGCTACCTGGGCATTTTCCAGCCATGTTTTGCTATGTTTTCCTTCATTCTCAACTAGGAGAAGGGCGTTTTTGTGTTGTATACCAGTGGGAAAGAAGAGGAAATGAATTGGGGTTCCATAGAAACCATTTTTGCTGTTAAAATTCTTAGATAGTTGGGGAGAAATTGCTTTCTTCCTTGTGAATGTTTTTCCCCATCTCACAATTCATTTTTGGATGGAAACGATTTGGGGGAAACCCATGGCCATCCTGTTGGTAATCCATTGTTTTGGCTTGAGATTGAGTGCAAGCACCCAGGGTTCAAATGTAGCCTGATAAACCCAGCTGTGGACTGGCTTGGCTCAGATGAGATGATTAATTGGGCTGTGCATGAGCTTGAATGTCCCCTTTTCCTTGTAAGAATCATGCCCATCTCGGGGGTGGTAGTTGTGTTGAGAGATTGATGAACACAACTGGCCTATGGTTGGGTGGAACGCTGCCGTGACATAGCTAGTTGTCCGGGACAATTGTACAATGAAGATAAGTGTTTCTCTATATATGTGATATAACTCTACAATGTTTAAATTGATGACTATTTTGATATGCTGTATGCATATGATATGTGTGTGGATGGGTTTCAATTCCACTTTGCATGTTGCTTAATTTGCATCTGCACACTTTTGTATTTATGTGTATGAATCTAATAAATTGGCTGAGTTTAATGAAAAGCCCCATAGATTGCTAGCATGTTCCCTTCCTCGAATTGGGTCCATGGGAGGGTACGTTACATTTGGTATCAGAGAAAAGGTTGCAACATTTGGGTCTTCATGGGCTACCTATCGCAGTTGCAGAGGTAAGTATTCCTCCTGCTCGACACTAATCATTAAGAAAATTTCAAATTTTGAAAAAAAAAATTCTAAGAGTTTCTGATTTTTCTGCCAAGGCTGTGTCGACGAATCTCGCTGAGTTGCGCTGAAGCGGTCGGTGAAACTCAGTGAGTTGCGTCGACAAAGATTACTGAATTTCAAAATTTTTTTAAATATTTTTGAAAAATTTTCAAGTGTTTTTGTTTGGTTGTGCCGACGTGTTTTGACGAGTCTCGTGGAGTTGAGCTAATACATTTTGGTGAAACTCACTGAGTGGAGCTGACACAGTCAGTGAATTTGGCTGAGTTGCGCTGACGAAGTTGCGGAAGTGCCCCGGGAAAGGGAAGAAAAATTTTAAAATTTTTCTAAGTGTTTTTCAGCGACAGAATTCGGCGAGTTGGTCCGAAATGGCGGTAGAACTTGGCGAGTTGGTCCGAAATGGTGGAACAACTTGGCGAGTTGGCCAGAAACAGTGAAAGAACTCGGTAAGTTGGTTCGAAATGGCAGAATATTTTTCTAAGTGTTTTTAGCGGAAGAACTCGGCGAGTTGGTCTGAAACGGCGGAAAAACTCGGTGAGTTGGCCCGAAACAGGTAGGAAGAGATAGACGAGTTCACCCATCGTCCCCCGGAGACAGTCGTTGAAAGTGTGAAATGCAATCTCTATGCTTGGAATGAGAAGCAAGTATTGCATAGAAGGTTGTGGAGGCCCTATTAAGAGTAATTGGCTATAATATGCATTGCGGAAGAGTAATGGGAGCAGCAAGGAAATGTTGATAAGAGCAAAATTCCTCACCTTAAACTATTTCTATTTATAGCATAAGAATTGCATGTTTGGAAAATATCAAGAATGAATGATTACATGGATGTATATGTTGAATTGCTAATTCATGAGAAGATCATAGCTAATGAATCCTTGTGTGCTTGGTAGGGAAGCCAAGAAAAGGATCAACTATGATATGGAGGAGGAAGTCCATGTCATGATGGGGAATTGGAAAGGGATAAATCCCTTAACTCCTATCTTGCTATTGTACCTATATTTCTTGAGTTTTATATGTTAAAAATTATGGCATAGGGATGCTTGAAATGCTAGAGAGTAGCAGATTAAATGCATATGAATTAGTGGGCATGCTTAAAGAGTCATTGCATAGTGCATGTGAATTGCTTATGCATGAGCATGATGTTGCATATGGGTAAAGGTAGTGAAAGCTACACATGCAATAGCCCATTAATGGTATTTCCTATGGTTTATCACCAGTAGTGTTGTTGATAATGGTTGTACGAATCATACCATAGAAGCATGATTGAAAATGCAAGAGGATAGATAGATGAAGTGAATATGTACTAGCTAGAATACTAACAACCATTGCATATTGCATGTGAAAATGTTTGTACATGTATATGATACTGCATATTGGTAAAATAGTGAGGTTTTACATATGCAATGAGCCACTTAAGATCATTATGGTGGTTGCTAATAATTAGTTGTGTTCGCATTGGTTGTAGGACCAAAGAAAACCAAAGCATGGCTAAGGATGTGGATGATGTTGTTGAATATGACCAACAACCTTATGAAGAAAGGTTGGGGCAACAAATCTAGGATCACGATGTTGGAAAAAGGACTATGAAGCCTTGGTAAGAGGCCAACTGATCAGGTAACATCATGCGATGTTAATGACAACAATGCAGGTAATGGTTATTTATGCTTAATTGCATGAATGCTGAAGGGAGATTTGGTAAGATCCCTTCCACTATGTTTAAACTATGTTGATTGGTTGGCATATGGTATTGAGTGCCTGAATGTGAATATAATCCTACCAAGTATGGAAGGTGTGGGTAAGTGAAGGCAAAAAGTCTTACACCCTATAGTTTCTTAGAAACCTCAATGCATCCATATGAAATTATATCATACCATTTGTGTATGTTAGTTGTGAGTTTAACAACCAGAGCAAGTGATGACTTATGGTCCTATTGTGGTAGTGGATGCTATATAATATAGCCCTAGTTAGGCCATAATGTCTTTGGAATGCATGACATGATACTATAGTATGCACAAATCAATGATATTGAGCGGATATGCCTTGAAAGATTTGGTAAATCTTGGGGATATGCATTGGGTGAATGCACTGGAAAATTTTGTGTAAACATCATAGATGTGCATGCATATGTACAGGTGCACATGTTGAGATGCATTGTGTGAATGCATGGTTATGATATATATGTGTGTGTGTGTGTGTGTGCGCGTGCGTGTGTGTGTGTTTCAATGCAATTAGATAATCGATGAAATGGTGAACCATTGTTAATACTGAGACCATTTAATGAGCTGTTGTGAATGCAGGAGAATGATTGCATGAAGAAGGTAGACATGTGATGGGATACTAGAGAACTCTATTGGAAGGATAGAGTTGCATGGAATGTGAAGTAATGAGTATTTACACTTTATTTAAATTGCATGGATAGTGTGACTGTGTCTTGCAATTTTATTCCGATAATGATGCATATATAGAAATGTATATATTTCATTGCATTTCAAATGTTAACAGCTGAAGGTGTTTGAATGATTGAGTGTTATAATTTTGAGATCACTTCAGTGACTGTTGTGGCAATGAAAGGATTATATGCATAGATACTCACAACGTGTTTGGCGGATTGAAGTTTTAGTTTTCAGGTAGAAAATTCTTGCATATGGTAATGAGGATAAGTCCATAGTAAAGACTGGGATCTACCATGTGTAGAAGCCAAAGGTTATGAGAAGGTTCTCATGGTTGTAACTTATGCATGAAACAAATCTGAAAATTGTCTGATTTAAATTATGAGAATAATCTCATGGTTGCAAATCTAATTTTTGTAGGAAAACAGATTTGTAGATTTCAGATTTGAGAATTTGCTTATAATTGCTAATGACTGTTTGGCTTATATAAAATTGTGTCAGGAGGACATGTTCTAGGTGGATGTTCATGTATGGTGTTAGATTTTGAGCATTAATTCAACATACTCTAGGATCTTTACTGAGATAATAACATGTATAGTATATTAATCATATCAAGCATGTGTCAAGCATATCAAGCAATCACATAAGACAATGGACACAAAGAGTTTCATTGGGGAAAACCATAAAGGTGAAAAACCCCACAACTTCCTTAGAGATAGAAAAAGCAATGATACAACCAAAGTACTAGAGATAGATATTCTACTAGCAGGTGATCCTCCTCCTCACATGTGCGCCACTTTTCAAGTAGTGTAGAAGTCAATACTGAGATGATCAAATAGAGAGATCCCGCTCTCTATTTATACTTGTCCTGAGTTGCCTAATAAACCTATGGGGCCGACTTGTCTAACTCAGCCTAATAACCCCAGGTTACATTAATCCGGGACGACCCCTTAATAGGTGGTCTAATAACCCATCAGCAAGTTACGACACTTGCGACACTTGTCAATACAAGTGACGACACTTCCGTATAGAGGAATAATACATCTCTATAGGAGTATAATAATACATAGATGAAATACATTCCGAAGTTACATATACATCAACACTCCCTCTTAACTAGGAAGGTATTTCTTGACACAGATGTATAGGCACAAGTCTTGTTCTTTGGATCATCATCATTGGATCATCGTCATCGAATCATCATCATCCAATCATCATCACTGCTGCTATCTCAATTAATCTCCGATCTACTTGTCATAGGAAGTTCTATAGAGCCAATCCTTTTTCATACTAGATGTAGGCCGGCCACCTGCAGGTCTTCATCATCTACAGAGCCAACCCTTTTTCATGCTGGATGTATATCGTCAACATCTACAGAGCTAACCCTTTTTCATGTTGTATGTAGGCCTAGCCTCCATGTAGGTCTTCATCATCTCTACGAGCAAGCCATCAAGTAGGTACACCTCAGGACTGATTACATTGCCTATGCAAAACCTGCACAATCTCCCAGGACTGATTACACTGCCTCTGCAAAACCTGCAAGAGCATCTTACGACTGATTACATGCCTTTGCAAAAACCTGTGTACCCTACTGTCACATCATCGTCTTCAGATCATTTTCATCGTCCACGGAGCACAACCCAGATGCACATCACATAGCACTTACACTCATTGGCATGGGAAGACACACCTCAACAATCCATGAAAGGGTTAGCCCTTATATCTACGCCATGGGAAGACACACCTCAACCATGCAAGAATGGCACTGCACTTATATCCATAGCCATGGGAAGACACACCTCAACCATGCTAGGAATGGCACAACACTTATATCCATAGCCATGGGAAGACACACCTCAACCATGCTAGGAATGGCCCAACACTTATATCGTAGCCATGGGAAGACACACCTCAACCATGCTCGAATGGCCCCAACACTTATATCGCAGCCATGGTAAGACACACCTCAACCATGCTCAAATGGCCCCAGCACTTACATCAATGACTGTTAACACCCAAAAAGTGTTCACTACTTCATCTACCACATTATATGGCTCATTTGTCCATTTCCCTACCATATTTCCCTGAAAAATCCCAAAAAATCCCATTAAAAAGCCTCCAAAAGGCCTAAAATGCCTCCAAAAGGCCACAAAACCCTCAAAATAGCCTAAAAAAGGCTAAAAAACCCCCTTTTCCTCCAAAAATAGCAAAAATCCCCTAAAAGGGGAATAAAAAATATAAAATAATGAGGAAAAGGAGAAAAAAACCCTATACAGCTGCCCAAAACTATGTGTTTCCTAAAACCATGGGTCAGCACTCCACCACCAAAAAACTATAAATAGGTGATGGAGATCCCTTATTCCATATCCACAATCACAAGCACCCTTACTCTGCCAAAACCTCTCTCGAAACCCTAGTTCACCTTTGAACTATTTTCACCTTGAGAGCCACCTTTGGCCCATTCCCATCATTGGAGAAGGAGAAGGAGCATCTTGAAGCTTGGAGCATCCTCTTGGACACTGCAAAGGGCTTCATCAAACCTTGACACTCAAGGTAACATTAATAGAAAAAGCCATTCTTCCAATTTCATGTTTATGTTTCATGCATGCTTTAGTAGTAATTTAATTTTTGTTTTAGCTTAATTAGTTTAATATACTGAACTGCTACTAAGGAGTCCATTCTCCTTAGTAGGTGCTCATTGGCACAAGCTAGGGGTAAAACCCTAGCTACAGTTTTGGCGACTCCCCTCGTTTTCGAATTTCTGGTTTCCGTTTTGAATTTTTTACTTTCGGCTGTCCCTTTCGGCCGCCGCATACCGCGTCTTTTCCCTCTACAGTCGCGTCCCGACCGCGCCTTTCAGGCCTTTACCTACGATCCGACCGCGGCTCTCAGACTGCTTTCGACGCCCTGCCGGCGGATTCAAGTCTGTTACCTGCGATCCGACCGTGGCTAATCAGCCTGTTTGCCGCGATCTGACTGCGCCTGTCAGCCTTTTTCCGGCGTTCCGACTGCGGCTTTCTGCCTCTTTCGTGCGTCCCGACTGCGCCTGTTAGCCCTTTTTGCCGTGACCTGACTGCGTCTTGTTCCCTATTTCCTGCGTCCCGACTGCCTCTGTTGGCCCGATAGCCGCGACCTGATCGCCGCTGTTTCCCTTAAACCCGCGGTCGGCCTGTTCCAAATCGCCACAGACCCGCGGTCTGATTTCTGCTCTTTTCCTGTTTTGAGCCCAGCCCCTTTTGCTGCAATATTTTCTGCATCTGAACAGCCCCCTGTCTTACCTGCAGTTCACTACCTTACAGCCTTTCTGCAACATAATTTCTGTTCCTTTTACAGATTTCCTTTTACAAATTTCAGTATTTTTTAATTCAGAAAATTTTGCAAGTTAAACTTTCAATTTCAGTATTATTGATAGATTGGAAGTTGCCCCCCCTTGTGGCACTTCTATTTTTGGGATCATTACCTCACGAGCACACACTCTGTCACATAAAATCAAGTGAGCCTTAAAAAGTACCTAACTAAACCAACATTCTAACCCCACTTGGGGAACACAAAAGAATCATTGTAGTTAGGTAGGATCAGGGGGATAGGCTTCCAATAACACCCCTTGGTTATTTCACTTGAGACATAGTTGTTGTCCAAATAGGGAACCAAAATCCCCTAGTACTTTTTGGCACGGTCACGACCAGTTTATCAGAGGGGCCTCTCCCTTAGGAGGGTTGAAGTCGGGAGACTGGTTCCGGAGGCCTGAGTGGAATACCGCACTCCATTCAGTAACCGAAGGGCTACCTTTCGCGGTTCGCGGGATATCCCTGTATAGGGGTATTGCGGTCAATGAACTAAACAGCAGATTCACCTTTCTGGACGTGTCATGAACGGGGTATCTTAGTTGCCATTCTTCTAGGATTGACTACCCGGTGTCCCTCCCGGTAGGGGGATATCATAGCCACTTGGCTTTCCTACTCATATTGTCTGACTTGGATTTCATCACCTTGCAGAGGATATGTTTAGTTGAGTCAGAATACTTTTAGTTAGGTGTTTGCATGCTCCTTTACCTCCCTTTGGTCTAGTGAGTCCACCATTTTTCTTTTTTAGGAAACCTGCTGATTGTTGGTATTCTGACCATCTTTGTTGTAACTCCACCTATTGTAGCACAGCTGTTGCAGTGGGTGTCTTGAGTTGGTTGTTGGCCTGAGTGCCTTGCTTTTTAGCTCTCCTTCTGCACACTCGGTTGCATTAGGATTTTTGAGCTGTTTTTATACTCACCTCAACCCACAGAGACTAGACACCATCTATCACCATTGAGTCCCCGAGACATTCTCGGCGCCTCAGGGGCGAGCCCCCACAGCACGGTTCTCTTGACACCACTCGTCATAGATTCCGATCATTGTCCGTTGATACCACTCATCACAGATCTAGAGCCTTGTCACTTGACTCCACTCGTCAGCGACGTAGGTCTCCGTCACCAGATAGTGACGCACCTTACTTTACCTCTGATTCTGACGAAGAGTCTGAGAACCCTATTTATACTGCCCCTACTAGCCCCATGGCTGGCACGACATCCACTCCATTTGTCATAGGGACCATTGGTGGCACATCCACCACTACACCAGTTACTACACCTATTTTGGGTATGCCCTCCATGGGGCAACCATCTACCGTTCCCCTCACGGTACCTATTCCCACAGCGGGAATACCTATCCCCACTACATCAGTGGCTCACACTACCAATGGTGGTGCTGGACCATCCTTCACTACCTCAGTCCCCCCACTTGGGGGCACCACCTCACATCTTGTCCCTCCACTTGGGGGCACTGGCCCCAACTTGATCCACAGCACTACTGTGTCACAGCCTTCTTCCAGTTTGCCATTCATGGCTAGCCTCAACCTACCTGACCTGGCCAGATTGACCAACGATCCTATTCGACACGACCCTATGTGGCCTCATATGCCTACCAAACTACCCTCCGACATCCCTAAATTCGAGGGCAAGGCCGGTGAGGACCCACAAAACCATATCATGTCTTTCCACCTATGGTGTTCCTCTAACTCCATCGTGGATGACTCTGTTCGCCTCCGTCTCTTACAGCGCACCTTCACTGGCTCTGCAGCCAAGTGGTATATTGAGCAGCCTCATGGGACCCACGCCACCTTTGCTTCCCTGGCCTCGACCTTTCTGCAGTTCTTCCAGTTGCCTGTCCGCTATGACGCGGGCGTTGAGATCCTTCTATCTTGTAGACAAAACACGGCTACCCATATCACGGACCACATCCATGAGTGGCGTCGACGCCGTAGCTTATGCAAGATCAAACTTGACGACCGTATCTTCCTAGATTGGTTCCTCAAATCCCTTCTCCCGGTTATCGCTAAGGATGTGGCCTCAGAAAGACCCCAGTCTGAAGAAGAGGCCATCCTTAAGGCCCAACAGTTCGACCTCATTTACGCCCAATCGGGTTACCTTTATACCATTATACCTGACGCCCCCCGCGGTGAGTCCTCCCAGCATGATGCGCCGGGGGCATCCCACGCTGCAGATGGTATCATTGGCCGTGTTTCTTCGCATCCCCAACCATTTTCTATAGCACGTCCTACCCCTGGCCCCGACCTGTCGCGGGCTACTTCACAGTCTGGAGCAACCAACTCGTATGCTCCCATGACACATCACCATTCCCATGGACCCTCATGTCCACCTCAGTGCTTCGGGTATGCGACTCCTGCTTATGCTCCTCCAGTCGCCCCTCAGCCTTACTACCATCAGCAGGCTGCCTCAGCTCCTGCGCCTTCACAAGCCCCACCAGCTTATTATCCGCCACAGGCAGCCCCTGCGGCGCATCCACAACCTGCTCCGCAGTCCTATCAGCAACCCCCTCAAGTTGCTGCACCTGCTCAGCCTCAACCTACATATCATCCTCCGCAGCCTGCTCCTGCACCTGCGCAACCTCAAAATCCACCTGCTGCCCAAGGGCAAGTTTACGCCCAACAGAACCCGCAGCAAAACCAGAACAACCAATGTAACCAGGGCCAACAGAACCGCGGCAAGGGCCGTAATCAGGGAAACAACCAACCTGCAGACCAAGCTGGTCAACAGGCTAATCCCCCTGACAACAACAATGCGGCCCCCGCTAATCAAAACCCTGATCGCCCGCCCAAGCAGGCTAAAAACCCCAATTTGCGAACGAACCACCCTTGTTCTATTTGCGGGGTCTATGGACATTACACACATGCTTGCCCACAATTGGAGCGAGCTCGGCAACTCTGGGTTGACGAGGCCCATCGCCAAGGGCATGCGGCTCCCCAAGCACCGCCCAACCCTCCCCAACCTCAACAACCCCCTTTAGTGCTGCAAAACCCCCTACCGACCCAAGGCGTAGTGAACACTCAGCCGTTGGCTCCCCATCAAGCCAATGCGCCCCAACAACAACAGATCACTTACGCTGCTCCTGATCAACCCATGTTTGACTCAGGTACCCACCACTTGCTGATGATGTCATCTGCTGACGTCAACCTCCAGACCCGTCGGAACAAATACAGCTCTACCTATGAAGCCCCTCCCACGGATAAAACTATTAACGCCCATCCCACCGATCAGGCGTTACGTATACCTCCGCCGCCCATAGACGGCGCTGCGAAAGCACCTCGTTTCCCCCTTCGCCGAATCAACAATAACCCTAACGCGCGCGCTGCGTCAAACTACAGCATCGTAGACGACCTAGCCCAATCTCCCGCAGCCATGTCTGCGTTAGAAGTCTTGAAGAATTGTCCTTCCCAGCGCAAGATGTTACTTTCCGCCATTGGGGGGATTGACCCAACTGATTCGCATTTGATGGCATTTGATTTAGACCAGTCTGAACCACGCCTACCTTCCAGCTTAGCATTCCAAGTTACTGTCTCCGTTAGGAATCTTGTCATCCATCGGTGCATCATCGATGAGGGTGCCTCCACATGCGTTATGTCTACATTCGTATGGCAGAAGCTAGGATCCCCTCATCTCCAGCAGTCCACAACTGCGTTACGTGCCTATGACGGTCGTTCGGCCCAGCCCCAAGGCCTCCTACCCAACGTACCCGTCCAGTTAGGTGGTAAAACCATCCTTATTGACATAGAGGTAATCAATGCCCAATTGGATTACAACCTTTTACTTGGCCGCAGCTACATGTATGCCATGCGGGCGGTTGCCTCTTCGGTCTTTCGCACCATGATGTTCCCCCATGAGGGACGCGTGGTTAAAATTGACCAGCTCACATACTATGATCCCAGTGCTCCCGCGGCACCTGAAAACGTTCTCCCCATGGTTGAACAACCTGTTTCTCCTGCCACCACTTCATTTGTTTCCTCTTCGGGGCCTGGAGTCTACTCAGATGCGCCGATGACTTCCACCTTTCAATCCATTCCCCCCCCGTCATCTACGCCCGAAGTCTCATACTTATGTACCTTGTCCCACGACAACCTACCACCTAATACTCAACCACCCTTGTTGCCAAAACCACCATTGGTACCTAGCCACATTGGTGTTACACCGATCCATACGATCCCCTTCCTAGTCCCTCCATCGAGAGTAGTAAGCGCCCCGGTCATGGCTACCCTTAGCCTCCCTGGGTTAACCTTGGGATTACCTGTATGGTATCTTTCGCCTCCCGTTCACCCGCCGACACCCGATGTCGTCCTCCAGCCGGTGCAACCCATGGCTACTACTACTCAGCCACCTCCCGGTGTCTCTACCCCTTCGTCCTTCACGACACCTCCTCCTACTCCCAAACCCACTGGGGGCAGAGGTCCCCAACCTTACACTGCCGTACCACCTCCAAAGACAGTCAAGAACCCTCTAGTGTTTCGTGCTCCTCCCAAATGCTCGCTGTGTGACAAGTTGGGCCATGCCACCCACCAATGCCCACAGTTACCCGCATTGCAGAAGCACATGCAAATGCTCGATGACGACCCCAACATCCCAACTGTCGAACTAAACCCCACTCCTAAGCCTAAAGATAAGTCCCTACGTACCAACCACTCCTGCGCCATCTGCGGTATTTACGGGCACTATTCACATCATTGTCCCGATCTCCCGGATTACAGAGCGGCTCTCTATGAGATGAACAATCTGGATCTTGAGACGACAACACCTACCATTGAGGAGATCTACCCCCCAGACTCTTCACCTTCCGGAGAGGTTAATACCATCTATATGATCTCTTCCACCACTACTCCCTCGTCAACCGATTTGACGACGCAAACGTTCCGTACTGATGAGGAGATTCTTGAGGCCCTTACTGCCCCGGATTATCCCTGGGATGACATGCACCACCGTTCCTATTTCATCCCAGAATCGTCTTCCTCTAGCACCGCTACCCAATACGCGGTCGAATCCAAAGACTTCCTCCCCACCAAGGTCAACTGGTTCAAGGACCCTATCCCTGCTCCTGATGCCTTCAAGGAGGGCAACATGGCCAACATCTCCCCTGTCATCCAAGTTGATATTGCTGCTCCAGGTCGTGCCCCTAAACTCATTACTTTAGGAGCATTCTGCAGTAAACAAGAGATTGAGGACTACATTTACCTTTTCAAAGAATTTCGTGATGTCTTTGCCTGGTCCTATACCGAAATGCCTGGTCTTGACCCTGCCATTATAGAGCACCCCATGGACACATGGCCTAATGTACCCCCCGTTCGTCAGAAACAACACCCTCTTCCTCCCCCAAAGTTCCCAGGATATTTCCCTGAACTCATCACTTTAGGAACCTCCTGCAGCGAGCGGGAGATTGAGGATTATACACAACTCTTCAGAGAGTTCCGTGATGTCTTTGCCTGGTCCTATACCGAAGTGCCCGGTCTTGACCCCGCCATCAAAGAGCACCACCTTGACAACTTTGAGTCAAGGGGCATAATAGATTCCCTCGACCCTGGGATAGGGGGCATGATCAATCATTTTGAACCTTCCCCATCACATCTATCTCAGCACGTCGATGAACCCATTGTTCAAACCAGCACATATGTGATCCATAACCACAAACCCCATGCACATAGCATGGGGGCAAGTCATTAACCCTGCTCACTTTGCTACATTTGTGATCTCAACCATTTTTTAGGTCACATATCACTTGTATATTTGATTTTATACACCTAGTTATTTCCTTTGACCATTCCGGAGTCCTTATGACCTCCGTTTTTCGCACCATTTGCACCGCTGGATTCATATTTCCGTGCCCGTGACGATGCTTGAGATCATTTCTCGCTCTCACTAGGACCAATATCAACATTGTGTCCAGACACCACTAGTTGCCTCGGTTTGCGTGCCACATCAGCCGTTCTCCATTTTTCACATGTTTTATATCATCGGATTCATTTTTCCGAGCTGGTGATGATGCTTGAGATCATTTCTCGCTCTCACCCCCATATTTTTCGGGTATTTTTTCCAAAATGCCCCCGTCACCTCGGTTTGCATGCCACATCGACCGTTACCCGTTTTTGACATCCTTTATATTGCCGGATTCATTTTTCTGAGCTCGTGATGATGCTTGAGAATCATTTCTCGCTCTCACTTGGTACAATTTCAACATTGTGTCCCAACACCTTGCTACCTCGGTTTGCGTGCCACATCGGCCGCCATCGAATTGTTCCACATTTTTACATGAGCTATTCACTCCTGTCATACTGCAAATGTTTCGTTATTTTGCCACCATTTCATCTACCCCACAAGGAGGCCCATCAGTGTTCCTACCTACCCTCGTTCTTGGTCACCATTATTGATCCTTGATTGAACACTTCCTCCTTGCCTGGCCATTTCCTTTGTTCGGTATAATTTTATCCCTTTTTCGGGCCGGACAAGTCCTTTACGAAAAAGGCACTTAGGGAGTTTCCGTTAAGCTCTTTTCTGACTCCTAAAAGAATGAAAAGATCGCCGAGCAGTCTTGCTTCCTTTCATGCTCGTTAAAGTACCTGAAAGGGCGTCTATCTGGTATAAGTTTAACCCTTTTCCGGACCTGGTAGACTAATTACGAAAAAGGAATACTCTAGTCACACCGGCTAGAAGAGTTCTTCATTGCATCCTTTTATGCTTCTTTGGGCCTTGGAGACTAAATCTATGAAAAAGCAACCCCCTGGAGTCTTCTTACTTGCTTTCAGACTCTCTAAAATTGAAAGCAACCACGAGCATGAACTTTCCTGGGCTCGTAAAATCCACACGACAGTACCATTCCATTACTTCAGAGTCTTCTTATTTGCTTTCAGACTCCTTAAAATTGAAAGCAACCACGAGCATGAACTGTCCTGGGCTCGTAAAATCCACACGACAGTATCATTTTACATACGCTTCTTCTAGTTCCCTAACCCATGAAGAAGTATCCTCCCGTGCCTCATGGCACTTTGATCTATCATCTCGGCAGCACCCCCAATCAGGTCGCCTTTGTTCAGAGTATTCTGCAGTCTCCTGCCATTTTACCCCAGCTTGAGTCTCCCTCAGACCAATCATCTCCCCCGATCCAATACAGCTATGATCCCTCTCCCCTTCGTCAGTTTCATATGCTGCCAGATCATTCCCATTATCATACTCTGAACAAAGGAAGTTTGAGTCCATCCACTCTACTTGCCCAGTTTTCCCCCCACAGTTTATCAGTCCTGCCATCAACACTATCACATTTCGGTCTTGTACCTCGCGCTCCTGTCAAGGAAACATCATTGCCTTGATAGTTGCAGGTCTCCCTCTGTCGACGACAGCTCCTCCATTCCAGAGGATAGGCCCAGAGGTCCCTACGCCTTGGACTTATCACCATCTGTGGTAAGTGCCTACGGATCATTCTGAGAGGAGACATCATTGCCTTTCCGAGTGGTTGTTCCTCACATGCTCGACTTCAGCACCTTGATCGCATCGTTGAGGATCGCGTAGGATTATATCCCATCAGTTTTTTGTCGAAGACCCCGGATTTCCCCCGACTCTAGCACATTGGTGAGTCACTTCGGAACGGCCAGTTATATGTTCCCGTGGATGTCCGGGCTGCGTTGGCGTTTGTATTCGGAAGCCATCCAGTTACATGCTTCCTTGAGTACCCAGTTTCAGTTCCAGATCCGTTCCAGTTCCGTGTACCATTGTGAGTGTACCCCTTGTCACTCTGATCCAGCAGCTCATCAGTTCCTTTGGTACCACACTCAGTAGCACTGTTGATTGTTCCAGTGCACCAGTTCTGCAGTTCACACATGATCCGCTTAGCAGTATATCCCAGATTTGTGTCCCCTCTGGACTCTTATGATGTACACAGTGGTCATATATCTTACAGGTCCCCCTTTTCGGGCCTTACAGTTATGTTTATATATGGGTATGCCCGCCTCGTCCATATATTGAGATTATTCCTCAGTCAGTATTTGAGGTCATGTATATTTCAGGTCCCCATTTTTTGGACCCCATTGTTGTTATTATGTTATATCCTGATACGAGCATAGGAATGCCCGCCTCGTCCATATGATCAGATGATTCCTCATCCATTATTGAGGTTATGTACTTTTAGTTCTTGCAGTTGTTCGGGATCGTTGTTCCGGGCTCCAGTTTGTTTCTTCTCTTCTCTCCACATCCCAGGAAAACCATTCATGACTTATGATGTCCATCGGCCATACGATGAGCTCCTGACCTCGCACATCAGGGGGCAATCTGTTAACACCCAAAAAGTGTTCACTACTTCATCTACCACATTATATGGCTCATTTGTCCATTTCCCTACCATATTTCCCTGAAAAATCCCAAAAAATCCCATTAAAAAGCCTCCAAAAGGCCTAAAATGCCTCCAAAAGGCCACAAAACCCTCAAAATAGCCTAAAAAAGGCTAAAAAACCCCCTTTTCCTCCAAAAATAGCAAAAATCCCCTAAAAAGGGAATAAAAAATATAAAATAATGAGGAAAAGGAGAAAAAAACCCTATACAGCTGCCCAAAACTATGTGTTTCCTAAAACCGTGGGTCAGCACTCCACCACCAAAAAACTATAAATAGGTGATGGAGATCCCTTATTCCATATCCACAATCACAAGCACCCTTACTCTGCCAAAATCTCTCTCGAAACCCTAGTTCACCTTTGAACTATTTTCACCTTGAGAGCCACCTTTGGCCCATTCCCATTATTGGAGAAGGAGAAGGAGCATCTTGAAGCTTGGAGCATCCTCTTGGACACTGCAAAGGGCTTCATCAAACCTTGACACTCAAGGTAACATTCATAGAAAAAGCCATTCTTCCAATTTCATGTTTATGTTTCATGCATGCTTTAGTAGTAATTTAATTTTTGTTTTAGCTTAATTAGTTTAATATACTGAACTGCTACTAAGGAGTCCATTCTCCTTAGTAGGTGCTCATTGGCACAAGCTAGGGGTAAAACCCTAGCTACAATGACCATGGTAAGACTCACTTCAACCATGTTGGAATGGCTCATGTGCATCTGTGTCTTCAGACTCATCACTTCCCCTTGGAAGGAACCTCGATCTGAAGTACACCAAGTCTCCCTCTGAAGTATTCAAACTTCACTCTGGCAAGTGGCTTGGTCAACATATCTGCTCATCCATAAAAACATATAGGTGCTTCACTGCTCCTCTCTGCACCATATCCCTGATATAGTGATACTTGATCTAAATGTGCTTCGACTTGTCATGGAACACTGGGTTCTCCGACAACTTCACACAACTCTGGTTGTCACAATATATACAAGTAGCACTCAGCTGGATATCAAAAAAATCATACAATAGCTTCCTAAGCCATACTGCCTCACAACTAGCCGAACAAGCTGCAACATACTCTGCTTCAGCTATACTCAGTGCCACATAGGACTGCTTCCTACTAAACCAAGTGATCATACCGGATCCCATACTGAAGTAGCACCCTAAAGTGCTCTTTCGATTAATGGCACTGCCTGCCCAATCCGAATCAACATAACCCTTTAGGTTAAACTTTTGATTCGCCTCATACTTGAGCCCATAGTCAACTTTACCCTTCAAGTACCTTAGAATATGCTTTGCCGCTATCAGGTGATTATGTCTCAGATTTGTCAAGTACTGGCTCAAGGTGTTCATCGCAAAGCAGATATCTGGCCTTGTATTCTTCAGGTACATCAAGGACCCAGTCATCTGACGATAAATCATAGCATCAACTGGCTCAGAAGAAGCATCACATAGAAGCTTTAGGTTCGATTCCATAGGTGTGGCCATGGCCTTGCAGTCCATCATCCCAAACCTCTTCAGGATCTCTACTGCATACTTCCCTTGCCCAAGGAAGATTCCATCTGCACTCTGCCACACCTCCATACCAAGAAAGTAGTGCATCATACCCAATTCCTTCATCTCGAACTCGGAAGCAAGCTTCCTCTTCGTATCGGCAATCAAATGTTTGTCACCTATTACAAACAGGTCATCCACATACAATAGTAGAACCACAGGATTTCCTTCCTCAACCTTGTAGTAAAGGTTGGAATCCACTTTACTTTTGGTAAATCCCAAACTGGATAGGAAGCCATCTATCTTTCCATACCAGGTCCTGGGTGCCTGTTTCAAACCATACAAAGCTTGCTTCAGTTTGCACACATGTGTCCCTTGGTCATGTGTCTCAAACCCAAGTGGCTGCTCCACATACACTTCCTCATCCACTACACCATTCAAGAAAGCAGTCTTGACATCCATCTAGTGTACCTTCCATTTCATCACTGTAACCAGAGCAAGTATTGATCTAATGGAAGTGTATCTGGATACAGGTGCAAAAGTCTCTTCATAATCAATCCCTTCTTTCTGGGAGAAGCCACGAGCTACAAACCTAGCTTTGTATTTCTCTATGCTACCATCTGTAGCATGCTTGATCTTATAGATCCATTTGAAAGTCACTACTAACTTCCCATCTGGCCTTGGGACCACATCCCAAACATCATTCTTCATGATTGCGGTGAACGAATCCGTTCACTAAGTTAATAGTCGAATCCGACTCTCATATTGAATAATAGATAATAATAATATATTTGATGATATAAAGATGATGTTTATTTTATTATTATTTTATTCATAGCATTGCCTCTCTCTTGGAAAGGATTTGTCCTCAAAGCCTTATAACGTTGTCGCACCGTTCCTTATGACGTCGTAGCTGACGAAACATGTCGGTATGAACTTCTAAGTGTAGAGCATAACTTCCGATATGTGGATGGGTCAATCCATCCCAAATTGATTTGTTGCTGACTATTGGGATTCCCCATTGATCTGTCGTTAAGAGCTTTGATCACATTAGTACCATCGTCTTTCGACATTTCCGACTTTTCAGAATATCGGTTTTTATGGTTGGGGTGTCTATAGGGAATTTTCACAATGTCATTTTCTTTTACGAGTGTCGTCTTTTGAGCATTGATCTGAGCTGGGACTTTTATTTTCGTCTCTTGAGGTTTTAAGGTTTCATTCTGTATCTTTTCCAACTTGTTTCCTAACTGCCTGTTATCATTTTGAAACTTCTTAATCAATTCGACTTGCAATTTTCTGTCATCTTCAGATGTCTTAAGTTGTTCCTTAAGATATTCATTATGACTTCTGATACAACTATTTTCTTCCTGCTTGTCTAGAAATTTCCCTTCAATGTCGTCCATAGATTGTTCTATCTTCCGACTATTTTTCAACTTCTTAATTTTTGTGACTAGTATCTTGTTATGACTTCTTAGTCTAAAAATTTCTTCAGCATTGTTGGATAATTCTTTATTATTCTCCGTGATCTCTGACTTATGTGTCTTTTTAGAGTCGTCATTTTGTTGTTGAAGAAATTTTATCTGTTGTTGACACTGGCTGACCTCTGATTCTTGACTTTCTAATTTATGTCGTAACTGCATTAGTTCTTCATCTTTGTCGCTAACGATTTTGTTCAAGTGTATTATTTCTGCTTCGTAATTATTTATTTCCTTCTTTATATCTTGATTTCCTAACCTCTGATTGAATTTATTTTCGGCTTTTAATTCATCAATTTGCGCATTCAATTTTTCTATACGCCTTTCCTGGTCAGAGATTTTTATTTCATTGTCCCTGTCTTGTAATTCAATTCTTATTTTTGAACTGTTATTTATGTCGCGCAATTCTTCATTTTCTTTTAGATAACGTTTTAACGCGGCTTCTAATTTTTCTCGCAAATCGGCTTCCATGGTTTCTGACTTCTTCGACGGTGGGATGATTTCCTTTGATTTCTTTGGTGATAACCGATCTTCAAATTTTATTTTATTTTTTTAACAATAATTGCTTTGCCCTTATAATAATTATTATTATTTAAATGTAATAATAATATTATTTTAATATTATATATTTCCCAAACAATTGTAATATTTTACAATTATGGACCAATATTAATTAATCTCCATGTTGGTTAACATTTTGCTTTAGATTAATTTCTTTGTGGATTGTGTGTAGATTAAGTGGTTGGGAAGAATGATTGTTACCTTCCCCACCCAAGTTCAAATCTCACTTTTGGTTTGTTCTTAGGGAATAAAACCAAACCCACTTCTCACAAACCCACGTGCACCTTAAAACCATGTGTGGTTTCACTTCTTACTTTTACTTTTTACTTTTACTCACTTCTAAAATTTACTTTTACTTTTTTTTTTTCCTTTTCACTTCTTCTCACTTGTTTTTTATTTATTTCTATATTCTATTTTCTTCTTTTTTACTTGTCTTTCTTTTCTTCTTTTTATTTTCTTTTACTTTTTCCTTTTTAATTTTTTTTTTTTTTTTCTTTTTTACTTCTTTGGGCCACGGGCCTGGTTTTAGACAAGATCCTAGATTGGTGGCTACAAGCCTCGCTCTGATACCAAATGCGGTGAACGAATCCGTTCACTAGGTTAATAGTCGAATCTGACTCTCATATTGAATAATAGATAATAATAATATATTTGATGATATAAAGATGATGTTTATTTTATTATTATTTTATTCATAGCAATGATCGACTGGTACTCCTCGATCATGGCATTCTTTCAGAATCCTGGGAACTTCATATTCTTCAATATCTTCAATAGATAGTTTGAACTTCATTGCTGGAACAAATGTTGTAGTCCTTCGTTTGTAGGTGATTGTACACGATCTTTCCTACAAGTCAAATTCAATTGCATGATTAGAAACTTCTCATAGTTTACAGAAGAAAGTATTACACATAAAGACATATGTCATACAATCATTCAATTATCTAACCAATGCTTCAATACAATATTTATCCATATCCCGTAACTTTCTAGATGCCTTCCAATCTCTACCAGAACATTGTTAAGAGTGTGCACAACTCCCAACATGTCAGCAAAGAGGTTTCATTCTAGATAAGTAGCAATGGAATGTTGTACAGTACCATAGGCTACTTACCCATTACTTGCATATTAGTAGTATCTTGTTCATCAATGCAATTATTATAATATTCATAATACACAACCTATAAGCATATACATCATTGAATAACATTATTTAAACAAACATAATATACAAGAAATGATAATTTAAATACTTATCTTTGTTTGTTTGTTGGGTGGACTCCCTCTGAATCTTTGCTTCCTTGCAGGAGTTGCTGGAGTCCTATTATGAAGTAACTTCTTCCACTCCTTTCTGTTGTGAATTGTAAGGAGTGGTAAACTCCCTCTTAATCCCTGAATCACTGCATAGCTTTCTTGAAGTCTGCTGAATTGAATTCTCCACCATTGATATTCTTTTCAGTGTGGTTTTCTATCAAGGCCTCTTTATTCTTCAAGAAATAAATCCCAAGTCTTCCTAGAGAAATCATCAATGAAAGAACCATAGTATACATACCCACTTAGAGAACTAGATGACATCGGACTGCATACATCGGAGTGGATAATTCCTTTTTCCTTACTTGCTTGCAATTTCCTTCTTTGTGTTCTTTCCTTTTGCAAGTCCTTTCCAAACATCTTCATACTTTGAATGGATTTCAGGAAGACCTTCCACTGCTTTGCTTGCAATTGGTAATTCCCTATAGTGCATGTGTGCAAGCCTTCTATGCCAAAGTTCACTTGGATCTACTGAATCATGGACCATGGCTTGTTCTGGTTGGCCCTTCAATTTGTATAATCCTCCCTCTTGCTCTCCAATTGCCACTGCATCATCAATAGTCTTACCCTTTGGCCACATTAGGACTTGGCCATCTACAAATGCAACCCTCATGCCTTTTGCATCCAATGCAGATACGGAGATTAGATTCTTATTGAGACCTGGAACATATAGTACATCTTTCATCTTCATAGAATTTCGAGAGTCTAGTTTATAGGAGGCTTCACCACTCCGTTTTAATGGATACTAGTAGTCATCCCCAAGTTTCACCTTGTGGGGTGATTCATGTTCAGATAGGTTCCTAAAGGATTCCTTGAATCCTGTCATGTGTTTAGAAGCCCCACTATCTATAATCCAATCATTACTTCCATGACTAATGGTTCCAGCGAGAGAAAAAATCAAAACATATTCTTCATCACTAGAAGAATCTTCACTATCTTCTCTAGCCCTCTTCCTGGGAGGTTCATCATCCTCAGCAGCATGAGCATGATGTATTTTCTTGTTGTTCTTCCTTTTGTTCTTGGGAAAATTCCTGGAAATGTGTCTCCTTTCATCACAGGTATAGAACTGAATATGAGAAAGATCTTTCATAGATCTTCCAGAGCTTTCCTTCTGATGAGAGTTCTCCCTCTTGATATTATCTTTTTCGGTGTTTGCTGTGAGATCTTGATCTTCATTCCCCATTTTCTCTTCTCAAGCTATAATCTGACCTTCTTCCTGTGAGCATTCTTCCCATAGTCTACTAAATGTGATAAGCTTCTTCCTAGCACAAATTCCTTGAAGGAATCCCATGCCCTAGGAAGGCCATTAAGAGTGGTCATTACCACTTCTCCATTTTCTATGTCTTCTCCCACAACTTCAAGTTGTTCTTTTTATCTGGGAGACCCTTGAGAAATAAGACTGCATGGTTTCTGCATTCTAGATCTTGATATTCTTTAGTTGATTCCTTAAGGTCATTTTCCAATTTATGTTCTTCCCTTCGAATAGCTTGGTCAGGGAATCAAACATCTCCTTTGGTGTCTTTAAATATGACACATGTGGTATGAGATGGTATTTGACCAAATTTCTTTTGTGTAAGGCCTTAGCCTCTTCTTCCTCTGGGATAGGGACCTCTTCACTTATGTAAGTGTCCAACTCATTTTCTTCTAGGATTAACCCAATCCTATACATCCATGCTCGGAATTTATCAGCCCCTTCAAGCTTATCCTCAATCTTGGTGTGGTGAGACATCTTAAAGCGTACTTAAAATGGAAATAGAAAAGTTTTAGGTCTTACCACTTGTCCTGCTGAAAACTGGATCTAGTCCTGGATTAGGGTTTGTCAAAGAAACCCTAAAAATTTGAAATGTGAATTTCAAATTTCTGAAAGGATAGAAATATGCGCCTTGATGAGCTGATCAACATGGTATACTCAGAATTTCAGAATTGCAAAGTGTCACCCTTCAGAAATGCTTTTCAATCTCCTGAATTCACTAGGGAGGACCCTGAATTAGGGTTTGAGTTTTCCGGAGATTTACCCAATCAAAATTTTGATCCAAAGCTCTAAACTTCGATTTTTCCGAGGAGCTTCCAGCTATGTCTTCATATTTCAGAAATTCCTATTTTTGTGGAAACCCTAATTTTTAGGGCCAAAACTGAAAGTGCTCAGAATTGAATTATGATTGGACAAAAAGATTCTCCTTGATGAGTAGAGTCAATCTACCTTACTGCTTTTCCAAAATCTATGGAGAGAAACCAAATAAACAAGAAACCCTAGTTTCTGCCACTACACAATGTCTTCTTCTCAGGTTAGCTCTGATACCATGATAGATTTTGAGCATTAATTCAACATACTCTAGGATATTTAATGAGAGAATAACATGTACAGTATATTAATCATATCAAGCACGTGTCAAGCATATCAAGCAATCACATAAGACAATGGACACAAAGAGTTTCACTGGGGAAAACCATAAAGGTGAAAAACCCCACAACTTCCTCAGAGATAGAAAGAGCAATGATACAACCAAAGCACTAGAGATAAATCTTCTACTAGCAGGTGATCCTCCTCCTCACATGTGCGCCACTTTTCGAGTAGTGTAGAAGTCTGATTAAATAGAGAGATTCTGCTCTCTATTTATACTTGTCCTGAGTTGCCTAATAAACCTATGGGGCCGACTTGTCTAACTCAGCCTAATAACCCCAGGTTACATTAATCCTGTCCGACCCCTCAATAGGTGGTCTAATAACCCATCAACAAGTTATGACACTTGCGACACTTGTCAATACAAATGACGACACTTCCGTATAGTGGAATAATACATCTCTATAGGAGTATAAAAATACATAGATGAAATACATTCCAAAGTTACATATACATAAACATATGGTATCAAGTGTAAAACCATAATGGATAGAGTGATACCACTTACGAGAAACAAACAATATGAGGATGGCCTCATAGTTAAACCAATCCATTTCTGTAGGAGTACAGAATTGTAAATTCATGTTTGAATTTAATTATTAATGCCATTGATTGGTTATGAAACAATCAGAATTGAAGTTATTGTTAAACGTTGCTGACTATTTGGCTATTTGATAAGTGTGCTAGGATGACACATTGTAGGAAGACCATGTGTGATGGCCTGCAGAAGACAAACTACATGGGAAGGACCCCATCCTTTGGAAATGGGTTTCGGGTGAAACACCATGGTAAGTTTTGTTAATATCCCAACTGCACTGCATGTTGGAAAGCCATGTGAGTGAGATGGTGAAATTATGCCAAGAAGGCATGTGTGGGTTATGGAACGTGAAAATATTGGGGTGGAAAACCAAAGTACTGTTGACTTAGAGAAGGGAGCCCCATTCTTCGCAAATGAAGAAAAGATACATCTGAAAAGGGATAAGTATTATGTAACCCTAACTCAGAATATACATGTCTGGTTATTACATTTAATATGCAAAGCATGTTTTATTATTTCATTATTATTCCAGACTTTTTGAGTATGATTAGGGCCTACATGTCTCACATCCGAAAGGGGGTTCACACCTTTCTGGTGCTGGGTTATGATAGGGTTGACAATATTGACTACACCCTAAGGGAATGTATGCATTCCTGGTGTTTCAATACTTGATAGTGAATGTTATGAAATATGGTTATAATTTTAGAGTAGCAATACTGATGAGTTTGCTTATCCGTCTTGTGTTGCCAGCTAAAATAGATGCAGTTTGGGTGCTACACACAGAAAAAGCATAATGAATGGTTGTTGTGGAGGTATTGATGAAGGGTTGTTGCATGCCTAATAAACCTAGTCGATGCACTGGTTTGGCATTATTTTGCTTGGTTGTTGTGGGTATTGTGGGGCCATGTTGGTCTGCAGTTAAGGAAGTCACCTAAAGAGTTCCTAAAGGGAACCACCGGTTTTGCACAAGAGAAGGAGTGGCATCCTTGTGTGGGTGAAGAATTGTTATGCGCATGAAGGGTTGTGACACGTGTGAAAGGATGATGCAAGCCTAAGGTAGAGTGGTAGAGCCTTGACCTATAATGGTTGGTGTCACAGTTTCCTTCCATTGGTCGATGACCTAGACGAATGTGTTGGCTCGGCAATGAAGAGGGCCAACCAGGTATGGGACTGGTTGGGCACCAAAAATGCTTGGTAAATCCAGTCGGCATGAATGTGTACTGGTTGGGCATTAACTATTTGATGTTGTGGAGTAGCATGCATGCTGGCCAAACATCCAAGTCCATAGGTGATCCCAAGGCTTGCAAAGCGAAGCAGGATCCTGTGGACCAGAAAGGAAATGCATAATACAGATAAGTATTCATTTTCATTTATTTTCCTATTTGGAATAATGAAGATTTCAGGTATAAGTCTTCTAATAGCTAAGCTGATACACTATTGTTTCTTTGTTGGAAACCTTGGTCATTGCAGGAAAGCAAGGACCTTGAAATAACTATAAAATGCTTGGTAAAATCAGAGAGTAACTAGTCGGGCGCTATAAAATTCTTGGTAATCTAGAGAGTAACTAGTTAGGTGCTAAAATTCTTGGTAAATCCAGAGAGTAACTGGTTAGGCGCTAAAATTCTTGGTAAATCCAGAGAGTAACTGATGCTCGATAAATTCAGAGAATAGTCGGTGGGAGAATTAACCACTTGATGTTGTGGAGTAGCCGGTGTGCTGGCCAAACATTCCTTAATTAATTGATAAGCCCAGTCAGCGTACTGGCCTAGCACTGCCTATTGGAATGGTTGAGGAGTAGCCTGCGTGCTGACCCAACATTCATTATTGTGTCCATGGGAAATCCAATGCTTGTAAAGCAAAGAAGGAGCCTATGGAATAAAGTGAAGACATCCAATACATATAAGTATTTGGTTATCTTGCAGCTTCTTGCTTATGAATATACACGTGTATATGAATTGTGTATGATTTCTTAAACTCTTGTTTAGAAATAAACCCTATGAGTATAAATTGGACATGTGAATTGATTCAATGTTTGAGTGTAGGTATTGTTGGAAGAAAGGACTATGAAGGCATCATAGGGATGCATGTGGACATATGATTGTCCCAAAGAGATCAGTATGAGAAGAAATGAAAGATGGTGCTAGTGGAACTATGTGGGTCCTAGCAGCCAAAGGTTCTGAAGACAATAATGGGAAAGGGTTCCCTCATTGAAAATCTTTAGATAGACCTTAGACACTAAGTGTCATAGCCAATAAGTGCAAGTCAAGCATTCCCAATGAAGTGAAAGAGGCTAAGGAGCATGAAACCATCGTGGTGGTGTATCTCCAGCTTGGAACAAGACTAAGAGGGGGAAACTCTTACTCTTCTCTTTCCTTTTGATTGTTGCATCTTAGAAACAAAAGATTGTTGAGTGCATGTCATAGATGAAAACAAATTGTGTTTAATTGCTTGAAATGAATTGTGAATGCTGAAATAGTTATTTCCCTGTGAAAGGATGAACATGAATGAGCTTATGTGTATGTTGGGAAAGCATGAAATGTGTGGAAGTCTCATGAGTGAAGCATTGATGTTCCAAGTCAATTGGGAAAATAATTGACTAATTTTAATATTGTGTTATGCTTTTCCTAATAGGAATTGACATGATGAGTCTCACAGGTGAGACATTGAAATCCATTGAGTGCAGCTAGTGCTAGCCAAGTGTTGTTAGTGACAAAAGTGACAGCCAGTTGTTCACATTGATCATGGCAGTAGACCAAAAGCTATTTGTTTTGGCTAACAATATTCCTCAAATAGTCGTCAAGACAACAAGAAAGATGACATCCATGGGATTCCAGACTTGTAGATTAGTTGGAAGGTAAATAAAAGGAAGGGATTGCTATGGAGCAATGACCACCTGCAGAGATGGAAGATCAAAGCCAACAGGAGCAGTTGTGGAAGCCAAAGGACTTGGTCCTGAAAGCTCAAAGTAAAGAGATAAAATGCAAGACAGACCTGCCACCATTTGTGAATTTTGAAGCATGTGTAAAGTGGGTATTTATTCCTAAGTATTGGAACATCGAGGACAATGTTATTCCAAGGGGGAGAGAAATGTAATATCCCCATTTTGACCCCATTACATTCAAATGTAAATGATGTAATATTTTTATAAGATCATGGTGAGGAGCTCAAGGCCAAAGCCCCGCCATTGATTTATTGATGCATATTGTTTACGTGCTAGCCAGGCACAATGGAATTGCAGATATCATGTAAATATGCATTTTTAATAAAATACCCACAACTAGCTATGCAATGCAACAAGAGATGGGGGCATGATTTTACAAGGAATTGAGAGGGAAAAAATTCAAACTCTTGAGCCAATCAAGTCAAGCCTAGTTTCAATGAGAGAACCCATCAAACCCTCAACTACCCATGTTGACTTTTGTACACAATCATTGATTTCTCCAAAGAGTTGGTTGAGGTAGTTAATGCCTTGGGGCATGAAAGGTATGGCTGTCCAAATTTGGGTATGGGAAAGCCACCCTGCATGGAAAATCATGTTTTGCTTCTTGGGCAAGAAAAGAGCCATGAATTGCCCCCCAAGCCATTATCCATCAAGCAGTTTCTCTCCCTCACGAGTTGGGAGCTACCTGGGCATTTTCCAGCCATGTTTTCCTGTGTTTTCCTTCATTCTCAGCTAGGAGAAGGACGTTTTTGTGTTGTATACCAGTGGGAAGGAAGGGGAAATGAATTGGGCTTCCATAGAGACTAGTTTTTCTGTTAAAATGCTTAGATAGTTGGGGAGAAATTGATTTCTTCCCTGTGAATGTTTTTCCCCATCCCACAATTCGTTTTTGGATGGAAATGATTTGGGGGAAACCCATGGCCATCCTATTGGTAATCCATTGTTTTGGCTTGAGCTTGAGTGCAAGCACCCATGGTTCAAATGTAGCCTGATAAACCCAGCTTTGGACTGGCTTGGCTCAGATGAGATGATTAATTGGGCTGTGCATGAGCTTGAATGTTCCCTTTTCCTTGTAAGAATCATGCCCAGCTCGGGGGTGTCAGTTGTGTTGAGAGATTGATGAACACAATTGGCCTATGGTTGGGTGGAACGTTGCAGCAACATGGCTAGTAGTCTGGGGCAATTGCACAATGAAGATAAGTGTTTCTCTATCTATGTGATTTACCTCTGCAATGTTTAAATTGATGACTATTTTGATATGTTGTATGCATATGATATGTGTGTGGATGAGTTTCAATTCCGTTGTGCATATTGCTTAATTTGCATCTGCACACTTTTGCATTTATGTGTATGAATCTGATTTTTATGAAAATACCCATAGATTGTTAGCATGTTCCCTTCCTCGAATTGGGTCCGCGGGAGGGTACATTAAAGAAATAGATATTGACCCTAGGTATGCTTGGATTCCTAATGGTTTGGGGGATTTACTTAGCCACCAATGCTGGCCGACGACTTGCATATTGGGGCAGTACCCCGCACTCCATGGCTTAGGTAAAACTAATGACCTCTTTTCCACAAACGACAGCTCTTGGTTTACCTCATAGGTGGGAACTAGTCAATCAGGTAGGGGTCATTGCCCTTTTTACTGGCAGGTCCTCTCAATGGGCCAGCTACTTCGGGGTTCCCGTGGTACTCCTCACAATGAGTTTAAGGGATTATTCCCAAGTACTTCCCACATTTAAGCAGATAGGGATTATTCCGGATCCAAACCTGCAATTGATAGGAACAAATATAGATGTGATTTTTTTTTTGGAAAATATTTCGCCGAATGAGGCCAAGAAAGTGCTCTGATACTAGATGTTATGAACTTGCAGCAAATAAATGATGAAAATGCACAATATAGCAGAACACAAATTATATTTATTGACTGCAGGCCACTTCGAGGGGGCAACCTCCTTTGAGCAAGCTCAATACATAAATCATGGATGCCTTCATTGGCCTCAACATGTATTTATATACTAAGTCTAATATAAACAACTATTACTCCCAATGAATGTGGGATAACACAATATACTCATGGGACGAATTACAAAGCATATGCGTCCAACAACAATATACTAGCAATGTGGGATAACACAATATACTATGGGACAAATTACAAAGCATATGCATCCAAGAACAATATAATAACAAAGTAAAGAGAAGGGTTGACACGTGTTCCTAACAAAAATACGATTCCGCATTGTTGATTGGATGGATTCGACGGTTGCGAAAACAATATAGGGTAAGCTAGAACTTAGATAAAAGCTTGAACTTGTAAGTTTTTACAGATTTAAAACAAGATGTAGGGTTTGGAAACTGTGATATTATGTATCAAATATGTTATAATTACTCTAACCAAATCTATGAACATAAATATAATAAACGCCCCATTCTATAACAAAAAAATGCCTAAACCAGTCGCCCATGTTCTATAAACACATGCTTTTACTATGAACTTTTAAATCTTTAATCCATTCGGCCTTGTAACAGATTTGAGACTATAACTACTTATCTAAATGAAAAAATATTATGTTCTATAAATTCCCACATTTAAATCTATATGAATCCCAGAGTTATATATAAAAACGCCTAAACCATAAACCCATTTGCAATAACCCTGTGCATTATTTTTCTTATAACAATAAGGGGATAAACAAACATTGATACTTTACTTGATGCATAAATATAACTTCTGCATATAAACTGAATAAGAGTACTTACAATAACACAGTAATGTACAGTAATTATATGCTAACATGCATAAGCAAGATAATTAATTCCGTTAACATGCATAAGCAATTAATGTACAGTAAAAATGTTATATGATAACATGCATGAGCAAGATAAAACAATAATATATAGTAAATCATTATATGCTAACATGCATGAGAAAGAATAAAACAATGATGTACAATAAAACCTTATATGTGTGAAAATTAGATCACATCCATGAAATGATAAAGAAATTACACTCTCATAAGAAAAATCTCACACAACTAGTCAAAAGACACAAAAATTATGCACAAGAGTAGATTTCTGTCTTACTTCTCATGAATAGAATTACATCAGCCAACATATGAATGTAATAGGCTGTTATTAAATAACATTACAGCAGAAAATCGAATGGCTAAATATGCCAAACAAAACTCTTAATCATCAGACTTGCTAAAAATGCCCATCCCCCCTAAGTGGCAAGTTGACTTTCCAAATCAGCCCAAAAGCTCACGAATTCTTAATTTAGTGAGCTAAAGGTTAAATATAGGTAAAAGAAATTACAAATACAAATTTTGGGTGGAAATAGCATTAAGGAAAGTTTTTGGTGAGAAAAACACTTTCCTAGGTTGACTAGCTTTTCCCTACGGGGGAAAAAGCAGTAAAAAGCAGTAGTTTCTTCACAAGTGCGCCTTTCTTCCTTAAAATCATCCAGAAATATTTAGGAAGGTTCCCAAGTAGCCTAGGTATCTTGTAGATCATACCTTGGATGTATTCTTATCCTCTTATGTTTCCTTGTGGCCCAGAAAAGTCAATTTCCTAGTCTATTACATAAAATTAACCATAAAAGATTTATTAATGCATCTAATGTAAATAATGACATGGTAGGAAGACTTAAATATTCCAACACCCACTCTTAAGTCTGACTTAAATGATCTAAATATCATAATATAAAATACTAAGGGCCCACTAACAAGACTTGGTCACCCCGTACAAAACACTGTCGGTCCACAAAACAAGGATAGAAGGAAAACCACATGGGAAAAACCTTCCCTCAAAACATGAAAATATCAAAATTGAAAGGTTGCTGATCAACCCTTCACTCCACCACACATCCAACCATCCCAAGTAGTGATCTAATATAGTTGAATGTCTTCTCTGTGAAAGCCTTGGTGAAGATATCTGCAGTTTGCTCACCTGTGGGGCAATACTACAAATCTATGATCTAGTCATGCACTAGGCCTCTGATGCAGTGCATATGAATCTCTATGTGCTTGGTCCTCTGCTTCTATATTGGATCACATGAAACTCTAATGTCACTCTAGTTGTCACAATAAATGACAGTAGGAGTATTGAAAGAAATCTCAAACTCAGACAAAATCCCCTGCAACTAGACACACTGTGTGGCAACATTCACTGCTCCTCTGTACTCTGCCTCCACTGAAGATAGTGCTATGGAATTATGTTTCTTGCTAGACAAGCAAACAGGGCCACCTCCAAGCATGAATACAAATCCTGATGTGGATTTCCTGTCAAGGCTATCACCAGCCCAATCCGAATCTGTGAAACCCAAGAGATCTAAGCTCGAATCTACCACATAGTGAATCCCATCACTCTTTGTGCCCTGCACATAATGAAGGATTCCTTTTGCAGCCCTCCAATGTATCTCATGTGGCTGATCCATATATCTAGATGCTACACTCACAGCATATGCAAGATCTGGTCGAGTGTGTGTCAAGTAGAGCAAGCTACCAATCAATTGTCTGTATAGAGTACTGTCAAAAAGCGGTGTAGCTTCTGCTTCTTCCATTCTAACTCCAGAAAGGAATGGAGTCTTAGAAGGCTTGCAATAAGGCATCTCAAACTTCTTTAATAGATAAGAAACATACTTTGACTGGCATACCTTGGTTACTTCTTTTTTTTGAGAAATCTCAAGCCCCAAAAATTGCTTAAGAATTCCCAAGTCACTCATGGAGAATGCTTGGTGCATTGCGGTCTTTAGTGATGCTATTTGTTTAGTGCTATCACCTGTGATCAGAAAATAATGAACATACAACACTATTAACATAATAAACTATCAGCAAACATCATATAGACATTTGGGTCAGATTTACACCGAACATAGGATTGTGACAGCAAAAAACTATCCATCTTTGCATACCAAGCCCTAGGGGCTTGCTTGAGTCCATACAAAGATTTTTTCAACCTGAAAACAAGGTTTGGATGTGATGTGTACCCCTGTGGCTGCTGCATATATATTTCTTCTTCAATCTCCCCATGGAGGAAAGCACTTTTCACATCCATGTGATGTACTTCCCACCGCTTAGAAGCTGCTACTGCCAAAACTAGTCTAATGGAGTCTTTCTGAGCTACCAGTGCAAATGTTTCATATAATCAAGTCCTTGGACCTGAGAATAACCCTTTTCTACCATCATTGCTTTGTACTTAATGGTTGTACCATCCGCTGCACATTTAGTCTTATAAATCCATTTGCATCTTACCAACTTTCTGCTTGCGGGGAGCTTGACTAGCTCCCAAGTTTCATTCTTCTGCAATGACTGAAACTCCTCATCCATATAAATCTTCCATCTAGGATCATGTGAGGCATCCTCATATGTTTTTGGATCAGAATCTATCATCATATAGCACTTCTCAGAAAGATAAGGATCATTCATATTGAGAGCAGTCTCAAACTGTGATCTAGTTCTTCTTTGGTCCTGAGGGTTGCCTGCTAGGTCACATACTGCTTGCAAATTTTTTGCAGCCCACTTAGGCCTTGTAGGTGAGTTATCATCTGCAAAAAATTGATCCTCATCATCATAAATATCAGAATAAAAAATATCAAGCACATCACTTACTTCTTCTTCAGTCGGTGGTGAAGATGAATCTCCAATTTTTGCGCTCTGAGAGGGATCTTCCTGAAACTGCACACTTATTTCGATGAATGCTTTATGAGTGGTCATGGGCTGCAGCTTATAAGTTTTGGATTCCTATGAATATCCAACAAACAAACATGGTTGGATTTGGGGCTGCATAGCCCTCCTCTTCTCAATCGGAATCCTAGCCCAAGCCTTTGAGCCAAAAATCCCAAAATGAGAGATGTTAGGTTTGTTACTTGTCCAAGCCTCGAAAGGAGTGATACCTTTGAGAGATTTGTGTGGCACTCTATTCTGAATATAGGTGGAAAAATTTATTGCTTCATCCCATAGCTTAGGATACAAATATTTTGCCTCAAGCATGCATGTGGCCATCTCCTTAAGAGATCTATTCTTTCTCTCTACAACCCCATTTTGCTGAGGTGTATATGGAACTGTATGTTGCATATGTATGCCCGATGAAGCAAAAAATTGCTGAAACTATGATTTCACATACGCACCACCATTATCAGATCTTAACACTTTTATATGCCTACCAGACTGATTCTCAACTGAGGCTATGAAGAACTTGAATAACCCAAAAACTTCTGATTTAAGCTTGATGAAATAAATCCAACAATACCTGCTGAAATCATCTATGAATGTGAGAATATATTTTTCTGAATTCAATGACTCGTGAGGAAATGGACCTGATATATCAGTGTGTATAAGTTCCAATGGTGCAGTGGTTCTCTCAGTGGTAAATCTCCCATACTTATGCTCGGGATGTTTTCCTAGGATGCAAGATTGACAGACACCTTTGGAAAATTTAATATTGGGCAGCCCTATAACCATTTCTTTCTCATGAAGTTGGGAAAGGTATTTGTAGTTTAGGTGGCAAAATATTTCATTCCATATCTTGCTGAACTCATTGGCATGGGTTAATAGATCATAAGGTGAGGAGTTTGGAACAAAATGAGAAAACTTGTAAATTCTAGAACAGTGATCAGCAGTACCAAATGCAATAATTTTTCCTGCTGAAATTTATGCTATCTCAACATCATTGGGTGTAAAGGTTAGTCTCTTGGGCAGCCCTGTATGGGTCATCTGATAGAATGATAGTAGGTTTGCAGTAAGTCCAGGTACATATAAAACATTATTAAATGACCCAAACTCGATATCTATGCTACCTTTTCCTTTGCTAGAAGTTTCAGAATTGTCTCCCAATACAATGTTCGGACCACTAGAAGAGTCAAGTGAAGTAAAATACTTACTTGCAGACACCATGTGTCTTGAAGCACCGGAATCAATGATGAATGATGAAGATTGGGAAGTGCTGGCCATCAATGCATGAACTCTCTCTTTGTCATCATAATTTGATCCTCCATCCTTCCTTCTTGCGCTCTCTAGGAGAGGGATATTGGCTTTCTCCAATGCATGAGTTAATTTGTTGGTGGTCTTCTTCATACAAGAGATTTCAGGATGAAAGCCCTTGCTGCAATAAGTGCACTTTGTCCTCTCATTCGTCTTGTTCAGATTCTTCTTGAAGGTTGATGGCTCTCCATTAAAATTCTGCTTGTCTTTCCGCTCACTGGTGGGCTTCTTGAAGTTGCCTTTCTTCTTGCCTTTCAAATTCTTTGAGTCTCCAACATTTAGACAATGGTCTTTGGATGGATTTTTAATGGCTCCCATTAAGACCAGCTTGTCTTGTTCTTGTGTTAATGACTCCATGAATTCTGAAAGTGATGGGCTCTTCCAATTTTTAATTGCTTTCCGGGTGGAATGGAAGGTGGAAACAAAAATTGAATAGTCTGGGCCAAGCTTGGAGAGAATGGCCAAAACTAATTTCTCATATTTCTTGTCTATTCCACATTGCTTCAGCTGCAATACAAGAGACTTGAATTTGGAGAAGAATTCTTTTAGATTATCAAAATTTTGCGGACTCAAAGAGACTAGCTCGTTATCCAATTGGTGGCCTCTCATATCATCGGTCTTACCGAACAATTCTTGAAGTTTCAACCATACTTCATTGGGTGAAGTGAGGCCATGAAGATGAAATAAGAGTTCTTTGGATGTAGTGATACATAACAGCCCATAGGATTCCTCTCTTCGATTATTCCATTTAGATTTCTCCACTGCTGAGGTTGGCTCAGCTTCTGTTGCCATGGTAACCCGGTAGAGCCCTTTGCTCCTTAGTAGAATCTCCATCTGTGCTTTCCAATAAAAGTAATTGAAAGGAGTGAGGATGATCTGCTGTGTATGATCCATTGATGCAACTAACATAAACTTTTGGACTGAAATTAGAACACTTCTGGATTCCAAAATGTGCCCTATAGAGAATAGAATTCACCCGGTGAATTGATCAATGCGCCCTTCCTGAGACTGTTGGATCCTACAAGACAATAAATAGATGAAAGGAATAGATTGATGCCTTTGATACCATGTGAAAATAATATCACATCCAAGAACTGATCAAGAAATTACACTCTCTCATAAGAAAAATCTCACACAACTAGTCAAAAGACACAAAAATTATGCACAAGAGTAGATTTCTGTATTACTTCTCATGAATAGAATTACATCAGCCAACATATGAATGTAATAGGATTTTATTAAATAAAATTACAGAAGAAAATCGAATGGCTAAAGATTCCAAACAAAACTCCTAATCATCAGACTTGCTAAAAATGCCCATCCCCCCTAGGTGGCAAGTTGACTTTCCAAATCAGCCCAAAAGCTCACGAATTGCTAATTTAGTGAGATGAAGGTGAAATATAGGTAAAAGAAATGCCAAATATGAATTTTGGGTGGAAATAGTATTAAGGAAAGTTTTTGGTGAGAAAAACACTTTCCTAGGTTGACTAGCTTTTCCCTATGGGGGAAAAAGCAGTAAAAAGCAGCAGTTTCTTCACAAGTGCACCTTTCTTCCTTAAACTCATCCAGAAATATTTAGGAAGGCACCCAAGTGGCCTAGGTATCTTGTAGATCAGACTTTGGATGTATTCTTATCCTCTTATGTTGCCTTGTGGCCCACACAAGGCAATTTCCTAGTCTATTACATAGAATTAACCATAAAAGATTAATTAATGCATCTAATGTAAATAATGACATGGTAGGAAGACTTAAATATTCCAACAATATGATAACATGGATGATAAAGGAAATCATTTATGATAACATGCATAACTTCAAAGCAATCATTCTGAATATTAGTTTAGGGATCCTTTACAGTAATGGGTAAATGCAAAATGATAAAAAGATAGCTGATATCAACATAATCATTCTGAATAACAACTTAGGAATCATCACAATGATTGATAATTGCATAATTAAATAAATGGGACCTATACTGAGCAATATATTCATTCTGCTTAACGATTTAGATATCTTTTATAGGAACATGCATTTTCAGAAATAAGATAAATGAAACTTGAACTAAACAAGGAAATTGTTCTACTTAACAATCTAGCTATCATTTACAGTAACCAGATAGTCCAGAAATTAAATAGATAGAACCAAAACTAAGCTATGAAATTGTTAGATATCATTTGCAGTAACAAATAGTTCATAAATTAAATAAATAGAACCAAAACTAAGCTCTAAAATAATTAGACATCATTCACAGTAATAGATAGTTCAGAAAAATAAATAGAACTAGAACTAAGATCTGAAATCATTAGATGTCATTCACAATAACAGATAGTTCAAAAATTAAATAAATAGAACCTGAACTAAGTCATGTAATCATTAGATATCATCTACAATAAGAAGACATGTCAGAAAATAAATCAGTAGAAGTTGAACCTAGCGGGAAAATCGAAGCCGAAGGTCCCCGTTCCGAGAAAATAAATAAATAAAACCTGATCTAATCCATGCAATCATTAGATATCGGCTACAGTAAACAGACATGTCAGAAAATAAATCAATAGAAGTTGAACCTACCGGGAAAATCGAAGCCGAAGGTCCCCGTTCCTGCCAACTAACTTCCAGAACAACCTAACTACTTGTTCTGAAACCCCTGAGCTTGTTTGCTGAACCACAAGGACAAAGACTTGGTCAGAGAGTCGATCTTGCAAGCTAGTTCACAACCTCACTTCATCATAAGCCTCCTACTCATTGGACGGATCAATACTTAGCATATTATCCCCTTCATCACGAACCTCCTTTTCAGTGGATGAAATTGATGTTTTGTATCATTTTCCAAGGACTTAGGTCATTCATGATCCTCCTGCTCGTAACGCTCCAACATGAGTCACGACCTCAATTTTTAGGGAGGATGCCACCTGCATCATGTGCTCCTTTACTAGGCTGTCTTGCCATACTGGGTTTCCTCTTGACACTTGTCTTTTCCTCCTCGTGGGTCAGAAAACACTCTTCAACGACTGCCTTCAATTTTGATTCCCTTAGTTATTTAAATATTTAAAAATAGTAATAATTATTTTACAAATGTTTTGACCTCGCTTGGTCAATTATTAGGGTTCCTAGGTGTATTACATAGGTCCTCCATTTTTCAGCATGGACTGTGATTTTAACCCCCATTTTTACCCTCAATGGTTGTTTTTCTTCCATGGTTAATATATTACTTTACATGGGTCACCCTAGGTAAGAAACTATGCCATCTTGGTGCCCACGCCATCGCTTGCCACTTTGGGAACTTGTCACTCATCATACATCATTTTGTCATTACTATCAAGTTCCCGTCCCTATGAAGTTCTTTTATATTCTTGTTAGACTCCTTAAAATTGACAATATTTCGGATCATACTTGTCTTGTTCAGACTCGTTAAAGGAATTGAATAGACATCCACTTATATTTAAGTTTATCCCTTTTCTGGATCTTAGTGGATTATTTATGAAAAATGTATACTCTAGTTCTTTAAACTAGAAGAGTTCTCTCTCGTGTACTTTTATACTTTTTTGGGCGAGTAGACTAAATTTATGAAAAATTCCTTATGGAGTTCTTGTTTAAGTTTTTCAGACTCCTTAAACATGAAAACACTAGCGAGCATGAACATATCTGGGCTCGATATTAAAATCCACAGATCAGTAATCTATCGAGTATCAATCTATATTTTCTTCAAACATGTTAAAAAATGAAGAAAGTATTGAGTTTCCCTCCCATGGACTCGTTAAACTACACATGGTTGGATCATTATCAAGCATTCTTCTCTCACTTCTTCGAGCTTGTTAAAAAATGAAGAAGGGTTTCTGATTTTACTTTCTTGGAGTCATTAAAATTTAATAAGAAAGAAACTACTGAGCTTCCTTTTAATATTTTCATGATCGCTTAAACAATGAAAATATGTCCTAAAAAGAGAAGGGGAAAGAAAATCTCAGTAATTTCATTCATCATATACCAGCAAGTCTAATCCGTCTTTGAACATAACACTTTTGTTAAGTCAATGGGTCTTATTTTTGGCTTTAGGATTTAACCTGATTCGAGAGTTGTTCACTACTCTGATTGGTTACTCTTCTGATCATATGGAGAGTTTTTTATGTCTCCTACATGGCAAAATTATATCATGTTTCATGTCTGTCCAAAGTTGCCTAAGTCACTTTCCTATGGTGCTCAATGTTCAAGGATTACCCTTGTTTCAGCCACTCTGCAGTTCATCTTGAATTCTCATGTTGGCCATTCCTTACATCATTAAATCAGTTTTGTTTCAACTCAATCTCTTAGTGTTACTTGTGTGAGATGATGAAGGATTCTTTGATTCCTTCCTTCTCACGGGTATCTTCCTATCGACATCAACACATTTTACTCTAGGAAGCAGACTTAGACTTCCCAGTTAGTACCTTGATATTTACAGTCATTAGTGGCAGATCCTCTTGCTTATGAATTATGGAAATATATCAATGTATCTTACTCTACAGATCTTTCAAGTGTTCGACTTTAAGACTTCTTATTCACACTCGTAAGGATGTAATCAGTACCTTGGACCCCATTTTCATTATTGGTGGGTGCCCTCGCATTTGTTAATGGTTCTCATCTTTAACTGGTAATCAAACGAAATCCTCCATGTTCAACTTAAAATCCTTTATTCGCAAGACTGAGCCTTAATTACATTGGCTCCTCATGAGACATATATCCAGTTTGTTTTTATGGCAATGATGATACATGCAGGACAAGAAAAAGCCTATCCAACCTCTTACCCCAAGATTAGGATGATTCTAAAGTTAACAGAATCACCAAAATTAGCCAAAAACTAGCCGCTAAGTCTTTCTTCCACAAAATGCGGGCCTAACTTTCTTCAAATTCCTTCCGTAGTTAGCTTTCCACAATCACTTTTCTGCAGCAGCCTTTCCACAGCGACCTTGCGGAATCAACTCCCTTCCGCAATTGCAGGCGTCCTTTCCAACTTTCCTCCGCAATTGACTCCCGCAATTGGCATCCGTAACAACTGCTTCCACAGTTTCTTTCGCTCTGCAATTGCAAGTGATTGTCTGTAACTTTTTTCCACAAAAGGCTTCTGCAACGGGCATCCGCAACCTTCCCTTCCACAATTGCAACATTCCACAATTGCGGTTTGCGGGATGTAGAAGACCTTCTGCAACTCTCTCGAAAGTGCTTCCGCAATTTGCTTCCTCAAATTGTCTCCCGCAAAAATCCTTCCGCATCTCCTTACGACCGTCGAATCCACAAACGTTCCTTCTGCAGTTTCTGTGGGCCGTTGGATCTACAATCAATGGTGGAATTAAACCTTGATCTAACTCCGCATCCACTCAGCCATGAACTCCTGACTTCTTTATTGTGTGGAAACCTACACGAACCGCCAATTTCTTCATGGCTTCGATCTCATCCGTCGATCTACTATCACTTGAGGAACATCCACTTTGGATTGCGGATATCTATCTCCCGTGCACATTCACTTCATGCAATCTTTCCCCGTCGTTGATCTGTATTCTATCCTTCAATCCGGACCGTTCATTCTCTGTTAAATGAACCAAATACAAACTCTGACATGCCATGTTGATCAAATAGAGGATTGATCAGTCCACCTCGGTCATCCTCCACCAGAATTGATCTCCCTCATATGATTTGTATATTACTTCTTAGAATTTAAACCGCATGGTATAACCGCTGCACCTCTGGGAATATAAAAAAATGTGGACTAACCGCCACTCCTGGTAATAGGACCTTGCACTTGGTTTCAAATGTTCATCAACATCTATAGGTTTTGGTTTAACAACAAACCTTACATGGTAGCAGAGCTTTTATGAAGAGCTGCTTCCGGTTATGATCTAGATATTGAACTGGCATTGCAGAACTTGAAAGAGTTTCTAGTTCTGAATTTTTTGTGCATTTCTAGGCTATGGGAGGTGTTCTATTGCATCCGAAATGTCGTTTTCATTGGGAAATAGTTTTTGTTTGATCAAAAATGGTTTCCGGTTGCTTTAGAAATGCGTATTTCATCAGATCTGAAGGTATAATGTTACCGTGACGTTTTTTAATTTTTCTAAAAAAATATCTCATATTTTATCAGTTTTTATTATTAGTTTTTTTTTTTTTGGTTTCGAATTTTTGCCTTCCCTGTCTGCGTATGCTCTTTGCCGTGCACCTCGTACGATATTGGTGAATCAGAAACAGAAAGGGAAAGGGTTTTTCTTGGCTGTGTATGCTCTTTGCCGTGCACCTTGTGCGATCTCGGAAAATCAGAAACAAAGAGAAAACGTAGACATTCCGGGAAAGTGTTGATGAACAATCCACTCGATCGGAGGTGAGCCGGATCTCCCTAGCTCAATGCGAGTCTAGAACAAATAAAACATACTACAAACACATTTCCTAGATCTACTTAAGGATCAAGTACTAGATGTCTTACCTCTTTGATTCGCTATCCTTTCTCCCGCTATGTTGCTCCACGTCCCATGGTCGTCAGATCCAAGCTGCAAGACCTGTCAAGACACCGAAAAGAGAAACGAGTAAAGAGCATCTATACAATAAGAGATCTATGTAAACAGTTAAGCAGGTAAACAACACAACATCATCATACATAAGAGACAATATTGGTGGAAAGCATTTGTATTACTGCAAATAGAGGAGTACATGATAGAGATATAGAACTACAACCAATGACTTAACGTAGCAGCCCTTCTCCACACAAGCCAATTGCCAAGCCCTTCCAAGGAAACATGAGAGTCTCCAAGAGGTGAGTGAAAGTGTCCAAGAGAGATTTCACCAGCATGTAGATACCATAGTCTTCCTCCCTTTGGTATGGGAGTGAGCCTCGTATATATAGGACTAAGTGGATGAGGTTATGGATAGGATAGGATGAGAGATGGTATGAGAGAGATAGGGGATCTTCCCAATAGGTTAGGGGTCAAGTACCAGCTCTCCAAGAGATCAGGGATAAGCCCCCACATAGGTAAGTTTCAAGAAGGGTCTCGAAATCGCTATTTTTTCCCATTAACAGACCTCGTCGCACCTTGCTAAAGAGCAACCTGCAACGTCGCGTGTTGCTAGTGTGCAACCTGCGACGACCTCTCAAAAGGTTGTGCAAACTGAGCACCAATCCTCCCAAATGATCAATCAGTCCAAATGACTTCAAGGATGTACACACTAAATCAGGATGATGAGTAGATTTTAGGTGTAATAGAATGCCCCCCAAAGCATGAAGCTGTTATGGATGTACAGCTGAAGTGCTTTGACAAAAAAATTGGCAAAAGGCTTGTCAAATGAAGGACGCTGCTGCAGTACAACTGACTCTGAACTAACAATCTCAAATGTAGTATAACATGGTTTCCGACCGATACATTGCAGATCCATGGTAGTAATGATCGACTGAACACAATCATGGTACTAGACACAAGCGTAGATCCATGATGAGATGGTAACACAACCACGACCAATACAAAAGGGGATCCGTGTAATATGACTCAATACAAACTCCATCGCAACCTGGGTAAAAACATGACTCCCTAGGGTCTTCAAGCTGAACCCGCAATAATACGAATCTATCCATGTGATTACAAATGTCTTGACGTCAAACATGGTAGAAACCACTTGATTACCAGTCATCGATCTAAACCGTTAACAAGTGCGAGGGAGATCATCATTAATGTCAATGATTCCCAAGGTATCACAGTACATATCATTAAGCGCGAATAAATGAATTGAAGTCGAATGCAAGATGAAATCTTTCAATTAAGAGTCAATGATGTAAACTCATGATGAAAGCAAGGTAACCTACCATTGAGGCATGCAAGGCCAAGGTACTTGGTTGGTTTCTAGATTCAATCCTCGGATGATGTGTTGAAGTCAACAAGGATGAACCTGTCGAAGGATATAATAATGAATTCCCCCATCAATCGACACGAAACACGACAAAAGATGTGTAGAGTGGATCAGATGGTACAATAACATGTGAGGTTGACGCAAAGTAACAACGGTATGATTACATGTGTACTGACTGCAAAATGATGAGTGATGAATGTGTTCTTGAACATGGGCATGGCATGACTTGGCAGTATTGACATGAGAATGATGCAAACTTCTAATGAAATTGATGATGGAAGCTTTCTCCGAATGACTCAAAGGAGTAAAAGACTCAGAAAGTAAGCGGGGACTCATAGACAAACAAATGACCCAAGTACTGTATGCAATGCAAACGAGTGCCATGTTCAAGAACGACTATATACTGCCACTAAGGTATGTAACACAAACACATTCCTTTTTCCCCATCATGAATGATGAGTGTCTCATGTGTTTTTTAACGAGCTTGATGAGGGTAACCGGATGCTCGGTATAGCTCATCTCATAGATGAGTCCAATCCCAAATATTTTTCGAACCTAGGATAGGAGGGGTTCGTCCCATGACGGGCCCTTCAATGTGAAAATTTAATGAGTCCATAGAAGGAAAACTCGGTCGTCACATCATATTTAGAGAGTTTGAAAAGAACTAAAGAAGACTCCAACGGTCCTTTTTCGTAAAGTTAGCCTCATCACTCGAAAAAGGGTAAAACAATGCGGGAGAGGAATCTTCCAGTCATGATTAGATGGAGTATTCCTTTTTCGTAATTAGTGCCTCCTAGTCCAAAAAAGGGGTATACTATCGCCAGGAAGATGACCATTCAAATAATTTAACAAGCGTGAATGCGACAAGTTTCCTTGGCAATCTTTTCAATTTTAGGGAGTCTGAAAAGAGCTTAACTATGGACTCCGGGGGGTGTCCTTTTCTGCGGAAGTTTAACGAGCCCGAAAAAGTGATAAATCATAACTCTGTACTTGTTCTCATGATTTGGTGAGTACAAGAACAAACGAAGAGTAAACTCATCCTCATGCAATTAATGGGACTAACAAAAAATAATAATGACAAAACATTCAAAGGAATGTTCATACTTGTAATTACCATTGGTAATGCGAGAAACGTTATGAAAGACCATTCTTACGACTCCTGTACACTAGAAAAAGTGTCATATAGCCCAAATATAACAACAAATGATCGAAACTATAGTAAATGGCCCAAAAGCATCAAAATGTTCGAAAAGAAATATTCCATTTCATTCTATAAATAGAAATATAGGCCAAAAATAGAAACATTATTCAAATTGCCAATTTGGGTGGAGAAGTACCAATTTGGAGCCAAAACTTCCATCGTCGATTCCGGGAGCTACAATCCGTCATTTCACCAGCCGTCCGGACCAGGTAGGCCTAAATCTCATCCAGCAACTTTGTAGTGGTTTAGTTTTTCCATTTTTATGCATTTTTTGATGGTTTGGGGAGGGGCCAATGCACCCTCGGCTCATCGCAAGTGGCCCTTTCGGGACTCGCGATGAGCCTAGGTCATCACAAGTCTCGAAAATGGGACCTGCGACGACGTTGCGCTATATTTGATGGTGACCTATGATGGAAGAAACTCCAATTCCAAACATCAAATATATCCCAAAAAATAAGTTGTTGCCAGTTAGAGAAAGTCCTAACATGCTTTAAATGCTCCTTTTGGTAGGTTCCCAGCAAGCAGAGATGGTTTTAGAGTGGAGAGAAAGAGAACATGAGTTGGAAGATGAGCAAGCTGCAAGTGATCCACAATGTGTGCCTGCTTTGTGAAAATGTGGGTTGCTCAAATTCTTTCAGGTACAGGGGATGAGAGCCCAGGTGTCGTTCTTGACACACATGCTTCAGAGTTGGGATGCAGCCCAACAATACTTCGTCATAGGTGAGCACATCCTCAACATTGACATTGAGTACATATACTTTCTGACCAGTTTATCCCGTAGAGGGGGCATGGTACAACTCACTGGGACACGATCCAGTGACCGTACTGTCGAGGACATGGTGTCACAACACTGTGTTGCTGCTTCTCGTCCCTCCAGAGGGAAGATACTCATTTGGGATGTGGTGAGTCATCCACTGAGGACTGTACTGCTTACTATTACCAGGGTGGCAGGTAGCCAAGCTCCACATACAGCTACTTGGACCCAGATGTTATATGCGGAGGACTGTATGTCCCCCATGGTCTTCAACTGGTGCGAGGGTCTCCTCGCAAACATCCGAGCTCAACTGACCAAGTGTCAGCGAGGGGATCTCAAGCAGTTCGGGTATGGTTCTATCATAGTGTCGTTCCTCTCTTGCGCCCATAGGTGATAGTGGATGATAGGGATCTGAGAGATCCACATATGCTTAGGTGGGCAGAGCTGCTGACCCGCCATGGTGGGGGTCCCATCATTACTTTTGGTCCTGAGTTTTTCAGCTGGCTAGAGGGCCAGATGCTCATGGTGGAGGAATTTCCTTACAGTGGCATAGACTTTCGGGAGGATCCCGACTTGGCGCTGCCATAGGGTGCATCATGGGGTGATATCAGTAAGAACAAAAACCCTTGTATTTTTAAGTTTTGTGGATTATATTATTTTTTTTATGTAGTGCTGACAAGTACATTATGTGTGCAGATGTTTTCCCTGTACGATCGGTGGGTCTCTCTCTTCTGGCGAGGAGAGACAAAGGCAGGGAAGAAGTGATTCCTGCCGGTGCACATGTCACCATCGAGGAGATGGAGGAGGTGTACCGAAACTTGTCAGAGCTGACTGTGGTAGTTCCAGAGCCTGCTATCAATGACCTTCTGAGGCCCATGCAGAGATTTGGAGTTGGAGTGTCTGTGTGCTTCAATGCCTTGCTCCGCAAGGTGGCTCGTACTATGGACTGCTTCCTTACATAGTGACAGAGAGCTATGCGAGTCAAGGGTGTGTGGATCTGGCGTGGTGCCTGAGACACTTTTATACTTGTACTTGAGAGCTTTAGAAGCCTCAGATTTTTGTACTTACTGAAAGCTTATGATGCTTCAGATTTTTGTAGAGACTCACTGAAAGCCAGCATGCTTCAAATTTTGTACCAGCACTACTTTTGAGTGATTTATATATATTATCGGCGATTTATACATTATGTGTCTTTGAAATGATTAGTGATGTGATCTTGTTTACATGTTTGCTTCTATACATTATATTTACATGTTATGAATGCTTTTACATATTATGATTATTATGTGTGTGCAATGTACCAATCCATGATGAAATTGGTCATCGAGTTAGCAACTGTGTTCAATTCTCATGGAATGTGCAGGTATTGAATGGATTCAAATGACCTTTCCAAGAGACGTACTTGTCTAAAGAGATGGAGTAGGGTAGGATCACAGATAGCGTAAATCCGGTTGAGATGAGAAACCACTAGTTGAGAATCCATATGGATGACAATGTGGTCCATACCCAAGGAAATGGCGTTGGTCAGGGTTTCGACTACAGCCTGATATTCTGCAGCATTGTTGGTTGCAAACCCTAGACAATTTCCTCCTGAGCTAATGAGCTCGCCTATAGGGGAATAAAGTACCTAGGCTGCCGAAGCAAGGTTACGGGTATGCCGGCTAGCGCCATCCACGAATCCATAACACGTCGCCATCTTCACATGCAAACAGAACATGGTGTAAGGAGCGGAAAACAAGATCTAAGACACTCAAAAAATAAAATGCATCACACCACACAAAAACACACCATGTACAGTATATACAAGTCAGTCTATGCATGAGAAATCAAGCATAGTATCTCTTTAAGTAAAGCCCATTGCGGGGTTCACCCAAAGAGATGCCATCATAATCTTCGAGCTCATAGGCTCCTTTTTCCAACACACGTTTAATAACGTAAGGTCCATGCCACATGGACTCAAACTTCCCAGCACCTAGCTTATCGTGCTTCTGGTCATAAGTGAGGACCAGGTCACCCTCATTGAAGATATGAGGTTCGACTGACTTATCGTACTGGGCCTTGATGCATTTCTTATGTGCTTTGTTAGCAAGAGCAGCATCGCGGCAGGACTCGTCAAGCTTAGCTAAGTACAAGAGTCATTCTTCCTCAGTAGTAGTGTCAGGAAGAAGTTCTACAATGAGTTGAAGAGATGGAATTTCACACTCTATCGGTAAAACAACCTCCAATCCATATACCAGTTAGAAAGGAGTGAAGCCTGTGGCTGTTTTAATGGTAGTTCGGTTGGCCCATAACGCTGAGAAGAGCATATTGTGCCAGTTGGACTTTTGTGTCCCTACCATCCTTTGGATCATAGTTTTCAAGACCTTGTTAATGGCCTCGACTTGTCCATTGGATTGCAGGTAGTAGGGAGTTGAGTTTTCATGGCGAAAACCCAACCTGGCGCTCAATTCAACAACCATATGGTTCTGAAAGTGAGAACCATGATCTGTGACTATAGCCCGAGGAACTCCAAACTGTGCTATTACGTGGTTGAACATGAAGAGTGTGGTGGTTTTGCCGTCGTTTTGGTATGTAGGAATAACCTCGGCCCACTTTGTAAAGTAATCCACAGCTACAATGATGTAACTATGTCCCCCGGCCGAGGTAGGCTTACAATGCATAAAATCTATGCCCCATTTTGCGAATGGGCCAACGACAATAACCGGATGTAACGGGGCAGGATGCGTGCGCTTCTTCATATGGAAGTGTTGGCAAGGAGGACACTTCTTGATGGCCTCAATACAATCTTTGAAGATAGTAGGCTAGTAGTATCCTACATGCAAAATTTTCTGGGTAGTAGCCATCCCAGAGAGGTGACCTCCACACGCCCAAGTGTGACAGTCATTCAGAACGCGTTTGGCTTCCTCGTGCGTCAGACAACGTCAAAGAATGGAATCGATGCCACAGCGATACAAAGTATCAGTTATGATCAAGTAATACTTTGCATGGTGGTGTATCTTACACCGATCGTCGCGAGACAGTTGAGGATCGAAGCATTGGGTCTGAAGATATAACAGGATATCTCCATACCATGGGTCAGATATCCCCCATGGGTAGATGAAAGCCATCTTATGCTGATCGGCTTGGTTGATCTCGATTTGGTTGTAACCGGAAAAGCCATCCATGAATTAAAAGATAATGCTTTCGGCATAGTTGTCGATGATCTGGTCAATGAAAGGGGTTGGGTAGTTTTCTTTTAGACACGCCCGATTAAGGTCCCGATAATCAACACAGACGTGAATGGTGCCCTGCTTTTTTTTCACAGGGACGACATTCGAGACCCAATCTGTCAATGGGACGAGATAGATAAAACCAGCCTTTAAGAGCTTCTCAATTTCTACCTTTATTGCCACAATTTTCCGGGGGTGTACCGGTTGCAACTTTTGGTGCACAGGCTTGATGTCAGGATAGGATTTTATCTCATGAGAGACAATCGCAGGGTCTATCCCAGGCATCTCCTCATAGGACCAAGCGAAAAAATATCAAAATCGCTTGAACAAGGTCGTGCTAACAGTGATTTATTTAGGGGAACACTTCTGGCCTATGCAAATGTGTTCCACTATACCTGGTTTCACCAAGATGTCTACCGCAGTTGTTGGCTCAATGTTAGCCAAGTTTCCCTTCGAGTCCATAGAACATGTGAGGATGGGAAAATGAGTGGATGGGTAGATATCCAGTGAAAAGAGGGTATGTATGTTATTCTCTATGTACTCCCACGATGGACGAAAAGATGACCTGTGATGAAGATCATCCCATGGACCGTCATCTACATTCATTACTTCCATGATGGACTCATCTGAATGAAAAGTCCGAAGCAAGAGATTAGGTAGAGAGGATGTCCATTGTAGAGAACAGGAAGGAGAAACCATGGATGAATGGTCCTCCGGCGCTGTTTGGATTGCCTCATAAATGCGTTCAGCGGGTGAAAGAGGCATCAAGTCTCCAAACAGATGTGTTTTGGCTTCATCAGGTATAAGCCAAGCATCGTTGGAGTGAGATAAAATCTCTGTAGAGATCATGTTCACCATTGCGACATGATTAGGGGGGTCCATGGATGGATAAACGCCCATGAGAGATGAATCTTTCAATAGGCCAACCCCTACACTCTCATACTGTTGTGCCATCTGTCCGATGGAAGGAATATGGTCACCAGGATGAGTAGTGGCATCTGGTCTACAAAAATCAAGTTGGTCGATAGTAACAATTCGTCCCTGGTGGGGGAATTGTACTATGCGGAAGACTAAAGAGGCTACCGCCTGCATGGTGTAAAACCAATTGCGACCAAGCAAGAGATTATAATCTAACGGGGCCGAGACCACTTCCATGTTAATGGTTACGGTCCTTCCACCCAAATCCATTGCAAGAGCTTGTAACAGCCCATCCATCGAATGCTTTCAACGTGGTAGGAGATCGATTCAATTCGGGAGAACCGATGGCTCTCCACCAGGCAATCGACATGACAGAGGTAGAGGAACCTTCGTCTAGAAGGGTGCGATGGACCGTCTTCCCAGTGATGTTCACAGTAACTTGGAATGTGAGCTGGTATGAGAGCCTTGACTTAAGGTTGTCAAGTCAGAACATGATGGTGTTCGAGGAATCCGGGTCAATTGAACCAATGGCGGCGAGGAGAGTTTTGCGTTGATTGGGACAATTCTGCAAAACTTCCAAGGTAGACATGACGCAAGGAGCTTGGGCCAAGTCTTCGACGATATTGTAATTCTATGCCGCGCAAGCATTAGGATTGAAAACAGCTTTTTGAATCGTGCTCTTGGGTGGACGCAATATCGAATCTAAAGATGGCTTCTTAATGGTAAGAGAAGTCGAAGGTACAGTGACATTAGGCAGCGAGTCGGAAGCTTTTTTAGTATTACTTCCGATGGGTTCCTTCGAAGAGGCCTGTTCGTAGGATCGCGCACGAGTATTCAAATTGATCGTCTCATTACGCAACATGAGAAGATGAGCGATATTGGATGATTCCCCCTTGGCTGAGGGGGTTTGAGCAATTAGATGTTGGTTTTGAGCAGGAAACGGATCATTGAGGACTGTGGGAGTCAGTTTACCCGTAAGAAACTTCTGAACTTCATCTCTATGGGGACACTCTTTGGAGAAATGATCTTCTCCACACAGTAAGAAAGGATACTTCAGTTTCCTTTTCTTCTTAGTATCTTGGGGAGTGCTCTTTGTTTCCTGCTGGGCAGAATATTTCTTGGATTTGCCTTTGTTCTTCTTTTTACCGTTAAACTTATGATGAAGCTAATTGAACAGAATTCACCTCTTCAGTTACAGCAGGAAGGGTAGACTTGGTGGTGCTGTGGCCAGCCGGAGTTGGGTTGAATGATCCAACAGTGCTAGCAGCGGGCAAGGTGTTAAGGGAACCAATGATTCCATTAGCTTGGGGTCCCTTATGTGGTTTGGTGGGATCATTAACGTCCCAGGGTGCGTCATGCAAAATGTTGAACAGAGTGCCGGACTAAGTGTATACTAAGTCGAGCAAATGGGCACTCGCGATGGCTTGTTCTTCGGTGACAGCACCTCTCATGGCAACATCTTTTGCTATGACAGGAAGGAGTGACTTCGTAAACCAGTTCGCTAGGAGCTGATCTGGAATGGGAGCTTTAATGAGATGTCGTCTCCTTTGCCACTCGTGGATATGATTCGAAATGTGAGTGGCGGTATTCTGATGGAGCAAGGTTAAAAGTTTCATACCATTCTCATACTATATAGGTAGCTGGAAATGCGTCAAAAAATTCATAGCAAGAGAGCCAAAATCAGGAAAAGAGTGTGCTGGCAACTCAATGTACCACTTGGCAGCTGAACCGGTGAGATTCCTTTGAAACAATCTAAGACAAATTGAATCGTCCATTAAGGAATTCGATGAACACCATAAATGGTATGTCATTACGTGGTTTTTCGGGTCTTCACCCGGCTTGCCGTCAAACTTGGGTATTTCGGGTCTTCACCCGGCTTGCCGTCAAACTTGGGTATATTGGATGGAAGTTTCACCGTAATAGGTGGCCAGTTAGATCGTGATAAATAGGATCATTGGCTAACCGAGATAGGTTAGGTAAATCCAAGGTAGCCAAAAAGGGCAGCTATGGATTAGGTTGCACGTATTGAAAATACGGATAAGGTGTGTATGGATTGTACTGACCATAAGGTGTGCTCGGATAGAACTGACTGTAGGGGGTTGTACTGCCCAGACCATAAGTAGGTCTGCCACCATAAGGTGGTCTGTTCCAATAAGGTGGGGGTCCACCTCCGCCACCGAGTGGGGGTGGAGGTCCGCCGCCACCACCGGGACAAGGTGGGGGTCCATATCCGTAATAAGGCAGCCCACCGCCACCTTCGTCGGGAGGAGGGGGTGGACCACTTCCACCGCCAGAAGGATGGGGGCCTCCATCGCCTTTGTTGCCGAAAGGATGGGGATCTTCACCACCACCGCCACCACCATAAGGATTAGGTCCTCCGTCGCCCCCTCCTGGAGGGGGTGGGGGACCACCCCCTCCAACCGAAGGTAAATGTCCTACTTCACCATGATAAGGCAGTCCGCCACCTCCTCTGCTTGGAGGAGGTGGTGGACGGTTCCTGCCACCGTCTGAGGGGTAACGGGCGTTGTAGGTAAAATAGGGTGGGCCTCTGCCAATGTTAGGTGGGGACCCGCTGCCTCCAATAGAAGGAGGAGGAGGTCCGATCGGGGGTAGTGGTACTTGAGGGATAACTGGTTGGGGTCTGTGCTGTAAAGGAGGTTTTTTCCCCCATAGAGTGTATGAATTCCTGGGATAAGGTATCCCATATGATGCGTTTCTGGGATTAGGTTGACCCGGCGCAGGGTTATTAGAACCTGGATACGCTTGACTCCATGAGGGTTGGGCTACATTTGACGGCCCTCCAACATGAGATAATCCCATGGTGGACGGTCTAGCGGGTTGGGTAGGTCCAACGGAAGGCCCGTTGGGGACTCCACCAACGTTCTGGTTAGGAAACGGGGGTTTCCCCCCAGCCACAATAGGCTGACCACTATTCAAGGGTTGAACCAACGTAGGTTGTTGACTAGCTACCGTCGTAATAACATTACCAATAAGATAATCCGTAGGAATGGAATACCCTCCCCTTGAATTTTTAGGTGGGGAAGGAACTGGTAAAGTAACCGTGGTAGTGACAGGTGTGTTGGACCGTTGTCCTTCCACCAGTTGGTTCACATGAGGTGCGGGACTGGACTCTTGTGAGGGTTGACCAGTCTCAGTAGTGGTTGTAGGGTGGGGTTGTTTCGATGATCCAAAAGATATCGAATGAACTAGGATGTTTCCATTGTCAAGTCTTATTTGGAAATGACGATTATGGAACTCTTCAGAGTGTCGCTTGAGACTTTATCTTCGAAGCTCATCTCCTTTGACATGTAACTGTTCCAAACATTCATGGATTGGGCCAAAAATTTCGGCAGGGTCTGGCCTATAGTAAGGCCTAGTGAACTCTGGAGTAGTCCAGTTAGGCGGGGATGAGATGTCAAAATGAGCCACTGGGTGTTCTGTAGAGGATGTCCAGTAAGCTGCTGATGGACCAACAGCTGCTGTAGGGTCGTCTTGGGGTTCGTTTATCCATTCCAATGATCCAGGTTCTCCCGAGATGATGGGAGGAAGGTTTTGAAAAGTGGGGGTATGTGCTTCTTCATCCTGCATGGGACGAGAGGCAAGTGAATCTGGTGGAAACAAATGTCCGCCAATATTTAAAGTGGGGTTCCCTACTTCAGTAACTATGACTGCGTTACGCTAATCCATTCTTACCCTCGAAATAACCTCAGGATTAAGGGGAAATTTGGGTGGCAAGTTCAAGATCCTACGGGACCTTCTCCAGGGAAAATCTGCCAGAGTATCAGGAAAACCAACTAAAAAAGGCCAAAACAGCGTCTCTCTCTCCTAAAGGTTTTCTAAAAGAAAAGTAGTTTAAGAAAACCTACTCAAACTAAGGCAACAAGCAAACTTATGTGACAGATTGGATTCAAATGTCTGGAACCTCATGGGATTATCAAGGCATTGCAAACCGCGATATACTGCAGGGTCCAACAGTATGACGCGACAAGGAGGATTGGGACCGTACCCTTGCCTTCATACCCAACTACCTGGATAAGATGTGCGTGCTAATCTCCCCAAGTGTTATTCTTGGTGTATTGCTTTGCCAAGATGGCCAAATGGTTAACTCGGTTGGTTTCAGGAATCCTAATGGTGTCTCTCGATATACGCAAGGTACGTGGGAGCTCAAATCTGTAGTGGTGCTGTCTAATGCATAGTTGTTGGCACGAGACCTTCCGATATACGTTCCGAGTACGTGATACAACCTTCGATATATGCCAAGTACGGATTATGGTACATGGTGGGTACGTGAAGGAGCTCGATATACCAATGTACATGGAAGACTACAATACCCCCGGACTACAGTGCTGGTAAGTAACGACAACTGCCACACTTAACGATGCCGAAACACATCTCTAACTTACACACAAGTCACTAAAATGTTTACCTAGTTCTACCGTTTATTTTATCTTGGACGGTTAGGTGAATGCATGAGGTGAGTACATAATCGGAAACATAATGCAAGCCCTAGCTACATGCACTAAATGATCTTTTCTTTCGATGAATTCTACCTATGGTAAGGAGAAAATTTTTTCCAATGATTTTTCCAAAACAAACTCAATGCAACACAATCTCAATTCATATAAATTTGACAATGAAAGTACTCTTTTCTTTTTCAATGAAACTCAAAAAAAAACACAACACTATTATCCAAATCGAAGTATTTTCTCTTTTCTTTTCTTTTGCTTTTCAAATCAAAACAACACTAAGTAATGAAATGAAAGAATTCTGAAATGGAATATGCAAACTTTTCACTTTCTCTTTTCAATGATCTAAAGGCAACAGGAAACAAAAATGCATCTACCTTTCCTTAACATGGAACACCTTTTGCAAAAATAGAAAGTACTTGAGTTTTTCAAGAAGATGAATAATTCATAATTCAAGAAAAACACAACCAATCATATTTCCATTCAACTTTTCCAAAAACATTCCAATGCACAACAATCTTTCTTCAACAATTTTCTTGAGAAACAATGGGAAAGAAGCACTTTTGATCTTTCAATGAGCGTATCAAAGTAATGAACTTTAAAAAAACTTTTGCTTTCAGATATAAACAACCGAAAAGAAAATGCTACTTGCGGCACTCATACACTCAGAAAATCCAAGAAAAGACAAGCACTCAAACCAAGCAAAAAGACACACTTGACTCAAAATCAAATAGCAGCAAGCAAACTAAGCAAGCAAAGCTCAAAACAAAAGTAGATGAGGTCTAGGAGCTGATCTAATGTATTGATCAGATCAGGGGTGGAAGGATGGGAATGCAAGAGTGAAAAGGATGAAGGTGGAGGGGACAAAGATGCCCAACACTACCAATTTCAGACTTGTCCAAAACGGAACCCAAGATCAATCCAAATAGACCAAACAAAGTACAAATGGGATCTTTGGCTGAATGATGCAGCACAAAAGAGAGTTTATACACGAAACCAAGGCTCAGACTATCAAACAAGGGAATGGATGCTTGTATGCCAAGCATTGACTGATCGACGCAGTCTATCTTTGCAAACAGTGCGACATCGCAGTTTACCTATACGGAAGGTGCGACAGCATCGCAGTTCACTAATGCATGGGTCATGACGAGCAAGTTATAGTCACAGGTAGAAGTTCAGGAAAACACAGTGTCACTCTGTTTTCACTGCCCAGGTGCGATAGGCAAGTTCTCGATTCAAAAATGAATCTGATCTCTCAAGGATGAACCACAAATAGGTTTGAAACTAGGTTATACAAACTCAAAGGAAGAAGATCAGGATCTTCAATGTGAAGATCTGACAATGGAATCACTCCAAAGAAGGAAAAATGACAAAAATGATAACAAGGCTTGTGTCAAGCAATCAACTGAAAATGACTCAGATTAACGACTACTCTACAAGGATACTCCCCACTATGGTCTCCAGATTTGTTGATAGACAATCCACTCGACCGGAGGTGAGCCAGATCTCCCTAGCTCAATGCGAGTCTAGAACAAATAAAACAGACTACAAACAGGTTTCCTAGATCTACTTAAGGATCAAGTACTAGATGTCTTACCTCTTTGATTCGCTATCCTTTCTCCCACTATGTTGCTCCACATCCCACGGTCATCAGATCCAAGCTGTAAGACCTGTCAAGACATAGAAAAGAGAAACAAGTAAAGATCATCTATACAATAAGAGATCTATGTAAACAGTTAAGCAAGTAAACAACACAACATCATCATACATAAGAGACAATATTGGTGGAAAGCATTTGTATTACTGTAGATAGAGGAGTACATGATAGAGATATAGAACTACAACCAATTACTTAACGTAGCATCCCTTCTCCACACAAGCCAATTTCCAAGCCCTTCCAAGGAAGCATGAGAGTCTCCAAGAGGTGAGTGAAAGTGTCTAAGAGAGATTTCACCAACATGTAGATACCATAGTCTTCCTCCCTTTGGTATGGGAGTGAGCCTCATATATATAGGACTAAGTGGATGAGGTTATGGATAGGATAGGATGAGAGATGGTAGGAGAGAGATAGGGGATATTCCCAATAGGTTAGGGGTCGAGTACCAGCTCTCCAAGAGATCAGGGATAAGCCCCCACATAGGCAAGTTTAGAGAAGGGTCTCGAAATGGGTATTTTTTCCCATTAACAGACCTCGTCGTACCTTGCTCAAGAGCAACCTGCAACGTCACATGTTGCTAGTGTGCAACCTGCGACGACCTCTCAAAAGGTTGTGCAAACTGAGCACCAATCCTCCCAAATGATCAATCAGTCCAAGTGACTTCAGGGATGTACACACTAAATCAGGATGATGAGTAGATTTTAGGTGTAACAGAAAGCTAATGAGATATAACCCCAAATGTGTGGAAGAGTTTTTTTTTGTTTTTGGTTTGTGGTGTGATTTGCAGGAAAAGAGGCAAGCATGAAAACCGAGAGAGAAGAGTAAAAAAAACAAAAAAAAACCCCTTCCTCCTTCCCTTATTTTATGTACCTTTTAAATTTAGCTCACTTGATTCAAAGTTGCTTTATTCCTTAATAGGTCTTGAGTTCAAATCTTATTAAGTTACTTTTAAACAAATTGCATGCAATTTCTAATTTTAAGTTATTTTATTGTAAAAGTGCATCTCACTTAAATAATACAAAAAAAAGTGAGTCACTTAAGTTATTTTTTTGCTACACTATTTAAAATATCATTGTAAAAGTGAAAATAACTTATTTTACAAAAGTGATTCACTTAAGGAAAATTTCTTGTAAAGTGATTTTCAAATGTTCATCTTGGGAAGAGGGGGGTTCTTTTTTTAGCTGGACATTCTCTATTTGCCACGTCACTATTGGGGACATCTTCAACATTTTATTTGTTCAAGCATAACTTCATCATATAGAGTCAGTTTTCAGTGCCGCTTTTTTTGAAACCGCCTATTTTTTCGAGCTCTTCGCATCCAAACTATTGGTTTCTATTTTTACAGCAATTAATTTTACAACATGGATGCCCCTTGTGATATTCTACTTCAGTTCCAACTATTTCTCATGGAAATATCATATGGAGGATGTTCTACGAAGTAGGGGACTTTTCATAATTACCTCAGGGAAAGAAACAAAACCCACTGATGATGATAAGAAAATAAAAATGGGCAAATAGATGTGATGAAGCTCGTGGATTGATTGGGATGTCAATCTCTATTGATTTGCGATTCCACATATCTGGAATTGATGAACTTGATACTGCTTGGGACAAGTTGGAATCTGTGTTTGGTAAACATAATGAAATTCGAGGTCATCAATTCGAAAATGAGTTGATTTCTTTAAATCCAATTTATTTTTTATACATTCAAGATTCTTTATCTAAGTACAAAATTATTAAACTCTTATGTGAAGAATGCAAGATTAAGTGGGAAGACAAACAATGCATTTATGTTCTTTCAAAACTTGGACCTGCATATTCTGTTTTTGTATCTACATTTTACTCCATGAAAGAATCCTTGACTGCAGCTAGCTATCAAGAGCGTAGTCTTGAATCCTTTTGTGATTCCTTGATTAGAGAGTAAGATAAGCTCATCCATCTTGGAATAATTAACAATGCAGAGACATATGGGAAAGCCTTAGTGTCCCAACAGAAAGAAAAGTCCAAGCCTCTGAAGAAACAAAATTTTCACAATAATAAGTCAAACAAGGGCCCAATCCCTCTCAGTCATCTCCTTCTTTAAAAAATGACAAAGGATCCAAGCGAAACGGAAAGAAGACTGAGCATCATTGCAACTATTGCGGGAAAGATAATCATGATGAATCTAAGTGTTTCAAGAAGATGGAAGCCTTGAAAGCAACAATGAAAAAGCACCACATCAACCTAGATTCACCTTTAGAATCTAACTCTCATGAACATGCACTTTGTGCTTCTGGTTATTCTTATACTGCATCTTCTTCTTCTACTTCAAATGAATGGCTCATTGTTTCTGGAGCATCTTGTCATATGGCTAAGGATTAAGCCATCTTTTCTACTATGCATGATTGTAACACCAAAAAAATATCTGTTGGTGATGATAGATCTCTAAGTGTTGTAGGATCTGGAATAGTTCCAATAGATAATGGTCATTTTAGTGATGTACTATGTGTTCCAAGAATTTCCTACAGTTTGTTATCAGTCTATCAAATCACTCATTCTGGTGAAGGTAAAACTGTGAAGTTTACACCTCACCAAGTTATAATCAAGGATTTTAAAGATCCTTAACATTTTCTAGCTACCGGAATTGTTGATGATATTACCAGGCTGTACAAATTTAACAACTTTGGGTCATCACCTTTCCCTTTATTTTGTGTTGCTCATAGTGATAACTTGAGCAAACTTTGGCATGAGCGATTTGGTCACTTAAATTATCGCTCATTGAAACAACTATGTAAAGACAATATGGTGACAGGTCTTCTGATGGTATCTTGCAGGGATGGTGTTTGTTCTGGTTGTGTACTCAAAAAACATCATTGGGATAGTTTTGACAAACGTGCCTCTTGGCACGCCTCGGTTCCCTTGGAGCTTGAGCATAGTGACTTGTGTGGTCCTCTTCCATTTGCTTCCTTTTCTGGTTTCAAATATTTCTTAACTTTCATTGATGATTACTCCAGACGCACTTTGGTTTATTTCCTAAAACTTAAGAGCGAAGTATTTAACATGTTCTTGGCCTACAAGGCCCTTGTTGAAGAACACTTTGGTCATCAAATCATTAAATTAATATTCGATAACGGGAGAATATGTTAACAAAAGGTTCACTACTTTCAGCACTAAACAAGGAATCCAACAACAACACAATGTTCCATATACACCACAACAAATGGTTCTTTGAACGGAAGAACCACACTTTAAAAGAAATGGCTAATTGTATGATCCAATCTAAGGGACTAAGTCTTCAATTTTGGGCTGAAGCCATTAATTGTGCAAATTACATAGTTAAATGCACCCCCACTAAATATTTACAGGGTATCACACCGGAAGAAACACAGAGTAAAACGCAACCTGATGTAAGTCACTTACGTGTGTTTGGTATTAAAGCATGGGCTCACATTCCGGATGAAAAACATAAAGCATTGTTAGGATATTCCTATACTCCATCCTAGTCCTTCTAACATTTCTGACATTTTCAGTCTTGCATGCAAAATTAGGGTTTTGCATGCAATTAGGGTTTTGCATGCAATTAGGGTTTGCATGCAATTAGGGTTTGCAGCACCAGCACCTAGCCCTTGCCAAACTAGCCCCAGGAGCTTCTCTCGGATCAGTCTTAGCTCTCCTAGAGCTTAGTGCACCCTCTTTTCAGTTATTGCATGATAAGGGCACCCTTCTTCACCTACCAATCCAGTTTAGTTCAGTTATCTTCAGTTCTTCCTTGATTTAAGGATTAACTGACTCCTAACTGACCTTATCACTCTTTTGGACCTCCAGTGTGACTAGATAGACTGTTTTGACTCCAGTTAGCTCCATGAGCGCCCCCCACTGAGTCTCCTTCACTATATTAGTGCTTCCATGTGCCAGTTACACCACACTCAGTTAGACTCAGTTTGACTCCCGGTTGATCACTACTTGTGCATTGATGACTTCACCGATGATGAGATAGACTCCTAGTTTGGCACTGATGACTCTCCACTGATTATGGATCTGTGCATGAAGGATAATTCGAATTACACCTAGTGAATTCGAATCCTCATACTCAGCATTGTATATTTACCCGGTTACTATTCTGATTAATGCAATGTGTGTAATTATTCTGCCTCTATTGGATCTATGTTCTATTGCTTCTCTCTTCTTCCTAAATTCTTTCATAGTGAGGTTTACATCATCTCTTTGGATCTTATGTGGGCAATTTCACAAGCATTGCAACCTAAAAGTGAAAAGTGCATATTTGTTGGATATTCTGAAGATGTAAAAGGTTATAGAATTCTTCAACCACATTCTCATGATATAATCATTAGAAGATATGTTAAATTTGATGAAAATCTCTTGGCCTGCGAGCCTAACTCGACGATTGTGCCATCTTTGGCCTGCGAGCTTGATTCAACAATTGTGCCTTCTTCTTCTTCTAACTTCCTTGACCGGCTGCCAACTCTTATTTCTGATGATGGTAGTGAGGATGAAAATCCACCTCCGCTTGCTCATTTTCCTCCAGTTGCACCAGCACAAGTGCTTCCTCGATGGGTCCATTCAACATGTGAAGTAGCTGGTGATCTTGCCGGTGATCCTAGAGATCAACATCAAACACGTTCTCAGTTTCAGCGAGCCTCTTCTCTTTTGGATTAGGTTTTCGAGAATCATGATCCAAAGTTTTTTGTAGAAGCTTCAGAAAATCCAGATTGGGATGGAGCTATGGATGAAGAATATTGTTCCTTAATGGCAAACGATACTTGGGATCTTGTACCTCTTCCAAAAGGAAGAAAACTTGTCAGATGTAAATGGGTCTACGGAACTAAGTATGCATTAGATGGAAGTGTTAAACAACTTAAGGAAAGGTTAGTTGCCAAAGGTTTTTCACAAGTTGAAGGGATTGACTACAATGAAACCTCTGCTCCTGTCGCAAAAATGAACTCCATCCGCCTTGTTCTTTCCCTTGCATCCTTGCATAATTGGGAAGTCCATCAAATGGATGTTAAGGTTGCATTCTTACATGGTGATTTACAGGAGGAAATTTATATGGAACAACCTCCTGGATATGTTCAGAATAACTCTAGCCTTGTATGTCACCTTAAGAAATCCTTATATGGCCTTAAGCAAGCTCCTAGAGCTTGGTATGCCAAAATGGATAGCTTTCTCCTTGACACTGGCTTTTCTAGATGCCATTCTGTACCCAATGTCTATACCAAGAAAGTAGGAAACCATATCATGATACTTGTTTTATATGTTGATGACCTTATTCCTATTGGTAGTGACCCTAAGCTTATAACCCATGTGAAATCCAGTCTTAAGTAAAATTTTGAAATGTCAGACCTACAACATTTGCATTATTTCCTTGGTCTCCAAGTTCTGCAAACCAAAGAAGGAATTTTTCTTTCTCAGTCTAAGTATGCTTGTGACCTTCTTCCTCGCTTTCACATGGAAGATTGTACACCAGCCCCTTCTCCCTTCCAGTCTGGAGTCAAAATTTATGCCACTTGTACTTCACCTTAAGTAGATGCTACCTTGCGTCGTCAGCTTGTTGGTAGTCTCTTATACTTGACTCATTCTCGTCCTGACCTTTCCTTTTCCATTGGTCGTGTTTCCCGTTATATGCAAACACCTCATGAAAGTCACTGGAAAGCAACTAAAAGCATACTTCGATATATTCGAGGTACATTTCACTTTGAGATTCATTACAGTACAGGGGGGGATCCTTTGTTGGTTGGTTTCATTGATTCAAATAGGGCTGACGATCTTGATGATCGAAAGTCTACTACAGGTTATGTTTTCAGTCAAGGATATGGACCTATCACTTGGTCTCATAAGAAACAACAAGCTCTTGCTCTTTCTTCAGTAGAGGCAGAATATCGAGCTGCAGTTAATGCCAGTCAGGAAGCTTTATGGCTTCGACAAATCCTTTCAGAGTTTGGATTCAAGCAATAGAAGCCTACTCCACTTTGGTGTGACAATCAAAGTGCCATCAAGCTCGCCAAAGATCTAGTCCTACATCAACGCAACAAACACATTGAGCTACATATGCACTTCATCAGAAATCTTGTTCATGATCATGTTCTTGAAGTGCTCTTTTGTCTTATAGATGATCAAGTTGCAGACATCTTCACCAAGTCTCTTATAGAAGCGAAGTTTTCTAAACTTCGATCTATGTTAGGAGTTCAGGAATTTGTCATTAAGGGGGGATAGGCTCTAATTCCTCCTTCCTTCTCCTAAGAGTTTCACCTTTGTAAATCCTTCAATCTTATCCCAAGGCATTCTTAAGGGGGGATGTTAGGATATTTAGATACTTAGGAGTTAGTTAAGATCAACTTGTGTAATATATCTGTTAGGAAAAGTGTGTTTCTTTAGTATGCATTAGTATGCATTTGTAAATATTTAATCCGACGGTCACGATATGTTCTAGACATAGAGTGATCTGATGGCTCAACTTCTCTTAGATCATACCTACCCTTGATCCATGGCTTAACACCCGATTGGTCCATGATCTCTATTTAAAGAGCATGGAGGGTCATTGGAAAGTTGATCAATTATGAGAAGCTCATTTGTAACTTTCTTTCTTTTGCATAATAAACTGCTCCATAGAAGCTATTTGGTCAGGGCCATGGAGTGTTTCCCTCTCGAGGGTTTAAACCACGTCAAAACATCGTTGTGTTGATCTGTGATCTGTTTGTGTGAAGTGGTTGCTATAGGTGTTCGGTCTTTTGGGAGTACCCTATGTATCCAAAAATCAACAAGCTCCTAAATTAAAACAACTATAACCTAATTCAGCAAGCTATTAATCCAACTCTATGACTCGCTCATGAGACATCAATTACTTCATCGAATACTTCCATAATATATGGACTTAGTTACATTCCTCATACTTTGATTCAATGACTCACCTAACTAATGACTCATCTAAATGAATCATCATCCATATACAAGCACACTAAAACATAGTATTAATTACAATATTCCATCAAGGAAACCTAATTCATAAAATGAAGACCCCTAAGGGATAGATCAAACATTTGACTTGGATGGAGAGAAGGTTGCTCCTACATCAGACTCCCCAGGAAGAAATAAATATGACCTCCATGTCATAACCTACAGTATTCAATATGCCTGGGTCCCAAACTTTGTGTTGTAGATTCCCAGTTGCTTCATGTCTTTCCTGTTGTCTTCTTGCTGTCTACAACTCTCTTGGTTTCCAAACTTTCTGTTGCAATGCTCCACTAGCCTTGCTTCTGCAATCTCCCTTTGTTACTTGTCTTTTACTACTGCTCTGTTTCCTTGCTCTGCTGATGTAAATCTTCTTTCTTTATTCATGTCTTCTCTGAGACATCTTCACCATCAACATCCTCATATATTCAATCTCATTGTCAAGTCTATCCTTTGGCTGGTACACTTGCTTGCTCTGAACTTGTTTTTCTTCTTTTGGTTCTCTGCTACAACTGTCCATCACTTGCTGCATCCTTATATCTTCAGGACTCTTTCCAATTTCATTCGACATTATAACGTTGTCCCTAGCATCATTTTGAGTTAAACCTACAAACTGTCTATAGTCTCCATCACTTGTACCCTTTGCCAACCACTACTCAAGAAATATGATCTCATCTTCAAAATTCATCAACTTAGAATGTTGAACTTGAAGTCCAAATTCACCCTTTGAGGCTAATTTCCAATCATGTTCCTTATTCTTGATTATGCTTGCAACTTCTAATTTAAATTGATAATCAAAATTTACCTTCTTTGCTTTAAATGATACGGGTATCTTTTCTTCACTGTAAAACTCTCTTGAACATGCTTCCTCTCCTCTAGCTGGACTCCCTCTTCCTTCTAAATCCTCTGTACTCAACAATTCTTCTAGAAATTCAATCTCTGCATTCCATCTTGTAAGCATCGCAACTAAATTCTTATCTTCAACCTCTCTTTGGCCATTCTCATGAGCCAAATCTTCCTTGTTCTATGCAGCAACAGTCTTTTCTAACTGTCTCCCAGCAATCTCTTTGTCCAATGGTGCATGTTTTTCCTCCTTGCCATATCCATGAGCTGAATTCCTTTCATTTGCAGCAACATGTTCTTCTAACTGTCTGTCAACAACTTCATTGTCAAATTGTGTATGTGTTCCCCCTTGGCTGTCTTCATGAGACCATATTGTCTCATCCTCCATCTTCAGAACAAATTTATGGCTTTTTCCTCTTTCATAGATGTAAGAATACATTCATTTTTTTTCCTTCATCTTCATGTGAGCCTCATAATCTTTATCACCTGATATACTTGCAAACACACAAAATTCATTATTTTTAAAACCATTAGGCTTTTCATCTAAAGTCTCCACCACATTATCTTCATGTGGTTCTGAACTTATTAGAGATTTAAAAAAACTATCTATGATCCTTGTTTCATCACCCTCATTCACATCTTCCCCAAGAAAAGGACTCTGTTCTAGTTCACAATATGAAACTTCCATCATAGACTCAGTTGTCCTGAGTTCTTCCTTCAACTTGGCAGACATCTTTGTCTTTAGCTTCACCTGTAGTGAACTCCATCTCATTCTCTTCTTCTTTATTTTTCAACCATACCTCTAGTCTTCTTTCTGTAGTAGCTTCTCCAAATGAATGAGTTACAATCCTATGCCAACTAATTCTCTATCATACTCCTCTTGAATCATCCTCTTGATGTCTTTTACCTTGGCATCTTTTATTCTGCTGTGGCTTCCTTTAGAACCTCTGTAATGAACTTATGTAGTCATTGTCTCCATTTCCTTCTTCTCTTTCTCTGTGAACTTCATCTTGTTGACTTGTGGACTACTCCCAAGCCGTCTCTTAGCAAGTCTCCATACCTTCCTCTATACTTCAACAAGTTATCTCTCCTTGCACTTGTACGTTTGGTACCCTTGGTTCTTTCCTATAGAACCTCTTGAGAAACTCCTTTGCTCCTCTTGGATTCTACAAGTCCACTTCTTCTCAGAGAACATGGATTATTCCTTTGCTTGTCCAACCTCTATTGGATCTTTAGGTTCTGCCACTACTTTTCTCTTCTCTAAGTGTTCAAAAAATGTTCATCAAGAACACACTATCCTTTATACAACTCCTCTAGCTGTCACTGCTGCTGCCAAACCTTCTTTGTTTTCTTCAACAAATTATTATAACAAGAGTTAAATAAAACATCAATCAATCTATACCTTTAAGACTCTTCCACTTGTACAATTGGATGAAATATCTCCCCTGTCTGCAATTAATTTCCCACTATTAATTGTAATCATAAACTGAAAACAAAAATATCATTACCTCATTCCAAGAGTGAATTGTGCTCTAATTCCAAACTCCAAGAGCAAATGGGATCTGATACCAAAGGTATTAGGATATCTCTTTTTTTCCAATCGCTTCATCTCTGATACAAAAAGATGTAGGTGGGACAAGCAAAATCCTATCCAACCCGATTACCCCAGGATTAGGATGATTCTAAAGTTAACAGAATCACCAAACTTATCCAAAAACCAGCTAATTTTCTCTTCCACAAAATGAAGGCCTCACTTGCTTCAAATGCCTTCCGTAGTTAGCTTTCCGCAATCACTTTTCTGCAGTGACCTTTGCGCGGAAAACTTTCTGCAACGACCTTGCAGAATCACCTCCCTTCTGCAATTACGTGCGTCCTTTCCAACTTTCCTCTGCAGTTGGATCCTGCAATCGACGTCTGCAACAGATCCTTTCGTTGTGTATTTCATCCACAATTGTGAGCGAACTTCTGTAACTTTCTTCTGCAAAAGGATTTTGCAACAGGAATTCAAAACGTTCCCTTCCGCAAATGCAACCTTCTGGAATTACGGGTTGTGGATTGCAGGTGACATTCTGCAATTTTCTCGAAAGTGCTTCCGTAATTTTCTTCTTCATATTGTCTCCTGAAATGATCCTTCTGCAGCTCCTTACGACTGTCGGATCCACAAAGTTTCTTTCGAAGTTTTTTTGGGCCGTTGGATCTGAAATCAATGGTGGAATTAAACCTTGATCTAACTCCGTGTTTGCTCGGACATTAACTCTCGGCTTCTTTATTTTGCGGAACCCTACATGAACTGTCGATTTCTTCACAGCTTTGATCTCATACGTCGATCTACTGTCACTTGCGGAACATTCATTTTAGCTTGTAGATCTCTATCTCCCACACACCTTCACTTCGTGAAATATTTCCCTGTCATCGATCTGTTTTCTATTCTTTGATATGGACCATTCATTCTCTATTAAATGAACCAAATACAAACTCTGATATTATGTGTTGATTAAACAGAGTATATTCAATCCACCTCGGCCGTCCTCCACCAGACTTGATCTCCCTCATACGATCTGTACACTACTTCTTATAATTTCAACTCGGCTTCCCCAACTCATTCCAAGATAACCCTAAGCTTCATCGTTCATGCAGTTATTCATATTCATTCACACAATGCATTGATCCTTCGATCGATGACTTAGGTTTTATACTACAACCATATTTACTCAAGGATTCACACACATGAATCGATTAGAAGTATTCTGCAACATTCAATCCTCAAAATCCCTAATTCCAGGATACGACATACGTACTTATCTACCAGTCATTAACCTTTCAATTCATAGAACCATATACATAGAAATAGCTATTCTTATATTAATTCAGACATAGTTCATCATTGACATAGAGATGCACAATTATCCTTCTTCATTTACATATAAGCAACCTGATACAAGCAAGATCACTTCCCCTGGCCTGATTTACATTGTTTTGGCCACCTCTCTATGCTTCATAAGCTCACACATTTATACACAGCATGACCATGAAACCAATTCTGGTTTAGATCCTTATTACACTCAACAAGCTCCTAAATTACAACAACTGAACCTAATTTAGCAAGCTCTTAATCTAGCTCTATGACTCGCTCATGAGACATCAATTGCTTCATCAAATACTGCCATAAGATATGGAATTAGCTACATGCCTCATACTTTAACTAAATGACTCACCTAATGACTCATTCAATGACTCACCTAGCTAATGACTCATCTAAATGACTCATCATCCATCTAGAAGCACACTTAAACATAGTATTAATTAGAATATTCCATCAAGGAACCCTAATTCAAAAAATGAAGACCCCTAAGGTCTAAATCAAACATTTGACTTGGATGGAGAGAAGGATGCTCCTGCATCATATGATATCCTTTTGACATGGATCCATGCTTGTTTTTAAGTGGCTATGCTATATACATATTTTCTATATATGTATTGGAGATCATGTTTTATCATTCTGGACATCTCCTTATGTCAAGATTGTAATTGCTTGCTGACCTTGTTTTGTTTCAGGTACTATTTGATATTTTGTTCGTATGGTTCTTGCACCCAACTTCTTGGTTTGTAATGCATTTTGACCATCATTACCCTTCTGACCTCATGGATTAGGGGGCATATGTTATTATTCATATTGGCACTTCTCCGTTTATGACCACAAAAATTTTTCGGTCACACAAAAGGACCTTATGGATGGAAGATCCTCATTGAATATAGATGCATTTGATCGAAACCTTACAATATTACCTCTAGTTTATCTATTTTTGTGAACTATTTTTAAGACTTAACCGCGACTCTCACAACTGTCAACTCGTGGGTCACCCGCTGGAACTTGCATTGACCACCCGCGGTTTTTACCTAAACATTGCATCCGCTAGTTGTTTGAAACTAAACATGTGAGTTAATCGCTTTTTGTCAAGTGATATGCCCACGGGTATCTCTTAAAATCATGAAAAAATACATCAAAAAAATGAATTAAGGATAGTTATGGTAGTTGCTCTAACCACCATAACTTCCCTACCGATTTACCTTTCGATTCTATCCTCTGAGATCTTGCTATAAATACAAGGAGAGGGATTTGAGAAAGGGGGAACCATTTTGACTAAGGAAATGCTGGAGAAATATCCATTGAAGGAAGAGGAGCAAGCATCCTAGGATCAATTTTCAATAGTGTAGGTTACCGAGCAGGTACAACTAGTTACCATTGATGATTATAATACAAGAGATTTTCTTTCCCATCAAATGATTTGTCTATTTTGTGAATCTAGTTAAGTGAATGTTTCATATCTTGTTTATATGAGAGTTTCAAGCTAATTTATTCATGTTTATGTATTCAAAATATTTGAGTAAGGTGTATTTTGTGTTGCAAGTTTATCATCTGGGATCGTGGATTCGAGGATTGAAGCTTAAAGCTTGAATCAAACTTCATTTGTCCAAGTATGTGTTTTGGATTTAAACCCTATTTCTTTATTGATTAAAGAAATATTGTATGTTGTACTTGTTTGTCGTCTAGACTCTGTACCTTAGGAGTAGTATGTTGATGATCTCTTGAACTTCCATATCATAGGTTAAATTACCGAGCAACATTAAGTCTTTCCAGCAATGTTTTTCTTTTCAAAGCTTCAAGGTGATATTTTCCAAATCAAACAAAGACAAGTTGCTACAAAAAAATTTAAAGGAAAAAGGCCTACTCACACAGTTTAGAGAATCATATGCAGGATTGCATGAGGGAATGCAAGATGTTTAGATACAGGAATATATTGAGTCTAAGAATTTCCATCTTGTCACATCATTTTATAATGTTTTCATAACCTTTCCTTCCTTTTCCACGTTCCCGTGATTCCAATTTTATGCTTCATGTGGGATTATGTTTAAGATGTTTTACAAGGCATTTATTTTAGTATTTTAAGTGGATTTATGATTAAATGTTAGAAAAATAACATATCCTCACTTATCTTTGAGAATTAAGTCAATTTTCTAGTGGTTATCAAAATTGGATAATGGTTACAGGAATAGAACTAGTGGTTATTGGAACAAGAAATATGCAACTCATGAGTCAAATTCAAATTTCTTCATTCAACAATGAAGGTTTGTCATGGATTTTGGTTGGTTATTCAAGAATATTGGATGGAGAAGAACCATGGAGCTTGGGGAAAGATTAGTTAGAAAATATTTTAGACATATTATATGTTGATTTTTAGTTACTGATTTTTAGCAAGTTGTTGAACCACATGAGAGAAGTGTGGGTCTACATTTATGATTTGTTATGTTAGTTTCAAAGAAAATTCTTGTATAAATACAATTTCCTTCTATGTTTCAAGGGGAGGACTCTTGGGGAAAATTTCCATCATATGATGGAGTGAATAAAAGTTCTTGGTATTCCTTTTCATTCTTTAGTTCTATAAATAATAAGCCTTGATTCTATAAATAGTATGCCTTGATTTAAGTTTTATGATGTTGTAGTTTTGTTTGCTACCTTTTCCTTGGGAGAATTGAGTTCACTCCAAATGGATCATGGTAGTGTTTCCTTTTTATAAAAGTGTGTTTATTTTATGCAAGTATGTTTTTCTTGTATCAATACATTGATTCATGGAAAGAAGAGGTTCCTAGAACACATGTCAAAAGATAACTTGGTGACAGTAGTGTCTTAGTAGCATGATGGCGTTCGAGTACATGGTCATTTCTAGAATAGATTAAGTTTTCTTTCGACTAATTATGTGTGGTGTGTTTTCTGCATTGGATATCATTTTCCTTTATTGATTATGTTCTCATACTAAAACAACGTATGGTTGGAGAAAGGTTAAGATATTTAGAATTGAACACTTAACTACAACTTGATTTACGGCACCTGTGGATATAGATAGACATAATTGAGTGATGCAATTAATTTCCATAGTTAAATTCATTTGTTTCTCATAAGCATCTTAGGTATCTCATACTGCAAATAGTCTAATTCTACATATACTATGCATGCACTTTGTAATTTTATGAACTACCATATTGATAATTAAATGTACTGATATTTAGACATATGTATTGAATGATAGTGCACATCCCTAAAAGACACCCAATGAGGGTGGAACTATCTCATAATAGCTACAAAAGAGGTGCATGGAGTCCCTGAACAGTGGAGTAAAATCCCCAAATTCAGACCATAACTCAAATTTACAATGCGGGACTCTAAAATCAAGGAAAATAGGCCCTATTTGAAGTCATTTTCCCTCCTACGGAAAAATAGGCTTCAAGAGTTCTAAAAAATAAAGAAGAGTTGCAAAAGCTCTTTCAGAAACACATTATTCCATTTTATTTACACAGAATGAAGCAATAATTACATATAGGAACTTGAAATCACTTATGAAGGCAATTCAAATGGTCCTGCATGAAAACCTAGTTAGGGCTTAACTAGATCTCAAGTGCCCTTAATTATCCATGTATTCTCTCAAAGATGAGTAAACAAGATCATAACTGACCAACTTGAACAAGTGGAGGATTAGACACTTACAAGTAAGGAACAACTGCATGATCAACTCATGCATGTGGGGAATTTGCTAAAAATACTTAGGGAGGGTGCTACTAGATCAGAATAGCAAAGGAGGGTGCAGTTGTAGTCCTTGATCACTGGATTGGATTGTTACATACATAATAATAATAAATAACAAATAAACATGAGTCATATTAATACCAAACATATCCAATAATTAATAAGCAATTTTATCATTTAATGAAGGGTCAAATGAGACACTTGTTCACTCTCATGGTCAGTTAATGCTTATAAATCTATTTTGTCATGAGAACCTTGTATTCACCATTCATTCATCATCTATACTTTATATATCTGCAATTTTATTGCAGAATAATTATGTGTAAAAGCGCTTCTACTACATTGATATCATAACAATCCAAATCCAGGTAAAATTACCATACGTGGTTAAAAAAAATTACTACAATCAATAATGTTTTTTTACTATACCTAGTAAAAACATTTACTATACCCGGTAAAAAAATTTGGCCCAGTAAAATATTTTTACTAGACTTGGTAAAAACTATTTTACCAAACTCGCTAAAAAAAAATTATTTATCAACTCAGTATTTTATTTTTACTAGCCCTGGTAAAATGGTTAAATTGAAAATTGCATATACATTATATAATAAGTAAAATTAAGTAATCGAGAACATGCATAATTTATTGACAGATAGAGTTAACAAGGTAGGTGAAGAATGTGAAGAACATTAGTCAGAGGAGAGAAAAAAGAGGAACAAGGACATGGATGAAGTAATGGGAATAAATTATGATCACACAGAGAAAATTGATAATCTAATGGAAAGGGTCAAGGTGTTATTAGCACAACCCTTAGCACATATAATACAACCATCAAGCCCCAAAAACATAGATGCAAACAATCGAAGACATCAAGACAATACTGGTTATTTGAATAATATCAAAATTGAGCTTCATAAGTATGATGGATTAGACAAGCAAAAAGCTATAATGTGATTCAATAAAATCAAAGGAATCTTAGCTATGAACCCACTTAGTAATGAAGTAGAAAAATAGTGATCACATATGTATACTTAGAAGGTGATGCACATGATTGGTTCACTTGGTGGTCCAAGAAAACTAGTGGGATACCCATAAACTGGAAAATGTTCACATAAGACTTCCTTAAGAGATTTCACGGTGATGAAGAAGATGACACTTTTATTAGGTTCAGTCATTTGTAGCAAACATAGACAATGGATGAATATACCCTTGAATGGGAAATACTAACTACAAGATTCCCCAACCTTAAAGAGGATTGGTTTCTAAGACAATATATTTCGAGGATGAAACCCATTATTGGTAGTGAGCTAAAAGTATCAAGAGAAATATTGGAGGCTAGAAGCATGGAAACAATAATCGAAATAAATATCACTACTCAACATGAGGCTTCTCTTGGAAAAATTACAAAATCATTCAATTATAGCACATCATGAGATCGCAACAAATATCACGATGATAAGAAATGGACAAAATATGAGGACATACCCTATCATAAATGTGGGAAACATTGGATTCCAAGGCATATATGTGAATATGCATCATTATGTCAGTATCAAATAGTGAATGGAAAGGAAGTATATGTGTTGAACCCCAAAAAACAAAATCACTATAGCATACAACTTAGATTCAAACTATGACAAAACACAACAAAAATTATCACTATCATCAATTTCATTAACACTACTGAATAATAGTGATGATGATGTGTTGCAAGGGGGGAATATGAAAAATAAATAAAGCAAAAGTAACCACCAAATATATTCCTCCTCATATTAGGATTATTATGAGACCAAAGTTCCAAAAAAAGAGGAACAAAAAATGACAATTTCATCTACAATTAAGACCAAAAACTCACAAATTAAGACACTAAAGCTCATGGGAATTATAAAAAATAAGAAACTAACAATCCTTGTGGATTATGGTAGTACTCATAACTATGTAGACATCAATGTCATTAAAGAGTTAAATATTTTTGTGTACCCCACATGGAACCTCAGTTTTAAGGTCTTTAATGGACCTCATGTCAACGACAAAGGAATATTCCATAAAATTGTAGTTCAAATACAAGGATTGGAACTACAATTAGAATTTTATGCATTACCACTTGATGGGATGGATATGGTGCTAGGTGCATAATGGTTGATACAATTGGGCACTTATACCACTAGCCTTGAAAACAATTCATAGAATTCCATTTATACGGTAAACATTATGAATTATATGGTTATATTCCTAAGGATGGTGAACTAATACCATGAGAAGAAAAGGAAGGAGCGCAAAAAATCAACAACAACAAAATTAAGAGAAATATATGCCCAAGAAGAATCAGAATTTTAAGTTAAATGAGATGTACCTGCAATAATTAATTAATGCAAATACACAAGATATCAGAAATAATAGAACAGAATCGCTTTTATATTGATCACGGGGCACTTCGAGGGGGAAACCTCCTTTGAGCAAGCTCAATACAATTAACTTCACAGTGCCTTCAATGACCTCAACACACACTTATATACTAAGTCTATGCCCAATACTACGAGTCAAAACCATGGGACATATAATACTACGGGACGACTTACAAAGCATATGCATCCAATACTATGGGTCAATACTATGGGCTAATATAAACTACGGATCAACAAATACTACGGGACGACTTACAAAGTATATGCGTTCAACAACAATATACTAACATAGTAAAGAGAAGGGTTGACATAGGTTCCTAACATCCCCTCTCCCTTAAAAAAAGCTTTCTCCTCAAAGCTTTGGTTGGAGAAATTGCTGCAGAATCTGAAGGAGTGGTTCCCCGATAGCATCCTCGGTTTGCATTTCGGGCCATTGACGCCTTTGGAGTGTCAAGGAGGATTGCTTGGAAGGCTGTAGATGAAGAAGAACCCTATCAGCTGCGTGGAAAATGCGCTCAGAATGGTGCTGATCGGCTTGTTGTTTCAGGCGAATTATGGCCATGTGAACATTGTCCTGCAGAATGAGAAGAATCTGATCGCGGTTTCGAAGAACCGAGTCAATTTCCTGAACTGGAGAGCTGCTAAGGGTGTATGGAAGAAGAAAAAGCGGTATTTTTCCATAGACTGTTTCATATGGTGTCCTTTGAGATGTGGTATTGTACCACCAGAGTGCTGCTAGGAAATCCATAGAAATAGTTGGCCAAAGCTGTGTAGGGATGGGAAAGGGTTTGAGCAATCCCGAAAGGAGTGTCGTTTCCCCCTTGTTGACTTGGAAAGTATCATCGTCAGCCACCATCTATTGAATTGTCATTTTTAGTCCCGACCAAAAGAAGTTACATTGTTCCCGGTCATACATTTTTCAGAACCCAGAGTGCCGTGTTGATGAAGAAGCATGGAGTTCATAGAAGAGATAGCCCTGTTGAACATATTGCAACCAATTTGGAACAAGCAGAGAAAGAGCTGTAAGAGAAACTGGGTCATCAATTGTGCAATAAGGAGCATCTTCCACCATATTGTCCTTACCCTTCTTGTAAGTGATCACATAGGGAGAAATCATGAGTTGGATAACCCATTGCAGGTGTGGTGGGGAGGAGACCCATTGGTCCAAAAAAAATTCCAGACTCGGGAGATCAGTCTTGATGCAGAAATAATTCTATAATAGGTATGGCTGCCACTTCTGTACTGCATGCAAAATAGCCATCATTTCTTGCTGAGAGGTAGATGTGGCTACATTCTTACCGGAAAGGTCTCTTGAAGGCAGCAAGTGCATTGGTTCAGCAAAGATACCTGCATATCTATCCAAGGAAGTAGTGGAGACTATTGATGGGTGCATCTGAATGGAATTGAGCTGAGCAATGACACCATGTGAATTCTTCTTAAGGATTTTTTCCAGGCGATGTGAACTGATGATGCAGAGAGACCCTGGTTATAAGCCCATAAATTTGTGTTGTGCCCCATTGACTTTAAACTGCATCCAAAGTTCAGCAAAATCCCATAAGATGGGGCCAAGTGTGCGTAACCATTGAACGCCCAAAACCACATCACATCCGCCTAAGGGCAAGGCAAACATGTCAGAGCGTAGGTTATAATCTTCCATAGAGATACGCACATTGTGACACTTCCTCTTGCAAAGTAAGGTGCCCCCATTGGCAACCATGACTTCAAAGCTGGAGCAAGGATGGACAAAACAATCAGCCTGTTTGGCAATCCGAGGGGCAATGAAGTTATGAGTGCTACCAGAATCAATGAGTATGGTAAGAGGGAGCTTCTTGAAGTATCCCCTGACCCGCATTGTTTGTGGGGTGGTGATTTCGGTTACAGCATGGAGAGAGATCTCAGGTGGGTCGTCCTGAAATGGGGTGTCAACATGCGGGTGTTGAATGTCGATCTGATCATCCACTGTATCTGTAGCTGCTTCACCAAGTTCTAAGGCAGGCGGAGAATCCACATCCAAGAGATAAAGCTTTTGTTGAACACATCTATGTCCCCAAGTGAATTTCTCATCACAATTATAGCAAAGCCCTTTTTCTCGGCGTGCCTGCATTTCTATTTCAGACAAATGCTTGATAGGAGTTGGTTGAGGAGAAGGCGTGATGGGAGGTCGTTGGGAACCCATATTTCTGAAGGGAACAAGGGTGGGTTTGGAGCGTTGTTGAGCGGCAATCTTGTACTCAGCTAGCTTAGCCAACCCTAGGACTTCCATCATTGTGTTGGGACAAAACATTTTGACCTCTGAGCGAATTTCATCCTTGAGACCACTTATAAAACAACTCCTATAGAATTCATCAGACAATCCTTCTGTGTGATTGGCCAATTTCTCAAATTTTGTCTGATACTCTCTCACTGTGCCAATTTGGTGAAGTTTAGTGAGTGCTCCTATGAAATCATCAAAAGAACTAGGGCCAAATCGTGGCAAAATGAGTTGGCAAAAATCTGTCCAATTTGGCTCGGGATGAGCTTTGATGTACCAACGGTACCATTGAAGGGCTTCCTGTTCCAAATGAAAGGATGCAAGTGGAACTTTCTAGACATCAAAAGTATTATGCAGACTGAAATATTATTCTGCTCGGTATATCCATCCAGTCGGATCAGTACCATTGAAGCGAGGAAAATCAAGCTTCGGCCCATGAAAATTGTTGGAAGAAGAGAACCCGGTGGCTGCAAAAGATTCTGGCTATCGGTTATTGTTTATGGCTGAATGCTGAAGATGGAGGTTGAGAAATTTTTCATCCAGATGTTGGAGTTTGGTTTGGATGGCTGCAAGTGCTTCCTCCATAGTGTTTGCTCCTACACGGGTGACAACCATAACCAGGTTTTTTTTTAGATTGGAGTGGCTATGGCTCAAAAGGGATCTGGAACAACGCCGAATGGATTGAAAACGGCTGAATCTGGAACGACTTGCAAATGGATCTGAAACGGCGCAGCAGTGATCAACAATAGTTCAGCTGAAAGTAGATATGGACCCCAGGTATGTGCGGCTTCCTAACAGTTCAGGGGTTTCAGTCGGCCACCAATGTTATCTGACGGCTTGCGTATTGGGGCAGTACCCCTCACTCCACGGCTCAGGTAAAACTGATAACCGCTTTGCCACAAATGACAGCTCTTGGTTTACCTCACGGGTGGGAACTAGTCAATCAGGTAGGGGTCGTTGCCCTTTTCGCTGGCAGGTCCTCTCAATGGGCCAGCTACTTCGGGGTTCCTGTGGTACTCCTCACAATGAGTTTTAGGGCTTATGCCCAAGTACTTCCCACAGTTAAGTGGATAGGTATGATTCCCAAATCCGAACCCGCAACAGAAAAAATTTGGGCAGAAATTCCACCCAATGTTCAAAAACCGGATCTATATTGCTCAGAATCGCTATTATAGCATGTTTCCGGAACTGGAACAACCACTGTGCTTCTACCCATGAAAGCGGAATAGAAATCTGGGCACTCGGTCAAAAGATTTTCTCGCCGCAATTTCCGTGGCCGTCATCGAAATTCTGAAAAATTGCTGATTTTAAATCCGCGATATCTCCACTTTTAGAACTCCAAATGAGATGATTTTTTTTTTTTGAAATTGCATATTTTTGAAAGAGGAATTTAGATATGCAATCGGTTTCTTCTGATTTTGTGCAGAAAGTTTCAGAAATTGATCTGAAAGTCCCCGCCCAAAAAAAGAAAAAAAATTTCCCACTTGTGCCAAGGAAAGTGCTCTGATACCAGATGAGATGTACCTACAATAATTAATTAATGCAAATACACGAGATATCAGAAATAATAGAACAGAATCGCTTTTGTATTGATCACGGGCCACTTCGAGGGGGCAACCTCCTTTGAGCAAGCTCAATACAATTAACTTCACGGTGCCTTCAATGACCCCAACACACACTTATATACTAAGTCTATGCCCAATACTATGAGTCAAAACCATGGGACATATAATACTACGGGACGACTTACAAAGCATATGCGTGCAATACTATGGGTCAATACTATGGGCTAATATAAACTACGGATCAACAAATACTACGGGACGACTTACAAAGCATATGCGTCCAACAACAATATACTAACATAGTAAAGAGAAGGGTTGACATAGGTTCCTAACATTAAAGAATCAAGTCAAAATACTTTAGGGTTTGGTGCACACCTTGCAAAAGAATATTGTGAATGCCCAGTTGGAATCCCAAGCAATTTTCTAGATATAGTCAAGGACAAATAGATTGCCACTAGGGAAGCATGTGTAGTTAGAGATAATCCAATTTATTATGCCTTGAGGACAAAGTTTCTTTAAGAGGGTGGCAATGTTACAAACAAAATAATAATAAATAATAAATAAATATGAGTCATAATAATAATAAATAAGTAAGTTTATCATTTAAGAGTCAAAGGACACATTTGTTCACTCTTGTGGTTATCCAGTGCCTACAAAGGTATACTACCATGTGAACATTTTGTTCGTCATTCTTTCATTATCAAATATACTTGTATATATCTTCAATTTTATTGCATAATACTTATGTGTAAAAGTGCTTCTACTACATTAACTCCCTAGAATCACTCCACAAGTCAAACATGCACAGTGGGACCCTAAAATTAGGGAAAGATATCCCAATTGAAGGAATGTGCCCCCACAAGCCAAAAATAGACTTTGAGGATCACTTCCATAGTCCATAAATAGTATATTATTCCCTTGAATATAGGGATGGAGATGTCCAGTGGCTTAAATGGTCAATTGAGTCCAATTTGGACCAATGTAATTATGAGACTAAGATCTAAGTCCCTAGGTGAGAGATTAATGCTACAGAGAGGGTAAATATGCTCTAACAATTTAGGTGGCATATTAAGATTTATAATTGAGGAAATAAGACATGAATTTGGGGAAAGGATTATCCACAAGTTCCTTCCATATTCCAACAAGCCTTAGAATTATTAGGGACCATTTCAAGAAGCAATTTCTATGCAACCATTACAATTCCTTAAATGTATAAATTTTGTCCCATGACCCTATGATAACTAAATGTTATGCTAAGTAATCCAAAAATAGATTTTCAATTTCACCAAAGCATTCAATACTAAACATATTCAATGAATAAATTCAATATGTAAAGGCATACTAAATCATGGTATCTCAAGGCACTTACTTATACCAAAATGTGCCTCTTGATGTTTTGGTGGGTCCTTACCACAATCATTTGTTGAGTCCCATGTGCTGAATCAATGAATACAATGCATCGTGTCATCCATTTATTTGTCAATGTAGGTATTATTTGATGTGGAGAGTGTTAAGCAACAAATTCCCAAAGGAGTATGAAAAGAGCATAACTAGACCAAAAAGACTTCTCCATGCCTTTAATGAAGAAAATAGATCAATAGAAAGACTCTTCGAGGGGAAACCTCCTTATACAATGTACTAAGTACACAATACAAGACACTACAAGATAATATGTTCAAATGAAAAGATATCCTTACGATATATAGGATACTAAGAGGTACAATTACAACTCACTGACCCAAGCCAACTTAACTAATATAACCATACTACTGACAATTACAACTAATGGACCAAAGCTGACATCATAACTAATGTAATGCAACATAATATAGGGGGAAATGTGCCCACATTTAGGGCTTAGCATGACCCTCTCCTTCATACAAGTGTTGTCCTCAATGCTTGATTAGTTGTGTATGCTTTTGTATGAAGGACTCATCTTCTCATGTCGAATATTCAACTGGTAAGTTCTTCCACTTGATGAGGTACTCGGTAATCGTCCAATTTCGTAGGTTACAATATGAATTTTCCTTCTTCATCAAGGTATGGAAATATTGTTTGAATTAGGATATTGTCTCCTATTACCTTCTTTAAGAAAGAAACGTGGAAAACTGGATGTACTCTTGAAGATGATGGGATCTACAATTTGTAAGCCATACTACCAATATTCTGCAACACTTTATAAGGACCATAATACTTGGGTGCTAATTTATTTTCCTTATTTAGTTTCTTGAGGGACATTTGATTCTAAGGTTGTAGCCTCAGAAATACCCAATCCCCTTCTTCGAAAATCCTTTCACTGCGATGTTGATCAGCTTGTTGTTTCATTTCGTTTTTTGACATAGCCAGGTTGTCCTTAAGTATCTGGAGAACTTCTTGTTGGTACTCTATGTGATCTTCCAAAACTTGAAGTTTAGATTTTCCTTTTAAGGGGTATGTGATGCATGGAGGATAGTACCCATAAAGTTCCTTAAATGGAGACATTTTTTATGATGTATGGAATCAAGTATTGTACCACCATTCTGCCAAAGAAAACCATTTCACCCATTATGTTTGTTAATCGGATGCAAAGCAACAAATATATCCTTCTAAAAATTTGTTCACTATCTCAGTTTTCCCATCAAATTGAGGATGCTAAGATGAACTGTGGGCCAATTGGGTATCCAAACAAGAAAATAACTTAGTCCAAAATTTTCCAGTGAAAATTGGATCTCTATCACTTACAATAATCTTTGTATTTCCATGTAACTTCTAAACAGTTTCCATAAAGGCCGCAGCTACTACACTTGCATTAAAAGGGTGAGTGCAGAAAAATTTCCATACCTTGTGAGTCTATCAACAACCACCATAATAAAATTATTTCCTTCTGACTTGGGTAGACCTGTGATAAAATCTATTGAGAATTCCTCCCAGCACTAGCAAGGTATGTCTAATGGTTGTAGAAGTCTCGGGGTCTTAACTATTTCACTCTTCTTTTTTTGGAAAACCAAACATTCAACCAAGAACCTTTGAACATCATATTTAAAACTGTCCCCCAAAAATTCCTTCTTGGCCATGTGGTAAGTTTTCAAGAATCCATAGTTCCCACCTATAGGAGAGATGTGTAATTCTGAGAGGACCTTTTGTTTGAGTTGGGAGTTTTTGAATAAATATAAACGATCCTTCTACCACAATGAATCATTTTTCCACAAAAAACTATCTGATACATTGGGATCATTCTGTATCTTTTGAATGAGCATCCACACAGATAGGTCATTTTTCTATTCTTCCCTTGTTGTTACTACTCAATATGGTTGTAGAATGGAAATTGCACAAAGTAGTACCCCAACATATTCATATTTTATGGAGAGCGCATTCGCCACCACACTATGTTTCCCTTTTCGATAGATGATTTCAAAGTCATATCCCAACATCTTGGTTACCCATTTTTGTTTCTCTTTTGAAGATAGTATTTGTTCCATGAAGTATTTAAGACTATCATGATCTGTTTTGACCTTGAAGTGCCTACCTATTGTTGAACTTTGGTTGTCATTGATGTCAAATGATGTCAAATAGGTTTCAGTATTCATGTTCCATTTTGAATACGTATATGAAAGATACCTTGAATAAGTATATGTGCAAGCAAGTTGAATAAAGACATGGATACCAGTATGAAGAAGTATATCTAGAGGAACATCAAGGATATCCAGTTTAAAGAAGTACATAAGGAATACATCCAGTGTTGAGATATTGTAACTTCAAAGAATATTATATTTGTACTTTATTATTCTGGAGATGTTTCATTCCTCCTTGAAGATCTTATTGTATATCCGGAGATGTTTATTCCTCCGTTGGAATGTGGTAACTTGGGTTATTAGACTTCCCTAGTGGGGGTCGGCCCTGCATGTGTTATGTGGGTCAAAGGGTTATTAGACCACCCTAGAGGGGTCGGCCCAGTCATTTGTAGTGGGGTATTTAACCCATTGGTTAAATACGAGCCTACGTGTTCTTGTGTAAAAGACAAGTCGGAGTAGTGTATAAATAGAGGAGGTGTATTCCTCATTTGACACACACTCACTCACTTGAGAATGGCGCACTTGTGGAGGAGAGGTCTGCTATGAAGAAGGAGCTTATGCTTAGGGTTTGCATCTTTGTATATTGCTGGTCATCTATATTGAGGAAGCTTTACTGGGTTTTCTACCCCATGAGGGTTTCCGAGGATAAATCTGTGTCTCTTGTGTTTATGCTATGCTTGTTGTTTCTTCAGTGATCCTATATATGCTATTATTGTGAAATGGAATGTAATGCTGCTATTTTCTGTCTTAGCATATTAAATCTTAACATCCAGTACACATGGTACATGATCAGGACTCAAGTCCATCCAGTCATAGTTACTCAAGGTAAAAGCTAAAGTTGATTGGACAAAGTTTTGGGAGTGCACTAGCAAGCTAAAGAGTTAATTGGAGTGCACAAGAAAGTTGAATAATTGATTGAACAAGGTTTGCGAGTGTGCCATCAATCCAAAGAGTTAATTGGAGTGTGCAAGAAATTCAAAGAATTGATTGAACAAGGTTCACATGTGCGCTAATAAGCCTAAGAGTTAATTGGAGTGTGCAATAAAGTCAAAGAATCGATTGAACAAAGTTCAGGAGTACGAAAGAATCATCGAAAAAATAAGTGGTCATTCAATTGATCAAGTACTTGAATGCGAGAAATGATCACCAATTGGAAGATGCTCTCATTTGTTGAATCCCGCAAAAGCACCAAGAAGGGTGTAGTGGTTGAAGATATCATATGTGCAAATTATATAGGAAATGGTACATCAAGGGCTCAAGAGCATAGTACAAGGGTGAAAGTAACACTAAGTCAGGGACCATATATGCACAAGACCCATAAGAGATGACACCTTAGTGGTGCAGAATATGGCAAGTGGTGGAAGCGTGCAGTAAGCAGAACTGTAAAGCAAGAAAGCAAGGATGCTGCAACTAACATGTGGAAATTGCCATCCACATAGAAAAAGTATAATAAGAAGAGGTGATGGATAATGAGGTAAGCTTGATTAATGAATATCTAGTAAGTGGAAATCTGGAAGAGACAAATTTATAGTTTTTGGGGCATGAAGGGAAAATGGAATCAAAACAACATATCTAGCACAAAGTCAGGTGTGCACAAGCAAAGGAATGGAATAATTGATGGGGCGCATAATGATGTTGTAGATCTGTGGTAGTTGCGCGAAGACATAAAGGTGGAATAACAGAGGATGCACAAGTGCATGAGGACTAAATGAAAAAATCACAGACAAAAAGTAGACAATTAGAGATGTCCTAAGATAGTAGTGCAGAGATAGACCTGAAGTATATTTTTTTATGCGCGAAGTGAAGAAGTTTTTATGATCCACTAAGATTGATTTGAAGTGTGTGAAGTAAGGCAGTCCATCTGATGTGCAAAGAGAGAGTTTCTTCATAGTCCGAGATGCACGTCATGATGATGATGATCTGAGAGAAGTGCCTTAAATTGAAAGTATGAATCATATGACACAAAGAAGGTCTCAGTTTTTCTAAAGGTTATTGCACCTAAACATAAAATACATATATTTGAGGATGAGAAGTTCCATATGATACTAGTGCGCAAAGTTAGAACATCAGGATATCAATTGATGCACAGTATCAGTTGAGATTGTATATGCACAATTCCATAATGGAATATTGAATTTTTGCATAGACTACAAAAAATGATGAAGAAACACACAATATATGAAGTGCGATGTGAGTTGAATTCAAGTGTTGAGTGTGAATTCAAGTGATGTGTGTAGAAAAGTGACAACAATATTACAGCATACAAAAGGTGCACACAACATAAAGAATTGCAATATATATGAAGTGTTCGTGGATCAGAAGTTCAACAATGGAATATCTTATTCTTATATATCTGGGCGGCAGGATGAGGCAAGGCGTAGGGGGTTGTATCCTCCTTCCAGTTGGTCCTGGAGAACTCAGGGAGTTGTAGCTTGATTAATCCCGGTGCCTGTAAAACTAGGGGGTCAGTGCCTCCTTCTAGTTGGTGTTGGAGAACTTAGGAATTTGATGATTCCTTGAATGTAATCTTTTCATTATAAAATAACATTCCATGGTTTCATCCCATTTGGGTTTCCACATAAAAATTATGCATGTTCTGTGTTTTGTGTTATTGCGCATATGTGGATGAATGTTTTATTTATGGTGGATGCATAGTTAATGTTTAGATCAATCTGTTAATAAGTTTAAAATTGTTCATAATAGCGCTAATACTGATTCAACCCCCCTCTCAGTATTAAATAGATTCCAACTTTTGGTATCAAAGAGGGTTTCTTCAGTGACAACTTAACATCTAGAAGATATATCTGTGTGTAGATATGCACAAGAAGGAAGGTCTCTCCACCAATAGAGAACCAAGGTTTGATGGAACCAACTACACCTTTTGGAAGGTCAGTATGGAATTGCACCTACAATCTCTCTGAGTTGATGTCTGATAGTCCATTGTGGATTGTTACAATGCCCTAGCACTGGCACCGATTGATCTAGCTAAAAGGAGACTATATGAACACAATGAAAGAGCCAGAAACACAATGCTATGTGGTTTAACGAATACTGAATTTGTCAAGGCCATGCATTGCACCTCAACTAAGGATGTATGGGATAAACTCAGAGGTGTCTATGAAGGTGATGAGAATATAAAGAAGGAAATGTTGTAGAATTACTCTGGGTTGTTTGAATATCTGAAAATGAAATATGAAGAGAATATTTCCTCTGAATTCTTACAATTTGATGATATAGTTAATGATATCTAGATTCTTGGAGTTACTCTAGAAGAGGAGTCAATTGTATAAAAGATACTGAGAACTATGCCTTCAATATTTGATGCAAAGGTATCTGTGTTAGATGATACATCCAACCTTGAAGACCTATAGAAGAATGAGCATCAATGGATCTTGACTGCATATGAGATGAGAAATGATAAAGAAAACCTGATCAGAAAAGAAGCATCCTTTAAATCCACTGGAAAGACTAGGCAGGATCACGACAAGGACTCTAGCAATGAATTAGATGAAGAGGAGTCAAAATTTGTAAGGAAGATGAAAAGAGGACGTGGTAAGTATAGAAAAAAGATTCCTTACAAATGTTTCAACTGTGGAGGAATAGTCCATTTTGCTCCTAAGTGTCCTTAGCGGGGACATGCAGACAACGAAAACGAGGAAGAACCTAGCTTCCATGAACAAAGAACTGTGCATACTCAACACATACCAAAAATAAAAAGAAGATTCCAAAACAGAGGAAGAGTCTATATAATGAGGAAGATAGCAATGTGTCTAAATAAAGTGACTACGACGAAAATACAAAAGAGTACGATTCATGTCTTGTAATGTCCCCATCCAAATAAATATCATGAAGCGCAATTTCCACCAATCTACTAGTTCCCTAGGTTGGGGTGGAAACATTTAGACTTGGAATAAGGGATCTATAAGACCCCAAATGGACATTAGATTGAAAAATATATATTAAAGGGGCTAAATAAATAATTATAATAAGAAAATAAGGTGGCATTTGGTCATGAGGGCGCATAGGTTATGTGGGACCCACACAAGGAAAAATTCTCCATGCCACATGGCATCCTATTCTCACCCATTTGAATCCATGGTGGAGTCTAACATTCTTCAGGGATTTGGAGAGGCATTATTCATGGCATGAACCTAGGAGGGTCGAATTAGAGTGGAAGAGTAACTCCCATGGAATATGAAGAGGCATCATGGAAGAATTGTGACACTTGGAGCTAGATTCCCTAACTTCTATGACAACAATGATGAAGATTCTATGACACATATTGTAGCTAGTGTTTTAAAACAACCCATGCAAAAGGGAACCTAATCAGGATTATGGAACCCTTATTAGTAGACTCAAATATAGTTAAATAACGATGTGTGAGTGAAAATAACAATAAAAATAAATCTAACTAATTACTGCAGTAAAAACAACAAATAGATCGAAACCCATGAAGTATTTTTGTATTATTGTGCAAACAATAGTTTACAATAAGGATTACCTCAGAAGGTGGGTAAATATGTGCCCTTGGAGCTGTACGAAGAGTAGCGCATTGGGTCTCCATATTTACTTGCTCTTCTCCGAATTCTCAAGAGGTGGCCAAGATTCAACTCGATGAGGAACAAAATCTCAAGGTGATAAGCTAAAGTTCAATAGGAATTTTGGCAGCATGAGGGTATGAAGAGTTGATCATGGATTTGAAAAGGGGGTATCCATCACATTTTTATAGTGATTTTTGGTGGTGGAGTATTGATCCATGGTTTTGGGAAACCAATAGTATTGGCTAGTGGTATTTTGATTTTTCCCTCTTTTTCGATTTTATTTTTGACTTTTCCCATTTTTCTTTCCATTTTTGGGGATTTGGACAATTGTGTGAGGGATTTTAACCTTTTTTTGAAGAATTTGGACCTTTTTTGATGAGGGGAATAATGATTTTATTTCCATTTGGTTACCAATTTAGGGATTTATAGGGTTCTGGAGGCCAAAAATGTAGGAAAAAGTGCTAAATGGGGTATGTGACTAGGGAGATGAGCCGTGTGAACAATGTTCGGGTGTTAACACTTATGAAAAATTTTAGACCTGACTGATGACATGTGACATATATGACATGTCAGGGATAAAAATATACTCCAAGAGGATGCACAAGGGAGTTATGTCAACCAAGATTCCCCCATTCGAATTGATGGAAGAGGAAGGCTAGAAAGTGACGGACAAGTGGCCTTCATGGGAATATCTCCCTAATTCTGTTAGTTTTTTCAGAAATTTCAATCTGATCTAGGATCTTAACTGAGAGAATAACATGTACAACATATCAATCATGGACACAATAATGCAAGCACACAAGAGACACAGAATTTCATCGGGGAAAACCAAGAAGGTGAAAAACCCCACAACTTCCTCAGAGATAGATAGAGCAATGATACAACCCAAGTAGAGGAGATAGTCCTCCTAGAAGCAAATTCTCCTCCTCCACAAGTGCGCCACTCTCCAATGAGTGTATGTGTGAGAAGTGAATGATCAAATAGAGTGCCTCCCGCACTCTATTTATACTTGAGTTGACTTTCCTAATAACCTTTACTAGGTCGGCCTTAACTTAACCACATAACATAATACTGATAGGGCCGACCCCCAGAAGGGTGGTCTAATAATTCTTTAACCCACATGACATATACAGGGCCGACCCCATCAAGGTGGTCTAATAACCCATCAAGTATAAGTTACGACACTTACAATATAAATGACGACACTTCTGTATAGATGAATAATAACATCTCTATAGGAATACAATATACATATATGAAATACATTCCAAAGTTACATATACATCAACACTCCCTCTTAACTAGGAAGGTATTTCTCAACACATATATGCTAGCACAAGTCTTCTTCTCTGGATCAACGTCACTGGATCATCGTCATTGAATCATCGTCATCGTTACTGCTGCTGCTATCTCAATCAATATCTGAACTACTCATCATAGGAAGTTCTATAGAGCCAGTCCTTTTTCATACTGGATGTAGGCCCACCACCTGCAGGTCTTCATCATTACTAGCCATACTGTGGAATCCTCAGGACTTATTATGTGCATCACAAACCCTTGTAAGAGCATCCTAGGACTGATTACGGGCACATAGCCCAACCTATTGGATCTCCCAGGTCTTATATGTGACCCTCATCACAAATCCTCGAAAGAGCATCCTAGGACTTATTACAAGCACGCAGCCCAACCTATCAGATCTCCCAGGTATTACATGTGATCTCTACCACAAACCCTCGAAAGAGCATCCTAGGACTTCTTACGGGCACACAACCCAACCTATCGAATCTCCTAGGTCTTACATGTACTCACCACCACAAACCCTCAAAAGAGAATCCTAGGACTTATTACGGGCTCACATCCCAACCTCTCAGATCTCCCAGGTCTTACATGTGGTCATAGGACAAATCATCGAAAGAGCATCCCAGGACTTATTACGGGCACACAACCCAACCTCTCGGATCTCCCAGGTCTTACAAGTCCTCTCAAGCACAACCTGTCCATGGCCACGAAGTATCAACTTGATACTCATCATACATCATTATGATGTAAATGAGCATCCTGATCAACATCATAGCATCGTCCTGATGCATATCATCCAAAGCATCGTCCTGATACTCATCACACATGATCATCCTGATCATCGGCACTGCATCGTCCTGATGCATACCATCTAGAGAAACATCCTGAAGCTCGTCATCCATGATCATCCTGATCATACAATGCATCCACCTGATGCATACACAGTATCTACCTGGTACATATCATCATACATGATCTACCTGATCATACAATGTATCCACCTGATACATATCATCATACATGATCTACCTGATCATACAATGTATCCACTTGATACATATACAAATACATGATCCACCTAATCATACAATGCATCCACCTGATACATATACAAATACATGATCCACTTGATCATACAATGTATCCACCTGATACATATACAAATACCTGATCCAACTGATCATCTCAATCATCCAACATGATGCATATACATATACATGATCCAACTGATAATAACAAGCATCCAACATGATGCATCCAGAGCAGTAGCTGGAGCATCGTCCTAATGCTCATCATCCAGTGCTTACATCCACAGCCATGGGAAGGATCCTCCTCTCACCATGCTCGAAATGGCTCATGCAATTGTGTCCATCACTTCTTCCATGAAGTGTCATCAATCTGGAGAACACCAAGCCCCTCTCTGAAGTACTCAAACTTCATTCTGGCTAGTGGTTTTGTCAACACATCCGCAACTTGCTCATCAGTCGCAACATACAGGAGCTTCACTGCTCCTCTCTACACCATATCCCTGATATAGTGATATTTGATCTCGATGTGCTTCGACCTGTCATGGAACATGGGGTTCTCAGATAGCTTCACAGAACTCTGGTTGTAAAAAAAGATACCAGTAGCATCCAACGAAAGATCAAATAACTCAGACAGTAGCTTCCTCAACCATACTGCCTCACAACTAGCCGAACAAGCTACAACATACTCTTCTTCGGCTGCACTCAGTGCTATGCAAGACTGCTTCCTGCTAAACCAAGAGATCACACCTGATCCCATACTGAAACAACACCCAGAAGTGTTCTTCCTATCTACAACACTGCCTACCCACTCCGAATCAACATAGGTTAAACTTTTGATTCGCATCATACTCTAGCCCATAGTCAATTGTACCCTTCAGGTACCTCAAAATATGCTTTACAACAACCAAGTGAACAACTCTGGGATCCGTCAAGAATTGACTTAATGTGTTCACCGCAAAGAAAATTTTTGGTCTCGTGTTCGTCAGGTACATCAAGTACCCAATCATCTGACGATACACAGTGACATCAACCAGATCAGATGAAGCATCACACAGAAGCTTCAGGTTCAATGCCATAGGTGTCGCCATGGCCTTGCAGTCGATCATCCCAAACCTTTTCAGTATCTCTACTGTATACTTCCCTTGTCCAACGAAGATTCCATCTGCATTCTGCCACACCTCCATGCCTAGAAAATAGTGCATCATCCCCAAGTCCTTCATCTCGAACTTGGCAGCAAGCTTCCTCTTCGTATTGGCAATCAATCTATCCTCACCTGTAACAAATAGGTCATCCACATACAGAAGTAGTATCACTGGATTTCCTTCCTCAACATTGTAGTAAAGGTTGGAATCTGCTTTACTCTTGGTAAATCTCAAACTAGATAGAAAGCTGTCTATCCTACCATACCAAGTCCTAGGAGCTTGCTTCAATCCATACAAGGCTTTCTTCAAATTGCACACATATGATTCTCTGTCATGTGTCTCAAAACCAAGTGGCTACACCACATACACTTCCTCCTCGACTACACCATTCAAGAAAGTTGTCTTGACATCCATCTGGTGTATCTTCCATTTCATCACTGCAGCCAGAGCAAGTATTGATCTAATGGAAGTGTATTTGGCTACAGGAGCAAAATTCTCTTCATAGTCTATCCCCTCTTTTTGAGAGAAGCCACGAGCTACAATCCTCGCTTTGTATTTTTTTATGCTACCATCTGTAGCATGCTTGATCTTATAGATCCACTTGGAAGTCACAATAGACTTCCCTTCAGGTCTTGGGACTACATCCCAAACATCATTCTTCATGATCGACTAGTGCTCCTCTATCATGGCATTCTTCCTGAATCCTGGGAACTTCAATATCTTCAATATCTTCAATAGATAACTTTCTTTGAATTTCGTTTGCTAGAACAAATGTTGTAGTCCTTCTTTTGTAGGTGATGGTATACGATCTTTCCTACAAGACAAGTTAAATTGCATGATTAGAAACTTCTCATAGTTTATAGAACAAAGTCTTATACATAAACAAATATGTCATACAGTCATGCAATTATCTTAGCTAATGTTTCAATACAACATGTATCCATATCCTGTAACTTTCTAGATGCCTTCCAATCTCTACCAGAACATTGTTTAAGAGTGTGCACAACTCCCAACGTGTCAGCAAAGAGGTTTCATTCTAGATAAGTAGCAATGGAATGTTCTACAGTGCCATAGGCCACTAACCCATCACATGCATATTAGTAGTATATTGTTCATTAATGCAATTATTCTAATATACATAATACACACCCTAAGTCTAGGAACATAAGCATATACATCATTGAACAATATTATTTAAACAAAAAAATATGCAAGAAATGACAATTCAAATACTTATCTTTGTTTGGTTGTAGGATGGACTCCCTCTCAATCTTTGTTTCCTTGCAGGAACTACTGGAGTGTGCTCCCTCTTGATCTTTGCTTCCTGGATTACTTGTCCTTGAACTTATATCCATCCTCGATCACTATGCATGCTTACTAGTATCATCATTGTGTTATCCTTGAGATCTCATACATAATCATACATTCATTAGTATAATCTTAATACTGTCAAAACACAATAATCTTCAGCATGTATAGTGATGATCATTTCAAACATAGATTAGAAGCATTAGTATTCAAGATTTATATCGGAATTTTCTGGTTAGTCATATCATTAATCAAAGTAAGGAACATAATATGCCTAAACCCATGATTACTAACTTCAATGAATAATCATTATCAATCATGCCATGTATACTTATATAAGAGATCCTAACACAAGGTAGGATTCTAAAATGATATAGGAAAAACATACCTGGATTAGCATGCTAGCTAGTTATGTCTAACAGACCCGCATAATGTCTTCTTGTTCTCTTCAATGACTTGTGCTAGTAACCTACATATCTCATAGGTTAACCATTATAGAACCAAGTTATACATACATCATAAGTAGATCTTCTATGTGATCCATGACAATGGATGAATCGTGGTCTTCATGTCACTATGGTAATGTGTTCTTGAACTAGAACATGATTTGTCTTTATTGATGTACCTTTCATGTTAGCGGACAACATCAATCTCATACAACACCACAATGAATTAGTACAATCATAAGTGTCAAAACCCTAATCAATGAATATCTTCTATCATGTATTCATATTTTTATTAAGGTGATACGAAAAGTCTAAAATTAATTAAGATTGTACTAATATTAATGAAGACAAACATATCATAAACTGAATCATGAACAGATTTCGAAACATACCCATAAGTCATACCTGTCAAGTTTGCTTGTAATCTTCTTATGTCAGACCTTAGCCTCATATCCCTCTGAAATTGGAACTTCTTCACTTATGCAGGAGACCACTCCATTCTCTTCTAGGATTAACCCAATCCACTTGATTTGCAGAAACTGGATCTGGAGCTAGATTAGGGTTTGTTAGGGAAACTCTAAAAATTCAAACATTGAATTTCAAACTTCTGAAAGAATAGAAAGATGTGCCTTAATGAGCTGATCAACCTGGTCTACTCAGAATTTGAAAACTGCAAAGTTTCACCCGTCAAATTTGCTTTTCAATCTTCTGGATTCACTAGGGAGGACCTTGAATTCGAGTTTGAGTTTCCCGAAGCTTCACCCAACACAATAGTTTGATCCAAAGCTCTAAACTTTGATTTTTCCAAGGAGCTTCCAGATATGATCACAGATTTCAAATATTCCCATTTTTGCAGAAGCCCTAATTTTTCACCTTTCCGATCAAAGTCCCGAACTAGGGTTTGATCAAGCCCGACCTTCTTCCCAACCAAAAAATTCAATCTTGGTCTCTAAATTTCGATTTTGGTGAGGAGAATCCAGCCGTGGTCTCCGATACAAAAAAATTCCAACATTCTCCAAAACCCTAAATTCCTGGAGCCATGAATGAAGGTGCTCAAAATCCAATTCTGTTTTGACAGAAATATGCACCTGATTGTTTCTGGTGTAACTCCAAAATTTTAGATCTACAGGGTCTGAAAATCTGGCCTCTGGTAGCCTGACATGTTTCCTTTCCAACCCCATAGGTCTGACGTCAAATGGATTCTCTGAGAGAGAGTTATGCCAAGTGTCGCAACGTGACCTGTTTATTGGATAAAACAAGAGAGCGAACTTCTACGGAGTGGCTTGTGTCACTGGTTCAATTTCAGCCTCTGAAAATCGTACCTGTGAAAGTCAAGTCCATGCCCTACCTGCCCCATTTTATGAAATTTCATTTGGATCTTCCTAGGCCAATTTGTGACCTTTTCTCCTAGGTCACTTGTTTATGACAGAGATCTGGAAGAGGCAGAAACCCTATATTGTACGGATCATAAATCTGAAAGTACAATGAATTAAAGCCTCTCCTTCGGCCACAAGGTACATGGGGATATTATATTCAACCTGTAAGATTTTCATATCCTGAAACTTTTCTGAAATGAATTTATAGTGAAATTTCTACAATGACTTGTTTTTGCTATATCAAGCCCTAGCTTCGCAAGTGCAACAAGTGTCATAAATGCCATACCATGCCTTCTACAGCATATCAATCATAGACACAATAATGCAAGCACACAAGAGACACAGAGTTTCACCGGGGAAAACTAAGAAGGTGAAAAACCACGCCACTTCCTCAGGGATAGATAGAGCAATGATACAACTCAAGTACAATATATAGTCCTCCTAGAAGAAGCTTCTCCTCCTGCACAAGTGCGCCACTCTCCAATGAGTGTATGTGCGAGAAGTGAATGATCAAATAGAGTGCCTCCCGCACTCTATTTATACTTCACTTGACTTTCCTAATAACCTTTACTAGGTTGGCCTAAACTTAACCACATAACATAATGCTGACAGGATGAACCCCAATAGGGTGGTCTAATAAACCTTCAACCCACATGACTTATATAGGGCTGACCCCATCAAGGTGGTCTAATAACCCATCAAGTATAAGTTACGACACTTACAATATAAATGACGACACTTTCGTATAGAGGAATAATAACATCTCTATAGGAATACAATATACATATATGAAATACATTCCGAAGTTACATATACATCAACAAATTCGAGTTAGGATGAGGCTCGTGTAGGAAATTCGAGCTATGGATTCCTTGGGAGGTTAATAAAATACAAGAAGAAATAAGGATACCAGCTTTTGATCATTTCTCATTTAGCACATTTGGAGAGATTAGCTTGTCCTTGCATGGTGGACGTTCATCCTCCCTGCCTTAGAACCAATTTCGAGGGTGAAAGATTCCAATCCAATTTGGTTGTTGGAGTGGAATTTAATACCTCTCAACATATATTCATGGATATGTTTTGATGCAGGTCTAGACCCCAACTAAGTTTGAGTTCATATTCTCTCATTCTCCTATATTCTTATTCTACTATCTTTCTCTCAATGTCATGTAAATGTGCAAGGGCACACTTCTTGTTGCATATAGATAATGGAAGGTTTTTGTTTCAAAATTATGAACTTGTTAATCGACGCATAAATCTGTAATGGATAGATCATGAGATCCACTACTCAAAATACCATGTACTTCAAGTGATATTTCCAATCAAAACTGAGATTAGAGCCATTTTCCTCATAACATTTTCATAGTGATTTTGGGATGATGTTGTATCTATTTTATATCATATTTATTTGAGATATTTGTTCACGTTATGATATGCATATTAATTAGTTCGATGTCCCAAATGATCATTTCATACCACTAAAGTGTCACTATAGTTGATGACATAATTCGAAGCTCCCTGTCCACCATTTTCACCCTAAATTCTAGACCCTAGAAGCTGCTGCTCATTTGGATACCTATTCAACCATAAAACCAGATCTAATGCTGCACATATATTGTCATTTATGTCCTATAACATATCCAAGTATCATATCAAGAATTAGTGAATGTCATATAGTGTTTGGAAGGGAAATTAGGGGCAGACCTAGGGGGGATTTCCACTACTCAAATTGACTAGTCTTGTCCCAAAACTTATCTCCTTGTAAATTGCAGAACATGGATGGGTATATTAGGTGTTTGGGTGTCTGATAGATGTGTTAATATTTCCTATGCCCCATCAATATCTTCCTCCCCAAATTCAAAATCATTTGGAGGTGTTTGGAACCAGTTGTAAACTATATCCCTAGACTCAAAATAGGGTGAACCTAAGCACTTTTATTTGGAGGGATATTACAGTGGTATCAGATCATGATCCTTTCACCTAATTTGGGTTACCATTTATGAGGTCAATAAGTCATCCCCTTGGTGAAGAAAGCGAAACTGAAAGTACCTTTGGTGAAGAGGAAGAAGCAGGAGAAGAGGTGCACTCTGCTGGCACTATGGCTAAGGATGAAAAAGAAACCTCAAAGATGGAGGATCAAGAGAAGTTTAGGGAATTCATGAAGCCATTTTTTGAGGACATGAAAAGGCATATAATGAAAGGTTTTGAATTGGTGGAAATTCAAATTGGAATCAAATTGGCAATAAGAGGCATTAGTAGTTCTCATTTCGAGGAAAAGAAGGAAGTTGGTGAAAAAAATTTCTCAAGGACAGGGCCTCACAACCAACCCAATGAATTCCAGAGCTCAACAAGAGCCAACACATCCAAGTTTCTTGAGCCCAAAGAGGATCCTAAGACTCATTATGGAATGCATGTAGTTCTAGCAGAATGGAATGAGTTGGGTGAATATTGTAGGAGGATCGTACCATTTGATCAATTCTTTACTGTCTCAAACAAGCTCACAATGAGAGGAGGTAACATAAACCCTTTTAAAAATAAAGAATTGAATTATTCCATAGCTAAAATGTCCCTTCCAACCTTTGATGGATCATCCCAAAGTTCTGCAAATACTTGGGTACAAAAGTTAGATGTATATTTTTAGCTGAATCCAATGGTTGAAGAAGATGCTTTAAAAATGGATATTCTGCATCTTGAGGGAGAAGCAAATGATTGGTGGTTCCATGAACATAAAACCTTGGGACATGATCAGATCAAATCATATGAAGAGTTTTTTAATAGGTTAGTGGAAATATTTGATCAAAAAGACCCTGAAATGCCTTTCAAGGAACTTTCATAGTTGAAGCAAACTGGGACCTTTGAGGAGTACATGTTGGAATTCCAAAAACTATCAGTTATGGTGGATGATGTATCTATGGTTTGATTGGTTTTTCTCCTTACTGAAGGATTGGATGAAGCTTTGAAAGGATTAGTTAAATCTCACAAACCTACTTCATTAAAATATGCCATGAATTTGGCAAGAGATCTGCAAAATGTGCTACCCAAGACAAAGTATCCTCCCAAGATCAATTTTTTCTCCCAAGTGCAGATTTGACAAGAGACCATGGAAAAAAGATTCATTTTGGAAGGACAATAAAGAGGGACCAAGCAAGGAAGAACCCAGAATAAATAAAATATGTTTCACATGTCATCAACCATGGGTACTAGGGCATAAATGTGCTAAGGGGAAATCACTCTTCATTGAAGTATTTTCTGATGATGAAGGGGACATGGAGGAAGAAGAACAAATTTCAGCCCAAGAAGAGAGATATGCCACAACAGAAGAAAATAATCCATCACCTGAAAAAGGGAGGATGCCATTTCTCTCAAGAGTGCCTCATTTTCACACCATCCGATCCAAGGGAGTGGTACATGGGAAAAAGGTTTTGGTATTGGTAGATAGAGAAGAAAATCATAAATTCATTGATGCAGCTTTGGTGGAAAGGATAAATTTACCTAATAAAGCATTCAAAGGGTTCATAGTCATCATTCCAGGTAACAATTCTATGGAATGCAACACATGGATTCCAAAGCTACAACTTAGGAAATTACACATTTTCTGGTAGATTCTATGTGGTGAATGTTGCTGATACAAATGTGGTTTTGCGAGTACAATGGTTTTACGCTATAGGAGAACATACAATGAACTACCAAATACCTTAAATGAAGTTCAAATATTAGGAAGGAAAACAAATTCTAGTGAGAGGAATGCACACCTATCCTAACCAAGTGGTGTCTTCCCATAGTATGAGGTCCATATTGAGATATGTGGACATTGAATGGGCTGAAGAATGTTTAATCACTTCCCCCAAACCAAGCGTAAAGGTTGTAGAACATCCAAGGGATATAAGGCAACTAGTACACAAGTATGAGAGGGTTTTTGGAGACCTTCCCCCTAGAAGGCCACTTGACAGAGGAGTTGAACATACCATTGTTGTGGGGGTAGGTACTCCACCTATCCAAATACCCCCATATAGACATCCAAAAGGGTTCAAAGATGAGATTGAGAAGGATATTGAAGAACTATTGGAATTGGGGCTCATCAGACCAAGCTCAAGTGCCTATGACTTTTCAATTGTCTTGGTGAAGAAAAAGGATGGAACCTTAAGGATGTGCATTGATTTTAGGGCCTTAAAACAAAAATACAATAAAGAATAGATACCCCATCCCTCGGATAGATGAGCTCATGGATGAGCTATTTGGAAAAAAATTATTTTCCAAAACCGATCTTCGATTTGGTTACCATCAGATTCGAATGAAGGAGGAGGATGTGCAGAAATCTGCTTTCAGATGTCACTATGGTCATTTCGAATTTCTTGTCATGCCTTTTAGGTTGACTAATGCTCCAACAGCCTTCTAATCATGTATGCACAAAATATTTTGCAAGCAGCTCCGTAACTTTGTTTGGTTTTCTTTGATGATATTTTGATTTACAGTAAGACATGGGAGGAACATTTGGATCATTTAGAAGTTGTATTGAAAATATTGCATGAACAATATTTGTTTGCTAAGTTGTCCAAGTGTGGGTTTGGGTTGATAGAAATTTTGTATCTTGGGAACATCATTGGGAAATCTGGGGTAAAGGTGCACTTGGAGAAAATAAAGGCTATTCTTGAATGTCCATCACCCAAGAACATCACTGAATTGAGAGGCTTTATTGGGATCTGCACTTACTATAGGAAGTTTGTGAAGGGGTTTTCCAAATTGACTACTCCTCTTACTAATTTGACCAAGAAGTATTCTTTCTAATGGGATGAAGAGGCTGAAAAGGATTTCCAAAGAATGAAAGAGGTAATGAGTAGTTGTCCGGTACTTTCATTACCAAATTTTTCTAAACCATTTTTTTTGAATGTGATGCATCAGGGGAAGGCATAGGAGCAGTACTAAAGCAGAATCAACACCCCATAGCTTTTGAGAAAAGAAAATTGCTGCCACATGAGAGGCTATACTCAAATGTTATCCATCGTGCTTTCCTTGGCCAAGTTTAGACAATATTTGGTGGGGAACAAATTTGTAGTCAAAATTGATCATAACAGTTTAAAGCATTTCCTTACACAAAAAGATCCCAATGAAAGGAAACAAAAATGGGTGAGTAAGATTTAAGCATTTGATTTTGACATTGAATATGTAAAACGGAAAAAACATTGTAGAAGATGCATTTTCCGTTATGGACATCTCAAAAGATAGGAAAGATGTGCTAATAGTAGAGTATGCCAAAGATAGATTTGCTTGTGAATTGTTAGATGGCGTTAAGGGACATGATAGGTACAAGATATCAAATGGCCTAATATACTATAAATATCAAATATACTTAGTTCATGGTTTGAACTTAAAGTAGAAAATATTGAAAGAACCTCATGATTCTCCTTTAGCAAGCCATCTTGGTTCGTTTAAAACATATAGGAAGCTAAGACAAAGGTTATCTTGGAAAGGGTTGAAGGAATATGTTTTAAAGTATGTGAATGAATGCAAGATATGTCAGCAAAACAAAGTCAGACGTACCCATCCTGCCGATCTCTTGCAACCATTGCCTATTCTAGAACAAAAATGGGAAAGCATCTCCATGGATTTCATCATAGGTTTTCACAAGGATTTTGGTAAGGATTGTATTTATGTTTTGGTGGATAGAATCACCAAAATTACTCATTTATTTTCTATTACATCATCTTTTTCTACTACACAAGTATCTGAGCTATTCTTTAGAGATGTTTTCAGATTGCATGGACTTCCCAAAATTATTGTGAGTGACAGGGATTGTATATTTATGAGTGTTTTTTGTTAAGAACTCTTCAAATTGGTGGGAAATAAATTGAATCCTATCACAAGATATCATCCTCAAACCGATGGCCAAACAGAAAGGGTGAACCAATGGTTGGAGGCGTACTTGAGAAACTATGTTGGTGAGTAGCAAAAAACATGGGTTAAATGGCTACATTTGGGTGAGTTTTTCTACAATACTTATTTTCACATGTCCATTGGCATGTATCCTTTCAAATATCTCTATGGTTATGAAGAAATCACATTTGTTGATCACAGTTTTGGTGATAGTAGAGCCCTAAAGCTAAATATTGGATTGAGGAAAGTCAAGAGATTTTGAAGCTCTTAAAAGACAATTTGCAGGTTTCCCAAAATCAATAAAAATAGTATGTGGATCAAGATAGGAAGGAAAGACCCTTTTAGGTGAATGATTTGGTTTATCTGAGGCTGTAACCATATAAGAAAACCACCTTAAAAGGAATAGGATCAAAAAATATTAAACCAAGGTTTTATGGCTCATATAAGATAATTCGAAAGGTTGGGGAGGTAGCTTATGAGATAGAACTTCCGGAAGGTAGTAAAATCCACATTGTGTTTCATGTTTCATGCCTTAAGGATAATATTGGTCAGAAAATTTATATTTCAGAAACACTTCCTCCATTAGATGATGAAGGACAAATCAAACTCAGTCCAGGAAAAAAATTGAAAACAAGAGAAAGGAAATTGAGGAGCAGAACCATAAGAGAATATTTGTTACAATGTAAAGATTTTCCAAGTGAGGATGCCACATGGCAAGAGGAATAAATTTTGCAGCATCCAAATTTGGAATTGCTTTGGGACAAGTAATCTTGGGGGGGAGGACAGTAATGTCCCCATCCAAATAAATCTCATGAAGGGAAATTTCCACCAATCTACTAGTTCCCTAGGTTGGGGTGGAAACATTTAGATTGGAATAAGGGAGCTATAAGACCCAAAATGGATATTAGATTGAAAAATATATATAAAAAGGGGATAAATAAATAATTATAATAAGAAAATAATGTGGAATTTGGTCATGAGGGCACATAGGTGGCGTGGGACCCACATAAGGCAAGATTCTCCGTGCCACATGGCATCCTATTCTCACCCATTCAAATCCAAGGTGGAGTCTAAATTTATTGGGGGATTTGGAGAGGAATTATTCATGTCATGAATCTAGGAGGTTCTAATTAGAGTGGAAGAGTAACTCCCATGGAAGAGGAAGAAGCATCATGGAATAATTGTGACACTTGGAGCTAGATTCCCTAACTTCTATGGCAACAATGATGAAGATTCTATGACACTTATGAAAAAGTTCAAACATGATTGATGAAATATGAAATATATGACATGTCATGGCTTAAAATATCCTCCAATAGGGCGCACAAGGGGGGTTATGGAAGCCAAGATTCCCCCATTCAAATTGATGGAAGAGGAAGGCTAGAAAGTGTTGGACAAGTGGCATTCATGGGAATCTCTCCCTAATTCAAGTTGGGATGAGCATATTGGAGGGAATTAGAGATATGGAGGACTTGGGAGGTTAGTAAAAGATAAGAATAAAGAAGGATACCATATTTTGATCATTTTTCTTTTGGCACATTTGGAGAGCTTGGATTGTCCTTGCACGGTGGATGTTCATCCTCCCTACCTTAGAACTAATTTCGAGGGTGCAAGATTCCAATCCAAGTTGGTTGATGGAGTGTCCATTAAAAAATATCAAAAGAGATTAATGGATATGTTTTGATTCAGGTTCATACCCCAACTGACTTTAAGTTCATCTTCTCTCATTCTCCTATATTCTTATTCTACTATCTTTTTCTCAATGTCATGTAAATGTGCAAGGGCGCACTTCTTGTTGCATATAGATAATGGAAGGTTGTTGTTTATACCTTATGAACTTGTTAATGGATGCATAAATATGTAATGGATAGATTAGGAGAGCCACAACTTGAAATACCATGTACTTCAAGTGATATTTCCAATCAAAACTAAGATTCGAGCCATTTTACTCATTACATTTTCATAGTGATTTTGGGATGATGTTGCATCTATTTTATAGTAGAGTTATATGAGATATTTGTTCATGTTATGAGCTGCATATGAAGTTAATTATATTTACCAAATGATGTTTGCAGAACCCTAAAGTGTCACTATATTTTATGACCAAATTCGAGACTCGTCCACCATTTTCACCCCAAATTCTAGACCCTAGAAGCTATTGTTCATTGGGATACCTATTTGACCCTAAAACCAAATATAATTCTGCAAATATATTATTATTGATGTCCTATAATAGAGACAAGTCTCATATCAAGAATTATTTAAGGTCGTACAGTGTTTGGAATGGAAATTAGGGGCAGACCTAGGGCATATTTCCACTACTCAAATTGACTAGTCTTGTCCCAAAACTTCTATGCTTGCAAATTGCATACCATGGATGGGTATATCAGGTTTTTGGGTGTCTGATAGATGTTTTAGTGTTTCCTATTTCCCATCAAGACCTTCCTCCCCAAATTCAAAATCATTTGGAGTTGTTTGGAACTAGTTGTAAACTACATCCCTAGAGTCGAAATAAGGTGAACCTAAGCACTTTTATTTGGAGGGATATTACATGGATTTTGTGGAAGAAGAAAGCAGTGATGAAAATAACAATAATTGTTCGTTATTCAAGAAGAATACTCCAGTTGCATAAAAAAAACTAGGATCACTAGATAAATACTTCTATAGTAAGTCCTTCAATACACCGCCGAAGACAGTTGCAGAAAAAGACAATGGGTACTTTAATACTTCCTAGTGGGTCCTTAGATAAACATAAGATAATGAAAAGTCAGAATGAAATAAAGGAAAGATATATTTCTCACCTAGAAGACAATTTGATCGAGGTAAAGGGAAAGAAACAAGTTGAAGATCTCTTTATTAGTGACATTCCAAGATGTAACAAGACTAATTTTGAATATGAAGTAAAGAACAAGTTCAAAGGAAGCACATCAATTATGTAAAAAATTCTAAATTATCAAAGATCACCCTAGTACAAGTTAGGTATTGATTATGGAAGAACATCTAGGAAGTTCTGTGATAGTAAATATTGTCCAAATCAAGTGAAGTCATTCAGGTATGACAATTCCTTCAATGGTTACAACTATTTTCATTATACTAACTGAAAAAGGATACACATAATGAAGTGCTCAAGGTGCAATCGCACTGGTCATATTGTGAAGTATTGCCAGACTATGAGATGCTATGCATGTGATGGATTTGGACATAAAGCTATGTATTTTTGAAGAATAGTAAACTATCCTAATGAGAACATGTTGCACAAAACCAATCACCATACAAGGATAAATAGAGAAGGAAGTCAAGCGTAGAATCATAATGCAAGTGCGAATATGAAAATGTGGGTAAGGAAATCTCCGCAAAAATGCATAGAAGAAGCTGAAAATCTAAGTACATCCAAAGCAGCAAGCAATTGATGCCCCTCTTGCTGATCTCTAAAGAGTTTGGGTGAGATCCTTGAATTTAACACGATGCATCTTAAGAATTCAAGGAGTATGTTAGTGAAGATTGTGGTTTGATGGTGTTTTAAGTTGAAGAACGTCATATGTGTTAATTTAGATTGTCAGATTGTCGCAGAGAAGAGCTTCAGTATTTCATATAAGAAAATATGTGTGCATGTATATATTCAATTAGTTGCGGAGTTATGACAAGTCATCACACAAAAGACACATACATGCAAAGTAAAAATAGATGGTACTGTGAAATAAAACATGTGTCTGCACATAAACATAAATACATAATCATATATTGTGTTTATTCAAAATCTATGTTTTTACAAAATGCACGAGTCTTCTACAAAGTGAAAATCAAAAGAGACTTCATGTCGAGGACAAAAGGGTGAGTTCAAGAGAGGGATTGAAGATGTATCGAGAAAAATAAAGAATTGTTGAATCATTCAAATCCACATATTCAAGTTCCAACTCTATGTTTGGTTGATGTGCAAGTCGAAGCTCCAAATCCATCGAAACCATCTCGTTGAATTCAAAATTTGTCTATAGGGGATAAAGCTGCAGAGTTGAGGATGACGCTTGTTCGAAAGAATACTTATCCCGAATTGAAGACGGTTCTTCCAAGATATGTTGTTGTTTCCACTCCTGGATGTCGAATTTGTTTTTCAGACTAGTCAATTGTTAAGCATGGATTTGGTTCACCTACAATTGGGCATACTGGTCATTGAATTCTGATTCCTCCCTTCGGCCCTGCCAAATTCCCATGTTGACTCTTAAACGAGCAAACTTGGATTCTTGGGATTGGATAACAAGGCACACATTGTCAAGGGAATCGTTCATCCTTTTGTAGAAGGAATCCATGGACAAGAAAGATGATAAATCAGGAGGCAGTATGACGCTGAGAAAAATGGTAGTAGAGCAAAAGGTGATGAACCAGGCATTTCACAAAGCTCTTATAGAATTGAATGGAATTTTTTCATGCACGTGGAGTGAAGTTGAAGAGATGTGCATTCAAGACCATGCGATTCAAAGAAGGTGATGGAGTTGAAAAAAATAAATGCTAGAGTTAATGAATTTGGGATGAACTACAAAAGAAGAAAATATAATTCAATACCCCAATGATGTTCCCTTAAAAGCTCAAGTACGAATGCGACACGTCATAGTTTCCACATGAACTAATTGTCATATCGTTTTATTTCCAAGCTAGTTGACAGGTGAAAAAACGTGTCAAATATTTGGTTTTTGTGGCAAGGTATGCGCTTCCAGTAAAGGAAATGAGACTTGTTCATGGCGCAGTAAATGCAATTTAAGGAACACTCAGACGCAGAAAAGAGATCGACAAAAAAGACAACACAAAACTAGAAGCAACTAGAAATCGAGACTACGCGATTGACACAATTGGAAGATTGCATGAACATATGTGCAAGAAGTAATGAAGAATTGTGACAGGATCATAAGATCAAAATGCAGAAGGAATATAACAACTGTACATGGGGAGTGTATCTGACTCATAGATATGAAAATATTGTACAAATTGCAGGGTACCAACATAGAAATTTCAGCAAGATATTGAAGTATGAAGACAAGGAGAGTTATCCCAGTAAGTAGTCGAATGAAGGACAATGCAAAACAAAAGAAATGAGAACTAATATTTGTGCATTGTTGGAACTTATTTTCCATTGATGTCAAAGGGGGAGAAAGAGAATGGAGTTGATAATGGAGCAAAAATAGCACGAAGTTGATCATGAAGAGGTGGGCCAAATAATTGCAACTATAAAACGGAATCCCTTGGCTCATTACATAAATTATCAATCTAGGATTTCATGCACTGTTTATGCAATTGAAAAGGAAATAACTTCAAATACTAATTAAGGAAGACAATAAATGTAAAGAAACAACTTATTCTAGGAAAAATTGAAATGCTAATTCATAAAGACGAGAAATGTAAATCTACGAAAGCATGGAAATCTAATTTATGAAAGCATAAATCTAAGTTATGAAAGCAGAAATCTAATCTATGAAAGCATGTAAAGTTAATCTAATTAAAAAAGCATGTAAAGTCATCTAACTACTTTAATTTTGTAAGAATCCAATACCCAACAATATGAGATTACTAATATATTTGGCAGGAAAATGATTATGTAGGAAACTACAGTAATGTAACATGAAACTACAAAACGTTACAGGAAACTACAGGAAACTACATAAAACGCTACAGGAAACTACAAAAATACTACAGGAAATACAAGAAAGAAAAATGTACGGAATCAAACGAAATAAACTAAAATAGATGAAATGAAATATATGCATGGGTTCTCAATCCTTCCCTTGAGTTGTACCAACCCAACGAAGCTCTTGGAACCCCTTCCTAAGCAAGTATACTAAAGATGGAACAAAAATAACTTTTATTCATTAAAAGACTACCATTAAAACAGGGCAATAAGTTGCCCCTTACAAATTCACCTTGACCAGCAAGGGAGAAAAAAAGGAAATCATAAGAGAAAAATAATAATAGAATCTTTCCATCATGCTATCAAATGCACAATTATTTATACAAGAATAACTAAAAACTACTACAGCAAATCAACTCCTTGATTTGTGGAAGTTGTCCCAGTTAACTAGTAATCTGCATGCAAGTTGGTGGTATTGCTTTACTCTTTAGAAATTTGACTTGGACTTCATGATTTTAAATTGGGATGATGTTGAGTCCTTATTCCATGTGTTGGTAGATCGTGAGAATAATCAGCACTTGATAAAACTATCCATTCAATCAGCTCCTTGATTTAAGGAAATTGTGCTAGTTAACTAGAAATGTGCATTTTGATTTTGTGGGATTGATTCCTCCTCTTAGGAATTCGAATTGGTCTCTATGATTTTGCATTTGGATGATCTAGAGTCCTTATTTATGCACCGGAATATCATGACAATTAAGAGGTGACATAATCCCTTAAATCTCTCCACCAAAATCTAGTGAACTGATTGAGAGAGATTGAGCTGATTTTTGTAACTTGATCTCTTTCAATTAGCTTTTAGATAATCTCCCCCCTTAAATTTCCTTCACAAATAAATAATACTTTGAAAATTTTTAGCTCATATATAAATCAAATGAATAAGAAAATTAGGTAACAATACTAAACAATGTCAAGATATTCATTAAAGAAAACACGCATTGGCTTTTAGGAAAAAATGTCATAAAGTTAAATTATCTTGTCATTTTAATTCCTTAATCACCCTCATAATTATCTTATGTTCCATTAGATGGTACAAATAATGTGCCTTTTCACGGGTCCATCATACACCCCAACTTTAATATTTTGCATGTCCTCATGCAACAAAACAATTCCTGAGAAGGTGGTCACTGCCATGCAAGAGGAAGAAAGTTCCTAGATATTGATTGCGTTTTTTCTGCAATATCAAACATGTTTCTTTTTGCCCTCTCAATTTTATTTTTTTTGCTCTTAACCAATGGTACCGGTACTTGTAAATCTACAAAGTGATGGGCTTGAGATCCAACATTGTGCACTTTATTACAACTGATTTTACCTCAACTTGTGATCCAACAACATGCATTTTATCACAGTTTACTTTCTTCATATTCAAATTGAATTAAAAAAATATAAAGTCTCAACTTGCCTTTCTCCCAACTCTATTTTCGATGCCCACATCGAATATTAGTCTGGACCATAATATCTGGATTCTGGATGAATACAATACCTAACTCATTTTTCAATGCCATCAACAATTTTGAAACTTCATCATATACCTTTTAGCCTTGCATGCTTGTTTAAACGAATAAATTGGCATAGTTTAGCAAGTTACCTAATTTTTCTTACCCTTTGAATGATTGCATGCAGGTTGATCTTTGAGATGACTGAGCATTGAAAAAATTGGGGTTGGACCTACGTGAATTGATTTCATGGATGGTATTGCTCAATTAAAATAATTACAGGCTCGCTTGAAATAATGAGGGTTGCCTCGCTTAAAAGAATGAGGGATTCCTCGCTTGAAATAATTTCAGGCTCGCTTAAAAAGATGAGAGTTGGATTGCTTGAAATAATTCTAGGCTCATTTGATTGGACGGAATTTAATTTCTTTGCAGGAAAAATGGATCTCTACAAATTGGGATTTGAGCTCTTAAAAACGATTCCCTTGGAATATTGGAAAATAGTTCATTTTGTTTCCAATTATGCTTTTTCTAGATTTCATGTCTGCAGGTCTATAATTGAAATGTTTGACACATTTATAAACATCAGTTTTTGATGAAATATTACGAGGTCATAAAGTAGGATATCATCTACATCTTGTAAAATTTTCAAGTCTTGATTCCATTTCATTAAGGATTAACAATCAAAATACCAACATGTGTCATATTTACCTTCAAATCCCCATGCTTCCTGTATGTGACTGTATTTAAAAATTTTGACCCTATTATACTCATTATTTTTTTATGAAATTTGATGTATATGTATATTAGAATGTTATCTATTCTCTGTAGAAATTTCATACCTTCTTTCCAAACCATTACTGAGCATGAGTAAAACTAATGCATCCATGTCAAAACTACTGCTGATTTGTACATGTTTGTAATTTAATTTTATACCCCTCTTAAACTTAATATTTTTACGTGAAACTTAATGTATAGATAGAATAATATGTCCCCTTCACTCTCAATTTTTTTCATACCTTAAATTAAACATTTTAAGGGGTAATGGGCTCTAGTCACATCTCCCCAACCAGTATGATCAAGCGGATTATAATAGGATCTCCTGCAGTTCCATATTTTACCACTGCCAAGACTATCATTTTGATAACCAATCAGTACACACTAGGCTTTCAAATATTGTTTAAACCACTGCCCACCAAATTCCAGTCGTAACTCCCATTGAAAAAATGTGTTAAGACCCAGTTTGTCGATTAAGGGGAATTACCACTTTGATATTTCCCACAGGTGTCAAAAAAGATGAAGTCAAAGACTGGAGTAAAGTTTGAAGCTTGAAACAACCAAGAAGAATATGAAGAATACTGGGGCCATAGTTCTCTATGAACCTCTAGACATAGGGATGTTGGACTCTCACCCCACAACGCGCCATTTTTTCAGTCGTAGCGATTTCCTAAGGTTCCGTGAAAATATACAGGAATATCATAAAAAGGTAGCGAGGGACTTTGTGCTGGATTTTGATGGTAGGAAAACTAGAGCCGGACGAGTGGAGATGGAAGTGAATACCAACTAGATAGCCACTACTACAGAGATACCTAGGGTCGGGGAAGAATGGTTCAAAGTCACAAATTTTGATATGGTGGAATGTGATCAAGACCTCAAGGATGAACACAAAGGGGCTAACTTATCCAATGGCGTACCCAGGGCATGGCTGACCAAGAAATACAGGGATCTACTGCTATTCATCCAAAAATACTTCACAAGGGAAGGACGATACGACACTGCTTATTAGTACCATTTCAGGCTGTTGTTACATTTTATAGGGGAAAACCCATGGACATACCCTTCTTCCTCTACAGAAGTTTAAGGAAGATGATCGATAAATCACAGTCGGACAAGGCTAAAATCGACCACTACATATTCCACTTTGGATTAATTAAGATTCTGGTTCTAGAAAATACTGCACTGCATACTGCATAGAAAATAACTTAAATGAAAAAAATAGAATACTAAAAAGATGGTGTCCCCTGAGACTGCATGTGAAAAATCTTTACCTAAGAAACCATCTAATACAAGAAAAGAATAGGACCCCCCGAAAAGAACTGCATCAATACAAAAGCGGTGTGTTAGGGGAAAATTTGGAACTCCTCATTGATGTAGCAGTCCGACCGGAATGATGGTCTCTCCTATGTAAATCCTAAAATTTATCCCAATCACAAAATTTGGCCACAGGTTCTAGGAAATGCAACTAAAATCAACAAAAAACATATCTCTGTCCAAAACTCCTAAAGCCAAGGTTGCTAGCTAGGGTTTCATTTTTGATGGTCATGAAATGACCAGATGCTCCTACAAAGGTACATGGGATTATATCAGGTTTAGCAGAAGCCAGAGTAACTACCAAGGGTTCCTAAAGAAATATTTTTGAAGACAGGTGGTTAAACCTCAAAAAATATGGCATTTTCCAGAACTTTCGTAGTGCCAGTGAGTCAAAAACAGAAGGTGTGCTACAAAAGTTCCCTTAAATTCTGCAGCATCCACATGCTACAGATTTGGTGATATGATACGAGAGTTTTGGGCAGACTCCTTTGCATCACGAATATTTTCCTAAGTATGGCATGTATTTGTTTTCTAGCTCTATAAAGATAACCACCGGGCGAATGGGTTTCTTGAAATAGGCATCAAGCTGATCCAGTTCCTACAAGTGTACTATTTTTGCAGTCCAACATAACTAAGATTTCACACATAGTGGAGAGGCTCACACCCATTATAATGCAGTTGATATCATAATAAACTCAAGAGGCTATTATGAAACATATTTTCCAGGAAATAAATCTCATGGCTATCACGGTTCGAAAAGGAAACTACGGGTGCTATAGAAGTTTTGAAGCCTTTTTTAGACAGTCCCGTAGGACCGAGTGTGTAAAATTTGTTAGGATGTTTAAAAACTTAGGAGTTAGTTAATATCAACTTGTTATAATATATCCATTAGAAAAAGTGTGTTTCTTTAGTATGCATTAGTATGCATTTGTAAATATCTAATCTGATGGTCACGACATGTTCTACAAATATTAGAGTAATCTGACGATTCAACTTCTCTTAGATCATGACTATCTTTGATCCGTGGCTTAAAAACCAATTGGTCCAGGATATCTATTTAAAGAGCATGGATGGTCACTTGCTAGTTGATCGATTATGAGAAGCTCATTTGTAACTTTCTTTCTTTTGCATTATAAACAACCTCAAGTAGCTATTTTGTTGGGGCCATGGAGTGTTTCCATTTCGAGGGTTTAATCCACTTGAAAACATCAGTGTGTTGATTTGTGATCTGTTTGTGTGAGCGGTTGATCTAGGTGTTATGTCTTTTGGAATTATCCTGTGTAGTCGAACATGGTATCAAAGCCTTTCTAAAGAGTCACTTTCGTTGGTGATATAGATCTTGAACCGGTGTTGTCGAAGCTGTGAAACTGTTTTTGGTTATGAAATTTCTGTACATTTTTGGACTGTGAGAGGTGTTTCATTACGTCCGAAGTGCCATTTATAGTGGGGAACCATTTTCTTTTCACCAAGAAAGGCTTCTATTTTCTCAAGATACTTGCATTTCATCAGATCTAGAGGTATATTGTTACAGTGGCATTTTTTAATTTAAAATCGTTTTCTCATTTTCTTTTTAGATCTAGTATTTTTTTGTTTTGGGTTGTTACCTTCATTTTCTACGTATTCTCTTTGCCTTGCACCTTGTGCTATCTCGAAAAATTGGAAACAAAAGAAAAAATGTTTTCCTTACTGTGTATGCTTTTTGTCGTGCACCTCATGCGACCGCAACAAATAAAAAACAATGAGAAAACATATATAGTCTGGGAAAGCTAACGAGGTCTAACCCCAAATTCAAGGCATATTTTTTTTTGTTTTTTTTGTTTTGGTTTATGTGAAGTGATTTGCAAGAAAAAGGTCCTTTTCTAGTAAGCACGAAGTTCGAGACGAAAAAGTAAAAAAAAAACTTCCTCCTTTCCATCTTTTACATACCTTTTAATATGAGCTCACTTGGTTAAAAGTTACTTTATTTAATAAGAGGTCTTGAGTTCAAGTCTTCTTGTTAGTTACTTTTCTAAAATTGCATGTAATTTTAAAAGTTGCTTTATTTAATAAGTTGTCTTGAGTTCAAGTCTTCTTGTTAGTTACTTTTCTAAAATTGCATGTAATTTCTATTTTTCAGTTACTTTATTGTAAAAGTGCATCTCCCTTAAATTATAAAAGTGAGTCACTTAAAGCCTTTTAGTTTTTTGCATGCAATATTTAAAGTAACAATATTGTAAAAGTGAAAATCCACTTATTTTACAAAAGTGGTTCACTTAAAGAAACATGATTGTAAAGTGAGTTTAAAATGTTAAGCTTTGGAAAATGGGGAGTCTTTTTTATAGTTGGGTCAATCCTTAGCTTTCTCGTATCTGTTGGGGTCACTTGGAACCATTTTTTCAATCAAGCATAACTTCCTCATCCAGAGTCATTTTTCAGTGCGTTTTTTTTTTAAACAACCTGGTTTTTCGAGATCCTTGCATCCATACTATTGGTTTCTATTTTTATGACCTTATTTTTATAGTATGTCCACCCCATGTGATATTATACTTACTAGTTCCAACTATTTCTTATGGAAATATCGTATGGAGGATGTCCTATGAAGCAGGGAACTTTACCGAATTACCTTAAGGAAAGAAACCGAGCCCAACGATGCTAATAAGAAAATAAAATGGGCCAATAAATGTGATGAATCTTGTGTATTCATTGGAATGTCAATCTCTATTGATTTACGATTCCACATATATGGAATTGATGAACTAGGTCAAGCTTGGGAAAATTTGGAATTTGTGTTTGGTAAACACAATGAAATTTGAGGTCACCAGCTAGAAAATGAGTTGATTTCCTTAAATCCAACCGATTTTCATGCATTCAAGATTATCTATCTAAGTACAAAACTCTTAGAGTCTTATGTGCAAAATAAAAAATTAAAAAGGAATATAAGCAATACATTTATCATATTCTTTCGAAACTTGGACCTGCATATTCTATTTTTGTATCTACATTTTACTCCATGAAAGAATCATTGGATCCAAATAGCTGTAAAGAGCCTACTATTGAATATTTATGTGATTCTTTGATTAGAGATAAGGATAAGATCATACATATTGGAATGATTAGCAATGCAGATACACCTGCAAAAGCCTTGCTGGCACAAAAGAAAGAGAAGTCCAAACATCCCAAGAAGCAAAATATTTGCAATAATAATCCAAGCAAGGGTCCCAAACCCTCTCATCCAGCTTATGCTTCAAAAAATAACAAACGAAACATATCAAAAGGTAAGAATACTGAGCATCATTGCAAATTTTGTGGGAAAGATAATCATGATGAATCTAAATGTTTCAATAAGATGGCATCCTTGGAAGCAGCAATGAAGAAGCAAATGTTCGAAGAATTTCCTGCAATTCTTTGTCAATCTATCAAATCACTCCTTCCGGTGAAGGTAAAAATCTAACGTTTACACCTCACCAAGTTGTAATCAAGGATTTTAAATATCTTAAGCATGTCCGAGCCACTGGAATTTTTGATGATATTACTAGGTTGTACAAGTTTAACAACTTTGGGTCATCACCTTTTCCCTCAGTTTTTGTTGCTCATAGTGATCACAAGAGGTAGAAGGAGGAGGAGAAGATGTTACTGGCAAAGTGGGCATAGGTTTCTGATGCTCTTGATGCGAGGTGCTTATTTGAGAAGCATCAAGAATGCAAGGCATTCAGAGTGGAAAACAACCAAACCGGTAGCCCTATAGTGAATCCTGGAAGATTCAAGGTATCCATTAAGGGAGTACCAATGTTCCCAATGAATGGAAAAGCACAAGGATCCCCTTGAACATGTGTACCTTGATTGGTGCTCACCGGGATGCTATCCATAGTTCAGACTCAATGGGCCAGAAATATCTAAGGCCAACTAAGGGTGAGAGGCACAAAGAGCACACCACTACAAAATCCTAAGTATCCAAAACCAGGAAAACAAGGATGGTGAATACTCTCAATAGAAATTCTGGGATGATCAAGGCCCATAACAAGCTAGTATAGAATCGAAGAACAGTTATACGGCATCCAGTTCAGGTCCTCTGGGTGCAAGCATTTGAATCACTAAACTGCCCTCTCGGGATTACTGAAAAGGGTTTCCTTCCGCATCTGTCCTAGGTACAATGAAAATAGCCTTTCACGACCACCTGTGTAAGAAGCCCTAAAGTCAAGATACTAAGGCTACCATTAACACGAAAGAAGCTCTGGAGGATAGTCCTAGGTCCGACTAGAACGCATGGGAAGGATAGCTAAGCCCGAAATCCAAAAGGATCTCCGTATGTGAACCAGCCTTGGTGTATGCTCCGAATGAAAAGTGAAGGGGTATCCTCACTATTTCACCTTTGCAATATCTCGTGCTTAACTCTGGTTTTAGTGGAGCTTCTAGAACAACTTTGATGTCAATGGGTTTACCTAAAACCAATCTCACTACGATTATTGAGTAATGAAAATGGTTTCGAATAGTTAAAGTGTGTTCTAATCCAAAACCCTAGCCTAAGCTAGTTGGTGTAGTGACATCCCTAGAAAGAAAAGTTGCCAATAAATTTTATTAATTATTCTTTTTAAGGGTTGTTCTTTACTCAAAGGTTGCAGTGCATTGTGTGGCGTGGTTGTGACGGAAATGGAAAGTACATAAAAGTAAAGAACTTTCACTAAAATTTCTCATTCATTATTTTCCAAAACTAAAGATAAGCAAACCTAAAACAAGTCTCTTTTTATTTTCTTTTCAAATTCAAAACCAAGTAAACTACGCTACTTCAAAATGATCATAAGTCTTACTACTTTAAACTACCAAACTCATTTTTTTTCTTTTCTGATATATGTAAAAGAAAAAGAACTCAAAAATGGAAGTAAGTAAGACCTAAAAGAGAAATGTAAGTAAGGAAAAGAAACTCTAAGGCTCACAACAATCAACTTGATGACTTGACAAAGGCTTGTCCTACAAAGAATTTTAAAGGAAAAAACTTTGGGCTTGGAAACAAAGCGAAAAGAAAACAAGGATAAGAGATGCTTGTAACGGAAAGGAAAACCTCATAGGTTCCTCCAAAGAAAAAAAAACCCTATGAAAACACTAAGCCAAGCAAAAGGTAGGCAAGTGAACCAAAGATAACCTTACAATCACAAAGACGCAAAATAAAGCAAACTAAAGGACTTCAACTTACTTGGACCAAAAATGACAAAGCACTCAAAAAGTGTCTAGACTCAAAAAGCTTTTGAAAACACCCTAAGGACTCCAACTTGGGGTCAAATCCTAAATCAAAGGACAAGAGACCGTCAAAGCATGCTAGTGTTGCCACAAACAACACATGTTATCAAACAAAGGTTTGTATGACTGCAACAAGCATCTGGGGTACAAGCATGCAGCTATGTCCAACAAGGAACAGTGCACGGTCTTCAAAAAGAGTCACAAAGAAGCAAGACACCTCAAAAGTACTCAAGCAAGAAAACGATGACCTAAGGGACTTAGGAGAGGCAAACAAGACTCAACAAGGGCATAAAGACCTCAAGGATCAGTTAAGAAGGCAAAGCAAGAGGCTGGAAATCAAACCAAACAAGTGGAAATCAAAACCCAAAAGCAAATAGAGACTTATAGGAAAATACTCTACTATGCAGTGTATAAACCTACGCACACTGGGAGATGTACCCTATTGTGTAGTAGGGAAAGTAGCATTTTTCATCTACTATACACTACTGTATGTATGGCATACCAGTGTTCATGTCAGGAAAGGTCTGAAACAGGATTTGAAACCTCAAACTGAGATGAATCAAGCAAGAGACAACACTTAAAAGTGACCTACAGGGCCTCTCAGAGGATAAATTAAGACCAAAAAGTACTGGAAGGAAAACTACCTAGGTGTCCTAGAGTAGAAAACAACCAGACTCCCCAACGGAGTCACCAGTCTGTTATTCGGGATATTTACCCTATAGCGAAGAGAGGGACACTACCAACTTCTGGAGTGACAGGTAAATACATTAATCATATCACATAGGCTTCTACAAAAGGAACGAGATCAAATTTTCTTGAAGGCATACCTTATTAATGGCATTCGATCCTAGCTTTCGCTTGCTCATTCGATCGATCCTCCACTTGATCTTCCGTTTGGTGAACCTGTAATACAAAAGATACCTTCCTTAGCGTATCTTGAATGATATAACAATGATGAAATTGAAATTCAATTTAGACATAAAATACAATCAAGAATTTAATCCAAACAAATATGCAATCCATTAGACATTTGATTGGGATAGGAAGGGTATTTCAACCTTTATTGTCAAAAGCAAATAATCAGTACAATTATACCCGATCATTCAGAGTGCTTGTGCAACTGGATTCTGTTCTCCTACTCTTCACACTAACTTTGGAATTCCTCTAGCATAACAACCCTTAATGCATAGTTTCTCCTCTAGTCTAGTTCTTTAGATTGAGTCTAACTTTGAGTCTAGTCTCTCTCATGCACCCCCCTTGTATGTATGGGACAAGGTAGGCAGTTTGGATTGAGAGGTAGTTTGACTGGGACGTTGGGGAAGTTGCAAACCAACTTCGACTAATCCCAATTCATCAAATTAATATATTTTTTATTTCATCCTAAGATGTGCGTGAGTTTTCTAAAGCATAGTTGCGGATAGTATGCAAGTCCAATACTTTACAAGCAGCATTTGCAACTTTTTCTAAGGTGTGCGCTAGTTTTCTTAAGTAAAGTAGGGCATACTAGCAGGTGTGTGCTACTTCCAGATATGCGCTACTATCATGCCTGTAGAGTAGCGCACATGTCAAAATGTAAGGTAAATCAGGGTTTTGTCAGCTGCAGAGGGGTAAGTCTTGTCCATACATCACCTAGGCCAATCTTGCTCTTCAATCCAAGTTGTCCTTTTTTGTGATCAACAACTAAATGTGATCACGGATGGAGAAGTGCATATTTGACCTATAACACCATTCATTATTAAGACTAAGGAAGCCATATCTGTAGTAGAAAAATTATTGAAGATCATGTATTTCCAAGAGGCTGAAAGGATTAATTATGATCCTCATCAAATTATACTGCAAAGGATAAATCAAAATAGAAACAAGGATTTTGATCATCAAATAGTAGAAAGATTAAAATAAATGGAAAATTTATTCAAATTTGAACAAGATAAGAAGGAAGTGAATATGGAACAAACAGGCAATTTGGAAATGCTGGTTCAGACACCAGTTAAATCTTATATCACTAGTAAGAGAAGTATTTCAGAAGTTGATAGTATGGAAGTCGATGAAGAAGTTTCAAGCAAGAAATCAAAAGTGGAAAGACATAAGAAAATTATTAGTATAGAGGAACGAGATTTAATTGTTCCATAAACAAACTAGTTTGATTTCGCAGCCACCTACAAATATGTAGCAATATTCTTTTTCAGAAATAAAGGAATCTGGAAGTAACTCTCAGTATAAGTCCAGATTTGATTTCCTTTCACAATATATAGAAAAGAAGTAGTCTTTGGAATAAAGTAAAAAAATTTACCCTCAAGTTAGAAAGTTGGTAGATCAAGAAGTTTCCCTTCTTAGAGTTGCAGATCCAGGAATATACACTATAAGGTTTGCAGTGGCAAAAGATGAGAAATTTTCTGAAATGGAATTTAAGCTTGGTGCAATTAAAATACCCGATAAGATTCAATTGCACAAACAAACAACATAGGTCCTGTATTCTGATTTATTACAATCCACTTAAAAAATTTATAAATTGCAGTGTGTGATAGCAAAGATGGAGAGTCAATTGAGGCAAGAGAAGACAGAAAACAAAGCAAATTCGATGCAGATTAAAAGACTACAAATGGACCTTGTGACCATGGGAGCTAAGCCAGGGAACAACCAGTGTACCAAAAGGCTCCTTGAGGAAAAAGAAAATACCATTCAAGTGCTCAAGAAAAAATTGAAGGTGCCAACTAATAAACCTATGCAATCTCCAGAGTTGACAGCATTACAACAAGAAAAGGAATCCATATATCAAGAAATGATGGGTCAGAGAGGTAAAATTTTAAAGTTAGAGGATGAAAAGCATGCTTGGTAAAAAGAAAGGATTAAATTGTTGTCACAAATTTTAGTGTTGAATACCAACTAGATTGAAACTGTGCAAGTGCCAGAGAAGCCAAGGGATCAATCTCTATGTACGGATGAAGGACAAATGGAAAAATCCTCCACTGAGCAACTGACTAGTTCTATGTCACAAATTAGTCTAAAAGATGTAGAGATAGAAGAGTTGAAAGTGGAAAACCAGAAGTTGAAATAGGAAGTAATTCAAATTCTGGAGAAAAGAAAAAGGCTTTGAGTGATAAAAATCAAATGCAAAAGAAATTTGATGAATTAAAAGATAGATTGATAGGTCGGCTTCCATTACAAGGAGATAAACACCTTATATGGGATGCGCTATCAATGGAAGTCACCAAATTCTGGTCTTATTTGAATTTTATAGCAGATAAAGATGCTATAGCTAACATAGCTCTCCAGAGGTGTAAAGTGACAAACGAGAAATTTTCCAAAAGGCCTTCAGAAACAGCTCGAAATATAGTCATATTTTTAAACACTCTAACCCAATTAGATATGCAGCATTTTGGAATCAAAGACAGAACATCAATCATCATTTGGGAAAGAATAATTATTGGCAAGCATGATCGTATTAAAGAAGTAGAAGACATGGCGCAACAGATGGTCCTTGAAGTTCAAAATTTTAAGGAATTATTTCTTCAGCCTTTTGAATGTGATCTACCTTCTTTTTGGATTGACAATGGAAAATTAATGACTCATCATAGTTTGATAGTACAGGCTCGTATGGATCACTCTAAATTTGAAGGTTTGGTCAAAGGATTGACTGGAAAGACAATAATTGATAAATTGATCGATGATTTTGAAATACTTGAACAATTCTTAATGATTAAGAATGATCTACCATATATATGTTGCACATAATGCATAGAATTGGAGGTGGTGATGAAAGAAATGATGGATTATGAAATCCCGACTCAAGAGCAATGGAAATTTGTTGAAATTTTTGGGAAAACAAAATATAGGTTATATCAAGAATGAATATTCAGGTGTCTTTATTTTAAATGATGTTGCAGTTCATTTGTTAATTTCCCAAGTGTTACAGCAGAGATATTTCTTTGAAATTTATTTTTTTAGCGAAGAATTCAAAGAACGTTTTGTATAAATTTTGATATTACAAAGTAATAGGGGTTGGATCTGAGAGCAAAAAATATAGTGATGTAATATTTTTTGAAGACTTTAATGAAGAGAAGAAGTACAAGTCTATCGGAAACAGAGATTGATATGTTGTCACTTTTTTCAGTCTTTTAATTTCTCTATTGTTAATGTATTTCATGTTACACCATCTTATCTCTTTGCCTCATGTTTGACTGTAATATGTGAGTTAGAGTTCATTTTATATGCTATGATCCACACATTTAATTATTGTCAATGTTCTTTCTTCCAAATTAATGCAGAATTCATCCTAGTTAGATGCTCTTTTTGTTTTCCCAGGAGAAAAAGAGCCTCTTGCTATTCATATTATGAATCAAAGAAACTGCACATATTCTTGTCCATAAAATTCAATGATCATGATAATCATTTGTTACATGTGAATCAGAATTGTCTCCCAAATGGGCATTGTTCCTGAGTAAGCTTTCCCAACATCCGACTTCCGACAAGAAGGATCGGTCACCCCTTTGCTTAGTAGATAATTGTGAACACCTATATCTAGCAATTCACGTGTATCCAAAATGGTCAACACAACAAAGATCGTCCAACCTTTCTCGCAGTCTAGAACTATTATGAAAATAATATTGGTAAGAATAAGGGTCGGTCGCCCCTTCATTTATGAGGGAATTGTAACAATATTCAACCTACGAATGTTAGGCCTTCAATTCATGTATATATAGAATGATGAACACTGAAAAAATACTGAGCACAAGAAGGATCGGTCGACCCTTCATTTAAGAGATAAATGTAAAAATATTTAATCTACAAAGGATGGAACGACAATTCCCGAAACCCGACTTCCACAGTAAATAGTAGTGAACGAAAATTGGATAAATTATAACATATAAGCAATATTTATCATGACTTCTGACCTATGACAAGAAGGATCGGCTGCCCCTTTGTTTAGTATAAAATTGTGAACGCCAATATCCAACCATTCACCTGTATCCAGAATGGTGAACACAAGAAGGATCGATCGAGCCTTCTTGTAGTCTAGAACTATTTTGTACATAATATTAGGCACAAGAAAGGTCGGTCATCCCTTCATTTATGAGGAAATTGTAGAAATATTCAGCCTATGAAGGTTGGGCCATCAATTCCTGTATATCCAGAATGGTGAACACTGGAGAAATATTGAGCACGAGAAGGGTCGGCCGACCCTTTGTTTAAGAGATAAATATAAAAATATTTAATCTACGAAGGATGGGACAATAATTCCAAACTCCTGACTTCCGTAGTAAATAGCCGGGATCGGTATTTTAGCTAAGTTATAACATATAAACAATATTTATACTGACTACCGACTACTGACAAGAAGGATCGACCGCCCCTTCATTTAGTAGAAAATTGTGAATACTTATATCCAACCATTCACCTGTATCTGGAATGGTGAACACAATAAGGATCGATTGACCCTTCTTGCAGTTTAGAACTATTTTGAACAAAATGCTGGGCACAAGAAAGGTCGGGCGACCCTTTATTTATGAGTGAATTTTAAAAATATTCAACCTACAAAGGCTGGGACGACAATTCCAGACTTCCGACTTCCACAATAAATAGTAGAGATCGGTACATTGGCTAAGTTATAACATATCAACAATATTTATCCCGATTTTCTACAAGAAGGATCAGCCACCCCTTCGTTTAGTAGAGAAGTGTAAACACCTATATGTTACAATTCACTTGTATCCAGAATGGTGAACACAAGAAGGATCTACCGACCCTTTTTTCCATTTAGAACTATTAGAAATGAATAATGGGCATAAGAAGGATTGGTCGCCCCTTCATTTATGAGTGAATTGTGCAAATATCTTGAAGTGGGGTTTTATGATTAAGGTTTTTCATTATCACCTTTTCATGCTTTGATCTCAATAACAACTTTTAAATAAATCTTGTTTTTATGAATTTTCATGATTTTGCGGGAGGCCTTGCTTTTCATGGAAATACATTGTTTATGGTATAACAATGAATTTCTTGCTTCCACATTTCAGAAACCCGCATGTGGATTGTAATACCCCAATTTTGACCTGTATGGTATATTTGATTTTATGTAAATATTGTGTACATGCGATGTATATTTTCCTAGTGTGGAGCTCAAGGCCAAGGCCCCGCTGGTGTATGTTCGGATTTTATTTAAAAATGACAAGTATTTGACATTTTGTTATCCATGTGCTATTAAGCCATGGGATATTGTAAATTGATGTAAATATTAATATTTCAATCAAATACCAAAACTCGCTATGGAAGCAACTAATGAGAAGGGGCCATGTGTATTCCACTAGGGAGTGGTGAGGGGGCTATGGGATTGAACCATAGGCTGCCAAACGTCATTTTGAGAACCCATTTGACTTTCCTTGCTGACATTTAATTCAGCTATAAGAAAGTTGTTGAGAAATCAGTCCATGGCTTTAATGGAGCATGGGCAACCCAGAAATTCGTATGGCAAGTATGGGATCTGCTTTTCTTGTACCACAAGTCACCCTACCTCATGGGAATTGGTTCTTCCTCATTCCCATTCCATAGGGGAAGATACCAACTTCAATTTTCATCCATTACAAATGCCCAATAGTGAGAAAAACTAGAAATCGCAACTTTGCAAGAACCCACGTTTTGAAGTGCCATAAACACCCAGAATTTGGTATTGATAATGAAATATAATGGGGGATCTATAGATATGAAACTTGGTGTGAAATTGAGAGTATTAGATACCCCAAAATCCATTGGAAAACTCAGTTTTTATAGCCAAGAAATCCAGTGATGGGATTGAGTTATTTGATGACAGAATTGTGAGAAATCCAATTGTGAATGATTGAACAGAGGTTGGGTTTGCTTGATAAACCCAGTGAAGGATGGAATCTCAAGGAATCAGTAGTTGGACCTTTCTATGCCCACCCTGAATAACACTGGAGGGAAGGGACTCCTGAGGGACTGTGCAGCAGAGAAGGGGACCTTCCTTGTGTTGGGTGAGGTAGGTATTGTGGGTGCCATGATTGTTGAGTTCATTTGAGATGCTTGTAGCTCTATAGTTGAGCTCACTTGATTAACATTCTCCTCTTTTTCTTCTTGCATGCTTGATAAACCCAACTGTGTGTTGTCTTAACATGATTGTTTGAGTTAAGCCATGGTTGTGAGTGAGCCTATCTATTTCCTCTTGTTGATGTATATGTAACTTTGGAATGTATTTCACATATATGTATATTGTATTACTATAGAGATGTTATTATTCCTCTATATGGAAGTGTAGTCATTTATATTGTAAGTATCGAAACTTATACTTGATGGGTTATTAGACCACCTTGTTGGGGTCGGCCCTGTATAAGTCATTTGGGTCAAAGGGTTATTAGACCACCCTATTGGGGGTTGGAATTATGTTATGTGGTTAAGTTAAGGCCGACCTAGTAAAGGTTATTAAGCAAGTCTAGTCAAGAATAAATACAGTGCGGGAGGCACTCTATTTGATCATTTTATTCTCACACACACTCTTTGGAGAGTGGCGCACTTGTGGAGGAGGAGAAGCTACTACTAGGAGATGTCTATCTCTTATGCTTGGGTTGTATCATTGCTCTATCTATCTCTGAGGAAGTTATTGGGGTTTTTCACCTTTATGGTTTTCCCCAAGTAAACTCTGTGTCTCATGTGTGCTTGCATTATTGTGTCCATGATTGATATGATGTAAATATGCTGTACATGTTGTTCTCTCAGTTAAGATCCTAGTTCAGATTGAAGTAAATTCTTAAAAACTAACATGGTATCAGAGCTAGCCTGAAAGAAGGCATGTTATGGCATGTATGACACTTGTTGCACTTGCGATGCTAGGGCTTGATATAGAAAAAACCAGTCATCATAGCACTTTCGCTATAAATCCATTTGGGAGATGTTCTTGGATCTGAAAATTTTACAGGTCGAAGATCCCATCCCCATGTACCTTGTGTCCAACGGAGAACTTCTAATTCGTTGTACTTTGTGTTTTATGATCTATACAATCTAGGGTTTCTGCCTCTTCCAGATCTGAGTCATAAACAGGTGACCTACGAAAAAAGGTCATAACATGGGCTAGAAAGCTCCAAATGAACTTTTGTAAAATGTGACATGTAGTGCACGAACTTTAATTTCTCCGGTAACCTTTTCAAAGGCCGAAACTAAACAAGTGACATGTGACACACCGTACAAGTTTGCTCTCTTGTTTTATCCGATAAACAGGTCATGTTGCGATACTTGGCATAAATGTCTCTCAGAGAATCCAATTGAGGTCAGACCTATGGGGATGGAAAGAGGACAGGTCTGGCTACCATAGGTATAAGTTTCAGATCCTATGGATCTAAAATTTTGGAGTTACACTAGAAACAATTAGGTGAATATTTCCGTCAAAACATAATTGGATTTTGACACCTTCATTCACGGCTCCGGGAATTAGGGTTTCGGAGAAAGTTGGAATTTTTTGTAATCGGAGACCATGACTGAATGCTACTCATCAAAATCAAAATTTAGAGATGAAGATCATATTTTTTGGTTGGACAGAAGGCCTGGCTTGATCAGACCCTAGTTCGAGACTTTGATTGGAAAAGTGGAAAATTAGGGCTTCTGCGAAAATGGAAATTTTTGAAATCTGTGACCATGGCTGGAAGCTCCTCAAAAAATTAGAAGATTAGAGATTCGGATCGAACCGTTTGGTTGGGAAGAAAGGTTGGCTTTATCAAACCCTAGTTCGTCATCCTGTCTAGAAGATCCAGAAGTTTCAAAGGCAATTTTGAGGGGTGAAACTTTGCAGTTTTCAAATTCTGCGTATACCGGATTGATCAGCTCATCAAGGCACATCTTTCTATCCTTTTAGAAGTTTGAAATTCAAAGTGTGAACTTTTAGGGTTTCTCTAACAAACCCTAATCCAGCTCTAGATCTAGTTTCTACTAATCAAGTGGATTGGGTTAATCCTAGAAGAGAATGGATTGGTCACTTGCATAAGTGAAGAAGTTCTTGTATCAGAGGGAGATGAGGCTAAGGCCTTACATAAGAAGATTACAAGCAATCTCGACAGGTATGATTTATCCAGGTATGTTTCGATATTTTTTCATGATTAAGTTTATGGTATGTTTGTCTTCATATTATTACGGTTAGTACAATCTTGATTAAATTTAGACTTGTCGTATCACCTCAATAAAATTATGAATGCATGATAGAAGATATTCATTGGTTAGGGTGTTGACACTTATGATTGTACTAATGCATTATGGTGTTGTATGAGGTTTATGTTGTCCGCTAACATGAAAGGTACACCAAGAAAGACAAATCATGTTCTAGTCCAAGAACATATGATCATGGTGACATGAAGACAAAGATTCATCCATTGTCATGGATCAGTTAGAAGATCTATTTACGAGGTATGTATAACTTGGTTCTATAATGGTTAACCTATGAGATATGCAGGTTACTAGCACAAGTCATTGAAGAGAACAAGAAGACATCATGTGGGTATGTTAGACATAACTAGCCAACATACTAATCCAGGTATGTTTTTTCTATATCAAGTTAGAATCCTACCTTGTGGTAGGATCTCTTATATAAGTATACATGTCATGATTGATAATGATTATTCATAGGTTTGAATAAACATGGGTGTATGCATATTATGTTTCTTACCTTAATTGATGATATGATTAACCAGAAGAGTCATGAAAGTATAGGTTGGAGTATCACGGGTTTAGGCATATTATGTTTCTTACTTTAATTTATGATATGACTAACCATAAGAGTCCTTGAATACTAATGCTTATTATTTCTGTTTGGAATCATCATAACTATACATGCTTAAGATTATTGTGTTTTGATAGTATTGAGAATATACTAACAAATGTATGATTATGTATGAGATCTTGAGGATATCACAATAATGATACTTGTAAGCATGCATAGTGATCGATGATGGATATAAGTTCAAGGACAGGTAATCTAGGAAGCAAAGATCAAGAGGGAGCACACTTCAGTAGTTTCTGCAAGGATGCAGATATTCAGAGGGAGTTGACCACTTCTCACAATCCACATCAAAATGGAGTTGCAGAAAGGAAGCAAAGACTGAGAGGGAGTCAACCCAACAAACAAACAAGATAAGTATTTGAATTATCATTTCTTGCATATTTGAATGTTTAAGTAATGTTGTTCAATGATGTATATATTGATGTTCCTAGAATTAGGCTGTGTATTTTGGCATATTAGAATAATTGCATTAATGAACAACATACTACTAATATGCATGTAATGGGTAGGTGTCCTATGGCACTGTACAACATTCCATTGCTACTTATCTAGAATGAAACCTCTTTATTGACATGTGGGGAGTAGTGCAAACTCTTAACAATGTTCTGGTAGAGATTGGAAGGCATCTAGAAAGTTACAGGATATGGATGAATGCTGTATTGAAGCATTGGCTAAAATAATTGCATGACTGTATGACATATTTCTTTATGTGTAAGAATTTGTTCTGAAAACTATGAGAAGTTTCTAATCATGCAATTTAACTTGTTTTGTAGGAAAGATCGTATACGAGCACCTACAAAAGAAGGACTACAATATTTGTTTCAGCAACAAAGTTATATATTGAAGATATTGAATATATTGAAGTTCCCAGGATTCGGGAAGAATGCCATGATCAAAAAGTACCAGTCGATCATGAAGAATGATGTTTGGGATGTAGTCCCAAGACCTAAAGGAAAGTCTGTTGTAGGTGGCAGCATAGAGACTTTTGCTCTTATAGCCAGATCCACTTCCATCAGATCAGTACTTTCTCTCGCTATAGTGATGAAATGGAAGATACACCAGAGGATGTCAAGACAACTTTCTTGAATGGTGTAGTCGAAGAGGAAGTGTATGTGGAGTAGCCACTTGGTTTTGAGACACATGATGGGAAGTCATATATGTGCAGAACTTGGTAAGGTAGGATAGATAGCTTTCTATCCAGTTTGGGCTTTACCAAGAGTAAAGCGGATTCCAACCTTTACTACAAGGTTGAGGAAGGCAATCCAGTGATACTACTTTTGTATTCGGATAACCTGTTTGTTACAGGTGATGATAGATTGATTGTCGACATGCAGTAGAAGCTTGTTGCCAAGTTCGAGATGAAGATATTGTGGATGATGCACTACTTTCTAGGCATGGAGGTGTGGCAGAGTGTAGATGGAATCTTCCTTGGACAAGGGAAGTATGCAGTAGAGATCCTAAAGAGGTTTGCGATGATGGATTGCAAGGCCATGGCCACACCTATGGCATCGAACCTGAAGCTTCTGTGTGATGCTTCATCTGATCCAGTTGATGTCATGATGTATCGTCAGATGATTGGGTCCTCTATGTACCTGATGAATACAAGACCAGATATTTGCTTTGCGGTGAACACATTGAGCCAGTTTTTGAAGGATCCGAGGAGTCTTCACCTAGTTGCTGTAAAGCATATTCTGAGGTACCTGAAGGGTACAGTTTATTATGGACTCAAGTATGATGCAAATCAAAAGTTTAACCTGCAGGGTTATGTTGATTTAGATTGGGCAGGCAGTGCTGCAGATACGAATAGCATTTTTGGGTGATGCTTCAGTATGGGATCAGGTGTGATCTCTTGGTTTAGCAGGATGCAGTCCTGCATAGCACTGAGTACAGCTGAAGCAGAGTATGTTGCAGCTTGTTCGGCTAGTTGTGAGGCAATATGGCTTAGGAAGCTACTGTCTGAGTTATTTGTTAGGAACCTATGTCAACCCTTCTCTTTACTATGTTATTATATTGTTGTTGGACGCATATGCTTTGTAAGTCGTCCCGTAGTATTTGTTGATCCATAGTTTATATTAGCCCATAGTATTGACCCATAGTATTGGACGCATATGCTTTGTAAGTCATCCTGTAGTATTATATGTCCCATGGTTTTGACTCATAGTATTGGGCATAGACTTAGTATATAAGTGTGTGTTGAGGTCATTGAAGGCACCGTGAAGTTAATTGTATTGAGCTTGCTCAAAGGAGGCTGTCCCCTCGAAGTGGCCCGTGATCAATATAAAAGCGATTCTGTTCTATTATTTCTGATATCTCATGTATTTGCATTAATTAATTATTGCAGGTACATCACATCTGGTATCAGAGCACTTTCCTTGGCACAAGTGGGAAATTTTTTTGGGGGCGGTGACTTTCAGATCAATTTATGAAACATTATGCACAAAATCAGAAGAAACCGATTGCATATCTGAATTCCTCTTTAAAAAATATGCAGTTTCAAAAAAAAAATCATCTCATTTGGAGTTCTAAAAGTGGAGATATCACGGATTTAAAATCAGCAATTTTTCAGAATTTCAGTGACGGCCGCGGGAATTGCGGCGAGAAAATATTTTGACCGAGTGCCCAGATTTCTATTTTGCTTTCATGAGTAGAAGCAGAGTGGTTGTTCTAGTTCCAGAAACATCCTATAATAGCGATTCTGAGCAATATAGATCTGGTTTTTGAACATTGGGTGGAATTTCTACCCAAATTTTTTCTGTTGCAGGTTCGGATCTGGGAATAATCCGTATCCGCTTAACTGTGGGAAGTACTTGGGCATAAGCCCTAAAAATCATTGTGAGGAGTACCATAGGAACCCCGAAGTAGCTGGCCATTGAGAGGACCTGCCAAGCGAAAAGGGCAACGACCCCTACCTAATTGACTAGTTCCCACCCGTGAGGTAAACCAAGAGCTGTCATTTGTGGCAAAGCGGTTATCAGTTTTACCTGAGCCATGGAGTGAGGGGTACTGCCCCAATACGCAAGCTGTCAGACAACATTGGTGGCCGAGTGAAAACCCTGAAATGTTAGGAAGCCACACATACCTGGGGTCCATATCTACTTTCAGCTGAACTATTGCCGATCACTGCTGTGCCGTTTCAGATCCATTTTGCAAGCCGTTCCAGATCCAACCATTCGGCGTTGTTCTAGATTCCTTCTGAGCCGTAACTGCTCCAGTTTATAAAAAACAACAACAACAACAACAACAACAACAACCTAGTTATGGTTGTCACCCGTGTAGGAGCACACACCATGGAGAAAGCACTTGCAGCGATCCAAACCAAACTCCAAGATCTGGATGAAAAATTTCTCAGCTTCCATCTTCAGCATTCAGCCATGAACATTACCAAATAGCCAGAATCTTTTGCAGCCACCGGGTTCTCTGCTTCTAGCAATTTTCGTGGGCCGAAGCTTGATTTTCCTTGCTTCAATGGTATTGATCTGACTGGATGGATATACCGAGCAGAACAATATTTCAGTCTGCATAATACTTTTGATGTTCAGAAAGTTCCACTTGCATCCTTTCATTTGGAACAGGAAGCCCTTCAATGGTACTGTTGGTACATCAAAGCTCATCCCGAGCCAAACTGGACAGATTTTTGCCAACTCATTTTGCCACGATTTGGTCCTAGTGCTTTTGACGACTTCACAAGAGCACTCACTAAACTTCACCAAACTGGCACAGTGAGAGAGTATCAGATGGAATTTGAGAAACTAGCCAATCACACAGAAGGATTGTCTGATGAATTCTACAGGAGTTGTTTTATCAGTGGTCTCAAGGATGAAATCCACTCAGAGGTCAAAATGTTTTGTCCCAACACAATGATGGAAGTCCTAGGGTTGGCTAAGTTGGCCGAGGACAAGATCGCAGCCCAACAACGCTCCAAACCCACCTTTGTTCCCTTCAGAAATATGGGTTCCCAACGACCTCCCATCACGCCTGCTCCTCAACCAACTCCTATCAAGCATTTGTCTGAAATAGAAATGCAGGCACGCCGAGAAAAAGGGCTTTGCTATAATTGTGATGAGAAATTCACTCGAGGACATAGATGTGTTCAACAAAAGCTCTATATCTTGGATGTGGATTCTCCGCCTACCTTAGAACTTGGTGAAGAAGATACATATACAGTAGATGATCCGGTCGACATGCAACACCCGCCTGTTGACACCCCATCTCAGGACGACCCACCCGAGATCTCTCTCCAAGCTGTAACCGGCGTCACCACCCCACAAACAATGCGGGTCAGGGGATACGTCAAGAAGCTCCCTCTTACCATACTCATTGGTTCTGGTAGCACTCATAACTTCATTGACCCTGGAATTGCCAAACAGGCTGATTGTTTTGTCCATCCTTGCCCCAACTTTGAAGTCATGGTTGCCAATGGGGGCACCTTACCTTGGAAGGGGAAGTGTCACAATGTGCGTATCTCTATGGAAGATTATAACTTACGCTTCGACATGTTTTCCTTGTCCTTAGGCGGATGTGATGTGGTTTTGGGCGTTCAATGGTTATGCACACTTGGCCCCATCTTATGGGATTTTGCTGAACTCTGGATGCAGTTTAACGTCAATGTGGCACAACACAAATTTCGGGGCTGACAACCAGGGTCTCTCTGCATCATCAGTTCACATCGCCTGGAAAAAATCTTGAAGAAGAATTCACATGGTGTCATCGCTCAGCTCAATTCCATTCAGATGCACCCATCAACAGTCTCCACTACTTCCTTGGATAGATATGCAGGTATCTTTGCTGAACCAATGAGCTTGCTGCCTTCAAGAGACCTTTCCGGTAAGAATGTAACCACATCTACCTCTCAGCAGGAAATGATGGCTATTTTGCATGTAGTACAGAAGTGGCAGCCATACCTATTAGGCAATTATTTCTGCATCAAGACTGATCTCCTGAGTCTGTAAAATTTTCTGGAACAATGGATCTCCTCCCCAACACACCTGCAATGGGTTATCCAACTCATGGGTTATCCCTATGTGATCACTTACAAGAAGGGTAATGACAATATGGTGGAAGATGCTCCTTCTCGCACAATTGATGACCCAGTTTCTCTTACAGCTCTTTCTCTGCTTTTTCCAAATTGGTTGCCATATGTTCAACAGGGCTATCTCTTCGATGATCTCCATGCTTCTTCATCAACAAGGCACTCTGGGTTCTGCAAAATGTATAACCAGGAACAATGTAACTTCTTTTGGTTGGGACTAAAAATGACAATTCAACAGCTGGTGGCTAACGATGATACTTTCCAAGTCAACAAGGGGGAACCGACACTCCTTTCGGGATTGATAAAACCCTTTCCCATCACTACACAGCTTTGGCCAACTATTTCTATGGATTTCCTAGCAGCACTCTGGTGGAACAATACCACATCTCAAAGGACACCATATGAAGCAGTCTATGGACAAACATCGCCAGTTCTTCTTCCATACACCCTTAGTAGCTCCCCAATTCAGGAAATTGACTCGGTTCTTCGAAACCGCGATCAGATTCTTCTCATTCTGCAGGACAATGTTCACATGGCCAGAATTCACCTGAAACAACAAGCCGATCAGCACCGTTCTGAGCGCATTTTCCACGCAGCTGACAGGGTTCTTCTTCATCTACAACCTTCCAAGCAATCCTCCTTGACACTCCAAAGGCGTCAGTGGCCCGAAATGCAAACCAAGGATGCTACCAGGGAACCACTCCTTCAGATTCTGCAGCAATTTCTCCAACCAAAGCTTTGAGGACAAAGCTTTTTCTAAGGGAGAGGGGATGTTAGGAACCTATGTCAACCCTTCTCTTTACTATCTTAGTATATTGTTGTTGGATGCATATGCTTTGTAAGTCGTCCCGTAGTATTTGTTGATCCGTAGTTTATATTATCCCATAGTATTGACCCATAGTATTGGACGCATATGCTTTGTAAGTCGTCCTGTAGTATTATATGTCCCATGGTTTTGACTCATAGTATTGGGCATAGACTTAGTATATAAGTGTGTGTTGAGGTCATTGAAGGCACCGTGAAGTTAATTGTATTGACCTTGCTCAAAGGAGGTTGCCCCCTCGAAGTGGCCCATGATCAATATAAAAGCGATTCTGTTCTATTATTTATGATATCTCATGTATTTGCATTAATTAATTATTGCAGGTACATCACATCTGGTATCAGAGCACTTTCCTTGGCACAAGTGGGAAATTTTTTTTGGGGCGGCGACTTTTAGATCAATTTATGAAACTTTTTGCACAAAATCAGAAGAAACTGATTGCATATCTGAATTCCTTTTTAAAAAATATGCAGTTTCAAAAAAAAAATCATCTCATTTGGAGTTCTAAAAGTGGAGATATCAAGGATTTCAAATCAGCAATTTTTCAGAATTTCGGTGACGGCCGCAGGAATTGCGACGAGAAAATCTTTTGACCGAGTGCCCAGATTTCTATTTTGCTTTCATGTGTAGAAGCAGAGTGGTTGTTCTAGTTCCGGAAACATCCTATAATAGCGATTCTGAGCAATATAGATCCGGTTTTTGAACATTGGGTGGAATTTCTGCCCAAATTTTTTCTGTTGCAGGTTCGGATCTGGGAATAATCCCTATCCGCTTAACTGTGGGAAGTACTTGGGCATAAGCCCTAAAACTCATTGTGAGGAGTACCACAGGAACCCCGAAGTAGCTGGCCATTGAGAGGACCTGCCAAGCGAAAAGGGCAACGACCCCTACTTGATTGACTAGTTCCCACCCGTGAGGTAAACCAAGAGCTGTCGTTTGTGGCAAAGCGGTTATCAGTTTTACCTGAGCCGTGGAGTGAGGGGTACTGCCCCAATACGCAAGCCGTCAGAAAACATTGGTGGCCGAGTGAAAACCCTGAAATGTTAGGAAGCTGCACATACCTGGGGTCCATATCTACTTTCAGCTAAACTATTGTCGATCACTGCTGTGCCGTTTCAGATCCATTTTGCAAGCCGTTCCAGATCCAGCCATTCGGCGTTGTTCCAGATTCCTTCTGAGCCGTAACTGCTCCAGTCTGTAAAAAAAAAAAAAAAAAACAACAACAACAACAACCTAGTTATGGTTGTCACCCGTGCAGGAGCACACACCATGGAGAAAGCACTTGCAGCGATCCAATCCAAACTCCAAGATCTGGATGAAAAATTTCTTAGCCTCCATCTTCAGCATTCAGCCATGAACATTACCAGATATCCAGAATCTTTTGCAGCCACCGGGTTCTCTGCTTCTAGCAATTTTCGTGGGCCGAAGCTTGATTTTCCTCGCTTCAATGGTACTGATCCGACTGGATGGATATACCGAGCAGAACAATATTTCAGTCTGCATAATACTTTTGATGTTCAGAAAGTTCCACTTGCATCCTTTCATTTGGAACAGGAAACCCTTCAATGGTACCGTTGGTACATCAAAGCTCATCCCGAGCCAAACTGGACAGATTTTTGCCAACTCATTTTGCCACGATTTGGTCCTAGTGCTTTTGACGACTTCACAGGAGCACTCACTAAACTTAACCAAACTGGCACAGTGAGAGAGTATCAGATGGAATTTGAGAAACTAGCCAATCACACAGAAGGATTGTCTCATGAATTCTACAGGAGTTGTTTTATCAGTGGTCTCAAGGATGAAATCCGCTCAGAGGTCAAAATGTTTTGTCCCAACACAATGATGGAAGTCCTAGGGTTGGCTAAGTTGGCCGAGGACAAGATCGCAGCTCAACAACGCTCCAAACCCACCTTTGTTCCCTTCAGAAATATGGGTTCCCAATGACCTCCCATCATGCCTGCTCCTCAACCAACTCCTATCAAGCATTTGTATGAAATAGAAATGCAGGCACGCCGAGAAAAAGGGCTTTGCTATAATTGTGATGAGAAATTCACTCGGGGACATAGATGTGTTCAACAAAAGCTCTATATCTTGGATGTGGATTCTCCGCCTACCTTAGAACTTGGTGAAGAAGCTATAGATACAGTAGATGATCTGGTTGACATGCAACACCCGCCTGTTGACACCCCATCTCAGGACGACCCACCCGAGATCTCTCTCCATGTTGTAACCGTCGTCACCACCCCACAAACAATGCGGGTCAGGGGATACTTCAAGAAGTTCCCTCTTACCATACGCATTGATTCTGGTAGCATTCATAACTTCATTGACCCTGGAATTGCCAAACAGGCTGATTGTTTTGTCCATCCTTGCCCCAACTTTGAAGTCATGGTTTCCAATGGGGGCACCTTACCTTGCAAGGGGAAGTGTCACAATGTGCGTATCTCTATGGAATATTATAACCTACGCTCCGACATGTTTGCCTTGTCCTTAGGAGGATGTGATGTGGTTTTGGGCGTTCAATGGTTATGCACACTTGGCCCCATCTTATGGGATTTTGCTGAACTCTGGATGCAGTTTAACGTCAATGTGGCACAACACAAATTTCGGGGCTTACAACCAGGGTCTCTCTGCATCATCAGTTCACATCGCCAGGAAAAAATCCTGAAGAAGAATTCACATGGTGTCATCGCTCAGCTCAATTCCATTTTGATGCACCCATCAACAGTCTCCACTACTTCCTTGGATAGATATGCAGGTATCTTTGCTAAACCAATGAGCTTGCTGCCTTCAAGAGACCTTTCCGGTAAGAATGTAACCACATCTACCTCTCAGCAGGAAATGATGGCTATTTTGCATGCAGTACAGAAGTGGCAGCCATACCTATTAGGCAATTATTTCTACATCAAGACTAATCTTCCGAGTCTGGAAAATTTTCTGGAACAATGGATCTCCTCCCCAACACACCTGCAATGGGTTATCCAACTCATGGGTTATCCCTATGTGATCACTTACAAGAAGGGTAAGGACAATATGGTGGAAGATGCTCCTTCTCGCACAATTGATGACCCAGTTTCTCTTACAGCTCTTTCTCTGCTTTTTCCAAATTGGTTGCCATATGTTCAACAGGGCTATCTCTTCGATGATCTCCATGCTTCTTCATCAACAAGGCACTCTGGGTTCTGCAAAATGTATGACCAGGAACAATGTAACTTCTTTTGGCTGGGACTGAAAATGACAATTCAACAGCTGGTGGCTAACGATGATACTTTCCAAGTCAACAAGGGGGAACCGACACTCCTTTCAGGATTGATCAAACCCTTTCCCATCACTACACAGCTTTGGCCAACTATTTCTATGCATTTCCTAGCAGCACTCTGGTGGAACAATACCACATCTCAAAGGACACCATATGAAGCAGTCTATGGACAATCACCGCCAGTTCTTCTTCCATACACCCTTAGCAGCTCCCCAATTTAGGAAATTGACTCGGTTCTTCGAAACCGCGATCAGATTCTTCTCATTCTGCAGGACAATGTTCACATGGCCAGAATTCGCCTGAAACAACAAGCCGATCAACACCTTTCTGAGCGCAGTTTCCACGCAGCTGACAGGGTTCTTCTTCATCTACAACCTTCCAAGCAATCCTCCTTGACACTCCAAAGGCGTCAGTGGCCCGAAATGCAAACCAAGGATGCTACCGGGGAACCACTCCTTCAGATTCTGCAACAATTTCTCCAACCAAAGCTTTGAGGACAAAGCTTTTTCTAAGGGAGAGGGGATGTTAGGAACCTTTGTCAACCCTTCTCTTTACTATCTTAGTATATTGTTGTTGGACGCATATGCTTTGTAAGTCGTCCCATAGTATTTGTTGATCCGTAGTTTATATTAGCCCATAGTATTGACCCATAGGATTGGACGCATATGCTTTGTAAGTCGTCCTGTAGTATTATATGTCCCATGGTTTTGACTCATAGTATTGGGAATAGACTTAGTATATAAGTGTGTGTTGAGGTCATTGAAGGCACCGTGAAGTTAATTGTATTGAGCTTGCTCAAAGGAGGTTGCCCCCTCGAAGTGGCCCATGATCAATATAAAAGCGATTCTGTTCTATTATTTCTGATATCTCATGTATTTGCATTAATTAATTATTGCAGGTACATCACATTATTTGATCTCCTGCTGGAGGCTACTGGTATCTTTTGTGACAACCAGAGTTGTGTGAAGCTGTCTGAGAACCCGGTGTTCCACGACAGGTTGAAACACATAGAGATCAAATATCACTATATTAGGGATATGGTGCAGAGAGGAGCATTGAAGCTTCTGTATGATGCGACGGATGAGCAGATTGTGGATGTGCTAACGAAGCCACGAGCTAGAGTGAAGTTCGAGTACTTCAGAGAGAGGCTTGGTGTTCTTCAGATCAATGACACTTCGAGGAAGAAGTGATGGAGACATTTGCTGAAGCCATTCCAAGCATGTTGGAAACAGGATCCTTCACATGGCTGTGGATGTAAGAACTGGATGATGAGCATCAGGGAGATGCTCCAGTTACTGCTCTGTATATGTATATGCATCATGTTGGATGTTGGATATGATCAGTTGGATCATTTATGTATGTATGCATCATGTTGGATGCTGGATATGATCAGTTGGATCATTTATGTATGTATGCTGGATATGATCAGTTGGATCATTTATGTATGTATGCATCATGTTGGATACTGGATATGATCAGTTGGATCATTTCTGTATGTATGCATCATGTTGGATGCTGGATATGATCAGTTGGATCATTTATGTATGTATGCATCATGTTGGATGCTGGATATGATCAGTTGGATCATGTGTATGTATTTGTATATGTATCAAGTGGATACATTGTATGAATAGGTAGATCATGTATGTTGATATGTATCAGGTATGATTAGGTGGATCATGTATTTGTATATGTGTCAGGTGGATACATTGTATGATCAGGTAGATAATGTATGATGATATGTATCAGGAAGATACTGTGTATGCATCAGGTGGGTGCATTGTATGATCAGGATGATCATGTGTACATCAGGATGATGTATGGTGAGTATCAGGTTGATACTCTGTGGATGTGGACAGGTTGTGTAGATAAGCATATAATAGCACCCTGGGAGGTTTCAAGATTCTCTTGCTAGGTTTTTCCACTAGCATATAATAACTCCCTGGGAGATCTGGCAAATTCTCTTTTGAGGTTTTGCTTTCGGAGGACATATAATAGCTCCCTAGGAGGTTTGCATATTCTCTTGCTAGGTTTTTCCGCTGGCATATAATAGCTCCCTAGAAGAGTTGGAAAACGCTCTTTCGAGGTTTTGTCCTATGGCATGTAAGTAGATCTGGGAGATCTGGACAGGATGAAAAAGCCCTCAGATGCTCTTTCGAGACATTGCCATGACCACATGTAATAAGTCCTGGAGATCTGGACAGGATGAAAAAGGCCTTAGATGCTCTTTAGGGTTCTTGCTTGGAAAGACACTCTTTTAAGGTTTTGTGGTGGGGGTAACATATAATAAGTCCTGGAGATTTGGACAAGATGAAAAAGGCCTTAGATGCTCTTTAGGGTTCTTGCTAGTCAAGAGACTCTTTTAAGGTTTTGTGACAGTCACATATAATACTAGGCCTGGGAGACCCGACAGGTAGAGCTGTGTGCTCCTAACAGCCTGGGATGCTCTTTCAAGGTTTTGTGATGCACGTAATAAGTCCTGAGGATTCCACAGTATGGCCAGTGATGATGAAGACCTACAGGTGGTGGGCCTACATCATGTATGAAAAAGGACTAGCTCTGTAGAACTTCCTATGACGAGTATATTCAAAGATTGATTGAGATAGCAGAAGCAGTGATGATGATGATGACTCGATGATGATGATCTAGAGAAGAAGACTTATGCTAGAAGACCCGTGTCAAGAAATACCTTCCTATTTAAGAGGGAGTGTTGATGTATATGTAAATTCGGAATGTATTTCACATATATGTATATTTTATTCCTATAGAGATGTTATTATTCCTCTATACGGAAGTGTCGTCATTTATATTGTAAGTGTTGTAACTTATACTTGATGGGTTATTAGACCACCTTGTTGGGGTCGACCCTATATAAGTCATGTGGGTCAAAGGGTTATTAGACCACCCTATTGGGGTCAGCCCAGTCAGCATTATGCTATGTGGTTAAGTTAAGGCCGACCTAGTAAAGGTTATTAAGAAATTCAAGTCAAGTATAAATAGAGTGTGGGAGGCACTCTATTTGATCATTCTATTCTCACACACACTCTTTGGAGAGTGGCGAACTTGTGGAGGAGGAGACGCTACTGCTAGGAGATGTCTATCTCTTATGCTTGGGTTGTATCATTTCTCTATCTATCTCTGAGGAAGTTATTGGGGTTTTTCACCTTTATGGGCTTCCCCAAGTAAACTTTGTGTCTCTTGTGTGCTTGTATTATTGTGTCCATGATTGATATGTTGTACATGTTGTTCTCTCAGTTAAGATCCTAGTTCAGATTGAAGTAAATTCTGAAAAACTAAAACCTCCTTAGTGGATACACGACCCTGTTCGGGGGTGATCTCTCAGCTAAAAGAATATAGGATGGACATAGATCTATGGTTGGGTGGAGCTTTTCTCTCACATAGCTAGTTGTTTGGACAGATTCATCTCAAAGATAAGTGTTCTCTGTTGTTTAAATTATATGCATTATGTGTTCTGCAATGTGTTAATTCTAAATGATAATTATTCATGTTAATGGATTGAAATGATTATCTTAATATGGTTGATATGAGATCTGTGCATAGCATTGGAATGGGATTTATTCTCTACATGTTGAATCATCCTTTGCTTGTGATAGATGTGTTGATGCATTACTATTTCACGGACAATCTACCGAGAGAGGACTCAAGGCATGATCTCTCTAGCTTAACGTAAGTCTAGAACAAATAGGACATAACATAAAATACTTTCCTAGATCATATAGATGTACAAATGTAGGAGTAGATCGTTTACCTCAGATTCGTAGATCCCTTTCTCCTCCGTTGATCCAATGCTCCAGCGCTGCCAGATTGCAAGTAGCTAAACCCTATTGAACATGTGACATACCACGAGAAGTGAAAGCATATATTTCATATGATAGATCTAAGCTAACAGTTAAGGAGGAAAGCTCTAAACATCATCAAGAGACAATACTTATGGAAATAAATTATATTAACTGTATTTAAGAATGGAGAAGTACAATAGAAAAGAGGATTACAACAGTCACCTTAATGTTGCAAGATCCTTCCGACAAGCCATGCCAAAGCTCCTAGAGAGAAGTGGATGTTCCCCAAGCTAGAGTGTAAGGTCTATTGGGATTGATTTCACCAGCATGAGAGTACCATAGACTTCCTCCCTTTAGAATGGGAGTGAGCTTCATTTAAATAGGACTAAGTGGATAGGATATGGATAGGATAGGTTGAGATATGATAGGAGAGACTTAAGGGATCTTTCCAAGGTGTTAGGAATCGAGTGCCAACTCTCCCAAGAGGTCAGGGATAGGGTCCCAAGTCAGCAAGCTTCGAGAAGGAGCTTGAAGAAGCTATATTTTCCATCTAACTGACTTTGTCGCACCCTGTAATGGAGAAAGGTGAGACGTTGCATGTTGGATGAGTGCAACCTACCACGACCTCTCAAAACCTAGTACAAAATGGGTACAAATCCTTCCAGGTCAATCACTCAATCAAGGTAACTTCAGGGGTGTATACACTGAATCTCATGATGGGAAGATTTTAGGTGTAACAGAATGCCCCCCAAAGCATGAAGTTGTTGAAAAGATAGACAGGTGAAGTGCTTTGATAGAAGATATGGCAATGGACTTGTCGGACGAAGGACGTTGCTGCAGTACAACTGACTCTGAGTATACAGTCTCAACTGACTCACAACATGGCTACCGACAAATACAATGCAGATCCATGGTAGTAATGACCGACTGAACACAATCATGGCTACTAGACACAAGCGTAGATCCACGATGAGATGATAACACAGCCACAACCAATACAAATGTGGATCCGTGTAATATAACTCAATACAAACTCCATCTCAACCTGGGTAAAACATGACTCCCCAGGGTCTTCAAGTTGAACCCGCAATGATACGAATCTATCCATGTGATTACAAATTTCTTGACATCGAACATGGTAGAAACCACTTGATTACCAGTCATTGATGTAAACCATTAACAAGCGCGAGGGAGATCACCATTAATGTCAATGATTCCCAAGGTATCACAATACATATCATCAAGCATGAATAAGTGAGTTGAAGTCGAACGCAAGATGAAATCTTTCAATCAAGATTCAATGATGTAAACTCATGTTAAAAGTGAGGTAACCTGCCATTGAGGTATGTAGGGACAAAGTACTTGGTTGGTTTCTAGATTCAATCCTTGGATGATGAGTGTAATATCCCTGATTAGATATATCTTAAAATTTATCCAAAAATTAAAACATTAAGACACTGACTAGTAAACAGGAAAACTAGTTGCAGAACTAGTCTTGGGAAATCTAGTCGAGGGTTGAATGAGAAGGTTCTAGGAATGAATTTGGAAACGTTTAGGTTCTGTATTTTGTATGTATGCATGCATTAGCAAGGATACCAACTTAGGATTGTGGCACAAAAACTCAATGCTTCTCAAAATTGACTAAAACAGTGATTGTGGAAGCTAGATTTGCTGGATATGGGCAAGGTCAAAGGATTACGATGAATTAGAGGTTCTGATATAATTTTATACCTTTGTACAATGTACTGAGACCATTTATGTTTCAATAGCATCAAACTGCAATCCACTCCAACGCTCCTGGGCTGCTCAGCATATACAGACTGGTATGGGTGAGGTATTCAACTGAAGACTGGATATGGGTGTTTATGAGGTTACAAAGGTTAAATATCATTTATTAAAATTCATTCAACAATAATATAACATTCCAGAAATTTACAAAGAGTTCTGAGCAAGTATTATAGTATAACTAGTAAATTGACAATTTAGGACTGCTCAACTAGCTCAACTGTTGGGCTCCCAAACACTACTCAAATGAGATTGAATTTCTAAAAACGTGTTTGGATCATGTCATGTGATATATTAGCTAACTCTAGGAACTGGAATGACTTCATTTGGACTCTTACACATTGACATATGGTTTATTCACTGAAAGTTAGTCAAATTCTAACTAAATCTAGAAGGGTTGCATAAAATGGAGAAGAATTAAGAGTTCTGCAAATTTTATTGAAATGTATGATATAAGAAAATTAAATAATCTATGATTACATCATAAATAGGCCATGAAACCTCTCAGAAGATGATAAAGGAGTCTCTCCTTTTGTACATGAGAAACTAGATGTAGAATAGAAGGAGGAAGAAGGATTCGAATCCTGACTTGATGAAGATGGTTCTGAACAACTGTTTCAACCTGGGAAACTTCAATACTCTATTATAACACCAGTGATAGTCCAAGAATCCACTCAGAAGATGGATGAATAATCTCTCCTCTTGCACATGAGAAACTATCTGTAGAATGGAAAAAGGAGGAAGGATTCGATCTCTGGATTAGATGGAGATAGCTCTGAACTTTTGATTCGACCTGTTAAGATTCAATACCTGCAAATAATCTCATTGATAATGGCTGGATGCCATTATCCTCTCACAGAAAGCTGGGGCACATCTCCCATGCTTGCCTAGGGGCACACCTCCCAAGTCTTGGATGCACAAATGCATTCACAAAATTCCTCACACTAGCCAAAGATGTGAAAGGGAGTTGCTTGTATTCTTGTATAGAATTTTGGGTGACCTGCTAAGAAAGTTACTTGGCTTGTTGACCTATGAGAATAGGTCACCTATGAGTGGGTAACCTTCCTTGATTGTTTGCTTGCTTTGGTTGGCTTTTCTTACTTTCCACTTTTCTGACTTTCCTTCCTTTTCTAAACTTTCCTTCTTTCAAAACTTTCCTGCTTTTCCAACTTGCCTGCTTTTTCCTAGATTTATGCTGCTTTTCCCTAAATAAGCCTCTTTTCACCATTTTAGCAACATTTTTGGACTTTAGTGTTTACTTGATTTCCACCCCAAGTAATTCCACTAGGCTTATCCACCAATTCGAATTAGTGGGTTATGTTCTCCATTTATTTAGCATAATAAATAAAAATATTAATTGCATCAATAATTTATAAATGCTCCATTAATTATTTATTCCAAGTGGGTAGCAACTATAGATAAAATTAAATGCACTGCCCTAGATAATAATTTCCTGGAATACAAAATTTAATCCCATGGTTATGCAGCTGTCTCCTCAACCCAAGGGTTAGGTTGGGTTAGGAACTTGTTCTAATGATCAATTTTGTGGGGACATGACATTCCTCCCCTCCCAAGATTGCTTGTCCTCAAGAAAAATATCCCAAGAGGTCCATCATGCTTTTGATGCACTACTTTGATCATAATCATCTCTCCAAGAAAATATTCACCACATTTGTAACTGAACATGGCTACCTCTATCAAAGTGAAGCAACTGGAAAGTGTGCCCAGATCCCATAAGAATATCAGAAATGAAAAGATACCACTACTATGTAAACTGTAAGTCCATCCAAGGAGGTGTTCCCCATGTAGGAAACTGAAACCATGTGCAATGTAGATGAACTGGTGCAAAAGAGGGTTGGATTGCTCCATCTTGCAACCATGCAAACAACTGCTCCAAGGAAAAATAATGCCAGGATCCCATTGCTTGTATGGAACCCCCATGGATCGGAATACCATTTAAAAAAAAGAATTTAAGCAAAAGAGTGCTTGGATCCCACTGCTTCAACTGCAAGTTCCCAAGTAGCAGTGACATGTGTGAAAAACTATCATCCCATAGAATATCAGGATCCCACTGATGATGCTGCATCTTCCCAAAGATTAGTAACAATAAAAAATCATCATCATATGAAATGTGGGGAAAGATGAAAACATCATACCACAATATTGAAAAACCATGCTTTCCAATGCAGCCCTAAAGCTTTTAGGACCCCTCAATCAAGATATGCATCTCTCCATGGTAGGACCCAATCAAGGAAAGAGTATGCATCACCAAATATGCCTCCCAAGAGTGAGTTCGAACCTCATCAATTCTTTCCACTCCATCAAGAAGGTTCTCATATTCCGAATGCGCATAAGAATAAAAAATGTCATCACTGTAGCTCAAATGACAAGGGTGGAAGTACCTTATCCAATCATGAGAAAGATAGGCATCATATAAGCAAAAATGCCTTGTTAGTTGCTCATAAGTAAAATATGTTGAATACAATGAAAAGCCATAAGTGCAAGAATACCCAATACCCTTAAGGACATACATACCCAAGGAAGTAATCTCATGGCTCAACGCTATGCCACAGGATCCAAAAGACAAGCATGTACTATCCCAATGGCTCAACTCTCTGCCACTGGTTCCACTCAAGTGGAAAGAACATGTGTTGCATACCTCCATCATGTATGTACCCATCCCATCAGTGGATGAACAAACACTTATCAAATCAGGTCCAGGTCAGAAGCTTATGGCTTCTCCAAGTGCATGTCTCCAATGGCTCAACAAATTCTTTTGTAAGCTTGCTTGCTTAGCTCTCTTACCATGAGCAAAAATATTTCGGCTAGGAGATTCCATGTGTGACATGTAATATTCCACCCAATCCACATGTGGATGAATAGTATCTAATGGCAGCAATATGTACCTATGTTGTTGATCACAAAACATATCAATGTCAGAGGGATTAAAAATCTTACACATAAAATTTTTACCTCCTAGAGTCTTCAACTTGGTGGTGCATCTATCCATAGATGGACATAACTCTCTGCTACTTAATTCCAAGGATATGAAATCAAGATCATGGGTGTTGGTAGGAATGTGAGCCTTTGCTAAACCCCATGTATTTACCATGAAGTTATCCCAAACGACTGTGGGAGCCTCCTGCTCCTCTTGGTGCATTATCAAGAAAAATCCTTTCACCCAATTCTCATCTTCAAGTGATGTGACTGAAACAGAAGTGTGGGGTGAAAGAAAATGGATAAAATATTTGTAATAGTGATCCACGAAGCATGTGGATCTATGTACCTTCTCATCATGGGATGATCCCTCAAATGTGAGACCATGTGTCTCCTCCAAAATTATGCATCTCTCATCATGTGGTAACTCATAATCTCTGTGGAACAAGGCAAGTTCTTGGTTAACTACTTGCTTGATTTCAGCCCTTCAAGCACATTCAAATCAGCATGCACCTCATGTTCCACCATCACATGAGATTCCTCCATAGGAATCTGAAAATCATCAACCAAAAGGGAATGGCTGATTGGAACATAGGAGGGAATATGGAATCTTAAAAACTCTTGCTAAAGTTGCTCTACTTGCATCTGAGATTCCAAGAGAGTACTTTGAGTACTTCTCAAAGAATCTTGGGTGGATTCCAACTCATATGAGACCTTTTCAAGCTCTTCTTCATTATTCAATAATAAATCATGATACATTCTTCAAATATCAAACAAATAATCTCTGTCACAAATCAATTGTGAAAATTTACCTTTGATCTTTGTCATTGACTTCTGAATCTCCTCCAAGTCTTCAATGGAGAGTGGATTTTTCAGTGATGCAGCTCTCCAACAATATTGTTACACTAAAGCATGAGTGACATGGAGAATGTCAATGGCCTCCTTGATCTTCAATGTGTCCTTCTTTAATGTCCCTTCAAGGAAGGATGGTTCATGACAGTGAACATCCTCTTCTTCAATTTTCCTTGGATTAACATCATGAAGCTTATGTGGTGATGGTAAAGTTACTCCTTTCTCCTCACCAATGGCTGCAAATTCATCATATTCATTCTCAAAGGAAGGTATGTTTGCATCACCTTTATCAAAGTATGAAAATTCATGAGATAGAACATCCTCTTCTTCAAAATTCATTGGATCACCCTCATAAAATTCAAGCGGCGAAGGTGAAATTGATCCTTGGTTTGCTTCCACTATTGCAAGGACGCCATCATCATGAGCGGTACTTTGGCTTGCAGCAACATCTTCAAATGTGATCTCTATGTCACCATCTTAGAGATGTGAGCACCCATTGATATCACCTTGCAGTGACTCATGCTCCTCCAATGGTTCATCTCCATGAATGCCTTCATTTTTAACACCAAAATTTTGAGCCTCCATACCGAAGGACTTAACCATGCCAACCTTCTCACTGTCAGTGGCTACCATATCAGAATGAAACAAAGGGATACAAAAATCAGAATTGTGGCAATAGCTTTGTATGATGTATTTCTCTTGATGTGGTGGATCTGTGATGGCTTCCCCTTCCACCAAATCTTCTGGTTCACATCCAACTGATGTGAGGTCAACTTCTACTTCACTATGAAGCTCAAGTGGTGACTTTGAATCTGATTCAGGTTCTTCTTTTGGATCTGATCCAAAGTATTTCTCACCATCATTAAGATTACCAATCTCTTCTGAGGTGATCTTGAGATCCTCAGCATAGAATCTTGCAGTAGATTCTTCTTCCATTTTGTCAACAATCTCATGATTGGTTTTTGGGTCTTGCTTCTCCCTGGTTGTCTTAGGATGAAGATTCTTGGAGGATCTTCTTGAAGAGGATCCAAAAATTCTTGTGAAGTCACATGCATCCATTAAATCTTTCATATCTTTTATTATCTCTTCCATAGAAGGTCGACCTTTGACTGTGGAACTTGCAACTTTTTCTTGAATATGGCTATCAGAATAACCATAGTCTCTTCTTCCAATCATGATCTCATGGGAGATGCTTGTGGAAGGTACTTCTTGGAAATTCTCTTCCTCATACTATCTGCAATATTCTTCATACTGCTCATCATAATCATCATACTCTTCATAAAAATAATCTTCTTCTTCATGCAACTCAAACTCTAAGTCTTCCATGAATGGAACTAATTCCACAACTGCAACTTGAAGACAGTGCTGAGTTACCTTTCCACTGAGAGTTAATTTCCACAGGCTGAGCCAAGGAAAGTGCTCTGATACCACTATAATATCCCTGATTAGATATCACTTAAAATTTATCCCAAAATTAAAACTTTAAGACACTGACTAGTAAACAAGAAAACTAGTTGCAGAACTAGTCTTGGGAAATCTAGTCGAGGGTTGAATGAGAAGGTTCTAGGAATGAGTTTGGAAAGGTTTAGGTTCTGTATTTTGTATGTATGTGTGCAGAAGCAAGGATACCGACTTAGGATTGTGTCACAAAACTCAATGCTTCTCGAAATTGACTAAAACAGTGATTGTGGAAGCTAGAATTGCTGGATATGGGAAAGGTCAAAGGCTTAGGATGGATGAGAGGTTTTGATATAAGTTTATACCTCTATACAATGTACTGAGACCATTTATGTTTCAATAGCAGCAAGATGCAATCTACTCCAACGCTCCTGGGCTACTCAACATATACAGACTAGTATGGGTGAGGTATTCAACTGAAGACTGGAGATTGGTGTTTCTGAGGTTACAGAGTTTAAATATAATTTATTAATAGTCATCCAACAATAATATAACATTACAGAAAGTTACAAAGAGTTCTGAGCATGTATTATAGTATAACTAGTAAATTGACAATTTAGGACTACTCAACTAGCTCAACGTTTGGGCTCCCAAACACTACTCAAATGAGATTCAATTTCTGAAACAGTGGATGGATCATGTCATGTGATATATTAGATAAATCTAGGAACTAGAATGACTTCATTTGGACTCTTACATGACGTATGGTTTATTCATTGAAAGATAGTCAAATTCTAGCTAAATCTAGAAGGGGTGCATAAAATGGAGAAGAATTAAGAGTTCTGCAATTTTTATTGAAATGTATGATATCATAACATTACATACTCTATGATTACATCATAAATAGGCCATGAAACCTCTCAGAAGATGATAGAGGAGTCTCTCCTTTTGTACATGAGAAACTAGATGTAGAATAGAAGGAGGAAGAAGGATTCGAATCCTGACTTGATGAAGATGGTTCTGAACTACTGTTTAGAGCTGGGAAACTTCAATACTCTTTTATAACACCAGTGATAGGCCAAGAATCCCCTTAGAAGATGGATGAAGAATCTCTCCTCTTGAACTTGAGAAACTAGCTGTAGAATGGAAGAAGGAGGAAGGATTCGATCTCTGGCTTAGATGGAGATAGCTCTGAACTTTTGATTCAACCTGTTAAGCTTCAGTACCTACAAATAATCTCAGTGATCATGGTTGGATGCCATTATCCTCTCACAAAATGTTGGGGCACATCTCCCATGATTGACTAGGGGCACACCTCCCAAGTATTGGATGCACAAATGCTTTCACAAAATTCCTCACACTAGCCAAAGATGTGAAAGGCAGTTGCTTGTATTCTTTTATAGAATTTTGGGTGACCTGCTGAGAATGTTACTTGGCTTGTTGACCTATGAGAATAGGTCACCTATGAGTGGGTAACCTTCCTTGATTGTTTGCTTGCTTTGGTTGGCTTTTCTTACTTTCCACTTTTCTAACTTTCCTTCCTTTTCCAAACTTTCCTTCTTTCAAAACTTTCCTACTTTTCCATCTTGTCTGCTTTTTCCTGGATTTATGTTGATTTTCCCTAAATAAGCCTCTTTTCACCATTTTAGCAACATTTTTGGACTTTAGTGTTTACTTGACTTCCACCCCAACTAATTCCACCAACCTTATCCACCAATTCAAATTAGTGGGTCATGTTCTCCATTTATTTAGTATAATAAATAAAAATATTAATTACATCAATAATTTATAAATGCTCCATTAATTATTTATTCCAAGTGGGTAGCAACTATAGATAAAATTAAATTCACTGTCCTAAATAATTAATTTCCTGGAATACAAAATTTAAGCCCATGGTTATGCAGCTGCCTCCTCAACACAAGGGTTAGGTTGGGTTAGGAACTTGTTCCAATGATCAATTTTGTGGGGACATGACAATGAGTTGATGTCGACAAGGATGAATATGTCGAAGGAGGACCATGATGAACACCCCATCAATCGACACGCAACACGACAAAAGATGTGTAGAGTAGGTCGGATGGTACAATAACATGCAAGACTGACTCAGAGTAGACCAATATGGTGGCGGGCATACTGACTGCAGATGATAAATGACAGATGCATTCTTGAACATGGGCATGGCATGACTTGGAGGTATTGAAATGACAAGTACAACACAAATTCCTAATACGACTGATGATGGAAGATTTCTTTGAATGATTCAAAGGAGTAACAAGACTCAGGAAGTAAGTGGAACTCGAGGAAAAACAGACGATCCAAGTGTGGTATGCAAATGCAGATGAGTTCCATGTTCAAGAATGACTACGTACTGCCACTAACAAGGTGTGTAACATAAAAAATTTCCTTTTTCCCCATCATGAACGATGAGTGGCTCATGTGTTTTTTACAAGATTGATGAGGGTAACCAGATGCTCGGTATAGCTCATCTCATAGATGATTCCAATCCCAAATATTTTTCGAACCTGGGATAGGAGGGGTTCGTCCCATGGCGGGCCCTTCAATGTAAAAGCTTAACGAGTCCATAGAAGGTAAACTCGGTCATCATTTCATGTTAAGAGAGTCTGAAAAGAACTAAAGAAGACTCCAACGGTCCTTTTTCGTAAAGTTAGCCTCATCACCCGAAAAAGGGTAAAACAACACAGGAGAGGACTCTTCCCGTCATGATTGGCTGGAGTATACATTTTTCGTAACTAGTGTCCCCTGGTCCAAAGAAGGGGTAAACTATCACCAGGGAGATGGCCGTTCAAATTATTTTACAAGCGAGAACGTGACAAGTTCACTTGGTGATCTTTTTGTGTTTCGAGAGCCTGAAAAGAGCTTAAAGGTAGACTCTGGGGGGTTCCTTTTCCGAAGGATTTTAACGAGCCCAGAAAAGTGATAAATCGTAACTCGGTAACATATTCTCATGGTTTCAAGAGCACGAGAAAGAACAAAGAGTAAGCTCATGATCATTAAATAATTAAAACCTAATGAAGCGAAAAGATAAACAACAAAATACACAAGGGGTGTTCATACCTGAGATGACCGTTCCAATATGAAAATGGCGTAGAAAGGCACTCCAAAACTCCTGCACACTCGGAAACTAGGTCAAACAGTCAACTGAACGTTCAAATATAATAAAACCGATCCAAACTATAGAAAATGGCATAATGGCATCAAATATTTGAAAAAGGAATATTCCATTTTGTTTATAAATAGAAATAAAAACCAAACATAGTCACCATTGTTCTATTTGCCAAATTCAGGAGGAGTAGTGCCATTTGGAGCCAAATATTTACTCGTTGATTCTAGGAGCTACGATCAGCCATTTCACTCACCGTTAGGAGCAGGTAACCCTAAACTTCATCCAACAAAATCATAGTGGTTTACATTTTTGAATTTCAGTCATTTTTTTGGGTTTTGGCTTGATTTGGGAAGGGCCATTGCACCCTCGGCTCGTCGCAATTGGCCTTTTCGGGAACTGCGATGAGATCGAGTCATTGCAAAGGTCTCACAGGTGGACTGTGATGACGTCTCTCTATTTGCAAAAATGGGGTGTGACGACGACGACATCCATCCCCAACTTCAAACCAAGCTCAAAAGAAAGACTATTAGTGGTTGAAGCAAGTTCTAACATTGCTTATACTCTCGTATTGGCAGGTTCCAAGCATCAAAATGGTTATGGAATGGCGAGAACGGCAACATGAGTTGGATGATGAACAAGCTGCAAATGACCCACGGTGTGTAGAAGCATTGAGGAACTATGGGCTCCTCAAGTTCTTCCGGGTCCAAGGGATGAGATCCCAAATTCCACTCTTTACTCACATGCTCCAGTGCTGGGATGCGGCCTAGCAATACTTTGTGATTAGTGAGCATGAGATTACCATAGATGTCAAGGACACCTATTTTCTGACCGGATTGTCCTGAAGAGGGGACACTGTGCTACTTACTTGATCACGTGTGAGTGATCGAATCGTGGATGATATGATCCAACAGCATTGTGTTCCCAACACTCGTGCATCTAGTGGGAAGATTCCCATTAAATATGTACAAGAACACCCATTACGTGCCATACTGTTCACCATTACGAGGATGGCGGGGAGCCAAGCTCCTCACTTAGCCACCAGGGCACAGATGCTTTATGCGGAGGATGGTATGTCTCCAAATATCTTTAACTAGTGTGAGGGGGTCCTCGCAAACATGCGAGCTCAGCTGACAAAGTGTTTGTGGGGAGAGCTCAAGCAGTTCAGCTATGGATCCATAGTCATCTCGTTCTTACTGGAATGGGTCCCCCTTTTACGTCCTCAGGTACCACTGGAGGATAGGGATCCTAGAGATCCTCACATGGCTAGGTAGACCAATGTGATGGCCCGACATGGTGGGGGCCCTATTATTGGATACCCTCCTAAGTTTTTCACTTGGCTGGAAGGCCAGTTACTGATGGCAAAGGATTTCCCCTACAGTGGCATGGACTTTAGAGATGAACTAGACTTGCCACTGCCAGAGGGAGTAGCATGGGGAGATCTCGGTAAGAACAAATGACCCTTGTACTTTTTAAAGTTTTGTGCATTTATAATTTTTTTGATATAGTGCTGACAAATGAACAACATGTGTGTGTAGATGTGGGACCTCTATGACCTATGGGTACCTCTCTTCTGGCTAGGAGAGAGAGAGGGGATGTAGCAGTTGTAAGTCCGACCGTGCATGCTCCCATCCCTGAGATGGATAGAGTCTATTCCAACCTAAGTGGGTTGACATTAGACGTTCCTGAGTCATTGGTAGATGAGGTGCTATGGCCCATGCAGGTACACATGGTTGGAGCTACTACGCGCTTCAACGCTCTGCTTCACAAGGTTGCGAGAGCAGTCGACTGTTTCCAAACTCAGTAGGCTAGGGCTGCTAGACCTCCTAGGGTTGTATGGGCTAGGAAATAGGCCATATGTTGTTATTGTGTGTGTACTGAGAGCTTAGAGGCCTCATATTTTGTACTACTGAAAGCTGCGAGGCTTTAGATTTTGTAGAGACTTACTGAAAGCCGTCGTGCTTCAGACTTTTGTATTGGCACTACCATTTTGAGATTATATATATATATATACAGACAGTCCGATGATTTATACATTATGTGTTCCATAAATAATGATGTGACCTTGTTTATATGCTTTTCTTTTATACAGTGTATTATTTGCATGTTGTGAATGCTTTTACATATTATGAGTATTATGTGTGTGCGATGTACCAATCCAGAATGAAATTGGCCATCGAGTCAGCAACTGTGTTTAACTCTTGTGGAATGTGCAGGTATTGAATGGATTCAAATGACCTTTCCAGGAGACGAACTCTTCTAGAGAGACGGAGTAGGATAGGATCACGGATAGCGTAGACCCAGTTAAAATGGGAAACCACTAGTTAAGAATCCATGTGGACGACAATGCGGTTCATAACCAAGGAGATAGCATCGGTTAAGGTTCCAACTACTGTCGGATACTCTACGACATTTTAGGTTGCAAATCCAAGGCAACTTCCTCATGAGCTGATGAGCTTTCCTGTTGGGGAATACAGTACCCAAGCTGCCGAAGCAAGGTTATGGGTATGCCGACTGGCGCCGTCCACGAATCCGTAGCAAGTTTGCATCTGCACACGTAGACAGAACATGGTGTAAGAAGCGGAAAACAAGATCTAAAGACACTCAAAAAACAAGCGCGTCACACCACACAAAAACACACAAACACGCCATGTACAGTATATACAAGAAAGTCTATGCATGAGAGGATCAAGCATAGTACCTCTTTAGGTAAATCCCATTATGGGGTTCACCCAGAGATATTATATCATAATCTTCAAGCTTGTAAGCTCCTTTTTCCAAAAGACGTTTGACAATGTAAGGTTCGTTCCACATGGACTCAAACATTCTTGCCCCTAGTTTGTCATGTCTCTAGTCGTATGAGAGGACCAGTTCACCCTCGTTGAAAATCTGAGGTTCAACTAACTTGTCGTACTGAGCTTTGATGCATTTCTTGTGTGCTTCGTTAGCAAGAGCGGCATCTCGGTGGGACTCGTCAAGTTTTGCTAGGTACAGGAAACGTTCTTCCTCGGCAATAGTGTTAGGAAGAAGTTTGACAGTGAGTTGTAGAGATGAAATTTCACACTCTATGGGAAGGACAGCTTCCAATCCATACACTAGTTGAAACGGAGTGAAACCTGTGGTGGTTTTAACGGAAGTTCTGTAGGCCCATAATGCTGAAAAGAGCATATTATGCCATTTGGACTTATGTGTACCTAGCATCCTTTGGACCATAGTTTTCAAGACCTTGTTAATGGCCTCGACCTGTCCATTGGACTGTGAGTAGTAGGGTGTTGCGTTTTCATGACGAAAACCAAATCTATCGCTCAGTTCATCAACCATATGGTTCTGAAAGTGAGAACCATGGTTGGTCATTATTGCCTGTGGAACTCCAAACCGTGCCATTACATGATGAACATGAAGAGTGCGGCGGTTTTGCCATCAGTTTGGTATGTAGGCATTTCCTCGGCCCACTTTGTGAAGTAATCCACAGCTACTGTGATGTAACTATGCCCCCCAGCCGAGGTAGGCTTACAATGCATAAAATCGATGCCCCATTTTGTGAAGGGGCCCACGGCAATAACCGGGTGTAATGGGACAGGATGGGTGCGCTTCTTCTTATCGAAGTGTTGACATGGATGTTGATGTATATGTAACTTCGGAATGTATTTCACATATATGTATATTGTATTCCTATAGAGATGGTATTATTCCTCTATAAGGAAGTGTCGTCATTTATATTGTAAGTGTCGTAACTTATACTTGATGGGTTATTAGACCACCTTGTTTGGGGTCGGCCCTGTATAAGTCATGTGGGTCAAAGGGTTATTAGACCACCCTATTGGGGGTCGGCCCACTCAGCATTATGTTATGTGGTTAAGTTCGAGCCGACATGAGTTAGGTAAAAAGGCAAGTCAAGTCAAGTATAAATAGAGTGCGGGAGGCACTCTATTTATACACTCACTTCTCACACATGCTCTCAAGGAGGAGAGGCGCACTTATGGAGGAGGAGGATCTGCTGCTAGGTTATGTCTATCTCTTGGTTGGTTGTATCATTGCTCTATCTATCTCTGAGGAGGTTATTGGGGTTTTTCACCTTTATGGTTTTCCCCAAGTAAATCTTTGTGTCTCTTGTGTGCTTGCATTATTGTCTCCATGATTGATATGCTGTAGATATGCTGTACATGTTGTTCTCTCAGTTAAGATCCTAGATCATATTGAAGTAAATTCAGAAAATTTAACATGGTATCAGAGCTAGCCTGAAAGAAGGCATGATATGGCATGTATGACACTTGTTGCACTAACGATGCTAGGGCTTGATATAGCAAAAACCAGTCATCGTAGCACTTTCTCTATAAATCCGTTTTGGCGAATTTTTCGGATCTGAAATTGTTACAGGACGAAGATAAGATATCCAGGTATCTTGTGTCCAAAGGACAACCTCTAATTCGTTGTACTTTGTGATTTATGATCTGTACAATATAGGGTTTCTGCCTCTTCCAGATCTGAGTCAAAATCAGGTGATCTTGGGAAAAAGGTCATAACTTGGGCTAGGAAGCTCCAAATGAAATTTCGTGAAAAGTGACAGGTAGTACACAGGCCGAGCTATCTCAGAAAACTTTTTCAGATGCCGAAGGTCAAACAGTGACACGTGGCACGCCGTACAAGTTCGCTCTCCTGTATTATCCCATAAACAGGTCACGTTGCGACACTTGGCATATCTCTCTCTCAGAGAATCCAATTGAGGTCAGACCTGTCAGGATGGAAAGATAACAGGCCGAGATATCTCCGAAAACTTTTTCAGAGGCCGAAGGTCAAACAGTGACACGTGGCACGCCGTACAAGTTCGCTCTCCTGTATTTTCCCAAAACAAGTCACGTTGCGACATTTGGCATAACTCTCTCTCAGAGAATCCAATTGAGGTCAGACCTGTCAGGATGGAAAGATAACAGGTCAGGCTATCTCAGGAAACTTTTTCAGACCCTGTGGATCAAAAATTTCGGAGTTACACCAGAAACAATCAGGTACATATTTCTGTCAAAACAGAATTATTTTTTGGTACCTTCATTCATGGCTTCCGGAATTTAGGGCTTTGGAGAAAGTTGGAATTTTTGTAATCGGAGACCACGGCTGGATGCTACTCATCAAAATAGAAATTTAGAGACCAAGATCAGAATTTTTGGTTGGGCAGAAGGCTGGGCTTGATTAGACCCTAGTTCGGGACTTTGATCAGAAAAGTGGAAAATTAGGGCTTCTGTAAAAATGGGAATTTTTGAAATCTGTGAACACGGCTAGAAGCTCCTCAGAAAAATAGAAGCTTGGAGATTTGGATCAAACATTTTGATGGGGAAAAAGAGTGGGCTTCATCAAACCCCAGTTCAGGGTCACGTCCAGTGAATCCAGAAGTTTCAAAGGAAAAATTGAGGAGTGAAACTTTGCAGTTTTCAAATTCTGAATATACCAGTTTGATCAGCTCATCAAGGCGCATATTCCTATCCTATCGGAAGGTTGAAATTCAAAGTTTGAATTTTTGGGGTTTCTCTGACAAACCCATATCCAGCTCAAGGTCCAGTTCTTGCAAATCAAGAGGATTGGGTTAATCCTAGAAGAAGATGGATTGATCACCTGCATAAGTGAAGAAGTTCTTGTCTCAGAGGGAGATGAGGATAAGGCCTTACATAAGAAGATTACAAGCGATCTCGACAGGTATGAGTCATCGAGGTATGTTTCGATATTTGTCCATGATTAAGTTTATGGTATGTTTGTCTTCATGTTATTACGGTTAGTACAATTTTGATTTTAGATTTGTTGTATCACCTTAACAAAATTATGAATGCATGATAGAAGATATTCATTGGTTAGGGTGTTGACACTTATGATTGTACTAATGCATTATGGTGTTGTATGAGGTCTATGTTGTCTACTAACATGAAAGGTACACCAAGAAAGACAGATCATGTTCTGGTCCAAGAACATATGATCATGATAACATGAGGACAAAGATTCATCCATTGTCATGGATCTCATACAAGATCCATTCACGAGGTATGTATAACTTGGTTTTATAATGGTTAACTTATGAGACATGCAGGTTACTAGCACAAGTCACTGAAGAGAACCAAGAAGACATCATGTGAGTATGTTAGACATAATTAGCTAGCATGCTAATCCAGGTATGTTTTTCCTATATCAAGTTAGAATCTCACCTTGTGATAAGATCCTTTATTTAAGTATACTTGGCATGATTGATTATGATTATTCATTGAAGTTAGTACTCATGGGTTTAGGCATATTATGATTTTTCCTTTGATTGATGATATGACTAACCAGAAAAGTCCTATGGTCAAATAGGAATATAAGTAAAAGAATTATGTCTCTTATATTGATTGATTTGACTAACCAGAAGAATCATGAAGGTATAGGTTTGAATAATCACAGGTTTTATGCATATTATATCTCTTATCTTGATTGATGATTCAACTAACCTGAAGAGTCATAGGTTTGAGTAATTATAGGTTTAGATATGTTATGTTTCTTATGATTTGACTAACCATAAGAATCCTGCATAAACCTTGAATAATAATGCTTATTATTTTTGTTTGAAATGATCATGACTATACATGCTTGAGATTATTGTGTTTTAATAGTATACTAATGAATGTATGAATTTATATGAGATCACAAGGATAACACATTCATGATACTAATAAGCATGCATAGGGGCCAAGGATGTATATAAGTTCAAGGACAGGTAATCCAGGGAGCAAAGATCAAGAGGGAGTACACTCCAGTGGTTTATGAAAGGATGCTGATATTCAGAGGGAGTTGACCATCTTTCTACATTCCACAACAGAAAGGTGTAGAAGAAGCTACTTCAGATTAGGACTCCAACAGATTCTGCAAGGAAGCAAAGACTCAGAGGGAGTCCACCCAACGAACAAAGAAAGATAAGTATTTTAATTATCATTTCTTGCATATGTGTTTGTTTAAATAAAATTGTTCAATGATGTATATGCTCATGTTCCTAGACTTAGGATATGTATAGTTGCATTGATGAACAGTATACTACTAATATACATGGGTAAGTGGCCTATGGCACTGTACAACATTCCATTGCTACTTATCTAGAATGAAACCTCTTTGCTGACATGTTGGGAGTTGTGCACACTCTTAACAATGTTCTGGTAGAGATTGGAAGGCATCTAGAAAGTTACGAAATATGGATAAATGTTGTATTGAAGCATTGGCTAAGATAATTGCATGACTGTATGACATATTTCTTTATGTGTAAGAATTTGTTCTGAAAACTATGAGATGTTTTCTAATCATGCAATTTAACTTGTTGTGTAGGAAAGATCGTATGCCATCTCCTACAAAAGGACTACAACATTTGTTCCAGCAACAAAGATATCTATTGAAGATATTGAAGTTCCCAGGATCTGGGATGAAGAAATGAAATGCCATGATCCGTCGATCATGAAGAATGATGTTTGGGATGTAATCCCAAGACATGAAGGGAAGTTTGCTATGACTTCGAAATGGAACTATCAGATCAAGCATGTTGCAGATGGGAGCATTGAGAAATATAAAAGTGATGAAATAGAAGATACACCAGGTGGATTCAAGACAGCTTTCTTTAATGGTGTAGTTGAAGAAGAAGTGTATGTGGAGCAGCCACTTGGTTCTGAGACACATGATAGGAAATCATATATGTGCAGAACTTGGTATGGTGAAGATAGATTGATTTCCGACACGCAGCGGAAGCTTACTATCGAGTTTGAGATGAAGAACTTGGGGATGATGCACTATTTGTTTTTGGCATGGAGGTGTGGCAGAGTGCAGAAGGAATCTTCCTTGGACAAGGGAAGTATGCAGTAGAGATCCTGAAGAGGTTCGGGATGATGGATTGCAAGGCCATGGCCACACCTATGGCATCGAATCTGAAGCTTCTTTGTGATGCTTCATCTGAGCCAGTTGATGTTTCTATGTATCGTCAGATTATTGGGTCCTTGATATACCTGACGAACACGAGACCAGACATTTGCTTTGCTGTGAACACATTGAGCCAGTTCCTGACAGATCCGAGGAGTGTTCACCTGGTTGCTGTAAAGCATATTCTGAGGTACCTGAAGGGTACAGTGGATTATGGGCTCAAGTATGAGGCGAATCAAAAGTTTAACCTGCAGGGTCATTCAGATTGGGCTGGCAGTGCTGCAGATAGGAAGAGCACATCTGGGTGTTGCTTCAGTATGGGATCAGGTGTGATCTCTTGGTTTAGCAGGAAGCAGTCCTGCGTAGCACTGAGTACAGCTAAGGCAGAGTATGTTGCAGCCTGTTCAGCTAGTTGTGAGGCAGTATGGCTACGGAAGCTACTGTCTGAGTTATTTGATCTCTCGTTGGAGGCTAGTGGTATCTTCTGTGATAACCAGAGTTGTGTGAAGCTGTCCGAGAACCCAGTGTTTCATGACAGGTCGAAACACATAGAGATCAAATATCACTATATCAGGGATATGGTGCAGAGAGGAGCTGTGAAGCTCCTGTATGTTGCGACGGACGAGCAGATTGCAGATGTGCTGATGAAGCCACTAGCCAGAGTGAAGTTCGAGTACTTCAGAGAGAGGCTTGGCGTTCTTCAGATCGAGGACACTTCGAGGAAGAAGTGATGGACACATTTGCTGAAGCCATTCCAAGCATGTTGGAAGGAGGATCCTTCACATGGCTGTGGATGTAAGCGCTGGATGATGAGCATCAGGATGATGTTCTGGTTTCTGCTTGGATATGATCAGTTGGATCATTTTATGTATGTATGTATGCATCATGTTGGATGCTTGGACCATGTATCTGTATATGTATCAGGTGGATACATTGTATGATCAGGTGGATCATGTATGGTGATATGTATCATGTATATGTATTTGTATCAGGTGGATACATTGATGATCAGGAGGATCATGTATGATGATATGTATCAGGTAGATACTTGGTATGCATCAGGTAGATGCATTGATGATCAGGAGGATCATGTATGATGATATGTATCATGTATTTGTATCAGGTGGATACATTGATGATCAGGAGGATCATGTATGATACTTGGTATGCATCAGGTAGATGCATTGATGATCAGGTGGATCATGCAGCAGGATGTTGCAGTGATGATCAGGATGATCATAGATGACGAGCTTCAGGATGTTGCTCCAGATGACATGCAGCAGGACGTTGCAGTGATGATGATCAGGATGATCATGGATACATCAGGATGATGTATGGTGAGTATCAGGTTGATACTCTATGGCCGTGGATCAGGTTGTGCAGATGAGCATGTAATTCGTTGCCCTGGGAGATTTGCAGATGGTCTTTCGAGGTTTTGCCTATGGCATGTAATTCGGTGCCCTGGGACATCTGGCAAATGCTCTTTCGAGGTTTTGCTCTGGGAGGACATGTAATTCGTTGCCCTGGGAGATCTGCAGATAGTCTTTCGAGGTTTTTCCTATGGCATATAATAGCGCCCTGGGATATCTGGCAGATGCTCTTGCGAGGTTTTGTCCTATGGCATGTAATTCGTTTCCCTGGGAGATCCGATAGGTTGGGCTGTGTGCCCGTAATCAGTCCTGGGATGCTCTTGCGAGGTTTTGCCATGACCACATGTAATTCGTTGCCCTGGGAGATTTCAGGTCGGAGTTGTGTACCCGTAACATCCTGAGATGCTCTTGCGAGGTTTTGTGGTGGACCACATGTAATTTGTGCCCTGGGAGATTTCAGGTCGGAGTTGTGTACCCGTAACATCCTGAGATGCTCTTGCGAGGTTTTGTGGTGGGGTCACATGTAATAGCGCCCTGGGAGATCCTACAGGTCGGAGTTGTGTACCCGTAACATCCTGGGATGCTCTTTCGAGGTTTTGTGACGCACGTAATAAGTCCTGAGGATTCCACAGTATGGCCAGTGATGACGAAGACCTGCAGGTGGTGGGCCTACATCCAGTATGAAAAAGGACTGGCTCTGTAGAACTTCCTATGACGAGTAGATTCAGAGATTGATTGAGATAGCAGCAGCAGTGACGATGATGATGACTCGATGACGATTATCCAGTGACGATGATCCAGAGAAGATGACTTGTGCTAGAAGAACTGTGCTGAGAAATACCTTCCTAGTTAAGAGGGAGTGTTGATGTATATGTAACTTCGGAATGTATTTCACATATATGTATATTGTATTCCTATAGAGATGGTATTATTCCTCTATAAGGAAGTGTCGTCATTTATATTGTAAGTGTCGTAACTTATACTTGATGGGTTATTAGACCACCTTGTTTGGGGTCGGCCCTGTATAAGTCATGTGGGTCAAAGGGTTATTAGACCACCCTATTGGGGGTCGGCCCACTCAGCATTATGTTATGTGGTTAAGTTCGAGCCAACATGAGTTAGGTAAAAAGGCAAGTCAAGTCAAGTATAAATAGAGTGCGGGAGGCACTCTATTTATACACTCACTTCTCACACATGCTCTCAAGGAGGAGAGGCGCACTTATGGAGGAGGAGGATCTGCTGCTAGGTTATGTCTATCTCTTGGTTGGTTGTATCATTGCTCTATCTATCTCTGAGGAAGTTATTGGGGTTTTTCACCTTTATGGTTTTCCCCAAGTAAATCTTTGTGTCTCTTGTGTGCTTGAATTATTGTCTCCATGATTGATATGCTGTAGATATGCTGTACATGTTGTTCTCTCAGTTAAGATCCTAGATCATATTGAAGTAAATTCAGAAAATTTAACAATGGAGGACATATTTTTACAGCCTCAATACAATATTCGAAGATAGTAGGCCAATAATATCCTGGGCACAAAATCTTCTTTGTTGTAGCCATCCTAGAGAGGTGACCGACACATGCCCCAGCGTGACAGTCATTTAGAACGCGTTCAGTCTCATCGTGAGTTAGACAACGTCAAATAATTGAATCGACGCTACGGTGGTACAAAGTATCACTGATGATTAGATAATACTTTGCATGGTGACATATTCTACAACAGTCATTGCGAGAAAGTTGAGGGTTGAAGCATTGGGTTTGAAGATATAATGAAATATCTCCATACCACGGATCAGTCGTACTGATGAGAAACAACGATTCATCCGGAAAAGAATCATTGTGCCAAACTTCTACATTAGGATGAGGAAGGTCACAAATAAGCTCAGCAAACACCAAAGATTTTTTAGACTTGGCTTTCTCGAAAAGAAGGTCAAATTCTTGTAGTATTACAATCCAACGTGAATACTTGCCCCCAAGTACCTGACGTTTCAGTACGTGGTACATGGGGTTCGAGTCTGTGATGATGGTGGTGGTGCGGAGCAGGATGTAGTGTCAGAACTTTTGGACAGCGATGACTGCCGCGAGAGCAAGCTTCTCAACATGTGAATATCTAGTTTCAGCGTCAATGAGACCCTTACTCGCATAGTATATTACATGTTCCTAGGTGTTTTGATCCTCCTTTACCAAAACCATAGCGATAGTGGTAGCAGAAGCAGTGAGATATAAGATGTAGTATCGGAAATAGTTTGGTAGTTGGATTATGGGAGCATGTCGCATGATGGCATGCTTGATGTTGTCGAAGGATTTCTGAGCTTGATCATCTCAAATGAATGGGACGTCCTTCTTAAGCAGTTTCATATACCCCTTAGTCTTCTCCGCGAAGTTACAAACAAAACACCTTAGATAAGTCTCCTTCATTTGGAGACCTTGAAGTTCCATCACGTCAGTTGGAGTTGGTAGGTTGACAATGGCCTCCACCTTTAAGGGATTGATGCGGATCCCATCCTTCGAGAAAATAAACCCTAAGAGGCGTTTGGACTCAACGTAAAAGATACACTTATGAGGATTCAGACAGATATTGTACCGTCTACATCTAAGGAAGATGGCCATCAGATGATCCATGTGGAACTCACGCTGCTTTGAATGAGCAGTGAGATCGTCCAGATAAGGTTCGACAAAGTCCTTAATATCATGGAAGGCATATGACATGGCCCACTGGAACGTGGCGCCAGTGTTTTTAAGGCCAAACGGGAGTTTGCGATATGCAAATGTCCCCCAAGGATAGATGAAGGTCATCTTATGTTGGTCAGCTGGGTTGATCTCAATTTGGTTGTAACCGAAAAAGCCATCCATGAATCAAAAGATGACGCTTCTGGCACAATTGTCGATAATCTGGTCAATGAACGGGGTCGGGTAGTTGTCCTTTGGACAAGCCTTGTTAAGGTCTCGATAATCGACACAGACACAAATGGTACCTTGCTTTTTGTTCACAGGGACGACGTTTGAGACCCATTCCATCAACGGGACAGGATAGATGAAGCCATCCTTTAAGAGCTTTTCAATTTCTGTCTTGATCACTACAGTCTTCCGGGGGTGTACCGGTCGCAACTTTTGACATACAGGTTTGATGTTGGGATAGGTTTTTATTTCATGAGAAACAATTGCGGGGTCTATCCGAGGAATCTCCTCATAGGACCAAGCAAATACGTCTCGAAATCGCTTAAATAAGGCCATACCAATAGCTATTTCTTCAGGGGAACACTTCTAGCCTATGCAAATGTGTTCCACTACACCAAGTTTTTACCGAGATGTCTACAGGGGTGGTAGGATCAATGTTGGCCAAGTTTTCCTCAGTGTCCGACAGAAATGTAAGTATGGGGGATGACGGAATGGGTAGACATCTGGGAAAAGATGGTGCTAATGTTGTCCTCTATGTACTCCAAAGGGGGGAGAAAAGACGACCTATGGTGGAGGTCATCCCACAGACCATCATCAACAATCATAAATTCCATAATGGACTCATCCGAATGAAAATTCCAAAGTAAGAGATCAGGTAGAGATTATGCCCGTCTTCGAGAAGAGGATGGGGGAGCCACAACTAAGTGGTTCTCCGGTGCTGACTAGATAGCCTTGTAAATACGTTCAGCGGGTGAAAGAGGCATTGCGTCTCCAATCAGTTGTGTTGTGGCTTCGTCAGGTACAAGCCAAATGTCAGTGGAGTGAGATCAAATCTCTGTGGAGATCACGTTCATTGAGGCAACATAATTAGGGGGGTCCTAAATTGGAAAAATGCCCATGAGAGATGAATCTTTCAAAAGGCCAACCCCTATACTCTCATACTGCTTTGACGTTTGTCCAATGGAAGGAACATGGTCACCAGGATGAGTAGTAGTGTCCAGTGTGCAAAAATCTAGTTGGTCAACAGTAACAATTCATCCTTGGTGGGGGAATTGTACTACGTAGAAGATTGAAGAGGCTACCGCCTACATGGCGTAAAACCAATTGTGACCAAGCAATATATTATAATCTATCTGGGCCGAGACCACTTCCACATTAATGGTTACGGTCTTTCCACCCAACTCAACTGCGAGAGCTTGTAGGAGCCCATGAGGTTGAAAGCCACACCCGTCAAATGCTTTCAACGTGGTAGGAGAATGATTCAATTCAGGAGAGCCGATGGCTCTCCAACAGGCGATCGATATGATAGAAGTAGAGGTGCCTTCATCCAAAATGGAATGATGGACGATTTTCCCAGCAATGTTTGTAGCTACTTGCAATGCGATTTGATGGGAAAGCCTCGGCTTGAAGTAGTCAAGTCGGAACGTGATGGTGTTCAAAGAATCAAGGTCAACTGCATCGATTGTTGCGAGGAGAGTTTTGCATTGATTGGGACAATTATGCAAAACTTCCAGGGTAGACATGGCACAAGGGGCTTTTGCCAAGTCCTCTACGATATTGTAATTTTGTGCTGCCCGAGCATTAGGATTGAAAATGGATTTTCGATCGTGCTCTTGGGTGGTCGCAATATAGAATCTAAAGGCGACTTCTCAATGGTGAGAAAAGCTGATAGTACAGTGACATCAGGTATAGAGTTGGAATCTTTTTTAGTGTTACTTCCAACAGGTTCTTTTGAAGAGGCTGAGTCATATGATCGCGAGCGAGTGTTCAAATTGATCGTTTCGTTACGTACCATGAGAACATGCGCGGTATTGGATGGTTCCCCCTGGGCTGGGGGGTTTGAGCAATCATTTACTGATTTTTAGTGGGAAATGGATCGTTGAGAACTGTGGGAGTCAGTTTACCCTTAAGAAACTTTTCGACTTCGTCTCTATGGGGACATTCTTTGGAAAAATGATCATCTCCACACAGTAAACAAGGAAATTTTAGTTTTCATTTCTGTTTGGCATCGTCAGGAGTGCTCTTTTGTTCCTACTGGGCGAAAGACTTCTTAGGTTTCCTTTTGTTCTTCTTCTTGCCACCAGAATTCTAAGATGAAGCTAATTAGATAGAATCCACCTCTTCAGTTATAGCAGGAGTGGTCGATTTGGTGGTGCTCTGCCCATCCAGAGTTGGTAATGGGGAGGAACCATGAAGGTTCGACAATCCAATAGGCTGGGTAGTAAGGGATCCAATGATGCCATCAGTTTCGGGTCCCTTAGGGGGTTTCCTGGGGTCATAAGTATCGCGGGGTGCGTCAGGAAGAATTTCAAACAGGGTTGATTGCGCATAGACCAAGTCTAGGTAATGGGCACGGGCGATAGCTTGTTCTTCAGTGCCAGCATTGCCCATGGTGACATCTTGAGCTATGTGAGGAATGAGAGACTTCGTAAACCAATTTGCTAGGAGTTGGTTTGGAATGGGAGCCTTAATCAAGCACCTTCTCCTTCGCCACTATGTATATGAGTAGAGATATGAGTAGCGGTATTCTAGCGGAGAGAGGTGAGAAGGTCCGTACCATTTTCGTACCATATAGGCAGTTGGAAGTGAGTCAAAAAGTTCATAGCGAGATAACCAAAATCATGAAAAGAATGAGGTGGTAGTTCGATATACCACTTGGTAGCCGAACCAGTGAGAGTCCATTGGAATAATCTAAGACTGATCGAGTTGTCCATCAAAGAGTTGGATGAACACCATAAATGGTATGTCATCACGTGGTGTTTAGGATCCTCGTCCTGCTTGTCTTCAAACTTAGGGATATCTAATGGAAGTTTCACCAGAATCAAGGGCCAGTTAGTTCCATGGTAGATGGGGTTGTTCGTCAGTCAAGAAAGATCAAGTAGGTCCAAAGTAGCCAAAAAGGGCAGCTGTTGATTAGGCTGTGGGTACTGGTAAGGCATGTAAGGACCAGTAGGACCTCGTATCGACTAATTAAAGGGTGACCACAGGGTAAACTGACTGTAGGGGGATGTGCCGCCCAGACCATAAGGAGGTCCACCACCATAAGGTGGTCCATTCCAATAAGGTGGGGGTCCACCTCCACCACCAGGAGGAGGTGGGGGTCTACCTCCACAACCGGGATGAGGTGGGCGTCCACCTCCACAACTGGGAGGAGGTGGAGGTTCATAACCATAATAAGGTGGGCCACCACTGCCTCCACTTAGAGGGGGTGGTGTACCAACTCCACTGCTAGAAGGATGGGGGGCCCCGCCACCTTCACCACCGGAAGGATGAGGGTCTCCACTGCCACCACCTCCACCATAATAATTAGATCCTACATCGCCTCCTCTCGGAGGGGGTGGTGGACCACCTCCACCACCCAAAGGGGAATTTCCTCCTCCACCATAATAGGTTGGTCCTCCGCTGCCTCTGCCTGGGGGGGTGGTGGACCATTCCCACCACCGTCGAAAGGTTGGGGGCCGTTATTGGTGAAATGAGTTGGACCTCCTCCAAAAGGAAGAGGTCCACCTCCTACAAAGTTAGGTGGGGGCCCCCCGCCTCTAGTAGGAGGTGGGGGTGGACTAATCGGGGGTGGTGTTGCTTGAATTATAGTTGGTTGGGGTCCATGTTGTTAAACGGGTTGTTGGCCCCATAGAGTGTAGGGATTTCTGGGATAAGGTATCCCATATGGTGCGTTTCCGAGATTAGATTGTCCCAGCACAAGGTTAACAGAACCTGGATATGATTGACTCCATGAGGGTTGAGTTACATTGGATGGCCCCCTAGCATGAGATAACCCCATGGTGGATGGTCTATCGGGTTGGGGAGGTCCAACGAGAGGTCTGTTGGGGATTCCACAACCTATGTTCTAGTTAGGAAACGGGGGTTTCCCCCCAGCCACCATAGGCTGACCATTATTCAAAGGTTGAACCAACATAGGTTATTGATTAGCTACCATAGTAATAATGTTACCAATGAGATAATCTACGGGAATGGAGTATCCTCCCCTTGAATTTTGAGCTGGGGGAGGAGATGTTAAAGTAACTGTGGTAGTAACAGGTGTGTTAGACTATTGTCCTTCAATCGGTTGGTTCACTTGAAGTGTAGGACTGGACTCTTACGAGGGTTGACCAGTCTCATTAATGGTCACACATTGCGCGGATGATTCCGATGACTTGGAAGATAGGGAGTGATCTGGGATGGGTCTGTAAGTGTTAATTTGTTAGCATTATTTCAATATACTCTAGGATCTTTTCTAAGAGAATAACATGTACAGTATATAAATGCATATCAATCATAGCAAGCATGTAAATCATCACAAGAAGCAAACATAAGAGACAATAGACACATAGAGTTTCCATGGGGAAAACCCTAAGGTGTAAAACCCCACAACTTCCTCTGAGATAGATAGAGCAATAGTACAACCAAAGTACACAGAGATAGACTCCTCCTAGTAGCTGATCCTCCTCCTCACATGTGTGCCACTTTCCAAGTGATGGAAGAGTGAGTTGTGAAGCAATCCAAATAGAGATCGGGAGATCTCTATTTATACTTGTCTTGACTGCCCAATAAACTTATGGGGCCGACTTGTCTAGCTTAGTACAATAACCCACTTTTAACTTAATCAGGGCCAACCCCACACATGGTGGTCTAATAACCCATCGGCAAGTTACGACACTTGTCACACTTGTCAATACAAATGACGACACTTCTGTATAGAGGAATAATAACATCTCTATAGGAGTACAATATACATAGATGAAATACATGGGTGAAATACATTCCGAAGTTACATATACATCAACACTCCCTCTTAACTAGGAAGGTATTTCTTGACACAGATCTGCTAGCACAAGTCTTCTTCTCTGGATCTTCATCAGCGAATCATCATCATCATCACTGTTGCCGCTATCTCAATCAATCTCTGAATCTACTTGTCATAGGAAGTTCTATAGCGCCAGTCCTTTTTCATACTGGATGTAGGCCCACCATCTGCAGGTCTTCATCATCACTGGCCATACTGTGGAATCCTCAGGACTTATTACGTGCATCACAAAACCTCGCAAGAGCATCCCAGGACTAATTACGGGCACACAGCCCAACCTATCAGATCTTCCAGGGAGCTATTACATGTGACTATCACAAAACTTTAAAAGAGTCTCTTGACTAGCAAGAACCCTGAAGAGCATCTAAGGCCTTTTTCATCCTGTCTAGATCTCCAAGACTTATTACATGTGACCCCCCACCACAAAACCTTAAAATAGTGTCTTGTCAAGCAAGAACCCTAAAGAGCATCTGAGGCCTTTTTCATCCTGTCCAGATCTCCAGGACTTATTACATGTGGTCATGGAAATGCATCGAAAGAGCATATGAGGCCTTTTTCATCCTGTCCAGATCTCTGAGGTCTACTTACATGCCATAGGACAAAACCTCGAAAGAGCGTTTGCCAGATCTCCCATGGAGCTATTATATGCCAGCGGCAAAACCTAGCAAGAGAATCTACAAAACTCCTAGGGAGCTATAATATGTCCTCCCAAAGAAAAACCTCGAAAGAGAATTTTCCAGATCTCCCAAGGAGCTATTATATGCCAGCGAAAAAACCTAGCAAAAGAATCTACAAACCTCCCAGGGCGCTATTATATGCTTATCTACACAACCTGTCCACAGCCACAGAGTATCAACTTGATACTCACCATACATCATCCTGATGTACACATGATCATCCTGATCATCATCACTGCATCGTCCTGACGCATGTCATCTGGAGCAACATCTTGAAGCTCATCATCCATGATCATCCTGATCATACAATGCATCCACCTGATGCATACACAGTATCTTCCTGATACATATCATCATACATGATCTACCTGGTCATACAATGTATCCACCTGATACATATACAAATACATGATCCACCTGATCATACCTGATACATATCAATCATACATGATCTACTTGATCATACAATGTATCCACCTAATACATATACAAATACATACACATGTTCCAACTGATCATATCTAGCTTCCAACATGATGCATACATACATAAATGATCCAACTGATCATATCCATCATCTAACATGATGCATACATAAATGATCCAACTGATCATATCCAGCATCCAACATGATGCATACATACATAAATGATCCAACTGATCATATCCAGCATCCATCATGATGCATACATAAATGATCCAACTGATCATATCCAGCATCCAACATGATGCATACATACATAAATGATCCAACTGATCATATCCAGTGTCCAACATGATGCATATACATATACATAGCAATAACTAGAGCATCATCCTGATGCTCATCATCCAGCGCTTACATCCACAGCCATGTGAAGGATCCTCCTTCCAACATGCTTGGAATGGTTTCAACAAATGTCTCCATCACGTCTTCCTCGAAGTGTCATCGATCTGAAGAACACCAAGCCTCTCTCTGAAGCACTCAAACTTCACTCTGGCTAGTGGCTTCATCAACACATCTGCAATCTTCTCATCCGTTGCAACATATAGAAGCTTCACTGCTCCTCTCTACACCATATCCCTGATATAGAGATATTTGATCTCTATGTGTTTCGACCTGTCATGGAACATCGGGTTCTTAGACAGCTTCACACAACTCTGGTTGTCACAAAAGATACTAGTAGCCTCTAGCGGGAGATCAAATAACTCAGATAGTAGCTTCCTAAGCCATACTGCCTCACAACTAGCCGAACAAGCTACAACATACTTGTTGATATATATGTAACTTTGGAATGTATTTCACATATATGTATATGGTATCCCTATAGAGATGTTATTATTCCTCTATACGGAAGTGTCGTCATTTATATTGTAAGTGTCGTAACTTATACTTGATGGGTTATTAGACCACCTTGTTGGGGTCGGCCCTATAAAAGTCATGTGGGTCAAATGGTTATTAGACCACCCTATTGGGCGTCGGCCCAGTCAGCTTTATGTTATGTGGTTAAGTTAAGGCCAACCTAGTAAAGGTTATTAGGCAAGTCAAGTCAAGTATAAATAGAGCGCCGGATGCACTCTATTTGATCATTCTATTCTCAGACACACTCTTTGGAGAGTGGCGCACTTATGGAGGAGGAGAATCTGCTACTAGGAGATGTCTATCTCTTATGCTTGGGTTGTATCATTGCTCAATCTATCTCTGAGGAAGTTATTGGGGTTTTTCACCTTTATGGTTTTCCCCAAGTAAACTCTGTGTCTCTTGTGTGCTTACATTATTGTGTCCATGATTGATATGCTGTAGATATGCTGTACATGTTGTTCTGTCAGTTAATATCCTAGATCATATTGAAGTAAATTTTGAAAAACTAACATGGTATCAGAGCTAGCCTAAAAGAAGGCATGGTATGGCATGTATGACACTTGTTGCACTTGCGATGCTAGGGCTTGATATAAAAAAAACCAGTCATTGTAGAACTTTTGCTATAAATCCATTTCGGCAAGGTTTTAGGATCTAAAACTCTTAAAGGTCAAAGATAAGATCCCCATGTACCTTGTGTCCAAAGGACAACTTCTAATTCATTGTACTGTGTGTTTTATGATTTTTACAATCTAGGGTTTCTACCTCTTCCAGATCGGAGTCATAAACATGTGACCTAGGAAAAAAGGTCATAACTTGGGATAGGAAGCTCCAAATGAAATATCATAAAATGTGACAAGTAGTGCATGAACTTTACTTTCTCAGGTAGCATTTTCAGAGGCTGAAACTGAACCAGTGACACCGGGCACGTTGTACAAGTTTGCTCTCCTGTTTTATCCCATAAAAAGGTCACATTGCGACACTTGGCATAACTCTCTCTCAGAGAATACGTTTGAGATAAGACCTATGGGGTTGGAAAGACGATCGGTCAGGAGACCACAGGAACAATTTTCAGATCCTGTGGATCAGAACATTCGGAGTTACACCAAAAACAATCAGGTGCATATTTCCGTCAAAACATAATTATTTTTTAGCATGTTCATTCATGGCACCGGGAATTAGGGTTTCAGAGAAAGTTGGTATTTTTGTAATCGGTGACCACGGCTGAATGATACTCATCAAGATAGAAATTTAGAGACCAAGATTAAATTTTTTGGTTGGGTAGAAGACTAGGCTTGATCAAACCCTAGTTCGGGACTTTGATCGGAAAAGTGGAAAATTAGGGCTTCTGCAAAAGTTGGAATTTTTTAAGTTTGTGACCACGACTAGAAGCTCCTAAGAAAAATTGAAGTTTAGAGATTTGGATCAAACCTTTTGGTTGGGAAGAAGGGTTGGATTTATAAAACCCTAGTTCAGGATCCTGTCTAGAAGATCCGAAAGTTTCAAAGGCAATTTTGAGGGTGAAACTTTGCAGTTTTCAAATTCTGAGTATACCGGCTTGATAAGCTCATCAAGGCGCATCTTTATATCCTTTAAGAAGTTTGAAATTCAAAGTTTGAACTTTTAGGGCTTCTCTGACAAACCCTAATCTAGCTCCAGATCCAGTTCCTGCAAATCAAGTGGATTGGGTTAATCCTAGAAGAGAATGGATTGGTCACCTGCATAAGTGAAGAAGTTCCTGTTTGAGAGGGAGATGAGGCTAAGGCCTTACATAAGAAGACTACAAGCAATCTCGACAGGTATGACTTATCTAGGTATGTTTCGAGATTTGTTCATGATTAATTTTATCGTATTTTTGTCTTCATATTATTACGGTTAGTACAATCCTGATTAAATTTACACTTGTCGTATCACCTTAATAAAATTATGAATGCATGATAGAAGAGATTCATTGATTAGGGTGTTGACATTTATGATTGTACTAATGCATTATGGTGTTGTATGAGGTTTATGTTGTCCACTAACATGAAAGATACACCAAGAAAGACAAATCATGTTCTACTTCAAGAACATATGATCATGGTGACATGAAGACAAAGATTCATCCATTGTCATGGATCACTTAGAAGATCTATTTACGACGTATGTATAACTTGGTTCTATAATGGTTAACTTATGAAATATGCAGGTTACTAGCACAAGTCATTGAAGAGAACAAGAAGACATCATGTGGGTATGTTAGACATAACTAGCTAACATACTAATCCATGTATGTTTTTCCTATATCAAGATAGAATCCTACCTTGTGATAGGATCTCTTATATAAATATACATGGCATGATTGATAATGATTATTCATAGGTTTGAGTAATCAAGGGTGTATGCATATTATGTTTCTTACTTCAATTTATGATATGACTAACCATAAGAGTCCTTGAATACTAACGTTTATTATCTGTGTTTAAAATGATCATTACTATATATGTTCAATAATATTGTGTTTCTGATAGTATTGAGATTATAATAATAAATGTATCATTATGTATGAGATCTCGAGGATATCACAATAATGGTACTTGTAATCATTCATAGTGATCGAGGATGGATATAAGTTTAAGGACAGGTAATCCATGAAGAAAAGATCAAGAGGGAGCACACTCCAGTAGTTTCTGCAAGGATGCAGATATTCAGAGGGAGTCGACCACTTCTCACAATCCACATCAGAATGGAGTTGCAAAGATTCAGAGGGAGTCCACCCAACAACCAAACAAAGATAAGTATTTGAAATTGTAATTTCTTGCATATTTGTTTGTTTAAATAATGTTGTTCAATGATGTATATCCTTATGTTCCTAGACTTAGGGTGTGTATTATGCATATTAGAATAATTGCATTAATGAACAGTATACTACTAATATGCATCTAATGGGTAAGTGGCCTATGGCACTATACAACATTCCATTGCTACTTATCTAGAATGAAACCTCTTTGCTGACATGTTGGGAGTTGTGCACACTCTTAACAATGTTCTAGTAGAGATTGGAAGGCATCTGGAAAGTCATGGGATATGGATAAATGTTGTATTGAAGCATTGGCTAAATTAATTGCGTGACTGTATGACATATTTCTTTATGAGTAAGAACTTGTTCTGAAAACTATGAGGTGTTTCTAATCATGCAATTTAACTTGTTTTGTAGGAAAGATCAGATACCATCACCTACAAAAGAAGGACTACAACATTTGTTCCAGCAACAAAATATCTATTGAAGATATTGAATATATTGAAGTTCCCAAGATCTGGGATGAAGTAATGGAAGAATGCCATGATCTGTCGATCATGAAGAATGATGGTTGGGATGCGAACCAGAAGGGATGTCTGCCGTGACTTCCAAGTGGATCTATAAGATCAAGCATGCTGCAGATGGTAGCATGGGTAAATACAAAACGAGGTTTGTAGCTCGTGGATTCTCCCAGAAAAAGAGATTGAGTATGAAGAGACTTCTACACCTATAGCCAGGCACACTTCCATTAGATCAGTACTTACTCTGGCTGCAGTGATGAAATGGAAGATACACCAGATGGATGTCAAGACAACTTTCTTTAATGGTGTAGTCGAAGAGGAAGTGTATGTGGAGCAGCCACTTAGTTTTGGGACACATGACAGGAAGTCATATGTGTGCAGATTGAGGAAATCCTTGTATGGCTTGAAGCAGGCTCCTAGAGCTTGGTATGGTAGGATAGACGGCTTTCTATCCAGTTTGGACTTTACCAAGAGTAAAGCCGATTCCAACCTTTAATACAAGGTTGAGGAAGGCAATCTAGTGATACTGCTTTTGTATGTGGATAACTTGTTTGTTACAGGTAAGGATAGATTGATTGTCGACATGCAGGGAAATCTTGCTACCAAGTTCGAGATGAAGAACTGGGAGATGATGCACTATTTTCTAGGCATGAAGGTGTGGCAGAGTACAGATGGAATCTTCTTTGGGTAAGGGAAGTATGCAGTGGAGATCCTGAAGAGGTTCGGGATGATGGACTGCAAGGCCATGGCCACACCTATGGCATCGAACCTGAAGCTTCTATGTGATGCTTCATCTGATCCGATTGATGTCACGATGTATCATTAGATGATTGGGTCCTTGATGTACCTGACGAACACAAGACCAGATATTTGCTCTGCTGTGAACACATTGAGCCAGTTCTTGACAGGATTTGAGGAGTGCTCACCTGGTTGCTGTAAAGCATATTCTGAGGTACCTGAAGGGTACAGTTGATTATGGGCTCAATTATGATGCAAATAAAAAGTTTAACCTACAGGGTTATGTTGATTTAGATTGGGCAAGCAGTGCTGTAGATAGGAAGAGCACATCTGGGTGTTGCTTCAGTATGGGATCAGGTGTGATCTCTTTGTTTAGTAGGAAGCAGTCCTGTGTAGCACTGTGTACAGTCGAAGCAGAGTATGTTGTAGCTTGTTCGGCTATTTGTGAGGCAGTATGGCTCTGGAAACTACTGTTTGAGTTATTTGATCTCCCGCTGGAGGCTATTGGTATCTTTTGTGACAACCAGAGTTGTGTGAAGCTATCTAAGAACCCGGTGTTCCACGATAGGTTGAAACACATAGAGATCAAATATCACTATATCAGGGATATGGTGCAAAGAGGAGCAGTGAAGCTCCTGTATGTTGCGACGGATGAGCAGGTTGCAGATGTGCTAATGAAGCCACTAGCCAAAGTGAAGTTCAAGTACTTCAGAGAGAGGCTTGGTGTTCTTCAGATCAATGACACTTCGAGGAAGAAGTTATGGAGACATTTGCTGAAGCCATTCCAAGCATGGTGGAAGGAGGATCCTTCACATGGCTAAGGATGTAAGCGCTGGATGATGAGCATCAGGACAATGCTCCAACTACTGCTTTGTATATGCATCAGTTGGATGCTTTGAACAGTGTGATCATGTATTTGTATATGCATCATGTTGGATGCTTGATATGATCAGTGTGATCATGTATTTGTATATGCATCATGTTGGATGCTTCATATGATCAGTTGGATCATGTATTTGTATATGCATCATGTTGGATGCTTGATATGATCAGGTGCATCATGTATTTATGTACCAGGTGGATGCACTGTATGATTAGGTAGATCATGTACTTATGTATGTGTCAGGTGGATGCATTGTATGATCATGTAGATCATGTACTTATGTATGTATCAAGTGGATGCATTGTATGATCATGTAGGTCATGTACTGATGTATTTATCAGGAGGATGCATTGTATGATTAGGTAGATCATGTATGATGATATGTATCAGGTAGATACTTTGTATGCATCATATGGTGATCAGGATGATCACAGATGACGAGCTTCAGGATGTTGCTCCAGATGATATGCATCAGGATGATGCTATGATGGTGATCAGGATGATCACAGATGAGGAGCTTCAGGATGTTGCTCCAGATGATATGCATCAGGATGATGCTATGACGGTGATTAGGATGATCACATATGACCAGCTTCAAGATGTTGCTTCAAATGATATGAATCAGGATGATCACATATGACGAGCTTCAGTATGTTTCTCCAGATGATACGCATCAGGTTGATGCTATGATGATGATCAAGTTGATCATGTGATGATGTACATCAGGATGATGTATGGTGAGTATCGGTTTGATACTCTGTGGCTGTGGACAGGTTGTGCAAGTAGCATAGAAAAGGTCCTTTAAAATCCAAACAGGTAGAGCGGTGTGCTCGTAACATCCTGGGATGCTCTATCGATATCCAGATAGGTAGAGCGATGTGCCCGTAACATCTTGGGATGCTCTGAATTGGTTTTGCTACAGTTTCTCATAGAAAAGATCCTTTAAAATACAGACAGGTAGAGCGGTGTGCTCGTAACATCCTGGGATGATCTATCGAGATCCAGATAGGTAGAGCGGTTTGCTCGTAACATCCTAGGATGCTCTGAGTAGGTTTTGCAAAAGTTCACATAGAAAAGATCCTTTAAAATATGGACAGGTAGGGTGGTGTGCTCATAACAGCCTGGGCTGCTCTATCGAGATCCAGACAGGTAGAGCAGTTTGCTCGTAACATCTTGGGATGCTGTGAGTAGGTTTTGTGAAGGTCAACATGTAAAATATCTTGGGAGATCTGATAGGTTGAGCAGTGTGCTCGTAATCAGTCCTGGGATGCTCTTTCGAGTTTTTGTTGAGGCACGTAATCAGTCCTGATTATTCCATAGTATGACTAGTGACGATGAAGACCTACAGGTGGTGGGTCTACATACAGTATGAAAAAGGACTGGCTCTGTAGAACTTCCTATGATGAGTAGATCAGAGATTGATTGAGATAGCAGCAGCAATGACAACGACGATGATTCGAGGACGATGATTCACTGATGATGATCCAGAAAAGAAGACTTGTGCTAGAAGACCTGTGTCAAGAAATACCTTCCTAGTTAAGAGGGAGTCTTGATATTGTATTTCACATATGTAACTTCGGAATGTATTTCACATATATGTATATTGTATTCCTATAGAGATGTTATTATTCCTCTATACGGAAGTGTCGTCATTTATATTGTAAGTGTCGTAACTTATACTTGATGGGTTATTAGACCACCTTGTTGGGGTCGGCCCTGTATAAGTAATGTGGGTCAAAGGGTTATTAGACCACCCTATTGGGGATCGGCCCAGTCAACTTTATGTTATTTGGTTAAGTTAAGGCCGACCTAGTAAAGGTTATTAGGCAAGTCAAGTCAAGTATAAATAGAGTGCGGGAGGCACTGTATTTGATCATTCTATTCTCACACACACTCTTTGGAGAGTGGCGCACTTGTGGAGGAGGAGAAGCTGCTGCTAGGAGATGTCTATCTCTTATGCTTGGGTTGTATGCTCTATCTATCTCTAAGGAAGTTATTGGGGTTTTTCACCTTTATGGTTTTCCCCAAGTAAACTCTGTTTCTTTGTGTGCTTGCATTATTGTGTCCATGATTGATATGTTGTAGATATGTTTTACATGTTGGTCTCTTAGTTAAAATACTAGATCAGATTGAAGTAAATTCTGAAAAACTAACAATACTCTGCTTCGGCTATACTCAGTGCTACGCAGGACTGCTTCCTGCTAAACCAAGAGATCACACCTGATCCCATACTGAAGCAGCACCCAGAAGTGCTCTTCCTATCTACAGCACTGTCTGCCCAATTTGAATCAACATAACCTTGCAGACTTAACTTTTGATTTGCATCATACTTGAGCCCATAATCAACTGTACCCTTCAGGTACCTCAGAATATGATTTACAGCAACCAGGTGAACACTCCTTGAATCTGTCAGAAACTGGCTCAATGTGTTCACCGCAAAGCAAATATCTGGTCTTGTGTTTGTCAGGTACATCAAGGACCTAATCATTTGATGATACATAGTGACATCAACCGTCTTAGATGAGGCATCACATAGAAGCTTCAGGTTCGATGACATAGGTGTGGCATTGGCCTTACAGTCCATCATCCCAACCTCTTCAAGATCTCTACTGCATACTTCCCTTGTCGAAGGAAGATTCCATTTGCACTCTACCACACCTCCATACCTAGAAAATAGTGCATCATCCCCAAGTCCTTCATCTTGAAATCGGAAGCAAGCTTCCTCTTTGTATCAGCAATCAATCTATCTTCACCTGTCACAAATAGGTCATCTACATACAAGAGTAGTATCACAGGACTTCCTTCCTCAACCTTGTAGTAAAGGTTGGAATCCTCTTTACTCTTGGTAAAGCCCAAATTAGATAGGAAACTGTCCATCCTACCATACCAACTTCTAGGGGCTTACTTCAAGCCATATAAGGCTTTCTTCCATCTGCACACATATGACTCCCTATCATGTGTTTCAAAACCGAGTGGTTGTTCCACATACACTTCCTCTTCAAATACACCATTCAAGAAACCAGTCTTGATATCCATCTGGTGTATCTTCCATTTCATCACTGTAGCCAGAGCAAGTACTGATCTGATGGAAGTGTACCTGGATACAGGAGCAAAAGTTTCTTCATAATCTATTCCCTCTTTCTGAGAGAAGCCACGAGCTACGAATCTTGCCTTGTATTTATCTATGCTTCCATCTGCAACATGCTTGATCTTCTAGATCCATTTGGAAGTCACAACAGACTTCCCTTCAGGTCTTGGGACTACATCCCAAACATCATTCTTCATTATTGATTGGTATTCTTCGATCATGGCATCCTTCCATTCTTTATTTCCTGTTGCTTCTTCATAACTGGAAGGTTCCTTTTTCATGATATCACAGAGTAAAGCAACATAGCTGGTATGTGATCTTGTCCTCTTCTTTTCTCTATGTTCTTCTTCTAGAATGCCATACCTTTCTGCATCTTGAATGAGCTCTCTAGCCCATGCATATTTTCTCTTGTGAGAGTTATTCTCATAGGGTGGATCTATAGGTTCTTGCGGATCTTCAATTTCACGATCAACATCTGGAATTGCTTCAATCATAGTAGTGTCTTGAAATCTAGTTTCCTTAGGTTCTTCATGATCTTCAACAGGTGTCTTCCTTGATTTGATGAATGCTGAGTTTTCGTCAAATGTCACATCCCTGCTGACATCAGTCTTCTTGAACCCTAGAAAGTATATTCTATAAGCCGTCGAGCTTTCACTGTAACCCACAAAGATACCCTTCTTTCCTGAAGGATCTAGCTTGGTCCTCTTTTCCTTTAGGACATGAGTGTATACTGGACAACCAAATATTCTGAGATGGCTGACTTCAGGTTTCTTACCTGAGAAGACCTCTTCTGGTGCCTTGTTGTCCAATATCTCGTGGGGTGTTCTGTTATGAACATATACAACTGTCCTAGTTGCTTCTTCCCATATATGCATAGGTAGATCCTAGTCATGAAACATTTCCCTTGCTGCTTCCACGATTGTTTGATTCTTTCTTTTTGCAACTCCATTCTGTTGTGGATTGCAAGGAGTAGTCAACTCCCTCTTAATCCTTGAATCACTGCATAGCTTCTTGAAGTCACCTGAAGTGAATTCTCCACCATTGTCGGATCTGAATGTTTTGGTCTTCTTATCATTTTGGTTCTCCATCAAGGTTTTGAATTCCTTGAACTTGTCAAACACTTCATCTTTGTTCTTCAAGAAGTAAACCCAAGTCTTCCTGGAGAAGTCATCAATGAAAGAGACATAGTAAACATACGCAGTCAAATAACTGGATGACATCGGACCACATACATCGGAGTGGATAATTTCCAAGATACTTTTTGCCTTGCTTTCACTGCTTGGAAATGCCTTCTTTATGTTCTTTCCTTTTGCACATCCTTTGCAAACACCTTCATGCTTGGTCTTGATTTCAAGAAGACCTTCTATAGCTTTACTTGCAATTGGTAATGCTCTGTAGTGCATATGTGCAAGTCTTCTATGCCAAAGTTCACTTGGCTCCACGGAATCATGCACCATGGCATGTTCAGTTTGTCCCTTCAATTTATACAATCCTCCCTCTTGCTCTCCAATCACCACTACATCATCTATGGTCTTTCCCTTTGGCCACATTAGAACTTGGCCATCCACAAATGCAACCCTCATACCTTTTGCATCCAATGCAGATATGGAGAGTAGGTTTTTCTTGAGCCCAGGTACATAAAGAACTTCTTTCATCTTTAAAGACTTTCCAGAATATAGGTTGTAGGAGGCTTCACCACTTCCTTTGATGGGGTATTGATAGTCATCACCAAGTTTCACTTTATGGGGTGATTCATGTTTAGAGAGATTTACAAAAGATTCTTTAAACCTAGTCATGTGTTTGGAAGCACCACTATCAATAAGCCAATCATTACATCCATGAGAAATAGTACCTGTGAGAGCAGAGATTAGAACATACTCTTCTTCTCTTGATGAGTCATCATCATCACTTTCTACTCTAGCCTTCTTCTTTGGAGGTTCATCATCCTCAGCAGCATGAGCATGATATCTATTCTTGTTATTCTTCTTCTTCTTCTTGAAGTTGTTGTTTTTCTTCTTGGGACAATCTGCAGCAAAGTGTCCATTCTCATTACATGTGAAGCACCTGAGATCTTTGTTCTCTCTAGGGTGATGTTGTGTGAATATTTCTTGTTATAAGATGGATCTCTCTTAGGCTTTCTCCTTTTAGTGTGAGTTGCGAGACCTTGGTCTTCACTTCCAATCTTTTCTTCTCATGCTACAAGCCTTGATTCTTCTTGAGAGCATTCCTCCCACAGTCTACTGAAAGAGATCCATTTCTTTCTTACACAGATTCCTTGAATAAAAGAGTCCCATGACCTAGGTAGGCCATTTAGAGTGGTCATAACAACTTCACCATTGTCCACTACTTCATCCACAACTTCAAGTTGTTCCTTTATCTGAGAGACCTTGGCAAAGTAAGATTGAATGGTCTCTCCATTTAACACCTTGACCCTTTTCAATTGATTCCGCATAGTCATCTTCCGATTTATGTTCTTCCCTTCAAATAACTTGGTCAGGGAATCAAACATCTCCTTGGGTGTCTTCAGAGATGACACATGTGGTATGAGATGGTCTTTGATAGAATGAGCAATGATTCTCTTTGCCTTGACCAAGTTCTTCTTATGCAATGCTTTAGCTTCTTCATCCTTCGGGACGGGGACTTCAGAACTAATATATGTATCCAATTCATTTTCTTCTAGGATTAACCCAATCCTATAGTTCCAAGCTCGGAATTTATCAGCCCCTTCAAGCTTATCCTCAAGCTTGGTGTGCTGAGACATCTTTTAAAGAGTACTTCAAATGGAAATAGAAAAGATTTAGATCTTACCACTTGATTTGCTAAAAACTGTATCTCGTCTTGGATTAGGGTTTGTAAGAGAAACCCTAAAAATTCAAAATTTGAATTTCAACTTTCTGAAAGGATAGAAAGATGCGCCTTGATGAGCTGATCATCCTGGTGTATTCAGAATTTGAGATCTGAAAAGCTTCACCCTTCAGAACTGCCTTTTAGTCTTCCCGGGTTCACTAGGGAGGACCTTGAATTAGGGTTTGAGTTTCCCGGAGATTTACCCAACCAAAAATCTCGATCCAAATCTCTAAAATTCATTGTTTCCAAGGAGCTTCCAGCTGTGTCTTCAGATTTTAGAAATTCCTATTTTTTAGGAAACCCTAATATTGAAGGCCAAAACTAAAAGTGCTCAGAATTAAATTCTGATTGGATAGATAGATTCACCTTGTTGAGGAGAGTCAATCTATCATATTACTTTTCCAAAATCTATGGAGAGAAACCCAATAAACAAGAAACCCTGGTTTCCGCCATTGCACGATGTCTTCTTCTCAAGTTAGCTCTAATACCATGTTAATTTTTTAGCATTATTTCAATATACTCTAGGATCTTTGCTAAGAGAATAACATGTACAGTATATCAATGCATATCAATCATAGCAAGTATGTCAATCATCACATGAAGCAAACATAAGAGACAATAGACACATAGAGTTTCTGTGGGGAAATCCCTAAGGTGAAAAACCCCATAACTTCCTCAGATATAGATAGATAAATAGTACAACCAAAGTACACAGAGATAGACTCCTCCTAGCAGTTGATCCTCCTCCTCACATGTGCGCCACTTTCCGAGTGATGGAAGAGTGAGTTGCGAAGTGATCCAAATAGAGATCGGGAGATCTCTATTTATACTTGTCCTGACTGCCCAATAAACTTATGGGACCGACTTGTCTAGCTTAGTACAATAACCCAATGTTAACTTAATCAGGACCGACCCCACACATGGTGGTCTAATAACCCATCGACAAGTTACGACACTTGCAACACTTGTCAATACAAATGACGACACTTCCGTATAGAGGAATAATAACATCTCTATAGGAGTACAATATACATAGATGAAATACATGGGTGAAATACATTCCGAAGTTACATATACATCAACAGTAAGGTGGTAAAGATGGGTCTTCAACCCTTCGTTGGAGACTTGATTGCTGGAACTCCTCATCCATAGAATGAAAGTGAGCTAATTGGTCACGATAGTACACTAATGGGTCATCCGGAGTAGTCCCACTGGGTGGGGGTGGAATGGCATAGTGAGCTACTGGGTGACCGGCAGAAGATTTTTCGTAAGTTCTTGAAGGACCAACAGCTGTTGGGGGGTCATCCTGGGGTTGATTTATCCATTCCAATGATCCAGGTTCTCCTGGCATAACTGCTGAGAGGGTATCGTATTTTGAAGTTGAAATGTCCACCTCTTGACCTTGTGGGGGTTGGAGGTGGATGAATCTAGTGGAGTTGGAGGAAACAACAGTCCTCCAACATTCAGGGTAGGGTTTTCAACTTCAGTAACTACGAACGTGTTACATTGATCCATTCTTACCCCCAAAATAACCTGCGGGTTAAGGGTATATTCGGGTGATAAGTTTAAGATCCTATGGGACCTTCTCTAGGGAAAATACTCCAGAGAATCAAGAAAGTCAGCCAGGGTGGCCGAAACAGCGTTTCTCCTAAGGGTATGCTACAAAAGAAAAGTAGTCCAGAAAAACCTACTCAAACTAAGGTAACAAGCAGACTTATGTGACAGAGTGGATTCAAAGTCTGGAACCTCACGGGATTATCAAGGCATTGCAAACCGCTATATAATGCAGGGTCCAACAATATGATGTGACAAGGAGGATTGGGACCATACCCTTGCCTGCATACCCAATTACCTGGACAGTACGTGTGTGCTAATCTCCCCGACTGTTGTTCTCGATGTATTGCTTTGCCAAGATGGCCAAATGGTTAACTCAGTTGGTTTCAAGAATCCTAGTGGTGTCTCCTGATATACGTGAGGTACGTGGGAGCTCAAATCCATAATGGTGTTGTCTAATGCACAACTGTTCGGCAAGAGACCTTCCGATATACTACCGAGTACGTGATACACCCTTCGATATACGCGAAGTATGTATTATGGTACTTGGTGGGTACATGAAGGAGCTCTATATACCGATAAGTATGTGGAAGACTACAATACCCCCGAGATACAGTGCTGGAAAATAACGACAGCTGCCATGCTTAACGACGCTAGAACACGTCTCTAATTTACACACAAGTTGCTAAATTTTTTTACCTAGTTCTACCATTAATTTTATCTGGACGGTTAGGTGAATGCATGAGGTGAGTACATAATCGGAAGCATAATGCAAGTCCTAGCTACATGCATGAAATATTCTTTTCTTTCAATGAATTCTAACTATGGGAAGGATAAATCTTTTCTTTCCAACAAAATTCACCAAAACAACACAATGCAACAATTCCCAATTCAAACAAGTTTGACTAGGAAAGCATTCTTTTCATTTTGTGCGAAACGCAAAAAATTACAACACTACTAATCCAAATCACAACATTTTTTTTTTCTTTTTCCTTATCAAAATGAAAATGATGCTAGGTAATGAAAAGAGAGGATTCTAAGATGGAGTATGCAAGCTTTTCAATTTCACTTTCAATGGCCTAAAAGAAGTAAGATTTAAAAATGCATCTATCTTTCCTTAGCGTGGAACTAATCTTGCAAAAAAAACTGAAGTATATTTTGGATTTTTTGAGAAAATGAGAAACTCATAATTCAAGAAAAACACAAGTGATCACACATTCATTCAATTTTTCCGAAAATGCATAAGCAAAACATTCCAATGCATGAACAATTTTTCGTCAATAATGCTTGAGAAATGATGGGAAAGAGGCACTTTTAACTTTTCAATGGATGCATCAAAAGATTAACTTGATAACAACTACGCTTTCAAACATAAATGATTGAAAAGAAAACACTACTTGCAACACTCAGTGCACTCAGAAAAATCAAGAGAAGACAAGCACTCAATCAAACTGAAAGACACACTTAACTCAAAGTCAGACAATAGCAAGCAAAGCTCAAAAAATGATGTAAATGAGGTTTGGGAGATGATCTAATGCGGTAACCAGATCAGTCAAGGAGAGGAGGGAATGCAAGCGTGAGCAGATGAAGGTGGAGGAGACAAGAGTATCCGCCACTACCGGTTCTCAGACTTGTCCAAGATGGAACCGAGAATCAATCCAAACGAAACCAAATGCTCAACATACAAATTAAAGATGGGATCTATGGCTAGATCTTGTAGCACAGAGGGAGTTCATACAACAAACCAAAGCTCAGAATAAGAAATGGAGATGGGATGCCTGCATGCCTAATTTGACAGATCGGCGCACTCTGTGCTTGTACACAGTGCGACATAGTAGTTCACCAATGCGGGGAGTGCGACGGTGTCGTAGTATGACAATGAAAGGCCTGCGACGAGTGGCTAACAAACAAAGAACAGAGACCAGAAAAGACACAGTGTCGCTCTATTTTCACTAACCAAGCGCGACAGGCAATATCTAAGTTCAAAAATAAATCAAATCTTTAAGCAATGAACTGTGAGATGGTTCGAAAATGAGTAGTATAAACTCAGAGGAAGCATATCAGAGTCTTCAAGATGAAGATCTGATAGTGAAATCAACTCAAGAAGCAACTGACAAATAGAAGGATTGTGTTAAGAAATCAACTGAAAATGACTCTCAGGCAACTACAAAACAAGACGCAGTTATTCCCCAGTATGGTCGCCAGATTTGTTTCACGGATAATCTACCAAGAGCAGACTCAAGGCATGATCTCCCTATCTTAACGTAAGTCTAGAACAAATAGGACAAAACATAAAATAATTTCCTAGATCATATAGATGTACAAATGTAGGAGTAGATCGTTTAACTCATATTCGTAGATCCCTTTCTCCTCCATTGATCCAATGCTCCAACGCTGCCATATTGCAAGTAGCTAAACCCTGTTTAACATGTGACAGACCACGAGAAGTGAAAGCATATATTTCATATGATAGATCTAATCTAATAGTTAAGGAGGAAAGCTCTAAACATCATCAAGAGACAATACTTATGGAAAGCAATTATATTAACTGTATTTAAGAATGGAGAAGTACAATAGAAAAGAGGATTACAACCGTCGCCTTAACGTTGCAAGCTCCTTCCGACAAGCCATGCCAAAGCTCCTAGAGAGAAGTGAATGTTCACCAAGCTAGAGTGTAAGGTCTATTGGGCTTGATTTCACCAGCATGAGAGTACCATAGACTTCCTCCCTTTAGAATGGGAGTGAGCTTCATTTAAATAGGACTAAGTGGATAGGATATGGATAGGATAGGATGAGATATGATAGGAGAGACTTAAAGGATCTTTCCAAGGTGTTAGGAATCAAGTCCCAACTCTTCCAAGAGGTCAGGGATAGGGTCCCAAGTCAACAAGCTTCGGGAAGGAGCTCGAAGAAGCTATTTTTTCCATCTAACTGACTTCGTCGCACCCTGTAATGGAGCAAGGTGCGATGTCACATGTTGCATGAGTGCAACCTGCGACAACCTTTCAAAACCTAGTACAAAATGGGTACAAATCCTTCCAGGTCAATCACTCAATCAAGGTAACTCCAAGGGTGTATACACTGAATCTCATGATGGGAAGATTTTAGGTGTAACAATTACCATTTGTGTGTGTGCAAATATGTTTTAATTCCGCTGCATAAATTAATTATGCATTTTATTTTCATTGTAAATTTTGTTGTATGGCTATGGGGAGAGTTACACACCCCCATAGCTCAGCCATGTTCCCTCTGCAGGTCTGGATGACGGGAGGGGACATGACACAAATTGCAGAATCTAGAAAGCATTTGATCAATAAAAAACAAAGATTTTCGGTTATGCATTCCGCAATGTGAATTGCGGAATCCAGAAAGCGTTTGATCAATCAAAAGCAAATATTTTTGGTTCTGCATTACACAATGCGGATTGTGGAAAGCGTAAACCAAACTTAAAAATAAATAAGTGTCTTCATCTTTTCCGAACCCACAAATATATTGCGGATTGCTGATACCTAAATTTCTTAAAACGTTCCATCAATTCCGCTATCCCGCAACCCGCAATGCGAATTGCAGTAAGATTGAATTTACGAGCAAAATATTTCATTGGCCCTTCCGGCATCTCCCAGTAAACAGGTTGAAGTCTCACCCAAAGCGAATATGGGGGGTTAGAGAATCAAGATTCTGTAACCATGGAGATCTGGATATTGGCTAAGTTAGAACATATAATTTTTTTTTATCCTGAATTACGACGTCTGGCAAGAAGGATCGACCACCCCTTCGTTTAGTAGAGAATTGTGAATTCACTAGTATCCATAATGGTGAACAGAAGAAGGATCGACCAACCCTTCTTTCTGTATAGAACTATTATGAAAAGAATCTTGGGCACAAGAAGTGTCAGACTACCCTTCATTTATGAGGGAATTGTAAAAATATTCAACCTCCGAAGGCTAGGATATCAATTCATGTATATGAAGAATGGTGAACACTGAAATAATACTGAGCATAATAAGGGTCAGTAGTCCCTTCATTCACAAGATAAATGGATACACAACAAAAGCCCTTTCACTGGCCCCTTCAGCATCACCTTGTAAACAGGTTGAAGTCTCACCCGAAGCGAAAATGGGGGGTTGCAGAATCAAGCATCTGTAACCATGGCGATGCACAGATGTGGTTAAAATATTTATTTAACGTTCTATTTAACATCTACTAATGGTATAGAATAACATATGAATTTGCAGTTCGAAGCTATCGCAGTATACAGAACTACGCTGAATCTATACTATATTCACCAGTTAGCTACGAATTCATCAAACTATGTGTTTCTTCTTCACAATCAGGCACTTGTATTCCGATTACTCAATGTGTGATTACCATTCACATACATATGAAAGTAAACTCATACACATAAACACATTGATTTACGAGGTTCATCCCATGCGGTAGCAACGTCCATAGGAACTGTTCTTTTATTATCTCGGAATGGTAATAGTACAAGTCTACGCAATCAACTCCAGACTCTTCTCTACAATCAAAGAAGAGTCGTCCACCCCTTCTTGCAGTCTAGAAATATTACGTAAATAATAATGCGAAAAAGAAGGGTTGGCCGCAGCTTCAGTTTCGAGAGAAATGTAAAAATATTTAATCTACGGAGGCTGGGCCAGCGATTTGTGACTTCTGACTATTGAGGTAACTAGTAGGATTAGGACAATGTCTAACTTATAACATAGAAACAATATGTATCCCAACTTCTGAATTTCAACTTCTGACAAGAAGGATCGACCACCCCTTCTATGATGATCGCTCCCTCTATGATTGATCCTATCTCAAATGACTCTATACAATGTGCATTCGATCTCTCATGGATAATGCTAGCAGATTTGTTCTTAATCAATGAATTGATTTTGAAAATTAGGGGTCCTTCCTTAACCATCGATCATTAACATGAACATTTGCAAGTATACATATAATATTAAAACACTAATTTATAATTATAAACATTGTATGCATTCTTATATTAACCACTTATGGTCGATAGAGACCTACGTTTCATTCTACTGGTTGATCTTATGGTTTGTCTTTATCGACTAGATCTAATGAAAAGTGGTCCCGATCCAGATTCGGTTTCCTGTGCAAACCAAGGGTGGATTTTTCCCTCGTTTTATGTTTCTAATCATTCTGGAATTAATACCGCGTCATCTTTGAAGAGAGGAATTTTGTCGGTATGGAAGAAAAGAATCCTGGCTGCAAAAAATTCATCTATATTGCATCACATAAAATTTGTAAATAAGTTGATAAATGTAGGCCATGAAAAGATTCTTATCTACCTTAGAAGAGCATTTCTCTAAAATATTGTAAAATATGTGGAGAAATCTTCCTTCAAACAACTCAAATCAAGTCCTTCTAAAGCGATGAAGCGGAAAGCGACTAAGAGCTTCGAAAGTTCAAAAAAAGTTCAACAAGAGCAAATCAAATACTTTTTGTTCAATGAGAAAGTTTTTTCTATTGACGTAACAAGTTGTGTTGTTGCGCCTCCGTAGTTACAACATCGAAAAGTTGATGAGGACGTCGTGAAAAAGATGGTTGTATATCTTCTCCATACATTTATAACAACATTGAGAGATGTTATTATATTTCCTTTCGATAAGGATACCACATTGGGATTTCTTCCTGGAAATGAAGGAGAAATTAATTTGCCATCAGTAAATTTTTATATATTGGATGGGAAGCATACTATTTTTGTGCATAAAATAATCATTGTAGATGATCAATATAAACAGGTCCATTCAAGGTATCGACATCGAACAACTCGTATTCTACATAAAGATGTTCCTCACCACATTATCACCAAATTATGCAAACAAAAAAAATTATCAAACAAGTAATTTGCAGACACTCCATTCATTTCTCAAGTTGCAAAAGCAAGGGAGAAATGGATATTTTGCGGTACGCCATCCCGCCCGGGAAAGGGAAACGTTTCCAGTGATGCTTGGAAGGTACATAATTTTTCTTCTTATCAGTCAAAGTCTTTAGATTGCTGCATGTGTTATGAAATTAGAAAATTAAATATTATCTTCAATTTTATATGTTTATAGTCTTTCCAAGCTGAATGTATGGATATCTTTGTTGTACAAACAAAGGACAACCTTAAAGACAAGCTAACTCTTGTTTTGACATCGGATCGACTGTGGATAAAATGGATGTCTGTATTCAATATTTACAAAAGTGGATCCTTGGCATGCTCACCCAAGAGCATCACTCAGGAGGATTTTGTTCAAAATAAAATAAAGAATCATGGCTCTAATTTTTTTTTACCATTGCGTGATCTTCATGCAGATGAATTGACCGATGTGGCCAACAATATAATCAACAGATCGGTTTGGATGAGCACATCATTCAGCAAAAACGTTTGCGTAGAGAATTTATATCAATATTGCAAATGAATCAAGGATGAGAGGTCAACCAGGCATTCGTGTTCAGATATCCACATCATCTTTTTCAGGGTCTTGCATGCAATTAGGGTTTGCATGCACTTTGCATGCATCCCAGTCACTAGGTTGATGCCTCCAGCACCTTAGCCACCTTATTCTAGCACTCGGGAGCCACTTACTTCAGATTTGTATCCCTCCTAGTCAGGAAGGCGCCCACTTCTCACCTACTGCTAGAGAAGGGCGCACTTCTTTACCTACCACTGCAGTTCCACTTTAGTTACACTTAGTTAGCTCCGATTCTCCCTGATTTGAGGCTAGTTTCACTCCCGACTGACTGTTTCACTCCGTTGGACCTCCAGATTGACTAGATGACTTGTTTTGACTTCAGTTAGCCTCCCATGCACCCTCCACTGAGCCCACTTCCCTATATCAGTGCTACACACTTCAGTTACACATGTTACACTCAGTTAGACTCAGATTGACACCTGGATGACTGGTTCTTGTGCATTGATGACCACCACTGATTGATGATGAGGACTCCTAGTTGGATTCAAGCTACTCCATTCAATGATTCGAATGACCTCCTTAGGAAATTCGAATTGCTCAGTCATTGTGACTGTATTCTATTGTAATCATTCACCCTTACTGGGATATTGAGCACTGCTGCATGTTTTGCACAATTTTACACCATATTTTCTATATTCATCTGTTGTGATTGATTTACTTGTTCATTAGATCCGCTGTGACTAATTTTACATGGTATCAGAGCCATTGCAGGGACAAGATCTCTTTTCTATAGGTGTTTCTACAAGAAGATTTGAGTGAATTACTCAAAAATTGCAAAAAGTTTTGGCATGAAAGATCTCAAGGGCATTCGCTCCTATGCATGAAAAGATTGAAAATACATCCAATACCACTCCAGAATCTTGAGTTTCCACATAATTCCTGGATCTTATACATTGGACCCATTCAACATTGTTTGATCTCCAATCCCAGGTGTGATGCAACTCTAAAAGGGTGGATTGTTCGACCTCATTGTTCTTGGTTTATTGTGATTTGCAGGTTATTGTCTCCATCATTTGCATTCGCTACTCTGCCCTTGCAAGCTCCTCTACATCAGTGTGCACTCGCTCCTAGCAATGGAATACTCTTCTTCAAAGCATATCCTCACCCCATTCAATTATTTTGATTGGAAAGATGATATGGAGATCATATTACATTCAAAAGGTTACTACCGAGTCACTCTTCGTCTTGAATTGGAGCCAAACAACTTGTCAGATAGAACCAAACACTACAACAAGCTTGATGAAGCTTATGGTCTTCTTTGTCTCTCCATCTCCAAAGATCTTCACTTCCATCTCAGTGGATTGAAGACTCCAAAAGCTATATGGGAGCAACTTGAAACACTATTTGGCAAGCAGGACGAGTTTAGGGCTTTTCAATTAGAGAATGAATTGATTGCCCTTAGTCCTGAGAATTTTGAGACCATTAATGAATTCTTCACAAAGTTCAAGAACTTGAACTTGCAGTTCAAGAACAGTGGAGTTATCAAAGAGGATAAACAATTGATCCTCTCCATTCTCAACAAGCTTGGTAAAGATTATTCGGTATTTGTCTCTACTTTCAATTCCGATCGGCTAACTACCCCGAATTGGAAGATGCCTACCTTGAATGCCTTCATTGAGTCCATCACAAAAGAGCATGACAAGTTGATTCAAATGGGGTCCATAAGCTCCAAAGATTCAGCCCTATATGTTCAAGGACCCAAGATCTCGAATGGTAAAGGAAAGCAAAAGAAGGAGAAGCCCAAATTCGAACCTCACAAGCAAAGAGAGAAAGGCAAACAGACGGATGCACCATCCAGTTCAAAGTTCAAGCAAAAGGGCAAAGAAGGTAACCAAAAATCTAAATGTACTTATTGAAACCGTGGCTTTCATCCCGAAAGTTCATGTATGAAGAAGACTATAGATCAAATGGCCCTCCTTTTGGAAAAGAACAACATAACTCTTCCTGACGGTGCAAGGAAGAAGGATAGGAATGATGATCATGAAAGAGGACAAGCACTCATGGAAACTGTCTCGAAGCCCACTACTCTCTTGATAGATTCAGGTGAATCGAATCATATGGCTTCAAATATTGATTCTTTTTCTTCATTCGATCCAAACAGTTCCATCCCCATCCATTTGGGAGATGACTCAAAAATTTCTTCAAAGGGCAAAGGTACGATTCATGTAGATCATGGAAGCTTTCAGAATGTTCTCTATGTGCCTTCCTTGGCTTCAAATCTTCTTTCTGTGTATCAAATGACACACACTGGTGAACTGAAGCAAGTTACATTCATCCCTAATATAGTTGAAATTTCTGATATCAAAAGTGGAAGACTTGTTATAGTCAGAAAGGCAAACCACACTGCAAAATGCTATGAGTTTTCACACTTTATTCCGCTTTCAAAGCCCACTGCTCTTTGCACACATGGTAATGAGGTTAGTGGGATTTGGCATGAAATATTTGGACATCTTAATTATAAGTATTTTCTGCTGCTATCAAACAATTCCATGGTATATGGTCTTCCACAACTCCGTTCCTCGAAGGGAATATGCACTGGTTGCATCATTGGGAAGCACCCCGAGCACAGATTCGACCGCGGCAAAGCTAGCAGAGCTTCTACAGTTTTGGGGTTGATACATTCTGATATAAGTGGTCCGCTGCCCCATACGTCATTAAATGGTTCAAGGTATTTTTTGACATTTATTGATGATTTTTCCCGCTTTACATGGGTATTCTTTCTCAAAAACAAGTCAGAAGTTCTTGGAAAATTCAAGGATTTTAAGGCTTCTGTTGAGACCGCCACCGAGAGAAAGATTAAAGCTCTTAGATCTAATAATGGTGGAGAATATATCAAGGCCGAGTTGCTGCAACTTTGTTCCCAAAGAGGAATTCAGATCCAACATACAGTTCCCTACACACCCAAGCAGAATGGTGTAGCGGAAAGGAAAAATCGGTCACTGAAAGAGATGGCTACATGCATGATTGAATCAAAAGGTTTGGCTGCAAATCTTTGGGCTGAAGCAATCAATGTTGTTGCATACATACATAACCGTGTTCCACATTCATCCATGAAAGGTATGACTCCTTTTGAAGCATTCTTTGGTCACAAACCGGATGTGTCAAATTTGAGAGTTTTTGGCTCTACTGCATGGGCTAGAATTCCTTCCAAGAAGAGATGAGCTTTGGATCCACAAAGTATTGAGTGCATACTGATAGGATATGGGGAAGAATCAAAAGCATATAAACTCATGGATATTAGATCTAAAAAGATATTCATAGAGCTCAGTGTGCAATTTGAAGAACTGCTTCAAGAATTGCAACTAGTCGAGGAAGAGACTGCCGATTCACCGCCTTCACCAGAAGAAGATCCGTGCGGCGATAGTGAAGGTATGAGTTCTGATATTTCTGATATTTTAGCATCACACGATGATCATGACATATCAGGTTCGGAATCTGGCCATTATGATCCTCCTCAGTTACCAAAGTGTGCCCAAAACACTCTTCAATCTGCTGGTTCGAACCTTGGAAATCCTGCTGATCCGAGACGAACAAGACCAGACTTTCAAAGAGCAGGTATGGCTCTTTCTATTGCTGATCCATTACTTCCTGAGATTTGTTATTTGATGGCTGGTTCATATCCCACATCATATTATTCTTCCCACTGAGATCCGAGATGGCAAAGTGCCATGGATGAAGAGTACAGTTCTCTTCAAAAGAACAACACATGGGAGCTAGTTTCTCTTCCACCTGGAAGAAAATTAGTGAAGTGTAAATGGGTCTACTGCAAGAAAGTTTCTGCTGATGGTTCTATCAGCAAATACAAAGCAAGGTTGGTGGAAAAAGGTTTCTCCCAAGTCCAAGGAGTGGACTACACTGAGACCTTTGCACCGGTTGCAAAGATGGATTCCATCCGCCTTGTTTTGGCTATTTCCGCATCCAAGCACTGGGACGTGCACCACATGGATGTGAAGAGTGCATTTCTACATGGAGACCTTGCTGAAGAGGTATATATGCAGCAGCCAGAGGGCTACACATCATATCCATCATTAGTTTGCAGATTGAAGAAATCTTTGTATGGGTTAAAACAGGCCCCAAGAGCTTGGTACGCAAAGATGGACTCCTTCCTTCTTTCTCAAAATTTCCAAAGATGAAAATCTGATCTGAATGTGTATCTTCAGCGAGTTAAAGGTAATTTGTTGGTTATTGTACTTTATGTTGATTATCTTCTCATTACTGGTAGCACTCTTACTTCAATAAACAAGCTAAAAACTGCCTTAAATCTAGCTTTTGACATGAGCGATTTGGGCTTGCTAAGTCACCTTTTGGGCTTGGAGATAGCTCAAAATTTTGATGGGATCACTATATCTCAGCAAAAATATGCTTCTGACCTGTTATTGAAGTTTAATATGGCTGAATGTAAGGCAGCCCCATTCCCATTCCTCTCAGGAATCAGTCTTGAGGAGGGAGATTCTACACTACTTGCAAATTGCAGTATGTATCGACAGTTGATTGGTTCACTACTTTATTTGACACACTCAAGGCCTGATATTTCATATGCCATGAGTGTCATGTCAAGGTATATGTAGCAGCCACATGAGCTTCATTGGCGAGCAGCCAAGCGGATCTTGCAGTATGTGCAAGGTACGAGACAGTTTGGCATACATTATGATGCAGATTCTGAGCTTGATTTCATTGGTTTTACTGATTCAGATTGGGCAGGTGATAGTATTGATCGAAAGTCCACTTTCGGTTATGTTTTCATGATTGGTCATGGTGCTATTTGCTGGTCCAGCAAAAGGCAAGCAGCCATTGCACTTTCTTCAACAGAGACAGAGTATCGAGGGGCAGTCAATGCCTGCATTCAGGCAGTTTGGTTGCAGGGTATTCTTTCCGAGTTTGGTTTTTGTGGCACTACTTCGAATGTCCTATTTTGTGACAATCAAAGTGCTATCAAGATCTCCACATATCTAGTTCAGCGGCAGAGGACTAAACACATTAAGATTCATATGCATTACATTCGACAGTTGGTGCATGATCGCACCATCATTCTGCAATATTGCCCTACTAATGAGCAAATTGCAGACATCTTCACCAAGAGCTTCACTGAGAAGAAGTTCTCTTACCTCCATTCAGTGTTGGGGGTGAGTTCCATCATGGTGGAGACAGATTGATCCATTATTATGCTTTAGCTTGAGGGGGGGCTTTCTTCCTACTAGGTTTTCCGTCTTTCCTCACTTAGTTTATTTTCAACATTTTTTGGATTATTGTATTGGGGTGACCTTTGGTCTTAGTTACCAGGGCCCCACATTATTTTCTTTTGCACATCATAGTATAGCTTGAGGGGGGGTGTTCGGATATCCACATCGTCTTTTTCAGGATCTTGCATGCAATTAGGGTTTGCATGCACTTTGCATGCATCCCAGTCACCAGGTTGATGCCTCCAGCACCTTAGCCACCTTATTCTAGCACCCGGGAGCCACTTACTTCAGAGTTTTATCCCTCCTAGTTAGGAAGGCACCCACTTCTCACCTACTTCCAAAGAAGGGCACACTTCTTCACCTACCACTGCAATTCCACTTCAGTTACACTCAGTTAGCTCCGATTCTCCCTGATTTGAGGCTAGTTTCACTCCCGACTGACTGTTTCACTCCGTTGGACCTCCAGATTGACTAGACGACTTGTTTTGACTTCATTTAGCCTCCCATGCGCCCTCCACTTATCCCACTTCCCTATATCAGTGCTACACACTTCAGTTACACATTTTACACTCAGTTAGACTCAGATTGACACATGGATGACTGGTTCTTGTCCATTGATGACCACCACTGATTGATGATGAGGACTCCTAGTTGGAGTCAAGCTACTCCATTCAGTGATTCGAATGACCTCCTTAGGCAATTCGAATTGCTCAGTAATTGTGACTGTATTCTATTGTAATCATTCACCCTTACTGGGATATTGAACACTGCTACATGTTTTGCACAGTTTTACACCATATTTTCTATATTCATCTGTTGTGATTGATTTACTTGTTCATTAGATCTACTGTGACTAATTTTACAATTCGATCGTTGAGTATTTCAAGCTTCATGACGTTCAAATAGATCGATCAAAGATTGTCACTGACCATAACATCATTGAAATCTATAAAATTGCACCAAACCATCTCCAGCAGCTGTGCAGTATTTTATGCTTCGGAAAGCAAGCAAAATCTATGAGTAAAAAGAGAAAGAAAGAATCTGAAGTGGATAATGGTACCAAAATACCAAATGATTCTAAAACAATATTGAATTTATACATCAATAAAGGGGGGATGGGTATGTCCATTGACGACGAAAAAAATAGTTCACAGTTTGCTTGTCAATGTTCTTATCCTGCATCTTTGGTCAACACACTCAGATCCATTGCATTTTTTGGTGCGGCAGTCAGCTGTGAATTTGTTGTTGTTGATATGTGTAATTGTGATAGTCCCTGAATAGAAGAAGATATGCTTGCATTTTTGTACTACTTAGAATCAAATGAAGTGGCATGTACTTGTATTTTTTTAGCTGATATGGAAAACTCTTGTATGATTTCTAAAGCTTTCACACTTTCCAGCAAGAAAAAAAATGTAACACAGAATCCTACCAAGGGAGTTTATAGAGAATTCTCCAAGGACTTGTTTATAGGATTCTCTACTTTACAGTGTTGGAGAATTAGAAGGGATAAGGATATTTTATCTACTTCTCAAATTGATATGGATTGGAAGGATGAGGGCCTACCAATGATTGATTTACCCTTGGCCAAGTTTAACAATGATAGTTCGAGAAACCATGTTTTTGCAAAAGAAAGGACGCAGGAAGTTTGGGATCACATAGTTTCCAGATAGGTCTCTTCTCGAGGCACAGTTCTTTCGTTGCACACAGGAGGTAGACTTCTTCGTTGGTTGATCAGGTCGCCAGAAAGAATAGTTATTTCTACTGTGGAGACAGTACAACAAGAACTGTTTATGAATCATTTCTATCATGAATTGGGTATAAAACAAGGTATTTCTATTAACATTTTTAGATGTCTTATTTGATTGTATTTTACTTTTCTCGGTCAATTATGTTCAATAATTTCTTCAAATTCCTATTCTACTACATCTCCAAATAAAGAGCACACTGAGGTATCATGCAATCAAATTATAGTATCCGATGACGAAATTGAATGTGATAGAGAATCCACAAAGAACTACCAAACTAGAGAACAAGAGGGACAAGAAGGTAAAAAATTATTTTTCAGAGATCGTGGTTAAATTAACTAAATTATGAAAGAGGATAGTGACCTTGAATACTTGCAAAAAGTTATATAAAATTTATACCTGCAAATTTCCAGGTCAAAATGATTGTATTGATATTCAACATGTGGATCATCCACAACCAGAGCTGGCATTGACAATGTCCATGGATATTATCCAACAAATCATATTGGAGAATAATGGACCAGGAGGGAGATTGGACAATAATAAACAAGGCGAGAGCTTAGACAATAAAGAACCAGAGAGGGCTTGGACATTATTGAACCTGGAGAGGGCTTGGTGTCAAAACATGGTGTCTCCAACGATGTTACTCACCACTCAAATGTTCTCCTGCCATTGACATGTAAAAGACAAAGAATATTTTCTACTTAAATTGATAAAACAAATTTATTGCGAAATATATAATGAAAAGAAATATCTCTATACAACTCCCCATACAAAAATGTTATTGATATTAGAAATGGAAGGTTTTCTATTTCGAAAGAAAGTCACATAAAATGACTCCAAAAGAGAAAAAATGAAATCAAAAAAATATTGTTGGAGGGGAAAGAGTAAAAAAGGGGTAAGAGATTGCTAATGGTGATTTTGAATATAAACACAAAAAAAATTCATATGAGTCACAAACACATTCCATTAATTTTTTGGAATTACTTCTTTCCAAATTCAATGTTGGGATTTGGTCATGTAAATGTGGTGTCAATGAGGGGAAGTCACTATTTACAAATTTTTTGATGGCAGGCGGTGGAGATAAATCATATGTGGAAATGTTTTTATTTTTTTGGTTTCAAGAGAGATGTACCTACGATAAAGAAGGAAATACACACAAAAATATGGAGAGTGTGCTGGAGGAGTTCCGAACGAAAAATTTCATAACGTAAGACATCAATGATTGTTTTAGATGGTGATGGTGTGAAACCACATCCATATCAAAACTATATTTTGAGTAAGCCCTTTATTGCATTGTCTGCTAGGACAGATACTGAATTGGTACATCGACTTTGGCAGGATTTTAGTAAAATTCATGAATTAGCTGATATCAGAACCTTCAATTCCTTCTCCTGGTTGAATCCTGGTTGAGTGGCATCCATCAAATGTAACCTATCATTTCGTATTTATAGATGTAACCTATCATTTCCTATTTTAAATCATTCAATGTGTTTTTTGTTTTTTTTTTCCAGATAAGTTGCTATTTTCATCTGAATGTAACATATTATTAGTTCAGTGTGATGATCTTATTAAATCATTTGAATCTGTGAAATTTTGGGTGATTTTTGTATTAATCTTTGGAAATAAACATCTTCATGTACAGTTGCATGTTTGTGATCATTAACTTCATGAACAAAGTGTTGTTATTGTTGTTGTTATATATATAGTCATGGTTCTTGTATGCAGTTCGGATATCACCACAAAAGAAACTATTGGTCCTGGGAGTAGAGGTATTTCTCTTTGGATTTCAGATGTTATCCAACATTGAAGATTCTTCCAAACAACCTCATTTTTTCCATAATTTCTATCGTTATTATGCACGGATGTTCAGCGCCGAGATTATCAGTGTTGCGAGAGAACATTTCGATGTTTCTCCGTGGTTTTCCTCACTCGACAACATGGAAATTAAAAATTTCCTTGGTATATTTGAATGGTTGAAAAATGAAGACGTTGTATTTATTTGGGGTCGAGAGCAATGTAATCTTAGTACTATTTATAATTACTCAATGTATGCATACTATAATGTTGGTGAAGTACAAAACATGTACAAAAAGTCGTTCAAGGATGTACTTATCCAATATGGAGATATATATAAACAAACGAACATGCTGTTTATAGATGAAGGGAAATATCAATCAGTAGATAATAGCAAGGAAAATTGCTTGAAAATGCCAACTAGTTGGACTTGACGGTTCACAAGAGAGAGAAATAACTATAAAAACAATGTTGTGTTCTCTGTTGAATTATCTCAGGCCTCATTAAAAAATGGGGAATTGTTTAAAGAGATTCAATTTCAAATGACCGTCATATTATACAAAAAAAATTCATTTAGTGATTTGTATATTTTTTACAACTTTTACATTTAATTGATGTAAGTTTTATTGCATAGTTCTCATATTTTTTATGGACATCGTACCATGTATCTGGTAATGTGTTTAAAAATTTGTCGAACATGAAAGCAATATACTTAGAAACATTGAACCATAATATTTTATTGACTGGGCTATGTGTGTGTGTGTGTGTTTTTTGTCTGCAGATAGTTCTAGAAGATTTGTTTCTAGTAAACCATTGATTATTTTTTATTTCAATGGAGTTTTGTTACACACATTTCATAAAAAAAAGAAACTCGGATTGCCATGAACACCGGATATCGAATCAACCACAAAATATTATTTTACACGTCCAAGCTTAAGGGAATTTTTTAAAAAATGCTTTAGTATATTTGAAGTTGGGGTATGGACATCTGCACAACGAAAAAACGTTGACGTTTTTTTCCAATATTATTACAAAGAACGAGATTGCAAAGGGAACAATTTAGATTAATTTTAACACAAGAAGATTGTTCTTACATAGCCAGAGAGGGTTTTCAGGGTGATGAAAATCCTTATGTATTTCGCAAGCCTTTAGATACAGTTTGGGACATTTTGATCCATGGTTAGGATCGAACAAATACAGTGATTGTAGATAACTCAAAAGAAAAACATGTTTGTAATGAGGAAGGGAACTGTATTATAAAAAAAAACTTATACTGGCCACGATGTCAATGACACATTCTTGTTAGATCGATTATGGCCTTGCTTGCTGCACCTGAATGGCGTCAATGATGTGAGGCCAATTGTGCATAAAATTAAAATGAAAGTATTTTGTTAAATAATACACTTGAATGTTTGTTTGTACTAGTATGTTCAATTTCACTGTGATTATAATTCTTGTAAAGTTTCGAGTTTGGATTCCAAAAATGCAAAATCAGAGTTTCAAAGTGCTAAAATCTGTTTTAAAATTTCAAAAATAAGTATTGGAAGTGTAAAAAGTAGCCTTCCAAAAGGGAAAGTGGCAATCTGCCTGTGGAAAATCGCATGAACGGGGGTGAAACCATCGAAGTAGAGAACTGGAGACACTTTGTACTTGGAGAATTGTAATGTTTTACAATCTTAAAATAATTTTAGTTAGTTTCTCTTTTCCTTTATTTTGTTATGTGTATAAAGTTTCCTTGATTCATTTTGGTTTTTCCACGGTTTTTCATACATACATCTAATAACTCTGTTTTGTATTATTAAATCATAAAACATATAAATCTGTGTGCTTGATATATCATTCATATGATTTATATGCAATTTATGCATCAGTAAATTTCTTTACTTGATTCATATTGTTTCACATTCTGCAATTACATAATAGTCATTATCATCATATTAAGTTAATTTGTTAAGTTAAGTTATTAAGCATCTAATTAACAGCTTCATAACTAGGCTTATGCCTATCATTCTAAGAACATACATGAGTGAGCCATCCATCAATGAGGTTGTGACAGCATAAGCATACATGTATTACAGAAATGGAGTTTATCCATTCATCATTCACATACAAAATTAATATAGCAGATAGCTTATGCAATTGAAAGAAACCTCATTCATGAATACAACCTTCTAACAGGATTAACATAGCATATTCATGGCTTACATTTATTTAAACATTCATTCCACAGATTGAACATATCAAGAATAATTAAATACATGAACATTATAATTCATACATAGATACACTTATCTGAATTTCACAAGAATGTGGAAATTGGCTGCATGTGAGCCATGCTCCACCCAACCTTAGAACTTGTCAAGCCTATACTATTTCATCTCCCAAGTTCACCCCCGAGCTGAGATCGAGACATTAACCAAAGATATCTCACCAATTTTTCCCCAACTCACTCCCAGAGTCTACGGTGGAATTAACAGAGGTAAAAGATATACACATGGATCAACAAATAACAATTTGGTAACCAATTCTTTGTCAATTCTGCAATTGACCCACCTAAGTTCCTTCCCAAAACGCACAGCGACACACTTCACTGCAAACGTCGGGATTCCATCTGGGTCTCACGCTTAATTTCCAATTTACTGGTGTATGCAACCAAGGAAATCATGGCGAAAATAGTTTAACTTAACAATTTGGGTTCAGGTTCATCATAGGGATTCTTCCCTAAGATTTCTTCACTCTCCGAGAACTCCAAACACACAGTTATCCCCTTCACTGTCCATGTCTGAAATTCCTTCCCATATTCTTGCACTTCTTCTCACTCAGCAGACACACCCCCCATTCTCTACGTGCATCCCCCTGGAATGGCATCCAACCACCCCGACCGTGCGTACAACAACCTTCCCCACTTTTTCCTAGATCACCGAGTAAACCCCGTGTCCTCCTTTGGGATCCCACATGGCTATACCAAAGGAACACATTCCTCCATCCATAATCACGATTAGCCATTAAATATCCATATTAATTAAAATCAATAATAATAAATTAATAATTACTCCCCCACTAAGAATATGGCTTAGGGGTATGGGTTTTGGTTTTATCATAAGGTTTATAGAACAAGGGTTTAGGGAACAAGGTACATAAGTCAACCTTACCGCTCAAAACCCTTGGTTAATATCTAGATCTCCTCTTTAGCGTATTGCTCCTCATACAGCTAGCTAGTGTTTTTATTAAAATATTATCATGTTATGTACATACTCATAGCCACAATGTTAAAATTACAATATAGCTCTAACCTGGGATGGGGGGTGTTACAACCACAGTCTTGAGATGGATGAAGCCCGCAGGCATGAGATGACCAAAGATGTTTTAATTAATTAATTAATTAAAAATCTGCAATAAACATAATTACAAACTAAAGATTAAATATCATAGATTTGAAGAAGCATGAAGGTGAAAGGACATGAGCCTGTTCTGGAAATATCCAAGGTTTAAAGGATGAAGAATATATATAAGCAAAAGATCAAAGTGGAAGAAAGATGTCTCTCAGGTCTAAATTGAAGAATAAACAAGTACAGGAAGAGACTAATGAAGATCCAGAATTGAAGAAAAGGTTCTGGAAAATCTGAAGAAGACAGACAAGGGTGGAAGGGTGGAGCTAGTGCAGGTTGTAGCCTCCTAAAAGGGTGTTGGTGCATCCTGTCAGTTGTAGATGACAAAAACAGGGTGTTGGTGCATCCTTCAGTTGTAGCTAAGAATTTGGGTGTTGGTGCATCCAACAAGTTGGAGCTTGCAAATTAATTGTAAACATAATTTTGCAGTAATAGAAAGAATTTGTGGTTTTCCCAATTGGGATTCCACGATAAATTGTGTCTTCTATATTTCATCTTGATTTAGTTTTTTTAATTGTGATAAAATCAAAAAATAGTGTAATATTGATTCACTCCCTACCTTCTAAGTATTGTTTGATATTTCAACAGAATGACAATCCATCAACATCAGGAATCAATCAAGGATGAATCTAACATTGACTTTAGAGGAAAATATGTGAATACTTTGATCTGATTAAACCATAGCATAGTTACATGAATTCTGATTTAAAACAAACTCTCATGAAAGCATGAAAGAAAACATAATGGAAAGATAATTATTGGAAATAACAAATCACATGAGGAAAAGGAAAATACATACTATAAGTTAATAACATGATAATCTTTACTCTTGAAAATATGCATCAACTCTGCTCGGCCATCTTTATTCAAAATTGCAGGCCTTGATACAAAACGAGTATCTCTTCACAGGTTCCAACACTTACTACATTGCCAAGAATTGTCTTTTATACATTGTAAAAGCTCTCGAGGTAAAACCCTAATTGTTTCATAACTGAAAACGAAAAATTATAAACTAACTATTACATTCCATTTCGGTCAAAATTTATACAATTTCCAAAATTTCTCAGAATATAACATTTGATGTCTTTCTATTAGTTGTAGTTACTAACGGGGCTTTTTTATCGAACAGTAGTCTTCAAGTGTGCAAGGTGTACTTCATTTTCCCATATCTCTCCACTATCTTCCATTGCTCGTAGAAGGTGCCTCATAACTAGTCATCTCCTCGACTAGAACTTTCATCTCTATCTACTCTGCAATGGAAGTTGGAGGAATCTTTTTACCTATCATGGCCAGCTGGTTTAGAATTTCAAAATCATCTGAGAGTTTCTTCAGTAGAATTTTCCTTCTTAGAACATGATTCAAACCTTCAATTTGCTCATGGTTCCTCCCAATGTTATATAGTAAATCCTTATAATTTTTCTGGGAAATTAACTCATTATTTTCATCCCAAAAAGAAGGTAGTCCCTTTTGTATTAGCTTTTCAAATCCCTTTTTGAAGGCTTCAACCTGTTTCTTCATCTGTTATGCTCTAGCCTGAACATTCTCAATGTGAGAATGCTTTCCAAGGACTCTCCTAGCCCAAGTTATGATTATTACCCTGTTTTTGATAGCCATTGCTTCCAGATCACCTTCTGTTGGAGTATTTAAGAAACTTATGGTATTCTGGGCTATATCTTTTGGTATCTTATCTAAAACTTCTCTCATTGTTGTACAACTTTGTAAGCTATCATTTTATATGGCTTGCTCTGTCTTCATAAAATCTAAATAAGGCATGAATTTTGCAGCCTCATTGATGATTGAATCCCAAATTGAACGCTTTGCACCTTGCAATGCTAGTTGTCCTATCACTTGACCTATCATCCTCTGATTTCTTCCTACCAAATCTGTATTGTGTTTTGTCAACTCTTTTATTTCATTTTCCTTTTTTTGATTTTCCTCTTCTAGTCTTTGTTTTTCTTCTTTTATTTCTTTGATCTCCACCTCTTTCAAGCTAACCTGGGACATAGCTTGAATTATATCATCTGTGCTTGCTTCTTTGCTGCCTTGATCTATTCCTTGCTTCTCTTGTGCTGTATTTTCCAATTTGGCCTTTAGATTTTCAATTTGAGTCTTAAGACTCAATGTATCTTTCTCCCAACATACCTCTTTTTCCTCAAACTTGAGCAATTTAGCTCTACAGTCATCCAATTCTTGAGATAAAGTTTCTTTTTCTTGTTCTAACACAGTTAATTCAGGGGCTTGAATTAACTGAGTTGTTTGAATTTTAACCTTTTTCTTAAGTAATTGGATAGTGTTTTCTTTCTCATCTAAAAGCTTTTTACTTGCCTCCCCTCTATTTGGTTCATCATTTCTCTCCACCAGGTCATATTGCAATCTGTTTATTTGCTGCTGATGAGATTTGTTCTCTGTTTTATCTTGCCTCAACTAGATTTCCATCCTGTTCACTGTATTCTATAGTTTTTCCACTTTTAAAGTAGCTTTCATCAAATCAGTATAAATCACCTCTCTAGTCTGTCTGTGTAGGTGAATTTGATTAGGGAATATTATATTCTGCAAATTCAATTTCATTTCTTTGAACTTATCATCAGGCGATACAACCAAATTCAAATTATTTTTGTTTGGATCTTTGCTAGTAATCAGAGCAATTTCTGAACAAAAAACATTCCTGAATTTTGGAAACAACTTATGCATTGCTTCTGCTATTGTTTGTTTGTCTTTCCCATATTTTACATATATTTCAGCTCTTGAATGAAATTTGCTAGAATGACCTGCATCTCTTGCCTCACCAAATTCATATTCCTGTACTTGAATTTATGTCCCTTGGTATTTTTTTCTTCCTTCTTTCCCTTTTCTTTGTCAGATACAACTACTTCATCTTATTGGCTTGATTTTAATCTTTTGACTTCTCTTTCTTCCTCCATCCACATATCAATACTTTCATAAAAACTTCTTTTACATGTTGCTTCAATCTTTCATGGGGTAGGTACCAAATCAACTGAAAATTTATCCAAGGTAGAAGTATTAGTGTGTGAACTTCCCGAAACCTTTGTGTATGATTCATATTATAGTAAATTTTCCATCTTCGCCAATCCTTCAACCTCTTGGTGATCAAAGGCTTTATTTATGTTCTGGTGCCTTCTTCTAGAAATAACATGACAATGACCATAATCAATAGTTGTCGCTTTCCTAAAAATCAGTGCTTCTAAAGGTTTTTCTACAAAAGCGAGAGCATTCTTGTTCTTGATGATAAAATGACTAATTTTTAAAGGGAACTTTATATCTGAAGCTTTCCTGAAAGCTAGAAAATTGTCATTTTCTACTGTCAATTTTTGTCTGATAAAATCTAAAGCAAAAACTCTCTTAGTCAAAAAGGATGGTCAAATATAGGGCTCATTAACAAATCCATAAAGTTTGATTACCATATCCTGCTTCAGTAAAACCCAGTCTCCAATTTATTTTTATGGGCTTAATTGCATCAGGGTCTTCATCTCTGATAATACTCTAGGCAAATTTTCTCCAAACATCAATCCATATACTTCTGGTAAAATAAAGTTCATAAAATTAAACATATTGTCTTCCACTGTTTCTGAAACACTGATTGTGGGAAATGTAAATCTTTTTTACTGCTAAACAGGAGCATTTTCATCAAGTGTGTCTGGAATCTGAAATGTCTAGAAGTGTGGAAATTCACTAACTGAGAGTGGATGTTCCTAGCCAAGAATTCATCAAATTTAAGGCAGGGTGCTTGACTATAATCCATTTCTGGTTTACCAACACTAGATCTAAAAAGAAAACTTAACTGGACCTCTATGACCATGGAATCATCATAAAACCCTAAAAACTGTGAAATGAGTGACAAAACAAACTGTGAATTTTCATCAAAGAAATTAACGTCAAGTGGATAGGGGGTGTTATCAATGGCAAGGTTAGGTTTCAGACAATTGGTAATGAAGGTTTGTTTGGTCTTAGGGGATGACTCTCTGTATTGGCTAACTAGGGTGTTGGCACCTATAATTTTTTTTGCACAAAGCTGAAGGGAAGGACTGACTACACTGGTGAATTCCTTGAAGAGACGGTTAAACCCCCCTCCATAGTCATGTCTAGGTTGCTAAGGCCAAGAAGCAGCTAGGTTGGGAAGGAAACAATGAGAAAAATAGAGGGTTTTGGCATTTTAGACATAAGGAGCTAACCCAAATAATAAAAAATGGGTAAAAAGGCCAATAATCTATAGTCCGAAATAAAAATAAAGTAAAGCTTAAAGCCCAGATAAGTCCCAACCGTTGATCGGGTGCATGAAAGACATCTATGGCCCCCGATCGCCATCGCATCGTGAAATAGCGCGGAAATGAATACAAGATGGTGGTAGCGATGGATAAACCACCAGGACAAGTGGCTGTTGGAGGAGCCATCGCATGAGCATTGGGGCGGTAAGTGAAACCGCCAAGAGGCTTATGATACCATCATATCAGGAAAAGCATGGTAGAAGATCAATGGAGCAGGTCGCATAGTCAGAGATTTGACGGTGCAAAGGACAAGTTCTCACATCAACACGGAGGTTAGGGCAGATGAACGGATCATGACAGAAAGGAAATCAGATCTACGACTGGTGGATATAAGAGACGCATGACTGATAGCATAGTGGGCTCCACTGGCGAGAATGCTGAAAAGCTAGACACTTGGAAAGATCCCTGCCGTAGATACGCTAAAAGACAAGATCAATGCTCCTCAGTGATCGTCACAAGGGGAAAGAGCACCCCAGATAATGGAGAAGGTGGTTGCGATGGTACATACCACCAGCCAGGTGTCACCACCTGAGCACATCGCGAGGAAGACTAAGCGATAACCAAAATCGGAGATTGGGCAGCGATACCACCATATCCTTATATGGGGTTAGGTACGATGGACGACTAAGATTTAAAACAGATAGAAAATCCTATGGCGGAGATGAAAGGATGTCAAATCAGAAAAAGGTAAATAAAGGATCAGATCAACAGACCAGAAGCAATGCCAAATAGATCGAAGGATGGGAAAGAGGGACAGCTGGCGAAGGTGAGCGGAAGTTATTTGGAAAAGTTTTATATATATAACACGGCTTGTGTAAAATAGACATTTCTTTCTTGGACCTATCGGAGTTGGAAGCTTCTGGAAGTGCAGAAGCCGAAAAGGACAACAGGGAAAAGGTCACCCTCAAGATTCCCGTGACAGGTAGGGTTCTAAAACTCCTTTGTTTGCAACGTGTAGTCCGTTTTATAGTTGCAGAATGGCAGAAGAACAAGTTTCTACTAGTTCTAAGGTCAGAGTGGCCCTAGAAGGTAGAGACTGTGATGTGGTTGACCCAGACCTTCGGCTCCCTATACCAGAAGTTAAAAGAAGGCTGAAAGCTCTGCTTGAACAAGGGTTAGATGTCCATAGAGTCCATTAGTCCTTTTTCATCTTCTTTTTCCTAGAACAGATAATGCCTTTCTCGGAGTTCATGTCATGGTGTTCATTGAATTACTCAGTACCCTAATGAGTAATAATGAATGCCAAGAGGTCTAAAATCGTCTGTAGTGTCGATGCTGCCATCATTCGAAATACCCTTGTTGTGCCTGAGTCTCCAGCCCTAATTCCCGAAAGGTTTTCTGAAGAGTCGGTCATTACTCTGTATAGGAAGATTTCCCCTTAAATTCATAAAGCCTTCCTTGACACTTGTTTAAAACCTGATGTAGAAATTGCAGATAACCCCTACCCGTTGGACGTCAGCCTTTTTAATGACCACACCCAGTTGGTTTTTTCTTTGATAGCACAATTTTTAGGTTTAGATATAGATTTACGGATAACTGAAGTACAACTAAGCCTGTTATTTAGGATTAGTGTTAGTTCCCTAGAGGCGAGAAGTGAGTCAGTACCATCCCTCAAGTTTGAGGAATTTTTGGTAGAAAAAATCCATGCATAGTTGAGTTGTTTTGAAAATACCATATTTTTCCAGTTTCAGACATATTTGACTAAGATGATTCTGCATAGCAGGGTAGACGAGTTAAGGTTCTCTCAGTTACTCTTTATAGGGAATTTGGAGGATAATGTTTTCAATTACATGAACTATATTCTATCTGTTGTGCACAAAGTTATATTTGAAGAGGAATTACCCAGAGTGCTACCAGAAATGCAAACTCTGATGCAGTTGAAAGATGAACTAGCCGTTGGTGACGGGTTCTTGCTGAAAGGTGCCACAGTGATAAGGGTGTATGGTTTTGTACATGAAACATACTTTTTGCCAGCATCTTTAACTTTGAGGGTTTTTTCCTTTGAGTTCATTCGGCAAAGGTTGATTGTAGAAGAAGAACAGTTTGGGCAATTTAAGAAGGGATCAGATATAAAGCTCCCTTGGATAGTTGGCCCTTTTATTGTAAAGATTAAAGAAGTTGTTAGTGAAGTGGAAAAACTGTTTAGAAATATGGGGTTCAGAAAATATGTAGCGATTGCATATGATCCTCTGCATGGCATAGCCAAAAGGAAGAAGAAAAATGGTTTGAAGACCATCAAGAAATTGAAGGATTATTGAAGGGGCAGAATTTATTGCAATATGAGCCCAAAGAGGAAGAGGACCTAGATTCACAAGTACAAGCTCTAATCGTGACTGATGATCCTATGGAAACAGACCAGATACTTAACTCTCTGGAGGTAGGTGGGAAGAGAGAGTCACACGAAGTCATTGAGATAGAAGAAGATGGAGAAAGTGAGAAGAAAAGACTAAAATTGGAAACACCAAATGAGTTAACTGTCCTGATAAGTGATATAGATGAACAGAAAGAGGGGTTATCAACCCTAGTTCTCCAAATCCATGAGTATAAATTCCAAGATGCAGCAGGAGGGAGTGAGGACAGTAAATTTCAATTCCAAGAAGATATGTTCAAGTATCATGGGAAAAATAAGCAGGCATCTCCACAGAAACTTTTTGAACTAATGCCCACTGTAAGCAGTTTGTCTAAAACAGAGACATCTTTGATGACGAGTAGGGATATCAAGACACACACTTCCAATTTGACGATATCTGATAAAGAAAAAATGATGGAAGTGATAATAGACTGGAAGAAGATACCCTTGCCCGACAAGATTCAATTTCACAGGCAAATTGGAGAAGGTCTATATGATGACTTAGTGGGAGCGACCGTGAAGATCTCTAATTTGGAAGTTACTATAAATAAAATGGATGCCCAGTTAAAACATGAAAGGTCAGAGAATAAAGCACTTTAGCAGCATGTCAAAAAGCTGCAGTTTGATTTAATTGAAAATGATGGCGGGGGCAAAGCAAGCCATAAACTGTTAAAAGAGAAAGATAATTTGATCCAGAAACTACAGAAGAGAATGAAAATCCCCAACACCCAGTTGATACAAGCTCCCAAAGAGACAAAGTTAATACAAGAAAAAGAAGATTTAAGCAGGGAGATCAACAATAATAAAGCTGAATTGCTAAGGTTTGCAGAGAAAGAATGATGCTGGGAGAAAGAGAAGATGAGTTTGAAGAGTCAAATTGAAGAGTTGAAGAGCAGTTTGTCAAATATATGTTCACAGCAGGCAAGCGAAGGCTCGAATAAGGAGAAGGATGGTACTGACAGCATTATATAGGCCATGTCCTAGATCAACCTAAACGAGGTTGAAATATGAAAACTAAAAGAGGAGAATCAAAGATTAAAGGAAGAAAATGACAAAAAGGAAAAAGGGACAAATGCCCTACAAAAAAAGTATAAGGAATTGGTAGTGATTAATAACAAGTTTTCTCAGCAGATTAGAGGGAAAACGGCTATGCAGGGATGCAAGCATTTGATTTGGGACTCAATTATCTAGGAAGCTGAGAGGTTCGGCCATTATCTAGATCTCATGAGGACAAAAGAGAAGATAGTCACTGATGTCTTTAAGAGCTGCACTGCCATGAAGGAAAAGCTGCACAAAAGGCCAAAGGAGACTGCATATAATGCTATAAACTTTTTAAATAGTTTGACAGATAAGGATACCATAGATTTGAGCATCAAAGATAGATTGCGGCAGCGAAATGAATCCTAGGTAAGTATGCGTTGGTCGAAGCTGTGGAGGGCAAATCAAATGAAATGAATGAACAGTTAATAGAGTTCAAAGGATAGTTTGGAGGGCTAGTAGAAAAAGGATTTCCTACATTTTGGGATGAAAAGCAAAAATTGATGGATTACTCCAAGTTCAAACACCTGAGCCAGCCACTTTCAGGGAAAATTCGGATGAACAAGATGGACGAAGAGTTTGAGATGTTGTACGAATTGACCTCTATTGGTGAAGGACTTCTGCCCATGTATTCTGTTAATCACCTTAACATAAGGGTCTTGGAGAAGGAGATGACAAGCTATGACATCCCAGCACCTGAACTTTGGGTACCTGTAGAGAAATACGGAAGGATGAAATATACCTATCACGCTCCACTGGCAGATGCTACCCCTTAGATCTAAGATCTTTGCATTTTTTGAATATCATTTTATTTTGGTATGAAAGTTTGTAATATATTTAGGATTTTGATTTTCCAGGACGTGGCAGTGGGTTTCCCATTATGTAATGAAGTTTCAACATTAGACAAATACTTTAAATATCTTTTATATTGTTCAACGACATACCGACAAATGCAAGAAAGCAGTTAAGATTATCTTGTTATATTTTCTGTTTTATGATAGTGACATCTGAACTATGATGAGGTGTCCCTATATTGTAACTAATTTCTGTTTCAAATAGGTCGAGTATGAAGACTCCAAGCCTCTATAAGTTCCATGTAGTTTCAAATGGAAAGGGTTGAGAACTTTTGGAGCTCTGCATATTTTGTCCATTGTTGTTATTCTGAGATATTTTTGAATAAAGTTGTCAGAAGCTTACATGCGTTTTTTCAGGGTTTCCTATGTAATCGGTTTGGTAGTCTGTTTTCCTTTCCTATGTGATATGTGTTTCTTTCCTTTGTTAATCCATGTTGTTAATATTCCTTCGTACTTGGTTCAGTGTAGTATCTGAAAGAGATTCATAGAAATTATGCCTTGTTCATTTCTTACCAAGTATTTCACCAAAAATATTTCTGCTAAAGTTGGTATAGGATTTATCTGTGTATGCCTTATATCAATGGATTGTTCATCTTTCTTTTGTTTCACCAATTAAATCACTTTGACTACTAGCTAGTTGCTACCTTGCTTCTATGCGAATGTATCTGCTAAGCATTTGATAATAATGTTTATGTTCTACTTGAATTTGACTCCATTGCCCAATATAGATCCCTATTGTTCTCCAACCAATGGTTTACAAGAGTAAATTTTGTCCTACATAAATCTGACCTTCTGTGCATGTTTTAATACAACATCTTGAAGAATGAATGATGGTGTTCCTTTTTCATGGTTGACACCCTTGATTATTTCCAGTTTTTTATTATTTTATTGAGAGAGCCCTGTCAGACTGTGTTGGGTCACTAACATCAGTCCAAATATTGGTTAGTGGTTACCACGAATTCCCCTTCTTACAACCTGGGGGTCAATTTGGGTGTTAACATAGGGCTTCTTCGGCAAAATCTGCTTGGTCATGGGAGGAAAACAGGGGTACTGCTAGAGATTTCCTAATGGTAGACACATTTATAGGACAAATAATTTTCCTTCTTGATGAATTCATAATGACTCTTTCACGCTAGGAATAATTTACTACACACCATGAAACGAATTCTAGAAACCCTAAAGCTTGGTCTGGACAAAAATGGATAAAACGAGACTTATAAACACTGTGCACATCCAAATTTTGTTTATATAAACCCTCCAACTTGCTTTTGATTTCTCAAACTGAGAATTTAACCATTATGGGGTCGTGGATGTCGCTATATTTGGCCACTAGGGTTTCTTCTATCCTCATAGTTTCAACATTCTAAGGGAATGTTTCACTACTTCCTTCCATTATGTAAACAATTCTAGTTACTTTCATGAGTTTCAGAGGACCTACCTGGAATGGACAGGTTGAATAAACTATGCTCTGTCGCTTTCCCATAGCACAAACATGTTCCAATCCTCCGTCATTCAAAAGACAAAATTCAAATTTTGACGTGCCCTTCTCTTTTATACACCTCCGAAGGTGGTTTTGCACCATGGGAGGGTGGTTTTCCTTACTGCTCTCTCTGATTGTTAAATGATGTGGAGACGACACGTGTACAACAGTATGGTACTTCGCAACCGCTCCAACCACCATTTCTTCATGCATGTTGGTGGCATGAAAATATTATGGGTCATCGATCTAACCACCCTTTATCGAATAGACGTTGATCTTGGTGTGCCTTTAGCACCGCCTGACTTGAATTTTCGGCACACTTTATCTTCGTTATCCTCCTCGCTTCTTCCACAGTGAAACCTTTCCCCTGTCGACGATCTATCCATTTCCCCGCCAAGAATAGTCGATCATTTCTATCCTTTAGCATCACCCTTTAATTTTTCGAGGGATTTCGATTCCACTATTCATCTCTCTTATTTTCCAGCGAAACTCATATTCCACCATCGATCTTCTCTAATGCAATTGTGACCATTGATAATTTCGCATGACTTCCAAAGAACTTGTCTCGGTTCTTTAGCTCCTTTTTGGTATAGGAAATGATCATATGAACCATTTTTTTCAGTACTTGGGGCTATTCTCACCATTTTTACATTATATCAAGACTTATTTTTATCAATATTTTTCCCAATCAAAATTGAAAAATAATGTGCCAATAGGTTTCACAAAACTCATTGAATTCATTTGAGGTAAACTCTCCTCCATTACCTGACCTTAAACATTTGATTTTCAGATTTGTATCATTTTCGATCATTGCTTTAAAAATTTTAAACTTCTCAAAATATTTTGATTTGTCTTTGAGGAATGTTACCCAATTTATAACATATTATGTATAAACAATATTTATCTCAACTTCCGACTTCCGACAAGAAGGATCGTGTGCCCCTTCGTTTAGTAGATAGTTGTGAACACCAATATCCATCAATTCACCTGTATCCAGAATGGTGAACACAAGAAGGATCGACCGACCCTTCTTGTAGTATAGAACTATTATGAAAATAATACTGGGCAAAATAAGGGTTGGTCGCTCCTCCATTTATGAGGGAATTGTGAAAATATTCAACCTACAAAGGCTAGGTCGTCAATTCATGTATAACCAAAATGGTCAAGACTGGAAAAATACTAAGCACAAGAAGAGTCGGCCAACCCTTGGTTTAGTACATAATTGTGAACACCAATATCCAAAAATTCACCTGTATCCATAATGGTGAACACAAGAAGGATCAGATTACCCTTCTTGTAGTTTCGAATCAGTATGAAAATAATGTTGGTAAGAAGAAGGGTCGGTCACCCCTTCATTTATGAGGGAATTGTGAAAATATTCAACCGATGAAGGCTAGGGAGTCAATTCATGTATAACCAGAATGGTCAAGAATGGAAAAATACTAAGCACAAGAAGGATTGGCCGACCCTTCATTTAGTAGATAATTGTGAACACCAATATCCAACAACTCACCTATATCCAGAATGGTGAACACAAGAAGGATCGGACGACCCTTCTTGCAGTCTAGAACTAGTATGAAAATAATATTGGGCAGAAGAAGGGTTGCCCGCCCCTTCATTTATGAAGAAATTGTGCAAATATTCAACCTGCAAAGGGTAGGCTATCAATTCAAGTATATCGTGAATGGTGAAGATTGGAGAAATACTAAGCACAAGAAGGATCGGTCGACCCTTCATTTAAAAGAGAAATGAAAAAATATTTAATCTACGAAGGTTGGGATGACAAATTCTCGACTACCGACTTCCGCAGTAAATAGTAGGGATCAGGACATTGGCTAAGTTATAAAATGCAAACAATATTTATCCCGACTTACGACAAGAAGGATCGGTTGCCCCTTCATTTAGTAGATAATTGTGAACACTAATATCCGGCAATTCACCCGTATCCAGAATGGTGAACACAAGAAGGATCGAACCACCCTTCTTGCAGTATAGAGCTATTATGAAAATAATAGTGGGCAGAAGAATGGTCGGCCTCCCCTTCATTCATTTATCTTGGGCCTCATTCAAAAATGGGGCATTGGTTAATGACATTCAACTTCAAATGATTGTCATATTATACAAACACAATTCATCTAGTGATTTCTATATTTTTGACAACTTCTACATTTAATTGATGTAAATTTTATTGTACAATTCTCATATTGTTTATGGACATCGTATCATGTATCGGGAGATGTGTTTCAAACATTGTTTCAAAAATTGCAGAACATGAAAGCAATATACTTAGAAACATTGAAACATAATATTTTCTTGACTGTGTTGTGTGTGTGTGTGTTGAAACATTGAAACATAATTTTAAAAGTGGCCATATCAAAAGCAAAAGTATTCTTTTGGAACCTAGATTTGGCACTTTTGGAAATAGATTTGGCAGTTTTGGAACCGGTTTGGGCACTTTTGGAACCAGATTTGGCACTTTTGGAACCGGTTTTTGCACTTTTGGAACCCGTTTTGTCACTTTTTGAACCTGGATTTGGCACTTTCAAAACCAGATTTGGCACTTTTGGAATTGGTTTTGGCACTTTCGGAACCGGATTTGGCACTTTTGGAACCAGTTTTGGCACTTTTGGAACCTAGATTTGGCACTTTTGGAATCGGATTTTGCTTGATTTTGGGGTTTAGAAAGGTTGTTTTTGACCCGTCTTCAAAGTGACTTGGACTAGAATATGTCCAAGTTTAATGGAATTGGCGTTACTCCCTTGTACATTATCCTTATTTCAACTACTGACATCGTATCTATTATTTGTATGTTTTAGTTTAGGTATTGAAACTTTGTGTCTTATGTTTATGTTTGACACTATATTGTCTTCTATCACACTATATCTATTGTTTGTATATGTCGATTATGTCTTTATGATTGGATTTCTATTTTTGTATTGTTTCTATATTTATGTTTTTCTTCTACTTCTTTATCTAGTCATGGAAATAGGGGATTATGCTTATTGTATAAGGAGGACGAGATGGTGAGTGATTAAGAGTGCCCAACTACAACATACTGCATCAAATGAGGAGATAAAATAGGGTGTTTTTGAAGAGAAATTAAATACAAATGTTGATTCCCCACTATCATTTGATTGCTCCACTACAACCCTCTCTTCAACACTAATTCGAAGGTCCAATCTGGTATATCTTTTTCCAACACCTACAATTCCTCTCGAGGTATTGAATCGAAGTCTAAAATATAATTTACCCATTCCTTATTAATGGCGAGTAATGAAATGACACCAAGAAACTACAAGTAACTCAAACTAAGATCAAACAAATTCAACAAAACCAACATACTTAAGTAATAAATGTACTCACCCTTCTCAATTACAAAGATTTATTTTTGTTTAACCTATCCCCACGCAATGTTGATTCCGTTACAAGTATAAAGTATTAACTAACTCCAAAATTCTTAACTAACTAAAGTCTTAACTAGTTTATAAACTAACTCTTTAGTTTACAATGTCATCATGAGTTCAATTTGTACACTTAAAACAAGAAAATACTATGAACTAGCACAACCACAAATAAAGTGGCAGGTGCACAACCATAGGCGTAGCCAACCACTTAGTTTTGTGGAGATGACTGGTTGTTAAACAAAGACTAAACATTAAACTAATTAATATAAACATTAAAGCAACATAAACATTAAACTAATTAATATAAACATAAAAAGAAATACTATTTAATAAACATACCCTTTTTCTTAACAACAACTTAATTAAATCTTATTTAAACCTTAATCACGATGCATTTGAGCATACCACAATATAACGACCATGAAATGAATCCCCATGGTACACTTGTTATAGTCAAGTTAATCTTGTTGATCCACTCAAGAAAATCCAAAATCTCAGATAATATCTAAACACCTTATCCATGTAAAGATACCTCCCATGAAGAGTCTTAGATAATTATACTAACTCTTATTCATAATAATATAACTATATTAAATTCTAACTCATTCCGAAATAGCTCTATTATTAATCAAAGTGATATACGCTCCTTTATGTGTGTCCCAAGGCGATTTAATTTGTTATATATCTTCCAAATTATTATATTGTATCTTAAATGGTATCTTTTTAGTCTATCCATTAATTTGTTATATGCCTTCTCAACTATTATATTGTATCTTAAATGGTATATGATTATATGGTATATCTTACATGGCATATGTTTAGTCTATACATGTTTGCTATGATTATTGTGTCTTCTGACCTAGTGCTTAAATAGCAATCATGGTGTTTGAAATTATTGTTTATAGAGATGGATGTACATATCACCACACCACTACATAGTTTGAAATATAAAACTATTATTAATTAATTTTAAATTAGGTCGTTAATAATGGTGTTTGAAATGATTGTAAGTAGTAATGGATGTACATATCACTTCTACATGGTTTGAAATATAAAACTCAAATTATTTTTAAATTATGAAACCCACTAAGGTCGCATGTGGTTTTGCATTTATAAATATCTTTATATATACATTGTTTATATAATTAAAAGTGGCCGTGTCTTGCTACAAACGAATGCAAACAAAATATGAAAACCTATTTTTAAATTATGAAACCCATGAGCTTGCCAATTGTTTTGCTTTTATGGAATAAAATACCAGAAAATATATGCAATGAAAGCACATAGTTTATATGTTAAAAGGTGGGTAGCGACTTGTTCCAAAGGAAGACAAAGTCTATGATATGACACTTGAAGGGTGAATGGACATGAGTTTCTTTGCAAACATTTTAAAGATACTTATGCATATTTGAGGGTCCCTCCCATAATCAAATGGTCCTACTCCAATGATGCCATAATGCCTTTCATTCTCCGTTGTTGCTATCCCTGAACTCGAAGCAACATACCCTTAAAAATCACAAATTACATACATGCGATGTTATAGTTAACAAAGTACAAAGCATATTGAGTTAGGATTATTTAACTAGTTCAACGGAACACAAATCAAAATAGTTTTAAAAAATTGTATATATGCAGAGATAATTTTAAGGGTCTAAGTGTATAAATTTTGGCGAATTTTACCAATTTTTAAAATGTTAACTATAAAATATTTGGTAATATTTTTCTAAAATTATTTCAATTTCTAAGGATTTTATATAGTTTATATAATAATTTGACGATTTTTAAAGTGAAAAAAGTTAAGCTCATCAAAATTGGGCGAAATGGGGCTTCAAAAAATGAAATTTGGCGAATCTTTTTTTGGAAAAAAAATGGAAAAATAGCTCGTGAGCTAAATTTCGCCCCTAAAATTATCCTTGCATATATGTAAGGTTATAGCAAACTAGAGTCCAAACCTTTTAACCTCATAATTTTAAAATAATATTATAAAATAATTTAAAAAAATAATATTCAATTTTTTTGTTATTATGTTAAATGAAGAAAAATATAAAGTTGTATGTAAAATTTATGTGTGGATAAAATTTTAGATTGCAATATATTAAATATTTTTCTAAGCATTTTTCATGCCAAGTTAAATATTTTGTCGAATATTTTAAATACTCTATAAAATATATATTTTTTTATTTAAATGACTAGCACATATCATAAGAAACATAACAAATTGGTTTAGCTTTTAGAAAAAATAGATTTGTTTAATGTTGCATTCAATTCTTTCAACCTCATAAAGTGATAAATAAATGAAATCTTTCAAAGGGTTCTATTACCAGTTCAAATCTTACACATAATCTAGTAAGATCAATATCAAAATCTCTTTGTCATATGCATTCACTTGCAGTTCCTCACTTAAATGATAATTTGATATATGACTAAGTTCTATTTATATTGATGAGTCATGTAAACATAAGGTTTTAGTTAAAAATAATTGTCAATTATGTTACTTAATCTTAAAAAAGAAAAAAGAAAAAGTAAAAGAAAAAAAAAGGAGAGTTGATTTCTTTTATGTAAATATATTTAACAAAATCTCATAAATGTTGATTAATCAATACTAGATATTCACTAATTTTAACTGACTTTCGATATTTTTTTTCGAAAAATATCGATTTAAATGTCAAACTTCAACCCCAAATGTAGTAGTACCTGGTCACCATAATAAAAATGTGGGTATTTAATTTTATTTCTATATCCCATACTTCATCTAATATTTCGGCTGAAAATCAAGTGCTTGTGAGACAAGACCATGGATTTTTCCAAGCCACCTTAAGAATATTGTTGTCTCATGTCCCTTATAATGACCTGGAATTGGAATGGACTAGTTAAGCCGTAATGAGAATGTGGGTGTTGATATTTATGATCGACTCCGATACCTCATCTAATAATTGGGTTGAAAATGAGGGGTTCACAAGTCAAGGCCAAAGTTTGTACCTAGCCCCTTAATGGTCATTATCCTTATTCGATGCTTTATTATATCAATGTAGCATTATGGTGGACTCTCTAAAACATGATGAGAATGTGTGTCAACTTTTATGTTTCTAATCCATACATTGAGTATCGTGTGATGTTTCTTAAAATGGAAGTGTTGAGCATCCATTACCTATTAAGAGATGAGACATTGTATGGATAATACTACAGATGCTTGACTTAACTGTGATAATATACCTAACATTTCACACAAAAAAACATATCACACTCTTAAAGGAAATTAAACCTAGGTGGAAAAATATCATAATTTCATTTTAACATACTAATGTAACTCTTATTGATTTGAAATATACACGTTATCTAATGATATGAAATGGATTTAAACAAACAAATGGTTGTAAGGCTCAAAACCTATAGGTGTAAATTAAAATTAATGCTGGTTAGTTTGGACATAGAAGACAATGCAATGTAAAGTTAAATGAGATAAAGGAGAAGAAAATAATGAATAATATAAAATAAAGGAAATAAGATAGAAGAATGGGAGTTGAAAGGTCAACCTTATGGCCTTCCCATCACCCCCAAACTCTCCTATAACCTCTTCTAACTAGACTCTCAAAGGGATTTTTTTGGGTGTTTTGGTAAAGAGAGGAGGATGCAAAAGTAACAATGTGCTACATTTTAACAACAGATTGTCAAAATAGACTGAGAAACCATTATACGTCAGTTTTCCGATTTGGGTTTCCAAGGTAAATGCGATGTTCTTGTGTGTTGGATGTCTCTATTTTTTGTTTTAATGTTATGTTAATCTATATTTAAATGTGCTTAATTGATGTGTGAATTATTATTGAGTGCTCTAGTTATGTTTCTTGGTTCAGCTATGAGACAATATGGGGATTCCATTATATTAATGCTCAGGAAATGGTTTTGATGGTTGAATTGAATGGTAAGTTTCAAGTAGTGGCCTATTGATATGTTGATCGGAATCGTTGCAATGGGTGATTGATAAATCCGTATCCATAGCTCTATTAAATTACTCATAATTGTTCTCTACACTAGTAATTGAAGAGTGTCGACAACTCTATAATTACCACCATCCATTCCAATAGGAATTCTAAGATCAATGGATGCGAGTATTCGACTATTGTAATATTTTAGGTGGGTTTCTAATTTATTTGATTTCCTTAAGCTATTTGACTATTAATTGAATCCATCCTCGAGCCTTTTTCATTTTGAATACCATACATTCACAAAGAGCCCAAAATTCACACACTACCTAAAAATAATCCTAGTTGGTGTACATTGAGGTTCCTTAGTGTTTGGAGAATGTACAATGGCCATAAAGGATATACACTAAGAGGAGAAGAATACTATTTTTTTTTGGAGTGGAATCTCATTGTTGGATGCATCTATGTTGTTAAATGTGTGAGCTTGTGTTTAACATCCTATGTATTGACTTTGGCGGCTAAACACCATTACGACCTATTTTTATTTATTTGCTTAGTATCTACTGAACTTAGTTACATTGATAGAACTATATCTTTTGAACATGTGGACCAACCTATATGTTAAATTTATGTATAATTTTATTGTTTATGTTATTAGGGATGATAATTATATGATTTCCTTCAAGCATGCAAATTTAAATGGAAAATTGTGGCACATGGATACTAGTTTGAATTGTATTGTGAATGGATAATTGGTGCAATGCATGTGGTAAGTAAACTTGCTTGTTTAGACTATTTTGTAGTCAGTAACATGGTAATTACATGAAAATTGATATATGGTTATGCATGATCATTTTTTATGGTAAACTAATTTATAGGCTAAATGGCCTAAGAGATAGAAAATTAATTGTGGTACTAAAGTAACATTAATGTCATTGACAAAAAGAATAATGGCATGCTATGAAGCATTATTTCATGATTTAAGTTTTGGTTAAAGACATTTTTATGATATATGAGGAATTGAAATATTGTACAAGAAGCACAACTAACCAAACTAGTCATTTGATGGCATAACTCTAAGAATAATAACAATAGGTATGGTTAGTTATAGGATGTTGACCCTAGTTCAATCAAAAGGGTTGGAGGTGTTTCCTATTGTTTATCCTTTGAAACTTGGACTCATTGGAGGTTCATGTTAATCCATGCTCGCCTAAATGTGTGATTGTGACTACTGATTTCCTACTTGGGAACTTAGGTCAATATAGTCAACACTTCCACCTAGGGTTTATAGTTAGAGTTAGGTTGATATAGTTGATGCTCCAACATATTGCAATAGGATAAAGGATATGATGTGATATATATAATTAGGTTAGGGAAGAAGGATGATTTGAGATCAATTGAGAATGTTGTCTGCAAATTAGATATGTCACTTTTAATTCCTTACATTTTTTTTATTGTGTTTATAACACTTCTTTAATTCATTTATGATAATCTTGGTGTGATGTCCAAATGCATATTAAATTATACAGCCTTATTTAGTAGAGATTATAGAATTTTGTGTTTACTTGATTTATCATCTTGCATGCTTTGTTGTGAACATATGGGAACTATGCATTAGAGGTAGTGATGGTTATCATCAGTACATGCACAATCTGTGTGTATGCTATCTATCCATACATACACTACACTTATATGCTATTATCATTAATAAATTGATGCATCATGGGTGTAATAAGAAGTTATATTGTATGCTTTTAAATATCAATAAGAGGATATACTTTCAGTCATTATAAGATTTGATTGTGTGAAAACTATACCATAGAATAATTATTAATTCACAACTGACTTGGTGAAACTCAACATGGTTAATTATTGATGGGTGCATGTAGGATTTCAAGAAAAATAGGGTATTATTATTTTTATTTTGGGACCTTCCTATGAAAGTGGGTAGCTATCCTTCTCCTATGATTATTGTTGGAACAAAATAAGAATAGGGTTCTTGCATAGAGTCCAACAAAGAGGTCGAGGTAGCCTAGACTATTGGTATATTCAATCCCCCAAAGGACAAGTGTTGACACAATTTGTCGATGTTGATGTATATGTAACTTCGGAATGTATTTCACATATATGCATATTGTATTCCTTTATACGGAAATGTCGTCATTTATATTGTAAGTGTCATAACTTATACTTGATGGGTTATTAGATCACCTTGTTGGGGTCGGCCCTGTATAAGTCATGTGGGTCAAAGGGTTATTAGACCACCCTAGTGGGGGTCGTCCCAGTCAGTATTATGTTAAGTGGTTAAGTTGAGGCCGACCTAGTTGAGTAAAGGTCAATCCAAGTTAGTGTATAAATAGAGAGTGTGTCTCTCTCATTTTACACATTCTATTCTCTCACTCACACTTGGGAGCGTGGTGCACTTGTGGAGGAGGAGGTTCTGCTGCTAGGAGAAGAATATCTCTTGTATTCTGGTTGTATCATTGATCTATCTATCTCTGAGGAAGTTATTGGGATTTTTCACCTTTATGGTTTTCCCCAAGTAAACTTTGTGTCTCTTGTGTGCTTGCATTATTGTGTCCATGATTGATATGCTGTAGATTTGATGTACATGTTGTTCTCTCAGTTAAGATCCTAGATCAGATTGAATTAAATTCTGAAAATTTAACATGGTATCAGAGCTATCCTGAAAGAAGGCATGATATGGCATGTATGACACTTGTCGCACTTACAATGCTAGGGCTTGATATAGAAAAAACCAGTCATCATAGAACTTTCACTATAAATCCGTTTTGGCGAAGTTTTCGGATCGGAAACTTTTACAGGTCGAAGATAAGATCCCCATGTACCTTGTGTCCAAAGGAAAACCTCTAATTCGTTGTACTTTGTGATTTATGATCTGTACAATATAGGGTTTCTTCCTCTTCCAGATCTGAGTCAAAATCAGGTGACCTTGGGAAAAAGGTCATAACTTGGGCTAGGAAGCTCCAAATTAAATTTCGTAAAAAGTGACAGGTAGTGCACAGACAATACTATCTCAAGAAAATTTTTCAGAAGCCGAAGTTGAACCAGTGACACGTGGCACACCGTACAAGTTCTCTCTCCTGTATTATCCCATAAACAGGACACGTTACGACACTTGGCATAACTCTCTCTCAGAGAATCCAATTGACGTCAGACCTATCGGGATGGAAAGATAATAGGGCGGGATATCTCAGAAAATAAATTTCAGACCCTGTAGATCGAAAAGTTTGGAGTTACACCAGAAACAATCAGGTACATATTTCTGTCAAAACAGAATTATTTTTTAGTACCTTCATTCATGGCTTCTGGAATTTAGGGCTTCGGAGAAAGTTGGAATTTTTGTAATCGGGGACCACGAATGAATGCTACTCATCAAAATCGAAATTTAGAGACCAAGATCAGAATTTTTGGTTGGGCAGAAGGCCAGGCTTGATCAGACCCTAGTTTGGGACTTTGATCAGAAAAGTGGAAAATTAGGGCTTCTGCAAAAATGGGAATTTTTGAAATCTGTGACCACGGCTAGAAGCTCCTCATAAAAATAGAAGCTTAGAGCTTTGGATCAAACCTTTTGATTGGGAAAAAGAGTGGGCTTCATCAAACCCCATTTCGAGGTCATGTCCAGTGAAGCCGAAATTTTCAAAGGAAAAATTGAGGAGTGAAACTTTGCAGTTTTCAAATTCTGAATATACCAGCTTGATTAGCTCATCAAGGAGCATATTTCTATCCTTTTGGAAGTTTGAAATTCAAAGTTTGAATTTTTGGGGTTTCCTTGACAAACCCTAATCCAGCTCCAGGTCTAGTTCTTGCAAATCAAGTGGATTGGGTTAATCCTAGAAGAAGATGGATTGGTCACCTGCATAAGTGAAGAAGTTCATGTCTCAGAGGGAGATGAGGCTAAGGCCTTCCATAAGAAGGTTACAAGCAATCTTGACAGGTATGGATTATAGGTATGTTTCATGGTTAATTTTATCATATGTTTGTCTTCATATCATTACAGTACAATCTTCATTAATTACTAGACTTGTCGTATCACCTTAATAGAAGATATTCATTGATTAAGGTTTTGACACTTATGAATGTACTAATGCATTGTGATCTTGTATGAGGTTTATGTTGTTCGCTAACATAAAAGGTACACCAAGAAAGAAAAATCATGTTCTACTTCAAGAACATATGATCATGGTGACATGAAGACAAAGATTCATCCATTTTCATAGATCACATAGAAGATCTGCTTTCGAGGTATGTATAACTTAGTCCTACAATGGTTAACCTATGAGACATGCATGTTACTAGCACAAGTCACTGAAGAGAACCAGAAGACATTATATGGGTATGTTAGACATAACTAGTTGGCATGCTAATCCAGGTATGTTTTTCCTATATCAAGCTAGAATCCTACCTTGTGTTAGCATCTTATACTGTTGTGTTGCTGATAATGATTATTCATGAAGTCATAGGTTTGAATAATCATGGTTGTATGCATATTATGTTTCTTACCATAATTGATGATTTAACTAACTAGAAGAGTCCTATGATCAAATAAGAATATGTATGAATAAAAGAAGACTTCCTTGAAACCTTGAATACTAATGTTTATTATCTGTGTTTGAATTGATCCTGACAATACATGCTTGAGATCATTGTGTTTTGATAATATTAAGATTATACTAATGAATGTTTGATTATGTATGAGACCTAGAGGATAACACGATGATGATACTAACAAGCATGCATAGGGATCGAGAATGTATATAATTTCAAGGACAGGTAATCCAGGAAGTAAAGATCAAGAGGGAGCACACTCCAGTAGTTTCTACAAGGATGTAGATATTCAGAGGGAGTTGACCACTTCTCACAATCCACATCAGAAAGGAGTTGCAAAGATTCAGAGGGAGTCCACCCAACAAACAAACAAAGATAAGTATTTGAATTGTCATTACTTGCATATTTTATTGTTTAAATAATACTGTTCAATAATGTATATACTGATGTTCCTAGAATTAGGTTGTGTATTATGCATATTAGAATAGTTGCATTGATGAACAGTATACTACTAATATACATGGGTAAGTGGCCTATGGCATTGTACAACATTCCATTGCTACTTATCGAGAATGAAACCTCTTTGTTGACATGTTGGGGGTTGTGCACACTCTTAACAATGTTCTGGTAAAGATTGGAAGGCATCTAGAAAGTTACGGGATATGGATAAATGTTGTATTGAATCATTGGCTAAGATAATTGCATGAATGTATGACATATTTCTTTATGTGTAAGAATTTGTTTTGAAAACTATGAGATGTTTTCTAATCATGCAATTTAACTTGTTGTGTAGGAAAGATCGTATACCATCACCTACAAAAGAAGGACTACAACATTTGTTCAGTAACAAAGTTATCTATTGAAAATATTGAAGATATTGAAGTTCCCAGGATCTGGGAAGAATGCCATGATCGAGGAGTACCAGTCGATCATGAAGATGTTTGGGATGCAGTCCCAAGACCTGAAGGGGAGTCTATAGTGACTTCCAAGAGGATCTACAAGATTAAGCATGCTGCAGGTGGTAGCATAGAGACTTTTGCTCCTGTATCCAGATACACTTCCATTAGATCCGTACTTACTTTGGCTGCAGTGATGAAATGGAGGATACACCAGATGGATTTCAAGACAGCTTTCTTGAATGGTGTAGTTGAAGAAGAAGTGTACGTGGAGCAGCCACTTGGTTCTAAGACACATGATAGGGAATTATATATGTGCAGAACTTGGTATGGTAGGATAGACAGCTTTCTATCCAGTTTGGGCTTTACCAAGAGTAAAGCGGATTCCAACCTTTACTACAAGGTTGAGGAAGGCAATCCAGTGATACTGCTTTTGTATATGGATGACCTTTCTATTACAGGTGAAGATAGATTGATTGGCGAAATGCAGCAGAAGCTTGCAGCCGAGTTTGAGATGAAGAACTTGGGGATGATGCACTATTTGTTTTTGGCATGAAGGTGTGGCAGAGTGCAGATGGAATCTTCCTTGGAGAAGGGAAGTATGCAGTAGAGATCCTGAAGAGGTTCGGGATGATGGCCTACAAGGCTATGGCCACACCTATGGAACCGAACCTGAAGCTTCTGTGTGATGCTCCATCTGATCCGGTTGATTATGGGCTCAAGTACGATACGAATCAAAAGGTTTAACCTACAGGGTTATGTTGATTCAGATTGGGCATGTAGTGCTATAGATAGGAAGAGCACTTATGGGTGTTGCTTCAGTATGGGATCAGGTGTGATCTCTTGGTTTAGCAGGAAGCAGTCCTGCGTAGCACTGAGTACAGCCGAAGCAGAGTATGTTGCGACGGATGGGCAGGTTGCAGATGTATTGACCAAGCCATTGTCCATAGTGCAGTTTGAGTACTTCAGAGAGAGTCTTGGTGCACTTCAGATCAAGGTTCCTTCCAAAGGGAAGTGATGAGTCCGGAAGATGCAGATGCACATGAGCTTTTCTGACATGGTTGATATGTTCTCCCTTGGTCGTGATGTAATTGCTGAGCCATTTTTCACATGGTGGTAGATGTGTTCTCCCATGGTGAAAAAGTAAGGGATGGAGCCTTCCCTGAATGGTGGTAGATGTGTTCTCCCATGTCGATGGTGTAAGTGCTGGATGATGTGCATCTGGGCTGTGCTTCATGGACGATGAGATGAATTGAAGAGGACGATGCTATGATGATTAGGAGGATCATGGATGATGAGCATCAGGATGATGCTCCAGTTACTATTCTGTATATGCATCAGGAGGATGCTGGATATGATCAGTTGGATCATTTATATGTATATACGCATCATGTTGGATGCTAGATACAATCAGTTGGATCATTTATATGTACATGTATGTACGCATCATGTTGGATGCTAGATACGATCAGTAGGATCATTTGTATATGTTTTGTATATGCATCATGTTGGATGCTTGGACCATGTATCTGTATATGTATTAGGTGGATACTATGTATGATCAGGTAGATCATGTATGTTGATATGTATTAGGTATGATCAGGTGGATCATGTTTTTGTATTTGTATCAGGTGGATACATTGTATGATCAGGTGGATCATGTATGATGATATGTATCAAGTAGATACTTGGTATGCATCAGGTAGATGCATTATATGATTAGGATGATCATGGATGACGAGCTTCACGATGTTGCTCTAGATGACATGCAGCAGGATGTTGCAGTGATGATGATCAGGACAATCATGTGTACATCAAGATGATGTATGGTGAGTATCAGGTTGATACTCTGTGGCCGTGGAACAAGTTGTGCAGATAAGCATGTAATTTGTGCCCTAGGAGATTTGCAGATAGTATTTTGAGGTTTTTCCTATGGCGTGTAATTTGTACCCTGGGATATCTGGCAAATGCTCTTTCGAGGTTTTTCTTGGGAGGACATATAATTTGTGCCCTGGGAGATCTGCAGATAATCTTTCGAGGTTTTTCCTATGGCATGTAATTTGTGCCCTAGGATATCTGGCAGATGCTCTTTCAAGGTTTTGTCCAATAGCATGTAATTTGTGCCCTGGGAGATCCGATAGGTTGAGCCGTGTGCTCGTAATCAGTCCTGGGATGCTCTTTCGAGGTTTTGCCATGACCAAATGTAATTTGTGCCCTGGGAGATCCGATAGGTTGAGTCTTGTGCTCGTAATCAGTTTTGGGATGCTCTTTTGAGGTTTTGTGGTGACCACATGTAATTTGTGCCCTGGGAGATCCGATAGGTTGAGCCTTGTGCTCGTAATCAGTCCTGGGATTCCCTTTCGAGGTTTTGTGGTGGGGTCACATGTAATAAGTCCTAGAGATTTGGATAGGATGAAAAAGGCCTCAGATGCTCTTTAGAGTTCTTGCTAGTCAAGAGACTCTTTTAAGGTTTTGTCACGCACGTAATCAGTCCTGATATTTCCACAGTATGGCCAGTGATGACGAAGACCTGCAGGTGGTGGGCCTACATCGAGTATGAAAAAGAACTGGCTCTGTAGAACTTCCTATGATGAGTAGATTCAGAGATTGATTGAGATAGCAGCAGCAGTGACGATGATCCAGAGAAGATGACTTGTGCTAGAAGACCTGTGTTGAGAAATACCTTCCTAGTTAAGAGGGTGTGTTGATGTATATGTAACTTCGGAATGTATTTCACATATATGCATATTGTATTCCTTTATACAGAAGTGTCGTCATTTATATTGTAAGTGTCATAACTTATACCTGATGGGTTATTAGACCACCTTGTTGGGGTCAACCCTGTATAAGTCATGTGGGTCAAAGGGTTATTAGACCACCCTATTGGGGGTCGGCCATGTGGGTCAAAGGGTTATTAGACCACCCTAGTGGGGGTCTGCTCAGTCAGCATTATGTTAAGTGGTTAAGTTGAGGCCGACCTAGTTGAGTAAAGGTCAAGTCAAGTTAGTGTATAAATAGAGAGTGTGTCTCTCTCATTTTAAACATTCTATTCTCTCACTCACACTTGGGAGAGTGGCGCACTTATGGAGGGGGAGGCTCTACTGCTAGGAGAAGACTATCTCTTGTATTATGGTTTGTATCATTTCTCTATCTATCTCTGAGGAAGTTATTGGGATTTTTCACCTTTATGGTTTTCCCCAAGTAAACTCTGTGTCTCTTATGTGCTTGCATTATTGTGTCCATGATTGATATGTTGTAGATTTGCTGTACATGTTGTTCTCTCAGTTAAGATCCTAGATCAGATTGAAGTAAATTCTGAAAATTTAACAGTCGACAGGGGTTCACTTCACACTGTCATCAACAAACACCAACCAAACACCCTTAAGCACCAACCCAGAAAGGTTTTACCCTTTCCAGCAACACCCGCGAAGCGAGTGAAGTCTCACCCGATATGATTAAGGGGGCTATAGGAACCAGGTTTCCACAGTGGGGAAAGGACATGCAACTAATTCAATTATATCGCACCATAAACCAGAGATTCACCATTCGCATGCATTCATACATTCATCATTTTCACATTAACCATGTATTTACCATTCGCATATTCAATACATAATTGACATTCGCATTAATAGGGAAATACCGAAGATCACATAAATTGAAAATTTACAACAGAAATCATAACACAACATTCACCATTCAACATAAACAGAGACAAAAGAATAAATCTGAACATCTTCATGCATTAACTCATCAAAAACCTACGGTATAACCTTCGTAGAACCAATTCAGAACATCTTATTGTAGACACATACAAAATATAGAAAAACACAATCGAATTTCACAACCACAATGATCATGCTAATTGATTCTTGGATGCCCTTAGGACTACATAAATACTCTTATTTATAGCTAACTATGGTGGTTACAAAATGGTCCAAATGACCCTTTTCTAACAACCTAAACTAATCTTCCGCTTCCTCATTCTCTGCGAATGACCCTTTCTTACGTGGATGGTCCTTCTTCACAGCAGTCGGCTTCCGCACTTCATGCGGACTAATCTCGTGCCAACAGGACCCCAATACAAACTTGTGGCTCTCCCTCGAGCCACCTCAACTGGACACCTCTAGTGTAATTGTTTTCCTCCTTCACTGTTCTAAACTTCTAAATTTGTTCTTGCCGTCTAGAGCTCGTTGTCATGTACTTATTGAACTCATCCTCTAGTCTCTTGGTCGTTGTCATGTACTTCTCAAACTCATCCTCCAATATCTTGGTCTCTATCATGTACTTCTCGAACTCATCCCCCAGTCTCTTGAAACCTTCGTCATCTATCCCTTATGCGCTTGCTCTTGTGCTTCAGGCTTGTTCTGGTCTAGAGAAAAGTTTATCAACATCACCAAATTGGGAAACAGGCCAATTACTCTGGCACATCTATTTTGCACTTCTGATCGGCTGCTACTAGAGCCAGTGTGCCTCTACCATTGGTGTTCTAGTGGTCGCAGGGAGCACGGTTCTTCCAACTACTACCACTCTCTTAGACATCTCGACTAGGAATTCATCGCCGTTCCTCCCCATTGTCTTCGCCCCTTTCTTTGTTGGTTATTCATGGAAAAGCGTCGTTAGCACACCTAGAGTGCTTCTGCTAGACACAAAATGCACCATTGCAACTATCTCACTTCCCTTTTCCACAGCTTCCTTAGGATTTCTCACTCAACTTACTGACTCTCTACATCTTCCTTACTCACTCACGTCATGCAACTTACTAATTTTCCTCTTCGGACTTACGAACTCTCTTTACTCAACTTATATTCTTCAATCTTTGTTCCTGTATTTATCCATGCTCCTCGTGTCCTTGATGCCTGATTATTGAATCATTCGCAAAATATTTCCCATAGCCCTCTGATTCTATCTTCAAGTGTGTCATCATACTCTTTCGCCGTCTTCCGGTGATGCTGATCCATAGTAATCTTGTTCGGATTTGACTCCCGCATGCTAAACAAGCTGAGCAATGACATGCGACCTATCGGGCCATGCTTTCCACTTTTTGTCATAATTGCAGATTCTTATCTTTTTTTTTTTTTTTTTCGATCATGCTGCAATACCAGGTCTTTGCTAGAGTCACTCCTGGTTACTCTTGTCGCGCTCCTGGGACCTTAGGTTCAACTAATACGGTTGCTGTGCTCTTAGGTCGACACTGATTTTGATTTGGCTGGTTTTCTTTCCTTGGACAACCATTAGGATGATCCACTCCAATTCCTCCACTGGTTCTATAATGGCTTCTTCCAGCATGCTCTCAATCTATGCCTTCACCCTTTCCTTGTACCAGGGATTCATCCTATAAGGTCACTGCTTCACTGGATTCACATCAGGTTTTAGTGGGATCTTCATCTTGCCTAGGTCCCCCAAAATTCCTTTCATCTCCGAGAATTTTGTCGGAAACAAGTCCCAAACTCTTGCAATAGGTATGTCATTATCACAATAGTCGAGTCATCCTAGTAGTCTCCGATGCTCGCAAACTTGGGATTGTCTTCCGACCCAATGTTCACTTTCTTGATTCGCAGCGGCTGGTGAAACTTGTCAGAAGGTATATCTAGTTCCTCCATGATGCGACTTCCTTCTGACTCTAGGATATACATAGCCCTCGGATCATCCTCATCATCCAGTTCTCCTATTATGTTGTAGCATTCCATCAAAATTTGGGGCGTCGCATTCCACTGAAGTCCCATAGGTTTCTCTGTCGGAACTACGTCAAATAATCTCTGTCGGACCTCCTGTAAAGCACGTGGATGAAGGGGTTTTCGTCGGAGAAACTGAACATTTCTCTAAAGCTAATTGTTAGTTGTTCCCATGAGGATGTTCCGCGTCACAGTTCTGCTGCGACATACCAACTTCATGGTACTTCATCCAATATGTGAATAAATGCATGGACCCATACCTGTTTTGCTCTTGGTCCCCAGTTTATTTCACATTCATCCAAATGCGCCTTCCGATCTCCTCTTCAATCAAACTTCCTTCCACCATATCCTTCTGTGTCGTCGAACCTTACCGTCATTAGGTGTCGATATAGTGGCCAATTAGTTATGGTGGACTTGTGCGTCACCCACCATTACACTGGTGTAGCCTTCAAGGATTCCTCCAAGGCCAAGAGTCGTTGTGGTTCTGCCACTTTCTCTTCAAATTCAGTGAGAAATGTAGCTGTTGGGCCCTAGAAATGCCCCTTTTTTACCACACCTATTTCATCATTTTTCCCTGTTATACCCTACTTTCATAAACCATATACATGCCTTTTTCCAAATCAATCAACAATCTTGACAAGGTATAATTCATTATTGCTTCATTTATTTAATGCCTAAGATTGTTATGGTTATGAATTCTAGCCTTTGATTTATGCTAACTTGTGTTGATTTCATTAAGTCAAGATCAAAGCATAGGTGTATCAACCGCAATGCGTTGGGAAAGAATCACACATGGTGCCATCTGTTATTCCTCAAGATCCAATTCCACATATTAAAAGGGACAGTGCATCTTTCGACATGAAGCTGTAACATGACTTAGTTGAAACAGAGCATTGCTACAACAGATAGGATGCCTCCCAATTGTTGAATCCGTTGAATCCATTGAATGCCAGAGTAACAATATCGTTCATGTCTAATGGCCTCATTCAATACGGCTGTAACAGTTTTAGTTGTAACTCTGCAGCATGGAGATCAAGGATCGTCATTGCTGCATGAATTTAGTGAATCATGAATTGTACTTGGCATGTATAAGTATGGGACGGTTTTCCATGTCTGGGGGTTGGTTAATTATCATTTTGTACGGGCTGTAACAGAGAGCCGAGAATGTGGATTACCATCTTTAATGAAGAGCAGAGTTATTCATCTTTCCGTGTCTTAATTTGTGGTATTTCACGGCGTCTCTATTAGAAGGCTAGGGCCCGCCTTCTCATAGATATTTTTGAGTTAAGTACGTAGTTAAATTTGATAATTTCCTGTTGTATGGTGTGGAATCGTATTAGGCATATTACTAGTAGCTGCAATAGAGATTTTACAATTTCATTCTTTCTTGATAGTTCATTCTTTGCATCCTGAATAGCTGCAACTGTGTGGTGTGATAGTTGACTGTGTAGGTTAGTTTAATTGATGCATGGTGTGTTAGAATTAGCTGTTACAACCAAGCTCAGATTCAATCCATTTCAGTCATTTATGCTTTCTAGTATTTCCAATATTTATCAATTTAGAGTTCAAGATTATTTTCTAATTCTAGTTGTTGTTGTATCTTTATTGAATTCATTAGATTAGGAAGATTGTGATTGAGTTACAGTAGTTGATGAATGAATCATTTTGGTAAAGATTGAATACTGTAGTTTGATAATTATAGGTTTTAATTTCTTGCAAAAGTAATCTAGTTCATTTCTATTCTTAGATCAATAACTGCTAGGTTGATTTCTGTAGGAAGGTAGTGGTACTTTGAATTCCTAGATGTGGGAGTTAGATTAGTTTTCTTTATGGAATGAGTTTGGCTGAGTAGATAGGTAGGATTATTATCTCTATTTAGTTAACCAACTACTTGAAATGTTTATGCATAGATTGTGCTTATTTCCATTGAGAGAAAAGACTTCCATGTGTTGACAATTTATATTGAGCATCTTGTGTGTTAGTTGTAATTAATTAGCATATAGGGTGACCAACATTTTGGTGCTGTTGCTGAGGATGGTAATTGATAGACATAGTTAGTAGTTGGTTTTTTTATTTCATTTTGGTTTAATCATTGATAGCATGCATGAATACAAGAAAAACAAATCGGGAACCCCCTTTGAACACTAACACTATAGGTGGCAGAGGTTGAGGTCATAACGTAGGCCTAGGAAGACAAACATTTATCGACGATATAATTGCTAAAGCTGATTCTTCTACTAGACCACCTTGGACGTCTAAAGGAAGAGGAAATTATGTTCCTCCCAATCTTGAGAATTCAGCATCAATGGTGGAGAACGCAACGAGACCATCAACTCCCAGTGCAGAAAAGAAACCTCCTGAAGACAAGGGAATCGTTGTGGGTGCACTGGATAGAGAGGAGATTTATCATATTAACGGGACCAAATTTACTAAGGAAGTGTGGTTGGAGACTCGTTGAAAAGAAGAGGAAGAAAGAAGGCGAGAAGAAGAAAGGAGGAAAGAAGAAGAAGCAAAAGCAGAGGAAGAACGAATAAAGAAGTCCATTGAATTTTGGAACAGCATGGCTAACAGAGAACATGAAGGGGAGAATGAGCATCGGGAGAACCAGGAAGAAGAAGTGGAAGATGATCACCCTGGTGACACTGTGGTCACATTAGAATTCCCTATCCTCCAAACACCTGGAGCAACTCCTATGAAAAATATCTCACCATCAGTTCTCCCAAATTTCCATGGTAAATCGTTTGAAGATCCTAATGAATTTCTTTTTGAGTTTGGTATGCTCTGTCGTAGTTATGACTATACCTCTAGTGCTCAAAAGATGAAACTATTCACAACCACCTTGAAAGGAAATGCTCTGTGCTGGTTCATGAGTCTAGGTCGTGAGACCATTACTACTTGGGACCAAATGAAACAAACCTTTCTTTCTAAATATCAAGAATATTGTAGAACCAGGGATAGAAAGGAAGAGATTTTTAAAATGGTTCAGAAGGAAGAGGAAAGATTGGAAGACTTTGTGGAAAGATTCTTGTACAATTTACAAAGGTCTGGCCACACTGAGATTGGAAAATATGTACTCAAGATTATCTTGCTACGAGGAATTAGAGAAGATTGCCTTCATATGTTGAATTTGTTGGGGAAAGGGAACATCTCAAAGGAACCCTTCGAGAAGATCATTGAATTATGCCAAAGGTACTCAAGGGGATCCTCTAGAACTAAAAAATGAGACAAAGATCGAGATCAGGATGTCTTCACTAGGACACAGAAGTCAGCTAGTGGAGGAGCGACTCGAGCAGAAATAGGAAACTTACTGGAGAATTTTAAAACTGATATGATAAGTTCCATTTCCTGAGAGTAAGATGTTTTGAGAGAAAAATAGAGTCAAACAATAGAATATCTTACACTCGGTGTATTCTGTCCTAAATGTAGGAAAAAGCACCCACTGAAAGAATGCCCATTGGACAAGGCAGAGATATGCAGGATATGTGTATTGGAGCATGACACCAAGGAATGTCATTCATTACCCAAAGTCAAAGAAGTCCTGCAGGCATCCATTTCAGATGTGGAACAGGCTTACTTTATTGCAGAGAAGAAACCTTAGTGGCCTGGCAATCAAGGTATGAATCCAGATCCATCAATTTTCTTGAATAATATGAATGGTATGAATAATATGAATACACAATTACCTTCACATTATTATAATAAGTAGTGCATCCATCTCAGAACCCAATGCAAAATCCTAATTCTTGGACACCATGGTCACAACAGTCAAACAATCAAGCTCCTTGGAATTCCAACTGGAGAAATTATTACCAAGGAAATAACATTCCCCATCACCAGACTCAATGTCAATAGTACCCTCCTCAATAGTATCCTCACCAACAATATCAACAGCCACAACTACAATTCCAAAACAATGTGGCACCTATGAATCCACCATTTCGGCCACAACTACCTGCACAACCTAACCCAAACCCGAATAATAAAGCAATTCATCAGTTTGAGACTACCAGCATGCCTGCGTATTCCATCTCCCAAATTCCCTGCAATGATATACAATTACGATCAGGGAGGGTAGTGAAACCCATCATCACTGAGGATGTTCCATCCCCAGTGACTAAAACTGGAGTGAATCTGCACAATGCGAATATGGTTAATTCAATCATTGAGGATGATAACATTCCTACCGAAACAGTAGCTGAAACTCAGGAAGTAACACACAATGAAGAACATCCTACACAATTGATGAGGGAACCACCATATCCTGAATGATTGGCCTTGCATAAAATAGTGGACCAACCTCGATTCAATCTCTTAGGAGAATTGAAAAATTTGTATGTCAAAATTCCGCTGTTATAAGCCCTCCATGATGTGCCCATTTATGCTAGTACTGTTAGAGATTTATGTGTCAGGAAACCAGGAAGAAAGCCTAGGGATCCTCCCACTGTCCATGTATTGGGAAAACTTTCCTAATTAATAATGGGGAAGACTCCTGTGGAAAAATATGATGACCCTGGGAATCTTACTGTTACAGTTCACATAGGAAACACACAAATCCCCAACGTCTTGGTAGACTTAGGCGTGGCTATTAATGTTATGACCAGAGAAACTGTGAAGAAACTTGGACTCACTAACCTTCAGCAAACCCCTACCATTTTAGAACTTGCTAATAGATCAACAATCAAGCCTGAGGGGATCCTGGATGACCTAGTAATCTCTGTTGCCTCGTGGGAATACCCTATGGACTTCTTGGTGTTACAACCGAAGTCTCAGTTGGGGGAACACCTGCTGATTCTGGGGAGACCGTGGTTGGCCATAGTATATGTCTGTATCAACTATCGGTCAGGATCCATGACTATCTCAAACGGGACTGAGATCAAAAGTGTTACACCTAAAATCTACCCATCATCATGATTTAGTGTATACATCCCTGAAGTCATCTGGACCAAGTATTCATTTGAGAGGATTTGTACTCAGTTTGTACAACCTTTTGAGAGGTCGTCGCAGGTTTCACACTAGAAACATGCGACGTCGCAGGTTGCTCCATAGCAAGGTGTGATGAGGTCTGTTAATGGGAAAAAATAGCCATTTCAAGATCTTTCTCGAAGCTTGCCCATTTGGGGGCTTATCCCTGATCTCTTGGAGAGATGGTATTCGACCCCTAACTCATTGGGAAGATCCCCTATCTCTCTCCTACCATCTTTCAACCTATCCTATCCATAACCTCATCCACTTAGTCCTATATAAACGAGGCTCACTCCCATACCAAAGGGAGGAAGACTATGGTATCTACATGCTGGTGAAATCTCTCTTGGGACACCTTCACTCACCTCTTGGAGAATTCATGCTTCCTGGGAAGAGCTTGGCAATTGTCTTGTGTGGAGAAGGGCTGCTACGTTAAGTCATTGGTTGTAGATCTATATCTCTATCATGTACTCCTCTATTTGCAGTAATACAAATGATTTCCACCAATATCGTTCTTATGTGTAATGATGTTGTGTTGTTTACCTGCTTAACTGTTTACATAGATCTCTTATTGTATAGATGCTCTTTACTTGTTTCTCTTTTCTATGTATTAATAGGTCTTGCAGCTTGGATCTGACGACCGTGGGACATGGATCAACATTCAAGAGAAAGGATAGTGAATCGAAGAGGTAAGACATCTAGCACTTGATCCTTAAGTAGATCTAGGAAATGTGTTTTTAGTATGTTCTATTTGTTCTAGACTCGCATTGAGCTAGGGAGATCTGGCTCGCCTCTGGTCGAGTGGATTGTCTGGTAACAAAAAGCCTACCCTTATACCCTCCAGCTCGACCAAGCACATAAGCTAAAACTCCAATTTGGGTGGATTTGGAGGAGGAGGAAGGCGTTCAGCCATTATTAATGATTGGGAGAGCCTTAACTTTTAAAGATGAAACAGAGGACGATACCATTAACAATTTCATTAGTGAGCCCATGTCCGTTAATAAGCATATTTACCATATTCTTGAAAGTACATTAGATGAGAAAGAACAAGAAAATATTACGGAAGAAACGCTAGTCAGTGATGCCAATATAATTCCAGTTCTCAAAAATTTGAAAAGTGTCCCAGTAGAAATTGAGCCAGGGAAAACATTGAACATCAATCCAAACCTTGCACCCAGTGAGCTAGAACATCTGATCACTCTACTGAAACAACATAAAGAAGTTTTTGCTTGGGAGTACAAAGACATGAAGGGTGTTCCTTCTAATATGTGTACCCATCACATTTATATTAAGAGTGACTCCAGACCAGTGTGTCAACCACAATGAAGGATGAACCCGAACCTAAGGGATGTAGTGAAAGAGGAGATCCAAAAACTTCTGGATGCAGGGTTTATATACCCAATTTCAGACAGTGAGTGGGTTTCTCCACTCTTGATTGTGCCAAAGAAGAATGGGAAATGGAGGGTCTGTGTGGATTACAGAGAATTGAACAAAGCAACGCAGAAGGACCACTTTCTCTTACCTTCTATCGATTAGGTCCTTGATACCTTGTTTGGGAAGAAGTATTTTTCCTTTCTGGATGGCTTTAGTAGCTATAACCAAATCCAGATTGCTCCAGAAGACCAAGACAAAACCACTTTCACCTGTCCCTAGGGAAATTTTTCATACAGGGTACTTCCTTTTCGGTTGTGCAATGCACCAGCCACATTTCAAAGAGCAGTGGTTGGAATCTTTTCAGAAATGGTAAATGACTGCATGGAAATTTTTATGAATGACTTCACTCCATACAGTAGTAGTTATGAAGAAGCATTGACAAATTTAGAAAAGGTCTTGAAACGATGTGAACAAAGCCAACTCTCTTTAAGCACTGAAAAGTGCCATATGATGATCAGCGAGGACATAGTTCTGGGGCACTTCATCTCTTCTAATGGTATCCAGGTAGAACCATCCAAAATTAAGGTAATTGAAAATATATCAACTCCTGGAACACAAAAAGATGTACGTAGCTTCTTAGGGCATGTTGGCTATTACAGAAGATTCATAGAAATTTTTTCCAAACTAGCTTCTCCTTTGTTCACCTTGTTGATGAAGGATGCATAGTTTATTTGGAATGATGCATGCCAAATAACGTTTAATGAACTTAAGAAAAGGTTGTCTACAACACCCATCGTATGAGGGCCCAACTATGATCTACCTTTTCATATCTCTTCAGATACTTGTTGTGGCCACAACAGATCCCATTCTTCAACTGAGCACGGGAGCCCCAATTTTAAAAAATAAACACAAAAGGTATTTGGGTAAGTGTTCTCGTTAACATGAGGTTTTGGAATTTGTTTCTATGATCTCATTCCTGTACCTTTGGTTTCCTTGATTGTCACTATTTTCCTTTCTCTCGGAATTCTTCTAAGTGTTTTTGGTTTGCTGGAAGCCTTAATTTTTAAGCCTTTTTATCATTTACTCCTGCCAACCTGAAACCCGATATTCTGAAAACCCAAAACCCGACAGGTGATGGTTGTGAGAATTCATTTTAGGTCTTTTGATTTTGGTCAACCTGAAACCCACAACCCGAAAGGTGCGGGTTACATGAATCCTTTGCTAATAAGTTTTGGGAAATATTCATCCTGAAACCCGCAATCGCGGCTTTCTGATTTCGGGAATTTGTTTTACTATTTAGTTGTGTGGTGTGTTCCCGAAACACGCAACCTGAAAATGTCGGGTTGCGAGATGCAGGAAAATATTTTTATTTTTGTGATTGTTTCTGTTTTTGAAACCCGCAACCCTCAAGTTTCGGGTTGCGGATTTCGGAAACCCATTTTTACGTTATTTTTCCAGTTTGCAATCCCGAAACCCACAACCCGCAATTTTCGGGTTTTCGGCTTTCGGGAATCATGAATAAGTATTGAAAGTAAGTTCTAACACCTGATCCTGGATCCCGCAGAGGCTAATCTTGGTCATCCATTCCTTGGATCTAATGCATCCGATTCCATCATTGCTTATACGTTTGATTTCCTTGTTCTTCGTTGTTTTGTTGACCAGGTTTTCGACTGTAATTCTCACCTAATGATCACCTTTTAAGATATGATTGCTTGATTGGATTGGCTTGTAATGACAGGTTTAAGATGCGACTTCAAATCGTGCGTGATTTCGTTAAAACTATAGTTTATTATGATACAATTTGGATTAACACATGCTACGATGTTGTTTCATTACAGTTCAGATGATTATAGTTCCCAATTCGTATGATTTTAATCATAGCATCTCATCATATTCAATCATTATGATTTTTTTAGATTTTCTTAAATATGGCAACAAGTATGAAGCACTTAGTTCGTCATCTATATTCGTTACAGAATTTTTGTGTTTTATTTTGAAAGGTTTCCTTTTGACCATTTGGTGTGAGAAATATGTAGACAGGTTATGGACCCTTTGATGGATGTTATATGGAAGAAGAACTTCATCCCTTGCTATTTCAAGAACCTATGTCGCCACCCTTTGACGCAGGTGTTCCTGATACCAGCAGTGACAGTGAAGAGGAAGCTTCTGAACTCTGCCTATTTGCATACCACTACGTCAGGAGAACAAAGCGAAAATCAATGAACAACCAAGTGATCGAGATGACTCCATTATCCATGATTTTATAATTAATAAAGAACCTGCTACTCCACTAGCTCCCACGAAGCAAGATCTGTTGTCCGATTTTTTTGTTTTTGAAAACATTATGGATCAACAGGAAGATTCTAAGGCGATTCATTTGGAGGATTTGTTGGACCGTATGTTTCTTGTTATCGACAGCCAGTAGGCCGTTGTTGAATTCCACAATTTTGTTATGGGATTTCTCCCGAAATTAGAAAATGACCCTTATTTCAAACTTTATCGTAGGCTTGGAGGGAATCATTTGAGATAAAATTGTTCTAATAAGTGGCAGGATTTTCTGGATCAATAGCCTGATCTGAATTTTGTAATCCCCATATTTTGGGAATTTCCATTTGTACTCTGTTGTAATTCTTATTTAAGGAGGAATGCCTCTCGATGTTAGGGATTGATAATTTTTGGGTTAGAAATTAGTAGGAGATGACTGGAGATACTCTGTCTTAGCAGAGATTTGTAATTTTGTTTACAGACTTCATTAATACAGTAAAGTAATCCCTTTGAATCACCTCTTGTTTATTGTTCAAATTTCTTTGACATTATATGATTTCTTACTTTGATTTATCATCTACATTGTGTGATCCTTTTGATTATATGAATTAATGCACAGATTTGTAATACTGATTTCTCTTTATGACTGATCTATGTATGAAAATATCTTGTTAAGTTTCTTTAATTAAGATATCTTTCTTTATCTATTTCTGCAAATGATCCACAGTAACTTCAATCATTGTTAATTTCTCAATTAACAAAGTGATTACAGGTTAATCTTGAACAGGTTTAAATACTTAAATTATTGTCATTTAATTTTTATTAATTGATTATGATCTAAGCGAATAACTGAACGCATACTTGAACATTTCTGTTGAATTTGACAAACATACTTATCCATTTCACATCAAGATTGATCTGCACAACAACAAGATCTTCCTTAGAATAAATCTAACCTAGAGTAGATCCTTTTTCTTAAATAGTTTAAGTTAGAACAGACTAAGTTTTATACTTTTGTTTTCCTTAAGGGGAGAACCGATCTATTGATTGAAACATCAACTCATAGAGTGCCAACGGAGGCCAAATATCCGTGGTATATTTCCATACCAAACAGGCTGGGGATAGAACTGCCCTTGCGTAGGGTCTTTCGAAGCCTTTCAGTCTAGGTTTTCACCCTCTGTTGGGAGCCTTGGAACCCATTCTAGCACCTTCCACTTATCCTGCTCCCTTGAGGCCTCAACAATACTGCCATTGAAGTAGTTTTAGGGCAGCAGGAAGGTAATGCCCCATATGAAATTTATGTTATTAGTAAGAACTTATCTCCTGCTGAACTAAACTATATTGTCACAGAAAAAGAATTCCTTTCCATATTTTATGCCATCAACAAATTTAGAAACTACATTACTAGATACTCCACTTTTGTGCACACTGATCATTCTTCCATCAAATATTTTATGAATAAACTAATCATGATTGCTACAGTTATGTTGATGCCTCGGAAATCATAGCATCAATCAGTAAGGGATTCTCCCCGGTAGACAGTCCCAATTAGATCGTCCACTATTTGATGTAGGGAATCTGTCCGATTAACGGTTTCGACAACCGTAAGATTTAAAGATTCTTATTCTTGCACCAGTTGCGGCCCGATCCACTGTTTAGTTATTTTATTTTAAAGATGAGATGCAAGTTCCCTAAGCTAAATGCAGGTAGATAATCTAAATTAATCTAAAACTGTGAAAGAAAATTTAATCTATCCTTGCAAGGAGCAAATTTTAAAGATGAGCAATAAACCGACAGAAACATCTAAAGATCAGACAGATAGCCATTTAACCATAAAGATGCATCCATAACAGAATATAAAAGATATTAAAGATAGCCTTAATTTAGTCAAAGCATTCCATTACTCAGTTGAGATAGACATCTTTGCATAGGAAAATAGGAGAATCATTCATTACACAGAAGTAATTCACAATAGTAAAGAAAGATCTCACAATAGTGTGTGAATAACACAAGAGTAATCCAACAAACATCCAACACATCATTCAGGTAAAAATGTAGTCTCCCAGGATTTCATTAGGTAAAATCGAATTCCTTATACATGCAGAGAAATAGTTCACGTACAAGATAGAAATTGTCCTTCACCTGACAAAAGTCTCTTTTACTCTGCACTAACCATCTATATATGAGTTTACAAAATTCCTCTAGGGTTGCCACCTGTCTCCTTTATTTAATTCCCTTTTTTTTAATTTTCTTTTAAATGCTTTACAAAATGAAGTGATTCGTGGCCTCCTTTACATAACAGAAACCAAATTGACAGCTGTCCTTTGACTTCATGATTTGACAATAGGGAAAAAATAAAAACAATGCATTATGTCTGTCAAGCTAGTTTTGGAGTGGCACCTCTGCTTCAACTGTAGCAGTCGTTCCAGGTGCTTCTGTCTCAGATGGTGTCTCTGCTGTAGATAATGTGCCTTTATCAATCCCTGCCATTGCTGCTACCTTCTTATTTTCCTCTGCAATATAGCTGAACCAAACACCAGTGTCTCTTATAACAACATTGGCAGGTGAAGGAAGCAAGATTTTCTTAGAAGTCACATGCTTGTCGAGTTCTACCTCGATGTTTTGCATTTCTGTTATTGCTATCTAGTGGATTTCATGGAGCATTTTATTGTGTACTAATGGTATCCCGATGTAGTGATGGAGATCATCTGTGGTTAACACATCAATTCTTTTCACATATTCCATTTGAAATCCCAGCTCATCTTTTAAATCGGAGTGGCGTTGCTCTTTATTTGGAAATTCATCAAGGGTCTGGAGAAATACAACCTTGCACTTTTCATGCACTTCTTGACTCTTTTGATACAGGCTATTACATTTTCCCATTGTAACCTAGATCTTAGTAATTAGTTTGGCGCCGCAGTTCCTGCAAAATTCCATGAGGGCTATATCTTCCTTAAAATTGACTACAGATTTGAATGGGAGGTGCTTGGGGAAATCCACCTTTCCTTCTCTCCACTCCATCTAGCTCAAACTGTTTGCTTTTACCCGAGTGTACTTGTTTCTAAGACTAATAGCTTCAGCATTAATTTCCTTCATTTTATTTAGCATGGTCTTAAGTCTGCAAACCTCTTCAGTAATTAGTTCTTGTGTTGCATGCATTTGTCTCAAGATGTCACGGGACTGCTCGTGAAAGGGAGACATGTCCATTGCTCTATTATTTGCTTGCTCTATCTACTTAATAATTAACTACTTGTCTTCTTCTAATTGAAATTTTTTTTCCTCATAATCATTCTTCTCTGCTTCAAGTACCATCATTTGGACTGCCAGGTGTTCCTTTTCTTCTTCTAGGTGTTGAAATTTATTTGACAACTCCTTATGATCAGAAAACAAGCGATTGTACTTCTTTACCACGAGATTTCTATAAGATTTCTCATTAGCTACAGTGTGTTGCAGCTTACGAGGCCTTTTCTTAGCTGACTCAAACTCATTAACTATGTTGATTACGTTGCCTTCGGTTTCTTTGGTTGCTGTCACAACAACAGATGCCATAGCCACATGAGCTTGCTTTGTGTTCTGCATAACAGTAGTTTCGCGATGGGTGACGATGTCTGACTCAAAAAGTCTCTTTAACCTGGTCTCCGACTTCAAAATAATAGATTTCCTATCTCTGTTATATACAAATCTATTCCATTGGGATACAGTGTGATCCTTTGACAGGGTGAAAGGGATCAGTGGAATATTTTCTATGGGAACACCCTCTTTGGCGGGCGGGGTCTGTACCAATTGGGATGACCCTACATCCATGTCCTGCGTGTGGGAACTACCAGCTTGAGCATCTTCATTTGCCTTATTTTCTTGTTCGGCTTTGAGCCGTCCTTCTTCTTGCTCCTCTGCGGCTTGCTGAAATCTTGCCTCTTCCAACTCTTGATCACGAAGCCTTTGGGTTTCTTTTTCTTGTAGCTTAAGACTTTCTTCCTCCTGAAATTTAAGAGCTTGTTCCTACTCCTCTCGCAACTTATCGACAACTTCTTTCTGGATCCTATCTGCTTCCTCCTTTAGCCTCAATTCTTCATTGGCTAGAGATTCTGTTGCTTCCTTTTCTTTCTGCAACTTGGCTTCTTTGGCGTCTCGGACAACAGTAGAACTATAGCCAGTTCCACCCTTGTGATGGAAAATTTTCAACTCGGTCATGTTGCGGATTCCCCTATATAACTCCTCTTCTTGATCGTAGTAGTGGGCATAATCAAAGTGGGCGTACAAGTCTTTACAATGTTCTGCAACTTTGTTTCGTCTATCATTCCTATGGAATATCGCTTCTCCAAAGTGAAAACCTTTTAGCTTTTGAATGAATTCCTCAGCTAATGCAACCCTTGAGAACTTATAAGCTCCCACATAGAATGGCAAAGAAGGGAACGAAGCCTTCTTCAACTTATTTAAAAATCCTCCTACTCCATCGAGAAAAACTTGCCTAGCTGCTACTTTCAAGACTATGTAGTCAGTAGCGTATTTGGGAAAGATATATGGTGGCTTAGTGCCTCCATACATTCTGATATAAGTACCATCTTTTGAAAAATATAAATCTCCATAATTTTCCATCATTGCCATGACATTCTCTGATAAGCAATTAGGTTCTTCATTAAATATTTGTTCATATAGAGGTATGATTAATTCTTCACAGATGAGTTTGTAATGCATCCTGTAATTCTGAGCCCACAGTATCTTATAAGTAGTATAGACTGGGGTGTTGGATTGATCCCAAATGCAACCTAGCTTAGGGAAAGGGAGCTTTGCCAAGATGCAATCAATGAGATATGAAGACATATAAAATTCTGACTTCTTTAGAGCCAGTCCTTCTTGGGCTGCGGTTACAGCGGACGACAAAATATCTGAGAGGATAGTTTCCCAATCAAAGACAGTGCCCTTAAATGCTACATAATGAATGATGGGTTCCCATTTTATCCTGTAGATAGTTCCATCGGGCATACCAAAAATTCTGCTTAACATGAGGGCGATCATCCGAAAAGGAGCTCTCAGATTTTGAACTTCATATTCATCGCTGTCTCTTTTCCTGAGTTGCATTCCTGTGATTACCAGCTTCTTAGCCATCTCAAGATTGTCCATCTTCCCCAGCCATTCATCATTCAGGGGCTACTGAGAGCGCGGTAATTTGTAGGCTGCTGCAATGTAGGCTGGATGGAACGAGGAAAACGCCTCTCCTTTGCTATCATGCAATACTTTAGTTATTGGGTTTGCATGCTTGAGAATCCATCCAATTACCTCTGAGCAGGGAAATAACTCAGGACAAGTGGAAGCTCTGGATATGCTGGAGCTTCTAATGTTTTGATATTTGTGCTCCTCCTCCAAGAGAGCTCATGGAATATTTTGGTCTCTGAGCATATGGTAAACATCTCCCCATTTCACTTTAGGAGGGACGCCTGTGATGGACCTGGTGTCTTCTAACAATGTTTCAAATCTTGGCTCGGTAGGTGTTTGTGCCATAAATTGTTTCGAAGGCCAAAGAAACAAGCCAACACAATCTCAAATAAAAATCAATAAAACTAGGGTTTAGGGTTTTCTGAAAGGTTTTCTTGGTTATAATTTTGGTGATGAATCAGGGATTACATTCATCAGCTAAGCAAGAAACTGAATTATAAACAAGTAAAGACAAAGATACATCATATAATCAACAAATATCAATCAGCATATAATCTTAAAGTTCATTCAGGGCTGACAAGCATCACAAGTAAATAAATCATAAACCAGCAATGAATATATCAGTCCAGTAGTTAAACAAACTCAAAATGAAGCTAAAACATATACTGAAGGGTAAAAAGTCTCATATATTTCATAGTCTGTCATCAAATGCATATAAGAGTCATAGTACTTAGCTCTGAACAAGTCTGCAGACAAAGGTAATCTGGAGACCTCCTGAAGCTCCCAAAAATCCCCTCTCAATGACTTCCTAACATGTATAAACACTATCCTTTTACAAAATCAGTTAGGACTCTAACCCTAACTGCCTTTCACCTATTCGATGAGGTAAAGTAAATGCAGAATATTTACAAAGTTACAAAATATGCTAAAAATAGCACGTCATTAACATATCTGTTTGCTAACTAATGACAACTAACTGAATGTGCAACTGTCTTATAGGTCTTTTGCCACCTCATCCAGCAGAGCGATACCATCTGATGTTTGGTCTTTCTTCTTAGCTTTCTTCTACTCCTGCTCCATGTCATTTATTCTCTTGATGAGTTCTTTGTTTTTCTGCTGCAGCTCTTGGACTGTCTTCTCCAACTCTGTGCAATGAATGTCAGCTGCTCTTTTTCTCTTTAGTGCTTCTTTTGCATCTGCTATCAGCTCCTGAAAATTGTCATTTACATCTTGGAGATCTTCTCTCAACCTCCTGTTAGCCATCATCAATCCATCATTGACCTCCTGCATATAGCTCATCTGATGTTTATACTGTTTAACAGTTTTTTGCAAATTTTCCTTGTCAGAATTAACTAATTTATCCCTTGTAGAATCTTGTTCTTCGTCAGGTTTCCAAGGAATGTCAAGCTTTTCGAAGATTTCTGTCTCTTCCATCAACAGTTTTGTAGGAGTGTCTTCAATGCTGGGATTTGGCTTTTCTTCACCTGCTGCTTCTACTGAAGGAGTTTCTTCTTTAAATAGTGGCTGCATTTTATCTAGTTCTGGTTTATCATCATCCATGGACACTTCAGCTAAAACAGTCACTTCATTTGTATTTAATTTAGGATTCAACAATTTCTTCATGTTTAATCTCAACTTGTTCTTTGACCTAGTTTTAGGTCTCCAAAATGATGTTGCTTCTCCCATCATCTTCAATTCTTTCCCTTGGTGATGAATAGCAGCCAATTCTACTACTTCCAGCTTGTTCCTTTTCTTGTTAGGTCTTGTTGTTTTGCTATCTGAAGTATGAATTTCTTCTATTTCAGCCTTGACTTCTATTTTGGAGATGGGTTGTTCTTCTTCCAATAGATATCCCTCATCATCTGAGAGAATGGTGATAGGGCTTCTCGGTTGAGTGTGAATCTCCTCTTTAGGTACAACAACCACTTTTGTATCAACCTTTTTCTCTTGCTGAGGATCTGCTACAGGTGCCAAATTCTGTTCAGGCTGCTCCTTCTTATCTTCAAATAGTGAGTACTTGTGTTTAGAGCTGGCAGAGAATGGATTTGGTTCATTATCTTCCTCCACAGGCTCTGCTGCTTCCTCAATTTTGATCTCTTCCTTATCTTCCAGCTTTGACTTATGACCTACTTTTCTCAACAAGACCTTACCCTTATCTGTTTGCCTCTTAGACTTTTGATCTTCAAAACCAGACCAAAAGATGAAGAAGTCCCAGGTTTTTCCTTCATGCTGCAAGACAGTATTAATAATCAACTTGATTAATCCATGATGAAAGATGGACTGAGAAGAATGATCTATTGGCCCTTTCACCTTGTTGGACATTTTCTGTAAACTCTTCAAAAAGAAGAATGGCAGGTTCATCTTGGACACCCCCACCATGTGCTGAAGGAATCTAAAATGATATTTGTATACAAAAGCATACCTGCCCTCACAAGTAACATAGCTCTGTAATATTTTGATTGGCTCAACCCATTCCTTTCTGACATTTTGGATCAGGATACCTTTATTCCAATCAGGTGTAACATTTGGTAAAAGAAATCTCTGAGGATCAAAATCAAAGGGCAGTTTCTTAAACCATTGTTCGCCCTCATCCTTAATACCCGTGGCTTCTGAAATCAGTTTTACTATCAATTTGAATTTCAGAGTATCAAAAATCACCATGTCATTGTTGAAACCCTGGGCAAATTTACAGGACACCTTTGCATTATACCCATTGACCTTCCTGAAAAATCCATCCAACCAGCTTGTTTGAACAGCTCCACACACTCAGGCAGTTTTTCAACCCATCCTACATCTGTTGGTTCAGCTCTGTTTATTTTACCACTCCCGCCCATTATTCTTTAGTCACTGCAAATTGAATGTATCCTCTTGTATTGTTTGTGAACAGGAGATTAATTTAGGAAGTTAAAAATACTATTGAATGTACAAGTTGTTCACAGAACTGACAGGGTTAAATTTCATAAAAAATGAAACTGTTATCTTCAACCCTCATTCAGCCTGGCGTCGTGGATCATCAACAAATAGCTATTTCTCTGGTTAAAATTGCGTTTAAAAGCACAATTTAACCTATCCTTTGATCAATTTGAACAAAGTAAGCTCCGGCGAAAAAACCCCAAATTTACTGTTATATTGGTTTTTTAGGAATACCTGTAAATTGCTCCACTGTTGTTGTTTGAAATTGTCATGTCCCAAATTTGGAATTGGGTCACAATGGCCTAATCACATTAGCCATATTCATTGGAGTTTGTAAAATTGGTGTTAAGGGTCAAATAATTGCCAAGGAGGAAAATTACTAGTTTCCTAGGTTTGGGGTGGAAGCTTTGGGATTTGGAATAAGGGGGATAATAAATGATGTTTAGACATTAGAAGGGTTCAAGTATTTAATAAATAGAGTGAATAAATAAATTCAAGAGAAATCCTAAGTGACAAATGGTTTTGGAGACATATGGAGGATGTGGGACCCACACTAGTTTGATTTTTCATAATACATGGTATCTCTCTTTTGCAAATTCGAATTAATGGGAATGTGAACACTCTTGGTTGAGTTGGTAAGTCATAACACATGTCATTGAGCATCTTAGGTCGAATTTGGAAGGATTGGTAACCTCCATGGAAGATAAAGAGTCAAAGTGGAAGTTTGTGGACACTTGGGCTAGATTCCCTAGCCCTATGACACCAATGATGGAGCATCTATGACAACTATGACAAATTGCAGACCTGACCTCTGACATCTGACCACTATGACATGTCAGCCCCAAAAATAGGCTCAAAGAAGGCGAATTTGGGAGTGGGAGAAGCCAAAGAGACTCAAAATCGAATTTGGGAGAAGATGGAAGGTTGGAACTAGGAGACAAGTGGCAAATGTGGAATATTTCCTAAATGAAAATCTATTGAATCTATTGAGAGGATTTCGACCCTTAGAAGGCTAATGTTGGTTATAAAATGTAGAAATGAAGTATGAGAATAGCTTTTGATCATTTGTAGAATTTGCAATTGCATTTGTGAAGAGGGAGAGCTAGTGGATGACTAGTTTCTTGCCTTAGCCAATTTCGAGGGTGAAAGATTCCCATCCAAGTTGGCAATTGGAAAGGCCATTCAGACCTTTCATTTGGAGCTTTAATGGAGTCTTTATTTGCAGGTGTAAGCTACAGGGAATCTCATGGTTTCTTCTATTGCAGCTCGCTCCTTCAACCATTTCCAGTTTTGATGGCATATTCTTGATCCTTGAGGGAGGGCGTTTTTGGTGAGCTATTGTACTCTTTGGGGGAGCTTTTAATGCCCCATTTCTTTTGTAATATGAATTAAATACTCTGTTATTCATCTCCAGAAAGTTTCAGGTCGAAATTCCAAGTAGAAATGTATAAATCTCATTTTTAATGGAAGAACAATGCCATTTCCCCACTACCTTGTTGTGAACCAATGTATTGATGATGATTTCGAATGAATGGATGATTCTCTGATATATTTGTGATCAATATACTTCCATGGATGTCTTCTACAAGTTTCATGTACTGTACTTGAGCATTTGAAGCATTTTTACTCAGTTTAGTTGTATTGGGAGGTGAAATAGTGCCATTTCCCCAAGGGTCGAATTGGGGATTTTTGCAGTTGAATGGGAGAGGGTGAGAACAGTTGTAATAAACCATTAATGGTGCATATGAGACCTTAATAACATACTTAACACATTACATACATCTGTTCATAAATTTGAGTGGGTTTGGAGGCATTTGGGAAGCCATTTTCAGTACTTACCTCAAGGGGATTTGAACCCCAAATTACTAGTAAAATTGCATACTTGGTCCAGAATCTTAAGAGAGTTTGCAGAGGTCTTTTGGTGGCCATATGTTATCCCTGAACATCATATTCAATTCCTAATATCATTCATAAACCTTCCTTGAAGATTTGAAGGCATTTGGAGTCAATTTGAGACCTAGAGACCAATACTAGTCAAAGGGAAATCACTAGTAAAGTTACCTACATTGACCAGAATTGAAAGAGTATTTGCATAAGTGTTTTAAAGGTACAAAGGCATCCCTGAAACACATATTTATGTTCTAATATCATTCATATACCTTCTCAGAAGATTTGGGATCATTTGGGGCAAATTTGGGACCTAGAGATCGAAACTAGTCCAAGGTCGAACCAAGGAAAAAAAGTGGAAAATTGCAATTTTAATAAAATTCTTAACAAGGGACATTACAGTGGTATCAGAGCATGATCTTGGCACCTGATGTGGTATAATATTCATGAGGACAATAATTCAGGTACCACCATTAGATATTGAAACCGAAAGTGCTTTTGTTGAAGAAAAAAAAAGTAGGAGAAGAAGAGCAAATTTTTTGAGGAAACTATGACTAGGGATGAAAAGGGAGCCTCATATGATGGTGAGGAGCATATAAAAATTATGAAAACAATATTTGAAGATATGACCAAGCAACTTAAGGAAGGATTCGAATTGTTTTCTATCGAACTTGTGGAAAAAATTATTGATTTTAAGGAAACCAAGGGGAAAAATGCATCAGCTTGCTTGAAGGAGCAAAAGGAAGAGACATCACAAGATCATGAAGAAGAGTCTATTGAAAATATGGAAGATCATTTCGAGACATCTTCTAGCTTAGACATGAACCAAAGAGCATCTACTGATGGATGCTTAAACTATGAAGGAGTACCTACTGATGGGTGCTCACACCTCTATGTTGGTGACATAGAGATCACTTTTGAAAGTGTTGCTGCAAGCCCAAGTTCCATTAAGCATGATAATGAAGACCTTGCAGCAGTTGAAGAAGAACCAAGATCAACTTCTCCATCACCACTTGAGCTTCATGAAGTTGGTCCAAGAAAAAATGAAGAAGATGAGGAGGTTCATTTGCAAGAGCCTCATTTTCTTGAAGGGTCCTTAAAGATGAATGAAAAGAAGATCCAAGAGTCCCTCAGCATTCTCCATGACACTCAAGCATTGGTGTCAAATTCTTCTTGGAGAGCTACTTCATTGGAGGAAACATCCTTCCTTGAAGACATGGAGAAGATTCAAAGAGCAATGTGCCACATCAAAGGTAATTTCATGTCTTTGCTTTTTGATAGAAACCATTTGTTTGAGCTTAATGAATTGTTACATGATGCATACTTGAAGAATAATGAGGATATTCATAAGCTCACAATTCAAAATGAGCAACTTCTTGAAAAGTTGCAAGATACTTGTTTTTCCTCCTATGTTTCAGATTGTCAAATGGTAGATTGTTTGGAGGATTCTCATGACATGGTGGATCATGAGAAATGTGAAAACTTGAATGTTCTTGATGTGTTTGAAGATGAACTTGAAGAGATACAAACACTTGATGTGGTGGAAGATGAATTTGAATTGCCTCTTGATGAAGGTTATGCAATTTTTAAAGAAGAGCATGATTCCTCTACATTGGAACCAAACTATGACAAAGAGTTCACACTTTTGAAGGAGCTGCATGATACTACCCACATGGATCCTTCCCATGATAAAACTCCTGAACTTTTTGATCATTTGGGTGAGTTAGTACATTCTCCTACATCCTACAATTCCATGTTTTGCAACATTAGTCTCAATGAAGTATGGGTGAAAGGGTTCTTTTTGATGGTGCCACATGAGGAGTATGGAACTCCTATATTTAACTTTTATGATGACATGGTTGGAGCACATTCTTATTCACATTTGCAGCAGCATAATTTGTCACTTTATGATGATTCACATCTACATGGATGCACCTATGATATGGATTTGAGTCACTTGAATACTCATGGTTTTTCTTGCTCAACACTGGGTTCATTTGATGTTAGAGGAACTTCATCCAACACTTGGATGAATAGATTTATGATGGGAGAACATTTTTGTTGGAAGCCACATACTTTGTTACATTTTTATGATTCTCACATTCATGGATGTATGGGTGAGACTTCTTTGAGTCATTTGAAGTCTCCTTGTTTTTTCTGCTCATTATTTGGTTCAGATTCTAGTGGAGATTCTTCATTCACTTCTTGGATGAAAGAATACATGGCTGAATATTTTGATGCATATCACATCCTTTTGGAGCAGCATTATAGGACATGGGATCCTCACCTATGTCATTGGAGCAGATTCGATTGGTCACTTGAAGCTTGTATGCACTTGGAAAATGGTGGTCTACTTGCTTGGAGGTATAAGCACTTTCATGACTCTTTGATGAAGCATATCCTTGATGTACATTTTCATTATGTTGTTAGGTACTTTGATGATATATATTTGGTACTCATGATGTTTGGAAGAATGCATACAAGAAAATGGGATCCAGGAATCCTCTTATCTAATGGTGTAGGTTGGAGAGCACTCTTAATTGTTGGGGTGCAATACAAGCAATGGGACCCTGGAATAATTCTTATCTCATTGGTTTCAATTTTTTGGGGGAAACAAGAAGTATGGGAGATGGATTTCTCACTTAATAAAGTGATTTTTATCAGAGTAGTGCAGCAGCAAGCATGGTGGTTCCTCTCTAAAATCTTCATGGAAACCCAAAGACTCAAGGTTTGGCAATTCAATGGCAACTTCAAAGAATTATACAGAAAGCAGGTTCTTCAACACCCTTGTTTGAAATTGCTTGAGGACAAGCAATATTGGGAAGGGAGGATTTGTCATGTCCCAAATTTGGAATTGGGTCACAATGGCCTAATCACATTAGCCATATTCATTGGAGTTTGTAAAATTGGTGTTAAGGGTCAAATAATTGCCAAGGAGGAAAATTACTAGTTTCCTAGGTTTGGGGTGGAAGCTTTGGGATTTGGAATAAGGGGGATAATAAATGATGTTTAGACATTAGAAGGGTTCAAGTATTTAATAAATAGAGTGAATAAATAAATTCAAGAGAAATCCTAAGTGACAAATGGTTTTGGAGACATATGGAGGATGTGGGACCCACACTAGTTTGATTTTTCATAATACATGGTATCTCTCTTTTGCAAATTCGAATTAATGGGAATGTGAACACTCTTGGTTGAGTTGGTAAGTCATAACACATGTCATTGAGCATCTTAGGTCGAATTTGGAAGGATTGGTAACCTCCATGGAAGATAAAGAGTCAAAGTGGAAGTTTGTGGACACTTGGGCTAGATTCCCTAGCCCTATGACACCAATGATGGAGCATCTATGACAACTATGACAAATTGCAGACCTGACCTCTGACATCTGACCACTATGACATGTCAGCCCCAAAAATAGGCTCAAAGAAGGCGAATTTGGGAGTGGGAGAAGCCAAAGAGACTCAAAATCGAATTTGGGAGAAGATGGAAGGTTGGAACTAGGAGACAAGTGGCAAATGTGGAATATTTCCTAAATGAAAATCTATTGAATCTATTGAGAGGATTTCGACCCTTAGAAGGCTAATGTTGGTTATAAAATGTAGAAATGAAGTATGAGAATAGCTTTTGATCATTTGTAGAATTTGCAATTGCATTTGTGAAGAGGGAGAGCTAGTGGATGACTAGTTTCTTGCCTTAGCCAATTTCGAGGGTGAAAGATTCCCATCCAAGTTGGCAATTGGAAAGGCCATTCAGACCTTTCATTTGGAGCTTTAATGGAGTCTTTATTTGCAGGTGTAAGCTACAGGGAATCTCATGGTTTCTTCTATTGCAGCTCGCTCCTTCAACCATTTCCAGTTTTGATGGCATATTCTTGATCCTTGAGGGAGGGCGTTTTTGGTGAGCTATTGTACTCTTTGGGGGAGCTTTTAATGCCCCATTTCTTTTGTAATATGAATTAAATACTCTGTTATTCATCTCCAGAAAGTTTCAGGTCGAAATTCCAAGTAGAAATGTATAAATCTCATTTTTAATGGAAGAACAATGCCATTTCCCCACTACCTTGTTGTGAACCAATGTATTGATGATGATTTCGAATGAATGGATGATTCTCTGATATATTTGTGATCAATATACTTCCATGGATGTCTTCTACAAGTTTCATGTACTGTACTTGAGCATTTGAAGCATTTTTACTCAGTTTAGTTGTATTGGGAGGTGAAATAGTGCCATTTCCCCAAGGGTCGAATTGGGGATTTTTGCAGTTGAATGGGAGAGGGTGAGAACAGTTGTAATAAACCATTAATGGTGCATATGAGACCTTAATAACATACTTAACACATTACATACCTCTGTTCATAAATTTGAGTGGGTTTGGAGGCATTTGGGAAGCCATTTTCAGTACTTACCTCAAGGGGATTTGAACCCCAAATTACTAGTAAAATTGCATACTTGGTCCAGAATCTTAAGAGAGTTTGCAGAGGTCTTTTGGTGGCCATATGTTATCCCTGAACATCATATTCAATTCCTAATATCATTCATAAACCTTCCTTGAAGATTTGAAGGCATTTGGAGTCAATTTGAGACCTAGAGACCAATACTAGTCAAAGGGAAATCACTAGTAAAGTTACCTACATTGACCAGAATTGAAAGAGTATTTGCATAAGTGTTTTAAAGGTACAAAGGCATCCCTGAAACACATATTTATGTTCTAATATCATTCATATACCTTCTCAGAAGATTTGGGATCATTTGGGGCAAATTTGGGACCTAGAGATCGAAACTAGTCCAAGGTCGAACCAAGGAAAAAAAGTGGAAAATTGCAATTTTAATAAAATTCTTAACAAGGGACATTACAGAAATCATGACCCAAAATGTTAGATGAGTCACCTTGGGTGTACAGATGTCCTCCAACCTTCAATTTAGCTGTTAGCAACGGAATTAGGAAGCCCTAATTTCCCGTGAAGCCCTCAACACCTCTTGTGTAATACCCCCAATTCGACCCTTAGGATATATTATCCTTAAATGTAAATAATGTGTACATGTGATGTATGTTTTCCTAGCGTGGAGCTCAAGGCCAAGGCCCCGCTAGTGAAAGCCGAATTTTATTTAAAGGGCAAGTATTTGATATTTTGATACCATGTGCTCTTAAGCCATGGAAATTGTAATAGGATGTAAATTAGACATCATGCAATATAAAATACCGAAGCTGGCTACGGAGGCAACGAATGAGAAGGGGCCACGTGTATCCACTAGGGAGTGGTGAGGGGGCTATGGGAGTGACCCATAGGTTGCCATTTGTCATTATGTGAACCCATTGACTTCCTTAGGTGACATTAATGCCAATTGTAAGGAAGTGGTTAAGATTTCAGCCCATGACTTTGATGGAGTATGGGCAGCCCTGAAATTCGTATGGGAAGGTATGGGCTCTTTTGACTTGTCCCACAAGTCACTCTACATCTTGGGGGTTGCTCCATACTTATCCCGATTCCATTGTGGAAGGATGGGACATCTTTCTCCACCCAAAAACGAGCTCCCAGCAGGGAGAAAACCGAAAATCGCGACTGTGAGAGCACCCACATTTTGGGAAGCCAAAACGTCCCGATTTGGTATTGGACAGAGAAATCCTGTGGGGGATCCATTGGTAGGAACCTTGGGACGAATTTGGGAGAAATAGCTACCCCAAAAGCCATGGGAAAACCCAGTTTTAATGACCCAGAAAATCAGTGACGAATTTGGGGTTGTTTGTGACAGATTTGTGAGAAATCTGATTGTGGATGTATGAATAGAGGATGGGATTGCTGAGTCTAGCTGGAAGGGTATGTGGCTCTGGGATTGAGCTTAGTGGACTAGCATCCTCCTCCATCTCCTATGGGCATGCTTGAGAAACCCAACCGTGTGTTGGCTTAGCATGGCTGTTTGAGCGAAACCCTGACTGTGAGTGAGCCATCTAGTTCCTCCTTAGTGGATACACAACCCAGCTCGGGGGTGATCTCTCAGCTGAAAGAATACAGGTTGGACAGAGATCTATGGTTGGGTGGAACGTTGCTCTCACGTAGCCAGTCGTTGGACATCATCTTCTCAAGATAAGTGTTCTGTGGATTATAAATTATTCATTTTTGTATTCTGCAATATGTTAAATTGCCCATGTTTAATGAAATGAATTAATATAGAATCCATGCATGGCATACGAATGAGATTGGGTCTCTGTATGTTGAATCATTCTTTGCTGTGATTGATATGATTGCAATTACCGTCTGTTTGAGTGCTTGTTAGCATGTTCATTCCGCTGTGTTTATATTGAAACGAATTTGCATATAGAAGTTTTAAAATGTTAGGAATTTATGTGCAAAATATTGGGGCGAAATTTACAAAAGCCCGGTATGTTGTTAATGTTTCCTTCCCTGTTGTTCTAAGGAGAAGGGGACATTACATCTTGCTTGTTCAGTTGGTGACGATGCTCGGCTTTTTTTAGTGGTTATGGTTACCTCATTAAGTCCTCCGTGTTTGAATATGCTTGTAAATAACAAATTGATGCCACATTACCTCAAACCATGTGGATATCTGTCAAAATGAACTACACCTGTGCTGATGATGAGCACGATTTCCTCACGACGTGCAAGCATTTGAAATCATGATGTTTTCTGCATCAACACATCATGAATTCTCTAAAACACATAATCAGTCATTCATTAGCCCAAGCGTGCCAAAATTTGCTGAAAAATCGGAAGAATTTGGAATCGTGATATTCTTGTAGCGTGCCTTTGGTGATTTTCAGCTCCAGCGCTACAAGAATATCATTAACACTGTTTTGGTGCTTTTAAGCAGCTTTGGTTCATTTTGCATGTGGTTTAAAAGCTGAACCTTGCTCATGATGCTAAATATGACTTCATTATTCAATAATATGACCTTTTAAATACCCTTCAATGCCTAAATGAGAAAACAAAATAAATTTAAAACAAGAAAAACTCAAAATTAAAATAAATATCAAAAATTTCCTATAGTAATTGAAGAAAATAAAGTCAAAGAAATAAGCATATTTGATCAAAAAGATTATCAAGCTGTTAAAAGGTAGAAACAAATTCCTGACATAACATCTGGCTCCAGCTGTGGGATGAAGACCTTCCTTTGAGGCTTCAAGAACCTGTAGACTAGTGCCTTCTGTCTGTTGTCTTATCTATTCTGCAAAACTTTCCATTGGGCTATGGAGTCTTATTGTGATTCACTCACCGGTATGTACAATGATCAGTGAAAATGCTCTTATAAACTGTAAAAATGTTTGAGGAATCGCCCATTAACAGGACTGGACAACTCCCCACCTTCCAAGGATTGCAAAATAAAAGTATTGTTCTCTAAAACTTTTGATACCAGAAAAGGGCCAAACCAAAGATTGTCAAACTTACCATGCTTACCCTTTTGCTCCTTTCTTGCATCCCATCTTAGAACCATCTCCCCTTCTATGAAAGTATTTTCCTTAATATTCCTGTCAAACCTGTTTTTAATCTTGGCTCTGTACAGCCGTGCTTTTTCATCCACCTTCTCTCTATTTTGCTGTAACTCTATCATTTCAAATAGTCTCCTTTGCATATCATTAGGTTCCTCTTGAGAATTCTGGAGAAATTTCATCACTGGAATCCCCAATTGAACAGGGAACACTGCTTCTGTACCATAAACTAGCTGAAATGGAGAAGTTCCAATTGCTTGTTTCACTATAATCCTATCTTCCCATAATGCATACTTCAGCATTGAATCACAAGACCTTTTGTTATGATTCAGTAGTTTCTTGATGCTCTGAATGATGATCTTATTGGAAGATTCAGCTTGACCATTGCCCTGAGGATAATAGGGAGTTGAGTGCTTCAAAATGATGCCATTTCTTTCACAAAAGGCCACCATTGCCTTGGATTTGAATGCCTTTTCATTATCTGTTATTAATCTCTGTGGACAACCAAACCGGCTCAAAATATTTTCTTCAATGAATTCCATGATTACCTTGTCTGTAGCATTCCTTGTGGGAATGGCTTCTACCCATTTTGTGAAAAAATCTGTTGCAGTTAGAATCCAATGATGATGTCCTGAAGATGCTGTATTTATTTCTCCAATAAAATCCAGACCCCACTGCTGAAAAGGGGCATTGACTGCAATAGGTTTTAAAGGCAAAGACAATAATTTCTGCTTACCTGCAAATTTCTGACAAGGAATACATGCTCTTACCTGTTGATAAACATTTGTGAATAAAGATGGCCAATAATATCCAGCTCTTAAAATTTTGTAAGCTGTTGCTTTCCAGTACTTGTGCCCTCCACATGCACCTTCATGAGATTCTGAAATCACCTCTCCTATTTCAGATTGGTCTAAACATCTGAGCAAAATACCCCCTAGATCCTTCCAGAACAATTGATCCTCAACTAAACAATATTTAGTGGCTTTGAGTTTTAAAGATCTGGCAGCCTTCTTATCCAAATGTTCAGGACATTGCAGAAACAACAAAAAATGAACAATGTCTGCATACCAGGCTGATGATGAATAAAAATCCATGATCTTTTCTTTCTCCAGTTGTACTTGATCTTCTTCAGGAACTGATTCTTCAGCCATGACATGCAGTCCTAGAGCCTGACAATTTGATTCAGCCAACAACTTAGCTAAACCCTGTCCCTTGACAAGCTTAGTAGGCCTGATCTCTACATCATATTCCATAATTTTTGCAATCCATTTACCTCTCTTTCCTTCACTCTCAGGCTGTGTTAACACATCCTTCACAGCAGAATTTGGTACAAAAGAAACTACTTTTGAGTGCAGGATATAAATTCTGAAAAATTTCAAATCCTTTACCAGAGCATAGGCTTGCTTCTCCAATATATTGTATTTTAGTTCAGAATCTCTTAGAGTTTTACTGAAGAAAGAAATAGGTTGTTCTAATCCCTCTTTATTCTTCTGAAGTAAAACAACTGCAATTGTGTCTTCTGATGCAAATGAAAAGTAAGGAATTCTTTGGTAAAATCAGGACTTACCAATATAGGTGCTTCAGTAAGAGCTATCTTGATTTTCTCAAATGCTACCTTGGCCTCAGCAGTCCACTTTACTTCTTGATCTTTTTTCAACATGGATGTAATTTGTTTAATGGTTTCAGCAAAGTTGGGAATAAACCACTGCAGAAAATTTATCTTGCCAATAAATGATTGAACATCTTTTTTACTCCTAGGTAAACTAATCTTCAGTATTGCTTTCACTCTTTCAGGATCTATTCTGATGCCATCAGCAAACACCAAATGACCAAGTAGTTTACCCTCTTGCACAACAAAATGTGACTTTTTGGGATTCAGGGACAGGCCAAATTTTCTGCATTTTAGGAAGGTTTGCTCCAAATGCTTCAAGTGTTCATCATCAGATTTTGAGAATATAGTAATATTATCTAGATAGATAACCACAAACTTATCTTTCTCACCCACAAATGCAATATCCATGGCTCTCTGAAAAGTTGCTCCAGCATTCATCAAGCCAAAAGGCATCTTGTCATACATGAATGTCCCCCAGGGGGTTGTAAAAGCTGTATTTTCCTTGTCATCAGGGTGCATGGCAATCTGATTGTACCCTGAGAAACCATCTAGCATAGAAATCCTCTGAGCTACAACTACTTGCTGCAAAACCTGCTCAATCTTGGGAAGAGGATAATTGTCTTTTAATGATGATCGATTCAGATTTATGAAGTCCACACATAATCTAATTTCCCCATTCTTTTTTCTAACAGGAACCAGATTAGCAACCCAAGAAGAATACCTGAGAGGCACTATTATCTTTGCATCCAACATCTTCTTTAGTTCTTTTTCAATTATAGGGAATAAAGCTGGATTGATTCTTCTTAGTTTCTGTCTGAAAGGCTTGACATTAGGTTTCAAAGGGACCTTATGTTGAATAATTGTTGTATCATAAGTTTTTAATTCCTTATAAGACCAGGCAAATGCATCTACATGTTTTTTCAAAAGCTTGATATATCTATTCCTTTGTTCCATTGTTAGAAATTTATAAATTTTTACCATCCTAGGATGTTCTACTGAACCAATATTGTAGTCTTCTAAATTGTCTTCTGAAGATTGAACCATTGGCTTTGAAGGTGTATCATCCTTCATGAATATTCTTTCTAAAAGCACTAGACCTTTAGGAATGAAATTGCTCTTCAACTCAATGATTTTATGACCTGCTATCTCTTCTGCAGCAAATTCATTTAACTGTTCATCACTTTCATCTTCTTCCTGATCAATTTGAGCATTTGAAAACTCATCTATAAGCTCAAGACAATTTTTTATTTCAATGTCATCTTCAAAAACCCTCCAGTGCTTCACATTATCGGGGACACATGGTCTATACCTCACTTCTATAGGATACTTTAGCTGAGTGGTTTTAGGGATTCTGAAATGTGTGGCAGTCAAAGCTAAAGAGTCTGCAGTCTCATTATGATTCCTTGGAATATGAGTGATATTAAATGCTATAAAATAGTTTTCCAACATATCCCATACCTCATTTCGATATACTTTCAGCAAACCCTGCTTTACTTGATATTTGTTCTTCACCTGTTGAACAACTAATTCGGAGTCGCCAAATGCAGTAATCTACTGAATTCCTAAATTTTTAGCAGCCTTCAATCCCAGTAGCAGAGCTTCATACTCAGCAGTGTTGTTAGTGGTAACAAACTCCAACTTATACATGAGTTTCACTGTTTCACCCCCAGGAGAAATAAGTAAAACTCCAGCTCCAGCACCCTCTCTGCATGAGGATCCATCAAAGTACAACTGCCACAATGCATCTTCCTCTTCTCTGCTGTGTTTTATGTGCTGTTCTTTTTCCACTTGTAACAGACCAGCAGAATTAGCTTCTTCACTAAACTGTAATATGCATGAACCAATTTCTTTATCCACAGAGTACATTGGGTGATTTTTGGGGTTTTTATCATCTGTGACTATGTAAGCAAGCTACAGCTCTCTATAAAGTCTCCTATTTTCTCCACCAAAAACAGGAATGGTGGCATAAGAGAGGTCCATCTGTAAGGTTCCTCCAACCCTCTTAGCCCATGATCTGGAAAGAAGCAGGCCAAACTTTGGTGTGATGTCAGCTACCACAACATCCATTATCACACTTTTCATGGGCAACTGAGCAAGGTTGACTACCATGTCTTTTATTACTCCTAAACACTTCACAGCTCGAGAGTCAAAGGCATATAAATCATGGTAAGTTTTGGTGACACTAAGGCCCAGGGCTTCCATTACAGCTTTTGGCATCAAGTTATGGGATGCTCCTGAATCTAACAGGCAATTGTGAATCATTTGCTCATGTACAATTAAAGTTACATAGAAAGGAGGAGAAGCACTAGCCTCATTTTCAGTCTTCTCAGCCAAAGCTGATCCAATGAAAATTCTAGGGTTTTCTTCCTGCAAGTTAACTGTATCTGAAACAGGATGATTACTGGGTACATTCATCACTTTCAGAACTGTTTCTTTGTATGATGGATTCTTTATTAACTCAGTTATAGGTACAGGAATTTTTAACTTCCCTAGTTCATTCTCCAAACTAAAATTCTGGACAGATTTGTTTACCTCTTCAACTTCAGCATTCTTCTTTGATTTTTCTGCAGATTGCTTCTTCTCTATGAGAGGATCAGTTATTTGTTTAGCAGGAACAGGTGCAGCAGGAACAACTTCCTTTTTCTTCGGAGCTTGGGTCACTTGTTTTGGACCTGATCTGAGATTTAGGGTCTTCTTAGGTGGTCCATTCTAAGGAACAACAACAGTTATAGTAGTATTTTCCATGCCTACATCATCTTCAGTTTCAAACATGTCAGCATTGTAGCATTCTGAATTCAAAAAATCTTCTTCAATAACAAAACCTGTAAACAATCTATCTCCAATGTGGTTCATGTCCTGATCAGTCTCAGTTTCTTCAAAGAGCAGCTGTTGATCAATTTCTTCTTCATCAACAAAATTATTTTGAAAAGGTGGGGGCACTTTTTGATCCTCATTCTCCCTCCTTTCTCGCTGGATATCATTATTCCTGTGCTCTTTTGGCATAAATCTAGGAGCAAACTGCCTTCTGAACTGATTCTGGTTGTTTGGATTTCGTTCAGCTTCTGGAGCAGGTTTACTAGCATTCTTCTCAATCTCTAGTTTATTCAATTTTGCAGTAAGAATCTTAACCAATTTAGCCATCTCATCTATCTTGGTCTCAGCAGACTGAGAAGCAGAACTTGCTGTAACAGCTTCTTTCTTTCATTTTCTTTCATAAAGCTGCTGGGTTGTTTCTTTCTTAAGTCTTTTTGAAGCTAGCAAATTAGACTCTACCTCCAAAGCTGCATCTTGCATGTTCAGCAGGGTGATAGGTATTCTTTCTCTCAGTAATAAAGAAAATTCATGATCAAAAGCATTTGCATAAGTAAGCTTAGCTGATGTTTCAGTAGGTTTAATTTCTGCTGGAATCTTACTATACATTTTGTTAAACCTTTTAGAAAAATCTGCTACAGTCTCATCTTTCTTTCTTTTGAGAGCTCCAAACTCAGTTATATAGTAGGTGTGGTCCTTTGTGTCTCCCCATTGTCTCATGAAAAGATCATGGATTTCTTCAATGATAGTAATTGAGTTGGAAGGCAAATCTCTGAACCACTTCCTTACATCACCATCAAGGCTCTGAACAAATACCCTCATCCATACATCTTTAATCTCAATGTTTTGATTGTCAGCATAACTTAGGAAAGCCTCCCAATGTTCCTCAACAGTGATTTCCCCCTGTCCATTGAATCTAGGCATATATTTCTGGTAATCACCTCCAGGCAATGCATGTAAAGGCTGAGGTAGAACTAATGGTGCATACCTAGCTGCAACCATGCGGTCCATCATATCCATGGGTGGGTTTTGGCCTGCCATTTTTGTATTGACTGACTTGGAAGATGTGGAAACTTGACTGGGACTTTTTTGAAAAGGATTATTTCCTACTTTCAGCTGAAAGATAGGTATTTTAACAGGAGAAGCATTCTTAGCTTTCAGAAAGCTTTGAGGGTTAGTGAAAACTTGAAAAGTACTTTCAGAGATGGTAGGTTTTACCCAAGGTGAAGTTTCAGCTGAATGTAATGAAACACCCAACTGGTCAGGATCACAAGAGGCTGGTAAAGATTGGGACCTTATGAGTTTCCTTGCTGTTTTCAAGATTTGTTCAGGGTCTATCACACCCAGTTGCAATGGAGAAGTAGGTCTGTTTCTGGTTCCAATTCCTTGAGAAGCCACTGTGATAGCTTTTGGTGAAAATAGCCTTTTAAAAAGTGCTGGTTCAAGTCCACCTCTTAAACTAGGAAAACTGATAAGTATCCCAGGGAAGATATGCTTCAGTTTCATCCCCGACAACGGTGCCAAAGATGTTTGTGCCAGAAATTGTTTCCAAGGCCAAAGAAACAAGCCAACACAATCTCAAATAAAAATCAATAAAACTAGGGTTTATGGTTTTCTGAAAGGTTTTCTTGGTTACAATTTTGGTGATCAATCAGGGATTACATTCATCAGCTAAGAAAGAAACTGAATTATAAACAAGTAAAGACAAAGATACATCATATAATCAACAAATATCAATCAGCATATAATCTTAAAGTTCATTCAGGGCTGACAAGCATCACAAGTAAATAAATCATAAACCAGCAATGAATATATCAATCCAGTAGTTAAACAAACTCAAAATGAAGCTAAAACATATACTGAAGGGTAAAAAGTCTCATATATTTCATAGTATGTCATCAAATGCATATAAGAGTCATAGTACTTAGCTCTGAACAAGTCTGCAGACAAAGGTAATCTGGAGACCTCCTGAAGCTCCGAAAAATCCCCTCTCAATGACTTCCTAACATGTCTAAACACTATCCTTTTACAAAATCAGTTAGGCCTCTAACCCTAACTGCCTTTCACCTATTCGATGAGGTAAAGTAAATGTAGAATATTTACAAAGTTACAAAATATGCTAAAAATAGCACATCATTAACATATTTGTTTGCTAACTAATGACAACTAACTGAATGTGCAATTGTCTTATAGGTCTTTTTCCACCTCAGCCAGCAGAGCGATACCATCTGATGTTTGGTCTTTCTTCTTAGCTTTCTTCTACTCCTGCTCCATGTCATTTATTCTCTTGATGAGTTCTTTGTTTTTCTGCTGCAGCTCTTGGACTGTCTTCTCCAACTTTGTGCAATGAATGTCAGCTGCTCTTTTCCTCTTTAGTGCTTCTTTTGCATCTGCTATTAGCTCCTGAAAATTGTCATTTACATCTTGGAGATCTTCTCTCAACCTCCTATTAGCCATCATCAATCCATCATTGACCTCCTGCATATAGCTCATCTGATGTTTATACTGTTTAACAGTTTTTTGCAAATTTTCCCTGTCAGAATTAACTAATTTATTCATTGTATAATCTTGTTCTTTGTCAGGTTTCCAAGGATTGTCAATATTTTTGAAGATTTATGTCTCTTCCATCAACAGTTCCGTAGGAGTGTCTTCAATGCTGGGATTTGGCTTTTCTTCACCTGCTGCTTCTACTGAAGGAGTTTCTTCTTTAAATAGTGGCTGCATTTTATCTAGTTCTGGTATATCATCATCCATGGACACTTCATCTAAAATAGTCACTTCATTTGTATTTAATTTAGGATTCAGCAATTTCTTCATGTTTAATCTCAACTTGTTCTTTGACCTAGTTTTAGGTCTCCAAAATGATGTTGCTTCTCCCATCATCTTCAATTCTTTCCCTTGGTGTTGAATAGCAGCCAATTCTACTACTTCCAGCTTGTTCCTTTTCCTGTTAGGTCTTGTTGTTTTGCTATCTGAAGTATGAATTTCTTCTATTTCAGCTTTGACTTCTATTTTGGAGATGGGTTGTTCTTCTTCCAATATATATCCCTCATCATCTGAGAGAATGGTGATAGGGCTTCTTGGCTGAGTGTGAATCTCCTCTTTATGTACAACAACCACTTTTGTATCAACCTTTTTCTCTTGCTGAGGATCTGCTACAGGTGCCAAATTCTGTTCAGGCTGCTCCTTCTTATCTTCAAATAGTGAATACTTGTCTTTAGAGCTGGCAGAGAATGGCTTTGGTTCATTATCTTCCTCCATAGGCTCTGCTGCTTCCTCAATTTTGATCTCTTCCTTATCTTCCAGCTTTGACTTATGACCTAATTTTCTCAACAAGACCTTACCCTTATCTGTTTGCCTCTTAGACTTTTGATCTTCAAAACTAGACCAAAAGATGAAGAAGTCCCATGTTTTTCCTTCATGCTGCGAGACAGTACTAATAATCAACTTGATTAATCCATGATGAAAGATGGACTGAGAAGAATGATCTATTGGCCCTTTCACCTTGTTGGAAATTTTCTGTAAACTCTTCAAAAAGAAGAATGGCAGGTTCATCTTGGACACCCCCACCATGTGCTGAAGGAATCTAAAATGATATTTGTATACAAAAGCATACCTTCCCTCACAAGTAACATAGCTCTGTAATATTCTGATTGGCTCAACCCATTCCTTTCTGACATTTTGGATCAGGATAACTTTATTCCAATCAGGTGTAACATTTGGTAAAAGAAATCTCTGAGGATCAAAATCAAAGGGCAGTTTCTTAAACCATTGTTCGCCCTCATCCTTAATCCATGTGGCTTCTGAAATCAGTTTTACTATCAATTTGAATTTCAGAGTATCAAAAATCACCATGTCATTGTTGAAACCTTGGGCAAATTTACAGGACACCTTTGCATTATACCCGTTGATCTTCCTGAAAAAATCCATCCAACCAGTTTGTTTGAACAGCTCCACACACTCAGGCAGTTTTTTCAACCCATCCTACATCTGTTGGTTTAGCTCTGTTTATTTTATCACTCCTTTCCATTATTCTTCAGTCACTGCAAATTGAATGTATCCTCTTGTATTGTTTGTGAACAAGAGATTAATTTAGGAAGTTAAAAATACTATTGTATGTACAGGTTGTTCACAGCACTGATAGAGTTAAATCTCATAAAAAACGAAACTGTTATCTTCAACCCTCATTCAGCCTGGCGTCGCAGATCATCAACAAATAGCTATTTCTCTGGTTAAAATTGCGTTTAAAAGCACAATTTAACCTATCCTTTGATCAATTTGAACAGAGTGAGCTCCGGGGAAAAAACCCCAAATTTACTGTTATATTGGTTTTTTAGGAATACCTGTAAATTGCTCCACTGTTGTTGTTTGAAATCATGACCCAAACTGTCAGATGAGTCACCTTGGTTGTACAGATGTCCTCCAACCTTCAATTTAGCTGTTAGCAACGGAATTAGGAAGCCCTAATTTCCCGTGAAGCCCTCAACACCTTTTGCTTGTTCAGTTGGCGACGACGCTCGATTTTTTTTTAGTGGTTATGGTTACCTCATTAAGTCCTCCGTGTTTGAATATGATTGTAAATAACAAATTCATGCCACATTACCTCAAACCATGTGGATATCTGTCAAAATGAACTACACCTGTGGTGATGATGAGCACGATTTCCTCACGACGTGCAAGCATTTGAAATCATGATGTTCTCTGCATCAACACGTCATGAATTCTCTAAAACACATAATCAGTCATTCATTATCCCAAGCATGCCAAAATTTGCTGAAAAATCGAAAGAATTTGGAATCGCGATATTCTTGTAGCGCGCCTTTGGTGATTTTCAGCTCCAGCGCTACAAGAATATCATTAACACTGTTTTGGTGCTTTTAAGCAGCTTTGGGTCATTTTGCATGTGGTTTAAAAGCTGAACCTTGCTCATGATGCTAAATATGACTTCATTATTCAATAATATGACCTTTTAAATACCCTTCAACGCCTAAATGAGAAAACAAAATAAATTTAAAGACAAGAAAAACTCAAAATTAAAATAAATATCAAAAATTTCCTATAGTAATTGAAGAAAATAAAGTCAAAGAAATAAGCATATTTGATCAAAAAGGATATCAAGCTATTAAAAGGTAGAAACAAATTCCTGACATAACAGTAGGTTCTGGTTCAATCATTTTAGCTTTCTTCCTGCTACCCTTCAGCATTGAGGCTTAATCCTGTCAAGCAAGTACGCATGAATAAACATAAGATTACAAACTAGTACAGAACATGGAGCAAGACACCAAAATTTTAAAATATAAGACCAGTATGATAATATGTGACACTGCCAACCTGACTAAGAGAAGAAACTTTATTTAAGGAGAACTAAACTTTTCCTATCCATGGGAAATAGTTTTGGGGGGGAACGTTAACTGAGTTTTTCTTGTTCAGAATTTCCTCAAACGAAAAGGCAAGTGGCGAGATGGGTAAAATCCGCCCAGGGGGTTGAAACTCGTGAGTTCAAGGGATTCGGAGAAGACTTAAAGGGTCCATGGCTGAAAGTTACAGGCTTGGGGATGGCCAAAGTAACAAAATACGCAGAACGTCTACTGGCCATGTAACTCAAACGGGGATATTACCACTGAGAATGGTTTGACGTACTTAACAGTAAAGAAAAAATAGTGGTAGAACCACCTACCTGGAAAAAGACTGTTGGTTTTGTTGGAAGCTGACTATGTGTTGAATAAACTGAGCTGGAGCAGTCTAACAGCTTCAAAATGGTGTTCTTCGATACAAAAACTATCAATAAAAAAATAAACAAACTCTCCAAACCCTTATACAAGAGCTAACACATGCAGGCAATCAAGAGGTTGGTGGAGGCTTTAAAACAGTATTAAAAGCATGTACAGTTGGGTCACCTCGGCACACTTGGTATTCAAGCGTAACTGTCGAAACTGGAAGGAAAAAATAAAACTCACCCGATGTTGTGGCGAACACTCACAAGTTTAATCCGTTGTTTCGGCGAAAGATGCCGAGTTTTTCTGCTATGGCTGGGAGAACTCGTCAGTTTCATCCGATTTGAAAGGTTTAGTTTACTTTGAATAACTTGACCACCCGTTGCGGCTAGACTTCTAAAAGCTCATTCGCGATTGCAGTGAGACTTACAAAGTTGATCCGACGCTCAGAGGTTTTGTTGAGAAAAAAGAAACATGCGCCCGATGCAGCAAAAGATTAGAAAACATTCCGATGCTTTGGCATAACTTTGCGAGTTCTTCCGTCGTTGCGGTGGAACTTTCCAAGTTGGCCCGAAAGTTTGGAAGACTTGACAAAAGAGGGGCCTATTGCAGCAGGACTTCATGAGCTCTTTCGACGTTGCGGGTGAAAAGGGGTAAGTTCTTCCGCTGTTGCGGGTAAGAACCTTGCGTTTTGACTTGGAAGAAAAGATGAACAAACTCAAAAGAAAGGTTGACTTCTCTAGAAAAAACTAAGTATAAAAACCCTTTGGGGAAAGCTTTAGCTCTTAAGTAAACTTTCTACAGAAAATAATAGGAGGGGCCCCAATATCTACAAATTTTTTTGCGGGGATGTTGCAGCAACAACAATTGGCGATTCTCTGGTGAACACAGATCTCTGAAAAGAACTCTCCGTAAGGGTATAAAAAACTTACAAACTGCTGATTTATATGGGCAACAACATGTCTTCATAGTTCATCTTTCATGAATACAGTGATCACTCTCATCATCATGGTCATTTTGGGAGAGGGTAACTTAGAATCATACTTCTTTCCAACTCTCTCAGGGCTTGAGTATGAAGTTCATTTTATAATTCTGACTCTTAGAGATCAACTTTAAAAGACTCCACAGGATCGTAACAAAATCTCATGGACATATTTGTTTGTTCCTCATTCCCATGCAATTTGCATCCTTTTGGATGTTTCTTTGTGACTTTAGTGAATTGAGTTTTTCCAAAAATGAATATCTTCAACCTGTACCCATTTGATTTTGGTCCTTCAATCCATAGTGTCCTTTTGTGTGAGCGATAAATTTGTCTGACTATCAAGCTTCATGGACGGAGAAGAACTATAGTGTACAGCTTTTCTTCATTGAGTGTGCTTTGCATTTCTCTGTTTTGCTTTGATTGAGGCAAGAATTTATGGAAATCAGACTCTTTAGTATAAGCCCTTTTGGCTTTTCTTTGTAGCATGGGATCATTTTAAATGCCATATTGCCATGAGACATGGTTCCCTTCCATGGGCCTAATTATAGTGAACTCCTTGAGACAGGTATTTAAGTTAAAGTGAATGGAGCCCGAAGATAGTAAGGAAGAAATGCAGAATTTGAGTTATGAAATCAGGGTTATTTTGACCAATAAAAAAAAGGATCTCTAAATTTCCAAAAGATCAACATTGAAAACGAAGTCACCAAAACATTCCTTTGTAAGTGAGCTTCGACCTTTCAAGATTGAGCTTGGCTCGAAGATCCGTCTTATGTTTTACAAAAAGTTGAGATGAGTTTATTTGAAAGATAAATATAGAACTGAGGGTGAAGAAAAGTGGAAAACAAAACAGGCTAACTTGAAGAAAAGACAAAAAAAAACAAAATCAAACAAGTAAGCAACTAGAAACAAAAGTTTATGTACAAAGGAGTCCTCAAAGGACTATGAGAAGTATTGTTTCAGAGCGAGGCCATTGAGAGGTAGGGTTACTTCCTCTCCTTGTAGGTCCTTTAGATTGTAGGTAGTCGAGCCAAGCTTTTCAGAAATTTGGTAAGGGCCCACCCATAAGTGCTGAAATTTTGTATGCATTCCTTTACCTTCATGGGGATGGTCCCACTTCAAAACTAGATCACCTACCTCGAAACTTCTATTGCCATATTTTCTCTTATCAAACCACCTTTTGACTATGTCTTGGTGTTGATGGAAACGGCCTTTGGCTTTCAGCCGGGATTCTTCTAGTTTTAGCAAGGTGTCAATTCTAGATTGTAGAACCTGACTATTGGAACCTCGAGAGGCTTGGGCCAATTGCAAAGATGGGAGTAAGATGTTGGGAGGGAGGATAGATTCTTTACCATAGACAAGGGTATATGGGGAGACCCCTAAGGCATTTTATGGAGTAACCCTATCTGCCCATAAGGAATTGGGGAGAGCTATGTGCCAGCTCCTTTGATTTTTGATTATAGTCTTCTTGAGAATCTGAATGAGGTTTTTTTTTGAAGATTCAACTACTTCGTTTCCTTGGGGATAATAATTCGTTGAATAATGTAACTTGATTCTTCTCTCATAAACAAATTAGTTGATCTTAAAAGATGAAAAATAAGTTGCATTATCAAAGACTAGGGAAATTGGAACCCCAAACCTGGTTATAATATTCTCCTTTAGGAAATTTATCACTGCATCCTCGTTGATTTTGTGGAATGGGACAGCCTCTATCCATCTTGTAAAATAGTCCATGGCTATCAGGATATACCGGTGTTATAGAGAAGAATTCAGTTTTATCTCTCCAATGGCGTCTATACCCCATTGTTCGAAAGGTTCTGAGATGATAACCGGTTGTAAAGGTCCTACTACTTTGGGTAATTTCCCATCACTTCTTTGGCATACATCACAGTTCCATGCATAGGCATGAGCATCTTTGAACAGGGTGGGCCAATAATATTCGGCCCTCAAAATTTTGTGAGCTGTTGTATCTCCGGAATAATGTCCTCCAGCAGGGCCATCGTGTACTTCTTTGAGCACTTTATTTGCATCTTCTTTCTCTAAACATCTGAGAAAGATGCCATGATAATTTTTTCTTAAAAGTATGCCATCAATAATCTGGTATGCTTGTGACTTCAAACGAAGTACCCTTCTTTGCTTAGAACCCCATTTCTCTGGTAAGTATCCGTGTTGTAAATAGTGTACTAGATATCTATACCAAGATTCGGGAGCTGTCAAAATAGGGAATACCTCAGCCATGTTTAGTTTGGCTTCATTTTCCCAACTCTGCTCTTCATCAATAGGATGTTCAGTGAGCAATTTGCATAGGCCCTGACCTTTAATGATGGTAGCTGGTTTAAATTCTAAATCATATTCTTGAAGAGTTGTGACCCAATTCCCTCTTCTTTCTCCTAATTTCTTCTGGACAAAAAGAGATCTGACAGCTGGATGGGGAACTATGCCTTTAATTCGGTTCTTAAGAATATATGGCCTGAACTGCTTTACCGCTTTGAATACTGCGTATGCGTATTTATTCGACAACAGGGTAGTTTAGTTCGGTGCATTGCAGACTAGTGCTCATGAAAGAAATTGGGTATTCATCTCCTACTTCTACCTTTTCTGTAAGCATGGCTGCGAGGGAATCATCTGAAGCAAAGGTATACAAAATAAAATCTTTGTCAAAATCTGGACTTCTTAGAGAGGGGGCGTTGGCTATGGCTACTTTGATATCCTTAAATGTGTCCTTCTCTACATCTGTCCACTTGAACTGCACACTTTGCTTGACCATTTGCTGCAAAGGTTTGATGGTCTGTGCGAAGTTAGGGACAAATATTCGAACAAAATTGATTGTGCCCATAAATGATTGCATAGATTTTTTATTATGAGGCGTGGGAATTTTATTGATAACTTGCACTCTCTCTTGATCTATCGAAATTCCCTTCTTTGAGATAATGTGGCCCAAAAGTTTGCCTTCAAGAACAACACAGACACTTTTCTTGGGATTTAGAGAAATGTCGTATTTCCTGCATCGGTCAAAAATCTATTTTAAATGGAAAACATGGTCTTCTCTTTTTTTTGAAAATACTGTTACATCATCCAGATAGACTACAACACAATGACTGCCTAATCCTCGAAAAGCAATGTCCATTGCTCGCTGGAAAGTTGCTCCTGCGTTTATCAAGCTGAAAGGCATTCTTTAGTATGCAAATGTTCCCCACTTGGTGCGAAAAGTAGTATTAAGATGATCTCCTTCTGCTACCAACACTTGATTGTAACCGGAGAAACCATCTAGTAGAGAAAACATTTCTACTCCTAATACCATCTGCAAAATTTGTTCCATTGAAGGAATAGGGTAATTATCTTTATCAGATGCTCTGTTTAGGTTTCTGAATTCTACACATAGTCTTATTTCTCCAGACTTCTTCCTTACGGGAACTAAATTAGAGACCCATTCCAAATGCTCAACTTTAAAGATGATCTTAGCGTCTAATAACTTATTTAACTCCTTCTGAATTAAAGGCTCGAGAGTAGGGCACATCCTTTTTAGCTATTGCTGAAAAGGTTTAACATCTTATTTCATTGGTATAACATGCTGAATGATACGAGTGTCATACATTTTTAGATCTTCATATGTCCAAGTGAACACATCTTTATATTTCGGAAAAAGTTTGATGAATTTTCCTCTTTCACCCGGTGAACACCATCTACCGAGATTGACATACTTTGGCTCGGCTTCTGTACCTAGATTTATCAATTCATGCTGCATGGTAGAACTATGAGTTTTCACATTTGCTGGTCTCTTGAACTTGCTTTGTAGATCGAACAAAATTTCCAGTGATCTCACTCCTTTACGAATGAAATTTCCTTTGACTGCGTCCTTATCTTGCAGATCAACATCATGTTTTTCTTCATCTATAACAGCTTCTTGAAACATGTTTTCATTGGCAAGGAAACTAATGATTTGGTTGTCATCATCGAACACCCTGAAATTTGTTATATTATCTAGAACAGAAGGCCTGAAAACCAATTCAATAGAACATTTATTATTATTAGGCACTAACCTAGAAGTAGAGGTAGCTAATAAGTCAGCAGCATCATTCTGTAATATGGGAACAAATTTTATATTAAAAGCTTCAAAGTTTGTAATCAGATCCCATACCTCAGACTGATATCCTTTCAGATGTGGTGAAAGACAATGGATCATGTCTCTTACCTGTTTGACATCTATCTCTAAATCACCAAAGACTTTGAGGTATTTAGCATTTAATTGATGGCTTTCTTTAATCCATGGACCAAAGCTTCGTATTCAGTAGTATTGTTAGTACAATCAAACTCTAATCTACATGATAAGAAATATTTGTTGTTTTCAGGATCAACTAACACACATCCGGCTCCGGACCCTTCCGAGGTCTTGGAACCATCGAAATATAATACCCAAAAAACATTCTTTGATCTAACTAAGTTAGTATCTTTATCCTCTAAATCAGCAATTAAGCTAACTATATTACAGTCAATATCATCAGTCTGGGAGAATTGAAGGAGATCGAACTGTTCATCTGATTCATGGAAAACACTTTCGGATTGATAATTACCTCGTTCAATTTCCAAGAAACAATTTCCCAAGACTGAAGATGAAAAAGCTACAGCTTCATTTTTTTCTTCTAGCTGAGTCACATTCTGCTTCATGTGTGGTTCTCGTAGTACTTTGATCTAATTTTTCCTATTTTGGTATGGTAACCATAAGTGAGACCAATCTATTGCAAAATAACCATCTAGTTTTGTAGGCCAGTCCCTACTCAAGATCAAACCATAGGCTTCCGGAATATCAACTACCGTTATATCTATGAACTGACACACTCTAGAATCAATAGACAATCTAATAAGCACATCTTTCATTTCCCCAATTACTTTAACAACAGTTCTATCTATCTGAATAATATGGGCTGGAGATGGAATTGCTTCCCATTGATCTTTCTACAAATAGACAAAGGCATTACATTCGAGGAAGCCCTAGAATCTACTAAACAATTATGCACGTTGTGATTGAAGATTTCAAAGGTTAACATAAAACGTAATGTTTGGGATTTAGATTTCCCGCCAATACTAGCTTCATTTATTTCAGGATCTTCTTGAGTGTCTACTAACGGAGCGCTCGATTGAGATTCAAGAGCTTGTAACAACTTATTTCTTTGCTAAGGCAAACTACACATATCAAATATAGACACGTTTGCTTTTATTTTCTTTATGTCTTTGATTATATCATATCCCATGTAACATTCCTTTACAACTTTTGGTTGATTGTCTGTCTTGTTTAAGGTTACCTTAGTTTGCTGAGTCGTTTCTACATTTGGTTGTTTGGTAGGTATTTGGTTAGCCTTGGGCTGCTATGGAATAACCGTGATGTTCCTTTTAGGTAATTCTTTGGAGGCTCTAGGTTTGGCCGTGGTTGAGCTTGGATCGATGATAGAACCTTTACTACGAGTAGTGATATTGACTGCTGAAACTTGACTTTCTTCAAGGTCATCTTCCATCATCTCAGTTAAAGGTACCAGGTCCCATAAGACCATAGTGGTGTCTAGGGTGGGGTCTTTTGGTTCGGGAGTCTGCTCTTCCGGAGGATTGTCTTGATCCAGAATTTGTGAGTCCAACATTTGGTTCATCACTAAGCTCATTGAATTTATCCATTGTGGACAACTTTTTTCAGAGTGTGGTTCCTGATGAAAAGTGCAGAAATGTTCCATTCCTACTTCATTTAAATTTAAAACAGGAGAGTTTTTCATAGGCAGATGCGGCTGGTCATTTTCTTCTCTTTCTTGTAGAAAAGCTTAAAAGGATTCCTGGATGTACTAGCCTCTCTATCCTTTCCAAGGTCTACAATTTTATTTGACAGCTTTTGCATCATTTTGACTACATTTTCCATGTCTGCTGATGGCTCTTCTTTGTTTCTTGTTAACAACAGGGTTTTCTTAGTAGTTGCTGGCTTTGCTTCTATATCAAGAGCATGTTTAGCAATGTTGTTTACTTCTTCCTCTACCTTCCTAGCTTCTTCAAAATTTTCTATTAAGGTAGTTTTCTTAGTTCTTTTAAAACAATGCTATGGGGGGATCGAGCGATGTTGTATAATATTCAACTAAAGATTCTTCTGCGGGTTTAGTTGCTTCACTAAAATTATTTAACATTGTGGTGAATCTTCGGTTAAATTCTTGAACCTTTTATTTCTTCTCCATTCTCATAGATAACAATTCTTTCATGAGTGTAGCTACTATCTTCTGATTCCCATATTTCTTTAAAAAACATTTATCAAATTCTTCCCAATTCGATATTGAGCTAGCTTGTAAAATAAAGTACCAGGATGATACCTTAGGCTCAAAAGTATATGGAAAGAGTCTACAGACTACATCTTTGTGTTGTACATTTAGAAGGCTCAAAGATAAATAAAATCTCTTAAGGTGATCCTCAGTAGAGATACCTTTTCCAAGGTCATACTTATGCAAAACTTTCTCAGGATTTTTAGGGATTTTATGAAAGGGTCCAACTAAATCTAATGCTCCTCTTGCTCTCCATGCAGGTACAGCCATATTTCCCCGTGGGGAATCAGGTGGAGTATCATGTGGAGTGTGAGGCGAAGAATTCTTGGGAGTGTAAGGTTCCTCAAGATCTTGAAGGTTTTCAAGTTCAATTTCTCCAAGAGGTTCTGTGATTTCTTCCAAGGATAAACTTACTAATTCTTCAAAGTTCTGGACCAAAATAGAATCACGTGTATATTGTCTTTCCCTTCTTGGAGCTCTTCTTCTAGGAAGAAAGGGAATCATGTTTAAACGACCAAGCTGTTTAAAATAACCATGAGTATGCCTTCTCAGGTTTGCTACATCCTCAAAAGGTATAACATACAATGTTTCTTGATTTGTCACGTCCACATCTAAATTGTCTGGGATTGTTGTTTTAAGCGGGTTTCCAGATGGATCTCCTCTTAAAGAAGAGTCTCATGTATCAGCCATACACTGGTCGCCCTCCTTCTAGCTCCAAAATTGTTGATGCCTCGGAAATCATAGCATCAATCAACAAGGGATTATTCCCGGTAGACAGTCCCAGTTAGATCGTCCACCATTTGATGTAGGGAATCCGTCCAGTTAACGGTTTCAGCTACCATAAGATTTAAGGATTCTTACTCTTGCACCGGTTGCGGCCCGATCCACCGTTTAGTTATTTTATTTTAAAGATGAGATGCAAGTGCCCTAAGCTAAATGCAGGTAGCTAATCTAAATTAATCTAAAACTGTGAAAGCAAATTTAATCTATCCTTGCAAGGAGAAAATTTTAAAGATGAGTAATAAACCGACAGAAACATCTAAAGATCAGACAGATAGCCATTTAACCATAAAGATGCATCTACAGCAGAATATAAAAGATATTAAAGATAGATTTAATTCAATCAAAGCATTCCATTACTCATTTGAGATAGACATATTTGCATAGGAAAATAGGAGAATCATTCATTTAACAGAAGTAATTCACAATAGTAAAGAAAGATCTCATAGTAGTGTGTGAATAACACAAGAGTAATCCAAGAAACATCCAATAGATCATTCAAGAAAAAATGTAGTCTCCCAAGCTTTCATTAGGTAAAATCGAATTCCTTATACATGTAGAGAAATAGTTCACATAAAGGCTAGAAACTGTCCTTCACTTGCCAAAAGTATCTTTTTCTCTGCACTAACCATCTATATATAAGTTTACAAAATGCCTCTACGGTTGCCACCTGTCTCCTTTCTTTAATTCCATTTTTTTTATTTTCTTTTAAATTCTTTACAAAATGAAGTGATTCGTGGCCTCCTTTACATAATAGAAACAAAATTGATAGTTATCCTTTGACTTCATGATTTAACAACAGGGAAAAAACAAAAACAATGCATTATGTCTGTCGAGCTAGTTCTGGAGTGGTGCCTCTGCTTCAAATATAGCAGTCGTTCCAGGTGATTCTGTCTCAGATGGTGTCTCTGTTGTAGATAATGTGCCTTTATCGATCCCTACCATTGCTGCTACCTTCTTATTTTCCTTTGCAATATAGTTGAACCAAACACCAGTGTCTCTTATAACAACATTGGCAGGTGAAGGAAGCAAGATTTTCTTAGAAGTCACATGCTTGTCAAGTTCTGCCTCGATGTTTTGCATTTCTATTATTGCTATCTGGTGGATTTCATGGAGAATTTGATTGTGTACTGATGGTAGCTTGATGTAGTGATGGAGATCATTTGTGGTTAACACATCAATTCTTTTCACATATTCCATTCGAAAGCCCAACTCATCTTTTAAATCGGAGAGGCATTGCTCTTTACTTGGAAATTCATCAAGGGTATGGGGAAATACAACCTTGCACTTTTCATGCACTTCTTGAATCTTTTGATACAGGATATTACATTTCCCCATTGTAACCTGGATCTTAGTAATTTGTTTGGCACCGCAGTTCCTGCAAAATTCCATGAGGGCTATATCTTCCTTAAAATCGACTACAGATTTGAACGGGAGGTGCTTGGGGAAATTCACCTTTCCTTCTCTCCACTTCATTTGGCTCAAAATGTTCTTTTTTACCCGAGTGTACTTGTTTCTAAGTCTAACAGCTTCAGCAGTAATTTCTTTCATTCTATCCAACATGGTCTTAAGTCTGCAAACCTCTTCAGTAATTAGTTCTTGTGTTGCATGCATTTGTCTGAAGATGTCACAGGACTGCTCGTGAAGCAAGACATGCCCATTGCTCTATTATTTGCTTGCTCTAACTGCTCAATCATTAACTGCTTGTCTTCTTCTAATTGAATAATTTTGGCCTCAAAATCATTCTTCTTTGCTTCAAGTACCATCATTTGGACGGTCGGGTGTTCCTTTTCTTCATCTAGGTGTTGAAATTTATCTGACAACTCCTTATGATCGAACAACAAGGGATTGTACTTCTTTACCACAAGATCTCTATAAGATTGCTCATTAGTTGTAGTGTGCTGCAACTTACGATCCCTATTCTTAGCTGACTCAGAATCATTAACTATGTTGATTACGTTGTCTTCGGTTGCTTTGGCTGCTGCCACAACAGCAGATGCCATAGCCACAAGAGCTTGCTTTGTGTTCTGCATAACAGTAGTTTTGCAATGGGTGACGATGTCTGACTCAAAACGTCTCCTTAAGCTTGTCTCTGACTTCAAAACAATAGATTTCCTATGTCTGTTATATACAAATTTGTTCCGCTGGGATACAGTGTGATCCTTTGATGGGGTGAAAGGGATCAGTGGAATATTTTCTATGGGAATACCCTGTTCGGTGGGCAGGGTCTATACAAATTGGGATGAGCCTACTTCCATGTCTTTCATGTGGGAACTACCAGCTTGAGCATCTTCATTTGCCTTATTTTCTTGCTCAGATTTGAGCCGTCTTTCTTCTTGCTCCTCCGCGGCTTGCAGCAATCTTGCCTCTTCTAACTCTTGATCATGAAGCCTTTGGGCTTCGTTTTCTTCCAGCCTAATATTTTCTTCCTCCTAAAATTTAAGAGCTTGTTCCTGCTCCTCTCGCAACTTATCAACAACTTCTTTCTCGATCCTATCTACTTCCTCCTTTAGCCTCAGTTCTTCAATGGCTAGAGCTTCTGCTACTTCCTTTTGGTTCTGCAACTTGGATTCTTTGGTGTCTCGGAGAAGAGTAGAACTATAACCAGTTCCACCCTTGTGACGTCAAATTTGCAACTCAATCATTTTGCTTTTTCCCCTATATACCTCCTCTTCTTGATCGTAGTAGTGGGCATAATCAAAGTGGGCGTACAACTCTTTGCAATGTTATGCAACTTTGTTTCATCTATCATTCCTATGGAATATCGCTTCTACAAAGTGAAAAACTTTTAGCTCTTGAATGAATTCCTCAGCTAACGCAACCCCTGAGAACTTATAAGCTCTCACATAGAATGGCAAAGAAGGGAACGAAGCCTTCTTCAACTTATTTAAAAATCCTCCTACTCCATCGAGAAAAACTTGCCTAACTGCTTCTTTCAAGACTATGTAGTCAGTAGCGTATCTGTTAAAGATATATGGTGGCTTAGTGCCTCCATACATTCTGATATAAGTATGGTCTTCTGAAAAATAGAAATCTCCATAATTTTCCATCATTTCCATGGCATTCTCTGATAAGCAATTAGTTTCTTCATTAAATATTTGTTCATATAGTGGTATGATGAATTCTTCACAGACGAGTTTGTAATGAATCCTGTAATTCTGAGCCCACAGTAACTTATAAGCAGTATAGACTGGGGTGTTGGACTGATCCCAAACGCAACCTAGCTTAGGGAAATGGAGCTTTGCCAAGATGCAATCAATGAGATATGAAGACATAAAATTCTGACTTCTTTAGAGCCAGTCCTTCTTGGGCTGCGGTTACAGCGGACGACAAACTATCTGATAGGATAGTTTCCCAATCAAAGATAGTCCCCTTAAATGCCACATAATGAATGATGGTTTCCCATTGTATCCTGTAGACAATTCCATCGGGCATGCCGAAAATTCTGCTTAACATGAGGGCGATCATCTGAAAAGGAGATCTCATATTTTGAACTTCACATTCATCATTGTCTCTTTTCCTAAGCTGATTTCATGTGATTAGAAGCTTCTTAGCCATCTCAAGATTGTCCATCTTCCCCAGCCATTCATCATTTAGTGGCTGCTGAGAGCGCGGTAATTTTAAGGCTGTCGCAATGTAGGTTGCATGGAATGAGGCAAACGTCTCTCCTTTTCTATCATGTAATACTTTAGTTACTGGGTTTGCATGCTTGAGAATCCATCCAATTACCTCTGAGCAAGGAAATAGCCCAGGACGAGTGGAAGCTCTGGATATGCCGAAGCTTTTGATATTTTGATAGATGTGATCCTCCTCCAAGAGAGATCCTAAAATGTCCTAGTCTTTGAGCATACGGTAAACATCTCCCCATTTCACTTCAGGAGGGATGCCTATGATGGACCTGGTGTCATCGAACAATGTTTCAAATCTTGTTTCAGCAGGTTTTGGTTCAATCATTTTAGCTTTCTTCCTGCTACCCTTCGACATTGAGGCTTAATCCTGTCAAGCAAGTATGCATGAATAAACATACGATTACAAACCAGTACAAAACATGGAGCAAGACGCCAGAATTTTAAAATATAAGACCAGTATGATAATATGTGACACTGCCAACCTGACTAAGAGAAGAAACTTTGTTTTAGTAGAACTAAACTTTTCCTATCCATGGGAAATAGTTTTAAGGGGGAATGCTAACTGAGTTTTTCTTGTTCAGGATTTCCTCAGACGAAAAGGAAAGTGGCGAGATGGGTAAAAGCCGCCCAGGGGGGTTGAAACTCGTGAGTTCAAGGGATTCGAGGAAGACTGAAAGGGTCCACGGCTGGAAGTTACAGGCTTGGGGATGGCCAAAGTAACAAAACACGCAGAATGTCTACCGGCCATGCAGCTCAAACGGGGATATTACCACCTATAGCGGTTTGACGTAGTTAATAGTAAAGCAAAAACAATGGTAGAACCACCTACCCGAAAAAATACTGTTGGTTTCATTGGAAGCTGACTATGTGGCAAATAAACTAAGCTGGAGCAATCTAACAGCTTCAAAACAACGTTCTCTGATACAAAAACTATCAATAAAAAAAAAACAAACTCTCCAAACCCTTATACAAGAGTTGACACATGCGGACAATCAAGAGGTTGGTGGAGGATTTAAAACAGTATTAAAAGCATGTACGGTTGGGTCATCTTGACACACTTGGCAGTCAAGAGTAATCGCCGAAACTGGAAGGAAAAAATAAAACTCACCTGACGTTACGGTGAAGACTCGCAAGTTTAATCCGTTGTTTTGGCGAAAGATGTCGAGTTTGTCTGCTATGGCAGGGAGAACTCGTAAGTTTCATCCGATTTAAAAGGTTTAGTGTATTTTGAATAACGTGACCGCCCGTTGCGGGTATAATTCTAAAAGCTCATCCACAGTCATGGCGAGACTTACCAAGTTGATCCGATGCTCAGAGGTTTTGTTGAGAAAAAAGAAACATGCACTCGATGCGGCAAAAGATTAGAAAACGTTCCGATGCTTCGGAGGAACTTCGTGAGTTCTTCCGTCGTTGCAGTAGAACTTTCCAAGTTGGCCCGAAAGTTTGGAAGACTTGACAAAAGAGGGCCCTGTTGTGGAAGGACTTCATGAGCTCTTTCGACATTGCAGGTGAAAAGGGGTAAGTTCTTTCGCCGTTGCGGGTAAGAACCTTGCGTTTTGACTTGGAAGAAAATATGAACAAACTCAAAAGAAAGGTTGACTTCTCTAGAAAAAACTAAGTATAAAAACCCTTTGGGGAAAGCTTTAGCTCTTAAGTAAACTTTCTACAGAAAATAATAGGAGGGGCCCCAATATCTACAATTTTTTTTGGGTGGATGTTGCAGCAACAACAATTGGTGATTCTCTGGTGAACATAGATCTCTGAAAAGAACTCTCCTTAGGGGTAGAAAAAACTTACAAACTGCTGATTTATATGGGAAACAACATGTCTTCATAGTTCATCTTTCATGAATACAGTGATCACTCTCATCATGATGGTCACTTTGGGAGAGGGTAACTTAGAATCATACTTCTTTCCAATTCTCTCAGGGCCTGAGTATGAAGTTCATTTTATAATTCTGACTCTTAGAGATCAACTTTAAAAGACTCCACAGGATCGTAACAAAATCTCATGGACATATTTGTTTGTTCCTCATTCCCATGCTATCTGCATCCTTTTCGATGTTTCTTTGTGACTTTAGTGAATTGAGTGTTAAATTTTTAGTATTAAATCACAATACTATAGGATCTTTGCTGAGAGAATAACATCTACAGTATATCAATGCATGACAATCATAATATGACAAGCATCACAAGCATCACAAGAATGAAAAGCATAGAGACAAGAGACACAGAGTTTCTGTGGGGAAAACCCTAAGGTGAAAAACCCCACAACTTCCTCAGAGATAGAGAGAGCAATGGCTCAACCAAAATACAACAAAATAACACTGAGATAGTCTCCTAGCAGATGATCCTCCTCCTCCTCACTAGTGCGCCACTTTTCAGAGAGAGAGATAGTTACTTTTCCGAGTGAGTAAAATAGATATCTCCTATCTCTATTTATACTCACCTTTTTGCCCAGTGACCTATTGGGGCCGACTTGTCTACTTTGATACACCCACATTATATTATATATTAATCAGGTCCGACCCCATAAGGTGGTCTAATAACCCATCGGCAAGTACACACACTTGCGACACTTGTCAATCCACATGACGACACTTCCTTATAGAGGAATAACACATCTCTTATAAGGGTACAATAAATATATATATAATATACAGATGAAATACATTCCGAAGTTACATATACATCAACACTCCCTCTTAACTAGGAAGGTATTTCTCGACACAGATCTGCTAGACAAGTCTTCTTCTCTGGATCATCATCATCGATGCATCGTCATCATCATCGTCACTGCTGCTACTATCTCAACCAATATCTGACTCTACTCGTCATAGGAAGTTCTACAGAGCCAGTCCTTTTTCGTACTAGATGTAGGCCCACCACCTGCAGGTCTTCATCATCACTGGCCATACTGTGGAATCCTTAGGACTTATTATGTGCGTCACAAAACCTCGAAAGAGCATCCCAGGCTGTTACGAGCACATAGCTCTACCTATAGGATCTCCCAGGGCACCGAATTACATGTGACCTCACCACAAAACCTCGCAAGAGCATCCTAGGCTGTTACGAGCACACAACTCTACCTATAGGATCTCCCAGGGCAACGAATTACATGTGGTCATGGCAAAACCTCGCAAGAGCATCCCAGGACTGATTACGGGCACACAGCCCAACCTATCGGATCTCCCAGGGAAACGAATTACATGCCATAGGACAAAACCTTGAAAGAGCATTTGCCAGATATCCCAGGGAACCGAATTACATGCCATAGGCAAAACCTCGAAAGACTATCTGCAGATCTCCCAGGGCACCGAATTACATGTCCTCCTAGAGCAAAACCTCGAAAGAGCATTTGCCAGATGTCCCAGGGCACCGAATTACATGCCATAAGCAAAACCTTGAAAGACCATCTGCAAATCTCCCAGGGCACCGGATTACATGCTCATCTGCACAACCTGATCCACAGCCATAGAGTATCAACCTGATACTCACCATACATCATCCTGATGTATCCATGATCATCCTGATCATCATCACTGCAACGTCCTGCTGCATGTCATCTGGAGCAACATCCTGAAGCTCGTCATCTATGATCATCCTGATCATCACTGCAACATCCTACTGCATGATCCACCTGATAATCAATGCATCTACTTGATGCATACCAAGTATCTACCTGATACATATCATCATACATGATCCTCCTGATCATCAATGTATCCACCTGATACAAATACATGATACATATCATCATACATGATCCTCTTGATCATCAATGCATCTACCTGATACATATCATCATACATGATCCTCCTGATCATCAATGTATCCACCTGATACAAATAAAAATACATGATACATATCACCATACATGATCCACCTGATCATAGACCTGATACATATACAGATACATGGTCCAAGCATCCAACATGATGCATATACAAAATACGTACACATGATCCAACTGATCATATACAGCATCCAACATGATGCATACATACATAAATGATCCAACTGATCATATCCAGCATCCAACATGATGCGTACATACATACATAAAAATGATCCAACTGATCATATCCAGCATCCAACATGATGCGTACATACATACATAAAAATGATCCAACTGATCATATCCAGTATCCAACATGATGTGTACATACATACATAAAAATGATCCAACTGATCATATCAAGCAGAAACCAGAACATCATCCTGATGCTCATCATCTAGCGCTTACATCCACAGCCATGTGAAGGATCCTCCTTCCAACATGATTGGAATGGCTTCAGCAAATGTGTCCATCACTTCTTCCTCGAAGTGTCCTCGATCTGAAGAACACCAAGCCTCTCTCTGAAGTACTCGAACTTCACTCTGGCTAGTGGCTTCGTCAGCACATCTGCAATCTGCTCGTCCGTCGCAACATACAGGAGCTTCACAGCTCCTCTCTGCACCATATCCCTGATATAGTGATATTTGATCTCTATGTGTTTCGACCTGTCATGAAACACTGGGTTCTCGGACAGCTTCACACAACTCTAGTTATCACAGAAGATACCAGTAGCCTCCAACGGGAGATCAAATAACTCAGACAGTAGCTTCCGTAGCCATACTGCCTCGCAACTAGCTGAGCAGGCTGCAACATATTCTGCCTCAGCTGTACTCAGTGCTACGCAGGACTGCTTCCTGCTAAACCAAGAGATCACACCTGATCCCATACTGAAGCAGCACCCAGATGTGCTCTTCCTATCTGTAGCACTGCCAGCCCAATCTAAATCAACATAACCCTGTAGGTTAAACTTTTGATTTGCTTCATACTTGAGCCCTTAATCCACTGTACCCTTCAGGAACCTCAGAACATGCTTTACAGCAACCAGGTGAACACTCCTCGGATCCGTCAGGAACTGGCTCAATGTGTTCACAGCAAAGCAAATGTCTGGTCTCGTGTTCGTCAGGTACATCAAGGACCCAATCATCTGATGATACATAGTGATATCAACTGGCTCAGATGAAGCATCACATAGAAGCTTCAGATTCGATGCCATAGGTGTGGCCATGGCCTTTCAATCCATCATCCCAAATCTCTTCAGGATATCTACTGTGTACTTCCCTTGACCAAGGAAGATCCCACCTGCACTGTGCCACACCTCCATACCTAGTAAATAGTGCATCATTCCCAAATATTTCATGTCGAATTCAGCTGCAAGCTTCCTTTTAGTATCTGCAATCAATCTGTCATCTCCTGTCACAAATAGGTCATCCACATACAGTAGTAGAATCACAGGATTCCCTTCCTCAACCTTGTAGTAAAGGTTGGAATCCGCTTTACTCTTGGTAAAGCCCAAACTAGATAGGAAACTGTCCATCCTACCATACCAGGTTCTGGGAGCTTGCTTCAAGCCATATAAGGCTTTCTTCAATCTGCATACATATGATTCCCTGTCATGTATTTCAAAACCGAGTGGCTGTTCCACATATACTTCCTCTTCTACTACACCATTCAGGAAAGCAGTCTTGACATCCATCTGGTGTATTTTCCATTTCATTGCTGCAGCCAGGGCAAGCACTATTCTGATGGAAGTATACCTGGCTACAGGTGCAAAGGTTTCTTCATAATCTATTCCTTCTTTTTGAGAGAAACCACGAGCTACGAATCTTGCTTTGTATTTTTCCACACTGCCATCTGCAGCATGCTTGATTTTGTAGATCCACTTGGAAGTCACAACAGACTTCTCTTTAGGTCTTGGGACAACATCCCAAACATCATTCTTCATTATTGATTGGTATTCCTCAACCATAGCATCCTTCCATTCTTTCTTTTCTGCTGCCTCTTCATAACTAGAAGGCTCTTTGTTCATAATGTCACAGAGTAAGGCAACATAACTGGTGTGTGATCTGGTTCTCTTCTTTGCTCTGTGTTCTTCTTCTGGAATGTCAAATCTTTCTGCATCATGAATGAGCTCTCTAGCCCATACAGGTTTCCTCTTGTGAGAGTTATCCTCACGGGGTGGATATACAGGTTCTTGTGGATCTTCAAACTCACGAACAACTTCTGGAACTGCTTCAGTCATGGTAGTGTCCTGAAATCTTGTTTCCTTAGGTTCTTCATAAACTTCGGTAGGTGCCTTCCTTGATTTGATGAATGCTGAGTTTTCATCAAATGTTACATCCCTGCTGACATCAATCTTCTTGAATCCTGGAAAGTATATTCTGTAAGCCTTCGAGCTTTCACTATAACCCACAAAGATGCCCTTCTTTCCTGAAGGATCTAGTTTAGTCCTCTTCTCTTTTGGGACATGAGTATATACTGGACAACCAAATATTCTGAGATGGATGCCTTCAGGTCTCTTACCAGAAAAGACCTCTTCTGGTGTCTTGTTGTCTAATATCTTGTGGGGTGTTCTGTTCTGCACGTATACAGCTGTTCTGGCTGCTTCTGCCCATAGATGCATAGGAAGATCTTGATCATGCAACATTGCCCTTGTTGCTTCCATGATAGTTCTGTTCTTCCTTTCTGCAACTCCATTCTGTTGAGGATTATAAGGAGCAGTCAACTCCCTCTTAATCCCTGAATCACTGCAAAGTTTCTTGAAGTCATTTGAGGTGAATTCTCCACCATTGTCGGATCTGAATGTTTTGATCTTCTTGTCAGTTTGATTCTCCATCAAGTTTTTGAATTCCTTGAATTTGTCAAGCACCTCATCTTTGCCTTTCAGGAAGTATACCCAAGTCTTCCTGGAGAAGTCATCAATAAATGATACATAGTAAACATACCCACTTAGGGAACTGGATGACATGGGGCCACATACATCTGAGTGGATGATTTCCAGAATGTCTTTTGCCTTGCTTTCACTGCTTGGGAAAGCCTTCTTAGTGTTCTTTCCTTTTGCACATCCTTTGCAAACACCTTCATGTTTGGTCTTGATTTCAGGAAGACCCTCTATTGCCTTGCTTGCAATTGGAAGTGCCCTATAGTGCATATGAGCAAGTCTTCTATGCCAAAGTTCACTTGGCTCCATGGATTCATGTACCATGGCATGTTCAGGTTGTCCCTTCAATTTATACAAGCCTCCCTCTTGCTCTCCAATCACTACTCCATCATCTATGTTCTTTCCCTTTTGCCACATTAGGACTTGGCCATCCACAAATGCAAACCTCATACCTTTTGCATCCAATGTAGAGATGGAGAGTAAGTTCTTCTTGAGTCCAGGTACATACAGTACTTCTTTCATCTTCAATGATTTTCCAGAATCTAGGTTGTAGGAGGCTTCACCACTTCCTTTGATTGGATATTGATAATCATCCCCAAGTTTCACCTTATGGGGTGATTCATGTTCAGAAAGGTTCACAAAAGATTCCTTGAACCCATTCATGTGTTTGGAGGCCCCACTATCAATCAACCAATCATTACAACCATGAGAAATAGTACCTGTGAGAGCAGAGATCAGAACATACTCTTCTTCACTTGATGAGTCATCATCACTATCACTTTCTGCCCTAGCCTTCTTCTTTGGAGGTTCATCATCTTCGGCAGCATGAGCATGAAACCTTCTTTTGCTGCCCTTCTTCTTCTTACTGGAGTTGTTGTTATTATCCCTTTTGTTCTTGGGACAATCTGAAGCAAAGTGACCCTTCTCATTGCATGTGAAGCATCTTAGGTCTTTCTTGTTCTTTTTATAGGATCTATTGTGGCGAGAGTGATCCTTCTTGGTTTTGCTTCTTTTGGTGTGAGTTGCAAGAGCTTGATCTTCACCTCCCATCTTTTCTTCATGAGCTATAAGTCTAGCTTCTTCTTGAGAGCATTCTTCCCGAAGTCTACTGAATGAGATCAACTTCTTCCTTGCACAAATTCCTTGAATAAAGGAATCCCATGACCTGGGTAGGCCATTTAGAGTGGTCATCACCACTTCACCATTCTCCACCATTTCATCTACTGCTTCTAATTGTTCCTTGATCTGGGATACCCTTGAAAAGTAATATTGAATGGTTTCTCCATTCTGAAACTTCACTACTTTCAATTGGTTCCGCAGGGTCATCTTTCGATTTATGTTCTTTCCTTCAAATAGCTTGGTCAAAGATTCAAACATCTCTTTGGGTGTCTTAAGAGAAGACACATGAGGAATGAGATGGTCTTTGATAGAATCAGCAATGATTCTCTTTGCCTTGACCAAGTTCTTCTTGTGCAATGCCTTGGCTTCTTCATCCTCTGGGATAGGGATGTCTTCTTTCACATATGAGTCCAACTCATTCTCTTCCAGGATTAACCCAATCCTATACTTCCAGGCTCGGAAGTTATCAGCCCCTTCAAGCTTATCCTCAAGCTTAGTGTGGAGAGACATCTTTAAGAGTACTTCAAATGGAAATAGAAAAGATTTAGGACTTACCACTTGAAGTGCTGAAAACTGGATCTGGTCCCGGATTAGGGTTTGTCAGAGAAACCCTAAAAATTCAAAATGTGAATTTCAAAATTCTGAAAGGATAGAAAGATGCGCCTTGGAGAGTTGATCATCCTAGTACATTCAGAATTTGAGATCAGTAAGGTCTTGCCCTTCAAAATTGCCTTTTTGTCCTCCCGGGTTCACTAGGGAGAGCCCTGAATTAGGGTTTGAGTTTCCTGGAGATCTACCCAGCCAAAAATCTCGATCCAAAGCTCAAACCTTCGATTTTTGCAAGGAGCTTCCAGCTGTGCCTTCAGTTTCCAGAAATTCCTATTTTTGTGGAAACCCTAATTTTTAGGGCCAAATCTGAAAATGCTCGAAACTGAATTCTGATTGGACAGATAGATGCGCCTTGATGAGTATATCCAATCTACTATACTGAATTTCAAAAATCTGTGGAGAGAAACCCAATAAACAAGGAATACAAGCTTCCCTCACTGCAAAATGTCTTGTTCTCAGTTAAGCTCTGATACCATGTTAAATTTTTAGTATTAAATCACAATACTATAGGATCTTTGCTGAGAGAATAACATCTACAGTATATCAATGCATGACAATCATAATATGACAAGCATCACAAGCATCACAAGAATGAAAATCATAGAGACAAGAGACACAGAGTTTCCGTGGGGAAAACCCTAAGGTGAAAAACCCCACAACTTCCTCAGAGATAGAGAGAGCAATGGCTCAACCAAAATACAACCAAATAACACTGAGATAGTCTCCTAGCAGATGATCCTCCTCCTCCTCACTAGTGCGCCACTTTTCAGAGAGAGAGATAGTTACTTTTCTGAGTGAGTAAAATAGAGATCTCCTATCTCTATTTATACTCACCTTTTTGCCCAGTGACCTACTGGGGCCGACTTGTCTACTTTGATACACCCACATTATATTATATATTAATCAGGTCCGACCCCATAAGGTGGTCTAATAACCCATCGGCAAGTACACACACTTGCGACACTTGTCAATCCACATGACGACACTTCCTTATAGAGGAATAACACATCTCTTATAAGGGTACAATAAATATATATATAATATACAGATGAAATACATTCCGAAGTTACAGATACATCAACATTGAGTTTTTCCAAAAATGAATCTCTTCAACCTGTACCCGTTTGATTTTGGTCCTTCAATCCATAATGTCCTTTTGTGTGAGTGATAAATTTGTCTGATTATCAAGCTTCATGGACGGAGAAGAACTATAGTATACATCTTTTCTTCATTGAGTGTGCTTTGCATTTCTCTATTGTGCTTTGATTGAGGCGAGAATTTATGGAAATCAGACTCTTTAGTATAAGCCCTTTTGGCTTTTCTTTGTAGCATGGGATCATTTTAAATGCCATATTGCCATGAGACATGGTTCCTTTCCATGGGCCTAATTATAGTGAACTCCTTGAGATAGGTATTTAAGTTAAAGTGAATGGAACCCCAAGATAGTAAGGAACAAATGCAGAATCTGAGTTATGAAATCAAGGTTATTTTGACCAATCAGAAAAAGGATCTCTAAATTCCCAAAAGATCAACATTGAAAACAAAGTCACCGAAACATTCCTTTGTAAGTGAGTTTCGACCTTTCAGGATTGAGCTTGGCTCGGAGATCCGTCTTATGTTTTATGAAAAGTTGAGCTGAGTTTATTTGAAAGATAAAGACAGAACTGAGGGTGAAGAAAAGTGGAAAACAAAACCGGATGACTTGAAGAAAAGACAAAAAAAAACAAAATCAAACAAGTAAGCAACTAGAAACAAAAGTTTATATACAAAGGAGTCCTCAAAGGACTATGAGAAGTATTGTTTCAGAGTGAGGCCATTGAGAGGTAGGGTTACTTTCTCTCCTTGTAGGTCTTTTAGATTGTAGGTAGTCAAGCCAAGCTTTTCAGAAATTTGGTAAGGGACCACACATAAGTGCTGAAATTTTGTATGCATTCATTTACCTTCATGGGGATGGTCCCACTTCAAAACTAGATCACCTACCTCGAAACTTCTCTTGCCAGATTTTCTCTTATCAAACCACCTTTTGACTATGTCTTGGTGTTGATGGAAACGTCCTTTGGCTTTCAGCCGGGATTCTTCTAGTTTTAGCAAGGTGTCAATTCTAGATTGTAGAACCTGACTATTGGAACCTCGAGAGGCTTGGACCAATTGCAAATATGGGAGTAAGATGTTGGGAGGGAGGATAGCTTCTTTACCATAGACAAGGGTATATGGGGAGACCCCTAAGGAATTCTTTGGAGTAACCCTATCTTCCCATAAGGCATTGGGGAGAGCTATGTGCCAACTCCTTTGATTTTCGATTACAGTCTTCTTGAGAATCTGAATGAGGTTTTTGTGTGAAGATTCAACTAATTCGTTTCCTTGGGGATAATAATTGGTTGAATAATGTAACTTGATTCCCCTCTCATAAACAAATTCGTTGATCTTAAAAGACGAAAAATAAGTTGCATTATCAAAGACTAGGGAAATTGGAACCCCAAACCTGGTTATAATATTCTCCTTTAGGAAATTTATCACTGCATCCTCGTTGATTTTGTGCAACGGGACAGCCTCTGTCCATCTTGTAAAATAGTCTGTGGCTGTCAGGATATACCGGTGTTATAGAGAAGAATTTGGTTTTATCTCTCCAATGGCGTTTATACCCCATTGTTCGAAAGGTTCTGAGATGATAACCGACTGTAAAGGTCCTACTGCTTTGGGTAATTTCCCATCACTTCTTTGGCATACATCACAGTTCCGTGCATAGGCATGAGCATCTTTGAACAGGTGGGCCAATAATATCCGGCCCTCAAAATTTTGTGAGTTGTTGTATCTCCGGAATAATGTCCTCCAGTAGGGCCATCGTGTAGTTCTTTGAGCACTTTATTTGCATCTTCTTTCTCTAAACATCTGAGAAAGATGCCATTATATTTTTTTTCTTCTGAAAAGTATGCCATCAATAATCTGGTACGCTTGTGACTTAAAACGAAGTACCCTTCTTTGCTTAGAACCCCATTGCTTTGGTAAGTATCTGTCTTGTAAATAGTGTACTAGATATCTATACCAAGATTTGGGAGCTGTAAAAATAGGGCATACCTCAACCATGTTTAGTTTGGATTCCTTTTCCCAACTCTGCTCTTCAACAACTAGATGTTCAGTGAGCAATTTACGTAGGCCTTGACCTTTAATGATGGTAGCTGGTTTAAATTCTAAATCATATTCTTGAAGAGTTGTGACCCAATTCCCTCTTCTTTCTCCTAATTCCTTCTGGAAAAAAAGAGATCTGACAGCTGGATGGGAAACTATGACTTTAATTCGATTATTAAGAATATATGGCTTGAACTTCTTTAACGCTTTGAATACTGCGTATGCTTGTATATCGACAACAAGGTAGTTTAGTTAGACGCCTTGCAGACTAGTGCTCATGAAAGAAATTGGGTATTCATCTCCTACTTCTACCTTTTCTGTAAGCATGGCTGCAAGGGAATCATCTGAAGCAAAGGTATAGAAAATAAAATCTTTGTCAAAATATGGACTTTTTAGAGAGGGGGCATTGGCTATGGCTGCTTTGATATCCTTAAATGTGTCCTTCTCTAATTATGTCCACTTGAACTGCACACTTTGCTTGACCATTTGCTTCAAAGGTTTGACGGTCGGTGCGAAGTTAGGGACAAATCTTCAAACAAAATTGATTGTGCCCATAAATGATTGCATAGATTTTTTATTATGAGGCATGGGAATTTTATTGATAACTTGCACTCTCTCTTGATCTATCGAAATTCCCTTCTTTGAGATAATGTGGCCCAAAAGTTTGCCTTCAAGAATAGCACAGACACTTTTCTTGGGATTTAGAGAAATGTCATATTTCCTGCATCAGTCAAAAATCTGTTTTGAATGGAAAAAATGGTCTTCTCTTTTTTTTGAAAATACTGTTACATCATCCATATAGACTACAACACAATGACCGCCTAATCCTCGAAAAGAAATGTCCATTGCTCGCTGGAAAGTTGCTCCTGCGTTTATCAAGCTGAAAGGCATTCTTCGGTATGCAAATGTTCCCCACTTGGTGCAGAAAGTAGTATTAAGATGATCTCCTTCTGCTACCAACACTTGATTGTAACCAGAGAAACCATCTAGTAGAGAAAACATTTCTACTCCTAATACCATCTGCAAAATTTGTTCCATTGAAGGAATAGGGTAATTATCTTTATCAGATGCTCTGTTTAGGTTTCTAAAGTCTACACATAGTCTTATTTCTCCGTACTTCTTCCTTACGGGAATTAAATTAGCGACCCATTCCAAATGCCCGACTTTAAAGATGATCTTAGCGTCTAATAACTTCTTTAACTCCTTCTAAATTAAAGGCTCGAGAGTAGGGCGCATCCTTCTTAGCTACTACTGAAAAGGTTTAACATCTGATTTCATTGGTATAACATGCTGAATGATACGAGTGTCATATGTTTTTAGATCTTCATATGTCCAAGTGAACACATCTTTATATTGCCGAAAATTTTTGATGAATTTTCCTCTTTCACCCGGTGCACACCATCTACCGAGATTGACATACTTTGGCTCGGCTTCTGTACCTAGATTTATCAATTCATGTTGCATAGTAGAACTATGAGTTTTCATATTTGCTGGTCTCTTGAACTTGCTTTGCAGATCGAACAAACTTTCAAGTGATCTCACTCCTTTAGGAATGAAATTTCCTTTGACTGCGTCCTTATCTTGCAGATCAGCATCATGTTTTTCTTCATCTATAACAGCTTCTTGAAACATGTTTTCATTGGAAAGGAAACTAATCTTTTGGTTGTCATCATTGAACACCCTAAAATTTGTTATATTATCTAGAACAGAAGGCCTGAAAACCAATTCAATAGAACATTTATTATTATTAGGCACTAACCTAGAAGCAGAGGTAGCTAATAAGTCAGCAGCATCATTCTGTAATATGGGAACAGATTTTATATTAAAAGATTCAAAGTTTGTAATCAGATCCCATACCTTAGACTGATATCCTTTTAGATGTGGTGAAAGACAACGGATCATGTCTCTTACCTGTCTAACAACTATCTCTAAATCACTAAAGACTTTGAGGTATTTAGCCTTTAAACCGATGGCTTTCTTTAATCCATGGACCAAAGCTTTGTATTCAGCAGTATTGTTAGTACAATAAAACTCTAATCTACATGATAAGAAATATTTGTTGTTTTCATTATCAACTAACACACATCCAGCTCCGGACCCTTCCGAGGTCTTGGAACCATCGAAATATAATACCCAAAAAACATTCTTTGATCTAACTAAGTTAGTATATTTATCCTCTAAATCAACAATGAAGCTAACTATATTATAGTCAATATCATCAGTCCAGGAGAATCGAAGGAGATCGGACTGTTCATCTGATTCATGGCAAACACTTTCGGATTCATAATTACCTCGTTCAATTTCCAAGAAACAATTTCCCAAGACTGAAGATGAAAAAGCTACAACTTCATTTTTTTCTTCTAGCTGAGTCACATTCTGCTTTATGTGTGGTTCTCGTAGTACTTTGATCTAATTTTTCCTATTTTGGTATGGTAATGATAAGTGAGACCAAGCTATTTCAAAATAACCATCTAGTTTTGTAGAACAGTCCCTACTCAAGATCAAACCATAAGCTTCTGGAATATCAACTACCGTTATATCTATGAACTGACACACTCCAGAATCAACAAACAATCTAATAAGCACATCTTTCATTTCCCCAATTACTTTAATAACAGTTCTATCTATCTGAATAATCGAGGCTGGAGATGGAATTGGCTTCCCATTCAAATTTCTACAAATAGACAAAGGCATTACATTCGAGGAAGCCCCATAATCTACTAAACAATTATGTACGTTGTGATTGAAGATTTCAAAGGTCACCAGAAAAGGTAATGTTTGGGATTTAGATTTCCCGCCAATACTAGCTTCATTTATATTAGGATCTTCTTGAGTGTCTGCTAACGGAGCGCTTGATTGAGATTCAAGAGCTTCTAACAACTTCTTTCTTTGCTGAGGCAAACTACACATATTGAATATAGACACGTTTGCTTTTACTTTCTTTACGTCTTTGATTATATCATATCCCATGTAACATTCCTTTACAACTTTTGGTTGATTGTCTGTCTTGTTTAAGGTTACCTTAGTTTACTGAGTCGTTTCTACATTTGGTTGTTTGGTAGGTATTTGGTTAGCCTTGGGATGCTATGGAATAACCGTGATGTTCCTTTTAGGTAATTCTTTGGAGGCTTTAGGGTTGGCCGTGGTTGAGCTTGGATCGGTGATAGAACCTTTACTACGGGTAGTGACATTGCCTACTGAAACTTGACTTTCTTCAAGGTCATCTTCCATCATCTCAGTTAAAGGTACTCGGTCCCATAAGACCATAGTGGTGTCTAGGGTGGGGTCTTCTGGTTCGGGAGTCTACTCTTCCGGAGGATTGTCTTGATCCGGAATTTGTGAGTCCAGCATTTGGTTCATCACTAATCTCATTGAATTTATCCATTGTGGACAACGTTTTTCAAAGTGTGGTTCCTAATGGAAAGTGCAGAAATGTTCCATTCCTACTTCATTTAAATTTAAAATAGGAGAGTTGTTCATAGGAAGATGCGGCTGGTCATTTTCTTCTGTTGTAGAAAGGCTTAAAAGGCTTCCTGGATGTACTAGCCTCTCTATCCTTTTCAAGGTCTACAATTTTATTTGACAAATTTTGCATCATTTTGAGTACATTTTCCATTTCTGCCGATGGCTCTTCTTTGTTTCTTGTTAATAGCAGGGTTTTCTTAGTAGTTGTTGGCTTTGCTTCTATATCAAGAGCGTGTTTAGCAATGTTTTCTGCTTCTTCCTCTACCTTCCTAGCTTCTTCAAAATTTTCTATTAAGGTAGTTTTCTTAGTTCTTTTAACAAACAATGCTATGGGGGGATCGAGCGATGTTGTATAATATTCAACTAAAGATTCCTCTGCGGGTTTAGTTGCTTCACTAAAATTATTTAACAGTGTGGTGAATCTTTGGTTAAATTCTTGAACCTTTTATTTCTTCTCCATTTTCATGGATAACAATTCTTTCATGAGTGTAGCTACTATCTTCTGATTCCCATATTTCTTTAAAAAACATTTATCAAATTCTTCCCAATTCGATATTGAGCTAGCTCGTAAAATAAAGCACCAGGATGATACCTTAGGCTCAAAAGTATATGGAAAGAGTCTACAGACTACATCTTTGTGTTGTACATTTAGAAGGCTCAAAGATAAATAAAATCTCTTAAGGTGATCCTCAACAGAGATACCTTTTCCAGGGTCATACTTAGGCAAAACTTTCTCAGGATTCTTAGGGATATTATGAAAGGGTCCGACTATATTTAATGCTCCTCTTGCTCTCCATGCAGGTACAGCCATATTTCCCCTTGGGGAATTAGGTAGAGTATCGTGTGGAGTGTGAGGTGGAGCATTTTTGGGAGTGTAAGGTTCCTCAAGATCTTGAACGTTTTCAAGTTCAATTTCTCCAAGAGGTTCTGTGATTTCTTCCAAGGATAAACTTACTAATTCTTCAAAGTTCTAGACAAAAATAGAATCACATGTATATTTTCATTCCCTTCTTGGAGCTCTTCTTCTAGGAAGAAAGGGAATCGCATTTAAACCACCAAGCTATTTAACGTAACCACGGGTGTGCCTTCTTAGGTTTGCTACTTCCTCAAAAGGTATAACATATAATGTTTCTTGATTTTCTTGGTTTTCAAATTTAGAATTGGGATTTTCTTGATTTGTCACTTCCACATCTAAATTGTCTGGGATTGCTATTTTAAGCGGGTTTCCAAATGGATCTCCTCTTAAAGAAGAGTCTCCTGTATTAGCCATACACTGGTTGCCCTCCTTCTAGTGCCAAAACTGTTGATGCCTCGAAAATTATAGCATCAATCAGCAAGGGATTATTCCCGGTAGACAGTCCTAGTTAGATCGTCCACCATTTGATGTAGGGAATCCATCAGTTAACAGTTCCGGCTACCATAATATTTAAAGATTCTTACTCTTGCACCGGTTGCGGACCAATCCACCATTTAGTTATTTTATTTTAAAGATGAGATGCAAGTGCCCTAAGATAAATGTAGGTAGCTAATCTAAATTAATCTAAAACTGTGAAAGCAAATTTAATCTATCCTTTTAAGGAGCAAATTTTAAAGATGAGCAATAAATCGACAAAAACATCTAAAGATCAGACAGATAGCCATTTAACCATAAAGATGCATCTACAATAGAATATAAAAGATATTAAAGATAGCTTTAATTCAATCCAAGCATTCCATTACTCATTTGAGATAGACATCTTTGCACAGGAAAATAGGAGAATCATTCATTACACAGAAGTAATTCACAACAATAAAGAAATATCTCACAGTAGTGTGTGAATAACACAAGAGTAATCCAACAAACATCCAACAGATCATTCAAGAAAAAATGTAGTCTCCCAGGCTTTCATTAGTTAAAATCGAATTCCTTATACATGTAGAGAAATAGTTCACGTAAAGGCTAGAAACTCTCCTTCACTTGCCAAAAGTCTCTTTTACTCTGCACTAACCATCTATATATAAGATTACAAAATGCGTCTAGGGTTGCCACTTGTCTCCTTTCTTTAATTCCATTTTTTTTATTTTCTTTTAAATGCTTTACAAAATGAAGTGATTCATGGCCTCCTTTACATAATAGAAACAAAATTGATAGCTATCCTTTGACTTCATGATTTGACAACAGGGAAAAAACAAAAACAATGCATTATGTCTGTCAAGCTAGTTCTGAAGTGGTGCCTCTGCTTCAACTATAGCAGTCGTTCCAGGTGCTTCTGTCTCAGATGGTTTCTCTGTTGTAGATAATTTTCCTTTATCGATCCCTACCATTGTTGATACCTTCTTATTTTCCCTTTGCAATATAGCTGAACCAAACACCAGTGTCTCTTATAACAACATTGGCAAGTGAAGGAAGCAAGATTTTCTTAGAAGTCAAATGCTTGTCAAGTTCTGCCTCGATGTTTTGCATTTCTATTATTGCTATCTGGTGGATTTCATGGAGAATTTGATTGTGTACTAACGGTAGCCTGATGTAGTGACGGAGATCATCTGTGGTTAACACATCAATTCTTTTCACATATTCCATTCGAAAGCCAAACTCATCTTTTAAATCGGAGAGGCATTACTCTTTACTTGGAAATTCATCAAGGGTCTGGGGAAATACAACCTTGCACTTTTCGTGCACTTCTTGAATCTTTTGATACAGGCTATTAAATTTTCCCATTGTAACCTAGATCTTAGTAATTAGTTTGGCACCGTAGTTCCTGCAAAATTCCATGAGGGCTATATATTCCTTAAAATCGACTACAGATTTGAACGAGAGGTGCTTGGGGAAATTCACCTTTCCTTCTCTCCACTCCATTTGGCTCAAACTGTTTTCTTTTACCTGAGTGTACTTGTTTCTAAGTCTAACAGCTTTAGCATTAATTTCCTTCATTCTATCCAGCATGGTCTTAAGTCTGCAAACCTCTTCAGTAATTAGTTCTTGTGTTGCATGCATTTGTCTCAAGATGTCATAGGACTGCTCGTGAAGGGAGACATGCCCATTGCTCTATTATTTGCTTGCTCTAACTGCTCAGTCATTAACTGCTTGTCTTCTTCTAATTGAAAAATTTTGGGCTCAAAATCATTCTTCTTTGCTTTAAGTACCATCATTTGGACTGCCAGGTGTTCCTTTTCTTCTTCTAGGTGTTGAAATTTATCTGACAACTCCTTATGATTGGACAAAAGGGGATTGTACTTCTTTACCACAAGATCTCTATAAGATTTCTCATTAGTTGCAGTGTGCTGCAACTTACGATCCCTTTTCTTAGTTGACTCGAACTCATTAACTATGTTGATTACGTTGTCTTCAATTGCTTTGGCTTCTACCACAATAGCAAATGCCATAGCCACAAGAGCTTGCTTTGTCTTCTGCATAACAGTAGTTTCGCGATGGGTGACGATCTCTGACTCAAAAAGTATCCTTAACCTTGTCTCCGACTTCAAAACAATAGATTTCCTATCTCTGTTATATACAAATCTGTTCCACTGGGATACAGTGTGATCCTTTGATGGGGTGAAAGGGATCAATGGAATATTTTCTATGGGAATACCCTGTTCGGTGGGCGGGGTCTGTACAAATTGGGATGACCCTACTTCCATGTCTTGTGTGTGGGAACTACCAGCTTGAGCATCTTCATTTGCCTTATTTTCTTGCTCAGATTTGAGCCGTCTTTCTTCTTTCTCCTCCGCGGCTTGCCGCAATCTTGCCTCTTCTAACTCTTGATCACGAAGCCTTTGGGCTTCTTTTTCTTCCAGCCTAATATTTTCTTCCTCCTAAAATTTAAGAGCTTGTTCCTGCTCCTCTCGCAACTTATCGGAAACTTCTTTCTGGATCCTATCTACTTCCTCCTTTAGCCTCAGTTCTTCAATGGCTAGAGCTTCTGCTGCTTCCTTTTGCTTCTGCAACTTGGATTCTTTGGCGTCTCAGACAAGAGTAGAACTATAAACAGTTCCACCCTTGTGACGTCAAATTTGCAACTCAATCATGTTGTTGATTCCCCTATATACCTCCTCTTCTTGATCGTAGTAGTGGGCATAATCAAAGTGGGCGTACAACTCTTTGCAATGTTATGCAACTTTGTTTTGTCTATCATTCCTATGGAATATCGCTTCTACGAAGTGAAAACCTTTTAGCTCTTGAATGAATTCCTCAGCTAACGCAACCCCTGAGAACTTATAAGCTCTCACATAGAATGACAAAGAAGGGAACGAAGCCTTCTTCAACTTATTTAAAAATCCTCCTACTCCATCGAGAAAAACTTGCCTAACTGCTTCTTTCAAGACTATGTAGTCAGTAGCGTATTTGGGAAAGATATATGGTGGCTTAGTGCCTCCATACATTCTGATATAAGTACGGTCTTCTGAAAAATAGAAATCTCCATAATTTTCCATCATTGCCATGGCATTCTCTGATAAGCACATAGGTTCTTCATTAAATATTTGTTCATACAGTGGTATGATGAATTCTTCACAGATGAGTTTGTAATGAATCCTGTAATTCTGAGCCCACAGTATCTTATAAGCAGTATAGACTGGGGTGTTGGACTGATCCCAAACGCAACCTAGATTGGGGAAATGGAACTTTGCCAAGATGCAATCAATGAGATATGAAGATATATAAAATTCTGACTTCTTTAGAGCCAGTCCTTCTTGGGATGCGGTTACAGCGGACGACAAACTATCTGATAGGATAGTTTCCCAATCAAAGACAGTCCCCTTAAATGCCGCATAATGAATGATGGTTGCCCATTGTATCCTGTAGACAGTTCCATCGGGCATGCCAAAAATTCTTCTTAACATGAGGGTGATCATCCGAAAAGGAGATCTCAAATTTTGAACTTCATATTCATCGTTGTCTCTTTTCCTGAGCTGATTTCATGTGATTAGAAGCTTCTTAGCCATCTCAAGATTGTCCATCTTCCCCATCCATTCATCATTTAGTGGCTGTTGCAGTAATTTTAAGGCTGTTGCACTGTAGGCTGCATGGAACGAGGCAAACGCCTCTCCTTTTCTATCATGTAATACTTTAGTTACTGGGTTTGCATGCTTGAGAATCCATCCAATTACCTCTGAGCAGGGAAATAGCTCAGGACGAGTGGAAGCTATGGATATGCCAGAGCTTCTGATATTTTGATAGATGTGATCCTCCTCCAAGAGAGATCCTAAAATGTCCTGGTCTTTGAGCATACGATAAACATCTCCCCATTTCACTTCAGGAGGGATGCCTATGATGGACCTGGTGTCGTCGAACAGTGTTTCAAATCTTGGCTCGGCAGGTTTTGGTTCAATCATTTTAGCTTTCTTCCTGCTACCCTTCGACATTGAGGCTTAATCCTATCAAGCAAGTATGCATGAATAAACATACGATTACAAACTAGTACAGAACATGGAGCAAGACGCCATAATTTTAAAATATAAGACCAGTATGATAATATGTGACACTGCCAACCTAACTAAGAGAAGAAACTTTGTTTTAGAAGAACTAAAATTTTCCTATCCATGGGAAATAGTTTTATGGGGGAACACTAACTGAGTTTTTCTTGTTCAGGATTTCCTCAGACGAAAAGGAAAGTGGCGAGATGGGTAAAAGCCGCCGAGGGGGGTTGAAACTCATGAGTTCAAGGGATTCGGGGAAGACTGAAAGGGTCCACGGCTGAAAGTTACAGGCTTGGGGATGGCCAAAGTAACAAAACACGCAAAATGTCTATCGGCCATGCAACTCAAACGGGGATATTACCACTGAGAATGGTTTGACGTACTTAACAATAAAAGCAAAAATAGTGGTAGAACCACCTACCTGGAAAAAGACTGTTGGTTTCATTGGAAGCTGACTATGTGGTGAATAAACTGAGCTGGAGCAGTCTAACAGCTTCAAAACGACGTTCTCTAATACAAAAACTATCAATAAAAAAACAAACAAACTCTCCAAACCCTTATACAAGATTTGACACATGTGGGCAATCAAGAGGTTGGTGGAGGCTTTAAAACAGTATTAAAAGTGTGTACGGTTGGGTCACCTCAACACACTTGGCAGTCGAGCATAACCGCCAAAACCGAAAGGAAAAAATAAAACTCACCTGAAGTTACGGCGAAGACTCGCAAGTTTAATCCGTGGTTTTGGTGAAAGATGTCGAGTTTGTCCACTATGGCAGGGAGAACCCATAAGTTTCATCTGATTTAAAAGGTTTAGTGTATTTTGAATAACGTGACCGCCCATTGCGCGTATAATTCTAAAAGCTCATCCACGGTCATGGCGAGACTTACCAAGTTGATCCGATGCTCGAAGGTTTTGTTGAGAAAAAAGAAACATGCGCTCGATGCGGCAAAAGATTAGAAAACATTCTGATGCTTCGGTGGAACTTTGTGAGTTCTTCCGTCGTTGCGGTGGAACTTTCCAAGTTGCCCCGATAGTTTGGAAGACTTAACAAAAGAGGGGCCTGTTGCGGAAGGACTTCATGAGCTCTTTCGACGTTGCGGGTGAAAAGGGGTAAGTTCTTCCGCCATTGCGGGTAAGAACCTTGTGTTTTGACTTGGAAGAAAAGATGATCAAACTCAAAAGAAAGGCTGACTTCTCTAGAAAAACTAAGTATAAAAACCCTTTGGGGAAAGCTTTAGCTCTTAAGTAAACTTTCTATCGAAAATAATAGGAGGGACCCCAATATCTACAAAATTTTTGGGAGTGATGTTGCAGCAACAACAAGTTACTAGATGACTGCTACTATTACAAGAATTTGACATCACAATTATTGATAGACAAGGGAAGAAAAAAATTGTTGCATATTTTTTGTCTTGACTTACTAACAGTGATTACAATTTACCAGTCGAAGATTCCTTCCCTGATGAGCATTTGTTTGCAGTTTCAGCTCATTCCCCATGGTTTGTAGATATTTCTAACTTTTTGGCTGCAGGTAAGCTTCCAGCACATCTGTCAAAGAGAGGAAGAAGAAACATCATACAACAAAGTGCTAGGTATTGCTTGATTGATGGACATATTTTCTACACAGGGCTTGATTTAGAAATCATAAGATGTGTCAGAGAAGAAGAAATTTTCAGTATCCTTAAAGCTTGCTTTGATGAGCCCTGTGGGGGACACTTTGCTGACAAAAGGACAGGTCATAAGGTTTTGAGAATGAGTTATTTATGGCCTACATTGTTCAGGGATGCAAATAAGTGTGTTCAGGCATGTGATAGCTTCCAAAGGATGGGACAACCCAACAGATTCGATGAAATGCCTCTTCAACCACAGCTCATGGTTGAATCATTTGACAGATGGGCTCTGGATTTTGTAGGTCCTATCAAACCTCCCTCAAAAAAGAAAGTTCACATCTTTGTTTGCACAGATTACATGACCAAATGGGTGGAATATGTAGCCTTGGTCAAAGCTAATGATCAGGCTGTAATTGATTTCCTATATAAAAGAATTTTTACTCAGTTTGGAGTACCTAAGGAAATCGTTATAGATGGTGGACCACAGTTTCTGTCTCATAAATTGGAAGCCCTATTACAGAAGTTTCACATTCAGCACAAAATAACCTCACCATATCATCCACATGCCAATGATCAAGTGGAAAGTACAAACAAGGTCATTGAGGCTATTTTGACAAAGACAGTGAAAAGCCATCGTAAAGATTGGGCTGAGAGACTTCCAGAGGCACTATGGGCCTATCGCACTACATGGCGTAACACCACTGGTTTTTCCCCATATGAATTGGTGTATGGTAAGAATGATGTTTTCCCAATTGAATTTGAAATTAGAACTTTGAAGACAGCTATAGAAGCAAATCTTGATTTATCAGAAGCACAGAGGAACTAACTGAATCAACTTAATGAATTGGATGAGAAGTGCACAACCGCAGTGCATCAAACGACTTTGATCCAAAAACAACGCTTGAATGGCATGATGGATTTATAAAGAAGAAAGTCTCTCAAGAAGGAAATTGGGATCTGTTATATGATTCTCGGTTCAAGAGGGATTTCAAAGGCAAACTACGCACTCGTTGGTTGGGACCTTATCATATAGATCGAGTATTTGACAGTGGAATAGTCCGATTGATCACCATTTATGAAAAAAAGACACCATTATTTTCAAATGGTCATCGGCTGTGACTGTATCACAAACCGATCTCAAAGAATGCTTTCATTTCACATGTTGCAGCTGATCCAGAATATCAATTAATGCCAGGGCAGGGATTTTTCTCAACCCCTATGAATTTTTAAGAACTGCAATTTCCACACATAATTTGGACATAAATAATTTGTGTTTATTTCTGTATTTTATTTATTTTTCCCTTTAGACGTGATCGGGATTTTTTTGAAGAATTGTGTGTAGGAATTAATTTGAGGAGCAGTATTCGTGACTGGTCCAGATGATTGCAAACACCTTACATTGTTTTCCTGATCTAATAAAGCTCTTTGAAGAAGATGGACGATTCGTCATCTTTCAGCAGCCAGCTCAAATTTTTTCCTGTTACTCCATTTTGCATAGATGCGACTCCTTACCTTGCTCATTTTTCCAATTTCCTAACTGTAGCTCTGCTATTTCCATTCACTTCACTTTTCCAGCAGTTGCGACTCCTCTACTTTTTCCCATTCTGCCAAGTTTCGCAGCTGTAACACGTTATTTTTATCCATTTCGCTTTTTCCAACAGCTGCGACTCTGCCATTTTTGACCATTTTGTCAATCTATGTAGCTGCAACTCCGCTATTTTCATCCATTCCACTTTTTTCCAGTAGCTGCGACTCCACTATTCTTTCCTATTCTGGCAATTTTCGTAGCTATGACTCCACCACATTTGGCGAACTCTGCCCAAGTCTTCATTCCTAGTTCCTCGTATTCATCAACTACAATTTTGCTAGATTGTCTGTCTCCTAGAACAGTCTCGCCACTAATGATTTGACCAGGCTCTAATTTAAATGATGAGTCCACAGTTCCAATCACAGTCTGCCAAGAACGAAGAAAATTATTGGGCCGTCTCGCGTATCCGTCAGCATGGATGTATTTATCAGCCTGGTTGGCGGTGGCCAACTCATCTAAGCACATGCACATTTATTATCTCTTAATGCAATTAAAGACGAAGTCGGGTTATGGTGGCAATTTAAGGCTGAGCTCATAACACGAAGGTACGAATTCTGACCTTTTACATGCTTAAGCATCAAATTGAATGTAGCAATGATGAGCATGCCTTGTTTTTTGTCCCCATCATCACACAGTACACACTTAACCATTAAAGAATGTGTCAGGATTAACAACTTGACCCTCACCTTACCCGATTCGTACCAAAATGCCCCAATTATGCCATTTTTCCTTAACTGTATCATCTCACCATGGATTGAAAACTATGCCATTTTTCCTAAAATATCCAATTTCAAATTCCGGCTATTCCATGAAAATCCATAAGCTACAACTTCCACGTCTGAACTGATAACCATTGTATTCGTTATCTAAATTACAAAGGGAGGCTGATATGGGTAACTCAGTTAGGCATGAACCCAAGAATACGGAAGCTCTGCATGCCAACATAGAAGTTTTTTCCATTTTTGTAGCAGCTGGGTGGACCGAGTATTTTCAACGTTTAAGCAGTCTTCACATCGAAACAACATTACAGTTTGTTTTTAACTTGACTGATACTCATTCTGAAGTCAAGGGGGTACGAGGACTCAAAGCCAGAAATGAACCACGGATTCCAATAAGACTCAAATCTAGGCATGCAAAGTCTCTCGAGTTTCCTGAGATTGTTCAGCACTTGGAAAATTTACAAGAAAGAATCATCACTACCTGTGTCCAGACAATTTCTAGCAATCAGCAGCATGCCCTAGAGGGTAGTGAGTAAAGATAGTTATATTCTTCCCCAGCTTTCAAGGAAGGGGACCCATATTGCTTTATAATTTTAAGCAGGCTTTAACAAGGGTGCCAGGGTATGTGCAGTGCATGAAAAAGTGTGGAGCCTAGTGGCTCGGGCTAAGATTCAGATTCCCCCTCATATGGTTTCTTGTGAGTCCTTATAAAAATAGCTATGTTTTGACTAGAAAGGAGGAAAAGCAGTGCTCGGAGAAGTGGGCTTCCTGTCATGGATTTGTGCATCATGGGAAACCAACGAAACTTGCCTACATTCTTACCAATCTTCACAAGTACAGTTTGGATTCAGATTCAGACTAATGGAATTTGTTGCATGAGGACATGCAATTGGATAGTTGGGGGGATATGTTGGGCCCTGGAAATGCCCCTTTTTGACCACACCTATTTCATCATTTTTCCCTGTTATATCCTACTTTCATAAACCATATCCATGCCTTTTTCCAGATCAATTAGCAATCCTGACAAGGTATAATTCATTATTGCTTCATTTATTTAATACCTAAGATTGTTATGGTTATGAATTCTAGCCTTTGATTTATGCTAACTTGTGTTGATTTCATTAAGTCAAGATCAAATCACGGGTGTATCAGCCACAATTCCTTGGGAAAGAATCACACATGGTGCTAGCTTTTATTCCTCAAGATCCAATTCCACATATTAAAAGGGACAACGCATCTTTCCACATGAATTTGTAACAAGACTTAGCTAAAAAAGAGCATTGCTGCAACAGAAAAGATGCCTCCAAATTGGTTAATCCATTGAATCCATTGACTTCCAGAGTAACAATATCCTTCATGTCTAACATCCTCATTCAATATGGCTGTAACAGTTTTAGTTGTAACTCCACAGCATGAAGATCAGGGATCGTCATTGCTACGTGAATTTAGTGAATCACGAACTGTACTTGGCATGTATAAATATGGGAAGGTTTTCCATGTCTGGGGGTTGGTTAATTATCATTTTGTATGGGCTGTAACAGAGAGTTGAGACTGTGGATTACCATCTTTAATGAAGAGCAGAGTTATTCATCTTTTTGTGTCTTAATTTGTGGTAGTTCACGGCGTCTCTGTTAGAAGGATAGGGCCCTCCTTCTCACATATATTGCCGAGTTAAGTAGGTAGTTAAATTTATTTATTTCCTGTTGTATGGTGTGGAATCGCATTAGGCGTATTACTAGTAGCTGCAATAGAGATTTTACAATTACATTCTTTCTTGATAGTTCATTCTTTGCATCCTAAATAGCTGCAACTGTGTGGTGTGATAGTCGACTGTGTAGGTTAGTTTAATTGATGCATGGTGTGTTATAATTGGTTGTTACAGCCAAGCTCAGCTTCAATCCTTTTAAGTCATTTATACTTTCTAGGATTTCCAATATTTATCAATTTAGACACTAGTACAAAATGAGAGATAAGTGACCAGGCGACCAAGAAATTTGGTCACGACAATTTTTTCAAGGGATAAATGACCAAAATTGAGAAATTTTAAGTGAACTGACTAAAAATGACCAAGATAAATGACCAATTTGGTCATGGGATAAGAACTAAACTAAAAAGGACCAATATAAATGACCAATTTGGTCAAGAGATAAGAACGAAACTAAAAATGACCACATAACAATTGGTCATTTATGTGGTCATTTTTAGTTGTGTCATTCCGGTAATGGAAAATTATAATTTTGATAATGAATTTGTACAATTTACTAAATTTTAACACTGCAGATGGATTCGGAGACCCCTTTTAGAAAGGGGTCTCCGAATCCATCTGCAGTGTTAAAATTTAATAAATTTAGTAAATTGTAACATGTCTTCTAAGGGATCATTTCTTTGAGTCCACCCCGATACCTATTGTGTTAGATGATAGGAGAATCATTGAGATGCTCATTTAGGGGTTTCTCTACTAATTAGTGCCTTGGGTGTGGTGAGTTCATATCTAGATAATACATCATGTCTTGCATATAGTTTATCAAGTGATATATGAGTTCTTCTAGCTATACATGTGGTGAGTCGAGTCTTAGATATTTTTCATCTTTCCCTTTTGGAATTGTCATGTATTGAAGTTAGTGTCACTCTGTTTAGTTTGTTGTACTGGTTGTGTTCATATTTTGTTTCAACAAAACCATCGTCGTTTGACCATTTTGGCAATCTATTAAAATTTCGACAAGTTCATGTGTTTTGTGTCATGTTAGCTAAAAATTATCAATTTCACAACCTCCATTAATTCTCCATAAGCATTCATTCACCATGGTTCTCTTTGCACCTGAGTTCGAAAATATTTAAAGTCCTCGTGGATCCCTCCCTTACAAGAAACAACCAATATCCTCCATTTTGAATAAAGAATAATTCCTCCCTTTTTGTAAAAATCCATTTGTTCCCATCTCCTTGAATAGTAATAATAATAAAAATACCCCCATAATCTCAGCTAACCCCTTCTCCTTTCACATATAAAATAAATAAATTATCAAAAATCTTTTTTCCCTGTATCTTTTCACCCATATATATTATTAATATATTGTATAGTTATCTATCTATCTATCTATCTATCTATATATATAGATAGATAGATAGATAGATATGACGTAACTAGTATTAACAAATTAAGAAAAATAATTATATAAACAAAACAAATGTAACAGATAGAGAGAAACTAAAAAAAAGTGAAAAGTGAATGAGCGGTAAATTAGAAAATAGATTGAGAGGGAAAATAAAAAAAAAATAGGGCCTCTAATAGATCTGATCTCCAGGAATTGCTGAGAGAAAGCAAAGTTCTCCATATGGTTGCAAGGATCTCCATTTGATCTCCACGAATTGTGCACAGGAGGCAAAGTTCTCCATATGGTTGCAAGGATCTCTATGTGATAAGATTCTTGATTTTGCTTCGCCATCAATTTTTTCAACAATCGTTGGGGTGGGTTCGAAACCCTAGCTCAATTACTGTAGCACAATCATGCTTCAGGTAAAAATTCCTACCCTTATCACTTTGGTTCCATTGTATTTATGGGCTTTCTTTAATATTTGAATTCATGGTTTAATGGTCTCAATACGCAGATATCTATCCGATCACTGATCTATACAAAAAAACTAGAATGATAAAAATATTCATTATGGCAGTCCGGAGTAATTGATATTTACGAACGGCGGCCCAAATTCAATTCCTTGTTTCGCCGCAGCGGTTTGCTGGAGCTAAATGATCCAAACATGAAAACTTAAAGAGGAAACAATGGATAATCGGTACAATACAACAATGGGGCATGACGAAGAGGATGAATCATGGATACCCATGTCTGAGAAGAGGAAAATTTACGTCGTACATTACAATCTTCCTTCGTCCTCTCATTTAGTCTCCATATATGTTAGCTCAAAGCTACTGTAAGCTCAAGCTAAACAGGTGACCTACTTTACATTTGATACGTTTCATGAGTGGGTCTTAGAGGGGACTCATTTCCAAATTGGGAGTCTTTCTAGGATGTCTCTGAATCCATCTACAATGTTAAGATTTAGTAAATTATAGACTCCCTCAAGGATTCAGTGGGTTCTTTTTATAGTCCAGTAAGTGTCGTGTCTCGGAGATTGGTCATTTCTCGTTAAAATCATCATCATGTCTTGAATTTTATACGATTGTGTTCAACTTATCGCACTTATCATGGTCATATTTCATTTGTCAAAAATCATCATCGTTTGACCCTTTCGGCACTCGATTGAAGTTTCGGTAAGTAAGAGTCTTTTGCATCTCATCAGTTGAAATATGCATATTTTGTGCCTCCCGGTTAATTTGTTGATCTTGTCTATGGATGCCAACTCATCATGCCTATTCCTAGAATGTTAGAAATACCACCTTGATGTTCTTGTGGGGAAAAAAGTCATATATCCTCCATTTAAAAATAAAATAAAACCCCCCTTTTTATATTAAAACTCCCATGTGTATAATTTACCCCTTCTAAAATTCTATTCCCCAAATAGTAAGATTTTAAATCTTTTCTACTATGCTTTTATTATTATAATTTTATAAATATGCAACAATCTCTTTATCCACCTTAATTAAAAGTGGTCTCTTTTAATTAACCCTCTATTCCTTTTACATGTTATGAACATCCCTTTTAAAGAATCCCCCATTTATGGCATAGCCACATACCCTTCTTCCCTATGTTTCCAATAGTTTCATTAAAACATAATGGAGAAAAGAAATCATAAATAAAAGGCCTTATCCTCTACCCTTTTTTACTACTCACCCACTTCCAAATGCCATCTTTATGGGTAGAAGGGGTCCCTTGTCCCACAAACAAAGTGGTCTCATACACCAACTTGCTATCTTGAGATGACCTTCAAAATATATTATTATTATTATTATTATATGCTAATGTATTTATTATATTGTTATAACTATATATTAGTTAATGTATTAATATATTATATACATATTAATATGTTATATAGTTATTATATAGTTATATAGTTAATATATGTAATATATTTATATTGGTATTAACAAATTTTAAAAACCAAGAATATAAATAAAGAAACATAACAAAGAGCGGGAAACTAAATTTAAAAGAGAGAAGACAAAAGAGGGAAAGGGGAAGGAAAAGTGAATTACTAAAAAAAATGAGTAAATTAAAAAAGAAGAATTGGAGGGAAAATAAATGAAGCTTAAATAGATCCAATCTATCCGAGTTGAATGGATGCCAAAAAAGGGTTGAATCATCCCAAAACTGACAACCTGATCAAGAAATTCAGCATCTAGCTCTGTCCTGACAGTAAAGATCGTTGGGTAAATATATATCAGGTTTGCATTTGGTCTATCCAAACTAGTTATGTGTTTTTTACTCAAGGTTTGGTATCAATATTTTGTTATGCACTTGACAAGGTTTGGTATCATTATTAAAAGTTTTGTTGTTTTTCTGCAGATCCAAATCAACCAATTAATATATTTTTTCAATGATGTTAATTGAGTGGAACTGTTGGCGAAAAAAATCACGGTACTTGGATATTCATGCTTTTACATCCATGCAAAGATGTTACAATCTCACCATAACAAAGTCTTCCATGACTTCCATAATGGTGGTTGTAGAAATCTAGTGTCTTCAGGTAAGCAAATATCTTGTAACCATCAAATGGCTTAAACGTCTTATATTCCTCTATTTTTTACTCTGTTTTTATCATTCACAATCTTATTGTTCATTAAATTTATTGTCCTAGAAAACACTGCCTCTTTCCTCATGTATAAAGAAACATTGAAAATAATAATTATGGGTATATTTATATATCTATTGAAAACCTATGTTGGCTTTAGCATCTATGATTTGTTATTTGGCTATGTATGTGCAATGAATATGGCACAATGTCCTACAATGAACATGGATTCCATTTATAGATCCTACTACATTTGTTTCCTTTGTTTTTTATTGCAAATAAACAAAAAAAAAATGGCAATTGGCATTATCCCTACTTGCATTATCCCAATTTGATCCACCGTTGGCCTCTCGGAAATAAGATATGCCATAATGTCAATATCGTCAAATTCGCTAGATTCAATGATCTAATCTTGATTGCATTTAATTGCTATATTATCCAAAGGATGTGTCAATTGCAGAACGCTCTATGAGAGGCATTTGAAAAACTATCTAAACTACCACAAATACTTTGGCACCAATGCCAGCTTGGAAAGTGCGTCGACAGAAGAGATTAGTGAAAGCCAACATTCCTCTAGAGTTTCTGTTGGAATGGTTTCTCAAGTATTTACTTCCATATGTTGCTAAGGATGTTTCGTTGTCCAACATTGTGACTGAGGAACAAGCCATCTTAAAAGTCCAGCAGTTAGATTTATTATATTCATAGTCTAGCAATTTGTATGACATTATTCCTGACACACCGCGAACATGACACAAGCCCAGGTCAGTTCCTAAACCACATGCCGATGGCATTGTGGGATCCATAAGTACTCGCCCTATAGATTTGGTTGCTAATCAAATGCAAAATTTGTCGCTTAACCAGTCTACTCTCGGATAGGTTCACATCTTGTCCACTTCCACCCAGTCATCCGATGTACACACTGTGCAATCGAAGAACCCATTAGGTAACTAGCAGCCTGGTGGTAAGAAGAATGGTGTTAGGAACCCGTGTCAACCCTTCTCTTTACTATGTTAGTATATTGTTGTTGGACGCATATGCTTTGTAAGTCATCCCGTAGTATTTGTTGATCCATAGTTTATATTAGCCCATAGTATTGACCCATAGTATTGGACACATATGCTTTGTAAGTCATCCCGTAGTATTATATGTCCCATGGTTTTGACCCATAGTATTGGGCATAGACTTAGTATATAAGTGTGTGTTGAGGTCATTGAAGGCACCGTGAAGTTAATTGTATTGAGCTTGCTCAAAGGAGGTTGCCCCCTCGAAGTGGCCCGTGATCAATATAAAAGTGATTCTGAGTTCTATTATTTCTGATATCTCATGTATTTGCATTAATTAATTATTGCAGGTTCTTCACATCTGGTATCAGAACACTTTCTTGGGCTCGTTGGGTGGAATTTCTACCAATTTTTTTTTTCGCGTTGTTGCAAGTTTGGATCTGGGGATAACCCCTATCCGCTTAAATGTGGGAAGTACTTGGGCATAAGCCTTAAAACTCATTGTGAGGAGTACCACAGGAACCCCAAAGTAGCTGGCCCATTGAGAGGACCTGCCAGCAAAAAGGGCAACGACCCCTACCTGATTGACTAGTTCCCACCCGTGAGGTAAACCAAGAGCTGTCGTTTGTGGCAAAGCGGTTATTAGTTTTACCTGAGCCATGGAGTGAGGGGTATTGCCCCAATACGCAAGCCGTCTGATAGCATTGGTGGCCGAGTGAATCCCCTGAACCGATAGGAAGCCGCACATACCTGGGGTCCATATCTATTTTCAGCTGAACTATTGCTAATCACTTATGTTCCAGATCCAGTCGTCGTTTCAGATCTAGTCGTTTTCGATCTCTTCCGTGCCGTTGCAGATCCATTCCGTGCTGCTGTTGCCGATCCATTTCTATAAAAAAAAAAATCTATTTTTCGGCTATATCTCCCTTGTTTCAACTTTGTTTTCCCTGAAACTTCACTAACATCCCTGCAATCCCATTCTACATAATTTCATTCATGAAGACCCTATACTAAATTTCACTTCCCAAGACCAGAAATCCCACATTTGTCTATTTTTAGGGTTTGCCATAACTCCTTCAATTTTCACCCAAACGCCTTCAACGTTTGCCACCGTGTTCCTTTCCTAATTCTTCTTCTTTGTCCCTCTCTACCAAATTTTCTCATTCTTTCACCCCGCTTCTGAAATCCCCATTTTTAGCTTCCTTGTCCATCAAAAAGTGTCCAAAACCTAGTCAAACCCCAATTACCCATCCGAGTTTTTCCCAAATCCAAATCTTCCTTTACTAAATAAGCTTTTGTTTGTGTTTTTCTATCCATTTCCAAAAATAAAAAATAAAAAAATTCCTGGTTATGGTTGTCACTCGCACAGGAGCAAAAACCATGGAGGAAGCACTTGCAGCCAACCAAACCAAACTCCAAGATCTGGATGAAACATTTCTCAGCCTCCATCTTCAGCATTCAGCCATGAACAATAACCGACAACCAGAATCGTTTGCAGCCATTGGGTTCTCTTCTTCCAGTAATTTTCATGGGCGAAGCTTGATTTTCCTCACTTCAATGGTACTAATCCAACTGGATGGATATACCGAGCAGAACAATATTTTAGTTTGCATAATACTTTTGATGTCCAGAAAGTTCCACTTGCATCCTTTCATTTAGAACAGGAAGCCCTTCAATGGTACCATTGGAACATCAAAGCTCATCCCGAGCCAAACTGGACAGATTTTTGCCAACTCCTTTTGCCACGATTTGGTCCTAGTGCTTTTGATGACTTCACAGGAGCAATCACTAAACTTCACCAAATTGGCACAGTGAGAGAGTATCAGACAGAATTTGAGAAACTGGCCAATCACACAGAAGGATTGTCTGATGAATTCTACAGGAGTTGTTTTATCAGTGGTCTTAAGGATGAAATCCGCTCAGAAGTCAAAATGTTCTGTCCCAACACAATGATGGAAGTCCTAGGGTTGGCTAAGTTGGTAGAGGACAAGATCGCAACTCAACAACGCTCCAAACCCACCCTTGTTCCCTTCAAAAATATGGGTTCCCAACAACCTCCCATCACACCTGCTCCTCAACCAACTCCTATCAAGCATTTGTCTGAAATAGAGATGCAAGCACGCCGAGAAAAAGGGCTTTGTTATAATTGTGATAAGAAATTCACTCGGGGACATAGATGTGTTCAAAAAAAGCTCTATCTCTTGGATGTGGATTCTCCACCTGCCTTAGAACTTGGTTAAGAAGCTCCAGATACAGTAGATGTTCAGGTCGACATTCAACACCCGCCTGTTGACACCCCATCTCAATATGACCCACCCGAGATCTCTCTCCATGCTGTAACTGACGTCACCACCCCACAAACAATGTGGGATACTCATTGATTCTGGTAGCACTCATAACTTCATTGATCCTTGAATTGCCAAACAGGCTGATTGTTTTGTCCATCCTTGTTCCAACTTTGAAGTCATGGTTGCCAATGGGGGCACCTTACCTTGCAAGGGGAAGTGTCATAATGTGCATATCTCCATGGAAGATTATAACCTGCACTCTGACATGTTTGCCTTGTCTTTAGGTGGATGTGATGTAGTTTTGGGCATGCAATGGTTACGCACACTTGGCCCCATCTTATGGGATTTTGATGAACTTTGGATGCAGTTTTCAGTCAATGGGACACAACACAAATTTATGGGCTTACAACCAGGGTCTCTCTGCATCATCAGTTCACATCGCTTGAAAAAGATCCTTAAGACGAATTCACATGGTGTGGTTGCTTAGCTCCATTCCCTTCAGATGCACCCACCAACGGTCTCCACTAATTCCTTGGATAGATATGCAGGTGTCTTTGTTGCACCAGTGGGCTTGCCGCCTTCACAAGACCTTTCCAATAAGCATTTTGCTACATCTACATCTCAGCAGGACATGATGGCTATTTTGCATGTAGTACAGAAGTGGCAGCCATCCCTATTGGGGAATTATTTATGCATCAAGATTGATCGCCAGAGTCTGGAAACTTTCCTGGAACAACGGGTCTCCTCCCTAGCACACCTGAAATGGGTTCTCCAACTCATGGTTTATGACTATGCGACCACTTACCAAAAGGGTAAGGACAATATGGCAGAAGATGCTCCTTCTCGCACATTTGATGACCCAGTTTCTCTTACAGCTATTTCTCAGCTTGTTCCAAATTGGTTGCAATCTGTTCAATGGGGCTATCTCTTCTATGAACTCCATGCTTCTTCATCAGCAGGGCACTCTGGGTTCCTCAAAATGTATGACCAAGAACAATGTAACTTCTTTTGGCAGGGATTGAAAATGACAATTCAACGGATGGTGGTTGACTATGATACTTTCCAGGTCAACAAGGGTGAAACGACCCTCCTTTCGGGACTGCTCGAACCCTTGCCCATCCCTACACAGATTTGGACAACTATTTCTATGGATTTCTTGGAAGCACTCCAGTGGTATAGTACCACATCTAAAAGGACACCATATGAAGCAGTCTCTGGACAGACACCGCCAGTTCTTCTTCCATACACCTTCAACAGCTCCCCAGTTCAGGAAATTGACTCAATTCTTCGAAACCGCGATCAACTTCTTCTCATTCTGCAGGACAATCTTCACATGGCAAGAATTCGACTAAAACAACAAGCCGATCAGCACCGTTCTGCATGCACTTTTCACATCGCTGATATGGTTTTTCTTCATGTACAGCCTTCCAAGCAATTGTCCCTAGCACTCCAAAGGCGTTAGTGGCTCGAAATGCAACCCGAGGATGCTACCAGGGAACCACTCCTTTAGATTCTGCAGCACTTTCTCCAACCAAAGCTTTGAGGACAAAGCTTTTTCTAAGGGAGAGGGGATGTTAGGAACCCGTGTCAACCCTTCTTTTTACTATGTTAGTATATTGTTGTTGGATGCATATGCTTTGTAAGTCGTCCTGTAGTATTTGTTGATCCATAGTTTATATTAGCCCATAGTATTGACCCATAGTATTGGACGCATATGCTTTGTAAGTCATCCCATACTATTATATGTCCCATGGTTTTGACCCATAGTATTGGGCATAGACTTAGTATATAAGTGTGTGTTGAGGTCATTGAAGGCACCGTGAAGTTAATTGTATTGATCTTGCTCAAAGGCGGTTGCCCCCTCAAAGTGGCCCGTGATCAATATAAAAGTGATTCTGAGTTCTATTATTTCTGATATCTCATGTATTTGCATTAATTAATTATTGCAGGTTCTTCACAAATGGGAGAAACAACTGTAAGGGTGGAAACAATCGGAACAATAATAGTAATCGCAATACCCCCCATAATGAGAATGCCAACCCTCCTCGGGAAGGCGGAAATGCTAGTGAGGAACGTAAACCTCGGCGTAAGGTGAAATTCCCTTGCAAGATTTGTGGGGAATATCATCTTACTCACTTATGTCCTCAAATTGAAGAAACATTGAAGCATCTGGCACAGAGCCCAGCTGTGTTGAAAGATCCCCTTCCTCATCATTAGAACATGGCTTCGCATGCTCCCACTACTGGTTATGGACCTAATGAGACTGCAATGTCTTCTTCCAATACTAGTGGCTATGGATGTGTGAATATGGTCCAATCAGAGGTTAGTGTTTCCACTCGTCAATACGATTATGATACAACACAACTGAATTTGGGGAATGAGCCTCCCCCTCCTCCTAATAATTCCTTGCATATTGAAAAGCCCTCTATTATGCCGCTGATACCAAAAGGCATTTTTCCGTGCTCTACGCATAATCTCAATTCTCGATCCGCCCAGAACTACTCCATCGTAGAAGATTTGGGCCAAACTCCATGTGCCATGTTGGCTCTTGAAGTTTTACAAGCATGTCCTTCTCAAAGGCATGCCCTTTTGTGTGCTTTAGGAGTTCAGGATGGGGTGAGTCCCAACGTTATCAAGTTTGACACTACTAATGTTCAACCTCGCTTACCTTACCATGTGGCTTTTCAGATCCATGTGGAGTGCCTTCAGAATTTCGTCAAGAGAATGGTGGTTGATGAAGGTGCTTCTGCCTCAGTAATGTCTTTATCTTGTTGGAAATCTCTTGGCTCTCCTCCTCTACTCACGTCTAGGACCATGCTCACTGCATTTGACAGTCGGCCATTTAAGCCGCATGGTATTATCCCTTCCCTTGTTGTCTGCTTGGGAGGTAAACCTGTGCCTATTGAAGTCGAGGTGGTTGATGCGCCCATCGACTACAACCTTATCCTGGGTAGGAATTGGATGTATGCTATGAAAGCTATCGCGTCTACTGTATTCAGAGTTATTTGCTTTCCACACGAAGGAAAGATTGTGACAATCGATCAGCTGGATTTCGTTAATCCTTCTCCCATAGCATCCATAGGATCAGTGGTCCCCCAAGTTTCAGATTCTCAGTTGAAAACTGGGAAAATAGGTGTCGGATTGTACCCCTCATTGATGGGATCTTATGATTTCCCTTCACCCATTAATTTTATTGGAACCATTTCTGACAATGCGTTTCCTCCATTGCATAATGTATCGTTCCATACTTCATATTTTGATGATCCATGGACCTTACCATCCACGAGTTCTACGTCCAGAGACATTGCGCATGTCGGGATGTCTATGATATTGTCTGTTGCTGAGCTTGCTTATCAAGATATTCAACAAGCCACAGTAGAGCTGGATCTCTCCTCTTCACTGATAGAAGAGGAAGATCCCATTATGTTTCTAGTTTGGGTAACCAACTCGTCTTGTTCTCACAATTGCCTTGATGGTACTTTACCTTTGGATGAAGCTATTATCGAGGCCATGTGTGGTAGTGAGAGACCTTGGGAGGATATGCATCATCGCTCTTATTTCGTTCCGAACCTTGATCTCGTCGAGCAAGAAGAGTTTAGGACGACTCTTGCCGAGATGGTTGGTCACCCTGTGGCTCTTTTGGGCTTACATGAGATTTATGTGGAGGGGAACATGGATAATATATCCCCGACTGTACCGATCAACATCTCCCGCACTCCCAGAAAGATTGAGAACGTTTATGTCGGTGATGATTGCTCTTCTGAAGAGGTTGCCATTTACACCGATTTGTTTACAGAACTTCGGAAAGATTTCTCTTGGTCATATGAGGAGATGCCAGGAATAGACATATTGTCAAACACGAGATTAGAACGTATCCTCATGCTAAACCGGTTTGACAACGTCTTCATGCTGTTAACCCTAGGAAGGAAGCTGCTATCAAGGTAGAGGTGGAGAAACTGCTCAAGGCTGGTTTTATCTACTCCATTCCCCTTACCAAATGAGCATCAAACCCCGTTCCTGTGGATAAGAAGCAGGGAACGATCCATGTATGCACTGATTTTAGAGACTTGAACTGTGCATGTCCGAAGGACAATTTCCCCACTCCATTCATTGATCAGATCTTGGATGCCTATGCGGGAAGTGAAATTTTTTCGTTCATGGATGGCTTTTCAGGGTATAACCAGATCCAGATCAAACCCGAGGACCAACATAAAACTGCTTTCATTTGTCCTTGGGGTACATTTGCGTACTGAAAAATGCCCTTCGGCCTTAAAAATGCTGGAGATACGTTTCAGCGTGCTATGACCTATGCCTTTCACGACCTTAAACGTATAATGGAGGTTTTCTTGGATGATCTTACTGGCCATTCTCGCAAGAGAGTGGACCACCCCAAGCACCTCCGTTTGATTCTCGAACGATGTATACACTACAAAATTTGATTGAATCCCAATAAATGCATCTCTGATGTAAGGACAGGTCACCTTTTAGGATTCATAGTTTAGAAAGAGGGTATTAGAGTCGATCCTCTTAAAGTTGAGGCGATACTTCGGTTGCCTCCTCCGCGCAACTTGTTTCAACTTCAGAGCCTCCAAGGGAGAGCTACTTTTCTACGTCACTTTGTAGTAAATTATGCTAGTATCACCAAAGGTTTCATGCCCTTGTTGAAGAAAGACACACCGTTTATCTGGGATGAGCAAGCCCAGCAGTCCTTCGACGCTCTTAAGAAAGCTTTGGTATCATCCCCTTTGCTTAGTCCACCCGAATTTGTGAAAGATTTTATACTTTATGTGGTTGCATCTCAAGAGATGATTGGCATGGTCTTAGTTCAGTTTGATGATGTGCTCATGGAGCATGTGATCTATTACCTTAGTCAAAATCTGCTAGATGTCGAGCTGAGATATACTCATGGAAAAGTTGGCACTTGCGACTGTACATGCAGTCCAACGGTTACGACACTATATCATGCTTAGGAATACCACATTCATCGCGCATATCAATCCATTTCAGTTCATGCTATCACGATGTCTTATAGAGGGGAAGTACAATAAATGGATTGTGATGCTTCAGGAGTTTGATCTCGATTTTGCTTCGGCGAAGCGGTGAAATGCTTGGTTTTTGCTAAGGTTATGTCGGACCTTCCACGACTTGGGGAGGACGTTGTCCATGAAGATTCCTTTGTGGATGAACACTTATTTCTTATCTCGTCAAAGGACCCTTTGTATAGGGATATTATTGTATATCTCCAAACTCTTAAGTTTCCTTCGCACTATTCGCGAGATGAGCGACGACGTGTGAAACACCATGCTAAAGATTACACCATCGTCAGTGACACTTTGTATCATCGAGGAAAGGATTCTATTCTTCATCATTGTTTGAATCACAAAGAAGCGGAGTGTGTGCTTAATGATTGCCATGCTGGGGCGTGTGACGGTCACTTATTCGGGCTTGCAACAGCCCAATGTATTATGCGAACTGGTTACTTTTGGCCTTCCATCTTTAAAGATTGTGTGAATGTTGTGAAGAGATGTCACCCTTGCAAGGTGTTTTCTCAGAATATACAGTCGCATCCAGCGCCCCTTCATCTGGTCGTCACCGTCGGTCCCTTCACCAAGTGGGGGGTGGATTTCATGGATTTCAAACCAACTTCGGCTGGGAGGCATCACCATATCATAGTGTTCATGGACTACTTTTCCAAATGGGCTGAGGCCATGCCTACCATAAAAGCCGATGGTGCTACAACAGCCCATTTCATATTCAATCAGATTATTACTCGGTTCGGTATTCCGAAAGAGATTGTCATTGACCATGGCAGTCACTTTCAGAACGAAATGATGGAGGATTTGTCACTCAAGCTTGGGTTTCATCAAGAACACTCATCTTCTTACTACACCCAAGTGAATGGTTAGGTTGAAGCAGTCAATAAGTCTTTGAAGACCATTTTCCAACGTACCATCCAACAAATCAAGAACAACTGGCATATTATGTTATATCCTGCTTTATGGGCATATCGAACCGCAGTCCAGACTACCACCGGGTTCTCACTGTTTTAGGTGGTACACAGTGTGGAGTTTATTTTACCGATTGAATGCGAAATACCTTCGCTAAAAATAGCTATAGAGATCCTCCCTGATACGTTGGGTATTGAGAAATGTTTAATCAACCTTGAGCAACTTGGCAAGCAACGTTGAGATGTCGTCATGGCTATAGATGCCAATAAACGTCGTGTCAAGGTTCAGTACGATAGGTCTATCTGTCCCCGGCAATATGCTGAAGGTGACTTGGTCCTCTTATATGACCAAGGTAAAGAACCCCTAGGGGCAGGTAAGTTTAACCCCATGTGGCACGGTCCTTACATCGTGAGGCATGTCCTGGAAAAAGGAACCTATGAATTATAGAATTATGAGGGGAACGTTTTGAAGGAGACTAGAAATGGGCTTTACCTCAAGCGGTATTACGCTTGAACTTCTAGTTCAAGCTAATACTTTTGTATACTATTGTATAGTTGCTTCTGTACATAGTTTAGATTTCTTTTGGTTTTCGGGTCTGCTGATTCACTTCCGTTTGATTGATAGATGTCAGCGGAATCTCCTATGTTCTTAGGATTTGCAGATGGTGCTAGCTGTCATACGCAGCAGCTTGCTTCTGCTGCCTGGGTTATTTCTTCACCTGAACACGTAGTTGTGTCCTCGGGAGGTGATTGTCTCGGTCCTACATCTAATAATGTGGCTGAGTATAGTGTTGTAATTGAACTATTTTGGGATGTTATTTCATATGGTATCTAGTTTTTAGAAGTCTGCTTGGATTCACAATTAGTTGTGTCTTAGTTGAATGGTCAGTACCGTGTGAGGGATCCTATGTTACTATGGAAATTCCTAAGGGTAAGACTTTTGGAATGAAATTTCATTTCCATTACTTACATTCATGTTCCGAGAAGTTTTCATCATATATCTGATGCATATGCCCATACCCACGGTCAATGCATGCATTGACTGCGGTACCTTTCCCTACCCGCTACCCGTATGCTAGTAGCCCACGAGTATCGCCGTGACCATTTAGGGCTTGGCCATTTGAAATTTTTAACCAATGAAAATTCAAATAAAAACATTTGAACGAAAGCTATGGATGAGACAACAAACCTACTCCAGACGGCTCGACGAACAGATGCCCGTAGCTCCTAGAATCAACGACTGAACTCCGAGGTGAAAACTAACCAAAAACTCCAAATTGGGTGAATAGTGAAAATGAATTGTAAATTGTAATTTTTTGTTACTATTTATAATTTTGAAAACCCACTTGTCTATATTTTTTTCCATTTTAAGCTGTTTTGGACTAATATAATGTCTTGGAGTAGCATTTTTTGACCAGATTTCTTCGGCGAGAGTTGTTTTTGATTGTTTCGCGCCTATGGAAGGTATATTTCACACCTAGCATATACGTTAGATGTCATTTTCACATGCATTATGCATTTAACCTTTTGACCATTTTCATAAACCCTAGGCGCAACCCCGCTTCTTAATTGACACAGAACCTTCAAACTGTTATAGAAGTGTCGTTATGTGGCGGTAGGGCCTTTTCGAACATGGGTACCCTAGTTAGAACCCATTTTGCATTTTGGTGCCCATGCTGTTGTTTGTCCTTAAGATTGGGAGTCCTTTGTAGTTATGCCATGACTTTGCGATAAAGACTCATACTCTACTTTGTCTTATGCTGGCCATCTCCCATAAGGACTCCCCTCATTATATCAAGTTGTGATTACATTGCATCATCCTGCTTGCCGCTTGAGCATTGTGACGGTTCCCGCTTACTCAATTGTTAGCTTGGTGCTTGAGCATTTTTCCCTGTCGAGCCCTGCAGAGCTTCCATTTACCCTTCGCAATTTGATGACCTTTTGACCCCGAGGGAACACCCCCCCGAGTGTCCACATCCTGCACATGCTTCCTTGCATTGATCATAGGTATGTTCCACTGCTTGGGACTAGTCTGCTCGCTATTTGACACTCGTTCCCTCCATTGTTGTACTATAAGCAATTTTATTCTTTTTCAGGCTTTTCCAAATATGAAAAAGACCAAAAAAATCAAATATTCCAAAAAGTCGGATGGGATTATGGTTACTACTTCTAGTTGGCAGCTGTTGTGTTTCCTTTGAACTAAGCATTCATTCCACTCTATACATTATGAGTCGGGACTATAGTTGGACCTTAGGAGCTGTACTTGTTTCTCTATTTACTTCACCGATTAGTTAAGCTTCCAGTCACTATGGAGCCCTTTGTTGATGCCTCCTGCCTCGCACAGTCCATATCAAGTGTATGTTTCCTGAGTCTACCCATCTGCTCATGCTCTTGTTCAAAGGAAGTCCTCAAACCACAGTCAGCCACTCCTCAGATCTCTTGACTATTGCATGTCGGCCATCCTATTGAATCAGTTCGTTTCACCTAAGTTCTTCCAAATTTTTCAGCATAGCTGGTACGTCGTGCTGGTTGATGGGGGGTGCCTTAATGATCTCCTTCTAGCGAGTTACGTTCCGTCGACTTCAACCCATTTATTCCATAATTTGAGACTTAGAGTTCGGTTGAGTACCTTGAGGCTTGCAGTCATTAATGGTAGGTTCTCTCGCCATCAACAGTTTTGGTAATACATTAATGTCCCTTGATTGATGGATTCATCTTAGTGTTCGACTTCAACACATCTATTCACACTTTGATGATTGTACTCTGTGCCTTGATACCCATATTCATTATTGGTGGGTTATCTCACGTCTATTAATGGTATACATCATTGACCAGTAATCAGATGATGTCACATCAGGTTCAACCTCAACTCCTTTATTCACTTGATGGGACTTGTGTTGGGTCACTGATTTGTCCATATTTTCATCACCTTTCGACATATATTTCATCCTGCTTCTTCCTATTATCACCCATTTATCATTCCATTTTCCATCCATTTGCTGTAATTGCTCGAGAAATGCCATATTAATCTTATTGATGCTTTAGTGGTTAATCATGATTATTTTCCTTTATTTTTGATGACTTGAAGACTCTTATGCATAATTTTACTGATGATGGTTCATGGAGTGATTGTTCATATTAGCAATCGTATCAACCATGGTTCAAGCCTCCAAAGTTGGCATGCTAGCACACGTACACATGGAGATTCAAAACATGTTTTCATTCCTAGGTTTGATTATGTGCATTTGTGACTTCAATTCGTGCTCAAGTCCAACTTGGCATCCGCCAGCTCATACTCAAATAGTTCCAACCAGAAACGCGTGTCAAATAAGAACACAGTGATTCGCGTCTCAATTTGTGGGTAGCTAGAGACTAATCTCACAAATCTGGGACATGGGTTTTGTTGAGCCCAGAATTGGCCCTTCTTAATCATCTTCAACCAACTTTCCTGCCCCTGTCTTACACCATTTATCATGCCAATTAGACCTGTTGTCCTCACTTTATTTCCCAAAATACCAAGGTATGATTAATTATTGTTTTATCTTATTAATGCTTATGATTGTGATAATTAAAGCTGTGCATCTCTCAATTGTGCTAACATGTTACGATCTATGAAGGTAGTTGAAATAAATGGACTGCAGGAAGATCGGGGATGAACAAGTCATGAAGGAAGGGATGTTCGTTGCTTGTAGAGGGATCCTTGGGGCTCGAATCATCAATCAAGACACAGCTGTGACAGGGCAGCTGTAACAGAATTCGTTATCTTAAGTATGTTGCTGCTCGAGTCTAGTTGTGCGCTGGAAGGACCGCCACTCTTGGGTCAATTAATAACTTTCTCATATGTGGATGTTTCTATTCTGCCACGCATTGTAACAGCTAGTTATTTAGGGCGCCTAAAGATCAGATATCTTCATGGCTGCCCGATTATAGGATTAGATGTTACGATTTGTATGTATAAATATGGGGAGTTGCCTCGACCCAGGGGTTGAAGAGAAGACAATTAATTTATTGTATTAGCAGCTGAGTAAAACTGTGTACTCATTCTTCTGTTAATATAAGGGGTTACTTCTGAGCTAAAGAGTTGTGTTGTTCAGCCAGCGTCTCTGTGTGAAGGCTGGGCCCGTCTTCCACAGAGATTGCTGAGTTAAAATAGGATTTTGAATTTATTATTGTGTGATGCTTTGTTCTTTCCTTTTGTATGCAGCAGCAATATTTATTGTGTGGATTTTTTAGTAAAAGATTATATTTCTGTGAGATTGGTGAATGGTGTAGAATAACAGTCGACTGAGTAAGGTTTGCTTTATGCATTTCAATTGCTTTTATACACAGCCGTGTTCATCTTACATCTAAGTTGTGATCCCATGAGCCCTTACAATTTATCTTTCCTATTGTGTGTTGCTTGATTTCCATTCTGCAATTCAATTTCTTAGAACAGTTGACTCAATCTTTTGCAATTGGATTTCTAGATTAATGTTCAGTTTATGTTTTATGATTTCCAGATTGATTAGATCAGACAAGTGATTGTTCTAGAATACGAATGAGATTTCTTTTCTGCAATTATTGATTAGATCTGATACCATTTCTTATTGATGCATGATAGAGAGGAATTGAAGTATAGCAGTTAGAAGGCAATTGGGATTGCATAGATTTTTGGGGATGAACATGGATGATAGAAGATAAAAGTATTCACTTCTAATGGTTTGGTGTTTAAGCATATATTGTGCACTTATCCTTTGAAATAAAAGACTTTCTCGGGTTGACAATAAATTTCATATGCTCTGTGTGTATTGGTAACAATTTATCTGCATACAGAGTGCTTGACATTTTGGCGTCGTTGCCGGGGAAGGATAAAAATTAAACACTAGTCATTAGTTGCATCTGATAATTGCTTTTAGTCAGTCTCTTCTTTGCTGAAATGATCTGCTTTGCATGAATACGAGGAGGGTAAAACGTGATCACCTCCCAACCCCCAAAACCCCACAAAATACTAACAGCGCAGGTGGTTCGGGTCGTGGTCGAGGGCCACCGTTGGGTAGAAGAACATTCATCGATGATCTTGTTGACAGAACTGATTCAGCTGCCAGGACTCGTCAACGGGAGACTCCTATTGTCATGTACCCACCTGCTGACTACTGCAAGGCAAGGAACATACTACCAATCGATGGGGCTTTTATTTAAAATTCATCCCACTCCTTTGATTGAAAGGAATAAAATATGAATGTGCAGATGCAACCCAAGAAGATTATGCACAACGGAATTAAAATAACATTCACACACTCTTCATATGCATTCAACTTATCAATAATCAGTCATTAATTTAAACATTGCAGGAGTAAATACATAGACAGAAACACTTATCTTCATTGCAATTGTCCCAAGCAACTAGCTATGTCGCTGCAACGTTCCACCCAGCCATAGGCTCTTCGACAGCTTATACTGAGTCCATCCGAAGGCCACCCCTGAGCTGGGCATGATTCTCACAAGGAAAAAGGGGACATTCACGCTCACACACAGTCCATTAACCGATTCATTTTAGCCAAGCCAGTCCAACTGGGTTTATCGAGCTACAATTGAACCATGGAGGCTTACACTCAAGCTCAAGCCATGGATACCCAGACCCAACACACTCTTCATTCGCATAGTAAGCACAAACAGGGGCAGGGTTACTCATTTTAGACAATGGGAATTACAAATAAACTGGCCATGGGTTTTCCCAAAAACGGATTGTGGGATGGGGCAAACAACCCCCAGGAGGAAAAATGATTTCCTTCCCCAATATCTGCGCCTTCAGCAGCCCAAAACGGTCTCTATGGAAACCCCCATTCGTTTTCCCCTCTTCCCCAATGGTATACAACACAGAAAAACGCCCTTCTCTGCTGCGGAAATGAAGAAAACGTTTTTCCACATGCCTGGAAAACACCCAGGTAGTTCTGAACTCGTGAGGGAGGAAGAATGGTCATGGATTCTGGCTTGGAGAGCAATTTCATGGCTCTCTTCTTGCCCAAGGAGACCAACACGATTTTCCATGAAGGGTGGCTTGCCCATACCCGAATTTGGACAGCCATACCTCTCCCTTCCCGAGGCATTAACTTCCCCAACCCACTCTTGGGAGAAATCAATGGTTGGGTACAAAATTCAACATGGGTAGTTGAGGGTTTGATGGGTTCTCTCATTGACACTTGGCTTGACTCTAGTAGCTCAAGGGTTTGAATGTTTTCTCTCCCAATTCCTTGTGAAATCATGCCCCCATCTCTTTGTTGCATTGCATAGCTAGTTGTGGGTATTTTTATTAAAATGCATATTACATGATATTTGAATTTCCAATGTGCATTGCTAGCATGCAACCCGTATGCATCACTAAATCGATGGTGGGGCCTTGGCCTTAAGCTCCTCACCATGATTTCATAACAATATTACATCATTTATAATGTTTATGCCATGGGGTCAAACTGGGGACATTACACCTATCAGAAGAAGCCCTGCTGATCCTGGAGCGTCAGCATCAGGATCCACGGTGGAAAACACAGGAGCAGCCGTGATTCCCGCATATACCCCTGCTAAAGAAGGAACAGTTGATTCAGCTGTTCCAACTAAAGAATACGCAACTGTTACAACTAAAGAATACGCAGCTGTTACAACTGAAGAATACGCAGCTGCTACAATTGAAGAATACGCAGTTGTTACAACTGAGGTAAAGAACGCAGGAACGAACGAAGAAGAGGATACAAAAGAAAAGATGAATAACAGACATGAGAACGAAGAGGAAGAAGCAGTGGTAGAATACCATCATGAAAATGATTCCCTGCCAGAAGGAACTATGGCTACATTACAATTTCCAATATAGCAGCTAGAAGGGACAGCTCCTATGAAGAACATCTCACCATCAGTGTTGCCTCGCTTTCATGGCAGGGCGACAGAAGATCCAGACGAATTCCTTTTTGAATTTGATATCCTCTGCCGCAGCTATGATTATGTCACAGATGCCCAAAAGATGAAACTTTTTCCTGCCACCCTGAAAGACAATGCATTACGATGGTTCATGAGCCTTGGGGGAGGAACTGTTGCTAATTGGAATAAGATGAAGCAAGTGTTCCTGGAAAAATATCAAGAATATTGCAACATCAGGGACAAAAGAGAGGAATTATTCAAGATGGTGCAGAAGGAGGATGAAAGTCTGGAGGATTTTGTAGAAAGGCTGTTGTACAATGTGCAAAGATCTGGGAAGACGAACATGGGGCTGGACGTACTCAAGATAATCTTGCTTAGAGGGATCAGGGGTGATTGTTTAGATATGTAAATCTGTTAGGAAAGGGAGATATCTCCAAAGAACCCTTTGAGACAATTGTGGAATTATGTAAGAGATACTCCAGGGGATCTTCCAGGAATAATAAGTGAGATAAACGAGATAAGCTGGAACGTGATGTCTTCGACAGAACTCAAAAGTCATCCAATGGAGGAGCTACACGTGCAGATATAGGCAATCTCCTTGAAATTTTTAAAACAGAAATGATGAGCTCCATCTCTTTGGAGATTGATGTCCTGAAGGCCAAACAGAAACAGGCAATGGAGGATCTCACACTAGGTGTGTTATGTCCCTGATGTAGAAAGAATCATCCACTGAAGGAATGCCCTCTTGACAAAATACAAGTATGTCAGCTGTGTGAGCTGAACCATGACATGAAGGAATGTCCTACACTTCCTCAAGTGAAGGCTGTCCTACAGGCATCAACTCCAGAAGTAGAATCAGCTTATTTCATTGCGCAGAAGAAACCTTAGCAGCCTCGAAATCAAGGTATGCCTCTGGACTCGTTTCCCTTTTTGAATAATATGAACAATTGGAGTAATAATATGCAAAATGTGAATACACAATTCCCTTCAAATTATGCTCAGTGGAATCCTTCTCAACCTGCAATGCAAAATTATAACTCATGGAGTCCTTGGACACAGCCGCCACATCAACCTACGTCATGGTCTCCTGGATGGAGGAACTTCCCTCTTGGGAACCAGTTTCCTCAACCACCTCCACCTCAACAGTCACCATATTCTCCACCATACCCTCAATTTCCTCAATTTCCTCAATATCCTCAATACCCACCTCAGCAGTCGCAGCTGCAGCTGCAGAATAATCCTGTTCCTAATATACCATTACGGCCTCAGCTGCCTGCCCAACCTAATCCTAACTCGAATAATAAAACAGTCCATCAATTGGAAACTGTCAATATGCCGGCCTACGCTCTCTCCCCTGTACCTTGTAATGATATTCATTTACGATCTGGGAAGATAATCGAACCTGTAATTACAGAAGATATTCCACCTTCTGTGCATGAAAAAGGAGAGAGTTCACATCATTCATCCGATCTGGTTCCTATCATTGAAGGTACTGAGCACCCCTTAGATGGGACGGCTGAAACATTAAATGAGAAATTAGATAATACACAGCCTACCCAGCTGGTAAGGCAACCACCATACCCTGAGAGACTAATGCTACCAAAAATAGGGGGGCAACCTCAGTTCAACCTCCTAGGAGAGTTGAAGAATCTTTATGTTAAAATTCCCCTTCTGCAAGCCCTTCAAGATGTGCCTATTTATGCTAAAACAGTTCGGGACCTGTGCACTAAGAAAATAGGTAGGAAACCTAGAGATCAGCCCACTGTTCATGTCATAGGGAATTTATCTGCTTTAATAACAGGAAAAACCCCCTGTGACCAAGTATGACGACCCTGGAAATCCTACTGTCACTGTACATATAGGACAAACGCAGATACCCAACGTGCTAGTTGACTTAGGAGCAGCGATCAATGTCATAACAATTGAGACTGTGAGGAAGCTTGGGCTCACTAATTTTAGGCCGACCCCTACCATTTTAGAATTGGCAGACAGATCCACCATTAGACCCGAAGGGATTCTGGATGACCTCGTCATCTCAGTAGATTCATGGGAATACCCTGCTGACTTTTTGATATTGCAACCAACATCACAGCTGTGGGGACATCCATTGATCCTGGGGAGGCCTTGGTTGGCCACAGCTGATGCTTGCATCAGCTGTCGATCTGGGTCCATGACTATATCTGATGGTATGGAAACCAAAAACCTCACCCTGTATCCTCCAGCACGGCCGAGTCTAGAAGTTGAAACTTCCCTTTGGATAGAACAGGAAGAGGAGGAGGATGTTCAGCCACTATTAACAATAGGGAAGGCCTTAACTTTTAAAAACGAAACAGAAGACGATGCCATCAGTAATTTCATTAGCGAACCTGCTTCAGTGGATAAAGAAGTCTATCAAATCCTGAACATTACCCTTGGTAAGGAAGAACAAGAAAATCTCACAGAGGAAACATTGGTTGGTGATACAAACATAATCCCAGTTTTGAAAAATTCAAAAAGCATTCCTATTGAGGTAGAGCCTGGAAGAACTTTGAACATCAACCCTGGTCTCTCCTCAGAAGAACAGATGCGCCTAATCAGTCTCTTGAAGGAACGTAAGGGGGCATTCGCCTGGGAGTATACAGACATGAAGGGTATCCCTTTTAATCTGTGCACTCATCATATTTACATTAAAAACGACTCCCGGCCTGTGTGTCAACCCCAATGACGCATGAACCCCAATCTGAGGGATATAGTGAAGGAGGAAATCCAGAAACTTTTGGAAGCAGGATTTATCTACCCTATTTTAGATAGTGAGTGGGTTTCCCCACTTGTAATTGTGCCCAAGAAAAATGGTAAATGGAGGGTCTGTGTTGATTATAGGGAGATGAACAAAGCTACACAAAAGGATCATTTCCCTCTTCCCTTTATTGACCAAGTACTTGATACCCTATCAGGGAAAAAGTTCTTCTCCTTCTTGGATGGGTTCAGCGGGTACAACCAAATTCAGATTGCTCCTGAGGACCAGGATAAGACCACCTTCACTTGCCCCTGGGGAACGTTTGCCTACAGGGTGCTTCCCTTTGGTTTATGTAATGCACCAGCAACGTTCCAAAGAGCTGTAATTGGCATATTTTCTGAATTAGTTAATGATAGCATGGAAGTCTTTATGGATGATTTTGCTCCCTATGGCAAGGACTTTGAGGAAGCACTGGAAAATTTAAAGAAGGTTTTAATTTGCTGTGAACAGTCTCTCCTTTCATTAAGCACTGAAAAATGCCATATGATGATGAGTGAGGGAGTGGTATTAGGACATTTCATCTCTACCGATGGCATTCAGGTGGATCCTTCAAAAATTAAGGTGATAAAAAATATACCTACTCCTTCAACGCAGAAATAAGTGCGAAGTTTTCTAGGACATGCTGGATATTACAGGAGGTTTATAGAAAACTTCTCCAAACTTGCTTCCCCTTTGTTTTCATTGTTAATGAAGGACGCACAGTTTGTGTGGAGTGAAGCATGCCAGATAGCATTTGATAAGCTTAAAGAGAAGCTGTCCACAGCCCCTATTCTAAGGGGACCTAATTAGACCATACCTTTCCACATTTCTTCAGATGCTTCTGATACCGCCATTGGAGCAGTATTAGGAAAGCAAGATGGTCAAGTACCTTATGCCATCTATTATGTTAGTAAAAACTTATCCCCTGCTAAACTTAATTATACTGTTACTGAAAAAGAATTCCTTGCTATTGTTTATTCTATTAATAAATTTCGGCATTACATTACTGGGTATCCTACATTTGTGCACACTGACCACTCTGCCATTAAGTATTTGATGAACAAACCTGTCACCAATGCCAGAGTAACCAGGTGGCTTTTATTATTACAGGAATTTGATATTACCATTATAGATAAACCTGGAAAAGAAAATGTTGTTGTTGATTTTTTATCACGATTTACTAACAGTGATGACAGTTCGCCTGTTGAGGATTCTTTCCCAGATGAACATTTATTTGCACTCTCAGCTCATTCACCCTGGTATGCAGACGTTGCTAATTATTTGGTTGCAGGAAAGCTTCCGCCACATATGTCTAAACGAGAGAAAAGAAAAATTATCCAGCAAAGTGCCAGGTATTGTTGGCTCAATGGTCATCTCTTTTACACAGGACCCGATCTTGAGATTAGGAGATGTGTAAGGGAAGATGAGATCTTTCATATACTGAAGGCCTATCATGATGAACCTTGTGGAGGACACTTTGCAGACAGAAGAACAGGGCATAAAGCGCTGCAGATGGGATACTATTGGCCGACACTGTTTAGGGACGCTAAAAGATATGTTCAGTCCTGTGACAGCTGCCAAAGGATGGGCCAACCTAATAAAACAGATCAAATGCCTTTACAGCCCCAAGTGGTACTAGAACCATTTGATAGATGGGAATTAGATTTTGTTGGCCCTATTAGCCCTCCTTCCAAACAGAAGGTTTACATTCTGGTATGTACAGATTACATGACCAAGTGGGTAGAAGCTGTAGCTTTGGCTAAGGCTAATGACCAGGCGGTGATTGATTTTCTGTACAGTGAAATTTTTACCCGCTTTGGGGTACCAAAGGAAGTAGTCGCTGATGGGGGACCGCAATTCATCTCACACCAATTTGAGTCCATGCTACGGAAGTATCATGTGCAGCATAGGATAGCTTCACCTTACCACCCCCAGGCCATTGGTCAGGTGGAAATTACTAATAAAGTTATTGAAGCAATCATTACTAAAACAGTTAAAAGCCATCAAAAGGATTGGGCTGACAGGCTTCCAAAAGCACTGTGGGCATATCGCACAACTTGGCACAACACCACAGGGTTTTCTCCTTATGATCTGGTGTATGGAAAGAGTGCCATCTTTCCAATTGAATTTGAGATCAAGACCCTGAAAACAGCCACCGAAATGAATCTAGATGTAACAGAAGCCCAGAAGAGAAGATTGAATCAATTAAATGAACTAGATGAGAAACGGTTAGCTGCAGTAGACCAGACTGTGCTGCTCCAGCAACAGAGATCCAACTGGCATGACCGATTCATCAAAAAGAAAATCTTCCGTGAAGGAGACTGGGCACTATTATACGACTCCAGATTCAAGAAGGATTTTAAAGGAAAATTACGTACAAGATGGCTGGGTCCATATTTGGTCGACAAGGTATTTGACAATGGCACTGTTCGCCTGGTGACCATTGATGAAAACCGTATACCATTACTTGCTAATGGCCACAGACTGAGACTGTATCGTAAGCCCATCTCGAAAGATGCATTCATTTCACAAATTGCTGCTGATCCAGATTATCAGTTGGCACCAGAGCAGGAATTTTACTCTGCCTTTGCCAATCCTTAAACTGAGAATCGTATTTGCTGTACATAAATAATTTCCTGCTGTAGCGTATAATTGTTGTTTTTTTTCCTTCTTTGCATTTGATCTTTTCGTTTGCTGTTATTTTTCAAAAATTTTCAGGGAAGCGCCAGGAGAACGACTAGTTTGGGCCCGTCAAGCGAAAATCTCCCTGTGCCGTCCTTGCTAAAAAAAAAAATCCGGCAGCTGCGACATCTTTTCCGGTGGCTGCAACATCTTTTACGACAGCTGTATATCTTTTCCAGCAACCACGTTATCATTTCCCATCAACCATAAAAATCCTTTTTCCCGCAGCCGCAAATCCTTTTTCCCGCCTACCGTCAATCTTTTCCGGCAGCTGCAACATCGGCGGCTGCAACATCGGTAGCTACAACATCTTTTTCCACAGCTGCCACCTCATTTCCCCGCGGCTGCCACCTCATTTCCCCAGTAGCCGTAAAATCCTTTTTCCCGCCTGACATCAATCTTTTCCGGTAGCTGCAACATCGGCAGCTGCAACATCGACAGCTGCAACATCTTTTTCCGCAGCTACCACCTCATTTCCCAGCAGCCGTAAAACCCTTTTTTTCCACCTGTCGTCAACCTTTCTGGCAGCTACAACATCGACGGCTGCAACATCGGCATCTGCAACATCTTTTTCCACAGCTGCCACCTCATTTTCCAGTGGCTGCCACCTCATTTACCAGCCACTGCCACATCATTCTTCCCGGCAGTCGTTAATCCTTTTTCCGGTGGCTGTGAATCATTTTAGGCAGCTACCATTTCTTCACAGCGGCTGCAACATCATTTCCCAGTGGCTCCGTTATCATTTTTCGTCGACTGGTAAAATCTTTTTTTCCGGCAGCTGTGAACTTTTCCGACGGACGTGAATCATTTTCCGGCAGCCGCAACCATTTTCCTGTAGCTGCAACATCATGTCACAGCGGCTGCAACATATTTCCCACAGTCGTAAAACTTTTCCCGCCAGCTGTAATTTTTCCCGCCGCCGTAAAAATTTGCCGTGACAGCCGTAATTTTCCCCGATATCGTAAATTCTTTTTCCGGCTGCCGTGAAATCTTTTCCAGTGGCTGCAACTTCTTTCCCGGCGGCTGTAACATATTTTTTTTTGGCGACTGCAACATCTTTTTCATCGGCCGTGCTATCATTTTTTTGGCAACTTGTAGTGGTAACTCCAGTGTTAACAGAAGAATTGTTCCAAACTTCCTAATCATGGTGCTGATTCACCTCAATCGTGCCGGCGAACTCATCATTCCGACCCCAAGGATGCGATGGTTTGTGTTTCACAGGCGAAAGAAATTATTGCCTTATCCGAGTCATCATGATCACACGTCTGGTTGTGCACGAGTTCGGCTCCGTGACGTCACCAACTGCATGCTTCACCATTTTCCTCAGCATTCCGACGCACAATTTTATGAGGTATGGCTTTCATTTATCACGTGATTAAGCATTGATATCATTTAAATGATATTGGTCATACCTTCACTCGTACCACCATTATACATGATTAAACCTTTCCCTCGTACGACGTAAATGCTAATAACTGCCACCATCCCCAATTCGGCATGGAGATTTCAAACGCTTTTCTGTGCTCAACTTTCCAAATTTGCTCATTCTCTCAACGTCTCCGCTCAACGAATACTCTGCCCCACTTGTGGAGAAATCTTTAAGGAAGCAGGCCATAAAATTCTACTCAACACTTATTCAGCACAACAGCCTGTGGCCACAGTAGGGGAAGCAGTGGAAAAAGAAGGTGCTGCCACACAAGAACCAACACTTTTAAACATCCTTGCTGAAGCTGTTACTTCCCACGATGCAGAAATTATGGAACAGGTAGGAGAAGAACATGGGATGGGGGATGCTCTGGAGCTTATAAAGGAATATAGTGAAACCCCGGAGTGTTCCCATGATACAGAGATCATAGATCAGATGGGAGAAGAACTTGGAATGGAAGTCACTGTGGAGGCCAATGAAGAATTCCATACTGTGACCCCAGAATGCTCCCAGGACACAGAAATTTTTGAAGAAGAGGCTCAAAGGCAGGACAGTGATAAACTGGAACAGGATGCTGTAACACAAGAACCAGCAAACCTGAATTTACTTGTCCAATCAGCCAAACAGGTGGGAGAAGAACCCGGAACAGAGGACACTCTGGAATTTAATGATGAACTCTGGGTTGTAACCCCAGAGGACTCCCATGACACAGAGCTCCTAGGAGAAGAATTGCAACAGCAGGAGGATGAAGAGGCAAGCCAGGATGTTGCTACACAAGAACCAACATCCTTGGAAGCTGCAACAGGAGCTCCTGAATTTCATTTAAAAGATAAAACTGGAGTGGATTTCATTCCCGATACACAGTTGGGAGAAGATGAACAGGTACAGACACCATGCTCAGGTGACACCGAAATTTTGGAGGATGAGCTGCACAATGAGAAGGAGATCCAATCTCAGCAGCAGAGGGACAAGGAAGACACTGCTACACAAGAACCAGTGTCTCTAAAAGCAATGATGGTAGCTGCTGAAGAAAGCCTAAAGGATGTTGCTGTCACACAAGAACCAACAACTCTTTTATTAAATTTAGATGTGCTAGAAGACACTGCCCCACAAGAACCAGTGCTTCTCCCTCCTAGGAATGTTATTGATGTAGATTCAGATTAAGGATGGCCCTCTAAGCTCTCAGGCACAGCATAATGAGACTGCAGGAAGATTCCCACTACATTAGCTGCATTTCCAGATACCAGCAATTAGCAGTGGAAGGGGAACAGTGATGAAGGAAGATGTTGGGTTACTCACAGAGGCTGTTCAAAAGACAGATAAGGTACCTGGGTTTCCTACAATTCTTTTTCTCTCCATGGATAGAGCTCAGTATAGGATTCAGATTGTAAATAATGCAGGTTGTTGCATGAGGACATGCAACAGGGTAGTTGGGGGGAGATGTTGAGCCCAGAATTGGCCCTTCTTAATCATCTTCAACCAACTTTCCTGCCCCTGTCTTACACCATTTATCATGCCAATTAGACCTGTTGTCCTCACTTTATTTCCCAAAATACCAAGGTATGATTAATTATTGTTTTCTCTTATTAATGCTTATGATTGTGATAATTAAAGCTGTGAATCTCTCAATTGTGCTAACATGTTACGATTTATGAAGGTAGTTGAAATAAATGGACTGCAGGAAGATCGGGGCTGAACAAGTCATGAAGGAAGGGATGTTCGTTGCTTGTAGATGGATCCTTGGGGCTCGAATCATCAATCAAGACACAACTGTGACAGGGCAGCTGTAACAGAATCCGTTATCTTAAGTATGTTGCTGCTCGAGTCTAGTTGTGAGTTGGAAGGACCGCCACTCTTGGGTCAATTAATAACTTTCTCATATGTGGATGTTTCTGTTCTGCCACGCATTGTAACAGCTAGTTATTTAGGGCGCCTAAAGATTAGAGATCTTCATGGCTGCCCGATTATAGGATTAGATGTTACGATTTGTATGTATAAATATGGGGAGTTGCCTCGACCCAGGGGTTGAACAGCAGACAATTAATTTATTGTATTAGCAGCTGAGCAAAACTGTGTACTCATTCTTCTGTTAATATAAGGGGTTACTTCTGAGCTAAAGAGTTGTGTTGTTCAGCCAGCGTCTCTGTGTGAAGGCTGGGCCCGTCTTCCATAGAGATTGCTGAGTTAAAATAGGATTTTGAATTTATTATTGTGTGATGCTTTGTTCTTTCCTTTTGTACGCAGCAGCAATATTTATTGTGTGGATTTTTCAGTAAAAGATTATATTTCTGTGAGATTGGTGAATGGTGTAGAATAACAGTCGACTGAGTAAGGTTTGCTTTATGCATTTCAATTGTTGTTATACACAGTCGTGTTCATCTTACAGCTAAGTTGTGATCCCATGAGCCCTTACAATTTATCTTTCCTGTTGTGTGTTGCTTGATTTCCATTCTGCAATTCAATTTCTTAGAACAATTGACTCAATCTTTTGCAATTGGATTTCTAGATTAATTTTCAGTTTATGTTTTATGATTTCCAGATTGATTAGATCAGACAAGTGATTGTTCTAGAATACGAATGAGATTTCTTTTCTGCAATTGTTGATTAGATCTGATACCATTTCTTATTGATGCATGATAGAGAGGAATTGAAGTATAGCAGTTAGAAGGAAATTGGGATTGCATAGATTTTTGGGGATGAACATGGATGATAGAAGATAAAAGTATTCACTTCTAATGGTTTGGTGTTTAAGCATATATTGTGCAATTATCCTTTGAAATAAAAGACTTTCTTGGGTTGACAATAAATTTCATATGCTCTGTGTGTATTGGTAACAATTTATCTGCATACAGAGTGCTTGACAGGTTTTGTGCACAACGCCCTCATTTACCTGAATCGCGTGAAAATTGCCAAACAAAGATACGGTTTGAGCTATACGGCTGGTTCTTTGAACATGTAATTCCCAGATTTACTGTTGCCGTCGGTTTCAAAGTTATTAGCAGTTACGGCCGTGTTCTAGTTGTTATATATCACAAGTTGGGTTTCGGTTTCTCATTCTCATCAGAGAGTTTTATGTATAAATATGTAATCCTTCTCATGTATTGGGAGGAAGAGAGAAAGCAATGTTATGTTGTAGGATTTGATCCAGAACTCTGATATAATGATTTCATTATGATAATACATGCTGCCAGTTTCATAATCTAGAGTTGTAGACTTTCATTATGGAGTTCCAACTTTGCTCAGTGGAGGAAGGGCCCTCTTCCCTGAGCAGATGCTGATAGTGTTGATTTTTATTGTGTAGATTTGTTTCTTATTTAGTTCATGTTTTTATTCATTAGATTTAGTTCATGCTTTTATTCATTAGAGTTAGTTCATGCTTTCATTCAATAGATTTATCATAGATGTTTTCATGTTAATTTCTTTTGATAGATCGTTGGCCAACACAACATTTCTTTTAGATTCATGCAATTAGATGTTGATTCGTAAGAGTTTATTTTGTTCTAGGTTAGATTTACAGTTTGGTTTTATGAATTAGATTAGGGTTTGATTTACTTTCAAGAACGTGCGATCTAGTTTACATAGAGTTTTGATTTCATACCAATAGATAAATAGTGTCAGGTAGAAATTGTGCTTGCATAGACCTTGCACGATAGCTTTGAAATAAAAGACTTCCTCGGGTTGATAATTTATGTTTGCGAGTTTCAGCTATTTAATCAATAGTGAAAAAGTACATCTGACATTGTTTTGTAGATGCATTGTTAAAGTAGGGCATGTAGGTTGCATGATTACTTTTCAATTTATTGAATTTGATTTGAGTGTGAATTTTTTTTTTTTTTTTTGCATTTAGTTTCATTTCATTTTTAATTTTTGGAGCTTAAATCTTATCATTCCCCTTAGTGGTGTTGTAAGCACCACCCATTATACTAACAAGTTGACAGGAACATTCGAAGGAGGAGCCTCCAGATAACACACGAAGAATCTAATGAAGAGCTGGCAGGTAAAAAAGATGTAGAAGTTGTTACCTTCGAATTTTCCATCAGATATTCAGGAGGAGTGGTACCAACGAAAAGCATTCCCCCACATGTTCTACCAAATTTTCACGGTTTGGAAAATGAAGACCTTGATGTATTTTTGTTTCAATTTGAAGTAGTTTGTAGAGGATATTATCGTACTAATGATCAAAAGTTGAATTTGTTTCCCCTTACTCTAAAAGGAACAGCCCTCCGATGGTTTATGAGCCTCGGTGGGAATTGTATACAAACTTGGGAAGACATGAAACATGTATTCTTGAAAAGGTACCAAGATTATTGCAGGGTCAATGAAGATATCTTCGAAATGACACAAGGAGAAGAAGATAATTTGGAGGAATACGTTGAACACTTTCAATACAACCTTCAACAATCAAAACAAAGGCAACTAGGGAAAGAGACCTTAAAAACACTTCTACTCAAGGGATTCCAAGATGAATCTTTAGAAATCTTAAATCTGATGGGAACAGGTGATGTATTTCAGTTAGAATATAATGATATTTGTGAGTTATGTAGAAGGTATTCAAGAGGAAACTTCAACACTGGTAAGAATTCTAGTAATCCTTATTTTCAATCTTTGAAATCTGCTACAAGAACAAGAGTTATGGGAGATGAAATCAGTAATTTATTTGAAAATTCTAATGCTGATATCAATGGTTCACTAAATTCACAATTGGGTGTTTTATAGGTGAAGGAAAAGCATGAGGAATTTGAAGAAATAGTTTTCCCTTGGTTTCAGAAGAAACATCTTGCAATAAATTATCCTTTGGATAGTCACACAATTTGTGGCATATGTGACTTGAATCATTCCACATATCGTTGTCCCTCCTTACCAAAGATGAAAGAAACATATCAAAGAGATCTGGGAGTTGCAGCCAACTCGTTGCAATAGTCATGGCAATCGTGGCCTACATGTATGGTTCAAAACTCTATCCCTCTATTTCCTTACTCTCATACTCAATCATTGAATACTCTTCCACCATGGCAGCTGTTGCAGCCTCAATTTAACTCTTACCTACCTTATCCACAAGGTTGGAATGGCCTATCTTATGATCACATGGCCACTTTCCCTCATGCTGTAACACCACTTGGTCCTTCAATATCAACCTCACAAACCAATCCTATACATTAGCCACATCTATCTTCTCATCAAACTCCTTGGTATCCAACACAATTTCCTGTCCAATCCACCATCCACCCTAACCATAATAAAGCAGTACAGTATGCTTACAATGCTGAACTACAAAATTTTCCTACATTTCCCTCTTGTTCTACGTCATCTACACTGTTGCAAAAAGACTGTGCATTGTTTCAGCCAATCCATACGAGGCCTGGACATGTTTTAAATCCAAGACTTGGAAGTGAAGTTTCTTATGATCATCAACAAGTTAACAAGATCAACAGATCTGATGAATGGACAATGGAACCAAAAGCATCCTTCACATCATCAGATTTGAATCTCTTATGAAATCAGGAAGATTAGTTTGCTAAGGAGATTCATGGTGTAACAGCTATGAGAAATCAAGGGAACAAAGACTATATTGAAGCTTGGTTTTAATCTGCAGTATCATTCCTTACTTCACCAATTCTTGGCACCATCATTTCAAGGGAAGTTGATCTCTCATATCCTAGCATTCATAACGTTCTATTTTTCTGTTGGGAGTATGAGAATACTTGAGTCATTTCTTTGAAAGTGGCTCCATTGGAAGTTCTCCTACACTTGAAAAAAAAATTGTTATTTCCAAGTAGTGTAGGACATTGTAAATAAATAAAATTCAAGTTTGTTTTTTTTCACTTAGATCTAGGATGCATAGATAGTATCATTTTATTTTGAATCAGAACTCTTGGACACATGGTGCAGTAAGATCCACCCATATTACTAATATCTCTTTTTCAGGAAGTTGGTGAGAGGAAGGAAGCATTGGTGAATGAAGACTTCATGGAAAATGAGCCAACGATTATGGAACCCTTCAAGCTTGAACTTGGGCATGAATTTGTGAGCTGCAACACCCAACTGTGACTGTCCTGTAGGTGAAAATTTATGAGTTTGAGATATGTGTGTGTTTCACATCATGGTATGTATTTAGTTTTCATTTATATATAACACATCCATAAAAATACACATGCTTTATTTCAACAGTATATCATTTTTTAAGAGTTGCAGTTGCAGCTGTAACACACTGTGTAAGTCAATCTAGGTACTCAATGCTTGAAATTTTTGGTATGTGTGTGTGTTCTATTTAAGGTTACATCATTAAAAACATTCATACCTATTCCGGTCACTTTTTGGGAGTCAAATTTCATTTATTGGATTTTTGTGGCATTTTGACTTGAAATTTTTACTGAAACACAGTCGGGACAGTCCATTTCTGGGAGATCAAATGGGATTATTTTTAAATCCTATTTAAACCCTAAGTATCCCTTTGAATCTAGTTTCCAAAACAAATTGAATTTTAGAGATTGGGCATCAAACAAAAAATGTATGGTCAAAATACTAACAGGGTGTTGAGCAAGCAGCTTAGGAACAACACTGGGACAGTCAATGTTTGGATGACCTATTGGATAGATCTTCAAAACCTGTTTCTATTGGAGATACCTACATGTATCTACTTTCATATCCAATTGGAATCACCTCAATCCGTCATCAAACGAAAAATTTATGACCAAAATACTGACTTCCTATCAGAAATTAGCATTTTTAAAACTCTGTTTCCTAGACTGTTCATTGGATTGTTCGACCCATGCATTCTTAATGGATTCAAAACCTGTTTCTATTGGAGATACCTACATGAATCTAATTTCATCTCCAATTGGAATCACGTCAATCAGTTATCAAATGAAAAATTTATGCCTAAAACCGTGACTGTTGGTCTAGTCCAGAATTCGAAAAACACCTTGTCATGCAGGCTATTATTGAGCAATTTGGAATATCATCACATATCATTTTTAAAACCTATTTCTAATGGACATAGAACTATGAATTCAATTTCATTTGGATTTTGAATAACTCAAATTGGACAAGGAACGAAAAAGTTATGATCATAATATTGTTGGTGAGTCTAGATGGCCATCGCTCTCCCGCAGGTATAAAGTGGATTTTGCTTCATTCATTTTTCTTTGGATTTATTTTATAAGTAATTGCTTGTTGTTTTTTTTTCATAAGTATTGGATGAAGAGAAATCAATCACCTCTCTTCTTCCACGATCTCATGTTTTACTGCAGGCAAGTGCTAGGTTTTTGCACGTCCTTGGAAGAAGAAGGTCAATGCATGCACGAGTGACTCTTGAAGACTTTTTCTCAAATTGAAAATGGATTGAGCACATAAAAAAATGAAGATATTGATGTGCAACCCATAAGAAGACCAATGTTCCATGAGTCAAGTTCCTTTGCTACATGAATTTCTACTAAAAAAGCCTCCTGAAAAGACCTTTTGCCCATCATGCTCATTCACCAACACCATGATTGCATATACATTTCCTTCTTGCCTCCACCATTCCATCACTTCCATGACTTTCTAATCCATTTCATCACTCCCATACTATTCACTCCATTCACACCTAACCCATGAATAATGTCTCTCAGCTCTCTTACATGCTGAGTCACCCCCTAGCCTTTTCATTTTTACCAATAAAGCCTACCTATTGGAGAAAATATTTCATCTCTAGTTCTTCAAAATCATTTGTTTTGTACTCATATTGGATGATGTGGAATTCATTAAGGTCCACCTTCCAATGGTCTTGTCCCATCGACCTCAACGCACTATCTAGGCAACAAGACTTGAGTTATGTATAGTACCTTGGAATTTACATGCATCAATGGTAGATTTCCTCGATGATGAATAAGGGAATACATTAATGTATCTTGTTTGTCAGATCCTGTAGGTGACTCGACTTCAACACATCTATTCGTACCTTCCAGGTTGTACTATTGTACCTTGACATCTCATTGTCATCATTGGTGAGTTGTCTCGCGTTGGTTAACAATTTTCATTACTGATTGGTAATCTAACGAAGTTTCTCCATGTTCGACTTCAAGAAAATTCATTCACATGGATTAACTTGTACATAAGCACAGATATTGGGTGAAGACAAAATATTTTTGTTCCTGCAGTTTAGCAGTATTCTTTTCATTTAGTTGGCAGCATTTGTTTTCAGTCAGCTTGCACAGTTCCTCATCATGGATCGGATTCATCCTTCATCAGTTTCAGCTTCTAGCTACATCTCTCAACAGCAGTTAGCAGCATACATCAGCCCCAACATACATCAGTACATTCATGTCAATCAAGGCTTCCATGGAGGTAAAACTTGAGGTAAAATAGCATGAGTTTTTTATTTATTAAAGATTTAGGAGAAAGTCATGAAAAGCCACTAAGCATTATCCCCTCCTTTACCATTTGCAATTTTTTTAAAAGATATAAAAAGCTTTCAGTTTGGGGGGAAACGCCATGCCATTTCCTCTCTTATTTATCCATTACCATCTCCATCCATTTCTAAACCTCCACCTCATACACTTCCAAGACCCAAGTCAAGTCCTTCCCTACATCTTCCACATCCAAGTATGAAAAGATGCCCTACTACCACATAAAAACCAACAGTAAGAAGATATGCACCAGCTGATGCACACAGACAAGCCAAGGAAGGGATGGGCTGCTCCACAAGAACCTATGGTAGAAGAACTTGTTGTAGAATCCATTCCTTCATAGGAGTATGCTGCCATAAAAACAGGAAAGAAAATGAACTTTGAGACATACATGCTCACTACACAAATGAATTTGATCCTTGTTCATTAAAAGTCACGGTCATTTTAAGCTTGGATTATCCATTTATCAGTTTTGATTTTTATTGATGCAACCATCTTCAACAAGTATGCAGCTCTCTTGGTATTTGAAAAATGAAAAAAGATCATTAATTAGATTCTCATTCATTATTGTATATGGGGGTTCTTGGGACAAAAAGTTCCAGAAGTTGTCATAAGAAAGAGTGCAGCCAAGAACATCATACACAGGAAATAACAATGTGCATCTTCAACATAGAATGGGCAGCATAGGCTTCTTCCCAAAATCTTCTACATCCAGGCATGAGAAAATACCTTACTGTTGGTACACAAGAACCAGCAGTAAGAAATTGATCAAAAAGTTTATTGAAGATTTAGTGTGAAATGAAGGCATGCTCTGCATTCAGTTTATTGGATTCATGGTTCATTAATGCATGCATTGGTTCACTTCTACACAATTGTTGCAAGTTTCCAAGTTACCTTCAATTGGAAATCAAGTTGCAATCCATTGACAAAGCATTTGATATCTATAATGGAGTATTTAAAGGACAAATTGTTGCTGCTGTTAGGATGTTTTCTTCAGGATTGATTGGGGTTTATTATTATTTGGCAATGGTGTTTATGCTCATAAGATCTACAGGGATGTATGATATTGTTTGTGTTCATTGAAAGCATGGTAGTTTGATGGCAATGAGTTGAGATGGATATAGGATACGAGCGCTAATGAATGAAGCTTACATTTGCAGTGTTTCTCTTTTTACTATTTCCAGTACCCAATCAATAACATTAATGCCTATTCGAAGTTTATGAGTGCAACACTTTGAGTTAATTTGCAAAGCTGTCTTGAAGATATAATCAACTGGTTTCTTGGCTCAGAGAGCAAAACTTGAGTAGCATTGAATAATGGTACGCCTTGTGGCAACTTGAATACAACCATTGAATACCATGTTATCATGACTATCCTTTGTTTCTAGTCATGGACCAGTAACAGAGAAAAAGAAGCTACCAACTAACACACAGGGACAAGTCAAGGAGACTATTGAAACTATTGCACACAGTTAGGTATGAGGCCCGCTTCATTTCAGTTATGTATACATTGGTACATTTCGGAGTTACTATGAAGTGTTACGAAGCACTCCACAATGAGGGCATAATTAAAGAACATTCCAGCAGCCTTCATTCAACCATAAGAACTGATAAAATTTGTTATGGTTATAAATAGATTGCCATAAGGTTTGCAATTGCTGTTCAAATTTATGGATTTGATGAAAAAAAAATGGTTTCATCCTGATGTATTGGTCTATTTTGATATCAGCATTGCCATTCTTTTACAATATATTATGAACTTCATCTACAACGTTGTTTGCATTTTAGCAGCCTTTTGGTAAATATAGTTGGGTATTACTCCACCTTAGTGTTTTGGAAGTGAGAGCCTACCCTCTGATGTTGTAGCGAGTTCTCTTGTAAGAGCTTCAATTGTGAGTGGCACAGTAATGGAAGCCTACATTATGGAGAAAAACAGAAGAAGGAAGCTATTGGAATGGGCTAGTTGTTAAAAATGAAAATGTTTGTGAAAATTTGAGAATCACTGAATGCTACATATATTGGTTTATATCTTCCAAGGAATTAGAGAATGACAACAAATTAAGTTTGGGGGAGATAGCTACTTTCCAACTAAGCTAACAACTCTTCTCTTCCATGAGGACATGGAAATTATTCAATTTGGGGGAGAAGAGGATTTACCATGCTTGCTAGTTTGCCATTCATATTACTCATGCACATTTTTCCATATTTAATGCATAATTTGAATTGAGCATATCTCACAAACCATGAACTGGATTCCCATGATTTTTGTATAGGAAGTGCATAATATCAAGATGAACAAACCTGGTAAGTTTCAGCCCAATCCAATGCACGGGTTTCGAGAAAATGGCCACCATCACCTACATCCATTTTGCCTATATCTCGATATCCATGAATCAGATGAATTTGAGCTTTGGGGAGTAGAAGCATTATGTTAAGAGGACGATACTCACCAATTTTTAGAAAAAAATACTTCACGGATTGAGATATTAGCTCCGAAAGTTTGCTGCAACACTAATGATACTCTGCCAATTTTGTCCATTTCCCTATTTTGGCAGCTGTGACTCCGCCAAATTCTCTGGTAAAAGGCTCGGACTCTGCTAAATCCTTCACTAAATCCTCTGCTAACCAGCTGTGACTCCGCCAAATTTATCCATTCAGGAGCTGTGACTCCGCCAATTTTGTCCATTTCCCTATTCTGGCAACTATGACTCCGCCAAATTCTCCGCTAAATGGCTGGGATTCTGCTAAATTCTCCGCTAAATTTTTGGCTAAATTTTTCACTCATTGAAAAGCAAGAATTTGATGATTCTTTATAGTTCGGATGCCACACAGGTATTGGGTTGCATGATGACATGCAACAAGTTCAGTTTGGGGGAGATGTTGGGTCACGGATTTGTCCATATTTTCATCGCCTTTTGACATATATTTCATCCCGCTTCTTCCTATTATCACCCATTTATCATTCCATTTTCCATCCATTTCCTGTAATTGCTTGAGAAATGCCATATTAATCTTATTGATGCTTTAGTGGTTAATCATGATTATTTTCCTTTATTTTTTATGAATTGAAGACTCTTATGCATAATTTTACTGATGATGGTTTATGGAGTGATTGTTCATATTAGCAATTGTATCAGCCATGGTTCAAGCCTCCAAAGTTGGCATGCTAGCACACATATACATGGAGATTCAAAACATGTTTTCATTCCTAGGTTTGATTATGTGCATTTGTGACTTCAATTCGTGCTCAAGTCCAACTTGGCAGCCTCCAGCTCATACTCAAACAGTTCCAACCAGAAACATGTGTCAGATAAGAACAAAATGATTCGTGTCTTGATTTGTGGGCAGCTGGAGATGAATCTCACCAATATGGAACATGGGTTTTGTGTGCAACGCCCTCATTTACCTTAATCATGAGGAAATTGCCAAACAAAGCTATAGTTTGAGCTATATAGGTGGTTCTTTGAACATGTAATTCCCAGATTTACTGTTGCGGTCGGTTTCAAAGTTATTAGCAGTTACGGCCGTGTTCCAGCTGTTACAGATCACAAGTTGGGTTTCGGTTTCTCATTCTCATGAGAGTGTTTTATGTATAAATATGCAATCCTTCTTATGTATTGGGAGGAAGAGAGACAACAATGTTATGCTGTAGGATTTGATCCAGAACTCTGATGTAATGATTTCATTCTCATAATACATGCTTCCAGTTTCATAATCTAGAGTTGTAGACTTTCATTGTGGAGTTCCAGCTCTGCTCAGTGGAGGAAGGGCCCTCTTCCCTGAGCATATGCTGATAGTGTTGATTTTTATTCTGTAGATTTGTTTCTTATTTAGTTCATGTTTTTATTCATTAGATTTAGTTCATGCTTTTATTCATTAGAGTTAGTTCATGCTTTCATTCAATAGATTTATCATAGATGTTTTCATGTTAATTTCTTTTGATAGATCGTTGGTCAACACAACATTTCTTTTAGATTCATGCAATTAGATGTCGATTCATAAGAGTTTATTTTGTTCTAGGTTAGATTTACAGTTTGGTTTTATGAATTAGATTAGGGTTTGATTTACTTTCAAGAAGGTGTGATCTAGTTTACATAGAGTTTTGATTTCATACCAATAAATAAACAGTGTCAGGTAGAAATTGTGCTTGCATAGACCTTGCACGATAGCTTTGAAATAAAAGACTTCCTCGGGTTGATAATTTATGTTTGGGAGTTTCAGCTGTTTAATTAATTAGACAATTAATCCAACCAACAACTTGCACCATAGATGATTTGTGTCGAAGACCCCATGCGATAGTGGCATTTAGTATGCTACTTATGATCGTGACTTTACATCTGAGATATCACCTCTCAGATATCAGCAGTTTGTACCTCCAGTTTGCACTAGTTGTTTCCTTTTCAACAGTAGACCATATCTTATTGTAGGAGGATCATGGCTATGATCACTTATGACATGTATTCACTATGTACTACTTATTCATGGCCATTGTATCAGATTGTTGTACTATACTGACATGTATTAAGAGATACTATTGTATTATGACGAGTGAGCTACTCCTTCCACTTGTGTCTCCATCACTCCACTTATGAGATTTATAATGTATTTCTGCCATCGTAGCACCATTCTCTGACCTCACACATTAGGGGGCATTTCTTGCAACGTAATTTTCCACCTTGTGAGCATCAACACTTTTTGGCCTTTAGGATCCATTTCACTGACTCAGAGGCACTTTATGTCCTTCAGACACACTATTTCCTTATTTTTTCTTCCTATACGCTAGTTGTTCCACTTTAGCCATCGTACCTACGAGTTGCACCACTATAGCCCGCGTGTGACAAGTAAAATGGTAAAAATCACTCGTAAATGACTTTTTACTCCCTAAAAGTGGTCTTAAGGTGACCTTTGGCCCTCCATTTGCCCTGAAACACCTCGATGTGTTCTTTCACTTACCTTTGGAAGGACTATATATTGAGCACATATGGCATATGGAAGGGAGAGAAAGAGAGAGCAAGAGAACTCTAGTGGATTTTTTCCATATCTTGAGTCTACACTCATTGATCCTTGTTGTTTTGAACCCCTTATGTTCACCTTCCAAACTCCTTTCATAGTTTGAGTTTTCCATTCCATGGAGTAATGAAGTGGTGGAGGCACAAGTGGAGAGACCCAGTTCTTGGTTCAGATTGCTTGCCGACAAGAGGTCATATCACATTGTACTTCTTGTTATTTATTAATAGAAATACTCATATTCTCGTCCATTAATGTTGTGAATGTTGTTTATATTACATTGGGTTGCATTTACTTATGATAGCATGGACCATTGCTATTGATGATCTTAATGTCTTTCATATATTATATGCACTTGTTGTATATTGGCTGTCAAAACTAATTTGCAGGTTCAAGGGCACGAATTGAAAGCTCCAACAAGGATTTACATCAAACGTCTGGATCAAGGTTTGTTATATTCTTCATTATCTTAGCATTGTCATTTATATTGCATAGCATTGAGAATTGAGTTAATTTCTGGTAGTCAGCTGTCTATTGTGGTCTACCCCAAGCCATAGGAAGTTTTCTCCATAACAAACATTTGTGATCATTTACTGGGTGTTATTTATTTGAAGATATTTAAGGAAGATGCAAAAGCTTTCTTGAATGATGACAAGATTTTCATTGCCACAATTGGAGATTGGTATGTAGTGGAATCTTTCTCTTATGTAAGAATATAGGGAAGTAGTGATGTTCACCTACTGCCTAGAATTTTTCCAGATAGGTTGTTAATTGAAGAAGTATGCTATCAAACTGTTATAGAATGGGTTTACCTCAAACTTACAGGTCCCAAGAGGAGAGGATGGCCCAAATTCCCTTTGAACCTTGGACCTTTGGCTATCCCTACTTCCACGTGGGCTCAAGTACTGGGTAACAAGATTGCTTCTTTGAAACTAGGATATGCTCCTCAAAGAAGACATTATCCTAAAAGATTCCTAGATGTCCACTTCAAGCACAATCATATGAAGATGAGCTATGAAAATGGTTGGTCTCTTTTTGATCTAGAGGTTTTCCAATGTAGACCCAGGTACTTTGCGGTGCAAGATACCAACAAAACCCCTATTCACCGGCCCTTTCGAAAACAGGCTGTAAGTAGCCTGAGGTCTCACCCAAGGTGAAGCTGAGGGGGTGGTTGCAGAAGTAGGTTTCCACAACCTTATGATGCAAGTGTTTCAACTGGTTAATGCACAATGCGGTGATAGACTGCGTACTGCGGTTAGTGACTGCGTGAGGTCTTCTATGCTGTGTTGAATGCCACAGCGAGCACATATGCTTGTGCACCCAGCGCATTCATGGACTGTCCAGGGGGATTACTTCCACTCTATGACGATAAGTTATCAACAGCTTATCACACAACACTTCTTATGGATCAACGCGTCAACTAGACTGCGCGGTCATTTATGAGGCCTACTCACTCCTATTCAATCTTATTGGATAATCCTTAATCATTCATCATTACTTAGACTAGTAAACATCATAACTTATACAAATGAGTGAGATGCGTGGTGCTATGTGCTTTGATATCGCGACTCAACCTTAATAATTAACTTTGTGGTTATCTCATAGATCCATTCATTCGAGGACTTATAGGTGCTTGACTATTAACATTCATCCATACATGAACTATTAACATCTTATTTCATCCCTTTCACAGTGGACACAGATAAAAGTAAACATATATCAGATAATAGTACTTTATGCATGCACTATGAGTAATTCAAGTAAAAATAATATCAATCATACACAACAATCTCATAACACAAGGTTTAACATGTTTTACTCCCCCGGATGGGAAGCTACGTCCACAAGAACTATTGTTTATTATCTTAGGAAAGGGTACAACAGTTCTTGACCTACGCACTCAACTGCAGATGTTCTTCTTCCTCCAAATTAGGTCTCTACACACTCAGCTACAAAGCCTTTACAACGCTTCAATCTTACAGATCCAACAATATTTAATAATAATCAACAAAATGAAGAGTTAACCTTTCCCTTACAAAATTGCCTTATTTATAGATCAGGACCTGTAGTTCGTGTCTTTAAATTTATGAACCCATAAACCCTTAGGTTTACAAAACTATCACGGTTTTCCCAAAATTGGACTGTAGGTGTTTGGTAGCAGATCTTGAGTTGTGGCTATCCTTTGTGTAGACACGTTGCTATCTGCCCCCCTATCATGTGCGCCAACATCTTGCTTCTGCCGAGTTGTTCCTTCTTTCACAGCCTTAGAAGACTGGTTCAATTAGTAGTAGTGCTATGGTTGTGTGATCAGTCACCCACCTCTCGATCTGCACCTACCCACTACTTGGTATTTATCGACTATCTTTGCCAAAAATAGGTCTTCTGTGACCTAACTGAACTAACTGTAGTCATCCATCCAACGCTCTGATAGGATGGATCTATATCAACATGGAACATCGTAGCATTGTAATCCTTGCAGCACCATCCTTGCAGTACCTCTGATACTACGCTGCGCACAATGTTGAAGCATACCGAAACTGTGCTGCGCTTAGCTTTGCAGCTCCAAAAAACTATTTTTTTCGCAAAAATTCTTCATCCATGCTGCGCTCAGCTTGATATTTATCAAAACTTAATGAGTTCAAAATTTGACCCCCTTGGGCCAGGCCAAACAGGCCCCTAACACTTACATGTGGCTCTCCCCCAAGCCACCTGCAACTTCGTCATCTTCTAGCTGTTCCTCCTCTGGTGGACCGGTTCATACAGCGAAGTCATTGTATTTGACAATCAACTTTTGGACTTCGTCCTTCGTATCCTTTTTCACTTGTCTTACTGTGTCGAGCATCTCAGGTGTTATCTCTTGTCCTTCTTGCTATTCCACCTACTGACCGTCTCGCAACTCTTACAGTTTGTCCTTGATCTTCTGTGAGATGAGGCTGGATTTCTCCAGGAAGGGCTGTGTTTTATCCCCCATTGCAACCTCTTTTTCTCTTAAGTTATGCACTTCTTTCTTCGGCACGTTGACCTCCTTGTATCTATGGAGTCGCTCTCATGCTGGTAAAGCTTTAACTTCCCCGTCCAACTTTTCGAATTCTACGTGCTTAGCTTTGAGAGCATTCTTTGCTTCCAGCCACTCTGGGTCTTCCTAAAGGGTAGTGAATGCCTTAGAAGCCACCTCTAATAAAATTTCGCATTTAGATACATCCCTGGCTATGCTTTCTGCCGCGGCTTTTACCTCTTTTGCCCTTATTTTTTCCTTGGTAGGTAGTATCTTTTGCGCAAGTTGACCCTTTAATGCAGAAATATTAGCTTCATGGTTGATCTCCATGTCGTCTATGTCTTCTTTAAGTTTGTTCACCATCTAACCCATCTTGATAATAGTTTCCGTGGGCTCCGTTTGTACTTCAAATTCTGGTATCTCATCCGCCACCGCAGTGATCGTGGATTCTAGCCTTTTCCGATGATCATGTTCATCCTAAAGCTCCATAGCTCTCTGCGAGCTAGTTTCCTCCAACTCTTTGTAGCTTGTCTGTAGTTCTACTTGCCCCTTCATTGCATCAGTTCTTCTATCATGCATCTCTTCAAAAACTTGCAACTGCAAGTAATGTAGGCCTAGCAATGTGATCTTCACAAGATCGAGTTCCACGCACTCTACGTCCTTTGTATCCAACATTAGGTAGCGGAAACCTTACTTCTAATGGTTGTAAATGGACAATGTGGGACCTCATTGGTTCCACCAGAGTCAACTGCGGTGTTTGTTTCTGTGGAGTGCCTCCCGAATTCACCTCGAACTCTGAGTCTTTCTGCCCTGGCAATCTCTGCTGTACCTATTCAAATTTCTCCGTAATCACCTCCAACTTATTAATGTTCTCCTTCAAGGTTTCGTGAAGCACCTTTTCCTTCTTCTTCTTCTCGATAATCATGTCTTCCATCTTTTCATTGACGACCTGAGCGATTATTTCATAATCGTCCTCTTTAAGTACTGTATCAATCTTTTCCTTACTTGCTTTGGACTTTTTCCATGGTCCCTTCGGGTGTAGTGGACTGTCAGGTTCCTTCTTCTTTGGTGGTTCTTTAGTAATGGGGCATGGGATTGGATTATCCTCCCCATCATCGTTTAGGACATCAAATATCTCGACCCTATATTGCACAGGCCATTCTTTCATGAGAAGATCAATATCTTCCTCTGTCTTGTGATAGTTTCCCACAAACAATTCTATGTTCTTCTTTTGCGCCTTTGCTGATATTTCAATGCACCGCATGTTAGCATAAAAATTGACAGTTTGTATGTATTTACCTGTTATCTCTTTTGATATGCACGGCGTGACGGTGATGACATCGTGTAGTTGATGATAGTAGGTGTGGAACACCTCATTCGTTGCATGTTGCTTCTCTGGATCTAGGTTTGCCCATAGGTTTTGATAGCGTGGTCCTCTGCAGTCATCTTTATCAATGATCATGTTGACGTAATCCTTTGGTTATTTCCAACCAATGAACACGATTAGGACTATCAACCATGTGAAGTGGAAATAAGTTCCACTTACCTGTACTTCAAGCAACTTATCAATGAATTCATTCAGTAGATACTGACACCAGTTATACTTCTCTCCCTCTACGGCACTTGCACCTAGCAATACAATGCCGGCAGTTACTTCTAGCAGTCTACATTTCCTTAGAATTTTACCAGCTAATAGTTGTGTGACAAACTTTGTTGCGTTGTCCTTTATATCCTCAGACTGAAAACCTCTCTTTCCCTTCGCGGTAGGTGTAGTCTATTTCATTAGAGTGGCTACTTCTTTATCCTTACTTTTTCCTTGAAAGAATTTCTTTGGGTCTGTGCCTCTCTTGCTCAAACCTGTTATCCAATGGATCAAATCAATATTGAGGTCGACGTTACGGTTGAGCCACAGATATCCTTGGTGCATGCGCACCATTAAGGTTCGCACCACCGCATTAAATTCTGGCGACCTGTCAAAATGTGGGAGTCGTAATAGATTTAACAGTTGCGACTCCGCAACTCCAGATAAACAGCTTTGTGCCACTAAGTTTTGGTTTCCTTTTACATCTTTCTTCCAGCACATATACATGTCTGGCTCGAATTATTGAAAACTTGATTCATTGTTTTCCTTCTGTATTTATAGTAGGTCATAGTCTTCGCATTTGCATTCTTGTATTTTGCAGAGGATATTTTTAGCCAATTTCACATGCTTTGAAATCGGTGACAGTGGAATATCGTATTTTGTATTCTTTGGTAGCTTCAGTGTTGGCGCACCCTGTTCCCTTGGCGAGATACAGTCGAGCGTGAACCTGACCAGAATTTCTTTAGTAGTCTATCGACCCTTTGGAAATACCGAGCTTATCTTTGGTAACTTCACCTTCTACGATGGTTCTTTTCCTCTGGGTTCCATGGATACAACGTGCCTTGGTGATCTTTGAGATGCTTCTAGCTTATCTTTGACAATATTCTTTATGGGGGTTCATATTAACCCTTCAATACCTTCGTATTGAAATATTTTCACAGCCTCCGGGAGCGTGATTTCTTGCTCTACCGAATACCTTTCAGACATTCACTTGGGGCTTTCTCAACAAGGTACTTTCTAGCTTGCAGACTTACTCAGAAAATAATGTCCGCTAGGAATTCAAAGTGTTTGGTAACACCCGCGGGAGAGAATACAACAATGTTTATAGGCGCAGCTAGCCTTTCTTCTCTCCTCTTAACGGTTAGATAAGCCTTAAATGCTGTAATTGTTAAGCAAATCTATCAAAGATATCGGTCCTTTCCATCATTGACATGTTTAGAACAGTTATTTTGCTTTAAATGCCCAAGCGGTCGATAGGAAAGTACTGTATAATGGTTATATTTTTTACTAACACTGTAATGGCTATTTTTCTGGAGCATTACGTTAAACTGCGCAGTAGTTGAACATAGATCCTGAGCTGTTACTTCGCAATATTTTATTTCTTTTCTCTACGCAGTTGGCTTTTTAGAGTCGCAACAGCACGATTCTTGTGTTGTTGTTGTTGTCGTTTTTTTTTTTTTTTTTTTTTTTTTTTTTTTTGGCGCAGCTTCAGCATTGCTGTGCGGTATAGAGACCTTTCTTAATATATTACATGTACAGACTCTTAGTAATTTCTAGTGTCTAATTTAAACTGTTGCTGACACTTAGAATTTTTCCCTTCTTTTTTATCATACAAGATCCTACGATACAGGACTATCGCGGTAAGGCTTTAGTCTGCTTCCATTTATCATATTGGGTAATGTATCACCAGCTAAGGTAGCTAACTGGACTGCACCTCCATTAGTTACATGTATAACTGTATGTGGTCCAAGCCAATGCATTTTAAATTTTCCAGGCAACTTCATGAATTTACTATCATACAGGAGGACTAGATCACCTACCTGAAAAGACTTATTCTTGATGTGGCGATCATGCCATGCTTTTTCTCATTCCTTCTGTACTTGCTGGTGGAATCCCATGATGAAGCGATCTTCTTCCAACCCAACTAAGTGTAACAGCTGTTCTTCTAGTGCTGCGTGATCTTCCATCCCTGTAAATGAAACTATTCTCAAGCTGGGAATAATATATTCCATTGGAATTATTGCTTCCTACCCATAAGCCAATCTGAAAGTTGTATGTCCAGTTAATTTCTTGCATGTCGTTCTGTATGCCCATAATATAGATGGAATGCGCAGGTCCTAGTCATCGCGGTTTACGTTGCATATCTTGGTTAGCGCATTCTCAAGTACTTTATTGAATGCTTCAACAGTTCCATTCGCTTGTGGGTGATAAGGCGTACTGTGCTAATGATGGATGTAGAACTCTTCAGTCAAAGCTACAATGGTTCTGTTCAGAAAATGGGTGCCTTGATCACTCATCAAAATTTTTGGGCGTCCAAATCGTGTAAGGATGTTCTCAAAAATAAACTGTGCGGCTGTGGATGTGCTACAGTCTTTTACTGGTTTTTCTTCTACCCATCTAGTGAGGTAGTCAATTGCAGTACTAATGTACCTCGCACCAGTTCTTTTTCCCGGTGGATTAATAGGTCCCAAGAAATCGATTGCCCATTTGTCGAATGCCTACAAGGTCAGCTCAGGGTTCAACGGTATTTCATCTCTTCTTGACGGTTTCCCTGTCCTCTAATAGACATCGCAGTTCTGGCAATGTTCTTTGGAGTCCTTATGAATCGTAGGCCACCATAGCCCTGCACACAATATCTATTGCACAATAGCCCTTCCTGCATAATGACCTCCTGCGACTCCTGAATGCACATCAGCTAATATAAATGGCTTCTAATGTTCTAATATACATCTTCATAGCACTTCATTAGTTCCTAACTTGTAGAGTTGTCTTGCGACAATGGTGAAGTCTGTGGCTCGCACTACCATCTGCTTCTTCTGCTGCGTAGTGAATTCAGTAGATGTGAACCCGGTAGTTAGAAAGTCAATGATGTCCTGATAATAATCATCGACAACCTGTATAGCAAACAATTGCGCATCAGGAAGATTTTCTTCCATATTTTTTGATTCCTCTCCTGACTCGATCCTTGATAGATGATCAGGGCCTAAATTTAATCTGCGTGGCTTAACTACTATTTCAAAATCATATTCTTGGAAGAGTAAGAGCCATCTGCATATTTACCCCCCTAACACTAGCTTATTGACTAGGTATTTTAATGGAGAATGGTTAGTAAACATTGAGAAGTGCGCACCAAGCAAATAGTGTTTGAACTTCTGTAATGCATATACCATTGCAAGTGCTTCCCTTTCAATAGTGGTATAGTTCTTCTCAGCAGATGACAGCTTTCTGCTCGAAAATGCAATGGGATGATCAATGCTTCCTACTCTTGGATGCGCAAGAACAATACCCAATGCTATACATGAAGCATCAACATGTACATGAAATGGATTTTCCCAGTCTAGAAAAACTAGGATCGGCGCAGTGACCATTTTCTCTTTCAATGTGTCAAATCCTTTCTCACAGTCATAATTCCAAATGAATGGTGCATCCTTTTTTAAAATCTTCTCCATTGCTGTGGTTATCTATGCATACCCTTTTATGAATTTCCTATAGTATCCGGTATGCCCTAGTGTAGTGTGCAATTGTTTAACTGAAGTTGGTGTAGGCAAGTTTACAATAACTGCGATCTTCGCAAGATCAAGCATCAATCCCTGCTTACACACAATGTGTGCCAGCAGAATCCCCTAAGGAACACAGGAAATACACTTCTTCAAATTTAATGAAATCTGATGCTGTCTGCATTTTTCCAGCATCATTCTGAGGTTCGTAGCATGGTTCTTAAGTAGCCCAAAAATGTTCCAATCATCAAAGTAAACCTCTAAAAACTTGTGGATGAACTCTTAAATGCTGCGATCACCACTCTAGAAAATATGGTTGGTGTGTTCTTCAAACCAAAAGGCATCACTGTATACTGGAACGGCCCCCATTCTGTTGCAAAAGTGGTCTTGTGCCTGTCGGTTGGATCAATTCTTATCTTATGGTATCCAGAAAATCCATCAATAAAAGAGTATGCCTCCTTCCCTCCAACATTATCAAGTACTTCATCGGTAAAAGGCGTAGGAAATGGGTCATGCATCAAAGCATCATTCAATTTTATGAGATCAACAGAGATCCTAATTTCACCCTTTGTTTTCTTGTCTTGGATGCCATTGGGCTTATCCATTCAGATTCTTCAATCGGCTCAATGATTCCTACATCGAGCATCTTGTCAAGTTCTGCTTTAACTCGTTCTTTGTAGCATGGATTCAGTCTATATGGCCTTTGTTTAATAGGTTTCGCTCCAGGCTTAGGAGGAATTCTCATCACTCCTAAGTCTCCTAGGATTCCTTTCATCTCTATGAACTTCGTCGGGAATACTTCCTGATATTCTTGTAATATAGTTGCAATCTCTGCAACTGTATCATCATCCCATTAGTCTCCTATTGCTACGAACTTTGGCTCTTCACTAGTACCAATGTTCACTTTCTTTGTTTGGACCAGTCCACTCATATTTGGAATCTCTAGTGGAGGTCCTTCCACTTCATGCATTCCTTCTGATTTAGGGATCTTTATATTTTGCGGGTCCTCCCCATCGCTGTCTTCTTTATCTTCATCTTTTTCAGCTAAGTTATAATAGTCCAAGATTTGTTCTACTTGTTTTGCCCAATCTGGTTGTAGACTTGCAAGTACGTTGTTTGCTTCAAAAAACTCTTATGATGTTATGTTCTCCTCCATGGAATGTAGTGTAAATATATTTTCCTTGATAAGATGTAGCATGTCATGGATAGTTGGATGGTCATATTCAAAGCTAAAGTCCTTCTGGAAGCTCGTAGTAAGGACAGACCAATCTGCGGTTCCTCTGTGCAGTTCCTCTTCTAGGTACCATTTCTTTGGAAGAGGCTCCTCCAGTGTATGCACAAAAAGATGTACCCATTCTGTCTGTGGTATTTCTTCCCAATATTTTTCACAGGCAGAAATATGATCCTTTGTATCCATCTGGACATTATATTTCTCAAATGGTAGTGTAACCTTATCAGTGAATCTGATCTGTAGTTTGATTTTGCACTGGTCCCAAGTTGTCAATGTCTTTTTATGCGTAGCCCACCATCTAGCAGGTGTCTCGTGGAGTGCCATGTCTAATGCTGAGACACAATGTTCATATGCAACTGCTGCAGTGTATTCTTTGATAAATGAATAGATGTTAGCTATACCATCATAAGTGGGGATTAGAATTACTTGCTTTCCAATCCAGTGGAGTGACTTTGTAATTTTCAAAGGGAATTGGAGACCTGTGTGTAAATTTAATAAAATTCATAAAGTAGTAAAAACTGATGAAGTATGAAGTTTTTAAAAACTAATGTAAAAGTTTGAAGTTTTGAAGGTAAAAAATTAAAATTATTTGTTAATTTAAATTAAAACAATTAGAATTATTATTTGTAAAAATTAAGATCTTAACATTTATATACTAAAAAATTTTACTTTAACATGCTGAAGAATAATCTAGAAACATAATATGTTTAATTTAATAAGAAATATTTTTATAAGATTAATTTGTTAATATTAAATTTAAATAAACAAAAATAAAAATAAAATTTTAGATTGGATTATAATAAAATAACATTAATTATTATTAATTTTATAGTAATTAGGTCGGCTCTTTTTAAATAAAATTGAGAAACAAACTAACATTATTAAATTGTAGATTCGTGGTGGTTGTTCTTTTGAGATGCATTTTCTCCTGAAGATGGACTCAACTATAGAGTCCGAAACGCGTCGAGAGCAAAATCTACACACAGGTCTCCAATTCCCTTTGAAAATATCTGCAACCTGTGAAAGCTTAAACGAAGACTTTGTAATTGTCGCGCATCTCTTGGCAGATACTTCATGCATTCTATGTTGCCAGTTTTCTAATCCTGCCTCAAAGTCTGAGATGCAAGAAATATCGCAGCGCCAGCTGAGCATTCCATTCGCAGTAGGATGAGTATAATCTGCAGCATTTGTTGTCATATTATAGATACGGTCAAGGTCTTGAGCTCTATATTCTTCTTGAATTGGTTCAACATATTGCTCCCCCTGAGAAGGATCCAATGGTGCGACGACCCTTATGTCATTGCCTTCAAATATCATTTTCATTATCTTTAGATTTATAATAGTGGAGTTCGTCATTTCCCAATCGATGCCCAACAGTGCTGGATAAGGACTGCTATCATCCACAATTTCAATTACTTCAAAATCTGCATAACTTTGCACTCCGTCAATGTCGACAATGGTATTGGTTAACCTTCCCAACGGTATAACTATGCCTTGATTAGCCATTCTTAACTGTATAGGTGACCACTGTAACTTTGTTTTTCCCATTGCCTGCCATGTCTTCTTGGTCAAGACATTTACTTCAGATCCAAGATCAAGAATGATCTCGTCCATCTCGTAGTCTCCTATCTGTGCAGTGAACCGCATTTCCCTACTCGTTCTTTTGGGACTCCTAATGTTATGTACTGTGCAATGTGCTATTCCTTTCTTACTGCATGATTCATACTGATTTATCAGTTTTTCAAAATCCATAAGAGTGTCTTTGTTTTTTAATAACTTGATGCAGCTCTGTAGAAACTGCGCAATAAAAATAGATGTATCTGGTGCAGCGCGCATCTGATCATATGCCAGTGGCATATCTTCTATTTGCGGTTCTTGACTGTGCAATGGGATCCTTGGTGAAGTAGGTGGTGGTTGTTTAAACATGTCCTGCACTTCTTTGAATATTTCTTTATTTTTCTGTAAGTTCAATGGAGGTACTTTCCCAGGAGCTTTTCTAATCCCTACTGTTTCTCCAGGATTCTTTTTAGGATCAGGTGTTCCAGAAGTCGAGGATTTTGCACTTTTGTCCTTTCCTGTATCAGTGCCACTTCGCATTACTGCATTAAAACTATGACCTGTAGGTCTGCTCTCTGATGCGATCAACTGGATGTTAGGGTTCGGTGTTTCTGTTCTTCTTCGCTTCTGCATTTCTACCTCAAGCACGGGGCAATCTTCAATCACATGATCAAACAATTGACAGTAATTGCATGTGGTGCATGGATTAGTACATTCTCTTGATACATGACCTGGCTGGCCACAATTATAGCATATTACCTATCCTTGTCATCTTCCTTGAGCTTGGCCAGCATTTCTTCCTCTCCCGCGGTATCCACCACTGCGGCCTCTATATCCTCCCTGATCATAGTGGGTATTCTCTTGCTTTGGCTAATTTTCCTCTTGGATGTGGTACATTCCAGCACCTCGCATTGCTTCCATATCTCGCTTTCTTTCATTCATCAACTCATAAGCGCGACAGTTGGACTCATCATGTCCAACTGATTTACATAAATTATAGTATAAATTTTTAGACGTTTTGACATATTTCTATATGAGGTAACAATCCTCAGGGCGGTGTCCTCTGGTTCTACAAATTTCACACCATGGCGCCTGGTTCTAATTCATATTTATTGGGTTTGGTGCACCACTGTTATGATAATCTTGAAATAAGGGGTAATGTTCTCTAGTGTGGCCCTCCCCTTTACATCCCATGCACCAAACTTCATGTCTTTGTTCATGTCTCTGTTCTTCTCCATTTTTCATACCTTGTAATTCTAATGTCAGGGTAGCCAACTGGTTCTGGATCTGTATCATCCTAGAACTACTTTCTCCAATTAGTGAGGCTTCCAACTTCATTGTGATATCCAAGGCCTCATTTTGAGGTACAACCTTTTGTTTCATCAGTGGTTGTTTGATATGGGGCAACAATGCAACAATGAACCATTCTTGATGCTGTTGCAGAGCTATAACAAAGCTCACTTGGTCCAACAATGTTTTAAATTTTTGGTCGAATTCCCATACCGATTCAGTAGGTTTCTACTTGATTTCTTTCAACTTTGCTATGCACTGTGATTTTGATTTGGGCTTCTTAAACTCTATTGCAATCGCGGTCTTGATGTCTTCTAAGGTTCTTGGCTGTGCTTGAGAATACTTCATAAACCAATGCAGTTCTCTATCTCTAAAAGTAGTGATGAGTTGTGCTCTTTTTATAGCATCATCTGTAACTTGCTTGATACTCCACATGGCTTCGCATAGAAACCAGTGTTGATCAGGGTCTTCCTGATCCGTTCCTTTGAATATCGACAGTTTTATATCGTTATTTGTCATTCTCCTTACGGATTGTGTACTGTTTTGGGACTGATTCCCTGTGACAAAAGTAGACACAGATTGTTGGATTGTGTTAGGGATAGTATTATGTGGAATGGTCTGAGTCATAGTTCTATGAGCACTCGCTCCTGCGATGTTACTAGTATTGCTAATCTGTGGGATGGGTTGCGCGATGCTCGTGGTGGGTAGTTTCTGGACTGATGGATTCTGAGGTGTAATACGTTGGATTGTGGCTGATAACTGAGTGTTATTATTGTTGAGGTCACATGGGATTTCGGTATCTATACAGTTTCTAGCTTGTCTAGGATTATTTTCGTTAGTAAGCTTATATCTCTTCCCACTTCTCAAAGTATGGTTTTCTTCGTCATAATCAATATGTGTATTCTCTACCATGACCGATTTAGAATTATTGCTGCATTCTTAAAACACCTTTCTCAGCTAAAAACATTTTAATGTATAGATTGAGGTTTTTCAGGAACTTACCTCTAAATCCTTTCAAAAAGTATGCTTCAGCCTAGCTGTAGGATTTCAGCATATCTACAACAAACTCCGTCACAAATCCCTTAGGTATTCTATCGACCTAGAAATCGACTGCTCGCGACAGTGGGCTGTCTTTTGCTTTGAGCTATGCAGTAAGCTCTAGAGTCCACTGCGTAGGTACTCTGCCTTGGGAACAATTCTTTCTTTCTACTAGGCCCGATATTCACTCGTGTAGATCGTTTGGAAACGAAGCCCAAAAAATTTCATGGATGCCCCTCCACAAGTATCTGTTCAACCACTCTACGTCAGATTGATGCGGATGTCTATTTTCTTTCTTTGCGAAATCTCTTTCGATCTTATCGCACCAAGCCCAGATCTCTTTCTTTTTTGGATGCCAGTGGTCTGACCCTAATGAGAACTCGTATTCTTCTTTGCACATTACTTTTTGAAACATGCTATCGCATCACTGAGTCTTAGCACAGAAACATAACCATTTGTTGGTCTCTTTCTGATCTAGAGGTTTTCCAATGTAGACCCAGGTACTTCCCGATGCAAGATACCAACAAAACCCCTATTCACCGGCCCTTTCAGAAACAGGCTGTAAGAAGCCTGAGGTCTCACCCGAGGTGAAGCTGGGTGGGTGGTTATAGAAGCAGGTTTCCACAACCTTGTGATGCGAGCATGTCAACTGGTTAATGCGCAGCACGGTGATAGACTGCATGCTGCGGTTAGTGACTGCGTGAGGCCTTCTACTCTGCGTTGAATGCCACAGCGAGCATGGATGCTTGTGCACCCAGCGCATTCACTGACTATCCAAGGGGATTACTTCCACTCTATGACAATAAGTTATCAATAACTTATCGCGCAACACTTCTTATGGATCGACACGTCAACTAGATCGCACAGTCGTTTATGAGGCCTAATCACTTCTATTCAATCTTATGGGATAATCCTTAATCATTCATCATTACTCAGACTGGTAAACATCATAACTTATACAAATCAGTGAGATGCGCGGTGCTGTGTGCTTTGATATCGTGACTCAACCTTAACAATTAACTATGTGGTTATCTCATAGATCCATTCATTCGAGGACTTATAGGTGCTTGAATGTTAACATTCATCCATACATGAACTACTAACATCTTATTTCATCCCTTTCATAGTGAACACAGATAAAAGTAAACATATATTAGATAAAAGTATTTTATGCATGCACTGTGAGTAATTCAAGTAAAAATAATAGAAATCACACACAAAAATCTCATAACACAATGTTTAACGTGGTTCACTCCTCCGGATGGGAAGCTACATCGACCAGAACTGTTGTTTATTATCTTAGGAAAGGGTACAACAGTTCTTCGCCTACGCACTCAGCTGGAGACGTTCTTCTTCCTCCAAATTAGGTCTTTGCGCACTCAGCTGCAGAGCCTTTACAATGCTTCAATCTTACAGATCCAACAATATTTAATAATAATCAACAAAATGAAGAGTTATGCTTTCCCTTACAAAATTTCCTTATTTATAGATCAAGACCCGTAGGTCGTGTCTTTACATTTATGAAGGAAGAAACCCTTAGGTTTACAAAACTATCACGGTTTTCCCAAAACTAGACTGCATGTGTCTAGTAGCGGATCTTCAGTTGTGGCTATCCTCTGCGTAGACACGTTGCTATCCACACCCCTGTCATGCGCGCCAACAACTTGCTTCTGTCGAGCTGTTCCTTCTTTCATGACCTTAGATGACTGGTTTAATTAGTAGTAGTGCTCTGTTTGTGTGATCAGTCACCTACCTCCCGATCTACACCTACCCACTGCTTGGCAGTTATCCACGATCTTTTCCAAAAATAGGTCTCATGTGACCTAACCGAACTAATTGTCGTCATCCATCCAACGCTCTACTAGGATGGATCTATATCGACATGGCACATCATGGTGCTGTAATCCTCGCAGTACCATCCTTGCAGTACCTCTGATACTGTGCTCCGCGCAATGTCGTAGCATACCGAAACTATGCTGCGCTTAGCTTTGCAGCTCCCAAAAACTATTTTTTTCACAAAAAGTCTTCATCCATGTTGCGCTCAGCTTCATAGTTCTAAAAAATTAATGAGTTCAAAATTTGACCCCTTGGGATAGGCCCAACAAACATGAAGATCTCCCAAATGACTCCGTCTACCTGGGAGTTAACTCTTTTCCTAAAGTCTTGGAAAAGGCTAAAAGCAGGGATGAACAGAACCAGATTTTGCTATATCAGAAAGAGCTCATAAACAAGGTTTTCAGCTACAGGAAAATGGAATTCGATTTGATTGAGCAGGTAAGAAGGAAAAAGAGGAGAAGGAGGCTTAGCAAGCTAAAACCCCTCTCATGCTAACTTATCCTGATGGTGATAAAGGAAAAGGACTTATGGAGGAATCTCCAAAGTTGAAGATTTATGAACAATATAAAGAATTAATGCAAACTGCCCAGCAAGGCAAGAAAGAACTAGTACAAATGACCTCAGTGCTACACACCAAAGAGGTCAATCCATCCAGCTCAGTAAGTGATGTACAAGTGATTGTGGTTAGTAATCTAGAAAAGAGACATAAGTTCATAACTACTCCCTCTCAAATTCCAACTTTCGATATTTATAGTGATAGGGAAGATGAAGTAATTTCTCTTGTACCTGTATTGGAAGAAATCACTGAAAGTTCACAGGCAGTATCTGATCTGCTCGACACCATAGCTCTGGATGAACCTGCCTCAGGTGAAAGTATGTCTCAAGTTTCTGCTGTTCTTTATGCAATAACTGCTACCACATGAGTTCCCTCAACATAAGTTTCTCTTGTTACAACTTCTGAGGTGACACCTCCAACAACCTTGTCTTAGTTGTTTGATGCATTTTTCACTCCTACACCTCCAGCTTCGACAATTCCATTCCCTATTTCCCCATCAACCATTGCAGAGGTCTAGTCTTCAAATGTCCCCTACAATCACCTCCATCTCCTTCATTACCCTTAGTTACTAATGTCCCAAATCCCTTTTCACCTTCCTCACCTTTAGTTGTTGACACCCAAGATCCACCACATGAATTTCTTACTTCCATTCCTTCACCAACTATTGTACCATCAACTAGTAAGCTTTCCCTTCTTCCCAAGTCTCATCTCAGGTTTCTATGTCTATCCCTACTCCTACTGTCACCCAGACACCCCTTTTGGTTACAACAATAGATATGACCACATCATCCACGGATATGGTGACTACTTTTGAAGATGATGTAATTGTTCCCCTGGGGGACTATTTTTACAGTAAGGAAACCAAGGCATTCATTAAGAAAGGAAAAAGGAGAAGCAGAGATCAAGGAGAATTGGAAGCACCTGTTCTTGATCAAATAATCTGGACAAGGCAGTCTGATGATATCCGGGTAGAATTAGTGGACACAGCTGCATTTGTGGGTGCATTTGCAAGAGCAAATTTTGATTCAGTCAAGACCTTGAACATGGAGATTGAATTGAAAAAAGAAGAACTGAAAAAGCTTTAAGAGCAATTGAAAACAACCAAAGAAGAGCATGAGGTTTATGTTCAATATTTAAGGAAGATATTTGAAGATAAGTTAGAAGATATGCAATTACAGAATACTTCTCTCTAGGTTAAGCTACGTGATGCAGAAGTAGAGAACAATGTCAAAGAGGAAAGAATGGTTGTACTAAAGAAACAACTTGAGGATGCAACTGCAAGTGCAACCTCCTTTTCTTTTTCTAGGTTTTCACAGCAACAATTCAAGGACCTAGCTAATCATGTTAACAAGGAGCATCATAAACTTCTAGTTGATCTATTTACCACTTTGGGTGAAATTCATGAGACCTAGATCTCCTTTGACAAGATGTATAGTACCTTGAGCAAGCAAGTAGAGAAAACAAAACAGGCTTCTAAAGTTGTTGAAGACATCATGGATTGGCAGAATTATATTGAAGATAAGACAGTTGATATCCCTAAATTGGACAGTCTCAAATTCAGAAGGATCAGGACTGCTGTGCGGGTTTGGGAGAATGTCATTGAGATGGTGGAGGATACCATAAATCAGGCTCAAGCAAATTGCAGGAGAAGATCGTATGCATTAGATAATCTCATGGAGATGTTGGCTTCCCTACAATGGGGCTTATCGAGAAGGAAGATCCACCAAAATTGATGATAGAGCAGGTCAAAGCCCGTCGTGATGAAGTCAGAGATAAGATTATGCAGATTGAGCACATCCAAATTGAAGACGTGGATTGGTTGATCAGGCAACCTATTCCCATTGAGGGAAAGATCTATGTTTTTATCCAAATGTGGCACAAATTGGCCAAAAATTAGAATGGAGGACCCACACGTGATGCCTAGTTGGGGCTTGAATCTCCTAATTATCCAGGTACAGATGAACTGAAGGAAATTTGGGCCAAGTGGCAAGATTTCCTCACTTAGTTGAATAATCCCATTTTGTAATCCTTGTTTTAGGGGAGTTTTATCCTTTGTATTATTTTGTAAATTAGTATTTAAGGGGTAGATCTCTCTTAGGTAGGGGATGATCATTTTGGGATAAAAATCGATAGAAGAAGACTGGAGATACTTTGTTTTATGCTAAGCTTGTAATTTCTTACAGACTTTCATTAATACAATAATGTTATTCTCTTGCATCATCTTTTGTTCATTGATCAAGTTTATTTGATGAATATTGATTTCTACTTCAGACAGTTATCTATGTTGTTTAATCCATTTGCAATTATTATTTCATGCGGAGATCTATGATCTGGATTTCTCCTTACGTTTGATCTGTGTATGCATCATATTTTAATTAAATTTCTTCAACTAAAATATTTATCTATTTCTGCAAATGATTCGCAATAAATTATAATCTATGTTAATTTTTCAATTGACATATTGGTTACAGGTTAATTTTGAATGAGCTTAAACACTTAATATTGCACTCAGTTAATTTTAATTGATTGGTTTTAACTTAAGCAAACAAAGAATTTATCTTCTTCACATTTCTGTTAAGTGGATGAACATACTTATTTATGTTCACATCAAGTTAATCTGCATTCAAACAAGACACCTTTCAGAGTAGGTCTAACTTAACTTAGATTTCCCTTTCTAGGTAGATTTGTTTTCAAACTGAACACACTTTGTTTTCCTTCTTTGGAAGACAGATCCTTTCAGGATCAAAACCAAAAGTGCCAGCGGAGGCCTTTGTATCCGTGGGAGATCACTATTCCAAGCAGGTCGAGGATAGGGTAATACTTGTGCAGGATTAGCTAAAGCCTTTGGCTAGGTTTTCTTCCTCTATTGAGAGATTTGGAACCCAATCCAGCACCCTACACACTCGAGGACCCCTTTCACTTGAGAAAATCCTGAAAAGTTCCAATGATAGTGTTGCTAGAATACAACAAAGAATCACTGAACAATGAAATAGAAGAATATTAGCAATTCAACAGCACACCATTTCGCAGACTGATAACCAAGAAGTTCAAAAGACAGGTGACCAAAGCACCGAGAATCAAGATACAATTGATCGTCCAAGATCCCTTGAGTACAAACTTGATTCACTCTTTCAAGGAGTATCACAAGATCAACCTAACATTGCAACTCGTGGACCACCACCCACTCCTCCTTCTTCATCATCCTCTTCCTATGAAAGTCAACATTCCTCTAGCTTTTCATTTGAATAAGAGGAAGAACAACCAATGGATAAGGAAGGATAGAACAGACCTTGTCTTGACCAAGATGTTGTATTTATACTTGGGGATCAACATAGATTTCCTAAGAATCCCGAGAAATGGCTTCCTAAGTTCAATCGAGATAATAAATAATTTGCATTAGATTACATCAAAAAATTTATGTAGCCCATTAGACTTAGGAGTGTTGTCCATGAAGATGCGGTTTGTAGACTATTCCCTTACAAATTTAAAGGAAAGGCATCAAGATGGTACTTTGCCTTAGAGGCCAGATCCATAACTTCTTGGGATGAGTTTGAAAAACTATTTATCTAGGAGTTTGGGGATGATAAAACCCCACAAGATCTAGTCTTAGAATTTTCTTCCATGAAGATGAGAAGTAAAGAGAGGGTCAAAGACTATAATCAAAGATTTTCATATCTGAAAAATAGGATTTATGCCACTCTTCTTCTTGTAGAAGAACTGTTGGTTGCTTATTATGAAAAAGGCATATCTATTTCTATTGCGATGTGGGTTAAAAGAGCACACAAAGACAACTTGTTTGAGGCATTTGCTAAAGCCATTCATGTTGAAAAGGATATGTTCTATCTAAAGGATAGTCCTGATGTTTCAGAAGAGAAACCTTCCACATCTGGAAATAAAACTGATAGTGCTCCCAAACCCACTACTCAAAACAAAGATGCTTTTGAAATGATTGATATCAAGAAGTTTCTCCATAAAATGTCAAATGAGATGGTTGATTTAAAAAAGAATAATAATGAAAATCAAACTAATAACATAGGTTTTGCAAGGCCACCTTTCAGGAGACCTTATCAACCTCCCTAAAATCCACCACTTCCTAATCCTAGTGAAGGACTAACATCTCAAGAAATTTATTCTATCTTCAAAGCTCTAGCCATTGAATCACAAAATGTCCCTGAACTCTCTAGTGATCAAATAAACCAAGATCCAGAATTACTAGAAGAAGGAGATGAAGAAGAGGATCCACAAATTAATACTGTAAGTTATTTTTCTGAACTCCTAATGAATGGCGAAGAAGAAGAACCTAAAATAGTATTCAATTTTCAACACCCTTACAATACTAGATCAAAAGGACAGCCCTCTAACAAACCTTCATCTTCAATAGCAATTCCCAAAAAAAGTAAAACTATTCCTCAAAAGGATACGATCATTCCTGAAATGGAGTACAGTCTCGATGAAGATTTGAAAAGAGTTAAAGAAAATATTTCTTTGTTTGAACTTCTGAAAATACAATCTATGAGGGATTCTATACCTAAAAGCATGATAATCAAACAACCAAGGGAAACACAAAACAATAACTTAGACTCTTTTACCAAACCAAACGATTAGAAGCCTAGAAGCAAGTTGAGGACACCTCCCTTCTTGCTTACCTTTGAAACCTTCAACAAGAATGTACACAACTATATGATAGATTCAGGTGCCTCCTCCAATGTGATGCCTCTGTCTGTCTACAGAAAACTAAATGCAACTTGGGAACCCTATCCTACTTAGATTGTCTAACTTGACAGATCAAAAGTGTGAGTAGTGGGGAGATTAAGAAATGTGTTGTTGACATTATCTGTTGATCCCCAGATCCACCAGACCATACATATCGTTGTAGCTAACATCCTTGAAGCCTATGGAATGTGGCTGAGAAGATATTGGTTAGAGAAGCTCAAGGGCTACTTTTCTACTGATTGGTCTCACCTGTGGCTACCCTATATTGGGAAGCCAAACAAGATTAAGATCAGTAGGGAACCGCTTATGAAGCAAACAGTCACTGACCTTAATGACTCAAGTGAGCCTGCTTGTTATTTCAGTTCACATATTGAGCATTTCACATTTGATACCTTCTTTGGGGATCTTCCAGCTGATTCTTCACTAGATGAGAATGTACAAAATGAATCACATATTACCAATGTTACTTCTTGTTGATGCCTCAAAAATCGTAGCATCAATCAGCAAGGGATTCTCCCCGGTATGCAAGCCCAATTAGATCTCTCACTGTTTGGTGTGGGGAATCCGTCCAGTTAACGGTTCCGGATACCGTAAGAGTTAAAGATTTGTATTCTTTGCACCGGTTGCGGCCTGATCCACCGTTTCTGTATTTTATTTTAAAGATGATATGCAAGTTCTCTAAGATAAATGCAGGTAACTAATCTAAATTAATCTAAAACTGTAAAAGCAAATTTAATTTACCCTTGCAAGGAGAAAACTGTAAAGATGAGTAATAAACCGAAAGAAACATCTAAAGATTAGATAGATAGCTATTTAATCGTAAAGATGCAGTTCCAGTAGAAGATAAAAGATATTAAAGATAACTTTAATTCCATAAAGACATTCCATTACTCATTTGAGATAAATATCTTTGCACATAAAATTATAAGAACATTCATCACATAGAAGCAATTCATAATAGCAAGGAATGATCTCACAGTGATATGTAGATGACATAGGAATAATCCAGTAGACATTTAACACATTCTTCAGGAAAAACGGAGTCTCCTAGGATTTCATTAGGCAAAATCGAATTCCTTACTCATATAGTAAAGTAGTTCACATACAAGACAGAAAATGTCTTTCACCTGCCAAAAGTCCTTTCTCCCTCTTCTATTCATCTATATATATCTTTACAAAATGCTCCTAGAGCTGCCAAGCGTACCCTAATCCTAGGAATCTTTAATTTGTTACTTAATGCCTAATCACTAAATTGGAATGATTCGTGAAATCCTTTTACATAAAAGACAAAAGAAAGGCCAGCTGTCTCTCAATATATTTATACAATAAATCACTTTTTAGGTACTTCTTCCAAAATGTCATAAGAAAAATTACGACCAAGATGGCCCTGTTGTTTCATTGGGTCGTTCCTCCTCTGCTAGTTTGCTCTCTTCAATAGGCTCACTCGCTTCTGTTGATTTGTCCACCTCTTGGATGTAACTTTCCCACTGGCTAATTTCTCTTAGGATGGTTTTCCCTCTTTCCAAGACTGTCACATTCTGCGCTATCTTGTGCTTGCGCAAGTATTATTTGATGCTTTATGCCCCTGCTATAGCCTCTTTTGCAATATATTCCAGGAGGTAAGTATGAACAAAAGTATGTTCAATGAATTGATGGAGATCCTCTGAAGTTATAACCTCTATCTTCTTCAGATAGTCTAACTTTGCGTTCAAATTCCCTGCAATTCTGCCAAGCACTGCTCTCTCTCAGGAAGCTCATAAATAGTCTGAGGTAAAGCTAAATGACTCTTCTCATGGGCTTCCCGATTTTGGAGTAAACAATGTGACACTTCTTAACAGTCTTCCTAATTTCAACACTTAACCTATTACCACAATATCTGCAAAATTCGAGGACTCATGTGTCCATGTCAAATTCCTCAGCTGTTGTGGCATGCAGGTTTGAGGGAAAACCAAATTTTCCTTCTCTCCATTCAAATTGTTGTTTAATTTCTGCCACGTGTTGCGCATACTTGTCCTTTATTTTGAGCGCTTCAACCTCAATGGAGGTCATCTTTGTTATCATTTCTTTTATGCTGTAGACTTGCTCTGTGATCAATACTAGCAATTGATGAGTTCTTTCTTGCACTTCACAGGCTCGCTTGTAAAACATGGCTAGATCTTCTTTCTTTTCTTTTGCTTCTTTGAGTTGCTCTAACAGTCCAACCTTTTCTTGCGTCAATCTTTCGAATTGAGGCTTGAAGAAATTAATTTGCTGAACATTGTTAGCCTCGTGTTCTTCCAACTTTGATATGCGAAATTTCAAGTTCTTTTGCTCATCTTCTGAGATTGCTATATGCATCTCTAGGGTATTCTTTTCATTTTCAAGTTGTAGGATTCTCGAAGTTGTCTCTTCCTTTTCTTCCACAAGATACTTGTACTTCCTTTTTAATTCATTGCTCCCCAACACCTCATTCTTCCTGTTATCTTTTATCTTGAAGCATAGCTCTCTGTATTTCTTCCTATCCTCAATCAGACGATCGACATTGGCTTTACTTGCCTGGGCTGCAGCTACAGAGAATCTTGCCATGAATGCAGGTTCGATGTCAGTCCCTTGGAAAATTGTGGTTTCTGATACTCTGAGTTCATATAGGTCTTCCCCGATTTCCATTTTATTTACTGATCTGCCAACAATAGCCTTCTTCTGCTCATGAAAGTAAACGGAATCCAGCTTATCCACTTGGCACTGCTTACTGGGGTTGTATGGGGTTAGTGCTAACTCTTCTGTAGAGACAACCTCTGCATCAGTGATCCATGGTTGGTTTAACTTTGGTAGATCTAAATCCATGGTTTGCAGGCTGGACGGGCCTTGTTCTGCGGCTTTCTCAACTTCTTCCTTCTTTTTCCTTTCTGCTAGCTATGCTAACTCCGCTTGTAACCTATTTGCTTCCTTCACCAAGATTCTTTCTTCTTCTTCTTGCTGCAATTTAGCAGCTTGTTCTTGTAGTATCCGCTCTTCCTCTTCTTTCAGGGCTTTTTCCTCTTGCTCCCCTTGGACCATGGCAGCTTCCTCATTTTGCTGTTGTTTGATTCTAGCAGCTTCCTCCTCTAGAGATTTTGCCTCTTGCTCTCGTTGGATCCTAGCAGCTTCTACATCTTGTTGTTGCTTGACCTCTTGCTCTTTATTAAGCCTATCTTCTTCCTTTTCCATCCCTTTTGAACCTTCTGATTGAGATGTTGCTGCCTCTTGCTCCTTTTGGATTCGACCGACAGGCTTGAGAGTGGAACCCTTTCCTCCTTTCTTCTTGTAGCGTTTCCCTAATTATGTTAATTTCCTAGCACTGCGAAATAACTCTTCATGTTGGTCCATAAGATAGGTGTACTCAAAGGAAGTTCTGACATCAAGGCAATGTTTAGCAACTCTACCACAAGGGTCATGCCTCCTCAAAATGTTGTGCCGAAATGAAATATTTCCAAACCTTGAGCATAGTTTTCTCCTTCTTTTTCCCTTTGGAGGCTGTATGCGTCGATAGTGAAAGGAATTGGTGGATATATACCTTTCTTCCTTTCAGTGAGGATCTTGCTGATTCCCCCAATGCCGAAGAGTTTCCTTACGGCTTCCTTGTGCACCACAAAATATGTAACATACTGGGGAAGCAAAAAGGGAGCTTGGGATCCTCCACTCATTCGGATATAGGTTCCTTCTAGGGCTTGGTAATAATCTCCAAACACTTCAATGATGGGCATGGCGTTCTCAGACAGGAAATTTGGCTCCTCTACAAAAATAAGCTGATACAGGGGCATGATGAATTTCTCGCAAATTTGCTTGTAGTGGTTTGCATATTTGCTTTCTCATGTAGGTTGGTAAGTCACAAACAGAAGAGTCTCTTTTTTATTCCATACACAACCCAAATCTAGGAAGGTGTGCTTGCTTAACAGGCAATCTATTAAATAAGAAGACATGAAGAAATCTGATTTCTTCTGAGTCAGTCCTCCTTGAGCAACGATTAGCTGCGAGACCAAACTTTCTAAAATTATATCAGCCCAATTGAAAATGGTACTGAACATGGACACATGGACAATTACGGGTACCCTACCAAGCTTGAAAATATTTCCATTTGGCATGCCAAAAACCCGACTCAACATTAAGATAATGAGTCTGTAGGAAGTCTTTAGAATGTTACTTTCATATTCATTGTTGTGTCTTTGTCTGATTTTCCTATCATTTATCATCATTTTCCTAGCAGACTCCAGAGGGTGCATAGTTTGCTCTGCTATCCAATCATTATCTGACCAAGCTCTAGCCTAGGGCAACTTCTAAGTAGTTGTGATATGTTCGGGTGCGAAAGATGCCAGATTCATCCCATTCTTGTCATTAATGAACGTGGTATCAGTCTTGACATGAGGGATTCTCCATCCAATGACCTCGGAGCATGGCAATAACTTAGGACGAGTTGCTGCCTTATGGAGGCAGGACTTCTTGATGTTGGAATATACCATAGTATCTTCTATAGGAGCTTGAGAGTAATCCTGATCCCTGATGAACCTACATAAGTCACCCCACTGAAATTCTGGGGCAGAGCTTCCTGGGGGTAATCCGGTGGTAGCTTGTGTATCGCTGAACATGGTTTCTAGCGAAGTATCTAGCAAGATTTCCACATCTAAATCCAACTCCACCAGTCTATCTTTCTTCCTGGAATATTTTCTATGCATGTCAAACCTACGTTGATGAGGTAGCACAAATGAGGAGTTTGACATATTTATAAGAAATCAACAAAACAGACACCACCCGGAATTCATAGTAATTAATCAATGATTGAGTAACAGAGGGTGATTCTTTCAAAATTTAGACATCCTTTTCAAATGATGGTAGCAACTTTTAAAACAAACAAAAATCAATCATTCATGCAACAATTCCAAAATAAGTGCTTTTTAAAACAAAACTGAAAGTGGTGAATGTCTCATTTGTTAATAACTTGTGATAGCCTAAATTGTTACAAAGGCGCCAATTTGTGATTACGCGGGGAGTTGCTATTGTGGTGTGAGACAAAAAACAATTGCACGTTAATGGTTTCAATGCAGGGGTTATCTTGATAAAGGTTCGACTTAACACCCAACGTATTTGACAAATGCAGCATTGTAGCCATGGGCAGCATTTTCATTGTGTGCTACGAGGTGTTGTTTCTTGTTGGTAATGTGTGATACAGAACCAAGAGGACGTGGTATTGCTAAGTTGGATTTTAAAGACATTCATGATAAGGGTTGCTTGGCTTGTATCACTGTGAAGGATACGACTAGAGGGAGCTTTTCCAATAATAATTGTGAAAACATCGGAGGATGCATGGAATTGTAGGCGCAGAGGAAGGATTTTATGAGTTAACATCAAGATTGGTAGGGTGACTTAGCATTTAAAGGGTTTGTGCAATATGCGGGGAAACTCCTACAGAGCATATGGACAAGGAAAAACTCAAACGCTATCGATGAAGCAATTTTCCCTTTTAAAAATTGCTAAAACGAGCTTCGTACGGAATCATTCTTTGGAACGAGCAAATGGAGGGAGAAGTGCCTACCTGTCACCCAGAGTATGGTTCCCTGTAGTCGATGCATCTACCCAGGCGAATGAGAAACTGAAATCATCCAACGTCCAATACTAGAAAACTTTCTCGGCTTTGGGAATAATGAACGATCAAAAACCTGTTCTGTGCATATATAGCAAGAGAATTAATTCCCCATGGGTGATGTAATGTGCATTTGGTAGGCACGGGGCTTGACGTATTTAAAACCGCACAAGGCGAATTGAATAATTCCACCAACCCAACCTTCCCGTAAACCCAAAAGATTCGGCTGCGCCGCGGCGACAATCCAATTGGTATCTTCTCACATCTGGCGGTGAATTTATGTTTAAAACTTGTGATCGAATATGGTGTAGGGGGTTGCTATAGCGACGCTATTAAGTTTAGAGTGTGCGATGATGGCAGGGAAACTAGTGTCAAGACCTGTGCCCAAACAATGCGATGACGGTAAGGTTAAACGGGCACGAAAACAAGGCGGTGAGTTTAGGTTTAAAGGTCGCAAAATGGCAGGGGTTTTAAGATTAGGAATTGCAATGAGAGGATGCGTTGAGGAGGGGAATTTAGTGATTAAAAAACGCGATGAGATTTGGGAAAGAGGAACATTGTTAGCGGCGATTTTAAGGTTAAAATGCGTGCTATGATCAGCCAAAGTTAGGCTGGAATTTTCGCTAACGTCGCAAACTTTATGGTTAAAAAATGTGCCACAGCGGCAGAAGATATGTTTGAAACTTGCGCCTTTGGTGCAAATTTAAAGGTTAAAACTGCACTTTGTGTTAAAAGATAAAAAAAATTGGAAAAAGTTCAACAATTTTGGAAGAAAAGTGGAAAGGAAAACCAGCTAAGTTTGAACAAAATAAACTTCAAAACAAACTAAAAGGAGGGGCCTCGATATTTACAAAAAATTTGGGGGGGGATGTTGCAGCAACAACACTTATGTACCATTCTCTGGAACTATTGTACATAATGTTTATAATGTTAATACAAATTTTAGGATAGATCCTATTGCATGGACTTTATTCTTTGATGGCTCCAGATCTAAAGATGGAGCTGGTGCAGGTTGTGTCCTTATTGATCCAAAAGGGACTAAGACCATGATTGCTTGCAGACTTGAGTTTGAATGTAGCAATAATGTTGCTGAATATGAGGCCCTGGTTCAGGGATTCAAGAAGGCTATTGACATGGGTGCACAAGTAATAGAATGTTTTGGAGATTTGGAAATCATAGTTAAGCAAGTAAGAAACAAGATACATTGTCTGTCTCCACGTTTAACTAATTATCAGAAAATGGTAAGAGATCTTACTAACTCTTTCTATGCATTCAACATCAAGTCAGTCCCTAGGTCACAGAACTTTCATGCTGACCTCTTGGAAAATACTACATATAGGCTGATTCCACCAGAAGGCTTGTCACCTAAAACGTTTTCAATAGAACTTATGTACATGCCTTCCATCCCTGATAATATAACAAACTAGAAAGTGTTTGACGATGACCAGCAAATACTATATTTTCTTACAGCCCAGGATACCTTTCAAGACATGGCAATAGATGAGGCTGAGCACAAGAAATCTTTGTCTGATCCTTCCAACACTATCCCAAAATCGTAATCAACCTAGAGAAATTTGGTGACTTGCAAAATAACTTTAAACATAAGACCAACTATAATACCCAAAGTTCATCTCTGAATTATGAGCCATTCAACTTGGTACTGAACAGAATCCCCGATTCATCAACCTTGGGGTTGATTGCTCTGTTAAAGAAATAAGATATTTTATTATATTTTGTAAACAGTACAAAGACATTTTTGCATGGACCTACGATGAACTAAATACTTTTGACACTAGCATCATGCATCATAACATACCAATGAAACCAGAAGTGAAACCTTACCAGCAGAAGCTAAGAAAGATGCATCCCAATATGGAACCCTCTGTTAAGAAGGAACTTGAGAAGTTACTGACACCTCGAATCATATTCCCCGTCAAACATACACAATGGATTTCCAACTTGGTGCCTGTTCGGAAGAATAATGGGGAAATCAAAATTTGTGTTGATTTCAGAAATTTGAACAGAGTTTCTGAAAAGGATAACTACCATGTTCCTCCTATGGAGGATATTCTACAAAAGGTAGCAGGGTCTGAGATGTTCTCTCTCTTGGATGTTTTCTCAGGTTACAACCAAGTCATGGTTTCCCCCAATAACCAACTGAAAACAGCTTTCAAAACCCCTTGGGGTACCTTTTCCTACAGGTGAATGCCTTTCGGGTTGATAAATGCAGGAGCCACATTCTAGAGAGCTATGGATATAGCTTTCATAGGTTTGATGCACAATTCTGTCATAGTATACTTAGCTGATATTACTATTTATTCAAAAAAATGACATGAACATTTGTCTGCTTTGAAACAGGTGTTTGAACGCTACAGGAAGTACGAAATTTCGCTGAACCCTAAGAAGTCCATATTTACAGTAACAGAAGGTAAGCTCCTGGGTTTCATTGTTTCTACGGAAGGTATGATTATTGATCCTGAACGCAGTGAAGCTATTTCAAAGATCGGTTTGCCTGGCTCACGCAAATCCATGGAATCATTCCTCGGTAAGATTAATTTTGTATGTAGGTTTGTTCCAAATTTTGCACAAATTGTTAAGCCATTGTAGTAGTTAGTTAAAAAAGATACAGATTTTAGTGGGTCTGAGGAACAAAAAGATGCATTTGTGGAAATATGGAGAGCCATCGTAGAGGCCCCTGCTCTGATGTCTGCAAATTTCGATAGAGATTTTATTCTGTATACCTTTGTTACAGATTTTTCTTATGCAACTGTCTTGACGCAGAAGCATGATAATGATATTGAGATTCCAATTTCATTCATGGGATCAATGTTTAAGGGAGCAGCACTTAACTACTCTCAAATTGACAAGCAGGCTTATGCGGTCTACAAATCTGTAAAACATTACAGACCGTACTTATTGAAATCTCAAACGAAGGTTATCGGGCCTTATACAGCCATCAGAAATGTGCTAGTTCAGAAAGAACTAGGTGAGAAAAGAGCCCATTGGATGACATCTTTATAGGAATATGACCTGGAAATCAGACCAGCGAAGATTTTAAAAGGGCAAGGTTTGTGCCTGCTCACCGCTCAGTCAAATGATCATGTGCAGCAACAAACTGAACGGGAGCAGGAGGAAAATGTTCCTATAGGTTTTGTTAATGCCATAGAAACTCCAACATCTGAATGGTATGATCATATTAAGTTTTTTCTAATCCATGGGTTTTCTCCTGAAACCCTTGACTTCAAAAAATGCATATCTTTAAGATTAAAGGCTGCTCCATATCAATTTATTAATGGAGTTTTGTTTAGGAAAAATTACGATGGAGTTTTCCTTAGATGTTTGGAGAAAAATGACACTGATGAAATTCTTTTACAATTTCATGAAGGACCTGCTGGAGGGCATTTTTCAGGTGAAACCACAGCCCACGAGATTCTCAGAGCAGGATATTACTGGCCTAATCTATTTAAGGATGCCTTGTTGGGCCCTGAAAATATCCCTTTTTGACCATACCTATTTCATCATTTTGCCCATTTACACCCTAATTTCATAAACCATATACATGTCTTTTTCCAGATTAATCAGCAGTCCTAACAAGGTATACACCATTATTGTTTCATTTAATTAAATTCCTAAGATTGTTATGGTTATGAATTCTAGCCTTTGATTGATGCTAACTTGTGTTGATTTCATTAAGTTAAGATAAAAGCACAGGTGTATCAATCGCAATGCCTTGGGAAAGAACCATATGTGGTTCCCATTGTTACTCTTCTGATTTGATTCCTCAAATTTCAAGGGAAAAAGCATCTCTCCACGTGAATATGTAACAGGTTGTTGGAATAGAGCATAGCTGCAATAGATAGGACGCCTCCCAATTTGTTGAACCATTGATCCATTGACTTCCAGTGTAACCGCATCCTTCATGATTAACGGCGTCATTCATTATGGCTGTAAATATTTAGCTGTAACTCTGCAGCACGAAGATCAGAGATCTTCATTGCTGCACAAAATTAGTGGATCACAAACTGTATTTTGCATGTATAAATATGGGAAGGATTTGAAATTTTGGGGTTGGATAATTATCATTTTGTACGGGCTGTAACAGAGAACTAAGACTGTGAATTACCATCTTTAATGAAGAGCAGATTTACTTCCATTTTTGTGTCTTAATTCATGGTACTTCACAGCATCTCTGTTAGAAGGCCAAGGCCTGCCTTCTCACAGAGATTGCTAAGTTAAGTACGTAGTTGGATTAAATCATTTCCTGTTGTGTGTTGTGGAATTGCATTAGGTGTATTTCTGATAGCTGCAACAGAAATTTATGATTGCATTCTTTATTGGTAGTTTATTCTTTGCATTACGAATAGCTGCAACTATGTGGTGGTACAGTTGATTTTGTAGCTTATTTTTATTAATTCATGTGTGTTCAATAACTATTACAACCAAGCTCATCTTCCATTTCTTTCAGTTATTTATGCTTCCTAGGATTTCCAATGATTATCAATTTAGAGTTCAAGTTTATTTTCTAATTCTGGTTGTTGTTGTATCTTTAATTGAATTCATAGATTACGCAGATTATAGTTGAGTTACAGTAGCTGCTGGATGAATAATTTTGGTAAAGATTGAATACTGTAGTTTGATAATTATAGGATTTAACTTCTTGCAAAAGTAATCTAGTTCATTTCTATTCTTAATTCAGTAACTGCTAGGTTGATTTATGTAGGAAGGTAGCTACACTTTGAATTCCTAGATGTGTGAGTTAGATTAGTTTTCTGGAATGAGTTTGGCTGAGCAGATAGGTAGGATTATTATCTCCATTCAGTTAATCAACTACTTGAAATGTTTCCGCATAGATTGTGCTTATTGCCATTGGAATAAAAGACTTCCCTGGGTTTGACAATTTATATTGAGCATCTTGTGTGTTAGTTGTAATTAATTAGCATATAGGGTGACCAACATTTTGGTGTCGTTGCCGGGGATGGTAATTGATAGACATAGTTAGTAGTTGGTTTTTTATTTCATTTTGGTTTAATCATTTACAACATGAATGAATAAAAGAAAAACAAATTGGGAACCCCCTTTGAATACTAACACTGCAGGTGGAAGAGGCCGAGGTCGTAATGCAGGTCTGGGAAGATCAACATTTATTGACGATATAATTGCTAAAACGGATTCTTCTACCATACCACTGCATACGTCTACAGGAAGAGGAAATTCTATTCCTCCAAATATTGAGAATTTAGCATCAACTGTGGATAATACAACAAGACCATCCACTCCCATTGCAAAAAAGAAACCTCTTGAAGACAAGGAAATGTCGTGGGTCTACCGGATAGAGAGGAGATTTATCATATCAATGGAACCAGAGTTACTAAAGAAGTGTGGTTGGAGAGTCACCGAGAAGCAGAGGAAGAGAGAAGAAGAGAAGAAGAGAGGAGGAGAGTGAAGATGCAAGGGCAGAGGAAGAACGCATAGAGGAAGCCATTAGATTTTGGACTAATGACATGTATAATAGAGAACAGGAAGGCAGGAATGAACATAGGGAGAACCAGGAAGAAGAAGTGGAAGATAATCAGCCTGGTAATACTGTGGCTACATTAGAATTTCCTATCCTCCTGACACCTGGAGCAGCTCTTATGAAAAACATCTCACCATCAGTTCTCCCGAATTTCCATGGTAAGTCTTCTGAATATCCTGATGAATTTCTTTTTGAGTTTGATATCCTCTGTCATAGCTATGACTATAGCTCTAGTGCTCAAAAGCTGAAACTATTCCCAGTCACCTTGAAACGAAATGCTCTGCGCTGGTTCTTGAGTCTAGGTAGTGAGACCATTACTACTTGGGACCAAATGAAACACACCTTTCTTTCTAAATATAAAGAATATTGTAGAGCTAGGGATAGAAAGGAAGAGTTGTTTAAAATGGTTCAGAAGGAAGAGGAGAGCTTGGAAGACTTTGTGGAAAGATTGTTGTACAATTTACAAAGGTCTAGACACACTGATATTGGAAAAGATGTACTTAAGATTATTTTGTTGTGAGGAATTAGGGAACATTGCCTTGATATGTTGAATTTGTTGGGAAAATGGGACATCTCAAAAGAACCCTTCGAGAAGATCATTGAATTATGTCGAACGTACTCAAGGCGATCCTCTAGAACTAACAAACAAGACAAGGATCAAGATCAGGATGTCTTCACTAGGACACAAAAGTCATTTAGTGGAGGAGCTACTCGAGCAGAGATTCGCAACTTGCTGGAGAATTTTAAAAATGATATGATGAGCTCCATTTCCTCAGAGTTAGATGTCTTGAGAGTGAAACAGAGACAAGTAGTAGAAGATCTTACACTTGGTGTATTCGATCCCAAATGTAGGAAAAAGCACCCACTGAAGGAATTCCCACTGAACAAAGCAAAAATATGTAGAATATGTGAGTTGGAGCATGACACCAAGGAATGTCCCTCACTACCTAAGGTCAAAGTAGTGCTGCAGGCATCCACTTTAGATGTGGAAAAAGCTTACTTCATTGCACAGAAGAAACCGTGGCAGCCTCGCAATCAAGGTATGAATCAGGACCCATCATTTTTTCCGGATAATATGAATGGAATGAATAATATGAATAATATAAATACACAATTCCCTTCACATTATTCTAATAATCAGTGGCATCCATCTCAAAACCCAATTCAAAATCCTAATTCTTGGACACCATGGTCACAACAGTCAAAAAATCAATATCCTTGGAATTCCAACTGGAGAAATTCTTACCAACGAAATAACTTTCCCCATCACCAAGCTCAGTACAAACAGTACCCTCCCCAACAGTATCCTCAACAACAATACCAACAGCCACAGCTGGAATTCCAAAACAATGTTGAACCTATGAATGCACCACTTCGACCATCGCTACCTACACAACCTAACCCAAACCCGAACAATAAAGCAGTTCATCAGTTTGAGACTGCCAACATGCCTGTGTATTCCATTTCCCAAGTTTCCTGCAATGATATACAATTACGATCAGGGAGGGTAGTGGAACCCATTGTCACTGAGGATGTTTTATCCCCAATGGTTGAAACCTGAGTCAATTAGCACTATGAAATTATGGTTCATTCGAAAATCCCTATCGTTGAGGATGTTGACATTCCTACTGAAATAGTGGCTGAAACTCAGGAAGTAACACACGATGAAGCACATCCTATACCTTTCATGAGAGAACAACCATACCATGAACGATTGGCCCTGTAGAAAACAGTGGAACAACCTCGATTCAATCTCTTAGGAGAATTGAAAATTTTGTATGTCAAAATTCCACTATGACAATCCCTCCATGATGTGACCATATATGCTAAGACTGTTAGGGATTTATGTGTCAAGAAACCAGGAAGAAAACCTAGGGATCCTCCCAGTGTCCATGTATTGGGAAAAATTTCCGAATTGATAATGGGGAAGACTCCTATGGAAAAATACGATGACCCTGGAAATCCTACTATGACAGTTCACATAGGAAACACACAAATCCCAAACGCATTGGTATACTTAGGCGCGGCTATTAACACTATGACAATAGAAACTGTGAAGAAACTTGGACTCACTAACCTTCGGTGGAACCCTACTATTTTGGAACTTGCTGCATACCAACAATCAAGCCTGAGGGGATCCTAGATGACGTTGTAATCTCTGTTGACTCGTGGGAATACCCTGCAGACTTCTTGGTGTTACAGCCGAAGTCTCAGTTGGGGGGACACCCACCGATCCTAGGAAGACTATGGTTGGCCACAGTAGATGCATGTATCAGTTGTCGGTCAAGATCTATAGCCATCTCAGACGGGACTGAGATCAAAAGCTTAACCTTATAGCCTCCAGCTCGACCAAGCACATAAGTTGAAACTCCACTTTCGGTAGATTTGGAGGAGGAGGAAGGTGTTCAACCGTTATTAACGATAGGGAGAGCCTTAACGTTTAAAGATGAAATAGAGTACGATACCATTAACAGTTTCATCAGTGAGCCCATGTCCATCAATAAGCATGTTTACCAAATTCTCGACAGTAGATTTGATGAGAAAGAACAAGAAAATATTACGGAAGAAACTCTAGTCAGTGATGCCAATATAATTTTAGTTCTAAAGAATTCAAAAAGTGTCATAGTGGAAATTGAGCCAAGGAAAACATTGAACATCAATCCAAACCTTGCACCCAGTGAGCTGGAATAGCTAATCACTTGGGAGTATACAGACATGAAAGGGATTCCTTCTAATCTGTGTACCCATCACATTTATATTAAGAGCAACTCCAGACCTGTGTGTCAACCACAACGAAGGATGAACCCGAACCTAACGGACATAGTGAAAGAGGAGATCCAAAAAAATTTGGAAGCAGGATTTATATACTCGATTTCAGACAGTGAGTGGGTTTCTCCACTCATGATTGTGCCAAAGAAGAATGGGAAATGGAGGGTCTGCGTGGATTAGAGATAATTGAACAAAGAAACACAGAAGGACCACTTTCCTTTACCTTTTATCAATCAGGTCCTTGATACCCTGTCTGGGAAGAAGTATTTTTCCTTTTTGGATGGCTTTAGTTGCTATAACCAAATCCAAATTGCTCCAGAAGACTAAGACAAAACCACTTTCACCTGTCCCTGGGGTACTTTTGCATAACGGGTACTTCCTTTTGGGTTGTGTAACACATCAGCCACATTTCAGAGAGAAATGATTGGAATCTTTTCAGAGATGGTAATTGATTGCATGGATATTTTTATGGATGACTTTACTCCATATGGTGATAGTTATGAACAAGCACTAAAAAATTTAGAAAAGGTCTTAAAACACTGTGAACAAAGCCAACTCTCTTTAAGCACTGAAAAGTTCCATCTGATGATGAGCGAGGGCATAGTTTTAGGGCACTTGATCTCTTCTGATGGTATCTAGGTAGATCCATCCAAAATTGAAAATACACCAACTCCTGGAACAAAAAAGGATGTACATAGCTTCTTGGGGCATGCTGGCTACTACAGAAGGTTCATAATTTTTTTTTGCAAACTAGCTTCTCCTTTGTTTACTTTGTTGATGAAGGATGCACAGCTTTTTTGGAATGATGCATGCCAAATAGCGTTTACTGAGCTAAAGAAAAGGATGTCTACAGCACCCATCTTACGAGGGCCCAACTGGGCTCTGTCGAGCACCCAATATGCAGATAGATTATTCCAACATATAGAGCATACGAGATTTATTGTCAACCTGAGAAAGTCTTTTATTTCAAAGGATAAATGCACAGTTTATGCTTAAACACCAAATCACTATAATTGAATACTTTTATCCTCTAACAACTATGTTCATCCCAAGAATCTGTGTAATCCCAATTGCCTTCTAAATGCTACAATTTCAATTCCTTTCTACCATGCATCAACAAGAAATGATGTAAGATTCAACAACAATTGCAGATAAAAAGAAACCCTATTCACATCCTAGAACAATCACCTCTTCAATTGGATCACTCTTGAAAACCATAAGCATAAACTGAATATTATCTTAGAAATTCAATTGCAAATGATTGAGTTCAACTGCTCTAAGAGTTTGAATTACAGGAATGAAAATCAACAATCATAACAAGAAAGATAACTTGCAAGGGTTCATGGGATCACAACTTAAACTGCAAGATGAACAAGGCTGTGTACAACTGTCACACGAATTGCATAAAGAAAGTTTCCTATTCAGTCGACTGTCACTCTATACCACTTGCCAATCTCAAGAAAATGTAATTCTAATTATATTGCAAATCCACACTTACTACTGTTGCGTACAAAGAAAATATCATTAACAAAACATCACACAACAACAAATTCGGGAAGTCCTACTTTAACTCAGCAATCTCTGTGGAAGACAGGCCCAGCCTTCACACAGAGATGCTGGCTGAACAACGTAAAGTTCCTTTAACTCAGAGGTAACTCTTTATATTAACAGAAAGATGATTACACAATTTTCTTCCACTGCTAATACAATGAATGAATTCTCCGTTGTTCCACCCCCTGGGTCGAGATAGCTCCCCATATTTATACATGCACATCATAACATCCGATCCTATTAACGGGCAGCCATGAAGATCTCTGATCTTCAGGTGACCTAAATAATACAAGCTGTTACAAACGTGGCATAGTAAAGACATAGAAAAACATGAGAAAGCTGTTGATTGGCCCAGGAGTGGCGATCTTTCCAGATCACAATTATACTCGAGCAGCAAATAACTTAAAGATCTCCAATTATAGCGCATTCTGTTACAGCTTCCCTGTCACAGCTCTGTCTAGAATGTTGCATTAGAACCATGTGCATTAATTGATGATTGGAACCTCGAGGATCCTTTTAAGCAGTGAACATCCCTCCTTTCAAGACTTGTTCAGCCCCACCTTCCTGCAGTCCACTTATCTCAAACTACCTTCATAACTCATAACATGTTAGCACAATTGAGAGATACACAGCCTTAATTATCACAATCATAAGCATTAATAAGATAAAGCAATGATCAGTCATACCTTGGCAGCTTGGGGGAATAAAGTGAGGACAACAAGTCTGATTAGCATGCTAAATGGTGTAGGACAGGGGAAAAAAGGTGATCGAGGATGATAAAAAGGGGCCAATTCTGGGCTCAACAGGCTCTTCTTTTTCATATTTCTTCAGATGCTTCAGACATTGCCATTGGAGCATTTTTAGGACAACAGGAAGGTAATGCTCCCTATGCAATTTATAACATTAGTAAGAACTTATCCCCTGCTGAACTAAACTATACTGTCACAGAAAAAAAAATTCCTTCCCATAGTTTATGCCATCAACAAATTTAGACATTATATTAATGGATACTACACTTTTGTGCACACTGATCATTCTGCCATCAAATATTTAATGAATAAACCAATCACGAATGCTAGAGTTACTAGATGGTTGTTCCTATTACAGAAATGTGATATCACAATTATTGATAGACCAGGGAAGGAGAACATTGTTGCAGATTTTTTATCTCGACTTACTAACAATGATGACAATTTACTAGTCGAAGATTCCTTCCTTGCTGAACATTTGTTTGCAGTATCAGCTCATTCCCCATGGTATGCATATATTGCTAACTTTTTGGTTGCAGGTAAGCTTCCAACACATCTGTCGAAGAGAGAAAATAGAAAGATCATGTAACAGAGTGCTAGGTACTGCTGGATTGATGGCCATCTTTTCTACACAGGGCTTGATCTAGAAATCAGAAGATGTGTTAGAGAAGATGAAATTTTTAGTATCCTTAAATCTTTCCATGATGAGCCCTATGGGGGACACTTTGTTGATAAAGGGACAGGTCATAAGGTCTTGAGGATGGGTTACTTCTGGCCCACATTGTTCAGGGATGCAAAGAAGTATGTTTAGGCATGTGATACCTACCAAAGGATGGGCCAACCCAATAGATTCGATGAAATTCCTTTGCAGCCACAGCTCGGGGTTGAACCATTTGACAGATGGGATTTGGATTTTGTAGGCCCTATCAACCATCCCTCAAAACAGAAAGTTCACATCTTGGTTTTCACATATTACATGACCAAATGGGTGGAAGCTGTAGCCTTGGTTAAGGATACTAATAAGGCTATGATTGATTTCCTGTATGAAGAAATTTTTACTCGGTTTGGAGTACCTAAGGAAATAATCACAGATGGTGGACCGCAGTTTGTGTCTCACAAAATGGAAGCGCTGTTACATAAATTTCATATTCAGCACAGAATAAACTCACCATATCATCCACAGGTCAATGGCCAAGTGGAGAGTTCAAACAAGGTCATCTAGGCTATTTTTTAAAAGACAATGAAAAGCCATCGTAAAGATTGGGCTGAGAGACTTCCAGAGGCACTATGGGCCTATCACACTACATGGAGTAACACCACTATTTTTCCCCCCTATGAATTGGTATATGGTAAGAATGTTGTTTTCCCAATTGAGTTTGAAATCAAAACCTTGAAAACAGCTGTAGAAGCAAACCTTTATTTATCAAAAGCACAGAGGAACCGACTGAATCAGCTTAACGAATTGGATGAAAAGCGCACAGCAGCAGTAAATCATACAACTTTAATCCAATAGTAGTGCTCTAAATGGAATGATAGATTCATAAAGAAGAAAGTATTCCAGGAAGGAGACTGGGCTCTATTATATGATTCACGGTTTAAGAGGGATTTCAAAGCAAAGCTACGCACTCATTGGTTGGGACCTTATCAAATAGATCGAGTATTTGACAATGGAACAGTCTAGTTAATCACCATTGATGAAAACAAGACACCATTATTCACAAATGGTCATCGACTGCGACTGTATCACAAACCGATCTCAAGGGATGCCTTCGTTTCACATGTTGCAGCTGATCTAGACTATCAGTTAACGACATGGCAGGTATTTTTCTCAACCCCTGTGAATTTTTAAGAATTGCAATATCCACATAATTTGTACATAAATAATTTTTTTTTTCATTCTATATTTTATCTATTTTTCATTTTGCACTTGATCACGTTTATTTTGAAGAATTCTGTGCAGGAATTAATTGGAGGAACAATAGTCGTGACTGGGCTAGACGATTGCAAGCACCTTACATTGTTTCCTGATCTAATAAGGCTCTTTTGAAGAAGATGGATGATTTGTTAGTTTCCAGAATCCAATTGAAAATCTGCCTGTTACTCATTTTGCACAGCTGCAACTCCCTAGCTTGCTCATTCTTCCAATTTTCATAGCTGTAACCCCGTTATTTTCAATTCACTTCTTTTTTCCAGTAGCTGGGACTATGCTACTTGTTCTTATTTTTCCAAGTTTCGCAGCTGCAACTCCACTATTTTTATTCCTTTCATTTTTCCAACAGCTGCGACTCCGCTACTTTTTCCCATTCCGCTAAGTCTAGCAGCTGCGACTCAGCTATTCCCAATTCATTTTTTCCTCTCACCAGCAGCTGCGACTCCTCTACTTTTTCCTATTCCACCAAGTCTAGCAGCTGCAACTCTGCTATTCCCATTTCATTTTTGCTTTTTACCAGCAGCTGCGATTCTGCTATTTTTTCCTTTTGTCCAAATTTTTGTAGCTAGACCTCTGCCATAACTCTTCGAACTCTGCTCAAGTCCTCATTCTTATTCATTGTCTGCAACTCCGCTAGATTGTCTGCCTTTTCGAAAAGTCTTGCCGCTAATGACCTGACCTGGATCGAATTTAAATGATGACTCCACAGTTTCAATCACAGTTTGCCAAGAATGAAGTAAATTATTGGGTCGTCTCGCTTTCCTATCAGCGTGAATGTACTTATCAACTTGGTTGGCGATGTCCAACTCATCTTGTCACACGTGTATTCTACCAGAGATGCAACTGTGAAATATCATGCCATGACTGAATGGTGGCTTGAGAATTAATTTTGAAGGTAAGGGTTCTAACTATAAGCATGATTAGGCATCTATTGGCATCGCAAGCAATAATGGTTATACTTGTTATTTACCCTTGTCATCGATCCACAACAAATCAACTAAAGCAAAATCACGTTTAAAGCTATTACCCATACTTATGATTTGACCGCCATTCTACCTAACTTGTGCGATAATCCTGCCACAGGTTTTATCCCAAAACTAACTGTGCCACCTTTCCAAAAATTCTCAATTCAAACTTCGACTATCCATCAACCATGTCTGCATGCAGTCAGTTCGATGTTCGAAACTGTAACTAGTGTATTCATTATGATATTTCACAAAAATCTCAATTGTATGGGTATCCCTGTGAGGTATGAGCCTTTAACAATAGAATCTTTGTATAAGAATAGAGATGTCTTTGCTATCTTTCAAGAAGCAGGATGGATAGATTATTTTCAACGCTTGAATGGTTTTCATGAGGAAACAACCCTTGAATTTGCTAAGAACTTGATGAGCACTCATTCAGAGGGTCGAGGCATAAGGGTAGATGTTTCAAAGGTAATCCTGGCGGAGGTAACGGGACTTCCCAGAATTGGGCAGCACTGGTTTAGTCGGAAATGCCATCACCTAACTGCAACTGAGGATTTCCTGGCGGCAGGGGAGAGTGTTCGACCATGGGGAAGAGGAATGGTGCTGGAGACCCTTCGGAGTCCTTGGGACCACGTTGCACTCTTCTTAAAGAAATATATTGCATGTGAAGGGAGGTACAGTGTTGTTTACATTTATGAATTTTTCCTCCTATCACATTTACGTTACCGTAAGCTGCTAAATATGCCATACTATCTTCTTAGATCATTGCAATGCATGGATTATTATTCTAAAAGAGCACAACACCCCTTATCATCCCTCTCAAATCATGGGCTAGTTAAATTATTGATATTACGGGCCCTGGATTATAACAAGCTGACCTGGGGGAAACTTCTGGTTTGTCCAGGAGCACCCCGTGAATCCTTTTAAAAGATAGTGGATGAGGACTGGAGTTCCTCAAACTCAGTTGGGGGAGGATTGGAACACCAGAAGTTCGATTGGAGGATGAAGTGGAGATATATTAAGAGGAGATTGAAACTGAGGAAGCTAAAATTGCAACAGTATAAGAGGAACGTTAGGCAAGAGCAGTAGCAGAAAGCAGTCTAGAAGCTCTGAATGTGGAGACCTTCCCTGAAATAAGAAGAACTTTAATTTGAAAGGAGGGATTTTTCCCTGGTTCTAAGGCAATAGGATTTTTTATGCATCATAGGAGAAAGGAAGTACTAATGAGCAAGGGCTAGACAACCAGCCCAGTGAAAAGGAGAAAAATCAAAATGGCTACTACGGCAGAAGTAGGTCAATTTATTGGGGCAAAAATCGGGATTCCCATCTTAAAATCTCAACCACCTGTTGAAACACAAGAGCCTACTATAGAAGAACCTTAAATAGAGAATCTTCTCTTTGAAAATGAGCTGTTAAAGGAGGAGGTGCAAGTGCTTCATGCAGAACTAGAAAAATGGAAGGAGACATGCCGGAAACAGGAAAAGAAATATGCAAGTTCAATGGTGAAGGTACAGACCAATTGGAGAATTTATCGTCCATTTAGGGGAATGAAGGATAGCCAAAAATTATATGCCTGGAATGTGGAGATATTTTTAATATGGCAGGGCGTAAAGTTACAGTAGTGGACCTAGCATTACAGAAACCCTCAGGAACAAGATAATCAAAGGAATTATCCCAGGACACAACCACATTGTTTTAGTAACATTGAACCGATTCAGCAGGCCAAAGAATAAAGAAACAAGACGTTGTTACACAAGAACCAGCGCCCTCAAAATTTCTTTTTTTTGTTGGAATTACAACTCAGGAAAAAGATGCTGAGATGGGGACATAGGAAAAGATATTGTTTCAAAAGGACCAACTCAATTGAAAATATGGTGAGTTCCAATATAAGAGGAAGCTACTAAGGGTAAGGAGAGGTTGTCACACAAGAACCAGCATTTCCAATGGCTAATCGTCAAAACTGATTCCTTCAACTCACTTGCATAATATGAACGAGGATCAGAGTCAAGATTGAACTAATCAGTTGTTGAATGAGGACATGCAATTGGATAGTTGGGGGGAGATGTTGGGCCCCGAAAATACACCTTTTTGGGAATACCTATTTCATCATTTTTCCCAGGTACACCCTACTTTCATAAACTATATACATGCCTTTTTCTAGATTAATCAGTAGTCCTGACAAGGTATACATCATTATTGTTTCATTTAATTAAATGCCTAAGATTTTTATGGTTATGAATTCTAGCCTTCGATTGATCCTAACTTGTGTTGATTTCATTAAGTTAAGATCAAAGCACAGGTGTATCAGTCGCAATGCCTTGGGAAAGAATCATACATGGTGCCAATTGTTACTCTTCTGATTTGATTCCTCATATTTCAAGGGACAATGCATATCTCCACGTGAAGCAGTAACAGGTCACTGGAACAGAGCATAGCTGCGACAAACAGGACACCTCTCAATTTGTTGAACAGTTGATCCATTGACTGCCAGTGTAACATCATCCTTCATTATTAACGGACTCATTCATTATGGATATAACAGTTTAGCTGTAACTTTGCAGCACGAAGATCAGAGATCTTCATTGCTGCACAAAATTAGTAGATCACGAACTGTATTTTGCACGTATAAATATGGGAAGGATTTCAAAGTATGGGGTTGGATAATTATCATTTTGTACGGGCTGTAACGGAGAACTAAGACTGTGAATTACCATCTTTAATGAAGAGCAGAGTTACTTCCATTTATGTGTTTTAATTCCTGGTAGTTCACAGCATCTTTGTTAGAAGGCCAGGGTCCCCCTTCTCACAAATATTGCCAAGTTAAGTAGGTAGTTAGATTAATTCATTTCCTGTTGTGTGTTGTGGAATTGCATTCGGCGTATTTCTGATAGCTGCAACAAAGATTTATGATTGCATTATTTATTGGTAGTTTATTCTTTGCTTTACGAATAGTTGCAACAGTATGGTGTGACAGTCGACTATGTAGGTTAGTTTGATTAATGCATGTGTGTTCAATAGCTATTACAGCCAAGCTCATCTTCCATTTCTTTCAGTTATTTATGCTTCCTAGGATTTCCAATGATTATCAATTTAGAGTTCAAGTTTATTTTCTAATTCTGGTTGTTGTTGTATCTTTAATTGAATTCATAGATTATGCAGATTATAGGTGAGTTACAATAGCTGCTGGATGAATCATTTTGGTAAAGATTGAATACTGTAGTTTGATAATTATAGGATTTAACTTCTTGCATAAGTAATCTAGTTCATTTCTATTCTTAATTCAGTAACTGCTAGGTTGATTTCTGTAGGAAGGTAGCTTCACTTTGAATTCCTAGATGTATGAGTTAGATTAGTTTTCTTTATGGAATGAGTTTGGTTGAGCAAATAGGTAGGATTATTATCTCCATTCAGTTAATCAACTACTTGAAATGTTTATGCATAGATTGTGCTTATTTCCATTGAAATAAAAGACTTCCCTGGGTTTGACAATTTATATTGAGCATCCTGTGTGTTAGTTGTAATTAATTAGCATATAGGGTGACCAACATTTTCGCGTCGTTGCTGGGGATGGTAATTGATAGACATAGTTAGTAGTTGGTTTTTTATTTCATTTTAGCTTAATCATTTACAGCATGGATGAATACAAGAAAAACAAATCGGGAACCCCCTTTGAATACTAACATTGCAGGTGGAAGAGGTCGAGGTCATAATGTAGGTCTAGGAAGATCAACATTTATTCACGATATATTTACTAAAGCTGATTCTTCTACTAGAACACCACGGACGTCTACAGGAAGAAGAAATTTTGTTCCTCCCAATATTGAGAATTCAGCATCAACTACAGAGAATACAATGGGACCATCCACTCCCATTGCAGAAAAGAAACCTCCTGAAGACAAGGGAAGCGATGTGGGTGTACCAGATAGAGAGGAGATTTATCATATCAATGGAACCAGAGTTACTAAAGAAGTGTGGTTGGAGACTCGCCGAGAAGCAGGGGAAGAGAGAAGGTGAGAAGAAGACATGAGGAGAGAAGAAGAAGCAAGGGCAGAGGAAGAACGCATAGAGGAGGCCATTAAATTTTGGACTAACGACATGGCTAATAGAGAACAGGAAGGAGAGAATGAACATATGGAGAACCAGGAAGAAGAAGTGGTAGATAATCAGCCTGGTAATACTGTGGCTACATTAGAATTCCCTATCCTCCAAACACCTGTTGGGCACTCTATATGTCAATTAATTAAAGCTAACACACAGAATGATCAATATAAATTGTCAAACCCATGAAGGTCTTTTATTTCAAAGGAAATAAGCACAATCTATGCATAAATAGATTAAGCAGTTGATTAATGAATGTAAGTAATGATCCTACCTAGATGCTCAGCCAGCTCATTCCCTAAGCAACTAATCTAATTCACACATCTACAAATCCCAATTGAAACAATCCTTCTTACAGAATCAATCCATAAAGTTAATGATCTAATAATGAAATGAAACGAGATTACTTTTGCAAGAAGTTAAACCCTTATGATCATCAAACTGCAGCATTCAACCTTTACCAAAATGATCTATCCAGTGACTATTGTAACTCTATCATTATTTGTCTAATCTATGTATGCAATTAAAGATACAACAGCAACCAGAATTGAAATACAAGCTTGAACTCTACTGATGATTATTGGAAGTCCTAGAAAGCATAAATAACTACAAATTGATTGGGATCGAGCTTGGCTATCACAGCTGATTAAAACACACATGCAATTAATTGAATTGTCCTACACAGTTGACTGTCACAGCACTTTACTACAGCTATTCAAGATGCAATTGTAAACTACCAGCAAGGAAGCTAATCTCTGTTACACCTACCAGCAATGTCTGCAACATTCCACACCACACAACATAAATGAAATTAAACTATTCTACCTACTTAAATCGGCTATCTCTGTGAGAAGGCAGGCCCTAGCCTTCTAACAGAGATGCCGAGAGTCACAGCTAATTAAAACTCGAAAGTGAAGAATTCTGCTCTCATATTATTAATGGAAGATCATGAGCCTCAATGTTCTGTTACAGCTTACACAAGCAATGATTGTCCAACCCCATGCTACGAGAGCCTTCTAGAATTTATACGAAAGAAAGACAGTTTCAGATCCACAAAACTCGCGCAGCAATGAAGATCTATGATCTTCATGCTACGCAGTTATAGCTAACTGATACAACATGTTGAATAGTGTTGTTAATTCTGAAGGATGTTGTTGTCCCGATAGCAATTGGATCAATAGACTCGACAGTTGGAATGCCACTTGTCTGTTGCAACTAGGCTCTTCTTCAATGGGATCTGTTACAGTGGAAATCTGTTATAGCTCGCGTGGATGATGTGTTGTCCCTTAGAATATGAGGAGCTGACGCTTGAAGAGTCACAGCTACCACTGCTAGGCTGATACAACTGCGCTTTTAGACCTTGGCTAAATGAAGTCACATAAATTAGTATAAACCAAGGACTAAGATCCGTAATATTTAACAATCTTAGGCATAAAAACAAATAAAGTAATAGCAAATTATACCTGTCAATGTTATAGATTGATCTGGAAAGACATGGATATAGCTCATGAAAATAGGATGGAATTAGTGTAAAAAGGTGTAATAGAGGTAGCCAAAAAGGGGCATTTCCTAGACCCAACATCTCCCCCCAACTATCCAATTGCATGTCCTCATGCAACAACCTCCCTTATTTTGAATCTAAATCTGAGTGAAGTCTGTGGAGATTGGTAATGTTATAAGCAAATTCTGGTGCCTCCCCTCGAGGGACAAACCCATAGCAGTATACCCAATGCTCTCACCAACTCTCTTCTTCTTCTAATGTTAGAGCATAACTGGTTCTGTAACAATTGCTTATAGGAAACGAAATGAGGGGAAATTTAAATCTTAAACCAATCCACCAAGGTCCGCACCTCTGCATGCACTGCACATATCTAGGCACCCTAGTAAAGGCTTGCCTGAAATTTTTGAATCCATAAGGATCCATTTCCTTCAGAGATGAGGATGAGTACAACCATTTGTATTCACTGCCTTCCAGGGCATCCTGCTGCATATTAAGAATCATTGGGAAACATGTAGTAAGGAGTTTATCTCGCAGGCTCCCAAAATATTGAGCAATTGAAGGAACCTTGAGGGATTTAGCATGACTGGCCATGAATGCTGGTGGATTCTGAGGTTCCTCCCTAATCCAGAGAGTAGAATTATCCTCATTCCCGAGGATGGTTTGGAAGGCATCCTTCCATCTTACATGGTTAGTGACAAAGGAGGCAAATGCCCTCAGCTGAACATCCCCAAGAACAGGTAAAGGGTTAGATGGAACGGTAATATAGCAAGCCCTATCATGCAAATATAACTCACATAACAAATGTTGATCCTCAAAGTCACTCTTCAAAAAAGTCTCCAAAAATTGATCAGCTGTTGCCAACTCAAATGATCTTCCATCTTTGAGATCCTTCAATTTAAATAAGGTTGTCTGCTCATAGAGGAAGACGGGATAAGAGGGGGATGGAGCTCTGCAACTCATCAATTCTATAATAACATTATACATTTGTTTTTTGTCCTGCTGTAGGGACTCAAGCTTCTTCAAACCTTCCAGTTTTTCTTGGATTTTCTCCCACCGAAGTTTCTGGAAGAATAGCTCCTCAACCAATTTTTCTCTTAGTCCCTTAATGACATTCCTATGCTCCTGGAGAGGGATCATACCTTCTTTGAACTATTCAATCCATTTGAGCCATTTATCCAGTTCAAGGTTTAACCAGAGAATTTTCTTCTCTAGTCGTTGAATCTTTCTGTCTTCTACTTCCTTTTCATCATCAGAATCTAGATGAATGACTTCCTTGTCTTGCCTCAGCACTGTGACAGCTTCATCTTCTATCAGGATTGCAATGGTCTATGCATGTGGTGCAATATCAGCCATGGGGTCTAAGGATGTTGGTTCTTGTGTAATAGCATTCTTCATTTCCATGTCCATCTCAGCTTCCTCGATCAGTGTTATAGTCTCATCAATATTCTTAGGGATGTTGGTTCTTGTGTAACAGCACCTGAGTCTTTCATTTCAATCTCAGCCATCTCAGTTTGTGTTGCCACTGTAGAAAATGATTTTGGAAACACTAGTTCTTGTGTAACAGTGTTTCCCTCTTGATTCTCCACATCAAATGTTGCTATCTGAGTTGCAGATTTAAACATTCTCAAGGGTACTGGTCCTTGTGTAACAATCCCCTGTTCCTCAAATTCTTTAAACTGCTGAGATTGTCTCTGGTTTTTATCATATTTTTCTGACTGGTAAGACTAGTCCTGAAGGAGCTCAGTATCCCTTGATGGCTGGGACTGTACCGTTTCATCCCCTAAATTCAAATCAAGGATTTCTTCCATTCTTTGCTCATTCTCCTCTATCAATTCGATCCCTGGCATTACTTCTTCCACCTCCTTTATCTTTACATGAATCTGTGATGCAAGTACCAACACAACAACTCTGTGTCCTACTGAAAAAAATATATCTCCACATTTTGGGCAAACAATCTCCCCATACTTCTCATTTTCAAATGCAAAAGATGGGTTTTCCAGCAAATTTGCAGCATTTGCTAATGTATCCAAATTTTTGTCTGCTTGTCTTCCAGTTGTTCCCTTCCAATTTTCCAACTTCTTTCGTAATGTCTGCACTTCCTCCTTTAATAATTCATTTTCACATAGGAGGTTTTCAATTTGGGGTTCTTCCCTAGAGGGTTCCTGTGTAGCAGTAGACAATTTGGGGTTCAAAATAGGAATCTCTATATCTACCCTTACTGTATGTGCTTCTTCTAACATAGGTGACCCCCTATTCCCTTTAACTGCTCCTATCATTTTTGATAGGGGTGTTCCACTATTACCCCCAACATCATCCACTATATCAGCTTCTACTGTTGTCCCTGTTAATTATGCTGCTATTACAGTTACTTCTACTACTGCCACTATCACAACTGCTTTCGTTGCTACTACTGACCGAGTTCTTCTTTTCCTCATCAATCCCACTGGGTGTCCCTCACCACTTGCTAATACTGATGCTTTGATAGTCCAACCCTTCTTCCTCTTTGCTGCCATGGGTGTATGACCCCTGTTTCTTGATTATATTCTTTGTTTCTTTGACACAGGGGTGTTCAACTTGGTTTCTTCTTCTTCAATAATGGTGCCCCTTATTTCTAAAGAGGACTCCACTTCCAAGACTTCCACAGTCCCTTCTGCTACTATTTCTCACTGATATCCTTCCTTCTGAATCCATACTTCTTCAATTACAGCTTCAACTGTCGCAGCTTCAACAGCTGCTCCAGTTTCAGCTTCTTTCAATTGAGTACTTGCCTCTGCAATTACATATTCCAATTTTTCTACCTCCTGCTCTAGGGTTTCCATCACACTTCCTTCAATTATAGGTTTCTCTGCTACTCCAGCCTCTCCTTTACTTACTTACCCTTCATTATTGGCTTGGCTTTCTGTTACTCCAACCTCCCCCCCAACTGGGTTTTGAGGAACTCCGGTCCTAACTATCCTCACCAGCACCTCCCTCTTCTAATATAGGTTGTATGATTGGCGCATCCCCAGCCAAAAATTGCTCCCAAGTTAAATGATGACTTGCAATGGCTCTTAGGACCAATAATTTAATTAAACCATGATTAGTGAGGGAGGAAACTGGGTGCTGGACAGTTCTTGCATAGCCAGCCATGGTTTGTAGGGCTTTAAACAGATAGAATGGTATATTTATTAAGATACCATGTCGTAAATGAGACAGTAAGGGAAGTTTAGAGAATGAAACAACTTGGTACCTACCTCCACAAGAAATATATCTCTTCACAAAGACTGCAACTTGATTCCAGGGTGGTGGTAAGGATGCCAGTTCCAGCCCACGGAGCTTTGGAATGACCTGTTCTCCTACTGACAGAAATTCCCTCACTGCATTCACATTATGTACTTTCCGCTCAAATGACTTCTTTCCCACCATGGGAAAACCAGTAACCTCAGCTATGATTTCTTCTGTAACATCCACGCGAGGTCCTCTAACCTCGGCATGAGTATCAATCAGGCTGAGGGCGAATTGCAATGCCGTTTCTGTGTGAAAACCATTCAACCGTTCAAAATATGCCATCCAACCTGCTGCTATAAAAATATTGAAAACCTCTGCATTGGCACACACAGCGTCTGTATTCACAAGTTCATGTCTGAGTGGATTTCCCATTTTAACCTCTCCTCAAGGCTCAGACCTCAACAATTTCTGGTTTAGAAGTGGAGAGTTGCAGCTTACAAACATGCAAAGGGTCGTTGGGGTTCAAGAATTAGGTTTTAGGCTAGTCTATGATAGTATGAACGTTCTATGGAAGCAACGAGGTTGGAAGATAGGAGTAATAGGTGCAAAATCAGGTAAGGTGATGGAGAAAAAAAAATCACAATTATGACCTTTAACTTAATCTTTAAAGTATGATTCGAATGGGTTCATTGATCGAGGGTTATGACAAGACATAATCGTTATTACCGTATTAATTCTCTTCCAAATCATGTAAAAGATAGGACCCGTACCTTGCGTTTATGAGTTTGAGCCATGAATTAATCATTGCGACCGACCGTCGTCCGGGCGGATGTAAATGCACATGTGCCGAAGTATGTGGCCCTTGCCACCTAGGCTGACAGCTACTCAAGGCATCCGAATTTTCCTTCGTGGTGGATCATGGTTGGACCGTGTGGAGCAAGCACCAAAACTGATGCCTAGTCACATCATTATTGGTATCATTAATCAGAGAGCAGACAAACTGGCGAAGTATCAGCTGTGAAATCTAGCAAAATAAACAAAAAATGGTGAAGTCGCAGCTGTACAGAAGGAGAGATAATGAAGTGGAAGTAATGGAGTCGTGGTGCTAGATTTAGCATAAAGGACAAAGGTCGCGGAGTCTCAACTACTATATTTAGTGGAATGGACAAAAGTAGCGGAGTCGCAGCTGCTGGGAAGGAGTAAAAATGAGACGGAAATGGCGAAGTAGCAGCTGCCAATTTAGAAAAATAAGCAGAAGTAGCGGAGTCGCAGCCGCGGGATTTGACCGAATGAGCAAAAGTGGCGGAGTCATAGCTGCGAAATTGGAAGAATGGACAATTGTGGCAGAGTCGCAGCTGCAAAATTTGGCAGAATAGGCAAATGTAGTGGAGTCACAGCTGCGAAATTGGTAGAATGGACAATTGTGGCAGAGTCGCAGCTGCGAAAGAATGTAGTATAAGCAAATTTTATTTGTGAAAGACCACAAAATATCCATTTTTTCCAAAGAGCTTTATTAGACCAAGAACAAATATGGGGTGTCTACAGTCATCTGGCCCCGTCACAGTTGCTACTCCTCCAATAAGTCCCTGCATACAGTTCTTCAAAACAAACCGATCAAGTGCAAGAAAAAAAATTAAAAATAGATAAAATACAGAATGAAAGAAAAATCGATTATTTATATACAAAAATATGTGTGGAAACTGTAATTTTTAGGAATTCACAGGGTTTAAAAATCCCTGTCCTGGAGCTAACTGATACTCTGGATCAGATGCAACTTGTGAAATAAAAGCCTCCCTTGAGATCAGCCTGTGATACAGTCGCAGCCGATGACCGTTTGCGAATAATGGTACTTTGTTCTCATCAATGGTGATCGATCGGACTATTCCATTATCAAATACCCAATCTATCTGATAGGGTCCCAACCAACGGGTGTGCAATTTGCCTTTAAAATCCCTCTTAGACCGTGAATCATACAACAGGGCCCAGTCTCCTTCCTGGAAGACTCTTTTCTCTATAAATTTGCCATGCCATCTAGAGCGCTATTGTTGGCTTAAAGCTGTATGATGCACTGTAGCTGTGCACTTATCATCCAATTCATTGAGTTGATTCAGTCAATTCCTCTGAGCCTCTGATAAATCCAGATTTGCTTCAACAGCTGTTTTCAAAGTTTTGATTTCAAATTTAATTGGGAAAACAACGTTCCTGCCATATACTAGCTCATATGGGGAAAAACTAGTGGTGTTATGCCAAGTAGTATGATAGGCCCACAGTGCCTTTGGAAGTCTTTTAGCCCAATCTTTACGATGGCTCTTCACTGTTTTTGTCAAAATAGCCTCAATAACCTTGTTTGTGCTCTCCACCTGCCCATTGGCCTGTGGATGATATGGTGAGGTTATTCTGTGCTGAATATGAAATTTCTGCAACAGTGCTTCCAGCTTGTGAGATACAAACTGTGGTCCACCATCTGTAATGATCTCCTTGGGTACTCCAAAGCGAGTAAAAAATTCTTCATATAGGAAATCAATCACAGCTTGATCATTGGCCTTAACTAAGGCTACAACTTCCACCCATTTATTCATATAGTCTGTGCAAACTAAGATATGAAATTTCTGCTTTGAGGGAGGGTTGATAGGCCCTACAAACTCTAGAGCCCACCTATCAAATGGTTCAACCACAAGCTGTGGCTGTAAAGGCATCTCATCTAATCTGTTGGGTTGGCCCATCCTCTGGCAGCTATCACATGCCTGAACATACTTCTTTGCATCCTTGAATAATGTAGGCCAGAAATAGCCCATTCTCAAAACTTTATGACTTGTCCTCTTGTCAGCAAAATGTCCCCCATAGGGCTCATCATGGCAAGCTTTAAGAATGCTGAAGATTTCATCCTCTCTAACACATCTTCTGATTTCTAAATCAATCCCTGTGTAGAAAAGATGGCCATCAATCCAGCAATACCTAGCACTATGTTGTATGATTTTCCTTCTTTCTCTCTTCGACAGATGTGCTGGAAGCTTACCTGCAGCCAAAAATTTAGCAATATCTACATACCATGGGGAATGAGCTGATACTGCGAACAAATGTTCGCCAGGGAAGGAATCTTTGACTAGTAAATTGTCATCACTATTAGTAAGTCGAGATAATAAATCTGCAACAACATTTTCCTTTCCTGGTCTATCAATAATTGTGATATCAATTCTTGTAGCAGTAACAGCCATCTAGTAACTCTAGCATTTGTGATTGGTTTATTCATTAAATATTTGATGGCAGAATGATCAGTGTGAAAAAAAGTAGAATATCCAGTAATATAATGCCTAAAATTATTGATGGCATAAACAATGGCAAGAATTTTTTTTTCTATGATAGTATAATTCAGTTCAGCAAGAGATAGATTTTTACTAATATAATAAATAGCATAAGGAGCATTACCTTCTTGCTGTCCCAAAACTGCTCTAATGGTAGTGTCTGAAGTATCTGAAGAAATATGGAAAGGCAGAGCCCAATTGGGTCCTCTTAAGATCGGTGCTGTGGACAGCCTCCTTTTTAGCTCAGTGAATGTTGTTTGGCATGCATCATTCTAGATAAACTGTGCATCCTTCATTAACAAAGTGAACAAAGGAGAAGCCAGTTTGGAAAATTTTTCGATGAATCTTCTGTAATAACCAGCATGCCCCAAGAAGCTACGCACATCCTTTTGAGTTCGAGGAGTTTGTATGTTTTCAATTACCTTGATTTTGGATGGGTCTACCTGAGCAGAAGAGATGAAGTGCCCTAGCACTATGCCTTCACTCATCATCATGTGGCACTTTTCAATGCTCAAAGAGAGATGACTTTGTTCACAGCATTTCAACACCTTTTCTAAGTTCTTCAGTGCTTCTTCATAGCTGTCACCATATGGATTAAAGTCATCCATAAAGATTTCTATGCAATCATTCACCATTTTTAAAAAGATTCCAATCACTGCCCTCTAAAATGTAGCTGGTGCATTGCACAACCCAAAAGGAAGTACTCGGTATGCAAAAGTCCCCTAGGGACAAGTGAAAGTGGTTTTGTCCTGATCTTCTGGAGCAATCTGAATTTCGTTGTAGCCACTAAAGCCATCTAGAAAAGAGAAATACTTTTTCCCAGACAAGGTATCAAGGACATGATCGATGAAAGGTAAGGGGAAATGGTCTTTCTGCGTTGCCTTTTTCAATTCTCTATAATCCACACAAACCCTCCATTTCCCATTTTTCTTTGGCATGATCACAAGTGGAGAAACCCACTCATTGTCTGAAATTGGATATATGAATCCAGCTTCCAACAGTTTCTCGATTTCCTCTTTCACTATGTCTCTCAGGTTCGGGTTCATCCTTCATTGGGGTTGGCATACAGGCCTGGAGTCACTTTTAATATAGATGTGATGAGTGCACAGATGAGAGGGAATTCCTTTCATGTCTGTGTACTCCCAAGCAAAAGCTCCCCTACGATGTTTCAGCGGAGTGACTAGTTGTTCCATCTCACTAGGTGCCAGATCAGGATTGATATTCAATGTTTTTCCTGGCTCAATTTCCACTAGAACACTCTTCGAATTCTTAAGTATTGGAATTACATTGTCATCATTGATCAGAGTTTCTTCTGTAATATTTTCTTGTTCTGTTGCAGCTAAGGTACTGTCCAAGATCTGATAAACATTCTTATTGACTGACGCGGGCTCACTGATGAAACTATTAATGGCATCATCCTCTGTTTCATCTTTAAATGTTAAGGCTCTCCCTATGGTTAATAGTGGTTGAACACCCTCTTCCTCCTCCAAATCTTCCCATAATGGAGTATCAGCTTCTGTGCTTGGTCGAGCTGGAGGGTACAGGGTCAAATTCTTGATCTCAGTCTCGTCTGAAATGGTCATAGAACCTGACCGATAGCTGATATAGGCATCAGCTATGGCCAACCATGGTCTTCCCAGGATCAGTGGGTGTCCCCCCAACTGAGATTTTGGCTATAACACCAAAAAGTCTGTAGGGTATTCCCACTAGTCCACTGAGATTACAAGGTCATCTAAAACTCCTTCAGGTTTGATCGTTGATCTATCAGCAAGTTCCAAAATAGTAGGGGTTGGCCGCAGATTAGTGAGTCCCAATTTCTTCACAGTCTCTATGGTCATAACATTAATAGCTGCGCCCAAATCCACCAAGACATTTGGAATCCATGTGTTCCCTTTGTGCACTGTAACAGTCGGGTTCCCAAGGTCATCATACTTCTCCACAGGGGCCTTTTCCATTATTAATTCTGAAAGTTTTCCCAGCACGTGGACAGTGGGAGGATCCCTGGGCCTTCTCCCTGGTTTCTTAACACACAAATATTTAACTGTCTTAGCATAAATAGGCACATCATGAAGGGCCTATAACAGTGGAATTTTAACATATAATTTTTTCAATTCTCCCACAAGATCAAACCGGGGTTGTTCCACTGTTTTCTGTAACTGCAATCGTTCAAGATATGGTGGTTCTCTGTTCAACTGTGTAGGCTGTGGCAAATTCTGTGTTGCTTCCTGAGTTTCAGCTCCTGCTTTAGTAGGAGTATCAACATCCTCAATAATGGGGCTTGTTGGATAGTGCCGACTTACTCCAGTTCCAATCACTGGGGATGACACATCCTCGGTGATAATAGGCTCCACTACCCTCCCTGATCGTAATTGTATATCATTGCAGGGAATCTGAGTAATGGAATAAGCAGGCATGTTGGCATTCTCAAATTGATGGACTACTTTATTGTTTGGGTTCGGGTTAGGTTGTGCAAGTAGCTTGGGTCGAAGTGGTGCATTCATGGGTGCGGCATTGTTCTGGAAAGGGAGCTGTGGTTGCTGATACTGTTGAGGAGGGTATTGTTGATACTGAGTCTGGTGATGGGGAAAGTTATTTCCTTGGTAAGAGTTTCTCCAGTTGGAATTCCAATGAGCTTGGTTTGACTGTTGTGGCCATGGTGTCCATGAATTAGGATTTTGCATTGGGTTCTGAGGTGGATGCCACTGGCTATTGGAATAATGTGAAGGGAATTGTGTATTCATATTATGCATGTTGTTCATTCCATTCATATTATGCAGAAAAAATGATGGATCTGGATTCATACCTTGGTTTCTAGGCTGCCATGGTCTCTTCTGTGCCATAAAGTATGTTGGCTCTACATCAGGAATAGATGCCTGCAGGATTGCTTTAACCTTAGGTAATGAAGGACACTCCTTAGTTTCATTCTCGAGTTCACATATCCTACATACCTCTGCTTTGTCCAATGAGCACTCCTTCAGTGGATGCTTCTTTCTACATTTAGGACAGAATACTCCAAGTGTAAGATCTTCTACTACTTGTTTCTGTTTTGCCTTCATGTCATCCAACTTTGAGGACAGGGAACTCATCATATCTATTTTAAAGTTCTCCAGTAAGTTGCCTATTTCTGCCCGAGTGGCACCTCCACTAGATGACTTCTGAGTCCTGGCAAAGACATCCCGGTTTTGGTCCTTGTCTTGTTTGTTGGTTCTAAAGGGTCCCCTGGAATACCTTCGACATAATTCAACAATCTTTTCAAAAGGTTCATTCGAGATATCCCCTTTTCCCAGCAGATTCAACATATCAAGGCAATCTTCCCTAATTCCTCTAAGTAAGATGATCTTGAGCACATCCTTGCTAATATCTGCATGACCGGATCTTTGCAAATTATACAGCAATCTCTCCACAAAGTCTTCCAAACTCTCTTCATCCTTCTGAACCATTTTGAACAATTCTTCCTTTCTGTCTCTAGTTCTGCAATATTCTTGATATTTAGAAAGAAAGGTGTTCTTCATTTGGTCCCAAGTAGCAATGGTCTCACGACCCTAACTCATGAACCAGCGCAGAGAATTTCCTTTCAAGGTGGCTGGGAATAGCTTCATCTTCTGAGCACTAGAAGTGTAATCATAGCTGCGATAAAGGATATCAAACTCAAAAAGAAACTCATCAGGATCCTCAGAGGACTTACCATGAAAATTAGGGAGCACTGATGGTGAAATATTCTTCATAGGAGTTGCTCCAGGTGTCTGAAGGATGGGGAATTCCAATGTAGCCACCATATTACCAGGCTAATTGCTTTCTCCTTCTTCCTCCTGGCGGTCCTCATGTTCATTCTCACCCCCCTATTCTCTACCAGCCATGATTCTAGTCCAAAATTCAATAGTCTCTTTTATGTGTTCTTCCTCTGCTTTAGCTTCTTCCTCATTTCTCCTCTCTTCTTCTTTCCTTCTTTCTTCCTCTGCTATTCTATGAGTCTCCAACCACACCTCTTTAGTAACTCTAGTTCCATCAATATGATAAATCTCCTCTCTATCTGGTGCACCTACAGCACTTCCCTTATCTTCAGGAGGTTTACTTCTTGCAACAGGAGTTGAAGGTCTCGTTGTATTCTCCACTGTGGATGCCGAATGTTCAATATTGGGAGGAACAGAATTTCCCCTGCCTGTAGAGTTCCGTTGTGGTCTAGTGGAAGAATCAGCTTTAGCAATTATCTCATCAATATATGTGTGTCATCCCTTACCTGCATTACGACCTTGACCTCTTCCACCTGCAATGTTAGTATTCAAAGGGGGTTCCCGATTTGTTTTTCTTGTATTCATGCATGCCGTAAAAAAAAATTGAACTAAAGTAAAATAAAATGAAACCAACTACTAACTCTATCTATCTATTACCATCCCCGGCAACGGCGCCAAAATGTTGGGCACTCTATATTTCAGTTAATTAAAGCTAACACACAGAATGATCAATATAAATTGTCAAACCCAGGAAGGTCTTTTATTTCAAAGGCAATAAGCACAATCTATGCATAAATAGATTAAGCAGTTGATTAATGAATGAAAGTAATGATCCTACCTATATGCTCAGCCAGCTCATTCCCTAAGCAACTAATCTAATTCACACATCTACAAATCCCAATTGAAACAATCCTTCTTACAGAATCAATCCAGAAAGTTAATGATCTAATAATGAAATGAAACGAGATTACTTTTGCAAGAAGTTAAATCCTTATGATCATCAAACTACAGCATTCAACCTTTACCAAAATGATCTATCCAGTGACTACTGTAACTCTATCATTATATGTCTAATCTATGTATGCAATTAAAGATACAACAACAACCAGAATTGAAATACAAGCTTGAACTCTACTGATGATTACTGGAAGTCCTAGAAAGCATAAATAACTACAAATTGATTGGGATCAAGCTTGGCTGTCACAGCTGATTAAAACACACATGCAATTAATTGAATTGTCCTACATAGTCAACTGTCACACCACTCTGCTACAGCTATTCAAGATGCAATTGTAAACTACCAGCAAGGAAGCTAATCTCTGTTACAGCCACCAGCAATGTCTGGAACATTCCACACCACACAACAGAAATGAAATTAAACTATTCTGTTAATATTTAATATGCTAATACATAAAATAGCAGCATTACATTCCATTTCACAACAATAGCATATACAGGATCACTGAAGAGACAACAAGCACAACATAAACACAAGAGACACAGATTTATCTTGGGAAACTCTCATGGGGTAGAAAACCCAGTAAAGATTCCTCAATATAGATGACCAGCAATATACAAAGATGCAAACCCTAAGCATAAGCTCCTCCTTCTCCATAGCAGACCTCTCCTCCACAAGTGCGCCACTCTCAAGTGAGTGAGTGTATAAAATGAGGAATACACCTCCTCTATTTATACACTACTTTGACTTATCTTTGACACAAGACATGTAGGCTCGTATTTAACCAATGGGTTAAATACCCCACTACAATTGACTGGGCCGACCCTCTAGGGTGGTCTAATAACCCTTTGACCCACATAACACATACAGGGCTGACCCCCACTAGGGAAGTCTAATAACCCAAGTTACCACATTCCAACGGAGGAATAAACATCTCCGGATATACAATAAGATCTTCACGGAGGAATGAATCATCTCCGGAATAATAAAGTACAAATATAATATTCTTTGAAGTTACAGTATCTCAACACTCCCCCTTAATGAGAAGGATATTATAACAGCATCTGCATGAGCAAGGAGTCATCAACATCATACATGATACATCTATAAATCATTGGAAGCTTTCTCAACATCATCAGTAACTTAAGCAGTTACTGGAACATCTTCAATATTGGAATATCAACATCTTCAGTACTGAGTCTTCATCTTCTGCAGCACTTGAACAACTACAACAACATCAACATCTAGATCCTCATGATCATCAACATCGTCATCATACGATCATCAGCATCGGGATCATCTCGATCTACAGCATCTGGATCATCTCGCTCTACAGTATCTGGATCATCACGATCTACAGTATCTGGATCATCTCGATCTACAGCATCTGGATCATCACGATCTACAGCATTAGCATCTGGATCATCTCGATCTACAACATCTGTATCCACATTGATACATCTATCATCAAAACATGTATTCTCACTAATACATTTATCATCAAAAGCATGTATTCTCACTAATACATCTATCATCAAAAACATGTATTCTCACTAATACATCTATCATCAAAAGCATGTATTCTCACTAATACATCTATCATCAAAAGCATGTATTCTCACTAATACATAGCATCATATCCTGCAACACACACAATCATATTACAGGATGATCAATCCTGCTCTCTTTAGGACATAGGTCCATCGATGATACAATCCAGATCAAGTTCCAGGATGATCAATCCTTATCACTTTAAGACAAGTCTCATGTCTAGGGATGATTCAATCCCATCCGTACATTTAGGACCATGTCCAAGGATGACTTAATCCTTAACTATGCATTTAGGACCATGTCCAAGGATGACTTAATCCTCATCCGTACATTTAGGACCACGTCCAAGGATGACTTAATCCTCAACCGTACATTTAGGACCACGTCCAAGGATGACTCAATCCTCAATCGTACATTTAAGACCACGTCCAAGGATGACTCAATCCTCAACCGTACATTTAGGACCTCGTCCAAGGATGACTCAATCCTCAACCGTACATTTAGGACCTCGTCCAAGGATGACTCAATCCTCAACCGTACATTTAGGACCATGTCCAAGGATTACTCAATCCTCAACCGTACATTTAGGACCACGTCCAAGGATGACTCAATCCTCAACCGTACATTTAGGACCACGTCCAAGGATGACTCAATCCTTAACCGTACATTTAGGACCACGTCCAAGGATGACTCAATCCTCAACCGTACATTTAGGACCACATCCAAGGATGACTTAATCCTCACCTGTACATTTAGGACCACGTCCAAGGATGACTTAATCCTCACTTGTCCACTAAGGACTTCATTCTCGGAGACATACGTCTACGGCTCTCTTGAGGATGATGCAATCATATCATGTCCACCAAGGACTTCTTTCTCGAGGACATACGTCTACGGCTCTCTTGAGGATGATACAATCCTATCATGTCCACCAAGGACTTCATTCTCGAAGACATACGTCTACGGCTCTCTTGGGGATGATGCAATCCTATCATGTCCACCAAGGACTTCATTCTCGAAGACATACGTCTATGGATCTCTTTAGAACATGTGTTCAAGGATGATGCAATCCCCTTGTCACCTTAGACCATGTCTAAGGACCATCCACCAACCTCTCTGTCGGCATCACCAATATAGGTAACCACATCATTGACCTCACTGTCGATGCGGGAAATATCATCATAAGTGATCACATCACTCCCCCTTTCGAGGAGGGTCCTTCTTAACTATCTTAAGTTTGTCTTGGAAAAATTTACTTGAGGTAGAGGTTTGGTTAGTACATCGGATCGGTAGAGGTTTGGTTAGTGCATTGGTAACTTGTTACGAATTCGAACATTAACCATATCTTGTATATAGAAATGTCAGATCTCTATGTGCTTTGACTTATCATGGAACACTGGATTCTCTGCCATTTTGGTACAACTCTATTTGTCACATAGGATCATAGTTGGGTCCATTCTAAAGCCATACCACTTCACAACTAGCAGAGCAAGCAGCCATATATTCTGCTTGTGCTGAGAGCCACACTAGACTGCTTCCAGCTAAACCATGAGATCATGGCTAATCCCATACAATAACATCCTCTCGATGTGTTCTTCCTGTCTGATACACTTTCTGCCCAATCAACATCTATGTAGCCTTCTTGAAGTCATGATCTCCAAGATAGCATAGATCAAAGTCTATCGTATCCTTTAGATACCTCATCACATGCTTTGCAACTATCAGGTGAACACATCTAGTTTCCACTAGATACTGACTCAAGGTGTTCACAGCAAAGCATATATCTGACCTAGTATTTGTTAGATACATCAATGACCCAATAATTTGTCTGTACAGAGTTATATACACTAATTCTGATGAGTCATTCACTAACAACTTCAAGTTGGAATCCATGCAAGTGGTCATTCCAACATATCAAGTCCTTTTAATATTTCTTGGCATACTTTCCCTGGTTGAGAAAGATTCCTTTTGAGTCTTTCCATACTTCCACACTTAGGAAGTAATGCATCAATCTGAGATCTTTCATTTTCATTGAATGATCTTCTGCATATCTATCTGTGCCATCTCTCGTTAGATGGGTCTACTGATATGAGCCTCAATATCATTCGAACTCTGTGGTGAGTTCCTTCTTGCATCCATGTCATCTGTGTATAGAAACAATATTCAACCTTGTAGCAAAGGTTGAGATCTTCATCACCCATGGTGATCATTAAGCTCATCAATTGATTATCGATCCTGGGAACCCATACAGAATCTGATTCACACTTCTTCTTTAATTACACCATTAAGAGAATGGTCTTATCTAGCCACTTGGAGCAAACATCTCATCATGATTCTCTTCCTCTTTCTAAGAGAATCTTCTAGCCACAAGCCTTCTATAGTGTGTTTGATTTGTAAATCTTTTGTTGAACATCCATCGCTTGTTCAGTGTTCATCATTCATCATGATCTTTCCTACAAATCAAAATTAAGTACATGATTAGTAATACTTCATAATCATCAAATCATATTGACATGATAACCTATTATGCATACAGATACATAGTTATGCACCTATCTTGACCAATACTTTGGCACAACACTTTTCCATATCCTATATGCATACAGTGGCTATCTAGATGCCTTCCATCTCTACCAGAACATACTATCGAGAGTGTGCACAGCTGTTAGCATGTCAGCAAAGAGGTTTCATTCTAGACAAGCAACAATGGAATGTTTGTCCAACTTACCAATCATATGCATATTAGTAGTATACTGTTCAATGCTCTATGAATGTTTACACTCAGCATGATATATTATAGGAATACAAATATGCATACAACCTATTACAGACAATATCATTTACTATTTCAAATAGCAACTCAAATACTTATCTTTTATGTTTGTGTGGTTGCCTCCCACTTGATCTTCTATATGTCTTTTGAATTTCTATTCATTCTGTACCACTGTGCATGCTCAAGTGTGCACTAGTGTTATCCTCATGATCTCATACACAAACATACATTCATTAGTATATTCTCAATATTATCAAAACATTCTAATTCTAAATGATCTTGAATATGTATAGTCATGATCATTAGTATTCAGGGTTTCAAGGAAGTCTTCTTTTACTCATGCATATTCTTGTTTGATTATAGTACTCTTCTGTTTAATTAAATCATCAAGGTAAGAGACATAATATGCATAAACCCTTGATTACTAGCATGACCAATCATACCAAGTATACTTATATAAGGGATCCTAACACAAGGTAAGATTCTAACTTGACATAGGAAAACATACTTGGATTAGTATACCTACTTAGTTATGTCTAACATACCTAAACAATATCTTCTTTGTTCTCTTCAATGATTTAGAGATCCTGTGCTATAACCTGCATAGTTTAAGCATAATATAACAAAGTAATACATACCTTGTAAGTAGAACAAAGATTATGGATGAGTCTTTGTCTTCATGTTGTCATGGTCATGGAACTTGATTTGTCTTTTGTGATGTACCTGTATCTTGTTAGTAGACAACATCAACCTCACACAACACCATAATGCATTAGTACAATCATATAGCCCTAATCAATGAATTTCTTCGATCATTCACATGCATTCATACTGTTACTAGGGTGATAAGACAATTCTAACATTAATCAAGATTGTACTAATAAATAATATGAAGACCAACACATTATGAACTTAATCAAGAATCACATTTCAAGACATACCTGAACCTCCTTAAGTCATACCTGTTGAGATTTCTTGTAGTCTTCTTATGTCAGGCCTTAGCCTCAACTCCCCCTGAGACTTGATCTGGAGCTTGATTAGGGTTTTCTAGAGAAACCCTAAAAATTCAATCTTTGACTTTCACACTTATGAATGGATGGAAGGATGTGTCTTGCTGAGCTAATCAAACTAGCATACTTCAATTTTGAAATCTCCAAAATTTGACCCCTCAAAATTGCCTTCGAAACTTCTGGATCTTCTGAACAGGAACCTGAACTAGGGTTTGATGAAGCCCACCCTTCTGTCCAATAAAAAGGTTCGATCCAAGGCTCTAATATCTTATTTTTCTGAGGATCTTCCAACCGTGGTTACAGACTTCAAAAATTCCAACTTTTGTTGAAGCCCTAATTTTCCATCTTTCCGATCAAAAACCCGAACTGGGGTTTGATCAAGCCCGGTCTTTTACCCAACCAAAAAATTCGATCTTGGTCTCTAAATTTTGATTTTCCAGAGTAGCATTCAGCCGTGGATTCCGATTCCAACAATTCTAACTTTCTCTGAAACCCTAAATTCTGAAAGCCATGAATGAAGGTGCTCCAAAAATGATTCTGTTTTGACAGAAATATGTACCTGATTGTTTCTGCTGTAACTATGAAATTTTCACTCCACAGGGTCTGAAAACGTTTTTTGTGATAGCCTGACCTGTCATCTTTCCATCCCGATAGGTCTGACCTCAATTGGATTTTCTAACAGAGAGTTATGCCAAATGTCGCAACGTGACCTGTTTTGGGATAATACAGGAGAGCGAACTTGTACGGAGTACCACATGTCACTGTTTGAACTTCGGCCTTTGAAAAATTTTCCTGAGATAGATCGCCCTGTTATCTTTCCATCCTGATAGGTATGACATCAATTGGACTCTCTGAAAGAGAGTTATGCCAAGTGTCGCAACGTGACCTGTTTATGGGATAAAATAGGAGAGTGAACTTGTACGACGTGCCACGTGTCACTGGTTCACCTTCGACCTCTGAAAAAGTTTCTTGAGATAGTACAGTCTGTGTACTACCTGTCACTTTTTACAAAATTTCATTTGGAGCTTCATATCCCACGTTATGACCTTTTTTCCAAGGTCACCTGATTTTGACTGAGATCTGGAAGAGGCAGAAACCCTAACTTGTACTGATCATAAATTACAAAGTACAATGAATCTGAGGGTGTCCTTTGGACACAAGATACCTGGAGATGTTATCTACGACCTGTAAAGGTTTCAGATCTTGAACCTTTGCCAAAATGGGTTTATGGTTAAAGTTCCACGATGACTGTTTTTTGCTATATAAAACCCTAACTTTCAAATTGTCGTAAGTAAAGCAAGTGTCGTAAGTGCCATACATTGCCTTCCTTCAGGTTAGCTCTGATACCATGTTAAGATTTAATATGATAAGACAGAAAATAGCAGCATTACATTCCATTTCACAACAATAGCATATACAGGATCACTGAAGAAACAACACGCACAGCATAAACAAAAGAGACACAGATTTATCCTGGGAAACCCTCATGGGGTAGAAAACCCAGTAAAGCTTCCTCAATATAGATGACCAGCAATATAAAAAGATGCAAACCCTGAGCATAATCTCCTCCTTCTCCATAGCAAACCTCTCCTCCACAAGTGCGCCACTCTCAAGTGAGTGAGTGTATAAAATGAGGAATACACCTCCTCTATTTATACACTACTTTGACTTATCTTTGACACAAGACATGTAGGCTCGTATTTAACCAATGGGTTAACACCCCACTACAATTGACTGGGACGACCCCTCTAGGGTGGTCTAATAACCTTTTGACCCACATAACACATACAGGGCCGACCCCCACTAGGGAAGTCTAATAACCCAAGTTACCACATTCCAACGGAGGAATAAACATCTCCGGATATACAATAAGATCTTCACGGAGGAATGAATCATCTCCGGAATAGTAAAATACAAATATAATATTCTTTGAAGTTACAATATCTCAACATATTCTACCTACTTAAATCGGCTATCTTTGTGAGAAGGTGGGCCCTGGCCTTCTAACAGAGACGCCGAGAGGCATAGCTAATTAAAACTCAGAAGTGAAGAATTCTGCTCTCATATTATTAATGGAAGATCATGAGCCTCAATGCTCTGTTACAACTTACACAAGTAATGATTGTCCAACCCCAGGCTACGAGAGCATTCTAGAATTTATACAAAAGAAAGACAGTTTCAGATCCACAAAAATCGCGCAGCAATGAAGATCTATGATCTTCATGCTGCGTAGTTACAACTAACTGATACAGCGTGTTGAATAGTGCTATTAATTCTGAAGGATGTTGCTATCCCAACAGCAATTGGATCAACAGACTCGACAGCTGGAATGCCATATGTCTGTTGCAGCTAGGCTCTTCTTCAATGGGATCTGTTACAATGGAAATCTGTTACAGCTCACGTGGAGGATGCGTTGTCCCTTAGAATATGAGGAGTTGACGCTTGCAGAGTCATAGCTGGCACTGTTGGGATGATACACCTGCGCTTTTAGACCTTGGCTAAATGAACTCACATAAATTAGTATAAACCAGGGACTAAGATTGATATAATAGGCATAAAAACAAATAAAGTAATAGCAAATTATACGTGTCAATGTTATAGATTGATATGGAAAGACATGGATATAGCTCATGAAAATAGGATGGAATTAGGGAAAAAAGGTGTAATAGAAGTAGCCAAAAAGGGGCATTTCCTGGACCCAAAAATACCTGGAGCAACTCCCATGAAAAACATCTCACCATCAGTTCTCCCGAATTTCCATGGTAAGTCTTCTGAAGATCCTGATGAATTTCTTTTTGAGTTTGCTATCTTCTGTCGCAGCTATGACTATAGCTCTAGTGCTCAAAAGCTGAAACTATTCCCAACCACTTTGAAAGGAAATGCTCTATGTTGGTTCATGATTCTAGGCCATGAGACCATTACTACTTGGGACCAAATGAAACAGACCTTTCTTTCTAAATATCGAGAATATTGTAGAACCAGGGATAGAAAGAAAGAGTTGTTTAAAATGGTTCAGAAGGAAGAGGAAAGCTTGGATGACTTTGTGGAAAGATTGTTGTACACTTTACAAAGGTCTGGACACACTAAGATTGGAAAACATGTACTTAAGATTATTTTGCTGCGAGGAATTAGGGAAGATTGCCTTGATATGTTGAATTTGTTGGGAAAAGGGAACATCTCAAAAGAACCCTTCAAGAAGATCATTGAATTATGTTGAAGGTACTCAAGGGGATCCTCTAGAACTAACAAACAAGACAAGGATCGGGATCAGGATGTCTTCACTAGGACACAGAAGTCAGCTAATGGACGATCCACTCAAACAGAGATAGGCAACTTGCTGGAGAATTTTAAAATTGATATGATGAGCTCCATTTCCTCAGAGTTAGATGTCTTGAGAGCGAAATATAGGCAAGTAGTAGAAGATCTTACACTTGGTGTATTCCGTCCCAAATGTAAGAAAAAGCACCCACTAAAGGAATTCCCACTAGACAAAGCAGAAATATGTAGAATATGTGAGTTGGAGCACGACACCAAGGAATGTCCCTCACTACCTAAGGTAAAAGCAGTTCTGCAGGCATCCACTTCAGATGTGGAACAAGTTTACTTCATTGCACAGAAGAAACCGTGGCAGCCTCGCAATCAAGGTATGAATCAGAACCCATCATTTTTTTTGAATAATATGAATGGGATGAATAATATGAATACACAATTCCCTTCACATTATTCTAATAATCAGTGGCATACATCTCAGAACCCAATGCAAAATCCTAATTCTTGGACACCATGGTCACAACAGTCAAACAATCAAGCTCCTTGGAATTCCAACTGGAGAAATTCTTACCAAGGAAATAACTTTCCCCATCACTAGACTCAGTATCAACAGTACCCTCCTGTTGGCCCGATTTTGTGACCGAGGCCAACGAAGGAGAGATAACCCACACAGGTCACTTACAGTAGCTTCTGATGTGTTTGAAATAGCTAACTCTCACAGGAATAAAGGCCCTGCTACCTTTATGATATGCTCCCCAGAAAGGGAGTCTCTCAATCTAGTTGTCTAAATTCCTAAAGATGTAAGTAAAGCCCTAAGATGCAGCCTAACACAACCCAAGATGTAAAATTTAAAATAGTTGAAAACATGAAATTTAGTAGCTCCTAAACTGTAAACAACAGTTTAGTAGCTCCTAAAAAGTCCTGTAGGTTTTAACTACGAAATAAAATCTAAATAAAACTTCTAATTAATCTATTTCTAAAATTACCTATCCTAACTATCCTCATCAGGAGCAAGTCTAGAAAAATAATTTTTGATGCATAAAGAGTATGATTTAATTATAGTTTAATTAAAGAAGTTCAAATAAAATATAATTTTTAAAGCACATCAACATATTCAAAACCAAATAATTAACAAATTAATTACTGATTGGCATGTTGCTTATTACCTCTCCCAAACATTCAAACACAATGAAATTAGTCATTCTAAGGAAATAAAAATAAGATTTTAAGTGTAAGAATGTATGAAGAAAATGTGTTAGAAAACATTCTATCCAACAAATAAGTAAAGAACAGCAACAAAGTACAATTTCACTAAAATTGTTGAAAGAATCTTGGAACAGTAATAGCAGCAATCTCTGGTTGCAAATATTTCTGGATTAAAGAACACAGATCTCTTTACATAATCAGAAATCACTTCTGGCAGAATCTCTCCTTCTATCTGCAAATATAAAGATTTACAAGCAGAAACAGAATTGAGAATTACAAAGTCCTCTCGATTCTGCTGAGATCAACCCCCCCTCCTATGACAATTGAATTGCTCTTGTTTATATAGACCATGAGGACTAATAACAGACTAATAATAGACTTTGATTCTGTTGTAGCTGGTAGAACAGAATACGTTATTTCCTCTCAATCTCAGGCTCTAATTTATGCTTGTTTTCAGGGATTTGAAACACGTTCATCTTCATACTAACGCATTTTAACAGAGATTCTGCTGCCGAGAAACTCATAATGGCTCCTTTCTTCATAAACAATAATTACTGAAGTTTCGTCTGAATAACTGAGTGAACCATTAATACGACAATCCTCTATTTAACATTCTTGGACAGATTGAGATGGGATCACTCTCCTATGCCTGCACATTAAACCAAGAACGTGGAGCATGAGAGAGAAGCATAACGATAAACAGAAGAAAAATGTAAATTACTGTGAAGGATAAAAGTAAAAGAAGAATAAAGAAATCTTCCCTTTGGATTCATCAATTCGGTCCAGTTATCCATGATCTCAGATCTGGCGGCATTATTTAAACAACTAAGGGATTAATCTCATTGATACGCTGTCTTTGTATTGATCCCTTCGTTATGTACCTGCGATGAAACCTGCACATTCACATCAAATAAGATAGAAATAAAAATATAAAGTGAATTAGAGAGAAGTTCATTCATTAAGAAATCTATCGTAAAGGTGAAAGAATTTTCCCTTTTTTACTTCGTGAATTCACTATATGTTTTCGGTCCTCGACTGCAGCTGTTCGTGTATCCTTGCAACTTCATCGCCTTAATCTGCGCAACTATTGGCCTGCACCAGGCATTGTAATTAACTACCAGAACAGAACTGCGATCCTCTTAATTGCAGCCTCCATTTTCCAAGGACCGGTGGAAATTCAATCTACACCTGGCTATACATATCAACATGGAATGGAAACAACATATAGCCAGCTAGATTTTATGATGCATCGTGGCAAATTTTGCAGCATTGTGAATATATCCTGGGCTTTTATTGAGATCGTTGAGCTGGTTTCCTTTGCAATGGTGGCAAGTTCTCCTTCAACGACTTGACACAAATCATTCTGGCAGTTAGGTGGTGGATTGAATATCTTCGTTCATAGTGTCACGTCTTAAACATGATAATAAAGATGTTGATTTGGCGAATTGACAAACAATCATAATCCTTCCGTTAAAATCTGGTGGCGTGACAAAATAGAGGTAAAACTAGCATTCAAATTAAGCAAAAAACCCGGCAACTTCTCCACATTAATCTCGCTGGCGGTGTAATCTGTTGGTTGTTATCTCGTAGAAATATGCGTGGGATCACTCCCTTGAATAAGGCGGTTCACAATAGTCTTAAGTTAGATAATATGAAAGATTTTGTTGGATGAAATCTCTTGAAACTCCGCGGCCGGTGACAACTTCACCAAAAATCTGGTGGCATCATTAATGCAACCTGTCATTACTTTTAAGTTATCAAGTGAGATGCTAACGAGAACAGCCATCGATTTGTTGGGCAAATATCTTAATAAATAAGTGGTCTGGTGACTTTTGTCTTATTAAAATCTAGAGTCAATCGTGGCAGCTTTAGTTATGAGTTACGATCTTGAAATTCTCTAAAGGCAAATATGAAGGATGCTCCATATTAAGTTTTAAGTCATAGTCACGAGAAGAATGAAAGTCAAAGAATAATGACGAATGCCCAAACCAACATATCTCAAAGTTATCAAACCACATCATTTGTTAAAGAAGGAAAATACAACTTTTTAATTCCATGTAAGTCATCTCTTATTGCCAATTCCAACGTCAACCGTTCCATTTTAGTATGTGACAAGTTTTGGGTTTATCAACTTTTAAATAAAAAGTCTTGATAATTAGATCTCATGCATAGTGATAAAGTTACATAAATAATAGACTTCTTTTTAAGATATCTCCTTGTGAAAGAGTTCATAAAATTTATACTCTTTGTGATGGTATTTTATTTATTTTAATATTGATGTAATTATATATATTTTAAATAAATATAAAATCACATGCCAAGAGATAAAGTCATGTTATGCATACAAGTTATTAATTGAATTTTTGAATGAGTGTTTAAGATAGGTCATTAAAATCATTTTTGGTTTGGCATGTTAGGATAAATAACTCTGTTCAATTGAAATGAGATTTCAAAATTATATAATAACTCAAAAATATTTATTAAAAGTAATTGAGATATTTTCAAAAGTTAATAATACTAATCAAATTTGTGACCATTTGAAATGTGATAATACCAAAAATAAAAGTTTAATAAAAATTGATGTTTTGCTCAACTATTATAAGCTTGCCTCACACTTTTGATATACCAACTTTTAAAATATTTGATATTAAATGTTTAACCAAATAATTTTATTGTGCCAAGATGCTTTTTCAACTCGTTGATACAATGAAGACTGAAAAGAAAACATTACTCTCGAAAGATCAATAATAAAAATTCAACCAAGATCATCCAAATCACCCAATCCTCATGTAATGAAATCCAAGCGAAAAAACAAACAATGCAAAGAGTAAAATATCAAGGGACGAAAGACATAAAATCTCCTATCAAATCAAGCAAGAAAAACAAAACCAAAAGCTAAGTATTTACAAAATTCTCATGGGGGCCACTTTATTTGCAAAATCAAAGGGGAGTTGTTGGGGTGCCAACAAATGGCGACATGGCGGGCAAAGCAGTTATCTCTGCCTTGAAAAGATAGCGTTGTACATGTATAAGGAGATAAAAGATAAGGCTTTTAACAAGAAGAAAACTTTCTCTAAAACATGTGTACCACATTAAGAAGTCAACCTTTTAAATATTTACCCAGGTGCAATTGATATTTTAATAACGCCCTTCTAACTATCATTTGGAATGCAAAGATAAGTACTAAGTAACAAAATATGTTCTTGATTGAAACATGCTCTGAATGAACAATTTGTGATGATAAGAAGATGTTATCTTAATGTTTTGCCTCCAATACCACAGGCATGTCCCTACTGCCAGCACACGTCTATAGCCTCGACAGGTTTACCTTTTAACCCAATAAGATGCTTTTATCCCATACACTAGTTAAATATGTGAAGCTTATCAATCCTTGTTAAAAGATTTGCATTTCTAGAAAGAAGTTGGAAACCACTGTCCTGACTTGGTGATCAGATTGTGACAGTGTCATTCACATCAACTTACAAATAATGAGCGGGTTGGCTCATGATGAGACCCCCCGTCTTGCAACTATTTTTATGGCTACAAGCCAGTATCCTGGCTTGGTGACCAGATATTGATAAAGTCATTCCATAAGAAGGTATGATCATGAAAAGGTCGGCTTGTAATAAGACCTCCTTTCTTCCAACTCACTCCTAGAGATGTTAAAGAAAAGGATTGGGCTATGCTTAAAGTTAATCTCATAAGAGATTACTTAGTGGATGGGGAAGCGACTATACTCCTTAAGAGAGCGGGATGGCGTTAAGAGGTTTGAGATGATAACAATGCAAGCCTCACTGATTTGCTCCTAAAGAAGGATCCAATTAGAACATAATGCATAAATTAGTTAAAATAGCTTTGTGTATTGATTTGTGATAATTAGAAAGTAATAAATGCAGCTAGGTTTATGTATGAAGGTACAACTTGGAAAGTGTTCCACCATAGGAAAATGGATAGCCTCTTCTTGAAAAAAACCTTGTAAAGATTCCTTCACATACAAGACTTCAAAAGATGTAGGCTTAGAATGACAAACTTGCCCCGGAGTATCATTAATTAATGATCAACAATCCCCTATCAATTAATTTTAGAAAAGGTTGATAAATAAAACATGATTGAAAATAAAGAATTGTAGAATCGATTGGAATCGTTTTTTCAATAATTAATATTTCTACCTTTCGCCCCAATGCAAATGATTATTAAACTAAGAAATACAAGCCTAATCAAACAAACCAAACTAAATATAAAATCAAAAAGAAAACCAAACTCTATTTACAACAAGAAAACCAAGATGAAAAAGACCAATGCTAAATTGTGCAGTTTATGGTGATAATTACAACATGAGTGGGCTATGTTCATAAAGTTCTTTATGTCAAAGGAGATTAAAAATTTTGAACGCATTCTTTATAATTTACTCCCTTAAAAATTTGTGTTTGCTTTAAAACTGCACATGACCATATGTAAGCATTTTGTCATTAAGTCGTAATAGTTATTAATGGAAAATAAGACTAAGACGATGTGACTAACATATGAAAGCATGAGCAAAATAATAAAACAATTGGATGGGGAGTAGAGTAATGTGTACTTCCCTGAACAGTAGCTTGTCCTCTTGTACTCATCCCAAAATTGATACATCGCTTGATAACTGCACATTATTGAAAACAAAGCAACCTACTTGTGACAAATAAACTAATTAAGTTAAATCTAAAAGTACCTCTAAAACTACATATATACACATGCACAATGAAATCAGATATACAAAAATCAAGTAAAATGAAATATCCAATGAAACCACCGAAGCATCTTTATTCCTGCAAGATGAACATCACTTTCAATTAGTAAAAGAAAATAATATGTTAATAATAGAAAATCAGATGCATCGTGATTACCACTAAAATTTTTACTTGTATATACAGAAAATAAAACCTTACCATTAAATGGAAACTTCTTGAGGTAAGAAACCTCAAGCCCATCTGTAACTCTATCATGAAAAATATAAACATCCGGATTAATAGATGAGTGATCAAAGTGAACAAAGTTGTGTGATTGAGAAATTGTACAAGATGAATGAGGATCTTTAGTAATCATTAGTTGAAAGTGAAGTAAGTGACTAGAATCAAATGAGGTATCATCCCATATTGTGTTAGACGTGTCTTCATCAAATGAGTGTAAATCATGATTGGTTTTAATGAAAAATTCAGTTTCAACTAACTCATTGTTTAAACAAGGAGATCCTTCATTAATTGTGAGAGGTGATGAATTAATAAAAGGTGTTTCTAAAAGTACATGACTCTCATCTTTGCATCTACCAAAAGATTCATAAAAATAGCTTTTTTTCTCTTCATCCCCAAAATATAATTTATCATTTGAAAACCCATGAGAATTTTGCGCATCAGGATGAAATTCTATTAGATGTGAAAGATTATCCTGAGAAGCACAATTGTTAAATAAATTAGGGTATAATGAAAAATAGGTGGACGAAGAAAGAAAATTGAAAGTATCTGTTGATAACGAATTTTCTTTGAAAGAAAAGTTTTCTTCTATTTGAGTATTTGCATTTGATTTTAAATGTTCATCAATTTCTTCTCCTAAAATCAGATCAATACCCTTTATTGAAAAATCTGAACATGACGAATTATCTTGTTCATTGCAAATAGGTAAAGATATAAATGAAACACAAGACCCATCAGAAAAATGAGATTCGGGAATGGAGTCCCTTAAAATAATATCTTGGTCTTGTTTAATTAATGTAGGAGAAGTTTTTTCAATATAGATTTCAGATTTGGTCTCTTTCTCTTCTAAAATAGTCATAAGATATTGATGTGAATGACAACCTTCCTTGTTTAGTCTTTGAGTTTTATTCTCATTAAGAGAAGATAAAGACGAATTAAGATTATCAGAAGAAGCAATAACATTTTCTAATACATTGTATTCCTTCTGATTAAGTGAGGTGAAAAATGTTGGATAGTATTGTTGATCTATAACTTCTGAACTTTGGTTAGAATCAATCGAAATATCGTTATATGAAGAAAATTGATTTTTATCTGATTGATCTAATTCATTTGAAAAAGACATAACCTCATGGATCAATTGAAAAATAGAAGTGACAAGTTTCAAAGGAAATCTGTAACAAAGATTAAAAAATCTGTTTTCATAGTCCTCATATGATTCATCAAATTCTCTTTTAAGATTTAATAATTCTACAAACAACTTCTCGTAGTCAGGATCCTGAAAAGCATGAATGAACTCACCTAAAAATTGTTGTAAAGAATGTTGCAATGGAAAAGTTTCAAACCATTTTCGAATTCGGCCTTTGAAAGTCAAAGCGAATGATCTGCCAATGATTGCTTCATAAAAAACATGATTAGTAAAACAATTTTGCAAAAATTGAGAGACATGATCAACTGCAGAAATTTCACTTTCACCATCAAATTTGTTTCTTGACAAGTGATAAACTATCTTAGGAGTTGAATGATTATTTCTTGAGACATGACTCCTAATAGAGATTTGGGCTGAATCCATGAATGATAAATAACTTTGAAAAAGTGATTCATAAAAATGGTTAGCTTGTCATCTAACCAGCCCTTACGCACATATGTACTGACGTAGAAGATCAAAATATAAAAGCTGAAAATCAAAGAGCCAAAGGATAAATGGTTTTTAAAATAACTAACGAAAATAAAACCACTTGTCTTACCTAGGTCCTCCTTCTAGTGCCATTTGTTGGCCCGATTTTATGACCGAGGCCAATGAAGGAGAGATAACCCACACAGGTCGCTTACAGCAGCTTCTGATGTGTTTGAAATAGCTAACTATCACAGGAATAAAGGCCCTGCTACCTGTGTGATGTGCTCTCAAAATAGAGAGTCTCTCAATCTGGTTGTCTAAATTCCTAAAGATGTAAGTAAAACCCTAAGATGCATCCTAACATAACCCAAGATGCAAAATTTAAAATAGTTGAAAACAGGAAATTTAGTAGCTTCTAAACTGTAAACAACAGTTTAGTAGCTCCTAAAAAGTCTTGTAGGTTTTAACTACGAAATAAAATCTAAATAAAACTTCTAATTAATTTATTTCTAAAATTAATCTATTTCTAAAATTTCTAAATAAAGGCCCTGCTGCCTATGTGATGTGCTCTCAAAATAGAGAGTTTCCATAATATGAGACTCTTCATTTAACTCTATCAACAGCTTGTTATACTGTACATGATTAGTATGGGATATCAGTCTTATCACCATTAGTATAACTGACCCGGGTAAGATGAGGTTATGAGCTTTATCACCATTAATATGGAATAAAGCAGAGTGATTACACCTATTATATTAGTATAGTGTCCTTACTTGTATATTAGCTCGTATATGAATCACCATGTATCATACCCATCTAATCAATTCATTCTAATCACCAAGTTCAACCATGAATCTCAGTATGGTACTCGAACATTGGGTGATAAGAGTCATACTTCCATTAGTTCCATGGACTTGGTCTACCCTCTATGCCCTATTTTTGCCTTACATATTTGACCGTACGACTATGGATACCATAGGAGTTAAGGGTAAATCAATGTGGCACATATTATGAATACAAGGCATAGATATAATCATTATGTATCAGTAACTGATCTATGTGTTCTGTTTACATATCAATCATCATGCTAGTAGAGAGTATTAGCACACAACCCTATTAGGTAGATACTTAGAGTCATAGTAATCTATAGATACCATATCAAATAAGGTCAAACATACACTATCTATGAGTAATGGGATTAAAACCCTTTTACATAGCCTATACTCGATTAGGTAGAGCTCTATGATTACACTTGATTAGTACACATATGATATAGAGTCAAATACATAAAGTATGACTTGAGTATAGATGTAATGTCCCCATTTTCGACCCCCTTTGTATTAAATCGTAAATGATGTAAATATTGTAATCTAATCATGGTGAGGAGCTCAAGGCCAAGGCCCCACCATTGATTTAGCGTTTCATGTATCGGCAATTAAAAATAGATGCCCATGGTTCTTGTGCGAGATGGGCACAATGTAAATAAGACACCATGTAAATACGAATTTTAATGGAAAAACCCACAACCGGCTATGCAATGCAACAAAAGAGATGGGGCATGACTTTACAAGGAAAAGGTAGGGGGGAATTATTCAAACCTTGAGCCAATGGTATTAATCCATGCGTCAATGGGGAAACCCATAAACCACCAACTACCCAATTTGTCTCATGCACCCAATCATTTAATTCTTCCAAGAAATTGGTTAAGGCAGTTAATGCCTTGGGAATGAAGAAGTATGGAAGCCAATTTCGTGCATGGGCAAGCCATCAACTTGGAAAAACGTGTTTTGTCTCCTTGGGCAAGAAACCACCCACGAAATGGTGCCCAAAGCCATTCTGAACAGGAGCCTTTTCATCATTCACGCAGGGGGAGTTAGCTGGGGTCTTTCCATTTACGTTTTTCATCTAAATACTGCATTTTTCCATGCTTGGGAGTCGTTTTTGCAGTATATAACAGTTGGGAGAGGGAGGGCCACGTTTTGGGGACTGTAGGGAGGTTGTTTTTGCCCCTGAATGTCCAAGGACGTTTTTCTAAAAACGGATTTGGCTTCCTGGGTTGTTCATCAACTTCCCATTACGTTTTTGTGGGTTCCCACGTTTTTCTGGGTTAGTTGAAACCCCATCTCATGCATCCCACTCTGGAAAACGTTTTCCTCATGCCCAGCAAGTGGGGTTCTGCTGTTATGTGTATCCTTGCTCTTGGTTTGAGCCTGTGAGCTGAAGTGTTGGAGTGGTAGTGGATAGAAGTGGCTTGATAAACCTAGTGGGGGAGACAACCTCTCAAGAAGATCAAGAGGGCTTTGGTTACTCTTCTATGCATACCCTGAGAGCACTAGATAGGGAAGGTATGGCTTGAGGGACTGCACAGCAGTGAAAAGAATACTTCCTTGTGCTGGGTGTGTAGGTATTGTGGGTGCCAAGCTAGATAGATCTTTCAAGGTTATCCCTGGCTCTGTGCTGGAGTTCACTAGCTTAGCAACTCTTCCTTTCCATCTCCTAGTAGCCTGATAAACCCAATTGTAGATTGGCTTGGCTCATCTTGGTGTATGCTTGGCTATGTGTGAGTCTGCTGTTCCCTGGTTCCTTGTAGAGATCATGCCCAGCTCGGGGGTGGCAGTGGTGCTGAGAGATTGAGGAGCACACTGGCCTACGGTTGGGTGGAACGTTACAGTTGCATAGCCAGTTGCGTGGGACTACTTTTGGATAAGATAAGTATTCTCTTGTTTAAATTGGCAATTATCATTTGATGAATATTATGAATGTATGTGGATGTATTAAACGAATTTACTTCTGCTGTGTTTTTAAAAGTTTATGCATTTCCATATGATCTTGTAAAATTCTGCACAGATCTTTATTTCATGGCTGTCACAGAATCTTGAATGTGTGTTAGAGATCAACAACATTTATTTGATTACCATCGTTTTTCCATAGCATGCACAGATACAGTTCTTTGCATCAATGTTTTTAATTCAAACGTTTTGGGGGCTAATTGCCCGGATTGAGCACCACGTTCTCCCTATCACATTGATATGGTAGGAGGGGACACTACAATAGATAGAGCTATGATACCAGCTAAGAGATTAGGGTAAAAAATAGAACCATAAGTAACCAGTATCACTTACTATTACTAGTCCATAAGTGCTTAGTAATGGCATTACTAGTATATACTGAACAAGGAATAGAGTATGTTCAATGATTACACATAAGCTATATGTGTCCACGTAAGCAGCTTAACCATAATCAAGAGCATTAGTCACATGTCTCTTACTAAGGTTATGATGTGTATTACTGTACAAGGATTCCATAACAACGATTACATTATAAGCTAAACCATGCAGAAGCTTACTAAATAAACATGATTACTAGTAACATATGTAATTTACATAATAGCTTACATTAACTAGAAGCTCGTACAAGTAATGGTAATGAATCATAAGCCTTCAACCTAGGAAAGGATATTTAGTGTTGTCCAACCCATGACCTGATCTTAGAAGAGAAGCACCGGATGGGATGGGGTCAAATAGCCCAAGACTTTTATTAGCTTCTTACCATGCATGCTTTCCCAATTGTAGGATGGATTGTACACTAGCCAGGAGGGATGGTTTCCTTTTATAAGATATCATTTAACTGCTGCTGGATTTTTTATCCACTCGATCCATAAGCAGAAAATCCATGTTTAGTAGTTTACCCCATAGAAGCAGATCTATATCCATATGCAGATCCTATAGTTCAAGAGCCAGTAGCGAAGGAAGAGGCAACTAGAGCACTATGTTTTGGGAGTCCGATCTATATATTCTATGTAAGAATCGAGTCAAGCGCCAACCGAGCCTGTCATAGCCTACTCGTAAAAGAAAAGCGCATTCACACACTGTACAAACCAGACACTCCTACCCAATTTGACTACTTAATGCTCTTGACTGAACCGCAGTATCCATTAGGTAGTACTAGGATTAGGTAGCACGTATATATTGAAGTTTTAACGAGCGAAAAAAAACCTCCCCTTTTCGGGCTCATAACTAAGTGTTCCCGTCTTTCTTTAGGGTTTGAAATATACGCAACATGTGGAAATAAGCTTATTCTCCATTATCCCAACCATTTCGAGAGCCATAGTCCATGTTAGGTCCTATTGATCTTTATTTAGTCCCAGTTCCAATTATCAACCAATAAGCATCAAAAGTAATAGTAGCAGCAGCATATTGATATTTTTAGACCTTGATCATAAGCAGAGGCAGTTGAATAAGCACCAGTCATTGGATTTCACGCCCACCATCACACATCAATGCCAGCAGATCTATTTATAGATCCATATCCGGGTATATTCAATCATGGATACAGAGATACATATCGATTTTATGAAGTCCCAACAATAGATTAACCAGTAGGGGAGAAGCAACATAGAAAGCATAGAGAGCACAACTTTTTACCTATAATAATTTATATAGCCCCCAGCAACATAAGGTCACAGGCCTAGAGTGCTCCCTGTAGGTCATAGGCATCCGTCTTTAATATTAATTATTCGAAGTAGCGATTGTTATAGCTTGAAATGACACATCTCCGTCCGTGACGACACTTGCTTCCCTTGTTCGCATGACGACACTTCTTGAGATCAAGTTCAGTCACACAACAAGACATTTGTGGATGGAGGAGTCATTTGGGACACTAAAAATGGTTGAACTTACCTCATTCTTGACCCATTTGATGTATATGACCCTTAGGAACATTTTTCCAGACCAAACCATCTCCTAAAAATGAGCAGAAAAGCCTGTTTTTGGCCATTTTTTAACATGAGCGCTGGTACACAGGCATGATAGTAGTGCGTGTACCCTACTCTAGTGTACAATAGTAGTGCTCAAACCTTCTGAGTGCGACTCCATTGTTGAAATAATAGCACTCAACTCCATATGTACGCTACTTTGCTTATTGAAGAGTAGCGTACACCCCTGTTTTGGTCAAAATCTCAAAATTTTGGGAAGTTAAGTTGGTTGGGGAACCTCCTACTCGGTTATAACTTCTTTTCCTATCCTTCATTGACTATATAAGGAGGGTAGAAGGGCCATGTGAGGGGACCAAGTCTACAATATTGTTATGCTGTAGGAATGGAGACCCTCATCCCCCTCTCTTGTGCTTAGTTTCTGGTAAACCCTAGCACAGTTGATTAGAGGATGGAATCCTTGGAGAACGGAAGTAGGAGACCTTGAATCTAGGTTTCGTGAAGTGCCAAGCTTGAAGGAAGGTATAACTATATGTACTTGCTTTCATTCATTAATAAAGATCAGACATTCTTCTCTTTCCAAATATGATCCATTAATGTGTCTCTGATTCGATTACTGTTTAATCATAGTTTGATGTCTTGTTATGTCATGGATATCAGTCTTATATATGTAGTCAAATATGTTTGAGAAAGGTATCAAGTTGTTTTGCAGGTCCGGGCATTGCGACACTGGATAAGCATTGAAGAGCGAGGGAGGCAAAGCTAGGATCAACCTTCTGAATAAGGTGCCTACATCTCTAAACCCTAATCTCTTCATTTATTTGTTGTACTTGTAGAATGCTTATAAGTCTATCTTTATCACCGTAAGTTGGTAAGTTCTCCCTTGAACTATAGGTGCATTTTCCCCATAATAGAATGGGGACTCCGCTGGGGAAATCCTAACTGCTTAGGGGTATCCAAGGTCATTTCTTTAGTTTTGTTTGAAGGTCTTTGTTCAATTTCTTGATTAGAATCAGTTAGTAGGCTATGTTTGACCCTGCTGGGCTTTTACAGACCCTTCCTGGCCCCTGCAAACCCTTTTGGACCTAGGTGTGGGGGGTTTTAACCCCATTTTTTCAATTTTTTCAACATGTACACTACTGTTGTGCAGTACAGTAGCGCCCTAGGAGCTAGTTTCCTTCATACATAGTAGCGCTCAAAATATGAGTTTAAATTTTTGAGTTTTTTGGGTTGTGGACCCAAATATGGGGATTGTGGCTGCATTTTTTGGGGTCCCTGATGACCCTAGGTCTGTGTTAAACCACTGTAAGTGGTCTCCCATCCTTGTACTGATCATACATTCATGATTTGAACCTCTTTTGATCAATTTGGGCTTATTTGGAAAGTTTTGGGGTTTGTTGACCCAAGTTGGGGGGTTGTGGACCTGTTTGGTGTTTTGTACCATAATTTGAGTCTGACTGAACTTGCTTGCCCCATTTCCACTGAATTTGAAACCTCTTGAGTCTTCTTGACCCTGTTTGTATCTATTTGAGTGAAATTTCTCTTTTAGGTTGGTTTCTTATCCTCCCTTATGCTTTTAGTTTTTCTTTTGTAGTGAAAGCTCAAGTGTTTTGACTGTTGTTCAAGACCTTGTTTGCATTGTTTATGTGCAGACCTAACTTTACCAAACCATACTTCTTCGTAGGTCATTTGCTTCATTTGGGTCTAAAAGTAGTTTTTGTACTCTTTTCCCAATGGTTGGCATGCTTACATCAATAAGAATTTGAAAGTCATATTTGGTAGCTTTTACTGTTTCATAAAGAGAACCTGAAAGTTTATTTGCTTTGCTTTGATAGTAGGTTAGTTTCAGTTTTGTTTCTTACCTTTGAAAGCATAAAGAATTTTGATTCATTTTCTGAATAGAGTACCTTGCAAGTGGCTTAAAAGATTTTAAAGTGCTTTGCATAAAAAAGAACAAGTTTTCTTTTGCATACCTATTTGTTTGAGTAGCTGCATTCTTAGGTTTTGAGTTTAGACTTTATGTTTACCTTTTTTGCATTCGAAAGAATAAAAATTGCATTTGCATATGCATTCTAGATCAGAATTTTAAGACTTGCATTGAAAAGAAAAAGATTTGTTTGGTGGTAAATATTTCATTTTCAGTACTCTATCTCTATTATAACCACTCTCACACACCCACTACCTTTTTGAGTAAGCAAGTAACCTTTAAAATGAACCCTAATAAAATGTACTAGTAACATTTTCTTTTCTAGGTTACACTACACCAACTAGTCTTGGTTAGGATCTTGGGTTTAAAACACCTTAAACCATCCAAGATCACACATTACACAAAAATCGTAGTTCGACTATCACAGGTAAACCCACTTCATTCAAAGCTTGCCTAGGATCTATGCAGTAGGTCTTGTGAGATCAGATTGTTGGGAATACTCCTCCTACTTTATGTTTCGAGCATATACCAGGATTGGATTGCGTTTGGGGACTCTTTTGAGTTTCGGGCTCAGTTACCCTGCCCACGCCTTCTGATTCAACCAGCGACTATTCCCCCAGGAGTTTTCGGTGTTGTGGTATCCTTAGTATCTAACCATAGGTTCATACATAGGTGACAGCGGAAGGTATATCTGCTGTACCTAAGACAAATGTGGGAGGAAATCCCTTGCAGGTCTTTGGGAGGGCGGTTGGGTGATTCCAGTGCTTGCACCCTTAGTCATTGTATTGTGGACCCCGAGTAACTATTCTTCATCCTTCCTTGATCTGTTTTGGGCCCTCATCATCCCAGACTCTTCTCTGGAAGGCATCTATTTGCCTGGTTTGATTTACCTAGGACCTTTTTTTAGTGGTGTGCTCTTTGTGCTACTTGTTTTAGTTTTCCTTAGAGAACTTCTTGTTCATTCGAGCAGAAAACTATGTCTAGCATTCCGGCGAGTGCCAATCAAGGTACCCCTGTTCCAGGGGATCCTTGTGCTGTTCCATTCATTGGAAACATTGGTGCTCCCTTAATGGCTACTTTGAATCTTCCTGGATTCACCATAGGGCTTCCGGTTTGGTTGTTTTCCACTCCGAATGCCTTGCACGCTCCTGACGCTTCTTTTGTGAGCACCTCAAATCAAGAGCATCAGAACCCTGTGCCTCCCTTGCCAGTAACATCTTCTCCTCCTCCTTCTACCTCATGTGGCAAAAGTGGCAATACTAGTAACCAACAGTCTAAAAGGAATAGACAGAGGAAGAATGGGAAGAAGATGCCAAAACAAGGGGGCAGCAACCCAGCCTCTGCAAGTCATGCTGGGGGCAAGAACCCTGCCTCTGCAAGTCATGCAAGGGGCACCTACCCAGCCTCTGGAGGTCATGCTGGGAGAAAACTTTTAGTCACTGAAAATCATACTAAAAGTTTTTCTTCAACCACTGTCAGTCATGTTGAGGACACGTCATTGATCATTGCTTGTCATATTAATGACAAGTCACCAGTTCCTGTGAGTCATACTGGAGACACCAGATCAGCCACTACAATTCATGCTGAGGGAGTTGACATTGTCGACAAACCAAACAAACAAAAGCTTAAGTTCCCTTGTAAGTTTTGCGAGGGAGATCACCTTACTTACTTGTGCCCTGTACTTCCATAAGTGCAAAAAGTGTGGTCCTTAGTTCAAAAGTCCGATGCTTCTGAGCAACCAACCTCTGTGAGTCATGCTGGGGGTACGCTGTCAACCAATGCTAGTCATGCTGAGAGTACTAACGTTGTAAAGGAGTCTAAACCTATAGGATGGAAACCAAAGTTCCCTTGTAAACTTTGTAAGGGAGATCACCTTACTCACCAATGCCCTGCCATTCCAGAGGCAAGAAGAGTGTGTTCCATGTCTGAAGGAACCTCTATTCCTGAGTTGTCTATAGATTCCCTACAGTCAGATGAACCTTTGGTTGCTAAAGTGGTTAAACCAATGCAATCTTTGGTCGACCCCACTCTTCCTTCGAAGAGTTGTGATGCATTTGCAACCATTAATTAATAAGAATATGCGAAATAGCAAAAATAATAGAACAGAATCACTTTTATATTGATCATGGGCCACTTCGAGGGGGCAACCTCCTTTGAGCAAGCTCAATACAATTAACTTCACGGTGCCTTCAATGACCTCAACACACACTTATATACTAAGTCTATGCCGAATACCATGAGTCAAAACCATGGGACATATAATACTACGGGACAACTTACAAAGCATATGCGTCCAATACTATGGGTCAATACTATGGGCTAATATAAACTACGGATCAACAAATACTACGGGACAACTTAAAAAGCATATGCGTCCAACAACAATATACTAACATAGTAAAGAGAAGGGTTTACATAGGTTCCTAACATCCCCTCTCCATTAGAAAAAGCTTTGTCCTCAAAGCTTTGGTTGGAGAAATTGCTGCAGAAGCTGAAGGAGTGGTTCCCCGGTAGCATCCTCGGGTTGCATTTTAGGCCACTGACGCCTTTGGAGTGTCAAGGACGATTGCTTGGAAGGCTGGAGATGAAGAAGAACCCTGTCAGCTACGTGGAAAATGTGCTCAGAACGGTGCTGATCGGCTTGTTGATTCATGCGAATTCTTGCCATGTGAAGATTGTCCTGCAGAATGAGAAGAATCTGATCGTGGTTTCGAAGAACCGAGTCAATTGCCTGAACTGGGGAGCTGCTAAGGGTGTATGGAAGAAGAACTGGCGGTGTTTTTCCATAGACCGCTTCATATGGTGTCCTGTGAGATGTAGTATTGTACCACCAGAGCGCTGCTAGGAAATCCATAGAAATAGTTGTCCAAAGCTGTTTAGGGATAGGCAAGGGTTTGAGCAATCCCGAAAGGACTGTCATTTCACCCTTGTTGACTTGGAAAGTATCATCGTCAACCACCATCTGTTGAATTGTCATTTTTAGTCCCTGCCAAAAGAAGTTACATTGTTCTTGGTCATACATGTTGCAGAACCCAAAGTGCCCTGTTGATGAAGAAGCATGGAGTTCATAGAAGAGAGAGCCCTGTTGAACATATTGCAACCAATTTGGAACAAGCAGAGAAAGAGTTGTAAGAGAAACTGGGTCATCAATTGTGCAAGAAGGAGCATCTTCCACCATATTGTCCTTACCCTTCCTGTAAGTGATCACATAAGGATAACCCATGAGTTGGATAACCCCTTTCAGGTGTGTTGGGGAGGAGAACCATTGTACCAGAAAATTTTCCAGACGCGGGAGATCAGTCTTGATGCAGAAATAATTCCCTAATAGGTATGGCTGCCACTTCTGTACTGCATGCAAAATAGCCATCATTTCCTGCTGAGAGGTAGATGTGGCTAAATTCTTACCAGAAAGGTCTCGTGAAGGTAGCAAGCGCATTGGTTCAGCAAAGATACCTGCATATCTATCCAAGGAAGTAGTGGAGACTGTTGATGGGTGCATCTGAATGGAATAGAGCTGAGTGATGACACCATGTGAATTCTTCTTAAGGATTTTTTCCAGGCGATGTGAATTGATGATGCAGAGAGACCTTGGTTGTAAGCCCATAAATTTGTGTTGTGCCCCATTGACTTTAAACTGCATCCAAAGTTCATCAAAATCCCATAAGATGGGGCCAAGTGTGCGTAACCATTGAACGCCCAAAACCACATCACATCCGCCTAAGGGCAAGGAAAACATGTCAGAGCGTAGGTTATAATCTTCCATAGAGATATGCACATTGTGACACTTCCCCTTGCAAGGTAAGGTGCCCCCATTGGCAACCATGACTTCAAAGTTGGACCAAGGATGGACAAAACAATCAGCCTGTTTGGCAATCCGAGGGTCAATGAAGTTATGAGTGCTACCAGAATCAATGAGTATGGTAAGAGGGAGCTTCTTGAAGTATCCCCTGACCCGCATTGTTTGTGGGGTGGTGACGCCGGTTACAGCATGGAGAGAGATCTCAGGTGCGTCATCCTGAAATGGAGTGTCAACAGGCGGGTGTTGAATGTCGATATGATCATCCACTGTATCTGTAGCTTCTTCACCAATTTTTAAGACAGGCGGAGAATCCACATCCAAGAGATAGAGCTTTTGTTGAACACATCTATGTCCCCGAGTGAATTTCTCATCACAATTATAGCAAAGCCCTTTTTCTCGGCGTGCCTGCATTTCTATTTCAGACAAATGCTTGATAGGAGTTGGTTGAGGAGAAGGCGTGATGGGAGGTCGTTGGGAACCCATATTTCTGAAGGGAACAAGGGTGGGTTTGGAGCGTTGTTGAGCTGCAATCTTGTCCTCAGCCAGCTTAGCCAACCCTAGGACTTCCATCATTGTGTTGGGACAAAACATTTTGACCTCTGAGCGAATTTCATCCTTGAGACCACTTATAAAACAACTCCTGTAGAATTCATCAGACAATCCTTCTATGTGATTGGCCAATTTCTCAAATTCTGTCTGATACTCTCTCACTGTGCCAATTTGGTGAATTTTAGTGAGTGCTCCTGTGAAATCATCAAAAGCACTAGGGCCAAATCGTGGCAAAATGAGTTGGCAAAAATCTGTCCAGTTTGGCTCGGGATGAGCTTTGATGTACCAACGGTACCATTGAAGGGCTTCCTGTTCCAAATGAAAGGATGCAAGTGGAACTTTCTGGACATCAAAAGTATTATGCAGACTGAAATATTGTTCTGCTCGGTATATCCATCTAGTCGGATTAGTACCATTGAAGTGAGGAAAATCAAGCTTCGTCCCACGAAAATTGTTGGAAGAAGATAACCTGGTGGCTGCAAAAGATTCTGGCTATCGGTTATTGTTCATGGCTGAATGCTGAAGATGGAGGCTGAGAAATTTTTCATCCAGATCTTGGAGTTTGGTTTGGATGGCTGCAAGTGCTTCCTCCATGGTGTTTCCTCCTGCATGGGTGACAACCATAACCAAGGAGCGGCTATGGCTCGAAAGGGATCTGGAACAACGCCGAATGGATTGAAAACGGCTGAATCTGGAACGGCTTGCAAATGGATCTGAAACGGCGCAGCAGTGATCAACAATAGTTCAGCTGAAAGTAGATATGGACCCCAGGTATGTGCGGCTTCCTAACAGTTCAGGGGTTTCACTCGGCCACCAATGCTGTCTGATGGCTTGCGTATTGGGGCAGTACCCCTCACTCCACGGCTCAGATAAAACTGATAACCGCTTTGCCACAAACGACAACTCTTGGTTTACCTCACGGGTGGGAACTAGTCAATCAGGTAGGGGTCGTTGCCCTTTTCGCTGGCAGGTCCTCTCAATGGGCCAGCTAATTCGGGGTTCCTGTGGTACTCCTCACAATGAGTTTTAGGGCTTATGCCCAAGTACTTCCCACAGTTAAGCGGATAGGGATGATTCCCAAATCCGAACCTGCAACAGAAAAAATTTGGGCAGAAATTCCACCCAATGTTCAAAAACCGGATCTATATTGCTCAAAATTGCTATTATAGTATGTTTCCGTAACTGGAACAACCACTTTGCTTCTACCCATGAAAGCAGAATAGAAATCTAGGCACTCGGTCAAAAGATTTTCTCGCCGCAATTTCCGAGGCCGTCACCGTAATTCTGAAAAATTGCTGATTTTAAATCCGCGATATCTCCACTTTTAGAACTCCAAATGAGATGATTTTTTTTTTGAAACTGCGTATTTTTGAAAGAGGAATTCAGATATGCAATCAGTTTCTTCTGATTTTGTGCATAAAGTTTCAGAAATTGATCTAAAAGTCGCCGCCCAAAAAAAGAAAAAAAATTTCCCACTTGTGCCAAGGAAAGTGCTCCGATACCAGATGTGATGCACCTGCAACCATTAATTATTAAGAATATGCGAAATAGCAGAAATAATAGAACAGAATCACTTTTATATTGATCACGGGCCACTTCGAGGGGGCAACCTCCTTTGAGCAAGCTCAATACAATTAACTTCACGGTGCCTTCAATGACCACAACACACACTTATATACTAAGTCTATGCCCAATACCATGAGTCAAAACCATGGGACATATAATACTACGGGACGAATTACAAAGCATATGCGTCCAATACTATGGGTCAATACTATGGGCTAATATAAACTACGGATCAACAAATACTATGGGACGACTTACAAAGCATATGCGTCCAACAACAATATACTAACATAGTAAAGAGAAGGGTTTACATAGGTTCCTGACAAGAGTGAAGTGATCGAATCGACGCAATCTTCAACCGATCCCATCAGTGCTGCAAAGATTGATGCACCTACTGCGGAAGTCTTCTACATTACCAATTTGGATGTTCCTGAAAAAGGGAGTACTTCATCTGTGCCATGTGAACCCCTACCAAGCCCTAGGACCATTTCCTTTCATTGGAATAGTTTAGCCGAGCCTCGTCTTCCTTCTTCGACACCTTTCCAGATAAAGGTTGATATTGGGAACCATACGGTTGACCGATGCATTGTTGATGAAGGAGCTTCTGTTAGTATCTTGTCCACTTATGCTTGGAGAGATTTGGGTTTCCCTAATGTTATTCCAGCTGTTAATTGGTCGTTGACCTTCGATAGAATACCTAGTGAACCGATTAGATTCCTCCGTCAAGCACCTATTACCTTGGGTGGAAAAACAGTCTTAGTTGATTTTATGGTTTTAAAGTACCCTATGGACTTTGATATGATCATCGGGCGTGATTACGTTTATGCTATGCATGCTGTGGTTTCTACGCTCTTTCGTGTGATGCATTTCCCTCATAACGAAAGCATCGTCACTATCAACCAGCTTACATTCGTTGATCCTCCTTATTACCCAACTGTAGACCAGTCAGATCCCTCGTCATTAGGCACTACTATGTCACATGGGACTTATGTGGCATATTGTTCCTTGAGTTCAACTGCTACTGAGAAGAAGTCTCTGAGTTCATGCTTACCTTCTTGGGACTTGGTCCCAGCTTTTGACCAAGTGACACCTCCATATGAATGTTTAGATATGTATTCTATCTGGGATGATATGCTTCCTTCCGATGAAGTTTTCCTAGAGTCCATAGTACAGTCTGCGATTCATTTGGATGTTGATCCAATGGCAGTTATGTCTAGCCCCAGTTTGACCTTAAAGTTTAATCTTCCTACTTTTGAGTCTTTGGACTCTCCTATAGATCCGCAAATCAGTGTTCCTGTTGATTTTGATTCTGCTTCTAGAATTTTCAACTCCTGTGATGGTGAATTTGTTTCTGCAGATTCCATCATGTCCTTCAACTTTGATCTTCATCCAGAAGTTGATCTTGTTGATTGTAAGTCCTCGGGCTTGGGTACCATAGAGTCTTCATTCGAAAAATCTACCTTGTTTATGCCTGTTGTTGATGATAGTGAAGTTGAAAGTATTTCTACCACAGTGACTTGTATCGAATATTTCTTTACATATGTTTTAGATATGATCCTGGTACTAATGTTTCTTGGAGGCAGGATTCTTAGCTGGATGTATACTTGCTTACCGGTCCTTTTCGACACCTTGTGCGACCATGTCAGGTATATTCAGAACCTTGCATATAGGTTTAGGCTTCCCTGCTGTTATGTTGCATTTGAACCTTTTTCCATCCGAATTCACCATAGGGTCGAACCTGTTGGATATTGGTGTTTTGGCCATCTCTTTATGCATCATGCACCATTCCGACAGCAAAGCCTACCTAACATGGTTCACCCTAGTCAGCACCCTTATGCCATTTTGGTGCATGTAGGACCCCTCCTTTAGGGTCCCCTTGAACAGAACCTGAAACTTTAAAAACTTCATACAAACAAATTAGCCATTATAGTTATTGGAAAAATAAAATAAAAGAGTGAATAACTTAACAAAAATAAGCAAACCTTAACCTGTCAACCCGATCCAGCTGGTCCATTGTTGTCTGCGTCTTCCGTAGGATCCCTCCAGCAAAGCTCGTTTAACCATAGGCGAAGCAACCGTTAGCTTCGCCACCCAACCATAGGCTCATGCTTTCAGGCGCATGGCCTCCCCCGAGCTTTGGGTCGTAGAGCTCACACAAGTATTTCAGAAATTCAGCTTGGGCTTCCCTTCCCACCAGGATTTCTAAGCCAAACCCTTAGATAGCAGCAAGTCTTTGAGGCATTCGAAAATTACGACAATCGTCCAAATTATGGGCCCTTTACCCATTCTCCAAGTCTTCCTTATAAAGGAAAATCTCATGCGACACATGTCGCTTCATGCATAATTAAATATTTTTAATTAATTATTTAATTAAAACACTCACCCATCCAAGTGTCATTTTCTCTAGGAAGTGCACCAACACCCCTAAGTTTGCTCCAGTTTGTCCCCCAGATATTTTAATTAACTCCTAGCTTTTAGTTGACTAGGTGTCTAATCTTAGGATTCTATTTTGCTCCTAAATAATGATTTTTATTATTTTAAATGCTCAACAAAAATAACTATTCATGTGCAAATGCCTAAATTATTTTTATGCATTTGCTAAGTAATGATTTAGAGTTATTCTCATAAGTTTTTAAGCAGTTAAATTTAACAATCAAACTCAATGGATCACGGTGCCGCGCCGTTGGGCTCCTAGTTCCTTAATTTTAATTCCTTGACATGGCACCTCTCCGTCGGGTCGAGTCATCCATGGTTTCCATTCCTTGGCATGGTACCGCATCGTTGGGTCCTTGCATCCATTCTTTCCGTTCTCGACAGGGTACCACATCGTCGGGCCCTTCTGCCACCATCTTTCCATTTTGACTTGCGGGAACTCTTGTAGGGATTTTAGGAATCGTTACCATCCATCCTCCGTCTACATGCTATCTAGGGACTAATGGCGCTGAGGAGTGAGTCCGTTCTCACTGCGCGCCCCTCAACTCGTACATGACCAGCTCCGTCGTGGCCCACCTCGTACGTCCTCACGCCTTCCTCTTGAGCAAGCGGATCAATGCTTATCTGCTCATGCGTGGTATTCTTGTCGGAAGTTGACATCGTCGTCGCTTCCCCTGTGTGTGATTTACCCATACTCTACGACCCTCCATGTTCCTTTGTGTGTCCGTTGGTGAACCGTCTCACTTGTTTCTACACACACTTCTCGCAACAAATTATTAGTAGCACTGTTCTCAACAATCATCATCTGGTTTCTAACTCTAGCATTGTTAAACATTTATGATTTATTCAAACTGCTCATTCATCTTATCAAATATACATTTCGTCGCCAAATACATAATCACCATACAGCTAGTCGTTAAGCATTATCCATCAACATAATTTTCCATAGTCATAGCTAATCGTTTAACATATGCAATTATTCATTTACCTCAACAGTTCAGATACACATACTCAAAAAAATAAGGTCAAAAGGTTATTTAATTAATGTTTCAATCAGCTGGGTCACTCAGCAGGTGCCCTCAATGTCTACACAAGTCTAGGGGCACTACATACACCCCTACTTAATTAGAACTTCGTCCCGAAGTTCAGAATAAAAAAAAAAATGGAAAGCTACGACGCATCTCAGTTGCGTCCTCCCAAGTCGCAGAGCTAGGACTGTAATTGTCCTACTGCACTTTGACTTGATCAATCAGGGCTAATCATTAATCAAGATGTAATCAATCAATTATCCTACTCCACACATATCATTATAATTCATTAATTCATTTATCAATTGTAGTCATGCACATCATCAGGTGATTCTCCCTTATTAAGACACATCCTAACTCGAAGAGACACTTTATTGAAGTCTGTTCCGTTGAGTCACTCGACAAGTGCCCTTAAATTCCACAGTCATTTTAGGGGCATTACATACACCCCCTCATAAATAGAACTTCGTCCCGAAGTTAATTTTTGTTCTTGTACTTTCAACGCTAGGCTTTATCTTGTTTTTCTATTCTCATCCTCTTGTCATTGTATTCTAGTTTTCTCCAATAATAATGGCTATAAGCACAAGTGGATAAAGTCATTAGCTCCTATATCATCTAGTATAGTTACAATACACCCTCATGAACTTAATCGTAACTTCGTCTCATATCAATCTGATAATACATTCCATAATTGTTAGTTCCAACTGGATTTTCTATATCTCTTATTCGTTCACACGGGTCTACGATCAAATTTTCAACAAGTTTCATTGCGTCAATAACCACCAAATAATTTATCCACATAACAAATCCAAGCAAGGATTCAAAGATTTAAATCTATTTTGTTATCCTCCCATCGAAGGAGAGAAGGTAAACATCATAAAATATTCAGTCAAAAGTATATGGGTAAGATATAATCTCAGTTTTAACAAAACAAGAGAGACCCTTAAACATTCCAAAATCAATTCCCATAAGACTACTTCCAAATCCCTCTAAATGTTTCAATAATGTAGGTTCTCAATAAGATAAGATTCGAGTCTTCGAAATTTAGTGACTTAGTCGAACATATTGAAATTTAACTTTAAGTCCTTTCATTAGTATCATGTCCAATTCGACGAGCTTATCACATCCTTACCTTATTTCACCATTTATGTTTTCTTAGGACCACTCCAGTGGACTCTTCAAGTCGCAACATGTATGTTTCCTTAACTTCATCGAGTTTCATCTCAAGGGCTAGTCGTCCTTCTGTCGAGGTTTGACCATGTTAATTGGTTAACATCATTGTATTCTACTTTTTGTGTCGATCGTCTCCATACTTCGTTTTACTAAACTAGTCTTTATTTGACCCTTTCACAGTTTTCTTTTCGAGGTTACATTTCTCCATAGTCATGTCATGGCCAGTCAAGTTCATTATTTTTTTTTTTTTTCGTTAACAACATTGTCATGAAATAGAATCACTGTCCTTGTTTTCATAATATCACAATAGTCATGTCAATACCTCGTTTTCAAATTTTTGAGTTCGTTTCACCCTTGCGACCTTCTGTCGAAGTCTCGGCAAGTTATGCATGTTGCATTAAGTTTATTAAAAGTATTTAATTTTTGCATTCTCTATTAAGTTACCTTATCCAATACTTAACTACCATTCCCTCTAAAATTGTATTTCTTCACATTAACTCTTTGTGTAGAGTATGCATATTTCAATAAATGTACTATATATATGTAACTCTTTCAATCAACCATTGCATATATATATATTCATAAGTAAAATTCTTCCCATTAATAACTGTCATAGATAATAGGCATGAACCATTAACAACCCCTCATTATCACATAAGGTGGCATCGTTTCCTTCGGTACCTTTATATATATATATAGAGAGAGAGAACTCAAGTTATAATATCCACGACATCAAATTTAACTTAGGTCTTAAGTGTTGTTAGGACATAAGCTTCTAGAAATGGATGGAATTTATCAAAGCTTATTATAATTAGGTGGCATTTATTCTAGCTCTCAATCTTGGTCCATATGATATGGTATTATATGACATCATTTAGTGCAAAAATACCATGTGTGATGCCCTCCTATCGCACTCAGGCGCTATATATATATACACTTCCATTTCACCCCTCCAAAGTTTAGGTGATCTCAACATTATTTTTTTTTAACCTAAACATTCATACTCCTTGAAATACATTTATACATATATTTTACTATGCAAGGGTATTTTCTATCGAAGCAAAAATGCCTTGAATAAAATAATTTGCCTCACTTAAATTGAAATACTACTCTATTATAATTATTTTCAAAAAAAACATCTATAAAAATACTATTTAATTAAATGACACCTATAAATATCCTTAATTTTAATTTACATCATTTCCTCTCTAGAATCACTATGGAATCTTTACTTCTCTTGAAGGGTGATTGATGTGTGCATAAACAATTTTACATTAACCCAAAACATCATATATATATATATATATATATATATATATATATATATATAAAGCTTTAGACTTGGACTACAGGTTCATAAGATACACCTCTACCTTTCATACATTCCCATAAAAGAATTATGGATTAAAATAAGCCATTAATTTTTCTCTTACCCTTAGCTATCATATTAACTAATTATGAAATATAATAATGTATTATCCTTTCACCTAATTCAAGTTATTACATCACAAAATGTAAAATAAAACTTTACATTAGTTTCTTATCGTCTCGTAAATATATTACAAAATATAATCATACATTTTAACTTTTCACCCCATGCCATAAGAGAGTTACAATATGTTCATAATCCTTCTACTTCTAGCTATCCCATGGGTAAATGAATGCTTTATATTTCATTCAATTTATCTCATCACATGATGAAATTGAAATAAAATAAGCCTTTTGAAATATAATAATGCATTATCTTCTCACCAAATTCAAGTCATTACATCAAAATTAAACTATGAAAATCTCCTTCCCTAATTCCTATCATTACATAAATATATTTAAAATAATATAAATATCCTTTCAACCATGTCATAAAAGAATTATAAGGTATAAACATATATTAACTTTTTCCTCTTCTTCTAATTAGTCCATAAATGAAGTAATACTTTATACTTACACAAATGAATATGAATTATAATATGACAATATCTTCCAACTAGATCTTGATCACCACATGAATATATTCTAACATATGATAATATATATTTTTCTTTTCCAACGTAACAATAGGATAATTTCCATATGACAATATCTTCCAACTAAATCTTAATCACAATGTGAATATATTCTAACATATAATAATATATATATATATATATATTTTTCAACATATCAATACGATAATTTCCTTCTTCTTCTACCTCTAGCTATCGGTAGATGGAATCTAAAACATCCTAACGTTTTATAATTTCATTCCTTTCATGTCGATACCTCAACAATTCAGAAATACAATATTATTAATTTCTTATCATCATATAAATGTATTATAATTTAATATGGCATTATCCTATACAAACCATGCCGTAAAAGAGTTATGAACTAAGCTCCAAACATTATTTCTTAGATTTGCTTCTAATGTGAGGGGGAGTTTTGCACATATTTACACTCCACCCTACACTTATATTAACTGCCACTCTATAATCCACATGTCGGCAAGAACGACACTTTAATAAAATAATAAGATACACATAATCTAGCTAAAGAAAGACTCCTATAACAGAACTTGGATCATGCGAGGATAAAGGTTAAAGAGGGCGGTTTCTCTCGGTGCATACGTGGCGTGGCTGATGCAGCAACATCATAGATAATGACAGCTACCCAAGTCCATAAATTGCGGATACAAGTGAAAGATAAAATTCATAGAGAGTTCTGTAAAAGGATCGGTGGGGAAGACTCGACCATCTACTCTTGACGCGTAACAGGAATACAATAGTTAAAACTCTAAAAGAATCAACCAGTGAGTAAATATTTCTTACTCTTAGCTTGGCGAACCGTCTATGATCGGGCAATACGACTACTTCTCAGTTAACGAAAACCATCCCAACCTGCTCAAATAGATCAAGATTTACTAGGGCAAGGGTAATTCTATCATTAAAGAGGTTTGCGAAGAGGTAGAGACTTGGATTTTTCAGTCTCAACACTTATGACAGAGGTCGACTTCTTCAGCTTAAGCAGAGGCGTTTAACTACCCATGAAATTATCCACAGGGATTGATGGCAGAAAAAGGTTGTCGGTGACCCATAGAGATGTAAGGTTTAATTAAAAAAAAATCCAACTGAAAAACGCAACCTCAGATCGAAGCATAAAAGAAATTAGAAAAAGGAAGGGATCTGGCAGTCGCAGCACTGGTGGATGAAGAGTGGATCTACACTGAAGTATAATTCACAGAGATGCAGGGTTTTATAAAAAGAACAAACTGAAAACACAACTCTAGGTCGAAGTAAAAAAAATTAGAACATAAACAAGGTAATTCTTTTCAGTGTAAAAAAAAAAGAAACAAATAATAGAGTAAGTTAATTTATTCAATGGAGGACATAGCAGGGACGAATTCTTTCATTATTTAATAATAGTGAACCATATTAATCATTTCGTTTATACCAAGGAAAACATTCTTCCATCAATCCATAGGTTTGTAACTGTCGCCTGCACTTCTGATTTTTAATTAAAAGCAGACTAAATTCAGCATCAAATTCCAACAGATTCAAATTTTAAACTAACACCTCTTCAGCTCTCTAGATAACTTATGTACAAAGGCTCAGTTGTATGGAGAACGCAGTAAGAGTTTTCTTTTAAAGGTTGTTCACACACACGAGATGGTGGTTACTCCTGGAATGATTCTGTGGGTTTTCAATGACGGCTGATAGAGTTTTAGGGCCTCAGATGGGAGTGCAAAGAAGATAACCGTATCAAGTTCCAAAAAAAATATTAAACAATACACCTATTGTAGCAGCCGGGGTTCAAGATCTGGAGTGGATTAAAAGATTTAACAACCAAAGCGAAAAGGGGTCAGGACCAGAAGATCCAAGCAGATCGGTTCATCATCAAGGTCTGTAGAAGTAGAACTTTGATAATTATGTCGAATAGAGGTTTAAACAATCTAGTGCAAGAGATCGACTTATCTTTTCACATCCGGAAATGTTTAAATGAACCCCATAAAAAAAAATATAAACAGAGTTTAAATAACTTAACTATGCAGATATCAACCCATCCTATAAGCCTCAGTAGTGAATCGATCCTTCAATTATAATTGCCGACGGGATTTAATAATCAATGTATAGAGTTCGATTTATTCATAAACCTGGAAGTATGACTCAATCCTTCAGGAAAAATTTGCAAAGCAGAATTTAATAATCAATGTACAGAGTTTGATTTATTCATAAATCTGGAAGTATGATTCAATCCCTCAAGAAAAATTTGCAACGCAGAATTTAATAATCAATGTACAGAGTTTGAAGTTTTATAAACGGAGATGCCACAGAGTAAAAAAAAAAAAAAATACTAAACATAGAGATTTTAATCTCAAATTAAATTGAAGTATGCGATTTCATGAACTGATATTGTAAATAAATTGTATAGGAAAAAGTAATGCAGCCGGGCGATCTGGACGTGATTTGGGCTCAATTCAAAATCAGAGATCGTTAAATTACAGAAGTAATCAGCTCAGGATGACATGGAGATCAAAGAAAAATTTAATCTACAGAGGGTATCTAAGACTTCGATCTATACATAATCACAACTCTTGGTTAGAAACGGGTGATTTCAATATATCACACAGATTTCGAATATTATAAATGTCAGATCTAAATCTTCAGCATACATATATATATATACAGGTTACTAAACTATATGTAAAACAGAGACACTCAGTTTTTAATATAAAGCAGAATTTAAATCTAAATCACATGAGATAGTTAAGTGGCTGTCGAGCCTGCATTCTAAGTCATGCAAAAAATTTTAACCTTCAATAATTACACTGAAATTTCGCCATTAAAATGATTTCACAAAAGTTTCAAGTTCCAATAATCACACAGAAATTTCATAGTAAAAAAAAATTGCATTCATATTAGCTTAATCCGAATAAAGAATTCATAGAAAAGTAAACTAATTGATCAAACCTGATTTCGATGATCAGCTGGATGAGGTGAGTGCGTTGGTAAGCCATTTAACTCGGATCAATCCTTGCTTGCCGAATATGAGTTCGGTGCCCTCAAGGCTCGACCGGCTCTGATAGCAAATGTAGGACCCCTCCTTTAGGGTCCCCTTGAACAGAACCTGAAACTTTAAAAACTTCATACAAACAAATTAGCCATTATAGTTATTGGAAAAATAAAATAAAAGAGTGAATAACTTAACAAAAATAAGCAAACCTTAACCTGTCAACCCGATCCAGCTGGTCCATTGTTGTCTGCGTCTTCCGTAGGATCCCTCCAGCAAAGCTCGTTTAACCATAGGCGAAGCAACCGTTAGCTTCGCCACCCAACCATAGGCTCATGCTTTCAATCGCATGGCCTCCCCCGAGCTTTGGGTCGTAGAGCTCACACAAGTATTTCAGAAATTCAGCTTGGGCTTCCCTTCCCACCAGGATTTCTAAGCCAAACCCTTAGATAGCAGCAAGTCTTTGAGGCATTCGAAAATTACGACAATCGTCCAAATTATGGGCCCTTTACCCATTCCCCAAGTCTTCCTTATAAAGGAAAATCTCATGCGACACATGTCGCTTCATGCATAATTAAATATTTTTAATTAATTATTTAATTAAAACACTCACCCATCCAAGTGTCATTTTCTCTAGGAAGTGCACCAACACCCCTAAGTTTGCTCCAGTTTGTCCCCCAGATATTTTAATTAACTCCTAGCTTTTAGTTGACTAGGTGTCTAATCTTAGGATTCTATTTTGCTCCTAAATAAGGATTTTTATTATTTTAAATGCTCAACAAAAATAACTATTCATGTGCAAATGCCTAAATTATTTTTATGCATTTGCTAAGTAATGATTTAGAGTTATTCTCATAAGTTTTTATGCAGTTAAATTTAACAATCAAACTCACTAGGATCACGGTGCCGTTCCGTTGGGCTCCTAGTTCCTTAATTTTAATTCCTTGACATGGCACCTCTCCGTCGGGTCCAGTCATCCATGGTTTCCATTCCTTGGCATGGTACCGCATCGTTGGGTCCTTGCATCCATTCTTTCCGTTCTCGACAGGGTACCACATCGTCGGGCCCTTCTGCCACCATCTTTCCATTTTGACTTGCGGGAACTCTTGTAGGGATTTTAGGAATCGTTACCATCCATCCTCTGTCTACATGCTATCTAGGGACTAATGGCGCTGAGGAGTGAGTCCGTTCTCACTGCGCGCCCCTCAACTCATACGTGACCAGCTCCGTCGTGGCCCACCTCGTACGTCCTCACGCCTTCCTCTTGAGCAAGCGGATCAATGCTTATCTGCTCATGCGTGGTATTCTTGTCGGAAGTTGACATCGTCGTCGCTTCGCCTGTGTGTGATTTACCCGTACTCTATGACCCTCCATGTTCCTTTGTGTGTCCGTTGGTGAACCGTCTCACTTGTTTCTACACACACTTCTCACAACAAATTATTAGTAGCACTGTTCTCAACAATCATCATCTGGTTTCTAACTCTAGCATTGTTAAACATTTATGATTTATTCAAACTGCTCATTCATCTTATCAAATATACATTTCGTCGCCAAATACATAATCACCATACAGCTAGTCGTTAAGCATTATCCATCAACATAATTTTCCATAGTCATAGCTAATCGTTTAACATATGCAATTATTCATTTACCTCAACAGTTCAGATACACATACTCAAAAAAATAAGGTCAAAAGGTTATTTAATTAATGTTTCAATCAGCTGGGTCACTCAGTAGGTGCCCTCAATGTCTACACAAGTCTAGGGGCACTACATACACCCCTACTTAATTAGAACTTCATCCCGAAGTTCAGAATAAAAAAAAAATGGAAAGCTACGACGCATCTCAGTTGCGTCCTCCCAAGTCGCAGAGCTAGGACTGTAATTGTCCTACTGCACTTTGACTTGATCAATCAGGGCTAATCATTAATCAAGATGTAATCAATCAATTATCCTACTCCACACATATCATTATAATTCATTAATTCATTTATCAATTGTAGTCATGCACATCATCAGGTGATTCTCCCTTATTAAGACACATCCTAACTCGAAGAGACACTTTATTGAAGTCTGTTCCGCTGAGTCACTCGACAAGAGCCCTTAAATTCCACAGTCATTTTAGGGGCATTACATACACCCCCTCATAAATAGAACTTCGTCCCGAAGTTAATTTTTGTTCTTGTACTTTCAACGCTAGGCTTTATCTTGTTTTTCTATTCTCATCCTCTTGTCATTGTATTCTAGTTTTCTCCAATAATAATGGCTATAAGCACAAGTGGATAAAGTCATTAGCTCCTATATCATCTAGTATAGTTACAATACACCCTCATGAACTTAATCGTAACTTCGTCTCATATCAATCCGATAATACATTCCATAATTGTTAGTTCCAACTGGATTTTCTATATCTCTTATTTGTTCACACGGGTCTACAATCAAATTTTCAACAAGTTTCATTGCGTCAATAACCACCAAATAATTTATCCACATAACAAATCCAAGCAAGGATTCAAAGATTTAAATCTATTTTGTTATCCTCCCATCCAAGGAGAGAAGGTAAACATCATAAAATATTCAGTCAAAAGTATATGGGTAAGATATAATCTCAGTTTTAACAAAACAAGAGATACCCTTAAACATTCCAAAATCAATTCCCATAAGACTACTTCCAAATCCCTCTAAATGTTTCAATAATGTAGGTTCTCAATAAGATAAGATTCGAGTCTTCGAAATTTAGTGACTTAGTCGAACATATTGAAATTTAACTTTAAGTCCTTTCATTAGTATCATGTCCAATTCGACGAGCTTATCACATCCTTACCTTATTTCACCATTTATGTTTTCTTAGGACCACTCCAGTGGACTCTTCAAGTCGCAACATGTATGTTTCCTTAACTTCATCGAGTTTCATCTCAAGGGCTAGTCGTCCTTCTGTCGAGGTTTGACCATGTTAATTGGTTAACATCATTGTATTCTACTTTTTGTGTCGATCGTCTCCATACTTTGTTTTACTAAACTAGTCTTTATTTGACCCTTTCACAGTTTTTTTTTCGAGGTTACATTTCTCCATTGTCATGTCATGACCAGTCAAGTTTATTATTATTTTTTTTTTTCGTTAACAACATTGTCATGAAATAGAATCACTGTCCTTGTTTTCATAATATCACAATAGTCATGTCAATACCTCGTTTTCATATTTTTGAGTTCGTTTCACCCTTGCGACCTACTATCGAAGTCTCGGCAAGTTATGCATGTTGCATTAAGTTTATTAAAAGTATTTAATTTTTGCATTCTCTATTAAGTTACCTTATCCAATACTTAACTACCATTCCCTCTAAAATTGTATTTCTTCACATTAACTCTTTGTGTAGAGTATGCATATTTCAATAAATGTACTATATATATGTAACTCTTTCAATCAACCATTGCATATATATATATTCATAAGTAAAATTCTTCCCATTAATAACTGTCATAGATAATAGGCATGAACCATTAACAACCCCTCATTATCACATAAGGTGGCATCGTTTCCTTGGGTACCTTTATATATATATAGAGAGAGAGAGAACTCAAGTTATAATATCCACGACATCAAATTTAACTTAGGTCTTAAGTGTTGTTAGGACATAAGCTTCTAGAAATGGATGGAATTTATCAAAGCTTATTATAATTAGGTGGCATTTATTCTAGCTCTCAATCTTGGTCCATATGATATGGTATTATATGACATCATTTAGTGCAAAAATACCATGTGTGATGCCCTCCTATCGCACTCAGGCGCTATATATATATACACTTCCATTTCACCCCTCCCAAGTTTAGGTGATCTCAACATTATTTTTTTTTAACCTAAACATTCATACTCCTTGAAATACATTTATACATATATTTTACTATGCAAGGGTATTTTCTATCGAAGCAAAAATGCCTTGAATAAAATAATTTGCCTCACTTAAATTGAAATACTACTCTATTATAATTATTTTCAAAAAAAACATCTATAAAAATACTATTCCACTATAATTAAATGACACCTATAAATATCCTTAATTTTAATTTACATCATTTCCTCTCTAGAATCACTATGGAATCTTTACTTCTCTTGAAGGGTGATTGATGTGTGCATAAACAATTTTACATTAACCCAAAACATCATATATATATATATATATATATATATATATATAAAGCTTTAGACTTGGACTACAGGTTCATAAGATATGTTCGGATATCCATCATCTATTTCGGGATACATATCTATTTCAGGATCATCTATTTCGGGATACATATCTACTTCAGGATCTTGCATGATCTATTTCAGGATATGCAGTCCAGTCACCAGTTTGATGCCTCCAGCACCTTATCCACCTTCTTCTAGCACCCGGGAGCCACTTTCCACAGAGTTTTAGCCCTCCTAAGCTGAAAGGCGCCCTCTTCTCACCTACTGACTGAGAAGGGCGCACTTGCTCACCTACCACTGCAGATTCACTCCAGTTACATTCAGTTAGCTCCGATTCTGATTGATTTCACTCCGATTTCACTCCTGACTGACTGTTTCACCTCCGATTGACCTCCAGTTCGATTACGTGACTTGCTCTGACTCCAGTTAGCCTCCCATGCGCCCCCACTGAGCCTCCAGATCCTATATCAGTGCTACACACTTCAGTTACATTTATTATGATCAGTTAGACTCAGCTTGACACCTGGATGACTGTTTGTTGTGATTGATGAGCAACACCGATGATTGATGAGGACTCCTAGATTGAGTCAAGCTACTCCATTTCAGTGATTCGAATGCCTACTTAGTCAATTCGAATTGCCATTGACAGATATTGGATTGTATTGTAATCTATTGTAATTCATTCACCCTTTCTGGGATAGATAGCACTGCTGCATGTTTTTGCACAGTTTTGCACCATATCTTCTTATTCATCTGTTGTGACTGATTTATTTGTTCATTAGATCTGCTGTGACTAACTTTACATGGTATCAGAGCCATGACAGGGACAAGATTTCTTTTCTACAGGTGTTCTACATGAAGAGAGAGCAATCTTTGCTCACCAATATTTTTTCAGCAGCGGCATGCAAAACGCTCATGTGCATGCAAGGTTGAAAACATAGTGTTTGTTTGTGTGTGATTTGCAGGTTTCTTACTTCCTCCATGTGCATTCTCTAATGCAAAGATGGAGACTTCTTCTTCACAAAATATTCTTACTCCATTCAACTATGATGAATGGAAACCAAAGATGATTGCATTCTTGAAGAGACAATGTCTTTTTGATATGTGCATTGGTAATACAAGAGATTTTGATTCCGATGAAGAGGAGAATGATTGGCTCAATGATTGTGATAGAGCTTTTGGAGTAATATGTCTTGCTATGTCTCCTTGTATGCGCTACCTCAGTAAGACTGCTGAAAATCCAAGTGATCTATGGGTCCAACTTGACAGAGAATTTGGAAAGCAGGAAGAAGAGGATCATGCTAGCCTTTTGGAGAACAAGCCCAGTGAGATCTCCTTATGTGTTCTTTCCGATCATGTGTTGGCCTCAACAATTGTTCAAGATGAAGAAGAAACTGTAGATTCAACACTCATTCTCTCAAAGTCTTCTATTTCGAATTCTGAGCAAGATAAACAAGCTCATACTCTAGATTCCGAAGAGGTTCTTGAATCCTCTCCTTCACATGAGTTTGTCGGCATGCAGAATAATGATCTACTTGAAGTTTTGGAGGTAAAATCTGATTTTGGAGGTGAAGCATTCGCCCTCCTTGATTGCATGACTTCTATAAACTTATGTTCTATCATTTGCAAAGTTTCTCAGAGTTTTAATGAAGATGAAGAGCACTACCATTCGCTTGAGTTCAATTCTCATGCACTTTTTGCTGATTTTGGTTTTGATCTCACCCTTGTTGGTTCAAAGGAGATCTCAAGAAACCATTCATCTATTTTTGGAGTTGATTTAACTTCTTTTGATAAGAAGTTCAAGTTTCAAGATCTATTTGATCCGATTGGAGCTATTTCTACCTCACTTGGTTCGAATCACAGGTTCCAGGATCATCCTCATATTTTCAGATTTGTTCTCACCATTTTCGGTATGAAGAGCAAGTTCATAAAGCCTCCACATTCGCTTGCATCCACTGATGGAGAATTCAAGCACATGTTTTTGGAGCATAATCCATTTACTCCCAAGAGTAAGATACCTCCAGACATATCTATTTCAGTTTGGAGCAGTTAAATCTTTTGGTGTGTTACAGTTCATTTTGAGGGGGGGTATTTTTCCCATGAGGTTTTCCCCATTTCCTCGGTTTATTGACTGTTATTAGTTTTTTTTTGGATTATTGTATTGGGGTGACCTTTGGTCTTAGTTACCAGGGCCCCACATTATTTTAGTTGGCACATCATAGTCTAGCTTGAGGGGGGGTGTTCGGATATCCATCATCTATTTCGGGATACATATCTATTTCAGGATCATCTATTTCGGGATACATATCTACTTCAGGATCTTGCATGATCTATTTCAGGATATGCAGTCCAGTCACCAGTTTGATGCCTCCAGCACCTTATCCACCTTCTTCTAGCACCCGGGAGCCACTTTCCACAGAGTTTTAGCCCTCCTAAGCTGAAAGGCGCCCTCTTCTCACCTACTGACTGAGAAGGGCGCACTTGCTCACCTACCACTGCAGATTCACTCTAGTTACATTCAGTTAGCTCCGATTCTGATTGATTTCACTCCGATTTCACTCCTGACTGACTGTTTCACCTCCGATTGACCTCCAGTTCGATTAGGTGACTTGCTCTGACTCCAGTTAGCCTCCCATGCGCCCCCACTGAGCCTCCAGATCCTATATCAGTGCTACACACTTCAGTTACATTTATTATGATCAGTTAGACTCAGCTTGACACCTGGATGACTGTTTGTTGTGATTGATGAGCAACACCGATGATTGATGAGGACTCCTAGATTGAGTCAAGCTACTCCATTTCAGTGATTCGAATGCCTACTTAGTCAATTCGAATTGCCATTGACAGATATTGGATTGTATTGTAATCTATTGTAATTCATTCACCCTTTTTGGGATAGATAGCACTGCTGCATGTTTTTGCACAGTTTTGCACCATATCTTCTTATTCATCTGTTGTGACTGATTTATTTGTTCATTAGATCTGCTGTGACTAACTTTACAAGATACACCTCTACCTTTCATACATTCCCATAAAAGAATTATGGATTAAAATAAGCCATTAATTTTTCTCTTACCCTTAGCTATCATATTAACTAATTATGAAATATAATAATGTATTATCCTTTCACCTAATTCAAGTTATTACATCACAAAATGTAAAATAAAACTTTACATTAGTTTCTTATCGTCTCGTAAATATATTACAAAATATAATCATACATTTTAACTTTTCACCCCATGCCATAAGAGAGTTACAATATGTTCATAATCCTTCTACTTCTAGCTATCCCATGGGTAAATGAATGCTTTATATTTCATTCAATTTATCTCATCACATGATGAAATTGAAATAAAATAAGCCTTTTGAAATATAATAATGCATTATCTTCTCACCAAATTCAAGTCATTACATCAAAATTAAACTATGAAAATCTCCTTCCCTAATTCCTATCATTACATAAATATATTTAAAATAATATAAATATCCTTTCAACCATGTCATAAAAGAATTATAAGGTATAAACATATATTAACTTTTTCCTCTTCTTCTAATTAGTCCATAAATGAAGTAATACTTTATACTTACACAAATGAATATGAATTATAATATGACAATATCTTCCAACTAGATCTTGATCACCACATGAATATATTCTAACATATGATAATATATATTTTTCTTTTCCAACGTAACAATAGGATAATTTCCATATGACAATATCTTCCAACTAAATCTTAATCACAATGTGAATATATTCTAACATATAATAATATATATATATATTTTTTTTTCAACATATCAATACGATAATTTCCTTCTTCTTCTACCTCTAGCTATCGGTAGATGGAATCTAGAACATCCTAACGTTTTATAATTTCATTCCTTTCATGTCGATACCTCAACAATTCAGAAATACAATATTATTAATTTCTTATCATCATATAAATGTATTATAATTTAATATGGCATTATCCTATACAAACCATTCCGTAAAAGAGTTATGAACTAAGCTACAAACATTATTTCTTAGATTTGCTTCTAATGTGAGGGGGAGTTTTGCACATATTTACACTCCACCCTACACTTATATTAACTGCCACTCTATAATCCACATGTCGGCAAGAATGACACTTTAATAAAATAATAAGATACACATAATCTAGCTAAAGAAAGACTCCTGTAACAGAACTTGGATCATGCGAGGATAAAGGTTAAAGAGGGCGGTTGCTCTCGGTGCATACGTGGCATGGCTGATGCAGCAACATCATAGATAATGACAGCTACCCAAGTCCATAAATTGCGGATACAAGTGAAAGATAAAATTCATAGAGAGTTCTGTAAAAGGATCGGTGGGGAAGACTCGACCATCTACTCTTGACGCGTAACAGGAATACAATAGTTAAAACTCTAAAAGAATCAACCAGTGAGTAAATATTTCTTACTCTCAGCTTGGCGAACCGTCTATGATCGGGAAATACGACTACTTCTCAGTTAACGAAAACCATCCCAACCTGCTCAAATAGATCAAGATTTACTAGGGCAAGGGTAATTCTATCATTAAAGAGATTTGCGAAGAGGTAGAGACTTGGATTTTTCAGTCTCAACACTTATGACAGAGGTCGACTTCTTCAGCTTAAGCAGAGGCGTTTAACTACCCATGAAATTATCCATAGGGATTGATGGCAGAAAAAGGTTGTCAGTGACCCACAGAGATGTAAGGTTTAATTAAAAAAAAATCCAACTGAAAAACGCAACCTCAGATCGAAGCATAAAAGAAATTAGAAAAAGGAAGGGATCTGGCAGTCACAGCGCTGGTGGATGAAGAGTGGATCTACACTGAAGTATAATTCACAGAGATGCAGGGTTTTATAAAAAGAACAAACTGAAAACACAACTCTAGGTCGAAGTAAAAAAAATTAGAACATAAACAAGGTAATTCTTTTCAGTGTAAAAAAAAAAGAAACAAATAATAGAGTAAGTTAATTTATTCAATGGAGGACATAGCAGGGACGAATTCTTTCATTATTTAATAATAGTGAACCATATTAATCATTTCGTTTATACTAAGGAAAACATTCTTCCATCAATCCATAGGTTTGTAACTGTCGCCTGCACTTCTGATTTTTAATTAAAAGCAGACTAAATTCAGCATCAAATTCCAACAGATTCAAATTTTAAACTAACACCTCTTCAGCTCTCTAGATAACTTATGTACAAAGGCTCAGTTGTATGGAGAACGCAGTAAGAGTTTTCTTTTAAAGGTTGTTCACACACACGAGATGGTGGTTACTCCTGGAATGATTCTATGGGTTTTCAATGACGGCTGATAGAGTTTTAGGGCCTCAGATGGGAGTGCAAAGAAGATAACCGTATCAAGTTCCAAAAAAAATATTACACAGTACACCTATTGTAGCAGCCGGGGTTCAAGATCTGGAGTGGATTAAAAGATTTAACAACCAAAGCAAAAAGGGGTCAGGACCAGAAGATCCAAGCAGATCGGTTCATCATCAAGGTCTGTAGAAGTAGAAGTTTGATAATTATGTCGAACAGAGGTTTAAACAATCTAGTGCAAGAGATCGACTTATCTTTTCACATCCGGAAATGTTTAAATGAACCCCATAAAAAAAAATATAAACAGAGTTTAAATAACTTAACTATGCAGAGATCAACCCATCCTATAAGCCTCAGTAGTGAATCGATCCTTCAAGTATAATTGCCGACGGGATTTAATAATCAATGTATAGAGTTCGATTTATTCATAAACCTGGAAGGATGACTCAATCCTTCAGGAAAAATTTGCAAAGCAGAATTTAATAATCAATGTACAGAGTTTGATTTATTCATAAATCTGGAAGTATGATTCAATCCCTCAAGAAAAATTTGCAACGCAGAATTTAATAATCAATGTACAGAGTTTGAAGTTTTATAAACGGAGATGCCACAGAGTAAAAAAAATAAAAAATACTAAACATAGAGATTTTAATCTCAAATTAAATTGAAGTATGCGATTTCATGAACTGATATTGTAAATAAATTGTATAGGAAAAATTAATGCAGCCGGGCGATCTGGGCGTGATCTGGGCTCAATTCAAAATCAGAGATCGTTAAATTACAGAAGTAATCAGCTCAGGATGACATGGAGATCAAAGAAAAATTTAATCTACAGAGGGTATCTAAGACTTCGATCTATACATAATCACAACTCTTGGTTAGAAACGGGTGATTTCAATATATCACACAGATTCCGAATATTATAAATGTCAGATCTAAATCTTCAGCATACATATATATATATATATACAGGTTACTAAACTATATGTAAAACAGAGACACTCAGTTTTTAATATAAAGCAGAATTTAAATCTAAATCACATGAGATACTTAAGTGGCTGTCGAGCCTGCATTCTAAGTCATGCAAAAATTTTTAACCTTCAATAATTACACTGAAATTTCGCCATTAAAATGATTTCACAGAAGTTTCAAGTTCCAATAATCACACAAAAATTTCATAGTAAAAAAAATTACATTCATATTAGCTTAATCCGAATAAAGAATTCATAGAAAAGTAAACTAATTGATCAAACCTGATTTCGATGATCAGCTGGATGAGGTGAGTGCGTTGGTAAGCCATTTAACTCGGATCAATCCTTGCTTGCCGAATATGAGTCCGGTGCCCTCAAGGCTCGACCGGCTCTAATAGCAAATAAGGGACCCCTCCTTTAGGGTCCCCTTGAACAGAACCTGAAACTTTAAAAACTTCATACAAACAAATTAGCCATTATAGTTATTGGAAAAATAAAATAAAAGAGTGAATAACTTAACAAAAATAAGCAAACCTTAACCTGTCAACCCGATCCAGCTGGTCCATTGTTGTCTGCGTCTTCCGTAGGATCCCTCCAGCAAAGCTCGTTTAACCATAGGCGAAGCAACCGTTAGCTTCGCCACCCAACCATAGGCTCATGCTTTCAGTCGCATGGCCTCCCTCGAGCTTTGGGTCGTAGAGCTCACACAAGTATTTCAGAAATTCAGCTTGGGCTTCCCTTCCCACCAGGATTTCTAAGCCAAACCCTTAGATAGCAGCAAGTCTTTGAGGCATTCGAAAATTACGACAATCGTCCAAATTATGGGCCCTTTACCCATTCCCCAAGTCTTCCTTATAAAGGAAAATCTCATGCGACACATGTCGCTTCATGCATAATTAAATATTTTTAATTAATTATTTAATTAAAACACTCACCCATCCAAGTGTCATTTTCTCTAGGAAGTGCACCAACACCCCTAAGTTTGCTCCAGTTTGTCCCCCAGATATTTTAATTAACTCCTAGCTTTTAGTTGACTAGGTGTCTAATCTTAGGATTCTATTTTGCTCCTAAATAATGATTTTTATTATTTTAAATGCTCAACAAAAATAACTATTCATGTGCAAATGCCTAAATTATTTTTATGCATTTGCTAAGTAATGATTTAGAGTTATTCTCATAAGTTTTTATGCAGTTAAATTTAACAATCAAACTCACTAGGATCACGGTGCCGCGCCGTTGGGCTCCTAGTTCCTTAATTTTAATTCCTTGACATGGCACCTCTCCGTCGGGTCCAGTCATCCATGGTTTCCATTCCTTGGCATGGTACCGCATCGTTGGGTCCTTGCATCCATTCTTTCCGTTCTTGACAGGGTACCACATCGTCGGGCCCTTCTGCCACCATCTTTCCATTTTGACTTGCGGGAACTCTTGTAGGTATTTTAGGAATCGTTACCATCCATCCTCCGTCTACATGCTATCGAGGGACTAATGGCGCTGAGGAGTGAGTCCATTCTCACTGCACGCCCCTCAACTCGTACGTGACCAGCTCCGTCATGGCCCACATCGTACGTCCTCACGTCTTCCTCTTGAGCAAGCGGATCAATGCTTATCTGCTCATGCGTGGTATTCTTGTCGGAAGTTGACATCGTCGTCGCTTCCCCTGTGTGTGATTTACCCGTACTCTACGACCCTCCATGTTCCTTTGTGTGTCCGTTGGTGAACCGTCTCACTTGTTTCTACACACACTTCTCGCAACAAATTATTAGTAGCACTGTTCTCAACAATCATCATCTGGTTTCTAACTCTAGCATTGTTAAACATTTATGATTTATTCAAACTGCTCATTCATCTTATCAAATATACATTTCGTCGCCAAATACATAATCACCATACAGCTAGTCGTTAAGCATTATCCATCAACATAATTTTCCATAGTCATAGCTAATCGTTTAACATATGCAATTATTCATTTACCTCAATAGTTCAGATACACATACTCAAAAAAAAAGGTCAAAAGGTTATTTAATTAATGTTTCAATCAGCTGGGTCACTCAGCAGGTGTCCTCAATGTCTACACAAGTCTAGGTGCACTACAGTGCCCATGCTTAGTTTTTCTCATAGGTTCGGGAGCCTATTTAGATTTACCATGACTTTGAGAAGAAGCCTCATATCTTTCTTCCTCATATATTTCTGGCCATCCCTGATAAGGCTCCCATCTTTGTGTTCAAATTGCATATGCATATGTTATGATCCCGCTTGCACTAATGAGCCTGAAGCCAGCTTCCACGCTTTTAGCTTATTATATAAGCCTCCATCTCTGATCTCATTTCCGCTAAGCCCTGTATCATTTTGCCTTTGAAATTTGACACCTTTTACCTGGAGGAGACACACCCTGAGTGTCCTTATCTTGCTCATGTTCCTTGCATTAGGCATAGATTTGTTCCATGCGCTTGGAGCTAGTTTTGCATGTCCCTAACACTCGTCTCCTCCCATTGCGAGCATTCTTCTTTTACTTCGAGCTCGTTAAAAACAGTAAGTAGGTTTCGAGCATTCTTCTACCTTTACTTCGAGCTTGTTAAAAACAGTAAGTAGGTTTCGAGCATTCTTCTACCTTTACTTCGAGCTCATTAAAAATAGTAAGTAGGTTACGAGCATTCTTCTTTTACTTCGAGCTCGTTAAAAACAGTAAGTAGGTTATGAGAATTCTTCCTTTCCTTCGAGCTCGTTAAAAACAGTAAGGAGTCTATGAGCATTTCTTTCATCTTCACTTCGAGCTCATTAAAAACAGCAAGGAAGTTGTGAGCATTTTCTATATCTCCTTTGAGCTCGTTAAAAACAGTAAGGAGATCATGAGTTTACTTTTCCAGACTCGTTAAACCTTTACGGAAAAGATCCCTATGGAGTTCTTTTAAGCCCTTTTCAAACTCCTTAAATAGGAAAAGTTTTCCGAGCATAGTTGTCTTTTTGGGCTCGTTAAAATAACTGAATCGACAGCCACTTAGGTATAGAATTACCCCTTTTCTGGGCCTTCGTGGATAGTTTACAGAAAAGGTATACTCTAGGTATACTCTTGTATGCGCTAGAAGAGTTCTTCTTCCATCATTTTACACTTTTTCGGGGAAGGAGACTAACTTTACGAAAAATGACCTTTGGAGTCGTCTTTAGGGTTTTCAGACTCTTGAAATGTGAAAACACCAAGCGAGCACAGACCAATCCGGGCTCGATATAAAATCCATGGATAGGTGTATAGAGGACTGTTTAAGTTTTTCAACTCTATAAACAAGAAAACGCCGCCGAGCACATACCAATCTGGGCTCGATATAAAATCCACGGATAGGTGTATAAAGGACTGTTTAAGTTTTTCAACTCTATAAGCAAGAAAACACCACCGAGCACAGACCTATCTGGGCTCGATATAAAATCCATGGATATGTGTATGGAGTTTTCTTCTAGGTTTTTCAGACTCCTTAAATATGAAAACACCGTCGAGCATGCTTTAGTTCTTTGTCAAGCTCGTTAAAAAATGAAAAAGGAAAGGGAAGGAAAGAATGTTACAATATTTTTCAATATGATGGCAGCGAGTCAGGGTGGAAACGCGAAGGAGGGTTACACTTTGGTGAGAATCGGCTGCCGAAGAACTATAGCGGAGGTTATTCGGCTGAATAAGTTTAATTATTTGACCGAATAAGTCAATTATTCGGCTGAATAATTAAACTTATTTGGCCAAATAACTTAGTATTTATTCGGCCGAATAAAAATTAACGGGCCACCATTAGACCTAACGATGGCCTCGATGTGTGTGCAAGGTTTTAGTCGGATGGAGAAAATGCACGGCGCTGTGTGCAATTATTCGGCCGAATAGTTATTCGACCGAATAGTTATTCGGCCGAATAGTTATTCGGCCGAATAACTATTCGACCGAATAACTGTTCTGCATAAAAGCTCGGCCATGGCCATTGTTGGTCACTTTCGCCCGATTCTGTGGACCCCTTTGGCGCTGTTGGTGGCCCTGCCTCTGCGTCAACGGTCTGCTCTGTCACCTGTCCACTCATTCTGCCATCTAGTTTGTCGTTGGTGAACTCCGCCACCCGATTCCTCGCTACTGTGTGTCACTTCTCTGCCACCTTGCACGTGAGGATATGCTCGGCGGTTCGTCATTGCTAGAGTGTTAGGCCGCCAGCTTCCGCCTCTGCCATTCGCTTGTCCGCCACCTTCTGTTTTCGCCATCCGCTCGTACATGAGGTTCTACCTTTCCTGCTGGGTCGTATTTTTGTTTCGGAGGTTGGACGCTATTTGGTGGAGTCTGTGTATGGACATTTTATGTTTAGCATGCATTTGCACTTCTGTTGGTGGAGCTTTGGTGTTGGAGTGTTCTCCTGTGGACGTTCTAACATCAGTGAGGTGCTGTAGCTAGGGACCTATCGACCCGGCGGTGTGCAAATGTAAATCTTTTGCTATCTTTCATTTGTAATTGTTTTTTTTTGTCTTTAAGTTTCTTATTTAATTTGTTATTGTTATTGCAGGTTTTATTTTTGGTCTGCTTGGCTCGTTTCGTTTCGGCTGTTTCAAATTCCTCTTGGGGATCTCTTTGGCCAGATCTCAATTCGCCTGCTTTTGTTTTGGTTGCGTCTGAAGAGGTAAGTAGAATTTTTTTTCCTAATTTGCTGCTTTCGTTTTGCCTGCAATCGTTTCGTCTGCTTTTGTGTCGGCTGTTGGGCAGAGTTCATGAACTCTGCCCATTTGGGCAGAGTTCATGGACTCTGTCTAATTGGGCAGAGTTCATGGACTCTGTCCAATTGGGTTGCTTTCGTTTCGGCTGCGTCCAATTGGACAGAGCCCATGAAGTCTGCCCAAATGGGTAGAGTTCATGGACTCTGTCCAATTTCGCAGAGTTCATGGACTCTGGTCAAATTGTATGTCGAAAATTATTTAAATTTAAATATAAAAGAGGAATATATTGAGTGTTTAGTTAGTTACTTTTGTTAAATTGTTGATTTTGTCTGTGTGTTTAGAAATGAAAATAAAAGTAGGACTGTAATTTTATTTGCAAATGATATATCCCATTTATATATAGGCTTGTTTTATTTGCTGAACTCTGTCAACATGGACATGGACAGAGTTCATGAACTCTGTCAACATGGACATGGACAGAGTTCATGAACTCTGTCGAAATGGACAAGGACAGAGTTCATGAACTCTGTCAACATGGACATGGACTGAGTTCATGAACTCTGTCTACGTTGACAGAGTGCAAAGATCAATATATTAATTCTATTACAAACTGTGTTGATAGATAGCTATAGATACAACGAAACTTTGGACAATTAAACTCTACTTTTGATACAACAAAACTTTATAATTGATTTTAGGTACAACGAAACTATAGACATGAATAGACTTTAATTTAGATGTACTATAGTAATTTTTATACATTCGAACAATAATAGTCATAGTCATTTTATAAACTATTAGGTAGTATTATGCCACAATGGTCTTGAGTTTTATCCTTGTAAAGGTGGCAATTCTTGGTATTATGTTTTTCTTTGGTTGCAACATGGCAAACTTGGAGAACATAATACCAAGAATCGTTACCGTTATCAGGTTGAAATTGAAGACCATTGTCGAACATGGCCAATTTGGGAAACATGTCATTTAACTCGAAACATAATATTATAAACGGTCAATTTTTTTTTATTCTATGGAATAATAAGAATATTTGTAGATATAATTTATGTTTGTAGATATAATTTATGTTTAGAGTATTAAAATATCTTGATTAAATTATTAATTTAAGAAATTGAAGACCATTATCGAACATGGCAAATTTGGAAAACATGTCAAACTCAAAACATAATACCATGAATTGTCAATTTTTTATTTATTTTATGCAATAATGAAAATATTTGAAGATGTAATTTATGTTTAAAGTATTAAAATATCAATTAAGTTATTAATTTAAGATTTAGGTTAGAAGTTAAAACAGGTTCATGAACTCATTCTTTGACATAACGAAATGAACCCTTCACTTAGTACTTAACTATATTGGTTCCATTTATTTTAAAGATCAAAAACACTTAGAACATTGGTACATTAATTCTTCACACATCTAACAATATTAGCTATACTCTTTTTAAGAACTATTAGGTGATATTAGGTAAATCTAAGTCCTTATTAAATAACTTAGTCTCTTTAGCAGTTAGGTTTTAGAATTTGTAGAATTAACATGTAGGATTTGAATATGTAATTAGTTGATATTTGTGCAAGTGTAGGCATTATATATCAAATGGAAAGAGAGGATTCTTTGAGGCGAAAGCGTAGGAGGTCTTCACAAATTTCTGGGGTTGGTGTTACAAGTGATAATCGGAGGTTGTCAACCTCCCCTCAGGATTCTAGTTTATTGTATAGTTCACATCGATGAGGTGAAAGGGGTACAAATGATTCTCCTATATCTTCTGTGGGAGAATGTCGATCTCGACCCTCTATTGGTATATGAATATCGATCTTTTAACATGTATATGCAAATTGTTTTTTTGTGTGCACAAAAATTGTATTTGTGTTTAAACAAAACTTTGTTTTTATTTGAAGCGGAGCATGGTTCAGAAGATGCTTGTAATTCTATAGGGAGGGAGACAGAGCAAGCAAGGGAGACGGATGAGGGTGCAGAGCAAGGTTCTCAAGAGGCTTATCATTCTACACGAGGTGATGATGGTCGATCTAGGACGCAATATGTTGAATTAACTGAGGGTTGTACACCCATTACAACATATCCATCTAATCTACCTCGGGAGCTTCCATGGGAAAGTGGTGATCATCAAATGACTCTTGAAAGATGTAGATCCCACTACGACAAGTTGGAAAATGATTTGTCTACTATGGATCTCCCTCCAGAAAGTAAAGAAAGTTTGGAGATTGTTTTGGCATCATTGCAAAACTTCATTCAGGCATATGAGAAGCTCGGACCAACTACAGATGGTTTTGCTGATTTGATGCAAAGACAAAGGGAACAAGTGATGGGTCCAGACAAATGGGATGTTGTGAAGGAGAGAGTGACGAAAGAACAAGCCAAATCAATGTTTAACTTCAAAGAAGGTCTGAAGCGAGAAATGTTGAAAGTGCAATATTTCAAGCATCTTGATCTTGCACATCTACTCTATGATCGGTTTCTCGCAGCCTATGGTCGATTTCCATGGAATGATGAGGTTTCTCAATATTTTGCTAGATTTTTTTATGTTGAGTTTTTTTTAAATATGAAGCCAGACTATACCGATGTTCATTCAAAATTTTATGGAGTTGGAAAGGGTCGAATATATAATCGAGAAGGTGCTCTTAGAGATCCTACAACTCTTCGACCTCCACACCAGATATCTCGTCCACCTAGGTTGGTGGCATTAAGATCAGAGATAGAGCCCACATCTCCACTTGGGACAACTGCAAGGAATTTTGTTGGAGATGGTTTATCGTCAACATTAGTTGGAGTAGATGTGGGATTGGTTCTAGAAAGGGCTCATTCTGCTATTCGTCAAAAGTTTGTTTACAAAACTAATGATGAGATAGATGGAATGAGCATTGAAGATCTCAGGGCATATGCTAAGTTTTGTCGCGACCTAGCGGCAAATGTTATATCCAATGACACATTGAGTTTGGGAGAGGTTTGTTGATTATGATATAACTTGATCTTAATTAAATATTTTATTCATTTTGAATTGATTTTTTTTGTTACATTATATGAATAATAAATTATGTTTTTTGATGTAAAGTAATAGGTACATTATGTAAATGTTTAAATTGGTTGCAATTTTCAAGAATGATGAATGAACATACTTTCCATGTTTCAACTAGCAAAAATCTAGAGAAAGAGGTACATATTTATTATTTACATATTTGTAATTATGTTTGAATTTTATATATATACATATATATATCAAATTCAAACATAATTATAAATATATATATATATTTTAATTTTAATTTAACTATGCATCTTATTGTTAATTTGACTTATCCATGCAGGTTTCTTTAGATACGAACTTTATAAATGATTTACCATCTATTGTGAGCTAATGTTTTTTTAATCTTTTTGTTTTAGTTTTAAGTTAATTGGCACAGTAATTTTTTTGGTTTACATTATGTTTTATTTATTAATACAATTCAAATTTTAGGGGGGAGATATAGGTTTTCTGCTTAATGCAGCAGATATTGGCAAAGAGGTAATTTTGTTTAGTGCTTTAATTTTGTTCATTGCTTTAATATTTTAATTTTTATGGATTTAGTTAAAATTTGTTCAAGTAATTTATGAGATTCATAAATTGATTTTATACATGTTGTAGCTTGAGTCTCTTAAGTCTTTTGGAGGCAAAGGGAAAAATCCTTTGGAGGATGGTGGTGGACGAATATTTGGAGAATTTGATGTAATATTGTTAATAATTGAATTGTTTTTTGATATATAATTTTAATATTTTAATTTTCTGAATATAGTTTAAACAATTTAAATGATATTCATAATCTATTTTTATACATGTTGCAGGGTGGGTTGAGTCCAGGGGGAGGCCCGAGTGGAGGATAGCATGGTGGACATTTTTTTTTTATAGCATGGTGGACAATTTTTTTTGTTGATATGCATAGATTGCAAAGATTTGTTTTGGACATGTCGAGGAGATTTATTTTTGGACTAGATACATATATGTACATTGAACTTGCATGTTCATGAACATTTTTTTTAGGATTATATACACGTTCTTTGAACTTACATATTTTGTGAATCTTGGTTTAAATGATCTAGTTTATTTTTGTTTATTTAGCATATTTAGTGTGATTTAAAGGTTTAGAATATGTATTTGCATGTTTAAATGAATGAATGAGTATGTAAGAATGAATGTTAAAAACATGATATTCTTGAATATTATGAAGTTTAGAAAATGTTAAAGGAAGTTTAAAAATGGATGAACATAGGTTTAAAGTTCATGAATAAGAAAGTTTTGATTGAAACATGAATGAATGTTAAGATTGAATATATTAAGAACAAGAATGTTATCTTTGAATGTTAGGAAGTTTAGGAATTTGTTAGAAGTTTTGATGGAAATATGGATGAACCAGGAAGTTTAAAATTGAATGTTAAGAACATGAATGTTATCTTTGAATATTAGGAAGTTTATGAATGTTAGAAGTTTTGATAGAAATACATGGATGAACCAGGAAGTTTAAAAGTGAACACATGTTGAGTTCAAATTTTAGGAATGTTAGGAAGTTTAGAAATGTTTGAAGCTTTGATGGAAATATGGATGAACTAGGAAGTTTAAAAATGAAATTTAATAACATGAATGTTATCTTTGAATGTTAGGAAATTTAGGAATGTTAGAATTTTTGATAGAAATATGGATGAAATAGGAAGCTTAGGAATGTTATGAAGCTTAGGAATGTTAGGAAGATTATGAATGTTATATAAGTTTTGATGGAAATATGGATGAACTAGGAAGTTTAAAATGAATGTTAAGAACATGAATGTTATCTTTGAATGTTATAGAAGTTTTGATAGAAATAGATGGATGAACTAGGAAGTTTAAAAGTGAACACATGTTGAGTTCAAATTTTAGGAATGTTAGGATGTTTATGAATGTTTGAAGTTTTGATGGAAATATGGATGAACTAGGAAGTTTAAAAATGAAATTTAAGAACATGAATGTTATCTTTGAATGTTAGGAAGTTTAGGAATGTTAGAATTTTTGATAGAAATATGGATGAAATAGGAAGCTTAGGAATGTTATGAAGCATAGGAATGTTAGGAAGATTATGAATGTTATATAAGTTTGGATAGAAATATGGATGAACGAGGAAGTTTAAAATGAATGTTAAGAACATGAATGTTATCTTTGAATGTTAAGAAGTTTAGGAATGTTAGAAGTTTTGATAGAAATATGGATGAACAAGGAAGCTTAAAAGGGAATACATGTTAAGTTCAAATTTTAGGAATGTTAGAAGTTTTGATGGAAATATGGATGAACTAAGAAGTCTAAAAATAAATGTTAAAGAACATGAAAGTTATCCTTGAATGTTAGGAAGTTTATGAATGTTAGAAGTTTTGATAGAAATATGGGTGAAATAGGAAGCTTAAAAATGAACATGTTAAGTTAAAATTTTAGCAATTTGTTAGGAAGTTTTGATTGAAATCTGAATGTTAGGTTTAAATTTTGATAGGAATGTTAAGAATGAATGTGATGGTAAGAATGAATGTTAAGGAATATATGATAAGGTGCAATGAATGAATGAATGTTAAGAAGTTTTGATAGAAATATAAATGATAGGAAGTTTAAAAATGAATGCTACTTGAGATTAAAGTTCTGGAATTTGTTAAGAAGTTTTGATTGAAATATGAATGTTAGGAAGTTGAAAAATGAATATTATCTGTTCAAATTTTGATATATGGATTTTTAATTAATAATTCTTATTTTCAATGTTCAGGAACATTTGATGCGGCTAAAATCATGGCAAATGGGGATAACGATTTTTTGTTTTTTAATTATAAGCGAAGATTACACGATTGTGAAGTTTGTGCTAAATTAGAGCAACGATTTTAAACAACAATTTGATGAATTTTCATCGATTTGTTGTAAATAATCATTTCTCTAATTTAGCGTAAGCTTCACAATCCTGGAATCTTTTCTTGTGATTAAAAATCAAATGATCGTCATCTCCATTTGCCATGATTTCAGTTATGTGAACTTACACAAGCGGTACTTTAAATTAAAGATTCAGGGCGGAGAGTGGCGACAACCACAAATCCGTTATCTCATCCCTTAATTGGTCTAATAGACATATGGGGACATGAATAAAGTATTTCAGACAGAATTAAGACAAAAATTTTACACATCGAGGTTTTCATTACCAAATAATTTTACACAAGCGATATTTTAAATTAAAGATTCGGGGCGAAGATTGGCGACAACCACAGATCCATTATCTCATCCCTTGAGTGGTCTAATAGACATATGGGGACTCGAATAAAGTATTTCAGACATAATTAAGACAAAAATTTAACATATTGAGGTTTTCATTATCAAATAATTTTTGAATTCAAATTTCAGCATACTAGAATATGATTATTTAAACTTTTATACTCCAATTCCTTTCAAGATCATAAACATAAAAAGAAAAAAATATATTGTACACAACATTTGACAATGACATCGAAAAAACCATTGATCTATTAATTTTAAATATATAGTTTTAAAAACATCGCAATGGAATGTCATCTTCAATTATCCGTTCATGGTCATATTTGGATAGTTTCCATTTTTTATTTTTTAATTGTTTTTTCGATAGAACTTGAACTAATTTTATTCGAGATGCACATACTAAATGGCTATATTGACAACATATGATATCAAGTTCATAATCCTGAAAGTAGACATAATTTTGAGTCATATGGGTTTGCTGAAAAAAATAGTCCTTTCAAATGATGGATCCTCTCTCGTGTGTATATCCATTGTCATTGTAGTCTTCCACTAACTTCATTTTTCCTTCAGTGCATCGCATAAAATAATATTTCACATTTTCGTTATTGTCTACAGGTGCAATCATAGCAAAAACATCTCCTATGCAAATTACAATTGATGTCAGGATTTTTAATTCAATTAAATTGACTAATATACATGTGTATAAGGTGAATGACAAGAATGAACAATCGACAAAACAATGGTATTTGATCATTACCTTCTCTAACGATATCTAAAATTTTGTCGCCATCAGATGATATTGATATATCTTTTGATTCTAATTCTTCTATGCTTACTAGTGGCATTTTTCCTTTAGGATTAATCTCTGTGTGTTTCCAATGTTTCACGTAGTTGTTCGTTATGTTTTCAAAAACTTTTGTAGATTCAATATTTTCAGTGCAAATATGACAAAAGCATGATTGCTTTCTACTGTCAAACGCATAAATGTTTTGGAAGGCTTTTGTTTGAATAGAGTGAAAATATCTAGTCCCTTGTATGGTTCTAGCGTCGTATGGTATTGATCTATTTATATCTTGGATCCCAACATGCCAAAAAAACCTAGTACACAAATCACAAATTTTGATGTTAGGTACACATACTTTTTTTTAAATTGACAATAAAATATAAATTAAAACATTTGTGTGTACATACTTGCGCACATTTTTTGATTGTTGATTATAATCATGGTTTAGATGTGATTTACACCATTGGACAACCTCTGTAGCTTAATGAAATCGTGAAGAACTATGGTTCATTTGCCATCTTCGAAGTGTTTTTTTTACGCATGCTCCTGCACCATCATGTTCACCTTTTCCATGACCAGTTTCAAAGAAATTCCAGTGATGTTTAATGTTCAATGCTTTATGAAGTCGACATAACCAATAAAATGATCGTGAAGATTTAAATTGTCTGGCACATCCATCTGACCATATCCAATGCTCATTGAATTTAATGTTACGTTCCTTTAGTGAATTGTAGAAAATACTTTCAATACAATGCTGAAAAAAATGTGTATCGTGTGTACGATCGTCGCTAATATAAAAGTGATATTCTTTAATCACATCTCGATTGTCACACGTGCTTTCAATTCCATCAACATCCTGTTGAAAATGTCTATATAAAACATGGACGAATATTGAAACTTGGTCAGAATGATAGTATTCACTCTGTATCTCTTTTTGTGCAGCAAATGTATAACTTTCTGCAAAATCAACCACTGACAAAATTGTTCCTGGTGGAAAAATTTCATGAGACTGTTTGAATTCAAGGTCTTTCCATTGTGCTCTATGTGAATGCTTGGTGTATTTATAAATTTCACTTTCGAATTTCTTGAGAAAATCTGCCACACCTATTTTATCTTCTCACAAATCAATCATTTTGGAATGTACATCACTAGTACTTGTAATGTATTCATATATTCTCCAATCAACAGTGACATTTGACAGTGAGTGATCAGTATCAATAGGATATTTATTGTAGAATAAAACCAAATTTTCACAACGATTACAATGTTTTCCATTGACACATTTCTTATTATAAAATACTTCATCGTGATTTCTCTCACATAGGGTTTGAGATATGAATTCATGTATTGTGGGTGGAGGTGGTGAATTTGTCCAAAACATTTTACCAAATTTAAGAAATGTGTCGTAATATAATTGGAATTGCACATGATAACGACAACAACATGTGTCACGGATAGTAATAGGTCTAACATACCATGGTTTTAGTTGCACAAATGTAATGATTGACACATTAATTCCACGATGACCTTCCTTGAATTTATTCAACAATTATACTTGTGTCATATCCATTATATGTTTTGGACTGCTTACATATACTCCTCGTGATACTCTTTGTCGTATTACATCTCTTAAATTTGGTGAAACTCGAGCATGTGTCAACCAATATTCCCGTACAATATCTTTAACCCCTGCTCCCATTCTATCTTTGTAAGGTTGTCTACAAATAATTGCCCAGTAAGCAAGTTTATCATTTTCATCTATTTGCATTCTGAATTTGCTATGTCTGTATAATGTCTTTCTTGAGGTTCCAACTGCTTTTGCTAGATGTGTTGTCAAACATTTTTGTTTAGTAATAGTCGAAATAATTGTTGTATGAATTGCTCTTCGTGTAGCACTAATGTCTTTCTTCCTAGATTTTCCAAACTTTTTTATTGCATCACCTATATTTTTTATCACATTATGTTTTAATTTTGACTCTTTGATCGTCTTGTGAATACCCAATAATGATGTAGCATCTTCTAACTTCTTGGTCAATAATAAACATCTCAAAATTTGTGCTTGTCCTATTGCTGAATAATTCTTCAGAACATCATCATAAATTTTTTGAGCTCGATATCATGCAGCCTGTGTGGGTATTTTTTTTCCATATTTATTGCAATCAACGTTTTCTAACGTTTCATCATCAATGGTGAAAGTACCTATACATCAAGTTAAATTTAATTTAAAACATGTATCCAAAAATACAATTCATTATAAAAAATGAATTTGGAAAATACATTCAATATATACATACCTGGTCCAATTTTTGGTTCTTGAACTTGATCTTCAATATTGACTTCATTGGAATTAGTATGTAAATCACTATTTACATCTTCAACAATGGTTTCTTCAACTTCAATTTGTTCCTCTTGTACTCTATTTTCAATTTCCATTTCATCAACATTATCATGTAAAACTGTATTTGTATCTTCAATAATCGTTGCTTGCGTTTCTGCAAGGCTTGCTTTGTTGGCATGATATTTAAGTTTTTTCTTTTCTCTATTATCATCATTATTAGCACGTTTATGATCATATTTTCTTTAACGGTTTCTCTTACTGCCCATGATTGTTTAATCTATAAATGATAAATTAAAGAATCATCATTTTATTGTAAAAAAAAAAAATGAAGATTTAAAAACAGTTACGAAATTTATGAACACATGAACTGAAATTTACTTCACCTTATCAAAATCTTGTAAGAGTCTTTTGAAAAAAAAGTATTTGGAAACAAGTTTCCTTTGAAAAGAACCTTCTTTGAATGAAATAAGAACTCTTTGACAATAAATCACCTTTGAAAAACCCATTGGAAAAGAATAAGAACACTTTCAAAATAAATCTTCTTTGCAAAAATAACTTGGGAGACTTTGAAAAAATCCATTTTCAAATAAATAAGAAGGAAAAATATATCTCCTTTGTAAAAATAACTTGAAATAAAATCTTATTTGCAAAAATGCCTTAGAATAAAAACTCTGTAAATGCACACTTTGGAAGGAAACATTTGCTAAAAAACCCATTGGAAAAGAATAAGAACACTTTCTAAATAAATCTTCTTTGTAAATCCACTGGAAAAAAAAAAAACTTCTTTGAAAAAATATCCGGGAAAAAGATTTCTTTGTAAAAACCCTTGCAACGAAATAACTTTTTTGCAAAAATACTTAGAAAAAAAAACTTTGAAAAAACTCATTTGAAAAAATCATTTTCAAATAAATAAAAAGGAAAAACACAACTCCTTTGAAAAAATAACTTGGAATAAAAACTCTTTAAAATCGCTATTTTGGAAAAAAAACCTATTGCAAAGAACTAAGAAGTGTAAAAGCTTGGAATAAAAACTTTTTTTGCAAAAATGCCTTAGAAAAACGATCTTTCAATGTATTCCTTAGAAAGAAATAATAAAAAAAATACTTCATAAAAAAAACTCTCTTTACAAAAAAACTCTTTAGAAAATTCTTGGAAAAAAAACTCATTGCAAAGAAATAAAAAGTGCAAAAAGCTTGAAAAAAAATATTTCATAAAAAACACTTTCTTTGCAAAAAAAGGCTCCTTAAAAAATCCTTGGAAAAAAACCCATTGCAAAGAAATAAGAAGTGCAAAAAGCTTGGAATAAAAACTTATTTTGCAAAAAAGTTCTTTCAATGTATTCTTTAGAAAGAAGTAAGAAAAAAATACCTCATAAAAAAAACTCCTTAGAAAATCCCTCCAAAAATATTCTAACTAGAAAGTATGTGAAATTGAAATGTGCGAAATTAATTGAAGTATTTAGTTTTATTTATATAAGTGTAGAAAAGATTTTTTTTTTTTTTTTTTTTTATTACCAGCCGATGAGTTTTTTTTTTACGTTTAGTTATTCGGCCGAATAACCTTTGATTAAATTGACGTCTCCATTATGGAAAACAGTTATTCGACCGAATAATTATTCGGCCGAATAACCTCTGAAACCTGAAAATCTAATTGCCACTCACAGTTTTCAAGTTTCTCCATTTTCGGAAGGTAAAAATGATCTCTTACACTATAAGGCGACTGTCAGACTTGATACCATTAGTTTTGTTAGTGAATCTACTTTCCGAATATATAGATTTCTTTATGTATAGGTAAGATCTGATATTTGTAATTGTTTGTTTTCTTAATAGGTGTTGAGTCTAGTTTTATCTCTTTCAAAATGCAGTGAAATGAAAAATCCATAACTTTAAAAATACACCACGAAAAAAATTGAGAAAACTATGGTGCAGTTAATTGGCGTGTCTACTTCAAAAGGGTATTCATAGAATTTTTAGTTTTATATTCAGTTGAGAGAAAAATTTTGCAACAAAAAATATGTTGAAAATCGACAAGGTTTCCCCATTGATCGAATTCAAATAAATATAATAATTAGTATATAGATCCATTTACTACAAACTTATAGTCACGTAGTAGTATATTGTGTGTAGATTGTCGTAGCATATTTTTTTTTTGCAAAAAACAAATTTAACAATGATTTTACGTGTGCGACAAAACATGGCTATTTTGTAGTCATTTCGTTTTATAAGAACACACTGTCAAACATTTGTTGAATCGACATATCAAATATCAATATAAAAAATTGAAAAAAATATCGATAGCAAGCTAACATAATTCTCTAAAAGTTTGTGTTTTAGTGAAAAGTGAAATTCCAAACAAAAATATCACTTTTATTGGCGCAAAGATGGAAAACATGAAAAATTCAGAATTATTTTCTCATGGAACCCCCCAAAATAGACACCCATCTTCATGGATTCACCCATCAACTATCTCCTTGAACAAAGCACCTATTTTGAGTCTATCAAACAAGTTGGGTTCTAGTGTTGGCCTTAGGGTAAACTTGATCTCAGAGTTCTTACTCCTCCATTTGGTTAGTCTTCCAATCATATGGAGAATCTATTAATGTCTCCTACATTGCAGATTTGTATCATGGTCTCTTTGTGTTCAAAGCTGCCTAAGTCACTCTTGTGTCATGCTCACTATTCAAGGATATAACCTGTGTCGGCCATTTTGCAGTTTTCTTGACCTCATGTGTCAGCCATTCCTTGGTGTCAGTATGTTTCAGCATGTATTCAGTCCTACTCCAAATCAGCTCATACATGTTGAGTGTCCCTCATGTTGGATGATGGAGGATGCATTAAGGCCTCCCTTCCAACGGACTTCTTCCCATCGACTTCAACTCATTGTACTCTGGGAATGAAGTTTAGAGTTTCGGTTAGTACTTTGGGGATTGCAGTCATTAGTGGTAGTTTCCCTCACTATTGGATAGATGGGAATACATCAATGTCTCCTATCTGATGGATTCTTCAAGTGTTCGATGGCAAGACCATCTATTCGCACTTGCTTGAATGTACTAGGTACCTTAGGTTCCATTTTCATTATTGGTGGACACCCTCACGTTTGTTAACAGTATACATCAATGACCGGTAATCAAACGATACCTCCCATGTTCAACAACAACTCATTTATTCGCATGGATAGGTTTGTACCTTGGGTTGTTTTTGGATGAAGACCTTGGGATCTTCGATAGCATCACCTCATTTATGTTATCGCCCAAGTTGCGCAAGACTGAGCCACACTCTTTTTGGCTCTTGATGAGACATAGATCCAGCTTGTTCTCTATGGCTATGTTCTCCAGTTTTGACATAGATCCAGCTTGTTCTCTATGGCTATGTTCTCCAGTTTTGACATAGATCCACCTTGTATTTATGTGGTTATGTTTACACTTATGTTCATCATGAATCCATGCTTGTATTCTAGTGGCCATGATATATGCATCAATATTTGGATCATTATTGTATCCTCTTGGAGGTCATGTTCCACCATTTGAACATGGACAATTACCTCAAGGATGAGCTTGTCTGACATTGCCTTTGCTTTTAGGTACTTCATTTGAGCCTATGATTCTTGGTTTCTCCATTTCCTCCATGATTCAACTCTTTGTTATTTATTGTGAGGCACCTGCAACAATTAATTAACAAGAATGCGCAAAATAGCAGAAATGACAGAACTTAGAATCACTTTTGTATTGATCACAGGCCACTTCGAGGGGGCAACCTCCTTTGAGCAAGCTCAATACAATAACTTCACGATGCCTTCATAGGTCTCAACACACACTTATATACTAATTTGAGGTGCCAATACTATGGGTCGAAACCATGGGCCGTTACAAACTATGGATTAACAATACTACGGGCGACTTACAAAGCATATGCGCCAATAACAATAACACAACTATTGATCAACAAATACTACGGGACGACTTACAAAGCATATGCGTCCAATAACAACATACTAACAAAGTAAAGACATGGGTTCCTAACATCCCCGCCCCCTTAAAAAAAAGCTTTGTCCTCAAAGCTTTAGATGTGGAAATTGTTGTTGAATCTGAAGGAGTGGTTCCCATGTAGCGTCCTCTGGTTGCATGCCGTGCCACTGAATTAAGACCTCTGAGATAGAGCGAGAGCGAAGCTGATGCGTGCGCCGATTGAGGATGGCCTCTGGCTCCAAAAGGATGGATCTTTCATTATCCAGTTCAGGTAAAATCGTTTGTCCGCTAATGTTGGTGCCAAGAACTTTCTTCAGACAAGAGACATGAAAGACTGGATGAATGCGGGAAGAAGGAGGAAGTTCCAATTTATAAGCAACGGACCCAATCTTCTGAAGAATCCGATATGGCCCATAGAACTTTGGAGCGAGCTTATGATGCCCTTTGAGTTTCAAGGAGGATTGTTTGTACGGCTGGAGACGAAGAAAAACCATATCGCCGACTTGAAAAGTGCGCTCCGAACGGTGCTGATCAGCTTGTTGCTTCATGCGATTTCTTGCCATGTGAAGATTGTCCCGCAAAATGCGAAGAATCTTATCGCGGTTGCGAAGGACCGTGTCAACTTCTTGAACTGGTGAACTGGTGGGGGTGTAGGGAAGAAGAGCTGGAGGTGCCTGACCATAGACTGCTTCATATGGGGTCATTTTAGAGGTAGTGTGGTAAGAGGTATTGGACCACCATTCAGCGAGAGGGAGCCACTTTGCCCACTGATGTTGTTGTTCAGAGGTGAAGCAACGAAGTTAAGTTTCCAAGCATTTATTGACAATTTCAGTCTGACCATCTGTTTGTGGGTGATACCCTGAACTCATCTGCAGTTTGGTGCCCGTGTGGCGAAATAGTTCTGTCCAAAAATGACTGGCGAAAGTTGCATCACGATCCGAGACAATGGAAGAAGGGATGCCATGAAGACGAAAGATCTGGTCCAGAAAAATTTGAGCGACGGAGGAGGCTGTATAGGGATGGCTGAGAGCACAAAAATGACTATATTTGGAGAGGCGATCAACCACAACGAGAATCACTGTCTTCCCACCAGATTTAGGGAGCCCTTCAATGAAATCCATAGAAATATCTGTCCAAATCCGTGTAGGTATGGGCAAGGGTTCAAGCAATCCTGGGAGGAGTGTTGTTTCACCCTTATTGCGCTGGCAAGTATCACATTCGGCCACCATCTGTTGAATTGTCCTTTTCATGCCCTGCCAAAAGAAGTTACGCCGTGCTCGTTCATATGTTTTGAGGAACCCAGAGTGTCCTGCCGATGGAGAAGCATGGAGTTCATAGAAGACAGCCTGTTGAAGATCTGTGCTCTGGGGAAGCACCAGACGACCCTTGTATCGTAGAGAAGCACCATCCCAAGAGTAATGTGGTACAGCAGAAGGATTGTTGGTCAAGCGTTGGATGATTTGCGATAAGGAAGAGTCATTGACATAACCCTGTTGAACAGATTGCAACCAATTTGGAACAGGCATAGAAATAGCTGAAAGAGAACCTTGGGCCTCAAATGTGCGAGAAAGAGCATCTGCCACAATATTATCTTTACCCTTCTTGTAAGTGATCTCATAGTCATAACCCATGAGTTTGCTAACCCATTTCTGTTGTGCCGGGGAGGAGACACGCTGGTCCAAGAAATATTTCAGACTCTGGTGATCAGTCTTGATGCAGAAATGATTTCCTAATAGGTATGGGCGCCACTTCTGTACTGCATGCAAAATAGCCATCATTTCCTTTTCATAGGTAGAGGCAACTAAATTCTTACCTGAAAGGGCTTTGCTGGTGAACGCAATGGGGTGTTCATCTTGAAGGAGAACAGCACCAAGTCCATTGCCGCAAGCATCACTCTCAATAGTGAAGGGCTTGGAAAAATCGGGCATCGCTAGCACAGGTGTAGTACACATGGCTTGTTTTAGTTGGGAAAATGCACACTGAGCAGCAGGTGTCCATGTAAAAGCATCATTTTTCAATAGCGCAGTTAATGGAGCTGCAATCTTCCCATAATCCTTGACAAATTTGCGGTAGTAGCCAGTCAACCCCAAAAAACCACGAAGGCTCTTGAGAGTCTGAGGATGTGGCCAATTGGTCATGGCATCGATTTTGGCAGGATCCACGTGAACCCCTTGTGCTGAGATAATGTGCCCGAGATACTCAACTTCCTTCTGTCCAAAAACACATTTAGACTGCTTGGCATGGAGATGATGGTCAGAGAAAAGTTGCATGACAAGATCCAGATGCTGGAGATGTTCATCCCATGTTTTACTGTAGATGAGGATGTCATCAAAGAATACCAGAATGAATTTCCGCAAGTAGGGTCGAAATATTTTATTCATTAAGGCCTGGAATGTGGAAGGGGCATTAGTGAGGCCAAAGGGCATGACCAAAAACTCATAATGGCCATCATGTGTGCGGAAAGCTGTTTTAGGAATATCATCCTCATGAACCCGAATTTGATGATATCCAGAACGAAGATCCAACTTGGAGAAAAAGCGGGCCCCATGAAGCTCATCAAGAAGCTCATCAACAACAGGAATTGGAAACTTATCCTTGATGGTGAGGTGATTAAGTGCTCGGAAGTCAATGCAGAGGCGCCATGACCCATTTTTTTGCGAACAAGAATAACTGGAGAAGAGAAGGAACTAGTGCTTGGGCGAATAATACCGTGCTTCAATAAGTCCCGAACGAGCATTTCAATCTCCGTTTTTTGATGAAATGGGTAGCGATAGGGTCTGATGTTGGGAGGAACGCTGCTAGGAAGGAGCTTAATACGATGGTCTTCTGGCCTGGAAGGTGGTAAGCCCACTGGTTCAGCAAAGACACCTGTATACCGATCCAGAATTTGTTGTAGATCCAAAGGAGTAGTGGAGACTGCTGCTGGTTGCATCTGGATGGAATGGATCTGAGCGATGAAACCATGTGAATTCTTCTTGAGGAGTTTTTCCATGCGATGTGAACTGATGATGCTGAGAGAACCTGGTTGTAATCCTGTCAATGTGTGTTTGTGTCCATTCTCGGAAAACTGCATCCAAAGTTCGGCAAAATCCCATAAGATAGGGCCGAGTGTGCGTAGCCATTGAGCGCCCAAAACCACATCACATCCTCCTAAGGGCAAGGCAAACATGTCAGAGCGCAAAGTATAATCTCCCATAGCGATACGCACATTTCGACACTTCCCTTTGCAAGGTAAGGTGCCCCCATTGGCAATCATGACTTCAAAGTTGGAGCAAGGATGGATAAAACAATCAGCTTGTTTGGCGATCCGAGGGTCAATGAAATTATGCGTGCTACCAGAATCAATGAGGATTGTAAGAGGAATCTTCTTGAAGTAACCCCTGACCCGCATTGTTTGGGGGGTGGTGATTCCCGCTAAAGCATGGAGAGATATCTCTGGCTGGTCATCCTGAGACGGAGGGTCACTAGGCGGTTCCTGAATGTCGACCGGTGCATCCAGTGTTTCTGGATCTTCGTCACCCATTTCAGAGGCAGGCGGAGACTCCACATCCAGGAGATAGAGCTTTTGCTAAACACATCTATGTCCCCGAGTGAATTTCTCATCACAATTATAGCAAAGCCCCTTTTCTCTATGTGCTTGCATCTCTGTTTCAGACAAACGCTTGATAGGAGTCGGTCGAGGAGCCTGCGGTATAGGTGGTCGCTGAGAACCCATATTTCGGAAGGGAACAAAAGTGGGCTTGGAGCGTTGTTGGGCTGCAATCTTGTCTTCTGCCAACTTAGCCAACCCGAGTGCTTCCATCATTGTGTTGGGACAGAACATTTTGACCTCAGAGCGGATGGCATCCTTTAGACCACTGATAAAACAACTCCGGTAAAATTCATCAGACAATCCTTCGGTGTGGTTGGCTAGATTCTCAAATTCGGTTTGATATTCTCTCACAGTGCCAGTTTGGCGAAGTTTAGTGAGGGCTCCTGTGAAGTCATCAAAAGCACTAGGACCAAATCGTTGCAAAAGGAGCTGGCAAAAGTTTGGCCAGTTGGGCTCTGGATGAGCCTTGATGTACCAACGGTACCATTGAAGAGCTTCCTGTTCCAAATGAAAGGATGCCAACGGAACTTTGTTGACATCAAAAGTATTATGCAGACTGAAATACTGTTCTACCCGATAGATCCATCCAGTTGGATCGGTACCATTGAAGCGAGGAAAATCAAGCTTCGGACCACGGAAATTGCTGGAAGAAGAGAACCCATTGTCTACTGAAGACTCGGACTGCCGTTTGTTGTTCATAGCTGAATGTTCAAGATGGAGACCAAGAAATTTTTCATCAAGATCCTGGAGTTTGGCTTGGATGGCTGCAAGGGCTTCCTCCATGGTTTTTGCTCCTGCACGGGTGACAACCATAACCAGGGATTTTTTTGTTTGTTTTTGTTTTGGACTGGGTAGGAAAACAAAAACAGGAACTACTTCAGTAAAGGAAAATTTGGATTTGGGAAAAAATCAGAAGGGTAATTGGGGTTTGACTCGTTTTTTGGACACTGTTGGATAGATAGGGAAGCAAAAATGAGGATTTTAGAAGCGGGGTGAAAGGATGGGAAAATTTGGCAGAGGGGAACAAAGAAGCAGAATTCAAAAAGGAACTCTGTGGTAAAAATTGAAGGTGATTGGGTGAAATCTGAGGAAGTTATGGCAAACCCTAAAAATAGACAAATGTGAGATTTCGGGTTGTAGGAAGGGGAATTGAGGATAGGGTCCTCAGGGATGAAATATGCAGAATGGAATGACAGGGGTTCCCTGAAATGTTCAAGGAAAACAGAGGTAAAACAAGGGAGATATGGAGAAAAAACTGAATTTTTTTTTTTTTTTTTTTTTTTTTTTTTTTTTTTTTTTTTTTTTCCAGACTGGAGCGGCTACGGCTCAGTTTTTTTTTCTTTTTTTTTTTGTTTTTTTTTTTTTTTTTTTTTACAGACTGGAGCGGCTACGGCTCTGCTTGCAGAATGGGATCTCCGGTTTGAAGGATTCTGGAACAACGCCGAACGGCTGGATCTGGAACGGCTTGCAAAATGGATCTGAAACGGCGCAGCAGTGATCGACAATAGTTTAGCTGAAGGTAGATATGGACCCCAGGTATGTGCGGCTTCCTAAAAGTTCAGGGTTTTCACTCGGCCACCAATGCTGTCTGACGGCTTGCGTATTGGGGCAGTACCCCTCACTCCACGGCTCAGGTAAAACTGATGACCGCTTTGCCACAAACGACAGCTCTTGGTTTACCTCACGGGTGGGAACTAGTCAATCAGGTAGGGGTCGTTGCCCTTTTCGCCGGCAGGTCCTCTCAATGGGCCAGCTACTTCGGGGTTCCTGTGGTACTCCTCACAATGAGTTTTAGGGCTTATGCCCAAGTACTTCCCACAGTTAAGCGGATAGGGATTATTCCCAAATCCGAACCTGCAACAGATGCGAAAAAAAATTTGGCAGAAATTTCACCCAGCGAGCCCAAGAAAGTGCTCTGATACCAGATGTGAGGCACCTGCAACAATTAATTAACAAGAATGTGCAAAATAGCAGAAATGACAGAACTCAGAATCACTTTTGTATTGATCACAGGCCACTTCGAGGGGGCAACCTCCTTTGAGCAAGCTCAATACAATAACTTCACGGTGCCTTCATAGGTCTCAACACACACTTATATACTAATTCGAGGCGCCAATACTATGGGTCGAAACCATGGGCCGTTACAAACTATGGATTAACAATACTACGGGCGACTTACAAAGCATATGCTTTGTAAGTCGTCCCGTAGTATTTGTTGATCAATAGTTGTGTTATTGTTATTGCGAGCCCAAGAAAGTGCTCTGATACCAGATGTGAGGCACCTGCAACAATTAATTAACAAGAATGCGCAAAATAGCAGAAATGACAGAACTCAGAATCACTTTTGTATTGATCACAGGCCACTTCGAGGGGGCAACCTCCTTTGAGCAAGCTCAATACAATAACTTCACGGTGCCTTCATAGGTCTCAACACACACTTATATACTAATTCGAGGCGCCAATACTATGGGTCGAAACCATGGGCCGTTACAAACTATGGATTAACAATACTAAGGGCGACTTACAAAGCATATGCGCCAATAACAATAACACAACTATTGATCAACAAATACTACGGGACGACTTACAAAGCATATGCGTCCAATAAAAACATACTAACAAAGTAAAGACATGGGTTCCTAACATCTATAATGTATTTCGACCATCGTTTCCCACACTCCCTCTGACCTCATACATTAGGAGGCATCTGTTATAGCTTGAAATGACACCTCTCCGTCCGTCACGACACTTGCTTCCCTTGGTCGCATGACGACACTTCTTGAGATCAAGTTCAGTCACACAACAAGACATTTGTGGATGGACGAGTCATTTGGGACACTAAAAATGGTTGAAATTACCTCATTCTTGACCCATTTGATGTATATGACCCTTAGGAACATTTTTTCAGACTAAACCATCTCCTGAAAAATGAGCAGAAAAGCCTGTTTTTGGCTATTTTTTAACATGAGCGCTGGTACACAGGCATGATAGTAGTGCTCAAAAATTCTGAGCGCGACTCCACTGTTGAAATAGTAGCGCTCAACTCCATATGTACGCTACTTTGTCTATTGTAGAGTAGCGTACACCCCTGTTTTGGTCAAAATCTCAAAATTTTCGGAAGTTAAGTTGGTAGGGGAACCTCCTACTCAGTTATAACTTCTTTTCCTATCCTTCACTGACTATATAAGGAGGGTGGAAGGGCCATGTGAGGGGACCAAGTCTACAATATTGTTATGCTGGAGGAATGGAGACCCTCATCCCCCTCTCTTGTGCTTAGTTTCTGGTAAACCCTAACACAGTTGATTAGAGGCTGGAATCCTTGGAGAACGGAAGCAGGAGACCTTGAATCTAGGTTTCGTGAAGTGCCAAGCTTGAAGGAAGGTATAACTGTATGTACTTGCTTTCATTCATTAATAAAGATCAGACATTCTTCTCTTTCCAAATATGATCCATTAATGTGTCTCTGATTCGATTACTGTTTAATTATAGTTTGATGTCTTGTTATGTCATGGATATCAGTCTTACATATGTAGTCAAATGTGTTTGAGAAAGGTATCAAGTTGTTTTGTAGGTCTAGGCATTGCGACATTGGATAAGCATTGAAGAGTGAGGGAGGCAAAGCTAGGATCAACCTTCTGACTAAGGTGCCTACATCTCTAAACCCTAATCTCTTCATTTATTTGTTGTACTTGTAGAATTCTTATAAGTCTATCTTTATCACCGTAAGTTAGTAGTTTCTCCCCTGAACAAAGGTGCATTTTCCCCACAACAGAATAGACAAAGTAGTTTCTGTAAGCAAACTGTAATCAAATCTAAGACACACATGTATAGGTCATATTTGGAAAGAAAAGAACGTATGATCTTTATTGATGAATGAAAGCAAGGACATAAAGTTATACCTTCCTTCAAGCTTGGCACTTCACGAAACCTAGATTCAAGGTCTCCTGCTTCTGTTCTCCAAGGATCCCAGCCTCTAACCATCAGTACTAGGGTTTACCAAAACTGAAGCACAAGAGAGGGGGATGAGGGTCTCCATTCCTCCAGCATAACTTTGTAATTGGGCTTAGTCCTCTCACATGACCCTTCTACCCTCCTTATATAATCAATGAAGAAGAGGAAAATAAGTTATAACCGAGTAGGAGGTTCCCCAACCAACTTAACTTCCCAAAATTTCAAGATTTTGACCAAAACAGGGGTGTACGCTACTCTACAGTAGACAAAGTAGCGTACATATGGATTTGAGCACTTCTATTTCAACAGTGGAGTCACGCTCAGAAGGTTTGAGCGCTACTATTGTACACTAGAGTAGGGTACACACGCTACTATCATGCCTGTGTACCAGCTCTCATGTTAAAAAATGGCCAAAAACAGGCTTTTCTACTCATTTTCAGGAGATGGTTTGGTCTGGAAAAATGTTCCTAAGGGTCATACACATCAAATGGGTCAAGAATGAGGTAATTTCAACCATTTTTAGTGTCCCAAATGACTCCTCCATCCACAAATGTCCTGTTGTGTGACTGAACTTGATCTCAAGAAGTGTCATCATGCGACCAAGGGAAGCAAGTGTCGTCACGGATGGAGAGGTGTCATTTCAAGCTATAAAATATTCCCCCTAATGTATGAGGTTAGAGGGAGTGTGGGAAACGATGGCCGAAATACATTATAAATAACAAAGAATTGAATCATGGAGGAATGGAGAAACCAAGAATCATAGGCTCAAATGAAGTACCTGAAAGCAAAGGCAATGTCAGACAAACTCATCCTTGGGGTAACTATCCATGTTCAAATGGTGGAACATGACCTCCAAGAGGATATAATAATGTTCCAAATACTGATGCATATATCATGGCCACTAGAATACAAGCGTGGATCCATGAGGAACATAAGTGTAAACATAGCCACATAAATACATGGTGGATCTATGTCAAAATTGGAGAACATAGCCATAGAGAACAAGCTAGATCTATGCCTCATCAAGAGCCAAAAAGAGTGTGGCTCAGTCTTGTGCAACTTGGGTGATAAAATAAATGAGGTGATGCTATCGAGGATCCCAAGGTCTTCATCTAAAAACAACCCAAGGTACAAACCTATCCATGCGAATAAATGAGTTGTTGTCGAACATGCGAGGTATCGTTTGACTACCGGTCATTGATGTATACCGTTAACAAACGCGAGGGTGTACACTAATAATGAAAATGGAACCCAAGGTACCTACTACATTCAAACAAATGCGAATAAGTGGTCTTGTCGTTGAACACTTGAAGAATCCATCAGATAGGAGACATTGATGTATTCCCATCTATCCAACAGCAAGGGAAACTACCACTAATGACTGCAATCCCCAAGGTACTAACCGAAACTCTAAACTTCATTCCCAGAGTACAATGAGTTGAAGTCGATGGAAAGAAGTCCATTGGAAGGGAGGCCTTAATGCATCCTCCATCATCCAACATGAGGGACACTCAAAAGGTCTGAGCTGATTTGGAGTAGGACTGAACACATGATGAAACATACTGACACCAAGGAATGGTCGACACATGAGGTCCAGGCAACTGCAGAATGGCCGACACAGGTTATATCCTTGAATAGTGAGCATGACACAAGAGTGACTTAGGCAACTTTTAACACAAAGAGACCACGATACAAATATGCAATGTAGGAGACATTAACAGATTCTCCAAATGATTGGAAGAATAACCAAACGGAGGAGTAGGAACTCTGAGATCAGGTTTACCCTAAGGCGAACACTAGAACCCAACTTGTTTGATAGACTCAAAACAGGTGCTTTGTTCAAGGAGATAAGTGACTCACTGCCATCATATTGAAAGATATGTTAACATTCTTCCCTTCCCTTTACTTTTTCATGTTTTAACGAGCTTGACAAAGAACTAAAGCATGCTCGACGGTATTTTCATATTTAAGGAGTCTGAAAAACCTAGAAGAAAACTCCATACACCTATCCGTGGATTTTATATCGAGCCCAGATTGGTCTGTACTCGATGGTGTTTTCTTTCTTATAGAGTTGAAAAACTTAAACAGTCCTCTATACACCTATCCGTGGATTTTATATCGATCACGGATTGGTATGTGCTCGGTGGTGTTTTCTTGTTTACAGAGTTGAAAAACTTAAACAGTCCTATATCAACCATCTCATGGATTTCACATCGAGCCCGAGTAGGTGAATGCTCGCTTGGTGTTTTCACATTTCGAGAGTCTGAAAACCCTAAATATGACTCCAAAGGTCCTTTTTCGTAAAGTTAGTCTCCTTCCCCGAAAAAGTGTAAAATGATGGAAGAAGAACTCTTCTAGTGCATACAAGAGTATACCTAGAGTATACCTTTTCCGTAAATTATCCACCAAGGCCCGAAAAAGGGATAAGTCTATACCTAAGTGGATGTCGGTTCAGTTATTTTAATGAGCCCGAAAAGACAACTATGCTCGACAAACTTTTCCTATTTAAAGAGTCTGAAAAGGGCTTAAAAGAACTCCATAGGGATCTTTTCCGTAAAGGTTTAATGAGTCCGAAAAAGTAAACTCATGACCTCCTTACTATTTTTAATGAGCTCAAAGGAGATACAAAAAAATGCTCATAACTTCCTTACTATTTTTAATGAGCTCAAAAGGAAGGTGAAAGAAATGCTCGTAGCCTCCTTACTGTTTTTAACGAGCTCGAAGGAAAGGTGGAAGACTGCTCGTAACCTCCTTACTGTTTTTAACGATCTCGAAGGAAAGGTGGAAGAAATGCTCGTAACCTACTTACTGTTTTTAACGAGCTCGAAGTAAAGGTAGAAGAATGCTCGAAATGGGAGGAGACGAGTGTCAGGGACATGCAAAACTAGCTCCACGTGCATGGAACAAAGCTATGCCTAATGCAAGGAACATGAGCAAGATAAGGACACTCAAGGTGTGTCTCCTCCAGGTAAAAGGTGTAAAACTGCAAAGGCAAAATGATACAAGGTTTAGCGGAAATGAGATCAGAGATGGAGGCTTATATAACGAGCTAAAAGCGTGGAAGTTGGCATCAGGCTCATTAGCGCAAGCGAGATCATAACAGATGCACATACAGCTTGAACATAAAGATGCGAGCCTTATCAGGGATGGCCAAAAATAGATGAGGAAGAAAGATATGAGGCTTCTTCTCAAAGTCATGGTATATCTAAAAAGGCTCCCAACCCTATGAGAAAAAAACAGCATGGGCACTAGAATGGCATAAGGGTGCTGACTAGGGTGACCCATGTTAGGTAGGCTCTGCTGTCGGACTGGTGCACGATGCATAAAGAGATGGCTAACACACCAATATCCAACAGGTTCGACCCTATGGTGAATTCAGATGGAAAAAGGTTCAAATGCAACATAACAGAAGGGAAGCCTAAACCTATATGGAAGGTTCCGAATATACTTGACATGGTCGCACAAGGTATCGAAAAGGACCAGTAAGCAAGTATACATCTAGCTAAGAATCTTGTCTCCAAGAAACATTAGTACCAGGATCATATCTAAAACATATGTAAGGAAAGACCCGATACAAGTCACTATGGTAGAAATACTTTCAACTTCACTATCATCAACAACAGGCATAAACAAGGCGGAGTTTTCAAATGAAGACTCTATGGTACCCAATCCCGAGAACTTACAATCAACAAAATAAACTTCAGGATGAAGATCAAAGTTGAAGGACATGATGGAATCTACAGAAACAAATTCATCATCACGGGAGTTGAAAATTCTAGAAGCAGAATCAAACTCAGCAGGAACACCGATTTGAGGATCTATAGGAGAGTCCAAAGACTCAACAGTAGGAAGATCAGACTTTAAGGTCAAATCGAGACTGGACATAACTGCAACTGGATCAACATCCAAATGAATGGCAGACTGTACTATGGACTCTAGGAAAACTTCATCGGAAGGAAGTATATCATCCCAGATAGAACACATATCTAAACATTCAGATGGAGGTGTCACTTGGTCAAAAGCTGAGACCAAGTCCCGAGAAGGTAAGGATGAACTCAGAGACTTCTTCTTAGTAGCAGTTGAACTCAAGGAACAATATGCCACATACGTCCCATGTGACATAGTAGTGCCTAATGACGAGGGATCTGACTGGTCTACAGTTGGGTAATAAGGAGTTTCAATGAATGCAAGTTGGTCGATAGTGACGATGCTTTCGTTATGAGGGAAATGCATCACACGAAAGAGCATATACACCACAGCATGCATAGCATAAACGTAATCATGCCCGAGGATCATATCAAAATCCACAGGGTCCTTTAAAACCATAAAATCAACTAAGACTATTTTTCCACCCAAAGTAACAGGTGCCTGACGGAGGAATCCGATAGGTTCGCTAGGTCTTCTATCGAAGGTCAGCAGCCAATTAGCAGCTGGAATAACATTAGGGAAACCCAAATCTCTCCAAGCATAAGCGGATAAGATACTAATAGAAGCACCTTCATCAACAATGCATCGATCAACCATATGGTTCCCGATATCAACCTTTATCTGGAAAGGTGTCAAAGAAGGAAGACGAGGCTTGGTTAGACTATTCCAATCAAAGGAAACAGTCCTAGGGCTTGGTAGGGGTTCAGATGGCACAGATGAAGTGCCCCCTTTTTCAGGAACATCCAAACTGGTAATGCAGAAGACTTCCGTAGTAGGTGCATCAATCTTTACAGGACTGATGGGATCAGTCGAGGATTGCATCGATTTGATCACTTCACTCTCCGAAGGAAGAGTGGGGTCGACCAAAGATTGAATTGGTTCAACCACTTTATCAACCAAAGGTTGATCTGACTGTAGAGAATCTATAGACAACTCAGAAATAGAGGTTCCTTCAGACATGGGCCACACTCTTCTTGCCTCTGGAATGGTAGGGCATCAGTGAGTAAGGTGATCTCCCTTACAAAGTTTACAAGGGAACTTTGGTTTTCATCCTATAGGTTTAGACTCCTTTACAACGTCAGTACTCTCAACATGACTAGCATTGGCTAACATCTTTCCCCCAACATGACTCACAGAGGCTGGTTGCTCAGAAGTATCAGACTTTTGAACTAAGGACCACACTTTTTGCACTTCTGGAAGTACATGGCACAAGTAAGTAAGGTGATCTCCCTCGCAAAACTTACAAGGGAACTTAAGCTTCTATTTGTTTGGTTTGTCGACCATGTCAACTCCCTCAGCATGACTTGCAGTGGCTGATCTGGTGTATCCAGTATGACTCACAGGAACTGGTGACTTGTCATTAATATGACTAGAAGTGATCAATGACATGTCCTCAACATGACTGATAGTGGTTGAAGACAAACTTTCAGTATCTAAAAGTTTTCTCCTAGCATGACCTCCAGAGGCTGGGTAGGTGCCCCCTGCATGATTTGCAAAGGTCAAGTGCTTGCCCCCAGCATGACTTACAGAGGCTGGGTTGCTGCCCCCTTGTTTTGGCATCTTCATCCCATTCTTCCTCAGTCTATTCCTTTTAGACTGCTGGTTACTAGTATTGCTACTTTTTCCACATGAGGTAGAAGGAGGAGGAGAAGATGTTACTGGCAAGGGAGGCACAGGGTTCTAATGCTCTTGATTTGAGGTGCTCACAAAAGAAGCGTCAGGAGCATGCAAGGCATTCAGAGTGGAAAACAACCAAACCAGTAGCCCAATAGGGAAACTAGGAAGATTCAGAGTAGCCATTAAGGGAGCACCAATGTTTTCAATGAATGGAACAACACAAGGATCCCCTGGAATAGGGTTACCTTGATTGGCACTCATCGGAATGCTAGACATAGTTTCCTGCTCAAATGAGCAAGAAGTTCTCTAAGGCAAACTAAAAAAAGTAGCACAAAGAGCACACCACTAAAAAAGGTCCTAGGTAAATCAAACCAGGCAAACAGATGCCTTCCGAGAAGAGTTTGGGATGATGAGGGCCCAGAACAGATCAATGAAGGATGAAGAATAGTTACCTGGGGTCCGCAATACAATGACTAAGGGTGCAAGCACTAGAATCACCCAACCACCCTCCGAAAGACCTGCAAGGGATTTCCTCCCACGTCTGTCCTAGGTACAGCAGATATACCCTCCGCTGTCACCTGTGTATGAACCTATGGTCAGATACTAAGGATACCAAAACACCGAAAACTCCTGGGGGAACAGTCGTTGGTCGAATTAGAAGGTGTGGGCAGGGTAATTGAGCCCGAAACTCAAAAGAGTCCCCAAACACGATCCAATCCTAGTATATGCTCGAAACAGAAAGTAGGAGGAGTATTCCCAACAGTCTGATCTCACAAGACCTACTGCATAGATCCCATGCAATCTTTGAATAGAGTGGGTTTACCTGTGATAGTCGAACTACGATTTTTTCGTAATGTGTGATCTTGGGTGGTTTAAGGTGTTTTAAACCCAAGATCCTAACCAAGACTAGTTGGTGTAGTGTAAACTAGAAAAGAAAATGTTGCTAGTACATTTTATTAGAGTTCATTTTAAAGGTTACTTGCTTACTCAAAAAGGTAGTGGGTGTGTGAGAGTGGTTATAATAGAGATAGAGTCCTGAAAATGAAATATTTACCACCAAACAAATCTTTTTCTTTTCCATGCAAGTCTTAAAATTCTGATCTAGAATGCATGTGCAAATGCAATTTTTAATCTTTTGAATGCAAAAAAGGTAAAAATAAAGTCTAAATGTACAAAATTAAACTCAAAACCTAAGAATGCAGCTACTCAAACGAATAGGTATGCAAAAGAAAACTTGTTCTTTTTTATGCAAAGCACTCTAAAATATTTTAAGCCACTTGCAAGGTACTCTATTCAGAAGATAAATCAAAATTATTTATGCTTTCCAAAGGTAAGAAACAAAACTGAAACTAACCTACTATCAAAGCAAAGCAAAGAAACTTTCAGGTTCTCTTTATGAAACAGTAAAATCTACCAAATATGACTTTCAAATTCTTACTGATGTAAGTGTTAACACCCAAAAAGTGCTCACTACCTCATCTACCACATTATATGGCTCATTTGTCCATTTTCCTACCATATTTCCCTTAAAATCCCATTAAAAAGCCTCCAAAAGGCCTAAAATGCCTCCAAAAGGCCACAAAACCATTAAAATAGCCTCAAAAAGGCTAAAAAACCCCCTTTTTCCTCCAAAAATAGCAAAAACCCCCTAAAAAGGGAATAAAAAATATAAAATAATGAGGAAAAGGAGGAAAAAACCCTATACAGCTGCCCAAAACCATGTGTTACCCAAAACCATGGGTCAGCACTCCACCACCAAAAAACTATAAATAGGTGATGGAGATCCCTTATTCCATATCCACAATCACAAGCACCCTTACTCTGCCAAAATCTCTCTCGAAACCCTAGTTCACCATTGAACTACTTTCACCTTGAGAGCCACATTTGGCCCATTCCCACCATTGGAGAAAGAGAAGGAGCACATTGGAGCTTGGAGCAACCCTCTTGGACATTGCAAGGAGATTCATCAAGCCTTCACATTGAAGGTAATATTAATACAAACCCATTATTTAAATTTATTGTTTATGTTTTATGCACATGTTAGAGTAGTTTTTTACATTTCTGTTTTAGCTTAATTATTTACATTTACTGAACTGCTACTAAGGAGTCCATTCTCCTTAGTAGGTGCTCATTTGCACAAGCTAGGGGTAAAACCCTAGCTACAGTAAGCATGCCAACCATTGGGAAAAGAGTACAAAAACTACTTTTAGACCCAAACAAAGCAAATGACCTACGGAGAAGTATGGTTTGGTAAAGTCAGGTCTGCACATAAACAATGCAAACAAGGTCTTGAACAACAGCCAAAACACTTGAGCTTTCACTACAAAAGAAAAACTAAAAGCATAAGGGAGGATAAGAAACCAACCTAAAAGAGAAATTTCACTCAAATAGATACAAATAGGGTCAAGAAGACTCAAGAGGTTTCAAATCCAGTGGAAATGGGGCAAGCAAGTTCAGTCAGGCTCAAATTAGGGTACAAAACACCAAACAGGTCTACAACCCCCCAACTTGGGTCAACAAACCCCAAAACTTTCCAAACAAGCCCACATTGATCAAAAGAGGTTCAAATCATGAATGTAGGATTAGTACAAGGATGGGAGACCACTTATAGTGGTTTAACTCAGACCTAGGGTCATCAAGGACCCCAAAAAATGCAGCCACAGCCCCTATATTTGGGTCCACAGCCCAAAATATCAAAAAAATCAAACCCAGATTTTGAGCGCTATTGTGTATGAGGCATACCAACGCCCATAGTAGGATGGGCGCTACTATGCAGAGGAAAAGTAGCATATGGGAGCTACTGTGTTGTACAAACAGTAGCGTACATGTGGAAAAAGTTGGAAAAATGGGGTTAAAACCACCACACCTAGGTCCACAAGGGTTTGCAAGAGCTGGGAAGGGTCTGTAAGAGCCAAGGAGGGTCAAATAGAACCTACTAACTGATCCTAATCAATAAAATGAACAAAGACCATCAAACAAGACTGAAGAAATGACCTTGGATACCCCTAAGAAGTTAGGCTTTCCCCAGCGGAGTCGCCAATCTGTTGTCTTCATACAAAGTAGCGTACATATGGAGTTGAGCACTACTATTTCAACAATGGAGTCATGCTCAGAAGGTTTGAGTGCTACTATTATACACTAGAGTAGGGTACACACGCTACTATCATGCCTGTGTAACAGCGCACATGTTAAAAAAATGGCCAAAAACAGGCTTTTCTGCTCATTTTCAGGAGATGGTTTGGTTTGGAAAAATGTTCCTAAGGGTCATATACATCAAATGGGTCAAGAATGAGGTAATTTCAACCATTTTTAGTGTCCCAAATGACTCCTCCATCCACAAATGTCTTGTTGTGTGACTGAACTTGATCTCAAGAAGTGTCGTCATGCGACCAAGGGAAGCAAGTGTCATCACGGACGGAGAGGTGTCATTTCAAGCTATAACACAACCCGCAATTGTGGATTGCAAAATTATCTTTTGGTTTAATAAAGGCAGTTTCGAGCTCGCAACCTGCAATTGCAGATTGTGGATTGCAGGAAGGATGTACATACCTGTGAAACCAACTCCCACAATTCATCTCCTGCAAATCTCAAGAATTAATCGCAGCGATTAATCGGTTTTGATGCGACGGCTCAGATTTTACCCATTCAAATTATTAAATAGGTCATTTTTCTTATTTTTCGCTATCATTTTCGAATTTGGAAAATTACCTTGCTGCTTGAATTTTACTGTGATTTTTTTACCAGGGGTTCTTTGCCCTCCATTTTCAGTCGAACCAGGTTGGTTTTCTCTGTTCCCTTTTTCAGTTATTTACAGTTTTAATCATTTTGGATTGTTTTTTATTGTTGTTGTTCATTCATCAAAAATTTTCCAGTCTGCAAACATGTCACAAAACACACACTCTAAGACTACCCCGAGAGACCAATTGAACAAGGACCCAAATTTTGGCATCTTCTCAGACACCAGTGGGAAGATAACTAAAACCTACCAAGTGAACTGGTCTAAAATCTACTCAATATTTGACAATGATGACCTATCATACATTGAGAATGACCGCCAAGCCTACAAGAAACTTAGGAACTCTCAGCTTCATGCAATTGCTGCCAAACCTTCCATCCTGCCTTATACCAATGTAATTAAGTGGATAGTAGAGCATGCCAACCCGAAAGTCCGCTCATTCAACGACATCGCGAGTTCACAATTAACCACGTTCTGTCCTGAGGTATTTATCAAGGAATTTTCCCTCAGACCACCTGTGCAGATCCTTAATACCGCATTCCTGGATTCTGCTAACACTAGGTTCAATTTCAGTGAAATGATCAAATCCTGGATGCACAAACTAGCCATCTTTATGCGCGGGCCTGACAACTTATACCCAGTGTCTTGGTTTAAAGAACCCTACTCGTTATTGGAAGCTATGCTTTCTCAACTGTATGGCCTTCCTAATTCCTCAATTTTAAAAGTTGAATAGGCACATGTGGCTCATCATGTTTTGACTACAGGTGAATCTTTTCCTTGTGCTTCTATTTTGTATTTGGAGCTTAAAACATCAATTGAAAAGTATCAGAAGTCCCCTACTACACATAAACCCTCTTTCTTCCTTTCATCATATGTGATGGATGTGTTCTATGCTGAATTTCAATATCCCAACATGGGATGGAATTGGACCCCCGCTGCTCCTCCTGTTCACATATACCATTCTGCACTATGGGATGATAACTATGTGCCTCTATTATATGACATTTGTGATCATTTCTTGGGTTCTATTTATCTGAATATATCTAAGGAAAATGCACCAACTTTCTCGGATAATGCCAAGCTTTTCATTGACACAATTGGAGATTTGTATGTAGGGGAATCTTTCTCCTATGTCAGAATATGGGGAAGCAGTGTTTAGAATTGTTCCAGATAGGTTTCTGATTGAAGAAGTATCCTATCAGACTATTATAGAAGGGGTTTACCTCAAACTTACAGGTCCCAAGAGGAGAGGATGACCCAAATTCCCTTTGAATCTTGGACCTTTGGCTATCCCTACTTCCACCTGGGCTCAAGTACTAGGTAACAAGATTGCTTCTTTGAAACTAGGATATGCTCCTCAAAGAAGACATGATCCTAAAAGATTCCTAGATGCCCACTTCAAGAAAAATCATATGCAGATGAGCTATGAACATGAAGATATCCCAGATGAATCCATCTACCTGGGATTTAACACTTTTTCTGAAGTCCTGGAAAAGGCTAAAACCAGGGATGAATAGAACCAAATTTTGCTATATCAGAAAGAGCTCATAAACAAGGTTTTCAGCTACAGGAAAATGGAATTCGATTTGATTGAGTAGGTAAAAGGGAAAGAAACAAGAAGGAGGCTCAGCATGCTAAAACCCCACTCATCCTGACTTATCCTGATGGTGATAAATGCAAAGGACTTATGGAGGAATCTCCAAAGTTGAGGATTTCTGAACAATATAACGAATTAATGCAAACTGCCCAGAAATCAAAGAAAGAGCTAGTACAAATGACCTCAGTGCTGCACACCAAATAGGTCAATCCATCCAGCTTAGTAAGTGATTGTGGTTATTAATTCAGCAAAGAGACAAAAGCTCATAACTGCTCCCTCTCATATTCCCACTTTCGATATTGATAGTGATAGGGAAGATGACGTAATTTATCCTATACCTGTATTGAAAGAAATCACTGAAGGTTCATAGGCAGTCTCAGATCTACTGGACACCATAGCTATGGATGAACCTGCCTCAGGTGAAAGTATGTGTCAGGTTTCTGCTGTTCCTGATGCAATAAATACATCCACATCACTTCCCTCAGCAAAATTTTCTCTTGTTAAAACTTCTGAGATGACTCCTCCAACAACCTTGTCTCAGTTGTTTGATGCATTTTTCACTCCTACACCTCTAGCTTTGACAATTCCATTCCCTATTTCCCCATCAACCATTGCAGAGGTCCAGTCTATGACTGTCCCCCTGCAATAATCTCCATCTCCTTCATTACCCTCAGTTAATGATGTCCCAAATCCCTTTTCCCCTTCCTCACCCTCATTTGTTGATACCCAAGATTCAACACATGAAGTTCTTACTTCCATTCCTTCACCAACTACTGTACCATTAACTAGTGAAGCTTTCCCTTCTTCCCAAGTTTCATCTCAGGTTGATATGTCTATCCCTACTCCTACTGTCACCCATACACCCCTTTTGGTTACAACAATAGATATGAACACATCATCCATTGATATGGTGGCTACTTTTGAAGATGATGTAATTGTTCCCCTGGGGGACTGTATTTACAGTAAGGCAACCAAGGCAGTCATTAAGAAAGGAAAAAAGAGAAGTAGAGATCAAGGAGAATTGGAAGCACCTGTTCCTGATCAAATAATCTAGACAAAGCAGTCTGATGATATACAGGCAGAAGTAGTGGACACAACTGCAGCCTTGGTTGCGTTTGGAGGAGCAAATTTTGATTCAGTCAAGACCTTGAACAGGGAGATTGACTTGAAAAAAGAAGAACTGAAAAAACTTCAAGAGCAATTGACAAGAATCAAGGAAGAGCATGAGGTTTACGTTCAGGATTTAAGGAAGACATTGGAAGATATATTGGAAGATAACTTGAGGATGCAACTGCAAGTGTAGCCTCCTCTGCTTTTTCTAGGTTTTCACAAAAAGAGTTCAAGGACCTAGCTAATCATGTTAACTAGGAGCATCATAAGCTTCTAGCTAATATATTTAGCACTTTGGGTGAAATTCATGAGACCTATATCTCCTTTGACAAGATGTCTAGTACCTTGAGCAAGCAAGTAGAGAAAACAAAATAGGCTTCTAAGGCTATTGAAGACATCATGGATTGGCATAAGTATATTGAAGATAAGCCATTTGATATCCCTGAATTAGACAATCTCAAATTTAGAAGGATTAGGACTGTTGTGCGGGCTTGGGAGAATGTCATTGAGATGGTGGAGGATACCATAAATTAGGCTCAAGCAAATTGAAGGAGAAGATGGTATGCCTCATATAATCTCATGGAGATATTGGATTTCCCTACAATGGGGCTCATCGAGAAGGAAGATCCACCAAAATTGATGATAGAGCAGGTCGAAGCCCGTCGTGATGAACCCAGAGATAAGATTATGCAGATTGAGCACATCCAAATTGAAGATGTGGATTGGTTGATCAAGCAACCTATTTCCATGGAGGGAACGATGTATATTTTTATCCACATGTGGCACAAATTTGACAAAAATGAGATCAAACGATCCACAAGTGATGCCTAGTTAGGGCTCAAATCTCCTAATTATCCATATATAGATGAACTGATGGAAATTTGGGCCCATTGGCAAGATTTCCGCACTTAGTTGAATAATCTGATTTTGTAATCCTTGTTTTAGGGGAGTTTTATCCTTTGTATTATTTTGTAAATTATTATTTAATGGGTATATCTCTCTAGGAAGGGGATGATCATTTTGGGGTAGAAATCGACAGAAGAAGATTGGAGAAACTATGTTTTATGCTAAGCTTGTAATTTCTTATAGACTTTCAATAATATAGTAATGTTATTCTCTTGCATCATCTTTTGTTCATTGATCAACTTTATTTGATAAATATTGATTTTTACTTCAGACTGTTATCTATGTTGTTTAATCCATTTGCAATTATTATTTCATGCAGAGATCTATGATCTGGATTTCTCCTTACATTTGATCTGTGTATGCATGATGTTTTAATTGAATTTTTTCAACTAAAAGATTTATCTTTTTCTGCAAATGATTTGTAGTAAATTATAATCTATGTTAATTTTTCAAATGACATATTGGTTACAGGTTAATTTTGAATGAGCTTAAACACTTAATATTGCACTCAATTAAATTTAATTGATTGGTTGTAAATTAAGAAAACAAAGAATTTATCTTCTTCATATTTCTGTCAAGTGGATGAACATACTTATTTATCTTCACATCAAGTTAATATGCATTCAAACAAGATACCTTTCATAGTAGGTGTAACTTAGCTTAAATTTCCCTTTCTAGGTAGATTTGTTTTCAAACTGAACACACTTTTTTTTCCTTCTTTTGAACACAGATCCTTTCAGGATCAAAACCAAAAGTTCCAGTGGAGGCCTTTGTATCCGTGGGAGATCACTATTCCAAACAGCTCAAGGATAGGGTAATACTTGTGCAGGATTAGTTGAAGCCTTTGGCTGGGTTTTCTTCCTCTATTGAGAGATTTGAAACCCATTCCAACACTCTACACACCCAAGGCCTCAACAAATGGCGCTAGAAGGAGGGCCAGTAGTAAACTATGCCTAAACAAAATACTCACAGCAAGGACATCATCGGTTGTCACTCGTAGCCAATCACATGCATCTACATCTGAACAACCAACTGTAATTCCTGGTACACCTGCAATTGAGCAAGAAGATAGAAGGGATATCCTTATTATATCCCCTCCAAAGTGTCAATATTTCCTCACATAGTTGAATAATCCGATTTTCTAATCCCTCTTTTGGGGGAATTTTATCCTTTGTATTATTTTGTAAATTTTTATGTAAGGGGTAGATCTCTCTTAGGCAAGGGATGATCATTTCGGGGTAGAAATCGATAGAAGAAGACTGGAGATAGTCTATTTTATGGTGAGCTTGTAATTTAGTATAGACTTTCATTAATACAGTAATGTTATTCTCTTGCATCATATTTTGTTCATTGATCAAGTTTATTTGATAAATATTGATTTTTACTTCAGACTATTATCTATGTTGTTTAATCCATTTGCAATTATTATTTCATATAGAGATCTATGATATAGATTTCTCCTTACGTTTGATCTGTGTATGCATTATGTTTTAATTGAATTTTTTTAACTAAAATATTTATCTATTTCTGCAAATTATTCGCAATAAATTATAATCTATGTTAATTTTTCAATTGACATATTGGTTACAGGATAATTTTGAATGAGCTTAAACACTTAATATTGCACTCAGTTAATTTTAATTTATTGGTTGTAACTTAAGCAAATAAAGAATTTATCTTCTTCACATTTCTGTCAAGTGGATGAACATACTTATTTATCTTCACATCAAGTTAATCTGCATTCAAACAAGACACCTTTCATAGTAGGTCTAACTTAGCTTAGATTTCCCTTTCTAGGTAGATTTATTTTCAAACTGAACACACTTTGTTTTCCTTCTTTGGAAGAAAGATCCTTTCAAGATCAAAACCAAAAGTGCCAATGGAGGCCTTTGTATCCGCGGGAGATCATTATTCCAAACAACTCGAGGATAGGGTAATACTTGTGCATGATTATTTGAAGCCTTTGGCTGGGTTTTATTCCTCTGTTGAGAGCTTTGGAACCCATTCCAGCACCCTACACACCCGAGGCCTCAACAGGATCAAATTAAACAAACCTTCCTTTCCAAATATCAAGAGTATTGTAGAACTAGAGATAGGAAGGAAGAGTTGTTTAAAATGGTCTAGAAGGAAGAGGAGATCTTGGAATATTTTGTTGAGAGATTGTTATATAATTTACAGAGGTCTGGTCATGCCGATATTGGGAAAGATGTACTCAATATTATCTTACTACGTGGGATTAGAGAAGATTTCCTAGACATGTTGAATTTGTTGGGAAAGGGTGATATCTCAAAATAACCCTTTGAGAACATTGTCGAATTATGTCGAAGATATTCAAGGGGATCCTCTAGAACCAACAATCGAGACAAAGAACGAGATCGATATGTCTTCACTAGGACACAGAAGTCATCCAGTGGAGGGGCCACTCGGGAAGAAATAGACAACTTTCTGGATAATTTTAAAACATATATGATGAGCTCCATCTCCTTAGAGTTGTATGTCTTGAGAGAAAATCAGAGGCAAGTAGTAGAAGACCTGGAACTTGCCGTATTCTGTGCCAAATGGAGGAAGAACGACCCACTGAAGGAATGTCTAATTGAAAAGGTGGAGGTATGTCGGATATGTGAATTGGATCATGATACCAAAGACTGTCCTTCATTAACCAAAGGCAAATCACTCCTGCAGGAATCTACTTCATATGTGGAACAAGTTTATTTCATTGCTCAGAAGAAACCTTGGAAGCCTCAGAATCAAGGTATGAACCAAGATCCATCACCTTTTTGGAGTAATATGAATACAAAATTCCCTTCACATTATTCCTATTCCAATAACCAATCGCATCCACCTCAAACTTCAATGCAAAATTTTAATCCTTGGACGCCATGGGCACAACAATCAAACCAACAAGCTCCTTGGTCTCCTGTTTGGAGAAATTCCTACCCTGGGAATCAGTTTCCTCACATCCAAACTCCTTATCAATAGTATACTCAACAAAAGTATCAGCAACCACAGATGCAACTCCAAAACAATGTTGCACCAGTGAACATACCCCTACGACCACAGCTTCTTAGTCAACCTAACCCCAACCTGAATAATAAAGCAGTACATCAATTTGAGATTGCCAACATGCCTGCTTATTCCATTTCCCCAATTCCCTGCAATGACATACAACTATGATCAGGGAGGGTAATGGAACCTATCATCATCGAGGATATTCCATACTCTGTGACTGAAGCAAGAATGAATCAGGAATTCAAGAATTCAGTTAATACAATAATTCCCATCATTGAGGATGCTGAAACTCCTACTGAAACGCCAGCTGAAACATAGGAAGAAACATACATTGAGACACACCTACATAACTGACAAGGGAACCACCAAATCTATAACGATTGGCCTTAAAAAAGATAGTGGAACAACCTCGGTTCAATCTCTTAGGGGAATTGAAGAATTTATACGTCAAAATTCCACTGTTACAAGTCCTTCATGATGTGGCCATCTATGCCAAGACCGTTAGAGATCTGTGTGTAAAAAAACCAGGAAGAAAACCTAGGGATCCTCCCACTGTCCATGTAATGGGAAATCTCTGAATTAATAATGGGAAAGACTCCCTTGCCTAAGTATGATGACCCTAGAAATCCTACTATTATAGTGCACATTGGACACACTCATATACCTACGTTTTGGTATATTTAGGAACAACTATCAATGTTATGACAATCGAAACTATGAATAAAATTGAACTCACTAATATTCAGACAATGCCTACCATATTAGAACTCGATGACAGATCTGCAATCAAACCCGAAGGAATCCTAGATGACCTCATAGTATCTGTCGATTCGTGGGAATACCCTGCGGACTTCTTGGTTTTACAACCTAAGTCACAGCTAGGGGGACACCCGCTGATCCTAGGAAGACCTTGGTTAGCCACAACATATGCTTGCATCAGCTATTGATCGGGGCCCATGACTATCTTAGACGGGACTGACATTAAAATTTTGACTTTATACCCTCCATCCCGACCAAGCTTAGAAGTTGAAACTCCACTTTGGATGGATCTGGAGGAAGAAGAATGAATTCAACGGTTATTAACAATAGGGAGAGCCTTAACCTTTAAGGATGAAACTGAGGATGACACCATTAACAGTTTAATCAGTGAGCCCACATCTGTCACTAAAAATGCCTACCAAATTCTGAACAATACCTTAAATGAAAAAGAACAAGAAAATCTAACAGAAGAGACTCTAGTCAGTGATGCCAACATAATTCCAGTACTTTAAAACTCGAAAAGCATTCCAGTGGAAATCGAGCCGGGAAAAACATTGAACATTAATCCAAATCTTGCACCCAATGAGATGGAATGTAACATCCCCTCCTGTGGACCCAATTCGAGGAAAGGAACATGATGCCAAATTCTGGGGTTTTTCATAAAACTCAACCCGATTCATTAGATTCATAAAAACAAATGTGTGCAGATGTGAATCAAGCAAACATACACAACGAAATAAAGAAGTCATCCACACACATTTCATATGCATATAGCATATCAATACAATCCTCAAATTGAAACATTGCATAATTAAATACACATAAGAATATACTCATCTTCATTGTGCAATTGTCCCAAGCAACTAGCTATGTCGCTGCAACGTTCCACCCAACCATAGGTCTCTGCCCAACCTGTATTATTTCAGCACTCAGAGACCACCCCCGAGCTGGGCATGATTTCTACAAGGAAAAGAGGATATTCAAGCTCAGGCACAGCCAAATAATCATTTCGTCTAAGCCAAGCTATCCCACAGCTGGGTTTATCAGGCTAAATATGAACCCTCTTCATTTTTGGATGCTTGCACTCAAGCTCAAGCTAAAGCAATGGATACCCATAACCCATACCCCAAAATACACTATGTACACACAGCAAAAATCCATCATTGGGCATGGATACACATTTTAACAATGGGATTTACAACAAGATGGCCATAGGTCTCCCCCAAATCGTGGGCACACCAAAAACGAACTATGGAAAGAGGAATTCGACCATAGGGAGCAAAACGGATTTCTCCCACAGGTTATGAGCATTCCAATGGCCAAAACGGCCTCCATGAAACCCCAAATTGATATGTTCTCTTCGCCACTGGTAACCAAAACAAAAATGCCCTTCCTCGCTAGAGAGATGAAGGAAAACAAAGAAAAACCATGGAGGAAAATGCCCAGGAAGCTCCAAACTCGTGAGAGAGCAAACTGATGGGTGAAGAATGGCTTGGGGGTCAATTTTGTAGCTCTTTACTTTCCCAAGGAGCCAGACACGATTTTCCATGAAGGGTGGCTTGCCCATACCCGAATTTGGACAACCATACCTCCCATTCCCCAAGGAATTAACTATTTCACCCAACTCTTGGGAGAAATAAATGATTGGGCACAAACGTCAACATGGGTAGTTGAGGTTTTTATGGGTTATCTCATTGACACTTGGCTTGAATTGATTGGATCAACGGTTTAAATTTTTTCCCTCTCAATTCCTTGTAAAATCATGCCCCCATATCTTGTTTCATTGCATAGCTAGTTGTGGGAATTTATATTAAAATGCATATTTACAATTCCCATGGCTCAGTAGCACACGTGTATCATAATATCAAATACTTTCCTCTTTAAGGTAGAGCGTTCAATAGTGGTGCCTTGGCCTTGAGTTCCATGCTAGGAACCATACATAATATGCATACAATATTTACATTATAGCCCAAAATATCCTAAGGGTCAAAATGGGGACATTACATGGAAAGGCTGATCAGTCTGTTGAAAAAACACAAAGGATCCTTTACATGGGAATACACAGATATGAGGCGTATCCCCTCTAATTTGTGTACCCACCATATTTATATCAAAAGCGACTCCCGTCCAGTGTGCCAACCTCAACGTCGAATGAACCCAAATTTAAGGGATATCTTGAAGGAAGAAATCCAAAAACTCTTGGAGGAAGGATTTATCTACCCAATTTAAGACAGCGAGTGGGTTTCCCCACTCATGATCGTACCTAAAAAGAATGGAAAATGGATAGTCTATGTAGATTACAGAGAATTAAATAAAGCAATGGAGAAAGACCATTTTCCTTTACGTTTTATTGATTAGGTTTTAGACACCTTATCTGGGAAGAAATTATTTTCCTTTCTGGATGGATTTAGTGGTTACAATCAGATCCAGATAGCCCTCCAAGATCAAGACAAAACCACCTCCACCTATCCTTGGGGAACCTTTGCATACAGGGTGCTTCCTTTTGGGTTATGTAATGCACCGGCCACATTTCAGCGAGCTGTTATTGGGATATTTTCTGAGATGGTTAACGATTGCATGGAAATATTTATGGATGATTTCACTCCATATGGAAGTAGTTTTGATAAAGCATTGAAGAATCTGGAAAGGGTTTTAGAACGTTGTGAACAAACCCACCTATCTCTGAGCACTGAAAAGTGCCACATGATGTTGGATGAGGGTGTAGTTCTGGGACACTTTATCTCTTCTACAGGTATCCAGGTAGATCCAGGAAAAATTAAGGTAATTACAAATACTCCCACTCCTGGAATACAGAAAGAGGTACGTAGTTTCCTTGGGCATGCTGGTTATTACAGAAGATTTATAGAAAAATTTTCCAAGCTATCTTATCCTTTATTTACTTTATTGATGAAGGATGTACATTTTTTTCAGACATATGCATGTCAAGCAACGTTTGCAGAGCTCAATAAAAGGTTGTCCACAACGCCTATTCTACAAGGACCAAACTAGGCCCTACCTTTTCATATTTCCTCTGATTCTTCAGACACCACTATTGGAGCAGTGTTGGGACAATAGGAAGGTCACAGTCCATATGCAATTTATTACATTATTAAGAATCTGGCCCCTGTTGAACTAAACTACACTGCCATAGAAAAAGAATTCCTTGCCATTGTTTATGCCATCAATAAGTTTCGTCACTACATTACTCAGTATTCCACGTTTGTGCACACTGATCACTTAGCCATTAAGTACTTAATGAATAAACCTATCACTAATGCTAGAGTAACTAGATGGATGTTACTGCTACAAGAATTTAAAATTACTATTATGGACAGACCAGGAAAAGAAAATGTAGTTGCTGATTTTCTTTCTCGACTTACTAACAATGTTGATGATGCACCAGTCGAAGATTCTTTTCCTGGTGAAAATTTATTCACAGCGTCAGCTCATTCCCCATGGTACGCAGATGTTACTAACTATTTGGCTGCAGGCAAGCTTCCATCACATTTATCAAAGAGAGAAAAAAGAAAAAATATACAACAGAGTGCTAGATACTACTGGATAGAAGGGAATCTCTTTTACACTGGTCCATATTTGGAAATCAGAAGGTGTGTAAGGGAGGATGAAATTTACAATATCTTGAAAGCTTTCCATGATGAGCGTTGTGGGGAACATTTTTTCGATAAGAGAACTGGTCATAAGGCATTAAGGATGGGATATTTTTGGCCAACAGTGTTCAAGGATGTGAAGAAATATGTTTAGGCTTGTGACAACTTCCAAAGAATGGGCCAGCCAAATAGACTAGATGAAATGCCTCTTCAGCCACAGCAAGTGGTTGAACCTTTTGATAGATGGGCTCTAGATTTTGTCGGGCCTATCAACCCTCCCTCGAAGCATAAAGTTTATATCCTGGTTTGCATAGATTACATGACCAAATGGGTGGAGGCTGTAGCTTTGGTCAAGGTTAATGATCAAGTTGTAATAGATTTCTTATATGAAGAGATCTTCACCCGCTTTAGAGTACCCAAAGAGATAGTTACAGATGGAGGACCGCAGTTTGTGTCCCATAAATTGGAAGCCCTATTGCAGAAATATCACATTTAGCATAAGATAACCTCGCCATATCATCCACAGGAAAATGGTCAAGTGGAAAGCACTAATAAAGTAATTGAGGCTATTCTAACAAAAACAGTGAAGAGTCACCGCAAGGATTGGGATGAAAGACTTCCAGAGGCGTTATGGGAATACTGTACCACATGGCCCAACACTATAGTTTTCTCCCCATATGAATTGGTGTATGGTAAGAATGTTGTCTTTCCCATTGAATTTGAAATTAAAACTCTAAAGACAACCAGAGAAGAAAAACTGGACTTGACAGAGGCTTAGAGGAATCGATTGAATCAACTAAATGAACTTGGCAAGAAGTGCACAGCTGTTGTGCATCAAACAATGCTAATTCAACAACAGTGCTCCAAATGTCATGACATGTTCATATAGAAGAAATTCTTCTATGAAGGAGATTGGGATTTACTGTATGATTCACGGTTTAAGAGGGATTTTAAAGGAAAATTGCATACAAGATGGCTATGACCTTGCCAAATCGACAAAGTGTTTGACAACAAAACAGTTTGCTTGACCACAATTGATGAAAATCAGACACGATTATTCACCAATGGTCATCAGCTGTGACTGTATCATAAACCGATATTCAGATTATCAGTTAACGCAAGGGAAATAATCTTTTCCTGCTCCTGCGAATTCTTAAACTGCAATTTCCACACAGGAATCTGTACATAAATAAAAATGTTGTTCTATTTTCATTTTGTTTATTTTCTTTTACGCTTTGATCGGTTTTCTTTTGAGAAATGTGTACAGGAATCTACTTGAGGAGCAGTGGTTGCGACTGGGCCAGACGATTGCGGGCACCCTAGGTTATTTTCATGTTATAAATAACTCCTTGAAGAAAATGAACAATTTAGCATCATTAACCAATCTGCCAATTTTTTCCCATTTTCCCTATTTGCGCGGCTGCGAATCCGCCAAATTTTTCCCATTTTCCCTATTTGCACAGCTGTGACTTTGCCAAATTCTTCCCATTCACCCTATTTGCGTAGCTGCGACTCCGCCAAATTTTTCCCATTTTCCCTATTTGCGTAGCTGCGACTCCACCAAATTCTTCCTATTTTTTCCCATTTGCACAGCTGAGACTCCACCAATTTTATCTATTTTTCCTATTCTCACAGTTGTGACTCCACCAGATTTGTCTTCTATTAGCTGCAACTCCACTAGACTTGGCCTACTTTTCCTATTCTTGCAGCCGTGACTCTGTTAATTTTTTAGCATTAATTCACAATACTCTATGATCTTTACTGAGAGAATAACATGTACAGTATATCAATGCATATCAATCATCACAAGATGCAATCATAAGAGACAAAAGACACACAGAGTTTCCATGGGGAAAACCCTAAGGTGAAAAACCCCACAACTTCCTCAAAGATAGATAGAGCAATAGCACAACCAAAGTACAATCCAAGTACACAGAGATAGACTCCTCCTAGCAGCTGATCCTCCTCCTCACATGTGCGCCACTTTCTAAGTGATGGATAAGTGAGTAAGTGAAGTGATCAAATAGAGAGATCCCGCTCTCTATTTATACTTTTCTAAGTAGCCTAATAAACCTATGGGACCGACTTGTCTAACTCAGCCTAATAACCCCATGTTAACTTAATCAGGGCCGACCCCACACATGATGGTCTAATAACCCATCGACAAGTTACAACACTTGCGACACTTGTCAATAAAAATGATGACACTTTCGTATAGAGGAATAATACATCTCTATAGGTGTACAATAAAATACATAGATTAAATACATTTTGAGCTTACATATACATCAACACTCCCTCTTAACTAGGAAAGTATTTCTCGACATAGATCTGCTAGCACAAGTCTTCTTCTCTGGATCATCATCAGCGAATCATTGTCCTCGAATCATCGTCATCATCATTGCTGCTGCTATCTCAATCAATCTTTGATCTACTCGTCATAGGAAGTTCTACAGAGCTAGTCCTTTTTCATACTGGATGTAGGCCCACCACCTATAGGTCTTCATCATCACTGGCCATACTGTGGAATACTCAGGACTGATTACGTGCCTCAACAAAACCTCGAAAGAGCATCCTAGGACTGATTACGAGCTTACTGATCAACCTATTGGATCTCCCAGGATCTTTTACATGTTGACCTTCACAAAACCTACTCAGAGCATCCCAGGATGTTATGAGCACACCGCTCTACCTATCTGGATCTCGATAGAGCATCCCAAGTTGTTACGAGCACACCGCTCTACCTGTCTGTATTTTAAAGGATCTTTTCTATGTGAACTTTCGCAAAACCTACTCAGAGCATCCCAGGATGTTACGAGCAAACCGCTCTACCTGTCTGGATCTTGACAGAGCATCCCAGGATGTTACGAGCACACCGCTCTACCTGTCTGGATCTTGATAGAGCAACCCAGGCTGTTACGAGCACACTGCTCTACCTGTCCAGTTTTTAAATGATCTTTTCTATGCTACCTGCACAACCTGTCCACGGCCACAGAGTATCAAACCGATACTCACCATACATCATCCTGATGTACATCATCACATGATCAACCTAATAATCATCATAGCATCGACCCGATGCATGTCATCTGGAGCAACATCCTGTAGCTCATCATCTGTGATCATCCTGATCATGATCATAACATCAACCTGATGCATACACAGTATCTGCCTGATACATATCATCATACATGATCTACCTGATCATACAATGTATCCACTGGATACATCTACAGATACATACACATGATCCAACTGATCATATCCAGCATCCAACATGATGCGTGCATACATATAAATGATCGAACTGATATATTCAGCATCCAACATGATGCGTACATATATATAAATGATCCAACTGATCATATCCAGCATCCAACATGATGTGTACATGCATATAAATGATCCAACTGATCATATCCTGCATCCAACATGATGCGTACATACATATACATATAAATGATCCAACTGATCATATCTAGCATCCAACATGATGCATACACAAATACATGATCACACTGATCAAAGCATCCAACATGATCCATATATAGAGCAGTAACTGGACCATCGTCCTGATGCTCATCATCCAACGCTTACATCCATAGCCATGTGAAGGATCCTCCTTCCACCATGCTAGGAATGGCTTCAACAAATGTCTCCATCACTTCTTCCTCGAAGTGTCATCGATCTAAAGGACACCAAGCCTCTCTATGAAGTACTCGAACTTCACTCTGCCTAGTGGCTTTGTCAGCACATTTGCAATCTTCTCATCTGTCGCAACATACAGGAGCTTCACTGCTCCTCTCTGCACCATATCCTTGATATAGTGATATTTGATCTCTATGTGTTTCGACCTATCGTGGAACACTGGCTTCACACAACTCTGGTTGTCACAAAAGATACCAGTAGCTTCCAACGGGATATCAAATAACTCAGACAATAGCTTCCGGAGCCATACTACCTCACAACTAGTCAAACATGTTGCAACATACTCTGCTTCAGCTGTACTCAGTGCTACGTAGGATTGCTTCCTGCTACACCAAGAGATCACACCTGATCCCATATTGAAGCAGCACCTAGATGTGCTCTTCCTATCTGCAGCATTTCCTACCCAATTTGAATCAACATAACCCTGGAGGTTAAACTTTTGATTCGCATCATACTTGAGCCCATAGTTAATTGGACCCTTCAGGTACCTTAGAATATGCTTTATAGCAACCAGGTGAACACCTCTGGGATCCTCCAGGAACTGGATCAATGTGTTCAACGCAAAGCAAATATATGGTCTAGTGTTCGTCAAGTACATCAAGGACCCAATCATCTGATGATGCATAGTGACATCAACCGGATCAGATGAAGCATCACACAAAAGCTTCAGGTTCGATGCCATAGGTGTGGCCATGGCCTTGCAGTCCATCATCTCGAACCTCTTCAGGATCTCTACTACATACTTCCCTTGTCCAAGGAAGATACCATCTGCACTTTGCCACACCTCCATTCTTAGAAAATAGTGCATCATCCCCAAGTCCTTCATCTCAAACGTGGCTGCAAGCCTCCTCTTGGTATCGGCAATCAAACTATCATTACCTGTTACAAACAGATCATCCACATACAGAAGTAGTATTACTGGATTTCCTTCCTCAACCTTATAATAAAGGTTGGAATCTGCTTTACTCTTGGTAAAACCCAAACTGGATAGGAAACTGTCCATCCTACCATACCAAGTCCTTGGAGCTTGCTTCAAGCCATAGAAGGCTTTCTTCAGTCTGCACACATATGACTCCCTATCATGTGTCTCAAAACCAAGTGGCTGCTCCACATACACTTCCTCCTCGACTACACCATTCAAGAAAGCTATCTTGACATCCATCTAGTGTATCTTCCATCTCATGACTGTAGCCAGTGTTAAATTTTCAGAATTTACTTCAATCTGATCTAGGATCTTAACTGAGAGAACAACATGTATATCAAATCTACAGCATATCAATCATGGACACAATAATGCAAGCACACAAGAGACACATAGTTTACTTGGGGAAAACCATAAAGGTGAAAAACCCCAATAACTTCCTCAGAGATAGATAGAGCAATGATACAACCAGAATACAAGAGATAGTCTTCTCCTAGCAGCAGAGTCTCCTCCTCCACAAGTGTGCCACTCTCCCAAGTGTGAGTGAGAGAATAGAATGTGCAAAATGAGAGAGACACACTCTCTATTTATACATTAACTTGACTTGACCTTTACTCAACTAGATCGGCCTCAACTTAACCACTTAACATAATGCTGACTGGGCCGACCCCCACTAGGGTGGTCTAATAACCCTTTGACCCACATGGATGACCCCCAATAGGGTGGTCTAATAACCCTTTGACCCACATTACTTATACAGGGCCGACCTCAACAAGGTGGTCTAATAACCCATCAAGTATAAGTTACGACACTTACAATATAAATGACGACATTTCCATATAGAGGAATAATAACATCTCTATAGGAATACAAACACTTTTGTATAGAGGAATAATAATGTCTCTATAGGAATACAATATACATATATGTGAAATACATTCTGAAGTTACATATACATCAACACTCCCTCTTAACTAGGAAGGTATTTCTCGACACAGGTCTTCTAGCACAAGTCATCTTCTCTGGATCATCGTCACTGCTGCTGCTATCTCAATCAATCTCTGAATCTACTCGTCATAGGAAGTTCTACAGAGCTAGTCCTTTTTCATACTGGATGTAGGCCCACCACCTGTAGGTCTTCGTCATCACTGGCCATACTGTGGAATCCTCAGGACTTATTACGGGCGTCACAAAACCTCGAAAGAGCATCCCAGGCTGTTACGAGCACACGACTCTATCTATAGGATCTCCCAGGGCCATATTATATGTGACCTCATCACAAAACCTCACAAGAACATCCCAGGCTATTACGAGCACACAGCTCTACCTATAGGATCTCCCAGGGACAGATTATATGTGGTCATGGCAAAACGTCGTAAGAGCATCCCAGGACTTATTACGGGCACACAACCCAACCTATCCAATCTCCCAAGGACATATTATATGCCATAGGACAAAACCTCCAAAGAGCATCTGCCAGATATCCCAGGGCCAAATTATATGCCATAGGAAAAACCTCGAAAGACTATCTACAGATCTCTCAGGGCCAAATTATATGTCCTCCCAGAGCAAAACCTCGAAAGAGCATTTGCCAGATATCCTAGGGCCAAATTATATGCCATAGGAAAAACCTCGAAATACTATCTGCAAATATCCCAGGGCCAAATTATATGCTCATCTGCACAACCTGATCCACGGCCATAGAGTATCAACCTGATACTCACCATACATCCTCCTGATGTATACATTATCATCCTGATCATCATCACTGCAACATCCTGCTGCAAGTCATCTGGAGAAACATCCTGAATCTCGTCATCCATGATCATCCTGATCATATCATGCATCTACCTTATGCATACCAAGTATCTACCTACATGATCCACCTGATCATGGAATGTATCCACCTGATACAAATACAAATACATGATCCACCTAATCATACATGATACATATCAACATACATGATCTACATGATCATACAATGTATCCACCTGATACATATATAGATACATGATCCACCTGATCATACATGATACATATCAACATACATGATCTACCTGATCATACAATGTATCCACCTAATACATATACATATACATGATCCACCTGATCATACATGATACATATCAACATACATGATCCACCTGATCATACAATGTATCCACCTGATACATATACAGATACATGGTCCAAGCATCCAACATGATGCATACATACATAAATGATCCAACTGATCATATCCAGCATCATCCTGATGCATATATAGAGCAGTAACTAGAGCATCGTCCTGATGCTCATCATCCAGCGCTTACATCCACAGCCATGTGAAGGATCCTCCTTCCAACATGCTTGGAATGACGTCTGCAAATGTGTCCATCACTTCTTCCTCGAAGTGTCATCAATCTTAAGAACACCAAGCCTCTCCCTGAAGTACTCGAACTTCACCCTGGCTAGTGGCTTCGTCAGCACATCTGCAATCTGCTCGTCCGTCGCAATGTACAGGAGATTCACAGCTCCTCTCTGCACCATATCCCTGATATAGTGATATTTGATCTCTATGTGTTTCGACCTGTCATGAAACATTGGGTTCTCGGATAACTTCACTCAACTCTGGTTATCACAAAAGATACCAGTAGCATCCAACGGGAGATCAAATAACTCAGATAGTAGCTTCCATAGCCATACTGCCTCACAACTAGCTGAACAGGCTGCAACATACTCTACCTCAGCTATACTCAGCGCTACACAGGACTACTTCCTGCTAAACCAAGAGATCACACCTGATCCCATACTGAAGCAGCATCCAGATGTGATCTTCCTATCTGGAGCACTGCCAGCCCAATCTGAATCAACATAACCCTGCAGGTTAAACTTTTGATTCGCTTCATACTTGAGCCCATAATCCACTGTACCCTTCAAGTACCTCAGAACATGCTTTACAGCAACCAGGTGAACACTCCTCGGATCCGTTAGGAACTGACTCAATGTGTTCACCGCAAAGCAAATATCTGGTCTCGTGTTCGTCAGGTACATCAAGGACCCAATCATCTGACGATACATAGAGACATCAACCGGCTTAGATGAAGCATCACAAAGAAGCTTCATATTCGATGCCATAGGTGTGGCCATGGCCTTGCAATCCATCTGCAGCATGCTTGATCTGATAATTCCATATGGAAGTCATAACAAACTTCCCTTCAGCTCTTGGGACTGCATCCCAAACATCGTTCTTCATGATCGACGGATCAAGGCATTCTTCCCGTATCCTGGGAACTTCAATATCTTTAATAGATAATTTTGTTGCTTTAACAAATGTTGTAGTCCTTCTTTTGTAGGTGAAGGTATACGGTCTTTTCTACAAAAAAAGTTTAAATTGCATGATTAGAAACATCTCATAATTTTTAGATAAATTCTTACACATAAAAAAATATGTCATACAGTCATGCAATTATCTTAGCCAATGCTTCAATACAACATTTATCCATGTTCCACAACTTTCTAGATGCCTTCCAGTCTCTACCAGAACATTGTTAAGAGTTTGCACTACTCCCAACATGTTAGCAAAGAGGTTTCATTCTAGATAAGTAGCACTGGAATGTTGTACAGTTCCATAGGCCACTTACCCATCACATGCATATTAGTAGTATACTGTTCATTAATGCAATCATTCTAATATGCACAATACATATCCTAAGTCTAGGAACATGAGCATATACATCATTGAACAATTTTATTTAAACAAACAAATATGCAAGAAATGATAATTAAAAATACTTATCTTTGTTTGGTTGCTGGGTGGACTCCCTTTGAGTCTTTGCTTCCTTGCAGGAGCTGCTGAAGTACCTTCTTCTACACCTTTTTGTTGTGGAATGTAGAAAGATGGTCAACTCCCTCTGAATATCTGCATCCTTGCAGAAACTATTGAAGTGTGCTCCTTTGCTTTCTTGCAGGAACAACTGGAGTGTGCTCCCTCTTGATCTTTGCTTCCTGGATTACCTGTCCTTGAACATACATCCATCCTTAATCACTATGCATGCTTATTAGTATCATCATTGTGTTATCCTTGAGGTCTCATACATAATAACACATTTATTAGTATAATCTTAATACTATCAAAACACAATAATCTTAAACATGTATAGTCATGATCATTCACAGATAATAAACATTAGTATTCAAGGTTTCAGGGAAGTCTTCTTTTACTCATGCATATTCTTATTTGATCATAGGACTCTTCTGATTAGTTAAATCATCAATGCATAATCCCATGATTACTCAAACCTATACCTTCATGAATAATCATTATCAACAACACAATAGTATAAGATCCTAACACAAGGTAGGATTCTAGCTTGATATAGGAAAAACATACCTGGATTAGCATGCTAGCTAGTTATGTATAACATACCCACATAATGTCTTCTAGTTCTCTTCAGTGACTTGTGCTAGTAACCTGCATGTCTCATAGGTTAACCATTGTAGGACCAAGTTATACATACCTCGAAAGTAGATCTTCTATGTGATCCATGACAATGGATGAATCTTTGTCTTCATGTAACCATGATCATATGTTCTTGAAGTAGAACATGATTTGTCTTTCTTTGTGTACCTTTTATGTTAGAGAACAACATAAACCTCATACAACATCACAATGCATTAGTACATTCATAAGTGTCAAAACCTTAATCAATGAATATCTTCTATTAAGGTGATACGACAAGTCTAGTAATTAATCAAGATTGTACTGTAATGATATGAAGACAAACATATGATAAAATTAACCATGAAACATACATGTAAGCCATACCTGTCAAGATTACTTGTAATCTTCTTATGGAAGGCCTTAGCCTCATCTCCCTCTGAGACAGGAACTTCTTCACTTATGCAGGTGACCAATCCATCTTCTTCTAGGATTAACCCAATCCACTTGATTTGCAAGAAATGGACCTAGAGCTGGATTAGGGTTTGTCAAAGAAACCCCAAAAATTCAAACTTTGAATTTCAAAGTTCCGAAAGGATAGAAATATGCGCCTTGATGAGCTGATCAAGTTGGTATATTCAGAATTTGAAAACTGCAAAGTTTCACCCCTCGAAATTACCTTTTAGATTTTCGGATTCACTAGGGAGGACCCTGAATTAGGGTTTGAGTTTCCCGGAGATTCACGCAACCAAAATATTTGATTAAAAACTCTAAGCTTCGATTTTTCTGAGGAGCTTCCAGCCGTGGTCACACATTTCCAAAATTCCAATTTTTGCAGAAGCCCTAATTTTCCATCTTTTCGATCAAAGTCCCAAACTGGGGTTTGATCAAGCCTAGCCTTCTGCCCAACCAAAAAATCTGATCTTGGTCTCTAAATTTTGATTTTGATGAGTATCATCCAGCTGTGGTTTCCGATTACAAAAATTCCAACTTTCTTCGAAGCCCTAAATTCCGGAAGCCATGAATGAAGGTACTCAAAAATAATTCTGTTTTGATATAAATATGTACCTGATTGTTTCTGGTGTAACTCTAAACTTTTTGATCCACAGGGTCTAAAACATTTTTATGAGATAGCCCGACCTGTTATCTTTCCATCCCAATAGGTCTAACCTCAATTGGATTCTCTGAGAGAGAATTATGCCAAGTGTCGCAACGTGACCTGTTTATCGGATAATACAGGAAAGCGAACTTGTACGGCGTGCCACATGTCACTGGTTCAACTTTGGCCTCTGCAAACTTTTCCTGCGATAGTACAGTCTGTGTACTACCTTTCAATTTTTACAAAATTGCATTTGGCGCTTTATAGACCAAGTTATGACCCTTTTCCCAAGATCACCGGATTTTGACTCAGATCTAGAAGAGGCAGAAACCCTATATTGTACAGATCATAAATCACAAAGTACAACGAATTAGAGGTTTTCCTTTGGACACAAGGTACATGGGGATCTGATATTCGACCTGTAAAAGTTTCATATCCGAAAACTTCTCCAAAACGGATTTATAGAGAAAGTGCTACGATGACTGGTTTTTTCTATATCAAGCCTTAGCATCGTAAGTGTAACAAGTGTCATACATGCCATATCATGCCTTCTTTCAGGCTAGCTTTGATACCATGTTAAATTTTTAGAATTTACTTCAATCTGATCTAGGATCTTAACTAAGAGAACAACATGTATAGAAAATCTACAGCATATCAATCATGGACACAATAATGCAAGCACACAAGAGACATAGAGTTTCCTTGGGGAAAACAATAAAGGTGAAAAACCCCAATAACTTCCTCAGAGATAGATAGAGCAATGATACAACTAGAATACAAGAGATAGTCTTCTCCTAGCAGCAGAGCCTCCTCCTCCACAAGTGCGCCACTCTCCCAAGTGTGAGTGAGAGAATAGAATGTGTAAAATGAGAGAGACACACTCTCTATTTATACACTAACTTGACTTGACCTTTACTCAACTAGGTCGGCCTCAACTTAACCACTTAACATAATGCTGACTAGGCCGACCCCCACTAGGGTGGTCTAATAACCCTTTGACTGACATGGACGACCCCCAATAGGGTGGTCTGATAACCCTTTGACCCACATGACTTATACAGGGCCGACCCCAACAAGGTGGTCTAATAACCCATCAAGTATAAGTTATGACACTTACAATATAAATGATGACACTTCCATATAGAGGAATAATAACATCTCTATAGGAATACAAACACTTCTGTATAGAGGAATAATAACGTCTCTATAGGAATATAATATACATATATGTGAAATACATTCCGAAGTTACATATACATCAACAGCCAGGGCAAGTACTGATATGATGGAAATGTACCTGGATACAGGAGCAACAGTCTCTTCATGGTCTATTCCCTCTTTCTGAGAGAAGCCATGATCTACGAATATTGCTTTGTATTTCTCTATGTTGCCATCTATAGCATGCTTGATCTTGTAGATCCATTTGGAAGTCACAACAGACTTCCCTTCAGGTCTTGGGACAACATCCCAAACATCATTCTTCATTATTGATCGGTATTCCTCGATCATGGAATCCTTCCATTCTTTCTTTTCTGCCACCTCTTCATAACTGGAAGGTTCTTTGTTCATGATATCATAGAGTAAAGCAACATAGCTGGTATGTGATCTGGTCTTCTTCTTTGCTCTGTGTTCTTCTTCTTGAATGCCATACCTTTCTTCATCTTGAATGAGCTCTCTGGCCCATGCAGGTTTCCTCTTGTGAGAGTCCTTCTCACAAGGTGGATCTACAGGTATTTGCGGATCTTCAACTTCACGATCTGCTTCTGGAATTGCTTTAGTCATGGTAGTGTCTTGAAATCTAGTTTCCTTAGGTTCTTCATAATCTTCAACAGGTGTCTTCCTTGATTTGATGAATGCTGAGTTTTCATCAAATGTCACATCTCTACTGACATCAATCTTCTTGAACCCTGGAAAGTATATTCTGTAAGCCTTTGAGCTTTCACTGTAACCCACAAAGATACCCTTCTTTCCTGAAGGATCTAGCTTGGTCCTCTTTTACTTTGGGACATGTGTGTATATTGGACAACCAAATATTCTGAGATGGCTGACTTCAGGTTTCTTACCAGAAAAGACCTCTTCTAGTGTCTTGTTGTCTAATATCTTGTGGGGTGTTCTATTCTGCACATATACAACTGTCCTAGCTGCTTCTGCCCATAGATGCATAGGTAGATCCTGTTCATGCAGCATTGCCTTTGCTGCTTCCATGATTTTTCTATTCTTTCTTTCTGCAACTCCATTATGTTGTGGATTGTAAGGAGAATTCAACTCCCTCTTAATCCCTGAATCACTGCATAACTTCTTGAAGTCACCTGAAGTCAATTCTCTTCTTATCAGTTTGGTTCTCCATCAAGGTTTTGAATTCCTTGAACTTATCAAACACTTCATCTTTGTTCTTCAAGAAGTAAACCCAAGTCTTCCTGGAGAAGTCATCAATGAAAGAGACATAGTAAGCATACCCACTCAGAGAACTGGATGACATCAGACCACATACATCATAATGGATAGTTTCCAAGATACTTTTTGCCTTGCTTTCACTGCTTAGAAATGCCTTCTTTATGTTCTTTCCTTTTGCACATCCTTTGCAAACACCTTCATGCTTGATCTTGATTTTAGGAAGACCTTCTACAGCTTTACTTGCAATTGGTAATGCATATGTGCAAGTCTTCTATTCCAAAGTTCATTTGGCTCCATGGATTCATGTACCATGGCATGTTCAGGTTGTCCCTTTAATTTGTACAATCCTCCCTCTTTCTCTCCAATCACCACTGCATCATCAATAGTTTTACCCTTTGGCCACATTAGGACTTGGCCATCTACAAATGAAACCCTCATGCCTTTTGCATCCAATGCAAAGATGGAGAGTAAGTTCTTCTTGAGTCTAGGTACAAATAACACATCTTTCATCTTCAAGGATTTTCCAGATTCTAGGTTGTAGGAGGCTTCCCCACTTCCTTTGATAGGGTATTGATAATCATCCCCAAGTTTCACTTTATGGAGTGATTCATGTTCAGACAGATTTACAAAAGATTTTTTAAACCCAGTCATGTGTTTAGAAGCCCCACTGTCAATTAACCAATCATTACAACCATGAGAAATAGTACCTATGATAGCAGAGATTTGAACATACTCTTCTTCGCTTGATGAGTCATCATCATCACTTTCTGCTCTAGCTTTCTTCCTGGGAGGTTCATTATCCTCAATAGCATGAGCATGATATCTTCGTTTGTTATTCTTCTTCTTCTTGTTGAAGTTGTTGTCTTTCTTCTTCTTGGGGCAATTTGAGGCAAAGTGTCCCATTTCATTACATTCATAACATCGAACATGAGATAGATCTTTCTTCTTGTGATGAGGATGAGAATGTTTCTTGTTATGAGATTTCTCCCTCTTAAACTTGCTTCCCTTGGTGTGAGCTGTGAGAGCTTGATCTTCATTCCCCATATTTTCTTCTCATGCCACAAGCTTAGCTTCTTCTTGAGAGCATTCCTCCCACAGTCTACTGAAAGAGATCAATTTCTTTCTTGCACAGATTCCTTGAATAAAAGAGTCCCATGACCTGGGTAGGCCATTCAGAGTGGTCATAACAACTTCACCATTGTCCACTACTTCATCCACAGCTTCAAGTTGTTCCTTGATCTGAGAGACCTTGGAGAAGTAAGATTGAATGGTCTCTCCATTCAACAGCTTGACCCCTTTCAATTGATTCCGCAAAGTCATCTTCTGATTTATGTTCTTCCCTTCAAACATCTTGGTCAAAGAGTCAAACATCTCCTTGGGTGTCTTCAGAGATGACACATGTGGTATGAGATGGTCTTTGATAGAATCAGCAATGATTCTCTTTGCTTTGACCAAGTTCTTCTTATGCAAAGCCTTAGCCTCTCCATCCTCTGGGATAGGGACCTCCGAATTGATGTAGGTGTCCAATTCATTTTCTTCCAGGATTAACCCAATCCTATACTTCCAGGCAAGGAAGTTATCAGCTCCTTCAAGCTTATCCTCAAGCTTGGTGTGGTGAGACATCTTAAAGAGTAATTCAAATGGAAATAGAAAAGATTTAGATCTTACCACTTGATTGGCTAAAAACTGGATCTGGTCCTGGATTAGGGTTTGTTAGAGAAACCCTAAACATTTAAAATGTGAATTTCAACTTAATGAAAGGATAGAAAGATGCGCCTTGATGAGCTGATCAACCTGGTGTATTCAGAATTTGAGATCTGCAAAGTTTCATCCTTCAGAAATGCCTTTTAGTCTTCCAGGGTTCATTAGGGAGGACCCTAAATTAGGGTTTGAGTTTCCTGGAGATTTACTCAGCCAAGAATCTCGATCCAAAGCTCTAAACTTTGATTTTTCCAAGGAGCTTCTAGCTATGTCTTCAGATTTTAGAAATTCCAATTTTTGTGGAAACCCTAATTTTTAGGGCCAAAACTGAAAGTGCTCAGAACTAAATTCTAATTGGACAAAAAGATTCACCTTGCTGAGGAGATTCAATCTATCATATTGCTTTTCCAAAATTTGTGGAGAGAAACCCAAAAACAAGAAGCCCTAGATTCTGTAACTGCATAGGGTCTTCTTCTCAGGTTAGCTCTGATACCATGTTAATTTTTTAGCATTAATTCACAATACTCTAGGATCTCTACTGAGAGGATAACATGTACAGTATATCAATGCATATCAATCATAGCAAGCATATCAATCATCACAAGATGCAATCATAAGAGACAATAGACACACAAAGTTTCGATGGGGAAAACCCTAAGGTGAAAAACCCCACAACTTCCTCAAACATAGATAGAGCAATAGCACAACCAAAGTACAACCCAAGTACACAGAGATATACTCCTCCTAGCAGCTGATCCTCCTCCTCACATGTGAGCCACTTTCCGAGTGATGGATAAGTGAGTAAGTGAAGTGATCAAATAGAGAGATCCCGCTCTCTATTTATACTTGTTTTGAGCATCCTAATAAACCTATGGGGCCGACTTATCTAACTCATCCTAATAACCCCAAATTAACTTAATCAGGGTTGACCCCACACATGGTGATCTAATAACCCATCGTCAAGTTACGACACTTGCGACACTTGTCACTACAAATGACGACACTTCCGTATAGAGGAATAATACATCTCTATAGGTGTACAATAAAATACATAGATGAAATACATTCTGAAGTTACGTATACATCAACAGATTCCACCATATTTTCTCTTATTCATCAGCTGCAGCTCCACTAGATTGCCCATTTCTTGAATAATATTGCCACTAACCATTCAACTGGGCTAAAATTTAGCCAACTCATTTCACAGCTCCAACCACAGTTTTGCCAAGAATGAAAAAAAAAACTATTGGACCGCCACAGATGTCTACCAGCAGGGATGTACTTGCCCGCTAAATTGGCGGTGGCCAACTCATAACAACACATGTACAATTATGTTTTTAATTAATGGACGCGATGACGAAGTCATACCTGTTTGGAAAGTTACAGCTCAGTCACATTGCAAAGGTACGAGTTCTGAGCATGTACATGATTAGGCATCAATTTAATATGGAAATAATAGTTATGCTTTGTCTTTAGTCCCTGTCAGCAACCCATACCCATTTAACCGCCAAGGAACATGTTAGAATTAACACTCGTATCCATTACACGACCGTCACCTTACCCAATCCATACCAAGACCTACCAATTATTCCATTTTCATAACTGTATTAACTTTATTCCAACTTTAGTTGTTCGATGAATGTCCGTATGCTGCAACTTCCATGTCTGAATTGGTAATCTTTGTATTCACCATCAGAATTACAAAGGAAAGGTGATATGGGTAATCCATTCCGGCATGAACCCGAGAACAGAGAGGCCCTACGTGAAAATGTGGAGGTTTTCACCATCTTTGAAGCAGCTGGGTAAACTGTGTATTTTCAATGATTAAATGGTTTTCACATAGAGACAACATTACAGTTTTCCCTTAACCTGACCAATAGTTATTTTGAGGTTAGTGCATTGCGCATAAATGTTACAGAAGTGTTGATGCCTCGGTTGTGCAAGTGTTGGAATGGTGTCCAAAAAAAACAACAGGGGATGAAAACCCAACCAAAGGCTTCAGATAATCCTATACAAGTATTACCCTATCCTCGAGCTGTTTGGTGTGGTTGACACCCACAGATATTCGTTCTCCACTAGCACTCTTTGAGTCGGTGAGTTTGCTCCTCGAAAGGGAGACTTTGAATTAGATTTGAAACTAATCCATATGTGATTTGAATGCAATCTACAATTAATAATTCTGCACCTATTAGAAGAAATTCTATAGTTACAGAAATATATATTTGAACTAAAATAATAGCCTATCCAAATGTTAATTAAATTAATAACTATCCCGGGAGCCAAAAGTTTGAAATGGAGAGAATGATCTAATGCTCAAAAGAATAATTGGATCATCAATGATTTAAAAACATTTAAACATTGATGTCATAAGCATATCAATTCTAACATGAAAAGTAAAACATTATCTTCACTATGCTAAACTGTTTGAACATAGAATCATTTCTGCAAATCATTAAACATAATTAGATTAACAAATATACTACAGACATGCAGAAAAATGAATCTGATTACTATTCAAAAGTGCATAACAGAGACATCTTATTAGATACAAATGAACAAATGAAGAAAAACTGCAGAAAAAGGAAAGGTTCACATCACCATTTCAGTTTCATAAAGACATTTACAAAGCTGAACATTGATGATCAGCAGCCTCCTCGGTCTAGCTCTCTTCCAAGTAAAAATACACAGAAAAGAGTTTAGCATAAAAATTATAATCCTTCTATTCTGCAGAGACCACCTCTCTTCTCCCCCCCCCCATCCTCAGATAATAGAATGTAGGTATTTATACAAAATAAATGAGAAGAGAATATCGGTTTAGTTTCCCCAATTGCTGAAATAACTAGATGAGTTGTTCCCTTTAGTAAATTCGTCCATGAGAAAAATATGATAAATTCACTTTTTGAGGATTCTGCACATTGGCAAACTAATTGGGCTGATTTTGCACAAAACCCATGTCTCGGATTTTCCATATTATTCTTCATCACTCCAAAAATCACGTCCAAAGATCACTACTTTCCAAAGCTAATGATAGAAATCTAAATTAATAAAAATCCATTTGCAAATCAGAATATAATGAAAATAAACAAATCTCATGCAAATCCAAAATTGACTTAGATAGATTTTCGGGGTGTTTAAGCTATTCAATTGGAAAACATAATCTTCCTAAATCATTCCTCATCCTTCCATCTTTCCAACGAGCTATCTCAGGCTTGATTTGGATTTATAAATCTCAAGATATTGCTCCCGGAAGTTAAGGCTCAACAACCGTTGATTACGAAATGAATTGTGGCCATTGATCTAACAATTAAAACTCATATTAATCATTTTCCAAAACAAATAAAACCAAACAAAAAATCCAAAAACAATATTCCCAACAAAATTGGAAATCAAATGTCAGGAAGGAAATTTTGAATTTAAACAAATCAAAATCGGAAAAACCAAAAATCAAAACCAAAATCAAAATCCTAAGTAAAAATGAAATTACCAAAATTTATGGACCTAAAATTAAATTAAAACATAGCATAAGATAAACTTAGCGTCCAGACAATGCGGAATCAAAAAGTAAAAATTTGAAAAAAGTGATTTGCGCAATCCGCATTCCGCATTGTGGAAATATTAAATTTCCATGAGAAGAACCTTACCTTCCGTGCGGAATGCCGGTTGCAGAAAGATCTTTTGAAAATGGGAAAAATTAAACCTTCCGCAATCCGCAATTGTGGGTTGCGGATTGCGGAAATGTTGAAATTTCAATAATTAAAAACAAGGATTCTACATCCTGCAATTGCGGGTTGCAGATTGCAGAAAGGTTGAAATTTTAACTAAAAATAAAATTTCCATAATCCGCAAAAATGCATAAAAATGATTGGAAAAGCTTGGAAAAATACAATTTTTTATTTTATTTTTTCTAACGTTGAATGAATTAGATTAAAATAAAACAATATTGAATTCTGAATTGCTGCAACTCTGTGGTGTGACAATCGACTGTGTAGGATAGTTTCCTTTTATGTAATTGTGCTAGTTAGCTATTATAATCAAGCTCAACTCTAGTTTATTTTTGTTATTCATCTTTCTTGGAATTTTAGAATTAGTCAGATTATGATTGAAATTGGTTTTGATTTCTTAATGTCATCTATAATTTGTAGATTAGATAATTTAGACAAGTCATGGTGAATTCATTGTAGTCTGATATCTTTAGGATTTAACTTCTTGCAAAAGTAAGTCTAGCTTAATTCTTCTTAGATCAATGATTGCTGGAGTGATAATTGTAGGAAGGTAAATGTACTTTGAATTCTTAGATGGATAAATTAGATTAGCTTTAGCCATGAGATAAGTTTTATTGAGCATATAGGTAGGATAATTGATCTTCATTCATTCAATCAACTACTTGAGTGTTTATGCATAGATTTTGCAAATTACCTTTGAAATAAAAAGACTTCGCTAGGTTGACAATTTATATTAAGCATCCTGTGTGTTATTTGTAATTGATTAGGATATAGGGTGACCAACACAACAAAGGGGATTTTCACATTGTCTCTTTAAGTTGTTCAAAATATTGAGTTTCCTCTGAATTCCACAAGAATGAATCCTTTGTTAATATTGTTGTTTGTTGTGTGGTAAATCTACCTATGATAGGGAGTTCAAGAGATCATCAACATACGTGTAATTGAGTTACAGAGTTAGAATAGTAAACAAGTGCAACATACAATACTTATTTCAATTGAAAATAACTAAGATCTAAAGTCAAAATGAATACCTGAATAACCAATGTCTGATCCAAGCTTCAAACTTTAATCTCCTGCTCCACTACTCCCGATGAATTAACTGCAATAAAGCATATACCCTTCTCAAATATTTTTGACCAAATAGAAATGAATGATTAACATGAAACTCATATATTAATTAATATGAAAGATTCAATGACATAAATTCATATAATGGAAAAATATTTATGGGAAGGAAAGTCTGTGTATTATTTGCATTAAAGAAAATCCACTAAACCTATTATGCAACTAGAACCATTGAAACCTGACCCTAGTCTCCTACTCCTCTTCCTTCAATGGAATTTTCTCCAGCATTTCCTTATCAAAATTGGTTCTCCCTTTATCAAGGCCCTCTCCTTGTATTTATAGCAAGGCTGAGAGGATAGACTCGGAAGTTAATTTGTTAGGGAGGTTATGGTAGTTAGAATAACTGCCATAACTAATCTCTAATATTCTTTTAATATTTTTCCTCGTGATTTAGAGATACCCGCGAGTGTGTCTCTTGACAACTAGCGAGTGATTCGCGAGTGTAATTTCCAGAAACATACGGGTAAATATTTTTTGGTGTTACCTGCGGGTTGTTAGTATAGATTGTCATGGAGAGTCGCGGTTATATCTCAAAATATGTCACAAAAATAATTATTTTTAAGGAGAATATTGCAAGGTTTGAGCCAAAGCATCTAGGATCAAATAGGATCTTCCATCCATAGGTCCTTTTGTGTGACTGACAAGGAAATGTAGTCACAGACAAAGAGGTGCCATTTTGACTGATAACACTGTTAGAGGTGATGCTATTCTTCCATAGTTCTAAAAAAACTTGAATTAGTACCCTATCAAACCTAACAATCCTCTAATATTCTTCAAGGTTTTGGGAATCGACCAGTATATCATGGATCTATTTTTTTTAGGGTCTACCTTAACACCTTTATAAGATAAAATATGACCCTAATACCATACCTCCTTAAACCCAAAGAAACATTTGGAAGATTTTGCATATAGTTGTTGCTCCTTTAGTAGTTATAGCACCTTGCTAACATGTTGAACATGTTCTTCCCAAGACTTGCTATATATTAGTATATCATCAAAAAATACTAACACAAATTTTCTAAGGGCTTGAAAATAGAATTCATCAAACCTTGAAATGTTGAAGGTGCATTTGTAAGGCCAAAAGGCATGACCAAAAATTCATAATAACCTTAATGAGTTCTGGATATTTTTTTCGGATGTCTTCTTCCTTCATTCTAATATGATGATGCCCTAAAAGATCATCCAAATTTTTGAAGTAAATTGATCCATGTAGTTCATCTAACAATTTATCAATGACATGAATGGGAAACTTATCTTTAATTGTGATATTATTTAGCTCTCTATAATCTAGACACATATGCTATGATCCCTTCTACTAGTGCATAGTAAGAACTTTGGATACAATTGCGTATGCCAACCTTTAACATTTCTTCAACCATATGCTCAATTTTGATCTTTTTTCCATAGGGGTATCAGTAAGGTCTAATGTTAGGAGGAACGCTTTATGGAATCAAGTGAATAACATGATCATGATCTCGAGTAGGTGGAATAACTTTTGGAATATATTCAAATAACTTGGAATGCTTATCAATGACCCTTTGGAGATCTAGGGGAATAGGCGGCTTATATGCTTGAACCTTTATTGAGGATAATTGTGTAATTACACCCTGATGTCCCTTTTTCAACAATTTTTTCATTCTATTAAAGCTTATCACCTTTCTTGGTTCCCTTCTGATACCCCTTAACTAAAGATATTTTCCTTCCTAGGAAAATTTCATGAAAAATTCTTGAAAATTAAAAGCCATTGTTCCTAATGATTCTAACCATTGAACCCCTAAGACAACATCAACACCACCCATTGGGATAGCAATCATTGGACTATTCAATACATATTACTCCATAGTAATATTGATATTATGGAATTTCCCTAAGCAATTGATATTTCTTCCATCTGCAATCATTACTCGAAACTTTGGTGCTTGATATATAAAGCAATTGAGAACTTTGACTAATTATAGTGAATTAAATTAGGAGTACTACTAGACTCAATCAACACTATTACCTTGTATTTTTTATATATACTTCGATCTTGAGAGTTTGAGGAGTGATAATTTCATTCAATGCATAACAAGATATGGTGGGAGTAATCTCTTTGGGAGAAACAAACATATCGATGTATATGTGCGCAGAATCTGTGTAGTAAATGGAAATGCAGTGGGATACTATGTAAGAAAAGTAGTGACCATAATTGAATAAGAGTAAGTGAGTGTAGAAGGTAGTAAAGCAGAGTGTAGAACATAGTTTGCTTAGATATGAAGTTGGTGTGTTAGAATTCCAACAACATCTATATCTTAGGGTGTTTGGATGGAGAAAGGAAAGGAGATTGCATTCTCCACTCAGGTTGGTTTCTAAACACTGCAAGTTGGTGCTTGCGCAGAGGATTGTTGTCCTCACAGGTTGGAGCTTGATTCTGTAAGTTAGTGCTTGTGTAGAGGATTGGTGTCCTCATAGGTTGAAGCACTAGTACAAAATGAAAGATAAGTGACCATGCGACCAAAAGGTCACCATAGCTTTTTCAATGGATAAATGACCAAAATTGAGAAATTTTAAGCGAACTGACTAAAAATGACCAATTTGGTCACAGGATAAGAACTAAACTAAAAACGACCAAGATAAATGACAAATTTGGTCACGAGATAAGAACTAAACTAAAAATGACCACATAACAATTAGTCATCTATGTGGTCATTTTTAGTTATGTCATTTCGGAAGTGAAAAATGATAATTTTGATAATGAATTTGTACAATTTACTAAATTTTAACACTGCAGATGGATTCGGAGACCCCCTAGAATTTACTAAATTTTAACACTATAGATGGATTCAGAGACCCCGTTCTAGGGTTTACTAAATTTTAACACTGCAGATGGATCCGGAGACCCCTTTCTAGGGGGTCTCCGGATCCTTCTGCAGTGTTAAAATTTAGTCAAATGTAACATTCATAGTATACAACTTGGATTATTTTTCAATACATGTCTTCTACGGGATCATTTATTTGAGGCCATGATTAGGAAGCATCCAAAGTTTGAACCAGCTTATGACTAGTTATGATCGGACCCAAAAAGACTAGGTTGATGGAGACGAGGTAATTTCATCTCATGATTGTTGGAAGAAAAATGTTGCAACTCAAGCTACTTGGGCATGTTCAATGAGTTAGTGGACCTTGCACATTGTTAGTACATTCAAATTCAAGTCAGAAATATATTAAATTATGTATCTTTTTAGGACAGATGAGTACACGCCCTCCCACACCTAATTAACCACTTCAACCTGACATCCCAAACTAAGGATGGAACAAAAAGGTAATCGAATCTATGTGAAAAAAATGTCCACTGGATGAGGTAAAGGATCCCCTGAACTAGTAATATGGGGCTAGATTCCAAGAGCTTACCTACTTGAACCCAAAACCAATTCGTTTTTAGCCAATTACTTGTTAGCCGAAACCATCCACCATTAGTGCAAGTGTTATCTAGTCAATTATTATTTATAAATCACTTCAAATCTATTACGAGGATTTAAGTTCCAAGCAATTTGTAGACTTATTTCAAATAATTGTGCCTCAAATTGTGCCTAGACCATCCACTCAGCAAGGAATGGATTTGTCCATTGAGAGCATTCCCTGGTAAACTTTTCCATGTCTTCTCTTTCCAACCAAATATTCTTCAAATAACTTTGAGGATTATGCACTTTCCCAACTATATAACTCAAAGAGGCTTTTACACTCCATATCATACATATATTTTATATGTATTCCAACATTTATACCCATACGGGGTCCTAAATAAACTCAATCAAACTCAATCAATGTCCTAAATAAACTCAATTAAACTCAATCAAGAGAAGATTCTTTTCAAGACACTATGATATACTATTTTTTGAAAATATAACCCATAGTAATTTAGGAAAAAAATTAAAACATGGACACCATTTTGTTTTCTATGGTAAAATTGTTTTTTTTTAATTTATCTTTTACTATTTTGAAATTTAAATAATTTAATTTAACTAAAATAATAATATTATATTAATGTCACATAGTATTAAATATGTTAACTATATTAAATAGCTATATTAACTATATTATAGTTATTAAATTATATTTAATAACTATATATATGTTAATATAGTTATTATATTAATACTACGTGATATTAATATTATATTATAATTTGAATTAGATCAAATTATTTGAATTGTATATAATATAGTATATAATATATTATATATATGTTAATATAGTTATGAAATATAGTTAATATATTAATAGTATGTGATATTAATATAATATTATTACTTGAATTAAATTAAATTATTTAAATTTTATAATGGTAAAATATAAAAAGAAACAAGAGAACAAAATGGTGTTCCCAATTTAATTGTTTCTCTAAATTGGTTTAAGTTTGAAAATATTAAATAAAAGCAAAAGCCGCATTCATGAGGTCAAACATTGACCATTTTACAAATTCTTCTTCTGTCTACAATTTTTGCCTGATTATCATGGAGAAAGCACCATCTCTGGCCATTGATTTCCTTCTTTTTTCACCAATTTTGAAGTTGGTATTTAATGTAGGAAGAGAAATTAGAAGGGGCTATTTTTTAAGATCAGATGCAAACCCTAGCAAGTGGATATGTAACATCAGAAGCCCAAATCAAAGCTTGGCCAGAGATGAGATGCCTCAGTTGTCAAGATGCCAAGATGTGAATGGATGCCAAATGCAAAGATGCTCTCAGATGCCTCAAATCTTGGCTTTCAAAAGAGAACACTCAAAGATTGGACATAGATCGAACTCTCCTTGGATGCATAATGATAGATCGAAGGCTCAGATTGGCAAATCTCTAAGATCATAATCCCAGATCAAATATTGGCCTCTGAGTTGCAAATATGGGAAGATTTGAATTGATTCAAGATGCCCAGATTGAAGACACGTACCAAAACCTTATTTTCTCCCACAACCTGTTGAAGATCTATTCGGTCTATTTCAGATGATTATGGATATGAAGGTTGCAATGAGGGGAAGAGAAAAGGGCGGCACAAGCTGTTGAAGATCTATTCGGTTTATTTCAGATGATTAGGTATATGATCTATTCGGTCTATTTCAGATGATTAGGGATATGAAGGTTTCAATGAGGGGAAGAGAAAAGCGCGGCACATCCTATTGAAGATCTATTCGGTCTATTTCAGATGATTAGAGATATGGAGGTAGCAATGAGGGGAAGAGAAAATCACGACTTGTTGGATTGGTTGAATGCTATTTTACGGTTGTGACTTGTGGGCCTGACTGAAGTAGACGATGATCTTAATGCATCAAAAAGGTTCATCGAAGTTCTTGGCATTATTTCCCAGGTAGTAATGGCTTATTCCCTTGCTATTATTAATTGATGTTTAGGGAACAGTTAGGAATTATTGTGCTAAAGGTCAAGCGATTATCTATAGACACCATGTCTAGAAACCATTCGAACAAAAAATAAAAAATTCAAAATGCGGTCTTTGAGTAAATAAAACCATCACGAGCCAGGTTGAAAATCTTTGCCATCCTTTTTCTTAGGTTTTAGTACGTTGATCCACCATAATTGTGCACGCAGCGCACACTTCTATCCTGAGAATAAACATCCCAACTGCACTATCAACCATCCTTTTAGGTTATTGTGTCAAGTCCTATTAGTGTAGTTGGAATTTGAGGAAGGTTCACATTTCAAACTGGAAGTTGGATCAGGAAAAAATTAAAAATCCAATTATGCTAAGGAATGGTATGCATTTGAGGAAGGTTAGGGTTTCAAACTGGAAGTTGGATGAGGAAAAACCTAAAAATCCAATTATGCTAAGGAATGGTGTGACTAAGGGTTGAATTGATCCACTGCATCTTCAAGTGATTTTAACAATTTAGATATCTGTGGTAATTTAAAAACACTTTGCTCATGAAAGCTAATAGTCAAGATCTTTTATCAGCATCAAATCTTGAATTAAAGAAAAGAACTAGGTATCTCCACAGCCTTCGTAGCAAAAAGCGTTGTAATTAGGTTACAACCAAAAAACACCTTTGATCATTCAACCACTGTGAATAGTAAAACAACAACAACAAAGTTCACGACCTCATACGAGTTCGATGACCTGATATCTATGTAATATATGTAGACCAACCCTGGTACCGGTCAGAAATAATCAAAATAATTGTTCCAATGAGCTACTCAATTGAGGAATTGAACCCATTACCTCTAAGATCGAAACGGCTGGTGCCCAGTTAGTTTGGGTTTCAAACGAATGGTTCCATAAAGTAAAGAATAAGACAATGAATTTTCAAAGAATCAATTCTTTCATAAAGTAAAGAATAAAACAATGAATTTTCGAAGAATCATTAATTAGCATGTAGAATGGCTTCAAATCCTCTAATATGGTGTTGTGACGAGAATTTAATGTGATGATGTAGTTAGTTGTTGTAATTTAATGTGAGGGGTGTGAAAGGACCGTGTAGCCATCAGATATGGAAACCCTTTCCAGTTCCCACTGTCTTCATGTTGTTAACTTAATCTATTTTGCGAATGTCTATTGCATTGCTTATTTGTGTTACGACGTGCAATAAAATTGCACACAGTTACTCCACTATGGTGCATCTATTCTTTGTTTCTATTAACCCAGATTGCGAATTGTAGCCCGCCGGCTCTAGTGGTTGAATGCTTTAATGGATTTACCAACTGCACAATTTTGAATGCTTATGGTGTGTTTCCTGATCGAAGTGCCTGCAGGGCTTCCCAAGTCATCTATCTTTCCACCGAAAATGAGATTCTAGCCTCCATTGCTGAGGCCGTCCAAAAGAAATAGAAGATGACAGTTGTGACGCAATAATCCCACAATATTCCCAAGATGTCATGCCCTTCTAGAGAATCGTGTCTGATCATCAGCACTCTATATCTAGACCATGTTGTTTTTGTGGACAAGCCTAACATGAGGATGACATTGAATAACGGTGTGACACGCAAGGATCATATTGCTGCTGCTGCTAATGAAGGGCTTGCTTTGCCTCATTCGCCTTACTGGTTAGGAGTAACTCTTGGGGGAATGCTGGGCACTCGTTCTCACTGTAGTTCCCTCTTCAGCAAGGGCATCATTGTTCATGAATATGTTGTAGGGATTAGATTAATTGTCCCTGTTTCCCAAGCTGAAGGATTTGCCAAGGTTGTGACACTCACTGAAGCAAACGAGGATCTCAATGCAGCTAAAGTTTCATTTGGGGTTCTCGGAGTTATTTCCTAGGTAACAGTAACGATTGATTCCCTTTTATTCCCTTTTCAGATATATTTTATTTGATAATGATAAGAATATAAGGGACAAATAAAACAAATGCAAATCTAGTAATTACAATCGTACACGTTTTATAAGAATTTGCTTTGTTCTTTAGATTTACTATTTTGGATTAAAGAACTAGATTAGGTGTTTGTTTAAGTGAGCCATCATAAACGTTCAGAGATATGACTTGGATCTTGAAAGAATGATTGTGTAGTTTGGCTTGGATCATGAGTTTGTAGATGTTTCCTGGTGCCTTGCTCAATGAAAGGTTGTTTATAGAGTGGAGGATCGAGTGTCTATTAATATGTTCGGTGATGGAGTAAATGATTTCATAGGGTTTCTCCCTACCTTAATGCATCTCCTAGCCATTGTTGGGGGAGCAATTATAAGAGTCCCATATGGATATTCAATAAATTAAGAATGAAGATGAAGATAAATGGATTCAACATTTTCAATTATTATCACCAGATTTCAAGTAAAAGTGTAACGAATAATCTTGAAATATGATGACTTAAAGCGTTATTACCTGTCTTTTCTCAATTTCTTTTAATCCATTCACCTTTGAATTTGTAGAAGAGGTAGAGTAAGCCACTAACAATGCTGAGGTCAAATGCGTTCTATCATACATTCAAGTTTATACCATTCTTGTAGAAGGTACAGGTCTCCAGAACAACGATCTTTTGTTTTCAGGATATCCAGTGATTGGATATCAGAATAAAATGCAATATGCTGGATCCTGTCTCAGTAGCCTGGAGGACGGACTGGTGACAGTATGCCCATTGGATCCTCGAATAAAAGGGTTATTCTACTTTCATAATGGATTCAACATCAGCGTGTCAATGATTGGACATTTTCTTTCTGATGTGAAGAAGCTCAGGTACATGATTCCTAGAATCCTATGTGGGATTGAGCAATACAATGGTTTCCTCACGCGTTATGTGAAAGCTTCCACTGCTTATTTGGGAAAACATGAGGATTTAGTAGACATCGAACTCACGTACTTTCGAGCCAATGATCCCAACACCCCTAGAGTGTATGAAGATGTGCTGGAGGAAATTGAGCAAATGGCTCTCATCAAATATGGTGCTTTACTTCACTGGGGGAAAGAATCAAAACATTGCATTCGATGGGGTCATGAAAAAATTTAAGACTCACGAGGCTTTTCTAGCATCCAAAAAGAAATACGATCCTAAGGGGTTCTTATCCAATGAGTGGACTGACAGTGTTCTAGGAATAAGAGAGGCAGGAGTGATCATAAGGAAGGATGGATGTGCTCTAGAAGCACGTGTTTGCAGACGTCAGGGAACTTAGGGAACTTAATAAAACAATGATATTTATATTTATGGGTGTTTATATTCTAGTGTTTTTGGGTGAACTACAATCTAATCATTTCCTCGTAGGATGCATTATGGATAACAGTCAGTTAGTAAGATTGCTCACCTACCACAAGTTAAATTCTGTTTATATATTTGAAGTCTTTATTCCCCATCGAACAGTCAGTTAGTAAAATTGTTCACCTACCACATGTTAAATCCTGTGCTAATTTTGTCTGTATATTTGAAGTCTTTATTCCCGAGGGAACAGTAGAATCTTTGAGAAATTATTTATTTCTAACGACCTCTTGCGTTCAATTATCCAAGGAGTAGAATACTGTTAACACTTGTCCTTGGCTACACAATTTCATGTTCAGCTTGAGAATAAGTTTGTGTTAACATCGTACAGTTTTTTGGGTGATCTAAAAGTTTTATGTAAAAATACTAAGGTAGATCCATAAATCACCCTAAGGGCAAGGATGCCTAACCTTAATAGTTTTTTTTTTAATTCACAGTTGTCATATCATCTATTGATTTTTTTACTATTTTTAGGTGAATTTGTTGGAGTCAAGGGATAGAAATGGTGGTCGTGTATACACAGATTATTCTTTTGGTTTTCCTATTGACATGGGTGCTTCATGGTAAGCCAGATTCACGCTTTCATTTTTTTGCATTTTCATTTTTCTCTGGAAAGCAGTTTCATATATGCTCGTGAGAGATTTAGATTTCTGATCTTGTATGGAAATGATGTTATGTAGGATACATGGAATTTGTAAGGAAAATCCTTTGGCACCTATGATTGGAAAATTGGGGCTTCATTGTACAACACCAGTGGTGATAATTCTGTGTTGGATGATCATGATTTAGAGAGGTATGTTCAAGAAAATTATCATTTTTCTTTATCTCTGTTAGACTAGTTGCTTTAGAGGAGGGACAAGGAAGCAAGCATCTTTGACATAAGTAGAGGACCACTCGAGTACACTCAAATTTTCTAGGAAGGTGCACTCTTTGTGTTGAGAGGCACATTTTACAATTATATAGCCCAGTATGAGGGAGATGCATAATGTAACGTAACACTCACATGGCGTAATTATGCAAAAGAAAAAATTGAATAAAACAATAAACATAAAAACTAAAATCTATATTAACTTTTAAGTCAGATATCTATATTGTCAAGTTGGATTTGTGATTCCCATGCCAAGTTGGATTTGTGATGCCCATGCCCATGCCTACCTCAAAATCCTGTATTAGTTTTGTATAATGTTATTCTAGGGCACACAATGCATTTAGAACCCCTACAAACAGTTTGTAAATGAGAATTAAGGAATCTTACCATGATGCCCATGCCCAAAGTTGGAGTTCTAACCATCAAATTTGGTCCAGAACTCATTAAAGTGAGTTTTATGTTGTTGTTCATTACTTTTTAAGGCTGCAATATGCCCATAATTATATTTCAAACCTCAAATTTAGCACAGATTTAAACTGCTAATTTATGGTCTAAAATATACCTAGATTAAAGGACCAACTTGGGTTGTTTGATGGCTGAGAACTACACATGGGTGCTCAGCACTCTGAATTAGATCTGTTTCTCCCCCCTTTTTGACTATCAAATAAGGTTGTTTGTGCTCACATTTAAGAAAACTGCCTCATACCTGCTCATAATTAGTTCAAAATTGCCGATATCTATTATTTGCTTTTGTTTACACCTCTGGGTCCGCCCAACATGGAGAATAAGTTCAGTTTGAATGGGATATGTAGTGACTAAATTGGATGGGAAATGTTGATCAACGTGGGAATGTAACTTTCTAAAATTTGTTGTAAACATTATTTTCATTAGTATCTTCATAGTGCTTTGAAAATAATTGCTTTGGGAATGATCCACATATTGACATGGTGTGTGGGAGGTACCATATATAGCTCCATCCTTGGAGGATGTTAAGCTTGGCACAAATAGCCATAAAGACCTGTTTGACTAGGTCACTAGACAACTTACTAAACCTAATGATCATGAGTATATTTTTTACAATAGCTTAGATATCAGATCGACATTTTCACTCAGACTTTGTACTAACAGATTGTACATTGTTTTCATGAGTATATTCATATTAGCTTAGATATTATGAGTATATTCATGTGAACACATATAATTTATATTGGCATGGTGTGTGACAGGTCCCATATCTAGCTTCATCCTTGGAGGATGTCAAACTTGGCATAGATGGCCGTAAACACCTATTTGACTGGGTCACAAGACAACTTATAAAACTTAATCATCAATCCGATGTTGTACAACTTTTGAAACTCATATCCCTTACTCTACAGGTATGACATATTGTAGTTGACGATATTTTTGTGTATTCATTTGTCTTTGAAATATTTCATTGGAAATGCTATGGACTTTAAGTCAATTCATACTAGTGATGGTATTATCTATAATTGTTAAATTAGAACACATACCCTTTTTCGTTTTTTGAACTAGTTTCCTACTTGTTATAGTTTTTATGGTTTGATTCTTAGATATTAGATATTTCCTTTATGATAATAACTTAGATATCAAATCGGCATTTGCACTCATTCTTTGTACTAACAGATTGTACGTTATTTTAGTCCCATGGACTTACGTGTGTGGTAATTTATTGGACATTAATAAATTAATTAGCTTACGTTAAGAATATTTCTACCAAAAGGACCTTTTTTAAAGTTTGTTTCCTTGACATAATTGTATATGATTTTTCTGTTGTAAAAATATTAAAACAAAATCAAACAAATTGGGTCCTTGGGTTGTCCAGTTTTAAACAGACTTCAGTATTTGATATCAAGCTCAGTTAAAGACTCCTCCATTGTAAGAGTTGTTGAAAAGATGCAAATGAGGTAAAGTTGCTACTTTTTAGTACTTTTTAAGATACTTCTATCTTGTTTCATAATGTTTTCTTATATTGTCCCAAATAACACAATAAAGTCAATGAAGTTAAGCCATTTGAGTAGGTGAACTTAGAACCTAATTTTGAAAGATACCATGCTTGTGTCTTAGATCATTGATGTAAAATTATATAATATATTCTATTTAAGGGTGCTAGCTCAATGGAAGAGCACCTTCCTTATAGGCAGAAGGTTGGTGGTTAGATTTCTCCATGCCCTATATATATTTTGAAACCACTAAAAAGAGATAAATGACCACTGCAAAATAGAGGTAAATGACTAAAAAAAATGACCAAAATTCGCATATAAATAACCGCTGGTATAAAATGAGATATAAGTGACCAAAAAATGACCAAAATATGCATATAAATGACCACTTTTGATTTGGTGACCACTCGTACCAAATTAGCGATCATTTATCACGTGACAAAAAATGTGGTCATTAATTGTCACAATTAATGACCAAATATATGACCAAAAGATAAGTGTTAAATTTTTAGTATTAAATAACAATACTATAGGATCTTTGCTGAGAGAATAACATCTACAGTATATCAATGCATAACAATCATAATATGACAAGCATCACAAGCATCACAAGAATCAAAAGCATAGAGACAAGAGACACAGAGTTTCCGTGGGGAAAACCCTAAGGTGAAAAACCCCACAACTTCCTCAGAGATAGAGAGAGCAATGGCTCAACCAAAATACAACCAAATAACACTGAGATAGTCTCCTAGTAGATGATCCTCCTCCTCCTCACTAGTGCGCCACTTTTCAGAGAGAGAGATAGTTACTTTTCCGAGTGAGTAAAATAGAGATCTCCTATCTCTATTTATACTCACCTTTTTGCCCAGTGACCTACTGGGGCCGACTTGTCTACTTGGATACACCCACATTATATTATATATTAATCAGGGCCAACCCCATAAGGTGGTCTAATAACCCATCGGCAAGTACACACACTTGCGACACTTTTCAATCCACATGACGACACTTCCTTATAGAGGAATAACACATCTCTTATAAGGGTACAATAAATATATATATAATATACAGATGAAATACATTCCGAAGTTACATATACATCAACACTCCCTCTTAACTAGGAAGGTATTTCTCGACACGGATCTACTAGACAAGTCTTCTTCTCTGGATCATCGTCATCGATGCATCGTCATCATCATCGTCACTGCTGCTACTATCTCAACCAATCTCTGTCTCTACTCGTCATAGGAAGTTCTACAGAGCCAGTCCTTTTTCATACTGGATGTAGGCCCACCACCTGCAGGTCTTTGTCATCACTGGCCATACTGTGGAATCCTCAGGACTTATTACGTGCGTCACAAAACCTTGAAAGAGCATCCCAGGATGTTACGGGTACACAACTCCGACCTGTAGGATCTCCCAGGGCGTTATTACATGTGACCCCACCACAAAACCTCGAAAGAGCATCTCAGGATGTTACGGGTACACAACTCCGACCTGAAATCTCCCAGGGCACAAATTACATGTGGTCCACCACAAAACCTAGCAAGAGCATCTCAGGATGTTATGGGTACACAACTACGACCTGAAATCTCCCAGGGCACAAATTACATGTGGTCATGGCAAAACCTCGCAAGAGCATCTCAGGATGTTACGGGTACACAACTCCGACCTGAAATCTCCTAGGGCCCAAATTACATGCCATAGGACAAAACCTCGCAAGAGCATCTCAGGATGTTACGGGTACACAACTCCGACCTGAGATCTCCCAGGGCACAAATTACATGTCCTCCCAGAGCAATGTCTCGAAAGAGCATCCCAAGCTGTTACGGGTACACAACTCTGACCTATAGGATCTCCCAGACATGCTCATCTACACAACCTGATCCACGGCCGCAGAGTATCAACCTAATACTCACCATACATCATCCTGATGTACTCATGATCATCTTGATCATCATCACTGCAACGTCCTGCTGCATGTCATCTGGAGCAACATCCTGAAGCTCACCATCCATGATCATCCTGATCATCACTGCAACATCTTGCTGCATGATCAACCTGATCATCAATGCATCCACCTGATGCATACCAAGTATCTACCTGATACATATCATCATACATGATCCACATGATCATACAATGTATCCACCTGATACATGATACACATCACCATACATGATCCACCTGATCATACAATGTATCCACCTGATACATATACAGATACATGGTCCAAGCATCCAACATGATGCATATACAAAATACATACACATGATCCAACTGATCATATCCAGCATCCAACATGATGCATACATACATAAATGATCCAACTGATCATATCCAGCATCCAACATGATGCATACATACATAAATGATCCAACTGATCATATCCAAGCAGAAACCAGTACATCATCCTGATGCACATTATCCAACGCTTACATCCACAGCCATGTGAAGGATCCTCCTTCCAACATGCTTGGAATGGATTCAGCAAATGTGTCCATCACTTCTTCCTCGAAGTGTCCTCGATCTGAACAACGCCAAGCCTCTCTTTGAAATACTCGAACTTCACTCTGGCTAGTGGCTTCGTCATCACATCTGCAATCTGCTCGTCCGTCGCAACATACAAAAGCTTCACAGCTCCTCTCTGCACCATATCCCTGATATAGTGATATTTGATCTCTATGTGTTTCGACCTGTCATGAAACACTGGGTTCTCGGACAACTTCACACAACTCTGGTTATCACAGAAGATACCAGTAGCCTCCAACGGGAGATCAAATAACTCAAACAGTAGCTTCCGTAGCCATACTGCCTCACAACTAGCTGAACAGGCTGCAACATACTCTGCCTCAGCTGTACTAAGTGCTACGCAGGACTGCTTCCTGCTAAACCAAGAGATCACACCTGATCCCATACTGAAGCAACACCCAGATGTGCTCTTCCTATCTGCAGCACTGCCAGCCCAATCTGAATCAACATAACCCTGCAGGTTAAACTTTTGATTCACCTCATACCTGAGCCCATAATCCACTGTACCCTTCAAGTACCTCAGAACATGCTTTACAGCAACCAGGTGAACACTTCTCAGATCTGTCAGGAACTGGCTCAATGTGTTCACAGCAAAGCAAATGTATAGTCTTGTGTTTGTCAGGTACATCAAGGACCCAATCATCTGACGATACATAGAGACATCAATTGGCTCAGATGAAGCATCACATAGAAGCTTCATATTCGATGCCATCGGTGTGGCCATGGCCTTGCAATCCATCATCCCGAATCTCTTCAGGATATCTACTGTGTACTTCCCTTGACCAAGGAAGATCCCACCTGCATTTTGCCACACCTCCATACCTAGGAAATAGTGCATCATTCCCAAATATTTCATATCGAATTCAGCTGCAAGCTTCCTCTTAGTATCTGCAATCAGTCTGTCATCTCCTGTCACAAATAGGTCATCAACATACAGAAGTAAAATCACTGGATTCCCTTCCTCAACCTTATAGTAAAGGTTGGAATCTGCTTTACTCTTGGTAAAGCCCAAGCTAGATAGAAAGCTGTCCATCCTACCATACCAAGTTCTGGGAGCTTGCTTCAAGCCAATACAAGGCTTTCTTCAATCTGCACACATATGACTCCCTATCATGTATTTCAAAACCGAGTGGCTGTTCCACATATACTTCCTCTTCTACTACACCATTCAGGAAAGCAGTCTTGACATCCATCTGGTGTATTTTCCATTTCATTGCTGCAGCCAGGGCAAGTACTGTTCTGATGGAAGTATACCTGGCTACAGGTGCAAAGGTTTCTTCATAATCGATTCCTTCTTTCTGAGAGAAACCACGAGCTACGAATCTTGCTTTGTCTTTTTCTACACTTCCATCTGCAGCGTGCTTGATTTTGTAGATCCACTTGGAAGTCACAACAGACTTCTCTTTAGGTCTTGGGACAACATCCCAAACATCATTATTCGTTATTGATTGGTATTCCTCAACCATAGCATCCTTCCATTCTTTCTTTTCTGCTGCCTCTTCATAACTGGAAGGCTCTTTGTTCATAATGTCACAGAGTAAAGCAACATAACTGGTGTGTGATCTGGTTCTCTTCTTTGCTCTGTGTTCTTCTTCTGGAATGCCAAATCTTTCTGCATCATGAATGAGCTCTCTAGCCCATATAGGTTTCCTCTTGTGAGAGTTATCCTCACGGGGTGGATCTACAGGTTCTTGTGGATCTTCAAACTCACGAACAGTTTCTGGAACTGCTTCAGTCATGGTAGTGTCCTGAAATCTTGTTTCCTTAGGTTCTTCATAAACTTCGGTAGGTGCCTTTCTTGATTTGATGAATGCTGAGTTTTCATCAAATGTTACATCCCTACTGACATCAATTTTCTTGAACCCTGGAAAGTATATTCTGTAAGCCTTCAAGCTTTCACTATAACCCACAAAAATGCCCTTCTTTCCTGAAGGATCTAGTTTAGTCCTCTTCTCTTTTGGGACATGAGTATATACTGGACAACCAAATATTCTGAGATGGCTGACTTCAGGTTTCTTACCAGAAAAGACCTCTTCTGGTGTTTTGTTGTCCAATATCTTGTGGGGTGTTTTGTTCTGCACATATACAGCTGTTCTAGTTGCTTCTTCCCATAGATGCATAGGAAGATCCTGGTCATGCAACATTGCCCTTGCTGCTTCCATGATAGTTCTGTTCTTCCTTTCTGCAACTCCATTCTGTTGAGGATTATAAGGAGCAGTCAACTCCCTCTTAATCCCTGAATCACTGCAAAGCTTCTTGAAGTCATTTGAGGTGAATTCTCCACCATTGTCAGATCTGAATGTCTTTATTTTCTTATCAGTTTGATTCTCTATCAAGGTTTTGAATTCCTTGAATTTATCAAGCACCTCATCTTTTCCCTTCAAGAAGTATACCCAAGTCTTCCTGGAGAAGTCATCAATGAATGATACATAGTAAACATACCCACTCAGGGAGATGGATGACATAGGGCCACATACATCTGAGTGGATGATTTCCAGGATGTCTTTTGCCTTGCTTTCACTGCTTGGGAAAGCCTTCTTAATGTTCTTACCTTTTGCACATCCTTTGCAAACACCTTCATGTTTGGTCTTGATTTCAGGAAGACCCTCTATTGCCTTGCTTGCAATTGGAAGTGCCCTATAGTGCATATGAGCAAGTCTTCTATGCCAAATTTCACTTGGCTCCATGGATTCATGTACCATGGCATGTTCAGGTTGTCCCTTCAATTTATACAAGGCTCCCTCTTGCTCTCCAATCACTACTGCATCATCTATGGTCTTTCCCTTTGGCCACATTAGGACTTGGCCATCCACAAATGCAACCCTCATACCTTTTGCATCCAATGCAGAGATGGAGAGTAAGTTCTTCTTGAGCCCAGGTACATAAAGTACTTCTTTCATCTTCAATGATTTTCCAGAATCTAGGTTGTAGGAGGCTTCACCACTTCCTTTGATTGGGTATTGATAATCATCCCCAAGTTTCACCTTATGGGGTGACTCGTGTTCAGATAGGTTCACAAAGGATTCTTTAAACCCAGTCATGTGTTTGGAAGCCCCACTATCAATCAACCAATCATTACATCCATGGGAGATGGTACCTGTAAGAGCAGAAATTAGAACATATTCTTCTTCACTTGATGAGTCATCATCACTACTACTTTCTGCCCTAGCCTTCTTCTTTGGAGGTTCATCATCTTCGGCGGCATGAGCATGAAACCTTCTTTTGCTGCCCTTCTTCTTCTTACTGGAGTTGTTTTTATTATCCCTTTTGTTCTTGGGACAATCTGAAGCAAAGTGACCCTTCTCATTGCATGTGAAGCATCTTAGGTCCTTCTTACTCTTCTGATGGAATCTTTTGTGGTGAGAGTGATCCTTCTTGGTTTTGCTTCTTTTGGTGTGAGCTGCAAGAGCTTGATCTTCTCCTCCCATCTTTTCCTCACGAGCTATAAGTCTAGCTTCTTCTCGAGAGCATTCTTCCCTCAATCTGTTGAAGGAGATCAATTTCTTCCTTGCACAAATTCTTTGAATAAAGGAATCCCATGACCTGGGTAGGCCATTTAGAGTGGTCATCACCACTTCACCATTCTCCACCATTTCATCTACTGCTTCTAATTGTTCCTTGATCTGGGAGACCCTTGAAAAGTAAGATTGAATGGTTTCTCCATTCTGAAACTTCACTGCTTTCAATTGGTTCCGCAGGGTCATCTTCCGATTTATGTTCTTTCCTTCAAATAGCCTGGTCAAAGATTCAAACATCTCTTTGGGTGTCTTAAGAGAAGACACATGAGGTATGAGATGGTCTTTGATAGAATCAGCAATGATTCCCTTTGCCTTGACCAAGTTCTTCTTGTGCAATGCCTTGGCGTCTTCATCCTCTGGGATAGGGATGTCTTCTTTCACATATGAGTCCAACTCATTCTCTTCCAGGATTAACCCAATCCTATACTTCCAGGCTCGGAAGTTATCATCCCCTTCAAGCTTATCCTCAAGATTGGTGTGGAGAGACATCTTTAAGAGTACTTCAAATGGAAATAGAAAAGATTTAGGACTTACCACTTGAAGTGCTGAAAACTGGATCTGGTCCCAGATTAGGGTTTGTTAGAGAAGCCCTAAAAATTCAAAATGTGAATTTCAAAATTCCGAAAGGATAGAAAGATGCGCCTTGGAGAGCTGATCAGCCTAGTACATTTAGAATTTGAGATCAGCAAGTTCTTGCCCTTCAAAATTGCCTTTTTGTCCTCCCGGGTTCACTAGGGAGAGCCCTGAATTAGGGTTTGAGTTTCCCGGAGATCTACCCAGCCAAAAATCTCGATCCAAAGCTCAAACCTTCGATTTTTTCAAGGAGCTTCCAGCTGTGCCTTCCATTTCCAGAAATTCATATTTTTGTGGAAACCCTAATTTTTAGGGCCAAATCTGAAAATGCTCGAAACTGAATTCTGATTGGACAGATAGATTCACCTTGATGAGTAGATCCAATCTACTATACTGAATTTCAAAAATCTGTGGAGAGAAACCTAATAAACAAGGAATACAAGCTTCCGTCACTGCAAAATGTCTTCTTCTCAGTTAAGCTCTGATACCATGTTAAATTTTTAGTATTAAATCACAATACTATAGGATCTTTGCTGAGAGAATAACATCTACAGTATATCAATGCATAACAATCATAATATGACAAGCATCACAAGCATCACAAGAATCAAAAGCATAGAGACAAGAGACACAGAGTTTCCATGGGGAAAACCCTAAGGTGAAAAACCCCACAACTTCCTCAGAGATAGAGAGAGAAATGGCTCAACCAAAATACAACCAAATAACACTGAGATAGTCTCCTAGCAGATGATCCTCCTCCTCCTCACTAGTGCACCACTTTTCAGAGAGAGAGATAGTTACTTTTCCGAGTGAGTAAAATAGAGATCTCCTATCTCTATTTATACTCACCTTTTTGCCCAATGACCTACTGGGGCCGACTTGTCTACTTGGATACACCCACATTATATTATATATTAATCAGGGCCGACCCCATAAGGTGTTCTAATAACCCATCGGCAAGTACACACACTTGCGACACTTGTCAATCCACATGACGACACTTCCTTATAGAGGAGTAACACATCTCTTATAAGGGTACAATAAATATTTATATAATATACAGATGAAATACATTCCGAAGTTACATATACATCAACAATAAGCTATAAAGTACCAAGCTAAATATGAACACATTTTTTGTCGCGTGATAAGCGACCATTAATTTGCTACTAGTGGTCACCAACTCAAAAGTGGTCATTTATATGCAGATGTAGGTCATTTTTTTGGTCATTTATCTCTCATTTTGTACTAGTGAAGTGTGTAGTCTACAAGTGGGTGCTTGTCAGTGGGATTGGTGTCCCAATTAGATGGGTGTCTGAGTGAGTTGGTGCTCACATCAGTGGAGATTGGTGTCTCCCATATTTCTATGTAATTTCATTTTACACACACACACACACACACACACACACACACGTTTCTTCAAACATTCTGTGCACAACTTGTTTTTATTAATGTGGTTTTAAATAGAAATTGGTGCATATTTTAAAAGTGAAAATTTATTAATATGTGCATGATACTTATTCACCCCCCTCTCAGTGTCATTAAGAATTCCACCAATTGGTATTAGAGCAGGTTGCTTCGGGAATAGTTTAATAGCTAGAAGATAGATCACTACACAAAAATGGATAAACAAGAAGGACTTTCGAAGAAAAAATAACCAAGGTTTGATGGTTCAAACTACACCTTTTGGAGCATAAAGATGGAAGTATACTTACAATCCCTCATAGTCAATGATTGGAAATCTATTGAAAATAGCTAAAAGTTCATGAGACCAAAGCAGTTGCTACAATTGACAAAAGGCTATATGAGTGCAATGTGAGGGCTAGGAATGCAATAATAGGTTTTGCTTATTCAGAATTCATCAAAGTCATATAGTGTACATCAACTAAACAAGTATTACATAATATTAAAAACATCTATGGGGAATGTGGCTAGGATTTTCACCCTAGCTTGTGCAAATGGGCACCTACTAAGGAGAATGGAATCCTTAGTAGCAGTTCAATAAAAAGTAAATCTAAGATGCAAGATCAATAAAATTTTAACCATTAATTGATAACATGTGCATGAAAGTAAATCTAAATCAAAACAATAAAAACTAAATAACCACAAGAGATACAGTAAATAAACTTGATAATTTTGTATTAATGAGCAAACATGGGTTTGCAATGGTGTTACCTTAAATGGTGAGGTTGAAGGAGCTTGTGCAGTGGCATGGACGAGGTGCTCCAGTGCTCCAATGGTCTCTTTCTTCTCCAAGATGCTTCAAGGGTGGGCCAAAGGCCCACTCTAAATGGGGAACTCAAGCTCAAATGGGAGTCTAGGGCTCTCAAGAGTGATTTTGACAGCATAAGGATAGGAAAGAATGTGGATGAATAATGGGGAGCCTCTATCATCTTTTTATAGATTTGGGTCATGGAGTATTAAACCATGGTTTTGGGTAACCAATGGTATTGATAAATGGTTTAGGGTTTCTTTTCCTCCTTTTCCCTCTTTTTTCCTTTTTTGAATTACTTTTTTGAATTTAATTCCCTTTTAATGGATTTTTGGGAATTTTGGGCCCTTTTGGAGGGTTTTTTGGCATTTTTGAGGAAATGTAATTGTTTTGAGGAGAAAAAGATTAATTTTGGCCTTTTTGGTGACCGTTTGAAGGTTTTTTGAGGTTTTAGAGGCTAAAATGATAGGAAAAGTGGACAAATGGGTCATGTGACTAGGGAGATGAGCTACTGAGCATTTTTTGGGTGTTAACAGATTGCCCCCTGATGTGTGAGGGTAGGATCTCATTGTATGGTCGATAGACATCATAGTTTCTTTGTCTTTTTCCTGGGGTGTGGAGAAAAAAAGAGATTGATTGGAGACTGGAACAACGATCCCATACAAACTACCAAAACTGAAAATACATGGCCTCAATAATGAATACGGAATATTCTCAATATATGGATGAGGTGGGCATACCCATGCTCGTATCACGACATATAGATAACAATGAGGCCCAAAAAGGGGGACCTGAACAATACATGGTGAATTGTTGTGTACATCATAATGGTTCGGAGGGGACACAAAGGTCGGACATACTCATGGTCACACCATGACTAATCTGAAGAACTGATACACTCGAAAAAAGAAACAGTCATTTTGAATGTGGTGTCAGAAGGACTAATGAACTGTTGGATCTGAAGGTGTCCAACAATTGGATGGATTCAATGACTGTGAGTCAGAATCTCAGGGGTACACTGAACTATATCTGAATTGTGTACTCGAAGAAGTATGCAACTGGGGTACTTCTCAATACTATCGCTAAGCACAGCCCAGATATCCACAGGAACATTTAACTGGTTGTTCCTAAAGTAGACTCACCAATGTGTTAGAGTCGGGTGACATCCGGGGTCTTCCACTAATAACTCAAAATACCAATACCCTGCACGAGTCTCAACGATGCGATCAAGGTGTTGACGTCGAGCATGTGAGAAACAATCATTTGGAGAGGCACTAAGGACTCCTTTCAAAATGATCCTTAAGCACTCACCACTGATGGTGACGAGTCCAAGGCACAGGGACCTTTGGGTCTATCCTCTGGAATAGATTGGCTTGCATTGATAGAGGGAGATCTGCAACTACCAAGGAAATGATGTTTCCTTGATAGGAGTGCGAGGTGTACAACCAAAGGGTAATAGTACTGAAGGTGGGACTGATGTACCGTGGGGCTGGGGAACAACTGAGGTCATAGAGTGGGGGGGACACAAACTTCCTTTGTTCATAGCATGATGACATGGATGACCTGGCAGCATATGAAACTAACTTTGGGTATGGGGACCATAGCTTAAGGGACCAAGGGTAAGGACTGCAATGGGATAGGCTCAGGGGGACAAATTGATGGATGATATCGGGAAACTAACAAGGTGACATATCACAGAATACTCTGAACAAAGGTGACCAAACTAAGGAAGTTTCCATAATAGTGTGATTATATATGCTTTGTTGTGGCGTCAAGAAGCACCATTGGGGCCTTCTTCATGGTTTAAGGAGCTCAAAAGAAGGGATAAACAATGTGCTTAACAATGGTACTGTCGTGTGGATTTGTACGAGCCTAGGACAGTTCATGCTCATAAGTGCTTTCAATTTTAAGGAGTATGAAAGCGATAAGAAGACTCTGAAATGGTGGAGAGGGTACCGTCGTGTGGATTTATATGAGCCCAAGATGGTGATTCCTCATGGTTGCTTTCAAATTTAGAGAGTCTAAAAGCAGTAAGCAGACTCCAAGGAGGTTCTTTTTCGTGTGTTAGTCTCTAAGGCCCAAAAAAGCATAAAAGGATGCAATGAAGAACTCTTCTAGCCGATGTGACTAGAGTATTCCTTTTTCATAATTAGTCTATAAGGTCTGGAAAAGGGGTAAACTTACACCAGGTAGATGCCATTTCAGATACTTTTAGCAAGCATGAAAGGAAGCAAGATTGCTTGGCGATCTTTTCATTTTTTTAGGAGTCAGAAAAGAGCTTATGTAATGTCCCCTCCTATCATACCAGCATGATAGAGAGGACGTGACACTAAAACCGGGCATCTAGCCCCATGAGCTTTTAAATAAGCATTCACATAATATAAAAGAACATATGAGATGTATAATTATAAGAAAAACACAGCGGAAATAATTTCGGTAACACATCCATCATACATTCAAGATATTCATAAATAAATAATTGCAAAGTTAACACAAGAGAGTACTTATCTTATAACAAAGTAGTCCCGAGCGACTGGCTATGCAACTACAACGTTCCACCCAACCATAGGCCAGTTGTGATCATCAATATCTCAACACACGGCCACCCCCGAGCTGGGAATGATCTCTACAAGGAATCAGGGAACAACAGACTCACACATAGCCAAGCATACACCAAGATGAGCCAATCCAATCTACAATTGGGTTTATCAGGCTGCTAGGAAATGGAAAGGAAGAGTTGCTAAGCTAGTGGGATCATTTATAGAGATAATGGCACCCTCTGCAAGATCTATCTAACTTGGCACCCACAATACCTACACACCCAACACAAGGAAGAATTCTCTTCACTATTACACAGTCCATCAAGCCATACCTTCCTTTCTAGTGCTCTTAGGGTGTGCATAGAAAAGTAGCCAAAGCCCTCTTGATCTTCTTGAGAGGTTACTCCCTTCACTAGGTTTATCAAGCCAATTCTGTCCACTACCACTCCAAGTTTCTTGCTCACAAGTTCAAATCAAAATAGGGATGCACATAACAGCGAAGGTATAAGTGCTAGGCATGAAGAAACGTTTTTATAGTGAGATGCCCAAAGATGGGGTTTTCATTAGCTTCAGAAAAACATGGGAAACCCAAAAACAAAACTGGAAGATGGGGAACAACCCTGGGAAGCCAAATCCATTTTCAGAAAAAATGTCCATGGACATTCTGGGGCAAAAACGGCCTCCATAACAGTCCCAAATCGTGGTCCTCCTCTCCCAGCCACTGTGTAACACAAAAACGAGCTCCCAACCATGGAAAATGCAGGAAATTGGTAAAAAACATGATGAAGGAAAGACCCAGTAGTTCAGACTGCATGAGAGAGGAAAGACTGTGGGTTCAAAATGGATTTGGGCACCATTTCATGGGTGTTTTCTTGCCCAAGGAGACAAAATATGATTTCCCAGGTTGATGGCTTGCCCATACACAAAATTGGCTGCCATACCTCTTCATTCCCAAGGCATTAACTACCTCAACCAATTTCTGGAAGAATTAAATGATTGGGTCCATAACCCAAAATGGGTAGTTGGTGGTTTATGGGTTTTCTCATTGACACATGGATTAACACCATTGACTCAAGGGTTTGAATAATTTCCCTCCCTATTCCTTGTAGAATCATGCCCCCATCTCTTTGTTGCATAGCATAGCTAGTTGTGGGTTTTTCATTAAAATTCGTATTTACATGATGTCTTATTTACATTGTGCCTATCTAGCACAAGAACCATATGCACCTATTTTTAATTGCCGATACATAAAACGCTAAATCAATGGTGGGGCTTTGGCCTTGAGCTCCTCACCGTGATTAAATTACAATATTTACATGATTTACGATTTAATGCAAAGGGGGTCAAAATGGGGACATTACAGCTTAACAAAAACTCCCTAAGTGCCTTTTTAGTAAAGGAATTGCTCAGCCCGAAAAAAGGGATAAATTATACCGAACAAAAGTAATGGCGAGGTAAGGAGGAATGGTTTAGTCAAGGGACAAGTATGGGAACCAAGAATAGTGGTAGGGAGGAACACTGATGGGAAATCCTTGCGGGTTGATGAATGGTATAAAAACAATGCCATAATTGCAGTATGGATGGAGCAAAGGGTTCATGTATAAGATGTGATACACGAATTGGTAAAATATGATAGCGGCTGATGTGGCACGCAAATCGAGGTAGCAAGGTGTGTGGATACAATGTCAAATTTGTTTTTGGTGAAAGTGAGAAATGATCTCAAGAATCATCATGAGCGTGGAAAAATGAATCCGGTGACATAAAGAACGTCAAAAATGGAAAACGATCGATGTGGCATGCAAATCGAGGCAATGAGGGGCATGTGAAAAATGCCCGAAAAATATGGTGGTGAGAGCGAGAAAAGATCTCAAGCATCATCACGAGCATGGAAAACTGAATCTGTTGATATAAAAATTGTCAAAAACGGACAACGAGTGATGTGGCACGCAAATTGAGGCAACAAGGGGTGTGTGAAAAAAAATGCCCGAAAAAGAGGCTAGTGAAATCGAGAAATTGAGTCGACCACTACGAAGGTCTCACTGTGTTGGATCCAATGGTATCAACACTTTGCAAAACAGACCTCGTATGAATCCGAAATGTTTAAACCAGAATGGGTCAAATGTCTATAAATAGGAAGTGGACCCATAGTGACACGTGTCATTTGCACTGTTGAGTTTGACAAGAGATTTGAGTGAGCCATAGGTGTTTTTTCATTTGCGGGGAGAACCGACTGATGGATTTCCATTTCTCGAGTTGCAGGTAACTCTATTAGCCATTATCTTTAATTTTATTTGATTTCAGGGGGAAATTGGGTCCTCAGGGGCGGTGTACTGATCACGTGGGGTGACCTAGGTGGCATATAGCCAGTTTCGAGGTCATTTGCACGCTCTGGATTGTGTATGTGGCCTCTAGATCCATGATCGTGGATTGCAACCACTAGTACAAAATGAGAGATAAGTGACCAAAAAAAATGACCCAAATCTGCATATAAATGACCACTTTTGAGTTGGTGACCATTGGTAGCAAATTAGTGGCCATATATCACGCGACCAAAAATGTGGTCATATTTAGCTTGGTCATTTATAGCATATCTTGTGGTCATATATGTGGTCATATATTTGGTCAGTAATTCGGTCATATATGTGGTCATATATTTGGTCAGTAATTCGGTCATATATTTGGTCATTAATTGTCACTATTAATGAACAAATTTATGACCGCTAATTTGCTACCAGCAATCGCCAACTCAAAAGTGGTCATTTATATGCATATTTTGGTCCTTTTTTTGGTCACTTATCTCTCATGTTGTACTAGTGGTCATTTATATGCAAATTTTGGTAATTTTTTTAGTCATTTATCTATTTTTAGTGGTTTCAGAATATAAATAAGGCACGGTGGAATCGAACCACCAACCTCCTGCCTATAAGGCAGGTGCTCTACCATTGAGCTAGCATGATATGAACCGTTACACCAAAACCTCGAGATGTTAGTGAAGGCCGCCCACTAGGATCTTAACATCCCACCATGCTACACAGTCTAGACTCTGGGCTGGATGTGTGCCCGTACGGTGGTGTCCTCTTTGCGCCGTATGAGCCCTGGGCGAACATTGCAATGCCAACGTTTCCACCCGCTCTATGACTTTAACCTTGGTGGAGGCTCTGATACCAAATGATACGAACCGTTACCAAAACCTCGAGATGTTAGTGAAGGCCACCCACTAGGAACTTAACATCCCACCACACTCCGCAGTCCAGACTCTAGGCTGGATGTGCGCCCGTACGGTGGTGTCCCCTTTGAGTCGTACAAGCCTCGGGCGAACACTGCAATTCCGACGTTGCCACTCGCTCTGTGACTTGAACCTGGGTGGAGGCTCTGATACCAAATGATACGAACTGTTACACCAAAACCTCAAGATGTTAGTGAAGGCCGCCCACTAGGATCTTAACATAGCACCCTTAAATAGAATTCCTTGTGGATTGATATGAGAATAAAATTCCCAACAGTTAGCACCATCTTGCCAAAGGTCAAAACACTATTAAAAAAAATAAGAACAAATTCTTCTCTATGCTATTTTTAGATTATTACTGAAAACTTCATACATAAACTCTATTTCACACTCAGCTCACTCTATTTCATACATGTGCTAAATTACCGTCACACTAGTTACATATTGCTAAAAAAGAATATGGTACTTTTATTTTTCTCCTCAAAATGTCCTGTTACTAATAGAAATCATGTTCTCAACTTGAAAAGAATGTATATTCACAACATCATCCAAGCCAAGTATGAGCATAGTTTGTGGTGGTATTGATTTGTAATTCCCCTTCTCTTGGTATGGAATAGTATTGATAAGTTCTTGTTTGGTGATGTGATCATACTCATTAAGAGACAACACTCTTGGATGCTTAGACAACTTTGAATTGTACCTTTATTTTTTCAAACCCAGTTTCGACCTTATCTCATCAACAGTAGGATCCCTCCCAAGCTGCAACAATAAATTTAGAGTTTCACTTTGTATATCTAATTTCAGCTACATCAACAACATCAACATCGTTACTAATATTGCTCTCTCAAATTGAAGATAAACAACTTAATTTCAACACCAAACATATATTTGTTTTTGAATGTGATATGTTTCCACTAAACATTTTGCCCAAGGTGATATTAGAACTTAAATAAACACAAAACAACACAAACCAAATAAATTAAGGTGAATTTCTATATAGGAGAGCATCCCTTATTGGTGATTCACATCGGTTTATTCTCTTGACACATGATGGATTATGGTATTACATCTGATTTGTTGTTATAATTTCAATTTGGAAATTGTGTTGTAACTTCGCTTTTTAAGGTCTTAGTTGTTCTATGTCCTCCTTTGAGAATATCTTTTTAGAGGAGGTATGTGCTCAAGTCAATTCTAAAGGCTACTTGTTGGTTAGATATGCAAAAGAGATTTCAACTTCAGCTTATTTTGACATTATTGTAGCCATTATCCTAAGAAGGTAGAGATAATTTTGTTTTTAATATAAAAATTATTTTATCAAAAAAAGTCTATCCTAGAAGTTTGCTCAGGAGATCCAAAAATAAATTCAGAGTTGGTCTTTCTATATATTGTTTTAAGCAACATCATATATAAGTACTAATATCGCTCTCAACTTGAATATGTGCAGACCAATACCTTCATTACAAAGCTAATCTCAAGACCATACATAATGTTTGTTGATCTGATGACTTTATGTTTAAAAGTAATTAGCTATATTCTACTTTCATAAACCTTTTACACATTCTTCACGATTGATGTTGGTTCTAAACTGCACAATTGATGTTGGTTCTAAACTATCTTATTGAGCTACCTTTGCTCAAGTAACGTCCTATAAGGTTACCCAATTTTGACAAGTCAGGTCAAAGCATTGCCTTTATCACTCTACTGTAGGCCAGGTCAAAGCATTGCCTTTATCATTCTACTGCAGGTCAGGTCAAAGCATTGCCTTTATCATTCTACTGTAGAGGTCGAGGAATTTTGTTTACCATTCTACTATGGAAGATCACTTCATTAGCGTCAAAGACAATCCTAGTTCACCTTTTTTTTATTATAATTTAAATCCATCAAAGTTTCATGTGAAATGGCATTGTCAAGTCATCAAAGTGCTCGATTTGCACTAATTTTATATATAATATATTTCAACTAATAAACAATAAATTGTGCTAACAAAAAGATTCATTCTATTTAGCTAGCCCAAAATATTCAAATAAAAAGGGATAAAGGGTGGGTCACAAAATATTTGAAACAATCAAACCTTAAAAAAATAACATGTTCAAAGCAATCCACAACCCAATTTTGTACTTACATGTTTTGTTCTTGAAACAATTGTAGTGGTCACTAGTCACCATCAACATGCACGCACTACAATAAAAACGGTTCCATGCTATACAAATTTTGAACCATTGATGTTCAATAGTTAACTTTCACATCAGTGGGGTACTAACTTTTGACTTCAATGTGCATGAATGTCCACAAGGTGACTAGGGTGGTCTATATCTTTGGCCCATCTACTCTTCTATGCTCTAATGCATGAGGAGGGAAAGCATTGGCACTTCTCAAACCCTTGCAGATTTAGATCAAGACAATTTAGCTCACCAATTTTACATAGATTATACAAAACAAATACAAATAACATTCAATTTATTACTTCCTAAATATAAAATATAAAATAACATTCAATTTCTTACTTCCTAAATAAGAATATAAAATATAAATAACATTCAATTTCTTACTTCCTAACCATTAATCATTATCCAGTAAATACTTTTGTTTTTTAAATAATGATTCTGGTTGTAATTAATATGTGTGATATATACATTTATAATACATTTTTGAGGGCACGAAACCTTACTAGGATAGCACAGAAACGAAGGGCCTTCCATGAGGATCATATCAGCTTTTTTTCATTTTATGCTGCAAAAATCTGATCTGCTTCCATTGATTGACCAAAAAGATAATGACATAGATTCTATTTTGGAGGGCTCATGATTAAGAAGACATGATAATTCATTCTTTATAGGATTTGGACTATCTAAGGCGCTAAATTCGTAATAAGATTCATCACAAGAAATTTCCGCATTTTCTTATGAGCTAGTGTTTTGGGAAGAACATGAACCTTGTTCCGTCAATCATTACCCCTGAACATAGAGATTGGCACACAAATTACCTTTGTTCTGAGCCAGTGTTTTGGGAAGAACATGAACCCTATTCAGTCAATGATTACTCCTGAATAAAAAGCAATTCAAATATTGGCACACAAATTACAATTTACAGAGCAATTCATTGAGGATCTACAAGGATGATTGAACAATTGAGTGAATTTGCTTGTACTTGGTTGCAGAGAGGATGATGTCCTTCCGCCAACAAACCTCCACTCCAAAGCTAGAGCTGAACGTCTGCAGTAAGCAAGCCATAATCCGGTGATCAATCTTTGTTGAAATAACAAGGAGTTATGTCCCAATGAGTAAGCCATGATCCGATGATCAATCTTTGTTGAAATAGCAAGGAGTTATGTCCCAATGATCTCAATATGCAGGCTGAAATTGGAAAAGGGAAAATTGAAGGATCATGTGCCTATATAGTTCTGGAAGTGATGTTACTTCTAGGGAATTGAACCATATATCATCATCATTGCACTAAACAGGACTAAACCTTGTACCCTCATAGAAACAGGGATAAAACCTTGTTCTATCATCCCCTTTTCATTCCATTGATGGGAGGATCCATGCTTATTGTAGTGCCCCTAGACTTTTGTAGACATTGAGGGCACCTGCTGAGTGACCCGACCGATTGAAACATTAATTAAATAACCTTTTGGGCCTTATCTTTGAGTATGTGTATTTGAACTGTTGATGTAAATTGAATAATTGCATATGTTAAACGATTAGCTATGACTATGGAAAATTATGTTGATGGATAATGCTTAACGACTAGCTATACAATGATTATGTGATTGTTGACGAAATGTATAATTGATTAGATGAATGAGAAGTTTGAATAAATCATAAATGTTTAACAATACTAGATTTAGAAATCAGATGATGATTATTGAGGACAGTACTACTAATAACTTGTTGTGAGAAGTGTGTGTAGAAGCAAGTGAGACGGTTCACCAACGGACACACAAAGGAACATGAAGGGCCGTAGAGTACGGGTAAATCACACATAAGGGGAGCGACGACGATGTCGACTTCCGACGAGAATACCACGCATGAGCAGATAAGCACTGATCCGCTTGCTCAAGAGGAATGTGTGAGGGCGTACGAGGTGGGCCACGATGGAGCTGGTCACGTACGAGTTGAGGGGCGCGCAGTGATAACGGACTCACTCGCCATTAGTCCCTAGATAGCATGTAGACGGAGGATGGATGGTAACGATTCCTAAAAATCCCTACAAGAGTTCCCGCAAGTCAAAACGGAAATATGGTGGCAGAAGGGCCCAACGACGCGGTACCCTGTCGAGAACGGAAAGAATGGACGCAAGGACCCAACGAGGGGTACCATGCCAAGGAATGGAAACCATGGATGATTGGACCCGACGGAGTGGTGCCATGTCAGAGAATTAAAAATTAAGGAACCAGGAGCCCAACGACGCGGCACCGTGATCCTAGTGAATTTGATTGTTAAATTAAAATGCATAGAAACTTAGGAGAATAACTCTAGATTATTACTTAGCAAATGCATAACAATAGCTTAGACATTTGCACATGATTAGTTACTTTTGTTGAGCATTTAAAATAATAGAAATTATTATTTAGGAGCAAAATAGATTAGACACCTAGTCAACTAAAAGCTAGGAGCTGATTAAAATATCTGGGGGACAAACTAGAGCAAACTTAGGGATGTAGGTGCACTTCCTTGAGAAACTGACACTTGGATGGGTGAGTGTTTTAAATAATTAAATAATTAAAAATATTTAATTATGCATGAAGCGACATGTGTCGCAAGAGATTTCCCTTTATAAGGAAAGCTTAAGGAATGGGTAAGGGGCCCATAATTTGGACGATTGTCGTAATTTTCAATTGCCTCAAGGACTTGCTGCTATCTAAGGGTTTGGCTAAGAAATCCTGGTGGGAGGGGATTCCCAAGCTGAATTTCTGAAATACGTGTGTGAACTCTACGGCCCGACTAGCTCGGGGGTCTGGAAGGAAGAAGAGTACTTCCAGAGTGGTTGGGTGGTTAACCGAGGTGTCCTTCAGTGACCATGGTGATCAAGGCAGATTTGGAGCCGCGGCAAACGAGAGGATTCACTTTCAATTTGGAGCTACCGCCATTACAGGTTCTTATTTGTATTGCTGGAAAGCACTTTTTTTATTTCTGTTATTAAGCATTACAGTCATTATTATCTTGTTGATTGGAAAGCACATTCCTGATTTCTGTTTTGTTATCAAGCATTACGATTATCCTTATGTTATAGCTGGAAGGTGCAATTCTGTTTCTGTTATAAAGTGCTATGGTTGTAATTATGTATAGATCTATTATTTGCGGTTAAATTTTTATTGTTCAAATGAATTAATACAGAGATCGACTCTGTATGCCAATTGCAGAGCTCGATCCCTAAAGGTAGATCGATTTCTCATGACTGTTTATTCATCCAACTATGAAATTATTTGTAGATCTGTCAAGTAGATTACAAATCGATTTTCCAGGACTTTGTATTGATCCGTCTATGAATTATTTATAGATCTATTATTTGCAGTTAAATTTTTATTGCTCAAATGAATTAATACATAGATCGACTCTGTATGCCAATTGCAGAGCTCGATCCCCAAATACAATTAGATTTTTAATACTGTATTATAGCCTTAAGTTTCAGTCTTATATCACTCTCAAAATTTAAATTCTAGTAGAATATAAGAACAGAGATCGACTCTGCATCTCAGTTGCAGAGCTCGATCCCCAAATTCATTTAGATTGTAGTGTTGCATTATAGTGCTGAATTATAGCAGCCTTTCTGGCATTTTTTTTTATCTGAATAGAATGACTCACTGTCATTTTTATCCTGCGTAGATGCACTCTCTCTAGCATCCCCAGAATCTGCTTTCGACTTTAATTAATTCTCAGAACCTTTCTGCAACTTGTGTATTAAAAACGAGATCGACTTTATCTGACTATTGCAAGTCAAATCGAATGTAGATCTAAACCTGAGCCTAACATTTAAAAAGAACTGTGATCAACTCCACGTTTGTAATCGATTTCTGAAATTAATGTGGAATCAAGCTAATTGACAAAGAACGACTCTGTATTGTTAATGACAGAGTTCGATCTGATGGTATATCGACCCGATGATTTATACATTAAATCTTTTTATGGCTCGAACCATTTATAAATCAATATTTCAATTAATGACAGCGTTGGATTATTATAACGTTGGTTCAATGGGAAATCAAGCTAAACGACAGCGAACGACTCTGTATTGTCAATGACAGAGTTCGATCGGATGGTATATAGTAAATCTTTTATGATTCGATGCAATTATAAGTTAGTCTTTTGATTATTGACGGTGTTGGACTTCAGATTCTGTCACAATATCCTCATTTCAATCGAGATCGATCCAATGATATGTTGAATCTTTTATGGCTCGATCCAATTATAAGTCAGTCTTTTAATTATCGACAACGTTGGAATTCAGATCCAGTTACAACACTTTCATTTCCGTCGGTGATTGAAACGCTACCCAATATGGAAGCAAATATTGCCATCCTTTATTTGCAGACTTGTTCTGAGTTGTGTGTTTCGATCCTTTGAAATTTACAGCATCGAATCCAATTTGGCGTTATCCTAAGTATTGGAAATTCTAATTTCAAAGAAAAATTAGTTCGAATAATCAAATCTTGGTATCCTTTACTTGCAGACTTGTTCTGAGTTGTGTATTTCAATCCCTTGAGATTTACAGCATCGAATCCGATTTTGCATTTTTCTGTGTATTGGCGTTTTAATTTCAAAGAAAAATTAGTCGAGAAATCCAGATCTGAAGTTTAGTTGATCTCAAAACTTACAGTATTCCGAGCCTGAGTTATTATCTCAAATTATTTATGGATGTCACCGAATAAGATGTTAAACGTTATAAAAAAAGATTTACATTCCTATTCCTTCCTGACCTGTCGTCTTTTCGATGCTGCCAGCTTGTTAATAGATACTTTACTTTAATGACAGTTGTTTTGTGAACGTTGTGATGGATGTTTTGGGAGTTACTTCTCTACTCACTCTTGACCTGTCGTCTTCTTGACGTCACATGCATGTAATCTTAATCCTCCAATATTGTAACCTTTATGTAATAATTATATTATGGTAGAAGTGGAACATTATAACCGAATGTTAATTTCAATGATGTATTAAAGAATTAAGTGTTCAATTATATTATAGGGATATAATGGGTAGATAAGGGATGAATATGTAAAATGTTTGTTTAATATGATGGGCAGATAAGGGATGAGTGTTAAAGAATTTGGTGTGATGGGTTATAACCTTAGGATTGAAAGTTTTTAGGAACAATATAGATCTTGTAAACATTTACATATCTTTTTGAATGTTAAGGTTAAGGACTGTCATTTGTAAAGTTATAGATAGTGATGTATTTGTAGAAGAATAAAATGGATGTATAACTTGATAATGTGCAAGTTAGTTTTAGGATGTATGTAATTAATTGAAGGTAGATACATTAAATTAGTATATATTGATAGTATGTTTAAATGCATTATATTGTTCATAAAGGTTATTGTGGCACACACCCGTAAGTTTAATATTAATAATACAAAATTGATGTGGCAACACATTTGTTTTAAGGTAATGATTAAATTAGCTTTTAGAGATAATATAGATTTAAGGTATTACATTGTTATGGAAGTCATCGCGACTTACACTTGAGGGTTCTTGTTGATAATTTAAATGGATTTTAATTTGCAATACCTTTGTTTATTAAGTTATGCAGTATGTCGGTATTGCGTAATTGTGTTTTAAAAAAAAAAAAAAAAAAATCACGTACTCAACTTGACCGACACTACATTTGGTATCAGAGCAAGGTCGAACTTAGTTCGGACCTAGACAATTCCGCGCGAAATAGTTTATGATGTTTAGTTGACTAATAAATTTTATTTTTCATCTGAACAGAATTCGTCATGGATCGAAGAACTCGCCAGGGTAGAGTCGGAAGGGGACGAGGGCGAGCTGCACGCCCGTCAACCCCATCAACCCCTGTGAATAACCCTCCGAGAGCGGAGGAAACCATTAACCTACCTGCGGACGAGGTCATGACAATGATGAGGAACTACCACAGAATGACTGAAGCATTGATGACACGACTTGACCGCGAGAATGTTGGTTCTCAAGTCACTGCAGTACCACAGGCGCCACCTCCGGTCAACATACACCGAGAGCTAGAGAAGATAAAGTTTCCTGAATTTTGGGGTTCCACTGAGGGGACTGCCGCTGAGGCATGGCTAGAAAACATGGCCATGTGTTTTTCTTTGAGAGACTACACGTCTAACATGAAGGTACGGATGGCAATACTACAACTGAAGGGGGAAGCCCTTCTTTGGTGGAATACCTTACGACCTCAGCTAGGTCTAGAGCTTGAGGAGATATCGTGGGAATTGTTCGATGAACATTTCCGTCAGCATTACCTATCAGACGAATTCATTGAGCGACAGCTGAATGATTTCCATGCACTAAAACAAGGACTACGGACAGTACAAGAGTACGAAATCCGTTTTATGGAGTTACTAAGGTATGCACCCCATGTTGCCACGGAGAAATTAAAATTCAATAAGTTCATCTACGGATTAAACCCAGTCATACGAGACAAGGTTCGTATTTTGACACCTTCTACTTTGCACGATGCGGTCCAGAAGGCCCTCATAGCGGAAGAAGAGCTTCCCGGCAAGATGCTGCAGAATAAGAACTTTACGAATACAGACCGAGGAAGTCAACCTTCGCATGCACCCAAACATCAGTATGGGAATAAGAATTTTGGGAGGAGACCTTTCAACGGAGGGTCTAACAGAGATGACAGAACACCATACCGACCACCACCACGGAATGATCATGCAAGGCCTTTCGCAAAACCGGCGCAGTTTGGACCAAGAAGAAATGATGCACCAGCTAGAAACAAAACAAGAGGGCCCAAAGCAGGATGTTGGAGGTGTGGAGGACCACACTTCCAAAGCGAATGTCCTCAGCAGGACCGGGGAAACCAAAGAACCCAAGCACCGCAACAAACTACCGCAGCCGATCTAGGACGAGCGCATCATATACACGCTGCCGTCAACAACCGCCAAGCTGAACATCAGTCCACTGTCCTCGAAACTACTGGTAAGATACATGGTAATGTATTTTCCTTGCTTATAGACCCTGGAGCTACTGTAAGTTTTATTTCCTTAAAAGTTGTAGAAAATAATAAAATGATGGCAATAAGTCAAGATGATTTCGACACTGTCGAGATGGCATCCGGTAGTGTCCAGAGTGTGAGTCTTAAGGTAGAAAACTGTGAAGTCGACCTAGGAGTATGTTCTTCTAGAATATCCTTTTATGTTACGGAATTGGGTACTTATGATCTATTCCTGGGGATGGATTGGCTGGAAGCACACTCGGCGGTGATGGATTGCCGAAGTAAGGAACTAACTTTCATCGACGATGAATGTTACAAGAGAATGATAACAGGGAAGAAGAAGAAGGTTTCCTTAAGAATGATATCAGCCATGCAACTTAAGAAAATCATGAGGAAAGGGTGCCAACTGTATGCGGTGATTGCAATGAACAAGGAAGGAGATAAGGTAGAAGTAATTAATCATCCCTTGTTCTCAGAATTCATGGATGTGTTTCCTGATGCATTACCTGGCCTACCACCACAACGTGAACTGGATTTCACCATAGAACTGAAACCTGGAACCGAACCCATAGCTAGGACTCCTTACCGAATGTCTGTACCTGAATTGAAGGAATTGCAAATTCAACTACAAGAGTTGTTAGATTTAGGACTGATCAGACCCAGTGTGTCTCCTTGGGGAGCACCTGTTATTTTTGTGAAGAAGAAGGATGGTTCTTGGCGCTTGTGCATTGACTACCGTCAATTGAACAAGGAGACCGTAAGAAATCAATATCCCCTACCCAGAATAGATGACCTCTTTGATCAGATGAAGGGTGCGACGGTATTCTCAAAAATCGACCTAAGGTCAGGATACCATCAGTTGAGGATCAAGGATGAAGATATCCCCAAGACAGCATTTAAAACTAGATTTGGACACTACGAATTTGTCGTAGTACCTTTCGGCTTAACAAATGCACCCAGTGTATTCATGAACCTGATGAACGGTGTGTTTCGACAACACCTTGACAAGTTTGTACAGGTGTTCTTAGACGACATTCTGATTTATTCAAGAACACCGGAAGAACATGAGGAACACCTGAGGATAGTCTTAAAATGTTTAAGAGAAAATCACCTTTATGGAAAATTATCAAAGTGTTCATTCTTCCAGAAGGAGATTCATTATCTTGGACACATTATATCCGGCGAAGGGATAGCTGTAGATCCAACCAAGATTGAAGCCATTTGGGATTGGCCGGCACCCACAAATGTACATGAGGTAAGAAGCTTTATGGGGCTTGCCGGGTATTATAGACGTTTTGTGGAAGGCTTCTCTAGAGTAGCGGGACCTATTACTGAATTGCAAAAGAAGAACCGTCCTTTCATTTGGACGGAGAAATGCGAAGAGGCCTTTGCTAAATTAAAAGAATTACTAACTACGGCACCAATCCTAAAAGTTCCCGATATGGATAAAGATTTCTTGGTATGCACGGATGCTTCAAAGGATGGTGTTGGTTGTGTATTGATGCAAGATGGAAGAGTAATTGCGTACACGTCCAGAAGACTTAGGCCGCATGAAGAGAACTATGCGACCCATGATATGGAGATGACTGCAGTGATGCATGCTTTGAGGTTATGGAGACACTATCTGGTAGGAAGGAAGTTTGAATTAAAGACTGACCATTGTGGCTTACAGCACATCTTCACTCAAAGCGACCTTAATGCAAGACAGAGAAGATGGTCGGAAGTACTCAGTGAATACGACTTCGACATAACTTATGTGAAAGGGACCTTAAACAAAGTGGCTGATGCACTTAGTCGTAGACCCAGGATATTCTCTGTGATACCATTAAAGACCAACTTAAGAGAAAAGATCTTGACACTACAACAAAAGGACACTTGGTATAATGAAGTAAAAGTTGATTTGGAGAATGAACAGATGAGGATACCCAAGTTTGAAGGGTAGTCTTTGGACAAGGACGGTTTATTACGGTATAACCATCGCATGTATGTCCCTAATAATGAAGAAATCCGAGATTTAATATTGTCTGAGGCTCACCGAGCCATCTATAGAGCACATCCTGGAATAAAAAAGATGTACGCAGATTTGAAACCTTTGTTCTTTTGGCATGGCATGAAGAGGGATGTAGTAAGTTTTGTGGCGAAGTGTTTGGAATGCCAGATGGTAAAGGCGGAACATCGACACCCAGCCGGATTACTGCAACCACATGCAATCCCAGAATCAAAATGGGAGGTTATTTCTATGGATTTTATAGTTGGGTTGCCCTTAACCAACAGGAGACACGACACAATTTTTGTGGTCGTTGACACTCTTACCAAGAGTGCGCATTTCCTGCCGATTAAGAATACGTATCAAGCTCCGGAGATAGCCCGAGTTTTCATAAATGAAGTAGTAAGACTACATGGAATTCCGAAGAAAATTATTTCTGACAGAGGATCAGTATTTACTGGAAGGTTTTGGACAAGCTTTCAAGAAGCTCTTGGTACTCAACTTAACTTTAGCACCGCCTACCACCCTGAAACGGATGGACAAACGGAAAGAGTGAACCAAGTATTGGAGGACATGCTAAGAATGTATGTAATGGATCAACAGAAGAAGTGGGAAGAATATCTACCCTTGGTAGAATTTGCATACAACAACAGCTATCAGAGTTCTATCCAGATGGCTCCTTTTGAATTTCTCTATGGGAGACCTTGTAGGACTCCCATAAGTTGGGATATACTAGAGGATAGGACATTACTTGGTCCTGAGGTGATACAAGAGATGGAAGACCAGATGGTCACGATTCGTGCTCGACTAAAGGAAGCACAGGATCGCCAGAAGAGCTATGCAGATGCACACAGGACTGATCGTAGCTACGAAATTGGGGATAGGGTATTTCTACGGGTAAAACCACAGAAGAGTTCTATAAAGTTTGGAAAGGGAGCCAAGTTGTCTCCTAGGTTTGTAGGACCCTTTAGAATTTCAGAACGGATAGGACCGGTTGCCTATCGTCTTGACTTGCCGTCATCATTAAGTAGAATTCATAATGTTTTTCATGTTTCTGTATTGCGCCACTATGTTCCCGATACTTCACATATCATTGACTTGAGCAATGTGCAGATAACGGACGACGGGGCCGTGATGGACGAACCGATCCGGATTTTAGACCAGCGAACACGGCAGCTTAGGCACCGTGTGATAGATCAAGTCAAAGTGCAGTGGGACAGCTATAGTCCAAGCTCTGCGACTTGGGAGGACGCAACTGAGATGCGTCGTAATTCTCCATTTTTATTCTGAACTTCGGGACGAAGTTCTAAATAAGTAGGGGTGTATGTAGTGCCCCTAGACTTTTGTAGACATTGAGGGCACCTGCTGAGTGACCCGACCGATTGAAACATTAATTAAATAACCTTTTGGGCCTTATCTTTGAGTATGTGTATTTGAACTGTTGATGTAAATTGAATAATTGCATATGTTAAACGATTAGCTATGACTATGGAAAATTATGTTGATGGATAATGCTTAACGACTAGCTATACAATGATTATGTGATTGTTGACGAAATGTATAATTGATTAGATGAATGAGAAGTTTGAATAAATCATAAATGTTTAACAATACTAGATTTAGAAATCAGATGATGATTATTGAGGACAGTACTACTAATAACTTGTTGTGAGAAGTGTGTGTAGAAGCAAGTGAGACGGTTCACCAACGGACACACAAAGGAACATGAAGGGCCGTAGAGTACGGGTAAATCACACATAAGGGGAGCGACGACGATGTCGACTTCCGACGAGAATACCACGCATGAGCAGATAAGCATTGATCCGCTTGCTCAAGAGGAATGCGTGAGGGAGTACGAGGTGGGCCACGACGGAGCTGGTCACGTACGAGTTGAGGGGCGCGCAGTGAGAACGGACTCACTCCTCAGCGCCATTAGTCCCTAGATAGCATGTAGACGGAGGATGGATGGTAACGATTCCTAAAAATCCCTACAAGAGTTCCCGCAAGTCAAAACGGAAATATGGTGGCAGAAGGGCCCAACGACGCGGTACCCTGTCGAGAATGGAAAGAATGGACGCAAGGACCCAACGAGGGGTACCATGCCAAGGAATGGAAACCATGGATGATTGGACCTGACGGAGTGGTGCCATGTCAGAGAATTAAAAATTAAGGAACCCGGAGCCCAACGACGCGGCACCGTGATCCTAGTGAATTTGATTGTTAAATTAAAATGCATAGAAACTTAGGAGAATAACTCTAGATTATTACTTAGCAAATGCATAACAATAGCTTAGACATTTGCACATGATTAGTTACTTTTGTTGAGCATTTAAAATAATAGAAATTATTATTTAGGAGCAAAATAGATTAGACACCTAGTCAACTAAAAGCTAGGAGCTGATTAAAATATCTGGGGGACAAACTAGAGCAAACTTAGGGATGTAGGTGCACTTCCTTGAGAAACTGACACTTGGATGGGTGAGTGTTTTAAATAATTAAATAATTAAAAATATTTGATTATGCATGAAGCGACATGTGTCGCAAGAGATTTCCCTTTATAAGGAAAGCTTAAGGAATGGGTAAGGGGCCCATAATTTGGACGATTGTCGTAATTTTCAATTGCCTCAAGGACTTGCTGCTATCTAAGGGTTTGGCTAAGAAATCCTGGTGGGAGGGGAATCCCAAGCTGAATTTCTGAAATACGTGTGTGAACTCTACGGCCCGACTAGCTCGGGGGTCTGGAAGGAAGAAGAGTACTTCCAGAGTGGTTGGGTGGTTAACCGAGGTGTCCTTCAGTGACCGTGGTGATCAAGGCAGATTTGGAGCCGCGGCAAATGAGAGGATTCACTTTCAATTTGGAGCTACCGCCATTACAGGTTCTTATTTGTATTGCTGGAAAGCACTTTTTTTATTTATGTTATTAAGCATTACAGTCATTATTATCTTCTTGATTGGAAAGCACATTCCTGATTTCTGTTTTGTTATCAAGCATTACGATTATCCTTATGTTATAGCTGGAAGGTGCAATTCTGTTTCTGTTATAAAGTGCTATGGTTGTAATTATGTATAGATCTATTATTTGCGGTTAAATTTTTATTGTTCAAATGAATTAATACAGAGATCGACTCTGTATGCCAATTGCAGAGCTCGATCCCTGAAGGTAGATCGATTTCTCATGACTGTTTATTCATCCAACTATGAAATTATTTGTAGATCTGTCAAGTAGATTACAAATCGATTTTCCAGGACTTTGTATTGATCCGTCTATGAATTATTTATAGATCTATTATTTGCAGTTAAATTTTTATTGCTCAAATGAATTAATACAGAGATCGACTCTGTATGCCAATTGCAGAGCTCGATCCCCAAATACAATTAGATTTTTAATACTGTATTATAGCCTTAAGTTTCAGTCTTATATCACTCTCAAAATTTAAATTCTAGTAGAATATAAGAACAGAGATCGACTCTGCATCTCAGTTGCAGAGCTCGATCCCCAAATTCATTTAGATTGTAGTGTTGCATTATAGTGCTGAATTATAGCAGCCTTTCTGGCATTTTTTTTTATCTGAATAGAATGACTCACTGTCATTTTTATCCTGCGTAGATCCACTCTCTCTAGCATCCCCAGAATCTGCTTTCGACTTTAATTAATTATCAGAACCTTTCTGCAACTTGTGTATTAAAAACGAGATCGACTTTATCTGACTATTGCAAGTCAAATCGAATGTAGATCTAAACCTGAGCCTGACATTTAAAAAGAACTGTGATCAACTCCACGTTTGTAATCGATTTCTGAAATTAATGTGGAATCAAGCTAATTGACAGAGAACGACTCTGTATTGTTAATGACAGAGTTCGATCTGATGGTATATCGACCCGATGATTTATACATTAAATCTTTTTATGGCTCGAACCATTTATAAATCAATCTTTCAATTAATGACAGCGTTGGATTATTATAACGTTGGTTCAATGGGGAATCAAGCTAAACGACAGCGAACGACTCTGTATTGTCAATGACAGAGTTCGATCGGACGGTATATAGTAAATCTTTTATGATTCGATGCAATTATAAGTTAGTCTTTTGATTATTGACGGTGTTGGACTTCAGATTCTGTCACAATATCTTCATTTCAATCGAGATCGATCCGATGATATGTTGAATCTTTTATGGCTCGATCCAATTATAAGTCACTCTTTTAATTATCGACAACGTTGGAATTCAGATCCAGTTACAACACTTTCATTTCCGTCGGTGATTGAAACGCTACCCAATATGGAAGCAAATCTTGCCATCCTTTATTTGCAGACTTGTTCTGAGTTGTGTGTTTCGATCCTTCGAAATTTACAGCATCGAATCCAATTTGGCGTTATCCTAAGTATTGGAAATTCTAATTTCAAAGAAAAATTAGTTCGAATAATCAAATCTTGGCATCCTTTACTTGCAGACTTGTTCTGAGTTGTGTATTTCAATCCCTTGAGATTTACAGCATCGAATCCGATTTTGCATTTTTCTGTGTATTGGCGTTTTAATTTCAAAGAAAAATTAGTAGAGAATTCCAGATCTGAAGTTTAGTCGATCTCAAAACTTATAGTATTCCGAGCCTGAGTTATTATCTCAGATTATTTATGGATGTCATCGAATAAGATGTTAAACGTTATAAAAAAAGATTTACATTCCTATTCCTTCCTGACCTGTCGTCTTTTCGATGCTTTCAGCTTGTTAATAGATACTTTACTTTAATGACAGTTGTTTTGTGAACGTTGTGATGGATGTTTTGGGAGTTACTTCTCTACTCACTCTTGACCTGTCGTCTTCTTGACGTCACATGCATGTAATCTTAATCCTCCAATATTGTAACCTTTATGTAATAATTATATTATGGTAGAAGTGGAACATTATAACCGAATGTTAATTTCAATGATGTATTAAAGAATTGAGTGTTCAATTATATTATAGGGATATAATGGGTAGATAAGGGATGAATATGTAAAATGTTTGTTTAATATGATGGGCAGATAAGGGATGAGTGTTAAAGAATTTGGTGTGATGGGTTATAACCTTAGGATTGAAAGTTTTTAGGAACAATATAGATCTTGTAAACATTTACATATCTTTTTGAATGTTAAGGTTAAGGACTGTCATTTGTAAAGTTATAGATAGTGATGTATTTGTAGAAGAATAAAATGGATGTATAACTTGATAATGTGCAAGTTAGTTTTAGGATGTATGTAATTAATTGAAGGTAGATACATTAAATTAGTATATATTGATAGTATGGTTAAATGCATTATATTGTTCATAAAGGTTATTGTGGCACACACCCGTAAGTTTAATATTAATAATACAAAATTGATGTGGCAACACATTTGTTTTAAGGTAATGATTAAATTAGCTTTTAGAGATAATATAGATTTAAGGTATTACATTGTTATGGAAGTCATCGCGACTTACACTTGAGGGTTCTTGTTGATAATTTAAATGGATTTTAATTTGCAATACCTCTGTTTATTAAGTTATGCAGTATGTCGGTATTGCGTAATTGTGTTTAAAATAAAAAATAAAAAAATTCACGTACTCAACTTGACCGACACTACACTTATGGTGCAAGGAGTTATGTTCCAATGATGTGGCTTTAAGAGCAATATATTACTAATGAGGTGGCTTGACTCCATAGACAACAAGCATCACGAGATAATTGCTCAAGTTTTAATGGGCTAAGCTTGCATTCTTCCAAAATCATTATTTCTTTCCCATCTAGTTCTCAAAGCCACTGAGATATTGACAAAGAGTAGGGAGTCAATAGACCCTATCTAGTTGTCGTAGCAATGATATATCGTAAGGTTGAGGTAAAAAATCTTGATGGGGGAGAGAGAGAGAGAGAGAGAGAGAGAGAGAGAGAGAGATTAGATGGTTGTTTCATTTTCTTTGCCATGTTTATTAACTCAGACAAGCCATCCTCATCCATATGAAGAAATCCCAAAATAAAAGAGTTATCAACTGCAAATTTAAGGGAAGCTCATTGGAACCCTAACATTTTAAATTCTTGACTTCTCATGACCAATTCAGGGCAGGTTAGAGGTAGGTCTGAAGCATTTTTGCCCTCTTTCCTAGTCTCTATTCGAAATTTTTGCAAGAAATTTTTTCTAACGGTTTGCTTGAATGGAAAACCTTTGTTAATGATCATATAGATCATATAAACCCTAAATGTTGTCTTGAATCTTCTTTTGTGAGCATATTTCAAGCAGACCGTTGGTGATTCTAAGCTCATTTGACTTCTTTTCTAGGTGCTCCATTTCAATTTAGTAGTTGCTCAAAGGTGTGTGGAATGTTTTCATCAGCTGGCATGTCCTTGTTGTTACTTGTAGAAGATTTGTTATACTAAGCAAAAAATAGCTCTCAATAATCATTGGTTATGTTTGCATTAGGGAAAGAAATTGATAGTGTTCCACAAATTCATATGAATCTATCTTGCAATAAATGACAACTATGAGATCAAAGAACCAAATCTATTAATTAACACATAATAGAATGTAAATGTTCAAAGACTTTAGGCAAAAACAACTTCTAAATTGCATTTGGAATGTAATAGATATTGAAATACAAAACTGCAGGTATGATTGAACAACAATATCGATGTATTGTCAGCATTCCCCCCCTATTTTCCTTCTCTTCAGAAAGAGTTGTGAAGGCTCCAAGTTTAGACCAAAATTCCCTTATGAAACTTTAGTAACATTAATATAAGTTATGGATTCAATAGAGATAAAACTATGGAGAATAGGTTAGAAGAAGTCTGAAAAGTAATTGCTAACAACCCATACTACTAATCCAAATTTATTCTTTGGAAGAGTAATTGTTCCTTGACAACAAAAAGCATTGCAACGACTTCAGAGACAGTGATCATATTTTTTTTAGTTATGTGATGTTGTTTCCTACTGACAGTGTGAAAAGGCCTATCTAGCATAGTTTTTGCAAACACAACACACTTGACGAAATTTTTTTTGAGTAATTCTGATAGGATATTTTCCCAATTTCTGGGAAACATTCTTCAAGTGCTCGACTATGTAAGGTACAATTAACTGGCCCATCCTCTGTTTCTAGAATGCATTCAACATTGTGCTCATATCTCACTTATGTTGCTTCTTTGCAAACTATGCAATTTGATAAGCTATGTATCATTAGTTGTTCACATTTGGTGCGGATACACTGGAACGATTGTGCGAAAGCATTCTTCACTTTTAGCAAGCCTTTCATGTACAAAGAAAAAGTGTTTTTGATAAAAACGATCAAGACTTACAATTGCATTGTCTATGGAATCTCTCCATCCTTGATACTTAGATCGTATTGTGTGTTGTTTTATTGACATCCAATGACAATTGCTGCAATAGAACCAACTGAATAGGCATCATTTGATTACAATAACTCATCAATTATGGTGTCTGGTGGAAATTTGTGATATTTGCAAACCTTCTCAATAAACTCAAATTTTGTTCTATTAAGGAGGACAATGCAGAATTTCGCATCTCCTCTATGGCATGGTCATTTTTTCTTCAAGACAAATTTGACTATTCTGACACTAACTCCATGACAGAATTAATCAATGAAACAAGGGATTAAGTGGTTGTTGATGTATACAGTTATTGTCATCTGTCCATCCTTGTCTACTAGATCAGCATGTACTAATTGTGTTTTTGTCAATGAATTTGGCCCTTTGCTCTGTCCATGTCCATATAGTGCTAACACGTCTCCCTCGAAAACTTTGTTATATATCATCGAGCATAGTTGCATTGTTGTAAATAGGCAAAAGAAAGAAGGATAAAAATAAATATGTATTAGGACCATAATCTACTATATAGCAACTTTGGGAATTTGCTTGTATTTGTATCGGATGAATAAATAAAAAATGCACCTTTTGTGTGTATCACTAGTTGATGTTTTGTCCATTTTGTTCTCCATCCTGTTAGTATTTCTACAATGCATAGATATTTTGGTAAATTGTTTGATATTTTGTAACTACTAGCAAGACAATATGTTGATAGATGAAGAGGAAGCAGATGGGAAGAAAACCAAGTTCAAAGGCAGAAAAATAAATATGCATAATGCTATTCATTCAACTCAACAACATAACTTGACAAATACTGTCTGGAGGAAAATTTTAAAAGAAAATAGTAGCAACAATAGAATACCCAGGAAAGTGTTGTTTGCATTGCATTTTGCCATATAAGGCATAAGTCGCCAACAAAAGTGTTTTTTTTTTAACAATGCTTAGATTTATTCTAAATGGAGCATGGGCATTTGGAATTCTCCAAAAATACATTGGGCCAGCAATTCAAGGTTCTATTAAGCGTTCAATTGTATAATTAAGGGGTATTTTCTTTGCATATTATGCAATGTTGGAATATGTTAGCAATATCTATATTCATTTCTGCTGCAATTATTTTTATTTTATTTTTTTACAATTTGGTTATCAAAATATGCAATAGCCTAAGTTTGTTCTAAATGCAAGCACATGGATAAAAGATGCATGTAATTGCAAAGTTCCCAATATATCATAAACAATGGGATAATTTGGAGTCAATCTAAATGCATTAATGCCTTCAGTTTTAGCTGTTGTAAATATATAAACTATGTGCATTGCCTATTTTGATTGTTTATGTAAATTTTGTGTCTATCTTCAATTATTTTTGTCTTTTCGCCAAAAAACCATCGAAAACTACTTCTGGATTAGAATTAAGAACATTGAAATGTCACATTGACACTATAGACAATTTTTTCATATGCCATGGAAACCAAATGAAGTGAGTACCATAGCCGATAGCAACAGGGTGTCAGTTGCATCAGAGAACAAGAGCTTTAGATGGGAAAATTGGTGTTCATCAAAGTCACTGTTGAAATAAAATCCATAAGAAGCAAATGCTTCAGTTGGAGAATGATTGAGACAAATAGGTATAAAATCCAATAGGTAGGAAGCTGTAGGGACGATATGGACAAAAGCAACTAGGAATAAGAGTATTAAATAGAGTTTTTTATTTGAATCATTGTCGGCAAGGAGGTCTTTAATGGCTAATTGCCAATAGTTTTTTTTCCCTGTTGATATTCATAGCTAATTAGAAAAATCTCTATATGGTCTGTAATTGAGCTGGGGAAAGTGGCATATTGCCATTCTAGGATATGGTGCACCTCAAAGGTAGGAAACAAGAGTCCATTTCTTTTGGCACTTTCCAAGCTAGCATTGGTGCGAAAGTATTTGTGGTAGTTTAGACAGTTTTTCAAATGCCTCTCATAGAGCGTTCTGCAATTGACACATCCTATGGAGAATATAGCAATTGAATGCAATGAAGATTAGATCATTGAATCTGGCCAATTTGACGATATTGACATTATGGCATATCTTATTTTCGAGAGGCCAACGGTGGATCAAATTGGGATAATGCAAGTAGGGATGATGCCAATTGCCATTTGTTTTTTGTCTATTTGCAATAAAAAACAAAGGAAACAAATGTAGTAGGCTCTATACATGAAATCCATGTTCATTGTAGGACATTGTGCCATATTCATTGCACATACATAGCTAAATAACAAATCGTATATGCTAAAGCCAACATTGGTTTTCAATAGATATATAAATATACCCATCTTTATTATTTTCAATGTTTCTTTATACATGAGGAAAGAGGCAGTGTTTTCTGGGACAATAAATTTAATGAACAATAAGATCGTGAATGATAAAAACAGAGTAAAAAATAGAGGAATATAAGACATTTAAGCCATTTGATGGTTACAAGATATTTTCTTACCTGAAGACACTAGATTTCTACAGGCACCATTATGGAATTCATGGAAGACTTTGTTCTAGTGAGATTGTAACATCTTTGCATGGATGTAAAAGCATGAATATCCAAGTTCCGTGAATATTAATTGGTTGATTTGGATTTGCAGGAAAACAACAAAACTTTTAATAATGCTTAAGATTTATCTCACATCCAAACAAAACACATGAGCGCACTTTTATGAAGCAAAAAGATAAAGCCAACCTAGAGTTGAGGCAAGAAATATTGGCAAAGATTGAAATTTATGAGAGTGCCATTAGTGTGAATATCAAAATTCCAGACGTTGATCCATAGGGAAAGTGCCATTAGCATGACTATCATCGGACGAGTGATCATCAATCCACTAGTTTTGGTTTTCATCAACAAGAACGCCAAACCCTAAGTTGGAAGCACCCAAAAGGGGAAAGCCACTTAACAGCTGCGCACAATTGCACCACACCCCACGGGAAATACCACACCCTAAGTCAAGACCGAGAGCCCAAATCCAAGTCTCCAACGTTAATGCATACGCGCGTATGGACCTACAGGGTAAGCTGTGTGCACTACCCGCATTGTTAGCCCACCTGTCAAGTGCATAACAAAATATTGATACCAAACCCTGAGTAAAAAACACATAACTAGTTCAGATAGATCAAATGCAAACCTCATATATATTTACCCAACGATCTTTACTATTAGGATAGAGCTAGATGCTGAATTTCTTGATCAAGTTGTCAGTTTTGGCATGATTCAACCCTTTTTTTGGCATCCATTCAACTCGGACAGATTGGATCTATTTAAGCTTCATTTATTTTCCCTCCAATTCTTTTTTAATTTACTCATTTTTTTAGTAATTCACTTTTCCTTCCCCTTTCCCTCTTTTGTCTTCTCTCTTTTAAATTTAGTTTCCCGCTCTTTATTATATTTCTTTATTTATATTTTTGGTTTTTTAAATTTGTTAATACCAATATAAATATATTACATATATTAACTATATAACTATATAATAACTATATAACATATTAATATATTATATTAATATGTATATAATATATTAATACATTAACTAATTTATAGTTATAACAATATGATAAATACATTAGCATATAATAATAATAATAATAATAATATATTTTGAAGGTCATCTCGAGATAGCAAGTTGGTGTATGAGACCACTTTGTTTGTGGGACAAGGGACCCCTTCTGACCATAAATATGGCATTTGGAAGCGGGTGAGTAGTAAAAAGGGGTAGAGGATAAGGCCTTTTTATTTATGATTTATTTTCTCCATTATGTTTTAATGAAACTATTGGAAACATAGGGAAGAAGGGTATGTGTCTATGCCATAAATGGGGGATTCTTTAAAAGGGATGTTCATAACATGTAGAATATGTAAAAGGAATAGAGGGTTAATTAAAAGAGACCCCTTTTAATTAAGGTGGAGAAAGAGATTGTTGCATATTTATAAAATTATAATAATAAAAGCATAGTAGAAAAGATTTAAAATCTTACTATTTGGGGAATAGAATTTTAGAAGGTGTAAATTATACACATGGGAGTTTTAATATAAAAAGGAGGGTTTTTATTTTATTTTTAAATGGAGGATATATGACTTTTTTTCCCCACAAGAACATCAAGGTGGTATTTCTAACATTCTAGGAATAGGCATGATGAGTTGGCATCCATAGACAAGATCAACAAATTAACCGGGAGGCACAAAATATGCGTATTTCAATTGATGAGATGCAAAAGACTCTTACTTACCGAAACTTCAATCGAGTGCCGAAAGGGTCAAACGATGACGATTTTTTACAAATGAAATATGACCATGATAAGTGTGATAAGTTGAGCACAATGGTATAAAATTCAAGACATGATGATGATTTTAACGAGAAATGACCAATCTCCGAGACACGACACTAACTGGACTATAAAAAGAACCCACTGAATCCTTAAGGGAGTCTACAATTTACTAAATCTTAACATTGTAGATGGATTCAGAGACATCCTAGAAAGACTCCCAATTTGGAAATGAGTCCCCTCTAAGACCCACTCGTGAAACGTATCAAATGTAAAGTAGGTCACCTATTTAGCTTGATCTTACAGTAGCTTTGAGCTAACATATATGGAGACTAAATGCGGGGATGAAGGAAGATTGTAACGTACGAGGTAAATTTTCCTCTTCTCAGACATGGGTATCCATGATTCGTCCTCTTCATCATGCCCCATTGTTGTATTGTATCGATTATCCATTGTTTCCTCTTTAAGTTTTCATGTTTGGATCATTTAGCTCTAGCAAACCGTTGCGGCGAAACAATGAATTGGATTTGGGCCGCCGTTCGTAAATATCAATTACTCAGTGTAAGTTTTAAACCTTAACAGTGAAGTACAAACTTATATTGATTCTTAAGCATTAATAGAAAATACACAATGGCACACACATAACACAGATATTTTCACCTGGAAACCCTTAACCAGAAAAAAACCAGCAAAACTTAGAGCCGCACTGCTCCTTTTCATTATATGTTTATTCAACCATTTACAATACAATATATGGTATTCCGCAGCATCTAAAACCCTAATTCGTTTACCTAAAATTAGGTTACAACCCTAATCCGTTTTACCGGGATTAGATAGAGTACAATGGGTCGAAATTGCGAAAAAGCAAAAAAAACCCAAAAAACTTTTGCGCTCTGTGCATACTCCAGGGGCCTAATGGCCCCCTTCGTGTCGTTTCAGAACCTAACGGTCCGAAACGAAGGGGGTGGGCCCTGTCGGGCTACCCCCCCTCTAACCCTCCCCTCCGGATGCGCCCGGCGCAGGCGAATCACTACTGGGGAGGGGATCGTGTTGTACACGTAGCGACCATGTGAAGAGATATAACATACCCAACATTCTCCCACTTGTTGTTCTCTTCACATACAGGAGAAATTTATGACTTCGACAATGCCCATGTTCTCTTTACACCAAGAGAACTTCTGAGTACTCACAGACTTTGTCAAAGAGTCTGCAACATTTACCAAAGTGTCAACCTTCTCCAGCAACACTTTGTTTTGTTCAACCATGTCTCTGACGAAATGGTACTGCACATCAATGTGCTTTGTCCTCGAGTGATAAGCAGGGTTCTTTGCTAGAAATATTGCACTTGAGCTATCACAGCCAATATTTACTGCATTCTGAACAAAACCGATACCTGAACACAATCTTTGCAATCATACAGCTTCCTTTACTTGCATGGGTAGCTGCCATGTATTCAGCTTCTGTGGTTGAGAGTGCAACTACAGCTTGTCTTCTACTCATCCAACTGATTGCTCCTCCAAATAGATTAAAAACGTAGCCACTTGTAGATCTTCTGTGATCAAGATCTCCAGCCCAGTCAGCATCAGCAAATCCTTGTATATCTATCTCTCTGTTTAAACCGGATCTTCCTTGGTAGAAGATTGCAAAATCTATAGTGCCACGCAAATACCTGAAGACCCTCTTTACTGCAGTCCAATGTTCCTTTCCTGGTTTTGACATGTATCTACTCAAAACTCCCACTGCATGGGCTATATCTGGTCTAGTATAGACCATGACATACATCAGACTGCCAACTGCACTAGAATTGGGAACATGAGACATGTCCTCTACCTCTTCTTGTGTCGTGGGACACTATTCTGCAGATAACCTTACACCTACAGGAATGGGCACCTTCACTGGTTTGCTTTCCTGCATATTAAATCTCTTCAATATCGTTTCAACATATTTCCTCTGATTTAACCAAAGTTTCCTGTTTTCACGATCTCTTTTTATTTCCATGCCCAAAATAAAATTTGTTGCACCAAGATCTTTCATGTCAAATCCAGATGACAGCTGATTTTTGACATCCTTGATGATTTCCTTGTTGTTTCCAATTAGCAACATATCATCAACATACAATATTACATAAATAAAATGATCACCATTTAGCTTAAAATAAACACAGTGATCAGCTTTGCTTCTTGAGAAACCAAGTCCCAGTATATAAGTATCAAATTTTTGATACCACATTCTTGGAGATTGTTTCAATCCATAGAGAGATTTTTTCAGCTTACAGACAAGCTCCTTTCTTCCTTTCACCACAAACCGTTCTGGTTGCTTCATATAGATATCTTCATTAAGATTTCCATGTAGGAAAGCCGTCTTTACATCCATCTGTTCTACTTCAAGGTCAAAAGCAGTAGAAATAGATAGAAGAAATCTAATAGAAGTCAATTTTGCAACAGGTGAAAAAATCTCACCAAAATCGATGCCCTCAATTTGGGAATAACCTTTCGCTACTAGTCGAGCCTTGTACTTCTCCACTTTACCTACTGCACATAACTTCTTCTTGAATACCCATTTGCTTCCAATAGGATTTCTTCCTTCTGGAAACTAAAGCAGATCCCATGCCTCATTTTTGTCCAAGGCATCCATTTCTTCTATCACGGCCTTCTTCCATAGTTTACTATCTTCTGAATCCATTGCCTCTTTAGCAATTCTAGGATCATCATCAGTAATAGATAACAAAAAATTAGAACAAAAATGAGGGGGACTGTACCTTTCAACTTTCCTTCTTACTCAGTCAGATCTCCTCTATACCGGAGTCTGTGGATCCGCCTCTTCATCTGATTCAGACGATTCTGCCTCCTCATCTGATTCAGATGAATCCGGTTCCTCAAAAGAATCGCATCTTTCATCCTTGATATCAAAGTGTAGCTTCTCTGAATCCTTTTCCTTTCGTACATCCTCAATCTTGGAAGTGCTTTCAACTTCTCTGAAGATCACATCTCGACTGTAAACTATTTTCCTTTTTACTGGGTTCCATAGCTTGTAACCTTTCACTCCATCCTTGTAACCAATGAAGATACATTTTTTCGCTTTATTATCCAACTTGCTCCTTTTCTCCTTTGGAACATGTACAAAAGCATCACACCCAAACACTCTGAGATGAGAGAGAGAGGGTTTCTTACCGATCCAAACCTCATGAGGTGTCTTGTCAACCAACATTGATGTGGGTGTCCTATTCACTAAGTAACATGCAGTGTCAACAGCTTCTGCCCAGAATTGTTATGTTAGCCCTGCACCACTGAGCATACTCCTTGCCTTTTCCATCAATGTCATGTTCATCCTTTCTGCAACCCCATTCTGTTGAGGTGTGTATGGAGTAGTCTTTTGCCCTACGATTCCACACGTTTTACAGAACTCCTCAAATTCACTTTCACAGAATTCTCCACCGTTATCTATTCTGAGTACTTTTATTTTCTTTTCAGTTTGATTCTCTACAAGAGCCTTAAATTCTTTGAATCTTTTAAAAACCTCAGATTTCTTACGCAGGAAATAAATCCAAGTTTTCCTTGAGAAATCATCTATAAATGAAACATAATACACAAATTTACCAAGTGATGGAACAGGCACAGGTCCAAAAACATCACTGTGTATTAACTCTAAGATTCCTTTAGCTCTTACAACACCAGATGAGAATCTTACCCGATTCTGTTTACCATATAAGCAATCTTCACAGAAATCAAAATCTAATGTGAAATCATACATGCCTTCAACCATACTTTTACCTTGTAATAGTCGAAGACCCTTCTCTCCAATATGTCCTAGCCTTCGATGCCATAGTGATGTCTTCTCACTAGAGACAGTAAGGACTCTGTCTCCTTCATTTTTACCCTCAGGAACAATAGTACTGTTATATCCGTTTTTAAAGGTGCTTCCCAACAACTTCTATAGAGTTCCAATCCGAACTCCCCTCATCATCACCAGTGATTCTCAAACCATCTTGCATGTGTTCTTTTCAAATAAAGTTTTCACACCTGCATCATTCATTTTACTTACAGATATAAGGTTTCTAGCCAGCTTTGGAATGTGCAGAACCCCGGGAAGAGTTTTAACCCTTCCATCTTTGAGCAATAGCTTGATCTTTCCTCGACCTATGATTTTCTCCACCGAGTTGTCTCCCAAAAATACATCTCCTCCATCATACTTTCATATTCAGAAAACCACTCCCTATGAGGAGTCATATGATAAGACACACCTGAGTCAATCAACCACGAATCATGCTCTGGATGTGTACTTGAAGATGCCAGATACACATCTCCTCCTTCCTCTGTAGATTCTTTCCCATCTGCGGATGGAGCATCATTAGGTCCTCTGCTTTTATCAGTATTTTTGGATTTACAATCCTTCTTGTAATGCCCAGTTTTACCGCACTTCCAACATTTTCTTACAGAAGGTCCTGGAGATTTAGATCTCCCTCTAGATTTAGATCTACCACCTGAAGACTTATTTTTAGATCTATCTCCAGGGCGACCTATTACAAATCAGGCATCCTTGGTTGAACTATCCATGGATCTCCACCTCATTTCCTCCGATAGCAGGGATGCAACCACATCATCGAAGTTTAGCATGGTTGCATTACTCCCAATAGCTATAACCAAATTATCCCATGAATCTAGCAAAGAGCACAACAGACTAATACATTTTTCATCATCAGTAATCGGAATACAAACAGATGTCAACTGACTTACCAGAGTATTGAAGGCATTTAGATGCTCTGACACAGAGTCTCCATCGATCATCCTTAGAAGGTACAATTTCTTTTGTAGAAATGACTTATTTACCAGGGACTTTGACTGATACAGATTTCCTAGTTTATCCCATAGCTTCTTTGCACTGTCTTCTCCAAATACGTTCACCAATACTGAATCTACGAGGCAAAGATGAATGGTGCTCCTTGCTTTTATTTCCAACTTATCCCATTCTTCTTTTACTGCACCAGTGGGCATGGTACCTGGATCTACTGCGATCCATTGTTCGCTATCTACCAGAAGATCTTCCATAGCTCAAAGCTCTCCCCATTAAATTTCTCAATCTCGAATCTAGAACTGCTCGCAATTCCTTAAAATAAATCACCGCTGCAAAGCTCCCACTGAAACCAGGTTTATCACAAATCCAAGATCAAGCCAAAACCTTGGAAACAAAGGCATCCCTCTGAACCCAAAAAATGCTTTGATACCAAATGTAAGTTTTAAACCTTAATAGTGAAGTACAAACTTATATTGATTCTTAAGCATTAATAGAAAATACACAATGGCACACACATAACACAGATATTTTCACCTGGAAACCCTTAACCAGAAAAAAACAAGCAAAACTTAGAGCCGCACTGCTCCTTTTCATTATATGTTTATTCAACCATTTACAATACAATATATGGTATTCCGCAGCATCTAAAACCCTAATTCATTTACCCGAAATTAGGTTACAACCCTAATCCCTTTTACCAAGATTAGATAGAGTACAATGGGTCAAAATCGCGAAAGAGCAAAAACAACCCAACATTTATTGGGGAGGGGATCGTGTTGTACATGCAACGACCATGTGAAGAGATATAACATACCCAACATTTTCATGTTTGGATCATTTAGCTCTAGCAAACCGTTGCGGCGAAACAATGAATTGGATTTGGGCTGCCGTTCGTAAATATCAATTACTCAGGACTGCCATAATGAAATTTTTTATCATTCTAGTTTTTTTGTATAGATCAGTGATCAGATAGATATCTACGTATTGAGACCATTAAACCATGAATTCAAATATTAAATGAATCCCATAAATACAATGGAACCAAAGTGATGAGGTTAGGAATTTTTACCTGAAGCATGATTGTGCTATAGTAGTTGAGCTAGGGTTTCGAACCCACCCCAAAGATTGTTGAAAAAATTGATGGCGAAGCAAAATAAAGAAGCTTATCACATAAGCAAAATCAAGAAGCTTATCACATAGAGATACTTGCAACCATATGGAGAACTTTGCCTCCTGTGCGCAATTCGTAGAGATCACATGGAGATCCTTGCAACCATATGGAGAACTTTTCTTTCTCTCAACAATTCCTGGAGATCAGATCTATTGGAGGCCCTCTTTTCTTTTATTTTCCCTCTCAATCTATTTTCTAATTTACCGCTCATTCACTATTCACTTTTTTTTAGTTTCTCTCTATCTGTTACATTTGTTTTGTTTATATAATTATTTTTCTTAATTTGTTAATACTAGTTACATCATATATATATATATATATATATATAATAAGTATACAATATATTAATATTATATATTGGTGAAAAGATACAGGGAAAAAAGATTTTTGATAATTTATTTATTTTATATGTGAAAGGAGAAGGGGTTAGCTGATATTATGGGACTATTTTTAGTTTAGTTCTTATCCCATGACCAAATTGGTCATTTTTAGTCAGTTCACTTAAAATTTCTCAATTTTGGTCATTTATGCCTTGAAAAAATTGTGGTGACCAAATTTCTTGGTCGCCTAGTCACTTATCTCTCATTTTGTACTAGTGAACTATGGCCTCCATAGCCGCAATATTGGATCGTAATTGTGGTGCCCACAGTTGCGATCTCAGATCGCAGTTGTGGATCCCATAGTCATGATCTCAGATCGCAACTATGTCTCCCACAGTCATGATCTCGGATCGCAACTGTGGCTCCCACAATCACGATCTTGGATCGCAGCTATGGCTCTGGAAGTCGTGATCTGGGAACGCGGCTATGGGCCCCACAGCCACGAGCTCGAGGGTGATTGTGGGCCGCATAGGGCTTTATTTGATGTGGTTTTGATTAGGTTTCAATGTGTATTTGGCAGGATGCCCAGGGCATCATGGAGGGAGCGTGAGATATCGAAGGACCTGATGAGGATCATCCTGCGGGATCATCGTGTTCAGGCGACTTTGGGACTGAATGGGATACTGAAGTTCGCATAGGTTCCCCTCATGCATTCAACATCTTTGTTGCTGAAGAAGTTGGCTGGGTTCTGGGACTCGAACATTTGGGCGTTCATGGTTTAGGGTGAGAGATTGGATCTCACCTTAGCAGATGTGTACTTCTTGACTAGATTTCCCCATTTAGGTATGATGGTAGACACTCACCCAAGGAGGTGAGGGGATGTGGAGATGGAGGATCTGATGGTTAGGTATTGTCTTCTAGGGGCTCATGTGCATAAAATGCATTGTTGGTTAGTGATTTCCGGGATCCGTCGACTCGAGCGGTCGCAGCATGTGTGGTGCGAGTACTGTGATCGCAGGCGCCCAACCATGTGTCGGGAGGGAAGATGCAGTTGATTGAGCGAGTACTAGCAGGGACTTATTATGCATGGGGGGAAGATGTTCCTTTCCTGCATTCAGTGAGAGTTGACCAAGGTGAGGTTGATTGGAGGTGATCTAGGAGGATAATCTCATTCAAAGCATGAATTCAGTGTTCGTTTCCATTACAGTTGATCAGCTATTGAAGAGCTCTCATAAAGCTTTCAAAAACAACTTCAACGAGGCCAATTGGATCTTGCATGCACAAACGACTTCAAGTTGAAGTTTCGATGACAAGCAGAATTCTTATGACAAGTTGTACCTAAAATGATTTTTATGTACAAAAGAAATGTAATAGGGGTTTGCACATTAATTTCCTATTTTTCATTATTAAAAAGGAAATTAGAGGTGAGAATCCACCTCATGGGTTGGTTTCCTAAACCTATGGGAGGTGGAGATTCTCATGGAGAAGGAAGAGGACTCTTCCTCCACCTACCCCTAGAGGTGGATCTTGATCCTACTTTAAGGGATCCTGGGAGGGATTTGGGGTGATGACCAATCACTCATGAGCAAGCCTATAAAATGCTCTCATTTGGAGAGTGAAGGGGCAAGATTTTCTTTGGAGAGAGTTTGGTGTAAACTTTCTTTGTTTTGGAGATATTGAGCAAGGGGGTCTTGCTTGTTGCCATTTCATATGAGAGCCTTGATGAGGCTGCCCAGAGTGGTAGATTGTGCCATGTGAAATGAGAATTCTTTCCATACTATGCTAATAAAGTGGCTCAAAGTTTTGTTGAGCCTGGATACGTAGCCAAGGGGTTCGGTGAACTCTGTTACCATATTGTTTGTCTTATTCGTTTATGTGGATTTATGTTTCTTCTTCTTTCTGATTAAGGCAAGCTTACATACGCAAATGCTCAAATATACATGCAAACATTTTTGTTAGTAAAGATCTTAGTTGAATACTTTTATGTGAGTAAGTACTCCTTAAAATTTTCGAATCAGGAGGGGAGATCAGCTATGCTTCCTTTTTGTGTTGTTTCTTCTTTGAGCGGGTTCCTTCAGTATGGCCCTGCATTCCTATCTGAGATGGAGGAGTGATGGAGCCAAGGATGGTGTGGTGGGGGGAGATTATGTGCCGCTATTAAGATTTAATATGCTAAGACAGAAAATAGTAGCATTACATTCCATTTCACAATAATAGCATATATAGGATCACTAAAGAAACAACAAGCATAGCATAAACACAAGAGACACAGATTTATCCTGGGAAACCCTCATGGGGTAGAAAACCCAGTAAAGCTTCCTCAATATAGATGACCAACAATATACAAAGATGCAAACCAAAGACATGATCTCCTCCTCCATCATAGCAGACCTCTCCTCCACAAGTGCGCTATTCTCAAGTGAGTGAGTGTGTGAAATGAGGAATACACTTCCTCTATTTATACACTACTCCGACTTGTCTTTTACACAAGAACACGTAGGCTCGTATTTAACCAATGGGTTAAATACTCCACTACAACTGACTGGGCCGACCCCTCTAGGGTGGTCTAATAACCCAAGTTACCACATTCCGATGGAGGAATAAACATCTCCGGATATACAATAAGATCTTCAGGGAGGAATGAAACATCTCTGGAATAATAAAGTACAAATATAATATTCTTTGAAGTTATAATATCTAAACACTGCCCCTTAACGAGAAGGATATTATAACATCATATGCACGAGTAAGGAGTCATCAACATCATACATGATACATCTATAAATCATTGGAAGCTTTCTCAACATCATCAGTAACTCGAGCAGTTACTGGAACATCTTCAATACTGGAACATCAACATCTTCAGTACTGAGTCTTTATCTTCTGTAGCACTTCGAACAGCTGCAACAACATCAACATCTGGATCCTCATGATCATCAGCATCTTCATCATATGATCATCAGCATCGGGATCATCTCGATCTACAGCCTCTGGATCATCTCACTCTACAGTATCTGGATCATCACGATCTACAGCATCTGGATCATCTCAATCTACAGCATCTGAATCATCTTGATCTACAACATCTGGATCATCTCAACCTTATAGCATCTGGATCATCACGATCTATAGCATCAGCATCTGGATCATTTCGATCTACAGCATCAGTATCCACGCTGATACATCTATCATCAAAACATGTATTCTCACTGATACATCTATCATCAAAAGCATGTATTCTCACTAATACATCTATCATCAAAAGCATGTATTCTCACTAATACATCTATCATCAAAAGCATGTATTCTCACTAATACATCTATCATCAAAAGCATGTATTCTCACTAATACATAGCAGCATATCCTGCAACACACATGATCATATTACAGGATGATCAATCACGCTCTCTTTAGGACATAGGTCCATGGATCATACAATCCAGTCATGTACCTTTTGAACCGAGGTCCAAGGACGATCCAGTCCTACCATGTACCTTTTGAACCGAAGTCCAGGGATGATCCAGTCCTATCATGTACCTTTTGAACCGAGGTCCAGGGACGATCTAGTCCCATCATGTACCTTTTGAACCGAAGTCCAGGGACGATCCAGTCCTATCATTCAATTCTCGGAGACCTCATGTCTACGGCTCAATTCATAGGACCAAAGTCTGAGGAAGATCCAATCCCCTTACCTGTTCATTCAGGATTTTTATTCTCGGAGACATCTTGTCTACAGCTCAATTCACAGGACCAAAGTCTGAGGATGATCCAATCCCCTTACCTGTTCATTCAGGATTTTTATTCTCGGAGACATCATGTCTACGGCTCAATTCACAGGACCAAAGTCCGAGGACGATCCAATCCCCTTACCTGTTCATTCAGGATTTTTATTCTCGAAGACATCTTGTCTACGGCTCAATTCACAGGACCAAAGTTCGAGGACGATCCAATCCTCAACCGTACATTTAGGACTACATCCAAGGATGACTTAATCCTTAACCGTACATTTAGGACCACGTCCAAGGATGACTTAATCCTCAACCGTTCATTTAGGACCACGTCCAAGAATGACTTAATCCTCAACCGTACATTTAGGACCATGTCCAAGGATGACTTAATCATCAACCGTTCATTGAGGACCACGTCCAAGGATGACTTAATCCTCAACCGTTCATTTAGGACCACGTCCAAGGATGTCTTAATCCTCAACTGTACATTTAGGACCACGTCCAAGGATGACTTAATCCTCAACCGTTCATTTAGGACCACGTCCAAGGATGACTTAATCCTCAACCGTGCATTTAGTACCACGTCCAAGGATGACTTAATCCTCAACCGTACATTTAGGACCACATCCAAGGATGACTTAATCCTCAACCGTACATTTAGGACCACGTCCAAGGATGAATTAATCCTCAACCGTTCATTTAGGACCACATCCAAGGATGATTTAATCCTCAACTGTGCATTTAGGACCACATCCAAGGATGACTTAATCCTCAACCGTACATTTAGGACCACATCCAAGGATGACTTAATCCTCAACCATCCACCAAGGACTTCATTCTCTAAGACATATGTCTACGGCTCTCTTGAGGATGATGCAATCCTATCATGTCCACCAAGGACTTCATTCTTGAAGACATATGTCTACAGCTCTCTTGAGGATGATGCAATCCTATCATGTCCACCAAGGACTTCATTCTTGAAGACATACGTCTACGGCTCTCTTGAGGATGATGCAATCCTATCATGTCCACCAAGGACTTCATTCTCGAAGACATACGTCTACGGCTCTCTTGAGGATGATGCAATCCTTCCATTTCCACCAAGGACTTCATTCTCGAAGACATACGTCTACGACTCTCTTTAGGATGATGCAATCCTATCATGTCCACCAAGGACTTCATTCTCGAAGACATACGTCTACGGCTCTCTTTAGAACATGTGTTCAAGGATGATTCAATCCCCTTGTCACCTTAGACCCTTTCTAAGGACCATCCACCAACCTCACTGTCGACATCACCAATATAGGTATCCACATCATTGACCTCACTGTCGATGTGGGAAATCTCATCATAAGTGATCACATCACTCCCCCTTTCGAGGAGGGTCCTTCTTAACTATATTAAGTTTGTCTTGGAAAACTTTACTTGAGGTAGAGGTTTGGTTAGTACATCGGATCGGTAGAAGTTTGGTTAGTACATTGGTAACTTGTTACAAATTCAAACTTTTGGTTCCTTTCTGCACCATATCTTGGAACGCTAGATTCTCTGCCATTTTGATACAACTCTGTTTGTCACATAGGATCATAGTTGGGTCTATCTCTAAGTCAAACAATCCTGAAGCCATACTGCTTCATAACTTAGCAGAGCAAGCAGCCATATATTCTGCTTGTGCTAAGAGCCACACTAGATTGTTTCCTGCTAAACCACGAGATCATGGCTGATCCCAGACAATAACATCCTCTCGATGTGCTCTTTCTATTTGATACACTTCCTTCCCAATCAACATCTGTGTAGCCATATGAAGTCATGATCTCCAAGATAATATAGATCAAAGTCTATTGTATCCTTTAGGTACCGTATCACATGATTTGCAGCTTATTAGGTGAACACATCTAGTTTCCACTAGATATATACTCAAGGTGTTCACAGCAAAGCATATATCTGACCTAGTATTCGTTAGACATATCAATGACTCAGTATTTTATCTGTACAGATTTCTATCCACTAACTCTGATGAGTCATCTGCTAACAACTTCAAGAGTGGCCATACCAACACATCAAGTCCTTTTAATATTTCTCAACATACTTTCCTTGGTTGAGAAAGATTCCTTCTAAGCCTTGCCAAACTTCCAGACCTAGGAAGTAATGCATCAATATGAGATCTTTCATTTTTCATTTCTGCAGCCATCTTCTTCTTTCTTTTCATGATCTGATTCTCATTCCCTATCAGAAAGATATCATCTACATACAAGGTTAGGGACAACTTTACTTTTGGTAAAGCCCAAGCTTATCAAGAAACTGTCAATTCTCCCTTTGTGACTGAACATCATTCACACTCTGCATTGAAATATCTTCTGCATATCTATCTGTGCCATCTCTCGTTAGATGGGTCTACTGATATGGGCCTCAATATCATTCGAACTCTGTGGTAAGTTCCTTCTTGCATCCATGCCATCTGTGTCTAGAAACCATATTCAACCTTGTAGCAAAGGTTGAGATCCACATTACCCATGGTGATCATTAAGCTCATCAATTGATTATCGATCTTGGGTACCCATACAGAACCTGATTCACACTTCTTCTTTAATTACACCATTAAGAGAATGGTCTTATCTAGCCACTTGGAGCAAATATCTTGTCATGATTCTCTTCCTCTTTCTAAGAGAATCTTCTAGCCGTGAGCCTTCTATAGTGTGTTTGATTTGTAAATCCTTTTGTTGAACATCCATTGCTTGTTCAATGTTCATCATTCATCATGATGTTTCCTACAAATCAAAATTAAGTATATGATTAGTAATACTTCATAATCATCAAATCATATTGACATGATAACCTATTATGCATACAGATATCATTTACATAGTTATGCAACTTATTTTTACCAATACTTTGGCACAACACTTTCCCATATCCTGTATGCATACAGTGGCTATCTAGATGCCTTCCATCTCTACCAGAACATACCATTGAGAGTGTGCACAGCTCTCAGCATGTCAGCAAAGAGGTTTCATTCTAGACAAATAACAATGGAATGATTGTCCAACTTACCAATCATATGCATATTAGTAGTATACTGTTCAATGCTCTATGAATGTTTACACTCAGCATCATATATTCTATGCATACAACCTATTACAGGCAATATCATTTACTATTTCAAATAACAACTCAAATACTTATCTTTTATGTTTGTGTGTTTGCCTCCCGCTTGATCTTCTGTATGTCTTTTGAACTTCTATTCATTATGTACCACTGTGCATTCTCAAGTGTGCACTAGTGTCATCCTCATGATCTCATACACAAGCATACATTCATTAGTATATTCTCAAAACATTCTAATTCTAAATAATCTTGAATATGTATAGTCATGATCATTAGTATTCATGGTTTCAAGGAAGTCTTCTTTTACTCATGCATATTCTTGTTTGATCATAGTACTCTTTTGGTTAGTTAAATCATCAATCAAGATAAGAGACATAATGTGCATAAAACCTTGATTAACTTTATTAATAAGCATAACCAATCATACCAAGTATACTTATATAGGGGATCCTAACACAAGGTAAGATTCTAACTTGACATAGGAAAACATACTTGGATTAGTATACCTGCTTAGTTATGTACAACATACCTAAACAATCTCTTCAATGATTTAGAGATCCTGAGCTAGAACCTGCATGTCTCATAGGTTAAGCATAATATATCAAAGTCATACATACCTCGTAAGTAGAACAAAGATAATGGATGAGTCTTTGTCTTCATGTGGAACTTGATTTGTCTTTCGTGATGTACCTGAATCTTGTTAGCAGACAACATCAACCTCACACAACACCATAATGCATTAGTACAATCATATAGCCCTAATCAATGAATGTATGTTATGTAGAATTTTGTCCTACGGATAAGCCAAAACTCTCTTAACTTTAAAGCAGACTTTAAACTAACTCTAAAGCAAGAAACAAGTCAAAACAAATGCTACCTTGAATCCCTAGATCTAACAAATATCTCAAGATTAAAATGCTAGAAAGAGTAGAAGAAGTTTGACAAACCTTCTATCCAGACGCTTGTTTTTGGTATTTGCTCCAAGCTCCAAGCCCTCACAAGTGAACCTGTTAAAATGGAACCAAAACACAAGAATGCACTATTCTCTAGCAACCTGAAACATGAGTTAGGATCTAAATCTATGAAAGATACAAATCATATCATTAAAACAAGATTAACACAAATGATCTGGGAAAACAAGACAAGTTATTCCATTACAACTTGAAGAATACTTACAAAAGGTGCTTGATGCCAAAGCCAATCCTTCAACTCCAAGTGTCTTCTCCTCTAGCTATCTCCACAATGCTGCAAGACCATAAGTTTGGTACTCTCAAGAGTCCTCCCCTTTTCCAATGGCATACCTCTCTTTTATAGTGAATGGTGAGGTTAACCAACCAGAGAGATGGGTGGATCTAAGGAGAGATAAGTGGATCAGGGTTTCTAATCGAAGGAGATGAGTTGAGATCGAATCAAGGACCCCAATCTTCCATTATCTTCGAAAATCCAAAATCCCACAAGCCAAGGGAAAAAAGATATTAAAAGAGTACCACGTTTTGCAAAGACTGCAGAACGCGGCACTGCCGCGCTTTGGGGAAATATCAGAATGCGGTAGTGTCTAGTACCGCGTTTTGGCAAACTAGCAAGGCGCGGTAGTGTGTGTAAATAAAGTCTAAGGTGGGTCAAAACTTGCCAGGGTGGATTCACCTTCAAGGTTGACTCATCATCTGTCTCTTCTGGATGGTTTAAAACAGTAGGGAAAGTGTCGTCAACTTGTTTTGTGATGGGGATGCGACACTGTGAAACATAGAGGTATAACAGATGCCCCCTAAAGTGTGAGGTCAGAAGGGACTGATGGACGAAAGACTTTACGAATATAATGTGCAGAGATAGCATCGAGGAGAGCGACACTGAGCTGAAATAGAAACAAAGTGTTAGATATACCACCGAGGCGGGCATTCCCATGCTCGGAAACAGATGACTCAAAGCATGGCTGCCGACCAATACATTGCAGATCCATGAGTATTGAAATAATGTAAACTGTGGACTGATCATGGCTACTATGAACAATCGTAGATCCATGAGACAATAATGACACAGCCACGACCAATACAATAAGTGGATCTGTGTGACAATACAAGAGACATCTCCATCGCAGCCTGGACGCAGTCGAGATATAGTGATGCGCCCAGGGTCTTCTACCCCGACCGCAAAAAGATACGAATCTAACCATGTGATTACAAGGTGTTGAAGTCGAACATGGTAGAAACCATTTGATTAGCGGTCAATGATGTGGACCGTTAACAAATGCGAGGGAGATCACCAATGATGACAATGATTCCCAAGGTATCAATAGTACATCTCAACGAAATGCGAATGAATGAGTTGATGTCGAGCATCCGAGAGATTGCTTGATCAGAGGTCAATGATGTGAACCTACTGTCAAACACGAGGAAACCTGCCATTGAGGCATGCAGGTACCAAGGTACTGATGGTTGATCTCTAAGTCTAATTCCCGGATAGTGATTTGGTGTCGACAGGAATAGACTCGTCGAAGGTGGGCCATGATGATTTGCACATCATCGACACGAAATCGGCACATATGATAGGATGATGAAGCAATGGAGTATGTACTGACACAGCGGAGGCATGACACAATGAATGACTTGAAACAATGCAACCCTTTGAACATGTAACGACATGTAACAGGACTTAGCAGCAGGGATTATTAATAAATAGAGGATAGACACCGGATGGGTGGACTCGTGGCCAGGGAGACGACCCATGATGATGACAATGAAAGACGGATACCCAAATATAGACAAGAGATGGACACATGCCATGTTCAAAGGTAACGACTGACAAGCTACCATAGATAACCTTGACATATTTTCCCATATTTCCCCGACATGATGGACGAGTACCTCTTTCTTGTTTTACGAGCTTGAAGAGGATAACTGATGCTCGGTGTAGCTCATCTCATGGATGAGTCCAATCTCACATGTTTTACGAACCTGAGAAAGGAGGGGTTCGTCCCAAAGTGGGTCCTTCGATGTTAATATTTTAACGAGTCCAAGGAAGGAAAACTCGGTAGTTTTTCATATTTAGAGAGCCTAAAAAACTTAAAGGAAGCTCCATAATGTACTTTTTCGTAAAATTTAGTCCCTCGATCCCGAAAAAGTGTAAAACAATTCCCGAGAGAACTCTCCCAGCCGAGATTGACCGAGGTATACCTTTCTCGTAAATAGTCTAGACAAGCCAAAAAAGGGGTAACCTATCACCGAATAGACGACCTTTCAAATACTTTTACAAGTGTGAAAGAGTCAAGATCACTTGGCAATCTTTTCAATTTTAAGGAGTCTGAAAAGAGCTTAACTATGGACTCCTATGGTCTTTTTCGTAAATTTTAAATTATTCTGGTCCAAAAAAAGAATAAAATACAACCAGGATAATACTTTCCTCATCGTTTAACGAGCATGAGTAAAGCTGACCGTACTCGACACCGTTTACTTGAGTTTGACAAGCACGACACGGGTGTAAAAGCGCTTGGAATCTTTTTCAAGTTTTAAATCCAGAGCACGAAAAAGATAAAGTGAGCTCAAAATGAAGGTCAGATTACGAATAAACACCGGTGTGAATGCATCTCATTTCTACCGCGGATCCTGTCAATAAATGCTCAAAAACTGGACATTAGCAATGTGAACAAGGGTTTATTTCAATTATTTGAAATAGTAATTAATTAATTAATTAAAAAATGTGAAGAAATGCTATATAAGGAATGGTAAAAATAGAAATTACTATTCATTTGTGTTTTTTACCCAAAGGAGACATTTTCACCCATTTTGGAGCAAGATTTCAAGGATCCATACCGGGAGTTCTGGGACACCATTTCGACCGCCGTCTGCGCCAGGTAAGAGTGCTTGAGCCCCTCTTTCATTTCATGTAAGAAATTTTTGCTTTCACCAGGAAAAAATTAATTTTTTAGCAAGCCCTTTTGGGCAAGAATCGCCCTCCACACTACCGCGTGGGGGCCCTATCGAAAGACGCAGTACTGTTGAACAGTACCGCGCTGTATCCTCAAACTGAGGCGCGGTAGTGTGGACTGCCGCGCGGTAGGGTATCCTCCAGGCGCGGCACAGGCGAATTTCAAGTTCAAAAAATCAAATTTTCTCGAATTTTTTGCTGGAAGTAAGTTGTTAAATAGTTGCTAATTGTTTTGTTTGCCCTTTTGCAGGGATTTGCAACATATTCGGAGCAAAATGGTAAGCTGGAAAGAGAGAGAGCATGAAGCGGATGATTTTGCAGCCGAAAATGACTTACCAACCGTGACCGCATTGCGAGAATGTGGTTTGCTAAAGTTTTTCAAGACCAAAGGGATCCGCCAGCAACCTAAGCTCCTTACTCACCTTATCCAATTGTGGGACCCCGACATTCAAGCTTTCCGAGTGGGAGAGCATGTGCTTGAAATCCAACTCGAGGATATTTACTTCCTCACGGGCCTCTTGAAAAGAGGGGCCCGGGCAAACTTTACCGGGTACACAGCTTCAGAATCGAGCACAGATGACTTGATTGCTCGATATTGCCAGGCAGGTTCGAGTAAGAAAAGTGGGAAAGTGGCCATAAAGGAGGTCATAAATCTTCCTGTAAAAACCGTGCTATTCACTATCACGCGTGCAGCGGGAAGCGTGAGTCCACATCAGGCATCCCACACGCAGGTGAATCTCGCAGTAGAGTGCATGGGAGGAACAGTTTTCAACTGGTGTGATGTAGTGTTGTCCAATCTGAAGGAACAAGTGCACAAGTGCACAAGTGTAGGACTGGGAAAAATACCCAGTTTGGCTATGGGAGCATCCTGGTCACTTTCTTTTTGGAAAGGGTACCACTACTGCGTCCGCAGATATCTATGCCCCCTCATCCACCTACTGAGCCATGGATGGCTCGATGGAGTGACTATGCTGGACGCCTCGGGGGACCTCAGCGGCTAGCCTTTGGAGAGGACTTCTTCTCTTGGCTAGAGGAGCAGATAGTCATGATTGACGACTATCCCTATTCAGGGGTAGATTTCCGTGAGGATATCGACTTGGCTTTGCCGGAGGATGATGACTGGGACAACTCTAGTATGACCTTCATGGATATGTATTTTTTTTCTTTTTGAATATTTAATTTTTATTGCTTTTTTAGAATGTGTAAAAGAATCCTAATGTATATTCGCATGCATGTTGCAGACCGTGGACCACAGAGGCCAGCTGGATACTCTCCACTACGTCGTGGTGGTGTGGATCGTCAAGCTGCTCCTGACGAAGAGGAAGATGAAGACGAGGCAGGAGGTGTCCGGGACATTGAGAGGAACCTGCAGGGATTGACCCATGGTATCCCTGCTATGCGGATGGATGACGTCCCTTACCACCTCCAGCGGCATACCGTGGGTGTACCTGGTCGTATCAGTCGACTTCTTCGCAGGGTGGTTCGAGCTGTGGTGTGTTACCACCACTAGTGGGAGGAGTCCGATGAGGGACATGATAGGTCTCCTAGGTCTCCATAGATGGTCCTTTGATCTTTTTGCGGCATGTATGCAATATGTAGGATTTGAGGGCCATTTTTTTGTATATGTGATTTGATCCCCAATTTTGTCTTTGACACAAACTTTATGTATTTTTGAAAAAACACTCTTCTATACAGTGATATGGACCTATTTTATGATCTAAATATTTACAATGACTTGTGCATTTTATTTTTTATGATGTTTTTATGTATGGGCAAGATGCCAATCCAAAATGTAATTAGCCAATGAATCGGCAATACAATTGAATTCTCTCAGTATGTGTTGATATGTGATAAAATCAAATGACTGTTCCAAGAGGCGTACTCTTCGAAATAAACGAAGTAATGTAGGATCGCGAACTGTGTAAACACGGTTTAGATGAGAAACCACGAGTTGGGAGTCTAAAAAGACCGATAAGGAGTCAATCCCGAGTGAAGCAACCTCTGTCAAGAGACCAATGACTGCATGGTACTCTGCGATATTGTTGGTTGCAGGACCTAAACAATTGGCTCCTGAAGAAATCAACTCGCCAGTGGGGGAATAAATCACCCATGCTGCGGAAGCGAGATTCCGGGTATGTCGGCTTGCACCGTCGGCGAATCCAAAGTAGGCAGACATCTGCGCATAAAGTCACAAGTCAAAGTAAGAGTAGATACATAAGGTCCACGCGCACACTAAAAAGAAAGCAAAAAGCAAACTAAGTACATTATGTACAACAAATAACCCGCGTAGGGTAACCTCACGCGTTGAAACATTTGAGGTATAGCTCGTTGCGGGGCCGTGCCAATGGCGTACCATCACAATTGACTAGTTCATAGGCTCCTTTTTCTAAGACACGTTTTACAATGAAGGGGCCGTACCACATAGATTCAAGTTTACCTTTTCCAAGCTTATCATGCATCTGATCGTATGTAAGTACGAGGTCACCCTCATTGAAGATCCGAGGTTGAATGGATTTGTCGTATTGAGCTTTGACGTGTTTTTTGTGAGCTTCATTAGCCAAAGCGGCGTCGCGACGGGTTTCATCTAGCTTAGCTAGGTATAGAAACCGTTCTTCTTCGGAAGTAGTGTGTGGAAGTAGCTCTATGGCTATCTTGAGTGATGGAATTTCACATTCAATCGGGAGAATGGCTTCTAGGCCGTACACCAGTTGAAATGGTGTAAACCCAGTAGCACTTTTCACTGAGGTCCGGTAGGCCCATAGTGCTGAGAATAGAGATGAGTGCCAATTAGATTTCTGGGTACCCACAATGCGCTGAATCATTCGTTTCAGGACTTTATTAATGGCTTCAACTTGGCCATTAGCTTGTGGGTAATATGGGGTTGAGTTTTCATGGCGAAAACCCAGTTTGGCACTTAGTTCTTCGATCATATGGTTCCTGAAATGGGAACCATGATCGGTCACAATAGACTGTGGGACACCGAATCTAGCTATGATATGATTGAATATGAACTGCGCTGCTGTTTTGCCGTCTTCAGCATATGTAGGCATCGCTTCAGCCCATTTTGTAAAATAGTCTACAGCTACTATGACATAGCTATGCCCCCCGGCTGAAGTGGGATTACAGTGCATAAAATCAATGCCCCATTTGGAGAAGGGGCCGACGGCAATGACAGGATGGAGTGGAGCAGGATGCGAGCGTGCTTTGCTATGAAAGAATTGACATGGCAGACACTTCTTGACTGTTTCAATGCAGTCTTTGAAAATTGAGGGCCAAAAGTATCCCGCTCGCAGTATTTTCTGGGCCGTAGCCATCCCAGAGAGGTGACCACCACATGCTCCAGCGTGGCGGTCATTGAGAACGCGTTCCGCCTCATCTAAGGTCAAATAGCGTCGAAGGACAGTGTCGACACCACGTCAATACAGAGTATCGTTCACTATAAGGTAGTATTTTGCGTGATGTCTGATACGTCGCCGTTCATCGCGGGTGAGATCGGGACGGAAGCGTTGGGTTTGGAGATATAAGAGAATATCCCCATACCACGGATCAGACGTGCTAATGAGGAACAATGATTCATCGGGAAGAGAATCAATGGGCTCGGATTGCTCAGTAGCACGGGGCAGGTTACAAATTAACTTAGCAAAGACCAGAGATTTCTTAGACTTGGCTTTGACAAATTCCAAGTCAAACTCTTGGAGGATTACAATCCAACGGGAGTACTTGCCCCCAAGAACTTGTCGTGTGAGGATATAGTACATTGGATTGAAATCGGCGATGACGGTGGTCCGGCGGAGTAAGATGTAATGACGGAATCTCTGGACAACAAATACTGTTGCCAGAGCCAACTTTTCAACATGTGAGTAGCGAGTTTCAGAGTCAAGAAGACTCTTGCTGAGATAGTACACCACATGTTCTATGCCGTTGTGGTCTTCCTGGACTAACACCATACCAATGGTGGAAATCGAGGCTGCGAGATAAAGGATGTAGTCCTGTGTGTAATTGGGGGGTTGAATCACAGGATCTTTGGTTAAGGATGCCTTTAAATTGTCGAAGGAGCGTTGGGCTTCGTCATCCCATATGAAGGGAACATTCTTCTTGAGAAGCCGCATGTAGCCTTTTGTTATCTCGGACAGATTGTAGATAAAACGGCGTAGAAAGTTTGCATGCCCTTGCAAACATTGAAGTTCTAGAATATTGGTAGGTGAAGGCAGGGCTATGATAGCTGCTACCTTTGCGGGATCTAGACGTATCCCGTCTTTGGAGACTATGAAGCCCAACAGTTTTTCGGCTTCTACACAGAAGACGAACTTATGCGGGTTCAAACGTATATTGTAGCGCCGACACCTTTCGAAAATGGCACTTAAGTGGTCTGGATGTTCTTCCCGAGTTCGAGAATGAGCGGGAAGGTCATCAAGATATGGCTCTACGATATGTTTGATGTCATGGAATGTGTAGGACATCGCCCGTTGGAAAGTTGCCCCAGCATTTTTCAGGCCAAAAGGTAACTTTCGATATGCAAAGATCCCCCAAGGGCAGATAAAGGCCGTTTTGTGCTGGTCGGCTGGGAGGATATCGATCTGATTATAGCCAGAGAAGCCATCCATAAATGAAAAGATAACACTTTCGGCACAGTTATTGATGATATGGTCGATGAACGGAGTTGGGTAGTTGTCCTTGGGACAAGCCTTGTTCAAATCACGGTAATCAACACAGACTCTAATCATTCCCTGTTTCTTGGCTACGGGAACGATGTTGGATACCCATTCTGTCAATGGGACAGGATAGATAAAACCAGCACGTAGAAGTTTTTCAACCTCTGCCTTAATGGCGGCTTCCTTACGGGGATGAATGGGTCGAAGCTTTTGCCGAATAGGTCGGGCACTAGGGAAAGTTGGAATTTCGTGGACCACAATCAACGAGTCAATCCCTGGCATCTCTTCATAACTCCAAGCAAAAACATCGCGGAAAGTTTTAAAGTAGGCATTATAGAACTCCGTTTCGAGAGGAGTACATGTTTTGCCAATGTGTACGTTTTCCACGATACCAGGCTTTATCGAAATATCGATGGGAGTGGTTGCCATAAGGTTGGCCAAGTTGCCTTCGGAGAATACTTCATCGAGGGAATTGGGGAACTTGGTCTGGACCATCCCAAGTGAAGCACTGGATTTGGTGTCAGGCTCAAGTGACTGAATGGTGGGGAATGAAGATCGATGATGAAAATCTCCCCATGGTGGCTCATCACCGCACATAACCTCTATGATTGATTCGTCAGTGGGAAAAATCAAGTTGAGAGGATCAAAAAATGGTGGGTGTGTATGAGTTTCAGTCGAGAGCTGTGCCACTGTGTGATCAGTAGAACAGTCGACCCAATCTGTGGCTGATTGGATCGCGTAATATGCTGCAAGGTTTCTGTTCAAAGGCATGGAATTGCCATAGCCTTGGATCTGAGTAGGACTCAGAATCACCCATGAATCATCGGAAGGGGTGACATGCAATGAAATCATGTTGACTGGTTGAAGATGGGTTCCCAGCTCTGGAAAAACTCCAATGAGGGATGAATCCTTCATGAGACCAACACCTATGTCTTGGAACCGGTACCGAGGTTGATCCAATAACGGGACGGTATTGGTGGAGTTCGGATGGGAGTCTGGGATACAGTAATCCAGTTGATCAATAGTGACAATTTTCCCTTCATGAGGAAATTGTACAATCCGGAAGACTGTAGATGCTATGGCGGTCATGGCATAGAACCAGTTCCGACCGAGTAGGAGATTGTAATCCAAAGGTGCATCTACGACTTCGATGTGTACAGATACTGTCTTGCCCCCCAGTTCAACACCGATTGCGGGAATGAGTCCATATGGTTGAAAACCATGTCCATCAAACGCCCTAAGAGTAGTGGGAGAAGTTGTGACCTCGGGTGAGCCTAAGGCTCTCTAGCAGTTCAAAGACATAATCGACATGGAAGCACCCTCATCTAACACAGTGCGGTGGATGACATTTCCACAGATTTTTGTATGCACCTGGAAGGCTAACTGATGAGAAATCCTAGGTTTGGCATGCTCCAAGTTAAACATGATGGAGTTTGAAGTATCTGGGTCCAGTGCCCCCAGTGCTGAAAGTAGGGTTCTACGCTGCGTGGGGCAGTGTTGGAGAACCTCGAGAGTTGACATAGCGCAAGGTGCTTGAGCCAAATCTTCAACAATGTTGTAGTTTTGGGCAGCTCACGCATTCGGATTGAATGTCGCCTTTCGTATGGTGCCCTTGGGTGGGCGTAGCACTGTGTCCATAAGTGGTCTCTCGATATGGAGATGACCGTTAGGAGGGGGAATAGGAATCGGATCTTCAACAGGAGATTTGCCTTTGGCTATCTCCGATTGTTTGTTTGAACTTAGAGGATTGTCGTACGTCTTTGAACGAGTGGTGATATTAATCTCCTCATTACTTGTCATTAGGATTTCGCGGTTTGTGGACGTCTCTCCACGGGAAGGATTGGTCGGGTTGCCCCCTTGTGGGGATTCTTGGGCAACCATTTGCTGTTGCTATTGGGGGAAAGGGTCAGTTAGCACTGCCGGGCGAGAGGATCCTTTAACGAACTTATGGACCTCGTCCTTGTAGGGACAGTCACGCGTATAATGATCATATTGACAAATCAAGCAGGGAAACTTAGCTTTCCGACGTGGTTTCTGGTCATTCTGGGTAGGTTGTGGCTTGGGGTTCTCCTGCTGGTTCTTCTTGGGTTTACCACGATTGTTTTTCTTCTTTCCTCCGGATGGTTGTGACGTAGATTGTACTGCATTCACTTCGGAGGAGACAGTAGGAGAGGTAGAAGCTTTTGAAGCGGCCTGGGTAAAAGCAGGGGAAGCAGAAGCTTGTTGTCCCGTTGAGTTGGTAGCAGGCTGAGGCTTGACTGAACCAACGATACGATCGATGGGTGGTTCAGTGGTAGGCTTTGTAGGATCAGTGTGAACGCGGGAGGCATGTGGAAGAAGTTCATGTAAAGTACCGGATTGAGTATATACCAAATCCATGTATTGTGCTGCCGAAATGGCTTGTTCTTCTGTAACCGGTCCATGCATAGCAATATCTCTGGCTATGGGAGGCAAAAAGGATTTTGTAAACCAATCAGCAAGTAGCTGATCCGGAATAGGTGCCTTTATCATCCTACGATGTCTTCGCCACTCGTGGATGTGATCCGAAATGTGTGTAGAAGTGGTTTGACGCAGTGAAGTTAGCAGTTCTGTTCCAGTCTCATACCTGATGGGAAGCTGGAAATGTGTCAGAAACTGCATAGCCAAAGTGTTGAAATCACGAAAAGTGTGTTGTGGCAGCTCGATATACCATTTTGCTGCCGTTCCGGTGAGCGTGCGTTGGAAGAGCCGAAGTCGGATGGAATCATCCATCAAGGAGTTGGATGAACACCAAAGATGGAAGGTCATCACGTGGTTCTTGGGGTCTTCCCCGGGTTTGGCATCGAACTTAGGAATGTCCGATGGTAGTTTGGCTGGGATAGGTGGCCAGTGAGGTTCGTGCCATATAGGATCGTTGATAAGCCTCGACAAATCAGGTAGATCAAGTGTGGCCAAAAAGGGAAGTTGACGGTTGGTCTGTGGGAATGAGTAATAACCATGTGGTGTCGAGAACCCTGGAGGGCCCTGCATAGCATACTGTTGTGTGTTATACCCATATGAGTTTCCCGCGGGATACTGCTGGAAATTCTGTGGGTGGTAAGCCATCTGCTTAACCGGTTGATTGTAGGCAACCGGTTGGTGAGTGTTCTGCTGAGTGGGTATAGTACCCTGAGGCTGTTGATACCCAGGAATGGTTGTTGTTCCTTGTTGGGGAAAAGTTCCTTGGAATTGTTGTGTTCCAGGGATGTTTCCACTATACTGTGCAAGTGTAGGATTTCCCATGGCAGGGTTGGGGGGTGGTTGCGACGGTGGTGTCCATGGAAGGCTCGTTCCTGCTTGAGGAGCGAGTGGAAATTGCAATGATGGGTTCCATGGAGTTGTAGCAACTGAAGGGTAAGGGAAACCAGAATTCAAGTTGGGGGAAATCTGAGATTGCCCCCCAGCTTGGTTCCAGTTTCCAAAAAGTGAGTACCCCCCACTCTGTGGGATTTGATGATCCCAAGAAGGAAGCATACCTGACAGGGGTTGTTGAGAGTAAGGCCCGGTTGGAACACCGGAATAAAGTTGCCCACTGCCAGGTGGATTGTACATACCGAACTGAGTAGACGTTGCTGGTTGGGAAGCTTGTTGGATTGAGCCAATAGGTTGTCCGCCAGCAGTTAGGTTGGATGGACCTATATGAGGAGGCTGTTGACTGGGAAGTGGATTCCCAGCAAAAGGTTGTCCTCCAACTGGTTGGGTTGATGACCCACCAGTTGGAGGTTGTTGACTCAGAACAGGGTTCCCAACAAAAGGTTGTCCACCAACTGGTTGGGTTGAGGGCCCACCAGGGGGAATTTGGTAGCTAGAGTTGGGGACCACTGTAGTCGGTTGTCCACCTCCTGAGATAGTGTAAATGGTGGCTGAGGGTGATCCTCCAGTCCAATCGGAAGATCCAGCAGTGTGACTAAGCGTTCTTCCGCCGCTGGTCAAATATGATAACGTGGATTGGCCAACGGCACCAAAAGTACCTATTTGCGGAGGGGGTCATCCATATCGAACAGGTGAGGACGGGGAAAAAACTGGGTTGTCCCTCATAGAATGTGCACCAAATATAGGTGATGACAACAAATGCGGGGAATTTATCCCAGGGGTATTAGCGTCGTCCATGACATGTTCAATGGTAGGAGGACCCTCGAAAACTGGGTCCGAGTTCATGTCCTGGAAAAGGTTTTGGGGATCCGGCAGGAAACTAGGTATGGTAACATCTGAAGGTCCCGCGCCGTCTGCAAAGGAGTGTCGAAACTCCGTGATAGATGGGATGTTGGGATCCCTATAGTCAGAAGGACGAGTGTCAGGGGGATATCGAGAGGCTGACGAGAGCATTTTCTCTGTGCTGCGTCTAAACCGTCCCGATGCTAACGAAGAGTTCGCTAGGATAACCATACTAGACTGGATGGAAGCCATGATTTCATGTCCCGGAGGGAGGTTGGGTAGAGCTATAGTATGAGGTACGTTGCTAGAAGAACTTGTCTCCTGAGGATGAACACTGGGTGACGTAGTGATAACAGGCGGAAGATCCGCCTAGGAAGTGATGAAACCATAATCAGGTTCAAAGGGTGTGTCAGGTAGACGAGTATCTTCAACGATTTCAACGTATCCACCTGGGACTGAAATTAAGCCAGGTATGTCCTGGTCAGACCCTTCTGTGGTGCCAATAGATCCGTCTATATCATCGTGAAAAGTATCTGATGGACGGGAAGTGTTGGCATCTGGTAGAAGGATGACCTCTGGTCTAGTACTCTGGGTTGTGCTAGGTTCAGTTGCTGTAACTGTGTCCACTGTAACAAATAAATCTGGAATGACAGTGGGTGAGGTGACGGTGGAAGTCTCAAACGTGCTAGTGGTTGCAGAAGCTGCAATAGATCCTGAGACTGTGCTGTGTGTGGCAGTTACGGGCATAACTGAAGATGTTGTACGTATCGGAAGTGGAATGTTGCCTCGACCAGCACCGCGGCCAGGAGGAGCAGGAATGCATGATGCAGGCGGACCAGTAGTCCGTGGCGGTGGTGGTGGTGGAGGGCTTTGGCCCTGTTGTCTTCGTGATCTTCGTGGTAGATCTGACATGATGACAGGAAAATGAAAATCGGGGGCAGTATCGTAAACAAAGAACTCAAAAACTCTAATGCAACCGAGTGTGCAGAAGAGGAGCTAGAAAAAGCAAGGCTCACAGGCCAAAAAAGCAAGCTCTAAAATCTATACTGAGACCAGTGTCTCAATAAGCGAGCTGATCAATAAAAATGGCCAGAATGCCAACAAGCAGTCCCTATAAAGAAAAAATGACCCTCTACAAAGATGAGATAGCAAGCAAACTCCTAACTAAGAGCTGGAGACCTCAACAGGCTGTATCCTTCGCAAGGTGATGAAATCCAAGTCGAACAATACAACATGAGAGACCGATATAAGAAGGATATCCCTCTACCGAAAGGGATCCTGGGTAAAAGAGCCCTAGTAGAATAGATACTAAGCCACCTCGTTCATGACACATCGGAAAAGGTTTTGGGCACTTCAGCCTTCCGAAGAAGACAACGATCGATGTTGCCTTAGGGCTAAGTGGAGTGCGGTATTCCACAGAGTCCGTCCGGTTCTCAATCTCGCGGTCATTTAACCCCTGAAAGTTGGAAACAGTCAGGAGGCCCCTCCACAAACTAGCTGTGACCGTGTCAATAAGTACTAGAGGATTTTAGTTCCCTAAAGACAACGACTATGTCTCAGATGAAAATGACAAGGGGGAATTATTTTGATGCCTATCCCCGGTGTCCTACCTAACTACCAAATTCTTTTGATTTCCTCAAGTGAGGTTAAAATTGGTTTGATTAGGGTGATTAATTTTAGTGGCTGTCTTACTCAATCGGGTAGTGGACGTGAAACTTGATGGTGTTATGACGACTCAAACCATGCAAATGAGAATGAATCACAAATAAGCCTCTGTCTTCGATGAAATCTAGCTAAGGTAAAGATAGAGGTTCTTCGATCAAATATGCATGAAAATTTTCACAAGCAATCAAAGTAAAATATTTTTCTTTTCTTTTCGATTTATAAACAAAGCCAAACTGAAGTAAACACTCTTTTCAATGCACTGATTTTACAATCTACAATGCTTCTACAATGAGAATTTATGTGGCAAAATCAATGGTTGGTTTCCCTATGCAAAATACCACTAGACTTTTTCAATTTAAACAACAAAATTGCTCTCAACTAATGATCTTTTTAATTTATTGAAAATGATAATGATAATATGACTGTAAAAACTACAGTATTCAGTAACAGAGAATAATGGTGTTGAGTTGGTTGTGGTGAAAAAATCAAGTTAATGCAATCAAACTGGAAAAATGACCCATATGTCAAAAGTGCCACTAATTCAATCAACAATCAAGCTCACAAACTGGGTAATAAGCACACCATACAGACTGGAAATTAACCAGGATGCTAACAGACAATAGTAAAGACTACCTAAGGCAGAGAGAAACTCAGGAAACCAAGCAAAGATAAAAAATTTAAACACTTGCAGACACTACCGCGGGTGATGGTCTGGCTGAAGCGCGGCACTGTGACAGTACCGCTCTGGTACTAAGGCCTAGGGCACGGTACTACCACGCTGGAAGTAGTTACTAGGGCGCGGTACTGTGGCAAGGGAAAGAAAGAGCGCAACTTGAGAAGAAAAAATAAAATTTTCAGGGTTGTTGCTAACCCAGGGGACTCAGTAATTAAACAGGGAGATAAATACTGCGAGGAGGGGTGAATAAGGGTCAAAAAGGACCAAGATTCAAACTGGTTTGAAATGCAACAAAAACTCACAATTCAAAGATAAATGACTGTGAATTAAATCAATCAAGCAGTAATCAAAACCAGCGGAGTCGCCATTCTTGTTATGTAGAATTTTGTCCTACGGATAAGCCAAAACTCTCTTAACTTTAAAGCAGACTTTAAACTAACTCTAAAGCAAGAAACAAGTCAAAACAAATGCTACCTTGAATCCCTAGATCTAACAAATATCTCAAGATTAAAATGCTAGAAAGAGTAGAAGAAGTTTGACAAACCTTCTATCCAGACGCTTGTTTTTGGTATTTGCTCCAAGCTCCAATCCCTCACAAGTGAACCTGTTAAAATGGAACCAAAACACAAGAATGCACTATTCTCTAGCAACCTGAAACATGAGTTAGGATCTAAATCTATGAAAGATACAAATCATATCATTAAAACAAGATTAACACAAATGATCTAGGAAAACAAGACAAGTTATTCCATTACAACTTGAAGAATACTTACAAAAGGTGCTTGATGCCCAAGCCAATCCTTCAACTCCAAGTGTCTTCTCCTCTAGCTATCTCCACAATGCTGCAAGACCATAAGTTTGGTACTCTCAAGAGTCCTCCCCTTTTCAATGGCATACCTCTCTTTTATAGTGAATGGTGAGGTTAACCAACAAGAGAGATGGGTGGATCTAAGGAGAGATAAGTGGATCAGGGTTTCTAATCGAAGGAGATGAGTTGAGATCGAATCAAGGACCCCAATCTTCCATTATCTTTGAAAATCCAAAATCCCACAAGCCAAGGGAAAAAAGCTATTAAAAGAGTACCGCGTTTTGCAAAGACTGCAGAACGCGGCACTGCCGCGCTTTGGGGAAATATCAGAACGCGGTAGTGTCTAGTACCCGCGTTTCGGAAAACTAGCAAGGCGCAGTAGTGTGTGTAAATAAAGTCTAAGGTGGGTCAAAACTTGCCAGGGTGGATTCACCTTCAAGGTTGACTCATCATCTGTCTCTTCTGGATGGTTTAAAACAGTAGGGAAAGTGTCGTCAACTTGTTTTGTGATGGGGATGCGACACTGTGAAACATAGAGGTATAACAATGTATTCGATCATTCACATGCATTCATACTGTTACTAGGGTGATAAGACAATTCTAGCATTAATCAAGATTGTACTAAATAATATGAAGACAAACACATCATGAACTTAATCAAGAATCAGATTTCAAGACATACCTGAACCTCCTTAAGTCATACCTGTCGAGACTTCTTGTAGTTTTCTTATGTAAGGACTTAGCCTCAACTCCCCCTGAAACTTGATCTGGAGCTTGATTAGGGTTTGCTAGAGAAACCCTAAAAATTCAATCTTTGGCTTTCACACTTCTGAATGAATGGAAGGATGTGTCTTGCTGAGTTGATCAAACTAGCATACTTCAATTTTGAAATCTCCAAAATTTGACCCCTCAAAATTGCCTTTGAAACTTCTGGATCTTCTGGACAGGATCCCGAACTAGGGTTTGATGAAGCCCACCCTTCTACTCAATCAAAAGGTTTGATCCAAGGCTCTAAAATCTTATTTTTCTGAGGAGCTTCCAACCGTGGTTACAGACTTCAAAAATTCCAACTTTTGCTGAAGCCCTAATTTTCCATCTTTCTGATCAAAATCTCGAGCTAGGGTTTAATCAATCCCGGTCTTCTACCCAACCAAAAAATTTGATCTTGGTCTCTAAATTTCGATTTTCCTAAGTAGCATTCAGTCATGGATTCCGATTCCAAAAATTCTAACTTTCTCCAAAACCCTAAATTCCGGAAGCCATGAATAAAGGTGCTCCAAAAATAATTCTGTTTTGACAGAAATATGTACCTGATCGTTTCTACTATAACTCCGAAATTTTTGCTCCACAGGGTCTGAAATTTTTTTTTGCAGTAGCCTAACCTGTCATCTTTCCATCCTAATAGGTCTGACCTCAATTGGATTTTCTGAGAGGGAGTTATGCCAAATGTCGCAACGTGACCTGTTTTGGGATAATACAAGAGAGCGAACTTGTACGGCATTCCACGTGTTACTGTTTAAAATTCGGCCTCTGAAGACTTTTCCTGAGATAGCTCGCCCTGTTATCTTTCCATCTTGATAGGTCTGACCTCAATTGGACTCTCTGAGAGAGATTTATGCCAAGTGTCGCAACGTGACCTGTTTATGTGATAAAAAAGGAGAGCGAACTTGTACGACATTCCACGTGTCACTGGTTCAGCTTCGGCCTCTGGAAAAAGTTTCTTGAGATAGTAAAGTCTGTGTAATACCTGGAAATTTTTACTAAATTTCATTTGGAGCTTCCTAGCCCAAGTTATGACCTTTTTTCCTAGGTCACCTGATTTTGACTGAGATCTGGAAGAGGCAGAAACCCTAACTTGTACTGATCATAACTTACAAAGTACAACTAATCTGAGGGTTCCCTTTCGACACAAGATACCTAGAGATGTTATCTACGACCTGTAAAGGTTTCAGATCCTGAACCTTCTCCAAAATGGATTTATAGCGAAAGTTCCACAATGACTGGTTTTTGCTATATAAAACCCTAACCTTCAAATTGTCGTAAGTAAAGCAAGTGTCATAAGTGCCATACCTTGTCTTCCTTCAGGTTAGCTCTGATACCATGTTAAGATTTAATATGCTAAGATAGAAAATAGCAGCATTACATTCCATTTCACAATAATAGCATATATAGGATCACTGAAGAAACAACAAGCATAGCATAAACACAAGAGACACAGATTTATCCTGGGAAACCCTCATGGGGTAGAAAACCCAGTAAAGCTTCCTCAATATAGATGACCAACAATATACAAAGATGCAAACCAAAGATATGATCTCCTCCTCCATCATAGCAGACCTCTCCTCCACAAGTGCGCTATTCTCAAGTGAGTGAGTGTGTCAAATGAGGAATACACTTCCTCTATTTATACACTACTCCGACTTGTCTTTTACACAAGAACACGTAGGCTCGTATTTAACCAATGGGTTAAATACCCCACTACAACTGACTGGGCCGACCCCTCTAGGGTGGTCTAATATCCCTTTGACCCACATAACACACATAGGGCCGACCCCCACTAGGGAAGTCTAATAACCCAAGTTACCACATTCCGACGGAGGAATAAACATCTCCGGATATACAATAAGATCTTCACGGAGGAATGAAACATCTCTGGAATAATAAAGTACAAATATAATATTCTTTGAAGTTACAATATCTCAACAACCACCATGATCGGGGTGACATTGGCAAGTATTTTATGGCAGATATTTTCAGGCAGTGGTTGTAGATGCCGGTTTTGTTTGATGACTATTCGTACCGAGCGATGGACTACCAGAGGGACCCTAAGCTATCGCGGCCTCTTAGACAGGCTTGGGGGCGAGATGGTATGTGTGTGTTTTTGTTTCTTCTTAGCATATGATATTGTATTTTTTTCTTGATAGTTTATGATGATAGCTAGAGATGTTAGATGATGTTGACCTCTTTTTGTTGGTTATTGCAGATGTGGGACCGCAACCACCAGAGGGGCATCGGGACCGAAGGGGTCGTATGGGGATCGTAGCCCCACCTACTCGAGGGGTCGTACGACGATGGGATGATGATGTGGACCTGGAGACCTTACGGGTTAGTTTTGATCGATTATTGGGCGAGGTAGAAGATGAGGGTTGGAGGGATTTAGACTGGCAGATATTGGATTTGTGTTAGGATGCTCCATGAGAGTGGAGATCGATCTTGAGGCGAGTTGTTGTATTGGCAGTAGAGAGGAGGACTCGAGACCTTTTGGATGTTCCGAAGGATGATGATGAGGATTCAAAGGAGGACTACCCAGAGGAGGAGAAGAGAGAGGAAGAATCAGCAGCAGAGGTAGGTGATGATGAGGACATCGACCGAGGAGAGCACTCTGACTAGACTGTTCATGATCTGCCCCCAAATGTTGATGAGCATATGGGGATATTTTTTGTATATACGGCTAATATACAACTGATGTATTTTTGTATAGCTAGGTGCGTAGCGAACTTATGAATTTTTATGACTTATGATATATATTTATGCGCATGGAAGCATTTTTTTATGTTATAGTCATGTATGCACATTTGTCGTTGTTTTGTGTTTTGTTGCACGTGGATGCAATTGTTATGCTTTTTGTATGCCCGTGGAGGATTTTTTAATGGAAATGATATGCACATGGATGCAGTGTTATGATGGATTCTTTTTGTTATTTTTATGGTTTTAGATGCCTATATGATGTTATGATAATGCATGGTTAATGTCCTACATGGTTTGGTTGATGTGCCAATCTAGGATGTTGTTAGCCATTTGGTCTGCGACATTGTATCGATTTCTTGGGACATGACTGAATGTAATGGATTCGAATTGTCTAATCATTTGTTTAGTGCACAGGAACTTTCTAAAGAGGCATGGATCACGTACTTGGTAACAATTTTTGAGTTGGGAAACAAGAAGCTGGGAGTCTAGGAAGACACGAAGGTAACTTATACCCATCTGGAGCGAAGCGGTTAGGAGACCGATCACAACATCGTACTCAGCCTGGTTATTAGTAGCAGCACCTAAGCACACTCCGTCGAGGTGGATCAACTCATGTGAGGGGGGATAGAGTACCCAAGATGCGGAGGTGATATTTGGAGACCAACGACTTGCACCATCGGAAAAGCCAACATAGTAAAGTGGAACAAGATCCATCTGTAGTCATGCAAGAAACAAAAATGTAAGGTTTTTGGAAGAGGAAAGAGAAAAAAGAATCAAAGCTGTACAACATGGACCGTGGTGTCCAAAAAGTGTTATGGGTAAAAGCGTTTAAGGTACAACCCATTACAGGGGTTGTGGAGGGGGTTACCTTCGGAATTGGTCAGAATATATGCCATGTGTCCAATGCAAGTGTGTATGATAATGGGCCTTTCCACATGGATTCAAACTTTCCTTTACCCATTTTATCATGGGCTTGGTCGTAAATGAGTACAAGGTCCCCTTCACAGAATGCTCGTGGGTGAACGTGTTTATCATAGCCAGCTTTGGAGCGACTCTTCACGGCTTCAATGGTTTGAAGGGTTGCGCAGCGATCTTCGTCAGCTTGCTCCAGCAGGATTAAGCATTGTTTGAGCAGTGATGTGTCTAGAAGGTTTTCAATAGCGATGTGAAATGCTGGGATTTGGCACTCGATGGGGAGAACAAATTCTACGTTGTGAACCAAATAAAAAGGGGTAAAATTGGTGGTGGTCTTAGTGGATGTGCAGTAAGCCCATAGTGCAAGAAAAAACATATGATGCCAATTGGACTTATGCCGGTCGACAATGCGTTGAAGGATGGTCTTCAAAATTTTGTTAATGGCCTCGACTTGGCTGTTCCCTTGGGGGTAGTAGGGGGAGGCGTATTGATGTTTGAATTTGAAGAGGGTTGACAACTCTTTCTAGATAGATTCCTCAAAATGCGACCCATGGTCGAAGATGAGTTTCTTAGGGACTCCAAAACGAGTAATGACGTGGTTAAAGAAGAAGCGGGCTGCAGTGTCGGCTTTGCAATTGAAGGTAGGCATGGCTTCTTCCCATTTGGTAAGGTATTCGAAAACCAGAATGATGTATTTGTGGCCACCAACAGAGGGAGGATTACAGTCCATGAATTCAATGGCCCATTTGCAAAAATGGCCAACGGTGACAACCAGATGAAGTGGGGTGGGGGGTGTCCTTTACTTGGGGGAAAAGAGCTGGTAGTTGTGACAATGTTTGACAGCTGTGATGCAATCAGTAAATAGTCAGGGCCAAAACTACCCTGCGTGGATCACTTTTTGGGTAGTGGCCATTCCAGAGAAATGGTCGCCACAGGCACCATTATGACAGTCATTGAGAACTTGTTATGCTTCCTCTCATGTGAGGCAACGTCATAGGAGAGTGTCGATATCGCGTCGATATAGAACATCACCTAGGAGGAGAGAGCGGGAAGCATGGTGACGGATGCGGCAGTGTCCATCACAGTCAATATCGGGTTGAAACTTTTGTGTGCAGAGGTAAACCAAGATGTCGTCGTACCAAGGGTCGTATGACAAGATGATAAACAAATGGTCATCAGTTAGACTAGTAGTGACCGAGGGTGACGGCGAGAGGGATGGTAAATCCGTCATGAGTTGTGCAAGCGCAAGGGATTTAGTACTCTTGGGGGTCGTGAAAGTCGGGTCATACTCTTGTAGGATAATGACCTATTTAGTGACTCGTCCTTGAAGAAGGCAACGGTTCAAGAGATGGACCATGGGGTTGGAGTTTGCGACAACTCTAGTGTGGCTTATGAGGATGTAATGTCGCAACTTTTGAAATAAAAATATGACGGTGAGGGAAGTTTCTCTTCATATGGGTAACATAGCTGTGGGCCTGATAAGGTGTGGCTCACATAATAAATGACATGCTCTTGACGAGCAGAATCTTCTTGAATAAGAACCATAGAAACGGCATAGTCGAATGCCGAAACGTAAAGGATGAAATCTTTTGAGAAATCTGGAGGGGAGATCAATGGGGCATGTGTGAGAGATTTTGTCAGGTGTTCGAAAGCTCCTTGCACTTGGTCGTCCCAAACAAAAGGGATGTGAGTGCGGATCAAACGAAGGAAACCATGAACCATTGTGGCATAGTCGGGGATGAAATGGCGGAGGAAATCGGCCCTCCCCTGAAGGCTCTCTAGCTATCGAAGTGTACGTGGTGATGGGAGGTCTAGGATGGCTTGGAATTTTAATGGATATACAACAATTTCTTTATGTCAAATGATAAAACCCAACAACTGTCCTGCCAGGATGCAAAATACACACTTGAGTGGGTTCAACCAGATTTGATACTTGCGACAATGCAGAAAGACTTACCGGAGGTCGTTTAGATGATCAAACCATTTCTTGGATCGGGCCGTGAGGTCATCTAGGTAGACCAAGATGATGTTAACCAAGTCATGAAAACACTAGGTCATGTCCCGTTGAAAGGTGGTGCCAGCGTTGTTAAGTCCGAAAGGCATAACGCGATAAGAAAATGTGCCCCATGGGGTGGTGAAGGTAGTCTTGTACTAATCTTCTTTGTGAATCTAAATTTGATTATACTCATAGAAACCATCCATGAAAGATAGTGTCTCATGCCCCACACATGCATCGATAAGTTGGTCGATAAATGGCGTGGGGAAGTTGTCTTTGGGACAAGCTTGGTTTAAATAACCAAAATCGGTACAGACACGAATAGGGCCTTGCTTTTTGTTGGTTGGTATCAGGTTAGAAACCCAGGTGGTATAGGCGATGGGGTAAATGAACCTAGCTGCACGAAGCTTCTAAATTTCAGCCTTGACAGAGAGAAGCTTAGATGGGTGTATGGGGTGTTGTTTTTGGCGAACGGGTGGTACGCCGGGCCAAGTGTCAATGTGGTGTTCTATGATAGCGGGTTCAAGACCATGCATCTCGGTGTAGGACCAGGAAAAGACATCGCAGAACTCTTGGAAGAGATTCTTATAAGATTGAACCTCATCCTCAGTGCTAGATGTGCCTAAGGAAACGAGTTAGGGTATTCTAGGCATGGTAGAGATGTCAACTTGTATAATGGGTGAAATATTGGCCATATTTCCTTCCTCAAAGGCATCGAGAGTTGGGATGGGCTATTTCAACCAGTCAACCTTGGTTGGAAGGAAATCTTTGGATTCGACAGAGAATTGGGTTTCCATAGATGTGGTAGATGCCTCAGGGATAAAGTATGATCGATGGTGCATATCATCCCAGGGGTAGTTGGGTGCAGTAAGTGCTTCGAGGATTTCCTCATTGCTGTGGAAGCACTGTGTCGTCAAATCAGTTGATTGAGGCGTACTGGTGGATATAAATCATATAAATGGTATTGATCTCTTCTGAGGGAGGGTGTTCCAGGGGATGAATCTCCTAGATAGTGGTGACAGATGACTCAAGGAAATCATTGGTTAACTCATGAGAGACCAATCAGTACTCAGGGACATCAGGGTAGTGATGTGAGTAATGGCCGTAAATACCGCATATCGCGCAAGGGTGCTTTGTACGTAGCGATTTATCACAGGGCTTAGGGGCAGGGTTAAGTTGGATGACCGGAATGTTGGGATCATCCTCTAATGTTTGCATGTGCTCCTCATGTAGTGCTCTGGTTTTTACAGCAGAGCACTGAGTAAAAATTTCAGAGTTAATTTTCTACTTATTGAACTTTATCAAGTGTATGGGAGTAAATTTCTAACAATTACCATGCGTCTAAATGATATTTAGTGTTTTGTCGTGTTTTTATCAACCTTACATTCGTAATTTAAAATAAACAAACATATCAATATTTCCTTTTCAACAATCATGTTCCAGCATAAGAATATGTTTCACAACTCAGTAAATCAGTAAATAGCAAGTTATGCATGTTTACAGTAAGTTTTAGCATAATAGTCAAATAACGGAAATTACCTGATGCTGATGCTAACCGTAAGTTGTAGCAGGTTGTATAACCCCTTAAACAACCAAAATGAAGTGTCCACCCTACCGACCAGCTATTATCTTGCTGGCCCTTGGAAATCAAAGGATTTCCAAGCCCCCGAGCCCACAATCTGATAATCCCGAGAGCAGTCCTCTCTTCGGTTCTCCAAACTTTTTGTTCTCCAAACTTCTGTTCTCCAAAATTCTGTTCAAAAAAACTCCCTGTTCTCCAAAAACCTCCCCCTCTATATACATGTCCATCCTCGAGAAGACCTGGGGCTTACTCCACCGCCCCAAACTCCCCCTCTCGAGCCCCTCAACATTTACTCCCCTTACCAGTTCATTCATACACGTTTCTTTATATAAAAATGTATAATTAATTACCCTCATGGAAAATTTACTTGGTTTTGGATTGACGGTCGTAAGTATTTATTACGGTGGGAATTGTCACCCAAAGGTTATCCATTCGGGACAAGGTTTATTAATTACAAGTCTTTTCACCAAACCTTGTATTTATTGTTATTGAGGTAATTAATAAAATATTATATAAATATTTGACCCCTTTCAACTTGGACATGCGTGTCTTAAGGGTCTACCTTATCCGTCGAGACCACTTATCTTGAGGTTTAAATTCCAAGATTAACATTGAATAATTAAATAACCATTTTCCATCACATCACGTTCATTCCAAAAATGATTATCCTATTATGGCTAACTTTTGAAATGGAAATAATCACACAATATTAATTTATAAATCAATATTTTAAATCTTACTTATATTGCAATTGTCACGATAGGGATATAAATGTTGCTGGAATATTATTAATTAAATAATAATAATTAGATCACCATTTATTAATTAATAATAATAATTAAATCACCATTTAACAATAATAAAAGGTGAATTAATCATAGTATTCTTAATTATTTGTTTATCACATGAGTACCCTATCATCAACATAGCATCCTTGTTCTTATAAACAAAGCACTTGTGAGGGCTTAAACAATTTTACTAATTAATTAGACACTATCATTACCCTATTCACAACAGTTCTCCTATGACAATGTTAACTGACGACACTTGTCTTAGTTTATTATTACAATGTTTTCATATAATTACTAATTCACTTATTTACACATTGACAACCTGACCATTCATTACCTAAGTTGATTGATGTATCCTTAACTGAGTTATCTATGACATTTATACTACTATTCAAGCATGACAAGTATGTTATACACCAGTAATATTGTACACGTACAAGGTGTGCATGCATGGCCAGTGTATGCACATGTCGGATATGTACTATAAACAAACCCCATTCCGCCTATGCATACTTGCTAACTAATAATAGTATCTACCCCCATGCAGAAGAGCAAGCATAGTATATAGTATAATTACTTTAACATCCTCGGTTATTTAACAGTTAACCCTTTACGATTTAACATCATTGTCTTTATGTTTACATTAGTTTAATCAATCAAGTACAGGAAGGGTGCCTACTTCCACTAACTCGGAATCAAGGAATACTAAACCCCCAACAGTACTAACTAACACATCCTCCCATCATAACCTACGTCCAGCATCCTCCCTATCCTCCCTCTGCTAGTACAACAGTGGATGTCGGACTCACCGATCTGACCACATAGAACTTGAGAGCGATAGCGTCGGCTGAACAGCGGACCTATCCTCCCCTAGCAGGCATCCGACCATCGTCATCACAACAACATGGGAGGCGTGTCTCAGCACGGCCCTCCCACGACCTCGGGTCTCATGGAAACATAGGGTGGGAAACACATCCATCCCTCTCAACATACTGGGCCTACGCCCTTATCAACTCATACCTGCTGCTATCAGGATTATCAGTTTGTGTTATCGTATCCTCATTTTGGCTGCTAAGGTTTGCTGTATGAACATGTTTTTCCTTTCCAATATATATCAGATCAAGTAACTGGCTATCCCATAGCCCTTGTGTCCTGTAGGTTAGTATTTTGCAAAATACAATTTATAGAAAGCATTTTCCATTGATCGCCAATTGATCCATGTTATCATTTTATTTCATGTAACCTTTTAGCTCATCATAGATGCGTATGACATATAACATTTCAATAATCCATATAAGAAGATGGTATCCACGTACCGAATCATATATTTCACATTTCATTAATGAAAACATATAAACATATACTGCAATCGTAAAATAAGGAAATCATATGATAATCATGACATCATAATCGCATAACATAGTAACATCATAATCATGGTGAAATCATAAAACAGAGTAACATCATATAATGAGGTCCAATATAGTTTACTCAGTCGAGCTGAGTTCAACAGAATATATAAGAAATAAAGTATGGTGTATCTAACTAATAAATATGCCGAATAAAAAATATGGGCGTTACATACACCCACCCTTCGGGAAACTTCGTCCCGAAGTTATGGTCAAAATAGTGAGGGAAAATCTCGACGCATGGTCTCTGCATCCTCCCAGGTAGCAGACCCTGGGCTATACTTGTCCCATTGGACCTTAACTTGGTCCACATGGCGACTACGGAGCTGTCGAACCCTACGATCAAGTATACGTAATGGTTCGACCCTGAAGGTTCCCTCGTCCGAGACCTGCAATTCCTTCCAATGAATTTTGTGAGTCTCATCAGCTATGTAATGTCGTAATACAGAAACATGAAATACATTATGAGTTTTATGCAAGTGGGGGTGGCAGCGCGAGACGATAAGCAACTAGTCCAATTTTCTCAAGAATCTCAAATGGACCTATAAAGCGAGGTGACAACTTGGTACCCTTCCCAAACCGAATGGTACTTTTATTTGGTCTGATGCGAATAAATACACGATCCCCTACTCCATAAGTTCTATCTGATCTATGTGCATCAGCGTAACTCTTTTGCCTATCCTGTGCTTCCTTCAGCCGCTGCCTAATCTGTATCACTTGCTCCTCCATTTCCTGAATCAATTCAGGCCCAATTAAAACTCGATCCTCTAACCTGTCCCAACTGAGTGGTGTCCTGCACGGCCTCCCATACAATGCATGATATGGCGACATACCGATGGAGCTGTGATGACTATTGTTGTATCCAAACTCCACTAAAGGAAGATATTTCTCCCACTGTGTCTGTTGATCCATAACATACATCCTAAGCATGTCCTCCATCACTTGATTCACCCTCTTTGTCTGTCCATCTGTCTCGGGGTGATAAGCTGAGCTTAAGTTCAATTGTGTCCCCAATGCTGACTGCATGCTTGTCCAAAATCTGGAGGTGAACTTAGGGTCTCTGTCAGAGATTATCTTTTTAGGAACTCCATGAAGACGTACAATCTCATTTATGAATACCCTTGCCACATCTGTCACATCATAGGTGTCTCAGACTGGAATGAAGTGAGCACTTTTGGTCAGTTTGTCAACTACCACCAAAATAGCATTATGTCTCAGAGATGTGAGTGGTAGTCCTACAACGAAGTCCATGGAAATGACTTCCCATTTAGTCAGAGGGATATCATACGGTTGTAGGAGACCGGCCGGGTGATGGTGATCTGCCTTCACTTGTTGACACTCAAGGCACTTCGAAACAAAATCCACTACATCCATCTTCATACCTGGCCAAAAGAAGAGTTGCTTCATGTCAGCATACATCTTCTTCACCCCTGGGTGTGCACAGTAATGTGATCTATGGGCCTCTCTAAGGATTGTTTTCCTGATATCACCTTCCTTAGGAACATACATCCTTCCCTGATACCGCAACAATCCATCTTCCTCAAGATGGTACCCATCATACTTCAATTCCTGTTCCTTTCCATTCTGAATAGCTGAGGTTACTTTTAGATACCAACTATCGCCCAGTAGTTGTCCTAGTACCCTTTCCCTCAAGTCAACCTTCAAGGGAATTAAGGAGAAAAGTCTCGGCCTTCGGCTTAGAGCGTCTGCCACCACATTCTCCTTTCCTTTGATGTAAGAGATACCAAAGTCATACTCACTCATGAACTCACTCCATCTCCTTTTCCTAGCATTCAAATCCCTTTGGGTAAAGATGTACTGCAAGCTCTGATGGTCTGTTTTAAGGGTGAAGCTTCTACCAACTAGGTAGTGCCTCCATAATTTTAGTGCCAACATTACTGCTGCCAATTCTAGATCATGCGTGGCATACTGTTCCTCATGAGGTTTCAACTTTCGAGATGCATAAGCTATTACCCCACCTTCCTGCATCAACACCGCTCCTAGTCCTTGCTTCGAGGCATCGGTGCATACCATGAAATATTTATCCATGTCAGGTACCCGTAAGATCGGTGCACTAGTCAACAATCTTTTTAACTCTGTAAAAGCGGCATCGCATTCATCGGTCCATTCATACCGGATTCCCTTGCGTTGCAAGGTGGTAATAGGTTTTGCAATTTTAGAAAATCCTTCCACAAACCTCCGATAATAGCCTGCTAACCCCATGAAGCTGCGCACCTCATGAGCATTCCTTGGAATTGGCCAATCTTCAATGGCCTTTACCTTTTCTGGGTCTACAGAGATCCCTTCACCTGAGATGATGTGCCCCAAGTAGTGAATCTCTTTTTGGAAGAAGGAACACTTTGACAATTTACCATAAAGTTTATGTTCCCTTAAGCATGTCAAGACTAACCGCAAGTGTTCCTCGTGCTCCTTCTCATTCTTAGAATAGATAAGAATATCATCTAAGAAGACCTGAACAAAGCGGTCCAAGTATTTTCGGAAGACACCATTCATGAGGCTCATGAATACAGCTGGAGCATTGGTCAAACCAAATGGTACCACTACAAACTCGTAATGCCCAAATCGAGTTCGAAAGGTAGTCTTAGGAATGTCGCCTTCCTTGATCCTCAACTGGTGATACCCTGATCGTAAATCGATCTTTGAGAAGACTGACGCACCTTTCATTTGATCAAAGAGGTCATCAATTCTTGGTATGGGATACCTGTTCTTCACTGTGGCTTTGTTCAAATCTCTGTAATCTATGCATAGTCGCAGAGATCCATCCTTCTTCTTAACGAAGATCACTGGTGCTCCCCACGGCGAGATACTAGGTCTAATCAGTCCCAAATCTAGCAACTCTTTTAACTAGATCTGTAACTCACGGAGCTCTGGAGTTGTCATTCTATAAGGAGTTTTTGAGATAGGTTCTACACCAGGTTTTAGTTCGATTGTGAAATCGAGCTCTCTTTCTGGAGGTAGTCCTGGTAATTCCTTCGGAAAGACATCCTTGAACTCGGAAAGCACTGGGTAAGAATTCAAGGAAGGTCCTTTACTATCGCTCACGGCCTCCACTACGAACAACTGGCATCCTTGTCTTAGGCACCGCTTAGCTTTCACCATAGAGATGAAGCGGAGGGATACCTTCCTCTTCAAGCCTTGGATTTGAATTGTCCTTCCCTCGTCATCGAGGCACAACACCATCTTCGCATAGCAGTCTATGAAAGCTCTATGGTCTTCTAACCAATCCATGCCAATAATGAGGTCATAAGTCCCCAAATTGGTGACATAAGCATCCAACTTAGTGGTGCACACTCCTAAGTCAACCTCACAACTTCTCACTTTAAGACCTACTGTTTGCTTAGCTCCTGAAGCCATTTCAACCAGTTTGAAATCCTCGTGCTCGTAGGCTTCCAACCCACATTTATCTAATGCAAATGGTGAAATAAAACTATCCGTTGCTCCTGGATCAAACAAAATTTTAAGTTTGACATTGTTTACATTACCAGTGGATTCTACTACGGTAGACTAATGTTCTGCCTGGTGGTTATGCACCGCTGCATGAATCCGATGACTGTTACCCGAACTATCCATGGGTGCTTTTCCTTCCCTGTGCCTGCTGCTTGACTGACCCTTGGGACAGTCTCACTGGAAATGAGGACCTCCGCATCCCCAACAAGAGAGATTGGGAGGGGCTTGCATGTTGCTCGAAGGAATCCTCTGAGATGAGTTCCTTCCCCTGGTTCCTCTAAAACCCCTTGCTCCTCTATAGGAACTTCCCTGTGTACGTCCCTGGCTTTGGAGGGTTGCGGACGATGCCTGTGAGATTGAGTTAACTGAAGTATTACCCCTCGGTGTGAACCTGTTACCATAAGGAGGAGGTCTAGATTGTCCTCCCCTGAAGTAAGGTCGTGACGCCTTCCCTGAAACATACTAATTGGTTCCTGTCAACTTACTACCCCCCTTTCCCATCTGACATATCAGCTGCATAACGAGCATACTCAACTGCCATGGCAACTGAAGTTGGCTTCCACATCCGCACAGTAGCTCTAATCTTGTAGTTAAGTCCATACACAAAATGCTCTACCTGACAATCATCTGCATCTAGGTAAGGAACATATTTTACCAGTTCCATAAACCGAGATTCATACTCCTCCACCGTCTTGTCTCCCTGTACTAAGGCATGGAGTGCACCTGCTTGTTCTTCCTTGTAATAATTTGGCAAATACTTCATGTGGAACCTCTCCTCGAACAGTTCCCAAGAAGTTGTAAGAGGAGTAAGGTGCAACTGCTTCTCGAGATCTGACCACCAATTCAAAGCATCACCTTTAAGCTGAAAGACGGCCATCCTAGCCTTGGAACTAGATGTGTACTCATTCAATGCGAAGCATCTCTTCATGCCTTCCAGCCATGCTTCGGCATGCTTACCGGGTCGTCCTCCTGAAAACTTTGGAACTTTTATCTTTTGTAACTCCCTTGATATGTCCTGAAGCGGTTCCAGTCTTGGGCCATGTGCCCTTTCAGAGTTCTCTCGACTCACTTGAGTGGTTTCCACCTCGGCGGCCCTTTCCGACTGCCTGTTCATCGTGGTCATAATAGCCTCCAATGACCTCATTATGATCTGCATTTCTGGTGTTGAGGTTGGTTGTGGCGGTGTTGGCGGTGGCGGAGGTGGTGGTGACGGTGGTCGACCTTGACCCCGACCTCGACCTCTGCGTGTTGTCACCATGATAGTTCCTGAGTTATTAAAACAAAATCATATCCTTAGTTGTTCAATCAAATATATGCGGAACTAAAATGTAGGTATTCATACACTTATACTTATGCGTAAGAAATAACTTGCATCATAAGATAACAAATTGTCAGGATTAGCGCGGTAAAATCTATAGTCGTTTTTATTTAAACAATCTTTGTCATGGTGTTCAGCTCGTCATGCTGGTCTTAACGGTGTCTTGTTTTTGAGATTTCGGGTCTCTTTCATCCCTTCGACTAGGAGTTGAAATCTCGGCAAAATTTTTAATATCTCTATTTTAGTTAACTTTAAATGTTACCCTTTAATCTAAACAACCTAATTAACATTAATTGTTTAAACCTCAACCAATCATAGTTAAGTTTAATACTAAAAATTAGAATTCCTATAAAACATATTTTTAACAACATATGTTATAACAGAAAAGAAAAATTAATTCTTATAATACATATTTTCTAACAAAGTATGAATAAATTAAATTTTTATAAAACATATATTCTATGAGAGTATATAACAATAAATTTAAACTTTAATACAACATCTATTATAACAGAAAAGTAAAATTAATCTTTATAATACATATATTCTAATCAAAATATGAATAAATTTAAATTTTATAAAACATATATTCTATGAGAATATATATAATAATTTAAATTTTAATATAACATATTTTATGACAGGAAAGTAAAATTAATTTTTATTTTACGTATATTCTAACAAAATATGAATAAATTAAATTTTCGTACAACATATATTCTATCATAATATATAACAATAAATTTAAACTAGCCCTACACCTTCCTATGTCTAAAGGCTCGAACGCCACGCGGCCTTTCACCGTCATGCAAAGAGCGAGTACGCATGAAGGACACGCGGTCTCTCCAAGCAACCCACCGCCCTCGGAAGGTGGGAAAAACCCTAAATAGAGTCAATCCCCAAGGCGCGGCCATTTCCACCCTCTCTCTCTTGGAGTTTTAGCTCTGCAACTCCACCATGGAAAGTGGTTCGAGCTCCGTCTGATTTTAGGTATAATATCCACCAGGCTCCGTTTAAATTGGTAGTTTTCCCGTCCTTCCTTCATGCTTTTAATTTGGTAGGTTTCATTTTATTTGGTAACGCTTTCACACAATCACACCAGTGTGAACGCTTTCACACAATCGCACCGGTTGATAGTGATTTGCGATGGCATGTATCAAAATCCCAGCCCCCTTCACGGCCTTTACAGTACGAGGAGAATCCAAACAAAATACTTGGGTTTCCTCCCGTGGATTTTTTTTTTTTTTTTGTCTCCATAAGGCGACTTTTAAGGCCCAGTTGCAACTTTATATGTGCTCGATTTTACTGTGTTTATCATTCCTTTCAGATTGATTTGAGGGGATTCTCATTGTGGAATCCAGTTCCTCAAATCTCTGCAGCTGGTCGGTGGCAACCATGGATCTGGGCTTACTTATTCTAAGAAACTCAATCGCTGAAGAATTACTCTCCTTTAAATATATAAAAAAAAAAAACCGGAAGAAATACAGTCATCCCCAGAATTACATGGTTTTTATTTATTTATTATTTCTTTACTGTGTCCTTTATTTCTTTCCGCATATGGTTAAACCCTACACGAATTGGCTCACTGTGTAGAAGCAGTCTTCAACCCTAGAGGCTCTGTATCTGTTCATCCTCAAACAGGCGCCTGTCGGCTGGCCACAGGGGAAATAATCCTGATATCAGAAGGAAAGCTATGCGGCTTGGCACTTGGCGCTGGGTCTGCAGTTGTGTTCGTGGACTTCTCTGCTACCTGCTAGCTGGTAACGCTCCGTGTGGAGCGCATAGGCTGGCCCAATACTCTTTTATCAGAAGGTATTTGATCAACAATACAATAGGTTCAAAGCGTCCAATGGCGGGAGGCATAGCAGAGAGGGCATACGGCCTCTCTGGGACGCCATCGATTCTCAGCAGCATAAGAGCGCGCTAAAGCTCGCCACTTTATTTCTAGCAAAACATCCGGATTTGCCCTACATTCTGTCATTAAAAACCTTGGTTCTAGAGAGAATGGGGAGGCCAGATGAAGCTTTGCCCCTCTGTTTAAACGCTAAGGATGCTAATCCTGTTGATGACCTTACTTTTAGCACACCTCAGATTGTATTCCAACGACTTGATCGCTTGGATCTAGCAACATTTTGTTTATGAGTTTGCTTGTGGAAAGATTTCCAAAAAAACTAGAGCTAATAATGGGTCTGTTCAACTGTTATGTACGTGAATACTCCTATGTTTAAACAGCAACATACAGCTTTGAAAATGTATACGCTTGTTCCTGAGGAGAGGTTTTTTTTTTTTTTTTTACTGTGGGCTATTTGTAGCATGTGCGAGTACTTTTAACCTTGCTGTATTCATTCTCTCAGTTGGGAATGGCGTCGGGAGTCCTCTTCCAAGTATTCTACAGCCTGATGGGAAGCTGGACAACTTACCTTATCATCGTTTTTTATATTGAATATAGCACAAGAAAAGAGAAGGAGAATGGGAGCTTCAAGAATCATTTTATTCAGGTGGATACAAATACTTATACCGAGAAGGAGAATGGTTTTTGTACCGAAGGCAGGGTGATTTTTTTTTTCATTTTCATAATATGTATATATATAACTGTTTTATTTATTTTGGCCAAATCATCCTAGGTGCAGTAATCTTGCTACCTCCTTCTTTTTCAAGATAAGTAGGTTTAGACTATAAATTCAAAACAAAACAAAAAATTATTTTATTCTGCATAAATCTATATTTCGTTTTTCAATAGTCAATAAATAGATTAACCATGAATTTCCAGAAAGCTGCATACATTGCAGAAACTAAATTTTTTCTTTTCAATTCTTGATCCTCCTACAAAATAAGACAGTGATAAAACAATTATATATTTCTAATGTACAGCAAGCAAATTTCAGTTCTTTCTATGAAATCTAAGACCCAATATTTTTATATGAAAACAAAATTAGACAGTAATATTTAAACAATAAGAACCTATAGGAAATTTGCATTTGTTTTTCAATATAACCCTCTGATTCTTTTAAATTGAGCGAATTTGCTCAAAATAGCTCAATATTTTGTCGGCAACAACTATTAATTTCTATATAAAGCTCTTTTGTTTTTGTTGTAATTTCAATTTAATTTTCTTCTCTTATTTTTGTTCATGGATTCCCATCACTCGCCAAGATTTTGGCAACAGTAGTAGGAAATAGAACGGAAGGGGATAAATTGCTGGAAGCCCTAAATAATTTGCATTTGTTTAGTGGTAGATTAACTATATAAAGAATGAAAATATAAATATATATATATATTTTTTTAATGTAATTGTTGTTATCGTTGTGCAGGTACCTTGAAAGATGACTATGGCTGGAGGTCAAGTAGGTAAATTATCAAGTAAATTTTCTAGGTGAAGCATGAATAGGCCTGTAGGTTCAAGAGTCTGAACAAAGGCTCTGATACCATCTGTAGTGCTCTGGTTTTTACAGCAGAGCACTGAGTAAAAATTTCAGAGTTAATTTTCTACTTATTGAACTTTATCAAGTGTATGGGAGTAAATTTCTAACAATTACCATGCGTCTAAATGATATTTAGTGTTCTGTCGTGTTTTTATCAACCTTACATTCGTAATTTAAAATAAACAAACATATCAATATTTCCTTTTCAACAATCATGTTCCAGCATAAGAATATGTTTCACAACTCAGTAAATCAGTAAATAGCAAGTTATGCATGTTTACAGTAAGTTTTAGCATAATAGTCAAATAACGGAAATTACCTGATGCTGATGCTAACCGTAAGTTGTAGCAGGTTGTATAACCCCTTAAACAGCCAAAATGAAGTGTCCACCCTACCGACCAGCTATTATCTTGCTGGCCCTTGGAAATCAAAGGATTTCCAAGCCCCTGAGCCCACAATCTGATAATTCCGAGAGCAGTCCTCTCTTCGGTTCTCCAAACTTTCTGTTCTCCAAACTTCTGTTCAAAAAAACTCCCTGTTCTCCAAAAACCTCCCCCTCTATATACATGTCCATCCTCGAGAAGACCTGGGGCTTACTCCACCGCCCCAAACTCCCCCTCTCGAGCCCCTCAACATTTACTCCCCTTACCAGTTCATTCATACACGTTTCTTTATATAAAAATGTATAATTAATTACCCTCATGGAAAATTTACTTGGTTTTGGATTGACGGTCGTAAGTATTTATTATGGTGGGAATTATCACCCAAAGGTTATCCATTCGGGACAAGGTTTATTAATTACAAGTCTTTTCACCAAACCTTGTATTTATTGTTATTGAGGTAATTAATAAAATATTATATAAATATTTGACCCCTTTCAACTTGGACATGCGTGTCTTAAGGGTCTACCTTATCCGTCGAGACCACTTATCTTGAGGTTTAAATTCCAAGATTAACATTGAATAATTAAATAACCATTTTCCATCACATCACGTTCATTCCAAAAATGATTATCCTATTATGGCTAACTTTTGAAATGGAAATAATCACACAATATTAATTTATAAATCAATATTTTAAATCTTACTTATATTTCAATTGTCACGATAGGGATATAAATGTTGCTGGAATATTATTAATTAAATAATAATAATTAGATCACCATTTATTAATTAATAATAATAATTAAATCACCATTTAACAATAATAAAAGGTGAATTAATCATAGTATTCTTAATTATTTGTTTATCACATGAGTACCCTATCATCAACATAGCATCCTTGCTCTTATAAACAAAGCACTTGTGAGGGCTTAAACAATTTTACTAATTAATTAGACACTATCATTACCCTATTCACAACAGTTCTCCTATGACAATGTTAACTGACGACACTTGTCTTAGTTTATTATTACAATGTTTTCATATAATTACTAATTCACTTATTTACACATTGACAACCTAACCATTCATTACCTAAGTTGATTGATGTATCCTTAACTGAGTTATCTATGACATTTATACTACTATTCAAGCATGACAAGTATGTTATACACCAGTAATATTGTACACGTACAAGGTGTGCATGCATGGCCAGTGTATGCACATGTCGGATATGTACTATAAACAAACCCCATTCCGCCTATGCATACTTGCTAACTAATAATAGTATCTACCCCCATGCAGAAGAGCAAGCATAATATATAGTATAATTACTTTAACATCCTCGGTTATTTAACAGTTAACCCTTTACGATTTAACATCATTGTCTTTATGTTTACATTAGTTTAATCAATCAAGTACAGGAAGGGTGCCTACTTCCACTAACTCGGAATCAAGGAATACTAAACCCCCAACAATACTAACTAACACATCCTCCCATCATAACCTACGTCCAGCATCCTCCCTATCCTCCCTCTGCTAGTACAACAGTGGATGTCGGACTCACCGATCTGACCACATAGAACTTGAGAGCGATAGCGTCGGCTGAACAGCGGACCTATCCTCCCCTAGCAGGCATCCGACCATCGTCATCACAACAACATGGGGAGCGTGTCTCAGCACGGCCCTCCCACGACCTCGGGTCTCATGGAAACATAGGGTGGGAAACACATCCATCCCTCTCAACATACTGGGCCTACGCCCTTATCAACTCATACCTGCTGCTATCGGGATTATCAGTTTGTGTTATCGTATCCTCATTTTGGCTGCTAAGGTTTGCTGTATGAACATGTTTTTCCTTTCCAATATATATCAGATCAAGTAACTGGCTATCCCATAGCCCTTGTGTCCTGTAGGTTAGTATTTTGCAAAATACAATTTATAGAAAGCATTTTCCATTGATCGCCAATTGATCCATGTTATCATTTTATTTCATGTAACCTTTTAGCTCATCATAGATGCGTATGACATATAACATTTCAATAATCCATATAAGAAGATGGTATCCACGTACCGAATCATATATTTCACATTTCATTAATGAAAACATATAAACATATACTGCAATCGTAAAATAAGGAAATCATATGATAATCATGACATCATAATCGCATAACATAGTAACATCATAATCATGGTGAAATCATAAAACAGAGTAACATCATATAATGAGGTCCAATATAGTTTACTCAGTCGAGCTGAGTTCAACAGAATATATAAGAAATAAAGTATGGAGTATCTAACTAATAAATATGCCGAATCAAAAATATGGGCGTTACACCTGAAGTGCAGGTAGGTGCAGACATTGATGGGTAGCATGGCCCAAATCGTTGCACAAAGAGCATTTGAGGGGAGTGCGAAATGTTGGAGGGTTCGTTTCCGGCTTTGGTGTAGGTGGGGCGGTGTAGGTTGCAGGTGGAGCAGTGTAAGTTTTTGGGCCTCTGCTACCGTATGTCGGGGTGGAGGGGGTGCATTACTTGATGTTGATGTGGTTTCCACCCCTAGGGGTGGGAGGTTTGTTATGGTGATAGGTTAGAAAGGTTGTAAAATGACATTTGGTGTCGGGGGAGGATTTGGGGTGTGTAGTTACCACACAGGTAGTCCTAACGTTAACCCAGGAAAATTGAGCGTAGCCATTACTAGGTGGTGACTGCTCCTGAAGGGGGACAGAGGAAAGGGATAGTGTGGATTGGTGTGGCTCTGAGATGACTGGGAACTAAGGGTGGTTGCAGACACAAAGGGAGTTGTTGGTTGGGTGCCTGTGTATTGTGTGAGAGGGTGCACAGGTCAGATATTTCGGTTGTCCGCAAAGGTGGTGGAATGGATTGGAAAATGGAAGTCATGGGTGTATCTAAATATATCCCAGGTCCGACTGTGGATACGAATGATGTAGGTGTGTTGGGAACGGGTTGTTCAATCATAGGGAGAACATTTTCAGGTGCGGCGGGGGCATTAGGATCGTAGTATGTTAGTTGATCGATCTTGACCACACATCCCTCATGGGGGAACATCATGGTTCGGAAGACAAATGAAGCGACATCCTTCATGGCATACATGTAATTGTGTCCAAGTAAGAGGTTGTAATCAAGTTGGGAATTGACGACCTCTATGTCGATAAGGATCATTTTGCTAGCTAATTGAATGGACATGTTGGCCAAAAGGCCTTATGGTTGAGATGAGCGGCCATCGTAAGCATGTAATGCAGTTGTGGATGGTTGTAGTGTAGGGGATCCAATCTTTTTCCAGACAAATGTCGACATCACACAGGTGGAAGCACCTTCATCAATGATGCTTTGATGAATCACAAGGTTTCGAATGGATACAGAAACCTAAAATGCTAATGTGGAGGGAAAATGTGGTTTGGCTTGGTCCAAGTCGAATTCCATCATTCGTGAGTCAGAAGGGTCTATCACACCAATGGCGGATAACAATATTTTTCCCTGTGCAAGATAGTTTTTTAGGACTTCAAGAGTAGACATAGCAGTGGGGGATTGGGCTAAGTCATCCACAATATTATAATTTGAGGTGGTACGAGCATTAGGATTATTATTGATTCGATGTAGTGGGAAGCGAGGGGCTTTAGGGCCCCCGTCTAACGGTGTCGTAGGTATGCGTAATGGCTGATTAGTGGGAAGAGCGTTGGTGGCTTTATCAGTGGGAATGGCTTACAAGGTGGAGCCATATTGGTTTTGGCGTGTTTGGAGGTGGAAATCAGCCGATGACATCATTAACAGATGGTGAGTACCTGATTCCATATGTTGGTGATTAGTTGTAGCATAAGTGATTTGTTGTTGTGGTGTCGCTGTTCCTTGAGGGGGATCCAACGGACGAGTGTTCACCACTCCTTTCTTGGGTAAAGGATTATGCAACACCATGGGTTGTGGTTGGGGTGGTGGCATTGGGCATCATTAGTCCAGAGTTGGTGCGCTCGCTCCAAATGGGGGCAAGTCTGTGTATAATGGGAATATACCCTACATATGGAACATGGGTGGTTTGTTCGTAAATTGGGGTTCTTACCTTCTTTCGATGGTCGATCAAGGTTTTTGTTGGCGAGGGTAGCGTTGTTATTATTTGGAGGATTGGGTGGTTGACCACCTTGGTTCTGAGGTTGGTTGTTTCCCCAGTTGTGTCCTCTTCCGCGGTTTTCTTGGCATTGTTGATTGCATTGGGTATTCTTGTTTTGCAACGGATTCTATTGTGCATACACTTGCCTTTGGAAAACAGGGGGATTTTGAGGTTGCGCAGGTGCTGGAGCAGGATGTGGTGGATAGTATGTGGGAGGGGCTGCAGGTGGTCCAGGTGCTGATTATGGTTGTTGGTATGTATGAGAAACTAGAGTTTGCGGTGCTACAGGCGCTGCCTTTGGTGGGTAATAAGCCGCTGGGGCTTGTGAGTGAACAGAAGCATGAGTGGCTTGTTGGTGGTGATATGTAGGAGGTGCTACTGGAGGTGCATAGGCTGAAGTTGCATGACTGTAACACTGTGGTGTACATGAGGGTCGATGAGTGTGGTTGGAGTGTGCCATGGGAGCATACGAAGTCATATCTCCAGAGTGAGATGTGTCCCACGAAAGGTCGGGGCCGGTATTATTGTGCATAATGTAAAAGGGTTGGTTGTGTGATGCAACATGGCCAATGATGCCATCGGTGGAGTGGGATTCCCCTGGGTCATCATTCCGAGAGGAATCACCGTGGGGGGCATCGAGTAAAATGGTATACAAGTATCCAAACTAGATGTAGATCAGATCAAATTGTTGGGCTTTGAGAATGGCTTCTTCTTTAGACTGGGGTCGTTCAAATGCCACATCTTTGGAAATGGATGGAAGGAGAGATTTCAGAAACCAATCTAGGAAGATACCGTCATCTAACTTAATCTTGCATAAGCTTCGGCGTTTATGCCACTCATGAATGTGATAAGTGAGGTGGGTGGCTGTGTTTTTCCTACAAGACAGCAGGATCTCTACTCCCGCGTCGTAACGGATGGGTAACTGAAAGAAATGCATAAAGGTCGAGGCAAGGGATGTCAAAGTGGATTGGATCCCATGAGGATGCTCAATATACCACTTAGCTGTAGAGCCAGTGAGGGTCTGTTGCAACAAGCATAGGCGGATGGAGTCATCCACTATGTAGTTGGAGGAACACCATAGATGTAAAGACATGATGTGATTTTGGGGATCCTCACCTGCCTTCCCCTCAAACTTAGGGATGTATGATGGGAGTTTGGTAGGCATATGAGGACAAGTAGGGTCATGTCGGATGGGATCATTTGTCAATCTGGACAGGTCGGGGAGGTTGAGACTAGGCATGAATGGAAAACTAGCACAAGGATGTGACGTGGTCGCTGGGGTGTATGTACTTGTGGTAGCATTGGTGTTTAGGCCACTGCCCCCAAAGTGTGAAGTGGGAATATGAGTTGTGACAGGGACGTGACCTCCAAACAGAGCTGTGGGGATCGTATGGGAGGGTCCTACTCCTCCAAGTGTAATGTGGGTCACAAATGGGGCGGGATTGGGTCCAGTAGCCTTTGGAATCAGAATAGTGACAGGGATGGTAGGTGTGGGCCCCATAGAGGGCATACCCAGGATAGGTGTTGTAGTGGTGGCTATCATTGTGGCTAGGATGGTGGTGGATATTCCACCGACAGTCCCTACGAAGAATGGGTTGGAAGTAATGTCAGCCATGGGGATAGACGATGCTGTGTATATAGGGTTTTCTGATTCTGCCTCAGAGTCACATGTGAAATAAGGGGCGTCCAAGTCGGGTGATGAAGCTCTACACTGGTGATGAGTGGGGTCAAGTGATGAGGCTCTACGCCTATGATGAGTGGTATCAAGTGAACCATACTGTGGGGGTTCACCCTGGAAGAGCCGAGAATGTCTCGGGAAATCAATGGTGACAAATGGATAGTAAAACTAGTAGGTAGTGGCGAGTGAAAAGCTAAAAAGCCCTAATGCAACCTGAGTATGAAGAAGGGGAGTGCAAAAAATATGGCACTCAAGCCAACAACAAACTCAAAATGCTCACTGTAACAGTTGTGCTATGATAAGTGGAGTGACAAGAAAAAGTGGTCAGAATACCAACAAGCAAACAACTCCTAATAAAGAAAAATGGTGTACTTGCTAAACCAAGGGGAGGTAAGAGAGCATGCAAATGCCTATCTAAAAGGTATGCTGGCTCAAACGTGATGTATCCTCTGCAAGGTGCTGAAATCCAAGTTAGACAATATGAAAAGCAGAACCAAATGGATAAATGTCCCCCTAACGGGAGGGACACTAGGTAAAAGAATCCTAGGAGAATGACTACTAAGATACCCCATTCATGACACATACAGAAAGGTAAATCCGCAGCTCCTGTTCTATCATCATCATACTCCCAACAAGGTAGTACAACGAGTAGGTAGCCTTCGGTTATTGAATGGATTGCGGTATTCCACTCAGGCCTCTGGAACCAGTATTGCTACTTCGACCCTCCTAAGGGAGAGGCCTTTCCGACAAATTGGTCTTTACCATGCCAACAAATACTAGGGGATTTTGTTACTCTAATGGACAACAACTATGTCTCAAGTGAAAATGACCGAGGGGTGTTATTTGGATGCCTATTCCCTCTGTCCTACCTAACTACACAGTTCTTTTATGTTCCCCAAGTGGTTTTAGAAGGTTGGTTGAGTTAAGTAAATTTTAAGACTCACTTGTATTAAGGTGACAAAGTGTGTGCAAGTGAGATGATGTATCCAACCAAATGCCACACTTGGGAAACTATATAGCAACTGTAAATGCTGAAATTTAACTTGCGAATGCTGAAATTGAACTGTAAATGATAAAAAAAATATTTTTCAATGAAAATGTTGAAAATCTGTAAAGTAGTACAGTGAAGCAAATAACAGAAAAACTCAAGAAGTAGCTTGGGCTATAGGAAAAATAGGTGGCTGTCAAGGTGCAGGAAAAATATGGGCAAAAAATGGGTCGGGAAAACTCAGAAAACAGATCGCAGGTTTCAAGCTGAAACTGGGGATCTGGGTCGCGACTGTTTATGAGAAATCTCGTGGTTTGGATGGCGACTGTGAGGCTAAAGGACAAGATCTGGATCACAACTATGAGGTTGGATGACATGATCTAGATCGTGGCAATGAGGCTAGATGACACGATCTGGATCGCAGTTGTGAGGCTCGATGATGCTATCTGGACTGCGGATGGGTTGTGCAGAGCCTCAGGGGGATCACGACTGGGAAGGGCTGTTCGGGCGGTGTATATTGCAGTTTTTGGAGAAACTGTTGCGATCTAGGTCGCGGGTTTGGGCTGGACAACAACGATCTGGATCGCAGTTGTGGGGTAAGAAACCTACACTCGATGACATGAAAACGACCGCTGAAGAACAATGTCCGAAAAGGAAAAATGGGGACTGCAGGTCTTGCAGAAACAACAATGGGCTTGGGTTGCAAGGTACAAGCTTAAAGGTAAACCGGATCTACAATAGTAAATCAAAATAACAACTAAAACAAGAACAAAACTAAATATAACTAGAGATTCAATCTAGCGGAGTCGCTAAAACTATGGCTAGCATTTTCACCCTAGCTTGTGCAAATGGGCACCTACTAAGGAGAATGGAATCCTTAGTAGTAGTTCAATAAAAATTAAATCTAACATGAAAGATCAATAAAATTTTAACAACTAACTGATAGCATGTGCATGAAAGTAAATCTAAATCAAAACAATAAAAATTAAATAACCACAAGAGCTATAGTAAATAAACTTGATATTTTTGTATTAATGGGAAAACAAGGGTTTGGAATGATGTTACCTCAAATGATGAGGTTGAAGGAGCTTGTGTGGTTGCATCGACAAGGTGCTCCAGTGCTCCAATGGTCTCTTTCTTCTCCAAGATGCTTCAAGGGTGGGCCAAAGGCTCACTCTAAATGGGGAACTCAAGCTCAAATGGGAGGCTAGGGTTCTCAAGAGTGATTTTGACAACATAAGGATAGGCAAGAATGTGGATGAATAATGGGAAGCCTCTATCACCTTTTTATAGATTTTGGATGATGGAGTATTAAACCATGGTTTTGGGTAACCAATGGTATTGATAAATGGTTTAGAGTTTCTTTTCCTCTTTTTCCCTCTTTTTTCCTTGTTTGAATTACGTTTTTGAATTTTATTCCCTTTTAATTGATTTTTGGGAATTTTGGGCCATTTTGGAGGGTTTTTTGGCATTTTTGAGGAAATTTAATTGTTTTGAGGAGAAAAAGATTAATTTTGGCCTTTTTGGTGACCGTTTAAAGGTTTTTTGAGGTTTTAGAGGCCAAAATGGTAGGAAAAGTGGACAAATGGGTCATGTGACTAGGGAGATGAGCTAGTGAGCATTTTTTGGGTGTTAACAGGGGAGATGAGAAGGTTAAGAAGGAAAAGTTACAAAATTACTCGATACATTTTGAAACCCTGAAGATGAAGGAAGAATAAAATAGTGTCTCTTATCTTCCTCGAGTAGATGAGATTTTTAATTCCATCAAAAGTCTTCCAGTTCAAATTGCTTAGGAAGCTATAGTACAAAAGGTACTAAGATCATTTCCAACAAGGGTTGACTCCAAAGTATCAGTTCTAGAATATAGAGATGATATGGATAAACTAAATATGGATGAAATTCATGGGATTCTTACTGCATATGAAATCAGTAAAAAAAAGGAGAACCCTTCCAGAAGAGAGGCAACATTCAAAGCTCCCAAGAAGAGAAAAGGTAATAGGCTGGAATAGAACAAAGGTTCCTTTGATGAATCAAATGATGAAGAAGAAAATTTTGTGTAGAATCTCAAAAGAGGTCGCAGCAAGTACAAAGGTAAGTTACCTTTCAACTGTTTTGAATGTGGTAGAGTAGGTCACTTTTCTTCCAAGTGTCCTTACAAAGAAATCAAGGATAGTGATAGTGAAGAGGATATTAACTATAGAGAATGAAGAATGACACACCAACAGTCCAGGTTTGAACAGAAAAAGAAGAGTTTGTATTCCAAAGAGAATAATAGCTCATCTGATGAAGATGATAGTGTTAATAATTCAAAAGAAGTACACTTCATGGAAATGGTAGAAGATCTTGAATATAAAGGCTCAGAGTAAAATGATAAAAAATACACTTCCATTAAGAAGGAATCATATAGTAAGGAGGATGTCTCAAATAAGTCACGTGAAAGACAAACAAATCTTACTATAGGAGCAGACTGTAAGTATGCCTACAATGGGATCTTCTTTTCACCTTCAAATTCCTATGTTGAATCTTACAATTTTCCTGATATAAGTAACAGTCGCAAAGAGTTTGAGAGAAAAGAAGAAACCCTTGAATCTTAGAATGAATAAAATGTTTAAGTTGACTTGGAAGGTGAACTAATTAGTGCTCTGTATGAATTAAGGAAAGTAATAAAAGAAAATTGATCTATGAAGGTTATTCTGGAAGAATATCAAGAGTCTTTATACCAACAAAGGGACCAGTTATTCAAATTTGAAAGAACAATCGATTATATGAAAAAAGAAGAGATTGAGTTCAAAAGAACTGAAGAAGTGCTTACAAACAAAGCACTTGAAGAATAAAAAAATGAGAACATGGAATTTAAGAAACAACTAGCCTATCCATTGAATGCAATTAAGAATCTTGAAGAAAAATAAATCATATTGAGAGTATCTATGGAAGAAACAAAACAAGAAAATGAGTTGTTGACAGAGAAAATACTACAATTTGAGAAAAATGACATGAAGATTGCCCCCTTAAAAGGAGAACTAGCTGAATCAAGAAAAGAAAAACAACCTTTGCAAAATCCAAGGAAACTCTCTTTTGAAATGAATGGGTTTAAGAATAAAATTATATACTACGCAGATCCAAAAGGTGACAGAATTTTCTGACATAAAATTTGAAGCTAAATTCAGGAACGACATGTCAATTTTGGATAATATATTTCTTGGAACATTTAAAAAACCATTCCATACTTAGGATATATTTTACTAGTAATCTAGATTAATTTCCTAAGTTTTGACTAGCTAAATAGCGCCAGTTTTGTCTTTTAGTGGACCGCTTGCCATCCTAAGTCACAAAAGCGAATTTGGAAAAAATTTTGATAAGATTTCTTGTTGGGCCTGGCCCAACAGGGCCATTTTTTATAACATTTTTGAGGCTAGATGGAGCTGAGCTGATCGCAGCTCAGAAAATAAGTAAATTTTGGCTAAGTATTGGGGGTACTGCCAAGATGTGCGCAGTACCGAGTTTTAAAGGATGCTGCGAAGATCAGCGCTGAATAGGTTCAGTGCTGCGAAGGTAGTAGGCCACGTGGAGCCAGTAAAGTTGTGTACTAGACGGAGGATGGCCATATAGAGTGGATAGACCGGTGATGGTCTACTTTTGGTAAGACTTCTAGAAAGATGCTGAGTTGAGGGCATAAACAGATCATGAATGTGGCCGACTGTACGAGTCCGTTAAGCAGAGGATGGGTCGGGAAAGTGACTGTTCAATGTACAGCAGAGTACGCGACCGTTAAGGGGAAAACGCCGGATGGAGAATGATTGGAGATGATCCAGTTGTACGCAGCTGTTAGAGGAGGGACGACCTGCAGGGAAAGCGACTAGGAGCTGAGCCAGTCGCACAAGTCCATTAGTGGAAGGGCAGCTCGAAATGGATGACTTGTTGGTGTGCGCACAACAGGAAGGCTGAAAGCGATGGGTCTAAGGCGTGGAGGATTACCACGACAACAGAATATATACCAGAAGCCTGCATGATAGTTCAGAGGGACCGTAGTGGTTTGGAAACCCTAAGGGTTTCAGTCTTCAATGTTGTAAAGACACGACCTTCGGGCATGATCGATATTAAGAAGACAATTTTGTATAGGAAGGGTTGGTGAAGGGTTGTTGTTGTAAGTTAGGGGTTGTTGAGTTTTTGGTTAGTTGCTCAAGACAAGAAAGACTGGTCATTGTGACCATATTGTATTGTAAGATCTTTTGAGTCAAGAAAATATTGTAAAGACTCTACTGCTGAGTGTGCAGAGACCTAATTGAGCAAGAAGACAGCCACAACTGAGTGCGTGGCTAAGAACTGTGAACCCTTCCTTAAAAAGAAATATCAGGCACAGTTCTTGTGAATGTAGCTTCCCATCCGGGGGAGTGAACCATGTTAAATAGTGTGTCGAGTGACTGAATGTTTATATGTGTGTTTATATTTATCTGTTTCTGTAGTTGGATGTCTGAATATTGACTTGCAGTCTATTATGAGAAGTCTTTTATATGGATTCACCATCAAGAGAGTATGGAATGATATGTTAAGTCTGCATGAATGGATGTATGGTTAGTATTAGATTTTCTTCTAAGGATAGTGAATCTATCATTTGCTTGAGTATGGGGAAATTTGTTTATGTGTTTGAATGTATGCAGTCGATGAATGTATAATAGTTATTTCACACCTGAGGGTTATGCTTAAAATAGTAACATTATAAGTGTGTGTTATGAGCATTAAGTAGTAAGATAGTCACGTGAATGACTAGGTGGATAAGTGGTATTCATCTCACTGCCTTAAGCATTTTGTACTTAGTCTAAGTATAGGAAGTCAAGTGGCCATGTTCACAATGTAGTATTAAACCCCACAGTAAGGAAGAAGGTAGTGGTGCGGGCCGCAATGTCGGCCATCGCCGCATTGTCCGACCCTCGCAGCACATAGCCAGTGCGCTGCCACGAACTTTGTCACAGCCATCAACTCATCACTCATTGTGGACATCTGAGTCCGCAGTGCCCCATTAGAAACACCTCGGGTGAGACCTCAGCCTACTTGCGGGCTGTTGCCAAAAGGGCCGGTGCGAAGGGGTTTTGTTGGTTTAAGGTAACCGCACAGAACCTGGGTCTTCATAAAACCTCTGGTCAACATTGTATAGCCAACAAATGGTTCCATTGCCATGCTAGAATCCGTGATGAGTTCCAGTTGTGATGAGCAATGAAGAGTCTGAGTTCCCAGAAGGTTCATTGAACTGGCATCCTGAGAAGACAAAAATCTAGGCTTGGTGGGATAAGACCATAAGAGACTTTAAAACACAAGAGAACAGACATCTGCATCTAAGCGACACACAGTGGTCAGATAGATATCTGTTGGATGACATTCATGAGATTTTTTGGGCTACATTTCTAAACGAGCTACGCACGTGGATCTCGCAGCTCACAGAAAACAAAACCTGTTTTCAAGGAGGCATTCCTATAGAGTGGAATCCTAAGCTCATATCACAGCTCAAAGCAATAGATAGCGCATTGACGTGCACAGTGGATTTTTGGGTCGATCATATGCTAGAAGGCTTTGTCATAGAGTTTGTTGTGGACATGCTCAAATCGTATAGCCAAGCAGAGGCACACTTTTTCGCAAGTTTCCAAGGTAAATTCCTGAACAATCTCAGTCTATACATTAAGATGTAGTTAGCTGAGAAAGGCATTTTAAGAATGTAGTAATTTTTTCAAGTTGTCATGGTAAATAGCATTTATAGTGATTCTAACAAAGATACTCACAACTTAAGAAGTGGGAAAAGATACAAGTTCAATAAGAATCCTGGAGGCTTTGGACTCCACGTAGATACTGAGATTCCTTCTGATATTTAATATGAAGCTGCACCCCCATTTACCCCTCAGAATCCTCCACTTGTAGAGCCAACCCCGCCGAATATACAGCCTAGTACATCTACCCCTATATGCCCATTTGTTTTCACTATGCAGAGTCCTGTACGACACCCTAGCACCCCTCAGGGTACACCTCAAGGTGCCCACTCGAGTGCTACACCTCCCCCTAGAGCCATGGCCCATATGGATATGAAGCTACCTATATTCAAAGGGACGGGTCTAGAAGATCCTGATCAACATGGGTTCCTTTGTGAAGCTGTCTGGAGTGTCAAACAGATCTGGGATGACAATGAGAAGAAAGCCCATCTTATTACCACATTCAGAGATAGAGCGTTGCACTGGTTCATGAAGTATTCTACCACACAGCCCAAAACCCTGGTAGAGATTAAAGCTGCGCTGATAGCAGAGTTCAAGAAACCAAAGTCTGAATCTCAGTGTATAACTGAGCTGAAGGAAATCAAGCAGAGATCGACTGAATCGGTCTGGGAGTTTGATCAGAAGTTCAAGACCCTATTAGACCAAGTAAGCTTTGTTATAGCTTCGAATTAGCACAAGGAATGGTTCATTGTTGCGCTATTACCCCACATTAGATTACCATTAATGTAGTAGAAGGTTACGTCACAGGAAGAGGCCTTAGAGATCGCGATGAAGTTGGAGGCTTCGTTGATCGGTGAGTCTAGTTCTGGGATGACCCAGATTCAGAACCAACTTACCACCCTGACACTGGAGCTACAGAGCATGAAGAATGGAAAAGAGCAGCGACATGAACCTCATCATGAGATCTAGTGCACAAGTTGCAAAGGAGAAGGGCATGACCGCGAACATTGTCCCCTATACCATGACTACCTTGGTAATGGTGCGCCTAACCCCATCAATCAGAACCAGGCACCTTGGTGTGAGATCTGCAGAACTACTGGTCATAGACCTAAAGATTGTTACCTAATACATAAATATGTGAAGACACCTAAGAATCTATATTGTAATTTCTATAAATCAGTTGGACATGATGAATCCAACTGCTGCGCCTATGAATTAATGAATGACAGAAAGCGCGACATGGATTCAATGAGAGGTGATGGCTTGTATAAAGTGCAAGAAGATAACCAGCCAAAGAAAGAAAACATGCATTATGATCAATCTTCCTACAGAGGCCGTGGTGGTGGATATCGTAGTAGAGGAAGAAATACTGACCCAGCACAAGGAAGAGGCTGCGGTGGGGTCATCTGCTACAACTGTGGCTAGCCAGGTCACGTATCCAGAGACTATGTAAATCCATGCACCACCTGTAATTATTGTAAATCATTTGAGCATGTGATAGAAGATTGCCCAGTGCTAGAGGTAGAGATGCGAAAAAGAAGAAGGAAAGACGTGCTAGCCCTGAACATCCAGTGGATCACAGCAGAGAACAGACCTGTGGATCCTAGCATTAAAGTAGTCACATGTAGTGGCATGAAGACAGGTCGTGATAGGGGAGCAGAGGCTTCCACTTTAGGAGAGGCTAATGAGAAGCAGGGCCCTCTTGAAACAATATGGGTAAGAAAATCCCCAGGAAAGACGCCTGCTCTAGATCTAAAGAAGAACAAAGAAACTTTTGTTGATGCGTGGGATACTTTCAGAGAACCAACACCTAAATTACCAAGGATCCCGCTGTGCAGCGAAGTACCATGTGTTGAAGACACACCTGCTGCGTATGACAAGACAAGACACACAATGGATGTTAGCACCTCTATTGCGCAATTCCTAAGAAGCTGCACGAAGCTGCTGAAAAATGAAAACGTGATAGCAGAGCTGGAGAAGCTAATAAATCTATACGAACCACAGACAGAAGCAGAAACTTCTAATGGCGCACTACATCATATAAAGAAACAGAAGAAGTCGGGTCGAGAGATGAGGCTCACTGCGCAGATAGGAGACTAAGAGATGGACGAAGTTATCCTTGATTTGGGATCAGAAGTAAATGCCTTAACCAAGCAGACATGGCAGTAGATGGGTCGACCAAAGCTGTCGTGGTCACCTATCCAGCTGAGAATGGAAAACCAAGTGTATTGGAGAAAACTCACTATGGCTTGGGAATACCACAACAGACAGATGACTACCAGAAATCTACTCAATTCTCAAAGCAATGCTATTATAAATGATAATGTTAAGATAATGGAGAAATGTAACCAACCTCAATCCAATGTTTGATGTAGATCCCCGTTGGAGCTTTCAATCCATGCACTTGTAATATGCAAATTAGTCTTGACAGCCAATATCCAACAAGTACATATAATATATAATTGACATTAACATTATCAATAACAATGGTCCATAATATCATAAGCAAATGTAACCCAATGTATAATAAATGACATTCACAACATGAATGGACGAGAATATGAGTATTTCTATTAATGAACAAGAAGAAGTACAAAGTGATACGATCTCTTGCCAGCAACCAATCTGAACCAAGATCTAGATCAATCCACTTGTGCCTCCACCACTTCAATCCTCCATGAATGGCAAAGTCAAACTAGAAGGAGTTTGGAAGGTGAACATAAGAGGTTCACAACTACAAGGATCAATGAATGCAGACTCAAGATAGGGCAAAAACACACTAGAGTTCTCTTGCTATTCTCTTCTTCCTCCCATCCATAAGCCATATGTGCTCAATGTATAGTCCTCTCAAAGGTAGGTGAAATGACTCATCGAGACGTTACTTGGGCAGATGGAGAGCCAAAGGTCGCCCAATGACCTCTTTTTGGGAGTAAAAAGTAATTAATAGTGGTTTTTACCATTTTACTTGATACCCGCAGGCTATAGTGATGCAACTCATGGGTACGCATGCTATAATGATGCAACATGCGGGTAGGAACAAAAATAGGGCAAATTGGTATCACTGAAGGATATAAGTGGATTTGAGTCACTGAAATGGATCCTACAGGCCAAAGAATGCTGATGCTCACAGGGAGGAATATTTCTGTGTAACAGATGCCCCCTAATGTGTGAGGTCAGATACTGAAAGTGCTACGATGGCCGAAATATATTATAAAACTCAGAAGTGGAGTGATGGAGACACAAGTGGAAAGAACAACTCACTCGTCATAATACAATAGTATCTCTAAATATATGTCGGTATAGTACAACAATCTGATACAATGGCCATGAATAGGCAATATATAATGGATACATGTCATAAGTGATCACAGCCATGATCCCTCTACAGTAAGATATGGTCTTCTACTAAAAAGAAGACAACTGGTGAAAACTAAAGGTACAAACTGCTGAAATCTGAGAGGTGATATCTCAGATGTAAAGTAAAAGTCATATGTAGCATACTAAATGCCACAATCGCCTGGGGTCTTCTACACATGTCTTCGACAGTGCAAGTCCCATCAAGTGAATAAAGGAGTTGGGGTTGAACCTGATGAGACATCATCTGATTACCGGTCAATGATGTATACCGTTAACAGACGCGAGATGACTCACCAATAATGAAAATGGGCATCAAGGCATAGAGCACAATCATCAGAGTGTGAATAAATGGGTTGAAGTCGAACACTAGGATGAATCCATCGATCAGGGGACATTGATGTATTCCCAAAACGGTCGATGGCGAGAGAACCTGCCACTAATGAATGCAAGCCTCAATGTACTCAATCGAACTCTAAGCCTCAAGTCCTGGAATAAATGAGTTGAAGTCGACGGAATGAGACTCGCTTGAAGGAGGGAATTAAGGCATCCCCCATCAACCAGCACAAGGTACCAGCAATGCTGAAAGATTTGGAATATCTCAGGTGAAACGGACTGACTCAATAAGGATGGCCAACATGCAATAGTCAAGATATCTGAGGAGTGGCCGGCACTAGTTTCAGGACTTCCTTTGAACAATAGCATGAGTAAATGGATAGACTCAGGAAACATAGACTTGACATAAACTGTGCAATGTAGGAGGCATTACAGAGGGCTCCATAATGACTGGAAGCTTAACCAATCGGTGGAGAAAACTGAGAAACAAGTACAGCTCCTAAGGCCCAACTACAGTCCTGACTCATAATGTACGAAGTGGAATGAATGCTCTGTTCAAAGGCGACACAACAGCTGCCAACAAGAAATATTGACCATAATCCCGTCCGGCTTTTTGGAATATTTCATTTTTTTTTGGTCTTTTTCATATTTGGGAAAAGCTTGAAAAAGAATAAAATTGCTTTTAGTACAACAAGTGAGGGAATGAGTGCTAAATAGCTAGCAGACTATTCCCAAGCAGTGGAACATACCTATGCTCAATGCAAGGAAGTGCGTGCAGGATGTGGACACTCGGGGGTATGTTCCCTCAGGGTTAAAAGGTCATCAAATTGTGAAGGGAAAATATAAGCTCTACAGGGCTCAACAGGGAAAAGTGCTCAGGCACTAGGCTAATAGCTGAGTCAGCGATGTTGATGTATATGTAGCTTCAGAATGTATTTCATCTATGTATTTCATATATATTTATTGTACCCTTATTAGAGATGTGTTATTCCTCTATAAGGAAGTGTCTTCATGTGGATTGACAAGTGTCGCAAGTGTGTGTACTTGTCGATGGGTTATTAGACCACCATGTGTGGGGTCGACCCTGAAATATATATTATATTGTGGATGTACCTAGCTAGACAAGTCAGCCCCATAAGGTCACTGGGCAAACAGGTTAGTATAAATAGAGACCAGGAGATCTCTATTTAGATCATTTGGAAAGTCATCTCTCTCTCACTCAAAAAGTGGCACACTAGTGAGGAGGAGGATCATCTTCTTCTAGGAGACTATCTCAAGTGTATTTTGGTTGTACTTTGGTTGAGCCATTGATCTCTCTATCTATGAGGAAGTTGTGGGGTTTTTCACCTTAGGGTTTTTCCCACGGAAACTCTGTGTCTCTTGTCTCTCATGTTTTTGATTCTTGTGATGCTTGTCATGCTTATTGTGATTGTTATGCATTGATATACTATATATGTTATTCTCTCAGAGAAGATCCTAGAGTATTGAATTAATGCTCAAAATTTAACATGGTATCAGAGCTAATCTGAGAAGAAGACATTTTGCAGTGACGAAAACTTGAGTTTCTTGTTTATTGGGTTTCTCTCCATAGATTTTGGAAAAGTAGTATAGTAGATTGGCTGTACTCATCAAGGAGAATCTATTTGTCCAATCAGAATTCAATTTTGAGCATTTTCAGATTTGGCCCTAAAAATTGGGTTTCCACAAAAATAGGAATTTCTGAAATCTGAAGACATAGCTGGAAGCTCCTTGCAAAAATCAAAGTTTAGATCTTTGGATCGAGATTTTTGGCTGGGTAGATCTCCGGGAAACTCAAACCCTAATTCAGGGCTCTCCCTAGTGAACCCAGGAGGACAAAAAGGAAAATCTGAAGGGTAAAGCTTTGATGATCTCAAATTCTGAATACACTAGGCTGATCAGCTCATCAAAGCGCATCTTTCTATCCTTTCAGAAAATTGAAATTCACATTTTGAATTTTTAGGGTTTTTTCGACAAACCCTAATCCTAGACTAGATCCAGTTTTCAGCATTTCAAGTGGTAAGACCTAAATATTTTCTGTTTCCATTTGAACTACTCTTTAAGATGTCTCACCACACCAAGCTTGAGGATAAACTTGAAGGAGCTGATAACTTCCGAGCTTGGAAGTATAGGATTGGGTTAATCCTAGAAGAGAATGAGTTGGACTCATATGTAAAAGAAGACATCCCTATCCCAGAGGATGAAGAGGCTAAGGTATTGCATAAGAAAAACTTGGTCAAGGCAAAGAGAATCATTGCTGATTCTATCAAAGACCATCTCATACCCCATGTGTCTTCTCTAAAGACACCCAAGGAGATGTTTGACTCTTTGACCAAGCTATTTGAAGGGAAGAACATAAATCGGAAGATGGCCTTGCAGAACCAATTGAAAGGAGTAAAGTTTCAGAATGGAGAAACCATTCAATCTTATTTTTCAAGGGTCTCCCAGATCAAGGAACAACTAGAAGCAGTGGATGAAATGGTGGAGAATGGTGAAGTGGTGATGAACACTCTAAATGGCCTACCTAGGTCATGGGATTCCTTTATTCAAGGAATTTGTGCAAGGAAGAAGTTGATCTCCTTCAACAGATTGCGGGAAGAATGCTCTCAAAAAGAAGCTAGGCTTGTGGCCCGAGAATAAAAGATGGGAAATGAAGATCAAGGTCTCACAGCACATGCCAGGAAAGGCAAGTCCAAGAAGGAATCATCTCATAACAGAAGATTCTCACACCACCATTATCATAAAGATAAGAAAGATCTCAGATGCTTCAATTGCAATAAGAAGGGACACCTTGCTTCAGATTGTCCCAAGAAGAAGAAAGACAACAACAACAACTTCAATAAGAAGAAGAAGAATAACAAAAGAAGATATCATGCTCATGCTGCCGAAGATGATGAACCCCCAAAGAAGAAGGCTAGGGAAAAAAGTGATAGTGATGATGACTCATCAAGTGAAGAAGAATATGTTCTAATTTCTGCTCTCACAGGTACTATCTCCCATGGTTGTAATGATTGGTTGATTGATAGTGGGGCTTCCAAACACATGACTGGGTTTAAGGAATATTTTATGAATCTATCTGAACATGAATCACCCCATAAGGTGAAACTTGGGGATGATTATCAATACCCAATCAAAGGAAGTGGTGAAGCCTCCTATAACCTAAATTTTGAAAAATCTTTGAAGATGAAAGAAGTCCTTTATGTACCTAGGCTCAAGAAGAACTTACTCTCCATCTCTGCATTAGATGCAAAAGGTATGAGGGTTGCATTTGTGGATGGCCAAGTCCTAATGTGGCCAAAGGGAAAGAACATAGATGATGCAGTAGTTATTGGAGAGCAAGATGGAGGTTTGTATAAATTGAAGGTACAACCTAAACATGCCATGGTAGATGAATCCATGGATCCAAGTGAACTTTGGCATAGAAGACTTGCTCATATGCACTATAGGGCACTTCCAATTGCAAGCAAGGCTGTAGAGGGTCTTCCTGAAATCAAGACCAAACATGAAGGTGTTTGCAAAGGATGTGCAAAAGGTAAGAACATTAAGAAGGCTTTCCCAAGTAGTGAAAGCAAGGCAAAAGACATCCTGGAAATCATCCACTCAGATGTATGTGGTCCTATGTCATCCAGTTCTCTGAGTGGATATGTTTACTATGTCTCATTTATTGATGACTTCTCCAGGAAGACTTGGGTATACTTCTTGAAGAGCAAAGATGAGGTGTTTGATAAATTCAAGGAATTCAAAACCTTGATGGAGAATCAAACTGACAAGAAGATCAAAACATTCAGATTCGACAATGGTGGAGAATTCACCTCAAGTGACTTCAAGAAGCTTTGTAGTGATTCATGGAATAAGAGGGAGTTGACTGCTCCTTATAATCCTTAACAGAATGGAGTTGCAGAAAGGAAGAACAGAACAATCATGGAAGCAGCAAGGGCAATGCTGCATGACCAGGATCTACCTATGCATCTATGGGCAGAAGCAGCAAGAACAGATTTATATGTACAGAACAGAACACCCCACAAGATATTAGATAACAAGACACCAGGAGAGGTCTTTTCTGGTAAGAAACCTGAAGTCAGCCATCTCAGAATATTTGGTTGTCCAGTATACACTCATGTCCCAAAGGAAAAGAGGACTAAACTAGATCCTTCAAGAAAGAAGGGTATCTTTGTAGGTTACAGTGAAAGCTCGAAGGCTTATAGAATATATTTTCCATGGTTCAAGAAGATTGATGTCAGCAGGGATGTAACATTTGATGAAAATTCAGCATTCATCAAATCAAGGAAGGAACCTATCGAAGTTTATGAAGAACCTAAGGAAACTAGATTTCAAGACACTACCATGACTGAAGCAGTTCCAGAAGTTGTTCGTGAGTTTGAAGATCCGCAAGAACTTGTAGATTCACCCCATGAGGATAACTCTCACAAGAGGAAACCTGCATGGGCTAGAGAGTTCATTCAAGATGCAGAAATATTTGGCATTCCAGAAGAAGAACATAGGGCAAAGAAGAGAACCAGATCACATACCAGCTATGTTGCTTTACTCTGTGACATTATGAACAAAGAGCCTTCCAGTTATGAAGAAGCAATAGAAAAGAAAGAATGGAAGGATGCCATGGTTGAGGAATACCAATCAATAATGACGAATGATGTTTGGGATGTTGTACCAAGACCTAAAGAGAAGTCTGTTGTGACTTCTAAATGGATCTACAAAATCAAGCATGCTGCAGGTGGCAGTGTAGAGAAATACAAAGCAAGATTTGTAGCTCGTGGCTTTTCTCAGAAAGAGGGAATAGATTATGAAGAAACTTTTGCACCTGTAGCCAGGTATACTTCCATCAGAATAGTACTTGCCCTGGCTGCAGCAATGAAATGGAAAATACACCAGATGGATGTGAAGACTGCTTTCTTGAATGGTGTAGTTGAAGACGAAGTATATGTGGAGCAGCCACTTGGTTTTGAAATACATGATAGGGAGTCATATGTGTGCATATTGAAGAAAGCCTTGTATGGCTTGAACAAGCTCCTAGAACTTGGTATGGCAGGATGGACAGTTTCCTATCTAGTTTGGGCTTTACCAAGAGTAAAGCGGATTTCAACCTTTACTACAAGGTTGAGGAAGGGAATCCTGTGATTCTACTCTTGTATGTGGATGACTTATTTGTAACAAGAGATGACAGATTGATTGTAGATACGAAGAGGAAGCTTACTGCTGAGTTCGATATGAAAGATTTGGGAATGATGCATTATTTTCTAGGTATGGAGGTGTGGCAGAGTTCAGGTGGGATCTTCCTTGGTCAAGGGAAGTACACAGTAGATATCCTGAAGAGATTCGGGATGATGGATTGCAAGGCCATGGCCATACCTATGGCATCGAATCTGAAGCTTCTATGTGATGCTTCATCTGAGCCGATTGATGTCTCTGTGTATCGTCAGATGATTGGGTCCTTGATGTACCTGACAAACACAAGACCAGATATTTGCTTTGCAGTGAACACATTGAGCCAGTTCGTGACGGATCCGAGGAGTGTTCACCAGGTTGCTGTAAAGCATATTCTAAGGTACCTGAAGGGTAAAGTTGATTATGGGATCAAGTATGAAGCAAATCAAAAGTTTAACCTGCAAGGTTATGTTGATTCAGATTGGGCTAGTACTACTGGAGATAGGAAGAGCACATCTGGGTACTGTTTCAGTATGGGATTAGGTGTGATCTCTTAGTTTAGAAGGAAGTAGTCCTGTGTAGCACTGAGTACAGCTGAGGTAGAGTATGTTGCAGCCTGTTCAGCTAGTTGTGAGACAGTATGGATACGAAATCTACTGTCTGAATTATTTGATCTCCCATTGGATGCTACTGGTATCTTCTGTGATAACCAGAGTTGTGTGAAGCTATCCGAGAATCCAGTGTTTCATGATAGGTCGAAACACATAAAGATCAAATATCACTATATCAGGGATATGGTGTAGAGAGGAGCTGTGAAGCTCCTGTATGTTGTGACAGCCGAACAAATTGCAGATGTTCTGGCGAAGCCACTAGCCAGGGTGAAGTTTGAGTACTTTAGAGAGAGGCTTGGTGTTCTTCGGATTGATGACACTTCGAGGAAGAAGTTATATTCACATTTGTTGAAGCCATTCCAAGCATGTTGGAAGGAGGATCCTTCACATGGTTGTGGATGTAAGCGCTGGATGATGAGCATCAGGATGATGTTCTGGTTTCTGCTTTGTATGATCAGTTGGATCATTGTTATATGTATGTATGTATGCATCATGTTGGATGCTGGATATGATCAGTTGGATCATTTATATGTATGCACACATCATGTTGGATGAAGGATATGATTGGTTGGATCATGTGTATGTATTTTGTATAAGCATTATATTGGATGCATGGACCATGTATATGTATATGTATCAGGTGGATACATTGTATGATCAGGTAGATCATGTATGTTGATATGTATCATGTATTTATATTTGTATCAGGTGGATACACTGTGTGATCAGGTGGATCATGTATGATGATATGTATCAGGTAGATACTTGGTATGCATTAGGTAGATTCATTGTATGATCATGGATGACGAGCTTCAGGATGTTGCTCTAGATGACATGCAGCAGGATGTTGCAGTGATGATGATCGGGATGATCATGTGTACATCAAGATGATGTATGGTGAGTATCTGGTTGATACTCTGTGGCCGTGGAACAGGTTGTGTAGATAAGCATGTAATTTGTACCCTGGGAGATTTGCAGATAGTCTTTCGAGGTTTTTCCTATGGCATGTAATTTGTACCCTAGGATATCTGGCAAATGCTCTTTCGAGGTTTTGCTTGGGAGCACATATAATTTGTGCCCTGGGAGATCTGTAGATAGTCTTTCGAGGTTTTCCGTTATGGCATGTAATTTGTGCCTTGGGATATCTGGCATATACTCTTTCGAGTTTTTGTCCTATGGCATGTAATTTGTGCCCTGGGAGATCCGATAGGTTGAGTCGTGTGCTCGTAATCAATCCTGGGATGCTCTTTCGAGATTTTGCCATGACCACATGTACTTTGTGCCCTGGGAGATCCGATAGGTTGAGCCTTGTGTTCGTAATCAGTCCTGGGATTCTCTTTCAAGGTTTTTGGGTGACCACATGTAATTTGTGCCCTGGGATATCCAATAGGTTGAGCCTTGTGCTCGTAATCAGTCCTGGGATTCTCTTTCGAGGTTTTGTGGTGGGGTCACATGTAATAAGTCTTGGAGATCTGGACAGGACAAAAAAGGCCTCAGATGCTCTTTAGGGTTCTTGCTAGTCAAGAGACTCTTTTAAGATTTTGTGATGCATGTAATAAGTCCTGAGATTTCCATAGTATGGCCAGTGATGATGAAGACCTGCAGGTGGTGGGCCTACATCCAGTATGAAAAAGGACTGGCTCTGTAGAACTTCTTATGACGAGTAGAGTCAGAGATTGGTTGAGATAGCAGCAACAGTGACGATGCATCGATGACGATGATCCCAAGAAGAAGACTTGTCTAGTAGATCTTTGTCGAGAAATACCTTCCTATTTAAGAGGGAGTGTTGATGTATATGTAACTTTAGAATGTATTTCATCTATGTATTTCATATATATTTATTGTAACCTTATTAGACATGTGTTATTCCTCTATAAGGAAGTGTCGTCATGTGGATTGACAAGTGTCGCAAGTGTGTGTACTTGCCGATGGGTTATTAGACCACCATGTGTGGGGTCGGCCTTGAAATATATATTATATTATGGATGTACCTAGCTAGACAAGTCGGCCCCATAAGGTCACTAGGAAAACAGATTAGTATAAATAAAGATCAAGAGATCTCTATTTAGATCATTCGGAAAGTCATCTCTCGCTCACTCAGAAAGTGGCGCACTAGTGAGGAGGAGGATCATCTGCTTCTAGGAGACTATCTCAAGTGTATTTTGGTTGTACTTTGGTTGAGCCATTTCTCTCTTTATCTCTGAGGAAGTTGCGGGGTTTTTCAACTTAGGTTTTCTCCACGAAAACTCTGTGTCTCTTGTATCTCATGCTTTTGATTCTTGTGATGCTTGTCATGCTTATTGTGATTGTTATGCATTGATATACTATATATGTTATTCTCTTAGAAAAGATCCTAGAGTATTGAATTAATGCTCAAAATTTAACAAGCGAGAGTCGGCACAAGGCTCAAGCGGCAAGCAGGATGATGCACTGCAATCACAACATGATATAACTGAGGGGAGTCCTTTTTTGTAAAGTTAGTCTCCTCACCCGAAAAAGTATAAAACAATGAGAGAACTCTTCTAGTCATGTATGACTAGAGTATACCTTTTTTGTAATTAATCCACAAAGGTCTGGAAAAGGGGTAAACTTATACCTAAGTGGATGTCGCTTCAAATCCTTTAATGAGTCTGAAATAACAAGTATACTCGGCAATCTTGTTTGATTTTGAAAAAGTCTAACAAGGGCTTAAAAAAGACTTTATAAAAATCTTTTCCGTAAAGGTTTAACGAGCCCGAAAAAGTAAACTTGTGACCTCCTTACTGTTTTCAATGAGCTCAAAGGAGATATGGAAGAATGCTCATAATGAGAGTAGACGAGTGTTAGGGACATGCGCGACTAGTTCCAAGCGCATGGGACAAAGCTATGCATAATGCAAGGAACATGAGCAAGATAAGGACACTCAAGGGGTGTCTGCAAATTCGGATGGGACAAGGTTCAAATGCATCATAACAACGGGGAGGCCTAAACCTATATAAAAGGTTCTGAATATGCCTGCCATGACCAAAGCAAATGTCGAAAAGGACCAATAAACAAGTATAAGTCCAACTAAAAATCCTGTCTCCAAGAAACATAAGTACCAAGATCATCTCTAAAACGTACGTAAAGAAAAATATGATACAAGTCACTGCGGTAGAAACATTTTCAACTTTACTATTTTTAACCTCAGACATAACGCACGTAGAGCTAACCACTAAAGGTGCCATAGTACCAATACCTGAGGGATCAAAATGATCATCTTCAAAATGAAGAGCAAAGTTGAAGGATGTGAAGGAATCTGCAAGAGCAAATTCATCATCACGGGAGTTGGAAATTCTAGAAATAGAATGAAACTCTTCAGGAGCATTGATTTGCGGATCTATAGGAGAGCTCAAAGACTCATCAGACTCAAACATCAAATCAGTGTTGGACGAGACTGTGAATGGATCCAAATTCAAATGGATGGCAGGTTGTATTATAGACTCATCTTGTTCAATAAGATCAAGGGTAGGAGGGGAATAAGATATATAATAAAGATCCCCCCATGGCTCGTCATTACCATTCATGGCCTCGATAAAAACTTCATCTGAAGGTAAAATAATCTCGAGGAAACCATGTGAACAAGATAGGTCGATTGCACATGTGAGCAGCATAACGAGATCTTCCTCTACTGTCCATGAAGAAGAGAGATCTAAATCTGCAATGGCTTGTTGGATATGATTGTAAGCGAGCTCCATTATAGATAAAGGCATAGACATCCCGACGTGCGCAATGTCTCAAGACGTGGAACTCGTGGATGGTAAAGTCCACGGATCATCTAAATAGGAGGTCCAGAATAACATATTATTTGAAGGAGGAGATGCATTGTCGGTAATGGTTCCAATAAAATTTACAGGTGCAGAATGGTTAAAAGTTCCCATCAATGAGGGGTACATTCCAACACCTATGTTCCCAGTTGCCAGCGAAGAATTTGAAACTTGCGGGACTACGGATCTCGTGGATACTGTGGAAGGATTGCCAACATAATCCAACTGATCGATCATCACAATCTTTCCTTCATGGGGAAAGCATATAACTCTAAATACAGTAGACGCGACAGCCTTCATAGCGTACATCCAGTTCTGACCCAGTAAAAGGTTGTAGTAGATGGGCGTATCAACCACTTTGACTTCAATAGGCACGGACTTACCTCCCAAGGAGACAACAAGGGAAGGGATAATTCCATGTGGCGTAAAAGACCTACCATCGAATGCAGTGAGTGTATTTCTAGACGCGAGTAGAGGAGGAGAGCCAAGAGCGTTCCAACAAGATAATGACATTACTGACGTAGAGGCACATTCATCAACCATAGTACGTTAGACAAAGATTTTAAGGCAAAACACCTGGATTTGAAAAGCCACGTGGTAAGGTAAGTTAGGATGGACATCAGTAGTATCGAACTTCACAACACTAGGATTTCCCCCATCCTGAACTCCTAACGCACTCAAAAGGGCATGCTTCTGAGAAGGACAGGCTTGCAAAACCTCAAGAGCCGACATGGCACATGTAGTTTGGCCCAAATCTTCTATGATGGAGTAGTTTTGGGCAGCTCGAGCATTAGGATTATGCATGGAGCGCTTGAGAACACCTTTCGGTATCCGCAGCATAATTGAGGGCTTCTTGATATGCAAGGAATTGTCAGGAGGAGGGGGAGGATCATTCCCGAAATTTAGTTGTGGTGCACCATAATCACATTGACGAGTAGCAATACAAACCTCCTACTGAACCATATTCACACATCCATAACCACTAGTATTGGAAGAAGACGTTTCCATTTCATTAGTACCATAACCAGTGGTGGGAGCATGCGAAGCCATGTTTTGATGATGATGAAGGGGATCCTTCAACATAGCTGGGCTCTGTGCCAAATACTTCGATGCTTCTTCAATTCAAGGACATAAGTGAGTAAGATGATCCTCCCCGCAAAGCTTGCAAGGGAATTTCACCTTACACCCAGGTTTACTATCCTTTTCATCATTACCGCCTTCCTGAGGAGGGTTGGCATTCTCTTTACGAGGAGTATTATGATTGCTATTGTTATTAGTTCCATTGTTTCCACCCCTATGATTATTTCTCCCCTTTTTCTTACCACCAGGTTGTTGGTTACCCAACGGTTTCGTTGATTGCACATTGTGTACATCAGACGATGGAGTGGAAGTGGACAAGGTGTGTACCTGTCTGGGAGCAGACTGGTTTAGTGACAAATTTTGCATTTGATTAGCTACCAAGTCTACAGGGCAAGTGCATGTGGACCCCACGATGGCATCGGAATGTGGTCCAGGAATTGACATAGGCTCATGTCTTGATCTCGGTGCGTCAGGAATAATGTCATACAAAATGCCAGACTGAGAATAAAGTAGATCTAATTGCTGGACTTTCAAGATAGCTTGTTCCTCAGTCACAATGCCAGACATTGAAACATCCTTAGCAATGTGTGGGAGTAAAGACTTAAGGAACCATTCCAATAGAAACTCTAGAGGAATGTTGGCTTTCACTAATCTCTTCCACCGACGCCACTCTTGAACGTGGTCAGAAATGTGTGTGGCCTTATTCTGATGGAAGGTGGACAATAACTCAGTACTGGTATCCTAACGAACCAGCAACTGGAAATGGTCTAAGAAAACCAAAGCAATCTCGTTGAATCCACTATAGGTGTTTCTGGGCAACTCCACATACCACTTCGCGGTTACCCCATGAGGGTGTGTTGAAATAGTCATAAACGAATGGAATCATGATTTAAAGAGTTGGAGGAGCACCGAAGGTGAAATGTTGTGACATGATCTCTCGAGTCCTCACCATCTTTCCCCTCAAACTTCAGAATGTCCGAAGTGAGTTTGGTAGGGATCGGGGGCCAAGTAGGGTCATGACACACCGGATCATTTGTGAGCTTCGAAAGATCCGGGAGATTCAAGCGTGCAAGGAACGAGAGTTGCGGTCGGAAAGCTGGATTATAAGCTCCCATAAAAGGTTGGCTAAACGGAACTGTGTTATAAGATGGACCAAAAGCTTTACCATGAGGATTAAACTACTGATAAGAAGGACCTGATGGACCATAAGCTTTCCCATGGCCATAAGATTTATAACCTCCCCCTGCCGGACCCATTTGAGAATAAGTAGGTATATGCGCGTTTTGAGCACCATATTGGGGTGGTGGATGATACTGGTGGCCAGCGCCGACTGTGTTGTAGTAAGGGTTTCCACCATGAGTATGGGGCATGTATGTACTATTCATAGTGGGAACTGTGTTGTAATGACTGTAATGGTATGGTATGTTCCCACCCCCAGAATTAGGATTAGCTTGAGTAGTCGTGTGGTGACCAAAAGCATGAGAAGTATTCCCAGCCCCAACATTAGTGTGATTAGTAGAAGGGTTGGTGGTATGATGTCCATGTGGATAGGAAATATTCCCACCCCTACATTAGCATTACTAGTGGTGGCAGTGGACGCAAAAGTATGCGGTATATGTCCACCCCATGGTTGGGAGGAATGGTATCATGTGCAAAAGTAGTCCTGGGTTGACGAGTAGCGACACGTGTATTAGGTGGTGGATGGTGAGTTGTGTTCGAACAGCATTCCAGCTAGGCTGGGTATTCCTAGGAGGTGGTTGTGTTCCAACATTAGCATGGTTAGGAATCTGACCAGTCCCCATACTATGTGAGTGGGTGGACAACATAGTGCCCCCAGCGAGGGTAGTGACCCCAGTGGGTATAGTATGGCTAACACTTTGACTAGTGCCAGCGTGAGTACCAACTGTAGTGGAAGGTTCGACAGTACTATGACTAGGCATACCAAAAGAGAGTGCGGTGGGGTTGATCGTAGGGCCAGTGTCATCATGACTCTCAGGCCTCCCGTATCTATAATCACGTGGAAATGAAGGAACAAAAGGCTCGTCTTGTTCTTCCTCCCTGGGTAAGTCGGGCATCCCATAAAGATAATTATCTGTATTTGAAGGATCAAACGGATCCTGGTTAAGTGGATTAGGCCAAATAGAACCAGGCTGAGTGTCAGGTGGATCACCTCCCTAATCCTCACGAGGAGTATGGGGGTCAGAAGTATCTTCAACTCTACCCGAAGGAATAGAAGGATCTTGCCCAATATTGGGATGTGCAGCCATGTAGTCTTCAACATAAGTCACATAAGAATCTGAAGACTCAGAGGGAGCCCTCCGACGTCCTCTAGCAATACGGAGTGTAACTTTGAGTGGATTGAAACCAGCCAAATGACGGGATCGACAGAGAGTAGGGCTCCATGCCATGATATCTCTGGAGAGAGACACAACATCCCCTAAAGGCCAACTATCGAGCAAAAAACAGTAAATTAAAAGCACACGCCTAGAGAAACTACAACCAAGAGTAGACAAACAGAGTGGCTAAATGAACTCTCAACACTAGAGCTAGTATGTCTTGCCTAGGAGAGGCTTGAGACTCCCAAACTATAGCCGAAGGTAGTAGAATCAGTTATAGAGACACCAAGGCTTCACTGTGTCGATAGGGTCAAGTCCACTGCACGAACACAACTATGTTGTCCAATCCCTATCTGACTTAGGACACAAACAGCATAACCACTGCAAGTACCCTGTGTGGTACCTAGGTAAGTGTTCGAACTGTAATCCACACTTAGTACCATAATCCTTAAATTTTTATTGCTCATGTGCTTAATTGAACCATAGTTTGGACTAGGTGACTACAGTTGGTCAAAAACCCACTTTTGAGAGTGTTCACACCCACTTCCAAGAAAACCAGTTCACCCAGCCTCCTGTTTTGTCCACAAGTGCGCCCTCATTAATTGTTGGTGCGCCCTCTCTCCTTGTTTTGGGGAATTTTAGTTGACCAAGGGCGCTAGGGTGGATTTTTGCCCATTTTTGGCTAGATTTGGAGCATTTAATGCTCCCTTGGGCCCCCCAACCTCCTCTACTTGATCACCCACGCCTGCCTTGAGCTCATTAATGACCCAGCATGCTTCAGCCACCTCCACACCAGAATTCGTGGCTGTTTGGGGTGATTGGGATTGAGTTGGACCCACCTAGGGGGGATTGAGGCCAATTTGGCATTGATGACTTGTACACTCAGCTTGAGCGACCTAATGCTCTCAAATTTCTCATGGATGTAATAAAAACCTGTTACTAACATTTTCACATGTTAGATAGTCAGTTAATCAAAGGTTTCAGCATACATTGTGTGTAAAATTATCTCCTTTTTCAAGTTTTTCCACTGTTTTTGCAAACTAATTCGATTTTGTGAGGTTCTCCATAGCTCCTAGATCTTCTGTGATCAAAATACTCACATGGTATCAGAGCCATCGTGGAGTTAGTGAGTTGCAGGTCAATATTGAGCATTGAACTGCATTCTAGAGAGGATTTCCAGACAAAAATTGAGTGATTTTTGCAGGTGTTTCAGTAGTTTTCTCACCATTAACGCAGCAATCATGGAAGCAAACCAAATGTTGCTCACACCCTTCAATTTTTTCGATTGGAAGGCTGAGATGGTTATCAAGCTGAGATCTAAGGGTCTCTATAGAGTAACCATGGGCACAGAAGTGGAGCCAAATTCTGCTGTGGAGAAAGCAAAGTACTACAATCGACTTGATGAAGCTTATGGATTGCTATGCCTGAGCATTTCAAGGGAACTCTTGTTTCATACAGACAGTTTGACAACCCCTAATAAAGTATGGGTGAAGCTAGAATCACTCTTTGGGAAAACTGATGAACTGAGAGGCCACCAGCTTGAAAACGAGCTCATCAGCTTGAGCCCAGCACATTTTGAAACCATCCAGGAGTTCTTCACGAAATTCAAGTCACTGGTGCTTCAACTGCAACAATGTGGAATTGTTAAGAAGGAGGAACAACTGATTCCGTCCATCCTTTCGAAGCTAGGCCCAGAATTCTCTGTATTTGTCAGCACATTTCACTCAGCCAAAATGACCCTTCGAAATTGGCAAATGCCATCACTAGCTACCTTCATGGAGTGTCTCACTCAGGAGCAGGACAAACTAGTTCAGATGGGTACCATAAAATCAAAGTACCAAGCATTGGCAATGGGTGTTTCAAGTGCCAACAAAGGCAAGCAGAAAGCCAAGAATTCGAAGCAGCAAGAGAAGAGGAAGTCTGACAAGACCAAGTCTGCAGATGGGGGTTCGAATCTGTCAAAGGAGAAGGACAAGAAGGGAAAGGAAAATACCAAATGCACCTATTGTCATAGGGGATGGCATCCAGAGAGCTCATGCATGAAGAAAACCATTGACTCAATGGCGCAGCTACTGGAGAAGAACAACATCCCAGTCCCTGAGGGCGCAAGGAAGAAAGAGAGCACCTCAAATCCTGACAATAAAGAGAAGTGTCATGCTTTGGTAGCAGGTACTTCGAATCCCTCATCCTTTATCATTGATTCAGGAGCTTCCAGACATATGGTTTCATCCAGAGAGCTCTTCTCCTCTATGCATTCGAATGGTGGCCCAACAGTTCGAATGGGAGATGATTCAGAAATCCAGACCAAGGGGATTGGTAGGATTGACATGGAGCATGGCTATTTCAGTGATGTGCTCTATGTACCTTCATTGGCTGCAAATTTGCTATCAGTCTATCAAATGACCCATATAGGAGAAGCCAAGAGAGTAACATTTACTCCAGATTTGGTAGAAATCTCAGAAATTTCCTCAAATCAAGTTGTGGCTATAGGGTATGCTGATCATGATGAGAGAATGTACAAATTCTCAAATTTCATTCCAAATTCTAGTGACCATGCTCTTGTCTCTCATGCCAACGAGACCTCCAAGTTGTTGCATGAAAGATTTGGCCACATGAACTACAAATACCTCTAGACACTGCACAAGGACGAGATGGTGGAAGGGCATCCAGAAATCAAATCATCAAATGGTGCATGCATTGGGTGTGTAGTTGGAAAGCATCCTGAGCACAGCTATGAGAAGGGAATGGCAAGGAGAGCCACTCAACCACTTGGATTGGTACATTCAGACCTCATTGGTCCTCTTCCCACTCCATCATATGGTGGATCAAGGTATGTACTTACATTCATAGATGACTACTCTCGATTCTGCTGGGTTTACTTCCTTAAATTGAAGTCAGAAGTGTTTGAGAAATTGAAGATTTGGAAAGCCCTAGTGGAGAACCATAGTGGTCATAAGATAAAGATCCTTAGGACTGATAATGGAAAGGAATATGTGAATAATAACATTCAGCACCTTTGTGAGGAATGTGGCATCCAAATGCAACATTCAATTCCCTACACACCTCAGCAAAATGGTGTGGCAGAGAGGAAAAATAGATCTCTCAAGGAGATGGCTACTTGCATGATTGAAGCTAGGGATCTAAGCCCTAAGCTATGGGATGAATCCATCAATTGTGCTGCTCATATTCAGAACAGAGCCTTTCACAAATCAGTCAAAGGAAAAACCCCCTATGAGGCATGGTTTGGCCAAAAACCAAATGTGTCAAATTTCAGGATTTTTGGGTCTAGAGCATGGGCTCGAATTCCATCAGAAAAGAGGAAGGATTTGGAGCCACAGAGCAGGGAATGTATCATGGTTGGATATGGTGAGGACACAAAGGGCTACAAGCTCTTTGACACATCCACACTTAAAACTTTCATTGAGAGAAGTGTGCAATTCGAAGAAGAACCAATTCCAGATTTTGAGCTTGCACCGGGGGAAAGCTCCTCTCCTCCACACCTTAATGAAATTAGTGATGATTCCACCTCTGATTTTTCTGATATTGATGAAGATGACATGGCTGAAGATGACATTGCTGTACATGAGTCACCATCAAGGCCCAAGTGGGCTGAGAAAATCATACAAGCTGCAGGTGAATTGGCAGGCAATCCCCAAGAGCCTAGGAAGACTAGATCTCAAACAATCAATGCTTCCTTTGCAAATGAAAGTGAACTTGCTGATCACTGTTATATGATGATTGGATCTGATCCAACATCATATCAGGAAGCTCATCATGATCCAAGGTGGAGAGCAGCAATGCAAGAAGAATTCCAGTCTCTTCAAGAGAACAAAACATGGGATTTGGTGCCTCTTCCTCCCAAGAGGAAACTTGTGCAATGTAAGTGGATTTTTCGAACCAAACCTGTTGCTGATGGTTCTGATATGAAGTATAAGGCTAGGTTAGTGGCTAAGGGCTACTCACAAATCCATGGTGTGGATTATACAGAGGCCTTTGCACCGGTTGCAAAGATGGACTCAATTAGACTAGCTCTAGCCATGGCAGCTAGTAAAGGTTGGGAAGTTCACCACATGGATGTCAAAAGTGCATTCTTGCATGGTGAGCTACAGGAAGAGATATATATGCAGCAACCTGAAGGATTCCAAGAGGATCCCACACTTGTATGCAGGTTGAAGAAGTCACTCTATGGACTCAAGCAAGCCCCCAGGGCTTGGTATGCCAAAATGGATGCTTTTTTGCTCTCAATTGGTTTCTGTCGATGCAAGTCTGATCCAAATGTTTATTTGCAGCATTGTGATGATAATTTGCAGGTCATTGTACTGTATGTTGATGATCTCTTAATTACAGTGAGCTGCACCAAACAAATTGGCTCAATTAAAGCTTCTTTGCACAGTGAATTTGCCATGAGCGACCTAGGATTGCTAAGGCAATTTTTGGGTTTGGAAATTGAGCAATCTGAGAGAGGTATATTGCTGAGTCAACCTAAGTATGCTTCAGACCTGTTATTCAAGTTTAAAATGGCTGAATGTAAGGCAGCCAAGTGCCCATTCCTTTCAGGCATAAAACTAGGTGAATTTGAAGACTCTCCATTGGTGGATTGCACAATCTACAGGCAGCTAGTTGGAAGTTTGCTGTACCTTACACATACAAGACCTGATTTGTCTTATGCTGTAAGTGCTGTAGCAAGGTATATGCAGCAGCCACATGAGATCCATTGGAAGGCAGCCAAAAGGATCCTCCATTATGTCCAAGGAACAAAGAACTTTGGGGTACACTATGCAGCTGGTTCTTCACTTCAACTAGCTGGATTTTCTGATTCCGATTGGGCGGGAGATCCCATCGATAGAAAGTCCACTTCAGGTTTTGTGTTTATGTTTGCTGAAGGTCCCATTTGCTGGTCAAGTAAGAAACAGCATACAATTTCTCTTTCATCAGCAGAGGCCGAGTACAGGGCAGCAATGAACGCAGCCACACAGTGTGTTTGGTTGCAAGGCATTCTTCGGGAGTTTGGTGTTGCTATTGATTCTCCAACCAATATTTGGGTGGATAATCAAAGTGCCATCAAGATATCTACTGATCCAGTACAGAGGCAAAGAACAAAGCACATTGAGATCCACATGCATTACATTCGGGGCTTGGTGCATGACAGGGTGATTTCACTGCAGTATTGCCCATCCACCGAGCAAACTGCAGATATTTTCACCAAGTGCTTTACTGAGAAGACCTTCACTCACTTGAGAGATTTGCTTGGAGTGAGTGATGGATGGTGATTGCTGCAATTTAATTGCAGGTTCATCCCCATGTCCATTTTAGAGGGAAGTTTTTATCCCATGAGGTTTTACTTCTTTTCCTCGGTTCATATGGACAAATAAAATTTCTGTTTGTAATGAGGTGACTTGAGCCTTTGTTGCCAAGGCCTCCCACTTATCTTTCATGAGATGTACTAAGTTATGGTTAAGGGGGGGTGTTAGAACTGTAATCCACACTTAGTACCATAATCCATAAATTTTTATTGCTCATGTGCTTAATTGAACCATTGTTTGGACTAGGTGACTACAGTTGGTCAAAAACCCACTTTTGAGAGTGTTCACACCCACTTCCAAGCAAACCAGTTCACCCAGCCTCCTGTTTTGTCCACAAGTACGCCCTCATTAATTGCTGGTGTGCCCTCTCTCCTTGTTTTGGGGAATTTTAGTTGACCAAGGGCGCTAGGGTGGATTTTTGCCCATTTTTGGCTAGATTTGGAGCATTTAATGCTCCCTTGGGCCCCCCAACCTCCTCTACTTGATCACCCACGCCTGCCTTGAGCTCATTAATGACCCAGCATGCTTCAGCCACCTCCACACCAGAATTCGTGGCTGTTTGGGGTGATTGGGATTGAGTTGGACCCACCTAGGGGGGATTGAGGCCAATTTGGCATTGATGACTTGTACACTCAGCTTGAGCCACCTAATGCTCTCGAATTTCTCATGGATGTAATAAAAACCTGTTACTAACATTTTCACATGTTAGACAGTCAGTTAATCAAAGGTTTCAGCATACATTGTGTTTAAAATTATCTCCTTTTTCAAGTTTTTCCACTGTTTTTGCAAACTAATTCAATTTTGTGAGGTTCTCCATAGCTCCTAGATCTTCTGTGATCAAAATACTCACACTAAGGCAACTATGTTCACCGCAATATAACCAATGCTTAGGGGGACAGTCGTAGGTGGGACCCATCGTATGGGTAGGGTATCTAAGCCCGAAGCACAAGAGGACAAACCTCTGGTACCCCCAGATACAAACAAATCCTGGATATATCTCCCACGTTCAGCCGGTATCAGAGGGATATCTCCTCAACCAACCTCCTGTGACCTCGTGCTCAACTCTGGATTGAGTAGAGCTTCCTGAGAACACCGATCTATACCATGGATTCCTCCATCCCTGGTCAGACACCTAATGTTTCGTCTAGTAGTCTTGGATTGTTAACTCACAATGATCTATTCCAAGACTCTAAACCTATGCTAGTTGGTGTACCCTATAAATAAAATCAGTCTAATCAATTTTATGATTAAGCATTAATTTTAGTGGCTGTGATTACTCAAAGGATATGATCGTAAAACTAGTGATGTGTAGACTCAATAGTATGCAACATCATCCAATCCTAGACTCATCTATCCAATAAAACAATGTCACTAATATGCAAAATCAACCAACAATTCCGAAATAAATATGCAATCTTTTATCTTTTTGATGCATAGGCAGAACCTAAAATGAAGGAAATAAGCACTCAATGCAAGATGCAGTACATGGAAATAAAATATTTTTGTATTTTCGCTTATAAACAAGAAGGAAAATGCAAAATACTAAATGAATATTTTTGTATTTTTTCAATATAAATGGAATGAAAAAATGCAAGCAAAATCCTACTATTCAGTCACTGAAGTGCTGAGAAGATCACTAAGACAACCCAGCAGATCCTAAACAACAAGACTTAGCCAAAGGAATGAGCTCAAAAGGAAGAAACCAAGAGGCTAAAACCAAAGATTGGTAAAAAACCAGGAAGGCTCAACCAAGAGAAACAAAGAGATCTAGTCACAACCAAGGCATGAAATAGTCAAGTAAGAGGCCAACAAAGACTCAGGAACCAACCAAACTCACCCAGCAACAACCAATAGTCATAAACCAAGAAAATCCGGAGTTACACGCTACTGTCAAAGGAAATCCTGTGGGTACCCGCAAGCAGTAGAGTAAACAGAGGCGGGTAGAGCTAAGGTAGCCCGTGGGTGAGGAAGGGAAAATGGGCAAACAAAGAGTCCAGAGGCTCAGAAAAAGCAAGTTTTCTATAGTGTATCTTAATGGCCAATCAGTGACACAGAGCTTCGATAAACAACAACTCTAATTATGGACTAATGCTCAAAAAATTTCCCAAACATGGATGTTTTCCCCAGTGGAGTCGCCATTTCTATATTGGAGAAAACTCACTATGGCTTGGGAATACCACAACAGACAGATGACTACCAGAAATCTACTCAATTCTCAAAGCAATGCTATTATAAATAACAATGTTAAGATAATGGAGAAATGTAACCAACCTCGATCCAACGTTTGATGTAGATCCCCGTTGGAGCTTTCAATCCACACACTTGTAATCTGCAAATTAGTCTTGACAACCAATATCCAACAAGTACATATAATATATAATTGACATTAACATTATCAATAACAATGGTCCATACTATCATAAGCAAATGTAACCCAATGTATAATAAATGACATTCACACCATGAATGGACGAGAATATGAGTATTTCTATTAATGAACAAGAAGAAGTACAAAGTGATACAACCTCTTGCTGGAAACCAATCTGAACCAAGATCTAGATCAATCCACTTGTGCCTCCACCACTTCAATCCTCCATGAATGGCAAACTCAAATTATAAGGAGTTTGGAAGGTGAACATAAGAGGTTCACAACTACAAGGATCAATGAGTGCAGACTCAAGATAGGGAAAAAATCCACTAGAGTTCTCTTGCGATTCTCTTCTTCCTCCCGTCCATAAGCCATATGTGCTCAATATATAGTCCTCTCAAAGGTAGGTGAAAGGACTAATCGAGAAATTACTTGGGAAGATGGAGAGCCAAAGGTTTCCCAATGACCGCTTTTTGGGAGGAAAAAGTAATTAATAGTGGTTTTTACCATTTTACTTGATACCCGTGGACTATAGTGATGCAACTCGCGGGTACGCATGCTATAATGATGCAACATGCGGGTAGGAACAAAAATAGGTCAAACTGGTATCATTGAAGGATATAAGTGGATCTGAGTCATTGAAATGGATCCTACAGGCCAAAGAATGTTGATGCTCATAGGGTGGAAGATTTTTGTGTAACACTAAGAGAAAGTTATACCATTTGGTCGCTTAGCCAATGTTGTGGTTGATATTGACGGAGTACAAAGCCATGCGGAATTTGAAGTCATTGAGATTGTTGACGATAGCCAGCCCTTTCCTACGCTGCTAGGAATTGACTGGGCTATTGACAATTTGGCCATTATAAATTTGAAAACAAAGAAGATGATATTCGAAGGCAAGCATCTGCGGGTTATCGTACCATTTGATCCTGCAGATGGGGATAGATATAGTGAGCCGATTCAGGAAGAAACTAAGGCTCAGGACTTGGACCGGCTATACCAGATGACTACGAACCAGGAGGATTACATTAATCCTACTGTGGATGGTGCACTCAGCTAGATATGCGATAGCTCCTGCTTTTCTGACTCAGACACTGGACTGGAAAACTGGTAGAATTGCATGCACGAAGTGTCAGCTAGAAGGTGCACGCAGGTCACAAAATCACTGCGCTGGATTCGAAAGGAGGTAAGCCCAATCCCTACATTTGATGGTTTTGCAAACGTTTATAGTTTTATTCAAGACTATAATGCAGCAGTTCCAGAAGAGCACAAGTTTCCAGCATTGGATGTGGCATTGCATGGCATACCCGCCAGATGGTGGGATTCGCACAAGCAGATATTGATCACTTGGGATCAATGTAGAACAAAGATGCAGATTCGGTTCGCAGAAAGGGTTACCTTACCCTTTGAGAAGTTCAATGTGCAAACAAATCCTAGTCAGCATTTGGAAGTCTGCTTGCAGGCATGGGAAGAAAGGCCACCTGAAGAGTGGGTGCACTTGTTCGTGCATACTTTGGAAGAGGTTATTCTGAAGAAATGGTATCTAGACTTGGAGTTACGCAGGGAGACCACAAATTGGGATACATTAACTACGAACTTCCAGACAGATTTCAGTTTCGAGGATGAGAACCCTTTAATACACGAGGCACTGTAGATAATCAAGGAACGTGTATTTAGACAAGATTGTCCTCACTAATACATGTCATGGGAAGAATTCTTCGGCACAGATGACAGTCCTGCGAACATACACTCAGAATGGAAAGAACATGAAGAACATCCGATAGAGTGTTATAATCTAGCTGAAGATGATAAGCATGGAAGAGTAGAAGATGAAGATGATCTGCGCAATCTCAATATACCAGAGTCAGAAGGTTCATGTGATATAGAAGGACTGCCATTGGAAATCCTGGACATGAGTGGACCGGTAAAGACACAGAAGGTGAACATCGGCACGAGTGAAGAGCCGAAGTTCGCATCTATCGGAGACTTCTGGGATGATCAGACTGTCGCTGAGATTGCAGACACTTTACACAAATATCAAGAGCTATTTCCAACCAAGTTTACAGAGATGAAAGGAATATTGGGTGACTTAGGAGTCATGAAAATCCCTTTGAAATTAGGTGCTAAAACTGGGAAGCAACGACCATATAAACTGAATCCATGGTATAAAGAGAGAGTATGCGTAGAGTTGGACAAAATGTTAGAGGCAAGAATCATTGAACCTATCGAGGAATCTGAATGGATCAGTCCTATGGTTGTCCAGGACAAGAAGACGAAGGGCGAGATCAAGATTTGTGTCGATCTCAAAAAACTTAATGATGCCTCTACGAATGACCCATTCCCTACTCCGTTTACAGATGAGGTACATGACAATGTTGGAGGGAATGAGGCCTATTCATTTACTGATGGTTTCTCTGGTTATCATTAGATCAGGATCGATCCCATAGACAGGCATAAGACAACATTTGCTACAGAATGGGGGTCGTTCTAGTATATAGTTATGCCATTTGGTCTAAAGAACGCGCCCACCATCTTCTTTAGGGTTGTCGTCGCGGCATTCAAAGATTTCATGCATAAGTTTATGGAAGCATATTTTGATGACTGGATTGTCTTTGGTTTGTTGAAGAACCATTGCGCGAACCTGAGAATGATGCTTGAAAAGTGCCGCCAGCATCAAATATCATTGAATTTAAAGAAGTGCATCTTTTGTGTGCCCTATGGAATTTTACTGGGACATATTGTTTGCAAACAGGGATTGATGGTGGACCCTGTGAAGATTCCCATCATTGTAAATTTTCCTACACCAACTTCAGTTAAAATGATGCGCTCTACCTTGGGCCATACAGGCTATTACAGGAAGTTCATTAAAGGTTACACGCAGATCACCGCAGCAATGGAGAAGCTGCTGAAGAAGGACATGCCGTTCGTTTGGAATGAAGAATGCGAACAGGGTTTTGACACCCTTAAAGAAAAGATGGTTACCGTGCCGATACTAGTCTTTCCAAACTGGGCAAAGCCATTTCATGTTCATGTGGACGCATCATGAATTGCCTTCGGTATTGTGTTAGCTCAGCCAGGAGAAGGGGGTATTGACCATCCCATCGCATTTTCTAGTAGAAAGCTATTGACAACAGAGAACAACTATACCACTACTGAGTGGGAAGGACTTGTGATGGTATATGCCCTTCAGATGTTTAGAAAATATCTACTTGGTGTGCACTTCCTTATGTTCACCGATCATTCTGCATTGAAATACTTGGTCAATAAGCCAGTGTTAGGGGGGCATATATGTAGATGGTTGTTGCTATTTCAGGAGTACGACTTTGAGATCGTTGTTAAACCTGGTAGGCTGAATTTGGGACCTGACCACCTATCTCGAATTGAGTCGGGAGAGGAGCCGACGAACATTGAATACAGTCTGCCTGACATGTAGATGTTCGCTATACAGGTTGCAGATGATTACTATAAGGATATCATTGATTTTCTGACAACAGGGCTGACATCACAAGAATTTTCTGTTCCATAGAAGAAGTAGCTAGTAGTCCGCGCCGTGGATTTCACTATCATTGCAGGTCAGTTATACAAACTCAGACTAGATGAAGTCTTGCGCAGATGTGTACTCGACCACGAGAAACTATATATACTAGCAGATGCGCATTCAGGGATTGCAGGAGGTCATTACGCAGGAAGGGCTACTGCGCAGAAGATATTGCGTGCATGGCTATGGTGGCCTACCATCCACAAAGATTCTAAGGAATACTGCAGGAACTATGATGTTTGCCAAAGGACAGGGAAGCCGTCACGGAGAGATGAAATGCCATTAAACCCGCAGTTGACCTTACAGGATTTTGAGAAGTGGGAAATTGATTTTGTGGGACCTATAAACCCACTAGGGAAGAGAACTGGCGCGAGGTATATCATTATTGCCATGGATACCTCACCAGATGGGCAGAAGCTAAACCAGTAAAGGACTGCAATGCAGGTACTACCGCGCAGTTCATTTTTGAGGAAATTTTGTCAAGATTCGACTGTCCAAAAATTTTGATGAGTGGTCAGGGCACTCACTTTCTGAATAAGACCATTGAATCCCTCATAGAGGAGTTCCACATTCGGCATCATCGCAGTACACCATATCATCTGCAGGCGAATGGAATTGTTGAAGCTTTCAATAAGATACTGGAAAATGCACTAACGAAGGTGTGCAATGTAAATAGGGATGATTGGGACCTGCGCATCTCGTCTGTACTATGGGCATACAGAACAACTTGTAAGAAGTTGATGGGACAGACACCCTTCCGGTTGGCTTATGGGCAAGAGGCCATAATGCCAATGGAGTACATTGTCCCCAGTTTGAGGATTCCTGCATTCACCAGAATGGCAGATCGCGAAGCATTAGATGAAAGACTGTTACATTTAGTCGGCTTGGAGGAGGCTCGTTTCATTGCAGGATTTCAATAGCAAGTCCAGAAGGATCGTGAAAAGGCATGGCATGATCACCATATCGGGAACAAATGCTTTCAGGTAGGTGACTTAGTCCTCCTCCTCTATGATAGCAAGTTCATGAAATTTCTTCACAAGTTTAAAATGCATTGGCTTGGTCCATATATTGTTATGTATGTCACTAACAGTGGTGCAGTCCAGTTAGCCACTTTAGATGGTGATTCTCTACCCACTATGATAAATGGAAGCAGACTTAAATCATACTGCGATAGTCCTGCTTCACAACACACAAAAAAATAAACATGGGGAGAAATTTCTAAGTGTAAAGTACAATTGAAATTGGGCACTAGAAATGTATAGAGTCTGTACATGGATCATAAAGAAAGAATGTATGAGCAGCACAGCACTACTGAAGCAGTACAGGAACGAGGAAGACAACAGTGGAAAAACAAGCGCATAGTTCAAAGATCTGTACCGCGAGGAAACTGCATAGGAGTCGAAATGGTTTGCTGTGCAGATCGGCGCAGCATTCAGAGAGAAATAGCCATTGCATGTCTTTTGAGAAAATAGCCATTGAAATGACCGTTGCAGCAACTGCTCGAGCATTTAAAGGAAAGATAGTCATTCTGGACACACTGATGATAGAAGAGATGGGAGGATCTATTCAAATTGGCCAACATACAACTCATTAAATGCAGATATAACCGTTGGGAGGTGCGGGGAGGACCTAGCTGCACCTATAAATAACACCGCTACAGGACTCGCGGGCGTTACTCAACACTTAGAATTTTCTTGCGATCACTCCCTGAGCTAGCATTATTCTATCATCTAATTACCACAGCCTTTAGCTAACCAGTGAATGTCTGAACCCTCCTATAGAGAAGAAGAGTTGACCATTGAAGAAGCACTTGAGGTCTTTCAGTACGGGGGAATTACAGAGTTAATGAAAACCCCTGCTAAGAAGGTTGTAATCTAGCTAGGACAAGCATCCCGAAGATCACCTCATCATAATTTGATCATGCAGGAAAAAGGGAAAGATAAAGCAAAAGACGTAACTAGACCTCGAAGCAAGATCATAAAGATGGGCTCGTCGGCACAAAAATCACCAGTCCTTTAGAAAGAACCATTGAAACTCAAACAAGGATACATATCACCTCGGGCGTTGGATGCCCCAGTCTTCAAATTTGTCAAGAGTGTGAAGTATGAGATCCCATTGTCATCGATCTCAAAGCATGTAGACATTGCCAAGAACCTGCTTGGAAAAATTCTGGATTGCACATGGGAATATTTTGACCTCTTAGGCGTACAAAAGGAAGAGCCCCATGCGCCTAAGTACCCACAATTCCATCCTGACCAGTACATGTGCTGGAAGAAAGATGCCAAGGGTACACCTAACTTGGTTTTTGAAAGCTGGCTGATGCCGGTAGTTCCATCAGGCTTGTTAAACCTCCTCAGACTGCCACATTTTGACCGATTAGCGGAAGTTAATGTGGTGGTTCGAACACTGATGGCGCGAATCCACCAGGGATACCTGTGGCTAGATAAAAACATTGATGTCAATATTACCTTGATCCACCGCATAACAGGTCTCAGCAAGCACGGTAAAGATCCTAAGCAGTTCTTCCAAGCGAAGAGCAAAGAAAAAGAAGCTCTTGAGAAAATGAAGAAAAGTCATCCATTGACAAAGGGGAAAATAGGATTTCCCATAGAAGACATTGAGGACAGAATGACAAAATTTGTGACCCAGTTACTCGCAGGAAAAATCCTCAAAATGGCTAGGCCTCCAGAGGTTCCTGCGAGCGCGGTATTACTTGGTGCCGCAGTAGCTGAGGGCACCGAGTTCAATTGGTGTCAATTCCTTCTGAATGAGTTCTTGGATGAACTCAATGATACCCAGGAAAATGGTGGACAGTTCCACTTCACATGGCTCATCATCCTCATCACCTTTTGCGGATGGAAGGAGCCAAGGGACTATGTGGGGATTAACATAGAAACCAATGATCCCAAAGGATTCCGGTATGCCAACCTCTGGGCAAATGTCATCACAGAGCGATAGCATGCGACAGCTAAGGTGTTCTACCAATATTATACTCAACCGCGCGATGCGATTTTTCGTACACCCCGCATCACAAAGCAGATAACATCGAAGTACATTCACGTTCTTGACTTCAGCGCAGACATGCGATGTATCTTCATCACACCAAAGGAAGAAATGAAGAGCCCAGACTGGTTCCCAAGTAACTACCACATGTATGAGGAGGACATTGAAGCCCTCATGAAGGATTGGCCCGCTGAATTCCATGTGGAAGTCATGGATGTTGAGACAGACTTTGAAGAGGAGGAGCCAATCCCGCTGGCATGCCTGATTGTTGAAGAAACTGGCAAGCACAAAGAGCCAGAGACTCCGTAGAAGCCAAAGGAAAGAAAGAAGGTGAAGGCTACAAAGACTCAATCTGAGGTAGTCCTGAATGAAGATGATTATGAGATGATAGCGGAAACAGTTTTAGAACAAATGAAGGAGCTCATGGTGGCTAAAGATAAGAAGGATAAGGTCATCCAGGATGACCTACAGAAGACGTGACTTGCAATGCAAGGCCTGATGAAGAAAATGGACGATGTCCAGAGAAGCCTTACCTTGCCACGAGAAGTAGGAGCCGAAGGGAGGTCTGTAGGGACCTCGCAGCAAGAACCACCACAGCTAGCAATAATGCTACTGTTGAAGACTAGAATTGTCCACGTTGACCCATTGGCTATTGCACTACCAATGGCAGAGCAGCTGGTCTTAGACACAAAGGGACTTGAGCGGGTAGAGCTCGACTTGGAAAAAATACCCTTACCAGGATTGCACTTCATCCACATGCAGATCATTGAGCAGATGCATGACCGAATAGTAGAGTCGATGAAGTCATAAGCAGAGCTCACCGCAGCAAACAAACAGCTCAAGTTACACGCATACATGCAGCTATGAAATGAATAGGACCGGCGACGAAACTTGGAGACTACCATATCTAATGTTGCGAAGGATATTAAAGGCATAGAAATCCAGGATGATCTTGCAGACACAGTTCTAAGGATCAGAGATAAGGTGATATCCTTGTAGTGGGAGATGCAGGATAAAGAGATTTATTATGAGGCCGATCTTGCCACATTGAAGGATAAGCTGAATAAGCAGACACCATTAATTGAGCAGCAGCTAAGAGAACAAGCCGTCAGTACCACTACGCAAAACATGATGAGTGGCATCACTCAGTGCCAAAAGATGTTGGAACAAGTCTCCAAGGCATTCACTACTCTTGAAGAGAATCAAGCGCTACAGCACATGAAGACCGCGGTAAAGGAAAAACAGACCACCCTGGATAAATTGGACGCAGAGGTCAAAGCTCTGCCACCAAGGGAGAGGTTGTCCAGGTATAAGGAAGTATCAGGATTGAAAAATCAATTCCAGGCATTAAGAGAGGAGACCGAAATGGACAATAAGTCACAGCAACTCATGGAGGATGCTACAACAGTGTCGCAGCCAATAGAAGACAAGCTGGCAGAAATACGCGACAACCAGGAGTAGGTACAGGGATAGATTGGAGAAAAGATAACCCCAGTGCTGCTCGAAACAGTTCAACAAGTTGAGCAGGATACCAAACAAGTAGTGGAACAGTTTCTCAATGTATATAATGAGTTTGCGGCCAAACTAGTTCCACCAACCGTGGAGCAGAGTGAGACAACTGTAGCAGCAAGTGGCTCAGGGATGAGCCACATATAAGTGTTAGGGGAATGTTAGGCCTGGCCCAATAGGGCCTTTTTTGATAACATTTTTTAGGCTAGATGGAGCTGAACTGAGTGCAGCTCAAAAAATAAGTAAATTTTGGCTAAGTATTGGGGGTACTACGAAGATGTGCACAGTACCGAGTTTTGACGGATGCTGCAAAGATCAGCACTGAACAGTTTCAGTGCTGCGAAGGTAGTAGGCCACGTGGATCCAGTAAAGTTGTGTACTAGATGGAGGATGGCCAGATAGAGTGGATAGACCGACGATGGTCTACTTTTGGTAAGACTGCTGGAAAGATGTTGAGTTGAGGGCATAAGCAAACTAGGAAGGAGGCCAACTGTATGAGTCCGTTAAGCAGAGGACGGGTTGGGAAAGTGACAGTTCGGTGTACAACAAAGTACGTGACCATTAAGGGGAAAACAATGGATGGAAAATGACTGGAGCTGAGCCAGTTGTACGTGGTTGTTAGAGGATGGATGGCTTGCAGGGAAAGCGACTAGGAGCTGAGCCAGTCGTACGAGTCCGTTAGTAGAAGGGCAGCTTGAAACGGATGAACTGTTGGTGTGCGCACAACAGGAAGGATGAAAGTGATGGGTCTAAGGCATGGAGGATTGTCACAATAGCAGAATCACTACCAGAAGCCTGCATGACAGTTCAGAGGGACCGTAGTGGTTTGGAAACCCTAAGGGTTTCGGTCTTCAATGTTGTAAAGACACGACCTTCAGGCGTGATCGATATTAAGAAGACAATTTTGTATAGGAAGGGTTGGTGAAGGGTTGTTGTTGTAAGTTAGGGGTTGTTGAGGTTTTGGTTAGTTGCTTAAGACAAGAAAGACTGGTCATTATGACCATATTGTATTGTAATATCTTTTGAGTCAAGAAAATATTGTAAAGACTCTGCAACTAAGTGCACAGAGACCTAACTGAGCAAGAAGAGAGCTGCAGCTGAGTGTGCGGCTAAGACCTGTGAACCCTTCCTTAAAAATAAATATCAAACATAGTTCTTGTGGATGTAGCTTCCCATCCGGGGGAGTGAACCACGCTAAATAATGTGTCAAGTGACTGAATGTTTATATGTGTGTTTATATTTATCTGTTTCTGTAGTTGGATATCTGAATATTGACTTGCAGTCTGTTATGAGAAGGCTTTTATATGCATTCACCATCAAGAGAGTATGGAATGATATGCTAAGTCTGCATGAATGGATGTATGCTTAGTATTAGATTTGCTTCTAAGGACAGTGAATCTATCATTTGCTTGAGTATGGAGAAAGTTGTTTACGTGTTTGAATGGATGCAGTCGATGAATGTATAACAATTATTTCGCACTTGAGGGTTATGCTTAAAATAGTAACATTATAAGTGTGTGTTATGAGCATTAAGTAGTAAGATAGTCACATGAATGACTAAGTGGATAAGTGGTATTCATCTCACTTCCTTAAGCATTTTGCACTTAGTCTAAGTATAGGAATTCAAGTGGCCATGTTCACAGTGTAGTATTAAACCCCACAGTAAGGAAGAAGGTAGTGGTGCGGGCCGCGGTGTTGGCCATTGCCGCGTAGTCTGACCCTCGCAGCACACAGCCAGTCTGTTGTTGAGAACTTCATCACAGCCATCAACTCATCTCTCACTGTGGACATCTGAGTCCGCAGTGCCCCATTAGAAACACCTCGGGTGAGACCTGAGCCTGCTTGCGGGCTGTTGCCGAAAGGGATGGTGCGAAGGGGTTTTGTTGGTTTAAGGTAACCGCGTAGAACCTGGGTCTTCATAAAACCTATGGTCAACATTGTATAGCCAACATTTCCTTGGATTTTATCTGATTTTATTCTATTCCTGAATTAGAAAGACACTTTCCTGATTTAGACAACTTTATCCTATTTTTTCTACTTTCTAGTGGATAAGGTAAAGCTAGTTGAATTGGAAACTCTCTCCACTTGACCAATTCGAACTCCACAACTTTATTATCTCCTAAATTCATCATTTCATTCCATTTACATCACTCATGAGCTGCCATACCATATTCATCAAATTCGTGAGCCTTTACAACATTTTTGGAAACAGTTTTTGACACCTAGGGGTTTTTATGTTTTTAGTAAGCCTTACTTTTTGTTTTACAACTTGCATTAGGAATTCTATTTTCTCTCTTAATATGTATTATATATTGTATTCATATTGAAGAATAATATATGAGATGATATTTCCATCGATTGAGTTCCTTCTCTTATGTTTCTGTATCAATATTTCTTCTTCTTATTCTTGCATATCTTTGAATCATTCTTGTGAGGACTTCTTTGCTTCAAGGTTATTGGCTATTAGAATTCTTTCATGGTATTCAAACTGTATAGAATTCTCACATTGTATCAGAGCCTTGGATTTATTAATTAAATTAGTATTTTAGTATACGTTTTAGAGAGTTTGTTTTGCAGGTACTAAAGATCAAATAGCAGAAATTTATTGTTGCAGAAGAACTCAGAGCTTTCCATCTCTCATCATTGTTCTCCTCTTACAATTTAGATGTGATGCACCTGCAACAATTAATTAACCAGAATATGCGAAATAGCAGAAATGACAGAACTCAAAATCACTTTTATATTGATCACAGGCCACTTCGAGGGGGCAACCTCCTTTGAGAAAGCTCAATACAATTAACTTCACGGTGCCTTCATAGGTCTCAACACACACTTATATACTAATTCTAGGTGCCAATACTATGGGTCAAAACCATGGGCCGTTACAAACTATGGATCAACAATACTACGGGCGACTTACAAAGCATATGCGCCAACAACAATAACATAAACTATTGATCAACAAATACTACGGGATGACTTACAAAGCATATGCGTCCAACAACAACATACTAACAAAGTAAAGACATGGGTTCCTAACATCAGATATTGAGGATCCTTTTCTGGTCAATGGTATCCAAGAAGGTGATCTATAGTTATTTGGAATTCAGTACATAGTTGAGGTTGTTGTTTGCGCCTTCACTTCCTTTGTCCATGCTCCTTCCAGTTCCTACATGATAGCTAACACGTTTGTCAAGAAGTTGGAGACATCTCTCAATTCTCTCATATGTCTTCTAATTTGAATCATCAGCCAGTTGTTGCGGCTCATACACATTCAGAACCTCTCCTTGGGTTGATTTTTGGTGTGTTGTTGAATACTAAGGAGGGAAAATTGCAGTTTGGAGTGACTAGTTTCTCTCTCTCTGTCATGCTTTTGATTCACTGCATGATTATTGGAACCTATTGCACAGAATATGGAGGACATCATCAAGTCTCATTTGGATCTGATCTCAAGAAGCTCAAGTCTAGTGAGAAAATTCCACTTCTTCCCAAGAATAGTATTCCTTTAGACACTTGACCAAGTTCTCACCTGCTTGGAGTTTGGAGAGAATTATTATGGTGTATTCCATGATCTTGAGGAGAGGTTTTCTTCCCAAGTGGTTTTCCTTCTTTCCTCACCTACATGGACTAATAATTTTTTGTATTGGGGTGACCATAAGCCTTGTTGCTTGTGCCCTATATTTCTGATATTTTACCTCATAAAGTCAGGCTTAAGGGGGAGTGTTGGAACATTTAAAAACCAATTCCATACTTAGGATATATTTTACTAGTCATCTATATTAATTTCCTATGTTTTGACTAGCTAAATAGGGCCAATTTTGTCTTTTAGTGGATCAATTTCCATCCTAAGTCACGAAAATGAATTTGGACAAATTCTGGATAAGATTTCCTTGGATTTTGTCTAATTTTATTCTATTCCTGAATTAGAAATACACTTTCCTGATGTAAACAACTTTATCCTATTTTTTCTACTTTCTAGTGGATAAGGTAAATCTAGTTGACTTGAAAACTCTCTCCACTTGACCAGTTATACCTACACCACTTTATTCTCTCCTAAATTCATCATTACATTCCATTTACATCACTCATGAGCTTCCATACCATATTCAGCAAATTCGTGAGCCTTTAGAATAGTTTTGGAAACAGTTTTTGACACCTAGGGGTTTTTTATGTTTTTAGTAAGCCTTACTTTTTGTGCTTTACAACTTTCCTTTAAGGAATTCTATTTTCTCTCTTGAGATGTATTATATATTGTATTCATATTGAGGAATAATATATGAGATGATATTTCCATCAATTGAATTCCTTCTCTTATGTTTCTGTCTCAATATTTCTTCTTCTTATTCTTGCATATCTTTGAATAATTCTCGTGAGGACTTCTTTGCTTCAAGATTCTTGGCTATTAGAATTATTTCATGGTATTCAACCTATATAGAATTCTCACAATATTGAATAGAAAAAGGTGACCAGAAGGTAAGTCTGGTCTTGGCTACAATAAGACAAAAAAAATTGCGACAACGAACATACTTTATCACAAATCAATGAGTTGGGTCATCTAAGCAAGTCCAATTCAGGTATGATAATCACCGCAATGATTGAAATTTTATTGTTATAAGAAAAGGATTAATTCAGAAAGATGATTAAGGTGCAAGTATTATGGTCACACTCAAAAGTATTTTTATACTGAAATATGTTCTACATGTGATGGATTTGGACATAAAGCACAAAAATTGCCGAAGAACGGAAAGGAAAAAGTACAATAAGACATAGTTAGAGAAAGAAAGAAAATTTGCAAAGAACCAACATAAAATTTCTCACACAATGGGTAAATAAAAACCCACAAACATGTGCAATTAATACTTCTTTAGCAGGGAAAATTTACTACTTGTTCCGCTAAACCTCAAAATGTGTAAATAAAACCCTTGAATTCAGAGTGCTATTTGGATTCAAGGAAGCTAGAGTTAGAACACAATAGCCAGAATTCATGTAATCATGTTCATCTAGTATTCATATTTATAAGTAAAAATGTTAAAAAAAGAGGGTACATATATCATTCATAAGTGGCAAACATGTAAGAAGGAAACTATTATTGATTGGTACCATGCACAGAACAAAATTCATATAGAAGTCATGTCGCAAAGGTTAAACAAGAATAGAAGTACATATGTTCCTTAGCAGGCATAACAATTTACAAAATTTTGATTCTTGGAGAAGCTAATTCTCAAGAATTCGGAAATGACAAGCGCAACTTTGTATCAAGTGAAGATGGCCTCTTGGAACCAGTACCACCTGGTACTCCCTGAAGATGCCGAAGAAGAGTCAATATTTTCTCCTGTTGATGCTCCACTGCTCAAATCGATCTTTAAAGTCATCATTTCATGAGCATTCACCCAATTAATATGCAATTGCGTATACCACTCTCTAAAAAAAACCACTGGTCGTGAAAAATAGACTTAAAATATGCGACTAGTTTTGGCGAAAAACTTGAAGTTTTTCCTTATCCAAAAAACAACTTTTCTTGAAGAAAGAGAACATCGTAAAGGGTAAAAAAACCAAGCTTTCACGAGAACACAAAACCCTCTAAAACTAGAAGGAGGGGCCCTATAATTTTCAGAAAATTATGGGGATTAGGTTGCAGCAGCAATAGTTGGTGATTCGCTGGTGAACACAGATCTCTGAATTAATCTCTTTCTAAGGTTAGAAAAATTACAAGCTATTCGCCCCATATGTAACAATTTGCTTACCTACTCCAGCTTCTGCAAAGGGAGTAATCACTTTCATCATAATGGTCATTGGGGAAGAAGGAAACTTTGAATTAGACTTCTCTACAAATCTCTTATTAGGGCCAAAGTGTGGAGTTCATTTTAAAATCTGTCTTTCAAATGCCAACTAAATTAGGACTCCATGGGATCGTAACAATATCCCATAGACATATTTGTTTTTTCCTCATTCCCATGCTGTCAGCATCCTTTTGGATACTTTCTTTATTTACAACTTTTTTTCGTCTGTGCCTTCCATGATAACTTTCTTCAATCTTCAACATTTAACTTGGGTTCTTCAATCCATAATGTCCTTTTGTGTGAGCAAGAGATTTATTTGATTATCATGCTCACGGACGGAGAAGAACCTTGTAGGGCTGACCATTAGAACAACTTTCTTGATTGAATGTCTTTTCTTTTCTCAACCATGCTTTAATGGAGGCGAGAATTTCTGGAAAACAAACTCATTGATATAAACTCTTTTGGATTTTTATTTGCAGCATGGGATCATTTTAAATACCATACATCTGTGAGATATGCTTCCTCTCTGTGGGTCCTGTAGCTAGGGTTTTACCCCTAGCTTGTGCCAATGAGCACCTACTAAGGAGAATGGACTCCTTAGTAGCAGTTCAATAATGATTAAATGATTAAGCTAAAACAACAATTAACAAACTACTTTAAGCATTGCATGAGACATAAATAAAAGATGTAAAAAATGGTTTTATATTAATGTTACCTTGAGTGTCAAGGTTGATGAAGCCCTTTGCAGTGTCCAAGAGGATGCTCCAAGCTTCAAGAATGCTCCTTCTCCTTCTCCAATGGTGGGAATGGGCCAAAGTGGCTCTCAAGGTGAAAATAGTTCAAATGATGAACTAGGGTTTCGAGAGAGATTTTGGCAGAGTAAGGGTGCTTGTGATTGTGGATATGGAATAAGGGATCTCCATCACCTATTTATAGTTTTTTGGTGGTGGAGTGCTGACCCATGGTTTTGGGAAACACATGGTTTTATGCAGCTGTATAGGGTTTTTTCTTCCTTTTCCTCATTATTTTATAGTTTTTATTCCCTTTTTAGGGGATTTTTGCTATTTTTGGAGGAAAAGGGGGTTTTTTAGCCTTTTTAGGCTATTTTGGTGGTTTTGTGGCCTTTTGGAGGCATTTTAGGCCTTTTGGAGGCTTTTTAATGGGGTTTTAAGGGAAAAATGGTAGGAAAAAGGACAAATGAGCCATATAATGTGGTAATGAGGTAGTGAACACTTTTTGGGTGTTAACAGATTGCCCCCTGATGTGCGAGGTCAGGAGCTCATCGTATGGCCGATGGACATCATAAGTCATGAATGGTTTTCCTGGGATGTGGAGAGAAGAGAAGAAACAAACTGAAGCCCGGAACAACGATCCCGAACAACTGCAAGAGCTAAAAGTACATAACCTCAATAATGGATGAGGAATCATCTGATCATATGGACGAGGCGGGCATTCCCATGCTCGTATCAGGATATAACATAATAATAACAATGGGGTCCAAAAAATGGGGACCTGAAATATACATGGCCTCAAATACTGACTGAGGAATAATCTCAATATATGGACGAGGCGGGCATACCCATGCTCGTATCAAGATACATAAACAGAACGGTAAGGCCCGAAAAGGGGGACCTGTAGGATACATAGATCACCACTGTGTATATCATAAGGGTCCAAAGGGGACACAAAATCTGGGACATACTGCTGAGCGGATCATGTGTAATCTGAAGAACTGGTGCACTGGAATAATCAACAGTGCTACTGAGTGTGGTACCAAAGGAACTGATGAGCTGCTGGATCATAATGACTGGGGTCAAACTCTCCCTGGTACACTGAACTGAAACTGGGTACTCAAGGAAGCATGGAACTGGATGGCTTCCGAATACAAACGCCAATGCAACCCGGACATCCACGGGAACATACAACTGGGCGTTCCGAAGTGACTCACCAATGTGCTAGAGTCGGGGGAAATCCGGGGTCTTCGACAAAAAACTGATGGAATATAATCCTACGCGATCCTCAACGATGCGATCAAGGTGCTGAAGTCGAGCATGTGAGGAACAACCACTCAGAGAGGCAATGATGTCTCCTCTCAGAATGATCCGTAGGCACTTACCACAGATGGTGATAAGTCCAAGGCGTAGGGACCTCTGGGCCTATCCTCTGGAATAGAGGAGCTGTCGTCGACAGAGGGAGACCTGCCCCTATCAAGGCAATGATGTTTCCTTGACAGGAGCGCGAGGTAGGAGACCGAAATGTGATAGTGCTGATGGCAGGACTGATAAACTGTGGTGGGACAACTGGGCAAGTAGAGTGGGTGGACTCAAACTTCCTTTGTTCAGAGTATGATAATGGAAATGATCTGGCAGCATATGAAACTGACTAAGGGGAAAGGGATCATAGCTGTAATGAATCTGGGAGGATAACTGGCTGAGGGAGACTCCAGCTGGTGTAAAATGGCAGAAGACTGCTGCATACTCTGAACAAAGGCGACCTGATTGGGGGTGCTGCCGAGATGATCGATCATAGTGCCAGGAGGCACAGGAGGGTACTTCTTCATGGGTTAAGGAACTAGAAGAAGTTTGTGTAAAAATGATACTGTCGTGTGGATTGTACGAGCCCAGGACAGTTCATGCTCGTGGTGGCTTTCAATTTTAAGGAGTCTGAAAGCGATAAGAAGACTCTGAGGTAGTGGAATGGTACTGTCGTGTGGATTTTACGAGCCCAGGACAGTGCATGCTCGTGGTTGCTTTCAATTTTAGAGAGTCTGAAAGCAAGTAAGAAGACTCCAGGGGGTTGCTTTTTCGTAGATTTAGTCTCCAAGGCCCAAAGAAGCATAAAAGGATGCAATGAAGAACTCTTCTAGCCAGTGTGACTAGAGTATTCCTTTTTCGTAATTAGTCTACCAGGTCCGGAAAAGGGTTAAACTTATACCAGATAGACGCCCTTTCAGGTACTTTAACGAGCATGAAAGGAAGCAAGATTGCTCGGCGATCTTTTCATTCTTTTAGGAGTCAGAAAAGAGCTTAACGGAAACTCCCTAAGTGCCTTTTTCGTAAAGGACTTGTCCGGCCCGAAAAAGGGATAAAATTATACCGAACAAAAGGAATGGCCAGGCAAGGAGGAAGTGTTCAATCAAGGTTTAGTAATGATGACCAAGAACGAGGGTAGGTGGGAACACTGATGGACCTCCTTGCGGGGTAGATGAAATGGTGGCAAAATAACGAAACATTTGCAGTATGACAGGAGTGAATGGCTCATGTAACAATCTGGAACAATCCGATGGCGGCCGATGTGGCACGCAAACCGAGGCAGCAAGGTGTTGGGACACAATGTTGAAATTGTACCAAGTGAGAGCGAGAAATGATCTCAAGCATCATCACGAGCTCGGAAAAATGAATCCGGCGATATAAAGGATGTCAAAAATGGGTGACGGCCGATGTGGCACGCAAACCGAGGTGACGGGGGCATTTTGAAAAATGCCCAAAAAATCTGGAGGTGAGAGCGAGAAATGATCTCTAGCATCATCACCAGCTCGGAAAAATGAATCCGATGATATAAAACATGTGAAAAACGGAGAACGGCTGATGTGGCACGCAAACCGAGGCGACTAGTGGCGTCTGAAAAATGGGTAAAAAATGACAGAGTAAAAATAATACAACGAGGTGACCATCATGACGGTCGCGTCGTGCTGGTTCTAGTGGTAGAAACGGTTCGGAAAACGGACGCCGTATGGGGCCAGAATGACCAAAACAAGAAAAAGTCAACCGACTATAAATAGTGGTGGGTCCAACATGACATGTGTCATTTGTACTTTGTTGACTTTGACTTGTGAGTTGAGTGGACTAGAGCTTAGGTGGCTTTTCTGGACGATCCGTCTGGCTGTTTGCAGATCCGCGAGATACAGGTATTTCATTGAACTCATACCTGCATATGTTTTCGGGAGGGGGGTTGGGTAGTGGGTCCCAGGGTTGATTTGTACGGTCCACGTGGGGTGGACCGTGGGTTAGGGGGTCGAAACCGTGGTTGAAGACCGCGAGTTTCGAGCCGAACCACATGGTTGGAGACCGCGTGTTTCGGGCCGAACCACGCGGTTGGAGACCACGTGATTCCTGGATGGAACCACGGTCGAGTGCCGCGAGTTCCAAAGAGGAACACGCGGTTCCCAACCGCGGGTTTTGGGATGACAGGCGCGGTTGGGAACCGCGGCTATATGCCTGACAGCCGCGGTTGGAAACCGCGGCAGGAAGCCCGAAAGCCGCGGTTTTGGGCCGAGCTATTAGGGCTTCTGGGAGGGGGAAAAGTATTTTTCTTAAGTTGTCATGAGACTGATGAGTTCACTTTGTGTGATTGGCAGGATGCCCCAGGTTCTCTGGAGAGAGCGGGAGATCCCTGATGAGACCATGGGTTTCATCCGAGAGAACCGCCATGTGCGGACAGTGCTGGGGTTGTGCGGACTTTTGAAGTTCGCACAGATACCTATGATACGGACAGCAACATTGTTGCTGAACCGTCTGATCAGTTTCTGGGAGCCGGATATACAGGCTTTCCGGGTACAGGGTGAGAGGGTGGACCTTACCCTGACCGATGTTTACTTTCTGACGGGGTTACCCTGCTTGGGCAGGGTGGCAGACACACAGCCGCGGGTTGCCGTGGACGTCGACATGGAGGACATGTTGGAGAGGTACTGCGGTCAGGACGCGAGGGTGCATAGGAATGCACTCCTGGTGAGGGACCTACAGGAGCCGGCAGTGCAGGCCATGGCGGCGTGTGTGGTGCGGGTATTGGGTTCCCAGTCACCGGAGAAGGTGTCTGGGGGGCAGATGCAGATGGTAGAGCGCGTCTTAGATGGGACGTACTACGCCTGGGGCCAGATGTTCCTGACCTGCGTTCAGCGACAGCTGATGGCAGCGAAGGAAGATGGCAAGGGCTTTTGCTTTGGGTCCTTCCTATGTGCCTTCTTTATGGAGAGGGTACCCACACTGCGGCCATGGGTGCCGATCAGGGCAGGAGGGATGAGGGAGCCGAGGATGGTCCGTTGGGGTGAGATGATGCGCCGCCGTTGTGGTGGCGACGTGGGCAGGTATTTTACACAGGAGTTGCACCTGCAGTGGCTTCAGATACCACTGACGCTGGATGACTTCCCGTATCGGGATATGGACTTCACAGGAGATCCGGAGGCGCCACGAGCACCAGGACAGGCATGGGGTCCCGACGGTACGTGTGTGTTTTTATTGCCTGTTATGTATGTCATATTTTATGTATATGATAGTAGATGGATATACTGTGACTGACATATGGTTGGTTTGTGCAGATGTGGGCCCGAGGCCACCTCCAGGGCATGTGGCCCGGCGGGGTATCGTGGCCGTGCCAGCTCTGCCTGGACGAGGAGAGGTGCGGCGCCGGGACCCAGAGGTGACCCTAGAGTCTGTACGGGAGCTATTAGATCGGTTATTGATAGGAGTGACCGACGAGGGTTGGCGAGATGTCGATCCGGATGTGGTACGGGATTGCATGGGGGCACCCCGTGAGTTCAGGTCCATCGCGATTCGGGTGGCGATTTTGGTGGACCGGGCTCGGGCACAGGAGGCCGGAGGCGAGGAGGACTTGCCGGAGGAGGAGCGAGGGGAGGATTCAGAGGCAGCCGATGCTGGCAGTGATGCAGGATACGACTCTCATTAGGGAGTGCAGGGGACTCCCCCCGAGTTTTGTAGCTACGGCATGTATGTAGATGAGGTTGTAGGCATGTATAGCCATTTTTTGTATAGCTGAGTACAGGGGTACTCAGGACATGTATAGCACTGAACATGTATATTTTTTGAGAGATATATATATGCACGTGGATGCACCTTTTTATATGATGTTGTTGTATTTGTACGCACGTGGATGCGCATTATGTGGTATGATATGTTTACGTTGCACGTGGATGCAAGTAGGTTAGGATGTTAGGCACATGGATGCCCCTTGTGTATTTTATGGGATGCAACATGATATATGTATGTTTTAGGCACGTGGATGCCCCTATGGATATGCATGTGGTTTATGTACATGGATGCAAAGGTGGATGGGATGCAATCTTTTTGGGTTTTTATCTATTTTTTATGATATGCTATGTGATGATGATGCATGATGTTACATGGTATGATTGATATGCCAGTCTAGTATGTTGTTGGCCATTTGGTCTGCGACACGATTTTGGGCTCTTGGGACATGTGTGAATATGATGGATTCAAATTGTCGACTGAGTTGTTTTGTGCGCAGGAATTTTCTAAAAAGGCAGGGATCACGCACCTGGTAGCAGTTATTGAGCTGGGAGACAAGTAGCTGGGAGTCAAGGAACACATGAAGGTGACTTATGCCCATTTGGAGGGCGGCAGTCAGGAGACCGGTCACGGCATCATACTCCGCCTGGTTATTGGTAGCAGCGCCTATACATATCCCATCAAGGTGAATCATCTCGTTGGAGGGGGAGTACAAGACCCATGCTGCAGAAGCCAGGTTGGGAGACTAGCGGCTTGCGCCGTCAGCGAAGCCAGTGTAACTAGGTGGAAGATGGTCCATCTGTAATCATGCAGAAAGGATGAATGTAAGATGATGGTAAAAAAGTGAAAAACAAAAAGAGAGCAAACTGTACAATGCGGACCAAAATGGGGCCGCGAATTATTCTGTGGATAGAGATTCCGTAGGATGCAACCCATCATGGGGGTTGCGTAAAGGGAGGCCTTCAGAGTTGGTTTCGGTATGAACATGGAGTTCCTCTGGCCGTGTGTCTATGTGATGTTTGAGAATGGCGGGGTGGAACCCAGGCATTCTGTTAGAGGGCCAAGCAAAGACATCACGGAACTCTTGGAAGAGTTGTATATAATCCTCAATCTCCCGCTCGCTGCAGGAGGCTCCTAAAGTGATGAGTTCAAGGGCATATCCGGGGAACTTTGAGGGAGGAAGAGGATGTTTTTTTTGACGAACGGGGGTTACATCAGGCCATGTGTCAATGTGGTGTTCGATAATGGCGGGATCAAGACCAGGCATTTCGGTATAGGACCAGGCAAAGACATCACGGAATTCTTTGAAAAGGTGTGTGTAGTCCTCAATCTCTTGTTTACTGCAGAATGCTCCTAAAGTAATGAGTTCAGGGGCACGAACTGGAGCAGCAATATCAACTTGGATGACAGGTGAGATGTTGGCCATGTTGCCCTCCTCGAAGGCATCAGGAGCAGGAATAGGGTCCTTGAACCAGTCAACCTTGGTGGGGAGGAAGTCTTTGGATTCGACCGCGTATTGGGTAGCGGTGCTAGAGGAAGACGCTTCTGGGATGAAATAGGAACGGTGGTGCATATCATCCCAAGGATAATCCGGGGCAGTTAGGGCCTCAAGAATCTCCTCATCAGTACGGAAAGTCTGCGTCATCAAATCGGTTGACGAGGGGGTAGTGGAAGTGTTGGTTGAAGAGATCATGTAGATGATATTAACCTCTTCAGAAGGGGGAGAGACCGGGGGGTAGATCTCCTCAATGGTAGGTGGTGCCGTCTCAAGGTCCAAATTGTTCATCTCATAAAGCGCCGCCCTGTAATCCGGGAGATCGGGACAATGATGTGAATAGTGCCCGTAAATACCGCATATGGCGCAGGAGTGGTTGGTACGTAGGGACTTATCTTTAGGCTTATGAGTGGGGTTTAGTTCGACAGTTGGGATGTTGGGGTCATCATCGAGCATTTGCATGTGCTTCTGCAATGCGGGTAACTGTGGGCATTGGTGGGTCGCATGGCCCAACTCGTCACACAGCGAGCATTTGGGAGGAGCACGAAACACTGGAGGGTTCTTGACTGTCTTGGGAGGTGGGACAGCAGTGTAAGGTTGTGGACCTCTGCCCCCAGTGGGTTGAGGAGGAGGAGGAGGGGTCGTGGAGGACGAAGGGGAAGAGACACCGGGAGGTGGCTGAGTGGAAGTAGCCATGGGTTGCACTGGTTGGAGGACGACATCTGGTGTCGGCGGGCGAACGGGAGGCGAAAGGTACCATACAGGTAATCCCAAGGTTAACCCAGGGAGGCTAAGGGTAGCCATGACCGGGGCGCTTACTACTCCTGCTGGAGGAACTAGGAAGGGGATCGTATGGATCGGTGTAACACCAATGTGACTAGGTACCAATGGTGGTTTAGGCAACAAGGATGGTTGATTGTTAGGTGGTAGGATGTCATGGGACAAGGTACATAAGTCAGACATTTCGGGCGTAGATGATGGCGGAGGAATGGATTGAAAGGTGGAGGTCATCGGCGCGTCTGAGTAGACTCCAGGCCCCGTAGAGGAAACAAACGAGGTGGTGGCAGGGGAAACAGGTTGTTCAACCATGGGGAGAACATTTTCCGGTGCCGCCGGAGCACTGGGATCATAGTAGGTGAGCTGGTCAATCTTAACCACGCGTCCTTCATGGGGGAACATCATGGTGCGAAAGACAGAAGAGGCAACCGCCCGCATGGCATACATGTAGCTGCGGCCAAGTAGAAGGTTGTAATCCAATTGGGCATTGATTACCTCTATGTCAATAAGAACTGTTTTACCACCTAACTGGACTGGAACGTTGGGTAGAAGGCCTTGGGGCTGGGCCGAACGACCGTCGTAGGCACGTAACGCAGTGGTGGACTGCTGGAGAGGAGGGGATCCTAGCTTCTGCCATACAAATGTAGACATAACGCATGTGGAAGCACCCTCATCGATGATGCACCGATGGATAACAAGATTCCTAACGGAGACTGTAACTTGGAAGGCTAAGCTGGAAGGTAGGCGTGGTTCAGACTGGTCTAAATCAAACGCCATCAAATGTGAATCAGTTGGGTCAATCCCCCCGATGGCGGAAAGTAAAGTCTTGCACTGGGAAGGGCAGTTCTTCAAGACTTCCAACGCAGACATGGCTGCGGGAGATTGGGCTAGGTCGTCTACGATGTTGTAGTTTGACGCAGCACGCGCGTTAGGGTTATTGTTGATTCGGTGAAGTGGGAAACGAGGTGCTTTCGCAGCGCCGTCTATGGGAGGCGGAGGTATACGTAACGCCTGATCGGTGGGATGGGCGTTAGCGGGTTTATCCGTGGGAGTGGCTTCAGAGGTGGAGCCATATTGGTTCCGACGGGTCTGAAGGTTGACGTCAGCGGATGACATCATCAGTAGGTGGTGGGTACCTGAGTCGAACATGGGTTGATCAGGAGCAGCGTAGGTGATCTGTTGTTGTTGGGGTTGCACGTTAGCTTGAGGGGCCAACGGCTGAGTGTTCACCACGCCTTGGGTCGGTAAGGGGTTTTGCAGCACCAAAGGGGGTTGCTGAGGTTGGGGGGGGTTGGGCGGTGCTTGGGGAGCCGCATGCCCTTGGCGATGGGCCTCGTCAACCCAAAGCTGCCGAGCTCGCTCCAAGTGTGGGCAAGCATGGGTGTAATGTCCATAGACCCCGCAAATAGAACAAGGGTGGTTCGTCCTCAAATTGGGGTTTTTGGCCTGCTTGGGCGGGCGATCAGGGTTTTGATTAGCGGGGGCCGCATTATTGTTGTCAAGGGGATTAGCCGGTTGACCAGCTTGGTCTGCAGGTTGGTTGTTTCCCCGATTACGGCCCTTGCCGCGGTTCTGTTGGCCCTGGTTGCGTTGGTTATTCTGGTTTTGCTGCGGGTTTTGTTGGGCGTAAACTTGCCCTTGGGCAGCAGGTGGATTTTGAGGTTGCGCAGGTGCAGGAGCCGGCTGCGGAGGATGATATGTAGGTTGAGGCTGAGCAGGTGCAGCAACTTGAGGGGGTTGCTGATAGGACTGCGAAGCAGGTTGTGGATGTGCCGCAGGGGCTGCCTGGGGCGGATAATAAGCTGGTGGGGCTTGTGAAGGCGCAGGAGCTGGGGCAGTCTGCTGATGGTAGTAAGGCTGAGGGGCGACTGGAGGAGCATAAGCAGGAGTCGCATACCCGAAGCACTGAGGTGTACATGAAGGTCCATGGGAATGGTGATGTGTCATGGGAGCATATGAGTTGGTTGCTCCAGACTGGGAGGTAGCCCTCGACAGTTCGGGGCCAGGGGTAGGTCGTGCTATAGAAAATGGTTGGGGATGCGAAGAAACACGGCCAATGATACCATCTGCAGCGTGGGATGCCCCCGGTGCATCATGATGGGAGGACTCGCCGCGAGGGGCGTCAGGTATAATGGTATAAAGGTAACCCGACTGGGCGTAAATGAGGTCGAACTGCTGTGCCTTGAGGATGGCCTCTTCTTCAGACTGGGGTCTTTCTGAAGATACATCCTTAGCGATGACAGGAAGCAGGGACTTGAGGAACCAATCGAGGAAGATACGGTCATCTAGTTTAATCTTGCATAAGCTACGGCGTCTACGCCACTCATGGATGTGGTCCGTGATATGGGTAGCCGTGTTTTGTATGCAAGATAGAAGGATCTCAACGCCCGCGTCATAGCGGACTGGCAACTGGAAGAACTGCAGGAAGGTCGAGGCCAGGGAAGAAAAGGTGGCGTGGGTCCCATGAGGCTGCTCAATATACCACTTGGCTGCAGAGCCAGTGAAGGTGCGCTGTAAGAGACGGAGGCGAACAGAGTCGTCCACTATGGAGTTAGAGGAACACCATAGGTGAAAAGACATGATGTGGTTCTGTGGGTCCTCACCGGCCTTACCCTCGAATTTAGGGATGTCAGAGGGTAGTTTGGTAGGCATATGAGGCCACATAGGGTCGTGTCGAATAGGATCGTTGGTTAATCTGGCCAGGTCAGGTAGGTTGAGGCTAGCCATGAACGGCAAACTGGAAGAAGGCTGTGACACAGTAGTGCTGTGGACCAAGTTGGGGCCAGTGCCCCCAAGTGGAGGGACAAGATGTGAGGTGGTGCCCCCAAGTGGGGGGACTGAGGTAGTGAAGGAAGGTCCAGCACCACCATTGGTAGTGTGAGCCACTGATGTAGTGGGGATAGGTATTCCCGCTGTGGGAATAGGTACCGTGAGGGGAACGGTAGATGGTTGCCCCATGGAGGGCATACCCAAAATAGGTGTAGTAACTAGTGTAGTGGTGGATGTGCCACCAATGGTCCCTATGACAAATGGAGTGGAAGTCGTGCCAGCAATGGGGCTAGTAGGGGCAGTATAAATAGGGTTCTCAGACTCTTCGTCAGAATCAGAGGTAAAGTAAGGTGCGTCACTATCTGGTGACGGAGACCTACGTCGCTGACGAGTGGAGTCAAGTGACAAGGCTCTAGATCTGTGATGAGTGGTATCAACGGACAATGATCGGAATCTATGACGAGTGGTGTCAAGAGAACCGTGCTGTGGGGGCTCGCCCCTGAGGCGCCGAGAATGTCTCGGGGACTCAATGGTGACAGGTGGTGTCTAGTCTCGGTGGGTTGAGGTGAGTATAAAAGCAGCTCAAAAATCCTAACGCAACCGAGTGTGCAGAAGGAGAGCTAAAAAGCAAGGCACTCAGGCCAACAACCAACTCAAAACACCCACTGCAACAGCTGTGCTACAATAGGTGGAGTAACAACAAAGATGGTCAGAATACCAACAAGCAGCAGGTTTCCTAAAAAAGAAAAATGGTGGACTCACTAGACCAAAGGGAGGTAAAGGAGCATGCAAACACCTAACTAAAAGTATTCTGACTTAACTAAACATATCCTCTGCAAGGTGATGAAATCCAAGTCAGACAATATGAGTAGGAAAGCCAAGTGGCTATGATATCCCCCTACCGGGAGGGACACCGGGTAGTCAATCCTAGAAGAATGGCAACTAAGATACCCCGTTCATGACACGTCCAGAAAGGTGAATCTGCCGTTTAGTTCGTTGACCGCAATACCCCTATACAGGGATATCCCGCGAACCGCGAAAGGTAGCCCTTCGGTTACTGAATGGAGTGCGGTATTCCACTCAGGCCTCCGGAACCAGTCTCCCGACTTCAACCCTCCTAAGGGAGAGGCCCTCTGATAAACTGGTCGTGACCGTGCCAAAAAGTACTAGGGGATTTTGGTTCCCTATTTGGACAACAACTATGTCTCAAGTGAAATAACCAAGGGGTGTTATTGGAAGCCTATCCCCCTGATCCTACCTAACTACAATGATTCTTTTGTGTTCCCCAAGTGGGGTTAGAATGTTGGTTTAGTTAGGTACTTTTTAAGGCTCACTTGATTTTATGTGACAGAGTGTGTGCTCGTGAGGTGTTGAACCCAAAAATAGAAGTGCCACAAGGGGGGGCAACTTCCAATCTATCAATAATATGGAAATTGAAAGTTTAACTTGCAAAATTTTCTGAAATAAAAATACTGAAATTTTAAAAAGATTCTGTAAAAGGAACAGAAATTATGTTGCAGAAAGGCTGTAAGGAAGTGGGCTGCAGGTGGGACAGAGGGCTGTTCAAATGCAGAAAATATTGCAGCAAGAGGGGCTGGGCTCAAAACAGGAAAAGAGCAGAAATCAGACCGCGGATCTGTGGCGGATCAGAATAGGCCGACCGCGGGTTTGAGGGAAACAGCGGCGGTCAGGTCGCGGCTATCGGGCCAACAGAGGCAGTCGGGACGCAGGAAACAGGGGAAAAGACACAGTCGGGTCGCGGCTATCGGGCCAACAGTGGCAGTCGGGACGCAGGAAAAATGGAAAAAGAAACAGTCGGGTCGCGGCTAAAAGGCTAACAAGCGCAGTCGGGACGCCCGAAAGAGGCAGAAAGCCGCAGTCGGGACGCGTGAAAAAGGCCGATAGGCGCAGTCAGATCGCGGCAAACAGGCTGATTAGCCACGGTCGGATCGCAGGTAACAGACTTGAATCCGCCGGCAGAGCGTCGGAAGCAGTCTGAGAGCCACGGTCGGATCGCGGGTAAAGGCCTGAAAGGCGCGGTCGGGACGCGACTGCAGAGGAAAAAGACGCGGTATGCAGCGGCCGAAAGGGACAGCCGAAAGAAAAAATTTAAAAAACGGAAACCAGAAATTCGAAAACTAGGGGAGTCGCCAAAACTGTAGCTAGGGTTTTACCGCTAGCTTGTGCCAATGAGCACCTACTAAGGAGAATGGACTCCTTAGTAGCAGTTCAATAATGATTAAATGATTAAGCTAAAACAACAATTAACAAACTACTTTAAGCATTGCATGAGACATAAATAAAAGATGTAAAAAATGGTTTTATATTAATGTTACCTTGAGTGTCAAGGTTGATGAAGCCCTTTGCAGTGTCCAAGAGGATGCTCCAAGCTTCAAGAATGCTCCTTCTCCTTCTCCAATGGTGGGAATGGGCCAAAGTGGCTCTCAAGGTGAAAATAGTTCAAATGATGAACTAGGGTTTCGAGAGAGATTTTGGCAGAGTAAGGGTGCTTGTGATTGTGGATATGGAATAAGGGATCTCCATCACCTATTTATAGTTTTTTGGTGGTGGAGTGCTGACCCATGGTTTTGGGAAACACATGGTTTTATGCAGCTGTATAGGGTTTTTTCTTCCTTTTCCTCATTATTTTATAGTTTTTATTCCCTTTTTAGGGGATTTTTGCTATTTTTGGAGGAAAAGGGGGTTTTTTAGCCTTTTTTAGGCTATTTTGGTGGTTTTGTGGCCTTTTGGAGGCATTTTAGGCCTTTTGGAGGCTTTTTAATGGGATTTTAAGGGAAAAATGGTAGGAAAAAGGACAAATGAGCCATATAATGTGGTAATGAGGTAGTGAACACTTTTTGGGTGTTAACAGGTCCATTGTAGTGAACTTCCTGAAACATTCATCAATGTGAGAGTGGATGGAGCCCCAAGATAGTAACATAGAAATCATAAGTCTAAGTTATTTAACGGGGATTACTACGATCCAAATATGAAACAGAAAGGATCTCCTTATTCTAGAAACTAGTCAGCAAGAGCAAAGTCCCATAGAGAAATTTTCTTTATAAGGTGATTCCGACCTTTCCAAATTTGAGACTTGCTCAAAGCCCTATCTTTCCACTACACCAAGAAGTTGGGCTGCGATTTATTAAAGAATAAAGAACTCAAACAAAGGGAAACGTAAAAGGTCAAATGAAAACAATCAAATGAAAGCATACTAAAGAATCTAAGTGAAAGAAAACAACAACTCAAACAAAATGAAAGAAAGGTAAAATCAGAAAAACAAAACAACGTTTATTTATGTACAAAAGTGACCCTAGAACTATGAGAAGTACTGCTTTAAATCGAGGCCATTGATAGGGAGGTTCTCTTCCTCCCCTTGTAATTCTTTCAGTTTGTATGTCGATGGGCCAAGCTTTTCATAAAGCCATAATTGTTGAAACTTTTTGTGCTTTCCCTTATCATCATGCGGGTGATCCCATTTCAGAACCAAGTCATCTACTTCAAAACATCTTTTTCTAGATTTACGCTTATCAAACCACCTCTTGAAAATGTCTTGGTGTTGGTGGAATCTATCTTTGGAAGATATTATTCTATGTATGACACTTGTACTTTGTTATATGTATGATGGAGATGTATTATTCCTCCAATCAGAAGTGTCGTCATTTGTATTTGTAAGTTTCGCAAGTGTTGCAAGTGTCGCAACTTATATTTGATGGGTTATTAGACCACTAGTGTGGGGTCGGACCTAATTATATTATGTGAGTGGGTTATTAGAATTCCTTAGGAAGTTAGTTGGGTTATTTTATTGGCAAGTCAAGTTAGTGTATAAATAGAGAGGTTTTGTCTCTCATTCTATTCATTCACTCACTTCTCCAACTCACATAATTGAGAGAGAGAGTTGTGTACAAGTGGAGGAGGAGGAGTATTTGCTAGAGACATCTCTTTGGGTTTGATCATTGTGATCTTGTATTGTGGCTTATTCTATCTCTGAGGAAGTTGCGGGTTTTTTCACCTTCTTGGTTTTCCCTGAGGAAACTCTGTGTCTATTGTCTCTTGTGTTTATGATTGATATGTTGTACATGTTATTCTCTTAGTGATCCTAGATAATATTGAATGAAATTATCAAAAAATTAACAACTATCACATCATCTAAATAAATTACCACACAGTGACCAACCAATCCTCAAAAAGCAATTCCCATGGCTCTTTGAAAGGTAGCTCCTACGTTTATCAAACTGAATGGTATTCTACGATATGAAAAGGTTCCCCACTTTGTATGAAAAGTGGTCTTGAGTCAGTCTTCTTCTGCTACTAGTACTTGATTAGATCCATAAAAATGGTCTAGTAGATAGAAGAGTTTTGATCCTGACACCATCTGTAAAATTTGCTCCGTTGGTGGAACAGGGTAGTTGTCCTTATCGGAAGATTTGTTCAAGTTCCGAAAATCCACACACAATATTATCTCTCCCGAATTCTTTCGCACAGGAATTAAATTAGCAACCCATTCAGAATGTCGGACCTTAAAAATGATCTTAGAATCCAACAAATTCTTCAACTCTTTCTGTATTAACGGCTCAAGCATCGGATGCATTCGTCACAATTGCTACTGAAATGGTTTCACACCTTGCTTCACTGGTATTATGTGTTGTATAATGTGAGTATCATATGTTTTCAGATCTTCATAAGTCCATGCAAAAACATCTTTATATTGCTGAAACAGTTTGATGAACTTGTTTCTCTTGCCTGGCAAGGAACATTTACCAAGATTGACAAATTTTGGCTTAGCTTCTATGTCCAGGTTTACCAACTCATGCTACATTGAGGAGCTATTAGTATTGACATTTGTTGGCCTCCTGAACTTGTTCTGCAGATCAAACAATCCTTCAAGATTCCTTACTCCTTTTGGCATAAAGTTTCCTTTAACTGCCTCTTTATTTTGCAAATCCAAATCGTGTTTCTCCTCATCAATTATGGCTTCATGGAAGGCATATTCATTTGTCAATAAACTGATAATCTGATCATCATCATCAAATACTCTAAAATTTGTAATGTTATTAGGTACAAATGGACTGGAAATCAATTCAATAGAGCATTTGTTATTTGTAGGCACTAATCTGGAAGCAGACGTAACTAAAAAATCAGCAGCAACATTCTGTAATATAGGAATAGGGTTTATATTAAAAGCATCGAAATGTGATATCAAATTCCAGATTTCAGACTGATAACCTTTTAAATGTGGTGAAAGATAGTGAATTGTATCTCTTACCTATCTGACGACTATCTTTGATTCACCAAATACTTTTAAGTATTTAACACTCAAACTAATAGTCTTCGTTAATCCTTGAACTAGATATTCATATTCGACAGTGTTATTCGTGCATTCAAACTCTAGTATACAAGATTAAAAATGTTTGTTCGATTCAGGGTCAATCAGAACACAATCGTATTTGGATCCTTCTTGAGTTTTGGAACAATCGAAGTACAAATTCAAAAATATGTTTTCAATTTTAACTAAGTTAGTGTTGTTACTACCTGAGTCAATGACTAATTCTACTATGTTATGATCAATGTCATCATTCCGTGAAAAATGAAGGAGATCGGATTGTTCGTCTGAGTAATGGCCAACATCTGTTGATTGATAATTCTCGGGTTCAATCTCTAAGAAATATTTTCGCAATACTAAAGAGGAAAAAGTTACAGCCTCGTTCTTTTCTTCCAACTGAGTTACGTTTTGTTTCATGTGGGGCTCTCTTAGTATTTTGATCTGATTTTGTCTCTTCTGGTATGGCAGCCACAAGTGAGACCAGCCTGTTGCAAAATAACCGTTCAGTTTCATAGACCAGTGTTAACAATCAAATTAACACCCTTAGTCATGTGACAGAAAAAGCATATTTTTACTATGCACCCGCAACATGAAGACAGAACACAAGTACATTCAGAGAAAAATCCTCTCTAATCTAATCACTTCTCCCATAAATGGAAGGATTAGGTGAAGAAAGTAAGAACCTAAGGAGACCAAGTTTAGTGATTGAACTGCTCACAAAAGGTCCAAAACTAAGCTACACCAATCAAAAAGTGAAGAGAAATGCATTAAAGTGCATTAATTGTACTTAAACTATGCTAAGTTGTGCAAAAAAAGCCTAAAAACTATGGAAAAGTGGGTTTTGGAGTGAAAATGATCTAAAATAATGAAAAAGAGAAATCCCATATTAAAAAAAAAATCTTGAGAGAACACTTCCCAATGCTATATAAGAAAGGCATTTGGGGCATTGTAAAGGGAGAAAAGAAGAGCACAGGCATGCTGGAGAGATTATGAAGGAGGAGGAAAAGCTCAATTTCTTCAAAAAGAAAGGGTGGAGAAAGGAAAGCTCATGGCGATGGAGTAGGGATTCACACCAAGATCCATGGTAAGTATGTATCTCTTCATTGTTTTGATATGAAATGATTCAAGTTTGTTCCATTTGAATGTTGAAATCTTGCTTATCTTGTATGATTTAGTTTTTCAAATGGCATTAGATCTTAGCTTTTCTTATCATGTTTGATGAATGAATATAGATATTATTGATAACTTGTGATAATCATTTTCATTTGCTGACATAGAAGCTCACCACTTCTTAGTAAAATAGCATACATAGAGTAGACATATCCATACACTATTTGTTGTTATCAGAATGGCGACCATACTACTTGTTGAACTCTCTTGAAATTTCTTGATTTTTCTTCATTGTTTTTGGTGTTCATCCTTCAGATCTACTCCTTTATGCTTTAAAGATCTTTGAAAGACCCTAATATCCAGCTTAAGAAGCTTAAGACCGGACTAACTACACCTCTAGTTCATCAAACCACCTCAAATTGCATTCAGATCTGATTTTCTTGAATTTTGAGAGCTGGTCGCATTGTCCCTCATAGCACTTTGCCTGTTTTATTAAATCTCTGCGTGAATCGTTCAAAGATCTTAAAGATATTAGAGCTCCGAAAGCTCTGCGTGTTTATTCACCCTCTGCATGAATCATTGAAAGATCTTAAAGATCTTAAAACTCTTTGTGGTCCCTTCTGTCACATACCCCAATTTTGTAAAAATTATGTAATTGTTTTATTATATTCCTGAGACATTATGTTAAATTTAGTGCTAAGTAGGGATTGATGACTCAGCAGAGTCAATAGAAATGGAGTGTAATTCATAATATTTTATTATTAATAAATAATTGTGGAGACAACAGCATGGGAGAGCTATTAAAGAGAGGTTACTGGTCAAACTAGTGGATGGAACTAGGTGGAAAGGAAAAAGACAAGTGGCAGCATCCTCAAACACTTCCTAAGTTGCAGGTGGCAACTTCCCTACATTTGGGGTCATGATTCCCCAAGAAAGTGGAATCAGAGCAGGTGGCTCATTAAATGACAGTTAACCCAACAAAGACCTAGGCAATCTTTTAAAAAGAACTCAATGAAGAGAGCTGGGGGCTCGGATATTTTGTAGAGAGAATTCATTCAGGTGAATGTTATTCAGGAAATCCATTGAGGAAGAGGGAAATACAGTAAGGAAGGTGTTTTAGGAGGATTACTACAGTAACTTGGTTTCATTACAGCTTTTTGGGCTGAGAGAATTGACTTTGCTGCACCTATTTCCAACCAGGGAGACCAGAGCAAGCTCGGGGGTCCTGAGAAGTTGTTGTCTGAGCACTTTCCAGGAGTTGGTAGGGAGGAACGGCCTCCCATTGTTGTTGTTGTCCACAACTTAAACAGGTTCTGTCACTTATTTATTTACGTTTACTGAGTATGAAAGGACGTATGTTGTGTTTATTTTATATGTCTGAGGAGTTAGTTAGTTTAGTAAGTTAGTATCTCAGAATATCAGTAGTTAAATCTGTTAAGAGTTACTTTGTTTTTCCGCATCCTTAGTAAGAAGTAATATCGTTATTGTATTATTAATGATGTATCTATAATGCATACAATATAATAGTAACACTCTAAGTAATAATTTATAATTACAATTATAAACCTAGTTTATTTATACCTGACGAATAAATAAGTAAGGATTATGTACAAAATAATTATACACTATGTATTACAAATTAAATAAACAATCTTCTGAAACAATAGTAAAATATAACAAGATAAATTACAGTATTGATATCATGATCAAGAACAATGCAGGAAAATTGTAGTCACAGCTAGGATATTTGTATAAGGGTACAAACCCTATTTATAATTTAAGAAGTTAATACATAACAAATAAATCAAGGTACATAACCCTAACAATAATTTTATTTGAGAATTTATCAATAGTTAATTAACCTAGTTATTATTTAAAAAAAAACAAAAGAAATAACATAACAGTATTTAGCTGAATCATCGAGTTTAACCATTACGGTTAATATCATTCATTTAACTCACAAATACCAATAGAGTCATAATTTAAATGATAGATTAAGTAACTGAACTTAAATCCCAACTGTAAAATAATTCAGGTCAAACCCTACAGTCCAGCTTGTACAAGTAAAAATAAATACTAAGAGATAAGATAATGTATCCACCTACGGCCGCATCATAAGTTCACAGTATAAGTGGTTATACACTTAATTTTACTTTTTCCTATACAAAGCCTAGAATTAAAAAAAATGCACGCGATAAACAAGCCTGAATATATAGGAAAGCGTTATAATCAGTCATATTACAAAACCCTGGGTGAAAACCCTAAACCATTTAAGAGTACAGTAAAGAAAACATGATAACGAGGCCATAACCTCATCTACAGGCAGGCTTACATCCATTGTTTTCTTTTTTTATATACATAGTATTTCTTTTATAGAAAATTCTTAAATACAACAAAAGGGCGAATAATTTCAATATTGACCGAAGCCATAACATCCTTTCACAACACAAGGTTAAATCTATTAAAGAACTCGTTTTAACAAGCAGTTAAAAGATCGAACAGAATAGAGGTAATCACAGAGTCACTTCATTCAAAAGTCCAAACCCTAACCGTCCTAACAAACTAGCAAGGAGGAAACGCCATGGTGAAAACCAGGCTTATCAGGTAAAGCCAACCGCCGAAGCTTGTGACATCCACACCTTTAAGAGGAGCCAGGGCCTGCAGTGAAAGAATAGTAACAGTTAAAACTTTATTTTTAAAAATGGTTAAACAATTTCATTTAACTAGAAAGACGAAGGAGTAAACGTAACTTACCAGTGAGTTTGAAAGAAGCTCAGGCACCGTAACAGCCTGATAACTATGAGCAGAGGAAGCGTAAACCCTTCCCTTGTCACCGAAAAGAACGAGCTGGCATAAGCAAAGGTTATCTTCCACAATGGAAGCCTTGACAGTATCAAGTCGAAAGATACACTCACGCCGAGACAGGGTTAGCAATGGTGTAGAAAGGAAAGACCCTAGGTTTTTCAACAACCCTATGGCCGCCAACAGTAAAATATTAACTCCCATACGATGCAGTTGATGAGCATGAAGGACTGAAGCAGCATAGAAGCTGCTACCAAACAGTGTAACAGCAAATATTGGACCAGGAGGGTTCACAGAGCGACCAAGCCCGAAGGCGAGGGAGAAATGGCAAGTTAGGGTTTAGTCAACGATTTTATATCACCAATGCATGGCTTTGGAATGACCACGTCGAGTTTAAAATATTTCATGCAAGTGGGTCGAAGTTCTAATGTATTACGACAAGATTCCCATTGATTGTTTTCCAAACAAAAATCATAGCATGAATATCCCTTATGGTCGTGATACCATAGTTTCACCTGCCTTACATTTCACAACCAAAATGTTAGAACAATGTTTTGGAACCTTGCATCGTAAATATTACAACTTGGCCTTACAATTATTAAAACCATGCATTATAAATGGCGTTCAAAGATTAAGTCTTGAAGTATTTTTAGACATAGAGGATTTGATTCTAATTAAAAAGAATTATAAGGTTATGGGTATAATTTTAAGTTATAAGTTGTTCATAAAACTTATTACTATATTGCCTTTTACCCTAGTCTCATGTGAAAAGACAAGAGATATAACATTTCTTTTAAGTCTATAAGATAATAGGGTGAGGTTAGGTGTAGTACTTGTTGTTACCAATATAATCACAATCTCTTAATAGTCTTAGATTCCTTGTGATAACAAGTAGACTTTTGGTTATCCTTCATGCTCAAGAAGTACAAGGATTGTGTAAGTGAAGTGTATGTTAGGCAGGTTATGTAAATTACTATAACCATTCCTGTTGGTAGTATAGTCTAGAAAATCATAAATGAATTCAATCGTGATAATTTAGGACTAACTCTAAAAGTGCTTATAGATTTTATTCAATTGTCAATCATGGAAATAGAAGTAGTTTTCCAATCAATGTAAACCCTTAAAATGTTAAGAGGAGACATGTATCAGATAGTAACCTTGTAATTGCTGGAAATAAGAAAAGTATATACATATCGATATTATTAACTCCAGATCCTTTACACTTGAAGCTATAAAACGAAATATATTTCAAATTTAAACTTGGCATGATGCAGTAACAACGGATGAGTAAAAATTGGTCTGAATATGGTAACCCAGTTATATTCTACAGTGCTAGTTAAGAAATAGTATTGCATTACAGTAATCTCATCAATGAACCAATACTCCATAGGGATACTTAATTCTTTTATTATCAAGGAAAATAGCTATCATATTCTCTAGTAATTTCCAACTTTCTATCAGTAAGATCTTGAGGAGATCATAGGAAGAGTTCTACCTTTACAAGCTTGATAAACCTGGCTCGCATGCTTATACTTTTACTGAATGATTTGGTACAACAATTTGTTTTATAATACTTTAAAGATTTGTTTGCAACGACCCGAACATTACCTGTATATCTGTAAGAGGAAGAAAATCTGTTGCATTAGCTTGGAAGCTAAGTAAGCCCAGTCTGTTATGGAAATTCCCCCTTGTGGTTACAAATCGAAAACAATTAGTAACTGGCAAGAAACTCATCTTTAAATTTTAGTATAACAAAAGATCATTCAGTTACAATTCTGATAGCATAAACTAATCAAACAGTTAATGACTGCATTTAATAAGATTATATGCTATTTTTAAATTTTTAAATTTTTCGGAAAATTTGGGGTTATGACATGTGGTATGAGAGCATGGTTCAAATACTAGGCCTTGATGTGGCCCAACTAGTTTCCGAAGAACAGTAAAAAAAAAATATATAACGTACTAACTTGTATTTTGTTTCATGTAAAAGAAAAAAAGAGTAGAAAAATTTCTTTTCTCTAAATCTAACAGATAGGTATGGAGAAGCTACGAGAATATGCTAAGGAGGAATCTCCAAATACTGAGACAAGACAGATGTCTAGAGAACCTGTGATAGAGGAGGTAACTGCTCACTCCTCAGAGCTGATGCAGACTATAAAGAGTTTAAAGACTAAAATAGAATCAGTCAAGAAGGATAATGAAAGGATTTTGAGAACTCAGGAGGAGTTAAATGAAATTTTGATGGAAAAATTTCAGACTGAAGGGAGAAGCAAAATATCTAAATCTGAAGAAGCTAGCCATCAAAAAGGGTCTAAAAATATGAAACTAGCTAAACCGGATAGCAGTTCATCATCTGAAGGAAGTAAGGAACAACAACGTTATTACACTACTAGTGACAGTAGTGAGGCTGAGTTATATAAAAGAACGAAAAAGTATAGGCCTTATGAAGAGATTTCTGGGGAGTTCAAGAAAATAAAACCCCCAACTTTTAATGGAGAAACTGAAACAGGAGAAGAGGCAGAATCCTGGTTATCCGGGATGAGAAAATATTTTTAGATATACAACTATTCAAATCAGCTGAAGGCAAGAATGGCCATCTATAACCTTTCTGGAAAGGTAGATATATGGTGGCAAGATTTGAAAAGGGTCAAGGGGATCAAAGAAAAAGAGGTCAATTGGAGTACCTTTAAAGGTACTTCAAAAAGAAATTTCTATCCGAACAATACTATGAAGAAAGGGCCAAAGAATTTTATGAGTTAAAGTTAGGATCTATGACTATGAAGGACTTAAACAGTAAGTTCTTAAGTCTGTTAAGATATGTGCCATATTTTGTTGAAGAGAAACCTAAAGTACAACGGTTTCTCAGCCGCCTGCCATATCATATAAAGGACAGAATCGAATATGATAACCCCAAAACTCTGAAAGAAGCCATGCGAAAGGCTAATTTCTGTTTTGAACAGAACAAAAAGAAAGAAGGATAGCCAACTGGAAGGCTAAAAAGAACAATAATCATCCTGATTTCAGGAAAAAAGAGTTTGTACCCTAGAAAAATTTCAGGAATAACAAGTACAGAAACCATTCTAATGGTAAGAACTTCCAGGGAAGCAAAAATGGTGCTTCTAATAATTCCAATAACTTCAAGGGCAGAAAGGAGGCTTCTAACAATCATGGAAATTTCACTGAGAATTTCGAACGGAAGGAGCCTGTTAAGTGCTGGGAGTGCAATGGCCCACACTATGCTTCTGTTTGCCCAAATCGGAAGAAACCAAACAGCAATATTCATACTATACAAGATGAAAAGACTGTTGGAGACTTTGCAAGGACTATGCCCCGAATCAATGCAGCGTTGGAGCACCGCCAAGCTGATTATCAAACTTCCATGGTGGAAGTAGAAGGTATGGTTAACAAAACCCCTATAACTATTTTAATAGATCCAGGTGCTAGCCTTAGTTATATTTCACCGTAGATAGTAGAAAAGTGTAATCTGACTGTTGAAAGGTTTGATAATTCTTGGTTAGTACAACTAGCCACTGGGGCAAAAAGGAAGGTGATCTGTTATGTTAAGGAATGTGCTCTAGATATGAATGATTTTAAAACTACTGTTAAATTAAATGTTTTACCACTTGGCTCGTATGACATACTTATTGGTATGGACTGGTTAGAACAGCATAAGATACTTTTAAACTGTTTTGATAAAACCTTTACGTGTGTGAATAATAATGAATAGCCTGTAACGGTTAAGGGTATTCCTAGGAAAACTGTAATCAGGCAGATTTCTGCCTTACAACTTAAAAGAGCAGTCAGGAAAGGGTGCAAAGACTATGTTGTAACTATTACAGATGAGACAATTAAGTCTGAAATAAATAAAATAAAAATAGAGGATATTCCTGTAGTAAACGAATTTACTGATGTTTTTCGGAGGAAATTCCAGGATTACCTCCCAAGAGGGAACTGGATTTCACAATTGAGCTGGTACCAGGTGCTATACCCAGTTCAAAGGCTCCGTATTGTATGAATATTCTGGAGCTTAATGAATTAAAATCATAGTTAAAGGAATTAATAGATAAGAAATACATTCGACCTAGTGTGTCCCCTTGGGGAGCACCAGTAATCTTTGTTAAAAAGAAGGACGAAACTATGCGACTTTGCATAGATTACCGTCAACTAAATAAAATGAAAATTAAAAATAGATACCCGTTGCCCCGCATAGATGATCTGTTTGATCAGCTACGTGGAGCTATGGTGTTCTCTAAGATAGACCTGAGATCAGGCTATCATCAGGTGAGAATTAAAGAAGAAGACATATTCAAGACAGCTTTCAGAACAAGGTATGGACATTACGAATTTGTCGTAATGCCATTTGGGCTTACTAATGCCCCAGCCGTTTTTATGTGTTTAATGAATAACATAATGCATAAATACTTGGATAAATTTGTTGTCGTATTCATAGATGACATCTTAATTTATTCCAAAAATGAAGAGGAACATAAAGAACATTTACGGATAGTCTTACAAGAACTGCGAGAGCAACAGCTCTTTGCGAAGTTCAGTAAGTGTCATTTCTTCAGGGATGAAATCCAGTACTTAGGTCACGTGGTGACTAAGGAAGGGATTTCAGTTGATCCTGAAAAGATCCGAGCAATCGAAGATTGGGCAGTACCAAAAGACGTAACAGATGTTAGGTCCTTCATGGGAATTACCGGTTATTACCGGAGATTCATAGAAGGCTTTTCAAAAATAGCCAACCCAATCACTTCCTTGCAAAAGAAATGCAAGAAATTTGATTGGAACTTAAAATGTGAAGAAAGCTTTAAGAAATTAAAAACTTTATTAACAACTGTGCCTATTCTAAGAATAACGGATCCTAATAAGGATTTCGTGGTTTGCACCGATGCTTGTAATGACGGTCTAGGTGAAGTGCTGACTCAAGATGGGCATGTCATTGCCTATGAGTCCAGGAAGCTAAAGATTCATGAAAAGAATTATGCCACTTATGATTTAGAACTAGCTGCTATTATTCATGCCTTAGAAATGTGGTGACACCACTTAATAGGCAGAAAGTTTACTTTAATGACTGATAATAAGGGTCTAAAATACCTTTTAGATCAGCCTAACTTAAATGCAAGGCAAGCAAGATGGCTAGCCTTCTTAAGTGAATACGATTTCAAAATTCAGCACATGAAAGGAAAGGAAAATAAGGTGGCTGATGCTTTGAGTAGAAATGCAAAGCTGAATTTTACAACAGCTATCAGTACTTATATCTTTGATTTAAATGAACAGTTGACTGAAGGGATAAAATTGGATGAAATTTATCAAAAATTACAAGCTACAGCTAAAGAAGAACCTACAGAAAGTTTAATAAAGGGTTATAGCCTAAATAAAGATGGATTTTTATTGTTTAAGGACAGACTGTATGTGCCTAATGTATCTAAGGTTAAATTGTTGATTCTGGATGAAGTTCATAAAACCCCTTATTCAGGGCATCCAGGCTACCAGAAGACTGTCACCATGTTGAGAAAAGATTATTTCTGGCCTAATATGAAATCTGAAGTAGCTGAGTATATAGCTAGATGTTTGGACTGTCAACAAGTGAAAATAGAACATCAACATCCAGCTGGGTTACTGCAACCTTTGCCTATTCCTAGTTGGAAGTGGGAAATAATCAGCTTAGATTTCATTACTGGATTACCCAGAAATGAAAATCAGAATGATTCAATTATGGTGGTAGTAGATAAATTAAGTAAAGCAGCACATTTTATTCCTGTTAAAACCACTTACAAGGCTGCAAACATAGCTGACATATTTCTAAAGCAGATTTTTTGGCTACATGGTGTACCAAAGGTTATTATTTTAGACAGGGATCCTAAATTCACAGGGAATTTCTGGAAATCCTTGTTTAAGGGATTAAACACAACAATGAATTTCAACACTTCTTTCCATCCTTAGACAGACGGATAGACTGAAAGAGTTAATCAGGTATTGGAAGATCTGTTAAGAATGTATGTTAAGGATCAACTAGGTAAGTGGGAGGATTATTTACATTTAGCAGAATTTGCATACAATAACAACTATCAATCATCAGCTAAGTTCAGTCCTTTTGAAATTCTGTATGGGCGTAAATGTAACACTCCTATCTCCTGGAATAATCCAGTAGATAGATTGGTGTTAGGACCTGAATTATTAAAAGAAATGGAACAGATTGTGAAACAAGTGCAGGAGAATTTGAAGATTGCCCAGGATCGACAAAAGAGACAAGCAGATTTGAAAAGAACTCCTAAAGAGTTCCAGGTGGGTGAGCATGTGTTCATAAAGGTAAGACCAAAGAAGAGCTCCCTAAGATTGGGGAGTTGTGCAAAATTAGCGCCACGTTACTGTTGTCCGTTTGAAATTTGATCTAGAATTGGTCAAGTGGCATATCAGCTAGCGTTACCACCTAATTTAAAAGTGCACAATGTTTTTCATATTTCTGTATGTTCATGATGCTACTCATGTGATTGATTGGAACGTTGTACAGGTAGAATCAGAAGGGGAAGTTCTGGTGGAATTGGATTGTATCCTCGGGAGGAGGGAAATTACTCCGCGGAACCGCACAATTGGATAGCTGAAGGTGCAATGGAAGCACCTTAGCCCTGAAGAAGCTACCTGGGAACTGGAAATTAAGATGCGGGAAGCATACCCAAATCTATTCCAGAAGGTTGCAGAGGATGAGGAATAAGTAACATCGAGGACGATGTTACATTTTAAGGGGGTGTGTATGTCACATACCCCAATTTTGTAAAAATTATGTAATTGTTTTATTATATCCCTGAGACATTATGTTAAATTTAATGCTAAGCAGGGATTGATGACTCAGCAGAGTCAATAGAAATGGAGTGTAATTCAGAATATTTTATTATTAATAAATAATTGTGGAGACAACAACATGGGAGAGCTGTTAAAAAGAGGTTACTGGTCAAACTGGTGGATGGAACTAGGTGGAAAGGCAAAAGACAAGTGGCAGCATCCTCAAACACTTCCTAAGTTGCAGGTGGCAACTTCCCTATATTTGGGGTCATGATTCCCCAAGAAAGTGGAATCAGAGCAGGTGGCTCATTAAATGATAGTTAACCCAACAAAGACCTAGGCAATCTTTTAACAAGAACTCAATCAAGAGAGTTGGGGGCTCGGATATTTTCTAGAGATAATTCATTCAGGTGAATATTATTCAGGAAATCCATTGAGGAAGAGGGAAATACAGTAAGGAAGTTGTTTTAGGAGGATTGCTGCAGTAACTTGGTTTCATTACAGCTTTTCGGGCTAAGAGAATTGACTTTGCTGCACCTAGTTCCAACCAGGGAGACCAGAGCAAGCTCGGGGGTCCTAAGAAGTTGCTGTCTAAGCACCTTCCAGTATTTGGTAGGGAGGAACGGCCTCCCATTGCTGTTGTTGTCCACAGCTTAAACAGGTTCTGTCACTTATTTCTTTACGTTTACTGAGTATGAAAGGACGTATGTTGTGTTTATTTTATATGTCTGAGGAGTTAGTTAGTTTAGTAAGTTAGTATCTTAGAATATCAATAGTTAAATCTGTTAAGAGTTACTGTGTTTTTCCGCATCCTTAGTAAGAAGTAATATCGTTATTGTATTATTAATGATGTATCTATAATGCATACAATATAATAGTAACACTGTAAGTAATAATTTATAATTACAATTATAAACCTAGTTTATTTATACCTGACGAATAAATAAGTAAGGATTATGTACAAAATAATTATACACTATGTATTACAAATTAAATAAACAATCTTCTGAAACAATAGTAAAATATAACAAGATAAATTATAGTATTGATATCATGATCAAGAACAATGCAGGAGAATTGTAGTCACAGCTAGGATATTTGTATAAGGGTACAAACCCTATTTATAATTTAAGAAGTTAATACATAACAAATAAATCAAGGTACATAACCCTAACAATAATTTTATTTGAGAATTTATCAATAGTTAATTAACCTAGTTATTATTTTTTTAAAAACAAAAGAAATAACAAAACAGTATTTAGCTCAATCATCGAGTTTAACCATTATGGTTAATATCATTCATTTAACTCACAAATACCAACAGACTCATAATTTAAATGATAGATTAAGTAACTGAACTTAAATCCCAACTGTAAAATAATTCGGGTCGAACCCTACAGTCCAGCTTGTACAAGTAAAAATAAATACTAAGAGATAAGATAATGTATCCACCTACGACCGCATCATAAGTTCACAGTATAAGTGGTTATACACTTAATTTTACTTGTTCCTGTACAAAGCCTAGAATTAAAAAAAAAGCACGCGATAAACAAACCTGAATATACAGGAAAGCATTATAATCAGTCATATTACAAAACCCTGGGTGAAAATCCTGAACCATTTAAGAGTACAGTAAAGAAAACAAGATAACGAGGTCGTAACCTCATCTATAGGAAGGCTTATAGCCATTGTTTTCTTTTTTATATACACAGTATTTCTTTTATAAAAAATTCTTAAATACAACACAAGGGCGAATAATTTCAATATTGACTGTAATACCCCAATTTGGACCCTTAGGAAATATTGGCTCTAATGTAAATATTGTATACACACGTTGTATGTTTCCCTAGCGTGGAGCTCAAGGCCAAGGCCTCGCTAGTTTATGCTCGGATTTTTAGACACGCTTGATATTTTGTTACCCACGTGCTATTAAGGCATGGGATATTGTAAATTGATGTAAATATTTAATATTGAAATAAAATTCCAAAACTGGCTCGAAGGCAACGAATGAGAAGGGGCCACGTGTATCCACTAGGGAGTGGTGAGGGGGCTATGGGACTAAACCCTAGGCTACCACATGTCATTATGAGAACCCATTGACTTTCCTAGATGACATTTATGCCTGTTGTAAGGAAGTGGTTGAGATTTCAGCCCATGGCTTCAATGGAGCATGGGCAGCCCTGAAATTCATATGGGTAGGTATGGGCTTTGTTTTCTTGTACAAGAAGTCACTCAACCTCATGGGAGGTTGCTTCATTCTCATCCCCATTCCATTGTGGAGGGAGCTAGCATCATTCTACATCCAAAAACGGGTGCCAACAGTGAGAGAACCAAAAATGGCGACCTTGAGAGAACCCAGATTTTGAAAGACCAAAAACGCCCAGATTTGGCATGGGACAGGGAAATCCAATGGGGGATCCATTAGCATGAACCTTGGGGCGAATTTGGGAGCATTAGCTACCCCGAAATCAATAGGAAAACCCAGTTTTTGCAGCTCAGAAAACTAGTGACGGATTTGAGTATTTGGTGAGCAGAATGGTGAGAAATCAAGTTGGGAATGACTATGCAGAGGTCGGGTGTGCTTGATAAACCCAGTGAAGGCTAGGATCTCAAGTATCAGTAGCTGGACCTTTCTATTCCCATCCTGAAGAGCACTGGAGGGAAGAGTTGCCCGAGGGACTGTGTAACAGAGAAGGGGATCTTCCTTGTGTTGGATGTGGTAGGTAATGTGGGTGCCTAACTGTTGAGCTCACTTGAGATGCCTGTAGCTCTGTGGTTGAGCTCATTGGATTAGCGTTACCCTCCTCTATCTTCTTGGATGCTTGACCGAAACCATGGCTGTGAGTGAACCTAGCTAGTTCCTCCTTAGTGGATACACAGCCCAGCTCGGGGGTGACCTCTCAGCTGAAAGAACACAAGCTGGACAGAGGTCTATGGTTGGGAGGAACATTGCCCTCACGTAGCCAGTCATTGGACATCTACTTATCAAGATAAGTGTTCTCTGTATTATAAATTGTTTGCATTTTGTGTTCTGCAGTATGATAAATTGTCCATGTTTAATGAAATGAACTAATTATCTTAGTATGGAATCCATGCATGGCACTGGAATGAGATTGGGTCTCTTTATGTTGAATCATTCTCTGCTATGATAGATATGTTATGCAATTACTGTCTGTTTGTGTGCTTGCTAGTATGTTCATTCCGCTGTGTTTTATTTGAAGTATGAGTCTGCACACAAGAAGTTTTTAAATGTCATGAATTTATGAGAAAGAATATTTGGGCCAAGTTTGTCAACAAGCCCGTGTGTTGTTAACGTTTCCTTCCTTGCATGGGAGTCATGGAAGGGGGCATTACATTGACCGAAGCCATAACATCCTTTCACAACACAGGGTTAAACCTGTTACAGAACTCGCTTTAACAAGCAGTTAAAAGATCGAACAAAACGGAGGTAATCACAGAGTCGCTTCATTCAAAAGTCCAAACCCTAACCGTCAGCAAGGAGGAAACGCCATGGTGAAAACCAGGCTTACCAGGTAAAGCCAACTGCCGAAGCTTGTGCCATCCACACCTTTAAGAGGAGCCAGGGCCTGCAGTGAAAGAATAGTAACAGTTAAAACTTTATTTTTAAAAATGGTTAAACTATTTCTTTTAACTAGAAAGATGAAGGAGTAAACGTAACTTACCAGTGAGTTTGAAAGAAGCTCAGGCACTGTAACAGCCTGATAACTACAAGTAGAGGAAGCGTAAACCTTCCCTTGTCACCGAAAAGAACGAGCTGGCAGAAGCAAAGTTTATCTTCCACAATGGAAGCCTTGACAGTATCAAGTCGAAAGATACACTCACGCCGAGGCAGGGTCAGCAATGGTGTAGAAAGGAAAGACCCTAGGTTTTTCAACAACCCTATGGCCGCCAACAGTAAAATATTAACTCCCATACGATGCAGTTGACGAGCACGAAGGACTGAAGCAGCATAGAATCTGCTACCAAACAGTGTAACAACAAAAATTGGACCAGGAGGGTTCACAGAGCGACCAAGCCCGAAGGCGAGGGAGAAATGGCAAGTTAGGGTTTAGTCAACGATTCTATATCACCAACGCATAGCTCTGGAATGACCACGTCGCGTTTAAAATATTTCATGCAAGTGGGTCGAAGTTCTAATGTCTTACGACAAGATTCCCATTGATTGTTTTCCAAACAAAAATCATAGCATGAATATCCCTTATGGTTGCGATACCATAGTTTCGCCTGCCTTACATTTCACAACCAAAATGTTAGAACAATGTTTTGGAACCTTGCATCGTAAATATTACAACCTGGCCTTACAATTATTAAAACCATGCATTATAAATGGCGTTCAAAGATTAAGTCTTGAAGTATTTTTAGACATAGAGGATTTGATTCTAATTAAAAAGAATTATAAGGTTATGGGTATAATTTTAAGTTATAAGTTGTTCATAAAACTTATTACTATATTGCCTTTTACCCTAGTCTCATGTGAAAAGACAAGAGATATAACATTTCTTTTAAGTCTATAAGATAATAGGGTGAGGTTAGGTGTAGTACTTGTTGTTACCAATATAATCACAATCTCTTAATAGTCTTAGATTCCTTGTGATAACAAGTAGACTTTTGGTTATCCTTCATGCTCAAGAAGTACAAGAATTGTGTAAGTGAAGTGTATGTTAGGCAGGTTATGTAAATTACTATAACCATTCCTGTTGGTAGTATAGTCTGGAAAATCATAAATGAATTCAATCGTGATAATTTAGGACTAACTCTAAAAGTGCTTATAGATTTTATTCAATTGTCAATCATGGAAATAGAAGTAGTTTTCCAATCAATGTAAACCCTTAAAATGTTAAGAGGAGACATGTATCAGATAGTAACCTTGTAATTGCTGGAAATAAGAAAAGTATATACATATCGATATTATTAACTCCAGATCCTTTACAATTGAAGCTGTAAAATGAAATATATTTCAAATTTAAACTTGGCATGATGCAGTAACAACGGATGAGTAAAAATTGGTCTGAATATGGTAACCCAGTTATATTCTACAGTGCTAGTCAAGAAATAGTATTGCATTACAGTAATCTCATCAATGAACCAATACTCCATAGGGATACTTAATTCTTTTATTATCAAGGAAAATAGCTATCATATTCTCCAGTAATTTCCGACTTTCTATCAGTAAGATCTTGAGGAGATCATAGGAAGAGTTCTACCTTTACAAGCTTGATAAACCTGGCTCGCATGATTATACTTTTACTGAATGATTTGGTACAACAATTTGTTTTATAATACTTTAAATATTTGTTTGCAGCGACCCGAACATTACCTGTATATCTGTAAGAGGAAGAAAATCTGCTGCATTAGCTCGGAAGCTAAGTAAGCCCAGTCTGTTATGGCAATTCCCCCTTGTGGTTACAAACAGAAAACAATCAGTAACTGACAAGAAACTCATCTTTAAATTTTAGTATAACAAAAGATCATTCAGTTACAATTCTGATAGCATAAACTAATCAAATAGTTAATGACTGCATTTAATAAGATTATATGCTATTTTAAAAATTTTAAATTTTTCGGAAAATTTGGGGTTATGACACCTTCATCGATTGATCGTGGTTTCAAGTCCTCTCTTGTGTTTTCTCCATGTCCTGAGCTATCAGATCTTGTATTTCAAGGCTTCAGCTTCCCAGATATTGATCATTGAGTCAAATTTTGTAAATTTCCGCACACGACTTGGTATTTGTGTTCCTATAACAAAGCAAAAAACTCAAATTAGACTCCTCACCAAGGCAATTGCGATATAAATAATCATTTTTCCATTTAGCTGGCCATATACAACAGAATGACTTGGAATGGTTTTTAGAAGCATTAGATCGATTAGTCACTGAATGGATCTAGAAAACGTGAAGCGTTGAAGGTCAGTGTTAATCTCAACGTTGAAGATACCCCCTGCGATGATAAACCACACATAAGCTATCGAGTTCCATCCATCGGATGCTTGCTGTGGAACGAGCATTTATCTCAGCGTGAAACTATGCAATCTTAAACTCTGTGTGTTTATTCACAGGTATTTTTCTTTGGTTTTCATTTGTTGTGTGTGACGTGGGTCGGTTCCATAAACTTACAGTTCTTTTGCTGCTTAAGAAATCAGTCGAAACGCATCCTGTGATTTAGTTTTTTGCGGTCTGTAGATGCCTCCCAGCTTCAACAGATTGAAGATAGACTCTCCTGTAACCTGAAATTAATAAAGTTTAAATTATAGAGCATTGTCTCCATATCTCTCGTAAGGAAAGAACAACTTCCTACCTTTCCAAAAATGGTATGCTTGCGATCAAGCCAATCACATCGATCCAAAGTAATAAAAAACTGACTGTTATTTGAATTTAGATCGCTGGCATCCATTGCCAAGCGATAGTTTTGTATACTGTGCCATCCATAGCTAGAATGTGAAGCATTGAAGGTCGGCGTTAAAATCAACCCTGACGTCTGGAATTTGGCAGTGTGTATCGTTCTTCAATTCTTATATAACTCTTAGATTGCACCTGGCTTAAAGTCTACATGTTGGTTCGATGAATGTTGAATGGGGTTCATTGAATGATGGTTTAAAGTCTAAATGAAATGTTGTTTACAATCATGATTTCCATTTAAACTGCGCAATAGTACAACTCGTCAGAATTTTTTATGTTGGGTTCTTGGCTAAGCGCCAAAAGGAATACAACTCCAAACACCATATTACTCTTTTTGAAAAGTTTTAAATTTTTTTGCTTAAGTTGGGATTAAAATATTTTTCGTTGGAATAATCTTCCAAGCACATTAAAGAATTGTTTTAAAAACAACTTAAAGACAATCAAATTTTAAGATATCCTACACATGCTGATTGGAAACATTAATCAAATATCAACCATAACACATTTAGAAGAACCATACACATTTGAAGGAACTTTCCACACATATTTGCATTTGAAGAACACACTTGGAACATCACATGTTGAGATAGTTTGAGAGTAATTTCTTTCCAAAAAACAGAAATAAACTTTAATTAGTTACATTTTGTTTTGGAGTTAAGAATATTTTCATGATTTTCATGCACAATTAGAGAGAGTTGCACCTTTAGAGTTCATATTTCTTGAGATATATTATGTATGAGGCACCGTATCCTTTTCACGTGCACCTTATGGTGATCTTGTGAATGAGAAAGTGTATTTCACTTGTAATAGTTTAGGAGTTAATTTCCTCAAAGCATCTTATATCGATCCACCGTATCCTCTTCACTCGCACCTTATGGCGATCTTGTGAATGAGAAAGTGGATCTCACTTGTAATAGAGTAGATTTAATTTTTGCATACATTTTTTCGAGCCACCGTATCCTCTTCACTTAGGCCTTATGGCAATCTTGTGAATGAGAAAGTGGATCTCACTTGTAACTGTTTAGAATTTAATTCATAAGCTTTCCAAAGGGATCTGCGTATCCTCTTCACTTGGGCCTTCGTGCGATCTTGTGAATGAGAAACAGAGATCCCCCGTGTAATAGAATTAGATTCATGTTCACTTGAGATATCTATTTGGGTTACATTGGTCGTTAACATCAATTATTATCCATATTTCAGTAGAAATGTGCATGAACATACGAAATCTACCAGAAACTTTCCATGTCTGAAAGAAACTCATGAACCTCTAACACCTCCTTAATTTAGAACATTCATCAAATTGAAAGGTAGAGTAGTGAGCATTTTGCATTGTTTGATTCATTTCCTGTTTTCGAGTCAAAACATCACCAGTTTCACTTCCACTCCTAAAATTAAGCAAACTACCCTTAAAATTGGTGTTTAATCTAAAATTGACAAAATTTTGATTTTCATATCACCAACATGTTTAGGTTAGTTCCCTGGATTAGGTTTGGAGAGTTAACACTCCTGGGCTGCAAAAATTTGAAACTAGCATTGATTAAAGAGAGTAAATCCATTAGTAGCAAAAAACACTTATCGAGAAAGTGCTTCTTAAACATGCGTTAAGCACGAGGTCAATATGGATAAGTAAGGGTGGTTCCCTCTTCTTGCTTATTTAGTGGGACATGAGCTTATCGAGGGGATTCGATGTTCAGTGACAAGTCCTCAGGGTGACATCACTATTTCTAGAGTTCTTAGTTATGAGAGTTGTCCTCAACTTACAACTGTTCTGCCCGACCGTCGATTGTGAAGTGGTAACTTTAGTGGCTATTCCTAGGATATCGCATAGGCTATTGTGAGTGGGACATACTTGCAATACTTAAGACAGACTTTGGAACTTTTACTCCTTGGGAGGGTGATTGGTCAGGAACCAACGCTTGCACTCCTGGAAATTAAAGTTTATTGTAATTATTTTTCAGACCTTCGCCTCTAGAGCTACTAGTTTCAGAAGGCCCTCCACTCCATCTTTTCACTGAGCTTCGATTCTTTGGAAGAGTAAGTTTGCTTGCTTGAAATCTCTAGGAATTTTTAATGTGTGGACACTTTTTATTTTGTTGAGTCTAGAAAGCCATATGATTGTTTGATTCTATTTTTTCAAAATCTTTTTAAACATATCCTTTATCAAATTTCTTCAAATTGGCTATTCTCTTGACCTGCCAGTTACGGCGGCAGCGAGCTAAGTCACCATAAATTGAAGGCCCTACTACATTGCAGAGACAGATACAAAATACAAAATATATTGAATTTGAAACTGAAACACTTCTAACTTCAATTAACAACAATAGAGTAGAAACACATCAAACAAATACTGCAACACCACCTACCATGGAAAACACAGACATTGTTGATAATCTTGCTCCATTTGAAATTGAAACATTAGAAGACAACACTGCAAATCCCATAAATCCACCTTTGAAAAATCTTTCAGACCTAGTGGTACTTCACATCAGTGAACCATTACACACCATCAATTCTACTTTTGAATATTTGGCACGCATGCAAAATTCAACACCTAACCCCATGGATTCATCAGGAGCACACTGGGACCACATCAACACCACCTCAAACGAGTGCTGGAGGTAGCAATACTTCCAACATCCCTATGGCTTCATTAGGAGCACAAGGGACCACATCATCACAACCTCAAACGGTGGTTGGAGGTAGAAATACTTCCAACTTGACCTATACCACAATCCCAATAGTTAGTTTACTTGCTACTACCATAAGATCAAATAGCACTTCAGTGCTAGTTGGTACAGTTTTGGGTCCCAATCCCAGAAGTACATCCACTTTTCCTGCAGGAATCTCTACTGGAGGGTGTGCCTTACTAAACTTGGGTTTCCCATATGGTTTGGATACTCAAGGTCAAAACAATCCGGGAGTAAACCAAAATCCTATTGGTGTACCAAACAGTCTTCCAAGTTCTAACCCTAGGGGAATCCTTCACTTTGGAATCTCAATATCCCTAGTGGAATTAATGGACCATGGAACAATAATTCCAATTGAGTTAATGTTCCATAAGTTAGTGGAAGTACCTCGGGAATCCATTATCCAAACTTTCCTAGCATAAATCCTGGGGGCAATCCGACACCCCCAACAGGAAGCACACCAGGAGGTAACTCGTTTGCCAACCCCATTCCACCATGGAGTGGGAAGGTTCCATGAAGTACCCAATCTTCTTGGGAACCACCCCTGCTAAGGGGAAATCAACCTTGGAATGCTTATCCAAACCAAGGAAATAATCAATGGAGTGGCCCAATTCCAACTAGTAACCAATCTAATTGGGGCCCACCCTCGCAAGCGGGAAATCCACCCATGAATCCCAACCATCCATGGAGTGGTAATGTTCCACCAAATAAACAACCTTATTGGAACATACCTCTGCAAGGGGGCAATCCATACATGCAACCTAGTTCACAATGGACTAGGAAACATCCAGGCAATAACCAATCCTTTTGGATGCAACCTCCACAAGGAGGTAACCCCTCTTGGAATGCTTTTCAAGCCCAAGGAACACCATAATGTAGCTATCAAGCTTCACCCGCATATCAATCGTTTGCTACGACAATTGTCAAGTCACCATTTTTGGCCACATTGAATCCACCGGATTTATCCCGGCTGAGTAATGATCTAGTTCTACATTTGAATGGATGGCCAACAATACCAACCAAACTACCTTCAGACATACCCAAGTTTGATGGAAAACCGGGGGAGGAACCATCAAACCATGTGATGCCATTTCATTTATGGTGTTCATCCAACTCCCTAGTTGACGATAGTATTAGGTTGAGATTGTTTTAGAGGACCCTAACGAGAACTGTCGCGAAATGGTATATTGAATTGCCACGCAATACATTTACTAAATTTTCATCTTTGGCTATGGATTTTCTAACTCATTTTTAGCTACCTATCCGCTATGAGATGGGAACAAAACTTTTGACTTCCCTTAGGAAATCCATTGCTACCCACATCTCGCATCATATCCACTAGTGGAGGCATCGAAGGCTTATCAAATATGAAATCCCTGATCAATTCCTAGCAGATTGGTTCATAAAATCATTATTACCTACTCTTGCAAAAGATGTAGCTATGTCGGGAGCCATGACTGAAGAACAACTCATTCAAAGTTCCCACCAAATGGATTTGATATATTCCCAATTGGGCACACTTTATGACTTAATACCTCATGTTGTAAGTCCTGCGTCTGATCTAGCTAGGCCACCCAAAGGACCTCATACCGATGGTTTTATTGGATCCATTAACCAACTTGAACAGATTACCCAACAATTGGGACAATGTCAGTTCAAAATCCACAACCCACAGCTAGCCAAGCAACACAGCAATCCACAACTCCTACCCAAACTTCTGAAGTACTTACGGTTCAAATTGCGGACCCAAAAAGAAAAAGAAGAAACCCAATGCTAATGTTGGGACAGAAGATGCACCTAAGGTGAATAATCCCACTGGAGGCAACCATGAAAACCAGAAAAGCAAGTACCCTTGCACAATTTTCCAAGGGGATCATCCTACTGATCTTTGTCCTCATATGGATGATATTCATTGAATGTTGGCACAACGAGGAGGGAAACAACCACAACCTATTGTCCTAACTCAACCTTTCCCCCAACAACAACAGATGGCTGTTGCAACATCGATACCTCCACCAGGAGGAAACCAAGCAAACCCCCCAGAAGGGGGCAATCCACCCAACGCTAATATCTTCACAATTGGTGAACATGATATCCATATCCAAACAAGGGCTCGTTCTTATGACATACCTTTAAAATATGCCGAAACAGTTGGATCTCAGCCTAGTGTTTCTCTAACTATTGAGAAACCAACCATAGACATGGTACCTCAACCTCCAAAAGGAGTTTTACATAAAACAACACACAATCCTAATGCGCGAGCTGCTCGAAACTACAATGTGTTTGAAGATTTAGCTCAAGCTCCTTGTGCAATGTCTGCCTTGGAAGTGTGCAAAGTTGTCCTACTCAATGGAAGGCACTATTGATCCATCGAACACTAATTTGATCACATTTGACTTAGAACAGTCCACATGTAGGCTTCCCTCACAAATTGCATTCCAAATTAAAGTAACTTCACATGGTAAGAACATATTTCAAACCGTTGTGGATGAGGGAGCCTCTAGTTGTGTCATGTCACTAGCTTGTTGGAAAGCTTTGGGATCACCCACCCTAGTACCATCACACACAATTCTCAAAGCATTTGATGGTCATTCGTTCCCACCTCATGGACTTATCATGGCTTTCCCAGTTGAACTGGGGGCAAAACAGTTCAGGTAGATGTTGAGGTAGTAGATTGACCCATAAACTACAATTTTCTATTGGGGCGCAATTGGATACATAAGATGACGGCTGTAGTATCTTCCCTATTCCGAGTCATTCAGTTCCCCCACCAAGGGAATATTGTCACAATCGATCAACTAGATTACTACACACCTGAAACTGGTTTCCACTTGAATGTACGTTTTGTAGGGGATTCAACGACGGTAATTCAGGATGTTGGGGTAGGAATGTTTAAAGACTCATCCCTTATGGGAACTTTTGCAATTCCACCACCAATATTGACCCCTAGCACTGCCCCGATTTTCACCATTACATCAGAAGTGTACTTTCCATTAAGAGTTTTTTCTAACTCCACATCAGAGGTTGGTTCCACCTCATCGGTCAGAACCTCCAAAGAAAACATCTTCGATGAAAAGAATGATGGAAATACACATACTTCTGCACAACATGATGAAACAGAGAGTAGTGTTCCCTTTTTTGCTATAGAGCTTGCTTATCAAGCTATTCAAATGGCTCCGGTAGAACTGGATCGAAATCCTTCCAAGATGGAGGAATATGATCCCTATACTTCACTTGTTTGGGCCTTGAACTCTCATAGTACCCATGATCTCCTGGATCAGAATTTCTCTTCAGATGAAGCCATCCTAGAGGTCATGAACATCTTGGAACAACTCTGGGAGGATATGCACCACAAATCCTCATTTCTTCCCAAAATCGATTCATTAGAAGTCAAGCATGAAAATCTTTACTTTGATGATGATATGACCAAGTAACAATGCCCTATCCAAACCCACAATGTGAGTTCGGAAGGAAACTTGGTGAACATTTCAAAAACCATCCCAATTGACATATCCGTAAATCCTGGCATCATTGAGAACATTAACATAGGTGTGGATTGTTCTCCTGAGGAAATAACACTTTATACTGCTTTATTTAAAGATTTTTTTTATGTATTCACATGGTGTTATGAAGAAATGGTAGGCATCGATCCCAGTATCGTGGAACATGAGATCAAAACCTATCCCAATATTAAACCTGTGCGGCAAAAACTACGTCCGGTGAACCCTTAGAAGTTTGCTACCATTAAAGTCGAGGTCGAAAAGCTATTGAAAGATGGATTCATATATCTTGTTCCTCTAACTGAATGAGTATCTAACCCCGTTCTCGTTAACAAAAAACAAGGAACTATCAAGGTCTGTACTGACTTTAGGGATTTAAATTTGGCTTGTCCCAAAGACAACTATCCCACACCTTTTATCGATCAGATTATAGACGAATGTGCTGGAAACGAAATCTTTTCATTTATGGATGGATTATGCGGTTACAACCAAATCCAAATAAAAGAAGAAGACCAACATAAGACAACTTTCATATGCCCTTGGGGGACCTTCGCTTATAGGAAAATTCCATTCGGCATTAAAAATGCTAGAGCTACTTTTCAAAGAGCTATTTCATATGCATTTCACGACATTAAGAAAATCGTTGAGGTTTATCTTGATGACTTGGAAGCTAAATCTAAAAGGAGAGTTGAACATAGTGCCCATTTACGAGCCATCTTCGAGCGATGCCGCAAGTACAAAATTAGGTTAAATCCACATAAATGCATGTTTTGTGTGGACTCCGAGAGGTTACTTGGGTTCGTAGTGTCCCAAAAGGAGATCATGGTTGATTCCATCAAGGTTGAGGCTATACTTCAGTTTCCTTCCCCGAGAATAATCACTCAACTTCAAAGCCTTCAAGGGAAAGCTAACTACTTGAGGAGATTTGTTGAGAATTTTGCTAAAAAGCTAAAGGTTTCATGCGTTTTTTAAAACAAGATGCAATATTCATATGGGATGACCAAGCTCAACGTTCATTTGATGAAATAAAGAAAGCTTTGGTCTCCACCCCGGTGCTTAGACCACCGAACTATCATAGAGACTTTATGCTATATTTGGCAGCATCTCCTTCCACCATTGGAATGGTCTTAGCACAAGAGGATGAATCATCTCAAGGACATGTTATTTACTCTCTTAGTAAGGGCCTTGCAGGTCTCAAATTGAGATATTCCCAGGTCAAGAAGTTGGCCTTCACAGTAGTCCATGTTGTCCAACAACTTAGACATTACATACTTCCAAGGAAAACAACCATAGTGGCTGAAATGAACCCCATGAGACACATTTTGTCTTGCCATATCATTGGTGGCAAATACTCAAAATGGATAGTAATTTTGCAAGAATTCGACCTCGAATTCAAAATGCTAAAGCCAAGAAATTGTTAGCATTTGCTGATTTAATGTCTGAGTTACCCATTGAGAAGGAGGGTACTGTATCTGTTGAATCTTGGGCAGATGAAGATGTATTCCTCATTGCAACTTCTGATCCTTGGTATGGGACATTCATCATATATCTCCAAACCCAAAGGATCTATCCTCAGTTTTCTAGCATTGAACGACGTCACATTCGACACAGAGCTCGAAGATACCTCATCATCAAGAATACTTTGTACCGTAGAGGAATAGACATGATATTAAGACGTTGTTTAGTACACGAGGAAGCTGAACAAGTGTTGAATAATTTCCATGTGGGGGCATGTGGCGGTCATGTTTCTGGGTTGGAAACTACCCAGAAAATCTTGTGTGTAGGATACTTTTGGCCTACAATTTTCAAAGATTGCATGAATGCTGTCAAAAAGCATCACCCTTGCCAAATTTACACAAGACAAATCTGCGCACACCCTGCTCATTTACACCCTGTAGTAACCATGGGTCCATTTTCAAAATGGGCCATTGATTTTATGACGATCAATCCACCTTTAGCCGATGGCCACCACTACATCATCGTAGTAGTGGACTACTTCACCAAGTGGGCTGAGGTAATGCCTACATTCAATTGCACAGGTAAAATTGCAGCATATTTTCTATTCAATCATGTGATAGCAAGGTTTGGTGTACCCAAAGAGATCACTACTAACAACGGAAGTCATTTTAGGAATTCCTTTATGGATGAAATTACAAACCAGTTAGGATTGTGGAAGGACTTTTCCTCGCCATATTACCCTCAAGCTAACGGACAAGTAGAAGCCATCAACAAGGTTTTGAAAACTATGTTACAGAGGACGATTAATAAAAACAAGAATATCTGGCACTTGATGTTGTTTACTGCTCTTTGGGATTACGGAACGATTGCTAAAACTGCAACCGGATTCACTCCCTTCCAACTAGTTTATGGAGAGGAGGCTGTGTCATCGATTGAATGTGAAATACCATCATTAAAAATAGAAGTTGAACTCCTACCTAACACTTTTGCAGAAGAGGAAAGGCTTCTCCATCTCCATTCTCTTGATGAAACTAGAAGGGAAGCCTCTCTAAATGTAGAAGCACATAAGAAGAGGGTTAACATGCAATATGACAAGTCTACCCGTCCCCGAGTCTTTTCTAAAGGCGATCTGGTTTTAGTTTATGACCAAAACTAAGATAAAATAGGAGAAGGGGAATTTGTAGCTAAATGGTTTGGCCCACTTGTAGTCAAAACCGTGTTAAAAGAGGGAGCTTATGAATTGGTCAATTTTGAGGGGGGACCCATGTTGGAGATCATAAATGGTCTCTATCTAAAGAAATACTTCGTGTAGGCACTGATGCCTCGCACCATTTGTTGTATTATGTTGTATTCTTTGTATAAAATTTTGTACATTAGTTATTTCGAGCACACACTTATCTTGCTTGGCATTGTCACTTTGGCAGATGGCACAAGAATCTTTCACATATTTGGGATATGCGTATGGGTCGTTTTCACACCTAATAACGAAGTGCTTAGTTCAGGAGGCATTTTTCTCAGATCTCAAACCAACAATGTTGCAGAATATAGTGCAGTCATTGAGCTTCTTGTCGAGGTTATCACCCTTAGCATCTGACGAAAAATCATCAAACTGGACTCAGAATTAGTTGTATCCCAGTTAAATGGTCAGTATCAGTTTCGACATCCTATACTGTTTAGAAAGTTTCTATGAGTATGTCTTTTAGAGCGTCAATTCGATTTTATTGAATGTATACATGTTCCTAGAAGTCTAAATAGTTTGGTTGATTCTTTGGCCAACTATGTACTTGATTGGCATCTAAGTCATTAACATCATACCAAAAAGCAAGCATGTACATTATTTCATGGCCATTTTAATTGAACACATCATTTAAGGACATAAGTAAACCGAAAGAACCTCACTTACATCATAACCCAAAAAGTGTGTAAATTTTGCACACACCAAAAGGAATAGTGTAAATACTTTTCCCCTTTTTATTCTTTTTCTTACAGATAACACCCAAAAAAATTTCATAAAAAAATGAAAAAATTTGGAAAAATTCGAAAACATGGGAACCTATTTCAAAATTTTCTAGTCCAACATCGAAACTAACCCACAACTGGAAGATCAAAGAATAAAGGTTCACAGCTTCTAAGAATTCAAGCTGAAAGGAGATGCTTCCTCTCATACATCAACTGCACTATGAACGCATATGGTAAATCATGAGTATTTCTTACTTATCTTTTATTCATACATGTACAAACCGTATCCTTTTGAATGATAGAAAGATGCATAATTCCTCAATTTTGGCTATCTTTTTAGATATTAAATGCACATTTGAACCAATTTCTAACTAAACTGTTGGGTAGTGAAACAATTTTGGTTTCAAGACTTGAATACTTTGATAGTTCGAACTATTTGATTCAGGTAGTTGAGACAGACCATGATTCATGATGATCTATGATTTGGGAATTTTTCACAAGACTCAAGATGAAGTAAAACCTCATTGAACCGTTCCTACTTTTCCATTTCACGAAATTGGATAACCTCAGTCACATGGTATTACTTCACTGTCCGTCGACATATAATCCTGCTTCATATATCCTACCCCGGGAGGAAACAGCTGTAACAGTGTGCACAACTATCTCAGCCCTTGTTTGCAATATGGATATTTACCTTGGCTTGACCCTTGCCCTTGAAAAATAGGTGTACGCCCATGCAACACTCATTCCCTCCTATGCATCATAGCATTATTTATTCCTTTTAAAATGAAAAAGCATAAAAATTAAAACACACAAAAATCCAAAAAGGGAGAGACTTGAATCACTTCATATCATAAACTTTGAAGAAAATGGAAACAGTTAGTTCTTGTTGCCCTTGAACACGACACATAATATTGTATCCACTGTCAGTACACCATCTACATTTTCCTTAGGAAACTGCACCAGTATTTTGAACAGATCTCCATCGATGGGTTATCCTTCCCGTCACCAATGGAGCTTTCGTTAATGCATCTAACATTAGCATATTTAATCAAGGTCGGTTACCCAAAGTCCTATGTTGCCAAGTGTCCATTCTATGTCATGTTATGTGTTCAAGAGAAGTTCAAACCATGTCGGCCATTCATCAAATATTCCTGACCAATCATGTCGTCCTTCCTTGTGTTAGTATACAGTTTTGGATCTTGCAGTTCTACCAAATTATGTTAGACTATTGATCTTTGTTTCGTATCGGTTGATCTGGGATGCATTAGTGCCCTCCTTTCAATGGATCTATTCCTATTGACATCAAATCATCATCTAGGACACAGATCTATAAACCCAAGAGTACCTTGGATCTTCCAGTCATTAGTGGTAGGATTCCTCGTAAAATGACAGTGGGTATACATCAATGACCTTGTCTGTTTGACTCTACAAGTATTCAACTTCAGAACATCTATTCACACTTGCTAGTTTGTACTCAGTACCTTAGAATCCATCATAATTATTGTTGGGTCTCTTCGCATCTGTTAACGGTATACATCAATGACTGGTAATCAGATGGTGTTCTATTATGCTTGACATCAAATCATTTATTCACATGATATAAACTCGTACTATCGTCAGTTTGTATTGAAGACCTTGGGAAAAATAGTTGTATCACTCATCGATGCACTGCCCAAGCTGCACAAGATTAGACTGCCATGTCAGAAGTTCAATGAAGACCTTGTTCTCTCACTCATCAAAATGCATGTTTACACTTCTGAAAAATTTACTTTTGACATGGATCCGCTATGTATTGATCCTGGCCATGGTTGTTTACTACACAGCATGGGTATGCCCACATCAGGAAGATATTATATATTTGAGAAATTGCTATGTTTGCCATGTAGGTGTGATCCTCAATATTGCACCTATGAGTTTTTCCTTTCCTCATCCTTGCTTTGAATGATAAAGAGTATCAGTATACAAAGTATAAATTTCAGTAATGTATTTCAGCCCTTAGCTCTGCTTCGGACCTCACAAATTAGGGGACATCTGTTAACAATCAAATTAACACCCTTAGTCATGTGACAGAAGAAGCATATTTTTACTATTCACCCGCAACATAAAGACAGAACACGAGTACATTCAGAGACAAATCCTCTCTGATCTAATCACTTCTCCCATAAATGTAAGGATTAGGTGAAGAAATTAAGAACCTAAGGAGACCAATTTTAGTGATTGAACCGCTCACAAAAGGTCCAAAACTAAGCTACACCAATCAAAAAGTGAAGAGAAATGCATTAAAGTGTATTAATTGTGCTTAAACTATGCTAAGTTGTGCAAAAGAGCCTAAAAACTCTAGAAAAGTGGGTTTTGAAGTGAAAATGATCTAAAATAATGAAAAAGAGCAATCCCATATTGAAAAGAAAAGCTTGAGAGCACACTTTCCAATGTTATATAAGAAAGGAATTTGGGGCATTGTAAAGGGAGAAAAGAAGAGCAAAGGCACGCTGGAGAGATTCTGTAGGAGGAGGAAAAGCTCAATTTCTTCAAAAGAAAGGGTGGAGAAAGGAAAGATCATGGCAATGGAGGAGGGATTCACACCAAGATCCATGGTAAGGATGTACCTCTTCATTGTTTTGATATAAAATGATTCAAGTTTGTTCCATTTGAATGTTTGAATGTTGCTTATCTTGTATGATTTAGTTTTTCAAATGGCATTAGATCTTAGCTTTCCTTATCATGTTTTATGAATGAATATAGATCTTATTGATAACTTGTGATAATAATTTTCATTTGTTGACATAGAATCTAACCACTTCTTAGTAAAATAGCATACATAGAGTAGACATATCCCTACTATGGTTGCCATTCTGATAACAACAAATAGTGTAGGGATATGTCTACTCTATGTATGCTATTTTACTAAGAAGTGGTGAGATTCTATGTCAGCAAATGAAAATGATTATCACAAGTTATCAATAAGATCTATCTTCATTCATCAAACATGATAAGAAAAGTTAATATCTAATGCCATTTGAAAAACTAAATCATACAAGATAAGCAACATTCAAACATTCAAATGGAACAAACTTGAATAATTTCATATCAAAACAATGAAGAGGTACATCCTTACCATGGATCTTGGTGTGAATCCCTCCTCCATTGCCATGAGCTTTCCTTTCTCCACCCTTTCTTTTGAATAAATTGAGCTTTTTCTCCTCCTTCAGAATCTCTCTAGCATGTCTTTGATATTTGTTTCTCCCTTTACAATGCCCCAAATGTCTTTCTTATATAGCATTGGGAAGTGTGCTCTCAAGCTTTTCTTTTCAATATGGGATTTCTCTTTTTCATTATTTTAGATCATTTTCACTCCAAAACCCACTTTTCTAGAGTTTTTAGGCTCTTTTGCACAACTTAGCATAGTTTAAGCACAATTAATGCATTTCTCTTCACTTTTTGATTGGTGTAGCTTAGTTTTGGACCGTTTGTGAGCGGTTCAATCACTGAACTTGGTCTCCTTAGGTTCTTACTTTCTTCACCTAATCCTTCCATTTATGGGAGAAGCAATTAGATCAGAGAGGATTTGTCTTTGAATGTATTTGTGTTCTGTCTTCATGTTGCGGGTGCATAGTAAAAATATGCTTCTTCTGTCACATGACTAAGGGTGTTAATTTGATTGTTAACAACCAGTCCCTGCTTAATATTAAACCATAAGCCTCCGGTATAGCTACCACCATGATATCAATAAATTGACACACTCTAGGATCTGTTGATAATCTAATAAGCACATCCTTCATTTCTTCGTTTACTTTAACAGTAGTCCTATCCAACTGTATGATCTGAGATGGGATGGTATTGGCTGTCCATTAATTTTTTTACAAATCGATAATGGAATGACATTCGAAGAAGCCCCAGAATCTAACAAACAGTTGTGTACATTATGATTACAAATTTCAAAGGTCAACAGAAAAGGCAAAGTTTGAGATCTAGATTTCCCGCTAATGCTAGCTTCATTTATCTTAGGATTTTCCTCATTGTTTTCTACTGAAGTGCTAGATCGTGGGTCAAAAGATTCTAACAATTTCTTCCTTTGCCGGGGAAGACTACACATTTCAAATATAGAGATATTTGCTTTCGCTTTCTTGATATCTTCAATGATGTTGTATCCCATGTCATACTCTTTTGAGCCTTTTCCATGATTCGTTGTTTTGTTTGCTTTAACTTTTGGCTGTTTATTTATTTCTGGGTTTGATCCTTTTACCACCGTTGGATCCACCTTAGGTTGTGGTGGAATGACAATTATGTGTCTCTTTGGCATTTCATTAATTGTTGGGTTTGTCTCTTTCACCACTACGAATTTTACTTTAGGTTATGGTGAATGATAGTTATGTGCCTATTGGGCATTTCTTTCGCAACTTTAGGTTTAGGGAAAACCGGGCTTGGATCATCAACCGAACCCTTACTCCGATTAGTAATATTTACGGCTGAAACTTGACTTTCTTCAGCATCTTCTTCAATCAATTCAGTTAAGGGAACCCAATCCCATAATACCATTGTGGTGTCTGGAGCGGTTTCTTCCTGTTCGAATGCCTTCTCTTCTTGGAGATCTTCTTGGTATGTTACTTGTGCATCCAACAATTGATTCATAACCAAGCTCATTGAATTTATCAACTATAAACAACTCTTTTCAAAATGTTGTTGCTGGTGGAAAGTGCAGAAATGATCCATGCCTACGTCATTCAAATTTAGGAGAGCAGAATTGTTCACAGGTGGAATAGGCTGTCCACCTTCTCCCTTTTTCTTGTAGAAAGGTTTGAAGGGTTTCCTTGATGTACTAGCTACCATGTCCTTTTCAATATCCACGATTTTATTGGACAGATTCTGCATCATCTTGACCACATTTTCTAACTCATTAGACGATTCTTCCTTTGGTCTAGCTAGCAGCAAAGGCTTCTTGCTGGTTGATGGTTTTTGTTAACACCCAAAAAGTGCTCACTAGCTCATTTACCACATTATATGACTCATTTGTCCATTTTCCTACCATATTTCCATTAAAAATCCCAAAAAACCCATTAAAAAGCCTCCAAAAGGCCAAAAAACCCTCAAAATAGCCTAAAAAAGGCTAAAAAAACCCCCTTTTCCTCCAAAAATAGCAAAAATCCCCTAAAAAGGAATAAAAAATATAAAATAATGAGGAAAAGGAGGAAAAAACCCTATACAGCTGCCCAAAACCATGTGTTTCCCAAAACCATGGGTCAGCACTCCACCACCAAAAAACTATAAATAGGTGATGGAGATCCCTTATTCCATATCCACAATCACAAGCACCCTTACTATGCCAAAATCTCTCTCGAAACCCTAGTTCACCTTTGAACTATTTTCACCTTGAGAGCCACCTTTGGCCCATTCCCAACCTTGGAGAAGGAGAAGGAGCATTCTTGAAGCTTGGAGCATCCTCTTGGACACTGCAAAGGGCTTCACCAACCTTGACACTCAAGGTAACATCAATACAAAGACATTCTTTCATTTTGGTGTTTATGCTTCATGCTTGTATTAGAAATAATTTAATGTTTTGTTTATTGCATAATTAGTTTAATATACTGAACTGCTACTAAGGAGTCCATTCTCCTTAGTAGGTGCTCATTGGCACAAGCTAGGGGTAAAACCCTAGCTACAGTTTTGGCGACTCCCCTAGTTTTCGAATTTCTGGTTTCCTTTTTTAAATTTTTTCTTTCGGCTGTCCCTTTCGGCCGCTGCATACCGCGTCTTTTTCCTCTGCAGTCGCGTCCCGACCGCGCCTTTCAGGTATTTACCCGCGATCCGACCGTGGCTCTCAGACTGCTTCCGACGCTCTGCCGGCGGATTCAAGTCTGTTACCTGCGATCCGACCGTGGCTAATCAGCCTGTTTGCCGCGATCTGACTGCGCCTGTCGGCCTTTTTCCTGCGTCGCGACTGCGGCTTCCTGCCTCTTTCGCGCGTCCCGACTGCGCCTGTTAGCCATTTTTACCGCGACCCGACTGTGTCTTTTTCCAGTTTTCCTGCGTCCCGACTGCCACTGTTGGCCCGATAGCCGCGACCCGACTGTGCCTTTTCCCCTGTTTCCTGCGTCCCGACTGCAACTATTGGCCCGATAGCCGCGACCTGACCGCCGCTGTTTCATTCAAACCCGCGGTCGGCCTGTTCTGACCCGCCACAGACCCGCGGTCTGATTTCTGCTCTTTTTCTGTTTTTGAGCCCAGCCCCTCTTGCTGCAATATTTTCTGCATTTGAACAGCCCTCTGTCCCACCTGCAGCCTACTTCCTTACAGCCTTTCTGCAACATAATTTCTGTTCCTTTTACAGAATCTTTTTAAAAATTTCAGTATTTTTATTTCAGAAAATTTTGCAAATTAAAAGAATCAATTTCAGCATTATTGATAGATTGGAAGTTGCCCTCCCTTGTGGCACTTCTGTTTTTGGGTTCAACACCTCACGAGCACACACTCTGTCACATTAAATCAAGTGAGCCTTAAAAAGTACCTAACTAAACCAACATTCTAACCCCACTTGGGGAACACAAAAGAATCATTGTAGTTAGGTAGGATCAGGGGGATAGGCTTCCAATAACACCCCTTGGTTATTTCACTTGAGACATAGTTGTTGTCCAACTAGGGAACCAAAATCCCCTAGTACTTTTTGGCACGGTCACGACCAGTTTATCAGAGGGCCTCTCCCTTAGGAGGGTTGAAGTCGGGAGACTGGTTCCGGAGGCCTGAGTGGAATACCGCACTCCATTCAGTAACCGAAGGGCTACCTTTCGCGGTTCGCGGGATATCCCTGTATAGGGGTATTGCGGTCAACGAACTAAACGGCAGATTCACCTTTCTGGACGTGTCATGAATGGGGTATCTTAGTTGCCATTCTTCTAGGATTGACTACCCGGTATCCCTCCCGGTAGGGGGATATCATAGCCACTTGGCTTTCCTACTCATATTGTCTGACTTGGATTTCATCACCTTGCAGAGGATATGTTTAGTTAAGTCAGAATACTTTTAGTTAGGTGTTTGCATGCCCCTTTACCTCCCTTTGGTCTAGTGAGTCCACCATTTTTCTTTTTTAGGAAACCTGCTGCTTGTTGGTATTCTGACCATCTTTGTTGTTACTCCACCTATTGTAGCACAGCTGTTGCAGTGGGTGTTTTGAGTTGGTTGTTGGCCTGAGTGCCTTGCTTTTTAGCTCTCCTTCTGCACACTCGGTTGCATTAGGATTTTTGAGCTGTTTTTATACTCACCTCAACCCACAGAGATTTAGACACCATCTGTCACCATTGAGTCCCCGAGACATTCTCGGCGCCTCAGGGGCGAGCCCCCACAGCACGGTTCTCTCGACACCACTCGTCATAGATTCCGATCATTGTCCGTTGATACCACTCATCACAGATCTAGAGCCTTGTCACTTGACTCCACCCGTCAGCGACGTAGGTCTCCGTCACCAGATAGTGACGCACCTTACTTTACCTCTGATTCTGACGAAGAGTCTGAGAACCCTATTTATACTGCCCCTACTAGCCCCATGGCTCGTACGACTTCCACTCCATTTGCCATAGGGACCATTGGTGGCACATCCACCACTACACCAGTTACTACACCTGTTTTTGGTATGCCCTCCATGGGGCAACCATCTACCGTTCCCCTCACGGTACCTATTCCCACAGCGGGAATACCTATCCCCACTACATCAGTGGCTCACACTACCCATGGTGGTACTGGACCATCCTCCACTACCTCAGTTCCCCCACTTGGGGGCACCACCCTAAATCTTGTCCCTCCACTTGGGGGCACTGGCCCCAACATGGTCCACAGCACTACTGTGTCACAGCCTTCTTCCAGTTTGCCGTTCATGGCTAGCCTCAACCTACCTGACCTGGCCAGATTGACCAATGATCCTATTCGACACGACCCTATGTGGCCTCATATGCCTACCAAACTACCCTCTGACATCCCTAAATTCGAGGGTAAGGCCGGTGAGGACCCACAGAACCACATCATGTCTTTCCACCTATGGTGTTCCTCTAACTCCATTGTGGATGACTCTGTTCGCCTCCGTCTCTTACAGCGCACCTTCACTGGCTCTGCAGCCAAGTGGTATATTGAGCAGCCTCATGGGACCCACGCCACATTTGCCTCCCTTGCCTCTACCTTCCTGCAGTTCTTCCAGTTGCCTGTCCGCTATGACGCGGGCGTTGAGATCCTTCTATCTTGTAGACAAAACACGGCTACCCATATCACGGACCACATCCATGAGTGGCGTCGACGCCGTAGCTTATGCAAGATTAAATTAGATGACCGCATCTTCCTCGATTGGTTCCTCAAGTCCCTGCTTCCCGTCATTGCTAAGGATGTAGCTTCAGAAAGACCCCAGTCTGAAGAAGAGGCCATCCTTAAGGCACAGCAGTTCGACCTCATTTACGCCCAGTCGGGTTACCTTTATACCATTATACCTGACGCCCCTCGCGGCGAGTCCTCCCATCATGATGCGCCGGGGGCATCCCACGCTGCAGATGGTATCATTGGCCGTGTTTCTTCGCATCCCCAACCATTTTCTATAGCACGTCCTACCCCTGGCCCCGACCTGTCGCGGGCTACTTCACAGTCTGGAGCAACCAACTCGTATGCTCCCATGACACATCACCATTCCCATGGACCTTCGTGTCCACCTCAGTGCTTTGGGTATGCGACTCCTGCTTATGCTCCTTCAGTCGCCCCTCAGCCTTACTACCATCAGCAGACCGCCCCGGCTCCTGCGCCTTCACAAGCCCCACCAGCTTATTATCCGCCCCAGGCAGCCCCTGCGGCACATCCACAACCTGCTCCGCAGTCCTATCAGCAACCCCCTCAAGTTGCTGCACCTGCTCAGCCTCAACCTACATATCATCCTCCGCAGCCTGCCCCTGCACCTACGCAACCTCAAAATGCACCTGCTGCCCAAGGGCAAGTTTACGCCCAACATAACCCGCAGCCAAACCAGAATAACCAACGTAACCAGGGCCAACAGAACCGCGGCAAAGGCCGTAATCGGGGAAATAACCAACCTGCAGACCAAGCTGGTCAACCGGCTAATCCCCCCGACAACAATAATGCGGCCCCCGCTAATCAAAACCCTGATCGCCCACCCAAGCAGGCCAAAAACCCCAATCTGCGAACGAACCACCCTTGTTCTATTTGCGGGGTCTATGGACATTACACCCATGCTTTCCCACACTTGGAGCGAGCTCGGCAGCTTTGGGTTGACGAGGCCCATCGCCAAGGGCATGCGGCTCCCCAAGCACCGCCCAACCCCCCCCAACCTCAGCAACCCCCTTTGGTGCTGCAAAACCCCTTACCGACCCAAGGCGTGGTGAACACTCAGCCGTTGGCCCCTCAAGCTAACGTGCAACCCCAACAACAACAGATCACCTACGCTGCCCCTGATCAACCCATGTTTGACTCAGGTACCCACCACTTATTGATGATGTCATCAGCTGACGTCAACCTCCAGACCCGTCGGAACCAATATGGCTCCACCTCTGAAGCCACTCCCACGGATAAAACTACTAACGCCCACCCCACCGATCAGGCGTTACGTATCCCTCCGCCTCCCACAGACGGCGCTGCGAAAGCACCTCGTTTCCCACTGCGCCGAATCAACAATAACCCTAACGCGCGCGCTGCGTCAAACTACAACATCGTAGACGACCTAGCCCAATCTCCCGCAGCCATGTCTGCGTTGGAAGTCTTGAAGAACTGCCCTTCCCAGCGCAAGACTTTACTTTCCGCCATCGGGGGGATTGACCCAACTGATTCACATTTGATGGCGTTTGATTTAGACCAGTCTGAACCACGCCTACCTTCTAGCTTAGCCTTCCAAGTTACAGTCTCCGTTAGGAATCTTGTTATCCATCGGTGCATCATTGATGAGGGTGCTTCCACATGCGTTATGTCTACATTTGTATGGCAGAAGCTAGGATCCCCTCCTCTCCAGCAGTCCACCACTGCGTTACGTGCCTACGACGGTCGTTCGGCCCAGCCCCAAGGCCTTCTACCCAACGTTCCAGTCCAGTTAGGTGGTAAAACAGTTCTTATTGACATAGAGGTAATCAATGCCCAATTGGATTACAACCTTCTACTTGGCCGCAGCTACATGTATGCCATGCGGGCGGTTGCCTCTTCTGTCTTTCGCACCATGATGTTCCCCCATGAAGGACGCGTGGTTAAGATTGACCAGCACACCTACTATGATCCCAGTGCTCCGGCGGCACCGGAAAATGTTCTCCCCATGGTTGAACAACCTGTTTCTAGTGCCACCACCTCGTTTGTTTCCTCTACGGGGCCTGGAGTCTACTCAGACGCGCCGATGACCTCCACCTTTCAATCCATTCCTCCGCCGTCATCTACGCCCGAAATGTCTGACTTATGTACCTTGTCCCATGACATCCTACCACCTAACAATCAACCATCCTTGTTGCCTAAACCACCATTGGTACCTAGTCACATTGGTGTTACACCGATCCATACGATCCCCTTCCTAGTTCCTCCAGCAGGAGTAGTAAGCACCCCGGTCATGGCTACCCTTAGCCTCCCTGGGTTAACATTGGGATTACCTGTATGGTACCTTTCGCCTCCCGTTCGCCCGCCGACACCAGATGTCATCCTCCAGCCGGTGCAACCCATGGCTACTACCACCCACCCACCTCCCGGGGTCCCTACCCCTTCGTCCTCCACGACACTTCCTCCTCCTCTTCAACCCACTGGGGGCAGAGGTCCACAACCTTACACTGCTGTCCCACCTCCCAAGACAGTCAAGAACCCTCCAGTGTTTCGTGCTCCTCCCAAATGCTCGCTGTGTGACGAGTTGGGCCATGCGACCCACCAATGCCCACAGTTACCTGCATTACAGAAGCACATGCAAATGCTCGATGATGACCCCAACATCCCAACTGTCGAACTCAACCCTACTCCTAAGCCTAAAGATAAGTCCCTACGTACCAACCACTCCTGTGCCATCTGCGGTATTTACGGGCACTATTCACATCATTGTCCCGATCTCCCGGATTACAGAGCAGCTCTTTATGAGATGAACAATCTGGACCTTGAGACGGCACCACCTACCATTGAGGAGATCTACCCCCCGGTCTCTCCCCCTTCTGAAGAGGTTAATATCATCTACATGATCTCTTCAACCAACACTCCCACTACCCCCTCGTCAACCGATTTGACGACGCAGACTTTCCGTACTGATGAGGAGATTCTTGAGGCCCTAACTGCCCCGGATTATCCTTGGGATGATATGCACCACCGTTCCTATTTCATCCCAGAAGCGTCTTCCTCTAGCACCGCTACCCAATACGCGGTCGAATCCAAAGACTTCCTCCCCACTAAGGTTGACTGGTTCAAGGACCCTATTCCTGCTCCTGATGCCTTCGAGGAAGGTAACATGGCCAACATCTCACCTGTCATACAAGTTGATATTGCTGTTCCAGGTCGTGCCCCTGAACTCATTACTTTAGGAGCATTCTGCAGTAAACAAGAGATTGAGGACTACACACACCTTTTCAAAGAATTCCGTGATGTCTTTGCCTGGTCCTATACCGCAATGCCTGGTCTTGACCCTGCTCTCATAGAGCACCACAGTAACACCTCTGCGTCAAGGGGCATGATAGATTACCTCGACCCTGGGATAGGGGGCATGATCAATCATTTTGACCCTACCCCATCACATCTATCTCAGCACGTCAATGAACCCATTGTTCAAACCCACACATTTGTGATCCACAATCACAAACCCCATGCACATAGCATGGGGGCAGATCATTAACCCTGCTCACTTTTTCACACTTGTGATCTCAACCATTTTTTGAGGTCACATATCCCTTGTAGATTTGATTTGATACGCATAGTTCTTTCCTTTGACCATTTCGGAGTCCTTATGACCTCCGTTTTTCGCACCATTTGCACTGCCGGATTCATTTTTCCGTGCCTGTGATGATGCTTGAGATCATTTCTCGCTCTCACTTGGACCAATATCAACATTGTGTCCAGACGCCACTAGTTGCCTTGGTTTGCGTGCCACATCGGCCGTTCTCCGTTTTTCACATGTTTTATATCATCGGATTCATTTTTCCGAGCTGGTGATGATGCTAGAGATCATTTCTCGCTCTCACCTCCAGATTTTCCGGGCATTTTTCAAAATGCCCCCGTCACCTCGGTTTGCGTGCCACATCGGCCGTCACCCGTTTTTGACATCCTTTATATCGCCGGATTCATTTTTCCGAGCTCGTGATGATGCTAGAGATCATTTCTCGCTCTCACCTGGTACAATTTCAACATTGTGTCCCAACACCTTGCTGCCTCGGTTTGCGTGCCACATCGGCCGCCATCGGATTGTTCCACATTTTTACATGAGCCATTCACTCCTGTCATACTGCAAATGTTTCGTTATTTTGCCACCATTTCATCTACCCCGCAAGGAGGTCCATCAGTGTTCCCACCTACCCTCGTTCCTGGTCATCATTACTAAACCTCGATTGAACACTTCCTCCTTGCCTGGCCATTCCTTTTGTTCGGTATAATTTTATCCCTTTTTCGGGCCTGACAAGTCCTTTACGAAAAAGGCACTTAGGGAGTTTCCGTTAAGCTCTTTTCTGACTCCTAAAAGAATGAAAAGATCGCCGAGCAATCTTGCTTCCTTTCATGCTCGTTAAAGTACCTGAAAGGGCGTCTATCTGGTATAAGTTTAACCCTTTTCCGGACCTGGTAGACTAATTACGAAAAAGGAATACTCTAGTCACACCGGCTAGAAGAGTTCTTCATTGCATCCTTTTATGCTTCTTTGGGCCTTGGAGACTAAATCTACGAAAAAGCAACCCCCTGGAGTCTTCTTACTTGCTTTCAGACTCTCTAAAATTGAAAGCAACCACGAGCATGCGCTGTCCTGGGCTCGGTAAATCCACACGACAGTACCATTCCTTTACTTCAGAGTCTTCTTATCGCTTTCAGACTCCTTAAAATTGAAAGCAACCACGAGCATGAACTGTCCTGGGCTCGTAAAATCCACACGACAGTACCATTTTACACACACTTCTTCTAGTTCCTTAACCCATGAAGAAGTTTTTCCCCCGTGCCTCCTGGCACTACGATCGATCATCTCGGCAGCACCCCCAATCAGGTCGCCTTTGTTCAGAGTATTTTGCAGTCTCCTGCCATTTTATACCAGCTTGAGTTTCCCTCAGACCCGTTACCCTCCCTAAGCCATTACAGCTATGATCCCTTTCCCCTCAGTCAGTTTCATATGCTGCCAGATCATTCCCATTATCATATTCTGAACAAAGGAAGTTTGAGTCCACCCACTCTACTAGCCCAGTTATCCACCCACCGTTTGATCAGTCCTGCCATTAGTACTACCACATTTCGGTCTTGTACCTCGCGCTCCTGTCAAGGAAACATCATTGCCTTGCTAGGGGCAGGTCTCCCTCTGTCGACGACAGCTCCTCTATTCCAGAGGATAGGCCCAGAGGTCCCTACGCCTTGGACTTATCACCATCTGTGGTAAGTGCCTACGGATCATTCTGAGAGGAGACATCATTGCCTCTCTGCGTGGTTGTTCCTCACATGCTCGACTTCAGCACCTTGATCGCATCGTTGAGGATCGCGTAGGATTATATTCCATCAGTTTTTTGTCGAAGACCCCGGATTTCCCCCGACTCTAGCACATTGGTGAGTCCCTTCGGAACGCCCAGTTGTATGTTCCCGTGGATGTCCGGGCTGCGTTGGCGTTTGTATTCGGAAGCCATCCAGTTTCATGCTTCCTTGAGTACTCAGTTTCAGTCCCAGATCAGTTCCAGTTCAGTGTACCATGGAGAGTTTGACCCCAGTCACTATGATCCAGCCGCTCATCAGTTCCTTTGGTACCACACTCAGTAGCACTGTTGATTGTTCCAGTGCACCAGTTCTGCAGTTCACACATGATCTGCTCAGCAGTACGTCTCAGATTTGTGTCCCCTCTGGACTCTTATGATGTACATAGTGGTCATGTACCTTACAGGTCCCCCTTTTTTCGGGCCTTACAGTTATATTTATGTATCTTGATACGAGCATGGGTATGCCCGCCTCGTCCATATATTGAGATTATTCCTCAGTCATTTTTTGAGGTCATGTATATTTCAGGTCCCCATTTTTTGGACCCCATTGATGTTATTATGTTATATCCTGATACGAGCATGGGAATGCCCGCCTCGTCCATATGATCAGATGATTCCTCATCCATTATTGAGGTTATGTACTTTTAGTTCTTGCAGTTGTTCGGGATCGTTGTTCCGGGCTTCAGTTTGTTTCTTCTCTTCTCTCCACATCCCAGGAAAACCATTCATGACTTATGATGTCCATCGGCCATACGATGAGCTCCTGACCTCGCACATCAGGGGGCAATCTGTTAACACCCAAAAAGTGCTCACTAGCTCATTTACCACATTATATGACTCATTTGTCCATTTTCCTACCATATTTCCATTAAAAATCCCAAAAAACCCATTAAAAAGCCTCCAAAAGGCCTAAAATGCCTCCAAAAGGCCAAAAAACCCTCAAAATAGCCTAAAAAAGGCTAAAAACCCCCTTTTCCTCCAAAAATAGCAAAAATCCCCTAAAAAGGAATAAAAAATATAAAATAATGAGGAAAAGGAGGAAAAAACCCTATACAGCTGCCCAAAACCATGTGTTTCCCAAAACCATGGGTCAGCACTCCACCACCAAAAAACTATAAATAGGTGATGGAGATCCCTTATTCCATATCCACAATCACAAGCACCCTTACTATGCCAAAATCTCTCTCGAAACCCTAGTTCACCTTTGAACTATTTTCACCTTGAGAGCCACCTTTGGCCCATTCCCAACCTTGGAGAAGGAGAAGGAGCATTCTTGAAGCTTGGAGCATCCTCTTGGACACTGCAAAGGGCTTCACCAACCTTGACACTCAAGGTAACATCAATACAAAGACATTCTTTCATTTTGGTGTTTATGCTTCATGCTTGTATTAGAAATAATTTAATGTTTTGTTTATTGCATAATTAGTTTAATATACTGAACTGCTACTAAGGAGTCCATTCTCCTTAGTAGGTGCTCATTGGCACAAGCTAGGGGTAAAACCCTAGCTACAGTTTTGTTTCCAAATCGAGGGAATGTTTGGCAATACTACCCGCTTCAGCTTCTAATTTCTTAGCGTCTTCGAATTTATCTACCAATGTAAGTTGCTTCATTCTTTTAACAAACATAGCTATGGTTGGGTCAAGTGATGTGGTGTAATATTCTACCAATTATTCTTCAGCGGGTCTTGTCGGAGCACTAAAATTATTTAATAAAGTCGTAAATCTTTGATTAAATTCTTGGACCTTTTCTTTCTTTTCTATCCTCATAGACAACAATTCTTTCATAAGTGTAGAGACTATTTTTTGATTTCCATATTTACTTAAGAAACATTTTTCAAAATCTTCCCAATTTGCTATTGAATTAGCTTGCAAACTAAAGTACCAGGAAGATACTTTGAGCTCAAATGTATAGGGAAAAAGTGTGCAGACTATGTATTCATGTTCTACATTGAGAATATTCAAAGCCAAATAAAAACTCTTAAGGTGATCTTCAATAGAAATACCTTTTCCAGGATCGTACTTGGGTAATACCTTTTCTGGATGCTTGGGCAGATCATGTAAAGGCGCAGCTAAATTAAGTGCCCCTCTGGCTCTCCACACAGGTATAACCATAATTCTCGGTAGAGCACGTGGTGGTGAATGCGGTGGAGAGTGTGGTGGTGAATGTGGTGGGGTTTGAAGTACTTCCCGAGTCAGAGGGGTTTCAGGTCTAATCTCACTGAGGGGTTCTGTGATTTCCTGTAGAGATAGATCCAATAATTCTTCTAAATTTTCAATAAGAACCGAATATCTAGTGAATTGTGTTTGTCTCCTAGGAGCTCTCCTTCTGGGTAATAAGGGAATTACGTTTAACCCTCCAAGTCTCGTAACATAAGAATGGGCATGCCTTCTGAAATGGTCTACTTCTTCAAAATGGACAGCGTATAATGTTTCTTGATCTTCACCTTCAAGATTGGGATCTTCTCGATCTTGTGATTCCAGAACGAAATTGTCTAGGATAGCTATTTCAAGTGAGTTTTCAGTGGGATTTCATCTAACGAATGGATCTCCTTTTCTAGCCATGCATTGACGGCCCTCCTTCTAGCGCCAAAAAACTGTTGATACCCTGAAATTCACAGCATCTATAGTTAGGGATTCTCCCCGATAAGCAAGACCAATTAGATCGCTCACCATTTGGTCTAGGGAATCCGTACGGTTAACGGCCTGACAACCATATGTGATTTAAAGATTAACTTTCACCGGTTGCAGATCGATCCACCTTTTATGTATTTTATGTTTTAAAGATGATATGCAAGTGCCCTATCGAAATGCATGTGATTAAAACAAATCTTATCTAAAATTAATCTATCCCTGCAAGGAGCAAATCAGAAATATGAGTAATATACTGGAAATATATCCAAGAATTACACAGATAAATGTTCAATAATATAGATACATTTACAGCAGAATATAGAGGGTATCAAAGATAGCTCTGATAGAATTTAAACATTCCATTACTCATTTAACACATGATTGTTTGCACAGGAAATGAAAGCATTCATAACAAATAATTAATTCAGAATAGTTAGGAACGATCTCACAGTATATGCATGAATGGTGCAGAAATAATTCAACATACATTCAACACATCCCCAAGCAAAACGAAGTGCTATATTTTCCCAGGCAATTGGAGATTTTTTTATTAATGCAGCAAAGTAGTTTGCGTACAAGACAAATCAGTCCTTTCACCTACCAAAATTCCTTTTCTTTCTCTTCTATTCCTCTATTTATAACTTTATAAAATTGTTTTTCTCCAACCCTAACCCTAGGGAAGCACAAAAGTTTTCCTTCTAGTGCTCATATAAGACAAAACTAGTTTCCAGTTGTTTCTTAAATGTTTATACAATAATCAGCTTCAGTTGCTTTTTAGAATTTACAATAAAAAAATAAAATTAACTTCCAACTGGTCTTTCCACTTCAGCTAGCATGTCCACCTCAGCTAGCTTGTCCACTTCAATTGTCCTTTCCAATTCAGTAATGTACCTGGTCCACATGCCAGCTTCTTGTATAATAAAATTTCCTCACGCATAACCCATCATTTTTAGTGAGATCTCATGCTTAGATAGTTATGTTTTAATGTTTTCTACTCCTGTTGCTATCGCTTGGGTGATGACCTCCAGAAAATAAGAATGAATAGAAGCTTCCCCAATAAATCGGTGGAGGTATTCTTGTGTCAGGACATCTATCTTCCTTAGGTATTCTATTTCTGTATTTGGCTTTCCCTATAGCTCCGACAAGCGTTGATCTTTGTCAGGAAAATCATGTATGGTCTGAGGTAAGACCATATGGCATTTTTCATGGGTTTCCCAGATCTTTACGTAGAAGTTGATACATTTCTCGATAGTTTTATGGATTCCACTAATTATTTGTGTACCACAGTCTCTACAAAACTCAAGGAGTCCTAAATCCAACTGTGAATCCTATGTGGACTTGAGAGGTAGGTTCCCTGGGAATCCTTATTTTCCTTTTCTCCATTCAAGTTGTCTATTGATTTCCTCCAAGTGGCGCACATACCTTTTCTTGATTCTTAGTGCATCAACATCAATTTCTTTCATCCTTGAAATCATTCTCTTCATCGTATAGACTTCTTCTGTGATCAGCTCCTGTGACTGATGAATTCTCTTCAGTGTATCACATGCTTGCTCATGGAACAAGGTTAAGTCCTGTTTCTTTTCACTTGTAACCTTTAGTTGTCCCAACAGCTACTCCTTTTCCTTTGTCATCCTTTCAAACTGAGACTTATAGAACTTGATCTATTGTATACTATTGGCCTCATGTTGCTCTAACTCTTTTATGTGAGTTTCTAATTCTTTCTTCTCACCTTCCGTGGTTACTAGTTGCACATTTAGTGCATCCCTTTCATCTTTGATCTTTTGGGTCTTCTTTGCTATTTCTCCATTTTCTTCTTGAAGCTCGCTATACTTCCTTTTCAGCTCATTACCTCGATGTACTTCTTTCAATATATTATCCTTCACTTTGAAGAGCTTGTCCTTATATTTTTTCACTTCTTCTACCAGCAAATCTACATTATCAGCACTTGCCTGAGCCGAAGCCACACTGGCTGCTTCCGTGAACTGAGGGTCGCTATTAGTCCCCTGGAAAATAGGAACTTTTGTTATTGTGACTTCATCTTGGCCATCTTTAGTTTTCATCCTCTTTTCCGATCTTCTCATGATAACCTTCTTCTTTTTACCAAAAAATATGGGATCTAGCTTTGCCACTTGGTGTTGCTTTGAGGGAGTGAATGGGGTGAGAGCGAGCTATTGATTTGAGACATGTCCTTCAGTGGTTGTTTCTAATGTGTTTGTAATTGATACATCTATGTCCATATCTTGTGCTCTTGAGCTCCCTTGTTCCACAACTTCCTTGGAATTCTCTCCTTCCTCTTTTTTCCTTTGCAATTATGCTGCTTCCTTCTCCGCTCTCTCCTTTATTTCCTACAACTTTTCAGCCTCTTCTCACTTTATCCTTTCAGCTTATTCTTTCTACAGTCTATCAGCTTCTTCTTTCTTCAGTCTCTCAGCTTGCTCCTGCTGAATTTTGGCAACTTCTGCATCCTGGTGTTGTTTCTCCTCATGTTCCTTTTGAAGCCTCTCTGCTTCTTCCCTCTACTTTTCTGCTAGCTACTTTTGAATCCTTTGATTTTATTCCTCTTTGAGTCTATCTGCCTATTCTTTATTCTTCTTTTTAGCTTTCTCTTTTTGGTTTAGCCCAGCTCCTAAGGCAGCTTTGGAACTGGAACTGGCTCTGCTTTTGGGGCGGTAGCGCTTTCCTAACTTGGTCATGTTTTTGGCACATCGAAATAACTCTTCATCTTTGTCAAAAAGGTGCGCATAATCAAAAGTGACCTTGCAGTTATTACAGTGAGCAACAACTTTTCCTTCGGTATCATGCCTTCTGAAAATATTTGTTCCAAAATGGAAGGCTTCTAATCCCTGTGCAAATTCTATACCATCTCTCTCCTTGGGGAGTTGGTATACTCCAATGGTAAAAGGCATCGATGGGTATGCAGCTTTCTTCTTGTCATGGAGCAGTTTACTAACTCCATCGATAAAGAGTTTCCTTATGAATTCTTTATGCACTACGTAATCCGTGGCATACCAAGGCAATAGGGACGAGGGTTGACTCCCTCCACACATTCTAATGTATGTTCCCTCCGAAGAGAAGTAGTAATCTCTGAATGCTTCTATGGTTGGAATAGAATTCTCTGATAGGAAATTTGGTTCTTCCTTGAAGAGTAGTTGATATAGGGGCATGATGAACTTTTCACAAATATGAGTGTAGTAGCTTGCATACTTGTGTGCCCACATCATCTTATAAGCCACATGGAGGGGAGACTCTTTGCTCTTCCAGATGCATCCCAAATCAAGGAAAGGGTGCTTGATGAATAAACAGTGCACCAGATAAGAGGACATGAAGAAATCGACTTATTTTGTGTCAATCCTCCCTGTGTGGCAGTTATATGTGAAGTCATGCTATCTAAGATGATATCAGCCCAGTTGAATATTGTACCATGTGTGGCCACATGGAACATCACCGGCACCCAACCGAGTTTATATATGTTTCCATTTTCCACACTGAAAACTTGGCTCAACATGAGGGCAATGAGCCTGTACGAAGTAATCAGGTGCTGACTCTTGTATTCTCTGCTGGCCCTTGACCTAATCTGTCTTTCGATGATTGTCATATTCTTGGCATAGTCTAAAGGATACATTTTGAGTCCTGATATCCAATCATCATTCAATAGGGCCTTAGGCTAGGGAAATTTGTATGCCGTCGTGATATGATCTAGTGCGAAAGATGCAAGGCCCATCCCGATGACATCTGTGATGAATCTGGTGTCAGTATTCACTTGGGATAGTATCCAACCAATAACCTCCGAGCATGGGAACAAATCTAGGTGAGTGGCCTCTTTGTGGAGACCAAACCTTTTGATGTTCTTATAAACCATTAGCTCTTCCAAGCAGGCTTCAGGGAAGTTTTTGTCTTCTATAGCTCTGTATAGTTCTCCCCATTGATATTCTGGGGCAGCTCCTATGATAGCTTTCGTGTCACCGAACATCGTCTCGAGTGAGGTGTCCAAAGGGATCTCTATGTCTAAGTCTGACTCAGCTAACTTAGCTTTCATTCTGGTGGATCACCTATGCATATCAAACCTGTGACAACAATGAAGGGACAAATGAGGGATCTTAATTGTTTATGAGAAATACACTCTAAGGTACAAATAAGCAGGACAGAACTTAATCTGAGTGTTAATCTCCTTTCCCAAAACATTTACATATAATTAATCCATATAGCAGTTTAATGATCATGATTCAATAAAAAATTAAGTGTTGTAGACATTCATCTGGCGCTATTTAGAATTTAAAGATGCGAACTACCTATGCCGTTGAAGAAACAAATTTCAAGCAAACCATGCATGTGCAAGACCATCTTTTGAGCAACAAATAAGACGTGATGGATGAAGCCTCATTATGGACAATTCACGAAAACAAATCAGCTTATGCAAGCGAAACGTGTGTGTGCATTGAGAAGCAAAGCATAGTGGTTGTGTAAAATACGATGCAACCTCTCCTCGGTCCAAAACGACTCAACTGGGATGACAAATGGAATGGTTGTCGGGGTTTAAGGCTTGGGCGAGATTTATTGACAGCAAGCCTACCTTGCTTATGACAAGAAGCTTCCTAGTGGGTATTGGGTTTAAAATTTGATAAATTCCAAAGTGAAAGGCTACGACAGACCAGGCTTGACCACGAAACTCATGTTGACAGGGGTACCGGGCGTGGGTAAAACTAGTTGGGGTAGAATGTTGAGATATTGTAACTTCTAAGAATATTATATTTGTACTTTATTATCCCAGAGATGTTTCATTCCTCCATGAATACCTTATTGTATATCCGTAGATGTTTTATTCCTCCATGAATACCTTATTGTATATCCGTAGATGTTTTATTCCTCCATGGAGAATGTGGTAACTTGGGTTATTAGACTTCCCTAGTGGGGGTCGGCCCTGTATGATTCATGTGGGTTAAAGGGTTATTAGACCACCCTAGTGGGGTTGTCCCAGTCAACTTTATGATAAGTGGTTAAGTTGGGGCTCACCTAATTAGTGTAAAAGTTAAGCCGTAGTTGTGTATAAATAGAGGAGGTGTGTTCCTCATTTAACACACATTCACTCACTTGTGAAACTCGTATAGGAGAGATAGAGAGATCTGAAATGGAGGAGAAGGATCTCATTTTGGGGATTACATATTTGCATTTGCTGGTCATCTATATTGAGGAAGCTTTGCTGATTTTTCTACCCCATGAGGGTTTCTTGTTATAAATCTGTGTCTCTTGTGTTTATGTTGTGCTTGTTGTTCTTTTAGTGATTCTTTATATGCTATTGTTGTGAAATGGAATGTAATACTGATATTTAATGTATTATAATATTGAATCTTAACATGGTATTAGAGCTAGCTTGAAGGAAGGAAATGTATGGCACTTACGACACTTGTCTCGCTTGTGACAATTTTAAAGTTAGGGTTTCATATAGAAAAAACCCGTCATTGTGGAACTTTCACTATAAATCCATTTTGGCAAATGTTCAGGATCTAAAACTTCTAGAAGTCATAGATAACACCACCTTGTACCTTGTGTCCAAAGGAAAGCCTCATAATCATAGTACTTTGTGATTTATGATCAGTACAAATTAGGGTTTCTGCCTCTTCCAGATCTCAGTCATAAACAGGTGATCTAGGAAAAAAGGTCATATCTCAGGCTAGGAAGCTCCAAATGAAATTTTGTCAAATGTGACAATTAGGGCACGGACTATAATTTCAAAGGTCCTCTTTTCAGAGACCGAAGTTGAACCAGTGACACGTGGCACGCCATACAAGTTTGCTCTCCTATTTTATCCCATAAATAGGTCACATTGCGACACTTGGCATAACTCTCTCTCAGAGAATCCAATTGAGGTCAGACCTATGGGGTTGGAAGGATGACAAGTTAGGCTACCACAAGCAGAAGTTTCAGACTCTTTGGATTTGTAATTTTGGAGATGCACCAGAAATAATCAGGTGCATACTTCTATCAAAATAGAATGGGATTCTGAGCACCTTCATTCTTGACTTGTCACTGCTGTGGGAATTTAGGGCTTTAGAGAAAGTTGGAATTTTTGGAATCGGAGTCCACGGATGAATGCTCCTCATCAAAATCAAAATTTAGAGACCAATATCGAATGTTTTGGTTGGGAAAAAGGTCGGGCTTGATCAAACCCTAGTTTGGGATTTTCATCGAAAAGGTGGAAAATTAGGGCTTCTACAAAAGTTGGAATTTTTGAAATCTGTGACCACAACCGGAAGCTCCTTAGAAAAATCAAAGTTTAGAACAAAAGATCAAAACTTTTGGATGGGTATAAGATTGGGATTTATCAAACCCTAGTTGAGGAACTTGTCTAGAAGATCTGAAAGTTTCAAAGGCAATTTTGAGGGGTCAAATTTTGCAGTTTTCAAAATTGAAGTATACCAGCTTGATCAACTCAGCAAGCCACATCTTTCCATCCATTCAAAAGTTTGAAATTCAAAATTTGAATTTTTAGGGTTTCTCTTACAAACCCTAATCCAGCTCCAGATCTAGTTTCATCAAATCAAAGTGGATTGGGTTAATCCTAGAAGAGAATGAAATGGACACCTGCATAAGTGAAGAAGTTCCAGTTCCAGAGGGAGATGAGGATAAGGCCTTACATAAGAAGACTACAAGCAATCCTGACAGGTATGACTTGAGGAAATACAGTTATGTTTTGAAATCTAATTCTTGATTAAGTTCATAATATGTTTGTCTTCATGTTATTGAGGTTAGTACAATTATGATTGTTTGATAATGAATGCATGTGAATGATAGAAGACATTCATTGATTAGGGTTATGACACTTATGATTGTACTAATGCACTTGTGGTATTGTATGAGGATGATGTTGTTCCCTAACAAGATATAGGTACATCAAGAAAGACAAGTCAAGTTCTATGACCATGATGACATAAAGACAAAGACTCACCCATAGTCTTTGATCACATAAAATATCTACTTACGAGGTATGTATGACTTTGTTCTACTATGCTTAACCTATGAGATATGCAGGTTCTAGCACAAGGTCTCTAAATCATTGAAGAAAACAAAGAAGATATTGTTTGTGTATGTTAAGACATAACCAAGCATGATAATCCAAGTATGTTTTCCTATATCAAGTTAGAATCCTACTTTGTTAGGATCTTAGGTAAGTATACCTATGTATGAAATGATCATGACCATACATACTTAAGATTGTTTAGAATCATAATGTTTTGATAGTATTGAGACTACATTACTGAATGTATGATTATGTATGAGATCATGAGGATGACACTAGTGCACACTTGAGCATGAATAGTGGTCCAGGATGGATAGAAGTTCAAAGACTTATAATAATCAAATAGGAGGAAACCATAGAAACATAAGAGATAAGTATTTGAGTTATTATTTGAATCTCTAAATTGTTAATGATACTTCTCGTAATAGTTGTATGCATATTTGTATTCCTATAATATATCATGCATAGTGTAAGCATTCATATAGCATTGAATGTTAAAATTCAATATGCTAAGACAGAAAATAGCAGCATTACATTCAATTTCACAATAATAGCATATACAGGATCATTGAAGAAACAACAAGCACAGCATAAACATAAGAGACAGAGATTTATCCTGGGAAACCCTCATGGGGTAGAAAACCCAGCAAAGCTTCCTCAATATAGATGACCAGCAATATACAAAGATGAAACCCTGAGACATGATCTCCTCCTCCACAATAGCAGACCTCTCCTCCACAAGTGCGCTATCCTCAAGTGAGTGTGTGTGTATAATGAGGAACACACCTCCTCTATTTATACACTACTCTGATATGTATTTTACACAAGTACATGTAGGCTCGTATTTAACCATTAGGTTAAATACCCCATTATAACTTACTGGGCCGACCCCCACATGGTGGGTCTAATAACCCTTTGACCCACATAACACATATAGGGCCGACCCCCACTAGGGAAGTCTAATAACCCGAGTTACCACATTCCGACGGAGGAATAAACATCTCCGGATATACAATAAGATCTTCACGGAGGAATGAAACATCTCCGGAATAATAAAATATAAATATAATATTCTTTGAAGTTACAATATCTCAACACTCCCCCTTAACGAGAAGGATATTATAACAACATCTGCACGAGCAAGGATTCATCAACATCATACATGATACATCTATAAATCATTGGAAGCTTTCTCAACATCATCATCAGTAACTCAAGCAGTTACTGGAACATCTTCAATACTGGAACATCGACATCTTCAGTATTGAGTCTTTACCTTCTGTAGCACTTGAACAGCTACAACAATATCATCATCTGGATCCTCATGATTATCGACATCACATGATCATCAGCATCGTCATCTCATGATCATCGGCATCGTCATCACACGATCATCAGCATCGTCATCACACGATCATCAGCATCGTCATCACACGATCATCAACATCGTCATCACACGATCATCAGCATCGTCATCACACGATCATCAGCATCGTCATCACACAATCATCAGCATCGTCATCACACGATCAGCAACATCGTCATCACACGATAAGCAGCATCGTCATCACACGATCAGCAGCATCGTCATCACACGATCAGCAGCATCGTCATCACACGATCAGCAGCATCGTTATCACATGATCAGTAATACAAGTATCCTACCGATACAAGTAACCACATCATCAAATACAAGTATCCTACCGATACAAGTAACCACATCATCAAATGCAAGTATCCTACCGATACAAGTAACCACATCATCAATACAAGTATCCTACTGATACAAGTAACCACATCATCAATACAAGTATCCTACCGATACAAGTAACCACATCATCAAATACAAGTATCCTACCGATACAAGTAACCACATCATCAAATACAAGTATCCTACCGATACAAGTAACCACACCATCAATACAAGTATCCTACCGATACAAGGAACCACACCATCAATACAAGTATCCTACCGATACAAGTAACCACATCATCAATACAAGTATCCTACCGATACAAGTAACCACATCATCAATACAAGTATCCTACCGATACAAGTAACCACGTCATCAAATACAAGTATCCTACCGATATAAGTAACCACATCATCAATACAAGTATCCTACCGATACAAGTAACCACATCATCAATACAAGTATCCTACCGATACAAGTAACCACATCATCAATACAAGTATCCTACCGATACAAGTAACCACATCATCAATACAAGTATCCTACCGATACAAGTAACCACACCATCAATAAAATCACTTTCTCGGAGACCATTCGTCTACGGATCAATTCAGGGACCGAAGTCCGGGGACGATACAATCCCCATCACGTACATTTTGAACTAGCAGTTCCGGGATGATGCAATCCCCATCACGTACATTTTGAACTAGCAGTTCCGGGATGATGCAATCCCCATCACGTACATTTTGAACTAGTAGTTCCGGGATGATGCAATCCCCATCACGTACATTTTGAACTAGTAGTTCCGGGATGATGCAATCCCCATCACGTACATTTTGAACTAGCAGTTCCGGGATGATGCAATCCCCATCACGTACATTTTGAACTAGCAGTTCCGGGATGATGCAATCCCCATCACGTACATTTTGAACTAGCAGTTCCGGGATGATGCAATCCCCATCACGTACATTTTGAACTAGTAGTTCCGGGATGATGCAATCCCCATCACATACATTTTGAACTAGCAGTTCCGGGATGATGCAATCCCCATCACGTACATTTTGAACTAGCAGTTCCGGGATGATGCAATCCCCATCACGTACATTTTGAACTAGCAGTTCCGGGATGATGCAATCCCCATCACTTTATTCTCGGAGACCTCACGTCTACGGTTCTCTTTAGGACTGAAAGTCCAGGGATGATCCAATCCCCTCAACTGTCCTCTAAGGACTTCATTCTCGGAGACCTCATGTCTACGGCTCTCTTTAGGACTGAAAGTCCAGGGATGATCCAATCCCCTCAACTGTCCTCTAAGGACTTCATTCTCAGAGACCTCACGTCTACGGCTCTCTTTAGGACTGAAAGTCCAGGGATGATCCAATCCCCTCAACTGTCCTCTAAGGACTTCATTCTCGGAGACCTCACGTCTACGGCTCTCTTTAGGACTGAAAGTCCAGGGATGATCCAATCCCCTCAACTGTCCTCTAAGGACTTCATTCTCGGAGACCTCACGTCTATGGCTCTCTTTAGGACTGAAAGTCCAGGGATGATCCAATCCCCTCAACTGTCCACTAAGGACTTCATTTCCGGAGACCATACGTCTACGGCTCACTTTAGAACATGTGTTCAAGGATGATACAATCCTCACATGTATTCTCATTAATACTAGTACAAGTATCCTCAACTATACAAGTACATTAATCAATACATGTATCATCAAAAGTATGTATTCTTACCAATACATCTTATCATCAAAAGCATGTATTCTCACAAATACATCTATCATCAAAAGCATGTATTCTTACTAATACATCTAACATCAAAAGCATGTAAAAGTAAAACTAAGTATTCTAAGTATAAGAGTCCTAAATCTAAATATTTCTAAGTATCTAGGTGTGGAGAACAGGTTACCTCATCATCGACCTTGTTGTTCGATGAGACAAACTCATCATCAGTGACTATATTACTCCCCCTTTCGAGGAGGGTCCTTTTGAACTACACCAAGCTTGTCTCGGAAGTATTCAAATTTCACTTGAGACAGAGGTTTGGTTAGTACAATGGTAACCTGTTACAAATTCAAACTTTATAGTTCCTTTCCACGTCATATCTTGTTTGTTCCCTATGTTCTTTGACTTATCATGGAACACTAGATTCTATGTCATCTTGATACAACTCTAATTATCACATAGGATCTCAGTTGGTTCTATCTCTAAGTCAAACAATCCTGAATCCAAACTTCTTCATAACTAGCAAAGCAAGCAGCCATATATTCTGCTTGTGCTGAGAGCCACACTAGACTGCTTCCATCTAAACAACGAGATCATGGCTAATCCCAGACAATAACATCCTCTCGATGTGTTCTTCCTGTCTGATACACTTCCTGCCCAATCAGAATCTAAATAACCATCTGAAGTCATGATCTTCAAGATAGCATAGATCGAATTCTATCGTGTCCTTTAGGTGCCTCATCACATACTTTGCAACTATCAGGTGAACACATCTAGTTTCCACTAGATACTGACTTAAGGTATTCACAGCAAAGCATATATCTGACCTAGTATTTAATAGATACATCAATGACCCAATAATTTGTCTGTACAGAGTTATATACACTAACTCTGATGAGTCATCTACTAACAACTTCAAGAGTGGCCATCCCAACACATCAAGTCCTTTTAATATTTCTCAGCATACTTTCCTTGGTTGAGAAAGATTCCTTCTGAGCCTTGCCATACTTCCAGACCTAGGAAGTAATGAGATCTTTCATTTTCATTTCTGCAGCCATCTTCTTCTTTCTTTTCATGATCTGTTTCTCATTCCCTATAAGAAAGATATCATAATAATAGTATGATCCATAGCCTTAAGGTAAAGGTTAGGAACAACTTTACTTTTGGTAAAGCCCAAGCTTATCAAGAAACTGTCAATTCTCCCTTTGTGACTGAACATCATTCACACTCTGCATTGAATGATTTTCTGCATATCTATCTATGCCATCTCTCGTTAGATGGGTCTACTGATATGAGCCTCAATATTATTTGAACTCTGTGGTGAGTTCCTTCTTGCATCCATGTCATCTGTGTATAGAAACCATATTCAACCTTGTAGCAAAGGTTGAGATCCACATCGCCCATGGTGATCATTAAGCTCATCAATTGATTATCAATCCTGGGTACCCATACAGAACCTGAATCACACTTCTTCTTTAATTACACCATTAAGAGAATGGTTTTATCTATCCACTTGGAACAAACATCTCATCATGATTCTCTTCCTCTTTTCTAAGAGAATCTTCTATCCACAAGTCTTCTATAGTGTGTTTGATTTGTAAATCCTTTTGTTGAACATCCATCGCTTGTTCAGTGTTCATCATTCATCATGATTTTTCCTACAAATCAAAATTAGGTACATGATTAGTAATACTTCATAATCATCAAATCATATTGACATGATAACCTATTATGCATACAGATATCATTTACATAGTTATGCAACTATTTTGACCAATACTTTGGCACAACACTTTCCCATATCCTATATGCATACAGTGGCTATCTAGATGCCTTCCATCTCTACCAGAACATACTATCGAGAGGGTGCACAACTCTCAGCATGTCAGCAAAGAGGTTTCATTCTAGACAAGCAACAATGGAATGTTTGTCCAACTTACCAATCATATGCATATTAGTAGTATATTGTTCAATGTTCTATGAATATTTACACTCAGCATCATATATTCTAAGAATACAAATATGCATACAAGCAATATCATTTACTATTTCAAATAACAACTCAAATACTTATCTTTTATGTTTGTGTAGTTGCTTCCCGCTTGATCTTCTATATGTCTTTTGAGCTTCTATTCATTCTATACCACTGTGCATGCTCAAATGTGCACTAGTGTCATCATCATGATCTCATACACAAACATACATTCATTAGTATAATCTCAATGTTATCAAAACATTATAGTTCTAAATTCTTGAAAATGTATAGTCATGATTATAGTTAATAAACATTAGTATTCAAGATTTCAGGGAAGTCTTCTTTTACTCATGCATATCATCAATCAAGATAAAAGACATAATATGCATAATCCCTTGATTACTAACTTTATGAATAAGCATAACCAATCATACCAAGTATACTTATATAAGGGATCCTAACACAAGGTAAGATTCATGGGAAACATACCTGGATTAGTATACCTGCTTAGTTATGTACAACATACCTAAACAATCTCTTCAATGATTTAGAGATCCTGAGCTAGAACCTGCATGTCTCATAGGTTAAGCATAATATATCAAAGTCATACATACCTCGTAAGTGGATGAGTCTTTGTCTTCATGTTGTCATGGTCATGGAACTTGATTTGTCTTTTGTGATGTACCTGTATCTTGTTAGCAGACAACATCAACCTCACACAACACCATAATGCATAAGTACAATCATATAGCCCTAATCAATGAATGTCTTCGATCATTCACATGCATTCATACTGTTACTAGGGTGATAATACAATTAATAACATTAATCAAGATTGTACTAATAAATAATATGAAGACAAACACATCATGAACTTAATCAAGAATTAGATTTCAAGACATACCTGAACCTCCTTAAGTCATACCTGTCGAGACTTCTTGTAGTCTTCTTATGTAAGGCCTTAGCCTCAACTCCCCCTAAAACTTGATCTGGAGCTTGATTAGGGTTTGTTGGAGAAACCCTAAAAAATTCAATCTTTGACTTTCAAACTTCTGAATGGATGAAAGAATATGTCTTGCTGAGCTGATCAAACTAGCATACTTCAATTTTGGAATTTCCAAAATTTGACCCCTCAAAATTGCCTTTGAAACTTTTGGATCTTCTGGACAGGATCCCGAACTAGGGTTTGATGAAGCCCACCCTTCTGCTCAAACAAAAGGTTCGATCCAAGGCTCTAAACTCTTATTTTTCTAAGGAGCTTCCAGCCGTGGTTGCAGACTTCAAAAATTCCAACTTTTGCTGAAGCCCTAATTTTCCATCTTTCCGATCAAAATCCCGAACTGGGGTTTGATCAAGCTCGGTCTTCCACCCAACCAAAAAATTCGATCTTGGTCTCTAAATTTCGATTTTCCTGAGTAGCATTCAGCCGTGGACTTCAATTCCAAAAATTCTAACTTTCTCCGAAACCCTAAATTCCGGAAGCCATGAATAAAGATGCTCGAAAAATAATTTTGTTTTGACAGAAATATGCACCTGATTTTTTCTGCTATAACTCTGAAATTTTTGCTCCACAGGGTCTGAAAAAATTTTCTGCAGTAGTCTGACCTGTCATCTTTCCATCCTGATAGGTTTGACCTCAATTGGATTTTCTGAGAGAGAGTTATGCCAAGTGTCGCAACGTGACCTGTTTATGGGATAAAACAGTAGAGCAAACTTGTACGGCGTGCCACGTGTCACTGTTTGAACTTCGGCCTTTGAAAAACTTTTCCTGAGATAGCTCGCCCTGTTATATTTCCATATTGACAGGTCTGACCTCAATTGGACTCTCTGAGAGAGATTTATGCCAAGTGTCGCAACATGACCTGTTTATGGGATAAAACAGGAGAGCGAACTTGTACGGCGTGCCACGTGTCACTGGTTCACCTTCGGCCTCTGAAAATGTTTCCTGAGATAGTACAGTCTGTGTACTACCTGTCACTTTTTACTAAATTTCATTTGGATCTTCCTAGCCCAAGTTATGACCTTTTTTCCAAGGTCACCTGATTTTGACTGAGATCTGGAAGAGGCAGAAACCCTAACTTGTACTGATCATAACTCATAAAGTACAACGAATCTGAGGGTGCCCGTTGGACACAAGGTACCTGGGGATGCTATCTTCGACCTGTAAACTTTTCAGACCCTGAACCTTCGCAAAAATGGATTTATAGCGAAATTTCCACGATGACTGGTTTTTGCTATGTAAAACCCTAACCTTCAAATTATCGTAAGTAAAGCAAGTGTCGTAAGTGCCATACCTTGTCTTCCTTCAGGTTAGCTCTGATACCATGTTAAAATTCAATATGCTAAGACAGAAAATAGAAGCATTACATTCCATTTCACAATAATAGCATATACAAGATCACTGAAGAAACAACAAGCACAGCATAAACATAAGAGACAGAGATTTATCCTGGGAAACCCTCATGGGGTAGAAAACCCAGCAAAGCTTCCTCAATATAGATGACCAGCAATATACAAAGATGAAACCCTGAGACATGATCTCCTCCTCCACAATAGCAGACCTCTCCTCCACAAGTGCGCTATCCTCAAGTGAGTGTGTGTGTATAATGAGGAACACACCTCCTCTATTTATACACTACTCTGATATGTATTTTACACAAGTACATGTAGGCTCGTATTTAACCATTAGGTTAAATACCCCATTATAAATTACTGGGCCAACCCCCACATGGTGGGTCTAATAACCCTTTGACCCACATAACACATATAGGGCCGACCCCCACTAGGGAAGTCTAATAACCCGAGTTACCACATTCCGACGGAGGAATAAACATCTCCGGATATACAATAAGATCTTCACGGAGGAATGAAACATCTCCGGAATAATAAAATACAAATATAATATTCTTTGAAGTTACAATATCTCAACATTGAATAGTATACTACTAATATGCATATGATGGGTAAGTTGGACAAACATTCCATTGTTGCTTGTCTAGAATGAAACCTCTTTGCTAACATGCTGAGAGCTGTGCATGCTCTTGATAGTATGTTCTGGTAGAGATGGAAGGCATCTAGATAGCCACTATATGCATACATAATATGGAAAAGTGTTGTGCCAAAGTATTGGTCAAGATAGTTGCATAACTATGTGAATCATATTTGTATGCATAATAGGTTATCATGATTTGATGATTATGAAGTATTACTAATCATGTAATTAACTTTGATTTGTAGGAAAGATCATGAAGAATGATGAACACCAAACAAGAAGGAACTCACCACATAGTTCGAATGATCTTGAGGCTCATATCAGTAGACCCATCTGATGAGAGATGGCATGGATATATATGCAGAAGATCACTTAATGCAGAGTGTGAATGATGTTCAGTCACAGAGGGAGAATTGATAGATTCTTGACAAGATTGGGATTTACCAAAAGTAAAGCTGATCCTAACCTTTTCCTTAAGGTTATGGATGATGAACCTGTCATACTATTATTGTATGTGGATGATCTCTTTCTGATAGAGAATGAGAAATAGATCATGGAAAGCAAGAAGAATCTAGCTACAGAATTTGAGATGAAAGATCTCAAATTGATGCATTACTTCCTAGGTCTGGAAGTATAGCAAGGCCTAGAAGGAATATTTCTCAACCAGGGAAAGTATTTGATATGTTGGAATGCACAGCCATGGCCACTCACATGGATTCAAACTTGAAGCTATTAGCTGATGATTCATCAGAGTTAGTGGATGTGACTCTGTATAGACAGATTATTGGGTCATTGATGTATCTAACGAATACCAGGCCAAATATATGCTTTGCTGTGAACACCTTGAGTCAATATCTAGTCGAACCTAGGCATGTTCACCTGATAGCTGCAAAGCATGTGATGAGGTACCTAAAGGGTACGATACATTTTGGTCTATGTTATCGTGGAGATCATGACTTTAGATTGTATGGCTACACAGATGTTGATTGGGCAGGAAGTGTATTAGACAGGAATAGTACATCGGGTGGATTTTATTGTCTAGGATCTACCATGATCTTGTGGTTTAGTAGGAAGCAGTCAAGTGTGGCTCTCAGCACAGCTGAAGCGGAATATATAGCTTCTTGCTCTGCTCGTTGTGAAGCGGTATGGATTCAGAACTTGTTATCAGGATTGTTTGACTTAGAGATGGACCCCACTGTGATCCTGTGTGACAACTAGAGTTGTATCAAGATGACATAGAATCTAGTGTTGCATGATAAGTCAAAGCACATAGAAATCTGATATTTCTATATACGGGATATGGTGCAAAAAGGAGCTATCAAGCTCGAGTATGTGAGCACTGACGAACAAGTTGTTGATGTGTTGACCAAACCTCTGTCTCGAGTAAAGTTTGAGTATTTCCGAGACAAGCTTGGTGTAGTTAAATAGGACCCTCCTCGAAAGGGGGAGTGATATGATCGATGATGATATTTTTTGGATGCTGGTATCGATATGGATACCTGTATCGATGATGATATTGCCTATATCGATGGTGAGGTCGATGATGAGGATACTTGTATTGATGTGGATATTTTATCGATGATGAGGATACTGTATCGATGATGTGGATACTGTATCGATGATGAGGATACTGTATTGATGATGTGGATACTGTATTGATGATGAGGATATTGTATCGATGATGAGGATACTGTATCGATGATGTGGATACTTCTATTGATATTGAGGTTACCTATTCCGAGGATGAGGTCGATGATGAGGTTGCCGATTACAACGATGAGGTCAATGCATGGTCCTTAGACTTTGTCTAAGTGGACGAGGAGGGATTGTATCATCCCTAGACTTAGGTCCCTGAACAGATCCATAGACAGTTGTCTTTGAAAAGTGGTCCCTAGTGGACGAGGAGGGATTGTATCATCCTTGGACTTAGGTCCCTGAACAGATTCGTGGACAGTTGTCTTTGAAAAGTGGTCCCTAGTGGACGAGGAGGGGTTGTATCATCCCTAGAGTTAGGTCCCTGAATAGATCCATAGACAGTTGTCTTCGAAAAGTGGTCCCTAGTGGACAAGGAGGGATTGTATCATCCCTAGACTTAGGTCCCTGAATAGATCCGTAGATAGTTGTCTTCATTAAGTGGTCTCTAGTGGACGAGAGGATTGTATCATCCTAGGACTTTGGTCCCTGAATAGATTCATAGGAAAATGTCTCCGAGAAGTGCTCCCTAGTGGACGAGAGGATTGTATCATCCTAGTACTTTGGTCCCTAAATAGATCCGTAGATAGATGTCTCCAAGAAGTGGTCCCTAGCGGACGAGAGGATTGTATCATCCCAGAATTTGGTCCCTGAATAGATCCGTAGATATATGTATCCGAGAAGTTGTCCCTAGTGTACAAGAGGGGATTGTATCATCCCCAGACTTCGTTTCCTGAATTGATCTGTAAACATATGTCTTCGAAAAAGGGGTCCTTAGACTTTGTCTAAGTTGACAAGTGGACTGCATTGTCCCTAGACATGCTATGATGTCTTAAATGGATCATGTGTGTTGCAAGGTATGCTGCTATGATGCTGATGATCGTGAGGATCCAAATGACGATGTTGATGATCGTGAGGATCTAGATGACGATGCTAATGATTGTGAGGATCCAGATGATGATGCTGTTGATCATGATGATCCAGATGACGATGATGTTGATCGTGAGGATCCAGATGTTGATGTTGTTGATCAAGAGGATCTAGATGTTGATGTTGTTGATCAAGAGATCCAGATGTTGATGTTGTTGATCAAGAGGATATAGATGTTGATGCTATTGATCAGGAGATCCAGATGTTGATGTTGTTGATCGAGATGATCCAGATGTTGATGTTGTTGATCGAGAGGTTGTTGTAGAATTGTCTCCCTACTGATAGGTAGAAATTCTCTTAGATTAAAGTATAATTTAACTGACTCTAAAATAAGACAAAACTTAACAAATGCTACCTTGAATTCCTAGATCTAAACAGACATTTCAAGATTAAACTGCTGGAAGAAACAGAAGAGATCTAACTGACCTTCAATCCAATTGCTTTTCTTAGTGGTTGCTCCAATTTCCAAGTCCTCGCGAATGAACCTGTCAAAATGAAACCAAGATACAAGAATATACGATTCTCTAGCAACTTGAAATATGAGTTAGGATCTAAATCTATAATAGATACAAATCATATAATTGAAACAAAATCAACACATGTGATTTGGGAAACAAGACAAGTTATCTTCTATTACCAACTTGAAGTCACTTACAATGGTTGTTTGATAGCCAAGCCAACTCCCAGCTCCAAGTGCTTCCTCCTCTAGCTCTCTCCAAAAAGATTCAAGATCATAAGTTTGATGTCTCCAAGAGTCCTCCCCTTTGCTCATGGAATGTCTCTCTCTTATAGTGTGTAGTAGGGTTAACCAACAAGAGAGAAGGGTGGATCTTGGGAGATTTTAGTAGATCAGGCCTACTAATCACATTTAGTGAGTTAGGATCGAATCAGGGACACCAATCCTCAAAAATCTCTCGAAGATCAAGATCCCACAAGCCATGGCAAAAAGGCTAAAAAGGGAGTACCGCGCCTCTCAAACAGAGCATAAGGCGGTAGTACCGCATGGCACAAAAAGAGCATAGCGCGGTAGTGTTGACTACCACGCACCTAAGTTGGAGCAAGGTGTGGTAGTGTAGGTATATGAAGTCTCAGCTGGGTTGATTCTTGATAGAATAGGTTTGTCTCCAAGGATCACTCATCATTTTTAACTTCTGGGTGTTTTAAGCAGTAGGGGAAGTGTCGTCAGCTATTTTTATGGTGAAGATACGACACTGTGAAATATGGAGTTATAAAAGAGGATCTATATGTTGATGTTGTTGATAGAGAGGATCCAGTTGTTGATGTTGTTCATCGAAAGGATCCATATGTTGATGTTGTTGATCGTGAGGATCCATACGACGATACTATTGATCATGAGGATCCAGATGACTATGATGTTGATCGTGAGGATCCAGATGACAATGATGTTGATCGTGAGGATCCAGATGACGATGCTATTGATCGAGAGGATCTAGATGATGATATTGCTGTGGTTGATCGAGTTCTGCAGAAGATGAAGATTTAGTACTGAATATGTTGATGTTCCGGTATTGAAGATGTTCCAGTAACTGCTTGAGTTATTGATGATGCATAAAGAAAGCTTCCAATGATTTATAGATGTATCATGTATCATGTAGTTGATGACTCCTTGCTCCTGCAGATGTTGTTATAATATCCTTCTCGTTAATGGGGAGTGTTAAGATATTGTAACTTCTAAGAATATTATAATTGCACTTTATTATTCCGGAGATGTTTCATTCCTCCTTGAAGACCTTATTGTATATCCAGAGATGTTTTATTCCTCCACGGAGAATGTGGTAACTTGGGTTATTAGACTTCCCTAGTGGGGGTCGGCCCTATATGAGTCATGTGGGTTAAAGGGTTATTAGACCACCCTAGTGGGGTCATCCCAGTCAACTTTATGTTAAGTGGTTAAGTTGGGTCCGACCTAGTTAGTGTAAAATTTAAGTCAGAGTTGTGTATAAATAAAGGAGGTGTGTTCCTCATTTAACACACATTCACTCACTTGTGAAACTCGCATAGGAGAGAGAGATATCTGCAATGGAGGAGAAGTAGATCATGTTTGGGGATTACATATTTGTATTTGCAGGTCATCTATATTGAGGAAGCTTTGCTGGGTTTTCTACCCCATGAGGGTTTCCCAGGATAAATCTGTGTCTCTTGTGTTTATGTTGTGCTTGTTGTTCTTTCATTGATCCTATATATGCTATTGTTGTGAAATGGAATGTAATACTAATATTTTCTGTCTTAGCATATTGAATCTTAACACATAAGTGTTTTTGGTGTCATGAAAGAGAAGGAGGGTTTGGGTTTGAAAGAACTTAGGCTCTAAAACCAACCATAAATAGTTTTAAAACACAACCCAAAAGCTAAACAAAGGGCCCAAGTGGAAAAAATAAATGGAATAGGGTTCAAAAGAACCTACATCTCGACACTGGAGAGGCTTACTAACCGAGTGTGCATGTGCTCTGATTGGCGACAATCTGGTGCTTTTTCCTTTGGCGTTCAATGGTGATCTCTATTCGCAAATCGTAAGAGTGAAGAACCAAAACCCCGTTCATATATATATACACTAGGGTAATTAACATGAGTGGTAGTTGGGAATTTAAGTGCATGGGGATCGATGGAATGAAGAATGAATGCGCACGGGTCTCACTTAAATTTTCCACATGCCTGTACTTGTGCCTTCCCAAACAAACAACGTCGATGGTCAGCGCGGAGCGGGTGGTCGGCGATATAAATTTAGCCGTTGCGCAATGGTCGGCAAGATTAAGATTTCAAACTGTGATAGGAAGATAAGATGAGGGTCAATGAAAAGACCAACAAAACTATGCAATGGTTAGCAGGTGTATTGGAGAAAACTCACTATGGCTTGGGAATACCACAACAGATAGATGACTACCAGAAATATACTCAATTCTCAAAGCAATGCTATTATAAATGATAATGTTAAAATAATGGAGAAATATAACCAACCTCGATCCAACGTTTGATGTAGATCCCCGTTGGAGATTTCAATCCGTGCACATCCAAGCACTTGTAATATACAAATTAGTCTTGACAACCAATATCTAACAAGTACATGTGATATATAAATGACATTAAAATGATCAATAACAGTGGTCCATAATATCATAAGCAAATGTAACCCAATGTATAATAAATGACATTCAAACCATGAATGGACGAGAATATGAGTATTTCTATTAATGAACAAGAAGAAGTACAAAGTGATACGACCTCTTGCCTGCAACCAATCTGAACCAAGATCTAGATCAATCCACTTGTGCCTCCACCACTTCAATCCTCCATGAATGGCAAACTCAAACTAGGAAGGAGTTTGGAAGGTGAACATAAATGGTTCACAACTACAAGGATCAATGAGTGCAGACTCAAGATAGGGAAAAAATCCACTAGAGTTCCTTTACTATTTTCCTCTTCTTCTTGTCCATAAGCCATATGTGCTCAATATATAGTCCTCTCAAAGGTAGGTGAAATGACACATCGAGGCGTTACTTGGGCAGATGGATTGCCAAAGGTCACCCAATGATCGCTTTTTGAGAGTAAAAATTGATAAAATAGTGGTTTTTACAATTTTACATGCTACCCGCGGGCTATAAAGATGCAACTCGTGGGTACGCTTGCTATAGTGATGCAACAAGCGGGTAGGAATAAAAATAGGGCAAACTGGTATCACTGAAGGATAAAAATGGATCTGAGTCACTGAAATGGATCCTACAGGCCAAAGAATGCTGATGCTCACAGGGTGGAAGATTTATGTGTAACAGATGCCCCCTAATGTGTGAGGTCAGAGACTGAAAGTGCTACGATGGCCAAAATACATTATAAAACTCAAAAGTGGAGTGATGGAGACACAAGTGGATATAACGGCTCACTCGTCATAATACAATAGTATCTCTGAATACATGTCGGTATAGTACAACAATCTGATACAATGGCCATGAATTGGGAGTACATAATGGATACATGTCATAAGTGATCATAGCCATGATCCCTCTATAGTAAGATATGGTCTTCTGCTGAAAAGAAGACAACTGGTGCAAACCTGAGGTACAAACTGCTGAAATCTGAGAGGTGATATCTCAGATGTAAATTCAAAGTCATATGTAGCATACTGAATGCCACAATCGCCTAAGGTCTTCTACACAAGTCTTCGATGGTGCAAGTCCCATCAAGTGAATAAAAGGATTTGGGGTCGAACCTGATGAGACATCGTCTGATTAGCGGTCAATGATGTATACCGTTAACAGACGCGAGATGACCCACCAATAATGAAAATGGGCATCAAGGCACGGAGCACAATCATTAGAGTGTGAATAAATGGGTTGAAGTTGAACACTAGGATGAATCCATCGATCAGGGGACATTGATGTATTCCCAAAACTATCGATGGAGAGAGAACCTTCCACTAATGAATGCAAGCCTCAAGGTACTCAACCGAACTCTAAGCCTCAAGTCCCGAAATAAATAAGTTGGAGTCGACGGAACGAGACTCGCTGGAAGGAGGGCATTAATGCATCCCCCATCAACCAACATGAGGTACCAGCAATGCTGAAAGATTTGGAATACCTCAGGTGAAACGGACTGACTCAATAGGGATGGACGACATGCAATAGTCAAGATAACTAAGGAGTGGTTGACACTGGTTTTAGGACTTCCTTTGAACAAGAGCATGAGCAGATGGATAGACTCAGGCAGCATAGACTTGACATAAATTGTGCAGTGCAGGAGGCATTATAGAGGGATCCATAATGATTGGAATCTTAACCAATCAGTGGAGAAAACTGAGAAACAAGTACAGCTCCTAAGGCCCAACTATAGTCCTGACTCATAATGTATGGAGTGAAATGAAAACTCTATTCAAAGGCGACACAATAGCTGCCAACAAGAAACAGTGATCATAATCCCGTCTGGCTTTTTGGAATATTTGATTTTTTTGGTCTTTTTCATATTTGGGAAAAGCTTGAAAAAGAACAAAATTGCTTATAGTACAACAAGTGAGGGAACGAGTGTCAAATAGCTAGAAAACTAGTCCCAAGCAATGGAACATACCTATGCTCAATGTAAGGAAGTGCGTGCAGGATGTGGACACTCAGGGGTATGTTCCCTTAGGGTCAAAAGGGTCATCAAATTGTGAAGGGAAAATATATAAGCTCTGCAAGGCTCAACAGGGAGAAGTGCTCAGGCACTAGGCTAACAATTGAGTAAGCGGGAGCCAGCACAAGGCTCAAGCGGCAAGCACGATGATGCAATGTAATCACAACATGACATAAAAGGAAAGTCCTTTTTCGTAAAGTTAGTCTCCTCACCCGAAAAAGTGTAAAAAAATGAGAGAAGAACTCTTCTAGTCACGTATGACTAGAGTATACCTTTTTCGTAATTAATCCACAAAGGTCCCGAAAATGGGTAAACTTATACCTAAGTGGATGTCGCTTCAAATCCTTTAACGATTCTGAAATGGCAAGCATACTCAGCAATCTTGTTTGATTTTGAAAAAGTCTAACAAGGGCTTAAAAAATACTTTACAAAAATATTTTTCGTAAAGGTTTAACGAGCCCGAAAAAGTAAACTCGTGACCTCCTTATTGTTTTTAACGAGCTCAAAGGAGATATAGGAGAATGCTCGTAATGGGGGCAGACAAGTGTCAGGGACATGCAAGACTAGTTCCAAGCACATGGAACAAAGCTATGCATAATGCAAGGAACATGAGCAAGATAAGGACACTCAGGGGGTGTCTGCGAATTCGAATAGTAATAGGTTCAAATGCATCATAACAACGGGGAGGCCTAAACCTATATGCAAGGTTCCGAATATTCCTACCATTGTCAAATCAAATGTCGAAAAGGACCTGTAAACAAGTATAAGTCCAGCTAAGAATCCTGTCTCCAAGAGACATAAGTACCAAGATCATCTCTAAAACGTACGTAAAGAAAAATTTGATACACGTCACTGCAGTAGAAACATTTTCAACTTCAATATTGTTAACCTCAAACATAATGCAGGTAGAGCTAACCACTGAAGGTGCCATAGTACCAATACCTGAGGGATCAAAATGATCATCTTCAAAATGAAGAGCAATGCTGAAGGGTGTGAAGGAATTTGCAGTGGCAAATTCATCATCTCAGGAGTTGGAAATTCTAGAAGTAGAATCGAACTCATCAGGATCACTGATTTGCGGATCTATAGGAGAGCTCAAAGACTCATCAAACTCAAATGTCAAATCAGGGATGGACGAGACTGTGAATGGATCCAAATTCAAGTGGATGGCAGGTTGTATTATAGGCTCATCTCGTTCAATAAGATCAAGGGTGGGAAGGAAATAAGATCTATGATAGAAATCCTCCCAAGGCTCATCATTACCATGCATGGACTCGATAAAATCTTCATCCGAAGGTAGAGTACCATCAAGGCATTCGTGTGAACAAGACGAGTTGGTTGCCCAAACTGGAAGCGTAACGGGATCTTCTTCAACTGTCTGGGAAGAAGAGAGATCCGGATCTATAGTGGTTTGTGGGATATGATCGTAAGCAAGCTCCACTACAGATAGAGGCATAGACATCCCGGCGTGCGCAATGTCTCCAGACATGGAACTCGTGGATGGTAAAGTCCATGGATCATCTAAATAGGAAGTCTGGAATGGCATACTTTTCAAAGGAGGAGGCGCACTATCGGAAATGGTTCCAATAAAATTCACAGGTGCGGAATGGTTAAAAGTTCCCATCAATGAGGTGTACATCCCAACACCTATGTTCCCAGTTACCGGCTGAGAATCAAAAACTTGTGGGACTACAAATCCCATGGATGCTGTAGAAGGAGTGCCAACATAATCCAGCTAATCAATTTTCACAATCTTGCCTTCATGGGGAAAGCAGATAACTCGAAACACAGTAGACGCAATAGCCTTCATAGCATACATCCAGTTCCGACCCAGTAAAAGGTTGTAGTCGATGGGCGCATCAACCACTTCGACTTTAATATGCATGGACTTACCTCCCAAGGAGACAACAAGGGAAGGGATAATTCCATGTGGCGTAAAAGACCTACCATCGAATGCAGTGAGTGTAGTTCTAGATGCGAGTAGAGGAGGAGATCCAAGAGCTTTCCAACAAGCTAATGACATTACTAACACAGAGGCACCTTCATCAACCATAGTACGTTTGACGAAACTTTTAAGGAAAACCACCTGGATTTGAAAAGCCACATGGTAAGGTAAGTGAGGCTGGACATTAGTAGTGTCGAACTTGATAACACTAGGACTTCCCCCATCCTAAACTCCTAATGCACTCAAAAGGGCATGCTTCTGAGAAGGACAAGCTTGCAAAACCTCAAGAGCCGACATGGCACATGGAGTTTGGCCCAAATCTTCTACGAGGGAGTAGTTATGTGCGGCTCGAGCAGTAGGATTATGCATGGAGCGCTTAAGAACACCTTTTGGTATCTACGACATAATGGAAGGCTTCTCGATATGCAAGGAATTATCAGGGGGATGGGGAGGCTCATTCCCCAAATTTGGTTGTGGTGCACCATAATCGTGTTGACAAGTAGCAACACAAACCTCCGACTGAACCATATTCACACATCCATAACCACTAGTATTGGAAGAAGTCGTTTCATTAGTACCATAACCAGTGGTGGGAGCATGCGAAGCCATGTTTTGATGATGAGGAAGGGGATCCTTCAACACAGCTGGGCTCTGTGCCAAATGCTTCGATGATTCTTCAATTCGAGGACATAAGTGAGTAAGATGATCCTCCCCACAAAGCTTGCAAGGGAATTTCACCTTACGCCTAGGTTTACTATCCTTGCTAGCATTACTTACTTCTCGAGGAGGGTTTCCATTCTCTTTACAAGGAGTATTATGATTTCTATTATTATTACTTCCATTGTTTCCACCCCTACGATTATTTCTCCCCTTTTTCCTACCACCAGGTTGCTAGTTACTCGACGGTTTCGTTGATTGCACATTGTGTACATCAGACGATGGAGTGGAAGTGGACAAGGTGTGAACTTGTCTAGGAGTAGACTGGTTTAGTGACAAATTTTGGATTTGATTAGCTACCAAGTCTATAGGGCGAGTGCATGTGGACCCCATGATGCCATCGACATGTGGTCTAGGAACTGACATAGGCTCATGTCTTGTTCTCGGTGCATCAGGAATAATGTCATACAAAATGCCAAACTGAGAATAAAGTAGATCTAACTGCTAGACTTTCAAGATAGCTTGTTCCTCAGTCACAATGTCGGACATCAAAACATCCTTAGAAATGTATGGAAGTAAAGACTTGAGGAACCATTCCAACAGGAACTCTGGAGAAATTTTGGCTTTCACTAATCTCTTCCGTCGACACCACTCTTGAACGTGGTCAGAAATATGTGTGGCCTTATTCTGATAGAAGGTGGACAATAACTCAGTACCAGTATCATAACGAACCGGCAATTGGAAATGGTCTAAGAAAACCAAAGCAATCTCGTTGAATCCCCTATAGGTGTTTCCAGGCAACTCCACATACCAATTCGCGGCTACCCCCATGAGGGTGCATTGAAATAGTCATAAACGAATGGAATCATGATTCAAAGAGTTGGAAAAGCACCAAAGGTGAAACATCGTGACATGACCTGTTGGGTCCTCACCACCTTTCCCTTCAAACTTTGGAATGTTCGAAGGGAGCTTCGTAGGGACCGGGGGCCAAGTAGGGTTGTGACACACCGGATCATTCGTGAGCTTCAAAAGATCTGGGAGATTCAAGTGTTCAAGGAATGGGAGCTGCGGCTGGAAAGTGGGATTATAAGCCCCCATAAAAGGTTGGTTAAACGGAACTGTGTTATAAGATGGACCAAAAGCTTGACCATGAGGATTAAACTGCTGATAATGAGGACCTGATGGACCAAAAGCTTTCCCATGGCCATAAGATTGATAGCCTCCCCCTGTCGGACCCATTTGAGAGTAAGCAGGTATATGCACATTTTGAGCACCATATTGGGGTGGTGGGTGATACTGTGGCCAGCACTGACTGTGTTGTAGTAAGGGTTTCCACCATGAGTATGGGGCATGTATGTACTATTCATAGTGGGAACTGTCTTGTATTGACCATGATGGTATGGTATGTTCCCACTCCCAACATTAGGATTAACTTGAGCAGTCGTGTGGTGTCCAGAAGCATGAGAAGCATTCCCAACTCCAATATGGGCGTGACTAGTAGCAGGGTTATTGGTGTGATGTCCATGTGGATAGGAAATATTCCCACCTCCTACATTAGCATTACTAGTGGCAGCAGTGGATGCAAAAGTATGTGGTATGTGTCCACCCCCGTGGTTGGGAGGAACGGTATCATGTGCAAAAGTAGTCCTGGGTTGACGAGTAGTGACATGTGTATTAAGTGGTGGATGGCAATTTGTCTTCCGAATAGCATTCCGACTAGGTTGGGTATTCCTAGGAGGTGTTTTTGTTCCAACATTAGCATGGTTAGGAATTTGACAAATCCCCATACTATTTGAGTGGGTGGATAACGTAGTGCCCCCAGTGGGTATAGTATGGCTAACACTTTGACTAGTGCCAACATGAGTACCAACCATAGTGGAAGGTTCGATAGTGGTGTGAATAGGTGTACTAAAAGAGAGTGCGGTGGGGTTGACCATAAGGCCAGTATCATCATGAGTCTCAGGTCTCTTGCATCTATAATCGCGTGGAAATGACGGAAGGAAAGGCTTGTCCTGTTCTCCTTCCTTGGGTAAGTCAGGCATCCCGTAAAGATAATTATCAGGATTCGAAGGATCAAAGGGATCCCGGTCAAGTGGATTAGGCCAAATAGAACTAGGTTGAGTCTTAGGTGGATCACCTCCCCAATCCTCACGAGGAGTATGGGGATCGGAAGTATGTTCAACTCTACCCGAAGGAGTAGAAGGGTATTGCTCGATATCGGGATATGCAGCAATGTAGTCCTCAACGTAAGTCACGTAAGAATCCGAAGACTAAGAGGGAGCCCTCCTACGTCCTCTAACAATACGACGTGTAACCTCGAGTGGCTTTAAACCAGCCAAATGATGGGTCGGTGGAGAGTAGGGCTCTGTGCCATGTTCTCTCTAGAGAGAGACACAACGTCTCCTAAAGGCCAACTATCGATCAAAAATAGTAAATCAAAAGCACACACCTAGAGAAACTACAACCAAGAGCAGTCAAACAGAGTGGCTAGATGAGCTCCTAACACTAGAGCCGGTATGTCTCACCTAGGAGAGGCTTGAGACTCCCAAACTATAGCTGGAGGTAACAGAATCAGTTATAGAGACACCCAGGCTTCACTATGTCGACAGGGTCAAGTCCACTGCATGAACACAGCTGTGCTATCCAGCCCCTATCTGACTCAGGACACAAACAACATAACCACTGCAAGTATCCTGTGCAGTACCTAGGTAAGGAAACTATGTTCACCGCAATATAACCAATGCTCAAGGGGACAGTCGCAGGTGGGACCCATCATATGGGCAGGGTAGCTAAGCCCGAAGCACAAGAGGACGAACCTCCGGTACCCCCAGATACGAACAAACCCTGGATATATCTCCCACGTTTAGCCAGTATTAGAGGTATATCTCTTCAACCAACCTCCCGTGACCTCGTGCTTAACTCTAGATTGAGTAATTCCTGAGAACACCGATCTATACCATGGATTCCTCCACTCCCTCGTCAGACACCTAATGTTTCGTCTAGTTGTCTTCAATTGTTAACTCACAATGATCTATTCCAAGACTCTAAAACTATGCTAGTTGGTGTACCCTATAAATAAAATCATTCTAATCAATTTTATGATTAAGCGTTAATTTTAGTGGTTGTGATTACTCAAGGGATATGGTCATGAAACTAGTGATGTGTAGACTCAATAGTATGCAACATCGTCCAATCCTAGACTCATCTATCCAATAAAACAATGTCACTAATATGTAAAATCAACCAACAATTCCGAAATAAATATGCAATCTTTATCTTTTCAATGCATAAGCAGAACCTAAAATGAAGGCAACAAGCACTCAATGCAAAATGCAGTACATGGAAATAAAATATTTTTGTATTTTCTCTTATAAACAGAAAGGAAAATGCAAAAAACTAAATGAATATTTTTGTACTTTTTCAATATAAATGAAATGAAAAAATGCAAGCAAAATCCTACTATTCAGTATCTGAAGTGCCAAGAAGATCACTAAGACAACCCAGCAAATCCTAAACAACAAGACTCAGCCAAAGGAATGAGCTCAAAAGGAAGAAACCAAGAGGTTTGTTGACATTATATTTGAAAATATTCAAATCCTAAAAAAATTGTCAAAAATATCCAAAAGAAGTGAATTTACTACAGATGGGTTGAAATAAAGGGTCATAATACAAAAACAACAAAGAAAAACCTACATATGCAAAGTCCGAAAGTAATTATCGAAGAGGTTAAGTCTTAGTGCAGTTTCAATGGCGGAGATGACAATAATTGAGATCAACAGCTATCATGGCTTCCCGCACCGTCCAAAAGATCATTTGCAAATGTTGGTGAGTGCTTGCGGATATAATACCGTCGAGTACCTGTCACATTCTCATTGATCCGCATCAACGTGATAGTGGTATCACAAACCACTACAACGCCGTGCGGAACCACCAAAGGATAATACGCGGTGGGTCATAGCACGTGGAAGGTGCAGAAGGCGCAAGGGAATACGCCACATGTTGATATAAATCGGAGGGACGATATACATGGGTAAAAAATCGACAGCCAAGATTCATCTGCATCATGGGAAGTGTGCACTCAATAGAATAAAGAGCAGTTGCGGCAATTAAACCACTCTAATAGGTGTCAGAAAATGGTTGATCCGCACATAGTAAAAATCGAAGAAGAAAACCGTTATTAGGATCGTGGATACCACCATGGGAAATAAAGGGACGCGAGATCTAATGGCTCAAATCAAAAGGTTCGTGATCAATGGTTGGATATAAAGTACATTCGGGAAGCTGCCAGAAAGTTAAGCAAAAAGGCTTATATAAAACAAAAGGGTTTCAAATAACGACATTTTGTCTATGTGTCGCTATCCCTGGGAGCTCTGAAGACTGGTGGAGATCAGGAGTTGTGACAGAAGGATAAAGACGTGTCTATACAGGTAGGGTTTGGTGACCTGGCCCACATTTTTAACGGAATTTTGTTTGTAGAAATGATTTAAATGGAAACTGTACATGATATAGATGTTTTTAAATCTAAAGAAGCCCTAGATGATACAGATGGAGACATTAATGATACCCTAATCAAATTACCAGTAGATGAAGTTAAACTTACATTGTCTAAGTTATTAGAAGAAGGTATAGACATACACAAAGTCCACCAGTCGTCCTTGTTAGCCTTCTTCCCGGACCAAATCTCATCTTTTCCAGAATTTGTGTCATGGTGTGATGAGAATTATTCCATAGAAGGAAGAACCGAAGTCAAAATACTAGATGTCTTGGTAAAGGAGTACATTATTAAAGAATCCCCGGTGGCAGATGATGTAAATAGACCACACAGTTTGATGGATGTATTTAATGAACACAGTCAAAATAAACAGGAATCCTCTTGGCAAACCAGTCTGTTATTTCCAAGGGTTAGAAATATATCCAACACTGAAGTTAATTTGTTTTCTAGCAGAAATGTCAAAGAAAATTCTTTAAAATTTCCAGTTGTTACTAAAGATAAGATCTCAGAGATGAAGGTGGATCTGACAAAAATCAATGCCCCAGATAAAATTTTATTGCATAGACAAACAGGGGAGGTTATATATTCATATTTTTTGGGAGCAATACTAAAGGCAGACAAATTGAAAAATTTACTAGACAAATTGAATAACCAGTTGAGATAAGAGAAAGCAGAAAATAAGTCTCAACAACAACAAATAAAAAGATTGCAAATAGATTTGATAAACAAAGAGGGAGATGCAGAAGCAAAATTACTCAAAGAAAAGGATAATACGATTCTAATGTTAAGGCGAAAGCTAAAAATCTTACACACTGTGCTTATCCAAGGAGCTGAACTAACAGTACTGGAAAAAGAAAAAGAAGAGTTGTCAATGAAGTAAAGGATATTACTGCAAAAATGCTGAAGCTCACTGAGGAAAAAGTTCATTGGGAAAAAGAGAAAATTGGTTTGGAAGAGCAATTGGAGGAAATAAATAAAAAGTTAACAGAATTGGGTCAACAACAGGTGCATGCAGATACAAATGAAGATAAAACTGGATTAGATGGTCTCTTACAAGCCATGTCCCAAGTGAGTTTGAAAGAGGTCAAAATTAAAGAATTGAAGATGGGAATATAGAAGCTCAAAGAAGAAAATGAGACTAAAGATAAGGAAATTAAAACCTTGCAAATAAGGAATCAGGAATTTACTGATAATAATAAAGGTTTGGAAGCTCATGTGATAGGACAGTCTGCAATGCAAGGTTGCAAACATATGGTATGGGATCAAATTATAAAGGAAGTTGAAAAATTAAGACCTTATCTTGATTATATAAGAGTCAAAGAAAAAGTATCCAAAGACGCCTTTGAGAGTTGTAGAGCAGTCAGAGAAAATTTAAACAAAAAGCCAAAAGAAATAGCACATAGGGCAATAACTTTCTTAAATAGTTTAACTGAAGCAGACTTGATAGCAATGAATATAATGAATAGAATTTCAGTCATTACATGGGCCAGAAGAATCTTGGGAAAATATTCACATGTTGAAAATATTGAAGCTAAAGTTGGAGATATACGAGAGGAAGTAATAAAGTTTAAGAAGCGATTTGAAAAATTAATAAACAAAGGATTCCCTACTTTTTGGGATGAAAAGAATGAATTGATTCCTCCCAATGAATATAAGAGGTTATTGTTTGACATAAGAATGGATCACAAAAAGTTTCAGCAGTTGGATCATATGCTTACAGGAAATATTTTAATGGAGAAAATTGCGGAAGACTTTGAAATTTTAAATATGTTGATCTCAACCTGTGAGAATCTTCCTCTTGTTTCTTATGCAGGTCACCTTGAAATGCGAGTCCTGGTGAAGGAACTGACCAGTTATGATTTACCCACGGCTGACCAATGGAACTATGTGGACAAATATGGAAAGACAAGATATTCTGTCCATTCATAGATACATTCAGAATTTTTGCCAAGTGGCAAAATGATGCTTTTATTTTAAATTTGTAATATTGTTTGAAGACAGTTATCTATTGTTTAAAGACAATTATCTTTTGAGTTAAGACATTTTCAGTTACTAGTTAAAAGAAGCAGTTATGTTAAGCTTCTTTCGAATTCTGTATAAAAGACAATGAGAGTCATTTTTGAAAGGGTTGGAAACTCTTTGAGAGACGAGATGTTTTGAAGTCAAATTTTTGATAAATAAGAGGCTGTACAGTGGAAATACCTATCTTTTGAGACCAGAGATTCATGTGTTGACCATTTTTACAGTCTGTTTTTCCCCTTATCTTTATATGTGCATGTCTACTTTCTTTGTTATATCTTCCATTATGTTATTCTTCTATACTTAAATGAATGTTTGAAATAAATCGGGATTCATACTGGTTATGCCTCATTTTATTGCATTTAAGTATCCACTATTTCTCCAAAGTTGACAATGGATTCATCCTAGTTAGATGCCTGTTGTTGATGGGCTGTCATTATTTCTTTATATACCACCTGCAAAATCAAATTGACTGTGATATGGTTGCTATCTTGCCTCTGTGGAAATCTGTTTGGTATAAATCTCTTGCTGGCACGTTAAATATTTGAAAGTTGACTCCATGCCCAATGTTTCTTGTTTCCTTTTCAACCAAGTAAATCTTTTTGAGAAATTTTGAGCATATTTCTACATATTTTTAGCCTTTACATATATCTTGTGAGAGAGCCCTCTCTGGTGGAAAAAATGGCTAAGTTTTCTACATAAAGTTTGGTTAGAAATAAGTTACCTTAGGTGTTATTCTTTTACAACTAGGATAAAATCTAAGTGCCAACATTTTAGCGCCGTTGCCGGGGAACGAAAGTGAAATTTTCCCTGGGAGAAACGATAGAGAAAGGTCAAATTTCTTGGGAAAGGAAGTTTGAAGTAAGTTGGTTGTAGATATTTCCCTGGCGACTTCAGTTGTGAAAATTTTCTAAGGTTTTTGGAAGGTATTCAGAAATAGACATTGTGGCTACAAGAAGAAATCCCGGTTTACAGTTCTTCTCAGGCGTGGATAATCCAGAAAAGCTCCTCAAGACGGATAAAGGCAAAGGAAAGACAAAAGAAGGTATTCCTCAGTTTTCGAATATATTCCCTTCTTTTCAAGAAAATCTGTTTGAGGAAAAAAATATTGGTTCAAGTGAAAAAGTTTTGCTTAGAACTAAATCAGATTCTGATTTGAAAGAAACAAAAGTTGACCCTATTGACACTAAGGTTTGAGAATGTCTAAATCCAAAAAGTTTGCTAAAATATCCAAAAAGGAAGAAATTATCACAAAGGAGGTTGAAGAAAAGGTTGACAATTCAAAAAACAAGAGGAAAAAACCCACTTATGCAAAGTCCGAAAGCAAACGTGTGAAAATATTAAACCCCAATCAAGTTTCGGTGGCGGAGATGTCAAAAATCCCGATCAACGGCCGATATTGCTTCCCGCATCGCCAAAGTGATCGGCGGCAAATAGATGTGGGCGGTAGCAGACTCAATACCACCGGGACACATGTCCAAACCTCATCCTTCCGCATATGTAATATAGCGGTGAAGGAAACCACTATAGCGCCGAGCGGAACCACCAAATATGGAAGCGCGGTGGGGTCAATACACATGGAAGGGTGGGACCTGATACATGGTAGATAGAGAAAGCGTGGTGGGGTAATAGCACATGGCGTTATACTTTGTAGCAATCGGAGGGCCGATATAAACCTCAATCAAATCAATGGCCATTGTTTCATCCGCATCTAGGAAGGTGCACACTGGATATGAGGAAGAGCGGTCACAGAGAATAAACCACTCTAACAGGTGTCAGCAGGTGGTTGATCCTCGCAGAGAATAAACCAGAAAAGAAAACAACTTTTTGATCGCGGATACCACCAGATGGAATAAAGGGAGGGGAGATCTGACGGTCCAAAACAAAGTCTCGAGATCAATGGTCAGATATGAACCGCATTCATAAAGGTGCAAGGAGGTTAATTTAAAAGACTTATATAAAACAAAAGGGGCTCCACATAATGACATTTTGCATGTGTCACTATCCCGAAGAGGTCTGAAGACTGGTGGAGGTCTGCGATTGCAACATAAGGTGAAAGGCGGGTACATACAGGTAGGGTCGGGTGACCTGTCCTACTTTTTTAAACAGAATTTTGTTTAAAGAAACGTTTAAATGGAGACTGTGCACGATATATACGTTTTTAAATCAAAAGAAGCCTTAGAGGATAGAGACGAAGACATCTACAATACCCTAATTAGGTTTCCAATATCTGATATAAAAATTAGGTTGTCTGAATTATTAAAGGAAGGGACAGACCCCCATAGAGTTCACCAGTCGTCTTTGATAGCCTTTTGCCCCGACCAAATCCCTTCTTTCCTAGAATTCGTATCATGGTGTGTCAAAAATTACTGCCGAGAAGAGAAAGTCATTCTAAACAGCCAAAAAACCCGAGTCATTTGCGAAATAAAGCTAGCAGAGTTAATTAAAGCCCTAGAAGTAGATTGTTCCCAAACCCTTGACCCTGAAGTTTTCTCTGAAGTCTCCATTATTGAAAATTATCATCATGTTTCTCAAAATGATAGGGAAATGTTTTTGTCATCGTGTCTCAAGCCAGAGACTGGCATTTCGGAGGTCCCATACCCTATAGATATCAATCTTTTTAATGAAAATACCCAGTTAGTTTTGACATTATTGGCCGTAGTTCTAGGTTTGGATACGGATTTGTATGTAACCGAGTTTCAATTGAGTCTATTGTACAAAATGAGTACAGTCCAGTCAGGGATTGGTATAAATCAAATCCCTCGACTTAATTTTGAAGCATTTTTAACAGAAAAGATTCATGACCAGATGGTCAATTTTCCCACTCTCAGACATTTCAGGTTTCAGGCCTTTTTGATGAAAATGATTATGACAGCCAGTCAAGATGAGTTGCAGTTCCCAGAAATCATTTTCATGACTTTACTAGAAAATAACATGTTCAATTACATCAATTACATGCTTTCATAGATTTATAGAATGATTTTTGAAAAAAATCTGCCCAGAGTACTACCGGAAATGCAGGCATCCATGCAATTAAGTACAAAATACGCAACAGGAGATTGGTTTTTGTCAAAAGACAATACAGTAATCAAATTATATGGGTTCAGACATAAACCCTATGTGTTACCAGCTTTTCTTACTTTAAGGTTTTTTGCCTTGGAATTCTTAAGACAAAAGTTGATTGTGGAAGACAACAATTTTTTGGTTCACAGACAAGCTACAGACATTAAATACCCATTCACATTTGGTCCATTCACAATAAAGAATAAGAATGCTATAGTGTATATAGAGAAGTTGTTGAAGGATATGAATTTTGAGTCAGATACGGCTATGGAGTATGACCCGTTAAACATCATATCAAAACGAAGAACGGAGCATCGTATCAAGGCCCTGAATCATCATATTGTTGAAGGAATGTTGGACAGAGCCAATTGGATAGAATATAAATAAGAAACCATTCCGGATACATCCGACAAAGAAATGGAATTGATTGACACAACAACAGGGACATAAAGCGAAATAGATAGTGCATTGTTTGGATCTAAAAGACCCATACATGACATAATGATCATTGAAGATGAAGAAACAGAAAGAGGAAAAAGATTGAAAATGAATGAACCACAAGAGTTAACAACAGTTTCAGAAGAGGCTAAAACAACTGAAAAAGAAATACCAGAGGTTATAGTTAAAGAGTACAACATTGAAGAAACCCCTTTAGAGGGTGATGTAAATAGACCCCAGAATATCATGGATGTGTTTGATGAGCATAGTCGAAATAAACAGGAGTCCGCGAAACAAACCAGTCAATTGTTTCCGAAGGTTAGAAGTATATCTAATACTGAGGTAAGCTTATTTAGTAGCAGAAATATCAGGGAAAATTCCTTGAAATTTTCAGTTGTCACAAAAAATAAAATTTCAGAAATGAATATAGATTTGTCTAAAATAAATGCCCCAGATAAAATTTTATTGCATAGACAAACTGGAGAAGTCATATATTCAGACTATTTGGGGGCCATATTATGGGAAGACAAGTTGAAAAGTTCAGTGGACAAATTGAATAATCAGTTGAGACAGGAGAAGGCAGAGAATAAGTCTCGACAGCAACAGATTAAAAAATTGCAAGGAGATTTGATAAATAAAGAAGGAGATACAGCAACCAAACTGCTCAAAGAAAAAGACGATATGATCCAGATGTTGAGACGAAAATTAAAAATTCCAGACACTGTACTTATCCAAGGAGCAGAATTGACAATATTAGAAAAAGAAAAAGAAGAATTATCTAATGAAGTCAATGATGTTACTGCTAAAATGTTAAAGCTTTCTGACGAAAAAGATCGGTGGGAAAAAGAGAAAATCATTTTAGAAGAACAATTGGCAGAAGCGAGGAAAAGATTAGCAGGAAGTGGCCAGCAACAAGTACAAACAGACACACAGGAAGACAAAACGGGAGTAGATGATATTTTACAGGCTATGTCCCAGGTAAGCTTGATGGAAAATGAAATCAAAGAATTGAAGATTGAAATACAGAAGCTAACAGAAGAGAATGAAATCAAAAATAAAGAAATAAAAACCTTGCAGACAAAGAATCAAGAATTAATTAATAATAATAAAGGATTAGTAGCTCATGTGACAGGGCAAGCTGCTATGCAAGGTTGTAAACACCTGGTGTGGGACCAAATTATAAAAGAAGTTGAGAAACTAAGACCATATCTAGATTACATAAGAGTCAAAGAAAAGGTGGTCAAAGATGCCTTTGAAAGTTGCAGAGCAGTCAGGGAAAGCTTAAATAAAAAGCCAAAAGACGTAGCCCAGAAAGCAATAACATTTTTAAACAGTCTAACTGAGGCAGACCTGATAGCCATGAATATAACGAACATAATTTTAGTCATCACATGGGCCAGAAGGATCTTGGGGAAATACTCGCATGTTGAGAATGTTGAAGCTAAAGCTGGAGAAATACGGGAAGAAGTAGTAAAGTTCAAAAAGCAATTTGAAAAATTAGTAAACAAAGGGTTCCCTTCTTTTTGGAATGAAAAAAATGAATTAATTCCTCCGAATGATTATAAGAGATTGCTGTTTGATATAAGGATGCATCACAGAAAGTTCCAGCAACTGGATCATATGCTTACAGGGAAAATTTTAATGGAGAAAATATCAGAGGAGTTTGAAATTTTAAATATGCTAATCTCAACCTGTGGAAATCTTGTTCCTATTTCTTATGCAGGTCATATTGAAATGCGAGTCTTGGTGAAGGAAATGACCAACTATGACTTACCCGCGGCTGACCAATGGACTTATGTGGAAAAATATGGAAGGACAAGATATTCTGTCCATTCATAGAGGCTTTCAAAACTTTCGCCAAGTGGCGAAAAGATGATATTCAAAAAATTTTCCAAGTGGCAAAAATGATACTTTTATTTTAAATTTGTAATATTATTTGGAGACGGTTATCTATTGCTCAAAGACAGTTATCTTTTAAGTTAAAATATTTTCAGTTATTAGTTAAAAGAAGCAGTTATGTCAAGCTTCTTCCAAATTTTGTATAAGAACAATGAGAGTCATTGTTGAAAGGGTTGGAAATTTTTTGAGAGACAGTGTATGTTTGGAGATCTATTTTTTGATAAATAAAAGCAGTACAGTGAAAATACCCATCTTTTGAGACCAGGGATTCATGTGTTGATCAGCTTTACAGTCCGTTTTTTCTTTATCTTTATATGTGCATGTTCACTTCCTTTGTTATATCTTCCATTATGTTTTTCTTCTATATTTAAATGAATGTATGAAATAATTCGAGATTCATACTGGTTATGCCTCGTTTTATATCATTTAAATATTCACTTTATTCTCCAAAGTTGACAATGGATTCATCCCAGTTAGATGCCTGTTGTTGATGGAATGTCATTATTTCTTTCTATACCACCTGAAAAAAATCAAATTGACTGTAATATGATTGTTATCTTGCCTCTGTGGAAATCTGTTTGGTATAAATCTCTTACTGGTATATTGTATATTTGAAACATTGACTCCATGCCCAACGTTTCTTGTTTTCCTTTTCAACCAGAAAATCCTTTTGAGAAAATTTGAGAGAACTTTTATATTTTTCAGTCCTTGTATACGTATTGTGAGAGAGCCCTCTCTGGTGGAAAAATGGCTGAGTTTTCTACCTAAAGCTTGGTTTGAAATAGGTTACCTTAGGTGTTATTCTTTTACAACCGGAATAAAATCTAAGTGCTAACAGACCCAAAAAGTTTGTGGGACTATTCTTTAAAATCTGTTTGGGAAAACTTACAAAAATCTTAAAGGGCTGGGTCCAGAATATCCAAGGCCCAAACAATACCTATGAAAAGTCATAAACAATAGGTAGTGATCGTTTCACTTTATAATCCACCACCCATGGCTGCCAGATTTTTCCATTGGTTTTTCCCACTGCTTTACATGATTTGCCTCAAAACTATGGACAGAGAATCATTACTTTTGATAATGAGGGTAATTATACAGCACAACAACATGTTGATAACTTTAGTGATTTCATTGATTTAGAAGAAGTGGATCATGATGATGCAAAAATGAGGTTGTTTTCCCAAAGCTTGCGAGGCAAAGTCAAAAAATGGTTCAGAGCTTTAGCTGCAGGATCAATTCCTAATTATGATGCTTTCACAACTCTTTTTATTGAAAGATGGGAAGACCAAAAAAATCCTTCACAGATGCTGACATAGTATAACAATCTTAAAAAAGGAGGTTTTGAGTTGGTTCAATAATTCACTGCTAGATTTATGAAATTTTATAACTCTATCCCTACAGACATAAAACCTCCAGTAGGAGCAGCCAAGTTACATTATGTAGACGCTTTTGAAGGTGATTTTTCATGCACATTAAGAGAAAGAAGATCTACCACTTTGGCAATAATGATGAAAGATGCGGTGGAAGTTGAAGCTAATATGATGGCTTCTGGAAAGATGAGGAATAGAGATATAGACCAAAAGAAAAGTAAAGAAGATAATCAAAATACAACTTCTTCTTCTTCTTACACAGATGTAAAATTTGAAACAGTGATGAAAACTATGGAGAAGTTGTTAGATAGGTTAGTGGTGGATAACAAAGCTTTGAATAAAGAACAAACAAAACCTCAAATCAAAAATCCTAATTTTAGGAGACCCTTTGTCCCACCCATAAGGCCAAGAGATCAGAGGAACCCAAGGAATGCAGAGGAAGATCCAATCAGACCTCGTTTCCCTAAAAATTATATCGCTGGGGAAGTTGAAACTGAGATGGCTGAGAGTGATATTCACCATTGTGGCAGTTTTGATTCATAAGTGTATCTGACTAAACATGAACATGATATGTTCCTGGCAGAAGGAGAATGTTGTAATTTGGAGATGGAAATTGATCAATACCAGATTGGTTACCAAAGTGCTATAAATGATCTTCAAAGAAAGATAAATCTGAGAAACAGGGACGTTATAATAGAAAAAGGAAAAGAGTCAATGGGAAAATCAAAAGGATTTACAGATAAATTTCCCACTAGTTAGAATGAACAACAAACGAGAAGAAAAGAAAACGAGGATGTGCCAAAAGTGATTTCAGATAACAAGAAAGATTCAGTGAAAGAAGGTGATAAAAATTTGGTTCCTTTCAATATACAGAGTGAAATGTCAAAAGTAAAGATTTATGTACCTTTCAATGAGATATTAAAGAATAAGGAATACAAGGAACAAATTTTTAAGATGATGCAAGTAGAAAATCAAGTGGAAATAGATACTTTGGAATTAGATGATGATACTCCTAATATCTGCCTAGGTTCAAGAATGGAAGGTAATAGTTTTGGGAAAATTTCTCCTTTCTATGTATATTTGAATGTTCATGCTAAAGTTGTGCATAATTGTATGTTAGACTCAGGATCTTCTCATAATCTGATGCCGGAACTTGTAGTTGAATCTTTGGGATTGGAAATCACAAGACCATATGATGACCTATTTTCTTTTGATTCAAGGAAAGTCAAATGTGTAGGGTTGATCAAAGATTTGACAGTCAATCTCAGTAAAATACCAACCAAAGGAATTCTCATGGATGTGGTGGTTGTTGATATTCTAGCAAAATTTGGTATGCTATTGTCTAGATCATGGGCCTCGAAGTTAAAAGGAACTTTGCAGATGGATATGTCTTTTGCTACTATTCCAGTGTTGAGGGTACACAGAAGATTATATGTTAAAAAAATGGCTGCTTATTAGGTAAGTGACTTAAAAGAACTTGAAAAGCATGTTATATATGCAGTAGACACAGATTTGGGGTCATGTATTATGTACAATGATGTTGAATCCAAAGAAAAGATTGATTTAATTGAACCTAAAGAAAATGAAAAAGAAAGACTGTTAAGAGAAAAAAATAGAAAAGAAGGAACTTGGACAATGCATTTTGATGGAGCTAGGAGCAGAGAAGGAGATGGTGTGGGAGTATGGATAATCACACCTGATTGAGAATTCTTGTTGTTTTCTTATCAATTGAATTTTGAGTGTACAAACAATGTTGCAGAATATGAAGCTTTGATTCTGGGGTTGAATGTATTGAGGGATTTAAAAGCAAAAAGAATTGAAGTGTTTGGAGATACTAAATTGGTAATAAATCAGGTAAAATCCATTTATCATACCAAACATCCTAAAATGAGGTTAGATAGGAATGAAGTGTGGGATTTATTGGAAACCTTTTTCGATGAACATTATGTTGTTTCAATTCCCAGAGTTAATAATACCATAGCAGATTCTTTGGCCACTGCTGGAGCTGCATTCAAAACCCCTATCTTTTCTAAAAATAAATATGATATTGAGGTCATACACAGACCATCTATCCCAGAAAATATCAAACAATGGCAGGTTTTTGAAGATGATAAATAGATTAAATGCTTTTTAGAGATGACTGATGAATTCAATTACAGGTCTATTGATGCAGAAGATGCTGGAGCTGGTCCAAATGAAAAAGATTCCCCTGAAGAAATAGAAAAATTCAAGCAAAGGATTGGAGGTAAGGATATAATTCAGCTGAAGAATAACGTTATCCCTAGAGGCTTGATTCCTTTAGAAAAATGGTTTGATAAAAATGACGTGGTGAAAAATCCAAAAGTAGAACCTAAACCTGAGTATGTAAAAGATTACAATTTAGGTTCCGAAGAAGATCCCAAATTGGTAAATCTTTCAAAGAAATTACCAAGAAAGGAAGAAAATAAAAGTGTGGAAGTGATGAAAAGATTTTTAGATGTTTTCTCCTGGAGTTATGAAGACCTGAAAGAATATGATGTTTCTGTTATACAGCATACAATTCCTATCAAACCTAATGAAAATCCTTTTAAACAGAAGTTGAGAAGAATAAATCCCAAGTTGCTTCCAGTGATAGAAAAAGAAGTGAGGAAGTTGTTTGATGCTAAGATAATTGTGTCCTTGAGATTTTCTAAGTGCTTGGCTAACCTGGTACCAGTAAGGAAAAAGAATGGCGAAATAAGGTTGTGCGTAGACTTTAGAAATTTGAACAAAGTCTCTTTGAAAGATAATTATCCACTCCCGAAAATGGATTAGATTTTGCAGAAAGTTGTTGGAGCCGAAAGAATTTCTATGTTAGATGGTTTCTCAGGTTACAATCAAATTAAAGTTCACCCAGAAGATCAGGAGAAAACTGCTTTTACTACTCCATGGGGAATGTTTATGTATGCCAAAATGCCATTTGGTTTGATGAACATAGGGGCAACTTTTTAGAGAGCCATGGACATTGCATTTGCATATGAAAGAGACAAATTTGTGGTAGTATACATGGATGATATCATTGTTTATTCAAAAAATGTTGTTGATCACTGGAAACATCTGGAAAGAGTTTTTCTGAAATGTAGAAGATTTGAAATCTCCTTAAATCCAAAGAAATCTCATTTTTGCATGGAAGAAGGAAGATTGTTGGGACACATCATATCAAAAGAAGGCATCAAGATTGACCCGGAGAGAGTATCTTCCATACAGAAGGTCGGGATCCCTAGGAGTAAGAAGGAAATTCAGTCATTTATTGGAAGGGTAAATTGGTTAAGAAGGTTCATTCCTAGTTTTGCTGAGATTTTGAGAAACATATCTGGAATGCTAAGGAAAGACAAGGAAATTAAATGGATTGAAGAAGCAAGACAATCTTTTGATAATATTAAAAGGCCATTGACTGAAGCACTAGTGTTAATTAGTCCAGATTATTCAAAGGATTTCATTATGTTTACTTATGCATCATAACACACAGTAGCCGGAGTATTGTTACAAAAGAACTAAGAAGGTGTGGAACAGCCAATTGCATTTTTTAGTAAGATTATGAGGGATGCAGAATTAAAATATAATATTATGGAGAAACAAGCTTATGCTTTAGTGAAAGCATTGAAGGATTTCAGGATATACATATTGCATTCTCATACAATAGCACATGTTCCATCAGCAGTAGTGAAGGATATTCTTACCTAGCCAGATCCTGAAGGAAAAACAGCAAAGTGGATGGCAGTATTATTGGAATATGATCTCGACATTAAACCTACAAAGCTGATAAAAGGCCAAGGTCTAGCTAAAATGATGACAGAAACAAATTGGGATTCTCTAGGTATGAATTTTCTTTCCGAAATTTCAAAAGAAGACGTTCCAAATTTACAAGTAATTGAAGATTTCTCTTTATCTCCCTGGTATGTGGACATTGTGTATGTTCTGCAAAATCTCCAAGCGCCTGCAAATATGGAAAAAAGTAAAGCAAGATCAGTAAAGTTGAAAGCAGCTAAGTTCTGCATATTAGATGGGAATTTATTTTGGAAAGATCCAGGAGGTATTCTGTTCAATTTTCTATTAGAGAATGAAGCGCAACATGTTATGGGGGATTTTCATAAAGGCATGTGTGGGGGACATCATTCATGGAAGGCTACAGTGAACAAGATTCTTAGAGCTGGTTTTTATTGGCCTAGCATGTATTCAGATGTATATAAAGAAGTGACCAAATGTCATGAATGTCAAATTTTTTATGGGAAAAGAGAATTATTACCATTTCCTTTGAAACCTATTTTAGTTGAAGCACCTTTTCAACATTCGGGGTTAGATTTTATTGGCGAAATTAACCCAAATTCTTCAGGGCAGCATAAGTGGATTCTAACTGCTACAGATTACTTCACAAAATGGATTGAGGCCATTCGGACAAGAAATGCCACAGAAACAATGATAATGAACTTTTTAGAAGAAAACATCTTATCTAGGGTTGGATGTCCTAAAAGGATAGTGACAGATAATGCTCCAGCATTCAAATAAAAAAAGATGATAAATTTTTGTCACAAATATCACATACATTTAAATCATTCCACTGCTTATTATCCACAAGGAAATGGGTTGGCCGAATCTTCAAATAAAAGTTTAGTGAGGATCAGAAAGAGGTTGCTAGAAGATAACAAGAGGGCTTGGCACACTAAATTAAAATATGCTCCGTGGGCAGATAGAATCAATACAAAAAGAGCAATTGGTGTATGGCACAGAGGTAATTTTTCCCGTTTCTTTGGGTTTTCCTGTTATGAAATTGTTACAGGAAGTCGAAGAAGAACCAAATCATATGCGGAGGAGAATAAATCAAATGATAGAATTACATGAAGTGGGAGAAAAGGCATACAACAAAACCCAAATGCACCAGGAGAAAATGAAGAAAACTTTTGACAGAAAGGTTAAAGAAAAGAATTTTTAGATAAATGATCTAGTTTTGAAGTGGGACTCTAGAAATGAAGATCACCATGGGAAGTTTGAACATTTGTGGAAAGGTCCATATATTGTTGCAGGATATCAAGGGGAAAATGCATTTACTCTAAAAAATTGTAAAGGAGAATTTTTCCCTGGAGGACCAGTAAATGGTAGACACCTCAAACATTATCTCTCTTAAAAGGACAGAGGTGAAAGAGAATTTTGTACAGTGTAAATATTTTCTTTTATCAAAAAAAATAAAAAATGATGATATGAACCTTGATTTGTAGAAAAGTTTGAATGTATCCCAATGGATCAGGCACTTGCTCTACGATGTTCTTTGCTACCTCATAGGGAGGATAGCATCCCCGATTGGAGCCAGATGTAAACACTATATTTGAAAATATTCAAATCCTAAAAAAATTGTCAAAAATATCCAAAAGAAGTGAATTTACTACAGATGGGTTGAAATAAAGGGTCATAATACAAAAACAACAAAGAAAAACCTGCATATGCAAAGTCCGAAAGTAATTATCGAAGAGGTTAAGTCTTAGTGCAGTTTCAACGGTGGAGATGACAATAATTGAGATCAACGGCTGTCATGGCTTCCCGCACCGCCCAAAAGATCGTTTGAAAACGTTGGTGAGTGCTTGTAGATATAATACTACCGGGTACCTATCACATTCTCATTGATCCGCATCAACATGATAGTGGTATCACAAACCACTACAACACTGTGCAAAACCACCAAAGGATAATACGCAGCAGGCCATAGCACGTGGCAGGTGTAGAAGGCGCAAGGGAATATGCCACATGTTGATATAAATCAGAGGGATGATATACAAGGGGACAAAATCGACGGCCAATATTCATCCACATCATGGGAAGTGCGCACTCAATAGAAGAAAGAGAGGTTGCGGCAATTAAACCACTCTAACAGGTGTCAGAAAATGGTTGATCCGCACACAGTAAAAATCAGAGAAGAAAACTGTTATTAGGATCACGGATACCACCATGGGAAATAAAGGGACGCAAGATCTAATGGCTCAAATCAAAAGGCTCGTGATCAACGGTTGGATATAAAGTACATTTGGAAAGCTGCCAAAAAGTTAAGCAAAAAGGCTTATATAAAACAAAAGGGTTTCAAATAACGACATTTTGTCTATGTGTCGCTATCCCTGGGAGCTCTGAATACTGGTGGAGATCAACAATTGCGATAGAAGGATAAAGACGTGTCTATATAGGTTGGGTCTGGTGACCTGGCCCACATTTTTAATGGAATTTTGTTTGTAGAAACGATTTAAATAGAAACTGTACATGATATAGATGTTTTTAAAGCTAAAGAATCCCTAGATGATAGAGATGGAGACATTCATGATACCCTAATCAGATTACCAATCGCTAAGGTTAAACTTAAGTTGTCTAAGTTATTAGAAGAAGGTATAGACATACACAGAGTCCACCAGTCGTCCTTGTTAGCCTTCTGCCCGGACCAAATCCCATCTTTTCCAGAATTTGTGTCGTGGTGTGCTGAGAATTATTCCAGAGAAGGAAGAACTGAAGTCAAAATACTAGATGTCATGGTGAAGGAGTACAGTATTAAAGAATCCCCGGTGGAAGATGATGTAAATAGATCACATAGTCTGATGGATGTATTTAATGAACACAGTCAAAATAAACAGGAATCCTCTCGGCAAACCAGTCTGTTATTTCCAAGGGTTAGAAATATATCCAAATTGAAGTTAATATGTTTACTAGTAGAAATGTTAAAGAAAATTCTTTAAAATTTTCAGTTGTTACTAAAGATAAGATCCCAGAGATGAAGGTGGATCTGACAAAAATCAATGCCCTAGATAAAATTTTATTGCACAGACAAACAAGAGAGGTTATATATTCAGATTATTTGGGAGCAATATTAAAGGCAGATAAATTGAATAACCAGTTGAGACAAGAGAAAGCAGAAAATAAGTCTCGACAACAACAAATAAAAAGATTGCAAATAGATTTGATAAACAAAGAGGGAGATGCAGCAGCAAAATTACTCAAAGAAAAGGATGATACGATTCTAATGTTAAGGAGAAAGCTAAAAATCCCAGACACTGTGCTTATCCAAGGAGCTGAACTAACGGTACTGGAAAAAGAAAAAGAAGAGTTGTCAAATGAAGTAAAGGATATTACTGCAAAAATGCTGAAGCTCACTGAGGAAAAAGTTCATTGGGAAGAGGAGAAAATTGATTTGGAAGAGCAATTGGAGGAAATAAAGAAAAAGTTAACAGAATTGGGTCAACAATAGGTGCATGCAGATACAGATGAAGATAAAACCAGATTAGATGGTCTCTTACAAGCCATGTCCCAAGTGAGTTTGAAAGAGGTTGAAATTAAAGAATTGAAGATGGGAATACAGAAGCTCAAAGAAGAAAATGAGACTAAAGATAAGGAAATTAAAACCTTGCAAATAGGAATCAGGAATTAACTGATAATAATAAAGCTTTGGCAGCTCATGTGACAGGACATGCTGCAATGCAAGGTTGCAAACATATGGTATGGGATCAAATTATAAAGGAAGTTGAAAAATTAAGACCTTATCTTGATTATATAAGAGTCAAAGAAAAAGTAGCCAAAGACGCCTTTGAGAGTTGTAGAGCAGTCAGAGAAAATTTAAACAAAAAGCCAAAAGAAATAGCACAGAGGGCAATAACTTTTTTAACAGTTTAACTGAAGCAGACTTGACAGCAATGAATATAATGAATAGAATTTCAGTCATTACATGGGCCAGAAGAATCTTGGAAAAATATTCACATGTTGAAAATATTGAAGCTAAATCTGGAGATATACGAGAGGAAGTAATAAAGTTTAAGAAGCGATTTGAAAAATTAATAAACAAGGGATTCCCTGCTTTTTGGGATGAAAAGAATGAATTGATTCCTCCCAATGAATATAAGAGGTTATTGTCTGACATGATAATGGATCACAAAACATTTCAGCAGTTGAATCATATGCTTATAGGAAAGATTTTAATGGAGAAAATTGCGGAAGACTTTGAAATTTTAAATATGTTGATCTCAACCTGTGAGAATCTTTCTCTTGTTTCTTATGCAGGTCACCTTGAAGTGTGAGTCCTGGTGAAGGAAACGACCAGTTATGATTTACCCACGGATGACCAATGGAACTATGTGGAAAAAATTGGAAGGACAAGATATTCTGTCCATTCGTAGATACATTCTGAATTTTTGCCAAGTGGCAAAATGATGCTTTTATTTTAAATTTGTAATATTGTTTGAAGACAATTATCTATTGTTTAAAGATAGTTATCTTTCGAGTTAAGACATTTTCAGTTACTAGTTAAAAGAAGCAGTTATGTTAAGCTTCTTTCGAATTCTGTATAAAAGACAATGAGAATCATTTTTGGAAGGGTTGGAAACTCTTTGAGACACGAGATGTTTTGAAGTCAAATTTTTGATAAATAAGAGGCTGTACAGTGGAAATGCCTATCTTTTGAGACCAGAGATTCATGTGTTGACCGTTTTTACAGTCTGTTTTTCCCCTTATCTTTATATGTGCATGTCTACTTTCTTTGTTATATCTTCCATTATGTTATTCTTCTATACTTAAATGAACGTTTGAAATAAATCGGGATTCATACTGGTTGTTGGGCACCATTTTGACCTCTTTTTGTCATCCAAATATCCTCTACTTTCCTCCATAAAACCCTCATACCAATCTATAAAGCTTGTAGTTCACCACAGACTTTGTTTAAAAAGATATTAATGTCATTGCTTGTTAACAAATTGAATTTTGAGGTTTTTAGAGCATTTAAACTAAGGTTTTTTTTTAAAATTACAGGATGTTCTAACTTCCCGTAATGTCTCCAAAGTTGAGCACTTGCAGGACAGCTAGGCATTAACTGAACGATGGAGGAAAGATCCTCAATGTCCAAGGATGGACGAATTTCCAACGAATAGATGATGTGGCTCTCACAGATGGCAAGTCAAAGTCGGTCAAAGATGACCACCTGTGCTACCACTCAGCACAAAAGCAGGGTAGTTTGGATTCTATTGAGTTTCACGATTCTGCATGAGGATCTCGATGGCTATGTTCATTAATTAGTTTACAATATTATAGCATTTCCAGTTTTCTTTTGAATTTGTATAAGTACTTCACAAAACATTGGATTGATAATCACGATTTGGGGAAGAACACAGACTGCTTCTGAACTGCGTGGTTTTACTGTGTAATCAATTTATGGTGAATACAATTAGACTTTCAGTTTTGTAAATCTTTGACTGTGTGTGGAACGAGGCACTGGAGGGCCCCCTTTGTTGAGTTCGCACACCATTACATTGCCAGTGTATGCGATTTATATGTTTGCAACGATTTAAATTTAATGCATGCGATTTAGATCGAGCCATTGGTATGTGTGAAATCTGTAGTAGCTAGCATATTGTTGCAGAAGGAATTCAGTTAAGTTTTCAATTAATTTTATTATAGCTCAGTTCTCATTTAAATAGTTTAAGTCATGATTTCTTTAATGCTACACATCACTTACATTTCTATGAGCTCTGTCTTCTATTCCGTTAAATGTTAAAGGAACAGTTCAGACTGTGATTTTGATATATCATACATTGCTGCTCATTTGAAGATAAAGTGTTTAGAACAATTATCAATTACGCACAATGTCCTGTAAGGGAATTTAATGGTTAATTGTTCATTCATTTGTGGAATGCCAGGAAGAACTTTGTAGTTTGTATCTTAGGGTTAGAATCATTGTTAAATTTCTTTCACTATATCAGTTCTTTCATCAATAGATTGCTTTGCTAAAATAGATTGCTATGTACTTAAAAGATCAGATGAAGTTATCCTTGTAAGAGGATTTTTGTATCTTTGAGTTACAGTACTTCTCATATTACAATAGATTCAATTCACAGAAAATTAGGTTAACCAAACAAGTCTAGCTCTAGGTCCTAAAACTTGGATATGCCTCTAAGCTTACAGACCCAGATTGATATATAAAAAAAAGAAGATTATTAAACAAAGTGCTAGGCATATATGGGTTAATGGTGATCTCTTTTATACAGGATATGACTTAATCATAAGAAGATGTGTCCGACAGGATGAAATCTTGGATATTTTAAAGGCATGCCATGATGAACCGTGTGGTGGCCATTTTGCAGACAAAAGGACAGCATATAAGATACTCAATTTGGGGTATTATTGGCCTTCCATTTTCAAAGATGATAAAAGGTATGTTAGAAGTTGTGACACTTGTCAACAAATGGGACGCCCAGTCCGGTCTGATGAAATGCCACTCCAACCACAGATTCTCATTGAACCATTTGAAAAGTGGGCCCTTGACTTCATTGGACCCATTCATCCTCCATCACATGGACATAAGTACATTTTGGTCTGCACAGACTATGTTACTAAGTGGGTAGAGGCCAAACCATTGCCCAGAGCCACTGAACAGACTGTGGTAAACTTTCTGTTTGAGGAGATCTTTGTCAAATTTGGGGTGCCTAGAGAGATTGTAACTGATCAGGGTGCCCAATTTACCTCTAAATTAGTGCAGGAAATAGCAGAAAATATAAGATTAAGCATCGAAAGTCTACCCCTTACCATCCACAAGCAAATGGCCAAGTGGAATCTACAAACAAGACTTTAGAAGGAATCATTACCAAAACTGTCCAGATGCATCGGAAAGATTGGTTAGCTAAGCTGACTGAAGCTTTATGGGCATACTGGATCACTTGGAAAAACAGTACTGGGTTTTCTCCTTATCAACTGGTTTATGGTAAGCAAGTCCTCCTTCCCATAGAGTTTGAAGTTCATACTTTCAAGTTAGCAGCAGATTTGGGCATGGATCTTTCAGAAGCTCAACAAGAAAGAATACTTCAGTTGAATCAGCTGGATGAGATGAGACAGGCTGCCATAGAACACAATATTCTGATACAACAGCAGAGAGCTCAATGGCATGACAAATTTATCAAAAAGAAGCAATTTCACATCGGTGACTGGGCACTGTTGTTTGACTCCAAGTTTAAAGACTTCAAAGCCAAATTTACTACTCACTGGCTTGGTCCATATGAGATTGTCGATGTCTATGACAATGGTTCAGTAAAACTTCAAACCATAGATGATGAAGCACATAAATTTGTGGTCAATGGCCACCGGCTCAAGCTATACAACAAACCTATCAACATGGCAGATTTTGTCCAACAAATTTCACAGCAAAAGGAACTGCAAGTGCTGGATAGACACCTCATTGTTTCTCCTTCACCTGCTCCTTAGCTGCTCTAATACAACAAGCAAATAAAACATAAAGAGAAAAAAAAATCATCAAAAAAATGAAATAAAAAAAATTATATAAAAAAAAAGGAAGTTTAGTTGTGAAAACCAGTTCACTGGCACAATATAAACTTGAATTTTCTCTGGAAAACCAGGTTTACCTGGCCATTGAAAATTCACAAAAAAAATCTTCTTCCAATTTCCTGTTTTGTTTTCAAAATAATGCAGATCTTGTTTGACTTGAGGACAAGTCAAAAGCTAGGCCTGTGAGGGGGATAAGCATTTTCATGAACCCTCCAAGTCTTTTCCATATGCAGAGGATTGTGATTTTTCATGATCCAAAAGGGACCTGATTCCAGTAAGGCAGAAGAAATCTACAGAGGGACCTGACTTCCAGTGAAACTGAAGACATAAGAAGATGGCAGACAAAAGACATCAGAAGGACATGAAGAAATCAGGATACAAACAAACTTCATCAGATAGCCAGAAGGACATGAAGAAATCAGGATACAAACCAACTTCATTAGACAGCAAGCTCATCAAAAAGGGACATCAAGCAAAGTCTGTAAGAATTTATAGTTTTTATGTTTTAAAAGTTCCAGAATTCTTTGTTTTTAAGCAATGACATATTACCAACTATTGAGAAGCTTGACTGCATATTTCTTTTATTATTCTGATAATCTCTGCCAGTACCTTACTTACGTTCCATTAGCCTCTGCCAACACTTCATTTTTTCCACCTTAGGGGTCAAAATGGTTGTCAGGATCAAACCCAAGGGAAGTTTAAAATACTGCACTCTACAGGATACAAACTGCATTCTACAGACAGAGTTTTCTTCTTGGTTTAAAGACAAACAGGGTCTCCTTCTCAGCAAGAAGTGAAATATTGACATAAAGGGATTTCAAAAGTTTCTTTGTATATGTATTTAGTGCATCAGGCATTAAGTAATACATAGAATCTAAGGAGGGAAACAATGGTTATATATATATCTTCAGCGCATTTTTTTAATACATATGGAAAAGAAGGTTCATTTTAAAGAAATAGCCTGTTCAATAAAACATTGGAACCAAAGTATATTTTACAGTTCATGTATTAAACGTTGGGCACATAAAAGGATTAAAGTGTTTATAAACCAAAACCTTACCTTTCATCGTTTTATTTAAATGAAGTGGCATGTTATGTAATGATGAAAGGAAAACGTGGAATGATGCCCACGACAGCACGCAAATAAGCTTGATTCCTGTATTATGTAAATCAGAAAACACGACTCATTTATTCTCCTTGAGGCCGAGTCCAGTTATTGTCTCTGCAAAATCGACTGCTGTGTGAATATAATTGACAGTGAGAAGGGGCCGTGGGTTACAGGAAGTGTGAATACAAGAGTTGCTCAAGAAATCGCGCAGGAAGAAAGGCAATCAGTGAGAAGGAAGTTGCGAATACACCAATATCTGTGGAGATCGTGCAAGAGGAAGTAAAAATAGTGGTACGAGAGAAGAGGTAAAATTTAAAATCCCTTCTCTTTGTTAAACAACTCTGCTCAAACCAATAGCAAATTTCACAATTTCAGAGTACTGTTGTGGGGATAGAAAAAAAAACAAAGGAAGCGTTAAAAGATAAAAGGTTCCTGTTTTCTATTTGTTTTTCAAAATGTCATCTAGATTGGAACCAGAGGTATTTGAGCCCGCAGACGTTCACGAAAAATGTCTAGAAATTTTCAAGAAAAATCAATGGGTGCCTTTCTTTGAAAAATTTTATGGGCACAACGATAATGTGAGCTTAGCCTTTGTTGGCTCGTTCGATGGAGAAAGGGCTACAGTAGGGAATTTAAACTTCAGGTTGTCTGAAGACATTTTGGCACAAATTACTGGTCTGCCACAGCAAGGAGAAAGGTTTTTCAAAACCAAGCAATTCAAAGAAAAATCATGGATACCCTTTTTGTGCAGATCTAGAGCAGGGTCAGTAAACTGGAAGAAAGGCATACCAAGGAGCTGGTTGGTTCATCCTTGGGATGAAATAGTGTACATCATACAAAGATTCATCACCTGTGAAGGGAGATTCAGTATTGTTTACCTTTACCATATCAAACTGTTGCAGCATTTGACAGGTGAATGTGAGATCAATATGCCCTTTTTCCTGTTGCAGAGTTTAACTAAGATGGCCAAGGCTGTCCAAAGGCGTGAAAAAGACAAATTGACAAGTCTTTTCCACTGTGGACTTATCAAAATCATAATCCAGCATGAGTTAAGGAAGCAGAATTTGACATGGACAGAATTTTTAGTTCAAAATCAGTTTGAAGAACAGGAAGAATTGCATGAAGAGGTTTCAAAAGAAGAGGAATTGCTAATGATAACATGCCCTGAGGCAACAAGTTCAAAACTGCCAAAGGAGAAAAAGAAGAAAAAGGAGGTATTGTTGATTACTGATGATGAAGACAACTCTGAGGCAACAAGTTCAAAACAGCCTCAGAGAAGGATACAAACTAGGAGTGTAATGAAAGAAGATAAACAGTTTCAGAAACAAGAACGAGTCTTCACCACTTACCAGAAGAAGCCGAGGAAGTCTAAGCAAGTTCGTAGCCATCCAGCATTAGAGGATGAAGAACACATACAAACTGTGGAAGGTCAAGAAGAAAACCTAGCAGGTGAAATAGGACAAGGAACCCCAGAAGCTGATGAGATAATAAGACAAACAAAGAAAATCAATCTTTTCTTAGATTAGCAGGAGAGGGAGAAGGAAAAGCAGTCAAGACAGGGAGTATTAAAAGACTTAGCTTCTCCTTCCTTAGAGCCACAAACTGTGCAAGAAGAAAAGAAAGAGGGTTCAGTACAGGGAAGTGACGAATTAGGGATGGACACCAGTTCTGTCCAGCTTTCAATGAAGAAGAAAAAGACTTCCAAGAAAAATAAAGAGATCAAGAAGTTGAAACTTGAAATAAAGGAATTGGAGCTCAAGAATGAGAAATTAAAAAAGGACAATCGGAAGCTGAGAATTCAGAGGACACACATTTCTAAGAATGCATCCAGATGGTATAAGCAGAAGAAGACCTACAAGGCTAAGTATGAGAGACTGAAGGTCCTGTATGCATCTCCAACTTCAACAGATGCATCGTCTCAGTAGGAGATTAGAAGCAAGAAGGTCAGCAGCAAAATTTTGGTTTTAACACAAGGTCAAATATTTTTTGGCATGGGGACATGCAACAGCTTCCTCTTGGGGGAGATGTTGGGCACCATTTTAACCTCTTTTTGTCATCCAAATATCCTCTACCTTCCTCCATAAAACCCTCATACCAATCTATAAAGCTTGTAGTTCACCACAGACTTTGTTTAAAAAGGTATTAATGTCATTGCTTGTTAACAAATTGAATTTTGAGTTTTTTAGAGCATTTAAACTAAGGTTTTTTTTTTAAATTACAGGATGTTCTAACTTCCCGTAATGTCTCCAAACTTGAGCACTTGCAGGACAGCTAGGCATTAACTGAATGATGGAGGAAAGATCCTCAATGTCCAAGGATGGACAAATTTCCAACGAATAGATGATGTGGATCTCACAGATGGCAAGTCAAAGTCGGTCAAAGATGACCACCTGTGCTACCACTCAGTACAAAAGCAGGGCAGTTTGGATTCTGTTGAGTTTCACGATTCTGCATGAGGATCTCGATGGCTATGTTCATTAATTAGTTTACAAGATTATAGCATTTCCAGTTTTCTTTTGAATTTGTATAAGTACTTCACAAAACATTGGATTGATAATCACGATTTGGGGAAGAACGCAGACTGCTTCTGAACTGCGTGGTTTTACTGTGTAATCAATTTATGGTGAATACAATTAGACTTTCAATTCTGTAAATCTTCGACTGTGTGTGGAACGAGGCACTGGAGGGCCCCCTTTATTGAGTTCGCACACCATTACATTGCCAGTGTATGCGATTTATATGTTTGCAACGATTTAAATTTAATGCATGCAATTTAGATCGAGCCATTGGTATGTGTTAAATCTGTAGTAGCTAGCATATTGTTGCAGAACGAATTCAGTTAAGTTTTCAATTAATTTTATTATAGCTCAGTTCTCATTTAAATAGTTTAAGTCACGATTTCGTTAATGTTACACATCACTTACATTTCTATGAGCTCTATCTTCTATTCTGTTAAATGTTAAAGGAACAGTTCAGACTGTGATTTTGATATATCATACATTGCTGCTCATTTGAAGATAAAGTGTTTAGAACAATTATCAATTACGAACAATGTCCTGTAAGGGAATTTAATGGTTAATTGTTCATTCATTAGTGGAATGCCAGGAAGAACTTTGTAGTTTGTATCTTAGGGTTAGAATCATTGTTAAATTGCTTTCACTATATCAGTTCTTTCATCAATAGATTGCTTTGCTAAAATAGATTGCTGTGTACTTAAAAGATCAGATGAAGTTATCCTTGTAAAAGGATTTTTGTATCTTTGAGTTACAGTACTTCTCATATGACAGTAGATTCAATTCACAGAAAATTAGGTTAACCAAACAAGTCTAGCTCTAGGTCCTAAAACTTAGATATGCCTCTAAGCTTACAGACCCGGATTGATATATAAATTTAAGGTTCGATCTGCATTAGTGGATTGAAGCTCAACACTGGTTATGCCTCATTTTATCACATTTAAGTGTCCACTATTTCTCCAAAGTTGACAATGGATTCATCCTAGTTAGATGCTTATTGTTGATGGACTGTCATTATTTCTTTCTATACCACCTACAAAATCAAATTGACTGTGATATGGTTGTTATCTTGCCTCTGTGGAAATCTGTTTGGTATAAATCTCTTGCTGGCACGTTAAATATTTGAAAGTTAACTCCATGCCCAATGTTTCTTGTTTCCTTTTCAACCAAGTAAATCTTTTTGAGAAATTTTGAGCATATTTCTACATATTTTTAGCCTTTACATATATCTTGTGAGAGAGCCCTCTCTGGTGGAAAAAATGGCTAAGTTTTCTACGTAGAGTTTGGCTTGAAATAAGTTACCTTAGGTGTTATTCTTTTACAACCGGGATAAAATCTAAGGGCTAACAAGGTTAAAACCAATGATTGGTAAACAACCAAGAAGGCTCAACCAAGAGAAATGAAGAGATCCAGTCACAACCAAGGCATGAAACAGTCAAGAAAGAGGCCAACAAAGACTCAGGAATCAACCAAACTCACCCAGCAACAACCAATAGCCATAAATGTTAACACCCAAAAAGTGCTCACTACTTCATCTACCCCATTACATGACTCATTTGTCCATATTTCCTACCATATTTGCCTCCAAAACCTTAAAATCCCATTAAAAAGCCTCCAAAAGGCCAAAAAACCCCTTTTCCCCCAAAAATATTCCAAAATTCCTCCAAAATATCAAAAACCCTCTAAAAAGGGAATAAAAAATACAAAAAAGAGGACAAAGAGGGAAAAAGGATGCAAAAACCCTATACAGCTGACCTAAACCATATGGTGCCCAAAACCATGAGCCAGCACTCCACCACTAAAAACCTATAAATAGGTGATGGAGGCCCCTCATTTCATATTCATAGTCAACCACACCCTTACTCTGCCAAAATCACTCCTGAAACCCTAGCTCACCCTTGAGCTATTTTCACATTTGAGTGCCCCTTTGGCCCATTCCCAACCCTTTGGAGAAAGAGAAAGGAGCAAAACTGGAAGCTTGGAAGCAACCCTCTTGGACTGCTGCAAAGGCTTCACCAACCTTCAGATTGGAGGTATAATCAATACAAAAACCATTTTTATTATCTTGTCTTTTCTGTTTTATGCACATGTTTAGAATAGTTATTATTTTACTGTATTGTCTTTCATTTACTGTTTTTATGAACTGCTACTAAGGAGTCCCTTCTCCTTAGTAGGTGCTCATTTGCACAAGCTAGGGTGAAAACCCTAGCTACAGTTTTGGCGACTCACCTTGTGTTCCTTTGAATTTCTGGTTATAGTTTTAAAGTTTTAAATGTTTTTTAATTTTCTGCAATATTTTTTCTATTTTTTCCTTTCGGCTGTCTCTTTCGGCTGCCATAAACCACGTCTTTTTCCCCCCGCAGTTGCGTTCCTACTGCATCTCTCAAGCATTTACCTGCGATCCGACTGTGGCTCTCAGACTGTTTCCGGTGACCTACCGGCGGTTTCCAGTCTGTTACCTGTGATCTAACCACAACTATTAGCTTGTTTCAGGCGGTCCGACCACGGCTTTTAACCCATTTTTTCACCTCCGTCTTTTGGCCTCTTTCCCGCGTCCCGCTTGCGGCTTTCAGCCATTTTCCTGCAACTCGCCTGCATCTTCTGGCCTTTTCCCTGTGTCCCGCTTGCAACTTTCAACCATTTTCTTGCAACCCGCCTATGTCTTTCGGCCTTTTTCCCGCGTCCCAATTGCGGCTTTCAGCCATTTTCCTGCAACCTGCCTGCGTCTTTCGGCCTTTTTCCTGCGTCCCACTTGTAGTTTTCAGCCATTTTTCTGCAACTCGTATGCGACTTTTGACCTTTTTCCCGTGGTCCGACTGCATCTTTCGGCCAAAATCCCGCAACCCATCCGCGACTATTGAGCTATTTCCCGCAGTTCGACCGCACAGATTTGCCACAGACCCGCGGTCTGTTTTCTACACTTTTTTCCATGTTTGAACCTAGCACTTTGCTGCAATATTTTTTGCACCTGCACAGCCATCTGTCCTACCTGCAGCCATACTTCCCTACAGCCTTTTCTGCAGTACTATTTCTGTTCCATTTACAGAATATTTTTTTTAAATTTCAACATTTTAAGTGAAAAGAGAAAATTTTTCATTTCAAAGTTTAAATTCTGTATTGTTAGTTAGAAAGTTTCCCACCCCGTGGCACCTTTACTTGGGTTTATCATCTCACACGCACACACTCTGTCACCTAATTCAAGTGATCCCTAACAATACTACTTAACACAACCAACATTCTAACCCCACTTGGGGAACACATAAAAATTTTTGTAGTTAGGTAGGATCGGGGGGATAGGCATCCAAATAACACCCCTCAGTTTATTACACTTGAGACATAGCTGTTGTCCATTAGGGAACCAAAATCCCCTAGTATTTTTTGACATAGTTTAAAACCAATCTATCGGGAAGGCCTCTCCCCTAGGAGGTTTGAAGTCACCAGACTGGTTCCAGAAGCCTGAGTGGAATACCACAATCCATTCAGTAACCGAAGGATACCTTTCGTAGTTCTCGGTGTACCACCCATATGGCGATACAGCGGCGATAGAACCAAACGGTAGATTCACCCAACCAAACGTGTCATGAACGGGGTATCTTAGTTGCTTTTCTTCTAGGATTGACTACCCGGTGTCCCTCCTGGTAGGGGGATATCTTTAGCCACTTGGCTCTACTATCCATATTGTCTGACTTAGATTTTATCACCTTGCAGAGGATATGTCTAGTTGAGTCAGAATACTATTTAGCTTGGTGTTTGCATGCTCCCTTACCTCCTTTTGGTCTAGTGAGTCCACTATTTTCATTTTTTAGGAAACCTGCTGCTTATTGGTATTTTGACCATTTCTGTTGATACTCCACTTATTATAACACAACTGTTACAGTAAGTGTTTTGAGTTGGTTGTTGGCCTGAATGCCATATTTTTTGAGCTCTCCTTCTGCACACTCGGTTGCATTAGGGTTTTTGAGCTATTTTTCACTCAACACAACCCCCAGATATTTGACACCATCTATCACCATTGAGTCCCCGAGACATTCTCGACGTCACTGGGGCGAGCCCCCATAGCACGGTTCACTTGACATCACCCATCATAGACATAGATCTTCATCACTTGATACCACTTATCATAGATCTTGAGCTTTGTCACTTGAATCCACTCGTCAATGGCATAGAACTCCATCACCCGATCTTGATGTCCCCTATTTTACCTTTGATTATGAGGCAGAGTCCGAGAACCCTACTTACACTGCACCAACCAGCCCCATGGCTGGCATGACTTCCACCCCTTTCTTTGTAGGGACCATTGGTGGAGCATCCACCACCACACCAGCTACCACACCTGCTTTGGGTATGCCCTAGATGGGGCCCACATCTACCAGTCTGATCATTGTACCCATTCTAGTAGCTGGCATACCTATTCCCATTCCATCAGCGACTCACACTACCCTTGGCGGTGCAGGACCGTCCCATACCACTTTCGTTCCTCCCCTTGGGGGCAACATCCCAAACCTTGCCCCTCCACTTGGGGGCAACATCCCAAACCTTGCCCCTCCACTTGGGGGCATTGGCCCCAACATGGTCACACCCACTAGTATGTCACATCCTTCTACTAGTTTGCCATTCATGGCTAGTCTCAACCTTCCTAACCTAGCTAGACTGACTAATGATACCATCAGACATGACCCTGTGTGGCCTCACATGCCCACCAAGCTCCCCTTCGACATCCCTAAGTTTGAGGGCAAGGAAGGTGAGGACCCCCAGAACCATGTTATGTCCTTCCATCTATGGTGTTCCTCCAACTCCATAATGGATGACTCTGTCTGCCTACATCTATTACAGCGCACCCTCACTGGCTCTACAGCTAAGTGGTACATCGAGCACCCCCATGGGACCCATGACACCTTTACTTCCCTTTCCTCGACCTTCCTGCAGTTCTTTCAATTACCTATCCGCTATGACGCGGGAGTTGAGATCCTACTGTCTTGCAGACAGAACACGACTACCCACATCACTGACCACATTCATGAGTGGCGTCGATGCCGCAGCCTCTGTAACATCAAGTTAGATGACCGTATCTTCTTAGATTGGTTTCTAAAATCCCTCCTTCCTGTCATTGCCAAGGATGTGGCATCCGAACGACCCCAGTCCGAAGAAGAGGCCATCCTCAAAGCCCAGCAATTTGACCTCATCTATGCCCAGTCGGGTTATCTATATTCCATCATACCTGACGCCCCTCACGGTGATTCCTCTTGTCACGATGCGTCGGGGGCATCCCATGCTGCAGATGGCATCATTGGCCGTGTTGCCTTGCATCCCCAACCCTTTTCCATAGCACGTCCTAGCCATGGCCCCAACCTTTCGTGGGTTACATCACAGTCCGAAGCAACCAATTTGTATGCTCCTATGGCACATCACCACCATTCCCACGGACCCTCATGTTCACCTCAGTGCTTTGGTCATGCATCCCCTGCTTACGCCCCCCCCCCAGTCGCACCTCATCCATATTACCACCCACAGGCTGCACCAGCTCCTATGTCCTCTCAAGCGCAACCTGCTTATTACCCACCATAGGCAGCCCCTGCGGCAAACCCACAACCTGTTCCGCATATGTATCACCAACCCCCACAAAGTTCAGCACCTATGCATCCTCCACCTACGTATTATCCACCGCAGCCTACTCCCGCACCTACACAACCCCAGAACCCACCTGCTGCCCAAGGGAAAGTGTACACCCAACAGAATCCACAGTAGAACCAAAATAACTAGTGCCAATAGGGCCAGCAAAACCATGGCAAAGGCCGTAACCATGGGAACGACCCCCCTCTAGACCAAGGCAGTCAACCTCCCAATCCCCCAAACAACAATAACGCGGCACTTGCCAACCAGAACCCTAATCGGCTACCCAAGCAGGCCAAAAATCTTAATTTGCGAACAAACCATCCTTGTTCTATTTGCGGGTTCTATGGCCACTACACACATCCTTGCCCACATTTGGAGTGAGCTCAGCAACTCTGGACTGATGATGCCCATCGCTAAGGGCACGCGGCTCCTCAGGCACCACCCAACCCCCCACCACCTCAGCATCAACCTTTGGTGCTACAAAACCCCTTACCAACCTAAGGTGTAGTGAACACTCAACCGTTGGCTCCCCCTCAAGGCAACGTGCCACCACAACAATAGATCACTTATGTCATTCCTGATCAACCCATGTTAGACTCAAGTACCCACCACTTGTTAATGATGTCATCCGTCGATGTCAACCTCCAAACCTGTCGAAACCAATATGGCTCCACCCCTGAAGCCTCTCCTGCCGACAAAAACACTAACGCTCATCCCACTGATCAGACGTTATGTATACCTCCGGCTCCAATAGATGGCGCCTCCAAAGCACCTCGCTTCCCACTTCGTCGCATCAACAATAATCCCATTGCTCGCGCTGCGTCAAATTACAACATTGCAGATGACTTAGCCCAGTCTCCCGCAACCATGTCTGTGTTAGAAGTCTTAAAAAATTGTCCTTCACAGCGCAAGACTTTGCTCTTCGCCATTGGTGCTATTGACCCAAATGATTCACGACTAATGGCCTTCGATTTGGACCAGTCCGAACCACGCCTGCCTTCCACTTTAGCATTCCAAGTTTCTGTTTCCGTTTGAAATCTTGTCATCCATCGGTGCATTGTCGATGAAGGTGCCTCTACATGCATTATGTCCACATTCGTTTGGCAGAAGTTGGGATCCCCTACTCTCCAGCAGTCCACCACTGCGTTGCGAGCCTACAACGGCTATTCGGATCAACCCCAAGGTCTCTTAGCTAATGTCCCCGTCCAGTTGGCTAGAAAAGCCGTGCTCATTGACATAGAGGTCATCAATGCCTAACTTGATTATAACCTCTTACTTAGCCGCAGCTACATGTATGCCATGCAGGCGGTTGCCTCATCAGTTTTTCGTACCATGATGTTCCCCCATGACGAACATGTGGTCAAGGTCGACTAACTCACCTATTATGATCCCAATGCCCCCGCTGCACCAGAGAATGTTCTCCCCATGGTTGAACAACCTATTTTTGGTGCAACTACCTCGTTTGTTTCCTCCGTGGGACCCGGAGTTTACTCAGATATGCCGATGACCTCAACATTCCAATCTATTCCACCCTCGTCACCTGCGCCCGACGTATCTGACCTATGTACCCTTTCCCACAATACACAAACACCCAACAATCAACCGCCCTTGTTACCCAAACCCCCATTGGTACCTAGTCACATTGGTGTTACACCCATCCACACAATCCCCTTCCTATTCCCTCCCTTGGGCATAGTAAGCACCCCGGTTATGGCTACTCTTAGCCTCCCCGGGTTAACCTTAAGATTACCCATGTGGTATATTTCACCTCCCGTTCCCCCACCGACACCAAATGTCATCCTACAACCGGTGCAACCCATTGCCACTACTATTCAACCACCTCCCAGTGTCACTACCCCTTCATCATCTAGCAATCCCCCCCCTCTGATCAAGCACACTGGGGGCAGAGGCCCACAACCATACACTGTTGTACCCCCGCCCAAAATAGTTAAAAACCCCCCCATGTTTCGTGCTCCTCCCAAATGCTCATTGTGTGATGAGTTAGGCCATCCGACTCATCAATGTCCACAATTACCTGCATTACAGGAACACATGCAAATGCTTGACGACAACCCCAACATCCCGGTTGTCGAACTCGATCCAACCCCTAAGCCTCGTGATAAATCACTGCGTACCAACCACCCTTGTGCAATATGCGGTATTTACGGCCATTTCTCACATCACTATCATGATCTTCTAGATTACAGAGCAGCTCTCTACGAGATGAATAATTTGGACCTTGAGACAACACCCCCCACAATTGATGAGATCCACCCCCCCGTATCACCCTCACCTAGAGAGATTAACACCATTTATATGATCTCTTCGACTACCACTCCCTCATCAACTGATTTGACAACTCAAAGTTTCCGTAATGATGAGGAGATTCTAGAGGCTCTCACTGCCCTAGATTATCCCTGGGGAGACATGCACCATCGTTCTTATTTCCTCCGAGAAGAATCCTCCTCTACCACAGCTACCCAATTTGTGGTGGAATCCAAATATTTCCTTCCCGCCAAAGTCGACTAGTTTAAGGATCCCATTCCCGCTCCTGATGCCTTTGAGGAGGGTAACATGGCCGACATCTCACCTGTAATCCACATCGATATCTCTGACCCACCTGGTGCTCTTGAAATCATTACATTAGGAGCCTCCTGCAATGAGTATGAGATTGGAGAGTACAAAAAACTTTTCGAAGAGTTTCATGATGTCTTTGCCTGGTCCTATACCGAGATGCCTGGTCTCGACCCTGCTATTATAGAACATTGCATTGACACATGGCCAGATGTACCCCCCGTTCTCCATAAACAGTGCCCCATTCATCCCTCAAAGCTCCCCGTTGTTAAAGCAGAGATTGAGAAACTTCGCAAGGCAGGATTCATTTATCCTATTGCGTATACCACTTGGGTTTCTAACCATGTCCCTGTTAACAAGAAACAAGGCACCATCAGAGTATGTACAGACTTTCACGATTTAAACCGAGCCTGTCCCGAAGACAACTTCCCCATGCCATTTATTGACCAACTCATCGATGCGTGTGCGGGGCATGAAGTCCTATCTTTCATGGATGGTTTTTTCGGATACAACTAAATTCAGATCCGTAAGGAGGATGAGTACAAGACTGCCTTTACCACCCCATGGGGCACCTTTTCCTATCGTGTCATGCCTTTCGGCCTCAAAAATGCTGGTGCCACCTTCCAGCGGGCCATGACCTATTGTTCTCACGACTTGGTCCATATCCTGCTAGTCTATCTTGACGACATTACAGCTCGTTCTCGGAAATGATCAGACCACCTTAATGACCTCTGGAAAGTCTTTTTGCGTTGTCGCAAATATCAAATCCGCTTGAACCCTTACAAGTGTGTCTTTTGCATTCCGACAGGCCGGTTGTTGGGTTTCATTGTTTCCCAGAAAGGAATTTCTGTTGATCCCCTGAAAGTCCAAGCCATCTTAGACCTTCCCTCTCCTCGCACGCTTCGACAACTCCAGAGTATGCAGGGGCGATCTAATTTCCTCCATCGTTTCGTTCTTGATTATGCCACCACCAGTCATGGTTTCTTACACCTACTTCATACCCACAAACCCTTTGTTTGGGATGAGCAAGTAGAAGCTGCATTCGAAGCCCTCAAGAAATCTCTCACACAAGCCCCTTTGATCTCCCCTTCGGATTTCTCTTAGGACTTCATCCTTTACGTCTCGACATCTGATTATGCCGTGTCCAGAGTCCTTGTTCAAGAAGACATCGCTCGCCAGGAGCATGTCATTTATTACGTCAGCCATACCTTGTCTGGAACACCTCTACATTACCCATATGAGGAAAGACTAGCCCTTGCTGTGGTCTTTTCCATCCAAAAATTGTGACACTACATTTTACTCAGTCATACCACAGTTGTTGCATACTCCAACCCCATGGTCTATCTCTTAAATCGATGCCTCCTGCAAGGTGGCATTGCTAAATGGGTAATTATCCTCCAAGAATATGACCTCACTTTTAGAACCCTTAATAGCACTAAATCCCTCACGCTTGCCTAGCTCATCACTGATCTCCCCTCCCTTCTGTCGTCCCCACAAATCTCCAATGAGTTACCCGACAATCACTTGTTCATCATCTTGTCTGATGACCCATGGTACGGTGATATTTTGTTATACCTTCACACGCAGAAGTTCCGACCCAACATCAATCATGATGGATGCCATCGTATCCATCACCAGGCCTCTCGATATCTCCTCTTAGGTGATGTCCTTTACTGGCGAGGGGTTGACACGATTCTCCGTCGTTTCCTTACACACAAGGAAGCCGAACATGTCCTCAATAATTGTCATAGCTGTGCCTGCGGTGGACATTTCTTTGGAATGGCCACTTCCGAAAAGGTCATCCACGCCGGATACTTCTGGCCCACACTCTTTACCGACTGCATCACAGTGGTCAAACATTTCCATAATTGCCAACTTTTTTTCCCCAAGGCCCAGACACCACCCGCTCCGTTACACCCAGTCGTCACCGCTGGCCCCTTTTGTAAGTGGGACATCGACTTCATGGAATGTAAACCCTCATCTGCCAATGGCCATAAGTACATCATTGTCACCTTCAATTACTTTACCAAATGGACTGAAGCCATGCCCACTTTCAATTGTAAAGCTGACACCGCTGCCCATTTCTTTTTTAACCATGTTATCACTCGATTCGGGGTCCCCAAACAGTTGGTCTCAGACCATGGTTCACACTTTGAAGATTCCCTTTGGCGTGAGTTATCCACCCTACTGAAGTTCGAACATCAGTATTCTTTTGTTTACTACCCCCAAGGGAACGGCCAAGTAGAGGCCATTAACAAAATTCTAAAAACCATCCTCCAACGCACTGTTGATCGGCATAAGTCCAATTGGCACCACATGTTGTTCCCTGCCTTATGGGCTTACCGTACATCCACCAAAAATGCCACCAGTTTTACCCCGTTTCATTTAGTTCACGGTGTAGAGTCTGTCCTCCCCATCGAGTGTCAGATACCTGCCTTACACATCATCGTCGAGCTTCTCCCAGACACCTCCCCACTCAAGCAACATATGCTATCACTAGAACAAGCTGATGAAGACCATTGTGCCACTCTCCAAACCATTGAAGCCGCCAAGAACCGCTCCAAAGCTGGTTACGACAAACACGTACACCCTCGAACTTTCCGTGAAGGGGACCTTGTCCTCGCCTATGACCAATCCCACGACAAAACTGGTAAAGGAAAGTTTGAATCCATGTGGCAAGTCCCTTACATCGTGCAGACCTGCCTCGGCAATGGGGCATACATTTTAACTGACTCAGAAGGTCACCCTTTGCGCAACCCCTGTAATGGGTTGTATCTTAAATGCTTTTATCCCTAAATAAACCCGTGGCCCCCATTGGTTCGTATTGTACAGATTGTTCTCTTTTTTGTTTTTAACTTTTTTTACCGCAATCTTACATTCATCATTTTTGCATGATCACAAATGGACCCTCTTCCACCTCATTACATTGGCTTCGCTGATGGAGCAAGCCGCTGGTCTCCAAACCTGGCTTCTGCAGCATGGGTCTTATATTCCCCTTCACATGAATTAATTCACCTTAATGGAATATGTATAGGTGCTATTACCAATAACCAGGCAGAGTATGATGCTGTGACTGGCCTCCTGACGGCTGCCCTCCAGATGGGCATATGTCACTTTCATGTGTTTCTTGACTCCCAGCTACTTGTCTCCCAGCTCAACAACTGCTACCAGGTGCGTGATCCCTGCCTCTTTAGAAAATTCCTACGCACAAAACAACTCAGCCGACAATTTGAATCCATCACATTCACCCATGTCCCAAGAGCTCAGAATAGTGTCGCAGATCAAATGGCTAACAACATCCTAGATTGGCACATCAATCACACCATGTAAAACCTCCATCGTGCATCATCATCCCATCACATCTCATCAAAAATATATAAAAAATCCAAAAAGATTGCCAGGGGCATCCACGTGCCTATCATCACATAAACATTTTCATCCATGTGCAATAACATAAAAACACATTACTATACATGGGAATCCATGTGCCTGATCCTACATACATCATGTTGCATAACATAAAATACCCAAGGGGCATCCATGTGCCCATAATCCTACACTACTTGCATCCACGTGCAGTACAAACATATAACAAACCATAAGCGCATCCACATGCGTACACTAAATCCTCATCGCAAAAAAGTGCATCCATGTGCATAATATATATCAAAAAATAAACGTCAATATGCTACACATGTCCTGAGTACCCCCGTACTCAGCTATACAAAAAATATCTATACATCAATACGCCTCATAGAATACATGCCATAGCTACAAAATCGGGGGGGAGTCCCCTGCACTCCCTATTGAGAATCATACCCTCCGTCACTACCTGCATCAGGTGCCTCTGAGTCCTCACCCCACTCCTCCTCCGGTAGCTCCTCATCCCCTGCGGGCTCCTGTGCCCGACCCCTATCGACCAAAATAGCCACCTGGATTGTGATCGATCGAAATTCCTGTGGCACCCTCAGACAATCCTGAATCACCTCCAGATCCACATCCTGCCACCCATCATCAGTCACTCCAACCAGCAACCGATCAAGAAGCATCCGTACGGACTCCAATGTCCCCTCAGCGTCCCGTCGACGCACCTCCCCTTGGCCTGGCAAGGCTGGTACCGCCACATGCCCCCTGCGAGCTACATGTCTTGGTGGTGGTCTCGGGCCAACATCTATAGATCACACATCAGTCAGTAACAGTATATCAAAAACCTATCATACACAAGACTTGACATCAACAACAATCAATCAAATCAATACGTACCATCTGGTCCCCACGCCTGCCCTGGCTGCCTTGGTGCCTCCAGATCCTCGGTGTAGTCCATATCTCTGTATGGATAATCATCCAGTGTCAGCAGCATCTGCAACCACTGAAGGTAGAGCTCCTGGGTGAAGTATCTCCCAACCTCACCACCACCTCATCGGCGCATCATCTCTCCCCACCGCACCATGCGCGGCTCCCTCAATCCTCCTGCCCTGACCGACACCCGCGGCCGTAGTGTAGGTATCCGCTCCATGAAGAAGGCACACAGAAAGGATCCATAATAGAATCCATTACCAAATTCCTTCACCGATGCCAGCTGCCGCTGAACACAAGAGAGGAACATCTGGCCCCAGGCATAATATACACCATCCAGCACCCGCTCCACCAGCTGCATCTGGCCCCCAGACACCTTCTTAGGTGATTGGGACCCCAAAACTCGAGCCGTGCACACCGCAATCGCCTGTACTACTGGCTCCTACAGGTCCACCACCCGGAGTGCATTCCTCTCCACCCTAGCCTCCAGAACGCAGTACCGCTCTAAAATATCCTCCATATCCACATCTGTAGATACTCGTGGTTGCATATCTGCCACCCTACCCAGATAGGACAACCTCATCAAGAAGTATACATTTGTGAGGGTGAGATCCACCCACTCTCCCTGCACCCTGAATGCATGAATGTCCGGCTCCCAAAAGCTCACTAATCGGTTTAGCAGCAACACTGCTAAACGCATCATAGGAACCTGTGCGAACTTCAGCAGCCCGCACAACCCCAATGTAGACCGTACATGCCGATCCCTCCAGATGCCATCCACTATCTCATCCTGGAGATCCTTCTCTCGCCAAAGCACCAACGACATCCTGTCAATCACACAAGGTAAACTCATCAGACTCATGTCAAAGAAGTAACCATTCCCCCCCATCGGGTGAAACCCTAACAGCTCGATTCCAATCGCGGCTTTAGGGCCCCTTGCCGTTGTTTCCAACCGCGGCTATCAGGGCTACAGTCGCGGTACGGGGCCGTGCCTGTAGGATCCAAAATCACGGTCCCGAACTGCGAGTCCAGCCTTGGAACTCGCGGTACCGAACTGCATATTTCGACCCAAACCTCGCAGTACCCATCCGCGTGATCCACCTCGGAACCTGCGGTCCCCGACCACGATTCCACCCCACAAAACCGCGATCCACCCCATGTGGACCATACAAAAAATCCCCTGGGACCCACTGCCCCCCCCGCCAAACCCAATGAAAATGCAGGTGTGAGTTTATCGGAATACCTGTAACTCCTGGATCTGAAAATGGCCGGTCAGATCATCCAAAAACACTAACTCAGCTCTGGTCAACTCTGATCACTAGTCAAAGTCAACAAGCCCAAATGACACTGGTCATGTTGGACCCACTTACTATTTATAATCCGTTGAATTTTTCTTGTTTGGCCATTCTGAACCCATACGGAGTCCATTTTTCGAACCGTTTCCACCACTGGAATCAGCACGACGAGACCGTCATGATGGTCAACTTGTTTTCTTATTTTTTCCTCATCGTTTTTTGAGAATTTTTTCTAGACACCACTAGTCGCCTTGGTTTGCGTGCCACTTCAGCTGCTCTCCCTGTTTGATATCATCGGATTCATTTTTTCGAGCCCGTGATGATGCTTGAGATCATTTCTCGCTCTCACCCCCATATTTTTTCGGGTATTTTTTCCAAAACAACCCCCGTCGCTTCGGTTTGCATGCCACTTCGGTCGTTCTCCATTTTTGGCTCTTTTTATATATCATCGGATCCAGTTTTCTGAGCTCGTGATGATGTTGGAGATCATTTCTCGCTCTCACCAGCTACAATTTCACCATTGTGTCCTGACACCTTGCTGCCTCGGTTTGCGTGCCACATTGGCCGCCATCGGATAGTTCCACATTTTTACATGAGCCATTCACTCTTGTCATACTACAATTATTTCATTATTTTGCCACCATTCATTATCCCGCAAGGCGGCCCACCAGTGTTCCCCCCTACCCTCGTTCTTGGTCATCATCAATGTTCCTTGATTGAGCACTTCCTCCTTGCCTGACCATTCCTTTTGTTCGGTATAATTTTATCCCTTTTTCGGGCCGGACAAGTTCTTTACGAAAAAGGCACTTAGGGAGTTTCTGTTAAGCTCTTTTCTGACTCCTAAAACAATGAAAAGATCACCGACCAATCTTGCTTCCTTTCATGCTCATTAAAGTACTTGAAAGGGCGTCTATCTGGTATAAGTTTAACCCTTTTCCGGACCTGGTAGACTACCTACGAAAAAGGAATACTCTAGTCACACCGGCTAGAAGAGTTCTTCATTGCATCCTTTTATGCTTCTTCGGGCCTTAGAGACTAACACACGAAAAAGAAACCCCCTGGAGTCTTCTTTTGCTTTCAGACTCTCTAAAATTGAAAGCAGCCACGAGCATGAACTGTCCTAGGCTCGTACAAATCCACACGACAGTACCATTCCATTATTTCAGAGTCTTCTTATCGCTTAAAGACTCCTTAAAATTGAAAGCAATCACGAGCATGAACTGTTCTGGGCTTGTATAAATCCACACGATAGTACCATTTTACACACACTTCTTCTAGTTCCTTAACCCATGAAGAAGTCCCCCAGTGCCTCTTGGCACTATGATCGATCATCTCGGCAGCACCCCCAATCAAGTCGCCTTTGTTCAGAGTAGTCTGTAGTCTCCTGCCATTTTACACCAGCTTGAGTATCACTCATCCTAGTCACTATCCTTGATCCATTACAACTATGATCCCTTTCCCACCAGTAAGTTTCATATGCTGCCCGATCATCCCCGCCATCATACTCTGAACAAAGGAAGTTTGAGTCCACCCACTCTACTTTCCCAGTTATCCCCCACAGTATGTCAGTCCTACCATCAGTACTCTCACACTTTGGTTCTCCACCTCGCGCTCCTATCAAGGAAACATCATTGCCTTGCTAGTTGCAGGTCTCCGTCTGTCGACGACAGCCCCTCTATTCCAGAGGATAGACCCAGAGGTCCCTACACCTTGGAACCATCACCATCTATGGTCAGTGCCTATGGACCATTTTGAGAGGAGTCATCATTGCCTCTCCGAGTGGTTGTTTCTCACATGCTCGACTTCAACACCTTGATCGCATCGTTGAGAATCGTGCAGGGTTTACATCCCTTCAGTTCTTGGTCGAAGACCCCAGATTTCCCCCGACTCTAGCACATTGGTGAGTCACTTTGGAACACCCAATTATATGTTCCCGTGGATGTCCGGGTTGCGTTGGCGATTGTACTTGGAAGTCATCCAGTTATATGCTTCCTTGAGTACCCAGTTCAGTTCCAGTTCAGTGTACCATTGCGGATATGACTCCTCGTCACTACGCTCCAGTAGCTCATCAGTTCCTCTAGTACCCCACTCAGCAGCACTGTAGTTATTCCAGTGTACCAGTTCTTCAACTCAGACATGGTAAGCCCAGCAGTATGTCCCATATTTGTGTCCCCTCTGGACCCTTATGATGTACACAGTGGTTCTCTATGTATCCTATAGGTCCCCCTTTTCGGGCCTCACAGTTATTTTTTATGTATCTTGATATGAGCACGGGTATTCCCGCCTCGTCCATATATTGAGATTCTTCCTCATTCATTCTTTGAGGCCATGTATATGTCAGGTTCCCATATTTTGGACCCCATTGTTATTGTTGTTCTATATCTTGATATGAGCATGGGAATGCTTGCCTCGCCCATATGTTCAGATTATTCCTCATTCATCATTGAGGTCATGTACTTTAAGTTTTTGCAGTTTGTTCGGGACCGTTGTTCCGGGATCTAGTTCGTTTCTTCTCTTCTCCACACCCCAGGAAAACCATAAAAGACTTATGATGTGTATCGGCCATACAATGAGCTCCTGCCCTTACACATCAGGGGGCAATCTGTTAACACCCAAAAAGTGCTCACTACCTCATCTACCCCATTACATGACTCATTTGTCCATATTTCCTACCATATTTGCCTCCAAAACCTTAAAATCCCATTAAAAAGCCTCCAAAAGGACAAAAAACCCCTTTTTCCCCCAAAATAATCCAAAATTCCTCCAAAATAGCAAAAACCCTCTAAAAAGGGAATAAAAAATACAAAAAAGAGGAAAAAGAGGGAAAAAGGAAGCAAAAACCCTAGAGAGTTGACCTAAACCATATGGTGCCCAAAACCATGGGCCAACACTCCACCACTAAAAACCTATAAATAGGTGATGGAGGCCCCTCATTTAATATCCACAGTCAACCACACCCTTACTCTGCCAAAATCACTCCTGAAACTGTAGTTCACCCTTGAGCTATTTTCACATTTGAGTGCCCCTTTGGCCCATTTCCAACCCTTTGGAGAAAGAGAAAGGAGCAAAACTGGAAGCTTGGAAGCAACCCTCTTGGACTGCTACAAAGGCTTCACGAACCTTCACATTGGAGGTATAGTCAATACAAAAACCATTTTTATTATCTTGTATTTTTTGTTTTATGCACATGTTTAGAATAGTTATCATTTTACTGTATTGTCTTTCATTTATTATTTTTCTGAACCGCTACTAAGGAGTCCCTTCTCCTTAGTAGGTGCTCATTTGCACAAGCTAGGGTGATAACCCTAGCTACAATAAACCAACAAAAGCCGGAGTTACACACTACTGTTGAAGGAATACCTGTGGGTACCCGCAAGCAGTAGAGTAAATAGAGGCGGGTAGACACGGGCAGAACTAAGCTAGCCCGCGGGTGAGGAAGGGAAAATGAGTAATTAAAGAGTCCAGAGGCTCAGAAAAAGCAAGTTTTCTATAGTGTATCTTAACGGCCAATCAGTGACACAGAGCTTCAATAAACAACAACTCTAATTATGGACTAATGCTCAAAAAATTTCCCAAACATGGATGTTTTCCCCAGTGGAGTCGCCATTTCTGTATTGGAGAAAACTCACTATGGCTTGGGAATACCACAACAGATAGATGACTACCAGAAATCTACTCAATTCTCAAAGCAATTCTATTATAAATGACAATGTTAAAATAATGGAGAAATGTAACCAACCTCGATCCAACGTTTGATGTGGATCCCCGTTGGATCTTTCAATCCGCACACATCCAAGCACTTGTAATCTGCAAATTAGTCTTGATAGCCAATATCTAACAAGTACATGTGATATATAAATGACATTAACATTATCAATAACAATGGTCCATAATATCATAAGAAAATGTAACCCAATGTATAATAAATGACATTCACACCATGAATGGACGAGAATATGAGTATTTCTATTAATGAACAAGAAGAAGTACAAAGTGATACGACCTCTTGCCGGCAACCAATCTGAACCAAGATCTAGATCAATCCACTTGTGCCTCCACCACTTCAATCCTCCATGAATGGCAAACTCAAACTAGGAAGGAGTTTGGAAGGTGAACATAAATGGCTCACAACTACAAGGATCAATGAGTGCAGACTCAAGATAGGGCAAAAATCCACTAGAGTTCCTTTACTATTCTCCTCTTCGTCTTTTCCATAAGCCATATGTGCTCAATATATATTCCTCTCAAAGGTAGGTGAAAGGACACATCGGGGCGTTACTTGGGCAGATGGAGAGCCAAAGGTCACCCAATGACTACTTTTTGTTAGTAAAAAGTGATAAAATAGTGGTTTTTACCATTTTACATGCTACCTGCGGGCTATAGAGATGCAACTCGCGGGTACGCTTGATATAGTGATGCAACAAGCTGGAAGGAATAAAAATAGGGAAAACTGGTATCACTGAAGGATAAAAATGGATCTGAGTCACTGCAAATGGATCCCACAGGCCAAAGAATTCTGATGCTCACAGGGTGGAAGATTTTTGTGTAACAGTGGGGTTGGTTCTAAACACTACGCAACGGTCGATCGGACCAGGATCAAGAGCTAGCGATCGATCAGCAAGAAGTGAGCCAGAATACTGTGTAACAGTCAGCGAAGATAAAACTAGAATCGGCACAATGGTTGGCAAAAATAGTGTTAAACACTGTGACTGGAATGCGAGACAGGGCCCAAAAACAAGCGACCGATCGACGAAAAATGACCCAGAACACTACCCAACGGTCGAAAAACTTTAAGCCGGAAGGTTGTGACCGGTCGGAAAAACTGAGGCTAGATAATGGTGAAACAGTCGGCGAAAGGTAAGCTAGGATATTGTGACTGGTTGGCAAGGTTAACTTAAAGGCTCCGACCAGTTTATCAACAAAAAACCACTGGTTGCGAAAAATAGACTAAAAAACTGTGACCAATTTTGGCGAAAAACATGAAGTTTTTCCTTAGTCAAAAAACAACTTTTCTTGACGAAAGACAACAGCTTAAAGGGTAAAAAAACCAAGCTTTCAATAGAACACAAAACTCTCTAAAACTAGAAGGAGGGACCCTATAATTTTCAGAAAATTATGGGGATTAGGTTGCAGCAGCAACACCTTCTAACTAGACCCTTTGGACGTTGATTTATTTGAATTGCTCTTGATTTGTTACACCTGACCTTTCTAATTCTGCTTCTAGTGAGATGACCTAAAGCTACTTTGTTTGACATACTACATCCTTTTCCTGTAGTTGACTTATGAATTTTCCTTGAGTTTCTTCTAGATGCTTTCTTAGGGCATCAACATCTCCCTTATGATTCAATAGTTCCTGTTCAATATGTTTATTTTTTATTTTCTACTCTCCTTAGCTCATTTAAAGCCATGATAAGTTCTGCTTCTAGATCAACTTCAACTTCTTCATCTTCAAAGTCTTCCATGCTTTCATGACAAGATGTACTACCAGATTCAAGAGAATGATGTGCTTTGTCAAAAGAACACTTACATGGACTTTCCTGAGATCCTAATCTAGGTTGATCTTCTTTTGTCTTGCTTGCACCTGCTTCCTGTTGACCGACATTCACTACTGCAAGGAGGGATTTCTTTGAGTAAGCATCTTGAATCTTGTTCGAAAGCTTCTTGGCTGAAGTTCACTTTTCAACACTATGCCTTTCCTTCTTAGATTGGGGTAAGCCCCTTTTAATCAAGCTCAGTGCATGTGCATTGATTTCATGTAGATTCTTAGTTTCTACTCTTTTTGGTTTGTTTTTTGGAGCAGTGTAACCATCTACAACTGATTTCCAAATGTCACATCCCTGTTCCTGTAAATAAAACTTCATTCTGATGCTCCAACACTCATAGTTTGATCCACTAAATAGTGGAACCCCCTCTGTAGAATAAGCATCCTAAATATCCATGATCTAACTTCTAGTGGTTAGACTAATGTTGAAGGCCCTCGCTCTGATACCCTTTGTAGAAACACACCAATGGCACTGATAGGGGGGTGAATCAATGTCATGCACTTTAATTTCCTTTTTTTTCCAATTCAAAACTAGCTTTAGACTTGTTCATTCAATACTAACTATTCAACCTCTCTTATATGTAGATCATTATCAAGAGAGCTCACTAACATGTACACATGTTGAAGACATTATATATATGGAAAACTCAATAGATAATATTTATAAAAGCAATATAAAATTACACTAAATTGCAGGAGATACCAATCTCCAAATTTATGAGCTGCAACTCAAAATAGGCATCAACCCCCTGAACAGAAGCCTCCAACTTGTGTTGTGATGAGCACACCAATCCTCAAATTGAGCTTCAACTCAATTTTCTACAAGTCGGTCAACTGCTTCCACAATCACTGATCTATGTCTCGATGATTAGGTCTGATCTCTCTTGCACTTGTTTTCAAGTATGTCATAAGGATTCTTAGTTAAGCTCAATCTTCATAATCTGCTGCAAGGATGATCCAATGCCACTATTGTCTCTGTCATACAAGGTCAATTCTACTACAAGTATTCAACCAAACTACCACACATCAAGAAATCTTCACAAGGTCTGCATCAAGGATCTTCATAAGGTCTCTGTTCAAGGGTGAATTAAGTCTCTTCCAGGTCTACACATATATATTTTAACCCATCCTTAAATTAGTGCTAAACTATTCTTCTTTTCAGTAATGAAGTCTTCTCCAGCTAGACAAAAATATGTGCTCTCTAATACTGAAAACAATTCTCAATTAGATCTACAAATACCACTCCAAACTGGCATGAAAAAATATGTCAAGATGATATTCAACAATCTTTAGAAAGAATCTTCAAACGACTTCATAATACCTCAGACACTGCAATTTATGGCCTACTACCTCAGACCATTTTTTCAAACTTCAATTTTCTCAAATATTTCATCTCTCCTTGATGCAACTCGCATTTTACCTCCAAGCTCTCACCCTCATCCCAAATGAGGCACAATTCTCTTGTATTTATAGTGATGGATCACCAATTTTAATTGTAGACTTTTTAGGTCAGCCCGCCCTTAAATTTTGGCCCATAAACTTGTTAGGTCGGCCCACTATTAAAATTCTGACCCATTACAAAGAAATGGTCATATCTCCTCAGCCACAAAGAGTTAGGAGGCATTTTACCTATCACCGGAAAGGTCTCGGAATAGGATATCTAATCATGAATCTTGTGTTCTCATTTGGGTTATCTATATGATATAAAACTCCTTTCAAAGTTAGTTTCTAACCATACATCTTTAAGTCTTCTTATAAAATTTCTTCATCAACCTCTGCTCATCAACACAACTTCTTTACATAAACAATCATGTGTCATCTATGGTGTGATCAAGTCTCAACCATCAATGTTGTCATCAATTCCAACAATCTTTCCAGAGATTCCAAAACCCTCTAATTCGCCTATACCTTCATTTACAACCATAGATATTTTTTCCTAGATCTGCACCTTAGTATTGACACTTCTGACAAGACCTATGGTTGTATTAACTTTTCTCGGTCCGTCCACTTTTGACCCTTATCACTTTGGATTACATAATGCCCTTTAGAACTTGAGTACACAAAGATAGGAATACTCTTGGTTGGATCTGATCAATAATCGACCAGTTGTTTCTGATTCTCCATCTTTAGCTCATTTCTTCCTTGTCCTAGTTTGAATGCTATAATATTCATGAGATAATATGCAATCATAAATGAAATAGCTTGTATTCATGCCTTTACAAATTTTCTTTGTGTCACACGATGAGTTTGGGGATTTTAATGATGGCTCTTTGCAACTGGCATTTATGAGTATACTTTCACTTCCTTTTGATCCATATCTATGTTGCTATTTTGGATGCTAAATTAGAATCCAAACCAGAAGCTAAACTAGTGGCCAACAAAGAAGAAAAATTAGATGCTTAATGGGAAGCTAAATGGGAAGCTAAATGAGGTGCAGTTTATGCTGGGATGAGGAAGATGAATATGATAAAGTTTCACTTGGGAGGGAATATGCAGGTGAATGGACTAATATGAGAGATATTATGGACGTTTTCCCCAAGGTAAATTCCCGCAATGCTCTAGCCATATCTTTGTATGAACTAAAACACTCATAGAGATATCCTCGTGCAAACCATTATGCAGCAAGCACTAGGCTTAAAGAGGATGAGGAGCAAGTTGTTTCTCATCTTGATAAAACTATGGTTGATAATATTAACTTAGGTGAAGAGGAAGAGGGAAGAGAAATGAATGATGATAAATAAAATAAAAAGCTCGAGGATACAATCAATGGAATTGCAAGAAAATATGAGATCGATAGTTTGCTTTTGCAAGAAATAAAACCCATGATAGAGTCAAATTCTATTATCAAAGCTAAGAAAAATCAAATAGAAGCTCAACCAGAATTGGAATCTGAACCTTCACCTTTAAAAGAGGCACCATGTGTACCTCGAGTGTGTACTCCCCCATTTGATTGCAATATGCACAAGACCAAGAAACAATTGAGGTTTGATCCTCGAAGTAAAGGGGATCCCACTAGATAGTTGGAACCAAAGTATGATGACATCAAAGCTATGAACTAAATAAGGATACCATCGATAAGAGGAGCTGGTTCTTACATGGATTCAGTACATGATGACTACCTTGGAGTGCCTGACTATGTTAAGAATCCCTCTAAATACATACCCTATACATTGGATTGGTCAAATGAGGACAATGACACAATGAACATGAAAACTTTTAAATATTTTTCATAGCTGGTAAAGCCTTAAGGATCTACTACATCCATGCAACCGGATAATTTTGTAGAGATACCCATATCAATTACTTATATTCCTAGGAAAAAGGAAACATGATTTGAGAAAATGAGAGAGAATTCAAAGCACAGAATCAATTGCCAGACTACAGAGGAGTTTTCAAGTGAAATTATTATTCCTATTGGTGTTGCTAGCGAGAGTACAGAGGAGGTTTCAAGTGAAATTATTATTCCTATTGGTATTGCTCACCAGAGTATAGAGGAGGTTTCAAGTGAAGTTATTATTCAAGTGAGTGAGTGAGGTTTCAGTTCTAATACATGGCTATTATACCTGTTGGTAATGCTGCCAGTCAGGAAACAAAAATTGAGCTACCCGCAGTGATTAATGCTGAAGATGAATTTGAGGAATTGAACACTAAAAATAGATATGCCATATTACAAAAATCACGACAATATAGGTCTAAAGCTAAATCATATGAGGAGACATATGGTTGACTGCACTATATAGACTGTTTTTTTGGATCTCTTTTGTATATCCCATACAGAACCTGTAAATCCTTTTGTCTATCAGAGATCATTTTTGTGGATATTTCACAACTATATTAAATCTGAGAACGACAAGCTGAAAACGATTTTTGCTTGTTTTCAGGGGTTTAATGGTAAATTGATGGCTCATAATAAATTATTGGTTAAATATGCTCACAATTGGTATAATAAAGGAAAATAGAGGAAAAGCATGAATCATAATTGTAACCTAGGGGGAAGCTATAGGCTTGGTTCATCTATGTCGATTTGTGTTTCCAATTTTCCTCATAGAAGAATGAGTGACAGGTTTGGTCAAATCCACTACTTTGGTAGAGAATTTTTTTTCTTTTAACAAGGAATGGAGTGGCTTCCTTATTGCTAGTTGCCATCTACTTCTTAACATTTATTCTGAGTCATTTCAATACATAGAAATAGTGCAATCATTATGTCATCTAGATTTTTTTTCTCTGATTGCGACATGGCCATCTTTATTATGGTCTAGCTTTATATGTTATTTTCATGGTCAGTGTTTAATCACAAGCATGAGAATAATTTGGGTTTATTGGATATTTTTTTTTATGATTGTGACATGGTCATGTTTCTTATGGTATGGCTTTGTGTTTTATTTTCCTAGTCAGTGTTTAAGCACAGGAATTAGAATTACTTGGGTTTACTCCATATTTTACTTACTTTATTCTTGATCCATATATAGTTATTAGCACCCACATTAGAATTACATGAGTTTATCCCTATTTTTTCTTACTTTATTCTTGATCAGAATTCTAGGTTCTTGAATTCTTTCATTTTCAAAGGATCAAACATTTGTTTACTCCATTTCTATTTGGAGCCCCTCAACTTGAATGAAAGATAGATCTTTCCAACACTGAAGTCATTGGCCTTAATAGTTTCATGAAAGTGTTGGTGACTTGAGTGACTAGTATGTGTCCTTTCTTTCACGTTTTCTCCATGAAAGAAACTTTCTATGTCATCTTCTACTAAAAACTATATGTAATATTAGTTCATATCCTCCAATGCTTCAACTTACTGTTGAATCTTTTTTATGCATTACTGGTTTTGTTTCTCTTTCCCTTGGTTATAGTTCACTAATCTCTATTAGATTTGTGTGCATCTGCAAAATCCATCAATATCTAGAATCAAGATGGATGATGAGAGTTCCCATGATTGAATCATTGTGTGGCATTGCTAAAATTATGTTTGATTGGTTGCATTTGTAGGAAAATGAAGAAGCAAATGATAAGGTTCTAGAGATTGAACAAATTTACATGGATAAAAGGAGACCTATTTACCATAGGCGCAAGGAAGTTATACAAAAGATCCCACAATTTTGGCTTACCGCAGTAAGTTCTTATGAACCTTAAGTATGTCTTATATGTGTGTGTTATCATGTATTTATATATAATATAGATCACTCATGCTTATCTAGTTCTTGAACAGTGCATATGGAAAATGTATGTTTCATAAACCAATTATGGAAATGTCATTTCAAATAAACATGGAAAACTTAAAATTATGCAGAATACCAAAGGCACATATTTTCTTTTCTAGCATATAATTATGAATTCAATGACCACTATTCTAAATTTTGTCAACTTTACATGTCTTTTAAATGTGTTCTAAAACTTTTGAAATCCTTAGAACCAATTTATTTCAAACTATATAGAAAAGTGGCAAATATGTTTTGGATACCAGGCAACCTTTTTTATTTTTATGTCTTCCATTTTGTATTTTTAGAATTTTGTCATGTCATGAATTTATTTGTTCTACTTCTTCCCCTCCCTGGCTTGTCAATACCTCCCTTCCCAGGCTCTCCTTGTCTTCCTTCCTGTTCATTGGATTGACCAACATGTAATGTTTTTTCAACACTCTTTCGGCATCCTGACAGACCCCAAATAGGCTAACCATCTATTGCTTTATAGGAAAATGGAAAATATTTTGGTGAACATAATGAGACCTCTACTTGTCTGTCATGGTTAAAATCCCAGGAACTTCCCTTGTAACTAACCCAGACAAATCTTTTGATGCCTATGTATGAAAAAGTTTCCATTAGGTGCAAATGCAAAAGAGATGAGAATAAAAAATTAAATCATTGTTGTGAAATTCTAATCAAGCAATGGGTCCTTTTTCTGCTTCTTAACCAAAGACACGCTTAAATTAAAATAATTTAGTGAATAAAAGGAAAATTTAATTTACCTCTCTTTTTAAAGAAGATGAATTATAAATAATTTATCATTCTTTTCTTATTATATATTATATATTTGACTGATATGTGCTAAGGATTAATATCATAATTGATTGGTTGGTTCCATGTTATCATGCAGTTCTTGAGTCATTTACACCTATCTAACCTTTTGATCGAGGATGATTAAAAGGAAAGTTTCTGAACTTCTTAAAGTTTGTTCTCTAATTTATATTGTAGAGGAGTTCATACTATCAATTGAGTTGGTGTTCATGTTGCAGTTTATCCCCTACTTGTTTTGTGTTTATTTTAACTTACCTTTCTACTGGGGCTATCTATTTCATCCATGATGTTTTATTTTTGGTTAGGAAGTGTGTATCTTGCTGGAAAGTGCATGAATAGCTTTTTCGTATGGAGTATATACTTTGCACATTAACTATATTTTTGTTATATTGTAGTAATTATACAAGGCATATTTTTGTCTAAAAATGCCCACTAAAGTCAATGAAATAAGTTACTGAGGCCAAGAGAATAACTACTAACTACATGCATTTTCTTATTTCTAAAGTTTATTTTGATGATTATAACTTATCTTTACTGACAATCAATTAGTGACATTCACACTTGCCATCTATAAATATGTGCATAGCTCTTTTGCACAAATTTAGTGACTAATTGGTACTGGTCTACTGTTAACACCCAAAAAGTTCTCACTAGTTCATTTCCCGATTGGCAAGACCCATTTGTCCACTTTTCCCACCATTTGAGCCTCTAAAACCTTCAAAAGGTCACCAAAAAGACCAAAATCCATCTTTTTCTTCTCAAAATATTTAATTTTCCTCAAAAAATACAAAAAACCCTCAAAAAGAGTCCAAAATTCCCAAAAAATCAATTAAAAGGGAATAATTCAAAAATATATTCAAAAAAGGAAAAAAGAGGGAAAAAGAGAAAAAGAAACCTAAACCATTTTTCACCAATACCATTGGTTTCCCTAAACCATGGTTATTTTCTGCATCACCAAAAAACTATAAAAAGGTGATAGGGACTCATAACTATTCATCCACATTCATCCTATCCTTATGCTACCAAACTCTTTCTTGAGAGACCTAACCTCCTTTTTGAGTTTGAAGATCCCCATTAGCATCTTGTATAAGAAGAGATCATTGGAGCTTTGGAGCATAAACCATCCTCACCCTTTGAGGTAATAGAAACTATTAAAGTTTTTATTTGTTTCTCTCATGGATCTATTTTGTTTACTGTTTTTAATCTAGAGTTATTTTCTTGCATATGTTAGATCAAGATTTACTTTTTACATTTAGTTACTCTTACTGTTTAATCTAAACTACTACTACAAGTTAGTAGGTGCATATTAGCACATGCTTGGGTGAAAACCCAAGCAACAGTTTTTTGCGACTCCGCTGGATTTCGAACATTTGAATCTTTGTTTAGATCTAGAATTCTTGTTATTTTGATTCATTGTTGTATATATGGCCTGCTACTAATCCCATAGCTTACTGCCCTAGCCATTGGCCATTACTGCAGCCCACACAGTCCAAAATTTTAATTTCCGATTTTCATTTTCAGTGATTTTTTCCATCCTATAAATCATCGCTTTTTGACCTATAGTCACGATCAAGATCGTGGCTATTGAGCTGAAAGCCGCGATTTCCAACTCTGTGTTTTAACGTGAAACTTTGCGCCAGATCGCGATTTTTTCCCCCTTATCTGCGATCTAGATCGCGGGTTTTGCCACAGACAGCTGCAATTTTGTCCTAAACCCAGCGATTTGCCGTTTGACTTTTCGTCACCCATTTTGGCCCATTTTTTCCAGCCATCTCCCCTGCACTTTAATATCCCACTTTCTTACTTGCATCCTTTGAGATTCATTTTCCTTTTCTGTTATTTGCTTTACTACATCATTTAAAAAAAAAAAATAGTTTATTGAAAGAAAAAGTTTTAAATCATTTTTCAGTTAGAAATTTCATATTTTGCAAGTTGAAATCAGAATTTTAATTTGCTTGATATTTCTCCCAAGCGAGGCATTTTATTTTTGGTACATAACGAAACCCACACACACTCTATCACCATTAATCAAAGTGAGCCTTAAAAATCTATTTAACTCAACCAACATTCTAACCCCACTTGGGGAACATCAAAAGAATATTGTAGTTAAGTAAGATTGAGGGGATAGGTATCCAAATAACACCCCTCGCTCACTTTCATTTTGAGACATAGTGATTGACATTTAGGGTACCAAAATCCCTTAGTACTTATTGGCACGATTATACACCAACTTGTCGAAAAGGCCTCTCCCTCAGGAGGGTCGAAGTAGAAAGACTAGTTTCGGAGGCTTGAGTGGACTACCGCAATCCACTCAGTCACTGAAGGATACCTACTCATTGTTCTCGGTGTACTACCCGTATGGGAGTATAGTAGTGATAGAACAGGAGCTGCAGATTCACCTTTATGGACGTGTCATGAATGGGGTATCTTAGTGGCCTTTCTTCTAGGATTGTCTACCTTGTGTCCCTCCTGGTAGGGGGATATCATTAGCCTTTGGGTCCAGGTTTTGTATTGTCTGACTTGGATTTCATCACCTTGCAGAGGATATGTCTTTTTGAAACCATAATACCTTTTTAGTTAGATGCTTGCATGCTCTCCTACCTCTCCTTCGTTTAGTGAGTCCACCATTTTCATTTTTAGTATCCATTTGCTTGTTGGTATTTTGACCACATTTTTTATTACTTCTCCCAGCCATAGCCAAGGATGTGGCTTCCGAACGACCCCAGTCGGAAGAAGAAGCCATTTTAAATTCCCAGCAGTTTGACTTAATCTACGCCCAGTATGGCTATTTATACACCATCTTACCTGACACCCCGCTCAGTGATCCATCCCAGAACGATGCGCTGGGGGCATCCCATGTCGCTGACAGCATCATTGGCCAGGTTATGTCACAAAACAAACCCTTCACCATGATGAGTACCAACAACACCCCAGACCTTTCAAGGGCTACATCTCATTCTAGAGCTACAACTTCATATGCTCCAATGACACACATCCACCACACTCATGGACCCTCATGTCCGCTACAGTGTTATGGGAACACACCCTCAGCTTATGCACCTCCTACATATTATAACCAGCATGCCAATCATACCCCAGTTTACTCACAAACACAATTAGCTTATTACCCTCAACAGGCAGCACCTTCTGCCCCAACACTTCCAATAGCTCAAGGTTACCAACAACCACAACAAGCACTGGATCCACCTCTGAACCCTCCCGCTTACTATCCACTGTAGCCTTCTCCAGCACCTGCACGACCTCAAAACCCCCCTACTGCCCAAGGGAAAGTATATGCACATCAAAACCAACCCCAAAACCAAAACAACCAGCATAATCAAGGAGGTCAACAGAACCGTGGAAGAGGAGGCAACCGCGGAAACAATCAACCCCAAAACCAAGGCGGTCAACCACCTAATCCTCCGAATAATAATAATGCTGCTTCCACCAACAAAAACCCTAATCATCCACTGAAACAGGGAAAAAATCCTAACTTAAGAACAAACCATCCATGTTCCTTTTGTTCGGTATATGGCCACTACACACATAATTTCCCCCATTTGGAGAAAGCACGTCAACTTTGGACCGATGATGCTCAACGCCAAGGGCATGCTGCATAGCCAGCGCCACCTCCTCAACAACAACCCATGATATTGTAGAATCCTTTACCCAACCAAGGAGTAGTAAACACCTGTCAAATTGATCCCCCCAAGGATCCGCTACACCACAACAGCAAATCACCTATGCTGCAACTGATTACCAGCATACAGATTCGGGCACTCACCATCTACCAATGATGTCATCAAATGATATCAACCTACAAACTCGCTGAAACCAATATGGCTCAGCCCCTGAAGCCATGTCTACTGATCCAGCCACAAACACCCTTCCAACTGATCAACCATTATGCATACCTAATATGCCAATGGACGGGGGTCCTAAAGACCCTCGCTTCCCCCTAAGACAGATCAACAACAATTATAATGCTCGTGCAGCCTCAAATTATAATATTGTAGAATACTTAGCCTAGTCCCCAGCTGCTATGTCTGCCCTGGAAGTTCTAAAAAATTGTCCTACACAGAGGAAATTATTGTTATCCGCCATTCGTGCCATAGACCCTAACGACTCACGTATTATGGCATTCGACTTAGACCAAGCCGAACCACGTTTTCCTTCGACATTAGCTTTTCAGGTTTCTGTATCCATTCGAAACCTTGTCGTTCATAGATGCATCATCAATGAAGGTGCCTCCACTTGTGTAATGTCAATATTTGTCTGGCAGAAACTTAGATGCCCCACACTGTAACCATCAACTACCGCATTACGAGCTTTCGATGGTTGTTCATCTCAATCGCAGGGCCTTTTAGCTAGCATACCCATGCAATTAGGTGGCAAAACGGTTCTCATAGACATAGAGGTCATCAATGCCCAACTTGATTACAACCTCTTTTTAGGACGAAGTTGCATGTATGCCATGAAAGCTGTCGCTTCATCCGTCTTCCGCCTCATGATGTCTCCCTATGAAGGACGTGTAGTCAAAATCGATCAGATAACATACTACGATCCTAATGCCCCCGCCACACCTGAAAATGTTCTACCTATGATTGAACAACCCATTCAGAGCACACCCACATCGTTCGTCACCTCAGTTGGCCCCGGGATATACTTAGATACTCCTATGACTTCTGCGTTCCAATCTATCCCACCCCCTTTGCAGATAACTGAAATATCTGATTTGTGCACCCTTTCGCACAACACACGGCCACCTACTCAACATCCCCCATTACTGCCACAACCACCTACAGTGCCTAGTCATATTGAAGCAACACCGATTCACACTATCCCATTCTTATTTCCTCATTCAGGAGTCATTAGCACACCAGTAATGGCTATGCTCAATATTCTAGGGTTAAAGTTAGGACTACTTGTGTGGTACCTACCTGCCCCAACCCCTCTCCAAACACTAAATGTTGTTTTAAAACCACTATAATCCATCAATACCTCTAACCTTCCACCCCCTGGTGTAGCGAACATCCAAAACCGACCACCTCCAACAGGGGCCACTGCATCAACATCTAGTAATGCTCCCCCTCAACTCCACTACAATGGGGGCAGAGGCCCACAAACCTACACCATTGGACCCACAACCCGCACCGCCCCATCGACTCCAAAGTTGGCCAAGAATCCCCCAACAATCCGTGCCCCCCCCAAGTGTTCTTTGTGTGACAATATAGGCCATGCTACCCATCAATGTCCACAATTACCAACACTTCAAGAGCACATACAAATGTTGGATGATGACACTAACATCCCAGTTATCAAACTAGAACTACCCCCTCAGCCTCGCGATAAATCGTTGCATACCAACCACCCTTGTGCGATATGCGGCATTTACAGCCATTACTCACATCATTGGCCTGATCTCCCAGATTATAGAGCAGCTCTATACGAATTGAATAATGTCGACCTAGAGATATCCCCCCCCCCCGCATTGAGGAAATATATCCCCAAAAATCTTCCTCCTCGGAAGAGATCAATACCATTTATATGATCTCATCAACCAGTGTACCCCAGTCAGCCGATTTGACAACACAATGCTTCTGCAATGATGAAGAAATCCTTGAAGCACTTACTGCACCAGACTACACCTGGGATGATATGCACCATCGATCATAATTCATCCCTGAAACATTTACCTCTTCCACGGCGAATTAATTCTCCGTTGAATCCAAAGATTTCCTTCCTACTAAGGTCGACTGGTTCAAGGATCCAATCCCAGCCCCTGATGCCTTTGAGGAAGGAAATATGGCCAACATTTCACCCGTTATTAAAATTGGCATCTCTATTAAGCCCAAACTTATTTCCTTGGGCGCATCATTTATGGAGGATGATGTACAAAATTACAAGAAACTCTTCCAAGAGTTTCGCAACGTATTTGCATGGTCTTATACCGAGATGCCGGGTCTGGATCCCGCTATTGTAGAGCACCATATTGACACTTGGCCCAATGTACCACCTATCCTCCAAAAGCAATGACCCATCCATCCATCCATCCAAGCTTCCTGCCATCAAAATAGAAATTGAGAAACTTTGAATAGCAGGGTTCATTTACCCCATAGCCTACACCACCTGGGTTTCTAACCCAATACCGGTTAAGAAGAAGCAAGGAACCATCTGTGTCTGTACTGACTTCCATGACCTAAACCTCGCAAATTCCAACCCAATGGTCTATCTCTTGAATCGTCCCCTTCTGCAAGGCCATGTCACTAAATGGGTGATTATCCTACCAGCATAGATCCATCTTAATCCTGTATCTATCAAGTACTGAGAGGGATCCAATTTCTTGAGGTGTATTTCTTTTTTTAAATTTAAACTCAAGAAATTTGATCTCTCTTTATTGATAGATCCGGGTTTAAGTTTTAAGTTTTTATTTTATAAACGAACATCTATTTTTTAATTACTTTTCATAATATTTTATTTTATGAATCAACATGGATTTTTTTTTTTAAATGCTTTCCATAATTTTTTATTTTATGAGCCAACATGAATTTTTTAAATTATTTTGTTACCAACGTTACATCACATTACAACATCTCCCCCATACTTTTTTTAAATACTTTCCATAATTTTTTATTTTATGAGTCGACGTGAATTTTTTTAATTATTTTCTTACAAACGTTACATCACATTACAACATCTCCGCCATACTGGGTTGTAGAGCACCTCATTTCACTCGGTGCAACAAGAATATGACTTGACTTTCAAAACCCCGAAGAGCACCAAAGCCTTAGCACTTTCTCAACTCATTACAGATCTAGCATCCTCATCGTCATCACCAGCTATCAATACTCATCTAACTGATGACCATTTATTTATCATCTCGTCAGACGACCCTTGGTTCGACGACATTTTGGTTTACCTCCATACACAAAAGTTTCGACCCGATGTCGACCATGATGGACGCCATCGCATCCGCCACCATGCTTCTCATTATCTCCTCTTATGCGATGTCCTCTATCGACGCGGTGTTGACACAATCCTATGACATTGCCTTTCTCAGGAAGAAGCAGAACAATTCCTTAATGACTGTCATAGCGGTGTTCGCGGTGGCCATTTCTCTAGAATGGCCACTCCCGAAAAGGTGATCCGCGCAGGTTATTTTTTTCCCTCACTATTTACCAATTGCATCACAGTAGTCAAACATTGCTAAAATTTCCAGCTCTTTGCCCCCAAGGAAAGAACCCCCCCCACCCCCCTTCATCCAGTCGTCACCGTTGGCCCCTTCTACAAATAGGCCATCGAATTCATGGAGTGTAATCTTGCATCAGCTGGTGGCCATAAATACATCATTGTGGTCGTCAATTACTTTACAAAATGGGCGGAAGCCATGCCTACTTATAATTGCAAAGTTGACATTGCAGCCCGCTTCTACTTCAACCATGTTATTACTCATTTTGGAGTACCAAAGCAACTCGTTTCAGACCATGGTTCTCACTTCGAGGACTCTATTTGGCGAGAATTATCAACCCTCCTTAAATTCAAACACCAATTCTCCTCCGCCTACTTCCCCCAAGGGAACGACCAAGTCGAAGCTATTAACAAAATTTTGAAGACCATCCTCCAGCATACTGTCGACTGACATAAGTCCAATTGGCATCACATGCTTTTCCCCGCACTGTGGGCATACCGCATGTCCACTAAAACTGCCACCGGTTTCACCCCTTTCCATTTGGTTCATGGCATAGAGTCTGTCCTCCCCATTGAGTGTCAGTTTCCCAATTTCACTCGTCCCATTTTTTAGAATTTTTTCACACACCCTCATCACCTCGATTTGCGTGCCACAATGGCCGTTGTCTGTTTCTAACAATTTTTTTATCGCCGAATTCAATTTTCCACGCTTGTGATGATTCTTGAGATCATTTCTCACTCTCACTAGAAACCTTTTTTGACATTGTGTCCTCACACCTTGCCGCCTCGATTTCTGTACCACATCGACAGTTGTCGGATTTTACAGAGTTTGTGCATCAAAACTTATACATGAGCCCTTCACTCCATCCATACTGCAATTATGGCGTTATTTTTCTATCATCCATCAACTCGCAAGGAAGCCCCATCATTGTTTTCCCCCTATCACTGTGCTTGATCCCCATACTCGTCCCTTGATTGAACACTTCCTCCTTGCCTCACCATTACTTTTGTTCGGTATAATTTTACCCATTTTTCGGGCCGACCAATTCCTTTACGAAAAAGACACTTAGGGATTTTATGTTAAGCTCTTTTATGACTCCTAAAACAATGAAAAGATCGCCGAGAAATCTTGCTTCCTTTCATGCTCGTTAAACGTATTTGAAAGGGCATCTACTTGGTATAAGTTTACCCCTTTTCCGGATCTTGTAGACTAATTATGAAAAAGGAATACTCGGCTAGAAGAGTTCTTCATTGCATCATTTTATGCTTTTTCGGGCCTTGGAGACTAACACATGAAAAAGAACCCCCTTGGAGTCCACTTATCGCTTTTAGACTCTCTAAAACTAAAAGCAACCACGAGCATGAACTGTCTTGGGCTCGTAGAAATCCACACGATAGTACCATTTTTTAGCACACTTTTATCCCCTCTTTGAGCTCCTTAAACCACGAAGAAGTGTAATATCCCGATTTTGACCCTATTGCATTAAAATTGTAAATAATGTAAATATCATTATTAAATCATGGTGAGGAGCTCAAAGCCAAGGCCCCGCCATTGATTTAGCATTTTATGTATCGGAAATTAAAATAGATGCATATGGTTCTTGTGCTAGACAGGCACAATGTCAATTCAGACATAATGTAAATACGAATTTTAATGAAATACCCACAACTAGCTATGCAATGCATCAAAGAGATGGGGGCATGATTTCACAAGGAGTAGGGAGGGAAATTATTCAAACCCTTGAGCCAATAGTGTTAAGACAAAGTTCATGAGAAAACCCATAAACCACCAACTACCCATTTTGACTTATGCACCCAATCATTTAATTCTTCCAAGAGTTGGTTGAGGTAGTTAATGCCTTGGGAATGAAGAGGTATGGCAGCCAATTTCATGCATGTGCAAGCCATCGACCTGGGAATTTGTATTTTTGCTTCTTGGGCAAGAAAACACCCACAAAATGGTGCCCAAAGCCATCTTTCACCCATGGCCATTGCTCTCTCATGCAATCTGAGCTAGTTGGGGCTTTCCCCATCACATTTTTCATCATTTTCCTGCATTTTTCCATGGCTGGGAGCTCATTTTTGTGTTACAGAGTGGTTGGGAGAAGAGGACCACGATTTGGGGCTGTTATGGAGGTCGTTTTTTCCCCAGAATGTCCATGGACGTTTTTCTGAAAACATATTTGGCATCCCAGGGTTGTTTCCTCATTTAGCTTTTCATTTTTGGCTCCTCACGTTTTTCTGAACTGGTAGAAACCCCATTTTGGGAATCTCACTGTTAAAATGTTTTCTTCATGCCCAGCACTTGTGATTTTGCTGTTTTGTGCATCCCTATTTTGGTTTGAACCTGTGAGAAAGAAATTTGGAGTGGAAGTGGACCAGAATTGGCTTGATAAACCTTGTGAGGAAGGTAACCTCTCAAGAAGATAAAAATGGTTGGTTACTCTTCTATGCATACCTAGAAGAACACTAGAATGGGAGGTATGGCCTGAGGGACTGTGCAGTAGTGAAGGGAATACTTCCTTGTTCCAGGTGTGTAGGCATTGTGGGGGCCAAGATAGATAGATCTTGTAGAGGTATCCATGGCTCTGTGCTTGAGCTCACTAGCTTCGCAATTCTTCCTTTCCATTGCCTAGCATCCTGATAAACCCAACTCTCGATTGGCTTGGCTGATTTTGGTATATTTTGGCTATGTGTGAGTCCGTTGTTCCCTTTTTCCTTGTAGAAATCATGCCCAGCTAGGGGGTGGCAGTTGTATCAAGAGGTTGATAAGCACAACTGACCTATGGTTGGGTGGAATATTTCAGTTGCATAGCCAGTTGCTTGGGACTACTTTGTTTTTTGTTTTAAGATAAGTACTCTCATGTGTTTAAATTCTGCAATGTATTTATTTAATCTCTGTCATGAAAATGTTTAAATGTATGTTAGATATGTAGATGATTTTAATTCCACTGTGTTTAATTACAATATGCACATGTATGTCTTTTATTATCAATGACTTTTACTTAATGGATATGGGGCTAGATGCCTCGATTTAGTGTCATGTTCTCTCCATTGCTTGGTCTAATGGGAGGGGACTTGATAAGAAGGCACCAACGGTGCCTCTCAGCACCACAACAAAGCATATATAATCACACTATTATGGAAGCTTCCCCAATTTGGTCACCTTTGTTCAGAGTATTCTGTGATATGCCACCTTGAGAGTTTCCTGATACCATACATCAGTTTTCCCTACTCAACCTCTCCCATTGCAATCCATACCCCTTATCCCTTAAGCTATGATCCCCATACCTAAAGTCAGTTTCATATGCTTCCAGGTCATCCATGTCATCATGCTCTGAACATAGGAAAATTGAGTCCCCCCACTCTATGACCCCAATTATTCCCCATCCCCACATAACATCAGTCCCACTATCAGTACTATCACACTTTGGTTGTACACCTCGTGCTCCTATCAAGGAAACATCATTTACTTGATAGTTGCAGGTCTCCCTCTATCGACGACAACCAATCTATTCCAGATGATAGAACCAGAGGTGCATGTTCCTTGCACTCATCACAATTAGTGGTGAGTGCCTACGGATCATTTTGAAAGGAGTCCTTAGTGCCTCTACAAATGATTGTTTCTCACATGCTCAACGTCAACATCTTGATCGCATCATTAATATTCGTACAGGGTATTGGTCCTTTCAGTTATTCGTCAAAGACCCCGGATGTTACCGGACTCCATCACATTGGTGAGTCTACCTTCAAAACAACTAGTTAAATGTTCCTATGGATATTCGGGATGCGCTTGGAGACAGTATTTGGAAGTACCCCAGTTTTATACTCCCTTGAGTATGCAATTCAATATACTCTTCAGATGTTGACTCACAGTTCTTGGATACCTTCAGATCCAGCAGTTCATCAACCCTTCTGACACCTCATTAAGAACGGTTGTTACTCTTTTCCAGTGTATTAGTTCTTCAGATTAGTCATGGTATAATCATGAGTATGTCCCAGCATTGTGTCCCCTCTGGACCATTATGATGTACAAAGTAGGTTTATATGTTTTTTTCAGGTCCCCCTTTTTTGGGCATCACTGTTATTTATATATCTTGATACGAGCATGGGTATGCCCGCCTCATCTATTATCATAGATTATTCCTCATTCATTATGAGGCCATGTATTGTCTGTTTTTGCAGTTTGCATTGGACTGTTGTTCCAGTATCCAATTGGTCTCTTCTCTCCTCCAAACCCCAAGAGAAAGACAAAGAAACTATGATGTCCATCGGCCATACGATGAGCTCCCGCCCTCACACATCAGGGGGCAATCTGTTAACACCCAAAAATTTCTCACTAGCTCATTTCCCAATTCACATGACCCATTTGTCCACTTTTCCCACCATTTGAGCCTCTAAAACCTTCAAAAGGTCACCAAAAATACCAAAATCCATCTTTTTCTCCTCATATTATTTAATTTTCCTCAAAAAATACAAAAAAACCCTAAAAAAGGGTCCAAAATTCCCAAAAAATCAATTAAAAGGGAATAATTCAAAAATATATTCAAAAAAGGAAAAAAAAGGGAAAAAGAGGAAAAGAAAACCTAAACCATTCTTCACCAATACCATTGGTTTCCCTAAACCATGGTTGTTTTCTCCATCACCAAAAAACTATGAAAAGGTGATAGGGGCTCTTCTCTATTCATCCACATTCATCCTATCCTTATGCTGCCAAATTCTTTCTTGAGAGCCCTAGCCTCCTTTTTGAGTTTGAATATCCCCATTAACATCTTGGAGAAGAAGAGATCATTGGAGCTTTGGAGCACCTCACCATTGGAGCTGCTCAAGCTCAACCATCCTCACCCTTTGAGGTAATAGAAAATATTAAAGTTTTTATTTGTTTCTCTCATGGATCTATTATGTTACTATTTTTAATCTAGAGTTATTTTCTTGCATATGTTAGATCAAGATTTACTTTTTATATTTAGTTACTTTTACTATTTAATCTAAACTGCTACTACAAGTTAGTAGGTGCATATTAGCACATGCTTGGGTGAAAACCCTAGCAACATATACACTTATTGTTTGTTACATGGTAGTTGGACTCTAGAGTATTACTTTTGACAATTTGGATTTAGAGACAAGAAGGTTGCTCTTCATGAAGTCCTTTTTGCACTATGTGCACTAAAAGGATGAGGGTTACATTTATTCCAAACCATTTTTGGCAAGGCATAAACTAGAGTTTAATTTTAAGTTTGCGTTTAATGTTCTGAATCAGGATATGTTTGACTTTATTTGCAAGCATTCAAATATCTGCAGTCTGTGAATGTTGAAGACTTGGGAAACATAAATTCAGGTTATAAAATACATTGTGTGAGTTTTACATCCAATAAAAATGATTAATTTGCAAAGGAAATAATTTTATTGGTTGTCAATCAGATATCCCCTTTTCTTACCAATATTTATTTTTTTGCATGGTTGTTACAACAATGGTTTTTGTGATTCTCCACCCTACTTTTTATTGTCCTTGCTTTTGGTTTTTCTTGTGTAGGAGTTTGCGCCAAACAATTATTTTGAAGACAGAGAGATATGCAAGGTGTTTGGGTATGTGGATGATGATGCGGTTACAGATGTGGGAAATGCTCCCCATTGGAAAGATGGAATGGTATGTTCTCACCTTTTTCCTTTACCAACCTTGTGTTTTGTTTCCACTGAATATATAGTTACACAACACTTTTTCCTTGATTTAGAAAATGATTGTTAATATTCTAAGCATTTGCAGGATTTGACAAAACCAAAGAAGGATGAAAAAAAGAAAAGTTACAATCATTAAAATCAGTCAGGTATAATTTTATTTTTGGAAAATACACACATTAGCTACGTGTTCATATATTTATTTAGTGGATATATATTTATATATTTTTATATGTATATGTATATATGTATGCTATAAACTTGATGAATAATAGAAATTAAAGTGATCTATGTCTATTTCTCTCTGCGCACACCCAAACCGACCAATACATACCCATGACAAATATTTTATAATTTCCCCAATTTTTATCTTCATTCATATCTGAAATTAATGTAAGGTATTTTGAATATTTACATATCATTATGCTCTTCTATTCATTTTTCATAAGATGGTTTGGTGTGAGTACAACCAAGGGTCCATGTGAATGGAGTCTGAATGATTATCTTTTTATGCATATATACTAGAAGTATATGTACACGCACATACATTAAGTACATGCCCTTACCATGATGGAATCTTCAATTTATCAACTTGAAAACCATATATTAGGTTGGGATAGATATGCATGGGTGTGATTTTCATTTGTGGTTAACAAAAGATAACATTTGATGTATTTAACTATGGAAAATTTTTATTGTAGTGTATGCTGGTCAATTTTTATCCATCGTGCATTTGTTGTTATCATGGGAGGTTTAGGTCAAATCTTTTCCAACACAAGGGAGATTTCCCTAGGAAAATGTATGGTAGAGTTATAAACAATTAATGGATGGGTGGGCCAAAATTAGTGCTTATCCATAATAGGTCAAATGGAGTCAAGAGAGGTCTTGTTGGGTTGTTTTCTTATGAGATAAGAACATAATGAAGCTGGGATCAACAAGATGCATCTATCCTTATATTTCCTTAATGTACTACCTGCAAAATTAATACCCTGTTCTCCAAACTACTACAATAATATCAGCTTCATTATTTTTCTCTTGTGCTACCTTTCCAATAGTAAAAAAATAATCAGTAGATGCTCTTATTATACTAGGCATAGATCCAAAGAAGAAACTCGGGTTTCAACTCATTACTATACATGCAATACTTTCCTTTTGACTTGACTGACATAAATTGACTTGAATAGAGACCTCACTTGTAACATCAATTGGAACTTGACATGCAAACTTTGAACTTCACAACTCGTCTTGCAACTGAACTAGAAACTTGAATAGAATCTTTTAGTTAGAGTCTAGACACAAGGACAATGCATGCAATTGAATTAGAAAACTCAGAATAGACACTTGAGTTCAATATATTCGAAATAGACACTTGATTTAAATCACGAGTTCACAAAAATGGTTGATGTATCAAAGGTTAGAACATGAGACAATAAACCTTGTGGTGAATGTTGGACTCGGGTCTAGATGGCGCTGGACTAGTGTAGTTTCACTGTTGTCATCCATTGCCTTGATATTTCTTTTATTTCCTTGGCCATGGGTCATGGGCTTGATCGCATAGAGTAGAATCGTCTGCAATTAGAAGCACTGGACAGCCACCAATGGCATGCTAGAACAAAGGGACAGTTAACATATAGGTTTGGGAAGCTGTGTTCCCCAACAAATAGTATTCCTTATCAACAAATGAATAATGACCAATCAAATTACAAATCCACCATGATAGTGCTCTTTAGTGAGATTGCCAAAACAAGTCTAGGCCTGATTGTACTACCTGCAAAAGTAATACCCTGCTGTCCAAACTGCTGCAATAATATCAGTTGCACTATTTATTAGAATTCTAATATTTCATATGTATATTTAATATCCACGTTCTCTAATTTTGGCAATATGCTTGTTTCAAGAAAAGCTGAGGATGCAAGCAAGGTTCAAACACTCCTTTTTAGCGCAAGGGATTGGGTAAAGAAGGTAATGTTTTTGAGAACATTGAGTGTTGGTTTGTGTTGTTTGTTGCAATGGATTGTACATATTTTATTTTTTTGTTTTATCCTTTAGTTGCTCTTGATTTTTGTGAATATTTTTATGACAATGTAGAACCATGATTCTTGTTCTAGTTTTGCAGATTTTAATTATAATGATGTTTGTTATCTTGGTATACTTGATGAACAGATTGCATCAAGGTTCTTGAAACCTGACAAAGAAACTATGGATCTTGTTGGAGATGATAAGATGAAATCTAGTAGAAGTGTAAGACACATCGTCCTTCCCTATTTGTATTCAACAAGAGCACATGTTATACTAGATGGTTTAAGGTAAGAAAATTGTAGATGACTTAGAAAAACCTTTAAGTAACTAAAATTTTGTCCTTTCATATTGACTATGTGAATTATGAACATTGTCTTGAATCTATATTGCTTTTGCAGGAATGGTTATGAAAGATGCATGCTATTGTAGAGGACAATGATATTGGGTTCCAACATGTCATCATGAAAGAGTTACAGTTACCATCATGTCCCATGAAGCTGATAAAATAATATTTAAGGCTACTGGAAAAAGGATCTTTCCTATAGTTTGTAAACCACTCCATATTGATCCTTTCCATAAGATTGGAAACTCAAACAAGAATTATCATTGTTAATATTTGTAGATGGTGACGTTGGTATGAAAGTTGGAACATGTACACACAAATTATTGTTTATGAAAAATTACTTTCATGATAACCCAAGTTTACATGAAGCTTGCAAGGACAATTTTGTTACATTATCTAGCATGTTAAGTGTGTGTTATGAGGCTTGTGGTAAAAGATGGTTTCTGCTGATATTTTCTTTCTTTTGTACTTTTCTTCATTGCTTCTTGATTTTTCTTTACTATTATACATAGAAATGTGTTGCTAGCCATCTCCATGGGTAACAACACATGCCTAATATTGTCATCATTGTGGAAATTAATGGTAATGTTTAATTATGTGACTGTGACCAATGTGTAAATTAACTATGATGCTTAATTCCTTGACCATAACCATCACCATTAATGAAATACTAATCGTTTGCAATTTAATGACTATTACAATTGTTTTCAAAGTGAATATAAATGGTGACACTTTTTAATTGCACGCCACTAAAAGATTTTCAAATTGACAATTGGTGATGATCTTGTAGGGCCCATCACCATTGATATGATAATAGCAATGATGTCAATAGTGAGGATCGTCGGAATCCCATCACCATACATCACTATTGTTCATAGGATATGGTGACAGTCTTTGACCATCTCCATATATGCCATCAATAATGATGGTCATCAAAGGCCTATCATTAAAAGTTACTATAGTGAGAGTCGTTAAAGACTCATCACCAAAAAGCCTAGTGTTCATAAAAAATGGTGATGGACACCATCCATCATTATAATTATTATTGCTAATAGAACTTGAACCTCACCATATCACATTTACTTTTGGGGACGCTTCCTTTGGTGATGCTCGATTTTTGGTAACGGAGGCCCTTTTGAACGTCACTAATATATGCATAAATAGTGAGGGCTATTAAAGTCTTGTCACCATAAATCACTATAATTCACAACAAATGGTGAGGGACACCATCTCTCACAATAATTATTATTGCTAACGGAACTTCAACATCACCATATCACCTTTACTTTAGGCACCTTTACTTTTGGTGACGTTCAGTTTTTTGTTACGGAGGCCTTTTTGAACGTCACCGATATATCAATAAATAGTGAGGGACATCAAAGACTCATCACTATTATTCATCGAAAATGGTGAGGTACATGACCTGTCACAATATAATTATTATTGGTGATGGAAATTGAACCTCGCCATATTACCTATACTTTTGGAGATGCCACCTTTATTGAGGTTCAGTTTTTGGTGACGAACACCCTTTTGAACGTAACCAATGAGCTTATGTTGACATTTTTTAACCCTCACCAATGTCTTGTTTTGTAGTAGTGCAAAGAAGATTAAAAAAAAAAATGTTTTAATAGAACAAAAATCTTATAAGATACACAAATTTTTAACATATATATTTTATCTAGTTGATATGTGTTGTTTTGTTCTTTTTCCTGTTGACCTATCAATTTTTGACATGTTGATGTGCTCTGGATAAAGAAGGAAAACGTCGATCTTAGTGAAGATGAACCCTGCTTTTCTTCATGCACATTGATTTTCTTTGTACAATATTGATTTTCTTTGTACAATATTGATTTGTTAGTGGGGCTTGTTGCAACTGTTGTTTCAATTCTTTCCAATACTCAAACGATTTTTCAAATGAAATAGTTGTTATTTTCATTGTCGTCGAGTATTTTATTTTTCCTTCTAGTGACGCATTTTGAACCTCCTCCAATTCAATGCTATCCTCTGTCTGCATTCTTCTTATTTGTCTCAAGGAGTCCCATATTTTCTATGATTCCCTTGAGGATGAGTACTCTGCATTATACCTTCTTGGAACCATTGTGCCTCTTGTATGTAACTCCTTCAACTTCGTTTTTGCTTCTGTGATCTATTTTCATAAATATGATCTTTCTATAGTTGAGGATGCAACATTTTCCAATCCAGAAATTTTCTCAATTAAGAACTATTTTTCCTTTATGTTGTTGCATATTTTGGAAAAGTAAGTATGACAATTATTTAGTTTGGTGCCACATTCATATCCCTCTTCTCTTTATTCTTCCATTTTCTTTTTGAGCTCTTTGAATTTATCATGCTCAAGTTGTAATATAGTTACCGTTTGATTATACTTGAGCATATGATTTTTTTTCATTGGATGCTTTTAGCTGTAGATAATATTTATCAGGATCATTTTCATCCTATTGAGTGGGTTGGAAGGAAGACCATGTAGGGTAAACCCAATTTCCTATTCAACATGTACTCTACAAGTTTCCCAATCTCTTTCTTCCTTATGCACTCTATCTCTTAATTGTTTCCTTGTGTTATTACACCTTTTATTGTATTCATTGGTCATAACTTTTTATAATTCCTGAATTTCTTTGTCAGGTACATTTTGTGGGTCGAACTTGACATAGGGCCGAATGACTTGTTCTCCTTGTATTTTTAAAGTTGTGTTTATTTTATTACATTTTAATGTTGCTTCTTTTTCTTCACTTTTCTATTTTTCTCTACCTGCTTTGCTTCCTTCTGCACCCCTGTGCTCATTTGCTCAGTTTTTTTTTCTTGTGGATATGCATTCTCTTATTGTTCATCATGTGTCTATTGGTCTGACCAATCTTGTTGCTTCTTTTGTTCCTCTGTGGCACTGTTGGTATGTTGTTGTGTTTGGTGCTTGTTGAGTGTTCTATTGGATGTTTTGATGTTTTTTCAAGTACTTCCCCTTTTTTTCCAAGTGTTTATGTTGTTTGTTCCACTGCTTCTTCTATCTATTTAGTCATTCCTTATTTTTTTTGAGTTTTTTGGTCGATGTTTTCCTCTTAATTATCTTGTTCTTCCTAATAAATTTTCTCCCTTTCATCTTCCTCAACTGGTGTTGGTTTCAGATGTGGCGGGGAATCTGTTATGTTGATCTGTTGACACGAACCCAGTCGACAGGGGTTCCTCATGCTTTCATCACCTACGCCACTACGATATCCTTGAGCACCGGCCCATACAGGTTTAACCCTGCCTAACAACACCTGTGGAGTAGATGAGGTCTCACCCAAGATGGTCAAGGGAGAGTTGACGGAACCATCTTTCAGCCAAATGAAGGAGGATGTTGTGCATCAATTGATTAACTTATTGCAACATTCATAAATATATCTAAGCATTCAACTCAGGCATTAAGCATAATCACGACATCATTCAACAGATCTTATCATTGACAGAACCATAAATATGCAACAGATATAACAGTAAAGCATTAATCGCAGCAAAGAAACATCGTATCATTCACAGATTCATATTGGATAATGCATTTACCACAGAGAGAAACAACCGAGCAAATGAGCACAGGGGTGCAGAAGGAAGCAAAGCAGGTAGAGAAAAATAGAAAAGTGAAGAAAAAGAAGAAACATGAAAAGGGAACAAAATAACCACAACTTTAAAAATACAAGGAGAACAAGTCAATCGGCCCTATGTCAAGTTCGACCCACAAAATGTACCTGACAAAGAAATTCAGGATTTATAAAAAGTTATGACCAATGAATACATTTTCATCCCATCGAGTGGGTTGGAAGGAAGACCATGTAGGGTAAACCCAATTTACTATTCAACATGTACTCTACAAGTTTCCCAATCTCTTTCTTCCTTGTGCACTCTATCTCTTAATTGTTTCCTTGTGTTATTACACCTTTTATTGTATTCATTGGTCATAACTTTTTATAATTCCTGAATTTCTTTGTCAGGTACATTTTGTGGGTCGAACTTGACATAGGGCCGGTTGACTTGTTCTCCTTGTATTTTTAAAGCTGTGGTTATTTTATTCCCTTTTCATGTTGCTTCTTTTTCTTCACTTTTCTATTTTTCTCTACCTGCTTTGCTTCCTTCTACACCCCTGTGCTCATTTGCTCAGTTTTTTTTTCTTGTGAATATGCTTTCTCTTATTGTTCATCATGTGTCTATTGGTCTGACCAATCTTGTCGTTTCACTTGTTCCTCTGTGGCACTGTTGGTATGTTGTTGCGTTTGGTTCTTGTCAAGTTCAACCCACAAAATGTACCTGACAAAGAAATTCAGGAATTATAAAAAGTTATGACCAATGAACACAATAAAAGCTGTAATAACACAAGGAAACAATTAAGAGATAGAGTGCATAAGGAAGAAAGAGATTGGGAAACTTGTAGAGTACAAGTTGAATAGAAAATTGGGTTTACCCTACATGGTCTTCCTTCCAACCCACTCGATAGGATGAAAATGATCTTGATAAATATTATCTACAGCTAAAAGCATCCAATGACAAAAAATCATATGCTCAAGTATAATCAACAGATCAATAGACACATGATGAACAATAAGAGAAATCATATTTACAATAAAAAACAACAGAGCAAATGAGCACAGGGGTGCAGAAGGAAGCAAAGCAGGTAGAGAACACTCAACAGCACAACTTTAGGGTAAACCCAGTTGAGGAAGACGAAAGGGAGAAAATTTATTAGTAAGAACAAGATAATTAAGAGGAGAACATCGACCAAAGAACTCAAAAAAATTAAGGAATGACTAAATAGATAGAAGAAGCAGTGGAACAAACAACATAAACACTTGGAAAAAAAGGGGGAAGTACTTGAAAAAACATCAAAACATCCAATAGAACACTCAACAAGCACCAAACGCAACAACATACCAACAGTGCCACAGAGGAACAAGTGAAACAACAAGATTGGTAAGACCAATAGACACATGATGAACAATAAGAGAAAGCATATTCACAAGAAAAAACAACCGAGCAAATGAGCACAGGGGTGCAGAAGGAAGCAAAGCAGGTAGAGAAAAATAGAAAAGTGAAGAAAAAGAAGCAACATGAAAAGGGAATAAAATAACCACAACTTTAAAAATACAAGGAGAACAAGTCAATTGGCCCTATGTCAAGTTCGACCCACAAAATGTACCTAACAAAGAAATTCAGGAATTATAAAAAGTTATGACCAATGAATACAATAAAAGGTGTAAAAACACAAGGAAACAATTAAGAGATAGAGTGCATAAGGAATAATGAGATTGGGAAACTTGTAGAGTACAAGTTGAATAGGAAATTGGGTTTACCCTACATGGTCTTCCTTCCAACCCACTCGATAGGATGAAAATGATCTTGATAAATATTATCTACAGCTAAAAGCATCCAATGACAAAAAATAATATGCTCAAGTATAATCAACAGACAATAGACACATGATGAACAATAAGAGAAAGCATATTCACAAGAAAAAACAACCGAGCAAATGAGCACAGGGGTGTTGGGTTTGTGTCAACAGATCAACATAACAGATTCCCCACCACATCTGAAACCAACACCAGTTGAGGAAGACGAAAGGGATAAAATTTATTAGGAAGAAAAATATAATTAAGAGGAGAACATCAACCAAATAACTCAAAAAAATTGTGGAATGACTAAATAGATAGAAGAAGCATTGAAACAAACAACATAAACATTTGAAAAAAAAGGGGGAAGTACTTGAAAAAACATCAAAACATCCAATAGAACACTCAACAAGCACCAAACGAAACAACATACCAACAGTGCCACAGAGGAACAAGTGAAACAATAAGATTGGTCAGACCAATAGACACATGATGAACAATAAGAGAAAGCATATTCACAAGAAAAAACAACCGAGCAAATGAGCACAAGGGTGCAGAAGGAAGCAAAGCAGGTAGAGAAAAATAGAAAAGTGAAGAAAAAGAACCAACATGAAAAGGGAATAAAATAACCACAACTTTAAAAGTACAAGGAGAACAAGTCAATTGGCCCTATGTCAAGTTCGACCCACAAAATGTACCTGACAATGAAATTTAGGATTTATAAACAATTATGACCAATGAATACAATAAAAGGTGTAATAACACAAGGAAACAACTAAGAGATAGAGTGCATAAGGAAGAAAGAGATTGGGAAACTTGTAGAGTACAAGTTGAATAGGAAATTGGGTTTTACCCTACATGGTCTTCCTTCCAACCCACTCGATAGGATGAAAATGATCCTGATAAGTACTATCTACATCTAAAACCATCCAATGACAAAAAATCATATGCTCAAGTATAATCAAATGGTAACTATATTACAACTTGAGCATGATAAATTCGAAGAGCTCAAAAAGAAAATGGAAGAAGAAAGAGAAGAGGGATATGAATGTGGCACCAAACTGAATAATTGTCATACTTACTTTTCAAAAATATGCAACAACATAAAGGAAAAATAGTTCTTAATTGAGAAAATTTCTGGATTGGAAAGTGTTGCTCAGTTGTTTTTTCTTGTGAATATGCTTTCTCTTATTGTTCATCATGTGTCTATTGGTCTGACCAATCTTGTTGTTTCACTTGTTCCTCTGTGGCACTGTTGGTATGTTGTTGCGTTTGGTGCTTATTGAGTGTTCTATTGGATGTTTTGATGTTTTTTCAAGTACTTCCCCCTTTTTTTCCAAGTGTTTATGTTGTTTGTTCCACTGCTTCTTCTATCTATTTAGTCATTCCTTAATTTTTTTGAGTTCTTTGGTCGATGTTCTCCTCTTAATTATCTTGTTCTTCCTAATAAATTTTCTCCCTTTCGTCTTCCTCAACTGGTGTTGGTTTCAGATGTGGCGGGGAATCTTTTATGTTGATATGTTGACACGAACCTAGTCGACAGGGGTTCCTCATGCTGTCATCACCTAAGCCAATACAATCTCCCTGAGCATCGACCCAGACAGGTTTAACCTTGCCCAGCAACACTTGCTGAGCAGATGAGGTCTCACCCAAGATGTTCAAGGGAGAGTTGACAGAACCATATTTCCGCCAAATGAAGGAGGATGTTGTTGTTGAATATTGTAACTTCTAAGAATATTATATTTGTATATTATTTATTCCGGAGATGTTCCATACCTCCGATGTGATTATACTATGAATCTGGAGATGTTTATTCCTCTGAATTGGTTGTGGTAACTAGGGTTATTAGACCCACCATGTGGGGGTCGGCCCAGTCAGTTATAATAGGGTATTTAACCTAATGGTTAAATACGAGCCTACATGTACTTGTGTAAAATACATGTCAGTGTAGTGTATAAATAGAGGAGGTATGTTCCTCATTTGACATACACACACTTGAGAGAGGCACACTTGTGGAGGAGAGGTCTGCTATGGTGGAGAAGGAGATCATGTCTATGGTTTGCATCTTTGTATATTGCTGGTCATCTATATTGAGGAAACTTTACTGGGTTTTCTACCCCATGAGGGTTTCCCAGGATAAATCTGTGTCTCTTGTGTTTATGCTATGCTTGTTGTTTCTTCAGTGATCCTATATATGCTATGATTGTGAAATGGAATGTAATGCTGCTATTTTCTGTCTTAGCATATTAAATTTTAACATGGTATCAGAGCTAATCTGAAGGAAGACAAGGTATGGCACTTACGACACTTGCTTTACTTACGACAATTTGAAGGTTAGGGTTTTACCTAGCAAAAACCAGTCATCGTGGAACTTTCGCTATAAATCCATTTCTGTGAAGGTTAAGGGTTTTAAAAGTTTACAGGTCGAAGATAACATCCCCAGGTATCTTGTGTCCAAAGGGAACCCTCAGATTCGTTGTACTTTATGAGTTATGATCAGTACAAGTTAGGGTTTCTGCCTCTTCCAGATCTCAGTCAAAATCAGGTCACCTTGGAAAAAAGGTCATAACTTGGGCTAGGAAGCTCCAAATGAAATTTCGTAAAAGGTGACAGGTAGTACACAGACTATACTATCTTAGGAAACGTTTTTAGAGGCCGAAGGTGAACCAGTGACACGTGGCATGCCATACAAGTTCGCTCTCCTTTTTTATCCCATAAATAGGTAACGTTGTGACACTTGGCATAACTCTCGCTCAGGAAATCCAATTGAGGTCAGACCTATCAGGATGGAAAGATGATAGGTCAGGCTACTGCAGAAAATTTTTTCAGACCCTGTGGAGGAGAAATTTCAGAGTTATAGTAGAAAACAATCAGGTGCATATTTCTGTCAAAACAGAATTATTTTTGGAGCACCTTTATTCATGGCCTCCGGAATTTAGGGTTTCAGAGGAAGTTAGAATTTTTGGAATCGGAGTCCACGGCTAAATGCTACTCAGGAAAATTGAAATTTAGCGACCAAGATTGAATTTTTGGTTGGATAGAAGACTGGGCTTCATCAAACCCTAGTTCGGGTTCCTGTCCAGAAGATCCAGAAGTTTCGAAGGCAATTTTGAGGGGTCAAATTTTGGAGATTTCAAAAAATTGAAGAATGCTAGGTTGATCAGCTCAGCAAGACACATTCTTCCATCCATTCAGAAGTGTGAAAGTCAAAGATTGAATTTTTAGGGTTTCTCTAGAAAACCCTAATCAAGCTCTAGATCAAGTTTCAGGGGGAGTTGAGGCTAAGGCCTTACATAAGAAGACTACAAAAGGTCTCGACAGGTATGACTTAAGGAGGTTCAGGTATGCCTTGAAATCTGATTCTTGATTAAGTTCATAATGTGTTGGTCTTAATGTTATTTATTAGTACAATCTTGATTAATGTTATTAATTGTCTTATCACCCTAGTAACAATATGAATGCATGTGAATGATCGAAGACATTCATTGATTAGGGCTATATGATTGTACTTATGCATTATGGTGTTGTGTAAGGTTGATGTTGTCTGCTAACAAGACACAGGTACATCACAAAAGACAAATCAAGTTCCATGACCATGACAACATGAAGACAAAGACTCACGAGGTATGTATGACTTTGTTATATTATGTTTAACCTACGAGACATGCAGTTTCTAGCTCAGGATCTCTAAATCATTGAAGAGATTGTTTAGGTATGTTGTACATAACTAAGCAGGTATACTAATCCAGGTATGTTTTCCTATGTCATGTTAGAATCTTACCTTTGTAAGTATACTTGGTATGATTGGTTAGTAATCAAGGGTTTATGCATACTAGATCAAACAAGAATATGCATGAGTAAAAGAAGACTTCCTTGAAACCCTGAATACTAATAATCATGACTGTACATATTCAAGATTATTTAGAATTAGAATGTTTTGATAATATTGAGAATATACTAATGAATGTATGTTTGTGTATGAGATCATGAGGATGACACTAGTGTACACTTGAGCATGCACAGTGGTACAGAATGAATAGAAGTTCAGAAGACATACAGAAGATCAAGCGGGAGACAACCACACAAACATAAAAGATAAGTATTTGAGTTGTTATTAGAAATAGTAAATGATATTGCTTGTATGCATATTTGTATTCCTAGGATATATCATGCTGAGTGTAAACATTCATAAAGCATTGAATAGCATACTACTAATATGCATATGATTGGTAAATTGGACAAGCATTCCATAGTTGCTTGTCTAGAATGAAACCTCTTTGCTGACATACTAAGAGCTGTGCACACTCTCGATAGTATGTTCTGGTAGAGATGGAAAGCATCTAGATAGCCACTGTATGCATACAGGATATGGGAAAGTGTTGTGCCAAAGTATTGGTCAAAATAGTTGCATAACTATGTAAATGATATTTGTATGCATAATAGATTATCATGATTTGATGATTATGAAGTATTACTAATCATGTACTTAATTTTGATTTGTAGGAAAGATCATGATGAATGATGAAGTCTGAACAAGCGATGGATGTTCAACAAAAGATTTACAAATCAAACACACTATAGAAAGCTTGTGGTTAAGAGATTCTCTTAGAAAGAGGAAGAGAATCATGATGAGATGTTTTGCTCCAAGGGACTAGATAAGACCATTCTCTTAATAATGAAATCAGGTTCTGTATGGGTTCCCAGGATCAGTAGTCAATTGATGAGCTTAATGATCATCATGGGTGATGTGGATCTCAACCTTTTCTACAAGGTTGAATATGGGTTCTATACACATATGACATGGATGCAAGAAGGAACTCACCACAGAGTTCGAATGATTTTGAGGCTCATATTAGTAGACCCATTCGATGAGAGATGGCACAGATAGATATGCAGAAGATCACTCAATGTTGACTGTGAATAATGGACAATTGACAGCTTCATGACAAAGCTTGGGCTTTACCAGAAGTAAAACTGTTCCTAACCTTTACCTTAAGGTTGTGGATGATGAACCTATCATACCATTATTATATGATGATGATCTCTTTCTGACAAGGAATGAGAAACAGGTCATGAAAATGGCTGCAGAAATGAAAATGAAAGATCTCGGATTAATGCACTACTTATTAAGTCTAGAAGTATGGCAAGATCCAAAAGGAATCTTTTAAATCAAGGTAAGTATGTTGTGAAGTTTCTAAAAAGATTTGATATGTTGGAGTATAAAGCCATGGCCACTCCCATGGACTCCAACTTGAAGTTGTTAGTTAATGACTCATCGTATTTAGTGGACCTAACCCTATATAGACAAATCATTGGGTCATTGATGTATTTAACAAATACTAGGCCAGATATATGCTTTGCTGTAAATACCCTAAGTCAGTATCTAGTAGAACCTAGAAAGGTTCACTTAATAGCTACAAAGCATGTAATGAGGTACCTAAAAGGTACATTAGATTTTTGGTCTATGTTATCTTGGAGGTCATGAACTCCGTTTACATGGTTACTCAGATTCTGATTGTGCAGGAAGTGTCTCAGACAAAAAGAGTACATCAGGTGGATGTTATAGTCTTGAATCTGCCATGATCTCATGGTTCAGCAAGAAACATTCTAGTGTAGCTCTCAGTACTGCTGAAGTAGAATATATGGTTGTCTGCTCTGCCAGCTGTGAAGCAGTATGGATTCAGAAGCTTTTATATGGAGTGTTTGACTTAGAAATGGATCCCACTGTGATTATGTGTGATAATCAAAGCTGCATTAAGATGTCTGAACATCCTGTGTTCGACGATAAGTCAAAACACATTGAGATCCAATACTTCTATATACGAGACTTAGTGCAGAGACGAGCTATCAAGCTCGAGTATATAGCACTGAGGATCAGATTGCCGATATCCTGACTAAACCTTTGTCTCGAGTAAATTTTGAATACTTCCGAGACAAGCTTGGTATAGTCCAGAAGGACCCTCCTCGAAAGGGGGAGTAGTATAGTACTTGATAACAAGTCTGTCCCTTAAATTTTTTTTTGTTGCACTTAGTTACTTAGAATTATTTAGATTTAGAACTCCTATATATCTTTTATTTTTGATGTGATGTATACATGTTCTGATGTTAGATGTATTAGTGAGAATACATGCTAGATGTATACATGTTTTTGATGTGATGTATACATGTTCTGATGTTAGATGTATTAGTGAGAATACATGCTAGATGTATACATGTTTTGATGTGATGTATACATGTTTTGATTATACATGCTAGATGTATACATGTTTTGGTGTGATGTATACATGTTTTGATGTGATGTATACATGTTTTGGTGTGATGTATACATGTTTTGATTAGTGATGTATACATGTTTTGATGTGATACATGCTCTTGGATATTTGTACCTGTATAGATGAGAATACAGATGAGGATTGGATCATCCCTGGACTTTCAGTCCTAAAGAGAGCCATAGAAGTGAGGTCTCCGAGAATGAAGTCCTTAGTGGACAGTTGAGGGGATTGGATCATCCCTGGACTTTCAGTCCTAAAGAGAGCCGTAGACGTGAGGTCTCTGAGAATGAAGTCCTTAGTGGACAGTTGAGGGGATTGGATCATCCCTGGACTTTCAGTCCTAAAGAGAGCCGTAGACGTGAGGTCTCCAAGAATGAAGTCCTTAGTGGACAGTTGAGGGGATTGGATCATACCTGGACTTTCAGTCCTAAGGAGAGCCGTAGACGTGAGGTCTTGGAGAATGAAGTCCTTGGTGGACTTGAGGGGATTGGATCATCCCTGGACTTTTAGTCCTAAAGAGAGCCGTAGACGTGAGGTCTTCGAGAATGAAGTCCTTGGTGGACTTGAGGGGATTGGATCATCCCTAGACTTTCAGTCCTAAAGAGAGCCGTAGACGTGAGGTCTTCGAGAATGAAGTCCTTGGTGGACTTGAGGGGATTGGATCATCCCTGTACTTTCAGTCCTAAAGAGAGCCGTAGACGTGAGGTCTTCGAGAATGAAGTCCTTGATGGACTTGAGGGGATTGGATCATCCCTGGACTTTCAGTTCTAAGGTGAGCCGTAGACAGGTGTCTCTGAGAATAGAGGATAGGACTGCATCGTCCCTGGACCTTGGTTCAAAATGCACGTGGTTGGATTAATCATCCTTAGATAGTAAATCCAGGAAGGATAGTCTTAAATGTGATTGTGGTTGGATTAATCATCCTTAGACAGTAAATCCAGGAAGGATAGTCTTAAATGTGATTTTGGTTGGATTAATCATCCTTAGACAGTAAATCCAGGAAGGATAGTCTTAAATGTGATTGTGGTTGGATTAATCATCCTTAGACAATAAATCCAGGAAGGATAGTCTTAAATGTGGTTGTGGTTGGATTAATCATCCTTAGACAGTAAATCCAGGAAGGATAGTTTTAAATGTGATTGTGGTTGGATTAATCATCCTTAGACAGTAAATCCAGGAAGGATAGTCTTAAATGTGATTGTGGTTGGATTAATCATCCTTAGATAGTAAATCCAGGAAGGATAGTCTTAAATGTGATTGTGATTGGATTAATCATCCTTAGACAGTAAATCCAGTAATTCCGAAAGGAAGGATAGTCTTAAATGCGATTGTGGTTGGATTAATCATCCTTAGACAGTAAATCCAGTAATTTCGAAAGGAAGGATAGTCTTAAATATGATTGTGGTTGGACTAATCATCCTTAGACAGTAAATCCAGTAATTCCGAAAGGAAGGATAGTCTTAAATATGATTCTGATGAGATTAATCCAGTAATTCTGAAAGGAAGGATCATGTATATAGATGATGATGCTGCTGATCATGTGATGACGATGCTGATGATCGTGTGATGACGATGCTGCTGATCGTGTGATGACGATGCTGATGATCGTGAGATGACGATGCTGCTGATCGTGTGATGACGATGCTGATGATCGTGAGATGACGATGCTGATGATCGTGTGATGACGATGCTGATGATCGTGTGATGACGATGCTGATCGTGTGATGATGATGTTGATGATCGTGAGATGACGATACTGATGATCGTGCGATGACGATGCTGATGATCATGAGATGACGATGCTGATGATCGTGTATTAACGATGCTGATGATCGTATGATGACGATGATGCTGATCGTGATGGTCTAGATGACGATGTTGATGATCGTGAGGATCCAGACATTGATGTTGCTATAGTTGTTCGAGTGTTGCAGAAGATAAAGACTCAGTACTGAAGATGTTGATGTTCCAGTAACTGGTTGAGTTATTGATGATGTTAAGAAAGCTTCCAATGATTTATAGATGTATCATGTATGATGTATGACTCGTTGCTCCTGCAGATGTTGTTATAATATCCTTCTCGTTAAGGGGGAGTGTTGAATATTGTAACTTCTAAGAATATTATATTTGTATATTATTTATTCCGGAGATGTTCCATACCTCTGATGTGATTATACTATGAATCTGGAGATGTTTATTCCTCCGAATTGGTTGTGGTAACTAGGGTTATTACACCCACCATGTGGGGGTCAACCCAGTCAGTTATAATAGGGTATTTAACCTAATGGTTAAATACGAGCCTACATGTACTTGTGTAAAATACATGTCAGTGTAGTGTATAAATAGAGGAGGTATGTTCCTCATTTGACATACACACACTTGAGAGAGGCGCACTTGTGGAGGAGAGGTCTGCTATGGTGGAGAAGGAGATCATGTCTATGGTTTGCATCTTTGTATATTGCTGGTCATCTATATTGAGGAAGCTTTACTGGGTTTTCTACCCCATGAGGGTTTCCCAGGATAAATCTATGTCTCTTGTGTTTATGCTATGCTTGTTGTTTCTTCAGTGATCCTATATATGCTATTATTGTGAAATGGAATGTAATGCTGCTATTTTCTGTCTTAGCATATTAAATTTTAACAGTTGTGCAGTATTTGATGTTAAGTTGTTTATGATTTCATCATATTTATTACAATCAAGATACGCTGAGGAAGGTTTACTTTGTGTTGCAAGTTCATCATAGTAGATGATCAAGCGGAAGCTAGGACTAGCCATCATTAAAAAGGTATGACTTTTGATATATCGATCTCTTTCCATTTGTAGTAACTAATGAAAGACAATGAATGTATTTACCTGTCACCCCACCCAAGTTGGTAGTGTCTTCTCCTCACTATAAGGTATTTTTCCTGCACAATAGTTGGCGTATATGCTTCACAGTTTTTTACTACCCATACTTCATCTAAATTTTAAGGCCAATAACACATTTTCAGGCCTTGATGTAGGTTATATTTTGTTGTTTTTTCCTTGCTAAGCTTGTTGATTCCATTAGAATTCAACAAGTCTTCAATAACCATAGCTAGTTCTCATGGTTATATATATATTAGCCGCACATTGTCATGATTTTATATAGAATTGGCATTGAATATGCTAGTTTAGATGTTTTCATTGAAACTGCTACATCACTTGTAATACCATTCCTTGAGTTTCACAAATTGAATCCTTCATAAGGTGAAATGTATTTTTATTTGGTAGCAAAATGCTTGAAGTATCGGGTTGGAAATTTGCTTCATAGTTATATATGAACAAAGATGGATGTGTTGAATTTACATAGAGAATTCAAGAAAACATGAAAAGTATGAACATAGATGAATGTGTTGAATGTGGAAACAACTTCCTAAGCTTCACATATGTAGAGTTGAATGTGGCTTGAGGGGTGAAATTGTGTCAAAAGGGGTTGGCAAGGTCAAATAAGAGGTAGTTACAAGGAGCTATTGCATATATTTGACCTTATTTGACATTCCATATCTTTGGTAGTTCACATAAGAGGTATTTACAAGGAGTTATTGCATGGATGCATGGATGCATGGTTACAAGTGAAGGGTCAGTTTACAACCATTCCAACGTTAACTCAATTTAGGAATCAAAACCTAGTTTAAACCCTTGTGACGATAAGGGGATCCACATAACCTTAAAAGACAATATAAAATTAAAATAGGGGGTTGTAAAGTCACAAGGATGCCTAAGTTATAGGTTCGAACCTCAAATTTGTAAATGTTATAGGGAATCTCCCACCTCCTTTGTAGCTATTAAGTAAAACAAAAGGTTTTCTTTCTCCTTTATTGATTATATAATAATGTCTCTAGTACGACTAGTTGACATAGTGATTTTTGGAATAAAGTGGTTTGAGGTTCAAAATTGTCTCTATTTTCCCCAAAACATATCTCTCGATTATTCATATGAATTAATCATAAAGTGGGTACCCTTACCAAATTTGTGCAATCTAATGCTTCCTCTAAATAAAGGGGCATGTTGTGCATCTTGTGTACTTAACCATGAAATGTTTATTGGCTGTTATACTCATTGTATTATTTTTTTTGTATGTATGCACATATTTTATCATTTCTAAACACCTGTAAAAGGCCACTAGTATGTTATAGGGGACTTATAAAAAATTTATATATAACATATACTCTTTAACAATAAGCATTAACCTCATGATGTATGGGATGCCATCATTAGTCCATGTTCACACATATGCCTCATCATGACCACATGATCTGTGTTTACCCTTCTTCATACAGTGATGATGTACTTTCAGGTTGTATGGAACATTTGTACATTTGAGAGAGAGATGACTGGTTGTACCTTCCCCACCTTGGTTGATTTATTTTTTGTCCTTACACCTTGTTGTTTATTGTTCTTGTGGTACCTTTCCCTTGACGTGTGGTTACTACGGTCATTTCAATGATCTTGAGTTGTTTGTACCACCCTTTAATGTTTTTGGTCCTTTGGGTACTACATATATGGTTGTTTGTCCACTTTGTGTTTTACCCTTGTCCTAGGGGCCATGGGTCATGTACCCACATGTATCTTATGTTGGGTCGTGTTTTGGGTCTTCGCACCCTCACCTAGATGACCCTAGAACCCCACCTATGATTTATGTTATTATTTATGACTCAATTATATTTTATTTGTTATTTTATTATTTTACTTTTACTTTTACTTTTTTTTTATATATATTTTAATTATATTTTAATTTTTTGTATTAAGAAGTTCCTTCCTATTTTAATGGAACCCTATTTTTTGTACTTTAATGGAACCCTATTACTTTTTTGATTGGTCTGACTGAAGGAAGCCGTAACAGTTATGAGATTGTTATCCTAAATCTTATGGAAGTCTGATCTACTTGCTTGAAGGCTAACTTAAGGATGATTATTCGAGAATTTTTTATAATTAGCTTAAAATGAGTTATCTTTGATTGTGTTAATTATGAATCTTATATTTTACCAAATCTCTCCTGTGAGGACTTGTCCTGTCAGACAAAATTGCTGGTGATCAGATCTGTGTTTTTTTGTTAAGCTTTTACTTGCATTGAGACTTTTGTTGTAATCATTCTTTGTGCGTTATTTAACTTCTATTATGAATGTAATTATCTTTGTCTAACTACTGTTGCATACAACCTTTCTCTCTCTCTCTCTCTAGTTTGTACTTACCCTTTAGTAGGGTTAGTGGGTTCCTAGTGTTGGCTGACCTCTGAGAGGTACAGTTTTGACGGAAAGTAATATTTCTGAGTACAAAACAGGAAGGTTCCAAATTACAGGTAAGTACCCTAAATCTATCTTATTTACTTATGTTAATGTTGATTAAGTATTGTTAGTAATTACATGTTACTGAAGATTACTTTAACACAGTGAGCCAACTGGTAGTGTTAAAGTGGAAAAGTCGAAAGAGATGAAAATTATGTTTTGTTACCATTGTAGTATTTATTTTCAATACTTCTTTATTAGATGTAATTTTGTATTAAAGTATATTGAATTTTTTTATTCTTATCCATAAAACCCTAACTCTACCAAAAATTAGCATCATAACATATCAAGTACATTTCAAATATCATAACATAAAGTGCATGCTACACTTGAGTTCGTCCCTCCTCTTCAATACAAGTTGTAAAGGTCGGTGCTATTGTTGGAAGAGTTGAAACGATATTTTAAATTGCAAATAGTTGTGTGATTACTTCTTATAAGTAAACATGGAATGAATTGGATGGTTGGCATGTATTAAAGAGAAGGAAATCCCTAGAGTATTGGGAATTCCATGTTTCACTGTAATAGTTGCATATGTTTATGTGCATGCACATACAAATGAAAATATGTGCATATGCAAGAAACTAATACAACAAAGGGCGATAATATCAATATGGAATCACTTCCCTACCCAATGCTCCCTAACCATATTAGGACTCTTTATATCTATTTCATATTCCCACAAGATTCTAAAGGTCATGGTTCTCTCATCATATTGGGAATGTCAATGTGGTTCATGTGACAATTTCAATAAAAATCAAATTTCAAAAACATTAATAAGGTAATAAATAATCCATCAATATTTGACAACTATTGTACCATTACACTACACAAGAAATAACATGTTTTCTATTAGCTTTAGCTTGGGTGGTTAAGTGGAGAATGTTTTATCCTCCCTACTTAGGTTCAAATCCCACATCTTCTTGTGGATCAGTCTTAGTGATGATATGGGTTTAGATCAATATTAATTTGGTGTAGTAACAATGGAGGGGCCGTTATAGAGCCAAGAGATTGGTTGGATAGCAACGGGAGGAGGCCCACAGTGTGTTACACCCCACTCCATCCATAATGAGTTTAGTACCTTGTCCCTTGTTTTTTAAGAGACCAAGCCCTAGAGGATAATGACTTCGGGAATTGGCATGAATGTCTAATTATAATAGAAATATTAATCATAGGTCATTTATCTAGGATATATAAAGGTAAATCATTTAAGTAGTTTAGGGATATATATATGTGTGTGTGTGTGTGTGTGTGTGTGTGTGTGTGTGTGGTAAAGTTGAGATGTTAGTTAACTAGTGGCATGGTTGAGAGTGCCAAGGATACCACTAATGCATAGTGCCCTCTTGAATACCTTGGATACTTGTGGACATAAAACATGAAAATGTGTCACAAACCCATGTTTGTGTAGGTAGAGTACTTAAATCTCCTCAAATAAAATTTGTGCCTTTGTGACAACTTCTACCACCTTTAAAAATTATGTGTATTGGTTAGGTAACAAAGCAATAAGATTATATAGGAGGTAAATTACTCCATGGTAGAAATTCATTTCAACATCCATAAGACCTTACATTATTGGTAGATATATGTTTATTGGACTTACATCTTTAAGAATGTAAAAAATATATCAATGTTGATGTTGTTTGTGTTATTACTAAATTGTCCAATAAAAGGAGTTTACATACCACCATTCATATATTAACACCCAAGGGTGTCTACCTCTATGTATTTTCTAATAATATGACATCACACAATCACATCAACTCTATGTTAAATTTTCAGAATTTACTTCAATCTGATCTAGGATCTTAACTGAGAGAACAACATGTGCAGCATATCTACAAGATATCAATCATGGACACAATAATGCAAGCACACAAGAGACACAGATTTTACTTGGGGAAAACCATAAAGGTGAAAAACCCCAATAACTTCCTCAGAGATAGATAGAGAAATGATACAACCAGAATACAAGAGATAGTCTTCTCCTATCAGCAGAGCCTCCTCCTCCACAAGTGTGCCACTCTCCCAAGTGTGAGTGAGAGAATAGAATGTGTAAAATGAGAGAGACACACTCTCTATTTATACACTAACTTGACTTGACCTTTACTTAACTAGGTCGGCCTCAACTTAACCACTTAACATAATGCTGACTAGGCCGACCCCCACTAGGGTGGTCTAATAACCCTTTGACCCACATGGCCGACCCCCAATAGGGTGGTATAATAACCCTTTAACCCACATGACTTATACAAGGCCAACCCCAACAAGGTGGTCTAATAACCCATCAAGTATAAGTTACGACACTTACAATATAAATGATGACACTTCTGTATAGAGGAATAATAACATCTCTATAGGAATACAATATACATATATGTGAAATACATTCCGAAGTTACATATACATCAACACTCCCTCTTAACTAGGAAGGTATTTCTCGACACAGGTCTTCTAGCACAAGTCTTCTTCTCTGGATCATCGTCACTAGATAATCATCATCGAGTCATCATCATCGTCATTTCTGTTGCTATCTCAATCAATCTCTGAATCTACTTGTCATAGGAAGTTCTACAGAGCCAATCCTTTTTCATACTGGATGTAGGCCCACCACCTACAGGTCTTCTTCATCACTGGCCATACTGTGGAATCCTCATGACTTATTACGTGCTTCACAAAACCTCGAAAGAGCATCCCAGGCTGTTAGGAGCACATGGCTCTACCTATAGGATCTCCCAGGGCCATATTATATGTGACCTCACCACAAAACCTCGCAAGAGCATCCCAGGCTGTTACGCGCACACAGCTCTACCTATAGGATCTCCCAAGGACAGATTATATGTGGTCACAACAAAACCTCGCAAGAGCATCCCAGGCTGTTATGAGCACATAGCTCTACCTATAGGATCTCCCAGGGATAGATTACATGTGGTAATGTCAAAACCTCGCAAGAGCATCCCAGGACTTATTACAGGCACACAGCCCAACCTATCGGATCTCCTAGGGACAGATTATATGCTCATATGCACAACCTGATCCACGGCCATAGAGTATCAACCTGATACTCACCATACATCATCCTGATGTACACATGATCATCCTGATCATCTTCATTGCAACATCCTGCTGCATGTCATCTGGAGCAACATCCTGAAGCACGTCATCCATGATCATCTTGATCATACAATGCATCTACCTGATGCATACCAAGTATCTACTTGATACATATCATCATACATGATCCACCTGATCATACAGTGTATCCACCTGATACAAATACAAATACATGATACATATCACCATACATGATCCACCTGATCATACAATGTATTCACCTGATACATATACAGATACATGGTCCAAGCATCCAACATGATGCATATACAAAATACATACGAATGATCCTACTGATCATATCCAGCATCCATCATGATGCGTACATACATATAAATGATCCAACTGATCATATCCAGCATCCAACATGATGCGTACATACATATACATATAAATGATCCAACTGATCATATCCAGCATCCAACATGATGCATACATACATATATAAATGATCCAACTGATCATACAAAGCACAAACCAGAACATCATCATGATGCTCATCATCCAACGCTTACATCCACAGCCATGTGAAGGATCCTCCTTCCAACATGCTTGGAATGGCTTCAGCAAATGTGTCCATCACTTCTTCCTCGAACTATCATCAATCTAAAGAACACCAAGCCTCTCTCTAAAGTACTCGAACTTCACTCTGGATAGTGGTTTTGTCAGCACATCTACAATCTGCTCATCCGTCGCAACATACAGGAGCTTCACAGCTCTTCTCTGCACCATATCCCTGATATAGTGATATTTGATCTCTATGTGTTTCGACCTGTCATGAAATACTGGTCTCTCGTACAGCTTCACACAACTTTGGTTATCATAGAAGATACCAGTAGCATCCAACGAGAGATCAAATAACTCAAACAGTAGCTTCCGTAGCCATACTACCTCGCAACTAGTGGAACAGGCTGCAACATACTCTGCCTCAGTTGTACTCAATGCTACGTAGGACTACTTCCTGCTAAACCAAGAGATCACACCTAATCCCATACTGAAGCAGCACCCAAATGTGCTCTTCCTATCTGCAGCACTACCTGCCCAATCTGAATCAACATAACCCTGCAGTTTAAACTTTTGATTCACTTCATACTTGAGCCCATAATCCACTATACCTTTCAGGTACCTCAGAATATGCTTTACAGCAACCAAGTGAACACTCCTCGTATTTGTCAGGAACTGGCTCAATGTGTTCACCGCAAAGCAAATATCTGGTCTCATGTTCGTCAGGTACATCAAGGACCCAATCATCTGACAATACATAGTGACATCAACTAGTTCAGATGAAGCATCACACAGAAGCTTCAGGTTCGATGTCATAGCCTCGCAGTCCATCATCTCGAACCTCTTCAGGATCTCTACTACATACTTCCCTTGTCCAAGGAAGATTCCATCTGCACTCTGCCACACCTCCATACCTAGAAAGTGGTGCCTCATACCCAAGTTCTGCACATATATGACTCCCTGTCATGTGTCTCAGAACCAATTGGATACTCCTCATACACTTCTTCTTCAACTACACCATTCAAGAAAGCTGTCTTGAAATCCATCTGGTGTATATTCTATTTCATCACTTTTATGTTTCTCTATGCTGCCATCTACAGCATGCTTGATATTGATAGATCCATATGGAAGTCATAACAAACTTCCCTTCAGGTCTTGGGACTACATCCCAAACATCATTCTTCATGATCAACGGATCATGGCATTCTTCCCATATCCTAGGAACTTCAATATCTTCAATAGATAATTTTGTTGCTGAACAAATGTTGTAGTTCTTCTTTTGTAGGTGATGGCATACGATCTTTCCTACACAACAAGTTAAATTGCATGATTAGAAAACATCTCATAGTTTTCAGAACAAATTCTTACACATAAAGAAATATGTCATACAGTCATGCAATTATCTTAGCCAATGCTTCAATACACCATTTATCCATATCCTGTAACTTTCTAGATGCCTTCCAATCTCTACCAGAACATTGTTAAGAGTGTGCACAACTCCCAACATGTCAGCAAAGAGGTTTCATTCTATATAAGTAGCAATGGAATGTTGTAAAGTGCCATAGGCCACTTACCCATGCATATTAGTAGTATACTATTCATCAATGCAACTATTCTAATATGCATAATACACAACCTAATTCTAGGAACATCGGTATATACATTATTGAACAGTATTATTTAAACAATAAAATATGCAAGTAATGACAATTCAAATACTTATCTTTGTTTGTTTGTTGGGTTGAATCCCTCTCAGTCTTTGCTTCTTTTCTGCAACTCGATTCTTATGTGGATTGTGAGAAGTGGTCAACTCCCTCTGAATATCTGCATCCTTGCAGAAACTACTGAAGTGTGCTCCTTTGCTTTCTTGCGGGAACAACTAGAGTGTGCTTCCTCTTGATCTTTGCTTCCTGGATTACCTGTCCTTGAACTTACATCCATCCTTAATCACTATACATGCTTATTAGTATCATCATTGTGTTATCCTTGAGGTCTCATACATAATCACACATTTATTAGTATAATCTTAATACTATCAAAACAAAATAATCTTAAACATGTATATTCATGATCATTCACAGATAATAAACATTAGTATTCAAGGTTTCAGGGAAGTCTTCTTTTACTCATACATATTCTTATTTGATCATAGGAATCTTCTAGTTAGTTGAATCATCAATTAAGATAAGAGATATATGCATAAAACCCGTGATTATTCAAACCTATACCTTTATGATTCTTTTGGTTAGTCATATCATCAATTATGGTAAGAAACATAATATGCATACAACCATGATTATTCAAACCTATGACTTCATGAATAATCATTATCAACAACACAACAGTATAAGATCCTAACACAAGGTAGGATTCTAGCTTGATATAGGAAAAACATACCTGGATTAGCATGCTAGCTAGTTATGTCTAACATAACCGCATAGTGTCTTCTGGTTCTCTTCAGTGACTTGTGCTAGTAACCTGCATGTCTCATAAATTAACCATTGTAGAACCAAGTTATACATACCTCATAAGTAGATCTTCTATGTGATCCATGATAATGGATGAATCTTTGTCTTCATGTCACCATGAGCATATGTTCTTGAAGTAGAACATGATTTGTTAGAACATTTTTCCACCTATGTACATTAATCATTTATTAATGATGATTAATTAGCCCAAGTGATTAATGATTGCATCCCTAAGTTGATTAGCTACTAAATGGTCAATTATCATGAACTAGATGGCAAATGTGAACAAGTGCTGAGTCAAACCAGCTAAGTGGAGCGCTCCCCAGGGCAATTAATGCACTCAGCATGCCTAGAGCGCCCTCCTCAGGTCATTTAATGCACTCAGCATGCTTCTCTTCTAGCTAGGGCGCATTTGCTCTCTTTGTGGACAATCTTGCCTTGTTTTGTCACATTTTTGACCAATTTTAGACTCCAAACCTCTAGCCAACCAGTTTCTTCACATGTGTGAGGTCACATGGGCCTGTCCAGTCATTCCCAGCATTCACACTGCAGATTCGAACCAGTTTGGGATGGTTTGGGATATTTTGGTCAACCTAGGGGGGTTTGAGCTTTTTCTAAGCTAGATCAGTGTGAACACACCAGATGGATTCGAATTCTTCCAGATTTGTATATATGGGTGTTCTTAACCTTTGATAAGGTTGGACAGTTAATAATATTGACATTATTCACCAATTCATGTGTATTGTTCTTCATTCATTTAAATTTTTTATGCTAATTCTTGCAAATGTTGTGCAATCTTTCACCAGTGAGGAATCCACAGTAGCTAGATTCAACTGTGCTTGAGATTTTACATGGTATCAGAGCTCTTGGAGCTAGAATTCGAACCAGCAGACTGTTGTAGTGGATTGCCAGAAACAGTGGAGAAACCACATAATTCCTGAGGCCATTGCCTTGAGCTTACTGGAGAAATCTAGTGGCTCCTCTCAGGTGTGATGCTCTCCTGAATGCACCCACTATCCATACAGGGTTCGAATCTGTGAGTGTAGATCCCTCCAGAGTGATTTGAGAGTTGTTTGCAGGTATTGGAGTTCAGCATTGTCAGCAAGTGCGAATTGCAGCAGAGGAGAATGGAGCCATCTCACCCAAACGTGCTCACACCCTTCAACTATTTCGATTGGAAGGCAGAAATGGTGATTTTGCTGAGATCCAAGGGTCTCTACAGAATCACGATGGGCACTGAGGTTGAGCCAAACTCAGCTGTGGAGAAATCCAAGTTTTTCAACATAATGGATGAGGCATTTTTCCTCCTTTGTCTCAGCATTTCGAGAGACCTCCTGTTTCATGTAGAAAGTCTAGCAACTCCAAATGAAGTGTGGCTCAAGCTTGAGACACTGTTTGGAAAGACTGATGAGATGAGAGGCCACCAGCTCGAAAATGAGCTTGTCTCACTGAGCCCAGGGAATTTCGATTCCATCCAGGACTTCTTCACCAAGTTCAAGAACTTGGTCTTGCAGATCAGACAATGTGGCATAGAGAAGAAAGAAGAACAGTTGGTGTTGTCCATTCTCTCAAAATTGGGTTCAGAATACTCAGTTTTTGTGTCTTCCTTCAACTCCACAAGGCTCACAGTCAGAGGTTGGAAGATGCCATCCTTGGCTGACTTCATGGAGATGCTAACTCAAGAGCAAGACAAGCTGGTCTTGATGGGCTCCATCAAACAAAAGGATCAAGTTCTTGCAGCTGGAGATTCGAAATGTGGAAGAAGCAGGCAAAAACCCAGGGTTTCGAAACCTCAAGAGAAGAAGAGAAAGGATGAGAGGCCCAAATCCTCTGAGGGGGTTTCGAATCCTGTCAAGAACAAGGGAAAGAAGGCTGAGAAGACGAAATGTAGCTATTGTCAAAGAGGTTTTCATCCAGAGAGCTCATGCATGAAGAAAACCATAGACACCATGACCCATCTCCTACAGAAAAATAACATTCCTCTTCCTGAAAGTTCCAAGAAGAAGGAGTGTGTTTCTGAAGACAAGGAGAGCTGCCATGCTTTGGTGGCTAGCTCATCTCATTCACCTTTGTTTATCATTGATTCAGGTGCCTCAAGGCACATGGCTTCCTCAAGAGACTCATTTTCTGAACTTGCTCCCTACAGTGGCCTCTCAATTCGAATGGGAGATGACTCAGAAATCCCTGCTCATGGCATTGGGAAAATCTCTATGGAGAATGGCTTCTTCTCCAATGTGCTGTATGTGCCAAACCTTGCAGCAAACTTGCTCTCTTTGTACCAAATGACACATACTGGAGCAGCAAAGAAGGTGGTCTTCACTCAGGATGAAGTGGAGATATCAGAAGTTTCCACCGGGAAAATTGTTGCAAAGGGTGTTGCAGACCATGACATGAAGATGTACATGTTCTCCCACTTCCTCGAATTTTCTTCACCAAGTGTGCTGCTGTCACATGGGAATGAGACCAGCAAGCTATGGCATCAAAGGTATGGGCACCTAAACTACAGATATCTTCAAGTTTTAAGCAAAGAAAATATGGTAGAAGGGCTGCCCCAAATCAGATTTTCGAGTGGAACATGCAAGGGTTGCATGATTGGGAAACATCCTGAAAGGAAGTATGACAAAGGGAAGGCTAGGAGGGCTGATCAACCTCTTGGGATAGTACATTCTGATCTCATAGGGCCACTCCCCACACCCTCCTATGGCTGCAGCAAATATGTGCTCACCTTCATCGATGACTACTCAAGGTACTGCTGGTTATTTTTCCTTAAGCAAAAATCTGAAGTCTTTGAATGTTTCAAGATTTTTAAGAGCATGGTTGAGAACTTCAGTGGGAAGGCCATGAAGGTTTTGAGGACTGATAATGGCAGAGAGTATGTCAACAACAATTTGCAGCAGCTCTGTCAAGAGCATGGCATTCAGATGCAACACTCAGTGCCCTACACACCTCAGCAAAATGGTGTTGCAGAGCGCAAAAATAGAGCACTGAAAGAGATGGAAACTTGCATGTTGCAAGCAAGGGATTTGTCTCCTAAATTATGGGCTGAAGCTATGAATTGTGCAGCATATGTTCAGAACAGGGCACCACACAAAGCATTGCAAGGAATCACTCCATTTGAAGCTTGGATGGGCCACAAGCCAAATGTCTCACATTTCAGAATTTTTGGCTCAAGGGCTTGGGCCAGAATTCCACCGGAGAAGAGAAAGGCATTGCAGCCCCAAAGCAAGGAGTCAATCATGGTTGGGTATGCAGAGGATTCCAAGGGCTACAAGCTCTTTGATCCATCCACTCACAAAACTTTCATTGAAAGAAGTGTCAAATTCGAAGAGGAAGAATTTTTGCAAGCTAGTGAACAAGGTGATGGGGAATGCTCATTCCCTCGTCTTGATGATGAAGTAAGTAGTGATTCATTCTCTGATATTTCTGATTCTGATATTGCTGAAGATGATGTTGATATGGATTCTGAACATATCCCTCCCTCAAGGCCCAAGTGGGTAGAGAAAACAATTCAAAGTGCCGGAGAGCTAGTGGGAGATCCCCAAGATGCTAGGAAAACTAGATCTCAATTTCACAATTCCTTTGCATATAATAATTCTGATCTGAGTGAGGCCTGTTATTTGATGGTTGGATCTGATCCAATGTCATATTCAGAAGCATGTACAGACCCAAGGTGGCAATCAGCCATGCAAGAGGAGATGAACTCACTCCATGAGAACAAAACTTGGGATTTGGTCCCTCTTCCTCCCAAGAGGAAACTAGTGCAATGCAAGTGGATTTATAGAACCAAAATTGGATCTGATTGCTCTGATCTGAAGTATAAGGCCAGGTTGGTGGCTAAGGGTTACTCTCAGGTCCAAGGAGTGGACTATACAGAAACATTTGCACCGGTGGCAAAGATGGACTCCATAAGACTAGTTTTGGCAATTGGGGCTTCCAAGCGATGGGAGATTCATCACATGGATGTAAAGAGTGCCTTTCTTCATGGGGATCTGAATGAGGAGATTTATATGCAGCAGCCTGGAGGTTTTATTTCTGATCATACTCTTGTTTGCAGGTTGAACAAATCACTCTATGGGCTCAAGCAAGCTCCTAGAGCATGGTATGCAAAAATGGACAATTTTCTGCTATCTTTGGGGTTTGAGAGGTGTAAGTCTGATCCAAATGTGTATATGCAGCATGTTAGTGATCTGATATTGATTATTGTACTGTATGTTGATGATCTTTTGATCACTGGTAGCTGCACCAAAGAACTTGACTCAGTTAAGAGAGCATTGCACAGTGCATTCTCCATGACCGATCTAGGATTGCTAAAACAATTTCTGGGTTTGGAGATTGATCAATCTGTGAATGGAATTTCTGTATGTCAGTCAAGGTATGCTTCAGATTTGCTGCAGAAATTTAAGATGGCTGAATGTAAGTCTGCAAAATTTCCATTTCTTTCAGGAGTTAAGCTTACAGAATGGGGTTCTTCACCACTAGTTGACAGTTCGTTGTATAGACAACTAGTTGGGAGTTTGTTGTATCTTACACACTCTCGACCAGATTTGTCTTATGCTGTTGGGGCTGTTGCAAGGCACATGCAAGAGCCTCATGAGATCCATTGGAAGGCAGCCAAGAGGATCCTTCATTATGTTCAGGGTACTAAGTCTTTTGGTATCCATTATGCTGCTGGTTCATCCCTTGAACTAGTAGGATTTACAGATTCTGATTGGGCCGGTGATTGTATTGATCGGAAGTCAACTTCCGGTTATGTCTTTATGCTTGCACATGGACCTATATGCTGGTCAAGCAAGAAACAGAGCACTATTTCCTTATCTTCAGCTGAGGCCGAGTACAGGGGAGCAGTCAATGCAGCCACACAATGTGTTTGGTTGCAAGGTATTCTTGCAGAGTTCGGGATTGTCTTTGATTCACCCACTATTCTTTGGTGTGATAATCAAAGTACAATCAAGATTTCTACCGATCCAGTACAGAGGCAGAGGACCAAGCACATAGAGATACACATGCATTACATTCGGGGTTTGGTGCATGACCGGATCATAGCATTGCAGTATTGCCCATCCAGTGAGCAAACTGCTGATATCTTCACCAAGTGTTTTACCGAGAAGACCTTCACTCACCTTAGATCTTTGCTTGGGGTGAGTGATGCATGGTGATGATTGGTGTATTTTGATATATGCCACATGTCCATTTTAGAGGGGAGGTTTTATTTCCCATGTGGTTTTCCTCCTTACCTTGGTTACATGGACAAATAAATTTTCATGATGTAAAAGGTGACTTGAGCCTAGTTGCCAAGGCCTTAATTTTTGATATTTCACTAAGTCTAGCTTAAGGGGGGGTGTTAGAACATTTTTCCACCTATGTACATTAATCATTTATTAATGATGATTAATTATCCCAAGTGATTAATGATTACATCCCTAAGTTGATTAGCTACTAAATGGTCAATTATCATGAACTAGATGGCAAATGTGAACAAGTGCTGAGTCAAACCAGCTAAGTGGAGCGCTCCCCAGGGCAATTAATGCACTCAGCATGCCTAGAGCGCCCTCCTCAGGTCATTTAATGCACTCAGCATGCTTCTCTTCTACCTAGGGCGCATTTGCTCTCTTTGTGGACAATCTTGCCTTGTTTTGTCACATTTTTGACCAATTTTAGACTCCAAACCTCTAGCCAACCAGTTTCTTCACATGTGTGAGGTCACATGGGCCTGTCCAGTCATTCCCAGCATTCACACTGCAGATTCGAACCAGTTTGGGATGGTTTGGGATATTTTGGTCAACCTAGGGGGGTTTGAGCTTTTTCTAAGCTAGATCAGTGTGAACACACCAGATGGATTCGAATTCTTCCAGATTTGTATATATGGGTGTTCTTAACCTTTGATAAGGTTGGATAGTTAATAATATTGACATTATTCACCAATTCATGTGTATTGTTCTTCATTCATTTAAATTTTTTATGCTAATTCTTGCAAATGTTGTGCAATATTTCACCAGTGAGGAATCCACAGTAGCTAGATTCAACTATGCTTGAGATTTTACATGATTTGACTTTCTTGGTGTACCTTTTGTGTTAGCAAACAACATAAACCTCATACAACATCACAATGCATTAGTACAATCAAAAGTTGCAAAACCTTAATCAATGAATATCTTTTATTAAGGTGATACGATAAGTCCAGTAATTAATCAAGATTGTACTGTATTGATATGAAGACAAACATATGATAAACTTAACCATGAAACATACCTGTAAGCCATACCTGTCAAGATTGCTTGTAATCTTCTTATGGAAGGCCTTAGCCTCATCTCTCTCTGAGACAGGAACTTCTTCACTTATGCAGGTGACCAATCCATCTTCTTCTAGGATTAATCCAATCCACTTGATTTGCAGGAACTGGATCTGGAGATGTAATAGGGTTTGTCAGAGAAACCCCAAAAATTCAAACTTTGAATTTCAAACTTCCGAAAGGATAGAAATATGCGCCTTGATAAGCTGATCAAGCTGGTATATTCAAAATTTGAAAACTGCAAAGTTTCACTCCTCAATTTTGCCTTTGAAACTTTCGGATTCACTCGACGTGACCTCGAACTAGGGTTTGAAGAAGCCCACTCTTCTGCCCAATCAAAATATTTGATCCAAATCTCTAAGCTTCTATTTTTATGAGGAGCTTCCAGCCGTGGTCACAGATTTAAAAAATTCCAATTTTTGCAGAAGCCCTAATTTTCCACTTTTCTGATCAAAGTCCCGAACTAGGGTCTAATCAAGCCCAGCCTTCTGCCCAACCAAAAATTCTGATCTTGGTCTCTAAATTTTGATTTTTATGAGTATCATTCAGTCGTGGTCTCCGATTACAAAAATTCCAACTTCCTCCGAAGCCCTAAATTCCGAAAGCCATGAATGAAGGTACTCAAAAATAATTATGTTTTGACATAAATATGTACTTGATTGTTTCTGGTGTAACTTCAAACTTTTTGATCCACAGGGTCTGAAATTTTTTTCTAAGATAACCCGACCTATTATATTTCCATCCCGATAGGTTTGACCTCAATTGGATTCTCTGAGAGAGAGTTATGCCAAGTGTCGCAACGTGACCTGTTTATGGGATAATACAGGAGAGTGAACTTGTACGGCGTGCCATGTGTCACTGGTTCAACTTCAGCCTCTGAAAATGTTTTTTGAGATATTAAAGTCTGTGTACTACCTGTCACTTTTTACAAACTTTCATTTGGAGCTTCCTAGCCCAAGTTATGACCTTTTTCCCAAGGTCACCTGATTTTGACTCAGATCTGGAAGAGGCAGAAACCCTATATTGTATAGATCATAAATCACAAAGTACAACGAATTAGAGCTTTTCCTTTGGACACAAGGTACATGGGGATCTGGTCGTCGACCTGTAAAATTTTCAGATCCGAAAAATTCGCCAAAACATATTTATAGCAAAAGTGCTACAATGACTGGTTTTTGCTATATCAAGCCCTAGCATCGTAAGTGCAACAAGTGTCATACATGCCATATCATGCCTTCTTTCAGGCTAGCTCTGATACCATGTTAAATTTTCAGAATTTACTTCAATCTGATCTAGGATATTAACTAAGAGAACAACATGTACAACATATCTACAGCATATCAATCATGGACACAATAATGCAAGCACACAAGAGACACTGATTTTACTTGGGGAAAACCATAAAGGTGAAAAACCCCAATAACTTTCTCAGAGATAGATAGAGCAATGATACAAACAGAATACAAGAGATAGTCTTCTCCTAGTAGTAGAGCCTCCTCCTCCACAAGTGCGCCACTCTCCCAAGTGTGAGTGAGAGAATAGAATGTGTAAAATGAGAGAGACACACTCTCTATTTATACACTAACTTGACTTGACCTTTACTCAACTAGGTCGGCCTCAACTTAACCACTTAACATAATGCTGACTGGGCCGACCCCCACTAGGGTGGTCTAATAACCCTTTGACCCACATGGCTGACCCCCAATAGGGTGGTTTAATAACCCTTTGACCCACATGACTTATACAAGGCCGACCCCAACAAGGTGGTCTAATAACCCATCAAGTATAAGTTGCGACACTTACAATATAAATGACGACACTTCCGTATAGAGGAATAATAACATATCTATAGGAATACAATATACATATGTGTGAAATACATTCCAAAGTTACATATACATCAACAGTCTACTTGGCCTTAAAATCTTTAAATCAAGTTTATTTCTCATGCAAGGCAATTAATTCACCTTAGAGCACCATATGATCACCCTCTTTTAGAATTGGGATCACCTTTAGTCTTTTTTTTATCCAAATCTCAAAGCATATTCCATTACTTTATGTCTACTTTTTTATATCCAAATATCAAAGCATATTCCATGATGATTTCAAACTATGTCTCACATAGTTTAAGAACACATAGGCTCTAAATTTTGATGATTCCTTCTTATACGAACTCGAGGCATTCAAAAATTAGTTTTGGCCATTTTTTCCAATTTTGAACATGCAAGACAATTAAAGGAAAAATACCTTACTAATCAACATATGCATTTTCAAGCTTGGGGGAGGCATGGTAACTATGTATGATGATAGTGGAAAATGCATTCCTTAATGCCTTGTAATTTTATAATATCAATTATGCATACCAAACAATGTCCTATTTAAACTTTTTTCCCATAGTGCAGGTAGAACCAAACAGGTATTTGTCATATCTTTATTCCTCGAGTGAGGGGAGTTTAGTAAGACTAGATGAAAGTGAGACATCCAATAGGTATACTAGAGTTATATCAACTAGATGTCAAAAGATCAGAAGAAAATTCCATAAACGCATGGAATTTTTTCTCGCTAAAAGGGGGTCATGTTCCTATGATGATGAGACAATAGGCGACATTGATGTTCCCTTGAGGTATGAACATCTAGTGAAACAATGGGTACCCAAGGATATTCCTTAACTAAACACAGATTTTTGTGTGAACGAGAGGATATATCGACTCACCATCTTCATTACATGGTTTGGGGTTGTTTTGCATGGATGGCATAAAGTTCGGTTATGAAAGATGTACGGAATTGATGGAGTATGTTGGAACCTGTTATAAATTCAAAGATTGGATGCACCTGGTCCAATATAAACAAAGTATGCGCATATATGGATTTCCAGCAAATGATTTACAACTAAAAGAAAAGATCAAAATAAAGGAGCAACGTTGTACATTGACAGAAGGAAGCTACAGGGAATATTGTGGGGTTTATAAACAGTACACAACCAAGGTCTACAATTAAGCAAACCAACTGTATATATGAGGGGCATGAAGGAAACCGTGGTTTTGTATGTGCCATTAAATCAATAGCTGCAGGGGAAGAGTTGCTTATTAATCACAATTTCAATCGAATAGATACAAACACGGTTACTATGGGAGTGGTACATCTAACAATTTACCCAACCTTTTATTAACGAATTTAACATTTAAGGATTTTTCGTTAGTCTATTGTTATAATTTCGTTTAAATTTTCTATATTTACTTCATAGGGTAGTGATTGAGGCATCTCCCCAATAGCTGTTCAAAGGAGTACAACATCCTCGAGGTAGTAGGTATACATCTCTGTAATAGTACAAATATAGTATGAAAAAAGAGTTTTTTTTGTTGTGTTTTTTTATTAATATATTCGTTTAGTTTATATAATGTTATTTGTATATTTGTTGTAGAGTGTTGATCAAGTAAACCACTCGTATGTTGATCATACGATAGTAGCCTCGGGGCAACATGTATACCTGATTGTAATTGTACAATTTAAATGCGTCGAAATGTTGTCTTATTATGTTGTTTCCGTGAGTGTTTTGGTTTCGTTTAGATAATTGTTTCAATGTTTTTGTTGCAAGGTGTTGTAAGGGGCACCTCCCTACCAGTAGATGATACCAGACCAGCCTCAAGGTAGCAGGTATACATCGATGCAATTGTACAAATTTAATTTATGAACAAAAAGTTTTTTTGTTGTGTTTTTTCATGAGTATATTCTATTCATTTAGATAATTTTATCTATATATTTGCTGCAGAGTGTTGATCGGGGAAACCACCGGCTATTGATTAGACGATAGCATCCTTGGGGAAACAGGTATACCTGATTGTAATTGTACAATTTAAATACATCAATATGTTTTCTTATTAAGTTTTTTTCGTGAGTATTTTGGTTTCGTTTAGATAATGTTTTCTATGTTTTTGATGCAGGGTTTTGATCCGGGCACGTCCCTATTAATATATTGGGGTAGGTCCCCTACCATCAATCAGATGAGTAGATAATCCTCAAGGAAACATGTATAATTCATTGGAAATGTACAAATATAATATGGAGCATCATGTTTTTCTTATGTATTTGTCTTGTGTATATTGGCTTCCTTATGATAATGTTTTATACCTTTTTTGGCAGGGGATGATCGGGGCAAGTTCCCAGCTGTGGGTCAGATGACACCAACATAGAGGCATCATGTAAACCTAATTGTAATTTTAGGAATCTATCATGATCAATATGTTTTGTTAATATACTTTTTGGGTGATTCCATGAAGATGGGTAACTATTTTTGGCCAAATATGACGGTGAAAAACGGAAATTTTACCCATGTATTAAATTGAAGCCCTCGAAACTCATACTTTCCACATGAATTTTGACATGTGGTTGAAAAACGAAATGTAGATAATTATGTTGGCTTTCCAATGATACTTTTTTGAAATATACCAATGCCATATATTGTGTCGAATTTTCATTCAATGAAACGTGTGTACTTAAAATTTTGAAGAGCAATTAACAAGTAGTTTGTGTGCATGCACAATAAATTAATGTTAAAGGAATAATTTTAAAAAATGAAACATGTGAACATTATCTAGATAGAGTGCACTGGGGCTTATATATTTTTATTTTAATTTTTCTCGAAAAATTATATTTATTATTCTTTTTCGAAACTTACCAATGAATATTTAAGTCACAGTTTGCACACATGTGTGTGCGTGCACGAAATCTTTTGATTTTTTACATAATTTGCAAAACTAAAAATACCCTTTTAAAGAGGACGCGTTTATCTAGGGCTTGTGTAATTTTTCAAATTTTTTGGATGTGTATTTTGAATGTTGTGGATTTATCTTTGAGCTCAATCGAAGTTGTGAGCAGGGTTTTTTAGGGCAAGTTTTAGTAGAAATTTAAAAACAAAAGACATATGAAGATAAAAATTCATAAATTTTATATATTTTGATAGAGGATTCGTTGACGAATCCAATGGTATCAAGTCCTCTCATTAATGAGCATTTAATGACATGGTTTATCTATGTGGAAGGCAGACAAAAATTTCATTTTGCAGTGAAAAGGGCTCTCAACCTGTTTTTTAATCCCTCGATCGAGCTATTTGCTCGATCGAGGGTTTTAAAATACCTTGATCGAGGGTTTTAACATACCTCGATCTAGGTTTTAACAACACCACGATCAAGGGTTTACCAACATCTCAATCGCGGTATTTTAAAACCCTTGATCAAGGTATTTTCTCGATCGAGGGCCTAAAATGAGCCTTTTTATTTTTTTGAAAAGCTAGATCGAGCTTTTCAAAAGCTCGATCGAGCTTTTCAAAAGCTAGATCAAGGTCTTGTTTCAACCCTCGATCGAGCTTTTTTAAAACCCTTGATTGAGGTATTTTAGAGCCCTCCATCAATCTTTTAAAACCCTCGATCGAGCTTTTAAAACCTTGATCGAGGGCTCTAAAATACCTCGATCGAGGGTCCAAAAAATAATTTTTTTCCATTCCATCCGCCAAAAATGGTGAACCACCTACGTGGAATCACCCTTTTCCTTAGTCTATTTCTTTCACGTTAGTAATGTTTTATATATTTTTGTTGTAGATCACTGATTCGGCGAATGATCCAGTGTCAGAGCAATTAATAGATTTTGATGTGGATGAGTTGATGCGCGATGCTGACATTGGTTCTTCTCTAGACCAAATTAAGATGATAAAGAATACCTTGAAAAAAATTAATAAGGATATCCTTCGTCTGCTATTCATTCAGCCACAGACAGATGAGGTTAGAGCCAAGGTTGATGTTTTGGTAAAGAGATCTCAGGCATTGAAAGTAAGTTGTAGAATCTTGAATCATAATATAAATTCATTTAGTATTTTATAATTTTTACTTGTATATGATGGTGAGCTAAAATATGGTTTGTATTTATAGGATTTTTTGCAACCACACACTAGTGGTCAAGGCGGTGTTTTCCCTAGTGATGCTCGTGGAGATTCGTCACATGAGAAAGCGACTCCACATACATATCATGTGCCATTGTTGTTGACTGAACAGTCGGAAACATGTTCTGTGACACCCTTGAGGCCAGCTGTAAGTGCACTTGCTAGTGACCGGTGCATGCCAGATCGTGCAGAAGAAGGGATCGATGCAAATATTGCTATATTGATATTGTCGAAGCAACATTTCTTGGATATTCCTGTGTCACTAGAATGGGTACACTATAGACAACATTTTTTATGGATTAATAGCTCATTCCAATAAAGATAGAGAAGATCCTAGGTATTTATACATTTTTCAGGTTAGTGTTTATAATTTGATTGTAATATACTGATAAAACATTGTTTTTCAACTAATGATGGCATGATCGTTTTGCAGGAAATGATGCTTTTTATAAACATCTAAATTATTTGTCATTGGATATCTTTGGGCCCACCATCTGCACAAGGTGGGATAGTCAAAGTAAAAATTTAAAATATGAGCTCACTAATCGGTTGGTTGGCATGTTCGGCAACAAAACCTTTAATGGAGCCAAGGTCCTAAAGAAGGTTGGACAACATATGAAGATTGTCCGGGACCAATATAGAGTTCATCTAGAAAGAAACCCTAGGTATGAGTGCCCTCTAATGATTCCAGCAAGAGAGTGGAAATCCCTAGTGGAAGATGGAAAGGAGAGGGATCTGAGAAAAGAAGGAAAGATACCATCGGGAACAGGGAGGTATGCAATACTTTCCACAATGTAATTCTAAACCTTATTATTATTAATTTTTATATCAAATTTGGAACATCTAAGGTATTTCAACACTTTCATAGGCTATTAGACACATCAAAGGCCACAAAGGAAATACAAGAAAAAATTGGTCAGGGAAAGCTTGGGCCTGGTGGTTATTTGAATTTGCCGGCACGAATTGTAAGTATCGAAAAACCAATATTGCATCCAAATAATAAATTGAAAATTATTTTTGTTTTATTGCACAGCAAAAGGTAAATTCATGACGTTATGCAAACATGCAGGTCGAACGATTCAAGGAAGTTCCCACTAAAGAAGACTTGAAGCTTGGCTTCCAGCACGACTTTGGAACTGTTGTTGAATGCCAAAAAATCTTGTCTGAGAAAACACAGTCTTCTGGTGATCCATCCTGTGCCCAAGTATATAAAATCTATATAGTTTAATGAATATTTATTACTTGTGCAATCTATTCGTTATAAATATTTGCGATAAAATATTTACTCTGTTTTGAGCAGGAAAGCAACAATCCACTTAATGTTGAGGATGGAAAATAACCAATCGAAGATCATGCTTCAAATCCTTCTAATGAATTTATTCATATGCTACAATTTTAAATATTCCATTGCAGATGGTGAATATTAATTGTACTTTTCCATGTTTCAACTACAGAGCATGTAGAGGTTCACATTGTACATGTTGAGCCTAGACAAGAATATGAAGTACATGATGTGGACACAACAGGTAAAAAAACACCTTTGTAATGTTTTTCTTAAATGGAATACTTGTCATTATAATACCCAAATATATCAATGTAACAATTTCACATTATTGCAGCAAATCCGGACCTCTTGCCGCAAAATCCATGTCGCGGGTACTCTACTAGGAAGACAACATGACAAGTTGATGAAGCACCAAGAACTAAACAACAAGTTCCAGAAGATGAGTTTCTTGTTGATTTTGTAAAGAGAAAAAAACATAGAAAGAAGTGACTGAAGAAATACTATGTACTTATTTTTTATAATATAATGTCATGCATAGTTTTTTTCCTACTGAATGAATGAATGGTTTAATGAATGTTAGCTTTTATTAAACGAATGGTAAATGCTTGTTTATGATGAAATCTGCATGTTTGCACATATTTATTTTTTTCAAGTACATGCATTGGGTATGGGGAATTGAGAGTGGTGTGAGGGGGGGAGGGGCCATAAGAGCTTCCACCTTCACGTGTTTGGCCCCATTCAGTAGATAATATGAAATTATTCTTGAAACAAAGAGGATCTCAATGAATGGCTACGATGGTGCCTTTCTACAATCCACTCATGTGTTTTCTAAATTTTGACAATTTCTTGGGGCTTGTTATGAAACTAAAGCATCTTATCCTACTTTCCAAGCCTCTAACAAGGTAAGGAATTATTCATTTCTCACAGTTATTTCTTTGAAGCATTATTGTCATAGCATGTATGCCATACCTTATAAAATTTATTCCGGTCTATAATTGTAGTGTTGAAATTTTACAATCGCTATTTCACTTATCCCTTGGAACTTGTTACAGATAGCCTTGGGCAACATTTTGAAATTTTAGAAGAAAAAATTGGCATTTTGATGTGATCGGTGGTATTATATACTTTGTTTTGGTGTTTTCCATGTTTCCTTAGGTGAAATCTTATTACCCACTATTTTACTTGAATATTATTGTAGTTTACATTATTAAATTAAAATGTTCATCAAATGTAAAATATATAATTCTAGATCAGATAGTGAAATTATTAGGCTTGACCAATGCCTAAAAAGAGAGATATACCAAACAAGATCAATCAAGTAAATATTCAGGGATGAAGTAGCACTAATGAAGCTTGCTTGTTATGTAGATTTGTTTATAGGTGGCCTTACGTGCATATATGAACTCCTACACTTCAGCCACAATGATCTTAAATAATCTTATTTCTAGTTTAATGTTGTCTTTTCATTACAAACTTGTCATCCCTAGCATATATGTGTTTGAGTAATAAATAACACTTAGCATTTTTAGTCTCTAGTTAAAAAAAGGTGTTTTGATACATACCCTAACTCAACATTTCCACTAAATCTACAAGCATTAACATTTTCTCCACACATTAGCATTCAACTCTAATGAAATATTTTTTATATAGTCACCTCTTATCCAGAAGGCCTCTGTCACTAGATACACTTTATGTATGAACTAAATGGGCACATTCTATGAGCACACATAGTGTTATTGTTGAGTCAAGTTTCATTCCTACTCGTTCCATTTTATGAAATAGAGTTAATGCCTAATTTGAATTCCCTTGTTGATCCAATTGCATAATAACATGGTTAAGCACACTTGAGTGAAATTCTCAAAAACTTTAAAGGAGCCATACTCAACACACACATGTAGAATACTAAACATGATCACAATTAAGTTGGGTTAAATGCCTTGGACTTGCATAACCATTGATATTTTTATGTTTTAGATGCAATAAATCAACATAGAAGCTTGACGCTAGAAGTAGATGCATGCATGTGACTATGTATACTAGAAATAAAAGTTCAATCCTAGATTGATGCAATATGCATGTTGGAAATAGATTCATGTTTTTCACCAACAATTTGAAATGATTCTTTGTGTGTATGAACTAAGAGGAGGAAAAATATTGATCATTTTGGATATTTATCAAATAATAGTTTGAAGAAAAGTTGTGGGATAAGATAAATTGCCTATCTATTAGTGGGAAAGGCCTTGCTAGATTTTTTTATTGTTTGAATAAGATATTGTTTATTAAAGTTGTTTATACATCTTGGCTATTAAATTATGCTACACCATTGTGCAATTTTTTGCATGAGTTTGTTGTGGAGATATGTGTGGAGAATGTTGTCCAAGTTATAATACATAATGTGACTAATCATTTGTAAACAAGATGAGTGTTAGTGGAGAGACACCACATTATTTTGGAGTCCATGTGATTTGATGCTAGAGGATATTGGAAAAACCAACTTTATCATGGAGGTGATTGAAGGATGACTGAGTGCATCATTAAACTCATTTATAACCATGCATTATTGATTAGCTTCACAACAAATTTATAGAAAACAAAGAGTTGGTGCACCCTACCATCACTTATTTTGCTACTAGCTTCATTTTTTATCAATTCATTTTGTGTTTCCAATTGGAGTTGAAGAGAATCTTCATATTTGTAGAGATTATGCTAATCCATTCAACATGAAATTAAAGGGGTGTGTTGTTGCTTGAATTGTCTATGGAGATTCCTTTGGGATTCAATAAAGTTGGTCTGTGAAGTGAGTTAAGGGTGAAAACATGAGGTTGGGAAACAATTTTGGGCTTTTTTTGACAAAACAAACTGCTAAATTCTATGTTTTTCAACTTCGACCTCTTCAAACCCATATCTCCCTTAGGAATTTCAACTTCAGGTAAACACAAAGGTTTTAGAGAATTGAATTAGCTTTCTACTCATATTTTTTTTAAAAATTTTATGGACATATCGTGGGACAAATTTGTTGTCAACATATGGCATATACTTGAAAATTTTAGGTATGGATAATGAGTGACCTGTGTTGACGACGGTTTTTTGATAGATGGTTATTTATTTTAGGGAAACAAATTGTAGGCTCATAATCTACACACACTACAATGGATCCTGGACTATATTTTGAGTTTTTTAAGACTTGGGAACTATTTTTTATTATTTATCAAAACAACGTATATTTAGAAAATGGTGCATTATCGACACATGTTTTTGTCTTCGCATTTTCTTTCAAATGTGACTCTTATAAAACAAACTAAAACCAACCCATTGAATAGGACACTTCAAGGAACATCCTTTAATTTAAAAAAAAAAATTTGGCTTCATCATTGTGATGATATTGAATTTTCATTGTGACTGATGTTTCAGTCACTAAATTTTTTAATGATAAAGTATAGTAAAAAAATAGTAAAAAATAGTAATCCTAAATGAAATTCAAAAAAAAAAATATTATGAGAAAGTAGATTGAATGATGAATCTACTGGCATAAACTCCGACATGTAATTCTCATGTTTTGTAGTGGTCCGACCTTGTTAAAGTGACACATTTCTAAAGTCCGCAGAAATGGTGCTGGAATTGTTGATCAGAAACTCTCGGGCGAGAAAATGTCTTTCGAACTCTCAGCCGAGAGTTTAGTTCAAACTCTCATCCGAGATTTTTTTTAAAAATACAGCACGTGGATTGGTTCAAACTCTCGGCCTAGAGTTTTTTTAAACTCTCTGCCAAGAGTTTGAACTCTCAAAACTCTCGGCCTAGAGTTTAAAAAACTCTAGGCTGAGAATTTCAGGTTGACTTGTTTTCCCCTGTTCATCTGCGTGCCCTCTTTCCCAGCTTCACGTTTTTGTCACGGAATTGTTTCCTAGCTTCGCGTTTTCACCCTTAACGTTTGGTAAAGGATATTTGATTGGTTGATTGTGACAAGCTTTCAATGGGATAGTCGTATGAGCCCATGATAGGGTTAAAGAAGCTCTCCATGCATTTTATAAAGAACAAGGTGAGGGGGTAGATCTCAAGTACATTATCGTTTGGGATTTTATTGATGACAACATACTTCATCCCTCACTTCATGCACCAATGACCTCCCTCGGCCCCAACATTTCTTACTCTGTGTCTTTGATTTTGATGGTGATATTATGGTGGTATTCTTTACTTGCACAAAATAAAGTGCTAAATTCAATGGCACACCAATCCACACAATTTGACTTGGATTTGTATAATACAACTACTAGATTATTTTGGCCATGGAATGTTAATTAAGGGAAGGAATACTGTGTTGTCAAGGAACAAGTTTATATGGAGTAGACACCAAGATTTTTGCACCCTGGAAATGAACTTTTGTGCTAACTATGGAAATCATATTTCTAGCTTTTGTGTGAATTACATAGCATTGACTGAGTATGGTTCGGGTTTTCCATTTAATATTGCAAAAATACCCACGTACCCAAACTTCAATTACTAGTGATAGCATAAGGGCCTAACCAGTTTGACTTTAATTTTCCCTGATCTTTGATAGTTTATGGGAAATTGGAAATTTCTTCCATAGAAACATGTCTCCCATGAAAAATGAACAAGATGCCACCTTCTTCTTATAGAATCTAGTGATACATTTATGGTACTATCACATGTGCTATAAGGAATTTATAATCTAGTGTTTATTGCTCAACCATACAAGTAGCAATGCAGTCTTCTTCTGGGATAGCTTCATGCAAATAAATGCATAGTGAAGGAATAACAACCTCAAGCAATAAGATGGTACCCATAAACCAGTGAAAAGAGAGTGACCCCAGAGTATTATGACCCCAGAGTAGAGTGTATAGTTATGTATGCCAATCTTTACCAAAGGTGTAAACAATGTATTTGATAATGGAAAGTAACATTTTGTTGGTAACTTCAGCTTTTCTATTTCCTTATGGATAATAGGGTGTTGAAAACTTATATTTAATGTTCTATTTAGTCAGGAGTCTTACTACTTCTATGGATTTCAATTGAGTCCTGTTATTAGTAATTAAGATGTGCAAAATTATAAAATTAAAAGTTATTTATTCGAGGATTAAATTTACGATAACATGACCAGTAATACATGTAAAGGGCATGGCTTCTACCTATTTGGTTGAATATTTTGTGGTAGTATATATAAACTTGTGATCATTGGGTGAAGTAGGGTGAATATCTCTAATTAAATCTAGATCCCAAAACAAAAAATATTAAGGTGCCTCAATGGGTATGAGCTCATATGATGGAACATGATGCCAGTGGGTATGATGTTTATAGGTAGGATATATTTTGGTCATGAAGTTTTACACCTTATCATATGCCTAGCTAGTAACAACCAATGTGCAATATCTTAGTTCGGTAGCATGTGAACTAAAGTGGTTTCGATAGTCTCTACCGTGTCCCTCTAAGAGGATAATTTTAACATCCCCATTTTGAACCTTAGGGTTTATTGACTTCAATGTACATATTGTATACATGCAATGTGTGTTTTTCCCTAGTGTGGAGATCAAGGCCAAGGTCCCACTAGAGGATGTCCAGGCTTTATTTAAAAGGAAAGTATTTGAAATTCTGATTATCCATGTTCTATTAATCCATGAGACATTGTAAATGATGTAAATATTTATATTGCAATAAAATACCAAGGAATCTGGATAATGAGGCAACCAATAAGAGGGGGATACATGTCAATTTGTGAACCCATTTGACTCCCCATGCTGACATTTAATTCTCTTGTAAGGAGGTGGTCGAGAAGGCCTGTTCATGAGGTCGATGGAGTATGGAACAACCCTGCAATCCGTATGGAAGGGTATGACTCTATTTTTATTCTACCTTAAGCCACTCTACCTCCTGGTAATTCGATCACCCTAATCCATATCCCATTGTTGACCAACTAACCTCATTTATAACGCATTACAGAGAAGAACAATGAAGCAAAAAGGGGAAGAAATCACGATTCTGTGTAAGCATGAATTGGCAGAGACGAAAGCACATAGAAACCCTGCATAGGAAGTAAATCAATGGGGATATCCATGGATCAGACCCTGGGGATAATTTATAGAGCGTGAGCAGCTTAGAAAACCCATGAGAACACCTACATCTGATAGCAGAAGACTCAGTTGCAGGACAGAGCTTCGACCACAACCCTGAGAAGATTCCATCTAGAATAATAGAGAAGAGGATTAGACAGAGGTTAGATCTGTTTGATAAACCCAATGAAGGATAAAGTCTCATGAAGGCAGTAGTTTGGACCTTTCTATTCCCACCCTGTAGAGCACTGGAAGGAAGGGGCCCTGAGGGACTTTGCAACAAAGAAGGGGGCCTTCCTTGTGTTGGTTGTGGTAGGTATTGTGGGTGACATGACAATTAAATGGTTTGAGATTCCTGTAGCTCTGTGGTTGAGCTCACTAGCTTAGAATAATATTCCTTGTTCCCTTAAATTCTTGATAAAACCAACTGTATGTTGGCTTAGAATTAGGGTGGAGCCTTGATTTGGAGAGAGCCTATTTATTCCTCCTTAGTGGATACACATCCCATCTCGGGGGTGGTCTCTCAGCCAAATGAGTATATAGGATGGACATAGACCTATGGTTGGGTGGAACGTTGCTCTGACTTAGCCAGTTGCTTGGACAATTCCATTTAAAGATAAGTGCTTGCTATGGTGATAAATGATGCTAGTTTTCGTATGTAATGTCTATTTGTTATGTTCAATTTATTTGAATGAATGATTGCATGAAATTGACCAGTAAGAAGACTATGTATAGGCATGAGTATGAGGTTGAGTCCATGTGTGAACACTTCACCATTTTCTTGGGATTAATATGTTGCTAACATTGCAGGTTGTAGATGCATTGATTAGTTTAAGTTTCATTATGGGTGTTTTGTTATGTATTGCACACACTGTTAGATGGACTGCATTGCATCACCTAGACTTGGGGAAGGAATCAAATAGCCATGTTGTGTTTCGTGACCCCTCTATGGGTTAGGTGAAAGGGAATTCATGGAAGAATCCAAGTAGAACTCCTTGTAGAAGGGTAAAGGGGCATTGGGGGAGTTTAAGCAAGTATTCAGTTGGAAATATGGACAATTCAGAGTACTTAGATGTGGTAGGGTATCACACTAGTGTATAGAGCTCTCCAATATATTTCCAATGGTACCAGAATTGTCCAATTTGGCCTTAGGATGAAGAAGTTATAAGCTTGGGAAGTTAGTGGTCACAGTGGTATGGTCGGCTTTCGTCTTTCCGCATCCACAATGCGGAATGCGAAAGTTGGGGGCGCATTTTGTTCACACCAGGAATTTCGGTGTTTCGCTCTCCCAACTTCCACACTATGGAATGTGGAATTCAAAGGCACAATTTCTCGACGTAGTGTGTTTGGTGTCCCAACCTCTAACTCCTACATCGTGGATATAGAGTGCGGAATTCAAGGCGCATAATCACCAAGATAGTGAAGTTGTCATTCTGACTTTCCAAATCCCACATCGCGAATGCAGAGTGTGGAAATTGGAGGCGCATTTTAGTTGAAATAGAGAATTGGTGTTCTGACTTTTTGACTCCTGCATCGCGGACTACGTATTGCAGAAGTTGGAAGAAGAAATCTATGAAGTTGTATTATTGGCACTCCAAATTTCTGAGTCCCGCATCATGGATTGAGGAACCGCGAAATGCGGAGAGGTGTTTTCAATGCTTCATATTTTGGGAATCTGATTTTCGACTTTTGACTTGCAGCTGCAGATTGTTGTTTGCATATTACGGAGTTGAGTACCAAAGATCGTTGCGGCTGCATGTAAAAATAGAGAGAATTTTTGAAAAAAAATGTATCAGGTTGTCTCCCATCGCCTCTGAAGGGAACCACGGTGACCAGGGACATGAAAAATGGTATCAGAGCCCAAGTTGCAGCACTGAGGCTGTTTGTGTTAAGATTTAATATGCTAAGACAGAAAATAGCAGCATTACATTCCATTTCACAATAATAGCATATACAGGATCACTAAAGAAACAACAAGCATAACATAAACACAAGAGACACATATTTATCCTGGGAAACCCTCATGGGGTAGAAAACCCAGTAAAGCTTCCTCAATATAGATGACCAGCAATATACAAAGATGCAAACCAAAGATATGATCTCCTCCTCCACCATAGCAGACCTCTCCTCCACAAGTGCGCCTCTCTCTCAAGTGAGTGTGTGTGTCAAATGAGGAACACACCTCCTCTATTTATACACTACTCTAACATATATTTTACACAAGTACACGTAGGCTCGTATTTAACCAATGGGTTAAATACCCCACTACAACTGACTGGGCTGACCCCTCTAGGGTGGTCTAATAACCCTTTGACCCACATAACACATATAGGGCCGACCCCCACTAGGGAAGTCTAATAACCCGAGTTACCACATTCCGACGGAGGAATAAACATCTCTGGATATACAATAAGATCTTCACGGAGGAATGAAACATCTCCGGAATAATAAAGTACAAATATAATATTCTTTGAAGTTACAATATCTCAACACTCCCCCTTAATGAAAAGGATATTATAATAGCATCTGTACGAGCAAGGATTCATCAACATCATACATGATACATCTATAAATCATTGGAAGCTTTCTCAACATCATCAGTAACTCAACCAGTTACTGGAACATCTTCAATACTGGAACATCAACATCTTCAGTACTGAGTCTTTATCTTCTGCAGCACTCGAATAGCTACAATAACATCAACATCTATATCCTCACGATTGTCAGCATCATCATCATACGATCATTAGAATCGGGATCATCTCGATCTACAGCATCTGGATCATCTCGATCTACAGCATCGGGATCATCTCGATCTACAGCATCTGGATCATCTCGATCTATAGCATCTGGATCATCATGATCTACAGCATCTAGATCATCTTGATCTACAGCATCTGGATCATCACGATCTACAGCACCTGGATCATCTCGATCTACAGCATCATCATCATCTCAATCTACATGATCAGCATCATCGTCATCTAGATCAACTCAATCAGCATCATCGGCATCTAGATCAACACGATCAGCAGCATCATTATCTAGATCAATACGATCAGCAGCATCGTCATCTAGATCAATACGATCAGTAGCATCATGATCACACGATCAATCCAGTTCTATTTAGGACCTATGTCCAAGGATGATGCAATCCAATCATGTACCTTTTGAATCGAAGTCCAGGGACGATCCAGTCCTATCATGTACCTTTTGAACCAAAGTTCAGGGACGATCCAGTCCTAACATGTACCTTTTTGAACCGAAGTCCAAGGACGATCCAGTCCTAACATGTACCTTTTGAACCGAAGTCCAGGGATGATCCAGTCCTAACATGTACCTTTTGAACTGAAGTCCAGGGATGATCTAATCCTATCAATTCTCAGAGACCTCATGTCTACGGCTCAGTTCACAGGACCAAAGTCCAAGGATGATCCAATCCTTACCGTACATTTAGGACCACGTCCAAGGATGACTTAATCCTCAACCGTACATTTAGGACCATGTCCAAGGATGACTTAATCCTCCAGCACCTGGATCATCTCGATCTACAGCATCATCATCATCTCAATCTACATGATCAACATCATCGTCATCTAGATCAACTCAATCAGCATCATCGACATCTAGATCAACACGATCAACAGCATCATTATCTAGATCAATACGATCAGCAGCATCGTCATCTAGATCAATACGATCAGCAGCATCATCATCACAGGATCAATCCAGTTCTCTTTAGGACCTATGTCCAAGGATGATGCAATCCAATCATGTACCTTTTGAACCGAAGTCCAGGGACGATCCAGTCCTATCATGTACCTTTTGAACCAAAGTTCAGGGACGATCCAGTCCTAACATGTACCTTTTTGAACCGAAGACCAGGGACGATCCAGTCCTAACATCTACCTTTTGAACCGAAGTCCAGGGACGATCCAGTCCTAACATGTACCTTTTGAACCGAAGTCCAGGGATGATCCAATCCTATCAATTCTGAGAGACCTCATGTCTACGGCTCAGTTCACAGGACCAAAGTCCAAGGATGATCCAATCCTTACCGTACATTTAGGACCGCGTCCAAGGATGACTTAATCCTCAACTGTACATTTAGGACCATGTCCAAGGATGACTAAATCCTCAACCGTACATTTAGGACCACGTCCAAGGATGACTTAATCCTCCACCGTACATTTAGGACCACGTCCAAGGATGACTTAATCCTCCACCGTACATTTAGGACCACGTCCAAGGATGACTTAATCCTCCTCCACCATACATTTAGGACCACGTCCAAGGATGACTTAATCCTCCACCGTACATTTAGGACCACGTCCAAGGATGACTTAATCCTCCACCGTACATTTAGGACCACGTCCAAGGATGACTTAATCCGCCACCGTACATTTAGGACCAAGTCCAAGGATGACTTAATCCTCCACCGTACATTTAGAACCACATCCAAGGATGACTTAATCCTCCACTGTACATTTAGGACCACGTCCAAGGATGACTTAATCCTCCACCATACATTTAGGACCACGTCCAAGGATGACTTAATCCTCCACCGTACATTTAGGACCACGTCCAAGGATGACTTAATCCTCCACCATACATTTAGGACCACGTCCAAGGATGAATTAATCCTCCACCGTACATTTAGGACCACGTCCAAGGATGACTTAATCCTCCACCGTACATTTAGGACCACGTCCAAGGATGACTTAATCCGCCACGGTACATTTAGGACCACGTCCAAGGATGACTTAATCCTCCACCGTATATTTAGGACCATGTCCAAGGATGACTTAATCCTCCACTGTACATTTAGGATCACGTCCAAGGATGACTTAATCCTCCACCATACATTTAGGACCTACGTCCAAGGATGACTTAATCCTCAACCGTCCACCAAGGACTTCATTCTCGAAGACATACGTCTACGGCTCTTCTTTAGGACTGAAGTCCAGGGATGATCCAATCCCCTCACATGTTCACCAAAAACTTCATTCTCGAAGACATACGTATACGGCTCTTCTTTAGGACTGAAGTCCAGGGATGATCCAATCCCCTCACATGTTCACCAAAAACTTCATTCTCGAAGACATACGTCTACGGCTCTTCTTTAGGACTGAAGTCTAGGGATGATCCAATCCCCTCACCTATTCATTCAGGATTTTGTTGTCGAAGACATATGTCTACGACTCTCTTTAGGACTAAAGTCCAGGGATGATCCAATCCCCTCAAGTCCACCAAGGACTTCATTCTCGAAGACATACATCTATGGCTTTCTTTTAGAATATATGTTCAAGGATGATGCAATCCTCTTGTCACCTTAGACCCTATCTAAGGACCATCCACCAACCTCTCTGTCGGCATCACTAATATAGGTATCCTCATCATCGACCTCACTGTCAATGCAGGAAATCTCATCATGAGTTATCACATCACTCCCCCTTTCGAGGAGGGTCCTTCTGAAATATATTAAGTTTGTCTCAGAAAAATTTTCTTGAGGTAGAGGTTTGGTTAGTACATTGTTACAAATTCGAACTTTTGGTTCCTTTCTGCACCATATCTTGGAACACTAGATTCTTTGCCATCTTGATACAAATCTGCTTGTCACATAGGATCATAGTTGTGTCTATCTCTAAGTCAAACAATCCTGAAGACATACTGCTTCATAACTTAGCAGAGCAAGCAGCCATATATTCTGCTTGTGCTCACGAGATCATGGCTGATCCCAGATAATAACATCCTCTCGATGTGCTCTTCCTGTCTGATACACTTCCTTCCCAATCAACATCTGTGTAGCCATCTTAAGTCATGATCTCCAAGATAACATAGATCAAAGTCTTATTGTATCCTTTAGGTACCGCATCACATGATTTGCATCTTATCAGGTGAACACATCTAGTTTCCACTAGATACTGACTCAAGGTGTTCACAGCAAATCATATATCTGACCTAGTATTATTTAGACACATCAATGACTCAATATTTTGTCTGTACAGAGTTCTATCCACTAACTCTGATGAGTCATCTGATAACAACTTCAAGAGTGGCCATTCCAACACATCAAGTCCTTTTAATATTTCTCAGCATACTTTCCCTGGTTGAGAAAGATTCCTTCTGAGCCTTGTCATACTTCCAATCTGAGATTTTTCATTTTCATTTCTTCAGCCATCTTCTTCTTTCTTTTCATGATCTGTTTCTCATTCCTTGTCAGAAAGAGATCATCATCATCATACAATAATGGTATGATAGGTTCATCATCCACAACCTTAAGGTAAAGGTTAGGAACAACTTTACTTTTGGTAAAGCCCAAGCTTATCAAGAAATTGTCAATTCTCCCTTTGTGACTGAACATCATTCACACTCTGCATTGAATGATCTTCTGCATATCTATCTGTGCCATCTCTCGTTAGATGGGTCTACTAATATGAGTCTCAATATCATTTGAACTCTGTGGTGAGTTCCTTCTTGCATCCATATCGTCTGTGTATAGAAACAATATTCAACCTTGTAGCAAAGGTTGATATCCTCATCGCCCATGGTGATCATTAAGCTCATCAATTGATTATCGATCCTGGGTACCCATACAGAACCTGATTCACACTTCTTCTTTAATTACACCATTAAGAGAATGGTCTTATCTAGCCACTTTGAGCAAACGTCTTATCATGATTCTCTTCCTCTTTCTAAGAGAATTTTCTAGCCACAAGCCTTCTATAGTGTGTTTGATTTGTAAATCCTTTTGTTTGAACATCCATCGCTTGTTTAGTGTTCATCATTCATCATGATCTTTCCTACAAATCAAAATTAAGTACATGATTAGTAATACTTCATAATCATCAAATCATATTGACATGATAACCTATTATGCATACAGATATAATTTACATAGTTATGTAACTATTTGGACCAATACTTTGGCACAACACTTTCACATATCCTGTATGCATACAGTGGCTATCTAGATGCCTTCCATCTCTACCAGAACATACTATTGAGAGTGTGCACAGCTCTCAGCATGTCATTAAAGAGGTTTCATTCTAGACAAGCAACAATGGAATGTTTGTCCAACTTACCAATCATATGCATATTAGTAGTATATTGTTCAATGCTCTATGAATGTTTACACTCAGCATGATATATTCTAGGAATACAAATATGCATACAAGCAATATCATTTACTATTTCAAATAACAACTCAAATACTTATCTTTTATGTTTGTGTGGTTGCCTCCCGCTTGATCTTCTATATGTCTTTTGAACTTATATTCATTCTGTACCACTGTGCATGCTCAAGTGTGCACTAGTGTCATCCTCATGATCTCATACACAAACATACATTCATTAGTATATTCTCAAAACATTCTAATTCTAAATAATATTGAATATGTATAGTCATGATTATAGATAATATTCAAGGTTTCAGGGAAGTCTTCTTTTACTCATGCATATTCTTGTTTGATCTAGTTAGGTAAATAATCAACAAAGATAAGAGACATAATATGCATAAACCCTTGATTACTAACTTTATGAATAAGCATAACCAATCATACCAAGTATAGTTATATAAGGGATCCTAACATGACATAGGAAAACATACCTGGATTAGCATACCTGCTTAGTTATGTACAAAACAATCTCTTCAATGATTTAGAGATCCTGAGCTAGAACCTGCATGTCTCATAGGTTAAGCATAATATAACAAAGTCATACATACCTCGTAAGTAGAACAAAGATTATGGATGAGTCTTTGTCTTCATGATGTCATGGTCATGGAACTTGATTTGTCTTTTGTGATGTACCTGTATCTTGTTAGCAGACAACATCAACCTCACACAACACCATAATGCATTAGTACAATCATATAGCCCTAATCAATGAATGTCTTCGATCATTCACATGCATTCATACTGTTACTAGGGTGATAAGACAATTCTAACATTAATCAAGATTGTACTAATAAATAATATGAAGACAAACACATCATGAACTTAATCAAGAATCAGATTTCAAGACATACATGAACCTCCTTAAGTCATACCTGTTGAGACTTCTTGTAGTCTTCTTATGTAAGGCCTTAGCCTCAACTCCCCCTGAAACTTGATCTGGAGCTTGATTAGGGTTTGCTAGTGAAACCCTAAAAATTCAATCTTTGACTTTCACACTTCCGAATGAATGGAAGGATGTGTCTTGTTGAGCTTATCAAACTAGCATACTTCAATTTTGAAATCTCCAAAATTTGACCCCTCAAAATTGCCTTTGAAACTTCTGGATCTTCTGGACAGGATCTGAACTAGGGTTTGATGAAGCCCACCCTTCTGCTCAATCAAAAGGTTTGATCCAAGGCTGTAAACTCTTATTTTTCTGAGGAGCTTCCAGCCGTGGTTACACACTTCAAAAATTCCAACTTTTGCTGAAGCCCTAATTTTCCATCTTTCCGATCAAAATCCCGAGCTAGGGTTTAATCAAGCCTGGTCTTCTACCCAACCAAAAGATTCGATCTTGGTCTCTAAATTTTCATTTTCCTAAGTAGCATTCAGCCGTGGATTTCGATTCCAAAAATTCTAACTTTCTCCAAATGTCGCAACGTCGCAACGTGACCTATTTTGGGATAATACAGGAGAGAGAACTTGTACGGAATTCCACATGTCACTATTTGAACTTCGGCCTCTAAAAACGTTTCTTGAGATAGCTCTCCCTGTTATCTTTCCATCCTGATAGGTCTGACCTCAATTGGACTCTCTGAGAGATAGTTATGCCAAGTGTCGCAACGTGACCTGTCTATGGGATAAAACGGGAGAGCGAACTTGTACAGTGTGCCACGTGTCACTGGTTCAGCTTCGGCCTCTAAAAACGTTTCCTGAGATAGTACGGTCTGTGTACTACATGTCACATTTTACGAAATTTCATTTGGAGCTTCCTATCCCAAGTTATGACCTTTTTTCCTAGGTCACCTGATTTTGACTGAGATCTGGAAGAGGCAGAAACCCTAACTTGTATTGATCATAACTTACAAAGTACAACGAATCTGAGGGTTCCCTTTGGACACAAGATACTTGGAGATGCTATCTACAACCTGTAAAGGTTTTAGATCCTGAACCTTCACCAAAATGGATTTATAGTGAAAGTTCCACGATGACTGGTTTTTGCTATGTAAAACCCTAACCTTCAAATTGTCGTAAGTAAAGCAAGTGTCGTAAGTGCCATACCTTGCCTTTCTTCAGGTTAGCTCTGATACCATGTTAAGATTTAATATGCTAAGACAGAAAATAGAAGCATTACATTCCATTTCACAATAATAGCACATACAGGATCACTGAAGAAACAACAAGCATAGCATAAACACAAGAGACACAGATTTATCCCGGGAAACCCTCATGGGGTAGAAAACCCAGTAAAGATTCCTCAATAAAGATGACCAGCAATATACAAAGATGCAAACCAAATATATGATCTCCTCCTCCACCATAGCAGACCTCTCCTCCACAAGTGCACCTCTCTCTCAAGTGAGTGTGTCTGTCAAATGAGGAACACACCTCCTCTATTTATACACTACTCTGACATATCTTTTACACAAGTACACGTAGGCTCGTATTTAACCAATGGGTTAAATACCCCACTACAACTGACTGGGCTGACCCCTCTAGGGTGGTCTAATAACCCTTTGACCCACATAACACATACAGGGCCGACCCCCACTAGGGAAGTCTAATAACCCGAGTTACCACATTCCGATGGAGGAATAAACATCTCCAGATATACAATAAGATCTTCACGGAGGAATGAAACATCTCTGGAATAATAAAGTACACATATAATATTCTTTGAAGTTACAATATCTCAACAGTTTGGGCCGAAGCATGAATGAACTTACAGGAGGGAAGTGTTAATGGCGCTATTTTGATAAAAAATTGTTGTTGTTGTTGTCCGAATGAGTAATCTCTAGATTTGTATGGATGTGTGTGTCTTATATCCATTCTTATAATGTCTAATAAATGTATTTGTAATGCACAGTGGTTGTAGCTACTAGTAGTTGAATCATTAGAATAGTGGTAGCATACAGGGAAAGCAAGGAAATGGTGACCATAAATTATGCCCAAGATCCTTATGAACAAAAGGTAGACGTGCTAGGAGAAAATGTGCAGGAAGCACATATTGAAACTGAATCCAATGGAAAAAGGGAGAGAATAACTCCCCCAAACTTAGTTGAAACTATGGTGATCTTTAATGAAATATTGATGAAGGCTTAGGAAGAGAAACACCAGATCCATGATGTCATCTTGCAGAGCCTCACTAATATTCCTCAGAGGATAAATCTTGGGTCTAACCCATGCAATGTGGGCAAAGAAGGAAGAGATGCAGGTAGTCATTCTAGAGGTCATTCTAGGAAGAGGACTCCAAGCCCTAGAAGGAGTTATATGAGAAAAAAAAGCAAAACACCCTCCCCAAGATCTCATTCTAGTAAGTCATGTGACACTAAAGATTTTCAAATATGTCCAAGGCATACTTCCAATAGAATTGACAGAAGAAAGAAATTCAGAGGGATCCCACGGGGAGAATTTAGGAAGACAAGGCCTCCCACATTTGATGGAGAAATCAAGATAGATCAAGAGGCATAGGCATGGCTTCTTGGAATGAAGAAGTATTTCAAAATGCATGATTATTCAGAAAATGAAAAGGCCAGAGTTTCCATTTACAATCTAAGTGGCAGAGCTTCAATTTGGTGGGAGCGCCTCATGCAAGTGAAGAGGATCAATGAAAGGAAGATCAACTGGGAGCAGTTTAAAAGGTACTTCAAGGATAAATACCTATCATATAGGTATTATAATAACAAAAGGAGAGAGTTCAACGAACTCGGGTTGGAAAAAATTCCATGGAAGAACATGTCCACACGTTTTTGGAGTTGTTGAGGTATGTGGATTACATCAAGGATAAAAGGGTAAAGATCCAATGTTTCCTTGGTAGTCTACCTAATATTTTCAGAGATAGGATTGAGTTTTTCAATCCACCAAGTTTGGATGAAGCCATTAGGATGGAAATTCATTGCTATGAGCAGAGTAAAGGAAAATCATAGGTTCAACCAGCATGGGGAGGAAAGCCAAGACGGAGGTTTGAGCAAAGGAAAAATGGATTCAAGCCACCATTCATAAATTAACCCATAAATTTTCCACAGGAACAACAAGCACAAAGAGGATTGAAGCCAACAATAGAACCATAAAAGGAATCAAAAAGACCACTTCAATGAAAGAATAATGTTAGGGGTGAAATTTAACCCATGGGTGATTTTTCCATGTTTTTTCCAAAAAATGTTTTTCCAATTTGCATATTTTGAAGCCCCATTTCACCCAATTTTGATGGGGTAAATTTTTTTCACTCTAAAAATCACCAAATTATTATATAAACTATATAAAATCCTTAGAAATTGAAATAATTTAAGAAAAATATCTCCAAATATTTTATAGTTGACATTTTAAGAATTGGTAATATTTACCAAGGTTTATACACTTTTAAATAAGTATGGTTCCTTAAAATTATCCCTGCTTCATTGGTGGGGATGTGGAGGAAACCACATGCTTAGATATTTTCCACATTGGAGGGAGAATCCCCGGAGCTTGCACAACTTATAAGAAGCAACTACAGTGGAAGATATGGCAAGGGAAGCACCTCAAATTTATGCAGCATTACATGATCATCAGGAAGAACATCAATCAACAGTGATAGAATTTGAAGGTAAGATTGCTAAGGAATCTATTTCTGTTTTGATTGATCTAGGATCTACTCATAGCTATGTGTCTCCTAAGGTGGTTGAAGGTTGTTCTCTTAGAAAAGTGAAGCATAGTAAGTCTTGGCTATTTCAACTAGCCACAAGTACCAAGAGGAAGGCGAGTGAGGTAGTGATGGAGTGCCCCATGGAGTTGAATGGGCTCCTCACAAAGGTAAACTTGAATGTCCTACCATTAGGATCTTATGATGCCCTAATAGGTATGGATTGGTTGGAAAGACATAGAGCCAAGATAGATTTATATGAGAAGGTGATTGAATGCATTGGAGAGGGAAGATCAAGGTTGGTAATAGGAATTCCCAAGCAAGTTTCAGCAAGGCATATTTCATCCCTGCACTTGAAAAAGTTTTATAAGAAGGGTTTCCAATTATATGCGGTTCACATATCATATTCATCAGAAGATAAGGGACCAATGATAGAAGACTTTCAGCTGTTGTAAGAATTCCAAGATGTGTTTCCGGAAAAAGTTCCAGCAATGCCACCAAAGAGAGATATTGATTTTTCCATCAATATTGTTCCAGGGACAACACCAATTTCCAAAGCTCCTTATAGAATGAGCACACAGGAATTGATAGACTTCAAGATGAAGCTACAAGAATTAATGGACAAGGAGCATATAAGATTGAGTGTATCTCCTTTACGAGTACTAGTGTTATTTGTCAAGGAAAAGGATGGAATTTTAAGGCTGTGTATTGATTAAATGAAGCTAAATAAAGTGACAAGCAAGAATAAGTACCCATTGCCAAGAATTGATGACTTGTTTGATCAAATGAAGGAAGCTAAAGTGTTTTCAAAGATTGAATTGAGGTCTGGATACCATCAAGTGAGGATTAAGGAAGAATACATTCACAAGATAGCTTTCAGGTCAATATATGGCCATTATGAATTCAAAGTGGTGCCATTTGGTCTTACCAATGCACCTGCTACATTCATGTGTCTCATGAGCAGTGTCTTTAGCAAGTATTTGGACAAGTTAGTGATTATGTTCTTGGATGACATGCTTGTTTACTCAAAGCATGAAGAAGAGCATAATGAATATCTAAGAATGGTGTTGCAAGTCCTTAGAGAACACCAACTGTATGCAAAGCTATACAAGTGTGATTTCTATTAGTAGAAGGTACAATATTTGGGTCATGTCATCTCAAAAGAAGGATTTGCAGTGGATCCAGAAAATATTGAAGCCATAATGGATTGGCCTACTCCAAAGAATGTTGCAGATGTTAGATATTTTATGGGTCTTGCAGGATATTACATAAGGCTCATTGAAGGGTTCTCCAAAATAGCTCATCCAATTACATCATTGCAGAGGAAGAATATCAAGTTTGTATGGTATGAAAATCTAAGAAAATATTTCAACAGCTAAAGGAATTGCCTACCAGATCTCTTGTTTTGAATATTGCATATCGAAAGAAAGATTTTGTAGTATGCACAGATGCTTGCATTTAAGGGCTAGGTGGAGTGCTCATGCAAGAGGGATTTGTAATGTTCTATGAGTCAATAAAGTTAAAGGATCATGAAAAGAAATATGCCACACATGATTTAGAGCTAGTAGTTATAGTTCATGCCCTTGAGAGATGGAGACATTATATCTTGGGAAGAATATTTGAGCTCAGAACAAACCACATGAGCTTGAAATATTTGTTTGACCAGCCAAATCTGAATGCTAGGAAAACTAGATGGATGGAATTTCTTTATGAATTTGATTTTGAAATTAAACATATCAAAGGTAAGGATAATAAGGTTGCAGATGCTCTTAGCATAAAATTTCATGTTGCAGTAGTATGTATATGTAAATCGGGTTTGAAGGAAAGAGTTCTCGAAGCTCAAACCAGTGATGAAGCTTACCTTCAAATCAAAGAAAAATTGCAGTAAGGAATTGTGGATAAAAAGTGTGAAGGATATCAGCTTGGTGAAGATGATTTTCTCATTTATCAAGGTACCAGACTGTATATTCCAAATAGTATAGACTTGAAGAGGCTAGTGATGGATGAAATACATCAAATGCCATATTCTAGACACCCATGATATCAAAAGATGATAACAGCAGGAAGAAAGTAATACTTTTGGCATGGGATGAAGAAGGACATAGAAAAGTAAATTTCTAGATGTCAAAAGTTCCAACAAGTCAAGGCAAACCATCAACATCCAACAGGATTGTTGTAGCCTTTGCCCATTCCAGAATGGAAGTGGGAAGCAATTTCTATGGATTTTAAAATAGGTCTTCCAATGACAGTGAAGAAGCATGATTAAATCATGGTACTGGTGGACAAGCTATCAAAGGTATCTCACTTCATTCCAGTCAATTCCACTCATAAGACAAATGACATGAAAATATATTCAAGAAGGAGATATTCAGATTGCATGGATTTCCCAAGGAAATAATTTTAGATCGTGATACAAACTTCACATCCAATTTTTGGAAGGGATTATTCCATGAATTGGGCTCTCAGTTGAATTTTAGTACATGTTAAAATTTAATATGCTAAGACAGAAAATAGTAGCATTACATTCCATTTCACAATAATAGCATATATAGGATCACTGAAGAAACAACAAGCATAGCATAAACACAAGAGACATAGATTTATCCTGGGAAACCCTCATGGGGTAGAAAACCCAGTAAAGCTTCCTCAATATAGATGACCAGCAATATACAAAGATGCAAACCAAAGACATGATCTCCTTCTCCACCATAGCAGACCTCTCCTCCACAAGTGCACCTCTATCAAGTGTGTGTATATGTCAAATGAGGAACATACCTCCTCTATTTATACACTACACTGATATGTATTTTACACAAGTACATGTAGGCTCGTATTTAACCATTAGGTTAAATACCCTATTATAACTGACTGGGCCGACCCCCACATGGTGGGTCTAATAACCCTAGTTACCACAACCAATTCGGAGGAATAAACATCTCCGTATTCATAGTATAATCACATCGGAGGTATGGAACATCTCCGTACTAAATAATATACAAATATAATATTCTTAGACGTTACAATATTCAACACTCCCCCTTAACGAGAAGGATATTCTAACAACATCTGCAGGAGCAATGAGTCATACATCATACATGATACATCTATAAATCATTGGAAGCTTTCTTAACATCATCAGTAACTCAACCAGTTACTGGAACATCAACATCTTCAGTACTGAGTCTTTATCTTCTGCAGCACTCGAACAACTATAGCAACATCAACGTCTGGATCCTCACGATCATCAACATCGTCATCTAGACCATCATGATCAGCATCATCGTCATCATATGATCATCAGCATCGTCATTACACGATCATCAGCATCGTCATCTCACGATCATCAGCATCGTCATCTCACGATCATCAGCATCGTCATCACACGATCAGCAGCATCATCATCACACGATCATCAGCATCGTCATCACACGATCATCAGCATCGTCATCACATGATCATCAGCATCGTCATCACATGATCATTAGCATCGTCATATCACGATCATCAGCATCGTCATCACACGATCAGCAGCATCATCATCACACAATCATCAGCATCGTCATCACACGATCAGCAGCATCATCATCACACAATCAGCAGCATCATCATCACATGATCATCAGCATCATCATCTATATACATGATCCTTCCTTTCGGAATTACTGGATCAATCTCATCACAATCATATTTAAGACTATCCTTCCTTTCGGAATTACTGGATTTACTGTCTAAGGATGATTAGTCCAACCACAATCATATTTAATACTATCCTTCCTTTCGGAATTACTGGATTTACTGTCTAAGCATGATTAGTCCAACCACAATCATATTTAAGACTATCCTTCCTTTCGGAATTACTGGATTTACTGTCTAAGGATGATTAATCCAACCACAATCGCATTTAAGACTATCCTTCCTGGATTTACTGTCTAAGGATGATTAATCCAATCACAATCACATTTAAGACTATCCTTCCTGGATTTACTGTCTAAGGATGATTAATCCAACCAAAATCGCATTTAAGACTATCCTTCCTGGATTTACTGTCTAAGGATGATTAATTCAATCACAATCGCATTTAAGACTATCCTTCCTGGATTTACTGTCTAAGGATGATTAATCCAACCACAATCACATTTAAGACTATCCTTCCTAGATTTACTGTCTAAGGATGATGAATCCAACCACAATCGCATTTAAGACTATCCTTCCTGGATTTACTGTCTAAGGATGATTAATCCAATCATGTGCATTTTGAACCAAGGTCCAGGGACGATGTAGTCCTATCCTCTATTCTCGGAGACACCTGTCTACGGCTCACTTTAGAACTTGAGTTCAAGGATGATCCAATCCTCTCAAGTCCACCAAGGACTTCATTCTCGGAGACCTCACGTCTACGGCTCTCTTTAGGACTGAAATTCCAGGGATGATCCAATCCCCTCAAGTCCACCAAAGACTTCATTCTCGGAGACCTCATGTCTACGGCTCTCTTTAGGACTGAAAGTCTAGGGATGATCCAATCCCCTCAAGTCCACCAAGGACTTCATTCTCGGAGATCTCACGTCTACGGATCTCTTTAGGACTGAAAGTCCAGGGATGATCCAATCCCCTCAAGTCCACCAAGGACTTCATTCTCGGAGACCTCACGTCTACGGCTCTCTTTAGGACTGAAAGTCCAGGGATGATCCAATCCCCTCAAGTCCACCAAGGACTTCATTCTCGGAGACCTCACATCTACGGATCTCTTTAGGACTGAAAGTCCAGGGATGATCCAATCCCCTCAACTGTCCACTAAGGACTTCATTTTCAGAGACCTCACGTCTACGGCTCTCTTTAGGAATGAAAGTCCATGGATGATCCAATCCTCTCAACTGTCCACTAAGGACTTCATTTTCGGAGACCTCACGTCTATGGCTCTCTTTAGGACTGAAAGTCCAGGGATGATCCAATCCCCTCAACTGTCAACTAAGGACTTCATTTTCAGAGACCTCACGTCTACAGCTCTCTTTAGGACTGAAATTCCAGGGATGTTCCAATCCCCTCAACTGTATTCTCATCTATACAGGTACAAATATCCAAGAGCATGTATCACATCAAAACATGTATACATCACTAATCAAAACATGTATACATCATACCAAAACATGTATACATCTAGCATGTATAATCAAAACATGTGTACATCACATCAAAACATGTATACATCTAGCATGTATTCTCACTAATAAATCTGATATCAAAGCATGTATACATCACATCAAAGCATGTATTCTCGCTAATACATCTAACATCAAAACATGTATACATCACATCAAAACATGTATACATCTAGCATGTATCAAAACATGTATACATCACATCAAAAACATGTATACATCAAAAAAATAAAAGATATATAGGAGTTCTAAATCTAAATAATTCTAAGTAACTAAGTGCAACAAAACAAAATTTAAGGGACAGAATTGTTATCAAATACTATACTACTCCCCCTTTCGAGGAGGGTCCTTCTGCACTATACCAAGCTTGTCTCGGAAGTATTCAAACTTTACTCGAGACAAAGGTTTAGTCAGGATATCGGCAATCTGATCCTCAGTGCTTATATACTTGAGCTTGATAGCTCCTCTCTGCACCATGTCTCGTATATAGAAGTAACGGATCTCAATGTGTTTTGACTTATCATGGAACACAGGATTTTCAGTCATCTTAATGCAGCTTTGATTATCACACATAATCACAGTGGGATCCATTTCTAAGTCAAACACTCCATATAAAAGATTCTGAAGCCATACTGCTTCACAGCTGGCAGAGCAGACAGCCATATATTCTACTTCAGCAGTACTGAGAGCCACTCTAGAATGTTTCTTGCTGAACCATGAGATCATGGCAGATTCAAGACTATAACATCCACCTGATGTACTCTTTCTGTCTGAGACACTTCCTGCCCAATCAGAATCTAAGTAACCATGTAAACAGAGTTCATGACCTCCAAGATAACATAGACCAAAAATCTAATGTACCTTTTAGGTACCTCACTACATGCTTTGTAGCTATTAAGTGAACCTTTCTAGGTTCTACTAGATACTGACTTAGGGTATTTACAGCAAAGCATATATCTGGCCTAGTATTTGTTAAATACATCAATGACCCAATGATCTGTCTATATAGGGTTAGGTCCACTAAATACGATGAGTCATTAACTAACAACTTCAAGTTGGAGTCCATGGGAGTGGCCATGGCTTTATACTCCAACATATCAAATCTTTTTAGAAACTTCACAGCATACTTACCTTGATTTAAAAGATTCCTTTTGGATCTTGCCATACTTCTAGACCTAAGAAGTAGTGCATTAATCCGAGATCTTTCATTTTCATTTCTGCAGCCATTTTCATGACCTGTTTCTCATTCCTTGTCAGAAAGAGATCATCATCATACAATAATGGTATGATAAGTTCATCATCCACAACCTTAAGGTAAAGGTTAGGAACAATTTTACTTCTGGTAAAGCCCAAGCTTTGTCATGAAGCTATCAATTGTCCATTATTCACACTCAGCATTGAGTGATCTTCTGCATATCTATCTGTGCCATCTCTCGTCAGATGGGTCTACTAATATGAACCTCAAAATCATTCGAACTCTGTGGTGAGTTCCTTCTTGCATCCATGTCATATGTGTATAGAACCCATATTCAACCTTGTAGAAAAGGTTGAGATCCACATCACCCATGATGATCATTAAGCTCATCAATTGACTACCGATCCTGGGAACCCATACAGAACCTGATTACATTATTAAGAGAATGGTCTTATCTAGTCCCTTGGAGAAAAACATCTCATCATGATTCTCTTCCTCTTTCTAAGAGAATATCTTAACCACAAGCTTTCTATAGTATGTTTGATTTGTAAATCTTTTGTTGAACATCCATCGCTTGTTCAGAGTTCATCATTCATCATGATCTTTCCTACAAATCAAAATTAAGTACATGATTAGTAATACTTCATAATCATCAAATAATATTGACATGATAACCTACTATGCATACAGATATCATTTACATAGTTATGCAACTATTTTGACCAATACTTTGGCACAACACTTTCCCATATCCTGTATGCATATAGTGGCTATCTAGATGCCTTCCATCTCTACCAGAACATACTGTCGAGAGTGTGCACAGCTCTCAGTATGTCAACAAGGAGGTTTCATTCTAGACAAGCAACAATGGAATGTTTGTCCAATTTACCAATCATATGCATATTAGTAGTATACTGTTCAATGCTTTATGAATGTTTACACTCAGCATGATATATCCTAGGAATACAAATATGCATACAAGCAATATCATTTACTATTTCTAATAACAACTCAAATACTTATCTTTTATGTTTGTGTGGTTGTCTCCCGCTTGATCTTCTGTATGTCTTCTAAACTTCTATTCATTCTGTACCACTGTGCATGCTCAAGTGTACACTAGTGTCACCCTCGTGATCTCATACACAAACATACATTCATTAGTATATTCTCAATATTATCAAAACATTCTAATTCTAAATAATCTTGAATATGTACAGTCATGATTATTAGTATTCAGGGTTTCAAGGAAGTCTTCTTTTACTCATGCATATTCTTGTTTGATCTAGTATGCATAAACCCTTGATTACTAACCAATCATACCAAGTATACTTACACAAGGTAAGATTCTAACATGACATAGGAAAACATACCTGGATTAGTATACCTGCTTAGTTATGTACAACATACCTAAACAATCTCTTCAATGATTTAGAGATCTTGAGCTAGAACCTGCATGTCTCGTAGGTTAAACATAATATAACAAAGTCATACATACCTCGTGAGTCTTTGTCTTCATGTTGTCATGGTCATGGAACTTGATTTGTCTTTTGTGATGTACCTGTGTCTTGTTAGCAGACAACATCAACCTTACACAACACCATAATGCATAAGTACAATCATACAGCCCTAATCAATGATTGTCTTCGATCATTCACATGCATTCATATTGTTACTAGGGTGATAAGACAATTAATAACATTAATCAAGATTGTACTAATAAATAACATGAAGACAAACACATTATGAACTTAATCAAGAATCAGATTTCAAGGCATACCTGAACCTCCTTAAGTCATACCTGTCGAGACCCTTTGTAGTCTTCTTATGTAAGGCCTTAGCCTCAACTCCCCCTGAAACTTGATCTGGAGCTCGATTAGGGTTTGCTAGAGAAACCCTAAAAATTCAATCTTTGACGTTCACACTTCTGAATGGATGGAAGAATGTGTCCTGCTGAGCTAATCAACCTAGCATTCTTCAATTTTGAAATCTCCAAAATTTGACCCCTCAAAATTGCCTTCGAAACTTCTTGATCTTCTCGACAGGAACCCGAACTAGGGTTTGATGAAGCCCGATCTTCTACCCAATCAAAAATTCGATCTTGGTATCTAAATTTCAATTTTCCTGAGTAGAATTCAGCCGTGGACTCCAATTCCAAAAATTTTAACTTTCTCCGAAACCCTAAATTCCGGAAGCCATGAATAAAGGTGCTCCAAAAATAATTCTGTTTTGACAGAAATATGCACCTGATTGTTTCTGCTATAACTCTGAAATTTATTCTCCACAGGGTCTGAAAACTTTTTCTGCAGTATCCTGACCTGTCATCTTTCCATCCTGACAGGTCTGACCTCAATTGGATTTTCTGAGAGAGAGTTATGCCAAGTGTCGCAACGTGACCTGTTTATGGGATAAAACAGGAGAGCGAACTTGTACGGCGTGCCACGTGTCACTGTTTGAACTTTGGCCTTTGAAATTTTTTCCTGAGATAGCTCTCCTTGTTATCTTTCCATCTTGACAGGTCTGACCTCAATTGAACTCTCTGAGAGACAGTTATTCCAAGTGTCACAACGTGACCTGTTTATGGGATAAAACAGGAGATCGAACTTGTACGGCGTGCCACGTGTCACTGATTCGCCTTCGGCCTCTGAAAACGTTTTTTGAGATAGTACAGTCTGTGTACTACCTGTCACTTTTTACAAAATTTCATTTGGAGCTTCCTAGCCCAAGTTATGACCTTTTTTCCAAGGTGACCTGATTTTGACTGAGATCTGGAAGAGGCAGAAACCCTAACTTGTACAGATCATAACTCATAAAGTACAACGAATCTGAGGGTTCCCTTTGGACACAAGGTACCTGGGGATGTTATCTTCGACCTGTAAGCTTTTCAGACCTTGAACCTTCGCATAAATGGATTTATAGCGAAAGTTCCACGATGACTGGTTTTTGCTATGTAAAACCCTAACCTTCAAATTGTCGTAAGTAAAGCAAGTGTCGTAAGTGCCATACCTTGTCTTCCTTCAGGTTAGCTCTGATACCATGTTAAAATTTAATATGCTAAGATAGAAAATAGTAGCATTACATTCCATTTCACAATAATATCATATACAGGATCACTGAAGAAACAACAAGCATAGCATAAACACAAGAGACACAGATTTATCCTGGGAAACCCTCATGGGGTAGAAAACCCAGTAAATCTTCCTCAATATAGATGACCAGCAATATACAAAGATGCAAACCAAAGACATGATCTCCTTCTCCACCATAGAAGACCTCTCCTCCATAAGTGCACCTCTCTCAAGTGTGTGTATATGTCAAATGAGGAACATACCTCCTCTATTTATACACTACACTGACATGTATTTTACACAAGTACATGTAGGCTCGTATTTAACCATTAGGTTAAATACCCTATTATAACTAACTAGGCCTACCCCCACATGGTGGGTCTAATAACCCTAATTACCACAACCAATTCGGAGGAATAAACATCTCTGGATTCATAGTATAATCACATCGGAGGTATGGAACATCTCCGGAATAAATAATATACAAATATAATATTCTTAGAAGTTACAATATTCAACAGTACAACATATCATCCTCAAATAGATGGTCATACTGAGAGGGTGAATCAGATTCTTGAAGACGTGCCAAGGATGTATGCGATGGATAAACCATCCAAGTGGGAAGACTATCTACACTTGGTAGAATTTGCATACAATAATGGATATCAAGCACCTTTGGGAATGATTCCTTTTGATGTATTGTATTGCAAGGGATGCAAGACTCCACTGAATTGAGACAACACAGTGAATAGGGTAGTTCTTGGACCAGATATGATCAGGGAGATGGAACAAGAGATTGTTAAAATTAGGTAGAATTTGAAGGCAGCTCAAGACAAGAAAATGGGTTATGCCAATTTGAAAATAGTGCATAAGGAATTTCAGATTGGAGACCATCTTTACTTAAGAGTGGAGGAAAGGAAAAGTTCCGTGAAGTTGGGGAGTTGTGCAAACTTGGAACCAAGATATTGTGGGCCATTTGAAGTCCTTGATATGATAGGGCCAGCTGCATATATGATTGCATTTCCTGCTAACATGAGAGCTCATAATTTTTTCCATGTCTCTTTGCTTAAGAAATATGTACTTGATAATAATCACATAATTGATTGGCATGTGATACATGTCGAACTCGAGAGAGAGTTCCAAGTGGAGCCTATGCGCATCCTCGACAAGAAGGTCACTTTGCTCTGGAATAGAGCCATTGGATAGGTGAAGGTGTAATGGAAGCACCTTAGTCCCGAAGAGGCCACATGGGAGCTGGAGGATTCCATGAGAGAGGCATTCCAATTTTTGTTCAGTTTTGAGAACATCAAGGACGATGTTATTCTAAGGGGGAGGGAATTGTAACATCCCCATTTTGACTCTTAGGTTTTATTGGCTTCAATGTAAATATTTTATACATGCAATGTCTGTTTTCCCTAGTGTGGAGCTCAAGGCCAAGGCCCCACTAGAGGATGTCCATTTTTTATTTAAAAGGAAAGTATTTGACATTTTGATTATCCACGTGCTATTAAGCCATGAGACATTGTAAATGATGTAAATATTAATATTGCAATAAAATACCAAGGAAAATGGATAAGGAGGAAACCAATAAGAGGGGGCCATGTGTATCCACTAGGGAGAGATGGGGGGGTTGTGGGATTGAAACCCATGCTGCCACATGTCAATTTGTGAACCCATTTGACTCCCCATGCTGAAATTTAATTCTTTTATAAGGAGGTGGTTGAGAAGGCTCGTTCATGAGGTGGATAGAGTATGGAACAACCCTGCAATCCGTATGGAAGGGTATGTATCTATTTTGGTTGTCCCTTAAGCCACTCTACCTCCTAGGAATTTTCACACCCTTATCCATATCCCATTGTTGACCAACTAACCTCTATTATCACGCATTATAGAGCGGAACAATGAAGCAGAAAGGGGAAGAAATTGTGATTTTGTGTAAGCACAAATTGGAAGAGACGAAAGCACATAGAAACCCTGCGTAGGAATTAAATCGATGGGGATATCGATGGATCATACCCTAGGGATAAATTACAGAGCGTGAGCATCTTAGAAAACCTACGAGAACACCTGGATCTGATAGAAGAAGACTGAGTTGCGGGACAGAGCTTCGGCCGCAGCCTTGAGAATATTCCAGCTAGAATAACCAATAAGATGAATAGGCAGAGGTTGAATATCCTTGATAAACCTAGGGAAGGATAAAGTCTAATGAAGGAAATGGTTTGGCCCTTTCTATGCCCACCCTAAAGATCATTGGAGGGAAAGGGCTCTGAGGGACTGTGCAACAGAGAAGGGGGCCTTCCTTGTGTTGGGTGTGGTAGGAATTTTGGGTGCCATGACTGCTGAATGGTTTGAGATTCCTATAGCTTTGTGGTCGATCTCACTAGCTTAGCATCATCCTCCATGTTCCCTTACATGGTTGATAAACCCAATTGTATGTTGGCTTAGCATTAGGGTTGAGCCTTGACTATGAGAGAGCCTCTTTAACCCTTCTTAGTGGATACACAGCCCATCTCGAGCGTGGTCTCTCAACTTAAAGAGTATAGGCTGGAAATATACCTATGGTTGGGTGGAACGCTGCTCTGACTTAGCCAGTTGCTTGGATAGTTCAATTTAAAGATAAGTGTTTGTTGTGGTGTTAAATTACGCTAGTTTTCCTATGTTATGTATACTTGTTATGGTCAAGTTATTTGAATGAATGGTTGCATGAAATTGACTAGCATGAAGACTATGTATAGACCTAAGTATGAGGCTAAGTTCATATTTGAACACTTCACCATTTGCTTGGGCTTAATATGCTGCTAACCTTGTAGGTTGTTGACTCAGCTGAAAGAATATATGCTAGACATAGATCTATGGTTGGGTGGAACGTTTCTCTCACGTAGCCAGTCGTTTGGACGTTTGCATTTCAAGATAAGTATTCTCTGTGGATTAATTTATTTGCATTATGTGTTCAACAATGTGTTAATCATGTATGTTAAATTACTCATGTTACTTGGATGAAATGATTATCTTAAGTTAGTTGGCATGATTCCTGTGCATAGCATGAGAATGGGATGGATTATTGTATGACCATTTCATCATTCTTCCTGGAAGAAATAGGCCGATGCATCTCCTTCTGCTTGTATGTTATTATGGTTATTCCTCTGTGTTTATTAAATGAGTTGTGTTAATTCTATGTTCTGTAATGTATTGATTAATGACTAGTATTTGGATGATGAATGCATATCATATTATGGCTAACATGTAATATGTGTATATCATGAGAATGTGATTGCTTCCTCGCATTATAATTCATCACCTATTTGTGAATGGTATGCTAATGCATTCCATTCTAGCCGTGTGTTAATACGTTTAATTCCGTTGTGTAAATGAATTGTGCATCTTATTTTAAATGGAAAATTTTTATCATTGTGGCTTGGGGATGAATTGGACACCCCGTGTCTCAGTCATGTTTCCTACCTTGCATTGGATATATGGAAGGGGACATGACAAACTGACGTGGGCTCATGTCTTGTTCTCGGTGCATCAGGAATAATGTCATATAAAATGCCAGACTGAGAATAAAGTAGATCTAACTGTTGGACTTTCAAGATAGCTTGTTCCTCAGTCACAATGCTGGACATCGAAACATCCTTAGCAATATAGGGGGGTAAAGACTTAAGGAACCTTTCCAACAGGAATTCTAGAGGAATGTTGGCTTTCACTAATCTCTTCCTTCGACGCCACTCTTGAACATGGTCAGAAATATGTGTGGCCTTATTCTGATGGAAGGTGGACAACAACTCAGTACCAGTATCGTAACGAACCGGCAACTGGAAATGGTCTAAGAAAACCAAAGAAATCTCGTTGAATCCCCTATAGGTGTTTCCAGGCAACTCCACATACCACTTCGTGGCTCCCCTCGTGAGGGTGCATTGAAATAGTCATAATCTAATGGAATTATGATTCAAAGAGTTGGAGGAGCACCAAAGGTGAAACGTCCTGACATGATCTCCCAGGTCCTCACCACCTTTCCCTTCAAAATTTGGAATGTCCGAAGGAAGCTTGGTAGGGACCGGGGGCCAAGTAGGGTCGTGACACACCAGATCATTCGTGAGCTTCGAAAGATCCGGGAGATTCAAGCATGCAAGGAACGGGAGCTGTGGTTGGAAAGATGGATTATAAGCCCCCATAAAAGGTTGGTTAAACGGAACTGCGTTATAAGATGGACCAAAAGCTTGACCATGAGGATTAAACTGCTGATACTGAGGACCTGATGGCCCATAAGCTTCCCAATGGCCATAGGATTGATAACCTCCTGCTAGATGACCCATTTGAGAGTAAGAAGGTATATGCGTGTTTTGGGCACCATATTGGGGTGGTGGGTTATACTGGTGGCCACCACCGACTGTGTTGTAGAAAGGGTTGCCACCATGAGTATGGGGCATATATGTACTATTCATAGTGGGAACCGTGTTGTATTGACCGTAATGGTATGGTATGTTCCCACCCCCAGCATTAGGATTAGGTTGAGCAGTCGTGTGGTGACCAAAAGCATGAGAAGTATTCCCAGCCCCAACATTGCTGTGATTAGTAGCAAGGTTGGTGGTGTGATGTCCATGTGGATAGGAAATATTCCCACCCCCTACATTAGCATCTCTAGTGGCGGAAGTGGACGCAAAAGTATGTGGTATATGTCCACCCCCGTGGTTGGGAGGAATGGTATCATGTGCAAAAGTAGTCCTAGGTTGATGAGTAGCGACACGTGTATTAGTTGGTGGATGGTGAGTCATATTCCGCACAACATTTCGGTTAGGTTGAGTAATCCTAGGAGGTGGTCATCTTCTAGCATTAGCATTGTTAGGAGGAACATGACCAGTCCCCATACTATGTGAGTGGGTGGACAACGTAGTGCCCCCAGTGAGGGTAGTGCCCCCAGTGGGTATAGTATGGCTAACACTTTGGGTAGTGCCAGCATGACTACCAACCATAGTGGAAGGTTTGACAGTATTATGACTAGGCATGCCAAAAGAGAGTGCGGTGGGGTTGATCATAGGGCCAGTGTCATCATGAGTCTCAGGCCTTCTGTATCTATAATCACGTGGAAACGAAGGAACGAAAGGCTCGTCCTGTTCTTCATCCTCAGGTAAGTCGAGCATTCCGTAAAGATAATTATTCGGATTTGAAGGATCAAATGGATCCTGGTCAAGTGTAATAGGCCAAATAGAACTAGCTTGAGTGTCAGGTGGATCACCTCCCCAATCCTCATGAGGAGTATGGGGATCGGAAGTATGGTCAACTCTACCCGAAGGAGTAGAAGGGTCTTGCCCAATATCAGGATGTGCAGCCATGTAATCTTCAACATAAGTCTCGTATGAATCCAAAGACTCAGAGGGAGCCCTCCGGCATCCCCTAGCAATACGGCGTGTAACCTCGAGTGGCTTTAAACCAGCCAAACAACGGGACCGGCAGAGAGTAGGGTTCCGCGCCATGTTGTCTCCAGAGAGAGACACAACATCCCCTAAAGGAAAACTATAGATCAAAAAATAGTAAATCAAAAGCACACACCTAGAGAAACTACAGCCAAGAGCAGACAGACATAGTGGTTGAATGAGCTCCCGACACTAGAGCTGGTATGTCTCGCCTAGGAGAGGCTTGAGACTCCCAAACTATAGCCGGAGGTAACAGAATCAGTTATAGAGACACCCAGGCTTCATTGTGTCGACAGGGTCAAGTCCACAGCACAAACACAACTGTGTCGTCCAATCCCTATCTGACTCAGGACACAAACAACATAACCACTGCAAGTACCCTGTGCGGTACCTAGGTAAGGCAACTATGTTCACTGCAATATAACCAATGCTCAGGGGGACAATCGCAAGTGGGACCTGTCGTATGGACAAGGTAGCTAAGCCCGAAGCACAAGATGAAAATGTTGATGTATATGTAACTTCGGAATGTATTTCACATATATGTATATTGTATTCCTATAGAGATGTTATTATTCCTCTATACGGAAGTGTCGTCATTTATATTGTAAGTGTTGTAACTTATACTTGATGGGTTATTAGACCACCTTGTTGGGGCCGGCCCTGTATAAGCCATGTGGGTCAAAGGGTTATTAGACCACCCTAGTGGGGGTCGGCCCAGTCCGCATTATGTTAAGTGGTTAAGTTGAGGCCGACCTAGTTGAGTAAAGGTCAAGTCAAGTTAGTGTATAAATAGAGAGTGTGTCTCTCTCATTTTACACATTCTATTCTCTCACTCACACTTTGGAGAGTGGCGCATTTGTGGAAGAGGAGGCTCTGCTACTAGGAGAAGACTAGCTCTTGTATTCTGGTTGTATCATTGCTCTATCTATCTCTGAGGAAGTTATTGGGGTTTTTCACCTTTATGGTTTTCCCCATGTAAACTCTGTGTCTCTTGTGTGCTTGCATTATTGTGTCCATGATTGATATGCTGTAGATTTGCTGTACATGTTGTTCTCTCAGTTAAGATCCTAGATCATATTGAAGTAAATTTTGAAAATTTAACATGGTATCAGAGCTAGCCTGAAAGAAGGCATGATATGGCATGTATGACACTTGTTGCACTTACGATGCTAGGGCTTGATATAGCAAAAACTAGTCATCATAGCACTTTCGCTATAAATCCGTTTTGACAAAGTTTTCAGGTCTGAAAATTTTACAGGTCAACGATCAGATCCCCATGTACCTTGTGTCCAAAGCAAAACCTCTAATTCGTCATACTTTGTGATTTATGATCTGTACAATATAGGATTTCTGCCTCTTCCAAATCTGAGTCAAAAACAGGTGACCTTGGAAAAAAGGTCATAACGTGGGCTAGGAAGCTCCAAATGAAATTTCGTAAAAAGTGACAGGTAGTACACAGACTGTACTATCTCAAAAAACATTTTCAGAGGTCGAAGTTGAACTAGTGACACGTGGCACACCATACAAGTTTGATCTCCTATATTATCCCATAAACAGGTCACATTGTGACACTATGCATAACTCTCTCTCAGAGAATCCAATTGAGGTCACACCTATCAGGATGGAAAGATAACTAGTTGTTCTATCTCAGAAAAACATTTCAGAGGCCGAAGTTGAACCAGTGACACGTGGCACACCATACAAGTTCGCTCTCTTGTATTATCCCATAAACATGTCACGTTGCGACACTTGGCATAACTCTCTCTCAGAGACTCCAATTGAAGTCAGACCTGTCAGGATGGAAATATAACAGGTCGGGCTATCTAAGGAAAAATTTTCAGACCCTATGGATTGAAAATTTTGGAGTTACACCAGAAACAATCAGGTACATATGTCTGTCAAATCAGAATTATTTTTTAGCACCTTCATTCATGGCTTCCGGAATTTAGGGATTCGGAGAAAGTTGGAATTTTTGTAATCAGAGACCACAGCTGAATGCTACTCATCAAAATCGAAATTTAGAGACCAAGATCATAATTTTTGGTTGGGAAGAAGGCTGGGCTTGATCAAACCCTAGTTCGGGACTTTGATCAGAAAAGTGGAAAATTAGGGCTTCTGCAAAAATGGGAATTTTTGAAATCTGTGACCACGGCTGGAAGCTCCTCATAAAAATAGAAGCTTAGAGCTTTGGATCAAATGTTTTGATTGGGAAGAAGAGTGGGCTTCATCAAACCCTAGTTCGAGGTCACGTCTAGTGAATCCGAAAGTGTCAAAGGCAAAATTGAGGAGTGAAACTTTGCAGTTTTAGCTTGATCAGCTCATCAAGGTGCATATTTCTATCCTTTAGAAAGTTTGAAATTCAAAGTTTGAATTTTTGGGGTTTCTCTGACAAACCCTATTACAGCTCCAAATACAGTTCCTACAAATCAAGTGGATTGGGTTAATCCTAGAAGAGGATGGATTGGTCACCTGCATAAGTGAAGAAGCTCATGTTTCAGAGGGAGATGAGGCTAAGGCCTTTCATAAGAAGATTACAAGAAATCTTGACAGGTATGGCTTACAGGTATGTTTCATGGTTAAGTTTATCATATGTTTGTCTTCATATCATTACAGTACAACCTTGATTAATTACTAGACTTGTTGTATCACCTTAATAGAAGATATTCATTGATTAAGGTTTTGACACTTATGAATGTACTAATGCATTGTGATGTTGTATGAGTTTTATGTTGTTCGCTAACATAAAAGGTACACCAAGAAAGACAAATCATGTTCTACTTCAAGAACATATGATCATGGTGACATGAAGACAATGATTCATCCATTGTCATGGATCACATAGAATATCTACTTTCGAGGTATGTATAACTTGGTCCTACAATTGTTAACCTATGAGACATGCAGGCTATTAGCACAAGTCATTGAAGAGAACCAGAAGACATTATGCGGGTATGTTAGACATAACTAGCTAGCATGCTAATCCAGGTATGTTTTTCCTATATCAAGCTAGAATCCTACCTTGTGTTAGGATCTTATACTATTGTGTTGTTGATAATGATTATTCATGAAGTCATAGGTTTGAATAGTCATGGCTGTATGCATATTATGTCTCTTACCATAATTGATGATATGACTAAGCAAAAGAATCATGAAGGTATAGGTTTGAATAATCACGGGTTTTATGCATATTATATTTCTTATCTTGATTGATGATTCAACTAACCAAAAGATTCCTATGATCAAATAAGAATATGTATAAGTAAAAGAAGACTTCCCTTAAACCTTGAATACTAATGTTTATTATCTGTGTTTGAAATGATCCTGACTATACATGCTTGAGATTATTGTGTTCTGATAGTATTAAGATTATACTAATAAATGTGCGGTTATGTATGAGACCTCAAGGATAACACAATGATGATAATAATAAGCATGCATAGTGATTAAGGATGGATGTAAGTTCAAGGACAGGTAATCGAGGATGAAAATTTCAAGAGGGAGCACACTCCAGTTGTTCCTGTAAGAAAGCAAAGGAGCACACTTCAGTAGTTTTTGCAAGGATGCAGATATTCAGAGGGAGTTGACCACTTCTCACAATCCACATCAGAATGGAGTTGCAAAGATTCAAAGGGATTCCACCCAGCAACCAAACAAAGATAAGTATTTTAATTGTCATTTCTTACATAATGTTATTCAATGATGTATATGCTTATGTCCCTAAGAATTAGGTTGTGTATTATGCATATTAGAATAGTTGCATTCATGAACAATATACTACTAATATACATGAGTAAGTGGCCTATGGCACTGTACAACATTCCATTGCTACTTATCTAGAATGAAACCTCTTTGTTGACATGTTAGGAGTTGTGCACACTCTTAACAATGTTCTGGTAGAGATTGGAAGACATCTAGAAAGTTACGGAATATGGATAAATGTTGTATTGAAGTATTGGCTAAGATAATTGCATGACTGTATGACATATTTCTTTATGTGTAAGAATTTGTTCCGAAAACTATGAGATGTTTTCTAATCATGCAATTTAACTTGTTGTGTAGGAACGATCGTATGCCATCACCTACAAAAGAAGAACTACAACATTTGTTCAACAACAAAATTATCCATTGAAGATATTGAAGTTCCCGCGATATGGGAAGAATGCCATGATCCATCGATCATGAAGAATGATGTTTGGGATGTAGTCCCAAGACCTGAAGGGAAGTTTGTTATGAATTCCATATGGATCTATGAAGATCAAGCATGCTGTAGATGGTAGCATAGAGAAATATAAAAGTGATGAAATAGAAGATACACCAGATGGATTTCAAGACAGCTTTCTTGAATGGTGTAGTTGAAGAAGAAGTGTATGTGGAGCAACCACTTGGTTCTGAGACACATGACAGGAAATCATATATGTGTAAGACTTGGTATGGTAGGATAGGCAGCTTTCTATCCAGTTTGGTCTTTACCAAGAGTAAAGCGGGTTCCAACCTTTACTACAAGGTTGACGTAGGCAATCCAGGGATACTCTTATTGTATGTGGATGACCTGTTTGTAACAAGAGATGATAGATTGATTGCCGACACGCAACGGAAGCTTGCTGCCGAGTTCAAGATGAAGAACTTGGGGATGATGCACTATTTGTTTTTGGCATGGAAGTGTGGCATAGTGCAGATGGAATCTTCCTTGGACAAGGGAAGTATGGAGTAGATATCCTGAAGAGGTTCGGGATGATGGACTGCGAGGCTATGGCATTGAACCTGAAGCTTCTATGTGATGCTTCATCTGATCCGGTTGATGTCACGATGTATCGTCAGATGATTGGGTCCTCTATGTACCTGACGAACATGAGACTAGATATTTGCTTTGCGGTGAACACATTGAGCCAGTTCCTGACGGATCCGAAGAGTGTTAACCTAGTTGCTGTAAAGCATGTTCTGAGGTACTTGAAGGGTACAGTGGATTATGGGATCAAGTATGAAGCGAATCAAAAGTTTAACCTATAGGGTTATGTTGATTCAGATTGGGCTGGAAGTGTTGCAGATAGGAAGAGCACATCTGAATGCTGCTTCAGTATGGGATCAAGTGTGATCTCTTGGTTTAGCAGGAAGCAGTCCTGCGTAGCACTGAGTACGGATGAGGCAGAGTATTTTGCAACCTATTCAGCTAGTTGTGAGGCAGTATTGCTATGGAAGCTACTGTCTGAGTTATTTGATCACCCATTGGATGCTACTGGTATCTTTTGTGATAACCAAAGTTGTGTGAAACTGTCCGAGAACCCAGTGTTTCATGACAGGTCGAAACACTTAGAGATCAAATATCACTATATCAAGGATATGGTGCAGAGAGGAGCTATGAAACTCCTGTATGTTGCGATAGATGAGCAGATTGTAGATGTGCTGACGAAGCCACTAGCCAGGGTGAAGTTCGAGTACTTCAGGGAGAGGCTTGGTGTTCTTCAGATTGATGACACTTCGAGGAAGAAGTGATGAATACATTTGTATAAGCCATTCCAAGCATGCTGGAAGGAGGATCCTTCACATGGTTGTGGATGTAAGCGCTAGATGATGAGCATCAGGATGATGCTCCAGTTGCTGCTCTGTATATGCATCATGTTGGATGTTGGATATGATCAGTTGGATCATTTATATGTATATGTATGTACGCATCATGTTGGATGCTGGATATGATTAGTTGGATCATTTATATGTATGTACGCATCATGTTGGATGCTGGATATGATCGGTTGGATCATTTGTATGTATATGCATCATGTTGGATGCTTGGACCATGTATCTGTATATGTATTAGGTGGATACATTGTATGATCAGGTAGATCATGTATGTTGATATGTATCATGAATGATCAGGTGGATCATGTATTTGTATTTGTATCAAGTGGATACATTGTATGATCAGGTGGATCATGTATGATGATATGTATCAGGTAGATACTTGGTATGCATCAGGTAGATGCATTATATGATCAGGATGAACATGGATGACGAGCTTCAGGATGTTGCTCCAGATGACATGCAGTAGGATGTTCCAGTGATGATGATCAGGATGATAATGTGTACATCAGGATGACGTATGGTGAGTATCAGGTTGATACTCTGTGGCTGTGGAACAAGTTGTGCAGATAAGCATGTAATTTGTGCCCTGGGAGATTTGCAGATAGTCTTTCAAGGTTTTTCCTATGGCATGTAATTTGTACCCTGGGATATCTGTAAAATGCTCTTTCAAGGTTTTGCTTGGGAGGACATATAATTTGTGCCCTGGGATATCTGCAGATAGTCTTTCGAGGTTTTCCCTATGGCATATAATGTGTGCCTTGGGATAGCTGGCAGATGCTCTTTCGAGGTTTTGTCCTATGGCATGTAATTTGTGCCCTGGGAGATCCAATAGGTTGAGCCGTGTGCTCGTAATCAATCCTGGGATGCTCTTTCAAGGTTTTGCCATGACCACATGTAATTTGTTCCCTGGGAGATCCTATAGGTTGAGCCTTGTGCTTGTAATCAGTCTTGGGATGCTCTTTCGAGGTTTTGTGGTGACCACATGTAATTTGTGCCCTGGGAGATCCGATAGGTCGAGCCTTGTGCTCGTAATTAGTCCTGGGATTCTCTTTCGAGTTTTTGTGGTGGGGTCACATGTAATAAGTCCTGGAGATCTGGACAGGATGAAAAAGGCCTCAGATGCTCTTTAGAGTTCTTGCTAGTCAAAAGACTCTTTTAAGGTTTTGTGACACACGTAATAAGTCCTGATATTTTCACAGTATGGCCAGTGATGACGAAGACCTGTAGGTGGTGGGCCTACATCCAGTATGAAAAAGCACTGGCTCTATAGAACTTCCTATGATGAGTAGATTCAGGTATTGATTGAGATAGCAGCAGTAGTGACGATGATGATGACTCAATGACGATTATCCAGTGACGATGATCCAGAGAAGATGACTTGTGCTAGAAGACTTGTGTCGAGAAATACCTTCCTAGTTAAGAGGGAGTGTTGATGTATATGTAACTTCGGAATGTATTTCACATATATGTATATTATATTCCTATAGAGATGTTATTATTCCTCTATACGGAAGTGTCGTCATTTATATTGTAAGTGTCGTAACTTATACTTGATGGGTTATTAGACCACCCTGTTGGGGTCGGCCCTGTATAAGTCATGTGGTTCAAAGGGTTATTAGACCACCCTAGTGGGGGTTGGCCCAGTCAGCATTATTTTAAGTGGTTAAGTTGATGCTGACCTAGTTGAGTAAAGGTCATGTCAAGTTAGTGTATAAATAGAGAGTGTGCCTCTCTCATTTTACACATTCTATTCTCTCACTCACACTTTGGAGAGTGTCGCACTTGTGGAAGAGGAGGCTCTGCTGCTAGGAGAAGACTATCTCTTGTATTCTAGTTGTATCATTGCTCTATCTATCTCTGAGGAAGTTATTGGGGTTTTTCACCTTTATGGTTTTCCCCATGTAAACTCTGTGTCTCTTGTGTGCTTGCATTATTGTGTCCATGATTGATATGTTGTAGATTTGTTGTACATGTTGTTCTCTCAGTTAAGATCCTAGATCAGATTGAAATAAATTCTGAAAAATTAACATACAAACCTCCGGTACCCCCAAATATGAACAAATCCTGGATATATCTCCCACGTTCAGATGGATATCTCCTCAACCAACCTCCCGTGACCTTGTGCTTAACTCTGGATTGAATAGAGCTTCCTGAGAACACCGATCTATACCATGGATTCCTCCACTCCCTGTTCAGACACCTAATGTTTTGTCTAGTAGTCTTGGATTGTTAACTCACAATGATCTATTCCAAGACTCTAAACCTATGCTAGTTGGTGTACCCTATAAATAAAATTAGTTTAATCAATTTTAAGATTAAGCGTTAATTTTAGTGGTTGTGATTAGTCAAGGGATATGATCATGAAACTAGTGATGTGTAGACTCAATAGTATGCAAAATCGTCCAATCCTAGACTCATCTACCCAATAAAACAATGTCACTAATATGCAAAATCAACCAACAATTCAGAAATAAAAATGCAATCTTTTATCTTTTCAATGCACAAGCAGAACCTAAATGAAGGCAACAAGCACTCAATGCAAAATTTAGTACATGGAAATAAAATATTTTTTTATTTTCACTTATAAACGAGAAGGAAAATGAAAAAATCTAAATGAATATTTTTGTATTTTTTCAATATAAATGGAATGAAAAAATGCAAGAAAAATCCTACTATTCAGTCACTGAAGTGCCAAGAAGATCACTAAGACAACCCAGCAGATCCTAAATAGCAAGACTCAAGCAAAGGAATGAGCTCAAAAGGAAGAAACCAAGAGGCTAAAACCAAAGATGGTAAAAAAACAAAGAAGGCTCAACCAAGAGAAATGAAGAGATCTGGTCACAACCAAGGCATGAAACAGTCAAGAAAGAGGCCAACAAAGACTCAGGAACCAACCAAACTCACCCAACAATAGCCAATAGTCATAAACCAACAAAATCCAGAGTTACACGTTACTGTTGAAGGAATACTTGCGGGTACCCACGAGCAGTAGAGTAAATAGAGGCGGGTAGACGCGGGCAGAACTAAGCTAGCCCGTGGGTGGGGAAAGGCAAATGGGAAAACAGAGAGTCCAGAGGCTCAGAAAAAATGAGTTTTCGACAGTGTATCTTAACGACCAATCAGTGACACAGAGCTTCAATAAACAACAACTCTAATTATGGACTAATGCTCAAAAATTTCCCAAACATGGATGTTTTCCCCAGTATGGTCACCATTTCTGTATTGGAGAAAACTCACTATGGCTTGGGAATACCACAACAGATAGATGACTACCAGAAATCTACTCAATTCTCAAAGCAATGTTATTATAAATGACAATGTTAAGATAATGGAGAAATGTGACCAACCTTGATCCAAACGTTTTATGTAAATCCCCATTGGAGCTTTCAATCCGTGCACTTGTAATCTATAAATTAGTCTTGACAGCCAATATCCAACAAGCGCATATAATATATATTTGACATTAACATTATCAATAACAATGGTCCATAATATCATAAGCAAATGTAACCCAATGTATAATAAACAACATTCACACCATGAATGGACGAGAATATGAGCATTTCTATTAATGAACAAGAAGAAGTACAAGGTGATACGACCTCTTGCCAGCAACCAATCTGAACCAAGATCTAGATCAATCCACTTCTTCCTCCACCACTTCAATCCTCCATGAATGGAAAACTCAAACTAGAAAGGAGTTTGGAAAGTGAACATAAATGGTCCACAACTACAAGGATCAATGAGTGGAGACTCAAGATAGGGCAAACATACACTAGAGTTCTTTTACTCTTCTCTTCTTCCTCCCGTCCATAAGCCATATGTGCTCAATATATAGTCCTCTCAAAGGTAGTTGAAAGGACACATCAAGACGTTACTTGGGCAGATGGAGAGCCAAAGGTCACCCAATGACCGCTTTTTGGGAGTAAAAAGTAATTAATAGTGGTTTTCACCATTTTACTTAATACCCACGGGCTATAGTGATGCAACTCGCGGGTACGCATGCTATAGTGATGCAACATGTGGGTAGGAATAAAAATAGGGCAGACTGGTATCACTGAAGGATAAAAATGGATCTGAGTCATTAAAATGGATCTGAGTCATTAAAATGGATCCTATAGGCTAACGAATGTTGATGCTCACGGGGTGGAAGATTATTATGTAACACTCAATGATAAAGGATTACCCCTGTGCCAGCCACTCTGTAGTTCATCTTGACTTCTCATTTCAGCCATCCCTTATCTCAGTATTGCTTCAATTCCATCTCTCAGTGTTCCTCATGTGAGATGATGAAGGATACTTCAATTCCTTCCTTCTCACGGGTCTCTTCCTATCAACATCAACACATTTTTCTCTAGGAAGTGGACTTAGAGTTCTGAGTTAGTACCTAGAGATTTGCAGTCATTTGTGGCAGATCCTCTCGCTGTTGAGTCATGGGAATACATCAGTTTCCCTTACCTGATAGATTCCTCAAGTGTTCGAATTCAAGACCCCTTATTCACACTTTTAATAATGTACTAGGTACCTTGGACCCCATTTTTTGTTGGAACATTTAAAAATCCACTATGTCATTCTACACTTAGGATAAATTAATTAATCATTTATGATTAATTTCCTAAGTTTTGACTAGGTAAAATAGGTCAGTTTTGTCTTTTAGTGGACCCCATGCCATCCTAACTCACCAAAAAACATTTGGATGGATTCTGGATAAGATTTCCTTGGATTCTGTCCAATTTTATTCTATTCCTGAATTAGAAAGACACTTTCCTGATATAGACAGCTTTATCCTATTTTTTCTACTTTCTAGAGGAAAATGAAAAGCCTGTTGACTTGGAAACTCTTGCCACTTGACCAATTCTACGTCCACATAATATATACTCTCCTAAAGCCATCAATACATTCTATTTACCTCACGCATGAGCTTCCATACCATACTTACTAGATTCGTGAGCATCTAGGACAGTTTTGGAAACTGCTTTTGCCACCTAGGGGTTTTTTGTCTTTTCTAAGCCTTTTCTTTTTGCTCTTTCCAAATTGCCTCAAAGGAATTCGATTTTATCCATGGAGGATGTATTATATATTTTTATCATATCAATGAATAAGATACAGAGTGATTTCCATAATTTATTCTCTTTATTCTTCTTCTCTCATTGTTTGAAATATTCCAAGTGAAATTGTCTTATGAATCTAGTTCCTAGCAATTGAAAATATCACAGGGTATCAAAGCTAGCTTGATTCAAAGAAATTTCCAAGACTTTTTGTTGCAGGTATTTCCATCACCAAGAGCACATCAATATGGATAAAAATCAAACTAAAACTGTGACTCTCACTCCCTTCAACTACTTTGACTAGAATGCGCATATGATCATCTGGCTTCGAAGCAAAGGATTGTATAGAGTCATTATGGGGCTTCAAACTAAGCCAGGATATATTGCAATAAAATACAAATGGTTCAATAGGCTTGATGAATATTATGGTTTACTTTTTGTCTCTGTATCTCCATATCTTCTATTCCATATTGATTCTCTATCCACTCCAAATCAAGTGTGGACAAAGCTAGAATCTGTCTTTGGAAAACAGGACAAGCTCAAAGGTCATTGATTGGAGATTGAGTTGATCTCTCTTAGTCCAAGTAATTTCGATTCTATAGATGATTTCATATCAAAATTCAAGAACCTAGTGCTTCAATTCAAGCAATGTGGGATAGAAAAGAAGGATGAGCAATAAATCCATACCATTCTGTCAAAACTGAGCTATGAATACTCAGTATTTGTGTCTTCTTTTCATTCTACAAGACTTGCAATTCCCAAGTGGAAGATGCCAACATTGGATACATTCATTAATTCACTCACTCAGGAGAAGGAAAATCTGGTCCAAATGAAGGATCTATCACCCTCCAAATAATTTTCACTTGTTTCTCATGGAGCAAAGAGTTTCAAGAATGACAAATCCAAACAAAAGATATTGTCAGAAGAAGAGGATTCTGATGAAGATTATGAATCCAAAAAGATGAATAATGAGAGCCCAAGTGTTCTTATTGATGCAAAGTAACTCATCCCAAGAAATATTTCTTCAAGAATAAATTGGACATCATGGCCAAGATACTTTAATAGCATAACATAGATATTCATGGCTTTGCAAAGAAAGAACAAGGCAAGCTTGTTGTAGAACAAGAACACTGTTTCCAAGCCTCTCCCAAAGGAAATCATGCTTATGATTTCATTGCTATAGTGAAATATAATTATGATGTATCTAATTTTGATTCACATTCTGATATATTAGAATCAGAAACCTCCACTTCTTCTTTGGAACAGTCTTCAGTTAGCTCATCCAAGTCTACTCTCAAAACTAGTCATTGTTTACTAGCTTCTGACTTGTCTTCTGAAAGGCCTTTCCACCTCCATTCAAATATTTTACATTCTGATTTAGAAAATGATTTATAGTATGATATGTAGGTCATTACATGTCCCACACCATTTTCCCAGCCATTGTATGCACAAAATACCCCACAACCCCCGAGTTTTCCAGTTAAGAAACTACACAATTCTATGTTTTCCTACACTGTGTCACTTGCCTTTGTTGCACTTTTGTCTTTAATATCCTTCATTGGTTGGAAATCCATGTTTTTGGCCATATTTATACTGATATTCCACACATATGGACCTGAAACCATCACTCATGGTTCAAAATTCAAGTCCTCACACTCTCCAGGATCGCTCAATTGTCAGGGTGACCTAGTTTCTCACACTTTTCCTACTGAAACTCTATTCGATCATGGAGACTCCACATATTTACTGGTTGATGATCCATATGACTCAAATTATGATATTTCATAGCTGCATGATCTCATTTTAAATATCATAAAGGTCCTACATCATTTTGAGAATAAGATACAAGAACTAGTGCATCACATTGCAGCTACAGAAGAAATTGATCCTGTTGAGTTCATTGTTTCTCCTTGGGAAGGAGTATGCATAGATCTTCTTTCCATCATTGATTATGTTTTCAAACCTGATTATATATGTTACAGAAGCAAGAAAAATTCATTTGATGCTCCTCCATCATCATAAGATGAGCTTCATAGTGCTTCAACACATAGTTCTTTCCTACACAACATCGATGCACTGATGCATGATCATGACATCCACAATCTCTTCATCAAGTCTGTTACTAATAAGCATCCAATTTAGCTCATTTATCTCATTCATCTCATTCAAATGAGAAATATGACAGTATGAAGAAATCAATCATGTCCATTTTTTAGGGAGGGTTTTGTTCCCATGAGGTTTTCTCTGTTTCCTTGATTTACATGGACTAGTTATTTTTGTATTGGGGTGACCATAAGCCTTGTTGCTTGGGCCCTATATTTCTGATATTTTTTTGATTCTCATCACATAAATTTAGGATTAAGGGGGGGTGTTAGAACATTTAAAAAACCCACTATGTCATTCTAGACTTGGGATAATTAATTAATCATTTATGGTTAATTTCCTGAGTTTTGACTAGGTAAAATAGGCCACTTTTGTCTTTTAGTGGACCACATGCAATCCTAACTCACCAAAATGAATTTTGATGAATTCTGGATAATATTTCCTTGGATTCTGTCTGATTTTATTCTATTCCTGAAGTAGAAAGACACTTTCCTGACTTAGATAGGTTTATCCTATTTTTTCTACTTTCTACTGGAGAAGGAAAAGCTAGTTGACTTGGAAACTCTTGCCACTTGACCAATTCTACCTCCACATAATATATACTCTTCTAAAGCCATCAATACATTCTATTTACCTCACTCATGAGATTCCATACCATACTTACTAAATTCGTGAGCCTCTAGGACAGTTTTGGAAACTGCTTTTTCCATCTAGGGGTTTTTTTGTCTTTTCTAAGCCTTTTATTTTTGCTCTTTCCAAATTGCCTCAAAGGCATTGGATTTTCTCCATGGAGAATGTATTATATATTGTTATCATACCAATGAATACGATACATAGTGATTTCGATAATTTATTCTCTATATTCTTCTTCTCTGATTGTCTAAAATATTTCATGTGAAATTGTCTTATGAATCTAGTTCCTAGCAATTGAAAATCACACATTTTCATTATTGGTGGGTGTCCTCATGTTTTTTAATGATTCTCATCAATGACCAATAATCAAATGAAATCCTCCATGTTCGAATTCAGATCCTTTATTCACATGGTTTAAGGTTTGTACTATTTATTGATGGTTAGTTTGAAGACCTTGGGTTGATGATATAACTCATTTGTTATCGCCCAAGCTTCGCAAGACCAAGCTTGACTTATATTGAATCATCATGAGACATAGATCTAGTTTTTTGTTATGGATATGATCTCTTTTTGACATGAATCCACACTTGTATTTCAATGGCCATGCTATATACATATTTTGGGTTATGTATTGGCGATCATGTTGTTACAACGTAATCTTCCACCTTGTGAGAATCAACACTCTTTGGCCTATAGGATCCATTCCACTGACTCAGAACCATTTTATATTTTTCAGACACTATTTTTCCCTATTTTTTCCTTTGTATGCTAGCTGCATCATTATAGCCAATGTACCCACGAGTTGCATCAGTATAGCCTGCGGGTGCTAAAAATCACTAGTTTATTACTTTTTACTCCCAAAAAGTGATCATTGGGTGACCTTTTACTCTCCATCTTCCCAAGAAACGCCTCGATGTGTCCTTTCACTTACCTTTGAGAGGACTATATATTGATCACATATGGATTATGGACGGGAGGAGAAAGAAGAGCAAGAGAACTCTAGTGGTTTTTTTCCTTATCTTGACTCTACACTCATTGATCCTTGTAGTTGTGAAACCCTTATGTTCACCTTCCAAACTCCTACCATAGTTTGAGTTTGCCATTCATGGAGGATTGAAGTGGTGGAGGCACAAGTGGATTGATCTAGATCTTGGTTCAGATTGGTTGTTGGCAAGAGGTCGTATCACATTGTACTTCTTCTTGTTTATTAATAGAAATACTCATATTCTCATCCATTAATGTTGTAAATGTTGTTTATCTTACATTGGGTTACATTTACTTGTTATATCATGAACCATTTCTATTGATGATGTTAATGCCATTTATATATTAGATGTACTTGTTGTATATTGGTTGTCAAGACTAATTTGCAGATTTGAGTGCATGGATTGAAAAGCTCCAATGGGGATCAACATCAAACGTTTGGATCGAGGTTGGTTATATTCTTCATTATCTTAGCATTGCCATTTATATAGCATAGCATTGGGAATTGAGTTGATTTCTGGTAGTCAGCTGTCTGTTGTGGTCTACCCCAAGCCATAGTGAGTTTTCTCCAACACAGAAATGGCAACTATATTGGGGAAAACATCCATGTTTGGGGAGTTTTTGAGCATTAGTGCATAATTAGAGTTTTTTTTTGTCGAAGTGTTGTGTCACTTATTTTTCGTTGAGATACACTATAGAAAACTTGCTTTTTCTGATCCACTGGACTCTTTATTTGCCAATTTTCCTTTCCTCACCCACGGGCTAGCTTAGCTCTGCCTGCGTATACCCGCCTCTATTTACTCTGCTGCTCGTGGGTGCCCACAGGTATTTTTTCGACAATAGCTTGTAACTCCGGATTTGGTTGTTTTATGACCTCTGGTTGTTGCTGGGTTGGTTTTGGTTGATCCTGAGTGTTTGTTAGCCTGTTTCTTGACTGTTCCATGCCTTGGTTGTGACCAGAACTCTTCTTTTCTCTTGGTTGAGCCTTGTTGGTTTTTTACCCATCTTTGGATTTAGCCTTGTTGGTTTTTTCCTTTTGAGCTCATTCCTTTGGCTGAGTCTTACTGTTTGGTATATGTTGGGTTGTCTTACTGATCTCCTTGCATATCAGTGACTAGATAGTAGGATTTTGCTTGCATTTTTCATTTCCATATATCGAAAAATACAAAACTATACACATAGTTTTGAATTTTCCTTTTGTTTATAAGAGAAAATACAACAAAAAAAATTTGCTTTTATGTATTGCATCTTGCATTGAGTGCTTTATGCCTTCATTTAGATTCTGATTGTGCATCGAAAATTATAAAAGGATTGCATATTTATTTCGAAACCGTTGGTTTGATTTTGCATGTTAGTGGCATTTTTTTCATTGGATAGATGAGTCTAGGATATGACGATTTTGCATACTATTGAGTCTTACACATCACTAGTTTCACGATCATATCCCTTGAGTAATCACAACCATTAAAATTAACACTTAATCCTAAAATTGATTAGACCGATTTTATTTATAGGGTACACCAACTAGCATAGGTTTAGAGTCTTGGAGTAAATCATTGTGAGTTAACAATCCAAGACTACTAGACGAAACATTAGGTGTCTGACTAGGGAGTGGAGGAATACATGGTATATATCGGTGTTCTCAGGAAGCTCTACTCAAGCCAGAGTTAAGCACGAGGTCACGGGAGGTTGGTGGAAGAGATATCCCTCTGATACCAGCTGAATGTGGGAGATATTTCCGGGGTTTGTTCGTATCTGGGGGTACCGAAGGTTCATCCTCTTGTGCTTCGAGCTTAGCTACCCTGCCCATACGATGGATCCCACCTACGACTATCCCCCTGAGCATTGGTTATATTGTGGTGACCATAGTTTCCTTACCTAGGTATCGCATAGGGTACTTCCAGTGGTTATGTTGTTTTTGTCCCGAGTCAGATAGGGGTCAGATAGCACAGTTGTCATTGTATAGGGACTTGACCCTGTGCACATAGTGAAGTATGGGGGAATTTATAACTGATTTTGTTACCTCTGGCTATAGTTTGGGATTCTCAAGCCTCTCCTCGGATAGACATACTGGCTCTAGTGTCGGCAGCTCATTTAGCCACTCTGTTTGTCTGCTCTTGGATGTAGTTTCTCTAGGTGTGTCCTTTTGATTTACTATTTTTGATCGATAGTTGGCCTTTAGGGGACATTTTGATTCTATATTCTCTCTGGAGATATCATGGTGCGGAGTCCTACTCTCCGCCGATCCCATCGATTGGCTAGTTTAGAACCTACTGATCTTTCACACCGTGTTTCTAGGGGATGCCGGCGGGCTCCCTCTAAGTCTTCGGATTCTTACGAGACATACGTCCAAGATGTCATGACTGTTGAACATTTTGATAATGAAGAAATACCTTCGACTCCATCGGGTAGAGTTGAACGCACTTCGGATTCCCCTACTCCTTGTGAGGCATGGGGAGGTGATCCACCTGAGACTCAACCTGGTTCAGTTTGGCCGAATCCAATTGAACATGATCCGTTCGATCCTTCGAATCCAAAAAATTATCTTTATGGGATACCAACCTTACGCAAGGACAAAGAATAGGAGTACACATTCGTTCCTTTGTTTCCACGTAATTATAGACACAGGATGCCATAGTTACATGATGACGCTGGTCCTACGGTCAACCAGACCGCACTCTCTATTGGTATGCCTAATTATAGTACAGTTGAGCCTTCCACTACATTTGGTAGTCATGCTGGCACTAGTCATGGTGTTAACCATACTATACCCACAGGGGGCACTACCCCCGCCGGGGGCACCACGTTGTCCACTCACACACATAGTATGGGGACTGGTCATGTTCCTCCTAACAATGCTAATGTTGGAGGAATACCACCTCCTAGGATTTCCCAACCTAATAGAAACTCTATTCGAAACATGACTCGCCATCCACCACCTAATACACATGCCGCTACTCGTCAACCCAGGACTACTTTTGCGAATGTTAATGCTCCTCCTAACACAGGGGTGGACATATACCGCATACTTTTGCGTCCACTACCGCCACTAGTAATGCCAATGTAGGGGGTGGGAATATATCCTATCCACATGGAATACATCCCTGCTACTAGTAACACCAATGTTGGGGCTGGGAATACATCTCATGCTTCTGGTCACCACACGACTGCTCAAGCTAATCCTAATGCTGGGGATGGGAACATACCATACCATTATGGTCATTACAACATAGTTCCCACTACGAATAGTATGTATATGCTCCATACTCATGGTGGCAACCCTTACTACAACACAGTCGGTGTTGGCCACCAATACAACCCACCACCCCAATATGGTGCCCAAAACACTTATATACCTGCTTACTCTCAAATGGCTCAGGCAGGAGGAGGTTATCAATCCTATGGCCATGGGAAAGGTTATGGTCTGTCAAGTCCTCATTATCAGCAGTTTAATCCTCATGGTCAAGCTTTTGGTCCATCTTATAATTCATTTGCATTCAACCAACCTTTTATGGGGGCTTATAATCAAGCTTTCCAGCCTCAGCTCCCATTCCTGCACGATTGAATCTTCCGGATCTTTCGAAGTTCACGAATGATCTAGTGTGTCATGACCCTAGTTGGCCTCCGGTCCCTACCAAGCTCCCTTCAGATATTCCTAAGTTTGAAGGGAAAGGTGGTGTGGACCCGGGTGATCATGTCACAACATTTCACCTTTGGTGCTACTCCAACTAATTGAATCATGATTCCATTAGATTGCGACTATTTCAATGCACCCTCATAGGGGAAGCCGCGAAGTGGTATGTCGAGTTTCCTGGAAACACTTATAGGGGTTTTAAAGAGATCGATTTGGTTTTCCTAGATCATTTCCAGTTTCCGGTTCGCTATGATACTAGTACTGAACTTTTATCTATGTTCCATCAGAACAAGGCCACACATATTTCTGACCACGTTCAAGAGTGGCGTCAGCGGAAGAGGTTAGTGAAAGCCAACATTCCTCCTGAGTTCTTGTTGGAATGGTTCCTCAAGTATCTACTCCCATACATTGCTAAGGATGTTTCTATGTCCAGCATTGTGACTGAGGAACAAGCCATCTTGTAAGTCCAGCAGTTAGACTTATTATACTCTCAGTCTGGCATTTTGTATGACATTTTTCCTGACGCACCTCCCAGACGTCATGAGCCTCATTTAGTTCCTGGACCACATGCCGATGGCATCGTAGGATCTTTAAGAACTCGCCCTGTAGATTTGGTAGCTAATCAAATGCAAAAATTGTCGCTAAACCAGTCTACTCCCGGACAGGTTCACACCTTGTCCACTTCCACCCTGTCGTCCGATGTACACTATGTGCAATCGATGAACCAATCAGGTAACCAACAACCTGGTGGTAAGAAAAAGGGGAGAAACAATCGTAAGGGTGGAAACAGTGGGAATAACAATAGAAATCGCAATACCCCCCGTAAGGATAATGCCAACCCTCCTCGGGAAGGCGGAAATGCTAGTGAGGACCATAAACGTAGGCGTAAGGTAAAGTTTCCTTGCAACCTCTATGGGGAAGACCATCTTACTCACTTATGTCCTCGAATTGAAGAAGCATCAAATCATTTGGCGCAAAGCCCACCATTGTTGAAGGATCCCCTACCTCATCACCAAAACATGGCTTCGCATGCTCCCACCACTGGTTATGGACCTATTGAGATGGTAACGTCTTCTTCCAATACTGATGGTTATGGATGTGTGAACATGGTTGAGTCGGAGGTTAGTGTTGCCACTTGTCAATGCGATTATGATGCACCACAACCCAATTTGGGGAGTGAGCCTCCCCCTCCTCCTGACAATTCCTTTCATATCGAGAAGCCCTCTAATATGCTGCAAATACTGAAAGGTGTTATTAAGCACTCTACGCATAATCCTAATGCTCGAGCTGCCCATAACTACTCAATTGTGAAAGATTTGGGCCAAAATCCGTGTGCCATGTTGGATCTTGAAGTCTTGCAAGCCTGTCCTTCTCAGAAGCATGCCCTTTTGAGTGCATTACGAGTTCAAGATGGGGGAAGTCCCACTATTATCAAGTTTGACACTACTGATGTCCAACCTCGCTTACCCTACCATGTGCATTTTCAAATCCAGGTGGCATGCCTTCAGAATTTTGTCAAACGTACTATGGTTGACGAAGGTGCATCTACGTTAGTAATGTCATTATCTTGTTGGAAAGCTCTATGCTCTCCTCCTCTACTCGAGTCTAGAACCACGCTCACTGCATTCGGCGGTAATTCATTTAAGCCACATGGAATTATCCCTTCCCTTGTTGTCTCCTTGGGAGGTAAGTCTGTGCCTATTGACGTCGAGGTGGTTGATGCGCCCATCGACTACAACCTTTTACTGGGTTGGAATTGGATGTATGCTATGAAAGTTGTCACGTCCACTGTATTCAGAGTTATCTGCTTTCCTCACGAAGGAAAGATTGTGACTATCGATCAATTGGATTTCGTTAACTCCTCTTCCACAGCATCCACGGGATCCATAGTCCCGCAAGTTACTCATTCTCAGATGGAAACTGGGAACATGGGTGTTGGAATGTACCCTTCATTGATGGGAAGTTATGATTTTGTCGCACTTGTGAATTTTATTGGAACCTATACCGATGATGCGTCTCCTCCTTCGCATAATATGTCATTCCAGACTTCCTATTTTGATGATCCATGGACTTTACCGTCCATGAGTTCCACGTCTGGAAACATTACGCATATCAGGATGTCTATGCCACTATCTGTAGCTGAGCTTGCTTACCAGCATATTTCAATAAGCCACTGCAGAGCCGGATCTCTCTTCTTCTCAGATAGTCGAGGAAGATCCCGTTACGCTGCCAGTTTGGGCATCCAACTCATCTTGTTCACATGACTTCCTTAATGATACTTTGCCTTCTGATGAAGCTATTATGGAGGCTATGTATGGTAGTGAGAGACCTTGGGAAGATATGCACCATCGCTCTTATTTCCTTCCCAACCTCGAGCTCACCGAACGAGAAGAGTTTAGGATGAATTTAGTATAGATGGTTGGTCACCCTGTGGATCTTTTAGAGTCGCATGATGTTTTTGCGGAAGGGAATATGGCTAACATTTCCCCAACCACGTTGATCAATATCTCTCGTACTCCCGGAAAGGTTGAGAATGTCTACATCGATGACGATTGCACTCCTAAGGAGATTGCTATTTACATTGAATTGTTTACAGAAATCGAAGAAGCTTTCACTTGGTCATATGAGGAGATGCTAGGAATAGACCCCCCGCATTGTTGAACATGAGATTAGAACGTATCCCAATGCTAAACTGGTTCGACAACGCTTACGTGCTATGAACCCTAGGAAAGCAGCCACTATCAAAGCAGAGGTGGAGAAACTGCTCAAAGCTGGTTTTATCTACCCCGTTCCCCTTACCAAATAGGTGTCAAACCCCATTCCTATGGATAAGAAGTAGGGAACGATCCGTGTATGCACTAATTTTAGAGACTTGAATGTGCATGTCTGAAAGACAACTTCCCCACACCATTCATATATCAAATCTTGGATGCTTGCGCTAGAAGTGAGATTTTTTCCTTCATGGACGGCTTTTCTGGATATAACCAGATTCAAATCAAACCCGAGGACCAATGTAAGATAGCTTTCATTTGTCCTTGGGGAATGTTTGCATATCGAAAAATTCCCTTTGGCCTTAAAAACGTCGGAGCTACATTTCACCGTGCCATGACCTACGCCTTTCACGATCTTAAAACGATTACGGAGGTTTTATTGGATTATCTTGCCAACCATTCTCGCAAGAGGATGGACCACCCCACGCACCTCCGCCTGATTCTCGAATGATGTATTTGATATAAGATTCGATTGAATCCTAATAAATGCATATTTGCTGTAAGGATGGGTCACCTTTTGGGATTCATAGTTTCGAAAGAGGGTATTAGAGTCGATCCTCTGAAAGTTGACGCAATACTTCGGTTGCCTCCTCCGTGCAATTTGTTACAACTTCAGAGCCTCCAAGGAAGAGCCACTTTTCTACGTCGTTTCGTAGTCAATTATGCTAATCTTACCAAAGGTTTCTCGCACTCATTGAAGAAAGACACACCCTTTATCTGGGATGAGCGAGCCCAACAGTCTTTCAATGCCCTCAAGAAAGCTTTGTTATCGGCCCCTGTGCTTAGTCCACCAGACTTCGCACGAGATTTTATTCTTTATGTGGCCATGTCTTAAGAGATGATTGGCATGGTCTTGGTTCAGGTCAATGATGTGCTTGTCACACATATCAATCCGTTTTAGTTCGTGCTATCACGACGCCTTATTGGGGGGAAGTACAATAAATGGATTGTTATCCTTCAGGAGTTCGATCTCGATTTTTCTTTGGCAAAGTCGGTGAAATTGCTGGCATTTGCTGAGCTTATGTCGGACCTTCCGAGACTTCATGAGGATGTCATCCATGAAGATTCCTTTGTGGATGAGTACTTATTTCTTATCTCATCCGAGGACCCTTGGTATGGGGATGTCATTGTATATCTCCAAACTTTGAAGTTTCCTCCACACTATTCATGAGATGAGCGACGGCGTGTAAAACATCACGCTAAAGATTGTACTATCGTTGGTGAAACTTTGTATCGTCGAGGAAAGGATTCTATTCTCCGTCGTTGCTTAACTCACGAAGAAGCGGATCGGGTGCTTAATGATTGCCATGCTGGGGCATGTGGCGGTCACTTATCCGGGCTTGCTACATCCCAAAGTATTATGCGAGATGGTTATTTCTGGCCTTCCATCTTTAAGGACCATGTTAATGTTGTGAAGAGATCTCACCTTTGCCAGGTGTTTTCTCAGAACATACGCTCGCATCTAGTGCCCCTTAATCTAGTCGTCACCGTTGGTCCCTTCACCAAGTGGGAGGTGGATTTCATGGATTGCAAACTAGCTTCGGCTGGGGGGCATCACCATATCATAGTGGCCGTGGACTATTTTTACAAATGTGCTGACGCCATGCATACCGTTAAAGTCGACAGTGCTACAGCAACCCATTTCGTGTTCAATCGAATTATCACTCAGTTCGGTATTCTGAAAGAGATTGTCACTGACCATGGCAGTCACTTTCAGAACAAGATGATGGAGGATTTGTCTCTCAAGCTTGGGTTTTGTCAAGAACACTCATCTTGCTACTATCCCCAAGTGAATGGTTAGGTTGAATAGTTAATAAGTCTTTGAAGACCATTCTCCAACATACCATCCAATAAAGCAAGAACAACTGGCACATCATGTTATATCCTGCTTTGTGGGCATATCGAACCGCAGTCAAAACTACCACCGGGTTCTCACCGTTTCATCTAGTTCACATGGAGTCACTTTTACCGATTGAATGTGAGATCCCTTTGCTTAAACTAGCCATAGAGCTCCTCCTTGATATGACGGATCTTGAGCAGCGTTTAATCCACCTTGAGAAACTTGACGAGTAGCGTTGAGATGCCGTTGTGGCCATAGATGCCAACAAACATTGTGTCAAGGTTCAGTATGATAGGTCTGTCCGTCCCCAGCAGTATGTTGAAGGTGACTTGGTCCTCTTATATGACCAAGCTAAAGAACCCCTTGGGGCAGGCAAGTTTAACCCCATGTGGCACGATCCTTGCATTGTGAGGCGTGTCCTGGAAAAAGGAGCCTATGAATTACAAGACTATGAGGGGACTGTCTTGAACGAGCCTAGAAATGGGCTCTATATCAAGCGGTATTACGCTTGAACCTCTGGTTCAGGCTGATACTTTTGTATAGTATTGTATAGTTGCTTCTGTACATAGTTTAGATTTCTTTTGGTTTTCGGGTATGTTGATTAGCTTCCATTTGATTGACAGATGTCAGCTGAGTTTCCTATGTTCTTAGAGTTTGCCAATGGTGCTAGCCATCATATGCAGTAGCTTGCTTCTGCTGCTTGGGTTATTTTCTCACCTGACCACCTAGTTGTGTCCTCGGGAGGTGCTTTTCTTGGTCCTACATCTAACAATGTGGCTGAGTATAGTGTCGTCATTGAGCTACTTCGGGATGGTATTTCACATGGCGTCTAGTCTTTAGAAGTACGCCTAGATTCACAACTAGTTGTGTCTCAGCTAAATGGTCAGTACCGTGTGAGGGATCCTACGTTACTACGGAAATTCCTAAGGGTAAGACTCTTGGAGCAACATTTTGTTTCAATTACATACGTACATGTTCCGAGAAGTGTTAATCATATATCTGATGCATACGTTATGTATTAGATTGGCATTTGTCACATTCACCATGAAGAACACAAACAAAAGAGACATTCATACATTTGTACATACACACACATAGTAGAAATGGAGAACCAAAGTTTTTTATAAATAATATGTCCAAAAATGGTAGTGTCATACAAAACTGGAGCCTGTAGCCCTAAAAAATATACATATCGATACAAAAATGAGATCCTGGGATATCTACTCCCTACGAGGAGGCCTAGCTACCGGCCTGATAGGATGTGTCTCATAGAAATAGTGAACTGCATTGGCTACCCGCTATAGTAACCGCAGCCAATCACCCGGAACCCCCATTACTTGGCGCTACATGGCCTTAGGTAGTCGCGCCACCTCTATCTGTGGAATCCTAGCAACCATATGTTATAGGTTGCGCTGCAAGGTCTGTAGAGTGCGCTCTGCTGCAGCACCACCTGCCTCATCACCCCTACCCCGGCGACCATGCCTCAGGAAGCTATCGGGTCTCACTGGGCCCTTGTCTGCGAGCAAACAGTTAAACATTAGCATATGATACTACCACCAAAAATATTTTTTCATTTGCATCTATAATAAAAAATCCATAAAGCTTTAATACACAAAACCTAAACAGAGTACTCACCAATGTCTCTGAACGCTGCGTCTGGTGGGAGTCACATGTCCCGATCCTGGCGGAAGTCTATCCCTACATAGGGATATTCCTCTATGGAAATGACGTATCGGTCCCCCTAGCAGAAGAACTCCTCAGTATATGGTGATGCCAGATGGCCACCACCCTGTCGTGTCAAGATCTTAGCCCATCGGGTCAGAGCTGGATCGTGGAGACTATGAGGAGGGACATCCACCCCCGGACTAAGCCCCAGAAATATCTCAAAGAAGAAGCTGCATGAGATATTGCCATACCCAAAAATTTTGGCCTTCCCTTCTTTGCATTCTGTCAATTGGGTCTTCATAGACCCCAGTAGTGTGGTACACCAATCAAATACTATAGGTTGCATGCATTGTCATGCATAGAACATCACTAGCCTGGATGCCTGGTGTAGAGCTTTTGAACCCGTTGTCCGCACTAAGGTAGACACAATGATCTTCATGCTCAGATCCACTATGGCATTGATGGGAACCTGAATTCCCACTGCTCATGTGTTTGCGGGACAATACCACACTATGTAATCAAGGACGGTGATCCCACCACCCACAGTATGAGATCGAAGACTGGCCACCTCACCTCGTTGGGACAAAGCGGTAATGAAGTAGATGTCTACCACTTCCAGTGTGAGTATTTTCCCATTGAGATTAAAGTTCTGTGCATCAACATCCCAATAATCTATCAAGCGACGGAGTAGTAGGTTTTGGGCCCTCAAACCCCCTATACTCCAGAATTTGTACAACCCACATGCTTGCAATGCTTGTTGTGCCTGCACATCATTGCGCACTACCTAATCTAATTGGTCATGCTCCCTCTCCCTCCACTCTAGAAACATCCTGGAGTGAGAAAAAACAAGGATTTTAGTCAATTTTATTTGCAAAATAAACTTCATGGTCGTACCCGCGGGCTAATTTGTATACAAGTGCGGGTACCCGCATTCAACCTGTGCATTGACTGCGCATATCGTACCCTACCCATGACCCGCATAGCTATAGCCCGCAGGTAGCGCTGAAGCCATTTAGGGCTTGGCCAAACTAAAAATCCCACCGCTGAAAACTAAAATGAATGCAATGAAATTAAAGGTATGGATGAGACTACCAACCTTCTCTGGACGGTTCGATGAACGTATGCTTGTAGCTCCCAGAATTGACAACTGAACTTTCAGGTGAAAACTAACCTCAAAGCTCCAAATGGGTGAATAGTAAAAATGAATTGTAAATTGTAAATTTTTATTACTATTTATAATTTTCAGGACCCACTTGTCTATAGTTTTTACCGTTTGATGCCGTTATGGACTAATATAATGTCATGGAGTAGAATTTTTTAATCATATTTCTTCAGCGAAAGTTTTTTTGGGACCATTTCACACCTACGACATGTACATTTCACACCTGGAATATAGGTTAGATGCCATTTACACATGTATTATGCATTTGACCTTTTGAACACTTTCATAAACCCTAGATGCGACCCCGCTTCTTAACTGACATGGAACTTTCACACTGCTCTAGAAGTGTCGTTATGTGGCGGTAGGGCTTTTCCGAACATGGGTACCCTAGTTAGAACCCCTTTGTGCATTCTGGTGCCCATGCTGCTATTTGTCCTTAGGATTGGGAGTCCTTTGTAGTTACGCCATGACGTTGCGATAAAGACTCATACTCTACTTTGTCTTATGCTGGCTATCTCCCTTAAGGACTCCCCTCAGTTATATCATATTGTGATTGTATTGCATCATCTTGCTTGCCACTTGAGCTTGTTCCAGCTCCCACTTACTCAATTGTTTGCTTGGTGCTTGAGCACTTTTCCCTGTCAAGACCTACAGATCTTATATTTTCCTTTCACAATTTGATGACCTTTTGACCCTAAGGGAATACCCCCCCCAAGTGTCCACATCCTACATGCACTTCCTTGCATTGATCATAGGTATGTTCCACTGCTTGGGACAAGTTTGCTCGCTATTTGACACTCGTTCCCTCACTTGTTGTACTATAAGCAATTTTATTCTTTTTCAAGCTTTCCCCAAATATGAAAGAGACCAAAAAAATAAATATTCCAAAAAGCTGAAAGGGATTATGGTTACTACTTCTTGTTGGTAGCTGTTGTGTCACCTTTGAACAGAGCATTCATTCCACTCCATACATTATGAATCGGGACTATAGTTGGACCTTAGGAGCTGTACTTATTTCTCAGTTTTCTCCAGCGATTGGTTAAGCTTCCAATCATTATGGAGCCCTTTGTAATGCCTCCTGCATTGCACAGTTTATGTCAAGTCTATGATGCCTGAGTCTTACCATCTGCTCATGCTCCTGTTCAAATGAAGCCCTAAACCCAGAGTCGGCCACTCCTCAGATCTCTTGACTATTGCATGTCGGCCATCCTTATTGAGTCAGTCCATTTCACCTGAGTTCTTCCAAATCTTTCAGTGTAGCTAGTACCTCGTGCTGGTCTCTTGTGCTATTTATGGGAATTTGGTGCACAACAATTGGTATTAGAGCTTGGATGCTTTCAAAACAAGTCTTGTTGGAATTTTTTCTATAACTTCTTTGAACCTAAGGTCTTGATGGGTCATCACACCTCCGGATATTCTAGAGACAATCAATTCTTATATGACAGGTGACTGGAAAAGTAGTTGATTGGAGGCCTGACTAGGAATGTCAACAGAACGAATGAACAATTAGTTGAACGAATGACTAGATGGTCAAAAATATCATGGTTGGCATGACTAAAAATGTTAACCACCATTTGGTACATTGTGTATTTTTTGGAAACTGTTAGAACCAATGACCCCTATTTGTGGACCAGATATTCCTTACTTACAGGAAGTTTCTTAGATATGGAGACTATAAAAAGGAAATCCTATGGGTTGTCCAACGTGTGAAATTAAGATGTCTTCCATACTCAACATGCATGTTGATGTCCTGATCATAATTCATTGTGCTTAAGTGTTGTAATGGTGTCTTTAGAAAACACCTTTCTTGTTGGAATATTGTTCTCTTATTTTATATCTTTTATGTTCTATAGTTCAATGTTAAGAGGTTCCTCAACATGGCATCAGAGTTTAGGTCCCAGGTAAAATTCCCCCAAGTTACATCTGAGAGGGGGCATTGGAGTATCAGTTAAATAACTTCCACGCCTAAGAATATAATGTGGACTAACTTACACACTAGGATCATGGGACTATGTGCTTGGTTTCAAATGTTTACCAACATCTGCAGGTTTTGGTGTAGAGAAAAACATTACATGATTCCCCATTATAAAGTATTTTTAGGATGTTTCAAAAGAAAAAATTGGAGGTGAAGTAGAAGACAGGATAATCTATATTTAATTTGAGTTTCATATTTTGATTCATTGCATGTTATGAGTTATACGCTTTTGAAGTTAGGGTTTCTGACTAGTCCAAAAACTAGTCTTAAACAAGTTCTCCAAGGAAATTTGTTATATATAGATCATGCAAGATTCAGATTGAGTGATACCTGTTTAATATGAAATAATAAATCATTTAGTACAATTGTGGTATAAATTTTAGATTCAGATCCAAAAAATTGGACATGTAGCAGCACTAGCAAGTAGTACGCTTTTGATTTCCTGAAAGGGAAAAAAATAACAAGTGTTGGGAAACATGCCATAAATTTTTATTGGATCATTAGAATTAGGTCAAACCCGTGGCATTACATAGAAGGCATATGAATATACTACTAGACAAATGTTCAGACTAAGAAGGGTTGAAATTACAGAGATACCTCAGTTTGAAGGTCAACCGGGAAAAAGGGTCTCTGGGGTTTTGAAAGGTATGCTATTTTGAAATTTGCATAAATTTTGACAAGAAGTTCAACTTTAGGTGATTCAAGAGAAATTGGAAAGAGGAAACAGAAGATAATAGGTTGGAAAAATCATATTATCAATTTGTGATACTATTTTTAAAATATTGAGGTTGGAAGTTGTGAGATCCTTGGTTAGACCTCAATTAAGAATTAATGGAAATACCTACAATTACTCGATATGAAGATAAAGAAGAGATTGGTTTTGTGGAAATGTTGGAGCTATAAAAAAAATGTAGTTCTCACAATAAAATGATAATGAATAAACTTGACACTTTAAAAAAAAAAAGGATGATTCAGAGGAAGAATTGAAAAACAAGGATGAATAAATATGTGGGTTACAAAACCATAATAAATAAATAAAAATACTTAACAAGGTCAAAATATTGAAAGAATAAAAGAAGAGTGGTCAAAATCAAGAAAAGAAAGATTCTTAAATGAAGAGACTACCAAAAGAATTATAGAGGAAATTGGGAAGAAGGTTGAAGAAACTCTAAATACATATGACATAAAACAAGAAATGAAATTCAAAATTGAAGGACATAAAAAATTATGAATGACATCACATTCCATCTTCAAAAAAAGAAAGAAGAAAAGATTCTATAAGGACACCATAAACTATTTGAAGAATTTGAGTTCCATATTGAATATGTACATGAAAATATGAGGGTATTATATCAAAAGAGATAGTGATCAAAGACCATGAAAAAAGGACAGAGGACACAATTATCTCTAAAAAGAAGATCAATGACATCAATGAATAGAAGGAAGAGAAGTCATCAAGTGTGAAACCATATTGACATCCTCATTACCATGAAATATTCCTAGAAAGGAAAGAAGATATACATTGGCACTATTAAGGAAGAAGATGGAATACTCAACAATATTCATGGAAAAATGTACCAAAAAACTATTATTCAACAAGATATTATCAAAGACTAGAAACTACAACAAACTGTATAACTCACAATCACAACACATGGAATCAAAATTATGCAAAAACCCACTATCAACAATCGAGACAAAAACTAATAGAATTTTGATGGATGGATCATCATTAGTGGCAACAAGAAAGCAATAATATAAGGAATTCCTATTACTTGGTTTCATCACATGCAAAGCCATTAACTGCAAAGGTTTGAGTACAAATCTTTTCAAAGGAGGATACTATGATATGACCCAAGGTGGGTCATATATGGGGTTAAATGTACATGATATGATCACAAGGGGGGCATTTATGGGGTTACATGGAGTTAAATTTATATATATTGATATAAATGTATATGTAGTAGTGGTTGGCCCTAATGAAGGGACCACATGTGAAATGGATGAATAGGTATATATAGAGGCAATGAAGTCATTGTTGAGAGGATGTGAAAGAATTATGTGAATGTCTTGGGGTAACACGAGAGGGATATCCTATTATTTAAGGAGTTATTGTGTAACTTTTCTTTCTAATCTATATTGGAGTTGTTATCCATGCTCACATTTTTGTACACGGTGTGTACTTCTTATATCTTATGATAGTTTTGAGAATTTGGTGCACAATACAAAATGAAACAAGTTTTTCAAAGCTTGGATTTTAAATCTTAGACAAAGGATTCGAACTCTATCACTATTTTAGGTTTTAACTTTTCAAGTTCCTCAAAGGTGAAACTTTAGAAAGATTCAAATCGTGAAGCCTCTAAATAAAATACTATAAAATACTTACACATCAAAACCAAAGTTTGCACATGTACCTAATATATATTAGACTTAATAGTTACTTAGAACGTTTATACCTAGTCCCCAATCCCTACTCATAGAATGAATTCTTTGAATCAAGCATATTGAAGAAATGAAATGTAAGAATGATTACTTACTACACAACATGGAATTTCATAATAGGTTGCTTGCAACATATAAAAACAAAGATTAATATGTTGGAACAATATGATTGCAAACATAAGACATGATAACTAGCATTCGATATGAATCAAACCAAATCCATGACGGTAAATAAATGTTTCTCATAGTATGGCTTAGTCCACAGAATACAACGCAAGGAAAGATAATTTTTTACTAAATTGGATTATATTAGAATAATAAAATAATTTTACTGAATTAGCTATGATAGAATAATAAAATGCAAGAATGATTTCTTACTAGACAAGGTGAGATTACATAGTTGCGTTTTTACTCAAGAAACCATTGGACACATAGGAAAATCATACATAATCATCCTATCAAGAAGAGGGGATTCATGTGACCATTACCAAAAATTATTATGATCATATCCTATCCGTGGGGAGAAAAATACAATAGCTATCATGCAGTGTGTAAAACACACTGAAGTTGGTGAGAAGAACACTCTAAGCAATACAAAAAACAACCTCTTGACAGTACTCTTATGCTAGATGTGATCCAAATTCCAAGATAGCCCTCCTATTTGATAAACAAAATATAAGAAGATAAAATACCATAGGTTGGGACAATGACCTACGGTACCTCATTAGTGATAAACATATTAAGGGATTTAATTTTTAGACCATTGATGTCATTCTTTAGGGGATTTAAAATGGAGGTGACGACTAGGGCAATTAATAAAATGATGTTCAATGACTAGGGCAATTAAAACAAATTGCATGAAAGAGTTACTAGTGCTATGAATGTTTCAATAATTTCTTATAGGGAAATTAATAGGGAATATCAAAGAAATATTGCATCCTCATCTCATGCATGCACTAAATTTGTATAGCATATGATTAATATAGATATGTGGAAATTGAAAGTAGTCCTGTATAGAATGAAAATATAATGAGGTCGTCTTGAATGGCATGGATTCAAAATGACATGTGAATTAATTGAAAAAACCTAAGTTCTGAATCAAAATCCCAAGTATTTGATTCAAGGAAACATTTGAGGTTCCAAAGAGATCTACCAGAACTCAAAAGACAAAACTAAATGAAATGGGAAGCAAAAATTTTGAAAATGTACACGGCCACTTATGTTCTTAAATATAGGCTTGGGTGCATCTCGTTCACGAGGTATACAATACATGGATATCATATTCCTTCATATGGTTTGAACTAGGTTTGAACTAACAACTGGCCTTAGGAAACCCCAAGGTTCCAAAATGTTCCTATTGAACTTTCTTAAAAAGCGATCATGCATACTTCAGACCTTTTTCCTAGTCATTCATTGGACATTAATACAATTATCTTAAGAAGAAAAGAGATGACTTTGACATGAAAAAGGTAATAAATGTTGAGATTCTTGCAATGGTTACCCATTTGGTTGATCTTTAAGCACATATTTAAGACCTAGGAGAAAGAAAAGTAAACACTTTATGTTCGGAGAAGGTTTTTCTTTGATATCTAAACATTATCATGCCTTGGATATGGATCAATAAGGAAATTGACTTATTGGAAGGATAAAAACTTGAAAGTTTCCATGGAGTAATGGATTTAACATATTATATAGAAATCAATATTGACTTCGTTGAAAACAGATATATGTTACCAATAGACTGGATCATTAGAAAAATGGTTGGGTACTACTAATAGATCTGAAATTTTTTGGTGATCTATCTGAAGCAATGAATCAAAAGAAAAATAACTATAATGACTAAAGACACGGTAACATGAAAATCAGGTTGAGATTAGATAAAATGTATTTTATATGGAACTAGAATAGTCATTATCGATGAAAAGGAAGATATTAATGTTCCAATAAAATAAGTAAAGATACTTTATTATTGTTGATTAGAAAACATATGTATTTTATGATCAACATAGTCTATGGAATCACCCATAAGAAATGTATTTACAGTTATACTTATTGGCATGTTGGATCAGGCTATCTCAAGATGTTCCTCAGAAGAAAATGAAACCACGAAATGGAAGTTCGTTAGTTCAATGATTATGCATACCATTTGGAGAAGTTTCTTAGGTTTACACTATGTTCATGGAATTTTGATTATTTATGATGAAGTGAAGATCTCTCATATTTATGGATTACTTTCTTGTTAATGGGTTAAATTGGTGTTCACTTTGAATGGGGTTAGGTCTCCCCTTTATAGATGTTTGTTTCACTTTCTAAGTTTTATTCTATCAATGCTGTCAAGCATGCCCTCAAGATGGTTGCAGTCCGAGGAGGTCACATTAAATTTGTAGATGATCATGATTTTAATTATGAAGTATGTAAAATTAAAGTTAAAAAAGTTAAATGAGAAATAAGATGAATAACAATGTTGAATGATGAAAAATGTGAATCGTAAGAAAGTAAGAGAATGTGTATAACCAATAAGAAATAGGTTAAGAGTAATCGATCATACTCTATCTTATTCTACTTTTCAAATAGCCACACCTGCTACTTTTTCCATCTTTTCATATCGATCATATGATAAAGGAGGTGGAAATCGAATACAATACAAATTATCTTTAACTCAATATGTTGCAGTAAATGCCATACCCTACCTCTCTTGCTTTCCAATATTAATAGTAGCTTTCTCCAACGGCAATCCTTGTGACTTATGGATTGTTAAACCCCATGTGAGTTTCAATGGAATTTGTTTTTTATTACCTCTTTAAATTGGTTTAATATGAATAGTTTGAGGGGTTGATTCATCCCATGGAAACCTAGAACCAATTTCAATTAGTAACTCAATTTCCAATTCATCCTCATATGTTTGCATAGAATACTTGCTTCTTACTCTTATAGCAACACTGGCTAAAATGGGACAATTTCGATTTCTTATGCAACACTTATTATGATGTTGTACATCATCATTTTTAGCAAACAAATGTATGACCTTATTAAAGGATCCTTTTGTGGTAGCATAAAATGAAGTATATGTATGATTCATAAGTAATTTCTTGTCTTGCAATGTGGGCACCGCATCCCTAACATTCATCAGCAAATGATGAAAATGCTTTTGCTCATTGATTTGTCTATCTTGTTCAAACACATTATAAAGGGTCACAACTATTGCGAATAAGTTCCATAATTCTTTTGCAATACCTTTAGATGCATATAAAGGTTTATCCATGATAGGTGGAAATTGGCCCAAATCACCAACCAATGTAATTGACCTTCCACCAAAAGGAATACTGCCATTTTTTGAGAAAGCTTATCAAAGTATTGAATCAATCTTTATCAATAGATTTCTTCCAATAAAATGCATTTCATCAATTAGGATATATTTAACATGTTTCATCTATTCTTGCAAGGTAAGTAAATGTGATCCTTGTAGATGAGTTATCTCTTTGATTGGTATATGAAGTGTCGAATGAATTGTTGTTGTTGATATGTTGAAAGATTCTACCCTCGTAGGAGCCAACATAAGTAATGGACTCTTCTCTGGTAGGGATTCTATTTCAAGTTCATTTCTAATAGCTCCAATCAAATATGACTTTCTTGTACATGCAATTCCTTAGATTATCATAAGCAATGGATCAACCCATGTTCTATAATGGCCAAGTATAATATCATAAGCTCTCCTTTGTTTAACCCCTAGACTCTCAAATTAATAATAGTGTGAATGTTCATTAGAAAGAATGGATTTTAGCTTTCTCTTTTGAGATATGAATTGAATTTCCTGATCACAAGTGTCTTCATACACAAAATTAGTGTTCTAGTTATACATAACATCGCGATCTCTATGTCCAAGCATCTAAAACTCATTGCAGTTTATAACTTTATTCTTATACAATCCATAAATTATCTCCCAATCAGGCTCCCTAGAATCTCTATGTGGATTGGGAAATTCTTGTTCTTCGTCATATTCCATTGGTTCAACTGGAGGAAGTTGATTGCGATCAACATGCCAAGGTGTGTATTGGAATTTTTCCCAATTTTGTACTATCTTATCATTTATGTGCCCTATATCTTTGAGGAAATCATGAAAGGCTTTGTACAATACCAAATCAAACCAACAAAATTCTACAAATTTGTGTTAAGATCCTAGTGAGCGGCCTTCACTAACATCTTGAGGTTTTGGTGTAACGGTTCGTATCATTTGGTATCAGAGCCTCCACCCAGGTTCAAGTCACAGAGGGGGTGGCAACGTCGGCATTGCAGTGTTCTCCTGAGGCTCATACGGCTCAAAGGGGACACCACTATATGGGCCCACATCCATCCCAGAGTCTGGACTGTGGAGCATGGTGGGATGTTAAGATCCTAGTGAGCGGCCTTCACTAACATCTCGAGGTTTTGGTGTAATGGTTCGTATCAATTTGTCATCTATTCAATTAGGAAATTATAGAGTTATATCAAGGAAAGACACATACAATAGTCACATTATTCTGTGGTAACCATTTTACACCTTGTTGATTTTTGTCCTACGACCATGGTTTCACAAATTCTATTAATGGAAGGTGCTCCATATCCATGGGTCTCTTTGTATATGCATCAAGAAGAGAGTTATCATTGTCGGCATTGTATGTATCAAACTAAACTTGTTTGAAAATTTTCATACCAACATTTAAAACCACAAATTGATGGCTACATTTTGAAAGAGAAAGTTATAGAAGCAAATGACATCTCTCCTGGGTATCTGTGTCCCTACCAACAATGGTTTCACAAAACAAACTCATGTATGCATGTGTTGCTGGTTCAATTTGTTGGAACATAATTCCCATCTAGACCTTGGTTAATATTCCTTGCATAAGGTTCCAAGTGTTTAGTGTAAGTTGTTCCATGGTTTGGCTTAATAGTGCCTATTCTAGGGGGTTTGTCCACATATTAGACTAGTGGTTTTCCATAATAGCCAATTTTGTCCACAAGTGCACCCCATTTCCTTATTCTGGGTAGTCAAAGGTTCCCTACTTAATGTATTTAATGAGGGGGGCGACCATGTTCCCTGTTTTATGGGATAAGGTTGGACCAAGGTAGATAATGCACTAGATTTGGTTGAATTGCACATTAATGGCCACTGCCAAAGCCCTAAACCACCTAATTATCCCTCATAATGATTCCATCCACATTTATTGACTTTCCTAACTTCCTCATGGTCCTCATAGGTTCATTGGACCTCAATATGGCCCAATACATGAGTTACACTTGGAACAATGTCATAGATTGGGGGAATTACTCCACTAAGCCTAGAATTAATGTGAACTACTCAAATTTCCACTAAGCCTCTCAATTTTGTCTATGGAGAGCATCTATATATTGTACTAGTTTTTTCTCAACAATGCATAATGGAAATAAATCTCTAGAGTGAATTTCTCTAGTTTTGTCTCAATATTATTCTTCTCATATTTCTACTATCTCTTGAAATATTCTAAGTGAAGTTGTTATTGAATCTAGATCTATAGCTAAGTTTGGTTTGTCACATGTATCAGATCCTAAATCTGTGATTGGTGTGCATTCCAAACTTTCACATGGGATCAGAGCCTAGGTGAGCTGAGCATAGTTGTTTCCAGTAGTGCACCAGAAGCAGTGGAGCAACCACATAAATCCTTGGTGAAATTGCCTTGAATCCATTGGAGAAATCCTTCGGAGTCTACCCAGGTGTGATGCGCTCTTGAATGTGCCTGTTGTTGAATTCAGGAGCTCATATTGATCCAAATAGTCTTTTAGTATAGGTTTTCAGATTTTGTGTTGTAGGGACAACAACTTCTACATGGATTCAAAAGTTCTTCTTCTTACTCCATTCAATTATGCTGAGTGAAAGCTTAAAATGCATGCATATATCAGACGATAAGGTCTCTATGATGTGTCTATTGGTGTTTAGAGTGAACCAGAGTCTGATGAAGAGAAAAATGATTTGCTAAATGACTGTGACAGAGAATTTGGAGCTATGTTTCTAGCCATGTCTCCAAGTATGCATTACTTGATTGATTCTGCAGACTATCCATTTGAGATATGGTCCAACTTGGACAAGGCTCTTGATAAGCAAAATATTGGTGCATAGAGTGAGACCATGGACACCTCAACATGTTCTCTCTGTCCTAATGTCTCGGCCTCTACTCTCTTTGATGAAGTTTCTCATGAAGATCAAATGGAAGAATCTTCAACACAAGTTCATGTCGGTACAAATCTCTTTGATTCTAATGCTTCCTCTACATGTTATGAAGTAGAATGTGAAGAGACATCATCTATTGGACAAGATGTTGTTGCTAATGATGAAGATACAACAAACAGAGCTTCCATTGTTAAAGAAGAACTCTCTCTCCACTCATTGTTCTACTACCATACTTCTTCTATTGAAGATTCTCTATCAATTATTGCTCTAGAAGATAAGCATTCTTCCTATGAGTTGGCTGATGTGAAATATTGTGATTCCATGGATATTTTGGAGTATAGATCAGGTTATGGAGTTCATGCATTCGCACTCCTTGGTCCCATGCCTCATCTCACTTCTACATGGTCGCATGCACACTTCCTCAAGGTATTGTTGAAGTTGGAGACAGCATGCATTCGCTTGGGTTTAAGTCTCAACCACATCAAGCTTCATATCGTTCAAAGTTAAAGCATTTGGACCATCTACAAGAATTTGGATTTGATCTCCAAACCTATTTGTTCTCTCATGAGTCTTCACATTCAAATTATGAGGATTATCAGTCATTTGTTGCAGGTCATTCACACTTAGAGCCTCTCATTGGTTCGCAATTTGGTGTGACATTGGATGCTATGGAGGCTGATTTCAATATGGAGTCATTAAATTTGCTCTCACTATCATGCTTCCTATTCACTGCATGATTATGATTGGAACTTTTTCTCAGAGTTGCACAAAATATGGGGGACACTATCATTCGCTTGGGATTGATTCTCAAGCTCATCAAGTCTCATTTGTATTTTTTCTGGCCACATTTGGTATGATGATCAAGTCTAAAGAGCACCTGCTTGTGCTTGCTTCCACAGTTGTATAGATCAAGCATCTAATCCAAGCATGGGAGCAACATTCACTTCTTTCGAAGAAGAAGGTTCCTCCAGACATCTGAACAAGTTCACACCTACTTGTGTTTTGGAGTAGTTCACTTTATTTTGGTGTATTTCATGTCCATTTTAGAGGGAGGATTTTCCCCAAGTGGTTTTTCCTCTTTCCTCACTTACATGGATGAATAATGTAAAGGGTGACCATAATCCTTTGTTGCTTGGGCCCTCATAATATTTTTTGTTGCTCAATACCATTTTGGCTTAAGGGGGGGTGTTGGAACATAATTCCCATCTATACCTTGGTTAATATTCCTTGCATAAGGTTCCAAGTGTTTAGTGTAAGTTGTTCCATGGTTCGGTTTCATAGTGCCTAGTGTAGGGGTTTTGACCACATATTAGACTAGTGTTGTTTCCATAATATCCAATTTTGTCCACAAGTGCACTCCATTTCCCTATTCTGGGGAGTCAAAGGTTCCCTACTTAATGCATTTAATGAGGGAGGTGCCCATGTTCCCTATTTTATGGGATAAGGTTGGACCAAGGGTGCTAGTGCACTATGCTTGGTCAAATTGCTCATTAATGGCCACTACCAAATCCCTAAAACACCTAATTCACCCTCATAATGATTCCATCCACATTTATTGACTTTCCTAACTTCCTCATGGTCCTCATAGGTTCATTGGACCTCAATATGGCCCAATACATGAGTTACACTTGGCACAATGGCATAGATTGGGGTAATTACTCCACTAAGCCTAGCACTAAAGTGAGCTACTCAACTTTCCACTAAGCCTCTCAATTTTTTCTCTTGAGAGAATCTATATATTGTACTAGTTTTTTCTCAACAATGCATAATGGAAATAAAGCTCTAGAGTGAATTTCTCTAGTTTTGTCTCAATATTCTTCTTCTCATATTTCTTCTATCTCTTGAAATATTCTAAGTGAAGTTGTTATTGAATCTAGATCTATATCTAAGTTTTTTTTGTCACATGTATCGGAGCCTAGAGATGTGATTGGCATGCATTCCAAACTTTCACACATTTTGATTTTATATAGAAGAGACACACATCAACATATTGTGGAATGTTTCAGATCCTTTTTCATATTTAGTGACATATTTTGCTATGTAATTAATGGCTAACCACTTTGAAATAACATGTTTCCAATCTATATTACCCCTCCATGTCACCAATATTTCATGATTGTCTGTGTTGAATCTATGATCTTTTCATCTGGGTTTGTTGGAATGTTATTAATACTGAGAGGGGGGTGAATCAATATTAGCACAATTGTGAACAATTTTTAACTCTTTATTAGATTTAAACTGGAACTTAAATTATGAATCCAAATAAACAATAACATTCATCCACATATGCACCATACATAGAACACACATATTTTTATGTGGAAAATCAAATAGGAGAAAACCACGAAATGCTCTCTTATAATATAAAGATTGCATTCATGGATGCACCAACTTCCAAATTTCTCCAGTACCAACTAGAAGGCGGAACCGACCCACTATTTTTATAGGAATTGACCTAAAGGAAGCACTAACTCCCTAATTTACCAACTTCAACTGGAAGGAGGAACCTACTCCCTATTCCTTGCCCCATCCTGCCACCCTTATGTTGATGTATATGTAACTTTGGAATGTATTTCATTTGTATATTTTATATATATTTATTGTACCCTTATAAGAGATGTGTTATTCCTCTATAAGGAAGTGTCATCATGTGGATTGACAAGTGTCACAAGTGTGTGTACTTGCCGATGGGTTATTAGACCACCATTTGGGGTCGGACCGGAATTATATATAATATAATGTGGATGTATCTAAGTAGACAAGTCGGCGCCAGTAGGTCACTGGGCAAAAAGGTGAGTATAAATAGAGATAGGAGATCTCTATTTTACTCACTCGGAAGAGTAACTATCTCTCACTCTGAAAAGTGGCGCACTAGTGAGGAGGAGGAGGATCATCTGCTAGGAGACTATCTCAGTGTTGTTTGGTTGTATTTTGGTTGAGCCATTGCTCTCTCTATCTCTGAGGAAGTTTGTGGGGTTTTTCACCTTAGGGTTTTCCCCATGGAAACTCTGTGTCTCTTGTCTCTATGCTTTTGATTCTTGTGATGCTTGTGATGCTTGTCATATTATGATTGTCATGCATTGATATACTGTAGATGTTATTCTCTTAGCAAAGATCCTATAGTATTGTGATTTAATACTAAAAATTTAACATGGTATCAGAGCTTAACTGAGAAGAAGACATTTTCCAGTGACGGAAGTTTGTATTCCTTGTTTATTGGGTTTCTCTCCACCGATTTTTGAAATTCAGTATAGTAGATTGGATCTACCCATCAAGGCGCATCTATCTGTCCAATCAGAATTCAGTTCTGAGCATTTTCAGATTTGGCCCTAAAAATTAGGGTTTCCACAAAAATAGGAATTTCTGGACACTGAAGGTACAGCTGGAAGCTCCTTGCAAAAATCGAAGGTTAGAGATTTGGGTCGAGATTTTTGGCTGGGTAGATCTCCGGGAAACTCAAACCCTAATTCAGGGCTCTCCCTAGTGAACCCGGGAGGACAAAAAGGCAATTTTGAAGGGCAAGACCTTGCTGATCTCAAATTCTGAATGTACTAGGTTGATCAGCTCTCCAAGGCGCATCTTTCTATCCTTTCAGAATTTTGAAATTCACATTTTGAATTTTTAGGGTTTCTCTGACAAACCCTAATCCGGGACCAGATCCAGTTTTTAGCACTTCAAGTGGTAAGTCCTAAAACTTTTCTATTTCCATTTGAAGTACTCTTAAAGATGTCTCTCCACACCAAGCTTGAGGATAAGCTTGAAGGGGTTGATAACTTCCGAGCCGGGAAGTATAGGATTGGGCTAATCCTAGAAGAGAATGAGTTGGACTCATATGTGAAAGAAGACATCCCTATCCCAGAGGATGAAGAGGCCAAGGCATTGCACAAGAAGAACTTGGTCAAGGCAAAGAGAATCATTGCTGATTCTATCAAAGACCATCTCATACCCCATGTGTCTTCTCTCAAGACACCCAAGGAGATGTTTGAATCCTTGACCAAGTTACTTGAAGGAAAGAACATAAATCGGAAGATGACCCTGCGGAACCAATTGAAAGTAGTAAAGTTTCAGAATGGAGAAACCATTCAATCTTATTTTTCAAGGGTCTCCCGGATCAAGGAACAACTAGAAGTAGTGGATGAAATGGTGGAGAATGGTGAAGTGGTGATGACCACTCTGAATGGCCTACCCAGGTCATGGGATTCCTTTATTCAAGGAATTTGTGCAAGAAAGAAGTTGATCTCCTTCAGTAGACTCCGGGAAGAATGCTCTCAAGAAGAAGCTAGACTTATAGCTCGTGAAGAAAAGATGGGAGGTGAAGATCAAGCTCTTGCAGCTCACACCAAAAGAGGTAAATCCAAGAAGGAATCATCTCATAATAGAACATCCTTTCACCACCATTATCATAAAGATAAGAAAGATCTCAGATGCTTCAGTTGCAATGAGAAGGGACACTTTGCTTCATATTGTCCCAAGAAGAAGAAAGACAACAACAACAACTTCAACAAAAAGAAAAAGAATAACAAAAGAAGATATCATGCTCATGCTACTGAAGATGATGAACCTCCAAAGAAGAAGGCTAGGGCAGAAAGTAGTAGTGATGATGACTCATCAAGTGAAGAAGAGTATGTTCTGATCTCTGCACTCACAGGTACCATCTCCCATGGTTGTAATGATTGGTTGATTGATAGTGGGGCTTCCAAACACATGAATGGGTTCAAGGAATCTTTTGTGAACCTTTCTGAACATGAATCACCCCATAAGGTGAAACTTGGGGATGATTATCAATACCCAATCAAAGGAAGTGGTGAAGCCTCATACAACCTAGATTCTGGAAAATCTTTGAAGATGAAAGAAGTCCTTTATGTGCCTAGACTCAAGAAGAACTTACTCTCCATCTCTGCATTGGATGCAAAAGGTATGAGGGTTGCATTTGTTGATGGCCAAGTCCTAATGTGGCCAAAGGGAAAGACCATAGATGATGCAGTAGTGATTGGAGAGAAAGAGGGAGGACTGTATAAATTGAAGGGACAACCTGAACATACCATGATGCATGAATCCATGGAGCCAAGTGAACTTTGGCATAGAAGACTTGCTCATATGCACTATAGGGCACTTCCAATTGCAAGCAAGGCAGTAGAGGGTCTTCCTGAAATCAAGACCAAACATGAAGGTGTTTGCAAAGGACGTGCAAAAGGTAAGAACATTAAGAAGGCTTTCCCAAGCAGTGAAAGCAAGGCAAAAGACATTCTGGAAATCATCCACTCAGATGTATGTGGCCCTATGTCATCCAGTTCCCTGAGTGGGTATGTTTACTATGTATCATTTATTAATGACTTCTCCAAAAAGACTTGGGTATACTTCTTGAAGGGAAAAGATGAGGTGCTTGATAAATTCAAGGAATTCAAAACCTTGATGGAGAATCAAACTGACAAGAAAATCAAGACATTCAGATCTGTCAATGGTGGAGAATTCACCTCAAGTGACTTCAAGAAGATTTGCAATGATTCAGGGATTAAGAGGGAGTTGACTGCTCCTTATAATCCTCAACAGAATGGAGTTGCAGAAAGGAAGAACAGAACTATCATGGAAGCAGCAAGGGCAATGTTGCATGACCAGGATCTTCCTATGCATCTATGGGCAGAAGCAACTAGAACAATTGTATATGTGCAGAACAGAACACCCCACAAGATATTGGACAACAAGACACCAGAAGAGGTCTTTTCTGGTAAGAAACCTGAAGTCAGCCATCTCAGAATATTTGGTTGTCCAGTATATACTCATGTCCCAAAAGAGAAGAGGACTAAACTAGATCCTTCAGGAAAGAAGGGCATCTTTGTGGGTTATAGTGAAAGCTCGAAGGCTTACAGAATATACTTTCCAGGGTTCAAGAAAATTGATGTCAGTAGGGATGTAACATTTGATGAAAACTCAGCATTCATGAAATCAAGAAAGGCACCTACCGAAGTTTATGAAGAACCTAAGGAAACAAGATTTCAGGACACTATCATGACTGAAGCAGTTCCAGAAACTGTTCGTGAGTTTGAAGATCCACAAGAACCTGTAGATCGACCCTGTGAGGATAACTCTCACAAGAGGAAACCTGTATGGGCTAGAGAGCTCATTCATGATGCAGAAAGATTTGGCATTCCAGAAGAAGAACAAAGAGCAAAGAAGAGAACCAGATCACACACCAGTTATGTTGCTTTACTCTGTGACATTATGAACAAAGAGCCTTCCAGTTATGAAGAGGCAGCAGAAAAGAAATAATGGAAGGATGCTATGGTTGAGGAATACCAATCAATAATGAATAATGATGTTTGGGATGTTGTCCCAATACCTAAAGAGAAGTCTGTTGTGACTTCCAAGTGGATCTACAAAATCAAACACGCTGCAGATGGCAATGTAGAAAAATACAAAGAAAGATTCGTAGCTCGTGGTTTCTCTCAGAAAGAAGGAATAGATTATGAAGAAACCTTAGCACCTGTAGCCAGGTATACTTCCATCAGAATAGTACTTGCCCTGGCTACAGCAATGAAATGAAAAATACACCAGATGGATGTCAAGACTGCTTTCCTGAATGGTGTAGTAGAAGAGGAAGTATATGTGGAACAGCCACTCGGTTTTGAAATACATGACAGGGAGTTATATGTGTGCAGATTGAAGAAATCCTTGTATGGCTTGAAGCAAGCTCCCAGAACTTGGTATGGAAGGATGGACAGTTTTCTATCTAGCTTGGGATTTACCAAGAGTAAAGCAGATTCCAACCTTTACTACAAGGTTGAGGAAGGGAATCCAGTAATTCTACTCCTGTATGTGGATGACCTATTTGTGACAGGAGATGACAGACTGATTGTAGATACTAAGAGGAAGCTTGCAGCTGAATTCGATATGAAAGATTTGGGAATGATGCACTATTTCCTAGGTATGGATGTGTGGCAGAATGCAGGTGGGATCTTCCTTGGTCAAGGGAAGTACACAGTAGATATCCTGAAGAGATTCGAGATGATGGATTGCAAGGCCATGGCCACACCGATGGCAACGAATCTGAAGCTTCTATGTGATGCTTCATCTGAGCCAGTTGATGTCTCTATGTATCGTCAGATGATTGGGTCCTTGATGTATTTGACGAACACGAGACCAGACATTTGCTTTGCTGTGAACACATTGAGCCAGTTCCTGACGGATCCGAGGAGTGTTCACCTGGTTGCTGTAAAGCATGTTCTGAGGTACTTGAAGGGTACAGTGGATTATGGGCTCAGGTACGAGGTGAATCAAAAGTTTAACCTGCAGGGTTATGTTGATTCAGATTGGGCTGGCAGTGCTGCAGATAAGAAGAGCACATCTGGGTGTTGCTTCAGTATGGGATCAGGTGTGATCTCTTGGTTTAGCAGGAAGCAGTCCTGCGTAGCACTGAGTACAGCTGAGGCAGTATGTTGCAGCCTGTTTAGCTAGTTGTGAGGCAGTATGGCTACGGAAGCTACTGTCTGAGTTATTTGATCTCCCGTTGGAGGCTACTGGTATCTTTTGTGATAACCAGAGTTGTGTGAAGTTGTTCGAGAACCCAGTGTTTCATGACAGGTCGAAACACATAGAGATCAAATATCACTATATCAGGGATATGGTGCAGAGAGGAGTTGTGAAGCTCCTGTATGTTGCGACGGACGAGCAGATTGCAGATGTGCTGACGAAGCCACTAGCCAGAGTGAAGTTCGAGTACTTCAGAGAGAGGCTTGGCGTTCTTCAGATCGAGGACACTTCAAGGAAGAAGTGATGGACACATTTGCTGAAGCCATTCCAAGCATGTTGGAAGGAGGATCCTTCACATGGCTATGGATGTAAGCGCTGGATGATGAGCATCAGGATGATGTTCTGGTTTCTGCTTGGATATGATCAGTTGGATCATTTTTTTATGTATGTATGTACGCATCATGTTGGATGCTAGATATGATTAGTTGGATCATTTTATGTATGTATGTACGCATCATGTGGATGTTGGATATGATCAGTTGGATCATTTTATGTATGTATGTACGCATCATGTGGATGATGGATATGATCAGTTGGATCATTTTATGTATGTATGTATGCATCATGTTGTATGATTGGACCATGTATCTGTATATGTATCAGGTGGATACATTGCATGATCAGGTGGATCATGTATGGTGATATATATCATGTATTTGTATTTGTATCAGGTGGATACATTGATGATCAGGAGGATCATGTATGATGATATGTATCAGGTAGATACTTGGTATGCATCAGGTAGATGCAGTGATGATCAGGATGATCATAGATGATGAGCTTCAGGATGTTGCTCCAGATGACATGCAACAGGATGTTGCAGTGATGATCAGGATGATCATAGATGATGAGCTTCAGGATGTTGCTCCAGATGACATGCAGCAGGATGTTGTAGTGATGATCAGGATGATCATAGATGACGAGCTTCAGGATGTTGCTCCAGATGACATGCAACAGGATGTTGCAATTATGATGATCAGGATGATCGTGGATACATCAGGATGATGTATGGTGAGTATCAGGTTGATACTCTGTGGCCGTGGATCAGGTTGTGCAGATAAGCATGTAATTTGTGCCCTGGGAGATTTGCAGATGGTCTTTCGAGGTTTTTCCTATGGCATGTAATTCGGTGCCCTGGGACATCTGGCAAATGCTCTTTCGAGGTTTTGCTTGGGAGGACATATAATTTGTGCCCTGGGAGATCTGCAGATAGTCTTTCGAGGTTTTGCCTATGGCTTGTAATTTGTGCCCTAGGATATCTGGCAGATGTTCTTTCGAGGTTTTGTCCTATGGCATGTAATTTGTGCCCTGGGATATTTCAGGTCGGAGTTGTGTACCTGTAACATCTTGAAATGCTCTTTCGAGGTTTTGCCATGACCACATGTAATTTGTGCCCTGGGAGATCTGATAGGTTGAAGCTGTGTGCTCGTAATCAGTCCTGGGATGCTCTTTCGAGGTTTTGTGGTGACCACATGTAATTTGTTCCCTGGGAGATCCGATAGGTTGAGCCTTGTGCTCGTAATCAGTCCTGGGATTCTCTTTCGAGGTTTTGTGGTGAGGTCACATGTAATTTGTGCCCTGGGAGATCCTATAGGTAGAGCCGTGTGCTCGTAACAGCCTGGGTTGTTGTTTCGAGGTTTTGTGACTCACGTAATAAGTCCTGAGGATTCCACAAGATGGCCAGTGATGATGAAGATCTGCAGGTGGTGGGCCTACATCCAGTATGAAAAAGGACTAGCTCTGTAGAACTTCCTATGACGAGTAGAGTCAGAGATTGGTTGAGATAGCAGCAGCAGTGACGATGATGATGACGATGCATCAATGACGATGATCCAGAGAAGAAGACTTGTCTAGCAAATCTGTGTCGAGAAATACCTTCCTAGTTAAGAGGGAGTGTTGATGTATATGTAACTTCGGAATGTATTTCATTTGTATATTTTATATATATTTATTGTACCCTTATAAGAGATGTGTTATTCCTCTATAAGGAAGTGTCGTCATGTGGATTGACAAGTGTCGCAAGTGTGTGTACTTGCCGATGGGTTATTAGACCACCATTTGGGGTCGGCCCAGAATTATATATAATATAATGTGCATGTATCTAAGTAGACAAGTCGGCCCCAGTAGGTCACTGGGAAAAAAGGTGAGTATAAATAGAGATAGGAGATCTCTATTTTACTCACTCGGAAAAGTAACTATCTCTCACTCTGAAAAGTGGCGCACTAGTGAGGAGGAGGAGGATCATCTGCTAGGAGACTATCTCAGTGTCGTTTGGTTGTATTTTGGTTGAGCCATTGCTCTCTCTATCTCTGAGGAAGTTTGTGGGGTTTTTCACCTTAGGGTTTTCCCCACGGAAACTCTGTGTCTCTTGTCTCTATGCTTTTGATTCTTGTGATGCTTGTGATGCTTGTCATATTATGATTGTCATGTATTGATATACTGTAGATGTTATTCTCTCAGCAAAGATCCTATAGTATTGTGATTTAATACTAAAAATTTAACACCTTATATGACTGTAGAAGATATTATTTTGTTGTTCTATTGATCCGCGCACTCTTCAGATTATCTGTTGTTCTTTCTGTTGTGTGCTCCTTCTATATATTGAGACCTTGAAATTTTTGAATTGTATCACGTACTTCACCTAACTATAACAACGTTTCACACTTGAATTCATACTTCACAACATTCTGCAATCTGTTCCCTAGTTCAATTTTCTGTTTTGGTTCTACGCATTTGCAAACTTAACTAATACTACACATCTTCTATAGTGCTGATATTTTAACTTTGTGCATCTGTATCAGATCAATCTATGCACCTTCTATAATGCTATACTTATGTCTTGTTGCATTTTTCTTAGATCATATGTGACTTCCTGCGTGCCATTTTTTATACTTATGTTTTTTTCTTATGCACTTGTCTCAGATAAACCTCATCATACCGCGCATCTTTTGTTGTGTTGCAACTATGTATTCCCGCATCTATCCTAGATCATCTATGACTTTCTGTGATACTATCATTTTGTTCTCACGCACTTGCACATCATTTGTAGTCCTACATTTCTATCTTCATGCATCTGTCACAGATAAACTACATCATCCTACACACCATCAACAATTCTATTCTTCTATTTGTGTGCACTTGGCTTTGTGCTAGATCATGTTGTTCTAGTTCCATGAGCCCTTAATACCCAAAAATAAGAAGCTTTCCAAATCAGATAACTACTACTTCCGCATATTCAAGTTGATTTCAACTCTCCAACTTGCCTTCTCATTTATACTTGTCCTGTGCGGATGGTATGTCAACAAGTTGGTCATAGCGCCACTTCTTCCTTGCTTCTCGGTCAAGCTTAATTCACACTTCTAACACTTGTCCTATTCTATTCCACTGAAGTGTCATCCCTTGTGGGTCTTTGCATACTTGGTCCTTTGCATTGTGGGTCTTGCACACTTCAGATATGGTCATGCGCCCTTGATGTACCATCGTGGGCCTTGTGCACTTGACCTTTTTGACCAGCACTTTCTTTCAGTACTCTTATGTGCTTCAACTGATTGTATACTTCTTTCGATCGGTGTGTTTTTCGCACTTCCAGGACTTTCTTATCTGTCCAACCGTCTCTTGCTCCAATCCTCTTGCGCACTGTCGAAACTTGTCCAACCAACTATTATGACTTTACCTTGAAGTAACATGACTAGGTGGACTTAGGTATCATGCATGTACCTTATGTACTTCCTCAAACTAGATGTACTTCTATATTCTGGATGTACTTATTATGTACTTCAAACTCTATTCCATATACTTCTTCAAAGTGGATCTCATATATTTATTCAAACTTGCTTTAATATACTTCTTCAAACTGGCACAAGGATACTGAATCCTCTTTGACATCAGTTGACATCAACAAAAGCCAAATTTCAACAGGGTTCACACTTCATTTCTCCATTCTCATCAACATAAATTTTTGACTGTTCACATAGATCCCATCTAGCCTTATATTGACATACCAATTTTCCTTTCTCCTCTCGAAGACAGGATTTCTCATTGCATATCATGTGATTTTGTGCACAGTTTAGAATTTATTCATAATCAATCATAGGATCATATTGAAATATTTGTTTTTTTTCCTTTAAGCAAGCATGATTGTCACCATTGACCCTAACTTGAATATTTATCTGTTGTCAATTATGTGGATTCATTGCATGTACACATCTATCAAAATATTCCTTTGCAAATCTAACTTGTACAAGATCATCCTAGTTCAACCTGTCCATGTTAGGCACATTTATTAACCACAGAAATCCATGGACATGTGGAGATCCATGATGTTTCCATTCATAGAGACACCAATAATCTATAGCTTGATGAAAATGATTCAATATCTCATCTTGAAACATTGTGTGTCTTAAGTGCATATAATGTGATACAATATGAGTATTATCAATCACAATTTGACATCTCCATTTCCTTGCCTCGGCAAGATCTAGAGGACTAGTACCAGGCATTAATTTATGCAAATTTGGGCATTGCATATCTGCTGCACTTAGTGTCAGGAATATTGTGGGTAATCCAATTTGTTGAATCAAGTCAGATAACTCAACACAACACATGATCTAATAAGCACGTATACCTCTTAGTATAGTTCAAAATCTAATTAATCTTTATGCTAGTCAAGAATCTAAAAGATTTTGTAAATGTTCTTGGGAATCTTCGATTGTTGTAGGTAGATATTCTATATTTCTTTTTACAAAAACGGTTGAGGAAGCTTGAGCATGATGCATCATGATAATGTTAAGTAAAAAGTATATGAAGCAAGGGTTCCTTCCCAACCTATTGTCATAATATCTAAGCATATGTTTGTCATACTCACAAAGATGGACATTTCACATTCATGATTGCAACCAATCAACTTCACCTATAGGAAACAATGTTGGAAATGGAATATCAAACAATCCCTCGGTGTTATACTCATTTATGGAAGAAGAGCCAATTCCAAGCCAATTAATCACTTCTGGGGATCCACCATTTGTGTTATTTTCTTCAGTATTTGGGTTGTTTCCCAAGATCAAATAAGCTCAATATCGCGTGGTGCATTTGGAAGCCTAGATGAAAATGAAGATGTTTGTAAGCCATATCATCAATTCCCGGTACCCCTTTAAACAATGCAAATTATGTGTCATCATATATCTATGGTAAAGTAACATAATTAATCATATTTGATACACTTAATTAAATTCAGCCAACTCATCTAGTCCATTGTTATCAACTCGAACATCACAATAATATGGATCATTCTGAATCTTATATAATAATGCACCCATTACATTCTATCATCTTACAGTGAAGTCATAACTTGTTCCTTGTCATCATTTTTTCTGCACAAACATCATTAAATCTAACTCTTTAATATGACAAGGTAATTTCATAGCAACATCTTTAACCTCTTAGGGAAAACTAATGGTATGCCCTTTATAGTTGTATTATCCACCTATTGAATGCATCACCTATAAAATTGGACTTGCACATACTATCAACATCTCTTGCACTTATGTGAGCACAGCAAGGACTTGAGGTTGTGATCCTAGATCCATATGGTTCTCAATTGAAAATATGTGATGAACTCCCTCTCTTTTACATCTCATACAAATTGGACTGGTATTTATACTCAATATCTGAATTCCAGCATATCAATCCCGACACACACAACACATTTGAACTTCAACCAACCTATCAATCCTATCACAAAATTTTCAATGTTCAATATTCATATCCGTAATTTTTCTTGGCACATCATCCAAAATTTGAATTTCTTCAGCTGGTACTATTGCAATATTTATTGCATCATTATTTTCAGCGAGGGTTACATATTATGGTCGGACACTAATATCATCCAATCTTTGTCTCTTTATAGGATTATCATCTTGTCATATTTATTCTTCTTGTGGTTCAGTGGTCATTTGCTCTAACCATCTTTGTCGATATCCTCTTTGAATTTGAGCATGTCATATTCTTTGTTCTTCTTGTTCTTCTTGTTCTTCTTGTCATTCAGTGATCATTTGTTATGACCATCTTCATCGATATGCTCTTTGAATTTCAACATGCTATCTTTTTTTTTCTTCTTGTTCTTCTTGTCATTCAGTGGTCATATGTTTTGACCTTCTTTGTTGATATGCTCTTTGAATTTCAACATGTTGTCTTCTTTTTTCTTATTGTTCTTCTTGTTGTTCAATGGTCATTTGTTCTGACTGTCTTTATCGATATGCTCGTTGAATTTCAACATGTTATCTTATTTATTCTTCTTGTTCTTCTTGTTTTTCAAAGGTCATGTGTTCTAACCTTCTTTGTCGATATGCTGTTTGAATTTCAACATACCATCTTCTTTTCTATTGTTGTTCTTCATGTTGTTCAATGGTCATTTGTTCTGACCTTCTTTGTCGATAAGCTCTTTGTCTTTCAGCATTCTGTCTTCTTTGTTAATTGTCATTTTCTCTAACCTTATTTTTTGATATGCTCTTTTCCTTTCTGCTTGTTGTCTTTGTTGTTCTAGTTGTTTTCTGATTGTTTTCTTCGTTGTACTGCTTGTGGTTCAGGCCTCATTTCTTCTAAGTTCTCTCTTTGTTTTCCTTTCCAACACTTTCCTATTTGATCATAGAACCAATTCAATGTAGCAATCACTATAATCAAGGAAGAACTAAAATCAATGCAACAGTATCAAAAATCAATGTACCAACACGGAATTCAATGCAATAATCATTGCAATCGAATAAGCATTAAAATTAATGCAATGGTCACTCAGAAATCAATGCACCGAAACTAAATTCAATGCAACGTAAAAATCAATGGAAAAATGTTAGGAAGTAATGCACCGACAATTAATTCAATGTAGCAGTTACTACAATCAAGGAAGCACTGAAATCAATGCAACAGTCTCAGAAATGAATGTTCTGACACTAAATTCAATGCAACAATCATTTCAATTAATCTAGCATTGAAATCAATGCAATCATCTCAGAAATCAATGAACTGACATTGAATTCAATGTAGCAATCAATGAAATCAATGCATAAATGTATATTTTAATTGTCTTGTTTATTTGACAAACCATAAAATATTATTATTCTGATCTAACTATTTATACCTATTTACCATCCATTAGCATATGTAAAACATATTATGCACATACGAAACATATTATGCATATATTATGTTTAGTTCAATTAATGTTTAGTGAACATATCATTCTACTTACACATATTTATAGTTAATGGAGATTTGATTGGGTGGTTGGGAGAATTAGTTGTGATACTCCCCACCCGAGCTCAAATCTAGTTAACAATTTTATCAAAGGGATGATTGTTTTATGAGTCTTTTTTACTTTTTTACTTTTTTACTTATAAATTTGATAGGGCCTAATTTTTACCCATTTTTACTTCTAAGATTGATTGGGGTTAATTTTTACGTTTTTTTTCTTCTAATATTGAGTAGCCTTAATTTGTTTCCCTTTTTTACTTCTAATTTTGACTAGGCTTAATTTTTACTTCTAATTTTGATTTGTAAAAGAAACACAACATTATGGACATGCTCCTTCATAATACGAATTTCTTACTTTTAGTTTTACTTCTAATTTTTATAGCTAAAACCAACTCATTTAAACTAATCTAATTTTTTTTTGTTTAGTCACAAACGAAAACCCATCTATACATTATATTATTTTGGTTTATTCACAAACTAAAACCAACTCATTTAAATTAGTTTAATTTTTTACTTCTAAATTATACAAACTAAAACCAATTCATTTGAATCAAATATTTTATTTTTTATTATTTGACCCAAAATTTGAACGTAAACCAACTCATTTGACCAAATATTTCAATTTAATATTAATGTGCAGTAATTCATAGTAACACCGAACAATATTAACACCGAGTAATGCATTTTAAAATACATGAAAGACTTCAATTTGTTTCTTTCCGTGGATGTTCCTTTGAAATATTTGGTTCCTTGCAAAGTAATTGGATCAACTCACTATAAGTTTTATCTTTGACTATGATACAATAGACACACCTCCTCAAGAGTAGTCATGATGATTCGAATAACATAATATTTGTTTTTTTCATTAAAATATATGTAAATTTGTTTAATACAACATTTTTTTATATGCAACGTTACATCACATCACATCACATCACCACATCTCTCCCATACTAAGTTGTAGAATGCCTCTCAGCTCAATAAGTGTCATTAGTTCAAATTATTTCCAAGAAATTCATAACATCCCATTGATTAGTTAGTTGATTTAGTCAATCCAATTGACACTGCTTCAACCATTTAGTTGACCAATCAATCAACCACTCAGTCAAGCCTCCATTCAACATATCTGCTCATCGACTATTGTCTTTCAACTAGCTGTCTCCAAAATATACAAAGGTGTGATGAACCTACATAGCCTTTGGTTCCAACACCCCCCCATCAACATAACACTCTGGATATTCAAGAGGTGGAATTATGTTCTTAAAACACACCCCATAATTGAAACTACCTAAATCCAAACCATAGCTTGACATTTCACAAACTTAACTTATAGTATATGATTCATAAATATATTAGAAATTTGATCATCTATGTTGCAATAAACAAGAGTTACATCATTGTCATCTATCAACTATCTTGAAAGTAGTGGACATGAAGTTCAACATGCTTCATTTTTCTATATGCAATAGTATTATCATCAACCTAGATTGCACTATGATTGTCACAATGGATAATAGTCAAGTTCTGAACAAGAAAACCAAGATATTCTAAAAGCTAACAGATATTCTATAATGAAATGGTATATAGAGTTTCCCAATGCCTCTTACCAAGATTTTTCCTATTCGCTATGAAATTGAGATAGAACTTTTTATGTCACTACATCAAGTGGTTCCACTCAGATATTTGATCATATTCATGAATGGATAAGGAGACAACATCTTATTCATGTTGAAAACTCAGATCAATTCTATGCGCTTGGTTTGTGAAGTCTTTATTGCCACCAATTCCAAAGGATGTCGCTATGTCAAGTGTAATTACAAAGGAGAAAGTCATCCTAAAAGCACAACAACTATATTTTATTTATGTTAAATTTTCAGAATTTACTTCAATCTGATCTAGGATCTTAACTGAGAGAACAACATGTACAGCAAATCTACAGCATATCAATCATGGACACAATAATGAAATCACACAAGAGACACAAAATTTACTTGGGGAAAACCATAAAGGTGAAAAACCCCAATAACTTCCTCAGAGATAGATAGAGCAATGATACAACCAGAATACAAGAGACAGTCTTCTCCTATCATCAGAGCCTCCTCCTCCACAAGTGTGCCACTCTCTCGAGTGTGAGTGAGAGAATAGAATGTGTAAAATGAGAGAGACACACTCTCTATTTATACATTAACTTGACTTGACCTTTACTCAACTAGGTCGGCCTCAACTTAACCACTTAACATAATGCTGACTGGGCCGACCCCCACTAGGGTGGTCTAATAACCCTTTGACCCACATGAGTTATACATGGCCGACCCCAACAAGGTGGTCTAATTACCCATCAAGTATAAGTTACGACACTTCCGTATAGAGGAATAATAACATCTCTATAGGAATACAACCACTTATGTATAGAGGAATAATAACATCTCTATAGGAATACAATATACATATATGTGAAATACATTCCGAAGTTACATATACATCAACACTCCCTCTTAACTAGGAAGGTATTTCTCGACACAGGTCTTCTAGCACAAGTAATCTTCTCTGGATCATCGTCATTGGATAATCGTCATCGAGTCATCATCATCATCACTGCTGCTGCTATCTCAATCAATCTTTGAATCTACTCGTCATAGGAAGTTCTACAGAGCCAGTCCTTTTTCATACTGGATGTAGGCCCACCACCTGCAGGTCTTCGTCTTCACTGGCCATACTGTGGAATCCTCAGGACTTATTACGTGCATCACAAAACCTGGTTGCAACATCCCAGGCTATTACGAGCACACAGCTCTACCTGTCGGATCTCCCAGGAGCACATTACATGTGACCCATCATAAAACCTGGCTGAAGCATCCCAGGCTGTTACGAGCACACAGCTCTACCTGTCGGATCTCCCAGGAGCACATTACATGTGATCTCCCCACAAAACCTGGCTGAAGCATCCCAGGCTATTACGAGCACACAGCTCTACCTGTCGGATCTCCCAGGAGCACATTACATGTGGTCCACCACAAAACATGGCTGAAGCATCTAAGGCCTTTTTAATTCTGTCCAGATCTCCCAGGAGCAAATTACATGTGGTCATGGCAAAACCTGGTTGAAGCATCTGAGGCCTTTTTCATCCTGTCCAGATCTCCCAGGAGAAAATTACATGCCATAGGACAAAACCTCGCAAGAGCATCTCAAGATGTTATGGGTACACAACTCCGACCTAAAGATCTCCTAGGGCACAAATTACATGTCCTCACAGAGCAATGTCTCGAAAGAGAATCCCAGGTTGTTACGGGTACACAACTCCGACCTATAGGATCTCCCAGACATGCTCATCTACACAACCTGATCCACGGCCACAAAGTATCGTCTTGATACTCACCATACATCATCCTGATGTACACATGATCATCCTGATCATCATCACTGCATCGTCCTGATGCATGTCATCTGGAGAAGCTCATCATCCACGATCATCCTCATCATACAATGCATCCACCTGATGCACACCAAGTATCTACCTAATACATATCACCATACACAGTGTATCCACCTGATACATAGATACATTATCCACACAATGTATCCATCAACATACATGATCTACCTGATCATACCTGATACATATCAACATACATGATCTACCTGATCATACAATGTATCCACCTGATACATATACAGATATAAATGATCCAACTGATCATATCCATCATCCAACATGATGTGCACATACATATAAATGATCCAACTGATCATATCCAGCATCCAACATGATGTGTACATACATATAAATGATCCAACTGATCATATCCAGCATCCAACATGATGTGTTCATACATATACATATCAATGATCCAACTGATCATACAAAGCAGAAACCAGAATATCATCCTGATGCTCATCATCCAGCACTTACATCCACATCCATGTGAAGGATCCTCCTTCCAACATGCTTGGAATGGCTTCATCAAATGTGTCCATCACTTCTTCCTCGAAGTGTCCTCGATCTGAAGAACACTAAGCCTCTCTCTGAAGTACTCAAACTGCACTCTGGCCAAAGACTTGGTCAATACATCTGCAACTTGCTCATCCATCGCAACATACTCTACTTCGGCTGTACTGAGTGCTACGTAGGACTGCTTCCTGCTAAACCAAGAGATCACACCTGATCCCATACTGAAGCAACATCCAGATGTGCTCTTCTTATCTGTAGCACTGCCAACCCAATCTGAATCAACATAACCCTGCAGGTTAAACTTTTGATTCGCATCATACTTGAGCCCATAATCAACTGGATTAGATGGAGCATCACACAGAAGCTTCAGGTTCGATTCCATAGGTGTGGCCATAGCCTTGTAGTCCATCATCCCGAACCTCTTCAGGATCTCTACTGCATACTTACCTTGTCCAAGGAAGATTCCATCTGCACTCTGCCAGACCTTCATGCCAAAAACAAATAGTGCATCATCCCCAAGTTCTGCACACATATATGACTACACCATTCAAGAAAGCTGTCTTGAAATCCATCTGGTGTATCTTCTATTTCATCACTTTTATATTTCTCTATGCTGCCATCTGCAGCATGCTTGATCTGATAGTTCCATTTGGAAGTCACAACAGACTTCCCTTCAGCTCTTGGGACCGCATCCCAAACATCGTTCTTCATGATCGATGGATCATGGCATTCTTCCCATATCCTGGGAACTTCAATATATTCAATAGATAATTTTGTTGCTTGAACAAATGTTGTAGTCCTTCTTTTGTAGGTGAAGGTTTACGGTCTTTCCTACAAAACAATTTAAATTGCATGATTAGAAACATCTCATAATTTTCAGACAAATTCTTACACATAAAGAAATATGTCATACAGTCATGCAATTATCTTAGCCAATGCTTCAATACAACATTCATCCATGTTCCACAACTTTCTAGATGTCTTCCAGTCTCTACCAGAACATTGTTAAGAGTTTGCACTACTCCCAACATCTTAGCAAAGAGGTTTCATTCTAGATAAGTAGCACTAGAATGTTGTACAATGCCATAGGCCACTTACCCATCACATGCATATTAGTAGTATACTATTCATTAATGCAATCATTCTAATATGCACAATACATATCCCAAGTCTAGGAACATGAGCATATACATCATTGAGCAATTTTATTTAAACAAACAAATATGCAAGAAATGATAATAAAAATACTTATCTTTGTTTGATTGTTGGGTTGACTCCCTCTCAGTCTTTGCTTCTTTTTCTGCAACTCCATTCTGATGTGGATTGTGAGAAGTGGTCAACTCCCTTTGAATATCTGCATCCTTGCAAAAAATACTGGAGTGTGCTCCCTCTTGATCTTTGCTTCCTGGATTACTGATTCTTGAACTTATATTCATTCTCGATCCCTATGCATGCTTGTTAGTATCATCATTGTGTTATCCTTTAGGACTCATACATAATCACACATTTATTAGTATAATCTTAATACTATCAAAACACAATAATCTTAAGCATGTATAGTCATGATCATTTCAAACAGAAATAATAAGCATTAGTATTCAAGGTTTCAGGGAAGTCTTCTTTTACTCATGCATATTCTTATTTGATCATAGAACTCTTTTGGTTAGTTAAATCATCAATCAAGATAAGATATATAATATGCATAAAACCCGTGATTACTCAAACCTATACCTTCATGATTCTTCTGGTTAGTCATATCATCAATTATGGTAAGAAACACAATATGCATACAACCATGACTATTCAAACCTATGACTTCATGAATAGTAATTATCAACAATGAAACAGTATAAGATCCTAACACAAGGTAGGATTCTAGCTTGATATAGGAAAAACATACCTGGATTAGCATGCCAGCTATTTATGTCTAACATACCCGTATAATGTCTACTGGTTCTCTTCAGTGACTTGTGCTAGTAACCTGCATGTCTCATAAGTTAACCATTGTAGAACCAAGTTATACATACCTCGTAGGTAGATCTTCTATGTGATCCATGACAATGGATGAATCTTTGTCTTCATGTCACCATGATCATATGTTCTTGAAGTAGAACATGATTTGTCTTTCTTGGTGTACCTTTTATGTTAGCGAACAACATAAACCTCATACAACATCACAATGCATTAGTACATTCATAACTGTCAAAACCTTAATCAATGAACATCTTCTATTAAGGGGATACAACAAGTCTAGTAATTAATCAAGATTGTACTGTAATGATAAACATATGATAAAATTAACCATGAAACATACCTGTAAGCCATACCTGTCAAGATTGCTTGTAATCTTCTTATGGAAGGCCTTAGCCTCATCTCCCTGTGAGATAGGAACTTCTTCACTTATGCAGGTGACCAATCCATCCTCTTATAGGATTAACCCAATCCACTTGATTTGCAGGAACTGGATCTGGAGCTGTAAAGGTTTTGTTAGAGAAACCCCAAAAATTCAAACTTTGAATTTCAAACTTCCGAAAGGATAGAAATATGTGCCTTGATAAGCTGATCAAGCTGGTATATTTAGAATTTGAAAACTGCAAAGTTTCACTCCTCAATTTTGCCTTTGAAACTTTCGGATTCACTGGACGTGACCTCGAACTAGGGTTTGATGAAGCCCACTCTTGTTCCCAATCAAAATATTTGATCCAAATCTCTAAGCTTCTATTTTTATGAGGAGCTTATAGGCGTGGTCACAGATTTCAAAAATTTCCATTTTTGCAGAAGCCCTAATTTTCCACTTTTCTGATCAAAGTCCCGAACTAGGGTCTGATCAAGCCCGGCCTTCTGCCCAACCAAAAATTCTGATATTGGTCTCTAAATTTCAATTTTGATGAGTAGCATTCAGCCCTGGTCTCCGATTACAAAAATTCCAACTTTCTCCGAAGCCTTGAATTCCGGAAGCCATGAATGAAGGTGCTCAAAAATATTTATGATTTGACAGAAATATGTACCTAATTGTTTTTTGTGTAACTCCAAATGTTTTGATCCACAGGGTCTAAAACATTTGCCTGAGATATCCCGACCTGTTATCTTTCCATCCCGATAGGTCTGACCTCAATTGGATTCTCTGAGAGAGAGTTATGCCAAGTGTCGCAACGTGACCTGTTTATGGGATAATACAGGAGAGCAAGCTTGTACGGCGTGCCTCGTGTCACTGGTTCAACTTCGGTCTCTAAAAAATTATCTTGAGATAGTACAGTATGTGTACTACCTGTCACTTTTTATGCAATTTCATTTGGATCTTCCTAGCCCAAGTTATGACCTTTTTCCCAAGGTCACCTGATTTTGACTCAGATCGGGAAGAGGCAGACACCCTATATTATACAGATCATAAATCACAACATACAACGAATTAGAGGTTGTCATTTGGACACAAGGTACATGGGGATCTGATATTCAACCTGCAAAAGTTTTAGATCCGAAAACTTTGCCAAAACGGATTTATAGCGAAAGTGCTACGATGATTGGTTTTTGCTATATCGATCCCTAGCATCGTAAGTGCAACAAGTGTCATACATGCCATATCATGTATTCTTTTAGGCTAGCTCTGATACCATGTTAAATTTTCAGAATTTACTTCAATATGATCTAGGATCTTAACTGAGGGAACAACATGTACAGCAAATTTACAGCATATCAATCATGGACACAATAATGCAAGCACACAAGAGACACTGAATTTACTTGGGAAAAACCATAAAGGTGAAAAACCCCAATAACTTCGTCAGAGATAGATAGAGCAATGATACAACCAGAATACAAGAGATAGTCTTCTCCTAGCAGCAGATCCTCCTCCTCCATAAGTGCGCCACTCTCCCGAGTGTGAGTGAGAGAATAGAATGTGTAAAATGAGAGAGACACACTCTCTATTTATACCTTTACTTAACTAGGTCAGCCTCAACTTAACCACTTAACATAATGCTGACTGGGCTGACCCCCACTAGGGTGGTCTAATAACCCTTTGACCCACATGACTTATACAGGGCCGACCCCAACAAGGTGGTCTAATAACCCATCAAGTATAAGTTACAACACTTACAATATAAATGACGACACTTCCGTATAGAGGAATAATAACATCTCTATAGGAATACAACCACTTCCGTATAGAGGAATAATAACATCTCTATAGGAATACAATATACATGTATGTGAAATACATTCCGAAGTTACATATACATCAACAATTTACTCTCAGTATAGAACTATGTATGACATAATTCCTCATGCCCCCCATCCTTCAATGAAACTGCCTAAACCTACTCTTGATCCACATGCTGAAAATATTGTGGGTATCTTCATGAACACTCCTGCAAATCAATCAAATGGGTTGAATGACTATCGATTCAGACTCAATAACTAGCCACAATTATCCCCATAACCTTCAACCCCTATTCAAACTTCTTAGGTCAATACAGTGCACCAATGCACACTAGCTAGTAATGGTACCCAAAATCATGGTAGGAAGAAAAAAAATCATAAGAAGAAATTAAATGATGGGAAAAATACCAATCCAACTACTGACACCCATTCTACTAAAGAAGGATGGGGAAAGAGAACAATTTGTTTTCCTTGCAATATTTGTTAAGGAGAACATATTGCACATCAATGTCCACACACGGATGATATTCACAAGTACATGGCTCAATGGGGGTCTACCTCAAAACAAGCTATCTTGAACAATCCCTTTCCACAACAACAATTGGTAGTCTCTAATCCCTCCCTTTCAGAGGGTGATCAGGGAGACAAATCTCAATATGGGGGTCATGTTACTATTTTCATCTGTGAGAATGACATTTCATCACAAACTCATGCTCAGAACTATGATGTTTTTGGTAAAAATCCACTCACACTATATCCATCCTTATCACAAATGGATGGATCCCTTCATGCTGAAAATCCACTAGTTAACGTTCATCCTCTCTTTCCAAAGGTAATTTTGAAAAAGTATTCTCACATCCCCATTCACAAGCGACTTGGAATTATAGCATTGTTGAGGACCTCGCTCAAGCACATTGTTCCAAGTTTGCATTAGAATTCCTCTAGATATATCCCTTAAAATGAAAGGAATTATTAAATATGTTCAAAGGTGTGGATATTTCTGATTCAAACGTCATTGCTTTCCCTCTAGATCACCCTTCTCCTAGGCTCCCTTCTCAAGTGGTGTTTCATATCCATGTTAAGTCATGAGGCATTAACATCTATCGGTGCATAGTCGATGAGGGTGCTTCCACTTGTGTGATGTCGATATCTTGTTGGAAGGCCTTGGTTTCTCCTACTTTCCCCCCTCATAGACTATGTTACAAGCCTTTCAAGGGCATGTGGTTCATCCTAAGGAGCTCATTCACTCTTTTCATATTGAGTTAGGAAATAAGATCGTTAACGTCGATAATGAAGTGGTTGATTCACCATTGGATTATAATCTCCTTTTGGGAAGAATTTGGACATCTGCTATGACCATAGTTGTCTCATGACTCTTCTATGTGATTTTTTTCATCACGAAGGGAAAGTGGTCACCATTAATCAACTAGATTTCTTCACAAGTGAATCAAGGGATCCAAATAGAAATAATGTTAATTTCATTAGTTATGTAACCTCACCATACACTAGTGTTTGGATGATAATATTTAAGGATTCTTTCTTGATGGGTACCTTCCTTATCCCACCCCCACTATATTACATGGCCTTCGTTTCGATCCACATGGTTTCTTCTATACCTGCTAGATTGTAGTTGGTTGAACATACTACCACTCTATCCCTAACACTTGATTTATTGGATATGTGGGTAGTTCCTTCACCTACAGAATCCAAGTATTTTGGTTCTCATATGCATTTAACAAGTGTCTAGATTTCTTATCATATTATTCAAACAACTTCAACGGATGCTAAAACCGCTCCATCCCTTCAAGAAGAATTTGATCATTTTTCATTTCCTATTTGGGATGCCTCCTCGGTTTTTGTTCATGATACCTTGGATATTTCTATTCCATTGAATAAAGAAATATTAGAGTCCATGTCCGGAAATGAAATCCCTTGGGATGATCTTTATTAGTGATCGTCTTTCCTTCCAACCCTTCCACACTTTGAATCTAGGATATATTTGGGTAACCGATACCGCATGTACACTCCAGAAATATTTTTGGAAGGTAACTTGCCTAATATAACCCACACTATTCCAGATGATATATCAATACATCTGAGCATCAATGAAAATATCATTATTGGCGATAAGTGTTATGCTGAAAATATTAAGACTTATACAACATTGTTTAAGGATATTCATGATGTCCTTGCTTGGTCTTACGAAGAAATTCCCGGTATCAATCCCATGTTTGTTGAAAATGAGATTAAGTTATACCCATATCCAAAACTTGTATGACAAAAACTCTGGCCCATTAATATAAACAAAGAAGCCACCATCAAGGTAGAAGTTGAGAAATTGTTTCATGTTGGCTTCATTTATCACATCCCTTTAACCAAATGGGTACCTAATCTACTTCTGGTCACTAAAAAGCAATGGACCATATATGTCTATACCAATTTTTGTGACCTCAACCAAGCCTATACTAAGGATAATCACCCCACACCCTTCATCAACCAGATTATTGATAAGTGTGAAAGTAATGAATTCTTTTCTGTTATGGACAGTTTCTCATGTTACAACCAAATCCAGATCCTATTGGAAGAACAACATAAGACCATTTTCATTTTTCCTTGGGGTACCTTTGCTTATCTCAAGATGCCATTTAGATTGATTAATGTTGGGGATACCTTCTAGTAGGCCATGTTATATTATTTTCATGACATTAAACACATTTTCGAGGTTTACCTTGAGAAATTAGCTATTATGTCTCACTGCTGGTTTGAACATCCACAACACCTCTGAGTTGTTTTCGCTCGATGCCATGCCTACAACATTTGGTTGAACCCACACAAATGCATTTTTTGTATGAATTTTGGGCATCTCATAAGATTTAGATTTTTGTAGAAGGGGATTCAAGTAGATCCCATTAAGGTTGAGGTTATACTTTAGTTGCATTTCCTGCATACTATTCATCAACTTCAACTATGCAATGAAAAGTTAACTTTTTGAGATGCTTCATCACTGTTGTGCCTGGCCTAAGGGGGTCAATTTTTTAGCACATTAAGATTTTTGGGTACTATGAAGTTGAACGCAGCATGGATGGATACTTTTTGTGAAAATCAATTTTTGGAAGCTACAAGGCTTAAGCACAGCACAGTTTTGGTATGCTGCGACGTTATGCGCAACGCAGTGTCGGAAGAGCTGCGAAGTCTATGTTGCGAGGAGTACAGCACCGCGATGTGCCACGTTGATGAATATTCGGCTAAGCAGAGGGTTGGATGGATGACGACAGTTATTTTGGTTAGGTCACAGGAGACCTATTTTTTGGTAAAGAGCTTCGATAACTACCAAGCGGTGGGTAGGTGCAAATCAAGATAGACAACTGGTCACACAAACAGAGAACTACTAGTTGAACCACTTGTCAAATTCCATGAAAGAAGGAACACCTTGGTGGAAGCAAGCTGTTGGAATGCATGATAGGGGAGTAGATAGCAACGCATCTACACAGAGGATAGCCACAACTGAAGATCTGCTACCAAACACCAGCAAGCCGATTCTGGTAAAAACCGTGACAGTTTTGTAAACTTAAGGGTTTCTTCCTTTGAGATGTAAAAGACATGACCTACGAGTCTTGATCTATATATAAGGAAATTTTGTAAGGGAAGGGTTAGTCTTCAATTTTTTGTTCATTATTAAATATTGCTAGTCTGTAAGCTTGAAGCTATTGTAAAAGCTCTGCAGCTGAGTGCGCAGAGACCTAATTTTGAGAGAGAAGAGCATCTGTAGCTGAGTGTGCAGATGAAGAACTGTTGTACCCTTCCCTAAAAGATAATATGACAATAGTTCTTGTGGACGTAGCCTTCCATCCAAGGGGGTGAACCACGTTAAATATTGTGTTATGTGATGATTTGTGTGATTGCTATTGATTCGATCACTTAATATGTGATCCGGAAACAAGATCTTTGCTACTCTATGACGTTAACATGAATTGCATAAAGAACATGAATGAAGCTCACAAATCCATAAGAAGAGAACCAAACAGCATAGACAATACACACATAAAGACAACAAGTTGATAACGGAGTTCGTCCAGGATGGACTACGTCTCCGGGCCTGCTTCTCAATAGGAGGGCCGATCTATAATCTCAGCATAAAGGCAAAATACATGGCAATGATACAATGATACCTTGGCGACAATGGCCAGGAAGAGAACCACTGCCCAAAACACAACAAGACTGCTTCCAGCAAATCCGAAGCCTGAAGACGGTGTAAAACGAGTATAAACACTCGTACCTCCCTCCTGCAGAGCTACACAATCTCCCTTCTCTCCTTTAGCTACAAAGTCTCTACTCCAAAGCATGAGTGGGAAATGGCAAATGAATGGGTTTATATAGGTTGGATTTCCCTTCTTCACATGACTCTCATGGATTCCTTTGGTTGCAACTAATTTTCCTATCTTGGCCTTGGTTACAACTTCCCTAAGTTGGTTTCCATGTGGTTGGGCTTTTAAGAACATAAACCAAAAATATGGTTCATGCCCACATGTCCATGGGTTTTCACATTTAGTTACTTCCACATAATGACATTTACAAAATCCAACAATAATCCATTACATACCAAAATCCTTCTTTTAAATAGCATGTTGGTTTTTTTTCAACCATAAACCAACTTGTTACAACTTCTTTACAAATATGGCATGTTTGTTTTTGGTTACAACCATGCATTAACTTCATAACAACTCAAGGAATAAAATAAATGAGTAATATGTGAGTAATTTTTCCACTCACTTCAAATATTAATCATTTTACAATTTCTCATGAGTAAATGCATGAATTTCCTAAAACTCATTTCAAGCACAAATGCATGCATGCTAGTCATCATGCCACTTCATCATGCCATGTCACCATGCCACATCATCATGCCATGTCATCATGCCACATCAGCATGCCATGTCATCATGCCACATCATCATGCCATCTCAGAATGCCACATCATCATGACACATTATCATGCCATGTCATCATGCCACATCAGCATGCCATGTCATCATATCGCATCATCATGCCATTTAGCATGCCATGTCATCATGCCACATGTCACCTTGCGATTGGTCTGTACTGTATGGATGCCATGTGTCATCCTATGAGTGGTGCCACATCATCATGTTTGTACAGTACGGATGCCACGTGTCACCTTGTCAGTGGTGCCACGTGGCACCTCTTTTTGCCAAATTTGCCTGTTGACCTTATGGAACAGAATGCGATAACTTTCTCATACGGAGTCCGTTTGAGGTGAAACGAACGCCGTTGGAATCGTCTCGACGAGCCCTTCGATATAGTGCTAGTTTTGCTGAGATTGGAGGACTTCAAAATTTTGCCTTCTTAGATCCTCCTGGATCATTCCTCCCCACTGAGAAGCTTTTGGCCTCCAAAAGCCTTTACTAATCAACAGATAGGTGAGGGAATCGCTCCCTCACTTTCTCCTTCTCAATCCACTTGTCTTTTCTTGGATGAGTGCCTCTGATGCCCACTCGAAGATAATCAACATCACCTCTGCGAGAAGTCCTTGTCGTTCTGTCCAAGATGACATCTTCCTTTAGCTCATCCATGTACTCAGGATAAAATTCATCAACTGATGGCAATGAGACATTCTCCCTTTCATCCATGATCATGGGAGGCTCATAGAGTTTCAAGTTCTCCACATTCACCACTGAGTAGATCTGCATGTATGGTGGTAGCTCTAAGCGAAAAGCATTCGTCCCAATCTTCTCCAAGATGGTGAAGGGACCATATCTAATAGGCTTGAGCTTCTTGCCTTCTCCTTTCATCCTCTCCTTGCTGATGTGAAGCCACACTTGATCTCCCACCTGAAATTGATGATCAACTCTATGCTTGTCATGGCGAGCCTTGTACTGGGCTTGACTCTTCTCCAACTGCTCTTGCACTGCTTGATGTACCTGTTGAACTCTCTGAATGAACCTGCGGGCTTTGTCTTCATCCTTGGAAGCGCTTGAATCAACCTCTCTCCCATAAGTCAAGTCCAATGGAGTCTTTGGCAAGTACCCAAAGCATGTCTCAAATGGAGAGCTCTGAGTGGAAGAATGCATAGCCCTGTTGTAGGCATGCTGCACATACTGGATCTGTTCATCCCATAACTTAGGATGCTTGTTGCAATAGCCCCGAAGCAAATGGACAACTGTCCTATTGACTACCTCTGTCTGTCCGTCAGTCTGTGGATGGAAAGCGGTGCTCCTCTTCAGCTTGGTGTCCATCATACACCATAACTTTGTCCAAAATTCTCCAAGGAATCGGGAGTCCCGATCCGAGATAATGGACGTAGGAAGTCCAAAGTGAACCCATACATGCTGAAAGAAAAGAGAAGCAGCCTGCTCTGCAGTGACCTGCTTTTTACATGGCATAAGAATACACATCTTGCTAAACCTATCCACGACCACATACAAGTAGTCATGACCCCTCCTACACATAGGCAAACCCCCCACAAAATCCGTGGAAATGCTTTCCCAAGGATGGGAAGGAATAGGAAGTGGTGAGTACAGCCCCAATTTTCTATTAGTGGGCTTACAAGTAGAGCACATCACACACCCCTTTACATATTTTGTTACAATGTCTTTCATGCGAGGCCAATACACAAGTCTTTGCAAATGAGCCAAAGTCTTACCTACCCCAAAATGCCCTGATACAAGAGAAGTATGAGCTTCTCGTATTACATGGACTCTTTCACTAATAGGAACACATAACTTGCCCAAATGATAGAGCAACTTTCCCTGCAAATAGTAGTCTTCCACCTGTGTGCCATTGGTTAGCTTCTCATAAACCTCCTTGAAATCATCATCAGTAGCATACTGCTCAATATAACTTTCATGGGATAAAGAAGCATTTTTCAAAACAATAGATGCAACAATAGGAGGTCTAGCAAGCATATCTACCACTTTATTACTAGTACCCTTCTTGTACTTGATAACTGCGGACAACCTGTACATGCCCACATTAGGAAGAAGGGCATCCTGCTGGAGATGAATATCATGTTGAATCTCCCTTTTGGGAGGAAAACCTGTAGGTTCCTGAAATATTTCATCATAGTTAGCCACAATATCAATCATAGCCTTCTTATGAGAAGGATCACAACCTTTGAAAGCATCGGATGCTTCGGCATCTTTTGCTCTCACAACCATGAGCATGTATCTCTTATTAGTGTTGATGAGTCTCTTCATCTGTCCTGCACTAACAAGAGTGGTGTTAGCCTTCATACTGTGAGCTCTCACAATGTACTCCACCCCATTTTTGGTGAGATGGTACTTGTTCTCATGACGAAAGAATACTGCTTGTCGATCATACAAGTATGGGCTTCCCAATACGATACCGCAGATATCAAGAGGAACAACATCTAAGTCCACCTCATCGATCAACTTTGAAGCAATTGCAAACCTTAACCTGCATTGCTTAGTCACCTGTAGCTTAGCATTATCACATACCCATCCAAGAGGATAAGGCTTGGGGTGAGGTTTAGTCTGTATGCCCAACTTCTTAACAACTGATTCTAAGATCAAATTTACTTGAGAACCCGGATCAAATAATGTTTCAATCTTTGTATGCTTAGACACAACTCTGATGTGAAACAACTCACTTCTTCTTTTATCATTTTCTTTAGAAACATGAGTAGAACTTGAACCAGTATGAGGAGTTTTGTTACCTTGCATTCCCACGGCTGTAATCCTGGTTTCATCACCTGAGTCGGAACCCAAATCTTGTTGCGCTGTTGCAAGGGTCTTTTTCTTCTTTTTGCCTCCAAAATGCTTTGGCCTTTGTTCAGGATGCAACTTCCAACAACTTTCTTCATCATGCCCATCAGTGTCACAATGGTTGCAATGGAGCTTTCCTCCTTCCTTCTTGGCAGTAGCTGTCTTCTTGCTCTTGTCTTTTTCCTTGAACTTGTGGTTGTTGTTGTGCTTGAAAGGCTTCTTCTGATGGTCTTCTTGCAAATGATTCCCCCTGCTCTCAAGATGAGTAGCCTGAACACTTGCTTCATCCACACTAGTAGGATTCAACAACAGCAAAGTATGGCGTAGATAATGATGAAGAGCACCAATGTACTTCAAAAGAGTGTCAGGAGAATCTAAAGAAATATTCAACTCTAGAGATTTCTTTCTAAATTCTTCAGTAAAGCTCTGAACACTCTGACCCTTTCCTTGTCTAAAACTTTTCCGATCCATCATTGCCTTTTGAACATAACCCAACGGATAAAATTGCTTACGTAAAGCAGAAATAAAAGCAGACCACGATGAGAGAAGATTACCCATTTGTTTGCTACCTTGCTGAAGCTTGCTTTCCCACCATACAAGTGCGGTGCCTGTCAGCCGAAGTGAAGCCAACTGAATCTTCACATCTTCTTCTTCGATCTGCTGGACTCGGCAATAGACCTCAATTTTCCTTATCCAATTGTTTAACTTCTCTGCATTCGCTTCCCCATTGAACATGGGCAAATCAAACTTCACATCGAGCTTCAATAAGGGCTTCTTTTGAGGCTCTTTGTGAGGAACCTTGGAATGCTGAGAATGAGATGAGGAAGAAGCACTTGAACTTGTGCTTGAAGCTGAAGGTGAAGAGGGAGGCTCAGGAGGCTCTCCGCCACCTTCCCCTTGGTTAACTGAAGCGTTTCCTTCGTCCTTCACTTCTTTGTCTTCCTTCTTTACTTCACTGCCTTTTCTTTCTTTTGCCATGCATTCTTCATAGTCTGCAAACAACTTGTCTACCTTGTCAGCCATCATATAGAAGACCTTGTGAAAGTTTGCCTCCATCTCGATGTGGGCATCATTAGCATCCATCTTCCTCCTTCGGTGTGCAGGTCCAATCTCGGAATTGTAAGGCTCTAATGTACCCTCACCAGCTTGCAGTTTAGCCCTCGTGAGCATCCACACTCACAATCCAACGTCAAATAGACCTGCTCTGATACCACATGATCCGAAAACAAGATCTTTGCTACTCTATGACGTTAACATGAATTGCATAAAGAACATGAATGAAGCTCACAAATCCATAAGAAGAGAACCAAACAGCATAGACAATACACACATAAAGACAACAAGTTGATAACGGAGTTCATCCAGGATGGACTACGTCTCCGGGCCTGCTTCTCAATAGGAGGGCCGATCTATAATCTCAGCATAAAGGCAAAATACATGGCAATGATACAATGATACCTTGGCGACAATGGCCAGGAAGAGAACCGCTGCCCAAAACACAACAAGACTGCTTCCAGCAACTCCGAAGCCTGAAGACGGTGTAAAACGAGTATAAACACTCGTACCTCCCTCCTGCAGAGCTACACAATCTCCCTTCTCTCCTTTAGCTACAAAGTCTCTACTCCAAAGCATGAGTGGGAAATGGAAAATGAATGGGTTTATATAGGTTGGCTTTCCCTTCTTCACATGACTCTCATGGATTCCTTTGGTTGCAACTAATTTGCCTATCTTGGCCTTGGTTACAACTTCCCTAAGTTGGGTTCCATGTGGTTGGGCTTTTAAGAACATAAACCAAAAATATGGTTCATCCCCACATGTCCATGGGTTTTCACATTTAGTTACTTCCCCATAATGACATTTAAAAAATCCAACAATAATCCATTACATACCAAAATCCTTCTTTTAAATAGCATGTTGGTTTTTTTTCAACCATAAACCAACTTGTTACAACTTCTTTACAAATATGGCATGTTTGTTTTTGGTTACAACCATGCATTAACTTCATAACAACTCAAGGAATAAAATAAATGAGTAATATGTGAGTAATTTTTCCACTCACTTCAAATATTAATCATTTTACAATTTCTCATGAGTAAATGCATGAATTTCCTAAAACTCATTTCAAGCACAAATGCATGCATGCTAGTCATCATGCCACTTCATCATGCCATGTCACCATGCCACATCATCATGCCATGTCATCATGCCACATCATCATGCCATGTCAGAATGCCACATCATCATGACACATTATCATGCCATGTCATCATGCCACATCAGCATGCCATGTCATCATATCGCATCATCATGCCATTTAGCATGCCATGTCATCATGCCACATGTCACCTTGCGATTGGTCTGTACTATATGGATGCCATGTGTCATCCTCTGAGTGGTGCCACATCATCATGTTTGTATAGTACGGATGCCACGTGTCACCTTGTCAGTGGTGCCACGTGGCACCTCTTTTTGCCAAATTTTCCTGTTGACCTTATGGAACAGAATGCGATAACTTTCTCATACGGAGTCCGTTTGAGGTGAAACGAACGCCATTGGAATCGTCTCGACGAGCCCTTCGATATAGTGCTAGTTTTGCTGAGATTGGAGGACTTCAAAATTTTGCCTTCTTAGATCCTCCTGGATCAATATGAATGCTTGATATCACAGTTTGTTGATGTATATGTAACTTCGGAATGTATTTCATCTGTATATTTTATATATATTTATTGTACCCTTATAAGAGATGTGTCATTCCTCTATAAGGAAGTGTCGTCATGTGGATTGATAAGTGTCGCAAGTGTGTGTACTTGCCGATGGGTTATTAGACCACCATTTGGGGTCGGCCCGGAATTATATATAATATAATGTGGATGTATCTAAGTAGACAAGTCGGCCCCAGTAGGTCACTGGGCAAAAAGGTAAGTATAAATAGAGATAGGAGATCTCTATTTTACTCACTCGAAAAAGTAACTCACTCTCTCTCTGGAAAGTGGCGCACTTGTAAGGAGGAGGAGGATCATCTGCTAGGAGACTATCTCAGTGTTATTTGGTTGTATTTTGGTTGAGCCATTGCTCTCTCTATCTCTGAGGAAGTTGTGGGGTTTTTCACCTTAGGGTTTTCCCCACGGAAACTCTGTGTCTCTTGTCTCTATGCTTTTGATTCTTGTGATGCTTGTCATGCTTGTCATATTATGATTGCCATGCATTGATATACTGTAGATGTTATTCTCTCAGCAAAGATCCTAGAGTATAATGAATTAATGCTCAAAATTTAACATGGTATCAGAGCTAACCTGAGAAGAAGACATTTTGCAGTGATGGAAGCTTGTGTTCCTTGTTTATTGGGTTTCTCTCCACATATTTTCAAAATTCAGTATAGTAGATTGGATCTACTCATCAAGGCGCATCTATCTGTCCAATCATAATTCAGTTCCGAGCATTTTCAGATTTGGCCCTAAAAATTAGGGTTTCCACAAAAATAGGAATTTCTGGAAACTGAAGGAACAGCTGGAAGCTCCATGCAAAAATCGAAGGTTAGAGCTTTGGATCGAGATTTTTGGCTGGGTAGATCTCCGGGAAACTCAAACCCTAATTCAGGGCTCTCCCTAGTGAACCCGGGAGGACAAAAAGGCAATTTTGAAGGGCAAGACTTTGCTGATCTCAAATTCTGAATGTACTAGGCTGATCAGCTCTCCAAGGCGCATCTTTCTATCCTTTCAGAAATTTGAAATTCACATTTTGAATTTTTAGGGTTTCTCTGACAAACCCTAATCCGGGACCAGATCCAGTTTTCAGCACTTCAAGTGGTAAGTCCTAAAACTTTTCTATTTCCATTTGAAGTACTCTTAAAGATGTCTCTCCACACCAAGCTTGAGGATAAGCTTGAAGGGGTTGATAACTTCCGAGCCGGGAAGTATAGGATTGGGCTAATCCTAGAAGAGAATGAGTTGGACTCATATGTGAAAGAAGACATCCCTATCCCAGAGGATGAAGAGGCCAAGGCATTGCACAAGAAGAACTTGGTCAAGGCAAAGAGAATCATTGCTGATTCTATCAAAGACCATCTCATACCCCATGTGTCTTCTCTCAAGACACCCAAGGAGATGTTTGAATCCTTGACCAAGTTACTTGAAGGAAAGAACATAAATTGGAAGATGACCCTGCGGAACCAATTGAAAGTAGTCAAGTTTCAGAATGGAGAAACCATTCAATCTTATTTTTCAAGGGTCTCCCGGATCAAGGAACAACTAGAAGTAGTGGATGAAATGGTGGAGAATGGTGAAGTGGTGATGACCACTCTGAATGGCCTACCCAGGTCATGGGATTCCTTTATTCAAGGAATTTGTGCAAGAAAGAAGTTGATCTCCTTCAGTAGACTCCGGGAAGAATGCTCTCAAGAAGAAGCTAGACTTATAGCTCGTGAAGAAAAGATGGGAGGTGAAGATCAAGCTCTTGCAGCCCACACCAGGAAAGGAAAGTTCAAGAAAGAGCCATCTCACTCCAAGAGATCTTCACATCAATTCAAAGAAAGAAGAGTATGCTTCACCTGTAATGAGAAAGGACATATTGCCATAAATTGTCCCAAGAACAAGAATGACAACAACGTCTCCAATAAGAAGAAGAAGGGTGGCAAAAGAAGGTTTCATGCTCATGCTGCCGAAGATGATGAACCTCCAAAGAAGAAGGCTAGGACAGAAAGTGATAGTAATGATGACTCATCAAGTGAAGAAGAGTATGTTCTGATCTCTGCTCTCATAGGTACCATCTCCCATGGTTGCAATGATTGGTTGATTGATAGTGGGGCTTCCAAACACATGACTGGGTTCAAAGAATCTTTTGTGAACCTATCTGAACATGAATCACCCCATAAGGTGAAACTTGGGGATGATTATCAATACCCAATCAAAAGAAGTGGTGAAGCCTCCTACAACCTAGATTCTGGAAAATCTCTGAAGATGAAGGAAGTACTTTATGTACCTGGGCTCAAGAAGAACTTACTCTCCATTTCTGCATGAGATGCAAAAGGTATGAGGGTTGCATTTGTGGATGGCCAAGTCCTAATGTGGCCAAAGGGAAAGACCATAGATGATGCAGTAGTAATTGGAGAGCAAGAGGGAGGCTTGTATAAATTGAAGGGACAACCTGAACATGCCATGGTGCATGAATCCATGGAGCCAAGTGAAATTTGGCATAGAATACTTGCTCACATGCACTATAGAGCACTTCCAATTGCAAGCAAGGCAGTAGAGGGTCTTCCTGAAATCAAGACCAAAAATGAAGGTGTTTGCAAAGGATGTGCAAAAGGTAAGAACATTAAGAAGGCTTTCCCAAGCAGTGAAAGCAAGGCAAAAGACATTCTGGAAATCATCCACTCAGATGTATGTGGTACTATGTCATCCAGTTCCCTGAGTGGGTATGTTTACTATGTCTCATTTATTGATGACTTCTCCAGGAAGACTTGGGTATACTTCTTGAAGGGAAAAGATGAGGTGCTTGATAAATTCAAGGAATTCAAAACCTTGATGGAGAATCAAACTAACAAGAAGATCAAAACATTCAGATCCGACAATGGTGGAGAATTCACCTCAAGTGACTTCAAGAAGCTTTGCAGTGATTCAGGGATTAAGAGGGAGTTGACTGCTCCTTATAATCCTCAACAGAATGGTGTTGCAGAAAGGAAGAACAGAACTATCATGGAAGCAGCAAGGGCAATGTTGCATGACCAGGATCTTCCTATGCATCTATGGGCAGAAGCAGCTAGAACAGCTGTATATGTGCAGAACAGAACACCCCACAAGATATTGGACAACAAGACACCAGAAGAGGTCTTTTCTGGTAAGAAACCTGAAGTCAGTCATCTCAGAATATTTGGTTGTCCAGTGTACACTCATGTCCCAAAGGAAAAGAGGACTAAACTAGATCCTTCAGGAAAGAAGGGTATTTTTGTGGGATACAGTGAAAGCTCGAAGGCTTACAGAATATACTTTCCAGGGTTCAAGAAGATTGATGTCAACAGGGATGTAACATTTGATGAAAACTCAGCATTCATCAAATCAAGGAAGGCACCTACTGAAGTTTATGAAGAACCTAAGGAAACAAGATTTCAGGACACTGCCATGACTGAAGCAGTTCCAGAAGCTGTTCGTGAGTTTGAAGATCCACAAGAACCTATAGATCCACCCCGTGAGGATAACTCTCACAAGAGGAAACCTGTATGGGCTAGAGAGCTCATTCAAGATGCAGAAAGATTTGGTATTCCAGAAGAAGAAAACAGAGCAAAGAAAAGAACCAGTTCACAGACCAGCTATGTTGCTTTACTCTGTGACATTATGAACAAAGAACCTTCCAGTTATGAAGAAGCAGCAGAAAAGAAAGAATGGAAGGATGCCATGGTTGAGGAATACCAATCAATAATGAAGAATGATGTTTGGGATGTTGTCCCAAGACCTAAAGAGAAGTCTATTGTGACTTCTAAATGGATCTTCAAAATCAAACATGCTGCAGATGGCAGTGTGGAGAAATACAAAGCAAGATTCGTAGCTCGTGGATTGTCTCAGAAAGAGGGAATAGATTATGAAGAAACTTTTGCACCTATAGCCAGGTATACTTCCATCAGAATAGTACTTGCCCTGGCTGCAGCTATGAAATGGAAAATACACCAGATGGATGTCAAGACTGCTTTCCTGAATGGTATAGTTGAAGAGGAAGTATATGTGGAACAACCACTTGGTTTTGAAATACATGACAGGGAGCCATATGTGTGCAGACTGAAGAAAGCCGTGTATGGCTTGAAGCAAGCTCCCAGAACATGGTATGGTAGGATGGACAGTTTCCTATCTTGTTTGGGCTTTACCAAGAGTAAAGCGGATTCCAACCTTTACTACAAGGTTGAGGAAGGGAATCCTGTGATTCTACTCCTGTATGTGGATGACTTATTTGTAATAGGAGATGACATACTGATTGCAGATACTAAAAGGAAGCTTGCCGCTGAATTCGATATGAAAGATTTGGGAATGATGCACTATTTCCTAGGTATGGAGGTGTGGCAGAATGCAGGTGGGATCTTCCTTGGTCAAGGGAAGTACACAGTAGATATCCTGAAGAGATTTGGGATTATGGATTGCAAGGCCATGGCCACACCTATGGCATCAAATCTGAAGCTTCTATGTGATGCTTCATCTGAGCCGGTTGATGTCTCCATGTATCGTCAGATGATTGGGTCCTTGATGTACCTGACGAACACGAGACCAGACATTTGCTTTGATGTGAACACATTGAGCCAGTTCCTGACGGATCCGAGGAGTGTTCACCTGGTTGCTGTAAAGCATGTTCTGAGGTAACTGAAGGGTACAGTGGATTATGGGCTCAAGTATGAAGCGAATCAAAAGATTAACCTGCAGGGTTATGTTGATTCAGATTGGGCTGGCAGTGCTGCAGATAGGAAGAGCACATCTGGGTGTTTCTTCAATATGGGATCAGGTGTGATCTCTTGGTTTAGCAGGAAGCAGTCCTGCGTAGCACTGAGTACAGCAGAGGCTGAGTATGTTGCAGCCTGTTCAGCTAGTTGTGAGGCAGTATGGCTACGAAAGCTACTGTCTGAGTTATTTGATCTCTCGCTGGATGCTACTGGTATCTTCTGTGATAACCAGAGTTGTGTGAAGCTATCCGAGAACCCAGTGTTTCATGACAGGTCAAAACACATAGAGATCAAATATCACTATATCAGGGATATGGTGCAGAGAGGAGCTGTGAAGCTCCTGTATGTTGCGACGGACGAGCAGATTGCAGATGTGCTGACGAAGCCACTAGCCAGGGTGAAGTTCGAGTACTTCAGAGAGAGGCTTGGCGTGCTTCAGATCGAAGATACTTCGAGGAAGAAGTGATGGACACATTTGTTGAAGCCATTCCAAGCATGATTGGAAGGGGAATCCTTCACATGGCTGTGGATGTAAGCACTGGATGATGAACATCAGGATGATGTTCTGGTTTCGGCTTGGATATGACCAGTTGGATCATTATATATATTTTGTATACACATCATGTTGGATGCTTGGATATGATCAGTTGGATCATTATATGTATTTTGTATACGCATCATGTTGGATTCTTGGATATGATCAGTTGGATCATTATATGTATTTTGTATACGCATCATGTTGGATGCTTGGATATGATCAGTTGGATCATTATATGTACGCATCATGTTGGATGCTGGATATGATCGGTTGGATCATGTGTATGTATTTTGTATATGCATCATGTTGGATGCTGGATATGATCGGATGGATCATGTGTATGTATTTTGTATGAACGCATCATGTTGGATGCTGATGGATACATTGTGTGGATCATGTATCTTTGTATGATCAGGTAGATCATGTATGCTGATGGATACATTGTGTGGATCATGTATCTTTGTATGATTAGGTAGATCATGTATGCTAATGGATACATTGTGTGGATCATGTATCTTTGTGTGATCAGGTGGATCATGTATGCTGATGGATACATTGTGTGGATCATGTATCTATGTATGTATCAGGTGGATACTTGGATGATCGTGGATGACGAGCTTCTCCAGATGACATGCAGCAGGATGTTGCAGTGATGATGATCAGGTTGATCATGTGTACATTAGGATGATGTTTGATGAGTATCAGATGATACTTTATGGCTGTGGATCAGGTTGTGCAGGAAAGCATGTAATTTGTGCCCTGGGAGATTTGTAGATGGTCTTTCGAGGTTTTGCCTATGGCATGTAATTCGGTGCCCTGGGACATCTGGCAAATGCTCTTGCGAGGTTTTGCTTGGAAGGACATGTAATTTGTGCCCTGGGAGATTTCAGGTCGGAGTTGTGTACCCGTAACATCCTGAGATGCTCTTGCGAGGTTTTTTCCTATGGCATATAATTTGCTCCTAGGAGATCTGGACAGGATGAAAAAGGCCTCAGATGCTTCAGCCAGGTTTTGCCATGACCACATGTAATTTTCTCCTGGGAGATCTGGACAGGATGAAAAAGGCCTCAGATGCTTCAGCCAGGTTTTGTGGTGAGATCACATGTAATGTGCTCCTGGGAGATCCGACAGGTAGAGCCGTGTGCTCGTAACAGCCTGGGATGCTTCAGCCAGGTTTTGTGATGGGTCACATGTAATGTGCTCCTGGGAGATCCTACAGGTAGAGCTGTGTGCTCGTAATAGCCTGGGATGCTGCAGCCAGGTTTTGTGACGCACGTAATGAGTCCTGAGGATTCCACAGTATGGCCAGTGATGATGAAGACCTGCAGATGGAGGGCCTACATCCAGTATGAAAAAGGACAGGCTCTGTAGAACTTCCTATGACGAGTAGAGTCAGAGATTGGTTGAGATAGCAGCAGCAGTGACGATGATGATGACTATGCATCGATGATGATGATCCAGAGAAGAAGACTTGTCTAGCAGATCTGTGTCGAGAAATACCTTCCTAGTTAAGAGGGAGTGTTGATGTATATGTAACTTCGGAATGTATTTCATCTGTATATTTTATATATATTTATTGTACCCTTATAAGAGATGTGTCATTCCTCTATAAGGAAGTGTCGTCATGTGGATTGACAAGTGTCACAAGTGTGTGTACTTGCCGATGGGTTATTAGACCACCATTTGGGGTCGGCCCGGAATTATATATAATATAATGTGGATGTATCTAAGTAGACAAGTCGGCCCCAGTAGGTCACTGGGCAAAAAGGTAAGTATAAATAGAGATAGGAGATCTCTATTTTACTAACTCGGAAAAGTAACTCACTCTCTCTCTGGAAAGTGGCGCACTTGTGAGGAGGAGGAGGATCATCTGCTAGGAGATTATCTCAGTGTTATTTGGTTGTATTTTGGTTGAGCCATTGCTCTCTCTATCTCTGAGGAAGTTGTGGGGTTTTTCACCTTAGGGTTTTCCCCACGGAAACTCTGTGTCTCTTGTCTCTATGCTTTTGATTCTTGTGATGCTTGTGATGCTTGTCATATTATGATTGTCATGCATTGATATACTGTAGATGTTATTCTCTCAGCAAAGATCCTAGAGTATAATGAATTAATGCTCAAAATTTAACACAGTTATCCAATATTTGTTGCTTTTATATGTATTCACTGTGGAAGAGATGGGAGTGAGATGTTAAGTAGTTCGTATATGCATGAATGTAATGCTCAGTAGCTATAAGTCTTTGAATGCCTGGATCTGCTAAATAATCACAGATTTAATAAGAAGAAGTTGAAGTGCTGCATAAGAGTGCACAACATTGCAAAATTCATTCCATTACATATGTTTGAAATCAGTCTAAGTGTGGATGAATGATTAAGACTGTTAAGCAAGATTGATTAGTTTGATTAAGTCTTGCAGTGAACGCGTAGTCTGGTTGATGCGCTAATCCTTGATAAGAGTTGCGAGTTAAGTCGTGGAAAGCTTATTGTGATATCACCGAGTCTAAGACTCCATAAGTAGAGATCTGCAGGAAGCATATATCTGCCTTTGTGCTGACTTCTTGCTTTAGTTCATTATTACTGCGCAGTTGTACTCGACGCAAAGTAGAAGACTTCGCGCAGTCACTTATCTGTAGCGTGGACGTTTTTCCACGCTGTGCATCAGTCAGTTGAGCACTCGCATCACTAGGTTGTGGAAACCTGATTCCACAAGCACCCCCTCAACTTCGCCTCGGGTGAGACTTCAGACTGCTCCCAGTTTGTTGCCGAAAGGGCCGGTGAATAGGGGTTTTGTTGGTATTTTGTACCGTGAAGTACCTGGGTCTACATTTGGAAACCTCTAGAATAGTATTACGACCAACAAATGGTTTTGTGGCCGCGCTAAGTCTCAATGATGCGATAGTGTGTTTTGGAAAGTAATGTGCGAAGAAGAAAAAAAGTTCCCATTAGGATCAGACAGTTGGCATCCAGAACAAAAATAGATCTCGGCTTGGTGTGATAAGATCGAAAGAGATTTTGCAAATAAACAAAACAAACACCCACGTCTATCTGGCATAGAGTGGTTGAACAGACACATGTGGAGGGACATCCACGAAATTTTATGGGCGTCATTTACAACCGATTTGCACGAGTGGATACCACGCCTAGCAGAAAGAAAGAATTGCTCACAAGGAGGAGTACCTACCGAGTGGACTCCCGAACTTACTGAACAACTCAAAGCAATAGACATCCCACTATAGAGAGCAGTCGATTTCTGGGTTGATAGCATACTTGAAGGATTTGTGACTGAGTTTGCTGTAGACACACTGAAATCCTACAGCCAAGCTAAAGCATACTTTTTCGAAGGATTCAGAGGTAAGTTTCTGAGCAATATCAGTCTATACATTAAAATGCTTTTAGTTGAGAAAGGTTTTTTAAGAATGCAGTAATAGATTTGAATCTGTCATGGTAGAAAACACATACATTGATTCTGACAAAGAAAACCATACTTTGCGAAGTGGAAAGAGATATAAGCCTACTAACAAAAATAAACCTAAAAGATCTAGAAACCACATAGATATCTCAATTCCATGTGGCCTCAATAATCATAACACGTAGTTACCAGCCACAATCTAGCGTATTACACCGTAGAATCCACCGAGTGTTAATACCGTGCCTCCCCTATCTCAGATTTCAGCAGTCTAGGACCCACCCGCGATAAGTGTCGCGCAACACATCCCCTTGATTGTCAATACTAGTAGCACCACACGAGCAAGTGCTCAGACCAATACGGCTGAGACTATTCTGCAGAATATTATCCCTAGCACATCCCAGCAGCATGCATCTACTTTCATTGCAGGGAACCCATCACAAAACTATTCACAATCTGGAAGGAGGATGGCTGATAATGATATCAAGCTGTCGATATTCAAAGGAACATGTCTAGAAGACCCTGATCAAAATTGGTTCCTTTGTGAAGCCGTATGGAGTGTAAAGCAAGTTCAGGATGACGCTGTGAAGAGAGCGCAGCTCATCACTACTTTTAGATATTGAGCATTACACTGGTTTATGAAGTATTCCCAAGCACAATCAAGAATCTTAGAAGACATCAAAGCCGCGATGTTACCAGAATTCAAGAAGCTGAAATCAGAATCACAATGCATAATAGAGTTGAAAGAAATCAAACAGAAACATAGTGAATCGGTATGGGAATTTGACCAAAAATTTAAAACATTGTTGGACCAAGTGAGCTTTGTTATAGCTCTGCAACAGTACCAAGAGTGGTTCATTGCTGCGCTCTTGCCCCATATCAGACAACCATTTATGCAATAGAAGGCTGTATCATAGGCTGAGGCCTTGTAGATCGCGATTGGTGAGCTCTCAGAATGGATGCATAATGAGGGCAGCTAGACTAGGAGCCTACTTTAATTATAAACCCAGAGGAGGTACAAACTTCAGAGGTGCAGGGACTATACGTGCTCTTATAGGATAGTCTTTGTCATGGTTGGGTGTTGGTATCAGTGTTTAATGGTTGCCTAAAAGAAATCAAATAAGCTGGAAAAGGATTGCCTAATCCATGGCTGAAAGATATTCATGCTAAGAAGTTCAAGTACTAAGGACAGTAAATCTATATTAAAGACTTTAAATGCTGAAAACAATAAATATGTTCCTAAGAATTGACTTTCTGAAAATAATAGAGAATTTAGACTATGGAAGTGAATACTGAAAACATAGCAGATCTATTCTAAATGAAAACTGGATTTTTAATCTAAGAAATAATTACTGTAAATCAAATGCAAAAAACTGGAAGTTTTGTCTAACCTATTCAATCGCCAAAACCAAGTTCATAATAGCATTATCTAATGCTACAAAGTAATTAGAATTTCAAGAAGTGAATATCATTAATTAACCACAGTATTGAAAGTAAGCAATCTTTATGAGAAACCATAATAATGGGAGAGTGCCTAAGCTTTAAGATCTGGTTCATTGTTTCAAAAGCAATGCGAGTACATAAGGAAATAGATGCTCAAAATATGCTTTGGAAGAATGCTGCTACAAGACTACTAAAACAGTGTTACCGAACAATAGAATGAGTTATAAATTACTACAGAATCAAACTAGTCGCATTACTACAGAAATCAAATCGTACTAATTAACGCCATTCAAATGCTTTCATATGTAATATAGATTTCAGTCAATGTAAAACACATAATGAAAAATACCTAAATAGTAAGATCTCCTTACTTATGTGTTGGAGGGGCCCTCTCCAACCCGTAGTCAGGAGTGAATGAAACTTATAGACGCTGAATTGAAAGCAACATCAAATCTTAAATTAACATATTAGCTTCATAGTTTGACAAAAGTCTATAACTCAGAGTATCTCGACAGTATAAGAAACGTAAACAATGATTCTCAAAAATGGCAACAGGATCCTCTCGCTAGTTGAGAGGACTATATATATATGCCTCTAATGCTTAACCTAACTTCTATGTCTAATTGCTAGTTCTGTTTGAACAGGTGTTCTCCCTAGAAATCAGGAAAAAGGCATTGAGTTTTGCATGACCTTTCCAGTCCACTGCTTGATCTGCGTGGGTGTCCTTTAGTGTACCTGGACCTTCTCAACCATACTCGATTTTCACATAATTAGTTTATTGAATACGCATTTAAACATACAAGAATAATATTTAAAACAACTTCATTAAATAATCAAGGTAAATCATCTCTCCCACAAAACAAGTATATTTCTTCACCCTTTCTTGTGTTTTTGCTGTGGGGAAAGGCTTATCAAATACCTGTATTTTGGACCCATCATTCTCCCCCATACTTGAAGGATTCACCCATGATTAGGTGATAGATTCATCTCGTCGATGACCTCTCTGATGCCCCATGCTACTACCTTGGGGGTCCCTGCCTTCCTGTGATAGCCCAAGGTCTGATCCTCCTTGACCCATGCTCTCTTCTCTTCTTCTTCATTGATATGTTCCTTAATAACCAGGGGAAGCAAGAATGGGGGATTCAGCCTCATTCCAATCCACCTGAGTAGTTTCTTTATCAGGGATTCCCTGTAGAGCTTGGCTTTGAAAAGAGCATCTTCAAGTCTAAGAGGGGAGTGGAGCTCTCTTCTTTTTAGGTCGTTTGCTACTCTGTGCCATCTTTCCTTAATGGAATCATGAACCTCTTTGTGTGTGCCTTGGAGAGTAACATCAAACTGAGCCACAGCCTCCTGCTGCTTTGCAAGGAGAATGGGGATCATCTCCTCATCCTGGGTGAGGATCCTATGGTTGTAAATTATTCTTTCAGGGTGATTTTCCTCTTCCCTGACCATTAATGGGGTTTTCCATTTTGCTGCAACGTAAATATGGTAGTCCTGAGCTCGCTTAATTTTGTGATTCATCCATGAACATAGTGCCCTCAACTGGAAATCGCCCATGTAAGAGTTTGGCGACCAGTTGAGTGAGCTAGGGACTACAAAATTGTGAAAGAAAAATTCACTTAACTGGTCCTTCTTCGACTCAGTGGAATTTAGAGATGCATCCATAAATTCTTTGGGGTTGCTGATCTCTATTGGGAGTCCCTGTTTTAACCTTTGGAGTTGGAATTTGCCCCACTTCTCCTGTAGATAAACTGCATAAATTGTTGATGGCGGCCTGAGGTCTAGTAGTGTATCATATATTTTAGTGGTAGTAGCCAAAACGTCCCTCAGTTGAACAATCTCCTGGTCCTTTTTGGATAGCTCCCCTTGTGCCTCATCCAATTTCTCTTTAAGTGCTGAATTTCTCTGTTCAGCCAGTCTTAGCTCCCCTGCATAATGCATTTTCAAAATTTGTGTCTTTTTAGATGGAAACGGGGGTGATGTGGGCTGGCTTCCTGATTCAATTCTCAATGTTTCCAGCTCCTTTATGAGCTTTTCTAATTCTACCTATGCCTCAGCAAGTTGGTCGACAACTCCAGGGTTTTCATTGTGCTGAGGAGGGTCCCCCTGGAAGTTGTCTTGCTCGTCTTGTTCATTCTATTCTTCTTCTGCATCCTGTTCTTCTTGTTCTTCCTGCATTTCTTGTTCATCCTGATCCTCTTTTGCATCGTGTTCTTCTTGTTCATCCTACTCCTCTTCTGCATCATGCTCTTCATGTTCATCTCGCTCTTCTGATGTAGTGGGATCCTCCTGATCTACCCAAAGATCATTGTCCTCATTAGACACATTTTGAACTATGGGTCTGGGTTCCCTTCTCTCTTCCTTAGTAATTCGGATTCTGGATGCGTGTGTGAATCTTTTACTTCGTCTCTTTGGCCCTTAATTACTGGCAGGGATCCCTGGGTTTGTTTTGGGGGAGTCATCTCGTGAATTCTTTATCTTCACCAGGGTATCAGCCACACTGTCCAGGTCAATTTTCCTCTTCGTCCCTGAAGTAGAGGCAGTCTTGTTCATTGATCATGGTGGTAGGGGTACGCCCAATGTGGGTGTACCCTTCATTCTTTGAACATCTTCAGCAGATACCAACAAAATTATTCCAAAGAAATCTCTAGGATCTGCGCTTTTAATTCCTCAGAAATGATTAATTTGATCAGACCATGATGAGCTAAGGCATCCTCCTTTCCTTTAATCACTTTCTTGCTCATTTCTGCTAGAGATTGGAGCAGGTAGTATGGAATACTAATGTTGTTGCTCAGTGGATGATGGGCCTTGTGCATGTAATGTACTTATGGACGATTGCAACCATTTCCTCCAATGGTGCCGGCATGGAGAGTTTTTTGACTCCATTTTTATATGCTTCGTAGACCTCTCCTCGCTCAAAAAATGCTACCTTTGATTCATGGTTTTCCTCCCAGTGTTCCCTGCTCCAATGCAGGCCCATTGGTAGACCAGTGAATTTGGAAATCACTTCATCATCCAAATTTATACGCAACGCACTCACTCGGGTGACGAACTGTTCATCCTTGATATGTTTTAAATTTCTTGCAAACTCCATAGCCACCCCTGCATTGTATCCTCTGAATCCCAAGATGAAAGGCATCCAACCCATGCTACGGATGATTGCTAGGATTCGCGGGTTCTGATAAATAGCACTGTGTTCCTCTGGTTCACTTTTCTTGAAACCTTTTTTCATCCTGAAATCGTTTGTTGTAACAGTAAATCAGCAGTTGGAGCATGGCTACCTTTCCTCAAATGGTCGAGGTTGATTACCAGTTCAAGGGCTGGAGTTGTTTGTGTGACCACACTAGCTTCCGGTTTCTTGCTTCTGGAGTGTTCTGAGAGGTTTCGTATATGCAAAACTGGCTTTTTGGAAGATCATGCAGCCTTACTTAATTGCCTTTTTGCACTTATCCTCATTAACATTTGTTGTACCTTCTGCTTGATCGAGCCCTGCTTTTCGTTTCATGATTGTATCTTGCCCCATTTGCTATGATTATTTGGAAGTATGGCAGCTAGATGCGGGTTTATCATTTGATGACATGACAAAGGTAGTAATCATGATTCATTGAGCCTGATATGACTTAGGTAGCAATCATGATTTATTGAGGCCTTCTGAACTGAACCATGCCTCCGAATGAAGATTGAAGTTGTCCTCGGCTTTAGAAAACAGATGTCTTGCGAGATAATGATTTGGCCTTAAAAATAAAACAAAGATGTTTAGAGATTACCTTGTAATGTTTTAGCGTACCTGATTTGATGATCTGGCCCAATTTTTATGCGTGGCGGATTCTGTAGTAGATTTTACAATGTATGTAGTAAATTTTGGCATGTCAGTAGTTACGTGCGCTTGGTACTTTTTCCTTGTGTTCATTTGAATATGTTGTATTGGCCGCTTTTGAATTTTGTGCCTTCTTCTGATTTGACTTTGTGATGATGCTTTTGCATTGGGTTTCGGATTGTTCATTGTATTGTTGTAATCTATACTGGATCTCTTGAATTGATGGCAGGCTCACGTGAAATAATAGATGTGATTGGATATCATGTTTGCTGGAAATAAATTATGTAGTTTAGTTTATACCTTTGTTGTCTTCGTTTGTAGACGTGGTTGGCTCGCTTGATTGCTTTAATGGTTGAAAATAATCGGGCTCACTTGATTAGATTTATGGCTCGCTTGAATTTTGATGACATGCTCGCTTGAATAGTAACAGGTTTTGAATAATAGCTGGCTCGCTTGATTGAATTCTATAGTATGATATCTTTGTTGCTAACTGTAATATATGACTGGCTTGCTTGATTGTTGACTATCTATAGTTTGCATGCTATGCCTTCGTGGGGATGTATGATGCCCTGCAGTTTACCTTATCATTTATGTAGTGTGTTATTTGGAATTTTGCCCATCCCCCTTTCTCATGTTTGTTTTCTTATTCTTTTTCTTGCTTTTTTTTTTTTTTTTTCCTTTTTTCTATTTTGCTTCCCTTTTTAGCAAATATTTTCTTTTTTCATTTTTTTCTATATTTTTTTTTTACATATATATATTTTTTTGAACTGAATTTCACTTATTTTCGATGCTCCCTATCAGCATCAGTTGTTGTTGGTAGAGTACTTGTGTAAACTCTTCCTTTGACTGTGGCTTCTTGTAAAATTTGAGCCGATGTCCATTTACTATCATAGGAAACTCTTCTTCATCAATTGTGATGATCCTTACAGCTCCATTGTCATAGATCTTTTGAATTATGTAAGGTCCTAGCCATCTTGTTGTTAGTTTTCCCTTGAATGTGTGAAACCTGGAGTCATAGAGTAGTGCCTAGTCACCTTCCTTGAACTTTTTATCCTTTAGGTGTTTGTCATGCCACTTCTTTGTTTGTTGCTATATGATTTCAGTGTGGGCAAGTGCTTGCTGGCGTTGCTCATCCAGTTGATTAAATTGTAGCATGCATTCTTGTTGTATTTCTGATAGTTCCATATTCAACTCTGCTGCAATTCTTAATGTTTTTATTTCAAATTCAATTGGAAACATGACTTTCTTTCCATATACTAGTTCATAATGTGTGAATCCTATTGTTGTCTTCCATGTGGTATTATCATCCCAAACCGCCTCACTCAGTCTGTCAACCCAATCTCTTTTGTGGAGTTGGACTATCTTTGTCAGAATCCTCTCTAATTCCCTTTTGGTGACCTCAGCTTGACCATTTCCTTGAGGGTGATAGGAGGAGGACTGTCACGTCCCCTCCCATCCAACCAGCTAGATGGAGAGGATCGTGACGGTTAAACCGGGCATCTAGCCCCCATATCCATTCATTAAACAAGCATTCAGATTAAAATGAAAAAAGAATATATACATACACAAATGCATAACAGATGTGATATCAAACTGGGCGTCTAGCCCTATGAAACATTTAATCATAAGCATGAACATAATATAACAGAGATAGATGGAACTGTATGGTTTTAAGAAAATCACAGCGGAATATTAAGAATTTCACATCCATCATACATTTAAGATGTTCATCAAATAAGTAATTGCAATTTAACACAAGAGAATACTTATCTTATACAAAAGTAGTCCCACGCAACTGGCTATGCAACTGCAACGTTCCACCCAACCGTAGGCTAGTGTGCTCCTCAATCTCTCAGCACCACTGCCACCCCCAAGCTGGGCAAGATCTCTACAAGGAACCAGGGAACAGCAGACTCACACATAGCCAAGCATACACCAAGATGAGCCAAGCCAATCTGCAATTGGGTTTATCAGGCTGCTAGGAGATGGAAAGGAAGAGTTGCTAAGCTAGTGGGCTCCAACACAGAGCCAGGGATAACCTTGCAAGATCTATCTAGCTTGGCACCCACAATACCTACACACCCAGCACAAGGAAGTATTATTTTCTCTGCTATACAGTCCTTCAAGCCATACCTTCCCTATCTAGTGCTCTCAGGGTATGCATAGAAGAGTAACCAAAGCCCTCTTGATCTTCTTGAGAGGTTGTCTCCCCCCCCACTAGGTTTATCAAGCTACTTCTGTCCACTACCACTCCAAAAATTCAATTCCCCAGGTTCAAACCAAAAACGAGGATGCACATAACAGCAGAACCCCACTTGCTGGGCATGAGAAAAACGTTTTCCACAGTGGGAAGCATGAGATGGGGTTTCAACTAACCCAGAAAAACGTGGGAACCCACAAAAACGAAATGGAAAGTTGGTGAACAACCCAGGAAGCCAAATCCGTTTTTAGTAAAACGTCCAGGGTCAATTCGGGGCAAAAACGACCTCCCTCCTAGTCCCCAATTCGTGGCCTTCCTCTCCCAACTGTTATACCAGGCAAAAACGACTCCCAGGCATGGAAAAATGCAGTATTTAGATGAGAAACGTAAATGGAAAGGACCCAGCTAACTCCAACTGCGTGAATGAATGAAGACTGCCCATTCCCCATGGCTTTGGGCACCATTTCGTGGGTGGTTTCTTGCCCCACAAGCAAAAACACCGAATTTCCAAGTTGATGGCTTGCCCATGCACGGAAATGGCTTGCCCATACTCTTTCATTCCCAAGGCATTAACTGCCTTAACCAATTTCTTGGAGGAATTAAATGATTGGGTACATGAGACAAAATGGGTAGTTGGTGGTTTATGGGTTTCCACATTGACACATGGATTAATACCATTGGCTCAAGGGTTTGAATAATTTCCCTCCCTTTCCCTTGTAGAGTCATGCCCCATCTCTTTTGTTGCATTGCATAGCCGGTTGTGGGTTTTTCATTACAAATTCGTAATTACATGATGTCTTATATACATTGTGCTCATCTCGCACAAGAACCATAGGCATCTATTTTAATTGCCGATATATAAACGCTAAATCAATGGTGGGGCCTTGGCCTTGAGTTCCTCACCATGATTAAATTACAATATTTACATCATTTACAAAGGGGGTCAAAATGGGGACGTGACATACCCCTCCCCTTACATTAGCATTGTCCTCAGTGCTCATCAAAATTGAACAAAAATGGATATGCCATCCTCATGGCATCCTCCAGCTCCCATGTAGCCTCATCGGGACCGTAGTGCTTCCATTGCACCTTTACCTGTCCGATGGCTCGGTTCCGGAGCAATGTTACTTTCTTGTCTAGGATGCGCAATGGATCGGTTTGGAATTCTCCCTCGGGTTCCACCTGGATCACATCCCAATTAATCACATGGTTAGGATCATGTACATATTTCTTAAGCAAAGAGACATGAAAAACATTATGAGCTTTAGTGCTAGCAGGCAAGGCAAGTCTATATGAAACTGGCCCTATTCTTTCAAGCACTTCAAATGGCCCACAATATCTAGGTGATAGCTTGGCACAGCTCCCAAGCTTCAAGGAACTCTTCCTTGATCTTACTCTAAGATACACATGATCCCCAACATTGAATTCCCTATGCATTCTGTGTTTATCTGCATAGCTTTTGTGTCTATCCTGGGCTGCTTTTAAATTTTGTCGGATCTTTGCAACCTCTTGTTCCATTTCCTTAAGCAATTCTGGCCCAAGTACAATTCTGTTCACTGGATTGTCCCAAGTCACTGGTGTCCTACACCTTCTGCCGTACAAAGCCTCATACGGACTCATTCCCAATGATTCTTGGTGCCCATTATTATATGCAAACTCTACCAGGTGTAGATAATCCTCCCACTTGGATGGTTTGTCCATTACATACATGCGGAGCATGTCTTCAAGTACCTGATTTACTCTTTCTGTTTGCCCGTCTGTTTGAGGATGGTACGCGGTGCTAAAGTTCAACTGTGTACCCAAATCTGCAAAGAGAGCTTTCCAAAAATTGGAAGTGAACTTGGTATCCCTGTCAGAAATTATCGCCTTAGGCAACCCATGTAATCTGAAAATTTCCTTCATGAAAATATCTGCAATGGCATCGGCTTTATGTGTGGACTTAACCGGTATAAAATGTGCTGCCTTGGTTAACTTGTCCACCACAACCATGATAGAATCATGTTGTCTCTTAGTCATTGGCAATCCTGTAATAAAATCCATGGAAATTATTTCCCATTTCCATTCTGGAATTTGCACTAGGTGCAGTAAACCTGCTGGGTGTTGGTGTTCAACCTTTACCTGCTGACATTCCATGCACTTAGAAATGTATTCAGCAACATCCTTCTTCATACCTGGCCAGAAATAATATTTCCTTGCTGTAGCAATTGTTTTCTGATATCCGGGGTGACCAGAGTATGGAGCTTTATGGATCTCATCCATAACCATTCTCCTTAAATCTGTCGCATTTGGAATATAGACTCTATTCTTATAAGTAAGAAGTCCGCCTTCTTCCAAGTGATAGCCTTCATTCTTCTTGCCAAGGTCTTGCTGTGGTAATTTTCCCTTTATCTGCTCATACACTTCATCCTCAACCATATGGTTAACAATCTGCTGCCTCAAATCTGGTTGGCAAGTACTAAGCGCTGCCACATGCATTTCACGTACCTTCCTGCTGAGTGCATCAGCCACCTTGTTTTCTTTCCCTTTTATGTGTTTGATTTCAAAATCAAATTCACACAAAAATTCCAACCATCTAGCTTGCCTAGCATTTAACATTGGCTGATCAAACAAGTATTTCAGTCCACAATGGTCTGTCCTTAACTCAAATTTTCTTCCCATTAAGTAATGCCTCCACATCTTCAAGGCATGTACTATGGCTGCAAGTTCTATGTCATGAGTAGCGTAGTTCTTCTCATGCTCCTTCAACTTTCTTGACTCATAGCATATCACGTGGTTGTCTTGCATAAGAACTCCTCCAAGTCCTTGATTGCATGCATCGGTACACACCACAAAGTCTTTTTCCGGATCTGCAATTTTCAGAATAGGTGCACTTGTAAGAAGATTCTTCAACCGTTGAAAACTTTCCTCACATCTTCGTGACCATTCAAATTTTATCCCCTTCTTTTGCAAAGAAGTGATCGGGTTAGCAACTTTGGAGAATCCTTCGATAAACCTCCTGTAGTAACCAACAAGGCCCATAAAAGATCTCACATCAGTCACATTTCTTGGAGTTGGCCAATTCATAATGGCTTCAATCTTCTCAAGGTCTACAGATATTCCTTCGTCGGAGATGATGTGACCCAAATAATGAATTCTATCTTTATAAAAGTCACATTTGCTCAACTTGGCATACAGCTTATGCTCCCTTAATAATTGCATTGTCATTCTCAAATGTTCTTCGTGCTCTTCCTCATTCTTAGAATATATGAGAATGTCGTCTAGGAATACGAGAACAAACTTGTCCAGATATTTGCTAAAAACATTATTCATGAGACACATGAATGTAGCTGGTGCATTTGTGAGACCGAATGGTAACACTACAAACTCATATTGTCCATACCTTGTTCTGAAGGCTGTCTTGTGAATATCTTCTTCTTTGATTCTTACCTGATGGTAACCAGACCTCAAGTCAATCTTTGAAAATACCTTTGCTCCTCTCATTTGATCAAAAAGGTCATCAATTCGGGGCAATGGGTATTTGTTCTTCACAGTGACTTTGTTCAACTCCCTGTAGTCAATACATAACCTGAGTGTTCCATCTTTCTTTTTCACAAATAGAACGGGTGCTCCCCACGGGGATACACTTGGCCTAATATATTTCTTTTCCAACAACTCTTGTAATTGCATTTTCAATTCTAGCAATTCCGGTGTACTCATCCTGTACGGTGTCTTAGACACTGGTGCCGCCCCTGGCACAAGTTCAATTGTAAAGTCAATGTCTCTCTTTGGAGGGAGTCCTGGAATCTCATCGGGAAAAACATCCCTGAATTCTTGCAATACACGATAGTCCTCCAATCTAGGAGTTTCACTCTCTGCTGCCTCCAAAATGTGGGCTGCATACAGTTGACATCCCTTTCTATAGAACTTCTTTAGTTGCATGGCTGAAACCTGTCTAACAGAAGTCACCTTTGGAATGCCTTTTACAACCCTCAGGTTTCCTTCTTCATCCATGCATTCAAATGTCTTGTTGTAGCAGTCAAGTTTAACCCTGTGTGCTTCTAACCAATCCATTCCAATGAGAATATCATAGGAACCCAGTGGCAAAATATTTAGATCTGCATAAGTGAATAGCCCATCCATCTCTAATGGACATTTCTCTACTATTTCGCTAACTTTTCTCTTGGTTCCAGTGGCTAGTTGAACTAACCATGATTTACTATGCTTTAATTTCTTGAAAGCACAAACCTCAACAATTTTAGGAGTGACATAACTGTGAGTAGATCCAGGATCAATCAAAATAGAAACAGATTGCTTAGCAATCTTACCTTCGACTTCAACCACAGTTGACTGATGATCTGCCTGGCGGTCTTCTACTGCTGCATAGATTCTAGGGATTGTCCTCGCCACTTGACCCACAGTTCCAGCTCCTTGGATGTTGTGAACTTGATTTGCATTCCCATTCCGATGTAGACAGTTTCTAAGCATGTGGTCTCCTCCACAACCCCAACATTGAAGTAGTTCTCTTGGCTCTTTTGGATCTCTTGGCTTGTCTCCCATCATCCTGGTTGGCTTAGTCACAACCTGTGATGGTTGCCTTTGCTGATTCCTGAATTGAGGAGGCTTGAATCCCTTCTTCCTTTAATCAAACTTTTCATTTTTCTTATCCTTCCATGCCTTATGGAATTCCGGTTTGCTCCTGTTTTGATCAAAGCAGTACTTGGCCTTTCTTATGGCCTCCTCTAGAGTTCGAGGTTCATCAAACTCAATTCTATCTTTATATGACTGGGGTAGTCCACTTAGGAAACGCTGAATTTTTACCTTATCATCTCGAATATACTTAACATACCTCAGCAGCTCCAAGAACTTGTTTGTGTATTCTTCCATGGTCAATTGTCCCAATCTCAGCTCATGGAACTCTTTGATCTTATCATCATAGTACCTGTCCGAGAGGTACTTCTGCTTGAAGTATTTCTTGAACTGCTTCCACACGATCTTCCGTTCATTGATCTTCTTCACTTGCCTGGTGTGTTCCCACCATATAGATGCTCTTCCGTTCAAGTTGAAGATGGCTACCCTTGCCTTCATATTTCCCGAGTAATCTTGGACTTGGAAATATTTTCTCATCCCAAGAAGCCAAGCTTCAGCTTCTTGACCATATTTTACCTCTCCGTCAAATGTAGGAGGTTTTGCCTTCTTAAATTCCCCATATGAATTGTTCTTGTAGTGCTTCTTCCTCTTGCTCCTGTGAGATGAAGAACTTGAACCCTCATTGGACTCTTCAGAGTCAGATGATTCATTAGAAGATATTCCTGGAGTATATGTGCTGTCTGTGGAGACTCTTCTTGGGCTACTGGCCCTCTTACGGGAATTCCTTCTAGAGCTACTCCCACCCCTTTCTAGATTTGATATTTGATGCCCAGAGTTTATTTGCCTTTGGATGTCTGTTAAACTCTGCAGCATGGCTGCATTCAGCTGATTTTGTTCTTCCTGAGCTTTGATCATCCTTTCATTATCTTCTCTGCAACTTTGCAATTCCACCCTTAGGCTTCTCATGGTGGCTGCAACATCTGGAGGGGTTTCTTGATTTCTTCTCCCATTAGATTCTGTTTCAGCATTCTCAACCTGTATGTTTTCTCCCATGGCATCTGTCTCAGGTCCATAGGGATCCTGTGCATCATTCATGATGTTCATTTTCTTGGCCCAACCAAGATCCAAAATTTCCAACCGTATTAACTAGAGTGTTACCCTGTTGTAACTGTGGCTCTCTGAAATGTGTTCATCAACACAATTGTTAGCTGCATTACATTCTTAGAATTCACAATCACTTCATGCATGTGGGAAAAATTCCATACTTGACAATTTGTCAAATCACAACAACGAAAATATGAGGGGAAAAAGAAAAAGGGGGTCAAGGGGGCTTGCCCCCTTGTGGCTCGCCATAGCAGGGCGGGTCGAGGGCGGCGCCCTCGTTTTTTTTTTTTTTTTTTTTTTACGAATCACGCCTCATCAGGCGATTCGCTGAATCCTGCCGCAACGGGCAGTTCGCGAAATATGGCCGCGACGGGCGGTTCACTAATTGCTCCCGCAACTGCGGGGCGGTTCACGGTATGCTCCCGCAACTGCGGGGCGGTCGGCCTTCCGCAATGGGCGGGGCGTTTGGCTGAAGGTTGCCGCAACACCAGGGCGGTTCGGCGACGGCTTCCGCAATTGCGGAGCAGTTCGCCGAACGCTTCCGCAATTGCGGAGCAGTTCGCCGAACGCTTCCGCAATGGAGGGGCGATTTGCCAAGCGGAGCTATTCAGCGAAGGCTTCCGCAGTTGCGGAGCCATTCGGCGAATGCTCCCGCAACTGCGGAGCCATTCGGCGAAGGCTTCCGCAGTACTGGAGCCGTTCGCGAAATGCTTCTGCCGGAATGCTTCCTCGATTTCGGGTGAATTTTCGGAATGATTCGACGAAGTCTTCCGCAGTTGCGGAACGATTCGCCGAAGTCTTCCGCAGTTGCGGAACGATTCGCCGAAGTCTTCCGCAGTTGCGGAACGATTCGCCGAAGTCTTCCGCAACTTCGGAACGACTCGCCGAACTCTTCTGCGTTTCGGAACGATTCGCGGAATCCTTCCAAAATTTCGGAAGAGAATTCCTTCCGCAATTTCGGAAGAGAATTCTTTCCGAAAAATTCTGACACTTAGAAATTTTTTTCCACTTAAAAACATTTTTCTCTGTTGTTTCGGAGCCATTGGCTGAATTCTTCCACAATTTCGGGAAGGTTCGCGGAATCCTTCCGCAATTTCGGGAAGGTTCGCCGAACTCTTCCGCAATTGCGGGAAGGTTCGCGAAACCTTTCCGAAATTTCGGAACGACTTCCCAAAACGGCTTAAAACACAATTTTTTTCAAAAACAGACTTAAACAAATTTTTTTTTTCAAACTCATAAGACAACAATTTTATTGTAATTGCGATCAGATTTGGCCCATAGAGGCCCAATGCTACAACGCAGCTCTGATACCATTCTGTCAAGTCCCCTCCCATCCAACCAGCTAGATGGAGAGGATCGTGACGGTTAAACCGGGCATCTAGCCCCCATATCCATTCATTAAACAAGCATTCAGATTAAAATGAAAAAAGAATATATACATACACAAATGCATAACAGATGTGATATCAAACTGGGCGTCTAGCCCTATGAAACATTTAATCATAAGCATGAACATAATATAACAGAGATAGATGGAACTGTATGGTTTTAAGAAAATCACTGCGGAATATTAAGAATTTCACATCCATCATACATTTAAGATGTTCATCAAATAAGTAATTGCAATTTAACACAAGAGAATACTTATCTTATACAAAAGTAGTCTCGCGCAACTGGCTATGCAACTGCAACGTTCCACCCAACCGTAGGCCAATGTGCTCCTCAATCTCTCAGCACCACTGCCACCCCCAAGCTGGGCATGATCTCTACAAGGAACCAGGGAACAACAGACTCACACATAGCCAAGCATACACCAAGATGAGCCAAGCCAATCTGCAATTGGGTTTATCAGGCTGCTAGGAGATGGAAAGGAAGAGTTGCTAAGCTAGTGGGCTCCAACACAGAGCCAGGGATAACCTTGCAAGATCTATCTAGCTTGGCACCCACAATACCTACACACCCAGCACAAGGAAGTATTCTTTTCTCTGCTATACAGTCCTTCAAGCCATACCTTCCCTATCTAGTGCTCTCAGGGTATGCATAGAAGAGTAACCAAAGCCCTCTTGATCTTCTTGAGAGGTTGTCTCCCCCCCCACTAGGTTTATCAAGCTACTTCTGTCCACTACCACTCCAAAAATTCAATTCACAGGTTCAAACCAAAAACGAGGATGCACATAACAGCAGAACCCCACTTGCTGGGCATGAGAAAAACGTTTTCCACAGTGGGAAGCATGAGATGGGGTTTCAACTAACCCAGAAAAACGTGGGAACCCACAAAAACGAAATGGAAAGTTGGTGAACAACCCAGGAAGCCAAATCCGTTTTTAGTAAAACGTCCAGGGTCAATTCGGGGCAAAAACGACCTCCCTCCTAGTCCCCAATTCGTGGCCTTCCTCTCCCAACTGTTATACCAGGAAAAAACGACTCCCAAGCATGGAAAAATGCAGTATTTAGATGAGAAACGTAAATGGAAAGGACCCTGCTAACTCCAACTACGCGAATGAATGAAGACTGCCCATTCCCCATGTCTTTGGGCACCATTTCGTGGGTGGTTTCTTGCCCCACAAGCAAAAACACCGATTTTCCAAGTTGATGGCTTGCCCATGCACGGAAATGGCTTGCCCATACTCTTTCATTCCCAAGGCATTAACTGCCTTAACCAATTTCTTGGAGGAATTAAATGATTGGGTACATGAGACAAAATGGGTAGTTGGTGGTTTATGGGTTTCCCCATTGACACATGGATTAATACCATTGGCTCAAGGGTTTGAATAATTTCCCTCCCTTTCCCTTGTAGAGTCATGCCCCATCTCTTTTGTTGCATTGCATAGCCGGTTGTGGGTTTTTCATTACAAATTCGTAATTACATGATGTCTTATATACATTGTGCCCATCTCGCACAAGAACCATAGGCATCTATTTTAATTGCCGATATATAAACGCTAAATCAATGGTGGGGCCTTGGCCTTGAGCTCCTCACCATGATTAAATTACAATATTTACATCATTTACAAAGGGGGTCAAAATGGGGACGTGACAAGGACTGTCTGTGCTTGACATTGTTTCTTTTAAGCAAGTCTTCTATTAAATTTGATGTAAATTGTGGGCCTTGATCAGAAACTAGTTCTCTTGGTACTCCAAACCTGTGAAATATCTGCTCAGTGAAGAATTTTGCCACGTTTTTTTCATTGGCTGCAGCAAGTGCTGCTACCTCAGTCCACTTTGTGAGGTAGTCAGTGCATACTAGGATGTAGCTCTTCTGATTTGACTATGGGTTGATTGGACCAACAAAATCAAATCCCCATTTTTCGAATGCCTCCAAGGAGATCTGTGGATGGAGTGGAATTTCTTCCTTTTGTGTTGGTTTTCCCATCCTTTGGCAGTCATCATAGTGCAAAACATATTCATAAGCATCTTTGTGGAGTGTTGGCCAATAGTATCATGTTTGTAAAATTTTATAGGCTCTCCTCTTTGCAGCATAGTGTCCTCCACATGGTTCATTGTGAGTGGCATGCATTATGTCATGCACTTCATCTTCTCTGATGCACCTTTTGAGTATTTGATCAGGTCCCTGTTTGAAGAGCATGCCTTCTATCCACATGTATGTGGCACTTTACCTTATTACTTCTGTCTTTTCTTTATAATTGTAATGTTCTGGAAACTTCCTAGATACTAAATAGTTTTCTATGTCAGCAAACCATGGGCTTCTTGTGGATATGGCAAAAAGGAGCTCATCTGGAAAACTGTCATTGATTACTTCACTATCTTGTCCATGTGTAATCCTAGATAGAAAGTTAACCACTACATTGTGTTTACCTGGCTTGTCTAAAATCGTGATGTCAAACTCTTGGAGTAGTAGAAGCCATCTAATTAGTCGAGCACTTGTGTTGGGTTTGTTCATTAGATATCTTATGGCTGAATGGTCTGTATGAACAAAGACTTGGTAGCCAGTGATATAGTGCTTGAATTTATTAATGGCATGTATGACAGCCAAAAATTCCATCTCGGTGACATCATAATTTAATTCTGCCCCTGCTAAATTTTTACTGATATAATATATTACATAGGACTTCTTCTCTTTTTCTTGTCCAAGGACAGATCCGATTGCCTTATCTGATGCATCAAAGTGGATGTGGAATGGAAGTACCCAATCTGGTCCTTGGAGTACTGGAGCTGTAATTGTTTTCTCCTTAAGGTTATTAAATGTTGTCATGCAATTGTTTGTCCATATGAACTCAGTGTCTTTTGTGAGAAGTGCAAACATTGGGGCAGCAATCCTACTATAATTTTCAATAAACCTCCTGTAATACCCTGTTTTCCCAAGGAAACTTCTCACATCCCTTTGTTTAACAGGTGGTGGTAGCATTTTGATTACTAAGACTTTTGTTTGATCAACCTCTATCCCCCTCTATGATATATGATGTCCTAGAACGATGCCTTCTTCCATTAACATTCTACATTTGTCATTGCTAAGGCATAGGCTCATCTCAATACATTTTTTTAATACCAATTCAAGATGGCTCAATGCTTGATCAAAGTTTTTTCCATAGGGTGTGAAGTCATCCATGAAGACTTCCATTTGATCATTTATGAAATCACAGAATATACTTAATATGTCCCTTTGGAATCTTGCTAGAGCATTGCATAACCCAAAGGGTAGTACTCTATATGCGTAAGTACCCTAGGGGCATGTAAATGTTGTTTTATCTTGATCAACTAGGTGTAATAAAATTTGGTTCTACCCACTGAAGCCATCCAAAAATGAAAAATACTTGTTTTCGGCTAATGTGTCTAGCACCTGATCTATAAATGGCAGTGGAAAGTGATCTTTCTTGGTTTCTTTATTTAGCTCTCTGTAGTCCACACAAATTCTCCATTTGCCTCCTTTTTTAGGGACTATAACCAGTGGCGAGACCCATTCACTATCAGAGATGGGATATATGAACCCAACATCTAATAACTTCAATAGTTCTACTTTGACAATGTCCTTTATTACTGGGTTCAACCTCCTCTGTGGCTGCCTGATAGGGATAGAACCTTCTTTGATGTAAATATAATGTTTGCATATATCAGGATGTATACCTTTCATGTCTGCATCTGTCCATGCAAAATCTTTATTTTGTTCTGATAATACTTTAATTAACTGCGTTTCTTGCTCTGGCTTGAGATTGGAATTAATGTTGACTGTCTTTCTAGGCATAATTTCCACTGCCTTTTCTTTTTTTGATTGTTCTTCCAGAGATAGTACTTCTTCCCACATTTTATTTAAGTTCTTGTTTGAACTTTTGCCTTCTTGTTGCTGGTCTGTGTCAAAAAATCTTTTAAAACTAACATTGTTAGAATATGCATTTTGTATGAACCTGTTAGGAACCCATGTCTTTACTTTGTTAGTATGTTGTTGTTGGACGCTTATGCTTTGTAAGTCGTCCCGTAGTATTTGTTGATCAATAGTTTGTGTTATTGTTGTTGGCGCATATGCTTTGTAAGTCGCCCGTAGTATTGTGATCCATAGTTTGTAACGGCCCATGGTTTTGACCCATAGTATTGGCACCTAGAATTAGTATATAAGTGTGTGTTGAGACCTATGAAGGCACCGTGAAGTTATTTGTATTGAGCTTGCTCAAAGGAGGTTGCCCCCACGAAGTGGCCTGTGATCAATATAAAAGTGATTCTGAGTTCTGTCATTTCTGCTATTTTGCGTATTCTTGTTAATTAATTGTTGCAGGTGCATCACATCTGGTATCAGAGCACTTTCTTGGGCTCGCTGGGTGAAATTTCTGCCAAATTTTTTTTTGCATCTGTTGCAGGTTCGGATTTGGGAATAATCCCTATCTGCTTAACTGTGGGAAGTACTTGGGCATAAGCCCTAAAACTCATTGTGAGGAGTACCACAGGAACCCCGAAGTAGCTGGCCCATTGAGAGGACCTGCCAGCGAAAAGGGCAACGACCCCTACCTGATTGACTAGTTCCTACCCGTGAGGTAAACCAAGAGCTGTCGTTTGTGGCAAAGAGGTTATCAGTTTTACCTGAGCCGTGGAATGAGGGGTACTGCCCCAATACGCAAGCCGTCAGACAACATTGGTGGCCGAGTGAAACCCCTGAACTGTTAGGAAGCCACACATACCTGGGGTCCATATCTACTTTCAGCTAAACTATTGTCAATCACTGCTGCGCCGCTTCAGATCCATTTTGCAAGCCATTCCAAATTCAGCCGTTTTCAATCCATTCGGCGCTGTTCCAGATCCCTTTCGAGCCGTAGCCGCTCCAGTCTGGAAAAAAAAAAAAAAAAAAATTGAAATTTTGAGCCGTAGCCGCTCCATATCTCCCTTATTTTCACTTTGTTTCCCTTGAAATTTTCGGGGAACCCCTGTCATCCCATTCTGCATATTTCAGTCCTGAGGACCATATCCCCAATTCCCCTTCCCAAAGCTCGAAATCCCACATTTGTCTATTTTTAGGGTTTTCCATAACTTCCTCAAATTTCACCCAATCACCTTCAAATTTTACCACAGAGTTCCTTTCTGAATTCTGCTTCTTTGCTCCCCTCTGCCAAATTTTCCCATTCTTGCACCCCGCTTCAGAAATCCTCATTTTTGCTTCCCTGTCTATCCAACAGTGTCCAAAACCTAGTCAAACCCCAATTACCCTTCTGATTTTTTCCCAAGTCCAGATTTTCCTTTACTAAAGTAACTTCTGTTTTTGTTTTCCTACCCAGTCAACCGAAAAAAAAAAAAAAAAAAAAAAAAAAAAAAAAAAAAAAAAAAATCCTGGTTATGGTTGTCACCCATGCAGGAGCAAAAACCATGGAGGACGCACTTGTAGCCATCCAAGCCAAACTCCAGGATCTGGATGAAAATTTCTCGGTCTCCATCTTGAACATTCAGCTATGAACAACAAACAGCAGTCCGAGTCTTCAACAGACAATGGGTTCTCGTCTTCCAGCAATTTCCGTGGTCCGAAGCTTGATTTTCCTCGCTTCAATGGTACCGATCCAACTGGATGGATCTATCATGCAGAACAGTATTTCAGTCTGCATAATACTTTTGATATCAACAAAGTTCTGTTGGCATCCTTTCATTTGGAACATGAAGCTCTTCAATGGTACCGTTGGTACATCAAGGCTCATCAAGAGCCCAAGTGGCCAGACTTTTGCCAGCTCCTTTTGCAACGATTTGGTCCTAGTGATTTTGATGACTTCACAGGAGCCCTCACTAAACTTCGCCAAACTGGCACTGCGAGAGAGTATCAAACTGAATTTGAGAATCTAGCCAACCACACCGAAGGATTGTCTGATGACTTTTACCAGAGTTGTTTTATCAGTGGTCTAAAGGATGCCATCCGCTCTGAGGTCAAAATGTTCTGTCCCAACACAATGATGGAAGCACTAGGGTTGGCTAAGTTGGCCAAAGACAAGATTGCATCCCAACAACGCTCCAAGACCACTTTTGTTCCCTTCCGAAATATGGGTTCTCAGCGACCACCTATACCGTAGGCTCCTCGACCGACTCCTATCAAGCGTTTGTCGGAAACAGAGATGCAAGCACGCAGAGAAAAGGGGCTTTGCTATAATTGTGATGAGAAATTCACTCGAGGACATAGATGTGTTCAGCAAAAGCTCTATCTCTTGGATTTGGAGTCTTTGCCTGCCTCTTAAATTGGTGACGAAGATGCAAAAACACTAGATGCTCCGGTCGACATTCAGGAACCGCCTATTGACCATCCGTCTCAGGATGACCAACCAGAGATATCTCTCCATGCTTTAGCTGGAATCACCACCCCCCAAACAATGCGGGTCAGGGGTTACTTCAAGAAGATTCCTCTTACAATACTCATTGATTCTGGGAGCACTCATAATTTCATTGACCCTCGGATCGCCAAACAAGCTGATTGTTTTATCCATCCTTGCTCCAACTTTGAAGTCATGGTTGCCAATGGGGGCACCTTACCTTGCAAAGGGAAGTGTCGAAATGTGCGTATATCTATGGGAGATTATAGCTTGCGCTCTAACATGTTTGCCTTTCCCTTAGGCGGATGTGATGTGGTTTTGGGCGCTCAATGGCTACGCACACTTGGCCCTATCTTATGGGATTTTGTTGAACTTTGGATGCAGTTTTCCCTCAATGGAAAAAAACACACCTTGACATGATTACAACCAGGTTCTCTCAGCATCATCAGTTCACATCGCATGGAAAAACTCCTCAAGAATAATTCACACGGTGTCATTGCTCAGATCCATTCCATCTAGATGCAACCATGAGCAGTCTCCACTACTCCTTTGGATCTACAACAAATTCTGGATCGATATACAGGTATCTTTGCTGAACCAGTGGGATTGCCACCTTCCAGGCTAGAATACCATCATATTCAGCTCCTTCCTGGCAGCGTTCCTCCCAACATCAGGCCCTATCGCTACCCATTTCACCAAAAAACGGAGATTGAAATGCTCGTTCGGGACTTATTGAAGCAAGGTATTATACGCCCAAGCACTAGTTCCTTTTCTTCTCAGTTATTCTTGTCCGCAAAAAAGATGGGTCATGGCGCCTCTGCATTGACTTCCGAGCACTTAATCACCTCACCATCAAGGATAAGTTTCCAATTCCTGTTGTTGATGAGCTTCATAGGGCTCACTTTTTCTCCAAGTTGGATCTTCGTTTTGGGCATCATCAAATTCGAGTTCATGAGGATGATATCCCTAAAACAGCTTTCCGCACACATGATGGCCATTATGAGTTTTTGGTCATGCCCTTTGGCCTCACTAATGCTCCTTCCACATTCCAGGCCTTAATGAATAAAATATTTCGACCCTACTTGCGGAAATTCATTCTGGTATTCTTTGATGATATCCTCATCTACAGTAAAACATGGGATGAACATCTCCAGCATTTGGATCTTGTCATGCAACTTTTCTCTGACCATCATCTCCATGCCAAGCAGTCTAAATGTGTTTTTGGACAGAAGGAAGTTGAGTATCTCAGGCACATTATCTCAGCACAAGGGGTTCACATGGATCCTACCAAAATCGATGCCATGAACAATTGGCCGCGTCCTCAGACACTCAAGAGCCTTCGTGGTTTTTTGGGGTTGACTGGCTACTACCGCAAGTTTGTCAAGGATTATGGGAAGATTGTAGCTCCATTAACTGCTCTATTGAAAAAAGATGCCTTCACATGGACACCTGTTTCTCAGTGTCCATTTGACAAACTAAAACAAGCTATGTGTACTACACCTGTGCTAGCTATGCCCGATTTTTCCAAGCCGTTCACTATTGAGAGTGATGCTTGCGGCAATGGACTTGGTGCTGTTCTCCTTCAAGATGAACACCCCATTGCGTTCACCAGCAAATCCCTTTCAGGTAAGAATTTAGCTGCCTCTACCTATGAGAAGGAAATGATGACTATTTTGCATGCAGTTCAGAAGTGGCGCCCATAACTATTAGGTAATCATTTCTGCATCAAGACTGATCACCAGAGTCTGGAATATTTCTTGGACCAGCGTGTCTCCTCCCCGGCACAACAGAAATGGGTTAGCAAACTCATGGGTTATGACTATGAGATCACTTACAAGAAGGGTAAAGACAATATTGTGGAAGATGCTCTTTCTTGCACATTTGATGCCCAAGGTTCTCTTTCAGCTATTTCTATGCCTGTTCCAAATTGGTTGCAATCTGTTCAACATGGTTATGTCAATGACTCCTCCTTATCTCAAATCATCCAACGCTTGACCAACAACCCTTCTGCTGTACCCCATTACTCTTGGGATGGTGCTTCTCTGCGATACAAGGGTCGTCTGGTGCTTCCCCAGAGCACAGATCTTCAACAGGCTATTTTCTATGAACTCCATGCTTCTCCATCGGTAGGGCACTCTGGGTTCCTCAAAACGTATGAACGAGCACGACGTAACTTCTTTTGGCAGGGCATGAAAAGGACAATTCAACAGATGGTGGCCGAATGTGATACCTGCCAGCGCAATAAGGGTGAAACAACACTCCTTCCAGGATTGCTTGAACCCTTTCCCATACCTACACGGATTTGGACAGATATTTCTATGGATTTGATTGAAGGGATCCCTAAATCTGGCGGGAAGACAGTGATTCTCATTGTGGTTGATCGCCTCTCCCAATATAGTCATTTTTTATTGCCTCTGGACCAGATCTTTCGTCTTCATGGCATCCCTTCTTCCATTGTCTCGGATCGTGATGCGACTTTCACCAGTCATTTTTGGACAGAACTATTTCGCCACACTGGCACCAAACTGAAGATGAGTTCAGGGTATCACCCACAAACAGATAGTTAGACTGAAATTGTCAATAAATGCTTGGAAACTTATCTTTGTTGCTTCACCTCGGAACAACAACATCAGTGGGAAAAATGGTTCCCTCTCGCTTAATGGTGGTACAATACCTCTTACCACACTGCCTCTAAAATGACCCCATATGAAGCAGTATATGGTCAGGCACCTCCATCTCTTCTTCCATACACCCCCACCAGTTCACCAGTTCAGGAAGTTGACACGGTCCTTCGAAACCGCGATCAGATTCTTCGCATTTTGCGGGACAATCTTCACATGGCAAGAAATCGCATGAAGCAACAAGCTGATCAGCACCATTCTGAGCGCACTTTTCAAGACGACGATATGGTTTTTCTTCGTCTCCAGCCATACAAACAATCATCCTTGAAACTCAAAGGGCGTCATATGCTTGCTCCAAAGTTCTATGGGCCCTATCGGATTCTTCAGAAGATTGGGTCCATTGCTTATAAATTGGAACTTCCTCCTTCCTGCATTCATCCAGTCTTTCATGTCTCTTGTTTGAAGAAAGTTCTTGGCACCAACATCAATGGACAAACGATTTTACCTGAACTGGATAATGAAGGATCCATCCTTTTGGAGCCAGAGGCCATCCTCAATCGGCGCATGCATCATCTTTGCTCTCGCTCTATCATAGAGGTCTTAATTCAGTGGCATGGCAAGCAACCAGAGGACGCTACATGGGAACCACTCCTTCAGATTCAACAACAATTTCCACATCTAAAGCTTTGAGGACAAAGCTTTTTTTAAGGGGGGAGGGGATGTTAGGAACCCATGTCTTTACTTTGTTAGTATGTTGTTGTTGGACGCATATGCTTTGTAAGTCGTCCTGTAGTATTTGTTGATCAATAGTTTGTGTTATTGTTGTTGGCGCATATGCTTTGTAAGTCGCCCATAGTATTGTGATCCATAGTTTGTAACGGCCCATGGTTTTGACCCATAGTATTGGCGCCTAGAATTAGTATATAAGTGTGTGTCAAGACCTATGAAGGCACCGTGAAGTTATTTGTATTGAGCTTGCTCAAAGGAGGTTGCCCCCTCGAAGTGTCCTGTGATCAATATAAAAGTGATTTTGAGTTCTGTCATTTCTGCTATTTCGCATATTCTTGTTAATTAATTGTTGCAGGTGCATCACAGAACCTATCTATATGACCATCTTCATCTATTGCTTTTAATAATATTGCAGCATCAATTGTTAGGAGAGGTCGTAGGTTTTGATTTGGTCTGTCGTTATAATCATTAGTCCAATTTTGATATTCTAAGTCTGAAGATTTCCTTGCTGGTGGGTAGATCATGATTTTCTTCCTGGCATGTCCACTGGTTATAGTCATGTTTTCTGATCGGCAACCTATGTAAGCGTCTGCAGTTTCCAACCAAGGTCTGCCTAGTATGATTGGATAACCACTAAGTTTACTTTTGACTTCAATGACTATGAAATCAGTTGGGTATTCCGAGGATTCAATATTGATCATAATGTCTTCGAGCATCCCTTTAGGTTTCACAGTGGATGTGTCAGCTAGCTGGAGTACTATAGTTGTTGGTCTGACCATTGATTGGAGTCCTATGTGTATCATGGTTTCTATAGTCATGACGTCGATAGCAGCTCCCAAATCGATTAAGCTTCTATTTATTTGTTTGTTATTGATGGTGACATTTACTACAGGACTGCTTGGATCAAGATACTTAGGGTTAATAATAATACCCAACATTAAATCAGCCAATTGTCCTACTACATTTATGGTTGGTGGGTCATGCTTCCTCCTCCCAGGTTCCTTCAGACAATTTTCTCTAATAAATTTGTTATAGATGGGCACATCCCTTATGGCTTGCAAAATCGGGATTTGGATGTTTAAGTGCTTTAATTTGTTTAAAATTGCATTTTATTCTTCCTTTTTTGTACTTCGTATAAGTTTCTCTGGAAATGGAGGGTTTCTGTTTCGTAAAAGTGGTTGGGTTTCTTCCTCTGGAGGATTTGGTTCATCTAGATGCTGAACATAGGGTTCTATTTTTTGTTCTTGAGCTTCAGGTTGTTGGATATTTTGTGTGGATGTATTTTGCAACGTTTTTCTAGATCTGAGGTTTATTTCGTTTATTTCCATGGTGTCTATGGCATAGGTAGGGAATTGTGTGATATCAGCGTTATAAGTCTGTTTTTGTTGTGGAGGTCTATTATTATTTTGGTTTGGGATGGGTTGGGATGGAATTGGTGGGGGTCTGGGGGGTGGTTGAGTCTGTGGGGGTGGCATAATAAGTGGTTGTTGTAATGGGGCCCTCCAATTTGATTGATGGGGGTATTTATTTGCATAATTCGTGGTTGATGGAGGAAAAGGTGGGGGGTATGGAGGGTAAGACGGTGGGTAATAAGATTTTTGATAGGGTGATTGATAAGTTTGTTGATTCTACTGATAAGTCTGCTGGTTTTGTTGCCATTGATTTGGATTTGGCTGTGCTTTCCATGGAGTTGGTGCAGAGTTCCAATTTTTCTAGCCCTGATTATAGTAGGCTTGATTGTTAGGTTGATATGGTCTAACAAAATTACTCCTCCTTTGATTTATAAAACAGAGTTGTTATATTGCTCCTTCAGCTGCAGGATCTTGAATAGTAGCCTTACATGAGGGTAAGAGGGGACATTTATCATTGGAGTGGTCATCAGTGCAGAGAACACATATTTCTATGGTGTTTAAAGTTCAATGCCCCTTCTCATGTTTCTTTCTACAACGAGGACAGAATACTGCCAAGGCTTGGTGAATTTCATCCTGCTTCTTTTTTATCTGAAGTGCATCAAGTTGCATGGCCAAAGATTGTAATATGTCGGTCTTCATGTCATCTAACAGGTTTCCTAAATCAGATTTTGTAAGATTGGGTCCTGAAGATGATGAGGATCCTATGGGTAGATGTGTATCTCTTGTCCCATTCTTTCATTTCCTTGACCTATAATGGTTCTTGAAGATCTGGAGTATCTGGTCATAAGTCTTCTGAAATATGTCTCCATGTCCTAAGAGGTTTAAGATATCAAAATTCTCTTCTTTGATCCCTCTAAGAAGGACAAGTTTCAGCGATTCAGGGTCTAGGGTGCAATGGTTAGCTCGTTTGTAGCTAAGCCGAAAACACTAGGCATAGTCTTCTAAGGATTCATGGTCTCCCTGCTGCATCCTAAATATTTCATTCCTTGTATCCTTTTCTTTGCAATAGTCCCTATATTTTTCTAAGAATGCCCGTTTCATCTGATCCCAACTGAAAATACTATTTCCTTCTAAACTCCTGAACCACCTGTTATCTCTAAGGTTGTTTCTTAGACCAGTACAACCTTTACCTAGTTTTCATTCACTTTTTACCTTAGTGTTCTGTCCCATTTTCCTAGTTTATACATTCCCTTTATTTTTCTTAAGTTTTATATTATCCTACTCACATTTTCCCATATTTTCATAATTAAAATATGTTTGGGTACACAGGGTACTACCAAAGGACCGAACACCAAGAGCAACCACTTCACACAAATAGATCACATATCAACACACCGATGTTTTGACGTGGTTTAAACCCTCTTGAGGGAAATATTCCACGGCCCCGGCCAAATAGCTTCTACGGGACAATTTATTATGCAAAGAAATAAAGTTACAAATGAGCTTCTCATAATCGATCAACTAAACAATGACCCTCCATGCTCTTTAAATAGAGATCATGGACCAATCGGGTGTTAAGCCATGGATCAAGGTTAGGTTTGATCTAAGAGAAGTTGAGTTGTCGGATCACTCTATGTCGGAAACATATCGTGACCGTCGGATTAAGTATTTACAAATGCATACTAATGCATACTAAAGAAACACACTATCCCTAACGGATATATTACACAAGTTGATCTTAACTAACTCCTAAGTGTCTAAATATCCTAACATCCTTCCTTAAGAACAACTTGGGATAGGATTGAAGGATTTACAAAAGTGACACTATTAGGAGAAGGAAGGAGGCATTAGAGCCTATCCCCCCTTAATGACAAGTTCATGAACTCCTAACATAGATCGAAGTTTAGAAAACTTCGCTTCTGTAAGAGACTTGGTGAAGATGTCTGCAACTTGATCATCTGTAGGGCAAAAGAGCACTTCAAGAACCCGATCATGAACAAGATTTCTGATGAAGTGCATATGTAGCTCAATGTGTTTGCTGCGTTGATGTAGAAATGGATCTTTGGCAAGCTTGATGTAATGTCCCTTGTTAGGAATTTTATTAAAATTGCAATTTTCCACTTTTTTCCTTGGTTCGACCTTGGACTAATTTCGATCTCTAGGTCCCAAATTTGCCCCAAATGATCCCAAATCTTCTGAGAAGGTATATGGATGATATTAGAACATAAATATGTGTTTCAGGGATGCCTTTGTACCTTTAAAACACTTCTGCAAATACTCTTTCAATTCTGGTCAATGTAGGTAACTTTACTAGTGATTTCTCTTTGACTAGTATTGGTCTCTAGGTCTCAAATTGACTCCAAATGCCTTCAAATATTCAAGGAAGGTTTATGAATGATATTAGGAATTGAATATGATGTTCAGGGATAACATATGGCCACCAAAAGACCTCTGCAAACTCTCTTAAGATTCTGGACCAAGTATGCAATTTTACTAGTAATTTGGGGTTCAAATCCCCCTGAGGTAAGTACTGAAAATGGCTTCCCAAATGCCTCCAAACCCACTCAAATTTATGAACAGATGTATGTAATGTGTTAAGTATGTTATTAAGGTCTCATATGCACCATTAATGGTTTATTACAACTGTTCTCACCTTCTCCCATTCAACTGCAAAAATATCCAATTCGACCCTTGGGGAAATGACACTATTTCACCTCCCAATACAACTAAACTGAGTAAAAATGCTTCAAATGCTCAAGTAAAGTACATGAAACTTGTAGAAGACATCCATGGAAGTATATTGATCACAAATATATCATATAATCATCCATTCATTCGAAATCATCATCAATACATTGGTTCACAACAAGGTACTGGGGAAATGGCATTGTTCTTCCATTAAAAATGAGATTTATACATTTCTACTTGGAATTTCGACCTGAAACTTTCTGGAGATGAAGAACAGAGTATTTAATTCATATTACAAAATAAATGGGGCATTAGAAGCTCCCCCAAAGAGTACAATATCTCACCAAAAATGCCCTCCCTCAAGGATCAAGAATATGCCATCAAAACTGGAAACGGTTGAAGGAGCGAGCTGCAATAGAAGAAACCATGAGCTTCCCTGTAGATTACACCTGCAAATAAAGACTCCATTAAATCTCCAAATGAAAGGTCTGAATGGCCTTTCCAATTTCCAACTTGGATGGGAATCTTTCACCCTCGAAATTGGCTAAGGCAAGAAACTAGTCATCCACTAGCTCTCCCTCTTCACAAATGCAATTGCAAATTCTACAAATGATCAAAATATATTCTCATAATTCATTTCTACATTTTATAACCAACATTATCCTTCTAAGGGTCGAAATCCTCTCAATAGATTCAATAGATTTTCATTTAGGAAATATTCCACATTTGCCACTTGTCTCCTAGTTCCAACCTTCCATCTTCTCCCAAATTCGATTTTGAGTCTCTTTGGCTTCTCCAACTCCCAAATTCGCCTTCTTTGAGCCTATTTTTGGGGCTGACATGTTATAGTGGTCAGATGTCAAAGGTCAGGTCTGCAATTTGTCATATTTGTCATAGATGCTCCATCATTGGTGTCATAGGGGCTAGGGAATCTAGCCCAAGTGTCCACAAACTTCCACTTTGACTCTTTATCTTCCATGGAGGTTACCAATCCTTCCAAATTATACCTAAGATGCTCAATGACATGTGTTATGACTTACCAACTCACCCAAGAGTGTTCACATTCCCATTAATTCGAATTTGCACAAGAGAGATACCATGTATTATGAAAAATCAAGCTAGTGTGGGTCCCACATCCTCCATATGTCTCCAAAACCATTTGTCACTTAGGATTTCTCTTGAATTTATTTATTCACTCTATTTATTAAATACTTGAACCCTTCTAATGTCTAAACATCATTTATTATCCCCCTTATTCCAAATCCCAAAGCTTCCACCCCAAACCTAGGAAACTAGTAATTTTCCTCCTTGACAATTATTTGACCCTTAACATCAATTTTACAAACTCTAATGAATATGGCTAATGTGATTAGGCCATTGTGACCCAATTCCAAATTTGGGACATGACAAATCCTCCCTTCCCAATATTGCTTGTCCTCAAGCAATTTCAAACATGGGTGTTGAAGAACCTGCTTTCTGTATAATTCTTTGAAGTTGCCATTGAATTGCCAAACCTTGAGTCTTTGAGTTTCCATGAATATTTTAGAGAGGAACCACCATGCTTGCTGCTGCACTACTCTTATTAAAATCACTTTATTAAGTGGGGAATCCATCTCCCATGCTGCTTGATTCCCCCAAAAAAATGAAACCAATGAGAAAAAAATTATTCCAGGGTCCCATTGCTTGTATTGCACCCCAACAATTAAGAGTGCTCTCCAACCTACACCATTAGATAAGATGATTCCTAGATCCCATTTTCTTGTATGCATTCTTCCAAACACCATGAGTATCAAATATATATCATCAAAGTACATAACAACATAATGAAAATGTACATCAAGGATATGCTTCATCAAAGAGTCATGAAAGTGCTTATACCTCCAAGCAAGTAGACCACCATTTTCCAAGTGCATACAAGCTTCAAGTGACCAATCAAATCTGCTCCAATGACATAGGTGAGGATCCCATGTCCTATAATGTTGCTCCAAAAGGATGTGATATGCATCAAAATATTCAGCCATGTATTCTTTCATCCAAGAAGTAAATGAAGAATCTCCACTAGAATCTGAACCAAATAATGAGCAGAAAAAACAAGGAGACTTCAAATGACTCAAAGAAGTCTCACCCATACATCCATGAATGTGAGAATCATAAATATGTAACAAAGTATGTGGTTGCCAACAAAAATGTTCTCCCATCATAAATCTATTCATCCAAGTGTTGGATGAAGTTCCTCTAACATCAAATGAACCCAGTGTTGAGCAAGAAAAACCACGAGTATTCAAGTGGCTCAAATCCATATCATATGTGCATGTAGATGTGAATCATCATAAAGTGACAAATTATGCTGCTGCAAATGTGAATAAGAATGTGCTCCAACCATGTCATCATAAAAGTTAAATCTAGGAGTTCCATACTCCTCATGTGGCACCATCAAAAAGAACCCTTTCACCCATACTTCATTGAGACTAATACTGCAAAACATGGAATTGTAGGATGTAGGAGAATGTACTAACTCACCCAAATGATCAAAAAGTTCAGGAGTTTCATCATGGGAAGGATCTATGTGGGTAGTATCATGCAGCTCCTTCAAAAATGTGAACTCTTTGTCATAGTTTGGTTCCAATGTAGAGGAATCATGCTCTTCTTTAAAAATTGCATAACCTTCATCAAGAGGCAATTCAAATTCCTCTTCCACCACATCAAGTGTTTGGATCTCTTCAAGTTCATCTTCAAACACATCAAGAACATTAAAATTTTCACATTTCTCATGATCCACCATGTCATGAGAATCCTCCAAACAATCTACCATTTGACAATTTGAAACATAGGAGGAAAAACAAGTATCTTGCAACTTTTCAAGAAGTTGCTCATTTTGAATTGTGAGCTTATGAATATCCTCATTATTCTTCAAATATGCATCATGTAACAATTCATTAAGCTCAAACAAATGGTTTCTATCAAAAAGCAAAGACATGAAATTACCTTTGATGTGGCACATTGCTCTTTGAATCTTCTCCATGTCTTCAAGAAAGGATGTTTCCTCCAATGAAGTAGCTCTCCAACAAGAATTTGACACCAATGCTTGAGTGTCATGGAGAATGCTGAGGGACTCTTGGATATTATTTTCATTCATCTTTAAGGACCCTTCAAGAAAATGAGGCTCTTGCAAATGAACCTCCTCATCTTCTTCAATTTTGCTTGGACCAACTTCATGAAACTCAAGTGGTGATGGGGAAGTTGATCTTGGTTCTTCTTCAACCGCTACAAGGTCTTCATTATCATGCTTAATGAAACTTGTACTTGTAGAAACAATTTCAAAAGTGATCTCTATGTCACCAACATAGAGGTGTGAGCACCCATCAGTAGGTACTCCTTCATAGTTTAAGCATCCATCAGTAGATGCTCTTTGGTTCATGTCTAAGCTAGAAGGTGTCTCGAAATGATCTTCCATATTTTCAATAGAATCTTCTTCATGCTCTTGTGATGTATCCTCCTTTTGCTCCTTAAAGCAAGATGATGCATTTTGCCCCTTGTTTTCCTTATGATCAATATATTTTGAATCTCTTCTTGAATAAATCTCAAAAGCTCTCCTCAAGGAGGACATCATTTCATGCACACATATATGATACTCGCTCCAAGGGTTTTTACAAGAAGGACATAAACCTTTCTTCACTAACTCCACATCTTCATTTTTGGGCCTATTTTCAAAAACATGTTCAGCATAGTACTCAAAAGACATGGCATTTTGTGTATTTTTGCTAAAAGCAAGATATTCTTGATATTTTTGATATTGTTGGGGCAAGGTTTTATATTTTGCTCTCCATCTTTGGAACTCACTCATAGAATTATCCTTGGTTGGTGTGACACACTCATATTCATCAGATTTAAAGTCATAAGAATAATCTTCATTTCTCTTGAAATTGTAAGAAGTGTTGCATGATGGTACCTCTTCCTCATATCATTCACATTCTGCTTCATCTTGCTCATAAGCATCTGCATATTCCTCATAAGAATTGTACTCATAGGATTCATCATAATAGTAAGACATGGGTGCCAATTATTCTTGAATGTATGTACCTAATACACAGGTGCAAGGACCATGCTCTGATACCACTGTAATTTCCCTTGTTAGGAATTTTATTAAAATTGCAATTTTCCACTTTTTTCCTTGGTTCGACCTTGGACTAATTTCGATCTCTAGGTCCCAAATTTGCCCCAAATGATCCCAAATCTTCTGAGAAGGTATATGGATGATATTAGAACATAAATATGTGTTTCAGGGATGCCTTTGTACCTTTAAAACACTTCTGCAAATACTCTTTCAATTCTGGTCAATGTAGGTAACTTTACTAGTGATTTCCCTTTGACTAGTATTGGTCTCTAGGTCTCAAATTGACTCCAAATGCCTTCAAATCTTCAAGGAAGGTTTATGAATGATATTAGGAATTGAATATGATGTTCAGGGATAACATATGACCACCAAAAGACCTCTGCAAACTCTCTTAAGATTCTGGACCAAGTATGCAATTTTACTAGTAATTTGGGGTTCAAATCCCCCTGAGGTAAGTACTGAAAATGGCTTCCCAAATGCCTCCAAACCCACTCAAATTTATGAACACAGGTATGTAATGTGTTAATTATGTTATTAAGGTCTCATATGCACCATTAATTGTTTATTACAACTGTTCTCACCCTCTCCCATTCAACTGCAAAAATCCCCAATTCGACCCTTGGGGAAATGGCACTATTTCACCTCCCAATACAACTAAACTGAGTAAAAATGCTTCAAATGCTCAAGTACAGTACATGAAACTTGTAGAATACATCCATGGAAGTATATTTATCACAAATATATCATAGAATCATCCATTCATTCGAAATCATCATCAATACATTGGTTCACAACAAGGTACTGGGGAAATGGCATTGTTCTTCCATTAAAAATGAGATTTATACATTTCTACTTGGAATTTCGACCTGAAACTTTCTGGAGATGAAGAAAAGAGTATTTAATTCATATTAAAAAATAAATGGGGCATTAGAAGCTCCCCCAAAGAGTACAATAGCTCACCAAAAACGCCCTCCCTCAAGGATCAAGAATATGCCATCAAAACTGGAAATGGTTGAAGGAGCGAGCTGCAATAGAAGAAACCATGAGCTGCCCTGTAGCTTACACCTGCAAATAAAGACTCCATTAAAGCTCCAAATGAAAGTTCTGAATGGCCTTTCCAATTGCCAACTTGGATGGGAATCTTTCACCCTCGAAATTGGCTAAGGCAAGAAACTAGTCATCCACTAGCTCTCCCTCTTCACAAATGCAATTGCAAATTCTACAAATGATAAAAAGCTATTCTCATACTTCATTTCTACATTTTATAACCAACATTAGCCTTCTAAGGGTCGAAATCCTCTCAATAGATTCAATAGATTTTCATTTAGGAAATATTCCACATTTGCCACTTGTCTCCTAGTTCCAACCTTCCATCTTCTCCCAAATTCGATTTTGAGTCTCTTTGGCTTCTCCAACTCCCAAATTCGCCTTCTTTGAGCCTATTTTTGGGGCTGACATGTCATAGTGGTCAGATGTCAGAGGTCAGGTCTGCAATTTGTCATATTTGTCATAGATGCGCCATCATTGGTGTCATAGGGGCTAGGGAATCTAGCCCAAGTGTCCACAAACTTCCACTTTGACTCTTTCTATTCCATGGAGGTTACCAATCCTTTCAAATTAGACCTAAGATTCTCAATGACATGTGTTATGACTTACCAACTCACCCAAGAGTGTTCACATTACCATTAATTCGAATTTGCAAAAGAGAGATACCATGTATTATGAAAAATCAAGCTAGTGTGGGTCCCACATCCTCCATATGTCTCCAAAACCATTTGTCACTTAGGATTTCTCTTGAATTTATTTATTCACTCTATTTATTAAATACTTGAACCCTTCTAATGTCTAAACATCATTTATTATCCCCCTTATTCCAAATCCCAAAGCTTCCACCCCAAACCTAGGAAACTAGTAATTTTCCTCCTTGACAATTATTTGACCCTTAACATCAATTTTACAAACTCTAATGAATATGGCTAATGTGATTAGGCCATTGTGACCCAATTCCAAATTTGGGACATGACACTTGATGGCACTTTGATTGTCGCACCAAAGTGGAGTAGGCTGCTACTGCTTGAATCCAAACTCTGAAAGGATCTGTCGAAGCCATAAAGCTTCCTGACTGGCATTAACTGCTGCTCAATATTCTGCCTCTGCTGAAGAAAGAGCAAGAGCTTGTTGTTTCTTACAAGCCCAAGTAATAGGTCCACATCCCAGACTGAAAACATAACCTGCAGTAGACTTTCGATCATCAGGATCGCCGGCCCAATCTGAATCAGTGAAACCAACCAACAAAGGTTCCCCCCTGTACTGTAATGAATCCCAAACTGAACTGTACCTCGAATATATTGAAGTATTCTTTTAGCTGCTTTCCAGTGACTTTAATGAGGTGTTTGCATATAACGGGAAACTCGACCAACAGCAAAGGAAAGGTCAGGACGGGAATGAGTCAAGTATAAGAGACTACCAACAAGCTGACGATACAAGGTGGCATTGACTTCAGGTGAAGTACAAGTGGCAGAAAGTTTGACTCCAGACTGGAAGGGAGAAGGGGCTGGTGTACAATCTTCCATGTGAAAGCGACGAAGAAGGTCACAAGCATACTTAGACTGAGAAAGAAAGATTCCTTCTTTGGTTTGCAGGACTTGGAGACCAAGAACATAATGCAAATGTCCTAAGTCTGACATTTCAAAATTTTGTTTAAGACTTGATTTCACATGGGTTATAAGCTTAGGGTCACTACCAGTAAGAATAAGGTCATCAACATATAGAACAAGGATGATGAGATGGTTTCCTACTTTCTTGGTATAGACATTGGGGTTAGAATGGCATCTAGAAAAACCAGTGTCAAGGAGAAAGTTATCCATTTTGGCATACCAAGCTCTAGGAGCTTGCTTAAGGCCATATAAGGATTTCTTAAGGCAGCAGACAAGGCTATAGTTATTCTTAACATAGCCAGGAGGTTGTTCCATGTAAATTTCCTCCTGTAAATCACCATGTAAGAAGGCAGACTTGACATCCATTTGATGGACTTCTCAGTTGTGTAAGGATGCAAGGGAAATAACAAAGCGGATGGAGTTCATTTTTGCGACAGGAGCAAAGGTTTCATTGTAGTCAATCCCTTCAACTTGGGAAAAACCTTTGGCAACTAACCTTGCATTAAGTCTTTCAACACTTCCATCTGATGCATACTTAGTTCTGTAGACCCATTTACATCTGACAAGTTTTCTTCCTTTTGGAAGAGGTACAAGATCCCAAGTATCGTTCGCCATTAAGGAACAATATTCTTCATCCATGGCTGCATCCCAATCTGGATTCCCTGAAGCTTCTGCAAAAGTTTTTGGATCATGATTCTCGGAAACTTGAGCCAAAAGAGAAGAGGCTCACTGAAACTGAGAACGTGTTCGACATTGATCTCGAGGATCACTGGCAATATCACCAGCTACTTCACATGTTGAACGGACGCATCGAGGAAGCACTTGTGCTGGTGCAACTGGAGGAACATGAGCAGGCGGAGGTGGATTTTCATCCTCACTGTCATCATCAGAAACTGGAGTTGGAAACCTGTCAAGGAAGTTGGAAGAAGAAGAAGAAGAAGGCACAAACGCCGAATCAGGCTCGCAGGCCACAGATGGCACAATCGCCGAGTTAGGCTCGCAGGCCAAGAGATTTTCATCAAATTTAACATCTCTTCTAATGATTATAGCATGAGAATGTGGTTGAAGAAGTCTATAACCTTTTACATCTTCAGAATATCCAACAAATATGCACTTTTCACTTTTAGGCTGCAATGCTTTCTGTTTTTCATCCGGAATGTGAGCCCATGCTTCACTACCAAACACACGGAAGTGACTTACATCAGGTTTAATTTTACTCCATGCTTCTTCCGGTGTTATACCTTGTAATGCTTTTGTGGGGGTGCGATTAACTATGTAATTTGCACAATTTATGGCTTTAGCCCAAAATTGAAGACTTAGTCCCTTAGATTGGATCATACAATTAGCCATTTCTTTTAAAGTGCGGTTCTTCCGCTTAGCTACACCATTTTGTTGTGATGTATATGGAACAGTGTGCTGTTTTTGGATGCCTTGTTCAGTGCAGAAAGTAGTGAACTGTTTGTTAACATATTCTCCTCCATTGTCAGATCTTAACGTAATAATTGGATGACCAGATTGTTTTTCAACAAGGGCCTTGTAGGCCAAGAACATGTTAAATACTTCGCTCTTAAGTTTTAGGAAATAAACCCAAGTGCGTCTGGTGTAATCATCAATGAAAGTTAAGAAATATTTGAAACCAGAAAAGGAAGCAGATGGAAGAGGACCACACAAGTCACTATGCACAAGCTCCAAGGGAACCGAGGCGTGCCAAGAGGCACGTTTGTCAAAACTGTCCCGATGATGTTTTCCGAGTACACAACCGGAACAAACACCATCTCTGCAAGATACCATCGGAAGACCTGTCACCATATTTTCTTTACATAGTTGTTGCAATGAGCGATAATTTAAGTGACCAAATCGCTCATGCCAAAGTTTGCTCAAGTTATCACTATGAGCAACAAAAACTGAAGGGAAAGGTGATGACCCAAAGTTGTTAAACTTGTATAACCTGGTAATATCATCAACAATTCCGGTAGCTAGGACCTGTTGAGGATCTTTAAAATCCTTAATTACAACTTGGTGAGGTGTAAAGGTCATAGTTTTACCCTCACCAGAATGAGTGATCTGATAGACTGATAACAAATTGCAGGAAATTCTTGGAACACATAGTACATCACTAAAATGACCATTATCTACTGGAACTGTTCCAGCTCCTACAACACTTAGAGATCTATCATCACCAACAAATATTTGTTTAGTGTTACATTCATGCATAGTAGAAAAGATGGCTTGATCCTTAGCCATATGATAAGATGCTCCAGAATCAATGAGCCATTCATTTGAAGTAGAAGAAGAAGATGCATTATAAGAATAACCAGAAGCACAAAGTGCATGTCCATGAGAGGCAGATTCTGAAGGCGAATCTAGGCTGATGTGGTGCTTCTTCATTGCTGCTTCCAAGGCTGCCATCTTCTTGAAACACTTAGATTCATCATGATTATCTTTCCCGCAATAGTTGCAATGACGCTTAGTCTTCTTTCCTTTTGGCTTGGATCCTTTGTCATTTTTTAAAGAAGGAGCTGACTGAGAGGGTTTTGGACCCTTGTTTGACTTATTATTGCAAAAATTTTGTTTCTTGGGAGGCTTGGACTTTTCTTTCTGTTGGGACAATAAGGCTTTCCCAGATGTATCTGCATTGTTGATTATTCCAAGATGAATGAGTTTATCTTGTTCTCTAATCAAGGAATCACAAAAGGATTCAAGACTAGGCTCTTGATAGCTAGTTGCATTCAAGGATGCTTTCATCGAGTAAAATGTAGATACAAAAACAGAATATGCAGGTCCAAGTTTGGAAAGAATATGATAAATGCATTGTTTGTCTTCCCTCTCAATCTTACATTCTACACATAAGAGTTTAAGAGTTTTGTGCTTAGATAAATAATCTTGAATGCATGAAAATTCACTTGGATTTAAAGAAATCAACTCATTTTCAAGTTGGTGGCCTCGAATTTCATTGTGTTTACCAAACACAGATTCCAACTTGTCCCAAGCAGTATTAGGTTCATTAATTCCAGATATGTGGAATCGCAAATCAGTAGAGATTGACATCCCAATCAATCCACGAGCTTCATCACGTCTATTTTCCCATTTTATTTTCTTATCATCATCAATGGGTTCTTTTTCTTTCCCTGTGGTAATTCTGAAAAGTCCCCTACTTCGTAGAACATCCTCCATACGAGATTTCCATGATAAATAGTTGGAACTGTTAAGTAGAATATCACAATGGGCGGCCATATTTATAAACTAATTGCTGTAAAGAGCTCGAAAAAATAGACGGTTTAAAAAAAAACGGCACTGAAAACTGACTCTGTATGATGAATTTATGCTTGAACAAAGAAACTGTTGAAGATGTCCCCAATAGTGACGTTGCAGCTAGAGAATTTCCAGCAAAAAAAAGAACCCCCCTCTTCCCAAGATGAACCTTTTGACAATCACCTTACAAAAAAGTTGCTTTAAGTGAATCACTTTTGTAAAATAAGTGATTTCACTTTTACAATGATTTACTTTTAAATAGTGCAACAATAAATAAAAAACTTAAGTGACTCACTTGTATTTTTATTTTTTATTATTTAAGTGAGATGCACTTTTACAATAAAGTAACTTGAAAATAGAAATTGCATGCACTTTTCTTTTTAAAAGTAACTTCCTAAGACTTGAACTCAAGACCTATTAAGGAATAAAGCAACTTTGAACCAAGTGAGCTAGATTAAAAGGTATGTAAAATATGGGAATGAGGAAGGGGGCTTTTTTTTTTTTTTTTTTTTTTACTCTTCTTGCTCGGTTTGCGTGCTTGCCCTTTTTCCTGCAAAACAAACCACAAAACGAAACAAAAAAAACTTTTCCACACCTGTGGTGTTAGATCTTGTTAGCTTGCCCGGAAAGTCTACGTTTTCTCTCTGTTTCTGATTTGCCAAGATCGTGCAAAGTGCACAGCAAAGAGCATACGCAGCCTAAAAAAACCTTTCCCTTTCTGTTTCTGATTTGCCGAGATCGCTCAAGGTGCACAGCAAAGAGAATACGCAGACGGGAAAGCAACAATCCGAACCAAAAAAAAACTAACAGTAAAAAAAAATGAAATATGAGATTTTTTCCTTTCAAAAAACAAAATAAAAAAAATGCGTCACTGTAACATTATACCTTCAGATCTGATGAAATACGCGTTTCTGGAGCAACCGGGAACCGTTTTCGATCAAACAAAAACTATTTCCCAATGGAAACGACGCTCCGGACGCAATGGAACACCTCCCACAGCCCAGAAATGCACAAAAATACCAAAACTAGAAACCCTTTTGAGTTTCGGCAACAACAGTTCAAGATCTAGATCATAACCGAAAGCGACACTTCATAAAATCTCTGATACCATGTTCGGGTACACAGGGTACTACCAAAGGACCGAACTCCAAGAGCAACCACTTCACACAAACAGATCACAGATCAACACACTGATGTTTTGACGTGGTTTAAACCCTCTTGAGGGAAACACTCCACGGCCCCGGCCAAATAGCTTCTACGGGACAATTTATTATGCAAAGAAAGAAAGTTACAAATGAGCTTCTCATAATCGATCAACTAAACAATGACCCTCCATGCTCTTTAAATAGAGATCATGGACCAATCGGGTGTTAAGCCATGGATCAAGGTTAGGTTTGATCTAAGAGAAGTTGAGCCGTCGGATCACTCTATGTCGGAAACATATCGTGACCGTCGGATTAAGTATTTACAAATGCATACTAATGCATACTAAAGAAACACACTATCCCTAACGGATATATTACACAAGTTGATCTTAACTAACTCCTAAGTGTCTAAATATCCTAACAAAATAGGATAAGGCTCTTGTTCATATTTATTTTCGAAATAAGGTTTTATTTATTAGTTCAAAAAGTATTTCAAATGTTTGGAAACATTACAATTCATCCATTTGATTAGAATGATAAACTGATAGCATATGCCAAAATTTCAAATGTGAAAATGCTGTCAGTATCGCAGAAATATGAAATAATGATTTAAACAGGGGTTTAAGTTTGTAATTATAATTTGGATTTATTATAATTCGAAATGAATTATGAATATTCATGCATCTTGTACTCCCATGAGGCGTAGCAGCCCATTACACATGACATATATCACTTGAACAGTACACCGTGATGGAAACAATTTTCTAGGCATCGAGATTGGAAAACTTGATGGACAGAGGAATTCGGCTTCGGGAATGAAACCTGTTGTTTAGGGTTATTCCAGTGTTGATTCATTTTTCTCTGATTAGGGTAAAAGAAGGAAGAAATCTCGCAGGACCAAGAGAAGAGGAAACCAGGTGGTATCCTTTGCAAGGCCGAACCAAATAACATTCAGTGGCTTATGCAGTTTCTGAGATCAATAAAATTGATGAGAGATGCAAGATGGCTTGTGCGCTGTGAAACATTACAGGGTTACAACCTCCAGGTAACCAAGTCTTTCATAAAAAATTACAAGGATGGAGTTGTTGACTTCAAAATGTTCAAAATTGTAGTTAATGAACAGTCCATAGCAGAATTCATTGGCGTGCCAGCAGAAGGTGAGAGGTGGTTTAAGCAAAAAGAATTTGAGGGGGATTATAGTGAGTTTTTGCTTCTAGGGTTCGAGGATTTGAATTGGAAAAATGGAGTACATATCAGCAAGGTGAAACCCAATTGGAAAACCCTCTGGAAATGATCCAGAATTACGTTACTTGTGATGAACGTTTTGACAAAGTTTTGAGATGCCATATTCGATTGTTAATGCATTTGCATGGAAGCAATAAATTGAATTTTCCATACTATCTGTGGAGAAGTTTACAGAAAATGGTTCTATGGGTTCAAAGCCACCCAAAGCACACATACCACTCCATTTTTCATCAAGGGATTATCAAGCTTTTAGTCCTTCATCATTTGAATTAGGTTGGGAAAAGTTGGGACCATTTCCTTCTCGAATAGGGTTATGAGGTCAAGTAAAAGAAGAAGACATCTAAGAAGAAAGGGCACGAGATAAAGCTGCCAGACAAATAGGTACAGGCTGAGGATCCTAAAGGAAAAGATGAGGCAGGGAAAACCACATTGAATGTTGCTGAAGGTAAGACCACCCCTGACCAGTTCAGTATAGAAAAACCTGATATGTTGAGTTTGATTATTAAAAATTCAATTTCTGATGAGGACGAGCCAATAAAAACCGTACATACAGAAAATGTGAATTTAGGGCCGAGAACAAGGTCTAGAGCCAAGATGGTTGCATAAACTAGATTGTTGAAGAAGCCTATAGAGGGAAATGAAATTATTTTGGTTAAATATTCTGATAATGAGAAGGATACTCAATTGTTTGATGCTTTCATTTCTGAAAATGAAGATTTTATAGATATGCAGGCAGATATAGGGCATATACCCGAGGCAATTTATGAAAGAAAGCAGGTTTATTCCGGAAATGAGGCATCAAGCTCTAAAGGTGTGCAGAAGGAGAATGTTGCAATGGGTGTGGAAGTAGTGTAGGTTCAACTTTAGGGATAACATGTTTTGGCGCCGCTGCTGGGGATGGAGAAACGAAAGTATATCTTCCCTAGGTGTTTGATATCTTTATAGCTGGTTTTGGAAGGTTACAATATCAGTACATTTATTTTACAGACTACATTCACCTGACAGTTTAGAAAGTTACAGTGGCTTCAAAGCCGATTGGTACAAGAGGAAATCCTTCATCTCCTCTACATACAGGAGTTTTTGATCCAGAAAAGATTATAAGGGAGGCTAGAAGAAAGTTGAATAATCCATCATCTAGTAACCCTCATCTTTCCACTATTGATACAAATCTAGGATCTTCCTCTTCAGATTTTGTGAACAACCAAGAAGAAAATAAATTGGATTTATCAGTCTGCATTCCTGAAGTTGGTGACTTAAATCCAACACAGGTTGGTGATTGTTATAGGTCAAACTTGCACCTCTCCGTTCGTGATCACCTTGAGCTATTGATCACACAAAAGGACAACTTGGATGGAGGAGCATGTTGACCTTAGATGATACTTTGACTTATTCAATTTCCTAATTTTACTAGAAAAACCCTAAACATATCATTCTGAGATATGAGCGCTACTCTACTCAAAGAGACTAGCGCCCATACGCTACTCCAGTGTATAAAAGTAGTGCTCAAAGCCTTATGAGCGCTACTCCTTCTCAGCATAGTAGCGCTCACCATTTAAAAATCGATGAGCGCTAGTTGGTAAGCATTAAAGTAGCGCCCTAAATACTACTTAACTGAACAATAGTCGCGTACATCTCAAAAGATGATTAAAAAATAAATTAATTTCTCGAGGAGGATTAGTTGCTGGTAGTTTCCCAACTTCCCCAACTTCCTCCATAACCATACATCGACCTGAACTACTTCTCTAATCATATAACTACAAGGAAGACTAAAGAGAAAGGTTAGATGAATTAATGGAGAAACTTTGAGACATAGAGATCTAAAGAAGAAGCTTGCATTGGAGGAGTTGATGCTGAAGATATCCAAGCCAGAGAAGAGCAAGAGCCCAGAATCAAGTTGCAGGAGCCTGTCATAGAGTCAGGTATACTTGTACATCAATTTATTTTTGACAATAAAGGTTGAAGTGTCTTTCTTGTTCCAACTTAAATGTGTTCTGAAATGACATCTTAATTTGGATCTGTTTTGGTCAATATCAAATGCTTAACATTGTTTTTGTTTCTTTTAAACATTATACATTGTCCAAGATGCTTTGAGAAAGGTATTGTTATTGCAGGTTTACTAAAAGGAAGGTGGATTTGGAGGTAGAGCACAAGATCAAGTAAAGGCTAGGATCGAACTTCGATTGAAAGGTGTGTTCTCAAGATCCATAACTTATTTCTTTTCATAAATATCTTTGAAATATCATCAATACACTTACCTGTCACCCCACTCCAGTTGATAGCATTAGTTTCCTTGCTATAGGGTAGATTTGCCCGCCAACAGACTGGCGACTCCGCTGGGGAAAGTTGAGTTTTTGCTCTAGGAAACCTTTTCTTGTTTGTCTTCCCATAATTGTTTTGACTTCTTTGATGTGTTGAGAAACCCTGTAGGTATCCATTGCCTGTTTTTCTCTGCTTCCATCAGTCTTTTTGTATCTTTCAGAGTCAGTTTTTAAAATTTTGAGATATGAGCACTACTTTGTTGTACATACAGTAGCGCCCATACGCTACTGTGCTACACATACAGTAGCGCCCATCTCTGTAGGGGCGCGAGTTTCCCTACTGCACAGTAGGGTACGTTTCCTGAAGCTTTTTATTAGTAGTCTGCTTGAGTTTTTAGCCTTTTGGTGGTTTGTTGACTTTGCTTTTAGGTCTCCTTGACTGGTGTATGAGGTTTTTAACTTTTGTTTAAGTCATAGAACCTTTCTTTGAGTCTTTTTTCCATCTTTTGAATCGCTTGTTTACCTTTGGAACATTTGGACTGTTTATAACTTTTTGGAAGACTAGGTTGTGTTTTGTGGTGAGCACTTCCACTTTTTTAGGCCTTGACTGTATGTTGCTGGTTTACAAACCTGCATACTTTTGTATCTGCTATTTGTGGCAACGTTTGTCTACTCTTTGCTCATCATATCCTTTGTTTTAGGGTTTGGTCCGTTTTAGAGCCTCTAGGGTGTCTTCCGAACTTGTTGGTTTCCAATCTTCTTGGACTTATTGTCTTTTTTCTGGTTTCAAGTGTATTTAAAAGTGCTTTAGGCTAATTCATTTCTCAGTTCTTTGTGTTAGTAGGGTAATTGGTAGCTTGCTTGTCTAGTTTTTGCTTGGCATAGTGGTATTGCTAGGGCTAGATGCTTTAGGTCAGTCCTTTTGTATCTATCTCCTTTGTTTTCTCCCACTTTGTTTCCGAGTTTAGAGGCTTTTTCTTTGCAAAAAACCTGTAGATCAAGTCTTTTTTGAGCTAGTGTCTTGACAGCTATAAGCTTAAGAACTTTTTTAGCCATACTTACACACATTGCACATAAGTTTTATTTTGCTTTCCATCTTTATACTTCTTTTTCGTTTATAGAAAAAGAAAAAAAAATTGGTAGTTTAAGTTTAATAAGACTTATTTTTTTTGTTACAAGATAGCATAGGATATTTTGTACAATTCCAAAAAAGAAAACAAAAATTTTTTTTAGTAGATTTGCTCAAATTTTCAGTTTTGAAAAGAAGTAAATGAAAAAATGAAAAGAGCTTTGTTGTAGAAAGTTTTGATTTTATGCACTTTTGTTTTCTTGTTGCAACCACGCCACACAAAAGCACTACCTTTTGAGTAATAACAGCCCTAAATTTTTTTTAATAAAATGAAATAGAAACAATTTTTCTTTTTAGGGATACACTACACCAACTAGTTTTGGTTAGGATCTTGAGTTTAAATCACCTTAAACCACTCAAGATCACACATTACGCAAAAATCGTAGTTCGACTATCCTAGGTAAATCCATTTCACTCAAAAATTTTCTGGGATCTATGCAGTAGATCATTGCAAGATCAGATTGTTGGGAATACTCCTCCTACTTTTTGTTCGAGCATACGCCAGGATTGGATTACGTTTGGGGACTCTTTCGAGTTTCAGGCTTAGTTACCCTGCCCACGCTTTCTGATTCGATCGGTGACTGTTCCCCCAGGAGTTTTCGGTGTTGTGGTATCCTTAGTATCTGACTTTAGGTTCATACACAGGTGACAACAGAGGGTATATCTGTTGTACCTAAGACAGACGTGGGAGGAAATCCCTTGCAGGTCTTTGGGAGGGCGGTTGGGTGATTCCAGTGCTTGCACCCTTAGTCATTGTATTGTGGACCCCGGGTAACTGTCTTTCTTCCTTCGTTGATCTGTTATGGGCCCTCATCATCCCAGACTCTTCTCCGGAAGGCATCTTTGTTTGCCTGGTTTGCATACTTAGGAATTTTTAGTTGGCATGTTGTTTGCCCCCTAGTTGTAGTGGCCACTAGGTTCTAGTCTGTTATTTTATATATATAATCACGGAGAATCAAGAGCTTCGTAGATCGAGAAGGTTTCAAAACCTTCCACCACTTAGAAAAAAACCTTTACAACCAGCTAGACGACAGGGGGTAAACCCCGGTATTTCTTCAGAAACTACTCCTGAAACAGAATTTCCAAAGGAAATTCTTACAATAGAAAATCTTGAAATAGGAATTCCTGAGGAATTACCACCTAAAGTTGAATTTCCTGAAGAACAACGAACAACAACAGAAAACCCTGAAATAGAGGTTCCTGAGGAACCACTACCAGGTACCCCAGATCAGCGACACTTTAGTTCAGTTGAGGTTGAAGATCTTACTTCTGCGGAGTATAGAAATCCTTTCAATCCTCCTTTGACCAATACTAGAATTCTGCTTCTGTCACTTGTTGGTTTCCAGCAGCCCCATTACAGTGCAGATAATTCCTTACCCAGACATCTGATATTTACTCTAGGAGGTGAACAGGGAGTTCCCCAAACTCCCACCATAGGTATGAACACTAACACAGTAAATTCTTCTTTTACTGCTACACCGAGTCAAGAACAGACAACCTCTGTGCCTACTCCGTCTTTCAGTTTTAATACTGGTACATTAGGTATGCCAAGTTCAACAACGATGACATCTATTCCTACACCTACTGTTGGACCTAGCAGTACAACCAACTTTCCACCACCTCCTGCTTTTCAACCGTTATATCAGATACCTAATACTTGGATTTCCACACGTGTTGTAGGACCAAGTACTTCTGCAACCATGTCGGTCATGAGTACCATGACTGCACCATCTACATCAGCTACCACTGGTTTCAATACCTTTGCAGGCCCTAACATGAATCAGTGTAATATGCCTGCAGGTAATGTCCCTTTTTCCTTATTTTCAGGGGGAGGGGGTAATATTTTTAACTAGCAATATGGCGGGGCTAATACCCAGCCATAGTGGACGATACCACAGAGCACTAATCCACTTTCATATGGGTGGGGAAATTTCAATAATTATTTCGTACAACAACAGATGGCACGGGGCAACCCCTACCAACAAGTAGCTGGGGGGAAACCCTATCAACAGATGGTAGGTGGAAACCCCTATCAGCATATGGTCAGGGGAAACCCTTATCAATAGATGGTTGGGGGAAACCCCTACCAGCAGATGGCTTGGGGCAACCCCTACCAACAGTTCATGGGTCAAACTATCGGTGGTTCCCCTTTTTCGACCCCAACTTATCAAGTACCGTCTTACCGGCCTCGTTTACCATTTCTGGAAACTTTAAATTTGCCAGATCTTTCCAAACTAACCAACGATCCAGTGTGTCATAATGCTACATGGCCATCAGTTCCCACCAAGTTACCTTCAGACATTCCAAAGTTCAAAGGCAAAGCAGGTGAAGACCCTGGTGACCGTGTCACTACTTTCCACTTATGGTGTTCCTTGAATTCATTAAATGAAGACTCCATTAGATTGAGACTATTCCAAAGGACCTTAACCGGTGCTGCATCCAAATGGTACATTGAGTTACCTGCAGCTATATTCTCTAATTTTGGGGATCTTGCGACTGTCTATTTGAATCACTTCCAACTTCCTATTCGGTATGATGCCGGAACAAAACTTTTGTCTACATTTAGGCAAAATAAAGCCACTCATTTATCTGACCACATTCAAGAGTGGCGAAGACGGAAGAGGCTCATTAAGGCCAACATACCTCTAGAGTTCCTTCTTGAGTGGTATTTGAAATCACTCCTTCCTTATATTTCTAAGGAAGTAGCTACATCTGGAGTATCCAACGAGGAAGAAGCCATCCTACGGACCCAACAGTTAGATCTCGTTTATGCACAATCCGGGTTATTATATGAGATTATACCTGATGCACCACAATCGAATACCGATCTGAGTAGACCTAAACCTGGACCACATGCTGATGGCATAGTGGGTTTAGTTGACTCTGCAGCTTTCGAAGCACTGACCAAACAGGTTCATGCTTTATCAGTCAAACAATCGACTGCAGATGTTTCTTCAGTCACAACCTCTCCTTGTACTTCTGAGCCTGTCAACCAGGTTCAGAACAATCAAAAGGGCCATCGGCAGCCCAATAACAAAAAGAAGGGAAAGAAAGGAGAGGGGAACCAACAAAATCCCAAAAAAGAGAATGCTGAAGAGGGTAACAAAGAGGAAAAGAAGGTTAAGTTCCCTTGTAAACTTTGCAAGCAGAACCACCTTACTCACCAATGCCCTCTCCTTGAAGAAGCCCAGAAGCTCTTAAGAGAAAAGAAGCCTACTGTCTTGAAAGATCCATTCCCTAAAGGGAAGAGCTCAACTTCTGGCACCTCCAAAACTGGGGGCACTACACATGCTACGGTTGATCAAACTTTTATTAACATGGTTAATTCAGATGAACTCTTACAAACTAGAGCCAGGAACTATACCTCGGACGCACAGAAAAAGGATAAAGAGATTCCAGAATCCTCCATTTCACTCCACATACCTGTGGACCCAATGCCCAAGATCCCGAAAGGTGTCTTGAAATGGGCATCGCACAATCCCAACAATCGGGTTGCTTCCAACTACAATGTGGTTGAATATTTATCCCAGACCCCTTGTGCCATGTCTACTTTAGAAGTCTTGCAAAGTTGTCTTTTACAACGGAATGCACTTCTGTTAGCTATTGGAATTATGGAATCCTCTAGCATGTCTGTGCGATTTGATATGACTGATGTCAAATACCAGTTTCCCTACCACGTTGCTCTTCAGATTGAAGTTGTTCATGGTCCAATGACCATTAGACGAGCTGTAGTAGATGAGGGCGCGTCGACTTGCGTAATGTCAATTTCCTGTTGGAAAGCTTTAGGTTCTCCTGAGTTATCCCCTTCTAACACACTACTTACTGCATTTGATGGCAGAACTTTCCGTCCACATGGAGTTTTGCCATCATTTGATGTCACATTGGCCGGTAAGACAGTTGTTGTAGAAGTAAAAGTTCTGGATGCTCCGCTTGATTACAATATGTTATTGGGAAGGAGTTGGAAATATGCCATGCGAGCCATTGCATCGGCAGTTTTTCGAGTTGTTATGTTCCCATTTGAAGGTAAGATCGTTACAGTCGATCAACTTTCTTTCACTCAGAGAAACAACCAGAATTCTTCGGAAACCACAGTTCCAGTGATTGATCAAACCACCCCGGTTGGTGAGAGTTTAGGAGCAGTACTTTATGGGTCATTAATTGGCACTTTTGACCTACCGGCTCCTACCTTATTCGTTGGTACTGAGGGATGTTCATCGTCTGAAACTTCCATGGTTAGTTTAACAACTGATTCTGGGTTTCTCCCAACTAATACAAACCCCTCCGTGCCCATCCCTGTTGCAGAAGTTACCCACCTGGATTCTTATCAAACTACAACAGAACATATGATGACTCCATTGGTGTCTGTCGAGTCAAATATAGATTGTGCTACTACTCAGTCACCAGACCCGATCCACTCTCTTGACAGTTCAGATACTACCTTACCTTCTGAGGAGGAAATGTTAGAAGCCATGACCGACCTGAACCATCCTCGTGAACATATAGATCTCAGGTCCTTCTTGTTTCCTTTTCTTAACTTGATAGAGAGAGGTGAATTTTGTCCAACACCCAATGAAAATGCTAATTCCACTTCTTCACAAGTTGGTGTTGTTGAAGGGAATAGATTGAATACCTTGCTGGTGAACATTTTCACTGGGGTCAACGAAAACATTTTTTTTGAAATGGACTGTTATCTCGATGAGATCATTCCGTATACCAATCTTTTCCGTGATTTCCATAACACCTTTACCCAACCTCACAAGGAGGATCCAGGCATTGACCCTACCTAAAGAAGTACTACGCTTAGGCTGAAGTACTTTTTCTTGTAACATAGCTGTATATTTTTGTAAAGCTAGTTTTGTTATTCTTGTTAGTTAATCTTATGTGTGTTTTTCGTTTCGTGTACCAGATTTCAACCAAACATTTCTTAGGATTTGCTGATGGCGCCAGTTGCCACACCTGTCAGTTGGCTGCAGCAGCTTGGGTCATTTATTCACCTGCTGGCCAACTTGTCTCTTCGGGGGGGGTTTGTTTGGGTCCTACCATGAATAATGTGGCTGAATACAGTGCAGTTGTAGAACTTCTCCGAGATGCTCTCAGTCATGGCATTTCACATTTGGAGGTAAGACTTGACTCACAATTAATTGTATTTCAGTTAACAGGTGTCTATCAGATTAGGGATCCTGGATTGCTACGTCAATTTCTACGAGTTAGACTATTGGAAAGACAATTTCATTCTATTATATATGAACACATTCCAAGAAGTTTAAACACATTAGTTTATTCATTAGCAAACTATGTGTTAGACTGGCATTTGCATCATACATTTTCATAAACAACATTGCACACATAAAATTCAAACACATACGCATGTAAATAACCGATACTGTATATAGCCGATACTGTATCAAAAAATACATATGAGTTTTGAGTCACAAGTCTATCAAGTCATGTCATAAAAGTACAAAAATTGGGCATAGTAGCCTCAAAAATATATACATAGAATGTATCTCTCTCTTATGGAGAAGGAGGGACATCATCATCATCTACTACATTGCGATAGCATATATCCTATCTATCTTCCACAGCACCCTAAGCCATGCCAGGGGCACCCCAACAACATCTTCCTGCATATCAATAGGTATCTGATCCATACGGCATGCAGGAACTTCGTGAGTCAACCGACTCATTTTTCTCTCTAAGGTCCCCAACATAGCATCTGCTACAGCAATATCAGCTGGCCTCACAAAGATGGTAGGATGTCCCTCGGGACGAACAGGCCCAAGATCTGCATATGACACTTGATTAGCACTTCAAAATTCATTCATAAAAATCAAATACTTGAAAAAGTTTGAAAAAATTAAATAATTCTAGAAAAAGTTTGAAAAAATTAAATAATTCTCAAAAATTTAAACATACCAATATCTCCCCAGGCTCCACCTGGAGGAAGCACCAGTTTTGGATCATGACGGAAATCCAATCCAGCATATGGAAATTGCTCGAAAGCGGGCACTTGCCTCTCCCACCACCCCCAGAAATCATCAGTATGATAACAGTAGTGACTTTCCCCACCACCCTGGCGGAGGAATATGTCACCCCAACGACCTAGTCTGGGCTCACGGGGGTTAACTTGAGGTAGAGGCATCCCCAAACTGATAGCAGGCATCCTCTCAAAGAAGAAAGTAGACAAAATACTACCGTACCCAAAATTCTTCATTGTGCCGGATTTGCAACCTGTCAATTGAGATTTCATGCTCGCCAGTAAACGAGTACACCAATCATAGACATGACCGTGTAAGCATTGTACACCAATATGCATAGAGTGCCTGGAAGCTAAGTGTTGTGAGGCACTACCTGCCACTTGGTTGATCATGCTCACTATCACTTTCAAAGGGAGGCCGCCAATGGTTGAGATCAAGACTTGGCTTCCCGATTTCTCAGCTCCGGCAACACAATATGTATTCACGTACTCTTGCACATATCTTACACCCACACGAGAAGACCCTTTCAGATTGATTACATCTCCTCTCCGTGAGATACCAGTAATGAAATATATGTCATCAACTGTAAGCTCCAAAGTTTTCCCTCGGATGAAAAAAGTATTGGTATCCACATCCCAGTACTGAATAAGTCTTCGAAACAGTTTGTTTAAGGCCCTCATGTTTACGGTTCGGTAAAACTTCAATAAACCGCATCTTCAGAGAGCATGGAGAGTAGCCGGATCTTGCATGGACAACCTATCCATGTCCTCATGTTCTCTCTCCCTCCATTGAAGAACCATCCTGCACAAAAAATGAAATTTTTTTGAGTCTCGGCGCTTGTATGTAGGTTTTCATGAGTGAGCGCTACTGTGTATACTACACAGTCACGTATGGGCACTACTCTGCTTGATCAAAGTAGAGCCCATCGCGCTTACACGCTACTGTTATAGTTACACAGTAGCGCCTGTGCAGCAAAGGATGTGAGCATCACGTTGCAAGCCATTTTTTGCTCAAAAAATGAAAACTAAACCATGAAAATGCAAGTAGGGTGAATTTTAACTTACTTGGTGGAGGAATAACGACGTTTGGATGCTTGGTTTGATCACCACGGAGATTTGAAATTGCAAAAGATTCCCCCAATCTTTGCCCTACAAAACAATTTGGAAATTGATTTTTTAAAATGAAATTATATATATGAATTGGATTTTGATTTTTACCCACCATTGTTTAATTTTCTATAGTTTCAAAATTTTCAAAAAATCCCTAATTAATCAATTGAAACACACATATGGTACAATACTAATCCAATCAATTTTCATTTAATTTTTGTCGGATTCATCTCCTAAGTTTAAAAACTCTTGATGATAGACCTTGTCAACTAGTTAAATAGTTCAAATTCATATATCATTCGATATTTTTTGCCGCATCGACTAATATTTTGTTGAAGACCTAGTTTTGGCAGAGTATGAAGCTATGATCCTAGAAGTTGACCTTTAAGTCATTTTAAGCTCTTGTTTGGACTATTTAAACCTAAACAAGATTGTCGAGCAAGCTTGTCCTCTTCGATCTCATTAAAGTAATCGAAGGCTCATCCACTCAGGTATAGAATTACCCCTTTTCCGGGCCTAGGTGGATTAACGACGAAAAAGGTATACTCTAGGTATACTCCTGTATGCGCTAGAAGACTTCTCCTTCCATTGTTTTATACTTTTTCGGGGGAGGAGACTAACTGCATGAAAAAGGACCTGTTGGAGCCTTTCTTTAGGGTTTTCACGCTCTCTAAACATGAAAATACCAAGTGAGCATTCACCTACTCGGGCTCGATGTGAAATCTATGAGAGGGTAAGTAGAGGACTGTTTAAGTTTTTCAACTCTATAAACAAGAAAACACCGCCCAGCACAGACCAATCCGGGCTCGATATAAAATCCACGGATAGGTGAAAAGAGGATTGTTTAAGTTTTTCAGATTCTATAAACAGGAAAACACCGGCGAGCATTAATCTGCTTGGGCTCGATACTAAAATCCACGAGTAGATATATGGAGTTATTGTTTAAGTTTTTCAGACTCCTTAAAATTGAAAACACCGACGAGCAAGAACAGATCTCGACTCGATATTAAAATCCAGAGATCACTAAATATAGAGTAATCTTCTATCTCTTCTTCGAACTCTATAAACAATGAAGAAGGTTCTGAGTCTTCCTCCCATGGGCTCGTTAAACTATTTACATGGTTGGATCTATTGAGTTTTCATTCTTTCTTGGACTCATTAAAACAACAAGAAGGGTATTCTTTTATCTAAAAAGAATAAGGAACGGGAAAGACAAATCATATCTTCATTGTTAAAGGCAGTTCAGTTAGTTCTATCCTTGAACACAGCACCTACTTGAGTCTATCTTGTCGGTTGGGTTTAGTTTTTGACCTCAGGGTGAACCTTTCCTTTGAGTTATTTACTCCCCCGGTTGGTTATTCTTCAGACCATATGGAGGGTCTGCTAATGTATCTTACATTTCAGACTTATTATTTACCCCATTATGTCATAAACTGCCTGAGTCACTTTGTGTCGTGCTCAATGTTCAAGGATATACCCTGTGTCAGCCATTCTGCAGTTTACCTTGACCTCATGTGTTGGCCTTCCTAGTGTCAGTCTTGTTACATATTATTCCATATCATCTCTTACCAGTTGAGTGTTCCTCGATTTGGATGATGGAGGATGCCTTAATGCCTCCCTTCCAACGAACTTCTTCCCATCGACATCAACTCATTTTGCTCTGGGAAAGAAGTTTAGAGTTTCGGTTAGTACCTTGGAGATTGCAGTTACCAGTGGCAATTTTCCTCACTGTTGAATGATGAGAATACATCAATGTCTCTTCTTAGATAGGATCCCCAAGTGTTCGACTCCAAGTCCATTTATTCACACTTGGCGGATCGTACTTGGTACCTTGGACCCCATCATCATTATCGGTGGAAGTCCTTGCGTTTGTTAACGGTATACATCAATGACCGGTAATCAAACGATACCCCCCATGTTCGACTGTCAACTCTTCTATTCACATGGTAAGGGTTTGTACCTAGAGTTTTTTTGGATGAAGACCTTGGGATTTTGGATGACAGTGCCTCATTTTGTTATCACCCAAGTTGTGCAAGACTGAGCCTCACTTATATTCGGCTCTCCATGAGACATAGATCCAGTTTGTTGTTATGGCTATGATCTCTCAGTTTGACATGGATCCACGCTTGTATTCCAAGTGGCCATGCTTTATATACATCTCCTTGTTATGTATCGGAGATCATGTTGTATCACACCGCACATCTATATATGTCAAAGCTGTAATTGCTCGCTGACCTTGATCTTTGTTGCAGGTGTTCTTGTGACTTGTTTTCTGCGGTTCTTTGCTCCTCCTCTAGCTTCGGCTTATAATGTATTTCGGCCATCGTTTCCCTCTGACCTCACACATTAGGGGGCATCTGTTATAGGTCAAACTTGCACCTCTCCGTCCGTGATCACCTTGAGCTGTTGATCACACAAAAGGACAACTTGGATGGAGGAGCATGTTGACCTTAGATGATACTTTGACTTATTCCATTTCCTAATTTTACTAGAAAAACCCTAAACATATCATTCTGAGATATGAGCGCTACTCTACTCAAAGAGACTAGCGCCCATACGCTACTCCAGTGTATAAAAGTAGCGCTCAAAGCCTTATGAGCGCTACTCCTTCTCAGCATAGTAGCGCTCACCATTTAAAAATCGATGAGCGCTAGTTGGTAAGCATTAAAGTAGTGCCCTAAACGCTACTTCACTGAACAATAGTCGCGTACATCTCAAAAGATGATTAAAAAATAAATTAATTTCTCGAGGAGGATTAGTTGCTGGTAGTTTCCCAACTTCCCCAATTTCCTCCATAACCATACATCGACCTAAACTACTTCTCTAATCCTATAAATACAAGGAATACTAAAGAGAAAGGTTAGATGAATTAATGGAGAAACTTTGAGACATAGAGATCTAAAGAAGAAGCTTGCATTGGAGGAGTTGATGCTGAAGATATCCAAGCCAGAGAAGAGAAAGAGCCCATAATCAAGTTGCAGGAGCCTGTCATAGAGTCAGGTATACTTGTACATCAATTTATTTTTGACAATAAAGGTTGAAGTGTCTTTCTTGTTCCAACTTAAATGTGTTATGAAATGACATATTAATTTGGATCTGTTTTGGTCAATATCAAATGCTTAACATTGTTTTTGTTTCTTTTAAACATTATATATTGTCCAAGATGCTTTGAGAAAGGTATTGTTATTGCAGGTTTACTGAAAGGAAGGTGGATTTGGAGGTAGAGCACAAGATCAAGTAAAGGCTAGGATCGAACTTCGATTGAAAGGTGTGTTCTCAAGATCCATAACTTATTTCTTTTCATAAATATCTTTGTAATATCATCAATACACTTACCTGTCACCCCACTCCAGTTGATAGCATTAGTTTCCTTGCTATAGGGTAGATTTGCCTGCCAACAGTGATTTTAATGTATATTCAAATCCTCTATCTGTAGAGCATAAACATATTCCAGAGGAATTTTTTACCTTGAATTCTTTAACAACACCTGAGATACCTCTTACAAGTAGGATTTTCATTGGCCAATTGAAAATTGAAGTACCTTCTCCTCCACATACTAAACCACCATCTCCACAAAATCAACCATCTTTTTCACAGATATCTCATTCATCAAATATGGCTGGTCAACCTCCTGATATGATGGACCTTATGGTAGCAGCTATATATGCTCCATTGGTTGTGCCTCGACCCTTAAATCCTTTTCCTGGTGGTGATTACCAGAAACACTTGCCTAGTTTTTATGGCCAGGGTGGAAGAACTGCAAAAAAACATTGGGATAAGTTTTGTAGTTATGCTGATAATTACAACATTGAAGCTAGAGATGTTTGGATGAGAATGTTTGTTCAGAGTCTAGATGGAGAGGTTAGAAAATGGTTCAGGGAGTTACCAGAGAATTCTATAGATGGCTTGGAGGAGTTACATCATGTTTTTATTAGATAATGGGGAGATACAAAAGATTATCTCTACTATTATACAAAATTCACAGCATTGAAAAGAAAACCAAATGAAGCAGTTGCAGACTTTTCTAAGAGGTTTAATAAAATGTACAACAAGATTCCTATCGATATTAAACCTACTAAACCAGAAACAAAATTAACTTATGAAAATGCTTTTGATTATCAGTTTTCTTTATGGTTAAGGGAGAGAAAAGTTGTTTCTCTGATGAATATGCAAGATGCGGCCCTAGAGTTTTAATCCAATATTTTGGCATCGAATAAACTTAAAGAAGAAGATGAAGGTCAAAAGATGGATCGAAAGGGTAAAAAGGAGATGATGCCTTCTTCTTCTTTTACAAAGGTTTCAGATAGAAAATATGATGAAATGCATAAAACCATAAAAGATTTGTCTACAAAGATTGAGAGATTGGAAATAGAAAAGAAAAATCAAAATAGGTCTACTCAGGATAATGACAATAGAAACCAAAATCAATTTAGGCGCCCTTACCCTCCTAGATTCATTCCCAAAGAAAGAAGGAACAATAACATTCAAAGGGAGAGGAGAGAAAATGAATATCAAAAGATTCAGCCACCTTTTCAGGACAATTTGATAAGAGATGATGATCCTTATGAAATAGCATTAGAAGAAATTGAAGATTTAGAGCATGATATTGGTCAATTGGATGATGTTTCTTCTTCTAATTTTGTGACTAATGATGATTATTATGGTGCAGCAGAGCTTGATTATGAAGAAGTAGATCTTAATGAGAAGCAATCTGAAATTTGTCAGCAAGAGCAGCAGAAATCATATGGACTTAGGTCAGGAATAAAACAGGCTGCACCTTTTAAAAAGAAGGTGAAATTTGTGCCTACCAAGGAAGCATTGCCTTCTAGAGAACAACAAGAACCACCAAAAGATAAAAGCAAGATTTTTAAATCAACAAAAGTAGGAAATATTCTTGGTTTTGATTTGGAGCATGAGATAAAGAAACTCAAGGTCCCCATCCCTTTAACTGAATTGATAAGGAGCAGATCTTATAGAGAACCTGCCATTAAAATCTTGAACTCATCACCTGTTCATGCCTCAGCAGATGTGATAAACTTGCAGGAGAAGGATCCCACTATTATCACTAGTTCAAAAGTTTCTGACTAGTCAGATATGAAATCCTGTTATCCCCCACCATTCTATATCACACTTACCATACATGACCAGATGTTGCATAATTGTCTCCTAGACTCAGGTGCTTCACACAATCTTATTCCAAAGGAGGTTATGGAATCTCTAGGATTATCTGTCACAAAACCCTATCATGACTTATATGCTTTTGATTCTCGAGTTGTCAAATGTTTAGGATTCATAAAAGACCTTATGGTCAACCTTGCCCAATTACCCATGAAAAGTATTCTTATGGATGTAGTAGTAGCTGATATTTCTCCTAAGTTTGGCATGCTGTTGTCAAGATCACGGGCTCAAAATATAGGTGGCATTCTGCAAATGGATCTATCATATGCTTGAATTCCTATATTCGGAGGTGTATATAGAAGATTATATAGAGAGGTACAATTGGCATTCCTGGTAAGTGATGACAGAAATCCTATGAATCATCCTATTTATACAATACAAGAGGATATGGGTTCTTGCATGTTACAGGTAAATGATGATTCTGCAGGGGTTTTGCAAGTTCGGAAAGACAGTTTAGTTCAATGCAACACAGAGGAACAGGAGGGCATTTGGCATATGTATTTTGATGGGTCATCAAATAAGGATGGAGCAGGGGCTGGTGTGTTGTTAATTTCTCCTGGAGGTGAGATGATTTCATTAATGTATAAATTGGAATTCCAAACCACAAATAATACTGTTGAGTATGAGGCACTAATCCTTGGATTGAGAGCTGCAAAAAACATGAATATTCAAAGTCTTGCAAAAATTGGCGACTCCGAATTGGTAATTCAACAAGTGAAGAATGTTTATCAGGTAAAGCAGTCATGATTAAAATTTTATAGAAATGAAGTATGGGATATGATAGATAATTTTTGATGTGCTTTCAACATAACATATGTTCCAAGGGATTGTAATCATACTGCAGATTCATTGGCATTAGCGGCAACTTATTTCAGAATTCCAAAATTGACACATTTGAAGTATCCCATTGATGTGAGGTATAGACCAGCAGTCCTAGATGATATTAAACATTGGAGGGTCTTCCAGGATGAGCAGGAGATAAAACAATTTTTAGAGTTAACAAAAGAATTTTTCGATGACCAAGTTGATTTAGATGAAGGTGTAGATCGGGCTGAATTTTCTACCCATGCAAAACATTCAATTGTTGATAAAAAAATTCTTGACTTAAAAAGCAATTTCATCCCTAAGGGACTTGTTCCATTGGAGAGGTTGTTCTCTAAGAATGACACATTGTTAAAAAATAATTTGTAGACCACTGAAGAAAATGTCATAAGCTGTAATATTGCGTCTGAAGCAGAACCTAGATTGGTCAAAATATCTAAGAATTTGTCAGAAAAGGAGAGGAATAGATATATCTATTTGTTGAAGGAATTCATAGATATTTTTTCCTGGTCATATGAGGATCTTAAAACATATGACACTAGCATTATCCATCATAAGATCCCATTGAATCCCAATACTAAGCCTTTTAAACAAAAACTGCGAAGGCTTAATCCATCACTTTTACCAATCATTGAGAAGGAAGTGAAAAAATTACTGGATTCCAAGATTATTGTTCCTCTCAGGTATTCATATTTGGTAGCTAACCTTGTGCCAGTATGCAAGAAAAATGGAGAATAAGGTTATGTGTGGATTTTCACAACTTAAATGTTCGGATATCCATCATCTATTTCGGGATACATATCTATTTCAGGATCATCTATTTCAGGATACATATCTACTTCAGGATCTTGCATGATCTATTTCAAGATATGCAGCCCAGTCACCAGTTTGATGCCTCCAGCACCTTATCCACCTTCTTCTAGCACCCGGGAGCCACTTACCACAGATTTTTAGCCCTCCCAAGCTGAAAGGCGCCCTCTTCTCACCTACTGCCAGAGAAGGGCGCACTTGTTCACCTACCACTGCAGATTCACTCCAGTTACATTCAGTTAGCTCCGATTCTGATTGATTTCACTCCTGACTGACTGTTTCACCTCCGATTGACCTCCAGTTCGATTAGGTGACTTGTTCTGACTCCAGTTAGCCTCCCATGCGCCCCCACTGAGCCTCCAGATCCTATATCAGTGCTACACACTTCAGTTACATTTATTATGATCAGTTAGACTCAGCTTGACACCTGGATGACTGGTTGTTGTGATTGATGAGCAACACCGATGATTGATGAGGACTCCTAGATAGAGTCAAGCTACTCCATTCAGTGATTCGAATGACCTCCTTAGGCAATTCGAATTGCTCTGTTCATTGTGACAGTTTGTATTGTAATTCATTCACCCTTTCTGGGATAGAGAGCACTGCTGCATGTTTTGCACAGTTTTGCACCATATTTTCTATGTTCATCTGTTGTGATTGATTTACTTGTTCATTAGATCTGCTGTGACTAATTTTACATGGTATCAGAGCCATTGCAGGGACACGATCTCTTTTCTACAGGTGTTTATACAAGAAGATTTGACTGAATTGCTAAAAATTGCAAAAAGTTTGGCATGAGATATCTCAAGGGCATTCGCTCCTGTGCATGCAAAGCTTGAAAAATACTCCAATACCACTCCAGAAGCTTGAGTTACCACATAATTCCTGGATCTGATACATTGGACCTATTCAACATTGCTTGAAATCCAATCCCAGGTGTGATGCAACTCTCAAAGGGTGGATTGTTCGACCTTATTGTGGTTGTTTTTATGTGATTTGCAGGTTTATTGTCTCCTCCAATTGCATTCGCTACCTTCTGCATGCAAGCATTTCTACAGCAATTCCATTCGCTCTAGTCTGCATGCAAGCTTCCTCTTCATCAATTGACTCAATCCTTGCAATGGAATACTCTTCTTCAAAGCCTATCCTCACCCCATTCAATTATTTTGATTGAAAAGATGATATGGAGATCATATTACGTTCAAAAGGTTACTACCGAGTCACTCTTGGTCTTAAATTGGAGCCAAACAATGTAGCAGAAAGAACTAAACACTACAACAAGCTTGATGAAGCTTACGGTCTTCTTTGTCTCTCCATCTCCAAGGATCTTCACTTCCATCTCAGCGGATTGAAGACTCCAAAAGCCATATGGGAGCAACTTGAGACACTATTCGGCAAGCAGGATGAGCTTAGGGCTTTTCAATTAGAGAATGAATTGATTGGCCTTAATCCTGAAAATTTCGAGACCATCAATGAATTCTTCACAAAATTCAAGAACTTGAACTTGCAATTGAACAACAGTGGTGTTATCAAAGAGGATAAACAGTTGATCCTCTCCATTCTAAGCAAGCTTGGGAAAGATTATTCAGTATTTGTCTCCACTTTCAATTCCGGTCGGCTAACTACCCCGAATTGGAAGATGCCTACCTTGAATGCCTTCATTGAGTCCGTTACAAAAGAGCATGACAAGTTGATTCAAATGGGGTCCATAAGCTCCAAAGATTCAGCCCTATTTGTTCAAGGACCCAAGATCTCGAATGGTAAAGGAAAGCTAAAGAAGGAGAAGCCCAAATTCGAGCCTCACAAGCAAAAAGACAAAGGCAAGCAAACGGATGCACCATCCAGTTCGAAATCCAAGCAAAAGGGCAAAGAAGGTAACCAAAAATCTAAATGTACTTATTGTAACCGTGGCTTTCATCCCGAAAGTTCATGTATGAAGAAGACTATAGATCAAATGGCCCTCCTTTTGGAAAAGAACAACATAACTCTTCCTGACGGTGCAAGGAAGAAGGATCGGAATGACGATCATGAAAGAGGACAAGCACTCATGGCAACGGTTTCGAAGCCCACTCTCTTGATAGATTCGGGTGCATCAAATCATATGGCTGAAAATATTGATTCTTTTTCCTCATTCGATCCAAACAGCTCCATCCCCATCCATTTGGGAGATGACTCAAAAATTTCTTCAAAGGGCAAAGGTACGATTCATGTAGATCATGGATGCTTTCAGAATGTTCTCTATGTGCCTTCCTTAGCTTCGAATCTCCTTTCTGTGTATCAAATGACACATACTGGTGATCCAAAGAAAGTCACATTCAGCCCTAATACAGTTGAAATTTCTGATATCAAAAGTGGAAGACTAGTTGCGGTTGGAAAGGCAAACCACACTGCAAAATGTTATGAATTTTCGCACTTTATTCCGCTTGCAAAGCCCACTGCTCTTCGCACACATGGTAATGAGGTTAGTAGGCTTTGGCATGAAAGATTTGGACATCTAAATTATAAGTATTTGCTGCTGCTATCAAATAAATCCATGGTTGATGGGCTTCCACAACTCCGTTCCTCGAAGGGAATATGCACCGGTTGCATTATTGGGAAGCACCCCGAGCACAGATTCGACCGCGGCAAGGCTAGCAGAGCCTCTACTATTTTGGGATTGATCCATTTTGATATCAGCGGTCCGCTGCCCCATATGTCATTAAATGGTTCAAGGTATGTTTTGACATTTATTGATGATTATTCTCGCTTTACATGGGTATTCTTTCTCAAAAACAAGTCAGAAGTGCTTGGAAAATTCAAGGATTTTAAGGCTTCTGTTGAGACCACCACTGAGAGCAAGATCAAAGCTCTTAGATCTGATAATGGTGGGGAATATATCAAGTCCGAGTTGCTGCAACTTTGTGCCCAAAGCGGAATCAAGATCCAACATACAGTTCCCTACACACCCCAGCAGAACGGTGTAGCAGAAAGGAAAAACCGGTCACTGAAAGAGATGGCTACATGCATGATTGAATCAAAAGGTTTGGCTGCAAATATTTGGGCTGAAGCAATCAATGTTGCTGCATATATACAGAACCGAGTTCCACATTCATCCGTGAAAGGTATGACTCCTTTCGAAGCATTCTTTGGTCACAAACCGGATGTGTCAAATTTGAGAGTTTTTGGCTCTACTGCATGGGCTAGAATTCCTTCTGAGAAGAGACGAGCTTTGGATCCACAAAGTATCGAGTGCATATTGATAGGATATGGGGAAGAATCAAAAGCATATAAACTCATGGATATCAGATCTAAAAAGATATTCATAGAGCGCAGTGTGCAGTTTGAAGAACCGCTTCAAGAATTGCAACTAGTTGAGGAGAAAACTGCCGATTCACCGCCTTCACCGGAAGAAGATTCGAGCAGCGATAATGAAGGTATGAGTTCTGATATTTCTGATATTGTAGCAGTATATGATGATCATGACATATCAGGTTCGGAATCCAACCATTCAGATCTCCCTCAGTTACCAAAGTGGGCCCAAAATACTCTACAATCTGCTGGTTCTAGTCTTGGAAATCCTGCTGATCCGAGACGAACAAGAGGAGACTTTCAAAGGGAAGGTATGGCTCTTTCTATTGCTGATCCATTTCTTCCTGAGATTTGTTATTTGATGGCTGGTTCAGATCCCCAATCATACTATTCAGCCCATCGAGATCCGAGATGGAAAGATGCCATGGATGAAGAGTACAGTTCTCTTCAAAAGAACAATACATGGGAGCTAGTTTCTCTTCCACCTGGAAGAAAATTAGTGAAGTGTAAATGGGTCTACCGTACTAAAGTTGCTGCTGATGGCACTATCAGCAAATATAAAGCAAGGTTGGTGGAAAAAGGTTTTTCCCAAGTCCAAGGAGTGGACTACACAGAGACCTTTGCACCGGTTGCAAAGATGGATTCCATCCGCCTTGTTTTAGCTATTGCCGCATCCAAGCACTGGGAGGTGCATCACATGGATGTGAAGAGTGCATTTTTACATTGAGACCTTGCTGAAGAGGTCTATATGCAGCAGCCAGAGGGTTATACATCAGATCCATCATTGGTTTGTAGATTGAAGAAATCTTTGTACGGGTTAAAACAGGCCCCAAGAGCTTGGTACGCAAAGATGGACTCCTTCCTTCTTTCTCAGAATTTCCAAAGATGCAAATCTGATCCGAATGTCTATCTTCAGCGAGTTAAAGGTAATTTGTTGGTTATTGTACTTTATGTTGATGATCTGCTTATTACTGGTAGCACACTTACTTCAATAAACAAGCTAAAATCTGCCTTAAATCTAGCTTTTGACATGAGCGATTTGGGCTTGCTGAGTCACTTTTTGGGCTTGGAGATAGCTCAAAATTTCGATGGGATCACTATATCTCAGCAAAAATATGCTTCCGACCTGTTATTGAAGTTTAATATGGCTGAATGTAAGGCAGCCCCGTTTCCATTCCTCTCAGGAATCAGTCTTGAGGAGGGAGATTCCACACCGCTTGCAGATTGCAGTATGTATCGACAGTTGATTGGTTCACTACTTTATTTGACACATTCACGGCCTGATATCTCATATGCCGTGAGTGCCGTGTCAAGATATATGCAGCAGCCACATGAGCTTCATTGGCGAGCAGCCAAGCGGATCTTGCAGTATGTGCAAGGTACGAGACAGTTTGGCATACATTATGCTGCAGATTCTGAGCTAGATTTCATTGGTTTTACTGATTCAGATTGGGCAGGTGATAGCATTGATCGGAAGTCCACTTCCGGTTATGTTTTCATGATTGGTCATGGTGCTATTTGCTGGTCCAGCAAAAAGCAAGCAGCCATTGCACTTTCTTCAGCAGAGGCAGAGTATCGAGGGGCAGTCAATGCCTGCATTCAGGTAGTTTGGTTGCAGGGTATTCTTTCCGAGTTTGGTTTTGGTGGAACTACTTCGACTGTCCTATTTTGTGACAATCAAAGTGCTATCAAGATCTCCACAGATCCAGTTCAGCGGCAGAGGACCAAGCACATTGAGATTCATATGCATTACATTCGACAGTTGGTGCATGACCGCACCATCATTCTGCAATATTGCCCTACGGATGAGCAAATTGCAGACATCTTCACCAAGAGCTTCACTGAGAAGAAGTTCTCTTACCTCCGTTCACTGTTGGGGGTGAGTTCCATCATGGTGGAGACAGATTGATTCATTATTATGCTTTAGACTTGAGGGGGGGCTTTCTTCCCACTGAGTTTTCCCTCTTTCCTCACTTAGTTTATTTTCAGCATTTTTTGGATTATTGTATTGGGGTGACCTTTGGTCTTAGTTACCAGGGCCCCACATTATTTTAGTTGGCACATCATAGTCTAGCTTGAGGGGGGGTGTTGTGTGTGGATTTTCACAACTTAAATGTTCGGATATCCATCATCTATTTCGGGATACATATCTATTTCAGGATCATCTATTTCATGATACATATCTACTTCAGGATCTTGCATGATCTATTTCAGGATATGCAGCCCAGTCACCAGTTTGATGCCTCCAGCACCTTATCCACCTTCTTCTAGCACCCGGGAGCCACTTACCACAGAGTTTTATCCCTCCCAAGCTGAAAGGCGCCCTCTTCTCACCTACTGCCAGAGAAGGGCGCACTTGTTCACCTACCACTGCAGATTCACTCTAGTTACATTCAGTTAGCTCCGATTCTGATTGATTTCACTCCTGACTGACTGTTTCACCTCCGATTGACCTCCAGTTCGATTAGGTGACTTGTTCTGACTCCAGTTAGCCTCCCATGCGCCCCCACTGAGCCTCCAGATCCTATATCAGTGCTACACACTTCAGTTACATTTATTATGATCAGTTAGACTCAGCTTGACACCTGGATGACTGGTTGTTGTGATTGATGAGCAACACCGATGATTGATGAGGACTCCTAGATAGAGTCAAGCTACTCCATTCAGTGATTCGAATGACCTCCTTAGGCAATTCGAATTGCTCTGTTCATTGTGACAGTTTGTATTGTAATTCATTCACCCTTTCTGGGATAGAGAGAACTGCTGCATGTTTTGCACAGTTTTGCACCATATTTTCTATGTTCATCTGTTGTGATTGATTTACTTGTTCATTAGATCTGCTGTGACTAATTTTACATTAAACAGATCATGCCTTAAGGATAATTATTCACTACCTAAGATAGATCAGATCTTGCAAAGAGTGGTAGGTGCAGAAAGAATTTCAATGATTGATGGTTTTTCTAGTTATAACCAGATTGTAGTTCAGCCAGAGGATAGAGAGAACACAACTTTTAAAACCCCCTAGGGTACACTCATGTATGACAAAATGCCTTTTGGGATGATGAATGCAGGTGCCACGTTTTAGAGGGCAATGGATATAGCCTTCGTAGGTGAGAATGAAAAATTTGTGGTCATTTATCAAGATGATATCACAGTCTTTTCTAAATCTGATGAAGAGCATTTAAAACATATGAAACAAACTTTCTTGAAATGCAGAAAGTTTGGGTTGTCAATGAACCCAAAGAAGTCTCACTTTGCTATGACAGAAGGTAAGCTATTGGGTCACATAGTTTCTGCACATGGGATTAAAATAGACTTGGAGAGATTGAAAGCTATTTTAAAGATTGCTATTCCTAGAAATAAAATAAAAATTCAGTCTTTCATAGGAAAAATCAATTTTTTGAGGTGGTTTATTCCTAACTTTGCAGAAACTATTAAGTATATCACTGACATGCTCAAAAAGGATAGGGAGGTAAAGTGGACAGAACAGTCCAGAAAATCATTTGAAGGGATTAAGCAGGCACTTGTAGAAGCACCGGTATGGATAGCCCCTAATTACACTAAAGATTTTGCAATCTTTTCATTTGCATCAGAAGCTACAATAGCTGCTATGTTGTTACAGAAAAACTCTGATGGTTTAGAACAGCCTATTTCCTTTTTTAGTAAAACATTGAGGGATTCAGAGTTGAAGTATACTAGTATGGAGAAGCAAGCATATGCTTTGGTCAAAGCACTTAAATTTTCCAGGATATATGTTCTCCATTCTAAAATTTTGGCATATGTTCCTAATTCATCTATTAAAGACATTTTGGTACAACCTGATAGCGAAGGAAAAAGAGGCAGGTGGATTGCAAAAGTGATGGAGTATGATGTGGAAATAAAACCCACCAAATTAGTAAAAGGGAAGGGCTTAGCCATGCTTCTGTCGGAATCAAATTGTCAGATATTGGATCTTCACATGATGGCAGAAAGTTTAGAACAGGGTGAAGAACAAATTCATAGTAGGTATTATGACTCTCCTTGGTATGCTGAAATTGTATATTACTTGTTAAATTTGCAGTGTTCCCCAAATTTGAGTAAAAATGAATGCAAATCTGTAAAGTTGAAGGCTCTCAAGTATGTTTTGATGGATCAAGTTTTGTACTGGAAGGACCCTAGAGGAATACTTCTGAAGTGTTTGGATAGAGTAGAAGCAAATGTTGTCACTGAGGAATTGCATGCTGGTATATGTGGTGGACATAAGTACTGGAAGGAAACAACCTTCAAAATCCTAAGAGATGGGTATTATTGGCCCATTATTTTCACAGATGTGTATCAGTAGATTAGGGCTTGTGAAAAATGTCAAAAATTTGCAGGCAAACATCAGCTACAATCTTTACCCCTAAAACCTATATCAGTAGATGCTCCATTTCAATAGTGGGGTTTAGATTTTATAGGTGAAATTCATCCTACATCAAGTGGCCAACAAAAGTGGATCTTAACTGCAACAGATGTTTTCACCAAATGGGTAGAAGCAATCCCAACTAGAAAAGTAACTTATCAGGTTATCATTAATTTTCTGCAAGAAAATATTCTTAGTTGATTTGGATGTCCTAGAAAACTAATTACTGATAATGCTCCTGCATTTAAATAAAAAAAAATGATAAAATTTGCTGAAGAAAATAACATTTCCTTGAGACAGTCCACACCATATTACCCCCAAGGAAATGGATTAGTAGAATCCAGCAATAAAAACATTGTGACTAGCATCAAGAAAATGTTATTAGAAAATAAAAAGAATTGGGATACTAAGTTAAGATTTGCTTTATGGGTAGACAGGGTCACCATAAAAAAATCAATTGGCACTACCCTATTTCAAATAGTATATGGAACTGAAGCAGTATTCCCTATTCAGTTAATTTCTCTAGTGGTTAAATGTGTGCAAGAATTTCAGGAAGAACCGAAAGAGAAGAAAAGAAGGATATTTCAGATAATTCAGCTGCAGCAAGAAAGGGAAGCTATTGTGGAAAAAGATGAAATACACAGAAATAGGATGAAAGAGAGCTTTGACAAGAGAGATAAAAAGAATGTATTTTCAGTGGGTGATAAAGTGTTAAAATGGGATGCTAGAAAGGAGGATAAAGGAAAGCATGGTAAGTTTGACCCTTTGTGGTTCGGACCATTTATAGTGGTGAAAATTCTGGGAAACAACACTTTTGTTCTACATACTATGGGTGGTAATGAGATTCCGGGTCCAGTTAATGGAAAATTCTTAAATTTGTTTCATACATGTTAAGATGGCAAATACCTTGTACATAGTAATTGTATATATCATTCCAAACAGGGTTTAGTAGACTCCATCCCAATAAGACAAGATTTCAGAAGGCACAGGTCACAATGTTCTTAAGGTCTCACAGGGAGGACCTTATCCCCAGGCGGAGCCAGATGTTATCTCTAAGGTTATTTCATAGACCAGTACAACCTTTACCTAGTTTTCATTCACTTTTTACCTTAGTGTTTTGTCCCATTTGCCTAGTTTATACATTCCCTTTATTTTTCTTAAGTTTTATATTATCCTAGTCACATTTTCTCATATTTTCATAATTAAAATAGGATAAGGCTCTTTTTCATATTTATTTTCGAAACAAGGTTTTATTTATTAGTTCAAAAAGTATTTCAAATGTTTGGAAACATTACAATTCATCCATTTGATTAGAATGATAAACTGACAACATATGCCAAAATTTCAAATGTGAAAATGTTGTCAGTACTGTAAAAATGCTATCAGTATCGCAGAAATATGAAATAATGATTTAAACACGGGTTTAAGTTTGTAATTATAATTTGGATTTATTATAATTCGAAATAAATTATGAATATTCATGCATCTTGTACTCCCATGAGGCGTGGTAGCCCATTACACATGACATATAGCACTTGAACAATAGACCATGATGGATACAATTTTCCAGGCATCGAGATTGGAAAACATGATGGACAGAGGGATTCGGCTTCGGGAATGAAACCTGTTGTTTAGGGTTATTGCAGTGCTGATTCATTTTGCTCTGATTAGGGTAAAATATGGAAGAAATCTCATAGGACCAGGAGAAGAGGAAACCAGGTGGTGTCCTTTGCAGGGCCGAACCAAATAACATTCAGTGGCTAATGCAGTTTCCGAGATCAACAAAATTGATGAGAGATGCACGATGGCTTGTGTACTGTGAAAAATTACAGGGTTACAACCTCCAGGTAACCAAGCATTTCATAAAAAATTACAAGGATGGAGTTGTTGACTTCAAAAGTTTCAAAATTGCAGTTAATGAAAATTCCATAGCAGAATTCATTGGTGTGCCAGCAGAAGGTGAGAGGTGGTTGAAGCAAAAAGAATTTGAGGGGGATTATAGTGAGTTTTTGCTTCTAGGGTTCAAGGATTTGAATTGGAAAAATGGATTACATATCAGCAAGGTGAAACCCAATTGGAAAATCCCTCTGGAAATGATCCAGAATTACGTTACTTGTGATCGTCGTTTTGACAAAGTCTTGAGATGCCATATTCGATTGTTAATGCATTTGCATGGAAGTAAGAAATTGTATTTGCCATACTATCTGTGGAGAAGTTTACAGAAAATGGTTCTATGGGCTCAAAGCCACCCAAAGCACACAGACCGCTCCATTTTTCATCAAGGGCTTATCAAGCTTTTAGTCCTTCATCATTTGAATTAGGTTGGGAAACGTTGGGACCATTTCCTTCTCGAATAGGGTTATGAGGTCAAGAAAAAGAAGAAGCCATCTAAGAAGAAAGGGCACGAGATAAAGCTGCCAGACAAGTAGGTACAGGCTGAGGATCCTGAAGGAAAAGATGAGGCAGGGCAAACCACATTGAATGTTGCTAAAGGTAAGACCACCCCTGACCAGTTCAATATAGAAAAACCTAATATGTTGAGTTTGATTATTAAAAATTCAATTTCTGATGAGGACGAGCCAATAAAAACCATACATATAGAAAATGTGGATTTAGGGCCGAGAACAAGGTCTAGAGCAAAGATGGTTGCAAAAAATAGATTGTTGAAGAATCCTATGAAGGGAAATGAAATTATTCTGGTTAATATTCTGATAATGAGAAGGATACTCAATTGTTTGATGCTTTCATTTCTGAAAATGAAAATTTTATAGATACGCAGGCAGATATAGGGCATATACCCGAGGCATTTGATGAAAGAAAGCAGGTTTATTTTGGAAATGAGGCATCAAGCTCTAAAGGTGTGCAGAAGGAGAATGTTGCAATGGGTGTAGAAGAGATGGAAATAGTCCCTGAATTGGACCAGGTTAAGAAAACCTTGCAATCTTACAAAGAACAATGCCAGTACCTGCAAAATATAAATGAAAATTTAATGTTGGCTAATAAGAGGCTGCGAGAAGACTTGGGGAAAAAAGATGCAGATTTTCAGAAGTTGGCATCCATATCTAAAGAAACATTACAAAAGAAAAGAGTTATGCACAATAAATGGAGACAAATGAAGACCCAACTAGATGCATTGCAAGGTCGAGAGAAAAATGCAGATGCTGAATTTGCCAGGCTATAGAAGAGATCACAGGTTGTTGATGACTTAGCTATTCTAGCTGAGTCTTCTAGAAGCATCTAGTTTATTGTTATGTTAGGATGATAGGGATTCATAGGTGGCAATTTGTTGTTTTTACTTTGCCTATGTTAAATTATTCAAGAGACTTGAGGTCAAAGGTCTTTTCCATTTTTGAAGGGATTCGATCCAATAGAATAGGATCTCCAAACTGTTTTTATTTTCAAAAACTTGTGTATATGTATTAGACAGAGATGAATTAGAAAGGGTTGGAACTTGAACAATATGATGGAAGTTCGGTTTTAAAGCTTACGTATAGACATGTATACTGTTTTTTATGTTATCTTTTGCAGAAATGATTGTTTTGGAATTAAATTATGATCTTTGAGCCTGTCTTATTTTAATTTATGAAGTGTGTACTGTCAATATTTTATCTCTGCATGGTCTTAATATTTCATGTTCCAATTCTCTTGACCAGTATATAAATATGCCCCTATTCTAAAATGAAACTTGAGCTCTTATATTTATAAGGTTATTATCACAGTCATTTTCTGTGCTTGTTTAAATACTGAAACTTTATATCATTCTTGTCTTTTGATTTTAAATATCCAACCTAAGCCATACATTCATTTACCACCAGAACTTTATTATAATTACTGTGTAGATATCTTATGTCCACTACCTAAGATTTCCTTAAGCTTGAACCCCAGTAGTCTAGGTACAACTTTAGGGATAACACCACCTAAGTGATAAATATTCCAGTGTGGAGGGAAAAAGTCTCATCTTTTGTGCATCCGTAGTGTAATCAATGGATCTGCAAACTACCTCAAATTCAAACAGGAATGCGTCGAGACCTTTTGAAGTCAATCCATGGAAGTTTGGAAAATTGTTAGGGTTGATATTCTTCATCTAGCATCTCCAAGAGGTATGCTAATGGGAAAGGTGAACTGACTAGACAGATGGTGTCTAGTCTCTGTGGGTTGAGGTGAGTATAAAAACAGCTCAAAAATCCTAATGCAACCGAGTGTGCAGAAGGAGAGCTAAAAAGCAAGGCACTCAGGCCAACAACCAACTCAAAACACCCACTGCAACAGCTGTGCTACAATAGGTGGAGTAACAACAAAGATGGTCAGAATACCAACAAGCAGCAGGTTTCCTACAAAAGAAAAAATGGTGGACTCACTAGACCAAAGGGAGGTAAAGGAGCATGCAAACACCTAACTAAAAGTATTCTGACTCAACTAAACATATCCTCTGCAAGGTGATGAAATCCAAGTCAGACAATATGAGTAGGAAAGCCAAGTGGCTATGATATCCCCCTACCGGGAGGGATACCGGGTAGTCAATCCTAGAAGAATGGCAACTAAGATACCCCGTTCATGACACGTCCAGAAAGGTGAATCTGCCGTTTAGTTCGTTGACCGCAATACCCCTATACAGGGATATCCCGCGAACCGCGAAAGGTAGCCCTTCGGTTACTGAATGGATTGCGGTATTCCACTCAGGCCTCCGGAACCAGTCTCCCGACTTCAACCCTCCTAAGGGAGAGGCCCTCTGATAAACTGGTCGTGACCGTGCCAAAAAGTACTAGGGGATTTTGGTTCCCTATTTGGACAACAACTATGTCTCAAGTGAAATAACCAAGGGGTGTTATTGGAAGCCTATCCCCCTGATCCTACCTAACTACAATGATTCTTTTGTGTTCCCCAAGTGGGGTTAGAATGTTGGTTTAGTTAGGTACTTTTTAAGGCTCACTTGATTTTATGTGACAGAGTGTGTGCTCGTGAGGTGTTGAACCCAAAAATAGAAGTGCCACAAGGGGGGCAACTTCCAATCTATCAATAATATGGAAATTGAAAGTTTAACTTGCAAAATTTTCTGAATTAAAAAACACTAAAATTTTTAAAAGAATTCTGTAAAGGGAACAGAAATTATATTGCAGAAAGGCTGTAAGGTAGTGAGGCTGCAGGTGGGACAGAAGGCTGTTCAGATGCAGAAAATATTGCAGCAAAAGGGGCTGGGCTCAAAACAGGAAAAGAGCAGAAATCAGACCGCGGGTCTGTGGCGAATTGGAGCAGGCCGACCGCGGGTTTAAGGGAAACAGCGGCGGTCAGGTCGCGGCTATCGGGCCAACAGAGGCAGTCGGGACGCACGAAACAGGGAAAAAGACGCAGTCGGGTCGCGGCAGAAGGGCTAACAGGCGCAGTCGGGACGCGCGAAAGAGGCAGAAAGCCGCAGTCGCGACGCTGGAAAAAGGCCGACAGGCGCAGTCAGATCGCGGCAAACAGGCTGATTAGCCACGGTCGGATCGCAGGTAACAGACTTGAATCCGCCGGCAGGGCGTCGGAAGCAGTCTGAGAGCCGCGGTCTGATCGCAGGTAAAGGCCTGAAAGGCGCGGTCGGGACGCGACTGCAGAGGGAAAAAACGCGGTATGCGGCGGCCGAAAGGGACAGCCGAAAGGAAAAAATTTAAAAAACGGAAACCAGAAATTCGAAAACTAGGGGAGTCGCCAAAACTGTAGCTAGGGTTTTACCCCTAGCTTGTGCCAATGAGCACCTACTAAGGAGAATGGACTCCTTAGTAGCAGTTCAGTAAATTAAACTAATTAAGCTAAAACAACAATTAAATTACTTCAAAAACATTGCATAAAACATAAACAAAAGATATACAAAAGTGGTTTTATATATTGATATTACCTCTAATGTAGAGGTTGATGAAGCCCTTTGCAGTGTCCAAGAGGATGCTCCAAGCTTCAATATGCTCCTTCTCCTTCTCCAATGATGGGAATGGGCCAAAGGTGGCTCTCAAGGTGAAAATAGTTCAATGGTGAACTAGGGTTTCGAGAGAGATTTTGGCAGAGTAAGGGTGCTTGTGATTGTGGATATGAAATAAGGGATCTCCATCACCTATTTATAGTTTTTTGGTGGTGGAGTGCTGGCCCATGGTTTTGGGAAACACATGGTTTTAGGCAGCTGTATAGGGTTTTTTCCTCCTTTTCCTCATTATTTTATATTTTTTATTCCCTTTTTAGGGGATTTTTGCTATTTTTGGAGGAAAAGGGGGTTTTTTAGCCTTTTTTAGGCTATTTTGAGGGTTTTATGGCCTTTTGGAGGCATTTTAGGCCTTTTGGAGGCTTTTTACTGGGATTTTTTGGGATTTTTAATGGAAGTATGGTAGGAAAATGGACAAATGAGCCATATAATGTGGTAAATGAGCTAGTGAGCACTTTTTGGGTGTTAACACAAATCTATTCTAAATGAAAACTGGATTTGTAATCTAAGAAATAATTACTGTAAATCAAATGCATAAAACTGGAAGTTTGGTCTAACCTATTCAATCGCCAAAACCAATTTCAGAATACCATTATCTAATGCTACAAAGTAACTAGAATTTCAAGAAGTGAATATCATTAATTAACCATAGTATTGAAAGTAAGCAATCTTTATGAGAAACCATAATAATGGGAGAGTGCCTAAGCTTTAAGATCTGGATCATTGTTTCAAAAGCAATGCGAGTACATAAGGAAATAGATGCTCAAAATATGCTTTGGAAGAATGCTGCTACACGACTGTTGAAACAGTGTTACCGAACTACAGAATGAGTTATAAACTACTACGGAATCATACTAGTCGCATTACTACAGAAATGAAATCGTACTAATTAACGCCATTAAAATGCTTTCATATGTAATATAGATTTCAGTCAATGTAAAACACATATTGAAAAATACCTGAACAATAAGATCTCATGACTTATGTGTTGGAAGGGCCCTCTACAACCCGTACTCAGGAGTGAAAGAAACTTATAGACGCTGAATTGAAAGCAACATCAAATCTTTAATTAACATAGCAGCTTCATACTTTGACAAAAGTCTATAACTCAGAGTATCTAGACAGTATAAATAACATAAACAATGATTCTCAAAAATGGCAACAGGATCCTCTCGCCAACCGAGAGGCCCGTATATATATGCCTCTAATGCTTAACGTAAATTCTATGTCTAATTGTCGATTCTGTTTGAACAGGTGTTCTCCCTAGAAATCAGGAAAAAGGTGTTGAGTTTTGCATGAGCTTTCCAGTCCACTGCTTGATCTGCGTGGGTGTGCTTTAGTGTAGCCGGACCTGCTTAATCATACTCAATTTTCACATAATTAGTTTATTGAACACGCATTCAAACATACAAGAATAATCTTTAAAACAACTTCATTAAATAATCAAGGTAAATAATTTCTCCCACAAAACAAGTGTATTTCTTCACCCTTTCTTGTGTGTTTGTTGTGGGGAAAGGCTTGTAAGATACCTTTATTTTGGACCCATTAGCGATGAAGTTAGAAGCTTCACCAATTGAAGAAAGTAGTTCTGGGATGTTACAGATCCAGAACTAGTTGGATACCTTGACACTAGAATTGCAAGGCATGAAGAATGGAAAGGAACAGAGACATGAACAACGACATGAAGTTTGGTGCACAGGATGCAAAGGAGAGGGACACACCAGAGAACATTGTCCCTTATTTCAAGATTATATGAACAATGGTGCACCAAACCCAATGAATATGAATCAAAACCAGGCACCGTGATGTGAAATTTGTAGAAGCAGAGGACACCGACCTGAGGACTATTACCTAATACAGAAATATGTAAAAACACCTAAAAACGTATACTGTAATTTATGTAAGTCAGTTGGACATGATGAGTCCAACTGTCGAGCTTATGAACTAATGAATGAAAGAAGCGAGATATGGAAGCAATGCGAGGTACTGGAATGTACCGCATGCAGGAAGAAAATCATCCAAAGCAAGAGAATACCCAATACGATCAGGGTGGATATAAAGGCCGCGGAGGTGGATACCGCGGGAAAGGAAGAAACGCTGACCCAACTCAAGGAAGAGACCAAGGCCAGGTAATCTATTATAACTATGGCCAGCCAGGTCATGTATCTAGAGAATGTACTAATCCATGAACCACATGCAATTACTGTAAATCATTTGATCATGTGATTCAAGACTACCCCGTACTTGAAGTAGAAATGCAAAAGAGGAGAAGGACAGAACCTCCGAACACTAACATTCAATTGATCGTAGTAGAGAATAGACCTACAGATCCAAGTGTAAATGCAGTAACGTGAAGTGGTGCTGATACAGGAAGAGACAAAAGTGAAGAAGCCTCCACTTTTGGAACAACATATGCTAAAAAGACCCCTGGAGAAACAGTAGGAGTTAGGAAAGCTCCTGGAAAAGCACCTCCCTTGAACTTACAAAAAAATAAAGAGGTATTTGAAGAAGCACACGACATGTTCAAACAAACACCACCTACTTCACCAAGAATCTAGCTGCACAGAGAAGTACCTCAGATAGAAGACATGCCACTAGCATATGACCAAACGCGCACTGCACCGGATACATCCACTTTTGTTGCACAGTTCCTAAGGAGTTGCATCAAATTATTAAAGAACAAAGACACACTTATGGAATTTGAAAAACTTGTAAATTGGTATGAATCACACAGTGAGAGGAGGACTTCCCATGGTGCAGTTCATAATATTAGGAGTCTGAAAAGAACTGGGAGAGAAATGTGGTTCACTACACAGATTGGAGACTACGAGATGGACGAGATCATCCTTGATGTTGGATCCGAAGTAAATGTCTTGACCAAGGAGACATGGTAGGCGATGGGGAAACCAAAGTTATAGTGGTCAACTATACAGTTAAGAATGGCTAATCAAGGCTTAGTTATACCCTTGGGGAGGTTACCCAATACCATTGTCGACATTGATGGAGTGCAAAGTTATACAGCCTTCGAAGTAATTGAAATTGTAGATGATAGCAATCCTTATCCAGTGCTGCTAGGTATCGATTGGGAAATGAAAAAATCCACCATCATAAACCTGAAGACAATGAAAATGATATTTGAAGGAAATGACATAAGGGTCGTCGCACCGTTGGACCCTTCACAAGGGGAGCGATATGTTGAACTGATTCAAGAGGAGTACAGAGCTCAAGATCTCAACCGTATCTATAAGATGACAACAAATGCCGCGGATTATATTCATCCTACTGTCGATGGAATGCTCAGCTGGCGATGCGATAGTTCTTGCATCTCAGACTCTAAGGAAGGATTAGAAAACTGGAAACATAGAATGCATGAAGTATCTTCGAGGAGATGCACAACAATTACAAAGTCACTCCATTGGATTGGAAAACAGGTAAGTCCAATCCCCACTTATGATGGTACAACTAACGTCTATTCATTTATCAAAGAATACACTGCAACAGTTGTAGATCAACATCACGTCTCAGCATTAGACATGGCACTACGAGAAACACCTGCCAGATGGTGGGGTATGCATAAAAAGACATTGACAACTTGGGAACAGTGCAGAATAAAACTACAGATCAGATTCACTGACAAGGTCACACTACCATTTGTTACATCATAATCTTCCACCCTGTGAGCATCAGCATTATTTGGCCTATAGGATCCATTTCAGTGACTTAGATCCACGTATATCCTTTAGAGATACTATTTTGCCCTATTTTTATTCCTACCCACATGTTGCATCACTATAGCATGCGTACCCGCGAGTTGCATCACTATAGCCCGCGGGTATCAAGTAAAATGGTAAAAACCACTATTAATTACTTTTTACTCCCAAAAAGCGGTCATTGGGTGACCTTTGGCTCTCCATCTTCCCAAGTAACGTCTCGATGTGTCCTTTCACCTACCTTTGAGAGGACTATATGTTGAGCACATATGGCTTATGGACGGGAGGAAGAAGAGAATAGCAAGAGAAATCTAGTGGAATTTTGCCCTATGTTGAGTCTGCACTCATTGATCGTTGTAGTTGTGAACCCTTTATGTTCACCTTCCAAACTCCTTTCTAGTTTGAGTTTGCCATTCATGGAGGATTGAAGTGGTGGAGGCACAAGTGGATTGATCTAGATCTTGGTCCAGATTGGTTGTCGGCAAGAGGTCGTATCACTTTGTACTTCTTCTTGTTCATTAATAGAAATGCTCATATTCTCGTCCATTCATGGTGTGAATGTTGTTTATTATACATTGGGTTACAATTGCTTATGATATTATGGACCATTGTTATTGATAATGTTAATGTCATCTATATATTATATGTACTTGTTGGATATTGTCTATCAAGACTAATTTGCATATTACAAGTGCATAGATTGAAAGCTCCAACGAGGATCTACATCAAACGTTTGGATCGAGGTTGGTTACATTTCTCCATTATCTTAACATTGTCATTTATAATAGAAATGTTTTAAGAATTGAGTTGATTTCTGGTGGTCATCTGTCTGTTGTGGTAATCCCAAGCCATAGTGAGTTTTCTCCAATATAGAAATGGCGACTCCACTGGGGAAAACATCCATGTTTGAGAAATTGTTTGAGCATTAGTCCATAATTAGAGTTGTTGTTTATCGAAGCTCTGTGTCACTAATTGACCGTTAAGATACACCATAGAAAACTTGATTTTTTTGATCCATTGGACTCTTTATTTTCCCATTTGCATTTCCTCACCCATGGGCTAGCTTAGCTCAGCTCGCATATACCCGCCTCTATTTACTATACTTCTCGCGGGTATCCGCAGGTATTCCTTCGACAGTAGCGTGTAAATCTGGCTTTTGTTGGTTAATGGCAATTGGTTGTTGCTGGGTTGGCTTTGGTTGTTCCTGAGTCTTTGTTGGCCTCTTTCTTGACTGTTTGATGCCTTGGTTGTGACCAGAACTTTTCGTTTCTCTTGGTTGAGCCTTCTTGGGTTTTTACCCAACTTTGGATTTAGCCTCTTGGTTTTTTCCTTTTAAGCTCTTTCCTTTGGCTGAGTCTTGATGTTTAGGATCTGTTGGGTTGTCTTAGTGATCTTCTCGGCACTTCAGTGACTGAATAGTACGATTTTGCTTGCATTTTTTCATTCCATCTATATTGGAAAAATACAAAAATATACATCTAGTTTTTTGCATTTTCCTTCTTGTTTATAAGTGAAAATACACAAATATTTTACTTTCATGTACTGCATCTTGCATTGGGTGCTTGTTTCCTTCATTTAGGTTCTGCTTGTGCATCGAAAAGATAAAATTTTGCATCTTTATTTCGGAATTGTTGGTTGATTTTGCATATTAGTGACATTGTTTTATTGGATAGATGAGTCTAGGATTGGACGATTTTGCATACTATTGAGTCTACACATCACTAGTTTCACAATCATATCCCTTGAGTAACCACAACCACTAAAATTAACGCTTAATCTTAAAATTGATTAGACTGATTTTATTTATAGGGTACACCAACTAGCATAGGTTTAGATTCTTGGAATAGATCATTGTGAGTTAACAATCCAAGAGTACTAGAAAAAACATTAGGTGTCTGACCAGGGAGTGGAGGAATCCATGGTATAGATCGGTGTTCTCAGGAAGCTCTAATCAATCTAGAGTTAAGCACGAGGTCACGGGAGGTTGTTTGAGGAGATATCCCTATGATACCGACTGAACGTGGGAGATATATCCAGGATTTTTTCTTATCTGGGGGTACCGGAGGTTCGTCCTCTTGTGCTTCGGGCTTATCTACCCTTCCCATATGACGGGTCCCACCTGTGACTGTCCCCCTGAGCATTGGTTATATTGCAGTGACCATAGTTGCCTTACCTAGGTATCGCACAGGGTACTTGCAGTGGTTATGTTGTTTGTGTCCTGAGTCAGATAGGGATTGGACAGCACAGTTGTGTTTATGCAGTGGACTTGACCCTGTACACGCAGTGAAGCTTGGGTGTCTCTATAACTGATTATGTTACCTCTGGCTATAGATTGGGAGTCTCAAGCCTCTCCTAGGCGAGACATACCGGCTCTAGTGTCAGGATGTAACGTCCCCAGCTTAACCCTATTGCATTAATATTGTAAATGATGTAAATATTGTCATTTAGTCATGGCGAGGAGCTCAAGGCCAAGGCCCCGCCACTGACTTATCGTTTTATGTATCGGCAATTAGAATAGATGCATATGGTTCTTGTGCTAGCAGTGCACAATGTAAAATCGGACACCATGTAAATATGCAATTTTAATGAAAAACCCACAACCAGCTACGCAATGCAACAAAAGAGATGGGGGCATGATCTTTACAAGGAAGAGGGAGGGAAAATAACCGAACCCTTGAGCCAATGGTTTTAATCCATGTGTCAATGAGAAATCCCATGAACTCTCAACTACCCATTTGGTCTCATGCACCCAATCATTTAATTCTTCCAAGAATTGGTTGAGACAATAAATGACTTGGGATGGGAGAGGTATGGCTGTCAATTTTCGTGCATGGGCAAGCCATCAACTTGGGAAATCGTGTTTTTGCTTGTTGGGCAAGAAAACCCCCACGAAATTGGCCCAAAAGCCATTCTTCACCCATGGCCATTCTTCCTCTCACGCAGTTTGAGCTCCCTGAAGTTTATCCTCACGTTTTTTGGCCATAACCCTGCGTTTTTCCATGCCCAGAAACTCGTTTTGGTATTTTGGAGCAGCTGGGGAAGGAGGGATGCAATTTTGGACTGAGGGAGAGGTCGTTTTTGCCCTTGGGGCGTTTTTCTGAAATGGGTTGCTCGCCTAATCGATTTTTCCTAGTGGCCAATTCGTTTTGAGTCTACGCACGTTTTTCTGGAACTGGTAGAAACCCACTGTTGGGAACTTCACCGTATAGGCATTTTTCTCATGCCCAACACTTATGCTTTTGATGATGCATGCACCCATCTCTTAATAGCCTGAGAAATGCAATTGCTGATTGGCTTGGCTGAGTTTGATATACCTTTGGCTATGTGAGAGCCTGTTTTCCCCTTTTACTTGTGGAGATCATGCCCAGCTCGGGGGTGGCAGTGGTGCTGAGAGATTGAGGAGCACACTGGCCAATGGTTGGGTGGAACGTTGCAGAAGTGTAGCTGGTTGCTTGGGAACTACTTGGTTTAAGATAAGTATTCTCTTGTGCTATCTTTCAATTGCTTAATTGATGAATATCTTGAATGTATGGTGAATGAGTAGTTGAAATTTCCTCTGTTGTGTATAAACAAATAATTACGCATCCTTATATCTCTGTTGTATTATGTGAATGCTTAGTGGTTTAAAATTTATGGGGCTAGATGCCCGGTTTAACCTCACGATCCTCTCCATCTAGCTGGTAGAATGGGAGGGGACGTGACAGAATGGTATCAGAGCACTAGATGGCATCTTAACAAATTGCATAGTGCATATAGAAATACTTGTGCATAAATGGGATATTGCACATTGGTAGAATAATGAAGTCGGCATATGCAATAAACCACTAATGGAGAATAGTGTGGTTGATAATCACTATTGATGTTGGTATTGGTGATTATCAATGTAAAGGATTACATAGATGTATATGCACTAGATGGCATCTTAACAAATTGCATAGTGCATATAGAAATACTTGTGCATAAATGGGATATTGCACATTGGTAGAATAATGAAGTCGGCATATGCAATAAACCACTAATGGAGAATATTGTGGTTGATAATCACTATTGATGGTTGTATTGGTTGTAGGACCAAAGATAACAAAGAGCATGGCTAAACGTTCTGAGGATGTTGTTGCATGAAGCCAACAACCTTATGCGGAAATGATGGCGCAACAAACCTATGATCACGAGGTTGGCAAAAGGACTGCGTAGCATTGGTAAGAGGCCAATTGGTCAGGTAACATCAAGTGGTGTAAATGACAGCCATACAGGTAATGGTTATTGGTGCATAAATTGCATGAATGTTGAAAGGGGATTTGGTAAGATCTCTTCAACTATGTTTGAGCTATGTTGAGCTAATTTGCATGTAATATTGAATATCGACTGGGGCTGTTAACCTACCAAGCTTGGTGAGGTGTGGGTAAGTGAAGAGGATGACCCTTACACCCTATGACTGTTTAGAAATCTCAATGCATTCACGTGAAATTATATCATGCCATGCGTATGATTGGCTATGTGCTTAATAACCCAAGCAAGTGAGGACTGGTGGTCCTAATTATGGTAATGGAGGTTATATGAGATAGTCATGTTTCGAGCATAATATGCTTGAATGCATAGTACTCATGAAACAATGCAAGGTAGCATTGAGTAGATGTGCATTAAGAGATTTTAAAAATCTTATGATGCATTGTATGAATGCATAGGGATGATACATATGTCATTGCAAAATAAATAATTAATGAAATGATGAATTGATGATAATTCTAGGACCATTTTATGGGCTGTTATTAATGCAGAATAGTAAGTGCATGAAGACCCCAATCATGATCGATGGGCTGCTAGAATGCTCTGTGGAAGGACAGAGTTGTATGAATGATATGACTGTGAAATTTGATCTAGAGCTTATGAGAAGGAATCTCATGGTTGAGAGCTCTAAGTTCTGTTAGTAAGAACAGTTGTAAATATCAGATTTGTAATTGTTTCGGATTTGAAATTTTGCTAATAAATGTTGCTGACTGTTTGGCTTATATGAAAATGTGTCAGGAGGACATGCTGTAAGGAGATGCTCCCGTATGGAAGCAGGCATAAGGCCATAACGGGCAGAGTGGTGTCACTTACAGGAGCCAAACAATATGAGGATAGCCTCATGGATAAGAAAACCAATTTCTATAGTAGACAGAATTGTAAATTCATATTGAATTTAATTATTAATGCTATTGATTGGTTATGGAACAATCATATTTGAAGCTTATTGCTAAATGTTGCTGACTGTTTGGCTATTTGATAAAGTGTGCCAGGATGACACATTGCAGGAAGATCATGTGTGATGGCCTGCAGAAGCCAAACTAGATAGGAAGGATTCCATGCTTTGGAAATGGGTTTCGGGTGAAACGCCATTGTCTCAACCAAACAGCATGTCGGTAAACCATGAAAGTGAGATGGTAAAGCTATGCCCAGAAGGCATGTGAGACACATATGCAAAATGAATGAGTATTCTGTGACCCTAAACAAGAACATACATGTCTAAATTATTAGATTTAATATGCAGAGCATGTTTTATTATTTCATTATTGTTCCAGACTACTTGAGTATGATTAGGGCCTACATGGCGCACATCAGAAAGGGGGTGCACACCTTTTCTGGTGCTGGGTCATGGTAGGGTTTTCAATATTGACTACACCCTAAGGGAATGGACGCATTCCTGGTGTTTCAATACTTGATAGTGAATGATATGAAATATGATTACAATTTTCGGGCAGTAATACTGATGAGCCTGCTTATCCTTCTTGTGCTAACAGCTTACACAAATGAAACTTGGTGTTGCACGTAAGAGGCAAAGTGAAGAAGGGTGCTCAAAGAGGACTGTATGGGCAGTGGTAACCTTTCTACGCTCACACTAAAGGACACTAGAAGGGATGGATAGGCCCGAGGAGCTGTATTGCAGAAAAGGGGTATCATCCTTGTGTAGTGTGAGTGGGTATTGTGGGGCCATGCTAGCCTGCAGTCAAGTGAGTCACCTATGGAGTTCCTGGAGGGAACCGCTGGTTGCACAAGGGAAGGAGCCATGTAATCATATTATGTTGTTCATATTGCCTGATAAACCTAGTCAATGTACTGGCTTGGCATTGGTTATTTGGGAGTTATGACGAATGGTTGTTGTATGCCTGATAAACCCAGTCGGCATACTGGCTTGGCATTGGTTAATTGGGAGTTGTGACGAATGGTTGTTGTATGCCTGATAAACCCAGTCGGCGTACTGGCTTGGTATTGGTTATTTGGGAGTTGTGACGAATGGTTGTTGTATGCCTGATAAACCCAGTCGGCGTACTGGCTTGGCATTGGTTATTTGGGAGTTGTGACGAATGGTTGTTGTATGCTTGATAAACCCAGTCGGCGTACTCGCTTGGCATTGGTTATTTGGGGAGTTGTGGCGAAAGGTTGCTGGATGCCTGATAAACCCAGCCGGTGTACTGGCTTGCCATCGGTTACTTGCATGATGTGGAAGTATTGTTGAAAAGGTGTTATTTCCTGACAAACCCAGTCGGAGAACTGGCTTGGAAATGGTTATTGTATGCTTGATAAACCCAGTCGGCGTACTGGCTTAGCATACTGATTTTTGAAATGCTTGATAAACCCAGTCGGCGTACTGGCTTAGCATACTGATTTTTGAAATGCTTGATAAACCCAGTCGGTGTACTGGCTTAGCATACTGATTTTTTGAAATGCTTGATAAACCCAGTCGGCGTACTGGCTTAGCATACTGATTTTTGAAATGCTTGATAAACCCAGTCGGCGTACTGGCTTAGCATACTAATTTTTGAAATGCTTGATAAACCCAGTCGGCGTACTGGTTTAGCATACTGATTTTTGAAATGCTTGATAAACCCAGTCGGCGTACTGGCTTAGCATACTGATTTTTGAAATTCTTGATAAACCCAGTCGGCGTATTGGCTTAGCATACTGATTGGTGGGATGCCTGATAAACCCAGTCGGCGCACTGGCTTGGCATTGCCTATTCGGATGATGTTGTGGAGCAGCATGTGTGCTGGCCAAGCATCCACCCCACAGGTGATCCAAGGCTTGTAAAGCAGAGAAGGAAACCTGTGGAGTAGCGAGGAAACGCACAATACAGATAAGTATTCATTTTCATTTAATTCTTGTTTGGAATAATGAAGATTTCGGGTACGAATCTTATTGTAACCCATCTAATACACTGTTGTTTCCTTGTTGGAAACCTTGGCCATTACAGGAAACAAGGACCTTGGAAAGAGCTATAAATGCTTGGTAAATCCAGAGAGTAACTGGTTGGAACTATAAAATTCTCGGTAAATTCAGAGGGTAGTTGGTGGGAACATTAACCACTTGATGTTGTGGAGCAGCCCGCGTGCTGGCCAAACATTCCCTTAAACAATTGATAAAACCAGTCAGCGTACTGGCTTGGCATTGCCTATTCAAATGGTTGTGGAGTAGCCTGCGTGCTGGCCCAACATTCATTGTTGTATCCACGGGAAATCCAATGCTTGGAAAGCAAAGAAGGATCTTGTGGGATAAAGTGAAGACATCCAACGCAGGTATTGTTGGAAGCAAGAACCTTGAAGCATCTTAAGAATGCAGGTGGACATGTAACCACCTTGAAGAGCTCAGCATGAGCAGTAATGAAAGATGGGGCTAGTAGAACTATGTGAGTCCTAGCAGCCAAGAGTTAGACCAACCAAGTGGAGGGACTCCATGGTTGAAAGGTCTGGAATAGACCATAGACACTACGTGTCATAGCGAAGAAGGGAAAGTCGAGCATTCACGTGAAGTGAAAGAGGAAAGGAGCATGAAAACCACAGTGGTGGTGTGGGATTCCAGAATGGAACAAAACTAAGAGGAGAAACTCTTACGGCTCTCTCTCTTTCCTTTTATTGATGCATTTATAGAGTTAGAAAGTTCCTGAATGCATGCATGACTGAAAGTAAAAGTGTGTTATTTGATTAAAGTGAATTGTGAATGCTAATTAATGAATTTCTTGTGAATGGATGAACATGAAGGAATTCATGTGTATGTTAGGCAAGCATGAAAAGTGTGGAAGTCTCATGAGTAAGGCATGGGCTATCCATGTCAACCGGCGAAAACCATTGACTGATTTTAATGTTTGGGTTATGCTTGGCCTAACGAGAATTGTAATGATGAATTTCACAGGTGGAAATTGAATCAATTGGTTGCAGCCGGTGCAGGCAAGTGTTGCTAGTAAGCAAAGTGTGGTCAATCGTTCCTGTTGGCGGATATTTCTACCCTATAGTCAGGAAACTAAACTATCAACTTGGTTGGGGTGACAGGTAAGTGTATTTATGTCATTTACAGAAGTGTTTGCAAAAGAAATAGATTACAGATTTAGAGAACATACCTTTTACTGGAGTCTGATCCTAGCCTTGACCCAGCCTTGTGTCCAGCTCTCAAATCTTCCTTCTTTCAGCAAACCTGAAACAACAATACCTTCCTCAAACACTTTGGGCAACATATAAATCATAAAATAAACAAAGATTATGTTGAATATCCAGTATTGACCAAAATGAATCCAACTCAAAATGCCATTTGATAACACCTTCAGATTGGAACAAGGAAACACTTCAACCTTTATTTGTCAAAATAGTATGCAGTACAAATATACCTGATAATGAAGCAGGCTCCTGCAACTAGATCCTGGGCTCTGGCTCTGCTCTGGTTTGAATGTCTTCTGCAACAGTTTCTCCATTAACTCATCCTCTCTTTCTTTAGTAAGTATTTGCATTCATAATTTCTTCTAACCTTGCTCCCTTAGCCTTCTAGGAATTTATAGGTTTAAGGAAGCAGTTCCAGTCGATGAGGAGGTTGGGGAAGTTAAGAAACTGTCTTCAACTAATCCTCTTCGATGGATTAATATATTTTTTAATCATTTTTTAGGGTACACGCGACTATTACACAGTGGAGTAGCGTATAGGGCGCTACTCTATTGTTTAAACAATAGCGCTCATTTAGTTTTAAATTGTGAGCGCTACTTTGATGAGACAGAGTAGCGTATATACTGATATAGGCGCTACTATTATGCACTGGAGTCGCGTATGGGCGCTAGTCTCTTTAAGTAGAGTAGCGCTCATACCTCAAAATGATGTTTTTGTATGTTTTTCAGTATTCTCGGGAAATGGGATGAGTTGTCATGATATCCAAGGTCAACATGCTCCTCCATCCAAGTTGTCCTTTTGTGTGATCAGCAGCTCAGGGTGATCACGGACGGAGAGGTGCAAGTTTGACCTATAACAGATGCCCCCTAATGTGTGAGATCAGAGGGTAACGATGGCCGAAATACATTATAATCCAAAACCAGAGAGAGAGCACAGAACCGCAGAACAAAGTCGCAGAAAACCTGCAACAAAAATCAAGGTCAGCGAGCAATTACATTGTTGACATCTTATAGATGTGTAGAGTGATACAACATGATCTCCGATACATAACAAGGAGATGTATATAAAAGCATGGCCACTCGGAAATACAAGCGTGGATCCATGTCAAACTAAGAGATCATAGCCATAACAACACACTGGATCTATGTCTCATGGAGAGCCGTATAGAAGTGAGGCTCAGTCTTGCGCAACTTGGGTGATAACAAAATGGGGTTATGTCATCCAAATCCCAAAGTCTTCATCCCATAACAACCCTAGGTACAAACCCGAGCCATGTGAATAGATGAGTTGACAGTCGAACATGAAGGGCATCGTCTGATTACCGGTCATTGATGTATACCGTTAACAAACGCGAGGACTTCCATCGATAATGATAATGGAGTCCAAGGTACCAAGTACGATTCGCCAAATGTGAATAGATGGACTTGGAGTCAAACACTTGGGAATCCTGTCGAAGAAGAGACATTGATGTATTCTCATCATTCAACAGCGAGGAAAATTGCCACTGGTGACTGCAATCTCCAAGGTACTAACCGAAACTCTAAACTTCAATCCCAGAATAATGATTTGATGTCGATGGGAAGAAGTCCGTTGGAAGGGAGGCCTTAAGGTATCCTCCATCATCCAACTCGAGGAACACTCAACTGGTAAGAGCTGATATGAAATGATATGTAACAAGACTGACACTAGGAAGGCCGACACGTGAGGTCAAGGTAAACTGCAGAATGGCCGACACAGGGTATATCCTTGAACATTGAGCACGACACAAAGTGACTTAGGCAGTTTTTGACATAATGGGGTAAATAAGTCTGAAACGTAAGAGACATTAGCAGACCCTCCATATGGTTGGAAGAATAACCAACCGGGGGAGTAAATAACTCGGAGGAAAGGTTCACCTTAAAGCCAAAAACTAAACCCAACCGACAAGATAGACTCAAGTAGGTGCTGTGTTCAAGGATAGGACTTGACTGATACTGCCTTTAACAATGAAGATATGATGTGTTTTCCCATTCCTTATTCTTTTTAGATAAAAGAATACCCTTCTTGTGGATTTAATGAGTCCAAGAAAGAATGAAAACTCAAAAGGTCCAACCATGTAAATAATTTAATGAGCCCATGGGAGGAAGACTCAGTACCTTCTTCATAATTTAAAGAGTTCGAAGAAGAGATAGAAGATTACTCTATATGTACTGATCTCTGGATTTTAGTATCGAGCCGAGATCTGTTCTTGCTCGCCGGTGTTTTCAATATTAAGGAGTCTGAAAAACTTAAACAATAACTCCATATATCTGCTCGTGGATTTTAGTATCGAGCCCAAGAAGATTAATGCTCGCCGGTGTTTTCCTGTTTATAGAGTCTGAAAAACTTAAACAATCCTCTTTTCACCTATCCGTGGATTTTATATCGAGCCCGGATTGGTCTGTGCTCGACGGTATTTTCTTGTTTATAGAGTTGAAAAACTTAAACAGTCCTCTACTTACCCTCTCGTGGATTTCACATCGAGCCCGAGTAGGTGAATGCTCGCTTGGTATTTTCATATTTAGAGAGTCTGAAAACCCTAAAGAGAGACTCTAGAAGGTCCTTTTTCGTATAGTTAGTCTCCTCCCCCGAAAAAGTATAAAACAATGAAAGGAGAAATCCTCTAGCGCATACTGACGTATACCTAGAGTATACCTTTTCCGTAGTTAATCCACTGAGGCCCGGAAAAGGGGTAATTCTATACCTGAGTGGATGAGCCTTCGGGTACTTTAACGAGCTTGAAGAGGACAAGTCTGCTCGGCAATCTTGTTTAGGTTTAAATAGTCCAAACAAGAGCTTAAAATGACTTAAAGGTCAGCTTCTGGGATCATAACTTCATGTCCTGCCAAAACTAGGTTTTCAACAAAATATTAGTTGATGACGCAAAAATCTTAAAGAATATATGGATTTGAAATGTTTAGCTAACTGACAAGTTTCATCGTTAAGAAATTTGAGGTCAAGAGACGAATTCGACAACATGTTAGTGAAAATTGAACTTGGATCAGTTTTATACCTTATTTTGTGTTTCAATTAATTAATTAGGGTTTTTGAAAATGTTTGAAACTATATAAAATTAAAAATTATGGGTAAAAATTAAAATCCAATTATATATATAATTTCAATATTAACAAATCAATTTTCATTTTGTGTTGTAGGGCAAACATTGGGCATATTTTCACGAATTTCAAATCTCTCTTGTGATCAAACGGAGCATCCAAACGCCAAACTACTTCCATCAAGTAAGTAACAATCAACCCACCTTGCATTTCAATGGTTTATTTTTAAAATTTTGAGGAAAAATGGCCCGAAACGCTATGCTCATAAAGTTTTATGCGCGGGGCGCTACTGTGTGTACATAACAGTAGCGTATGAAGGCGAATGGGCGCTACTTTACTCAAACAGAGTAGCGCCTACACGCTACTGTGTAATACACACAGTAGCGTACACATTTGCAAAGCCAAAATGAAGCGCCGAGACTCAAAAATTTTGGGGTTTTTGTGCAGGATGGTCTTACAATGGAGGGAAAGGGAGCATGAAGACATGGATAGACTAGCTATGCAAGACCCTGCTACCCTTCATGCGCTCCGTAGATGCGGTTTGTTGAAATTTTATCGAACCGTAAACATGCGGGCACTAAACAAGCTGTTTCGGAGATTGATTCAGTATTGGGATGTTGATACTAATACCTTCATCATCCGGGGGCAAACTCTTGAGCTTACCGTTGAGGATATATATTTTATTACCGGTCTCTCAAGAAGAGGAGACGTAATCAATCTAAAAGGGACATCTCGCTTGGGTGCACGGTCCGTGCAAGAATATGTGAACACCTACTGTGTTGCCGGAGCAGAAAAATCGGGAAGCCAAGTCCTGATTTCAACTATTGATGGTCTCCCGCTGAAAGTAATAGTGAGTATGATCAACCGGGTATCCGGTAGTGCATCACAACACTTGGCTTCTAGGAACTCGATGCATGTCGGTGTACAGTGCTTGCATGGGCATGTTTATGATTGGAGTACTAGCTTGTTGGCTAACATGAAGTATCAATTGACAAGTTGCAAATCTGGTACAATGAAGAATTTCGGGTACGGGAGTATCTTGTGTACTTTCTTCTTCGAGAGAATGCCTGCTATTAGTTTGGGAATGCCATTACCACAGGTTAACCCCCGTGAGCCCAGACTAGGCCGTTGGGGTGACATTTTTCTCCGCCAAGGTGGTGGGGAGAGTCACTACTGTTACCATACAGATGACTTCTGGGGGTGGTGGGAGAGACAAGTTCCCGCTTTTGAGCAGTTTCCCTATGCTGGACTAGATTTTCGTCATGACCCAGAGCTGGTACTTCCGCCAGGTGGTGCCTGGGGAGATATTGGTATGTTTACTTTTTGAGAATTTATTTAATTTTTTCAAATTTTTCAAATATTTTATTTTTTATGAAATGAGTTTTGGAGTTCTAATCGAGTGTTCAATGCAGATGTTGGGCCTGTTCGTCCCGAGGGCCATCCTACTATCTATGTGAGGCCAGCTGATATCACCACAGCAGAAGCTATGCTGGGAACCCTAGAGAGGAAAATGAGTCGGCTGACTCATGAGATTCCTACCAGCCGCATGGACCAGATACCTGTTGACATGCAGGAGGATGTTGTTGGGGTGCCCCCAGCATGGCTTAGATTACTGCGTAGGGTTGCTAGACTAGTGATATGCTACCGTAATGCGGTAGATGATGAGGAGGTTCCTCCTTCTCCATAGGAGAAGAAAAACATTATATGTATATATTTTTGAGGCTGCCATGCCCAACTTTTGTACTTTTATGACTTGACTTATGAAACTCGTGACTCGAAACTCATATTTTTTGATACGGTATCAGTTATATATACAGTATCGGTTATTTACATGTGAATGTGTTTTTAAATCTTATGTGTGGAATGTTGTTTACAATGTATGATGCAAATGCCAATCTAACACATAGTTTGCTAACGAATCAGCTAAATTGTTTAAATTTCTTGGAATGTGTTCATATCTGATAGAATGAAAATGTCTTTCCAATAATCTAACTCGTAGAAACTGTCGTAGCAATCCTGGATCTCTGATCCGATAGACACCTGTTAACTGAAATACAATTAGTTGTGAGTCAAGCCTTACCTCCAGGTATGAAATGCCATGACTGAGGGCATCTCGGAGAAGTTCTATAACTGCACTGTATTCAGCCACATTGTTCGTGGTAGGTCCTAAACAAACCCCCCCCGAAGAGACAAGTTGGTCAGCGGGTGAATAAATGACCCAAGCTGCTGCAGCCAACTGACAGGTGTGGCGACTGGCGCCATCAGCAAATCCTAAGAAATGTGCGGTTGACATCTGGTACATGAAACGAGAAACACACATCAGATCACCTAACGAGCATAACAAAACTAACTATACAGAAATATACAGCTATGTTACAAGAAAAAGTACTTCAACCTAGGCGTAGTACTTCTTCAGGTAGAGTCAACGCCTGGATCTTCCTCAGGAGGCCGGGCAAAGGTATTATGGAACTCACGGAAAAGGTTAGCATATGGGATTATTTCATCGAGATAACATCCCGTTTCAAAGAGAATGTTTCCGTTAACTCCAGTAAAAATGTTCACCAACGAGGTATGTGCTCTATTGGCTTCAACAATGGCAACTTGTGAAGGGGTGAAACCAGTGTTCTCATCGGGTGGTGAACAAAATTCTCCTCTCTCTAATAAGTGAAGAAAAGGAAACAAGAATGACACACGATTTATAGGTTCACGAGGATGGTCTGGGTCATTCAAAGCTTCTAACATTTCTTCATCAGAAGGTAAAGTAATTCCTGAACTGTTGAGAGAATGAATTGGGTCAGGTGTCCGAGTAGTGGCAGAATCTATGTTTGACTCGATAGACACCAATTGAGTCGACATATGTCCTGTTGTAGTTTGATGAGACTCCAAATGGGTAACTTCTACAACAGGGGTAGGTACGGAGGGGTTTGTATTAGTTGAGAGAAACTCGGAATCAATTGTTGAACTACTCGTAGGAGTTTCAGACGATGAACATCCTTCAGTACCGACAAATAAAGTAGGAGCGGGTAGGTCAAAAGTGCCAATCAGTGATCCAAAAAGTCCTGCTCCTAAACTCTCGCTAACTGGGGTGGTTTGATCAATCATAGGAATCGTGGTTTCTGTAGAAGTCTGGTGTTTTCCTTGAGTGAAAGAAAGTTGATCGACTGTAACGATCTTACCTTCAAATGGGAACATGACCACTCGAAAAACTGCCGATGCTATAGCTTGCATGGCATAAGTCCAACTCCTACCCAACAACATGTTGTAATCGAGCGGAGCGTCCAGAACTTCAATCTCAACAGCAACTGTCTTACCGGCCAAAGTGACATTAAATGATGGCAAAAATCCATGTGGACGGAAAGTTCTGCCATCAAATGCAGTAAGCATTGTGTTGGAAGGGACTAACTCAGGAGAACCTAGAGCTTTCCAGCAGGAAATAGACATTACGCAAGTCGACGCTCCCTCATCTACTACAGCTCGTCTTATGGTCATTGGACCATGAACGACTTCAATCTGGAGGGCAACGTGATATGGCAATCGGTATTTGACATCAGTCATATCAAATCGCGCAGACATGTTGGAGGACTCCATACTCCCAATAGCTGCCAGAAGTGCATTTCGTTGCAAAGGACAACTCTGCAAGACTTCTAAGGTAGACATGGCACAAGGAGTTTGAGCTAGATCTTCAACCACATTGTAGTTGGAAGCAGCCCGCGTGTTGGGATTGTGCGATGCCCTCTTTAAGACACCTTTCGGAATCTTAGGCATTGGGTCCACAGGTATGTGGAGTGAAGTGGAAGATTCAGCAATCTCCTTATCCTTTCTCTGCGTTTCCGGGGTATAGTTTTTAGCTCTGGTTTGCAAAAGTGCATCTGAGTTGACCATGTTTATGAATGTTTGATCAACCGAAGCGTGTGAGGTGCCCCCAGTTTTGGAGGTGCCAGAAGTGGAGCCTTGCCCTTTGGGAAATGGATCTTTCAAGACGGCAGGCTTCTTCTCTTTCAAAAGCTTCTGGGCTTCTTCTAGTAGAGGGCATTGATGAGTAAGGTGGTTTTGTTTGCAAAGTTTACAAGGAAACCTAACCTTCTTCTCTTCTTTATTACCCTCTTCGGCATTATCTTTTTTGGGCTTTTGTTGGTTCCCCTCTCCTTTCTTGCCCTTCTTTTTGTTATTGGGCTGCCGAGGGCCCTTTTGATTGTTCTGAACCTGATTAACAGATTCAGAAGTAGAAGGAGAGGTTGTGACGGAAGCAATGTCTGCAGTCGAATGTTTGACAGTTAAGGCTTGGACCTGTTTGGTCAGTGCTTCGAAAGCTGCAGAGTTAACCGAACCCACTATGCCGTCAGCATGTGGTCCGGGTTTGGGCCTACTTAGATCAGTGTTTGATCTCGGTGCGTCTGGTATAATCTCATACAGTAAACCAGATTGTGCGTATACAAGGTCTAACTGTTGAGTCCTTAAAATGGCCTCTTCTTCATTGGAGACTCCAGATGTTGCTACTTCCTTAGAAATATAAGGAAGGAGTGATTTCAAGTACCACTCGAGTAGGAACTCTGGAGGGATATTGGCCTTTATGAGCCTTTTCCGTCTTCGCCACTCCTGAATGTGGTCAGATAGGTGAGTGGCTTTGTTTTGTCTAAAAGTAGACAAAAGTTCTGTTCCGGCATCATACCGAACAGGAAGTTGGAAATGGTTCAAAAAGACGGTGGCCAGATCCCCAAAACTAGAGAAAGTAGCCGCAGGCAACTCAATGTACCATTTGGCCGCGGGACCAGTTAAGGTCCTTTGAAACAATCTCAGTCTGATGGAATCTTCGTTCAATGAATTTGAAGAACACCACAAGTGAAAGGTAGTGACATGGTCACCAGGATCTTCACCAGCTTTGCCTTCGAATTTGGGAATATCCGAAGGTAATTTGGTGGTAACTGGTGGCCATGCTGAGTTATGACACACCGGATCATTAGTCAATTTCGAAAGGTCTGGCAAATTCAAAGTTGCCAGAAAAGGTAGACGAGGCCGATAAGATGGAGCTTGATAAGGGAAAGCACCCATTGTTTGTCCCATGAATTGTTGGTAGGGGTTGCCCCCAGCCATTTGGTGATTAGGGTTGCCCCCGGCCATGTGTTGGTAGGGGTTTCCGCCTCCCAACTGTTGATAGGGGTTACCCCCAGTTAACTGTTGGTAGGGGTTGCCCCAAGGTATTTGTTGGTAGGGGTTTCCCCCTACCAGTTGTTGTTGTTGTGAGAAAGAATGATTAAAATTTCCCCACCCATACGAGAGCGGATTAGTGCTTTGTTGGTTCGTCCATTGTGGCTGGGTGTTAGCCTCGCCATATTGCTGGTTGAAAAAGTTGCCCCCTCCCCCTCAGAATAAGGAAAAAGGAACATTATTTGCAGGCATGCTACCCTGATTCAAGTTAGGACCTACAAAGTTGTTGAAACCAGCCGAAGCTGATGTGGACGGTGCAGTCATGGTACCCATGACTGGCATGTTTGCTGAAACACTTGGTCCTACCACAGGTGTGGAAACCCAAGTACTAGGGATCTGATATAAAGGTTGTGAAGTAGAAGGTGTTGCACAGTTAGCCATACTGCTAGGTCTAACAATAGGCGTGGGAATAGATGCCATTGTTGTGAAACTAGGCATTCCTAAGGTACTAGTGTTAAAACTAAAAGATGGGGTAGGCACAGACGTAGTTTGTGCCTGACTAGATGTAGCAGTAAAAGAAGGGTTAACTGTGCTAGTATTCATACCTAAGGTGGGAGTTTGGGGACCCCCTGGTTCACCTCCTGTGTTAGTCATCAGATAATCGGGAAACAAAAGATCTGCACTGAAAAGAGGCTGTTGGAAACCAACAGGTGACAGCACTGGAATTCTAGTGTCAGTTAGGGGAGGATTGAAAGGAGTGCTATACTCCGCGGAAGTAAGATCTTCCACCTCAACAGTACTAAAATGTTGTTGTTCTGTGATACCTGGTGATGGTTCCTCAAGAACCTCAGTTTCAAGGTTTTCTGTTATAAGTATTTCTTCAAGCAGTTCTATTTCAGAGGTAATTTCTGAAGAAACACTGGGGTTTACCCTCTGTCTTGTAGCTGGTTGTAAAGGCTCTATTCTAACAGGCGGAAGGTTTTGAATCCTTCTCGATCTACGGAGTTGTTGATTCTCCGTGATTATAGATATCCAATGAACAGCCTATAACCTAGTGGCCACTAAGACTAGGGGGAAAACAGCACACCAACTAAAAATTCCTAAGTATTCAAACCAATCAAACAAAGGTGTCTTCTGGAGAAGAGTCTGGGATGATGAGGGCCCAGAACAGATCAACGAAGGATGAAGAACAGTTACTCGGGGTCCACAATACAATGACTAAGGGTGCAAGCGCTGGAATCACCCAACCGCCCTCCCAAAGACCTGCAAGGGATTTCCTCCCGCGTCTGTCCTAGGTACAGCAGGTATACCCTCTGCTGTCACCTGTGTAAGAACCTAAAAGTCTGATACTAAGGATACCAAAACACCGAAAAATCCTGGGGGAACAGTCACCGGTCGAATCAGAAAGCGTGGGCAGGGTAGCTAAGCCCGAAACTCGAAAGAGTCCCCAATACGCTATCCAATCCTGGCGTATGCTCAATCAGAAAGTAGGAGAGGTATTCCCACAAACCAATCTCACATTGACCTACTGCATATGCTCCCAGACAATTTTTGAGTGTAGTGGATTTGCCTAAAAGATAATCTCACTACGATTATTGCGCAATGTGTGATCTTGGGTGGTTTAAGGTGATTTAAACCCAAGACCCTAACCAAGACTAGTTGGTGTAGTGTGCCCTAAAAAAGAAAAGGTTTCTAGTTCATTTTATTAATAAATTTTAAGGGCTTTTATTACGCAAAGGGGATAGTGAGTGTGTGAACGTGGTTATAAAAAGAAAACTAAATGCAAATATATTCAAAATTTCTTACAACAAAACTCTTTTATTTTTTACTTTTTCATCTATCTTTTTCGAAAATGCAAATCTAAGCAAACTTTCCTACTAATTTTTTGTTTTCTTTTTTAATTAAACAAAATATACTAAGCTATTTTGCGTTGACAAAACAAGTTCTATTTAATTCAAAGTACCAAAATTTTTTTTTTGCTTTTTCAATGATCGAAAAAGAACTATATAAAAAAAAATAAAAAAATGGAAAGCCAAATAAACTTCTTATGCAAAAATGGAAGTATGGCAAATGTTCTTGAGCCTACAGCTATCGAAATCTAACTCGAGAAAGGCTTAATATACAGGTTTTTTACTCAGGAAAAAGCCTATAAACTTGGACACTAAGTGGAAGAAAAACAAGGAGAGAAAACACCTAAGGACTGACCTAAAGTGCTTAACCCTAACAAGACCACGAAGCCAAGTATGTAGATAAGCAGGCTGTTCTGCTAACACGAAGAAAACTGAGAGGTGGAGACTAGCCTAGAGCTGTTAAAGAAGCACTTGTGACCATCAAAAGACAAAAAGTCTCGGGAAAAACATGAAACTAGACACAAAGAAGACACCCTAAAAGCTCTACCAAAGACCAAAACCCTAAACAAAGGAAATGGACAGTAGAGAACATACAACTTCACCACAAACAACAGACACAGGAGTGTACAGGTTTGTAAATGGGCAAAAGTAGTCAGGGTCTGAAAACAAGTGAAAATGTTCGTCACCGAACACCACTAGGTCTTCCAAATAGGTCAAAAAGGTCTCAAAGAAATCCAAAGGTCAACAAATGGTTTAAAACATGGAAAAAATTTAAAGAGTGGTTCTATGACTTGAATCAACGATTACAAACCTTAAGCAATCATCCCAAGAATCCTACAACAAAGTCAGAAAATCTCCAAAGGGCCAAAAGCAAGAAAAATCAAAAAATGGCTGCTTCAGAAAAAATACTCTACTGTGCAGTAGAGCAACTCGCGCCCATGCCAAAACGGGCGCTACTGTATATACAGTACAGTAGCGTATGGGCGCTACTGTGTATATGAAATAGTAGCGCTCATCTTTAAAAAGCTAGGAAACTGACCTTGGGGGGAAAGGAAATTGATGAAAGCAGGCAAGCCAAGACAAAAGATACCTGAAAAGGTTCTTAGCAAGTCGAAGAAATCAAAATCAACCGAGAAGACAACCAACAACAATGGTTTCCTAAAGCCAAAACACTTAGTTCCCCAGCGGAGTCGCCAGTCTGTTGGCGGATATTTCTACCCTATAGTCAGGAAACTAAACTATCAACTTGGTTGGGGTGACAGGTAAGTGTATTTATGTCATTTACAGAAGTGTTTGCAAAAGAAATAGATTACAGATTTAGAGAACATACCTTTTACTGGAGTCTGATCCTAGCCTTGACCCAGCCTTGTGTCCAGCTCTCAAATCTTCCTTCTTTCAGCAAACCTGAAACAACAATACCTTCCTCAAACACTTTGGGCAACATATAAATCATAAAATAAACAAAGATTATGTTGAATATCCAGTATTGACCAAAATGAATCCAACTCAAAATGCCATTTGATAACACCTTCAGATTGGAACAAGGAAACACTTCAACCTTTATTTGTCAAAATAGTATGCAGTACAAATATACCTGATAATGAAGCAGGCTCCTGCAACTAGATCCTGGGCTCTGGCTCTGCTCTGGTTTGAATGTCTTCTGCAACAGTTTCTCCATTAACTCATCCTCTCTTTCTTTAGTAAGTATTTGCATTCATAATTTCTTCTAACCTTGCTCCCTTAGCCTTCTAGGAATTTATAGGTTTAAGGAAGCAGTTCCAGTCGATGAGGAGGTTGGGGAAGTTAAGAAACTGTCTTCAACTAATCCTCTTCGATGGATTAATATATTTTTTAATCATTTTTTAGGGTACACGCGACTATTACACAGTGGAGTAGCGTATAGGGCGCTACTCTATTGTTTAAACAATAGCGCTCATTTAGTTTTAAATTGTGAGCGCTACTTTGATGAGACAGAGTAGCGTATATACTGATATAGGCGCTACTATTATGCACTGGAGTCGCGTATGGGCGCTAGTCTCTTTAAGTAGAGTAGCGCTCATACCTCAAAATGATGTTTTTGTATGTTTTTCAGTATTCTCGGGAAATGGGATGAGTTGTCATGATATCCAAGGTCAACATGCTCCTCCATCCAAGTTGTCCTTTTGTGTGATCAGCAGCTCAGGGTGATCACGGACGGAGAGGTGCAAGTTTGACCTATAACAGTTCCATTGACCATGGCGGCCGACCAAGGGCTATTAGAATTGGCTGGAAGTCTTCTTCAAACAATTGCCAAGATCCAAGAAAATCTTGAAGAGATGCTCAAGATGCAAAAGCAGCAGAACAAGATGAACCACAAGGTCTTGCAGGACTCTATTCGTCTGCAGAAAGAGGTAAAAAGTATTATGAAAGCAATCAGCAAGGGAAGGAAAAGTGGATCAGTGAAGAAGCATTCATCCAATCGTCCGATTAAGAAATGCTCCAGCTGGGAAGACTCAAAGGAAATTGAGCAGGTAAAGATGAAGAAACCCGTGAAGTGTTGGAAATGTGGGGGGAATCATTACTTCCGCAACTGTCCAACCAGAGAACCTCAAGAGGGTAGCGGCCATAAAGTTTTCAGACTTATGGGTGAGCTAGAAGATCTGAATCAGCAGGAGTAGCTCGTGAAGATCAAAGGACTTGGTCCTGAAATTTCAAGGTAAAGAACAGAATGCAGGGCAGATCTGCAAAGTTTTTGTGAATTTTGGACATATGTAAAGCGGGTATTTATTTCCGAAGTGCTGGAACACTGAGGACGGTGTTATTCCAAGGGTAGGGGAATGTAACGTCCCTAGCTTAACCCTATTGCATTAATATTGTAAATGATGTAAATATTGTCATTTAGTCATGGCGAGGAGCTCAAGGCCAAGGCCCCGCCACTGACTTATCGTTTTATGTATCGGAAATTAGAATAGATGCATATGGTTCTTGTTCTAGCAGTGCACAATGTAAAATCGGACACCATGTAAATATGCAATTTTAATGAAAAACCCACAACCAGCTACGCAATGCAACAAAAGAGATGGGGGCATGATCTTTACAAGGAAGAGGGAGGGAAAATAACCGAACCCTTGAGCCAATGGTTTTAATCCATGTGTCAATGAGAAAGCCCATGAACTCTCAACTACCCATTTGGTCTCATGCACCCAATCATTTAATTCTTCCAAGAATTGGTTGAGACAATAAATGACTTGGGATGGGAGAGGTATGGCTGTCAATTTTCGTGCATGGGCAAGCCATCAACTTGGGAAATCGTGTTTTTGCTTGTTGGGCAAGAAAACCCCCACGAAATTGGCCCAAAATCCATTCTTCACCCATGGCCATTCTTCCTCTCACGCAGTTTGAGCTCCCTGAAGTTTATCCTCACGTTTTTTGGCCATAACCCTGCGTTTTTCCATGCCCAGAAACTCGTTTTGGTATTTTGGAGCAGCTGGGGAAGGAGGGATGCGATTTTGGACTGAGGGAGAGGTCGTTTTTGCCCTTGGGGCATTTTTCTGAAATGGGTTGCTCACCTAATCGATTTTTCCTAGTGGCCAATTCGTTTTGAGTCTACCCACGTTTTTCTGGAACTGGTAGAAACCCACTGTTGGGAACTTCACCGTATAGGCATTTTTCTCATGCCCAACACTTATGCTTTTGATGATGCATGCACCCATCTCTTAACAGCCTGAGAAATCCAATTGCTAATTGGCTTGGCTGAGTTTGATATACCTTTGGCTATGTGAGAGCCTGTTTTCCCCTTTTCCTTGTGGAGATCATGCCCAGCTCGGGGGTGGCAGTGGTGCTGAGAGATTGAGGAGCACACTGGCCTACAGTTGGGTGGAACGTTGCAGAAGCGTAGCTAGTTGCTCGGGAACTACTTGGTTTAAGATAAGTATTCTCTTGTGCTATCTTTCAATTGCTTAATTGATGAATATCTTGAATGTATGGTGAATGAGTAGTTGAAATTTCCTCTGCTGTGTATAAACAAATAATTACGCATCCTTATATCTCGGTTGTATTATGTGAATGCTTAGTGGTTTAAAATTTATGGGGCTAGATGCCCGGTTTAACCTCACGATCCTCTCCATCTAGCTGGTAGAATGGGAGGGGACGTGACATAGGAGCTCATTTAGCCACTCTGTTTGTCTACTCTTGGTTGTAGTTTCTCTTGGTGTGTGCTTTTGATTTACTATTTTTGATCAATAGTTGGCCTTTAGGGAACATTTTGATTACATATTCTCTCCATAGATATTGTGGCGCGGAGGCCTACTCTCCGCCGGTCCCATCATTTGGCTAGTTTAGAGCCACTCAAGCTTTCACGCCGTGTTACTAGAGGACGCCGGAAGGCTCCCTCTGAGTCTTCGAATTCATACGAGACTTACATCCAAGACGTCATGGCTGAACATCCTGATACTGAATAAAAACCTTTGACTCCTTCGGGTAGAGTTGACCATACTTCCGATCCCCATACTCCTCATGAGGAGTGGGGAGGTGATCCACTTGAGACTCAACCTGGTTCTATTTGGCCTAATCCACTTGATCGAGATCCATTTGATCCTTCGAATCTAGATAATTATCTTTATGGAATGCATGACTTACCTGAGGACGAAGAACAGGACGAGCCTTTTGTTCCTTCGTTTCCATGTGGTTATAGATACGGGATGCCTAAATCACATAATGACACTACGATCAACCCCACCACACTCTCTTTTGGTATGCCTAGTCATAGTACTGTCAAAGCTTCCACTACGGTTGGTAGTCACGCTGGCACCAGTCATGGTGTTAGCCATACTATACCCACTGGGGGCACTACCCTCGATGGGGGCACAACATTGTCCACCCACACACATAGTATGGGGACTGGTCATGTTCCTCCTAATAATGCTAATATTGGAAGACGACCACCTCCTAGGATTGCCCAACCTAATCGGAACGTTGTTCGAAACACGACTCGCCATCCACCACCTAATACACGTGTCACTACTCGTCAACCCAGGACTACTTTTACGAATGACAATGTTCCTCCCAACCATGGGGGTGGACACATACTGCATACTTTTGCGTCCACTGCCGCCACTAGTAATGCTAACGTAGGGGGTGGGAATATCTCCTATCCACATGGACATCACGCCACCATCCCTGCTACTAGTAACACCAATGTTGGGGCTGGGAATACTTCTCATGCTTTTGGTCACCACATGACTGCAGAAGCTAATCCTAATGCTGGGGGTAGGAACATACCATACCATTACAGTCATTACAACATGGTTCCTACTATGAATAGTACATACATGCCCCATACTCATGGTGGAAACCCTTACTACAACACAGTCGGTGCTGGCCACCAGTATCACCCACCACCCCAATATGATTCCCAAAACGCGCATATACCTGCTTACTCTCAAATGGGTCAGGCAAGAGGAGGTTATCAATCTTATGGCCATGGGAAAGATTATGGACTGTCAGGTCCTCATTATCAGCAGTTTAATCCTCCTGGTCAAGCTTTTGGTCCATCTTATAGCACAGTTCTGTTTAACCAACCTTTTATGGGAACTTTTAATCAAGCTTTCCAGCCTCAGCTCCCGTTCCTTGCACGCTTGAATCTCCTGGATCTTTCAAAGCTCATGAATGATCCGGTGTGTCATGACCCTACTTGGCCCCCGGTCCCTACCAAGCTCCCTTCGGACATCCCAAAGTTTGAGGGGAAGGGCGATGAGGATTCAGGCGATCATGTCACAATGTTTCACCTTTGGTGCTCCTCCAACTCTTTGAATCATGATTCCATTATATTACAACTATTTCAATGCACCCTCATGGGGGCAGCCGTGAAGTAGTATGTGGAGTTTCCTTGAAACACCTATAAGGGATTCAATTAGATTGCTTTGGTTTTCTTAGACCATTTCCAGTTATTGGTTCGTTATGATACTGGTACTGAGTTGTTGTCCACCTTCCGTCAGAATAAGGCCACACATATTTCTGACCACGTTCAAGAGTGGGGTCGGCGGAAAAGATTAGTGAAAACCAACATTCCTCCAGAGTTCCTATTGGAATGGTTCCTCAAGTCTCTACTCCCTTACATTGCTAAGGATGTTTCGATGTCTGGCATTGTGACTGAGGAAGAAGCTATCTTGAAAGTCCAGCAGTTAGATCTACTTTACTCTTAGTCTGGCATTTTGTTTGACATTATTCCCGATGCACCGAGAACAAGACATGAGCCCACGTCAGTTCCTGGACTACATGCCGATGGCATCGTGGGGTCCGCATGCACTCACCCTGTAGACTTGGTAGCTAATCAAATGAAATTTTTTTCGCTAAACCAGTCTCCTTTCGGACAGGTTCACACCTTGTCCATTTCCACTCCGTCGTCTGATGTACACAATGTGCAATCAACAAAACCGTCGGGTAACCAGCAACCAGGCGGTAAGAAAAAGGGTAGAAATAATCGTAGGGGTGGAAACAATGGAATTAATAACAATATAAATCGTAATACTCCTCGTAAATAGAATGCCAACCCTCCTCGAGAAGGAGGTAATGCTGGTGAGAATCGTAAACCTAGGCGTAAGGTGAAATTCCCTGACAAGCTTTGTGGGGAGGATCATCTTACTCACATATGTCCTCGAATTGAAGAAGCATCAAAGCATTTGGCATAGAGCCCAGCTGTGTTGAAGGATCCCCTACCTCATCACCAAAACATGGCTTCGCATGTTCCCACCACTGGTTATGGTACTAATGAAACGACAACATCTTCTTCCAATACTAGTGGTTATGGATGTGTCAATATGGTTCAGTCAGAGGTTTGTGTTGCTACTCGTCAACGCGATTATGGTTCACCACAACCCAATTTGGGGAATGATCCTCCCCCTCCTCCTAACAATTCCTTGCATATCAAGAAGCCCTCCATTATGTCGCGGATACCGAAAGGTGTTCTCAAGTGCTCCATGCATAATCCAAATGCTCGAGCCACCCAGAACTACTCCATCATAGAAGATTTGGGCCAAACTTTGTGTGCCATGTCGGCTCCTGAAGTTTTGCAAGCCTGTACCTCTCAGAAGCATGCCCTTTTGAGTGCGTTAGGAGTTCAGGATGGGGGAAATCCCAATGTTATCAAGTTCGATACTACTGATGTCCAGCCTCACTTACCTTACCACGTGGCTTTTCAAATCCAGGTGGTTTTCCTTAAGAGCTTTGTCAAACGTACTATGGTTGATGAAGGTGCTTCTGCATCAGTAATGTCGTTAGCTTGTTAGAAAGCTCTTGGTTTTCCTCCTCTACTTGCGTCTAGAACTACACTCACTACATTCGATGGTAGATCTTTTACGCCGCATGGAATTATCCCCTCCCTTGTTGTCTCGTTGGGAGGTAAGTCTATGCCTATTGAAGTCAAAGTGGTTGATGTGCCCATCGACTACAAGCTTTTACTGGGTCGAAACTAGATGTATGCTATGAAGGCTATCACATCTACTGTATTTAGAGTTATCTGCTTTCCCCATGAGGGCAATATTGTGACGATCGATTAGCTGGATTATGTTGGCACTCCTTCTGCAACATCCATGGGATCTGTAGTCCCGCAAGTTTCTAATTCTCAATTGGCAACTGGGAACATAGTGTTGGAATGTACCCCTCATTAATGGGAACTTATAATCTTTCTGCACCTGTGAATTTTATTGGAACCATTACCGACAATGCGTCTCCTCCTTCGAATAATATTTTATTCCAGACCTCCTATTTAGATGATCCGTGGACTTTACCGTCCATGAGTTCCACATCTGGAGACATTGCGCACGTCGGGATGTCTATGCCTTTATATGTAGCGGAGCTTGCTTACGATCATATCCAACAAACCACTGCAGATCCTGATCTCTCTTCTTCCCAGATAGTTGAGGAAGATCTTGTTACGCTGCCAGTTTTGGAAGCCAACCTATCTTGTTCACATGATTGCCTCAATGGTATCCTACCTTCAGATGAAGTTTTTATTGAGGCCATGAATGGTAATGACAAGCCTTGGGGGGATTCTCATCATCAATTTTATTTCCTTCCCACCTTTGATCTTATTGAACGAGAAGATCCTATAATACAACCTGCCATGCATTTGAATTTGGATCCATTCATAGTATCGTCCATCCCTGATTTGACGTTTGAGTCTAGTGAGTCTTTGAGCTCTCCTATAGATCCAGAAATCGGTGCTCCTGAAGAGTTTGATTCTAATTCTAGAATTTCCAACTCCCGTGATAATGAATTTTCTCTTGCAGATTCCTTCACATCCTTCAGCTTTGCTCTTCATTTTGAAGATGATCATTTTGATCCCTCAGGTATTGGTACTATGGCACCTTTAGTGGTTAGCTCTACTTGCATTATGTTTGAGTTTAACAATAGTGAAGTTGAAAATGTTTCTACCTATTATAGGTCAAACTTGCACCTCTCCGTCCATTATCACCCTGAGTTGCTGATCACACAAAAGGATAATTTGGATGGAGGAGCATGTTGACCTTGGATCATATGACAACTCATTCCATTTCCTGACATTACTGGAAAAACATAAAAAATATCATTTTGAGATATGAGCTCTACTTTACTCAAAGAGACTAGCGCCCATACGCTACTCCACTGTATAATAGTAGCGACCATATCCAAGTATACGCTACTCCAGTGTAGCAAAGTAGCGCTCGACATTTAAAATTGAATGAACGCTAGTTGTTAAACACTAGGGTAGTGCCCTATACGCTACTCCACTGAAGAAGAGTCGTGTACATCTTAAAAGATGATTAAAAAATAAATTAATTCATCGAGGAGGATTAGTTGATGGCAGTTTCCTAACTCCCCCAACTTCCTCCATAACTACATCTTGACCTGAACTGCTTCTTTGAACCTATAAATACCAAGAAGGTTAAAGGAGAAGGGTTAGAAATTGGAGTTAGTGAGATTGATTAATGGAAAAACTTTGAAGGAACTTGCATTGGAGGAGTTGTTGCAGAAGACATCCAAGCCAGAGCAGAGCCAGAGCCTAGAATCTAGTTGCAGGAGCCTGTTTCATTATCAGGTATACTTGTACATCATTCTATTTTTGACAAATAAAGGTTGAAGTGTTTTTCTTGTTCCAATTTGAATGTGTTAGGAAATGGCATCTTAAATTGGATTTATTTTGGTCAATGCTGAATGTTAAACATTGCTTTTGTTTATTTCAAGCTTTATATATTGCCCAAAATGTTTTGAGAAAGGTATTGTTGTTGCAGGTTTGCTGAAGGAAAAGTAGATTTGGAAGATAAACACGAGATCGAGTCAAGGCTAGGATCAGACTTCGGTTAAAAGGTGTGTTCCCTAAATCCACAATTTATTTCTTTTTGTAAATGCCTCTGTAATAGCATCAATACACTTACCTGTCACCCCAACCAAGTTGATAGCAGTAGTTTCCTTGCTATAGGGTAGAAATGCCCGCCAACACTACCACAGTGACTTGTATCAGATTTTTCTTTACGTATGTTTTAGAGATGATCTTGGTACTTATGTTTCTTGGAGACAGGATTTTTAACTGGACTTATACTTGTTTACTAGTCCTTTTCGACATTTGCTTCGGTCATGGTAGGCATATTCAAAACCTTGCATATAGGTTTAGGCCTCCCCATTGTTATGATGCATTTGAACCTTTTGCCATCCGAATTTGCAGACACCCCTTGAGTGTCCTTATCTTGCTCATGTTCCTTGCATTATGCATAGCTTTGTCCCATGCGCTTGGAACTAGTCTCGCATGTCCCTGACACTCGTCTGCTCTCATTATTAGCATTCTTCCATATCTCCTTTGAGCTCGTTAAAAACAGTAAGGAGGTCACAAGTTTACTTTTTTGGACTCGTTAAACCTTTACGAAAAAAAATTTATAAAGTCTTTTTTAAGCCCTTGTTAGACTTTTTCAAATCAAACAAGATTGTCGAGTATACTTGTCATTTCAGACTCGTTAAAGGATTTGAAGTGACATTCACTTAGGTATAAGTTTACCCTTTTTCTGGACCTTTGTGGATTAATTACGAAAAAGGTATACTCTAGTCATACGTGACTAGAAGAGTTCTTCTCTCATTGTTTTACACTTTTTCGGGTGAGGAGACTAACTTTACGAAAAAGGACTTCCCTTTTATATCATGTTGTGATTGCATTGCATCATCCTGTTTGCTGCTTGAGCCTTGTGCCGGCTCCCTCTTACTCAATTGTTAGCTTGGTCCCTGAGCAGTTTTCCCTGTCAAGCCCTACAGAGCTTATATTTGTCCTTCACAATTTGATGACCTTTTGACCCTGAGGGAACATACCCCCGAGTATCCACATCCTGCACGCACTTCCTTGCATTGAGCATAGGTATATTCCACTACTTGGGACTAGTCTACTAGCTATTTGACACTCGTTCCCTCACTTGTTGTACTATAAGCAATTTTATTCTTTTTCAAGATTTTCCCAAACATGAAAAAGACCAAAAAAAAAAAATATTCCAAAAATCCAGATGGAATTATGGTCACTATTTCTTGTGGGCAGCTGTTGCGTCGCCTTTGAACAGAGCATTTATTCAACTCCGTACATTATGAGTCGGGACTATAGTTGGGCCTTAGGATTTGTACTTCTTTCTCAGTTTTCTCCACCGATTGGTTAAGCTTCCAATCATTATGGAGCCCTCTGTAATTCCTCCTGCATTGCACAGTTTATGTCAAGTCTATGCTGCCTGAGTCTATCCATATGCTCATGCTCTTGTTCAAAGAAAGTCCTGAAACCGGTGTCGGCCACTCCTCAGACCTCTTGACTATTGCATGTCGTCCATCCTTATTGAGTCAGTCCATTTCACCTGAGATCTTCCAAATCTTTCAGCATTGCTGGTACCTCGTTCTGGTCGATGGGGGATGCCTTAATTCCCTCCCTCCAGTGAGTCTCGTTCCATCGATTCCAACTCATTTATTCCGGGACTTGAGGCTTAGAGTTCAGTTGAGAACCTTGAGGCTTGCAGTCATTAGTATCAAGTTCTCTCACCATTGACATTGTTGGGAATACATCAATGTCCCCTGATCGATGGATTCATCCTAGTGTTCGACTTCAACCCATTTATTCACACTCTGATGATTGTGTTCTGTGCCTTGATGCCCATTTTCATTACTAGTGGGTCATCTCGCGTCTGTTAACGGTATACATCATTGACCGGTAATTAGACGATGTCTCATCAAGTTCGAACCCAACTCATTTATTCACTTGATTGGACTTGCACCGTCGAATACTTGTGTAGAAGACCCTAGGCGATTGTGGCATTCAATATGCTACATACGACTTTGACTTTACATCTGAGATATCACCTCTCAGTTTTCAGCAGTTTGTACCTCCAGTTTGCACCAGTTGTTTCCTTTTCAGCAAGAGACCATATCTTACAGTAGAGGGATCATGGCTATGATCACTTATGACATGTATCCCTTATATAATACCTATTTCATGGCCATTGTATCACATTGTTGTACTATACCGACATGTATTCAGAGATACTATTGTATTATGACGAGTGAGCTGCTCTTTCCACTTGTGTCTCCATCACTCCACTTATGAGTTTTATAATGTATTTCGGCCATCGTAGCACCAGTATCTGACCTCACACATTAGGGGGAATCTGTTACATCGTAATCTTCCACCCTATGAGCATCAGCATTATTTGGCCTATAGGATCCATTTCAGTGACTCAGATCCACTTATATCCTTCAAAGATACTATTTTGCCCTATTTTTATTCCTCCCCACATGTTGCGTCACTATAGCATGCGTACCCACGAGTTGCATCACTATAGCCCTCGGGCATCAAGTAAAATGGTAAAAACCACTATTAATTACTTTTTACTCCCAAAAAGTGGTCATTGGGTTACCTTTGGCTCTCCATCTTCCCGAGTAATGTCTCGATGTGTCCTTTCACCTACCTTTGAGAGGACTATATATTGAGCACATATGGCTTATGGATGGGAGGAAGAAGAGAATAGGAAGAGAACTCTAGTGGATTTTTTCCATATCTTGAGTCTACACTCATTGATCCTTGTAGTTGTGAACCCTTTATGTTCACCTTCCAAACTCCTTTCTAGTTTGAGTTTTCCATTCATGGAGGATTGAAGTGGTGGAGGCACAAGTGGATTGATCTAGATCTTGGTTCAGATTGGTTGCCGGCAAGAGGTCGTATCACTTTGTACTTCTTCTTGTTCATTAATAGAAATGCTCGTATTCTCGTCCATTCATGGTGTGAATGTTGTTTATTATACATTGGGTTACATTTGCTTATGATATTATGGACCGTTGTTATTGATAATGTTAATGTCATCTATATATTATATGTACTTGTTGGATATTGGCTATCAAGACTAATTTGTAGATTACAAGTGCATGGATTGAAAGCTCCAACGAGGATCTAAATCAAACATTTGGATCGAGGTTGGTTACATTTCTCCATTATCTTAACATTATCATTTATAATAGCACTGTTTTGAGAATTGAGTTGATTTCTGGTAGTCATTTGTCTATTGTGGTATTCCCAAGCCATAGAGAGTTTTCTCCAATACACCATTTGAGAAATATAATGGTTAGATGGATCCGGGAGATCATATCGCAGCTTGTGTAGAAGCTTGGAAGGAAAGACCATAGATAGAATGGGTACATCTCTCTGTGCATACGTTGTAGGAGCCTATTTCAAAGAAATGGTATCTAGAAGAGGAGCTACGCAGAGGAACCGCGGATTGGTCTATCCTCACTGCGAGCTTCCAGAAGGATTTTATTTTTGAAGATGACCATACGAGTATCAATGATGCGCTGTAGCTGATCAAGCAAAATATATTTAGACCACATCGCAGGGAGGGAAACATAACACTAGAAGAGTTTTTTGAAACAAACAATGTACTTACGAGTCTACAACCAGATTGGAGAGAATAGATAGAGAAGTCCTTGGACTGCTACAACATAGCTAAAGAAGTTGGAGATAGCGACGAGGAGGACCCGCGCAACATAAAATAACCTGAATCAAAAGGAGTACACAAGGTAGAAGGACCCCACTAGAAATCCCAGATATGAGTGGACCGGTTAAAACAAAGAAAGTGAACATCGACACCCGTGAAGAGCCGAATTTCACAGCAATCAGAGACTATTGGGACGATGATATAGTTGCAGAGATCAAGAGTATATTACAAGAATATCAGGAAGTATTCCCGACCAAGTTCACCGAGATGAAAGGCATTTTGGGAGACTTAGGAGTGATCAAAATTCCTCTTAAGCCTGGCGCTAAACTCATGAAGCAAAAGCCATACAGATTAAATCCACACTACAAAGAACGAGTTAAGGAAGAACTCAACAAGATGCTCGACGCAGGGATCATTGAGCCAGTTGAAGAATCTGAATGGATAAGCCCGATGGTTGTCCAAGATAAGAAAACAAAAGGTGATATCAGGATCTGTGTTGATCTCAGAAAACTAAATGATGCTTCAATGCATGACCCATTTCCTACTCCTTTTACCGACGAAGTACTTGATAACGTGGGAGGCAATGAGGCATACTCTTTTACTGATGGGTTTTCTGGATACCATCAGATTATAATTGATCCAAAAAATAGACACAAGACCACTTTTGCAACAAAATGGGGTTCGTTCCAGTATATAGTAATGCCATTTGGTCTGAAGAATGCACTAGCCATATTTTCTAGAGTGTTGATTGCAGCATTTAAAGAATTCATACACAAGTTTTTAGAGGTTTACTTTGATGATTGGACCATTTTTGGATTACTGAAGAACCATGCCGCGAAACTCAGGATGATGCTAGAAAAATGCAAACAGCACCATCTTTATTTGAATTTGAAGAAATGTATTTTCTATGTTCCTTATGGGATTCTGATGGGACACATTGTGTGTAAGAAGGGATTAATGGTTGACCCTGCGAAGATCTTAGTTATTGTAAATTTTCCTACACCAAATTCAGTTAAGAAATTGTGCACTGCACTAGGGCATACCGGTTACTATAGGAAATTCATAAAAGGGTATCCGCAAATAACCACAGCAATGGAGAAGCTTTTAAAGAAAGATACACCGTTCATTTGGAACTAAGACTGTGAGAAAGGATTCAACACATTAAAAGAGAAGATGGTCACTACATCGATCCTAGTTTTTCCAGACTGGGGAAAGCCATTTCATGTCCATGTTGATGCTTCATGTATAGCATTGGGCATTGTTCTTGCCTAGCCAGGGGAACGAGGCATTGATCATCCCATTGCATTTTCCTACAGAAAACTGTCATCTACTGAGAAGAACTATACCACTACTGAAAGAGAAGGACTCACAATGGTATATGCACTACAGAAGTTCAGACACTATTTGCTTGGTGCACACTTCTCTATGTTTACTGATCATTCTGCATTGAAATACCTGCTCAATAAGCCAATATTAGGGGGGAGGATATGCAGATGGCTACTACTCTTCCAAGAGTATGATTTTGAAATAGTGGTTAATCCAAGCAGGTTAAAATTAGGACCTGATCATCTGTCTAGGATCGAGTCAGGAGAAGAGCCAACGAATCTTGAAGACACCCTTCCTGATGCGCAGTTGTTCACTATACATGTAATCGATGAGTATTATCAAGAAATAATACAATTCTTAACCACAAGGTTCGCACCTGAATAATTCACTATGCAATAGAAGAAGTAGCTGGTAGTACGAGCCATGGACTTCAACGTTATCGCAGGTCAACTGTACAAATTAGGACCTGATGAAGTACTGCGAAGGTGCGTATTAGAGCATGAAAAGCCATATATACTAGCCGATGCACATTCAGGTGCAGTAGGAGGCCACTATGCAGGAAGAGCTACTGCGCAGAAGGTATTGCGCGTAGGGCTATGGTGGCCAACAATCCATAAAGATTCAAAGGAACATTGCCAGAGCTGTGATGTTTTTCAGAGGACAAAAAAACCATCACGAAGAGATGAAATGTCATTGAATCCTCAACTGAACTTACAGGAATTCAAAAAATGGGCAATTGATTTCATGGGACCCATCAACCCATCGTGGAAAAGAACTCGTGCAAGGTACATTATTGCTGCAACTGACTACCTCACCAGATGGGAAGAAGCAAAACCAGTAAAAAACTGCACCGCAGCCACAACTGGCGAGTTTATCTTTGAAAACATCCTTACACGATTTGGATGCCCAAAAATTTTGATGAGTGATCAGGGTACTCATTTTCTAAACAGAACTATTGAAGCTTTGACTGAAGAATTCTACATCCATCATCAACATAGTACGCCTTATCACCCACAAGCGAATAGAACTATTGAAGCGTTCAATAAAGTACTCGAGAATGTGCTAACCAATATATGCAACGTAAACCGTGACGACTGGGATCTGTGCATTCCATCTGTATTATGGGCATACAGAACAACATGCAAGAAATTAACTAAACATACACCGTTCAGATTGGCTTATGGGTAGGAAGCAATAATGCCAATGGAGTATATTATTCCCATCTTGAGAATAGTTGCATTTACAGGAATGGTAGATCGTGCAGCACTGGAAGAAAGGCTGTTACACTTGGTTGGCCTGGAAGAGGATTGCTTCATCGCAGGCTTCCACTAACAAGTACAGAAATAGCGTGAGAAAGCATGGCACGATTACCACATCAAGATCAAGTATTTCCAGGTAGGTGATCTAGTCCTCCTGTACGATAGTAAATTCATGAATTTTCCAGGGAAGTTTAAAATGCATTGGCTTGGACCATATACTGTCATACATGTTACTAATGGTGGCGCATTCCAGTTAGCTACTTTAGCCGGTGATACATTACCCAATCTAATAAATGGAAGCAGACTAAAGCTTTTCCGTGATAGTCCTGCTTTGAAGCATCCAGTATGATCAAGAAGAAGGGGAAAAGTTTCTAAGTGCCAAGTACAGTGGAATTGAGCACTAGAAACTGCGAAGAGTCTGCACACAAAGTGTAAGGATAGATTTATGTATTGTGCAGCATTGTTGATGCTGAGCAACAAAAAAAAAAGAGAGAAAAAAAATGAGTTACTACGAAGTAAATGCGCAGGACCTACATTCACCTACTGCGCAGTTTGACGCGATGCTCCAGAAAATAGTCGTTATAGTGTCGGTCGAAAATATAACCATTATACAGTACTTTCCTATCGACCACTCGGGTATTTAAAAGCACATATAACCATTCTGAATAGGTTAATGACAGAAAGGACCGATATCTTTCATAGATTTGGCTAACAGTTACACCATATAATGCTTATCTAACCGTTAGGAGGAGCAGATGTACCCTATCGAGGAAGGCCCGAGTGAATGTCGGAAAAATATTCGGTAGATCAAGAACTCACGCTCCCGGAAGCTCTGAAGGTATTTCAATACATAGGTATTGAAGGGTTAATGAGAACCCCTGTAAAGAATATTGTCAAAGATAAGCCAGAAGCATCCCTAAGATCACCGAGGCACGCTGTATCCATGGATCCCAAAGGAAAAGAACAGGAGCAGAAGGTGAAGTTACCACCAATAAGATTGGTACTGCATAAGGGTCCGCAGACCACTAAGGAAATTCCACTCAGGTTCACGCCTAACTATATCTCACCAAGGGCAGAGGGTGCGCCAACACTGAAGCTACCAAAGAACACAAAATACGATATTCCACTGTCACAAATCTCAAAACATGTGAAGTTGGTAGATAATCTCCTTGGAAAAATAAAAGAATGTAAATGGGAAGACTATGACCTACTACAAATACAGAAGGAGGACAATGAACCAAGGTTTCCATAGTTCCATCCAAAAAGGCATATGTGCTGGAAGAAAGACATAGAAGGAAACCAGAACTTAGTCACAGAAAGCTGGTTATCTGGAGTTGCAGAGTCGGGACTGTTAAATCTATTATGACTCCCGCATTTTGACAGGTCACCGGAAGTCAATGCAGTAGTGCGAACCTTAATGGAGCGCATGCACCAAGGATACCTATGGCTCGACCGTAACATCGACCTGAACATTGATTTGATCCATCACATAACAGGTTTGAGTAAGAGAGGCGCAGATCCAAAGAAATTCTTCCAAGGAAAAAGTAAGGATAAAGAAGTAGCCGCATTAATGAAACAGACTACACCTGTTACAAAGGGAAAGAGAGGTTATCAGTCTGACGATATAAAGGACAACACAACAAATTTTGTCACACAAATATTAGCTGGTAAAATTCTAAGGAAATGTAGACCACTGGAAGTAACTGCGGGCGTTGTATTGCTAGGTGCAAGTGCCGCAGAGGGAGAGAAGTATAACTGGTGTCAGTACCTACTGAATGAATTCCTAGATGAGCTGCTTGAAGTACAGGTAAGTGGAACTTATTTCCACTTCACATGGTTGATAGTCCTAATGGCATTCGTCGGTTGGAAGGAACAAAAGAATTACATCGGCGTGATCATTGATAAAAATGACTGCAGAGGACAACGCTATCAAAACCTATGGGCGAACCTCGATCCGCACAAGAAGCATGCAATGAATGAGGTGTTCCACACCTACTATCATCAACTGTGTGATGTCATCACCATCACGCTGTGCATATCAAAAGAGGTAACAAGAAAATACATACAAACTGTAAATTTTTATGCTAACATGCGTTGCATTGAAATCTCAGCAAAGGCGCAAAGGAAGAACATAGAATGGTTTGAGGGACGCTATCACATGACAGAGGAAGATATTGATCTTCTCATGAAAGAATGGCCTGCACAGTATCGGGTCGAGATATTTGATGTCCTAAGCGATGATGGGGAGGAGAATCCAATTCCATGCCCCATTTCTGAAGAACCGACGAAGAGGAAGGAACCTAAAAGTCCACTACACCTGAAGGGACAACATAAAAAGTCCAAAGCAAGTAAGGAAAAAATTGATACAGTCCTTAAAGAGGATGATTATGAAATAATCGCTCAGGTCATCAATGAAAATATGGAAGACATGATGATCGAGAAGGAGAGGAAGGAAAAGGTGCTTCACGAAACCTTGAAGGAGTACATTAATAAGTTGGAGGTGATTACGGAGAAATTTGAACAAGTACAACAGAGATTGCCAGCACAGAAAGACTCAGACTCTGAGGCAAATTCAGGAGGCACTCCATAGAGACAAACACCGCAATTGACTCTGGCGGCATCGATGAGGTCCCGCATTGTCCATTTACAACCATTAGCAGTAAGGTTACCACTACCTGACCAAATAATGTTGGATACAAAGGACGTAGACCGCGCGGAACTCGATCTTGCGAATATCACATTGCCAGGCCTACATTACTTGCAGTTTCAAGTTTTTGAAGAGATGCATGACAGAACCATTGATTCAATGAAAGGGCAAGCAGAACTACATACAAGCTACAAAGAGTTGGAGGAAACTAGCTCGCGGAGAGCTATGGAGCTTCAAAATGAACATGATCGTCGGAAAAGGATAGAATCCACAATCACCGCGGTTGCAAATGAGATACCAGAATTTGAAGTACAAATGGAGCCCGCAGATACTGTTATCAAGATGGGCTAGATGGTGAACAAACTTAAGGAAGACATAGATGATATGGAGATTACGCATGAAGCTGAGATTTCTACATTCAAAGTTCAAATTGAGCAAAACATTGTACCGACTGAGGAAGAAATAAGGGAAAAGGAAGTAAAAGCAGCGGCAGAAAGCATAGCCAAAGAAGTATCTAAATGTGAAAGTTTATTAGAGGCGGCTTCTAAGGCATTCACTACCCTTCAGGAGGATCCAGAGTGGCTAGAAGCAAAGAATACTCTCAAAACTAAGTAGATAGAATTCAAAAAATTAGATGAGGAAGTTAAAGCATTACCAGCACGAGAACAACTCCACAGATACAAGGAGGTCAACGCGCTGAAGAAAGAAGTGCAGAATTTCAGAGAGAAAGAGGCTGCAATTGGGGATAAAACACGGCCCTTCCTAGAGAAAGCCAACCTCATGTCACAAGAGATCGAGGAGAAACTGAAAGAGTTGTGAGATGGTCATCAACAGGTAGAAGAGCAGGAAGGATAAGAGATAACACTTGAAATGCTCGACATAGTAAGGCAAGTAAAAAAGGACACAAAGCAAGCAGTCAAGAAGTTGATTGTTGAATACAATGACTTCGAAGCGTCGAACAGACCACCAGAGGAGGAACAACTAGAATATTCCAAAGTTGTAGGTGGCTCAAGGGCGAGCCACATGTAAGTGTTAGGGGCCTGTCGGATCTGGCCCAAGGGGGTCAATTTTTTAGCACATTAACCGTTTTGGGTACTGCTGTATTGGAGAAAACTCACTATGGCTTGGGGTAGACCATAATAGACAGCTGACTACAAGAAATCAACTCAATTCCCAATGCTATGCTATATAAATGACAATGCTAAGATAGTGAAGAATATAACCAACCTCGATCCAAACGTTTGAAGTAGATCCCCATTGGAACTTTCAATCCGTGCACTTGAATCTACAAATTATTCTTGACAGCCAATATACAACAAGTACATATCATATATAAACAACATTAACATCATCAATAGCAATGGCCCATGATATTACAAGTAAATGCAACCCAATGTAGTATAAACAACATTTACAACATTAATGGATGAGAATATGAGTGTTTCTATTAATAAACACCAAGAAGTACAATGTGATATGACCTCTTGTCGGCAACCAATCTGAACCAAGATCTAGGTCAATCCACTTGTGCCTCCACCACTTCAATCCTCCATGGAATGGAAAATTCAAACTATGATAGGAGTTTGGAAGGTGAACATAAAGGGTTCACAACTACAAGGATCAATGAGTGTAGACTCAAGATAGGGCAAAAATCCACTAGAGTTCTCTTGCTCTTTTTTCTCCTCCTCTCGTCCATAAGCCATATTTGCTCAGTATATAGTCCTCTCAAAGGTAAGTGAAAGGACACATCGAGGCGTTTCTTGGGCAGATGGAGGGTCAAAGGTCACCCAATTACCACTTTTTGGGAGTAAAAAGTAATAAACTAGTGATTTTTACCATTTTACATGCTACCCATGGGATATAGTGACGCAACTCGCGGGTACACCCACTGTAATGATGCAGCTAGCGTACAAGGGAAAAAATAGGGAAAAATAGTGTTTGAAGGATATAAATTGGATTTGAGTCAGTGAATTGGATCCTGCAGGCCAAAGAATGTTGATGTTCACAAGTGGGAAAATTACGTTGTAAAAGATGCCCCCTAATGTGTGAGGTCAGAGACTGATGCTACGATGGTCGAAATACATTATAAATCTCAGAAATGGAGTGATGGAGACACAAGTGGAAGGAGAAACTCACTCGTCATAATCCAATAGTATCCCTGAATACATGTCGGTAGTACAAAAATATGATGCAATGGCCATGAATAGGCAGTACATAGTGAATACATGTCACAAGTGATGATAACCATGATCCCTCTGCAGTAAGATATGGTCTACTGCTGAAAAGGAAACAACTGGTGCAAACTGGAGGTACAAACTACTGATATCTGAGAGGTGATATCTCAGATGTAAAGTCATTGTCATAAGCAGCATACTGAATGCCACTATCGCCTGGGGTTTTCTACACAAGTCTTCGACGGTGCAAGTCTCATCAAGTGAATAAAGGAGTTGAGGTCGAACATGATCTGACATCATCTGATTATTGGTCAATGATGTATACCATTAACAGACGTGAGATAACCCACCAATAATGAAAATGGGCATCAAGGCACAGAGCACAATCATTGGAGTGTGAATAGATGAGTTGAAGTTGAACACTAGGATGAATCCATCGATCAGGGGACATTGATGTATTCCCAAAACTGTTGATGGAAAGAGAACCTGCCACTAATGACTGCAAGCCTCAAGGTACTCAACCGAACTCTAAGTCTCAAGTTCTGGAATAAATGGGTTGAAGTCGACGGAACGAGACTCGCTGGAGAGAGGGAATTAAGGCATCCCCCATCAACTAGCACAAGGTACTAGCTACGCTGAAAGATTTGGAAGAACTCAGGTGAAACAGACTAACTCAATAAGGATGGCCGACATGCAATAGTGAAGATATCTCAGGAGTGGCCGATTCTGGTTTCAGGACTTTCGTTGAACAAGAGCATGAGCTGATGGATAGACTCAGTTAGCATAGACTCGATATAGACTGTGTGAGGTAGGAGGCATCACAAAGGGCTCCATAATGACTGGAAGCTTAACTAATCGGTGGAGTACACTGAGAAACAAGTACAACTCCTAAGGTCCAACTATAGTCCCGAATCATAATGTATGGAGTGGAATGAATGCTCTGTTCAAAGGCGACACAACAGCTGCCAACAAGAAGTAGTAACCATAATCTCGTCTGGATTTTTAGAATATTTGACTTTTTTTTGGTCTTTTTCATATTTGGGAAAGCTTGAAAAAGAATAAAATTGCTTATAATACAACAAGTGAGGGAATGAGTGTCAAATAGCGAGCAAACTAGTCCGAAGTAGTGGAACATACCTATGATCAATGCAAGCAAGTGCATGCAGGATGTGGAGAATCGGGGGGGGGTGTTCCCTCAGGGTCAAAAGGTCATCAAATTGTGAAGGAAAAATGTAAGCTCTACAGGGCTTGACAGGGAAAAGTGCTTAGGCACCAAGCTAATAACAGAGTAAGTGGGAGCCAGCACAAGGCTCAAGCTGCAAGCAGGAAGATGCAATGCAATCACAACTTGATATAAATGGGGGAGTCCTTATGGGAGATGGCCAGCATAAGACAAAGTAGAGTATGATTCTTTATCGCAATGTCATGACGTAACTACAAAGGACTCCCAATCCCAAGGAAAAACAACGACATGGGCACCAGAATGTAAAAAAGGGGTTCTATCTAGGGTACCCATATTCGAAAAGGCCCTACTGCCACATAACGACATTTCTATAACAATGTGAAGGTTCCGTGTCAGTTAAGAATCAGGGTCGCACCTAGGGTTTATGAAAGTGGTCAAAAGGTCAAATGCATAATGCATGTGAAAATGACATCTAACCTATATGCTAGGTGTGAAACGTACCTTCCATAGGTGTGAAATGCTGGGAAACAACTTCCGCCAAAGAGATCCGGTCAAAAATGCTAATCCAAGACGTTATATTAGTCCAAAACAACGTATAATGGTGAAAACTATAGACAAGTGGGTCTTGAAAATTATAAATAGTAACAAAAATTTACAATTTACAATTCATTTTTACTATTCACCCATTTGGATTTTTGTGGTTAGTTTTCACCTCAAAGTTCAGCTACTGATTCCGAAAGCTACAGGTGTCCGATCATCGAACCATCAGGAGCAGGTTGGTAATCTCATTCCCACCTTTCATTTCAATGTTTTTATTTCAAATTTCATTGGTTAAAATTTTTGTTTGGCCATGCCCTACATGGTCATGGCGCTACCCACGGGCTATAACTATACGGGTCGCGGATAGGGATGGGTAAGCGCGGTCAACACACACATTGACCACGGGTACCTGCCTCTGTAAGCACAACTACCTGCGGGTACGGCCGTGAAGTTAGTTTTTTAAGCAAAAATGACTAAATCTTTGGGTTTTTCTCTTTCCAGGATGGTTCTAGAGTGGAGAGAGAGAGACAACATGACCTAGTAGATGAGGCCGTTCAGAACGATATGCGTGCACAGCAAGTGCTACAAGCATGTGGTTTATACAAATTTTGGAGCATAGGGGTTTTGAGGGCCCAAAATCTATTGCTCCACCGTTTGATAGACTATTGAGATGTTAATGCACAAAACTTCAACCTAGAAGGGAAAATACTTTCACTGGAGGTGGAAGATATCTATTTCATCACAGGTTTGTCCCACCAAGGTGAGGTGCAAGCCTTCGGTCTCGAACTGTGGGTGGTGGGATCACCATCCCTGACTACATAGAGAGGTATTTTGTTCCAAATACTCGAGCAGTGGGAATTCAAGTGCCCATCCGAGCCATACTCAACCTGAGCATGAAGGTTGTCATGGCAAGTTTAATGCGGATTATTGGTTCCAAATCTCTTCACCAAGCATCCAGGCCAATTATGTTCTATGCATCACACTATATGTAGCCTATGATATTTGACTGGTATACTATGCTACTGGGTTCCATGAAGACCTAGCTGACAGAGTGCAAGCAAGGGGACGCAAAAAAATTCAGGTATGGCAGTATTTTGTGCTGCTTCTTCTTTGAGCGGGTTTCGGGGTTCAGTCCGAGGGTTGAGGTCCCTCCTCATAATCTCCGCGACCCAGCCATGACTCGATGGGCCGAGGTCTTGACGCGATAGGGTGGTGGCCGTCAGGCATCACCATATACAGAGGAGTTATTTTACTGGTGGGATCGACAAATCATAGCAATAGATGACTACCCCTATGCAGGGATAGACTTCCGATGGGATCGAGACATGCCTCTCCCACTAGATGCAGTGTTCGGAGACATTGGTGAGTACTCTTTTTAGGTTTTTGGTATATTAAATTTTTATGGATTTTTTATTATAGATGTAAATGCAAAAATCGTTTTGGGGGTAGTATCATGTATTAATGTTTGACTGTTTGCTCGCAGACAAGGGCCCAATGAGACCCGATGTTTTTCCGAGACATCATCTCCGGGGCAGGGGTGATGAGATGGTAGGTGCTGCAGCAAAGCAGACACTACAGAATCTGTGGTCCAACATATCACGGATGACTCCCAGGGTACCACAGGAAGAGGTGGCGCAGCTTCCATAGGATATGCAACGCCAGGTAGTGGGGGTGCTGAGCAACTGGGTGCGACTACTGCAGCGTGTCGCAAATGTAGTGCATTATTTTTATCAAACACATCCTATCAGGGCGGCAGCTAGGCCTCCTCGTAGGGAGTAGATATATTGGGATCTCATTTTTGTACTGATATGTATATTTTTGAGGGATATGGGCTCCAATTTTGTATCATGAAACTACCATTTTTGGATATATTATTTATAAAAAACTTTGGTTCTTCGGTTCTACTATATCTGTGTATGTACAAATGTGTGAATGTCTTCTTTTATTTGTGTGTTTCATTGTGAATGTGACAAATGCCAATCTAATACATAGTTAGCGTATGCATCAGATATATGATTAACACTTCTTTGAAAATGTACGTAATTGAAACAAAATGTCATTCCAAGAGTCTTACCCTTAGGAATTTCTGTAGTAGCATAGGATATCGCACACAGTACTGCCCATTCAGCTGAGACACAACTAGTTGTCAATCCAGGCAAACTTCTAAAGATTGGATACCATGTGAAGTAGCATCCCGAATTAGCTCAATGATGGCACTATACTCAGCCACATTGTTAGATGTAGGACTGAGACAAGCACCTCCTGAGGACACAACTAGGTGGTCAGGTGAGAAAATAACCCAGGCAGTAGAAACAAGCTGTTGCGTATGACGGCTAGCACCATTCACGAATCCCAAGAATGTAGGATACTCTGCTGACATCTGTCAATCAAACGAAAGCTAGTCAACAGACCCGAAAACCAAGAGAAAGCTAAACTACATACAAAAGTAACTATACAGTAGTATACAAAAGTATTAGCCTGAACCAGAGGTTCAAGCATAATACTGCTTGAGGTAGAACCCATTTCTAGGCTCCTTCAAGATAGTCCCCTCATAGTCTTCTAATTCATAGGCTCATTTTTTCAGGACACGCCTCACGATGTAAGGACCGTTCCACATGGGGTTGAACTTTCCTGCCCCCAGGGGTTCTTTATCTTTGTCATATAAGAGGACCAAGCCACCTTCAGCATATTTCCAGGGATGGACAAACCTATCGTAATGAACCTTAACACGACGTTTATTGGCATCGATAGCGACGATGGGATCTCGACGCTGCTCGTCAAGCTGCTCAAGGTGGATTAAACGTTGCTCAAGACCCGTCGTATCAGGGAGGAGCTCTATGGCCAGTTTAAGTGAAGGGATTTCGCATTCAATTGGTAAAAGTGACTCCACACTATGAACTAGCTAAAATGGTGAGAACCTGGTGGCAGTCTTTACTGTAGTTCGATACGCCCACAAATCAGGATATAACATGATGTGCCAGTTGTTCTTGCTTTGCTGGATGGTACGCTGGAGAATGGTATTCAAAGACTTATTAGCTGCTTCAACTTGACCAATCGCTTGGGGATAATAAGAAGATGAGTGTTCTTGACCAAACCCAAGCTTGAGGGACAAATCCTCCATCATCTTGTTCTGAAAGTGACCGCCATGGTCAGTGACAATCTCTTTCGGAATACCAAACCAAGTGATAATTTGATTAAACATGAAATGGGATGCTGTAGCACCATCAGATTTTACGGTAGGCATGGCCTCAGCCCATTTGGAAAAGTAGTCCACAGCCACTATAATATGGTGATGCCCCCTAGCCAAAGCTGGCTTGCAATCCATGAAATCCACCTGCCACTTGGTGAAGGGACCGACGGTGATGATCGAATGAAGGGGCGCTGGATGCAAGCGTATATTTTGAGAAAACACCTAACAAGGGTGGCATCTCTTCACAGCGTTAATACAATATTTAAATATTGAAGGCCAAAATTAACCAGCTCGCATATTACGTTGGGCTGTAGCAAGCCCGGATAAGTGACCGCCACACGCCCCTGCATGGAAATCATTAAGCACCCGCTCTGCTTCTTCATGAGTTAAGAAACGACAGAGAATACAATCCTTTCCTTGGCGATACAAAGTGTCACCGACGATAGTATGATCTTTAGCGTGATGTTTCACACGGCATCTCTCATCTCGTGAATAATGCAGAGGAAACTTCAAAGTTTGGAGATATACAATGACATCCCCATACCAAGGGTCCTCAGATGAGATAAGAAATAAGTACTCATCCACAAAGGAATCTTCATGAATGACATCCTCATCAAGTCTCAGGAGGTCCGACATAAGCTCAACAAACACCAACGATTTCACCGATTTTGTCGAAGCAAAATCGAGATTGAACTCCTGAATGATCACAATCCATTTATTGTACTTCCCCCCTATAAGGCGTCATGATAGCACGAACTGAAACGGATTGATATGCATGACAACTGTGGTTGTTCTAAGAAAAACGTAATGTCGTAACCGTTGGACTAAATGAACAGTCGCAAGTGCCAACTTTTCCACATGAGTATATCCTAGCTCAGCATCTACTAGATTTCTACCGAGTTAATAGATGACATGTTCGACAAGTGCGTCATCAACCTGAACCAAGACCATGCCAATTGTCTCTTGAGATGTGGCCACATAAAGGATTAAATCTCATGCGAAGTCTGGTGGACTAAGCACAGGGGCCGATACCAAAGCTTTCTTAAGGGCATCGAAAGACTGATGGGCTCACTCATCCTAGATAAAGGGTGTGTCTTTCTTCAATAAGCGCGTGAAACCTTTGGTAAGATTAGCATAATTGACTACGAAACGGCGTAGAAAATTGGCTCTCCCTTGGAGGCTCTAAAGTTGTAACAAGTTACGTAGAGGAGGCAACTGAATTATTGCCTCAAATTTAAGAGGATCAACTCTAATACCCTCTTTCGAAACTATGAAGCCCAAAAGGTGACCAGTCCTTACAGCAAAGATGCATTTGTTGGGATTCAATCAAATCTTGTAGTGTATACATCATTTGAGAATCATGCGGACGTGCTTGGGGTGGTCCATCCTGTTGTGAGAATGGCAGGAAAGATCATCCAAGAAAACCTCCATATTCTTTTTAAGATCGTGAAAGGTGTAGGTCATAGCACGCTAAAACGTAGCTCCAACGTTTTTAAGCCCGGAGGGCATTTTCCGATATGCAAACGTTCCCCAAGGACAAATGAAAGCTATCTTATGTTGGTCCTTGGGTTTGATTTGAATATGGTTATATCCCTAAAAGCCGTCAACGAATGAAAAAATCTCACTTCCCGCACAAGCATCCAAGATTTGATCGATGAATGGCATGGGGAAGTTGTCTTTCAGACATGCACGGTTCAAATCTCTAAAATCAGTGCATACTCAGATCGTTCCCTACTTCTTATCCACAGGAATGAGGTTTGTGTTGGCTTAAACTGACCCAGAGGTTTTCAAATAGACCCAGGTTCTTTGCGGTTCTCCCTTAGACCAACAAAACCCCTTCGCATCGGCCCTTTCGGCAACAACCTGTAAGCAGGTTGAGGTCTCACCCGAGGTGTATCTCTATGGGGTATTGCGGAATCAGGTTTCCATAGTAAATGATGCGTTGTTTATCTGAATGGGCTGCGTAGTGCAGGACAGAAGGACGACGCTGCGGGCAGAGTGATGCGTTATTCAGCAGGATCTATGCTGTGAATAGTACCGCGCGGTGCAGGAAACCCTGCAGGTCGCACCAAGGGTTTCCTACTACTGCAAATATTCTACTGGAACTGTGAATCACCCACAATTATCCTCTAATTGGAAAATATTGGAAACGTTAAGGCACTAAAATGAATATCACTCATCCATTCATTCAGGCACTTACTGGCTATCTTTCTTGCATTTGTCAAGAACTTGAATTATTACAACACGAACTGGAATGATAAACATGATTAACTGTGCTGCGTTCCTTCACTGTGTTTTAAGAAAGTAATTATACTTAAATGACTGATTCACGACCTTAACATAGAATTGAAATGTTCACCATTCATCTGCTTCCATGGAACCTAACATATCATTCCCAAAATTTTCCTATTGGTAAATTCATATCAAAGTTCTCATATTACAGCATGCAAGGAAACATTCAAGCATTTATTCTATAGAAAATACAGAAATTCATTCATTCATAAACATTATCACATAACACAGGATTTAACGTGGTTCACTTCCCCGGATGGAAAGCTACGTCCACAAGAACGGTTGGTAATATATTTCTCTCAAAAGGGGTGGGGAAACCATTCTTAGTCTACGCACTCAGCTGCAGACTCTTCTTTCTCTCGGCTAAGTCTCTATGCACACAGCTGCGGAGCCTTTACAATATTCTCAGCTCGAAGAGATTTTACAATACAAAAAGGTTATCTTCTTAAGTTCTTAGCAACAACAAAAGACTAACAATAATCCAAAAGGAGAATAACTCTGAGAACCCCCATCCGATACAAAAATGTCTTCTTAAATAGATCATGCCCGAAGGTCATCTCTGTACATTACCGAAGACCTAAAACCCAAAACCCTAAGGGTTTCCAAACTGGCATGTTGGCTCCCGGTAGCGTCTGCTTGATCATGGCAGATATCCACATCCTCATTCTGTTGCTATTGGCCTTCCTGTCGCACGTATGCCTACAGGCTGCTTCTGCCGAACCGTTTCTCTCTAACACTTTTACCTTCTACGCGTGCCAAACATCACTTTCCTTAACAACCCACGCGTGGCCGCCTTCCTCTTTTGTCTACGTTCGTTGCTTGGCAATCCTGCAGTATCTTTCCAAAAATGGTTGCTACTGGTCAAGCCGGTAACTACACTTGATACTTATCCAGCACATCGCTTTGCTGGCTCCACGTGGCCTCCTAACTCCGCATCACTGCTTCTGCATAGTACTGGTCTTCGCATCACGACCAAAACTTCGATGCTACGCGCAACTCCGCAGTCTCGTCAAAAGTTGGATGTTGCGCGAAACTTTGCAACATCCTCAATACTTAGCCAAAATTGTGTTTCTGAGCTGCGCTCAGCTCAACTTTCCCTACTTGCCTCAAAAAGGTGCTTCCCAAAACTTTAACTCAACCTGGGCCCAACATGCCCCTAACACTTACATGTGGCTCGTCCCTGAGCCACTGATTGTTTCAGCTGTCTCACTCTGCGCCGTGACCGGTGGGACGAATTTGGCCGCGAACTCGTCATATGTTCTGCACAACTGCACCACTGCTTCTCTTGTAGCCTCCTCAACCTGTTTAATTGTCTCAAGCAGTGTTGGAGTTATTTCTTGTCCAATTTGATCTTGTACCTGCTCCTGGTTATCACACAGTTCTATTAACTTATCTTCAATCTGTTGCGATATTGCCATGGCATTCTCTAGGAGCTACTGCGACTGATTATCCATCTCAGTCTCTTTTTGTCGTAAATCCTGTACTTCTTTCTTCAAGTTGGATATCTCCTTATATCTCGACAGCCTTTCTCTAGGTAGCAGAGCTTTCACCTTTGCGTTCAACTTGTCTAGCGCTATCTATTTTTCTTGTACCGTGGTCTTGACATGTAGCAACCCTTGATCCTCTTCAAGGGTCACGATTACCTGCGAAACCTTATCCAGAAGAGATTGGCACTTAGCCATCTCACCTGTGATGCTTTCCGAGGCGGCACTCAGTGCTTTCTCTCTGACCTGCTGTTCGGTTAATGGCGCCTACTTGCTCAACTTATCCCTCAATGTAGCAATATCAGCCTCATAATAAATCTCTTTGTCCTACATCTCTGTGTGCAAGGACCTCACCTTATCTCCGATCCTCAGAACTGTGTCTGCAGGATCATCCTGGATTTCTATGCCTTTGATATCCTTCACCACATTGGATATGGTGGTCTCTAGATTCTGTCGGCGGTCCTACTCGTTGTGTAGCTGTACTTCTGCCTTCTGCTGAATTTGTCTGTTTGCTGCGGTGAGTTCTGGCTGTAACTTCATTGCTTCGACCGTCCTTTCATGCATCTCCTCCATGATCTGCGTGTGGATGAAGCGCAATCCTGGAAAAGGGATTTTGGCTAAATCAAGCTCTACCCTCTTGACTGTAAAATTAGTCACAGCAGATCTAATGAACAAGTAAATCAATCACAACAGATGAACATAGAAAATATGGTGCAAAACTGTGCAAAACATGCAGCAGTGCTCTCTATCCTAGAAAGGGTGAATGAATTACAATACAAACTGTCACAATGACTGAGCAATTCGAATTGCCTAAGGAGGTCATTCAAATCACTGAATGGAGTAGCTTGACTCTAACTAGGAGTCATCATCAATCAATCGGTGGTGCTCATCAATGCACAACAACCAGTCATCCAGGTGTCAATCTGAGTCTAACTGAGTGTAATAAGTGTAACTGAAGTGTGTAGCACTGATTTAGGATCTAGAGGCTCAATGGGGGCGCATGGGAGGCTAACTGAAGTCAGAACAAGTCACCTAATCGAACTGGAGGTCCAACGGAAGTGATACAGTCAGTCGGGAGTGAAACTAGCCTCAAATCAGGGAGAATCGGAGCTAACTGAATGTAACTGAAGTGGAACTGCAGTGGTAGGTGAACAAGTGTTCCCTTCTCTGGAAGTAGGTGAGAAGTGGGCGCCTTTCAGCTTAGGAGGGCTAAAACTCTGTGGTAGGTGGATCCCGGGTGCTAGAATGAAGTGGATAAGGTGCTGGAGGCATCAAACTGGTGACTGGGATGCATGCCAGTGCATGCCGGTGCATGCAAACCTTAGATTCTGCATGCAAACCCTAATTTGCATGCAAGATCCTGAAAAAGATGATGTGGATATCCGAACACCCCCCCTCAAGCTAGACTATGATGTGCCAACAAAAATAATGTGGGGCCCTGGTAACTAAGACCAAAGGTCACCCCAATACAATAATCCAAAAAATGCTGAAAATAAACTAAGTGAGGAAAGAGGGAAAACCCAGTGGGAAGAAAGCCCCCCCTCAAGCTAAAGCATAATAATGAATCAATCTGTCTCCACCATGATGGAACTCACCCCCAACAGTGAATGGAGGTAAGAGAACTTCTTCTCAGTGAAGCTCTTGGTGAAGATGTCTGCAATTTGCTCATCAGTAGGGCAATATTGCAGAATGATGGTGCGGTCATGCACCAACTGTCGAATGTAATGCATATGAATCTCCATGTGTTTGGTCCTCTGCCGCTGAACTGGATCTGTGGAGATCTTGATAGCACTTTGATTGTCACAAAATAAGACAGTCGAAGTAGTGCCACCAAAACCAAACTAGGAAAGAATACCCTGCAACCAAACTGCCTGAATGCAGGCATTGACTGCCCCTCGATACTCTGCCTCTGCTGAAGAAAGTGCAATGGCTTCTTGCTTTTTGTTGGACCAGCAAATAGCACCATGACCAATCATGAAAACATAACCGGAAGTAGACTTCCGATCAATGCTATCACCTGCCCAATCTGAATCAGTAAAACCAATGAAATCTAGCTCAGAATCTGCAGCATAATGTATGCCAAACTGTCTCGTACCTTGCACATACTGCAAGATCCGCTTGGCTGCTCGCCAATGAAGCTCATGTGGTTGCTGCATATATCTTGACACGGCACTCATGGCATATGAGATATCAGGCCGTGAGTGTGTCAAATAAAGTAGTGAACCAATCAACTGTCGATACATACTGCAATCTGCAAGCGGTGTGGAATCTCCCTCCTCAAGACTGATTCCTGAGAGGAATGGGAACGAGGCTGCCTTACATTCAGCCATATTAAACTTCAATACCAGGTCGGAAGCATATTTTTGCTGAGATATAGTGATCCCATCAAAATTTTGAGCTATCTCCAAGCCCAAAAAGTGACTCAGCAAGCCCAAATCGCTCATGTCAAAAGCTAGATTTAAGGCAGATTTTAGCTTGTTTATTGAAGTAAGTGTGCTACCAGTAATAAGCAGATCATCAACATAAAGTACAATAACCAACAAATTACCTTTAACTCGCTGAAGATACACATTCGGATCAGATTTGCATCTTTGGAAATTCTGAGAAAGAAGGAAGGAGTCCATCTTTGCGTACCAAGCTCTTGGGGCCTGTTTTAACCCGTACAAAGATTTCTTCAATCTACAAACCAATGATGGATCTGATGTATAACCCTATGGCTGCTGCATATAGACCTCTTCAGCAAGGTCTCCATGTAAAAATGCACTCTTCACATCCATGTGGTGCACTTCCCAGTGCTTGGATGCAGCAATAGCTAAAACAAGGCGGATGGAATCCATCTTTGCAACCGGTGCAAAGGTCTCTGTGTAGTCCACTCCTTGGACTTGGGAAAAACCTTTTGCCACCAACCTTGCTTTATATTTGCTGATAGTTCCATCAGCAGCAACTTTAGTATGGTAGACCCATTTACACTTCACTAATTTTCTTCCCGGTGGAAGAGAAACTAGCTCCCATGTATTGTTCTTTTAAAGAGAACTGTACTCTTCGTCCATGGCACTTTTCCATCTCGGATCTCGATGGGCTGAATAGAATGATGTAGGATCTGAACCAGCCATCAAATAACAAATATCAGGAAGAAATGGATCAGCAATAGAAAGAGCCATACCTTCTCTTTGAAAGTCTCCTCTTGTTCGTCTCGGATCAGCAGGATTTCCAAGACTAGAACCAGCAGATTGTAGAGTGTTTTGGGCCCACTTTTGTAACTGAGGAGGATCATAATGATCGGATTCCGAACCTGATATGTCATGATCATCATATGCTGCTACAATATCAGAAATATCAGAACTCATACCTTCATTATCGCTGCTCGGATCTTCTTCTGGTGAAGGCGGTGAATCGGCAGTCTTTTCCTCGACTAGTTGCAATTCTTGAAGCGGTTCTTCAAACTGCACACTGCGCTCTATGAATATCTTTTTAGATCTGATATCCATGAGTTTATATGCTTTTGATTCTTCCCCATATCCTATCAATATGCACTCGATACTTTGTGGATCCAAAGCTCGTCTCTTCTCAGAAGGAATTCTAGCCCATGCAGTAGAGCCAAAAACTCTCAAATTTGACACATCCGGTTTGTGACCAAAGAATGCTTCGAAAGGAGTCATACCTTTCACGGATGAATGTGGAACACGGTTCTGTATATATGCAGCAACATTGATTGCTTCAGCCCAAAGATTTGCAGCCAAACCTTTTGATTCAATCATGCATGTAGCCATCTCTTTCAATGACCGGTTTTTCCTTTCCGCTACACCGTTCTGTTGGGGTGTGTAGGGAACTGTATGTTGTATCTTGATTCCGCTTTGGGCACAAAGTTGCAGCAACTCAGACTTGATATATTCCCCACCATTATCAGATCTAAGAGCTTTGATCTTGCTCTCAGTGGTGGTCTCAACAGAAGCCTTAAAATCCTTTAATTTTCCAAGCACTTCTGACTTGTTTTTGAGAAAGAATACCCATGTAAAGCGGGAAAAATCGTCAATAAATGTCAAAACATACCTTGAACCATTTAATGACATAAGGGGCAGCGGACCACTGATATCAGAATGGATCAATCCCAAAATAGTAGAGGCTCTGCTAGCCTTGCCGCGGTCGAATCTGTGCTCGGGGTGCTTCCCAATAATGCAACCAGTGCATATTCCCTTCGAGGAACGGAGTTGTGGAAGCCCATCTACCATGGATTTATTTGATAGCAGTAGCAAATACTTATAATTTAGATGTCCAAATCTTTCATGCCAAAGCCTACTAACCTCATTACCATGTGTGCGAAGAGCAGTGGGCTTTGCAAGCGGAATAAAGTGCGAAAACTCATAGCATTTTGCAGTGTGGTTTGCCTTTCCAACCGCAACTAGTCTTCCACTTTTGATATCAGAAATTTCAACTGTATTAGGGCTGAATTGTTAGGATATTTAGACACTTAGGAGTTAGTTAAGATCAACTTGTGTAATATATCCGTTAGGGATAGTGTGTTTCTTTAGTATGTATTAGTATGCATTTGTAAATACTTAATCCGACGGTCACGATATGTTTCCGACATAGAGTGATCTGACGGCTCAACTTCTCTTAGATCAAACCTAACCTTGATCCGTGGCTTAACACCCGATTGGTCCATGATCTCTATTTAAAGAGCATGGAGGGTCATTGTTTAGTTGATCGATCATGAGAAGCTCATTTGTAACTTTCTTTCTTTGCATAATAAATTGTCCCGTAGAAGCTATTTGGCCGGGGCCGTGGAGTGTTTCCCTCAAGAGGGTTTAAACCACGTCAAAACATCGGTGTGTTGATCTGTGATCTGTTTGTGTGAAGTGGTTTCTCTTGGTGTTCGGTCCTTTGGTAGTACCCTGTGTACCCGAACATGGTATCAGAGCTTTTATGAAGTGCCGCTTCCGGTTATGATCTAGATCTTGAACTGCTGTTGCTGAAACTCGAAAGGGTTTCTAGTTCTGATATTTCTGTGCATTTCTGGGCTGTGGGAGGTGTTCCATTGCGTCCGGAGCGTCGTTTCCATTGAAAAATAGTTTTCGTTTGATCGAAAACGGTTCCCGGTTGCTCCAGAAACGCGTATTTCATCAGATCTGAAGGTATAATGTTACAGTGACGCATTTTTTTTTTATTTCGTTTTTTAATAAGAAAAAAATCTCATATTTCATTTTTTGTACTGTTAGATTTTTTTTTGGGTTCGGATTGTTGCTTTCCCGTCTGCGTATGCTCTTTGCCGTGCACCTTGAGTGATCTCGGCAAATCAGAAACAGAAAGGGAAAGGGTTTTTCTCGGCTGCGTATGCTCTTTGCCGTGCACCTTTGCGCGATCTCGGCAAATCAGAAACAGAGAGAAAACGTAGACTTTCCGGGCAAGCTAAGAAGATCTAACTCCACAAGTGTGGAAAAGTTTTTTTTTGTTTCGTTTTGCGGTTTGTTTTGCAGGAAAAAGGGCAAGCACGCAAACCGAGCAAGAAGAGTAAAAAAAAAAAAAAAAAAAAAAACCCCTTCCTCATTTCCATATTTTACATACCTTTTAAACTAGCTCACTTGGTCCAAAGTTGCTTTATTCCTTAATAGGTCTTGAGTTCAAGTCTTAGGAAGTTACTTTTAAAAAGAAAAGTGCATGCAATTTCTATTTTCAAGTTACTTTATTGTAAAAGTGCATCTCACTTAAATAATAAAAAATAAAAAAACAAGTGAGTCACTTAAGCTTTTTATTTATTGTTGCACTATTTAAAAGTAATATCATTGTAAAAGTGAAATCACTTATTTTACAAAAGTGATTCACTTAAAAGCAACTTTTTTGTAAAGTTATTGTCAAAAGGTTCATCTTAGGAAGAGGGGGGTTCTTTTTTTTTGCTGTACATTCTCTAGCTGCCACGTCACTATTGGGGACATCTTCAACAGTTTCTTTGTTCAAGCATAACTTCATCATACAGAGTCTGTTTTCAGTGCCGTTTTTTTTGAAACCGCTTATTTTTTCGATCTCTTCACATCCAGACTATTGGTTTCTACTTTTACAGTCATTACTTTACAAATATGGCCGCCCATTGTGATATTCTACTTAACAGTTCCAACTATTTCTCATGGAAATCTCGTATGGAGGATGTTCTACGAAGTAGGGGACTTTTCAGAATTACCACAGGGAAAGAAAAAGAACCCACTGATGATGATAAGAAAATAAAATGGGCAAATAGATGTGATGAAGCTCGTGGATTGATTGGGATGTCAATCTCTACTGATTTGCGATTCCACATATCTGGAATTGATGAACCTAATGCTGCTTGGGACAAGTTGGAAACTGTGTTTGGTAAACACAATGAAATTCGAGGTCACCAACTCGAAAATGAGTTGATTTCTCTAAATCCAAGTGACTTTTCATGCATTCAAGATTATTTATCTAAGTACAAAACTCTCAAGCTCTTATGTGCAGAATGTAAGATTGAGAGGGAAGACAAACAATGCATTTATCATATTCTTTCCAAACTTGGACCTGCATATTCTGTTTTTGTATCTACATTTTACTCCATGAAAGCGTCATTGAATGCAGCTAGCTATCAAGAGCCTAGTCTTGAATCCTTTTGTGATTCCTTGATTAGGGAACAAGATAAACTCATTCATCTTGGAATAATCAACAATGCAGATACATCTGGGAAAGCCTTATTGTCCCAACAGAAAGAAAAGTCCAAGCCTCCCAAGAAACAAAATTTTCGCAATAATAAGTCAAACAAGGGTCCAAAACCCTCTCAGTCAACTCCTTCTTTAAAAAATGACAAAGGATCCAAACCAAAAGGCAAGAAGACTGAGCGTCATTGCAACTATTGCGGGAAAGATAATCATGATGAATCAAAGTGTTTCAAGAAGATGGCAGCCTTGGAAGCAGCAATAAAGAAACACACTATCCCTAACGGATATATTACACAAGTTGATCTTAACTAACTCCTAAGTGTCTAAATATCCTAACATCCCCCCTTAAGAACAACTTGGGATAGGATTGAAGGATTTACAAAAGTGACACTATTAGGAGAAGGAAGGAGGCATTAGAGCCTATAGAGGCAGAATATCGAGCAGCAGTTAATGCCAGCCAGGAAGCTTTATGGCTTCGACAGATCCTTTCAGAGTTTGGATTCGAGCAGCAGCAGCCTACTCCACTTTGGTGCGACAATCAAAGTGCCGGGGCCGTGGAGTGTTTCCCTCAAGAGGGTTTAAACCACGTCAAAACCTCGGTGTGTTGATCTGTGATCTGTTTGTGTGAAGTGGTTGCTCTTGGTGTTCGGTCCTTTGGTAGTACCCTGTGTACCCGAACATGAATGTGACTTGCTTTGGTTCACCAGTATGTGTCATTTGATACACATAAAGGAGATTTGAAGCCAAGGAAGGCACATAGAGAACATTCTGAAAGCATCCATGTTCTACATGAATCGTACCTTTGCCCTTTGAAGAAATTTTTGAGTCATCTCCCAAATGGATGGGGATGGAGCTGTTTGGATCGAATGAGGAAAAAGAATCAATATTTGCAGCCATATGATTTGATGCACCCGAATCTATCAAGAGAGTAGTGGGCTTCGAAACCGTTGCCATGAGTGCTTGTCCTCTTTCATGATCATCATTCCGATCCTTCTTCCTTGCACCGTCAGGAAGGGTTATGTTGTTCTTTTCCAAAAGGAGGGCCATTTGATCTATAGTCTTCTTCATACATGAACTTTCGGGATGAAAGCCATGGTTACAATAAGTACATTTAGATTTTTGGTTACCTTCTTTGCCCTTTTGCTTGGATTTCGAACTGGATGGTGCATCCGTTTGCTTGCCTTTGTCTTTTTGCTTGTGAGGCTCGAATTTGGGCTTCTCCTTCTTTAGCTTTCCTTTACCATTCGAGATCTTGGGTCCTTGAACAAATAGGGCTGAATCTTTGGAGCTTATGGACCCCATTTGAATCAACTTGTCATGCTCTTTTGTAACGGACTCAATGAAGGCATTCAAGGTAGGCATCTTCCAATTCGGGGTAGTTAGCCGACCGGAATTGAAAGTAGAGACAAATACCGAATAATCTTTCCCAAGCTTGCTTAGAATGGAGAGGATCAACTGTTTATCCTCTTTGATAACACCACTGTTCTTCAATTGCAAGTTCAAGTTCTTGAATTTTGTGAAGAATTCATTGATGGTCTCGAAATTCTCAGGATTAAGGCCAATCAATTCATTCTCTAATTGAAAAGCCCTAAGCTCATCCTGCTTGCCGAATAGTGTTTCAAGTTGCTCCCATATGGCTTTTGGAGTCTTCATTCCGCTGAGATGGAAGTGAAGATCTTTGGAGATGGAGAGACAAAGAAGACCATAAGCTTCATCAAGCTTGTTGTAGTGTTTGGTTCGATCTGACACATTGTTTGGCTCCAATTCAAGACCAATAGTGACTTGGTAGTAACCTTTTGAACGTAATATGATCTCCATATCATCTTTCCAATCAAAATAATTGAATGGGGTGAGGATAGGCTTTGAAGAAGAGTATTCCATTGCAAGGATTGAGTCAACTGAGGAAGAGGAAGCTTGCATGCAGACTATAGCGAATGCAATTGCTGTAGGGAAGCTTGCATGCAAAAGATAGCGAGTACAATTGAAGGAGACAATAAACCTGCAAATCACATAAAAACAACCACAATAAGGTCGAACAATCCACCCTTTGAGAGTTGCATCACACCTGGGATTGGATTTCAAGCAATGTTGAATAGGTCCAATGTATCAGATCCAGGAATTATGTGGTAACTCAAGCTTCTGGAGTGGTATTGGAATATTTTTCAAGCTTTGCATGCACAGGAGCGAATGCCCTTGAGATATTTCATGCCAAACGTTTTGCAATTTTTAGCAATTCAGTCAAATCTTCTTGTATAAACACCTGTAGAAAAGAGATCTTGTCCCTGCAATGGATCTGATACCATGTAAAATTAGTCACAGCAGATCTAATGAACAAGTAAATCAATCACAACAGATGAACATAGAAAATATGGTGCAAAACTGTGCAAAACATGCAGCAGTGCTCTCTATCCCAGAAAGGGTGAATGAATTACAATACAAACTGTCACAATGACTGAGCAATTCGAATTGCCTAAGGAGGTCATTCAAATCACTGAATGGAGTAGCTTGACTCTAACTAGGAGTCCTCATCAATCAATCGGTGGTGCTCATCAATGCACAACAACCAGTCATCCAGGTGTCAATCTGAGTCTAACTGAGTGTAATAAGTGTAACTGAAGTGTGTAGCACTGATTTAGGATCTGGAGGCTCAGTGGGGGAGCATGGGAGGCTAACTGAAGTCAGAAAAAGTCACCTAATCGAACTGGAGGTCCAACGGAAGTGATACAGTCAGTCGGGAGTGAAACTAGCCTCAAATCAGGGAGAATCGGAGCTAACTGAATGTAACTGAAGTGGAACTGCAGTGGTAGGTGAACAAGTGCGCCCTTCTCTAGCAGTAGGTGAGAAGTGGGCGCCTTTCAGCTTAGGAGGGCTAAAAATCTGTGGTAGGTGGCTCCCGGGTGCTAGAATGAAATGGATAAGGTGCTGGAGGCATCAAACTGGTGACTGGGATGCATGCCAGTGCATGCCGGTGCATGCAAACCCTAGATTCTGCATGCAAACCCTAATTTGCATGCAAGATCCTGAAAAAGATGATGTGGATATCCGAACATTGACTCCCTCTGTGCCCAAGTCCACTTGCTCTGCTATTGACAGCACAACAGCCAATAGATCCACATGGACAATTCTGGTCTTCGACGACAGCGTTATTGCTAGCTGCTGGCTTCCTTGCTGCGAGGTTCCTACCGACCTCCTTTCAGCCCCTACTTCCCACAGCACAATAAGGTTTTTCTGGACATCATCCATTTTCTTCATTAGGCCCTGTATTTTGAGCCTCGTCTGGTGCAGGTCATCGTGGATGACCTTGTCCTTCTTTTCTTTAGCTGCCATCAGCTCCTTCATCTGCTCGGAGATTGTTTCAGCAATCATCTCATAGTCATCATCATTGAGGACTGCCTCCGATTGAATCTTTGTAGCCTTCACCTTTTTCCTCGACTTTGGATTCTGCAAAGTCTCAGCTTCTTTTCTCTTCCTTGTTTCTTCAATGATTGGGCATGAGAGCGGGATCGGCTCATCTTCTTTTGAATCTATCTCCACGTCCATGACCTCTATGCGGAATTCTGCTGGCCAATCTTTCATGAGGTCCTCAATATCCTGCTCGTACATTTTGTACTTTCCTAGGAACCACTCTGGTTTCCTCGTTTGTGCTTTTGGCGATATGAATATACATTTCATATCCGCCTCAAAGTCGATGATGCTGATATACTTCGTCGTCACCTACTTTGTGATGTGGGATGTCTTGGTGATTGCATCGCGCAGCTGCATATAGTACTGGTAAAAGACTTCTGCGGTTGCATGCTGGCGCTTTGGATTTGTGTTTGCCCAGAGGTTGACAAACTTAAACCCTCTAGGATTCTTGGGATGCATAACGATGCCCGCATAATCTCGCGGCTCCTTCCATCCGCATAAAGCAATCAGGACAATGAGCCAGGTGAAATGGAACTGGTCGCCATTCACCTGGGTGTCATTGAGTTCTTCAAGGAACTCATTCAGCAGAAACTGACACCAATTGAAGCTGTGGCCTTCGGCCACTGCGGCACCAAGGAGTATTGCGCCCGCAGGTACCTCTGAAGGTTTAGCTGTTCTGAGCATCTTACCTGCGAGCAACTACGTTACAAATCTTGTTGCTCGGTCCTCTATGTCTTCTATCGGGAATCCTCTTTTTCCTTTTACCACGGAGTGGGTCTTCTTCATCTTCTCCACAGCCTCTTTTTCTTTGCTCTTCCCCTGGAAGAAATGCTTCAGATCCTTACCGCGCTTGCTTAACCCGGTAATACGGTGGATCAAATCAATATTAATATCCACGTTTCTGTCCAGCCACAGATAACCTTGATGGATTCGCGCCATGAGTGTGTGAACCACGATATTCATTTTTGGGGAATGGTCAAAATGTGGTAATCTTAACAAGTTCAGTAGCCCTGACTGAACAATAGGTGCTAACCAACTGTCAGCTACCAAGTTCAGAGTTCCCTTGGCGTCCTTTTTCCAGCACATATACTTTTCTAGTTGAAAATCCAGGTATTTGGGAACATCTGGGTCATCTTTCTTCATTCCCAAGAGGACATAATCCTCCCATTTACAATCTACTATCTTTCCCAGCAGATTCTTACCAACGTTTACATGCTTTGACATAGGCGACAGCGGGATGTCATATCTCACATTCTTGAGCAATTTAAACACAGGGGCATTCAGTGCCCGTGGAAAGATGTATTCAGGTGTCATCTTCAGAGGTTCTGTCTGAAAGGATGGTGCTTTCTGTGTCGAGGATCCCAACTTTATGATATTAGATCCAGGTGCTGTTACGACTTTTCCCTTCTCTTTTGGTTTTTCCTGCATCGTGGGATTAATTCTTGGTGTTCTGCAGGATCCTTCACCTTGTTCTACGGCTACCTTCTTAACTAGAGTTTTCATTAACTGCTGAATCCCTCCTTGCTAAAAGATCCTCAGGGATTCTTCAAGGGTTAGTTCTTCTTCTCTAAAGGAAGGTTCGGACATTCACAAATGAGGTAGAGGCTAAGGCAGATAGACTACAGATGGCTACTAACTTAGAGAGGTTAATCGCAAGAAAATTCTAAGTGCTTGGTAATGCCCACGAGTCTCCCAACGGTGTTATTTATAGGCACAGCAGACCCTCTCCCACGCCCTTCAATAGCTAGATAAGCATTTAATGTGTTGTCTAATGGTGAATTTGAGCGGATCCTTCGGTCTTTTCTGTCGTCAGCATGCTCAGAACGGCTATCTTTTCTTTAAATGCTGAAGCGGTTGCTGCAACAGTCATCTAACGACTATTTTTTTTGAAAAGCCATGCAATGGCTATTTTTCTCTGGGTGCTGCGCCAAAATGCATGGAAATCCATCTGCAACCCTACGTGGATACTTCGCAATGCCGAAAATTTCCAACTACGCGGCTACTTCGCAGTGCGAAAAATTTCCAACTGCACGGCTTCCACTCTACCTGGTTTTTTTTTTGTGCAGCTTCAATAGTGTTGCGCGGTGCATAGATCATTTTTCTTATCATACCTTTTTCCTTTTATCATACATGTACAAACTCTTTTACATTTCTAGTGTCCACTTCCAACTGTACTTGACACTTAGAACTTCCTTCCTTGGTTCATTATTCAGGGTTCTGCGAAGTAGTGCTATCATGGTATAGCTTTAGCCTGCTTCCATTTATCAGAGTTGGAAAAGTATCACCAACTAAATTGGCTAACTGGACTGCACCAGTGTTAGTAAAATGTATCACAGTATATGGGACAAGCCAATGCATCTTAAATTTACCAGGGAATTTCATGAATTTGCTATCATACAGGAGGACTAGATCACCTACCTAGAAACATTTGTTCTTTATATGGCGACCATGCCATGCTTTCTCGCGGTCCTTCTGAGCTTGTTGGTGGAAGCCTACGATGAAGCAATCTTCCTCCAAGCCCAGTAAATGTAGCAATATTTCTTCTAGAGCTTTGTAGACTGCCATCCCTTTAAATGCAGTGATTCTCAAACTAGGGACAATATATTCCATAGGCATTATAGCCTCCTGCCCATAAACCAACCGAAAGGGTGTCTGTCCTATCAATTTCTTGCATGTGGTCATGTATGCCCATAGCACAGATGAGACACACAAGTCCCAATCGTCTCTATTTACATTGCACACCTTAGTGAGTGCATTCTCCAATATTTTATTGAAAGCCTCTACAGTACCATTCGCCTATGGATGATATGGAGTACTGCACTGATGATGAATGTAGAATTCTTCTGTAAGTGCATCAATCGTCTTGTTCATAAAGTGAGTACCTTGGTCACTCATCAAAATCTTCCGGCAACCAAATCTTGTGAGTATTTCTTCAAAAATAAACTGCACGACAGTACTGGTGGTGTAGTCCTTAACTAGTTTTGCTTCTGCCCATCTGGTGAGGTAATCTGTAGTAGTAATAATATACCTTGCACCTGTTCTTTTTCCTGGTGGGTTTATAGGACCCACGAAGTCTATTGCCCATTTTTCAAATGGATACAATGTTAACTATGGATTCAATGGCATATCATCTCGGCGTGATGGTTTTCCTGTCCTCTGAAAGACATCACAGTTCCTGCAATGTTCTTTGGCATCTTTATGGATCGTAGGCCACCATAGCCCTGCACGCAATATCTTCTGCGCAGTAGCCCTTCCTACATAGTGAACTCCCGCGATTCTTGAGTGTGCATCGGCTAGAATAAATGGCTTCTCATGATCGAGTACGCACCTGTGCAGGACTTCATCCGGCCCAAGTTTGTATAACTAACCTGCAATTATAGTGAATTCCGCGGCGCACACCACTAACTGTCTTTTCTGTTGGACCGAGAATTCCTGGGGTGCCATCCCTGTGGTTAGGAAGTCAATGATATCCTTGTAATAATCATCGGCAACCTATATACTAAATAATTGCGCATCAGGTAGACTATCTTCAATATTCGTCGGCTCCTCTCCTGACTCGATCCTTGACAGATGATTAGGTCCCAAGTTCAGTCTACCTGGTTTGACAATAATTTCAAAGTCATATTCCTGGAACAACAATAGCCATCGGCATGTGCGTCCCCCTAACACTGGCTTGTTGACCAAATATTTCAACATAGAATGGTCAGTAAACATAAGGAAGTGCGATCCCATCAAGTAGTGTCTAAATTTCTGTAGGGCATATACCATCGCAAGGCCTTCCCTCTCAGTAGTAGTATAGTTCTTCTCTGCTGTCGAAATCTTTTTGCTAGAAAATGCAATAGGGTGTTCAATACCTCCCTCTCCTGGCTGAACTAACATGATCCCCAGGGAAATACATGAGGCATCAACATGGACATGAAATGGCTTTGTCCAGTCTGGAAAGACTAGAATCGGCGCAGTGACCATCTTTTCTTTTAATGTGTCAAAACCCTGTTCGCATTCTACGTTCCAAATGAATGGTGCGTCTTTTTTTGGAAGCTTTTCTATTGCTGCAGTTATCTGTGCATAACCGTTTATAAATTTCCTGTAATATCCAGTATGGCCTAATGTAGACTGCAACATCTTGACTGAATTTGGTGTTGGTAAGTTTGCAATAACTGCAATCTTCGCAGGGTCTACCATCAATCCTTGCTTACAGACAATGTGTCCAAGTAAAATTCCATAAGGCACACAGAAAATACACTTTTTCAAATTCAAGCATATTTGATGTTGTCGACACTTCTCGAGCATCATGCAGAGATTTGCACAATGGTTCTTCAATAGGCCAAATACAGTCCAATCATCAAAATACGCTTCTAAAAACTTGTGCATTAAATCTTTAAATGCTGCGACGACGACTCTAGAAAATATGGCAGGTGCATTCTTCAGCCCAAAAGGCATGACAGTGTATTGGAATGTCCCCCATTCTGTAGCAAATGTCGTCTTATGCCTATCCGCGGGATCAATCCTGACCTGATGATAGCTAGAGAAACCATCAGTGAAAGAATATGCCTCATTTCCTCCAACGTTATCAAGCACTTCGTCTGTGAATGGAGTAGGAAATGTGTCATGCATGGAAGCATTGTTCAGCTTTCTGAGATCCACACAAATCCTGATCTCGCCTTTTGCTTTCTTGTCTTGAACAACCATGGGGATAATCCATTCGGATTATTCAACTGGTTCAATGATTCCTGCTTATAGCATCTTATCTAGCTCTGCGCAGAATTTTTCCTTATAGCACGGATTCAATCTGTATGGCCTCTGCTTGACAGCACCTAGCTTTAAAGGTATTTTCATGACCCCTAGGTCTCCCAAAATTCCTTTCATTTCTATAAATTTTGTTGGAAATAGTTCCTGATACTGATGTAAGGTATCTGCGATCTCTGCAATAGTCTGATCATCCCAATAATCTCCTATTGATGCGAACTTCGTCTCTTTGTCTGTGCCAATGTTCACTTTTTGTGTTTTCACTGGTCCAGTCATATCTGGGATTTCCAACGGAGGTCCTTCTACCTCACGCGCTCCTTCTGACTCTGGTATATCTATGTTGTGCGGGTCATCCTCATCGTTTGCATTTGTATCATTGGTATCTTCAGCTAAGTTGTAACACTCGATCAAGTGCTCTTCATGTTCCTTCCATTCTGACTGTAGGTGCGCAGGAACGCACTCTGTCCCAAAAAACTCCTGCAATGTTATGTTTTGATGATGACAATCATCCTGGAATATGTGCTTCTTGATTAGCTGTAATGCTTCATGGATTAATGGATTCTCGTCTTCAAAACTGAAGTCCTTCCGGAAGCTCGCAGTGAGCAGCTTCCAGTTAGTGAGTTCACTGCGCAACTCCAGGTCAAGGTACCATTTCTCTGGGATACCCGCATCCAATGTATGTACAAATAAATGTACCCATTCTGCAAGTGGTATTTCCACCCATGCCTTTGAATAGATTTCAATTTGCTGATTAGGGTCTGTCTGTCCACTATACTTTTCAAACGGTAAAGTAACCTTTTCGGCAAATTAGATCTGCATATTAGTTCTGCATTGATCCCAAGTGGTCAATGTTTTCTTATGTGCATTCCACCATCTGGCAGGTGTATCATGCAATGCTATATCTAAAGCTGGCAGTCTATGCTCATCTAGTATAGCTGCAGTATATTCCCTTATGAAACTATAAACATTAGCAAACCATCATATGTGGGAATAGGACTTACCTCTTTTCCGATCCAACGCAGTGATTTTGTAACCTGCGCACATCTTCTTGTTGATACTTCATGCATGCGGCTTTGACAATTCTCCAATCTTGTATCTGAGTCAGAGATACAAGAAGTGTCACATCGCCAGCTGAGCGTACCGTCCACAGTAGGATTAATGTAGTCTTCCTTGTTCGCAGTCAGCTGGTATAGTCGGTCTAAATCTTGAGCTTGGGATTCCTCCTGAATCGGCTCACTGTATCTATCACCATATTTAGGATCCAATGGTGCGATGACCCTAAGATGCTTCCCTTCAAAGATCATCATCTTTGTCTTCAAGTTTATGATAGCCAAGTTATCCATAGCCCAATCAATTCCCAATATTGCTGGAAAAGGTTGACTATCATCCACAATTTCAATAACCTCAAAGTCTGCATGACTCTGTACTCCGTCAATGTCGACTACTACATTAGCTAAGCGGCCAAAAGGTATGACCTTCTCCTGATTAGCCATTCGTAACTGGATAGGTGACCAAAGCAACTTTGGTCGACCCATCTGCTGCCATGTCTGCTTAGTCAAGACATTCACTTCTGATCCCAGATCAAGGATGACTTCGTCCATTTCAAAATCTCCTATCTGTGCAGTAAGCCTCATCTCTCGACCTATTCTCTTGTGCTTCCTTATATGATGTACAACGCTATCTAGAGTCTCTGTTGTGATCTGAGGTTCATACCGGCTAATAAGCTTCTGAGCTCTACTATGGCTTTTTCACTTTTTAGTAACTTCATGCAGCTTCGCAAGAATTGCGCAACAGAAGTATGGACATCTGTCGTAGTACTTGTTTTTTCATATGGAGCCGACATGTCTTCAACATGCGGTGTTTCACTGCGCAGCGGGATCCTTGATGACTTATCTGCTTGTTCTCTAAAGGTATCCTACACATCAATGAAGATCTCCTTGTTCTTCTGTAGGCTAAGCGGGGGTGATTTTCCTGGAGCTTTCCTTATCCATACTGTTTCAAGGGGATCCTTCTTCGTATGTGACTCCCCTGATGTTGAAGCTTCTGCTCCTCTGTTGCGGCCTATCTCAATGCCACTGCGCGTGACCACATTAATGCTTGGATCCACTGGTCTATTCTCTACTGCGATCCACTGGACGTTTGGATTCGGAGCGTCTGTTCGTCTTCTCTTCTGCATTTCCACCTCTAATACTAGGAAATCTTCAATGACATGCTCAAATGATTTACAGTAATTGCATGTAGTGCATGGGTTAACACAATCTCTAGACACATGCACGGGTTGGCCATAGTTATAACAAATGACTTGGCCGCAGCCTCTTCCTTGTGCCGGACTAGCATTTCTTCCTCTACCGCAGTATCCACCACCACGACCTTTGTATCCTCCTTGGTCATATTGTGCATTTTCTTGTTTTGGTTGGGTATCTTCTTGTACGCAGTACAAGCTAGCGCCTCGCATTGAGTCCATATCCCTTTTTCTTTCATTAATTAATTCATATGCACGGCAGTTGGATTCATCATGTCCAATTGATTTACAGAAATTGCAGTATAAATTCTTAGGGTTTTCACATATTTATGGATTAGGTAACAGTCTTCAGGTCTGTGTCCTTTGGTTCTACAAATTTCACACCATGGGGCCTAATTCTGATTTAATGGGTTAGGCGCGCCATTGTTAATACAGGCGTGGATTAGAGGGAAATGTTCGCGGTCATGACCTTCTCCTTTACAACTTGTACACCAGACCTCCTATCTAGGTTCATATCTTTGTTCTTTACCAGTTTTCATACTTTGCAGTTCAAGTGTCAGGTTCGTCAGCTGGTTCCGGATCTGAGACATCCCAGAACTAGTATCACCAATCGGTGAAGCTTCCAGCTTCATTGCAATTTCCAAGTCCTCTGCCTGGGATAGAACCTTCTGCTCCATCAATGGTAATCTGATATGAGGTAACAGCGTAGCAATGAACCATTCTTTATGCTGTTCTGGTGGTATAACAAAACTTACTTGGTCTAGTAAGGTCTTAAATTTTTTATCAAATTCCCAGACCGTTTCAGTTGGTCTCTGCTTTATTTCCTTCAGCTCAGTTATACACTGAGACTCAAACTTAGGTTTCTTGAACTCTGCCACCAGCGTGACTTTAATTTCTGCCAGGGTTCTCGGCTGTATGGTAGAGTATTTAATAAACCAATGTAGCGCTCTATCCCTGAAAGTGGTGATGAGTTGTGCTTGCTTCACGGCATCATCCTTGATTTGTCTTACACTCCATACGGCTTCACAAAGGAACCAATGCTGATCAGGGTCTTCTAGGCTAGTTCCTTTGAATATTGGTAGTTTCATATCAGTGTTCGCCATTGTGCTGCTAGGTGGTGGGGTGCCGGGATTAGTGCGCGGCTGCTGTAAAGGGATCTGCGCAGTAAATACAAATGGGACTATCAGGAGAGATGGACTAGGTTAATTCTTTTGCGGGGTGGGTTGCGTAGCGGGTGGGTTCTGCGATAATGGTGGCGCAGTTTGTGCAGCCGATGGATTCTCAGGGGTAAATGGTTGTGTAACTTTTCTATCAAGATCGCAGGGGATTTCAGTATCTATATGAAGTTTAGGGCCTTCCGGATCTTTATTAATTTTATATCTCTTACCACTTCTAAGAGTATGTGTCTCTTCGTCAGAATCAATATATGTATTGTTTATCATGACAAATTTCAAGCATACTACTGCATTCTTAGAACACCTTTCTCAACTAACAACATCTTAATGTATAGATTGAGGTTGTTCAGAAACTTACCGTGGAATCCTCTAAAAAAAATTTCTTCTGCTTGGCTGTAGGATTTGAGTGTGTCTACAGCAAATTCTGTTACAAATCCCTCTAGCATATGATCAACCCAATAATCAACTACGCGTGACAACGGGCTGTCTAACGCTTTAAGTTGCACTGTGAGCTCGGGAGTCCACTTCGTAGGAACTCCTCCTTGGAAATAGTTTTTCTTCTCTGTGAGCCGCGAGATCCACGGATGCAGCTCGTTTGGAAACAATGCCCAAAAGATCTTGTAAATGTCATCCAACAGATCTATCCAACCACTGTGTGTCGCTTAGACGCAGATGTCTATTTTCTTGTCTGTTAAAATCACTTATGGTCTTATCCCACCAAGCTTGGATTTCTGTCTTTTCAGGATGCCAATAGTTAGATCCTTCAGGGAACTAATATTCTTCTTCACACATCGTGATTGTAACTCAACGAAAACCTTTCAACTCATCATGGATTCTAGTGCAGCAACGGAACCATTTCAACTCATCATGGATTCTAGAGCGGCAACGGAACCATTTGTTGGCTTAAACTAACCCAGAGGTTTTCAAATAAACCCAAGTTCTTTGTTGTTCTCCCTTTGACCAACAAAACCCCTTCACACTAGCCCTTTCGGCAACAGCCTATGAGCAGGTTGAGGTCTCACCCGAGTTGTATCTCTATGGCGTACTGTGGAATCAGGTCTCCACAGTAAATGATGAGTTGTTTATCTCAATAGGCTGCGCAGCGCAGGACAAAAGGACGGCACTGCGGGCAGAGTGATGTGGTATGCAGCAGGATCTATGCTACGAACAGTACCGCACAGTGCAAGTAACCCTATGGGTTGCACCAAGGGTTTCTTACTGTTGCGAATCTTCTATTGGATCTGTGAATCACCCACAATTATCCTCTAATTGGAAAATCTCAAAAACGTTAAGGCACTGAAATGAATATCACTCATCCACTCATTCAAGCACTTACTGGCTATCTTTCTTGCATTCGTCAAGAACTTGATTTAATACAACACGAACTGGAATGATAAACATGATTAACTATGTTGCGTTCCTTCACTGTGTTTTAAGAAAGTAATTATACTTAAATGACTGATTCACGACCTTAACGTAGAATTGAAATGCTCACCATTCATCTGCTTCCGCGGAACCTAGCATATCATTCCCAAAATTCTCCTATTGGTAAATGCATATCAAAGTTCTCATATTACAGCATGCAAGGAAACATTCAAGCATTTATTCTACAGAAAATACAGACAGTCATTCATTCATAAACATTATCACATAACATAGGATTTAACGTGGTTCACTTCCCTGGATGGAAAGCTACGTCCACAAGAACGGTTGGTAATATATTTCTCTCAAAAGGGGTGGGGCAGCCGTTCTTAGTCTACGCACTCAGCTGCAGACTCTTCTTTCTCTCGGCTAGGTCTCTACGTACACAGCTACAGAGCCTTTACAATATTCTCAACTCGAAGAGATTTTACAATACAAAAAGCTTATATCCTTAAGTTCTTAGCAACAACAAAAGACTAACAATAATCTAAAAGGAGAATAACTCTAAGAACCCCCATCCCATATAAAAATGTCTTCTTAAATAGATCATGCCCGAAGGTCATATCTATACAATACCGAAGACCTAAAACCCAAAACCCTAAGGGTTTCCAAAACTGCACCAGCTTTCCAAACCGGCTTGCTGGCCTTGTAGTGTTTGCTTGATCATGGCAGATCTCCATGTCCTCATTCTGTCACTATTGGCCTTCCTGTCGCATGCATGCCTATAGGCTGCTTCTTCCAAACCATTTCTCTCTAACCGTTTTACCTTCTGCGTGTGCCAAACATCGCTTTCCTTAACAACCCACGCGTGGCCGCCTTCCTGTTTTGCCTACGTCCGCCACTCGGCAATCCTACAGTATCTTTCCAAAAATGGCTACTACTGGTCAAGCCGGTAACTACACTTGATACTTGTCCAGCACACCGCTTTACTGGCTCCACGTGGCCTCCTAACTCCGCAGCACTGCTTCTGCACAGTATTGGTCTTTGCATCACGACCAAAACTTCGATGCTGCGCGCAACTCCACAGTCTCGTCAAAAGTTGGATGTTGCGCGCAACTTCGCAGCATCCTCAATACTTAGCCAAAATTGTGTTTCTAAGCTGCGCTCAACTCAGCTTTCCCTGCTTGCCTCAAAGAGGTGCTTCCCAAAACTTTAACTCAACCTAGGCCCAACAGTTTGACACCCATTCGGTAAGGGGAATGGGGTATATAAAACCAGCTTTGAGCAATTTCTCCACCTCTTCCTTGATAGCGGCTGCTTTCCTAGGGTTCACAGCACGTAAGCATTGTTGAATTGGTTTAGCATTGGGATAGGTTCTAATCTCATGTTCAACAATGTGGGGGTCTATTCCTGGCATCTCCTCATATGACCAGGCAAAAGATTCCCGGAGTTCTGTAAACAATTCAGTGTAAATAGCGACCTCCTTAGGAGTGCAATCGTCACTGATGTAAACATTCTTGACCTTTCCAATAGTATGAGAGATGTTGATCGACGTATTCGGGGAAATATTAGCCATATTCTCCTCCGCAAAAATATGATGTGACCCTAAAAGAGCCACAGGGTGACCAACCATCTCTGCTAGAGTCATCCTAAAATCTTCTTGTTCAGCGAGCTCGAGGTTGGGAAGGAAATAAGAGCGATGGTGCATATCCTCCCAAGGCCTCTCACTACCACATATAGACTCCATAATCACTTCATCTGAAGGAAAAGTATCATCAAGGCAGTCGTGTGAACAAGACGATTTGGATTCCCAAACTGGCAGCGTAATGGGATCTTCCTCGACTGTCTGAGAAGAAGAGAGATCCGGCTCTGCAGTGGCTTGTTGAATATGCTGGTAAGCAAGCTCGGCTACAGACAGTGGCATAGACATCTCGACGTGCGTAATGTCTCCATACGTGGAACTCGTGGATGGTAAATTCCATGGATCATTAAAGTAGGAAGTCTAGAATGGCATATTATGCGAAGGAGGAGACGCATCGGCGGAAATGGTTCCAATAAAATTCACAGGTGCAGCAAAATCATAAGTTCCCATCAATGAGGGTACATGCCAACACCCATGTTCCCAGTTACCGGTTGAGAATGAGTAAACTGCGGGACTATGGATCCCGTGGATGATATGGAAGGGGAATTAACAAAATCCAGCTGATCAATGGTCACAATCTTGCCTTCGTGAGGAAAGCAGATAACTCTGAATACAGTAGACACGACAACCTTCATAGCATACATCCAATTCTGACCTAGTAAAAGGTTGTAGTCGATGGGCGCATCAACCACCTCGACTTCAATAGGCACAGATTTCCCTCCCAAGCAGACAACAAGGGAAGGGATAATTCCATGCGGCTTAAATGACCGACCATCGAATGCAGTGAGCATGGTTCTAGATGCGAGTAGAGGAGGAGAGCCAAGAGCTTTCCAACAAGTTAATGACATTACTAATGCGGAAGCACCTTCATCAACCATCGTACGTTTGACAAAATTCTGAAGGCACGCCACGTAGATTTGAAAAGCCATGTGGTAAGGTAAGCGAGGTTGAACATCAGTAGTGTCGAACTTGATAACACTGGGAATTCCCCCATCCTAAAATCCTAACGCACTCAAAAGAGCATGCTTTTGAGAAGGACAGGCCTGCAAAACTTCAAGAGCCGACATGGCACATGGAGTTTGGCCCAAGTCTTCCACGATGGAGTAGTTATGGGAAGCTTGAGCATTAGCATTATGCGTAGAGCACTTAAGAACACCTTTCGGTATCCACGGCATATTAGAGGGCTTCTCGATATGCAAGGAATTGTCAGGAGGAGGGGGAGGCTCACTCCCCATATTTGGTTGTGGTGCAACATAATCGCGTTGACGAGTGGCAACACTAACCTTCGACTGAACCATATTCACACATCCATAACCACCAGTATTGGAAGAAGACGTTGCCATCTCAGTAGGTCCATATCCAGTGGTGGGAGCATACGAAGCCTGTTTTGATGACGAGGAATGGGATCCTTTAACACAGCTGGGATCTGTGCCAAATGCTTCGATGCTTCTTCCATTCGAGGACATAAGTGAGTAAGATGATCTTCCCCACAAAGCTTACAAGGAAACTTCACCTTACGCCTAGGTTTATGGTCCTCACCAGAATTTCTGCCTTCCCGAGGAGGGCTGGCATTATCCTTACGAGGGGTATTGCAATTTCTATTATTGTTCCCATTGTTTCCACCCTTACGGTTGTTTCTCCCTTTTTTCTTACCACCAAGTTGTTGGTTACCTGATTGGTTTGTTGATTGCACACTGTGTACATCGGACGACGGGGTGGAAGTGGACAAGGTGTGAACCTATCCGGGAGTAGACTGGTTTAGCGACAAATTTTGCATTTGATTAGTCACCAAATCTACAAGGAGAGTGCTTGCGGATCCCACAATGCCATCGACATGCAGTCTAGGAACTGACTGAGGCTCATGGCGCATTCGCGGTTCGTCAGGAGTAATGTCATACAAAATGCTAGATTGAGAGTATAGTAAGTCTAACTACTAGACTTTCAAGATGGCTTGTTCCTCAGTCACAATGCTGGATATCGAAACATCCTTAGCAATGTATGGGAGCAGAGACTTGAGGAACCATTCCAACAGAAACTCTGGAGGAATTTTGGCTTTCACTAACCTCTTCCGCCGATGCCACTCTTGAACGTGGTCAGAAATATGTGTGGCCTTATTCTGACGGAAGGTAGACAAAAGTTCAGTACCAGTATCATAGCGAACCGGCAACTGGAAATGAACCAAGAAAACCAAAGCGATCTCGTTAAAACCCCTATAAGTGTTTCCAGGGAACTCAACATACCACTTCGTGGCTGCCCCCGTGAGGGTGCGTTGAAACAGTCGCAATCTAACAGAATCATGATTCAACGAGTTGGAGGAGCACCAAAGGTGAAATGTTGTGACATGATCACCTAGATCCTCACCACCTTTCCCCTCAAACTTAGGAATATCCGAAGGGAGCTTGGTAGGAACTGGAGGCCAATTAGGTTTGTGAGACACCGGATCATTCGTGAGCTTCGAAAGATCCGGAAGATTCAAACGTGCAAGGAACGAGAGCTGCGGTTGGAAAGCTTGATTATAAGCTCCCATAAAAGGTTGGTTGAATGGAACTGAATTATAAGGTGGACCAAAAGGTTGACCATGAGCATTAAACTACTGATAATGAGGACCTGGCGGTCCATAAGCTTGACCATGGCCATAGGGTTGATAACCTTCTCTGACCTGACCCATATGAGAGTAAGCAGGTATATAACTATTTTGGGCACCATATAGGGGTGGGTTGTACTGGTGGCCAGCACCGACTATGTTGTAGTAAGGGTTTCCACCATAAGTATGGGGCATATATGTACTATTCGTAGCGGGAACCGAGTTGTAATGACCATAATGGTGAGGTATGTTCCAACCCCCAGCATTAGGATCAGCGTGAGCAGTCATGTGGTGACCATAAGAATGAGATGTATTCCCAACCCCAACATTGGTGTTACTAGTATAAGGGATGGTGGCATTATGTCCATGTGGATAAGATATATTCCCACCTCCTACATTAGCATTACTAGTGGTGGCAGTGGACGCAAAAGTATGCGGTATATGTCCACCCCCGTGGTTAGGAGGAGCATTAACATTTGCAAAACTAGTCCTGGGTTGACGGGTGGTGACATGTGTATTAGGTGGTGGATAACGAGTCGTGTTGCGGACAATGTTCCTATTAAGTTGGGTATCCCTAGGAGGTGGTCACCTTCCAACATTAGCATTGTTAGGAGGAATACGACCGGTCCCCATACTATGTGTGTGAGTGGACAACGTGGTGCCCCTAGTGGGTGCAGTGTGGCTAACACTATGGCTAGTGCCAGCGTGACTACCAAATGTAGTGGAAGGATCAACTGTGTTATAATTAGGAATACCAAAAGAGAATGTGGTAGGGTTTACCATAGGACCAGTTTCGTCATGTAACTCTGGCATCCCGTGTATATAATTATGTGGAAACGAAGGATCGAACGAGTCATCCTCGGGTGGATCCGGACTAAACAAATTACATTGATTCTCAGGTGGATCACCCCCCCACACCTCACGAGGAGTAGGGGTGTTTGAAGTGTGTTTGACTCTACCTGATGGAGTCATATGTATTTCTTTAGTATCAGAGTATGAAGTAGTCATGACGTCTAGGACTTATGTCTCTAAGAATCCGAAGACTCAGAGGGAGCCCGCCAGTGTCCCCTAGCAATGCGGCGTGAAAGCTCGGTAGGTTGTAAACCAGCCAACTGACGGGATTAGCGGAGAGTAGGACTCCATGCCATGATATCTCCAGAGAGAATATAAAATCAAAACGTACCCTAAAGGCCAACTATCGATAAAAAAAACAATAAATCAAAAGCACGCATCTAGAGAAACTACAGTCAAGAGCAGACAAATAGAGTGGGTAAATGAGCTCCCGACACTAGAGCTAGTATGTCTAACCTAGGAGAGGCTTGAGACTCCCAAACTATAGCCGGAGATAACAGACTTAGTTATAGAGACACCCGGGCTTCACTATGTGCAAAGGGCCATAACCCTCAGCAACAAACAATTGTGATGTCCAATCCCTATCTGACTCAGGACATAACCAGCATACCCGTTGCAAGTACCCTGTGCGATACCTAGGTAGGGAAACTATGGTCACCACAATATAACCAATGCTCAGGGGGACAGTCACAGGTGGGATCTGTCGTATGGGTAGGGTAGCTAAGCCTGAAACTCAATGAGGTTCAAATCCCCCAAGAGTCCCCAGATATGAACAAATCCTAAAAATATCTCCCACGTTCAGCCGGTATCAGAGGGATATCTCTTCAACCAACCTCCCGTGACCTCATGCTTAAATATGGTTTGAGTAGATCTTCCTGAGAACATTGATGTATACCATGGATTCCTCCACTCCCTGGTCAGACACCTAATGTTTCATCTAGTAGTCTTGGATTGTTAACTCACAATGATCTATTCCAAGACTCTAAACCTATGCTAGTTGGTGTACCCTATAAATAAAATCGGTCTAATCAATTTTAAGATTAAGCGTTAATTTTAATAGCTATGGTTACTCAAGGGATATGGTCGTGAAACTAGTAATGTGTATGACTCAATAGTATGCAAAATCGTCAAATCCTAGACTCATCTATCCAATAAAAACAATGCCACTAGCATGCAAAATCAATCCAACGGTTTCAAAATAAAAATGCAATCCTTTTATATTTTTCGATGCACAAGCAGAACCTAAATGAAGGTAGTAAGCACTCAATGCAAGATGCAGTACATAAAAGAAAAAGAAAAAAAATTGTATTTTCTCTTATAAACGAAAGGAAAATGCAAAATTATATGTATATTTTTGTATTTTTCAATATAAGGAAATTAAAAAGGAAAGCAAAATCCTAATATCTAGTCACTGATCTGCCAAGGAGATCACTAAGACAACCGAGCAGATGCCAAACAGTAAGACTCAGCCAACGGAATGAGATCAAAAGGAAAAAACCAACAAGGCTAAATCCAAAGATGGGTAAAAAACCAACAAGGCTCAACCAAGAAAAGAAGAGTTATGGTCACAACCAAGGCATGGAACAGTCAAGAAACAGGCCAACAAAGACTCAGGATCATCCAAAGCCAACCCATCAACAACCAAAATTCATAAATCAACCAAAGTCGGAGTTGTAGGCTACTGTCGAAGGAATACCTGCAGGTACCCGTGAGCAGTAGAGTAAACAGAGGCAGGTGTACGCAGGCAGAGCTAAGCTCACCCGTGGGTAAGGAAAGGAAAATGGGCAAACAAAGAGTCCAATGGCTCAGAAAAAACCAATTTTCTATAGTGTATCTCAATGGCCAATCAGTGACACAGAGCTTCGACAAACAACAACTTTAATTAAGGACTAATGCTCAAAAATCCCCCAAAATGGATGTTTCCCCCAACAGAGTCGCCATTTCTGTATTGGAGAAAACTCACTATGGCTTGGGGTAGACCACAACAGACAGTTGACTACCAGAAATCAACTCAATTCTCAATTTTATGCTATATAAATGACAATGCTAAGATAATGAAGAATATAACCAACCTCGATCCAAACGTTTGATGTAGATCCCCGTTGGAGCTTTCAATCCGTGCAATTGAATCTGCAAATTAGTCTTGACAGCCAATATACAACAAGTACATATAATATATAAATGGCATTAACATCATCAATAGCAATGCCATGATATTACAAATAAATGCAACCCAATGTAGTATAAACAACATTTACAACATTAATGGACGAGAATATGAGTATTTCTATTAATAAACAACTAGAAGTACAATGTGATACAACCATATCCCTTGAGTAACCACAGCCATTAGAATTAACGATGTGGTTAATTTTAATAGCTATGGTTACTCAAGGGATATGTTCGTGAAACTAGTTATGTGTATGACTCAATAGTATGCAAAATCGTCGAATCCTAGACTCATCTATCCAATAAAAACAATGCCACTAGCATGCAAAATCAATCCAACGGTTTCGAAATAAAAATGCAATCCTTTTATATTTCTTGATGCACAAGCAAAACCTAAATGAAGGCAGTAAGCACTCAATGCAAGATGCAGTACATAAAAGCAAAAAAAAATAAATGTATTTTCTCTTATAAACGAAAGGAAAGTGCAAAATTATATGTATATTTTTGTATTTTTCAATATAAGGAAATGAAAAAGGCAAGCAAAATCCTACTATCTAGTCACTGATATGCTAAGGAGATCACTAAGACAACCGAGCAGATGCCAAACAGTAAGACTCAACCAACGGAATGAGATCAAAAGGAAAAAACCAATAAGGCTAAATCCAAAGATGGGTAAAAACCCAACAAGGCTCAACCAAGAGAAAAGAAGAGTTTTGGTCACAACCAAGGCATGGAATAGTCAAGAAACAGGCCAACAAAGACTCAGGATCATCCAAAGCCAACCCATCAACAACCAAAATTCATAAATCAACCAAAGCTGGAGTTGTACGCTACTGTCGAAGGAATACCTGTGGGTACCCACGAGCAATAGAGTAAACAGAGGCGGGTGTACGCAGGCATAGCTAAGCTAACCCACGGGTAAGGAAAGGAAAATGGGAAAACAAAGAGTCCAATGGCTCAGAAAAAACCAGTTTTCTATAGTGTATCTCAATGGCCAATCAGTGACACAGAGCTTCGACAAACATCAACTCTAATTAAGGACTAATGCTCAAAAATCCCCAAAAATGGATGTTTTCCCCAGAGGAGTCGCCATTTCTATATTGGAGAAAACTGACTATGGCTTGGGGTAGACCACAACAGACAGCTGACTACCAGAAATCAACTCAATTCTAAATTCTATGCTATATAAATGACAATGCTAAGATAATGAAGAATATAACCAACCTCAATCCAAACATTTGATGTAGATCCCTGTTGGAGCTTTCAATTCGTGCACTTGAATCTGCACATTAGTCTTGATAGCCAATATACAACAAGTACATATAATATATAAACGACATTAACATCATCAATAGCAATGGCCCATGATATTACAAGTAAATGCAACCCAATGTAGTATAAACAACATTTACAACATTAATGGACGAGAATATGAGTATTTCTATTAATAAACAACTAGAAGTACAATGTGATACAACCATATCCCTTGAGTAATCACAGCCATTAGAATTAACGATGTGGTTAATTTTAATGGTTGTGGTTACTCAAGGGATATGTTCGTGAAACTAGTTATGTGTATGACTCAATAGTATGCAAAATCGTCGAATCCTAGACTCATCTATCCAATAAAAACAATGCCACTAGCATGCAAAATCAATCCAACGGTTTCGAAATAAAAATGCAATCCTTTTATATTTCTTGATGCACAAGCAAAACCTAAATGAAGGCAGTAAGCACTCAATGCAAGATGCAGTACATAAAAGCAAAAATAAATAAATGTATTTTCTCTTATAAACGAAAGGAAAGTGCAAAATTATATGTATATTTTTGTATTTTTCAATATAAGGAAATGAAAAAGGCAAGCAAAATCCTACTATCTAGTCACTGATATGCTAAGGAGATCACTAAGACAACCGAGCAGATGCCAAACAGTAAGACTCAACCAACGGAATGAGATCAAAAGGAAAAAACCAATAAGGCTAAATCCAAAGATGGGTAAAAACCCAACAAGGCTCAACCAAGAGAAAAGAAGAGTTTTGGTCACAACCAAGGCATGGAATAGTCAAGAAACAGGCCAACAAAGACTCAGGATCATCCAAAGCCAACCCATCAACAACCAAAATTCATAAATCAACCAAAGCTGGAGTTGTACGCTACTGTCGAAGGAATACCTGTGGGTACCCACGAGCAATAGAGTAAACAGAGGCGGGTGTACGCAGGCATAGCTAAGCTAACCCACGGGTAAGGAAAGGAAAATGGGAAAACAAAGAGTCCAATGGCTCAGAAAAAACCAGTTTTCTATAGTGTATCTCAATGGCCAATCAGTGACACAGAGCTTCGACAAACATCAACTCTAATTAAGGACTAATGCTCAAAAATCCCCAAAAATGGATGTTTTCCCCAGAGGAGTCGCCATTTCTATATTGGAGAAAACTGACTATGGCTTGGGGTAGACCACAACAGACAGCTGACTACCAGAAATCAACTCAATTCTAAATTCTATGCTATATAAATGACAATGCTAAGATAATGAAGAATATAACCAACCTCAATCCAAACATTTGATGTAGATCCCTGTTGGAGCTTTCAATTCGTGCACTTGAATCTGCACATTAGTCTTGATAGCCAATATACAACAAGTACATATAATATATAAACGACATTAACATCATCAATAGCAATGGCCCATGATATTACAAGTAAATGCAACCCAATGTAGTATAAACAACATTTACAACATTAATGGACGAGAATATGAGTATTTCTATTAATAAACAACAAGAAGTACAATGTGATAGGATCTCTTGCCGGCAACCAATCTGAACCAAGATCTGGGTCAATCCACTTGTGCCTCCACCACTTCAATCCTCCATGGAATGGAAAACTCAAACTATGATAGGAGTTTGGAAGGTGAACATAAAGGGTTCACAACTACAAGGATCAATGAGTGTAGACTCAAGATAGAGCAAAAATCCACTAGAGTTCTCTTGCTCTTTTTTCTCCTCCTCCCATCCATAAGCCATATGTGCTCAATATATAGTCCTCTCAAAGGTAAGTGAAAGGACAGATTGAGGCGTTTCTTCGGCAGATGGAGGGTCAAAGGTCACCCAATGACCGCTTTTTGGGAGTAAAAAGTAATAAACTAGTGATTTTTACCATTTTACATGCTACCCGCGGGCTATAGTGACCCAACTCGCTGGTACTCCCACTGTAATGATGCGGCTAGCATACAAGGGATAAAATAGGGAAAAATAGTGTCTAAGGGATATAAAGTGGATCTAAGTCAGTGAAATGGATCCTGCAGGCCAAAGAATGTTGATGCTCACAAGTGGGAAAATTACGTTGTAACACTACGAAGCTGAGGGCAGCATGGATGAAGACTTTTTGTGAAAATCAGTTCTTGGAAGCTACGAGACTTAAGCGCAGCATAGTTTTTGTATGTTGCGACGTTACGCGTAGCACAGTGTCGGAAGAGCTGCGAAGTCTGTGCTGCGAGGAGTACAGCACCGCGATGTGCCACGTTGACGAAGATCTAGCTAAGCAGAGCATTGGATGGATGACGACAGTTATTTCGGTTAGGTCACAGGAGACCTATTTTTTGGTAAAGAGTGTCAATAACTACCAAGTGGTGGGTAGGTGCATATCGAGATAGACAACTGGTCACACAAATAGAGAACTACTAGTTGAACCAATTGTCAAAGGCCGTGAAAGAAGGAACATCTTGGCAAAATCAAGCTATTGGCGCACATGAAAGGGGAGTGGATAGCAATGTGTCTATACAGAGGATAGCCACAACTGAAGATCCACTACCAGACACCAGTAGGCCGATTCTAGGAAAAACCATGACAGTTTTGTAAACCTAAGGGTTTCTGCATTTGAGATGTAAAAGACATGACCTACGGGTCTTGATCTATATATAAGGCAATTTTGTAAGGGAAGGGTTAGTCTTCAATTTTGTTGTCATTATTGAATATTGCTAGTTTGTAAGCTTGAAGCTATTGTAAAGGCTCTGCAACTGAGTGCGCAGAGACATAATTTTGAGAGAGAAGAGCATCTGCAGCTGAGTGCGTAGACGAAGAACTGTTGTACCCTTCCCTAAAAGATAATAAGACAACAGTTCTTATGGATGTAGCCTTCCATCCAAGGGGGTGAACCACGTTAAATACTATGTTATGTGATGCTTTGTGTGATTGCTATTGATTCAATCGCTTAATATGAATGCTTGATGTCATAGTTATCCAATATTTGTTTCTTTTATCTGTATTCGTCATGGAAGAGATGGGAATGAGATGTTAAGTAGTTCGTATATGGATGAATGTAATGCTCAGTAGCTATAAGTCTTTGAATGCTTGGATCTGCTAAATAATCACAGAGTTAATAATAAGAAGTTGAAGCGTTGCATCAGAGTGCGCAGCATTGCACAATTTATTCAATTACATATGTTTGAAATCGATCTAAGTGTGGATGAATAATTAAGACTGTTAAGCAAGATTGATTATTTTGATCAAGTCTTGTAGTGAACGCGCAGTCTGGTTGATGCGCTAATCCTTGATAAGAGTTGTGCTGTCTCGCCGCAGTAGCCTAGCAGTACCATGCAGCCCCATTGACGCAAAGTATAAGACTTCACACAACAAATTTCCCGTAGCATGGAAGCTCCATACCGTGCTACACATCAGTCAATTAAGCACTCACATCACCAGGTTGTGGAAACCTAATTCCGCAACCAACCCCTCAACTTTGTCTCGGGTGAGACTTCAGACTGCTTGCAGTCTGTTGCCGAAAGGGCCGGTGAATAGGTGTTTTGTTGGTATTTTGTACTGCGAAGTACCTGGGTCTACATTGGGAAACCTCTAGAACAGTATTACAACCAATAATCACTAATTATGTAGGAATCTCTCAATGTTTTGTGCATCTTTTGAAGAAATCCATCCCTTTTATTTGGGATGACTAGGAACAACATTCATCTGATTCTCTTAAACAAGCCTTGATTTCTAGTATGTTGTTAGTCCTCCTAATTATATCAAGGATTTGATTCTTTATCTAGCTTCTTTTGAAATCACCATTGGTATGGTTTTAGTTCAAGAGAATAATTTCTATCAGGAGCATGTCATTTATTATCTTAGAAAGAAACTTGTTGACACATAACTTCTATACTTGCATGTTGAGAATTTGGATTTAGTGACCATGGATGTTATCCCATGACTTACACATTATATTCTTCTTAGGAAAAATATGGTTGTGTCCAAACTTAACCCCATGAAGCATATCTTAAATCGGAAAATCATTGGGGGAAAGTACTCTAAATGGATTGTCAACTTGCAAGAGTTTTACCTTGAATTTGTCACGGTTAGGTCTAAGAAAGCCTTAGTCTTTGCAGAATTAATGTCAGGGCTACCTAAAAACAGTAATGAGCCTTTACCTGTGGAGTCTTTAACCAATGAAACTTTGTTCTTGATATACTTAGTATGACCCCTACTACAATATCGTTTTGTTGTACCTCCATACTCAATTATTTTCTCTTCATTTGTATCATGATGAGTGTTGTCACATTCGACATCAATCTCAATGCTAACTTATCATAAATGATACACTTTATCATCATGGCATTGATCTAGTTCTATGGCAATGCTTAACCCATAGTAAAGTGGAATGAGTCATTAATGACTTCCATATTGGGGATCCGGGTGGTCATATTTCTAATATGGAAACTGCTTAAAATATCCTTCATGTAGGATATTTTTGGCCATCCGTTTTCCATGAGTGTATTGAGGAAATCAAGAAATGTCATCGTTGTCAACTAGACACCTAAAATATGTGTGCCCCACCTTTTCCTCTTCATCCTATCATTTACATTGGGCCATTTGTAAAGTGTGGGGTATACTTTATCACCTGTAAGCTAGCTACAGTCAATGGTCACCACTACACCATTGTAGTCGTCAATACTTTACCGAATCGGTCGAAGCCATGCTTACATCAAACAATCATAGGAATATAGCCACATTGTTCATTTTTAATCATATTATCACTCAGTTCAGCATCCATAAAACCTTGGTGACTAATCACGTATCTCATTCTCAGAACCACATGATGGTGGAATTAGCCTCCATGTTGGGATTTCATCACCAACATTCAACACCATATCACCCCCAAGCTAATGGTCAAGTGGAAGCTGTCAATAAAGTCTTGAAAATGATGTTACAGCATATGGTTAATAAGAATAGGTCTAATTAGCATGTCATGTTTTCTCCTATCGCTTGGGCATATCAGACCTCATTTAAAATTGCTATGGGATTTATTCCTTTCCAATTGGTCTATGGAATTGAGGCATTTATTCCAATTGAATGTGAGATTCATTCCCTCAAGCTCATCATATAGATATTGCTCAATACCTTTGCGCAACTTGGTGCAACTTAATTAATATTGTCGAGATGATTCCATAACAAATTAGGTTCATAAAAAATGAATTAAGGCTCAATATGATCAAAGCGTTTGTATTTGAGTGTTTGTTGAATGGGACTTGGTGTTGGTCTATGAACATGATCATGATTACTTAAGGGTCGACAAGTTTGTGTGGAATGGACCTTACATAGTAAAACACATGCTGAAAAAATGGGCCTATAAATTAGTTGACGACTATGGAATCCCACTGACGTAACCTTGCAATGAGCTCTATCTTAAGAATCACTATGTGTATGCCATTATCCCAAAACATTGCTTTGTACATTATATATTATAGATTGGTGTGGTGTGCATTTCTCTTTTGTGTGTGAGTGATCTATATCAGTCCATTGATTATCATGTGTTGTAATTTATTTTCATATGTAAACATCTACCTCAGTTTATGTGGGCTTCATAGATGTTTCTAGCCATAATACCCAAAATATAACTTCTAGTGCTTGGGTGATCTTCTCTCCAATGGAAAAATTGGTGAATTCAGGAGGCATATGTCTTGGTCCTACCACCAACAATAATTCCAAATATAGTGAACTCATCGAACTATTATTCGAGGATCTTTCCCTTATCATTCGCAAGTTGGATGTCAAGATGGATTCCTAATTAGTGGTTTCTCAATTGAATTGTGTCTATATTGTATCCCTATACTACTACATAAGTATCTGAGTGTATGTCTCATTGAAATATAATTTGTCTTTACTTCTTATGAACATATTTGAAGGGGATCTAATGCGTTGAATATTTACATATTAGATTTGCATTTGTCACATTAATTAACCATCACATTAATTGCATGCATGTATATAAATTGTTAGGTGGAAATATTGTCGTTTAATTCCATTGTAGTATTTGCCCAACCATTTAATTTGTCAATTCGAGGTTCATAGACTTACGAAGCACATGCAAAGTATATGCAAGACTGAAGTGAAATTAAGCTAATCTAACCCCCCTTTGCTAATTGCTAATTGTTAATCTAATCCCCCCTTAAGCTAAAACACACAACTGCTAATCTAATGTTGGAAGCTGAAACACACGGCTGAAAGTAAATTGCATAAAAGAAAAACAACATATGAATAGCAACAAGACAACACATGTGAGCTCACATTAACAATAAAGAAATCTTAATTTATATCACACAAATCAATGACAAATCATCAAAACTAGATTATGAACAAAAGTTGAGAATCCCCTTCTCCATATTACAAAGTCAAAACCAACTTCTACAATGTGAGACTAATCTCCTCCTAATCTACCATCTAATCTCTATATCCGCAAAATGAAGATAAAGCACTCTCTTTTATACATGAATTTCTTTGAGAAGGAGATAACCATCTCATAATGATAGATCCACTATTCTCTCAACCACTCTCAACTAATTTGCTATTATTACAAAATATGATCCATTCAAATACTCCACATGTCTCTCACAAATTCTCCACATGTTTCTCATACATCCTAAATAAGATATGCCAACCAAATCTCCATGATCTTCTCCTTGGAATATTCTTTGAATATGTTAAATTTTCTGAATTTACTTCAATATGATCTAGGATCTTAACTGAGAGAACAACATGTACAGCATATCTACAGCATATCAATCATGGAGACAATAATGCAAGCACACAAGAGACACAAAGATTTACTTGGGGAAAACCATAAAGGTGAAAAAACCCCAATAACTTCCTCAAAGATAGATAGAGCAATGATACAACCATGAGAGATAGACATAACCTAGCAGTAGATCCTCCTCCTCCATAAGTGCGCCACTCCTCCTTGAGTGCATGTGTGAGAAGTGAGTGAGTAAATAGATTGCCTTCCGCACTCTATTTATACTTGACTTGACTTGCCTTTTTACCTAACTCATGTAGGCTCGAACTTTACCACATAACATAATGCTGAGTGGGCCGACCCCCAATAGGGTGGTCTAATAACCCTTTGACCCACATGACTTATACAGGGCCGACCCCAAATAAGGTGGTCTAATAACCCATCAAGTATAAGTTACGACACTTACAATATAAATGACGACACTTCCTTATAGAGGAATAATACCATCTCTATAGGAATACAATATACATATATGTGAAATACATTCCGAAGTTACATATACATCAACACTCCCTCTTAACTAGGAAGGTATTTCTCAGCACAGTTCTTCTAGCACAAGTCATCTTCTCTGGATCATCGTCACTGGATAATCGTCATCGAGTCATCATCATCATTGTCACTGCTGTTGCTATCTCAATCAATCTCTGAATGTACTCGTCATAGGAAGTTCTATAGAGCCAGTCCTTTTTCATACTGGATGTAGGCCCACCACCTGCAGGTCTTCATCATCACTGGCCATACTGTGGAATCCTCAGGACTTATTACGTGCGTCACAAAACCTGGCTGCAGCATCCCAGGCTATTACGAGCACACAGCTCTACCTGAAGGATCTCCCAGGAGCACATTACATGTGACCCATCACAAAACCTGGCTGAAGCATCCCAGGCTGTTACGAGCACGCAGCTCTACCTGTCGAATCTCCCAGGAGCACATTACATGTGATCTCACCACAAAACCTAGCTGAAGCATCCCAGGCTGTTACGAGCACACAGCTCTACCTGTCGGATCTCCCAGGAGCATATTACATGTGGTCCACCACAAAACCTGGCTGAAGCATCTGAGGCCTTTTTCATCCTGTCCAAATCTCCCAGGAGCAAATTACATGTGGTCATGGCAAAACCTGGCTGAAGCATCTGAGGCCTTTTTCATCCTGTCCAGATATCCCAGGAGAAAATTACATGCCATAGGACAAAACCTCGCAAGAGCATCTGCCAGATATCCCAGGGCACCGAATTACATGCCATAGGCAAAACCTCGAAAGACTATCTGCAGATCTCCCAGGGCACAAATTACATGTCCTCCCAAGCAAAACCTCGCAAGAGCATTTGCCAGATGTCCCAGGGCACCGAATTACATGCCATAGGCAAAACCTCGAAAGACCATCTGCAAATCTCCCAGGGCACAAATTACATGCTTTCCTGCACAACCTGATCCACGGCCATAAAGTATCATCTAATACTCATCAAACATCATCCTGATGTACACATGATCAACCTGATCATCATCACTGCAACATCCTGCTGCATGTCATCTGGAGAAGCTTGTCATCCATGATCATCCAAGTATCCACCTGATACATACATAGATACATGATCCACACAATGTATCCATCAGCATACATGATCCACCTGATCATACAAAGATACATGATCCACACAATGTATCCATCAGCATACATGATCTACCTGATCATACAAAGATACATGATCCACACAATGTATCCATCAGCATACATGATCTACCTGATCATACAAAGATACATGATCCACACAATGTACCCATCAACATACATGATCTACCTGATCATACAAAGATACATGATCCACACAATGTATTCATCAGCATCCATGATCTACCTGATCATACAAAGATACATGATCCACACAATGTATCCAACAGCATCCAACATGATGCGTTCATACAAAATACATACACATGATCCAACCGATCATATACAACATCCAACATGATGCGTACATACATATAAATGATCCAACTGATCATATCCAGCATCCAACATGATGCATATATAATGATCCAACTGATCATATCTAAGCAGAAACCAGAACATCATCTTGATGCTCATCATCCAGCGCATACATCCATAGCCATGTGAAGGATCCCCCTTCCAACATGCTTGGAATGGCTTCAGCAAATGTGTCCATCACTTCTTCCTCGAAGTGTCCTCGATCTGAAGAACGCCAAGCCTCTCTCTGAAGTACTCGAACTTCACTCTGGCTAGTGGCTTCGTCAGCACATCTGCAATCTGCTCGTCCGTCGCAACATACGAAAGCTTTACAGCTCCTCTCTGCACCATATCTCTGATATAGTGATATTTGATCTCTATGTGTTTTGACCTGTCATGAAACACTGGATTCTCAAACAGCTTCACACAACTCTGGTTATCACAGAAGATACCAGTAGCCTCCAACGGGAGATCAAATAACTCAGACAGTAGCTTCCGTAGCTATACTGCGTCACAACTAGCTGAACATGCTGCAACATACTCAGCCTCAGCTGTACTCAATGCTACGCAGGACTGCTTCCTTCTAAACCAAGAGATCACACCTGATCCCATACTGAAGTAGCACCCAGATGTGCTCTTCCTATCTATAGCACTGCCAGCCCAATCTGAATCAACATAACCCTGTAGGTTAAACTTTTGATTCGCTTCATACTTGAGCCCATAATCCACTGTACCCTTCAGGTACCTCAGAACATGCTTTACAGCAACCAGGTGAACACTCCTCGGATCCATCAGGAACTGGCTCAATGTGTTCACAGCAAAGCAAATGTCTGGTCTCGTGTTCGTCAGGTACATCAAGGACCCAATCATCTGACGATACATAGAGACATCAACCGACTCAGATGAAGCATCACATAGAAGCTTCAGATTCGATGCCATAGGTGTGGCCATGGCCTTGCAATCCATCATCCCGAACCTCTTCAGGATCTCTACTGCATACTTCCCTTGTCCAAGGAAGATTCCATCTGCACTCTGCCACACCTCCATGTCAAAAACAAACAGTGCATCATCCCCAAGTTCTTCATCTCGAACTCGGTAGTAAGCTTCCGCTGCGTGTTGGCAATCAATCTATCTTCACCATACCAAGTTCTGCACATATATGATTTCCTATCATGTTTCTCAGAACCAAGTGGCTGCTCCACATACACTTATTCTTCAACTACACCATTCAAGGAAGCTGTCTTGAATCCATCTGGTGTATCTTCTATTTTATCACTTTTATATTTCTCAATGCTGCCATCTGCAACATGCTTGATCTGATAGTTCCATTTGGAAGTCATAGCAAACTTCCCTTCATGTCTTGGGATTACATCCCAAAAATCATTCTTCATGATCGACGGATCATGGCATTTCATTTCTTCATCCCAGATCTTGGGAACTTCAATATCTTCAATATCTTCAATAGATATCTTTGTTGCTGGAACAAATGTTGTAGTTCTTCTTTTGTAGGAGATGGCATACGATCTTTCCTACACAACAAGTTAAATTGCATGATTAGAAAACATCTCATAGTTTTCAGAACAAATTCTTACACATAAAGAAATATGCCATACAGTCATGCAATTATATTAGCCAATGCTTCAATACAACATTTATCCATATTCCGTAACTTTCTAGATTCCTTCCAATCTCTACCAGAACATTGTTAAGAGTGTGCACAACTCCCAACATGTCAGCGAAGAGGTTTCATTCTAGATAAGTAGCAATGGAATGTTGTACAGTGCCATAGGCCACTTACCCATGCATATTAGGAGTATACTGTTCATCAATGCAATTATTCTAATATGCATAATACACAACCTAATTCTAGGAACATCAGTATATACATTATTGAACAATATTATTTAAGAAATGACAATTCAAATACTTATCTTTGTTTGTTCGTTGGGTGGACTCCCTCTGAGTCTTCGCTTCCTTGCAGGAGCTGCTGGAGTCCTAATCTGAAGTAGCTTCTTCTACACCTTTCTGTTGTGGGATGTAGAGAGATGGTCAACTCCCTCTGAATATCTGCATCCTTGCATAAACCACTAGAGTGTACTCCCTCTTGATCTTTGCTTCCTGGATTACCTGTTCTTGAATCTCATATTCATCCTTGGTCCCTATGCATGCTTATTAGTATCATGAATGTGTTATCCTTGTGATCTCATAAAATCATACATTCATTAGTATACTATTAAAACACAATAATCTCAAGCATGTATAGTCATGATCATTTCAAACAGAAATAATAAGCATTAGCATTCAAGGTTTATGTAGGATTCTTATGGTTAGTCAAATCATAAGAAACATAACATGTCTAAACCTGTAATTACTCAAACCTATGACTCTTCAGGTTAGTTGAATCATCAATCAAGATAAGAGATATAAAATGCATAAAACCTGTGATTATCCAAACCTATACCATCATGATTCTTCTGGTTAGTCATATCATCAATTATGGTAAGAAACATAATATGCATACAATCATGATTATTCAAACCTTTGACTTCATGAATAATCATTATCAACAACAGTATAAGATCCTAACACAAGGTAGGATTCTATCTTGATATAGGAAAAACATACCTGGATTAGCATGCTAGCTATTTATGTCTAACATACTCACATGATGTCTTCTTGTTCTTCTTCAATGACTTGTGCTAGTAACCTGTATATCTCATAGGTTAACTATTACAAAACCAAGTTATACATATCTCGTAAATGGATCTTCTATGAGATCCATGACAATGGATGAATCTTTGTCCTCATGTTATCATGATCATATGTTCTTGGACCAGAACATGATTTGTATTTCTTGGTGTACCTTTCATGTTAGTAGACAACATAAACCTCATACAACACCATAATGCATTAGTACAATCATAAGTGTCAACACCCTAACCAATGAATATCTTCTATCATGCATTCATAATTTTGTTAAGGTGATACGACAAATCTAAAATCAAAATTGTACTAACCGTAATAACATGAAGACAAACATACCATAAACTTAATCATGGACAAATATCGAAACATACCTCGATGAGTCATACCTGTCGATATCGCTTGTAATATTCTTATGTAAGGCCTTAACCTCATCTCCCTCTGAAACATGAACTTCTTCACTCATGCAGATGATCAATCCATCTTCTTCTAGGATTAACCCAATCCACTTGATTTGCAAGAACTGGACCTGGAGCTGGATATGGGTTTGTTAGAGAAACCCCAAAAATTCAAACTTTGAATTTCAAACTTCCGAAAAGATAGAAATATGCGCCTGGATGAGCTGATCAAACTGGTATATTCAGAATTTGAAAACTGCAAAGTTTCACTCCTCAATTTTGCCTTTGAAACTTCTGGATTCACTGGACGTGACCCTGCACTGGGGTTTGATGAAGCCCACTCTTCTGCCCAATCAAAATGTTTGATCCAAAGTTCTAAGCTTCTATTTTTCTGAGGAGCTTCCAGCCGTGGTCACAGATTTCAAAAATTTCCATTTTTACAGAAGTCCTAATTTTCGGAAGCCATGAGTGAAGGTACTCAAAAATAATTTTGTTTTGACAGAAATATGTACCTGATTGTTTCCAGTGTAAATCCAAATTTTTTTATCCACAGGGTCTGAAAACGTTTCTTGAGATAGCCTGACCTGTTATCTTTCCATCCTAACAGGTCTGACCTCAATTGGACTCTCTGAGAGAGAGTTGTGCCAAATGTCGCAACGTGACCTGTTTATGGGATAATACAGGAGAGCGCACTTGTACGGAGTGCCACGTGTCACTGGTTCAACTTCGGCCTCTGAAATTTTTTTTTGAGATATTACAGTCTGTGTACTACCTGTCACTTTTCACGAAATTTCATTTGGAGCTTCCTAGCCCAAGTTATGACCTTTTTTTCAAGGTCACCTGATTTTAACTCAGATATGGAAGAGGCAGAAACCCTATATTGCACAGATCATAAATCACAAATTACAACGAATTAGAGGTTTTCCTTTGGACACAAGGTACCTGGAGATCTTAGCTTTGTCCTGTAACAATTTCAGATCCGAAAAATTCTCCAAAACGGATTTATAGCGAAAGTGCTACGATGACTGGTTTTTGCTATATCAAGCCCTAGCATCGTAAGTGCAACAAGTGTCATACATGCCATATCATGCCTTCTTTCAGGCTAGCTCTGATACCATGTTAAATTTTCTGAATTTACTTCAATATGATCTAGGATCTTAACTGAGAGAACAACATGTACAACATATCTACAGCATATCAATCATGGAGACAATAATGCAAGCACACAAGAGACACAAAGATTTACTTGGGGAAAACCATAAAGGTGAAAAAACCCCAATAACTTCCTCAGAAATAGATAGAGCAATGATACAACCATGAGAGATAGACATAACCTAGCAGCAGATCCTCCTCCTCCATAAGTGTGCCACTCCTCCTTGAGTGCATGTGTGAGAAGTGAGTGAGTAAATAGAGTGCCTCCCGCACTCTATTTATACTTGACTTGACTTGCCTTTTTACCTAACTCATGTAGGCTCGAACTTTACCACATAACATAATGCTGAGTGGACTGACCCCCAATAAGGTGGTCTAATAACCCTTTGACCCACATGACTTATACAGGGCCGACCCTAAATAAGGTGGTCTAATAACCCATCAAGTATAAGTTACGACACTTACAATATAAATGACGACACTTCCTTATAGAGGAATAATACCATCTCTATAGGAATACAATATACATATATGTGAAATACATTCCGAAGTTACATATACATCAACAGAATAACCATCTCCATGAAGTGGAGGATATATTCGAGGAGTCTTTCCTTGAATTGATCCTTCCATATTCCTACACATTACAAAGCTCATCCATACTTGAGATATTAGTGAAAAACATGTTATTTTCCAATATTTAATCATAAATTCACTTATAATACTAAAATGAATAAAGTGGAAAATAATAAGATGAAACTCAAGTATATGTATGGAAATGGTATGATGAAAGGTTAATGGGACAATGAAATGTGAAGAATAGCGAAAGGTAAAGTGGATGAAAATAGGACATTTCTGAGTCCCAACATACTCCCCAACTGAACTTGTTGCATGCCCTCATACAACCGTGCATGGATCTGCTTAAGAACTTTTGGCATCTGAACTTTGGATTTGCTTGATGATGTCTTTTAAATGTTTCCAGGATGTGCATCACATGAGTAACAGCTGGAATTTTCTTTGTGTAACAGCCATAAAGAATGTTGGTTCTTGTGTTAACAACATTTATTTCATGATGCGAAATGTATGAGTAACAGCTGTCATTTTCTTATGAATGCAAGGATTGGAGTAACAGCTGATATTTTCTTTTAAATGCAAGGAATGTTTGTTCTTGTGTAAACAACATTCATTCTGTCATCTGTTTCCTTGCTACAATAATTAAACCATAAACTCACTAGAAATAATATGTCACCAACTATGTATAAGAAAGTGTCACTGTGCATAAGAAAGCCTTTTCTTTATGAATCATGCCAATATGTGTATCAATGTGTATGAAAGAAAGTGCAACAGAGGAGTTGTCGGAAAAGAAATGTTGGTGAATGGTAAATGAGTGGAATGATGGTAGTGAAATGATGATAGTGAACATAGTTCGGAGTTGCAGCTGTGAAATGGAAGGTTTGGAGGAGTATTAGCTGCAAAATGGAAGGTTTGGAGAAGTATCAGCTGCGAAATGGAAGGTTTGAAGGAGTATCAGTTGTTGTTGCAACAAACTTCCTGAGCTAATATCTCACAAACTACGATCTAGGTTTGGCTTAAATTTGGCAAGCAAGTTTCTATAATTCTAATGCATCTCCATACCAAAAATCAGAAAAACCCACATCACAGATTTCGAGAAAAATGCAAATTGGCAGTAGGTGATGATGGAAAGTTTGGCATAGTCATAGCTGGTGTTGCAGAGAACTTCCTGAGCTAATATCTCACAAAATACGATCTGGGTTTGGTTGAAATTTGGCAAGCAAGTTTCTATAAGTCCAATGCATCTCCATACCAAAAATCAGAAAAACCCAGATCACGGATTTTGAGAAAATTGCAAATTAGTTGTAGGTGATGATCGCTGTTTTTTCGAAATTTGTGCATTGGATTGAGCTGAAACTTGCCAATTTTTTCATCATAATATTATCCATTCCCTGTCCAAAAATCATGAGGATCCAATGTATGGTTTGTGAGATATACTCAATTCAAATTCTGCATTTTATATGAGGAACAGTATGCATATGAATAAACTGTCACAAAAGATTTCCTGTCCTCTAAAAATATGATTGCATTTGAGATCCTATAGAATATTCAGCAACCTCTATCTTATCCTCCCCAGCTAAACTCGTTGCATGTCCTCGTGCAACTCGGCATGGGTTATGAAAGTGAAAAATGAAATGGAGCATGGTGAGGGAATTTTCCAAATTATTCATTGCTAGCATGTAAGGAATTGCATGATTAAAGTTCAGAAAACAACATACCTCAGCTTACCCAAAGAGTAGATGACTGATGCAATAGGAATGTATCCGCTGCTGCTGGATCATGGAAGATGTCACTGTTGCAAGATCATGAAAATGTAACTGTAGATGTTGTTGTGGCTGTAATTGGATCACAGACAGCAAAGGAATCAAAACTTCTACTGCTGAATCATGGAGAATGTGACTACTGTTGTGACTGTAACTGCTGTCACTACTGTAGGATCATAAAAATGTAACTATATATGTTGTTGTAGCTGTAATTGGATCATGAGAAATGTCGAAGGTGGAAAGTGGAACTATGGTACTCTCATATGTTGTTGTAACTGCTGAGGGAGTCATGAAAAAGTGTATAGTCTTCACCTGCTACAAAACCTGATGGTACAATTCTAGTCATGCGAATAAATGTGTTGATGTCGAGCATGAAAAGAAGTCATTGGATTACTAGCCATTGATGAATTTTGTTAACCAATGCGAGGAAAACTCACCATTGATGTCAATGAGTGCCAAGATACCTGAGTACATCTTGCAAAGTGAGAATAGATGTGTTGATGTCGAGCCACCTGCAAGATATGACGATCAAGGGACATTGATCTATTCCCATGATTGTCCTCAAGAGAACTTGCCATTAAGGCATGCAAGCCTCTAGGTACTAAAAAAAGAACTCTAGTCTATATCCCAGATAAGGTGTTGAGGTCGATGGGGCAAGAATTGTTGAAAGGTGAGCCTTAAGGAATCCCACATCAGTCAACACGGGTTTTTACAAAAAGATTGGTAGGACTATAGGAAAGATCTCAGTAACAGCAGTGTTTATGGCAAGGAAATGTAATTATGGAAAGGGAACTGGATTTTTTTATTCAAAAGGCAGAAAGGGACTGAAAAAGAAGGAAATTATGTATGCAACTCAGAAAAGATAGGTATGTGTGAAGTCGTGACTGTTAAGGCAGTGGAACGTGGACTTCAACATGGATGACTAATGTGCTTTGAAGGAGATATGTGGGTAAACATTCATGACACAAATGGGTTTATGAAAGGTCTCTGTGTAACAGCAAACGTCATGATGTTTATGATGAGTAGCAGCTCCTTCAAGCTGTCTTATCAAAGCATGTTTCTCAACAAAAAAAAAATTGTGATTCTTGAAAAATCACTTCAGTAGGAAAAATGCAATTGTCTTCAAACCTGAGAAAAACTTAGTACTAATCCTGTTGTTGTTGTGCACTTGTTTCGTTGTTGACTATTGTAGCTAGAACACCCAGCTGGAACAGACTTCCACATAGAGATGATTAATATGCGAGTAAAGAAGTCATGACCCAACAATGGTGTTTTTGCGAATGTGCTGCTGTGTAGCAACAAACATCATGATGCAAAAAGTCTCTTTGCTATTTTTCCTATTGATTGCTGTCAAAGTGTCTTGAAGAAAACAGATTAGCGTTAAGCATAAAAAAAAACATGTGTTGTATTGTTTTCAGGAATGTAAAAAGTCCATTTGCAATTTTTGTAATTTTACAATGTTTAAATTTTTATTTTTATATATATTTTTTCTTTCTTTTCATGGTTTTATAATTTTTATTGTTTTTGTTTTATTTTTACATCACGCAAATAAAAATGGCAAAAATACTCAGCATTTTATCTGATCTACGTTCCTGGGCATTCAGTATTACTGTCTCAGCTCTTTAACAACCATCCAAAAATTTGAAAATTTTAATAGTTGTAACAACCAACTACAGTTGCAACACGCATTAGATCCTGCATAAACCATTGTTAACATAAATACATCCATACCTGTCCCGTGTATCGATCTACTTGCACGCCTGATCCTCATCAACTTGTTGCATTAATTCCAAATGTTTTCTTGCATGATGAGACCTGTACATCATCAAACATATTGAAACTTGGGAGCATAGAATTCTCTGCAACAAATAGCAACCTGGAATTAAACACCAACGTCGATCCTGAATAGAAAAACTTGCTTCCTGCAAAAAAAAAACATCGATCATAGATGCCAAGAGCATAAATATGTCATGAAAATTTTATTGTTTCTACCCTCCAAATTGTTCATTCTACTACCAAAAGTTGACACAGGAATAATGGTATTTCCGAATGACTGCTCCACTCCATAATAGATGTTACATAAATTTCTTTGAGGAGAATGAGAAATCGAACCCCCAACTTGTGATCTGTAACAGCTGTGTTCAGCTATAACTGCTAACAAATTTGTTAATGTGAAACACGGCCATGACTGTAGATCTGGAAATTACATATTTAGAGAACTGGCTGTATATCTCAAACCGTTGCTTTTTTTGGCGATTTCCTTGCGATTCAGTTAATTGAGGCCATTGCGCACAAAACCCATGTTCCGGATTTGCGAGATTCATTTCCAGCTTCCCGTAAATTGAGACGGGAATCAAGGTTTTCTTATGTGGAACGCGTTTTTGGTTAATGTCGTTTTGATCATGTTCTGGAGGCTGCCATCAGTGCTACTACTGTTAATAAACCATCACCATAAATATAGTGGAGAAATCAACACCTTCCTCCCACAAAACATTTGTTGTAGGATTATTCGATTCCCTTCCATTTTGATGAAGCTGCAACCAACTCACTTAACTACCCAAGTCTAGTAATGATTGATTTTCTTGTTGGGTGTCTTTCTCCATGATTGAGATTTTTCTACAACTATCAACGAGATGAGTGTGTCACCATTTGGTCGAGATGCTTGCCGAGCTGGCCGAGAGAGCTAATTGTTCCATTTCTTTATTCCAAAGAAGGAAAGATCAGAGGCATGCAATCTTGAAGCTTGGGAGTCGAGTGATTAAATTATTTCATGCCGTCGTGTTTTGTTTGCAGGTTTAGGTATAAATTTGGGCGTTTCATTCAACCTCCAATTTCTTTTATTCAGAGTATGCCACTAACAGTTCCTGTGTGCAGGTCAAAGGATAAAAATGAAGAGCCATAACAGACCGAAGGATAAATGCACCGCTCGGTTTAAATTGAGGTTTGAAGGATACAGGCAAGTCAAGGCTACTCTAACAAAAAAATAAACCAAACCAGAATAGAGTTCGAGTGGCCGAAACAGTCAGATAAAATTGCACGCAAATGGACGAGAAGCTTATAGGCGTGACATTGTTTCAGCTGTTGTTTCAGTGTTGTTCCAACTTGGAGTTGCAGCTATTAAAATTTCATTTTTTAAATTTTATTTTTAGCAAATGGAGATCAATGATTTGCAAAATAAAGATAAAATTGATTAGGTATGTTGCAAACATTAATTATTCATACCTGAAAACATTAGAAAACATCCTATTTTATGATCCTCAGATCGCACGAAGCACGGAGGAGAGCATACTTATTGAAAACTAAAAACTGAAAATAAAATCCTACCTACACTACACTAATTAAAATTCAGAAAGCAGTTACATGTAGTTAAATATCCAATGTAGCCATTCACGTAACAACAATAAAAATATGTTCAATGTTAATTATGCAAATAAAGAATGAGGATAAACATAAATGTGTGAAATTAGTTGCTGTGACTGTGAATTAACTAGAAGAAAAGAAAAACTAAATTGTTCTAACCTTGTACTTGCTTGAAACCATCGTTCGATAGGGCTTTCGTAGGCATAGTTGTCCTCACTCAGATCTTGCTGCAACTCCTCGTTTTCCTCCTCGATCTCCTACTCACATAATTGTTCACCATCTAATGTGCAGGATTCTTCGCATGTTAATTCTTCATCTGTTTCTGGAGGAGTAATTAAGCTCTCGGCTACTTTCAAGATCTCCTCTTCATGAGAAGAAGAGATCCCTAATTTTGCAAGGATCTGAGTGAGCTGTTCCAAGCTTAAACGCATTGTTAAATCATTTTGAAAAAGGGATTCTTACAGCACCCAAATCTAAATGAAAAAAAGAAAAAGAAAATAAAAACACTCTAGAAAAAAACACTTTGTACAAAAAAACATTACTCTTCACAGCTGCAAAAAACACACTTGCAGGAATTGAAATTTACACTACCACACTTGCAGGAATTGAAATCTAAACTACCACACTTGCAGGAATTGAAATTTACACTACCACACTTGCAGGAATTGAAATTTACACTACCACATTTGCAGGAATTGAAATCTACACTTCAATCCATTGTGCTTCCCCGGCAACGGTGCCAAAATGTTAGGCGAAAATATTGTCGTTTAATTCCGTTGTAGTATTCGCCCAACCATTTAATTTGTCAATCTGAGGTTCGTATGCTTACGAAGCACATGCAAAGTATATGCAAGACTAAAGTGAAATCAATCTAATCTAACCCCCCTTTTCTAATTGTTAATTGTTAATCTAATCCCCCCTTAAGCTAAAACACCAACTGCTAATCTAATGTTGGAAGCTGAAACACACGGCTGAAAGTAAATTGCATAAAAGAAAAACAACATATGAAGAGCAACAAGAAAACACATGTGAGCTCACATTAACAATAAAGAAATCTTAATTTACATCACACAAATCAATGACAAATCATCAAAACTAGATTATGAACAAAAGCTGAGAATCCCCTTCTCCATATTACAAAGTCAAAACCAACTTCTACAATGTGAGACTAATCTCCTCCTAATCTACCATCTAATCTCTATATCCCCAAATGAAGAGAGAACACTCTCTTTTATACATGAATTTCTTTGAGAAGGAGATAACCATCTCATAATGATAGATCCACTATTCTCTCAACCACTCTCAACTAATTTGCTATTATTACAAAATATGATCCATTCAAATCCTCCACATGTCTCTCACAAATTCTCCACATGTTTCTCATACATCCTAAATAAGATATGCCAACCAAATCTCCATGATCTTATCCTTGGAATATTCTTTGAATAACTATCTCGATGAAGTGGAGGAGATATTCAAGGAGTCTTTCCTTGAATTGATCCTTCCATATTCCTACACATTACAAAGCTCATCCATACTTGGGATATTAGTGAAAAACATGTTATTTTCCAATATTCAATCATAAATTGACTTATAATAATAAAATGAATAAAGTGGAAAATAATAAGATGAAACTCAAGTATATGTATGGAAATGGTATGATGAAAGGTTAATGCGATGATGAAATGTGAAGAATAGCGAAAGGTAAAGTGGATGAAAATAGGACATTTCTGAGTCCCAACATAAACATGGGGAGACAATATGCTAGGGGGGCATATAGAAATAAGACATAGACTCCTATATAATCCTCATGAGTATGATAGTAGATGATCACTTGTGATACTTTCCTTAGTAAATGTCCAAAATGGGTTGATACTTCAACCATGTGGTGCTAGAGGTGATGTGGGGTGTCATCCACCCTCATAGTTGGTACCCCCCATATTGAATCTCTCCATGTTGTGCTCCACCTACCAAAGGTTTCGTGCAATGGTCCCATCATATTTTTCATCTCCCCCTTTATTGTGTCCCTGATGAATTAGTGGAGACATCCTTTCCAACCTCAATGGGGCCACATCTGTGTCATCGTGATAACATGTGTTAGTTCTGTTGGTAAAACAAAATACATATATTCAAAAACCCAAAACATTAAAAATTAGAAAAAATAAAAAATAATCATAAGTGTATTGTTACTTCCCTCATCTTGATCCTCATCCTTAGTAAAAACCATATCAAGATCATATCAGAAGTTTTTCCCTGCATAGGCATAGTCATCTATGACTACAATATGCTCGGACCACTAGTTGAAGATTATAGTCAAGACACGAAAACATGGGCCCACCTCCTAGAAGGGACATTAAGTTCATCCATCACCTCATACGTGGCTCCTATGATCCTATGAATGGTAAATCTACTCCATGGTCTCATCATCGAGATCCTCACCAAGAAGAATGACACAAGGATTCGTCCGTATCCAAATCGTTTATGTCTCCTCGTCCTACATCTCATTAGATGCTCTTTGAGATTGGAAAGGAGACCTGTGAACCAATCAAATATTATAGGAGACATACACTCTATTGCATAATAAACATTACCCCTAGATTCCAAGTGGATTCTTATACTCCTAGTCGTCCACATGAGTGATAGTGATATACCCACGACATGTTTAATATGTATCTTGTTGTTTCTCTTCCTTGTCCTAAGGCCGCAATACCTAGCAATGTAGTCATCAATAGATTCATTTTCTCCATTGTTTCTTCCTATAAGGACCTCTATGGCCCCTCTCCTTGATAGTCCTATGAGAAATTATATATCCTCTATTTCAAATATTAACACTTTGCCACCCACTCACAGGTATTGTTCATTGAAGTTCTAGAACCCCACTACTATTTCCAATGAAAACGCTTGGGCCCTCATACTTTGTGTCAAAAATATGTTTAAGAGCCCAAATTTCCATAGATAACTCAATGTATTAACATCTTGATAGCTTCTACATCATATATTTTGAGTTCTCTCTCTTTCTTCTCAATCATGGTGACCAAATGTGCATCCATAGTCAAGGAAAATAGAGGTTAGAATTGAGTCACAATTTCCCTTAAAATTTGAGGTTAGCATTGAAAATTTCCCTTAAAATTGAGGAAAAAAGGCCCATGGTCGCTCTCACCAAGACACTCTAGGGGAAACCAAGGCGACTTGGTCGCTCCTTGGTAGTGTTATAGGGGGTGACCAAGTGGTTTTGGTCACTCCTGGGAAAATATATAGGGTGGGATTGCATATGGAGGAATTCGAAAGAGTTCCCTAATAGTCAAATTTTGAGAAAATAATAATATAAGTACATGGAATGAAATAGGAGGTCTTGGTTTATTACTTGGTTCAAACAAGACTAAAAATGGTGCTCTAGATCTCCCAAAATATCCCTTGAAAATATGTCTATACGACGGGTTTTCTCCACAAGCAACTCCTTCAAGGTAAGAAAGCTCCAAAAATGACCTCTTACTTTCACATGTTACTATTTGTCATTCCCAAAGAGGGTTAACAATTTCCTCTTTCACATTGTCATGGAGTTTATTTCTTGGTATTGTACTCTTTATAGTCTTATTTTCATGATTTTTTGGGCTACTATTTTGGAAGGTAGAAATAGCTATGTATGTAGAATTGGATGTTTGGAACAATAATTCAAAAACATCCATTGAAATTGAGGCATGATTATTAACTTGGCATATAAGGATAGGTTTATTCCCCATATATTTCATTGTACTTTTTAACTATCCCTATTACATTTTTTATTCCTTAGGTTCGATCCCACCAAGTGACAACATTAGCCCTTCCTTTATGCACATTGTAATTTTTGCGATAGTGACTACCTTCCATGGGAATCCTAGCTTAGCACATTGACTATCAATTGGTGTCGATACTGATATCATTTGTAGGTATGGGAACCCTTCTTTAGAACTTCCATGACTAGATGTTGAGCCACATTCTTTCACTCTCCCTCTTTATTCCTTACATATCTCAGGAGGATTTCCCAACCATGTTATTTCGCTTGATGTTTGCACATTCTTATTCCTGCTAATGACTCAGTTCCTACTACTATGATGATGCTTTCCTTTCTTACCGCCACTGTAGTCACTATTGACCTTTCACCAATTGCATCACTTTTCTTACATCTTGTGCTACCCTTTTTACTCATGAATAGAACTGCTGCAATGAGTGGAATTTATTTATCTAGTGCCCTATTGTATCCCTTTACAAAATCCAGTTCCATGCACTTAGAACTTACATGCATCCCATGGAGCCACATGTTCTCTCTAGACAAGAATAATTTTATCACATTTTTGGGCTAGTAAAACATACACGAAAGAGACACCGAAAACCATACTTTTATTTGATCAGGATTGTATAACATACATGAAAAAGACACCAACAAGCATAATTTTATCTCTTTTTTGGGCTTGTAAAACATACACGAAAAAGAAACTCTCGGGTACACTTTTACCTCTTTTTTGGGCTTGTAAAACCTTTACAAACAACAAACTATTGAGTATACATTTATCTCTCTTTCAAGCTCGTAAAACTATCATAATGAAGGAGATACATTAAAAAGAGGGGGTAAATCATTTTTTGATTTATACAATTGTGTGGAAACAATTTTTTGCGTCGCCTTTGAACATGGCACCTATTCAAGTCTTCATGTTATAGTTGGGTTATAGCTTTCCTAGGAGCCGTACCATCTATATGAGTCTTTTACTCCTCCAATAGGTTACTCTTCTAGTACATATGGAGAATGCTTCACTCTATTATGAGAGTTTTAATTATATTTATGGTTCTCATAGTTCAATACTAGAAACTCATCATTATATTGTGTCATATGTTCAAGGGAAGTAAACTTGAATCATCCATCTGGACCAATCTCATTTACCTTCCATCCCAGCCATCCCTGTGTTAGTTGTTCTCAATGCTTCTATCTATTCACCTTTACTCTTAGTTCATGTGTCATGTCAATTGATGAGGGATACATAAAGGAAATCCTTCCATGGATTCCTTCCTATCAATATCAACTACTTATCTAGGAAGTGGATCTAGACACTAGTCAATATATTGGATCTTGCAATCCTTAGTGGAAGGCATCCTCGCATTTGACAATGGGTTTCCCATATTGAATCTTTATAAACAATCCTACAAGTGTTCAACAACATTTCCTTTACTCACACTTGCTAGTTTTCATTATGTACCTTCGGGACCATCTTCATTATCGGTGGTTTCCCTTGTGTCTATTAAAAATACTCCTCATTAATCAATAATCAAATGGTTTCTCACATGCTCTACATCAACACATCTATTCACATGGTATAGAATTGTACCATTTAGGTTTAGATGAATACCTTGGTTTTTGTAGTGGCACCACTTATTCATTCTACTCTCCCTGGGTCGATGAATTATATTTTTTGAGTACTATGGAGACTATTATGTCTTCCTGATATACATTATGACATAGATCTACATTGTATTTTATTGTGGCTTAGATCTCTTTGCTGACATGGATCCACTATGTATTCTTTCATGCTCATGATTTTGCATATTATCACATGAATCTGTAATGTATTGTGTTGGTGGCCATGATTTATTTTAGTTCCGAGCATAGGTATGCCTACCTTAGGGATGATCTATATCCTTGGTTCATGATTGGTTGTAGGTGCTCTTTGGTTCCTTGGTATCTGACTCTCTCTTATTATACCACAACACTGTTATGTTTTTATAATGTGTTTCATCCATGACCTTATCTTTTGACACCACACATTAGTGGGAATATGTAAGACACCTATATTCTCCACACTAGAGACTCATTGAGAACCTATTGATACTATCTTGCTGAGACAATGTACCTCACCTTGCATTTCCTTCAATTTTAGGTCCTAGTCACTCCTTATAAGACTATTGGAGAGTGACCATAACCTCCTAGTTGCATCTTGCAAGACTATCAGAGAGAGACCAACCTCCCCTGGTCACACCTTATAACACTACTAAGGAGCGACCAAGCCAGTTTCCTTCTAGAATCGGCAATTTTCAAGGATATGAACATGAAATGAGATGCATCCTTCACATTATGAGCTTGGGAACTTGTACATGAATCAGAGCTCACTAAGTTCTAGGATTCTAGATTCATCTTACCAACTCCTCCACCAATCTATATAAGGAAGAGGATTTTGAAGGAAAGGGGGATTTTTGGCAGGATTTGGAAGGAATAACAACATGTTTCCCATATACATACTACTATGTTTATGCCATAGCCTTCATGATATCTAAGGTATCCTTGATTAGGTGAGGTTTAAGGAGAAGGATTTGGAGCAAGGGACCAAGAGGATCTTTCACCATGACTCAAGGTATATTTCATGGTTGTAATTTCCATTATTATCAATATAGATATACATGTTTTTCCCCTCCATTGTATTGTTTATTTGATTCTATATGCATTGCAATGGTAGATATGATATCTCCTTGAGAATATTAGACTAGATCTAAGTTATTTTATGATTCATCTTGCTTAAAAAAGTTTGATTTTGGTATCTTCTTGTCTTTTTGTGTGCATGTAGCAAATGTTAGGAGATGGAGTTGGATCTATAGAGCTACATCAACCATGAATATACAAGAACAACCATTAGACATAAGATAAGGACTATTCTTATTCTACTTCTCATTCATCAATAGGATCAAGAATCTTAGATCTAAAGCTAATAATGTGGTGATTTATCCCACTATTCGTCTCAGATCAAGGGGAAATCCAAGGGAATTTTCACTTGTCCACAAGATAGATTTTTCCTATAACATTCATATGGTAGCACATTATGATACACTTGCACATCTAATTCCACAAATATATGTGTGGCCAAGGTGATCGATCTAAAGTAATATAGAAAAATATATATTGGTTGTGAGACTTTAGGCATAGCTTGGTTACATGGATGGTTTTGTAAATGTATGGTGAATAATTTCCCCATTTCATTTTGATGCAAGGGTATACATGTTAAGAAATTATAACTTCTAATTTATGAAGCTTATCATAAAATGAACTATTGTTTGTAAGGTGGTCAAATTAATATCTTCTTTTCTAGACCAATTGAGTATTCATCTTTTCTTTTCCATATTTGTAATCTTCTTATATACACACTTTAGGATGATTGTAAGACAACTCTAGAAACAAGAATAGAATCCACCACACTCTTGTAATATTCTTCCATGCATATCAAGGTATTTTTTAAGGATTATAAAATAATACTTAAGTATAGTATTCTAGGAGATTATTTTGGATTGAAAAAAACACAAATATTGATTGGTAGGCGAATATTAAATATGAAACATACAATTTACTAATGAAACTTGTAAATTTTGGCTAATATTATGATAAAAAAACATATTTTATGTAAATATAGGCGATATTAGAGACTAAAAATGACCAAATAGCAAATTTATTTTTTGAAAAAATACCCCAAAAATAGCCTATTGGCGAAATTTCGCCCCTAAAGATTTCCCTAATGCATATCCTTTCTTTAATCAAAATCTAGTTTAGAAAATAAAAGAACACAATTGGTGTAGAACTTTAAGCCTTTCATTTCCAAATAAGAAATTTTTTATCAAACTCTTGCACATGCATTCATAGGATATTAAAGGATACCCTTAATTTCACTAGATATTAAAGAATGCTTACAAAAATTCTTTTGTTAAACTCCCCTCCCAATTCACCTTTCCAATTAAAAAAATTTATTTTTACTAGATGCCTTAGGTATTCATTTTTTCCATGGCATTTTTAATAGCCTTTTTTATTTTTACCCTCAGTATGGTGACATGTCACAACTCTTATAACCCCTTGAAATCTTGCAGGGTGAAATATGAAATCTTAGTGAGAGAAAATATTTGAATATGGGAAACAAGCCCTTGAACACAACTCAAATTCATACATAGTCATTCCAATTGACTTCACACCACATTCACTCACAAATTATACCTATTCAAACACTAGTTTGACTCCAAACATAATTTAATTCACAGAACTTTGACAAACATCATACTTATTCAAACACTAATATGACTTCACACGTAGTCATACTCACACCAAATTTAGACATGGAGTACTTATTCAAACCCCCCAATACCCTATTCAATTCCATATACACATAATTATAAACCCCCTTAATATTTATATGTTTTTAATATATTAAAAATACCCCTTAACCCTTATATACAAGGAAATACATTTCTTCCATTTTTTATAGTATTAAATCCCCCAATATGAACTCACATGCTATAATATTGCCTACTTAGTGAATCCCCTGTGGTACTAAGAGGGCTTTTATGACTTACCAATTATCCCAATCCTCGAGTTTGTGCTTAGTAGATTTAATATTGGATTCCCATAAAAATGATGGGGACCCTTGTACTTGCATGCTCCATGCCTCTTCTACCATAGAAAGGATTCCAACACTTATAACTCACAAGAGGTTGAATTTAAATGGAATAAGTCCATTGTTCACTTCCTCATAATGAAATAAGAGTATTAGCTTATAATCTAAGGTGGCATAAGGAAGGATGGATGATACGATATGTAATTTTTCCATGAGAAGGGAACCTTGAATGAGTAACTACTCTAAAAGCTTTGTTATGTGACCTAGTCCAAATCATTAATTTCTCCAAGTAAATTGGCTCCTCTTTGGATTTAGATCAAACACATCCTAATCAATGTAATTTTCATCCACTAGTTCTCCAATGGAGCCTTGGACAAAGGAACACCCCACTTTTATTTCAAAGAGAGGATCGTTCTTAGGTTTCCCACAAATATGCTCCTAGAGGATTGACATGAGTCTCCAAAAAGCTTCATAGATTCCTAATAGTCTTTCTTCTCCCTATAATGAACTACAACATACAAATTAAAAACATGAAATTGCTTCCCATAATATTTTATAGAGAAGAGTGAGTATATATAATGTTGAGAGATGTAGGATTAGTACATGAGATTTGAATGATCCCACAATGTCATAGAGCTCCAGAGGCCCCACTTGCACTTAATACCATTGACCTTTGTTATATTTCCAAATCTTTCCTACAATACCCAAAAATCGCTCATCTTCTAATTTTTATTTTTTATATGAGGAATACAATATTTGGATGTTCTAATCAAATTAAGTCTCACCTTGCTTATTTCTTTTTCACTACCCATTCCCATGATATTCCAAGATAGTACCTTCATGCTTTACTAATTGGGATTTTAGAGCTGCCATCAAAGACAACTTCCAATGTCAATTGGGATCCTAAGTTTGTATCCATGTTTAAATACTCTTCTCTTCTCTGTAAATTGTTAGTGATTAAAAACTATGTTTTATAAAATTATTAAGGACAAGCTATATAACTTATAACCATGGATTTTTTCTAAATTTTTTATATTAATTTTTGACCAAAATTTCAAATGAATTTTCATATAGTAATTTGAAAATTCAAATCATGATATGAAAATCTAGTCAATATTATGGTTGAAAACATTATGAGGTGAAAATAATTATGGTTGAAATGACAGAATTTTCTAAGAAAACCTATGAAGTTCATGGCTAGATTGAATAAAAAATGGAAAATACATTCAAATTTTGTGGATGATACCAAAATATATTTCCCATTCTCAAAACTTGTACCACGTGTATCAAAAACATTGTTAGGTGAAAGGTCAATGATGAAGGTGAATGTGAACAATAAATAATGAATGGTTAAATTGTTGCTAGTAGGGACACTAATGCACAATAAATAGATGAAATGGATTCGACCATGCAAGACAAGAATTAGAATACCAAAATAGAGGAAGTCTAGTTCTCTTGATGTCATAAAAGGTAAATTGTTGCAAGCAAGGTTTCTGTGGAATATGCAACCCTTATTGTTGTTAATAGGGCCACCAACACATGAAGAGGCCCATGATAAAAATATGAAATTGATTTGACCAAGATTTGAAAGACACAAAAAGGGTGTTTTTATACTAACAAATATTTGAAGGGATTTTAGTAGGCATGAAACACATAGGAAACATATAGACACAACTAGGAAATGGTTAGTGAGGTGTGGCCACAAAACAGACAAAGTAGGAAGAATTAGGAACAATCTATGAGGACAAGGGTATGGTTGGTTGTGTGATAAGGTCTCTTGGGTAATCAAAATTCCAATGGAAACAAGTTTCTAGAGTGATCAAGCTTCTAGTGCAATTAAGCTTCAATTGGACTTGATTTCATTAGGCGACATTCCAAAATTTACTATATTTTTAATGTAAGGTAATGTTATGGGGTTTACCCTTGGTGGGGTGTTAGTAATTAGAGAAAAAGTCTAATTGAACTGGAGAAACAACTTGGGGAGGATTTGATTCTCACACACATACACCACACCCTCTTGTTGATCATACACCACATCAAAGTTATTGTATTTCCTAATGCTAATATGGAAATTGCAATAAATGACATTGCAATATGTCCATTCATATATACTATAGAAACAAATCCTTTATTAATAGAATAAAACAATTTGGGTTACGTAAAGCCAAGGAGAAGAACACTATATCTACTAATTATTATAGATAAAAACATTCTTGAGTTCATATACCCATCTTTTCATTGAAAATATTGGCTTAGACTTGACTTTGTGTACATTGCATCTCTAGAAGGCATAGAGAGAGCATGATTTAGTTTAAAGGATATCACAAATTCCGATTGTACTAATCATTATTGGAGCCAAAAATAATAAAAAAATGGATCAAAATGCATAAGTTCATTCACATAAGGAATAAGGTAAGAAAATAATAAATTACTTTAAGGAGATTTCTCAAAAGAATATTGTACTTTCAAATCAAGGCCACTAGATTATGGTGGACAGAGAAGCAAAATTGTAAAAATTCTACTTAATGTTGTTAAAGATCTCATCCCTTCTCATTAAAGAAATTGTGAAATTGTTTTCCACTACTCAATTGAATAGATAAAAGGTAAACAATTTACATATCAATTATTTGTATTGTCCTTTATTGAATAATTCCAAAATTATTAAAATTTTGAGATGAGTGTTAAATTCCTTATTAGTCTGATTCCTACCCAAAAATTGATTGAATACTAATATTGAGTGGCCATGTCTATTATTTCAAGTGGGAAACTTGGTATTTATATCCTCAAATATCTATTTTATAATGTTATGGCTCTTGGAGATGCCATCTTTTTAAAATGCACAAACAAACCCTGCAAAATTTCAACATTTGTTAGATGTTATTATGAAATTTTCAAGAATGAGATTAAATGCTAATAAAAGAACATAGCGATTGGAATGTGTGGAAGATGATGTCAAGAATATATAAAGGATAAACCACCTTTACATGAATAAATATATTGTGACTTTTAATTATTAGTGTCACGCGTTCTTCGTTTCATAATTAATCTTTGGCTTAACCAAATGCAATATGGGATGATCTAGATGCGTATGAGAAAGATCTATTAGGGTTTGTTGGCAAAGGAGGTTGTGAAGAATAAACGTAAAAAGAAGGTTGATGGAGGCATTTTCAAAGGCGATAAAGAAGAACTAATCAAATGTGTGTATGAGTAATAAATTTTATTAATTAATATAATTATTTTTAAAAATATTTTGAATTGTTTTTTCAATTTATTAATAAAAATATTTGGTTTTACATTATAGAAAAATAGATAATGAAAATTAAAAAATTGCAAGGAGATATTTTATAAAGGCATTATGGAAATTTTTAGAGGTGAAATTTGGTTAATTGGTTATTTTGGGGGCATTTTTTCAAAAAATAAATTCTCTATTTGATCATTTTTAGTCTCTAATATCACCTATATTTACAGAAAACATGTTTTTAAATCATAATATTCACCAAAATTTACAAGTTTCGGTAGTAAATTGTATGTTTCGTATTCAATATTCACGTAAGAATCTATATTTATGTTTTTTTCAATCCAAAATAATCACCTATAATGCTATATTACTTAAGTATACTTTTATAATCCTTAAAAAATACTTTGAAAGGCATTTAACAATAATTTAGTGGCTTGTTCTATTTACACCCCGAAGAGAGTTGACAAACCAACTCCCAAATATGTTTTAGTTGTTGGTCTTGTCTTGTTAAAGACGTAGGTAAGAAGTGATAGAAACAATGATTGATTGTATATATCTTTGATGAAAATAGTTTTAACCTTTTAATAGAAAGGTACAATCCTATATTGGTACATGGATGTTTGAATACATTTCTCATTTTAATGCTTAAATATCTTATTAATTTTTTGGGTAAACAAGTAAATACCATTGCACATATATCTATGTTAATCAATATCACTTTAAATTTTAAAAGATTTTCATTATTGTCATCTTTATTTCTCAATCTTGTAGACACAATCACAAAGAAGGAGCGAATTATCATCATTTGGATTTGGTATCCACTCTAAGACATTCGGTGACTCAATAATCAATGTAGAATCGCAACCATTCTTGGCATCATCTTGAGGCCTTTATTCCTTCTAAGATAACTATGGGAATGTATGGAATCTTATTATCCATTGGTGGCGGGGTTGAAAGTTGATGTGGAAACTACACAATCAACTCTAACACTATTTCCTTCTTTTTCAAATTTGTTGACCTCCCTATTGTCTTCTTTGTTTGTTAAACCTACTAACGCTATTCCCTTCTTTCTCAAATTTGTTGACCTCCCTATTGTCTTCTTTGTTGGTTAAACCTATGTTTAAACTATTGTGATGGCACTAATGATATGGTTGGAGAGGAATCTTGTTATATACAATTTACTATACATGAGGCACTTTTCAAAGAAAATGACATAATTGCTTGAGTTCCATAACAACTTTGTCGACAAAGGCATGGATTTTCATGGAAAAATTGTTTATTAATAAAAATACCAAAAAAGTCCCTTGAACCATGTATATTATTTAAAATAATATGATTGCAACATTTCCAAAAATGAAAGAAAATTTCATTTTTAATTAAATGCAAAGCAACATCAAAGTTCACATTTGATTGTTACCTAACAAATCTAACTTCCAAATGAGAAAGGTTGAGGATAATGGGGCACACAAATTTCAAGCTTACCGGTAGGAGGATAACGGGGGACACAAATTTCAAGCTTACTAGAAGGAGGATAACGTGGCACCCAAATTTCAAGCTTACTGGTAGGATTCTTTAGCATTTGGAGAAAAGTACCAAAACAATTGTTTTAATGTTTCTAGCATTCCACAAAGACAAAAATATTCCATTTGATTTCCATGTATGCATCGACTTACTTAAAGGAAACCTTGTATCACTAAGTAAGTGAAAACAATTGTTTTAGGCGTAAGAGGAGACTTTCAAATTACCTCGACTTTGAAAATAACCTAGAAAACTACATAGAGGTACTTATTGTTATAATTTTAATCCTTCCACCAATCACATGGAGAAATGATGTCCAACTTCAAGGTATTGTGTACACAATTATAATTTTGATTTGACAAATAATCACAATTGTGTCAAAAAATATGCGCTAGCTGAACATTCACATAAAATTGGTCATCTAATTTGCATGGACAAGGAAAGTATAATAGCAAGGGAATAACATTATGTAGAAAGGAGAATCCAAGATTCAATGAAAATCGAGAAAACAATCAATTTGAATAGGGACAATGGTTGGAAATTTATGAAAACCATAAACTAGTGATCCATCATCTAAAGAAAATTCATCTCACAAACAATCGAGATGGCCTAGCCTTTCGATTTGGGTGAGGATACATGGTGATATGGAGGGGCCCCACTCTAGAGATGTGGAGGCCCCTCCCAAGCCTCCCATACACTGTAATAACAATGATGTAGTTGGCGCATCCTTAGGACAACTGGTTGTAGCTAATCTTAGCCTCTTGCATGCATCATGTAATTAATATGGAAATATTCCCTCCCTCCACATGGACATTACTGAGGACTCGTATCAATGGTCTTCTATTGCAGAACACTCTTACCATCATGGAGGAAATTAGGAACCAGATGCATTGCGATCGAATACTCTCTACTTTTATTCACTCTCCAATTGCGACTCCATCAGGAAAGGTAAGAGGCATTAACACGATTATATTCTTTGTTTATTGTTTCATAACAATTGAACTATGTTTCATCACTTTGAATCGGGTCTGTGCCGATAGTTTGGAGGTGGTTTGGAGTAGCTCCCCTACCAAATTATTGGTTCACACTAGGACTTCTCGGTGAGGTCATACCTAGGGCCATGAATAATCTTACTTCTCGTGCATCCTACAGGAGGTAGAGGCTTTGGCCTATGGCGATCACAAAAATATCCTCATTGGCATCAAGCAAGAGATAGCAAAGATGAAAAATTGGGTTAAGGGCGAGCTCAAGCTTACTCTAGACAGTGAGATATGGATGGATGTTAAGGATGGGGTACCAAATGTGGGTACCTCCAGAATGCGCATCTCCAAATATCTCGAGACTGCCATTCTTTACCAGAATACCATTTAATCAATGCTAGGAAAGGTTTTAATGGACCACTACGAGGAAACAAGGAAATCTTGTTACAGATGGATGAAATGTAGATACAGATGAAGACCATCCATGGGAAACTCTATATCATAGTCGAATTTATTGTTGAGTTCGAGTTCATGAGATTGCCTCCTCATGATGATGCTCATCCTCTTGCATATTCCCAAGATGTGCATATCATCTCTATCAGTGACGATGAAGGCCAATCCATCTAGTTCTATCAAGATGTCTAAGTTCAATTTAGTTTTCTTTATGTTTATCATAGTCATAGCATAAGTATCCTAGTCCAATTTCATAGCATAATTGTAGACAATGACAATGTATGTTTTCTTGGTTCCAAAAAACTCAAAGTTTTAAGCAGTGGATAGTCCTTAATGAGGACCTTATGTTTTATGGTTGGTCGTGTTTCCCTTCCGATCGAAATAAAAATAAAAATAAAGCAGACCTCGCTTAAAAGAGATGCATGAAAGCCACTATTTGTAAAGCCAACCTATGTGGGGTTTTTCACCCGTGGATATGTTTCCTCTTGATGATGGGTCCAACTTGTGGCCTTAAATGTTGAGTTTATAAAAATCCCAACATAGCTATTCTATCACCTTCTTACTCATCACATTTGCTTAATAATCATGAACCATCAAAATAATATATTTACCTAAATTCGAGGTTATTCAATATGAGATTATATTCTTTCTAACCATATATTAAATTAATTATTGGTTTGAATCATAAATGTTTGCATCCACATTTCAATAAGAAAAAAATATTGACAAACTTCTTTTTGGGAAAATGGTAAAACTTATGATAAATCAATTCTCAAATTAACTTGAAAACTATGCCACCTAAAATAACCTACTTGTGGTCCATTCCTACTAAATCTTGGACTCTAGGAAAACAACTTTTAATTAATCATAAAAACCTTATAATCAAAAACCAAATTATTATGATAAGTGATGTATATCTAGGTATACATAGAGCAGGTAAAACTATACACTTTTGCAAGGCTGTGGACCAAAAACTTGTTATATCAAAATTTCCGAAAGCTTTATGTACGGTGATTATCCCTCGCCCATGACTATCATAATGAGATAAAACAATTTTGCTCAGCATTAGTACTCTCCCCACCATGCGAACACCGTCTCCATCTTAATCATGTGGATCCCATTGTGAAGACATCATATTGCCCGGCCAGGTGAAAACAAAGGATAAAAGTCACCTAACTATGTGTTTTATTTACGATAACACACAAATTTTGGGCACGCGGATGCTCTTGACGTTAACCTGCACCTAATTACTTTGACTCAATGCTGGATTTAATAATGTTTGTGAAACATATATTAATTGTAATATATATTTTTATATTTTAATCTGTGCGTGTATATGAAAACAAAAAAGTGAAGGATTTGATTGTACATATTGGAGCAAGTAAGTACAGACAAAACTGTGTTGGAGACATACATAATTATTGTTATTGTTTTTTGTGCTATTGAAACCGGTGGCAAGTAGGGTTTGATTGAGTTCTGGGAATTGCAAAATTTGGGTATGTGGGTAGCATCTAGATTCATTTGGGTAGCCCTCAGATTCAGCAAGATTCTTTTGGGTATATTAATGGGTGTCTGTACCTTTGCACAGAGGAGCTGAAAATTCATTGTTGTGAAATTCCAGGAGTGGTTCTTGCTGTTAAAATAAAACAGAAGTTGTTTAGCATTGTTTAGGAATTATCAGAGATGATTTAGGAATTCTTGTAGAGAATTGCAGGGAAAGAGGGAAAGAGTTTGTTGCATTGGTTGAAGATTCATCAAGATTCTGTAGTTGGGATCTCTTTTTGGCATGAGAAAAATAGGTTAGATCCCCAGTTGAGTTCCCCCAGGAAGCAAAATGAGACAATACTGATTGGTTCTCCACTTGGATTTGCAAAAGCCACCGATCAGACTGGAATGGAGCATTCAGACAGCTATACTTGTGTCACATCCCATGAAACAAAACCCATATATACTCATTGCAGTATCCAGGGTGAAGTTGTGCAATATCCTGTTCGAAGCTATGCAAATGAACAGCAACTATGGAATGTTGCAATGCCACCTGGAAGCTATGCAAATGTTCCACTAGTGTTTCCTGTTGCCCATTTTCTCAGTGCTTGCTATCTCTGCAAACGAGAGTTGAGCCATGGGAAGGACATCTACATGTACAGGTCTGTTATAATTATTCATACCATGACTTTTCTGTCAGAGATTGCTTTAAAGTTTGTAAAATCAGATTGAAATTTTGTTATAGTTTCAGGCCGATGGTTATTTTTCAATTTTGCGCTGATGTATCCAAATTCATTATATGAGAGAATTGCTCATGTGGTTTAATGGATTGTGTTTTCAAAAGCTCTTCGAGGTTTTGTGTGTCTCCATTTGTAAACCTTGAGTTTGAATTTTTTCTCATTGACTGCTTGCTGATTATTGCAGAGGTGACAAAGCATTCTGCAGCATGGAATGCCGTGACCAACAGATTTTGATGGATGATGGAATGGCTTTACCAACAGATTTTGATAAATGAACAAAAGGAATGGTGTTTCAATGTATGTATTGTTTTCATCTAAGGAGCTCTAGGAAAATATATGGTCGCACATATATAAAAATATGTGGCTTTTGTGCATATTGCCACAAGTTTTTAAGCGCAAACCCTCTGTAGATTTTCAGTGCCCATAAGCTTCCCAACGTACATGCATTTATTGATAGGACACTTAACTGCAGTTCCAGTTAATAGCAGAGAAATCTAGATGGCCAAAAGAGCTGAGGCAAAACTAGAGAAGTAGTCATTATCAAAGCATGTGCTCTTCTGCTTGGTTTTGATGGCTGAATAGCTTGGTTATGATGGCCAAAAGGCATATGCTCTTATATGGCTTTCTGATGTCTGAGGACAGCCATGATGTTTGATAGCAGATTAGTTGTGCAGGTATATTGCAGATTTCTGATGTGTTTTCCACATATTGTGATCAAACGTTAGCATTAAAGGCTGAGTACTTGAGCTTATTATATATATTCTCTTTCTTTTTTAAGGCTGAATAGTGCAATGGAGAATGTTATTTTTTTTTTTGGTTTATGCCATATTTCCAATAATAACGTGGTTTTTATTACAAAGGTGCAGTCAGCCTAGAGTGCAGTTTTCCAATGGATCTGCCCAAGGAACATAACCTAGAAGCTAAGTATCCAGTTCCATTTAGTTTTGGCCACCCTAGTCTCCCAAAAGAGATGTTTACAGTTTACAGATTCTTGTTCCTGTCAGTGAACACAAGCAGGCTTCGCGAAACTAGCAAGTTCCATTTAGTTTTGGCCACCCTATTCCTCTCCCAGAAGAAATGTTTACAGTTTACAGTTTACTGAACGACGTTAGATTACTCCCATTTTAGGACACCCAGTTTTAAACAGATTATAGCATTATCCTTGATGTATTTCACTGAAACTTGCAAGTGTATTTCAAAAATCTTTTCGGAACTCTTAAAACAATATACACAAAACGAATCCAAAAATTGATATACAGGATTTCAATTACATATATGAAAAGTTTGTCAGGTCTACAATGGCCTGGATCGTATTTAAAAAAATACTTCTTGAAACTCAGAGTTGAGCCTGTAGAAGGCATTGACCTCAACAAAAAGATAAATAAACATATAAATCCTAAATATACAATAGCTCCACTACCCAAGGTCGAATCCATAAGAGCTACGAGGCTCTGTGCATGAGTTCTCTTTAAACATTATAATATCGGAACGAGCATATACAGGAAATGAAGGAGTTCAATAATCATATGAACAAGAGATTTATAATAAACTTTATAATCTGATAATACTGGATAGCAGTCTTGATAAATGACATAGTTTACATCCATACGACAACTAAGATTTGGTCGAAATGATAATGAGAAAACTCTAGAACCCTAACTCAAGTCTCTTTGCATAGCTCGAGGCCTAGCTCATACCTTTAACTCCATAAATAGTACGTAGTGAGGTGACAAGCCTTTGAGGTAGAACGTACACACGATGACCCTCAAGGTCATAATGCTGCCAACGAACCTTCCTCTTAGAACGTTGGCTCTTTTACAACATAATTATTATGGTAGTTGAACCATAGAGGAGCTAGATCCCCATGGGATTGGATCACAATGTTTTTAATGTAAAAATTTACTTCAAGCCTTAAACCAACGATTATAAGATTATAACATAATTTATATAATGTACACCATTGGATATGGTTATAAAGGGACATGAACACATGCATAGACAATAAATATACTTATATTGGAAAAAAAATGGCTTGACAATTGGCATAGTAAAAGAAAATAAATACTATAAGGATGTTACTCACCATGATTTGAGAGGATGTTACTCACCATGATTTGAGATCAACAGCATGACCATGATTTCATGAGCAACCTGCAAGAGTTATTGAATAAGTCAGGGACCTCAAAGAACATAATTTGATGGTTTTAAATAAATAGACGAATAAATTGATAAGTCATGTATAAATAGTAAATGGACAAAAAATGGAGCAGAAAATTATGAAAAGACTAATTATTTATTTTTATTAACATAAAAGATGAAATGAAATTATCATGTAGAGATTATGTCCTTAAAATATTTGTTATAATAAAGTTATATGCAATAAAGTGGTCGCAATACGATATTGATGATTAATTGTTTAAAAAAAATTGTTGGAATTTTGGGACATGACAAATTGGTATTAGAGCTGAGCTTCATTACTTTTTGACCTATGGGCTTGAGCTTCACTACTTTTTGACCTATGTGCTTAACTGACAATTGTATAAGAAAAACTAATATTTGAATTGTTGTTGCACATCAGAAAATTTAAATCATGAAGATAAATGGCAGTGCTCTAGCAAACACAACCTGATATATAAAATAATTTTGGAACTCAAAATTTTGTATCTTTTGAACTATTCAATTTGAAAATAAATACAGCTCAAAACATAAAACAACTTGAAAGGGATTGGGAGGCCTTAGCTCAACAAGAGGAACTTACAGATCGGATTAGAAATTAGAGAAGTCGAAATTGAAAATAAAAGAGTATGAGTGAAATCATGATTTCTAGTCAACAAGGGAATTTAAATTCACCTCTACATTAGGAAGAATATAATTATGAAGAAATTAACAACAATCAAAGAAACTGAACACCTTCAGAATTGATGAAAAATGTGCAAAGTCTAAAGGCTTAATTGCAAAGTTAAGATGATAACTTGAAATACATACAAGGATAGAAAGAAATGAATGTCATCATGTTACAAACATTAACATAAATAAAACAAAGTTACCAACCATTTCATGAATCTAGCAACTTGATAAAAAAGCATGCCCATGAGAAGGAAAACAAAAAATCACAAAATGAAGAAGTTAATTTTGAAACAGATTCTAGTTCATCTTTAGAAAGGAAACATTACTATAGTGGTAGTACATCAGACACATCTTTCTCTTCTCCTTGTATAAAGAAAAGTAAGAAATCCGGTAAGAAGAATTAACGAGGGAATTTAAGAAAATTAAAGCTCCTATTTTTGAAGGTGAACTAGACTCGGGTTAAAAAGCACAAGAATGGTTGATAGGGATAACAAAATACTTTAAGGTTTATGACTTTCATAGCAAGTTGAAGGAAATATTGGCCATCTATAACTTAAATGGTAAATTTTCCCCGTGGTCGCATGATTTGAAACTCACCCAAAATCTCAATGAATGAAAAGTTACTTGGAAATGTTTTAAGAAAATGTTTCAAGAAAAATATGTAATGTCCCTAGTTTGACCCCATGGCATTAACATTATAACTGATGTAATATTGTTATGAAATCATGGTGAGGAGCTCAAGGCCAAGGCCCCGCCAACGATTTAGTGATGCATATGATTTGCGTGCTAGCAATGCACATTGGAAATTCAAATATCATGTAATATGCATTTTAATAAAAATACCCACAACTAGCTATGCAATGCAACAAAGAGATGGGGGCATGATTTCACAAGGAATTGGGAGGGAAAACATTCAAACCATTGAGCCAATCAGGTCAAGCCAAGGGTCAATGAGAGAACCCATCAAACCCTCAACTACCCATGTTGACTTTTGTACCCAACCATTGATTTCTCCCAAGAGTTGGTTGAGGTAGTTAATGCCTTGGGAATGGAGAGGTATGGCTGTCCAAATTCGGGTATGGGAAAGCCACCCTTTATGGAAACACGTGTTTTTCTCCTTGGGCAAGAAAGGAACCACGAAATTGCTCTCTAAGCCAGGAGGAAACCATCATTTCTTCTCCCTCACGAGTTGAGAGCTACCTCGGCGTTTTCCAGGCATGTTGGCTGTGTTTTCCTTCATTCTCCCAGTAGAGAAGGGCGTTTTTGTGTTGTATACTAGTGGGGAAGAAGAGGAATGGAACGGGGGTTCCATAGAGACCGTTTTTGTTGTTAAATGCTGAGAGAGTTGGGGAAAAAAAGTTTTTCCTCCCTGTGGATGCATTTCCCTTCCCACAGCTCGTTTTGGGAGAACCACGATTTGGGGAAAATCTATGGCCATCTTGTTTGTGAATTCCATTGCTCGAGATGTGTATCTATGCCCAATGTTTGTGCTTATTGTGTGAGAAACGATTATGTTGGGGTTTGGGTATGGGTATTCATTGCTTTGGATTGAGCTTGAGAGTAAGCATCGAGGGTTCAATGGTAGCCTGATAAACCCAACTATGGACTAGCTTGGCTCAGATGGAATGACTAATTGGCTGTGAATGAACTTGTTCCTCTTTTCGTTGTGAGAATCATGCCCAGCTCGGGGGTGGCCTTCAGACGGACTCAGTATAAGCTGTCGAAGAGCCTATGGCTAGGTGGAACGTTGCAGCAACATAGCTAGTTGGTTGGGACAATTGCACAATGAAGTTAAGTGTTTTCTGTCTATGTATTTACTTCTGCAATGCATCAATTCGATGAATGTTTTGATATGCTGGATGGGCATGAATTGTGTGTGTGGATTATATTTAAATTCTGTTGTGCATATTGCCTAATTTGTATCTGCACACTAATGTTTAAATTCTTATGATTCTAAAAATCTGGGCTAAGTCTTATGAAATGCCCAGATTTTAGTGCCATGTTCCCTTCCTTGCATTGGGTCAGCAGGTGGGTATATTACAATTTGGTATCAGAGCTGCTAGTTGCAGCATTGGGCCTTTATGGGCTACCTATCATAGTTGCAGAGGTAAGTATGCTTCCTGCTCAGCACTGTTAGTTAAGAAAAATTTCAAAATTTTTCAAATTTTCAAAAATTTTCTAAGTTTCTATGAGTTCTGCCCGAAATTTTCGGAAGGAATTCTCTTCCGAAATTGCGGAAGAAATTCTCTTCCAAAATTGCGGAAGGAATTCTCTTCCGAAACTGCAGAAGGATTCCGCGAGTTGTTCCGCAACGCGGAAGAGTTCGGGAAGTTGTCCCAAAATTGCGGAAGGATTCCGCGAGTTGTTCTGCAATGCGGAAGAGTTCGAGAAGTTGTTCCAAAACTGCAGAAGGATTCCGCGAGTTGTTCCACAACGTAGAAGAATTCGGCGAACTGCTCCGAAACAACGAAAATTTTTTCTAAGTTTTCGGCGTCGAAAGGAAATTTTTCGGAAGGAATTCTCTTCCGAAATTGCAGAAGGAATTCTCTTCCGAAATTGTGGAAGGATTCCGTGAATTGTTCTGCAATGCGGAAGAGTTCGGCGAGTGGGCCCAGAATTTGCGGAAGAGTTCCGTGAACCACCCCGCAACTGCGGAAAGAATTCTGGAAAGTATTCCGCAACTACGGAAAGAATTCCGGAAAGTCTTCCGCAACTGCGGAAAGAATTCTGGAATGTCTTCCGAAATTGCGGAAGGATTCCGTGAATCGCCCCGCAATTGCGGAAGCATTCCGCGAATGGCTTCGCATCCACGGAAGCATTCGGCGAAATGCTCTGCAACTGTGGAAGCATTCGCCGAATCGCTCTACAACTGTGGAAGCGTTCAGCGAACCGCCCCGCAACGGCGGAAAAGATTTGTAAAATAAATAAATAAAATGAGGGCGCTGCCCTCGACCTGCCCTGTAGTGGCGGCCACAAGGGGGAAAGCCCCCTTGACCCCCATTCTTCCCTGGAGACAGTCATTGAAAGTGTGAAATGCACTCTTGGGATAAGGAGCACAGATTGCATAAAGGATAGAATTCTCAGCAAGAGGAATTAGTTGTGATATCCATTATGGAAGATGAAAGGGAAAATGCCTCACCTTAAACTATTTATGTTTATAGCATAAGAATTGCATGGTTGGAAAATAGCAAGAATGGATGATTGCACATACGTATATGTTGAATTGCTAATTCATGATAATATAATAGCTAATGATTGCTTGTATGCTTGGTAGGGAAGCCAAGGAAAGGATTAGCTATGATGTGGATGAGGAACTCCATGATGGAATGAGGAATTGAGAAGAATTCCTTAACTCCTCTCTTGCTATTGTATTTATATTCTGAAAAATTATGGCATAGGGATGCTGGAAATGCGAGAGGATAAATAGATGAAGTAAATATGTACTAGATGGCATATTGCACAGTGCACGTGAAAATGGTTTTGCATGTATATGATATTGCATATTGGTAAAAAAGTGAGAATTTACATATGCAATGAGCCACTTAAGATCAAATGATGGTGGTTGCTAATAATTAAGTTGTGTTTGCATTGGTTGTAGGACCAGAGACAACCGAAGCATGGCTAAGGATGTGGATGATGATTGTTGCCTACAACCTCATGAAGAGAGGATGGTGCAAAAAATCCATGATCATGATGATTGGCAAAAGGACTGAGTAACCTTGGTAAGAGGCCGACTGATTAGGTAACATCAAGCGATATTAATAACAACCATGCAGGTAAGGGTTAACGGTGCTTAATTGCATGAATGTTGAAAGAGGATTTGGTAAGATCCCTTCAACTACAGTTAAACTATGATGATTTAGTTTGCATGTGGTATTGAGTTCCTAAATGTGAATGTTAACCTACCAAGTATGGTCAGGTGTGGGTAAATGAAGGCAAGGAGCCTTACACCCTATAGTTTCTAGAAACCTCAATGCATTCATATCATGCCATTTGTGAATATTGGTTGTGAGTTTAGCAACCAAAGCAACTGAGGACTTAAGGACCCGTCATGGTAGTGCATGTTGTACGTAGTAATCATGGTTAGGCCATGGTATGTTTGAATGCATAGTATTTATGAAATCATGCAAGATGGCATTGAAGACATGTGCATTGAAATATTCGGTAAATGTTGTAAATATGCATGCATGTGTAGGTACACATGTTGAAAAGCGTTGTCTAAATGCATGAGTGTAACATATATATATGTTTCAATACAGTTAGATAATAGATGACATGGTGGACTATTGCGAATCCTGAGAACATTTCATAAGCTGCTATGAATGTAGGAGGATGATTGAATATAGAACGTAGAAATGTGATGGGCTACCAGAGCACTCTGTTGGAAGGGCAGAGCTGCATGGAATATGAAGTAATGAGTATTTATAGTTATTTAAATTGCATGGATAGTGTGACTATGTCTTGCAATTTTATTGTAATAATGATGCATATATAGAAATGTATATATATTTCATTGCATTTCAAATATTAAACAGCTGAAGGTGTTTGAATTATTGAGTATTATAATTCTGAGATCACTTCAGTGACTGTTATGGCAATGAATGATTATGTGCATAGATACTCACAATGTGTTTGGATAATTGAAGTTTCAGTTTTCAGGTAGAAAAGCCTTGCGTATGGCAATGAGGATAAGTCCATAGTAAAGACTGAGATCTACCATGTGCAGAAGCCAAAGGTTATGAGAAGATTCTCATGGTTGTAAATTTATGCATGAAACAAATCTGAAAATTGTCTGGTTTAAGTTTATGAGAATAGTCTCATAGTTGCAAATCTAATTTCTGTAGGAAAACAGATTTACAAATTTCAGATTTGAGAATTTGCTTATAATTGCTAATGACCGTTTGGCTTATATAGAATTGTGTCAGGAGGACATGTTATAGATGGATGTTCATGTATGGTAGCAAGGGTGAAACCATAATGGAAACAGTGATACCACTTATGAGATCCAAACAATATGAGGATGGCCTCATTGCTAAGCAAATCCATTTCTGTAGGAGACAGAATTATAACTTCATATTGAATTTAATTATTAATGCTATTGATTGGTTATGGAATAATCATATTTAAAGCTTATTGCTAAATGTTGCTGACTATTTGGCTATTTGACAAGGTGTGCCAGGACGACACATTGCAGGAAGACCATGTGTGATGGCCTACAAAAGCCAAACTAGATGAGAAGGATCCCATGCTTTGGGAATGGGTTTCGCGTGAAACGCCATTGTAAATGTTGATAATGTCTCAGCCGAACTGCATGTTGGTAAAGCATGTGAGTGAGATAGTAAATTATGCCAAGAAGGCATGTGTGGGTTATGTCATGTGAAAAGATTGGGGTGGCAAACTGAAGGACTGTTGACTCAGAGAAGGGAGCCCCCATTCTTCGCAAATAAAGAAAATATACATCAGTGAAACGAATGAGTATTCGATAACCGTAACCAAGGATATACATGTCTGGTTATTAGACTTAAAATGCAGAGCATGTTTTATTATTTCATTATTGTTCCAGACTACTTGAGTGTGACTAAGGCCTACATGGCTCACATCAGAAAGGGGTGCATACCTTTCAGGTGATGGCTTATGTTAGGGTTTCAATATTGACTACACCCTAAGGGAATGGACGCATTCCTGGTGTTTCAATACTTGATAGTGAATGTTATAAAATATGGTCACAATTTAAGAGCATCAATACTGATGAGTCTTCTTATCCTTCTTGTGCTATTAGCTTACACAGATGCAATTTGGTGTTGCACATAAGAGGTAAAGTGAAGAGAGGGTGCTCAAGAGGAATGTATGGATAGTGGTAACCTTTCTACGCTCACACTAAAGGACACTAGAAGAGATGGATAGGCCCGAGGAGCTGTGTTGCAGAAAAGGGGTATCATCCTTGTGTAGTGTGAGTGGGTATTGTGGGTCCATGCTAGCCTGCAGTCAAGTGAGTCACCTATGGAGTTCCAGGAGGGAACCACTGGTTGCATAAGAAAAGGAGCCACGTAATCATATTATGTTGTTCATATTGCCTGATAAACCCAGTCGATGTACTAGCTTGGAAATGGTTGTTGTATGCCTGATAAACCCATTCGGTGTACTGGATTGGCATTGGTTATTTGGGAGTTGTGGCGAAAGGTTGTTGGATGCCTGATAAACCCAGTTGGTGTACTGGCTTGGCATGTTGTTAAATTAATGCATGACAAACCAGTCGGTGTACTGGCTTGGCATTGGTTATTTGGGTGTTATTTCCTGACAAACCCAGTCGGAGAACTGGCTTGGAAATGATTGTCGTATGCTTGATAAACCCAGTCGGCATACTAGCTTAGCATACTGATTTTTGAAATGCTTGATAAACCCAGTCGGCGTACTGGCTTAGCATACTGATTTTTGGGATGCCTGATAAACCCAGTCGGCGTACTGGCTTGGCATTGCCTATTCGGATGACGTTGTGGAGCAGTATGTGTGCTGGCCAAGCATCCACCCCACAGGTGATCCAAGGCTTGTAAAACAGATAAGGAAACCTGTGGAGTAGTGAGGAGAAATGCACAATACAGATAAGTATTCATTTTCATTTATATCTTGTTTTGAATAATGAAGACTTCATGTATAAGTCTTATGAAAACCAAGCTAATGCACTGTTGTTTCTTTATTGGAAACCTTGGCCATTACAGGAATCAAGGACCCTGAAAGAGCTATAAATGCTTGGTAAAGCCAGAGAGTAACTGGTTGGAGCTATAAATTCTTGGTAAAGCCAGAGAGTAACTGGTTGGGCGCTATAACATTCTTGGTAAATTCAGAGAATAGTTGGTGGGAAAATTAACCACTTGATGTTGTGGAGCAACCGGCGTGCTGGCCAAACATTCCCTTAAACAATTGATAAAACCAGTCAGCGTACTGGCCTGGCATTGCCTGTTCGAATGGTTGTGGAGTATCCTGCATGCTGGCCCAACATTTATTGTTGTATCCATGGGAAATCCAATGCTTGGAAAGCGAAGAAGGATCCTGTGGGATAAAGTGAAGACATCCAATAAAGATAAGTATTTGGTTATCTTGCAACTCTTGCTTATGAATATACATGTGTATATGATTTAATTAAGATTTCTTAAATTCTGATTTGGAGATAAACCTTATGAAAATACACTAAACATGTGAATTTACTCAATGTTTGAGTGTAGGTATTGTTGGAAGCAAGGACTATGAAAGCATTTGGAGGATGCATGTGGACATATGACTGTCCTAAGGAGCTCAGTATGAGCAGTAATGAAAGATGGTACTAGTGGAACTGTGTGGGTCCTAGCAGCCAAAGGTTCTGTAAACAACAACGGGGAAGGGTTCCCTAGTTGAAAGGCATTAGATAGACCTTAGACACTAAAGTGTCAAAGCCAAGAAAGGGCAAGTCAAGCAATCACCTTGAAGTGAAAGGGGATAAGGAGCATAGAACCACCAGTGATGGTGTGGCTCCGGATTGGAACAAGACTAAGAGGGGGAAAACTCTTACTCTTCTCTTTCCTTTCTATTGATGCATCTTAGAAACAAAGGATTGTTGAGTGCATGTCATAAATGAAAACCAATTGTGTTTAATTGCTTGAAAGGAATTATGAATGCTGAAATAGTTATTTTCCTGTGAAATGATGAACATGAATGAGTTCATGTGTATGTGGGAAAGCATGAAATGTGTGGAAGTCTCATGAGTAAAGCATGGACGTTCCATGTCAATTGGGAAAATAATTGACTAATTTTAACATTGTGTTATGCTTGTCCTAACAGGAATTGCCATGATGAGTCTCACAGGTGAGAAATTGAAAACCATTGTTGCAGCTGTTACCAGCCAAATAATTTCTAGTGAGAAAAGCGAGAGCCAGTTGTGGACATTGATCATGCTAGCAGGCCAAAAGCTATTTGTTTTGGCTGGAAGTCTTCCTCAGATAGTTGTCGGGACAACAAGAAAGATGGCATCCATGAAATTCCAGACTTATAGATCAGCTGAAAGGTGAATAACGGAAAGGGATTGTTGTAGGGCAATGCCCACCTGCAGAGATAGCCGATCAAAGCCAGCAGGAACGATTGTGGAAGCCAAAGGAATTGGTACCAAAAGCTCAAAGTAAAGGGATGAAATGCAGGCCAAACCTGTCACATTTTCTGAATTTTGAATCATGTGTAAAGTGGGTATATAGTCTGAAGTGTTGGAACAATGAGCACGGTGTTATTCCAAGGGAGGGGAATGTAATGTCCCTAGTTTGACCCCATGGCATTAACATTATAACTGATGTAATATTGTTATGAAATCATGGTGAGGAGCTCAAGGCCAAGGCCCCGCCAACGATTTAGTGATGCATATGGTTTGCGTGCTAGCAATGAACATTGGAAATTCAAATATCATGTAATATGCATTTTAATAAAAATACCCACAACTAGCTATGCAATGCAACAAAGAGATGGGGGCATGATTTCACAAGGAATTGGGAGGGAAAAAATTCAAACCATTGAGCCAATCAAGTCAAGCCAAGGGTCAATGAGAGAACCCATCAAACCCTCAACTACCCATGTTGACTTTTGTACCCAACCATTGATTTCTTCCAAGAGTTGGTTGAGGTAGTTAATGCCTTGGAAATGGAGAGGTATGGCTATCCAAATTCGGGTATGGGAAAGCCACCCTTTATGGCAAAACGTGTTTGTCTCCTTGGGCAAGAAAAGAGCCACGAAATTGCTCTCTAATCCAGGAGGAAACCATCATTCCTTCTCCCTCACGAGTTGAGAGCTACTTGGGCATTTTCTAGGCATGTTGGCTATGTTTTCCTTCATTCTCCCAGTAGAGAAGGGCGTTTTTGTGTTGTATACCAGTGGGGAAGAAGAGGAATGGAACGGGGGTTCCATAGAGACCGTTTTTGTTGTTAAATGCTGAGAGAGTTGGGGAGAAAAAATTTTTCCCCCCTGTGGATGCATTTCCCTTCCCACAGCTCGTTTTGGGTGAACCACGATTTGGGGAAAATCTATGGCCATCTTGTTTGTGAATTCCATTACTGGAGATGTGTATCTATGCCCAATGTTTGTGCTTGCTGTGTGAGAAATGATTATGTTGGGGTTTGGGTATGGGTATTCATTGCTTTGGCTTGAGCTTAAGAGTAAGCATCCAGGGTTCAATGGTAGCCTGATAAACCCAACTATGGACTGGCTTGGCTCAGATGGAATGACTAATTGGCTGTGAATGAACTTGTTCCCCTTTTCATTGTGAGAATCATTCCCATCTCAGGGGTGGCCTTCAGACAAACTCAGTATAAGCTGTCGAAGAGCCTATGGCTGGGTGGAACATTGCAGCGACATAGCTAGTTGCTTGGGACAATTGCACAATAAAGTTAAGTGTTTTATGTCTATGTATTTACTTCTGCAATGCATCAATTTGATGACTATTTTGATATGCTGGATGGGCATGAATTGTGTGTGTGGATTAGATTTAAATACCATTGTGCATATTGCCTAATTTGTATCTGCACACCAATGTTTAAATTCTTATGATTCTAAAAATATGGGCTGAGTCTTATGAAATGCCCAGATTTTAGTGCCATGTTCCCTTCCTTGCATTGGGTCAACAGGTGGGTACATTACAAAATATATGTCTAAGTGCTTTTTTGATAAAAAGATAAAATAATTTTACGAGTTAAAGATGGGATCTATGACCATGGATGCTTTAATAAACATATTTCTAGAATTACTCCATTATGTCCCTTGCATTAGGGATGAGAAAGTTAAGATCCAACAATTTCTAAGTTGCCTTCCACCTTATTTTTTTAGATAAAATTGAGTTTGACGCACCTAAGATTCTTGATGAAGCTTTATTTAAAGCTATACTTGTATTTGAACACACTCAACATTGATCTGAAAATCTATAAAAAAAAAGGTAAAGAAAAGTGAAAAATAACTTCAGAAAGTAGAAGAAAAGGTTACAACTACAAGCCCCCTCATAGAAAGTTTAATAGCAATTTTAAGCAACATGAGTTATGCTAAAAGTGAAATACAATCAAATATACCAACCCAAAGTGGAAATAAACTAGTTAGTTTTGGTAGTGATAAGGTTTCTCCAACAATAGTAAAATGTTGGGGATGCTAAGGTCCACACTTGTATCATCAATGTCCATAGAAAAGCCAAAGAATTCTGAACAATCTACAGAAAGATATCATGGTAGACGATGTTGCAAGGATGCCAAGGATTTGTGCTTCTTTGGAAGGCATGTAAGTTGACCACCAATCCACTATGATTGAAATCGAAGGTAATTTTTTTACTAAATTGGTTTTTGTTTTGATAGACCTAGAAGCTTGTCGTAGTTATGTATCACCTAAGATTGTGGAAAATGGTAAATTACAGAAGGTAAAGCATAATAAACCTTGGATGGTACAATTAGCAACTGGTGCCAAAAGGAAAATTTCAGAATTAATTAAAGGTTGTCCAATAGATTTGAACAGTCTAGAAACAAGCATAAATTTAAATATATTTCCCTTGGGAGCATATGATGCCTTGATAGGGATGGATTTGTTGGAACAACATAGTGTAATTCTAGATTGTTTGAATAAAAATTTCACATGTATTGATGATCAAGGAAAACTGAAAATTGTGCATGGTGTGCCTAAGAAAATTTCACTAAGATGAATTTATTCCCTATAAGCAAAAATATGTGTTAGGAAAGGTTGTAAATTCTATGCAGTTACTCTTCAGATTTGTAATACTGAGAGTGAATCAGAAATATAATTTTTTTAAGTTTTAAAAGAATTTAAAGACATGTTTCCTGAAGAGTTAATAGGGATACCACCTAAGCGGGATTTAGAATTTTATATAGAGCTTGTACTGGGAGCAGTGTCAGCGTCCAAAGTTTCGTATCGCATGAATACATTGGAGCTAGTTGAACTAAAATTGCAGCTTCAATTATTGATATAAAAGGGGTACATAAGACCTAGTTTGTCCCTATGGGGAGCACCAACGCACAAGGGTGATTGGTTCACAGAGACGTGTTCTTTGTTTTAGGGATATCGGAAATATGAACCACAAGAGTGTTTTCATCCACTTTGTCATCTAATGTTTGCAAATGATTGCCCCATATTGAAAAATATAGGCAGTGTTGGGTAGCGTGGCCCAAAATATCACATATGGCATAAGGTCGAGGTGTTCACACTGTAGCATTAAGAGTGGTTTTTTCTACTTGACCAAATTTCACTAGGTTATTCATGCTTTTAGTGTTTCCCCTAGCCTTGTTCTTGGGATGAGGTTGGGTATTTGGAGGTGATTTCATAACAAATATTAGACGAGGAATGTTAGAATTAACAATCAATTGCATAGGTTTCAAGATAACCTAGGGGTAGGAGGTGCGTTTGACGGATTGAGATTCCGAACGAGTATTCTTAGAGTGATTCCCGGGAGATTAAGCATTTCCATCACATGTGTTCTTAGCACTCTAGATTGTGGGAATAAAAAATGGATCTTTTGGATGGGCATGGCTCCTCACTGATTCTGAGGTAACTAACTAGGAGGTGGAATATGTTGGGGTTAGACTATCAATTTCCCTAAAGAGATAGTACATAACTCAGATATCTCCACGTTAGGGGGAGGGGGTGGTAAATCCTGGAATGTTCCTATCAATATGGAGGCATCATGAAAAATCCTTGGTGCAACATTAGAATAAGTGGAAAGGGTCATGTTGGTGGGACTACTTTTGACCATAGGTAAGAAATTATTTGGGAAAGCCGGACCCTTAGGATCATAGTAAGTTAACTAATCTGGATTTACAATCTTCCCCTGATGGGGGGACATCATAAGTATGAATACTGATGAGGTAACCACCTTCATAACATACATGTAACTACAACCTAAGAGGAGGTTGTAATCTAATTGGGCATTGACGACTTCTATATCAATCAAAATAGTTTTTCTAGCTGACTCTACAAGGACATTCTAGAGAAGACCCCGAGGTTAAGCAGTACGACCATCGTACACATGTAAGGTCATGAAGGACAACACCAATTAAGTGGATCCAAGATTCTTCCACACATGGGTGGACACAACATAGGTGGATATGTCATGTCCCCTCAACAATGAGCATTTGATTAAGTTCTAACCCAACCAATCCCTTGGGTTGAGGAGACAACTTCAGTGTCATGGGGTTAAATTTTCTATACCTGGCAATTAATTAATTAGGAGTGTGCATTTAATTTTATCCAATGTATGTTATCCACTTGGAATATTTATTTATGATGCATTTAATATTTTTATTTTGAATAAATGAAGATAATTCTCCACTAAGGCACATTAGTGGATAAGGTTGACTGATAAGAGACTTGAGGAAGAAGTCAAGGTGAAAGCACATAAATATAGAAAATCAGGAAAACGGAAAGAAAGGTAGAGAAAATCAGGAAAAGTAGCATAAAGAGGAAAGCAACACAAAAGCAGGAAAGTCAGAAAAGAAGGAAAGTTCAGAAAAAAAGAAGAAAAATCCAAATCAGAAAGTGGAAAAGCAATTAGAAAAGGAAAAAGGAGGAAAGAAAAGCAAAAAAGGAAAAGGTAGGAAAGCTAGCTTTCCTTTCTGTTACACCTAAAATCTTTCCATCATGATATTCAGTGTATACACTCATGGAGTTACCTTGACTGAGTGATTGACCTGGAAGGATTTGTACCCATTTGTACTAGGTTTTGAGAGGTCATCGCAGGTTGCACTCATGCAACATGCGACGTTGTAGCTTGCTCTATTACAGGGTGTGATGATGTCAATTAATAGGCAAAAATATCCCTTCAAGCCCTTTCTTGAAGCTTGTTGACTTGGGACCCTATCCCTAACCTCTTGGGAGAGTTGGCATTCGGTTCCTAACACTTTGGAAGGATCCCTTAGGCCTCTCCTATCATATCTCAACCTATCCTATCCTCACCCTATCCACTTAGTCCTATTTAAATTAAGCTCACTCCCATCCCAAGAGGAGGAAGTCTATGGTATTCTTATGTTGGTGAAATCAATCCCAATAGATCTAACACTCTAGCTTGGGGAACCTTCACTTCTCTCTAGGAGCTTTGGCATGCCTTGTCAGAAGGAGCTTACAGCGTTAAGGCTATGGTTGTAATCCTCTTTTCTATTGTACTCCTCACTCTTCAATACAGTTAATATAATTGCTTTCCATAAATGTTGTCTCTTTGATAATGTTTAGAGTTTTCCTCCTTAACTGTTAACTTAGATCTATCATATGAGATATATGCTTTCACTTCTCGTGGTCTGTTACATGTTCAACAGGGTTTAGTTACTCGCAATCTGGCAGAGTTGGAGCATTGGATCAACGAAGGAGAAATGGATCTACAAATCTAAGGTAAATGATCTACTCTTTCATTTGTACTTCTATATGATCTAGGAAAGTATTTTATGTTCTGTCCTATTTGTTCTAGACTTATGTTAAGCTAGGGAGATCAGGCTTTGAGTCCGCTCTTGGTAGATTGTCCGTGAAACAAATCTGGCGACCATATTGGGGATTTGTGAAACTAGAAAATACATCTTATTCTCTAGTTTTCAATCTAAGAGTCATTTTCAGTTGATTGCTTAACACAAGCCTCTTATTTGTCATTGGCTTCTTGAGTTGATTTCACTATCAGATCTTCATCTTGGAGACTCTAATATGCTTATTCTGAGTTTATGCTACTCATTTTAAAACCATTTTATAGTTCATTACTTGGATATTTGATTCATTTTTTAACCTTGACCACCCCTGTTGCACTAGGTTAGTGAAAACATAGCGACATAAAGTCATTTCTGGTCTTTGTTCTCTGTCTGTTAACCATTCGTCGCACTCCTTTCATTGGAAAACTGCGACACCGTCGCACTTCCCGCATTGGTGAACTACGATGTTGCACTGTGTACAAGCACAGAGTGCGCCGATTTGTCAAATTTGGCATGTAGGCATCCCCTCTCCACTTGTTAATCTGATCTTTGGTTTGTTGTATGAACTCCCTCTGTGCTGCAGGATCCAGTCAGAGATCCCATCTTTGATTTGTGTGCTGAGTGTTTGGTTTTGTTTGGATTGATTTTGGGTTCCGTCTTGTACGAGTCTGAGAACCGGTAGTGGTGGATACTCTTGTCTCCTCCACCTTCATCCGCTCACCCTTACATTCCCTCCTCTCCTTACCTAATCTGGTTATTGTATTAAATCAGCTCCAGACCTCATTCGCGTTATTTTATGAGCTTTTTTTGCTTGGTTTGCTTGCTATTGTCTGATTTTGAGTCTTGTGTGTCTTTCAGCCTGATTAAGTGCTTGTCTTTTCTTGAGTTTCCTAAGTGTACTGAGTGTTGCAAGTAGTGTTTTCTTTTTAGTCATTTAAGATCTGAAAGCGCAATTGTTATCAAGTTAATCTTTTGATGCATTCGTTGAAAAGTTAAAAGTGCTTCTTTCTCATCATTTCTCAAATGTTGTTGAAGGGAATTGTTCGTGCATTGGGATATTTTTCTTATGCATCTTTTGGGAAAATTGAATGAATGTGTGATCACTTGTGTTTTTCTTGAATTATGAGCTTTTCATTTTCTCAAAAAATCCGAAGTATACCTCAATTTTTGCAAAATTAGTTCCATGCTAAGGAAAGGTAGATGCATTTTTTATTTTCATTGCTTTTAGGCCATTGAAAGTGAAATTGAAAATCTTGCATACTCCATCTTAGAATTCTCTCTTTTCATTACCTAGCATCATTTTCATTTTGAAAAGGAAAAGAAAAGGAAAAAATGTTGTGATTTGGATTAGTAGTGTTGTGATTTTTTGAGTTTCGTACAAAAATGAAAAAGAATGCTTTTATAGTCAAACTTGTTTGAACTGGGAATCATTGCATTTGCTTTGGTGAAATTGTTGGAAAGAAAAAGTTTTCTCCCTCTCATAGGTAGCATTCATTGAAAGAAAAGAATATTTCATGCATGTAGCTAGGACTTGCATTATGCTTCCGATTATGTACTCACCTCATGCATTCACCTAACCATCCAGATAAAATTAACGGTAGAACTAGGTAAAATTTTTAGCAACTTGTGTGTAAGTTAGAGATTTGTTCCGTCGTCGTTATGCATGGCAGCTATCATTATTTGCCAGCACTGTATCCCGAGGGTATTGTAGTCTTCCACGTACTTATCGGTATATCGAACTCCTTCACGTACCCACCAAGTACCATAATCCATACTTGGCATAAATCAAAGGGTGTATCACATACTTGGTAGTATATCGGAAGGTCTCTTGCCGAATGGTTGTGCATTAGACAACACCACTACGGATTTGAGCTCCCACATACTTTGCGTATATCGGGAGACACCACTAGGATTCCTGAAACCAACTGAGTTAACCATTTGGCCGTCTTGGAAAAGCAATACACCGAGAATAGCACTCGGGGAGATTAGCACAAACATACTGTCCAAGTAATCGGGTATGCAGGAAAGGGTATGGTCCCAATCCTCCTTGTCGCGTCATATTGTTGGACCCTGTAGTATATAGCGGTTTGCGATGCCTTGATAATCCCGTGAGGTTCCAGACTTTGAATCCACTCTTATCACATAAGTTTGCTTGTGGCCTTAGTTTGCGTAGGGTTTTGTCTAGTCTACTTTTCTTTTACCTTTCCTTAGGAGAAATTTTTTTGTATTAGTCACTCTGGCTGACTTTCCTTAGAGAAGGTCTCGTAGAATCCAAAACTTGCCACCCGAATATCCCCTTAACCAAGAGGTAATTTCGAAGGTAAGGATGGATCCTCATGCCAGGGTCGGGTCACAAGAAGTGGAAAACCCCACTATGAATATTGGAGGACATTTGTTTCCACATACTCCTCCAAATTCACCTGCCTCTCATCCCCTGCAAGATGAAGAAGTACAAATACCCACTTCACAAGACCTATCCCCCATTGCACCGAGAGATCCTGGATTGTTGGAATGGATAAATCAAACCCAGGATGACCCCACAGTAGTTGTTGGTCCTTCAGCAGCTTATTGGACATCTTCTACCGGTCACCCAGTGGCTCATTTTGCTATTGCACCCCCACCCAGTCAGGTTAGTCCTGATGACTACTTAACACCTCATCGTGAGCAATTGGCTTGTTTATGTGCCATGGGTGAGGAGTTTCGAAGTTGGAACTTTCAAATAAGGTTCGACGATCGACCAATCCTAGGTTGCTCTTTATCTTTTGAGTCACCTGAATGATCCACACAACATGCGACCACCGCTGAAACTGGTCAACCATCCATCCCTACACATGTATCTACTAGACAAGAGACCAGTTTGGTGCTTCCTACTACCCAACCTATTGAACAACAACAGTCCAACACACCTACCACTACCGCAGTTACTTTACCAGTTCCTCCCCCACCTCAAAATTCGAGGGGAGGATACTCCATTCCCTTGGATTATCTCATTGGTAATGTTACTACTACGGTAGCTGGTCAACAACCTATGCTGGTTCAACCTTTGTTTAGTGGTCAGCCTATTGTGGCTAGGGGGAAACCCCCATTTCCTAACCAAACGTAAGTGGCGGAATCCCCAATGGACCTCCCATTGGACCTTCCCAACCCGCTAGACCATACACCGTGGGATTATCTCATGTTGAGGGGCAACCCAATGTAACTCAACCCTCATGGAGTCAAGCATATCCAGGTTCCTTTAACCCTGCGTTGGGTTAACCTAATCCCGGAAACGCACCATACGGGATACCCTATCCCGGAAACCCATACACTCTATGGGGGCTATAGCCTGTTTTACAACATGGACTCCAACCAACTATCCCTCAAGTACCACCACCCCCGATTGGCCTACCCCCACCTCCTGCTAGAGGAGGCGGGCCCCACCTAACTTTCGAGGAGGTGGACCTCTACCTTCTGGTGGAGGTCCAACTCATTCTACCAACAATAGCCCCCACCCTTCCGATGGTGGCAGGAATGGTCCACCACCCCCCCAGGCAGAGGCAACGGAGGACCACCCTATTATTGTGGGGGAGGACATTTCCCTTTGGGTGGTGGAGGTGGTCCACCACCCCCTCCAGGTGGAGGCGATGGCGGATCTAATTATTATGGTGGTGGCGGTAGTGGTGGAGACCCTCATCCTTCTGACGACAGAGGTGGTGGGGGCCCCCATCCTTCTAGTGGTGGAGGTTTCCCACCACCCCCCCCCAGGTGGAGGCAGTGGCGGGCCACCTTATTATGGTTATGGACCCCGACCTCCCCCTGGCGGTGGCAGCGGACCTCCACCTCCTCCCAGTGGTGGAAGTGGAAACCCACCTTATTGGAATGGACCACCTTATGGTGGTGGACCCCCTTATGGTCTGGGCGGCACACCCCCCTATGGTCAGTTTCCTATGTTGTCACCCTTTAATCAGTCGATACGAGTTCCTACCAATCCTTACATGCCTTATCAGTACTACCAGTACCCGCATCCTAATCAACAGCCGCCCTTTCTGGATACTTTGGACCTACCTGATCTATCTCGACTAACGAATGACCCCATTTACCACAGAACTAACTGGCCCCCCGATTTCGGTGAAACTTCTGTCAAATATCCCTAAGTTTGACAGCAAGCTGGACGAGGATCCTAAGCACCATGTGATGACATATCATTTATGGTGTTCATCCAACTCTCTAATGGATGACTCGATCCGTCTGAGATTATTCCAATGGACTCTCACTGGTTCAACTGCCAAGTGCTACATCGAATTACCACCTCATTCCTTTCATGATTTCGGGTCTCTTGCTATGAAATTTTTGACCCACTCCCAACTGCCGATATGGTACGAGACTGGTACGGACCTCCTCACCTCTCTCTGCCAGAATACTGCTACTCATATCTCTACTCATATATATGAGTGGCGAAGGAGAAGATGTTTGATTAAGGATCCCATTCTAGACCAACTCCTAGCAGATTGGTTTACAAAGTCTCTCATCCCTCACATAGCTCGATATGTTGCCATGGGCGGTGTTGTCACTAATGAACAAGCTATCGCTTGTGCCCATTACCTAGACTTGATCTATGCTCAATCGAGCATGTTGTTTGAGATTCTTCCTGATGCACCCTGCGACACTTATGACCCCACAAAACCTCATAAGGGACCCAAAACTAATGGCATCATTGGATCCCTTAATACTTAACCTATTTCTAACACTGTTGGATCGTTGAACCTGCATGGTTCATCCCCTCAGGCTGGCCACAGCACCACCAAGTCGACCACCCCTGTTGTAACTAAAGAGGTGAATTATGTCCAAACAGCTTCATCTCATAAGTCTGGCGGCAAGAAGAAGAACAAGGGGAAACCCAAGAAGTATTTTTCCCAACAGGAACAAAAGAGCACTGTTGATGATACCAAGCAAAAACGGAAGCTAAAGTATCCTTGTTTACTACGTGGAGATGATCACTTCTCCAAAGAATGTCCCCATAGAGATGAAGTTGAAAAGTTTCTTCGGGGTAAACCAACTCCTGCAGTCCTCAACGATCTGTTTCCCACTCAAAACCAACATATGATTGCTCAACATCCCCCACCCCAGGGGGAACCATCCAATACCGCGCATGTTCACATGGTGCATAACGAAACGATCAATTTGAAAACTCGCTTGCGATCATACGACTCAGTCCCTTCGAAAGAACCTGCTGGAAGTAATACTGAAAAAAATTCCAACTCTTTACTGGATGTCACTGTACCATCAGCTTCTCTCACCATTGAGAAGCCATCATTAGTTTCGATATTACGACTGCCCAAGAGCACAATTCAAAAATCTATTTTCAATCCTAATGCTCAGGTAGCACAGAATTACAATAACGTAGAGGACTTGACCCAAGCCCCTTGCACCATGTCCACATTGGAAGTTTTGCAGAATTGTCCTAATCAACGCAAAACTATCCTTGCAGCAATCGGTGCAATTGACCCTGATTCTTCGAACACCATCATGTTCCGACTTGACTACTTCAAGCCGAGGCTTTCCCACCATCTTGCATTCCAAGTAGCTGCAAACATTGTTGGGAAAATTGTCCATCGTACCCTTTTGGATGAAGGTGCCTCTAATTCTGTCATGTCGATTTCCTGTTGGAGACCCATCGGCTCTCTCATGGGCGTTTTTCCAAATTCGGACCCCCCTAATCATGTTGCCTTGGTGAACATGATCTCCACGAAGATTTCATCTTATTCCACTAATACCTGGATTGTACCGGACGAAGCCATGACACACCTGATTGGAAACACAATGCCTCTTTCACTCGCTAAATGCATTTACGAGGCTATCCAATTGGCACCGAAGGACCACTTAACTATGGCCGCCCCATCCTGTTCTCTACGACGGACATCATCTCTACCCGATCTCTTACTTCAGACTTTTCATTCAGACAAGTCCATCATGGAAGTTATGAATGTTAATGACGGTTCGTGGGATGACCTCCACCATAAGTCGTCTTTTCTTCCTTCTTTGGAGTACATAGAGGACAACATTAACACCATCTTTTCACTAGATATCTACCCGTTCTCTCATTCCCCCATACTTAAATGTCTTTCAGACACCGAGGGAAACTTGGCCAACATTGATCCTACAACCCCGGTAGACATTTTGATCAAACCTGGTATAGTGGAACACATTCGCATAGGCCAGAAGTGTTCCCTTGAAGAAATAGCTATTGGTACAACCTTATTCAAGTGATTTTGAGACGTCTTCGCTTGGTCCTATGAGGGGATTCCTGGGATAGACCTCGTGATTGTTTCTCATGAGATAAAAACCTATACCGACATCAAACCTATATGCCAAAAGTTGCGACCGCTACACCCCCGGAAGACTGCAGCGATCAAGGAAAAAATTGGAAAACTCTTAAAGGCTGGCTTCATCTATCCTGTCCCGTTGACGGATTGGGTCTCAAATGCCATCCATGTGAACAAAAACTAGGGTACCATTCGCGTCTGTGTTGATTATCGGGACCTTAACAAGGCTTGTCCAAAGGACAATTACTCGACCCTGTTCACTGACCAGATTATCGACAATTGTGCTGGAAGCGTCATCTTTTCATTCATGGATGGATTCTCTAGTTACAACCATATTGAGATCAACCCAGCCGACCAACATAAGACAACTTTCATCTGTCCTTGGGGGATGTTTTCATACCGCAAACTCCTGTTTGGCCTTAAAAACGTTGACGCCATGTTCCAGCGGGCCATGTCATATGCCTTCCATGACATTAAGGACTTTGTGGAACCTTACCTAAACGATCTCCCTGCTCATTCAAAGCAGCATGAGTTCCACATGGATCATCTGATGGTCATTTTCCTCAGATGTAGATGGTACAATATCCGTCTGAATCCTCATAAGTGTATCTTTTGTGTTGAGTCCGGATGCCTCTTAGGATTCACAGTCTCGAAGGATGGGATCTGCATTGATCCCTTAAAGGTGGAAGCCATTGTCAACCTACCACCTCCAACCGATGTGACGGAACTTCAAAGTCTCCAAGGGAAGGTGACTTATTTAGGGCATTTTGTTTGTAACTTAGCAGAGAAGACTCAGCGATATATGAAATTGCTTAAGAAGGACGTCCCGTTCATTTGAGATGATCAAGCTCAAAAACTATTTCAACAGCATTAAACATGCCATCACACATGCTCCCGTACTCCAACCACCCAATTATTACCGAGATTACATCCTATACCTCGCTGCTACTACTACCACTATCGCCATGGTCTTGGTACAGGAGGATCAAAACACCCAGGAACATGTAATATACTATGCGAGTAAGGGTCTCACTGACACTGAAACTAGATATTTACATGTCGAAAAAATTGCTTTCACGGCAGTCATCGCCGTCCAAAAGTTTCGTTACTACATCTTGCTCCGTACCACCACCCTCATCGTAGACTCGAACCCCATGTACCACGTACTCACACATCAGGTGCTTGGGGGCAAGTATTCACGCTGGATTGTGATACTGCAAGAATTCAACCTTCTTTTTTAGAAAGCTAAGTCTAAGAAGTATTCGGTGTTTGCTGAGCTTATCTGTGATTTTCCCCATCTTGATGCAGAAGTTGAGCACAATGACTCTTTTCCAGATGAAGCATTATTTCTCATCAGTAAGACTGATCCGTGGTATGGAGATACTAGGTTATATATTCAAACCCAACGCTTCAACCCCCAACTGTCTCGCGAAGACCATCGTAGAATACGTCACCATGAGAATTATTATCTAATCATCAGTGATACTTTGTACCACCATGGTGTTGATTCGATCCTTCGACGTTGTTTAACTCATGATGAGACTGAACGCGTTCAAAATGACTGTCACGCTGGGGCATGTGGCGGTCACCTCTCTGGGATGGCTATAGCCTAGAATATTTTGCACATAGGATATTATTGGCCTACTATCTTCAAAGATTGTATTGAGGACATAAAACGATGTCCTCCATGTCAACACTTTCGTACGAAGAAGTGCACACATCCCGCCCCGTTACACCTGGTTATTGCCGTGGGCCTCTTCGGAAAATGGGTTATCGATTTTGTGCATTGTAAGCCTACCTCGGACGGGGGGCATAGTTACATCATTGTGGCTGTGGATTACTTCACAAAGTGGGCCGAGGCAATGCCTACATACCAAAACGACGGAAAAACCGCCGCACTCTTCATGTTCAATCATGTAATAGCGTGGTTTGGAGTTCCTCAGGCGATAGTCACTGATCATGGTTCTCACTTTCAGAACCATATGGTTGATGAATTGAGCGATAGATTGGGTTTTCGCCATGAAAACTCAACAACCTACTACCCGTAGTCCAATGGATAGGTTGAGGCCATTAACAAGGTCTTGAAAAATATGGTCCAAAGGATGGTAGGTACACATAAGTCCAACTAGCATAATATGATCTTTTCAGCATTATGGGCCTACAAAAATTCCGTTAAAACCACCACAGGTTTCACTCCTTTCCATTTGGTGTATGGATTGGAGGTCATCCTACCTATAGAGTGCGAAATCCCATCTCTACAACTCGCTGTCGAACTTCTTCCTAACACTACTGCCGAGGAAGAATGTTTCATGTACTTAGAAAAACTCGATGAGTCCCACCGAGATGCTGATATTGCTAACGAAGCACACAAGAAACGCATCAAAGCTCAATACGACAAGTCGATTGAACCTCGTATCTTCAACAAGGGTCACTTGGTCCTCACATACGACCAGAAACATGACAAACTGGGAGCAGGAAAGTTCGAGTCTATGTGGCATGGACCTTACATTGTCAAACGTGTTTTGGAAAAAGGAGCTTACGAGCTTGAATATTATGACGTAATATATTTGGGTGAGCCCCGTAATGGGCTTTACCTGAAGAGGTCCTATGCCTGAACCTGTCATGTATAGAATTTTTTGTATATACTCTACATGGCGTGTTTGTGTGTTCATGTGTGGTGTGATGCGTTATTTTTTAGTGTCTTTAGTTCTTGTTTCCGCTTCTTATACCATGTTCTGTCTACATGTGCAGATGGTAATGTGCTACGGATTTGATGATGGCGCCATCCGGCATACCCGTAACCTTGCCTCGACATCTTGGGTACTGTATTCCCCAACAGGCGAGCTCATCAGCTCAAGAGGAAGTTGCCTCGGATTTGCAACCAAAAATGCCGTGGAATATCAGGCGGTAATTTGAACCCTAACCAATGTTATTTCCTTGGGTATGAATCACATTGTCATCCACATGGATCGTAATATCCCGATTTTGACCCTATTGCATTAAAATTGTAAATGATGTAAATATTGTTATTAATCATGGTGAGGAGTTCAAGGCCAAAGCCCCACCATCGATTTAGCGTTTCATGTATCGGCAATTAAAATAGATGCATATGGTTCTTGTGTTGGGCATGCACAATGTAAATTAATACATCATGTAGATACAAATCTTAATGAAATACCCGCAACCAGATATGCAATGCAACAAAGAGATGGAGGCATGATTTTTATAAGGATCATGGAGGGAAATTATTCAAACCCTTGAGCCAATGGTGTTAGCCCATGTGTCAATGAGAGAACCCATAAACCACCAACTACCCATTTTGGCTTAGGCACCCAATAATTTGATTCTTCCAAGAGTTGGTTAAGGCAGTTAATGCCTTGGGAATGGAGAGGTATGGCAGCCAATTTTATGTATGGGCAAGCCATCAACCTGGAAAATCATATTTTTGCTCCATGGGCAAGAAAACACCCAGAAAATTGTGCCCAAGCCATTATGAACCTATACACTTCACTCTCTCATGCAATCTGAGCTTGCTGGGTCTTTCCCTGCACATTTTTCATCCTTTTTCTGTGTTTTTCCATGCTTGGGAACTCGTTTTTGGTTAGCACAGTGGCTGGGAGAAGAGAACCACAAATTGGGGGTTTGATGGAGGTCGTTTTTGCTCCTGGGTTATCCATAAACGTTTTCTGAAAATGAATTTTTCCTTTCCGAGGTTTATTCCCCATTTTCCATTTCGTTTATGCTTACCCACATTTTTTTGAAGCTCGGGGAAACCCCATCTTTGGGCATCTCACTGTATAGATGTTTCTTCATGCCCAGCACTTATACTTTTGCTGTTATGTGCATCTCTGTTTTGGTTTGAACCTGTGAGCAAGAAATTTGAAGTGGTAGTGGACAGAATTGGCTTGATAAACCTAATGGGGAAAATAACCTCTCAAGAACATCAAGAGGGCTGGCTACTCTTCTATGCACACCTTGGACACTCTAGATGGGAAGGTATGGCCTGAGGGACTATGTATTGGTGAAGGGAATACTTCCTTGAGTGGGGTATGTAGGAATTGTGGGTGCCAAGCTAGATAGATCTTGTAGAGGTATCCATGGCTCTGTGTTTGAGCTCACTAGATTAACAATTCTTCCTTTCCATTTCCTAGCAGCCTGATAAACCCAATTGCAGATTGGCTTGGCTCATTTTGGTGTGTGTTTGGCTATGTGTGAGTCTGTTGTTCCCTGGTTCCTTGTAGAAATCATGCCCAGCTCGGGGGTGTCAGTTGTATCAAGATATTGATAAGCACAACTGGCCTATGGTTGGGTGGAACATTGCAGTTGCATAGCTGGTTGCTCGGGACCACTTTGTTGAAGATAAGTACTCTCATGTGGTTAAATTATGAAATGTATTTATTCAATGGCTATCATGAATATCTTGAATGTATGATGGATGTGTAATAGAATTTAATTTTGTTGTGTTTAATTCTGCTGTGTTTTGAAATATTTATGCATTTGCATATGTCCATCTTCATTTAATATGAATGTTTGTTTACTAAGTATGGGGCCAGATGTCCGGAATTAGAGTGATGTTCTCTCCCATGCTGGTATGATGGGAGGGGACTTGACAGTGTGGTATCAGAGCCATAGGCTACAGGATTGGGACTCTATGGTCCAAGTATGATCACAGTTACAAGGGAAGATCCCCTTCTAAACACCACAGATTACCATGTTGGGCCTCAACAGGCTAAGGTTGCATAGGAAAAAGTCACCTCATGTTGAGAATTAATCATCACAATAAGAAAGGAAAAATTCTGAATTCTTCTAACTATTTTCCTGAGTTTTCTGCTAAGGCTGTGGCGGCGAAAGTTAAGCTAACTTTCTGCGCACGCAGCGGTGAAAGTTAGGCTACCTTTCTGCGCGTGTGGCGGTGAAAGTTGGGCTAAATTTCTACGATGCAGTTGGCGGGTTTAGCGCTAACTTTTGCGACTCTGTCAACAATTTTAGCGTTAATTTTTGCGACGCACGGCAGCGAAATTAAGGATAAGTTTTGCGACGCACGACAACAGAATTAATGATAAATTTTGTGATGCGGTGGCAAGGTTATATTAAATTTCTGCGGTGCACGACAGAGAAAATTTAGCTAATTTTCTGTGTGTGCAGTGGCGAAAATTTAGCTAATGTTCTGCGCACGTAGCGGCGAAAATTTGGCTAATCTTCTGTGCCTAAAGGGAAGAGAAAAATTCTAAATTTTTCTAAATGTTCCGAAAATTTTGCCTAAGGGTTGCGCACGCGGCGGCAAAAGTTAGGCTAACTTTTTGCGTGTGCAGCGGCGAAAGTTAGACTAATTTTCTGCGACACATGGGGCGGCAAACTTGGCGAAAAATAGGTTAACTTTGCGCGGTGCGCAGTGGCGAAAGTTAAGCTAACTTTCTGCACGACACAACGGCGAAAGTTAAGCTAAATTTCTACACGCACGGCAGTGAAAGCTAGACTAAAATTTGCGACGTCCGCGGCGAAGTTGAGGATAAATTTTAGGCATGCGCGGCGACAGCTTAGTGATCGGATCCGCGCCACTTGCGGAAATTTTAAGGATAAAATTTGCGACGTGCGTGGTGCACGGCGGCAAAAATTACCTTAACATCCGCAACAATTTTAAGGATAAAATCTGTGACGTGCGCGGTGTGCGGCGACAAATTTTACCTTAAAATTTCTGCGACATGGGCGACACCTTTTAAGTTAATTTTCCGCGACAATGGCGGCCATTTTAACCTTAATAATTGCGCCAAACGGGGAAAGTCTATGATTGGACAAAGTTGTCAATATGGGATTTTCCACATACATGAAAATAATTTATAGCATTATAATGCAGCTAACAGTTGTGTTTATAAACACATTTTGCAGAATTATAGTCACATCAAAGCAGCATTCCAGATAAGTGCAGTTGGAAACTTCTGATCTTAGTTGGGCCAAGAATATCAACATCATGGATGATGCACAGGATCCCTATGAGCCTGAGACAGATGCCATTGGGGAAAATATACATGTCTTGAATGCTGAAACAGAATCCAATGGGAGAAGAAATCGAGAGACTCCCCCATATATTGCATCCACCATGAGGAGCCTAAGGGTGGAGTTGCAAAGCTGTAGAGAAGATAATGAGAGGATGATTAAAGCTCACGAAGAACAAAATCAGTTAAATGCAGCCATGTTGCAGAGTTTGAAAGACATCCAAAGGAAAATAAACTCTAGGCATCAGACATCAAATCCAGAAAAGAGTGGGAGTAGTTCAAGGAGAAATTCCCACAAGAGGTCCAATATCTCAAGAAGAGTTTCTAGAGATAGAACCTATACTCCATAAATCTCTTCTAGCGGATCATCTTACAATGAAGGATCTATTGAAGGTTCAAGCTCTTCATCTCGCAAGAGTAAGAGGAAAAGGCATTACAAGAACAATTCACATGGGGAATTTAAGAAGGAAAAACCTCCTACATTTAATGGGGAGGTAAAGTTTGGTCAAGAAGCTGAATCTTGGCTTCTTGGGATGAGAAAGTATTTCCAAGTCCAAGACTACTCTGGAAATATGAAAACAAGGGTCGCCATCTTCAACTTGAATGGAAGAGCATCTATATGGTGGGAACACATCAGGCAAGTGAAGAAGACCAATGAAATAAAGATTGTGTGGAAGCAATTCAAGAAATACTTCAAGCAGAAGTACCTCTCTGATAGGTACTATGATGACAAGATCAAAGAGTTCCATGAGCTGAGATTGGGACAATTGACCATGTAAGAGTATGCAAACAAGTTCTTGGAACTGCTGAGGTATGTCAAGTATATTCGAGATGACAAGGTGAAAATTCAGAGTTTTCTAAGTGGGCTACCTTAGTCATATAAAGATAGGATTGAATTTGATGAGCCTCGAACTATAGAGGAGGCAATAAGGAAGGCCAAGTATTGCTATGATCAAAACAAAAGCAAACCCGATTTCCATAAGGCATGGAAGGACAAGAAAAATGATAAGTTTGACCAAAGGAAGAAAGGTTTCAAACCTCCTCATATTAGAAATCAGAAAAGCAAGCCATCACAGGTTGTGACTAAGCCAACTAGGATGATGGGAGACAAGCCAATAGATCCAAAGGAGCCAATAGAACCACTTCAATGTTGGGGTTGTGGAGGAGACCACATGCTTAGGAACTGTCCACATCGGAATGGGAATGCAAATCAAGTTCACAACATCCAAGGAGTTGAAACTTTGCGTCAAGTGGCAAGGACAATCCCTAGAATCTATGCAACACTAGATGACCGCCGGGCATATCATCAATCAACTATTGTTGAAGTTGAAGGTAAGATTGCTAAGCAATCTATTTCTATTTTGATTGATCTTGGATCTACTCACAGTTATCTCACTCCTAAAATTGTTGAGACTTGTGCTTTTAAGAAATCAAAGCATAGTAAATCATGGTTAGTTCAACTAGCTACTAGAACCAAGAGAAAAGTCAATGAAATTGTAGAGAAGTGTCCCTTATAGATGGACGGGCTATTCACTTATGCAAATTTGAATGTTTTACCACTTGTCTCCTATGATATTCGCATTGGAATGGATTGGTTAGAAGTGCACAGCGTTAAACTTGACTTCTACGATAAAACTTTTGAATGCATGGACGAAGAAGGAAACCCAAGGGTTGTAAAAGGCATTCCAAAGGTGACTTATGTTATGATGGCTTCAGCCATGCAGTTGAAGAAGCTTTGTAGGAAAGTTTGTCAATTGTATGCAGCCCATGTTTTGGAGGCAATGGATAATGAAACTCATATGTTAGAGGACTATCACGTATTGCAGGAATTCAGGGATGTTTTTCCTGATGAGATTCTGGGACTTCCACCAAAGAGAGACATTGATTTTACAATTGAACTTGTGTCGGGAGCTGCACCAGTGTCTAAGACACCCTATAGGATGATTACACCGGAATTGCTAGAATTGAAAATGCAACTGCAAGAGTTGATGGAAAAAAAGTATATCAGGCCAAGTGTGTTCCCATGGGGAGCACCTGTTCTATTTGTGAAAAAGAAAGATGGAACACTCAGGTTATGTATTGACTACAGGAAGTTGAACAAAGTTACTGTGAAGAACAAATATCCATTGCCCCGAATTGATGGCCTTTTTTATCAAATGAGAGGAGCAAAGGTATTTTCAAAGATTGACTTAAGGTCAGGTTACCATCAGGTAAGAATCAAAGAGGAATATATTCACAAGACAACCTTTAGAATGAGGTATGGACACTATGAGTTTGTGGTGGTACCATTTGGTCTCACAAATGCATCGGCTACATTCATGTGTCTCATGAATAGTGTTTTTAGCAAGCATTTGGACAAGTTTGTTCTTGTTTTTCTGGACGACATTCTCATCTATTCTAAGAATGAAGAAGAGCATGAAGAACATTTGAGAATGATATTGCAATTGCTAAGGGAGCATAAGCTGTATGCAAAGTTAAGCAAATGTGACTTTTATAAAGATAAAATTCATTATTTGGGTCACATTATCTCGAACGAAGGAATATCGGTGGACCCTGAGAAGATTGAAGCCATTATGAATTGGCCAACTCCAAGGAATGTGATAGATGTGAGATCTTTTATGGGCCTTGCTAGTTACTACCAGAGGTTTATTGAAGGATTCTCCAAGGTTGCAAACCCGATCACTTCTTTGCAAAAGAAGGGAATAAAGTTTGAATGGTCACCAAGATGTGAGGAAAGTTTCCAGCGGTTGAAGAATCTTCTTACGAGTGCACCAATCTTGAATATTGCAGACCCATAAAAAGACTTTGTGGTATGTACCGATGCATGCAATCAAGGACTTGGAGGAGTCCTTCTGCAAGACAACCACGTGGTATGCTATGAGTTGAGAAAGTTGAATGAGCACGAGAAAAACTATGCTACTCATGATTTAGAACTTGCAGCCATAGTACATGCTTTAAATATGTGGAGGCACTACTTAATGGGTAGGAAATTTGAGCTAAGGACAGACCATTGTGATCTGAAGTACTTGTTTGATCAGCCAACTTTAAATGCTAGGAAAGCTAGATGGTTGGAATTTTTGTGTGAATTTGATTTTGAAATCAAACACATAAAATGGAAGCAAAATAAGGTAGCAAATGCACTCAGCAGGAAAGTACAAGAAATGCATGTGGTAGCGCTTAGCACTTTCCAACCAGACTTGAGGCAACATATTGTTAACCATATGGTTGAAGATGAAGTGTATGTGCAGATAAAGCACAAATTGCAGCAACAAAACCTTGAAAAGAAGTATGAAGGCTATCATTTGAAAGAAGACGGACTTCTTACCTATAAGAATAGAGCCTATATTCCAAATGTGGCATATTTGAGGAGGATTGTTATGGATGAAATCCATAAAGCTCCATACTCCGGTCACCCCGGATATCAAAAAACAATTGCTACAACAAGAAAATATTATTTCTGGCCAGGGATGAAGAAGGAAATCACTAAATACATTTCTAGGTGCATGAAATGTCAGCAAGTGAAGGTTGAACACCAACACCCAGCAGGTTTATTGCATCCATTTCCAATTCCATAATGGAAGTGGGAAGTAATTTCCATGGATTTTATTACAGGTTTGCCGATAACGGTGAAACAACATGATTCCATCATGGTTTTGGTGGACAAGCTAACAGAGGCAACACATTTTATACCGGTTAAGTTGATACGAACCGTTACACCAAAACCTCGAGATGTTAGTGAAGGCCGCCCACTAGGATCTTAACATCCCACCATGCTCCGCAGTCCAGACTCTGGGCTGTATGTGCGCTCGTACGGTGGTGTTCCATTTGAGCTGTACGAGCCTCGGGCGAACACTGCAATGCCGACGTTGCCACCCGCTCTGTGACTTGAACTTGGGTGGATGCTCTGATACCAAATGATACGAACCGTTACACCAAAACCTCGAGATGTTAGTGAAGGCCGCCCACTAGGATCTTAACATAAGTCCACACATAAAGCCGATGCCATTGCAAATATTTTCATGAAGGAAATTTTCAGATTACATAGATTGCCTAAGGCAATAATTTTTGATAGGGATACCAAGCTCACTTCCAATTTTTGCAAAGGTCTCTTTGCAGATTTGGGTACACAGTTGAGCTTTAGTACTACATGTCATCCTCAAACAGATGGGCAAACAGAAAGAGTAAATCAGGTGCTTGAAGACATGTTTCGCATGTATGTTATGGACAAACCATCAAAGTGGGATGATTATCTACACTTTGTAGAGTTTGCATATAACAATGGGAAACAAGCATCATTGGGAATAAGTCCATATGAGGCTTTGTACGATAGAAAGTGTAGGACACCAGTGACTTGGGATAATTCAGTGAACAAAATTGTACTTGGGCCAGAATTGCTTGAAGAAATGGAACAAGAGATTGCTTGCAAAGATCAGGAAGAATTTAAAAGCACCCCAGGATAGACAAAAAAGCTATGCAGATAAGCTTAGAGTGCATAAAAAATTCAGTGTTAGGGATCATGTGTATCTTAGAGTGAGACGAAGGAAGAGTTCCTTGAATCTTGGGGGTTGTGCCAAGCTATCACCTAGATATTGTGGGCCATTTGAAGTGCTTGAAAGAACAGGGCCAGTTGCATAAAGACTTGCATTTCCTGCTAGCACTAGAGCTCATAATTTTTTTCATGTCTCTTTGCTTAAGAAATATGTACATGATCCTAAACATGTGATTAATTGGGATGTGATCCAGGTGGAACCCGAGGGAGAGTTCCAAACTGATCCATTGCGCATCCTAGAAAAGAGGGTAACATTGCTCTGGAACCGAGCCATCGGACAGGTAAAGGTGCAATGGAAGCACTACGGTCCCGATGAGGCTACATGGGAACTGGAGGATGCCATGAGAGTGGCATTTCCATTTTTGTTCAATTTTGATGAGCATTGAGGATACTGCTAATGTAAGGGGGAGGGGAATGTAATATCCTGATTTTGACCCTATTGCATTAAAATTGTAAATGATGTAAATATTGTTATTAATCATGGTGAGGAGCTCAAGGCCAAGGCACCGCCATCGATTTAGTGTTTCATGTATCGACAATTAAAATATATGTATATGGTTCTTGTGCTGGACATGCACAATGTAAATTAATACATCATGTAAATACGAATTTTAATGAAATACCCGCAACCAGCTATGCAATGCAACAAAGAGATGGGGGCATGATTTTTATAAGGAATAGGGAGGGAAATTACTCACACCCTTGAGCCAATGGTGCTAGCCCATGTGTCAATGAGAGAACCCATAAACCACCAACTACCCATTTTGGATTAGGCACCTTTTGATGCCTCAGGTGTGCAGGGTAAGTGCAAGGTCTAGGAATGGGTTCCAAGGCACACAACAAGGGATGAAAACCCAACCAAAGGATTCAAAAGACCCTATGCAAGGGCAATTCTATCCTCAATTTGTATGGTGTGGCAATCACCCACGGATATTCGGCCACCACTGGCACTCTATGAGTAAGTGGTTTGATCAATAAGATTAGTTTCCTAATTTAGAGAAACAAAGGTATGTAAAACAGTGAGCAATTCTAACTTAACCTTCTTAGAAAAAAACCTAATCTTAAGTCAAATCTATCCTAAAATGAAAAAAGCTTGGTGTTTATGTAGATCAACTTTGAGGTGTAAGAGAACAAATAGTCTATCACCTTTAAAAGAAATGCCTTTAGATGAGATATTTGCTGAGTTAAATTATGATTTGTTTAATGAAAATTAAACAATGATAATCCAAGCTTGAAGACCATCAAGATATAACATGTTAACCTTTTGTTGATTGAAAAATCAACAATGATTGAATATGTATATATGTGATTAATTGCAGAAATCGATAAAGAAAGTATTTAATTAAAGAAATTTAATGAAATATTTCCATACACACATCAGTTATACAGAGAAACCAATACAACATATCTATGTATTCATTATATGTCTAACAAGAGATCATGTGTATAGCGGATGGCAATCTGGAACATAAAATCAGAAATCCTTAAAGAAATTTAAGTGATAATCAGAAGATGGATCCGAAGATAACATTATTGTATTAAGATGTCTTGTACTAAAATTACAATGACTCTGGCCACAGAGTATCCTCAGTCTTATCTCCTGTTGAATTAGAATTCCAAAAATTCCAACCTCTTCCTCCATGAGGTATTCTTCCTTAAATATTACAACAAAATACAAAAATGAATCCTACAAAGTAGGGATTCCAAAATCATAAATGAGTCTATTGGGCCAGAAAATCCTACCACTTATCATATATTTCTAATAGTCCATCTATGTTTGAATAATTGATAGACTCTATGCCTATTTGAGCATTTCATATGTTGTTCTCCATGTCATGCTTGGCAAGCTTATGCCAAGTGCGAAGGTAAGAATGGATCTTCCCCTCGAGGGAGAGCGGTTTCCTGATCAATTCATCCACGTGACCAATGTTGACTGCTTCAATAGCCCGGATCTTCTGCGCACTTTCCTCACGTTCACACTCCACTCCTTCCAGCTTACATTTAGGTGGAAGGGCCTGCAAAATAGGATCCATGTATGGGAGATGTAGAGCTTCCATGATGCTATCAGCTGTGTACCAGCGTCGAGTGCAAAGGTCTTTATATTTTATGATGATCTCTTCAGCAGAGTCATTGAAATCGAGCCAGGTATTCAAGGAAGCTTTGTTCTTCTTCATCTAAAGACTGCCAAGAATCGGAAAGTCTATAGGGATGTTTTTAATGTACCTTTGCCATTCACTAACCTCCCTTTGAGCTTTGGAAGCCTGAATTCTCTTGATTTCCTATGCCTCAAGCTCAGAATACAGTTGATCAAATATAATAAACGTCTCCCTAATTTCATCCTATGCAATGTACAACTTTTCAAGCAATTTATAATGATTATGATTAACCTCCAAGGCCAAGTCTTTGAACTCCTGTGGTGTAAAGTTAGAGAAACCAGCTGAAGCTACATTTGCAGTTATAGTCGGAACTTGTATCTCTAAGGTTGCTATCTTTTTTGCATGGATGGAGTTTTGAGTTTTTTCAGTATTAAGTTGGTTCTGAAGGGAGATATTCTCATGTTCTAATGCATGCAAGCGTTCCACCCATTCCTGCCTGATATTAGCCACATGGAGGCTATGTTCATATTTAATCCTGGCCAACTCATCTTCAAGTTCCTTGATCCTTTCCTTTTTAAGATCAACCTCTCTGTTCAGCAAGTGGACTGAATCTATATTGGCACTAGGAAAAGCCCCCAAAACTGTTGCTGCTTCAATAGCCCCAGATGAGGTTCACCAATTTGTTGAGAACACAAGACTTGAATGGGAGCCGATGATTCCAACGCTTGCTCATATTTACTTCTCTTCCTTGTCCTTTTGAATATTGTCTTCTCTTCCTTGTCATAAAAATAGTTTCCAATAGGAATCACATCCTCATCTACATATTCATCAACCAACTGGGTAGTGATGGGAATGACATTAGCAGTGGAAATTATTGAATGTGCCATAATACCACTAGGGTGAGGGATGGACATGGTGACTTGAGGAAGGACCACAGGAACATAAACATATTGGACAAATGACTAGACCTGTGTGATTGAGGGGACTGAAGTGGAAGTTTCAGAAGGAGGAGTCTGCTCTATGGCATTAGGAGCTAATGATGGAGAGGGAACTATAGGTGGCTCCTCAATGCTAGGTGAAACATAGATGGCTAGTGGCGTAGACTGAGAGATTGCAGGAAGCTTATCCTGAATTGTGATAGAAGATGAAATGGGAAAAGGAATGGAGGTGAACTGATCGATGGAAGGTATTAGTAGAATAGGTTTAGGTGACTGTGTAGGAATGATGGTGGTTTGAGCTTCTAGCATCATGGACTTAGGGATAGAGAAGGATTCTTGACTACATGAACGTGTGGTAGAAGAAGAAGTTATACTATTGAATAGTTGAGACAATGAAAAGGGAGGCAAATGCTCTGAAAGCAAAGCAGAAAATTGTTGAACTGAGTTTAACTGAGATGTTGAAGCCGGAAAATCCTGAACAAAGGTGTCTTCAAATGACTGGTCCTGAACAGAGCATTCCATTTCGATAACATTTAACAAGTCTGTGACTAACTTGGATTGTTCTGTAATCTCCTCAATTACTGAAACTGGGGGTTCAGGTTCTTCAACAACATCATAGTCAATAATCTGAATGTTGGGGAATGGATCAACATGGATCCTTTGCCTTTTTGCCGAACTGGCATGTGTAACCACCAAATAATCATCTTCTTGCACATCTGCACTAATAATTTCAAGGGGATTTGAAGGTGCCATTTTTTGAGAATTCACAGTAACCTTCTAGGGCTCTGCAGGGTGAGCCTTCAACACTGATGTTAATTGTGCAAGATCTTTCTTAAATTGCTGAGAGGTGTATAACAAGGATTTGGCCTATTTTGATGTTTTCTGAGGAGGAGAATCTTCAATGGGATTTTTTCCTTTGCCTTGTTCTGAATGAACCACCACTTGAAGAGGATTAGCTTCCCGAGCTTCCTTTCCTTCGCTTTCTTTTCTCACTTTGTCTAGCAAGTATAGCTCGAATTTCTTATAACTCAGCACCCTGAGCTTTAATTCCTTCTGATGGTGCAGAATGTTATGCTTATCTTCTATGTCTTTTGCTCTGACAAGAACTTCAGAAAATGTATTGACTCCATGATAGATAGAGTCATCTGGGATGTTCTCATGCACATAGTGTATTTTTACATGGGTTTGCTTTATATGTGCATCCAATAACTTCTTGGGGTGGTGCTTTCTTTTAGGAGCACATCCCAATTTGAAATCAACCAACTAGTCACGAAGGGTGGCTGCCCAATTGGAGGTTGGGATGACCAATGACCCAAGGTTCAAAGGGAATTTAGGCCACCCTTTCTTTCTAGGTCCTGTGAGTTTTTTATACATACCATCAGTCACAGTTTGAAATGAAATTTCCTCCAAAGCCAATTTGTCAGGGACAATTCTGGGCAACAAATGAACAGTATTACTGCCCTAGACTCTGATATATGAGAAATACTCACACACATACCAATCAGTGATAGTATTGATGAGTGTCTTGGCATCATCTAAAAATGCTGGTGCTTCTTGCTTGAAAATCTTGAAGTAAACAGTGCCCAGGAACTGATCACATATATCATATAGTAAAGGGATAAATTTTTCTTCCCATAAGATTGAATGATAGATATGGACAGGTAGGTCTGCTAGAGTCCAATTCCAGTTCAAGTTGGGGTATTGAAATTCTGAGCAGAAAACATCAATTACATAGGAAGATAAAAAGAAATGTGGCTTTCTGAAAGTTGGAGACTTCTGATAATCTTCGATAGCATTTTTTAGTTCTGAGGACAAGATGGAAGCCCATGGGAAGGATTCACCGGTAGTCAAGACATGATGAGATATAGGTGTCCACTCAGCTTTGAACAACGAACAATTAGGGAGTCCGAAGAGTCGACACAACATAGCCGCTAGCAAAGAGTAGGGTTCCTTGAACTAGGAAATTGGGTATAAATTATTAGGCTTAAGTATGAAAGGGTTAGGTTTTATCATCCAAGACTTCATCATTTCGAAAAAATTGTAATGGGACTTAGAGGATTGGATGAAGTCAGGAGATAGGGTCTTCTTATGCGGCCTGAGAGCAAACACTTAGGTAAGAACATCAAGGCAGAAATGAGTCAATTGATTCCCCAAAGGATCATTGAAAGACTGGTCTTTGACACTAGCATTCTCTATTATCCACTTCACTGCATCTGTATAGGGTAATATAGCGGGTCGTGCAGCGATAGCATGAATCTGAGAGGCCCTAATATTCTCATAAGCGGGCCTATCAAATTCTATCTGTGAGAGGTCATCGTTGTTGAAACTAGCATAAATCCGAGACCAATCCATTTGATAAGTCAAGGTGACCTTTCCACTGGTATCAGAGAAGATACCAAAGTTGGGGTCTTTGGTTAAGGTACCCCTGAGAGCGGCCCCGGACCGGGTGCTTCATGACATAGTGGCAAACTTCCTAATTTCTGACGAAATAAAGAAAACAAAAATAAAAAACAACAATCACAGACAGCCAAAAGACCAACCAAAAAAAATGGGATGACGACAATCCTACCTATGATAACTGAAAAACCGGCAGTCGATTGAAGGTGAGAAATCCACGGTAAAAATCAGCTCAGCGGAGTAATTCAACGAGTAAAAATGATAAGGAAAAAGTAAATAAAACCTAGATTTATCAATTTACCTAGATTAAATCACGACCGTAGGATTAAGAGAAATGGACGGCTGAGATTGACCAATGCGAAGCGTGGGATCAGGTTCAAACATAATAAAAAAAATTATTTACCACTCTCGAAAGTCGAAAACCGAAACTGGTGGGTTTTGGGTTTCACAAATACTACCAAATTAAAACCAAGTTTCCGAAAGCCGCAACCCAAAAGTTGCGAGTTGCGGGTTTTGGAACGCAATTAAACGCAAATGTTAAAAGATGGATTCCCGAATACCAAAACGTGACAGTGTCAGGTTTTGGGTTTCAGGTTTATTAAAACTCGCAAACAAAAATCCCAGATCCCGAAACGCGACATTGTCGGGTTTTGGGTTTTAGGTTTATTGGAAACAAACTTCAAAAGAAATGAAATCCCGCACCTGAAACCTTCGGGTTTCTGGTTTCAGAATGAAGAACAATCCCAAAACGAAAACAGCAATTTCCCGCACCCGAAACTTTCGGGTTTCAGGTTTCGGGTTCTCTGAATTTCGGGTTTCGGGTTTGTCAAGAGAAATGAAAAAATAGTCAAAATTTAAAGATTTTGCAAACCAAACACTTAAAGAAACCTAGATCAAGCAACAAAAATGTAGTACAGATACATGGGCAGTGATGTTTAAAGACATCTAAACCAAAAATCATATTTTCAAATAGAAACTTACCCATATACCTTCAAATTGATTAAAATGGGGTTCCCGTGCTTTAGCATGGGATCTGTTGTGGCCACAAAAAATGGCAACTGGCTGGGAAGAACCAGTTATCTCTGCAATCAAATCATGACTAAAGAAAACATGTTAATCAACCAATTTCTTGAAACTTAATTCAGAGAAAACACTCAAAAGATAACAGTCAACAAACAATGAACATAAAATTGGATAGATCTCAAACAATGACCATTTTAAAGATAACACTCATATGATAAGGATATTTAGAGAGTAATACCAAATCTTTACCATGATGTAATCATTGAAAACCAACTTGTGTTGAACCTAGGGATAGTCTTAGAAATGCTCATGGATATCCTAATTACAAATCACCCTGGTTTATTAGTTGCATGTATATTCAGTAATACTTCTTTATCTTTTCTTTTTGTCTTTTTTTATTATTATTATATATTTTCTCTTTTTATATATATATATATATATATAACCTTGTTGAGCTAGCTCGATGATGAGACTCCTTGTCTTTTGGCTATAAGACCAAAATAAATTATCATGGCTTGGTAACCATATCGTGATAACTCTAGTCCAGGATCAAACCCATGATCATAGTAAGGATGGATTGTAATAAGAATCCCCTATTCTTGTATACAACAAAATCTTATAATAAGAGAAAAAACAATTCATTTTGGCATAGGCTACAAGAAATTACTATGGCTTGGTGACCATATAGTGGTAATGTTACTCACCAGTGCTTTGCGGATCATGAATGGACCGACCTGTAATAGGATCTTCCACCTTCCAGCAGAACTGAAAGTCATCTTCCATGTGTGGTGGCTTGAGGTGAAGATGCCATTCCACTTAAACACTTATGAACCTAATGGGATGGCTTGATAACAAGACCACCCACCTTGTAACTTATAATTTTAAACAAAATTCACATTCAAAGTGATTGTAACAGGATCCATGAGCAATCAGAGCTGGTCAAGTTATTATGATATGTCGTTCAACCATGAAACACCAGATAGATAAGTGATGACCATTCTCCATACCTCAATTACACAAATAAAGTATTGTGAAAGATAATGGTCAAAGTGAAAAGTATCCAAAGGCACTGCACTTATTTGACTGTTTATTCTTCAGAGTAGATTCTAATCAAAAGCCAGAAAGTAAGATTGATAAAAATGATGAGACTTCGGAAGCAATTGCTTGCTAATAAAAATAATCATAAGCCAATACCACACGTGTGAAGCCTTATTAATGAAAACCAAAACAAAACAAGAAGACTAATCAAAATGGCAATGCAAGAAAACAAATGATTGAAAAACAAACCAAACATATGTACAAGTGCACTAGATTGTTCAAACAAAATACTTTTTTAGAAGAGACACGCTCACTGGGAAGGCGTCTACAACTCCCTCTAGTGTCTGTAATTGAATAGTGATAGGACCAATCTTTTCTGTAATAATGAAAGGTCCTAGCCAAACGCGCTGAAACTTGGTGTACTAGTTCTTATCTTTATGTTGCTTATCCCACCTTAGAACCAGGTCACCAACAGAAAATTCCATGTCAGATGAATATTTTTCATCAAACCATCTTTTCACCATCTGTTGATGATAATACAATTTCTCCTTAGCTATTTCCCTGTCCTCCTCTAGCTTCACGAGAGTATCTATTCTATACTAGATAGGGGAAGAATCATCTTCTTGGATAGACTGGGCCAATTGTAGTGAAGGGATGGTGATATTAGCAGGAAGAATGGCTTATTTTCCATAAACAAGGTAGTAGGAGGAATTTGCAATGGCTTCCTTTGGGGTTATTCGATCTACCCATAAAGCATTATATAACTGTGTGTGCCAATATCTGTGATGAGAAGCTATAGTCTTCTTGAGAATATTTATCAGATTATTGTTTGACGACTCAGCCAAACCATTGCCTTGTGGGTAATAATTGGAAGAGAACTTAAGCTTAATCCCCTTTTCAAAGGCATATTCAGTTATATCGATTGAAGAGAAGTAGGATGCATTATCGAAAACTAAGTACTCAGGAGTGCCGAACCGTGTGATGATCTGACTGTCAAGGAAGGAAATTACTTGACTGGCATTACATTGCTTAAGAGGGGCTACCTCCACCCATCTAGTGAAGTAGTCAGTTGCTATAAGAATATACTTATGTTGGAGGGATGAAGCAGTGTTTATGGGCCCGACAAATTCCAGTCCCCATTGTTGGAATGGGAACTGAATTGTGACTGGTTAAAGAGGAAATGCGGGTTTCTTAAAATTTTCTGTGCATTTCTGACATGGTTCACACTTCCTTACATAAGCGTAAGCATCTTTAAACAACATGGGCCAATAATATCCAGCCTTGAGAATCTTATGTGATGTAGTCTCACCTGAAAAATGGCCCTCCAGCAGGTCCTACATGAAATTGGAATAAGATGTCATCAGTTTCATGTTTTTCCAAGCACCTAAGAAATAATCCTTCATAATTTTTCCTAAAAAGAACTTGATCAATAAACTGATAAGGAGCGGCTTTTAGTCTCAAAGCCCTTCTTTTCTTAAAATCAAGAGTTTTGGGGGAAAACCCATGGTTCAGGAAAAATATGATATCATCATACCATTCAGATGTCGGGGCATTGATAACATTAACAACACCTGAGGGAATTTCTTCCTCTTGATCCCATTCAGATTGTTGTTGCGTAGGGTCATTAGATTGAGCGGTAAGAAGACAAAGACCTTGTCCTTTGACAATTTTAGCTGGTCTGATCTCAAGATCATATTCTTGTAGGGCCGTCATCCAATGGGCCCGCTCTTCCCCTAACTCTTTCTGGATGAGGACATTTCTAATGGCAGAGTATGTAACAATGACTTTAGTTCGAGACTTCAGCAAGTAGGGCCTGTAATGTTTGACAGACTTATAGACCGCATAGGTTTGCTTATCAATCTGTGAGTAATTAAGCTCTACACCCTTAAATGTTGAACTCATGAAAGAGATCGGGATTTCTGCATCATCGTCATGCTTTTGTGTAAGGACAACTGCATAAGAAAAGTTAGTGGCAAAAGTATAAAGAATGAAATCCTTATCAAAGTCTGGAGACATGAGAGCAGGAGCTTCAACAATAGCCTTTCTAATTTTGATAAATGCATCTCTCTATTCCTGAGACAAAGTAAACTGCACATATTTCTTGACCAAAAGTTGTAATTGTTTAACAATCTGGGCAAAATTTGGTACAAATCTACGTACAAAATTAATCTTACCTAAAAAGGATTGCATTGCTTTGCGCGACCCTGGTAACCCAATATTTGAAATAGCCTCTACGCGTTCGGGATCAATAATCATACCCTCTTTGGAAACAATGAAGCCTAGAAGCTTTCCTTCTGTTACTACGAAAATAGATTTCTTGGGGTTGAGAGAAATGCTGAATTTCTTGCAACGGTCGAAAACCTGTTTTAGAGCAAAAACATGTTCATGTTGCCTTTTGGAGTAAATAGTGATATCATCAAGATAAACTATGACAGACTTATGTGTTAACCCTCAGAAAGCTATGTCCATAGCTCTCTGGAAAGTAGCTCCTGCATTGATTAACCTGAAAGGCATCCACCTATAGGTGAAAGTGCCCCAAGGGGTCCTGAAAGCTATCTTTAATTGGTTGTCCAGAGCAACCATAACCTAGTTATATCCCAAAAAACCATCTAGGAGGGAAAACATCTCCGACTCAGCTACCTTCTGAAGAATCTGTTCCATAGGTGGAACAAGATAATTGTCTTTCTCAGAAGCCCGATTCAGGTTCCTAAAATCGACACATAGTCAAATTTCACCACTTTTCTTATGGACAGGCACTAAGTTAGATATCCATTGAGTGTGTCTGACTGGAAAGATAATTCGAGTAGTGAGCAGCTTTTCCAACTCCTTTTTTACCGAGGGTCCTAAGCTAGGGTGCATTTTCCGCAGCTTTTGTTGAAATGGCTTAACCTTTGGTTTCATGGGTATATTATGAAACATGATTCTAGTGTCAAACTTTTTCAATTCGTCATAAGTCCAGGCAAAAACATCTTTATACTGCTTACACAATGCAATGATAGCCCTCCGTTCTTCAGGGCTACAATCAACTCCCAAATTGATAAAACGTGGTTCTTGCTCAGTGCCTAAATTGACTCACTCATAGTTCAAGGATGAGATTTGAGTTTTACAATTAGTTTGAGATTTGAACTTGTCTTGCAAATCATAGAACTTTTCCAGATTGATCACTGACTTTGGGATAACGTTTGAGAGATCAGCGAGTGACTTTTCATGTTCTGCTTCATCAATGGCCATATCTTGGAATGTATCCTAAGCCATGAGGAAGTCAAGTATCTATCAGTCATCATCAAATACTTTCCAATTAGTCACATTATCCGAAATAGAGGGTCTGTACATCAATTCAATGGAAAAAATTTGAGGAGATAGACCTTTTGGCGGGATCAGTCTAGACGCTATATTTGCTAATAGATCTGCATCAAATTTTTTTGATCTGGGAACTGATTTAATATTGAATGTTAAAAATGAGTTGGTTAAATCCCTTACCATATTCTGATAGTTATCCAAGTGTGGAGATAAGCAGTGTATTTTATTTATGACTTGCTTGACTATAATTTCAGAATCTCCATAGCATTCAATCACCTGCACACCTAAGTCAACAGCCTTCTTGAGTCCCTGAACCAGAGCCTCATACTCAGCCACATTATTAGTGCAATCAAATTCTAACCTGCAAACAATCATAATTTTCATTCCCTTAGGATCAATTAGGACACAACCTGCTCCAGCTCCCTCCTTGGACTTGGAACCATCAAAAAATAAAGTCCATGAGACAAGGTCTAATCTAAAATTTGTATTTACATTATATACATTATGCACAATTTCACAAGAGAAAGGTATAGAAGTAACATGAGTAATATGTGATTCATTTTGAATGTTTTCTTCTAGTGAGTAATCAGTTGGGAATTCACCAAAAAAGGTATCGAATGTAAATTGCTCTACCCGAGAAGTGAGATAACCAGCAGGTTGAATTGAATCATTAAGATTAGTGATTGTCTGTTTCATAAAAGGTTCTCTGCTAATATTAATTTTATTTGGTTGACCATTGTAGGGAAACCATAAGTGGGACCAGTCTGTTGCAAAGTAACCCTTAAGTTTCTCTGACTAGTCCCTGCTTAACCACATCCCATAGGCCTCCAGGATGTCAGCTATCACGATGTCAACTGTTTGATGGATCCTAGGATCAACTGACAATGTAAGCAAAACATTTCTCAACTTACCTACCACTCTGACTTTGGATCTGTCAAGTTGCACAATCTGAGTTGGGAAGGGCTCCCACGTTGCATTCAACTTCCTGCAAACAGAGAGGGGCATCACATTTGATGATGCTCCTGAATCTATCATGCAGTTGTCCACATTCCAGTTGAAAATCTCAAAAGTGAGCAAGAAAGGAGGAGTCCTCTTGCTTGCTGGTTTCTGATCATCATATTTAGTAACAGAGTCTAGATTGTTACTTTGTGACTCTCTTGGCTGTTTGACTATCATGTTTTTGGTAAGGAATCCCTCATAGCAGGGATCTTAAGTAGCTAAAACAGAGAGATGTTTGCTTTGACTCTTTTCAAGTCTTCAACGAGATTGTACTCCATTTCAGGGAGGACTGTATCCTTTTGTGGGACAATATTTCTTTTTGTGGGAACCGGAGAAGAAGATGAAGGTTCTTGAGGTGGATGCGGTCTTGACCTTGTGTTATAAGGATGATGTGTGTTAAACACCGCCTCAGGTTCTTCTTCTTCTTCACACATAGGAAGTTCTGAAAATCACCCCACAACATCGACCTGTGGATCACCTTCTTCTTCTTCTTCTTCAGGTAGTGGTGGATCCGGGATGGTCTGATCATTGGAAGTGTCAGGGGTGACTTGAGATTCTGCTTCCAATGCTCTAAAAATATAAAAGAGTTCATCGTTTGTGAGTGCATCTGCCAGATTTGGTTGTGGTGGATTTTGTGGAGGCTGGTAAGGTCTTCTAAATGGCGGCCTTACAAAACCTCTGTTTTGATTCTGATTATCATTAATGTTCTTCTTTAAATCCACCATCTCATTTGACATCCTTTGTAGGGATTTCTTCATGTCAGTCATATCAAATGGATCCTTGTTCTGAACAGTGGGTTTAGGGGCGTTCTCAATTCTTTTTCTGGAAGTGGAAGGTTGTTCTTCTGAAGCTTCAGGGCTGTCTTTCAGACAAAACATGTCCTTCTCAACTTGGATTGCTTCATCAAATGCTTCCAGTAAAGTACCCTTCTGTGCCCTTTTGACCCACATTGCAATAGGGACAGGCAGACCTTTTTCATAATAAGCTACAAACAATTCTTCAGCAGGAAGAAGATTGGTAGGAGTTCTGTTTTTGAGATATGAAAACCTTTGGTTAAAGTCTTTTACCCTTTCTTTTCCTTTGATTTTCATGGAGGACAACTCTAAGACGAGATATTGCGGTGTTTTGTCATCCCTGAATTTCTGGGTAAAATGTTTCTCGAATTCATCCCAGGAAGTTATAGATTGGGCCGGTAATGAAAAATACCAAGTGGCTGCTTTACCCTCAAAAGTATAGGGAAAGAGTGTGCATACTACATCCTCATGTACTACACTTCTAAGCCTGATTGCCTGTATGAAATTTTTTATGTGATCCAACGTAGGTATCTTATCATCAAGGTTAAATTTAGGCATCCATTTCTCAGGATTCTTGGGTAATCTATGTTGATCTCCTAATATGAAAACTGCACCTCGGTCGAGCCAAGGTCTATTTTTCCCTTCTCCTGCCATCGGAGGTTCTCGCTCTTCCTCTTCCAAGGACGAGCTAGAAGAATTCTCACCATCTGAGGAGGATGATGAAGATGAAGGAGGAGATGGCAATGGACCACCAGTTCCAAAATTTGGCTGAACTTGTGTTCCTGTGCGAGTGGTCTCACATTTATACTCAGGAGAATCTGGTTGATGAATCAACTCTTGGTTTTCAGGTTCTCGATCAACTTTGTATTGATCCTATGTATTTAGATTAGTGGCGTACTGGATCTGCAAGTCACTAGTCTGTGCAGTGGGAATTTGGTGATCTTCCTGACTACCAGTCTGTAGAATATTTTCTAAATTTAAGGCAGCTAGACCACGTCATCTTTGATAGGCAATCCGTTGTTCTGCTCTTAAGACCCTATCGGTAGATGTTTTCAATATCTACTCTACTGAGATGGGTCCCCTTGTAGGTGATGTGAAAATGATTTCCCCTTTGTTCTCCTGTTGTATCATAGGTGTGACAGGTATAACTGTAGGTTGCGCAGATGTTACAGGGAGAACTATAGGTCATGAATCAGTTGGTTGTTTAGATGTTGAAGCCCTGGTCTAGCTTCGGGTTTGAACCATTGAAGTATTTTCTAGAGGAGGTTTATTAGCGGTTTGCTTAGGCATGTTATACTAGTGGCCCTTTTTCTAGCGCCATTTGTTGATGCCTCGGGTGTGTAGGGTAAGTGCAAGGTACTAGAATGAGTTCCAAGGCACACAACAGGGGATGAAAACACAGCCAAAGGCTTAGAAAGACCCTATGCAAGGGCAATTCTATCCTCAAGTTGTTTGGTGTGGTAATCACCCACGGATATTTGGCCTCCGCTGGCACTCTATGAGTAAGTGGTTTGATAAATAAGATCAGTTTCCCAATTTAGAGAAACAAAGGTATGTAAAAGAGTGAGCAATTCTAACTTAACCGTCTTAGAAAAGAACCTAATCTTAAGTCAAATCTATCCTAAAATGAAAAAAGCTTGGTGTTTATGCAGATCAACCATGAGGTGTAAGAGAACAAACAGTCTATCACCTTAAACATAAATTCCTTTAGATGAGATATTTGTTGAGTTAAATTATGATTTGTTTAATGAAAATTAAACAATGATAATCCAAGCTTGAAGACCATCAAGATATAAATTGTTAACCTTTTGTTGATTGAAAAATCAACAATGATTGAATATGTATATATGTGATCAATTGCAGAAATCGATAAAGTATTTAACTAAAGAAATTTAATCAAATATTTTCATACACACATCAGTTATATAGAAAAACCAATACAATAGATCTATGTATTCATTATATGTCTAACAAGAGATCATGTGTATAGCGGATGACAATCTGGAACATAAAATCAGAAATCCTTAAAGAAATTTAAGTGATAATCAGAAGATGGATCTGAAGATAACATTACTGTATTAAGATGTCTTGTACCAAAATTACAATGACTCTGGCCATAGAGTATCCTCAGTCTTATCTCCTACTGAATTACAATTCCAAAAATTCCAACCTCTTCCTCCGTGAGGTATTCTTCCTTAAATATTACAACAAAATACAAAAATGAATCCTCCAAAGTAGGGATTCCAAAATCAGAAATGAGTCTATTGGGCCAGAAAATCCTGCCACTTATCATATATTTCTAACAGTCCATCTATGTTTGGATAATTGATAGACTCTATGCCTATTTGAGCATTGCATATGTTTTTCTCCATGTCATGCTTGGCAAGCTTATTCCAAGTGTGAAGGTAAGAATGTATCTTCCCCTCGAGGGAGAGTGGTTTCCTGATCAATTCATCCACGTGACCAATGTTGACTGCTTTAATATCCAGGATCTTCTGCACACTTTCCTCACGTTCACACTCTACTTCTTCCATCTTACATTTAGGTGGAAGGGCCTGGAAAATAGGATCCATGTATGGGAGATGTAGAGCTTCCATGATGCTATCAGCTTCGTACTAGCATCGAGTGCAAAGGTCTTTAGATTTTATGATGATCTCTTCAGCAGAGTCATTGAAATCAAGCTAGGTATTCAGGGAAGCTTTGTTCTTCTTCACCTGAAGACTGCTGAGAATCGGAAAGTCTGCAGGGATGTTTTTAATGTACCTTTGACATTCACTGACCTCCTCTTGAGCTTTGGAAGCCTGAATTCTCTTGATTTCCTGTACCTCAAGCTCAGAAGACAGTTTATCAAATATAATAAACGTCTCCCTAATTTCAGCCTGTTTAATGTACAACTTTTCAAGCAATTTATAATGATTATGATTAACCTCCAAGGCCAAGTCTTTGAACTCCTATGGTGTAAAGTTAGAGAAACCAGCTGAAGCTACATTTGCAGTTACAGTCCCAACTTGTATCTCTAAGGTTGCTATCTTTTCTGCATGGATGGAGTTTTGAGTTTTTTCAGTATTAAGCTGGTTCTGAAGGGAGATATTCTCCTCTTCTAATGCATGCAAGCGTTCCACCCATTCTTGCTTGATATTAGCCACATGGAGGCTATGTTCATCTTTAATCCTGTCCAACTCATCTTCAAGTTCCTTGATCCTTTCCTTTTTAAGATCAACCTCTCTGTTCAGCAAGTGGACTAAATCTATATTGGCACCAGCAAAAGCCCCCAAAACTGTTGCTGCTTCAATAGCCCCAGATTGAGGGTCACCAGCTTGTTGAGTCCACAAGACTTGAATGGGATCAAGTGATTCCAACGCTTCCTCATTTTTACTTCTCTTCATTGTCCTTTTGAATATTGTCTTCTCTTCCTTGTCATAAAAATAGTTTCCAATAGGAACCACATCCTCATCCACATATTCATCAGCCAACTGGGTAGTGATGGGAATGATATTAGCAGTGGAAATTATTGAAGGTGTCATAATACCACTAGGGTGAGGGATGGACATGGTGACTTGAGGAAGGACCACAGGGACAGAAACATCTTGGACAAATGACTGGACCTGTGTGATTGAGGGGACCGAAGTGGAAGTTTTAGAAGGAGGAGTCTGCTCTTTAGCATTAGGAGCTAATGATGGAGAGGGAAATATAGGTGGCTCCTCAATGCTAGGTGAAACTGAGATGGCTAGTGGCGCAGACTGAGAGATTGCAGGAAGCTTATCTTGAATTGTGATAGAAGATGAAATGGGAAAAAGAATGGAGGTGAATTGATTGATGGAAGGTATTAGTAGAATAGGTTTAGGTGACTCTCTAGGAATGGTGGTGGTTTGCGCTTCTGGCATCATGGGCTTAGGGAAAGAGAAGGATTCTTGACTACATGAACGTGTGGTAGAAGAAGAAGTTATACTATTGAACAGTTGAGACAATGAAAAGGGAGGCAAATGCTCTGAAAGCAAAGCAGAAAATTTTTGAACTGAGTTTAACTGAGATGTTGAAGCTAGAAAATACTGAACAGAGGTGTCTTCAAATGACTGGTCCTAAATAGAGCATTCCATTTCAATAACATTTAACAAGTCTGTGACTAACTTGGATTGTTTTGTAATCTCCCCAGTTACTGAAACTGGGGGTTCAGGTTCTTCAGCAACATCACAGTCAATCATTTGAATGTTTGCAGAATGGATTAGCATGGATCCTTTGCCTTTTTGCTGAATTGGCATGTGTAACCACCAAATCATCATCTTCTTGCACAACTGCACTAATAATTTCAAGGGGATTTGAAGGTGCCATTATCTGAGAATCCACAGTAACCTTCTGGGGCTCTGCAGGGTGAACCTTCAACACTGATGTCAACTGTGCTAGATCTTTCTGAAATAGTTGAGAGGTGTATAACAAGGATTTGGCCTGTTCTGATGTTTTCTTAGGAGGAGAATCTTCGATGGGGTTTTTTCCTTTTCCTTGTTCTGAATGAACCACCACTTGAAGAGGATTAGCTTCCTGAGCTTCCTTTCCTTCCCTTTCTTTTCTCACTTTGGCCAACAAGTCCAGCTCCAATTTCATATAACTCAACACCCTGAGCTTTAATTCCTTCTGATAGTGCAGAATGTTATGCTGATCTTCTAGGTCTTTTGCTTTGAAAAGAACTTCAGAAAATGTATTGAATCCATGATAGATAGAGTCATATGGGATGTTCTCATGCACATAGTGTATTTTTACATGGGTTTGCTTTAGATGTGCATCCAATAACTTCTTCGGGTCGTGCTTTCTTTTAGGAGCACATCCCAATTTGAAATCAACCAATTGGTCACCAAGGGTGGATTCCCAATTGGAGGTTGGGATGACCAATGACCCAAGGTTAAAAGGGAATTTAGGCCACCCTTTCTTTCTAGGTCCTGTGAGTTTTTTATACATACCATCAGTCACAGTTTGAAATGAAATTTCCTGCAAAGCCAATCTGTCAGGGACAATTCTGGGAAACAACTGAACAATATTACTGCCCTAGACTCTGATATATGAGAAATACTCACACACATACCAATCACCAATAGTATTGATGAGTGTCTTGGCATCATCTGAAAATGTTGGTGCTTCTTGCTTGAAAATATTGAAGTAAACAATGCCTAGGAACTGATCACATATATCATATAGTAAAGGGATAAATTTTTCTTCCCATAAGATTGAATGATAGATATGGATAGGTGGGTCTGCTGGAGTCCAATTCTAGTTCAAGTTGGGTTATTGAAATTCTAAGCAGAAAACATCAATTACATAGGCAGATAAAAAGAAATGTGGCTTTCTAAAAGCTAGATACTTTTGATAATCTTCGATAGCGTTTTTTAGTTCTGAGGACAAGATGGAAGCCCATGGGAAGGATTCACCGATAGTCAAGACATCATGAGATATAGGTGCCCACTCAACTTTGAACAACGAACAATTAGGGAGTCTGAACAGTCGACACAACATAGCCGCTAGCAAAGAGTAGGGTTCCTTGAACCAGGAAATTGGGTATAAATTATCAGGCTTAAGCATGAAAGCTTTAGGTTTTATCATCCAAGAGTTCATCATTTTGACAAAATTGTAATGGGACTTAGAGGATTGGATGAAGTCAGGAGATAGGTTCTGCTTATGCGGCCTGAGAGCAAACACTCGGGTAAAAACCTCATAGCGGAAATGAGTCAATTGATTCCCCAAAGCATCATTGAAAGACCGGTCTTAGACACTAGCATTCTCTATTATCCACTTCACTACATCTGTATAGGGTAATATAGCAGGTCGTCCAGCGATATCATCAATCTGAGAGGCCCTAATCTTCTCATAAGCGGGCCTATCAAATTCTATCCGCGAGAGGTCATCGTTGTTGAAGATAGCATAAATCCGAGTCCAATCCATTTGATAAGTCTCGGTGACCTTTCCACTGGTATTAGAGAAGATACCAAAGTTGGGGTCTTTGGTTAAGGTACCCCCAAGAGTGGCCCTGGACCGGGTGCTTCATGACATAGTGGCAAACTTCGTAATTTATGACGAAATAAAGAAAACAAAAATAAAAAACAACAATCACAGACAGCCAAAAGACCAGCAAAAAAAAATGGGATGACGGAAATCCTACCTGTGATAACTTAAAAACCGACAGTCGACTGAAGGCAAGAAATCCACAGTAAAAATAAGCTCAGCGGAGTAATTCGGCCAATAAAAATGATAAGGAAAAAGTAAATAAAACCTATATTTATCAATTTACCCAGATTAAATCATGACCGTAGGATTAAGAGAAATGGATGGCTGAGATTGACCGATGCGAAGCGCGGGATCGGGTTCAAACATAATAAAAAGTTTTATTTAACACTCCCGAAAGTCGAAAACCAAAACTGGCGGGTTTCGAGTTTCGGGCTTCACAAATACTACCAAATCAAAACCAAGTTTCCGAAAGCCGCAACCCGAAAGTTGCGAGTTGCGGGATTCGGAACACAATTAAATGCAAACGATAAAAAATGGATTCCCGAATCCCGAAATGCGATAGTGTCGGGTTTCGGGTTTCAGGTTTATTAAAACTCGCAAACAAAAATCCTGGATCCCGAAACATGACATCGTCGGGTTTCAAGTTTTGGGTTTATTGAAAACAAACTTTAAAATAAATGAAATCCCACACCCGAAACCTTCAGGTTTCGGGTTTCAGGATGGCGAAAATCCCAAAATGAAAACAACAATTTCCCACACCCAAAAATTTTGGGTTTCGGGTTTTGGGTTCTCCAAATTTCGGGTTCTGCAAATTTTGGATTTCGGGTTTGTTAAGAGAAATGACAAAATAGTCAAAATTTAAAGATTTTGCAACCAAACACTTAAAGAAACCTAGATCAAGCAGTAAAAATGAAGTACAGATACATGGGCAGTGATGTTTAAAGACATCTAAACCAAAAATCATATTTTCAAAGAGAAACTTACCAATATACCTTCAAATTGATTAAAATGGGGTTCCCGTGCTTTAGCTAAGCATGGGATCTGTTGTGGCCACAACAACACCCAATCATTTAATTCTTCCAAGAGTTGGTTGAGGCAGTTAATGCCTTGGGAATGGAGAGGTATAGCAGCCAATTTCGTGTATGGGCAAGCCATCAACCTGGAAAATCGTATTTTTTCTCCATGGGCAAGAAAACTCTCAGAAAATTATGCCCACAGCCATTCTGAACCTATAGACTTCACTCTCTCATGTAGTCTGAGCTAGCTGGGTCTTTCCCTACACATTTTTCATCCTTTTTCTGCGTTTTTCCATGCCCGGGAACTCGTTTTTGGTTAGCACAGTGGCTGGGAGAAGAGAACCACGAATTGGGGGTTTGATGGAGGTTTTTTTTGCTCCTGGGTTGTCCATAAACATTTTCTGAAAATGAATTTTTCCTTTCCAGGGTTTATTCCCCATTTTCCATTTCGTTTATGCTTACCCACATTTTTCTGAAGCTTGGGGAAATCCCATCTTTGGGCATCTCATTGCATAAACGTTTCTTCATGCACAACACTTATACTTTTGTTATTATGTGCATCCCTATTTTGGTTTGAATCTGTGAGCAAGAAATTTGGAGTGGTAGTGGACAGAATTGGCTGGATAAACCTAGTGGGGAAAATAACCTCTCAAGAAGATCAAGAAAGCTGGCTACTCTTCTATGCACACCTTGGACACTCTAGATGGGAAGGTATGGCCTGAGGGACTGTGTATTGGTGAAGGGAATACTTCCTTGAGTGGGGTGTGTAGGCATTGTGGGTTCCAAGCTAGATAGATCTTGTAGAGGTATCCATGGCTCTGTGATTGAGCTCACTAGCTTAGAAATTCTTCCTTTCCATTTCCTAGTAGCCCGATAAACCCAATTGTAGATTGGCTTGGCTCATTTCGGTGTCTGTTTGGCTATGTGTGAGTCTACTATTCCCTGGTTCCTTGTAGAAATCATGCCCAGCTCGGGGGTGGCATTTGTATCAAGAGATTAATAAGCACAACTGGCCTATGGTTGGGTGGAACGTTGCAGTTGCATAGCTGGTTTCTCGAGACTACTTTGTTGAAGATAAGTACTCTCATGTGGTTAAATTATGCAATGTATTTATTCAATGGCTATCATGAATATCTTGAATGTATGATGGATGTGTAATAGAATTTAATTCTGCCGTGTTTTCAAATATTTATGCATTTGCATATGTCCATCTTCATTTAATATGAATGTTTGTTTACTAAGTATGGGGCTAGATGTTCGGAATTAGAGTGATGTTCTCTCCCATGCTAGTATGATGGGAGGGGACTTGACATGGATTCTCAATTAGTGGTTTCCCATCTTAACCGGATTTACACTATCCATGATCCTACTCTACTCCATCTCTTTAGATGAGTACATCTCCTAGAAAGGTCATTAATCCATTCAATACCTGCACATTCCACGAGAGTTAAACATAGTTGTTGACTCGATAGCCAACTTCATTCTAGATTGGTACATCGCACACACATAATACTCATAACATGTAAAAGGATTCACAACATGTAAATAATGCATTGTATAAAAAGCAAAGCATATAAACAAGATCACATCATTCATCATTTTTTGAAACACATAATGTATAAATCGTCGAGAATGTCTGTATATATATATAATCAAAAGTAGTGGTTGTACAAAAATTTGAAGCACAATGGCTGTCAGTAATTCTCTACAAAATATGAAGTCTCGTAGCTTTCAGTAGTACAAAATCTGAGGCCTCTAAGCTCTCAGTACAAGTATAATAAATTCATCATGCCTGACGCCTAGCTTGTACACCCCTAGAACGGACAGCTCTCTGTCGCTGAGAATGGAAGCACTCCACTGTGCTCGCTACCTTCCAGAGTAACGAATTGAAGCGCACAGATGCTCCAACTCCAAACCTCTGCATAGGTCTCGGTAAGTCATCTACAGTTGGCTCAGGAATATCCATTGTCAACTGGGACAAGTTCCTGTATACATCCTCCATCTCTACGATGGAAGCATGAGTACCTGGGGGCACAACTGCTTCCCCACCTCTATCTCTCCTCGCCAGAAGAGAAACTCCTATGGGCCACATGGGACCCACATCTGCACACACATGTTATATACTTGTTAGCACTACAACAAAAAAAATCATAAATATACAAAACTAAAAAATACAAGGGTTTTGTTCTCACCAATATCTACCCATGCTGCACCCTCGGGCAGCACCAATTCGGGATCCTCTCTGAAATCCATACCGTCATACAGGAAGTCCTCGACCATGAGTAACTGGCCTTCAAGCCAACTGAAGAACTCAACACCAAAGTTGATGATAGGGCCCCCGCCATGATGGGCCATCACCTCTTCCAATTGAAGCATGTGAGGATCCCTAGGATCCCTATCATCCAGTCGTACCTGTGGGTGCAAGAGGGGGATCCTCTCCAAGAGGAAGGATACCACTATCGATCCATATCCAAACTGTTTGAGCTCTCCCTGCTGACACTTGGTTAGGTGAGCTCAGATGTTTGCGAGGAGACCCTCACACTAATTGAAGATCCTGGGTGACACACTCCTCTGCATACAACATCTAAGCCCGAGTGGTCATGTGTGGGGCTTGGATTCCTGCCACTCTAGTGATAGTGAACAATATGATATGCAGTGGGAGGTTTACAACATCCTTAATGGGAATCTTCCCACTAGAGGATCAAGAATGAATAGTACAATGCTACATCACCATGTCATCAACAGTGCGATCACTAGCTCGTGATCCGGTGAGAACTACAGGGTCCCCTCTCCGGGACAAACCGGTAAGAAAGTATATATCCTCAATATCTATAGTGAGGATGTGTTCACCAATCACAAAGTGTTGCTGGGTTGCATCCCAACACCGGAGCATATGTGACAACAGTGGGATTTGGGACCTCATCCCCTATATCTCAAAGAACTTGAGCAAACCACAGTTTCTCAAAGTGTTCACACATTGTGGATAATTGGCGACTTGTACATATTCCACCTCCTATTCTCTTTCTCGCCACTCTAATACCATGTTTGCTAGCTATCAACCTGTCAAAGTGGGCATTTAAATAACATCACTTCAACCAAAGGAAGTCCATCTTTTTTGTTTAATTTGATGGTTGGGGTATGCGTTTCCATCGTCGCACTGTGCTATTGCACACAGTGCAATGATGTCGCACTCCATATTTTTAGGACTTGCGCTAAGTCGGCTTCGTTGCAATTCCCGAAAGGGAAAATTGCGATGAGCCGAGAGTGCAATAGCCCTCCACAAATCCATCAAAAAACCTTAAAAATGGACCTAAAATCAAAATGCAATCCATTACAGGTTTGCTGGATGAAGTTTAGGCTTACCTGCTCTAGATGGTGGGTGAAATGGCAGATCGTAGCTCCCAGAATCGAAAAGTTAAGTTTTAGCTCCAAATTGGCAAATGAAACAATGGTGACTATATTTGGCCCATTTTTCTATTTATAAAGGAAATAGAATATTCCTTTTTCAAATATTTGATGCTTTTAGGTCATTTGCTATAGTTTTAATCATTTTTTATCATATTTGGAATATCGGTTGACTATTTGACCTAGCTTCCAAGTGTGTAGGAGTTGTTGAGTGATCTTTTGTGTTGTTTCTCGTGTAGAATGGTCATCTCAGGTATGGACAAGTCCCTTGAATGTTTTGTGATTATTTTGCAATGGTTATATTGTAATTATTTATGATGACGAGCTTACTCTTCATTTGTTCTCATGCTCTTAAAAACTATGAGAATAAGTACTAAGTTATGATTTATCTCTTTTTCGGGCTCGTTAAACTCCCACGGAAAAGGAGACCCCCCACAGTCTACCTTTAAGCTCTTAACAGGCTCTCGAAAAAGGAAAAGATCGCCAAGCGAAGTTGTCGCATTCGCGCTTGTTAAAGTATTTAGATGGTCATCTTCCTGGTGATAGATTACCCCTTTTTCGGACTAGGGGGCACTAATTACGAAAAAGGTATACTCTAGCCAATCATGACTGGAAGAGTCCTCTCTCGCGTTTTTTTTACCCTTTTTCAGGTGATGAGGCTAAATTTACAAAAAAGGACCATTGGAGTCTTCTTTAGCTCTTTTCTGACTCTCTAAACATGAAATGACGACCGATTTTACCTTCTATGGACTCGTTAAAATCTTACATTGAAGGGCCTACCATGGGACGAACCCCTCCTATCCCAGGTTTGGAAAACATTTGGGATTGGACTCATCTATGAGATGAGTTATACCGAGCATCTGGTTATCCTCATCATGCTCGTAAAAAACACATGAGGTACTCATCATTCATGATGGAGAAAAATGAAGGCTTTTCTATTACATCTTTGTTAGTGGACGTACATAGTCATTCTTGAACTTGGCAGTCATCTACATTTGCATACTGTACTTGGATCATCCGTTTGTCTTCAAGTTCCACTTACTTCCTGAGTCTCGTTACTCCTTTGAGTCGTTCAGAGAAAGCTTCCCTCATCAATTGCATTAGAAGTTAATATCGTACTCGTCATGTCAACACTACCAAGTCATGCCATGCCCATGTTCAAGAATACATCCACCATTTATCATCTGCAGTTAGTAAACCCGCCACTATGACAGTTTACTCTGAGTCAGTCTTGCATGTTATTGTACCATCCAATCTACTCTACACATATTTTTTCGTGTTTCATGTCAATTGATGGGGGATTCATCATGGCCCTCCTTCGACGGATTCATCTTTTTCGACATCAACTCATCATCCGAGGATTGAATCTAGAAACCAATCAAGTACCTTGGCCCTGCATGCCTTAATGGCAGGTTACCTCACTTTCAACATGAGTTTACATTACTGATTCTTGATTTAAATATTTAATCTTGTGTTCGACTTCAACTCACTTATTCACGCTTGGTGATATGTACTATGATACCTTGGGAATCATTAACATTAATGGTAATCTCCCTCATGCTTGTTAATGGTTTACATCAATGACTGGTAATCAAGTGGTTTCTACCATGTTTGACGTCAAGACATTTGTAATCACATGGATAGATTCGTATCATTGCGGGTTCAGCTTGAAGACCTTGGGGAGTCATGTTTTACCCAGGTTGCACTGGAGTTTGTATTGAGTCATATTACATGGATCCACATTTGTATTGGTCGTGGTTGTAATATCATATCGTCCTGGATCTACGCTTGTGTCTAGTATCCATGATTGTGTTCAGTCTATCATTACTACCATGGATTTTCATTGTATTGGTTGGAAGCCATGTTGTGAGTCATTTTGAGACTGTCTACTCAGAGTCAGTCGTACTGCAGTAGTATCCTTCGTCCGACAAGTTTTTTTCCATTCCTTCTATCAAAGCACTTCACCTGTCTATCTTCAACAACTTCATGCTTTGGGGGGCATTTTGTTACACCTAAAATATTCCCATCATGAGATTCAGTGTATACACTCCTAGAGTTACCTTGACTGAGTGATTGACGTGGAAGGATTTGTACCCATTTGTACTAGGTTTTTAGAGGTTGTCATAGGTTGCACTCATTCAACATGCGACGTCGCAGCTTGCTCTATTATAGGGTGCGACGATGTCAGTTAATAGGCAAAAATAGTCCTTCGAGCCCTTTCTCGAAGCTTGCTGACTTGGGACCCTATCCCTAACCTCTTGGGAGAGCTGGCATTCGGTTCCTAACACCTTGGAAGGATCCCTTAGGCCTCTCCTATCATATCTCAACCTATCCTATCCTCACCCTATCCACGTAGTCCTATTTAAATGAATCTCACTCCCATCCGAAGGGGAGGAAGTCTATGGTATTCTTATGCTGGTGAAATCAAGCCTAATAGATCTAACACTCTAGCTTGTGGAACCTTCACTTCTCTCTAAGAGCTTTGGCATGGCTTGTTGGAAGGAGCTTACAGTGCTAAGGCTATGGTTGTAATCCTCTTTTCTATTGTACTCCTCACTCTTCAATACAGTTAATATAATTGCTTTCCATAAATGTTGTCTCTTTGATAATGTTTAGAGTTTTCCTCCTTAACTATTAACTTAGATCTATCATATGAGACATATGCTTTCACTTCTTGTGGTCTGTTACATGTTCAATAGGGTTTAGTTACTCGCGATCTGGCAGCACTGGAGCATTGGATCAATGAAGGAGAAAGGGATCTATAAATATAAGGTAAACAATCTACTCTTTCATTTGTACTTCTATATGATCTAGGAAAGTATTTTATGTTCTGTCCTATTTGTTCTAGACTTACGTTAAGCTAGGGAGATCAGACCTTGAGTCCGCTCTCGGTATATTTCCTGCAAAACACTTATCCACTCAAGGAGGGCACATTAGATATGGAGACTTGCTCCTCAAGTCACCCAATATCTATAAATGAACCAGTGTGCACCACATTCACATCTTTTGTCAGTTTGAGTATTGGTATGAGAGAAATTTTTCCTTAGAGACTTGGGAGATGTGCTCATGCTTCCTGTGAGAGGATGATGGTATTCAATCATTTTAATTGAGTTTATTTGCATGTCCCGTAGCTGAAACAAGGCTGGGTCAAAATTCAGAAAGCTTCATGAAGACTATAGTTCGAGTCTCAGAGCTTCTTAGTGGTTTTCAATTTTGGATTGTTGTGTAGAAGAGGAGAAGAGTTTTTGTAATGATTTTAGGAGTATATTGGAACATTTATGATGCATTTATACTAAACATAAATCTATAATATCATTCATGTCATTTAATATTACATAATTCAGAAATATTTAGAGTTTTCTCCACCCCTTCTAGATTTTCCTAGATTTTGACTATTTTTCATAATACTTGTGAAATATGAATTAGAATAGTTCCAAATGAGTTGATTATTGTTTCTTATGTTAATTAACATGTTATATTACCCAATACATGTCTCATTTGAGAAATTTGTGAGCCTTCATTGACTTTTTGGGATCTCCTGAAAATTACTAGTTGTTTAATCCTAGAGTGTCAAATTACTAGTCTTTTTGTGAGACTTCTTCCGAACTTCCTATAAATTTATGGAATGTAACTTGACTATGTAATGAATGTAATTTAATTTAATTACATATTAAGTGTGTAAAGAAAGATACCGGATATAGAAGGACTTTCTCGTACCAACGACGCTGTTGACGTTGAGAGAATGGAAGTGTTGAAATATTCATAAACCTTGTAACGTAAATAGAAGTTCTCAGACCTGAATTGCACCCAAATATCTCTAGTTGGGAATAGTTCCAGGAAAAATTTAGACATGATCCACAGCTTCTTGCATAGGCCATATCGCTCCAACACTGCTCTCTATCGTAGATATACTCTGTCGAATTTGAAGACGTAGCTACTGAATCTGCAAAAAAATGTTTGGAACTCTTTGTAACTGTAATGGAAATATTTGAGAGCAAGGCCACAGGTTGTACATTTGTGAAGTTTCGGGGCTTCGTGTTGTTCCCACTATTACAAGTAACCATTCTTGGCGTACTATCCAAATCGTTGTAAAAGCTATGATTTTCATAATGTAAGAAGCATCCATTTAGTTGAATGGATCCCAAATTGTTTTGGCATCCACCAACAAGCTTTTATTTGGCCATAGATGCGCATTGTCTACAATCTGAGGAACCTAAATCTCCCTTGCACTCGACAAGCCCATAAATGGAACAACTATTCTTATCTTTCCCAGTAACAACAACACTAGAGGAATTGAATCCACTGGAATAAATGTTCCTCACCAAGGATTCCAAAAGATGGTTTAGATTAAGTTTGAAGGTGCCAACAACAACAGTATTATTCCCACAATCACTCCAAATAGTGGCAACATATTTATCTCGACCAGCTGCTGAGAGGTGCGTACACCTAAACACAATGGCGACGATAAGCAGCATGATGTTGATCAATGTATTGTTGGAGTGAAAATCTCCTCATTTCTTTGATAAATAATGGACATGAGGACCTAAAAAAGACCCGGTAAAGTCACAGGTGGCCAGAAGAAAAGATCGGTTAACTCACAGGTAGTAAAGTCAATGTTTATAAACTTAGAAGAAAAGACCAGGGTAACTCACAGGCGGTAAAGTTAATGTTTATAAACTTTATATCTGTCGGATAAGTCAATGTTCAAAAACTTTATATCTTTTCAATATTAGGAAAATAAGCATGGTAGAGTCAATGTTTATAAACTTTAAATCTGTCAGATAAGTTAATGTTCATAAACTTTATATCTGTCTAATATTAGGAAAATAAGCGTGGTAAAGTTAATGTTTATAAAATTTATAGCTATATTATAAGTCAGTGTTCATAAAATTTATATATGTCCGATATTGGGAAAATAAGCAAGGTAAAGTCAATGTTTATAAACTTTATATATGTCGGATAAGTTAATGTTCATAAACTTTATATCGGTCCAATATTAGGAAAATAAGCGTGGTAAAGTTAATGTTTATAAAATTTATATATGTCGGATAAGTCGATGTTCATAAACTTTATATATGCCTGATATTAGGAAAATAAGCATATTATGTTCACGGTTCAAAATTGAACATGCTACAGGACGTAAAAGGGCCCCAGCACGAGCACATCCTAGAATTAATAAGCGTGCTATGTTCAGGGTTCAAAATTGAACATCTCACATGACGTAAAAGGGCCCTCGGGCATGTCCATAATAAGCATGTTATGTTCAGGATTCAAAATTGAATATGTCGGGAAGGGATCGCTTAAAACTGCGAGTGTGGGGTTCCCCTTGCGGAAATTTTGGAGTTCGTCCTGATATGGGCACTCTTTGGTAAATTGGTCACCACCGCATAGTAAACATGGATACTTAACCTTCTGATTTTGTTTGGTGTTATCGGGATTGTTTTGTTTGGGCTCCTCCTGATTAGAAGACTTTTTGTTTTTCCCTTTGTTCTTCTTTTTACCACCGGATTTCTGAGGTGAAGCAGATTGGACTGAATTGACTTCTTCGATGGCAACAGAGCTGGGTGATCTGTCAATATTGTTCCCAACCTGTGGTGGGGGTGGATTCAAGCTATGGTGGCTATGTGATCCACCGGATTGTGAGTAAGGATGGTTCTGAATGGAACCAATGATGCCATCGGCATGAGGTCCCGTGCGTGGTTTTGTTGGGTCGTGGGTAGGGAGGGGTGCATCGGGAAAAATATCATATAAAGTGCCAGATTGGGCATAGACCAAGTCTAATTACTGGGCACATTCTATAGCTTTGTATTCTGTGACGGCTCCACCCATAGCGACATTTTTGGCTACAACGGGTAGGAGTGACTTTGTAAACCAATCTGAAAGGAGTTAGTCTGGATTGGGAGCTTTAATCAGATGTTGTATCCACCTCCACTCATGAATAAGATTGGATATGTGAGTGGCGTTAGTTTTTCGGAGAGAGGTCAAAACATATGTACCATTCTTGTAATGGATTGGTAACTGAAAATGTGTCCAAAATGACATGGCCAAATATTGGAAATCAGGAAAAGAGTGTGGTGGTAATTCAATGTACCACTTGGCAGCAGTGTCGGTAAGGGCTTGCTGGAATAACCTCAAATAAATGGAATCATCCATTAAGGAGTTGGACGAACACCACAAATGATAATTCATTACATGGTTTTTGAAGTCCTTGTCGGGTTTGCCGTCAAACTTCAAGATGTCAGATGGTAATTTCACTAGAATTGCTAGCCAATTTGTGCCATGATATATGGGATCGTTAGTCAACCATGACAAATCTAGAAGATTGAGTGTATCCAGAAATGGTATTTTTTTGTTAGACTGTGGATATTGGTAGTACTAATAGGGCATCGGTGTACCGATAGGGCCATGGACTGATTGGTCGCAAGGTTCTCCTGTTGGAAATTGGCCATATGTAGGTGGGTTTCTTGGGTTGGGAGGGGGACCTAAAGGAGGTCCTCCTTCACCATAATAAGGTGGTCCTCCACCGAAAGGTCGGGGTCCGCCACCTCCAGGGTAAGGTGGTCCTCCACCAAAAGGTGGGGGTCCTCACCCAGAAGTTGGGGATCCTTCCCCTCTAGAATGGGGTGGTACTCCGACGGAAGGTGGGGGTCCTCCCCAACCAGAATGGGGTGGTCCTCCGCCATAAGGTGGGGGTCCTCCTCCTATGGAATAGGGTGGTCCTCCGTTGGAAGGTGGGGGTCCACCTTCTATAGAATGGGGTGGTCCTCTGCTAGAAGGTGGAGGTCCACCTCCTCTGGAATGGGGTGGTGGTGGTGGTAGTGGAACGAATGGTGGTGTAACAATTGGTGGAGATGGTGGGGGTGGTCCACTGGCCATAGGTCTAGTCAGTGGAACATTAAGGCTCCCCCATAGGGTATTTGTATTCCCAGGATAGGGTAATCTAGGAAAAAGGTTTCCTGGATAGTTTTGTTCGATATTAAGGTTATGGTGTCCTAGAATAATATGCCCCCACAGGGGTTGGGTCCAAATAGATGGACCCCCTGTATGATGTGTCCATGTAGGTTGTCCCATGGTTGGAAGAGGGCTTCCAACCATACTATAAGTTGGATGTTGTTATAGCTTGAAATGACACCTCTCCGTCCGTGACGACACTTGCTTCCCTTGGTCGCATGACGACACTTCTTGAGAACAAGTTTAGTCACACAACAGGACATTTGTGGATGGAGGAGTCATTTGGGACGCTAAAAATGGTTTAAATTACCTCATTCTTGACCCATTTGATGTATATGACCCTTAGGAATATTTTTCCAGACCAAACCATCTCCTGAAAATGAGCAGAAAAGCCTGTTTTTGGCCATTTTTTAACATGAGCGCGACTCCACTATTGAAATAGTAGTGTGTGTATGCGACTTTGCCTCATTAAAGTAGCACTCAATTACATGTGTACACAACTTTGTCTACTGTAGAGTAGCGTACACCCCTATTTTGGTCAAAATCTCGAAATTCGAGTAAGTTAGGTTGGTTTGGAAACCTCTTGAGCGGTTGTAACTTCTTTTCCTATTCCTCATTGACTATATAAGGAGGGTAGAAGGGTCATGTGAGAGGACTAAGCCCAATTACAAAGTTATGCTGGAGGAATGGAGACCCTCATCCCCCTCTCTTGTGCTTCAGTTTTGGTAAACCCTAGTACAATTGCTTAGAGGTTGGGATCCTTGGACAACAGACGTAGGAGACCTTGAATCTAGGTTTCGTGAAGTGCCAAGCTTGAAAGAAGGTATAACTGTATGTACTTGCTTTCATTCATCAATAAAGATCAGACGTTCTTCTCTTTCCAAATATGACCTATTGATGTGTCTTAGATTTGATTATAGTTTGTTTACAATCTGATGTCTCTTGCTATTATGAATATCAGTCTTATATATGTAGTCAAATGTGTTTGAGAAGGGTATCAAGTTGTTTTGTAGGTCTGGGCATTGCAACACTGGATAAGCATTGAAGAGCGAGGGAGGCAAAGCTAGGATCAACCTTCTGAATGAGGTGCCTACATCTCTAAACCCTAATATCTTCATTTATTTGTTGTACTTGCATAATGCTTGTAAGTCTATATTTATCACCGTAAGTTGGTAGTTTCTCCCCTGAACTATAGGTGCATTTTCCCCACAACAGAATGGTGACTCCGCTGGGGAAAGCCTAACTGCATAGGGGTATCCAAGGTCATTTATTCAGTCTTGTTTGCTGGTATTTGTTCATTTTATTGATTAGGATCAGTTAGTAGGCTCTATTTGACCCTCCTTGGCTCTTACAAACCCTTCCCAGCCCTTGCAAACCCTTGTGGACCTAGGTGTGGTGGTTTTAACCCCATTTTTTCAACTTTTTCCACCTGTACGCTACTGTTTGTACAACACAGTAGAGGCCATACGCTACTTTTCTTCTACATAGTAGCGCCCATCCTGCTATGGGCGCTAGTTTCCTTCATACACAGTAGCGCTCAAAATCTGGGTTTGATTTTTTTGATTTTTTGGGTTGTGGACCCAAATCTAGGGGTTGTGGCTGCATTGTTTTGGGGTCCCTGATGACCCTAGGTCTGTGTTAAACCACTGTAAGTGGTCTCCCATCCTTGTACTGATCCTACATTTATGATTTGAACCCTTTTTTATCAATTTGGGCTTGTTTGGAAAGTTTTGGGGTTTGTTGACCCAAGTTGGGGGATTGTGGACCTGTTTGGTGTTTTGTACCCTAATTTGAGTCTGATTGAACTTGCTTGCCCCATTTCCACTAGATTTGAAACCTCTTGAATCTTCTTGACCCTATTTGTATCTATTTGAGTGAAATTTCTCTTTTAGGTTGGTTTCTTATCCTCCCTTATGCTTTTAGTTTTTCTTTTGTAGTGAAAGCTCAAGTGTTTTGGCTGTTGTTCAAGACCTTGTTTCCATTGTTTATGTGCAGACCGGACTTTACCAAACCATACTTCTTTGTAGGTCATTTGATTCGTTTGGGTCTAAAAGTAGTTTTCGTACTCTTTTCCCAATGTTTGGCATGCTTACATCAATAAGAATTTGAAAGTCATATTTGGTAGCTTTTACTGTTTCATAAAGAGAACCTGAAAGTTTCTTTTGTTTTGTTTTGATAGTAGGGTAATTTCAGTTTTGTTTCTTACCTTTGAAAAGCATAAAGAATTTTTGATATATTTCCTGAATAGAGTACCTTGCAAGTGGCTTAAAAGATTTTAGAGTGCTTTGCATCAAAAGGAACAAGTTTTCTTTTGCATACCTAGTTGCTTGAGTAGCTGCATTCTTAGGTTTTGAGTTTATTTTTGTACATTTAGACTTTATTTTTACCTTTTTTGCATTCGAAAGATTAAAAAATTGCATTCGCACATGCATTCTAGATCAGAATTTTTAGACTTGCATTGAAAAGAAAAAGATTTGTTTGGTGGTAAATATTTCATTTTCAGTACTTTATCTCTATTATAACCACTCTCACACACCCACTACCTTTTTTGAGTAAGCAAGTAACCTTTAAAATGAACCCTAATAAAATATACTAGCAACATTTTCTTTTCTAGGTTACACTACACCAACTAGTCTTGGTAAGGATCTTGGGTTTAAAACACCTTAAACCACCCAAGATCACACATTACACAAAAATCGTAGTTCGACTGTCACAGGTAAACCCATTTCACTCAAAACTTGCCTAGGATCTACGCAATAGGTCATTGAGAGATCAGATTGTTGGGAATACTCCTCCTACTTTCTGTTCGAGCATACGCCAGGATTGGATTGCGTATTGGGGACTCTTTCGAGTTTCAGGCTCAGTTACCCTGCCCACGCCTTCTGATTCGACCAGTGACTGTTCCCCCAGGAGTTTTCGGTGTTGTGGTATCCTTAGTATCAGACCATAGGTTCATACACAGGTGACAGCGGAGGGTATATCTACTGTACCTAGGACAAATATGGGAGGAAATCCCTTGGAAGTCTTTGGGAGGGCGGTTGGGTGATTCCAGAGCTTGCACCCTTAGTCATTGTATTGTGGACCCCGGATAACTGTCTTTCTTCCTTCGTTGATCTGTTCTGGGCCCTCATCATCCCAGACTCTTCTCCAGAAGGCATCTGTTTCCCTGGTTTGATTTACCTAGGACCTTTTTTAGTGGTGTGCTCTTTGTGCTACTTGTTTTAGTTTTCCTTAGAGAACTTCTTGTTCATTTGAGCAGGAAACTATGTCTAGCATTCCGGCGAGTGCCAATCAAGATACCCTTGTTCCGGGGGATCCTTGTGTTGTTCCATTTATTGGAAACATTGGTGCTCCCTTAATGGCTACTCTGAATCTTCCTGGATTCACTATTGGGCTGCCGGTTTGGTTGTTTTCCACTCCGAATGCCTTGCATGCTCCTGACGCTTCTTTTGTGAGCACCTCAAATCAAGAGCATTAGAACCCTGAGCCTTCTTTGCTAGTAACATCTTCTCCTCCTCCTTCTACCTCATGTGGCGAAAGTAGCAATACTAGTAACTAGCAGTCTAAAAGGAATAGACGAGGGAAGAATAGGAAGAAGATGCCAAAACAAGGAGGCAGCAACCCAGCCACTGCAATTCATGCTGGGGGCAAGCACCCTGCCTCTGCAAATCATGCAGGGGGCACCTACCCAACCTTTGGAAGTAATGCTGGGAGAAAAAATTTAGTCACTGAAAATCATACTGAAAGTTTGTCTTCAACCACTGTCAATCATGTTGAGGACATGTCATTGATCACTGCTAGTCATATTGATGACAAGTCACCAGTTCCTATGAGTCATACTGGAGACACCAGATCAATCACTGCAAGTCATGCTGAGGGAGTTGACATTGTCGACAAACCCAACAAACAGAAGCTTAAGTTCCCTTGTAAGTTTTGCGAGGGAGACCACCTTACTTACTTGTGCCCTGTACTTCCAGAAGTGCAAAAAGTGTGGTCCTTAGTTCAAAAGTCTGATGCTTCTAAGCAACCAGCCTCTGTGAGTCATGTTGGGGGAAAGCTATCAGCCAATGCTAGCCATGCTGAGAGTACTGACGTTGTAAAGGAGTCTAAACCTATAGGAAGAAAACCAAAGTTCCCTTGTAAACTTTGTAAGGGAGATCACCTTACTCACCGATGCCCTGCCATTCCAGAGGCACGAAGAGTGTGGTCCATGTCTGAAGGAACCTCTGTTCCTAAGTTGTCTATAGATTCCCTGCAGTCAGATCAACCTTTGGTTGATAAAGTGGTTGAACCAATGCAATCTTTGGTCGACCCCACTCTTCCTTCGGAGAGTGAAGTGATCGAATTGATGCAATCTTCGATTGATCCCATCAGTCCTTTGGAGATTGATGCACCTACTGCTAAAGTCTTGTGCATTACCAGTTTGGATATTTCTGAAAAAGGGGGCACTTAATCTGTGCCATGTGAAACCCTACTAAGCCCTAGGATTGTTTCCTTTGATTGGAATAGTCTAGCCGAGCCTCATCTTCCTTCTTCGACACCTTTCTAGATAAAGGTTGATATCGGGAACCATACGGTTAATCGATGCATTGTTGATGAAGGTGCTTCTGTTAGTATCGTATCCGCTTATGCTTGGAGAGATTTGGGTTTCCCTAATGTTATTCCAGCTGTTAATTGGCCGTTGACCTTCGATAAAAGACCTAGTGAACCGTTTGGATTCCTCCGTCAGGCACCTGTTACTTTGGGTGGAAAAACAGTCTTAGTTGATTTTATGGTTTTAAAGGACCCTATGGACTTTGATATGATCCTCGGGCGTGATTATGTTTATGCTATGCATGCTGTGGTGTCTACGCTTTTTCGTGTGATGCATTTCCCTCATAACGAAAACATTGTCACCATCGACCAGCTTGCATTCGTTGATCCTCCTTATTACCCAACTGTAAACCAGTCTGATCCCTCGTCATTAGGCACTACTATGTCACATGGGAATGTTGTGGCATATTTTTCCTTGAGTTCAAATGCTACTGAGAAGAAGTCTCTGAATTCATGCTTACCTTCTCGGGACTTGGTCCCAGCTTTTGACCAAGTGACACCTCCATCTGAATGTTTAGATATGTGTTCTATCTGGGATGATATACTTCCTTCTGGTGAAGTTTTTCTAGAGTCCATAGTACAGTCTACCATTCATTTGGATGTTGATCCAGTCGCAGTTATGTCCAGCCCCGGTTTGACCTTAAAGCCTGATCTTCCTACTGTTGAGTCTTTGGACTCTCCTATAGATCCACAAATCAGTGTTCCTACTGAGATTGATTACGCTTCTAGAATTTTCAATTCCCGTGATGATGAATTTTTTTTTCTGCAGATTCCGTCATGTCCTTCAACTTTGATCTTCATCCTAAAGTTGATCTTGTTGATTGTAAGTCCTCGGGCTTGGGTACCATAGAGTCTTCATTTGAAAACTCTGCCTTGTTTATGCCTGTTGTTGATAATAGTGAAGTTGAAAGTATTTCTACCACAGTGACTTGTATCGGGTCTTTCTTTACATATGTTTTAGATATGATCTTGGTACTGATGTTTCTTGGAGATAGGATTCTTAGCTGGATGTATACTTGCTTACTGGTCCTTTTAGACACCTTAAGAGACCATGTTAGGTATATTCGGAACCTTGCATATAGGTTTAGGCTTCCCCACTGTTATGTTGCATTTGAACCTCTTTCCATCCGAATTCGCCATAGGGTCAAACCTGTTGGATATTGGTGTGTTAGCCATCTCTTTATGCATCGTGCACCAATCCGACAGCAGAGCCTACCTAACATGGGTCACCCTAGTCAGCACCCTTATGCCATTCTGGTGCCCATGCTGAGTTTTTCTCATAGGCTCGGGAGCCATTTTAGATTTACCATGACTTTGAGAAGAAGCCTCATATCTTTCTTCCTCATATATTTCTGGCCATCCCTGATAAGGCTCCCATCTTTGTGTTCAAATTTCATATGCATCTGTTATGATCCCTCTTGCGCTAATGAGCCTGAAGCTGGCTTCCACACTTTTAGCTCATTATATAAGCCTCCATCTCTGATCTCATTTCCGCTAAGCCTTGTATCATTTTGCCTTTGCAATTTGAAACCTTTTACCTGGAGGAGACACACCCTGAGTGTCCTGATCTTGCTCATGTTCCTTGCATCAGGCATAGCTTTGTTCCATGCGCTTGGAGCTAGTTTTGCATGTCCCTGACACTCGTCTCCTCCCATTGCGGGCATTCTTCTTTTACTTCGAGCTCGTTAAAAACAGTAAGTAGGTTTCGAGCATTCTTCTTTTACTTCGAGCTCGTTAAAAACAGTAAGTAGGTTTCGAGCATTATTCTTTTACTTCGAGCTCGTTAAAAACAGTAAGTAGATTTCGAGCATTCTTCTTTTACTTTGAGCTCGTTAAAAACAGTAAGTAGGTTGCGAGCATTCTTCTTTTACTTCGAGCTCATTAAAAACAGTAAGTAGGTTACGAGCATTTCTTCCACCTTTCCTTCAAGCTCGTTAAAAACAGTAAGGAGGCTATGAGCATTTCTTTCATCTTCACTTCGAGCTCATTAAAAACAGTAAGGAAGTTGTGAGCATTTTCTGTATCTCCTTTGAGCTCATTAAAAATAGTAAGGAGGTTGTGATTTTACTTTTCTGGACTCGTTAAACCTTTACGGAAAACATCCCTATGGAGTTCTTTTAAGCCCTTTTTAGACTCCTTAAATAGGAAAATTTTTCCGAGCATAGTTGTCTTTTCGGGCTCGTTAAAATAACTGAACCGACATCCACTTAGGTATAGAATTACCCCTTTTCCGGGCCTTGGTAGATAATTTACGGAAAAGGTATACTCTAGGTATACTCTGGTATGCGCTAGAAGAGTTCTTCTTCCATTATTTTACACTTTTTTGGGGAAGGAGACTAACTTTACGAAAAAGCACCTTTGGAGTCGTCTTTAGGGTTTTCAGACTCTCGAAATGTGAAAACACCAAGCGAGCATTCACCTACTCGGGCTCGATGTGAAATCCACGAGATGGTTGATAGAGGACTGTTTAAGTTTTTCAACTCTATAAACAAGAAAACACCACCAAGCACATACCAATCCGGGCTCGATATCAAATCTACGGATAGGTGTATAGAGGACTGTTTAAGTTTTTCAACTCTATAAGCAAGAAAACACCGCCGAGCACAGACCAATCTGGGCTCGATATAAAATCCACGGATAGGTGTATGGAGTTTTCTTCTAGGTTTTTTCAGATTCCTTAAATATGGAAATACCGTCGAGCATGCTTTAGCTCTTTGTCAAGCTCGTTAAAAAATGAAAAAGGAAAGGGAAGGGAAGAATGTTAAAATATCTTTCAATATGATGGCAGCAAGTAAACCATCTCCTTGAACAAAGCACATGTTTTGAGTCTATCAAACAAGTTGGATTCTAGTGTTGGCCTTAGGGTAAACTTGATCTCAGAGTTCTTACTCCTCCGTTTGGTTAGTCTTACAATCATATGGAGAATCTGTTAATGTCTCCTACATTGCAGACTTGCGTCGTGGTCCCTTTGTGTTAAAAGTTGCCTAAGTCACTCTTGTGTCGTGCTCACTATTCAAGGATACAACCTGTTTCAGCCATTCTGCAGTTGCCTTGACCTCATGTGTCGGCCATTCCTTGGTGTCAGTATGTTTCATCATGTGTTCAGTCCTACTCCGAATCAGCTCATACCTGTTGAGTGTCCCTCGTGTTGGATGATGGAGGATGCATTAAGGCCTCCCTTCCAATGGACTTCTTCCCATCAACTTCAACTCATTGTACTCTGGGAATGAAGTTTAGAGTTTCGGTTAGTACCTTGGGGATTGCAGTCATTAGTGGCAGTTTCCCTCGCTATTGGATAGATGGGAATACATAAATGTCTCCTATCCGATGGATTCTTCAAGTGTTCGACGGCAATACCTTCTATTCGCACTTGCTTGAATGTACTAGGTACCTTGGGTTCCATTTTCATTATTGGTGGACACCCTCGCGTTTGTTAATGGTATACATCAATGACCGGTAATCAAACGATACCTCCCATGCTCAACATCAACTCATTTATTCGCATGGATAGGTTTGTACCTTGGGCTGTTTTTGGATGAAGACCTTGGGATCCTCGATAGCATCACCTCATTTATGTTATTGCCCAAGTTGCACAAGACTGAGCCACACTCTTTTTGGGCTCTTGATGAGACATAGATCTAGCTTGTTCTCTATGGCTATGTTCTCCAGTTTTGACATAGATCCACCTTGTATTTATGTGGCTATGTTTACACTTATGTTCCTCATGGATCCACGCTTGTATTCTAGTGGCCATGATATATGCATCAGTATTTTGGATCATTATTGTATCCTCTTGGAGGTCATGTTCCACCATTTGAACATGGACAGTTACCCCAAGGATAAGTTTGTCTGACATTGCCTTTGCTTTCAGGTACTTCATTTGAGCGTATGATTCTTGGTTTCTCCGTTCCTCCATGATTCAACTCTTTGTTATTTATAATGTATTTCGGCCATCGTCTCCCATATGCCCTCTGACCTCATACATTAGGGGGCATCTGTTATAGCCTGAAATGACACCTCTCCGTCCGTGACGACACTTGCTTCCCTTGGTCGCATGACGACACTTCTTGAGAACAAGTTCAGTCACACAACAGGACATTTGTGGATGGAGGAGTCATTTGGGACACTAAAAATGGTTGAAATTACCTCATGCTTGACCCATTTGATGTATATGACCCTTAGGAACATTTTTCCAGACCAAACCATCTCCTGAAAATGAGCAGAAAAGCCTGTTTTTGGCCATTTTTTAACATGAGCGCGACTCCACTGTTGAAATAGTAGCGTGTGTACGTGACTTTGCTTCATTAAAGTAGCGCTCAATTACATGTGTATGCGACTTTGTCTACTGTAGAGTAGCGTACACCCCTGTTTTGGTCAAAATCTCAAAATTCGAGTAAGTTAAGTTGGTTTGGAAACCTCTTGAGCGGTTGTAACTTCTTTTCCTATTCCTCATTGACTATATAAGGAGGGTAGAAGGGTCATGTGAGAGGACTAATCCCAATTACAAAGTTATGCTGGAGGAATGGATACCCTCATCCCCCTCTCTTGTGCTTCAGTTTTGGTAAACCCTAGTACAATTGCTTAAAGGCTGGGATCCTTGGAGAACAGAAGCAGGAGACCTTGAATCTAGGTTTCGTGAAGTGCCAAGCTTGAAAGAAGGTATAACTGTATGTACTTGCTTTCATTCATCAATAAAGATAAGACATTCTTCTCTTTCCAAATATGACCTATTGATGTGTCTTAGATTTGATTACAGTTTGTTTACAATCTGATGTCTCTTTCTATTATGAATATCAGTCTTATATATGTAGTCAAATGTGTTTGAGAAGGGTATCAAGTTGTTTTGTAGGTCTGGGCATTACAACACTGGATAAGCATTGAAGAGCGAGGGAGGCAAAGCTAGGATCAACCTTCTGAATGAGGTGCCTACATCTCTAAACCCTAATCTCTTCATTTATTTGTTGTACTTGCATAATGCTTGTAAGTCTATCTTTATCACAGTAAGTTGGTAGTTTCTCCCCTGAACTATAGGTGCATTTTCCCCACAACAGATGTGAAGTATATCCTCTGCTCACATTATGATGACTAACTAGGTGGTGCCCCCGAGTCAGGTTAGGTCCACTAACTAGGTGTTGCCCCCCTATTGAAAATTTTGCAATTATTGGAATTTGCACGGTGACCAAATGATGACCACTAATACTAGGTTGTCTCGTAACAAATGGTTGACTACCAACAAAGGGATTAATTCCACTTGACTGTAGACTAACAGGTAGATTATAGCATCCCCACAAATTTTGAGGTGGGGGAGGTGGAGGTAATGTCCCATAGTTAACAGAGGTTGAAGGTTTCCCTTCTGAGGTTGGGGTCATAGGAGGTGTAGAACTGGTCCCTTGAATTTGAGGTGTATGCGTGGGAAACGACGGTTGACGTCGGGCATAAGTGGTGGTGTTAGATATGGGTGTTTCCGTTGAATTAAAAGATAAAGAACGTACAGGGGAATATCGAAAGATTAGTACTTCCCGGATACTTTCTCTACATGAGAGACTTTGGCGTCTAAGTTGTTCGCCAGTCATATGTAAATATTTCATGTGTTTGTAGAGTGGTGCAAGGAACTCGCCGATAAGGATCCATCAAAGAGGTATAGTTTCTTCAATGGGAAGTGACCCCAAATCAGAAACATGCCGACCTAAAGAGGTGTCCCAAAAAGATGCAGTTGGACCAAATGTTGTTGATATAGGGTCATCCTGTGGATGAATGAAAACCCAATCTATAGCTTCGGGGTGTCCTTCCATTGAATAATGGAAAGATGTGTCATATGAAGTATGGGTTGTTCCATTATCAAAGGTCGAGTAGGATCATAGATAGGTGGATTTGTGGGGGATGAGAAGTTCATTCCTGACTCTAAGGTAGATGTATCTTCCTCGTATGACATAGATGTAATAGGTTGATCCAATTTTGCTCCCGAGTTCTCCTCCCAGTTAATGGGATATTCATGTGGAAAGTTCAAATCACTTCGGGATATTCTCAAGGGTTGATCATCCAGAGTGGCTGAACCAAAATTTATCCTAAGTGTTTTCTATACAAAAAGGAAAAATGAAATCCAAGATCCACACAAGCTAAAGCCGCAAGAAAACTTATGTGATATGTGTGGATTCAATGGTCTGGAACCTCGCGGAATTTTCAAGGCGGTGCAGCTCGCGATATACCACAGGTTCCAATAGTTATACTCAGCACAATCTTTCATAGCACTAACCAGGGAAGATTAGGACCGTACCCCTTACCGTATAACCCGTCTACCTGAATCACGTGCGTAGTAGCTCCCCGAGTGTTGTTCTCGGTGTATTGCCATGCCAAGACAACCAATAGGTTAGCTCGGATGGTTACAGGAATCCTAGAAGGATCTTTTGATATACTCAAGGTACGTGGGAGATCAGATCCATAGTGGTGTTGTCTAATGCACAATCGTACGATAGGAGCCTTCCGATATACTACCGAGTACGTGAAGTAACTTTCAATATACCCAAGGGTATGTGAAGGCCGTTCGATATACCGGTTGGTATGTGGAATAAATGCAAGCCTCCAGGATGAAGTGCAGGAAAATAATGACAACTTCCATGCTTAAAGACGTCATAACACATCTCTAACCTAACACACAACTTCCTATACAGTTTTAACCTAACACTACCGGTAAATTTTATCTTTTACGGTTAGGTGAATGCATGAGGTGTAGACAGGAATTTAAAAATAATGCAACCCTAATATACATGTGAATGCAAATCTTTTCTTTTCTTTTCGACTAAATCTATCTATGGTAAGGAGAAATTTTATTTGTTTCCTATGGTAAAAGTAGACAATTACCCCTATACTTCAAAATCAAACAAAAGACGAATGAATCACTCTTTTCACTAAGCCAACAAAAACAATAAAATAACCCACACCAAATCTTAAATGTTTTTTTTTTGTTTTCAAATCTAAATGCGTTTACGCTAATATGAAAAGGAGAATTCTCTTTAGATGCATCAACTTCAATTTTCTAACAAAAATATGAACGAATGGAAGAAAACCCAAAAAATATGCAAGAATTATTCAATCTTTGGAAATGCTTCGTACAAGTTCTAATGCCCTTGGAATTTTCATAGAAATGAGAAACTAGTTTTCATAACTAAGAAAATGCAAGATAACAATGATGCTCTACGACTTTTCAAATATATTTTGATGATATATTCCAAAGCATAATAAAACTCTATAGCAATTTCAAGAATGAAAATCGAAATGAGGATAATGAGAAATGTTTAATCTTCTTCACAAATGAGCTCAACAGATATGAGAATGATGCCACTTTCGGATCCAGGTTCAGAAAATGAAATAAGACACTACCACAAACTTTAAATAATGAATAATTCTCAAAGAAGCAAGATCACTCAAAATCTCAATAACACTCAAAGCACACACAATCAAGCAAAAAATCACAATAACAAGGATGAGAAGGCTCGAAAGTCAGATCAAACAGATCTGGTGAAATGGTCGAGAGCTACAAGACTGAGTAGATTGACGTGGGATTGAAATTTCCCACAGCAACCAAATCACTGGCTTGACTGGGAAAAACCCTAATAGACACTCAAACTTCGAAATCAATCCAAGGATAAGACTATGTTGTGCCTAGAGTTTCTATGACTGCAATGAACAAAACACAAAACTCAAGGAAAAACCAAACCTAAAACCAAGTTGAATAATTTTGTATCAAGTGTTGTGGGGAAAATGCACCTATAGTTCAGGGGAGAAACTACCAATTTATGGTGATAAAGATAAACTTACAAGCATTCTGCAAGTATAACAAATAAATGAAGAGATTAGGGTATAAATATGTAGGCACCTCATTCAGAAGGTTGATCCTAGCTTTGCTTCCCTCGCTCTTCAATGCTTATCCAGTGTCGCAATGCCTAGACTTGCAAAACTACTTGATACCTTTCTCAAACACATTTGACTACATATATAAGACTGATATTCATAATAGAAGAAGACATCAGATTATAAACAAACTGTAATCAAATCTAATACACATTAATAGGTCATATTTGGAAAGAGAAGAACATCTGATCTTTATTGATGAATGAAAGCAAGTACATAAAGTTATACCTTCCTTCAAGCTTGGCACTTCACAAAACCTAGATTCAAGGTCTCCTGCTTCCGTTCTCCAAGGATCCCAGCCTCTAAGCAACTGTACTAGGGTTTACCAAAACTAAAGCACAAGAGAGGGGGATGAGGGTCTCCATTCCTGCAGCATAACTTTGTAATTGGGCTTAGTCCTCTCACATAGCCCTTCTACCCTCCTTATATATTCAGTGAGGAAGAGGAAAAGAAGTTATAACCGCTCAAGAGGTTTCCCAACCAACTTAACTTACTCGAATTTCGAGATTTTGACCAAAACAGGGGTGTACGCTACTCTACAATAGACAAAGTCGCGTACACATGTAATTGGGCGCTACTATTTCAACAGTGGAGTCACGCTCAGTACGGTATACACGCTACTATCATGCCTGTGTACCAGCGCTCATATTGAAAAATGGCCAAAAACAGGCTTTTCTGCTCATTTTCAGGAGATGGTTTGGTTTGGAAAAATGTTCCTAAGGGTCATATACATCAAATGGGTCAGGAATGAGGTAATTTCAACCATTTTTAGTGTCCCAAATGACTCCTCCATCCACAAATGTCCTGTTGTGTGACTGAACTTGATCTCAAGAAGTGTCGTCATGTGACCAAGAAAAGCAAGTGTCGTCACGGACGGAGAGGTGTCATTTCAATCTATAAAATGATGGAAGAAGAACTCTTCTAGCACATACAAGAGTATACCTAAAGTATACCTTTTCCGTAAATTATCCACCAAGGCCCGAAAAAGGGGTAATTCTATACCTAAGTGGATGTTGGTTCAGTTATTTTAACGAGCCCGAAAAGACAACTATGCTCGGAAAACATTTCCTATTTAAGGAGATTGAAAAGGGCTTAAAAGAACTCCATAGGGATATTTTCCGTAAAGGTTTAACGAGTCCAAAAAAGTAAACTCATGACCTCCTTACTATTTTTAACGAGCTCAAAGGAGATACAGAAAATGCTCACAACTTCCTTACTGTTTTTAATGAGCTCGAAGTGAAGATGAAAGAAATGCTCATAGCCTCCTTACTGTTTTTAACGAGCTTGAAGGAAAGGTGGAAGAAATGCTCGTAACCTACTTACTGTTTTTAACGAGCTCGAAGTAAAGGTAGAAGAATGCTCGTAACCTACTTACTGTTTTTAACGAGCTCGAAGTAAAAGAAGAATGCTCGCAACCTACTTATTGTTTTTAACAAGCTCGAAGTAAAAGAAGAATGCTCGAAACCTACTTACTGTTTTTAACGAGCTCGAAGTAAAAGAAGAATGCTTGAAACCTACTTATTGTTTTTAATGAGCTCGAAGTAAAGGTAGAAGAATGCTCGAAACCTACTTACTATTTTTAACGAGCTCGAAGTAAAAGAAGAATGCTCGAAACCTACTTACTGTTTTTAATGAGCTCGAAGTAAAGGTAGAAGAATGCTCGAAACCTACTTACCGTGTTTAACGAGCTCGAAGTAAAAGAAGAATGCTCAAAACCTACTTACTGTTTTTAACGAGCTCGAAGTAAAAGAAGAATGCTCAAAACCTACTTACTGTTTTTAACGAGCTCGAAGTAAAGGTAGAAGAATGCTCAAAACCTACTTACCGTTTTTAACGAGCTCGAAGTAAAAGAAGAATGCTCGAAACCTACTTACTGTTTTTAACGAGCTCGAAGTAAAAGAAGAATGCTTGCAATGGGAGGAGACGAGTGTCAGGGACATGCAAAACTAGCTCCAAGCGCATGGAACAAAGCTATGCCTAATGCAAGGAACATGAGCAAGATAAGGACACTCAAGGTGTGTCTCCTCCAGGTAAAAGGTGTCAAATTGTGAGGGAAAAATGATACAGGGCTTAGCGGAAATGAGATCAGAGATGGAGGCTTATATAACAAGCTAAAAGCGTGGAAGCCGGCTTCAGGCTCATTAGCACAAGTGGGATCATAACAGATGCATATGCAATTTGAATACAAAGATGGGAGCCTTATCAGGGATCTCTAGAAATATATGAGGAAGAAAGATATGAGGCTTCTTCTCAAAGTCATGGTAAATCTAAAAAGGCTCCCAAGCCTATGAGAAAAACTCAGCATGGGCACCAGAATGGCATAAGGGTATTGACTAGGGTAACCCATGTTAGGTAGGCTCTTCTGTCGGACTAGTGCACGATGCATAAAGAGATGGCTAACACACCAATATCCAACAGGTTCGACCCTATGACGAATTCGGATGGAAAAAAGTTCAAATGCAACATCACAGCGAGGAAGCCGAAACCTATATGCAAGGTTCCGAATATACCTGACATGGTCGCACAAGGTGTCGAAAAGGACCAGTAAGCAAGTATACATCCAGCTAAGAATCCTGTCTCCAAGAAACAACAGTACCAATATCATATCTAAAACATATGTAAAGAAAGACTCGATACAAGTCACTGTGGTAGAAATACTTTCAACTTCACTATCATCAGCAACAGGCATAAACAAGGCAGAGTTTTCGAATGAAGACTCTATGGTACCCAAGCCCGAGGACTTACAATCAACAAGATCAACTTCAGGATGAAGATCAAAGTTGAAGGACATGATGGAATCTGCAGAAAAAAATTCATCATCACGGGAGTTGAAAATTCTAGAAGCAGAATCAAACTCAGCAGGAACACCGATTTGCGCATCTATAGGAGAGTCCAAAGAATCAATAGTAGGAAGATCAGACTTTAAGGTCAAACCGGGGCTTCACATAACTGCGACTGGATCAACATCCAAATGAATGGCAGACTATACTATGGACCCTAGGAAAACTTCATCGGAAGGAAGTATATCATCCCAGATAGAACACATATCTAAACATTCAGATGGAGGTGTCACTTGGTCAAAAGCTGGGACCAAGTCCCGAGAAGGTAAGCATGAATTCAGAGACTTCTTCTCACTAGCATTTGAACTCGAGGAACAATATGCCACAACATTCCCATGTGACATAGTAGTTCCTAATGACGAGGGATCTGACTGGTCTACAGTTGGGTAATAAGGAGGATCAACGAATGCAAGCTGGTCGATGGTGACAATGTTTTCGTTATGAGGGAAATGCATCACATGAAAAAGCGTAGACACCACAGCATGCATAGCATAAACGTAATCATGCCCGGGGATCATATAAAAGTCCATAGGGTCTTTTAAAACCATAAAATCAACTAAGATTGTTTTTCCACCCAAAGTAACAGGTGCTTGACGGAGGAATCCGATCGGTTCACTAGGTCTTCTATCAAAGGTCAACGACCAATTGGTAGCTGGAATAACATTAGGGAAACCCAAATCTCTCCAAGCATAAGAGGATAAGATACTAATAGAAGCACCTTCATCAACAATGCATCGATCAACCGTATGAACCTTTATCTGGAAAGGTGTTGAAGAAGGAAGACGAGGCTTGGCTAGACTATTCCAATCAAAGGAAATAGTCCTAGGGCTTGGTAGGGGTTCACATGACACAGATGAAGTGCCCCATTTTTTAGGAACATCCAAACTGGTAATGCAGAAGATTTCAGTAGTAGGTGCATCAATCTTTGCAGGACTGATGGGATCAGTCGAATATTGCATTGATTCGATCACTTCACTTTCCGAAGGAAGAGTGGGGTTGACCAAAGATTGCATTGGTTCAACCACTTTATCAAACAAAGGTTGATCTAATTGCATTGAATCTGTAGACAACTCAGGAACAGAGGTTCCTTCATACATGGACCACACTCTTCGTGCCTCTGGAATGGCAGGGCATCGGTGAGTAAGGTGATCTCCCTTACAAAGTTTACAAGTGAACTTTGGTTTCCGTCCTATAGGTTTAGACTCCTTTAAAATGTTAGTACTCTCAGCATGACTAGCATTGGCTGACATCTTGCCCCCAGCATGAATCACAGAGGCTGGTTGCTCAGAAGCATCATACTTTTGAACTAAGGACCACACTCTTTGCACTTCTGGAAGTACAGGGCACAAGTAAGTAAGGTGATCTCCCTCGCAAAACTTACAAGGGAACTTAAGCTTCTGTTTGTTTGGTTTGTCGACAATGTCAACTCCCTCAGCATGACTTGCAGTGGTTGATCTGGTACCTCCAGTATGACTCACAGGAACTGGTGACTTGCCATTAATATGATTAGCAGTGATCAATGACGTGTCCTCAACATGATTGACAGTGGTTGAAGAAAAACTTTCGGTGACTAAAATTTTTCTCTCAGCATGACCTCCAGGGGCTGGGTAGGTGCCCCCTGCATGACTTGCAGAGGCATGGTGCTTGCCCCCAGCATGACTTACAGAGGCTGGGTTGCTTCCCCCTTGTTTTGGCATCTTCTTCCCATTCTTCCTCCGTTTATTCCTTTTAGACTGTTGGCTACTAGTATTGCTACTTTCGCCACATGAGGTAGAAGGAGGAGGAGAAGATGTTACTGCCAAAGGAGGCATAGGGTTCCGATGCTCTTGATTTGAGGTGCTCACAAAAGAAGCGTCAGGAGCATGCAAGGCATTCGGAATGGAAAACAACCAAACCGACAGCCCAATAGTGAATACAGGAAGATTCAGAGTAGCCATTAAGGGAGTACCAATGTTTCCAATGAATGGAACAGCACAAGGATCCCCCAGAACAGGGGTACCTTGATTGGCACTCACCGGAATGCTAGACATAGTTTCCTACTCAAATGAACAAGAATTTGTCTAAGGCAAACTAAAACAAGTAGCACAAAGAGCACACCACTAAAAAAGGTCCTAGGTAAATCAAACTAGGAAAATAGATGCCTTCTGGAGAAGAGTCTGGGATGATGAGGGCCCATAACAGATCAACGAAGGATGAAGAACAGTTACCCGGGGTCCACAATACAATGACTAAGGGTGCAAGCGTTGGAATCACCCAACCGCCCTCCCAAAGACCTGCAAGGGATTTCCTCCCACATCTGTCCTAGGTATAGCAGATATACCCTCTGCTGTCACCTGTGTATGATCCTATGGTCAGATACTAAGGATACCACAACACCGAAAACTCCTGGGGGAACAGTCATCGGTCGAATCAGAAGGCGTGGGCAGGGTAACTGAGCCCGAAACTCGAAAGAGTCCCCAAACGCGATCCAATCCTGGCATATGCTTGAAACAGAAAGTAGGAAGAGTATTCCCAACAATCTGATCTCGCAGTGACCTACTGCATAGATCCCAGGAAAGCTTTGAGTGAAATGGATTTACCTGTGATAGTCGAACTACGATTTTCACGTAATGTGTGATCTTGGTTGGTTTAAGGTGTTTTAAACCCAAGATCCTAACCAAGACTAGTTGGTTTAGTGTAACCTAGAAAAGAAAATGTTGCTAATACATTTTATTAGAGTTCATTTTAACGGTTACTTGCTTACTCAAAAAGGTAGTGGGTGTGTGAGAGTGGTTATAATAGAGATAGAGTACTGAAAATGAAATATTTACCACCAAACAAATCTTTTTCTTTTTAGTGCAAGTCTTAAAATTCTGATCTAGAATGCATGTGCAAATGCAATTTTTAATCTTTCGAATGCAAAAAAGGTAAAAATAACGTCTAAATGTACAAAATTAAATTCAAAACCTAAGAATGCAGCTACTCAAGCAACTAGGTATGCAAAAGAAAACTTGTTCTTTTTTATGCACAACACTCTAAAATCTTTTAAGCCAGTTGCAAGGTACTCTATTCAAAAAATGAATCAAAATTATTTATGCTTTCAAAGTTAAGAAACAAAACTGAAACTACCCTACTATCAAAACAAAAGCAAAGAAACTTTCAGGTTCTCTTTATGAAACAGTAAAAGCTACCAAATATGACTTTCAAATTCTTATTGATGTAAGCATGCCAACCATTGGGAAAAGAGTACAAAAACTACTTTTAGACCCAAACGAAGCAAATGACCTACGAATAAGTATGGTTTGGTGAATTCAGGTCTGTACATAACAATGCAAACAAGGTCTTGAACGACAGCCAAAACACTTGAGCTTTCACTACAAAAGAAAACTTAAAAGCATAAGGGAGGATAAAAAACCAATCTAAAAGAAAAATTTCACTCAAATAGATACAAACAGGGTCAAGAAGACTCAAGAGGTTTCAAATCCAGTAGAAATGGGGCAAGAAGGTTCAGTCATACTCAAATTAGGGTACAAAACACCAAACGGGTCCACAACCCCCCAACTTGGGTCAACAAGCCCCAAAACTTTCCAAACGAGCCCAAATTGATCAAAAGAGGTCCAAATCATGAATATAGGATCAGTACAAGGATGGGAGACCACTTACAGTGGTTTAACTCAGACCTAGGGTCATCAGGGACCCCAAAAAATGCAGCCACATCCCCCAGATTTGGGTCCACAACCCAAAGACTCAAAAAAATAAAACCCATATTTTGAGCGCTACTATGTATGAAGGAAACTAGAGCCCATAGCAGGATGGGCGCTACTGTGCAAAGTAAAAGTAGCATATGGGCGCTACTGTGTGGTACAAACAGTAGCATACAAGTGGAAAAAGTTGGAAAAATGGGGTTAAAACCACCACACCTGGGTCCACAAGGGTTTGCAAGGGCTGGGAAGGGTCTGTAAGAGCCAAGGAGGGTCAAACAGAGCCGACTAACTGATCCTAATAAAGAAAATGAACAAAGACCATCAAACAAGACTGAAGAAATGACCTTGGATACCCCTAAGCAGTTAGGCTTTTTCCAGCGGAGTCGCCATTCTGTTGTGGGAAAAATGCACCTATAGTTCAGGGGAGAAACTACCAACTTACGGTGATAAAGATAGACTTACAAGCATTCTGCAAGTATAACAAATAAATGAAGATATTAGGGTTTAGATATATAGGAACCTCATTCAGAAGGTTGATCCTAGCTTTGCTTCCCTCGCTCTTCAATGCTTATCCATTGTCGCAATGCCCAGACCTGCAAAACAACTTGATACCTTTCTCAAACACATTTGACTACATATATAAGGCTGATATTCATAATAGAAGAAGACATCAGATTATAAACAAACTGTAATAAAATTTAATACACATTAATAGGTCATATTTGGAAAGAGAAGAACGTCTGATCTTTATTGATGAATGAAAGCAAGTACATAAAGTTATACCTTCCTTCAAGCTTGGAATTTCACGAAACCTAGATTCAAGGTCTCCTGCTTCCGTTCTCCAAGCATCCTAGCCTCTAAGCAACTGTACTAGGGTTTACCAAAACTGAAGCACAAGAGAGGGGGATGAGGGTCTCCATTCCTCCAACATAACTTTGTAATTGGGCGTAGTCCTCTCAGATGGCCCTTCTATCCTCCTTATATATTCAGTGATGAAGAGGAAAAGAAGTTATAACCGCTCAAGAGGTTTCCCAACCAACTTAACTTACTCGAATTTCGAGATTTTGACCAAAACAGGGGTGTACTCTACTCTACAATAGACAAAGTCGTGTACACATGTAATTGGGTGCTACTATTTCAACAGTGGAGTCGCGCTCAGTAGGGTATACACGCTACTATCATGCTTGTGTACCAGCGCTCATATTGAAAAATGGCCAAAAACCGGCTTTTCTGCTCATTTTCAGGAGATGGTTTGGTCTGGAAAAATGTTCCTAAGGGTCATATACATCAAATGGGTCAAGAATGAGATAATTTCAACAATTTTTAGTGTCTCAAATGACTCCTCCATCCACAAATTTCCTGTTGTGTGACTGAACTTGATCTCAAGAAGTGTCGTCATGTGACCAAGGGAAGCAAGTGATTTCACGAACGGAGAGGTGTCATTTCAAGCTATAAAATGATGGAAGAAGAACTCTTCTAGCGCATACAAGAGTATACCTAGAGTGGTGGTCTAAGAATTCTAATTGGGACGACATCCAATAGGGTGGTCTAATAACCCTTTGACCCACATGGCCGACCCCCACTAGGCTGGTCTAACAACCCTTCGACCCACATGACTTATACAGGGCCGACCCCAACAAGGTGGTCTAATAACCCATCAAGTATAAGTTACAATATTTACAATATAAATGATGACACTTCCATATTAGAGGAATAATAACATCTCTATAGGAATATAAAATACATATATGAATTACATGGGTGAAATACATTCCAAAGTTACATATACATCAACCTCTCTCTTAACCAGGAAGGTATTTCTCGACACAGGTCTGCTAGCACAAGTCTGCTTCTTTGGATCATCATTAGCGAATCATCATCCTTGAATCATCGTCATCGTCACTGCTGCTACTATCTCAATCAATCTCTAAATCTACTTATCATAGGAAGTTCTACAGAGCCAGTCCTTTTTTCATATTGGATGTAGGCCCACCACCTACAGGTCTTCATCATCACTGGCCCTACTGTGGAAATCTCAGGACTTATTACGTGCATCACAAAACCTTGCAAGAGCATCCAGGCTGTTACGAGCACACCACTCTACCTATCGGATCTCCCAGTGAGATATTATATATGACTGTCACAAAACTTTAAAAGAGTCTCTTGACTAGCAAGAACCATAAAGAGCATATGTCGCCTTTTTCATCTTGTCCAGATCTCCAGGACTTATTACATGTGACACCTACCACAAAACCTTGCAAGAGCATCCCAGGACTTATTACGGGCACACAACCCAACCTATCGGATCTCCCAGGGCCATATTACATGTGGTCATGGAAAAACCTTGCAAGAGCATCCCAGGACATATTATGAGCACAAAACTCAACCTATCGAATCTCCCAGGGCCGAATTATATGCTATAGGACAAAACCTCGAAAGAGCATCTGCCAGATATCCCAGGGCCAAATTATATGCCATAGGAAAAACCTTGCAAGACTATTTGCAGATCTCCCAGGGCCAAATTATATGTCCTTCCAAAGCAAAACCTCGAAAGATCATTTTCCAGATATCCCAGGGCCACATTACATGCCATAGGAAAAAAATTGCAAGACCATCTGCAAACCTCCCAGGGCCAAATTATATGCTTATTTGCACAACCTGTTCCACGGCCACAAAGTATCAACCTGATACTCACCTTACATCATCCTGATGTACACATGATCATCCTGATCATCATCACTGCAACATCTTGCTGCATGTCATCTGGAGGAACATCCTGAAGCTCGTCATCCATGATTATCCTGATCATATAATGCATCTACCTGATTCATACCAAGTATCTACCTGATACATATCATCATACATGATCCACCTGATCATACAATGTATCCACCTGATACAAATACAAATACATGATCCACTTGATCATAACTGATACATATCAACATACATGATCTACTTGATCATACAATGTATCCACTTGACACATATACAGATACATGGTCCAAGCATCCAACATGATGCATATACAAAATACATACAAATGATGCAACTGATCATATGCAACATCCAACATGATGCATATATACATAAATGATCCAACTGATCATAACAAGCATCCAACATGATGCATATACATATACAGAGTAGTAACTGGAGCATCATCTTGATGCTCATCATCCATGATCCTCCTGATCATCATAGCATCGTCCTCTTCAGATCATCTCATCATCCACGAATCACAGCCCAGATACGCATCATCTAGCACTTACACCACCGACATGGGAGAACACATCTACCACCATTCAGGGAAGGCTCCAACCCTTACTTTTTCACCATGGGAGAACACATCTACCACCATGTGAAAAATGGATCAACAATTACATCACGACCAAGGCAGAACACATCGACCATGTCACAAAAGCTCATGTGCATCTGCATCTTCCGGACTCATCACTTCCCTTTGGAAGGAACCTCGATCTGAATTGCACCAAGCCTCTCTCTGAAGTACTCAAACTACACTCTGGCCAACGGCTTGGTCAATACATCTGCAACCTGCTCATCTGTCGCAACATACTCTGCTTCGGCTGTACTCAGTGCTACGCAGGAATGCTTCCTGCTAAACCAAGAGATCACACCTGATCCCATACTGAAGCAACACCCAGATGTGCTCTTCCTATCTACAGCACTACTTGCCAAATCTGAATCAACATAACCTTGCAGGTTAAACTTTTGATTCACATCATACTTGAGCCCATAATCAACCATACCCTTTAGCTACCTCAGAATATGCTTTACAACAACCAAGTGAACATCTCTCGGATCCGTCAAGAACTGGCTCAATGTGTTCACCGCAAAGCAAATATCTGGTCTCGTGTTTGTCAAGTACATAGAGGACCCAATCATCTGACGATACATCATGACATCAACCGGATCAGATGAAGCATCAAACAGAAGCTTCAGGTTCGATTCCATAAGTGTGGCCATATCCTTGCAGTCCATCATCCCGAACCTCTTCAGGATTTCTACTACATACTTCTCTTGTCAAAGGGAGATTCCATCTGCATTCTGTCACACCTCCATGCCAAAAACAAATAGTGCATCATCTCCAAGTTCTTCATATCAAATTCGACAGCAAGCTTCCTCTGTGTTTCGGCAATCAATCTATCCTCACCTGTTATAAACAGGTCATCCACATAGTAGTATCACTGGATTTCCTTCCTTAACCTTGTAGTGAAGTTTGGAATCCACTTTACTCTTGGTAAAGCCCAAATTGGATCAAAATTTGTCTATCCTACCATACCAAGTTCTGCACATATATGACTCCCTATCATGTGTCTCAGAACCAAGTGGCTGCTTCACGTACACTTCTTCTTCAACTACACCATTCAAGAAAGCTATCTTGAAATCCATATGGTGTATCTTCCCTATCATCACTGCAGCCGGAGCAAGTACTAATCTAATGGATGTGTATCTAGCTACAGGAGAAAAAGTCTCTATGCTACCACCTACAGCATGCTTGATATTGTAGCTTCTCTTGGAAGTCACTACAGACTCCCCTTCAGGTCTTGGGACTGCATCCCAAACATCTTGGTGATCAACTGGTACTCGTCGATCATTGCATTCTTCCCAGATCCTAGGAACTTCAATATCTTCAATATTTTCAATAGATAACTTTGTTGCTGAACAAATGTTGTAGTCCTTCTTTTGTAGGTGATGGTATATGATCTTTCCTACACAACAAGTTAAATTGCATGATTAGAAAACATCTCATAGTTTTCAGAACAAATTCTTACACATAAAGAAATATGTCATACAGTCATGCAATTATCTTAGCCAATGTTTCAATACAACATTTATCCATATTCCGTAACTTTCTAGATGCCTTCCAATCTCTACCAGAACATTGTTAAGAGTGTGCACAACTCCTAACATGTCATCAAAGAGGTTTCATTCTAGATAAGTAGCAATGGAATGTTGTACAGTTCCATAGGCCACTTACCCATGTATATTAGTAGTATATTGTTCATCAATGTAACTATTCTAATATGCATAATACACAACCTAATTCTAGGAACATAAGCATATACATCATTGAATAACATTATGTAAGAAATGACAATTCAAATACTTATATTTTTTTGGTTGTTGGGTGGAATCCCTTTGAATCTTTGCAACTCCATTCTGATGTGGATTGTGAGAAGTGGTCAACTACCTCTGAATATCTGCATCCTTGCAGAAACTACTGAAGTGCGCTCCTTTTCTTTTTTGTAGGAACAACTGGAGTGTGCTCCCTTTTGATCTTTGCTTCCTGGATTACCTGTCCTTGAACTTACATCCATCCTTAATCACTATGCATGCTTATTAGTATCATCATTGTGTTATCCTTGAGGTCTCATACATAATCACACGTTTATTAGTATAATCTTAATACTATCAAAACACAATAATCTTAAACATGTATATTCATGATCATTCACAGATAATAAACATTAGTATTCAAGGTTTCAGGTAAGTCTTCTTTTACTCATGCCTATTCTTGTTTTATCATAGGACTCTTCTGATTAGTTAAATCATGAATGCATAAACCCGTGATTACTCAAACCTATACCTTCATGATTCTTCTGGTTAGTCATATCATCAATTATGGTAAGAAACATAATATGCATACAACCATGACTATTCAAACCTATGACTTCATGAATAATCATTACCAGCAACACAACAGTATAAGATCCTAACACAAGGTAGGATTCTAGCTTGATATAGGAAAAACATACCTAGATTAGCATGCTAGCTAGTTATGTCTAACATACCCACATAATGTCTTCTGGTTCTCTTCAGTGACTTGTGCTAGTAACCTGCATGTCTCATAGGTTAACCATTCTAGGACCAAGTTATACATACCTCGAAAGTAGATCTTCTATGTGATCCATGACAATGGATGAATCTTTATCTTCATGTCACCATGATCATATGTTCTTGAAGTAGAACATGATTTGTCTTTCTTGGTGTACCTTTTATGTTAGCGAACAACATAAGCCTCATACAACATCACAATGCATTAGTACATTTATAAGTGTCAAAACCTTAATCAATGAATATCTTCTATTAAGGTGATACGACAAGTCTAGTAATTAATCAAGATTGTACTGTAATGATATGAAGACAAACATATGATAAACTTAACCATGAAACATACCTGTAAGCCATACCTGTCAAGATTGCTTGTACTCTTCTTATGGAAGGCCTTAGCCTCATCTCCCTCTGAGATAGGAAATTCTTTACTTATGCAGGTGACCAATCCATCTTCTTCTAGGATTAACCCAATCCACTTGATTTGCAAGAACTGGACCTGGAGCTGGATTAGGGCTTGTCAAAGAAACCCCAAAAATTCAAACTTTGAATTTCAAACTTCCGAAAGGATAGAAATATGCGCCTTGATGAGCTGATCAAGTTGGTATATTCAGAATTTGAAAACTGCAAAGTTTCACCCCTCGAAATTGCCTTTTATATTTCCGGATTCACTGGGGAGGACCCTGAATTAGCGTTTGGGTTTCCCGGAGCTTCGCCCAACCAAAAGATTTGATTCAAATCTCTAAGCTTCGATTTTTCTGAGGAGCTTCTAGCTGTGGTCATAGATTTCCAAAATTCCAATTTTTGCAGAAGCCCTAATTTTCTGTCTTTCCGATCAAAGTCCCGAACTGGGGTTTGATCAAGCCTGGCCTTCTTCCCAACCAAAAAATATGATCTTGGTCTATAAATTTTGATTTTGATGAGTACATCTAGCTGTGGTCTCTAATTACAAAAATTCCAACTTTCTTCGAAGCTCTAAATTTCGGAAGCCATGAATGAAGGTGCTCAAAAAGAATTCTGTTTTGACAGAAATATGTACCTGATTGTTTCTGGTGTAACTCCAAACGTTTTTATCCACAGGGTCTGAAACATTTTCCTGAGATATCCCGACCTGTTATCTTTCCATCCTGATAGGTATGACCTCAATTGGATTCTCTGAAAGAGATTTATGCCAAGTGTCGCAACATGACCTGTTTATGGGATAATTCAGGAGAGGGAACTTGTACGGCATTCCACATGTCACTAGTTCATCTTCGGCCTCTGAAACATTTTCTTGAGATAGTACAATCTGTTTACTACCTGTCACATTTTACGAAATTTCATTTGGAGCTTCCTAGACCACGTTATGACCTTTTTCCCAAGGTCACCGGATTTTGACTCAAATCTGGAAGAGGCAGAAACCCTATATTGTACAGATCATAAATCACAAAGTAAAACGAATTAGAGGTTTTCCTTTGGAAACAAGGTACATGGGGATCCGATCTTCGACCTGTAAAAGTTTCAAATCCGAAAAATTCTCCAAAATGGATTTATAGCGAAAGTGCTACGATGACTAGGTTTTTCTAAATCAATCCCTAGCATCGTAAGTGCAACAAGTGTCATACATGCCATATCATGCCTTCTTTCAGGCTAGCTATGATACCATGTTAAATTTTCAGAATTTACTTGAATATGATCTAGGATCTTAACTGAGAGAACAACATGTACAACAAATCTATAGCATATCAATCATGAACACAATAATGCAAGCACACAAGAGACACAGAGTTTACTTGGGGAAAACCATAAAGGTGAAAAACCCCAATAACTTCCTCAGAGATAGATAGAGCAATGATACAACCATAATACAAGAGATAGTCTTATCCTAGTAGCAGAGCCTCCTCCTCCACAAGTGCACCACTCTCCCAAGTGTGAGTGACAGAATAGAATGATCAAATAGAGATCTCCTGATCTCTATTTATACTAGACTTGACTTGCTTGATAACCTTTACTAGGTCGGCCTTAACTTAAGCACATAACACAATGTTGACTGGGCCGACACCCAATAGGGTGGTCTAATAACCCTTTGAACCGCATGGCCGACCCCCACTAAGGTGTTCTAACAACCTTTTGACCCACATGACTTATACAGGGCCGACCCCAGCAAGGTGGTCTAATAACCCATCAAGTATAAGTTACGCCACTTACAATATAAATGATGACACTTCCGTATTAGAGGAATAATAACATCTCTATAGGAATATAAAATACATATATGAAATACATGGGTGAAATACATTCCGAAGTTACATATACATCAACAAACTACTCATTACCTTTTTCATTCTTTGGAAATCCTTTTCATCCTCTTCATCCCATTTGAAAGCATCCTTCTTGGTAAAATTAGTAAGCGAAGCAGTTAGTTTTGAAAATGTTGACATAGAGAATGTCGACAGGGGTTCACTTCGCACTGTCATCAACAAAACATCAACCTAAATCCCTTACGCACCGGCCCAAAAAGGTTTTACGCTTTCCAGCAACACCCGCAGAGCAAGTGAAGTCTCACCCGAGATGCACAAGGGGGTTGCAGGAACCACATTTCTGCAGTGGATTTGAGGACATGCATCAAACATACATTGCACTCGCAGAAACCATAGATTATATCTTTCGCATTAGTTCATCATTTGCATATTCATCAATCGCAAAATCAACTCATAATAAACATTCTTATCAACATGATCTAGCTATTCATTAGAAATTACCAAAACCACAGAGCATTCATCATTAAACAGACATTCGCATTCACCATTTAACAGAAACAAAGAGAAAGATAGAACCATAATCGAACATATTCATGCATTCATTAAAACCTGTGGAATGAACTTCACAGAAACAGTTAATACATCATATCGCAGATACAAAACAGATCAACAACTAGATCAAAACCCGAAAGATCTACTACTCTATTCATCACCGTATCGATTCATCTAACTACTAATCAATACCTTCCCTTAGTATTAGAATCATACTTCTATTTATACAAAACTAAGTGGTTACAACATGGCCCACATGACCCTTATCTAACAAAATAACTACTTATGCATTCTCCACGACTGACCCTTTCTTCCACGGATTGTCCCTTTCGCAGCTATCGGCTTCCGCACTTCCTACGGCTTTCCCACATTTCACCATCCACTACTGGAGCTAGCGGGCCTCTGCCCTTGGTGTTCTAGTGGTCGGGGAAACTTCGGTACTTATAAATACTACCACACTCTTAGACATCTTGGGTGATACCTCATCTTTGCGCCACCCGAGTGTTCGCACTGCTTCCTTCGCTAGTTTTTCATGCACAGTTGTCATTCTTTCTCTTATCGCACTTGGAGTGTTCCCACTCAAAATGAAGTGCACCATTGCAACTATCTCACTTCCCTTTTCCATAGCTTCCTTGGGCTTGATCACCCAACTTCCTAACTCTCTGCATCTAAGTTACTGACTTGCATCATACAACCCACTAATCTTCCTCCTTGGACTCTCGCTACTTAGACTTGCGTTCTGCAATCCTTACACCGTTATTTATGTTTGCTTCTTGACATTTGCTCATTATTTGCAAAATATTATCCACAACCAACCAAATATGTCATCATACTACTCCGCCATCTTCTGGTAATGCCGATCCGCGGTGATCCTACTCGGATTCGACTCCCGCATGCTAAAACGTGCGAAGCATCGACAAGCGACCTGGCTAGCCATTCTTCCCGAATGCTTTCCACTTTTTGTCATCATTGGTTTTTTTTTTCACCTGTGTTTCTTAGCCGCTATGCGCTTGATAATGGAAATAGGGTTTCAACCCATTTCCATTTACTAATTGTGTCAACAATACCCCATCTAAACTTTTCAATTGCACCGCACCTCCATTAGTAACAAAATCGATCATGTAGGGACCCAACCAATGCATTTGTAACATACTTGGGTGCTTAACAAACTTACTGTCATATAGCAGAACTATATCCCTGCGTTGAAAGTGCTTTTGTTTAACATGGTGATCGTGCCAAGCCTTATGTCGGTCCTTTTCCACCTTCTGATGAAATCCTGTGATGAACCGATCCTCATCGAGTTGTACCAATTGGGCCAATCGTTCCTCCAATGCTCCATTGTCACTCATGCCTGTGACAAATGCAATCCGCAAACTGGGGACGATATACTTCATCAGCATTATGGCTTCCTTCCCATAGATGAGTTTGAACAATGTATTTTCATTCAAACGTTCACAAGTTGTGCGATCCGCCCAAAGTATCGCAGGGATCTTCAAATCCCAATCATCTCGATTCGTGTTGCATACCTTCGTGAGCGCATGCTCCAAGATTTTGTTAAATGCTTCCACTGTTTCATTTTATTGTGGATGATAAGGGGTGCTCTTTCTGTGTTTTATTTGAAATTCCTCTATCATTGCTGCAATTTTCTGATTAACAAAATGAGTCCCTTGGTCACTCATCAGTATTTTTGGGCACCCGAACCGGGTGACCACATTGTCAAACAAGAACCTGGCTTCTGTCGAAACTGAGCAATCCTTCACTGGCTCTGCTTCTTCCCATCGCGTTGTTGGAATATTCACACCATCATTTTTGTATTTTGCATGCATGCATGCAAATTTGCATGCTGCATGCATTTGCATGCCATTGCATGCATCCAGTCATTATGTTGGTAGTCCTCCCAACCCCTAGAACTCACTTTCAGCTACCTAGAGCCTGTCTTCAACCCCCATTTGGCCTCTTACCTACCTCATGTGCCCTCCTTGACTGTTCTGCATGGCAAGTGCACCTTTTCTCACCTACCACCAGTTATCTCTCATTTAGGGTGCCTTATCTCACCTACTAGGATTTATCATTCATTTAGTGCATTGATTGAGTATTTATTCCACTCATTTCTCATGTTGACTGCTTGTAGCTTCTAGTTAGCTAGTTCTAGAGTTCCACTTGACTATTTGACATCCTCATGCACCCCCCTTGGAGTCTCCATTCTCTGATTTATGCCTAGATGGTTCTGTCAGACTTAGTTAGACACACTTGACTGACTATTACCATTTATGACTGATACTATTGACTGGATGATGTCTCCAATGTTATCCAAGCTAGAATTTGAGCTAGATTCGAATGACCTACTTGGCTAATTCGAATCCTATATGATTCAACATCACATTTTATTGTAACACATTCATTACTTTCATTGATTCACATAGTGCCAGCTAAGAACTGATGTATGATACTGATATTTTCCATATTCTGTGTTTATGAGTGATTAATGAGTGCATTCTTCTCTTCTTCTTTGCAACATTCTTGAGAGTTTGATTATGATTTTGTTACAATTGCTAGATCCCCTACAGATTATCACATGGTATCAGAGCAGTCAGCAGCTATTTGAATTGCAGCCATTGCAGCAGTAGCAGTTGCAACATTTCTTTGAGCAACTATCTTTCACTTGAGCACTAGAAGCCTCTGAGTTTCCACAGCAAATCCTGGTGCTATTACTTGAATTCATTGGAGAAATCTAGTGAGGTCTATCCAGGTGTGAAGGACTTAGTCTATGTTCTCAGTGTTCCTAAGGTAGTGTTCAGTCGAAGTGTAGCATTCTCCATCAACAAAAACTCTTCTTGTTTTGCAGGTTTATTCATCCATTCGAATTCTTCTTCAACAACTCGACCTTCACTGTTCAGATGGATATAAAGCTCACATCTTTTAACTATGTTGAATGGAAATCCAAGATGGATTTCTTCATGAGATCCAAGAGATTCACCAGGATACTCAATGGAACAATGGTAGAACCTCTCAGTGTAGTTGAAAAGTCCAAGTACTTGGATAGGCTTGATGAAGTAGTAGGCATTCTCCTTCTCTCAATTTCTGAAGATATTCACTTCCATGTCATCGATATTACATCTCCTAAAGAGGTTTGGGACAAGATCAAATCCCTTTTTGGATAGAAAGATGATATGAAAGGTCACAAATTGAAAAATGAAATCATCTCTTTGAGTCCTGATAGCTTCGAATCAATCAATGCCGTCCTCGCAAAGCTAAAAATATTGATTTCATAGTTGAAAAGGTATGAGATAGTGAAAGAAGAAAAGCAGCTTATTCTTTCCATTCTCTCAAAGTTGGGGCCAATCTTCTCAGTTTTTGTCTCTACTTTCCAGTCAGCTAAGATGTCCATCCCAAGATGGAAGTTTCCCTCACTTGATGACTTCATCCAATCTCTTACTCAAGAGGAAGAGGAAGTTAATCTCCATGGGAATGATCAAACCCAAGTTGGATTCGGCCCTTACAGCTGTTGAGGCCAAAAGAGTGAATGGTAAGGGCAAGAAAAAGATTTATGATAAGAGAGTGAATGATACAAAGCCTAAAGATATTCCATATCAGTCAGATGGGGCTTCAAACTCAAGGAAGACCAAACATTCTCATAAGGAAATATCCAAGTGCACATATTGTCATCAATATTTCCATCCTGAGAGTACTTACATGAAGAAGACTATAGATTTGATGGCTCATTTACTTGAGAAGAACAATCTTCATGTACCTGCATGTGCAAGGAAGAAATATACTAATACTGGACCTTCTAGATCTGAAGACAAAGAAAGATGTCATGCCCTCATGGCAAGTGCATCAACAAATTCTTCTTTCATCATAGATTCAGGAGCTACAAGACACATGTCTTCCTCCAAATATCTCTTCTCCAGTTTCGAAAGCTCGGTTGGCCCTTCCATCAGATTGGGGAATGATTCTGAAGTCTCCTCTCAGGGGATTGGAAGAATCGATCTTGACCATGGTTACTTTTCTGATGTGCTTTATGTTCCTTCTCTTGCAACTAATGTTCTTTTAGTGTATCAAATGACTCATATTGGAGAGCCCAAAAGAGTGATCTTTTCTCCAAATCAAGTTGAGGTACAACACATGGTTTCAAGGGAAATCATTGCAAAAGGAGTTGCAAATCATAAGACAAAACTCTATGAGTTTTCACACTTATTACCTCTCTCAAAGGAATCTACTCTTCTCTCTCATGCACATGAAGAGAGTAGACTATCTCATCTCAACTACAAGCAAGCTCAAAATGTGGTTGATGGTCTTCTAAGAGACAAGTTTTTTCACGGCACCTTCAAAAGTTGCTTAAAGGGAAAAGATCCACCAAAGAAGATTGAGAAAAAGAGGACTCTTGAAGAAGTGTGAATTCTAGATCCAAATCCACAAGAAATTAAAGATCTAGCACCTATTTGTCCAACTCCTATTTCAAAATGGGCCACCACTACTGCATCCTCCCTTGATCTTAATGAATATCCATCATCATCTTGTTCTAGTTCTTTTGATAATGATCTCAGCTATGATGGTTCAAATGAGATATCAAAGTACTACATGCACATTCTGAAGTAGTTTCATGATATCCACATTTTTGGATATGTTCCTCCTTTGAGTGATGATGAGCAAGAGAACACAGCTTCTCCACATGAGATTTCAAATTCAGAGTTTGGATGATATGATGAGACAGTTTTACTTGCTTCTCCACATGAGATTTCAGATTCAAAGTTTGGATGTGATGATGCATCTTCACATGATATTTCATATTCAGAATTTGAATATGGAGATGATGATGAGGGAATGCTAGACCCAAATCCACAAGAACCTGAAGGTCTAGAAACTACTGATGAAGATGAGAGAATGGGAGATCCAGATTCCCAAGAACTTGAATACTCACATTGCTGATCCTCTTCCTTGATGGGAAACCACTGCTCCCCGATCTGCCAGATCAGATTTTTAGCATGGAAAGTTTCATATTGTTGATCCTCTCCCTCGATGGGAATCCACTACTCCCTGATCTACCAAACCATATTTTCAGCATGGAAGGTTTCATCCTTCTCACTTTACTGATCCTCTTCGTTGATGGGCAGCCACTGCTTCCCGATCTGCAAGATCAGATTTTCAGCATGTAGGGGTTCATCCTTGTGACATTGCTGATCCATTTTAGATCGATCGAGCCTTCTTCAGAAAAGAAGGACAGTTACCTCCTTCAGGGGTGAGTGATGATATGCTACAATAGCATCCTTCAGTCTATTTTGAGGGAGGGATTTCTTCCCACTGGGTTTTCCCTCTTTCCTCGATTGTATGGGGTGACCTTTGGTCTTAGTCACTAGGGCCCTATTTTACTGTTTTTAGTTATTTCCTCATAGTATAGATTGAGAGGGGGTGTTGGATTATTCACACCATCAGTTTTGTATTTTTCCTCATAGTATAGCTTGAGAGGGGGTGTTGGATTATTCACACCATTAGTTTTGTATTTTGCATGCCTGCATGCAAATCTGAATGTTGCATGCATTTGCATGCCACTACATGCATCCAGTCATCATGTTGGTAGTCCTTCCAGCACCTAGAGCTCACTTTCAACTCCCGAGAGCCTATCTTCAGCCCCCATTTTTCCTCCTACCTACCTGATGCACCCTCTTTGACTGTTCTGCATGGCAAGTGGGCCTTTTCTCACCTACCACCAGTTATCTTTCAGTTAGGGTGCCTTATCTCACCTACCAAGATTTATCATTCAGTTAGTGCATTGATTGAGTAGTTCTTCCACTGATTTCTCATGCTGACTGCTTGTATATTCTAGTTAGCTAGTTCTGAAGTTCCACTTGAATATTTGAAATCCTCATGCACCCCCCTTGGAGTCTCCATTCCTTGATTTATGCCTAGATGGTTATGTTAGACTCAGTTAGACACACTTGACTGACTATTACCATTTATGACTGATACTACTAACTGGATGATGTCTCCATTGTTATCCAAGCTATACTTTGATCTAGATTCGAATGACCTACTTGTCTAATTCGAATCCTATATGATGCTACATCACAACACATTCATTACTTCATTGATTCACATAGTGCCAGCTTACAACTAATGTATGATACTGATATTGTCCAAATTATGTGTTTATGAGTGATTATTGAGTGCATTATTCTCTTCTTCTTTGCAATATTCTTGAGAGTTTGATTGTGAGTTTGTTGCATTTGCTAGATCCCCTGCAGATTATCACACGCATCAAGTAGTTCGTCGTTGTAATTATGTAGTGTGGCCCTGCTCTTTTTCCTGGTGGGTTGATGGTTCCCACAAAGTCAACTGCCCATTTGTCAAAAGACTGCAATATCAATTGAGGTACTACTGGCATTTCATCCCTTTGTCACGGCTTTCCTATACGTTGACATACATTGAAAGTTTTAGCGTAGTCCACGGCATCTCCATGCATCGTCAACCACCATAGTCCTGCTCGCAAGATCTTCCTTGTAGTGGCGCGTCCTCCGTAGTGTCCTCCAGTGATATCGTCATGAGACTCCGCAAGAATCCTCTCTTGTTCATGTAGAAGGATGTATCATAGAAGTATCTCGACTGGCCCCATTTTATACAATTGTCCTACGATAAATTTAAAGTTTGTAGCCCTGATGACTAGATGCTTCTTTTGATTGGTGGTGAAGCCTTTCGGTGCCTCCCCTATTGCAAAAAATTGAATGACATGTTCGTAATGGTCGTCGACCATTCCAAACCTGAACAACTGAGCATCCGACAATCCTTCGTCAATGCTTCTTGGCTCTTCCCTTGAATCGATTCGTGCCAAGTGGTCTATTCCTACATTCAGTCGTCCCAGCTTTACAATGATTTTGAAATCAAATTCCTGGAATAGTAATAGCCATCTACAGATATTCCCCCCCAAAACAGGCTTGTTCACCAGGTATTTTAATGTAGAGTGGTCAGTGAACATTTTAAAGTGGCCCTCTAATAGGTAGTGTAAGAATTTCTATAAGGCGTAGACCATCGCTAACCCTTCTCGCTCTGTGGTTGTATAATTTTATCCACGGTAGACAACTTCCTACTTGTGAAAGCTATCGGGTGGTCGATGTCGCCTTCTCCTTGTTGGGCCAAGATGACTCCTAATGCAACTGATGACGCATTGATGTGAACGTGTAACTCCTTCATCCAATCTGGGAATGCCAATATGAGTGCGGCAACCATATTTGCTTTTAATATGTCCAGAGTCTTCTGGCATTCTTCATTCCACTCAAACTTGGCATCTTTCTTCAACAACTTCTCCATTGGTGCTGTGATTGTTGCATACCCTCGGATGTGGCCTAGCATCGCTCTCAATTGCTTGACTATTGTCAGTGGTGGGAGGTCAACAATAATTGCGATCTTCGCCAAGTCTACCATCATCCCTTCCCGACAGACAATGTGCCCCAAAAAAATTCCTAACGGAGCACATAAGATGCAGTTTTTCAGGTTCAATGAGATCTGGTACTGTCGACATCGTTCCAGCATTAACCTCAGGTTTGCGACATGATATTTGACCAATCCATAAACTGTAAATTTATGAATGTAGTCTTTGAACGTCGAAATTACTAATCTTGAAAAAATTGCTGGAGCATTCTTTAGTCCAAATGGCATCACTGTATACTGAAAGAAGCCCCATTCTGTGACGAATGTAGTCTTATGCTGGTCTTCCTTCGTAATTTTGATCTGGTGATAGCCTAAAAACCCATCCGTAAATGAGTAGATTTCCTCACCTCCTACTCCTTCAAGCACCTCATCTGTGAATGGTGTCGGGAATGGGTCATGCAAGCATGCATCATTCAATTTCTGCAAGTCGACACAGATTCGTACTTCACCAGTTTTCTTGTCCTGGACCACCATTGGGATGATCCACTCGGATTCCTCTACTGGTTCTATGATGCCTACTTCCAGCATCCTTTCAATCTTGTCCTTCACTCTCTCCTTGTTCCTTGGATTCAACCCATAGGGCCACTGCTTGACAGGCTTCACATCAAGTTTCAGGGGGATCTTCATTTCCCCTAAGTCCCAAGAAATTCCTTTCATCTCTAAGAATTTCATTGGGAATAGATCCTGAAACTCATGCAACAGATTAGTCATCTTCGAAATTTCAAAGTTTCAGTAACACCCGCGAGTCCAAATGCAATGGTATTTATAGGCACAGTTGAGCCTTAGCTACACCCATCAATGGTTAGAAAAGCATTAATTGACATGTTCGTTGTCCAAATACGCTGAGGATTCGGGTCCTTTATTTCATTAACTGCTTCAGAACGGCTATTTCCGCGTTAAATGCTCAAGCGGTCATAGGCAAGATCATTGTATAATGACTAGTTTTGCGACCGACATTGCAATGGCTAGTTTCTTGGAGCATTTCGTCGAACTGTGTGGAGGGTCGTCACTATCCCGACGCAATTACTTCGTGGTTTTGTTCTTCTTCTTCTGACTTTTTACCCTTCTTGTTCTATCTGATCTACAAAGCTACATTTTTTAGCTTCGTACTACGCGCTTTTACTTTTCTTTTTACTAGTCTTTGCATCCATCCATGTTCTTTTGATCTGCGTGGCTTCCTTTTGAACATCGCAACTGCGCAGTTTCTTTTTTTGTTTTCTCTCTCTCTCTCTCTCTTTTTCTTTTTTTCTTTTTTTTTTCTTTTTTTTTCATGTGCAGCTTCACTTCTCAACTAGCGTTGCACGGTCGATGCGTTCCTTTCATCAAACTTAGCGTATAGAACCAAAACTTTGTACAGACTCTGCCCCATTTCTAGTGCCCAATTTAAACTATACTTGACACTTAGAACTTTCCATATATTCTAATAACTGAGGGTTCTGCGAAGTAGGACTATCCCTGTAGGGTTTTAGTCTACTTCCATTCACCAAAGCTCTTAAGTTATCTCTGGATAACATGGCTAACCGAGTTGCGCCAACTTTAGTACCATGCACAACAGTATATGGGCCAAGACAATGTATTTTAAATTTTCCAGGAAATTTCATGAACTTGCTATCATACAGGAGGACAAGGTCACCTACCTGAAAGGAATTTTTCTTGATATGGCGATCATGCCATGCTTTTTCTCTGTCTTTCTACACTTGCTAGTGAAATCCTGCGATGAAGCGATCTTCCTCCAATCCAACCAAGTGTAGAATCCTTTCTTCTATTGGCTATTCCTCCTCCATGCCTGTGAATGCAGCTATCCTTAAGTTGGGTACAATATACTCCATAGGCATCACAGCTTCCTATCCATACGCCAATCTAAAAGTGTATGGCCTGTCAACTTCTTGCAACTGGTCTTGTATGCCCTTAACACAACTGGAATGCCCAGATCCCAATCATCTCTGTTTAGATTGCATACCTTTGTCAGCGCATTCTCCAATACCTTCTTGAAAGATTCAACTATTCCATTGGCCTGAGGATGGTATGATGTACTCCTATGATGATAAATGTGGAATTCTTCCATCAGTGCTGCAATTATCTTATTCAAAAAGTGAGTGTCTTGATCACTCATCAAAATCTTTGGGCATCCAAATCTAGTAAGAATGTTCTCAAAGATGAGCTGCGTGGCAGTAACTACGCTACAGTCCTTCATTGGTTTAGCCTCTGACCATCTGGTGAGATAATCAGTTGCAGTGATAATGTATCTCACACCAATCCTCTTTCCTGGTGGGTTAATAGGTCCCACGAAATCAGTCACCCATTTCTCAAATGTTTGAAGTGTCAACTGTGGATTCAATGGAATTTCATCTCTTCGTGATGGCCTTCCTGTCCTTTGACAGACATCGCATCTCTATCAATGTTCCTTTGAATCTTTATGAATTGTAGGCCACCATAGCCCTGCTCTCAATATCTTCTGCGGAGTGGCTCTTCCTGCGTAGTGACCTCCCGATACACCTGAATGTGCATCAACCAATATGAATGGCTTCTCATGCTCCAACACGCATCTGCGCAACACTTCATCTGGTCCCAACTTGTATAGTTGTCCTGCTATGATAGTGAAGTCCAATGCTTTGACTACTAGTTGCTTCTTCTGCTGCGTAGTGAACTTTGTGGGTGCCAATCCCGTAGTCAAAACGTCTGCAATATCCTTGTAATAATCATCGGAAATATGTATTGCAAACAACTGCGCATCAGGTAGATTGTCATCGAGGTTTGTGGGTTCTTCGCCTCACTCAATCCTTGAGAGATGGTCAGGTCCTAGGTTCAATCTACCTGGCTTAACCACAATTCCAAAATCATACTCTTGGAAGAGCAACAACCATCTGCAAATTCTCCGCCCTAACATTGGTTTATTGACCAGATACTTCAAAGAAAAATGGTCAGTAAACATTGAGAAGTGCGCACACAGCAAACAGTGTCTAAATTTCTGCAATGCGTACACCATAGCTAATCCTTCTCTTTCTATGGTCATGTAGTTATTTTCAGCTGATGAGATATTTCTGCTCGAGAATGAAATGGGATGGTCAATTCCTCCCTCACCTGGCTTTGCTAGCACCACACCAAGTGCAATGGACGAAGCATCAACATGTACATGGAATTTCTTATCCCAATCTGGGAAGACTATAATAGGAGCAGTTATCATCTTCTCTTTCAGCGTGTCCAGTCCCTTATCACATTTTGCATTCCATATGAATTGTGCTTCTTTCTTCAGCAGTTTTCCATTGGAATGGTTATCTGCGCATAACCCTTGATGAATTTTCTATAGTATCTCATATGTCCCAATGTGGTGCGTAGTTGTTTTACTGAATTCAGTGCTGGCAGGTTCACAATAACTATGATCTTCGCAGGATCAACCATAAAACCATATTTACAGACAATGTGTCCCAAAAAAATTCCATAGAGCACGCAAAAGATACATTTCTTTGGATTCAAAGAAATCTAATGCTGCCTACATTTTGCTAACATCATTCTCAGATTCTCATAGTGGTTCTTTAGTAAACCAAAGACAGTCCATTCATCAAAATATACTTCTAAGAACTTATGGATAAAGTCCTTAAATGCAACCACAACAACTCTGGAAAATATGGCAGGTGCATTCTTAAATCCAAATGGCATCACTGTATACTGATATGAGTCCCATTCAGTAGCACATGTTGTCTTATGCCTATCTGCTTCATCAATCCTTATTTGATGGTACCCAGAGAATCCATCAGTAAATGAGTAGGCCTCATTTCCTCCAACATTATCTAATAATTCATCTATAAACAGAGTAGGAAATGGTTCATGTAGCGAAGCATCATTCAGCTTCCTTAGATCTACGTAGATCCTGATTTCCCCTTTGGTCTTCTTGTCTTGGATAACCATTGGACTTATCCACTCGGACTCTTTGACGGGCTCGATGATCACTGCATCAAGCATCTTATCAATTTCTTCCTTAACACTTTCTTTATATCTGGGATTCAATCTATAATGCCTTTGCTTTACGGGCTTCCTTCCTAGCTTGAGAGATATTTTCATGACCCCCAAGTGTCCCAAGATGTCTTTCATTTCCACGAACATCGTTGGAAATAAATCTTGATATTCATGCAAAAGATCTGCGATCTGCGTGACCGTCTCATCGTCCCAATAGTATCCAATGGATGCGAACTTTGGTTCTTCGCTTGTGTCAATGTTCACTTTTCTTGTCTTAACAGGGCTGCTCATATCTGGAATTTCCAATGGAAGCCCCTCTACATCGCGTGCTCCTTCTGAATCAAGTATATTGATGTTGCGCGGATCCTCCTCATCACTTTCTTCTTCTTCTTCTTCATTTTCAGCAATATTATAGCATTCAAATGCATATTCTATCTCTCTTGCCCGTTCTGGCTGTAGATTCACGAGTACCCTTACATCTTCAAATATATTCTCATTGAGGACCTCGAATGCCTCGTTTGTACTTGGCAATTCTTCTCTGAATATTCATTCATTGATGATTCAAACCCTCTTTTATGCTTGGAGCTTCATCTTCAAAGCTGAAAGTTATCTGGAAGTTCGCAGCTAACATAAAACAATATGTGGTGCCTCTCCAAAGTTCGGCGTCCATGTACCAACTGGTTGGAATTTGGTCCAATGTGTGCACAAATAGATGAACCCATTCTATCTGTGGCCACTTTACTCATGCTTCTCAACATATATGTATGTGGTCCCTTGGACTTTTCTATCCATTATACTTTACCATGGTCAGTGCAGCATTCTCCATGAATTTGATTTGCATCATATGCCTGCACTGATCCCATGTGGTCAAATTTTACTTATGCGCGGCCCACCATATGGGAGGTGTAGCGCACAGTGCCATATCTAATGCTAGTATGCGATGTTTAGCTACAATTAATACAGTATATTCTTGCAAAAAGGTATAGACATTAGTTGAACCATCATAAGTGGGGATTGGACTTACCTCGGTTCTAATCCAACGCAGTAACTTTGTGATCTGCGTGCATCTTCTTGCAGATTCTTCATGCATACGGTTTTTCCAATTCTCCAATCCTACATCAGAGTCTAATATGCAAGAACTGTCACCTCGCCAACTAAGTGCTCCATCCACCGTAGGATTAATGTAGTCATCCTGATTTGCAGTCATCTTGTAAATGCGATCAAGATCCTGTGCTATGGATTCTTCCTGTATCGTCTCAGTGTATCTTTCTCCTTGAGAAGTGTCCAATGGTGCGATTACCCTAATATCTTGCCCTTCAAAGATCATCTTCTTGGTCTTCAGGTTTATGATTGCGAGGTTATCCATCGCCCAGTATATACCCATTAGTGCTGGATAAGGCTAACTGTCACCCACAATTTCGATAACCTCGAAGTTTGCATGACTTCGCACTCCATCGATGTCAACAATAATATTGGCTAATCTCCCAAAAGGTATGACTTTCTGCTGGTTGGACAATATCAACTGTATGGGTGACCATGAAAACTTTGGTCTTCCCATCTCTACCCATGTCTTCTTAATCAAGACATTTACTTCAGATCCTAAATCAAGGATTATCTCATCCATCTTATAATCTCCTATCTACGCACGGAGCCTCATTTCTCGGCCTATTCTTTTATGGCTATTGATATGATGAACTGCAACCTAGGAAGTATCCATCTCATTGCGTGATTCATACTAGTTTAGTAATTTTTCCAATTCTACTATAGCATCTGTGCTCTTCAATAGTTTCATGCAGCACCATAGGAACTACGCAACAGAAGTTCCTGTCTTTGTTGCGGTGCATGTCTTGTCATAAGCCGCTGGCATATCCTCCAGATGCAGTGTCTCACTTCGTAATGGGATTCTTAGTGACGTAGGTGCTGGCCCTTTGAAGATATCCCTTGATTCTTCAAAGGATTCTTTGTTCTTCTCCAGATTGAAAATAGGTGTTTTGCCAGTAGATTTTCTGATCTAGACCGCTTTAGCAGGGCTCTAGTTAGTTTCAATATCTCCAGAAGTCGAGGCTTCTACTTGCCTATCTCTTCCTGTTACAACACCACTTCGCGTCATAACATTAATACTTGTATCTATAGTCCTTTTCTCTGCTGCGATCATTTGAATATTTGGATTAGGTACATCTTGCTTTCTCTTCTTCATTTCTGTTGTTAGCATTGGGCATGCCTCAATAACGTGATCAAAATATTTACAATCATTACAGGTAGTACACACATTGGTGTAATATCTAGACACATGACCTGGCTGGCCACAATTCTAACAGATCATCTGGTCTCTTCCTCTTCCTTGTTCTGGGCCATTATTTCTTCCTCTTCTGCGGTATCCTCCACGGCCTTGATCGCACTGCACGTTATCCTTTTTCCGTGGTGTTTATTCTTGAAATATGTATACTCCACCATGCATATGATCTATATCTTTCTTTCTTTCCGTAATGAGCTCATATGCACGACATTTGGAATCATCATGTCCAACTGATTTACATAAATTGCAATACAAATTTTAGGGTGTTCTTACATATTTTTGGATTAAGTAACAATCTTCATGGTGGTTTCCTCTAGTTCTATAGATCTCACACCATGGCCCTTGGTTCTGATTTAGTGGATTTGGTGCTCCATTGTCTAGGTAATCTTGAAATAGGGGACAATGATCCTTGGTGTGTCCGTCTCCTTTACATCCTGTACACCATACTTCCGTTCTGGTTTCTTTTCCTTTTTTAATGTCCTATAACTGTAATGTCAAGGTAGCTAGTTGATTCTAAATTTGGACCATTCTAGTGCTAGTCTCTCTTATTGGTGAAGCTTCGAATTTCATCGCAATCTCCAAGGCTTCTTCTTGTGAAGCCACTTTTTGTTGCATCAACAACATTCTAATATGGGAAAACAATGCAGCTGTGAACCACTCTTGGTGCTTTTGCAGTGCTATGTCAAAACTGACCTGTTCTAACAATGTTTTAAACTTCTGGTCAAATTCCCAGATTGTCTCATTAGGTTTTTGCTTAATCTCCTTTAATTTTGTTATACATTGAGATTCTGACTTTGGCTTGTTGAACTCTCTTAATAGTGCAACCTTAATATGCAGTTTGGTTCTATTCTATCCTTGAGAATACTTCATGAACTAGTTCAAGGCTCTATCTCTGAATGTAGTAATGAGTTGGACCTGCTTCATAGCATCATCCTGAACTTGCTTGAAATTCCATATGGCTTCACATAGAATCCAATGTTTCTCAGGGTCCTCTAGACACGTCCCTTTGAATATCGGCAGCTTAATGTTGTTAGTCATTCTCCTTTTTGGTGGTACAATGTTCTACGCAGTGTTCTGAGTGGTGTCAGGGATGGTACTATGCGGAATGTTCTGAATAAAAATATTCTAAGTCAGAATGGTCTGATTCGGGATGGTCTGAGTACTTGCTCCCACGGTGTCACTGGTATTAATGCTCTGAGGATTTAGAATATTAACAACTGGAGGGTTCTGAACTAACGGGTTATGTGCAATCGGAGGTGCGGTATTGTCAACTGGTGGATTCTACGTAGTCAGAGGATGATAGGTGGATGATGGAGGTGCAGTGTGGCTATCAGTCTCAGGTTCTAGCTTGGTATCTGAGCGGAGTCCACTTTTCTTAGTGTTAAACTTATATCTCTTTCCACTTCTCAAATTTTGTGTATCTTCGTCAAAATCTCTATATGTGTTATCTACCATTACATATATAAAAACTTCTAGGAATTTTACTGCATTCTTAAAACTCCTTTCTCAGCCAAAAGCATTTTAATGTATAAACTCAAATTGTTGAGGTACTTACCTCTAAAACCTTTGAAAAATTCAGCTTATGCTGCACTGTAGGACTTTAGCATGTCCACAGCGAACTCTGTCACAAAGCTTTCTAATGTACTATCAACCCAAAAGTCAATTTCTCTTGAGAGTGGACTACTTACTTCATTAAGCCTCTGAAGAAGCTCCGGAGTCCACTCGATAAGTGCTCCTTCTTGGAAACAGTCCTTCTGCTCTACGAGTCTTGATATCCACTTGTGCAACTCGTTTCCAAAACTTGCCAAAAAAACTTCATGAATATCCTTCCACACGTACTTATTTAACCAATCTACGTCGGATAGACACGGATGTCTATTCTCGTTTTTGGCAAAATCTCTCTCTATCTTGTCTACCCAATCCCAAATTTATTTTTCCTCAGGATTACAAGGTTCTGTACTCATCAATGGTTCTTAGTGTAGCAATGGAACCATTTGTTGGATTCTTATATAGTTCTTGATATTTACTAAAAAGACCCAGGTTCTGTGCGGTTCGAGGAACCAACAAAACCCCTTTTCACATTCCCTTTCGGTAACAGCCTACGAACAGACTGTGGTCTCACCCAAGGCGAAGTAATGGGGGGGTGTGGAATCAGGTTTCCACAACTAGGTGATGAGTGCTTCAATAAAACTGGTGAGCAGCGCATGTCAGGACTCGTGCTGTGAATTGGGGACTACGTGAAGTTCAGCTTCTTCGTGGGTAGAACTTACACTATCGTGCATCCAAGGACTGTGCATTGAGGGATGATTCTTCGACAACATGACAGCGCCACAGAGATTGCGCTTCCTCTTCGACACTTATGCAACTTGACAGACTTTTACTTGGCATAAGTTATGCATTCAATAACATTTTAAACGAATCCTTGCCAACTTATACACTATGACAATAATGACTTAACCGCGCACTTATGGTGCTGTGCAAGGGGTTTGCCTAATTAATCTATGCATTCATCCGACTGTGAAATACTCGTGCATTCTACATTCATTCATATATATGTTCAATACTGAACATATTATTCCCATCTTATCCTTATGGCGAATACATATAAAAACAAGACACATACATTTATAAACGGAATCATATAAGAAAATATACAGATCTAAATGCATACATTCACTCACATAACATAGAATTTAACATGGTTCACCCCCAGGATGGGAGATATGTCCACAGGAACAGGTGATTATATTATCAAATGGGAAGGGTTTCAATAGTTTTGTCTGTGCACACAGTTGCAGACTCTCTTCTCTCTCAGTAGGTCTCTGTGCATGTATCTTGCAGAGCCTTTACAATCAGTCTCTCAACAGAGATCACTCTTCTACAATATTCAAAATGAGACTAATGAAGATTCAACCCTTTCCCTTCCAAAATGTGCCCTTTTATAGATCGTTCCCATAGGTCACGTCTTTACAATCAAGTGGGAAAAAACCCTAAGGTTACCCAAAACTGTCATGGTTACTTTGCTAACTAGGACTGCTAGGCTCTGATAGCGACTTCTCTGTCGTGGCCATCCTTCTGCCCGTGGTCACGTCACTTTCATCCCCCCTGTCGAGCGCATGCTGACATGTCGCTTTCACTGCGTCGTTCCTCCTCTAATGGATTTGTGCAACCTGTTCACATCGTGTTGCCTCTGCTCATGTGACCGGTCGCTTTCATTCCGCTCCACTCCTTACCCGCCTACTGGGAATCATGGAGTACTTCAACCAAACATGTCGCTTTCACAGCTCGACCTTCCCTTTCATTCTTTACCCAAAATAGGTGCCCTGCTGGCACTTTGTGGAACTAGCGCTCAGCTGCGTGGTTCCTATCCTGCCAATACTACGCTGCACTTGACTTCGCGACTCTTCAAAACTATCATGCCAAAAATTCCTTCATCTGAGCTGCGCTATAACTTAGCAGCTCCAAAACTGTCTTGTACAAAAAAATTCCTTACTTGGGCTAGGCCCAACATCTATCTGTAGTAGGATTAATGTAATCCTCGGATATGTTGTATATGCTATCCCATCCCTCCATAAATTCATCTCTCGTTGGTTCAACATATCGCTTCCTTTCCACAAGATCTAGAGGTGCCATGACCCTCATCTCGTGATTCTCAAATGACATAGTCCGCTTCTTGAAATTGATAACCGCTAGATTATCGATTTTCCAGTCAATCCCTAGTAGTGCTGGGTAGGGGCTGGTACTGTCCACAATTTCAATTACATCAAAATATGCATAACTCTTGAGACCCTCAATCTCGACTGGAAGCTGGTAAACCCGACCAAGTGGAGTAACCTTACTCTGCTTTTCCAATCGCAGTTGTACCGAGGACTAGGACAACTGCGGTTTCCCCATTGTTTCCCATGTCTTCTTGGTCAGAATGTTGACATCCGATCCCAGGTCCAAGATAATTGAGTCAACATCAAAAGCTCCAATTTGTGCCGACATTCTCATCTCTCTCCCCGTTTTCCTCTTGTGTATGCGATTGACCTTTTTCTCCTGGCATGCGCCCTCTCATCGATTCAATAGATTGGATATCTCTTCCAGCGCATCCTAATCTTTCGCCAACTCCAGTAAACTCTTCAAGAAGGATTTTAAGGTGTTGTCCTTTCCCCGCGACTTCATTGCGTCGAACGTCAGTGTCATATTGTATATAACTTCATCCTGAAGAGATAAGTGCCTCCTCTGTCTCATCGCCTCCTACGCATCCAATAAAACATCCCTTTTGACCTCTGCGTCAAAGGTGACGCGTTTCTATGATGTTGGTCAAACAGTAGCCCGTGACCCATCGGCTCCTGTCACATCTCCTCCTCTTGTCACTATGCCAACAGTCACATGGTGTCTTCGAGCCTTCGTGGATATCATCTGTACCATTGGTGGTGTATTTTGATTTTGGTTTTGAGGCAGTAGTGGTAGATTCTTGGTTTTCCATTTTGCGATGAGCTGCTTACAGTCTTTAATGCCATGATCCACAGTGCTGCAATAAGTGCACTATGGTGCTAGATTCGGGATATCCCTCTGATAGTGCCCCTGCTGCCCACAATTGTAGCATAGAATCGGTCCTCGTCCTCATCTAGCATCTCTTCCTCATCCTGTGCCAGCACATCTACCTCTGTGGAATCCTCCTCTATCTCCCCCACGCGGTGGGCCATATAATGGGTACTGTGGTTTCCCATACTGCGGCTGTTGTGGTGGTCCATATGGTGGGTACTGTGGTGGCGGATACTGCGGTGTTGGATACTGTGGCTGACCATACTGCGTTTTCCCTTATTATCCCTAATCATACTATTGTGGTTGGTGATTATACTAGGTCGGTGGTTGATTATACTGTTGTTGTTGCTGACCTAGTGCCTGTTCTTCTCCTTCCATAAAGTATGCAGCTGCAATCCTCTCCTGGAGTAGGCCATAAGCTTTGTAGTTGTTTTCATCGTGGCCAACTGATTTACAGAAATTGCAATACATGTTCTCTGGTTTTGATACCATCTTCTGTAGATACACACACTCTTCTGGTTGATGGCCTCTCGTTTGGCAGATACGAAACCAAGGAAACCGTCCCTGGATGAGGGGATTTGGTGCACCGGACTGCAAATAGTCTCAGAAGTCTGGGCACTGATCCTTGTGATGTCCCTCTGTCCTACACCTAGTGTACCATATATCTTCAAGGTCCTCTTTCCCTTTCTTCATGTCTTGCAGTTGGTCTGCATATACACACACTCTTCTGGTCGATGGCCTCTCATTTGGTAGATACGACACCAAGGCAACCCTCCCTGAATGAGGGGATTTGGTACACCAGACTGCAAATAGTCTTGTAAGTCTGGGCATTGATCCTTGTGGTGTCCCTCTGTCCTACACCTAGTGCAACAGATCTCTTCAAGGTCCTCTTTCCCTTTCTTCATGTCTTGCAGTTGGATCATCAAATTTTCCAACTACACTTGTATTCGATCCATACCCAACCCTGTTTCACCGATTGGTGAAGCCTCCAGCTTCATTGCAATCTCCAATGCTTCTGCTTGGGTTGCAACCTTCTGTTGCATTAGTGGTCCGCAGATGTGTGGTACCAATCCTGCAATAAATCACTCCTTATGTTGCATATCATTTATCCCAAAACTTACCTTCGCTATCAGTGTCTTGTACCGTTGATCAAACTCCCATACCGAATCATTTGGGTATTGCTTGATTTCTTTGAGCTCGGTAACATACTACAATTATGACTTTAGATTCCTAAATTCGTTGAGCATTCTTGCTTTCATCTGCGCCAATGACTTGGCCAGTGTTCTTGCTAGAACCCTTGTAAACTTCATGAACCAATCCAGCGCACGGCCCCTAAGGGTCATCGCTAGTTGTCCCTTCTTAATATCTTCATCCTGGACCTGCTTCACAGTCCATACTGCTTCGCACAGAAACCAAAATTGCTCAGGATCCTCAGTCTCGTTCCCCTGGAAAGTGGGCAGTTTTGTATCGTCTGTCATTCTAATGTTCCTACTATTATTGTTTACTGATGCACTACTTTTACCGCTACATGTAAGGAAACTTTGCAAATAGCTTGTGTTTCTTCCTGTGAAATTATGGGTAGTGTCCAGGGTTGCAGGTATGTTGTAACTTACGATCCATCCCTCTTCTGCTTCTGGGGTAGCCTGGTCATCGTCTTCGTCACAATAGGGTCGCTTTCTCCCTTGTGGTCCTGTTTCGCAGTCTTCTGTTCCAGTCCTCTCAAGAGACTCTCTCTAAATCCTCCTCTTCTTCTCAGGACATTGGGATATCACCCCACTCCTCAAGGTACCACACTCTTCATCATCTTCCCTGAGAAACTCATCGCCGCTCATGTCCATCTACCCCGCATCTTTCTATCGGATCCACATTCACGCGACACCTACAACCTCTGCACACTGATCTTTCTACTCGTCATAAGTCATCCTTAATATGCCCTTTTTGTAGATGAGCATCTTAATCCACAGTTTTAGTAGCAGTAAGAACCTTCCCCTTGGTCCCTTGAAGAAATTTCTTTCTACGTCGCTATACAATTTGATTGTTTCTACTGTGAACTCAGTAATATATCCCTCTAGGATGCTATCCACCCAGAAATCGACATCCCTTGATACTATGTTGTCGACGCGTTTCAACTATTGAATCAATTATGGTGTCCAATGTCCACGCTCAGTATTTTGGAAATGGTGCTTCCGGAATGTTAGTTACACTAACCACTCGTGCAGCAGTACTGGAATTCACAGAAAAATATATAGTGGATATCTAAATAAACGTACTTTTATAACCAACTGCTTACCATCTGTCTAGGTTTTTGCTTCTCTCCTTCTACGAATTCTTCTGTCTTTTTGTCAAACCACTCTTGAATCTCTGGTTTCGTCAAGTGCCACAACATATCCTCTTCTTTTCCTCTTCAAAGTCCCAGCAACGAAACCATTTGTTGACACAGTGACTGTCGAGAGAGGCTCACTTCGCACTATCGTCAACAAACCATCAGCTGAACTCCCTTTTGCATCGACCCAGAAAGGTTTTACCCTTTCTAGCAACACCCGTAGAGCGAGTGAAGTCTCACCCAAGATGCACGAGGGGGCTGCAAGAACGACGTTTCCGTAGTGGAGTTGAGGATATGCATCAAACATACATTGCACTCGTAGAAACCAGAGATTATATCTTTGGTATTAGTTCATCATTCGCATATTCATCAATCACGGAATCAACTCATAATAAACATTCGCATCAACATGATCTAGCTATTCATTAGCAATTACCGAACCCAAAGAGAATTCATCATTAAATAGACATTCACATTCACCATTTAACATAAACAAAGACAAATATAGAACCATAATCGAACATCTTCATGCAGTCATTAAAACCTGTGGAATGACCTTCATAGAAACAATCAATACATCATATCACAGATACAAAATAGATCAACAACTGGATCAAAACCCGAAAGATCTGCTCCTCTATTCATCATCGGATCAATTCATCTAACTACTATTCAATACCTGCCCTTAGGCTTACAATCATACCTCTATTTGTACAAAACTAAGTGGTTACAACATGGTCTGCATGACCCTTATCTAACAAACTAACTACTTCCGCACTTCCGCATTCTTCGCGAATGACCCTTTCTTCCGCAGATTGTCCCTTTCGCAGTTGTCGGCTTCCACACTTCCTGTGGACTAATCCTGTGCCAACATAAAACCCCTTCACAAATTTCCTATAGTAAGTGCATCTCCCAATGAAGCCTCTCAATTCAGTGATGTTCTTGGGTGATGGCCATTTAAGAATAGCATTTATTTTCTCCAAGTACACCTTTACTCCATCTTTCCTAATGATGTTCCCAATATAAAAAACTTCTTTCAACCCAAATTCACACTTGGACAACTTAGAAAATAAAGATTGTTCATGCAATATTTTCAATACAACTTCTAAATGGTGCAAATGTTCCTCCCATGTCTTACTGTAAATCAAAATATCATCAAAGAAAACCAAAACAAACTTACGGACCTGCTTGCAAAATATTTTGTTCATGCATGATTGGAAGGTGTCTGGAGCATTGGTCAAACCAAAAGGCATGATAAGAAATTCGAAATGACCATAGTGACATCTGAAACCCGTTTTCTGCACATCCTCCTCCTTCATTCGAATCTGATGTTAACCAAATCTAAGATCAATTTTGGAGAAGAAATTTGCTCCAAATAGCTCATCCATGAGCTCATCTATTCTAGGGATGAGATATCTATTCTTTATTGTCTTCTTGTTTAGAGCTCTAAAATCAATGCACATCCTTAGGGTTCCATCCTTTTTCTTCAGCAAAACAACTGAAAAAGCATAGGGACTTGAGCTTGGTCTAATGAGTCCCAATAACAAGAGCTATTGAATAGCCTTTTCAATCTCATCTATGAAACTTTTTGGGTGTCTTTATGGTGGTATTTGTATAGGTGAAGTACCCACCTCCAAAACAATGGTTTGCTCAACTCCTTTGTCAGGTGGCCTTCCAGGAGGAAGGTCTCCAAAACCCCTTTCATATTTGTGTAGTAGTTTCCTTATCTCCCTTGGATGTTCTGCAATCTTTATGTTTGGATTGGCGGAACTGATGAAACATTTAGCAGCCCATTCAATATCCCCATGCCTCAATCTGGACCTCATACTATGGGAAGACACCATTTGGTTAGGATTGGTGTGCATTCCTCTCACTACCCTTTGTTTTCCTTCCGAATCTTTGAATTTCATTTAACGTATTTGGTAGTTCACTGTATGTTCCCCTGTAGAGTACAACCATTCCACTCCCAAGACCACATTTGTATCAGCAACATCCACCACATAAAAGCTATCAGAAAATGTGTAATTTCCTATGGTGAGTTGTAGCTTTGGAATCCATGTTTTGCATTCCATAGAATTGTTACCTATAATGATGACTGTGAACCCATCGAATGATTCAGTAGGTAAATTTATCCTCTCCACCAAAGCTACATCAATGAATTTATGAGTTTCTCCTCCATCTACCAATACCGAAACTCTTTTCCCTTGTACCACTCCCTTGCATCAAATGGTGTGAAAATTAGGCACTCCTAAAAGCACTACCATTCTCCCTTTGTCAGGTGATGGATGATCTTCTTCTGATGTGTCATATCCCTCTTCTTGGGTTGAAATATTTTCTTATTCCTCCATGTACCCTTCACCTTCATCATCAGAAAATACTTCAATGAATTGTGCTTTCCCCTTAGCACATTTATGCCCTAGTACCCATGGTTGGAAGCATGTGTAACACTGTTTCTTTCTTATGAGTTCTTCCATGCTTGGTCCCTCTTTCTTTTCCTTTACAAATGCATCTTTTTTCCATGGTTTCTTGTCAAATCTTAACTTGGAAGGGAATTTGGGCTTGGGGGGATACTTTGTCTTGGGTAGCACATTTTGTAGATATCTTGCCAAGTTCATAGCATCTTTCAATGAAGTAGGTCTGTGGGATTTAACTAAACCTTTCAAAGGTTCATCCAAACCTTTAGTAAAGAGAAATACCAATCAAACCATATATACATATATATATATATATATCAGCCACCTTAACTAATAATTTTTGAAATTCCAACATGCACTCATCAGGGGTTCCAATTTGTTTCAACTGTGCTAGTTCCTTGATAGGTATTTCAGGGTCTTTTTGCTCAGATATTTCCAATAACCTGTTAAAAAATTATTCATATGTTGTAACCTGATCATGTCCCAAAGTTTTAATTCCATGGAACCACCAATCATTGGCTTCTCCTTCAAGATGCAAAATAGCCATTTTTAGAGCATCCTCTTCAACCATTTGATTCAGCTGAAAATATGCATCTAACTTTTGTATCCAAGTATTTGCAGAACTTTGAGATGAGCCATCAAAGGTAGGAAGGGGAATTTTACCTGTGGCATAATTCAATTCTTTATTTTGAAAAGGAGTTCTATTACCTCCTCTCATTTTGAGATTGTTTGAGACAGTAAAGAATTGATCAAATGGTAAGGTCCTTCTATAATCTTCACTCAATTGCTTCCATTCTGCTAGAAATTCATGCATTCCATATTGGATATTAGAATCCTCTTTGGGCTCAATAAAATTAGGTGTGGTATCTCATGTTGAGCTCTGAAATTCATTGGGTTGATTGTGAGGCCCTGTCTTTGAGAAGATGTTTTGACCAAATGCCTTCTTTTCCTCGAAAGGAGAACTATTGTTGCCTCCTAATGCCAATTTGCTTCCAAATTGACTAGCCATCAATTAGAACTCTTGCATTATCTGCCTTTTCATGTCTTCAAAAAATGGTTTCATGAATTTCCTAAACTCCTCTTTCTCTTCCATCTCTGAGGCCCCTTTCTCATCCTTAGACATAGTTTCAATAGAGTGCACCTCTTTTCCTGCTTCTTCCTCTTCACCAAGTGTACTTTCAGTTTCAGTTTCTAAATGTGGGAGCTTTTTTCTAGACCTCATAAATGGTCACCCAAATCAGGTGCAAGGAACATGCTCTGATACCACTTGTAGTGTCCCTTTTTAATAAATTGGAAAAATTGCAATGTTTGGTCAATTCGAACCTTGGACTAGTGGTGACTCAAATCCAAATGGATCCTAAGGATTTCAAATTGGATTTGGAGGTGTTTGAAGGGTACTAGGAAATAAAAATGAATCTTATGGTTGCTTTGAGAATCTCAAAATACTTCTACAACATTCATTTAAATTAAGGAGAAATTGGGGAATTTTACTAGTAATTCTGAGGTTCAAACCACCAAGGGTAGAGGTCACTAATGGATTCCCATTTGCAGTACGAACCTCCCAAATTTAAGTATAGAGATGTGTATTAGTTATATGAATTCAATTGGAACCCAAATGCATCATTAATTAGTTCCTAAACGCTGCTTCAACTCCCATAAATAAGATATTTGTAGCCTTGTCTTCACATGGGGGGGATGATAGAAAAACGCTATAACTTACTATGAAATTTGACAGAAATGCTCCAAGGAATTGTATAATATGAAACTTCTTAAGTACATTAATGTCTCTCCATAAAGCAATAAAATCACAGATATTGACTAAAACAATTCAATACCAATCAACTTCAAGCTCTTACAACAAGATATAGGGGAAAATGGCACCATTCATACATAGTTTGGAATTTTTACATAGTTTCACTTGTATTTTTTTTTATCTTAGGTTCATATGAGAATCAAATACAGAGTGTAGACATCATATTACAAATAAATGGGTCCCCTTGGACTTCCCCAAAGAGATCAGCATCTCACCATGTGCACCCTTCCTCTAAGAGCAAGAATATGAAGAGAAAAGTGAGAGAGATGTGGGAACAAGTTGAAGAAGAAATGGTCACGCGCAACCATGTAGCTTCAAACTGTAACAAATGAATTCATGCGGCTCCAATGAAAGGTTTGAATGGCCTCTCCAATTTCCAATTAGGATGGGAATCTTGCACCCTCGAATTTGGTACTAAGGCAAGAAGAATAAACATTCAACTTGCATGGACAAGATATGCTCTCCAATTTGCAAAATGAGAAATGATCAAAGCCCCTCTCATTCTTTGTTCTTGTCTTATATTAGACTTACAATTTCTCCATGGCTCGAATTCCCTCCAAGAAATTCATGCCAACTCGATTTGGGGAGAGATTCCAATGAGTGCCACTTGTCGAACAATTCCCAGCCTCCCTCTTCCATCAATTCGAATGGGGATAATCTTGGTTGCTATAACTCCCTTTTGCACTTTCTTGGAGGCTATTTTTATCCCTGACATGTTATATAGGTCATATTTCAGTGATCAGGTCTGATCCTTGTCATAAGTGTCATAGCATCTTCATCATTGTTGTCATAGAAGCTAGGGAATCCAGCCCAAGAGTCACAATACCTCTAAGATGCCTCTTCCTCTTCCACGGGAGTTACTCTTACACTCAAATTAGACCCTCATTGAGTCATTCCAAGTATAATTCCCTTCAAACTCCCCCAAGAACATTAGTCTCCACCTTGGATTCTAATGCTTGAGAGCAGGATGCCATGTGGCATGGAGAATCTTGCTTTGTGTGGGTCCCACACCACCAATGTGCCCTCATGACCAAATGCCACCTTATTTTCCTATTATAAATATTTATTTAGCCCCTTTTTCTTAGAAAAACAGGATCGCAGAGCAATAATAATAAACAAAAATCCAAATATAATCACACACACACATTACAAGAGAGAAACAGATATATCGTGGTTCACCCCAACTTGGGCTACATCCACACTGAAGTTGCCATTCCTTATTATTATTCCGTCCAGCAAAGTGAATGGATACAACCGTTGTACTTCCTCTTCACTATCTCACAGCCTCTCTTCTTGATCTCAGAGATATTTACAATGCATAATACCTAATACATCAACCCTATCCGTGTTACAATGTCTTTCTTTTATAAGGGAAATACAATGGGAAAATACAACGGGTTACCCAAAACCATGGGCCCGAAAACTGGTGGTGAAAACAACCCCAAGGTGGGGGCATGAGTGTACAGTCCTCTGAGGTGCACAGCTAAGACAATATCATCTATGAGACTGAAAGATCTGGCTCCACAACCAACAATCTCCCTCTTGGAGAATGATCACAACAACTCTACCACTGTTGTACTTGCTAGACCTTGAACTTGGAAATTTTCTCCTCTTCACCTTCATGCTAGAAGGCCAACTGAAACCAAGCAGGAACTGCATTCCTATTTGGTCACTACCTTTGTGAACATGTCTACAGGATTCTGGCTAGTGTCTATCTTTTCCAGCTTCAACAGTTCATCTTCCAGAACAGAGCGTATGAAATGGTACTTGAGTTGTATATGTTTAGTCCTGGAATGGAATGTTGAGTTCTTTGCAAGATGAATGGCACTTTGGCCGTCACTGTACAACCTGCTATCCTTCTGCTTCTTACCTAATTCCTCCATAAACCTATGCAACCAAATCATCTATTTACTAGCCTCCGTGACAGCAACATACTCTACTCCTATTATTGAAAGTGCAACAACCTTCTGCAGTTTCGAAATCCAACTTACTATGGTTCCACCTACAATAAACACATACCCTGTGGTGCTCCTCCTGCTATCCTTATCACCTGCCATATCTACATCAACATATCCTTGTAGAACAGTGTCTGAACCTCCAAAAAATAATGCCTAAGTGGTGGTACCTCTCAAATACCTGAGAATCCACTGTACCGCCTTCCATTGTTCTTTACCTGGATTGTTCATATATCTGCTTACAACTCCCACTGCTTGTGCAATATCTGGTCTTGTGCACACCATGGCATACATCAACCTGCCAACTGTTGATTGATAGGGAATCTTTGACATGTAATCTATCTCTTCCTGTGTCTTGGGACACATTTCCTTACTTAGATTGAAATGGCTGGCCAAAGGTGTACTTATTGGTTTTGCATTCTGGATTCTGAACCTCTCCAACACCTTTTGTATGTACTCACTCTGAGACAATGTCAATTTGCGATTTTTCCTATCTCTTGTTATTCTCATACCAAGGATTTGCTTTGCAGCACCCAAATCCTTTATCGCAAATGAATTAGCTAGCTTCCTTTTGAGTACATTTATATCATGCATTTTAGACCCTGCAACAAGCATGTCATACACATCCAATAACAAGATAATATGTCTTTCATTGTCTAGCTTCTTGAAATAAACACAGTCGTCAGAATGACATCTACTATAACCTTGTTCTGTCATAAACCTATCAAAATTTAGATACCACTACCTTAGAGCTTGCTGCAAGCCATATAAGTTCTTTTTCAACCTGCACACCAAATTCTCCTTCCCTTTGACCTCATACCCTTGTGGCTGCTGCATATATATATCTTCCTCCAAATCACCATGGAGAAAGGCTATTTTTACATCTAATTGTTCAAGATGCAAATCTTCTACCGCCACTAGACTTAAGATAGTCCTAATTGAATTCATCTTAACAACAGGAGAAAATATTTCATCAAAGATTATACCTTTCTTCTGTGCAAACCCCTTTACAACAAGTCTCGCCTTGTACTGCTTCTTACTTCCTTCTTCTTCCTTCAACCTGTAAATCCATTTGTTCTGCAATGCTCTTTTACCAGTAGGAAACTAAACCAAATCCCAAGTCTGGTTTCCTACCAATGAGTCCATCTCCTCATTCATGCCTTTCTCCCACTTCTTTCTAGTTTCCACCTGCATTGCTTCTTCATAACATACTGGTTCACCAGCATCAGTCATCAAGGAGAGTATCGTTCAGGGAGTCTACTTAACCTGGTAGATCTTCTTGCAGTTGCAGGAGTTTCAGGAACTTGCTACTGTTCTTGATTTTCTAGCACCTTGGGAACTTCATTTTCTATAATTTCATCAAGTACTGTGTACTCTGTGTTTTCCTTTTCCTATTTCTTTCCCTGCAACTGATCTTTATACATGACCTTTTCATTGAATATGACATCTCTACTTCTAATGATTTTGTGATTTTCATAATCCCATAAATGATAACCAAAATCATCAACCCCATATCCAATAAAGGTACATTTCTTGGATTTAGCTTCAAGCTTTGTTCTATTTTCCTTATCAATATGGACAAATGCTTCACAACCAAACGTTCTCAAAAATGAGTAGTTTACATTTTTATCTGTCCATGCCTCCTCTGGAATACCACCATCCAAAGCACTTGAACGTCCTCTATTTATTAAATAAACAACAGTATTTACAGCATCCACCCAAAACTGTAAGGGCAACCCTACATGCAGTCTCATACACCTTGCACGCTCCATGATCGTTCTGTTCATCCTTTCTGACACACCATTTTCTTGTGGTGTTCCTGGGACTGTCTTCTCTCTACGAATCCCATGGTATGAACAGTAACTATCAAAACCATTGCCGTAGTACTCACCTCCATTATCAGACCTGAGACACTTCAACCTTTTTCCTGTCTCATTCTCAACCAAAGCTTTCCACTTCTTAAAAGTAGCAAACACATCAGATTTCTGTCTAATGCAATAAATCCAAGTTTTTTGTTATAGCTTAAAATGACACCTCTCCGTCCGTGACGGCACTTGCATTCGTTGGTCGTATGATGACACTTCTTGAGATCAAGTTCAGTCACACAACAAGAAACTTGTGGATTGAGGGGTCATTTGGAACACTAAAAATGGTTGAAATTACCTCACTCTTGGCCCATTTGATGTTTATGACCCTTAGGAACATTTTCCATACCAAACCATCTCCTGAAAATGAGTAGAAAACCTTGTTTTTGGCCATTTTTACACATGGGCACTGGTACACAAGCATGATAGTAGGGCCTATGCCCTACTTTGATTCATTAAAGTAGCGCCCATATCCACATGTGCGCTATTTTGCCTACTATAGAGTAGAGCACAGTCTTGTACTAGTCAAAATCTCAAAATTTGGGGAAGTTAAGTTGGTTGGGGAACTTCCTACTCAGTTATAACTTCTTTTCCTCTTCTTCACTGACTATATAAGGAGGGTAGAAGAGCCATGTGAAGGGACCAAGCCTATAACATTGTTATGCTGGATGAATGGAGACCCTCATCCCCTTCTCTTGTGCCTTAGTTTCTCGTAAACCCTAACACAGCTGATTAGAGGTTGGGATCCTTGGAGAACAGAAGCAGGAGACCTTGAATCTAGGTTTCGTGAAGTGCCAAGGTTGAAAGAAGGTATACCTTTATGCACTTGCTTTCATTCATTAAAAAAGATCATGCGTTCTTCTCTTTCCAAATATGACCTATTAATGTGTCTTAGATTTTATTACTGTTTGATTATAGTCTGATGTCTTCTTATGTCATGAATATCAATCTTATATAAGTAGTCAAATGTATTTGAGAAAGGTATCAAGTCATTTTGCATGTCTGGGCATTGCGACACTGGATAAGCATTGAAGAGCGAGGGAGGCAAAGCTAGGATCAACCTTCTGAATAAGGTGCATACATCTCTAAACCCTAATTTCTTCACTTATTTGTTGTACTTGAAGAATGCTTGTAAGTCTATCTTTATCACCGTAATTTGGTAGTTTCTCCCCTGAACTATAGGTGCATTTTCCTCACAACAGAATGGCGACTCCGCTGGGGAAATCCTAACTGCTTAGGGGTATCCAAGGTCATTTCTTTAGTTTTGTTTGAAGGTCTTTGTTCAATTTCTTGATTAGAATCAGTTATTAGGCTTTGTTTGACCCTCCTTGACTCTTACAGACCCTTCCTAGCCCTTTCAGACCCTGGTAGACCCAAGTTGGGGGGTTTTAACCCCATTTTTTCAACTTTTCCCACCTGTGCGCTACTATTGTGAAGCATAGTAGCACCCATGCGCTATTTTTTCTTAGTACAATAGAGCCCACCCCTATTATGGGTGTTTGTTTCCTTCATACACAGTAGCGCACACACTATGGGTTTGAAATATTTGAGTTTTTGGGTTGTGGAACCAAATTTGGGGGTTGTGGCTGCATTTTTAGGGTCCCTGATGACCCTAGGTACGAGTCAAACCACTGTAAGTGGTATCCCATCCTTGTACTGATCCTACGTTCATGATTTGGACCTCTTTTGATCAATTTGGGCTTGTTTGGAAATTTTTGGGACTTGTTGACCCAAGTTGGGGGGTTGTGGACCAGTTTGGTGTTTTGTACCCTAATTTGAGTCTGACTGAACTTGCTTGCTCCATTTCCACTAGATTGAAACCTATTGAGTGTACTTGACCCTGTTTGTATCTATTTGAGTGAAATTTGTCTTTAGATTGGTTTCTTATCCTCCATTATGCTTTTAGTTTTTTTTTGTAGTGAAATCTCAAGTGTTTTGGCTGTTGTTCAAGACCTTATTTGCATCATTTATGTGCAAACTTGACTTTACCGAACCATACCTCTTTGTAGGTCATTTGTTGCGTTTGGGTCTAAAAGTAGTTTTCGTACTCTTTTCCCAATGGTTGGCATACTTACATCAATAAGAATCTGAAAGTCGTATTGGTAGCTTTTACTATTTCAATAAGGAAACCTGAAAGTTATTTGCTTTTGCTTTGATAGTAGGTTAGTTTCAGTTTTGTTTCTTACCATTGAAAAGCATAAAAAAAATTGATTTATTTTCTAAGTAGAGTACCTTGCAAGTGGCTTAAAGGATTTAAGAGTGCTTTGCATTCAAAAAGAACAAGTTTTCTTTTGCATACCTATTTGCTTGAGTAGCTGCATTCTTAGGTTTTTAGTTTAATTTTGTACATTTAGGCTTTATTTTTACCTTTTTTGCATTCGAAAGATTAAAAATTGCATTTGCATATGCATTCTAGATCATGATTTTAAGACTTGCATTGAAAAGAAAATATTTGTGTAGTCGTAAGCATTTCATTTCAGTATGCTATTTCTGTTATAACCACTCTCACACACCCACTACCTTTTTGAGTAAGCAAGTAACCTTTAAAATGAACCCTAATAAAATGTACTAGTAACATTTTCTTTCCTAGGTTACACTATACACCAACTAGTCTTGGTTAGGATCTTGGGTTTAAAACACCTTAAACCACCCAAGATCACACATTACGCAAAAATCGTAGTTCGACTATAGCAGGTAAACCCACTTCATTCAAAACTTGCCTGGTGTTGGGCCCAGGTTGAGTTAAAGTCTTGGGAAGCACCTTTTTGAGGCAGGTAGGGAAAGCTGAGATGAGTGCAACTCAGAAACACAATTTTGGCTAAGTATTGAGGATGCTGCGAAGTTGCACGCAGCATCCAACTTTTGACGAGACTGTGGAGTTGCGTGCAGGATCAAAGTTTTGGCCATGATGCGAAGACCAGTACTACGCAGAAGCAATGCTGCAGAGTTAGGAGGCCACGTGGAGCCAGCAAAGCAGTGTTCTAGACAAGTATCAAGTGTAGTTACCGACTAGACCGGTAGCAGCCAATTTTGGAAAGATACTTCAGGATTGTCGAGTGACGGACGTAGGCAAAACAGGAAGGCAGCCACGCATGGGTTTTTAAGGAAAGCAACATTTGGCACACGCAGAAGGTAAAACCGTTAGAGAGAAATAGTTCAGCAGAAGCATCCTGTAGGCACACGTGCGACAGGAAGACCGATAGCAATAGAATGAGGACGTGGAGATCTGCCATGATCAAGCAGACACTACCAGGAGCCAACAGGCTGGTTTGGAAAACCGGCGCAGTTTTGTAAACCCTTAGGGTTTTGGGTTTTAGGTCTTCAACATGGTACAGACATGACCTTCGAGCATGATCTATTTAAGAAGACATTTTGTATGGGATGGGGGTTTAGTGTGTTGGGTTCTAGCTTTGTGGGTTGTTCTCTCTCTGTATTAGTGTTATGCTTTTGTTGTTGTTGAGAACTTAAGGAGACATCCTTTTTCTATTGTAAAATCTCTCTGAGCTGACGATATTGTAAAGGATCTGCAGTTGTGTGTGCAGAGACCTAGCCGAGAGAAAGAAGAGTCTGCAGCTGAGTGCGCAGACTAAGAATGGCTGCCCCATCCCTTTTTAAAGAAATATATTACCAACCGTTCTTGTGGATGTAGCTTTCCATCCGGGGAAGTAAACCACGTTAAATCTTGTGTTATGTAATGATGTTTATGAATGAATGACTGTCTATATTTTCTATAGAATGAATGTTTGAATGTTTCCTTTCATGTTGTAATATGAGAACTTTGATATGCATTTACCAATAGGAGAAGTTTGGGAATGATATGCTAGGTTCCGCGAAAGTAGATGAATGGTGAACATTTCAATTCTATGTTAAGGTCGTGAATCAGTCATTTAAGTATAATTAATTTCTTAAAACATAGTGAAGGAACGTATCACAGTTAATCATGTTTATCATTTCAGTTCACGTTTTAATAATCCAAGTTCTAGAGTGAAAGCCAGAAAGATAACCAGTAAGTGCCTAAATGAATGGATGAGTGATATTAATTTCAATGCCTTAACGTTTTCGAAATTTTCCAAGTATTTAGGATAATTGTGGGTGATTCGCAGTTCCAGTAGAAGATTCGCAGTAGTAAGTAACCCTCGGTGCAGCCTGCAGTATTTCCCGCACCGCGTGGTATTGTTCGCAACATAGATCCTGTTGCGTACTGCATCACTCTTCCCGCAGCCTCGTCCTGCGTAGCGCAACCTGTCAGATAACCAACTCATCATTTACTATGGAAACTTGATTCCACAGTACCCCATAGAGATACACCTCGGGTGAGAGCTCAACCTGCTCGCAAGTTGTTTCCAAAAGGGCCGGTGCAAAGGGGTTTTGTTGGACAAAGGGAGAACCGCAAAGAACTTGGGTCTAGTTGAAAACCTCTAGGTCATTTTAAGCCAACAAATGGTTCCGTTGCCGCACTAGAATCCATGATCAGTTGAAATGGTTCCATTCAGTTGTAGTCACGATGTGTGAAGAAGAATATCAGTTCCCTGAAGGATCTGACTATTGGCATCCTGAAAAGACAGAAATCCAAGCTTGGTGGGATAAGACCATAAGCGATTTTAACAGACAAGAAAATAGACATCCACGTCTAAGCGACACACAGTGGTCGGATAGATATCTGTTAGATGATATTCATGAGATATTTTGGGCATCGTTTCCAAATGAGCTGCATGCGTGGATCTCGTGGTTCGCAGAGAAAAAAAACTGTTTCCAAGGAGGAGTTCCTACAGAGTGAACTCCCGAGCTCACAGCGCAGCTTAAAGCGTTAGACAGCTCATTGTCACACGCAGTTGATTATTGGGTCGATCATATGCTAGAAGACTTTGTAATAGAATTTGCTATAGACACACTCAAATCCTACAGCCAAGCAGAAGCAAATTTTTTCGGAGGATTCCACAGTAAGTTTCTGAACAACCTCAGTCTATACATTAAGATGTTGTTAGTTGAGAAAGGTGTTCTAAGAATGCAGTAATATGCTTGAAGTTTGTCATTTTAAACAGTACATATATTGATTCTGATGAAGAGACACATACTCTTAGAAGTGGTAAGAGATATAAAATTAATAAAGATTCGGAAGGCCCTAAACTTCATATAGATACTGAGATCCCCTGCAATATTGATAGCGAAGTTGCACAACCATTTACCCCTGAGAATCCGTCGGCTGCACAAACCGCAACACCCTTATCACATAACCCACCCGCTACGTAGCCCACCCAGTAGAAGAATTAGCCTAGTCCATCTCTCCCGATATTCCCATTTATATTTACTGCACTCATCCCTTTACAGCAGCCGCACACTAATCCCGGTGGCCCACCACCTAGTAGCACAATGGCGAACATTAATATGAAACTACCAATATTCAGAGGAATTGGCCTAGAAGACCCTGATCAGCATTGGTTCCTTTTTGAAGCCGTATGGAGTGTAAGACAAATATAGGATGATGTTGTGAAGCAAGCACAGCTCATCACCACTTTCAGGGATTAAAGTCGCGCTGGTGGTAGAGTTCAAGAAACCTAAGTCCGAGTCTCAGAGTATAACTGAGCTGAAGGAAATAAAGCAGAGACCAACTGAAACGGCCTGAGAATTTGATCAAAAATTTAAGACCTTACTAGACCAAGCAATCTTTGCTATACCACCTGAACAACATAAAGAATGGTTCATTGCTACACTGTTACCTCATATCATATTACCATTGATGCAGCAGAAGTTTCTATCGCAGGAAAAGGCCTTTGAAATTGCAATGAAGCTGGAAGCTTCGTCGATTGGTGATACTAGTTATAGGATGTCTCAGATCCAGAACCAGCTGACCACCCTGACACTTGAACTGCAAAGTGTGAAAAATGGTAAAGAACAAAGATATGAACCTAGACAGGAGGTCTGGTGTACAAGTTGTAAAGGAGAAGGTCATGACCGCAAACATTTCCCTCTGTTCTGCGACTATATTAATAGTGGTGTGCCTAACCCATTAAATTAGGATCAGGCCCCATGGTGTGAAATTTGTAGAACCACTGGACATAGACCTGAAGACTGTTACCTCATCCAAAAATATATGAAAACTCCTAAGAATTTATACTGCAATTCCTGTAAATCAGTTAGACATGATGAATCCAACTGCCGTGCATATGAATTAATGAATGAAAGAAAAAGGGATATGGACTCAATGCGAGGTGCTGGCTTGTACCACGTACAAGAAGAGACCCAACCAAAACAAGAAAATGCACAATATGACCAAGGAGGATACAAAGGTCGTGGTGGTGGATACTACGGTAGAGGAAGAAATGCTGGTCCGACACAAGGAAGAGGCCGCGGCCAAGTCATTTGTTATAACTGTGGCCAATCCAGGCACGTTTCTAGAGATTGTGTTAACCCATGCACTACATCCAATTATTGTAAATCATTTGATCATGTCATTGAAAATTGCCTAGTATTAGAGGTGGAAATGCAGAAGAGAAGACGAACAGAGGCTCCAAATCCAAACGTCCAGTGGATTGCAGTAGAGAATAGACCAATGGATCCAAGCATTAATGTGGTCACGCGCAGTGGCACTAAGACAGGTCACGATAGAGGAGCGGAAGCTTCAACATCAGCGGACGCACATACAAATAAGGATCCCCTTGAAACAGTATGAATAAGGAAAGCTCCAGGAAAAGCACCCCCTCTTAACCAACAAAAGAACAAGGAGATCTTCATTGATGCGCGGGATACCTTTAAAGAACAAGCAGATAAGTCATCAAGGATCCCGCTGCACAGTGAAACACCGCATGTTGAAGACATGCCGGCTCCATATGACAAAACAAGTACTGCGACAAATGTCCATACTTCTGTTGCGTAGTTCTTGCGAAGCTACATGAAGTTACTCAAAAGTGAAAAAGCCATAGTAGAGCTCCAGAAGCTTATCAGCCAGTATGAACCTAAGATTGCAACAGAGACTCCAGATAGCGCCGTACATCATATAAGGAAGAACAAAAGAACATGCCAAGAGATGAGGCTTACTGCGCAGATAGGAGATTTTGAAATGGATGAAGTCATCCTTGATCTAGGATCAGAAGTGAATGTCTTGACTAAGTAGACATGGCAATAGATGGGTCAACCAAAGTTGCTCTGGTCACCTATCTAGTTACGAATGGCTAATCAGGAGAAGTTCATACCTTTTGGCCACTTATCTAATGTAGTAGTTGACATTGACGGAGTATAGAGTCATGCAGACTTTGAGGTTATTGAAATTGTGGATGATAGTCAACATTTTCCAACAATATTGGGAATTGATTGGCCTATGGATAACTTGGCTATCATAAACTTGAAGACAAAGAAGATGATCTTTGAAGGGAAGCATCTTAGGGTCATCGCACCATTGGATCCTAAAGATGGTGATAGATACAGTGAGCCGATTCAGGAGGAATCCCAAGCTCAAGATTTAGACAGATTATACCAGCTGACTGCGAACAAGGAAGACTACATTAATCCTACTACGGATGGTACGCTCAGCTGGCGTTGTACACTTCTTATATCTCTGACTCAGATACAGAACTGGAGAATTGGCAAAGCCACATGCATGAAGTATCAGCAAGAAGATGTGCGCAGGTTACAAAATCACTGCGCTGGATCGGAAAAGAGGTAAGTCCTATTCCCACATATGATGGTTCTGCTAATGTTTAAAGTTTCATAAGGGAATATACTGTAGCTATACTAGATGAGCATAGACTGCCAGCTTTAGATATAGCATTGCACGATACACCTGCCAGATGGTGGAATGCACATAAGAAAACATTGACCACTTGGGATCAATGCAGAACTAAGATGCAGATCCGATTCACCGAAAACGTTACTTTGCCCTTTGAAAAGTATAATGGACAGACAGACCCTAGTAATCACATTGAAATATGTTCAAAGGAATGGGTGGAAAGACCAGTTATAGAATGGGTACATTTATTTGTACATACATTGGATGCGGGTATCCCAGAGAAATGGTACCTCGACCTGGAGCTGCGCAGTGAACTCACTGACTAGGAGCTGTTCGCTGTGAACTTCTGGAAGGACTTCAGTTTTGAAGACGAGAATCCATTAATCCATGAAGCATTATAGCTAATCAAGAAGCGCATATTCTAGGAAGATTGTCATCATCAAAACATAACATTGCAAGATTTTTTTGGGACAGAGTGCGTTCCTGCGCACCTACATTTAGAATGGAAGGAACATGAAGAGCACTTGATCGAGTGTTACAACTTGGCTGAAGATACCAACGATACAGATGAAGACGATGAGGACGACCCATGCAACATAGATATACCAAAGTCAGAAGGAGCGTGTGAGGTAGAAGGAACTCTGTTGGAAATCCTAGATATGACTAGACCAGTAAAAACACAAAAAGTGAACATTGGCACAGACAAAGAGCCGAAGTTTGCATCAATAGGAGATTATTGGGATGATCAAACTATTGCAAAGATCGTAGATACCTTACATGAGTATCAGGAATTGTTTCCAACAAAATTTACAGAGATGAAAGGAATTTTGGGAGCCCTAGGGGTCATGAAAATACCTTTAAAACCAGGTGCTAAGCCTGTCAAGAAGAGACCATACAGATTGAATCCACGCTATAAGGAAAAAGTCTGCGTAGAGCTAGATAAGATGCTGGAAGCAGGAATCATTGAACCAGTTGAAGAATCCGAATGGATTAGCCCCATGGTTTTTCAAGACAAGAAATCAAATGGAGAGATTAGGATTGGTTTGGATCTCAGAAAGTTGAAAGATGCTTCCATGCACGACCGATTTCCTACTCCATTCACCGACGAAGTGCTTGATAAAGTTGGAGGAAATGAGGCATATTATTTCACTGATGGTTTCTTTGGTTATCATCAGATCGGGATTGATCCTGCAGATAGGCATAAGACGACATTTGCTACAGAATGGGGGTCATTCCTGTACAATGTCATGCCTTTTGGGCTGAAGAACGCACCTGCCATATTCTCTAGAGTCGTCGTCGCAGCATTTAAAGATTTTATGCATAAGTTTTTAGAAGTGTATTTTGATGATTGGACTATATTTGGTCTATTGAAAAATCATTGCGCGAATCTCCACATGATGCTTGAGAAGTGTCGACAGCATCAAATATCCTTAAATTTGAAAAAGTGTATTTTCTGTGTGCCTTATGGAATTTACTTGGCCACCTTATCTGTAAGCAAGGACTGATGGTAGGTCCTGTGAAGATTGCAATTATTGCAGACTTACCAACACCAAATTCAGTCAAGATGTTGTGATCTACATTAGGCCATACTGGATATTATAGGAAATTTATAAAGGGTTAAGCACAGATAACTACAGCAATGGAAAAGTTGCTAAAGAAAGATGCACCGTTCATTTGGAACGCAAAATGCGAACAGGGTTTTGACACATTAAAAGAAAAGATGGTCACTGCACCGATTCTAGTATTTCTAGATTGGACAAAGCCATTCCATGACCATGTTGACGCATCATGTATTTCCCTAGGGATCGTGTTAGCTCATCCAGGAGAGGGAGGTATTGACCACCCTATTGCGTTTTCTGGCAAAAAGCTTTCGACAGCAGAAAAGAACTATACTACTACTGAGAGGGAAGGCCTTGCGATGGTATATGCTCTACAGAAATTTAGACACTACTTGCTGGGATCGCACTTCCTTATGTTTACTGACCATTCTGTGTTGAAATATTTGGTCAACAAGCTAGTGTTAGGGGGACGCATATGCCGATGTCTATTGTTGTTCCAGGAATATGACTTTGAAATTATTGTCAAGCCAGGTAGACTGAACTTGGGACCTGATCATCTGTCAAGGATTGAGTCAGGAGAGGAGCCGATGAATATTGAAGACAGTCTACCTGATGCGTAGCTATTTAGTATACAGGTTGCCGATGATTATTACAAGGATATCATTGACTTCCTAACCACAGGGCTGGCACCCCAGGAATTCTCGGTCCAACAGAAAAAACAGTTAGTGGTGCGTGCCGCGGACTTCACTATAATTGCAAGTCAGTTATACAAACTTGGGCCGGATGAATTCCTACGCAGGTGCGTACTCGATCATGAGAAACCATTTATTCTAGCCAATGCACACTCAAGAATCGCAGGAGGTCACTATGCAGGAAGGGATACTGCGTAGAAGATATTGCGCGCAGGGCTATGGTGGCCTACGATCCATAAAGATGCCAAAGAACATTGTAAGAACTATGATTTCTGTCAGAGGACAGGAAAAGCATCACGCCGAGATGAGATGCCATTGAATCCATAGTTAACATTGCAGCCATTTGAAAAATGGGCAATAGACTTTGTGGGTCCTATAAACCCACCAGGAAAAAGAATGGGTACAAGGTATATTATTATTGCTACGGATTACCTCACCAGATGGGCAGAAGCAAAACCAGTTAAGGACTGCAGCGCCAGTACTACTGCGCAGTTTATTTTTGAAGAAATACTCACCAGATTTGATTGTCCGAAGATTTTGATGAGTGACCAAGGTACTCACTTTTTGAACAAGACGATTGAGGCGCTTACGGAGGAATTCCACATTCATCATCAGCGCAATACTCCATATCATCCACAGGAAAATGGTACTGTAGAGGCTTTTAATAAAATATTGGAGAACACACTAACTAAGGTGTGCAATGTAAATAGAGATGATTGGGACTTGCGCGTCCCATCTATGCTATGGGCATACAGGACCACATGCAAGAAATTGACAGGACAGGCACCCTTTCGGTTGGTTTATGGGCAGGAGGCTATAATGCCTATGGAATATATTGTCCCTAGTCTGAGAATCACTGCATTTACAAGGATGGCAGACTGCAAAGCTCTAGAAGAAATATTACTACATTTACTAGGCTTGGAGGAAGATCACTTCATCGCAAGCTTCCACCAGCAAGCACAGAAGGACCGCGAGAAAGCATGGCATGATCACCATATAAAGAACAAGTGTTTTCAGGTAGGTGATCTAGTCCTCCTATATGATATCAAATTCATGAAATTCCTTGGTAAATTTAAGATGCATTGGCTTGGACCATATACTATGATGCATGTTACTAACACTGGTGCAGTCTAGTTAGTTAAATTAGCTGGTGATACGTTGCCAACTTTGATAAATGGAAGCAGGCTAAAGCTATACCATGATAGCACTGCTTCACAGAACCCTGAATAACGAACCAAGGAAGTTCTAAGTGTCAAGGACAGTTGAAAGTGGACACTATAAATGTAAAGGAGTCTATACATGTATGATAAAAGGAAAAAGGTATGATAAGAAGAATGATCTATGCACCATGCAGCACTGTTGAAGCTGCGCGGAAGAAAAAAAAAAGAGAGAGACGAAAATAAGAGAAAAAGAAGAAGAAAAATAGATAGAGTGGTAGCCGCGTAGTTGGAAATTTTTGGCACTACGAAGTAACCGCGCAGTTGGAAATTTTTGGCACTACGAAGTAGCCGCGCAGTTGGAAATTTTTGGCACTGCGAAGTAGTCGTGCAGTTAGACATTTTCGGCACTGCGAAGTATCCGCGCACGGTTACAGATGGCTTGCCGCGTAGTTCGGCGCAGCACCCAGAGAAAAATAGCCGTTGCATGGATTTTCAGAAAAATAGCCGTTAGATGACCGTTGCAGCAACCGCTTCAACATTTAAAGAAAAGATATCCGTTCTGAGCACGTTGGCGACAGAAAAGACCGAAGGATCCCCTCAAATTCGCCAACGGACACCACATTAAATTCTTATCTAGCTGTTGAAGGGCACGGGAGAGGGTCTGCTGCGACTATAAATAACACCATTGGGAGACTCGCGGGCATTACCAAGCACTTAGAATTTTCTTGCGATTAACCTCTCTGAGCTAGTAGCCATCTACATTCTGTCTTCCTTAGCCGCCACCTCAATTGTGAATGTCCAAACCTCCCTTTAGAGAAGAAGAGCTGACCCTTGAAGAAGCCCTGAGGATCTTTCAGCAAGAAGGGATTCAGCAGTTAATGAAAACCCCAGTTAAGAAGGTCACCATAGAACAAGGAGAAGGATCCCGTAGATCACCAAGAATTAATCCCATGATGCAAGAAAAACCAAAGGATAAAGGAAAAGTGGTAACTACACCTCGATCCAATGTCATAAAGTTGGGATCCTCGGCATAGAAAGCACTAGCCTTTCAGATGGAACCTTTGAAGATGACACCTGAATATATCTCCCCGCAGGCACTGAATGCCCCTGTGTTTAAATTGCTCAAGAATGCAAGATATGACATCCCACTGTCGGCTATGTCAAAGCATATAAACGTTGGTAAGAATCTGCTCGGAAAGATAGCAGATTGTAAATGGGAGGATTATGACCTCTTGGGAATGAAGAAAGATGAGCCAGATGTTCCAAAATACCAGAATTTTCAACCAGACCAGTATATGTGTTGGAAAAAGGTTGCCAAGGGAACTCTAAACTTGGTAGCTGACAGTTGGTTAGCACCTGTCGTTCAGTCAGGGATACTGAACTTGCTAAGATTACCACATTTTGACCATTCTCTAGAACTTAATATCATGGTTCGCACACTCATGGCATGAATCGATCAAGGTTATCTGTGGCTGGACAAAAATGTGGATATTAAAATTTATTTGATCCACCGCATTACTGGGCTAAGCAATCGCAGTAAGGATCCGAAGCATTTCTTCCAGGGGAAGAGCAAAGAAAAAGAGGCTATTGAGAAGATGAAGAAGACCCACTCCGTGGTAAAGGGAAAAAGAGGATTCCTGATAGAAGACATAGAGGACTGACCAACAAGATGCTCAAAATAGCCAGACCTTCAGAGGTGCTAGCGGGCGCAATACTCCTTGGTGCCGCAGCGGCTGAAGGCCACAGCTTCAATTGGTGTCAATTTCTGCTGAATGAGTTCCTTGAAGAACTCAACGAGACCTAGGTGAATGGCGGCCAGTTCCATTTCACCTGACTCATCATCCTCATTGCTTTGTGCAGATGGAAGAAGCCGCGAGTTTATGCGGGAATTGTTATGGATAGAAAGGATCCTAGAGGGTTTATGTTTGTCAACCTGTGGGAAAACACAAATGCAGAGCACCAGCATGCAACCGCAGAAGTCTTTTACCAGTACTATATGCAGCTGCGTGACGCAATCATGAAGACACCCTGCATTACAAAGCAGGTCATTGCGAAGTATATCTGCATCAACGACTTTGAGGTGGATATGAAATGTATATTCAATATCGTCGAGAGCACAAACGAGGAAACCGGAGTGGTTCCCAGGAAAGTACAACATGTACAAGCAGGATATTGACGACCTCATGAAAGATTGGCCAACAGAATTCAGCGTAGCGGTCATGGACGTGGAGACAGATTCAGAAGAAGATGAGCCAATCCCGCTCTCATGCCCAATCATTGAAGAAACAGGGAAGAGAAAAGAAGATGAGACTTCGCAGAAGTCAAAGTCAAGGAAAAAGGTGAAGGCTACAAATCTTCAATCAAAGGCAGTCCTCAACGATGACGACTATGAGATGATATCCAAAACAATCTCAGAGCAGATGAAGGAGCTGATGGCGACTAAAGAAAAGAAGGACAAGGTCATCCACGATGACCTGCACGAGACGAGGCTCGCAATGCAAGGCCTAGTGAAGAAAAAGGACGATGTCCAGAAAATCCTTGTTGTGCCACAGGAAGTAGGTGCTGAAAGGAGGTTGATAGGAACCTCACAGCAAGGAAACCAGCAGCTAGCAATAACGCTGCCATCGAAGACGAGGATCGTCCATGTGGACCCATTGGTTGTTCCGTTGCCAATAGCAGAGCAAGTGGCCTTGGACACAACGGGAATCGAGAGGGTATACCTTGACTTAGCCAAAATCCTGTTACCAGGATTGCACTTCATCCACACGTAGATCGTGGAGAAGATGCATGAACGAATGGTTGAAGCGATGAAGTTATAGGCAGAACTCACTGCAGCAAACAGACAAATTCAGCAGAAGGAAAAAGTACAGCTACGCAACGAGCGGGACCGCCAACAGAACTTGGAGACCACCATATCCAATGTGGCGAAGGATATTAAAGACATAGACATCCAGGATGATCCTGCAGACACAGTTCTGAGGATCGGAGATAAGGTGAAATCCTTGCAATCGGAGATGCAGGACAAAGAAATTTACTATGAGGCCAATATTGCTACATTGAAGGAGAAGCTAAATAAGCAGGCGCCATTAAACGAAGAACAGGTCAGAGAGCAAGCAGCCAATTCCTCCTCAAAAACAATCACAAGTGAGATGGATAAGTGCCAATCTCTCCTGGATAAGGTTTCGCAGGCAATCGCGACCCTTGAAGAGGATCAAGGAGTGCTGCAGGTCAAGACCGCAGTACAAGAAAAATAGACCACGCTGGACAAGTTGAACGCAGAGGTGAAAGCAATGCCACCTAGAGAAAGGCTGTCGAGACATAAGGAGATATCCATCTTGAAGAAAGAAGTGTAGGAATTACAACAAAAAGAGACTGAGATGTATAATCAGTCACAGCAGTTCCTCGAGAATGCCATGGCGGTGTCGCAACAGATTGAAGATAAGTTAATAGAACTGCGCGATAACTAGGAGCAGGTACAAGATCAAATTGGACAAGAAATAACTCCAACATTGCTTGAGGCAATTAAACAGGTTGAGGAGTATACAAGAGAAGCAGTGGTTTAGTTGTCCGGTACATATGACGAGTTCGCAGCAAAGTTCGTCCCATCGGTCGCGGCGCAGGGTGAGACAGCTGAAACAATCAGTGGCTCGGGGACGAGCCACATGTAAGTCTTAGGGGTATGTTGGGCCCAGGTTGAGTTAAAGTTTTGGGAAGCACCTTTTTTAGGCAAGCAGGGAAAGCTGAGCTGAGCACAGCTTAGAAACACAATTTTGGCTAAGTATTGAGGATGCTGCGAAGTTGCGCACAGCATCCAACTTTTGACGAGACTGCGGAGTTGTGTGCAGCATCGAAGTTTTGGCCGTGATGCGAAGACCAATACTGCACAGAAGCAATGATGCGGAGTTAGGAGGCCACGTGGAGCCAGAAAAAGCAGTGTGCTGGACAAGTATCAAGTGTATTTACCAACTAGACCGATAGCATCCAATTTTGGAAAGATACCTCAGGATTGCCGAGCGGTGGACATAGGCAAAACATGAAGGCAGCCACGCGTGGGTTGTTAAGGAAAGCGATGTTTGGCACACGCAGAAGGTAAAATTGTTAGAGAGAAATAGTTCAGTAGAAGCATCATGTAGGCACACGTGCGACAGGAAAGTCGATAGCGACAAAATGAGGATGTGGAGATCTGCCATGATCAAGTAGATGCTACCAGGAGCCAGCAGGCCGGTTTGGAAAACCGGTGCAGTTTTGTAAACCCTTAGGGTTTTGGGTTTTAGGTCTTCAACATGGTACAGACATGACCTTCGGGCATGATCTATTTAAGAAGACATTTTGTATGGGATGGGCGTTCGGTGTGTTGGGTTATAGCTTTTTTGGTTGTTCTCTCTCTGTATTATTGTTATGCTTTTGTTGTTGCTGAGAACTTAAGGAGACATCCTTTTTGTATTGTAAAATCTCTCTGAGCTGAGGATATTGTAAAGGCTCTGCAACTACGTGTGCAGAGACCTAGCCGAGAGAAAGAAGAGTCTATAGCTGAGTGCGCAGACTAAGAACGGTTGCCCCATCCCTTTTTAAAGAAATATATTACCAACCGTTGTTGTGGACGTAGCTTTCCATCGGGGGAAGTGAACCACGTTAAATCCTATGTTATGTGATGATGTTTATCAATGAATGACTGTCTGTATTTTCTATAGAATGAATGTTTGAATGTTTCCTTGCATGCTGTTGTTGAGCCCAAAATTGGCCCTTTTTAATCATCATTAATCATCTTTCATGCCCCTGTCCTACAACATTTATCATGGCAATTAGACCTATTGTCCTTACCTTATTCCCCAAATTACCAAGGTATGACTGATCATTGTTTTATTTTATTAATTCTTATGATTGTGATAATTAAACCTGTGCATCTCTCAATTGTGCTAACATGTTATGATTTATGAAGGTAGTTGAGATAAATGGACTGCAAGAAGATCGGGGCTGAACAAGTCGTGAAAGAAGGGATGTTCGTTTCTTGTAAAGGGATCCTTGGGCTCGAATCATCAATTAAGGCACAGCTGTGACAGGGCAGCTGTAACAGAATGCACTATCTTGAGTATGTTGCTGCTCGAGTCTAGCTGTGAGCTGGAAGGACCGCCACTCTTGGGTCAATTAATAACTTTCTCATGTTTTGATGTTTCTGTTCTTCCATGTATTGTAACAGCTATTTATTTAGGGTGCTTGAAGATCAGAGATCTTCATGGCTGCCCGATTATAGGATTGATGTTATGATTTGTATGTATAAATATGGGGAGTTGCCTCGACCCAGGGGGTTGAACAGCAGACAATTAATTCATTGTATTAGCAGCCGAGCAAAACTGTGTAATCATTCTTCTGTCAATGTAAGGGGTTACTTCTGAGCTAAAGGAATTCGTGTTGTTCAGCCAATGTATCTATGTGAAGACTGGGCCCGTCTTCCACAGAGATTGCTGAGTTAAAATAGGATTTTGAATTTATTGTTGTGTGATGCTTTTTTCCTTTTGTATGTAGCAGTAATATTTATGGTGTGGATTTTCAGTACAATTAATATTAGATTCCCTTGAATTTGGCAAGTAATACAGAGTTACAGTCAACTGAGTAGAGACTTTATGCAATTCGTGTGACAATTATATACAGCCTTGTTCATCTTGCAGCTAAGTTGTGATCCCATGAGCCCTTGCAATTTATCTTTCCTGTTGTGTGTTGCTTGATTTCCATTCTACAATTCAATTTCTTAAAACAATTGACTCAATCCTTTGTAATTGGATTTCTAGATTAATGTTTAGTTTAAGCCTGATGATTTTCCAGAGCGATTAGATCAGACAGGTGATTGTTCTAGAATATGAATGAGATTTCTTTCCTGCAATTATTGATTAGATTTGATACCATTTCTTATTGATGCATGATGGAGAAGAATTGAAGTGTAGCAGTTAGAAGGCAATTGGGATTGCATAGATCTTTGGGATGAACATGGATGATAGAAGATAAAAGTATTCAATTCTAATGGTTTGGTGTTTAAGCATAGATTGTGCACTTATCCTTTGAAATAAAAAGACTTTCTCGGGTTGACAATAAATCTCATATACTCTGTGTGTATTGATAACAATTTATCTGCATATAGAGTGCTTGACATTTTGGCGCCATTGCCGGGGAAGGATAAAAATTGAACACTAGTCATTAGTTGCATCTGATAATTGTTTTCAGTCAGTCTCTTCTTTGCTGAAATGATCTGCTTCACATGAATACGAGGAGGGTAAAATGCGATCACCTCCCAACTCCCAAAACCCCACAAAATACTAACAGTGCAGGTGATTCGAGTCGTGGTCGAGGACCACTGTTGGGCAGAAGGACATTCATCAATGATCTTGTTGACAGAACTGATTCAGCTACCAGGACTCGTCAATGGGAAACTCCTATCAGAAGAAGCCCTGCTGATCCTGGAGCGCCAGCGTCAGGATCCACGGTGGAAAATACAGGAGCAGCTATGATTCCCTCATATACCCCTGCTAAAGAAGGTACAGCTGATTCAGCTGTTCCAACTAAAGATTACGCAGTTGTTCCGACTGAAGAATACGCGGCTGTTACAACTGAAGAATACGCAGCTGCTACAACTGAAGAGTACACAGCTGCTACAACTGAAGAGTACACAGCTACTACAACTGAAGAATACACAGCTGTTACAACTGAAGAATACGCAGCTGCTACAACTGAGGTAAAGAACACAGGAACGAACGAAGAAGAGGATACAGAAGAAAAGATGAATAACAGACATGAGAACGAAGAGGAAGAAGCAGTGGTAGAATACCATCATGAAAATGACTCCCTACCAGAAGGAACTATGGCTACATTACAATTTCCAATACAGCAGCTAGAAGGGACAGCTCCTATGAAGAACATCTCACCATCGGTGTTGCCTCGTTTCCGTGGCAGGGCGGCAGAAGATCCAGATGAATTCCTTTTTGAATTTGATATCCTCTGTCGCAGCTATGATTATGTCACAGATTCCCAAAAGATGAAACTTTTTCCTGCCACTCTGAAGGACAATGCATTACAATGGTTCATGATCCTTGGGGGAGCAACTGTTGGTAATTGGAATAAGATGAAGCAAGTGTTCCTGGAAAAATATCAAGAATATTGCAACACCAGGGACAAAAGAGAGGAATTATTCAAGATGGTGCAGAAGGAGGATGAAATTCTGGAGGATTTTGTAGAAAGGCTGCTGTACAATGTGCAAAGAACCGGGCAGACGAACATGGGGCTGGATGTGCTCAAGATAATCTTGCTTTGAGGGATCAGGGATGATTGTTTAGACATGTTAAATCTGTTAGGAAAGGGATATATCTCCAAAGAACCTTTTGAGACGATTGTGGAATTATGTAAGAGATACTCCAAGGGATCTTCCAGGAATAATAAGCGGGATAAACGAGATAAGATGGAACGTGATGTCTTCAACAGAACTCAGAAGTCATCCAATGGAGGAGCTACACGTGCAGAGATAGGCAATCTTCTTGAAAATTTTAAAACAGAAATGATGAGCTCCATCTCTTCGGAGATTGATGTCCTGAAGGCCAAACAAAGACAGGCAGTGGAGGATCTCACACTAGGTGTGTTTTGTCCCCGATGTAGAAAGAATCATCCACTAAAAGAATGCCCTCTTGACAAAATACAAATATGTCAGTTGTGCGAGCTGAACCATGACATGAAAGAATGTCCCACACTTCCCCAAGTGAAGGATGTTCTGCAGGCATCAACTCCAGAAGTGGAATCAGCCTATTTCATTGCACAGAAGAAACCTTGGCAGCCTCAAAATCAAGGTATGTCTCCAGACTCATTTCCATTTTTGAATAATATGAACAATTGGAATAATAACATGCAAAATGTGAATACACAATTCCCTTCAAATTATGCTCAGTGGAATCCTTCTCAACCTGCAATGCAAAATTATAACTCATGGATTCCTTGGACACAGCCACCACATCAACCTACGTCATGGTCTCCTGGATGGAGGAACTTCCATCCTGGGAACCAGTTTCCTCAACCACCTCCACCCTAGCATTTACCATATTCTCCTCCATATCCTCAATTTCCTCAATATCCTCAATAGCCACCTCAGCAGTCGCCGCTGCAGCTGCAGAATAATCCTATTCCTAATATACCAATACAGCCTTTGCTGCCTGCCCAACCTAATCCTAACCCGAATAATAAAATAGTCCATCATTTGAAAACTCTCAATATGCCGGCCTACTCTCTCTCCCCTGTACCTTGTAATGATATTTTTCTACGATTTGGGAAGATAATAGAACCTGTAATTACAGAAGATGTTCCACCTTCTGTGCATGACAAAGGAGAGAGTTTCCAACACCCATTCGATCCGGTTCCTATCACTGAAGGTACTGAGCATCCCTTAGATGGGACAGCTGAAACATTAAACAAGAAATCATATAATACGCAGCCTACCCAGCTGGTAAGGCAACCACCATACCCTGAGAGACTAATGCTACCAAAAATAGCGGGCAACCTAAGTTCAATCTCCTAGGAGAGTTGAAGAATCATTATGTTAAGATCCCCCTTTTGCAATCTCTTCAAGACGTACCTATTTATGCTAGAACTGTTTGGGACCTGTGCACTAAAAGACCAGGAAGGAAGCCCATAGATCCTCCCACTCTTCACGTCATAGGGAATTTATCTGCTTTGATGACAGGAAAAACCCCTGTGACCAAGTATGACGACCCTGGCAATCCTACTGTCACTGTACATATAGGACAGACACAGATACCCAATGTGCTATTAGATTTAGGTGCAGCGATCAATGTCATAACAATTGAGACTGTAAAGAAGCTTGGATTCACTAATATTAGACCGACCCCTACCATTTTAGAATTGGCAGACAGATCCACCATCAGACCCGAAGGGATTCTAGACGATCTTGTCATCTCAGTAGACTCATGGGAATACCCTAACGACTTTTTGGTATTACAACCAAAATCACAGCTGGGGGGACACCCACTTATCCTGGGGAGGCCTTGGTTGGCCACAGCTGATGCTTGCATCAGTTGTCGATCCTCCAGCACGGCCGAGTCTAGAAGCTGAAACTTGCCTTTGGATAGAACAGGAAGAGGAGGAGAATGTTCAGCCACTATTAACAATAGGGAAGGCCTTAACTTTTAAAAACGAAACAGAAGACGATGCCATCAGTAATTTCATTAGCGAACCTGCTTCAGTGGATAAAGAAGTCTATCAAATCCTGAACATTACCCTTGGTAAGGAAGAACAAGAAAATCTTACGGTGGAAACATTAGTTGGTGATACAAACCTAATCCCAGTTTTGAAAAATTCAAAAAGCATTCCTATTGAGGTAGAGCCTAGAAGAACTTTGAATATCAACTCTGGCCTCTCCTCATAGGAACAGAGGTGCCTAATCAGTCTCTTAAAGGAACGAAAGGGGGCATTCTCCTGGGAGTATACATATATGTGAGGTATTCCCTCTAATCTGTGCACCCACCATATTTATATCAAAAATGACTCCCGGCTTGTGTGTCAACCTCAACGACGCATGAACCCCAATCTGAGGGATATAGTGAAGGAGGAAATCCAGAAACTTTTGGAAGCAGGATTTATCTATCCTATTTCAGATAGTGAGTGGGTTTCCCCACTTGTAATTGTGCCCAAGAAAAATGGTAAGTGGAGAGTATGTGTTGATTATAGGGAGCTGAACAAATCTACGCAAAAGGATCATTTCCCTCTGCCCTTTATCGACCAAGTACTTGATACCATATCAGGAAAAAAATTATTTTCCTTCTTGGATGGGTTTAGCGGGTACAACCAAATTCAGATTGCTCCTGAAGACCAGGATAAAATCACCTTCACTTGCCCCTGGGGAACGTTTGCCTACAGAGTGCTTCCCTTTGGCTTATGTAATGCACCAGCAACGTTCCAAAGAGCTGTAATTGGCATCTTCTCTGAATTGGTTAATGATAGTATGGAAGTCTTTATGGATGATTTTACTCCCTATGGCAAGGATTTTGAGGAAGCACTGGAAAATTTAAAGAAGGTTTTAATTCGCTGTGAACAAGCTCGCCTCTCATTAAGTACTGAAAAATGTCATATGATGATGAGTGAGGGGGCGGTATTAGGACATTTCATCTCTACCGATGGCATTCAGGTGGATCCTTCAAAAATTAAGGTGATAAAAAATATACCAACTCCTTCAACTCAGAAAGAGGTGCGAAGTTTTCTGGGACATGCTGGATATTACATGAGATTTATAGAAAACTTCTCCAAACTTGCTTCCCCTTTGTTTTCGTTGTTAATGAAGGATGCACAGTTTGCATGGAGTAAAGCATGCCAGACAGCATTTGATAAGCTTAAAGAGAAGCTGTCCACAGCCCCTATCCTAAGGGGACCCAATTGGACTATACCCTTCCACATTTCTTCAGATGCTTCTGATACCACCATTGGAGAAGTATTAGGACAGCAGGATGGTCAAGTACCTTATGCCATCTACTATGTTAGTAAAAACTTAGCCCCTGCTGAACTTAATTATATTGTTACTGAAAAAGAATTCATTGCTATCGTTTATTCTATTAATAAATTTCGGCATTACATTACTGGGTATCCTACATTTGTGCACACTGACCACTCTACCATTAAGTATTTGATGAACAAACCTGTCACCAATGCCAGAGTAACCAGGTGGCTTTTATTATTACAGGAATTTGATATTACCATTATAGATAAACCTGGAAAAGAAAATGTTGTTGCTGATTTTTTATCACGTTTTACTAACAGTGATGACAGTTCGCCTGTTGAGGATTCTTTTCCAGATGAGCATCTATTCGCACTCTCAGCTCATTCCCCCTGGTATGCAGACGTTGCTAACTATTTGGTTGCAGGAAAGCTCCCGCCACATATGTCTAAACGAGAGAAGAGAAAAATCATCCAGCAAAGTGCCAGGTATTGTTGGCTCAATGGTCATCTCTTTTACACAGGACCCGATCCTGAGATTAGGAGATGTGTAAGGGAAGATGAGATATTTCATATACTGAAGGCCTGTCATGATGAAACTTGTGGAGGACACTTTGCAGACAAAAGAACAAGGCATAAAGCGCTGCAGATGGGCTACTATTGGCTGACATTGTTCAGGGACGCTAAAAGATATGTTCAGTCCTGTGACAGCTGCCAAAGGATGGGCCAACCTAATAAAATAGATCAGATGCCTTTACAGCCCCAAGTGGTACTAGAACCGTTTGATAGATGGGCATTGGATTTTGTTGGCCCTATCAGCCCTCCTTCCAGACATAAGGTTTACATTCTGGTGTGTACAGATTACATGACCAAGTGGGTAGAAGCTGTAGCTTTGGCTAAGGCTAATGACCAGGCGGTGATTGATTTTCTATACAGTGAAATCTTTACCCGCTTTGGGGTACCAAAGGAAGTAGTTACTGATGGGGGACCGCAATTCATCTCACACCAATTTGAATCCTTGCTCCGGAAGTATCATGTGCAGCATAGGATAGCTTCACCTTACCACCCCCAGGCCAATGGTCAGGTGGAAAGTACTAATAAAGTTATTGAAGCAATCCTTACTAAAACAGTTAAAAGCCATCGAAAGGATTGGGCTGATAGGCTTCCAAAAGCATTGTGGGCATATCGCACAACTTGTCGCAACACCACAGGGTTTTCTCCCTATGATCTGGTGTATGGGAAGAGTGCCATCTTTCCAATTGAATTTGAGATCAAGACCCTGAAAACAGCCACTGAAATGAATCTGGATGTAACAGAAGCCCAGAAGAGAAGATTGAATCAATTAAATGAACTGGATGAGAAACGGTTAGCTGCAGTAGACCAGACTGTGCTGCTTCAGCAACAGAGATCCAACTGGCATGACCGATTCATCAAAAAGAAAATCTTTCGTGAAGGAGACTGGGCGCTATTATACGACTCCATATTCAAGAAGGATTTTAAAGGAAAATTACGTACAAGATGGCTGGGTCCATATTTGGTCGACAGGCTATTTGACAACGACACTGTTCGCCTAGTGACCATTGATGAAAACCGTATGCCATTACTTGCTAATGGCCACAGACTACGACTGTATCGTAATCCCATCTCGAAAGATGCATTCATTTCACAAATTGCTGCCAATCCAGATTATCAGTTGGCACCAGAGCAGGAATTTTTCTCTGCCTTTGCCAATCCTTAAACTGAAAATTGTATTTGTTGTACATAAATAATTTCCTGTTGTAGCGTATAATTATTGTTTTTGCATTTGATCTTTTCGTTTGCTGTCATTGAAAAAAAAAAAAAAAAATTAGGAAAGCACCAGGAGAACGACCAGATTGGGGCCGTCAAGCAAAATTCTCCCTGTGTCGTCCTGCGCTGTATTTTCCTTTTGCTAAAAAATAAAAATAAATAAAAATTCGGCAGCTGCAACATCTTTTCCGGCAGCTGTATATCTTTTTCGGCAACCACGTTATCGTTTCCTATCAACCGTAAAAATCGTTTTCCCCGCAGCCGCAAATTCTTTTTCCCGACAGCTCCAACTACTTTCCTGGCAGCTGCAACATCGACAGCTGCAACATCTTTTTCAGGATGCCACCTCATGTTCCAGTGGCTGTCACCTCATGTTCCAACGGCCCGCCACCTCATTTCCCTATGGCCGCAAATCCTTTTTCCCGGCTGCCGTCAGTGTTTTTCGGCAGCTGCAACATCGGCAGCTGCAACATCTTTTTCGGCAGCTGCAACATCATGTCCCAGCCGCTGCCACCTCATTTCCCAGCGGCAACCACCTCATTTCCCAGCGATCATAATATCCTTTTTCCCGGTTGCCGTCAGTCTTTTTCGGCAGCTGCAACATCTTTTTCGGCAGCTGCAACACCATGTCCCAGCCGCCGCCATCCCATTTCCCAGTGATTGCCACGTCATTTCCCAGCGGCCGCCATCTCATTTCCCAGCAGCCGGAAACCCTTTTTTTTTTCCCGGTGACTGCAACATCATGTCACAGCGGCTGCAACATAATTTCCCAGCGGCTGCGTTATCATTTTCCATCTACCAGTAAAATCTTTTTCCCGGCAAATGTGAACTTTTTCCGACGGACGTGAATTATTTTCCGGCAGCCGCAACCATTTTCCGGTGGTTGCAACTCCTTTCCCGGCGGCTGCAACATATTTTTTTTGGCGACTGCAACATCTTTTTCGTTGGCCGTGCTATCATTTTCTTGGCAACTTGCAGTGGTAACCACTGTCTTAACAGAAGAATTGTCCCAAACCTGCTAAATCATGGTGTTGATTCACCTCAGTCTTGCCGGCGAACTCATCATTCCGACCCCGAGGACGCGATGGTTTGTGTTTCACCGGCGGAAGATATTATGCCTTATCCGAGTCATTATGATCACACGTCTGACTGTGCACGATTTCGGCTCTGCAACGTCACCAACTGCATGCTCCACCATTTTCTGTAGCATTTCGACGCACAGTTTTATGAGGTATGGCTTTCATTTATCACGTGATTAAGCATTGATATCATTTAAACGATATTAGTCGTACCTTCACTCGTACCACCATTATACCCAATTAAACCTTTCCCTCGTACGACGTAAACACTAATAACTACCACCTTTCCCAATTCGGCATGGAAATTTCAAACGCTTTTCTGTGCTCAACTTTCCAAATTTGCCCATTCTCTCAACGTCTCCGCTCAGCAATTCGTGCATCCTCTGTGCTGCAACTTCCATTCTGGGATCTTGTAGTCTGTGGAATAGCGACTTCAGCTTGCATCCAAGACCATGGGGATTCCAGTTCGCCATGAACCTTTCAATACACGGGAACTCAGGTGAAATCTTCAAGTTCTTTCCATTTTTCAAGCTGTCGGCTGGCTCGAATTCTTTGAGCGACTGGAGGGATTCGATCGGGATGTAGCCCTGCAATTTGCTTTGAATCTTACTAAAACTCACTCTATGGTGTGGGGGCTGCGTATAGAAGTCTCCGAGACCATTATATCCGAGGTTACATCCATCCCGATGGTGGGAAAACCATGGTTTAACCGCCGAGTCCCTGCAACGATTGCACGAGAAGAATATTTACTCGCAGGAGAGCAAGTTGAAGCATCTAGAAGAGGGATCACACTGAACTCACTACCGCGGCCATGGGACCAGGTTGCTGTCTTTCTCAAGAAGTACATTACTTGTGAAGGTAGATATCAAACTGTGTATTACTCTGAACTTCCTTTGCTTTCTCATCTCCGCCACGGCATTTTATTGAACATTCCATTTTATTTACTGCACGACTTGCATCATATGGCGGCATTTGTTCAGTCTGCTAAGCACCCACTCTACTCTTTTACCCACCATGTCCTTATCAAATTAATCATTGTAAGAACCCTTTCCAAACATCATATAACTTGGGAACAATTCATCACTCGATCTCAGCAACCTGTTCCCTTGCGGGTTGTCCCGTTGCAGCAAATACAGGTTCCACCACAACAGGAGGACCGGAGTTCCTCCATTGAAGTTGGAGGAAGGGATGAAATGGAAGAGGAACAGCAATCGGGGGCACAAGCAGGACCATCTGGGGTGGGTGAAACCACAGTAGAAGAACAACCAGAGGCACAACCAGAGCCATTCGAGGGAGATGAACCTCCGGCACAGGCAGAGCCATTGGGGGATGAAACTGCATTTGAAGCAGAGCCATTGGGGGATGAAACTGCATTTGAAGAAGAAAAATTGGAGGCACAAATAGAGCCATTGGGTGATGGTGTAGATAAAACCTTTGTGGGAAACCCAGATAACAGGGCAGCTCCGACAGCAGAAGGTGAAATTGGAGCAGCATCAAATGCTGCGACAATGGAACTTGAAGATGACAAATCCTGGGAAAAGGAAGAAGACATTGAGCTGGTAACAATTGAGTCTTCACCAGAGTGGGTAGGAGGAGGAGCTGTAATTAAAGAATAACAGCATGAGAGTCAAGAACACATTCCCTTGACCTCAGCTTTGATCCCCTATGTACCAGCTCCACAGAAGGAAGCTCCACAGAAGGAAACACCACAAAAGAAAACACCACAAAAGAAAAGAAAGAGAGCCACCAATGAATTTAACCTAATAGCACCAATTAGAAAGAAAAGAACTCGATCAGCCATAGCAGCAGAGGCAGCCAGGAAAATATGGGCAACCTTAGAGGCACAAGTTGAGCCCCCAATCCTTGTACCAAGACCGATGGATGCTCCACAAAGGCCAGTGGAGGAATAACCTGGAATTGAAGGACTTCGGGCTGAGAACGCAATGTTGAAAGAGGATCTCCAAATACTTAGAAGGGAGTTGGAAATCTGGAAGGAAACCTGCAGAAAGCAGGGTGAAAGAAAAATGTACACACTGATAGAGGCTGCAGAACAACTGGAGGGATCAGATTCTGCTGAAGCTGGGCAGGAGGATGAACGAATACTCTGTCCCATCTGTGGAGAAATATTCAAGGAAGCAGGCCACAAAATCAAACTTAGCACTTATTCAGCACAACAGCCTGCGGCCACAATAAAGGAAGCAATAGAAAAAGAAGGTTGTTAGAACATTTTTCCACCTATGTACATTAATCATTTATTAATGATGATTAATTAGCCCAAGTGATTAATGACTACATCCCTAAGTTCATTAGATTGGTAAATGGTCAAACTGTCTTGAACTAGTTAGCAATGTGAACAAGTGCTGAGTCAAACCAGCTATGTGGAGCGCTCCCCAGGGCAATTAATGCACTCAACATGCCTAGAGCGCCCTCCTCAGGTCATTTAATGCACTCAGCATGCTTCTCTTCTACCTAGGGCGCATTTGCTCTCTTTGTGGACAATCTTTCCTTGGTTTGTCACATTTTTGACCAATTTTAGACTCCAAACCTCTAACCAACCAGTTTCTTCACATGTGTGAGGTCACATGGGCCTGTCTAGTCATTCCCAGCATTCACACTGCAGATTCGAACCAGTTTGGGATGGTTTGGGATATTTTGGTCAACCTAGGGGGGTTTGAGCTTTTTCTAAGCTAGATCAGTGTGAACACTCCAGATGGATTCGAATTCTTCCAGATTTGTATATATGGGTGTTCTTAACCTTTGTTAAGGTTGGACAGTTAATAATATTGACATTATTCACCAATTCATGTGTATTGTTCTTCATTCATTTAAATTTTTTATGCTAATTCTTGCAAATGTTGTGCAATCTTTCACCAGTGAGGAATCCACAGTAGCTAGATTCAACTGTGCTTGAGATTTTACATGGTATCAGAGCTCTTGGAGCTAGAATTCGAACCAACAGACTGTTGTAGTGGATTGCCAGAAACAGTGGAGAAACCACATAATTCCTGAGGCCATTGCCTTGAGCTTACTGGAGAAATCTAGTGGCTCCTCTCAGGTGTGATGCTCTCCCGAATGCACCCACTATCCATACAGGGTTCGAATCTGTGAGTGTAGATCCCTCCAGAGTGATTTGAGAGTTGTTTGCAGGTACTGAAGATCAGCATTGTCAGCAATTGCGAATTGCAGCAGAGAGAATGGAGCCATCTCACCCAAACGTGCTCACACCCTTCAACTATTTCGATTGGAAGGCAGAAATGGTGATTTTGCTGAGATCTAAGGGTCTCTACAGAATCACGATGGGCACTGAGGTTGAGCCAAACTCAGCTGTGGAGAAATCCAAGTTTTTTAACAGAATGGATGAGGCATTTGGCCTCCTTTGTCTCAGCATTTCGAGAGACCTCCTGTTTCATGTAGAAAGTCTAGCAACTCCAAATGAAGTGTGGCTCAAGCTTGAGACACTGTTTGGAAAGACTGATGAGATGAGAGGCCACCAGCTCGAAAATGAGCTTGTCTCACTGAGCCCAGGGAATTTCGATTCCATCCAGGACTTCTTCACCAAGTTCAAGAACTTGGTCTTGCAGATCAGACAATGTGGCATAGAGAAGAAAGAAGAACAGTTGGTGTTGTCCATTCTCTCCAAATTGGGTTCTGAATACTCAGTTTTTGTGTCTTCCTTCAACTCCACAAGGCTCACAGTCAGAGGTTGGAAGATGCCATCCTTGGCTGACTTCATGGAGATGCTAACTCAAGAGCAAGACAAGCTGGTCTTGATGGGCTCCATCAAACAAAAAGATCAAGTTCTTGCAGCTGGAGATTCGAAATGTGGAAGAAGCAAGCAAAAACCCAGGGTTTCAAAACCTCAAGAGAAGAAGATGAAGGAGAAGAAGCATTCAAGTGATGAAAGCTCAAGTTCAAGTGATGAAGATTCAAAAGTCAAGAAGATGAAGAGCAAGAAAGAGAAGCCCAAATGTGGTTATTGCAGAGGTTCTCACAATGAAAAATCATGTTTCAGAAAGAAGATAGACATTCTAACCAAGCTACTTGAAGAACATAACATTGATGTTCCATATTTTGCAAGAAGAGAAGAAGCCAAGCTCTCTTTGGAACAAGATCATTGCCTCTATGCCACATGCAAAGGTAAAAAGCTCTATAATTTGGGTGAAAGAGCCAAATATTTTTCTGATATCTCTGTTTCTGATTTACATTCTGATATATCAGATTCAGAAAATTCAATCTCTTCCCTGAAAGAATCTCCATCCAGTTCACCGAAGCTTTCTCCCAATACTAGTAATTTTTCACTAGTTTTTGACATGCCTTCTGAAAGCTCTTTCCCACTTCAATCAGATCTTTCATATTCTGATATGGAAGATAATATGCAGACTGATATACAGGTTATGACAGCCATCAAACCATTTCCCCAACCATTGGATGCTCAAAAGACCGCACAAACCCCAAGTTCTACAGTTGGAAAATCTCACAATTTTATTGTTTCCAAAACTGTGTCACTGATCTATCTTGGTTTTATGTCTTGCATATCATTCCTTGGTTGGACAGCCATGTCATTGGCTATCATGGGACTGCTATTCCACATGTCTGGACCTGATCTTACCACCTATGGTTCAAAACTCAAGTCTCCAGACCCTTCAAGTTTGCTCAACTGTCAGTGTGATCCAGTTACACACACTTCTCTTATTGTAAAACCATTCGATCATGGAGACATTATACCTCTAGTTTTTGCTGCTCCATATGGCTCCTATTCTGATATATCAGAGCCACATGATCTCTATTACAGATTTGGGAAGGTGCTACATCAGTTCAGAAGGAAGATTCATGGTTTGATTTGCCATGTGGAAGCTCCTCAAAATGCAGATTTTGTTGAGATTTTTGATGTTCTTTGGGAAGGATTTTGCAGAGATATCTTTTCCATTATTGATCATGTATTCATATCAGAGTATGTATGCAGCAAGAAGCATTCTTATAATGCTCCCCCATCATCAAATGATGAGATTCAAGGAGCCTTCCAACATGTTTTTTTCCTACAAAACATTGAAGAATTGGTGCATGATCATGACATCCACAACATCTTCACCAAGTATTTCAGCAAGAAGTTGTTCATTCAACTCATTCAAGTGAAGAACAAGACATGTTGAAGACCTTTTGATCATCTCTGTATCATGTCCATTCTTGAGGGAGGATTTTTCCCATGTGGTTTTGCCTCTTTCCTCATTTTACATGGACAAATAAATTTTATGATGTAAAAGGTGACTTGAGCCTAGTTGCCAAGGCCTTAATTTTTGATATTTCACTAAGTCTAGCTTAAGGGGGGGTGTTAGAACATTTTTCCACCTATGTACATTAATCATTTATTAATGATGATTAATTAGCCCAAGTGATTAATGATTACATCCCTAAGTTGATTAGATTGGTAAATGGTCAAACTGTCTTGAACTAGTTAGCAATGTGAACAAGTGCTGAGTCAAACCAGCTATGTGGAGCGCTCCCCAGGGCAATTAATGGACTCAGCATGCCTAGAGCGCCCTCCTCAGGTCATTTAATGCACTCAGCATGCTTCTCTTCTACCTAGGGCGCATTTTCTCTCTTTGTGGACAATCTTGCCTTGGTTTGTCACATTTTTGACCAATTTTAGACTCCAAACCTCTAACCAACCAGTTTCTTCACATGTGTGAGGTCACATGGGCCTGTCTAGTCATTCCCAGCATTCACACTGCAGATTCGAACCAGTTTGGGATGGTTTGGGATATTTTGGTCAACCTAGGGGGGTTTGAGCTTTTTCTAAGCTAGATCAGTGTGAACACTCCAGATGGATTCGAATTCTTCCAGATTTGTATATATGGGTGTTCTTAACCTTTGTTAAGGTTGGACAGTTAATAATATTGACATTATTCACCAATTCATGTGTATTGTTCTTCATTCATTTAAATTTTTTATGCTAATTCTTGCAAATGTTGTGCAATCTTTAACCAGTGAGGAATCCACAGTAGCTAGATTCAACTGTGCTTGAGATTTTACAAAGGTGTTGTCACACAAGAACCAGCATCTTTGAATATCCTTGCTGAAGCTGCTACTTCCCATAATATAAATATTAGAGAACAGATAGGAGAAGAACATGGGATGGAGGACACTCTGGAGCCTAATAAAGAATATATGGCAACTCCAAAATGTTCTCATGATACAGAGATTATAGAACAGTTGGGAGAGGAACCTGGAATGGAGGTCACTCTGGAGGCCAATGAAGAATTCCATACTGTGACCCCAGAATGCTCCCAGGACACAGAAATTTTAGAAGAGGCACAAAGGCAGGACAGTGATAAACTAGAACAGGATGCTGTAACACAAGAACCAGCAAACCTGAATTTACTTGTCCAATCAGCCAAACAAGTGGGAGAAGAACCCAGGACAGAGGACACTCTAGAGTTCAATGATGAACTCTGGGTTGTAACCCCAGAAGACTCCCATGACACAGAGCTCATAGGAGAAGAGTTGCAACAATAGGAGGATGAAGAGGCAAGCTAGGATGTTGCTACACAAGAACCAACATCCTTGGAAGCTGCAATAGGAGCTCCTGAATTTCATTTAAAAGATAAACCTGAAGTGGATTTCATTCCTGATACACAGTGGGGAGAAGATGAACAGGTACAGACACCATGCTCAGGTGACACCGAAATTTTGGAGGAGGAACTGCACAATGAGAAAGAGATCCAATCCCAACAGCAGAAGGACAAGGAAGACACTGCTACACAAGAACCAGTGTCTCTAAAAGCAATGATGGTAGCTGCTGAAGAGAGCCTAAAGGATGTTGCTGTCACACAAGAACCAGCAACTCTCTTATTAAACTTAGATGTGCTAGAAGACACTGTCCCACAAGAACCAGTGCTTCTCCCTCCTAATAATTTTATTGATTTAGATTCAGATTAAGGATTGCCTTCTAAGCCCCCAGGCACAGCATAATGAGACTGTAGGAAGATTCCCACTACACTAACTGCATTTCCAGATACCAACAATTAGCAGTGGAAGGGGAACAGTGATGAAGGAAGATGTTGGGTTACTCACGGAGGCTGTTCAAAAGATAGATAAGGTGCCTGGGTTTCCTACAATTCTTTCTCTCTCCATGGATAGAGCTCAGTACAGGACTCAGATTTTGAATAATGCAGGTTGTTGCATGAGGACATGCAACAGGGTAGTTGGGGGGAGATGTTGATCCCATAATTGGCCCTTTTTAATCATCATTAATCATCTTTCCTGCCCCTGTCCTACAACATTTATCATGGCAATCAGACCTATTGTCCTTACCTTATTCCCCAAATTACCAAGGTATGACTGATCATTGTTTTATTTTATTAATGCTTATGATTGTGACAATTAAAGCTGTGCATCTCTCAATTGTGCTAACATGTTACGATTTATGAAGGTAGTTGAGATAAATGGACTGCAGGAAGATCGGGGCTGAACAAGTCGTGAAAGAAGGGATGTTCGTTGCTTGTAAAGGGATCCTTGGGCTCGAATCATCAATTAAGGCACAGCTGTGACAGGGCAGCTATAACAGAATGCGCTATCTTGAGTATGTTGTTGCTCGAGTCTAGCTGTGAGCTGGAAGGACCGCCACTCTTGGGTCAATTGATAACTTTCTCATGTTTTGATGTTTCTGTTCTACCACGTATTGTAACAGCTATTTATTTAGGGCGCTTGAAGATCAGAGATCTTCATGGATGCCCGATTATAGGATTGATGTTATGATTTGTATGTATAAATATGGGGAGTTTCCTTGACCCAGGGGGTTGAACAGCAGACAATTAATTCATTGTATTAGCAGCCGAGCAAAACTGTGTAATCGTTCTTCTGTTAATATAAGGGGTTACTTCTGAGCTAAAGGAATTCATGTTGTTCAGCCAGCGTCTCTGTGTGAAGACTGGGCCCGTCTTCCACAGAGATTGCTGAGTTAAAATAGGATTTTGAATTTATTGTTGTGTGATGCTTTTTTCCTTTTGTACGCATCAGTAATATTTATGGTGTGGATTTTCAGTACAATTAATATTAGAGTCCCTTGAATTTGGCAAGTAATATAGAATTACAGTCGACTGAGTAGAGACTTTATGCAATTCGTGTGACAATTATATACAGCCTTGTTCATCTTGCAGCTAAGTTGTGATCCCATGAGCCCTTGCAGTTTATCTTTCCTGTTGTGTGTTTCTTGATTTCCATTCTGCAATTCAATTTCTTAGAACAGTTGACTCAATCCTTTGTAATTGGATTTCTAGATTAATGTTCAGTTTAAGCCTTTTGATTTTCCAGAGCGATTAGATCAGACAGGTGATTGTTCTAGAATATGAATGAGATTTCTTTCCTGCAATTATTGATTAGATTTGATACCATTTCTTATTGATGCATGATAGAGAAGAATTGAAGTGTAGCAGTTAGAAGGCAATTGGGATTGCATAGATCTTTGGGATGAACATGGATGATAGAAGATAAAAGTATTCAATTCTAATGGTTTGGTGTTTAAGCATAGATTGTGCACTTATCCTTTGAAATAAAAAGACTTTCTCGGGTTGACAATAAATCTCATATACTCTGTGTGTATTGATAACAATTTATCTGCATATAGAGTGCTTGACAGCTGTAATATGAGAACTTTGATATGCATTTACCAATAGGAGAAGTTTGGGTATGATATGCTAGGTTCCGCGAAAGCAGATGAATTGTGAACATTTCAATTCTATGTTAAGGTCATGAATCAGTCATTTAAGTATAATTACTTTATTAAAACACAGTGAAGGAACATAGCACAGTTAACCATGTTTATCATTTCAGTTCATGTTGTAATAATCCATGTTCTAGAGTGAACGCCAGAAAGATAACCAGTAAGTGCCTGAATGAATGGATGAGTGATATTCATTTCAGTGCCTTAACATTTCCAAAATTTCCCAAGTATTGAGGATAATTGTGGGTGATTCGCAGTTCTACTAGAAGATTCGTAGCAGTAAGTAACCCTTGGTGCGGCCCGCAGTATTTCCTGCACCACGTGGTACTGTTCGCAGCATAGATCCCGCTGCGTACTGCATCACTCAGCCCACAGCGCTGTCCTTCAGTCCTGCGTTGTGCATCCTGTCAGATAACCAACTCATCATTTACTATGGAAACCTGATTCCGCAGTACCCCATAGAGGTACACCTCAGGTGAGACCTCAACCTGCTCGCAGTTTGTTGCTGAAACGGCCAGTGCGAAGGGGTTTTGTTGGTCAAAGGGAGAACCGCAAAGAACTTGGGTCTAGTTGAAAACCTCTGGGTCAATTTAATCCAACACCTGGGATTTATGTAGTAGGTCTTGTGAGATCAGATTGTTGGGAATACACCTCCTACTTTCTTTTTTGAGCATATACTAGGATTGGATCACGTTTTGGGACTCTTTTGAGTTTCGAGCTCAGTTACCCTGCCCACGCCTTCTGATTCGACCAGAGAATGTTCCCGCAGGAGTTTTCGGTGTGGTGGTATCCTTAGTATCTAACCATAGGTTCATACACAGGTGATGACGGAGGGTTATATCTGTTGTACCTAGGACAGACGTGGGAGGAAACCCCTTGTAGGTCTTTGGGAGGGCGGTTGGGTGATTCCAGTGCTTGCGCCCTTAGTCATTGTATTGTGGACCTGGGGTAATTGTTCTTCATCCTTCGTTGATCTATTATGGGCCCTCATCATCCCAGACTCTTCTCCGGAAGGCATCTGTTTTCCTGGTTTGATTTACCTAGGACCTTTTTTAGTGGTGTGCTCTTTGTGCTACTTGTCTTAGTTTTCCTTAGAGAACTTCTTGTTCATTTGAAAAAGAAACTACATCTAGTGTTCCGGCGAGTGCCAATCAAGGTACCCCTTTTCCGTGGGATCCTTGTGTTGTTCCATTCATTGGAAACATTGGCACTCCCTTAATGGCTACTCTGAATCTTGCTGGATTCACCATAGGGCTTCCATTTTGGTTGTTTTCCACTCCGAATGCCTTGCATGCTCCTGACGTTTCTTTTGTAAGCACCTCAAATCAAGAGCATCAGAACCCTGTGCCTCCCTTTCCAGTAACATCTTCTCCTCCTCCTTCTACCTCATGTGGAGAAAGTAGCAATACTAGTAAGCAATAGTCTAAAAGGAATAGAAGGAGGAAGAATGGGAAGAAGATGCCAAAACAAGGTGGTAGCAACCCAGCCTCTGTAAGTCATGCTGGGGGCAAGCACCCTGCCTCTGCAAATCATGCAGGGGGCACCTACCCAGCCTCTGGAGGTCATGCTGGGAGAAAAATTTTAGTCACTGAAAGTTTTTCTTCAACCACTGTCAGTCATGTTGAGGACACGTCATTGATCACTGCTAGTCATATTAATGAAAAATCACCAGTTCCTGTGAGTCATACTGGAGACACCATATCAACCACTGCAAGTCATGTTGAGGGAGTTGACATTGTTGACAAACCCAATAAACAGAACTGTAAGTTCCCTTGCAAGTTTTGTGAGGGAGACCACCTTACTTACTTGTGCCCTGTACTTCCAGAAGTGCAAAAAGTGTGGTCCTTAGTTCAAAAGTCTTCTGCTTCTGAGCAACCAGCCACTGCAAGTCATGCTGGTGGCAAGCTGTCATCCAATGCTAGTCATGCTGAGAGTACTGACATTGTAAAGGAGTCTCGACCTATAGGACGGAAACCAAAGTTTGCTTTTAAACTTTGTAAGGTATATCACCTTACTCACCGATGCCCTGCCATTCCAGAGGCATAAAAAGTGTGGTCCATGTCTGAAGGAACCTCTGTTCCTGAGTTGTCTATAGATTCCCTATAGTTAGATCAACATTTGGTTGATAAAGTGGTTGAACCAATGCAATCTTTGGTCAACCCCACTCTTCCTTCGGAGAGTGAAGTGATTGAATCGATGCAATCTTCGACTGATCCCATCAGTCTTGCAAAGATTGATGCACCTACTGTGGAATTCTTCTGCATTACCAGTTTGGATGTTTCTGAAAAAGGGGGCACTTCATCTATGCCATGTGAACGCCTGCCAATCCCTAGGATCGTTTCCTTTGATTGGAATAGTCTAGTCGAACCTCATCTTCCTTCTTCCACACCTTTCCAGATAAAGGTTGATATCGGGAACCATACGGTTGATCGATGCAGTGTAGATGAAGGAGATTTTGTTAGTATCTTATCCGCTTATGCTTGGAGAGATTTGGGTTTCCCTAATGTTATTCCAGCTGTTAATTGTTCGTTGACCTTCGATAGAAGACCTAGTGAACCGATCGGATTCCTCCGTCAAGTACCTGTTATTTTGGGTGGAAAAATAGTCTTAGTTGATTTTATGGTTTTAAAGGACCCTGTGGAATTTGATATGATCCTCAAGCGTGATTACGTTTATGCTATGCATGTTGTGGTGTCTATGGTCTTTCGTGTGATGTATTTTCCTCATAACGAAAGCATCGTCACTATCGACCAGCTTGCATTCGTTGATCCTCCTTATTACCCAGCTGTAGACCAGTCAGATCCCTCGTCATTAGGCACTACTATGTCACATGGGACTTATGTGGCATATTTTTCTTGAGTTCAACTACTACTAAGAAGAAGTCTCTAAGTTCATGCTTACCTTCTCGGGACTTAATCCCAGCTTTTGACCAAGTGACACCTCCATTTGAATGTTTAGATATGTGTTCTATCTGGGACAATATACTTCCTTCTGATGAAGTTTTCCTAGAGTCCATAGTACAGTCTACCATTCATTTGGATGTTGATCTAGTCACAGTTATGTCCAGCCTCGGTTTGACCTTAAATTATGATCTTCCTACTGTTGAGTCTTTGGACTCTCCTATAGATCCTCAAATCTGTGTTCCTGCTGAGTTTGATTCTGATTCTAGAATTTTCAACTCTCGTGATGATGAATTTGTTTCTGCAGATTTGATCATGTCCTTCAACTTTGATCTTCATCCTGAAGTTGATCTTGTTGATTGTAAGTCCTCGGGCTTGGGTACCATAGAGTCTTCATTTGAAAACTCTGCCTTGTTTATGCTTGTTGTTGATGATAGTGAAGTTGAAAGTATTTCTACCACAGTGACTTGTATTAGGTCTTTCTTTACATATGTTTTAGATATGATCTTGGTACTGATGTTTCTTGGAGACATGATTCTTAGCTGGATGTATACTTGCTTACTGGTCCTTTTCAACACCTTGTGCGACCATGTCAGGTATTTTTGGAACCTTGCATGTAGGTTTAGGATTCCCCGTTGTTATGTTGCATTTGAACCTTTTGCCATCTGAATTCTCCATAGGGTCGAACCTGTTGGATATTGGTGTGTTAGCCATCTCTTTGTGCATTGTGGACCAGTCCGACAGCAGAGCCTACCTAACATGGGTCACCCTAGTTAGTACCCTTATCCCATTTTGGTGCCCATGCTGAGTTTTTCTCATAGGCTTGGGAGCCTTTTTAGATTTACCATTGCTTTGAGAAGAAGCCTCATATCTTTCTTCCTCATATATTTATGGCCATCCTTGATAAGGGTCCCATCTTTGTGTTCAAGTTGCATATGAATCTGTTATGATCCCGCTTGCACTAATGAGCCTGATGCCAGCTTCCACACTTTTAGCTCGTTATATAAACCTCCATCTATGATCTCATTTTCGCTAAGCCCTGTATCATTTTTCCTTCGCAATTTGACACCTTTTACCTAGAGGAGACACATCCTGAGTGTCCTTATCTTGCTCATGTTCCTTGCATTAGGCATAGCTTTGTTCCATGCACTTGGAGCTAATTTCGCATGTCCCTAACACTCGTCTCCTCCCATTACGAGCAGTCTTCCACCCTTCCTTCGAGATCGTTAAAAACAGTAAGGAGGCTACGAGCATTCTTCCACCTTTACTTCGAGCTCGTTAAAAACAGTAAGTAGGTTACAAGCAATCTTCCACCTTTCCTTCGAGCTCGTTAAAAATAGTAAGGAGGCTATGAGCATTTCTTTCATCTTCACTTTGAGCCCGTTAAAAACAGTAAGTAGGCTATGAGCATTCTTTCACCTTTACTTCGATCTCATTAAAAACAGTAAGTAGGTTACGAGCAGTCTTCCACCTTTCCTTCGAGCTCGTTAAAAATAGTAAGGAGGTCATGAGTTTACTTTTTCGGACTCGTTAAACCTTTACGGAAACGATCCCTATGGAGTTCTTCCAAGCCCTTTTCAGACTCCTTAAATAGGAAAAGTTTGCCGAGCATAGTTGTCTTTTTGGGCTCATTAAAATAATTGAACTGACATCCACTTAGGTATAGAATTACCCCTTTTTCGGGCCTTGGTGGATAATTTACGGAAAAGGTATACTCTAGGTATACTATGGTATGCACTAGAAAAGTTTTTCTTCCATTATTTTACACTTTTTCAGGGAAGGAGACTAACTTTACGAAAAAGGACCTTTGGAGTCATCTTTAGGGTTTTCAGACTCTCGAAATGTGAAAACACCAAGCGAGCATTCACCTACTCGGGCTTGATGTGAAATCCACAAGATGGTTGATAGAGGACTGTTTAAGTTTTTCAACTCTATAAGCAAGAAAACACCGCCGAGCACAGACCAATCTGGGCTCGATATAAAATCCACGGATAGGTGTATGGAGTTTTCTTCTAGGTTTTTCAGACTCCTTAAATATGAAAATACCATCGAGCATGCTTTAGTTCTTTGTCAAGCTCGTTAAAAAATGAAAAAGGAAAGGGAAGGGAAGAATGTTAAAATATCTTTCAATATGATGGCACTAAGTCAACTATCTCCTTGAACAAAGCACTTGTTTTGAGTCTATCAAACAAGTTGGGTTCTAGTGTTGGCCTTAGGATAAACCTGATCTCAGAGTTCTTACTCCTCCGTTTGGTTAGTCTTACAATCATATGGAGAATCTGTTAATGTCTCCTACATTGCAGATTTGCATCGTGGTCCCTTTGTGTTAAAAGTTGCCTAAGTTACTCTTGTGTCGTGCTCACTGTTCAAGGATATAACCTATGTCTTCCATTCTGCAGTTGCCTTGACCTCATGTGTTGGCCATTCCGTGGTGTCAATATGTTTCATCATGTCTTCAGTCCTACTTTAAATAAGCTCATACCTGTTGAGTGTCCCTCATGATGGATGATGGAGGATGCATTAAGGCCTCCCTTCCAACGGACTTCTTCCCATTGAGTTCAACTCATTGTGCTCTGGCAATGAAGTTTAGAGTTTTGGTTAGTACCTTGGAGATTGCAGTCATTAGTGGCAGTTTCTCTCGCTATTGGATAGATGGGAATACATCAATGTCTCCTATCCGATGGATTCTTCAAGTGTTCGACGGTAAGACCATTTATTCGCACTTGCTTGAATGTACTAGGTACATAGGGTTCCATTTTCATTATTGGTGGACACCCTCGCGTTTGTTAACGGTATACATCAATGACCGATAATCAAACGATACCTCCCATGTTCAACATCAACTCATTTATTCGCATGGATAAGTTTGTATCTTGGGTTGTTTTTGGATGAAGACCTTGGGATCCTCGATAGCATCACCTTATTTATCTTATCCCCCAAGTTGCGCAAGACTGAGCCATACTCTTTTTGGCTCTTGATGAGACATAGATACAGCTTGTTCTTTATGGATATGTTCTCCATTTTTTACGTAGATCCACCTTGTATTTATGTGGCTATGTTTACACTTATGTTCATCATGGATCCATGCTTGTATTTTAGTGGCCATGATATATGCATCTGTATTTTGATCATTAGTGTATCTGCTTGGAGGTCATGTTCCACTATTTGAACATGGACGGTTACCCCAAGGATAATTTTGTCTGACATTGCCTTTGCTTTCAGGTACTTCATTTGAGCCTATGATTCTTGGTTTCTTCGGTTCCTCCATGATTCAACTCTTTGTTATTTATAATGTATTTAGGCCATCGTTTTAACCCCATTTTTTCAAATTTTCCCACCTGTACGCTACTGTTGTGAAGCATAGTAGCGCCCATGCGCTAGTTTTTCTTAGTACAGTAGCACCCACCCTTGTTATGGGCGCTGGTTTCCTTCATACAGAGTAGCGCACACAATTTGGGTTTGAAATTTTTTGAGTTTTTGGGTTGTGGACCCAAATTTGGGGGCTATGGCGACATTTTTGGGGTCCCCAATGACCCTAGGTCTGAGTTAAACCACTGTAAGTGGTCTCCCATCCTTGTACTGATCCTACATTCATGATTTGGACCTCTTTTGATCAATTTGGGCTTGTTTGGAAAGTTTTGGGGCTTGTTGACTCAAGTTGGCGGGTTGTGGACCAGTTTGGTGTTTTGTACCCTATTTTGAGTCTGATTGAACCTGCTTGCTCCATTTCCACTGGATTGAAACCTATTGAGTCTACTTGACCCTGTTTGTATCTATTTGAGTGAAATTTCTCTTTAGATTGGTTTCTTATCCTCCATTATGATTTTAGTTTTCTTTTTGTAGTGAAAGCTCAAGTGTTTTGGCTGTTGTTCAAGACCTTATTTGCATCATTTATGTGCAGACCTGACTTTACCAAACCATACTTCTTTGTAGGTCATTTGCTGTGTTTGGGTCTAAAAGTAGTTTTCGTACTCTTTTCCCAATGGTTGTCATGCTTACATCAATAAGAATCTGAAAGTCGTATTGGTAGCTTTTACTGTTTCAATAAGGAAACCTGAAACTTCTTTGCTTTTGCTTTAATAGTAGGTTAGTTTCAGTTTTGTTTCTTACCATTGAAAAACATAAAAAAAAATTGATTTATTTTCTGAGTAGAGTACCTTGCAAGTGGCTTAAAGGATTTAAGAGTGCTTTGCATTCAAAAAGAATAGGTTTTCTTTTTCATACCTATTTGCTTGAGTAGCTGCATTCTTAGGTTTTTAGTTTAATTTTGTACATTTAGGCTTTATTTTTACCTTTTTTGCATTCGAAAGATTAAAAATTGCATTTGTATATGTATTCTAGATCGTAATTTTAAGACTTGCATTGAAAAGAAAAGATTTATTTAGTGGTAAGCATTTCATTTCAGTATTCTATTTCTGTTATAACCACTCTCACACACCCACTACCTTTTTGAGTAAGCAAGTAACCTTTAAAATGAACCCTAATAAAATGTACTAGTAACATTTTCTTTTCTAGGTTACAATATACACCAACTAGTCTTGGTTAGGATCTTGGGGTTAAAACACCTTAAACCACCCAAGATCACACATTACGCAAAAATCATAGTTTGACTATCGTAGATAAACCCACTTCATTCAAAACTTGCCTGGGATTTATGCAGTAGGTCTTGTGAAATCAGATTGTTGGGAATACACCTCCTACTTTCTATTTCAAGCATATACCAGGATTGTATCGCTTTTGGGGACTCTTTTGAGTTTCGGGCTCAGTTACCCTGCCCACACCTTCTGATTCGACCAGAGACTGTTCCCCCAGGAGTTTTCGGTGTGGTGGTATCCTTAGTATCTGACTATAGGTTCATACACAGGTGACGGTGGAGGGTTATATCTGCTGTACCTAGTACAGACATGGGAGGAAACCCCTTGCAGGTCTTTGGGAGGATGGTTGGGTGATTCCAATTCTTGCACCCTTAGTCATTGTATTGTGGACCCCGGGTAACTATTCTTCATCTTTCGTTGATCTATTATGGGCCCTCATCCTCCCAGACTCTTCTCCGGAAGGCATCTGTTTGCCTGGTTTTATTTACCTAGGACCTTTTTTAGTGGTGTGCTCTTTGTGCTACTTGTCTTAGTTTGCCTTAGATAACTTCTTGTTCATTTGAGCAGGAAACTATGTCTAGCGTTCCGGCGAGTGCCAATCAAGGTACCCCTGTTCCGGGGGATCCTTGTGTTGTTCCATTCATTGGAAACATTGGCACTCCCTTAATGGTTACTCTGAATCTTCCTGGATTCACCATAGGGCTTCCAGTTTGGTTGTTTTCCACTCCGAATGACTTGCATGTTTCTGACACTTCTTTTGTAAGCACCTCAAATCAAGAGCATCAAAACCCTGTTCCTCCCTTGCCAGTAAGATCTTCTCCTCCTCCTTCTACCTCATGTGGAGAAAGTAGCAATACTAGTAACCAACGGTCTAAAAGGAATAAACGGAGGAAGAATGGGAAGAAGATGCCAAAAGAAGGGGTCACCAACCCAGCCTCTGTAAGTCACGCTGGGGGAAAGCACCCCGCCTCTGCAAATCATGCAGGGGGAACCTACCCAGCCTCTGGAGTTCATGCTGGGAGAAAACTTTTATTCACTTAAAGTTTGTCTTCAACCACTGTCAGTCATGTTGAGGACACGTCATTGATCACTGCTATTCATATTAATGACAAGTCACCAGTTCCTGTGAGTCATACTGGAGACACCATATCAACCACTGCAATTCATGCTGAGGGATTTGACATTGTCAACAAACCCAATAACAGAAGTGTAAGTTCCCTTGCAAGTTTTGTGAGGGAGACCACCTTACTTACTTGTGCCCTGTACTTCCAAAAGTGCAAAAAGTGTGGTCCTTAGTTCAAAAGTCTTTTGCTTCTGAGAAACCAGCCACTGCAAGTCATGCTGGGGGCAAGCTGTCAGCCAATGCTAGTCATGCTGAGAGCACTGATGTTGTAAAGGAGTCTCGACCTATAGGACAGAAACAAAAGTTCCCTTGTAAACTTTGTAAGGGAGATCACCTTACTCACCGATGCCCTGCCATTCCAGAGGCACAAAGAGTGTGGTCCATGTCTGAAGGAACCTTTGTTCCTGAGTTGTCTATAGATTCCCTATAGTCAGATCAACCTTTGGTTGATAAAGTGGTTGAACCAATGCAATCTTTGGTCAACCCCACTTTTCCTTCAGAGAGTGAAGTGATTGAATCGATGCAATCTTCGACCGATCCCATCAGTCCTGCAAAGATTAATGCACCTACTGTGGAAGTCTTCTGCATTAGCAGTTTGAATTCCAAACTTACCTGCTTCAAATCTGGCAACAACTTCCTTTAGTGGAGAATCTGCATCCCCTTATCATTCATGTGGCAAATACTATGATGCCACAATGTTGTATATGTTCCTGTGGAAGCTAAAGAGATAGAATGGTCAGTATTATGAGAACATAAATGCAACGTACCTACCTTGTCTCCTTTTGCTATCACCATTGATCCTTTAGTGATCTTCCACCACTTTTCTCCAAATGTAGATAGACAGCCGCCATCTCCCAACTGCCCTGCTGAGATTAGATTTCTTTTCATAGCAGGAATATTCCTAACATCTTTCAACAGCTAATCAGTTCCATTCTTAACTTTTATCCATACCTTACCCATTCCAACAATTTTACATGGCTCATCATTACCCAATAAAACATGTCCAAAATCGCCTAGAACATAATCATGAAAATATTTTCTATGGGGTGTAGCATGACATGAAGCCCCTAAATCTACTACCCAATAATCACTAGTATTATCTAATGCAAGAATAAAAACATCTTGTAACACATCACCTGCTGCATTTGCTTCCTGGGTAGTTTCATTCTGTGCATCTCCTTTCTTCTTTAAAGATTTGCAGTCTTTCTTCATATTTCCTTTCTTTCCACAGTTACAGCACTCTAACTTTCCCAGTCTGGACTTGGATCTGCCTATTTTAGACTTCCAATGATTACCTTGGTTCTTTCCTCGCTCCTTTTGTCTTCCCCTAGTCTCCATGGTCAATGCATTACCTGATGTCTCACCTGTGCTTTTTCTTCGCATTTCTTCACTAAGAATAACACCAATAACATCATCAAATTTCAAGGTGTTTGAACCAGAGACAGAGTTACTTACAGCCATGACCAAGCTATTCCATCTTTCTGGCAATGAACACAAGATTAGAAGAGCCCTAACCTCATCATCAAAGTTCACACTTACAGAACTTAGTTGATTTGTAACTGTATTAAACTCATTTAAATGATCAGTAATAGATCCACCTTCAGACATCTTCATATTAAATAAACGCTTCATTAGAAATACTTTGTTGGAGGCCGAGCGTTTTTCATATAGCTTACCCAATGCGCTCATCAAACCCTTCGTTGTCGTTTTTTTTGATATATTGAAAGCCACCGACGAAGCCAGGCTCAGCCGTATTGTTCCCAAAGCCTTTCTGTCAAGAACCTCCCATTCTTTGTCCTTCATGGCCGCCGACTGCTTTGCTCTTCCTCCCAATGGCAGGAATAGATCCTTCTGGTATAGATAGTCCTCCATTTGCATCTTCCATAACTGGAAGTTTTGGCCGTTAAACTTCTCGACCTTAAACTTTCCTTCTTCTGCCATTGCTCCCACTCGAACCAGAAACCTTAGCTTCCTGTGGGTTTATCTACCAAATAGACCTTTGGCTCTGATACCAATTGTTAGAAAAACAGGATCATAGAGCAATAATAATAAACAGAAATGCAAATATAATCACACACACATTACAAGAGAGACATAGATATATCGTGGTTCACCCCAACTTGGGCTATGTCTACACTGAAGTTGCCAATCGTTATTATTATTCCGTCTAGCAAAGTGAAGGGATACAACCTGCAGCACAACCGCTGCACTTCCTCTTCACTGTCTCACAACCTCTCTTCTTGATCTCAGAGATCTTTACAATGCATAATACCTAATACATCAACCCTAGCTGTGTTACACTGTCTTTCTTTTATAAGGGAAATACAATCGAAAAATACCACGAGTTACCCAAAACCATGGGCCCGAAAACTGGTGGCGAAAACAAACCCAAAAAAATTTCCCCGAACCCCAAGGTAGGGGCATGAGTGTACAGTCCTCTGAGGTGCACGACTAAGACAATACCATCTATGAGACTGGAAGATCTGGCTCCACAACTAACACTTTTAATATATTTTTGTCAAGATAATGTCCATTTTGGGTTTTATAGATCCCTTATTCCAAATCTAAATGTTTCCACCCCAACCTAGGGAACTAGTAGATTAGTGGAATTTTCCCTTCTATTGATTTATTTGGATGGGGACATTACATATGTCTACATGATGGGTTTTCTCCACAAGCAACTCCTTCAAGGTAAGACAGCTCCAAAAATGACCTCTTACTTTCACATGTTACTATTTTTCATATCCAAATAGGGTTAAAAATTTCCTCTTTCACATTGTCATGGATTTTATTTCTTGGTATTGTACTCTCTATAGTCTTATTTTCATGATTTTTTCAGATACTATTTTGGAAGCTAGAAATAGTTATGTATGTAGAATTCGATGTTTGGAACAAGAATTCAAACATATCCATTGAAATTGAGGCATGATTATTAACTTGGCATATAGGGATAGGTTTTTTCCCCATATCTTTCATTGTACTTTTTAACTGTCCCTATTCCATTTTTATGCCTTAGGTTCGATCCCGCCAAGCGACAACATTAGCCCTTCCTTTATGCACATTTTCATTTTTGCGGTAGTTCCTACCTTCCATGGGAATCCTAGCTTAGCACCTTGATTGTAAATTGGATCCCATACTGATATCATTTGTAGGTATGGGAACCCTTCTTTAGCCCTTCCATGACTAGATGTTGAGCCACATTCTTTCACTCTCCCTATTTATTCTTTCCATATTCCGGGAGGATTTCCTAACCATGTCATTTCACTTGATGTTTGCAAATTCTTATTGCTGCTAATGACTCAGTGCCTACTACTATGATGTTGTTTTTCTTGCTTACCTCCATTGTAGTCACTCTTGACCTTTCACCAATTGCATCACTTTTCTTACATCTTGTGCTACCCTTTTTACTCATGGAGAGAATCGCTGCAATGAGTGGAATTTATTTAGCGAGTGCCCTATTGTATCCCTTTGCAAATTCAGTTCCATGCACTTAGAACTTATATGCATTTCATGGAGCCACTCACTCTCTCTAGACAAGAATATTTTTATCCCTTTTTTGGGTTTGTAAAACATACACAAAAGAGACACCGAAAAACATACTTTTATTTGATTAGGATTGTACAACATACACGAAAAAGACACCAACAAGCATAATGTTATCTCTTTTTGGGGGTCACAAAAAATACATTAATAAAACATTGTTGAGCATTTTTAAATCTCTTTTTTGGGCTTGTAAAACATCTACGAAAAAGACACTCTCAGGAACACTTTTACCTCTTTCTTGGGCTTGTAAAACCTTTACAAACAACAAACTATTGAGTATACATTTATCTCTCTTTTGATCTCGTAAAACTATCATAATGAAGGATACACATTAAAAAGAGGGGGTAAATCATTTTTTTATTTATACAATTTGTTGTGTCACCCTTGAACATGGCACCTATTCAAGTCTTCATATTAAAGTTGGGTTATAAATTTCCTAGGAGCCATACCATCTATATGAGTCTTTTACTCCTCCAATGAGTTACTCTTATAATCCATATGGATAATTCTTCACTCTCATGTGAGTGTTGTCATTATATTTATGGTTTTCATGGTTCAATACTGACAAGTCATCATTATGTTGTGTTATATGTTCAAGGGAAGTAAATTTGATTCAACCATCTGCGCCAATCTCATTGACCTTACATCCCAGCCATGCCTTTGTTAGTTGTGATCAATGCTTACATCTATTCACCTTTACTCTTAGTTCATGTGTCATGTCGATTGATGGGGTATACATAAAGGCCATCCTTCCATGGATTCCTTCCTATTGATATCAACTACTTATCTAAAAAGTGGTTCTAGACACTAGTACTTAATATCTTGGAGCTTGCAATCCTCAGTGGAATGCATCCTCGCATTCGACAATGGGTTTCCCATATTGACTCTTGATAAACAACTCTATGAGTGTTCAACAACAATTCCTTTATTCACACTTGCTAGTTTCTACTAGGTACCTTGGGGACAATCTTTATTATTGGTAGTTTCCCTTATGTCTATTAAAAACAATCCTCATTAATCAATAATGAAATGGTTCCTCACATGCTCGACATCAACACATCTCGTAGATTCCTGCGTTGAGGGTTTAGTGTAGTGCTTGGGAAGAACCATTTAGCTTTATATGAATACCTTGGTTTTTGTAGTAGCACCACTCATTCATGCTACTCTCCCCAAGTTGGTGAATTGTATTTTTTGAGTACTATGGAGACCATTATGTCTTCCTGATATACATTATGACATAGATCTACATTGTATTTTCTCATGGCTTGTATATATTTGCTTACATCGATCCACTATGTATTATTTCATGCTCATGATCTCGCATATTATCACATGAATATGAAATTTATTTTGTTGGTGGCCATGCTTTCTTCCAGTTCTGAGCATTGGTATGCCTACCTTAGGGATGATCTATATCTTTGGTTCATGTTTGGTTGTAGGTACTCTTTGGTTCCTTGGTATCTGAGTCTCTCTTGTTATACCACATCATTGTTATGTTTTTATAATGTGTTTCATCCATCACCTTCTCTTTTGACACCATGCATTAGGGGGAATATGTTACACCTATATTTTACACCCTAGAGACTCATTGAGAACCTATTGATACTATCTTGTTGAGACAATGTACCTCACCTTGAATTTCCTTCAATTTTAGGTCCTATTCACTCCGTATAATACTATTGGGGAGTTACCATCACCTCCTAGTTGCATCTTGCAAGACTACCAGGGAGAGACTAACCTCCCCTGGTCACACCTTACAACACTATTGAGGAGCGACCAAGCCAGTTTCCTTCTCGAATTGGAATGTTTCAAGGAGATGAACATGAAATGAGATGCATCCTTCACATTATGAGCTTGGGAACTCATACATGACTCAGAGCTCATTGAGTTCTAGGAGTCTAGATTCATCCTACCAACTCCACCACCAATATATATAAGGAAAAGGATTTTGGAGAGGGGGGATTTTGGCAGTATTTGGAAGGAATAACTACATGTTTCCCATATCCATACTATTATGTTTCTTCCATAGCCTTCATGATACCTAAAGTATCCTTCATTAGGTGAGGTTTAAGGAGAAGGATTTCAAGCAAGGGACCAAGAGGAGCTTGCTCCATGACTCAAGGTATTATTCATGGTTCTAATTTTCATTATTATCAATATAGATATACATGTTTTTACCCTCCATTCTATTGTTTATTTGATTCTATATGCATTGCAATGGTAGATATGATCTTTCCTTGAGAAGATTAGACTATATCTAAGTTATTTTATGACTCTCCTAGAGGATTGAAATGAGTCTTCAAAAAGCTTCATAGATTCCTAATAGTCTTGCTTCTCCCTATAATGACCTAGAACATACAAATTAAAAAGATGAAATTGCTTCCCCTAAGATTTGATAGAGAAGAGTGAGTATATATAATGTTGATAGATGTAGGATTAGTACATGAGAATTGAATGATCCCACAACATCATAGAGTTCCAGAAGCCCCACTTGTACTTAATACCATTAACCTTTGTTATATATCCAAATCTTTCCTAAAATACCCAAAAATCGCGCATCTTCTAATTTTTATTTTTTATATGAGGAATACAATATTTGGATGTTCTAATCAAGTCTCACATTGATTTTTTTTTTCACTACCCATTCCTATGATATTCCAAGATAGTACCTTCATGACTTACTAATTGGGATTTTAGAGCTGCCACCAAAGACATCTTCTAATGTCAACTAGGATCCTAAGTTTGTATCGATGTTTAAATAATATTCTCTTCTCTGTAAATTCTTAGTAGTTAAAAACTATGTTTTATAAAATTATTAAGGACAAGCTATATAACTTATAACCATGGATTTTTTTCTAAATTTTTTATATTAATTTTTCACCAAAATTTCAAATGAATTTTCATATAGTAATTTGAAAATTTAAATCATGATATGAAAATCTAGTCAGTATTATGGTTGTAAACATTATGAGGTGAAAATAAATGTGCTTGAAATGATAGAATTTTCTAAGAAAAGCTATGAATTCCATGGCGTTATTGAATAAAAAATGGAAAATACATTCAAATTTTGTGGATGATACCAAAATATCTTTCACATTATCAAAACATGCACCATGTGTATCAAAAACATTGTTAGGTGAAAGGTCAATGATGAAGGTGAATGTGAACAGTGAATAATGAATGGTTAAATTGTTGCTAGTAAGGACACTAATGCACAATACATTGATGAAATGGATTAGACCATTCAAGACAAGAATTATAATACCAAAATAGAGGATTACTAGTTCTCTTGATGTCATAAAAGGTAAAACCTTGCAAGCAAGGTTTTCATGGAACACGCAACCCTTATTGTTGTTAATAGGGACACCAACACATGAAGAGGCCTATGATAAAAATATGAAATTGATTTGACCAAGCTTTGAAAGACACAAAAAGGGTGTTTTTCTACGAACAAATATTTGAAGGGATTTTAGTAGGCATGAAACACATAGGAAACATATAGACACAACTAGGAAATGGTTAGTGAGGTGTGCCCACAAAATAGACAAAGTGGGAAGAATTAGGAACAATCTATGAGGACAAGGGTATGGTTGGTTATGTGATAAGGTTGCTTGGGTAATCAAAATTATAATGGAAATAAGTTTCTAGCATGAGCAAGCTTCTAGTGCAATTAAGCTTCAATTGGACTTGATTTCATTAGAAAACATTCCAAAATTTATATATATTTAATGTAAGGTAATGTTATGGGATTTACCCCTGGGGGGTGTTAGTATTTAGAGAAAAAATCTAATTGAACTGGAGAAACAACTTAGGGAGGATTTGATTCTCACACACATACACCACAGCCTCTTATTGATCATACACCACATCAAAGTTATTGTATTTCCTAGTGTTAATATGGAAATTGCAATAAACAACATTGCAATATGTCCATTCATTCATACTATATAAACAAATCCTTTATTAATAGAATAAAACAATTTGGGTTAGGTAAATCATAGGAGAAGAACACTATATCTACTCATTATTATAAATAAAAACATTCTTGAGTTCATATACCCATCTTTTCATTGAAAATATTGGCTTAGACTTGACTTTGTGTACATTGCATCTCTAGAAAGCATAGAGAGAGCATGATTTAGTTTAAAGGATATCACAAATTGAGATTGTACTTATCATCATTGGAGCCAAATTTTTTTTTATAAAAAATGGATGAAAATACATAAGTTCATTCACACAAGGAATAAGATAAGACAATAATAAATTATTGTAAAGAGATTTCTCAAATGAATATTGTACTTTCAAATCAAGGCCACTATATTATGGTTGACAGAGAAGCACAATTGCAAAAGTTCTACTCAGTGTTGTTAAAGATCTCATCCCTTTTCATTAAAAAAATTGTTTTCCCTATTCAATTTAAAAGGTAAACAATTTACGTATCAATTATTTTTATTATCCTTTATTAAATAATTCCAAAATTAATAAAATTCCGAAATTATTAAAATTTTGAGATGAGTGTTAAATTCCTTATTAGTATGATTCCTACCCAAAAATTGATTGAATACTAATATTGAGTGGTCATGTCTATTATTTCGAGTGGGCAACTTGGTATTTATATCCTGAAATATCTATTTTATAATGTTATGGATCTTGGAGAGGCCATCTTTTTAAAATGCACAAACCAACAATGCAAAATTTCAACATTTGTTAGATGTTATTATGAAATGGTCAAGAATGAGAATATTAGTAATGAATGAGATTAAATGCTAATAAAAGAAAAACATATGGAAGATGATGTCAAGAATATATAAAGGATAAACCACCTTTACATTAATAAAGACATTGTGACTTTTAATTATTAGTGTCACGCGTTCTTCGTTTCGTAATGCATCTTTGGCATAACCAAATGCAATATGGGATGATCTAGATGCGTATGAGAAAGATCCATTAGGATTTGTTGGCAAAGGAGGTTGTGAAAGAATAAACGTAAAAATAAGGTTGATGGAGGCATTTTCAAAGAGGATAATGAAGAACTAATCACATGTGTGTATGAGTAATAAATTTCATTAATTAATATAATTATTTTTAAAAATGTTTTAAATTGTTTTTTCAATTTATTAATAAAAATATTTGATTTCACATTATAGAGAAACGTATAATGAAAATTATAAAATTGCCTAAAGAGGTAAGAGGAGACATTTTACAAAGGCATTCAACAATAATTTAGTGGCTTGTTGTATTTACACCACGAAGACAATGACTCTATATTTCTTTGATGAAAATATTTTTAATGTTTTAATAGAAAGGTACAATCCTATATTAGTACATGGATGTTTAATACATTTCTCATTTTAATGCTTAAATATCTTGTTAAATTTTTTGGTAAAGATGTAAATAACATTGCACACATATATATCTTAATTGATATTACTTAAAAATTTAAAAGATTTTCATTATTGTTATTTTTATTTTTCAATCTTGGGACACAATACAAAAGAAGGAGCGAATTATCATCATTTGGATTTGGTATCCACTCTAAGACATTTGGTAACTCAATAATCAATGCAGAATCACAACCATTCTTGGCATCATCTTGAGCCCTTATTCCTTCTGAGATTACTATGGCTATGTATGGAATCTTATTATCCATTGGTGGCGGGGTTGAAAGTTAATGTGGCAACTACACAATCAACTCTAACACTATTCCTTTATTTCAAAAATTTGTTGACCTCCCTAGTGTCTTCTCTGTTGGTTAAACCCATGTTTAAACTATTGTGATGGCACTAGTGATATGGTTGGAGAGGAATCTTGTAATATGCAATTTGTTTTACAGGAGGCACTTTTCAAAGAAAATGACATAATTGCTTGATGTCCATAACGACTTTGTCGACCAAGGCATGGATTTTCATGGAAAAATTGTCCATTAACAAAAATACCAAAAAAGTCCCTTGAACCATGTAAATTCTATAAAATAATATGATTGTAACATTTCCAAAAATGAAAGAAAATCTAATTTTTAATTAAATGCAAAGCAACATCAAAGTTCACATTTGATGGTTACCTAGCAAATCTAACTTCCAAATGAGAAAGGTTGAGGATAACACGGCGTACAAATTTCAAGCCTACTACTACAATTCTTTAGCATTTGGAGAAAAGTACCAAAACAATTGTTTCAATGTTTCTAGCTTTCCACAAAGACATGCAAGTTGATTTCCATGTATGCATTGACTTACTTAAAGGCAACTTTGTATCACTAAGTAAGTGAAAACAATTGTTTTAGGCTCCAAATATCTCGAGACCTTCATTCTTTACTAGCATACCAAATCGACGTTGGGAAAGGTTTTAATGGACCACCGGGAGGAAAAAAGGAAATCTTGTTACAGATGGATGAAATGCAGCTATAGACGAAGACCATCCATGAGAAACTCAATATCATAGTTGAAGTTACTGTTGGGTTCGAGTTCATGAGCTCGCCTTCTCATGATGATGCTCATCCTCTTGCATCTTCCCAAGAGGAGCATATCATCTCCATCAATGATGATGAAGGTCAATCCACCTAGTTCTATCAGGATGTCTTTCAATTTAGTTTTTTCTATTTATCATAGGCATATCATAAGTATCCTAGTCCAATTTCATAGCATAGTTGTAGACAATGAAAATTTTTGTTCTTTTGGGTTCCAAAAAACTCATAGTTTTAAGCAGTGGATAGTCCTTAATGAGGACCTTATGTTTTACGGTTGGTCGGGTTTCCCTTCGGGTCGACTAGCCATATTGATATTCCTATAATTTTCCATTTTTAATAATAATTGGTTAGTTTACAAAATAAAAATAAAAATAAAGCGGACCTCGCTTAAAAGAGATGCATGAAAGCCACTATTTATAAAGCCAACCTATGTGGGGTTTTTCACTCGTGGATATGTTTCCTCTTGATGATGGGTCCAGCTTGTGGCCTTCAGTGTTGAGTTTATAAAAATCCCAACATAGCTATCATATCAACTTCTTACTCATCACATCTACCTAATAATAATGAAGAATCAAATAATATATTTACCTTTAATTCGTGGTTATTCAATATGAGATTATATTTTTTTAACCATATATTAAATTAATTATTGGTTTGAATCATAAATGTTTGCATCCACATTTCAATATGAAAAAAACATTGACAATTCTTTTGGGGGAAAATGACAAAACTTATCATAACTCAATTGTCAAAGTGGCAGTACAACCACCATTTGAAAACTATACCACCTAAAATAACCCACTTGTGGTCCATTCCTACTAATATTGGACTCAAGGAAAACAACTCTTAACTAATCGTAAAAATCTTATAACTAAAAAAACCATATTATTATGATAAGTGATGTATATCTAAGTATACATAGAGCAGGTAAAACTATACACTTTTCCAAGGCCATGGACCAAAAACTTGTTATATCAAAATTTCCGAAAGCTTTATGGACGGTGATTATCCCTCTCCCATTACTATCATAATCACAAACAAGAATTTTGCTCAGCATTAGTACTCTCCCCACCATGCCAACACCGTCTCCATCTTAATCATGTGGATCCCATTGTGAAGACATCATATTGCCCAGCAAGGTGAAAACGAAGGATAAATGTAACCTAACTATGTGTTTTTATTTTTTACGATAACATAAAATTTTTGGGCACGCGGATTCTCTTGACGTTAACCTGCACCTAATTTCTTTGACTCTATGTGGGATTTCATAATTTGGACAAGATTAAGGTTAACCACCATGGGTTGCGAACTGTAAGAGAGTTTGTGAAACATATATTAATTGTAATATATATTTTTATATTATAATCTGTGCGTGTATATAAAAACAAAAAAGTGAAGGATTTGATTCTACATATTGGAGCAAGTAAGTACAGACAAAACTGTGTTGGAGACATACATAATTGTTGTTATTGTTTTTTGTGCTATTGAAATCGGTGGCAACTGGCAAGTAGGGTTTGATTGAGTTCAGGGAATTGCAAAATTTGGGTATGTGGGTAGCATCTAGATTCATTTGGGTAGCCCCCAGATTCAAGATTCTTTTGGGTATATTAATGGGTGTCTGTACCTTTGCACAGAGGAGCTGACAATTCATTGTTGTGAAATTCCAGGAGGGGTTCTTGCTGTTAAAATAAAACAGAAGTTGTTTAGCATTGTTTAGGAATTATCAGAGAGGATTTAGGAATTCTTGTAGAGGATTCCCACTGGTTGAGCAGCAGGGAAAGAGGGAAAGAAGTTGTTGCATGGTTGAAGATTCAGCAAGATTCTGTAGTTGGGATCTCTTTTTGACATGAGCAAAATAGGTTAGATCCCCAGTTGAGTTCTCCCAGGAAGCAAAATGAGACAATACTGATTAGTTCTCCACTTGGATTTGTAAAAGCCACGTATCAGACTGGAATGGAGCATTCAGAGAGCTATACTTGTGTCACATCCCATGAATCAAAACCCATATATACTCATTGCAGTAGCCGGAGTGAATCTGTGCAGTCTCCTGTTCGAAGCTATACAAATGAACAGCAATTATTGGATGTTGCATCGCCAACTCGAAGCTATGCAAATGTTCCAGTGTTTCCTGTTGCCCATTTTCTCAGTGCTTGCTATCTCTGCAAACGAGAATTGAGCCATGGGATGGACATCTATATGTACAGGTCTGTTATAATTATTCATACCATGACTTTTCTGTCAGATATTGCTTTAAAGCTTGGAAAATCAGATTGAAATTTTATTATATTTTCAGGCCGATGGTTATTTTTCAATTTTGCGCTGATGTATCTAAAAAGCCTATTCAGTTCATCTAGATTCATGATATGAGAGAATTGCTCATGTGGTTTGATGGATTGTGTTTTCAAAAGCTCCTCGAGCTTTTGCGTGTCTCCATTTGTAAACCTTGGGTTTGAAATTTTTCTCATTGACTGCTTGCTGATTATTGCAGAGGTGACAAAGCATTCTGCAGCATGGAATGCCGTGACCAACAGATTTTGATGGATGATGGAATGGCTTTACCAACAGATATTGATAAATGAACAAATGGAAACTATCCATCATCCTTACTGCGTGCAAGGAATGGTGTTTCAATGTATGTATTGTTTTCATCTAAGGAGCTCTAGGAAAATATATGGTCACAGATGATATAAAAGTATGATCAGGGTTTTGTGCATATTGCCACAGGTTTTTAAGTTCAAACCCTCTGTAGATTTTCAGTGCCCAGAAACTTCCCAACGTACATGCATTTCTTGATAGGATACTAAACTGCAGTCCAGTTAATGGCAGAGAAATCTAGAGGGCCAAAAGAGCTGAGGCAAAAGTGGAGAGAGGTAGTCATTATCAAGGCATATGCTCTTCTGCTTAGTTTTGATGGCTGAATAGCTTGGCTATGATGGCTAAAAGGTATATGCTCTTATATGGCTTTCTGATGTCTGAGGACAGCCATGATGTTTTATAGCAGATTAGTCGTGCAGGTATATTGCAGATTTCTGATGTGTTTTCCACAGATTGTGATCAAAAGTTAGCACTAAACGCTGAGTTCTTTAGCTTATTATCTATATATTCTCTGTTTTTTAAAGGATGAATAGTGCAATGGAGATTGTTATTTTTTATATAGATACTACTGCTCCAAAGTATATTGGAAAAATGATGTTTTAAGAGAAAATAGGGTCAAACCTCTCTGATTCAATGCTATATTTCCATTAATAACGTGGTGGTTTTTATTACAAAGGTGCAGTCAGCCTAGAGTGCAGTTTTCCAATAGATCTGCCCAAGGAACATAACCTAGAAGCTTATAAGTATCCGGTTCCAATTAGTTTTGGCCACCCTAGTCTCCCAAAAGAGATTTTTACAGTTTACAGAAGGCTTCGCGAAACTAGCAAGTTCCATTTAGTTTTGACCACCCTACTCCTCTCCCAGAAGAAATGTTTACAGTTTACTGAACGACGTCGATAGATTACTCCCATTAGGACAGCAAGTTTTAAACAGATTATAGCATTATCCTTTATGTGTTTCACCGAAACTTGCAAGGGTATTTCAAAGATCTTTTCGGACTTCTGTGTGGTTATCCTTTATGTATTTCACTGAATCTTGCAAGGGTAAGTCAAAAATTCTTTTCGGATGCTCTGTGGTTTCCAATGGTTATACACAAAATCTGTCAATATGCAATCTGAGTCACGAGTCATGCATTACAATAGCGTTTTTTTTTTAAATCCAAGTGTACGAGGAGTTGAAATTGGGCTTTAAAGTGTCTTGATCCCTTGGCATGTATCCGTAAAGTTCAGGGCAACTGGGAAATTTTGGGAGTTGAAATTGGGCTTTAAAGTGTGTTGATCCCTTGGAATGTATCCGTAAAGTTGAGGGTAATTGGGAAATTTTGGCAGCAATATGGGATCCTTCTTGGCCCATTTGAAACCTATAAACATTTTATGGATGGAAATGAGGTTAGAAACAATGATTTTGATGACATTAGTTTTACAACTTAATCAAACCACCATTATATATATATATAATAATAATTTTAATAAATATTTTAATTTATATATATAAAGTACTAATATACTAAGTTGTTAGATTAGCTTTTTTTCAAGTCCTAAGATGAAGCCTTCATTTGAGAGTGATGTACAAATCTATGAAATGCAAGAATGGGTCAAATTTTAAGCTATATCAAACCAACTCAATGTTGAGAGTATTGCACTTCATCTTTTAATAGTAAGCTTGAGTACCATATGATTGGATTTCCCTTCTTTTTAGAGAGAAAAGTAGTAGGGAGGGTTGTTACAAATATAAGTATCACTAAGGAAGTAACCCATCTCTACACATTTATTATTTTTTTCTTATAGCCTTAACAATACATGACATGGGTGCCTCCTCTTTGTTCATTGATGCACTATAGTTTCAACTATTACATATTCTACCTCTCTTTGCAGAGTAAAAAGTAAGTAATTTTTACCATTGTCTCTTCTAAAGTATTCCAACATTAATATGCAACATGAAATTGGATCCAATTCGATATGTTGTAGGTTCCACTCTTTCCACATTACTAGATTATAAGTTCAAGCTTTGACATCATGGTGTAGTCTCAACAAGCAATGCATTTCTATGTTACCAGAAATGAGAAATCGACCATGGAACAAGAAATAAAAACTATAAGGGAAAAGAGTGTCCAAAAGATTTCACAAATAAGAAGTATATACATTCTATATACTTTGGGGCTTGGGAAGTCCGAAAGTGGGATCCATTTGAGGATCTCCCAAGAAGGCTAACTCAGTCTCCTTGATGCATAGTTTCCCAAAAAACCATAACCTCATATCTCTTCTAAACAATGTCATTTTTTTATTTTGTTTTCATTCCATTAAAACTATGCATCCCATTGTTTTAAACTAAATAGATATTGGGCATGGTTTCTAAACATTAATTTAACTAAGTGTATGAAAAGTGACCCTTAATTATTGTAAATCACAAGTGAGTGAGGTTCGCCTACTATTTTGAATCTTCAAATGCACGGAATCTCTTAGTTTTGCTAGCTTTGTGTCTTCAAGGAATGAACTTGATGACTCATTTGTTTTGCTTAGATTGCTTTTAGATATAGAATATTTAGTATCTATCAAATAATATTCGATGCCCTCTAAGTTGGAATTGAGTACGTTGTTAATAGAATGATTTCAAACATAATTGAATTAGTCTCTTTAAATTTTTACATGTTCTTTCAATTTCTTTCAAAATAGAAAACCTTATATATTGTTTTACCATGTCTAGTAAATTCTAGCATTCTAGAACACAATGTGAAATGCTTTTCATGTTGATGGTTTGAAAGTGAATAGAACAATTTGTAATGTCTAGGCTCCATATAATCTCTACAAAATACACAATAATATAACTCTTCAACAAATTTCCCTAGGGTTGTATACAGTTTCCAAACTGTAAATTTTAGGTATGGTTTCCAAATATCCCTTAAAAATGGATTGTTCCTCAAGAAAGGGCTTTGATCCCTAGAAACATGGATGACTATAAAAATGGCATTTATTGGGTCATTTCCTTTTTTGCATTGTTTCAACATGAGAATGAGGCTTCCCATTTTACTTCTAGTAACTATGATGCATGGGCAGTTCACTAAGTAAGAAATATTATATCATGTGAGTTCATATTGGGAGTATACAGGGGTCTAGGGGTACTTTTAATATACTAAATCATATAAATATTGGGGAGTGGTTAGAATTAGGTATCAAGGGATTGAATAAGGTATAGGGAGGTTTGAGAGGGTGTAGGTTTGCATGTGAAGGTGGTGTGGGTTTGACTATGTATGCCATCTAGTGTTTGTATATGTATGATCCATGTGTGAAGGTGGTGTGAATTTGACTATATGTGAAGTTAAGTTATGTTCTATGTGTGAAGGTAGTGTGATGTCTATTGCAACAACTATGTGTGAAGCCAAGCTATGTTTAAGGGTTTGTTCCACATCTCAAAATATCTACACCCACCAAGATTTCATATTTCACCCTATAATATTTCAAGGATTATCAGGGTTGTTTCATGTCACCATACTAGCAATAGAATTTTTTTTTTTTTTAAATTGTCATGGAAAAAAGGAGTGTATAGGATATATAGTGAAAATAGGGGTGTTTGAATTGGAATGATGTATTGGAACAAGGTTTCAACAAAAGGAGTTTTTGAAATATTCCTTAATATTTAATGAATTGGTGATATTCTTTAAATCCCATGGATGCATGTGCTATGCCATAGGTTTGCTAAGTGAAACCCCCCGACCTATGATGCAACTTGACATGCCACAAAGTAGGTAGTATCTCATGTGGAAATACTTTATTATTTTTTCATCCTCAGAGTTTTGTTAAGGGCTAGTGTACAAAAAGGGGGCATTTTAGTTAATGCATAGTTGACATTGAGAATGATGGGAATCTTGGACATAGGACATGATATTTATTATGGAACAAATTTCCAAAATAGCATAAAAATAGAAAGAAAGAGTAAATCCAAACCTTGAGAATGAAATAAAGAAAAACAATAAGAAACTTCTTCGAGGGAGAATATTGAAAATGCACAAGATGACATGATCCTTAAAACTAGGTCTTCTTGGTGTATATAGGAGACAAATGGTACAATTACAATTAAGGTCCTAGCTAACCAATAAAGACAACACTAATATAATAATAAAAATATAATGTCAATATCTATGGCTTAACAATATTATACATAATGAGACATAAATTGAGACATGATAGACATTCTGGGATATATTAGCACATGATGAACATCTTGGGACATAGAAAATGACATCATGAACAACACGGGACACATACTTCATTTTGAGTTTGTTGTTTTTTGGGACACCAAGTAAGGATGTTACGTCAGTGCTTAAAAGTATGTATAAAATGACTCCTATATGGTTTCTATTCCAGCATGTAATTAAACCCTCAACATGCGCATAACCCTGTATGGGTCTACCCCTAAGTTTATAATTTTCTAGTCATTTTAGGCTAGTCAATTTAAGGATCAAATTCAAATATCATTTGAAGAAAGGATTAACAAACCCTTTTTTACTCAAGTAGTTTATTATTTTTCCTTTGAGTAATTTATCCTTAATTATTATTTTTCCTTTGAGTAATTTTTCCCCTATCATTGTCAAGTTCCGGTAGAGAAAACGGTCTAGACGGGTTTCGTTCTACAAGGAGGCCGAGATCAAAGCCCGTTTCTCCTGGGAGGCGACATCTAAATCCAACCATGCTAAGGGTTGGTGCGGCCCAATCCGGGTGCGATCCTCGGGTGATTTTGACGGCTTAGATGCCCCTGGGTTGTGGTTTCTCAGACCAAAGGTTGGCCCAGCAAGTCAAAGGGAATTGTAGCAAACAAACAAACAAAAAAATATTCCCCTATCATTTGATTGGAATTTTTTGGATAGTCCTTAACATACTAGCCCTAATATAATATACCTATACCAATGACAAGTAAAACACTTTATAGTGGAGGTTTTTGTAGAGGTTTTTAGTGTTACAATATTGGAAAAACTTATCAAAAAAAAGTCGACTAAGTCCTCCAATATTGGTCTAAGTGTAATTTTTAATGAATTCTCACTATAATTAAACATAAATCGCTTGAACTACTGTCATTGCTTGAGATTCCTACATACCTCATTTCTTCATCACTTATACAAGACATTGTAACTAGGTTATTTGCAATAATTTTTTGATTGGATAAATTGGTATATTTCATCTCTTCATGTTTCATCTATAAACATATAAATAAAATGAAATGACGATATATACATTTATAGTATAATATACATGATTGTGTAAATAAAAAAAGCATGCCATAGCAGTGAATGCTTCATAAACAACACACATTCTTTCAAAACCATGGTTCATCCCATCTCTCAAGTTATCTCCCATTGGATCCAATCTATTCTTTATTGCCTGTGACTTTTATATGCCATGAAAAAGAATAAATATAATTAAACTTTTCATGTTGTCCCATTAATTAAAAAATAAGGGAAGTACCCAAATTGTTTGCAATCAACCCTTTTTTCCTTGTCATCCCATCTTATGCTTTAAATGGGTTCCATTTTGTTTTCTTTTCTAGAATAACAAAATAATTCGAAATTAATATTCCATGTGATAATTAAACTCTATACATAGAAAAATGAATAAATACGTGTGTTGATGCACTTGTTGTTAGGATGACTCTTCCTATGATGCAAATATTCTCATTTCTTTTACCATCTCCAAGCACACTTTTTTCGACAGCTCTACTAGCATATTTTAGATATCATGTCGATTGTCCTTTGGAAATTTATTAATCCTCTTGAAAAGTGAAAAATAATGTAGACAATCAGTTAATATTCATATGAAAATAAATATAGGGTGTTCCCGTGAAGATGGGTAACACTTTTTGGCAAGAGGCATGTGCAAATTGCAAAAAAAATAATCGATCGATCCTTAGTTAATCCCTTAATCGAGGGTTCAGATAACCCTTGATTGAGGTTTTAAAGAAATCTCGATCGAGTTATTGCCATTATTAAAAAATGAAATATTTAACAATCAATGGGCTGTAGAAAGTAGCTGGATCGAGCTATTAACTCGATCGAGATTTTAAAAAGCTTGATCGAGCTATTAACTCGATTGATCTTTTAAAAATCTTGATCGAGCTATTAACTCGGTCAAGCTTTTAAAAAGCTTGATTGAGCTATTAACTCGATCGAGCTTTTAAAAATATTGATCAAGCTATTAACTCAATCGACCTTTTAAAAAGCTTGTTCGAGATATTAACTCGATCGAGGTTTTAAAAAGCTTGATCGAGTTATTTACTTAACCGTGGTTGAACCCTCGATCGAGGTATTTAAAAAACCACTCAAATCCTCAATCGAGGATTTTTAAGACTTTGATCAAGCTATTAGCTTGATCAAGGGTTTTAAAAACAGAGCTCCATCCCCCTTTTAATATAGATTTAATTTTGTTGTTCTCTTTGAAAGGAAAAAGCGCTATCATTAATTTCACCTTAGGTGGAAGACTTGATATCGATGGATCCATCCATCAATTGTCTATCCACTAGCATATAATTTACACATTTTTTGACTTCGTATGATATATTTTTTTAATTTACCTTTAAAAATTACACTTAAAACCATGTCCACAGCTTTGAAGCAGCTCAAAGAAAAATCAAGAACATAGAAAGTACACAACAATTTTTTTTTTAAAATGTATATGCCCCACATTGACATGTCCTCTTCAAAAGGATATTTCTAGTTTTTCAATGTTTGTAAGTAGCAAAAAAAAATTATGTGCACATAAATGTTTACAAAATGAGATTCAAATTCTCAGTGGTCAATTTCAAAAATTAATAAAAAAACATAATTTTCCAAAATAAATTAAAAAATTGTATGCTCCAGTGCATTCTGTGTAGATTATATTCATATATTTTTTCTACGAAAATACATTTATCATTAAAATATTTTACATGCACACAAGCCACTTGTTAACTTTTCCTAAAATTTGCAAGCACAAACATTTCATTACGTGAAATTTTGACACGTTCAATGATATTAGTATTACTTTTATAAATATCATTGGAAAGACAACATAATTCCACACAATTTGTTTTTTATTGCATGTCAAAATTCATAATGCGTAGATGAATTTCAAGGGATTTGATTTAATAAATGAGTAAAATATTGAACTTTCATCGTCACTTTTGGCCAAAAAGTGTTACCAATCATCATGGATTCACCCTGTTTGTACTAGAAATTGTCCCTAGACTACAAAGGGAACAAGCTAGTACAATCTCAAAACAATGAACATAAAATAGGGCTCGTTTTTGTAATTTTTTGGTTTCAAAGTTTTATTTTCAAGAAAGTAATCAATCATCCAACTAATGCAAAAACTAAATCATGTAATGATATCCAAGAACTGAGATATAAAAATATAAGATAATAAATATAAACCATAAACAATCATTTGCACTGCACTGGTTCAATCCACAACACATGAGCATTCACATGAGAAAAAACTTTAAACAAGGAATGAAATCATAGGTTGAGTGGTCAAAATGGCCATAAACATAATCAATAGTTAAAATATAGTGGCTTATATTCATGTATAAATCCGTTTCAGTCTTCAAAACTTACATTAGATTCATATGCATCAGTCTGAATGTATATCCAAATGCTCCAAGCTCTATATCCTTCTTGAAACAAAAATTGAACCCTGCTAAACTAAACTTTTCTCCTTTTATCATTTACAAAATAGGGCAGTTTCATAACTACCTTCTAGGTCGAGCTTTAAAGTAGCTAAATCAAGTAGTTATAAACTAACTTCGAATCTTTAAAGACTAATTAACCAAAAATAGCAAATCGGATTTTGGGGAAATTTGGCGAATTTAAGAAAAATTGGGTCTCAAAGACACTTCCATATCTCTCGATCCGGGACAGCTGTGCGAAACTTGATAGAGTTTTTTTTTTAAAAGATTCCATGATGAACACAAACCTCTCTTGATTTTTAAAAATTCTTCTCCAATTGATCGGAAGACGTGCCGAACATTTGTGACTAAAACAGTAAATTATTAAATATTTTAAACCCTGAAAAATAGGCCGCAAAGATCAATTCGAAGTTTTCAAACGATGACACTTGTTTCAAAAATGAGGGAGGTTTTTTTGAATGCGTCTATTGTGGACAAAAACCTACTTTGGTTTTCTAAAATTCATCTCCATCAGCTCGTGATCCACGCGCAATTGCAATGACCAAAACAGGGAAAAACAGAGCATAACTATGCATCTCTTTTTCGTTTTAGGGCTTCTTTTGCTACTGGATTCTTCAGGATTTGAATCAGCTACATTTTCCATTCCATTATTTCATCTTCAACAATATGCTCATAATCATCCCCAATCGCGTTCCTCTGCTCTGAAATTCATAACCGCCAAATTATAACTCATAACCACTCAAATCGGTGATTTCTTGAATGATAAAATTCAATGGGCTTTACATATGTCATAATTCATCGAACAGGTGTCTAGAGGTCTTTTTTCATCACTGCATGCAATGGGCCACCTCCCACCATCGATGAACCACATCTTCCATGATCTCAAATTCCTACAGCACACTAATGTATGTGATTTGAACTTTGCGCTGCGGGAATACCTCAACATGACAAATTGGGAAAACACACTCAAAATAGAAGTTAAACCTTGGATATAAGCATTAGAATGAACCTAAATAAGTGTTTTGAAGACTTTGAAAGAAATATAACATTTAATAAGCCACTTAGGGGTAAAATAAATTAAAATGAAAAACTATAACATAAACAATAAAAGACATTCAAAATCATTAAAATTCAAGATAAAATAAAATGAAAAGTGAATTAGAGTCAAACAGTTTAAAAGAAACAGATCGAAAAATGGGAAAATTTTGGGAACAATTTCAGTGTTAACATCTAGCTCCTGCTGAGGGATGAAAGCATCCTTGTGAGGTTTCAAGAACCTGTAGACCTTGTGCCTTATTCATTGGGTGATGGATTCATTTTTATATGGTTCCCAACTTGTTCCAAAACTTGCAACCCTGCTCATAATTTTTTTTTTAAATGATGGGATTATTGTATGATCTTATAACAAGATTTTGCTGAAAAGACACTTTCCCTTCCTCAAATTTTGATCCATAGCTATCAAAAACTATGTGATTGCTGCTAATAAATTACATCTATGTTGCAATAGAAATCTGCTCATCCAAATTGCAAATCCATCTGCCTAGTAGACTGAAGAACAACCATATACTGTAAACTGTGGCCTTTTCAAGCCTTGAGAGCACAATTGTTGTTTATTGAGAACTGAAAAATATTCACAAGACTGCCTTCTATGCAGAAAAAAAAAATATACCATACTATAAATTGAATACCAAACTTCAAACCAAAACTAAATTCTTGCATGGAAATCTTATTTATATATAGCTCCTAATCTAACTAGCTCAGCTCTTTGATTAAGTAATATCAAACTGCCAGTGTAACCATTTCAACAATTGTCTCATGCAATAGATTTCTTCCATGTTATTAATTAGAAAAAATAAAATTGTATACCATGGCAAATCATTATAACATGGAAGTTGATACTTATAGCCTGTAAATATCAACTTTGATCTGAGAAAGTCCTCTAAATGCATTGCTACTGAGTCATAGAAATCATGAACAACTATCTCTTTTGTAACCCCTTCTTCATTGAGAAACTCAAAATAATTATTTATGGGATCATCATGAAAGAATACCTTAGAAAAAATATTATCTTCCTGGTCTGTCCAACATTCTTCATTGCAAACATGATATTCATTAGAAGAATGATCTTCAAAATTATTTAAAGCAACAGTTTCTTCAACAAAAGGTTGATCTAAAAGAGATGGATGCCTCTGTATATTTTCTACTTCATGAAATATAACAGACTTATGTTCTTCAAACGTTGCAAATGAAGCAAGAAAGAATAAATTGTTGCCCTTATCTTCAGCTATAACAACCTCATTTTGTTTAGTGTGTCCTTCAAATTCAGATTCAAAAATGGTAGATACAAGTTTATTGATTTCTAGAGACTGCTGCTCAATAACTAGTGAAGAAGGGGAATGTGTAAGCTGCTCTTCTAACTCCTTTTTATCTCCTTCACTGCTTTCCAAAAAATCTGACTCATATTTACCATACACCACTTCAATACTGGAAAATTCCATAGGTGTTGATTCAGAAGACTGTTGCTCTAAAACATTCGGACACATACCATAAATGGACCGACCTGCATAACTGTCAAGGTGATCTTGGGAATAGTTAACTTGAAAAACATCTCCAATAGTTTTATGATTAACAATATGTTGAAAATTGTCTTGAACAATGGGATGGTCATCAAACAATTTGGGAACAACAATTTCATCCTCTGAAATAGAATCAAGGGCATCTTTAATTCGAATATCATCAACACTAATTTTAACATTGTCCTGTAAATCTTCATCAATGGTGTGATTTTCAACATTTTCTTCAATAAAGAGTTGATCTTCACAAGGATTTTCAACAATAAACTCTACATGATAATGATGTATTGACTCTTGAAAACTGTCAAATATCTCCTGAACTTCCATTTTTTTGAAATATTTCTTCATGAATTTCATCAGTAAAGCTATCTTGATCATTATTGCTAAGATATTTCTTGAATTCAAATTGCTCACAATAGTCCTCTAAAAGGAGATCAGCAAGATAAATCCTATTACAATATGAATGAAAGACAACATGAAAATCTTTTAATGAAGAGATGCTAGAGATGGGAAGAGACCATTACCACTGTCTGGCATCTCCTTCCAAGGAGTACATAAACATTTTTAACAATACATCCTCATGATGAATATCGAGCTGGTCCATGTATTGATGAATATCGAGCTGGTCCATGTATTGATGAAAATCAATCAAGTGTTGTGTCGGATGGTCATGATGAACTCCTCTAAATCTTGGAAGAAAGTCTCCCCATTCATCCATTGTAGGCACATCATTTGGAAATCCTGGAATATCAACAAAGGTAAAAGGAGAAAACCTCTATGCCAACATAGCAGTAAAATTCGTTGACAATTTGAAAGTGTGAAGTTGCTTCTAAATTTTTCAAACATGGAGTCACCAACAGATCCTTCCCCTGCGGAATCACCCAGTGAAAAATTGTAGTCTAAAAAAACTTCGATCTTGTTCATCTCTCAAAACCAGAACAATGAAAATACCCCAGGAAATATATGCTTCACTTCCGTCCCCGGCAACGGCGCCAAATATGTTTGTGCTAGAAATTGTCCCTAGACTACAAAGGGAACAAGCTAGTACAATCTCAAAACAATGAACAAAAAAGAGGGTTTGTTTTTGTAATTTTTTGGTTTGAAAGTTTCATTTTCAAGAAAGTAATCAATCATCCAACTAATGCAAGAACTAAGTCATGTAATGATATCCAATAACTGAGATATAAAAATATAAGATAATAAATATAAACCATAAACAATCATTTGCACTGTACTGATTCAGTCCACAACACATGAGCATTCACATGAGAAAAAACTTTAAACAAGGAATGAAATCATAGGTTGAGTGGTCAAAATGGCCATAAACAGAATCAATATTTAAAATATAGTGGCTTATATTTATGTATAAATCCATTTCAGTCTTCAAAATTTACATCAGAGTCATATGCATCGGTCTGAATGTATATCCAAATGCTCCAAGCTCTATATCCTTCTTGAAACAAAAATCGAACCCTGCTAAACTAAAATTTTCTCCTTTTATCATTTAAAAAATAGGGTAGTTTCATAACTAACTTCTAGGTCGAGATTTAAAGCAGTTACATCAAGTAGTTATAAAATAACTTCGAATCTTTAAAGACTAATTAACCAAAAATAGCAAATCGGATTTTGGGGAATTTGGCGAATTTCTGAAAAATTGGGTCTCAAAGATGCTTCCATATCTCTCGATCCAGAATAGCTGTGCGAAACATGATAGAGTTTTTTTTTAATGATTCCATGATGAACACAAACCTCTCTTGGTTTTTAAAAATTCTTCTCCAATTGATCGGAAGACGTGCCGAACATTTGTGACTAAAACAGTAAATTATTAAATATTTTAAACCCTGAAAAATAGGCCGCAAAGATCAATTCAAAGTTTTCAAACGATGACACATGTTTCAAAAATAAGGGAGCTTTTTTTGAATGCATCTATTGTGGACAAAAACCTATTTTGGTTTTCTAAAATTCATCTCCATCAACTCATGATCCACGCTCAATTGCAATGACCAAAACAGGGAAAAACAGAGCATAACTATGCATCTCTTTTTCTTTTAGGGCTTCTTTTGCTACTGGCTTCTTCAAGATTTGAATCAACTACATTTTCCATTCCATTATTTCATCTTCAACAATATGCTCATAATCATCCCCAATCACGTTCCTCTGCTCTGAAATTCGTAACCGCCAAATTATAACTCATAACCACTCAAATTGGTGATTTCTTGAATGATAAAATTCAATGGGCTTTACATATGTCATAATTCATCGAACAGGTGTCTAGAGGTCTTTTGTCATCACTGCATGCAATGGGCCACCTCCCACCATCGATGAACCACATCTTCTATGATCTCATATTCCTACAGCGCGCTAATGTATGATTTGAACTTTGCGCTGCGGGAATACCTCAACATGACAAATTGGGAAAACACACTCAAAACTGAAGTTAAACCTTGGATATAAGCACTAGAATGAACCTAAATAAGTATTTTGAAGACTTTGAAAGAAATATAAAATTTAATAAGCCACTTAGGGGTAAAATAAATTAAAATGAAAAACTATAACATAAACAATAAAAGACATTCAAAATCATTAAAATTCAAGATAAAATAATATGAAAAGTGAATAAGAGTCAAACAATTTAAAAGAAACAGATCGAAAAATGGGAAACTTTTGGGAACAATTTCAGTGTTAACACACCCTATAGAAAAAACATTACTTTGATAATTCTTTGGACCAACATATATGTTAGCACCCAAGATTTTCCTGGGTTGTGGCAGGAAATACCATGGGGTAACTATTGCAAACCAATCTTTAGTGGATGGAAACTAGCCTTTCCAACCACAGGGAGGGATCTCACTTTGGGGCTTCCAGCAACAGGATGCAGCTTAAATGGGCCGCGATATTGGTCAAAGTGGTGTCTAGACCTTCAAACAATGAATTAAAAGGGGTTTTTGGTTGGTTGGAGCTAAGAACAGGAGGATAGTTGGGCATGGAGTCAACTTCAGTGGGTTACTATCATCAATGGCAGGTTTGGGCCACGATTGCAGTAGCAAGAGGCAAGGTAGACATGGTTCTTTCACGTCAAAATGATCAGCAGATGACGGCAGAGGAAGGAGACAAGTTCAGCCACAAGGCTAGAGCATTTAAGAATAAATTCTAACCTGCAACTTCAAGAAGAAAGGGGGTGAAATACCCAGTCATATGCATCTAGAGCACGTGGGCATGAATTCCAGACCATGTAATGTTGATATTTAGGTAATACAAAAGTAAAAAAATAATGGAAATACAAAGCAAGAACACATACATAGGAAATAACTGACATCAAAACACACATCACAGGAATATCAAACTCTGAAATCGGGTATGCTCATTGAATTAAGAGGCTGAGTTTAATACAACGCAGAGCAGTAATCTCTCTGAAACAAAAACATCCAAAATTTTGGTCTACTTCGTACCTTGCCTTTATAGGCTTACAAACAACAACATATCCTAACTGATTCACACAACTTGCACTGGTAATGATGAGGTCATTTGAGCTGAGCCGCCCAAATCAGCAGCCTCTGATTTTGTCATGCACGGAGGAGAAGAATCATCTGTGCTGGAAGTGCACCATTGGGCCATGGAAACCACTTATTCACTCTGCGAATCAGGCCGTTTAGATTGAATGAGACAAATAACTGAAACATGCCCCCCTTCGTCGTCCTCCAATGCACCATTTCTCTACGAAAATATCCATTTCCCGCAACTGTAAATGGCTCTGCAAAACTTCCTCGATCCACAATTTCCCTTCCACAATTGTCCTTCCAAAACCACCTTTCCAAAATGGTCTTTCTGCAACGGCCCTTTCTGTACCCCGCAATAGGCCACGTGTCATACAGGGATCAGTCTTTCGGCCTCGTTCTTTTCTAGGGAATCGCCTTTCCGCAATGCGGGATGTGGAAACTTACATTTTTGTGTTTCTGAAAATTATCTTTCCACAATCTGCAATCCACATTGAATGCAAAAACTTGTCTTTTTTCTATTTGGAACATGGCTTTTCCACAATCCGCAATCCAGAATGAGGAAACTTGTCTTTTATGCTCTTTGGGATATTGCTTCTCACAATCCGTAATGCGGATGCGAAACTTGGAAATAGGCTTCGGAACGCATTTTCGACCGTTGATCTGATCTTCTCCTTGATATTAACTATCCAATATTCTTTGGTTGCCAAAGAAGCTCCTACTGCTAGTTTTTCCTGCGGAAGGGCCCTCCTGCCTTGTATTTTCCCATTTTCTCACTGCGGGTCGGTCATTTTGCTTGGATTTGTTCAACACTTAGCCGATTTTGGGTTTCTTGACTATTTATTTGATGCAACCGGCCAATGGATTACCTTGGGGCTTTCAGTGGAGGTTTTCCTTCACCTTATCTGGTGGAAACCATAATAAGTGTTAACAACGGATCCAATCGGCGATGCTATCCTCCCTGTGAGGTAGCAAGAACATTTTGACTAGTGGCCCTTATTCCTTTTCTCTTTCTTTCCCCTTCGTATCACAAAAATGGAACACACCTAACTGAAAATGATAATGACAATAGACAATGGGGGTGGGTCGACGGACTTGTTCTTTACGTGAAATAATGCTTCAGGAACCACCCATTGACGACTCCCTTTCCAACTGGTTCATCATCTTTGTCCTGTAGGAAGAAAGCATTGTTCCCATGATAAGCGGCGATTGCATAGGGCCCCTGCCAAAGGTGATCAAAATTTTGGTTTAGGTCTTCTCTTCTAGCATCCCACTTTAATACCAGATCTCCCACTTGGAAATCATTCCCCTTGGTATTTCTGTCAAAATTCCTCTTAACTCGGTGTCGAGCTTTCGTGGCTTCAGCTTGCACCCCTTCTCTAATCCCCTGCACTTCCACTAGCTTATTAACTCTCCTTAGCTCGGGTTTTGGCTCTTCTTCTTGCTCCTGTAGTAATCTCATTACGGGCCCTCTTAGGGAATCAGGGAAAACTACCTCTGCTCCATATACTGATTTGGAAGGAGAAGTTCCAATGGACCTTTTAGAGGTGATCCTATCAGCCCCCATGGAAAGGGTCAGCTTGGTGTGCCAAGCCCTTTTGTTTTCTTGCAGCACCTTCTTAATTATCCTCACCGGACTTTTGTTAGAGGATTATGCCAGTCCATTCCTCTGGGGGTAGTAAGCAGTAGAATGGCCTAATTTGATGTGGAACTTGTCACAGAATTTGACCATATTCTTGGATTTGAAGGCTTGTGCATTATCAGTGATTATCTTAACAGAACATCCAAACATGGACATGATATTCTCCTCCAGAAACTTGATGATGACTGTGTATGTGGCTTGTTTGGTAGGCACTACTTCAATCCATTTGGTGAAATAATTAGTGATAGTCAGTATCCATCTGTGCTACCCAGAGGAGTTGGGGAAAATTTCACCAATGAAGTCAAGTCCCCACTGCTAGAAAGGGGCTTCCACAGATATTTGTTTCAGAGGTAATGACAAGAGCTTCCTCTTTCCTTCAAAGACCTAGAATTCATGACAATTGGCTATTTCCTTATAAGCATCCATGAACATAGTAGGCCAATAGAACCCTACCCTTAGAATTTTGTTAACCATGGCTTTATAGTAATGATGCCCTCCATAGACTCCTCTGTAGAACTCCTTTAGTGTTTCTTTGGCCTTATATTCCACAATGCAATTCAAGAGGATGCCTCCAGGGTCTTTCCAATAAAGACAACCATCCAGTAGGCAATATTTCGAATCCTTCATCTCGGTGGATCTAGCTTTGATTTTTTCCATTTTAGGGGGTGCTTGCAAGTTCTGCAAAACATATACAACATCAGAATACCAAGGAGAGGATAGGAATTTTTCTGATACCTGAGGTAGTGAATCTTGGGAAGTTTCTCCATGTAGGCTTGAAAACAAGTTCACACTCATTGAATCCCAATTTAACTCAGCCATGAGTCTGGCCAGGCCTTGCCCTTTAATAAGATTTTTAGGCTTAATCTCTAGATCATATTCTAGTAGTGTAGCTACCCACTTTGCCCTTCTAGCTTTTGGATTTGGTTGTGTCAATATATCTTTCACAGCAGTATTGGGAACATAAGCTACAACATGGGAATGTAAGACATAAACCCTGAAATCCTTTAGATTTTTTTATCATGGCACAGGATTGCTTTTCCATAATGTTGTACTTGAGCTCAGCATCTCTGAGAGCCCTGCTGAAGAAAGCTATGGGTTTCTCATCTCCTTCCTGATTTATCTATAAAACCACACCTACTATGGAATGCTCAGAGGCAAAGGAGAACATAAGGAACTCCTTTCCAAAATCTGGGATGGTCAATACAGGTGCTTCGACAATTGGTCTCTTTATATCCTCAAATGATTTCCTAGCTTATGCAGTCCACCTAACTTGATTGTCTTTCTTAAGCATGCGGGTGATCGACCTCATGATTTCTGCAAAATTGGGGATAAATATCCTTATGAAGTTCACCATGCCTAGAAAGGATTAGATTTCCTTTTTACTCCCGGGGAGCTCAATTTTTTGTATCGCCTCTATTCTGTCTGGGTCAATTTTGATCCCATCTTTAGATATTATGTGTCCCAGCAGCTTACTCTCTTGCATGGCAAAATTAGACTTCTTAGGGTTCAAGGAGATTCCAAACTTTCTGCACTTGGTGAACACTTGGTGCAAATGTTATAGGTGCTCTGCATCAAACTTGGAGTATACAGCGATGTCATCCATGTAAACATCCCGAAATCTATCTTTTTCTCCTACAAAAGCTATGTCCGTAGCTCTTTGGAAGGTGGCTTTTGCATTCAAAAAACTGAAGGGAATCTTGGCATACATGGAGGTTCCCCAAGGTGTGGTAAAGGTTGTCTTGTTATGGTCTTCTGGATGCAACTTAGTCTGATTGTATCCTGAAAATCCATCCATCATGGAAATTCTTGCTGCCCTTATAACCTTCTACAAAATGTGGTCCATTTTGGGCAAGGGGTAGTTTTCCTTTATGGAGACCTTGTTGAGATTTCTAAAGTCAATACATAGCCTGATTTCACCATTATTTTTCCTCATTGGGACTATGTTGGCCACCCACTGTGAAAACCTCAAAGAGACTATGATTTTGGCTTCGTACGGCCTCTTTACCTCTTTTTCTATCAGTGGGAGCAACATGGGATTCATCCTTCTTATCTTCTCCCTGAATGGCTTCTCCCCTTTCTTGACTGGTATGGTATGTTGGATGACAAATGTGTCATATTCCTTTATATCTTCAAAGCACCATGCAAACACATCATGGAACTTTCTCATTAAATTCATATAGTCCTTTTTGACACCTGGGGCCAAATACTTTGAGATATTGACAATTCTGGGTTCCTCATTGCTCCCATTGTTACAGTATTCTACTTCCTTCTGGTTTGGAGCCACCTTGTGATCTATGGCCACATCATTTTCATCAAACAATATTTCCAGTGGGACCAACCCTTTGGGTATGTAATTGCTCTTTAGCTGCAGAATCTCTTTGCCTCCCAAAGTGGTTTCGAGCTCTAGTGGGTCAGTTTCCCACTCTTCCCCTTCCCAGTCCTCTTGATCAAACTTGATATTGGAAAACTCCCCAGTCATCTCCAGGAACTTCTTTATCTACTGGTCATCTTCAAATATTTGCATGTGCTTAATGTTGTCTGGGACAGAGGGTATATGCCTTACTTTAATAATGTGAGTTCTTGCAAGGTAAGTAGGGAACTTAAATCTGCTAGGAGAATTGGCTAGGGTGTCTGCCACTGTATTCTGCTCTCTGGGGATGAAAGAGATACCGTTCTCTATGAAGAAATTGTCAAACATGTCCCACACAACATTCCTGTAATCCTTTAGCCTGGGATGCTTAGCCTCATAGTTTCCTTTCACCTGCTGGATTATTAGATCTGCATATCCATAGATCTTGATCTTCTTAGCTCTCAGGCCTTTGAGTACATTCAAGCCTAATAACAGAGCTTCATATTCCACCACGTTGTTTGAATAGTAAAACATCATTTTGAAAGTATGAAACCTGTCACATGCAATTCTCTCATCTGGAGGGATAACCCATATCCCTGCTCCAGCTCCTTCTTTGTTCACAGCCCCGTCGAATTTCATGACCCAGTGGCCTTCCCTCCAGAGGGTGACTGTGGCCTCTACTCCCAACTCATATTTCTCATTATCTCCTTCTTCCATCTGTTTCCCATCATTTTCTTCCCCATCTTGTTCAGGTAACTTGGCAGCTTTCGCATCTTCTCCTTATGAACCAGAATCATAGCACAAAATTGAGGAACCTACATCTGATTCGATGGCGAACATGGGGTGATTATCAGGCCTGTCCTTGTCGCTCACTACGTAGGACAGCCTATTTTCACTATACAGTCTTCTGCTTTCCCCAAAGACATGAATGGTGGCATAAGACATGTCCATTTGCATGGTTCCCTTTAGCTTTGCAGTCCATGACCTAGACAACAACATCCCAAACTTAGGTGGAATATCAGCCACCACCACATCCATGATCATATTCTTCTGAGGTATTTGAGTCAGTCAGACCACCATATCTTCAATCATCCCTACACATGGAACTATTTTGGAATCAAAGGAGGACAAATATTTATAAGGTCTGGTTATTTCTAACCCAAGGTTCTCCACCACTGCGCTGGGCATGAGGTTATAAGAGGCTCCTGAATCAAACATGGCATTATGTAGGATATGATCATGTATGTTGAGACTGATGTAGAAAGGAGGGACATCAATTTCAGAGGCATTTTCTACATGGGGCCCAAACAGAAGGGTGGGATTCTCAGCTTGCATATTGAGAGTATCAGGCTTTTTTTATTCTCCGACATTTAGTACCTTCAGGATCGGGTCTTAATATTATAAGTTTTTGACCAATTCATTCAAGGGGATGGAGATATTAATCTTAGACATTTCATTCTCCAAGATGAAAGCAGTATGGACCTTCTCTGCTATATTTGTGTCACCTCCACCTCTCCCTTCTAGACTTTTCTTTGGAAGTTTCGCCTCCTTCCCAAGAGTCTCCTTAGAGATTGCAGCCTTTGGGTCTTTTATCCCAGGGATTTCCTTTCTTAGTGGCTGGGAAGAGGATGGATCAACATAAACCTTCCCTTGGTCTACTGTCACTTTTATACTTCTCAAATTATGTTGCCTCTCGAATTCACAGATGGAATTATGGAGCCCTCTTTGGTATTGGTCAAATTCTGATTCACCAGGGACATGATGTGATTACAGGGAAGACCGGTCATGTTCATATTTAGTCAAGTAGAACTGGGGTTGTATCTGATCAAAGAGGTGGATTTGGTCTTCAACCTATCTATCTTCTTCTTCATCATCTATGAAATTCTTAGCAAAAGGTGGTCTGATTGGCTGATTGTCAGGGTTCCTTGGTTCTCTAGGTCTTCCTTGTGGGGCAAGGGGCCTTCTGAGATTGTTATTTTGAGCTTGAGGCTCTGGGTTTTCTCTGGCAGGAGGCCTGCTATCAAGGGAGATCTTATCTACCAGTCTCTCCATGGTTCTCATCATTTGCTCAAATTTTGCATCCATGGACTGGGATGTGGAAGGCTGCACCACTTCATTGTATCTCTTTTCTCAGCTTCAGCTAAGTGTTTCATTTTCCAAAGGCCATCAAGTTTCCTTCTACTTCTAGTGAATCTTTCAACATATCAAGGAGAGTGGGAGATCTCCTTTATCTCAGCATGAGAGCAAATTCATTGTCAAAACAGTTGGCAAAATTAAGATTGGCTGCCCCTACAGGGGGTTTTATGTACGCAGGGATAGAATTATACATTCTCATGAACCAGGTTGAGAATTCTTGGACAGTTTGCACATTGGTTTTTTTAGTATGTTCATACTGAGTGAGAATTTGGAGAGGTTTTTGCTTATCCTACCATCTGGCCAGAAAATCCTCTTCAAATATTTCATAGGTATCTATTCCTCTATTTGGAAGGGCCTTGAACCATTTCTTCACTTCTCCTGCTAAACTTTGGGAAAAAAAACCTCATCTTAACATCATCTTCATCTAACTCTTCTAGGTCTATGAAGTCATTGAACTTTCTACATGTTGTTGTGCAAAGACCCTTCCCTCCCCATCAAATCTCATGAGGCGCTGGGTATAGCCCACAAGTAGTTCATCAGGATTTGGTGGGAGGGCCAAAGGAGCATATCTGGAATCCATGGATTTTAGGTTTTGTTTGGGAGAAGAGGTAGTTTTAGGAGCAGTAGGAGTGGTACTCGGGACTTGGGCACTTTGGACAACATTTTTAGCAAAGGGAGACATGCCACTAGTTTCTTCCCAGGCTTGTATATTTTCCCTCCAAGCACTCAGGAAATGGTTCTAGAATTTTCTTTGGTCAAATAGGATTTCCCTTTGATCAGTCTCAGATCTAGGTTTGAATGGGGAAGACTCAGTCCTTAAATTTTGAGGGACTCTTTCTACAACACATGCCTCTCTCTTAGGTAAGGAAAAGGACATAGTTAATAGAGAAATACCTGTTTGGCTTCTCTTTGCTTTCTTGATGACCTTCTCTGAGTCTAAAGTGACCTTTGGTAACTCAGGATCTGGATGACTTCTGGTAGGTATTCTTTTGGGAGTCGGACTTTCTCCTAGGTGTTCTTCGATTTGAAAGATGGCCTCACCATGAGAATAATGCACGATCCTCTTAGCGTTTGACTACTGTTCACCCTCAGTAATCAACTCGGATCTAATACAAATATTTTGAAGTAGGCTCGATCTCCAGTGGAATCACCAGGGAAAATTATATAACTTTGAAACCTCAAACTCTCTGTTCACCCTCAGAGGTTTGATTTTTTACCTTGAAAACCAAAGATTCTCCCCAGCGGAGCCACTAGAATGTTATCACCTAATATGTTACTGGGTTGTGGCAGGAAATACCATGGGGTAACTATTGCAAACCAATCTTTAGTGGATGGAAACTAGCCTTTCCAACCACAGGGATGGATATCCCTTTGGGGCTTCCAGCAACGGGATGCAGCTTAAAATGGGATGGGATATTGGTCAAAGTTGTGGCTAGACCTTCAAACAATGAATTAAAAGGGGCTTTTGGTTGGTTGGAGTTAAAAACAGGAGGATAGTTGGGCATGGAGTCAACTTCAGTGGGTTACTGTCATCAATGTCAGGTTTGGGCTGCGATTGCAAGAGAAAGAGGCAAGGTAGACATGGTTCTTTCATGTCGAAATGATCAGCAGATGAAGGCAAAGGAAGGAGACAAGTTCGGCCACAATGCTAGAGCATTTAAGAATGAATTCTAACCTGCAACTTCAAGAGGAAAGAGGGTGGAATACCTAGTCATATGCATCTAGAGCATGTGGGCATGAATTCCAGACCATGTAATCTTGATATTTAGGTACTACAGAAGTAAACAATTAATAGAAATACAAAGCAAGAAAACATACACAGTAAATAACTGACATCAGAACACACATCAAAGGAATCTCAAGCTCTGAAATTGGGTCTGCTCATTGAATTAAGAGGCCGAGTTTAATACAGCGCAGAGTAGTAATATCTCTAAAAAAAAAGTCCAACCTTTTGGTCTACTTCGGACCTTTCCTTTATAGGATTACAAACAACAAAATATCCTAACTGATTCAAAACAACTTGCACTGGTAATGATGAGGTCGTTCGAGCTGAGGCACCTGAATCAACAGCCTCTGATTTTGTCATGCACAGAGGAGAAGAATAGCCTATGCTGGTGGTGCACCATTGGGCCATGGAAACCAATTATTCATCCTACGAATCAGGCCATTTAGATTGAATGAGACATATAACTGAAATAGGCCCCCATTCACCATCCTCCAATGCGCCATTTCTATGCGAAAATATCCATTTCCCGCGACTATAGCTGGCTCTGCAAAACTTCCTTGATCCGCAATTTCCTTCTGCAAGTGTCCTTCCAAAACCACCTTTCCACAATGGGATTCCGCAACGGGCCTTTCCGCAACCCGCAATAGGCCACGTGTCATGCAGGGATTGGTCTTTCGGCCTCGTTCTTTTCTAGGGAATCACCTTTCCGCAATCCGCAATCCACAATGCGAGATGCAGAAACTTACTTTTTTATGTTTTTGAAGCAGATCTTTCCGCAATCTGCAATCAACAATGCGGATTGCAGAATGCAGAAACTTGTCTTTTTTCTATTGGGAACATGGCTTTTCCACAATCCGCAAATCGCAAAGCAGATTGTGGAATGCAGAAACTTGTCTTTTGCGCTCTTTGGGATATTCCTTCCCGCAATCTGCAATCCGCAATGCGGATGCGGAACTCGGAAACAGGCTTGCGGAATTTTTTTTGACCGTCGATGTGATATGCTCCTTGATCTTAGCCGTCCAGTCTTCTTTGGTTGCAGAAGAAATCCTACTGCTAGTTTTTCCTGCGGAAGGGCCCTCCTGCCTTGTATTTTCCCATTTTCTCACTGTGGCTCGGTCATTTTGCTTGGATTTGTGGATGCGGAACTTAGAAACAGGCTCACGGAATTCATTTTCGACTGTTGATCTGATATGCTCCTTGATCTTAGCCGTCCAGTCTTCTTTGATTGCGGAAGAACTCCTACTACTAGTTTTTCCTGCGGAAGGGCCCTCCTGCCTTGTGTTTTCCCATTTTCTCACTGCAGCTCGATCATTTTGCTTGGATTTGTTCAACACTTAGCCAATTTTTGGTTTCATGACTATTTATGTGATGCAACCGGCCAATGGATGACCTTGGGGCTTTGAGTGGGGGTTTTCCTTCACCTTCTCTGGTGGAAACCATAATAAGTGTTAATAGCGGCTCCAACCGGGGATGATATCCTCCCTGTGAGGTAGCAATAATATGTAGACAAGTGGCCCTTATTCCTTTTCTCTTTCTTTCACGTTCGTATCCCAAAACGGGAACACAACTAATTGAAAATGAAAACGGCAATGTATAATGGGGGTGGGTCGGCGGACTTGTTCTTCACGTGAAATAATGCTTCAAGAACCGCTCATTGATGGCTCCCTTTCCAACTGGTTCATCATCTTTGTCCTATAGGAAGAAAGCAGTGTTCCCATGATAAGCGGCGATTTTATAGGGCCCCTGCCAAAGGTGATCAAACTTTTGGGTCAGGTTTTCCCTTTTAGCATCCCACTTTAATACCAGATCTCCCACTTGGAAATCAATCGAGCTTTAATACCAGGTCTTCTCTTCTAGCATCCCACTTGGAGGTCTTCTCTTCTCCTCTCTTCCAGCATCCCATTTTAATACCAGATCTCCTTTGTTAATCCCTCAATCGAGCTTTTGAAATTTCGATCAAGGTCTTAACCAAGTGCTTGATTGATCCTTTTTTAAAACCTCAATCAAGGGTTCAGATAACCCTTGATTGAGGTTTTAAAGAAATCTCAATCAAGTTATTTCCATTATTAAAAATGAAATATTTAACAATCAATGGGTTGTAGAAAGTAGCTGGATTGAGCTATTAACTCGATCGACCTATTAAAAAGCTTGATCGATCTATTAACTCGATCACGCTTTTAAAAAGCTTGATTAAGCTATTAACTCGATCGAGCTTTTAAAAAGATTGATCAAGCTATTAACTCGATCGAGCGTTTAAAAATCTTGATCAAGTTATTTACTTAACCGTGGTTGAACCCTTGATCTAGGTATTTAAAAAAACACTCAAATCCTCAATCGAGGATTTTTAAGACCTTGATCAAGCTATTAGCGTGATCAAGGGTTTTAAAAACAGAGCTCCATCCCCCTTTTTCGATAGATTTAATTTTGTTGGCCTCTTTGAAAGGAAAAAGCACTATCATTAATTTCACCTTAGGTGGCAGACTTGATATCGGTGGATCCATCAATGAATTGTCTATCCACTGGCATATAATTTACACATTTTTGAGTTCGTATGATTTTTTTTTAGTTTTCCTTTAAAAATTACACTTAAAAAACATGACCACAGCTTTGAAGCAGCTCAAAGAAAAATCAAGAACATAGAAAGTACACAACAATTTTTTTTTTAAATATATATGCCCCACATTCACATGTCCTCTTCAAAAGGGTATTTCTAGTTTTTCAATTTTTGTAAGCAGTAAAAAACAATTATGTGCACATAAATGTTTACAAAATGAGATTCAAATTCTCAGTGGTCCATTTCAAAAATTAATAAAAAATATAATTTTCCAAAATAAATTAAAAATTTGTATGCTCCAGTGCATTCTGTGTAGATTATATTCATATTTTTTTTCTACGAGAATACATTTATCGTTAAATTATTTTACATGCACACAAGCCACTTGTTAACTTTTCCTAAAATTTGCAAGGAAAAACATTTTATTACATGAAATTTTGACACATTCAATGATATTAGTATTCTTTTTATAAATATCATTGTAAAGACAACATAATTTCCCACAATTTGTTTTTTATTGCATGTCAAAATTCACAATGCATAGATGAATTTCAAGGGATTTGATTTAATAAATGAGTAAAATACTGAATTTTCATCGTCACTTTTGGCCAAAAAGTGTTACCCGTCTTCATGGATTCGCCCTATAGAAAAAACATTATTTTGATAATTCTTTGGACCAACGTATGCATAACACAAAAGAACATGTTTAGCAATAAAATTTTGAAATGATTTTTTTTGGGTATTGTATGTTTTTGTTATTGGTAGTCTCACGAGTTTCATTAACAATTTATTTCTCCATTTATGCTTGATTTCGTTTATGTGTACCCTAATTCCTAGAGTCATTGGATTGTTTTTTGTACTATAATAATGTATATACATTCTTTGCACTATATCCCTTGTGGTTTTATAAAATATTTCTATGTTCATTAAATTCTAGCACCTCTCCAAATGAACTAAGGACTAAATATTTGTCATTTTCATCCTTCATGATTTGTATCTTCTTAGGACAACATTGTGTTCCCTCACTATTAGCCCTTGCACAACTTCTAACGAAAACAAAATTGAATGTTTGAAAAATGTAAGCAATTATTGTTAAGAAGTACATATGTAGTATAAATTCAAAGAAAAAAATCATATTTATATCCTTTAGATCCACCTAATTCCTCTCATTTCAACATTTCCTTATAAGTATTATGCTCTTTTCCACTCAAATTTTGAATAATCTTTGGAATTTCTTCTTGTTTTTTCTCTGTGTGACATGCATTATTCAATACACGTCATTTATACCTATAGATAATGCAAATATATTACTTTTATATTAAAATTTAAAATAAATTTCCCATGTTCTATTATTTCAATATACTTCCCGCTCCTTTGTTGTTATAAGTTTTTTCCCTAATATTCTTGCTCATTTTTTCATTGAATATTTCAGGTCATTTCTGAGGAACATGTGCATTGTTTATTTTTAAATAATCCCATTTCTAGTGTGTTAGTTTGAACTATGTGCACCAGTGTGATATACAATGTAAAAATGTGTCACTCTAATATTAAAATAGTCAAAATGCTAGTGCAAACATGATCCACATCGTAGTTGGCATTTGTTGTGGGATGCTAACTTCAACACATCTTCGACCAGTCATCGTTGTTGATACAACTTCAACAAGTTTCGATGCGACATGAATTCGACAACTTCAACACTTCAACAGGTTTTCGATTTCGACACAATTCCGACGAGTCTCGACTTCGACATACTGTGGCATGTCCCGCACCTTTGACATGTTCTACAATCTTGCAGTTCACGACATCGACAAGCAGCGTCGACATGCGACCAATGACTGTCGAACTTCGATAGACTGTCTCTCTGTTTTCCAGTCGACTGTAACGGTTGAACTGTTGGAACCATTCTAACATCTTCTTCGTAACTGAAGGTAACGGGCAGGCACCCAAGCATCTCAGAATTCTATACAAGCATGTATAATATTGTAACATACATTAGAATCAATCAGTTTTGATCTGTTTGCAAGTAATATAAGAATAGTTCGCATTCCTGCATATTGTTTGTGTGTATTTGTGTTTATCTGTATTTCATAATCCTGCTTATGATCATTCTATCTATTAAGCTTCCACCATAACAGAGCTGACTCATTCAGTCAAAATGTTGTTCCCCTCGTGCTTCCTGGACATGACCTGAATCATTGGTATCAGAGCACTCAGTTTTGTTCGTGATTAAGTTCTGCGTATACACTTCTCTCAAAGTTACTTGACTTATGCCGGTTTAAACCCGCTCGCAATCTCAGCAATCCAAGCAGACACGATCTCTAGAAATGACAGAAGAAACAGATGATAGACATGCAGCCGATGAGATAGCACAACTTATTGAGCAAGATCTCGCTCGGCACTGGACTGAAATGTTCACCCAGTTCAACGAGATTCTCATGCGATTCATTTCGACATTCAGAGGATCTTTGACGAGAATTCACTACGATACAATCATCCCCTTCAAAGTGAAAATGAATCTGGACATACTGAATCTTGAAGGAAAGATTGATGCGGAATCCGTCGACAATTGGGTATTACAATTGGAATCCTATTATGTTGTAAATCAACTCTCGGAAGCTGAAAATATCACCATTGCATCCTTAAAGATGTCAACCTTCATGCACTGCTGGTGGGGGAACCTCTCGAAAAATATGGAGAAAAGCGGAGAACCCATCGACACATGGGATAAATTCGTCGAACACATCCGAAAGGAATTTTACCCACCTAAATACCTCGAGAATAACATGTACAGCATATCAATCATAGACACAAAAGCAATCACACAAGAGACACATAGTTTCACTGGGGAAAACCATCAAGGTGAAAAACCCCGCAACTTCCTCATAGATAAAATGAGCCACAAACCAAGATCACAATGATCAAACCCAATAAGATGTCTCTAGTAGATGCTCCTCCTCCTCCACAAGTGTGCCACTTTCTCTCTTAGCTATGCGAGCTTGAGAAGTGAGTGAATTAGATAAATGAGAGACACAAGCTCTCTATTTATACACTGACTTGACCTACCAATAATCCACTGGGGCCGACTTGCTAATCAAGCCTAATAAACCAACCACATGTGCTAACTAGGGCCGACCCCACACTGGTGGTCTAATAACCCATCAATACAAATGACGACACTTGTCGATGCACATGACGACACTTACAAATACAAATGATGACACTTCCAAATAGAGGAATGTAACATCTCTAATGGATATACAGTAAAGTACACATGTAATACATAGAATAATATCTTCCGAAGTTACAAATACATCAACACTCCCTCTTAACTAGGAAGGTATTCTGGACACAGGTCATCAATACATATTGGCGCAAGTCTTTCAATTCTGGAGCTGGATCATCATCGCTAGATCATAGAGCATAATCATCATCACTGCTGCTGTACTCGACATCTTGATCTCTGGGCTATCTTTGAATTTTGCTCGTCATAGAGTTCTACAGAGCTAGCCCTTTTTCATGCTGGATGTAGGCCCACCACCTTTAGGCCTTCATCATCACTAGCCATACTGTGGAATCCTCAGGACTTATTACGTGCATCACAAAACCTCGAAAGAGTATCCTAGGATCCTTTATGTGCCTAAGCACGACCGACAAGATCTCCCGGGGCAATATTACATGTGACCCCACCACAAAACCTCGAAAGAGAATCCCAGGACTTATTACGAGTGTATTGCTCAACCTATCGGATCTCCCAGGGCAATATTACATGTGGTCACCACTAAACCTCGAAAGAGCATCCCAGGACTGATTACAAGCGTACTGCTCAACCTATTAGATCTCCCAGGGAAAGATTACAAGTGGTCATGGAAAAACCTCGAAAGAGCATCCCAAGACTGATTAAGAGCGTACTACTCAACCTATCGGATCTCCCAGGGAAACATTATATGCCATAGGACAAAACCTTGAAAGAGAATCCCAAGACTGATTACGAGCGTACTGCTCAACCTATCAGATCTCCCAGGGAAATATTATATGTCCTCCCAAAGCAAAACCTCGAAAGAGCATTTTCCAGATCTCCCAGGGAACTATTACATGCCATAGGAAAAACCTCGCAAGAGTATTTGCAAATCTCCCAGGGCAAGATTATATGCTCATCTGCACAACCTGTCACATCCACGGAGTATCAACCTGATACTCACCATACATCGTCCTCATGTACATGATCATCCTGATCATCATCATAGCATCATCCTAATGCATATCATCCAGAGTATCATCCTAATACACATGATCATCATCACTGCATCGTCCTGATGCATGTCATCCAGAGCATCGTCCTGATACTCATCACAACTGATCATCCTGATCATCATCACAGCATCATCTTATGCATGTTATCTGGAGCAACATTCTGAAGCTCGTCATCCATGATCATCCTGATCATACAATGCATCCACCTGATGCATACCAAGTATCTATATGATACATATCATCATACATGATCCACATGATCATATAATGTATCCACCTGATACATACACAAATACATGATCCACCTGATCATACAATGTATCCACCTGATACATACAATGTATACACCTGATTCATACATAGCATCCAACTGATGCATATACATATACATGATCCAACTGATCATACAGAGTAGTAACTAGAGCATCATCCTAATGCTCATCATATAAAGCTTACATTCAAAGCCATGGGAAGGATCCTCTTCTCACCATGCTTGAAATGGCTCCTGCAAATGTGTCTCATCACTTCTTCCTCGAAGTGTCTTCAATCTGAAGAACACCAAGCCTCTCTCTGAAGTACTTGAAATTCACTCTGGCTGGTGGTTTTGTCAATACATCTGCAACCTGCTCATCCATCGCAACATACAGGAGCTTTACTGTGCCTCTCTGCACCATATCCCTGATATAGTGATATTTGATCTTAATGTGTTTCGACCTATCATGGAACATCGGGTTCTCAGATAGATTCACACAACTCTGGTTGTCACAAAAGATACCAGTAGCATCCAACGGGATATCAAATAACTTAGACAGTAGCTTCCTAAGGCATACTGCCTCACAACTAGCCGAACAAGAAGCAACATACTCTGCTTCGGTTGTACTCAGTGCTATGCAGGATTGCTTCCTTCTAAACCAAGAGATCACACCTGATCCCATACTAAAGCAGCACCTAGAAGTGCTCTTCCTATCTGCAGCACTGCCTGCCCCAATCTGAATCAACATAACCCTCCAGGTTAAACTTTTGATTCGCATCATACTTGAGCCCATAATCAACCGTACCCTCCAGGTACCTCATGTTGGTTGTGGAGCCAGATCTTCCAATCTCATAGATGATATTGTCTCAGTCGTGCACCCTAGAGGACTGTACACTCGGGCTCATAGTTTTGGGTAACCCGTGGTATTTTCCCATTGTATCTCCCTTATAAACGAAAGACATTTTAATACAGCTAGGGTTGATGTATTAGATATTATGCATTGTAAATATCTCTGAGATCAAGAAGAGAGACTGTGAGATAGTGAAGAGGAAGTGCAGCGGTTGTGCTGCAGGTTGTATCCCTTCACTTTGTTGGATGGCATAATAATAAGGACTGGCAAATTTCAATGTGGACGTAGCCCAAGTTGAGGTGAACCACGATATATCTATGTCTCTCTTGTAATGTGTGTGTGATTATATTTGCATTTCTGTTTATTGTTATTGCTCTACGATCATGTTTTTCTAACACCTCAGAATATGCTTTACAGCAACCAGGTGAACACCTCTTGGATCCGTCAGGAACTGGCTCAATGTGTTCACCGCAAAGCAAATATATGGTCTCGTATTCATCAGGTACATCAAGGACCCAATCATCTGACGATACATCGTGACATCAACCGACTCAGATGAAGCATCACACAGAAGCTTCAAGTTCGATGCAATAGGTGTGGCCATGGCCTTGCGGTCCATCATCCCGAACTTCTTTAGGATCTCTACTGCATACTTCCCTTTCCAAGAAAGATCCTATCTGCACTTTGCCACACCTCCATGCATAGAAAATAATGCATCATCCCCAAGTCCTTCATCTCGAACTCGGTAGCAAGCTTTCTCTTGGTATCGGCAATCAATCTATCCTCACTTGTAACAAACAAGTCATCCACATACAAGAGTAGTATCATAGGATTGCCTTCCTCAACCTTGTAATAAAGGTTGGAATCTTCTTTACTCTTGGTAAATCCCAAACTGGATAGAAAACTATCCATCCTACCATACCAAGTCCTAGGAGCTTGCTTCAAGCCATATAAGGCTTTCTTCAATCTGCACACATATGACTCCCTGTCATGTGTCTGAAAACCGAGTGGCTACTCCACATACACTTCCTCTTCGACTACACCATTCAAGAAAGCTGTCTTGACATCCATCTAGTGTATCTTCCATTTCATCACTGTAGCTAGAGCAAGTACTGTTCTGATGGAAGTGTATCTGGCTACAGGAGCAAAGGTCTCTTCATATTCTATTCCCTCTTTCTTAAAGAAGCCATGAGCTATAAACCTTGCCTTGTATTTCTCTATGCTACCATTGGCAGCATGCTTGATCTTATAAATCCATTGGGAAGTCACAACAGACTTCCCTTCTGGTATTGGGACCACATGACAAACATCATTCTTCATGATCGATTGATACTCTTCGACCATGGCATCCTTCCATTCTTTCTTTTCTGCTGCTTCTTCATAACTGGAAGGTTCTTTGTTCATAATGTCATAGAGCAAGGCAACATAACTAGTGTGTGACCTTTTCCTTTTCCTTTCTCTGTGTTCCTCTTCTGGAATACCATATATTTTGGCATCTTGGATGAGCTCTTTAGCCCATGTAGGTTTCCTCTTGTGAGAGTTCTTCTCACGAGGTGGATCTATAGGTTGTTGTGGATCTTCAACTTCATGGGTTGCTTCTAGAATTGCTTCATTCATAGTGGTATCTTGAAATCTGGATTCCGTTGGTTCTTCATGATCTTCAACAGGTGTCTTCCTTGATTTTATGTAGGCTGATTTCACATCGAATGTTACATCCCTGCTGACATGAATCTTCTTGAACCCTAGAAAGTATATTCTATAGGCTTTTGAGCTTTCACTATACCCTACAAAGATGCCCTTCTTTCCTGAAGGATCTATATTAGTCCTCTTTTCCTTTCGAATATGTGTATATATTGGACAACCAAATATTCTGAGATGGTTGACTTCAGGTTTCTTACCAGAGAAGACCTCTTCTAGTGTCTTGTTGTGCAATATCTTGTGAGGTGTTCTGTTCTGCACATATACAGCTGTCCTAGCTGCTTCTGCCCATAGATGCATAGGAAGATCTTGATAATGAAGCACTTCCTGTGCTACTTCCATGATAGTTCTATTCTTCCTTTCTGTAACTCCATTTTATTGTGGATTATAAGGAGCAGTCAACTCCCTGTTAATCCCTGAATCACTGCATAAATTCTTGAACTCACCTGAAGTGAATTCCTCGCCATTGTCGGATCTGAATGTCTTGATCTTCTTGTCAGTTTGATTTTCCATCAAGCCTTTGAATTCCTTGAACTTATCAAACACTTCATCTTTGTTCTTCAAGAAGTAAACCCAAGTCTTCCTAGAGAAATCATCAATGAAATAAACATAGTATACATACCCACTCAGAGAACTGGATGACATCGGTCCGCATACATCAGAGTGGATAATCTCCAAAATTTCTTTTGCTTTCCTTTCACTGCTTGGAAATGCTTTCTTTGTGTTCTTTCCTTTTGCACATCCTTTGCAAACACCTTCATGCTTTGTCGTGATTTAAGGAAGACCCTCTACAGCTTTACTTGCAATTGGTAGTGCTCTATAGTGCACATGAGCAAGCCTTCTATGCCATAGTTCACTTGGCTCCATGGATTCATGTACCATGGCATGTTCAGGTTGTCCCTTTAATTTTTACAATCCTCCCTCTTGCTCTCCAATCACTACTACATCAACTATGGTCTTACCCTTTGGCCACATGAGTACTTGGCCATTCACAAATGCAACTCTCATTCCCTTTGCATCCAAGGATGATATGGAGAGAAGATTCTTCTTAAGTCCAGGTACATATAAAACATCTTGCATTTTTATAGACTTCCCGGAGTCTAGCTTGTAGGAGGCTTCACCACTTCCTTTTATGGGATATTGATAGTCATCCCCAATTTTCACCTTGTGAGGTGACTCATGTTCAGATAGGTCCATGAATGATTCTTTAAATCCAGTCATGTGTTTAGAAGCCACACTATCAATAAGCCAATTATTACATCCATGAGAGATAGTACCTGTGAGAGCAGAGATTAGAACATATTCATCTTCACTTGATGAGTCATCACTTTCTGCTCTAGCCTTCTTCTTGGGAGGTTCATCATCCTCAGCAGCATGAGAATGATATCTCTTCTTGTTGTTCTTCCTCTTCTTGTTGAATTTATTGTTGTTGTTGTTCCTTTTGTTCTTGGGACAATATGAAACAAAGTGTCCCTTCTCATTACAAGTGAAGCATCTCAATTCTTTCCTATCTCTATGATGGTGGTGAGGAGCTCTCTTGTGATAAGATTGCTCTCTTTTGGACTTACCTTTCTTGGTGTGTGCTGTGAGATCTTGGTCTTCATTTCCCATCTTTTCTTCTCGATCCACAAGCCTAGCTTCTTCTTGTGAACATTCTTCCCATAGTCTACTGAAAGAGATCAATTTCTTTCTTGCACAAATTCCTTGGATGAAGGAGTCCTATTACCTAGGTAGTCCATTTAATGTGGTCATTACAATTTCACCATTATCCACTACTTCATCCACAACTTCAAGTTGTTCCTTGATTTGAGAGACCTTGGAAAAGTAGGATTGAATGGTCTCTCCATTCTGAAGCTTTACCCCTTTCAATTGCTTCGGCAGAGTCATCTTCTGATTTATGTTATTTCCTTCAGACAACTTGGTTAAGGAGTCAAACATCTCCTTAGCTGTCTTTAGGGAAGACACATGGGGTATGAGATGGTCCTTTATAGAATCAACAAAGATTCTTTTGGACTTGACCACATCCTTTTTGTGTGAGGCCTTAGCCTCATCTCCCTCTGAAACTAGAACCTCTTCTTTTATGTAGATGTTCAAATCATTTTCTTCTAGGATTGACCCAATCTTATACTTCCATGCTCGGAAGTTATCATCTCCATCAAGCTTATCCTCAAGCTTGGTGTGGTGAGACATTTTAATGAGAAACTCCAATGGAAATAAAATATTTAGGTCTTACCACTTGATTTGTTGAAAACTAGATCTGGAGCTGGATTAGGGTTTGTTAGAGAAACCCTAAAAATTCAAAATGTGAATTCCAAAATTCTGAAAGGATAAAAAGATGCGCCTTGATGAGCTGATCATCCTGGTATACTCAGAAATTGAAAACTGCAATTTTTTATCCTTCAAAAATTCTTTTCAATCTCCCGGATTCACTAGGGAGGACCCTAAATTAGGGTTTGAGTTTCCCGGAGCTTCACCCAACCAAAATGTTCGATCCAAATCTCTAAACTTTGATTTTTCCAAGGAGCTCCCATCTATGTCCTCAGATTTCAGAAATTCCTATTTTTGTGGAAACCCTAATTTTTAGGGCCAAAACTGAAAAAGCTTAGAATTGAATTCTGTCTCGACATAAAGATGTGCCCTTGCAAGGAGAGTCAATCTATCCTTCTTCCTTTTATGATATGTGGAGAGAAACCCAAATATTAAGAAGCCCTAGCTTCCGCAGCTGCATAATGCCTTCTTCTTAGGTCAGCTCTGATACCATGTTAATTTTTCGATACTTTCATTCCATCATCATAAGGATCTCTAAAAGAATAACATGTACAACATATATCTACACCATATCAATCATAGACTAAAAATCAATCACACAAGAGACACAGAGTTTCACCGGGGAAAACCAAGAAGGTGAAAAACTCCGCAACTTCCTCAGAGATAAAATAAGCCACAAACCAAGATCACAATGATCAAACCCAATAAGATGTCTCTAGCAGATGCTCCTCCTCCTCCACAAGTGCACCACTTTCTCTCTCAGCTATGCGAGCTTGAGAAGTGAGTGAATTAGATAAATGAGAGACACAACCTCTCTATTTATACACTGACTTGGCCTGCCAATAATCCACAGGGGCCGACTTGCTAATCAAGCCTAATAACCCAACCACATGCACTAACCAGGACCGACCCCACACTGGTGGTCTAATAACCCATCAATACAAATGACGACACTTCCAAATAGAGGAATGTAACATCTCTAATAGATATACAATAAAGTACACATGTAATACATAGAAGAATATCTTCCGAAGTTACAAATACATCAACAATAAGAAGTGACAACAGCTAAGGAAATGGAAAGACCAATAAGTACAGAGTTACACAGACAAGTTCTACCGACTTATGGCAACACTTAGCATCCAAGAAGAAGAGAAATTGCTTGTTCTGAAGTACACCAGCGGATTGTCCTAGTACATCCAGCATGAAATGGAATTTCTGACTGTCAATATGCTTGTGGATGCTTTCCACTATGCCAGCAAAATGGAAACCAAGCAGAAAGGAAAAGCACATTTTGCGACAAAGCTGACATCAGGACGACCACCTGACAAGAAGGCATCGGTCGACTTCAACAAGTCGAAATATTCTCATCCGACACCGCCAAATCCTGATAGCGGTAAGAATCCTTTTCACAAGAGGGAACGTAGAAAACAACCGCCGATCGGAAAATGGTGCGATTACCACCACTCATCTTGGCATGATACGTCTGAATGCAAAGCTCTGAAGAAATTTTTGACAAAAGTATCAACCTTTGACACATTTGACAAGACGGTGGAAGAATTTGATCCAAACACGATGACCCTTTTGACATCGACCACTCGAACATCCTCAACTATAGTCGACGAGGAGGAATGAGAATGCATGTTCCATACACAGATATGGGTCCATAGCAACCCATTACATCATATTGTGGATAGCGGGAGCCAATAGAACTTCGTTTCTGAAGAACTTGTGAAGAACTAGGTCTTGTTACCACTCCACATCCTCAGCCTTACAACATCGGTTGGATGAAGGATGGACAAGAACTACGGATCACCGACAGTACAAACTCGCCTACTTCATAAATCCTTTTGAAGATGAAGTACTATGTGATGTGTCAGCACTTTCCATAGTAGACGCCTTGTTTGGGAAACCTTACCTCTGGGATAGACATGGAAGTTATCAGTCACAACCTCAAAAGGTGATTGTCATAATCGAAAATCGATGGTTCAGCATACCAAAGCGTAAACCTACACCGATGGTTGCACTAATATATGCCAAACAGACAAATAAGCTCATCAATCATGCTTAGAAATTTGCATTAATCATGATCAAGCCGCAACATTCTTAGAAGACTGCAGCAACAAGTCAAGTCACCGACCAATGTAGTCCTCGACAGAAGCAGCAAATCGATCATATTCTCGATGAGTACTAGAACCTCTTTCAAGCTCCAGACGGAGTACCTCAACATTATCAGGTAAAACAATCCATTTAACTTGTGCCTGGTTCTTCTTTGCCTAACGCATCTGTTTACAAAAGATCCACTCTAAAAAACGAAGAGATTCATAGACAAATACAAGAATTAATTGACAAAGGTCATATCCAACCCAGCTCCTCTCCTTGTGGAAGTCCAGTCATCCTAGTTTTGAAGAAAGACGGGACTTGATGCATGTTCATCGACTACAGAGCTCTCAACAAAATATCGGTGAAGAATCGGTACCCTGTGCCGTTGATAAACGAGCTTATTGACTGTCTGAAAGGTGCTAAATTCTTTACTAAGATCGACCTCAAGTCAGGATACCATCAGATTCCAATCGATCCCTCAGATGTGTGGAAAACTACTTTCAAGACCAAGGAATGATTGTTTTAATGGTTAGTCATGCCTTTCGGCTTAACCAACACACCTACGACCTTCATGCGACATATGGATAACCTTCTGCGACCTTTCATCAGCAAATGGGTCATTGTCTATCTCGACGACATATTAATTTTCAGTCGATCATGGGAAGAACATGTCGGACATCTTCGACAAGTCCTCGACACTCTCCAGCAACATCGGCTCTATCTGAACATGGACAAGTGCTCTTTTGCGATGACTAGTATCAAATATTTTGGGTATGTAATTGAATCTGCAGGCATTCATGTCGACCCAGAAAAAGTACAGATCTTCAAAGATTGGCCCATTCCTAGAAGCATTCAAGAACTAAGAAGTTTTCTTGGTTTGGAGAATTTCTATCGACGATTCATACTCGGCTTCAGTCACATATCCTAGCCCCTGAATCAGTTGACGAAGGTAAATGGGAAAACTGTCTTTCAATTGACAGAAACACGTCAAGCAACTTTTGAACAGCTCAAACAAAGGCTCTGCACTGCACCAGTACTTGTGTTACCTGATTTGCATCAGCCCTTTGAGATTGATATGGATGCATTGGACTATTCCTTGGGCGTAGTGATCACTCAGTCTGGTCACCCAGTCACTTTTCATTCCGAGACTTTTAACCACACAGTTAGAAGATACTCGACGTACGAAAATGAACTGTACGCCATTGTGCAAGCTCTCAAGCAATGGAGGCATTACATCCTTGGCAAGGAAACGGTCATTCTCACTGATCACAAGCCTTTATAGTTCGCTCCGACACAATCAAAGTTGTAGACAAACCGACAACTCAAGTGGATTAACTACCTACAACAATTCCAGTTGGTGATTAAGTATCAGAAAGCTAAAGTTAACGCCGCCGCAGATTGCCTCAGTAAACCACCCATTACTCTCCTTTTGACAGTGATGAGTATGCAAGGATACGACACGACCACATGGAAACAGTTGTACAAGGATGACAACGACTTCTCAGCAGTCTACCGATATTTACAGACTAACAAGTCGTCGACTTCAGACTTCGACTACTTCCTGAAAGACACCTTGCTATAGAAGCTTGGACAGCTTTGTGTACCGACCGGTGAGCAACGACAACAACTCATTTGGGACGAGCACTACAACAAGACCGCATGACACTTTGGAGTAGCAAAAACACTTACTATTCTACAAAAGTATTTCTTCTGGCCTACACTTAAATCTGACATCAACAAGTACATTCGATCATGCTTGGTTTGTGCCATTGCTAAGCCACCTAATGACGACAGGGATTGTATACACCTCTACCAGTTCCTAGTCGACCATGGGAATCTATTTCTATGGACTACTTGATGGGTTATCCTACTACCAAACATCAGCATGATGCGATATTAGTAGTTGTCGACCGATTTTCCAAGATGGCCATTCTCATACCATGTAAGAAGACCATGACAGCGCAGCAGACTGCTTAGCTCTTCTTTACACATGTTTGGAAACACTTTGGTTTACCCGAAACCATCGTTTCTGATCGAGATGCCATATTCGTCAGCATCTTTTGGAAGACCCTTTGGCAACAACTAGACACATGACTCTCATTGTCCACAACTTTCCATCCTCAGACCAATGGACAAACGGAAGTTGTAAATCGCTTGGTAGAACAACTGCTTCGCATGTACAATCACCAGCATTGACGCACATGGGATGAAATTCTTCCATACATCCAGCATAGCTACAATCATGCTCAACAAAACTCTATAGGAAAGAGTCCCTATGAATTATGTTACGGATTTCAACCCTCAGCGCCTATCAACTTGATCAACTGCTCGACATAGCCAAATTTCGACTATGACCGCAGCCGACGAGAAGTTGGTAATGTAATTGTTGAGACTCAGAAATGTCATATTTTCATCCACTTTACCTTTCGCTATTCTTCACATTTCATTGTCCCATTAACCTTTCATCATACTATTTCCATACATATACTTGAGTTTCATCTTATTATTTTCCACTTTATTCATTTTAGTATTATAAGTGAATTTATGATTAAATATTGGAAAAATAACATGTTTTTCACTAATATCTCAAGTATGGATGAGCTTTGTGATTGGTAGGAATATGGAAGGATCAATTCAAAGAAAGACTCCTCAAATATCTCCTCCACCATTTCATGGAGATGGTTATTCGAGGAATATTCCAAGGAGAAGATCATGGAGATTTGGTTGGCATATCTTATTTAGAATGTATGAGAAACATGTGGAGAATTTGTGAGAGACATGTGGAGGATTTGAATGGATCATACTTTGTAATAATAGGAAATTAGTTGAGAGTGGTTGAGAGAATAGTGGATCTGTCATTATGAGATGGTTATCTTCTTCTCAAAGAAATTCATGTATAAAAGAGAGTGCTCTCTCTTCATTTTGGGGGGAGATTAAGAGTAGTAGATTAGAGAGTAGATTAGGAGAAGACTAGTCTCAGATTGTAGAAGTTAGTTTTGACTTTGTAATATGGAGAAGGGGATTCTTAGCTTTTGTTCATAATCTTAGTTTTGATGCTTTCATGATTTGTCATTGATTGGTGTGATGTAAATTAATATTTCTTTATTGTTAATGTGAGCTCACATGTGTTGTCTCGTTGCCCTTCATATGTTGTCTTTCTTTTATGCAATTTGCTTTCAGCAGTGTGTTTCAACTTCCAGCATTAGATTAGCAATTGTGTGTTTCATCTTAAGGGGGAATTAGATTAGCAATTAGCCATTAGCAAGGGGGGGTTAGATTAGATTAATTTCACTTCAGTCCTGCATATACTTTGCATGTGCTTCGTAATCCTACGAACCTCAGATTGACAAATTAAATGGTTGGGAAAATACTACAACGGAATTAAATGACAATATTTCAGCCTAACATTTTGGCACCGTTGCAGGGGAGGCACGATCGATTGAAGTTTAGTTTGAATTCCTACAGGTGTACACTAGAATTTCAATTTCTGCAAGTGTGAATTTCAATTTCAGCAAGTGTGTTTTCACAACTATGAAGAGTAATTGTTTTCTGTACAGAGTGTTTTTTTTTTAGTGTTTTTTATTTTATTTTATTTTATTTTCATTTAGATTTGGGTGCTGTAAGAATCCCTTTTTCAAAATGATTTAACAATGAGTTTAAGCTTGGAACAACTCACTCAGATCCTTGCAAAAGTAGGGATCTCCTCTTCTCACAAAGAGGAGATCCTGACAGCAGCCGAGAGCTTAATTACTCCTCCATAAACAGATGAAGAATTAACATACGAAGAATCCTGCACATTTGATGACGAACAATTATGCGAGTAGGAGGTTGAGGAGGACAATGAGGAGTTACAGCATTATCCGAGTGAGGGAAATTGCGCCTATGAAAGCCTTATTGAAAAATGGTTTCAAGTAAGAATTAGATTAGATCAGTCTTTTTGTTATTATTTTGTTAAATCTGAATTTCCACAACTAATTTCACACATTTCTGTTTATCCTCATCTTCTCTTTTCAAAATTAACATTGAACATATTTTTATTACTGTTACGTGAATGGCTACACTGGATATTTAACTACACGTAACTGTTTTCTAAATTTTAATTAGCATAGAGTAGGTAGGCTTTTATTTTCAGTTTTTAGTTTTCAATAAGTATGCTCTCCTCCGCGCTTCGTGTGATCTGAGGATCAGAAAGTAGGATGTTTTCTAACGTTTTCAGGAAAGAATAAATTAATGTTTGCAAATATGCCTAATCAATTTATCCTTAATTTGCAATCGTTTATCTCCATTTGCTACAACGTTTTCAATTTGTAAAATAAAACTGGCCTACAAATTCATGTGGCAAATTCATTCTAAGCCAAAACAGTCATTGAATTTATAATAGCTGCAAATCCAAGCTGAAACAACAGTTGTAACAGATGTAGTTGAAACAACGCTCAACAGTGTCACGCCTGCAATTTCTCATTGATTGGAGTCACAATGGGGCTTTCTCTTTGCCTTCGTCCTTCATCATATAGCTGCCTGCAAATAAACTCTACAATAATGCCTCGGCCAAACCATTTCTAAAATTTTATGTATTTGCACACTCCATTCACCTGCAATTCCTTAAAAGATCCTTCGATCTAAAGAACAACCTGCAGCAACAATGAAACAACATGATAATAACAATTTAGATCTGCATGTTTGAAGGTGCATTGTCTAGATCGGGCCAAGAAAATAGTAATAAAAGCTGAAATTGTGATTGGAATTGATTGAATTACATTGTTGAAATTGTGCAAAATCCTTCCCATTTGCATTCCAAAACAGATGTTCAAGGCTATTCACGATTTCCATTTGGGTACCATAGATTGTCGATGTTCCCATACTTAGAAACGAAAACTCTTCATGTCACAACCGCCCCCCAACTAGTAATGAAACAGTTCCAACCAAAAACGCATGCCAGATAAGAACACATTGATTTGCATCGCGATTTGCGGGCACATGGAGAAGAATCCCGAAAATCCGAGACATGGGTTTTGTGCACAACGGCCTCATTTACCTGACTATGAGGACATTGCCCAAAAAAATCTATGGTTTCAGCTATACAGTTGGTTCTCTAAACGTGTAATTGTCATATTACTATTGCGGTCGGTTTCATAAATTAACAATTGATTGAAACAGATTCCCAGTTGGGAATTCAGTTTCTCACCCTCATGAAGGATTGTCTCAGCTGCCAAGTCATTGAACTTCACGGATGCTTCTAATAAAATGTAACTAAATCATGGTTGCATGTTATTAATATTTTTTGACGTGTTTCACTATAGGATTTCATATTCGACTCCTTGCAGACAGATTTATCAATCGAAAACGTTTTTGACTGATGGCTCTGATATTTGAATAACCAGTGATCGCCATTGTTCGTAATATTTTCTAGCTTGTATTGAATGATGATCAAGGGATGTAATACAGAGAAAGAAGACTATCGATAAACACGTAGACCAAGCTTCCATTTGAAGTCATCTAAAAAACGACAAGAGACACCTTTTTTCTTGTTTTTATAGTTGGTAAGGAGTGACTACATGCACGACCATGAAAAATAAAAAGGATAACACAGAACCGGGGGCAAGAGCAGATCAATACTTTTTGGGCAGGTATGCATGTTAAGTTAACGCATGGTTTATGCAGGATCTAATGGGTGTTGCAGCTGCAGCTGGCTGTTACAGCTATTTTTAAATTTTGGATGTTTGTTAAAGAACCAAGACAGTAATGTTGAATGCCTAGGAACGCAGATCGAATAAAATGCTGTGTATTTTTGCCATTTTTATTTGTGTGTTGTAAAAATAAAACAAATCAATAAAAATTATAAAACCATGAAAAGAAAGAAAAGTAAAAATTATAAAAATAAAAATTTAAAATTACAAAAATTGCAAATGGACTTTTCACATTCTTGAAAACAATACAACGCATGTTTTTTTTACACTTCACAATAATTTGTTTTCTTCAAGGGACTTTGATAGCAATCAACGGGAACCATACAAAAACCAGAGAGACTTTTTACATCATCATGTTACACAGCAACACAATCGCAAAAACACCATTATTGGGTCATGACTTCTTTACTCGCATATTAATCATCTCTATGTGAAAGTCTATTACAGCCGGGTGTTACAGCTATAGTAGTCAACGATGAAATAAGTGCACAACAGCAACAAGTATAAAAACACGTTTTATTTTTGAACTCTGATTTGCTACATTCATATTTCTTTTTGCATGTTATGTCTTTCAAAATTCTCACGAATTTCATGCAGGATTAGTACTAAGTTTTTCTCAGGATTGAAGACAACCGCATTTTGCTGCTGAAGTGACTTTTCAAGAATCACAGAACTTTTTTGAGAAACATGCTTTGATAGACAGTTTGAAGGAGCTGTTACTCATCATAAACATCATGACATTTGTTGTTACACAGAAACCATTCATAAACCCATTGGCGTCATACCCACATCTCTCCTTCAAAGCACATTAGTCATCCATGTGAAGTCCACTTTCCATTGCCTTATTTGTCATGACTTCACACAAGCATATCTTTCTGAGTTGCATACATCCCTTTATCTTTTTCAGTTCATTTTTTCCATTTCAGTATTCCTTTCGAATAAGAACATCCAGTTCCCTTTCCATAATTACATTTCCTTGCCATAAGCATTGTTCCTACTGAGATCTTTCCTATAGTCCTACTAATCTTTTTGTAAAAACTCGCGTTGACTGATGTGGGATTCCTTAAGGCCCACCTTTCAACAAGTCTTACCCCATCGACCTCAACACCTTATCTGGGATATAGACTAGAGTTCCTTTTTGAGTACCTAGAGTATTGCATGCCCTAATGGCAAGTTCTCTTGCTGACAATCATGGGAATCATCAATGTCCCTTGATCATCATATCTTGCAAGTGGCTCAGCATCAGCACATCTATTCGCAGTTTGCAAGATGTACTCAGGTACCTTGGCACTCATTGACATCAATGGTGAGTTTGCCTCGCATTGGTTAATGGCATTCATCAATGGTCGGTAATCCAATGACTTCTTTTCATGCTCAACATCGACACATTTATTCGCATGACTAGAATTGTACAATCAGGTTTTGTAGCGGGTGAAGACTATACACTTTTTCATGATTCCCTCAATAGTTACAACAACATGAATTCAGCTATATGAGAGTACCACTGTTCCACTTTCTGCCTTCAACATTTCCCATGATCCAGTTACAGCTGCAGCAGCATTGACAGTTACATTTTCATGATCCTACAACAGTGACATCTTCCAGTCACAGCAGTCACGTCCTCCATAATTCAGCAGCAACAATTTCAATTACATTTTTATCTTGCAGTAGTGACATCTTCTCTGATCTAGTAGTACAGCAGTTACACCAACAACATCACCAACCACGCTCCTATTGCATAGTTCATCATCATTTTTGGGTAAGTGGAGGTATGTTGTTTCCTGAATTTTAATCATGCAATTCCTTACATGCTAGCAATGAATAATTTGGAAAATTCCCTCACCATGCTCCATTTCCTTTTTCACTTTCATAACCCATGCCAAGTTGCACGAGGACATGCAACAAGTTCAGTTGGGGAGGATGAGATAGAGGTTGCTGAACACTCTATGGGATCTCAAATGCAATCATATTTTTAGAGGACAGGAAATATTTTGTGGCAGCTTATTCATTTTCTCATGCATATTGTTCCTTATATAAAATGCAGAATTTGAATTGAGTATATATCACAAACCACACATTGGATCCTCATGATTTTTGGACAGGGAATGGATAATATTATGATGAACAAAATTGGCAAGTTTCAGCTCAATCCAATACACGGATTTTGAAAAAACAACCATCATCACCTACAACCAATTTGCAATTTTCTCGAAATCTGTGATGTGGGTTTTTTCTGAGTTTTGGTGTGGAGATGCATTGGACTAGTAAAAACTTGCTTGCAAAATTTCAGCCAAACCCAGTTTGTGATTTGAAAGAAATTCAACTGTTTCAGCCAGCTGTAACACCTACCTGCAAAATTTTGTCACCTACAGCCAATTTGCATTTTTCTCGAAATCTGTGATGTGGGTTTTTCTGATTTTTGGTGTGGAGATGCATTGGACAGTAAAACCTTGCTTGCAAAATTTCATCCAAACCTAGTTTGCGATTGGAGAGAAATTCAATTGTTTCAGCCAGCTATAACTCCTGCCTGCAAAAATTTGTCACCTACAACCAATTTACATTTTTCACAAAATCCGTGATGTGGGTTTTTCTGATTTTTGGTGTGGAGATGGATTGGACTAGTAAAAACTTGCTTGAAAATTTTCAGCCAAACCCATATCGTAGTTGGTGAGATATTAGCTCAGGAAATTTGCGGCAACACCAGCTATTACTCCACCAGATTTGCCAACTTTCAAAGCTGTTACTCAAGCAGTTGTTACTCTTCCAAACCTTCCATTTCACTGCTGAACTATATTCACTATCATCATTTCACTACCATCATTCCATTTTTCCACTACCATCACTCCATTTTTCATCTCATTTATCATTCACCAACATTTCTTTTCCGACAAATCCTCTGTTGCACTTTGCTTCATACACATGGATACACATATTGGAATGATTCATAAGGTAAAGAAAAGGCTTTCTCATACACATTGATGCTTTCTTATGCACATTGATATCTTATCATTTTCAATGAGTGTATGGTTAAATTATTATTGCAGCAAGAAAACAGATAATGCGATAAATGTTGTTAACACAAGAACCAACATTCTTTGTATTCATGGTTGTTACACAAGAACCATCCATAAGAAAATGTCAGCTGCTACTCACACCCTGGAAACATTCATTGTTGGAAAGACATCATCAATCAAAGCCAAAGTTCAGATGCCAAAAGTTCTTAAGAAAATCCATGCACGGTTGCATGAGGACATGCAACAAGTTCAATTGGGGAGTATGTTGGGACTCAAAAATGTCCTATTTTCATCCACTTTACCTTTCACTATTCTTCACATTTCATCATCCCATTAACCTTTCATCATACCATTTCCATACATATACTTGAGTTTCATCTTATTATTTTCCACTTTATTCATTTTAGTATTACAAGTAAATTTATGATTAAATATTGGAAAAATAACATGTTTTTCACTAATATCTCAAGTATGGATGAGCTTTGTGATGTGTAGGAATATGGAAGGATCAATTCAAAGAAAGACTCCTCGAATATCTCCTCCACCATTTCATGGAGATAGTTATTCAAAGAATATTCCAAGGAGAAGATCATGGAGACTTGGTTGGCATATATTATTTAGAATGTATGAGAAACATGTGGAGAATTTGTGAGAGACATGTGGAGGATTTGAATGGATCATACTTTGTAATAATAGGAAATTACTTGAGAGTGGTTGAGAGAATAGTGGATCTGTCATTATGATATGGTTATCTTCATCTCAAAGAAATTCATGTATAAAAGAGAGTGCTCTCTCTTCATTTTGGGGGGAGATTAAGAGTAGTAGATTAGAGAGTAGATTAGGAGAATATTAGTCTTAGATTGTAGAAGTTAGTTTTGACTTTGTAATATGGAGAAGGGGATTCTTAGCTTTTGTTCATAATCTTAGTTTTGATGCTTTCATGATTTGTCATTGATTGGTGTGATGTAAATTAAGATTTCTTTATTGTTAATGTGAGCTCACATGTGTTGTCTCGTTGCTCTTCATATGTTATCTTTCTTTTATGTAATTTGCTTTCAGCAGTGTGTTTCAGCTTCCAGCATTGGATTAGCAATTGTGTGTTTCATCTTAAGGGGGAATTAGATTAGCAATTAGCCATTAGCAAGGGGGGGTTAGATTATATTAATTTCACTTCAGTCCTGCATATACTTTGCATGTGCTTCGTAATCCTACGAACCTCGGATTGACAAATTAAATGGTTGGGAAAATACTACAACGAAATTAAACGACAATATTTCAGCCTAACAGCAGTCAAGTTCAGAGAATAGATTTGAGACATCTAGAAGCAAGCACAGGATATGTTGCACAGAGCAAACGAGAAAGCTAAGGCCCGATAGGACAAGCATCATATTCCTCATACATTCCAAATTGGGGATAAGTTCTGGTTACATCTTAAGAAGGAGCGCTTCACTGGTCCTTTCAATAAGCTCAAGCCTTTGCGATATGGTCCATACAGTATTATTCGACAGATTGGAGAAAATGATTTCCAACTCGACACTCCTGCATGCCTGGGTCTGCATTCCATTTTCAAAGTGGATCTGCTTCGACCATACCATTCACCTTTGTTGGAACAGAACGACTTCTCCACAGCAGCACCCAAAGACATCCATCCAAATGTTCAGGAGCCTCTTCCTTGTGACACCATTGTGGGACGACGAGTACGCCTTACAAGGACGAACACAATTTCCTTGTTTCAGGTTGCCAAAGCTGGTCAAATCCCATCCCAAGGAAAGTGGTACTCTACTACTGAAGTGATCGAAAAATTTCCTCACCTCCACGAGCAAACAATGGGGACCATTGTTTCTTAAGGAAGGAGGTCTGATCCACATCGTAGTTGGCATTTGTTGTCGGACGCTAACTTTGACACATCCAAGGATAATTTTAGGGGTGAAATTTAGCACATGGGCTATTTTTCCATGTTTTTTCCTAAAAAAGATTCACCAATTTGCATTTATTGAAGCCCCATTTCGCTCAATTTTGATGGGGTAAACGTTTTTCACTCTAAAAATCGCCAAATTATTATATAAACTATATAAAATCCTTATAAATTGAAATAATTTTATAAAAATATCGCCAAATATTTTATAGTTTACATTTTAAGAATTGGTAAGATTCGCCAAGTTTTATACAGTTTTAAATAAGTAAGGGTCCTTAAAATTATCCCTGGACACATCTTCGTCCAGTCATTGCTGTTGATACAACTTCGACAAGTTTCGACGTGACATGACTTTGACAACTTAAACACTTCGACAAGTTTTCGATTCGACACAACACCGACAAGTCTCGACTTTGACATACTGCGACATGTTCCACACCTTTGACATGTTCTACAATCTTGTGGTTTGCGACATCGACAAGCAGCGTCGACATGCGACCAACAACTATCGAACTTCGACAGACTGTCTCTTTGTCTTCCAGTCGACTGTAACGGTTGAACTGTTGGAACCGTTCTAACTTCTTCTTTGTAACTGAAGGTAACAGGTAGGCACCCAAGCATCTCATAATTCTATATAAGCATGTATAATATTGTAGCATACATCAGAATCAATCAGTTTTGATCTGTTTGTAAGTAATATAAGAACAGTTCGCATTCTTGCATATTGTCTGTGCGTATTTGTGTTTATCTATATTGAGTAATCCTGCTTATGATCATTTTGTCTATTAAGCTTCTTCCATAATAGAGCCGACTCATTCAATCGAACTGTTGTCCCCCTCGTGCTTCCTGGACATGACCCAGATCAAAACACCCACAATTAAAATTTGTGGATATTTTCTTTTGTCGACATTGCAATTTTTTTTTTTATGTGCTTCATCATTTTTTGTACTAGTGCATTCTTAATGTATGTTTGCACTAGTGCAGTTATGTAAATTAAATGCACTGATTACATTGAAAATCCCTTCAAAATTCTATTTGAAGTTAAAATGTTACATACATCCCAATCTTTCTTTTGGGAATGAAAACACATAAATTACAGTACTTCGTAGGATACAAATGATGCTTAAACTTGCACCATATACTTAGAAAAGGGTTTCAAAAGTATATTTGAGGTTATATTGGTAGATGGCTAAATCCATGAAGATGGGTAACACTTTTTGGACAAATGTGACAATGAAAATTTGATATTTTACTCATTTATTAAATTGAATCCCTCGAAACCCATATATGCCTTGCAAATTTCGACATGCAATTAAAAAAACAAATTGTAGGGAATTATGTTGTCTTTCCAATGATATTTTTAAAATTTACTAATGTAATTTAATATGTCAAATTTGCATTTAATGAAATGTTTTTCCTTGCAAATTTGAGTTAAAATTAACAAGTGGCTTGTGTTCACGTAAACTAATTTAATGTTAAAATTATAATTTAACATTAAATTATATCATAATATAATTTATTTTGAATAGGGGAAATTGTATAAATACCATATATGGATATTTTTCGCATTGTCATCCTAAATTTGGCAATCCTCGAGAATATTTGATGCCTTATTAAGCACACTCTTCAAAGAAAAGAGCTAGAAACACAAATATAAATATTGAACATATTCATTGATGGAGGAGCATAATTACATTAGTAACCACTCTACATAGGGGACTGAAACAACAAACTTGAAATAAACTTAAATCTCTATGTAATGTTTTTATTATTTCTCTATCATACAAAAACAAATAGGAAATATCAGGAAAAAAAAGGAATAAGTGAACCCCTACAACCCTTAATACAGCACAAAGTTCTCTAAATTTTGATTTTCTGAAAACATCGAAACCTTAAAAGCAGAACCATATCTACAAAATACTCGGGAAAAAATTCAATAAGAATTGGAAATACCCATAATGTACCTGCATTCCTTGATTTGATCATTAAGAAAGGAATAAAATATTGACCATCTTACTCTTGTAAAAAATTTAGGTTCTGAATTTCAAACAAAAATATTTCACTACTTATTATACAATCAAACAAGGCATAAAGAAAAGAGATACTAACCATGAAACTATGACCTTGAATTAACTTCAAAATTATCCATTCCTCTTCATAATCTTAGTGCTTTGAAAACTAGAGTATCAAGGATAAATGAACTGCCCATTATTGTATAAGACTGATGCAAGAACGGTGGTGACTGACTTGTGGATCAAAGCTAAAAGAGAAAACATGCAACATGGATGATGCCAAGAATTATGGATTTCTATTAATTCAAAGACAAAAATTTACAAAGATAAGTTTACAACCAAATTCAATGCTATGTTTCTGTCAATCTTTTTATGACCTTATTTTGATTACATAGAAATATTCTGGGGCCTCAATCACTTGGGAAAAATATCCCTTTTCCCTATCCTTCAACTGGTATTTATATTTTTCTCATAATTCAAACTACCACCTATGTATATTCTAGAAGTATCTTGGTGATTCACTGGTCCATTTAATCTTCATTATATTCCTGTCTACCACCTCTCAGTGTATCCTATGATCTGGACCACTCCACAACTACCACAACATCTACAATAACTTTGAAATATTAACTGCTCCAAATACCCCCTCAAATGCTTCTAGCCCTTTTAACCTTGACTTTATCATCGGCCATTTTCCCATTATCATCGATTGAATCCTGACCTTTCTTGGTCTCCAATTCGGCCTAGTTCCGACCTCATTTGTTCCACCAGTTATCCCACTTCAACTATCTTTGCTTCCGTAGGTTTGACCCGATGTCGATCTTTCGAACCGATTCTGGCATCAAACTCACATGTCTACCTTGTTCATCTTTTGATTTTTCTTCATGACCATTTATCATCATATTCTTGGGATCTATATACCCTTTTGCGCTTTTATGGAGTTGTCAACTACCCTCCAAACAAATTCATTTGTCTCAAATTCAACTAGAATTATTGGGATCTAATTCCCCTCCATTAGTATTATGGGGTTGAAAAGAACTATTCCCCTGGTTTGTTATCCTCTCAAAATATTCCCATGAAATCCATGTCACCTCTTACTGACTTTTTTCCTTCCAACAGACTAACTACTCCTTTATTTATGGCTTGTGGTTCATCCAATATCCCTCTCATCAAGCGCTTTTGTGACTTCCTATGTTGGTCTCTCTAGCATTTACTCTCACTAGTCAATGATTAATTCTACTCCACTGGTAGATCCCTCTTCAAACATGTACAATTCAATGACATTAAACATCGATGAAATTTCCAAATCCTCTAGAAGCTCCAACACAAGCATGATTATAAGTCTTTTTTAAAATTCGGCATGCCCCAATATTCTTCAGATTCAATTTACTATATGTTCCCTTGGGAACCTTTATTTCCTGAGATGTGCATACACTAAGTATCCTTCTACAAATTATCGTAATCGTCTCTTCTAGTCAGACATCATCTTGTAACCGATGTTACTCCTTTCCACCTATCTTCTTACTTTTTCATGCACTTCTTTCATGTGGTTGGAAAACGATTCAACATCTGCATTCTTTTGTGTCTCATTCGGTAGCCTTGCCAATTTGGATACTCCATGTGGAATCCTCCCCTGAACAATATGGAATGGACTCATTCCATTTGACCTATTTATGGATTTATTATATGCAATCTCCTCCTACGCCAACACATTCTCCTGCTACTTTGGTCGATTAGCAGTCAAACACCTCAACAAATTTCCCAAGCTTCTATTGAAGACTTTAGTCTTCCCATTATTCTGCATATTCTATGCGGAACTAAACTGCAAATTCATATCTATACTCCTCCATAGGGTTCTCCAAAAATGAACCATAAAATTGGTATCTCTATCCGAATTTATGCACTTTAGTAACCCATGTAATCTCACAACTTATTTGAAAAAAAAAATATAATATCCATGGCATCACTTTTTTTCTTGCAAGGAATAAAGTGTGCCATCTTTTAAAACTTTTCGACTACCACAAAGATGGAGTCATTACCTTGTTGTTTCTTTGGTAATCCTAGCACAAAGTCCATGCTAATATGTTCCCATGGAACGTCTGGTATAGGTAATGATGTATACAATTGTGTATTATGACTTCTTTCTTTCGAAAGCTGATAAATTATGTAGTGGTGTATCCATTTACTTACAACAGTCACCAGTCCTGGCCATTAATATTTTTTCTAGACCAATACCTTGGTCTTGATGATGCCAAAGTGTCCTCATAGTCCACCACTATGTATCTCTCTTATCAAATTTTCTCGAACTGATCCTCGAGGAATACATAACTAATGACCTTTGAACATGTATCCTTCTTGGATGAAATAATATATATATGCAATTATATCGACACTCCATGGATCCTTTGATGCCTTCCATGCATTACTGAAATCCTCGTCAGCTTCATAATCGAACTTCATTGACTCTAACCCTATCGAATGAATAGTTTTCATTCCCAGCAATGCAACTCTTTGACTTAGTGTGTTGGAAACTTTGTTCGACTTTCCTAACTTATGTCACAACACAAAGGTGTAACTCTACCAAAACTCGACCCATTTCATATGCCTCTGATTCAACTTCGTCTTAGTTTTTAAGTATCTCAGATCTTGGTGGTTGGTGAATAGCAGGAATTCTTTGGGAAATAGATAATGCCTCCATTTCTTCAATACGGTCATAGACCGAATATTTCTGCTTAGCATCATCTAATTTCTCACTAAAAATTGAAATTGGTCATATTTCCTATCTCAACACTCCTCCAGTCACGGCTCCACTAGCATCACAAACGACTTGAAATATCTTGTCGAAGTCGGGGAGAGCTAAAACTGGTTTCTCCATCACCTTCTGCTTTAGCTTCTCAAATTCTCGTCGGGATTCTTCAATCCACCTGAACTCACCTTTTTTCATGCACGCAATCAAAGGTGCACATATCAAACTAAAATCTCTAATGAACTTCTTGTAAAATTTAGCAAGTCCATGAAAACTTCTCACCTCTGTGTCGTTCCTCGGCTCAGGCTATTCCAAAATAGATTTGACCTTCTCAGGGTCCATTTTTAGTCCTTGTTGGGAAATTATGAATCCCAGGTAAAATAATTCCTCTTTCATAAAGGAACATTTCTACAAATTCACCAACATCTTTTGTTGACTCAGCTTTTTCAATACTTTTATCAAGTGACTCAAATGGTATTCTTTATTCTTGCTAAAGATTAGAATGTCATCGAGGTAGACAACAATGAACTTTTCCATAAATAGATTCAATACTTCGTTCATTATCCTCATGAATGTGCTCGATGCATTGGTCAATCCAAATGGAATAGCCCACCACTTGTACGATCCTTCCTCCATCTTGAAGGGTGTCTTCCATTCACCACCCTCTCTGATTATGATTGTAATATACAAAATGTATATTACAATTATAATAAAAATAACTTATAAAAAGAATTATGTTAGGATTATAATAAAATATACATATTGAAAAATTGTCACTTAGAGTTACTAAAGATGAAGAGTTATGTCTCTTCATCCATTAGGGTAAATATATTGTGATAAGTTCCATTGTAAATAATCAATCAATTATATAAAATATTATTTGGATTTTTTTGTTCCAAGTGATATCAAAGTGTGCTTTCCTCTCGTGGCTTGTACTCCATCTTCATTCTCCCACTTCACATCTCTCATATTCATTCTCAATATTCCACCTCCAGCTCTCACTCCACGCCATTCTCCACTGCATTTTATTCACAAAACCACATATCCCTCATCCCTTACTCCCAGTGAATCCCTCTTTTCCACTTTCCATCTCTCCATTAATAAATTATGCTACACCCATTCCCTCTCTTTATAACTCTACTCCCATACTCACCTAATTTACTCACTCCCCCACTTCTACACACAACCATCACTAGCACCAAATTATATCATGCATAGTCTTAAACCTTCAAACTTCATTCTCTCATTCGCTCTTACCTCGTCTTGCTCCCATTACCTCTGAACTTCCATACTTTTCATGTCCCCTCATTGATGTTTGGTGGAAGGAGTTCCTAGCCCAACCAATTCTGAAGTAAAGGCATTAATTGTGTTCATGTATTTGTAACTTCAGAATATATTCACTTGTATATTGTATGTATTACATTTGTACTTTATTGTATCCCTGACGGATATGTCTTATTCCTTTGATTGGAAGTGTCGTCATTTGTATTTGCAAGTGTCACAAGTATTATTGTAAGTGTCATAACTTATATGTGATGGGTTATTAGACCACCTTGGTGGGGTCGGCCCTGTATATGTCATGCGGGTTAAAGTTTTATTAGACCACCCTAGTGGGGTTGGCCCAATCAACATTACGTTAAGTGGTTAAGTTGGGGCCGACCTAGTTAGAGTTAAATGTCAAGTGAATAAAAGTATAAATAAAGGATGTGTGATCCTCATTTATCACATTCACTCACTCACTCACTTCGCATTAGTGAGAGAGAGGAGGAGTGCGCACAAGTGGAGGAGGAGTAGCTTCTGCAGACATCTATCTTTTGGGGATTCATCTTTGTGATCTTTGTATTGATGCTTATTCTATCTCTGAGGAAGTTGTGGGGTTTTTCACCTTCTTGGTTTTCCCCGATGAAATGCTTTGTGTCTCTTGTCTCTTGTGTTTGATATGTTGTACATGTTATTCTCTCAATTAATATACTAGATCAGTATGAATTAAATGATGAAAAACTGACATGGTATCAATGATAGCCTGAAGGAAGGCGTTGTATGGCATTTATGACACTTGTTACACTTGTGACAAATTGGAAGCTAGAGCTTGGTATAGTAGAAAACAGTCATCATGGCACTTTTGCTACAACTCCGTTTTGGCGAAGGGTCGGGATCTGAAACTTTTTCAAGTCGAAGATGAAATTTCCATGTACCTTTTGTCCGAATAAAAGCCTCATATTCATTGTACTTTGTGAGATATGATCCGTACAAGTTAGGGTTTCTTCCTCTTCTAGAATGCAGTCCTAAACAGGTGACCTATGAAAAAATGTGATATCTCGAGATAGGAAGCTCCAAATGGAATTATGTAAAATGTAATAGTTAGGGCACGGACTGTAGTTTCACAGGTCTGGGTTTTAGAGGTCGAAGTTGAAACAGTGACACCTGGCACTTCGTAAAAGTTCGCTATACGGTTTTATCCCATAAATAGGTCACGTTGCGACACTTAGCATATCTATCTCTCAGATAATCCATTGAAGCTCATATCTGTGGGGTTGGAAAGATGACATGTCAGTCTACCACAGACCGAAGTTTCAAACCCTGAGGATGCGATATTTCAGAGATAAATCAGAAACAATATGGCATATATTTTTGTCCAAACAGAATTGGATTCTAAGCACTTTCATTTTTGGTTTGTCACTACTGGGGAAATTAGGGTTTCTGGAAAAGTTGGAATTTTTGAAATATGAGACCACGGCTGGATGCTCGTCATCAAAGTCGAAATTTAGAGAACAAGATCGAATTTTTTGGTTGGGTAGAACCCCAGGCTCTATCAAACCCTAGTTCGGGATTTTGACCAGAAAACCAGAATTTGACAGAAGCTGCAGATCCGAAACTTTCAAAGTCAATTTCTGTGGGGTCAAATTTTGGATATTTCAAAATTAAAGTATACCAGCTTGATCAGCTCAGTCGGGCGCATATTTTCATCCAATCAGAAGTTTGAAATTCCAACTTTGGATTTTTAGGGTTTCTCTGTCAAACCCTAGCCAACTCCAGATCGAGTTTCAACAAATCAAAGTGGATTGGGTTAATCCTAAAAGAGAATGAATTGGACACCTGCATAAGTGAAGAAGTTCCAGTTACAAAGGGAGATGAGGCTAAGGCCTTACAAAAGAAGACTTCAAGCAATCCCAACAGGTATGACTTGGAGATACAGGTATGTTTTGAAATCTGTTCATGATTAAATTGATGATATGTCTCTCTTCATATTATTGAGGTTAGTACAATCTTGATTCATTTTAGACTTGTCTTATCACCTTTGTAAATGTATGAATGGATGTGAATGGTAGAATATATTCATTTATTAGGGTTATGAAACGTATTATTGTACTAATGCATTGTGGTGTTGTATGAAGATGATGTCTACTAACATGAAAGGTACATCAAGAAAGACAAATCAAGTTCTAGATCAAGAACATATGACCATGGTGACATGAAGACAAAGATTTATCCATAGCCATTGATCACATAGAAGCTCTACTTACAAGGTATGTATAATCTGGTTCTACATTGCTTAACTTATGAGATATATAGGTTACTAGCACAAGGTTGAAGAGAACAAAGAAGACATTCTTTGGGTATGTTAGACAAGCATGATAATCCAGGTATGTTTTCCTTATATAAAGTTAGAATCCTACTTTGTGTTAGGATCTTATATAAGTATACTTTCGTATGATTGATAATTTGATTATTTATGAAGTTATAAGTGTGATTAATCATGGGTTTATGCATATTATGCTTCTTAGTTTGATTAATGATATAAAAAACCAGAAGAGTCCTATGGCCAAATAAGAATATGCATGAGTAAAAGAAGTCCTCCCTTAAACCTTGAAATACTAACGCTTGTGATAAATTACATGTGTATGAAATGATCATGACCATATATGTTTAAGATTATTTAGAATCATAATGTTTTGATAGTATTGAGATTATACTAATGCATGTATCATGATGTATGAGATAGTGAGGATGACACAATGATGACACTAGTGCACACTTAAGCATGCATAGTGGTTCAGGATGGATAAAAGTTCAAAGACATATAATCATGATGATATCATAGAGGAAGCAAACATCAAGAGGGAGCAAACTCCAGTAGTTCCTGCAAGGAAGCAAAGATTGAGAGGGAATCCACCCAAACACCAAACAAAGATAACTATTTGAATTGTCATTTATTATATATTTGATTACTTAAATGATGTTGTCCAATCATGTACATGCTTATGTTCCTAGATTTAGGATGTATATTATGCATATTAGAAAAGTTGCATTAATGAACAAGATACTACTAATATACAAGTAATGGGTAAGTGGCCTATGGTACTATACAACATTCCATTGCTACTTAACTAGAATGAAACCTATTTGCTGACATGATGGGAGTTGTGCACACTCTTAACAAATGTTCTGGTAGTGATGGAAGGCATCTACAAAGTTACAGGATATGGATAAATGTTGTATTGAAGCATTGGCTAAGATAATTGCATGACTGTATGACATACATCGTTATGTGTAAGAATTTGTTTTTGAAAAAATATGAGAAGTTTCTAATCATGCAATTGAATTTGAATTGTAGGAAAAATCGTGTACAATCACATACAAAAGAAGGACAATGACATTTGTTCTAGTGACGAAGTTCAAGAAAACTACCTATTGAAGATATTGAATATTCTAAAGTTCCCAGGATCAGGGATGCAGTAATGGAAGGATGCCATGATCGAGGAATACTAATCGATCATGAAGAATGATGTTTGGGATCTGGTCCCAAGACCAGAAGGGAAGTCTGTTGTGACTTCCAAGTAGATATACAAGATCAAGCATGCTGTAGATAGTAGCATAGAGAAATACAAGGAAAGTGATGAAGTGGAAGATACACCAGATGGATGTCAAGACAACTTTCTTGAATGGTGTAGTCGAAGAGGAAGTGTATGTGGATAAACCACTTGGTTTTGAGACACATGACAGGGAGTCATATGTGTGCAAGTTAAAGGAATCCTTGAATGGCTTGAAGAAAGCACCCAGGACATGCTACTGCAGGATATACAGCTTCCTGTCTAGTTTGGGGTTTACCAAGAGTAAAGCGGATTCCAACCTTCACCACAAGGTTGAGGAAGGAAATCCAGTGATACTCCTACTGTATGTGGATGACCTATTTGTGACAGGTGAGGATAAGTTGATTTCCGACATGAAGAGGAAGCTTGCTGTCGAGTTCAAGATGAAGGACTTGGGTATGATGCATTAATTTCTAGTTATGGAGGTGTGGAAAAGTGAAGATGGAATCTTCCTTGGACAAGGGAACTATGCAGTAGAGATCCTGAAGTGGTTCAGGATGATGGACTATAAGGCCATGGCCACACCTATGGCATCGAACCTAAACCTACTGAGTGATGCTTCATCAGATTCGGTTGATGCCATGATGTATTGTTAGATGATTGGGTCCTTGATGTACCTGACGAACATGAGACCAGATATTTACTTTGCTATGAACACCTTGAGCCTAGACATGTTCACTTGATTGCTGTAAATCATATTATGAGGTACCTAAAGGGTATGATTGATTATGGTCTGAAGTATGATGCGAATCAAAATTTTTACCTGGAGGGTTATGTTGATTCAAATTGGGAAGGCAGTGCTGCAGATAGGAAGAGCACTTTAAGGGTGTTGCTTCAATACGGGATCTAAGGGTGTTGCTTCAATACGGGATCAGGTGTGATCTCTTTATTTAGTAGGAAGCAATCTTGTGTAGCACTGAGTACATCCGAAGCAGAGTATTTTGCAGCTTGTTCGGCCAGTTGTGAGGCAGTATGGCTAAGGAAGCTACTGTCTGATTTATTTGATCTCTAGTTGGATGCTACTTGTATATATTGTGACAACCAGAGTTGTGTGAAGTTATCAGAGAACCCCGTGTTCCATGACCAGTCGAAGCATATCGAGATCAAATATCACTATATCAGGGATATGGTGCAGAGAGGAGCAGCGAAGCTCTAGTATGTGCGACAGATGAGAAGATTGGAGATGTATTGACCAAACCACTAGTCAGAGTGAAGTTCGAGTACCTCAGAAAGAGGCTTGGTGTACTTCAGATCGAGGTTCCTTCCAAGGGGAAGTGATGAGTCTGGAAGACACAGATGCGCATGGGATTTTCTGACATGGTGGTGCAGATGTAAGCGATGGAGCCATTCTCACATGGTGGTAGATGTGTTCTCCCTTGGTGTAGATGTAAGGGATGAAGCCTTTTTTCACATGGTGGTAGATGTGTTCTCCCATGGTGAAAAAGTAAGGGATGGAGCCTTCCCCAAATGGTGGTAGATGTAAAATTAGTCATAGCAGATCTAATGAACAAGTAAATCAATCACAATAGATGAAACTCAGAAACATGGTGTAAAACTGTGCAAAACATGCATCAGTGCTCAATATCCCAGTAAGGGTGAATGATTACAATAAAATACAGTAACAATGACTGAGCAATTCGAATTTCCTAAGGAGATCATTCGAATCACTGAATGGAGTAGCTTGAATCCAACTAGGAGTCCTCATCATCAATAAGTGGTGGTCATCAATGCAAAAGAACCAGTCATCCAAGTGTCAATCTGAGTCTAATTGAGTGTAACATGTGTAACTGAAGTGTGTAGCACTGATATAGGGAAGTGGGCTCAGTGGAGGGTGCATGGGAGGCTAACTAAAGTCAGAACAAGTCATCTAGTCAATCTAGAGGTCCAACAGAGGGAAACAGTCAGTCGGGAGTGAAACTAGCCTCAAATCAGGGAGAATCGAATCTAATTGAGTGTAGCTGAAGTGGAACTACAGTGGTAGGTGAAGAAGTGCGCCCTTCTCTGGCAGTAGGTGAGAAGTGGGCACCTTCTTGACTAGGAGGGCTAATGAACTGATGTAAGAAGCTCTCGGGTGATAGAATAAGGTGGCTAAGGTGCTGGAGGCATCAACCTGGTGACTGGGATGCATGCAAAGTGCATGCAAACCCTAGAATTTGCATGCAAACCCTAATTGCATGCAAGATCCTGAAAAAGATGATGTGGATATCCGAACACCCCCCCTCAAGCTAGACTATGATGTGCAAAAAAAATAATGTGGGGCCTTGGTAACTAAGACCAAAGGTCACCCCAATACAATAATCCAAAAAATGCTGAAAATAAACTAAGTGAGGAAAGAGGGAAAACCCAGTGGGAAGAAAGCCCCCCCTCAAGCTAAATCATAATAATGGATCAATATGTCTCCACCATGATGGAACTCACCCCCAATAGTGAACGAAGGTAAGAGAACTTCTTCTCAGTGAAGCTCTTGGTAAAGATGTTTGCAATTTGCTCATCAGTAGGGCAATATTGCAGAATGATGGTGCGATCATGCACCAAATGTCAAATGTAATGCATATGGATCTCAATGTGTTTGGTCCTCTACCGCTGAAATGGATCTATGGAGATCTTGATAGCACTTTGATTGTCACAAAATAGGACATTCGAAGTGGTGCCACCAAAATCAAACTCGGAAAGAATACCCTGCAACCAGACTGCCTAAATGTAAGCATTGACTGCCCCTCGATACTCTGCCTCTGCTGAAGAAAGTGTAATGGATGCCTGCTTTTTGCTGGACCAACAAATAGAACCATGATTAATCATGAAAACATAACCGGAAGTGGACTTCCGATCAATGCTATCACCTGCCCAATCTGAATCAGTAAAACCAATGAAATCAAGCTCAGAATCTGCAGCATAATGTATGCCAAAATGTTTCGTACCTTGCACATATTGCAAGATCCGCTTGGTTGTTCGCTAATGAAGCTCATGGTGCTGCTGCATATACCTTGACACGACACTCACGGCATATGAAATATCAGGCCTTGAGTGTGTAAAATAAAGTAGTGAACCAATCAAGTGTTGATACATACTGCAATCTGCAAGCTGCAAGCGGTGTAGAATCTCCCTCCTCAAGACTAATTCCTGAGAGGAATGGGAATGGGGATGCCTTAAATTCAGCCATATTAAACTTCAATAACAGGTCGAAAGCATATTTTTGCTGAGATATAGTGATCCCATCAAAATTTTGAGCTATCTCCAAGCCCAAAAAGTGACTCAGCAAGCCCAAATCGCTCATGTCAAAAGCTAGATTTAAGGCAGTTTTTAGCTTGTTTATTGAAGTAAGAGTGCTACCAGTAATGAGAAGATCATCAACATAAAGTACAATAACCAACAAATCACCTTTAACTCGTTGAAGATACACATTCGGATCAGATTTGCATCTTTGGAAATTCTGAGAAAGAAGGAAGGAGTCCATATTTGCGTACCAAGCTCTTGGGGCATGTTTTAACCCATACAAAGATTTCTTCAATATGCAAACTAATGATGGATTTGATGTGTAGCCCTCTGGCTGCTTCATATATACCTCTTCAGCAAGGTCTCCATGTAGAAATGCACTCTTCAAATCCATGTGGTGCACTTCCCAGTGCTTGGATGCGGAAATAGCCAAAACAAGGCGGATGGAATCCATCTTTGCAACCAGTGCAAAGGTCTCAGTGTAGTGCACTCCTTGGATTTGGGAGAAACCTTTTTCCACCAACATTGCTTTGTATTTGCTGATAGAGCCATCAGTAGCAACTTTCGTGTAGTAGATGTTGGTTGTGGAGCCAGATATTCTAGTCTCATAGATGATATTGTATCAACCGTGTTTGTACCCCAGTTTTATATGATATGTAGGTGGACTGTACAGTCACCCCAGCGAGGGGGTGTGGGGGGGCATCGCCCCCCCACGGGGTTCCAGGGGGGACCATTCCCCCTGGCTGGGGGGTCCAGGGGCCAGCGGTCCCCCGGCAGGGGTTCGGGGGCAACGCCCCCGAGAAATGGGGGTTCAGGGGAAACGCCCCCAAAGAAAAATTTTGGGGCTTTTTTTGCCAGCTGTTTTACGGGCCCATGGTTTTGGGTATCCCGTGGTATTTTCCCATTGTATTTCCCTTATAAAATAAAGACATTGTAATACAGCTAGGGATGATGATGTATTAGGTTTTATGCATTGTAAAGATCTCTAAGATCATGATAGAGACTGTGAAACAGAGAAGAGGAAGTGCAGCGGTTGTGCTGCAGGTTGTATCCCTTCACCTTGCTGGACGGTAATAATAATAAGGACTGGCAAATTCAGTGTGGACGTAGCCCAAGTTGGGTGAACCATGATATATTTGTGTCTCTCTTGTAATGTGTATGTGTGATTATATTTGCATTTCTGTCTATTGTTATTGCTCTGCGATCCTGTTTTTCTAACAGTAGACCCATTTACACTTCACTAATTTTCTTCCAGGTGGAAGAGAAACTAACTCCCATGTATTGTTCTTTTGAAGAGAACTGTACTCTTCATCCATGGCACTTTGCCATCTCGGATCTCGGTGGGAAGAATAGTATGATGTGGGATCTGAACCAATCATCAAATAAAAAATCTTAGGAAGTAATGGATCAAAAATAGAAAGAGCCATACCTGCTCTTTGAAAGTCTGCTCTTGTTCGTCTCGAATCAACAGGATTTCCAAGGTTCGAACCAGCAGATTGAAGAGTGTTTTGGGACCACTTTTGTAACTGAGGAGGATCATAATGGTCGGATTCCGAACCTGATATGTCATGATCATCATGTGCTGCTAAAATATCAGAAATATCATAACTGATACCTTCATTATCGCTGCACGGATCTTCTTCTGGTGAAGGCGGTGAAACGCCAGTTTCTTCCTCGACTAGTTGCAATTCTTGAAGCGATTCTTCAAATTGCACACTGCACTCTATGAACATATTTTTAGATCTGATATCCATGAGTTTATATTCTTTTGATTCTTCCCCATATCCTATCAGTATGCACTCAATACTTTGTGGATCCAAAGCTCGTCTCTTCTTGGAAGGAATTCTAGCCCATGCAGTAGAGCCAAAAACTCTCAAATTTGACACATCCGGTTTGTGACCAAAGAATACTTCGAAAGGAGTCATACTGTTCGCGGATGAATGTGGAACATGGTTCTATATGTATGCAGCAACATTGATTGCTTCAACCCAAAGATTTGCAGCCAAACCTTTTGATTCAATCATGCATGTAGCCAACTCTTTCAGTGACCAATTTTTCCTTTCCGCTACACCGTTCTGCTGGGGTGTGTAGGGAATTGTATGTTGGATCTGAATTCCGCTTTGGGCACAAAGTTGCATAAATCGGCCTTGATATATTCTCCACCATTATCATATCTAAGAGCTTTAATCTTTCTCTCAGTGGTGGTCTCAACAAAAGCCTTAAAATCCTTGAATTTTCCAAGCACTTCTGACTTGTTTTTGAGAAAAAATACCCATGTAAAGCGGGAAAAATCATCAATAAATGTCAAAACATACCTTGAACCATTTAATGACATATGGGGTAGTGGACCACTAATATCAGAATGTATCAACCCCAAAATTGTAGAAGCTCTACTATCTTTTCCACGGTCGAATATGTGCTCGGGGTGCTTCCCAATAATGCAACCAGTGCATATTCCCTTCGAGGAATGGAGTTGTGGAAGACCATCTACCATGGAATTGTTTGATAACAGCAGCAAATACTTATAATTAAGATGTCCAAATATTTCATGCCAAAGCCTACTAACCTCATTACCATGTGTGCGAAGAGCAGTGGGCTCTGCAAGCGGAATAAAGTGTGAAAACTCATAGCATTTTGCAGTGTGGTTCGCCTTTCCGACTGCAACAAGTCTTCCACTTTTGATATCATAAATTTCAACTGTATTAAGGCTAAATGTAACTTGATTCGGTTCACTAATGTGTGTCATTTGATACACAGAAAGAAGATTTGAAGCCAACGAAGGCACATAGAGAACATTCTGAAAGCTTCCATGATCTACATGAATCGTACCTTTGCCCTTTGAAGAAATTTTTTAGTCATCTCCCAAATGGATGGGGATGGAGATATTTGGATCGAACCGAAGAAAAAGAATCAATATTTGCAGCCATATGATTCGATGCACCCGAATCTATCAAGAGAGTAGTGGTCTTCGAAACAGTTGCCATGAGTGCTTGTCCTCTTTCATGATCATCATTTCTATCCTTCTTCCTTGCACCGTCAGGAAGAGTTATGTTGTTCTTTTCCAAAAGGAGGGCCATTTGATCTATAGTCTTCTTCATACATGAACTTTCGAAATGAAAGCCATGGTTGCAATAAGTACATTTAGATTTTTGGTTACCTTCTTTTCCCTTTTGCTTGAACTTCGAACGTGATGGTGCATCCGTCTGTTTGCCTTTCTCTCTTTGCTTGTGAGGTTCGAATTTGGGCTTCTCCTTCTTTTGCTTTCCTTTACCATTCAAAACCTTGGGCCCTTGAACATATAGGTCTGAATCTTCGGAGCTTATGGACCCCATTTGAATCAACTTATCATGCTCTTTTGTGACAGACTCAATGAAGGCATTCAAGGTAGGCATCTTCCAATTCGGGGTAGTTAGCCGACTGGAATTGAAAGTAGAGACAAATACCAAATAATCTTTACCAAGCTTGCCGAGAATGGAGAGGATCAATTGTTTATCCTCTTTGATAACTCCACTATTCTTCAACTGCATGTTCAAGTTCTTGAATTTTGTGAAGAATTCATTAATGGTATCGAAATTCTCAGGACTAAGGGAAATCAATTCATTCTCTAATTGAAAATCCCTAAGCTCGTCTTGCTTGCCAAATAGTGTTTCAAGTTTCTCCCATATAGCTTTTGGAGTCTTCAATCCGCTGAGATCAAAGTGAAGATCTTTGGAGATGGAGAGACAAAGAAGACCATAAGCTTCATCAAGCTTGTTGTAATGTTTGGTTCTATTTGACAAGGTGTTTGGCTCCAATTCAAGACCAAGAGAGACTCGGTAGTAACCTTTTGAACGTAATATAATCTCCATATCATCTTTCCAATCAAAATAATTGAATGGGGTGAGGATAGGCTTTGAAGAAGAGTATTCCATTGCTAGGAGCAAGTGCACACTGATGTAGCGATGCTTGCAAGGGCAAGGTAGAGAATGCAATTGATGGAGACAATAACCTGCAAATCACAATAAAACCAAGAACAATGAGGTCGAACAATCCACCCTTTTAGAGTTGCATCACACCTGGGATTGGAGATCAAGCAATGTTGAATGGATCCAATGTATCAAATCCAAGATTTATGTGGAAACTCAAGCTTCTGGAGTGGTATTGGAAGTATTTTCAAGCTTTGCATGCACAGGAGCGAATGCCCTTGAGATCTTTCATGCCAAAACATTTTGTCATTTTTGAGCAAATTCACTCAAATCCTCTTGTAGAAACACCTGTAGAAAAGAGATCTTGTCCCTGCAATGGATCTGATACCATGTAAAATTAGTCACAACAGATCTAATGAACAAGTAAATCAATCACAATAGATGAAACTCTGAAAAATGATGTAAAACTGTGCAAAACATGCATCAGTGCTCAATATCCCAGTAAGGGTGAATGATTACAATAAAATACAGTAACAATGACTGAGCAATTTGAATTGCCTAAGGAGGTCATTCGAATCACTGAATGGAGTAGCTTGACTCCAACTAGGATTCCTCATCATCAATCAGTGGTGGTCATCAATGCACAAGAACCAGTCATCCAGGTGTCAATCTGAGTCTAACTGAGTGTAACATGTGTAACTAAAGTGTGTAGCACTAATATAGGGAAGTGGGCTCAGTGAAGGGTGCATGGGAGGATAACTGAAGTCAGAACAAGTCATCTAGTTAATCTAGAGATCCAACGGAGTGAAATAGTTAGTCGGGAGTGAAACTAGCCTCAAATCAGGGAGAATCGGAGCTAACTAAATGTAACTGAAGTGGAACTATAGTGGTAGGTGAAGAAGTGTGCCCTTCTCTGGCAATAGGTGAGAAGTGGGCGCCTTCCTGACTAGGAGGGCTAATGAACTGATGTAAGAAGCTCCCAGGTTCTCGAATAAGGTGGCTAAGGTGCTGGAGGCATCAACCTGGTGACTGGGATGCATGCAAAGTGCATGCAATCCCTAGAATTTGCATGCAAACCCTAATTGCATGCAAGATCCTGAAAAAGATGATGTGGATATCCGAACAGTAGATGTGTTCTCCCATGTTGGTGGTGTAAGTGTTGTATGATGTGCATATGGGTTGTGCTCCATGGACAATGAGATGATCTGAAGAAGATGATGTTGTGATGATGATCAGGATGATCATGTGTGGTGAGCATCAGGTCTATGCTCCAGATGTGGTACATCAAGATGATGTAGTGTATGATGATGATCAGGACGACGTACGGTATGATGATGATCAGTATGATCAGGATGATGTTCCATGCGAAGAAGATGATCGGTGGGATCATGAGTATGAGGTCGATACTCCGTGGCCGTGGATAGGTGATGGAAGTAGCATAGAAAAGATCCTGGGAGATCCGATAGGTTGAGTTGTGTAATCATAAAATTCCTGGGATGCTCTTTCAAGGTTTTGCTATAGGTAGCATAGAAAAGATCCTGGGAGATCTGATAGGTTGAGCTATGTGCTCGTAAAAGTCTTGGCATGCTCATTAGAGGTTTCTCTATAGAAGGAATGTAATTTGCAGGTTGCAAGACACTCTTTTAAATTTTTTCCTGACCACATGTAAAAGATCCTGGGAGATCCAATAGGTTGAGATGTGTGCTTGTAAAAGTCCTGGGATGCTCTTTCAAGGTTTTGTGGTGGTCACATGTAAAATATCCTGGGAGATCTGATAGGTTGAGCTGTGTGCTCATAAAATTCATGGGATTCTCTTTCAAGTTTTTTTTTATGCACATAATTAGTCCTGAGAATTCCATAGGATGGCACGCTCGCATATATGATGAAGACCTATAGGAGGCTAGGACTACAACCAGCATGAAAAAGGGTTGGATCTGTAGAACTTCCTATGACGAGAAGAATTGAGAGATAGCACTAGTGATCAAGATGACAAGTACAACAGCAGTGACGATGATGCTCCGTGATCCAGTGACGATGATCCAACTCCAAAATTGAAGACTTGTGCCGATATGTATTGATGACATGTGTCAAGAGAATACCTTCCTAGTTAAGAGGGATCATTGATGTATTTGTAACTTCGGAAGATATTCACTTGTATATTGTATGTATTACATTTGTACTTTATTGTATCCTTGACAGAGATGTCTTATTCCTCTAATTGGAAGTGTTGTCATTTGTATTTGCAAGTGTCACAAGTATTATTGTAAGTGTCGCAACTTGTATGTGATGGGTTATTAGACCACCTTGGTGGGGTCGGCCCTGTATGTTTCATGTGGGTTAAAGGGTTATTAGACCACCCTATTGAGGTCGGCCCAATCAGCATTATGTTAAGTGGTTAAGTTGGGGCCAACCTAGTTAGAGTTAAAAGTCAAGTGAAGAAAAGTATAAATAGAGGATGTGTGATCCTCATTTATCACATTCACTCACTCACTCACTTCGATTTAGTGAGAGAGAGGAGGAGTGTGCACAAGTGGAGGAGGAGTAGCTGCTGCAGACATCTATCTTTTGGGGATTCATCTTTGTGATCTTTGTATTGGTGCTTATTCTATCTTTGAGGAAGCTGCGGGGTTCTTCACCTTCTTGGTTTTCCCCGGTGAAATTATTTGTGTCTCTTGTATCTTGTGTTTGATATGCTATGCATGTTGTTATTGTTGATATATTGTAACTTCTAAGAATATTATATTTGTACTTTATTATTCCGGAGATGTTTATTCCTCCGTTAGATTGTGGTAACTTGGGTTATTAGACTTCCCTAGTGGGGGTCGGCCCTATATGTGTTATGTGGGTCAAAGGGTTATTAGAACACCCTAGAGGGGTCATCCCAGTCAGTTTTAATGGGGTGTTTAACCCAATAATTAAGTTGGTTCCGACCTAGCTTGTGTAAAAGTCAGTCGGAAAACTAGTATAAGTAGAGGAGGATGTTCCTCACTTATTACACACTTCTATCACTCGAAAAGTAGCGCACTTGTGAGAGAGAGGTCTGCTATGGAGGAGAAGGAGATCATGTATTTGGTTTACATATTTGTATTTGTTGGTCATCTATATTGAGGAATATTTGTTGGGTTTTCTACCCCATGAGTGATTCCCAGGATAAATCTGTGTCTCTTGTGTTTATGATGTGCTTGTTGTTTCTTCAGTGATCCTGTATATGCCATTGTTGTGAAATGAAATGTAATGTTGATATTTTATGTCTTATCATAGTGAATATTAACATGGTATCAGAGCTAACCTGAAGGAAGGCAATGTATGGCACTTACGACACTTGCTTCACTTGCGACAATTTGAAGGTTGGGGTTTTATATAGAAAAAACCAGTCATCGTGGAACTTTCTCTATAAATCCATTTTTGCAAAGCTTTAGGATATGAAAAGTTTAAAGGTCGTAGATACCATTCCCATGTACCTTGTGTCCAAAGGAAAACCTTAGATTCGTTGTACTTTGTGATTTATGATCAGTACACGTTAGGGTTTCTGCCTCTTCCAGATCTCAGTCATAATCAGGTGACCTAGGCAAAAAGGTCATAACTTGGGCTAGGAAGCTCCAAATGAAATTTCGTAAAACATTACAGGTAGTGCACGGACTTTACTATCTCAGGAAACCTTTTCAGAGGCCGAATTGGAACCAGTGAAACGTGGCACACTGTACATGTTTTCTCTCTTGTTTTATCCCATAAACAGGTCATGTTGCGACACTTGGCATAACTCTCTCTCAAAGAATCCAATTGAGGTAAGACCTATTGGGATGGAAATATGACAGGTCAGGGTACCACAAAAAATGTTTTCTGACCCTGTGGATCGAAAAAGTTTGGAGTTAAAGCTGAAACAATCAGGTACATATTTCTGTCAAAACAGAATTATTTTTGAGCACCTTCATTCATGGCTTCCGGAATTTAGGGTTTCGGAGAAAGTTGGAATTCATGGAATTGGAGTCCATGGCTGAATGATACTCAGGAAAATCGAAATTTAGAGACCAAGATCAAATTTTTTGGTTGGGTAGAAGACCGGTCTTGATCAAACCCCAGTTCGAGATTTTGATCATAAAGGTGGAAAATTAGGGCTTCAGCAAAAGTTGGAATTTTTTAAGTCTGTGACCACAGTTGGAAGCTCCTCAGAAAAATAAGATTTTAGAGCCTTGGATCGAACCTTTTGATTGGGCATAAGGGTGGGCTTCATCAAACCCTAGTTTGGGATCTTGTCCAGAACATCCAGAAGTTTCGAAGGCAATTTTGAGGGGTCAAATTTGTGGAGATTTCATAATTGAAGTATGCTAGTTTGATCAGCTCAACAAGACACATCCCTCCATACATTCAGAAGTGTGAAAGTCAAAGTTTGAATTTTTAGGGTTTCTCTGACAAACCCTAATCGAGCTCCAGATCCAGTTTCAGGGGGAGATGAGGCTAAGGCCTTACATAAGAAGACTACAAGAAGTCTGGATAGGTATGACTTAAGGAGATACAGGTATGTCTTGAAATCTGATTCTTGATTAAGTTCATAATATGTTTGTCTTCATATTATTTAGGTTAGTACAATGTTAGAATTGTCTTATCACCCTAATAAAAGTATGAATACATGTGAATGATAGAAGACATTCATTGATTAGGGTTATATGATTGTACTAATGCACTGTGGTGTTGTATGAGGATGATGTTGTCTGCTAACAAAAGACAGGTACATCAAGAAGGACAAATCAAGTTCTATGGCCATGATGACATAAAGACAAATACTAATCCATAGTATTTAAAATCTCTACTTATGAGGTATGTATGATTTATTTCTACTATGCTTAACTTATGAGGTATGCAGGTTACTATCACAAATTCTCCAAATCATTGAAGAGACTAAAATTATTGTTTGGGTATGTTAGAAATAAATAAGCATGTATCTAATCCAGGTATGTCTTCGTATGTTAGAATCCTACTTTGTGCTAGGATCTTAGATACCCATGTATTGAATGATCATGACCATACATATTCAAGATTATTTATAATTATAATATTAAGATTACACTAATGAATGTATGTTTGTGTATGAGATCATGAGGATGACACTAGTGCACACTTGAGAATGTATAGTGGTACAGGATGAATAGATGTTCAAAAGACATATAGAATATCAAGCGGGAGGAAACCACACAAACATAAAAGATAAGTATTTGAATTGTTATTTGAAAAAGTAAATGATATTGCTTGTAATAGTTGTATGCATATTCCTGAGTGTAAACATTCATATAGCATTGAACAGTATACTACTAATATGCATATGATTGGTAAGTTGGACAAACATTCCATTGTTGCTTGTCTAGAATGAAACCTCTTTGCTGACATGCTGAGAGCTGTGCACACTCTCGATAGTATGTTCTGGTAGAGATGGAAGGCATCTAGATAGCTACTGTATGCATACAGGATATGGAAAAGTGTTGTGCCAAAGTATTGGTCAAGATAGTAGCATAACTATGTAAATCATATCTGTATGCATAATAGGTTATCATGTCAACATGATTTGATGATTATGAAGTATTACTAATCATGTACTTAATTTTGATTTGTAGGAAAGATCATGAAGAATGATGAACAACGAACAAGTGATGGATGTTCAACAAGAAGATTTACAAATCAAACATAATATAGAAGGCTCGTGGCTAGAATGTTCTCATGACGAGATGTTTGCTCCAAGTGGCTAGATAAGACCATTATCTTAATGATGTAATTGAAGAAGAAGTGCGAATCAAGGATTCAATTGAAGAAAGCTTTGTTCGAGTACCCAAAATCGATAGTAAATTAATGAGCTTAATGATCACCATGGATGATGTGGATCTCAACCTTTGCTACAAGGTTGAATATGGTTTCTATATATAGATGACATGGATGCAAGAAGTAACTCACCATAGAATTCGAATGATCTTGAGGCTCATATCAGTAGACCCATCTGACGAGAAATGGAACAGATAGATATGCACAAGATCATTCAATGCAGAGTGTGAATGATGTTCAGTCATAGAGGGAGAATTGACAGTTTCTTGACAAGCTTGGGTTTTACTAGAAGTAAAGCTATTCCTAACCTTTACCTTAAGGTTATGGATCATACTATTATTGTATGTAGATGATCTCTTTCTGACAGGGAATGAGAAACAAATCATGAAAAGCAAGAAGAAGCTAGCTACAGAGTTCGAGATGAATGATCTTGGATTGATACATTACCTCCTAGGATTGGAAGCATGAAAAGGATCAGAATGAATCTTTATCAACCAAGGAAAGTATGCTGTGAAAATATTGAGAAGAATTGATTTGTTCGAATATACAGCCATGGCCATTCTCATGGGTTTCGACTTGAAGTTGTTAGCTGATGACCCTCAGAGTTAGTTGATGTGACTCTGTTCAAACATATTATTGGGTCGTTGATGTATCTGACGAATACCAGGCCAAATATATGCCTTGCTGTGAACACCTTGAGTCAGTATCTAGTGAAAACTAGATGTGTTCACCTGATAGTTACAAAGCATGTGATGAGGTATCTAAAGGGTACGATAGACTTTGATCTATGTTATCTTGGAGATCGTGACTTCAGATGTCTACACAGATGTAGCTTGGGAAGAAAGTGTATCATACAGGAAGAGCACATCGAGAGGATGTTATTGTCTAGGATTAGCCATGATCTCGTGGTTTAGTAGGAAGCAGTCTAGTGTGGCTCTCAGCACAAGCGAAATATATGGCTGCTTGCTCTGCTAGTTGTGAAGCGGTATGGCTTCAGGATTGTTTGACGTAGAGATAGACCCAACTGTGATCCTATGTGACAAATAGAGTTGTAGCAAGATGGCAGAGAATCCAGTGTTCCATGATAAGTCAAAGCACATAAAGATCTGACATTTCTATATACAAGACATGGTACAGAAAGGAGCTATAAAGTTCGAATTTGTAACAAGTTGACGATGTACTAACCAAACCTCTACCTCAAGTGAACAAGTTACTGATGTACTAACCAAACCTCTACCTCAAGTAAAGTTTCAGTATTTCCAAGACAAGCTTGGTAGGACCCTCCTCGAAAGGGGCAGTAATGTAGACATTGATGATGAGATTTCCTACATCGACAATGAAGTCGATAATGAGGATACCTATATCAATGATATGCTTACATGAGGTAATGCCGGCAGAGAGTTTGGTGGATGGTACTTAGACAGGGTCTAAGTTGATAAGGGGATTGCATCATCCTTGAACACATGTTCTAAAAGGATCCGTAGACATATGTCTTCGAGAAAGAAGAGAGATTGCATCATCCTTGAACACATGTTCTAAAAGGATCCATAGACAGTTGTCTTCGAGAATGAAGTCCTTGGTGGATAGGTGGGGATTGTATCATCCCCGGACTTCGGTCCCTTGAATTGATCCGTAGACAGATGTCTCCAAGAATGAACTCCTTAGTGTATAGGTGGGGATTGTATCTTCCCTGGACTTCGGTCCCAGAATTGATCCATAGACAGAGGTCTCCGAAAATGAAGTCCTGAGTGGACAGGTGGGGATTGCATCATCCCCAGACTTCGGTCCCTTAAATTGATCCGTAGACAGATGTCTCTAAGAATGAAGTCCTGAGTGGACAGGTGGGGATTGTATCTTCCCCGGACTTTGCTCCCAGAATTGATCCGTAGACAGAGGTCTCCGAAAATGAATTCCTGAGTGGACAGGTGGGGATTGTATCTTCCCTGGACTTCGGTCCCAGAATTGATGCATAGACAGAGGTCTCCAAAAATGAAGTCCTGAGTGGACAGGTGGGATTTGTATATTCCCCGGACTTCGGTCCCAGAATTGATCCGTAGACAGAGGTCTCCGAAAATGAAGTCCTGAGTGGATAGGTGGGCATTGTATCTTCCCTGGACTTCAGTCCTAGAATTGATCCATAGACAGATGTCTCTGAGAATTGAAGATAGGACTGCATCGTCCTTGGACCTCGGTTCAAAAGGTACGTGAGAGGACTGCATCGTCTGTGAACTGGGTTCAAAAGGTACGTGAGAGGACCGCATCGTCTGTGAACTGGGTTGAAAAGGTACATGAGAGGACTGCATCATCCATGAACTGGGTTCAAAAGGTACATGAGAGGACTGCATCATCCATGAACTGGGTTCAAAAGGTACATGAGAGGACTGCATCGTCCATTAACTGGGTTCAAAAGGTACGTGAGAGGACTGCATCGTCCGTGAACTGGGTTCAAAATGTACATGATGGGATTGCATCATCCCTAGACATGAGACTTGTCTTAAAGTGATAAGGAATGATTCTCCTGGAAGTTGATCGGGATTGCATCGTTCCTAGACATGAGACTTGTCTTAAAGAGATAAGGATTAATAATCCTAGAACTTGATCTGGATTGTATCATCCATGGACCTATGTCCTAAAGAGAGCGGGATTGATCATCCTATAATTGGATCGTGTGTATTGTAGAGTATGCTACGATGATGATCCAGATGTTGTAGATCAAGATGATGATCCAAATGCTGGAGATCGAGATGATGATCCAGATGCTGTAGATCGAGATGATGATCCAGATGATGTAGATCAAGATGATGATCCAGATGCTGTAGATTGAGATGATGATCTAGATGCTATAGATCAAGATGATGATCCAAATGCTGTAGATCGAGATGATGATCCAGATGTTGTAGATCAAGATGATGTGATGATGATGCTGATGATCGTATGATGACGATGCTGATGATTGTATGATGACAATGTTGATGATCGTATGATGAAGATGTTGATGATCGTGTGATGATGATGTTGTTGATCGTGATGATCTAGATGATGATATTGTTGCAGCTGTTCAAGTGCTGCAAAAGATTCGGTACTGAAGATGTTGATGTTCCAGTATTGAAGATCTTGAAGATATTCCAGTAACTGGTTGAGTTACTGATGATGTTGAGAAAGCTTCCAATGATTTATAGATGTATCATGTATGATGTTGATGACTCCTTGCTCCTGCAGATGTTGTCATAATATCATTCTCATTAAGGGGGAGTGTTGAGATATTGTAACTTCTAAGAATATTGTATTTGTACTTTATTATTCTGGATATGTTTCATTCCTCCGTGAAGATCTTATTGTATATCCGAAGATGTTTATTCCTCCATCGAATTGTGGTAACTTGGGTTATTAGACTTCCCTAGTGGGAGTCAGCCCTGTATGTGTTATGTGGGTCAAAGGGTTATTAGACCACCCTAGAGGGGTCGGCCCAGTCAGCTGTAATGGGGTGTTTAACCCTGTAATTAAGTTGGGGCCGACCTATCTTGTGTAAAAGTCAGTCGGGAAACTAGTATAAGTAGAGGAGGATGTTCCTCACTTATTACACACTTCTATCACTCGGAAAGTAGTGCACTTGTGAGAGAGAGGTCGGCTATGGAGGAGGAGGACCTCATGTCTTTGGTTTACATCTTTGTATTTGCTAGTCATCTATATTGAGGAAGCTTTGCTAGGTTTTCTACCCCATGAGGGTTTCCGAGGATAAATCTGTGTCTTTTGTGTTTATGTTGTGCTTGTTGTTTCTTCAGTGATCCTGTATATGCTATTGCTGTGAAATGAAATGTAATGTTGATATTTTCTCTCTTAGCATATTGAATCTTAATAGTTCTCTCAGTTAATATCCTAGATCAATATGAATTAAATGATGAAAAGCTAACAAATTAGTTAGGAAGTTTAATTTTATTTTTATCCTATGTTTGAAATGCACTTGGTAGAAGTAATTTTCATTAATAGATATTTATTTCAATAAAATAAAATGGATAAGTATGCACAAGGTCACATTAGAGAATAATGGTTGACCAAGTGATGGATTGCAAAGGGATGAAAGATAAAGTAGTCAAATCAAGGAAGGTAGGGAAAAGAGAAGAAAAGTTGGCACAAGCAAGGAAAGAAACAAAGCTTAGGAAAATCATAATAAAGCAGAAAAGCATGACAAAAGCAAGACAAAGAAGAAAAGCATGACAAAAGTAGGACAAAGTAGAAAAGCAGGACAAAGGTAGAAAAGCAGGATAAAGCAGAAAAGCAAGAAAAAGTAGTACAAAAGCAGAAAAGCAAGATAAGGTAGAAAAGCAGGATAAAGTAGGATAAAGCAAAAGCAAAAGTAGAAACCAAAATAAAAAATAGAAATCAAAGCAAAGCAGAAAGCGAGGAAAAAGATAAAGCAGAAATTAAAGAAACCTTATCCACTCCACTAGGGCACCTTAGCCTATATTAATTTCTCAACAAGTCACCTCAATCTATAAAATAAGGATTACAACTCCATTTCACATCTTTTGATTATTTGTGATTTGAATTGAGTGCAATTTTTCCTCTTTGACCTAGGAGATGTGCCCCTAGTCCTAGCTGGGAGATGTGCCCCATGCTTCTACTGAAAGGATGATTAAATATAGTCTTCATCACTGAGTCTATTGAAGATATTGAAGCCTGTCTACATAAAGTATCAGCTATCATTGAAGAATTCAATCCATTCATAAGTGTTTCCTAGTATCAATCCAATCAAAGAGAGATCCTGACGAAGTTTTGATCAAAGGAGGAGATCCATTTATTTGAGGGCACCCCCAGGAGAATCCTATAAGCTTAGTGCACATTTTAGGCTCATCCATATTCTCCATCTCCATAATCATATCATATCTAATGGAGGATCCTTCTCTTCTTTTTGTTTAGAAGACATCCATGTTCATGTACTGTGATATTTATTCTGTTTGAGGTTCATTGAGAAAAATGAGGTTGTAATTCTATTTGTTGATGTATCAAACTATTGAAACTGATGATTATTGCTCCTATATTGCATATTAATTCATAATGTGCTTCAAATGATAAATTCAAAATCATTGTATTTTGTTTTCATCTAGATCTCTCAAGACTAGCTCATTGAGCCATTTTCATTGACTAGTTCTCCAGGAATTGTAATATTCAGAGCTATGTGAAACCATTTTACTTTATAAATGTTGATATAGGTTTTTAATGGTCTGGATAATCCATCCCAAGTCCAAAATCCGATAATTTAGAGCCTTAGAGGCTGATTATGTTTGTACATTTCAAGACTAGGTCGTTGGGCATCAATTCATGACTAGTTTTCCATTAACTTTAATGAAATATACTTTGAGTGTCTATTTTATGTTCTTAAATTCATTAAAAGTCCTTCATTAATTAATGATTCCAACCCAAGACTCATACTGAGTTTTTGTGACCCTATCTTCCTGCTTGGAAGATCCTAGAAAGTAACTAGTTGAGTAGTCCATCCTAGCGCTCTTTCTCCCCTTGAATCGAAACACTACCAGAACCCCCCAAAACCTCTGCAAAACTTGTCCAAAATTATATTAGGATATTATTTTTTGATATCCATGCTTTGGTTTCCTTCAAGTGTAAGTGGAAGTCTCTAGTATGCACATGTTGGTGTGCCCAGGAAGCCTTGGAGTAGACTCCAACAAAAGCTGTTGTTGAAACATAAATGGCCCCAGTACCTTGTGCATAGGAGTCTGAAACTAGCCTTGATTCTTATTTTTATTCTTTTTCACACTCCTTAATATATTTTATAGATCCGAAAAATTCCAACTATCAATCTCCGGGTGGGTTCATCAGTATTCTAGACTAGTTTCCTCTTGTCTAGTTTTGTGAAATAGTTACTGTCATACAATTTCATGATTTTTAAAGTTGAATTTGAGTAGATATCTTATGATATCAGATCAGGGATATTACAATGGTATAATATATCTTTCCTCTACTCCCATGGAAAGAAAACTCTCAATTTGATGAATTTGCAGCCATGTCCATGCTCAATGAAGAAGATTTTTACTTTGATGATGATCTTTATGAGCAGTATGATGATGACTATGATGAGAAATATGAAGAGTAATGCAGAAAGTATGAGGAAAAAAATGTCCAAGAGTTACCTTCTACAAGCATCTCCCATCAAATCATATTTGGAAGGAGAAATTATGGTTATTCTTATAGCCATATGTATGGAAACATTGTGTGTTCCACAGTCAAATATCAACCTACTTGTGAAAATAGCAGTAAAATATCTGAAGCTTCATTGGATGCATGTGCTTCATACTCGATGAGAATTTTTGGATCTACTTCAAAAAGAGCCTGCAAATATCTTGATCCTAAGGCAACTAAAGAGCAAGATACATCAATTCACTTGAAGGAGGAAAAACAAAGTACAAATCATCCATCTAAAGAAGATGAGGGCACAATCCTTATTGAGGAGGGTTGTAAGCATGAATAAGCCACCACTTATTCTACTAAGGATCATCTAGTTCTTGATAAGATATCATCTACTGATGGATTCCATGAAGAGGTACCTACTAATGGGAGCCTAAGTTTTAAGGAGACATCTACTGATGGATTTCCATTTCTCTATGTTTGTGAAATAGAGATACCAATTGAGAAGGCTACTGCAAGTGTAAAACCCACTGAATTTGAAGAACATGAAATCCTTGCAGTCAAGGAAGAGATCCAAGTATCAATCTCACTTTCACAACAAGAGCTTCATGAAGTTGATCCACTAATTGATGAGGAGGAGGTTCACTCTCAACCTTATCCTTTTGAAAGGCAACTCCAAATGAGCGAAAGGAAGATCAAGGAGGCCTTACAAATTCTCCATAACACACATGTTTCAGTATCAAAATATTTTTGGAGAGATTCTTCATTGGAAGATTCATCTTTCCTTGAATCCATGGAGAATATCCATAAAGCAATGACTACTATCCAAGGTAATTTTTCACATATGCTTTCTGATAGAGATTATTTGTATGATCTTGTTCACATGTTGCAGGGAGCATCCTTGAAGGATGATGAACAGATTTTCAAGATCAATGATGAGTTAATGGCCACCCAAGATTCTTTGAGAAGCAGTCAAAGTTCCCTCCAAGAATCCAAGATAGAGATAGAGCAACTTCACCAAAATTTGCAAAGATCATTCATTTCAGTCATTCGGTCTATTATGGTTGATTGTACTTAGAATTTCATGGAGGAATCTCATGAGATGATGGTTCATGAGATGAAGTATGACATGCATGTGCTTGATAAGTTTTGGGGTGCAAATTTGTGAGTTCCAAGCACATACTCTCTACCAGAGCAAAACTGACCTTCTTCATGGAGTGAATCATTCCTCCATTAAGGAGTAAGAAGAGCCCATGTGTGATGGACCAGCCTTTAAGGGAGTTGATGCATTCATTAGTTTAATGGATGAGGGTTTCAGTAAGGGTATTTTGGCACATGATACTACCCCTATGGATCCTTCACATGATGAATCTTCCATAATTTCTTATCATATGGGTGAGTTGGTTCATTCGCCTACATCCTACAGTTCCAAATTTTGCATCATTCATCCTAATGAAGTATGGTTGAAAGGTTTCTTTTTGATGGTGACACATGAAGAGTATGAAACTCATATCTATTCTTTTTATTATTACATTGTGAAAATATTTTTCATGCCAAGATCTATTCAAGCAAATACAAACTCTCACAAATTGCCTTGCAAAAACTAGTCATCGAACACAGAAATCAGTCATGAATATGATGCAAATAGTAAAAATCTATTGAATAATTCTAAATAAGACAAACTTTGGAAATGTAATGGTTGTCCAAATATATAATTACATCAAATATTTGAAGGCCAAATATGCCATTCGAAATCTTCACAAAAGCAGGCTTACTAAAGAATGAAAAAAAAACCCTAGGTGTAAAAAGTGCTTTTCAAATCACCTCAAAAGCTCATGAATTGGTAAGAGAGTGGTTGTATGGTGATGTAGGATGGAAAATAATACTATGTACAGAATTTAGGAAGAGGAAACATCATGGAGGATGAGTTGGCCAAAAAACTGCTAACGCAAGTCAACTAGCTTTCACCTTTTCACCAGAAGCAGTAAAAATCAATAAAAGCAAGAAAGGCGCCCTTCTATTCCAAAAATGGAATAAAATCTAACAAAATCTCATAATATCTTATCCATAATCTTCAGAATTGCACCCAAGTGAATCAGGATGGCTTGTGGTCCACACAATGAAATAATTTTGGCCAACTACCTAGTCAACTACCTAGGAATTAATAAAATATGACTAATAATTCTATCCTAAGTATTATATGGACACGGATGGGTTTAAAATACTCCAAAACCCCCCCTTAATCCTAAATTTGTGTTCTAAAAATAAGAAATAAATAGGGCCCTGCAACTTGGCATGGTCACCCTTTAACATACTTCCTTGCCCACAAAACAAGGAAAGAAGAAAAACCTCATGGAAAAAACCTCCCCTCAAACATGGACATGAACAAAATGGAAGAATTGATGATCAATCCTTCACTCCACCACATGTTCATCCATCCCAAGTATTGATCTAAGATGGCTGAAATTCTTCTCAGTAAAATATTTGGTGAAGATGTCTTCAATTTGCTCAGCTGATGGGCAATATTGCAGATCAATGATGTGATCATGCATTAGACTTTTGATGTAGTGCACATGGATCTCAATATGCTTGGTTTTTTTACTGGATCAATTGATATCCTTATATCAATTTTATTGTCACAAAGGTTGACTGTAGGAGTGTTAAAGGAAATCCCAAACTCTAAAATAATACCCTGCAACCACACACACTGAGTTGCAGCATTCATTGCTCCTATGTATTCGGCCTCTGCTGAAGAGAGTGAAATTGCAATTTTTTTCTTACTTGACCAGGAAATAGATCCTCCTCCAAGCATGAAAATGAATCCGGAAGTGGAGTTCTGATCTAGGCTATCAACATCCTAATCTGAGTTAGTAAAGCCAAGAAGATCTAGGCTAGAATATGCAACATAGTGAATCCCATCAAACTTGGTGCCTTGCACATAATGAAATATTAATTTTGCAGCCCTACAATGAAGCTCATGTGGATGCTCCATGTATCTTGAATCCACACTCACATCATAATCAATATCAGGTCAAGTATGAGTCAAGTACAACAAGATACCAAATAGCTTCCTATACAAGGTGTTGTCTACCAACGGTGTAGAATCTACTTCTTCAAGTCTTACTCCTGAAAGGAAGGGAGTATTTGTAGGCTTGAATTCAGCCATATTGAACTTATTTAGAATTTATGAATCATATTTTGACTGATATACCTTAATTCCATACTTGGATTGTGAAATCTCAAGCCTTAAAAATTGCTTAAGTATTCCCAAGTCAATCATGGAAAAAGCTTGATGCAAGGAGGTCTTTAATGAAGCTATTTGATCAATAGAGATACCTGTTATTAGTATGTCATCAAAATATAAAAAATAATCAGTATGGAATCATCAATCATCTTCATGTACACATTCGGATCAGACTTACATCTACTAAAAACTTGTGACAAGAGGAAGTTGTCCATCTTGGCATAGCAAGCTCTAGGAGCTTGCTTAATCCCATATAAGGACTTCTTCAACTTGCACACAAGGTTAGGATATGATGTATAAACTTTTGTAATATGCATATATATTTCCTCCTCAAGATCCCCATGGAGGAAAGCACTCTTGAAATCTATGTGATGCACTTCCTAGTGCTTGGATGCAAAAAATGCAAGAACTAGTCTTATCGAATATTGCTTTGCAACTAGTGCAAAAGTCTCATTGTAGTAAAGGCCATGAAATTGGGAGAATACCTTTGACACAATCCTTTCCTTATAATTCATAGATGTACCATAAGAAGGAAATTTTTTCTTGAAGATCCATTTACACCTTACCAATTTTCTGCCGAGAGGAAGCTTGACTAGCTCCCAAGATTCATTCTTTTGCAGTGAATGGAACTCCTCATCCATGGATTCCTTCCATATTGAGTAATTTGAGGATTCTTCATATGTATGAGGGTCTGACTCATCCATCAAAAAACACTTCTCGGGTAAGTAAGGATCATTCACTGAAAGAGCACTTTCACATGGTGATCTAGTCCTCCTATAATCTTAAGGGTTCCCCACAAGTTCACCAGCTGCTTGAAGAGTCTTAGCAGCCGACTTAGACCTTGTAGGTGAAATTAGATCTGCAATAAGATGGTATTCATCATCAGATATATCAAAATCATAATTATCATGATAAATTTCACTTACTCTCATAGGTGGTGGTGGAGAAGGTTCTCCAACTTCAACAAATTGCAAGCGCTCTTCTTCAAATTGAACACTCCTCTCAATGAAATATTTTTGAGTGGTCAAGTTCAGCAACTTATAGACATTGGATTCTTTTGAATATCCAAAAAGGGACATGGTTTTCTGTTGGGCTGCATGGCCCTCCTCTTCTAAAGTGGAATTCTAGCCCAATCCTTGGAGCCAAAAATCCTGAAATGAGAGACATCAGGTTTGTGCCCAGTCCAAGCTTCAAAAGGAGTGATTCCTTTCAATGCTTTATGAGGAATAATGTTCTATATGTAGGATACACAGTTGATAGAATCATCCCAAAGTCTTGGAGAGAAAGACTAGGCATGAAGAATACATGTAGCCATCTCTTTTGGAGATATGTTCTTCCTCTTAGCAACACCATTCTGCTGAGGTGTGTAGGGAATAGTGTGTTGCATCTGAATTCCATCAGAAGCACATAATTGTTTAAAATCATATTTGATGTATTCCCCACCATTATCAGATATAAGGACCTTGATATATCTGCCATAATGGTTCTTAGGTGATGCTTTGAAAATCTTGAACAAGTTGAACACTTCAAACTTTAACTTGAGGAATAAGATCCGACAATATCTGGAAAAGTCATCTATGAAGGTTAGAATGTATTTTGATTTTTCAAAGAATCATGGGGAATGTACTTGATATGTCACTATGAATAAGCTCAAGGGGTGTTGAGGTTCGCTCAGTTTTGGCTCTTTAAAACTTGTGCTTAGGGTGTTTCCTAGGATACAACTTTGACAGACTCCTTCAGAAAACTTGATATTGGGCAGCCCTATGACCATATCCTTCTCATGAAGTTGAGAGAGATACTTGTAGTTGAGATGACCAAATATCTCATGCCAAAACTTGATTGACTCATTGGCATGATTAAGTAGAGAAGAAGGTGATGGGAAAGGCACAAAGTGAGAAAACCTATAGACTTTTGAGCTATGGTCAGCAATACCTAAAGCAAGAATTCATCTTGTGGAAATCTCAGATATTTTAATATCATTTGGTGTAAAGACAACCTTTTTGCAAGACCCAGTGTGAGTCATCTAGTAGATTGAAAAGAGGTTTGCAGCAAGACCTGGGACATGCAACACATTAGTAAAGGAACCGAACTCAAGATCGATATTGCCTTTACCTTTGCAAGTAGTTTCATAATCATCACCCAACACAATAGTTGGACCAACAAAAGAATCAAGAGAGGAGATTGTCTCTCTTTTAGACACCATATTACTTAAAGATCCAACATATATGATGAAAGAGGTAGGCTTCGATGTCCTTTCCATCAATGCATGAACTCTCTCCTTGTCTTCAGAATTGGATCCTCCTTTCTTCTTTCTTGCTCTCTCGGGAAGAGGGATGTTGGCTCTCTCAAAGAGGTGATCCATTTGATTAATGGTCTTCTTCATGCATGAGCTCTCTGGATGAAAACCCCTATTCCAGTAGGTGCACTTAGGCTTCTCTTTCTTCTTTTGACAATTCTTCTTGGAAATTGAGAAGTCTTCTTGAGCTCTTTGCTTGGATTTATTCTGATCAGGTGGTTTCTTGAAATTGGCCTTCTTCTTGATTTTCGAATTATTTGAATCTCCAACAACCAAACAATGGTCTTTTGATGGATTTTGTATTGTGCCCATCAAGAACAACTTGTCTTGCTCCTGAGTGAGATATTCCATGAATTCTGCTAGTGAAGGACTCTTCCAATTTCGAACTGATAGTCTTGTTGCATGAAATTTAGAAACAAAGACTGAGTAATATAGACCAAGCTTGGAGATGATGCCCAAGATCAATTGCTCATCTTTTTTCTCAGTTCCAAACTGCTTCAATTGAAGAACGAGAGCCTTAAATTTTGAGAAAAAATATTGTAGGGTCTCGAATGTCATGTCCCCTCAACCATGAACATTGGATCAAGTTGTTACCGGACAATCCACTCGACCGAAAACGAGTTGTATCTCCCTAGCTCAATGCGAGTCTAGAACAAATAGAACATACTACAAACATGTTTCCTAGATCTACTTAAGGATCAAGTGCTAGATGTCTTACCTCTTTGATTCGCTATCCTTTCTCCCGAATGTTGCTCCACGTCCTGAGGTCATCAGATCCAAGCTGCAAGACCTGTTAAGACACAGAAAAGAGAAACGAGTGAAAAGCATCTATACAATAAGAGATCTATGTAAATAGTTAAGCAGGTAAACAACACAACATCATCACATATAAGAGCGATATTGGTGGAAATCATTTGTATTACTGCAAATAGAGGAGTACATGATAGAGATATAGAACTACAACCAATGACTTAACGTAGCATCCCTTCTCCACATAAGCCAATTGCCAAGCCCTTCCAAGGAAGCATGAATTCTCCAAGAGGTGAGTGAAGGTGTCTAAGAGAGATTTCACTAGCATGTAGATACCATATCCTTCCTCCCTTTGGTATGGGAGTGAGCCTCGTATATATAGGACTAAGTGGATGAGATTCTGGATAGGATAGGTTGAGAGATGGTAGGAAAGAGATAGGGGATCTTCCCAATGAGTTAGGGATCGAGTACCAACTCTCCAAGAGATCAGGGATAAGCCCCCAAATGGGAAAGCTTCGAGAAAGATCTCGAAATTCCTATTTTTTCCCATTAACAGACCTCGCCGCACCTTTCTATGGAGCAACCTGCAACGTCGCATGTTTCTAGTGTGAAACCTGCAACGACCCCTCAAAAGGTTGTACAAACTGAGTACAAATCCTCCCAAATGAGTACTTGGTCCAGATGACTTCAGGGAGGTATACACTAAATCATGATGATGGGTAGATTTTAGGTGTAACACAAGTTCCTAACCCAACCAAACCCTTGGGTTGAGGAGAAAAATTCAATATCTTGGGGTTAATTTTGGAATTCCGGGAATTTAATTAATTAGGAGTGTGAATTAAATTTTATCCAAAGTTTATTATGCACTTGCAATATTTAATTTTTATGCATTTAATAATTTTATGATAAATAAATGAGGATAATGCTCCACTAGGGAACATTAGTGGATGAGGTTTACTTGGAGATGACTCGAATAAGAAGTTAAGGAGAAAGCACATAAATCTAGAAAATCAGGAAAAAGGAAAGAAAGATGGAGCAAATCAAAAAAGTAGTAAAAACTTAGGAAAAGCAGCAGAAAGTAGCACAAAAGAATAAAAGCAAGAAAGTTCATAAAATCAAGATAAATAAAAAAAGCCAGAAAAAGTAGAAAAGGCTAAAGTAGAAAGTGGAAAGCAAACAGAAAAGGAAAAAGGAGGAAAGCAAAGCAAAAAGGAAAAGGTAGGAAAGCTAGCTTTCCTTATCCACTCATGGAGGGCTCATTATCTAAGGAGACTTTATCCCCAATTCATCCTCTCTCTATAAATAAACCAGTGCACATCCCCTTCACATATTTTGTCGATTTGATGTTTGGATTGACAGCAATTGTGCCTCAGAGACTTGGGAGATGTTCCCCTAGTCCAAGATGGGTGATGTACCCTTGCTTTCTGTGAGAGGATGATGGAATTCAGCCATTTTCATTGATTTTTATTGCAGTTCCTGTAGCTGATCCAAGGATGGGTCAAATTTCAGAAATCTTCATGAGGTTTATGGTTCAAATCTCCAGGCTTATTGTTGATTTCCAGAGATAGAATTTTGTATTGAAGAGGAGAAGATTTTTTGTAAAATTTTGAGAAACCTATTGGATCACATATGATGTAATTAAATTCATTATAAATTTTTGATTTCATTCATAACATTTAATATTTCAGAAGTCTGATATATTTAGTGTTTTCTCCACCCCCTCTAGAATTTCCTAGAATTTGACTAGTTTTCAAAATCCATGTGATATATGAATGAGAATAGATCCAAATGAGTCGATTTCTATTTTTGATGTTAATTAAGATGTTAAATGACCCAATACATGTCTGATATAAGGAATTTGTGATCCTTCCTTGACTGTTTGGGAGCTCCTGAATTTAACTAGCTGTACAATCCTAGAATGCCAATTTGCTTGTATTTTTGTGAATATTTATCAGAGCTTCCTTAAACCTGAAGGATAGAAATATGACTGTATATTGACTCATATTTCATGTTTATTATCCTCCCTGATTCAGAAACACTCATCCATAGCTTTCAGTCAAAGTATAGAGCAATACTAGTATGCATATGTTGGGGTGCCCAGGAGCATTGTAGTAGATTTCATCCTTGTTGATTTCGACCTATAAATGGTCCCAATAGTTTTTGAATAGGTATTAACATCTATCCTATCCTCCCTTCCATCCAAAGCTTCTTATCCTACCCACCCACAGTGAAACAAGCTCTATAAAACACTGTTTTTTAATTGATTCTCTGAGAAAGTAATTTGTTGTATCACTAATCCTAGTTGGTACATTAGAGTGGTATCAAAGCATGGTCCTATGAATCTGATCTTGAATTATTTCTATGATTCCAAGAAAATATTTAGATTCCAAGAATAAGGATCCTTTTTCAGAAGGAGAAGATGTAGAAGAAATAAATTCTTCTGATGGAAAACTACGAGGAGAGTCAGACATGTCTCACAATGAAGACAAAGAGGAGTTAAAAATCTTTGTTCAAGGAATGATGAAAGGATTGCAATACATCTCCCGCAGTATTGTTCAGTCCGGAAAAAAGAGACTAGAGAGTTCTTAGCGCAACAACTAGGAAGCAAGAATGGAGAGGGGAGCAGCAATGGTACTCCACATGGCCAAAGGAGGACGGGTAGTGGCCATATTTTCTCAAATACTGGGCCTCACAATTGCCTTGATGAATAGAAGATTGAATATCAATCTCACTCTAGGCCTACTATGCCCAAGTTTACTGAATATCAAAGAGAGGAACCTGAGGCTTGAAATGGAGGTTTTGCTTCATGGGAGGAAAAATATGTTGAGTACCTTACATTGAATGAAGAGTGCAGAAGTGCTTTACCATTCAAAGTATTCTGTGATGAAAAAATACCAACGCAAGAAGAGGCTTCCGGATGCAAAATCAGAACTATGATCTAAGAAATGTTATTGGTAAGATTTCTTTACCGTATTTTGATGGTTCACATAAATGTACTGCTAACTCTTGGATTCAAAAGCTTGATACATATTTTCAGTTGAATCCTATGGCTAAAAGAGATGCCATCAAGATGGCTACTCTACACTTAGATGGAGAATCATATGACATGTGGTTTCATGGCCTAAAAAATCTTAGGCATGATCAAGTGACCACTTATGAAGAGTTCACAAGAAGGTTGGCTAAAATATTCGAAAGAAGAGATCCTGAGATCACCTTTAGGGAACTAGTACATGTGAAGCAGACTGGAACTCCTGAAGCCTACATCTCTGAGTTTCAAAAACTAGTTGTGATGATCTCTGATATTTCAGAACCTAGATTGATCTTGTTGTTCATTGAAGGCTTATCAGAACCTTTGAAGGGTTTGGTGAAGGATTACAGATCCTCTACCTTGCAAGATGCACTAAGTCGAAGAAGAGACTTGCAAGACTCTATTCCGAGGACCAGATTTCCTCCTAGGACTGTTGGTCCTACTTAGTTCAAGAATCAAAGACCATCCATGAAGACTCCTTCTAGAAATTTTAGAAAGGATAACTATTCAAAGGACCAAGATGAATTGACGAGAAGGAAGTTGTGCTTCACCTATCAAGAGACATGGGTTCCAGGACATAGATGTGCTAAAGAAAAATCACAATACATTGAATTTTTCTCAGAGAGCGAATCTGAGGAAGAAGAAGAAGAGGCCCAGTAGATTACCATGGGAAAATACCACGGGATACCCAATACCATGGGCCCATAAATCACCCATTATTGACCAAGTCATGACTATGAAATTACAACATTTTACAAGGCATTCTTTCCAAAAATTTATCTATGAGGGTGTTGCTCCCAAACCCCCACCAAGGGGGGGATCACAATAGTCGTCATCGACTGCCTCCCATGGACCCCCCATGGTGGTTATAGTGGGGGGGGAATCCCCCCCACACCCCCGTCATGGAATGGGATCTAGACATGACTGAAATATGACCTCTGAATCAGGAAGATCAGGCTTTACAACCAACAGTAAAGCACTATATATCGGGTGGTTACATCCATCCAACCGATAAATTAAAAAATAATACATATTTTATAGCTATAAAATCTATACTTCCATATTAAAAACTACACTAATATATTGTTTGGGTCAAATTTATCTCTTGTTTCTACCATATGAACAACCATTTAATACATAACTTAAAACGTACACTGACATATAATTGTTTGTCTCAAATTTATCTCTTGGTTAAACTATCTAATAAACCATTTAATACACCACTGCTCCGAGCATATTGCAGTCTTCAATGTCAGTGGTTCCAATCATCTGGTCAACCGTCCATAAATTGACACTATAAAATTGATGGAAATCCAAGTCTTATTGACCCTATTTTGGTATTTGAGCATTTTATATCATATTATGGTGGATCGACTTCACTTAACATTAAAACATTTGTATAGGTGATATATAATACATGGCATTTTTCTTTGTATTGTTATTTACTAACCACAAATTTTTTTATTAAATGCTTATGTGTGTGGTGGCAAGGCTCGTATATGAGATTTGGCATTATGTCATAGCTTTTAAAGCAAACAAGCTTTCCCTTGAATTGAATCGTCTTATGTTTGGTGAGAAAACACCTGAAAATCAACACTTTTGAACCCATCAAACGACAGGGTCATCGCCACTACAATGGAACTTGTTTTAAGGTGGATGTGGGGAAACTCACCCTTGAGACTACTCGTCTTCATAATAGGGAGTCGGTTGGTCTCATTGGGGAAACAAATATTTATGCCATAAGTCATTTTCTCTATGTGAATGTTATGTTTTTTCCTCTTGGGAAGATTGTCACCCGTTGATATGGGTTAGACAACCATTCGACGAATCTAGACCGTTGATCCATAATAGTGGGTGAAGATGGATAATTTTTTTTCTTTATTTGTAATAGGTGGATGACATTTGGGATTGGCTCACTTTTAATGAAGCCAAGTAACCATCTTTCAATGTAGCATGTGTCTACACCAACCTTTTTTCTACTCAATGTGTAGAGAAGATGCTTCAATGCTCCCTATTTTTCATCGTGGATGGAAAGCAAAGAGATATCTCCCCTCTCCCTTTAACAATGTGATATTATTTGAGGTCAAGTAGTAGGAAGAGTCATGTAGGAAATTTCCCGTAGCGTCTTAGGTTGTCATCAAAATGTTCTAGGTGATGAATAAGTGGTGGTTAATCGGTGAAGGTGTTCAACTCTTTGTTTACTCCATTGGAATGTTGGGTAACCAATTAGAGTTGGTGGGTATACCTAAGACACGACTCCTAAATGATCATCAATTCTCTAAATCCTTGAACCGTGCAAGAACTAGTATCGATGGTGAATGGGATTTTGCTTCCTGGGAATCTCTATCCCCTCAAGGGAAGAATATATAATGGAAAAGATAATATATGGTTGATATTTCTCTTAAGAATTTATTAGTAAGTGTTGATTTGCAGGTGTCAAAGAGTTTTTTTTAATCTTTAGGCCCTTTAAGGAGGGAATCCGGTCATATCAAATTTTAGTGATATGAGTGAGTCCAATCCTGGAGCATTATCTGTGAGCGACAAGCATGAAGGGCATGGTAACATCTAGTTACAATCGCTCAACATAGTTTCTCTTCATATGATTTTTTTACTTAGCAATAAATTTATTTGATCTGCTAGGATATCCATATGCATAACATTGTCAAGGAGCAGAGGGAGAGAACCTCTACTTAAGGGAGGGAGTTAGACCTGATGCTTTCTCCTTATAGGGAAAGTAGTGGGCCCATTCATGTAGACTCTCTTTTTCCAAAATTTGAAATGCTATAATGGAGGAGTGAGGCTCAAATTTGGTCAAATTGTTTTACAAAGGTGGGTGTGATGCAATAGATGTCCTTATATCTCCTTTTTAAACATACAGAATTACTTTGGCTCTCTCCATTCGAGCAATGAGCAATTCTGGAAGAATTTTGATCAAGTTAGTAATGGTTAGGTCGTATTGTCTTTGGAATATTAAGTAGTTTCATGTTAGTTTTGGGATCATCCATGATGACAAAGATGATGTTCCTCCATGTATCATACTATCATGTTTTTATGACTCTATTTTTAAGCTTTTATCCAAGAAACTTTCCAACAAAAGCTATAACTTTTTTTGTTTTATGAATACTCACATAATTTCAATAGGATTTAATGGATTGGTTATTTTTCATAGCTTCTTATTGAAGTCAAATTTTGTTCTATGAATACTCACATAATTTCAATAGGCTTTAAGGGCTTAGGTAGTTTTGATAACTTCTTATTGAAGTCAAATTTTAATAAATTGTGGGGGTTGCTTCCATATATGCCTCAAATTCTATTGGGACCTTTTTCTACTCCTAATAATAAATTTCAAAGTCACTATTTACATACATTAGAAGATATTGACTCCATTTAATGTATAAAGAAATATCTAAATTGTATGTTACATAACCAAAAACCTCATACACATGGTAACTAAGCACGCATGTTGTAGATGCAGTAACTTGATCTGTGTGTCCACATTCTACATATGAAATGTTTTATAACTTGTTTCTAATGTGAAGAGTTACTCTTTGACTAGCTTGTTTCCCCTAAACTCTATAAATTGTTCTTTCATCTTCACAAATAACCAACATTACCATGCAAACCGCGAGTTTGAAATAACCAGCGTTACCATGTAAAACTCAAGTTCCATTGGAAGTGTGCGGTTTTTATATATTCTAGTGAACTATTATTACTTTGCTAGTTTCTTCTTCCATTTTATTTCTCATAATGAAGAATTTTAAGGATCCATACTTATCACTTTTGTGAAGAAATCCAAGAACTTGATCATTTCTTTAATACTTCTTTGGATGGATTTTGGGGTAATAGTAGACTTATCAACAAAATTAATAATCATTGAACAAATGTTTACCATCGGGAAGAATACACAAACTCTAATGTCTCATTTTCTATCTTGATCAAGAAGAGTTTCTTCCATGATGAAAATTTTAAAGAGAATATCAATTGTTACAAGAACAAAAATATCCTTCAACACTGCTTTAGATTAATCATGGGGAAGAATAGACTTATCAACAAAATGAGCATTGAGAAATGTTTACCATCATGAAGAACAAACAAACTATAATGTCTAATTGCATTCATATTCAATCAAATGAATGTGGTTTAGTTTTATGTAGTATCCCCAAATCATATTGCAATTATATTAACTAATCACAAGATTTAAATCAGAAAATTTCAAAGACTGGAAACTAGTTATAAAAACTAGTCTTGAAGAAGCTAGTACTGAACACAATTAAACCCACCCAAAGCTTGACAAATGGACTCTTTGGATCTAGAAGTTCTGATAATAAAGGTGCAGCAGCATAAGAACAGCTCTAATATTGATTAAGAATCCTCTGCACAACATACTGGGACATTTTATGTTTCGAAATCAACTGCCATTGAATTCTACTCCAAGGCTTCCTGGGTACACCAACAAATGCAGACTATATTCTTTCCATCGGATTAGGGAACAATCAAAAAGTGGTTGTATTGTGTATAAATACCAACCCAATTATTAAACTCAAATTTATTAGTTTAGACTCAATTGGATGTGTTTTGGAGGCTGAAGAAGAGAAAGACAATTCTGAGACTACACAAGGGGAAGACTTCTAGCTCAAATTTGGGGGCATAAAAGGCTCACGATCACTGAAATAAGACCTGGATAATGTTCTTAAAACTCTTATATAACACCAACAACTGAAAGAATGCAAATTCGTGGAGAAGAAGTCAGTCAACCACATAAAACTGGAAAACTAGTCAAAATTGCAACAAGATCTAGAAGGGGATTGCAAAACTCCAATTAAATTCAGATTGTTAATGAAATTTAGTACATGAACAACATGGAGAGTATTCATTGTAAAATATAAACACAAAAGATCTATGAAACAAAGACAACAACTACTAGAGATGCATGCGGCAAGTAATATGTCAAAACACTGATGTAAAAGGTTTGCAGTAGTTCATGCATTATCATAAACTTAGAAGATGATTACAATGTGTAACAATGGCTACAATAAGCCAAGAAATTTGAATTACAGAGAGTTCATTCGAATTGAATGTATGAGAGTGTCTTACTTGGTAGGTAACACCACTCGGTACATCAGTTAACCACTTAACTACCATTTAACTGACTCTAATAGACTATGAAACTATCTAACTGAGTCTAACTGAATCTAGAACTCAACTGAATGCCCAAATGAAGTCAACCAGTGTAGTAGGGAACCTTTCTGTCTTCAGTTAACTAAATATTAGGTGAAAATAACACCAGATGAAGTCAACCAGTGTAGTAGGGTGCATGTTTGTCTCCAATTGGATGACTATAATAATAAATGATGTCAGTTAGACTGAGTAGGGCGCTTTAGTCATGAAAATCACCTCAGTTGTCTCCCTGAATGATGAAGGAGGCCCAGATAACTAATATTAATGGCCCATTTGAATCCCCAAATGAAGGAGTAGGTCCAGTTCACTGAAACTGATGATGTAAGCACATAATTGAGTCAAAATACTTAGGATAAGTGAGAAATTAAGTTGTGAAGCTCAAATAAATGATGCGTGGTTGGAAAATGATCCAACACCCCCCTTAAGCTAATATCATGTGGAGGAGTAAATAAAAATAATAAAAGGGCCCCGACAACAAATGCCATAGGTCACCTAGTATAGAAATAATCCTAAAAATGCTCAAAAAATCTAAGTGAGGAAAGAGGGAAAAACCGAGTGGGAAATAAAACCCCCCCTCAATCTAAACACTGAAGGATCTAATATGTCCTCACCATAGTATAAATCACCCCCTTTTGGCATGGGATTAGTCTGCATGAATTGCAGAAGTTGACAGCTACGAAGAAGGACCATCTGCGGAAGGAAAGGTCATTCGCGGAGAACGAGGAAGCGCAAGACTAGTTAGGTTATTAGAAATGGGTCATGTGGACCATTTTGTAACCACCATAGTTAGCTATAAATAAGAATTTTAATGTAATCCTAAGGGAATCTTAGCATTGGATCATTATGATTTTGACATGATTGCTCTGTTTTCAACACTTTTGTATGGATCTGCGATAGGATGCATTGAACTGTTTCTGCAAAGGTTATACCGCAGGTTTTGATGAGTTCATGCATGAAGATGTTCGGATCTATCTTTTTCTCTCTGTTTATGTCAAATGGTGAATGCTTTATGTAATTTTCTGTAAGGTTTCATTGATGTGATCTTTGGTATTTCCCTGTTAATTTGAATGTTAATTGTGTAATGAATATGCGAATGGTGAATACATGGTTAATATGTGAATGATGAATGTATGCTTGAGTTATGAATGATAATGCGAAGCAGATCTCTGGTTTCTAATGCAATAGAGATAGAGATAGAGTAAATGCATGTCCCTTCCCCACTGTGGAAACTTGGTTCCGGCAGCCCCCTTAACCATCTCAGGTGAGACTTCACTCGCTTCGAGGGTGTTGCTGGAAAGGGTACAACCTTTCCAGGCCAGTGCTTAAGGGTGTTGGGTTGGTGTTTGTTGACGATAGTGCGAAGTGAACCCATGTCGACAGAACTGTGTCAATAAATGGTTTCGTTGTCGGGACCCTGAAGAAGAAGGAAGAGGACATGCTGTGGCACCTGATGAAACTGAAGATCCAGGATTGGTTCGAAAAGAAAGCAGAAGAATTTGCGGAAGGAGAAAATTGGAACCCTGGGAAAACGACAAGCAGTTGGTTGGAAAAGCATATTTACTCTGATATTCACGAGATATTCTTCTGTGAATTCCCGGTGTTTCTGCACGAGTGGTTGGCGTAGCTGACTTTTCAAAAGAACTGTTTCCAACGAGGTGAACCTAACCACTAGACCCCAGAATTGATCCAACAGTTGAAACAGGTCGATAACAAGGTATCAAAGGTTATTGATTTCTGGGTAGACAGTATCCTAGAAGGATACATCATTGATTTTTCCATGGACATGATCAAATCATACAGCGACGTGGAAAGGAAATTCTAAAATGAACCTAGAGGAAGGTTTCTGCTATCGCTAAAATTGTGGATTAAAATGCTTGTCTGTGAAAAGGGCACATTGAGGATGAATTCCGACAAGTAGAAGATCAGTGTGTGAGAGTTTTGGGTACCGTGTGGATGTGGGTCCGATAGAAATATGCGGGGTAGATGGACATGAGTGATGACGAATTTTTAAGGGAGGCTGAAGATGAGTGTGGTACCTTGAGGAGTGGAGTGATATTCTGACGACCAGAGAAGAAGAGGAGGACTGAAAGAGAGTCTCCTGAGGTGACCAGAATGGAATACTGCAAAACAGGACCACACAGGATGAAGTGACCATATTGTGACGAATAAGAAGGTGAACAGGATACCCCAGAAGCCGAAGAAGGATGGACCTTAAGCTACAACATACCTTCAACTCCGCACACTACTCAGAACTTGATTGGAATAAATTCAAGTTATTCACAGAGTTGTCCTGTGTGCCAAAATAGTAGTAAGAGTAGTGGATCAGTAAACAATAACAGTAGAAGCACAATAATGGTAGGTGACGATGCAAAGATGCCAACCTTCCAGGGTAACAGGACCGAGGATCCTGAACATATTGGTTTTTGTGCGAAGAAGTCTGGACTATGAAGCAGGTCCAAGATGACGATATCAAGAAAGGACAACTAGAGACGACCCTCAGGGGCCGTGTGTTAGACTGATATATGAAGTTTACTAAGGTACCAATGGGAACTCTAGGTAAAACATTGGCATAGATCAAGACGGGGATGATCGATGAGTTTAGAAAACCAAAATTTGAGTCGTGGTACATTACCGAGCTTAAGGAGATCAAGTGATTTCCAAATGAGTCGATATGGGAGTTCGACCAACGGTATAAAAAACTAATGAAGAAAGTAAGTTTTGGGATGAGCGATATGCAACATAAAGAATGGTTTATCATTGGCTTGGTGCCACACATTCGTGGGCCATTGATGCAACAGAAGGTAGTGACTCAGGCGGACGTGCTTGAAATCACAATGAAGTTGGAGGCTTCACCAATTGGTGAAATAGGCATAGGCATGGATTGGATATAAGCGCAGTTGGAAAATTTGACGATCCAGTTACAGGATATAAAGAAGGGAAAGGAGGCCCGTGAAGACATTCGGTGCACTAGATGCAGGATGGAAGGACACCACAAGGATCAATGCCCATAGTTTCGAGAATATTTGAAATCAGGTGCATTTAATCCCTTCAGTCAGGGAGGGATGCCTTGGTGTAGCGTCTGTCAGACAAGAGGACATTGACTAGAAGAATGTGTATACCTGCAGAAGATAGTGTCAAAACCAGTGAACTTGTATTGCAAGTTCTACCGATCAGTTGGCCACGACGAGAAAGACTGCAAGGCTTATGACCTACTCCAAGAGAGGACTGCGGATACATACTTCATGAAGGGAGAAGAGAAACCACCGGTACAATAGCAGCAACAGTAAAATCAAAGCCGCCTTAATATAACCCCCAACCGCAGTATGATCAGTCGCAATATGGTCAGCCGCATTATGGACAACCACAATATCTACAACCACAATTTCAACAACCGCAATACGGTCAGCCGCAATATAGTCAATTACAGTACCCACCATATGGGGAACTACGAGGAGGATTTAGAGGGGGTTTCCGCGGAGACCGAGGCACTGGTTCCGACCAAGGAGGAACTGCTAGACAAGGTTGAGGACCCATCATATGTTATAATTATGGTCATCAAGGGCATTATCAGAGGGATTTCCCAAACCCAACCCCACAGTGCACTTAATGCAACTTTGTGGACCATGGAGTCAAAGACTATCCTCAGCTCATCGCAAAGTGGCAAACTAAGAACCTTCCCCCACCTCCACAAAATCAGAATCAAAAGCAAAATCCGCCAACGGTATAGAAGATATCGGAAGAGGTTAGAAGTCAAAATGCGACTGTCGAAATAGTGACTCGTGGAGGAGCTGTGAAAGGGGCCGACAGGTCACAGGCTAGCGTCCGACTGGCAACAAGAAAACAAATCACATTTGATGCAAAGGCAGAAAGGGATGTTTTCTTAAAATCACAGGAAGAAATGGGGCAGTTAAGATAGCCACCTCTTCACCAGAAACAAGGTACTTACGACATGCCACCGATATTGGACACGATGAATTCACAGAAAAAGGACAATACCTTAAGAGCCTTTCTAGAGAGTTTCCTGGCGCTAGCCAAAGATCAGGATGCATTGGCGGAGATATCCAACATGTTGCATCGACGAGAGGGTGCACGACAGGAGCGTACAGTCAATCACATACATAAGAGAAAGACAGGAAGAGAAATGTGGATGTCTGCGCAAGTCATGCCGTTCGATATCGACTGCATCATCTTGGATTTGGGGTCAGATGTGAACATCCTGACGAAACAAACCTGGGAAATGATGGGAAAACTACAGTTGGCTTGGTCCCAGTATAGCTACGGCTAGCAAACCAAAGTAAAGTCACCCCAATCGGTCGACTATGCCATGTTCCTATTGAGATCAACGGAATCAGAACGTATGAAGAATTTGATGTGATTGATATTGTTGACAACACAATCCTCTATCCAGTGTTTTTAGGGATATACTAGGCGATGGAGAATCAATCTATTATCAACTTCAAGAAAAGAACTATGTCATTCGAGAACCGAGAGATAAGGGTAGTCGCACCTCTTGACCCTACATAAGGGCAGAGATATGTTGAACAGACGAGGGATGAATTCACTAAGGGATGGGACAATCTCTATAACATCTCTGAAGATTATATCAACCCTACTGCGGATGGAGAATTAGGGTGGCGCAATAGCATTTATGTGTCATCAGATTCCGACGAAGCACTTGAAACTTGGCAGAATCGGAGTCATGAAGTGTCATTTAGGAGGTGCAGACAAATCACTCAGTCGCTACGAAGGATAGCTATGGAAGAGTGTGATCTACCAACGTATGAGGGATTTCCCAACTTGGCAGCATTTCTAATTGAATTTGAAGAAAAAGTGGTGGAACTAGTGGGATACAGGAATGGATACCTAATTAAGGTAGCTAAACCGGAAGCATACTTTAATTATCGACCAGGGAGCGTACAAACTTAAGAGTTGCTAATCATTGTATGTGCTCTATAGGATAGTCTTTGTCATTTTAGGATGATGGGGTGTGTCTTGAAGGTTTCACGAAAAGGAAATGGAAATGATCTGCTTTTAAACAACGAATGAAGGAATATGAAAATATTGTAAATTTGTAAACTAGAAATACTGAAACTAATAGATCTTTATGCTAAGAATTAAAAACTGGAAGACTGTAAATCTAATCTAGGAAATCATATCTTTATGCTAAGAATCAAATACTGAAAGACTGTAAATATAATATAGGAAATCAAATGTTGAAAGCTTGTGAAACTCGATCTAGAAATAAAGTGCTGAAAACTGGAAGTCTAACTAGAAATTCAATACAGAAAATTAATCAAACTTAATATATTGAATAGAATGCTGAAAATGATAATAAATTGCTCTATTCAAATCCAAAGAACTAAAACAATTAACTCCTATATAGCTGAACTCTGATAAAATAAATATTCATGGCATCGCATATCTAAATCGTGGTCTAAAATTAATACATCGAGCTAGAAAACAAAGGTAATTACGCCTACAGAGAATGTGTGTACAGGACTACATGAAGCGTATTGTTGAACTATAGAATCAATGTTGGCAAACTACAGATAAAAGTGTTGAAATGAAATGATTGTTGAACTGAAATAAAACCATGTCATTCAAACATTACCAAAGTACTTCATAAACGATAAGGATTTAAATCAATTCACAGTACATATGAAAAATACCTGAAATGGAAACGAAGCTCTTGACCTGCGTGTTGGAGGGGGCCTCTCCAACTCATATTTCAAAAGTGGGAAAATTCTTATAAACGCAAAGCTTGAAACAACATTACTTCTTCCATTAAAATCGTAATCTCATGTTCAGAAAAGTCTTAACACAGAATTGTCTCGAATAACATATATTGAATGTAAGTTCTACAAAAATTCCAACAGGAACCTCTTGCTAACCAAGAGGCCCATATATATATCTTTTTTGGAACATAACCTAACTCTATGATTTAAATGCCGATTATGGTGAACAAGAGTTCTCTTCTACAAATCAAGAAAAAGGCACTGAGCCACTTATGGTCTTTCAGTCCTTGCGCTGGAATTGATGGTTGTCTCTTGGATTACCTGCGCCTGCTCATACACACTTATTTCCATATGATTACTTCATAGAAAACGCTTTTAAGCATAAAAGAATAACCTATAAACTACTCTATCAAATAATCAAAACAAATCATTAAACCCCACAAACAAAGGCATTTTCCATATCAATTATTGTGCTTGTGTAGCATCGAAATTCTTATAAAGTACCTAATTTGGGGCTCATCAGAAACCACAGTGACTATTGGCCTTGGAAGAAGCCCTGAAGGCTACACCAGAGCAATGATGGGTGATGCACAAGTCCACCATAACTACCTGTCCACTATGTCGAAACCTAATGACGGTTAGGTTCAGAGACACTGATGGATACTACGGAAGGAAATACGACGGATGACGCGATCTGAAGGAGAATTTGAGTGCATGTGAAATTCAATGGGGACCACGGGCCAAACAAGAATGGGTCAATGCATTTGTTCACACGTTGGATGAAGTACTGCGGAATTGGTACGTCGCAGTAGAACTGCAACGCGAAACAAACTCATGGGAAAAACTTACAATAGGATTTATCCAAACATTTAGTTTCTCCGACAAAAACCCCTTCATCCAAAGCGCATTATAGGCGGTCAAGGAAAAAGTATTTGACGTAGTCCCAAAAGAGAAACCTATGGGACTTCAATGGACTACGACACCTCAAATGTTAATGGAATGTTACAACATCACAGGAGAACCAGATTATGAGGATGATATGAGGGCCATGTATATCCCAGAGTCAGAAGGAAGTTGTAGTTTTGAGGCACCAAATATACCCTCTGACAAGTTTCAATAGCCATTGCAAATCAAGAAAGTGAACATTGGGTCAGAAGAAAATCCCAAGTTCACAAGCATCAGAGACTACTGGGACGACTCAACTATTGCGCAGATGACCGACCTATTGCACGAATTTCAGTATTTGTTTCCGACAAAGTTCTTGAAGATGAAAGGAATTTCAGGAGACCTAGGAGAGATGAAAATCCCACTGAAACCTAATGCGAAACCAGTAAAGTAACGGCCTTATAAGTTGAATCCAAGGTATAAGGAGCGAGTGAAGGATGAGATTGAAAGAATGCTGGAAGCAGGCATTATAGAACCAATTAAGGAATCAGAGTGGATTGGCCCAATGGTGGTCCAGGATAAGGAAACCGACGATGGTAGGATCTATGGTAATATAAGAGCGCAGCAACCATCTCAATTACCCCAAGAGCATGAAAGGCGTGAATGGGCGCAACTTCAGCAAAGGACTATTGTCACAATGTGAAAAAAAAAACTGTCGACAAGTTAATCGCAGACTACACCAAGCCGCGGTATGCTTCGACGAGTCGGAAGCTACCACGATGCGGAAAGGGTCAAATCCTTTCATAACTGAAGCAGTTAAACATAGAGGACCAGCGGAAAAAATGAAAAAATGGTACAAATAATGCTTGACGCATATGAAGGATTTGGGATTAGTGCTAGATTTAGTAATTATTGTCCAAAATCGGAAGGATGCGCCATCCCCCACTATAAATATGGGGCAGGGGAGCAGGTCGATGCATTCTGTGTTCAGCAAGAACCTGCAACAAAGTGCATGGCAGTTTATATTTCGAGTACAAGTACCGAGCGACCAGAACCAATGCCAGTTACGCAGGAGCAGCCAGAATTTATGTCTGGCATGTTAGTCAGGAAGAAGTGCAGCGCCAGTCGACCTGTAAACACTGGTCAAGCACCGAAGAAAGGGACCTGAACCTCAACACACTTGACTGAAGAAGATACAGGAATTTTAGGCATTCCCAGCAGGCGACAGTTGTTGACAGACAATCCACTCGATCGGAGGTGAGCCGGATCTCCCTAGCTCAATGCGAGTCTAGAACAAATAAAACAGACTACAAAGTGTTTCCTAGATCTACTTAAGGATCAAGTGCTAGATGTATTACCTCTTCGATTCGCTATCCTTTCTCTTGAATGTTGATCCACGTCCCACGGTCGTCAGATCCAAGTGCAAGACCTGTTAAGACACAGAAAAGAGAAACAAGTAAAGAGCATCTATACAATAAGAGATCTATGTAAACATATAAGCAGGTAAACAACACAACATCATTACACATAAGAATTATATTGGTGGAAAGCATTTGTATTACTGCAAATAGAGGAGTACATGATAGAGATATAGAACTACAACCAATGACTTAACGTAGCAGCCCTTCTCCACACAAGCCAATTTCCAAGCCCTTCCAAGGAAGCATGAGAGTCTCCAAGAGGTGGGTGAAAGTGTCCAAGAGATATTTCACCAGCATGTAGATACCATAGTCTTCCTCCCTTTGGTATGGGAGTGAGCCTCACATATATAGGACTAATTCGATGAGGTTATGGTTATGATAGGATGAGAGATGGTAGGAGAGAGATAGGGGATCTTCCCAATAGGTTAGGGGTCGAGTACCAGCTCTCCAAGAGATCAGGGATAAGCCCCCGCATAGGAAAGTTTCGAGAAGGATCTCGAAATGGATATTTTTTCCCATTAATAGACCTCGTCGCACCTTGCTAAAGAGAAACCTAGGACGTCGCATGTTGCTAGTGTGCAACCTACGACGACCTCTCAAAATGTTGTGCAAACTGAGCACCAATCCTCCCAAATGATCAATCAGTCCAAGTGACTTCAGGGATGTACACACTAAATCAGGATGATGGGTAGATTTTAGGTGTAACAGAATTCCCCCCAAAGCATGAAGCTGTTAAGGATGTACAGGTGAAGTGCTTTGACAGAAAAATTGGTAAAAGGCTTGTCGGATGAAGGACGCTGCTGCAGTACAAATGACTCTAAACTAACAATCTCAAATGTAGTACAACATGGCTGCCGACCGATACATTGCAAATCCATGGTATTAATGACTGACTAAACACAATCATGGCTACTAGACACAAGCGTAGATCCATGATGAGATGATAAAACAGCCACGACTAATACAAAAGTGGATCTGTGTAATATGACTCAATACAAACTCCATCGCAACCTGGGTAAAAACATGACTCCCCAGGGTCTTCAAGCTGAACCCACAATGATATGAATCTATCCATGTGATTACAAATGTCTTGACGTCGAACATGGTAGAAACCACTTGATTAACGGTCATTGATGTAAACTGTTAACAAGTGCGAGGGAGATCATCATTAATGTCAATGATTCCCAAGGTATCATAGTACATATCATCAAGCGTGAATAAATGAGTTGAAGTCGAATGCAAGATGAAATATTTCAATCAAGAGTCAATGATGTAAACTCATGATGAAAGTGAGGTAACTTGCCATTGAGGCATGCAGGGCCAAGGTACTTGGTTGGTTTCTAGATTCAATCCTCGGATGATCTGTTGAAGTCGACAAGGATGAATCTGTCAAAGGACGGCAATAATGAATCCCCCATCAATCGACGTGAAACACGACAAAAGATGTGTAGAGTGGATCGGGTGGTACAATAACATGTGAGACTAACGCAAAGTAATAACGGCATGACGACGTGTGTACTAACTGCAAAATGATGAGTGATGAATGTGTTCTTGAACATGGGCATGACATGACTTGGCAGTATTGACATGAGAATGACACAAACTTCTAATGCAACTGATGATGGAAGCTTTCTCCGAATGACTCAAAGGAGTAACAAGACTTAGAAAGTAAGCGGGGACTCATAGACAAACAGATGACCCAAGTACTGTATGCAATGCAAACAAGTGCCATGTTCAAGAATGACTATATACTGCCACTAAGGTATGTAACAAAAACACTTTCCTTTTTCCCCATCATGAATGATGAGTGCCTCATTTGTTTTTTAACGATCTTGATGAGGGTAACCAAATGCTTGGTATAGCTCATCTCATAGATGATTCCAATCCCAAATATTTTCCGAACCTAGGATAGGAGGGGTTCGTCCCATGACGTGCCCTTCAATGTGAAAATTTAACGAGTCCATAGAAGGCAAACTCGGTCGTCATTTCATATTTAGAGAGTCTAAAAAGAACTAAAGAAGACTCCAACGGTCCCTTTTCATAAAGTTAGCCTCATCGCCCGAAAAAGGGTAAAACAATGCGGGAGAGGACCCTTCCAGTCATGATTGCCTGGAGTATTCCTTTTTCGTAATTAGTGCCTCTTGGTCCGAAAAAGGGGTAAACTATCGCCAGGAAGACGACCATTCAAATACTTTAACAAGCGTGAACGTGACAAGTTCGCTTAGCAATCTTTTCAATTTTAGGGAGTCTGAAAAGAGCTTAACTATGGACTATGGGGGGTGTCCTTTTCCGCGAAAGTTTAACGAGCCCAGAAAAGTGATAAATCATAACTCGATACTTGTTCTCATGATTTGGTGAGTACGAGAAAAAACGAAGAGTAAACTCATCCTCATGCAATTAATGCAACTAACCAAAAATAATAATGACAAAACATTCAAAGTAATGTTCATACTTGTAATTACCGTTGGTAATGCGAGAAACGTTATGAAAGATCATTTTTATGACTCCTGTACACTAGAAAAAGTGTCAAATAGCCCAAATATAACGACAAACAGTCGAAACTATAGTAAATGGCCCAAAAGCATCAAAATATTTCAAAAGGAATATTCTATTTCATTCTATAAATAGAGATATAGGCCAAAAATAGAAACATTATTCAATTGCCAATTTGGGTGGAGAAGTACCAATTTGGAGCCAAAACTTCCATGATCGATTCCAGGAGCTACGATCCGCCATTTCACCAGTCGTCCGAACCAGGTAGGCCTAAATCTCAGCCAGCAACTTTGTAGTGGTTTGGTTTTTCCATTTTTATGCATTTTTTGAGTTTTTTGATGGTTTGGGGAGGGGCCAATGCGCCCTCGGCTCGTCGCAAGTGGTCCTTTCGAGACTCGCGACGATCCTAGGTCGTCACAAGTCTTGAAAATGGGACCGCAACGACGTCGCACTGTATTTGATGTTAGTTTGCGACGACGGAAACTCCAATTCAAAAGATCAAATATATCCCAAAAAATAAGTTGTTGCCAGTTGGAGAAAGTCCTAACATGCTTTAAATGATCCTTTTGGCAGGTTCCCGGCAAGCAGAGATGGTTTTAGAGGGGAGAGAAAGAGAACACAAGTTGGAAGATGAGCAAGCCGCAAATGATCCACAATGTGTGGCTGCTTTGCGAAACTGTGGGTTGCTCAAATTCTTTCAGGTATAGGGGATGAGAGCCCAGGTGCTACTCTTGAAACACATTCTTCAGAGTTGGGATGCATCCCAACAATACTTTGTCATAGGTGAGCACATACTCAACATTGACATTGAGGACATATACCTTCTAACCGGTTTGTCCCGAAGAGGGGATGTGGTACAACTCACTGGGACACAAGCCAGTGACCATACTGTCTAGGACATGGTGTCACAACATTGTGTTGCTACTTCTCGTCCCTCGAGTGGGAAGATACTCATTCGAGATGTGGTGAGTCATCCACTAAGGACTGTACTGCTTACTATCACTAGGGTGGCGGGTATCCAAGCTCCACATACAGCTACTCGGACCCAGATGTTATATGCGGAGGACTGTATGTCCCCCATGGTCTTCAACTGATGCGAGGGTCTCCTCGCAAACATCCGAGCTCATTGACCAAGTGTCAGCGAGGGGAGCTTAAGCAGTTCGGGTATGGTTCTATCATAGTGTCATTCCTCTTGGAATGGGTTTCTCTCCTACGCCCACAGGTGATAGTGGATGACAGGGATCTGAAAGATCCACATATGCTCAGGTGGGCAGAGCTGATGACCCACCATGGTGGGGGTCCCATCATCACTTTTGGTCCTGAGTTTTTCAGTTGGCTAGAGGGCCAGATGCTCATGGTGGAGGACTTTCCTTATAGTGGTACAGATTTTTGGGAGGATCCAGACTTGGCGCTGCCAGAGGGTGTAGCATGGGGTGATATCGGTAAGAACAAGAACCCTTTTGTTTTTAAGTTTTGTGAATTATATTATTTTTTTGATGTAGTGCTGACAAGTACATTGTGTGTGCAGATGTTGGCCCTGTACGACCAGTGGGTCTCTCCCTTCTGGCGAGGAGAGACAGAGGCAGGGAAGCAATGATTCCTTCCGATAAACATGCCGCCATCGAGGAGATGGAGGAGGTGTACCGGAATTTGTCAGAGCTAACTGTGGAGGTTCCAAAGCCTGTTATCGATGACCTTCCCAGGCCCATGTAGAGATTTGGGGTTGGAGCATCTGTGCACTTCAACGTATTGCTCCGCAAGGTGGCTCGTACCATGGACTGCTTCCTTACACAGCGACAGAGAGCTGTGTGATTCAGGCGTGTGTGCATCAAGCGTGGTGCCTAAGACACTTTTATACTTGTACTTGAGAGCTTTAGAAGCCTCAGATTTTTGTACTTACTAAAAGCCAGCATGCTCCAGATTTTGTACTAGCACTACTTTTGAGTGATTTATATATATTATCGGCATTTTATACATTATGTGTCTTTGAAATGATTAGTGATGTGATCTCATTTACATGTTTGCTTCTATACATTATATTTACATGTTATGAATGCTTTTACATATTATGATTATTATGTGTGTGTAATGTACCAATCAATGATGAAATTGGCCATCAAGTCAGCAACTGTGTTCAACTCTCGTGGAATGTGCAGGTATTGAATGGATTCAAATGGCCTTTCCAAGAGACGTACTCATCTAAAGAGACAGAGTAGGGTAGGATCACGGATAGCGTAAATCCGGTTGAGATGAGAAACCACTAGTTGAGAATCCATATGGATGACAATGTGGTCCATACCCAACGAAATGGCGTCGATTAGGGTTCCGATTATAGCTTGATATTCTGTGGCATTTTTGGTCGCAAACCCTAGACAATTTCCTCCTAAGCTAATGAGCTCGCCTGTAGGGGAATAAAGTACCCAGGCTGCCGAAGCAAGGTTACAGGTATGCCGGCTAGTGCCATCCACGAATCCATAACACGTCACCATCTGCACACGTAGATAGAACATGGTGTAAGGAGTGGAAAACAAGATCTAAGACACTCAAAAAATAAAATGCATCACACCACACAAAAACACACCATGTACAGTATATACAAGTCAGTCTATGCATGAGAAATCAAGCATAGTATCTCTTTAGGTAAATCCCATTGCGGGGTTCACCCAAAGAGATGTCGTCATAATCTTCGAGCTCGTAGGCTCCTTTTTCCAACACACATTTAATGACGTAAGGTCCATGCCACATGGACTCGAACTTCCCAGCTCCTAGCTTATCGTGCTTCTGGTCATAAGTGAGGACCAAGTCACCCTCATTGAAGATACGAGGTTCGACTGACTTATAGTACTGGGCCTTGATGCGTTTCTTATGTGCTTCGTTAGCAAGAGCAGCATCGTGGTGGGACTTGTCAAGCTTAGCTAAGTACAAGAGTCATTCTTCCTCAGCAGTAGTGTCAGGAAGAAGTTCTACAGCGAGTTGAAGAGACAGAATTTCGCACTCTATCGGTAAAATAGCCTCCAATCCATATACCAAACCCAACTTGTCCATTGGATTGCAGGTAGTAGGGAGTTGAGTTTTCATGGCGAAAACCCAACCTGTCACTCAATTCAGCAACCATATGGTTCTGAAAGTGAGAACCATGATCGGTGACTATAGCCCGAGGAACTCCAAACTGTGCTATTACGTGGTTGAACATGAAGAGTGCGGTCGTTTTGCTGTCATTTTGGTATGTAGGCATAGCCTCGGCCCACTTTGTAAAGTAATCCACAGCTACGATGATGTAACTATGCCCCCTAGCCGAGGTAGGCTTACAATGCATAAAATCTATGCCCCATTTTGTGAATGGGCCAATGGAAAGAACTGGATGTAATGGGGTGGGATGTGTGTGCTTCTTCGTATGGAAGTGTTGGCAAGGGGGACACTTCTTAACAGCCTCAATACAATCTTTAAAGATAGTAGGCCAGTAGTATCTTGCACGTAAAATCTTCTGGGCAGTAGCCATCCCAGAGAGGTGACCGCCACACACCCTAGCGTGATAGTAATTCAGAATGCGTTTGGCTTCCTCGTGCGTCAGAAAACGTTGAAGAATGGAATCAATGCCACGGCAATACAAAGTATCAGTTATGGTCAAGTAATACTTTGCATGGTGGCATATCTTACGACGATCGTTGCGAGACAGTTGAGGATCGAAGCGTTGGGTCTGAAGATATAATAGGATATCTCCATACCATGGGTCAAACATACTAATCAGAAACAATGTTTCATTGGGAAACGAATCATTGTGCTCTACTTCTACATCAGAACGGGGGAGGTCACAGATGAGCTTAGCAAACACCAAAGACTTCTTAGACTTAGCCTTTTTGAAAAAGAAGATCAAATTCTTGCAGTATCACAATCCAGCGTGAATACTTGCCCCCAATTACTTGACGTGTCAGTACATGGTACATGTGGTTCAAATCAACGATGATGGTGGTGGTGCGGAGCAGGATGTAATGACGAAACTTCTGGACAGCAATGACTGCCGCGAAAGCTAGTTTTTCGACATGTGAGTATCTAGTTTCAGTGTCAGTGAGACCCTTACTTGCATAGTATATCACATGTTCATGAGCGTTTTGATCTTCCTGTATCAAAACCATGGCGATAGTGGTAGCAGAAGTGGCGAGATACAAAATGTAATCGCGATAATAATTAGGCGGTTGAATCACAGGGGCATGCGTGATAGCGTGTTTGATACTGTCAAAATATTTTTGAGTTTGGTCGTCCCAAATGAACGGGACGTCCTTCTTAAGCAATTTCATGTATCCCTGAGTCTTCTCCGTGAAATTACAGACAAAACGTCATAGATAAGTCGCCTTCCCTTGGAGACTTTGAAGTTCCATAACATCAGTGGAGGTGGTAGGTTGATGATGGCCTCCACCTTCAAGGGATCAATGCGGATCCCATCTTTCGAGACAATGAATCCTAAGAGGTGCCTGGACTTGACGCAAAAGATACACTTATGAGGATTCAGACAGATATTGTACCGTCTGCATTTGAGAAATATGGCCATCAGATGATCGATGTGGAACTCACGTTGCTTTGAATGAGCAAGGAGATCGTCTAAGTAAGGTTCCACAAAGTCCTTAATATCGTGGAAAGCGTACGACATAGCCCGCTGGAACGTGGCACACGCATTTTTAAGGCCAAATGGGAGCTTGCGATAAGCGAATGTACCCCATTGGAAGATGAAAGCCATCTTATGCTGATCGGCTGGGTTGATCTCGATTTGGTTGTAACCGGAAAAGCCATCCATGAATGAAAAGATAACACTTCTGGCACAGTTGTCGATGATCTAGTCAATGAAAGGGGTTGGGTAGTTGTCTTTTGGACACGCCCAATTAAGGTCCCGATAATAAACAAAGACGCGAAAGGTGCCTTGCTTTTTGTTCACAGGAATGACATTCGAGACCCAATCCGTCAATGGGTCGGGATAGATAAAGCCAGCCTTTAAGAGCTTTTCAATCTCTACCTTTATTGCCGCAGTTTTTCGGGGGTGTACCGGTCACAACTTTTGGTGCACAGGCTTGATGTCAGGATAGGTTTTTATCTCATGAGAGACAATCACGGGGTCTATCCCAGGCATCTCCTCATAGGACCAAGCGAAAACATCTCGAAATCGCTTGAATAAGGCCGTGCCAATAGCGATTTCTTCAGGGGAACACTTCTATCCTATGCGAATGTGTTCCACTATACCTAGTTTCACCGAGATGTCTACCGCAATGGTTGGCTCAATGTTATCCAAGTTGCCCTCCAAGTCCGTATAACATGTGAGGATGGGAAAATGAGTGGATGGGTAGATATCCACTGAAAAGAGGATATGTATGTTATTCTCTATGTACTCCCATGGTGGAAGAAAAGATGACCTGTGATGAAGATCATCCTATGGGCCGTCGTCTACATTCATTACTTCCATGATGGACTCGTCTGAATGAAAAGTCCGAAGCAAGAGATCAGGTAGAGAGGACGTCCGTTGTAGAGAACAGGAAGGAGAAAACATGGATGAATGGTCCTCCAGCGTTGTTTAGATTACCTCATAAATGCGTTCAGTGGGGGAAAGAGGCATCATGTCTCCAAACAGATGTGTTGTGGCTTCATCAGGTACAAGCCAAGCATCGTTGGAGTGAGATAAAATCTCTGTAGAGATCATGTTCACCATCGCGACGTGATTAGGGGGGTCCATGGATGGATAAATTCCCATGAGAGATGAATCTTTCAATAGGCCAACCCCTACACTCTCATACTATTTTTCCATCTATCCGATGGAAGGAATATGGTCACCAGGATGAGTAGTGGCGTCTAGTGTACAAAAATCGAGTTGGTCGATAGTAACAATTCGTCCCTGGTGGGGGAACTGTACTATGTGGAAGACTAAAGAGGCTACCACCTACATAGTGTAAAACCAATTGCGACCAAGCAAGAGATTATAATCTAACGGGGTCGAGACCACTTCCACGTTAATGGTTATGGTCTTTCCACCCAACTCAACTGCAAGAGCTTGTAAGAGCCCATGAGGTTGAAAGCCACGGCTGTCGAATGCTTTCAATGTGGTAGGAGATCGATTCAATTCGGGAAAACTAATGGTTCTCCAGCAGGCGATCGACATGACAGAGGTAGAGGCACCTTCGTCTAGAAGGGTGCGATGGACCATCTTCCTAGCAATGTTCACAATAACTTGGAATGCGAGCTGGTGTGAGAACCTCAACTTAAGGTTGTCAAGTCGGAACATGATGGTGTTCGAGGAATCCGGGTCAACTGCACCAATGGCGGGGAGGAGAGTTTTGCGTTGATTGGGACAATTCTGCAAAATGTCCAAGGTAGACATGGCGCAAGGAGCTTGGGCCAAGTCTTCGACAATATTGTAATTCTGTGTCACACGAGCATTAGGATTGAAAACAACTTTTCGAATCATGCTCTTGGGAGGACGCAATATCGAATCCAAAGATGACTTCTCGATGGTAAGAGAAGTCAAAGGTATAGTGATATCAAGCAGAGAGTCAAAACAAATTCAGTATTACTTCCGGTGGGTTCCTTCGAAGAGGCTTGTTTGTAGGATCATGAGCAAGTAGTTAAATTGATTGTCTCATTACGCAACATGAGAACATGCGCGATATTGGATGGTTCCCCCTGGGCTGGGGGGGTTTGAGCAATTATCTGCTGATTTTGAGTAGGAAACGGATCGTTGAGGACTGCGGGAGTCGGTTTACCCCTAAGAAACTTTTGAACTTCATCTCTATGGGGACACTCTTTGGAGAAATGATCTTCTCCACACAGTAAGCAAGGATACTTCAGTTTCCTTTTCTGCTTAGTATCTTCGGGAGTGCCCTTCGTTTCCTGCTGGGTAGAAGATTTCTTGGCTTTCCCCTTGTTCTTCTTTTTTTCATTAAACTTCTAAGATGAAGCTGATTGAACAAAATTCACCTCTTCAGTTACAGCAGGAGTAGTAGACTTGGCGGTGCTGTGGCCAGCCGGAGTTGGATTGGATGATCCAACAGTGCTAGCAGCGGGCTGGTTGTTAAGGGAACCAATGATTCCATCAGCTTGGGGTCCCTTATGTGGTTTCGTGGGATCGTTAACGTCCCTGGATGAGTCAGGAAAAATGTTGAACAGAGTGCCGGACTGAGTGTATACTAAGTCAAGCAAATGCGCACTCGCGATGGCTTGTTCTTCGGTGACAGCACCTCTCATGGAAACATCTTTTGCTATGACAGGAAGGAGTGACTTTGTAAACCAGTCTACTAGGAGCTGATCTGGAATGGGAGCTTTAATGAGACGTCGTCTCCTTCGCCACTCGTGGATATGATCCGAAATGTGGGTAGCGGTATTTTGGCGGAGCGAGGTTAAAAGCTCAGTACCAGTATCATACCCTATAGGCAACTGGAAATGCGTCAAAAATTTCATAGCAAGAGAGAGAAAATCAGGAAAAGAGTGTGGTGGCAACTCAATGTACCACTTGGAAACCGAACCGGTGAGAGTCCTTTGGAACAATATAAGACGAATTGAATCGTCCATTAAGGAATTAGATGAACACCATAAATGGTATGTCATCACATGGTTCTTGGGGTCTTCACCCACCTTGCCATCAAACTTGGGGATATCAGACAGAAGTTTCACCGAAATCGGTGGCCAGTTACATCTGTGGTAAATGGGATCATTTGTTAAACGAGAGAGGTGAGGTAGGTCCAAAGTAGCCAAAAAGGGAAGCTATGGATTAGGCTGCGCGTATTGACAATACGGATATGGCGTGTAAGGATTAAACTGACCGTAAGGTGTACCAGGATAAAACTGACCGTAGGGGGGTGTGCCACCCGGACCGTAAGGAGGTCCACCACCATAAGGTGGTCCCTTCCAATAGGGTGGGGGTCCACCTCCACCTCCGGGAGGGGGTGTAGTTTCGTCGCAACCGCCGGGAAGAGGTGGGGGTCCATAACCGTAATAAGGTGGCCCACCACCGCCTCCGCCTAGAGGGGGTGGTGGACCACTTCCGCTGCTAGATGGATGGGGGCCCCCACCACCTCTGCTGCTGGAAGGATGAGGGTTCCCACCACTACTGCCAGCACTAGGGTAATTAGGTCCTCCACCGCCTCTGCCTGGAGGGGGTGGTGGACCACCGCCACCACTCGAAGGGAAATGTCCTCCTCCACCATGATAAGGCGGTCCGCCGCCTCCTCCACCTGGAGGAGGTGGTGGACCATTCCCGCCACCGCTTGAGGGGTGAGGGGAGTTGTAGGTAAAATGGGGTGGGCCTCCTCCAATGTTAGGTGGAGACCCGCTGCCTCCAATAGGAGGTGGGGGAGGACCGATCGGAAGTGGTGGTACTTGAGGGATAGTCATTTGGGGTCCGTGTTGCAACACAGGTTGTTGTCCCCATAGAGTGTAAGGATTCCTGGGATAAGGTATCCTATATGGTGCATTTCCGGGATTAGGTTGGCCCAGTGCAGGGTTAACAGAACCTGGATACGCTTGACTCCATGAGGGTTGGGTTACATTTGACGGCCCTCCAACATGAGATAATCCCGTGGTGGACGGTCTAGCGGGTTGGGTAGGTCCAATGGAAGGCCCGTTGGGGATTCCACCAACGTTCTGGTTAGGAAACAGGGGTTGCCCCCCAGCCACAATAGGCTGACCACTATTCAAAGGTTGAACCAACGTAGGTTGTTGACTAGCTACCATGGTAATAACATTACAAATAAGATAATCCATAGGAATGGAATAACCTCCCCTCGAATTTTGAGGTGGGGGAGGAACTGGTAAAGTAACCTTGGTAGTGACAGGTCTGTTGGACCATTGTCCTTCCACCAGTTGGTTCACTTGAGGTGCAAGACTGGACTCTTGCGAAGTTTGTCCAGTCTCATTAGTGGTCATGTGGTGGGTAACTTCAGGTGATCCAAAAGATATCAAATGAACTGGGATGGTTTCGTCGTCAAGTCTTATTTGGAAATGACGATTATGGAACTCTTTAGAGTGTCGCTCGAGACTTTGTCTTCGAAGCTCATCTCCTTTGACACGTAACCATTCCAAACGTTCATGGATGGGGCCAAAACTTTTGGCAGGGTCTGGCCTATAGTAAGGCCTAGTGAACTCTGGAGTAGTCCAGTTAGGTGGGGATGAGATGGAAAAATGAGCCACTGGGTGTCCTGTAGAGGATGTCCAGCAAGTTGCTGATGGACCAACAGCTGCTGTAGGGTCGTCCTGGGGTTGGTTTATCCTTTCCAACAATCCAGGTTCTCCTGAGATGACGGGAGAAAGGTTTTGAGAAGTGGGGATATGTGCTTCTTCATCCTGCGTGAGATGAGAGGCAGGTGAATCTAGTGGAAACAAATGTCTGCCAATATTCAAGGTGGGGTTCCCTACTTCAGTAACTACGACCGCATTACGCTGATCCATTCTTACCCTCGAAATAACCTATGGATTAAGGGGAAATTCGGATGGCAAGTTCAAGATCCTACGGGACATTCTCCAGGGAAAATCCGCTAGAGTATCAGGAAAATTAGCCAAAAAAGGGCAAAACAGTGTCTCTCTCTCCTAAAGGTATTCTAAAAGAAAAGAAGTCCAAGAAAACCTACTCAAACTAAGGCAACAAGCAAACTTATGTGACAGAGTGGATTCAAAAGTTTGGAACCTCACAAGATTATCAAGGAATTGCAAACCGTGATATACTACAGGGTCCAACAGTATGATGCGACAAGGAGGATTGGGACCGTACCATTTCCTTCATACCCAACTACCTGGACAGGACGTGCGTGCTAATCTCCCTGAGTGTTGTTCTCGGTGTATTGCTTTGCCAAGACGGCCAAATGGTTAACTCGGTTGGTTTTAGGAATCCTAATGGTGTCTCCCGATATACGCAAGGTACGTGGGAGCTCAAATCCGTAGTGGTGCTTTCTAAGGCACAGCCATTGGCACAAGACCTTTCGATATACGTGTCGAGTACGTGATACACCCTTCGATATACGTTTCAAGTACGTGATACACCCTTCAATATACGCCAAGTATCGATTATGGTACTTGGTGGGTACGTGAAGGAGCTCGATATACCGATGTACATGGAAGACTACAATACCCCCAGACTACAGTGCTGGCAAGTAACGACAACTTCCATGCTTAATGTCGCCGGAACACATCTCTAACTTACACACAAGTTACTAAAAATTTTACCTAGTTCTACCATTTATTTTATCTTGGACGGTTAGGTGAATGCATGAGGTGAGTACATAATCGGAAACATAATGCAAGCCCTAGCTACATGCACGAAATGATATTTTTCTTTCGATGAATTCTACCTATGGGAAGGAGAAATTTTTTTCCAATGATTTTGCCAAAACCAACTCAATGCAACACAATCTCAATTCATACAAATTTGACAATGAAAGTACTGTTTTCTTTTTCAACGAAATTAAAAAAAAAATACAACACTACTATCCAAATTAAAGTATTTTTCTTTTCTTTTCTTTTCTTTGCTTTTCAAATCAAAACAACGCTAAGTAATGAAATGAAAGAATTCTTTAATGGAACATGCAAACTTTTCACTTTCTCTTTTCAATGATCTAAAGCCAACAAGAAACAAAAATGCATCTACCTTTCCTTAACATGGAACACCTTTTGCAAAAATCGAAAGTACTTGAGTTTTTCAAGAAGATGAATGAGTCATAATTCAAGAAAAACACAACCAATCATATTTCCATTCAAATTTTCCAAAAACATTCCAATGCACAACAATCTTTCTTCAATAATTTTCTTGAGAAACAATGGGAAAGAAGCACTTTTGATCTTTCAATGAGCGTATCAAAGTAATGAACTTTAAAACAACTTTTGCTTTCAGATCTAAACAACTGAAAAGAAAATGTTACTTGCGGAACTCATATACTCAGAAAATTCAAGAAAAGACAAGCACTCAAACCAAGCAAAAAGACACACTTGACTCAAAATCAAACAGCAGCAAGCAAACTAAGCAAGCAAAGCTCAAAACAAAAGTAGATGAGGTCTAGGAACTGATATAATGTACTGATCAGATCAGGGATGGAAGGACGGGAATGCAAGAGTGAAATGGATGAAGGTGGAGGGGACAAAAACGCCCAACACTACCAGTTTCAGACTTGTCCAAAAAGGAACCCAAGATCAATCCAAACAGACCAAACAAAGCACAAATGGGATCTCTAGCTTAATAATGCAGCACAGGAGAGAGTTTATACACCAAACGAAGGCTCAGACTATCAAATAAGGGAATGGATGCTTGTATGCAAAGCATTGACTGATCGGCGTAGTCTGTCTTTGCGGACAGTGCGATGTCGTAGTTTACCTATATGAAAGGTGTGATAGCGTCACAGTTCACTAATGCACAGGTCGCAACAAGAAAGCTACAGTCACAGGTAGAAGCTCAGGAAAACACAGTGTCACTCTGTTTTCACTGCCCTAGTGCGACAGGCGAGTTCTAGATTAAAAAATGAATCAAATCTCTCGAGGATGAACCACAAATAGGTTTGAAACTAGGTTATACAAACTCAAAGGAAGAAAGAGATCTACAATAAGATATCTATGCAAACAGTTAAGTAGGTAAACAACACAACATCATCATACATAAGAGACAATATTGGTGGAAAGCATTTGTATTACTGCAAATAGAGGAGTACATGATAGAGATATAGAACTACAACCAATGACTTAACATAGCATCCCTTCTCCACACAAGCCAATTGCCAAGCCCTTCGAAGGAAGCATGAGAGTCTCCAAGAGGTGAGTGAAAGTGTCCAAGAGAGATTTCACCAGCATGTAGATACCATAGTCTTCCTCCCTTTGGTATGGGAGTGAGCCTCACATATATAGGACTAAATTGATGAGGTTATGGATAGGATAGGATGAGAGATGGTAGGAGAGAGATAGGGGATCTTCCCAATAGTTTAGGGGTCAAGTACCAGCTCTCCAAGAGATCAGGGATAAGCCCCCACATAGGCAAGTTTCGAGAAGGATCTTGAAATGGCTATTTTTTCCCATTAACACACCTCGTCGCACCTTGCTAAAGAGAAACCTGCGACGTCGCATGTTGCTAGTGTGCAACCTGTGACGACCTCTCAAAAGGTTGTGAAAATTGAGCACCAATCCTGCCAAATGATCAATCAGTCCAAGTGACTTCAAGGATGTACACACTAAATCAGGATGATGGGTAGATTTTAGGTGTAACAGTAGTATTGCAAGAAGGGCATTATGGCACAACAATACCAGGGTATGTGCCACCACGCAAGCAATGGCTACCCGCAGTCTTAATCAACAAGAATGCACTGTATGAGATTAAAATGTCGGCGATCCCTGAAGGTGTCCCCCAAGACGGGAACATTGCGGCCAATTTACAGAAGTTACAATATACCGATCATGACCTCGCAGGTTTCCCAGAGAGCGCAAAAGTGTATGTTGATATCATCAATGGCGAGGGATGCCCAACCTGTAAAATTAGTCACAGCAGATCTAATGAACAAGTAAATCAATCACAACAGATGAACATAGAAAATATGGTGTAAAACTGTGCAAAACATGCAGCAGTGCTCAATATCCCAATAAGGGTGAATGAATTACAATAGAATACAATATGACAATGTGAGTGAGAAATTCGAATTGACTAAGTAGGCCATTCAAATCACTGAATGGAGTAGCTTGACTCCAACTAGGAGTCCTCATCATCAATCGGTGGTGCTCATCAATGCACAAGAACCAGTCATCCAGGTGTCAATATGAGTCTAACTGAGTGTAACAAGTGTAACTGAAGTGTGTAGCACTGATTAAGGGAAGGAGGCTCAGTGTGGAGTGCATGGGAGGCTAACTAAATTCAGAACAAGTCATCTAGTCAATATGGAGGTCCAACGAAAGTGAAACAGTCAGTCGGGAGTGAAACTAGCCATAAATCAGGGATAATTGGAGCTAACTGAATGTAACTGAAGTGGAACTACAATGGTAGGTGAACAAGTCCGCCCTTCTCCGGCAGTAGGTGAGAAGCGGGCTCCTTTCAGCCTAGGAGGGCTAAAAATCTGTAGTAAGTGGCTCCCGGGTGCTAGAATGAGGTGGCTAAGGTGCTGGAGGCATCAAACTGGTGACTGGGATGCATGCAAGTGCATGTAGGTGCATGCAAACCCTAGATTTTTCATGCAAACCCTAATTGCATGCAAGATCCTGAAAAAGATGATGTGGATATCCGAACACCCCCCCTCAAGCTAGACTATGATGTGCAAAAAATAATGTGGGGCCCTGGTAACTAAGACCAAAAGTCACCCCAATACAATAATTCAAAAAATGCTGAAAATAAACTAAGTGAGGAAAGAGGGAAAACCCAGTGGGAAGAAAGCCCCCCCTCAAGCTAAAGCATAATAATGAATCAATATGTCTGCACCATGATGGAACTCACCCCCAACAGTGAACGGAGGTAAGAGAACTTCTTCTCAGTGAAGCTCTTGGTGAAGATGTCTGCAATTTGCTCATCAGTAGGGCAATATTGCAGAATGATGGTGCGGTCATGCACCAACTGTCGAATGTAATGCATATGAATCTCAATGTGTTTGGTCCTCTGCCGCTGAACTGGATCAGTGGAGATCTTGATATCACTTTGATTGTCACAAAATAGGACAGTCGAAGTAGTGCCACCAAAACCAAACTCGGAAAGAATACCCTGCAACCAAACTGCCTGAATGCAGGCATTGACTGCCCCTCGATACTCTGCCTCTACTGAAGAAAGTGCAATGGCTGCTTGCTTTTTGCTGGACCAGCAAATAGCACCATGACAAATCATGAAAACATAACCGGAAGTGGACTTCCGATCAATGCTATCACCTGCCCAATCTGAATCAGTAAAACCAATGAAATCTAGCTCAGAATCTGCAGCATAATCTATGCCAAACTGTCTCGTACCTTGCACATACTGCAAGATCTGCTTGGCTGCTCGCCAATGAAGCTCATGTGGCTGCTGCATATATCTTGACACGGCACTCACGGCATATGAGATATCAGGCCGTGAGTGTGTCAAATAAAGTAGTGAACCAATCAACTGTCGATACATACTACAATCTGCAAGCGGTGTAGAATCTCCCTCCTCAAGACTGATTCCTGAGAGGAATGGGAATGGGGCTGCCTTACATTCAGCCATATTAAACTTCAATAACAGGTCGGAAGCATATTTTTGCTGAGATATAGTGATCCCATCAAAATTTTGAGGTATCTCCAAGCCCAAAAAGTGACTCAGCAAGCCCAAATCGCTCATGTCAAAAGCTAGATTTAAGGCAGATTTGAGCTTGTTTATTGAAGTAAGTGTGCTACCAGTAATGAGAAGATCATCAACATAAAGTACAATAACCAACAAATTACCTTTAACTCGCTGAAGATGCACATTCGGATCAGATTTGCATCTTTGGAAATTCTAAGAAAGAAGGAAGGAGTCCATCTTTGCGTACCAAGCTCTTGGGGCCTGTTTTAACCCGTACAAAGATTTCTTCAATCTGCAAACTAATGATGGATCTGACGTGTAGCCCTCTGGCTGCTGCATATATACCTCTTCAGCAACGTCTCCATGTAAAAATGCACTCTTCACATCCATGTGGTGCACTTCCCAGTGCTTGGATGCGGCAACAGCTAAAACAAGGCGGATGGAATCCATCTTTGCAACCGGTGCAAAAGTCTCAGTGTAGTCCACTCCTTGGACTTGGGAGAAACCTTTTGCCACCAACCTTGCTTTGTATTTGCTGATAGATCCATCAGCAGCAACTTTCGTGCGGTAGACCCATTTACACTTCACTAATTTTCTTCCAGGTGGAAGAGAAACTAGCTCCCATGTGTTGTTCATTTGAAGAGAACTGTACTCTTCATCCATGGCACTTTTCCATCTCGGATCTCGGTGAGCAGAATAGTATGATGTGGGATCTGAACCAGCCATCAAATAAAAAATATCAGGAAGTAATGGATCAGCAACAGATAGTGCCATACCTTCTCTTTGAAAGTCTGCTCTTGTTCGTCTCGGATCAGCAGGATTTCCAAGGTTCGAACCAGCAGATTGGAGAGTGTTTTGGGCCCACTTTGGTAACTGAGGAGGATCATAATGGTCGGATTCCGAACCTGATATGTCATGATCATCATATGCTTCTACAATATCAGAAATATCAGAACTCATACCTTCATTATCACTGCACGGATCTTCTTCTGGTGAAGGCGGTGAATCGGCAGTCTCTTCCTCGACTAGTTGCAATTCTTGAAGCGGTTCTTCAAATTGCACACTGCGCTCTATGAATATCTTTTTAGATCTGATATCCATGAGTTTATATGATTTTGATTCTTCCCCATATCCTATCAGTATGCACTCGGTACTTTGTGGATCCAAAGCTCGTCTCTTCTCAGAAGGGATTCTAGCCCATGCAGTAGAGCCAAAAACTCTCAAAATTTGACACATCCGGTTTGTGACCAAAGAATGCTTCGAAAGGAGTCATACCTCTCATGGATGAATGTGGAACACAGTTCTATATATATGAAGCAACATTGATTTCTTCATCCCAAATATTTGCATCCAAACCTTTTGATTCAATCATGCATGTAGCCATCTCTTTCAGTGACCGATTTTTCCTTTCCGCTACACCGTTCTGCTGGGGTGTGTAGGGAACTGTATGTTGGATCTGAATTCCGCTTTGGGCACAAAGTTGCAGCAAATTGGACTTGATATATTCCCCACCATTATCAGATCTAAGAGCTTTGATCTTGCTCTCAGTGGTGGTCTCAACAGAAGCCTTGAAATCCTTGAATTTTCCAAGCACTTCTGACTTGTTTTTGAGAAAGAATACCCATGTAAAGCGGGAAAAATCATCAATAAATGTAAAAACATACCTTGAACCATTTAATGACATATGGGGCAGCGGACCACTGATATCAGAATGGATCAATCCCAAAATAGTAGAAGCTCTGCTAGCTTTGCCGCGGTCGAATCTGTGCTCGGGGTGCTTCCCAATGATGCAACCAGTGCATATTCCCTTCGAGGAACGGAGTTGTGGAAGCCCATCTACCATGGATTTGTTTGATAATAGCAGAAAATACTTATAATTAAGATGTCCAAATATTTCATTCCAAAGCCTACTAACCTCATTACCATGTGTGCGAAGAGCAGTGGGCTTTGCAAGCAGAATAAAGTGTGAAAACTCATAGCATTTTGCAGTGTGATTTGCCTTTCTGACTGCAACTAGTCTTCCATTTTTTATATCAGAAATTTCAACTGTATTAGGGCTGAATGTAACTTTCTTTGGTTCACCAGTGTGTGTCATTTGATACACAGAAAGGAGATTTGAAGCCAAGGAAGGCACATAGAGAACATTCTGAAAGCTTCCATATTCTACATGAATCGTACCTTTGCCCTTTGAAGAAATTTTTGAGTCATCTCCCAAATGGATGGGAATGGATCTGTTTGGATCGAATGAGGAAAAAGAATCAATATTTGCAGCCATATGATTTGATGCACCCGAATCTATCAAGAGAGTAGTGGGCTTCGAAACCGTTGCCATGAGTGCTTGTCCTCTTTCATGATCATCATTCCTATCCTTCTTCCTTGCACCGTCAGGAAGAGTTATGTTGTTCTTTTCCAAAAGGAGGGCCATTTGATCTATAGTCTTCTTCATACATGAACTTTTAGGATGAAAGCCACGATTGCAATAAGTACATTCATATTTTTGGTTACCTTCTTTTCCCTTTTGCTTGAACTTCGAACTGGATGGTGCATCCGTTTGTTTGCCTTTGTCTTTTTGCTTGTGAGGCTCGAATTTGGGCTTTTTCTTCTTTTGCTTTCCTTTACCATTTGAGATATTGGGTCCTTGAACATATAGGGCTGAATCTTTGGAGCTTATGGACCCCATTTGAATCAACTTGTCATGCTCTTTTGTGACGGACTCAATGAAGGCATTCAAGGTAGGCATCTTCCAATTCGGGGTAGTTAGCCGACCGGAATTGAAAGTAGAGACAAATACCGAATAATCTTTACCAAGCTTGCTTAGAATGGAGAGGATCAATTGTTTGTCCTCTTTGATAACTCCACTGTTCTTCAACTGCAAGTTCAAGTTCTTGAACTTTTTGAAGAATTCATTGATGGTCTTGAAATTCTCAAGACTAAGGGCAATCAATTCATTCTCTAATTGAAAAGCCCTAAGCTCATCCTGCTTTCCAAATAATGTTTCAAGTTGCTCCCATATAGCTTTTGGAGTCTTCAATCCGCTGAGATGGAAGTGAAGATCTTTGGAGATGGAGAGACAAAGAAGACCATAAGCTTCATCAAGCTTGTTGTAGTGTTTGGTTCGATCTGACACATTGTTTGGCTCCAATTCAAGACCAAGAGTGACTCGGTAGTAACCTTTTGAACGTAATATGATCTCCATATCATCTTTTCAATCAAAATAATTGAATGGGGTGAGGATAGGCTTTGAAGAAGAGTATTCCATTGTTAGGAGCGAGTCAAACTGATGTAAATGAGCTTGCATGCAGAGTGTAGCGAATGCAAAAGAGGAGTTTGCATGCACAGTGTAGCGAATGCAAAACAGGAGCTTGTTAACCTGCAAATCACAATCAAACCAAGAACAGTAAGGTCGAACAATCCACCCTTTTAGAGTTGCATCACACCTGGGATTGGAGATCAAATAATGTTGAATGGGTCAAATGTATTAGATCCAGGAATTATGTGGAAACTCAAGCTTCTAGAGTGGTATTGGATGTATTTTTCAAGCTTTGCATGCACAGGAGCGAATGCCCTTGAGATATCTCATGCCAAAACGTTTTGCAATTTTTGAGCAATTCAGTCAAATCTTCTTGTAGAAACACCTGTAGAAAAGAGATCTTGTCCCTACAATGGCTCTGATACCATGTAAAATTAGTCACAGCAGATCTAATGAACAAGTAAATCAATCACAACAGATGAACATAGAAAATATGGTGTAAAACTGTGCAAAACATGCAGCAGTGCTCAATATCCCAATAAGGGTGAATGAATTACAATAGAATACAATCTGACAATGTGAGTGAGCAATTCGAATTGACTAAGTAGGCCATTTGAATCACTGAATGGAGTAGCTTGACTCCAACTAGGACTCCTCATCATCAATCGGTGGTGCTCATCAATGCACAAGAACCAGTCATCCAGGTGTCAATCTGAGTCTAACTGAGTGTAACAAGTGTAACTGAAGTGTGTAGCACTGATTAAGGGAAGGAGGCTCAGTGGGGGGCGCATGGGAGGCTAACTAAAGTCAGAACAAGTCATCTAGTCAATCTGGAGGTCCAACGGAAGTGAAACAGTCAGTCGAGAGTGAAACTAACCATAAATCAGGGAGAATCGGAGCTAACTGAATGTAACTGAAGTGGAACTACAGTGGTAGGTGAACAAGTGCACCCTTCTCTGGCAGTAGGTGAGAAGTGGGCGCCTTTCAGCCTAGGAGGGATAAAACTTTGTAGTAAGTGGCTCCCGGGTGCTAGAATGAGGTGGCTAAGGTGCTGGAGGCATCGAACTGGTGACTGGGATGCATGCAAGTGCATGCAGGTGCATGCAAACCCTAGATTTTGCATGCAAACCCTAATTGCATGCAAGATCCTGAAAAAGATGATGTGGATATCCGAACACAACCACAAAGGAGCCCGCGTGGTGGACATTAGGATTGGAGCATTCAGGGCTGTTAGGACTCACCTAGATATCGGACTTCAGACAGTTAGCGCAGGCTAATGCATGCGTCAAGTAGCTGCTGGCTTGTTTTCATGGTGGGTACCTATGGTTGCATGAGAATATTTCAATCACAGTTGACTTGATCACAAGAATCACTGGGCTACCTCAAACTGGAGACGATCCGTCCCAATTTTTTCAGGGTAAAGACAATGACAAAAATCTCACAGTGAGCTTGAAGACAAAGTACGGAGTGGAGAAAAACTCTCGTGGGTACCTCATTATCTCAATCAAGAACTAGGCAATCAGGTTCGGAGCGAAGATCCTAGTGGTTAAGGTAGCACGGAAGAACAGGCCAAAAGAATGCATTTCGGGCATCATCGCCTCCACGGAACTCTATGCCGCAGGAGTGTGGATGAACTGGTCAAAATTCCTGCTACACCAATTGGTCGAAGATGCACATGAGGCATAGTAAAAAGGAAAGGAATTTGGATACGCATGGCTCATAATGTTGGTCGCATTAGTTGCATGGAGGGAGTCTGAGCACTATCTAGGAATGGACACAATAGAAGCCAGGGTACGCAAAGGCGCGCATTACCATAATTTATCGAAAACAAATGATAAAGAGCGACATGAAGACAACATTGTACAATTTTACTTTCTCTTAGAGATCATGCGGATCGATGTGCAAGTGATACCACGGATAATGGATCAAGTATTGAGGAAGTACCGATCGATTGCATGGCTATTGGTCAAATCCCAGATGATTTTCCTTCAAGCACGAGCAGATAAGTTGCGGAAGTGGCTGCCAACGTAGTACAAGCTCACCAAGGAGGCATTGGACACCATCATCGAAAGATGGCCCATGGAGTGGAAAGTCCCAGCTGACGAGAAGGACATGTTGAACTTAGAAAATGGGAAGCAAACACCTCGACTAAACCTGGCCGAGGAAGAAAAATGCTCAGCCAGTTGGAAGGACGGCGCAGGTGAAGATGAACCTATGAAAGAGCAGTCGGAGGTGTGTAGCCATGATGGATCCTCAACATCCACCCCGACATATTATGACTTAGATGCACAGTACAAGGAAAGAAGTTCAAAGCGCATGATGGACCAGGGAGAAGGAAGCACAAGTGGTGGTCTTCCGGAGGAACAGTGTTTGCTTACATACTTGTCTTTAGGTTTTCTATAAAGACCCAGGTTCTTTGCGGTTCAAGGAACCAACAAAACCCCTTTTCACCGGCCCTTTCAGCAACAATCTGCAAGCAGACTGAGGTCTCACCCGAGGCGAAATAATGGGGGAGTTGCGGAATCAGGTTTCCACAACTATGTGATGAGTGCTTGAACATATATGATGAATAGGATGTTGCGGAGCTTGCGCTGCGGACTGGGGACTGTGCAGATCCTAACCCCCTCGTGGTCAATACTTCTACAAGCTGGAAGGCTTTCGTAACTCACACATCCAAGGACTGCGCGGTTTGGCGGAAGTTCGATAACAGGATAGCACAACTGACAACTGCGCTTCCTCTCTAGACTCCACCGGGTTCAACAAGCTATACTTAGTGTTTTACCCATTTATGAATTGTCTTAGGGTACTTATTTTATGGCTTATGCAATATGACAGAACATAAAATACTACGCACTTCCGGTGTTGTGCTTCATGATAGTTGTACTGTGCGAACTCCATTGACTTAAGCATCTATCCAACCGACTTATGCATTCATTCAGACTTAGAAATACTAATGCATCTAGCATTCATCCACATATTCAAAACTTAACACATTATTCCCATCTCATTCCTTATGGTGAATACATATAAAATTAAACACATAAACTCATAAGCCATATCTTAAGCATTCATTGTAAGAAAATAACAGATGCAAACATGTAAACAATCAGACAACACAAGAATTTAACATGGTTCACCACCAGGATGGGAGCTACATCCACAGGAACTGTTGTTGTATTAATCTTTTGGGAAGGGTACAACAGGTCCAGTCTGTGCACTCAGTTGCAGACTCTCTTCTCTCTCAATAGGTCTCTACGCACACAGCTTGCAGAGCCTTTACAATGTTCCCTCAACAGAGTTTAATGTTCAACAAAGATTACAATTCATACTCAGAAGATTCAACAATGAAGATTGTTCAACCCTTTCCCTTACAAAATTGTGTCTTCTTATAGATCATACCCATAGGTCATGTCTTTACAATACATAGGCCAAAACCCTAAGGTATAGAAAAACTGTTACGGATTTCCCCTAACTGGACTGTTAGGTGTTGATAGAGACTCTTCTTTCGTGGCCATCCTCTGCACGTGGTCATGTTGCTTTCAACCTGCCCTGTTGACCGCATGCTCACTGTCGCTTTCACTTGGTCGTTCCTTCTCTAATGACCTTATGCGGTCAGTTCATGTCGTGCTTCCTTCGCGTGTGTGACCGGTCGCTTTCTTTCCTCCTTACTCCTTACCCACCTGCTTGGTAATCATGAAGTTTCTTAACCAAAAATATGTCACTTTTGTCCAGCCGACCTTACCTTCATTCTTTACCCAAAACAGGTGCCCTGCTGGCACTTCGCGGAACTGGTACTCAGTTACGTGGTTCCCATCACGTTGATACTGCGCTGTGCTCACTTCGCAGCTCCTCAAAACTGACTTGCACCAAAAGTCTTCAACCGAACTGCGCTTAACTTCGCAGTTCCAAAACTTGACTTGCCCAAAAATGCCCCACTTGGGCCAAGCCCAATAGGCCCCTAACACTTACATGTGGATCGTCCCCAAGCCACCTTCAACCTCTACTTCTCCTAGTTGTTTTTCCTCCTACAGAGCTAAGTTTGCAGGGACCTCTTGGTATGTTGCAGTCAACTTTGCAACCTCTTCCTTGGTGTCCTGCTCAATTTGCTTGATGGTCTCCAACACATCAGCTATTATTTCATCGTCAACTTTTTCTTGCACAGAGTCTTGTCCTTCGCAGAGCTCCCTCAAATTTTCTTCAATTTTTTGTGTGAGATCGTGGGCTTCCTCTTGCATGGGTTGCGACTTATCTCTGACTTCAGTCTCCCTGTCTCACAGTACTTGCAGTTATTTCTTCAATCCCCTAACTTCTAGATATCTACGGATTCGGTCCCTTGGCGGCAAGGCCTTGACCTCTGCGTCCAGCAGTTCCAATGTAGCCTGCCTATCTTTCAAAGCACTTTGGATTTTGAGCAAGTCTGGATTATCTTCCAGGGAAGTAAATGTTTTTGTGGCCTCGTCTAACAAAGTTTGGCACTTAGCCACTTCACTGGCTATACTTTCTGTTGCAGCTTTCACTTCTTATGCTCGAAGCTATTGCTGATCAGGTGGTGTCTTCAGCTAATTCTATGCTTCCAAGGGAGCAATTTTTGATTCGTAACCAATCTCCATATCTTTCATTTCAGCTTTAAGATCGCTGACCACCTCGCTGATCTTAATGACAATGTCCGCAAGTTCTTGTTGCTCGTCTCATTCTGGTATCTCCACAACTACTAAAGCGACCGTAGTCTCTAATCTCATTCTTCAGTCGTGCTCATCTTGAAGTTGCATGGACCTCTGCGAGCTTGATTCCTGCAACTGCTTATAGTTCGCAACTAACTCATGGTGCTGGTTCCGAGCAACTACATCTCTCTCATTCTCCTCCACAACCTGCAGGTGCAGATCATGTAAACCCTCCATTGGCAGTACTAGGATGTCAACTTCCACATACTGGATATTCTGCTCATCCCAGAGTTAACTGTTCGCATGGTGGTAATCTTACACTCAGTGGATAAAGTTTGACTATGTGCGGCTTCGACGGCAAAGTTAGGGCTAGAGGGTTTGTCTTCAGCTGTGAAATGACCCCTAAATTTCCTTCTGATTCGGAGTCTCGTGGCAAGGGTAACCTATGTTGTACTTGCTCAATCTTTTCTGTAATGCCTTGCGGCGTGGTCAGATTCTTCTACAGACTCTTTTGAATTGCCTCATTCTTTTTATCTTTGGCGGTCATCAAGTCTTCCATCTGTGCTATTACTGAAGATGCAATCATCTCGTAATCGTCGTTGTGGAGCTTTGCTCCTGATGGGCCCTTAACTTCTTTCTTCTTCGTCTTCTTCTATACCTTTTGTTGTACAGGACTCTTGGCTTCCTTCCTTTTTCATGTCCATGACTCTTCAACAATGGGTGTAGGCATTGGGTTACTCTCCTTGGAGTCACTTTCGATATCAACAATCCCTTCGAATTTGAACTCAGGGATCCATTCTTTCATAATTGTGTTGATATCCTCTTTGTTCATGTGGTAGCTTCCTTGGAACCATTTAGGGTTCTTCATCTCAGCCTTTGCTGAAATAAAGATAGAATGCATATCAACTTTAAAATTGACGGTGTGAATATACTTAGCCGTTACCTCTTTTGATATTTGCGGCATGGCGATGATGACTTCGCCCAGCTGCTCATAGTAAGTGTAGAAGACTTTAGCTGACGCCTTTTGTCTTTCTGATATTGAATTCTCCCAAAGGTTTGCATAATGGGCTCCTCTACAATCACTGCTGTCGTGTTTAGGCCAATGTAATGTTTTGGGTCCTTCCACCCTACAAAGGAAATCAACACTATCAACCATGTATAGTGGAAGTTACTACCATATGTCTACATGTCATTCAGCTCTTCCAGAAACTCATTTAGTAGGTACTGACACTAGTTAAATCTTCCTCTTATTGTGGCCTTTTCCCCAAGGAGCATTGCGCCCGCGGGTACTTCCAATGGTCTTACTTTCTTCAGAATTTTCCTGCTACCATTTGTGTGACAAATCGCGTAGCTTCATCATCTATATCATCCGTGACAAATCCTCTTTTTCTTTTGACGATTGGTTGTGTCTTCTTCATCTTCGCGGCGACCTCCTTATCTCGATTCTTTCCTAAGAAAAATTGCTTGGGGTTCTCGCCTCTCTTACTTAACCCAATAATCATGTGGATCAGATCAATATTTAGGTCGACATTAGGGTCAAGCCAAAGATATCCTTGGTGCATGTGCGACATAAGAGTGCACACCACCGCATTCAATTTTGGTGTTCGGTCGAAGTGCGGGACTCTCAACAGGTTGAGCAACCCCGACTCAACTACTCCGGTTATCTAGTTCTGCGCAACTAGCACAGAGTTTCCTTTTACGTCCTTCTTCCAGCACATATACTGATCTGGATGAAACTTTGGAAACTTTGGTTCAACTGGGTCTTTCTACATCTGAAGCAGGTCGAAGTCTTCCAACTTGCATTCGAAAATTTTTCCCAATAAATTTCCTTCTACTTGTACATGCTTCGACATCCGTGGAATTGGAATCTCATACTTAGAATTCCTGAGCAGTTTAATGGATGGTGCATCTGCTGCACGTGGCGAGATATACTACGGTGTTAATTTCAAGGGAATTTCTTTGTCGCTCAACGAAATTTATGGTCCTATGGAGCTCACAACCTTTGGCTTCATCTTCTACACGGCTGGGTTTTTTCCCTTGTCTTGCATAACTGTAGCGTGTCTTGGCGATCTTCGGGAGCCCTGACCTTGCTCTGTAACCACTTTCTTGGTAGGGGTTCTCATCAACACTTCAATCCCTCCATATTTAAACACCTTCACAGTCTCTCTGACTGTGAATTCTTCCTCAATTGATGAAATTTCAAACATTCACTAGATGGTCATTACAGAATTGCAATATCACTGCTCGCTCATTGTAAACAATTTCAAAGTATGGCTCGCAAGAAAATTCTAGAGTCTCGGTAACGCCCGCGAGTCCACATACAGGAGTATTTATAGGCACAGCAAGGCCCGGTTGTGGCTCTAAACAGCTAGAAAATCATTAAATGACATGTATGTTGGCCAAATCCTCCACAGATTTGGGTCCTTTCCTTCATTAACTCATTCAGAATGGTTATTTCTGCATTAAATGCTCAAGCAGTCATCGGCAAAATCACTATATAACAGCTAGTTTTCGGACTGACATTCTAACCTCTAATTTTCTGGATTGTTGCAACGAACTGCACTGTGGGTCATCACTACTCTAGTGCAGTTACTTTTCCAAGTCGAGATTCTCGGTTCTGAACTTGAACCTTCTCTGCTTCATTGGATCTGTGCAGCTACCTTTTTTGGCTTCGAGCTACGCGGTTCTTCTTTTCTTTCACTTTTTCTTTTCTCTCTTTTTAAAAAAATAAAAAAATAAAATCGCAGCTTCACTCTATAGAGGCTTCTACGAACTAGGGCTATCCCAATATGTTTTCAGCCTACTTCCATTGACTAATCCAGGTAGATCATTTCCAGCTAACGTGGCTAACTAAACTGCGCCATCATTAGTAATATGTACAACATTATATGGACCAATCCAATGCATCTTAAACTTTCTAGGAGATTTCATAAATTTTCTATCATACAAGAGGACTAGATCACCTACCTGAAAGGACTTGTTTTTTATATGGCGATCATGCCATGCTTTTTCTCTATCTTTCTGCACTTGTTGGTGAAATCCTGCAATGATGCGATCTTCTTCCAACCCAACCAAGTGTAGAATCCTTTCCTCTAGTGCCTCTTGATCTTCCATGCCTATAAATGTAGCTATTCTCAAGTTGGGAATAATATACTCCATAGGCATCACTTCTTCCTGTCCATAGGCCAGCCTAAAAGGTGTGTGGCCAGTCAATTTCTTGCAAGTAGTTATGTATGCCCATAATACAGCTGAAATGCACAGATCCCAGTCATCCCTATTCACATTGCATATCTTAGTTAGTGCATTCTTCAATACCTTGTTGAAAGCTTCTACAGTTCCATTTTCTTTTGGATGGTATGGCGTAATCCTCTGATGATGAATGTGGAACTCTTGTGAAGGCCTCAATAGTCTTGTTCATAAAATGAGTGCCTTGATCACTCATCAGAATCTTCGTACATCCAAATCTAGTAAGGATGTTCTCAAAAATGAACTGTGCGGAAGTGACTGCGCTACTGTCCTTCACTAGCTCCGCTTCTTCCCATCTGGTGAGATAATCAGTAGCAGTGATGATGTATCTCGCATCAGTCCTTTCCCCCTGTGGGTTTATAGGTCCCACAAAATCAATGGCCCATTTCTCAAATGCCTGAAGTGTCAACTATGGATTCAAATGCATTTCATCTCTTCGCAACGGATTTCATGTCCTTTGACAAACATCGCAGCTCTGGCAATGTTCCTTTGCATTTTTGTGGATAGTAGGCCACCATAGCCCTGCTCACAATATCTTATGCGTAGTGGCTCTTCCTGCGTAGTGACCTCCCGATACACCTGAATGTGCCTTAGCCAAAATGAATGGCTTCTCATGTTCTAATACACATCTGCATAGCACTTCATCCAGCCCACATTTGTATAGCTGTCCCACGATTATGGTGAAGTCTGATGCTCGTACTACCAGCTGCTTCTTCTGTTGCGTAGTAAACTATGTCAGTCCTAACCCAGTAATCAAGAAATCAACAATGTCTTTGCAGTAGTCATCTGCGATCTGTATAGCAAATAACTGCACGTCAGGTAGACTGTCTCCTAAATTAGTGGGTTCCTCTCCTAACTCAATCCTGGAGAGATGGTCAGGTCTTAAGTTCAATATGCTCGGCTTAACTACAATTTCAAAGTCATACTCCTGAAAGAGTAACAACCATCTGCATATTCTTCCCCCTAACACTGTCTTATTGACCAGGTACTTCAAAGTTGAATGGTCAGTATACATAAAGAAGTGCGCACCGAACAAATAGTGCCTGAATTTTTGCAGTGCGTAGACCATATCTAGACCCTCTCTCTCAGTGGTTTTATAATTCGTTTCTGCCAATGAGAGCTTCCCACTCGAAAATGCAATGGGATGTTCAATACCTCCCTCTCCTAGTTTTGCTAACACAACACCCAATTCTATACTTGAAGCATCGACATGTACATGAAATGGCTTTTCCCAGACTGGAAACACCAGGATCGACGCAGTTACCATTTTCTCTTTTAATGTGTCAAAGCCTTGTTCACATTTTGCGTTCCAGATGAACTGCGCATGTTTCTTCAATAGTTTCTCCATTGGTGTGCTTATCTAGACATATCCCTTTATAAACTTTCTGTAGTAACCTGTGTGCCCCAATGTGTTGCGCAGCTGCTTGACTGATGTTGGTACTAGCAGGTTAACTATAACTGCGATCTTCGCAGGATCAACCATCAAGCCTTGTCTGCACACAATGTGTCCTGAAAGAATACCATAAGGCACACAACAAACACACTCCTTTAAATTCAATGAAATTTGATGTTGCATGCACTTAGCTAACATCATTCTGAGGTTCTCACAGTAGTTTTTCAGCAAACCAAAGATAATCCAATCATCAAAATATGCTTCTAAAAATTTATGCGTGAAATCTATAAATGCTACGACAACAACTCTGGAAAAGATGGAAGGTGTGTTCTTCAGACCAAAGGGTATTACTGTATACTAGAACGACCCCCATTCAGTGGAAAAAGTGTCCTTGTGTCTTCCTATTGGATCAATTCTTATCTGATGGTATCCATAAAATCCATCAGTAAAGGAGTAGGCCTCATTCCCTCCAACATTGTCTAAGACTTCGTATATAAAAGAAGTGGGAAATGGGTCATGTAGCAAAGCATCATTCAGCTTCCTCAGATCCACGCAGATTCTGATCTCACCCTTAGTTTTCTTGTCCTGGATAACCATCGAGCTTATCCATTCAGATTTTTCAACCGGCTCAATGATCCCCGCATCGAGCATCTTATCAAGTTCTTCCTTAACTCTTTCTTTGTATTGAGGGTTCAGTCTATAGGGCCTTTGCTTAACAGGCTTTGCACCTAGCTTAAGAGGTATTTTCATAACCCCAAAGTCGCCCAGGATACCTTTGATTTATGTAAACTTTGTGGGAAATAAATCCTGGTATTTGTGTAGCAGGTCTGAGATCTCTGCGACCGTCTCATCATCCCAGTAGTCTCCAATAGATGCGAACTTCGGCTCTTCATTTGTTCCAATGTTCGCTTTTCTCATTTTCACAAGTCCACTCATGTCTGGAATTTCCAATGGAGGTCCCTCTACGTCGCACGCAACTTCGGACTCAGGTATATTGACATTACACGGATCCTCCTCGTCACTTCTTGTTCTTCACCCTTTTCAACAAGGTTATAGCATTCAAGGGCATGCTCTATCGTTCTTTCCCATTCTGGATGTAGGTTCACAGGTACTTTTACATCTTCAAACATTCTCTCTTTGAGTTCGTCCAATGCCTCGTTTGCACTTGGGAATTCTGGTCTGAATATTCTCTTTTTAATGATCTACAAAGCTTCATTTATACTCGGACTATCGTTTTCGAAACTGAAGCTCTTCTGGAAGTTCGCAGTAAGGGTAGGCCAATCTATAGTTTCTATGCGCAACTCTATGTCTAGATACCAGTGCTTTGGAGCATGCTCCTCCAATGTATGCACAAATATATGCACCCATTCTGTTTTTGGTCTCTCCTCCCATGTTTGCGAACAGATTTCAATATGGTCCCTTAGATCCATCTGTCCATTATATTTCTCAAAGGGTAGTGCAACCTTGTGAGCGAACCTGATCTGCATCTTGCATCTACACTGATCCCATGTGGTCAATGTCTGCTTATGCGCAGCCCACCATCTGGCAGGTGTCTCATGCAGTGCCATGTCTAGTGCTGGTATGCGATGTTCATCTGCAACTGATAAAGTATATTCCTGGATAAATGAATAAGCATTAGAAGAACCATCATAGGTGGGAATAGGACTTACCTCCTTTCCAATCCAATGCAGTGACTTTGTAAGCTGCACGCATCTTCTTGCAAATACTTTGTGCATACGACCTTGCCAGTTCTCCAGTCCTACGTCAGAGTCTGAGATGCAAGAACTATCACATCACTGAGTGTTCCATCCGTAGTGGGATTAACATAGTCTTCTTGATTTACAGTCATCTTGTAAAGGCGGTCAAGATCCTATGCTCTGGATTCTTCCTGAACTGGCTCAATGTATCTTTCCCCATATGCAGGGTTCAGTGGTGCGATGACCCTGAGATGATTTCCTTCAAAGATCATCTTCTTTTTTTTCAAGTTTATGATGGAGAGGTTATCCATAGCCTAGTCAATTCCCAACAGTGATTGATAAGGCTGACTATCATCCACAATCTCGATAACCTCGAAGTCTGCATGACTTCGCACTCCATCAATGTCAACAATAACATTGGCTAACCTTCCAAAAGGTATGACTTTCTCCTGATTGGCCATTCTCAACTGTATATGCGACCATAACAGCTTTGGTCTCCCCATATGCTGGCATGTCTGTTTAGTTAAGACAATTAATTCAGATCCCAGATCAAGGATGATCTCATCCATCTCATAGTCTCTTATCTGTGCACTAAGCCTCATTTCTCAGCATGTTCTTTTATGGTTCTTAATCTGATGGACTGAGCTCTCGGCAGTTTCCTTCTCGCTGTGTTTCTCATACTGATCTAACAATTTTTGTAATTCCGCTAGAGCATCTGGGCTATTCAACAGTTTCATGCAGCTCCTTAAAAACTGCGCAACACATGTGCATGTCTCTGCTGCATGGCACCTTTTTTCATAAGCAGTCGACATATCCTCGATATGCGGTATTTCACTGTGCAATGGGATTCTTGGCGACCTGGGTTCTAACTCTTTGAAAATTTCCCGTGGTTCTTCAAAGACTTGTTTGTTTTTCTCCAAGTTGAAAGTAGGTGTCTTCCCAGTAGCTTTTCTAATCCAGATTGTTTCAACAGGAGTCTTCTTAGTTTCAAACTCTCCAGAGGTCGAGGATTCTGCTCCTCTATCCCTCCCTGTGGTAGCGCCACTTCACATCACTGCATTGATACTTGGATCCGCATCCCTTCTCTCTGCTGCAATCAACTGAATGTTCGGGTTAGGTGCATCTTTCTTTCTTTTCTTCATTTCTGCCGCTAGCACTGGGAAGAACTCAATAACATGATCAAAAGATTTGCAGTAATTACAAGTAGTACATTCATTGGTACAATCCCTAGATAAGTGACCTTCCTGGCCACAGTTGTAACAGATCATTTGGCATCTTCCCCTTCCTTGTCCTGGACCAGTATTTCTTCCTCTTCCGCGGTATCCTCCACCACGACCTCTATATGTGCCTTGGTCATACTGCACATTATCTTGCTTCTGCGGAGTTTCTTCTTGGACTCTGTATACTCCACTATCGCGCATATGCTCCATGTCTCGCTTTCTTTCCTGCATTAGCTCATATGCTCTATAGTTGGACTCATCATGTCCAACTGACTTACTGAAATAGCAATATAGATTCTTAGGGGTACACACATACTTCTGTATTAGATAACAGTCTTCAGGCCTATGACCTCGCGTTTTACAGATTTCACACCATGGTGCTTGATTCTGATTTTGTGAATTCGGTGCTCCACTGTTAAGGTACTCCTAAAATAAAGGACAATTCTCTCTGGTGTGCCCTTATCCTTTAAATCTTGTACACGAGACTTCTTGTCTCTCTTGTTTTCCCTTCATCATATCCTATAGTTGTAATGTTAGCGTAGCTAACAGGGTCTGAATCTGAGACATCCCAGTGCTAGTCTCTCCAATTGGTGAAGCTTCTAGTTTCATCGCGATCTCCAAGGCTTCTGCATACTAAGACACTTTTTGTTGCATCAACGGCAGTCTGATATGGGGCAACAGCATGGCTATAAACCATTCTTGGTGCTGTTGCAATGCTATGACAAAACTTACTTGGTCTAACAATGTCTTAAATTTCTGGTCAAATTCCCAAACCATCTCATTAGTTTTTTGCTTAATTTCCTTTAGTTCTGTTATACATTGGGATTCTGACTTCGATTTATTAAATTCACTCAATAGTGCATCCTTAATCTCCTCTAAGGTTGTCTGGTGTCCAACAGAATACTTCATGAACCAATTCAAGGCTCTATCTCTAAATGTGGTGATGAGTTGCGCTTGCTTCACAGCATCATCCTGAACTTGCTTAACACTCCATACGGCTTCACATAGAAACCAATGTTGCTCAAGGTCCTCTAGACCCGTTCCTTTGAATATCAGAAGATTAATATCATTAGTCATCCTTCTCCTAGGTGGTATAGTGTTCTGTGCAGGGTTCTGAGTGGCAAAAGTAAAGTTTGTATTGCGCGGAATGTTCTGAGATGGGATAGTCAGATTTGGAATGGTCTAAGTCGAGATGATCTGAGTACTCGCTCCCGCAGTGTTACTAGTATTGGCGCTCTGAAGATCAGGAATATTAACAACTGGAGGGTTCTAAGCTGGCGGAATCTAAAAAATAGGATGTGCGGTACTTGCAACCGGCGGATTCTACGGAGTAATAGGATGATAGGTGGCTGATAGAGGTGCGGTCTGGCTATCAAGCTGGGTTTGTAAATCAATGTCTACGCGGAGTCCATGTTCTCCATAGGTCTTCTTAGTGGTATACTTATATCTTTTTCCATTTCTCAAATTGTGTTTCTTCGTCAGAATCACTATAGATGCTATTGACCATTACAGATTCAAAAATTCTAGTAATTTTTCCTGCATTTTTAAAACACCTTTCTCAACTAAAAGAATTTTAATTTATAAACTCAAATTGTTTAGGTACTTACCTCTGAAACCTTTGAAAAACTATGTTTCAGTTGTGCTGTAGGACTTTAGGGTCTCCACAACGAACTCTCTCACGAAGCCTTCTAGGATACTGTCAACCCAAAAGTCAATTTCTCTCAAAAATGGACTATCTACTGCTTTGAGCCTCGCAATGAGCTCTGGATTCCACTCGATCGGTATTTCTGACGTGAAAAAGTTCTTGCACTCTGCGAGCCTCAATAACCACTTGTGTAACTCGTTTCCAAAAGACGCCCAGAAAATATCGTGAATATCCTTCTACAGATATATGTTCAACCAATCTATGTCAGAGAGATGTGGATTTCGATTTTCCTTCCTTGCGAAGTCTCATTCTGTCTTGTCACACCAAGCCTAGATTTCTTTCTTGTCTAGATGCCAAATTTTTGCAATCAACGGGACCATTTCTTCTGAGCACATCACTTATTTCAAGCACAGCAACTCATCACGAATTCTTAGCGTGGCAACGGAACCATTTGTTGGCTTACATAACTGTCTTGAGGTTTTCTATAAAGACCCAGGTTCTTTGTGGTTCAAGGAACCAACAAAACCCCTTCTCACCGGCCCTTTCGGCAACAATCTGCGAGCAGACTGAGGTCTCACCCGAGGTGAAGTAATGGGGGAGTTGTGGAATCAGGTTTCCACAACTATGTGATGAGTGCTTGAACAAAACTGATGAACAACGCGCTGCGAACTAGGGACTGCATGGAGCCTATACCCCTCGCAGTCAATACTTATACAAGCCAGAAGGCTTGCGCAACTTGCGCATCCAAGGACTGCGTGGTTCGGTGGAAGTTCGATAACAGGATAGCGCAACTGACAACTGTGCTTCCTCTCTAGACTCAACCAGTTTCAACAAGCTATACTTAGTGTTTTACCCATTTATCAATTGTATTAGGGTACTTATTTTATGGCTTATGCAATATGACAAAACACAAAATACTGCGCACTTTCGGTGCTGCGCTTCATGAGAGTTGTACTATGCGAACTCCACTGACTTAAGCATCTATCCAACCGACTTATGCATTCATTCAGACTTAGAAATACTTAGGCATCTAGCATTCATCCACATATGTGAAACTTAACACATTATTCCCATCTCATTCCTTATGGAGAATACATATAAAAGTAAACACATAAACTCATAAGCCAGATCTTAAGCATTCATTGTAAGAAAATAATAGATGCAAACATGTAAACAATCACACAACACAGAAATTTAATGTGGTTCACCCCCAGGATGGGAGATACATCCACAGGAACTGTTGTTGTATTAGTCTTTTGGAAAGGATACAACAGTTCCATTCTGCGCACTCAGCTGTAAACTCTCTTCTCTCTCAATAGGTCTCTGTGCACACAGCTTACAGAGCCTTTACAATATTCTCTCAACAGAGTTTAATGTTCAACAAATATTACAATTCATACTCAGAAGATTCAACATTGAAGATTATTCAACCCTTTCCCATACAAAATTGTGCCTTCTTATATATCATGCCCGTAGGTCATGTCTTTACAATACACAAGCCAAAACCCTAAGGTTTCACAAAACTGTCACTGTTTTCCCCTAACCGGACTGTTAGGCGCTAATAGCGACTCTTCCGTTGTGGCCATCCTCTGCGCATGGTCACGTCGCTTTCATCCTTCCCTGTCGACCGCATGCCGACTATCGCTTTCACCTAGTCGTTCCTTCTCTAATGAACTTATGCATCCGGTTCACGTCGTGCTTCCTCTGCATGTGTGACCGGTCTCTTTCCTTCCTAATTACTCGTTACCCGCCTGCTTGGTAATAATGGAGTTTCTTAACCAAAAATAGGTCGCTTTCGCCCAGCCGGCCTTACCTTCATTCTTTACCCAAAACAGGTGCCCTGCTGGCACTTCACAAAACTGGTACTTAGCTGTGCGGTTCCCATCATGCTGATACTACGCTGCGCTCACCTCGCAGCTCCTCAAAACTGACTTGCGCCAAAATTCTTCAACCGAACTGCACTTAACTTCGCAGTTCCAAAACTTAACTTGCACAAAAATGCCCCACTTGGGCCAGGCCCAACAAGTAGGTTAATAAGCTCCTAGAGAAGGTGATAGAGGTCATAGAGGAAAACCATGCAAAAGTCACACAACACTCTACCAAAAACTTCCACCAGGTGAGCCAGCTACTATCCACGCTAGCTAACGTATTTGTAGAGCATAGTGTACCACACGGGGAAGCACGACCAAACATGTTGACAGGGAGGACCGAAGTAGAGATTCGCACAAATCCAAGGTTATTCAAAATGTTACCGAATGCGATGACCACGGGGAATAAAAAGCTGGATGTGGAACTACGAATGCATGACTCAATAGTGGTAGATTTAAATATACTACCAATGTTGTCGCTACAAAGAATTCTAACTACATCAAGTGTAGAAATCCATGAAAGAGAGGCCGGAATGCATGATAAAATGGTGAGGTATAATTAGTAGACGCACATCAGCGAGACGGAGGCACAGTGTCTTCAAGCAGAGAAATCCCAGATAATAGCTGACAAAGAGAAGGCCATGGAGGATAGAAAGCAGCTGGAAGAAGCACTATCCACAGTATGTGAAATAAATCCTTAGGTAGAACAGGATGTACTGCCAAAGGCGAAGGAAATTTTTTTGGGTGTACTTATCAATAACTTGCGGAAGGAGAATGCAGAGTTGCAAGCAAGGCTGGTACTGAGCACACCACCGGAACAGGTTCATGATAGGAAGATCCCAATTGAGGAAGTCATGATAGAGATCATGGAGATGGAAAAAACAACCCAGGAAGTCGGAGAGGGTGTCACAAAGTTCTGGGGAAGTGTAGTCTAGGACGACCAGCTCACTCCGTTGAAGGAGCAACACAGCGAAGTGGAAGCATAGTTAGAATCATTCAAGGGATCGATCACAGCGATTCCCTCACTGATACAGATGTCCTTGGCATCAGAACTAAAAAGTATGCAGCAGCGCGTCACAAAGGCCCACGAAAGGAAGCAAAGAAGGGCCACACATTTGGACGAGTTCCAAACAAAAGACGAAGTCCTTACAGTATAGGTAATGGCGACATTGCAACAGGTCAAGCAACAACTGGAGGAGGTGCAATAGAAAATTTGCGAACACCTAACAGACCAGCAGGTGGAGGAATGTACCCAACTTCGTGCATCAACGAAGGAAGTGGTCAACCAAATCAAGGACGCATATGATGATTTCAAGGAGCAAGTGAATGCACCTGAGGTGTTCAGCTGAGGTGGCTCGAGGGAAATCCACAAGTTTGTGTTGGGGGCATGTTGGCATGGGATTAGTCTGCATGAAGTGCGGAAGCCGACAGCTGCGAAGAAGGTCCATCCGTGGAAGGAAAGGTCATTCACGGAGAACGAGGAAGCGCAAGACTAGTTAGGTTGTTAGAAATGGGTCATGTGGACCATTTTGTAACCACCATAGTTATCTATAAATAAGAATGTGAATGTAATCCTAAGAACATCTTAGCATCAGATCATTATGATTTTGACATGATTGCTCTGTTTTCAGCACTTTTGTATGGATCTGCGATAGAATGTGTTGAACTCTTTCTCCGAAGGTTATACCACAGGTTTTGATGAGTTAATGCATGAAGATGTTCGGATCTGTATTTTTGTCTCTGTTTATGTCGAATGGTGAATGCTTTATGCCATTTTCTGTAAGGTTTCATTGATGTGATCTTTGGTATTTCCCTATTAATGTAAATTTTAATTGTGTAATGAATATGTGAATGGTGAATACATGGTTAAGATGTGAATGATGAATGTATGCTTGAGTTATGAATGATAATGCGAAGCAGATCTCTAGTTTCTGATGCGATAAAGATAGAGTAAATGCATCTCTCTTCCCCACTGGGGAAACTTGGTTCCTACATTCCCCTTAACCATCTCGGGTGAGACTTCACTCGCTTCGCAGGTATTGCTGGAAAGGCTAAAACCTTTCCGGACCGGTGGTTAAGGGTGTTGGTTGGTGTTTGTTGATAACGGTGCGAAGTGAACCCCTGGCGATAGAACTGTGTCAACACCGCCAACATTGAATGGAGGTAAGAGAACTTCTTCTCAATGAGTCTCTTGGTGAATATGTCTAAAATTTGCTCTCTTGTAGGGCAATATTGCAGTACAATGGTTCTGTCATGCACAAGCTCTCAGATGTAGTGCATGTGGATCTTGATATGCTTGGTCCTCTGTTTCTGAACTAGATCTATCGATATATTGATAGAACTCTGATTGTCACAAAAATTACAGTATAAGTGGTGCTACCAATATCAAACTCTACTAGAATACCCTGCAACCAAACTACCTGAATGCGAGCATTGACTGCTCCTCGATACTCTGCCTCTGCTGAAGATAAGGAAATGGCGGAATGATTTTTTCTTGAACATCAAATAGGCCTTATTCCAATCATGAAAAAATATATGGAAGTGGACTTTCGATCAATGCTATCACCCTCCCAATCTGAATCGGTCTATCCAACCAAGTCAAGATCAAAATCCACAACATAGTGAATGCGAAAATATCTCGTACCCTGCACATAGTGCAAGATCCTCTTGGTTGCCTTTCAATTAATCTCATGGGGATGTTGCATGTACCTTGACACATCACTCACAGCATAAGAAATATCAGGCCTAGAGTGTTTCATATGCAAAATACTACCAATCAACTGTCTGTATAGTGTAGAATCCACCAATGGTGTAGAATCACCATCCTCAAGACTGATTCCTGAGAGGAATGGGAATGTTGCTGCTTTAAATTATTCCATATTGAACTTATTTAGCAGGTCCAAAGCATAGTTTTACTAAGATATCATAATCCCATCAAAACTCTGATTGATCTCGAGACTAAGAAACTGCCTCAGCAGGCCTAAATCACTCATATTGAATGCTTGGTGTAAAGCGGTTTTTATAGTGTCGATCAAAGAAAGACCACTTCCTGTAATCAATAGTTCATCAACATAAAGGAAAATTATCATAAAATTACCTTCATGCTGCTATATATACACATTTGGATCTGATGTGTATCTTGCAAAATTTTGCGAGAAAAGAAATGAATCCATCTTTGCATACCAAGCTCTTGGGGCTTGTTTTAAACCATACAAGGATTTCCTTAATCCGCAAACAAGTGTCGGATCTGATATGTCACCTTCTATATGCTTCATGTAAATCTCTTCCTGAATATCCCCGTGAATAAATGCACTCTTCACATACATGTGGTGCACCTCCCAGTGCTTGGATGCGGAAATTGCCAAAACTAGCCCGATTGAGTCGATTTTTGCAACTAGTGCAAATGTTTATGTGTAGTCCACACCATGAACTTGTGATAAAAAAATTTCCACCAACCTAGATTTTTATTTTCAGTTTGAACCATCAGCATCAAACTTGGTTCGGTAGACCCATTTGCATTGAACCAATTTCCTCCCAGGTGGAAGAGAAACTAGCTCTCGTGTTGCATTTTTCTGAAGAGAATTGTACTCTTCATCCATGGCGGTTTTCCATCTTGGATATCGGTGGGAATGGTATTATGATTTAGGATCTGAACCAATCATAAAATAAAAAAAATCGTACAACAATGGATCAGCATCTGAAAGAGCCATACCTTCTCTTTGAAATTTTGCTCGGGTTCTTCTTGGATCGACAGGATTTCCAGTGTTAGAACCGGCAGATGTGAGATTCTTTTCTGCCCACTTTGGAAACTGAGGGGGATCATCAGGATTGAATCCAAACCTGATATTTCATGTTCATTTATATCATACATAATATCATACATATCAGAACATAAACTTTCATTATCTTCTTCCAAATATTCTTCTAGAAGAGGAAGCAATTTGGCAGTTTCTTCCTCCACTAGTTGTAGATCATGAAGTGGTTCTTCAAATTGGACACTTCTCTGGATGAATATATTTTTGGATATGATATCCATGAGTTTGTATCCTTTGTATTCTTAAACATATCCAATGAGGATGCACTCAGTACTTTGTGGTTCCAAATATCTTCTCTTCTCAATCGGAATTCTAGCCCATGCAGTGGAGCCAAAAACCCTAAGATGTGACACATCAGGCTTGTGACTAGTGTAGGCATCCAAAGGAGTTGTACCTTTGACGGATGAGTGTGAAAATATTTTTTGAATGTATACAGAAACATTCATGGCCTCAGCCGAAATATTTGAATCCAAACCTTTCGACTCAAGCATACAAGTAGCCATCTCTTTCAATGCTCGGTTTTTCCTCTCCGCTACACCATTCTATTGAGGTGTGTAGGGAACTGTGTGTTGGATTTGGATTCCATTTTCCACAAAAATTTGTAGAAGCTCTGATTTGATATATTCTCCACCATTATCTTCTCTGAGAGCTTTTTATCTTTCTCCCAGTAGCAGTCTCAACAGAAGCCTTGAAATTTTTGAATTTTTCTAACACTTCCGATTTGTTTTTGAAAAGTAGACCCATGTGAATCTGGAGAAGTCATCAATGAATATCAGAACATATCTAGATCCATTGATGTAGGGATTTGGTAAAGGACCAATGATATCACTTTGAATCAGCCCCAAAATACAAGAATCTCTGCTAGCTTTTCCTCGATCAAACTTGTGCTCAGGATGCTTTCCAATGATTCAACCCTTGCATATCCCTTCTAAGGATTTGATGTTTGGAAGGCCTTCAACCATGGAATTATTTTTTAGAAGCTGCAAATATTTATAGTTTAGGTGTCCAAACCTCGCATGACATAGCCGGCTAACCTCATTTCCATGAGTCAGAAGGTCACTTGGCTTTGAATATGGAAAAAAGTGAGAAAACTCATAGGTTTTGGCAACATGATTTGCCTTGCCTGTTGCAATGAGTTTTCTGATGAAAATCTCAGAAATTTCAACATCATTAGTTTTGAATACAACCTTCTTGGGAAAACTAGTGTGTGTCATCTGATACATAGAAATTAGGTTCAAAGATAGAGAAGGAACATAGAGAACATTTTGAAAACTGCCATGTTCTAAATGAATAGTACCTTTTCCTTTCGAAGAAATTTGTGAATCATCTCCCATGTGGATGGAGATCCAGCTATCGGAGTCTAATGATGAGAAGGAATATTTGCTTGCAACCATGTTATTCGAAGCTCCTAAATCTATAAGAAGAGATGTAGAATTCGAAACACTTACCATGAGTGCATGACCTCTTTCTGCATGATCATTATTGTCCTTCTTCCTTGCGCCATCTGGAAGAGTAATGTTGTTTTTCTCCAAGAGAAGGGCCATCTGATCAATAGTTTTCTTCATGCATGAGATTTCTGTATGAAAGCCCCTGCCACAGTAAGAACACTTTTCCTTCTCCTTTCCCTTTTGCTTGTATTTTCTTGAACCTGAGGGCTCATCTAACTGCTTGGTATTCTCCTTTTGCTTGGAATGATCAAACTTGGTCTTCTCTTTCTTTTTCCTTCCTTTACCATTCGTAGCTTTAGGTCCTCCAACAAATAGGGCTTGATATTTGAAGGTTTTTATGGACCCCATCTGAACAAGCTTGTCATGCTCTTTTTTTAAGGACTCAATGAATGCATTGAAGGTAGGCATCTTCCAATTTGGAAAGGTGATTTTTCCTGAATTGGAAAGTAGAGACAAACACTGAATAATCCGCTCCTAGCTTCGTAAGGATTGAAAGAATCAAATGCTCATCTTTCTTCTCAACGCCACATTGCTTCAACTAAAGAACCAAATGCTTGAACTTGGTTAAGAACTCATTGATGGTCTCAAAATTCTCAATATTTAGGGAAATTAGTTCATTCTCCAACTGATAAGCCCTCATCTCATCCCTCTTGCTGAAGAGTTTGGAAAGTTGTTCCCATACTTCTTTTGGAGTATTCAATCCGCTGAGATGTAAAAGAAGATATTTCGAAATATTGAGACATAAGAAACCATAAGCTTCATCAAGCTTATTGAAGAATGTGGACTTCTCTATGGAAGCATTAGGCTCTGGTTCTATGCCCATAGTAACTCTGAAGAGTCCCTTGGAGCGCAATACAATCTCTATTTCATCCTTCCACTAATGATAGTTGAAAGGAGTAAGGATATATTTAGAAGAAGAGTCCATCTTTGCTATAGAAAATGCAATAGGAGGATGTGAGAAACCTGCAGTCACAAACAAACAAACAAAAAATTAGGTCGACAACCTACACTTTTCAAGTTGCATCACACCCGGCATAGACTATCAAGCAAGCTTGATAAGTCAGATGCACATTATCCAGGAATTATGTGGAAAACTTTCAACTTCTGGTGTAGTGTTGGAATAGTTTTTAGCAAACTTGCTCAATATTCATGTGAAGAACTCTATATAAGAGTTTCCTTGTCCTACTATGGCTCTGATACCATGTAAAATCTAAGCACACCAGATCTATGAAATAAAGACAATAGTTACTAGAGATGCATGTGGCAAGTAATATGTCAAAACACTGATGCAAAAGGTTTGAAGTAGTTCATGCATTATAATAAACTTAGAAGATGATTACAATGTGTAACAATGGCTACAATAAGCCAATCAATTCGAATTCCAGAGAGTTCATTCGAATTGAATGCATGAGAGTGGCTTACTTGGCAGTTAACACCACTCGGCACATCAGTTAACCACTTAACTACCATGTAACTGACTCTAACAGACTCTGAAACTGTCTAATTGAGTCTATATGAATCAAGAACTCAATTGAATGCCCAAATGAAGTCAACTAGTGTAGTAGGGCACCTTTGTGTCTTCAACTAACTGAATATTAGGTGAAAATAACACTAGATGAATTCAACCAATGTTGTAGGGTGTTGTTCTGTCTCCAGTTGGATGAATATAATAATAAATGTTGTCAGTTAGACTGAGTAGGGATCTTTATTCATGAAAATCACCTAAGTTGGCTCCCTGAATGATGGAGGAGGCCTAGTTAAATGATATTAATGGCACAGTTGACTCCCCGAATGGAGGAGGCCCAGTTCACGGAAACTGATGATCTACTGATGATGTAAGCACATAATTGAGTCAAAATACTTAGGATAAGTGGCAAATTAAGCTGTGAATCTCAAATAAATGATGTGTGGTTGTAAAATGCTCCAACATTCATAACATAAATTACAGCAAATACATGGTCAAAAACCTCTGAGAACAATCATAACACTTGCTAGCATTCATTATATCCAATAAATATTGCGGAGAAGAAAGATCTCTAGAATTCGAACTGAATAGGATATGATTTATTTTTAAAATATTGAAATCATAGTTGCAAACACTTGAATAACCTACAAAATGTCAATGATGATGCTTGGATTCCATCCTCCAATAATCCTAGCTGAAGAATGAACTAGAAGAAGCAGCAAGGGCACATCTCCTAGCTAGTGAAGGGACACATATCCCAAGTCCTTTGAAAGCTTAGAGCTCTCAAAATTGAATTCAATGAATGCTAAAATATGTGAGAGTTGTGTGATCCTCTTCTTTTATAGGATGATTTTCCTTATTGGTTCAATTTATGTGGTCTCCTTCACCAACCATGTGCCCTAATTTACTGCTTTTGGCAACTTTACCTTTTACCTTTTTTTTTCCTAGCTTTACTGCCTTTCTACTTTAAATTTCTTTCTTGCTTTTGGAAACATCCTGCGTTTCCAAGATTTCCTCTGTTTTCCCCAGCTTTTCTATACTTTTCCTGTGCTTTTTCTTTTTTTCTGCTCCTTCCTGCTTTGTGGACTTTCCTGCTTTTCCTACCTGCTTTCTGCTTTTCAGAACTGGTTGTTTTTGTGCTTCTTTCTATCGTTTTGGTGGCTTTGTGGATTCTTCTGGATTTTCTTATAGTTTCCATTTTAGATGGTAACTCTTAGGCCCACAAGACCACCAGTGCGCCCTCCTTGGCCACCTAGGCACATCCTCAACATAGAGTTAAATAATAATTAAAATAAATACAAAAATAATCATGGCAATTTTATCCCAAGTCTTAAAAATTAAATATTTTAACAACTAATGCCTCAAAACTTAACCTCTCCTTATTAATTTTATTAATGCCAATATCTATGGGGTTGATATGTAGCATAATGTTCATAGAGCCTTAGGAAGGGGACATTACATTTTATTGGTTGAAATTTTGGAAATGTGGTTTTGTTAATTTGCCTAAATTTTTAAATAGTATATGGATAACAGTTTGATTATAGTGTTGTTTCTCCATTAGGTTCATTTGTTGTTTGATACCCTAATCAACGGGTTATAATCACAATAGACCTCCATGTATGTGAGGACAACTTTATTTAATTGATGTTTGTTGTGATGTTTAATATATTCTGATCTCCTTACACTTCATGTCATCACTTCCACTTTGTTTTCCATGGAATTCATATGAGCTTTCCAAGATTGAATAATGTGGAGGAAATTGATGGTTTCAAAGCAGTGAACTAACCTTTTGACTCTATAAATGGTTTTTCAAAGGGGATAGAAATATCTAATATATGCCTCTCTCGCTTGACCAAGGATGAGACATGAGTCACTAAAATCTCAAGACATTCTTAATCTCCAAAGTTTGCAAAATGACCTTTCACCGATATAAGGAGAGAACTTCTACTTGAATATTTATTGACATTTCTAACCTCTATGCATAAGTTAATTATTATTTTCCTTAAAGGTTATAAATAACCCCACCACTTCGCATGTTGCATATACATGCATGAGATAGTTAATCATAAATTGAGATGGTTATTTAGGGGTCAAAACCAACAATGATCAAGTAATTGGAAGGCAATATCTTGTGGAATTAAAACATTGTGGTTTATTATTATTTTTTAAATCTTTTAATTCATATGAAACAAATTTATTATTATGTCATATGTTTATGTCAATAAGTGTTTTTCCATGGAAAATCTTGAGCAAATGATGATCTGCTCAATTTTGATTGTTCATTCACCATTGAGTTCTTCAATCTTGGTTGTCCAATTATCATAGCCTATATTCTACTTGTCATAGGAAGTAATCAACTATTTGAGAGTGGAATGTGGAAGATTTATAATGTGATTAATATTCCATTAACCTTATGTTGTATGTTGTTTTTATATTGCATTTTCCCATCAATTAAAAGATTAGTTTATTAATTGTGACCTAAATTGTTGGTTTTTCGTACGGGCTAGATTTATTTTTAGTAAAACTAAAAAATGCCCATCCCTTTCATTATGTTCCCTTCTACACATGTTAGGTGTGTACATATTTCTTGTCCTATGTAGTTCGGTTGCCATATTGCATAAACTTATGCTCAAATTTAACATACTTTGACTTTTGAACCAATAATTACCTTTTTAGGTAGGTTGATATTCATGCGTGTTTGTTGCATTATCACTTCTATCAACAGATTTTTTCATGTAGCTAGTAATATTTTGAATACAAATCATTAAATTTAGGGTGGTTGCAAATATGTTAATAGATTTGTTATTTGCATTGATTTGTATTTATTTTATTGTTTACTTAGTGGCAGTACCTAGTTATAACTCAAATGCAAGATTGAACTTGATTGAATTTAACCAAATCTACAATCTAGTTACTTTGCTCTACAAAGAAATTGGATGCATTGCAGGTAGCAAATCCACTAAAGATAGTTTGTAATTGAGTCCCTACTTTGGAAAAGGAAAGATCTTGTCGAAATGTTGCATACTTGTATTGCTTCGGGTGTGAGCTTCATGTATTATATGTACTTTCATCGAAACCTTTTACATGTGCATATACATAATCCGAATATTCAATGACTATATTTATGTGCCCTCTTCTACTACTGAGAAAAACCCATGTTAGTTAAATTTTATATTAAATAACATTAACAAAAAGGTGTAAAATCAAAACCTATATCTCTCTCATTCAATAGTATGTATTTCAATTTTAAAAAGCAATTGTAGCATGTACGATAATGATGAAGAAGCATACTACTTAAGAATGTATCTCTCTTATTGAGACAAACTCATATATCTGTGGTTTAGACAAAGCATTTGCATTTTTTCAATGTTAAGAAAAGGCATGCTATCTTTAAACGTATACATTGAATAGTACTTCTGATCAAAATATATATTCAAAGCACTTTCTTGCTTGAATACTTCTATGATATGCTTGCTTGAATTGTTATGATCAAATAATAAACTCAAGGCTTTAGCACTCAATGAAACTACGGGAAACTCTTAGAATTATCTACTCAAGATGATCTTGAATCATTTTCCAAGGCAACTAGAAGATTATGGAATGTTATTCTATAAATGGCTAGATCTCTATATTGTGCACTACTACATTTTTGGCCTTTAGGGGGGGTTGTCCTCCGCCCCCAAAAGTGACCTATGGGGGGGTTTTGGCTTTAGGGGTGGTTTTGGCAAAACCGCCCCTAAAGGCACCGATGTTAAAAAAAAATTCCTTTAAGGGTGGTTTTTGACGAGATTGGAACCGTCTCCAAAAGTGACTTTTGGGGGCGGTTTGTGACCACCCTTGTAGAGTTCTACGGAGGCGGTTTTAAACCCCCCTCGTAGACCCCTTCATAGAGACCTATGGGGGCGGTTTTCAACCCCCTTCATAGATACCTACAAGGGCCATTGTGAACCCCCCTCATAAGCCCCCTCATACAAACCTACAGGGGCGGTTTGGAAACCCCCCTCGTAGAGGGCTATAGGGGCAGTTTCAAACCCCCCTTGTAGAGGCCTATAGGGGTGGTTTCAAACCTCCCTCGTAGAGGCCTATAGGAGCAGCTTGGAACCCCCCTCATATAGTCCTATAGCGATGGTTTAGAACCCCCCTTGTAGAGGCATATAGGGGCAGTTTTGAACCCCCCTCGTAGAGGCCTATAGAGGCAATTTGAAACCCCTATAGGGGCGGTTTGTGACCCCTATAGGGGCAGTTCTAAACCCCCCTCGTAGACACCTATGGGGGCGGTTCATAACCCCCCCTAAATTTCCTTATTGCAAACCTTTGGGGGCGGTTACAAACCCCCCTTGTAAGTACCTACGATAGTAGTTACAAACCCCCTTCGTAGATACCTACGAGGGTGGTTGCAAACCCCCCTCGTAGATACCTACAAGGGAGGTTCTAAAACCCCCTCGTTGTAACATACAAGGGCAATTTTGAACCTCCCTCATAGTGACATATGAAGGTAGTTTAGAACCCACCTCGTAGAAACATACAAAGGCGGTTTGAAACCCCCTCTATAGCCATAATAAATCATAATAAAATATATTTTATCAAAAATATCAATATTGCAATATCAATAGGGCATGGAGGAATCGAACCACCAACCTCCTGCTTGTAAGGCAGGCACTCTTCCATTGAGCTAGCACCCTTTCGGAATTGGGGAGAGGATCAATATGAACATCTAGATTGCATCATTTGTAATTATAAGAAAAGACAATAATATCCAAAGACAACCATGCTTAAAATCCAATTTATTTTTCAAAACACACTGATAAGCACAAAAATATACCATAATAAGGAAGCAAAATATCCAAAACAATTATACAATCTATTAAGGTGGTCTACAAAAGGGTCTAAATGCCATATTTTATTTTATTTTTCTACTCATGCTAGCTGATCTCCTAACAATGGGACTAGATCTTTCAGACTTTTTTGAATGCATAGTAGAAGACAAACTCTAATTTTCCTTTGAATAAATGTAGGAGATTACTACTTTGCAACATTTAGGTGTCTACTGCTACAAATAAATGACAACCTCTACAAGGACACTGCAACACAGGATTTTGGGAGGGAATGACAAAGAAAATTGCAGCAAAGGAGCAACCATTTTTTTATAGATCGCACTACAGCTACGTCAAAATTGTATAAAGTGAGAAGATAGACATTGAAGCAGGAAAGGATCTACAGTTAGGGCCACTAAAGCACTATAAAAAAACAATCATCTAAATCGATTCTCCATAATTTTGACAAATGCAGCTGAGATAGGATATTCTTGCACAATTTTCAGTATGAACGTGCAAGGAGTGGTATTATGAACCCCAGTGCACATATACCTTCTCCGTGGAACATATGAGTATGCGACAACAAATTGAGCAGCTGATGGACACCAAATAATCCTTCCAGCAGTTGCCACATCCCAATAGAGATTTCTTCTACCTAAAATTCCCCTCAGCATTTCAACTCAATTTACACATATGTCATTATTATTATGACCATTTTCCTTCACCATATCCATCAGGAACACAAAATTTTCAGAATCACAGACAAAGCTCGAAGCCACATCAACTCAGAAAAATGTTGGGAAGCTTATGCATCTAATGTAGTTGGTCAGAAACTTAGATGTGGTGATGGTAAGAAAGGAATTGTGGCTTCGTGGCGTACATCCCTTGTAGGTGTGATTGCAACCACCGATCAAGATGGTTGTCTCAGCCAATTTGTGTAGCTCGAGTGCTTTCCTATTTTGGATGGTTGACTTCAAGAAGCCCAAAAATGAAATACTAGAGATGCAGGAATACCAAAGGAGGGTGACAAATTTGTCGAAGCACTATTGTTATTGTTGCTACGTGCTCTTGATAGACTACCTGTAGATCTTGATGCTTTGAAGACATGTATTGGTGGAAAATCTGTAAACCACTTGAAAAATCAAAAGCACCACCAGATTCAAAGGAAGGCTAGGGTCGAGTGAGTTTGCAAAGGCTATAGGTTCATTTTGGAAAGAGGATGCTCGGTGCTCTATAGCGGATTCTATGAGTGCTAAAGGCTCAAGTTTAGGATCACACCATAGGAAATCAATAAATGGAGTTTTGGGATCTAGAAAATTGGGATGCCAGAAAGAGGCCAATGGAGGGAATCTAATATGGAGTAAAAGTGCAACATGTGAAAAAGCATCACAATCGGGTCAAGCATATGACAAGGCAATAGATAATTCCCATGGGGATAATACAAATAGTCCCAAATTGATAGTTAAACTTCCCAACCTTGGATGCACTCCACCTCCATGTCCCAGTAGTGGGAATATTGAGGACATTGTCATACTAGCAAGTAAAGGATCTTCTCCCACTATCTCTGATAAAAATGATGCAAGTGATAGCAAGAAAAAAAGTGTAGATCGATGTTTCTCACGCTAATAGTTTCCTGGTGGTTAATACTGAATCAGTTCATAACAATGAGGTTAAATATGGCTTCACAAAAGGGGGTGATGGAGATATATCATCCACTACAATTCCAAGTGAAGAGAGTAGAAGAATTGTGAATAAATTGAGAAAACATCGGAAATATATAAAATGGCTCCAACATTAGAGCCAGGCAAGGAGACTGATCCATAAAAGGGTCTGATTCAAGTAGAAACTGTTAAGATAAGTGAGTGAGTTGGATTTGAAACCATTTCAAAGGACATGATCACAACTTTCTAATGCAACTTTAACTGATATGGATGATGGGGGTACGAATCTACTGGTAAATCTAGTAGCCACTAAAAATGGAAAGGACAGGCAAGTTCTTGTTGTTGTCAGTGAAAGATGTTCCTCAACAGTAGGAGAGGGTATCCTGGATGCATCTACAATAAGGTTCTCTGTTGATAAAATCCATTATAATCCTAGTGACCATGCAGATGATAGAAGTACCATTTTGGATAAAGGAAGTGAAGGAACTTATTGTTTCCAAATAGAGTCTATATGTTTCTAGCTATGACTTGTTGAATAAGATTCAGAAAATTGGAAGGCATAATCCTCAAAAAGACGAACTTGATACCCCCAAGGCTTTAGAGAACCCATGTAGTAAATATTCAGAGGATTTAAACTCTTCTTTAGATGGAATTTGCAAGGCTCATGTATGTCCATGCATGCCCCCTGAACATAAATTTGATGGAAAGAGGAAATAATTTTCCTTCAATCAAGAGGTGGAACACTATACAGAACATAGCTCTGTTCCAGTTGGGAAATAGGGTGAAGCAGTGAAAGAGATGGTTTTTTCTTTACCAACATAAATGACTTGTGTTTCTGGAAGGAGGACAGAGGATGGGTTAAATGCATCCAAGTTGAGTAAATATGATGGTGAAAAAGAAGCTAAAATAAGATGTGAAAACCTATTTTTTTGAAGGAGAAGGTAGGTTAGCTAGTGAAGCTAGATTGGACATAGATATTAAAGATAATAGTGTAGATGATCAATTGATAGTAGTGGATTGTTTTGTAGGTGCAGGGACCCCCTATAAAACAGTGGAGGTTTCTTCCCCAATGTTGAAATAATTTGAGAAAGAAGCGGTTGTAGACAGCAAATCTGTTCTCAACACTGCTTCATTTAATGATGCTAGCAATAAAATCTTGGCCTATAACCTTAGAAATAACCAAGTAAGATATAGTGACCTGCGAGATGACCTACAAGATGATAATCAACTGCAAAATTTAGTGAAGGTTAAAGACAGGCGAGAATACATGGGTGTTGATAATCATCATCTTCTTAGCACAAGGACCATAACATACTTGGATGAAAGTAAAAAAAAATGTCATCGAAAAGAGAGAAGATATACAAGTAGAAGAAATTGCAAGAGCATCTTATTATGCACCCTCTTCATAGTAAGCATATTGAACAACAGGTATACCAACTAGACTACAACCAAATGCATCTTATAGCTTTCCTTCTTGTCTTCAATGGGATTTTTATATTGAGTAAATTGCATGGTAGACTGATTTTCATTTGTTTACACAATGCACTCTACCAGAATTCTTATGTTTGGGCCTATTAACCTCCATTTTGCACGAGGATTACTACCATATTTGGGCCTATTACCCCCCTTTTTGTATGGGTGTCCACATGTTCTATTGATCATAGTCTTGAGACAATAAGATACAACACTTATGAGCATTATTAATGGTAAATTCTGATTTGTAACAGTAGTGGGCCCTTTCATTGTCAATCCCGTACAATCCAATAGTAATGAATATGGCCATACATTAAATCTGGGCATACTAGAAGGAGTTCTAGAAAATTATAGTGAGGATAAATGTCATATGTGGGCATATTTGTATTCATTTGGAGTTGGTTATGTGGCAATTTTACCCACAAGGAAGCATTAAAGCATCATTTTTTAGGCCTGTAGCTGAAAGGGTATGTGCAATAGGTATGAGAACATTGTGTGCACTGTATGAGACCTAAATAGGGGGCCTAACCATTCAATAGTAAGGTCACCTACAACACCCAAACTTGGATCAGCAGCCTACAGTTGCATAGTAGTTCTGTAACAACACATAGTGAGGTCTGAGCACATCTTTTAGGAGTCAGATTGAAAATATGCTCACACAATAGAGGGAGTAATCTCATTTTTTTGGAAGGTGCCAAATAGTAGCAGTTACCCCTTATGCTAGCCCAACCTTGTTTTAGAACAATCATTGTTTGAGGTCTTTACAACTAATTTCAATTGAAAGTTTGATAATGATCAGTCTATGTGTTAGTTTTGATGCATGAAAAGCAGTCAAAGATGTTGAGATTAATAAGGGAATTTACCTGGGGATTTTTTAGAGAAAATAGCATGATGATGATGACTATCAACAGTGCTGGTATAACATCCTATCATCATCAATCTAATGTTAGAGGAGATTAAGGTCGTTTGAAGCCTTGGAAAGGGACTCCTTGCAGGTTGCACTCATTATAATAGAACCCAACATTAAATGATGTTTTAGGGTGCCATTCCAATAAGGTCTAAAGGGCCAACCTGTGCAAATAAAGTCTTGGGCCAACCTATGCCAACCACTTTAGGGATTCCCATGTTTTTGGGTTGTCCTATTTTTGGAGAAGGAACAAAGGTTTATTAATATATATGTCCTAGTGCTCCCATATTGAGGATATCTATGAATTAAAAGGTATGAAGTAAGTACATGGGTTATTTAGCTAATAGTTAATGATTGTTGGAGAATGTTTTCATTCTCTAAAATCTGCCACATTCACACAACCATGATTAACAGACTAATAATTTGTTTCAATGTGCCATAAGGGATGCAATAAAGGTCCAAGTGAGCTTGCAGCGGTAATGAATATGATCATACCTTATTCACCAAGCCTGGGAATAAAAAATAACCTCCCAAAGTCTTCATTTCAGATCTTAAGGAAACAGTGAGCAACCATCTTAAATCTAGGTGGATCTATGTGAATGAGCAGTGAAAAAATGGTATCTTTGGCATAATTCCTCTTATATAAACAACCCTAAAGGGGGCTGATACACCTTGATCCTGTAGAATTATTTAGGTTTCACCTTTGGTGTCAGGAGTCTGTAGATGTTGGAATATTAATGGTGGAGCAGACCTAAACTCATATCTGTCTTTGATCTGAGCATTATGCCAGCAATTTTGGACCAATTATTTTTAGATTATTGCAACAATTGATTATAATGTGAAGTGAATTACTTCTTGGAAGGTCATTAGGGTTTTTTCAGTCAGACCCTTCATCTTGATAGATCACAGCTTGTGAAGGCATATATCTGCAATTTTATTCTCATCATGGCCTAATTTAAGGATGGTCCTGTCTCAATGTATGGAGGGAATCAACATTTATGGCACACTTCTCTACCCTACGTTGTAGGTAGCCTTAGATATTATATTTCCTGCCTCAATTAACCTCAGACCAAAGATTCAATCATCACCCTTAACCAACACATTGATTCATAAACATAAGAAAGTTTAAAGGAAGTCTATGGGATTGAGCCTAATCTTTAAACTTCTTTCCTTTTTGTGATGAGTGTAATCAATCAATGACTAAGTTGTAATAATGTAATACTCAATGATTACTTTGACATATTAGTTAGCAATTAAAGAAGTTGTTTTCTTAGGTTGAATAAGAATACATGGGCATGGATACTAGCTAGATGCACCAAATCTACTTCAATAGGAATGAAATATAAAATTTTGTAAATTAGCAACTTAGATAAGAAATAGACCAAAAGAAAAGAAATGTGTTAACACAATTGAGATGTGACAGAAGAAAGCTCATACAGGCACCTTGAATGAAGTTGTAGAAATGAAATTTTATGCAATCAAGCTAGTGACATTTAAAGTATAGACCTCAAAGATATGAAGGCAAGAGAAATTCAACTCGTGATAACATAATGAATGTTCGAAGAATAACAAAATATATTATGTACTTTTCACACTTTTAGTAGGTGAAGTGGGGAGGAAATACCAATTGAGATGGTGCCAAAGGTATCCTTCATGTCACCTAAGGTGATATCATACTTAGCCATAGTGCTTCCATAGTCAAAGTCTATAAAATGAAATGTAAAGCATCAGAGCAACATGAATAGAATCCTGTAGTAAGCAGACAGAGCAACAAAATAATTGAGAAAGAATGTGCAAGTAGAATTGTTATTGCAAGCGGGAAATAGAAAAAACATAGAACTGAAGCATCCTAAAGAGTTTTAGCTATGGAACCTCTAATTTATTTTTGGAAAATGATGATCTTATAAATTATGATTCTATAAATTACCCTTTTGCAACAGCAAATGCAAGCTAAAACTGATTTTGATGGTAATAATTTATAGGCAAAGCTTGTACATGCACAACAAGGAAAACAAAAGACGCAAAGGGATCTTTCGACACCAAAGCTCATTGACTTCAAGAACCTTCACATTATGTTCTCTACGTTGGGAAAATGGTTAAGAAGTCATGGAAGTGGAATTGGTACTGAAAACCAGAATATTGGCTGACATAGAAGAAGACTTGATGACCTAAAAGCGCAAAACAAGACACTATCTAACAAGTTAGGATCCCATGGGAGGAAGAAACAATAAACTATTATTGCTTCACTTCATAACCATCACAAAATATTGGCACAACAAGTTCTCAAGACATCATAAGGATACCATTGCTTTAAGAGGAAATCAAAATATCTGGAAGAACGGGACATAACAGAATAGAAGAGATCACCTGGATTTACTGCAGTATGACTGACAAGATAAGGGCGGAATCATAAGCATATGCTGCAAAGGATGTCCATATCCTACATGCATGTATGGAACTTGAGGTTGCACAAGTATTGTGAAATTATTTTCACCATGTGACTTCAGTGAGACGTCTACTTGAGAAAGGAAAACTTGTACAGCTGGTGATTTTGAACTCTATAATTTTGCATATGCATAATGTTTCTCTTGAGTATAGCAAAATACCTCATGAGAATTTAGGGAAGCATTTTTATGAGAGGATTTTATCTGGACCTTTTCTTTAATTTCATTGGAAATCCCTATCTGCAACATATTTGAATCAACCTGCCATATAATAACATTGCATGAAGATAATTAATGTAAACAAGAAGCAGATCTTGAAATAAATAGAAACCATCACAAGAAACTTAAATAAACATTTTCCTATAAAATAAGTTTGCATCTATAAAAATAAAAAGTGGAAGTTGAAATAGATGCTAACTACAATGTGTTCAGGATAATCAATTATAAGTTGCACTTGATTGCTATAGATTATTTCTCTGTTTTTGTATGGATGAGTACTGACAAAATGGTTTTATCACCACCAAAGGATAGTTCAGTTTCAGAAGTGGGAATCAAGTAAAGAAATCATAACTTATCCAAGGACTGTTGCACTTGACGATAGGAAGAAACCTAACATAAACCATTTACATATTTCAATATCTAGGAAACAATGTCTACATATAAAAACAATTATTTCAATCACAACAAACATAGGTCCACTTTATTGATGGAAAAATAGAGTTTATGACAAGTCATAGACTACCATCTCTGCATGAACCAACACAAATATTCAGTTTACTGTGACAAGTATCCACATGTACTTAATAGGCTATAACCCATTTGACAAATGTTTCTTGTTCCTGAATACTCTTATTGATCCACTAATCATGTTTCCATCTCTCCCTTCAAATAGAATGAAAGCAAAACTTAAAAAATAATGAAATCATTTGCTATGGTATAATAATACAATATATATGTAGTTAATATATTTAAATATCATGATTTGATGAACGCAATATCCAACCATCTTACCTTGTCTGTATACCAACAAGAGATAGTGGCATGCTCCATTGGGCCCTTAGGCTCAGATCCGACAGTTTCTTCAAACCTTATACTATTCTTTTGTTGTTGTAACTCGGCATATTCAATAAACTTGGAAGCCCCATATGGAAAGAATGGACTCTTCTAAATCAAACACATGCATGCATTCTAGAAAATTTGACACCGGTCTATTTGAATAGCACATAAATAATATACAATGACAAAGGTATCAATCTCCTGAATCAAGTAAAGAAATTCAATCAATGCAATGTTGGCAATACATTTATCAAACTAAAATTATCACTCTTTTAGCTACTTGTTCTTCCCACAAGATTTTAGGTTCATTCTGTGCATGTCCTTGTGATGTAAGAATGTGACTTGTAGGTGACTCCTTCAAAGATTCAATTGGACCCAACGTATGTTCATTACACTGGCTATTTCCCTTTCAGTCACATTTCTGGTTAAGAACAAGAAAATGGGGACTCTCACATGGAACATTTTTCATATTTAATTCATATTGCTCAGATGTTTGCTTCGGTGTCCTTGCTTTTGGGAAAAATGAAGCCAGCCCTGGTTGTATACTCTTTGAATGACTATTTGAAGAAGACAAATATATGTTCCACGCTACTTCATCTGAACTGTTATCCACTCCCTATGCCAGGTTGGATTCATTGTATGTAATCACAAACAAAACAAGAAAACATGAGCCATGCTTTAATATACAACAAAGATGCTCATCATAGCTATTAGCAATACATCCAGAAATCATGAACACTTGATAAGGGAGAGAATAACACTGGGGATAACCAACATAGGTCCATCTTAAACCCGGATCGAGGGTTAAGATGGATCTATGTTGGTTTTATTTTTTTATTTATGAGCATAAGTGTGTTTTCCTTTGTGATGTGGGTCATAGGTGCCATGTCAGTGTTACTCATGTTATGTGACATCTCCCTTGTACTAGTTTGTAGAGCACCAAGATTGAATTATAAATAATAAATACTATCAAACAGCAGAAACAAAGTTTGTGATTTGGAAACAAATGAAGAGTTAGATTCTTTCAAATATTAATGTAATGCTACATAGTAAACTCAAAACGTGAATCTTAAACTCACCAAAAAATTTGCCGACCTCCTCAAAGTTGGAAATGTTTTCCCAACTGTAATCAAGTGTACCATTTGCACATTTCATTTTTATGCTCCCCTCCAAAAAAATCAAGTTCACCCTCTGGTGAAGAGATATCATTCAGTAAGAAATGGCATGATTTGTTCACTACAGCTACATCTCTATATGCCAGTAAAGGGTCCTCTTTACAATATCCTATAATCAATCCACGATTAACTAACTCTAGTTTCACATCTTTGTAGTATTCACCATTTACTTCTTCCTTTTGAGAATCATTTCCAATGGCTGCATCAACACACATGGGATTGTATTTTGTTCTTGCCAACTCTTCATCATCAATAACATCCCACATATCCACATTCAGTGACTGAGCTGATATACCTGTCTTAGTATTTGAACTAGATGGATCTACAACCTTTCCTTCAAAAATGACATTGTTAAAACCCATCATTCTCTACCCTGTAGCCAAGCCACTAGAATTTTGACAGTGTAACTTGTTCCATTGTTTTGCACTCACTGCCCATTGTCTTTCGTCTACATCACTAGGGTTAGGTACAATGAGGTTGTTGCTTTGTTGAAATTCATTCCAATCGATATCATCCATCTAAAACCAATAATGATTACATCAAAATTTATTTTAGGAATCAATTCTCTATTGAGCCTTACATCTACCAAAGATAACAAAACCAAAATTGTATCAAGATTTACATCATTTGACATTTCATAAGAATCAAAAAATGGTGAGTTCCTCCCAACACAGACGTGCAAATTGAATCTTAAGAAAATATACAGTTATTAACAGGTCATAAAGAGCTACAACACTTCGAAAAAAGTACAAGCAATAAGAAGAGACACAACTGTCACTTCAAATATCTGACTTAATTTGTACATGTTATAAAAATATTTCAAAGGCTCCTAGAAGCATCTAGAGAGGAATTATCTCTTTATCATCAAATTCTTTTACATTTTAAATGTAATGGGAAAGAATATTTCATGCCCTGGTGATAACAATGTAAAATGAATAGTCTCTTTACATACTGACTCATTGACAATTTTTAAGGGAAGTGCACAGCTAGTTGAATTTTTTATCAGATTTCAGCGCATAACTAACTAAAATGAGACAATAGCAAAGCATACACCACAATAAAATATTAGGAGAGGATTTGAATATTTAAGAGGACAGTCAATAATATTTAGAGAACAGATCCCCTTACAAGGATTAAGCAAATAACGATCCTTGAAGGAGATGGAGATGGAGGGAGATGAAGAGATCAATATAGGACAAGTTTTCTCTCAATTTTGAAATAACTTGATAGATTTCCTAAAGCTCTGATCAAAGGTACATTTGCCTTTATTTTGCAAAAAACTTTGCAGAAAGAAAAGCCAAGAGCTGATACATTGCATGAAGCTAAGATGGAAAGAGGCAGAGCAGGAAGGTAAAGAGGCAGCTGACAATGCCAAATGCTAATTTGAACTCAGTTGAGGGAAATATGGCTTGAATATAATTTGATGAATCTTTGGTGAATACAGAAATTGAATAAATTAAAAAGAAAAACTATGATAAATTTCTATTAGTCAAAGGTGAGCACTAGTTGGTTAAAGTTTATGAATGAACAATTATATTGAATATTGGAAGCTTGGGGGATTAAATTAAAGGCTTAATGTATTTGACACAAGTAACATTTACCTTTACCATGCAAAAAGAAATGTGATCTGAAAAAGAAGTTTGATATGGCATGGGGCAGCAAGCAAAAATGCCATTCTAATGTAAGTAGATCCCTCAATTTACACATACTGTCTCAAAACATAGATTGATGATTTACATGTAGGCCAAGAATTCCTATTATAGATACTATTTGACCCAGAGAAACTGGAATCACCTCTCAGGGGTGACACTCCTGGCTCATGTAATACTCCGGAGAGTCCAAATGCCCAAATAACAAAAATACCAAATACACAGATAAATATGCATCATTGATAATAAACTTATAAAGTGCACCAAAATATTGAATATTATGCAATAGAATGGACAAAGATTTGGGATCAGTATTCAATAATATAATAGAGGTTGAACCACAACCCTATGAATCCAAAAAAGGGGAAATACACCCCCAAACCAAAAATCTGAAAATGGAGGAAACTTCTACAATAATTTAAAAGAAATACTAACTGAGCCTGGATTGTGTGTTTGAAAGAGTGGAATAGAATCTTAATCTATATAATCATTTGTCCGACATTATTGGTGTAGGACCCAGTTCCGGCCAACCTACTAATTACTAATCTAATTATACATAGTAGTACTTACTTTGCCTTGGTGGGGACAGAACATTCTCTCCCTCCTTATGGGGCTTCTACCTTGAAGCATTTGATGAGAGTCGAGACTCATTTGTAAGATCTTATATTGGCATCGAAAATTGTCACCTTTCTTGGTTGTTGATCCATTGATAAGAGATCTTTATCGATGTTGGCCTTTGATAGTCAGTTGCAATTGTCTTTTTTATTCCAGTTGTATCCATTTCTATCCCATTTTACCTTCTAAAAATACAGATGTTGAAATGCATTATACTTTCTTGATTGTAATAATTAAGATTTGTTATGTTAGGTAAGTAACACTATAGTTCAAATCACTTTAAAAATATGAAAATACAGAATCCTAACAGAATTGCCATTTCCATGATGCACACGATTCTGGACTGATGGGAACAGATTCCTGTCACTGGAACCTGCTCCTGTTTAATTATGATAGTAAAGTTGATGTATGTGTTAATTGTCTGTTCAAGGGGCAATTACTGCTAGATATCTTGAATAGGGGCTGAAATCCTTGATATTTTTTTGATACAGTCTGTTCTGAGATTTTGAAAGCTGGCATCTTGTCTTTTCATTTGTACTCAGATGTTTTCGATCCTGATTTACTAATTATCATCATTTAAACATGGATAATTATAAAAAGACAATGGTGTTTTCAAACACAAAAATCATAAAATGAGTTCAAGTATTGAATAGTTGTAAACTTCAAAAACTCAATGTTTAATTAAGTCGTAAGAACTTGAAAGATTGAAATTTTTTTAGGGAATACTAGTGAAATCTCATATTCAATGAATACAAACTCACAAGAGAAAAAATTATTCCTATTTGTAAAAACTACAAAAAGAATGTAAAATAAATGTAATATGTTAAATGCTTGGTTAGAAAACAACTTCTATAATACACAGTCCAATCATCTCATAAGCGGAGCCAGTTTTTCATGGGAAAAAAAGAGAAACAACTAGGGAGGGATGTGAATCTTGGAAACTATATAATTCATTCCTTTGAAACACGGGAATGATTGTTGTTGTTAAATGAAGTTTTATAAAATAATTCATATAATTGATAAAATAATAAACATGCTATACAAACTTTTGGCCCAGGAACTAAACAAAAATACTCAAAATTCCAATTTAAAATAGGGGCTCCACTAGTCACAGAAATGCAATAACCATAGAAAGGATCCTGAGTTGAGAAAGGAGAAGAATGCAAATAAACTTATGAAACTATAAATGGAATTCCAAGAATAAAAATCCAATTTTCCAAGAATAGTTACCTGTAAGTACCATGTATCCATAGCATTTTCTAAAAATTGATAAGCCTGGGGGAGTTTCAGGTTCAAAGGGACAAGAAGCGATGTCTGGACAATATTCATGCGACAGTCAGCCCCATTCATGGTCATTCATGCAACAGGTTGAAAAAGATGCAACACCTGAACTACAGACCTTAATTATAGCATGAAGAAGATGACAGGAAGTCTTTTCCAAAACAGTAAGAGTGCAATGCCTTCAAACTTAGACAAATTGCACTTTGTCTAGCATAGATCTATAACTGACTTTGTGAAGGGTATAGATTCAAGAATACACAACATTACTTCATGGCGTTTTAGGCATTTTTGTTGGTTAATGTTGAGTTTTCCCTCAATTGTGTGAGCACGTTGTCTCTATTTTTGCAAAGCAGAAAATTGGTGGTAGTGCGGTCAAAGGTAGTTGACCAGCAAGTCCATACTTATTACAACTAATTTTAAATGTAGAATTAAATATAAACAATTTTCTAAACTATAACCTTCAAATTGCATTCACATTTTTGTTTAGTATTGTAGGTATTTGATGGCTCAAAGACTTGAGAACAACCTAAGACAACCCACCCCCATTTGTGTAATCAATGATCATGACTATGTATAGCTTTCATATTTCATGGCATTAACAGTGTATGTAAGTCGAGTAATTCTCTCCTCTCAAATTTTTTGTCCAAATCCTTTTGCAAATTCAAGAAAACCATTTTTATAAGAACTTTTGGCTTTACTGTTTCCCAAATTTTCGATCTATGCTATCATGATTTTGTGAAACAAAGATCGCTTACAAGATTCAAAACCAAACTCAATATCACTTCCCTAAGAACTGTCTAACAGATTTAGCAAAGGGTAACTCGAATGAGAACCAAAATGACTAGATGAGTTTGTCAAGCCCTAAGTGTTATTAATCTATAACAAGAGCAGTCAAGAACTAATACACTAGCAGAATTCTTGGTCACACAACCTCTGCACATAAACTCATACAACAGTCGACGAATTACAAAAGAAACAAGGAAATAAACCCTCATGAAACCGGGAATTGACAAAATGACTCACTCCAGTTTTTTGAAGAACTGTAAGACAACGCTTAGGGATAACCCCTTTTTGTTCCATACACCAATACAATAATTCCACCAACACCAAGAAGGGATTTGTCACCGGGCATGAGTATACTGCTTACCCGTAAGATCATTTGTTGTCTATGGAACAACCCTCGTCCAAATTCCTTACTGAGATCATAAACCTGAAAAAACACAAGGATATATTTTCTTTATAAGTAATGGAAACAATCAACACTAAGTATTAATTAAACATTTTAAAAATCCAGACAAAATTCATAACCCTGTTACCTAAAAACCGAAATCGAATCTCCAACACACAGGAAAGGTGTAGGGAAAGTGCGGTAAGCCAAGTGAACTAACGCCAAGCAGGAATCTCTTAGGTATAATATCATAAATTTCCTTCATAATTATAGTGTAGAGTCACATAAACAATGGCCGACAGAGCCGAGTAGGGAAGACCATCTCATGGGCTAAACAAGTGAATAAAATGACTAGGAAACCCTAGAAAAAATGAAAGTAACCCAATGTGACACTTGAATCGACTTAATTGCACTGAAAGTAAGGACATAACGTGGCAATTCTCCATTGAAAACCTCCATCTTTTGGTACTACGGCAAGTGCTCGCTAGTTGGAGTCCAACACTTCATCTAATAAACTAGCATAAGCTACAAATTCCTTTCATTAAGACTTTACAACCCTTAAAAAAATATATCATTGGTCATATATGTTCAAGTATCCCCTAGGGTTCAAATTTGAACCCTTCTCGGCCATTCCAGAGAGTTCCAGCCCTTCCCAGAAGTGTAAAGTTAAAATTGCCCTTCAAAAAAAAATTAAAATCTGAATTTTACCCTTCCAATAGGAAGGACATAATTTATATCAACATTTCAAAAGAAGGGCAACATTTGAAATTACCCATCCATATAAATTTCAATTTCTATGTTGAAATTCTTATGCTATAAAATTCATTCAAAATATTGGAAATATCATAAATTATAATCATTCACTCACTCATGTCATGCACTCACTGCTTAGCTTTGCAAGGTGACGAGTGATGACAGGTGACTACGAGGTACTAGCCACTAGGATTTGACTATGAATCCCGAGTCACTTTGGACTGAGATATAAGGTGTGACAATGTGTCAATGACTATGGCTATAACAATAGAGAACCACTACTAGGCCAAAACAAGGACGAAACATTATGCGTACTATACCTATGTGAACCTGGCTACCAATCTCCACTCGTTTTTCGTCAAAATGAAATTCAAATTGTCGTTTTGATGAGTCCTCCTCTACAAGAATTCATTTCTTGCATGAATGTCACAGACTCACGACAACTCTAAACAACACTATGGCATGCAACTACAAATAATGGCATGCAGCTGTTAAATTTTCAGAATTTACTTCAATCCAATCTAGGATCTTAACTGAGAGAACAACATGTACAGCAAATCTACAGCACATCAATCATGGACACAATAATGAAAGCACACAAGAGACACAGAGTTTACTTGGGGAAAACCATAAAGGTGAAAAACCCCAATAACTTCCTCAGAGATAGATAGAGTAATGTTACAACCAGAATACAAGAGATAGTCTTCTCCTAGCAGCAGAGCCTCCTCCTCACAAGTGCGCCACTTTCCGAATGAGAGAAGTGTGTGAATGAATGACCAAAGAGAGATCTCTCGATCTCTATTTATACTTGTTCTGTCCTGCCCAATAAACTAATGGGGCCTACATGTCTAGCTTAACCCATGGTTAACTTAATCGAGGCCGACCCCACACTTGGTGGTCTAATAACCCTTTGACCCACATGGCCGACCCCCAATAGGGTGGTCTAATAACCCTTCGACCCACATGACTTATACAAGGCCGACCCAACAAGGTGGTCTAATAACCCATTGAGTATAAGTTACAACACTTACAATATAAATGACAACACTTCCGTATAGAGGAATAATAACATCTCTATAGGAATACAAACACTTCCATATAGAGGAATAATACCATCTCTATAGGAGTACAAAATACATATATGAAATACATTCCGAAGTTACATATACATTAACACTCCCTCTTAACTAGGAAGGTATTTCTTGACACAAATCTACTAGCACAAGTCTTCTTCTCTGGATCATCATCAGCGAATCATCATCCTCGAATCATTGTCATCGTCACTGCTATTGCTATCTCAATCAATATCTGAATCTACTCGTCATAGGAAGTTCTACAGAGCCAATCCTTTTTCATACTGGATGTAGGCCCACCACCTGCAGGTCTTCATCATCACTAGCCATACTGTGGAATCCTCAGGACTTATTACGTGCGTCACAAAACCTTAAAAGAGTCTCTTGACTAGCAAGAACCCTAAAGAGCATTTGAGGCCTTTTTCATCCTATCCAAATCTCCAGGAATGATTACATGTGACTGTCACAAAACCTTAAAAGAGTGTCCCGGGAACGTTTATGTGCATAGCACGACCGGCAAGAACTCTAAAGAGAATCCTAGGAACATTTATGTGCCTAAGCACGACCGGTAAGATCTCCAGGACTGATTACATGTGACCTCTGATACAAACCCTCGAAAGAGCATCCCAGGACTCATTACAGGCACACAACCCAACCTATCGGATCTCCCAAGTCTTACACGTAGCAGCCCACCACAAACCCTCGAAAGAGCATCCCAGGACTTATTACGGGCACACATCCCAACCTATCGGATCTCCTAGGTATTACATGTGGCCCACTATCACAAACCCTCGAAAGAGAATCCCAGGCTATTACGAGTACACAACTCCAACCTATGGGATCTCCCAGGTCTTACATGTGATACACAGTGCCAGTCCTTTTTCATACTGGATGTGACCTAGAACAAATCTAGGATTTCCTTTGCACAACCTGTCCACGGCCATAGAGTATCATCCTGATACTCATCATACATCATCCTGATGTACACATGATCATACTGATCATCATCACTGCAGCATGCTGCTGCATGTCATCTGGAGCAACATCCTGAAGCTAGTCATCTATGGTCATCCTAATCATACACTGCATCTACCTGATGCATACCAAGTATCTACCTGATACATATCATCATACATGATTCACTTGATCATACAATGTATCCACCTGATACAAATACAAATACATGATCCACCTGATCATACCTAATACATATCAACATACATGATCTACCTAATCATACAATGTATCCACCTGATACATATACAGATACATGGTCCAAGCATCCAACATGATGCATATACAAAATACATACAAATGATCCAACAGATCATATCCATCATCAAGCATGATGCATACATATACATATAGAGAAGTAACTGGAGCATCGTCCTGATGCTCATCATCCATGATGATCCTGATCATCATAGCATCGTCTTCTTCAGATCATCTCATCGTCCACGAAGCACAGCCCAGATGCACATCATCTAGTACTTACACCACTGACATGGGAGAACACATATACCACCATTCGGGGAAGGCTCCAGACCTTACTTTTTCACCATGGGAGAACACATACACCACCATGTGAAAAATGGCTTCAGCCCTTACATATACACCATGGGAGAACACATCTACCACCATGTGAGAATGGCTCAGCAATTCAATCACGACCATGGGAGAACACATCAACCATGTCAGAAAAGCTCATGTGCATCTGCATCTTCTGGAATCATCACTTCCCTTTGGAATGAACCTCGATCTGAAGTGCACCAAGCCTCTCTCTGAAGTACTCAAACTGCACTTTGGCCAACGGCTTGGTCAATACATCTGCAACCTGCTCATCCGTCACAACATATTCTGCTTCGGCTGTACTCAGTGCTATGCAGAACTGCTTCCTGCTAAACAAAGAGATCACACCTGATCCCATACTGAAGCAACACCCATAAGTGCTCTTCCTATCTACAGCAATTCCTTCCCAATCAACATAACCCTGCAGGTTAAAATTTTGATTCGCATCATACTTAATCCCATAATCAGCCGTACCCTTTAGGTACCTCAAAATATGCTTTACAGCAACTAGGTGAACACCTCTGGGATCCATCAGGAACTAGCTCACTGTGTTCAACGCAAAGCAAATATCTGGTCTAGTGTTCGTCAGGTACATCAAGGACCCAATCATCTGACGATACATCGTGACATAAACTGGATCAGATGGAGCATCACACAGAAGCTTCAGGTTCAATGCCATAGGTGTGGCCATAGCCTTGCAATCCATCATCCTGAACCTCTTCAGGATCTCTACTACATACTTCCCTTTCCTAAGGAATATTCCATCTGCACTCTGCCACACCTCCATGCCATAAAAAAATAGTGCAGCATCCCCAAGTTCTTCATCTCGAACTTGGCAGCAAGCTTCTGCTGCGTGTCAGCAATCAATCTATCTTCACCTATAATAAATAGGTCATCCATATACAAAAGTAGTATCACTGGATTTCCTTCCTCAACCTTGTAGTAAAGGTTGGAATCCGCTTTACTCTTGGTAAATCCCAAACTGGATAGAAAGTTGTCTATCATACCATACCAAGTTCTGCACGTATATGACTCCCTGTCATGTGTCTCAGAACCAAGTGGCTGCTCCACATACACTTCTTCTTCAACTACACCATTCAAGAAAGTTGTCTTGAAATCCATCTGCTGTATCTTCCATTTCATCATTGCAGCCAGAGCAAGTACGGATCTAATGGAAGTGTATCTGGCTACAGGAGAAAAAGTCTCTATGCTACCACCTGCAGCATGCTTGATCTTGTAGATCCTCTTGGAAGTCACTATAGACTCCCCTTCAAGTCTTGGGACTGCATCCCAAACATCTTCATGATCAACTGATACTCCTCGATCATGGAATTCTTCCCAGATCTTGGGAACTTCAATACCTTCAATATTTTCAATAGATAACTTTGTTGCTTGAACAAATGTTGTAGTCATTCTTTTGTAGGTGATGGTATACGATATTTCCTACACAACAAGTTAAATTGCATGATTAGAAAACATCTCATAGTTTTCAAAACAAATTCTTACACATAAAGAAATATGTCATACAGTCATGCAATTATTTTAGCCAATGCTTCAATACAACATTTATCCATATCCCGTAACTTTCTAGATGCCTTCCAATCTCTACCAGAACATTGTTAAGAGTGTACACAAAACCCAACATGTCAGCAAAGAGGTTTCATTCTAGATAAGTAGCAATGGAATGTTGTACAGTGCCATAGGCCACTTACCCATCAAATGCATATTAGTAGTATACTGTTCATTAATGCAATCATTCTAATATGCACAATACATATCCTAAGTCTAGGAACATAAGCCTATACATCTTTGAACGATTTTATTTAAACAAACAAATATGTAAGAAATGGTAATTAAAATACTTATCTTTGTTTGTTTGTTGGGTGGACTCCCTCTGAGTCTTTGCTTCCTTGCAGGAGCTGCTGAAGTAGCTTCTTCTACACCTTTCTATTGTGGAATGCAGAAAGATGGTCAACTCCCTCTGGATATCTGCATCCTTGTAGAAACTACTGGAGTGGCTCCCTCTTGATCTTTGCTACCTGGATTACCTGTCCTTGAACCTATATTCATTCTAGGTCCCTATGCATGCTTATTAGTATCATTATTGTGTTATCCTTGTAATCTCATACATTCATTAGTATATTCTTAATACTATCAAAACACAATAATCTTAAGCATGTATAGTCACGATAATTTCGAACAGAAATAATAAGCATTAGTATTCAAGGTTTCAGGGAAGTCTTCTTTTACTCATGCATATTCTTATTTGATCATAGGAATCTTCTGGTTAGTTAAATCATCAATCAAGATAAGAGATATAATATGCATAAAACCCGTGATTACTGAAACCTATACCTTCATGATTCTTCTAGTTAGTCATATCATCAATTATGGTAAGAAACATAATATGCATACAACCATGACTATTCAAACCTATGACTTCATGAATAATCATTATCAACAACACAACAATATAAGATCCTAACACAAGGTAGGATTCTAGCTTGATATAGGAAAAACATACCTGGATTAGCATGCTAGCTAGTTATGTCTAACATACCCGCATAATGTCTTCTGGTTCTCTTCAATGACTTGTGCTAGTAACCTGCATGTCTCGTAAGTTATCCATTTTAGGACCAAGTTATACATACCTCATAAGTAGATATTCTAAGCGATCCATGACAATGGATGAATATTTGTCCTCATGTCATCATGATCATATGTTCTTGAACCAAAACATGATTTGTCTTTCTTGGTGTACCTTTCATGTTAGCAGACAACATAAACCTCATACAACACCATAATGCATTATTACAATCATAAGTGTCAACACCCTAATCAATGAATATCTTCTATCATGCATTCATAATTTTATTAAGGTGATACGACAAGTCTAGATTTAATCAAGATTGTACTAACCGTAATAATATGAAGACAAATATATCATAAACTTAATCATGAACAAATCTCGAAACATACCTAGATAAGTCATACCTGTCGATATTGCTTATAATCTTCTTATGTAAGGCCTTAGCCTCATCTCCCTCTGAAATAGGAACTTCTTCACTTATGCAGGTGACCAATCCATCTTCTTCTAGGATTAACCCAATCCACTTGATTTGCAAGAACTAGATCTGGAGCTGGATTAGGGTTTGTCAGAGAAACCCCAAAAATTCAAACTTTGAATTTCAAACTTCCGAAAGGATAGAAATATGTGCCTTGATGAGCTGATCAAGCTGGTATGTTCAGAATTTGAAAACTACAAAGTTTCACACCTCAATTTTTCCTTTGAAACTTCTGGATTCACTAGACGTGACCCCGAACTAGGGTTTGAAGAAGCCCACTCTTCTACCCAACAAAAGTTTTGATCCAAAGCTCTAAGCTTCTATTTTTCTAAGGAGCTTCCAACTGTGGTCATAGATTTCAAAAATTCCCATTTTTGCAGAAGCCCTAATTTTCCACTTTTCCAATCAAAGTCTCGAACTAGGGTTTGATCAAGCCTGGTCTTCTGCCCAACCAAAAATTCTGATCTTGGTCTCTAAATTTCTATTTTGATGAGTAGCATTCAGCCATAGTCTCCGATTACAAAAATTCCAACTTTCTCCGAAACCCTAGATTCTGGAAGCCATGAATGAAGGTGCTCAAAAATAATTCTGTTTTGACAGAAATATGTACCTGATTGTTTCTGGTGTAACTCCGCACTTTTCGATGCACAGGGTCTGAAAAAAAAAATTTTGGTAGGATGACCTGTCATCTTTCCATCCCGACATGTCCTACCTCAATTGGATTCTCTGAGAGAGAGATTTATGCCAAGTGTCGCAACGTGACCTGTTTATGGGATAAAATAGGAGAGCGAACTTGTATGGAGTTGCACGTGTCACTGGTTCCACTTCGGCCTCTGAAAACGTTTCCTAAGATAGTACCATCTATTTAATACCTGTCACGTTTTACGAAATTTCATTTGGAGCTTCCTAGCCCAATTTATGACCTTTTTTCCAAGGTCACCTTTTTTTTACTCAGATCTGGAAGAGGCAGAAACCCTATATTGTACAGATCATAAATCACAAAGTACAATGAATTAGAGATTTTCCTTTGGACAAAAGGTACATGGGGATCTGATATTCGACCTATAAATGTTTTAGAGCCGAAAAATTCGCCAAAATGGATTTATAGTGAAAGTGCTATGATGACTGGTTTTTTCTATATCAAGCCCTAGCATCGTAAGTGCAACAAGTGTCATACATGCCATATCATGCCTTCTTTCAAGCTAGCTCTAATACCATGTTAAATTTTCAGAATTTACTTCAATCCGATCTAGGATCTTAACTGAGAGAACAACATGTACAACAAATCTACAGCACATCAATCATGGACACAATAATGCAAGCACACAAGAGACACAGAGTTTACATGGGAAAAACCATAAAGGTGAAAAACCCCAATAACTTCCTCAGAGATAGATAGAGCAATCATACAACCAGAATACAAGAGACAGTCTTCTCCTAGCAGCAGAGCCTCCTCCTCACAAGTGCGCCACTTTCCGAATGAGAGAAGTGTGTGAATGAATGACCAAATAGAGATCTCTCAATCTCTATTTATACTTGTTCTGTCCTTCCCAATAAACTAATGGGGCCTACATGTCTAGCTTAACCCATGGTTAACTCAATCCGAGCCGACCCAACACTTGGTGGTCTAATAACGCTTTGACCCACATGGCCAACCCCCAATAGGGTGGTCTAATAACCCTTCGACCCACATGACTTATACAAGGCCGACCCCAACAAGGTGGTCTAATAACCCATCAAGTATAAGTTACAACACTTACAATATAAATGATGACACTTCCGTATAGAGGAATAATATCATCTCTATAGGAATACAAACACTTCTGTATAGAGGAATAATACCATCTCTATAGGAGTACAAAATACATATATGAAATATATGGGTGAAATACATTGTGAAGTTACATATACATCAATAGCAGCTAGAACCACAGACCAAGCAGAGGTTGATTTATGCATTGATATAGAGAGGTGGCACTAGGCACACAATATGGAGAAACAATGAGTTAGAAAAAACATTTGGACCAAAGTACCACAATGGTTATTAATAAAAATTTAAAAACAAATTTTGGCTCATGAATTGTCTTCAATTTGATGGGCGGCATGATCATGATCATGTAATCTCCCTTCGTTTTTCCAAACATATGTGGTTTCTCACCATGTTTGTCCTCGACACACGCCACCAAAAACATGTATAAAAATTACATGTCTTTACATCCTCTTCCATTTAAATCATCATCGCATAGTCATAACTAAGGATTATTATGCATGCACACCCTAACCTTATAATATCAATTGGGTCAATACGGAAAGAGTAAGAGACAACTATAAGTAAGTCTTATATTAAATTTACCATATAAGTCTTTAATTGGCACTATCATCTGATATTTGACACATTGGATTGTTGTGATCTTCTTATCACTCCTTACCAATGTGATTGTAAGGATTCTTTGATGGTGAAGTCCATAATTTTAAGTCTTCTTCCTCATTCTCATGCCTTTTGGTAAGACAATAAGGAGGGCAATGGCCTGCATCAGCATGGAAAACGGTTTCGAAATAGAGGTAGATACATTAATTCTTTCATTAAATAACTTAAATTTCATGCTAGTGACTACGAATTCACCGAATCGTGGATTGGTAAAAAAAACACATCAAATTTTAGAGCCTCAATGTCACGTCCCCACCTTGACCCAATTGCATTAAAATGTAAATGATGTAATATTGTTATAAAATCATGGTGAGGAGCTCAAGGCCAAGGCCCTGCCATTGATTTATTGATGCATATGGTTTGCGTGCTAGTAATGCACATTAAAAATTCAAACATCATGTAAATATGCATTTTAATAAAATACCCACAACTAGCTATGCAATGCAACAAGAGATGGGGGCATGATTTTACAAGGAATTGGGAGGGAAATATTCAAACCCTTGGAGCCAATCAAGTCAAGCCAAGTGTCAATGAGAGAACCAATCAAACCCTCAACTACCCATGTTGACTTTTGTACCCGATCATTGATTTCTCCCAAGAGTTGGTTGAGGTAGTTAATGCCTTGGGGAATGGGAGGTATGGCTGTCCAAATTCAGGTATGGGCAAGCCACCCTGCATGGGAAATTGCATTTTGCTTCTTGGGCAAGAAAAGAGCCATGAATTGCTCCACAAGTCATTATCCATGAACCAATTGCTCTCCCTCACGAGTGGAGAGCTACCTAGGCATTTTTCTCAAGAGATTTCTTGTGTTTTCCTTCATCTTGCAGGCTGGGAAGGGCGTTTTTGCTTTGGTGACCAATGGGGAAGAGAACAGATCGATTTGGGGTTTCATTGAGGCCGTTTTGGGCCATTTGAAATGCTCATAGCATGGGGGATAAATCAGATTGCTCCCTGGGGATGAATTTCCCTTCCCACAATCTGATTTAGTGAGCCACAATTTGGAGATGAGCCCATGGATCCTGTTTTGTAAATCCCATTGTTAAATGTGTATCCCTTCCCAATGATTGTGTTTGTTGTGTGAGAAAAGAGTATGTTGGGGTATGGGTTATGGGTCTCCATTGTTTTGGCTTGAGCTTGAGAGAAAGCATCCAGGGTTCAAATGTAGCCTGATAAACCCAGCTCTGGACTGGCTTGGCTCAGATGAAATGGTTAATTGGGCTATGCATGAGCTTGAATGTTCCCTTTTCCTTGTAAGAATCATGCCCAGCTCGGGGGTGGCAGTTGTGTTGAGAGATTGATGAACACAACTAGCCTATGGTTGGGTGGAACGTTGCAGTGACATAGCTAGTTGTTTGGGACAATTTCCCAATGAAGATAAGTGTTTTTCTGTCTATGTATTTACTTCTGCAATGTTTAATTAATGATTATTTTGATATGCTGGATGAGCATGAATTGTGTGTGGATGTTGTGCATAATTGATTTTTTTTACATCTGCACAATCATATTTTAATTATATGAATATAACGAATGGGCTGAGATCATGTGAAAGCCCTGAATTTGGCATCATGTTCCCTGCCTTGCATTGGATAAATACGTGGGTACGTGACAGATGGTATCAGAGCTGCTGGTTGCAGCATTGGGCCTTCATGGGCTACCTATCACAACTTACAGAGATAAGTATGCTTCCTGCTCAATAGTAATCATTAAGAAAATTTCAGAAAAAATAAAAATAAAAATAAAAATTAAATAAAAAAAATTAAATTAAATTAAATTAAATAAAATTAAATTAAATAAAATTAAAAATTAAAAAAATTAAAAATTAAAAAAATTAAAAAAAATTAAAAATTTTAAAAAAAAAGTAAAAATTAAAAAAAAAATTAAAAATTAAAAATTAAAAATTAAAATAAAATTAAAAATTAAAAAAATTAAAAATTAAAAAATAAAATAAAAAATTAAACAAATAAATTAATTAATTAAATAAAATTCGGAAATTTGAAATTTTCTAAGTGTTTTTGAGTTTTTATGCTAAGTTGGTTTCGGCACAATATTTCAAGTTCTGCCGAAACGGTCGGCTCAAGTTAGTGAGTTGGGCCAAAGCAGTCGGCAGAAAATTAACAAAGTTCGCCGAAAAAGATGGACAAATTTTGGCAAAACTCGCTGAGTTGGCCCGAAACTGCGGAAAGAACTGGCGAGTTTGAGCTGAAGTTGTCGGAAGGAAAAGCTAAGTTTTTTACCGGAAGAACTCGGCGAGTTGGTCCGAAAAATCTCAAAATTTTTCTAAGTATTTTCGGCGGAAGAACTCGGCGAGTTGGCCCAAAACTGCAGAAAGAACTGGCGAGTTTGTGCCAAAGTTGTCGGAAGGAAAAGCTGAGTTCGATCGGAAGAACTCTGCAAGTCACCCCGCAATGGCGGAAGGACTCGGCGAGTTGGTCCGAAAAACTTTCTAAGTGTTTTCGGCGTCAAAGAAGAAATTTCGGAAGAACTTGGCGATTTGTTCCGAAACAGCAGGAGAACTTGGCAAGTTCGTCCGCAACGTCGGAAGAGATGGGTGAGTTGCTCCGCAACATCGGAAGGAACTTGGAAAGTTGGTCCGCAACAGATCGGAAGGATAAACCGAGTTTTAAATCGGAAGAACTCGCTGAGTTGCTCCTAAACAGAGAATTTCAGCCGTTTTCTAGGGAAATTTTGCAGGTGCCGAAAGCTGAAAATGGCCGTGAATTTATGCGCCAGATTGCGTGAAATTGAAGGTTTAAAAAAAAAATGAGGGCGCTACCCTCGACTCGCCCTGCAGTGGTGAGCCACAAGGGGGCAAGCCCCCTTGACCCCCGTCGTCCCCTGGAAGACAGTCGTTGAAAGTGTGAAATGCATTCTTGGGATGAGAAGCAAGAATTGCATAGAAGGTTGTGGAGAGTAATTGGCTGTAATATGAATTGCATAAGAGCAATGGGAGCAACAAGACAATGTTGATAAGAGGGAAACTTCTCACCTTAACTATTTCTGTTATAGCATAGGAATTTCATGCTTGAAAAGTAGGAACTAAGAATGTTTTACATTTGCATTAAATTGCTACTTGGTGAGAAATGACAGCTAATGATTCCTTGCGTGCTTGGTAGGGAAACCAAGAAAAGGATCAGCTATGACATGGAGAAGGGAACCCATGTCATGCTTGGAAAGGGATAATTCCTTAACTCCGCTATTGCTATTATTTTTGTATTTTACAAGTTTTATATGCATAAAATATATGGCATAGGAATGATGGAAATGCAAAAGGGATAGATAGATGGCATATTGCACAAGTGCATGTGAAAATGTTTTTGCATGTATATGATATTGCATATTGGTAAAAAAGTGAGGATTTACATATGCAATAAGCCACTTAAGATCAAATGATGGTGGTTGCTAATAATTAGTTGTGTTCGCATTGGTTATAGGACCGGAGACAACTGAAGCATGGCTAAGGATGTGGATGATGATTGTTGCATACAACCTCATGAAGAGAGGATGGTGCAACAAATCCATGATCATGATGTTGGAAAAAGGACTGAGTAGCCTTGGTAAGAGGATGATTGATCAGGTAACATCAAGTGATATTAATAACAGCCATGCAGGTAAGGGTTAACTGTGCTTAATTGCATGAATGTTGAAAGAGGATTTGGTGAGTCTCTTCAACTAAGCTTAAACTAAGGTGATTTGGTTTGCATTGAGTGCCTGAATGTGAATGCCAACCCACCAAGTATGGTGAGGTGTGGGTACGTGAAGGCAGGGAGCCTTACACCCTATAGTTTCTAGAAACCTCAATGCATTCATATAAATTCATATCATGCCATTTGTGAATATTGGTTGTGAGTTTAACAACCAAAGCAACTAAGGACTTATGGACCTGTCATGGTAGTGCATGTTGTATGTAGTAATCATGGTTAGGCCATAGTATGTTTGAATGCATAGTATTCATGAAATCATGCAAGATGGCATTGAAGAGATGTGCATTGAAATATTCAGTAAATGTTGTAAATATGCATGCATGTGTAGGTGCACATGTTGAAATGCATTGTGTGAATGCATGGGTGTGACATATATATGTTTCAATGCAGTTAGATAATAGATGAAATGGTGGACTATTGCTAATCTTGAGACCATTTCATAAGCTGCTATTAATGCAGGAGAAGGACTGCATGAAGAAGGTAGACATGTGATGGGCTACCAGAGCACTCTGTTGGAAGGACAGAGCTGCATGGAATATGAAGTAATGAGTATTTACAGTTATTTAAATTGCATGGATAGTGTGACTATGTCTTGCAATTTTATTGTGATAATGATGCATATATAGAAATGTATATATTTCATTGCATTTCAAATGTTAAATAGCTGAAGGTGTTTGAATTATTGAGTATTATAATTCTGAGATCACTTCAATGACTATTATTCCAATGAATGATTATGTGCATAGATACTCACAACGTGTTTGGCTAATTGAAGTTTCAGTTTTCAGGTAGAAAAGTCTTGCGTATGGCAATGAGAATAAGTCCATAGTAAAGACCGAGATATACCATGTGCAGAAGCCAAAGGTTATGAGAAGGTTCTCATGGTTGTAATTTATGCATGAAAAAAATCTGAAAATTGTCTGGTTTAAGTTTATGAGAATAGTCTCATAGTTGCAAATCTAATTTCTGTAGGAAAACATATTTAAAAATTTCAGATTTGAGAATTTGCTTTTAATTGCTAATGATTGTTTGGCTTATATAGAATTGTGTCAGGAGGACATGTTGTAGGTGGATGTTCAGGTATGGTAGCAAGGGTGAAACCATAATGGACAGAGTGATACCACTTACGAGAGCCAAACAATATGAGGATAGCCTCATTGCTAAGCAAATCAATTTCTGTAGGAGACAGAATTGTAAATTCATGTTGAATTTAATTATTAATGTTATTGATTGGTTATGAAACAATCATATTTGAGGCTTATTGCTAAATGTTGCTGACTGTTTTTCTATTTGATAAGTGTTCCAGGATGACACATTGCAGGAAGACCATGTGTGATGGCCTGCAGAAGCCAAACTAGATGGGAAGGATCCCATGCTTTGGAAATGGGTTTCAGGTGAAATGTCATTGTAAACGTTGATAATGTCTCAGCCGAATTGCATGTTGGTAAAGCATGTGAGTGAGACAGTAAAATTATACCAAGAAGGCATGACTCAGAGAAGGGAGCCCCCATTCTTCGCCAATAAAGAAAAGATACATCTGTAAAACGGATGAGTATTCTATAACCCCAGGTAAAGAATATGCATGTCTGGCTACTAGAGTTAATATGCAAAGCATGTTTTATTATTTCATTATTATTCCAAACTGCTTGAGTGTGATTAGGTCCTACATGGCTCACATCGGAAAGGGATACAAGGGAAATTTTCGAAAATTTAGAATTTTCTAAGTGTTTACATGTTTTATTATTTCATTATTATTCCAGACTGTTTTTTAGTATGACTGCTTGAAAATTACTCATGTATCTAGAATTTTCTCAAATCGAGCCATTAACAAACTTCTTTTGTTGTTCTAGTTCAATTTAAAAGGTAGATTGTCGAGACTCAAACATGCACCGAGTCACAAGGATCCAGTTGACTTAGGCTTGATTGCATTTCCCCTCCATCCCATACATGTTTGTTTGTCGCGACAAGTGTTGAACAACAAAATTTGATTCCCAAGCCCCTCTGATGCTAGCGTTGCTAACTTGTTTGGTATGGAGGATTTTATTTTAATGTCTTTTTGAGCTATGCATTATTTTTTCTTAGGTTCATAATGTCCATTATTCTTACATATTTTAGTCTTCTACAAGTTTAAGAGAGATCCCTCTCTGATTGTATTAGGTCAGAAATACAATCTCAAGTAGTTTTGTGGTTACCCTAAAGTGTCCTTCTTCCACAACCTTCAGGGTCATTTTGGGTGGTAACAAATCGGTGTCGTTGTCAGGGAGTGAAATTCTTATTGTCCCTAGGCAGAACGACAAAGGTTTCAATTCTGATTAATGATGGTGGATAGCAGTCAGACGTCAAGAAGGTTGTGTATAATTCACCTGGCGACTCCACTCGTGATTCAATCAAATTTGCAAGCTCCACTGGAGAACGAGCTCAGTCGTCCGAGACATGGAAGAACTGAGATCCAGGTATCAAAGTGTTAATTTCTTCAAAGAGGTTTTGTTATTTTGCAATGGTTTCCTTTTATCTCTATGTGTATATATCAAGATATTTCTGCTTCACCGGAAATTCTTAAGTCATGAGAGAGATTCCTGTGTATATCCTTCATTAGATCTTGTAGATGTACATTCTTCTTTCATCCCTAGGGCTGATCCGATTCCTTCTTTTGAATCCTGTAACATCCATAATCAGTCTTGCAAACCCCATGAGATTGAGGCTGATGACATTCCTCCTGTACATATTCCTTTACCTTCTAGATCTCTGCAGAGATATAAACCTTTGAAGCTACCCCCTGTTCTTCGTGAATATCCTCCCAAATACCATAGATACCTCCCTATTTTTTATGGGGAAGATGGAAGTCTTACAGCTGAGAAACATGTTAAATATTTTGAGCATTTTCTGGACCTTTTTGAAATAGAGCATGATGATGTTTGTATGAGGGCTTTTGCCCAATCCTTCCAAGGAGATGTGAAGAGATGGTTTAAGCACTTGTAGCCTAAATCCATTGATACATGGGAAGAGTTTTCTGATGTCTTTTTGGATTTTTGGGGTAAGAGAAGGTCATGGGACCAAGTTCTTTCAAATTTTTATTCCATGAAAAAGCAAGAGGGTGAAACTATGTCTAGCTTTAATAGAAGGTTTGCAAGCTTTTATTATAACATGCCAAAGGAAATTTAGCCTCTAGAAAATGCTGCTAAATTGTATTATGCATCTATCTTTCCTCTTGAATTGTCTTTTCTTCTTTTAGAGAGAAGGCCTCCCAGATTGCAGCATATGTTTATTGACTCCATGGAGGTTGAAGAAAATCTCAGGATGTTTGGGAAAATATCAAAGCAAGACGGTGAGGGTGAAATGGAGGGAAATTAGAGACTGAATAAAGATATGAACAAAGAGAATTTGTTTTGCATCCCCATCCTTTTCATGGTGAACTGAGAAGTGGTCAGCCCAGAGATATACAGGGAGAGAATAGCACTAATTTGTTTTATATAGATTGCAATCAGCAAGTTGAAGATTCTTCTTTGGAAGGTTTTAAACAAAACTCCAGTCCTCCTCTATATGATGAATACGAGGATGAGTGTTGGGATGATGTGCCTAAGAAACCAATAGAAGATTTTGTAGACTCTGGGACAGTTAGTGAAGAAAGTCTAATTGCAATTCCAGGTCAAAAAGTTGAAAGTGGGATGGATAGTGAGTGGGCTGAAGATGATTGTTTGCCTTTATGTTGTCCTTCATTTAAATTGATGAAACAGGGAACTAAAATTCCTAATCAAAATAATAAATGAAGAATCAGGGATGGAAATCATATTGTAGCCCACGATCTCAGCACTGCAAACTAGTGAGATGATATACCTGATGGGGGTAATACCCTGCCTCTCTGCCCTGTATTATCTGATACAATGAAGGAAGGTTTTGAGGCCATTAATGAGGAGGGCTTAAAAACCTTGTGTTAGCACTTAGATTTTACTTCGGTTGTAAGAAAATAAGACCTAAGGTAACCTATTTCAAACCAAGCTTTAGGTAGAAGAACTAGCCATTTTCTCTACCAGAGAGGGCTCTCTCTTTGATATATATGTGAAGGCTAAAATATACAAAGGTTTTATTAAAACTTCTCAAAAGATATTTTCTGGTCGAAAAGGTAAACAAGAAACATTGGGCATGGAGTCAAAGCTTTCAAGATGTATAATAAACCAGCAAGAGATTTTCACCATATGAATTTACGCAGAGGCAAGATAGTAATCAAGTTACAGTCAATTTGATTTTTTCAGGCAACATAGAAAGAAGTAAAGACATTCCATCAACAACAGGTATCTATCCAGGATAAATCTATTGTCAACTTTGGAGAATAAAATGGATATTTAAATGCAGATAAAATGAGGCATAACTGGTATGAATCTCAAGTTATTTCAAATGTTCATTTAAATATAGAAGAAAAACACCATGGGAAGTATAACGAAGAAGGTAAACATGCACATATAAAGATAAGAAGAATAACAGACTGCAAGACTGATTAACTCATGAATCTCTGGTATCAAAAGATAGGTATCATCACTGTACTGCCTTTATTTCAAAAATAAACTTCAAAACATACTTGTTTCTCAAAAAATTTCCAACCCCTTCAACACCTTGCATGAACAACCTTGTCCCCATCAGAAAGGGAGAGAAGAGGATAATTATAAATGGGTTCATGAAGACCTCCAGCAAACAAGGGTTTTTTCCCTTACTGAGAATGAAGTAGACTGTGGTGTTCATAAAGGATTTCTTTCTATTTCTATTGAATTTAATGAATACATTCAGCATGCTAATCAGGTAATGAGCAGTCTGGAAGAGAACCAAGATATCCAGTCTATGTTTTCTTCATGTCATTCGGGCCCAGAAGCTTCGTATCATGAAGAAGTTCTTATCCTTGGTCCATTTGAAAACCAAGATGGAATTTCTTTCGATGCACCAGACCAAAATCAGGTTTTTAATCTGGTAATTTTGGACATCCCAGAAGGTGATATTGTTGACATTCCATGTGTTGAAACAACCTCTCATGTTACAAATCTACAGCCACAGCAGAAGGATGCATATGAATCTGATGGTTTTGGTCCTATTAGGTGGGATAAGGGATCAAGCATAGATGATTTTCAGGTTCTGCTTGAAACATATCATGAACATTCAATCCCTATACCTAGTATGAATGACAAAGGGGATGGGCATGCTGTTTACAGTCCTTTTGAAGAGAAATTTACCATGCAGCAAGCAAAATTACAGTTAGATAGGTTGCCAGGTAAGTTACAGTTGGAGCAACCTTGTCATGTCAAAGGAATGGCAGAGAAATTTGGAGGATATCATGCCTTTTATGACCCAATAGCTGATTACATGGAAAAATTCTTCAGTTGGGGTAATTGGTTTTGTTTCTCCCAAATGGGTTACTCCTATCACCATTGCTTTGTGCCATGGTGTCCTTATTTTCTAGTTTTAGTCCAGCATGATGAGAGAGCTTACTTATTGGGTCAGTTGTTGGATTGGTTGTATTGGCACTTTTGTATCACCTGATAGGTCATCCATTCTAGTAGCATAGAGTAGGGTGATTTGTGCATAAATCAGCTCGGCATGGCGAGCACCTTTCCAGCATTTTTCAGTTCCAGTAGCAGGTTACAGTTTTCAGTTTGGTTTCTAGCATGTGCAGCTCAGTTTCATTTGATTTCAGGCATTTCAGTTTTCATGTTTAAGTTCGGTTCAATTTTGTAGCGTCTGGTCAGGCCAGAGTGTTCAGTTTGCTTTCAATAAAGAGTTACAGGGTGCATCTTTGTGATAGGGATGAGCCAATGGATCAAGCACTAGGTCTGTGGGTTCTTTGCTACCTCACAGGGAGGATAGCATCCCCAATAGGAGCCAGTTGTTAGCACCAGTTTTTTCCTAGATGGAGTAGAGGGTTAGATCCCGGAAGAGAGGGGAGAAAGCCTCGGGGGTTTGAGCCAAATGGCCTATAGGAATGCTAAGTAAGGTAGCAGGATTGATATTTGTAGTTTAGGGGATGAAATGATCAAAGCCTAGGTCTAAACATGGCAAGAAGGCTAAAAGTTGCAAAATGCGCCCACAGTACGCGATAGCACATGTGAACAACGCAGATATGGAGAGGTGAAGATCTACGGCCATAAACGCGCCTCGCGAAAAGGATTTGGGACCATATTATGCGGAGGAAGAATGGAATAGCCAGTGAGCATGTTAGAATCCCGATCAACGGCCGACGGCGTAGATCTACGGCCCTGATGTACTTCGTGGATGGGACATGCACGAGGAATCAGCGTTTTCATATTCGCGAAGTTCTGGTAGCAGGCGCAAGATTGGACAGCGCGGATCCGGTGGAGGTAAATATTAACGGTGGATAATCTATTCACGGATTGAACAAGCCTGGGATACTGACGAAGTTAAAATCCGCGAACCCGATGGGGACCACACCATTCGACGGTCTGGATGTAAGTGAGGTCAAAATCGACGGTGCCGAGTCGATCGTGGATATGGAAGGTTATAAGACACCTCTGCTGAAAAGCAAATCATTGCCCAAGGAAAGGAAGCCACGTCAAGAGTCGTCATATACCTTTTCCAATCAATGCGAAAGTCTAGTCGAATCTACTCAACGCCACGCCAGAGCTCAGTCATCATCCTGCAGCATGTGAGGGGTCTTGTCGAGCAATCATGCCAAATGATTATCCTGATTATCATCTTGCTATAACAAAATCCCGGTGTTTATTGTTCGCAGCCATGGTCGGAAAGGTGGCAGGTTCCCCCCGGATATTTTCAGTTAATATCCGGTCATGGCAGAAAATCAAGAAGCCAAAGTGATCTTTGTTCCGGAGCAAGCATGGTCCGATATGGAAGACAACCTTGTTCCTTCATCTCCTATGAAATTCGACCACGTAGAAGAGAGTTCTGCCAGTGAGCCCGAAGAGCAGCCAGGTCGACAAGTACGCAGGAGAGCTCGGCGGAAGAATAAGGAAGAGGTCCAGAAGGTGGAACAGAACACTCACCAGAACATGGAAATTCTCAAATATTTCATCGTTCCCACTGCAATAGTGACACCTCCTCCTCCAACGGAAGAAGCGCAGGTGGTTGATTCCTTGAAAGTGGAGGATTTTTTTCACCAGCAAGGAAAAATAATAGTTCAGACGTGAGGTGGCAGCCTATTTACGATATTTTTGTCTTGCCCGACGTATCAGTCTGTTTCAAACTTTTTGAATATGTAATATTCCTATGTTTTGAGGCCACTTAGGGCCTGCTAGCTGCTCAGGGGCTGTGGTAGACCTCAATCAGGAAATGACACATGTAGAGTTAGTCAGGCCGGTCCGCCAGCATCCATTTCTGTTGTAGCTAGTCCTTCAAGGCGATGGGCTGAGCCATATAGGTGTCAGTACAATCGTAACTATTTTATGTTAGATGATTCGAGCCTAAGGGCCTATATATTTCCATGTAATATAGAGAGTAAAGGGTTGTAAAATCAGTGGGTTGAGACCTGGGAGAGTTAAGATATGTTCTTTGATGTAATCCTTAATAGAATTATGGTTTTTAAAGCTAGTTTATGGCAGAGATTCATGTGTCATTTATATTGCAGTTTGTTTCCTTTCCTCATGTGAATGTGCATCCTGTTAATTTACTTCCACTGTGTTTTCCCTTTCATAGTGAAATTACTGTGTTTTACCCCGAAGTGTCCTTCTTCCATAACCTTGAGGGTCATTTTGGGTGCTAACAGGATGGTTTCCCTCTCTTTGGTTTGAATTAAGGTTTTTGGTTGGTTTTATATGTATATTTTGGTTGTAGGTTTATTATAGCCTTGTTTTGCTTAGTGGCTTATTTTTGTACATAGTTAATAGTAAGTAATTTTCTCATGGTTCTAGTTTTATTTTAAGACTATATCTAGTTACAGCGTCTTGCACTATGCATAAGATCATGCAGATGCCCTAATATGGTTATTGCATAGTCTAAGTAGTTTTTCTGTATAATGAAGTGTGGTCTAACCCATAAAAATACAACAAAATAGTTGTTATTTTAATGAACTATAAAATTAATGTTACATATATGTCAAATTAATGTGTTCAAATTTGGTTTTATTCAAAAGATACCATTTTATCATGTAGATATTAAGGAGTGCTCAATTGTTTAAGATTGTAAGAATTTGGATGGGCAATATTTGTTTTTTGCATTATTTGGGGAGAAGGGTTTAGTTAATTTATACTTGTCAATTGAAGTACAATTATTTAAATTGCCTTTCATCTTTGAAGGGCTCCAAGAACAAATGCCCTTCCAATAAAAATTAAGACCCACCCTTCAAATTTGATCACTGTTAGTAGGGAGTATCCTCATGACTTATAGAGTGACGAAACTCCTTGCCTTGGGAATTACGCTGCCAAGGGGTTGTTGGAAATTTGACACTTGGTCCACTTGTTAAGAAAACATGGAAAGGAGTATTAGTATTCTACATAAAATGGGGTCTAAAATAATAATGAAATACGAGGATTGAATTCCAAGTGGAAACCTCTAAACAATAGACAAGGTAAAGCCTACAAGTGGGGATTAAAAAATTCACCTTATATTCATTGTCAAGAAAAGGAACCTTGGTCAAGATCGAGTTATCACCTGTGACTTAATTTGTAGAAGGAAACATGTTGTTAGTCAATGACTAAGTAAGCAATATACCTTTACCAAGCCCAAATATCCTCTTGGATTGGCAGGCCCTAACATGAAAAATATATAAACACATATGTAAGAGAAACAAATGCAGTAAATTACCCAAAAAGGGAAACTAACAAAGGACATTATTGATATAAATAGACCATTTCTTATATAGTGCTAGGACAATTATCAGATGGGTGCCTATCTAATGCACCCACGACTTCCATGTGTATGATGAACAACATTTTGAGTAAGTATCTAGATAAGTTTCTCGGTATTTATCATTGATATACTCATATATTCCAAAAACAAAGAGGAACATGACAAACATTTAAGAATAGTTCTGCAAACTTTACCTAAACAGCAGCTATATGCCAAGTTCAGCAAATGTTATTTTTATAAGGAACAAATACAGTAGTTAGGCCATATCATTTTAAAAAAGGGTACCGTTTTGGACCGTGAAAATATTAATGCGTTATTCTCCTTTTCTTTCTTTACTATGATATAACCTAAAACAACGGATCATGGTATTTCCCTGACGATCTTCTTCCATGTATAAAGGTGATCCTAATGGCCTCTTTCATTAATTAGTTTTGCATTTAATTTAATTTTAAATGTAGTTATTAATGTAAGTGGTGCAAATCTGTGTATAAGGTCGTTAATGTAAGCGGTGAAAATATGCTTTATGCATTAATGTTGAGTTGTGACACATGAGGAGGTCTATAATTTACTAAATTCTAACATTGCAGATGGATTTAGACTCGAAAGGCATTGGTAGAATATTTTTCAATGACTGTTTCAGAAGGATTAGATTCTTGTGTTGGACAAAAGTTGTGAGCTTTTCTCATTGTAAGTTGTATATATTCTTAATTTAACTCATCCAACTTATGCAAAGAACTCTAAATGCTTGTAGCCAAATTTGCTAACTGTTCTCTTTCATCTTTTACTTTGTTTCAAAGTGAATTATTTTCTTCAAAAGAAATGACTCACCTTGATCTTGTGGGAAATCATCAAACCAACTTTCATCTTCTGGGTCGAACTCTGTATTCTTTGGTTCTGGAAACCACTGAGAGAGTTCAACAATCTTTTCTTGTAATCTTCTTCTGATTATTACCAATCCTCGAGAAAGGTTGGCCTTTATTTCTTCATGTTCTTCTATTTGTTTTCTTACTGAAGAAACTAAAAACATGAAACATTCTAAAACTAGACAGTTGCTAATGAATGTACATTCATTGTCTGAGCTATCTGAGGATTCTATTGATAATTTTATGTAATCAATTCTTTCTGTGTCAATATCATACTCAGATTCATTTTCTGACTCATGGATTGAAAAACCTTCATCATCTAATTGCAATTCTGGAACTAGATCCCATTCAGCAGGATCATATTATGTGCTGAATATTTCACAGAGTTTATGCTGCATCTTTGTTTTCTTTTCAAGACAAGCATTTGCCCAATGGCTTGTTTTTCCACAAATATAGCAGGATGATTTTTTCAAAAGTGTTGGTCTTTGCTTGAATACAAACCTTCTTTGTTTATTTTTGAAGAAAAAAAATTTGTGTTGGTTGTGGAGCTAGATCTTCTAGTATCATAGATGATATTGTCTTAGCCGTGCACCCCGAAGGATTGTACACCCATTCTGCATTTTTAGGGATTCGGGGCAATGCCCCGAAAAAGGGGGTTTGGGGGAGGATCCCCCGTGAACGGGGGTTAGGGGGAAATGCCCCCGAGAAAAAAATTTGGGGTTGTTTTCGCCAGCTATTTTGCGGGCCCATGGTTTTTGGGTATCCTGTGGTATTTTTCCCATTGTATTTTCCCTATAAAAGAAAGACATTGTAATACGGCTAGGGTTGATGTATTAGGTTTTATGCATTGTAAAGATCTCTAAGATCAGGAGAGAGACTGTGAGACAGTGAAGAGGAAGTGCAGCGGCTATGCTGCAGGTTGTATCCCTTCACCTTGCTGGATGGTAATAATAATAAGGACTGGAAAATTTAGTGTGGACGTAGCCCAAGTTGGGGTGAACCACGATATATCTATGTCTCTCTTGTAATGTGTGTGTGATTATATTTGCATTTCTGTTTATTTTTATTGCTCTGCGATCCTGTTTTTCTAACAATTGGTATCAGAGCCAAAGGTCTATTTGGAAGATAAACCCGCAGGAAGCTAGGGTTTCTAGTTCGAGTGGGAGCAATGGCGGAAGAAGGAAAGTTTAAGGTCAAGAATTTTAATGCCCAAAACTTCCAGTTATGGAAGATGCAAATGGAGGACTATATGTACCAAAAGGATCTATTCCTACCATTGGGAGGAAGAGAAAAGCAGTCGGTGGCCATGAAGGACGAAGAATGGGAGGTTTTTGACAGAAAGGCTCTAGGAACAATACGGTTGAGCCTGGCTTCGTTGATGGCTTTCAATATCTCAAAAGAAACGACAACGGAGGGTTTGATGAGCACACTAGGTAAGTTGTATGAAAAACCCTCGGCTTCCAACAAGGTATTTCTAATGAAGCATTTATTTAATATGAAGATGTCTGAAGGTGGATCTGTTATTGATCATTTAAATGAGTTTAATACGGTTACAAATCAGCTAAGTCCTGTAAGTGTGAACTTTGATGATGAGGTTAGGGCTCTTCTAATCTTTTGTTCATTGCCAGAAAACTGGAATAGCTTGGTCATGGTTGTAAGTAACTCTGTCTCTGGTTCAAACACCTTGAAATTTGATGATGTTATTGGTGTTATTCTTAGCGAGGAAATGCGAAGAAAAAGCATAGATGAGACATCAGGTAATGTATTGACCATGGAGAGCAGGGGAAGAAAAAAGGAGAGAGGAAAGAGCCAAGGTAATCGTGGCAAGTCTAAAACGGGCAGATCCATGTCCAGACTGGGAAAGATAGAGTGCTGAAACTGTGGAAAGAAAGGACATCTGAAGAGAGACTGCAGATCTCTAAAGAAGAAAGGAGATGCACAGAAGGAAACTACCCAGGAAGCAAATGTAGCAGGTGATGTGTTGCAAGATGCTTTGATTCTTGCATTAGATAATACTAGTGATTATTGGGTATTATATTCAGGAGCTTCATGTCATGCTACACCCCATAGGAAATACTTTCATGAGTATGTTCCTAGCGATGTTGGACATGTTTTATTGGGTGATGATGAGCCATGTAAAATTGTTGTAATGGGTAAGGTATCACTAGTACAAAATGAGAGATAAGTGACCAAAAAAATGACCAAAATCCGCATATAAATGACCACTTTTGAGTTGGTGACCACTGGTAGCAAATTAGCGGTCATATATCAAGCGACCAAAAATGTCATCATATTTAGCTTGGTCATTTATAGCTTATCTTGTGGTCATATATTTGGTCGTATATTTGGTAATTAATTTGGTAATATATTTGGTCATTAATTGTAACAATTAATGACCAAATTTATGACCACATTTTTTGTTAGGTGATAAATGACTGCTAATTTGCGACCAGTGATCGCCAACTCAAAAGTGGTCATTTATATGCATATTTTGGTCATTTTTTGGGAAAATTACCTCTCATGTTGTACTAGTGGTCGTTTATATGCAAAGTTTGGTCATTCTTTTAGTCATTTATCTCTTTTTAGTGGTTTCAGAATATAAATAGGGCACAGTGGAATCGAACCACCAACCTCCTGCCTATAAGGAAGGTGCTCTACCATTGAACTAGCACCCTTAAATAGAATTCCTTATGGGTCGTGCACCTTGCAGTTATTAAGAATGCTCTATATTAGAATTTAGAGTGGATTTGCAGTGAATAATTGAGAAACTTTCTTTGTTTAAAACAAAAGCACGCAGATTGTGATTGAAATTTCTAATTTGGGTAAGAAACAAAGATTCATATTGATACTTATGTAACATATCTAGATTAGTAATTCTAACCAGTCCTTGCTCCAGACATTTATGTAGATGATCATGACCCATGTGATCGTGATAGAAACCATTATTTGCAATTGTGGCCAATATTTATCATCTGCACATAGTAGATAGTTGCAACCCACTCCAGAACTAGAAATCGTTAATGCAAAATTCTGGTTTTGCAGGGATTTTGAATATATGTTGCTTCAAATATTATTTTAATATCGCTAACAAATTACATTTGTGTAAGACATTTGATATATAGTTGTTAATGTGAAAGTATATATAGTTGTGTAAGACATTGGATATATAGTTGTGAAATACTTAATAAAAAGCTAGATAGAATTAAGCATGCATAATAAGATTCATTGTAAATGAATTGGTAAGACAAATTTAATTATTTATATTAAGTTTACTTTGTTGAATTTTAAAAAACATATTATGATATGGCTGGAACTGTTCAACAAGAACAGGTGTACTACCAGGCATGCACAAGCTTGATGGCAAGAACTATGCATCTGGGAATTCAAAGTTAAAAGGATATCAGTAATAAGAAAAATATTGAATATTGTTGATGGAAAGTAACAGAGACACGAAAGTGAAGGTGAACAAAAAACCTAAGGTGACAAAGATATAGAATTTTTCGTGAGCATCAACATGTCAATCTAGAATGACATAATTCCTCATCTGCAAGAAGCAAACATCTCAAGAATCTTACATTCACAGGAGGCCTTGTACAAAACTTCAAATGTTTCAGAAATCAATTGTATATTCTGGGGATGGAAAAAGGTAACTCTCCATAGATTGCCTTGGTCTTTATGAGTGTGCTACAAGTCTTAGTCCATCCACAAGAACTGAACTATTAACTTTTGATGAACGAGGATGGTTACTTTTGCAGAAGGATCAAGAAATAAACTCTATGGTGAAGCTGCCAATTCTAAACATACTTTTGCAGTAAAGCAAAAGGGGAAAGAATGATAGAGATTTGACCAACAAGGAGACAAAAGAAAAAATCAAAGATGAGACAACACCAAGCATCAAGATTCAAAAAAGGGAAACTCAAGCTGAAGTAACAAAGTCCAGCGTTTTTATTGTGGAGAATTGGCCATTTGGAGAAAGATTGTAGGAAAATGAATTTTGATGTTTTATAGTTGAGGAAAAAAGGCATTCTAGTAATTATATTCAAGAAAAACAAGAGAGAAACGGTGAATAAGTTAGCAAATATAAAATCTTAGACATTTCGTAAGAGAACAAGTGCATCTTAAGATATAGTATATAGACTAATGTGGCACATGGCACATAAAAATATGTACTCTGCCACATTAGATGACAATAAAAGTCAAGGAGAGAAAATTGAATTAGGAAATGACATGACAGACATGGTTAGATCAATTAAATGTCCTTACAAAGATACCTTATGGAAGAAGCAAATAAGTACATAACGTGATGTACTGAAATTGAAGAAGCACCTTCTTTTGGTAAACCATATTGAAAAACAACACTTCGAGGTTGAATTCTATAAAGACAAGTGCCTCATAAATAAAAAAAGAACCATTAAGTGGTTGTAGCAAGTTTGAGGAAGGTGGTCTCCATAGAATTACAGCTATAGCAGTAGGATAACAAGTATTTGTAGTTGAGGACAGCTCCACAAAGAAAATCTGCCACCAAAGGTTTGGACATCTTAACTACCAAAGGCCTTGTAATTTTAAAGAAACTAAATATGGTTTTAGAGTATGTCACTTGTACATAAGGATACAAATGTTTTTGAAGCTTATATTTTAGACAAGCAACATAAAGAAAAAATTTCCAGGGAGGTGACAACATAAGCAAGCAATTAGAGTTGGTGCATAGTGATCAATGGCAGGGTCAAAGTAATCCATGGTGTTTGTTGACACTTTGTCAAGAAAACTTTGGGTAGAAGATTAGGATTCTCAGAAAAAATGATGGGGGATAATACAAGCCTAGAGACTTCTACAAATATGGAAAAGATCATGACACTTGCAAGTAACGTGTTGGTGTACTTCTTAACGAAAATGATGTTACAAAGAGAAAGAATGTAACCATTTTGGAGATGGCCAGGAGAATGCTTAAGAGAAATAAGCTTTCAAACAATTTCTAGGATGAAGTAGTCCATATCAATGTTATCATACTCGGACTTGGAATGGATTCTCAGGAAAAATGATGGGGGATAACACAAGTCCAAATACTTATACAAATATGGCAAAGATCATGACACTTGCAAGCAACGTGTTGGTATACTTCTTAGTAAAAATAAAAAAAATGATGTTACAAAGAGAAATAAAGTAATTATTTTGGAGATATCCAGGAGAATGCTCAAGGGAAATCAACTCTCAAACAATTTCTAGAATGAAGCAATCCATATCAATGTCATCATAATCAAACTCAGATCGAATTCGATTTGTCCCAAAATTACAACTCAGCTCTGACTTGGATCGGAACCAGTCATTGACTCAATAAACAACTCAGCCAAATAAAAATACAAAATATTCAAATTTCATTTATATATATATATGTATGCATCAATGTAAATCAAATCAATTAGACACCATGTATGCATAGTTTTCTTATTGATATTGCATTAAGGATGCAAATAGGAAAAAGTTCAAAACTTCATCAAGATATATAAACTATAAGTTGGGAGATACATAAAATTAAGTTTCTGAGACAGAACACATAAACAATGCGGCTCTAAATGGCCTCTAGAGTCCAAAAATCATAAATACATAAAATATGAGTAAAAAAATAAGTAAGTGGTCAACTCAAAAACAAACATTGGCATCCTTCATAAAAGAATAGCAATTGTTCATTGTTCCTTAAGAACAAAACCACTTGAATTACTCAAGCAACAGCCAATAAGAATGTGCTTTACATACACCTTGGAAGATCGACCAAGGAAGTGGTAGACTGACTTGCCAATGTAGCAGTGGATAAGAATACAAGACTTAGAATTGTTGTAGGTTGGGGAGGAACTTAAGGAAGTTAGGTAAGAAATATGAGATAATTTTATTAATGTCAAACAAAGGCCCACAAAGCAGAAAGATATACCACTCCACCTAATTATCTCCTAGCTAACCTAATGTCCCCTAAGATTTTGACCCCTCCTCTCTCCCTTTCTTTATCGAAAGAATGAAGGAAGGTATTGCTGAACTTAATGGGAGGCTTTATGGAAAATCTACAAGATTGATCTGGACAAGCCTGGAAACCCAATCCCATCGACCACCCTATACAAACATCTCATATTTCATTGTTTCTGAAGGGTTGCATTAGAAAGAGCAGGTCATATCCCCTTGACCAAAATTTCTCTGGTATTATTCCTTCCCTGTATGAATTGTTGTAAGTATGAGAAGAGTGATGGAGTAAGGATCCCAGCCCCACAAGCATGGTTGAAGGTAGAACACATTGGACCAGCTAAAAGAAGAGAGATGAATCATCTGGGGCAATATAGGACCTCAAATGGAAACTGTTGAGAGGTTATTGGAAGAGAATGAAGATTCTATTAATTATGGCATGGATTTGGTGCAGGATAACATTCAACAGGTGCTTCTTCTCCTCTAAAATCTAGATTTAAAATTTGAACTCCAAGGGAAGACATTGAGGACAACTCTGAGGCTTCTAATAAGCAGATTTGAGAGTTCAACAACAATGTTAAGAATGAAATCCTGCTCATAAACAACAGGTTGTAGAAAATTTCCACTGAGAAAGGGATAGAGTAGTATATTAGGCGATTCCATGAAAGCTTAGCATCTCTAAAATCCATTCTCCAACGATGGTTGGCTCACTCACTCTAGGGAACTCCCCTTGCCTCTAACACTCAACATTTCAATCACAGAAAAGCTCAGTGAACATACTGCGAAAAAGCGGTAACCTACAACTTCTAGATAAGAATGCTCTGTTGTCTGCAACATGTCAATTTCATGTTCTTGATGTTATCAATCTTATTTCCTATGGCCCTATATTGTTCATTCCAGCAAGGCTAGAACCAGTATATTATCTGATTGTTGTTGCTGATGTGATCTATTACTATGCTCTGTATATGAATAATATAGATTACTCTTACTAATAACTATAAGAAGCCTCTGCTGCTGCTAGTTTTTGTGTTTATGTATCAATATATATATTATTATTCTCATGCTGTATATTTTATGTTGTGGGTATGGTCTGGGAATTAAGAGTAACCAAGGATCAAGAGGCTGAAGCTCTGAGAAAAATGAGATGGTAATGTTTATCTTTATGATGCCCTTTGATACCTAACTTGGTTTTTGGTGGATTGTCGGATCTATGCATGAAGAATATTTTGTTATTATACATCAAGTTTTTTGCATGATCAAGCAAGCAACACATTTTAATGAGTTGTGGCATTAACAATGGCTATTCTTACAGTTTGAAGGAGCCTTCCATGCTGTAGACGTTAAAGCAGTAGTCTTGTTGTCCCTAATATTAAGGGATATTGCTATGAGCTAATTAAATCTGAGGGAAACAATGGAAACAAATCTCTTAACGCTAAGCAACAATTAGACTGCCATGATGCTATTGATGACTATGGTGGTGGTTATTGTTGTTGAGTAAAGAACAGACCCCCAAAAATAGAAACAAAAGATCAATTCGATGCTTATTATCCTTGAGGCAATTAGGTTATGACTGTAAAACTGAGGACATTGGATGCAAATGGATTTGAGTCAGAATGGCTGCATGAAAGTGGTTATAAGTTGATCAAGCTCTGGTTGTGGTGATGAGTATATGGTAGCCATGGTTATGGATTTTCATGGGAGTGGTTTTTTGATCAATATATGATGGTATTTGCTTATTGGATGAATATTTCACAAAGGGGAATGCCTATATAAAAGTAGATGTATACTCATGGTTATGGATTTAAGTTTGATCAATTAGATGAAAGTGTGTACATAGCTCCAGTTATGGCCATGAAGATAGGAAGATATGGTTATGGATTTTAGCTGGGTGGCTGTATAATAGTGGGTTCCTTCATATGTTTAAGGATTTGAGTTGGGTACATTGATTTCGTATTGTTGCAGAAGCATTTGCTAAGTTCAGAAGCAATCTGGAAATGAATATAGACGACCATACTTACAATTTACTTCCTATTGCGAACTCAGGTTTGTCTCAATATATTTATATTTCTAAACAACAATAACTATACAGGCTAGTACAGGCTTATCTCAACCCGGGTCTGATTTGCACCTCATAGATGCTAAGTATATCAAGGTCTTGTATATTTTATATGCCTTCTATTTGTATGAACTTAAATATGCAAATATGCATTCATGCATCTCTTTTCAACATTCTCCTATTTAAAAATGTTGCACTCGAAAAGCACTCGAGCATCTGCACTTGAACTCTTCCTATCAATGGGGACTGGCAATGTTTTAGTTTAAATCCATTATGAATTGCACTCTCAGGGAAATATTTATTTTTCTTGGAATGCAAACCCGAACAGAGTACATCTATTGCACATGACAGAATCTCCCCCATACTGGGCTGAGAGCACCTCTCTTCTCTTGGTGCAATAAAGAGAAAAAATTGAAAAGGGCAGTAATACAAACTGGTGATTACATAGGAGAAAGTAAAGGATAGGAATCTCATCCAAAAACTATAAAGAAAATGGGCAAGCATGCAACAATGTATCAACTTTATTTGAATGAGTGGTAAGACTGTTTTTTTTGTCTTTGGGATGTTTTTTGCGCAAAGAATGTGGGTGTCAGTATGGCCAGCCATAATGGCAGCATAGAACTCATTGAACAAAATTTGCTTGTCAAGATACTCCTAATACTTTACCCGATTACTATGGGATGGTACTTTGTTCCCTACTTTTAATGTTATATGTTCAGTGATTATTACAATATGAATGCACATCGATCTTGCATCCAAGGAATGAGATACAAATGCAACAAGTAGATAATAAATCAGAAATCCACCATGAACAACAAAAATTTCTGAAACTCATAAATAAAACACAAAAATCCAACCTGTGTAGTCTCCTGAGCACTCATAATCTGTGATAACGTGTGTGATAACAAGATTCCATATAACATATCCAATATTTTATGCATATTCATGTTTAAGTGATTGAAATGCAATTCCCACAGACTGGCCCTTGTCATTGAAAGCAGGTCCCCCAAAATTTCCAACATTTATGGCAACATCAATCTAAATTGATCAAATCAAACAAGACACATGCACAAATTGAAACAACCAATTAAGATTCAATCCCATACGATACAAACTTTCCAATCATTGCAAGCAGTGCAAAATATTCAGTTATACGTGATGACACAACACTCTAATTGTATATGAAACATTCGAAAGAAAATAAAAGAACTCAACAAGTCACCTGCACTCCTAGAAGCTCTATGGCTCCATGCACATATGAAAGAAATTCAATGCGTGATACAACTCCACTAGCCACAGAGATTGTGTCACCACCAATTGGATAACCCACAACAGTGACAGCATCCTGCAAAGTGGGAAGGGCTCCAATTTGCAGTGGAGATATTCCTTCCCAAAACTCATCATCGCTCACAATTAACATGGTTGTTAAAATCAGATAAAAAACATTTATTAACTATGATAACTTGTGCTTAAACATTCATTCAGCAAATTTCCCATAGAAACATTACAATTTACTAATATCTTTCTTCTTACGAATATCACACACAGTCCCAATTGCAAGCATAGTAGCCAAATACTTTGTGTCTAATCCTCGCTTCTTGAGCTTCACTTGTGTATGATGCTCTACAGAATGGGCATTGGTCAGAACTTGGCGTCCATCAATAATAAACCCACTGTTGTTCGAGATAAATTGATGCTTGCACTGCCATGGAAGGGAAAAATTTGGTTCTGTATGCACACAAAAAACTTTGACTACTGCATTCATAAATGGAGAACCCTTCACATCATCATCCACTGTATCTGCCTGATAACATCACTCAGACCATGAGGGGATGATAAGGTATACCGAAAAAGCATTCAAACTACATATCTCAATCTATGGGCCTGTCGGGATCCGAAACTGGGACTAGTGAATATGCTAGTAGATAAACAGCTCGTGTGTTTACGGTACTAGTAAATATATGTATATGTCTTCATCTCGCTATGCCACTAGTTATGGGTGGGTAAATCATTGATTGAGTCAACCCGATCAAATGCTTCTAAAACTCCCACCTCTACTTATGCATCCACTCCCGTCCCTAACTCTACCAGTTAGTTCCATACCCGATTCCAAAATCAAAGGTTGCATAGGCTGGGCATGGGAAGCGTTCCAACTTTTTGCGCATTGGGTATAGCAGACCTAGATCCAGATGACTGAGTTTACCCCTGGGTTATATAACTGGGTCATCAACTTAGTTCATTGGCTCTGCAATACGCTCTGCCTGTGGGGTCAACTCCAACGGGATCTTCCAGATCCGCGACTATAAACTTTCGAGTGGGAACAGGATCTGCTACTGCTTATAAGTATGCAACTGAAGAATCTAAATCTGCAAGATATGTAGATTAAATTGGATATGCTCAAACCGGGTCGGTTCAACCGCATCTAAATTTGCACATGGAAAATCTACTACAGCTGGATCAACTAAACCCGATTAGGACGCTGCCTCTTGTTCCGCTGGTGGTGACCCCAGAATAAAATCTTTAATGGGCTTTGGAATTGGTGAAAATGGATCTATTTAATATGGTGCCTACTCCTTGGCTTATCCCAAAGTGGCTATTGGGTATCGGTCAATGAATACTCTAGATCAATGGGATAGAATACGACTGCCGCTCTAGACATCTCTGCTCCCTTAGCTACTACAGACACAACTGACAACACATCTTATGGGGAGGCCGCTTAGCAAGCAACTTTTCTCCGTAAAGGAGATATTTCCAAATACCAATCGCTTTTCAATTTTTTCACGTCCTTGGGATTAACTCCAGAGAAATTCTCTTGACTGATAGGTTTATCAAAACCCAAAGCTAAACCATTCTGCAATGGATGCTTTCTTGGCCTTCCCCTTCCTCTACCACTCCTACCCAACACAATACTATCTATCATCTCAATGTCTCCATTGGGAGAGGCCTCTACTGAATTACTGAATTATTGTTGTTGGCATTTGGCTTCTGGAATTCAGGGGCACTAGGGGTAGAGCCAATCCCAATCGCTAATTTCTAGTGCTACTTGGGGGGCCTTCCACGCCCACGCTTTGCAGTGATCTGCTCCATCCTTTATAAACACTTAGGAAATGCAAACTCCAACACTCTTCTAAACTGCCACTGTTTCTTCTCAAAGGTTTCAAAGGAAACAAATGTTCAATTACCCTAACCCTCAGCCTCCAATAAATATGACGGGGTTTCAAGACTCTTCAACCCTAAAAATGGGCACGCACCTGCAATAGAAACTGAAAATACTAAGATTTCAAATCCTTCAATCAACATACTATGGTTTGGAAACTCCTAAACCCTAAAAATAACAAAAGGTCCATACATTCACCTACAAAAGAATTTCAAAATACCAAGTTTTCAAAAGCTTCAATCAACACACAAGAGTTTCTAACAAAAATTGCACATACTGAGCCTTCACCCTCTTCAAATCCTAAATTTGAAAATATTGGGTTTCAATCTCTTCAAACCCTAAACTTAAAGTATATTGGGTTTCCAATCTCTTCAAGCACTGAATTTGAAAATCACCAGGTTTTCAACCTCTCCAAACCCTAAAATTGAAAAAGATTGAGCTTTCAACCTCTTCAAACCTTAATTATGATATTTTTTCCCGAGACAAAACCCTACCATTATTTCGTTTACATTGTAAAGTAAACACAATGTAAATAAAAAACAACCCTCATAAATGCTTCTAACCAAAACTCTCGATCAAAAGTCTTGAAAAACTGCACAATTGTAGAAAAATAAAAAAAAATAAAAATGCATCAAAAACCTTGTTTATTTACTACAGACAGATGGGTCGGAGCAGGACTTACCAAGGATCGATCCCCAGTAGCCTGTGAAGATCGGCAATGGATTCCTCGCTACTCTGCACTTCGTGTGTGTTCGAGTGAGGCAAGGAAGTAGCAGGCGGGCTAGTTTGCACTTCGTGTGTGTTCGAGTGAGGCAAGGAAGTAACAAGTGGGACAGACAGAGTACTTGTCTCGGCCACCATCTCGAGGGATTTTAAATCATTGATATGGGTGTTTATTTTTTTATTTTTTTTATTTCTACAAATTTTCTATATTCCAAATCTTAATTTCCATATTAAATTCTAAACATTTTTTATTCAAAATATTCAACCCATTCCATTTTATTCATATGCCTTCACCAAAAGTGTGATATTCAATTTGTTCAACATTGATAATACTTTATAATGGGTAATGATATCATCACACATTTTAATTATAAACTTGTGTACATTTATATATTTTGCACGTTCAATTTAATAATAAACTTTACATGTTTGGTATGTTATTGATATGTGCAAAATACTTTTATTAACATTATGGGTTCATCTTGAAAAATAGTTCATTAGATATTTCTCCATTGAAATGATGAACCTTTTGATTAGAGCCAGATTATCATAATCGGGGTATAAATTATGAAATGAAATTATTATGTAGATATGTAACTAACTAAACTTAACTAAAATGAGTAAAAGGGGTCAAGGATGTAATCAATAGCAATGGAGATAGTGTATGGTAAACTAGAAATGAACCTAAGTTAAAGCCTCCAAACTCCTACCTGAAGTGGGATGATCCAATTGTTGGGTACACTTCCATGTTATACAACTAGTGAACTCAAATGTTACCTGATCAATGATATAATATTAGGGAGCATAGTGTACTAGATAAAGCATATCCAAACTTAGAGGCTATGAGTAAGCAAGAATAGTCCAAGAGTATCGAGAGACTCCTTTCTTCATGTCAAATGTTAGGCATGTATATGATAAGAAAATTTGAAAAAAAATCATCACTTCACCGTATCAATCCGATCTTCCGCAATATTTACAACTAGTGAATTGAAATGATACATGATCAATGATATAATATTAGGTAGCATAGTGTACTAGCTAAAGCATATCCAAAATTAGAGGCTATGCGTAAGCAAGAATAGTCCAAGAGTATTGAGAGACTCCTTTCTTCATGTCAAATGTTAGGCATGTATATGATAAGAAAATTTGAAAAAAAAATGCATCACTTCACCGTATCAATCTGATATTCCTCAATATTTCCAAGATTGAATTCATAACCAAGCGCCCAATAATGGCCCTAGGATGGTCAAACTACTGTGTGAGGAGAGGGGACATGGCATATATATATAATCAATTTTATTTTTTTAATAATTTTTAAAATATAAAATGTGTAATAGAATTAAAATAAAAAATATAGTGTGAAAATAATTAATTTTTATAGAATTAAATAATTTGTAAAGATGTAATGTGCATTATAGATTGAAAATAATATAAGAAATATTTTAAAATGTAATGTGTATTGTACAATTAGTTTTATATAAAAATAAAATTTATTGTGCATTGTAAAATTAGTTATAAAAGTTAAAAGTAAAATGTTATATATATATTTCTCCTTTAATATATATTCGGGTCAAAACCCTTTCATGAATTGAAGTTTATTCATCATCTTACATGATTTTGGGGATAATGATATCACCTAAAAGGCTTTGGAAATAAATGACAATACTAAGACCTCCTATAACATTTAAATGAAGATTTCAAAATATGGTTTTAGAGGTGAAGTTGAAGTGTATATGTGGCTTCAAAGAAAATCAAACTAGGCTTTAGGTGTCTGAGGCACATAATAAAAAAGATAAGTTAAATATAGCCCTTCAACACCTATAAGGGTGAACACATACATGGCGGGTAAGGTGGATCACCACACATCCCAAAGGAAATTTAATTAGTAAGTTCATACTTGCAATATCCCAAAGAGTTGACCAACATTTCACAACACCCCTTATAAGCCCAAATGTCACAAATGCTCTTATCCTTGGTCTAAAATTCCCAAATGTCACAAATGCTTTTAGCCTTGGTCTAAAATCCATGTATGTACCCTCAGGAAACTTTATATCGATGGCCTCAAAGAAATGATCCCTTAGAATACATTTATTGAAAAATAATCCAAGTTGTATACTATTAATGTTACAATTTACTAAATTTTAACACTGCAGAATCCATCTGCAGTGTTAAAATTTAGTAAATTGTACAAATTCATTATCAAAATTGGAATGACACAACTAAAAATGATCAATTGTTATGTGGTCATTTTTAGTTCAGTTCTTATCTCGTGACCAAATTGGTCATTTTTAGTTTAGTTCTTATCCCATGACCAAATTGGTCATTTATCTTGGTCATTTTTGGTCAGTTCACTTAAAATTTCTCAATTTTGGTCATTTATCCCTTGACAAAGCTGTGGTGACCAAATTGTTTGGTCGCCTGGTCACTTATCTCTCATTGTGTACTAGTGTATGGATAAAAGTTAAGAATGGAACTGATTGGATGTTGAAAGATGTTAGGCATATTCCTCCTGTCAAAAGAAATCTGATCTCAACAGGGAAGTTGGGAGATGGTGGCTGTCTATCTACATTTGGAGAAAAGTGGTGGAAGATCACTAAAGGATCAATGGTGATAGCAAAAGGAGACGGGATAGGTACATTGTATTTATGTCCTCATAATACTGACCATTCTATCTCTTTAGCTTCCACAGGAATAGATACAGCATTGTGGCATCATAGGATTGGCCACATGAGTGAGAAGGGGATGCATATTCTCCACTCAAGGAAGTTGTTGCCATATTTGAAGCAGGTAAGTTTGGAATTCTATGAAAACTGTGTTTATGGAAAATAGAAGAGAGTCAGATTTCTCAGGGTTGGGAAACAGAAGAAGAATGAAAAGTTAGAGCTAGTGCATACAGATGTATGGGGACCGGCTCAAGTACAATCTCTTGGTGGCTCTCATTATTATGTTACATTTATTAATGATGCAACTAGGAAAACTTGGGTTTATTGCATTAGATAGAAATATGATGTGTTTGCTACTTTTAACAAGTGGAAAGCTTTGGTTGAGAATGAGACAGGGAAAAGGTTGAAGTGTCTCAGATCTGATAATGGAGGTGAGTACTACGGCAAGGAGTTTGATAGTTATTGTTCATACCATGGGATTCGTAGAGAGAAGACAGTCCTAAGAACACCACAAGAAAATGGTGTGTCAGAAAGGATGAATAGAACGATCATGGAGCGTGCAAGGTGTATGAGACTACATGCAGGGTTTCCCTTACAGTTTTGGGTGGATGCTGTAAATACTGTCGTTTATTTAATAAACAGAGGACCTTCAAGTGCTTTGGATGGTGGTATTCCAGAGGAGGCATGGACAGATAAAAAGGTAAACTACTCATTTCTAAGAACGTTTGGTTGTGAAGCATTTGTCCATATTGATAAAGAAAATAGAACAAAGCTTGAAGCTAAATCCAAGAAATGTACCTTTATTGGATATGGGGTTGATGATTTTGGTTATCGTTTATGGGATTATGAAAATCACAAAATCGTTAGAAGTAGAGATGTCATATTCAATGAAAAGGTCATGTATAAAGATCAGTTGCAGGGAAAGAAACAGGAAAAGGAAAACACATAGTACATAGTACTTGATGAAATTACAGAAAATGAAGTTCCAAAGGTGCCAGAAAATGAAGTTCCAAAGGTGTCAGAAAATCAAGAACAGCAGCAAGTACCTGAAACTCCTGCAACTGTAAGAAGATCTACTAGGTTAAGTAGACTCCCTGAACGATACTCTCCTCCAATGTATTATTTGTTGATGACTGATGTTGGTGAACCAGAATGTTATGAAGAAGCAATGCAGGTGGAAACTAGAAAGAAGTGGGAGCAAGGCATGAATGAGGAGATGGACTCATTGGTAGGAAACCAAACTTGGGATTTGGTTCAATTGCCTGCTGGTAAAAGAGCATTGCAGAACAAATGGATTTACAGTTGAAGGAAGAAGGAGGCAAGAAGCGGTACAATGCCAGAGTTTTTGTAAAGGGGTTTGCACAGAAGAAAGGTATAGATTTTGATGAAATATTTTCTCATGTTGTTAAGATGACTTCAATTAGGACTATCTTAAGTCTAGTGGCGGTAAAAGATTTGCATCTTGAACAGTTAGATGTAAAAACAGCCTTTCTCCATGGGGATTTGGAGGAAGAGATATATATGCAGCAGCCACAAGGGTATGAGGTCAAAGGTAAGGAGAACTTGGTATGCAGGTTGAAAAAGAGTTTGTATGGCTTGAAGCAAGCTCCAAGGCAGTGGTATTTAAAATTTGACAGGTTTATGACAAAACAAGGTTATAGTAGATGTCATTCTGACCACTGTGTTTATTTCAAGAAGCTAGACAATGAAAGATATATTATCTTGTTATTGTATGTGGATGACATGCTTGTTGCAGGGTCTAACATGCAGGATATAAATGTACTCAAAAGGAAGCTAGCTAATTCATTTGCGATGAAGGATTTGGGTGCTGCAAAGCAAATCCTTGGTATGAGAATAACAAGAGACAGGAAAAATCACAAATTGACATTGTCTCAGAGCGAGTACATACAAAAGGTGTTGGAGAGGTTCAAAATGCAGAATGCAAAACCAGTAAGTACACCTTTGGCCAGCCATTTCAGTCTAAGTAAGGAAATGTGTCCCAAGACACAGGAAGAGACATATTACATGTCCAAGATTCCCTATCAATTAGCAGTTGGTAGCTTGATGTATGCCATGGTGTGCACAAGACCAGATATTGCACATGCAGTGGGAGTTGTAAGAAGATATATGAACAATCCAGGTAAAGAACATTGGAGGGTAGTATAGTGGATTCTCGGGTATTTGAGAGGTACCACCACTCAGGCATTATGTTTTGGAGGTTCAGACACTATTCTACAAGGATATGTTGATGCAGATATGGCAGGTAATAAGGATAGCATGAGGAGCGCCACAAGGTATGTGTTTACTGTAGGTGGAACAGTAGTAAGCTGGATTTCGAAACTGCAGAAGGTTGTTGCACTTTCAACAATGGAAGCAAAGTATGTTGCTATTACAGAGGCTAGTAAAGAGATGATTTGGTTGCAGAGGTTTATGGAGGAAGTGGGTAAGAAGCAGAAGGATAGCAAGTTGTATAGGGACAACCAGAGTGCCATTCATCTTGCAAAGAACTCAGCATTCCATTCCATGACTAAACATATACAGCTCAAGTACCATTTCATACGCTCTGTTTTGGAAGATGAACTGTTGAAGTTGGAAAAGATACATACTAGCCAGAATCCTGCAGACATGTTCACAAAGGTAGTGACCAAAGAGAAACTGAGTTCTTGCTTGGTTTCAATTGGCCTTCTAGCATGAAGGTGAAGAGGATAAATTTTCCAAGTCCAAGTCCAGCAAGTGCAGGAGCGGTGGAGTTGCTGTGATCAGTCTCCAAGTGGGAGATTGTTGGTTGTGGAGCCAAATCTTCTAGTCTCATAGATGATATTGTCTTAGCCATGCACCCCTAAGGACTGTACACCCATTCTGCATTTTTAGGGGTTCGAGGGAAGCACCCCCGAGAAAAAATTTTGGGGCTGTTTTCGCCAGTTGTTTTGCGAGCCCATGGTTTTTGGGTATGCCGTGGTATTTTTCCCATTGTATTTTCCGTATAAAGAAAAAGACATTGTTATACGACTAGGGTTGATGTCTTAGGTTTTATGCATTGTAAAGATCTCTAAGATCAGGAGAGGGACTGTGAGACAGTGAAGAGGAAGTGCAGCGGCTGTGCTGCAGGTTGTATCCCTTCACCTTGCTGAACGGTAATAATAATAAGGACTGGCAAATTCAGTGTGGGCGTAGCCCAAGTTGGGGTGAACCACGATATATTTGTGTCTCTCTTGTAATGTGTGTGTGATTATATTTTCATTTATGTTTATTATTATTGCTCTGCGATCCTGTTTTTCTAACATTTTGGTAGGTTTTCTAAAAGTTGTCTTGGAAGAAGAATGAGAAAGGGATCCACCACACTTCCGGGTTGAACATGTGCAGGAAGAAGAAGTAGCCTTTGGAGGTTTAGGCTTGAAACATCCATAACTAGCAGTCTCACGAAACTGCTGACAAGCTGACTGTGAGAGGAAGATCTGTTTTTTCAAAATTTTTTGTGTCTTCATGGCGACACATTCTTTTTGGAGATTAGTTGTTAACACATGTTGATGAAGACCCTCCAAAGAAATATCTTCAATATTTACACGGTGATCACTGATATATCTTGAAACCAATTCAGGTATCTTACTAGGAAGAGAGGCAAGATAATGTCGGAGGTATGCGACATTCTGATGATCAGTGATTTTACAAAGCATGGACTACATAGTGCAAAAATAATCTGGAAGTAAATCAATATTGCAAAGCTTCTGTGACATATACATTTGAGCAATGTGTGAAGCATCTGCAGGAAATGCTCCAAGGAACTCATGTGCGAGTGCTTGGAATAAAGCTTCAAGAGGATCTGTATCATCAATAGTGTGCTCTTTTTCTGTATCTAAAAGCTTTTCCCACCAAAGCTTGACAATTCATGTGAAATCCCAAGTTAACTGAGTAGTTATGTCTTTCCATGAAGATTTGGTTTCGGCTTTTCTTTGAAATGCCCATGCATTTATTTTCTGGAACAAATTCAAAATTTGTTCATGAAATAAACAATCCAGATTAATAATCAATGTATTTCCAAATACTTTTGATAAGTCTTTGGAATCTATTTTAACCTCAACATTTTTCAACTCATTTGTCCATCTGACAAATGGACTTCTGAACTTTTCCTGGCTGACATCATGGCCTTTAACCTTCCTAGCTTGATTCTGAAAGAAATGAGTTTCAACTCTATTTCGTTTACTGGGATTAGGGACCGAAGATTCTCCAATCTAGGAATCAAATGAGACTTGGGAGGATGCCATTTTTATTTCTTGGATTTCTACTTTGCGGCTCTTTGTTTCATTAATTCAAATGTTTCTCTTGCTAATCCAGCACCTTGCTAGATTCTTTGCAACTGATGAGGACTTAGCTGCTTTAAATATTTATGGGAGCTAGAACTGTCAGGATGGTATTTAAACTTATATCCTTCCTTATCAATCTGACTGTATCTGGGAGGTGAAAGAGACTGTGGAATAGCTGACTGCAAACTGCAGACAGACTTGGCTATAATGTCCCATTTAAGCTCAATATCAGCAAGCTTTTCTTTTCTTTCTTCTTGAGCATGATTTAAATGATCTATGGAACCAAAAATATGATCAATGGTTCCATGTAATGTTTGCAAATGTTTTTTAAGTTCTAAGACATCTTGAGCCACATCATTGAGATTCTGTGCAATACAAACTGACTGGAAGTTTGTATAATTCTATAGCTTTATTTGGTCTGCTGGTTCAGGATCTGCGGGATTCCTAAGTTTTACAAATTGCAGATCTGCTTGTAATGTTCCTTCTTTAAATGTAGGAGTAGAATTGCCTGTATCCAATCTCCTTTCAGACAATCTAACTAGTTGACCAGGATTTTCTCTTGGAAGAGTAAAGATGTTTATATCCTTGAAGAGGAATGAACATTTGGAACAGTTGGAAAGCTGGCCATTGTGTACTGGTAGACTGGAGGATGACTCATCAATAAACTGGAATGTTTTTTCTTTTTTCGAAATATTTTTCTCCTTGCATAATTTACATGTGGAAGAATGGAACTAACTATGATTAGTAAGATGTTGGTGCATCTTACTATCATATGGTTGCATATGTATAGCAGGAGGTATTCTTCTTGGAAGAGTAACAGAATGAGATAAAGACCTACTGAGACTAGGTGAAGAGTGTTAGAAAAACAGGATCGCAGAGCAATAACAATAAACAGAAATGCAAATATAATCACACACACATTACAAGAGAGACACAGATATATCATGGTTCACCCCAACTTGGGCTACGTCCACACTGAAGTTTTCAGTCCTTATTATTATTCCGTCCAGCAAAGTGAAGGGATACAACCGCTGCACTTCCTCTTCACTGTCTCACAGTCTCTCTTCTTTGATCTTAGAGATATTTATAATGCATAAAACCTAATACATCATTCGTATCCATATTACAATGTCTTTCTTTTATAAGGGAAATACAATGGAAAAATACCATGGGTTACCCAAAACCATGGGCCCAAAAACTGGTGGCAAAAACAGCCCCAAATATTTTCCTCGGGGGCACTGGCCCCTGTACCCCCCTAGGGTCGTGCCGAGATCATAGCCAAACCTAGGGTACAGACACAGCTGAATAATAATATCTTTGAATCTGGAGATTAGGCTCCACAACCAAAAAAGAGGTAGATGTATTAAAAGACTGATTGGAACCAAATCTTAGAGAAGTACTTCCATCTGATGACTGTACTATTCTGAGTTGTTTGGAACCAGAATGTTGCAGTTCGGGATATTTTTGGGACAAAAGTGAATAATTGCTATTCCATTTATCAGGTAAGGTAACTTGGGAAAAACCTAGTTGTAAAGGTGTAGTGTTGTCGAGACCTACTACTACCCCCTCCTAAAGAGCTCTTTTGCTCAGCTTAAGATTAATTGCTGGCATTGTAGTGGAAACAAACTGAATACACAAAGTGGAGTGTAATTGGGCTATTTGGGCTTGTCTAGCAACATCAAAGCTGAAAAACTGGATATAATCCTGTAAAAACTCATTGATATAAGGATCAGTGAGCGACACTTGGTATCTGGGGACAAGGGATGACCAAGCAAGGCCATTGTTCAAGGGGATTTGGAAACTGCCAAGTAGAGCATCTTCAAATTTATTTAGATGGGAGTCAAGGATGTAGGTTAAACAGGAAGTGTTTAAACCATGACAGACTAAAGGATTAACACCAAACTGTATCAAGCCAATATGAATGTATTTATAACCATGTTCTAAACCCCATTCAATATCTTTGTGCTTGATTAACGGAACTTGGTAAACCGGATGACCAATAGTGATAGGGATATTAACAGATGTGAACCGGAACAATTGAGCAGCAAGAATCTTAAACATAGGAAGATCATAGATCTTATCAACATCAATTTTAGGTAATGTCCAATTGGGTTGTGGATCATACTCCTAAGACACGACTCTAGTATCATATAAAGTATCAGAATTAGTTTTGTTCAGATACTTATTTAACCATGACCATCTTTTAACATGTTTATCTATGTGGGATGAAGTAGATTCAAAGAAATAGAAGCTGTTATTCGAAGAATCCATTAGCGAAGGATAAGAGGAACAAAAGTGAGAACCTGGAGAATCGAAGAGAACGAAGCTTGGGATGGATCATTGCACTATTTCCCAACACGACTTTCTGCGCCTTCAACGAGAATTACTCCGCGCCTTATACGAACATTCTTCTACCAACGCCTTTTGATGCCATACTTAAACTCCAATATCCTTCCACCTTAAAAGGGAACAGTCGCACAGATATAAATGCAGAGAAATAGGATGATCACTCGGGACATGGTATCAAAGCGCTATGGGGTCTGAATCCATCTGCAGTGTTAGAATTTAGTAAATTGTACAAATTCATTGTCAAAATTGTAATTTTCCATTGTCGGAGTGACACAACTAAAAATGACCAAATAAATGACCAATTGGTTATGCGGTCATTTTTAGCTTAGTTCTTATCCCATGACCAAATTGGTCATTTCTAGTTTCATTCTTATCCCGTGACCAAATTGGTCATTTATCTTGGTCATTTTTAGTTAGATCACTTAAAATTTCTCAATTTTGGTCATTTATCCCTTGAAAAAACTATGGTGACCAAATTTTTTGGTCGCCTGGTCACTTATCTCTCATTTTGTACTAGTGTACCCAAAACTTGAGTCGAACTTTGAAAAAAAAAATTCCCATTTGAGTTAATAAAGAGGATCATCAATTTGGGTAGGAGGTACTTGTTCTTAATTGTCACCCTATCTAACATTGAATAACCAATGCACATCCAAAAGGTTCCATCATTCTTATTGACTACCAATATGTGTTCTATCCAAGGTGATGGACTTGGTCATATGAACCCTTTGTCTAATAATTATTTTAATTGCATCTTGAATTCACTCAACTCATTAGTTTGCAATATATTCTAGGCCTTGGATATGGGCATGTGTGTGTTATGTTATGCTCTCTTGTTTCCATTGTTGTCCATTGGAATCCACTTGAGTCACCCTTCACAAAAAGGGGAAAACAATGAGAAGAAAGGGTGATGGAATGAAAATTACTAGCATGTTGAAATTGGCAGGAAAATTTCATTTTTGGTGTTACAGATCTAAAAATTACCAACATATCCCACTTGTAGTTGAAATTAGATTCACTCTTTAGAGATTATGTGATGTCACAAGGCCTTAATCATCACTCAAGAGCAGCAGAGGGAATTGTTACATATATGATAGATATTCCATATGTAGGTCATATGTAATAGTTTAGGTTAACATGCATGGACCATCAACCCCATAGCAAATTAATATGGTATCAGGCCCTAAAATTAGTTTATAGGCCATGGTATAGGCCACAAGAACCATCATCAATGTTACAAATATTGAAATGGCCACAATATCTCACTTGTAAGGTAAAGTAATTATGTGTAGGGCCCTACACATGGACCATGAATCATATAGTAAATTTATTAACCATGGACCATTATTTAGGTTATGAGAACCACTATTGGTTTACATAACCTATAAATATTAAACCATGGTTGGTTTATTGGTTTACATAACCATGGACAAACCAACAACAACAATGACATCGACGATGGTGACAATGATGATCATGACGATATCACATGTAGGCTAGAGATTCTTATGTGGTAAACTAGGTTAACATGCATGGACCATCAACCCCATGGAAAGTTAATATGGCATTAGACCCTAAATTTAGTTCACATGCCATAGTCTAGGCCACGAGAACCATCCTTTGTTTTACAAATATTGAAATGGACACCATAAGTAATGCCACTAATTAGAAACTGACCTAACACAACCAACCCATGTAAATGACTCATGCAATTGGCACACTTGATCCATGTAATGAATTCATGCACCTAGGAAGGTTCAACCTCTAACCCCCTCACCTCATACCTAACCTTAACATCGAGCCCCAAACCAAATAACATGATAACTTATAAACCACTTAACCACTAGTACCAACAAAACTAGAACCCATTTCCCACTAACCCACTGATCCCTTAGGTGCCTCGCTTCTAATCCAAAAACTCCCCAAATCCTACCACATTATGAAATTGTAGAAAATATCCCCTTAAGACAGTGTCCCTCTAACCCTAACCCACTACCCCCTAACCCAATCACTAACATGCATATTGCACCAAATCAGCACACTAACACAATAAACTTTGACCTTGGGTTATTTATAACCAAGGTTTTAGATCAAAGACTTTGACATCAAGGTTTGAATGATCACTGTATGGGATTTTATCAAACCAAAATTAGTGCAAAAATAAACACAAGAACTTAGAATATAAACAAAATATTCCCTATCTAGGGTATGTATGATGACTCAAGTCCCTATGCATGGCCCATGAGTCTCAAAATAAAGTTCCATTGCCCAAGAACCTACATTTTGGCCCTAGACCATAACATAGGCTCCTAGAACCATCCACGACATGAAAATACTAAAACAAATGACAATGTGTTACTCAAAAGCTAAATATTCCTTACTTATGGCCTATGTGGTGGTACAAAGAAATGCTCATAGGTCACAAGACCTTGAGGTAAATACCAGTCATTATAAACTAGATTTTGATCTAACACCATGGACACCATGGATTAGGCTTCAAGAACCATCCATGATGTTGTAAATATTGAAATGGCCACCATACCCACTTGCAAGCTAAATATTCCTTGTGTAGGAATCATGTGGTGATTAGGGCCCTACACATGGCCCATTAGCCATAAAGGATAATGTTATTGCACATGAATTTGTATTTTGACCATGGATCATGGAAAGATGGAGTGTGAGAACCATCTTTGATGTGAAAAACCTAGCATGACTGCCTCAACTGTAGAGCTCTAATGGGATATGGTGTTGAATGATGATGCACACCCTTCCTAACACTACAATAGCGTGTGTGCGCTTAGCTCCAATGTTTTGATGAGATGCATTGTTGAACCCATGTGACACACCTAACCCACGTAGATAAATGACTTTTAGGGGGTTTTCAAAAAACTTCCTCGAAAATTTCAATTCGCATGACTTTTAGGGGTTCAATAAACCGCCTCCAAAATTTCAATTCTCATTTCTTTTAAGGGGGATTTCACAAAACAACCTTCAGACGTTCAATTATCATGACTTTTAAGGGGGGTTTTTAAACAACTGCCTCCAAATTTTTAATTTGCATGAATTTTAGGGGGGAGTTCAACAAACTACCTCCAAAAGTTCAATTCTCATGACTTTTAAGGGGGGTTTCAAAAACCCACCTCCAAAAGTTCAGTTCTCATGACTTTTAAGGGGGGGTTTCAAATAACCGCCTCCAAAAGTTCAATTCTCATGACTTTTGGGGGGGGTTCCAACAAGCCACCTCCAAAAGCTCAATTCTCATGACTTTTAAGGGGAGTGTCAAACAACAACCTCCAAAAGTTCAATTCTCATGATTTTTAAGGGGGGTTCCAAAAAAACAGCCTCCAAAAGTTCAATTCTCATGAATTTTAGTGGGGGCTTTGACAAACCACCCCTACAAGTTATGAGAATTGAGATTTTAGGGGGGATTTTCAAACAACCACCTCCAAAAGTTCAATTCTCATGACTTTTAAGGGGGGCTCCAAACAAACCGCCTCCCAAAGTTCAATTCTCATGACTTTTAGGGGGGGTTTTGACAAACCGCCCCCAAAAGTTATGAGAATTCAGATTTTAGGGGGGGTGGTTCAAACAACCGCCTCCAATAGTTCAATTCTCATGACTTTTAAGGAGGGTTCCAAACAAACCGCCTCCCAAAGTTCAATTCTCATGACTTTTAGGGGGGTTTTGACAAACCGCCCCCAAAAGTTATGAGAATTGGGCTTTTAGGGGGGGGTTTCAAACAACCGCCTTCAAAAGTTCAATTCTCATGACTTTTAAGGGGGGTTTAAAAAAAACAGCCTCCAAAAGTTCAATTCTCGTGACTTTTAGGGCGGGTTTTGACAAATCGCCCCCAAAAGTTATGATAATTGGGCTTTTAGGGGGGGGGTTTCCAAAAACCGCCCCCAAAAGTCAAATTTCGGGACTTTTGTTGTAGGGTTTGTTTTAAAAGACCGCCTCCAAAGGTCTGAAAAAACTTTTAGGGGACGTTTTACCAAGACCCCCCCAAGCCAAAACCGCCCCTAAAGGGCTATTCTGTTGTAGTGGTGGGTCCACATAATGTTGATCCATATGCTACAAGCCTATAGGATGGAAGCTCATAACCCATGGCTCCATGGATCCCATTTTTCCACTCATAAAGTAATAAAATAAATGAAAAATTATATAATAATCCATGGTCCCCAAAATATTTTACTTAATAAGACAAGGAATCTTTTCATCAACCTTCTCCTTGGAATACAATTTCTCCTTGCTTCAAAGTTGTCCTTTTAATTCAACTTACCAAATTTATTTCTACCTTTGTTTAGTTGTTTTGGACTTCTTTTGTGACTTGTCATTATATTAAACATGCTTTTACTGATATCAAACCACAAGCGACATATTTTCAAAATAAAAGTGTGAAAGTGGTGGTTTTGAAAACTTTCTTAGGTGGATAAGTGCTCTTCATCGGAGGACATTTTTCACCCCAGTAGTTGTCTCTATGGTGCTAAAACTTTGATCGAATCTACCAACTATAAATAAGTATGGAACTTCAATTGAGTGTTTCTTCCAGTTAGAAACAATACATATAAACATAGATTACTAAAGCAATGAGACAAATTTTAATGGATAAGCTTAGGAGGGAAATGAGACTTTAGCTACTTATTAACTTGGTGTGATTGTAAGGATAAATATATTTTAAAAAACAATTAAAATATTGGAAAATTATCTTCCTTTCATTTGTCTAAGTAGTAATGCAGATATAATGTAGTTTATCATTATGAACTTGCATATAGAAATTGCAAATCTTCCACTGCTTAATCATCAATGCTTAATCATCTTTCAAGTAAATGATAGCACTCTCGGAACTTTAACAAGAAATACAAACCAAACTAGAAGAAACAAAATGCAATGAAATTGGTTTTGGGCATTACTTAATGATATCTGAGATTGTGAAGTGTTGCTAACAAATAAAGGTGAGAAATGGTGTGTCTAGAACCACATTCTACAACTTCCTAACAAGGCTTTGCTCCCTTATTTCATATTGAAATGAAAGATACTTTCCACATTTACCTTTTCTTGCATTTCCTTTAATTTCTCAAGTTCTCTCTTGAGTACATTTCTTCCACCTTGCCTCCTTATTACGACATTCTTTTTATACCATGTGTAATCGCTAGTTTATAATACATATGATTGCTAATTTATAATAATAATAATAATAATATATTTTTAAGGTCACCGCCAAGCGAGACACAAATTTGGTGTATGAGACCCTCTTGTTTGTGGGACAAGGGACCCCCTCTACGCATCGGTTTAACTGCTAAAGTTTATAGAGGTGTACATACCCAACCCCCCTTCGGATTTGAACATGTAACCTCCTAGAATGAAACATGTGTTCTTAACCATTACACCCAGGGTTGGGATTTGTATTCATCTTTACCCATCATACAAAAAACAATTGGTGTTTTTTGTTCTTATTGTCCCCATCAAAGAACGCTTTGTCTAAAATTGTAACCTTCAATAATGAAGTTTTGATGAGAAATTTTCCCTTCCATAATGAGGTTTTAATGAAAATATTACCCAAACAACCACTTTTCAAAATATCAACAAAGAAGTCATACAATATATAGTTTACTTATCGATCACCTAAAAACTCAAAACTTTTTTCTTGTAAGTTACAAATTTCAATTTTCAAAGCTTGAAAAAAACTTGATAATCCAATTATATATATATTCATTCTAATATTTGCAAAATGGTAAGTTAACAAAAACAATAAGCAATTTAGCATATGTTTGGTGTAGAAGAGATTAGAATTTTTACGATAGAGTATTTTTTTTTTAAATTAAGAATAACATTTTCAACTTTTATTAAGAATAACATTTTCAAATTTAGAGGACGGCCCTCTGATATATATTGTTTATGCAAGTGTGTCAATTTAGAGGATGGTCCTCTGATTGAAGTGTCTATGCAGGTGTGTCAATTTAGAGAATGGCCTTCTGATATATATATATGGGAAAGGTTGGAACTTGGCTCTATATCTGCCACCATTTTTATTACCTAGCAAATCCAAAAATAACGTATGGATATAGTTGGTTAGCTAGAACATTATCCTTTCTCTTATCTCGACTTTGTTATACCCTTTTTGTCTGGTTCATCCTGTCTTTTTATTTTTTAACCAAAACTGAGTGAGAAGAAAGCAAAATGAAGTAGAGCGTGTTCTTTGTATTTAGTTCAATGGATGCGCAAGCCATTGACTGGAGCGTAGCAGTTAGGTTTCTAAGCCGTGAAAGTAAGGCAATCTAGTTGGGATAGTAAGGGATTTCCTAAGGTTATTCCCAATTCCCGAATAAGAAAGAAATGCCCTCCCTTAACATCTTAGGGAAACCCTTGATTTGAAAGCCAATCTGGTGGTAGTGTGGTAGGTCGTTGAGGTTTTAGGTGCAATGTCACATAAGAAAAGTACTAAAAAAACAAAAACAAAATTGTAAACAAAAACATAATAGTAAAAGTAAGTGAATGTATTGGGCCAAAATTTATGAGATTAAGAGAGAGTCAAGTATTTATCTAAAAAAACCTTGTTGCTACAAAGATGAAGAATAATGTTACCATTTCTAGATTATCAACATGTTAAGTAAAGGGCAAGTGGCATTTTGTGAGTTGATCCATAATTACTTACCTTTAAACGGAGTGAACAACATTGATTCTCGATGTCAACTTCGTTTATTGAGTAACTGTGTAGCAACTGGAGAGGACTTCCAAGTTCCTAAGGATATGATATGCTAGTTTCTGAATTGCGGTTTTTTTATGACTTTCGTTATTCGTCTCAGCTGTACCCCGCTCCCTCGACCTCCCCAATTGCTTTCTCTTCCAAAGAAAACCAAAACAATTTTAAATTTATCAAGGTTCCTCCACCTCCCCAATTGATTCATCTTCCAGAAAAAAAGCCAAAAGAATTTTAATTTTTTTAAAAATGAAGAGGTTTCTCACAAGTGATTCATCTACCCCTTCATCGTAGTAGGTCGCACCATCGATGGAGTTAAATTCAACATTAGCCACCTATCCATAAGTACAACATAATAGAGCTTCAAACGTAGTAGTTGTTTGTAGAGCGTCCATGATTTTGCAATTAAATTTTTGGATTTGGGAACAGGTTTCAAAGTTGAGGCTCCAGTTCAGGCTCCAACTCCATTTCGAACATCCAAGATGACAGCAAGCAGTGGTCCATGAGTGGTGATTGTTAATTGCTATTCTTGATAGATCCTAATAAAAAACTAACAAAAAATTTATGACATTTTTTTTTTTGAATGTAACTCAACTAGCGCCCAAGTGAATGGAAGGCACCTCAAGGATGGGGTTGGGGGTTCGAACCTGGGTGGGGGCAGTGTACTGTAACTCAACTAGCACCCAAGTGAATGGAAGGCGCCTGAAGGATGGGGTTGAGGTTCGAACCTAGGTGGAGACAACCACAGCCGACCACCTGCCACCCTGCCTATCAAGGCAACCCCTAAAAAACTTACAACAGTTTATAAAAACTGTTAAACTTCAAAAATACATTTCCACAATTTGTTTGCCCATTAGATTAAACATTCTCTTAAAATATTTAGGAGTATTTGAACGTCAAAATGTCGATCAAATTCCAACCCTGATTACACCCACTCAAACTGTACATATAGAGTAAATTTAATAAAAATAGAGTAAATTTAATAAAAATTGAGAATAGAACAAGTTTCATGCAATCAATCCACTTAACCACGGTGGGTCCCTGTCCCCATGGAGAGCTAAATTTCTGATTAAAATGACGTCATCCCCTCAACTCCAGATATACTGGTAGGACCCACTCATCCTTCTTTACGTTGCACGTGCGGTGGCCGCTCCTCACCGACAATTGAAAAAAACGGGCCTGCCCTCGAAACTGCCGGACAAGAGCTTGGCGGTACTAGAATACCATAAGCCGGAAGAATGGACCGCGTGTCCCGCACGATCTTTTGCCCGTAATACCGTACATTGTGGTACCAGTCAACTTGCACTACTATGCCGGCCAAGCCCATGCGATGATGGGACGCCTCTGGTACTGGCAATAACGATGCACGGCCAAAAGTCGGAACTCACCTTGCACGGCTCCGTAGAAATTTTACTTGAGCGTGCGAGATGATGTCATCAGTTTTAAATGTGTGCAGTTAAGCTGGCCGTCGTTGGGTTTACTCGGGGCCGGGGGTTAAAGGGGATCCCTTTCTTAATGGCATCACTTTCACCTTTAGCTTTTCATTTTGAAAAATCAACAATTTAACTTTTAAAGTAATTTCAACCTATTATTAAAGTGATGATCCTTTGGCACTCTAAAATAATGATGTTTAATATTTAAAAAAAATCAATCCCAATATCAATTAGGATGTGATACAATGATCAAGATAGTGGTGAAACCAAGTCCGATTTAAGGGAGCATGACTATGTATTTGTGCAATTGACCCAATGGAATGGTGTGCCATGGATCCAATGGCAATGTGCTCTCCAAGCTTCAGCTTCCTCCCACACCATTGGATGTGGTTTATTAATATCTAAAACTCTCCACTATTGCTTTAAGGCCTAGGTGAGTATATCCATTATAGTAATAGGGGAATCTAGTATGTACACACATGGGATGTGGTTTATTAATATGTAAAACTCCCCACCATTGCTTCCCGGACCCCACTCGGTATTAGGGAAGTAATTCTAAAAAATTCATTTATCTTACACAAGCTCTTTAGGAGGCTTTTCCATCTAAAAAATAACATGTCTTAGTTAGAGGCATTTAATATTTTTTGTACCATAATAGTAGGGGTAATTATGGAAACATTCCCCTTACAAATAACTCAATTGACTCTATGATATGGTCTATCAAATCTCTATGACTACATGAAACGAAGTAAATGGGTTAGATAATTAATAGGAAACGCCATCTCACACTAGGAAGGCCATCTCCCACCCAATACTCCAACAATTGACTTAGGTGCATTTCATCTTTATCAACCTTTTCAACCTCCACGATAATTGTTATATGCAAATTAACAAACCTTTTAATACGATAATTGTTATATGCAAATTAACAAACCTTTTAATATAAAGAAAAATATTTAGCAAGTTTTAATTTAGTTAACACAAAAACGTTATGTTTCTACCATTTGAGCAAAATACTTTATTCCTAATAAATTAACATATTAACAAAAATTAATCCTTTTTAACTTTATGATAAGGTGACTTTCCAAAATATAGTAATAAAGAAATCGCAAAATTTAAAAACTTAATCATATATAAAATTGTCAATGAAATCCTAAAATTAACCTAATTCTAAATTAATGTTTAAGTATTTTAATCCAAATTAACAAAACACTTAAAATTGGAAAACAAAAATAAAATTTAACAAGGTACTGCAAAGTAGCAAGTCCTTGCTTTTTTATTAAAATAAAACAAGAAATGATGAAATAAACAACTATGACATGTGTCAAGATGTGTCAAGTGTTACTAATTAGTTAGTAAGATTCCTACTCTTATGTTGTCAACAACCATAATGAACTAAAGCCTCCATTAATCACATAAAAGTGAATGAAATTGAAGTAATAATATTCAATGACATGAGAAATAATAGTTGGTCTAAACTATACATGTTAACTTCACAATTAATAAATGTAAAACAATCATTGAACTAATTGAATTTGGAAATATATTGTTGAACTAACTGACACATAAATGTTATTTCTTCTTCCTTTGGTGAAAGATAGCTACCATCAAATAAGCAAGGAGTATTTATCTTCTATAAGACAAAAGAAATAAAGCAATCCTTCGAAAAATTGAAACAATATTTAGAAATACTATTGTAAAAGAAATGAAACTTATAATAATAATTTAATTTAAATAATAAAAAAAAAGATTTTTATATGAAATTATTAATACCATATCTTCTCTAAATTTATATTCACACAATCTACTCAAAACTCAATCAATTAATGCTTTCAAATAAACTTGTTAAATTATTTTTAATAAATGAATTTGTTTAATGAACGCTTATTAGATATCTCATTCTCTTTTTCCAATTATAATTATGCATCATGATCCCTTTTCTAATTTTTCATACAATATCATATAAACCTTTCATGCTAAAAGTTATATTGATCATATTTTTATGGACCTTGCCTAATGGAAATGGAAATATTAATTACTAATTAATTTCTTTTTGAGATGTGACATTTTTTGATATCTCATAAACAACTTTCATATTATCTTAAGACTCAAATTTTTTTTATTAATAAAAATACAATTATATTAAAATATATGTGAGTGTTAAAATCCAAAATTTCCTAGACCAGGGCTAATGGCAATGGAAATAATCAATTTCCTATCTTTGAGATGTCACTTGACTCTCATAACAAAGTATCATAGTACCCACAATTTTATTAATAAGAAAACAATTATATTAAAATATATGTGACTCCTAAAATCCAAAATCACTTCACATAAGTTTTATAGATCCTTTATACATTATGGACCTTGCCTAATGGCAATGGAAACAATCAATTTCCTATTGATCCTTTATACATTATGGACCTTGCCTAATGGCAATGGAAACAATCAATTTCCTATTGCGATGGGACATTTTTTTATCTCTCCTAAACAACTTGACTCTCATAATAAAGCATCTTAGGACCCATAATTTTATTAATAAGAAAACAATTATATCAAAATATATGTAAGTGCTAAATGCCAAAATTCACTTCACTTTATGTGGAAGTGGGTATAAATAACGCAACATCTTCTAATCATAAAGTAATTTTTAAAACTTTAATATAAATCTTACTAATCACATAATCACGAATATGATCAGTATTTTCACATTTTTTTAAATGTGCAAAAGAAAATCCCAATATATAGCGAACATGGTAAAAAAGGGCTCATGGAAACTTGAGTTTTTTAAAAAGATCCACAATTTTGAAAAATAATCATTTTAATATATATTTTTAAATAAAATAATTAATAAAAAATAATTAAACATAAAATATAGAAAATGACTAATAAAAAAAATCAAAATATTAAACAATTTATCACAAAAATTCATCAACTTTAATATCTAATTTTGAAAAGATTCCTTAAAAAATAATAAATAAATCTTAGCAATTACTTCACAAATTAAATGTCGAATATATTTTGATACTAGTGGAGAAGCTATGCAACTAGGGTTTAATAGTCAACTACGAGATGATCCTGGCGGCCATGGATCCTTCCATGGCCACTTTCCTCCTCCTTGCTTGATTTTTTTTTTCTTCATAGGCTAACTGAAGGTGTTTTAGGTCGGTTTCATCCTACGCTTTGGATCGGTGGCGGTGCTTTTGCACGGCGACCCATTGGGTAGCAGGCTCCTCCTGCTTCCCAATGGTGGCGCGACAGTTTTTTATGATGAGGGGAGCGGCACCGGGGCTGAGCTTCCTTGGATAAATGTCGACGGAGGCAGTGGGGGTCGTTAGAGCACGAGGGCTCCAGATTTCTTTGGCAGAGGGGGGATCGCTATGGTAGCCACTCTACAGGGCTATCTGGCTCTGGATCAAGGGTGGTTGCGGCGACTGAGCTCAGGATCCCATCTGACACAGGCTCCTGGATCCCTTTGACGACAACGACTTGCCGAGGTAGCACCCAATATTCGGCAAGGCTCCTGCTCTTCTATGGAGGCGGCGGATGTTGTCGAGGTGCCTATCTGGCAGCTATCAAGGTGAGCCTTCATTTCGGGGGATTGGGGGTTCAATGTAGAAGCTGGTGGCTCTGCTACCATTCCTTACGTTTATGGGGAAAACGTTTTTTCATGCCTTGGTTGGCATTTCTTTTCTACTTCTTTCTGGACCTTTCTTTATAGCAGTTTTGAGCTGGTTTTTTTTTTTCCATTGTATTGGAGCCATTCATGGCTGCCCTGAATAGGGTTTTAGTTGTAGGTTTTGCGTATTGATATTTGCATATTTTAGAAGCTGTAGCAGACACTGGTTTATTTGTTTTTTATGGTATTGCTTAACAACAACTATTACACTCTTAAAGAGTGATGAAGATCATAATGTAATTTTATACTCGCAAAATGAAATAAAATTACTGCCTTTTTTTCAAGGAAAAAAAAATTAAATGTCGTATTTGCAACATGAGCAAGATAAGATACATTCAACTACCACTAAAGTTGAAGTGAAGAAACACTAGGGGATAGCTCAAACAATCCAATCACAAAAAATTATGCATAACCAAAGACTAATCAAATCATCAAATAAGTCAAATTCCAATGTTGTTGGTAACTTTGCAGTGATCAAATTTGAAGGGCTAGTCTTAATTTCAATTTCAAGGGCATGTATTCATCTAACCCTTCAAGGATAAATGGTTATATAAATAATCGTATTTATATTGACAAGTGTGAATTAAGTAAACCTTCTTAATACAAAATTTGAAACTAAAATATTGTCATTCCAAATCTTTATAATCTTAAAATATTAAACGCTGTAAAAAATTAAAATTTCAATCAAATTTAATAAATTAACAAAATTTTCTTTCAAAATTGTGGTATGTACCAAATTATTATTTTTGTAAATTTTACTAAATGAACACATGTATAGCAAATATATTTTTTCTTCCATTCCTTTGATATTCTTCACAAGTATTTGAGCTTACATCATTGAAAACATGAATCTATTTCCCAATGGAAGAGGCTTTCTAGTTTTCATTTGCTTCCATAGATCATATATAGCATTCCAATTTACAGTTAAAGTGCTTAATATTCTTCTCATGTATTCATTAGTTTTGAAATGGTGAGATATTGTTTTTACATTTCAATGCTTACTAACATGTGCATAAAATAATACTCAATTTCTTAAATTATGTTCCTTTTAATAATATATAGCTTGAGGTGTGATATAATTAAATAATACACAAGATGCCACAATATAATATTAAGAGGTCACGCAGGGTTGTGAGGAACCTGCAACAATTAATTGATAAAATGCACGATATATTAGATGACATAATATTTTTATTGATCGCGGGCCACTTCGAGGGGGAAACCTCCTTTGAGCAAGCTCAATACAAATAAATTCATGGTACCTTCATTGGCCTCAACACAAACTTATATACTAAGTCTAGGTGCCAATACTATGGATCAATACCATGGAACATATAATACTACGGGACGACTTACAAAGCATATGTGTCCAATACTATGGATCAATACTATGGGATAATACAAGCTATGGATCAACATATAATACTACGGGATGAGTTACAAAGCATATGCATCCAACAACAATATACTAACAAATTAAAGAGAAGGGTTGGCATGGGTTTCTAACATCCCCTCCCCCTTAGAAAAAGCTTTTTCCTCAAAGCTTTAGATGTGGAAATTGGTGTTGAATCTAAAGGAGTGGTTCCCATCTAGCATCCTCTAGTTGCATTCTGTGCCACTGAATTAAGACCTCTGTGATAGAGCGAGAGCGAAGTTGACGAGTGCGCCTATTGAGCATGGCCTCCGACTCCAAAAGGATGGATCCTTCATTATCCAGTTCTAGTAAAATAGTTTGTCCTCTAATGTTGGTGCCAAGAACTTTCGTCAGACAAGAGACATGAAGTACTGTAAGTTCCAATTTATAAGCAAAGGACCCAATATTCTGAAGAACCTTATAGGGCCCATAGAAATTTGGAAGGAGCTTATGATGCCCTTTGAGTTTCAGGGAGGATTGCTGAAGAAAAACCATATCACCTGCTTGAAACGTGCGCTTAGAACGGTGCTGGTCGGTTTGTTGTTATAGTCAAACTCTTGCCATGTGAATATTGTCATGCAAAATGCAAAGAATTTGATCGCGGTTTCAAAGAACCGAGTCAATTGCCTGAATTGTTGAACTGCTGAGGGTGTAGGGAAGAAGAACTAGCAGTTCTTGGCCATAGATGGATTCATATGGAGTCATTTTAGATGCAGTATTGTACCATCGGATCCCTTCAAGGAAATCCATAGAAATCTCTGTCCAAATATGTGTAGGGATGGGAAAGGGTTCGAGCAATCCCAGAAGGAGTGTCGTGTCACCCTTGTTGACCTAGAAAGTATCACATACAACCACCATCTGTTGAATTGTCCTTTTCATTTCTTGCCAAAAAAAGTTACACTATGCCTACTCATACGTTTTGAGGAACCCAACGTGCCCTACCGATGGAGAAGCATGGAGTTCATAGAAGACATAGCCCTATTGAACAGATTGCAACCAAATAGACATAGAAATAGCTGAAAGAGAAACGTGGTCATCAAATGTGCGACAAAGAGCATCCGCCACCAGATTGTCCTTACCCTTCTTGTAAGTGACCTCATAGGCATAACCCATGAGTTTGCGAACCCATTTCAGTTGTGCTGGAGAGGAGACACTTTATTCCAGGAAATTTTTCAGACTCTGATGAGCAAATTTGATGCATTAATAATTCCCTAATAGGTATGGTTTCCACTTTTGTACTGCATGCAAAATAGCCATCATTTCCTTCTCAAATGTAGAGGCAGCTAAATTATTACCAGAAGGGTCGCTAGGAGGTGGCATTCAACAAAGACACCTGCATATCTATCCAAAATGTGTTGTATATCCAAGGGAGTAGTGGAGATAGTTGATGGGTGCATCTGAATGGAATGGAGTTGAGCAATGACACCATGTGAATTCTTCTTAAGGATCTTTTCCAGGTGATGTGAACTGATAATGTGGAGAGACCCTGGTTGTAAGCCCGTTAATGTGTGTTTTTTCCCATTGATTGAAAATTGCATCCAAAGTTCAGCAAAATCGTATAAGATGGGGCCAAGTGTGCGTAACCATTGAGCGCCCAAAACCACATCACATCCGCTTAAGGACAAGGAAAACATGTCAGATCGCAAGTTATAATATTCCATAGAGATACGCACATTGCGACACTTCCCCTTGCAAGGTAAGGTGACCCCATTGGCAATCATGACTTCCAAGTTGGAGCAAGGATGGACAAAACAATCATCATGTTTGGCGATCTGAGGGTCAATGAAGTTATGAGTGCTACCAGAATCAATGAGTATTATAAGGGGGAGCTTATTGAAGTAACCCCTGACCCGCATTGTTTGTGGGGTGGTGAATCTAACTAAAGCATGGAAAGATATCTCTGAGTGGTCATCCGGAGATTGAGGGTCAACATACAGCTGCTGAATGTCGACCTGATCATCTATGGTATCTGGAGCTTCTTCACCAAGTTTAGAGGTAGGCGGAGAATCCACATCCAAGAGATAGAGTTGTTGCTCAACACATCTATGTCCCCGAGTGAATTTCTCATCACAATTATAACAAAGCCCTTTTTCTCTATGTACCCGCATCTCTGCTTCAGATAAATGCTTGATAGGAGTTGGTCGAGGAGTTGGCGTGATGGGAGGTCATTGGGAAACCATATTTTTGAATGGAACAAAAGTGGATTTGGAGCATTGTTGGGATGTGATCTTGTCCTCCGCCAACTTAGCCAACCCTAGGACTTCCATCATTGTGTTGGGACAAAACATTTTAACCTCTGAGCGGATTTCATCCTTGAGACCACTGATAAAACAACTCGTGTAGAATTCATCAGACAATCCTTCTGTGTGATTGGTCAGTTTCTCAAATTCTGTCTGATACTGTCACAGTGCCAATTTGGAAAAGTTTAATGAGTTCTCTTGTGAAGTCATCGAAATCACTACGACCAAATCGTTGCAAAAGGAGTTGGCAAAAATCTGTCCATTTTGGCTAGTCATGAGCTTTGATGTACCAACGGTACCATTGAAGGGCTTCCTGTTCCAAATGAAAGGATGCAAGTGGAACTTTGTGGACATCAAAAGTATTATGCAAACTGAAGTATTGTTCAGCCTGGTATATCCATCCAGTCATATCAGTACCATTGAAGCAAGGAAAATCAAGCTTCGGGCCACGAAAATTGCTAGAAGAAGATAACCCACTGGCCGCAAAAGATTCTGGCTATCGTTTATTGTTCATGGCTGAATGTTCAAGATGGAGGCTGAGAAATTTTTCATCCAGATCTTGGAGTTTGTTTTTGAGGGTTGCAAGTTCTTCATCCATGATTTGTGTTCCTGCGTCGGTGACAACCATAACCAAGAGTTTTTTTTTTGTGAATGGGTAGAAAAACAAAAACAGAAGCTTCTTTAGTAAAGGAAAATTTGGATGTGGGAAAAAATATGATGGGTAATTGGAGTTTGACTAGGTTTTGGACACTTTCTTATGGACATGGATGCAGAAAATGGGGATTTCAGAAGTGGGGTGAAAGAATGAGAAAATTTGTCAGAGAGAGACAAAGAAGCATAAATAGGAAATGAACACTGTGGAAAATTTTGAAGGTTATTGAGTGAAAATTGAAGAAGTTATGAAAAACCCTAAAAATAGACAAATGTTGGATTTAGGGATTCGGGAAGTGGAATTTGGGATAGGGTCCTCAAGAATGAAATATGCAAAATGGGATTGCAGAGGTGTCAGTGAAGTTTCAAGGGAAATAGAGTTAAAACAAGGAAGATATGGTGAAAAAACTTTTTTTTTCCAGAATGGATTTGAAACGAATTTCGGAATGGATTTGAAACGACTTGGAATGGATCTAAAACGGATCGGAATGGATCTGAAACGGCTCGTAATGGATCTAAAATGGTTGGATTTGAAATGGCTTTCGAAATGGATCTGAAACGGATGGATCTAAAATGGCTCGGAATGGATCTAAAACGATGGGATCTGAAACGACTCGGAATTGATCTGCAACAGCTTTGGATAGATGTAATCTACGATTTATCAGCTTACAATAGATATGGAACGCACTTGCGTATTGGGGCAGTACCCCTCACTCCACAACTCAGGTAAAACTAATAACCGCTTTGCCACAAATGACAGCTCTTGGTTTACCTCATAGGTGGGAACTAGTCAATCAGGTAGGGGTCGTTGCACTTTTCGCTGGAAGGTACTCTTAATGGGACAGCTACTTTGGGGTTCCTATGGTACTCCTCACAATGAGTTCTAGGGATTATTCCCACATACTTCCCACAGTTAAGCGGATATGGATTATTCCCGGATATGAACCTGCAATTGATAAGAACAAATATAGATGTGATTTTGTTTTTTGGCATAAATTACACCCAACAATCCCAAGAAAGTGATATGATACCAGATGTGAGGAACCTGCAACAATTAATTGATAAAATGCATGATATATTAGATCACATAATATTTGTATTGATCACGGGCCACTTCGAGGGGGCAACCTCCTTTGAGCAATCCCAATACAAATAACTTCACGGTACATTCATTGGCCTCAACACAAAATTATATACTAAGTATAGGCACCAATACTATGGATCAATACCATGGAATATATAATACTACGGGACGACTTACAAAGCATATGCATCCAATACTATGGATCAATACTATGGGCTAATACAAACTATGGATCAACATATAATACTACAGGATGACTTACAAAGCATATGTGTCCAACAACAATATACTAACAAATTAAAGAGAAGGGTTGACATGGGTTCCTAACAGGGGTTATACTCCATAGGCATGGAACTCACTGCGTTCATGAGGAAAATGTTAAGATCAAATAAATGCTCATCCAAGCTGAGAACATTTCATGATAATCCTAGAACAAGAAGAAAAGCAATACAATGAAGAAGATATTTAGTCAACTAACCAATGTAGCAAGTTAGTTTCCAATTTGGAATCTTGTATGCTTTTAATGAAAATGTTATAGCCTATTTTTTAGATTAAAATAAATTAACACAAATTCGCAAATTTATATTAATATGATGTTACTGGAAGGGTTCCCACAGTAGGGTTATGCATTTTGTTTTTTCATCGTTGACATGTTTTGTTTAGCTATCTAGTTTTAGAGTTGATGGGATGGACCATGAAGAGGAGCTATTGGACTATGGGGGTCTATATTTACTCACCTCACCAAAAATATTCTATACACATGAGGAATTAATGGAAGTATGGAGGTGCTCAAGATACTTCCAAGCAGATATGGTGGATAATCAATCACAAGATGTCCCTATTATCTAGACAATAGATGGTGTGGGCTCAATGGAGCATCATATGGTTTTGACTTAGAAGTTATTCATTTCACCTAACAAATAACATAACAGGTTGTCATCCATATTTCCCGCGAAAAAGATGGAGTTTGCAGGAAAGGATACTCATAATGTTTTTCCTATAATTTCACCTGCATCAATGTAGGTGGAGGAAAAATGCATAAACATCATCTTTACTTAAAACATGTCAAAGAAAGGAACGGAGAAAGTCAAGATGACATTAGGGCATGATATTGTCATGGATATGGTGGATATCCTTAGCTCTCGAGAATTAGTTGCATGTTTCATGGTGAAGAGTTAGGATGGAATCACTATTTGAATGGCTGGAAGTTGGGTGGAAGTTAGTCTTAGAGTGTCGAGGTTTCATGTCTTGTTGAAAGAATGCCTCTGCTTCGAGTTCCTATCGGAGGAAGATATGGATGTTATCATGTCACAAGTGTGGTTGCATGCCCCTCCAATTTAGTTTTGGAAAGATGGACAACATATTTTGATCCTTGACATGAAGCGTTTGTGATTCAACACATTTGGGTTATGCTACAAGGATTCCCATCAAACTCTAGAAAATAGAGGTTCTTAAAGGCGTTGCTAATAAGTTGGGAAAGTTTATTACCTTGGATGAGTATTTTTGTCATAACTCTAACAAACGAGTCACAGGGGTGCTAGTGTAGCTTGACCTCACCAAAGGACTCATAGCGAAAATAGAAATTGATTGGAGATTTGGATCCTTCACGAAGCCTATGGATTACTAGAGACTTCCCTTTAGGTGCTCTTCTTGGCACAAAGTTGGAACAAGCTTCACAAAGATTTTTAGATAGCCAAGTTGTCTACACATAAAAAAGTCTATATTAAAAAAGGATAAGATCTTGATGGAATTAGAAGTAGCATCAATTAAAGTATCTGAGGAGCACCTGATCATGTAGGAATTATATCATCGTTATAAGAAAAAGAAGTTACACAACTTCTTCCTTGGATGTTCCTTCTAATAGAAAAGAGTTTGTTACGCCCATTTCTCTTCAACATTCTCAAGGTATGTTCAATTCCATTTTACAAAATGGTGGTGAGTTAAGCCAAGCCAAAGTCTTGACAATATCCAATTCAGGACATTTTTTCACACACTAAATAGATGAGCGACAACAGAGTTGATAAGGTTTTTGCGTATTGTTATGATAGACTTTGTCATCATTATTGCTAGAATCTATGTCATAATCACTCAAACAATCATTTTAAATAACAATTTTACATAATTGCCATGACTTTCCTCATTGTATAGATAATTTTTTCTTCATTTGTCATTGTTTTTCCCGTATAGCATCCACTTCTGCAAGTATTCAAAATGCTTCTTCCACAACTTATGGAGGAAATGACTTCCGTTCTTTATGTTGAAATGGATTAGGGTCTCTATTGGACATGATTAAATTTATAAAATTTATAATCTGCAATCATGACAAGATGCCCAAACGGGCTACACAGGTTACACAGGGGGATCTCTAAATTGGAAATCAACAGTGAAAAAACCAATCTAGCTCTATAGGCATAATATAAATGCTACAATAACCTTTAGTAAGGATCTTTGATTTCTTTTCTCCTTGCAACCAAGGTTATGGTGTTGTATACATAACAAAATTAAATGTTATGAGTCCTATATGATCTAAAATCTGGAATTACGTCCAATATGATCTAAAATTGTACAACATAAATTAAAAAAGAAATAATACAAGCCTTATAAAAATACATAAATCAAACAAAAAGGGATTTTCAACAATTACATTCATTAAACTTCATGAAACCTGGGTAAAGGTCCTCAAAATATCAAACAGAAATACAAACTGATTATGACAAGATGCCAAAATGGTCTACACATGTTACACAGGGGATCTCTGAATTGGAAATCAACAGTGAAAAACGCAATATAGCTCTATAGGCATAATATAAATGCTACACTAACCTTTAGTAAGAATCTTTTATTTTTCTCTCTTGAAGATGTACCTAGGCATGTTGTCTGAAATGTGCATTGAGACTCGAAATGCTTTCACAGGATTCCATTCTGCAACATCAATATTTCATTTTTGTTTTCCTTGCAACCAAGGTTATGGCATTGCATACACAACAAAATTAAATATTGTGAGTCCTATATTCTGAAATCTAGAATCACATCCAATATGATCTTAAATTGTACAATACAAATTAGAAAAGAAATTATGCATGCCTTATAAAAACATATAAATGAATAAAAAAGGGATTTTCAACAATTAGATTCATTAAACTTCATGAAACCTGAGTAAATGTGCTCAAAATCTCAAATAGAAATACAACCATCTCTAAAAAAAAAATTATGCCCTTGAGCAAAAAAAAAAAATCTTATCTTATTCGTCGACCGCCATCATCCATTATCTTCGTTCAGAAAATTTACATGCAATCTAAATTGGTTTGATCTAGAATACCGACCGATATGATTTGATCAATGACTTTTTTAATGTACAAGATCCAACCTAGGGTTCACAAGGTTATCTTGCTAGTTTTTCTCAAGAAGGGACCTAGTAGGTTAACAAGGTTTGTGAGTGAGGTCAAGTAGGGAAGATGGCCTAGTTTGATAAGAGTATTTGGGTAAAATTGAAATGGTTCAAAAAGGGGGGAATTTTTTATTGATACTCCCGCACATGAAAAATTTACAGGGTTTGTTGATGAGGTCAAGTAGGGCAGACGACATAGTTTGATTAGAGGTTTTGGGTAAAATCAAAATGGGTCAAAAAGGGGGAAATTTTCTAATTGTTACTCTCCTGCATTAAAAATTCAAAATTGTTAGCTAACCATACATTGTTATACGTGCAAAATAGTTAACCACACCAATTATCTCACATTGTTTTGTGTGCAAGTGCAAAATATTTTCGATGGAATTTTGAGTTTGACCAGTTAAGTGATTAACAACAGAAATTGTGTTTTAATTAACTCCTAATACATTTCTTATTTAGGATACATTTAGGGGGTAGTTGTTTCTTATGTATCCACACAAGATTCAATACTTCAACTTTAGGGTGGTTCTCACTGTCAATTAGAAGATTATGCTTGGGAAGTTGACATTTTGAGGTGTATTTGTGCCTTGATTCTAGTTTTAAGAACCAAATTCTATTTAAGTTGCATTCCTTACCTACAACATGTCATTCTAGATTTTCAAAAACATATCATAGAATCAAAAAAATCTTCTTTTAGAATGGCCTAAAGGGTGATGTTGGTAACTTTGTCTTTTGAGTGTGGGATTTCCCAGTGTAATAAAAGGGGAATTGTCAAACCTCATGCTCTACTTAACCCCTTCCCCACACCAAATCAACATTGAGAGGAAATTTGTACGGATTTCATTACATGACTTCCCAGTCCATAAGTGAAAGATGCCATAATTTTCATTGTTGATGAACTTAACAAACATACCCATTTCTCAATTGTTTGGTCAACTACCAAATTTATCCAAACTATAGAATTTTTTGTTAAGTATCTGTCATAGACTTCACATGTACTTGAAGGTGATTGTCTTTGACAAGGATCCTAAATTCACTAATCACTTATAGAAATAGTTTTAAAACTCCAAGACATAAAATTAACTATGATTTCATCTTATCATTCACAAATAGATGGACAAATCGAGATTAGGAACAAGTTCCTTGAAGGCTACCTTCATTGCTTTATTGTTGATAAATGACCCCAATTGATTAGAAATGGTTACCCTATGTGGAATTTTGGTGTAACACATCATACCATATAACATCTAATGTGATCCCATTTGAAGAACTTTATGGATATCCTTGAGCAAGGCTTGAAACTTATGTTCCTTTGAACTCCAAGGTTCAAGCAATTGCATCTTATAAATAGAAGGTTCACAATACCTAGGTTGGTGAAAGCTAATGAGGGTCTCTTTTGATGCATTATATGCAATAGAAAACTAGAAAAAAAAGGCTTCCCTCAAATTACATGGATATTTTGAGATACACACATAATGAATCTTGGTTTGAGTAAAAAAGACCAAATGTAGGAAATAGAATCACGTTTCCAAATATATAAATTTTATCTATTGAAAATGTTCATAACTATCTCAAGTTTGATATTTTCTAATATGTACGTTTTTTTGGAAAATGCTAAGGTTTATGTCTTTGTGAGTGTAGTCTTTGAGTGCCTAAATGATGGAATCAACCTACAAAAACTGGTAGACATAAAGAGGACAAATAATACCAGTACAACACTATTGTTTCAAAATAAATTTAATAATTTATAAAAAAATAAAAATTAATTATCTTAGTGATCAAACCTTGAAAACAGTATGCCAAGTGTGGGTGCATTTTTTCAAGGTCTCAATGCAATGATCATGAAATGGTTTTTTATAGCATGTAGAGGTCGATGTCTAGTAGTGCGGCATACTATTTTTTTTAAATGCTTGAGAAGCAAAAAATATATGGAAGAAACCCTAACAATGTGTTTTTTGAGTTGAATAATGACACAAGAAATATAGAAAAAAAATTGACAAAAATAATATATTTAAAAAAAATATATAAATTTGGAATATGGAGAAAAAATGTTATCTAGGTCTAAAATTTCATAAAAAATGATTGTATGTAGCATTCTGTAACGAGTGGTAAAATACATGAGTATTGAGAAAATGGATGAAACTCTCAATTAGCTATGGTTTATCATATTCCATAGCATAGGTTTGGTTAACTTGAAGCTAACTCTGAACTAGATACATAGGAAGAGGGATGACACCTGAACATTTGATGAGGCTTGATTTAGGTGGTAAGGAACACAAGTGCATTTCGTTTAAATTCAAATTTCCCTTTCTCGCCTATCTATGTGCCATGAAACCAAAACGCATGTGCATTTTAGCTCTACAAAAGACATGCACATTTTAGCTTTACAAAATGCACACACATTTTGTAGAGCAAAAACGCGCATGCGTTTTGTAGAGCAAAAACGCGCATGCGTTTTGTAGAGATAAAATGCATGTGTGATGTTATAGAAATGAAATTTATGTTAGGGGTATGGGGGAGGGGGGGAGTTGGGGGAGAGAAAGAGATATAGATTGAGGTTGGGGGGTAGGGCTTTAGGGAGGATTAGGGTAGTTAGAGGGAAGAGGGGATACAGGGTTGGGGTAGAGAGAGAGATGGGGGTGACAAGTGGTAGGTAGGAGAGAGAGAGAGAGGGGGGGGGGTAAGGGGTAGTAGGAGAGACAGAGAGAGAGGGGGGTAAGGGTAGGGGGAGTGGGAGAGAGAGAAAGTGGGGTGGAGGGGGTGGTTATTGGTAGGGAGAGTAGGAGGGGGGTTAGGGAGAGAGAGGGAATGTTAGGGGTAGTAAGAGTGTGAGAGAGAGGAAGGGGTGTTAGGGGGTTGGGGGAGAGAGGGGGGGTGGGGGTAAGGTGCAGGTGGAGGATTAGGGGAGAGAAAGAGTGAGATATGGGGTTAGAAAGGGTTAGGAGGAAGAGGGGGAAGATAGACATAGATGAGTAGGGGGGGTTAAAGGCAGGGGAGGAGTAGGGGGTGAGAGATGGGGTTAGGGAGACGAGGGGATATAGAGAGGGGGGATGTTAGGTGGTTTGGAGAGAGAGAGAGAGAGAGATAGAGAGAGAGAGATTAGGGATGAGGGGGTATGAGGGGGGTTAGGGGAGATAAAGAGATAGATATCATGGTGGGGGGAGCTGTAGGGGGAAGATGAAGGAATAAGAGTCCCTTACTAAGTAAATAACCAGTACAAGTAACGTAAGAAAGCCATAAATGACTTGTAGTAAAGTAAAAGATGTAATATATGGTAGATGATTATGAGTTATATAGGTTTGGGCTTTATATAAGCCCGTCATGCACCTTTTCATAAAAGGGCATGACTATTGACTTAAATAGTTTTTAATTAATAATAAATTAATATTAATATTATTTTATTATTTTATTGTTACATTGCCTTCCCCTTAAGGGAAGCTTTGTCCTCAAAGCTTCATTGAAAGCAATCTCTGATTTTGCTTGAACTGTCATCTCTTGATCCTCTGCGACACTTGATGAAATAAGACGATACAAGTTACGGATTCCCTAGGAGAATTGTCGCATCATATCTGTTGTGGTCCATCCCATATCTAATTTTATCGGAGCTTTGAGATCATTTTGTGGGATGGTTCATTTCAATTGTTGCTTAGTATGTCGATCTTTTCGCCTATCAACATAATTCTTCTGTGAGTGCTCGTTTTGACCTTGTCGTTGGTAAAAATGACGATTATAATTGGGATGTCTGTAAGGCATATGTGTTGTTTGTTTTTCTTTCTTTTGAACTACGGTGAGGTCTGTCTTCATTTCCTCGATTTGATTTTTGGATGCATTTTCCTGGATTTGTGCTTCTTGGTTCTCCAATAGATTGCTATGATTCTGAATCTTTTCGATTCTTTCATCTTGCGACTTTTTTTCAATTTCTAACTTCTTGATTTGATTCTCTAGTTCCTGATTACGATTATTTAGACACTGGTTTTCTTCTTGCTTTTCCAGTATTCTTCCTTCAAGGTCTTCACCGGAGTGTTCCCTCTTACTACTGTCTTTCAGTTTTTTAATCTTTATAAGCAATGTCTTGTTATGGTTTCGTAGACGAAAAATCTCTTTGGTATTGCTTGATAACACATTATTGAATTTTGTTAGTTCCAACTTATGTGCCTTCTTACTGTCGTCATACTGCTGGTGGAGTTTTTCTTTTTGCTGTTGACGATGGCATAAATCTGTTTCTTGATTTTCTATCTTTTCATGTATTTGCGCTAATTCATCTTCCTTGTCCATGACGACTTTGTTTAGACGACTAATTTCCTCTTCTAAGTCGACACTATTTCCATACGGATATCCTTCGACTTTGTTTGGGTTTTTTTATCTAGTCTTCAAGTTTTTGAATGATACTTTCCAGACGTGATATTTTCTCGTCTTTATCTGCTAACCTTTCTATGAGTCTTTCTTTACTATCTTCCAAAAATTGAATATTCAATTCTGAGTTAGTAATCTTTAGTGTCTGCTTGGTGTTTTCGAACACTAGACTATTATTGGTTGCCTTGCACTGTTCTAGTTGAACCGAAACCACTCGTAACTCTGCTATCATCGTTGCCATGACTTCTGAATTCCAACTTTTTTGAATTGGTCTTCTTTGTTTGATAGCGGATTTTGGATGCTTGACAAGTCTTCTTTGTTGACTCTTCCTGCTTCTGATAACAGGTGGACACCAAAAAGGTGTAATAACCCTTAATGTGGTTATTTCATAAAAAAAATCTTCATTTGTTATGGTTAAACAACCTTTTTTTCCAAAAGTAATTATTATTTTAATAAAATAATAATTTTTCTTTTAATATAATAATAATTATTAATTAATTAATTAATAATATTATTATATTAATGTTTTATAAACTATATATATATAGTTTTTTTTTTCTTCCAAAAAACTAATTTTTTTATTGGATTACGAATAGTTCAAGCCTTTGAGATAATAATAATATGTATTATTATTACTATAGTTATATAATAACTATAATAAAAATGGATTATTATTAGTATAGTCATATAATAACTAAACTCATCCTAATTAAGGTATGAGTTGTTATAAATAATGGTTTCTTTATCAAACCAAGGCTAGTTTTATGAAACCAAGGATGGTTTTATAAAACCACGGGATGGTTTTATAAAACCAGGGCTGGTTAAATAAAACCTATGTTGTGTTTTTTTTTTTTTATTCTTCTCTTTTTTTTATGCGGTCTTTTTTCGTGTTTTCTCTCTTTTTTTAACTTCTCTTTTATTCCTTTCTCTTTTAATAATTTTTTTTTCTTCAACAAGGATGGCTAAAAGCCTAATGTAAGGTTAAAAACCTAAATCTCAAGGAAATTTTGACAATTTGGCCACAAGCCGGAATCAACAAGCTCTGATACCACTAAAGGAATAAGAGTCCCTTACTAAGTAAATAACCAGTACAACTAGCGTAAGAAAGCCATAAATGACTTGTAGTAAAGTAAAAGATGTAATATATGGTAGATGATTAATAGTTACATCAGTTTGGGCTTTATATAAGCCCGTCATGCACCTTTTCATAAAAGGGCATGACTATTGACTTAAATAGTCTTTAATTAATAATAAATTAATATTAATATTATTTTATTATTTTATTGTTACAGAGGAGAGGGGTTGGGGGATAGAACAGATAGATATTTTGGTGGGGGAATGGGTAGGGGTTTAGGGAGTATTAGGGTAGTTAGAGAGAATGAGGGGTATAGGTTGGGGGTAGAGAGAGAGAGGGGGGTGCCAAGCATCAGGGGGAGGGGGATTGGGGAAGAGAGAGGGGGGCGTTATGGGTAGGGAGAGTAGGAGGGGGGTTGGGGTGAGAGATTAGGGAGTTAGGGATAGTGAGAGTGTGAGAGGGAGAGGGGGGGTGTTAGGGGAGCGAGAGAGAGAGAGAGAGAGGGGGGGGCAGGGGAGGAGGGGGGAGGTGGGAGAGAAAGAGATAGAGATTAGGGTAGCGGGGGAAGGGGTTTAAAGCATGGGGGATTCACTCAATAAACCGCTATCATATCACGTTCGTTCATGGCATATGAAACAATACCCCTAATTTCACTAAATATTGGAAAATACCTTCCAAAATAATTTTTTTAACCCCCTTCCAATATGCCTTCCCAATTTTAAAAAACCCCTATTTTCACTAGATATTGTATGTACCAATTTTTTCATTAAAATTTTTTATACCCCTTTATATTTCTACCTAGTATATTGATATGATACCCCTCTTATGACCCCACATGCATTCTACAATGCACCTTGCTTCTTTCGATGTATATTTTGGATGCACATTACTTCACCCACAATGCAATTACTCAACCACATATCATTATGATTTTCAACATCTAATGGTCTAATGAAGAGAAAGGAGATCACTTCTTGTATGTCACTAGAGCCAATGCACATAGTACAACATTTAGATTGAATGTTGCAGTTCCCCAATCGCTGACTAAGCCCGGTGTGGGCTAGGTATCCAAGCCCCCAGGGCCTGTAACAAGCTCTAGGAGGCTGACTAAACCTCCCAAGGCCTGTAATAGGCACGAGTGGTTGGGTATTCAAGCCCCCAAGTCTTATCGAGGGCCTATAACAGGCCCTGGAGGCTTAGAGCCTCCCGAGGATATTGGTAACAATTGGCTAAGTGCTATTGGTAACAATTGGTTGTCAATGACCACTGTCTCTCAACTATGATCGATTGGAAACCCACTTCACCACAAAACCCCCTAGCCTCAAGCATGCCTCAAGACGCGATTTCCCTACATACTGGTAAGCCCGAGCCTTGCCTCAACCTGATTTTTCATCTGGTCATGATCCCAACATCTCCATTTGGCGGATATTTGTCAGCCCACCCATATAAAAAAGATCCCAAAGTATTTTTGTATTGTTACATTAAATTAAAAAACTCTTTGCCCCTTAATATATAAGCAATATAATTTTTAGGTTTTGATGAATATTTAATACCGCAATATGAATGAACGTGGTATTATATTTCCTTCTAGTGAATCCCCCGTGGTTTAAAGAGAATTAGGGAAGTTATAGAGAAGGGAGGAGAGAGGGGGTGTTAGGGGAAAGAGAGGAGGGGTTGGGGGAGAGAAAGAGATAACGATAAAGGTAGATGCGGAAAGGGTTTAGAGAGCATTAGGGAAATTACAGAGAAGGGGGCTATAGGGTGGGGGAAGAAAGAAAGAGAGGGAGAGAGATATGGGGGGTTGGTAAGTGGTAGGGGGGTATTAGGCGAGACAAAGAGAGAGGGGGGTTAGGGGTAGGGGGATTAGGGGCGAGAGAGAGAGAGAGAGAGAGGAGGGGGGTGGTTATGGGTAGGGTGAGAGAGGAGGGGTTAGGGGTAGTGAGAGTGTGCGAGAGAGAAAGGTGGGGGGTGTTAGGGGGTTGGTGGAGTGAGAGAGGTATGGGGGTTAGGTGGAGGTGGAGGAGTAGGGGAGAAAGAGAGTTAGAGGGGTTTAATGATGGTTAGAGAGGGAGGGATAGGGAGAGAGATATATTGAGGGATAGAGAGAGGGAGAGGGAGGGATAGGGAGAGAGATATATTGAGGGATAGAGAGAGGGAGAGGGAGAGGAGGGGCGTGATGGAAATGTAGGGGTGTATAACATGTCTTATAAAAAATACAAAAAACGTATGTGTTTTGTAATAGCAAAACACGTCCGCATTTTTGTCTACCTAGCTTGCGTGTCAACTGACCTGTCAGGATCGAGCTCTTCGAGTGCTAGCATCAAGGAATCCGTATGTGCTTTGTTTTTGCAAAGTGGAATCATGTTTCGCAGAATTACAATTGCATATAAAAGGTCCCTCAACTTCGTGTGAGCGCCCAATTGACAACATCTTTGAGGAAATATTATGTTCATACAAAACCAAATGAAGCAACAAACTATTAAGAATCATTATGAATGATAGTTTGGAATTTGTGACTAGGTTTACCTTCTCCTCCAACATTATAAACAATTTCCCAAGAGGATAAATGTAGCAATTTTTTTTCATCAAAATGAATCTATGGTCTATCAAATGGAATAATCTTCCTTTTTGGTTCTTTTGCATGAAAACACAATATTTCATTCATCAATATCCAAGATTACGTAATCTTTGAGGTCAAAACTTCTTTTAATCCTAGGGAGCATGGTATGTACGTACTTGCACTATTACTCGTATTCTCTTTATCCACCATTCTTTTGTTCATCCTCTCTTTTACCATGGTATGTAAGAGCCACACTAATTGTACATCCACTCTATTTTTTTCCTTTATTTAATTACACTATTTAAATAAGATATCATACATAGGGAGGGGTTATACTAATATATATTAACTACACGATCAACTCTAATAACTTTGCCCTAATGTCTTCTATGTTAGTTAAACCCATTTCTGGACTATTGTATGTGGGGCACTTCCTAATAGAAAAACAACTAGTATAAATGATTGTGAACCATATCAACTTTATCAATCAAGACATGGATCTTAAAACACCTATATTCTTTTAAACATAATATTATTATGGAATTTTCAAATGTGAAATAAAATCTCAATTCTCAATGCCAAGAAACATCAAAATCTCAATTCTCAATGCCAAGAAACATCAAAATTCATATTAATTGTCACTTAACAAAATTATGCAAATTGAATTCCATAAATATACAAAATTATATCACTAATTATATGAAAATAGTTGGTTTAAGCTCGAGAGAAGCCTTTCCAATCTCATAAACTCCAAAGACCCAAAGAAAAAATGTAAAACTATTTATTATTTTAGTAAAGATTCTAAAGAGCCAAGAAAACAATGTAGAGTTATTCGTTATTTTAATAAAGACTCAAGAACGTAATGTAGAACTATTTTTCATTCTAATTTTAATCCTTCTGCTAATTACATGGAAAAATGGTGCCAAACTTGAAAGATATTGTATCTAAGGTTATATTAAATTTATATTCTCTCCAAAATTTTTATCAATGATTTATTTCTCTAGGTTATGGGTTATTCAATCTTAAAGTATGGGTTATTACTTTTATGGGCTCGCTTGCGGAAAATCACCTCCCTTGTGGTATTTGGCGACTCACTTTCCATCATCTCCTGGGCGAGTGGCAAGTCCACTCTTAATAATATGCTGCTTAAACACTGGATGGATGCGGCATTGATGTTAATAGAAGATTTCCAACACATACACTTCGCCCATGTTTACCGGGAAGCTAACATGGAGGCGGACCTGCTATCTAAGAAGGCTCTTAGCTCTGAGTTTGGGATCATCATGTGGCAGGAATGGCGGGAGGACACTTTGTTTTCACAGGGCACACATCTTCTTCATTGGAATTGATACTTTTTGCTCTATGCTACTTTATTACTTTTAATTTGTTGTTTATTTGATATTTTTGCGAGCCGATATACTTACATACGCTGTTAGTTCTATGTGCAGATTATACATAGGGGCTGTTTCCAACTTCTTGTTGGACTTTTTGTATACATATTCTATATACGGCTCTACTGACTGTGGTTGCTTGGTTATGATTTGATATACTTAGCACTGCTAGACATATATGTTTATTTTGGATACTTGGCAGCCATGGCTGTGTTGCACTTGTGAACTTTGATTTTTGGATGGTTTCTAGTGACTGATGAACCTGTTTCTCCTCCGGGAGGGGTTCATGTTTTATTTGTGGACATATGGCACTTTTTATGGGGTTCACGGATGATGTTATTGGCACTGTGGCCAAACTGATTGGCATGACTCATATGCACTACAGGGCAGATGTGAGATGTATGTTTTTTTTCTGACAGCTGGCACTATTTACTATTTCGTATATTAATAGTAAGTTATATTTTTCTGTGAAAAAAGTATCTTTTCTATTAAATAGGTTTGAATCATGATATCTAAATCCATATTTTCATTATGTTTCAAAAAAGCATTGGCAAAAATTTCGTCATTAGGTGCTAGGAAAAATATATAACCTTGATCCTTAGGTGCATTATGTTTTAAAAGCATTGCGAAAAATTGTGGTCATTGAGCACTATGAAAAATCCATAACCTTGACCTTGATCCTTAGATGTTCTTGATAAATCCTATCATCTTATTAGATTGACTAGGTAGATTTTATAATGTAATTTTGTAAGATAAAAGAAAACCATACACATTTAAAAGAATCCATAACCGTGATACGCGTTCTTGATACTTGAGTAATATGTATGAAGTGGATTTTATGATGGAATTTTAGTAGATAAAAGAAAACTAGACACATTTAAAAGATTTTATATTAGACAAATTTTTACATAAATTTAATTTAACATAGACAAACTATACACATTTTAAAAATTCTCTGAATAAAACCTATCACACACTTATCACACAAACAAATATTTTACATTATACTTATTATAATTGCCATCCAACCCTAATAATATAAAAAGTATGAACATCATAATGACATGCACTGATTAAATTTGAAGGGTGAGTTTTAATTTCAATATGAAGGGCATATAATCCTTGAGTTCTTCAAAGATGAAGGGCTATATAAATAAGTGTACTTCAATTGACAAGTATAAATTAACTAAACTATTAAAAAAAACGCAAAAAAAATATTTTCTTTCAAAATTGTTACAATCTTAAGCAATTGAATGTTCTTTACATGAAAAAAAAAACTAAGAAATTAAAAAAAAAATCTTTGAAATAGTAAAGTCCACAAAATTATTATTATTATGTTACATAAATGAATACATTCCAACAAAAAAAACATATTGTTCTTCAATTCATTTGATTATCTTAAAAAATATTTGAGTTTACATCATTGAAAACATCAATCTATTTGTCCAAAGGAAGAGGCTTTCTAATTTTCATTTGTTTCCATATATTATAAATAGCATTCCAATCTACCTCATTTAGAGCATGAGGTGCACTAAGGGAGAGAAACATTAGCATATCCAATGTCTCCAATGAAATCCTTGATATACCATCATTTTTTATCCTATTTAATTTTGAGAGGCCCCTTTCACACACTGTTGTACTTGTTGGAATTACAAGGATAGCTTTGTAACATACCCTTTTTGCTGATTTTTTTTTTATGTTGGAAATATTATGTTAACTTTTATTGTAAAGTTTTATATTGGACAAGTGTCCAAGGATGACTATCATTGCACAATATTTTATTATTTAATAAATTAAATAGGAGACAAACACTTAAGGGGACTGTTGAAAGAGAGTTTACTAACCCACTAGGTGGAATGGAATCTGGGGTAGAAGGCAATGGACAAGTGGCAGCATCATGATGCAACTAAATAGCTATTGGTATGGGACAACTCCCTTGAAATGTGGTCATAGTGCCCTGGAAGGTGGGATTGGAGCTTGAGGCTCATTTATTCAAAACTGACCACTAAAGACCTAGGCAGTCTATTTAAGAGCCATCGAATTATGAAATGAGATTCATCACTTCTCCTGATGAGGAAATTTACCTTGGGATTTTGCTGTTCTTGCACCCAAGAGATTCAATGAGGGGATATACTGAGTTTTTGATCATGGTGTAAGTGTGCCTATTATACTACTGAGTGCAGAAGTTATATTGTTGAGTGCAGAAGGCATATTTGAGTGCAGAAGTTACACTGCTGAGTGCATAAGTTATATTATTGAGTGCCTTGCTTCTACACAGATTCCATCTACTTAGTGGTTCAGTAAGCAAGCTCGGGGGTCCAAAGTAAGCAAGTAGTTTTTGCTGCTTCTTTTGGAAAAGGTAGGGAGGAACAGGCCTCCTTGGGTGTTTGTCGGCCCTATCTTCATTTACAGGTTCTACTTGTCTTTTCTAATTCTAAGTAGTTAATATTTCTATCTGCAATTATTTATTTACTGTTTCCAAGGATATTAATTAAACAAATGCATTTATTTTAGTTTCTGAGCTAATTAGGATTCTGTATAGTAATGATTATGTATGATGAATTGAATAAAATATTTATCTGCATTTTTTCCCATGCTAATGGATCTGCATCGTACTTTAGTACAGAGAAGAGATTAAGGTAGATAAATTGATAAGCAGATTGCCAGATAAATGAGAAGATCAATACTGTTGTATTTCATTAGTTTTTCCTACCATTAATATTCTGTATTAAATAATATAATTCTATGTCCTTCTTTTATCATTCTTTTCATTAGTTTAATGTTTTAAAGTTCACTGTATTTCTTTCACCAGTCTATATTGAAAATAACAACTGCAAAAACATTTATTTCCTAAGTACACAGTACTATTATCCACTACTGCTAACAAGCATATATATATCATGAAAACAAACAGTTTTCGTATCCAAGTATTGAAATTATCTTTCTGTTACACAGTATTTAGGAAATCATAACAGCTGCAAATTTAATAGCATCATGAAGCATTATATTACATTTCTATTCTGACAGTCATAGATTTAAATGAGGGTTTATTTCTTTCCATGTTTTCTCTTTTCTAATCTTACAACAATATTTATTTTATTCTATACAATAACTTATTTTAATGATAAATACAATTACTATACTTCTATTTTCATAGTATTTAACAATTCTAATGGAGAAGGCAAAAGCTAGTTAACTTGTACTATTATCCAAATAGAGTTTCGTTTCAAACTTAAGATTTATGACAGGTTCGTACTCTTCACTTATCAAACCTTAGAAGTATCAACCTTTATCTTTCAAGTTTAAGAGTTTAGTTAAGTTTCAAATAGAATAAGAAACTGGTCACGATTCATTTCATAACTGAATACAAAACGTTGGATTTTGGTTCACAGCCATCATAAAAATCGGCAGACATGAATGACGAGTAACACTTTCAAAACCATAAACTCAGGCACCAAAAACGATTATCATTTATGTTCCTTAAGACTTAAAATAAGAGCATCTCGACATTAATACGAGATTATATTATCACATTTCACTATAAAAATATTAAACAGTAAACCATACGATTTTGCTTGAACTAGATATCTATTTAGAGAAGTGAAAACATTTGTTATCATAACAACAAAACAATTCCAAGAACAAAACTTTAGGGTTTGACCATTTTAAACATAGGGTTAAACTCTCAAATTCCGAACTCTTCATAAAACACAGTAGTTGCAAAAACGACGAGCTTCATTGCATACAACTGGAGCAATGCCCTCAAACTCAAACACATATATCGTAACATAGAAAACACAGTTCTTATTTATCAAAGATACAGTAGTTTTAAATTAAATAGGTTTCGTCTCCTGTATACAAAATAGAGCAACGCTCACAATATCATCTACTAAAAACAATGACAAAAGGGTCGAGGATTCATCCTCCCCAAGCTACTATTAGCTCACAGGCTTTCGACGAAGGTCACCCACAGAGCCCAAGAAAACACAAAGTCTCGGCCAAGAACATAATGAGGGTCCACTAGTCATCCAACCGGAGTAACGCGTAACCAACAAAGCTTACCGGTCATTCGCAGTTTCCAGCTACCAAAACCTAAGCAGAGAAGCCATCGACGAAGGTACCTGCCAATGGAACACGATTGTGGTTAAAACAAGCGTTTGACAGAAGTCAATACAGGTGAGATAATAACAACTGAAGCTCTCAAAACAGAATGGAAGACACAAGGTTTGAACCAAGAACCTTTACCTTTAGAAAAATCATCATCGGAGTGGAACGCTAAGACAATGAAAACGGTACCCCTTTACTCCACCATCAAATGCGAAGAAGAGTGGACAACAACCCTGAAAACTATCACCTCACAGACAGGAAAAGCAGAGTATCAAACCAACTTCAAAGAAGAATCAGATGCTCATTCTGGAACTTAGATTTCAAGTTGTCACTGTAAAACTCCATGAGAGTATCGGCTCTTAAGCTATCAACAGGTCACGGTTTCGAACAGTGGGCACTCCACAAAAACCTGTTAACAAAACCCTGAAGGCTCTCGACCTGTTGGCCTCTCCTTAGAGCCATTACACCGAATGCCAAGGAAACATTAACACCATAGAACATAGTGGAGGTTAGGGTTAGATCCCGCAACCAAAACCCTTGCTAGATCAACGATGGACATCACCAAAGGGTTTTCACGTAAACCCAAGCAACCATCGTATTAAATGACACCATCATTACCATATCCAACGGAAAGATAGCTCTATTAATGTTCGAACCAAACACTTACAGCTCATCACAACGCTTGAAATATCACCACACTATCACGTGCCTGCTCCACAATGATGTCCACGGAGACATTCCACTGTCTGGGAAGTTGGGAGTATTAAATGCCAAGGAAGCCCAAGTGCCTACTAGCACGATACCTTCATAGTGTTAATGTCAACCATTTCCTACAATGTATCGAATTGTTGATCAAATGCACCATTTGGTTATTTAATGACACCTTGTGGTAATTCAAGGTGGTGTCGGATACATTGCTAGGAATCCATAGTGTTGTAAAGGGTCACATAGATGCACACACAACACCATATAAATATTGATCATAGGACTATTTATAAGGCTTTGCACATATATATTAATATGTTAAAGGGTCACACAATGCACACGCATTATATATATATATTCTTTGTGCATATGACTAGGTATAATATGATACATACATACATTTCATTATAGTATAGAAATTAGATAGGAATTTGTATATAATTCCTAAGATAAGATTTTAAATATGATTTTGCATATAGTTGTTGAGTTAAAGTTAATTGGGAAACTTGCATGTAATTCCTAGGCTCTAGAGTATATATAAAGAATTACATATAGAATAAGTTATCCTCATAATTTGCATCAATAGAAACTCACGACAATAGTACATAGAATTAAACTATGATTTATGAATCCTATTCATTTGCCTGAACAGTTTAATAAAAGGTTAGTACAAGAATTATGAATATTACAACTGACATACTTCTGTTTTACAACTAGAATAACTGAAGATCTCACCAATAACATTTTCGACATTATGTCTCTTAAACCATTAAGACTTGGGAGACACGGAAACTGGTTAGAAACTCTTCGGTCACATGTCGTAAACATTAAAGCTCTTATCTGTAATCTACGAAAAAGGACGATTCAAATGCTTTAGCACGAATGCTAAGAAAGCCTCGGGGCATCCATAAGACCCCTTTATCATCAAACAGAAGAAACAATAGTTAAACACATATAAACTTATATAATTAGATCAGCAACAAAGAATTGTGAAAGTACAGTTGAGTAAGTTTAACATCGAAATCAAGATATTAATTATCTTGTCGCAACATTACACTTTCAACCAACATAGCAAGACAACATTTAAACATTTATTATATTTCCGCACATTTAGATTACGCATTAAAAGCTATATCAAAAAATTTTAAATTTTTGTAAATTTTGGGATGTTACATGTGGTATCGGAGCTCGAGTTCAAACTCTAGGCCTGAAATAGGCTCACGCGCGCAAACATAAAATAAAAAAACAGAAAGTTTATGTTACTAACTTTTATTTTTAATTTTATTTTTGTACAGAACGATTTGTATTAATTTGCAGGTATGGACATACCGGAGGAATCAGCAGAGGACAGCTCTATAAATGGAAGGAAATCTGCGGAATATTTTTTCAATCGACAGTTTTGAACCTTTTAAGCAGGTTCATCCTCAGAAGAAGCAAATCTCACTCTCTTTTAGCACGGGGAGGTGAGGAGTAATAAATAATGTTTGTTTAGGATTAGGGTTAGGGTTTGGAGTTTGGATCATGTCGGTTAGTTTGTAAAATTCCTTTAATTTATCTAAATGGAGTTTAATCATAGGAAAATTTTTATTTAAAGTTTATAAAGGTTTATTATTAAATTTTAAGGTTTAAAAATGTCTAATGTTTATAAATGTTTAATTTAAATTATGTTTTAAAGATTTTAATTTTTTAAAAAACTTTTGTATATATATTATAAATATAAGATCTTTTATTTATTATTTTTTTATTTACAAAACAAAAAATTTTGTATTAAAGTTTTTTTTGATATATTAAAGTCTATTAAAGAATTTTTTATAAGATGTTTATTAAAAAAAAAAAAAATAGAATGAGATGTTTATTAAAAAAAAAAAAATTAGAATGAGATGTTTATTAAATTTTTTTATAGAATGAGATGTTTATAGAGGATAGATCTCCTTGTAATGAGCATTATAACAATAATAATGAAGGAATATATGTTGAATTAAATAAGCAATCTTCAGAACTTTTTCGTACTGTAAAAGATTTAAAATCTGAGATAAGAACTATTAAGAAAGAAAATGAATGCATTGTGAAAGCACGGGAAGATTTAAATCAAATTCTAATGGGGAAACACCATCACGAAGAAAGAAGAAGGAAATCAGAAGTAAATTATGATTCTGGCACAATGTCCCACAAACATAAGAGTAAGAAAGTTAAAAATGTTAAAAATATTAATTACTCTTCATCTGAATCTGAACGAAGTAATGATAAATCTGATCATGACAGTAGTGACAGTGATTGTTGTTCCAAAAAGAGGAAGTGTAAGCATCATGAACAAATTACTGGAGAGTTTAAAAAGATTAAGCCACCAATTTTTAATGGCGAAACTGAAAAAGGTGAGATAGCTGAAGCATGGTTGTCTGGAATGAAGAAGTACTTTAATATTTATGATTACTCTTCCCAGTTAAAATCCAAGTTGGCTATTTACAATTTGATAGGAAAGGCAGATATCTGGTGGTAGGATCTTAAAAGAATTAAGAGCATAAAGAAAAGAGACGTAACCTGGAATATGTTTAAAAATTTATTTAAGAAAAATTTCTTGTTAGAACAGTACTTTGAAGATAAATCAAAAGAGTTTTATGATCTAAAATTGGGTACTATGAACATGAAGGAGTTGTGCAGCAAGTTCCTTAGCTTGTTGAGGTATGTACCTTACATGGTTGAAGAGAAGCCTAAGGTGCAAAGGTTTCTAAGTTGTCTACCTTTCAACATAAAAGACAGGATTTAGTATGATAACCCTTCCACTCTGGAAGAGGCTATGAGGAAAGCAAACCTCTGTTTTGACCAAAACAGAAAAAAGAGAAGGAACAACTGGCTAGAAAAGTAATAAGTCTAATCATTTCGAGCATAAAAAAAAGAGCTTTAATCATAATTCTGGAAGTTTTAAGAAAAATTTTAATAACATAAATTTTCCAAGTAATAATAACTACATAAATAATACACCACAGAATTTTACTGCTGCAAGAAATGTACCTAATAATAATAACAACACCAGGTATGTTGAACAGAAAGGACCTTTAAAGTGTTTTGATTGCGGTGGACCACATAAGAAAGCAGATTTCCCACGCAACAAAAGGGTATTCAACAACATTCATAGCATACAAGCGGAGCCATCAGTTGGTGATGTGGCAAGAGAAATGCCAAGGATAAATGCAATGCTGGAAAATCGGCAAGCAGACCATCAAACGTCCATGATCGAAATCGAAGGTATGCTACAAAACTGATCTATTTCTGTTTTGATAGATCCAGGTGCAAGTTTGAGTTATATTTCACCTGAATTAGTGAAAAATTGCAAGTTAAGAATAGAAAAGTTTGATAATTCTTGGTTAGTTCAGCTAGCAACAGGCACTAAAAGAAAGGTTACAGACTTTGTTAAAAATTGTGATGTATTTTTTAATCAGCTGAAAACCCAAGTTAATCTGAATGTTTTACCCTTAGGGTCATATGACTTATTGATTGGCATGGATTGGCTTGAACAACATAGAGTAGTGCTTAATTGTTATGAAAAATATTTTACTTGTTTGAATAATGAAGGTAAAACTGAAACAGTAAAAGGAATTCGTAGGAATATTTCAGTAAGACAGATTTTTGTGTTACAAGTTAAGAGAGCTGTCAGAAAGGGTTGTAAACTGTTTGTTGTTAATGTTATTAATGACGAGTGTTCATCTAAAGAAGACAAGTTAAAACTAGAGGATATTCCCATCCTTAGGGACTTTTCTGACGTATTCCCGGAAAAAATTCTAGAATTACCTCTGAAAAGGGAACTCGATTTAACCATTGAGTTAGTACCAAGTGCCGTACCAAACTCAAAGGCTCCCTACAGGATGAATATTCTGGAGTTAAATGAGTTAAAATCTCAGCTGAATGAATTAATAGATAAAAACTACATAAGGCCAAGTGTGTCTCCTTGGGGAGCACCAGTCATTTTCGTTAAAAATAAGGACGGTACCATGCGATTGTGCATCGATTACCGTCAACTTAATAAAATGACAATTAAGAACCGATATCCCTTACCCCGCATAGATGATATTTTTTATCAAGTACGTGGATCAAAGATATTCACTAAAATTGATTTAAGGTCCGGGTATCATCAGGTTAGAATAAAAGATGAAGACATATTCAAAACTGCATTCAGAATGCGATATGGACACTACGAGTTTGTAGTTATGCCTTTTGGGCTAACCAACGCACTGGCAATGTTCATGTGTTTAATGAACAACATTGTGCATAAATATTTGGATAAGTTTGTAGTTGTGTTCATTGATGATAATCTGATTTACTCAAAAATTAAAGAAGAGCATGATGAACATTTAAGAATAATTCTGCAAGTTTTAAGAGAACATCAACTTTACGCTAAGTTCAGTAAATGTGATTTTTATAAAGATAAAATACAGTACTTAGGTCACATAATTTCTAAAGAAGGAATTTCTGTCGACCCTGATAAGATAAAAGCAATTAACAAGTGGCCTATCCCTAAATATGTAACTGATGTTCGGTCATTTATGGGGATAACAGGTTACTACATAAAATTTATTGAAGGGTTTTCAAGAATTGCAAATCCCATTACTTCTTTGTAGAAGAAAGGGAAGAAATTCGTATGGGATCAAAAGTGTCAAGAAAGCTTTAATAAGTTAAAAGAATTATTAACCACTGCACCAATTTTAAAAATTGTTGATCCTAACAAAGACTTCGTTGTATGCACTGATGCATGCAACAATGGACTTAGTGGGGTCTTAACTCAAGAAGGTCATGCTATTGCTTTTGAGTCTAGAAAGTTAAAAATCCATGAAAAGAATTATGCAACTTACGATCTTGAGTTGGAAGTCGTGATACATGCATTAAAAATGTGGCGCCATCACTTGACTGGAAGAAAATTCATATTAATGACAGATAATAAGGGTTTAAAGTATTTGTTGGATCAAACAAATATTAACGCAAGGAAAGCTAGATGGCTAGCTTTCCTTAGCGAGTATGATTTCAAGATTCAACACATTAAAGGGAAAGAAAACAAAGTTACTGATGCATTAAGCAGGAATCCCAGATTAAGCATTGTGGTAGCAATCAACACATTTAAGACATATTTGGAAAATCAAATTGAAGAAGGAATTAAACAAGATGAAAATTATAAAAAATTGCTTGGTAAAGTTGCTGAAAATGTATCTGAAAATTTAATAACAGATTTCAACATTAATAAAAAGGGCTTAATGACTTATAAAAACAGAATTTATGTACCAAATGTATCAAAGGTTAAGTTGTTAATTTTGGATGAAGCTCATAAGAGTCCTTATTCAGGACAACCAGGTGATCAGAAAATGATAACTATGTTAAGGAAGGATTATTTTTGGCCCAACATGAAGAATGAAGTGGATGAATACATAGCTAGATGTTTTGAATGTCAGACCGTTAAGGCTGAACATCAACATCCAGCTGGACTATTGCAGCCATTTCCAATTCCAGAATGGAAATGGGAGATTATAAGCATTGATTTTATTACAGGTTTGCCTAAAAACCAGAAATAGAATGACTCCATAATGGTGGTTGTGGACAAGTTAAGTAAGGTTACTCATTTTATTCCTGTTAAAACCACTTTTAAAGCTTCTAACATTGCAGATGTATTTATGAATCAAATATTTCGCTTGCACGGAATTCCAAAGGTAATTGTTTCTAACCGGGACTCTATGTTCACTGGAAATTTTTGGACAGCACTGTTTAAAGGTTTAAATACTAAACTAAATTTCAGCACTTCGTTCCACCCACAAACTGATGGTCAAACAGAAAGGGTAAACCAGATTTTAGAAGACATGCTAAGAATTTTTGTCAAAGATCAGCCATCTAAGTGGGAAGATTATCTACATTTAGCAGAATTTGCATACAATAATCATTATCAAGCATTTGTTAAGTTAAGCCCATTTGAGATTTTGTATGGAAGAAAATGTTGTACTCCTATTTCTTGGGATAACCCTGTAGACAGATTAATGCTAGGACCAGATTTATTGCAAGAAATGGAGCTAACCGTGAAACAGGTTCAAGGTAGCTTAAAAGTTGCCCAAGATCGACAAAAAAGTTATGCAGATTTGAAACGCAATGAAAGAGAATTTTAGGTTGGAGACCATGTTTTTATAAAGGTAAAACCCAAGAAAATTTCTTTGAAGCTTGGGAGTTGTGCTAAACTAGCACCAAGGTACTATGGACCATTCGAAATCCTATCAAGGATTGGAGCTGTTGCGTATCAATTGGCCTTGCCATCTAATTTAAAAATGCACAATGTTTTTCACATTTATGTTTTAAAGAAGTATGTGCACGATGCTACTCATGTGTTGAATTGGAATGACATACAGGTGGAGCCCGAAGGAGATTTTCAGGTGGAACCGGACCGTATTCTCGACAGGAGAGAAATTATGCTTCGGAATCATACCATAGGGCAGGTAAAGGTACAATGGAAGCACCTTCGCCTTGATGAAGCTACCTGGGAACTGGAAAGTAAAATGCGAGCAACATATCCAGTTCTGTTTCAGGAAGGATTAGATAAAGAATAAGCAACATCAAGGACGATGTTGAGCTTAAGTGGGGGTGTTTGTAACATACCCTTTTTGCTGAAAAACATTTTATGTTGGAAACATTATGTTAAATTTTATTGTAAAGTTTTATATTGGATAAGTGTCTAAGGATGACTATAATTGCACAATATTTTATTATTTAATAAATTAAATAGGAGACAAACACCTAAGGGGACTGTTAAAAGAGAGTTTACTGACCCACTAGGTGGAATGGAATATGGGGTAGAAGGCAATGGACAAGTGGCAGCATCATGATGCAACTAACTAGATGTTGGTATGGGACAACTCCCTTGAAATGTGGTCATAGTGCCCTGGAAGGTGGGACTGGAGCTTGAGGCTCATTTATTCAAAACTGGCCACTAAAGACTTAGGCAGTCTATATAAGAGCCATCAAATTATGAACTGAGGTTCATCACTTTTCCTGACGAGGAAATTTAACTTGGGGTTTTGCTGTGCTTACACCCAAAAGATTCGATGAGGGGATATGCTTGAGTTTTTGATCATGGTGTAAGTATGCCTATTATACTATTGAGTGCAGAAGTTATATTGTTGAGTGCAGAAGGCATATTTGAGTGCAAAAGTTACATTGCTGAGTGCAGAAGTTATATTAGTGAGTGCCTTGCTTCTACACAGATTCCATCTACTTAGTGGTTCAGTAAGCAAGCTCGAGGGTCCAAAGGAAGCAAGTAGTTTTGGCTGCTTCTTCTGGAAAAGGTTGGGAGGAACAGGCCCTCCTTGGGTGTTTTTCGGCCCTATCTTCATTTACAAGTTCTACTTGTATTTTCTAATTCTAAGTAGTTAATATTTCTATCTGCAATTATTGATTTACTGTTTCCAAAGATATTAATTAAATAAATGCATTTATTTTAGTTTCTGAGCTAATTAGGATTCTATATAGTAATGATTATGTATGATGAATTGAATAAAATATTTCTCTACATTTTTCCCCATGCTAATGGATCTGCATCATACTCTAGTGCAGATAAGAGATTAAGGTAGATAAATTGATAGGCAGATTGCCAGATAAATGAGAATATCAATACTGTTGTATTTCATTAGTTTTTTCTACCATTAATATTCTGTATTAAATAATATAATTCTATGTCCTTCTTTTACCATTCTTTTCATCAGTTTAATGTTTTAAAGTTCACTGTATTTCTTTTACCAGTTTGTATTGAAAATAACAACTACAAAAACATTTATTTCCTAAGTACATAGTACTGTTATCCATTACTGCTAACAAGCATATATATATCATGAAAACAAACAGTTTTCATATCCAAGTATTGAAATTATCTTTCTGCTACACAGTATTTAGGAAATCATAACAGCTGCAAATTTAATAGCATCATCAATCATTATATTACATTTCTATTTTGACAGTCATAGATTTAAATGAGGGTTTTTTTTTCCATGTTTTCTCTTTTCTAATCTTACAACAGTATTTATTTTATTCTGTACAATAGCGTATTTTAATGATAAATACAATTACTATACTTTTATTTTCATAGTGTTTAACAATTCTAATGGAGAAGGCAAAAGATGGTTAACTTGTACTATTATCCAAATAGAGTTTCGTTTCAAACTTAAGATTTATGACAGGTTCGTACTCTTCACTTATCAAACCCTAGAAGTATCAACCTTTATCTTTTAAGTTTAAGAGTTTAGTTAAGTTTCAAACAGAATAAGAAACTGGTCACGATTCATTTCATAACTGAATACAAAACATTGGATTTTGGTTCACAGCCATCATAAAAATCAACAGACGTGAACGACGAGTAACACTTTCAAAACCATAAACTTAGGCACCAAAAACGATTATCATTTACGTTCCTTAAGACTTAAAATAAGAGCATCTCGACATCAATACAAGATTATATTATCACATTTCACTCTAAAAATATTAAACAGTAAACCATACAATTTTGCTCGAACTAGATATCTATTTACAGAAGTGAAAACATTTGTTATCACAACAGCAGAACACTTCTGAGAACAAAACTTTAGGGTTTGACCATTTTAAACACAGGGTTAAACTCTCAAATTCCGAACTCTTCTTAAAACACAGTAGTTGCAAAAATGACGAGCTTCATTGCATACAACTGGAGCAATGCCCTCAAACTCAAACACATATATCGTAACATAGAAAACACAGTTCTTATTTATCAAAGGTACAGTAGTTTTCAATTAAATAAGCTTCGTCTCCTGTATACAAAATAGATAAACGCCCATAGTATCATCTACTAAAAACAACGACGAAAGGGTCGAGGATTCATCCTCCCCAATCTACTAACAGCTCACAGGCTTTCGACGAAGGTCACCTGCAGAGCCAAAGAAAACACAAAGTCTCGTCAAAGAACACAATGAGGGTCCACTAGTCATCTAACAGGAGTAATGAGTAACCACCAAAGCTTACCAATCATTCATAGTTTCCAGCTACCAAAACTTAAGCAGAGAAGCCATCGACGAAGGTACCTGTCAATGGAAAACGATTGTGGTTAAAACAAGCATTTGATAGAAGTCAATACAGGTGAGATAATAACAACTGAAACTCTCAAAACAGAATGGAAGACACAGGGTTTGAACCGAGAATCTTTACCTTTAAAAAAATCATCATCGAAGTGGAACACCAAGATAATGCAAACGATACCCCTTTACTCCACCATCGAATGCGAAGAAGAGTGGACAACAAACCTAAAAACTATCACCTAATAGACAGGAAAAGCTGAGTATCGAACCAACTTCAAAGAAGAATCGGATGCTCATTCTAGAACTTAGATTTCAAGTTGTCACTGTAAAACTCCATGAGAGTATCGACTCTTAAGCTACCAACAGGTCACGGTTTCGAACCGTGGGCACTCCACAAAATCCTGTTAACAAAACCCTGAAGGCTCTCGGCCTATCGGCCTCTGCTCAAAGCCACTACATCGAATGCCAAGGAAACATTAACACTTTAGAACATAGTGGAGGTTAGGGTTAGATCCCGAAACCAAAACCCTTGCTAGATCAACGGTGAAGATCACCAAAGGGTTTTCACGTAAACCCAAGAAACCACCGTATTAAATGACACCATCATTACCATAGCCACCAGAAAGACATCTCAGTTAATATTTGAACCAAACACTTATAGCTTATCACGACGCTTGAACTATCACCACACTATCACATGCCTGCTCCACAATGATGTCCACGTAGACATTCCACTGTCTCAGTAGTTGGGAGTATTAAATGCCAAGGAAGCCCAAGTGCCTGCCAGCACGATACCTTCATAGTGTTAATGCCAACCATTTCCTACAATGTATCGAATCGTTGATCAAACGCACCATTTGGTTATGTAATGACACCTTGTGGTAAGTCAAGGTGGTGTCGGATCCATTGCTAGGAATCCATAGTGTTGTAAAGGGTCACATAGATACACACACAACACCATATAAATATTGATCATAGGACTATTTATAAGGCTTTGCACATAGATATTAATATGTTAAAGGGTCACACAATGCACACGCATTATATATATATATTCTTTGTGCATATGACTAGGTATAATATGATACATACATACATTTCATTATAGTATATAAATTAGATAGGAATTTGTATATAATTCCTAAGATAAGATTTTAAATATGATTTTGCATATAGTTGTTGAGTTAAAGTTAATTGGGAAACTTGCATGTAATTCCTAGGCTCTAGAGTATATATAAAGAATTACATATAGAATAAGTTATCCTCATAATTTGCATCAATAGAAACTCACGACAACAGTACATAGAATTAAACTATGATTTATGAATCCTATTCATTTTCCTGAACAGTTTAATAAAAGGTTAGTACAAGAATTATGAATATTACAACTGACATACTTCTGTTTTACAACTAGAATAACTGAAGATCTCACCAATAGCATTTTCGACATTATGTCTCTTAAACCATTAAGACTTGGGAGACACGAAAACTGGTTAGAAACTCTTCGGTCACATGTCGTAAACATTAAATCTCTTATCTGTAATCTGCGAAAAAGGACGATTCAAATGCTTTAGCACGAATGCTAAGTAAGCCTCAGGGCATCTGTAGGACCCCTTTATCATCAAACAAAAGAAACAATAGTTAAACACATATAAACTTATATCATTAGATCAGCAACAAAGAATTGTGAAAGTACAGTTGAGTAAGTTTAACATCGAAACCAAGATATTAATTATCTTGTCACAACGTTACACTTTCGACCAACACAACATTTAGTATAGCAAGACGACATTTAAACATTTATTATATTTCTGCACAGTTAGATTACGCATTAAAAGCTATATCGAAAAATTTTAAATTTTTGTAAATTTTGGGATGTTACAAGCTTGCCATAATCACATCAAACAAGGAAATCCTTCAAACCATTAAAGTTTATCTCCACATAGATCCTATGCTTCAAACATATGCTTTTTAGGGTATGATTGATAAGTAGTACAAATAAATTCATCCATTTCACCCAAACATTTATGAGCATCCACAATAGGTGAGTCCCCAACGCTAAACTTTTCACATAAACATTGCAACCATCTTTTTTGTTTGAGAGTCTATATCATCCATTTCTTCATAATAATGCCGAGGACTAAAAAACTTAGGCGCATTAAATATATGAAGATCTGTGAAGTTCTTCCTATCTAGAGATTCAATCGCCTTCATCACAAAACATTTTCCTAAAAGAATGCAATCATCTAGTGTCCCTACTTGTTGTATCTTTGGAAAAATTTCAAACCTGAGTGGATGTAAATGTACCATACCTATGCTATATACAAGCTCAAGGGCTCCTCCTCGTGCTCTAACTAAAAAAGAGGATATGTGCATTGTACCTACCCCAAATATGCCCCCCCAAAACCATTTACGAAGCATGTTAATAGTAACATCTAAAGTAGTTCCAATAGAGGTAATATCAACATGGTCCTCTTGAAACTTATGATCCAACTTGTTTAACTCAATTAACACATCTGCAAGCAAATGGATGCAAAATTGCACTTGAAATAATGTTTCCAACTTATACAAATTTATCTCCCCTAACTCCCAATCTTTTAACAAAGCAGACATGAGTTTGGTGAGTCTTCCATGACCTTTCCTCTAGAGAGCCACCAAATTTGATGAATTTGCAAAACCTCTAACTTGGTGATTTGAAATGATTCCACTAACTCTTTCAGTTCTCCAAATGTTTTAGTAGATTTTCCAAGCCATGAATAAACTATGTTTGCAAATTTATCAATATACTACAACTCTGGAAAATGAAATGAAGCATCGTTTGTTGCTAATGCTTCTCTATTAGCTATGCAATGGATATCTAATAAATGAGGAGCATCTCAGTGTTTCTTAAAAGATAAATCTTCATGACTACCCCTCATGGAAGATGCCCCATCATAACCAAATCCAAGTAACTTCGTCAAAGATAGATCCATCTCCGTTAGTAGAGTTATCACTGCATTATACATAGACTGAGTTGTTCCATTTTTTATTTGAAGCAAGCACGTGAATTTTGTTACACAATGACCTCTTCCTTCATTTGTCAAATATGTAATATAAATAATCAAAGGGTGCTTTAAAATATGAAATTATATTGATGGGTAATTTATAATACCAGTATAGATCCATCTTTAGCCCGGATCTATCAAGCACCAAGAGGGATCCAATTTCTTGAGGTGTATTTTTTTTTTAAATTTAAACTCAAGAAATTTGATCTCTCTCTTGGTTGATAGATACAGATTTAAGTTTTAATTTTTTATTTTATAGATAGACATCAATTTTTTTAATTACTTTTCATAAAAAAAATTATTTTATGACTAGACATAATTTTTTAATTACTTTTCATAACTTTTTATTTTATGAGCTGATATTAATTTTTTTAATTGTTTTTTTTGTGTTATGTTACATTACGTTACCGTACGTGACAACATCTCCCCCATACTGGGTTGTAGAGCACCTTGCTCCTCTCAGTGCAACTACCCTTATTTTGAAATGTTGTTATAAATTGTGTTCTTCTTAATTGAAAGGGTAAAAATAAGATTTTGAATTGTTTTTGAAAGGCAATTTTAACTTCACACTTCTAGGAAGGGCCAGAACCCTCTGGAAGTGCTAGGAAGGGTTCAATTTTGAACACTGCCTCACATGGTTCCCATTCCATAGAGGTCAGTTCCTCCTGTGGCCGCCAAGGTGAAAACATTGGATAAAAGTGACTTAAAATATTTTTTTTTTTAATTTTACGGTCCCATATAAAATTTTAGGGCATGTGCATGTCGTGCAATGTTCAAATTTGAACCCTTCCCAGCCTTTCCAAAAGGTTCTAGCCATTCCTAGAGGTGTAAAGTTGAAATTGCCCGTAAAAAAAAAAAATTAAAATATGAATTTTACCCTTCCAATTAAGAAGGACATAATTTATATCAACATTTCAAAAGAAGGGAAACATTTGAAATTACCCATCCATATAAATTTCAATTTCTATGTTGAAATTCCTATGCTATAAAATTTGATTCGTCATTCACAATATTGGAAATATCATAAATTATAATCACTCACACACTCGATGCTCAGCTATACAAGATGACGAGTGATCACTGAGGAGTACGAGGCACCGACCACCGGGATTTGACTATGACTCCCAATTCACTTTGGGCTGAGATCTAAGGTGTGACAATGTGTTAGTGATTACAGTTGTAACAACAGAGGACTTCGACTAGTCTACTACTAGGCTCAAAACGAGCCCGAAACTTTGTGCCTGCTACCTATATGAGCCTGGCTACCAATGTCCACTCGTTTTTCATCAAAATGAAATTCAAATGGCTGGTTTGATGAGTTCTTCTCTACAAGAATTCATTTCTTGCATGAATGTCATGGACTCACAACAACTCTAAACAAGACTCAATGGCATGCAACTATAAATAATGGCATGTAGCTAGGACCACAAATTGTGCAAAGGTCGATTTATGCATTGATATAGAGAGGTGCCATTGGGCACACGATATGGAGAAATAATGAGTTAGAAAAAACATTTGGACCAAAGCATCACAATGGTTATCAATAAAATTAAAAAAAACAATTTTTAGCTTATAAATAGTCTTTAATTTGATGGGTGGCAATGGGCATGATCATGATGTAATCTCCCTCCATCCTTCCAAACATATGTGGTTTCTCACCACATTTGTCTTCGATGCTTGTCACCAAAATACATATAAAAATTACATGTCTTTACATCCTCTTCTCTTTAAATCCTCATCTCATAGTCATAACTAAGGATTATTATCCATGCAAATCCTCACCTTATAATATCAATTGGGTCAAGGTGCAGTGACAATCATAAATTATCAAAATTTTCAAGGCACAAAGAGTAAGAGACAACTATAAGTAAGTTTTATATTAAATTTACCATATAAGTCTTTAATTGACACTATCAACTGAGATTTGACACATTGGATTGTTGTGATCTTCTTATCACTCCTTACCAATGTGATTGTAAGGAAATCTTTGAAGGTGAAGTCAATAATTTTAAGTCTTCTTCCTCATTCTCATGCCTTCTTGTAAGACAATAAGGAGGGTAGTGGCCCGCATCAGCATTGAAAATGGTTTCGACATAGAGGTAGATATATTAATTCTTTTTGTTAAATAACTCAAATTTCATGCCACTGATTACCAATTCACCGACTAGTGGATTGGTACAAAACACAACAAATTTTATAGCTTCAAGCTTTTAATTACTCACATCTAGAATTTTCTCAAATCAAACCATTAACAAACTTCTTTTGGTGTTCCGGTTCAATTTAAAAGGAATATTGTCTAGACTCAAACATGCAGCTAGTTGTACGGCTCTAATTGACTTAGGCTTGATTCCATTTCCCCTCCACCCCATGCCTGTATGTTGTCGTGACAAGTGTTGATACAACAAAATTTGATGCCCCATCCCCTGTGATGCTAGCATTGCTAACTTGCTTGGTATGGAGGATTTTTTTTAATGTTTTTTGAGATATGTATTATGTTTTCTTAGGCGCCCAATGCCCATCATTCTTACATCTCTCAGGATTGAATGGCTCCCCTCTCTCCGGTTAGAATTAAGTTTTTGGTTGGTTTCATATGTATCTTTTGGTTGTAGGTTTATTATAGTCTCATTTCGCTTAGTGGAATCCTTTTGTACATAGTTAACAATAAGTAATTTTCTCATGGTTCTAGTTTTATTTTAAGACTATATCTAGCTACAATGTCGGGCACTATGCATAAAATCATGCAAATGCCCCAATATGATTATTGCATAGTCTAATTAGTTTTTTCTGTATAATGAAATGTGCTCCAATCCACAAAAATACAACAAAATAGTTGTTATTTTAATGAATTGTAAAATTAATATTATATATATGTTAAATTGATGTGTTGAAATTAGATATTAAAAACTACTCAATTATTTAAGATTATAAAAATTTAAATATACAATATTTATTTTTTCATTTTTTGAGTAAATGATTTAGTTAATTTATACTTCAATTAAAGTACAATTATTTATATTATCTTCATCTTTGAAAGAGAGCTCCGGTAACAAATGCCCTTCCAATTGAAATTAACACCCACCCTTCAAATTTGATTGCCGTGACGTTAACCTCCAACTACTTAGTTTGACTCAATGTGGAATTTAATAACTTGATCTGGTATTCAGGTTAACCACCGTGGGTCCGTGGGTTACGAACTGTAAGCGTGGTACTGGTGAATGGCAGGAAAGTCTGTGAAATATGTACAAATGTAGTACATATTTATCTATTTTTATTGTGTGTGAAGGATTTGGCTGTACAAATTGGAGCTAGTAACTAGAGATAAAACTATATTGGAGACATATTGTTATCATTGATTTTTGTACTGTTGATATTGGTGGCAAGAGGGATTCGATGGAGTTTAGGGATCTCATTGAATTTAGTGATTGCAGATATAAATTTGGGTATGTGGGTAACCATAGATTTGGGTATGTGGGTGACCTCCAGATTCAGCAAGTTTCAGTTGGGCATTATTAATGTGTGTACCCTTGCAAAGAGAAGCAGGCAACTTATTGTTCTGAAGTTCTGGGAAGGGTTCTTGCGGTTCAAATAGAGCATAAGTTGTTTAACGTGAGTTTAGGAATTCTCGGAGAGGATTCCTGCTGGTTTAGCAGTAGGGAAAGAGTTTGTTCTGAAGATTCTAGAGTTGCAATCATTCACTGAGACGAGAAAAACAGATTAGATCCCCAGTCCTTCTCCATTTGGATTTGCTAAACCCACCTACCGGACTGGAATGGAGCATTCAGAGAGCTATTCTTGTGTCACAGTCCATGGAACAAAACCCATATATACTCATTGCAGTATCCAGAGTGAAGTTCATGTTGAATATCCTGTTCGAAAACAACATGGACAGCAACTATGGGATGTTACAACACCACCTCGAAGCTATGCAAATGTTCCAGAGTTTCCTGCTGCCCATTTTCTCAGTGCTTGCTATCTCTGTAAACGAATGTTGGGCCATGGGAAGGACATCTACATGTACAGGTCTGTTATAATCATTCATACCATGTCTTTTCTGTTAAAGATTGGTTTTAAGCTTGGAGAATCACATGGGAATTTTGTTATTGTTCTTTTCAATTTTGCAGTGATGTATCCAAAAAGCCTATTCAGTTCATCTAGAATCTTGATAGTGAGAGAGCTCGTCGACTTACTGTATTTTCAGAAACTCCTCCAGGTTTTATGTGCGTTCATGTGTAAAACTTGGGTTTGAAAACTTTCTCATTCTCTGTTTTCTGTTCATTGCAGAGGTGACAAAGCATTCTGCAGCATGGAATGCCGTGACCAACAGATTTTGATGGATGATGCAAAAGTTTTACCAACAGATTTTGATGGATGAACAAAGGGAAACTGTTCATCATCCTTACTTCGAGCAAGGAATGATGTCTCAATGCATGTGTTGTTTTCATCCAAGGAGCTTTATCACGGCCACACTGATGATATAAAATATGTGTGTTTTTTGTGCATATTATCACAAGTTTTGAAGTTCAAACCCCTTCTAAATTTGCACAGGCTACGTACAGTGGCAGAACCCAAAAGCTTTTCTAAATTTGCACAGGCTATGTACAGTGGCAGAACCCAAAAGCTTTTCAATGTACATGCATTTCTTAGTAAGATGATTAACTGCAGTTGCAGCTTATAGCAGAGAAATCTAGATGACCAAAAGAGCTGAGGTAAACTTGAAGAGAGAGAGTGATATTCAAGGCATATGTTCTTCTGCTTAGTTAGAGTTTTTCTGCTTAGTTAGAGTTATGATGGCTGTTATTTGGCTTTCTAGGATGAATCGCATTAAACGCTGAGTGCTTGAGCTTATTATATATATTCTCTGCTTTTTGTTTGTGGATGAATAGTGCAATGGAGAATGATTTTTTTATTTTATTTTTTATCTTATGGGTTTATGCTGCTCCTCCACATTACAGTGCAAAGAGCGTAGCATCATTTTTTTTTTTTAAATGCTGCTGTGCTGCTCCATAATGAGCTTAATTTTTGAAGGTCAATGGATGTCATGATTCCTGCAGGCCATTTCACCCATTTTTATTGGCATGTGATAATTGACATTCAAATCATCCTTGTGGGCGAAAGAAAATTTTCTGGTGAAACACAGTTTTACAACTTCTAGTTATGTTTTTGGAATTTCATTTGGGTCGTCTTAAAATGAGTCAAAATTCGGAATTTCATTTGGGTAGTTTTAAAATGAATCAAAACTCGGAATTTCATTTGGCTCGTCTTAAAATGGGCCAAAAACCCTAAAGGCACAGTTCCATGGCATAGTTCCGCAGTAAATGAAGTGGAACTAGGATTCTGCCCGTTTTTATAACGGGATCTAGGAACAAATCATGGAAAAGCAGGGAGATTTGAGTGCCAGTTATCCCAAACCTTTTTTATTTATATTAGAGGATTTTAATGGTATTATCTTTATTTTAGCAAATCATAATTTTTATTTAAAATTCTATTCACAATTATATATTCATATATCCTGGAAAATTTTATAGCTTATGAATTTTTATATTGACAGGTAAACTATAATATTAACTTCTTTTAAAATGCTGTTATAAATTGTGTCCAATTGGGTAAAAATAAGATTTTGAATTTTTTCAGGACAGTTTTAACTTTACATTTTGGAGAAGAGAGAATCCTATGGAAGGGCTAAAAAAAATTCAATTTTGAATGTTAGTGCTAAATCCATTTCTAACATCAAAATCCAAATAAAATATAGCTAAATTCCGATTTTGCAAAATAAAAAATACCATATTTTCACTAAAAATAAACGTCCACATCTCTATCATAAATACCCTCCCTTCTTAATACAGAGTGGCACAGGCTATTCTTAATCCGACTGTGGGATTGGGTCATCCGAACGTATAATCGAGTTCTGAGAGTGTCCCAAATGTGACTCCAAAGTAGAGTGGGTAGGAGAAGGTACGTTATTTCTTTTTCAATTGTTTTATATCGATAATAACTGTACCGTGAACTGATTCTCCAATACCGCGTCCAATACTGCGTAGGAGAAAATGCTACTAAAATGCCCAGTTTTTTTTGGGTGATTTTGTGATAAAAACTGCTTAAATTTTTTTGTTGGAAATTGTTATTTTCGCAATTTTGTAATTTCAGCGATTGGAATTGTTTGTTCTAGATTAATTACTTAATTTTAAAATTATCTAGATCACCTAAATTATGATCTAAACATTTCAAATTGTGATTTTAGCAAGAATTGCTCTGCCGGATTCCAACGAATCAAAAACATTTAAGGTGAACCCATTTGAATTAAAATTTGTTTAATAAATTAAGATACAGATTGGGTTAATGGTCAACAACTCGCCGATATCACTGCAATTTTATTGTTCGCTCACGTTAAATGATATCCTAGTTGGATGACTCCAGAGATTCTTAGTCCAACATCCAACATTAAGGTTGAAAGATTGTTATTTTTTAATTTATTATCATAAATTTAGTCTTATCAAGATTTATTTTATAGCATAATCAAAGTTCAAAACAAAGAAAATAAATTTAAATAGAGAGAGGATTATAATATGTTATAAAATAAATTCTATAAATAAAAATAAATAAATCATATTTTTTACTCACCAACTTTAAACCTAACTTTGTCTCTTTATCAATAAATAATAAAATTTTATCACCAAATAAATAAAATAATAATGAAACAAAAACAAATATATAGTTTTTAATAATAATTTTATTGTAGTGATGTGATAAAAAAATAAAACATATCCAAAAATATGCTTATATTCAAACATATTTCATCAAATAAATTAAAATTCCTTATTGAATTTATTGGCTTGATCTTTAGGTGTCAACAGTGCCAACAATGGGACGTCCTCGACATCTAGGTCTAGTGGCCTCTTTGCCTTGTATTCATGATGGCATTCTTGATTATAATTTGATTAATGTGAGAGGCGTTCTCTTATAAATCCAAACTAATGAAAATGATTCGATTACAATGCTTTGAATTCATGATATAAACTATAATATTTGGATATGAATTCCCTTTGATAATTTTTAATATATTCATTTTAACATGGAATTAATATCACATCAATTTATATACATTATGAATATTTAACAAGTATTAATTGAAACATTATGTTGTGTCTTTACTCTTTTTACAATTGCTGGTATCATATCTCGAGTGTCCAAAGCCTAGTGAAGTAGGGATATAGCCAAACCTTACATATGTTGTACATTATAATCATACAACGTGATGGTGGTATCAATCGAGTATTAATTTAAGGTGGTTGTGGGGAAACTACCCCCATAAGACTACCTGTCTTCGTAATAGGGAGTGTTGGTCTCGTTGGGAACAACTAATACAGTAAATTTAATTAAAGTTTAGACTAGATCGACTTCGACCAATTATTCCGCCATGGAGATTTTAGAGTTAAATTTCAGACTAATATGACGTCATCCCCGCGACCCCAAAGATACCGGTAGGACCAATTGTTCTTCTTTACGTTTCACGTACGGCAGTGAGTGAAGGTGTACGGTGAACGCAGCCTCTTGTTGAAAACGCCGGAGTCTGGACGAGCGCTTGCCAGTACCAGAATAACATAAGCCGGCAGAATGGGCCGAGTGTCCCGCACGGTCTTATGCCCGCAGGACCGTACGTCGTGGTAGCAAGTAGCAACCAAACGGCACGGTGCAGCTATGCTGGTCGAGCCCATGGATGGGACGCCTTCGCTTTGTTATAATCGAGAATGATGGGCGTGCGGGACTCACCTTGCACGGCTCCGTGAAATTTAACTTGCACGAAAGCGATGACGTAATCAATTTTAAATGTTTTCAATTAAGCTGACCGTAGTTGGGTTGAGTCTGATAACAAGTGTGCGCGTAGGATAAAGAACGATTAAAACGTCCTGGGTTTTATAACCAAAATCGGTTCTGAAAATGGTAAGATTTATAAATGAAGTGGGCTATTCTCTCGACTATATGCACCCGGGGCCCACCGGGTGCCGTCGAGAGAGCCTCACGCCGTTTGCAAATCTTTCTGTCTCTGGCCGTCGTCTGAAAACCCCATCCGCCAGTTTGTGAGTCCCCATGCCGTCGACTCTTTGACAAAATCCAGACTTTTTCAACGGGCCATCAGCATGTCAACATGGAATTAATGCATGGAAGATTTTGAATGTCCCTCATCCTCCCGCAAACCCTCTGTTCTCTTCTGCAAACACTCTGTTCTTTGCGAATACTCTGCACCCGGGGTGCAACTCCTCTTGAAGCTCTACGGCTGGGCCTATGAAGCTTAGCGCACAATGCAGCACGATCAGTTGAAGCTTAGCGCACAATGCAGCACGATCAGTTGAAGCTTAGCGCACAATGCAGCACGATCAGTTGGGATTTTTCTCATTTTCAATGCTAAACAAAACCAAAAAAATGAAAGATGAAATCACCTTTTGCTTTTTTAATCGCCCAAAATATTGTCATAGAGCGAAGGGATTTCGAATTTTCCATGGTTATGGAAGCTTAGAACTCGGGACAAACCCTTGGTGGGTTTGATTGTTCATGGTTTTGGCACTAAATTTATTCTCCCAAAAAATGCCAGCAAGTGAAAGGATTTCTATGGTTACGGAAGCTTAGAGCTCGGGACAGACCCCTAGTTGGTTGATTGTTCATGGTCTTGACACTAAATCTTGTGAAATTGTAGTATTTCACAATGCAGGGAGAAGAGGAAGATGATTACATGGGCGATCTATGTCAATTCCTGCCACCTGACCAAGTTGCCACTCTACAAGCTGTACAATCTAAAACCTTTCTGTTCAAATATTATATACGTAGGTTTTATGTTTGGTAGAATTCTTCAATGGGTTTTCCGAGAGAATAGCCCACTTCTTCTCAAAATGGAACAAATATTTCTTTTAAATATTCCATCTCTATGTATCTATTGACGTTGGTATTTATTATTTCCCCTATGTTGATGTACTATGTACAATTCAAATTCCTTATCTTGTGTTCACTTAAGCCATTGCTTGACATCTTTGTGATGCTTGCGGTTCCCATTTTCTTTGTTTTCTTGGAACAACAAATAGGGAGTTTGTTGAATGGCTTCAATTTGGATAGCTGGGTAGCACGACTAGAGATATGTATACTCAAGCTTCAGAACCTCAAAGACCAAGGTGGATATCAAACCTATGTTTAGATGATTTTGTTCTCGTGTCCATATCAATGCTACCAAAATACAGAGCAGAAGTGGAAGTGCCATTTCCCAAAATAACCCAAGAGTGAAGTGTCATGGGAGCATTTTTTATATGTTATATATTGTATATATTTAATGCGTATATATTCAAAACAAACATGCAGAATATCAAATTAGTTGTAGAAATATGAAAACATACATATTTGTGCTACTTGTAGATGAATAGTACATAATATGAAGTTATAAATGTCATCCAGAGTAGATTAATCATTAGAGCATCAACCATTTATGACACACTACACATATAACATTGACCATCTAGTGGTTTGCCATTTAGAAACAAATAGAGTTTTAAAGAAGATAATAGTAAGTAGATTAAGAAGTAGAATGTAGGTGTTCAAACACCTTTATGCAGAAGAAGTGTTCACATCCCTTGAAAGCATGTGTGTCATTAAATGTTGCAGCTATTGGGTAGAACCCCAGTGAAGATTCAACATCTTTAACTTAAAGCTATGGATCATGCCATTCATTATTTCACTAGAATACCAATCTTGGAAACTCCTCTTCAACCCTGGAAAAACGATTTTGAGGCCCTTTTAGACCATTTAATTACCTAGACACAGAAGCTACCTACTAGATTATCTTACTCCTACTGGTCTAGATTCTATATAGCAAGATGATAATTAATTTGCATGCTTGTTTTCCCTCATTAGGGTACATTTGATAAATATTGGAAAATGTTTAGTCTTCTTAATGTTAAATTTGCATGACATGGTAAGTAGATTTTCCTCATACATACAATGCTAAATCTAGGAATTTGAAAACTGATAAACCTTTATCAAAACATTGAAATTTGAATGCTATATTTACAAACACATAAGTCTAAAAATACTATCAACAAATATCTACAAGACTGCAACACTCAATCACATCCATCTTCTATTTACTAAAGTAAGTACAATGCAATAGCTCAAAACCTAAATTGTCTCACCATCCCAGTGGTGTTCCCTGAGTCTTTTCTATAGAACAAGAGACGAAATGGAAATGCAATGAATTTGGTTACATGCAGAGAAGTCCTAGATCTGTTCAACCGTGTTCTTAGTTGAGTAATTATACTTTTCAAATACTATTTATTTTTTTAAAGCTTGTAACTTTTAAAATTTTGGCATTTTGTGGCCTGTCACCTCAAAGATTTTGTAAAAGTATATGACTTGATATACATTGTATACATTTTCATTATGTATTGTTTTTGGTTTTTGGTTGTTTGTCATTTTATGCATTTCTTCCTCATACGATATCTGTGCAATGTCTTGAACTGATGCACTACCATTTATTGCATTTACTTATGCATCATCACATTCAAGAGCCTAGAAACAACACCATGGTAGTCTGCGCTGTAGATAATCTCTGTTGTGTACTTTTTTTTTATATTTAAAATTTTTAATATCCATCAGTAGGTTTATCTTAATCAGTGATGATGTGTTGATGAATGGGGAATACTGAAGCTTCAATTGATAATTTCCAACTAGAGGTGATCGTTGCTATTCTACCTTTGCTAGCATTAGTTATAGGCCATCTGAATGTTGTAGAATGGCTTCTTTCCATTGCCATTGGCTCTTCTAACAACAAGTTTTTTATACATGTTTCTTTTGGGAATATGTTTCTTTGTGTTTTCAAGATAATGGAGTTGCTTGTATTAGCGTCCTTGATGGCAGGTTGATGTAGATGCAAAGGATTTTTTAAACAATTTAAATTTACAATCAAAATTCTTCCCTAGCTTACCAAGGGACACCTTTGAGGTAAAATAATTGATCTTTGGGTTCAGTGAGTTTGCTATCATTTTCAGTTGCCCAGTAGAACATTGTATGAGCATAATAACTTATTTCTATTGTAAATTATCTTTAACAATTATAATAGATGCTCATTTAATTTGTTTTTTGTTAGTTTACTTTATAGAGAGCACTGGAACTGTACAAGTTCTTGCTTGATCTGGCAATTGTGAGTAAAAAGAGTTTCCTTCTTGTTGTCAAACAGTTTTGGCCTTGAGAACCAACCAAGTCGGTGGAGACTTGATTTGTTGACATCAATCTCCTTCTGTTGGTTATCAATGTCAGTCACTTCTATTGCCTATTGTTGTCCAGTGAGAAGGGCCTTAACCTTTCTGGCCTGCAAGGCATGCGATTAATCATTGGAATGAACATACTACCTGTGATAGGAGCATTATTTCTTCTTCCCTTGGCCATTGGAACTGATTTTTTTCTTGACTGTCACCATAGTGGTTGAGAGAGAAAGGGAAGAAAATCCCGAGGGCTGTGAAGATTGGTTAGTGGTTTGAATAGCCTTGGGATATTTTCATTTATTGATTAATTAAACCCAAACTTTAGGCTGAGCACTACATTGATTGGCCTAAAGTTGTAATTAGGCTTTGAAACCTCAATCCCTAAGTTTTAATTCAATTAATCACTAGGGAATGCAACTTTAAGTCACATGGTACACATTTGAGGGTAGTGCTCCCCGTTTGGCACACATTTTGAGGCAAACACTAAAAATAAATAATATCTAATTGCTGCTTCTCTTCACAAATTGATTGGGGGCCTAATATTATTCTTGTTAACATGTGCCAATCTACTCTTTTCATTTGTCCCATCCTTGGAACATGTCTTCAGAAGGTGATTGAGCTTGCATGTTGTTCAATGGGTTAAGTTATGCATGTGCCCTAGGGTTTTTGACCATGTCACTTCATTGATTCACATTGATCCTTCCATTTACAAATTCTAGTAGAACATTAGGTGTTGGACTCCTCTAGGAGGTCAACTTGCATCTTTGAATGGGTCTTGTTCATACCTTGCACACCTTGTAAACTTTAAAGTGACTAGAAACTCATTGGTCCACTTCTTGGAGGTCCACTTGCACACATTTTGAGGAGGATAACTACCATTGTCACTCATTTTGAAGAGCACCCTAGATATAAGGGAGGACTGAAGCCACATGTGCTGCATGAAGAGTTTCCTTGTGTTACCACTCAAACTAGCACCTCTTTGCAAATCAAGGCTATGTAGGCCTAGTTCTATGATGGTAAGCTCATGAGAGAGTTAGACCCGATGTCACCACAGTCTAACCTCTCAACATTTCGAGTAACTCCAAAACCCAGGGGGAGACCCTAATCAATGAAAGATACCCGCAACCACCAACAAACCACAAATACCTTACACAAAACCTTAATAGCTATGATCAGTGCCTTATCAGTGTCAAACAATATCAAATCAAGACACCATAATCATGCAATAATGGAGCTATTCACTTTATCACAAATTCCAAATAATATCATGCCTTTCAAGGCTATTTCACGTCTCCCAAGGCAATTTCACATTTCCCAAGGCAACCACTCCAAAAAGTGTGCTCTTAAGGAAAAAGCACAATTGGACTAGGGTGAAGTTGTAGGACAAGCCAAGAATACCACACACCCTCTAATTCACCAATTACGAGGGTTTCATGTATCCCAATGCACTTCTTCAAAAGAGGACGCCCTCTAGGGTTTTGGATAAAACCCTAGGGTGAAATTTTAGGGTGGACCAGAAATACCAAATAACATCTATTTTTGAATTTATTTAGATTTTTAGGGTTTTCTAGTAGTAAAATATTTTTATGTATAAAATAAAAATTTGAATTTGATCGCAACTTTTTTTCGGGCCCATTTTTGGCCTAGTCAACCTGGTTTGACCAAGTCAAATCTGGTCAAAATGGCAATGGCTGAAAACCTGTATGCAACATGAAGCGTCAAGGATTCCTTATTTATGTTACTACATTACTAAAACAATATAATGACGACATGGTGATCATAATAAAAATATCTCAATAAAAATAGGCCCCAAGTGAGGTGGGCCCACCACCTCCAACAAAGACTCAAAACTGTTTGTAGGAACTTTGCCCAACAAGAACTGTGGCTGTTAGGAATTTTTCCCAATGACAGGAACTTTGCCCAATAGGAATTGTGCCTGACAGGAACTTTGACAAACAAGAACTCTATATGTTAGGAACTGTGCCTGTTACGAATTTTTCTCAACAAGAACTGTGTCTGTTATGAACGTTTCCCAATAGGAACTGTGCTTGTTATGAACTTTGTTTGCCCAACAAGAACTATGCCTAACAGGAACTTTGTTTGCCCAACAGGAACTGTGCCTGACATGAACTTTTCCTGTTAGGAACTTTTCCCAACAGGAACTTTGCCTCAGGAACTTTGCCCAATAGGAATTGTGCTTGTTAGGAACTTTGCCCAACAGGAACTCTATCTGTTAGGAAATTTGCCCAACAGGAATTGTGCCTGTTAGGAACTTTTTCCAACAGGAACTATGTCTGTTATGAACTTTGTTTTCCCAACAGGAACTGTGCCTGACAGGAACTTTAACTATTAGGAACTTTTCACAACAGGAACTTTGCCCAACAGGAACTGTGCCTATTAGGAACTTTGCCCAACAGGAACTCTGTCTGTTAGAAACTTTGCCCAACAGGAACTGTGCCTGTTAGGAAATTTTCCCAACATGAACTGTGCCTGTTATGAATTTTGTTTGTCCAACAGGAACTGTGCCTATTATGAACTTTGTTTTCCCAACAGGAACTGTGCTTGACAGGAACTTTTCCCAACAGGAACTTTACCTAACACGAACTGTTCCTGTTAGGAACTTTGCCCAACAAGAGCTGTGCCTGACAGGAACTTTGCCCAGGAACTATTCATGTTAGGAACTTTGCCCAGCAGGAACTGTGCCCAGCAGAAACTGTGCATGATAGGAACTGTGCCCAGCAGGAACTATGCCTGTTAGGAACTTTACCCAACAGGAACTATGCCTGATAGGAAATTTTCCCAACAGGAACTGTACCTGACAGAAACTTTGCCCAGGAACTATGCCTGTTAGGAACTTTTCCCAACAGGAACTGTGCATGACAAGAACTGTGCCCAGCAGAAATTGTGCATGACAGGAACTGTGCCCAGCAGGAACTGTGCCTATTAGGAACTTTCCCCAATAGGAACTTTCCCCAACAAGAACTATGATTGTTATGAACTTTCCCAACAGGATGCCTATTAGGGACTTTGCCCAGCAGGAACTATGCCTGATAGGAACGTTTCCCAACAGGAATTGTGCCTGACAGGAACTTTGCCCAGGAATTATGCCTGTTAGGAACTTTGCCCATCAAGAACTGTGCCTGATAGGAACTGTTCCCAACAGAAACTGTGCATGACAGGAACTGTGCCCAACAGGAACTGTGCCTGACAGGAACTGTGCTCAACAGAAACTGTGCATGACAGGAACTGTGCCCTGCAGGAACTGTGCCCAGCAGGAACTGTGCCTATTAGGAACTTTTTGCAATGGGAACTTTGCCCAACAAGAACTGTGCCTATTATGAAATTTCCCAACAGGATGTCTGTTAGGAACTTTGCCCAACAGGAACTGTGCCTGACAGGAACTTTGTCCAACGGAAACTGTGCATGACAGGAACTGTGCATCATTCTTCCTTTTTCATTGTTAGTATGAACTTTCAGGGAATGTTTTGAAGTAAAAGAAGCAATGGTTCTACTTGAAAGCATGTTTTTAGGTTGCAGGCAATGCATCAGCCCAAGCTTCCTTTGTGATTCATGCCCTGATTTTCCATGCCTTGGTAGATTTTACTATTTGTCTTGGGGTATATATGTTAGTTGTGCCTGACGAATCTATAGATATTGATCTCATCAAAGTTGATTTGCAACTACCACCTGCTAATAGACCATAATAACTTGTCAAATGAAAAAAATATTTGCATATCATCATAACAGAGAAGTTTCATGCCACCCCAACAAAATTGTGATGTACACAGTCACTGTATAGACTCTAGAGTAGCTATTGGATGCTCATTTCCCATCATCTCAATAACAGATATATGGAGAAAAACTTTTGGATTATTATGGTTAATATGTTGTTAATCTAAATGTTGACAATGCTTCATAGAGATATGTCAGTCTGATACTTGATTTCTGCGTTCAAATTTAAGCCTACAGGCATAAGAAACTATTGTTTCTGAATTAAAAAAACTTGTCAAGACCAATGACACTTGGTGTGTAATCCTATCCATTTCCAAGCTAGCCTTAGATGGGAAAGTTACAGTTGAAGGCTGGCATTCTGTGCGAATCAACTTGAGACAAATACAGAATGTGATGAGCCAAATTCAAATTCTGCTATTATTAGTGGAATCTGAAATATGGTGATCTGAAAACCGAAACCTAAAAAAATCCAAAATATGAAATTAACAGGGCTTTAACTGTGGAAATTTTAAAAATCTGTGCTTAAGACAAATTCAGAAAATTCATCTCATTTACTTGAGGTTTTCCAGATCTATTTCCTGTGAATTTTCAGCCTTAAGGTTGAATCTGAAATATAAATTACAACGGCATATATTTCAATTTTGTCCATAAATATAAATATAAGGTTGAATCCAACTATTGATACCATGCCTCATCCTCCCAAGGTTGTTTTACACAGGGCCACCCATAATCCCAATGCCTGAGCTGCTCACAACTATAGTGTTGTTGAATATTTAGCTCAAGCATTATATGCCATGTCCGCATTGGAGGTCCAGTAAAGTTTTCCAATGCAATGTAAGGCTTTTTGTCTGCTATCAATATATTCAATATTGTACTTAGAATTAGTTTCATATAACTACTTCAAACTGTTATAGAGCAGTACTTCTATATGCTGTCAACTTTGATATTTTCAACCTTATAGCTGAATGATAAAATCAAGTCAGTTGAACTTGACAAGAAATAGACAATTGAATACCTTAAATTCGTTTTTGTGTGCTTAACAATACCCTTTGCAAGTAATCCTCTTTCATTTTTTTGTGATATGGAATAGTGTAATATATTGTCAAACTGACATGAATTCCAAGCAATTTTTTAGACTTTTCTTTATGATTGTGTTATCAGTGAAAACCAATGGGAACCTATGTTGCACGGACTGTATTCAATGTCATTACAAAGATCCAATTTTAAATGCAAGAAAATACTTAGCACTAAATGATTATGAAGTTGCAAAGCAACATTGGAGGCCAACCATACTTACTGATAAGCATACTATGGAAAGGAACCTTTCCACAAGCAAGCTGGAAAGAGGATGCAAGTCAAATTAAATCTTTCCATGAGATCTCCAGTACTGATCAGGTATATGCCATTGCAATTTTTCATCTAGGCTTTAGTTATGAATTCATTTGTTTTGCAGTGTTGTACCGTTTTCAATCAAAATTTTATTTTGGAGATTTGAAAGTTGTAATGATGTCCATATTTTTAGATATCAATGTCCCCATTGATAATTGAGGATTTCAACCTCTTTGCTTCACCAAGAAAACTTCTCATGACTTTACAGCAATAGTCTTCCTCTCAATCTTCAACTGTGAAAGGGAATGCTAGCAAACAATGTGAAAATGACAAGTTGCACACTTCAAGCGACAGAGACTCGAGTGAAGCAGATGGCCTGACTTCCAACAATACTAATCATGAACCAAGGAACATAATGCAAGGGAAGCTGAGTGTTTCTCTAAAAGGGGGGGCATTAGCAACTGTCCAAAGAACTGAATCCATGTCATCAACATTTCCTAGTCATCTTTGCATGGATGACATCCCAAAACCACAATTAGCAAACATCATGCCAACACATTCCCTTGAAAGAAGTGTTGGGCAAAGAGATGGCAGCCTAGAAGTAAAGAGTCTTAGGTTATTTCGAAATCCATCTTTGCTGTGCTATTTTTTTCTGCACTTATGATGGTTGTAAAGCACTTGAAAATGCAAGAGGAACACCATCTCTTGGTTCCTACATAGCAGACTGCATGAAGATTTTCGGACAGATTCTCTATATTAGCAGATTCAAAGGTTGTTTTAGTCTATGTTTCTGTGCAATTTGTTAGGACACATTGTACCTTATTGATGTTCTTCTCATCTCTAATGAGAGGCCAATAGAAAAGGTTTATGGCATGCTTGTTATCTCATTGATATAATTGATCCATGATTTTCAGTGTTTCCAAATACTCCTTTCAAATTTCTATTTAATAATCATTAAGGCATCAAGCACATCACATAAAATGGTAGCAAAGGCACACCAGTAAGAAATTGCAAAACCTTCAGAATTGGTGGTGTGTACTACAGAGTCCAAAATGCTATAATAACAGTTGTAACACCTATTAATGGAGGAATAACACAAACAATATTAAACATAAAGCATTAACCCCTGGTGAGCTAGGAAGCTCACTGCAAAAATTCCACTTGTGCATTGTAATGGTGGAATGTAGAATAGTTAATTCAATCAGTCAATCCTAAATTATGAAATATGGTTTATAATTTAGATGTCTTGGACTTAATGATTAGCATGACTGTTATTTTATTTTTTAAATGGGGAGCGATTTATGAGACTGTATTATCAAGCTTTCATGACCATTACTGCAAGACTAGCTGAGGACAACTTGCTAGTAAATGCTGATTATTTAAAAGAACTAAGAGTTAGGGCATTTCGTCATCTTCTGCAATATGGTGCCAATGAAGTACATTTGAGTTTAGCATTAGATATGAATAACACAGATTATACAATTATATAAAATTATACAAATTATATTAGGACTTTTATTTCACATATGTTCTCCATGCTACAAACCCCAATTAAGTGCCTCGACTAAAATAAAATTTTGGATTATAGTTCACAATAGCCAACCATATATGCATCTGCAATGGAAAAAGAGCCATTTTCAAAAAGTAACTTTGGAGTTACACTCAGAGCTTCAATCCATGGCTTCACATAGATGTCTACTAAGAAAAATATTGTTGTAGCCATAAAATCCATGTAGCACTAATTCAAATTTTGTGAGAAAAAATTGCAAACAAGTGCAGTTCGCTACAAGTTAAATTACAATTCAATTCAATACAAACATGTGATAGCATAATACTTCTCAGAAAGCTTGTTCTTGACTTGTACACGACAAAATGCAAAAACCAAACCAGACATTGGCATAAGGGTGTGAACAAACAATCTAAATCTTATACATCCAACTCTATGTTAAAATTACCACTTCACTAATAACATCCTCTACAGTGCAACCACTACCTCCACAAGATGATAGCATTCTACTAAGGAATCTGATAACAAAAATCTTAAAGCATACAAAATACATTGTTAAGAATATTGTAATGGAACCTATTGATGGACATGGATGGCTAGAAGTAACCTTGGCAAAGCAAGGCCAAAGTGGTCTTGTTATCACCTGAAAATCCAGAAAGGTCTTTAGACTTGGTTGTGGAAAATAAAGTTACACTTAAAATGCCATGGTGATTACAAGCTCACATTGATCAGGTGCAAATCGTCGAGAGAATAGCCCACTCCATCCTTATTGAATGAATTGATCAAAGGAATCACCGATCAATGTTAAACATGGACTAACTTACCAATGTATATAAAATCTTCTTAAATTTTATTTGCCAAGTCTATCCCTTTGTATGGTTACTCTCAAGTAGTTTTCATTATATCAACTCTGCCTCTAGAGCTTGCCATGGCTCAAAATAGTTCCTAGTCCCAGTTCTGATTAGTTGGATGAATTTAAACACAATTTAAATGCTTATTGGCTGCAATTTAAATGTTTATTCGATATCGAACAAATCGATCATCTCCCTTGTCATTAATTGTAAGATTTGTCTATTGATAACTTCATGTACCTTTCATATAAATTCTTCTTAATTTATTATGCCTATCCTAACCCTAATCATGTTAGTGGATGAATTTAAACACAATTTAAATGTATGCTATTTATCTGACTAGTTGATTGACTCCCATGTCTTTGATTGTAAAATTTGCTTATCATATGTAGTACTTCACAATGTCCCTTTCACATGTTTTATTAAAAGATGTCTCTTACTAAGTTGGATATGACAAAAATCAACCTATTTTGGAATTGTTTCTACGACATAAATCTCTCCCTATCAACCTACCAATGCAAACAATTTTTTCTTAAATTTAATTTGCCAATGCAACATCAGCAATTTTTTTGGTTACATGCTTTTGAAGCTTACAACTTACAAAGCTTGGTATGTTGGAGAAACAAGTATAAACACATAGGGTCAAACACCTTGAAAACATTATTTGAGGTAACACAAATTGAAGATGATGACACCAATATTTACGAGGTTAAAATCCCTCAAGGAGAGAAGACATTTATTAATTCAAAGAATAATTTACATGGTAACATCTATAAGAATGATCATCAACAAAACAAATGATCCTCTATGCTCTTTAAATAGAAATCATAGAGCAATTAGGTGAGAAGTCAAAATAAAGTGTCGTTACAATCAAAGAGATGTTGAATTGATGTATTACTCATGCATAAAACATGATCATGTCTGTCGGATTCTCAAAGTATAAAAATACACTAAAGAACATACTACTGACATAAAAACACATCAGACAAAGTTAACATTTAAGCAACTCCTTTTGTCGTTAAGGGATGATACGCTCTAATGCCTCCCTCCTCTTTTTGTCACTTGTATATCCTTCAACCATTTCCCAAGTTGGTATTTTAATGAAGGGAGGTGGGGATGTTATTTGATCCTCTTCAATGGAAACAGAATGATCCTCTTCTTCAACCCCTGGGCAGTTGGAAATCATTTCATCTGCAGATTCATACTGCATACCAAATGCTATATAAGAACCGAGAGTGTAAAAAATTACAGAATAAGCACACAATAAAAAATAGGATCTTATGTCTTGCATCATAATACAGTTCCGTAGATCGGAAAAGTGTGACAGTGAGCAAAAAATGATATTATACATGCAAGCAATGAAAAGGATGCCACTTGCCTGACAACCGCAGTAGAAGCAATAATTGAACTCAATTCGCAATCCATTTAATACTTCTAGCAAGTCCTGTGGATCAAAATCCAACTAGCATAATTAGAATGGACTCATAATACAAACAACATATCCATGAATAAGAAAAAGTTCTCTTTCAGTTTCTTCTTGAATATCTTCTAAACATTGCATTAACTAAAGTGAGTGCCTCGAAAGCTTCAGGCTTTAGCCCTCATAATTCAGCATGAGATATTGTTAGGAAAGATTCCGCAGATGGATATCTTAAAGGAAATTCCAGGAGCAATGTACTGAAAGGCTGACCTGGAGGTTATCACTGTTGCAAAAATTTACATTAACATGAATTCAGTTCCCAAGTTCACCAAACTTTAGCATTCATCATAAATTCGGAAATTTAACTTGTTATGACCCCAGTTATAAAGTTCTTGTCATAGATAATCTTTTAATTTCATTATTCCCCGGAGCGCTTCAAAACACATGCCCTGAGGGCCTGCAATGCAAACTTCCTTGGGCTTAGGTGCCAAGTCTGAGGAGTCTCTATTCCTAAGGACTCGCACTTGGCCTCTTCCCTTCAATACTCATCCCTGTTGGATTTTGTGCAACTTCAGAAGATATTCTTATTGTATTTTACTGTAATTATTTGTATCTCCTACAGGAGTTGATCTTGATGTAATTAATCATGTAAACACTAGAAAGAACAATGTAAAACTTGGGGTAAAAATCAAGTAAAGAAAATAATTATTAAATGTATTTTTATATTCCCCAAGACAAGTCAGCCCAGTTAGGGAAAAGGCCAGTTTGGCAAGTGTATAAATAGAGAGGTTGTGTTCCTCATTTGACACATTCACTCACTCATACAAGTTCGCATCACTTGGAGAGGAGCTCACATCTGTAGAGAAGAGAAAGCTATTTTGGGGGTTTCACTTAGAGAGACTTTCTTCTTTATCTCTCTCATCATTGTACTCTGTTCTAGGAATTATTCATCTCTACACAAAGGTTGCTGGGTTTTGTCCCGATTGGGTTTCCCAGGATACATTCTCATTTTCTTTGTTTCTGTGCTTTGTCTTTCTTCTGGTGATCCTATTGATCTTATGCAATTGAATTATTATGCTATAAATGTATGAAAAACTAACAATGCCATGCAGGTGGAGCATAATACTTGCATATGGCTTAACACTCCATCAATCTCAACCAATTAAACATCCCATTGGCGATTTGGATTTCAAGTTACGATTTATTCTCAACAAATGCAAATTCTGGGTGGATTAAAAAGGATGCCCATTGGCAGAATGGGAGTGAACCTTTGAACATAGCTGTTTGAGAGATTGGACAATGAATGATAACAATTCCTTCCATCTATCATCTGCTTATTTTATTAAATGTTATGATTAATTCAGTAAATGAATTCACTAAAATTTTAAGCCTGTTTAGACTGGAATCCAAGACAATTCAAAATCAGCAAAAACGGTAAAAATATCTCAAGCATCCATGGTCTTTCCCAGAAAGAAAAATCCAAACATGAGTACAGGAACAAAGTTACCTCTGCAATCACCTCCTCCTCCTCCTCATATTCCTTAGCTTCATCGGCATCCTCCTCCTGTTTCTTTTCTTTATCATCTCTACCAGGTCTTGAATTGGCCTCTTCTAGCTGAGCTAGTGCAGCACTGGCTTCCTTATAACTGGCCATTATTTTTCGACTTTGCCATAATTGTTTTCGCCTCTCTCCATATTCAGACATCATGTTTTGTTCTTTCATTCTCATCTTCTGGATATTCCTCTCCATTTCCTTGTCCTTCTTGATCTTCTTTTCTTTCTCAACATTGTCCCTGCCAAGACTGGTTCATGATCTCTTGAGCTCTATGCCAACTGGCTCAAGCCTTCCCTACCCATGTTTACCTAGAGCAAGACCAAGGTTGTAACCCATTTGCTGCAGCATTTTGAAGCCAATGTTTGTTGAAGGGATGGCAGAGCTGGACCCCTTTGTGATTCGCTCTTCTTCCTCCTTCTATTGTTCCTCTCTTTTAAACTTTCTCTTTTCCTTCCAATTTAACTTCCTTGTGTAGTCCTTATCCTCTTTTTCCTTCGGCACTCTTGCCACAGCAAACAAATCAGGATAAGGCAAACACGCGTAAAAGAGAGCTATCTTAACATAAGTTCCAGACTGGTATCCATACATATATATCTAGTATATACATATTAAACAAAGGAGTTGTCTAACTAATTTACGATTTACGATTTGAATTAATATATGATCAGAACCTGTCAAATCTTGACTAAAAAGACCAATATACTATGAAAATGGGTCTAAATTGTAGAACAATTAAACAATTCCGTGAATAAAGAACTTCAAATAAAAACATCAGTCATGATCAAACTACTAGATGAGAATCGAGAGTTAAACCTTAGTTTTTAGCCTTCATACATTGGTGATTAACTACCCTTTCAAGTTTTATATTATCATATTCCATGAAAAGAATTCATGGATAAAACTGTTAATTTACAAATTTTATGGATCGAAAATATCAGTAGTATTTTTTCTGCACAAAATTTCCTTATTTGTTGAGTTTAGCCCAAGTCTTGGAGCCGAGCTTGGTCGAGTCACCGGGTACTCAAGTCAAAAGTTAGTTGTGTTTTTGCAGAGTCCGAGTATGACAACTTTGAATTAATTATATATGAAAAAAAGCAATCAACCCTAAACTATATAACTAAAACTATCAAGCAAGAGCAAGAAGTTGGAAAAAAATGTAACGTTGATATTGGATCAAACTCACACGACCTACATAGTAAAACAGGAAGGGGAACAAAATACAAACTCCTAGGGAAGAAAGAACTTGCTCAATTTCTAAAGCACTGGATGGAGAAGACAAAAAAAATAGCTTACTCCCAGACTGCCAGCCTATAAATCCACTGGAGGAATTTTTTTTTTGTAAAATTACAATTACAATACCTTCCCGAATATTTCAGCCCACATAAACCAACACGAATGTTTAAAAAATGTCATTATTAATTCTTTCATTTAATTCATTCTCAATTTCATTTTTTGAATCGGGTTTAAGTGTCTCTTTAGACAGAGTAGGTCAAAATACAGAACAAGAAACAAACCTCTTTTATATAGAGAGAGATAGACAGGGGTTGGGCATCGGATAAATTGACAGCATTTCACAATAACTTGTATTTTACAATTATGGGAAATCAATACATAGCTTGGATTCGACCAGTCTATGATAATGAAAAAGGAAAAAAAAAAAAACTGAAAAACACAAACAAAAAAAAGTAGCCGGGAATTGCATTGCAATGCATTTCAAAGCAGTGAAAAAGAGAAACCCATTGAAGAATTCTACCGAACATAAAACCTACGTATATAATATTTGAACAGAAAGGTTTTAGATTGTACAGCTTGTAGAGTGGCAACTTGGTAAGGTGGCAGGAATTGTGATAGATCGCCCATGTAATCATCTTCCTCTTCTCCCTGCATTGTGAAATACTACAGTTTCACAAGATTTAGTGTCAAGACCATGAACAATCAACCAACCAGGGGTCTGTCCCGAGCTCTAAGCTTCCGTAACCATCGAAATCCTTTCACTCGCTGGAATTTTTTTGGGAGAATAAATTTAGTGCCAAAACCATGAACAATCAAACCCACCAGGGGTTTGTCCCGAGTTCTAAGCTTCCATAACCATGGAAAATTGAAATCCCTTCTCTCTATGACAATATTTTGGGCGATTAAAAAAGCAAAGGGTGATTTCATCTTTCATTTTTTTGGTAATAGCCCACTTCTTGAAAATGAGAAAAATCCCAACTGATCGTGCTGCAATGTGCGCTAAGCTTCAACTGATCGTGCTGCAATGTGCGCTAAGCTTCATAGGGCCAGCCGCAGAGCTTCAAGAGGAGCTGCACCCTGGGTGCAGAGTATTCGCAAAGAACAGAGTGTTTGCAGAAGAGAGGTTTGCGGGAGGATGAGGGACATTCAAAATCTTCCATGCATTAATTCCATGTTGACATGCTGACGACCCGCTGAAAAAGTCTGGATTTTGTCAGAGAGTCGACGGCGTGGAGACCCACAAACTGGTGATGGGGTTTCTCAGACGACGACCGAAGATGGAAAGATTTGCAAACGGTGTGAGGCTCTCTCGACGGCACCTGGTGGGCCCTGGGTGCATATGGCCGAGAGAATAGCCCACTTCTTTATAAATATGTAATTTTAACAATTTGAAATACACGATTTTGGAACTACACCAATACAACTGTGATTTAAACAATAAAAATTAAGATTTGAATAATTGTTTATTTATCGGATTCCGATGAACAAAGACATTTTGATTGTTCCTTATACAGCTCCACAATTGTGCCATCGAGACTCGAGGGTTAAAGGGTATCTCTTTGTGTATGACATATCACTTTTTCCTTTAGCTTTTAGTTTTGACAAATCAACACTTTAATTGCTAAAGTAATTTCGACCCATTATTAAAGTGGTGGTCCTTTGCCCTTCTAAAATAATGATGCTTAATATTTTAACAAATTATTTTTGAAAACTCATTGCCAACATCAATTAGGTTGTGATCCAATGATGAAGAAGATTACCCTCATGCGTAGCAATCCATAAAATAATATGGTAAAGTTAGCCAGTCCGATTTAAGGGAGCAAGACTTTGGTGTATGTGTGCCGGCCAAAGGGATGGGATGGTGTGCCATGGACTCAATGGTATTGTGCTCTCGAGGCTAGAGCTTCCTCCCCTACCATTGGATGTGGTTTATTAATCTATGTAAAACTCTCAACCATTCCCTGAACCTAAGTCACTCTGTCCATTATAGTATTGGGGGGATCCACTATGTATGCAATGTAGAAAGGGATGTGATGGTGTGATATGAACACATGTAAAATCCCCAATCCTTGCTTTAAGCAACGGGTCATTATAATAATATTGCATGTGCAAGTGTCCAAAATAATTCTCTTCCCCTTGACAAATACCTTAAGAAAATATAGTTATTTAAAGCTCCTTTATAAAAAGTTATGATGCTCTTTTATTATGTTCCCTAATATGTAGGTTTGCTTATACTTGTTTATAGACCAGTATAGATCTATCTTAAACTTGTATCTACCAAGTATCGAGAGACATCCAAAACTCAATAAATTTGATCTCTCTTGATTGATAGATCCAAGTTTAAGTTTTAAGTTTTTATTTTATAAACGAACATCGATTTTTTAATTACTTTTCATAATATTTTATTTTATGAGCCAACATGGATTTTTTTAAATACTTTCCATAATTTTTTATTTTATGAGTCGACATGAATTTTTTTAATTATTTTGTTAGGAACAAACGTTACAACATCTCCCCCATACTGGGCTGTAGAGCACCTCGCTTCTCTTAGTGCAACAACTTGAATGCCTCCTCCCTATATATATATATATAGTTGCGAAATTCCTATGCAGAGATGTAATCAACTTGAGTGAACTAGTCACCTTTTTCTTGGATTTTATTTTGTATTTGTGTCTCTCTTGTTTTCGTGTCATAAGGTGTTTTTTAGCTTTTCGGAGCAGATTGAATATTAGGATTATAATTTCATTGTTTGAAGACATGGAGATAGGGACTTTAGATAAACCTCTAGGTTATACTTATTGAAGTGAAGAAGGAAAGGATATGTCTTTCCTTGGAGGACATGTTTGTTGGAGTTCCTTGGTGTGGTTTAGACTTTTAATCGTTATTTTTACTAAGGTTTTGGAGAGTTAGAGTATTATACGGACTTTTGGATAGAGATATGGTATGCACATGAACTTTATCTTTATGCATATTAATGAAGTTTGTAACTGTCCAATACTTGTATAATTGTAAAATTGATTTTTAGTCATCTATTTCTTATGGGTTTGTAATTTCCATCACTTATATGTCTTGCTAATTTGACATTAGTTAAGATTGAATTGGTTAAGTGATTTTGAACATAATATTGGAAAAGTAAGTGTAGACTTGTTATTGTATTTATAGTTGTTGTAACTGACTTTCAGATATCTTATATGCATGATAAGAATTCCCTAGAGCACTGAAACTTATTGGCACACTTTGGTATATCATTTCTTGAATTGGCTAGTGGACTAGGGTTGTTAAGAGTTGAAATATTGTCTATTGTTGTTGTTGTTTTGTTGAAATTTATAGGGCCAAGATCCAAAAAAACCTCTAGTGAAGGGGTAAAATTTCTAGTTTACACTAAAAACATTGTTTTCATAAATTTCCACCATTTTTGTAATAATGCTATGTGTTTTTATCTACTTCAATTTTTGTATAAACAAATAAAATTGTCATTACATTCTGTAGGTTAGCCCTACTACCTTGGGTGGGTTTTCAACAAGGCTCCAATATTCCTCCACTGAGTGGGTCATCCCACTGAAATTATGACTCTAAAGAGTTCCCTTCATCTTATTGATTATGAAGATAAATATGATAATATACTTGATGATGCATAATGGATCCATTAATGGTAAATTTGCAATGTATAGCAATCATGTTTCTATTGTTTAGTGTGTTTCAATTTGATACACCATTTCAATTTGATGTTTCTATTTTGTTGTTGTGGATGTATTGGTAAATATAACTTGTGTTATTCGTCCTTTGTAGGATGACGAAGAACTATTGGTCAAAATGTATGGTAAAAAGGAACTAGAGGGAAAAAGATATAAAGTTAGGAGTTGTTGGTGTTATGATGGTTTGCAAGACACACTGATCTTATTTCGACTTGATTTGTAGTTGGCCATATGGTTTCATGTCGACGTTATAACTTGTGTTTTCGTCCTAAGTAGAATCCAATACTTTAATTGATGTACCTTCTAGAGAAAATGTTGGCTAATTAAAGTATCATTATTATATGATAAGTCCATAAATGATGACAATAATTTGATGTTCAATGTTAGTATTAATTTGTTATGTTTTTTTATTTTATAAAATGATAGTGTTATTATAACAGTCAGCAGGGAATTGGAAATGAGTTGGCCACTAGTGATGATGTCACCCAAGTGACATTGAGGAATGGAGTTGAGAAACAAAATCTAGATGACCATTATGTGGAGCTTGAACATAAAAATATGCATTCTTAATACACACATGCCATGTCATAAACGAAAGAAGCTACCTAGAATGCATATCACACCGTAGCTACGGAAAGCAAGTAGTATAGAGCAAACCATGTGGTACAAGGATATGATGATGGGCAACATTGCCACAAGTCAGCAATCAAACCTCACAACTTTATATAAAAAAGTGCATTGCATGTATCTTTGTACCTCAAAAAACATAACAAGCCCAAAGTATATTATGACAAAAAGAACAAATAAAGTTAAAACTACTTGATAACTTGTTATTTTTAAATATACTAATGAGGTTTTCCCAAATAAACTCTATTCAAACATGTTGATACTTCACAATATAATTTTGATATCTAATACATAATTTTTGCATTGCATTGTTTCCTTTATTAATGTATGATGTTATTAATATAGGTACAAAACATAACAAGCCAAAGTATATTATGAGAGAAAGAACAAATAAAGTTAAAACTACTTGATAACTTGTTATTAGTTCATGTCGTAGGTATAGATTATATGTTCCGCTTTTATAAATTAATTTGTACAAATATTTTGAACACATTTGAAATCTATAATATTAATTTAATTATTTTATTTAACTATAATTATTTAATAAAATATATTCATACTTGTTCAAGTTTTATTGGACCAAAGTCTTTGATTAAACTAATATTCTCATTGGCAAAGATTTAAAAAAATAAAAATACAACTTACTTTAGCTATGCTTTTACATACAAAAATATTTTTTGTTTAGTGTACTGTCAACTTTACGCAACCTGTACATATTGACACACTGATAAGGCTAACAAGGCTGCAATAATCTGCCTCTCTGTTTGATGTGGGGAACTGGGCTTCCCTAGGTGAGAGCTTTACGAGGAAGAAAACCAACAAGTATGCAGGAGAAATACCATTTATATTGTGTTTCTGTAATCTCAAGATTTGGTCACGAGCAAAAAATGTTATCCTCTGTGCTCATTGTTTTTATCAATTTCTTTGATATGGCTTACAGTTTTATATAAAGATCTATGTAATATGATATAGAGATAGATCCCTATGTATGGTTTTTTCTGCGAAATAATGGCCTGCATTAGTATGCATAGAGCCCTAAGAGCAATGTTATCTTTTTGAGCTGTTGGATGAAGTCATTGCTACGAGTACTTCTGCTATGAGCCCTCAGAGTAGTGTTGCTATGTTCGCAGACATATGGCGAGAAGAATATAACAGGCTTACGGTCTTCGTCCTGTAGGTACAATTGGGTGCTTTTGGACGATATTTATTTTTTATTTTTTACTTGTATGGTGCATTGTTTGCTGGGAAATTTTATTTTGTTGTAGGATGTAGAGCAGAACATAGATGGTAAAGATGAAACCCTTGATTTTGGATGACCATTCCTTTAATTTTGTACTTGAGGCAATTTTGCAGAGCTTTTAGATGCATTGCCAAGCAAAAGAATAATTTGACGTTTTAGGTTTATGGCTCTCCTCTGCGCAGGCTCAGGTTTAAATTCACACAACAATATCGATGCTTGGTTTTCTGAGATTAAAAGTTATTCGTGTTTTTTCAAGATTATTTAGACGTCTTTAAGCAACTTTCAATGGTGAATGACCCTTTCTGTAAGTTGCTTGCACTGTTGAATGACCCTTTCTATAAGTTGCTTGCACTGGTGAATAATCCTTTATTTCAGTTATTAAAGGTAGGGGGCCTTTAACTGTCCTATATGAGCTAGTTGTTTCTACTCAAGGCCCCTCGGTTTTGGATATTTTTAGGTGAGATCCTTTATAACTAATGTAACTGTGGAGTTTCCACTCAGAATTAATGTAATATTAAAGGAAGTGTTTCATTTTGTTTCTATTTTTGGCGATGAAGCTGTTAATATGTCTCTGAAAATAAAATTGATTTATTTTTGTCTGTGGAAGAATGCAACAATTATGAAAGGAATTGAAATTCAACAGGAAATGAAGTGATTTATTCGTGTTTTTTCAAGATTATTTAGACATCTTTAAGCAACTTTCAACGCTGAATGACCCTTTCCGTAAGTTGTTTGCACTGCTGAATTTTCTGTAAATTGCTTGCACTGGTGAATAATCCTTTATTTATCTTGTACTTCAGTTATTAAAGGTAGGAGGCCTTTAACTGTCCTGTATGAGCTAGTTGTTTCTACTCAAGGCCTCTCGGTTTTGGATATTTATAGGTGAGATCCTTTATAATTAATGTAACCGTGGAGTTTCCGCTCAAAATTAATGTCATATTTTGTTTCTATTTTTGGCGATGAAGCTGTTAATATGTCTCTGAAAATAAAATTGATTTATTTGTGTCTGTGGAAGAATGCAACAATTATGAAAGGAATTGAAATTCAACAGGAAATGAAGTGAATACACAACATAAAGGTTGACCGATATTTTTATGTTTTAAACACTTAAAGAAGCTTGGGCCAAAAATATTTCTTAAACTTTTCACTGTCGTATGGTCGTGAATTTGACACAATAGCAGTAGAATTCTTGTTTGCAAGAGCTGGATGGACATGGATATATGTACCTGCTCTTTTTCTTCATTTTTAGATGTAGATTTCCTTTTTGGCTTGCACTATATCTCTTTCATTTTGGTGTTTGAATAGGTTTGACAGTTTCAAGCACATTAATGACAAGATTTCTCTCTTTGTTATATTGAGCTAGATATTAAATCGATGTGAATCCGTGGAGCTGTAGATTTGGTTACATGGAATTTTGATTCTTACTTTTCTTCTCAAGGAAGTAAACCCTGTGAATCATGAGGAGGTAAGTGTTTCTTATCTTTGCTCATACCTGGTTGCGAACAAGCTATCTAATACACTCAATTATATTGCTAAATAATATGGAATTATGAATTGAATTTTACAGGCAATCAGAAGTGGAGTTGTTGCAGCATTATCGTCGTGACCGGTAGGAACTCTTAAATTTATTCTAACAGTAGGCATAATTGAGAGAATTGGTTTGGTTTGCAGAACTTTTAGATGCATTTCCAAGCAAAAGAAGGCACGAATCTAATAGATGCAGTGAGTCAATTGATGATGAAGATGGACTAGAGGTAGATTTCGTAGAGGACTTTTTTTCTCCTTCCCACTGTTTTTATCTAAATCTTGTCGGATGCTATTATTAACATACATGGCTACAAAAGTGCAGCATGTATGTAATGACCTTTGTGATATGGGAATTTTATAAACAGATGGTCAGGGATTGTGTCAATTCATTTGCTTTGCTAACATATCAATGCATTTTGAACCCTTGCAGGTGCCTGGCTTGAAGAGACCCAAGAAAATGCCGAAACATGCTTATGAGGAATGGAAATATTCAGTCCTTGCATCAAATGAAACATTTAAAGCCACAGGTGAAGCTTGATTAATAATGCACTGATGGTTCATTTGGAAAAGCCTATTATCTTCAAGATTGATGATATATATTGGTGTATATGTGCAGGACTTGAAAAGAAAACAAAGCAAATGCAGCTGAGTTTTGTAAAGAAGCCCTCACAGACTGTACCTATTGAAGGCTCATAGCAACGATGGCAATCCTGACTGATTTTATGTAATGGGTGCTTGATTGGTTTATCAAATTATGTAATCCAAATATCATATGATTTGGATTATAAAGTGATGGTTATCCTCACTAACTAATATCGAATAGCAATTAGATTCAAAGAAATGCATTTGAAGATTTATTTTACAAGAAAAAAATGATTATAGTCTGCAATAATGTATCTGAAATGGGTGCCATTTGGTAAAGACAAATATATTATATTGAAGTCCAAATCTGTTTCATTGAGAGGAATCTAGATTGAGATATCTGATTGTAAGGAATGTATTATGATCTTGGATCTGTAAATGTCATTGAAGATCTTTTGGAATTTATTTGAAGCATTTAGATAACTTCTCTTGATATCTGATTATATGGAGAAAAGATCGGCTCTTTGGCTGAGGAAGAAAGGGATGGGATGAGAAACCAAAGAGAGATGGATGTGATGATGCTGCTAGATGCCTACAGGAAGGCTCAGGTCGTGGAGGCCGAAAAACATGTGATTACGCAGACCTACAGATTCTGGAACCTCTGCAGTCTTACCCTTTCGCCTATTTGGATGAGAGCAGGACATTGTGATAAATTTGGAGCACATCAAGGCTATCATCATTTCCCAAGAGGTCCTTCTGCTCAATTCCATATATCATGTTGTGATTCCCTTCATTACTAACCTCCAGCACATACTCCATGTGCCCGTCCAACAAGAAGGTCAAAACAGTGATATCGATGCAGATGTTGCCAATTGATATCTGAGACTGCGCCCATTCCAGAAGAAGAAGCACATCCCACACTGGATGAGTTGACATCTAAAATCAATACTCTGAATCTTGAAAGAATTTGTGAGGCATAACCATCGCATCTAGAATTATTGAGGTATTATTGCTTCATATGGTGATTCGAACAGTATGTTTGTGAATATTTTGCCGCAAGATATTCTTTTAGATACTATGTCTTTGAGCTAATGATTGTTCCTTGTTGAAATTACGAGGAACCCATCAGGATTGCATTGTTATCATCCAAAGGAGACCTTGTCACTTAGTAGGTCAATGACAAGCCATTTTTCGTCTCGAGGTTAACAGGTAGTAAAACCACACCGCTACTTAAATTCATTCATTCCACTCCTCCCGTGCATATAGATTATTATATGTACACTTTCCTTTAGGTCGTTTGGTCTCTACAAGTATGATACCCAGTTCATAGCTTCCCGAACTTAGTGTGAGGGGTGGCCAATAATAGTTCATACCTTCTGTCTCTCAAGTAATACTATAATATTTAAATATGAATTTATTGTTTATATTTGGATTAACTATTTTGTATAAGCTCACTAATAGTGTGCCATGTTTGGTACTACAGTTCTCATGGCTTGAATCCTCATTGCTGAAGCTAGGGTTGCATCACTAGTTATTATAGGTATTCGAGTTCCCAGTCTTGCTATGTGCATACTAGTTGTGTGTCTTTGGCGGCTCACATGTGTCTTCCTTTAGCTTACAATGTTGGCCCAACTGGCCAAATGTAAGAGATGAACTTGGACATTTATTTGATGATGATGAAGATATGGTTGAGATGTATACAACATATAAGCTAAGGAAGCATTATCCAGATGGAAATGCCTCACCCTCCTCGTTTTATGTGGGAAAAAGATGGGACCGAGTATGAACCTACCCAATGTGATCCAGAGGAGGAAAGATCACTGCTTGAGAGGCATACTGATCCACAAAATCTAGTAAGTTCTTCTAGCAACCATGTTGAAGGCCTAGTAGCTGCAACTAAAGCACCGATAATAAATGAGTACATCAACAGTCACAGCGGTACTAGGTCTCTTGATGTGGAGAAACTGGAGATGCCATTAAAGGCTTACTTCGTTGAGATTGAAAGTACACTTAACATATTGTATATGGATTTTAAAATAATAATAATAATAATAATAGTAGTAGGAGAGAATCAATGGCATGTAGACTCATTATGTTTTATGTAATTGACCTAGGACTTCACAGAATCAATGTTCTCACAACGTTGATTCTCATAATCAATTATTAACAATTTGATGAAATCTTTTGCCAACTATATTTTTATTTTACCAAAAACTAATATTTATCTTCGGGTGACAGTGTTCTTTCTGCTGACTCGGATATAGAGAGAAAATTAAATATATCTACAATGACTGGTCTTTTCTGTTGTTGTTGTCGTTGTCTTACACACCTTCATGTTCCCTATAATGGTTTTGTATTTCATGGTTAAACTCAAACCCTAAGCTCACCAATTGTTCATTTTCATGGTTGCATATACGATACAGGAGTTTATTGTTCCCAAATTGGAATTTTGTCAACATTGTTTGATTCATGGATAGTCTATTTTCATCATGTTGCTTTAGTTCAATCTATGGAAGTTGGCCCTTTAACTCTCCCACTAGCCATCATTTTAGTTTGGAATTTTCTCGTGTCTTTCGTTTCCATCTTGATCTTATTGGAATTATTCCTAAAGTCCTTCTTTGATGTTCAATGGTGGCCACTCTGCTATTGCAGTATGGAAGAGTAAAAATTTTTCACGGTCACGTGTTGAGTTTTATGAACTATTATGTGAAATGTAACTTCAATGCCTATGATGAAGTGATCAGTATCCAAATATCATACTTGGATGGCACTTTCTATTCACATTTGAATATTAAACTAAAGGTCATGTATATATGGTTACAATATTCAGTTTGGTAATACTTTGTTGAGCTCGATGTAAATTCTTTAAGTAAACAAACGTGGTGGATTTTAAGATGAGTTTTTTTTTTTAACTGGCATGACGTGGTTGTCACTATTTGAACTTAAATTTTAAATGAAAACATAGCATTAATTCCATAAATTTGAATAAACCAAATGATCTATGTCTAAGAGATAAAGTGAAAGATAGTAGGGTTAGACCATTGAAACAAGTGTCACTATAATTCTCTCCACCTTGTTAAATATAGGAAATAGTGCTCGACTGGGTTAATAATTTCCTCTCTCTTCTGTCTATCACCTAATGCATTGAACAGAGAGAACATGCAAGCAGTGGCCAGCTGCTGCTGTGGTGCCAATAGATGGAAAGGACATGTGTCCCTGGTGTCATGAGGCTGCCATATATGTGGCTGCACACGCATCTTGATGAATACTGCCCTACTTCCCAGAGTTACACACTCATAGGACCAGAGTGTGGGCGTTCCATAGTTAATTTCTTTAAAAAAAATAGTTCTTATTCCTTTTAACTATGTTTAATTTTTTTTTATAAACATAGTTCTTTTTTTTTTTTAACTATTTGATAGATGGCAGCTTGCAATGTTTATTGCAAAGAGTTTTGTGGGCATTATCTAAAGCCTTTAAGCCTTTTCTTTTTAACGTAGTCTCAACTTGGATAGATCTTGGCCTTTGTGAACTTCCATATCTCATTCCATTTTTGGTCTGTAACATTTGGCTAAAAGCTGGATGGATGGGCTCTAGATGGTCCTCTTCTATTTTTGACATTTGCAGCTTAAAATAATTTTTTTTGTGAGGGTTATATGATGGATAAAATATTTCGAAATAAGTAAAAATAAATATGATGGTTTCTATACTATCACTTTTACAGCAACAAGCATAACCAAAGTGGCTATGGAGCCTATTCCGTCTTCCTGGACATACAAGGTTTGATCTTGTCATAGTTGTCTCTAAGTGGACCAAAAGTCAGAAGTAAAGTTATATATACAGAGAGAACTGATTTTCGCATTTGTGGCTTCCTTATGTGACTTATTTGACTTCCATGCTCTGCTGGTTATGTGCATCATTCTACCAGATTTAAATCATAACTGAGGCTCTAACTTGAGTGGGTGTAAATGCTCTAACAACCCTCCTTTCGTTTGGTAGAAGCTTTGACATTCCAGTTGAGGGGAAGATAACGTAAGGTTTGGATCACTTGCAAAGTGTTGGCAAGGCACACTTGTGTAGAGATGGATGTAGATATCTAGAGACTGACTTAGTCATTTAATGTCTTCTATAGGTTCAACATAAAAAAATCTAAAAATGGGCACACTTATTCCGAGATTGTGTACATTTCAATTCAAATGTCAAGACCCTTAGCATACAAGACCGAGAAATGCGACCACATATAAGGTATGCCTAGCTGGCAATTTTACAAATGTGGTGGATATATATATTACAATGGAGCATTACCATCAATGTTTTTCAAACAAAATTACACTCTTGAAGAGTGTGGTTAGGGCTGGATGCTATCATATGCAGTTACTTACACTGGTTAATAAGGTGAATTTCATGCTACAGGTAATCAGATTCTAAACATATAATCGTTATGTAAATAGAATTAGTGAAACGTTACAGCAAAGTGGCAAACTATCCATTCTTTTAGCAACTCCCTAATCTATCTAACTATGCTACAAGAATTTTAATTTCCTTCTATAATGTATGTTCAAACAATCGTAAAGTCGCCAAATCCCCAATCTAACTATGCTACATGAATTTTAATTTCTGTCTATAATGTATGTTCAAACAATCTTAAAGTTGTCACCTGCAAATAAGTACTGCATCTATTGGCAATGGGCATTAAGTGGGGTTCCAATATAGAGATACATGAACACAATAGTGCTCCATAGTATGATTAATCACTTTTTATGAAAGGCTAATAAACTGAAACCAATTCTAATATATTGCAAAAAGGAAAGAAAAAAAATCATTTTAAACCAGAGAACCAACAGAGGTAAGTCGCCCTCTCTACTTCACATTTCAACAAATAAATAATTTAAAAGAGATAGCTAAATTTCTGGACAGTTATACTTCGCATTTCAACAAATAAATAATTGAAAAGAGATAGCTAAATTTCTTGACAGTTAATAAAAGCATATATCACCAAATATTCAGCAAAAGTAACAAGAAATTTACTACAATCAGGAGAAGAAGATGGAAACAATACAATGGATCAACCCTAAGTCATGTACAAAGACAAATATAAGTTATTAGTCCGTGCAGTAGAGAGGGGCTATGGGAGTGCATCTCATTTGTTGGGATGGTTCCTTCCATGTAAACAAAGTTTTGGTACTTGGCAACAATGCCAGCTAGAATACTAGAAATTTATGAATTTTATGCTCGAAAATACATAGAGAACAAACATTTCATAATTGTTTTATTTTATTTTTTAAAGGCAGGGACTATGCTGCACGCAGCTCTTGTTTTTAAATATACTAATGAGGTTTTCCTAAATAAACTCTTTTCAAACATGTTGATACTTCACAATATAATTTTGATATCTAGTACATAATTTTTGCATTGCATTGTCTCCTCTATTAATGTATGATGTTATTAATATTGTTTCTTTTATTATTTACATTGATAGGTGTTAATATCTTAAGATTTGGGGTGGATTAGCATCTATGCTTTTCTTAGATTGCATGAGGATGGGACAAGTGTACTCTCCAGATTCATTTTATGGCAGTCGTTCAAAATTTGAAATAAACAATTACAAAATAAAAAAGAATATAAAAAATAACGGTAGTTGATGCATGGATAACTCTTAATTGATGCATGGAGAACGTGCTTTCTAGCAGACGCAGACAACCCATTTAACTAGAAGATAGCGAATGATAACATGTAGGTAAAGTTGTAGGTGAGGCATAAACAATAGGTGATTATAATTATGAATGGTGAACAAATAATACATAACTCATTTGTGGCACTTAACTTATGGCCTATCGATGTTCAACAACCACAAGTTAAATAACTATGCTAATATATTAACATATTAATATTTGGAATCAATTTTACATGAATATGTGTCACTTTTATCATTTTTTAAATAAAAATCTCTAGTGAACTTTAAACTTGAAACCCAATTAGGTTGTAAATTAAAAAATACAATTTATTATGAGAGTGCATAGTTTTATACCTTTAAAAGTTTAAGAAGTCCACGATGGTGAGAGGTGGCATGGCCTTATACAAATTAAGAGTATGTGTGACAATGACCAAGATAGGGAGGATAATTTATATTCAAGATATCCCTATGATGGCATAATTTCAATTTAAGGCAATATGCATATGTTATAGTTTAACAGACTCCAAATTCCAAGGCAATATGCATGAGCTATAATTAACCAGCAATCCATGTTCAATTGAGTTAGGGTCAGCCAAGGAAATATACATGTGCAATAACTAACCAAGATTCCATATTCAAGCGAGTTAGGGTCAGACCTTGTCTTTAAAAGTTATGGACATACATGTACTTTTATAGCTTTGAAAAAGGATCCAAATCCTACTTAATTAGGGATGGCGAACCTTAGAAATGTTGCAAATTAAAATCATATATCTTTCTTTAAAGGTGGGTGTGGGGAAGCTTCCTCCGAGACTACTTGTCCTTGCAATAGGGAGTAGTTAGCATCTTTTTGGAATATTTCATTTTTTAATATATATGTAATTTATTTAAATTAAATAGAGTTAAGATTATAAATTTATCCTTTCCATGTAATTGTGTCTTGTCTTGGATGTTTAAATCTATATGACGCTTCAATCACAGATATACTTAAATTATAGTAGCATAATTTGAGTACGAATATGGATAAGAATAAGATTCGATATGGAAAAATTACATAATGAAAAAATCTAGCACGAATAAAATACGGAAGTAGACTGCTTATATACGATAAATGTACATAGACATTTATATAATAAAATCAAATATATTTAAAAAACAACAAAATATAATTTCAAGAACTTGCCACATGGCAAGTGTGAGTGACGGCAACTAGTTATTAATAATTATTTTAATAAGAAAGTATAAATTGTATTTATGTTTTATAGTGTTTAAGCTTGTTTTTTTTAAATTGGTTTTCAAACTTTAATTTTACATTACTAAGAATTCGTATTGGTATTATCCGTACGTGAAATGCCAATACGGCCGAATTATGCTACCATGACCTAAATATAGCTTGAATCCATTGTAGGGATAGTTTACTTGTTTCATGGGATTACTTGACTTTTATTTAGAATTGGTTAAATGTTCTGCGTTTTGGATTTTTGGTATTTTTATTAGAATGAGGGATAAAATTGTTAGTAAAATCGTCAATTTTCATTAATCAAATTGGGAGTGAGCTAAACATTTTACGATTTGCAATTTTTCGGCAATTATTTTTAGAATTCGACAAGATATTTTTGCTCAAATTGTGATTTTTATCGTTCAAATTGCAATTTTGATTGTAGAAATAGATCAACACCCTCAATTACCCTTAAACACCTTAATTAAACAATTCCAACAACCTAAAATTATAATTCCACGTGAATTTTGACTAATAGGTTCATATCACATTATCACATCCTTTCTACATTGCATACATAGTGATTCCCCAATTATTATAATGCACAAAGTGACTTAGGGTTCAAGCAATGGTTGAGAGTTTTACATAGATTAATAAACCACATCCAACGGCAAGGGGACCATGGCACATCATCCCAACCCTTTGTCCTCTGCATGAAGACACAAGAGTCTGCTCCCTTAAATCGGACTTAATATTTTCACCCAACCCAATTATTTTATGGATTGCTACGCGTGAGGGAATTGTGAGTGTGTGACTATCTTATCATTGGATCACAACCTAATTGATGTTGGCAATGAGTGTTTTAAAATACTTTCTTAACATATTAAACATCATTATTTTAGAAGGGCAAAGGACCACAACCTAATTGATGTTGGCAATGAGTTTTTTAAAAGATTTTGTTAAAATATTAATCATTATTTTATTATTTTAGAGGGGCGAAGGACCACCACTTTAGTAATGGGTTTAAGTTACTTTAAAAGGTAAAGTGTTGATTTCTCAAAATGAAAAGCTAAAGGAAAAAGTCATATGCCATAAAAAAAAATAAAAAAAATCCTCTTTAACTCTCGAGTCCCGCCTCCACACTTGTTATCATAGTCTGCCCAACTACGGTTAGCTTAACTGCACACATTTAAGAATGATTACGTCATTGTGCTCGTGTAAGTTAAATTTCTATAGAGTTGTGCAAGGTTAGTCTTGCCCGTGGTCGATGATCGATATGCACTAGACTGCGATGCATTTAATGTCTCAATGGGTGTATATAGACCATTGGATGTGAGGGCGACTTGTCAATCATTCTCGATTATAACAAAGAGAAGGCATCTCATCCAGAGCTGAAATTTTATCAGTAAATAGCCATGATTTGTCATTTTACACATCAAAACACTGCCACTTCATAAAATTAAACGTCTTTAATGAAGTGCAATTTTTTTATTTTACCCATCATTTTGAAGTACATTACTTTTACCTGTCATTAATATCTATATTCCAAGCATATATATATATATATATATATATATATATATATATATATATATATATATATATACTCTCCTTGTTAGGTAAACTTGACTTGGTCATGTTTTTTTGGGCCCATGGTAATGGTCCATTGTATTGCTTGTGAAGAAGCCTATTTAAAGGTTTTTAGGATATACCTTCTTTGTCATTATGTGTGTGATTGGTTTAATCATTATTTTTATTACGTTTTTTGTTTATTATATTTCTGTAAACTTTTTTTTTTTTTTGTATTATATGAAGCAAGATATGAGAATTCAATGTTTCATATAGTTATTATAAATGTTATTTAAAAAAAACAACTATTATTATGATGAGTAAAATTAAGATTTAAATATCAAATGAAAGATAATGTTTAAATTAAAACGTCATACAAAAATTTCTTGACGTGCAAGGTAAGACATCAAATTTCAACCCTGGTCCCATCAATGGGCTTGACCAACGTAGCTTCGTCGTGTCGTTTTTCTGATACCACGCCGTACGGTACTACATGCATAAGACCTTGTGGCACACTCAACCCATTCTGTCGGGTTATTGTATTTTGGTACTGGCAAGCACTTGTCCAGTCAATTGTCGGTCAATGAAGGAGTCATTGTACGTGAAACATAAAGAAGGACAATTGGGTCCCATCGGTATATTAGGGTTTGAGGGGATGACATCATATCAACGAAATTTAACACTCCTTGGTGGGACCCACTGCGGGCGGAGTGGAATAATTGCATGAAGTCGTTATAGTCTAAACTTTGCTTAAATTTACTATATTAGTTGTCCCCGACGTGACCAACACTTCCTATTACGAAGACAAGTAGTCTCAAGGGGAAGTTTCCCCACGCCCACCTTAAATTAATATTCAATTGAAATCCCCACAAGGTTATATGATTATGATGTGCAACATATGCAAGGTTGGCTATCAGGGTTGGAATTTGACAAGAAAATTGCTCATCACGAGAAGATTTACCCGTCAAATATGGTTAATAAGCAAAATTACCCATCACAATCCAAACTTAAATGTATAAACATTTAATAAAGTGAGTTTAACCAGATCAATTGAATTTCAAATTCCAACTCTGTTGGCTATCCCCACACTTGAGTAGGATTTTGATATAATATGACAAATTGTAACAAAGGTGTAAAGACACACCATGATATATTATTTAATATATGTTAAATATTCAACAAAAATGCAAATATATAATGTATGCATTGTTATAATTTTTATAGTTTGTAGGATGAATTCGAAACCTTTCAATTTAATGATTGTCATTAATTTGGATTTACAAAAATACATTTTAGATTAATTTTATCAAAGAATTTATAAACATATTAAAAATAATTAATTGAATTATATTAAAATATTTATATAAGTGATTAATTGAATTATATAAAAAAAATTATAAATATATTAAAAATGATGTAAATAAATCCAACTACAAATGTTATCAATTGCACTCAAAGCATTGTAATCTAATCATTGTCCCTAGTTTGGATTTACAAAAACTCTTCTTAGATTAATCGAATTGTATCAAAGAATCCAATGGATGCAAGCACATGATTAAATCTCATCTTTATCATCATGGTGAAGAGGCAACTAAAAGTCAAGGACATCTTGTTGTTAGGCACCAAAAGATCAACCCAAGAGATTTTATGATGTTTTCAGTAAAAACTAAAAATCCATTTCTCTCTATGTCTCAATTGAAACTTTAATGTATTTGATTAAATATGTTTAAATGTGAATTTTTTTTTACTTCTTTCATCACATCATCATCTGAATTTATAATCATTGTATGTAAAAATTGAACTTGAACAAAAATTGTAGTGGCAAAATTGAAATCTGAATTTATAATCATTACCTGAATTTATAATCATTATATGTAAAAATTGAACTTGAACAAAAATTGTAGTGGCAAAATTGAAGACATTAGACACCACTTTTTGTGGATATGATAGCAGGGAAACACACCAAGGCCAATGGAAATGTGTGCTCCTTTCGGTTATGAGTGAAATGATAAAAAAATAACAATATACGATTTCCAATAGATAATTGGTGAGGTCATTTCCATAAATTCCATCTAACGAATGAATAAAGCTCTAAGTAAAAAAACAACTTAACAATCATTTCAAAGGTTTTACTTTATTTATAACAACTTCTCAATAAACGTGGTGTTGTGGAGTATTTCGTTGTTCTAAGTGTCAAAGTAGAGGAACATGTGTGTAAAAAAAATTAGGATGCAAACAAACCCATAAGAACCTCACTACTTAAACATGCTAATGGGAAGAAAAAAAAGCACTTTAAATCCCTTCTTTTCCTTCACTTGAAATATGATTTTAATAGAAATCTACATTGAAAATTGTATATTTAATAGTTGTGATGGAGCTTACCAAATCCTAATTCATTGGAGTTTATATGAATATAAAACTATGGAAAATTTATAATTCATTGGAGTTTATATGGTTATAAAACCATGGAAAATTTATGAATGATAAAGTGTAATAAACTTTATTTTTCGTATAAATAACATTGATATCATCAAATCTATCTATAAATAATGTTGTTGCTCGATATATATTAATCATTTTTAATTAATATGATATACGGAAGATAATAAATACCTTAGAAGATATATTCAAGTTGCATAATTTTATATTTATAGTGACATTGATCAAAATTTGAGTGTATGAACATGCTTTGTTGGTAAGTAAACGCTTTACAAATCATAATTTTTGAGAAGTGATAAACTTGAAATTAAGTCCATGATGTCCGAAAGAACAAGTAGCATAGAAGTGAAGGTGATGGCATAGAATTGGATTGAGGAAAAAATGAGAATGAGGAGCTCCACGAAAACCCTGTAGCTTGACCGAGCTGTCGCTTGGCCTCATGGTCGCCTGTCTGCAACAAGGATGTTACCGTCTCCTACTGAGAAGCCCTTCCCGGCCCCATCTCCCCACCAAGTTTTCCTTCACAATGGGGACTGCAGCGATTTTCTGGAGAATGAGTGGCGAGTCCCCTAGCCTGACGCATCCGTGCCCCTTCCTATTCTTGACAGACTTTGGAGATCTACGATATGCAGAGGTGGAGGAACCCTAGAGCAACCTTTCAAAGAAAAGATGTTGCCGCCCCTCCCGCAAGCGCAACATCCGCGGCTAGAGTGTTAGGATATTTAGACACTTAGGAGTTAGTTAAGATCAACTTGTGTAATATATCCATTATGGATAGTGTGTTTCTTTAGTATGCATTTGTAAATACTTAATCCAACGGTCACGATATGTTTCCGACATAGAGTGATCCGACGGCTCAACTTCTCTTAGATCAAACCTAACCTTGATCCGTGGCTTAACACCCGATTGGTCCATGATCTCTATTTAAAGAGCATGGAGGGTCATTGTTTATTTGATCGATTATGAGAAGCTCATTTGTAACTTTTTTTCTTTGCATAATAAATTGTCCCGTAGAAGCTATTTGGCCGGGGCCGTGGAGTGTTTCCCTCAAGAGGGTTTAAACCACGTCAAAACATCGGTGTGTTGATCTGTGATCTGTTTGTGTGAAGTGGTTTCTCTTGGTGTTCGGTCCTTTGGTAGTACCCTGTGTACCCAAACATGGTATCAGAGCTTTTATGAAGTGCCGCTTCCGGTTATGATCTAGATCTTGAACTGCTGTTGCCGAAACTTGAAAGGGTTTCTAGTTATGGTATTTTTGTGCATTTATGGGATGTGAGAGGTGTTCCATTGCGTCCGGAGCATCGTTTCCATTGGGAAATAGTTTTTGTTTGATCGAAAACGGTTCCCGGTTGCTCCAGAAACGAGTATTTCATCAGATCTGAAGGTATAATGTTACAGTGACGCATTTTTTTATTTCGTTTTTTGAAAAGAAAAAATCTCATATTTCATCTTTTTTTTACTGGTAGATTTTTTTTGGTTCGTATTGTTGCTTTCCCGTCTGCGTATGCTCTTTGCTGTGCACCTTGAGCGATCTCGGCAAATCAGAAACAGAAAGGGAAAGGGTTTTTCTCGGCTGCGTATGCTCTTTGCCGTGCACCTTGCGCGATCTCGGCAAATCAGAAACAGAGAGAAAACGTAGAATTTTCGGGCAAGCTAACAAGATCTAACTCCACAAGTGTGGAAAAGTTTTTTTGTTTCGTTTTGTGGTCTGTTTTGCAGGAAAAATGGCAAGCACGCAAACTGAGCAAGAAGAGTAAAAAAAAAAAAAAAAAAGCCCCCTTCCTCATTCCCATATTTTACATACCTTTTAATCTAGCTCACTTGGTTCAAAGTTGCTTTATTCCTTAATAGGTATTGAGTTCAAGTCTTAGGAAGTTACTTTTAAAAGGAAAAGTGCATGCAATTTCTATTTTCAAGTTACTTTATTGTAAAAGTGCATCTCACTTAAATAATAAAAAATAAAAATACAAGTGAGTCACTTAAGTTTTTTTTGTTGCACTATTTAAAAGTAATATCATTGTAAAAGTGAAATCACTTATTTTATAAAAGTGGTTCACTTAAAGCAACTTTCTTGTAAAGTGATTGTCAAAAGATTCATCTTGGGAAGAGGGGGGGTTCTTTTTTTTGCTGGACATTCTCTAGCTGCCACGTCACTATTGGGGACATCTTCAACAGTTTCTTTGTTCAAGCATAACTTCGTCATACAGAGTCAGTTTTCAGTGCCGTTTTTTTTTAAACCACCTATTTTTTCGAGCTCTTCACATCCAGACTATTGGTTTCTACTTTTACAGCCATTAATTTACAAATATGGCCACCCATTGTGATATTCTACTTAACAGTTCCAACTATTTCTCATGGAAATCTCGTATGGAGGATGTTCTACGAAGTAGGGGACTTTTCAGAATTACCAAAGAGAAAGAAAAAGAACCCACTGATGATGATAAGAAAATAAAATGGGCAAATAGATGTGATGAAGCTCGTGGATTGATTGGGATGTCAATCTCTACTGATTTGCGATTCCACATATCTGGAATTGATGAACCTAATACTGCTTGGGACAAGTTGGAAACTGTGTTTGGTAAACACAATGAAATTCGAGGTCACCAACTCGAAAATGAGTTGATTTCTTTAAATCCAAGTGACTTTTCATGCATTCAAGATTATTTATCTAAGTACAAAACTCTTAAACTCTTATGTGCAGAATGTAAGATTGAGAGGGAAGACAAACAGTGCATTTATCATATTCTTTCCAAACTTGGACCTGCATATTCTGTTTTTGTATCTACATTTTACTCCATGAAAGCATCATTGAATGCAGCTAGCTATCAAGAGTCTAGTCTTGAATGCTTTTGTGATTCCTTGATTAGGGAACAAGATAAACTCATTCATCTTGGAATAATCAACAATGCAGATACATCTGGGAAAGCCTTATTGTCCCAACAGAAAGAAAAGTCCAAGCCTCCCAAGAAACAAAATTTTCGCAATAATAAGTCAAACAAGGGTCCAAAACCCTCTCAGTCAACTCCTTCTTTAAGAAATGACAAAGGATCCAAGCCAAAAGGAAAGAAGACTGAGCGTCATTGCAACTATTGCGGGAAAGATAATCATGATGAATCTAATTGTTTCAAGAAGATAGCAGCCTTGGAAGCAGCAATGAAGAAGCACCACATTAGCCTAGATTCGTCTTCAGAATCTACCTCTCATGGACATGCACTTTGTGCTTCTGGTTATTCTTATAATGCATCTTCTTCTTCTACTTCAAATGAATGGCTCATTGATTCTGGAGCATCTTATCATATGGCTAAGGATCAAGCCATCTTTTCTACTATACATGAATGTAACACCAAACAAATATTTGTTGGCGATGATAGATCTCTAAGTGTTGTAGGAGATGGAACAATTCCAGTAGATAATGGTCATTTTAGTGATGTACTATGTGTTCCAAGAATTTCCTGCAATTTGTTATCAGTCTATCAGATCACTCATTCTGGTGAAGGTAAAACTGTGACCTTTACACCTCACAAATTTGTAATCAAGGATTTTAAAGATCCTCAACAGGTTCTAGCTACCGGAATTGTTGATGATATTACCAGGTTGTACAAGTTTAACAACTTTGGGTCATCACCTTTCCCTTCAGTTTTTGTTGCTCATAGTGATAACTTGAGCAAACTTTGGCATGAGCGATTTGGTCACTTAAATTATCGCTCATTGCAACAACTATGTAAAGAAAATATGGTGATAGGTCTTCCGATGGTATCTTGCAGAGATGGTGTTTGTTCCGGTTGTGTACTTGGAAAACATCATCGGGACAGTTTTGACAAATGTGCCTCTTGGCACGCCTCGGTTTCCTTGGAGCTTGTGCATAGTGACTTGTGTGGTCCTCTTCCATCTGCTTCCTTTTCTGGTTTCAAATATTTCTTAACTTTCATTGATGATTACACCAGGCGCACTTGGGTTTATTTGCTAAAACTTAAGAGCGAAGTATTTAACATGTTCTTAGCCTACAAGGCCCTTGTTGAAAAACAATCTGGTCATCAAATTATTAAGTTAAGATCTAACAATGGAGGAGAATATGTTAACAAACAGTTCACTATTTTCTGCACTGAACAAGGCATCCAACAACATCACACTGTTCCATATACACCACAACAAAATGGTGTAGCTGAGCGGAAGAACCGCACTTTAAAAGAAATGGCTAATTGTATGATCCAATCTAAGGGACTAAGTCTTCAATTTTGGGCTGAAGCCATTAATTGTGCAAATTACATAGTAAATCGCACCCCCACTAAAGCATTACAAGGTATAACACCGGAAGAAGCATGGAGTAAAACTAAACCTGATGTAAGTCACTTTCGTGTGTTTGGTAGTGAAGCATGGGCTCACATTCCGGATGAAAAATGGAAAGCATTGCAGCCTAAAAGTGAAAAGTGCATATTTGTTGGATATTCTGAAGATGTAAAAGATTATAGACTTCTTCAACCACATTCTCATGCTATAATCATTAGAAGAGATGTTAAATTTGATGAAAATCTCTTGGCCTGCGAGCCTAACTCGGCGATTGTGCCATCTTTGGCCTGTGAGCCTGATTCAGCGTTTGTGCCTTCTTCTTCTTCTTCCAACTTTCTTGACAGGTTTCCAACTCCAGTTTCTGATAATGACAGTGATGATGAAAATCCACCTCCGCCTGCTCATGTTCCTCCAGTTGCACCAGCACAAGTGCTTCCTCGATGGGTCTGTTCAACATGTGAAGCAGCTGGTGATCTTGCCGGTGATCCTAGAGATCAACGTCGAACACGTTCTCAGTTTCAGCGAGCCTCTTCTCTTTTGGCTCAAGTTTCCGAGAATCATGATCCAGAGACTTTTGCAGAAGCTTCAGGGAATCCAGATTGGGATGCAGCCATGGATGAAAAATATCGTTCCTTAATGGCGAACGATACTTGGGATCTTGTACCTCTTCCAAAAGGAAGAAAACTTGTCAGATGTAAATGGGTCTACAGAACTAAGTATGCATCAAATGGAAGTGTTGAAAGACTTAAGGCAATGTTAGTTGCCAAAGGTTTTTCCCAAGTTGAAGGGATTGACTACAATGAAACCTTTGCTCCCGTCGCAAAAATGAACTCCATCCGCCTTGTTCTTTCCCTTGCAGCCTTACACAACTGGGAAGTCCATCAAATGGATGTCAAGTCTGCCTTCTTACATGGTGATTTACAGGAGGAAATTTACATGGAACAACCTCCTGGCTATGTTCAGAATAACTCTAGCCTTTTCTGCCGCCTTAAGAAATCCTTATATTTCCTTAAGCAAGCTCCTAGAGCTTGGTATGCCAAAATGGATAACTTTCTCCTTGACACTGGTTTTTCTAGATGTCATTCTGACCCTAATGTCTATACCAAGAAAGTAGGAAACCATCTCATCATACTTGTTCTATATGTTGATGACCTTATTCTTACTGGTAGTGACCCTAAGCTTATAACCCATGTGAAATCCAGTCTTAAACAAAATTTTGAAATGTCAGACTTAGGACATTTGCATTATTTTCTTGGTCTCCAAGTCCTGCAAACCAAAGAAGGAATCTTTCTTTCTCAGTCTAAGTATGCTTGTGACCTTCTTCGTCGCTTTCACATGGAAGATTGTACACCAGCCCCTTCTCCCTTCCAGTCTGGAGTCAAACTTTCTGCCACTTGTATTTCACCTGAAGTCAATGCCACCTTGTATCGTCAGCTTGTTGGTAGTCTGTTATACTTGACTCATTCCCGTCTTGACCTTTCCTTTGCCGTTGGTCGAGTAGCCCGTTATATGCAGACACCTCATGAAAGTCACTGGAAAGCAGCTAAAAGAATACTTCGATATATTCGAGGTACAGTTCAGTTTGGGATTCATTACAGTACAGGGGGGAAACCTTTGTTGGTTGGTTTCACTGATTTAGATTGGGCCGGCGATCCTGATGATTGAAAGTCTATTGCAGGTTATGTTTTCAGTCTGGGATCTGGACCTATTACTTGGGCTTGTAAGAAACAACAAGCTCTTGCTCTTTCTTCAGCAGAGGCAGAATATCGAGCAGCAGTTAATGCCAGTCAGGAAGCTTTATGGCTTCGACAGATCCTTTCAGAGTTTGGATTCGAGCAGTAGCAACCTACTCCACTTTGGTGCGACAATCAAAGTGGAATCAAGCTTGCCAAAGATCCAGTTCTACATCAACGCAGCAAACACATTGAGCTACATATGCACTTCATCAGAAATCTTGTTCATGATCAGGTTCTTGAAATGCTCTTTTTCCCTATAGATGATCAAGTTGCAGACATCTTCACCAAGTCTCTTACAGAAGCGAAGTTTTCTAAACTTCGATCTATGTTAGGAGTTCAGGAACTTGTCATTAAGGGGGGATAGGCTCTAATGCCTCCTTCCTTCTCCTAATAGTGTCACTTTTGTAAATCCTTCAATCCTATCCCAAGTTGTTCTTAAGGGGGGATGTTAGGATATTTAGACACTTAGGAGTTAGTTAAGATCAACTTGTGTAATATATCCATTAGGGATAGTGTGTTTCTTTAGTATGCATTAGTATGCATTTGTAAATACTTAATCCGACGGTCATGATATGTTTCCAACATAGAGTGATCCGACGGCTCAACTTCTCTTAGATCAAACCTAACCTTGATCCGTGGCTTAACACCCGATTGGTCCATGATCTCTATTTAAAGAGCATGGAGGGTCATTGTTTAGTTGATCGATTATGAGAAGCTCATTTGTAACTTTCTTTCTTTGCATAATAAATTGTCCCGTAGAAGCTATTTGGCCGGGGCCGTGGAGTGTTTCCCTCAAGAGGGTTTAAACCACGTCAAAACATCGGTGTGTTGATCTGTGATCTGTTTGTGTGAAGTGGTTGCTCTTGGTGTTCGGTCCTTTGGTAGTACCCTGTGTACTCGAACATAGAGATCCTGAGAGGATGCATCTGGTTTCACCCCTCAACAAGCTCTCTTGGAAGCTGCAACCCAAACGAACAGAGACCTGCCCTTTGGAGACCCTCAGAGGATCATGACGAAAAAGGACAGCAACGCAAGCGGCCAATGCTTCCCGATTTTTGTCAAGATTCTGTCCGGATCTTCGAGGTGACTTCTCTAGAACACAACGAACCTGGTGGCCCTCATCATGGATAAGCTGAGAGAATGAGAAGGTATTAACAAGAAAACCCACTATCTCTGCTTCAAGGGACGCCTCTTGCCGCTGGATGCTTAGCTAGAGGAATGCGGCGTCAACAGGGATGCGTCGATCTACATTGGGTCAGGGATTCGGGGAGGAGATGGGAGACCACTAGGTGCAGCCGAACCCTCCTCAGCTAAGAGACGTACATTTACAAAAGCAGTGAAAGCCAAGGATTCTGGAACCTCCAAACCAAATCCAAGGGTTTTCTATGGCCCGACTTTCATTGTGGAGCATCAAGAGGAGACTCCTTCAGCCATGGTGGGCTTAACCTCAGTTTTAACTTGTGGCGAGTTAGCTAATGCGACCATCATCTGCAGGTTCAATGGACTGTGGCCCTCATCCAAAAATCTGAGAGATTGGCTCAAGCAAATGTGGGGGGTGAATCTGGAGCTCTTCATGTGCTCCAAAAAGTACTTCATTGTCCGTTTTGAAATAGAGATTCACCGCAACCAAATCATGACTGGAGGACCTTGGTTCTGGGGGAACTCAGGGTTGTCTATGAGGAAGTGGTACCCAGATTTTAACCCCTTAACAACTACAACAATGACTACTCTGGTATGGGTAAGACTCCCGAACCTCCCCTTACAGTTTTGGTATCCAGAATCCTTTGAAACCATTGGTGACTCCTTAGGGAAGTTCATCAAAGAGGACACAGACAGAACATCGAAGGGGTTAGCCACCTTTGCATGCATTTGTGTGGAGCTGGATCTGAGCAAGGGACTTCTCGACAAGATTAACATCATTTCATGTGAGGATTATGTCCACGTTCAGCCCCTTGATTATGAAAACATAGCCTTCAGATGCAGATCCTGTAAGCAACCAAGGCAATTTCAAGAAGCCTACCCTACTTCTCTAGTTCACTCCATGAAAAGGAGACAACATGGATGGCCTGAAGGAAAGAATAAAAGGAAGCATCCTTCCTTGGACACACAAGACGGTTCGCCGCCACATGCAGCACATTAGCAAGCCGATGATTCAGAAATGCCTCAGGGGGACCATGGATAACCTCCTACTCTTGAGGAGACTATGGAGATGGCCCTAGTCGGAGTATCCTCCACTGGTGGCCAGAAGTGCCCACATGAATTTGACAACTCAAATAGTGACAAAGAAGCGGAATTAGCTCGCTCTCGAGGTAACCCTGAATTCTCCTAGCATCAGCTGACTATAACTTCCATCCTGTCGTCTTTTGATTAGTCGTTGGGATGGATTGATATCATGAAAAAGAAAAAAGATCCCAAATTGTCATTGCATCGATAGCACCCTCTTGGAAGGGAATGCCACAGTGTTTTAAGTTAGTTTAATTAAGAGGCTGTCAAGGAGAGTCATCTTCCGGTTGGCCCAATATGGGATTGCCAACTGGTATTGTACAGTTATGTTCCTTATTTTTTTTTTAATAGAAGGTTTCACATATTACTTACAAAAAAAAAGTATCATAGAAGTGATTATGTCTCTATTAAAATGACTTTGGGAATATTGATAAAAAGCATCGTGTTGAGTAAACTACACAAAATTATATAACAACAAATTAATAAACATTAGAGAAACCATGCAATACTAAATATGAATAGAGATGGACCAAAATAGAGTAGCCATATCCTAAAAATAAAATCTCACATATTAAAATACATTGAAAAGTATTTGAAACGTGTTTGAGACAGGCTAATTTAATATTGCAACAAAATATTACATTGGATTCTATTATATATATTCTAGCACACCCACTTAACTTGTGGCCGGTGAACATCGACAGGCCACAAGTGAAGTGCCACTAATAAGTTATCTTAGTTGTTACTTGTTAAACGGTTGTCCATGCATCAACTACTAGTTTTTTTTTTTTTTTAATAATTGTTTATTTCGTATTTGGAACGACTGCCATAAAATCAATATGGATAGTACACTTGTATCATCCTCATGCAATCTAGGAAAATCATAGGAACTAGTCCACCCCAAATCCTAAAATGTAAACAACTATTGGTGTAATAACATTATTATATAGTGCTTAATATCTTGTGTATATTTAGGGATTCGGAGAGACGGAAAAGAAGAGAACCCTAGCTGGTTCACCTACTGGTTGGCGGAAGAGGCTGCAGATTTGGGCAGACCGACGCCATGGATCCTCCTCCTGACCCGGGATGGGCGCCCCTTGATGCCCTTTTTCGTTCATTGGTTGTAGCGCAATCCCAGCCCCCAAAGTCGACTGGATCTACGGATTCAAGATTTGTCAAAAAATCCGCCATACCTGAGGTTAAGTTGGGCTCTACAGCTTCGAAGTGCAAAGCTCTTGCGCTCTCTGAAAAAGGACTGGTAGGGCACTTTACTGGGTTATGGCCCTCTCCGAGATCGATCGAGCTGTGGCTAAATAAAAACTGGCGCCCCCTCATTCAAGGAGAAGTCCAGCAGATATTCTGTGGTAAGGGATTCTTTGTCTTCTATTTTGAAAAAAAGGAGGATAGGGACTTAATATTCAGGAATGGCCCATATTTTATGGGACCAAGAGGAATGTATATCAACAAATGGGACCTCTCGTTTGACCCGGAGAAGGACATTCCCTCAGCCGTACCAGTATGGGTCAAGCTACCACACCTCCCGTTGCATTGCTGGAACGATGAAGACTTGAAGGCTATCGGCAACTCGCTGGGGAAATATATTGACAAATCAGAACCTAAACCCCCGATGTTTTCCTGTGCCCAAATATGCGTAGAGGTAGATCTTGAAAAAGGGCTCCCAGAAGCTATAAGCTTGTCAATGGATGGTTGGAACCATTTGCAATCTGTTGATTATGAGCAGATTCCTTTTAAATGCAAGGTATGTCACGAATATGGGCACTTTGCCAAGCTATGCCCTAAGAGAAAGATGCAGGAAATGGAAGAAAATCAAGAGGGAGATTGGAATGAGGTTAGAAAAAAGAGTGGGAAAGCTCCAAATGCTCACCACCCTCATGCAACCCCAAAGAGAAAGGAAACGGTAGGCAAACAACAAAGCACTGGAGAAGCAAACAAATTTCATTTGTTATCTTCTGCAGCGACTGAGGAAGAGCAGGAACAGGGACTGGACATTTCCCCGGAGGAAGCTACAGAACAAGTAAGGGAAGAAGGAACGCAAGAAATCGCAGAAAAGCAACTAGAGGAAGGAGAAATCCAGACAGCAGCTATATCACAACAGGAAGAGCCTGAAAGCGAGATACTTAAAGCTCGGGGCGGCTCAGTCACAAGAGCAAAGGCAAAATTATTCCAAGAAGAAACCTCAGAAAGCAGAGAAGAAGAAATGGAACCCCAGAAAAAAAAGGGCAGAAAACTAAATAAAGTGGTAAGGGAGCAAGAAACGATTCACGAGAAAGCGGCGGGTAAGCAAACTAGCTTAGACCATCATGTAAGAATCCTATCCAGCTCAAAGCAAACAACAGGGACATCAGAAGAAAAGAAGGAAAAAGCAGGTTCTAACCTCTCCAAAAAATAATGAAGATAGTCTCCTGGAATTGTAGAGGTTTAGGAGGCAAGCAAAAGATAGAAGCACTCAAAAGAATTAAGAAGTTAGAAACCCCCTCAATCCTCATGCTCTAGGAGACTAAAATGCAAGAAGCAGACTGTCTCAAATCCCTAAACCAAATCTGGCCCAAAGGAGAAGGCATTGCAGTCAACTCTACTGGAGCTTCGGGAGGGCTCCTCACTTGGTGGGACAGAGGTAAGTTCAAATGCATCTCTTCATTTAGCAATAGAAATTGGCTTTTTACGGAAATAGAGGATATATCAAGCAATGAAAAATACTGGGTAGGAAACATCTATGGACCTACGCTTCACGGCCTGAAGGAAAAGTTTTGGAAAGACCTTATTGATCTTCAAACTGGAAGGAACCTTTCTCCCTGCGTTTTAGCTGGAGATTTTAACGTCTCCATAAGTGCAAATGAGCGTAGAGGAGGCTTGAAGGTTAGAGATCAGTTTGGAGAGAATTTGGAGGATCTTCGGGCATCTTGGAATCTTGCGGATATAAAACCTAGGCAAGGAAACTATACCTGGAATAATAAAAGAATTGGACCCGGACATATAGCAGCAAGACTTGATAGATTCCTTCTCAGCTCCGCCCTCCTGAGTAGGCCCCTTCTTCCTGACTCTAAAATCTTAGCTTCTGCTGCATCAGACCATCGTCCTATTGCCCTTTTTTTCTCCTCTCTTGGAAACCTTGGGCCAATACCTTTCAGATACAATCCGCTATGGCTGGAGAACGAAGACTGCTATGAAGAGGTCAAAACTATTTGGAATCAGTTTATCCCAGGATCCCCAGGTTTTATATGGGAAAACAAACTTAAAAATACCAAGACTGTTTTAAAAAGATGGGTTAAGGAAAACAATAAGAAATCGGGAGAAGAGATAACCTATCTGCAAGAGGAACTCAAAACTCTGCAAAATCAAATGGAAACTGGGCAGATAACTGAAAACATTCTGAAAAAAGAAAATGACTTGGAAGCACAAATTAGACAGGCGGCCAGAAGAGATGAGGAGGAATGGAGACTGCGCTCAAGATGTTTATGGTTAAAGTCAGGGGACAGAAACACCAAGTTCTTTCATGCTCAATGTAAGGAAAGATACAGGAAAAACAACATCTTCAGCCTAACGAGGGAAGATGGAGCTAAAATAGAGGATACTGAGCCAATCAAGAGGGAAATCAAAAGCCATTTTGAGACACTCTACAGTGAGGAAGGGGATCCCTCAGTTGAGGAAATTGAGATAATGGGTCAGGACATTCCTAAGCTCATAACAGCAGAAGACAACAGTATGCTCGCCGACTTGGTAACGTAAGAGGAAGTTAGAAAAGCAGTGTGGGCTCTTCACCCAGAAAAATCCCAAGGACCTGATGGCTTCACCATCCACTTCTACAGAAAATGCTAGCATCTGCTGAAAAAAGACCTACTCAGAATGATAATTTGGACAAGGAACCGTGAGAAGATTGGAGGAGGCACCAATACCTCGTTCATAGCTTTAATTCCAAAGGAGAAAAGAGCCACCTCGATAGGGAGATTCAGACCCATATCTTTGTGCAACTCCTCTTACAAAATTATTACCAAAGTCATAGCTAATAGAATCAAGAATATGCTTCCAAGAATCATCTCACCTAATCAGGGTGGATTTGTTCCGGGCAGGCAAATTTATGACAATATTCTTTTAGTACAGGAAGCAATTCATTCAAGCCAGATGAATAAGGATGCAGGTATGGCTATTAAGCTTGACATGGCCAATGCTTTCGATAGAGTAAGACATGTCTTCATCTATTTCATTCTGGAAAAATTTGGATTTGATGGAAACTTTATTAGATGGGTGAAATCCTGCATTGGAGCGCCGTGGATCTCTCCTCTTCTAAATGGCAGGCCCACCTCCTTTTTTCGACTCTCTCGGGGATTGAGGCAAGGATGTCCCCTTTCACCCTTCCTTTTCGTCATAATGGATGACTCCTTCAGCAGAAAGCTTAACTCTCTCCTCGCTTCAGATTCATTTCCTGGTATTGCCTACGCTCGAAATGTCCAAGCCATAAACCATGCTCAGTTTGCTGATGACACCATCCTTCTGGGCAGTGCCTCACCCCAAATTGCAGCCCGTTTTAAATCTACCCTGGATCTCTTCCTCAGGGCCTCCGGAGGCAAAACAAATGATAATAAATGCAATCTATACACTTGGAACTGTCGGCCTGCCACCATTAGGCTCATCTCTGCTATTTTAAATTTCAAACCCTGTCTTGATTGGTCTTCTTTTAAATATCTTGGTACTCCCATTTCCCTTAAATATCCTTCCTCCTCTATATGGCTGCCAATCCTAGAGAAATTCAGATCAAAAATAAATTCGTGGGGCACCCGATGGTTGAATTTAGCAGGAAAAGTCACCTTGATTAAATCTGTTTTGTCTTCTCTGCCCATTTTCACCTCTGCAATAATGGCAGCCCCGGTTTCTATTCAGAATGCCTTTAGCAAAGAGATAAGAAAATTCCTGTGGCAAGGGGGAAAGACTCAAAATAAAAAATTTCATTTGATCAGTTGGAAGGTGGTCAAAGAAAAGAAAAATAGAGGAGGGCTAGGAATTCGAGAGCCTATGTTGGTAAGCAAAGCATTGGGAGCCAAGCTTTCCTGGAGAATTGTCTCTGGAAAGAAAGAATGGTGGAAAGAAGTAGTTAGGAAAAAATACTCCCGAAGCTCAAGATTAAGATGTCTGGAAAAGCCTAATAAGAAAAAGGGAATGGCAATATGGAGACTCATCTCCTCTTCCTCGACTTTGATTACTGAAGATCTCTATTGGATCCCGGGAAACGGGAAAAGAATAAATATTTGGATGGACAGAATCAATGGAGAAATGCCCCTGGGACAAAGGAGATGTCTAGATTCTATTCGCAATTGGTTGCAAAACATGGGCATCACTAAACTTATAGATCTAGTGGATTGGAAGGATAATGGAGATTGGAAAGGCTGGAAGAAATGGAGACCTCCTGATAATCTCATGAATGCCTATCAAATTTTCCTCAATTCCCTGCATGGAAAAGCTCCGGTGAATATAAAAGAAAAAGACCGAAGGGGTTGGGGGAAAGCAGGGGTCTATTCTGTAAATGCAGGCTACGATAAACTCACATTCTCTAACACTCCGGTTCTCAAAAACTGGGGGAAAGTCTGGAATCCGGATGGTATCCCTAAAATTGGCATATTCTTCTGGCTTTTGATTCACAATAAGCTTTTAACGGCAGAAAATCAGAGTTAGAGGGATAGAAGGACCTTCAAGATGTACTTTGTGCAAGCAAGAGGAGGAAACGTCTTTTCATATCTTTCTGGCATGTCCCTTTGCTAAGCACGTTTGGGCTCAGGTTTTGGGGAATCAATGGAGGACATCCATTCTTCCAAAATATTTTAAAGATCTCAGCGATCACTGGGGACGATCCTTTCCAGGAAGAAACAAGAAAACGATGCGAAGAATATGGAATATAGTCCCAATGAATATCTGCTGGCAGATTTGGATACATAGAAACAAAAGTCTTTTTGAGGGAAGGAACCCCAACAGTTATAGAGCAGCCATCAAAGCCACTTCAATGATAGCTGAGTCTCTATCCTCAAAAGGAGTCACCATACCTGCTCAGGAACCTCTCTCCCTATCTGAGTTTCAATGGTGCAATGTCTTTGTAAGAGCAGGCTCCCTTCAGTCCAAAAAGAAACATTCCTACTTACACTAGGAAATCCGGAAGGAATCTGATGCTTTCTCCAGGTGGTGGAAAGAGCAGAATTCTTATAGTATTTTCTTCGACGGGGCATCCAAAGGGAACCCTGGGGTGGCAGGTGCGGGTGGGGTCTTATTTGATCCCGGAGGAAATAAAATTGAAACTTTCTCGTGGGGATTAGGAATCAGGACAAACAATGAAGCTGAATGGCTTTCTCTCATCTTCTCATTCAATATGATCTCCTCCCTCAACATTGATAATCTCAGAGTTTATGGGGATTCTAGACATGTCATTCAAACAATGAGAAGGGGTGTTTCCCCTCAAGGATCGAGAGCTTACAGGTACATGCAAAGAATAAAATCTAATCCTCATTTTTCTTAGTCTTCTTTCTTCCACATCTGTCGAGCGAACAATAAGTTAGCGGATGAAGCGGCCAACAAAGGAACGTTGTTAGATATTGGGCACATGGAGGGTCTCAATGGTGCCTTGGGGTTTCAATTCATACCCTAATCTATTTGATTAATGGTCACAATTGTTATAGTTATGGAATTGAAGGGGTTTAGTGGCTTGAGGGTCCCCCTTCCCCCGTCTTCCATCGTCGGCGAAGTTTCTCGTGCCCCTGCCACACGCCATCCTCTCCACCGTGCATGGCACATGGGCCCTCGTGGTGCTGTCATCTCCCACGAGCCGTTAATAACTCAGCCATCTGCCTCTCCCTCGTAGTGCTACGAAATGGCTCGTCCCCTCTCCAGTGCGCTGAACCATCTCTCTCTCGGCGACTTGGGCTCACCATCCTCCCGTCTTGGTCTGTTAATCCACCTCAGGGCGGGCACCATGCAGAATATAATGGAGGCCATAGCCGCGTTGAGCCGCACCATGGTTGAAGTTAAGCTCTCTGTGCGAAACACCTATAACGCAGTTTGCACCAGTGTGGATCAGCATGAGGAAATGGCTAAGGATTTAAGCTACACCGTGAACCAGCTAGCATGCCAGGACTCCAGAATTGACGACCTGGAGAGAAATTTGTTTGAATTGATGGGCAAGGTGGATAATTTGCAGGAAGACATTGCTGTCATCACCGGGAAAACGCAGGGAAGCTGCGTCCATGGCAGTCTGACGGTTAACCAGGAAATAAAGCAGGAAAGGAAGGACGCGGCCTCTGTTTATTTTAAAAGCTGTGGATAGTTAGCAGTCTCAGTCCAGGTTCCACTTTTTTGATGTTTAAGACTCTATGTTTTTTTGTATAATCCTCAACAATCAGTTTATCAGGGTCTATCCCTGCTCTACTTTGAACAGTTTCAGAAAGGCTTTGTTTAGAACTCTTACAGGCAGGCAGTTAGAATCTTTAGCTCTAAACTTTCAGACACCGGCTACTCTGTCAATTTTTTTTTTTTGAAAACTTGTAATGAATGGCTGTGCACAGCCTTTATAAATATACCTATTTTCCCTGTTCTTGTTAAAAAAAAATATCTTGTGTATTTTGATTGCATGATCTAAGTATTGGTTTGAGGGGTCCTCTACATGCGATCTAATCTATTGTAGATGATTTAAGGCAACTTGATTATTGATAGTGGTCGAGGAGCTAGCGATATGGTGCATTTTGATTGCATGATATGAGTACCAGTACCTTGTTTGCATTCACATTTAGTGATATGGTGCCTATTATCTAAGGATCATGGTAGCGATTTGGTACGAATACCTTTGCTTCTTTCTAAGGGGTTGATATGGTATCTTTCAATTGTGATATGAGTATTCATTGCTCACAATCTAAGGACTATGATTGAGGATTCATTGTTGATGATCTAGTGCATTGCTTGCAAGCTAAGCATTAGTACCTTTATTGCTTTCTAAGGCATTCTCTACATACAATTTGATCTATTGTATGCGATCTGAGTATTGACATTCCTTGAGGAGCTAGCATTTTGAGTTTATTACATGATCTTAGTACTGGTAACTTGTCTATTGCATGTGATTTCAGTATTCATTGCTAGTGATTTAAGTGCATCTTAAGTCTATTGCATGTGATTTGAGTATTATCATTGAGGATTCATTGCTAGTGAGTTATTGTTAGCGAGATGGTGTGTTCTAAGTCTATTGCATGTTATTTGTACTATCATGGAGGGTTCATTGCTAGTGATCTGCTGTGCTATGATTCTATTGCATGTGATTTGAGTATTGATACCTTTGTCTGAGGGGATCTCTACGTATGATCTGATCTCTGGGGTGGATTTAGAATTACTCAAAGGAGGCAAAGCTTGACCCAATCAGGTGCACAAGTTCCTTCTCATAGTATTGGTTATAACTTATTTTCTCTTTACTTTTCTATTTCAATATGAACATTTCATCACATATACCAAAGAATCTCAATGGGAGACCAAGTAAAGTAACCCTCGAGAGTCTTTGTGAATATATAGAGTCAATAGAGAAGCATGGGGAATAAAGAGAAGCTAAAATTCAAATAGAGTTATAGACAATGATAGACAATAAATTTACATCCTTTGAAGACAAGATTCGAAAACGCATCTAGACAATAAAATACTAGGGCTGGAGAATAAGCTGTAGATATTTGAGAGTAGATTACAAGAATTGAAAAAACAAAGTCAAGGAATGAAACAACTAGCCCAAGAAGGAGATGTTCTAGAAAATATTCACATGAAGAACAAGATCAAAGAGCTAGAGGAAAAAATAAATAACAACTTGCCCATCAAAGAGGAAATGAGTAAGCTTATAGAGTTGGATCAAGAGCCTTGAACCTCATTATTTTTTGTATGAAAGAGGAGAAAGTTGAGTATAGACTAGAACTAGTCAAGGAAGAGCTACAAAATAGGTTACAACTTGAAACAACCTATCTCATAGAAGCAAAGAGGCTAAGAAAAGTAGTGGATCATAAAGAATGGTTAATTCATGTTAAGATAAGCTTGAATGACCATAAATATATCATATTGAGTAAAACTACATATCTAAAAGGGTCAGGAATATTTATAAATGAAGACCTCATTCCATAGGATCAAATTGAATTGAGGAAAGAAGTTCAAAAGGTAAAAGAAGCCACGAAGGAATGAAAGTCAACAATAATTAAGAATATGAAAGCTATTATTAGGGGCAAAGACCAAAAATATAATAATAAATAGGAATTGGGGACACATGGATTTCCATGGAGCAAAGGTCCCATGTTAAGTTGGATGCCGAGTGAAATTGATATCTTGCTTGTTGAAACTTGGGAACATGATGAATCTAAAGTCCCTAACATGCAAGGATTTTTCCTATGGTCAGTTTGGAACAAGAGATCTCAACGAATAGGCATTGGAAGCATAGATTTCTACATAAGGAATAACATTTTTCCTCACATCAAGCTTCACAAGAGAGACCGATCATCTTCTCAATTAAACCAATTCAATGGCACCCATCCCTTTTATCATTTGTTTTAAAATCACTACAACATTTTCCACCACTTTTGAACTAACATTTTTGTTTCTGATTCTTCATCTCACTAGAATAGTTTCTCTTCTTGTCATGTTGCAATTTTCAATGCATCTTGCACTCTCTCTTGACAATATTCCTTTGCAAACTTTCTCTTCACATGTGCACTTCCTCACATTCAATGAAATCCCCACATTTTATCCTTTTCCCAATGTTGTTACTAGATATACTACCACTTGTTGTAGAGCTTGTGTCCTACAAACCTACTGTACACCATGTAAGCAAATACTCACAACACAACCACAACTATAATCCAAATAGTAGAAATTCACAATATTTTTTTTGCATTTTTATTGTAAACAATAGAGAAATTAAAAACCTCTAAAACTCATTAGATTTCATAGTAAGGTCTATATTTTACACTTTTACACTTTTAGGCATATATATCCATGGCTAATGGACTCCTACTCCTACTCTCGTCCTAGAGAAAATGCCCTTTTCTCTTATTCTCCATCATATTTATGAAACTGGGTTGGATGTTGGTTCTTTAGATGGGAACCTAGTCCTTTCATCTTCCAAATGAATACTAGGTGCAAATATGTAATAGAGTCTTTATTGGCATCACAAAATAACACTTGACTGATAATAACTCCAAAACTCTCATAAACCAAATTTTTGCATTTTTTGAGAAAATTGAATTCTAGGCATTATAACATAGAGCAAAGCAATGTTAGGTAGCTCAAGGGAATGCATGCTTGTTCATACATGAGTACGCCACATGAATTGCAAGAGTATACCATGGTTGCAATTAAAAACATTGCCTACAATTCCATGTGTTAGAATTTCAAAATTATTCTTTAGATGCACACAATGGATCCACAAAATCAACACATTCAATATTTTGACAAATTTTAACTGTTTTTTTCTAAAAATGGATTCCCAAGCTTCGTTACAAGTCCAAATTTGTATTTCAAGTTGTTGGGTGTTCCTCGTGATTTGATTTCAACCTTATTGAAGGATTAGCTCCTACTTGTGATATTTGATGGTAACATTATAATATGTAATATGAATATTATGCACAAATGTCTATGTGACAAAATCAAGAATGAAGACAAAGAGATAAGTTAGGGATGAGGATCACTTGAGAGATTTAAGGGGAGATATTGTGGGAGATAGTTATGCAAATGACTAAACACAATTCCTATTATGGTATGATTGTTATGGTTACCTATTGTATTATATAGGGACCTCATTGTACTTTATTCATATGAGATAAATGTATTATAATTTGATGAGTGATCAATAAAATGTGAGATTTGAAGCATATTTATGTTCTTATGGTGAAAATTTGCATGTATGTTTCAATGGTTATGCTACTCTTTCCCAACACTTTGCATAATATGGTTAGATTTTCAATCTTGATCCAAAATTTTGTTCTTGTAGCAAAGCATGATAAATATAATCTATCGTCATAAAAGTGCAAAGCACATTGACATGAACTTTTGTAAGGCAATCAAATCATATCAAAATTCTTTATCGAGGAAAAACAAGGGTACCATGCAAGATTACCTTATAGATACTAAAATCCAAATCCTTATATGACATCCATCTTTTCTCCAATGGATGTTATAGTCTCAAAATATGACAATTTCTAATTTTTGACAGTTTTGATCATTTGGAGAAATGAACATATAAGTAAATTTGTGCAGGTTGAGTAAGTTACGATGCATAGAAATAATTTATAACAATTCTCTAGACCTTCCAATATTCTTAGGACTCATTAGGAGGGATTAAAATATGAAATGAAGAAAATTAAATGTAAAAGTCAAAGTTTGTGTAGTATAGTTGTCTCAAGTAGGGACCAGAGTAATTTTTAGGGGCAAAATTTTGCCAATTAGCTATTTTTGGGGATTGTTTTCAAAAAATAAATTCGCTATTTGGTCATTTTTAGTCTCTAATGTCGCCTATATTTACATAAAATATGGCTGTGTCATAATATTCGTTAAAATTTACACATTTCAGTAGTGAATTGCATGTTTCATATTTAATATTCTCCTATCTATGTATATACATGTTTTTTTCAATCCAAAATAATCGCCTATGATACTATACTTAATATAATATTAGAATCCTTAAAAAATACCCTGCTAGGGACGCTCTTGCACTAGGATCATCCCCTTGTACAATGCACAGGGTTCATCTAGAGATTCATTATTCTCCTGAATTTGTAAAATCACATTAGTCTTGCAACAAGCACACCATAAATCAAGTTTCTTATTTTGAGAATGCAACGAATGCCTTAGCCAAATTCATCAACACCATAATTTATCGCCTTCTCCTCAATGAGAGAATGATAAGTTCCCTCACTGGACATGGCCATCTGAAGGGAGAATTTTCCAAAAAAGCAACAAGAAGATGGATGGATCACAAACTAGCATGTTGATGATTAACCAATTATTCAGTGGGGCCTGAACGTAGATATGATTGTGACCCTCCTCTTAGTCTAGGATCCAATATTGTTAGTCAATATATATGTCTATCTTTATTGTAACCAAATGAAATTCACATTTAGTGTTAGCTCCTTTATCTTTTACCTATAATTATAAGACTTGTAAAACCCACAAAAATTAAGGTATTTATTGATAGACTTGTAGATGCTCTAATTGCTCATTTTATTGATAACAATAAGTTTTATAACTCATTTTTAAAAATAAAATTTATGTATATTTATAAAAATGATTGCTACATTATTTTATATTTGATTAATATATACCATGATCCTATTTAATTTTCACTTTTAATTTTTTTTTATTTAATAAAAAAAATATAATTAATCGAGGTGTGTGATACCACTAGTACAAAATGAGGAATTAATGACTAAAAAAATGACTAAAATTCGACTATAAACGACTATTTTGAGTCAATGACTAATAGTAGCTGATTTCCACTATCTTATAGCTAGTCGTATTTCACTAGTCATTAATTGGTTGACTTATTAGTCATTGATTTAGTCATTGATAGTCACTGATTTAGTCATTGATTGCCACAATTAATGACCAAATATACGACTAAATAAATTACTAGATGATAACATATTAATGACTAAGCTAAATACGACTAAACGTTAGTCGCACTATAAGACACTGGAAATTAGCTACTAATAGTCGTATATATGTGAATTTAGTCGTTTTCTTAGTCACTAATTTATGATAGGGTACGGAGGAATCAAACCACCAATCTCTTGCCTATAATTAGGCAAGTGCTCTACCGTTGAGCTATCACCCTTTAAGAAGTTGTTATTGCTTGACAATGATGATATTCAAACAAATTTTACATCATTCAAGCATACAAAATAATGATTACCAAGTTACTATAGATCCATAATGGCTTACCTTGTACTAGTACTTCAAGTCTTTCGACTGCATTTATTAAGTGCAAATATATTTTTGCACTTAATAAAAGCAGTTGAAGAACTTGAAGGGCTAGTACAAGGTAAGCCATTATGGATCTATAGTAACTTGGTAATCATTATTTTGTATGCTTGAATGATGCAAAATGCAAAAATCCCAGAAATTTATAGGAATGACAAACATGCATCCATTGTTAAACTATCTACCGAGTCATCTAGAGTCATGCCAAGATATCTGAATTTGATTGAAAATTCATAAGTAACTTGAAGATAATGGTGGATGATGCCATGGAAAAGAGAATTTTAGTTTATATAGAAGAAAAAGATGAGCAAATGGTGTCCCAAACTCATCTTCCTCCAATGTGGGCCAAGACACCATCCCCTGTAAAATGAACACAGGTGCATGTTTCTCTCAGGTTCCATGAACATATTACACAACCTTCAGATAGTTTCAATCATATTTGGATGTCCATCTTAACTTCAAAGGACCAAAAATTCAAAGGAGCAAACCACACGAATTTTTTTTATGTAAATGATTGAACTGAAGGAAAACTGGACAGGGTCTTAGGTACCATCCAATGGGACAGGGTCTCAGGTACCATCCAATGGGACAGGGTCTCAGGTACCATCCAATGGGACAGGTTCTTGGCTTAGAATTGTGGTGTTAACTTGTTTGTAATATCTTCTATAAATGGGATTGCTAAGAATCAAGTCTATTGGGTTGTTGTATACATATTTCTGCAGATGAGGGAAGATGCAAGTCATGGTGACTGACATAATAGTTAACCCTCAGTTGTATCTCTTAGCCAAAATGAAACCTAGTTGCAAGCAGATCTTGTATGGGTTTATTGTAATGGAAACTACAAATTATCTGATGGCTTAGTATCTTCACCCAAAATCAAAATATAGTTTTATTAAGAGATTTTTTATATATAATCTTTAGAACAATTTGGAAGGTTGGAAAAATGCTAAGGATATGTGTTTACAGGAATAACATGTAAAGGACTTACAAGTTACAACACCTACTAGTTGGCAAGATAAAGCTAGGCATGCAAGGACATGAACTCGTTGTTGAGGCCTCGGGGGTGCAGGGTATTTGCAAGGTGCTGGAATGGGAGCAAGGATCCCAACAGAGGGTGAAAACCCAAACTGAAAGGCTTCGAAAGACCCTACGCAAGGGAAGTTCTATCCCCAACCTGTTTGGTGTGGAATTCTCCCATGGATATTCGGCCTCCGCTGCCACTCTATGAGTTGATGGGTTTCATCAATAGATCAAAGTTAAATACAGAAAACAGAAGCTTAAAACTAAGTCTGCTCTAACTTAACCTATTTAAGGAAAGAATCTAATCTAAATTAGACCTGTTCTAAAGGGAAGCTTGTTGTTGTGCAGATCGATCTTGATGTGAGAGGAGCAAGCATGTTTCCCAACTTCAACATAAATGTAAAAGATGCATTTACTTGTTTACTTAAATCATAATCAATTAATGAAAATTAAAGAGAACAATTCAAGTAATTAATCCTGTTCAAGATCAATCTGTAATCACTGTGTTAATCGAAAAATTAACATTGATTAAATTAAATGTGAATCATTTGCAGAAATAGATAAATAAAATATTTAATTGACAAAAATTCAATAAATTTTTTTCCCACATAGATCAGTCATAATGAGAAATCAGTATCACAGATCTGCATAACTAATTATATCCAACAAAATATCACACACTGTAGATGATAAATCAAGGCAAGAAATCAGAACTGTCAAAGAAACTTGAACAATTGCACAAGAGATGATATGAAGGCCACTTTACTGTATTAATAGGAGTCTTGTAGAAATACAAAGCTCTAGTAAGACAGAGAATCCCCAGTCGTCTCCTGCTGATTCCCAATCCAAAAATTATCAACCTCCCTTACAAAAGAGGCCTCTCTCCTTAAATAAGAACTACAACAGGGTACAAAAATGGAGATCCACAAAAATAGGGATTACAAAATAAAAAATAACCTAACGTCCTAGGACATCTTGCCATTTTCCCCAAATCTCTAATAACTCAGCTATCATAGGATAATTTGCTGACTCGAGTCCCAACTGGGCGTTGAATTCGAACATCTCCATTTCATTCTTTTCCAGCTTATGCCATATACAGATGAAGAATTGAATCTTATGTTCCAGGGAAACCCGCTTCCTAATCAGCTGCTCCACATCATCAATTTTGACTTCTTCTAGAAGCTGGATCTGCTGCTGAACTTCGTTGCATTTGCCCTAACTTCCTCACTCTTCAACTTAGGTGGACAGGCATCTTCGATGAGCTCCACGACAAGCAACTGGAGAGCCAACATAACATTATCTGTTGCATACCATCACTTGCTACATATGGCTTGGGCCTTTTTAAGAATATCCTCAACTGATTCATTCAGTTCCAACCATGTATTCAATGCACCTCTGATCTTCTTAAATTGAAAACTACTAAGCATGGGAAAGATTTCTGGAATGTCTTTGATGTACTTCTACCATTCAACAATGTTATCATATGCCTTGGAAGCCTCCAGCCTTTTATCTTCCTGCTTTTCAAAGGCACTAAGCATCTTGCCGAAAGTGATATCAGTTTCTCTAATTTCATCCAATGTGCTAAACAACTTTTCCAGGTATTCGTGATACTCTTTATTGACTTGAGAAGCCAAGTCTTTGAATTCCTGAGGTGTCATCTTAAATAAAGTAGAGGAGGTTGCACTTGCAGTTGCATTCTCACAATGTTTTTGCAGTAAATAAATTTTCTGAACATTGGCAGAATTCTCAGCTTGTAACATTCGAAATTCAACCTGCAAAGATTGATTCTTGCGTTCCTCATCTCCTATTTTATCCTCCCATATTTTCCTAAGATCATCAACATAAGTTTGATGTTCCTCTTTAGCCTTTGCTAGTTCTTCTTGAAGCTTCTCCACTTCTTTCCTCTTCTGATCAATTTCTCTATTGAGAACCTGTATTGAATCAAGGTTTGCTCCTGCAAATGCTCCTAAGGCTGTAGCTGTCTCAATTGCCCCTGTCTGAGGGTTACTGGCTTGTTGAGCCCAGACTATCTGGTTAGGAACAAACACTTCTAAACCATCCTGATCAAGGCTTCTCTTCTTACCCCTCTTTACCACTACCTTATTATCCTTATTGTAGAAGTAATGTCCAAGAGGGACTATTTCATCATCCTCCCATTCAATTATTACTTCAGAAGTGACTGAAATAACATTTTCTATTGAAACCAATGAAGTAGTCTGAGTGGCCATGGCATCGGGCATAGTCATGGTAACTTGAGGAGTGACCAAGGGGTTAGAGAGATCCTGATGAATCGAGGAAAGAACGGTAGGAGAAGGGATTGAAGTGAGAGCTTCAGAAAGGGGAACTTGGTCACCATTAGCGGCTGATGGCAGTGAAGAGGGAGTTGTGGATGTATCACTCTCAATAGGTAAGGATGAAGTAGATGTGGGTAATTGTAGGAGGTCAGTAGAAGACTGGGTTTCTGCAAGTATAGAGGAAGGAATAGAAAAAGAAACTGAGATACTAGGAAAGGGGTGGCCCAATGAGTCAAAGTATGAAACAACTGTGAAATAGAGAATGGTGGCATTACCCCTGCAGAAAAAATAGAAAGATCCTGGATAGATGGTAATAGAAGTGATGAAGCAGTGATGTCAGGGGTAGTAGAGGTAAGTTCCAAAATCGGTTGATCAAGATCATAATGGTCCATTTCAATACTGTCCAATAAGTCTGTAAGCGACTGTGAGTTGTCTGTCACTTCCTTAGTGGCTTCTTCCACAACTTTGTCAGTTACCTTTTCAGGTACTTCTTCAGTCACTTGAACTTTAGCCTATGGTTCATCTTCTACATCACTGTCAGTGAGATCAACAGTGGGAACTTCAGATGTGAAAACTTGAACTTTCCGTCTCGTAGGAGGATTATCCTCAATCATTGTCAAGTCATCGACCACCTACGAATCTGCAACAGTTACTTGAACATTCATAGCGACCTTGGGTGGTTCAGCTGTTTTGGTACCCAACACTAAAGTCAATTTTTCCAAATGCTGCTGGAAATTCTGAGATGTCTGTAACAAGGCTTTAACCTGCTCAGTGGTTTTAATCTGAGGAGGTTCCTCCATGGGATTTTTACCTTTGTCTCCATCTATATAAGTAAGCATTAAGGGAGAATTGGCTAGCTGAATTTGCTTTTGTTCTCTGTTCCTTTTAACCTATTCAGTGATATTCAACTCCAAGGTTCTTTGCCCATAAACCTGAGATTTTATTTCTTTCTGAAATGCCATAATCTATTGATGCTCATCCACGCTCTTGGATTTCGCTAATACTTCAGGGAAGGTGTTCACCCCTTCATAGATGGAGTCATCTGGCATATCTTCATGGACATAGTCCATTTTCCTGTGATATTACTTGAAGTGTGCATCCAAGAATTTCTTGGGATCATGCTTTCGTTTGGGTTCTTTTCCCAACTTCAAAGGGGTCAACTGATCACCCAGTAGAGCAGCCCAGGTTGAGGTAGGAATAACTAGTGGGCCAAGATTTAGAGAGAACTTAGGACAACCTCTCTTTTTAGGACTAGTAAGTTTCTTGTAGACTCCATCAGTGATAGTCTGATAGGAAACTTCTTGAATGACCAACCTATCATGTACAATTCTAGGCAAAAGGTGAACAATGTCACTTCCCCAAACTCTGATGTATGCAAAATACTCATAAACATACCAATCCCCAATGGTGTTGAGGAAGGTTTTGGGATCCGCTGAGAAGGCAGGAGCTTCCTAGTGAAATAATTTAAAATAAATGGTACCCATAAAGTGGTCACAAATTTCATAAAGCAAGGTATATAATTGCTTTCCCATAATGCAGAATGGTATATCTGAATCGGTGGAGCCTCAAGGGTCCAATTCCACCCCAAGTTAGGGTATTGAAACTTAGTGCAGAAGACATCAAGGATGTAGGCTGACAGATAAAAATGTGGCTTCTTTGAGGCAGGTTCCTTTTGATAGTTTTGAATTTGTGTCTTAATTTCTGAAGACAGGATGGATTCCCAGGGAAAGGATTCACCTATTGTTAAAACATGATGGGCTATGGGAGCCCATTCAGCCTTGAAAACTGAACAATTGGGGAGACCAAAAAGCCTGCAAAGCATGGCTGCAGTAAAGAGTAAGGTTCCTTGAACCAAATAATAGGACAGAGATCATCCACCTTGGGCACGAAACTATTAGGTTTTATCATCCAAGATTTCATCATCTCGTCAAAATTATATCTGGTCTTGGAGGATTGAATAAAGTCAGAACTCAGGGTTTGTATAGCTGGCTTGAGAGAAAAAGCTCCAATAAAAAACTCCAGGCGAAAGGTAGTCAATTGTGAACCTGCGCAATCATTAAATGACCGGTCTTTGGTATTGGAATTTTCAACAATCCATTTTACAAGGTCTATATAAGGTAAGACGGAAGGGCGAGCAACAATGGCATGAATTTGGGAAGCCCTAATTTTATCATAGGCTGGCCCGTCTTGGTTAATGTCTGAAAAATTGTCGTTGTGAAAGATTGAATAGATTTTTCGCCCAGTCCATTTCATAATCCTCAGTTACCCTCTCACCGGTGTATGAGAAAATGTCGAAATTGGGATCCTTGGTCAGTGAATCCTTATACAGTGCCTTGGACTGGGTAGTTCGAGACATTACAATGAAGGTTTTGGGAAATTCTAATAAATAAACAAACGAAAATCAAAATCAACCCATAAACAGTAAAAGCGTGAAAAGAAGATGCAACACTCATGAAAAACCAACCTGATTTCAGCTAAAAACCGTGCAGGTGACCTTGGTAACAACTCAATAGTAAAATCCACATAGGAGCGTAAAAATCGATAATAAAAATGATAACAAAAAATAAAAAAAAATTGTTTATTTAAGGTTTTTCGATCGGATGAGAGCTGGGCCGTAGATCTAGGAAGAAACGAACGACCGAGATTACTATTGGGGGATGCGGGATTTGGGGTCAAGTTTCAAAAACTCATTTTATTCAACGTTTCTGAACTCCGCAATCTGAAAATGCGGGTTGCGGATTCTTCAAACTTTACCAAACAAACAAACCTATTTCTGAAATCCACAATCCGAAAATGTGGGTTGCGGGTTTCGGGAACGAACACAAATATTAAAACCAACTAACCTTCTCGACACCCCGCATCCCGCAGTTTGCGGGTTGTGGAAACACGCCACACAATTTATTAGCGCAACGAATTCTCGCAACCCGAAATATGAAAATTTGGGTTTCGGGATCAATGTTCAGGAAATACTTAGATAGGCTTCCCGCAACCTGCAATTTCGGGTTGCGGGTTTCGGGTTGACAAAATGCCGAAAGGAAAACGATTGATCCCCACCATCCACATTTGTGGGGTTTTAGAATTTCGAGATTCACAGTAAAAAATGGTTTAGGACCAAAACCTTAGGTTTTTTGCAAATCAAGAAAACAACCGAAAACTTAGAAATTCTCAAGGGGATTAATAAAGACAACTAAGCAAGCCAACAAAAGGGTACAATGCAATAGCAAACCAAAATTTAAAACTTACACAAATTCCTTTATATTTACATCAATGGGGCTCCCGTGATCAGAATGAATCATGGGATCTGTTGTGGCCACAACAAATGGCGACTGGCTGGGAAGAACCAATTATCTCTGTTACCAAACTTCAGTTAGAGAGAGTACATCAGTCAATTGACTTTCCAAACTGAAATCGTTAGAAAATATTTATAAAGGGAACAACCAACAGGCAGGAAACATAAGATTAATACATTTCCATCGATGATCATATTAAAAGTAATGTAAATCTGATAAGGAGAGATAAGAGACAACATAGATCTTCTATCATTATGTAATTGTTGAACATCAGCTTGTGATAAACCTGCGACAAACTCAAAACTGCTCATGGATATCCAAATTACATATCACCTTGATTTATTAATTGGTTTTATATACAACAATCCTTCTTACTATATACACATATTTTTTTTAATTATTATTATTATTATTCAGATTCAGATTATAAGACCTTGTTGATAATAAGGCCACTGCCCTGACTTGGTAATGAGATATCAACAGTGCAATTCACAAACTCAATCCAGAAACTGATCAAGCTGGCTCAATAAAGAGACCCCTTTTCCTTCAGCTGTGATACCGAAAACAACTATCATGGCTTGGTAACCACATAATGATAGTTTCAGTCCAAATTAAACCCATGACCATGGCAAGGATGGCTTATGATAAGACCCCCCTGTCCTTATTCCCAACAAGTATCTCATAAAAGAAAATCGCATATTTTATTCAAAGAGAAGACTTACAAGGAACTGCCAAGGCTTGGTAACCTCATAATAGCAACGTTACTCACCAGTGTTTTGTAGATCATGAATGGACCGACCTGTGATAGGATCTTCCAACCCTCAGAAAACTGAGAGTCATCTTCCAAGTGTGGTGGCTTGATGTGAAGATGTCATTCCACTAAACACTTATGAACCTAAAGGGCTGGCTTGATATAAGACCGCCCTCCTTGTAATTCTCAAATTAATTAAGCTATTGTTTTCAAGGTGATAGTAAAAGGATCCAGAGCAGATAAAACAAATCAGGTTATTGTGATATGTTGTGAAAATGAGACATAAGATAAGAACATTTCAACCATTTCCCACATCTCAATTAAGTAGACAAAACACGTGAAATATAATGACCAAGGTGGAAAAGTACTAATCAAAGTCTTGCATTCATTGGTTATGCACTCTTTACAAAAAAAATTCTGATATCAGTTGAAAGAAACTGAGACTAACATACTATCTAGCAACTTCAGTTGAGGACATCTTAGGGTGGAACTGGTTTCAAACCATCGCCAAAGGTGTGGGGTTTATTATCAATAAAATGAAAGAGACTAACTATGACAAATAAAACAGGAAAGACCCATGAGCCTGCTCGAAACAATTTGAAAACAAAAGGAGATCTAATAAAAAGAAATAAACTGGAATATTATGGACCAAATCATGTGCAATTTGTTGCAATGAAGTATGCAAAATTCCTCTTTCAAATGCGTATCTAGGAAACATTAGAATTCATATGTGATGAAGATATGCTGATTCTGATTGCTTTGTCTCCTATCAAAATATTCTTACTCTTAAAACTCGAAAAGATTAACTCAAAACATTTAATGCCATGATTATTATAACCTAAAATATGGGATTCAAGCGTGAATGCCCTGAGCCATGAACCACATGCAAGAGTTGGACGATAGGAGATGACAAAAATATTTCCCTGCATGTATCTGAAAAAACATTGTTTCTTGCCAGGACTTGAATTGTCATTGAAAATGCTTTATTGAAGAAAATATGAGTGGTAAACTTAATCATTAAAGAAGTTATGAAAACTCTATGATACACCTACCCCTATACTACTTTGAAAATCAAACAAAACTTAAGTATAATCAAACTTCCAGTGGAGCCAATCAAGTAGTTTTAAACCTGGAAGAAAAGACAAGTGATGCATCAACAATAAACATCTTAAAAATAGAGATCCAAACATTGGAAAAACCAAACTAACTTTCTTATTTACAGAGAAATGAAAATGACATAAAAAATGGTTCAAATAAGAATTGTTCCAACCATAGGTAAATTGGATCATAAAAAGTGGGTTGGAAATTATAAAGATTCGAGAGAGGTTCATCAAAATTGAGGGTGGAGAACATATCTTTGGAAAAAGGGTTATCGTTATTATATTGAAAAATGATGACAGGGTTGAGATCTTGTGAACAATCAATTTTGTCCCCTTGTTTTATATTTAGATGCCTATTCTTTTGAGGTGCATGAGATTTGTTCAATTTCAAATTATTCAATCGAAATAACTTTTCATTTGAAATTTGATTTATAGAAAAAGTATATTTGGAACAAATATTTTGAAATTCAATCTCAATTTCAGCCAGCTCATCCTCCAAACACTTGTGATTTTCATCTTGTTCATAAGAATCAGAATCAAAAGATGGAGATAAAGAATTCTCATTTTCAAAAAGGCGAGTAGAAATAATTTGTTGTTCAAAATCTGAAGGGTAAGTGACATCTTCAAAATTTTCATTTCTAATGTCCATCGTTTGATAAAATGAAAAAAGATGAATATTACTTATCAAAGAAGAAATTTGAAAATCATTAGGTCTAATATTCAATTCAGACAAAGCATAATGACAAGAGGACAAAGATGCGAATCTTCTTGGTCTTCTTCATGCATTTCATGATTAACTTGCACCTCTTTGAGTTCTAACAACGGAGAATTAGGATCTGAAACAGATGATCGAATGCCATTGTTATCAAATAAATCAGGATACAGGGACAAATATGAAAATGACATGAGTGCATGGAATTCATCTCTTTGTAGAACATTTTCAGATTGAGATTCCTCAAGAGGGTTTTTCTTCCCAAAAGAGTTCAAATCAGGATCTGTTCGTTCTTCTAATGTAGTGTCATCATAATGTGAGATGTGTTCTCTTGAAGCATTACTTAGTTAAAAAAATGGTAATTGAGGAAACATATCACAATCTTTAACATGATTAGTTGATCTTAGATCCATTAAAGAGTTAATGGGATGACAAATATCATATCCTTGAAGTTCTTTAGTTAGGCTGGAGGAAGGTTGTTCGATATCATGATCAAAACTATTCCCCTGCACTGCAGAAAAATATTCTGTGGAAAAATGATCCCTTTCATGATTCGATACACCTTGGTTTTCACCCGAAACATACATGGGTATATTAATGTTCGGATTGGCCAAATCGTCACATTGATTACAATCCACATCTAAGAAAAAGAAGGAATTCATTTCTATAATTTTTGGATCATTGGGTTCTTCGTGCAAATATGAATCAAGATGTGGATAATGATTGATATAAAATTCGGATTCGTCACCTACTAATTGATGGGTGAATCCACGAATGTGGTTCACCATTTTTGGCGGATCACAAGGAAACAATTTGTTTTTTGGACCCTTGATCGAGGTAATTTCAAGCCCTCGATCAAGGGTTTAAAACTACCTCGATTGAGGGCTTCAACATACCTTGATCGAGGATGTTTTAAACTCTCAATCAAGGGTCTAACCAAACCCTCAATCAAGCCAAACCTCGATCGAGGGTTTGTTCGATCCGTCAGGAAAAAAAAAAAGTGTCCGTGCGGTTGTGCATTGACAAACCCTCGATCGAGGGAATGCGACAGAGAAAAAAAAAACAAAATAGGGCCCGGCCGACCCTATTTTCGTGCATGACAGAGACAGAGATAGAGATAGAGAACAACGACCGGGGACCTCGACTGAGCACACGCCAGACCCACAGTGACGCCACCTCCCCACAGCAATGCCATGTCATCTCTTCCACCAGGTGGGTAGAAATATACCATTTGTTTTGTTATTTAAAAAAAATAAATATTTCGTAATTTATGTATAAATTTGTGTATTTTTATCAAATCTAGGTTTAATTTAGTTTTCTAGAAATGGTTAGGATGTAGGAATTGAAACTAAATTGCCATTGAAACCGGAAACTGCCATTGAAACCAAACTTATTGAAAAAAAAACCATTTGATTTAATAAAACAAAAACCTATTTCAAACCAAAACAAAAACCCATTTCAAACCAAAACAAAAACCAAATTTGATATAGACTTAGGGTTTTAGATATTTGTCACTTATTTGTTTAAATTATTTAATTTGATTTTGTTTTTATATCAACCGGTAGCATTTCACCCCATAAATGCTACCGTTTTTATTTTAAAATGTGATTTTACAAGCATAAATGCTGCCCATTTTTTTTCAATCCTTCGAGAACGCCAAGAGGATTGAAAAAAAAAACCATTTGAACCTAAAACAGAAAACCATTTCAAAACAAAAACAAAAACTATTTTAAATTTGAAATACTTTTAGGATTTTAAATTTATTTTGCATTTATTTGTTTAAAAATTATTTGGTATGTGAATTTGCAAGCATAAATGCTGCCAATTTTTTTTCAATCCTCCGAGAACACCAAGAAGATTGAAAAAAAATCATATATTAATATTAATATTATAATATAAAAAATTAAATAATGAATATTAATAATATATATAATCATATATTGTTTATTAATTTTTACTTAATTTATTTTAAAAAAATAATATTTAATATTAATAATATAATATAAAAAATTAAAAATGAATATTAATAATATATAATCATATATTATTAATCATAACCATAACCATAACCAACTTGCCAAATTGTTCTAAATAGGATCTCCTCTCAGGCCATGAAAAGTATGTCCACAATGTGAGCATCAATGAAGATAAATTGGCCTGGAACCATAATGAATAGCTTGAAAAAATTCCCAACATCAGGTGGCCTAACGTCATTAGATGATGTCTCTGAATGATATAAGCCACTACAAATGCATTTTGCTGGACTAGACTACATGTGTTTGGATTAGATTTTTCCACCATCTTTGTGGAATACAAACTACAATTCAACAATAAAAACATCTTTTTAAAAATATGGACATTTCTAAAATGTAAAAATTATAAAAATGGCTAGACAAATAAAACTTACGGAAATGCTGTTTGGAAATTGGCAATGAATGACTATAGGTCCTCTTAGAACAAAATCATATTACCTAACAAGCTCATGGATATATTAACATAACATTATTAATATTAAAATAGGAAACATTTTATAAATATGATAATATTAATATTGTTTACATTATTAAAAAAACTATCAATAATTATCTATAAAAATAAAAATAAAATAAAGACATATTGTGGAGAGAAATTCTCTTGTAGACAAGAAAATATCATAAAAAAATTAACATATAGTAAATTAAATTATTATTATTAAAATAAAATAAGAAATAATTTAAATTTATAATAAACTATAATGGTTTATATTTCAAATAATTACTTTAATTAAAGTTCATTATATTTAATAATGATTTCTTACGAATAGACTATGGTAAAATATTGTTAAGAGTTATTATAATTAATCACAATTAATTATAATTAAATATGGTCTATGTGTTGATTATATGATTTTTATGATTAACTATGATATTATGACTTTATTTGACGTAAATATTCCATCCATGTCTAGGTTGGATATTTTGTGTCATAATTAAATATGGTCTATGTGTTGATTATATGATTTTTATGATTAACTATTATGTTATGACTTTTATTTGACGTAAATATTCCATCCATGTCTAGGTTTTATATTTTGTGTCAATCATATATAATATTGAGATCTTTTACCTATTATATATAGATGAAATTAATGAAAAAAATTAATCATAAAAAAAATAACATTTATTTAAATGTAATTAGTAAAAAAACTATTATATATAGATGAAATTAATGAAAAAAAATAATCATAAAAACAATAACATTTCTTTCAATGAAATTAGTAAAATAAAAATCTAAACATAAGATAATAACATTTTTTTTAAATTCTTTACATAATTATATACATGATATCTTATGTTAAAATTTAAAAATTATGTTGAAATTTAAAAATTAGATACATATCACTACGAGTTCATTACGGTTATATTATATTTTTCATATATTTTTCACGGTTAATTTTTTTTTAACATGTGAAATATGTCCTCATATCACTTAAAGCTTCAACAGAAACTTTAAGCATAGTATCTCTACACTATCTATGCACTTAGCAAAGATAACATGGACTAAGCACTTGTGGCTTTTTATTTTAAGATGTAATAAATATCAAAAAATTCACTCAATGTTAAGAATTTCTTTTATGTGATTTATTCTTATTTTTAAATTTTTTAATAATAGCATTGTAAAAAATTGCATTAAGAGTGCACCTTATCCTAATTTATCTAGATTTTAATAATAATATTATTATTATTATAATAATTAAAAATTATATTTATAATATTTTTTAATTTTCATTATAAATAAAAATGATATTAATCTATTTTTGTTTTTTTTTAATAAAATATCATATTATTATATCAAAAAGAGTACATGGCTTCATTACATTGGGCTTTGTTAGTGTTTAGACATCACAACAATCAGATGTTCAATAACTTCCCTTCCCCCACCATACATCAACTTGAGAAAAATGATGAATTTACTACAGACACATGCAAATTTCCATTTGTTCTTCATACACCGATTCCTTAAACTGAAACCTATACTACTATTAGCCAAAGAACAACCAAGACACAGATAAACCCGACCCAAATTACAAAAAGATTGAGGAACCATAGGAGCTATTCAGACGACCTTTGATGAACTCACACCGATGGAAGGACGCAACCCTCACAACTCCTTAATATTGCCTTCTCCCGCACATGCCCTATCTCTAGAGGTGTCGTCCGCCACAACCTGGCCTCCCTTGACTGTGATCTTCACCAAACCAGTCACACCCGCAGAGGTAATACCAGATCACCAGATCCCAAAGCAGGGGGTTGATAGAAATGTATCCCCATCTTGCTAGCCATTATGTCAATTTTCTTGTACATTAGTTGACAATCTTTATTATGTTCTTTCCAAGTCCGCGCTAGCTCCTTGTCACCAATTTACTTGTTCGCAACTTCACTCGTTCGATGAGGACATGGGAGAGAAGCCCCTTCGTAACCCAGTAGGTTGCCATGAGCTTGTCGTAGGATGCCATCCTGCCAATAGTTGTCCTCGAGTCTTGAACCCATTCTGTCACCTCCTCTCTAACTTCCTCAATCTTGAGGGATTTAACTTGTTCCCATAAATTCTTCTCGACCTTCTCGATATCCCTGCATATGGTTTGGGGGATTCTTTCTCGGAAGAAACAAGCCACTTGACAGACCCGCCTTTGCTCCTGAGTCACCCTTGGGGGATTTTATTCCTTAACCTTCCTTCCTCTCTTTGTAGCCTTATTCCCCCTAGGATCCATGACGACCTTCCAAGAGGTTTCCCGATATTCCTTACATAGGAATTCCAAAACTAAGCACCGTAAAGGCTTTAGGACGTCGAATAAGCTAGGAAATTTGCATGTCGATCCCGTCTTTCCTTCCTCATGTATGGCCTTGTCACCACTCTGATCCTTAATTTCTTTCATTATAGTTATGTCTTGTCCATCAAGTCATAGATTATCCTTGGCTTCAATGCACTACTTCTATTAGATTGCGTCCTCTGGATGAGGATGCGGTTGTATTCCTTCCTCCTCATTATTCTTGTGGCAGGGTAAATGCTCATTCAATTAAGCATTGATTTCCTTAGTACTTGTATCATCGACATGAGTGGGGCTATTTTATTCCAGGAACCTTCCTTTCACTCGATGGTTGAGGATCAATAGGAGAAAAATCTAGTCCAGTGGTGGCCTTGAATTTGAATTGGAATTGAAATTGAATTTGAAATTGAAATTGAAATTTGAGTTTGAATTTGAATTTGAATTTGAAATGTGAAATTTGAAATAGAATTTGAATTTGAAATTGAAATGTGAAATTTGAAATAGAATTTGAAATTGAAATTGAAATGTGAAATTTGGAATAGAATTTGAAATTTGAATTGAATTTGAATTTGAAATTAAAATGTGAAATTTGGGATAGAATTTGAAATTTGAATTGAATTTGAATTTGAAATTGAAATGTGAAATTTGGAATAGAATTTGAAATTTGAATTGAATTTGAATTTGAAATTGAAATGTGAAATTTGGAATAGGATTTGAAATTGAAATGAGAAAATTTGAAATTGAAATGTGAAATTTGGAATAGAATTTGAAAGAAAATTAGAATTAGAAATTGAAATGTGATGCAGATAGTCCTGAAGAGAGAGATTCAGTTCTTCGTGCTCCACGAAGCATTAGAGGATCTGACGTTGCCCGACAGGGAGGCCATCGACAACACTCCCGTTCACTGAGGAGTGATTCCAGGCCGGGGTCGGCTGCCACTGGTGGCGGCAGCAGGAGAGATAGTGTGTCGGTTCATCCCGACGACATACATGTGGATCCCTAGGAGGAGGATGTGCAACAAGACACGAGTGCATCAGGTGCGTATTTTTTGTTAGCACATTTTCAGTAAATTTTTAGTATATAATGCATTGAATTTCAGCTGCAAGTTATAATATATATTTTTAGTAACATTTGTGTTTTGGTTTGGATCATAGGTGCCCCATTAGGGGGATCGTATGATGATGAGGTTGCACAGATCACTCTCCCTGACATCATTTCCCAACGAGAGTGGGTGAGCTCATGTGTGAGCACTTTGAGGGAGGATTCTCCCACATGGGGATCTTTGTCGATGATGTTATCGGCAATTGATGAGATGTTGACCCTCTACAGGAGGGTAGGACCTCTCAGTGACATTTGGCGACATTCATGCCAGAGGAGGAGAGATGGTGTCATTGGGATCCATAAATGGGAGGATGTCAAAGTCGCCATAAGAGGGCATGACATCAAGGGTGCTTTATTCGACATCCCTCATGACTGCGCCCCCGGTCAACCGCTTAGACTCAGGGAGTTTAAGTTGGAGGTCGCTGCACCACATATATATGATAGATTCATGGGAGCGTGGGGCATGTTCCCCCACCATGACCAGGTCCCATTGTACTTTGCAAAACATGTTTATGTAGAGTTGTTTTGGACATGCACCCGAATTACACTAGCACAGGGTCCCAGTTCTATGGGGTTGGTAGAGGATGCTCCTACCAACATCCTGGAGCTCGGAGATACCCTGCCTTCGTGCCACCCACTACGAGGTCGATACCGCTTCCAGATAGGGCGGTTATCAGGTCGGGGGATGTGGCACAATCATCCCATCTTGTTGTAGAGGCTAGAGATGACCTTGCAGACTCATTGTTCACTGCCTTGGGTAGTGTTGCTGTTGCTGCGCATGGAGAGGCATCTAGACCACCCCCTCCACCTACAGAGCCAGAGATAGATCATGTCTTTAGTGAAGTGCTTAGGAGTTTTGATCGCGAGACACTACTGCAGTATGCTGAGTCAGCGTGAGATGCATACTTTCAGTTATATCGTAGATGCGTCGCTACACGACAGGTATACTTTTGTACAATTATGTATATATGTTCTTCATGTTACATCATATCAATGTCGCAAATTGAATGGTCAATAATACTTAAGGGAGTTGTATTATATTTATCCATGCAGGAGACCCCATTCATGGATCAACTCTTTGCTAGCGAGCAATCTATTTGTCCGCCAGTCGGGGTAAGTTATAATTTATGTTCCAATTTAATTTGTGTTTGAATAATATTTCTCAGTTTAAATAATTTGTGTTTTATTTCTTAATTTCGATATTTATGTTGTAGATCTTAACTTCAAATGAATTTCAAATTGTACAGGGCAACGGAAAGGCGGTAGATCCTGTTATAGACATGAGGACCGCGAAGGTTTTGACAAGCCGGGTCCAGAGACACATGTGAGTTTTAATTTATGTTCCAATTCATGTTATTTAGTCACATTTAGTAATTGATTTTTGTACTTTACGTTTCAAATTTTTACGGATAGCTTTTAAATTATGTTAAATTTAGTTTTAATTTTTAATAAATCTAACTTATTACATGTAATGGCATATTATATAGGCATCACAACAGGTGGGTATCAATGCTGCAATGGATTTCACACATAGTTGGGATGTACCTCGAGTACATTATCCTGATAAAGGGCCATCTACCCATATTCCTACCCAGATCTCGGATATCACCATTGACACGATGGATATGGCACAATTCCTTCAGGGTTTAGAGTCTCAGAGATAGCAACGAGCTGCTGCACAGGAGGGCAGTCAAAGGGACGATCACAGGCCTCGTGGGGGTAGTGGCCGATGAGTTGATGATCTATACATTTCCATGTTTTGGATATTTTCATATGTTATATATTTTCATGTTTTGGATGATCTATATATACGTTATCATGTTTTGGATATAGATTCATATCATTTATACATGGACTTTTATCATATATGGACTTTGGATATGGACTTTTGGATATTTTGTATATTTTATCATATTGATGTTTTCATGTGTATTTTGTATATGATTTGAAATTGATTGTTTTGTATATTAGATCTGGACATAGTTATTATAGTTACAAATTTATGTTTTGTCGTTTCAAATGCAAATTTAATGTGTAGTTACAATTTAGTTCAATTTAAAATGCAAATTTGGACTACATTAGAGTTCACATCTTCCAAAATTTAGAATTGAATACATACATTACGTTTTAAAATTGAAATTACAATTCCAATTCAATTACAATGTAAAATTTCCAATTCAATGTGTAATTTCAATTCCAATTCAATTGCAATTTAAAAAGCTCGTTTTCAACTACATTACAATTGTAGAAATGAAATCAACATGTAAAATTAGAATACATTTGAAATTAATAATTGAAATTTTGATTACATTATGTTGTCTACACATTACAATTCAATTACAATTTACACATCCCAATTCAATTACAATTTAAAATTAAAATCTCAAATTTAATGTGTAATTTCAATTGAGAATACAATGTGTTGTTCCAATTTACAAGTTCAATTTCAATTACATTACAATTGAATTTGAAATAAAATTTTAAATTATGATACATTGTACAATCTAAAATTTAAATTTTACAATTTTACCTTGTATATAGATGTATTTTAAATTCTCAATTTTGTATTTGAAATCAAAATTTAAAATTAGAATACATTTAAAATTGAAAATTGAAATTGACATTTTGCATTATGTTGTTTACACATTACAATTCACTTACAGTTTCCAAATTCCAATTCAATTACAATTTAAAATTAAAATTTCAAATTTAATGTGTAATTAAGAATATAATGTGTTGTTCCAATGTACAAGTTCAATTTCAATTACATTACAATTGCATTTGAAATAAAATTTTAAATTATGATACATTGTACAATCTAAAATCTATATTTTACAATTTTACATTGTATATAGATGTATTTTAAATTCTCAATTTTGTATTTGAAATCAAAAATTAAAATTAGAATACATTTGAAATTGAAAATTGAAATTGACATTTTGTATTATGTTGTCTACACATTACAATTCACTTACAGTTTCCACATTCCAATTCAATTACATGTAAAATTTAATGTGTAATTTCAATTGAAACTTCAATGTGTTGTTGTATATAAGAATGTTTTTGTCCATTGAGAGTGTGAAATATCCCTTGAGACAAAATTATATAATTACAAGTTATATAGTATGTAGGTAATCTTTGTGTTATTTTCTTTTAAGTGTGTGCTCTAATCTAAAGTCATAAATGTATGGTTTGTTTTCTTGGCAATGGGCATAACCACCTAGTTAATATAAGAAATGGAAATATGTTGATAGCAGATGCTTGTACAACTATGGTAGAAACTATGCTTGTACAACTATTTCATATGATTTATGTTTTGATGACAAATGGAGATAATGACACCATTTGATCCAACTAGGTAAGTTGCATATATGAAGGCATGTACAAGTTATTACCTTTCCATGTACTGTGCTTGTATGTTGAATGTTCACATCAATATGTACAAAATAACTTTTTAAATTGAATGCGAGTATGTAAAGTTAATGAATGCTTACATCAACAAACAAAATAATGTTTTGTGAGACTATGCTTCCCAACTACTTATGACAAAACCTTACAAATCATTTTGATGATATGGACGAACATTTATTATGTTAATTATAACAAGTGTCAAGCAAAGGGATTTTCAACCACCAAATGACCATAACTAAATGTCACCCACGAATGTAAAAATTCTACTAGCAAGGTCAATCTAATTATTAATCAATTGCTTTGGAAGGAAACCAAATTGAAGGAGTGTTTTGGTGCCCTTCATTTCCCTTAGTAATAAAAATTAAAAACTATGGATTGATTGCGGTCACGTCACAAAATATATAGCTAAGGAAGAGTCACATATATACCACACATGGGTATGTATGAGACATCTGGTTGAAGCTTCAATGATAGACTATGAACAATCAAGGGAAACACAATAGTCCTAAATAGCAAAAATTCTAGGTTATCAATACAAGAATGTGTGGTCCAAACAATAATTATAATGCCCAAAATTTTCTAAATTCATATATTAAAGAATGTTGCACAAAATGGTAATCGATCACCAAATTCAAGTTCAAGGTAGGTGACAACATTGAGTATCTATTATATAGAGCATTGTCACATATGAATACAAGGGACATAGAAGAGTCTAGAGGTTTAAGGATAAAGTCTAGAGCCATATAAATTTCCCTGAAGGTGTGGGGACTCTCAATTGCATAAACAATGTATGCCTTAATCATCATACTCCTAAATTGAATTAAGTGGGCATGCATTGCATGCTAACCACGGTAGTTATTTCTCAATTCCTTTTTTCTTGTGTTTTCAAGGTACTTATGATAGTTATGTGTTTTCAAGTTACCCAAACTCATTTCACATGATTTCCATTCTTATAAATATGAAAATAGAAATTAAGTTTTGGCCATCATGAATTTTACTTAGTTGAAGCAATTATTTAGTGACCTAAAACCTAAAATACATAAGTTTATTGATTTTGATTTAACCTGGAAATTATAATGTATAAAATTTTGCAAGTTTGGAATCAAAATTTAAAATTAGAATACATTGTGCAATTCAAAATTTAAATTTCATCATTCCACATTGTATAGATGTATTTTAAATTCTCAATTACATTACAATTGTATTTGAAATCAAAATATAAAATTAGAACATGTACATGTTCAAGTGTATTCACATTGGAGCACCATGACCCAAATTTCACAAAAGCCTCCCATCTGGTATTTGTATTCTTGACATTAAGCATAGATACAAAAATACATTTATAAAACAACCTCCACAAAAATCTCCAAAAAAATATTACACAAGACAACATGAAAACTATGCCAATGATGCAAGTGGCATACATGTAAATCATTCATCTAGCCAATGAGTTATAGGAATGCAAGTATCCATAATACGATCATGGTCAGCTTCTGTCATCTTCCATCTCTTTGGATCACCTCTCTTCACCTTGATTTCTGTTAGAGGTATCCGAGCTACAACCACCAAATGACTGTATTGACATGATATATATCCAGGCATAAAATATTTGTAAATAATGTGAGCACCCTGTTTTTTCACTTTTTCAAAAAAGTGTCCCATTAGAACCATGTCTCCAACCTGGTATGTGAAGTCCCCATCTTGGTAGGGTCGCACCAATCTACTCTTTATTTGCGTGCACCGCATCAAATAGTATGCAACATTTTCTTGGTTGTGGAGGGGTGCAATGACAATGAATACATCACCTGCAAGATACATTACAAATATTATTCAAATGTACTACGTGCAAATTTCTACAACATTTGTATATGCGTAAGATATAATGAACTAATTAACTTAATGAAGACTTTTGTACCTTCCCTAACCATATCGAAAACTCGATCATGATCTAATGAGACCATTGCCTCTTTGGTGTGCATCTCTTGCCATGTTGGAATTGGATGTGGTCCCTTTGGATTAAGAGATACATATTTCCATGGTTTAACATATAAATCATTTTCACACTGATCAAACCCGCATCCATTTGCATCAATGCAAAAATGGCAAAAGCAGGCATACTTCCTCATTTCAATGGAAAATATGTCCCCCATATCTTTGCTTCGAACAGAATACAATTCCCTCGTACCAGGGATGGTGTCACAATACCATGGAATGGATCTATTAACATCTCCAAGGGCACATCCTAGAAGAACCTGCATGAAATTCAGTTTGTCATATGTAAATTCCTATCGAGTACATGTGTTCTTTTGGAAATGTTGATATTGAATGTTATTAGCTTATTAATTGAGTTTGGATTTTATTACCTGCACACCGACCTTGCTTGTTCGTGACCCTAATGTCCCAAATGACGTGTGCATCTCTTGCCATGTTGGAATTGGATGTGGGCCCTTTGGATTAAGATATACATATTTCCATGGTTTGACATATAAATCATTTTCACAGTGATCAAGCCTGCATCCATTTGCATCAATGCAAAAATCGCAAAAGTAGGCATACTTCCTCATTTCAATGGAAAATATGTCCCCCATATCTTTACTTCGAACAGAAAGCAATTCCCTCGTACCAGGGATGGTGTCACAATACCATGGAATGGATCTATTAACATCTCCAAGGGAAACATCCCAGAAGAACCTTCATGGAATTCAGTTTGTCATATGTAAATTCCTATCGAGTACATGTGTTCTTTTGGAAATGTTGATATTGAATGTTATTATCTTATTAATTGAGTTTGGAGTTTATTACCTGCACACCGGCCTTGCTTGTTCGTGACCCTGATGTCCCAAATGATGTGTGCATCAATCAACTACTTCAGTGGAGCATTTGAGTTGGGTTGCACCATGACTCATCTGGTACCTCCGAAGTGCTCGTTTCACACATGCACCTGCGCCATCATGTTCACCCTTCCCATGCCCTGTCTCAAAAAAGTTCCAGGTGTGTCGGATTCCTGTCTGTTTTTGCAGGAGAATCAACCAATAAAATGAGCGTGTCGATTTGAATTGCCCTGCACACCCATCTGACCAAATCCAGTGTTCAGTAAATGATACGCCTCTCTTCCTGAATGAATCATAAATCAACCCAAAGCAGTGTTGAACGAACAATGTGTCATGCTCACGATCATCACTAACATAAAAATGGTACTCCTTGATCACTTCACGTGACTGGGGAGTGCTATCCCTACCATCAATGTTTTCTTGAGCATGTTTGTACAACACATGTACTAAGATAGACACTTGGTCGGAGTGATAGTACTCACTGTGTATCTCTCTCTGAGGAGCAAAGGTGTAGTTCTCCGCAAAGTCTACCACTGATAAGATTGTGCCCGGCTCAAATACCTCACGGGAATGTTTGAATTCTGAAGCTTTCCACCTGGACCTATGGGAATGCTTTATGTATTTATAAATTTGACTTTGAAACTTCTCCATGAAATCTGAAACAAGAATCTCATCATCGAGCAAGTCGATCCTCTTGGATGGCACAGATGAAGAAGGTGTTGGATTCATGGTGACATACTTGTACCTCTTCCACCTAACGATGATATCTGACAATCCATGGTGTGTTGGATCGATAGGAAAGTTCCTATGGAACAATGTCAAATCACTGCATTCATGGCATTTTCTCCCACCTACACACCTCTTATTGAAAAACACGTGTTCATGATTCCTGTTGCATAGTATCATACAAATAAAATCTCGCACTATGTGAGGAGCTAGTACACCGTTCTAGTGCCTTTTGCAATAATCCAGAAATGTGTCATAGTATAGTTGAAATTCAACGTTGTACCGACAACAACAAGTGTCGTGAATCGTATTCGGCCTAATATACCACGGTTTAAATTTGTTGAACATGCTAAATGATATTTGAACACCAGGATTGGTTTCTTGGAATTCCTAGTAAAGTGCAACTCCCGTCATCTCCATCACATGCTTACAGTGCTCCTGATAAATGCCTCTGGATAAATGTTGTCGCAGGACATGCTTTCGATCTGGAATAGCACGAGAATGACTATCCCAAAACTCTATCACCTTCTCTCTAATGCCTGCTGCCATCCTATCTCGATAGGGTTCCCTACAAATAAGAGCCCAACAAGTAGCTTCATCACTTTCATCTATCCGGACCCTGAATTTAGTATATTTGAGCAATGTTCTTTTTGAAACATTGAGCAATGATGCCATTGTTGATACCATTCGATTTCTTGAGGTGCTTTGTGCCACAACAACCGTTGTAATTTCCTTACGAGCAGCTCGGGTATCATTGTTTCTTGATTTTCCAAATGAAGATAATGCAGTTCTTACATTTTCTATTGCATTCTGGCATGTCTTTTTTGTTTTTACATCTTGAAAACTCAACAACTTTGTGGCACGTTTCAATTTTTTGTGTTTTATCAACCCATGTAGGATTTGAGCTTGTGCCATCATTGAATGTTGTTCAAAATATGACTTGATTATGTTATTGACATGTTCTATAACTCTCCGACTAAGGATCGAGTTCCCAATCTCTTCTTGTGCAGAAACAACTGCACAATCCTCTAGAAAATTTCCACCCCTTCCAACCCCACTGCAACTCCCAATTATATTTTCAATGTGAGAGGGAAAGGTGTCATGTGATGGCTAATCAGGATCATGAGGGGGCACAGGGTCATGTGATTCTTGATCACCATGATGTGATGTCTGACCATAATCTCTCTCTGTGTAACATGTAGATTAACAAACTGAAAATTGGTTACTTCATAGTTGTGGATTGGACTTTAAAATAGCCAGTAACTTGAAATTTGATGTGGAAATTGAAAAATTGAAAATTGCATGTGAATTGAATTTTCCAACTAATACATTTAGCTTGATAATTGTTCTAAGTAAAAATCGAAATTGCTAGTAACTTGAAATTTGAAATTGCTAGTAACTTGAAATTTCAAATTGCTCAAGTGATACGAACCGTTACACAAAAACCCCGAGGTGTTAGTGAAGGCCGCCCACTAGGATCTTAACATCTCACCACGCTCCACAGTCCAGACTCTGGGCTATATGTGCGCCCGTACGGTGGTGTCCCCTCTGCATCGTACGGGCCCCGGACGAACACTGCAATGCCAACGTTGGATCTGAAACGACGCGGAAGTGATCGACAACAGTTCAGCTAAAAATAGATATGGACCCCAGATATGTTCGGCTTCCAAACATTTCAGGTGTTTCACTTGGCCACCAATGTTGTCTGATGGATTGCGTATTGGGGTAGGACCCCTCACTCCACGCCTTAGGTAAAACTGATAACCACTTGGCCACAAACGACAGCTCTTGGTTTACCTCATGGGTGGAAACTAGTCAATCGGGTAGGGGTCGTTTCCCTTTTCGCTGGAAGGTCCTCTCAATGGGCCAGCTACTTTGGGGTTCCTGTGGTACTCCCCACAATAAGTTTTAGGGCTTATGCCCAAGTACTTCCCACAGTTCAGTGGATAGGGATTATTCCCAGATCTGAACTTGCAACATATGCAAAATTGGTAGTAACTTGTACATTTAACTTTAAAATTGCTAGTAACTTGAAAATCAACTATATATATTTAAGTCAAGATAATTAGTAATAACTTGATAAAAATTATTGTGGGCATACAAATTAATATCATTTACAATCATCACATTATATAATTGTGGGCAAATTTTCTTTATGCAATTTATGTCTATTTTACTTTTACATTACAAGATAAATGTTATTTTAACTTTATTGTAAAATTTATAAATAAATAAATATTTAAAATACAAGTTGCAAATCACCATGCAAAGAATAAATGATTACAACACTTCTACCCTAGAATTTCAAGGACAACATCATGCATCCCATGTTGTATATACGTGAAATAAAAATTTGAGATTGATTTTTTACCCATCATAACATACCTATTATACTCTAAATGTGGGGAAAAAACATTGATTTAGAGATGAATACGATATTTAATTAAAAACATTGTAGTGATATGATTGAGGGGAAATTCATAATTTTTAATGCAAAATAACATTTTCATTAGTTGATGATTTTGCAATTTCAATAATAGACATTTAAATAGAAATTGTAATTTTATCATAAATTGCAATTTAAAGATTTTTTATTAATAATACTTCACATATCAATGCAAGGTTGCAAACATTGCAAATTTAATTATTTCCAATTTGTCCTAACAAAATATATGGTTATAATCATTAATCTTATCATGGTAATATGTCATATTATGCAAATAAAAATATATGTGATAGATGATTTTTTTTTTTAAAGTAAACATTATAATTAAATTTCTCTTTGAACATTCATTTGTATTCAAATATTCATTACTATGAAAATATTGCCAACCACCATAACTATGAAAACATTCATTCATTTGTTTTCAAATTGAATAAATTCTAACTAATACATAACTATCAAACATGTAAATTTCAAAATATTCATTCATTTGTTTTGAAATCGAATTTTATAACAAAACAATAATTGAAATTACATTTAACTTGAAATTGTTAGTAACTTAAAAAATTGCAATTAGTTAAATATGTACGATTTAACTTGAAAATATAGTGTCTAAGTGTACATTTAATTTGAAAATTATTCTAATAACATTGAAAATTGTTAGTAAAGTTTAGAAATTTCAAAATAGTTAATATGTACATACATTTTAACTTGAAAATAGAATCTAAGTGTACATTTCATTTGAAAATTGTTGGACAATAAAATTGAAAAATGTTAGCAAACTTTGAAATAATTTGAAAATTGTTTTAAAGCAACTTTGAAGCATAATTTGAAAATTGTTAGCAACTTTGAAATAATTTTAAAATAGTTAAAAATATGGTCATATCTTAACATGAAAATAGAATATAAATTTACATGTTTCATTTGAAAATTGTTCTAATTTAAGTTTGGTTTAAAGCCACTTGACAATTATTCATTTAACATAACAATTGTTGCAAACTTTGAAATTTAAATAACAAATTGATGAAATAAATAAGAATATAATTACAAATAAATATGAAACAAATTAAATTGTGAAATTTAGTTAGATTTATTGAAACATTATTACTAATTTTGTAAATTATGTAGCATGATATTTAAATTATGATAGCATGTAATTCAATAATTTACCTTGGTTGTCCTCCATTAGAATTTGTTGCACCAAATGTGCATCTTCTTCTTCTCTCAACCTTGCTCTTTGTTGTCTCATTCGTTCTCTATTGTACTCACGTTCTTCATTGGCATTTTGTTGTCTAGCATGTTTTCTTTGTCTTTTGTTTTTATTCCCCATGAATCTACAATGAAAACAAACAATTTTTTTTCAAAATGTTATAAGAAACAACAATATGTTACTATGAGATCTTGAAATATGCCTACAAAGAAATCTTACATGAATCAATCTACAATGAAAACAAACAATTTTTTTTTCAAATTATTATAACAAACAAAATGTTAGTATGAAATCTTAAATTATGCCTACAAAGATATCTTACATGTCTAATGAAGTCTATTTCAGAAATATGAAAATGACAAATCTCTAATTTAACAAGATCAAATTCACAAATCTCTAATTCAACAATATCAAATTGTTAAATCTCTAATGGAAAACAAAAACTAGAAATGAAGTAAATTGTTTTTTGTGAATCCTTCTTTGTTAGTTATATACAGGTTCGTTGTTGTTTTTCAGAGGGAAGGGTAGTTGGCAACATTAATTGTTTCCAACTCCTTTTGCGGTTTCACCTTGGCTACTTTATATATTTTTTTTACACAGACAGACCCTCGATCGAGCCTTTTTGATAGACGCTCGATCGAGCAAATACCTCGATCGAGGGTTTAATAGCACCTTAATCGAGGTCTTGTTAAACCCTCGATCGAGGTATCATTAAAACCTCGATCGAGGTTCCGTTAAGCCCTCGATTGAGGTTTTTGAAAAAGATCGATCGAGGGCTTAAAATACAGGCCGAGAGACCCTTTCTTAACAGAATGGAATGTTTGTCTGCCTTCCACAGAGTAAACTATGGCATTAAATTCTCATTAATGAGCGGACTTGATACCATTGGATTCGTCAATGAATCCTCTATCTAGATATATAAAATTTATGAATTTTTATTTTCATATGTCTGTTGTTTTTAATTTTCTACTAAAACTTGCCCTAAAAAACCATGCCGACAACTTCAATTGAGCTCAAAGATAAATCCACAACATTCAAAATACACATCCAATTTTTTTTGAAAAAATACACAATCCCAAATAAATGCGTCCTCTTTAAAAGGGTATTTTTAGTTTTGCAAATTATGTAAAAAATCAAAAGATTTCGTGCAGGCACACACATGTGTGCAAAATGTGACTTAAATATTCATTGGTAAGTTTTGAAAAATAATAATAAATATTATTTTTCGAGAAAAATTAAAAGAAAAATATGTAAGCTCCAGTGCACTCTGTCTAGATCATGTTCACATATTTCATTTTTTAAAATGATTATTTAACATTAATTTATTGTGCACGCACACAAACTACTTGTTAATTGCTCTTCAAATTTTTAAGTACACATGTTTTATTAAATGAAAATTCGATACGATATATGGCATTGGTATATTTCAAAAAAAATATCATTGGAAAGGCAACATAATTCTTTACATTTTGTTTTTCAACCACATGTCAAAATTAATATGGCAAGTATGAGTTTCGAGGGCTTCAATTTAATACATGGGTAAAATTTCTGTTTTTCACTATCATATTTGGCCAAAAAAAGTTACCCATCTTCATGGAATCACCCTGATTAGGTTTATGGAAAACATAACTATTGTATTGAAACCAATCAAGTATCATAGGACGATCTATTAAAGAGAATCTACAATAGACATTACGATTTCGAATTACGAAATCTTCTAACAACTCATCTTCTTTAATAGCGAGTTGCCTCCATTTATCACACAAGCCAACAAAATTGTAATATCCAAAAGAAAGTACAAACAGATCTACAAAATTTCCAAAAGAGTGGATAGAGTCAGAAGGTAAGGTTACAAACCATCCCTTGAATCATCCTTCAAATGTGAAGGCTAACAATCTGCACAAAACATCTAGATCCAGAATTTCATTAAGAAGACAATTATAAATAAATTAGAGAAGATGTTCTTGTGGTAATATTTCTCCCTCACCATCAAATTTTAGTCTTATCAGATGCTTGAGTAAACCTGTTTGAATATGAAAACTAATCTGTCTAGAGAAACAACTAAATACAGATTCATGAGGAGAAAATGAAATATATACAAACTTTTGGGCTGGAGCCATTATAAAATAATTTGATTAAAATAAACAGCTCAAATGACCTTACATGTCAGATGGCCCTCCTTCTAGCGCCATTTGTTGAGGCCTCGGGGGTGCAAGGTATTTGAAAGGTGCTGGAGTGGGTCCAAGGCTCCCAACAGAGGGTGAAAACCCAGACTGAAAGGCTTCGAAAGACCCTACGCAAGGGCAGTTCTATCGCCAGCTTGTTTGGTGTGGAATTCTCCCACGGATATTCGGCCTCCGCTGCCACTCTATGAGTTGATGGGTTTGATCAATATATCAAAGTTCAATACAGAAAACAAAAGCTTAAAACTAAGTCTGCTCTAACTTAACTTATTTAAGGAAAGAATCTAATCTAAATTAGATTTGTTCTAAAGGGAAGCTTGTTGTTGTACAGATCGATTTTGATGTGAGAGGAGCAAGCATGTTTTCCAACTTCAACAGAAATGTAAAAGATGCATTTACTTGTTTACTTAAATCATAATAAATTAATGAAAATTAAAGAGAACAATTCAAGTAATTAAGCCTGTTCAAGATCAATCTGTAATCACCGTGTTAATTGAAAAATTAACATAGATTAAATTGAATGTGAATCATTTGCAGAAATAGATAAAGAAAATATTTAATTGACAAAAATTCAATAAAACATTTTCACACATAGATCAGTCATAATGAGAAATCAGTATCACAGATCTGCATAAGTAATTATATCCAACAAAAGATCACACACCGTATATGATAAATCAAGGCAAGAAATCAGAACTGTCAAAGAAACTTGAACAATTACACAAGAGATGATATGAAGGTCCCTTTACTGTATTAATAGGAGTCTTGCAGAAATACAAAGCTCTAGTAAGACAGAGAATCCCCAGTCGTCTCCTGCTGATTCCCAATCCAAAAATTATCAACCTCCCTTACAAAAGAGGCCTCTCTCCTTAAATAAGAACTACAACAGGGTACAAAAATGCAGATCCGCAAAAATAGGGATTACAAAATAAAAAATAACCTAACGTACTAGGACATCTTGCCATTTTCCCCAAATATCTAACAGCTCATCTATCATAGGATAATTTGCTGACTCGAGTCCCAACTGGGCATTGCATTCGAACATCTCCATCTCATTATTTTCCAGCTTATGCCATATACAGATGAAGACTTGAATCTTATGTTCCATGGAAACCAACTTCCTAATCAGCTGTTCCACATCATCAATTTTGACTTCTTCTAGAAGCTGGATCTGCTGCTGAACTTCGTCGCATTTGTGCTCAACTTCCTCAATATTCAACTTAGGTGGACAGAGATCTTTGATGAGCTCCAAAGCAGGCAACTGGAGAGCTAACATAACATTATCTGCTGCATACCATCGCCTGCTACAGATGGCTTGGGCCTTTTTAAGAATATCCTCAACTGATTACTTCAGTTCCAGCCATATATTCAATGCACATCTGATCTTCTTAAATTGAAAACTGCTAAGCATGGGAAAGCCTTCTGGAATGTCTTTGATGTACTTCTGCCATTCAACAATGTTATCATATGCCTTGGAAGCCTCCAGCCTTTTATCTTCCTACTTTTCAAAGGCGCTAAGCATCTTGCCAAAAGTGATATGAGTTTCTCTAATTTCATCCAATGTGCTAAAAAACTTTTCTAGGTATTAGTGAGACTCTTTATTGACTTGAGAAGCCAAGTATTTAAATTCCTGAGGTGTCATCTAAAACAAAGTAGAGGAGGCTGCACTTGCAGTTGCATCATCACAGTGTTTTTGCAGTAAAGCAATTTTCTGAACATTGGCAGAATTATGAGCTTGTAACATTCGAAATTCAACTTGCAAAGATTGATTCTCGTGTTCCTCATCTCCTATTTTATCCTCCCATATTTTCCTAAGATCATCAACATAAGTTTTATGTTCCTCTTTATCCTTTGCCAGTTCTTCTTGAAGCTTCTCCACTTCTTCCCTCTTCTGATCAATTTCTCTATTGAGAACATGTATTGAATCAAGGTTTGCTCCTGCAAATGCTCCTAAGGCTGTAGTTGTCTCAATTGCCCCTGTCTGAGGGTTACTGGCTTGTTGAGCCAAGACTATTTGGTTAGGAATAGACACTTCTAAGCCATCCTGATCAAGGCTTCTCTTCTTACCCCTCTTTACCACTACCTTATTATCCTCACTGTAGAAGTAATGTCCAAGAGGGACTATTTCATCATCCTCTCATTCAGTTATTACTTCAGAAGTGACTGAAATAACATTTTCTATTGAAACCAATGAAGGAGTCTGAGTGGCCATGGCATCGGGCATAGGCATGGTAAATTGAGGAGTGACCAATGGGGTAGACACATCCTGGGGAATTGAGGAAAGAATGGTAGGAGAAGGGATTGAAGTGAGAGCTTCAGAAAGGGGAACTTGGTCACCATTAGTAGCTGATGGCAGTGAAGAGGGATTTGTGGATGTATCACTCTCAATAGGTAATGGTGAAGTAGATGTGGGTAATTGCAGGAGGTCAGTCGAAGACTAGGCTTCTGCAAGTATAGAGGAAGGAATAGAAAAAGAAACTGAGTTACTAAGAAAAGGGGTGGACCTATGAGTCAAAGTATGAAACAACTGTGAAATAGAGAATGGTGGCATTACCCCTGCAGGAAAAATAGAAAGATCCTGGATAGATGGTAACAGAAGTGATGAAGCAGTGATGTCAGGGGTAGTAGAGGTAAGTTCCAAAATTGGTTGATCAAGATCAGAATGCTCCATTTCAATACTGTCCAACAAGTCTGTAAGCGACTATGAGTTGTCTGTCACTTCCTTAGTGGCTTCTTCCAAAACTTTGTCAGTTACCTTTTCAGGTACTTCTTCAGAAACTTGAACTGTAGCTTGTGGCTCATCTTCTACATCACTGTCAGTGAGATCAACATTGGGAACTTCAGATGTGGAAACCTGAACTTTCTATCTCTTAGGAGGATTATCCTCAATCATTGTCAAGTCATCAACCACCTGCAAAGCTGCAGTAGTTACTTAAACATTCTTAGCGACCTTGGGTGGTTCAACTGTTTTGGTACCCAACACTGAAGTCAATTTTTCCAAATGCTACTGGAAATTATGAGATGTTTGCAACAAGGCTTTAACCTGCTTAGTGGTTTTAATCTGAGTAGGTTCCTCTATGGGATTTTTACCTTTGTCTCCCTCTGTATAAGTAAGCATTAAGGGAGAATTGGCCAGCTGAATTTGCTTTTGTTCTCTGTTCCTTTTAACCTATTCAATGATTTTCAACTCCAAGGTTCTTTTCCCATAAATCTGATATTTTATTTCTTTCTGAAATGCCATAATCTGTTTTTGTTCATCCAATCTCTTGGCTTTCACTAATACTTCAGGTAAGGTGTTCATCCCTCATAGATGGAGTCATCTGGAAAATCTTCATGGACATAGTCCATTTTCCTGTGATACTGCTTGAAGTGTGCATCCAAGAATTTCTTGTGATCATGCTTTCGTTTGGGTGCTTTTCCCAACTTCAAAGGGGCCAACTGATCACCCAGTACAACAACCCAAGTTGAGGTAGGAATAACTAGTGGGCCAAGATTTAGAGAGAACTTAGGCCAGCCTCTCTTTTTAGGACCAGTAAGTTTCTTGTAGACTCCATCAGTGACAGTTTGATAGGAAACTTCTTGAATGACCAACCTGTCAGGTACAATTCTGGGAAAAAGGTGAATAGTGTCACTTCCCAAAACTCTGATGTATGCAAAAGACTCATAAACATACTAGTCCCCAATGGTGTTGATGAAGGTTCTGGCATCTGCTGAGAAGGTAGGAGCTTCCTGGTGAAATAATTTAAAATAAATTGTACCCATAAAGTGGTCACAAATTTCATAAAGCAAGGTATATAATTGCTTTCCCATAATGCAGAATGGTATATCTGAACCGGTGGAGCCTCAGGGGTCCAATTCCACCCCAAGCTAGGGTATTGAAACTCAGCGCATAAGATATGAAGGATGTAGGCTGGCAGATAAAAATGTGGCTTCTTTGAGGCAGGTGCTTTTTGATAGTTTTGAATTTGTGTCTTAATTTCTGAAGATAGGATGGATTCCCAGGGAAAGGATTCACCTATTGTTAACACATGATGAGTTATGGGAGACCATTCATCCTTGAAAACTGAACAATTGGGGAGACCAAAAAGCCTGCAAAGCATGGCTGCGAGTAAAGAGTAAGGTTCCTTGAAACAAATAATAGGATAGAGATCATCCACTTTGGGCACGAAACTAATAGGTTTTATCATCCAAGATTTCATCATCTCGTCAAAATTATATCTGGTCTTGGAGGATTGAATAAAGTCAGAACTCAGGGTTTGTATAGCTGGCTTGAGAGAAAAAGCTCTGATAAAAATCTCCGGGCGAAAGGTAGTCAATTGCGAACCTACGCAATCATTAAATGGACGTTCTTTGGTATTGGAATTTTCAACAATCCATTTTACAGGGTCTGTATAAGGTAGTATGGCAGGGCGAGTAGCAATGGCATGAATTTGGGAAGCCCTAATTTTATCATAGGTTGGCCAGTCTTGGTTATTGTCTGAAAAATCGTCGTTGTCAAAGATTGAATAAATTTACGCCCAATCAATTTGATAATCCTTAGTTACCCTCTCACTGGTGTTTGAGAAAATGCCAAAATTGGGATCCTTGGTCAGTGAATCCTTATACAATGCCTTGGACCGGGTAGTTCGAGACATTTTGATGAAGGTTTTGGGAAATTTTGATAAATAAACAAATGAAAATCAAAATCAACCCATAAATAGTAAAAGCGTGAAAAGAAGATGCAAAATTCATGACAAACCAACTTGATTTCAACTGAAAACTGTGCAGGTGACCCTAGTAACAACTCAACAGTAAAATCCACGTAGGAGCGTAAAAATCGACAGTAAAAATGATAATGAAAAATAAAAAAAATCATTTATTTAAGGTTTTTCGAGCGTATGAGATATGGACCATAGATCTAGGAAGAAATAGAAGACCGAGATTAATCCTGCAGGATGCAGGATTCGGGGTCAAGTTTCAAAAACTCATTTTATTCAACGTTTCCAAACTTCGCAATTTGAAAATGCGGGTTGCGGATTCTCGAAACTTTACCAAACAAACAAACAAACCTATTTCTGAAATCCACAATCCAAAAATGCTGGTTGCAGGTTTCGGGAACGAACACAAATATTAAAACCAACTAACCTTTTCCACACCTCGCATCCCGCATTTTGCGGGTTGCGGGTTGTGGAAACACGCCACATAAATTATTAGCGCAATGAATTCCTGCAACCCGAAATCTGAAAATTTGGGTTTCGGGTTTTGGGATCGAGGTTCAGGAAATACTCAGACAGTCTTCCCGCAACCCGCAATTTCGGGTTGCGGGTTTTGGTTTGAAAAAATGCCGAAAGGAAAACGAATGATCCGCGCCATCCGCATTTATGGGATTCCGAAATTTTGGGATTTCGGGATTCGCAGTCAAAAATGGTTTAGGACCAAAACCTGAGGTTTTTTGCAAATCAAGAAAACAACTGGAAACTTAGAAATTCTCAAGGGGATTAATAAAGATAACTAAGCAAGCCAACAAAAGGGTACGATGCAATAACAAACCAAAATTTAAAACTTACCCAAATTCCTTTATATTTACATTAATGGGGCTCCCGTGATCAGAATGAATCATGGGATCTGTTGTGGCCACAACACTCGTGTGGTTGCGAAATCCTATTGATGGCTCTTATACATTTAAGTTAGGATATTCATCATTATTTATAGCTAATAGTAATATAGGTTCTGAGTGGTGGTTGGATACTATCTGGAAATTAAAAATGAAGCTATTTTTTGGTTAACACTTTCAAGCAAAGTGTTAGCATGGGGCACTTTTCAGAAGAGGCAATGGTAGGACCCATGAATTTTTTTCCCCGTGTTGGGAAGCTGGGAAAAAAATATATTATTTATTGGTCAAGTGTCACTTCACTATGTTGATGTATATGTAACTTCGGAATGTATTTCATATATATTTATTGTACCCTTATAAGAGATGTGTTATTCCTTATAAGGAAGTGTCGTCATGTGTATTGACAAGTGTCGCAAGTGTGTATACTTGGAGATGGGTTATTATACCACCATGTGTGGGGTCGGCCCTGAAATATATATTATATTGTGGATGTACCTAGCTAGACAAGCCGGCCCCATAGTGTAACTGGGAAAACAAACTAGTATAAATAGAGATCGGGAGATCTCTATTTGGATCACTCTGAAACTCATACTTCTCTCACTCAGAAAGTGGCGCACTAGTGAGGAGGAGGATCATCTGCTACTAGGAGACTATCTCAGTGTATTTTGGTTGTACTTTGGTTGATCCATTGCTCTCTTTATCTCTGAGGAAGTTGTGGGGTTTTTCACCTTAGGGTTTTCCCCACGGAAACTCGGTGTCTCTTGTCTCTCATGATTTTGATTCTTGTGATGCTTGTCATGCTTATTGTGATTGTTATGCATTGATATACTATACATGTTATTCTCTCAGTAAAGATCCTAGAGTATTGTGAATTAATACTCAAAATTTAACATGGTATCAGAGCTAACCTGAGAAGAAGACATTTTGTAGTGACAGAAACTTGAGTTTCTTGTTTATTGGGTTTCTCTCCACAATTTTTGGAAAAGCAGTATAGTAGATTGACTCTACTCATCAAGGAGAATCTATCTGTCCAATCAGAATTCAATTCTGAGCTTTTTTAGTTTTGGCCCTAAAACTTAGGGTTTCCACAAAAATAGGAATTTCTGAAATTTGAAGACATAGCTGGAAGCTCCTTGCAAAAATCGAAGTTTAGAGCTTTGGATCGAGATTTTTGGCTGGATAGATCTTCGGGAAACTCAAACCCTAATTCATGGCTCTCCCTAGTGAACCTGGGAGGACAAAAAGGAAAATCTGAAGGGAAAAGCTTTGCTGATCTCAAATTCTGAATACACCAGGCTAATCAGCTCATCAAGGTGCATCTTTCTATCCTTTCAGAAAGTTGAAATTCACATTTTGAATGTTTAGGGTTTTCTGACAAACTGTAATCCGGGACGAGATCCAGTTTTCAGCATTTCAAGTGGTAAGACCTAAATATTTTCTATTGCCATTTGAAGTACTCTTTAAGATGTCTCACCACACCAAGCTTGAGGATAAGCGTGAGGGGGCTGATAACTTCTGAGCTTGGAAGTATAGGATTGGGTTAATCCTGGAAGAGAATGAGTTGGACTCATACATAAAAGAAGACATCCCTATCCCAGAGGATGAAGAGGATAAGGTATTGCATAAGAAGAACTTGGTCAATGCAAAGAGAATCATTGTTGATTCCATCAAAGACCATCTCATACCCCATGTGTCTTCTCTAAAGACACCCAAGGCTATGTTTGACTCTTTGACCAAGCTATTTGAAGGGAAGAACATAAATCGGAAGATGACCCTACAGAATCAATTGAAAGGGGTCAAGATGTTGAATGGAGAAACCATTCAATCTTACTTCTCCAAGGTCTCTCAGATCAAGGAACAACTTGAAGCTGTAGATGAAATGGTGGAGAATGGTGAAATTTTTATGACCACTTTGAATGGCCTACCTAGGTAATGGGACTCCTTTATTCAAGGAATCTGTGCAAGAAAGAAATTGATCTCTTTCAGTAAACTGTGGGAGGAATGCTCTCAAGAAGAAGATAGGCTTGTAGCTCGTGAAGAAAAGATGGGATGTGAAGATCAAGCTCTCGCAGCTGAAACCAAAAGAAGCAAGCCCAAGAAGGAGCACTCTCACCATAGGAGATCCTATCACAACCAACAAAAGAATAAGAAGGATATGAGATATTTCACATGCAATGAGAAGGGTCACTTTGCTTCAGAATGTCCCAAAAACAAACGGGATAACATCAACTCCAGCAAGAAGAAGAAGGGCAACAAAAGAAAGTTCCATGCTCATGCTGTCGAAGATGATGAACCTCCAAAGAAGAAAGCTAGGGCAGAAAGTGATGATAGTGATGATGACTCATCAAGTGAAGAAGAGTATGTTCTAATCTCTGCTCTCACAGGTACTATCTCTCATGGTTGTAATGATTGGTTAATTGACAGTGGTGCTTCCAAACACATGACTGGGTTTAAGGAATCTTTTGTAAACCTATCTGAACATGAATCACCCCATAAGGTGAAACTTGGGGATGATTATCAATATCCTATCAAAGGAAGTGGTGAAGCCTCCTACAACCTAGATTCTGGAAAATCTTTGAAGATGAAAGAAGTCCTTTATGTATATGGGCTCAAGAAGAACTTACTCTCCATCTCTGCATTGGATGCAAAAGGTATGAGGGTTTCATTTGTGGATGGTCAAGTCCTAATGTGGCCAAAGGGAAAGACCATAGATGATGCAGTAGTGATTGGAGAGCAAGAGGGAGGTTTGTATAAATTGAAAGGACAACCTGAACATGCAATGGTGCATGAATCCATGGAGCCAACTGAACTTTGGCATAGAAGACTTGCTCATATGCACTATAGGGCACTTTCAATTGCAAGCAAGGCTGTAGAGGGTCTTCCTGAAATCAAGACCAAACATGAAGGTGTTTGCAAAGGATGTGCAAAAGGTAAGAACATTAAGAAGGCTTTCCCAAGCAGTGAAAGCAAGGAAAAAGGTATCCTGGAAATCATCCACTCAGATGTATGTGGTCCTATGTCATCCAGTTCTCTGACTGGGTATGTTTACTATGTCTCATTTATTGATGACTTCTCCAGGAAGAACAAAGATGAGGTGTTTGATAAGTTCAAGGAATTCAAAACCTTGATGGAGAATCAAACTGACAAGAAGATCAAAACATTCAGATCCGACAATGGTGGAGAATTCACCTCAGGTGACTTCAAGAAGCTTTGCAGTGATTCAGGGATTAAGAGGGAGTTGAATGCTCCTTATAATCCTTAACAGAATGGAGTTGTAGAAAGGAAGAACAGAACAATCATGGAAGCAGCAAGGGAAATGCTGCATGAACAAGATCTACCTATGCATCTATGGGCAGAAGCAGCTAGAACAGTTGTATATGTGCAGAATAGAACACCCCACAAGATATTGGGAAACAAGAAACCATAAGAGGTATTTTCTGGTAAGAAGCCTGAATTCAACCATCTCAGAATATTTGGTTGTCCAGTATACACTCATGTCCCAAAGGACAAGAGGACCAAACTAGATCCTTCAGGAAAGAAGGGTATCTTTGTGGGTTACAGTGAAAGCTCAAAGGCTTACATAATATACTTTCTAGGGTTCAAGAAGATTGATGTAAGCAGGGATGTAACATTTGATGAAAACTCAGCATTCATCAAATCAAGGAAGGCACCTATTGAAGTTTATGAAGAACCTAAGGAAACTAGATTTCAAGACACTACCATGACTGAAGCAATTCCAGAAGTTGTTCGTGAGTTTGAAGATCGCAAGAACCTGTAGATCCACCCCGTGAGGATAACTCTCACTAGAGGAAACCTGCATGGGCTAGAGAGCTCATTCAAGATGCAGAAAGATTTGGCATCCTAGAAGAAGAACACAGAGCAAAGAAGAGAACCAGATCACATACCACCTATGTTGCTTTACTCTGTGACATTATGAACAAAAAACCTTCCAGTTATGAAGAAGCAATGGAAAAGAAAGAATGGAAGGATGCCATGGTTGAGGAATACCAATCAATAAGGAAAGAATGATGTTTGGGATGTTGTCCCAAGACCTAAAGTGAAGTATATTGTGACTTCCAAATGGATCTACAAAATCAAGCATGCTGCAGATGGCAGTGTAGATAAATACAAGGCAAGATTCGTAGCTCGTGGGTTCTCTCAAAATGAGGGAATAGATTATGAAGAAACTTTTGCACCTGTATCCAGGTATACTTCCATCAGAACAGTACTTTCCTTGGCTGCAGCAATGAAATGGAAAATACACCAGATGGATGTCAAGACTACTTTCCTGAATGGTGTAGTTGAAGAGGAAGTATATGTGGAGCAGCCACTCGGTTTCGAAATACATGACAGGGAGTCATATGTGTGCAGATTGAAGAAATCCTTGTATGGCCTGAAGCAAGCTCCTAGGACTTGGTATGGTAGGATGGACAGTTTCCTATCTAGTTTGGGCTTTACCAAGAGTAAAGTGGATTCCAACCTTTACTACAAGGTTGAGGAAGGGAATCCTATGATTCTACTCCCGTATGTGGATGACTTATTTGTAACAGGAGATGACAGATTGATTGCAGATACTAAGAGGAAGCTTGCTGCCGAGTTCGATATGAAAGATTTGGGAATGATGCATTATTTCCTAGGAACGGAGGTGTGGCAGAGTGCAGATGGGATCTTCCTTGGTCAAAGGAAGTACACAATAGATATCCTAAAGATATTCGGGATGATGGATTGCAAGGCCATGGCCATGCCTATGGCATCAAATTTGAAGCTTCTATGTGATGCTTCATCTGAGCTGGTTGATGTCTCTATGTCTCATCAGATGATTGGGTCCTTGATGTACCTAACGAATACGAGACCAGATATTTGCTTTGCAGTGAACACATTGAGCTAGTTCCTGACGGATCCGAGGAGTGTTCACCTGGTTGCTGTAAAGCATGTTCTAAGGTACCTGAAGGGTACAGTGGATTATGGGCTCAAGTATGAAGTGAATCAAAAGTTTAACCTATAGGGTTATGTTGATTCAGATTGGGCTGGCAGTGCTCCAGATAGGAAGAGCACATCTGGGTGCTGCTTCAGTATGGGATCAGGTGTGATCTCTTGGTTTAGCAGGAAGCAGTCCTGCGTAGCACTGAGTACAGCTGAGGTAGAGTATGTTGCAGCCTGTTCAGCTAGTTGTGGGGCAGTATGGCTATGGAAGCTACTGTCTGAGTTATTTGATCTCCTGTTGGATGCTACTGGTATCTTTTGTGATAACCAGAGTTGTGTGAAGCTGTCCGAGAACCCAGTGTTTCATGACAGGTCAAAACACATAGAGATCAAATATCACTATATTAGGGATATGGTGCAGAGGGGAGCTGTGAAGCTCCTGTACATTGCAACGAATGAGTAGATTGCAGATGTGCTGACAAAGCCACTAGCCAGGGTGAATTTTGAGTACTTCAGGGAGAGGCTTGGTGTTCTTCAGATTGATGACACTTTGAGGAAGAATTTATGGACACATTTGCAGAAGCCATTCCAAGCATGTTGGAAGGAGGATCCTTCACATGGCTGTGGATGTAAGCACTGGATGATGAGCATCAAGACGATGCTCCAGTTACTGCTCTGTATATGCATCAGGAGGATGCCGGATATGATCAGTTGGATCATTTATATGTATATGTATGTACGCATCATGTTGGATGATGGATATGATCAGTTGGATCATTTATATGTATATGTATGTATGCATCATGTTGGATGCTGGATATGATCAGTTGGATCATCTATATGTATATGTATGTATGCATCATGTTGGATGTTGGATATGATCGGTTGGATCATTTGTATGTATTTTGTATATGTATCATGTTGGATGCTTGGACCATGTAACTGTATATGTATCAGGTGGATACATTGTATGATCAGGTAGATCATGTATGTTGATATGTATATGGTATGATCAGGTGGATCATGTTTTTGTATTTGTATCAAGTGGATACATTGTATGATCAAGTGGATCATGTATGATTATATGTATCAGGTGAATACATTATATGATCAGGTGGATCATGTATGATGATATGTATCAGGTAGATGCTTGGTATGCATCAGGTAGATGCATTATATGATCAGAATGATCATGGATGACGAGCTTCAGGATGTTGCAATGATGATGATCAGGATGATCATGTGTACATCAATATGATGTATGGTGAGTATCACGTTGATACTCTGTGGCCGTGGATCAGGTTGTGCAGATGAGCATATAATATCGCCCTGGGAGATTTGCAGATAGTCTTGCAAGGTTTTTCCTATGGCATATAATTTCGCCCTGGGATATCTGGAAAATGCTCTTTTGAGGTTTTTATCTGGGAGGACATATAATAGCACCCTGGGAGATCTGCAGATAGTCTTGCAAGGTTTTTCCGCTAGCATATAATAGCTCCCTGGGATATCTGGCAGATGCTCTTTCGAGGTTTTGTCCTATGGCATATAATAGCGCCCTGGGAAATCCGATAGGTTGAGCTGTGTGCTCGTAATAAGTCCTGGGATGCTCTTGCAAGGTTTTGCCATGACCACATGTAATATCGCCCTGGGAGATCCGATAGGTTGGAATGTGTTCCCGTAATAAGTCCTGGGATGCTCTTGAAAGGTTTTGTGGTGACCACATATAATAGCGCCCTGAGAGATCTGATAGGTTGAGCTGTGTGCTCATAATCAATCCTGGGATTCTCTTTCGAGGTTTTTTGGTAGGGTCACATGTAATAGCTCCTTAGGAGATCTGATATGTTGGGCTGTGTGCCCGTAATAAGTCCTGGGATGCTCTTGCAAGGTTTTTGACGCACGTAATAAGTCCTGTAGATTGCATAGTATGGACAATGATGATGAAGACCTACAGGTGGTGGGCCTACATCCAGTATGAAAAAGGATTGGCTCTGTAGAACTTACTATGATGAGTAGAGTCAGAGATTCGTTGAGATACCAGTAGCAGTGACGATGATGATGACGATGCATCGATGACGATGATCCCAAGAAGAAGACTTGTCTAGCAGAACTGTGTCGAGAAATACCTTCCTAGTTAAGAGGGAGTGTTGATGTATATGTAACTTCCGAATGTATTTCATCTATGTATTTCATATATATTTATTGTACCCTTATAAGAGATGTGTTATTCCTCTATAAAGAAGTGTCGTCATGTGTATTGAAAAGTGTCGCAAGTGTGTGTACTTGGCGATGGGTTATTAGACCACCATGTGTGGGTTAAGCCCTAAAATATATATTATATTGTGGATGTACCTAGCCAGACAAGTCGGCCCCATAGTGTAACTAGGCAAACGGACTAGTCTAAATAGAGATCGCGAGATCTCTATTTGGATCACTCAGAAACTCATACTTCTCTCACTCAGAAAGTGGCGCACTAGTGAGGAGGAGGATCATCTGCTACTAGGAGACTATCTCAATGCATTTTGGTTATACTTTGGTTGAGCCATTGCTCTCTCTATCTCTGAGGAAGTTGTGGGGTTTTTCACCTTAGGGTTTTCCCCACGGAAACTCTGTGTCTCTTGTCTCTCATGATTTTGATTCTTGTGATGCTTGTCATGCTTATTGTGATTGTTATGCATTGATATATTGTACATGTTATTCTCTCAGTAAAGATCCTAGAGTATTGTGAATTAATGCTCAAAATTTAACACACTGGGGAAGTATGAAATGAAGTAAAGACTTTACTTAGGGGAAGGGACCGTGGGATAGAAACACATTGTATTTAGCATTTAAAGACTGGCTAGATGATGCATCAATCAAGGTAAATAGAAGTCTTCCCATCCTAGTAAGTTGGATGAGCTTGGAAACTCAGAATGAAATGATATTTTAAGAGGCAACTATTTCTCCTTTTCAGGTTTTCTTCAAGATCAGATAGTTTGTTGTAAGTATTATGGCTCCAATACAAAAAAAACCAACAACACAAATTGGTATGTTAGAAGTTACTGAGATGAGTGCATGGGTTTTTTTTTACAGGGCCTCTCAAGGTAATCCAGGTCCATGTGGTGTTGGAGGTGCTCTATATTTTTCCACCACTAATGTTTTCCTCTTCTCACATGGTTTGGGTGCTGGAATAAACAAATAAGCAGAGATGTATTCCTTGGACACTCTTCTCAGACTGGTAGTAGAAAAAGGTTTTGAAATTCTACAGGTTAAGGGGGACTCAAAGCTAATCATTGATTGGATGTTAGGTAATGTTCCTTTTAGAATATGGAATTCCAACCTCTGATGGATCTAGTTTATACTTGGCAGGACATATTAGCATTTGTTTCTTTCAAGCATGTGTTTCATGAATACAATATGATTGCAGATAAATAGTCAAAGGGTACAGTTCAGTTGAAAAAAGGGTTTTTGAAACTATTTGAAAACAACAATGGTGTTATCAACTTATCACACAGCATCCTCCATGTCTCTACCTATGAGGAGTATGCAGAATTAAAGCTGTTGTTGCAGGACTAGTACCTGCATTATGATGATGGCTACAGTTTTAAGCTTTTGGTGGATAACTAATCACTGCAAATGTAATGTTTGTAATTTGGGACTGTTATTTGAAAATTTGATTCATGGGTGGACTTTTTTGGTTATAGAGGCTATAAGCACTTGAGCCTTCTAGGTTCAGTTTTGATGCTATAAGCATATATCATGTGGTATGTAATATGTTTATCAACAACTATATTGGTAAACTGATAAGGTCAGATAAATCCCTTACATTTTCAGAAAAAAACAAAGTAAGTTGGATTAATAACCATGAAACTCATAATCCAACATCTCATTATCACACTGGCTTTTTTTTCAATACTTCATTTATTACTTTCAAAAATAAAGTTGGCTGGAATAGAGTTGTTTGGTGCTCATAAGCTGAGGAAGGACAATAAATTGAGCATAAGAAGAGCTTAAAGGAAGAAAAGTGGTTCAAGGGTTAAGATCAAAGATAGAGAGTTGCATAGGAAAAGAGGAGAGGTTAATGTTGAGGCAAGTGTGTGGGCGAGTGCTTCTTGTATATTTACATATTCTGTTATGCTTAACGAGAACGACAAGACCAGTTCTTTATTCTTCTTGTCCTTAAATGTTGTGTGTATTGTTTCTGTGTGCATTCTTCTATAATTTGTAGTTTTTTTAAGCATTCCACACAATAGTAGTTAGGGTTTTTGGAGAGATAAGGCATGACCCTTGACCCTTGAGAGGAGGGGCCCATTGTGTATCCCCTGCACCATTTGGTTTAGAGTGAGGAAAGACTTTGGTAACAATCTAAGTTTTGTTAAACTCAAAATTTGTCATGTGAAGTGGCCCACGACTACAAAAATAGTGCATAGAGGTAGAGCAGTTGTTGGCAGAGAATTCCCAGAGTTGAGGCAAAGGATAAAGGAGCTTAATATCAGGAAATAAAGCAAAGAAGCAAAAGAGAGTGCATCTAAGTCGAAATCAGAAGAATACAAGGAGTAACATGGACAAGAAAATGATCCCACGACTCAGACAGTCTAAATGCCATATGATTTTGACTGTGTTCAGAAATGGTTTTTCTATGATCATTGCTCAAACAGTCTAAAGTCTCTATTTATATGTTCCAATATTATGTTTTTTGGATTGGGAATTTCCAGTTTTTTTCAATGCTAGGAGCCCATGATGGGAGTTGTATATCTTTCTACTTGATGTAAATTTTTAAATTGGATGAAATTTAAGATAAAAGGAGAAACTCATTGAATAGCTAGCATTGAATAAAAAATGAAATTGGATGAAATTTAAGATAAAAGAAGAAATTCATTTTTAGGCTCCATATGTAGGTTTTGGTGGACCGAGAGGCAAATATAAAACAAAACCATTACATATACAAGCAAGAAGTAAATTTCTTTCACTAATATGGATGAAAATGTTACAACAAACTAAAATTAGTCTTATGCTGTGAGCAATTCCACTTACATATTTAAGAGTGCAAAACTTGAGCAATTCCTCTATGAGAGCCTCAACCGGCGCCATTGCATTTGCAACCTTTGCAATTACAAAAGGATACAAGTCAATGTTTGTCTCTATAAAAATTGGATGAATCTAATTTTTCATAGAAATGATCCAAAAGCATATACTTCACATGCTTCCATGTTTACTATTTATCATAACACCTTACTCCTTAGTTTCAAGCTGATAAAGGTAACAAGCCATTTTGTTGAAATAATGTTTAAGATGATCCTTACTCAAACGCATCAATACGAAAAAGTCGCAAGAGAATAATTGAAGGTAGGTGGCATATTTGATGATAAGAAGAATTAAAAAGAAACAATATGGCACATGAACTGATGATAGACTTTAAACTAACCCGCTCCGTAGTTTTCTCGTGATATCGACTCTAATGTACCCCTTGAGCCAACAATTCCTTAACCCTTCCACCTGCATAGAGATAAAGACAACCATGTGCTTATGAACTTAGAGATGCTCTAAAAGCACAAAGACCAAGTTGAGCCATTGCTCAATTGAAAAGTATTTGTGTGGAAATATCCATGTGTTGTACACTATCCTGCAATTCACCCTTTCAATCTAAAGTGGACATCTCAAGATTTTATGAGCATGATTTTATACTCTCTGCTTACTCTAGTACCTAAATAGTCATAAAAGGCATATTAAACATTTGGTAAGTGTACTAACATAAAAAAAATTATTCGTTTCCCCTAAAATTATGACAACCCCCAACGTCATCTGCTTCATCTAAGCTCTTATGAAAAATATTCAGTGTGAAGCCAGGAAATTTCGCTAGCTATAGATATTACTTAAAAGGCATTGAGGAATTACTTGGGAACATCTTCATCCATCCAAAACCAAAATTCAAGAATTGATAGATAAAATGAAACACAAAAGACCTAATTTAATGATTGTGCACATAAAGATAAATTCAGATTCAGACTGGTTAATCTTAAAAAAATGCACATAAGGAACACAAACTTTAGATGAAACTTTTCCATGATTGTTGCACAAAAGATAATACAAGAATCCAATTTCAAGGATTCTCCAACTAATAAATTTATATTCATTTAACTCACGGACATTGAAAAAAAAATTCATTCTAGAATACTTGCTTCAAAAACTAAAAAACAAGCTTTCTCAACTTCAATGTTTAGGCCCACTATTCCCATGCATGTCTTCTAGTTGCATGTTTCAAATTATTGTCGTTTGTATTCCTTGGGGATGGGTGTTTTCCTGTGTGCTTGCCTCTTATGATACAATATGGGGAAATAAAAGAGGAGAATGTGTGTCCACCTTGTCAGTTTTTAGTTCTTGGCCTGAGTGCAACCTGTAAATAATACAGTTTATACAAATCTATGAGTTAGTACATAGACAATATAAAATGAAGGAATAGCGAAAGAGAGGGAATTTCTGCTGTTGATTTCTGAGTTAGCGCATACATAGCACGACATGTCATTTAATTACTTATATTAGGGGAAATACATAGCTATAGGTTAAGTCCAAATTGAAGCTCAGCTCACGTAGGGGTCAAAGCCAATCCATGGAGGAATTGACCTTGAGGGAGGGTACACAGTGCATCAACGATTTTAAATATTTGGGCTCGAGCACAGAGTTGTCCACATGCCCACCACCATCAGCACCAAATTACAAACCATATCGCATGTTATTTCCAAGCCACAAGTCTGTTAGAAAAACAGGATCGCAGAGCAATAACAATAAACAGAAATGCAAATATAATCACACATACACATTACAAGAGAGACACAGATATATCATGGTTCACCCAACTTGGGCTACGTCCACACTGAATTTGCCAGTCCTTATTATTATTACCGTCCAGCAAGGTGAAGGGATACAACCTGCAGCACAACTGCTGCACTTCCTCTTCACTGTTTCACAGTCTCTCTCCTGATCTCAGAGATCTTTACAATGCATAAAACCTAATACATCAACAACCCTATCCGTATTACAATGTCTTTATTTTGTAGGGGAAATACAATGGGAAAATACCACGGGATACCCTGGAACCCCGTGGGGGGGTGATGCCCCCCCACACTCCCCCACTGGGGTGAGTGTACAGTCCACCTACATATCATATAGAACTGGGGTACAAACACGGTTGATACAATATCATCTATGAGACTAGAAGATCTGGCTCCACAACCAACAAAGTCAAGCTACAATCCAAACCCACGAGGAGCCAAACCAACACAAAGCTCGAGCATTATGCATCGACGGTGCCGATCTTGATTTGTGTGCTACCTAAGGTTCACGCAATAGAGGGAATTACTATGCAATGTAGTTCTAGGTATATTATTAATGTAACAAAATCATTTAACATACTATAAACTTGGGCCCTCAGCCATTTCCAGGCTCACATGCAACCAGGCATTGCGTCCACAGACTTTTATGCCATAAGTCCAAACCGAGCTGCACCAAGCCATAGTTGTCAAGAATAAAGTTCATATATGTGGCGGTAAGGAAATAAACAAGAAGATCGTGGAAGGGGAAAATACACAGTTCAGTATGGGTATAAAGATTACGCTTCGACACAAATTCATACTTGGTATTTAATCACCCTATCGCATTCAATTCAAAGTTGTAATGTACAAGCGTTGCTTGGGTTCTACGGTACCAGAAACACATAGCAAGGGTACACAGGGACAATACATAACAACAGTAGTAATAAATTAATGAACAAGTTAAACTAGCATACGTAAAGGAGAAAACAATGTGGTAACATATATCAACATAATTTTCATTTCTTTCAACTTAACACTCGCAAAGGTCCATGTGTTAAAGTTGAAGCATCCAAGGACAATAAATAACAACATTAGTAATAAACTAATGAAAAAATTAAACTAGCATACGTAAAGGATAAAAAATGTGTTTTAGACCTTCCTTTATATACTCAGCTATATATTATGATTAGACTTTGTCTCTTAGGAGACAAGTCAATATGTCAAAGTGTTATCACCAAATTTGTAAGGAAATTTTGAACTTTTAGTTTGCATCATCAAAGCAGGTGGTACAATTTAAAATGGCTCAAGATGAGATTGGTCTTCATAATGATAGTAACCCTTCACACGCTTGGATGTAAGGAGTGATGATGGATTAATTACCCATGGTGCTTTTGTTGGCCTTACTTGTCTTGATCATGCAAAGGGAGCTACACTTGGTATTATTTTCATGATGAGTTTGGACCATATATCGGGAAATACAAGCTACTATTGGAAATACTAATGGCAGTATTGTTCTTGAAAATGTAAAGTTAGCACATGTATTGCAGACCTGTTTTGTATAACAACAGATAGAGATCAAATGTAATAGGATGGATTTTCATAGAAAGTGGTTCTAGCATACTTGATGATGAATATATGTGTGAAAGTAGTCTAATCTGGCATTTTACAGGTCTTCAGAGATAAAGTTCATAGCAAGGGACAGATTTTGGTGACATATCAGTAGTATAATCTTGTGCATTGAAGTAAAGAGTACATGCATTTAGAATGCTTGAGGGAAGGATCACCATATATAGAAATTGAGAAAACTAAATACTTTAATACTAGCAGCAACAAAAGGTTGCAATCATCACCATTTTTTTTCCAGTATAGTCAGCAAACCCCATCAAGAAGGCAATGCACAATCAAACTGGGATACTCATTAGTGTTTCCAACTCTAAAAGTAGGGGACTTCTTGTGGTGGTTAGCAGTATGGAAACTAAATATGCCTCTAAAGATTCGAATCTTCTTATGGTTGGCCCTATCAAACACAATTATAACCAGGGATAACCTCCAATAGAGATGGGGATAAGGTCCATGCATTCTCTTTTTGTGCAAGGAGAATCATGAAAAAGTGAATCACCTACTCTTATTTTTCCATTTCATACGGTCGGCATTGGATGCAGTAAATATTTTAACTAGAGGTGGAGTATCATGGATAGGAGATGGTCTGGAGTAAGCTTAGAAAGTTTGATATTAAAGAGCTAAAAGAACACTGCTCTTTACCAGCAGTCTGATCATGGATAGGAGATGGTCTGGAGTAAGCTAAGAAAGTTTGATATTAAAGAGCTAAAAGAACACTTCTCTTTACCAACAGCCATATGATGGGCCATTTGGAATGCTAGAAATAACATGATATTCAAGAATACATATCTCAATCCCTCTCAATGCTTCTACAAGATTAAATTTGCATATGAATCTCTACTGTAATGTCCCCATTTTGACCCCCTTTGTATTAAACCGTAAATGATGTAAATATTGTAATTTAATCATGGTGAGGAGCTCAAGGCCAAGGCCCCACCATTGATTTAGCGTTTCATGTATCGGCAATTAAAAATAGATGCCCATGGTTCTTGTGCGAGATGGGCACAATGTAAATAAGACACCATGTAAATACGAATTTTAATGGAAAAACCCACAACCGGCTATGCAATGCAACAAAAGAGATGGGGCATGACTCTACAAGGAAAAGGGAGGGAAATTATTCAAACCCTTGAGCCAATGGTGTTAATCCATGTGTCAATGGGGAAACCCATAAAACCACCAACTACCCATTTTGTCTCATGCACCCAATCATTTAATTCTTCCAAGAAATTGGTTAAGGCAGTTAATGTCTTGGGATGGGAGAGGTATGGCAGTCAGATTTTCGTGCATGGGCAAGCTACCAACCTGAAAATCGTATTTTTGGCTTGCTGGGCAAGAAAACCCCCACGAAATGCTACCCAAGGCCATTCCTCATGCATTATGTTCTTCCTCTCATGCAGATTGAGCTCACAGGAAGTTATCCTCACGTTTTTCACCATAACCCTGCGTTTTTCCATGCCCAGGAACTCGTTTTTGGATTGTGCAACAGCTGGGGAAGGAGGGACGCGAATTGGGACTGAGGGAGAGGGCGTTTTTGCCCTGGGGCTTTTTTCTGGGATGGGTTTTGCTTCCCCAGTCGAATTTCCAAAGTGCCAATACGTTTTGAGTCTACCCACGTTTTTCTGAAGTCCAGGAAACCCCATCTCATGCATCCCACTGTGGGAAACGTTTTCTCATGCCCAACAAGTGTAGGTTGCTGTTAGGTGCATCCCTGTTTTGTTTGGAACCCATGAGCAAGAAACTGGAATGGTAGTGGACAGAATTGGCTTGATAAATCTAGTGTAGGGGGTATCCTCTCAAGAAGATTAAGAGGGCTGGCTACTTTTCTATGCACACCCTCAGAGCACTAGAAAGGAAGGTATGGCTTGAGGGACTGTGTGGCAGTGAAGAGAATACTTCCTGGTGTTGGGTGTGTATGCATTGTGAGTGCCAAGCTAAATAGATCTGGGAGAGGTACCCATAGCTCTGTAGTTGAGCTCACTAGCTTAGCAATTCTTCCTTTCCATCTCCTAGCAGCCTGATAAACCCAATTGTAGATTGGCTTGGCTCATCTTGGTGTATGCTTGGCTATGTGTGAGTCTGCTGTTCCCTGGTTCCTTGTAGAGATCATGCCCAGCTCGGGGTGGCAGTGGTGCTGAGAGATTGAGGAGCACACTGGCCTACGGTTGGGTGGAACGTTGCAGTTGCATAGCCAGTTGCGTGGGACTACTTTTGCATAAGATAAGTATTCTCCTGTGTTAAATTTGCAATTACCATTTGATGAATACTTTGAATGTATCATGGATCTGTTAATAAATTTGCTTCCGCTGTGTATAAAAATGATTATGCATTTCCATATGATCTCGTATAATTCTGCACAAATCTTTATTTCATGGCTGTCACAGAATCTTGAATGTGTGTTAGAGACCAACAACATTTATTTGATTACCATCGTTTTTCCATAGCATGCACAGATATAGTTCCTTGCATCAATGATTTTAATCCAAACGTTTTGGGGCTAATTGCCCGGATTGAGCACTATGATCCTCTCTATCACGCTGGTATGATAGAGGGGGACACTACATTATGGTATCAGAGCTGCGTTGCAGCATTGGGCCTCTATGGGCCAAACCTGATAGAAATTACAATAAAATTGTTGTCTTATGAGTTTTGAAAAAAATTGTGTTTTAAGCCGTTTCGGGAAGTCGTTCCGAAATTTCGGAAAGGTTTCGCGAACCTTCCCGCAGTTGCGGAAGAGTTCGGCGAACCTTCCCGAAATTGCGGAAGGATTCCGCGAACCTTCCCGAAATTGCGGAAGAATTCAGCCAATGGCTCCGAAACAGCGGAGAAAAATGTTTTTAAGTGAAATTTTTTTCTAAGTATCGGAAATTTTCGGAAAGAATTCTCTTCCGAAATTGCGGAAGGAATTCTCTTCCGAAATTTCGGAAGGATTCCGCGAATCGTTCTGAAACGCGGAAGAGTTCGGCGAGTCGTTCCGAAGTTGCGGAAGACTTCGGCGAATCGTTCCGCAACTGCGGAAGACTTCGGCGAATCGTTCCGCAAATGCGGAAGACTTCGGCGAATCATTCCGCAACTGCGGAAGACTTCGGCGAATCGTTCCACAACTGCGGAAGACTTCGCCGAATCGTTCCGCAACTGCGGAAGACTTCGGCGAATCGTTCCGCAACTGCGGAAGACTTCGCCGAATCATTCCGAAAAATCACCCGAAATCGGGGAAGCATTCCAGCGGAAGCATTCCGCGAACGGCTCCGGTACTACGGAAGCCTTCGCCGAATGGCTCCGCAATTGCGGGAGCATTCTCCGAATGGCTCCGCAACTGCGGAAGCCTTCGCCGAATGGCTCCGCTCGGCAAATCGCCCCGCCATTGCGGAAGCGTTCAGCGAACTGCTCCGCAATTGCGGAAGCATTCGACGAACTGCTCCGCAATTGCGGAAGCCGTTGCCGAACCATGTCGCGCGGAAGCCCTCGCCGAACCGGCCCGCAATTGCGGAAGCCTACAGTCAACCGGCCCGCAACTGCGGAAGCCTACGGCCAACCGCCCTGCAATTGCGGGAGCATACCGTGAACCTCCCCGCGGTTGCAGGAGTAGTCTGTGATTTAACGAATTGTCAACGTAATGTTTTCCCATGTGCATGAAGTAATTGTGAATTCTGTGAATATAATGCAGCTAACAATTGTGCTGATGAACACATTTCAGAGAGCCACAGTTACAACAGGGTAACACTCTAGTTAATACAGTTGGAAAATTTTGGATCTTGGTTGGGCCAAGAAAATGAACATCATGAATGATGCACAGGATCCCTATGAGCCTGAAACCGATGCCATGGGGGAAAACATACAGGTTGAGAATGCTGAAACAGAATCTAATGGGAGGAGAAATCAAGAGACCCCTCCAGATGTTGCAGCCACCATGAGAAGCCTAAGGGTGGAGTTGCAAAGTTGTAGGGAAGATAATGAAAGGATGATTAAAGCTCAGGAAGAACAAAATCAGCTAAACGCAGCCATGCTGCAGAGTTTAACAGACATCCAAAGGCAAATAAACTCTGGGCATCAGATATCAAATCTAGAAAGGGGTGGGAGTAGCTCTAGAAGAAATTCCCGTAAGAGGGCCAGTAGCCCAAGAAGAGTTTCTACAGACAGAACATATACTCCAGAAATGTCTTCTAATGAATCATCTGACTCGGAAGAATCCATTGAGGGTTCAAGTTCTTCATCTCACATGAGTAAGAGGAAGAAACACTACAAGAACAATTCACATGGGGAATTTAAGAAGGCAAAACCTCCTACATTTGATGGAGAAGTGAAGTCTGGTCAAGAAGCTGAAGCTTGGCTTCTTGGGATGAGAAAATATTTCCAAGTCCAAGATTACTCGGGAAATATGAAGGCAAGGGTAGCCATCTTCAACTTGAACGGAAGAGCATCTATATGGTGGGAACACACCAGGCAAGTGAAGAAGATCAACGAAAGGAAGATTGGGTGGAAGCAGTTCAAGAAATACTTCAAGCAGAAGTACCTCTCTGATAGGTACTATGATGATAAGATCAAAGAGTTCCATGAGATAAGATTGGGACAATCGACCATGGAAGAATATGCAAACAAGTTCTTGGAGCTGCTGAGGTATGTCAAGTATATTCGAGATGATAAGGTAAAAATTCAGCGTTTCCTAAGTGGACTGCCCCAGTCATATAAAGACAGAATTGAGTTTGATGAACCTCGAACTCTAGAGGAGGCCATAAGAAAGGCCAAGTACTGCTTTGATCAAAACAGGAGCAAACCGGAATTCCATAAGGCATGGAAGGATAAGAAAAACGAAAAGTTTGATCAAAGGAAGAAGGGGTTCAAGCCTCATCAATTCCGGAATCAGCAAAGGCAGCCATCACAGGTTGTGGCTAAGCCAACTAGGATGATGGGAGACAAGCCAAGAGATCCAAAGGAGCCAAGAGAACCACTTCAATGTTGGGGTTGTGGAGGAGACCACATGCTTAGGAACTGTCCACATAGGAATGGGAATGCAAATCAAGTTCACAACATCCAAGGAGCTGGAACTGTGGGTCAAGTGGCGAGGACAATCCCTAGAATCTATGCAGCAGTAGAAGACCGCCAAGCAGATCATCAGTCAACTGTGGTTGAAGTTGAAGGTAAGATTGCTAAGCAATCTATTTCTATTTTGATTGATCCTGGATCTACTCACAGTTATGTCACTCCTAGAATTGTTGAGATGTGTGCTTTCAAGAAATTAAAGCATAGTAAATCCTGGTTAGTTCAACTAGCCACTGGAACCAAGAGAAAAGTTAGCGAAATAGTAGAGAAATGTCCATTAGAGATGGATGGGCTATTCACTTATGCAGATTTGAATATTTTGCCACTTGGTTCCTATGATATTCTCATTGGAATGGATTGGTTAGAAGCACACAGGGTTAAACTTGACTGCTACAATAAGACATTTGAATGCATGGACGAAGAAGGAAACCCGAGGGTTGTAAGAGGCATTCCAAAGGTGACTTCTGTTAGACAGGTTTCAGCCATGCAACTAAAGAAGTTCTGTAGGAAGGGATGTCAACTGTATGCAGCTCACGTTTTAAAGGCAGCAGAGAGTGAAACTCTTAGATTGGAGGACTATCATGTATTGCAAGAATTCAGGGATGTTTTTCCTGATGAGATTCCAGGACTCCCTCCAAAGAGAGACATTGACTTTACAATTGAACTTGTGCCAGGAGCGGCACCAGTGTCTAAGACACCGTACAGGATGAGTACACCAGAATTGCTAGAATTGAAAATGCAATTACAAGAGTTGCTGGAAAAGAAATACATTAGGCCAAGTGTGTCCCCGTGGGGAGCACCTGTTCTATTTGTGAAAAAGAAAGATGGAACACTCAGGTTATGTATTGACTACAGGCAGTTGAACAAAGTCACAGTGAAGAATAAATACCCATTGCCCCGAATTGATGACCTTTTTGATCAAATGAGAGGAGCAAAGGTATTTTCAAAGATTGACTTGAGGTCTGGTTACCATCAGGTAAGGATCAGAGAAGAAGATATTCATAAGACAGCCTTTAGAACGAGGTATGGACACTATGAGTTTGTAGTGGTACCATTCGGTCTCACAAATGCACCAGCTACATTCATGTGTCTCATGAATAATGTTTTTAGCAAGTATTTGGACAAGTTTGTTCTTGTATTCCTAGATGATATTCTCATCTATTCCAAGAATGAAGAAGAGCATGAAGAACATTTGAGAATGACAATGCAATTACTAAGGGAGCATAAGCTATATGCAAAGTTGAGCAAATGTGACTTCTATAAAGATAGAATTCATTATTTGGGTCACATCATCTCCGACGAAGGAATATCTGTAGACCCTGAGAAGATTGAAGCCATTATGAATTGGCCAACTCCAAGGAATGTGACTGATGTGAGATCTTTTATGGGCCTTGCTGGTTACTACAGGAGGTTTATCGAAGGATTCTCCAAGGTTGCTAACCCGATCACTTCTTTGCAAAAGAAGGGGATAAAGTTTGAATGGTCACCAAGATGTGAGGAAAGTTTTCAACGGTTGAAGAATCTTCTTACAAGTGCACCTATTTTGAAGATTGCAGACCCGGAAAAAGATTTTGTGGTGTGTACCGATGCATGCAATCAAGGACTTGGAGGAGTTCTTATGCAAGACAACCACGTGATATGCTATGAGTCAAGAAAGTTGAAGGAGCATGAGAAGAACTATGCTACTCATGACATAGAACTTGCAGCCATAGTACATGCCTTGAAGATGTGGAGGCATTACTTAATGGGAAGAAAATTCGAGTTAAGGACAGACCATTGTGGACTGAAATATTTGTTTGATCAGCCAACTTTAAATACTAGGCAAGCTAGATGGTTGGAATTTTTGTGTGAATTTGATTTTGAGATCAAACACATAAAAGGGAAAGAAAACAAGGTGGCCGATGCACTCAGCAGGAAGCTACATGAAATGTATGTGGCAGTGCTTAGTACTTGCCAGCCAGATTTGAGGCAGCAGATTGTTAACCATATGGTTGAGGATAAAGTGTATGAGCAGATAAAGGGCAAATTGCAGCAGCAAAACCTTGAAAAGAAGTATGAGGGCTATCATTTGGAAGAAGGCGGACTTCTTACTTATAAGAATAGAGTCTATATTCCAAATGCGGCAGATTTAAGGAGAATGGTTATGGATGAGATCCATAAAGCTCCATACTCTGGTCACCCAGGATATCAGAAAACCATTGCTACAGCAAGGAAATATTATTTCTGGCCAGGCATGAAGAAGGATGTTGCTGAATACATTTCTAAGTGCATGGAATGCCAACAGGTGAAGAGTGAACACCAACATCCAGCAGGTTTATTGCTTCCAGTGCCAATTCCAGAATGGAAATGGGAGGTAATATCCATGGATTTTATTACAGGATTGCCAATGACTAAGAGACAACATGATTCCATCATGGTTGTGGTGGACAAGTTAACAAAGGCAGCACATTTCATACCAGTTAAATCTACACATAAAGCCGATGCCATTGCAAATATTTTCATGAAGGAAATTTTCAGATTACATGGGTTTCCTAAGGTAATAATTTCGGACAGGGATACCAAGTTCACTTCCAATTTTTGGAAAGGGCTCTTTGCAGATTTGGGTACACAGCTAAGCTTTAGTACCTCATACCATCCTCAAACAGACGGGAAAACCGAAAGAGTAAATCGGGTGCTTGAAGACATGCTCCGCATGTATGTAATGGATAAACCATCCAAGTGGGAGGATTATCTACACTTGGTAGAATTTGCGTATAACAATGGACAACAAGCATCGTTGGGAATGAGTCCTTATGAGGCTTTGTACGACAGAAGATGTAGGACACCAGTGACTTGGGACAATCCAGTGAACAGAATTGTACTTGGGCCAGAATTGCTTAAGGAAATGGAACAAGAGGTTGCAAAGATCCGGCAAAATTTAAAAGCAGCCCAGGATAGACAGAAAAGCTATGCAGATAAGCATAGAGTGCATAGGTAATTCAATGTTGGGGATCACGTATATCTTAGAGTGAGATCAAGGAAGAGTTCCTTGAAGCTTGGGAGCTGTGCCAAGCTATCACCTAGATATTGTGGGCCATTTGAAGTGCTTGAAAGAATAGGACCAGTTGCATATAGACTTGCATTGCCTGCTAGCACTAAAGCTCATAATGTTTTTCATGTCTCTTTGCTTAAGAAATATGTACATGATCCTAACCATGTGATTAATTGGGATGTGATCCAGGTGGAACCCGAGGGAGAATTCCAAACCGATCCATTGTGCATCCTAGACAAGAAAGTAACATTGCTCCGGAACCGAGCCATCGGACAGGTAAAGGTGCAATGGAAGCACTACGGTTCCGATGAGGCTACATGGGAGCTGGAGGATGCCATGAGGGTGGCATATCCATTTTTGTTCAATTTTGATGAGCACTGAGGACAGTGCTAATGTAAGGGGAGGGGAATGTAATGTCCCCATTTTGACCCCCTTTGTATTAAACCGTAAATGATGTAAATATTGTAATTTAATCATGGTGAGGAGCTCAAGGCCAAGGCCCCACCATTGATTTAGCGTTTCATGTATCGGCAATTAAAAATAGATGCCCATGGTTCTTGTGCGAGATGGGCACAATGTAAATAAGACACCATGTAAATACGAATTTTAATGGAAAAACCCACAACCGGCTATGCAATGCAACAAAAGAGATGGGGCATGACTCTACAAGGAAAAGGGAGGGAAATTATTCAAACCCTTGAGCCAATGGTGTTAATCCATGTGTCAATGGGGAAACCCATAAAACCACCAACTACCCATTTTGTCTCATGCACCCAATCATTTAATTCTTCCAAGAAATTGGTTAAGGCAGTTAATGTCTTGGGATGGGAGAGGTATGGCAGTCAGATTTTCGTGCATGGGCAAGCTACCAACCTGAAAATCATATTTTTGGCTTGCTGGGCAAGAAAACCCCCACGAAATGCTACCCAAGGCCATTCCTCATGCATTACGTTCTTCCTCTCACGCAGATTGAGCTCACAGGAAGTTATCCTCACGTTTTTCACCATAACCCTGCGTTTTTCCATGCCCAGGAACTCGTTTTTGGATTGTGCAACAGCTGGGGAAGGAGGGACGCGAATTGGGACTGAGGGAGAGGGCGTTTTTTCCCTGGGGCGTTTTTCTGGGATGGGTTTTGCTTCCCCAGTCGAATTTCCAAAGTGCCAATACGTTTTGAGTCTACCCACGTTTTTCTGAAGTCCAGGAAACCCCATCTCATGCATCCCACTGTGGGAAACGTTTTCTCATGCCCAACAAGTGTAGGTTGCTGTTAGGTGCATCCCTGTTTTGTTTGGAACCCATGAGCAAGAAACTGGAATGGTAGTGGACAGAATTGGCTTGATAAACCTAGTGTAGGGGGTATCCTCTCAAGAAGATTAAGAGGGCTGGCTACTTTTCTATGCACACCCTGAGAGCACTAGAAAGGAAGGTATGGCTTGAGGGACTGTGTGGCAGTGAAGAGAATACTTCCTGGTGTTGGGTGTGTAGGCATTGTGAGTTCCAAGCTAAATAGATCTGGGAGAGGTACCCATAGCTCTGTAGTTGAGCTCACTAGCTTAGCAATTCTTCCTTTCCATCTCCTAGCAGCCTGATAAACCCAATTGTAGATTGGCTTGGCTCATCTTGGTGTATGCTTGGCTATGTGTGAGTCTGCTGTTCCCTGGTTCCTTGTAGAGATCATGCCCAGCTCGGGGGTGGCAGTGGTGCTGAGAGATTGAGGAGCACACTGGCCTACGGTTGGGTGGAACGTTGCAGTTGCATAGCCAGTTGCGTGGGACTACTTTTGCATAAGATAAGTATTCTCCTGTGTTAAATTTGCAATTACCATTTGATGAATACTTTGAATGTATCATGGATCTGTTAATAAATTTGCTTCCGCTGTGTATAAAAATGATTATGCATTTCCATATGATCTCGTATAATTCTGCACAAATCTTTATTTCATGGCTGTCACAGAATCTTGAATGTGTGTTAGAGACCAACAACATTTATTTGATTACCATCGTTTTTCCATAGCATGCACAGATACAGTTCCTTGCATCAATGATTTTAATCCAAACGTTTTGGGGCTAATTGCCCGGATTGAGCACTATGATCCTCTCTATCACGCTGGTATGATAGAGGGGGACACTACATCTACAGAGTTTCCTAATCCCAAAATCTAGAGACAAGTAACTTAAGTTCATATTGCCAAATCACACCCTTGTGGATTCCTCAATGGAGCACCAAGGGGAAACCCTGGAGATTGTGGAGCAGGGGTACTTCTTTACTTATATGAAAATCACTGCCTTTCTTTTTGTTATGGAATAGGATGAGGATCCAAAAACTGAGCTGTGTTAGGAGACATATATATCTCATCAAACTGACAACTGAAAATAATCTAGAAGAGATTCAAGTTAATGGAGATTCCAACCTTGTGATCTCATGAATGGATGGAATGATAACAAACTCTAATCTCAATATTTGTGACATGATTAAACAAGTCAAATAATATCTCTTCATTTTATCCAACATCTCTTTCAAATATGTTTACAGGGAAAACAATGCAGAAGCATATGTTCTCTTAAAGCAAGCAGATGTTCTTTCAAAGATGTTTACAGGGAAAATATAGAAAAAAATAACTTCAAAATATAACCATCCACAAAAAACACAACAAAACAGGAATACAGGGAGGCAATTTTACATCACCCTATCTGATCTGCATATGCTCTATAGATCACACCCATGAAGCTCCACAAAAGAAGTTTCTCCCTCCTACAACCCTTGCAACCTGAGAAAGATCATTATGTTTTGAATCAACAAGCAAGTAAGAAATAACACTATAGAAGAGGCTTTCCCACCATTAAATGTATTTTTGTATATATTACTAAGTTGATTTGTTATTTCTATAAAAGGAATCAAAATACGCATGATTGTTGGTAGAATCCACAGAGAATGAAAATTTTCTTTAAACAATAAAAAATTAAAATACCTCTACACCAGATCGATTAAATGCTGCAATTTCTCTGGCTATTTATGATGTCACCTATACAAAATGAAGATGAAGTTCCAATTGTCAAACAATTTCCATAAATACTAAGCCCCTTACTTTTAGGCAGTGCAGGGGGTAATGTATGTTAGAGATACAATTGTAAAAAAAAAGTATCTACATTACTACACTCAAACATCTAGAAAGTGATTTTTATAAGGTGCCATGAAAGATTGATATTCCTTTCGGTTAACAGTTGGATGGGATGTAGTAGATTGGAAATCCAATGTTGTAGAATCCTTCGCCCTCAGTGGCCTATTGAATAGCCTCCAAGTTCTATCCATTGTGCCTTTATCCATGGTAACAATTGCAATTATATAGAGAATTTGTAAACCACATCTCTAGCACATCATAGCACATAACTCTCCAATGCCTGCAAGTTGCAACTGGATAGTCAGAAGTAATCATTGTATTTAATATGGGCACATACATAAGATAGTAAGATACATGGACCCATATAAAACATAAGACTGTTGAAATTAAACATGCATAAATACAAGATGAGAATAAGAAGAACATTTGACATGCTCTGGATATTGTCTATCAGCAGCTTCATGCCTAGAATGAAATTCCACATAAAATATGCAAGAGATAAGTAAGCAAACCACTATGTGACTAATGAGAAACAAACACTGGAATATCTGCAAGCTATATGTTGAGATAGTGTAACTTCAAAGAATATTATAATTGTACTTTATTATTCCGGAGATGTTTCATTCCTCCGTGAAGATCTTATTGTATATTCGGAGATGTTTATTCCTCCGTCGGAATGTGGTAACTCGGGTTATTAGACTTCCCTAGTGGGGGTCGGCCCTATATGTGTTATGTGGGTAAAAGGGTTATTAGACCACCCTAGAGGGGTCGGCCCAGTCAGTTGTAGTGGGGTATTTAACCCATTGGTTAAATACGAGCCTACATGTCTTGTGTAAAAGACAAGTCGGAGTAGTGTATAAATAGAGGAGGTGTATTCCTCATTTGACACACTCACTCACTTGAGAAAGGCACACTTGTGGAGGAGAGGTATTCTATGGAGAAGGAGGAGCTCATGCTCAGGGTTTTCATCTTTGTATATTGCTGGTCATCTATATTGAGGAAGCTTTGCTGAGATTTCTACCCCATGAGGGTTTCCCAGGATAAATTTGTGTCTCTTGTGTTTATGTTGTGCTTGTTGTTTCTTCAGTGATCTTGTATATGCTATTATTGTGAAATGGAATGTAATGATGCTATTTTCTATCTTATCATATTAAATATTAACATGGTATCAGAGCTAACCTGAAGGAAGGCAAGGTATGGCACTTACGACACTTGCTTTACTTACGACAATTTGAAGGTTAGGGTTTTATATAGCAAAAACCAGTCATCGTGGAACTTTCGCCATAAATCCATTTTGGCTAAGGTTAAAGATCTGAAACCTTTACAGGTCGTAGATAACATCTCCAGGTATCTTGTGTCCAAAGGGAACCCTCATATTCGTTGTACTTTGTAAGTTATGATCAGTACAAGTTAGGGTTTTTGCCTCTTCCAGATCTCAGTCAAAATCAGGTGACCTTGGAAAAAAGGTCATAACTTGGGATATGAAGCTCCAAATGAAATTTCGTAAAATGTGACAGGTAGTACATAGACTGTACTATCACATGAAATTTTTTTCAGAGGCCGAAGGTGAACCAGTGACACACGGAATGTCGTACAAGTTTGCTCTCTTGTTTTATCCCATAAACAGGTCACGTTGCGACACTTGGCATAACTCTCTCTCAGAGAGTCCAATTGAGGTCAGACCTGTCAGGATGGAAAGATAATAGGGAGAGCTATCTCAATAAACATGTTCAGAGGCCGAAGTGCAAACAGTGACATGTGGCATTCCGTACAAGTTCGCTCTCCTGTATTATCCCAAAACAGGTCACGTTGCGACATTTGGCATAACTCTCTCTCAGAGAATCCAATTGAGGTCAGACCTGTCAGGATGGAAAGATGACAGGCCAGGCTACTGCAGAAAACGTTTTCAGACCCTGTGGAGCAAAAATTTCGGATTTATAGCAGAAACAATCAGGTACATATTTCTGTCAAAACAAAATTATTTTTGGAGCACCTTTATTCATGGCTTCCGGAATTTAGGGTTTTGGAGAAAATTAGAATTTTTGGAATCGGAATCCACGGCTGAATGCTACTCAGGAAAATCAAAATTTAGAGACCAAGATCAAATTTTTTTGGTTGGGTAGAAGACCGGGCTTCATCAAACCCTAGTTCGGGTTCCTGTCCAGAAGATCCAGAAGTTTCGAAGGAAATCTTGAGGGGTCAAATTTTGGAGATTTCAAAATTGAAGTATGCTAGTTTGATCAGCTCAGCAAGACACATCCTTCCATCCATTCAGAAGTGTAAAAGTCAAAGATTGAATTTTTAGGGTTTCTCTAGCAAACCCTAATCAAGCTCCAGATCAAGTTTCAGGGGCAGTTGAGGCTAAGGCCTTACATAAGAAGACTACAAGAAGTCTCGACAGGTATGACTTAAGGAGGTTCGGGTATGTCTTGAAATATGATTCTTGATTAAGTTCACAATGTGTTTGTCTTCATGTTATTTATCACCCTAGTAACAGTATGCATGCATGTGAATGATCGAAGACATTCATTGATTAGGGATATATGATTGTACTTATGCATTATGGTGTTGTGTGAGGTTGATGTTGTCTGCTAACGAGGTTCAGGTACATCACAAAAGACAAATCAAGTTCCATGACCATGACATCATGAAGACAAAGACTCATCCATAATATTTGTTCTACTTACGAGGTATGTATGACTTTGTTAGATTATGCTTAACCTATGAGACATGCAGGTTCTAGCTCAGGATCTCTAAATCATTGAAGAGATTATTTAGGTATGTTGTACATAACTAAGCAGATATACTAATCCAGGTATGTTTTCCTATGTCATGTAGAATCTTACCTTGTATTAGGATCCCTTATATAAGTATACTTGGTATGATTGGTTATGCTTATTCATAAAGTTAGTAATCAAGGGTTTATGCATATTATGTCTCTTATCTTGGTTGATGATTTAACTAACTAGATCAAACAAGAATATGCATGAGTAAAAGAAGACTTCCCTGAAACCTTGAATATTATCTATAATCATGACTATACATTTTCAAGATTATTTAGAACTATAATGTTGAGAATATACTAATGAATGTTTGTGTATGAGATCGTGAGGATGACACTTGAGCATGCACAATGGTACAGAATGAATAGAAGTTCAAAATTCATACAGAAGATCAAGAGGGAGGCAACCACACAAACATAAAAGATAAGTATTTGAGTTGTTATTTGAAATAGTAAATGATATTGCCTGTAATAGATTGTATGCATATTTGTATTCCTAGAATATATCATGCTGAGTGTAAACATTCATAGAGCATTGAACAGTATACTACTAATATGCATATGATTGGTAAGTTGGACAAACATTCCATTGTTGCTTGTCTAGAATGAAACCTCTTTGCTGACATGTTGAGAGCTGTGCACACTCTCGATAGTATGTTCTGGTAGAGATGGAAGGCATCTAGATAGCCACTGTATGCATACAGGATATGGGAAAGTGTTGTGCCAAAGTATTGGTCAAAATAGTTGCATAACTATGTAAATGATATATGTATGCATAATAGGTTATCATGATTTGATGATTATGAAGTATTACTAATCATGTACTTAATTTTGATTTGTAGGAAAGATCGTGATGAATGATGAACACTGAACAAGCGATGGATGTTCAACAAAAAGATTTACAAATCAAACACACTATAGAAGGCTTATGGCTAGAAGATTCTCTTAGAAAGAGGAAGAGAATCATGATGAGATGTTTGCTCCAAGTGGCTAGATAAGACCATTCTCTTAATGGTGTAATTAAAGAAGAAGTGTGAATCAGGTTTTGTATGGGTTCCCAGGATCGATAATCAATTGATGAGCTTAATGATCACCACGGGTGATGTGGCTCTCAACCTTTGCTACAAGGTTGAATATGGTTTCTATACACAGATGACATGGATGCAAGAAAGAACTCACCACAGAGTTCAAATGATATTGAGGCTCATATCAGTAGACCCATCTAACGAGAGATGGCAGAGATAGATATGCAGAAGATCATTCAATGCAGAGTATGAATGATGTTCAGTCACAAAGGGAGAATTAACAGTTTCTTAATAAGCTTGGGATTTACCAAAAGTAAAGTTGTTCCTAACCTTTACCTTAAGGTTGTGGATGATGAACCTTTCATATCATTATTGTATGACGATGATATCTTTCTGACATGGAATGAGAAACAGATCATGAAAAGAAAGTAGAAGATGGCTGCAGAAATGAAAATGAAAGATCTCAGATTGATGCATTACTTCCTAGGTCTGGAAGTATGGCAAGGCTCAGAAGGAATCTTTCTCAACCAGGGAAAGTATGCTGAGAAATATTAAAAGGACTTGATGTGTTGGTATGGACACTCTTGAAGTTGTTAGCAGATGACTCATCAGAGTTAGTGGATAAAAATCTGTACAGACAAAATATTGAGTCATTGATGTGTCTAACGAATACTAGGTCAGATATATGCTTTGCTGTGAACACCTTGAGTCAGTATCTAGTGGAAACTAGATGTGTTCACCTGATAAGCTGCAAATCATGTGATATGGTATCTAAAGAATACAATAGACTTTGATCTATGTTATCTTGGAGATCATGACTTTAGATGGCTACACAGATGTTGATTGGGAAGGAAGTGTATCAGACAGGAAGAGCACATTGAGAGGATGTTATTGTCTGGGATCAGCCATGATCTTGTGGTTGAGCAGGAAACAATCTAGTGTGGCTCTTAGCACAAGCAGAATATATGGCTGCTTGCTCTGCTAATTGTGAAGCGGTATGGCTTCAGAATTGACTTAGAGATGGACCCAACTATGATCCTATGTGACAAACAGAGTTGTACCAAAATGGTAGAGAATCCAGTGTTCCATGATAAGTCAAAGCACATAGAGATCTGACATTTCTATATACAAGATATGGTTAATGTTCGAATTCAATGCACTAACCAAGCCTCTACCGATCCGATGTACTAAACAAACCTCTACCTCAAGTAAAGTTTTCCAATACAAACTTAAGATAGTTAAGAAGGACCCTCCTCGAAAGGGGGAGTGATGTGATCACTTATAATGAGATTTCCCGCATCGACAGTGAGTTCAATGATGTGGTTACCTATATTGGTGATGCCGACAGAGAGGTTGGTGGATGGTCCTTAGACAGGGTCTAAGGTGACAAGGGGATTGCATCATCCTTGAACACATGTTCTAAAGAGAGCCGTAGACGTATGTCTTCGAGAATGAAGTCCTTGGTGGACATGATAGGATTGCATCATCCTCAAGAGAGCCGTAGATGTATGTCTTCGAGAATGAAGTCCTTGGTGGACATGATAGGATTGCATCATCCTCAAGAGAGTCGTAGACGTATGTCTCCGAGAATGAAGTCCTTAGTGGACAAGTGAGGATTAAGTCATCCTTGGACATGGTCCTAAATGTACGGTTGAGGATTGAGTCATCCTTGGACGTGGTCCTAAATGTACGGTTGAGGATTGAGTCATCCTTGGACGTGGTCCTAAATGTACGGTTGAGGATTGAGTCATCCTTGGACGTGGTCCTAAATGTACGGTTGAGGATTGAGCCATCCTTGGACGTGGTCCTAAATGTACGATTGAGGATTGAGCCATCCTTGGACGTGGTCCTAAATGTACGGTTGAGGATTGAGCCATCCTTGGACGTGGTCCTAAATGTACGGTTGAGGATTGAGTCATCCTTGGACGTGGTCCTAAATGTACAGTTGAGGATTGAGTCATCCTTGGACATGGTCCTAAATGTACGGTTGAGGATTGAGTCATCCTTGGACGTGGTCCTAAATGTACGGTTGAGGATTGAGTCATTTTTGGACGTGGTCCTAAATGTATGGTTGAGGATTGAGTCATCCTTGGACGTGGTCCTAAATGTACGGTTAAGGATTAAGTCATCCTTGGACATGGTCCTAAATGTACGGATGGGATTGCATCGTCCCTAGACATGAGACTTGTCTTAAAGTGATAAGGATTGATCATCCTGGAACTTGATCTGGATTGTATCATCCATGGACCTATGTCCTAAAGAGAGCGGGATTGATCATCCTGTAATATGATCATGTGTGTTGCAGGATATGCTGCTATGTATTAGTGAGAATACATGCTTTTGATGATAGATGTATTAGTGAGAATACATGCTCTTGATGATAGATGTATTAGTGAGAATACATGCTTTTGATGATAGATGTATTAGTGAGAATACATGCTTTTGATGATAGATGTATTAGTGAGAATACATGCTTTTGATGATAGATGTATTAGTGAGAATACATGTTTTGATGATCCAGATGTTGATGCTGTAGATCGTGATGATCCAGATGCTGTAGATCGAGATGATCCAGATGTTGTAGATCGAGATGATCTAGATGCTGTAAATCATAATGATCCAGATGCTGTAGAGCGAGATGATCCAGATGCTGTAGATCTAGATGATCCCGATGCTGATGATCGTATGATGACGATGCTGATGATTGTGAGGATCCAGATGTTGATGTATTGAATATGTTCTAGTAACTGCTTGAGTTACTGATGATGTATGATCCAGATGTTGTAGATCGAGATGATCCCGATGTTGATGATCGTATGATGATGATGTTGATGATCGTGAGGATCCATATGTTGATGTATTGAAGATGTTCCAGTAACTGCTTGAGTTACTGATGATGTTGAGAAAGCTTCGAATTATTTATAGATGTATCATGTATGATGTTGATGACTCCTTGCTCATGCAGATGTTGTTATAATATCCTTCTTGTTAAGGGGGAGTGTTGAGATAGTGTAACTTCAAAGAATATTATAATTGTACTTTATTATGCCGGAGATGTTTCATTCCTCCGTGAAGATCTTATTGTATATCCGGAGATGTTTATTCCTCCGTCGGAATGTGGTAACTCGGGTTATTAGACTTTCCTAGTGGGGGTCGGCCCTGTATGTGTTATGTGGGTCAAAGGGTTATTAGACCACCATAGAGGGGTCGGCCCAGTCAGTTGTAGTGGGGTATTTAACCCATTGGTTAAATACGAGCCTACATGTCTTGTGTAAAAGACAAGTCGGAGTAGTGTATAAATAGAGGAGGTGTATTCCTCATTTGACACACTCACTCACTTGAGAAAGGTGCACTTGTGGAGGAGAGGTCTTCTATGGAGAAGGAGGAGCTCATGCTCAGGGTTTGCATCTTTGTATATTGTTGGTCATCTATTTTGAGGAAGCTTTGCTGGGTTTTCTACCCCATGAGGGTTTCCCAGGATAAAACTGCGTCTCTTGTGTTTATGCCGTGCTTGTTGTTTCTTCAGTGATCCTGTATATGCTATTATTGCGAAATGGAATGTAATGCTTCTATTTTCTGTCTTAGCATATTAAATCTTAACACTATATTCTCAGAGTTCTTCATCAAATTCTGATGCATCTCTACAATATCTAATGAGTAATTGAATTGTTTCATTCAAATGGGGTTTGAATCTGTATCCAACAGCTCGACTACAAAGAAAAGGATCATATAATTATCTTTGTATGTCAAAGCTGCAAAGAACCTGTCTACGCAGTACTACAAAATAAAAGAACGAATGAAGTTATTTTTCAAGCAACATGATAATTATTATTCACAATTGTTTAATGGAATCATTTTTCAAGAAGACATTCATATCATTGTAGCTAGCTACACTCAATTTAAAAGTCGATATATATTTCAGTAAATATTAAATACATATTCAACAATAAGGTCTTTCATCTTCAGCAACTTTGACTATTTTGACTTATGTCCACCTGGAAGAATTTTTTCCAAGAGACATTTTGGGGTATTTTCCCCTCAACAAATCATGGAAACTTGTATAGTTTTCATACTCTGAACATGCCCATAATTTGGGAAAGGAGACCCCTTGGTATTCAAACAATTTTGTAAATTTCAGTGGCAAGGCAAAAACATGGAAATTTTGGTGGAAAACTCAAAGAAAAATATCTTATGTTATGATGGTAGACACTGAGAGAGTCAAGGATGTAATTTCTTCCCAAGGGAAGAAAAATAATTCAAATGACTCCCAGGCAGTCCGCATAGAGAAATGTGAGTACAAAAGATAGTTGGCTGACCAACAAACACATTTTAGGCAGCAATGTTGCAAATGAGTAAGAATGAGACTATTCCGAGGAGCTAGCAGCAGCCATGGCAGTTAGTTATTGATAAGCAATTATTGACTAACAAATTGTAGTATGAAGAATGCACTTATTAGCTTCTATGTTTGACTTGCTTTTACATCCTATGGAAATAGCGGGCATTAAATTACATGTTTTCAAAGTAAATAGCCATTTCAATTACAATTGCAAATTCCTAATCAAATATGGAAAATATATGTTTTGCCCACTCAAAGATTGCAAATATCCATTGTGAAAAGGATCAACACTCGATGCTCATACACCCAAAGTTTCAAAGAAATCCATAAACGGAATAATTAGCTGACGTCAATTACAATTACATATACTGGATCAAATAAGGAAAATCTCTGTTGTGCCTAATCAAAGATGGCATAACTCTATTTTTAAAGGGGTCAATTCTCATGCACCTAAAGTATCGAAGGAAACGAGAAACTGAACAACTAGTCGATCCAATTGATAAGTGAATGGAAATAGTTTCGATGATGCATCCATCTAACAACATGTCACCCATCTAATAAAATCACTAAAATGGACAAGACATAAACATGAAAGAAACACAACACATGAGATCATGCACTGTTAGTATAGTTAGTAGAGATTTCCTTAGGGTTAGTTGTTAGTCTTTACAGTGATCTGAATAATATATTACAAATGAAACTAGAAGAATTGGATCTCCCCCTTATCTTTGATTCTCCCCCATTTGAGGCATATATACCATTGCATCCTTATTTCCTTTTTGTGAGATTTCATTTGATATATAACATGTTGCTTGATCTTCAATTTCACATTTCCCAAGACAATACACATTCTCCAAGGTAGTAGCATTCCTCAAGGCTATCCACATCTAATATCTATTTCATCTATTTTGCATGTGTACATTGACTATCAAATTTGTCCACGTTCTAAAGGTAGTTCACACTTCCTAAGGAAATTGATGTGGCATGTATTCCATCCTCTTCAGTCTGGTATTTGACATATGGATGACTTGCATTTTGTTGTGATGGTTGTTGTACCCCCATGCTGTATGGGATGCAACTGCCTTTTTTGAAACTTTGATAGCATTATTTTCCATGATAATTTTGAGCATATATGGGCCTCCTCCAATCGCTGTGATCTATGTCTATCTAGGTCTCAGGGCTTCAAATTATGTCCACTCTTGTTCCAACATGCTCCCGTCTTTGCCACTTTCTCTACATTGTACATGCAACTGATGATATTCCTTTGCTATGATGGATATGTGATGTGTTTGTCTAGCATTTAAGCTTATGGATCACTAGTACACCTAAAATGCTAAGAGGTGATTGTGTAAGCCAATAAAAAGGAAGTACAGTCTTGATGTGCACCTAGCCCTCTTCCATCCCCCTTGGTGAAATTGTTGGTCTAGAGTAAGAAGTATGTCCTTGGATAGCCTATGTTCATACCATGTTCACACTTAGCCTCCATATATCCCTCATCCTTTTGCCTTTCACTAGCCTAACACTTGTTTGGACTAGACTTGATGACTCACTTTGTGTTCCCTAAGGTAAGTAGTAGGCATGCTTATGTTGTTGGCCTGTATGTTTTGGAGGGTTTATTTTGCTTTGGTGAAGCCACAGATCGAGAAAGAGTATGTAACAGTAGATTCCAACCATTAATAGTTTGGAATACCCATCAATAGCAATGCCTTATCCCTGAATCCCATGGTAGAAAGTGACCTAGAATCCTTAAAAAGAAAGAAATGTTATGTAAATAGTGTTTTTAACACTCGCTGGTAAGCAATTCCGAAGAGAAATTCGGAGCCAGTGTAAAAGAAAAAGGTGAAAAAGGTAAGGTAACTGTTTGCAACCTTTTTTTCTGGAACTGTTCACCAACTTATTTCATTCTTTTTCTTTTGTTCTAACTTTGCTATCTTCCGGTAGATAAGAAGTGTTTAGGTGATTCAAAATTATTTTGGGAACATCTATCTATCAATTCTGATTTTCTAATGATTTAGACATGGCAAGCATTTTGACTTGCTTGGGAAGCATGAAGGTCTCTACCCTAATCATGGATAACATCAATCATGTCAAGACAACTTTGTTGCTTTGGTAAATGGAGCTTGTGTTAAGTAATTTATTGCTGCTATACTTCACCTCAACACCTAATTTCTTGAATGTCGTGAATCTATTCATCTATCATACTGAAGTTCTAGAGTTATTATAAGAAGATTATATTACACTTGTTATTAGCCCGACTCAGTTCCTGTACAACTGGATAAATTACTGAGAAATATAATTTGTAATCTTTCAAGCACTTTGAACTTCAAATGTCAGAAGCATTGAATCTCACCCAGCCCATGTCATGAGCCATCATGATAAGTAAGTTATTGCACACAGAGATCTCTACCTGTCTGTTCCTCTTGATGTAATCAAGAGAATTGAATTCCAAAATGAAAAGCAACTTCCCATCATCAATTATTTCAATTCTCAGTGATTCAGTGCATGATGGTCTTTATTACATATCGAATTTTCATTTACCTCTCTTGTTCTTGAATATGATATCCCTAATAGTGTTGGAATTTGTAAACTATCTTCACCTATCAAAATGATGGTTTTGATGTTATTTTTAACAATATTGGCCATTGTTGGCTATATGAATGATCATTGCATTTTTTTTACTGTATCAGATGGCCAAAATGCCCAATTATAGGTGATTTGGCCAGGGAATTCCAATGCTTTCTTTTTAATAAATTTATATCAAATCAACCTGGAGTTATAAAACATTAAGCATTCATAGGTATATCACAAAAGAGATCAGGGGCTAAGTAGTTTTTAATATCAGAGGCAAATCAGTTTTTTGTTTTTTCATTTTTACATTATTAGAGATCTCTTGCACTAGAAGGGTTGTAATCTCAATGTGCACTTATTTGTTTCAAGTGATGTAAAGGTTTCTCTATGTGCATTATTTTTTTTCAATGGTTTAACTTTTGATTTATACAAATTCTAAATTTAAGCCGAGAGTCTAGCTAGATATTCTCATAGTAGGCTAAATTTTGTCTGTAACGGCCACGGCACTGTGTCCAAATGCTCATTTTCCACAGTCACAAATAAAAAGTACTCCACATGTGTCCTCTGGACATGAACTCCTGCATCTAAATATTCTATTAAAAACAGCTCCCCAAACTAAATTTTTAATATGCTATAGTTTGTTTGAAAGTTGGACCTAGTTCTCCAAGGGTCATTTATACAAAGTAAAGACTTCTATATATAGAATTAGAATCTGATTGAGTTCAAGCCTTTTGAACCATGAGATATTTCAACCTGGCAGACCATGAAAAAGTGGTGGAAGAGCATATTTAAGGAAAAGTGTTGCAACGGTATTCTATAATATGATCAAAAGAGTTTTGTCCAGCAGATCAAATAACAACCCGAAAGATGGGAGAAATTAATATAGTTTTACTAATAATATAATTTTCAACCGAGGAGCTTGGCACTAAAATTAAAAAACTAATATAAATTTAGTAGAAAGTTTGAAATGTCACGTTATGCTTTGCATTTTATATCATTATTTGATTTCGAAATAAAGTCTAAAGAGAACCATCAATATATTAAAAGCTATAAAATATGTCTGGTGCAGGATTTTTTTAAATAATAATTTTTTTATTAATGCATATCTTTTTAAAGCTATCTTTTACATTTAACATATGTGCTTTTTAAAATTGTTTCCAGATACAAATTCCTTTCTCTCTATACAAGTAAAAGGTATCATATAGAAGTTCGTTCAAGATGACATAAAGTATTGTAAAGAAGTTAAGTTCAAGATGACAAAAGGATAATGAATCTGAATGGTTACAACTTACACCTAAATGTAATAGACAATAGGATGAGATGTATAAACAAACCCTGTCATGGTCGATGAGATGTATAAACAAAACTTGTCCTTGAATAGCTTCTTGAGTGTAATACCCGAGAAGAGGTTTGCAGCTCGGGAGAGGTGATCCCTTTCGGTGCTTGATAGAGCCTAGGATTTGGATCTGGGCTGGTTATGAGCAGATAGTCTTCCTTAAGGTCCTCTCCTAGTTCTCTGGTGTAAGTTTCACTTTGACAAAGGAATGGAAGTGAATTTCTTATTTCTGCCAAGTTATATTCAAATTCATACCATGTTACAGTCCAAGCCCATTAAGGTCATTAACTGAATTGTTATAAAGCATGTAGACATATCACAACCAACTTCTAGGCTATATCTAGAAACAATTTCGAAGTCCTAATTCTGTGTTTCTAATCATAAATAGCTTTGAAGCTTGAAGCCTTTGGTTCCTTATGCCAGCAGATGAGCATTTGGCTTGAACTTGGCTTTTAGCAAATTCATGCTTGGATAAATAGTATGTTGACTATTGAGCAAGAAGAAAACTTGTATCATATTAAGCCTCTAATTTGTAGAGCACTCCTAACGCACAAATTTTTTCAATTGTCATATATCCCTTTGGGAGAAAGTATGGTTAGCATTACATTGCTCAATAACATGTGGTTCATGTGGACTGCATGCTCCTGACCTTGGAAATAGTGCCCTTTTTTAGTAATAAAATCTGTTATATTCTTCAAGATTTCCAACTTCATGCTTTTAACTAATTGAAATGTATTTTCAAAATGTGCTTGTTAGCCATATATGAAAGATGGAGTGCTAGAACGCACAACAAAGAGAAGTTTCTCTCAAGAAAATATCTGTAAAATTTTGGCTTCCCCTAACTGTGGATGTATTTGTATTGCTTAGGAGTACATATATTTTAAGTTATTATAACATATATGTGTGACAAAATCAGATATTGAAGATTGTGAGGCACCTGCAACAATTAATTAACAAGAATACGCGAAATAGCAGAAATGACAGAACTCAGAATCACTTTTGTATTGATCACAGGCCACTTCGAGGGGGCAACCTCCTTTGAGCAAGCTCAATACAAATAATTTCACGGTGCCTTCATAGGTCTCAACACACACTTATATACTAATTCTAGGCGCCAATACTATGGGTCGAAACCATGGGCCGTTACAAACTATGGATTAACAATACTACGGGCGGCTTACAAAGCATATGCGCCAACAACAATAACACAAACTATTGATTAACAAATACTACGGGACGACTTACAAAGCATATGCGTCCAACAACAACATACTAACAAAGTAAAGACATGGGTTCCTAACATCCCCTCCCCCTTAAAAAAATCTTTGTCCTCAAAGCTTTAGATGTGGAAATTGTTGTTGAATCTGAAGAAGTGGTTCCCATGTAGCATCCTCTGGTTGCATGCCGTGCCACTGAATTAAGACCTCTGTGATAGAATGAGAGCGAAGCTGACGCATGCGCCGATTGAGGATGGCCTCTGGCTCCAAAATGATGGATCCTTCATTATCTAGTTCGGGTAAAATCATTTGGCCGCTGATGTTGGTGCCAAGAACTTTCTTCAGACAAGAGACATGAAAGACTGGATGAATGCGGGAAGAAGGAGGAAGTTCCAATTTATAAGCAACGGACCCAATCCTCTGAAGGATCCGATATGGCCCATAGAACTTTGGAGCGAGCTTATGACGCCCTTTGAGTTTCAAGGAGGATTGTTTGTACGGTTGGAGACGAAAAAAAACCATATCGCCGACTTGAAAAGTGCGCTCCAAACGGTGCTGATCAGCTTGTTGCTTCATGCGATTTCTTGCCATCTGAAGATTGTCCCGCAAAATGTGAAGAATCTGATCGCGGTTGCGAAGGACCTTGTCAACTTCCTGAACTGGTGAACTGGTGGGGGTGAATGGAAGAAGAGCTGGAGGTGCCTGACTGTAGACTGCTTCATATGGGGTCATTTTAGAGGCAGTATGGTAAGAGGTATTGTACCAACATTCAGCGAGAGGGAGCCACTTTTCCCACTGATGTTGTTGTTCTGAGGTGAAGCAACGAAGATAAGTTTCCAAGCATTTATTGACAATTTCAGTCTGACCATCTGTTTGTGGGTGATAGCCTGAACTCATCTTTAGTTTGGTGCCAGTGTGGCGAAATAGTTCTGTCCAAAAATGACTAGTGAAAGTCGCATCACGATCCGAGACAATGGAAGAAGGCATGCCATGAAGACGAAAGATCTGGTCCATAAAAATTTGAGCGACAGAGGAGGCTGTATAGGGATGGCTGAGAGTGCAAAAATGACTATATTTGGAGAGACGATCAACCACAATGAGAATCACTGTCTTCCCGCCAGATTTAGGGAGCCCTTCAATGAAATCCATAGAAATATCTGTCCAAATCCGTGTAGGTATGGGAAAGGGTTCAAGCAATCCTAGAAGGAGTGTTGTTTCACCCTTATTGCGCTGACAGGTATCACATTCGGCCACCATCTGTTGAATTGTCCTTTTCATGCCCTGCCAAAAGAAGTTACGCCGTGCTCGTTCATATGTTTTGAGGAACCCAGAGTGCCCAGCCGATGGAGAAGCATGGAGTTCATAGAAGACAGCCTGTTGAAGATCTGTGCTTTGGGGAAGCACCAGACGACCCTTGTATTGCAGAGAAGCACCATCCCAAGAGTATTGTGGGACAGCCGAAGGATTGATGGTCAAGCGTTGGATGATATGAGATAAGGAAGAGTCATTGACGTAACCCTGTTGAACAGATTGCAACCAATTTGGAACAGACATAGAAATAGCTGAAAGAGAACCTTGGGCATCAAATGTGTGAGAAAGAGCATCTGCCACAATATTGTCTTTACCCTTCTTGTAAGTGATCTCATAGTCATAACACATGAGTTTGCTAACCCATTTCTGTTGTGCCGGGGAGGAGACACGTTGGTCCAAGAAATATTTCAGACTCTCGTGATCAGTCTTGATGCAGAAATGATTCCCTAATAGGTATGGACGCCACTTCTGTACTGCATGCAAAATAGCCATCATTTCCTTCTCATAGGTAGAGGCAGCTAAATTCTTACCTGAAAGGGCTTTGCTGGTGAACGTGATGGGGTGTTCATCTTGAAGGAGAACAGCACCAAGTCCATTGCCGCAAGCGTCACTCTCAATAGTGAAGGGCTTGGAAAAATCGGGCATAGCTAGCACAGGTGTAGTACACATAGCTTGTTTTAGTTTGTCAAATGCACACTGAGCATCAGGTGTCCATGTAAAAGCATCTTTTTTTAATAGAGCAGTTAATGGAGCTGCAATCTTCCCATAATCCTTGACAAACTTGCGGTAGTAGCCAGTCAACCCCAAAAAACCACGAAGGCTCTTGAGTGTCTGAGGATGTGGCCAATTGTTCATGGCCTCGATTTTGGCAGGATCCACGCGAACCCCTTGTGCTGAGATAATGTTCCCGAGATACTCAACTTCCTTTCGTCCAAAAACACATTTAGACTGCTTGGCATGGAGATGATGGTCAGAGAAAAGTTGCATGACAAGATCCAGATGCTGGAGATGTTCATCCCATGTTTTACTGTAGATGAGGATATCATCAAAGAATACCAGAATGAATTTCCGCAAGTAGGGTCGAAATATTTTATTCATTAAGGCTTGGAATGTGGAAGGAGCATTAGTGAGGCCAAAGGGCATGACCAAAAACTCATAATGGCCATCATGTGTGTGAAAAGCTGTTTTAGGAATATCATCCTCATGAACCCGAATTTGATGATACCCAGAACGAAGATCCAACTTGGAGAAAAAGTGAGCCCCATGAAGCTCATCAAGAAGCTCATCAACAACAGGAATTGGAAACTTATCCTTGATGGTGAGGTGATTAAGTGCTCGGAAGCCAATGCAGAGGCGCCATGACCCATATTTTTTGCGGACAAGAATAACTGGAGAAGAAAAGGAACTAGTGCTTGGGCGAATAATACCTTGCTTCAATAAGTCCCGAACGAGCATTTCAATCTCCATTTTTTGGTGAAATGGGTAGCGATAGGGCCTGATGTTGGGAGGAACACTGCCAGGAAGGAGCTGAATACGATGGTCTTCTGGCCTGGAAGGTGGTAATCCCACTGGTTCAGCAAAGACATCTTTATATCGATCCAGAATTTGTTGTAGATCCAAAGGAGTAGTGGAGACCGCTGATGGTTGCATCTGGATGGAATGGATCTGAGCGATGACACCATGTGAAATCTTCTTGAGGAGTTTTTCCATGCGATGTGAATTGATGATGCTGAGAGAACCTGGTTGTAATCCTGTCAATGTGTGTTTGTGTCCATTGAGGGAAAAATGCATCCAAAGTTCGGCAAAATCCCATAAGATAGGGCCGAGTGTGCATAGCCATTGAGCACCCAAAACCACATCACATCCGCCTAAGGGCAAGGCAAACATGTCCGAGCGCAAGATATAATCTCCCATAGAGATACGCACATTTCGACACTTCCCTTTGCAAGGTAAGGTGCCCCCATTGGCAATCATGACTTCAAAGTTGGAGCAAGGATGGATAAAATAATCAACTTGTTTGGCGATCCGAGGGTCAATGAAATTATGAGTGCTACTAGAATCAATGAGGATTGTAAGAGGAAGCTTCTTGAAGTAATCCCTGAACCGCATTGTTTGGGGGGTGGTGATTCCAGCTAAAGCATGGAGAGATATCTCTGGCTGGTCATCCTGAGACGGAGGGTCAATAGGCGGTTCCTGACTGTCGACCGAAGCATCCAATGTTTCTGGATCTTCGTCACCCATTTTCGAGGCAGGCGGAGACTCCACATCCAGGAGATAGAGCTTTTGCTGAACACATCTATGTCCCCGAGTGAATTTCTCATCACAAAGATAGCAAAGCCCCTTTTCTCTGCGTGCTTGCATCTCTGTTTCAGACAAACGCTTGATAGGATTCGGTCGAGGAGCCTGCAGTATAGGTGGTCGCTGAGAACCCATATTTCGGAAGGGAACAAAAGTGGGCTTGGAGCGTTGTTGGGCTGCAAGCTTGTCTTCTGCCAACTTAGCCAACCCGAGTGCTTCCATCATTGTGTTGGGGCAGAACATTTTGACCTCAGAGCGAATGGCATCCTTTAGACCACTGATAAAACAACTCCGGTAAAATTCATCAGACAATCCTTCGGTGTGGTTGGCTAGATTCTCAAATTCGGTTTGATACTCTCTCACAGTGCCAGTTTGGCGAAGTTTAGTGAGGGCTCCTGTGAAGTCATCAAAATCACTAGGACCAAATCGTTGCAAAAGGAGCTGGCAAAAGTCTGGCCAGTTGGGCTCTGGATGAGCCTTGATGTACCAGCAGTACCATTGAAGAGCTTCCTGTTCCAAATGAAAGGATGCCAGTGAAACTTTGTTGGCATCAAAAGTATTATGCAGACTGAAATATTGTTCTGCACGATAGATCCATCCAGTTGGATCGGTACCATTGAAGCGAGGAAAATCAAGCTTCGGACCACGGAAATTGCTGGAAGCAAAGAACCCATTGTCTACTGAAGACTCGGACTGCCGTTTATTGTTCATAGCTGAATGTTCAAGATGGAGACCGAGAAATTTTTCATCCAAATCCTAGAGTTTGGCTTGGATGGCTGCAAGTGCTTCCTCCATGGTTTTTTCTCCTGCACGAGTGACAACCATAACCAGGATTTTTTTTTTTATTTTTTTTTTATTTTTTATTTTTTTTTTATTTTTTATTTTTTTATTTTCTGACTGGGTAGGAAAACAAAAACAGGAACTACTTCAGTAAGGGAAAATTTGGATTTGGGAAAAAATCAGAAGGGTAATTGGGGTTTGACTAAATTTTGGACACTGTTGGATAGATAGGGAAGCAAAAATGAGGATTTCAGAAGCGGGGTGAAAGAATGGGAAAATTTGGCAGAGGGGAACAAAGAAGTAGAATTCAGAAAGGAACTTTGTGGTAAAATTTGAAGGTGATTGGGTGAAATTTGAGGAAGTTATGGCAAACCCTAAAAATAGACAAATGTGGGATTTCGGGCTTTGGGAAGGGGAATTGAGGATAGGGTCCTCAGGACTGAAATATGCAGAATGGGATGACAGGGGTTCCCCGAAAATTTCAAGGGAAACAGAGTAAAAATAAGGGAGATATGGAGAAAATATTGAATCGGCTATGGCTCGAAAGAAATATGGAACAGCGCCGAATGGACTGAAAACGGCTGAATCTGGAACGGCTTGCAAAATAGATCTGAAACAGCGCAGTAGTGATCGACAATAGTTCAGCTGAAAGTAGATATGGACCCCAGGTATGTGCGGCTTCCTAACAGTTCAGGGGTTTCACTCGGCCACCAATGCTGTCTGACGGCTTGCGTATTGGGGCAATACCCCTCACTCCACGGCTCAGGTAAAACTGATAACCGCTTTGCCACAAACGACAGCTCTTGGTTTACCTCACGGGTGGAAACTAGTCAATCAGGTAGGGGTCGTTGCCCTTTTCGCTGGCAGGTCCTCTCAATGGGCCAGCTACTTCGGGGTTCCTTTGGTACTCCTCACAATGAGTTTTAGGGCTTATGCCCAAGTACTTCCCACAGTTAAGCGGATGGGGATTATTCCCAAATCCGAACCTGCAATAGATGTGAAAAAAAAATTTGGCAGAAATTTCACCCAGCGAGCCCAAGAAAGTGCTCTGATACCAGATGTGAGGCACTTGCAACAATTAATTAACAAGAATACACGAAATAGCATAAATGACAGAACTCAGAATCACTTTTGTATTGATCACAGGCCACTTCGAGGGGGCAACCTCCTTTGAGCAATCTCAATACAAATAATTTCACGGTTCCTTCATAGGTCTCAACACACACTTATATACTAATTCTAGGCGCCAATACTATGGGTCGAAACCATGGGTCGTTACAAACTATGGATTAACAATACTACGGGCGGCTTACAAAGCATATGCGCCAACAACAATAACACAAACTATTGATTAACAAATACTACGGGACGACTTACAAAGCATATGCGTCCAACAACAATATACTAACAAAGTAAAGACATGGGTTCCTAACAAAGATAACATCTTTTTCATTGTCATACGTTATTATAGGAATTTGTTTGGGACAATATTGCAGATCGAAGCTGTTAACACCTAAAAAGTGCTCACTAGCTCATTCCCTTACTCACATGACCCATTTGTCCACTTTTCCACCATCTGAGCCTCTGAAACCAACAAAAGGTCACCAAAAGACCTTAGTACACCCCTTTTTCCATTAAAAAAGATTATTTTTCCAAGAAAATCATAAAAAACCCTCAAAAAGGGTCCAAATTCCCAAAAATATTAAAAAGGGAATTAAAATATTATTTTTATTCAAAAAAGGAAAAAGGAGGGAAAAGTACCTAAACCATGTTGGTCAATACCATTTGGTTTCCACAAAACCACAAATGGTATCTCCCACCACCAAAACCTATAAAAAGGTGGTAGGGGCTCCTCATTTCACATCCATCCATTATCTCATCCTTATGCTGCTGAAATCTCCCCTGAGCATTTTAGCCATTGCAAGCCACATTGGAGAAGAGACCATTGGAGATTGGAGTTGCTCATCCTTGGAGCCATTCAACCTCACCATTAGAGGTATTGATTCCGCAAGCACTTGCTTGCACCATTCTTTCAATACAAATTCTTTATTTTATATGTTCTTGTTCTTGATTTTAAATAATTTTTGTTATTTGCTTAATATCTTTGCTTAGATCCATGAATAGTCTTGTTTAATTAGTTTATTGTTCTTTATTTCAATTGAAACTGCTGCTACTAGTTAGCAGGTGCCCATAGCACTAAGCCTAGTTGCAAAACCGGGCCAACAGAAGCTAAAAGATATCCTTAGTTGATTATAGAAATAGCGGAGGATGGATTAATCACCATTAACGTTCTTTATATAGGATGCTAAAAGCAGTTGATCTTGATAATGGTCAATAATTAATGTCCAAAAATAGAATAAACCCCATCTATGTTGCATCATTTTGCAACCAAGTTTAAGATTACACAACATCATCAAAAGTTGCAAAATAGAAGCTACTATGTTAAGTGCACCACTACAAGACTATTAATATGGATCAATTACTTGCAGTGAAAACAAGTATAGGGAATGGAAAAACAAATGTGGAATGGAAGGCCCAACTTTTCTGGGAGACACAAAATGATGCGGTGAAAATTATCTTCCCAAGTGAGTAGGAAACATATATTGGTAAACAAGGAAATGAATATACACCAGTCAAGCACCCTTTCAAACCAGTATATAAATGAAAATGATAAATCACACATGATCAAATACTCACTTAAATATTGAACATACAAGTAATACCGGACGACTGCACATCACATCAGGTTTTCAAAATGTGCCCAACATTATTTTTTTAGGCTTACTTGATTGCATTTTACAATTAATTTTTGTTAAGGACTTTTCATGGGAATCACTAAATTTTCTTCTTGGAATGGCCCGGGTCTGGATCTCTAGTAGCTCTGGGTACATACAGCAATCAACTGAGAATCATACCCTAAATAAATTTGTCCCTAAAAGGGATCTGGGATGGGTATGTAGAATGAATAAGTTTTTTGTGAACCTCGTAATTTTGTGAAGTATGATGCCTTTCGGTATCAAAAACCATCGCTGTAAAGTCTAATGCAAAAGCCTGAAAATGAATACCACTAAGATGTAAACAAGAAAACAAATCCAATTTCAAAAAGAGCAATGAGTTGGCTGAGCATTAAATCCTACAATAGCCATAACGGTCTATGGCTATCGTAGGATTTAATGCTCATCCAACTAATTGTTCTTTTTGAATCGTATAGTTTTTGAACCCTATTGTAGATATTTATGTTTCTCTCGGAGGATAGTTTTTGAATCATATAGTTTCTCTCAAAGGATACACTTGATCCACATTGCATTTTTCTCCATATTTGGGATAGATCTTGCAGGGTTGCCTGCCTGTTACACTCGATCTAAACCTACGCATATAATATTTGCATTTTTCTCCACATTTGGGATAGACCTTGCAGGGCTACCTATTCTCTCGGAGGATACACTCGATGTAAAATTGGGCAGATTATGTGGAGCTATTTATAAAGAGTACCATTGTCATCGTCAAATCAAGACACCCATCCCATCCGAGCTTTTATGGAGCACTGTTGAGCAAGTCACAGCAGTGATAACGTCGGTGGCCATTGCGTAGGTCCACTTACTACACTACACTGGTGTCGAACTTATAAAGAAGAATTCAAATCCCATGTTTTGAGTCATTCTTGTACGTTCCTAGAACCCACTCCGTTTGGGATGATTCTATAGAAGATGGTTGGCGTTCCTCTACCTGGAGCGAGAGTGTCACAGGAAAGGGCACAACAATACTAGGGCCGAGTAACGCTCTATTTTGTTGTTACACAAATGAACCTACTGGTTCACACCCATGAGTGGATCTTCCCCACCATGGCCTGCCTCAATAGTAGGGATTTGGGGATTAGTGGTATGCTTTCCGCTGTATATGTTTGAAAAACTGCTTTTAACATCCATCTGATGTACCTAACTATAGGGAATGGAGCTCTGCTAAGGTTTTATAGAGTAAATTCCGTGCTCTCTCTTTGTTTGAGCAAGTGATTTCGGTGGCCATGGGGTGGGATGTCGCAATGGATGATCCCTAGGAGGCGTCCTCGAGACTGAAAGTCTTTACAGTTGGATTTGTTTATTGAGTAGGGTAGTGGTATTTCAGATCTATTTTTTACTCTGTAGCCAATTCTACATCAGCCATCTGTGCATTATGTAAATGTATTTGTATCCCAGAAATGTGGGATATATGGATGAACATAACCACGAATATACATAAACAAATGAAGTTGCATTGAGTTGGGTGACTTACCAGTTGAGAAGTGCCTGCGCCCAGTGGGCTTGCCCTTGAATTTTCCTCTTCACATCTTCCTTAAGCAAAAAAAAAAAACAGAAGGGTTGTTGGTCCTGCTCTGATCTGCCCCGCCCAGAGCGGAAAATGAATTCAATATTCAGTTTTAGAGCCTCAGTAATGCTTTCGACAGTCTTTCTTCAGTACCCACTTGGATAGAATGGGATCTCTCGGCTTCCCTGGAAAACTAAAATGCAGAGCCAGAAATCTGAGTCCGTTGACAATCAGTAAGGTGGGCATAATAAAACCAAATATGTGGCTCTTTTTTTTTATCTTGGTGTTATGTGGGGAGAGGTCCCGGGGTCAAACCCGCGGACCTCTCCTCCCTCCACGCGCTTTTGGTAATGTGGCAAGTATTATATAAACGCTTTTGGTAAAGTGGCAAGTATTATATAAACACGTTGTATTATGGTTGATAGGTTATTATCTGGTTTGCAATGTTACATATAATTCATTGAAATGGTTTCCATATGGTTTAACACATGGCACATTTGCTATATGGATCGGTCCAAGGTCCTCCGATAAGGTTAGTTGTGATATGGTTAGTGCTATGGTCCACCGCTCCACATTTGATATGGTTTCAATATCTAATATGGTTATGATATATAATATGGCTCCACATTACACTATGGATAGGTTTCCACCGTTTGGATTATCATATGGATTATATTATATAGTTGTAATGGGGCTCAGTGTTGGTATGGCTTATCATTTGGTTTATATTATATAGTTGCAATGGGGCTCGGTGTTGGCATGGGTCAAGGGTTATGCCCTTGGCTCCCTATTTTACAATAACTTTTAACTTTAATAAAATTTAAACCATGTTGTTTTGTTAAATGGAGCTTGTGGAGACCTTGTATAGGTTTTGGGTTCGATTCCCATAGCTCCAACCATCTTATATGTAAGACCCCAACCTGGGTCTCCTTTAACTCTTAATAAAGTCAGATATTTCACTTTTTGCCAAAATTTATGTTTCTGTTTCTAGTTTTGGATATAAAAATATAGCATTTACATTTACAGATGTAAAAATATAGCATTTACATTTACATATTTGAGCAATTAATTCTGTTTTATCTACTTCTAACCATTTATTGTTTGTGCAGGAGTAGCAGATATAATAACAGCATATAATATTTTGTAATTAAATTTTTACATAATTTGACAAGGTAGAAATGGTAAAATATACCTGCTGGAAAATACCTGTAGATAGCTAGCATATCCACCCTTCAAGCTGTCCCCGTTTGCTGAATGCCTTGCTGACTCCCTTTGCTTTTCCTGCAACCAAAACCTTTCCCAAAGCTCTGAAACTCAATCAGCCCAAAATAGTCTTGCCACCCTGCCAACTGGTGAGGTCTCGCCGACCACCCAGCTCCAAAGGTACCCCTTTGGACCCCCGAGCCCAAACCGAGTACAAGCCAACCTGCTATATCCCTTCATAAATCTCCAACAAGACACCCCCCCCTTTCAGCTCTGCTATGAAAATTCTCCCTTGCTCTCCAAAAATTCTCACAAAAATATCTAAGGTAAAAAGATGCTCCTCTTTCTTCCCTTCACTTCTCCCTTTATCCTATGTTTTCCGACTCTTCTTCCCCTCCATTAATGCCTTATCCTCCCATTAATGAAGTCCCAACCCCCTCATTACTACTCAGTCAACTCCCTCGAACCATTCCAATGAAATATTAATAATTTAATAATCAGACAATTTAATTTTCACCTCTTTATGAGGTTTACCGACACCACTTACAACAATCATTTTTAAACATTTGTTTCTTATTCAAAGTTTAATTTTTTTATTTAATAATAAATGTTACATTATCTTTATGTTAAAGTTTGGGGTTGGGGTTGGCTCACCCACCAACCGTAAGATTTTTAAATCTTCACGCTCCACTAATCCAATTAATTAAAACAATTGTCCATTGATTAATTACTATTAACCTAATCATTTAATCAAAGATTTCTAATATGCTAATTCCCTTTAACTGTAAATTCAACTAATTCAATTATCAATTATGAATATTAATCTTATCAATGTAATTCATATCATTATCAATGTGTAATTATATTAATTAAATAAAAATTAACTAAGATATAATCGACTCATTTACATGGTCCCATATTAATTGCACCTTAGTTGTAATTAAACTAATTAACAATCAATCAAGCATTCTAATCACTTGCATTAGTCACTACCTAGGTTAACCTTAGCTTTGTTTATTAATCAACAATAATTAATTATTAATGGGCAATAATTAATCATTAATCAACATTATTAACCCTAATCGACTTTATTAACCTTAATCCACAATAATTAATCGTTAATCTACATTATTAACATTAATCATCATTATTAACCTTAATCTACATTTTTAACATTAATTAACAATAATTAACATTATTATTCAGCAAGATTTCACGAAATTCATAAATATGTAGGCGAGTTATGTAAGCGTAGCTACTGCTTACATACCTCGAGTAAGTACACTAACAGTAATAATTCACACACATCAATCATAATCATGAAGCTTGTTTTTTTTTACTGACACAAGTTCTAAACGTAGTTTGCAAGGTACAAATCCATTAACTAACTAAAATCCAAGTTACGACAATTCATACATCACTGATTTATGACACATACTAACCAAGGGTTTTACACACCCAGTTAGATCTTGTTTTCACCCCTACTTCACGCTACACCTATCTACCTAAATCATCACTAACTTCCACATCCTATCCTGTCCTTTGCTGGACTACCCTGGAATGTCAAGTCATGACCGATTCCAGCTAGAACCCGTAAGCAGAAGTGTCGACTACATCGACCAAGCTTCCCCAACAGGCAACCACCAGTCATCATCACACACCTTGGGGAGCGCACCGTAGCACAACCCTCCCATGACTCTGGGTTTCAGGGATAAACGGTGGGTAATGCCTCCACCCCCCTAATGGAACAAGGGACTATGTCTACCCGACATAACAACAGTGTTGCACTTGTACTCGGTCTGTCATCGTATAACCAATCTGGGCGGTTGAGTTTCCTGAAACCCTACCCCACCCATGTCATAATATACATCGTAATAAATAGCATAATAACCACACGAAAGTAAATAATGCATCACCGGCATACCATTTTATCTTTCGAAGTCCATGTCCCCGAGGCCCTCCCACCTCGTAGGATCCAACTATCACTTAGCCGTTTCAACCTGTAAGTCAGTCCTCGACATACAATATAGAATATTGTGCATAAATCCTCGACATGTACACATATATTTCATCATAACATAACAACAATAAACTCATTTATTCGCCATGCACCTGGCATAACATTCATTATTTCAACATATAACTGTAACGGTATCCACGTACCCATCATTCAATAATTTCTATATATGAGACATAATTAACACATGATACATATCTAAACATGACTACCGATCATAATACTATCATCACACACACACATATATGTATCGGCAAAATAATAGAATCATATGTCCACAGTGTCGTGAAACCGACGAGGTCTCACAATCAAACAAATACAACATATAATAGTAGTTCAGGTAGTAATGTCAAAACGGGGTGTTACATTATAAACCGTAAAACTTATAACCATATTTTGATCTTAGAAACCCTTTTTTAATCTTTTCGACCATTTTTCACCACTTTTAACCATCCTTGACGAAATTTCATATGCTGGCAACTTCTTCATCTAGAGGCCATTTCACACGAAACAAAGAGTCGACGGAAAGCTGTCGACAAGCTCTTTACCACGATAACCTTTTTTCTGTTGTTTGAATACTTTAACTTTTATCGACGATGATATGATCCTCTTGGATCATCTTCCCTCAAATTTTTCCTCTCTCCTGTTAGTTACTCTTCGACGAGCTTGAACCTTCAAGCACTTTTCAACCCCTTTTACTAGTGCTCTTCAACCCCTTTTATAGGAATCTTACAAAACTCAATCACTATTCTTCATGTTCAGATTCCTATTGCATGTGTGGCTGATCTGACCCCATCAATCCCTAGGGTTAGTGGGAGGAAGGGATGGTTTAAATCATATTTTCAACGAGTTGGAATCAAATGTCATTATCTTATCCTCAAATGCACACGCTTCATGTAGTGGATTTCCTTGTTTTGGGTGATGGTTATTAGTATTCAATGTGTCATGGGGTTGGGATTAATTCTTTCTAACTTTGAGAGTATGCTAGGTTCATTATTATTAAGGTTGTACTTTTCTTAGAAATATAAAAAAAACTCCATCATATTAGAAATATGTTATTATTTAGTAATTTAATATATTTATTTTAAATTATTATAAATGTGTAAAAACATTATTTTGTAAAAAATATATAAAAATTCAAATAAAATAAATGATAAATATTAAGAAAAAATAATTGACTAGTAAAAAAGTAATCTTATTTTTAGAGTAAAGTAAAATAAAGTATATGGTGGCAATAGGATTAGGGTACTTGACCATTGGATGTAGCTTGGGTGGATGGGAGGAATGGTTGTTACCCTCCCAACCCAAGTTCAATTCCTTGTAAGTGACATGTTGTGCCCTTAAATGGGAATACTCGATGCTCTCGTTGAACCACATTCACAGTAGCAATATCCATCCTTACCACTTTCCTCATGGAATACTTGGGGGGTTATCCGTGGATGTAGCGAGCACCGATCTCCGGTGTTGTGAACCACATGAAAAAATAAATAGGAGTGGGGTACTTTATGACCCCGAAGGAAATGAAAAGGTTGCATACTCGTGGGGCGTAGGGATTGATTTGAACAATGAAGTAGAGACATGTGCTCTATATCAAGGATTATTAGTCCTTCAAACCCATCAAGTTAAAAAGGCAATGATCTTTGGGGATTCTCTTATAACAGTGAATCTAGTTACGAAAAAAATGCAAAAAGAGGAACAAGATTGAGTAGAATAATCCAAAGGATCATTTGGAAATTAGACTCCATAGAAGAGGCAAGGACCTTCAAGAAAGTCGATCAAATGGAAAAATAGGCCACCTACATAGACAAAGGGATTCTCATCAACAACCAAGATCCTCTAGGCATCAATTAGGTTCCATAACCATCTCTCATGGAAAAAATCAAAAGTGCAAAGGGACTTAGGTCTAAAGACCCACCCTTAAGATTAATTAATTTAGAAGCCAACTGGCATTCTAACAAGCACAAAGGACAGAAAAATCTATAAATCACTTACGCGAGTGAGCACTCATGTCATATAGCATATTTGATCCTCAAACCTGCAAATGGATACATTTGGTATAGGGTTTTAAATCCCATTTAATCGGATTCGAGCATGAAGGTGGGATATATCCCATGTCGCAAGGGATGGCGATGATCAAGGAAAACTACAACATTTACAATTCCTACTCTCAAAAAGGTGATTGACATCTTCAATAGGCACACAAGGGTCTTGTGGTTAGTGGTAAGCTTGACCTCTCCTTTTATTTTACCCTCATGTGTTTTGAATTTTCCTTGCTTGGAATTAGTGGTTATGTTTCTAGGCACTTTTGTGTATCTTGGGTCAAAGGAAATTTGTTAAATCGTGTTGAAATTCACAACATAAACGACTAATTCACATTAGTCGTTGTTATCTAGTCATATTTATATTCCCGTGACTAAATTAGTCATTTATGTTAGTCACTTGTTATTTAGTCATATATTTTATCCCGTGACTAAATTAGTCGTTTTTTGTTGGCTTCTTTAAAATTGCTCAATTTTAGTCATTTATCCCTTGAAAAAACTATGGTGACTAAAGTTTTTAGTTTCCTAGTCACTTATCTCTCATTTTGTACTAGTGTATAGGGCACTCAAATCACCTCATATCCATCGGAATCCGGCATAAGAAGAAGTGTTCAAATGACGATTTCCATTGTTCAAATGATGATTTTAACCATTTGGGCAGTTTAACAGTGTATGGCCAGAAGTGCATAATCAAGGTATGGCCAAAAGTATATAATATATGCCAACACATGTTATTCTAGAGAATCAAGGTATGGATAGAAGTACATAATCCATGCAATCATTACATATTTAAAGTTGGATCCCAAGGAGTAAGTGTCACAAAATGAGATTTGAACCTGGATGAAGAGGATAACAAACATTCCTCTTAACCACCCAATCTACATTCAATTAACATTTGTATATAGATTTCCTTACATCAATTTTAATATATTCATTTTAACATCAAATTAATATCAAATAAACTTGTATACTTTTAGTGAAATAGGGATATCCAACCTTAGAGATGTTGCACATTATAATCATATTAAGGTGGGTGACTGGGATTTTGGGGAAACACCCCCTTGAGACTACTTGTCTTCGTAAAAGGGAGTAGTTCGTCTCATTAGGGACCACTCATATATATTTACACTTAATATGAATACTTAGGATTTAACTTTTAAGTACTCATTAGTTTCTCCTTGAGAGGAATTTGTGCCCAATTTATGTTTAGGATGAAGAAATTGTTTAGATATAGTTTGAGACTCAAAAAGGAAGATTCCCTTTTCAAGTGACCAAATATGTTGCTATTTGTTTTCTTTTTGTACTCTTTTGTTTTAACATCAGACATTCTGAAAGTGGATGTTGAAATCTTGGATTGGAATTATGCTGGTGTAACACTAAGAAATGGGGTGACTCCTATGGCTTAAGATTATTGGCATTTACAATACTATGAATGCCAAGGTGTGATATTAAGTCTAAAATCATTAGATTTCAGAACAGTAAAGGGTCTATGTATGATGAGTTTGAGCCTATGATTATTTGAACATTTTCCTATCATGGTGTAACAACTTTATTGACAACTTCCTATCATGGTGTAACCAACTTTATTGACAACTTCAAAATGATGTAAAATGTAGTTTAACTTTAAAAATATCTGGTACTTTCTTTGTATTCTCTAAAGAATATCTTCACTTTGGCATGAATTTTGGCTAATTGCTACATAAAAATAGTGTCGTTGTCTTGTTTTATATCTCTGGCATGTACAAGGTTGATTGGCATTGTTACTTATATTATAGTGTGCCCGATTATACCTATCTTTAAGAATGAGGCATTAACATCTCTATTACTTTTTCCTTCCTTTTTAAACAATGGTGCCACTGATCTTCAATTGGAATTAACACTAACTTTTATACTCTTCTCCGCACTTATCATGCCCACTAACAGCTAATAAAATTAGTGTCGTTGTCTTCTTTTATATCTCTGGCATGTATAAGGCTGATTGCCATTTTTACTAATATTATAATGTGCCTGATACCTATCTTTAGGAATGAGGCATTAACATCTCTATTACTTTTTCCCTCCTTTTTAAATACCGGTGTCATTGATCTTCAATTGGAATTAACACTAACTTTTATACTTTTCTCTGCACTTATAAGTCATGCCCACTAACAGCCAATAATACTATTTAGTGTAGGAATTTGCAATTACATGGCCATTGATATGTTTACTAGGAAATCTGTAAAAAAAACGCAGCATATTCCAGCTTAAGTAGGTCAGCTTCAAGTGGCCATAACTTATTCATTTCTCAACAAATAATCGGCTTCCAATATATGAAACTGAAGCTCTAAGAATGAACTTTCCAATGAACCAGGTTTCATAACTTAATTCCGTAGCCTTTATGTGCATCAATCAGTGTAAATAAACTTATGTATTTTTCCATCTCTTAACACCTTTTTATTACATCCAGTTTGTATTTTTTTATGTAGAGGAAAAATAATCCTTACATCAGCAACTATTTTTACGGTAATACATTTGCATCATAACTGAAATGTAGATGAAAAACCTCCAAATACAATAGCAAAGATATTTTCTAGTGACCAAATATGTTGTTTTCTTGTTTTCACTCTTTTGTTTTATTCTTATACTTTGTAATACAATGGCAGTTATCAATGATAAATCCTTAGAAAGCCTTGAAACTCTCATTTTGAACCTTCATATGCATTTTTTATAAGACCGATAACTTGGCTCTACTACAACTTCATGAAACATAATTGTCATGTGTTATGCTTGTATTTTATTCTTCATATTGTACAACCTGTCATGAGAAATTAGTTTATATGGTAATGGTTATTGTCATGAATGCAGATGTTTTGATATGAGCATATAAATCATATTGCTAGGTCATGTTAATTAAATATGTTTTTGTTTTAATTTATTTGTACTATTATGACTTGCATCATAATAGGTAGATCAGTCACAACAAAGTTAGCCATGCAAATAGAAACCCAAGGTTCAACTTATCCAATATTCAATGCTAAAAGCATTGACAAAGGATGACTTTAATAGAACACCCATGATGGATAGAATCTTAGTAGTGCAATACCAAGCTACCTCCTCAGTGACATGAGTTGTCTTATAACATTCTACTAAGACAACCACCATCCTTGATAGCTCGAATGCTAATGGACCTTCTCAGTTTCTCTTTATCTCATTGCAGCTTTTGAATGCCCTTGTTATTTCACTTTTAGGTTATGATTAACTTAATGAGTTGTCTTCTAAAATTCTACCGAGATAACCACCATCCTTGATAGCTTGAATGCTAATGGACCTTCTCAGTTTCTCTTTATCTTGTTACAACTTTTGAATGCTTTACAACTATATAACATTCTACTGAGACAACCACCATCCTTGATAAGACCATGCTGACGAGTTTTAGAGTTTTTTCTTATGAAATATTTGGGCAAAATGTTCTACAATATCCATAACCTTCTGACTATTCATGACATATCTAGTAGGTCATTTAGTTCATTTTGTCTAGAGTATGACCGTTATTAATGATAAATCCTTAGAAATCCTATGAAACTCTCATTTTGAACCTTCATATGCAATTTTTATAATACTGATAATTTGGCTCTACGACAGCATCGTGAAACTTAACTGTCATGTGTCATGCTTGTATTGTATTCTTTATATTGTACAACATGTCATGAGAAGTTAGTTTATATGTTAATGGTTATTGTCATGAATGTAGATGTTTTAATATATGTAGATAAATTGTATTGCTAGGAATGTTAATTAAATCTGTTTTCGTCCCAAACTATGTGTACTTTTGTGACTTGCATCATAATAGGAATAACAGTCACACAACAAAGTTAGCGATACAAATAGAAAACCTAGGTTTAACTTTTCCAATATTCAATGCTAAAAACACTGGCAAATGATGCCTTTAATAGAACACCCATAAGGGATAGAATCTTAGTAGTGCAATAACAATCTGCCTCCTCAGTGACATGCGGTGTCTTATAACATTCTACTGAGACAACCACCATCCTTGATAAGACCATGTTGAGAAGTTTTAGTGCTTTTTTAATGAAATATTTGGGCAAAATGTTCTACATTATCCATAACCTTTTGCCTAAGCATAAATGTATCTAGAGGGAATTTAGTTCATTGTGTTTGGATTATGGCAGTGGTAATGATAAATCCTTAGAAAGTCTCTACAACTCTTATTTTGAACCTTCGTATGCAATTTTTATAATATTGATAACTTGGCTCTATTGCAGCTTCATGAAACTTAAGTGTCACGTGTTATGTTTGTATTGTATTCTTCATATTGTACAACCTGACATTAGAAGTCAGTTTATATGCTAATGGTTAGTGTCATGGATGAAAATATTTAGGGGAGATTTGGTAGTCTGGAAAGAGTCATCCATCCTTCAACCCGATGGTTAGTCATACCTCCAAACAATTGGTGAAAATAGTGAGTGGAACAACAAATAGTAGGACTGAATGACTCAACTTTTAGGGAAGGCTTGAAGAGGAAGAGAAGGGAGATTAATGGCATAAATGGGAAGTTCTCTTGCATATTTTAATTCAATCAAGACAACACACTATATAACCTCCAAATTAGCAAGCAAAATGTGTAGTTTGTTGGCATCCATCATCAGAACTCACACAACATAGCTTGTACAACCACTAATAAAATGTTTGCTCATTTATATGGTGTCTTGGTGGAAGTAACTAGTGTAGAGAATATTGCGCCATCATCCTGTACTAGCTAATTCCTCCAAAGAGCTTAATGTCTTGAAATTGTAACAGTGGCAGAAGCAGAGGAATCTAAAACTATTTCTGAAGATAAAACCTATTGAGAAATAAAAGCTACAAGAAAACAAGAGGGAAACACTCATGCATCAACACAATCTCTTCATTTAGAGAATTTAGATTTTGAAATTTGATATGTTAGAAACATATCACTGATAGCAAATCATAAACATATGAGAGATTACCCAATATGCTTGGACAAATGCAATATTTGGGGTTTTTGGAGGTTGTAAAATTAGAAGGAATTGGTCCCAAGGTTGGTTGACTAAGAAGAAATTGGTTTAAACACTTTCTTTTCCATAATGGGAAACAATTCATATTTTGGTCACTATTTTTCTTGATTGTTACACCATCAGAACATGCACCACCTATTCTGCAATGATCTCCAATTACAAAAAATTGATGAATCCACACAATACACATTATTTAGAAAAGATTCCACATTGTATGATGATAAAGAGCAAGTTGTAATTTAAGGTATCCCCCTTGAATAAACTTCACTAGGTGTACTGTAGCTTTCACTTATGGGTAGTGATATTCTTGGTCATTGTATTGGTATAAGAATCTCCTATCAAATTGTTATTCATCAATTTAATAAGACGGTAGTTACATTCCTTTGAAAACTAATAACCACAATATGTATCAATGAATTCCAACAATCGTAACAACATAAGGTTTGTTAATTTGATATGAGATTCTGATCACTGTAATTATTAAAAGTTTGTAAGGATTTGTTTAAGAATAAATCACCCCTGTTTGTTACTCACTGGGTATGAATTATATTATAAGAATCTCCTCTCAAATTAGCATTTACCCATTAAGAAGAGGGCAATTACCATCCTTTGAAACTAATAACCACAATATACATGAATGAATTCCAACAATTGTAACAACACAAGATTGTTAATTTGAGAGGAGATTCATGATATCCTTCGTCAATATGTTCATATGTTATCATAATAATCTCCTATCAAATTGTCATTCACCCATTTAAGAAGAGGGCAATTACAATACTTTGAAACTAATAACCACAATATATATGAATGAATTCCAACAACTGTATGTATGAATTCATTCCAAATTCTACCATGTTAATCTGAAAGGAGATTCTTATCACCATAATTATTAAGAATTTTTAAGGATTTGTTTAAGAATAAATCATTCACTTCTCTTTATCAAGAGAAATTTCTTTACATTGTAGCTTGTTTCATATTTTTAGCACTACTTCTTATAATATATATATATATATATATTGATTGAAAAGTTTGGCCTGGGTTCATTGCTTTTTGGTTATTGGTTATATATATATACATATATATATATATATATATATACATATATATATATATTGATTGGAAGGTTTGGCATGAGTTCACTGTTTTTTGGTTATTGTTTAGTTCCATGTGTTTAAAGTATTAATGAAAGAGCAATGATTTTAGAATTGGATTTCTATCATTTCTAGTTGGAGGAGGTCTCTACAATTCTATAACTCTGGACTATTAGTTTATGTAACTAATGCCTCAATTACTTTCAAAGGCTACATTTACATATACCCATTATATAGTTTATAGTTGTCTTATTATTTGGGGGGGTGATTTTTTTTTTTAATATTGTTATGGTATGGTCACTAGTGGTTGCTGAATGAGGAAATTGACGGTGTAACTTTTAAATTAATATCATCTAAGTATAAAGTTCAGAAATGTAATAAATATAGTTTTTTTATGGTGTAACTTTTAAACTAATCCATCTAAGCATAAAGTTGAGAAATGTAATAAGTATAGTTTTTTTAATTATTTATGGCACAAATTTGAAATGGATGGCATCTATTGTTGCCGAAAGCTGGGGATTCTAGGGTTGAGTCTTATTTTACACATAAACAAATTTTGGTTTGGTTTGATATTTAAAAATAAATATTGTTTTTATTTCATCTTTAAATTCTTAATTGTCATGTTATTTTATAAATATTTAAATAGATAATTTATTTTTAGTTATATATATATATATATATATATATATATATATATATATATATATATACATTTTAAAATTATAATAATAAAAAACTTAATCGTTTAACTCTACGATGAATATATTACATTCAAATAAATATTTTTTTTAGTTATATTTAATTTTTAATAAAATTAGATAATTATATAAAGAAAATTAATAATCTATCTCTACAATGAATATATTAAATTTTAATAAAACATTTTTCATAAAATATAAACTCAACATATTCCATTAAAAAACATGTCAAGCTTCTTAATAAGTATATTATAATCACTTTAAAAAACAAATCATGTAAGTATTAATGACTCCAACAAAAAGTAGTTGATTTATAAACAAATAAAAAAATAAAAATAAAGATTACATGATTCAACCTTTGATCTTCTTTTTATAGAAAATAATTCTTATAATGATTAAAAAACACTTTTCAAAACTTGATAAATATCAAACAATTCATTAATAACACCAACATATCTTAATTTCCAATGATGAACTCCATCAGAAAATGCCTTTTATGAAGTGACTATTCATGTGCCTATTTGTAACTGATTTGTGCTGCACTCGAGGGAAGCACTATACCTACAACAAAAATGCCGAAGAAAAATAATTGTTGAAAGTATAATTTTGATTGCTCAAATAGCAATCTACGTAGTTTCAAAATTGGGCATTTAATCTAAAAGATACAATTGCGATTCTTGAAAGTGCAAAATTCCATAAACTTCAATTTTCAAGTTTTATTTTAACGAAACTCATTCAAGTACAAAGCCGTGCCTACACCAAACTTTATTCCATTACTTTTTTTTTTTTTTTTTTCCATAAAAAAACCACCAATTAAATTTTAATTCTCCTTTTCACCCTCCAACAAAAACCTACATTTTTGGCATTTGCGAATATATATTATACCAAAACAACTTTCATCGATTTTTCCACTCCGCGGCAGTGGGTCCCGCCATAGAGCATTAAATTTCTGACATCCCTTCAACCCAGATTATACCGGTAGGACCCACTAGTCCATTTTTACGTCGGTGGCTCTCTCACTTACCGACCATTGAAAACAACGGTGAATGCAGCCCTTTCTCAAAACCAGCCGACTTAGCACTTGTCCGTACCAGAGAGCTCTGAGGACCGTACGTCTGTGGTACCAGTCCATCGATGGGACGCTTCTGCTTTTTAAAGTCAAGATTCTATTCAAGAACAGTGGTGAGAGTGGCGGCTGCGGGTGGGCCACGGCACTCACCTTGCACGGCTCCGTGGAACTCAAATGTCGTCATCATTCTTAAATGTGTGGAGTTAATCTGACCGTAGGTGAGTTGACTCTGATAACAGGTGTGGAGTCGGACTAGAGACTCGGGGGTTAAAGGGGATCTCTTTGTTTATGACATCACTTTTTCCTTTAGCCTTTCATTTTGACAAATCAACACTTTGAGCTTTTAAAGTAAACTCAACCTATTCCTAGAGTGGTGGTCCTTTGATCCTCTAAAATAATAATGTTTAATATTTTAACCACCATTACCAATTAGGTTGTGATCCAATGATGAAGAGAGTCACAGTTCCCTCACGCGTAGCAATCCATTAAAATAATAAGGTTGGGTGAAATTACCAAGTTCGATTTAAGGGAGCAAGACAATCGTATGAGTGTAGTGGACCCAATGGCCATGTGCTCTACACGCTTGAGGTTTATTAATCTATGTAAATCTCCCCACCATTGCTTAATGCTTCCATTATAATAATGGGGAAATCTACTATGGGCACAATGTACAAAGGGATGGGATGGTATGCCATGAACCCATTGGGAATATGCTATGGGGGCTAATGGAGTTGCTTAGAGAATACTGAACATTTGGATCATGGTTCTATCCCTGAAGACTTGGAGATTCGAGGTTTGAGATAAAGCTCTAGGTTATACTTATTGAAGTGAAGAAGAGGCTTGATTTGGAGGACATGCTTGTTGGAGTTTCTTGGTGTGAGTTAGTGTTTTCATTGTTTTCCCTTGCTAGGGTTTTGGAGAACTAGAGGATTATACTAGCGTTGGGATAGAGCTATGGTATGTACATGAGATTCATATTTATACATATTAATGAAGTTTGCAACTGTCCAATACTTGTGCGAAACTGATTTTTAGGTATGTATTTCTTCATGGGTTTGTAATTTCCATTGCTTATATGTCTTGCTAATTTGACATAAGTTAAGGTTGAATTGGTTAAGTGATTTAACATAATATTGAAAGGTAAGGGTAGATTTGTTACTGTATTTATAGTCATCATAAGTGATTTTTAGATCTATTATATGCATGACAAGATTTCCCTAGAGGGTTGAAACTTATTGGCACACTTTGGTATCTTATCTCTTGAATTGCATGGTGGATTGAAGTTGTTAAGAGTTGAAATATTGTTTATTGTTGTTATTAGTATATATCTTAGCAGTACTAATGTTGAAAATTTATAGGGTAAGATTGAGGAAAGTTAAGTAAAATTTCTAGTTTGCATTGAAAGCCTTGTTTTCATTTAAATTTCTACATTTTTTGTAGTAATTTTTTGTGTTTTTGTTTGTTTTAATTTCCATTTAGGCTAACCATTTTGTCATTAAATTGTGCATGTTATCCCTAGTACCTTGGGTGGGATTTCAACAAGGCTCCAATCTTCTTCTCACATCATTGAAGACATTCTTAAAGAGGATCATCCTATCAAAATTGTGACTCTAGAGAGTCCCCTTCATATTGTTGATTATGAAGATGAACATGATGATATACTTGATGATGCATAGTAGATGCATCAATGGTAAGTTGTACACGTATTGTATTCATGTTTCTATTGATTCAATATGTTTCAATTTGATATTTCTCTTGATGTATCAACCTTATAACTTGTGTTGTTCAACCTTTACAGGATGACAAAGAATTGTTGGTCAAAATGTTTGGTAACAAGGAACTCTGAGGGAAATATTCAAAGTCAATAGTTCACAGTGCTATGAAGTTTTGCAAGTCGTACTGATCATATTTCAACTTGATATATAGTTGGTCATATTGTGTCTTGTCGATGTATAACTTATGTTTTCATCCTAGGTAGGAATTTGATATAGTAATCAATGCACCTTCTAGAGACAATGTCAGCTAATTAAAGTGTGATCATTAGACGATATGTCCAAAGACAGGGACAATAGATTTGCATTTGATGTTCCAAGTTCATATTAGTTTGTTAGATTTCCTATTTTCTAAAATGATGGTGTTATTTTAAAACTCTATTGTTATTCTAACACTCTATTGTTATTCTAACACTCTATCTATTTAATAGGGAATTAATGATGACCTAGTCACTAGTCATGATGTCACCCAAGCAACGTTGAGGAATGGAATCGAGAATCAAAATCTAGATGGCCATGATGTGGAGTTTGAATAGAGAGCTACGATTTCTGAACACAACATGCCATATCATAAATGGAAAAAGTTACCCAAAATGCACTTCAAACCCTAAGAAGCATGACAAACAAATAGCAAAAGGAAAGCAAATTGATACAAGGATATGAAAATGGACACTATTCCCACAAATTAGCAACCACATTCTACAACTCTATATAGCAAAATGTCCCACATATATCCCTATACTTCAAAAATGTATAATAGGTCTAAACTCTTTTTTGAGAAAAACCACAAACGACGTTCACAAAAATGCACAAACGATGTTAAAACTTGATGATAACTTCTTCTTGTTGCACCAAGAGGAGTGAGGTGCTCTTCATCCCAATATGGGGTAGATGTTGCAACGTTCCTGCCTAACAAAATAATAAAAAATAATAAAAAAATTAATGTTGGCTCATAAAATAAAAAATTATGTAAAATATTTTAAAAAAATCCATGTTGGCTCATAAAATAAAAAATTATGAAACGTAATTAAAAAAATGGATGTTCGTCTATAAAATAAAAACTTAAAACTTAAACCGAGATCTATCAACCAAGAAAGATCAAATTTCTTGAGTTTAAATTAAAAAATTTATATACCTTAAGAAATTGGATCCCTTTGAGTACTTCATAGATCCGAGTTTAAAATGGATCTTCGCTAGTTTAATGTATCAAAGAACTCATAAAGTTTCCCAAAATATTTTCATTAAAGCAACTTAAAAATTTGTCATACAATTTTACATTTAACCGAGACTTACATTGTTACATGGGTTACTGTTATATGATAAAAAATGCTAAGGTTTGTTTTATTTTGTTGCTGTCTTACAGTTTGTTTTTGCACATCGTTTACGCATTAATAATAAGTGTTTGCATATCGTTTACGCATTTTACAGGCAATTACTAACCATGGATGTGTACAACACTTCTTTAATTTTTAATTAGAAATATCTCATCAACTTTATATCGTCACGAAACCCATTTAGGTTGCCAATTAAATAATCTAATTTATTACGAGTGTATGATTTTTTTCATACAAATATGCAATATAACTTACTATTAATATGCGAAATAGTAAAATATGTCCAACTGTCAAGTCACTGTTCAAATACATACAAATCTGCCAATATGGAGTCCCCGGAACAAACCGGTTATATCATCAATATGAAAATCATGAGGGCTGTCTAAAACAGTCGACAAATGCAGCCAAAACCCATAGTCAATCTGCTATGTGTCCAATAATATCAGAAAAGTAAATGCCACAACATCTAAAGTATAAGCATCACATAAAAGGTCCAAAATATAGCTGTCCACAAAACATAAATATCGAAATCACCCCTGCAGGGAATGGAGTGTAATACTAATATTACACCCTATCTGAGTCAGCATCTGCATGTAGATGATATAAGGCCGCAAAAATATATAATATAGATTTGCCCAACAAGATATTGGGCGTATCATAATCAAGTATCTGCACATGTAAACTACAAAACATATAAGTATCCAGCCGCATAAAAACCTATGGAAAGATAAAAATAAGAGCAATATAAGACAGACTCCCTCAAGAACAATGTAATAAGTAGGAACCATGAGAAAATAGCAAATCATCCCGCCATTCCTGCCACATGATGACCCCAGGCAGAGAGTTGAGAGCCCGTTTCGAGAGCATATCCGCCTCCAGATTGACCTCCCGGAAGATATGTTCAAAGTGAATGTGCTCAAATTCAAGAATGAGCTTTCTAGCTTCCTCCAACCAGTGTTTGACCAGGAGAACATTCAGAGAAGCAATACCTTTATCCCAGGCGATAATGGCCTGCGAGTCACCAAAAATAACCAGGGAGGAAATCATCCGTTGCCGGGCACAAAATAACAAGAGCCATAGGGCGCAAATCTCACTTCGAGTGTTTGAACCATTACCCAGGTTCAGCCAATAATGAACAGTGGTAGTATTGGAGATGTGTATAGTTGCTCCGGCACCCCCAGTGCCATTCAAACGAACAGCAGCCCCGTCAAAAAATCCACAAGGAAAGACAAGTATAGGAGGAGTCAAACGATTCCTCAATATCCGCTTACCCGAGCCAACACCCGCGCCAAAGGCAGACATATATTCCTTGTGAGCTGCAATGATCTTATTGCATAATGATGCACAGTGTGGTTTCAGATCTTCAAAAATGTATGCATTGCGAGCACGCCACACCTCCTAGATCATAAAGAAAGGCAGTTCGACACATGCAGAGTGAAGGCTCGTCCAAGCCTCCAACCATTCAACAAAGGAATGCACCCCCCAGCAGAACTGCAAGCTGGATCTGTGAGCAACCAGCTCCCATAGCTCCCGAATGAAAGAACAGGCCGAGAACAGATGATCCACTGTCTCCACCGAACAGCGGCATAGTGGACACACGGGGGGTTCACTAGCAGGGAAATATCATATCACGTCCATTCATATTGGGGGTTTGAATACTCTTAAAAACCTCAAAAATATATTGCTCTGTATTAAGGCGTCAAGGGGGGTTTTTAATTTGACATAGTAATATAAATATTGGGGGTTATTTTATTTGGGTGGGACGAGAAATAACCTCCAAATAATGGGATGTATTCATACCTACAAATCATGGGCTCAATTCATACCCACCTAAAACTTATGGAGCCTCCATTTTTATTTGATATTGCTTATAATGATCCTAAGTTTTGCATAAATATGATAATAATATACCAATGATAATATTGATGGAAGTCTCTTTGGAGTACTAGCCTTGATCAATCCTCATTTAATAGCTTATTTAGGCTTGGCTTGAATTGATGTTATATTGTTTTTCATCTTTAAGTTAATATATGTAGTTATTTGGGAGTCCCATAGTTGAACAATTGTATTGTATTTTTTGTAGGCATTCGAGTAAAAGATCTAAATCTTCATTTTTTAGGATGGGGTTTTGGTGTGTATTGAGATTCAATCAAACCTTGCTCCATGACAACCAAGAAAAGTGAGATCAAGATTTCTTGGCTCACTGGAACCAAGATGTTTGTTTTGATAGGAAGGTAAGGGAGTCCATCCATGAAAGGGTTTCAATTTTGGATTTTTATGGAGTTTAATTTATTAAGCTTATAGAAAAATGAGCTCTATATGGCCATAATTTTATTTACATAATCTAAAATTGGTAGATTGGAAGGCTATGGTGTGAAACATTTGCAATTCTCATATTTTCTAAGAATTGCACTAACTAGTGGACTATCATTCTTTTACATTATTTGTTATGTTAATCTCTTCAATGGGTTTCCTTTTACACATTTTGCATTCCCCAATACTATTTTGTTGGGTCTTCCACTATCCAATGCTACAGATTGATCAGTCTCCCCTGCAATCCCGATGGGATCATTATTAGCATTATCCTATTATTTTATTTAGCATATTGTTTGCTTATACTAATATGTGTTAGGGATCTTGTTTGTTACAACTTGATAATATGATATAAGGGGGTATTAAAATTGGGTTTATAAAAATGGATACCTACAATATCTGGAAACTAGGGGTTTTCTTAATTGGAAAGGCATATTGGGAGGGGGGTTCAATAATACAATTTTACGAGGCATTTTCCAATATTTAGTGAAAATAGGGATATTCTTTAATATCATGTGAACGATCATGCTATGTAACAAGTTCACTGAGTGAACCCCCCGTGAGTGGACACCATCCCGGACCACAGAAACCACGTCGACATAAATTATCCCACGTGAGTATGCGGTTTGATAACGCAAGCCAAACAAAACACTTCACTTTGAGAGGAATGACCAGTTTCCAAATATATGGTTCCCACCAACAGATGTCAACACAGGAATCGGCAAACAGAGCATCATAGACCAATTTTGCAGTAGGCTCCCCAGAAGCCACATCCCATGACCAAGCCAATCTGTCAGCCTTATCAGATAATAGTGTATTAGATTGATAAAAAGGCCCGATATATGCTTCCCACTCCAAAGCCATAGCGCCAGATAATCCCAGCTGAGTGGCCGTTAACCAATGAGGCCGTCCCCCCATGCACTGACCCATCGCATGTGCCAGAGTGAAATATCCATTTGAGCTGAGATGGGCCCTCAATTCGAAAGACAGTATATGCTCAGAAGGACCACCCAGGATCGGGTCAAGACCCAGCTTTATGTCGCGTCCATTGCCTGGTAGCCAAGCAATCCAATGGGAAATGATTTTTAAAGATCCGAGCAACCCGCTCCAGATATTGGATACCCCCACAGTGACTGGCCGATTCCCTCGGAACCAAACCTCAACAGGAGTGTTCTTCAAGTACTTGGCTCTAATAATACGACCCCAGACAGAGTTGTTAAAAAGAGCACACCACAGGCTCTTCGCATGCAGAGCCGTAACAAATAAGTCCAAGTTCTTTATATTCCAGCCCCCCAATTTCCAGGGACGAGCCAGCCGGGCCCAACCAATAAGATGGTATTTTTCCTGTCCACCACAGCCGGACCATAAAAAGTTGTACAGCTTACGTCGAATAAGGCATAGAACAGACCGAGGGACTTTGCAGAGTGTAAACCAGTACACTCCCAGGTTCTGTAGAACCGCTTTTGCCAGCGTGAGTCTGCCCCCCAGAGATAGATTGCGGAAGCTCCAATGACTGATACGTCCCTCGAAACGCCGGATGAGCCAGCCCCAATCCTTCACCAAATAGTTAGACGGCTTTATAAAGAAGCCCAGATATTTCGTACCCGCCTCCAGTTCCAAGAAATTTAATGGAAATATTGAACCAATGGAGTTTTCTACCTCCCCCAATAGAGAGTGTTTAATGAATCGTGATTTGTTATAATTGATGGTCATACCAGAAACCGAGCAGAACAGTTCCAGTATCCGTTTATGTTGAGCCCACTCCTCAAGAGTACCAATACCGAATAGCATTACATCATCCACAAACAGGGAGTGTGAGACAGAAATATCTCTGGTAATTTGTATGCCTTGGATCCTTCCATCCCTCTTGGCCGTATGTATAGATAAACTCAGGCCTTCAATGACCAAAAGGAAGAGAAGTGGTGATAGAGGACAACCCTGTCGAAGGCCCCGAGAGGCCTTGAAAAAATCCGTGGGAAGACCATTGACCAGAACAGCATAATTAACAGAGGTTACACAAGCCATAATCCATTTCATCACCCTCCATGGCAGCGCAATTTGAATCAGAATAAATTTCAGGAAGTTCCAATTCACCCGATCATATGCTTTCACCAGATCCAGCTGAAGAATAAGGGCAGAAAGATGTTTCTTTTTTATAGAGTGGAATACTTCCTGTGTCACACCCACAGCATCATGGATCTGTCGACCCTGCAAGAAGCCATATTGTTCAACAGATATGTGTCTGGATAATATCGGTTTGATCCGGTCAGCAATAACTTTTGCAATAATCTTGTAGGCTAAATTACAGAGGGCTATAGGATGGAACTCATTATAATTATTTGGGTGGGAGGACTTCGGTATAAGAGTCAGATATGTGGAATTGAGAGCTCCAGATACAGCTCCTTGTCTCCGGGATTCCTCAACAGCCTCTCTGATGTCCTATCCCATAATATCAAAGAAGTGTAAAAAGAGTTCCACAGTCCACCCATCCGGACCTGGAGCCTTGTCTTTGGAGAACCCACGCAAAGTACATTCCACTTCAGCCAGTGAGACCTCCAAGAATATATCATCCCCCTCCGCCTCATTGAACATGCGCGGGTTCCTTAATAACTTTAAATTGCTCCGCCATAGAGGTATTTTTAGGGTCACAATAGTATTCCTGAAAGTGGTGAACAGCTTCCCCCATCAATTCATCAGACCCCCATATCCGCCTACCACAGTGATCATTAAGATCCCATATAGTATTTTGCATCCGACGAGAGTCAGCAAACTGATGAAAAAATTTTGTATTCTGGTCCCCAGACTTGATCCAAATAGCCCTACTCTTCAATATCCAGGACTCCTCTTGTATAAGAAGGATACTCAATTTTTGGCTCTCCAGCGAGGAAATTTTCAATGCATCTTCAGGGCTGAAGTCAGACCCAGTGGAACCCTGCATCAACGTGGTCAATGCCAATTCAATCTCCTTTAGTTCACGACCCAAATCATCTTTTTTGTTTTTTTCCCATTTGATAGTGTGATCCTTTAAGGTCTTCAGTTTCACCGCCAGCTTGTCCATGGCCGAGCGTTCCCCCGCTACATCCGTCTGAAGCCAACAGTCCCGCACACTCTGAGTGTATTCCCCATCCAGAAGCCAAGTAGAATTGAATTTAAAAGGATAGTATTTTTGGCCGGCTTCCACCTCAAATTGAAAAATGATAGGAAGATGGTCGCTGATTTTGATTTGATGGATCCAGGATCTGTAATTGTGAAGACCATCCAACATAGATTCCGAGATAAGAAACCGGTCTATGCGTTTCTGGATCAACATATCACCCCCCCGACCATTTGTCCATGTGGGAGCCATCGGGCATGGCATAATGTCAACCAGTGAGAATTTCATGAAGAGTTGTTTGAAGAAAGGTCCCATCATGTCTCTACGAGCCCCCGAACCCCAAACCTCCTCATCATCCCAAGTGAAGTTGAGATCCCCAGCCACGATTAAATTTTCCAGTTCCAACAAATGATTTGTGACCGCCTCATCCCAGAAAGTCAACCTGTCAGCATAAGGCCCATAGCAGTTGATGATATTGACATTTTTATCCGACCCTCTGATATTGCCTGATAATAAGATGCCCAGAGAAGTGATAGAGGGATCAAGTCTCAGAACCGCTGGGTTCCAAGCCGCTAAGAGACCTCCAGATAGACCAACAGCGTCGACGGTGCAGACCATCCACCCCGGCTTAACTTTATTAAAGAAAATACGTGCCCTTTCACCACAAACCATAGTTTCCTGCAACAGAACCAAATCAGGATTTGTAATATGAAGAACTCTCTTGAGGGCTAATTGTTTGGGAAGCCCCCCCACACCCCGAATATTTAGAGAGAAAAAGATCATTTGCGAACCCTTACAAGGGCCTTCAATCCTCTAAGAGCCCGGGTATCAGTAGATAAGGGGGAATGCACAGTGACACAGCCATCCACAATCCCCCCCATGGAGGCCTTCTTATTTTTCCTGGCGCTCCTCGTTTTAAGAGGTGAGAGTTCTAGAGCCAGTCCACCCCTACGGGCTCCTTTAAGAATACAAGAGTCCCCCGTAGTACCCATATCTTTTACAGGATTGGATGTCTCCCCCCCCACCAATTCAGTGGCGGGCACATCTATAGCCCTCCCCCCACCATCACCAAGGGTCATCGTCCTTCCAACAGGCCGGTTTTTGTAAAAAGTAGGAATAGAAGCCTTCTTAACCATCTCGGAATAGGAGGGTATGAGTATTACCCTATCGCCAGGCTCCACATAGTTTATCATCCCCTTAGCCGAATCAACAACCGGAGCCCCCACCACGGGCCCCCCTGGTTCAGTAGCAGTCCCCACCAATGGTTCCAACAAAGACAACGACCCCCCATTCATCGCACCATCACCCCGTGGCTTCAAAGGGGCGTCAATGTCACTGGATATAATCACAGTCGGAGTGTCCGTAAGAGGTATCCCGGGAGATACCGATTTGTCAGGTGGAGTGTATATCTGCCCCGCCGAAAGTCCACTCTCAGGCAGCCCGTTCCCCATGTCATGGCCACCCACCCCCCCGGTTTCATATGGTATGTATTCAGTATCAGAGGATGAGGAAATCATGTGATGTTTGCGACTCATGTAATTCCCATTATTACCATGATTTAAATCAAGTGCATTTATAAACAATATATCCAACTCATTCAGTGAATGAAAAAAATTTGGGTCTTGAGATTCTAACTTACGGAATAGAGCGGAATCCGGAGCGTCCAGAGAGGGAACTCGGTTGGAGAAGCCATCCATCGAACCCGAGGTATCCCGCTCAATATCACTCCCATCATCTGACGACCAGAAAGGACCACCATCCTTGAGACGCCCAGAAGAAGCAGGTGCCGTGCACTGTCGCCACAAATGCCCCACTTCCTTGCAGTTGGAACAACGGAAAGGGATGCCCCAATAATCTATAATCTGTGAAAAAATCCGGCCACGCCAGCGGATGTTTAATACATCAACTAATCCCAGAGAGATATCTACCTCCACGAGGACCCGTCCCATGCGTCTATCAAAACCGTTCAAATGCTCATCCTCAACATGCAGAAATCTCCCCAAACTGTTTCCAATAGCCTCAAAAGCCCCTCGGTTCCAGAGAGCAAGGGGGAGCCCAGGCAAAAGAACCCACAAATGTCGGAGGCGCACCGAGGCAGTTTCAGGATCAAAATCCGTCTGCCATTTCTGCAGCATTAAACTTCCAGAGCCGTGTAGCCAAATTCTGTCCATAATAAGAGTGCACTGAGCCTCTTCTTCAAACTTGAAACCGTACCACCCACATGCCATGGCGAAAATTTGAGGAGTGTAGTTTAACAGAGGCCGCCACTTCGCCGTGACCCAAGCCACAATATCTCTCCGATTCATAGCATGGTAAGAAAATTTCCCCACAAGAACTGTCATATTGGCCTCAACGGCCTCCTCTAGTCCAATGTCACGACCAACAGTCAGCCAAGACTCACCGGGACGCCGAAAATATCTCCCATTCAGACGTCGGGCCGCACGAGAGGATGAACCAGGGTTTGGTTTGTTACCCATCTCCGGGTGTTCCTGTCCACTGCCAACGGAGGGGTCCGACCCCCCCGACCCACCATGTGTCCGTCGCCCAGCCAGGTGTCGTTGGTATACCTTGCCACGCGGAACAATCTGACGGCCTCCAGCGTTTAGGGCCCTCTTGCCCTTTAGTTGTTCCCTGAAATGTTCATCCGTCTGGAATAACCCCGCCTCTTCTATCATGTAATCGGATACGTTTAAGCTGCGGTCTTCCGGGATAATGGGTTCCGGCACCGTATCTCCAAAAACGGTAGCCATTGTTACACCACAAACGAATCCGCCGCGGGACCGACCCGAAAAACCTTTCCCAGCAGACAATAACCCGATAACGGGAGATTTTAAGAGGAAGCGGCAAACCTTTTCCAGCAGACAATATCCGAAAACGGGAGATTTCAAGAGGAAACGGCAACACAGGTTCACAATAATGAGAAATATGATTAAAAAAGAAATACCCAGACCGCACACCACGAAGACCCACACGTCCACACGTCCACCACGCGCTAGAGACGACAGATCCGGATCTCAAGGTTTCGGCTTTCCTGACAGTGTCTTAAACCAGCCGCAGAAGTTGTAAACCACCCACAATCAAAGCCAATAAACCGCTTTCAGACCGTCTTAGCCGAAAACATCCAAATCCAGGTTATCGCCGCGTCCAAATCCAGGTTATCGCACGCCTATTCACCGCCGCAGGTATCCCAGGCCTAAAACCCTAGGTTTTCTCCATGAAACCCTATTTGCTCCGCTCCGCTCCGCTCCGCTCCGCTCCCAAAAAGCTTAAACCAACGAGTGTATGATTTATTTATGGGAATACAATTTATTATCAGAGTGAATGTTATTTTTTTGCCTTTGAAAAAGTTTATGAAGACTATGATGTTGGCAGGCGGCTTTGAAAATTTAAATATAAATTATGCATTTTTATGTGATAATGATGAATATAAGAGGAAAACTTACAATTTAAAATTTCATCAATGTTGAAATTAGATGTTTAATTTTATTTATCAAACATAAAATTTATTATCATCTTAATATTTTTAATATTCATTTATTTACTTATACATATATATTAATAGTACTTAATATTTCTAATATTCATTTATTTACTTATACATATATATTAATAGTACTTTAATTTCACTTTCAGAAAAAAATTTAAATTATATTTTTATTAAATAAAAAAATTGATAGTTGTTTTTAATAATCCAAAATAATAAAATAAAGAAAAAAAACGCACTTTTAATATAAATAGATATAAAAAATAAAACATGAGCATTATAAAATTAAAAAAACTATTATTAAAATTTTAATATAAATTTTATATTATAATAGAAATAAAAAGTAAAACAAGATGCATTATAAAATAAAAAATTATTATTAAAATTTTAATATAAATTTTATATTAAGTATAATTAGCTATCTATTTGCTTAAAATGTTGCCTTGTAAATACTTCTTGATATTGTAATGCCCAACTTAATCCCAATCAATGGTATCTAAACTCATTAATGGTTGGACTATACTTAGTATTACAATTCTTAATTAATCTACTCTACTCCACATTTAATTTAGAAATTAGAGTGCCTAAATCTTTCAATTTCGATTGTATGAATTGTTTTATGTTTATTGAAGACATTAAAATTGAAAATATAAATTTTTAATTAATTGTAAAAAATAATCAAGCTATTCATAACAAATAAATTGATATAAAATTACTTCAAAATGGTTTTCCTATTCCAACTACACACACATATATATATATGTTCATATCCACGTAGTTTCAAACCGACGACCTTATTTAAGGAGTGCCTTAATAGTACACCCAATCACCATCTATTCTATGCCTTGTGAACTTAAACCCCAATATTTTAAACTTTAGTACTTTATCAATCAATTGATTTAAAATTCATCTCTTTATATAAAATAACTTTAAAAGTTACTCAGGTAATCATATACTAAATACAAAATCTTTTTATTTTAATAATTTCTCCTCATATACTATATCTATAAGGTGCATAAATGACAGACAACTAATTTTCTATAATCATATTGCATTAAGTGAAATTCAAAACCATATAACATATTATACTTTGTTAAGTACAAATTCCATGGAAATATACATGTGCTACATTGAATCCCGACCTACTTATGATATAATCCTATTGCATTGAGTGGATTCAATGCAATATAAATATGTTATACTTTAAAAAATTCCAATTTCTAAGGAAATATACATGTGCTATAATTGACCATATTCCATATTCAAGTGAGTTAGTGTTAGCTAATTTACTTTTGTTGAGATGAAAGCAACACAACATTAAAAGTTATAGACATATGTAGTTTTATAGATAAATTCAATCTCTTTTATTGCTTTGTGGATTTTATGAAGGCTTTCGATACAGTGTCTAGAAATAACTTCTAGAATAGATTAGAAGAGCTAAAGGTTCTGCTCGAGTAGAGAGTTGTTGCGATAAGGTTGTACGCAAATGTCATTGCCAAAATTAAGAGCATCGAGGGGTGGTTGAAAGATATTAATTGTAATATTGGAGTTAAGCAAGGTTTCCCCCTCTCCCTTACACTTTTCAGCATATACATTGATAAGCTAGAAGGTTGTTTAGAAGAAGCAGGTTGTGCTGGAACAACCTTAGCCGGAATAGTCGTCATTATCCTTTTATATGTTGACGATATTGTTCTTACGGAAAGGTGTCCTTTTGATCTTGATAATCAATTAAGAACTCTCAAGGATTTATGCTCTAAGATGGGTATTATTGTTAACACAACAAAACAATAGTTATGATTATAAAGTCCAAGAAAGTCACTTACACTAATTTTGTATATGACAATAACAACTTGGAGGAAGTGTCTTCCTACAAATATCTTAGAATTGATATTCACTACAAGCTCAAATGGAACTATAGCATTGAGAAAATGATTAATGGAGGGTGGGAAGCTTATTTTGGTCTTGAAAACAATTGTAAATAAGCAAACCTTTTGATGTGGGATAAAAATAAGTTCCTTTTTGAAACTCTTGTCACTCCCATTATTTTGTACGGTTGTGAAGATTGGGCTTGCAACATCTCACATGAATCCTAGAGAAAGATTGAGCAAATCCAAAATTGTTTCATAACACATGACCTCAAAATTAAAAGTAATACACCTTACCCTATTCTCCTTCTAGAAGTGCCCGAATTCCACCCATTGAGAGCATCACTGCGAAGGGGTACCTGATGTACAAGCATATGATTAATAACACAGGAGACCAAAGACTTCCCAAAATTGCTCTAAAATATAGTCAAGACCAACTATGACTAAAGAGAGTTTGGTATAAAGATGTCGTGGCTTGGTTAAACCATTGGGAGATTAACAAAAATGACACTTTGCAAGATATCAATAACATTAAAATATTATCACATCTAAGTTTAAAGTGAAAATGTGGGGCGTGAAAGAATTAGAGGTTAAAAGAAAGTTAAGATACTATAAGGAGGTCATTAACCCTAATCTGGAAGATCAAAATTATCTCTCTATTTTAACTAGTTCAAAGAAGAAAATTAATATAGCCAAGATAAGAACGTATTCTCATGAGCTTCATAGTGAAACAAGACGCTAGACAATTCCTAAAACACCATGGGTGGAAAGGATTTGCAATCTCTATGAGACTATGAGCATTGATGATGAAAGTAACTTTCTCTTAGAATGCCCTACGTACACCCACATTAGATCGTAGTTTCACAAAATTTACTACATTGTACAAACCTCTTTAACCTTTTTAATTGTCAAAACTATGGTGACCTAGGCATGCTTCTTTTTAAGCTTTTTGAACATAGAAATATAATTTTATAGCAATCCAAGTAATCCTCTTAAGGTCCAATAAATCATAATTAGTCTCAATGGACATTAACTACCATCATCATCATCATCATAAAAGTTGAAAATCTACTTAAATAAAAATAACAAACTTTATAAATGTTGAACATTAAAATCATATATCCTTCTTTTAAGGTGGGTGCTGGGAAGCTTCCCCTTAGACTCCTTGTCCTCCCAATACGGAACAAATGGCCTCTTTGGGACAATTCATCTTTTAATGTACACTATGCTAAGATTAATTCGAGTTTAGACTATAAATTTATCCCTTCCAAGCAATTACTTTGATCCGCGACGGTGTCGTCCCTTGAACCGTTAAGCCCTCAACCCTAAATATAAATATACCTTGATGCCCATTGTATTGATGGTTCGCTTGCCCCATGGGACCACTTGCCTCTTCATTTTGAATAACGGGGAATGTTGGAAAGAAAGATGGCCCCATAGGAACTTTATGAGAGCACGGTAACGTTATAATATTTAGATGACATCATCATCGGCCTTCATAATAATTGATTTATACAAATTAACACTTTCATATAAGTAATACCTTAATAAACACGATATCATTATATTTCTTCCATGTGAGTAAAATATTTCAATTATAATAAATGATCACAATGTAAGAAAAACACTTCAATTTTAATAAACGATCATATTAAAAAAATCCGATCCAAAGTAATTACCTTGTGAGATTGGTTTTCCATCCAAATAAAGAAGTAACAAAGAAGCTCCAAATTTTACAAGTGGCTCTCCAAATATAGAAGTAGCAAATAAATCCCAAATTTTAATAATCTAATCATCTTAAATATAAAAGTGTCAAGAAAACTGCAATTTTTTTACCTATATATAAATTAAAGTATTTTAGATCCATTGTAAACTAAACATTTAAAAATAGAAAACAAAAATAAAATTTAATAAGTTTGCTATAAAGTAGAAGGTCCCCGCCTTTTTGTTGAAATAAGACAGCTAACATTTTTTAACATCAATGTGATCTCTCTACATCACTGGTGTCGCAGAATTAAGGAAGTTATATACTTTTCTTCAAGGCTATATCTTTTGAACATATATATAGACAGCATAATACTTTTGCTGATACATTATCCAAAAATGCTTATGAAGGCGTTGAAGGTGTTGTTAGATGGGAAAAATATCAAGAGAGTCTTCTACTCGACTCGGGTCAGGTTTTCATGTCATTTCTATAGAGACAATGCTATTTTTGAACCTTTGTTGTATGGATCTTTGATCCCTCACTAGCTTGTTTACACCTTACTCAGGATGAAGTCTATGTATTTTCTCTATAATTTGGAAGTTGATTCTGGGCTCCATAGGGATTTCATTTTTGTATAAGTCATGTTCACACAATGACTTATGAATTTGTACTATTTGATTCACATCAATGAATACCAATAGTATGGTTTTTTTTTCCGCTGAAAAAAAAAGACAAGGATGAAATAAACATCTATGGCATGTGTCAAGTGTTAACTAGAAGGGATATGTTTCTACTACACTGCACCACATGTTTTCATTTCCAACATGTGTATGCTACTAGCTAGCTAGTAAGATTCCTCCTCCTTTGGTGTCAACAAGCATAATGACGTAGAGCCTCAATTAGTCACATGGAACGGTTTGAAATCAGAGTAAGAGTATTCAATAATGTCAAGTCTAAACTATACATATTCACAATTGTATCAAGCATGCATAAAACCCACTAAACCTTGCAATTAACAATTGTATGAAGGAGACATGAACTTGGCAATATATTGCTTAATCAAGTCATTCTGTCCTTTTTATTTTGGTGCTTTTAAGTACAAAATCAAATTGTATTGTATATGGCGTAGCCAAGGCTTGTTCTTATTATCAATACAAATATTGGGTTTGACATATCTTCTACTTTAGTGATGCATAAGTGTTATTTCTTCTTCCTCTAGTCAATGTTATCTACCATTGAATACTCATGAGGTATTTGTCTAGAAAGAGGAGAACAACTAAGCTAGTCCTTGGAAAATTTAAAGCAATCCTTGGAGGATAGTGTTGCAAAAGAAATGAAACCTATTGTGAAAGTTCAATTCAAGTGAGGAGGATTTCATATAAAATTCTTAGTATCATTATCTGCTATCAATTTATATTTACACGATCTATTCAAGACTCAATCAATTAACGTTTTGAAATAGTCTTGTTAAATTATTTTTAGCAAGTGGATGTCTCCTATGACTGCTCAGTATATCTCTTATTCTTTTTTCCAATGATCATTACATGTCATGATCTATGCTATATTCTTTCATGCAATATTGTATATAAATTTGATGTTCAAAGTTGCATAGATCCTTGTTACATTATGGATTGGGCCAAATGGCAATGGAAATAATCAATTTCCAATTAATTTCTCTTTGAGATGTGGCATTTTTTGGCATATCTCGTAAATATTTGGACTTTGATAGCAAAGTATTCTTGGACACACAATTTTATTAATAAGAAGATCAAATTACATCAAAACATATGTGCGGGCTAAGGGCCAAAATCACCTCACATTTGGTGGAAGTGAGTATAAATAACTCAACTTATTCTAAGTGTAAAGGGAGTTTCTAAAACCCTAATGTGGATACCATGAATCATATAATCACATGAGCATAATAGGCATTAATTTAGAAGTAATTTAGAATAACCATTTATTCTCTAAAATATAATCCTATAATTTATATTTAACATTAGGATTATTATTGCTAATAATCATCCCTTTGATCCAAATGTTGCTTTGAGCAAACAAGAAATTCAGTTCTAAATTTAGTGAATTTGAATCTTCTAGGTGATTTGGTGAAGATATATAAAGTATATGATTTCTTTTTGGACAATATTTCAATTTGATAATGCCTTTTTTATGATAAGAGTGTTCATGTTGCGATACTTTATATCAACATGCTTTGTCTTTGAATGAAACACTAGATTTATGGTTTATTAACTGTCAATTAAAAGCGAAGTAGCTTCACTACGAATAACACCAAGTTCTTGTAAATTTCTTTGCAACCTATTTCACATGTTTCTTCCCAGGCGAAATATATTCTACCTCTACTGGTGATTCATAGTTGTTCACTATAACTCCATGTCACTATAGTAGATCTCATATTCATTAAATATCCCGAAGTAGATGCCTATCATCAATGTCTCCAACAAAATTTACATCCAAGTATCCAACAAGTTTGAAGATTTTGTTCCTTTTGTATACAGGTCAATTTTTTTTGTTCCTTGGAGATATCAAAGTACCCTTTTTGTTCCATTCCAATGACTTTCTCTAGGTTCCTACATAAATATTGAAAGGATGTTGAATGCAAATACAAGTCTGGATGAGTGTTTGTCAATTAGATTAAAATCAAAATGAATTGTTTGGATGAGTGTTTGTCAAGTTTTGGTCAAAGGAAGTAAGTGAAGGTTTACAATCTTCAATACCAAAAAATTTCAATAATTTTGATAAATACTTAGGTTAGGAAATAAATATGCTCCTATCTTTTGTATCACTTCAACTCCAATCTAGTAGTGAAGTAATCTCAAATCAGTCAGTTCAAAACCTATTTTAAGCTCCTATATTACCTAAAAATATAAATATAATTATTATTGTTCGCGGTTACAAGAAAGTCATCAAAGTGATTGTTGTTTGCTTGAAGGCATACATATAAACTATCATCTGATTCACTCCTAAAAAAAACTTCTATGAGAATGCATCCATTTTAGCATACCGAACTCTAGGAGCTTGTTTTAACCCATATAATGCCTTAACCAATTTGCACAATTTGTTTTCTTGTCCTAGAATCTCAAAACTTGGAGGTTGAGTCATATATACTTCATCCTTTAAATCACCATCGAGAAATATGATTTTTACATCCATTTGATGGAATTTCCATCTTGTTTGTGAAACTAAAGCAAGCACCACCATAATAGTTTCCCACATAGATATTGGAGTGAAGCTTTCTTTATAATCAATCCCTTCTTGTGAGAGAGATATGGCTTCCATGCTCTATACAACTTCTGCAATAAATATCACTCCTAAAGAAGTAGAATAATGATGTGATATGGATCTTTGTGTTTTGTGTAACAATAAGTGGTCTCGAGGGCATAAATGCACTAAATAATGTAGTGTATTTGTTCTTGAGGATAACCAAGAAGAGGAATAGGACCATGTAGCTAAAGAAAAGGCTCTAATGGAAACCATTGTATAAATAATACAAGTTGAAGTAGAGGTACACATAGTCTCCATGCTTCCACTCGTTGGTGTCGCCACCCCATAGACAAATTTATGAGCAGAAGGCTACATAAAGAAACAATGAGTTATGGTTCTCAATGATTCTGAAATCACTCGCAACTGCAATGATTGTAAGCTAGCTTCACAATTAATCAACTTCCTTTGACACCATGGCAAAAATTTCTAGGTCAAATTATTCTAATGGTTGTACATTTTTTCATGGAGTATTATGTCACAATGCCAAAATCAAAAGTTTGATTATCGACTTTCCACCCTCGTGTATGCTATTGGGTTAGATGGCACTAATGTTGGTATTAGTGTCCAAGTTGTGCACTCTTAGCACCATTTCTATCAATTTTATCTCTTATTCCTACAGTTCTAACATGATGGTCACACTTATAAACTTAGTGGGATGAATAGTCCTCCCAATCAAGTGATCTCTTCTCATAGGATGGAGAAATTTCTTACAAAAGTGTTTGGGGTCTCATTGCTCATCTCTATAAAATTTTAGGTTATGGTCCTTTTGATGTTCCTCAATTACATTAGCAAATGGTTATGGATAATCACTCTTAGGAATTTCAAAAGCCTCCTTCGGTCCTTTATCCATTCCACGACCATGACCACAACATTACCTTGCTTCCAAGGACCATTCCTCCCAATATAAGTCCATACTACTAAGCCTTACTAGTAGAAAAGTGAGATTGACAGTTGGTTCAAGAATTATTGGATGTAGGAGTCATTCAACCTAGTCGTAGTGCCTTCTCTGCACCTGTCACCTTAGTACAAAAGAAATATGGATCAAGGTCATTGTGTATTGATTACAATGAATTAGATGGAACTACACTCAAAGACAAATTTCATATTCTTCTAATCAACGTGCTACTATCTATGAACTCCATGGTGTTGGCTATTTCTCCAAAATTGATCTTTGTTTTACTTATCATCAAATATGAATCCAAGAAGAGGTGTTTCTAAAACAAATTTTCAAATTCATGAAGATCACTATGAGTTCATCATTATGTCATTCGAATTGACTAATTCTCCCTCTACTTTTTAAAGCCTCATGAATAAGTCATTCTTCAACTCATACTTGTGGAGGTACATTCTAGTATTTTTCATGACATTTTGATTTGCAATAAGACCTAAGCCGATCACACCTTTCATCTAGACACATAGTTCAAATCATAGAAGATAATTGATTATACGCTAAGAAATCTAAGTGTACATTTGGTTAGTAATAAGTTGAATAATTCATGAATGTTTTTTCTCAAGAATGGGTCAAAGTTGATCCATAAAAGATTGAATCCATTATAACATGGCCCATCCCTCTAAATATTATAAGGTTAAGAGGGTTTTTAGTATTCACTAAATGCTGCATAAGGTTTTTGCATAGCTATGCCAAAAATGGAGTCCCCTTGATAGGCCTTCTAAAAATGAATTCATTTCAATGATCTAATGATGCCACCCATAATTGTGTCACTTTGAAGGAATCTATGACATGTGCACCTATTTTGGACACTCCAAAATTTACTAACGTACATTCATCATTGATGTGATGCTTCACAAACATGATTTGTGTGGTCCTATTATAGGAGGGTAGACCCATTTCTTTTGAAAGTAAATACTTCAAAGAAAGAGATCTTGCAAAATCCACATATGAGTGGGAAATGTTCACGATATTGCATGCAGTAAATAAATGGTGTCAATGTCTACTAGGGAGGCATTTCAAGGGACTTATCATTCTAACCTTAGCTTATAATTGGACCAATGAGCTTATTTTGAAGAGAAACAAATGCAAAGTTATGATTTTTAGGTCATCTCAAAAAAGGAAACTTAGAACATTGTGGCTAATGCACTCTCTTGACAACATGTAGAAGCACCCCCTGTACATTCCATCTTTGTGCTTTTGTCACCATGGATAGACAAGGTGAATTGAAGGGGTGGTATGTTATCCTATCCACAAAATATTTGATACTTAAACTTTATGATGGTTATCACTATCAATTAGAACATTACACTTGGTAAGTTGAGATTTTGAGGTATATTTGTGCTCGGATTCTAGTTTCAAGAACCAAATTTTATTTGACTTGTGTGCCTTACCTACAACAAGTCATTCTATTTTTTCAAAAACATATCATATACTCAAAAAAATCTTCTTTTAGAATGGACTTAAGGGTGATGTTGGTAAGTTTTTCTTTGAGTGTGGGATCTCCTAGTGTAATAAAAGGGGAGTTGTCAAACCTTGTGCTATCCTTAACCCCTACCCCATACCAAATCAACATTGAGAAGAAATTTGGATGGATTTCATTACATGAATTTCGAATCCATAAGGGAACGGTGCCATAATTTTTCATTGTTGATCAACTTACCAAACATACCCATTTATCAAGTGTTTGGTCAACTACCAAATTTATCCAAACTATAGAGGTTTTCCTTAAGCATCTATCATAGACTTCACTTGTACTTGAAGGTGACTGTTTTTGAGAAGGATCCTAAATTCACTAATCACTTCTAGATATAGTTTTAAAACTCCAAGACACTAAATTATCTATGATTTCATGTTATCATCCACAAATAGATGGCCAAATCAAAGTTGGGAACAAGTTCCTTGAAGGCTACCTTCATTGCTTTATTGCCAATAAATAACCGGGCAATGTATTAAAAATGGTTGCATTAGGTTGACTTGTGGTATAACACATCATACAATATATAGTCTAATGTAGCCACAATTGAAACACTTTATGGATATCCTTGAGCAGGGCTTGGAAATTATATTCCTTCAAATTTTGAGGTTCAAGAAATTGCATCTTATAAGTAGATTGTTCACAATACCCGACAACATCTTTGAGGCAATCTTATGCCTATACAAAATCTAATAAACAACAAAATACTAAGAATCGTTATGAATGATAGTTTGGAAAGTGTGATTGGGTTTACCTTCTCCTCCAACATTAGAAACAATTGCCCAGAAGGAAAAACCTAGCAAAAATTTCTCACCAAAATGAATCTATGGTATAATGAAATGGAATAATCTTCCTTTCTAATTTTTCCATATGGGAAATAAAAGGTTTCATTAATCAATATCCGAGATTACCTAATCTTTGAGGTCAAAACTTCTTCTAATCCCATGGAGCATGTTATGTACCTACTTGCACTATTACTCTTATTCTCTTTATCATCCTCTCTTTTACCATGATATGTAAGAACCACACTATTTGTTTGAAATCCACTATGTTTTTTTTCTTTATTTAATCCCAATTTAAATAAGAAATCTTATGCTAATTACACCATGAACTCTAATGACTTCTCCCTAATGTCTTATAGGTTAGTTAAACCCATTTCTAGACTATTGAGCACTTCCTAATAGCAAAACAATTGACATAAATGATTGAGATCTATATCAACTTTAGCAACTAAAACATGAATCTTAAAACACCTATAATTGTGAACATAAAATTGTTTTGAAAATTTTTAATATAAAATAAAATCTCAATGTTCAATAAATTCATAGTTAATTGTCATCGAACAAAATTATGCAAATTAAATTTCATACCTAAACAAAATCACTATAAAGCAACATTGTATTACTAATTATATGAAAATTGTTATTTTAACCTCAAGAGGAACCTTTCAAATCTCCTAGACTCTAAAGACCCAAGAATACAATGTAGATTTGAAAGCATTACCTTGATGTGGAGCTTTGCACCCAAGAATACAATGTAGATTTAAAAGCATTACCTTGATGTGGAGCTTTGCATGACCTTGATCATGAGGTGCTCTTGATAATACCTATCATCTAATTATAATGGTTAATATGTATGAATAATACTTATCATCTTATTATAATGCGCAATATGTATGAGGTAGATCTTATGACGGAATTTTAGTATGATAAAAGAAAACCATATAACACTATTTTTTTCAATATGAAAACCATACACTTTTAAAAGATTTTATATTACGGAATTTTAGTATGATAAAAGAAAACGATACACCTTATTTTCAACATGAATACTATACACTTTTAAGAGATTAGAGTAAATAAATTTATATATATATATATAATAAATTTATTATATCGAAATTCTGGACAAATATTTTATAGATTTAAATAATATTTTAAATTAACATCGACAAGCTATACACATTTTAAAAATTCTATCAAAAACCCTATCATATCAAAATTGTGGACAGATATTTTACATTATACTTACAATAATCGCCGCCCAACCCTAATAATATATAAAGTATGACCATCATAATTATGTGGATCCCAGGAATCATTTCCTCCTCTGGCCGCCAAGGTGAAAACATTGGCTAAAAGTGACTTAAAATATGTGGTTTTATTTTACGATCCCATATAAAATTTTAGGGCATGCGCATAACGTGACGTCAACCTCCAACTTCTTAGTGTGACTCAATGTGGAATTTAATAACATGAACTGAGATTCAGTTTAACCACCGTGGGTTACGAACTGTAGGTGTGGTCAATGGCAGGAGATATGTGGAATATGTATAACTGTAATACATATTTATCTATTTTTAGTGTGCTAGCAATAAAATTTGCTACAGAGAAATAAAATCTGCTAGAGAGAAATAAATATAAAGATAAGCAAATATTAATAGCAATACCATGATTAGTCTGGAAAATCATGAGAAATAAATATAAAGATAAGCAAATATTTTGGAAAACTTTGTAGGAAAAACCAATTTTTAATAATATATTTATTATTGGTCTTGGTCAAATTAGATCAAGGCCGCCAAGAGCATCTCTCTTACTCATTTTGGCACCAAACAATATAAATAGGGTTCTTTACATGCAAATACAACTAGCAAGATACTGCCAGCTACCAAAACCATGTGCCAAAAACCACTTACATCCTTAATCATTCCAAAGTCAAAGTTAACCCTATAACATAGTATGTAACCACTTACAAATTGCAGTTGATCACTAGAGACAACTATATTGGAGACATACTGTTACTATTGATTTTTATGCTGTTGAGATTGGTGGCAAGTGGGATTCGATGGAGTTTAGTGGGATTCGATGGAGTTTAGGGATTCGATTGAATTTAGTGAATGCAATTTGCAGATATAAATTTGGGTACGTGGGTAACCTCTAGATTCAGCACATTTCATTTGGGTAATATTAATGGGTGTGTACCCTTGCACAGAGAAGCAGGCAATTTATTGTTCTGAAAATATAGGAGGGGTTCTTGCTGTTAAAATAGAGCAGATCAAGTTGTTTAGCATTGTTTAGGAATTCTCGGAGAAGATTCCTGCTGTTTAAGCAGCGGGGAAAGAGTTTTTAGCATTCATTGAAGATTCAACAAGATTCTAGAGGTGCGATCATTCACTGGCAGGATGAGAAAAACAGGTCAGATACCCAGTTGAGTTCTCCCATGAAGCAAAATGAGACAGCAATAATTGCTTCTCCACTTTGATTTGCAAAACCCACCTATCAGACTGGAATGGAGCATTCAGAGAGCTATTCTTGTGTCACATCCCATGGAACAAAACCCATATATACTCATTGTAGTATCCAGGGTGAAGTTCATGTGCAATATCCTGTTCGAAAACAACATGAACAGCAACTATGGAATGTTGCAACGCCACCTGGAAGCTATGCAAATGTTCCAGTGTTTCCTGTTGCCCATTTTCTCAGTGCTTGCTATCTCTGCAAACGAGAGTTGAGCCATGGGAAGGACATCTACATGTACAGGTCTGTTATAACTTATAATTATTCATACCATGACTTTGTTTTGGAGATTGCTTTTAAGCTTGGAGAATCACACCGAATTTTTGTGATTGTTCTTTCCAATTTTGCACTTATGTATCCAAAAAGCCTATTCAGTTCATCTAGAATCTTGATAATGAGAGAGCTCGTCTACTTATATTGTTTTTGCAAAAACTCCTCCAGGTTTTATGTGCGTCCATTCGTGAAAGTAGGGTTTGAAAATTTTCTCATTCTCTGCTTGCTGTTTATTGCAGAGGTGACAAAGCATTCTGCAGCATGGAATGCCGTTACCAACAGATTTTGATGGATGATACAATGGTTTTACCAACAGATTTTGATGGATGAGCAAATGGAAACTGTTCATCATCCTTACTGCGAGCAAGGAATGATGTTTCAATGTATGTATTGTTTTCATTTAAGGAGCTTTACGAAAATACACAGCCACATATATATAAAAATCTGTGCGCTTTTTGTGCATATTGTCACAAGTTTTTAAGTTTAAACCCCTTGTAAATTTGCACAGGCTATGTACAGTTACAGAGCCCAAAAGCTTCACAACGTTTATGATATTCTTAATAAGATTATAATTAAGTGCAGTTGCAGCTTATAGCAGAGAAATCTAGATGGCTAAAAGAGTTAAGGTAAACTTGAAGAGAGACAGTAATATTCAAGGCATATGTTTTTCTGTTTGGTTAGTTATGATGGCTGAAAGGCATATACTCTTATTTTGCTGTCTGACGTCTGAGGATGATAGCACTAAACGCTGAGTGCTTTTTGTTTGAGGATGAATAGTGCAATGGAGAATGATATTTTTTTTGTTTATGCTGCTGCTCCACATTAATATATTGCAAAGATATGTTCAAAGAGAAAATAGGATCAAACATCAAACATCCCCACAGCCCAGACTTCGATTGTACATTCAGTCAATCGAACAGGGCAGCAGCAAATGCCAAAAAACACCGTTAAGTTTGCGACTGCCCAGTACGATTGATCAAATGTCCAGTCGGGTCCCTGATACAATGCCATATTTCCAGTAAGAACGCGGTTATTCATGACAAAGGTGCAGTCACCCTGTAGCGCTGTTTTCCAAAATTGGATCTGGCCCAGGAATATAATCTAGCAAGTTTCATTTAGTTTGGCCACCTTAATCTCCCAAAAAGATGTTTACAGTTTACAGATTCACACAACAAGGCTGTGCGAAACTAGGTTTTGAAAGTCTCTCTTAACTGAAATACGTTGATAGATTACTGAAGTCCATAATTTGTAAGGAGGTAACTGTCCACAGTTTTTTAAGTCTCGTATCGAATTATTTTCTGTATCATAAACGCCCCCCGCTTCTATTCTTAATCTGACTGTGGGTTTGGGTCATTTCACAGAACAATCGAGGTCTGGGAGTGGCACAAATGTGACTCTAAAGTAGAGGGATAAAGCAGAGGGATAGGGAGGAGGACATTACTTTTATCGCGTTATTTCTTTTTCAATTGTATTATACCGACCATAACTATATAACTATACCGTGAACTAATTGTTCAATTTTTCCCACCGATCATAACGGTACCGTGAACTAATTCTCCATTATAACCGTGAACTAATTCTCCATTATAACCGTGAACCTATTTTGAAATTGGTTTGATAAATTAGTAGAGTCATTTAACTGGTCGGTGAATTCTATAAGCTACAAGGTAAGTGTTAGGAACAAAATAAATTTGTTACTGGTTTTTTTATGTAGTTATAATTATGTGTTATTTATGCTTTATATAATTATTATCACTTTGCAGGTTACTCATATATATATATAATTGTTTATTTCAAATTTCTATAGTTAAAATTTGGAAGGACGATCATAAAATCAATGCAGACAGTACACTTGTCTCATTCTTGTACAATCTGTTCTCCATGTATCAATTACTAGTTATCCATGCATCAACAAATAGTTATTTTTGGTATTCCCGAAAACACACTTGTCTCATTCTCTTACAATCTAAGAAAATCATAAATATTAATCCACCCCAAATTTTAAAATATAAACACTTTTGGATATAATTATAAACTTTTAACACCTAAATAAAACATATTTATCATATATTTGTTTCTTGAATTATGATCTATTATTTTCATAAATATCCATATTTTATAGTTTGATAAAACAAATATACTATAAAAAATTATTTTATGAGAATGTACTTATAACTTATCGATATTTAAGTTCAAAGTTCGGTTTTATTATTTATTATTATTTAATTTCTATTGTTAAAATAAAAATGCTGTAAAAGGTTTTCAATTTTGAAAACCTTTTGTGACTAAAGAAGATGCATCGTGTCAAAGTAACTACTAGTGATTCATATGCACATATGGTTGGCTGTCATGCAATATCATGAAGTGATGGCTCCTCTTTCCGGAATAGAATATTATCAAGTTTCTTTTAACATCATGGCAATTTCATGACATCGACCTACATGACCAGAATGAATATTTGATAAACATTTGATTATAGGTTGAATGCATGAGTATTTTTGAGTAATGTTCAAATATTTGATTATTATTATGTAAAGTATATTATCAAGTTTTATCTTTTTAAAATGTGCTGTTCTATGTTCTATATTGTATATTAAAAATATAGAAGTAATTATGATTTCAAAATTTAAAATATTTTTATTGATTTGATTTAAATTTAAAAAAAAAATGTTTAAATGGATAATTTAATTATAATAAAAATATTTGAAAGTGATGAATTTATTTATATATTTAAAAATATAATTTAAATAATCAAAAATTATAATTTGATTAATATTAATTTGAAAAAATATAAATTTTAAAAGTTTTATAAATAATTAATCATTTAATGTTTGGTAATGAAAGATTTATTAATAGTTTTTTTTCCTCATATTTTATAATATGACCATTTTTTATTAATCATTATTTTTTTTCTAGAATATTACTTTTTGTTTCCTTTAAAGACATAAAATTTAAATTAAAACATTTATTTAAAATTTTTAAATTTTAAATTAAAAAAAATTAATTTTAATCTTTTAAAAAATAAGAGAAAATATTAACTTTCAAATAATCTTTGGCTTTCCCTTTACAACTCAAATTAATCTTTTAATTGTTATAATATATAAAAAAAATTCTATTTTATTTTTATCCCTTAAAACATTTATATATATATCCCTTAATATATATATATATATATATATATATATATATATATATCCCTTAATATATATATATATATATATATATATATATATATATATATATATGGCTTTTTAAATAAATAAATTTATTTTTCAATATTATAATTAAATTTCTTTGTTTAATATAACTTTAGTGAAAAGTGCATATTTAGATTTGTTTCTTTCCTCATATAGTTTAAAGTTTAGTTTATTTTCGTAGAACGTTTGGATTAGGTTATTTGATTTTCAGTTATTCATTTTATTAATTTATTTAAGATTTGTGGTTAAAATGGTAAATAAGTTTTTTTATAAGTAAAAAAAGATTTAAAAAAAATGTGTAGAAGAAATCCACGGCAATTAATGATATAGCATTGCCTACTTGTAATGGTGCCAGAAACAATTGTGATTCAATAAATGTAGTTCATAAAAAGGATAGTTGCGAGTGATGTGCATAATGAAGATATAAATTTAAGGAAGTTATATAAGAGATATTTGGTGATAAGCATGATAGTACAAGAATATCAAGTCTGCATCTATCCTTTATTCCAAATTAAAGAACATGTGTGAAGGCACATCTGCTGATATGTTAGAGCTACATATTGCCTCATATATTGTGGTCAAGGAGCATGCAATTCCGGTTAATGCAAATCATGAAGAGACACTGGTTACATGTAGTGTGCCTCAAAATACACCTACTATATCTACAACTTTTGATGCAATAATATCAACTAATTATATTGGTGTGGTGTACAAGATGTATATGTTGTTGTTGAAAGACAAAGATTGAGTCAAGATTGATATAGGTATATAGAAAGGAAGGAAAAAGAAAGAAAATTAGAAGGTAAGAATAGTTTCTTGATTATGGTGTCAAAAGATTAGGTATATAGAAAGGAAGGAAAAAGAAAGAAAATTAGAAGGTAAGAAGACTTTCTTGATTACGGTGTCAAAAGATGGTGAGCCGATTAAGGGAAACATGCTGCAAGGTGGGCCACTGATTTGGGTACAAGATGTAGGGCTCATTTGGAGGTTTGCAAATCAAATTTCGCAAACCAACATCCACGAAGTGTGGAAAATGTTATTCAAAAAATGGAAAATGCATTTGAGACAGTTGGTGGGGAGATATCGAGAAAATATTACAAGCAAAAGATGAAACTTCTCATGAACAATTTTAGACATAATTGTAGAAAAATAATCTTGGAAGGAAAAGTGAAGAGAAACTCCACTCTATCTCCCAAACAGTGGGAGGAGTTGAAGGAGACTATGCGTTCCCAAGATTACTTGACAAAGAGGAGTAGGGGGAGGAAAGCAAGAAACAATGTGAACGCTACATATTCTTTTGGTCGAGGCGGGTTGCATGATAAAAAAGGCAAATTTGTAGTAATTTGATGGCTTTTTGGTTGAATTTATGTTGTGATATTTATTTCGATTTGTTTATTGAAATGACCTTATGTTAAAACTTGACATTGATTTTTAGGTGGAAAACAATATTAAAAAACCGAGTGCACAAGACATTGTGAATTATATGGTAGCATTAGACTCTACTAAAGCTGATAGTAAGTCGAAATGTAGATTTTTATAGATTGTCGCAAGAGTTATCGTTGCCATTGGTTCAAAGAACCCAACAAGAAGCACTACAAATGCTATCAACTTGAATTATGGCTACCAACATGAAATGACTTGCATATACGAGTTGTTAAAGTCAGTTTCAGAGTTCTTCGCGTCCAATAAACCACTTGTTTATGCATGGAATGAGCAAGATTCCATTGATTCAGATGAGGTAAGATGCTTAAATATTGTCTGATTATAGTTCTATTTGACTTCTTTGATTGATGAGTTATTGCCCCTTTATTTATTTATATTTCCCTCTTCCTTCCTTTACTGTGGGCTTGCCCCCATTTTCCTCCTTTTGTTTTTCAAACTCAAAGTCTCGTAATTTATGACTAATTTATGACATGAGACTACTGTAGGTATCAAGTTTCCTAAGGGTGATAGAAGAGGATGGTTAACTGGTGAATAAATAGGCCAAAAACAATAAAAAATCCAATAACATAGATTATGACATTAACAAAGTAATTTTTTGTTTTTAGAAATATGACTGAGCTACCTATTGTCATTTATGAACATGAAAAGTAAAAAAAATAAGTCTTTATATAATAGGGCATCATATTTATTTATTTGAAAATAATGACTAATGTGCTAGACAAGTTGCAGAAACATTCTACAGTGTGGCTATTTGGTTTCGAAGGAGCGATGTTGCTTGTGCTCATTACCTAGTTTTAGTTTGAATTTTGTGATTAACAAGTATTATGGTGTTAGAAGTCAAGTAATTGACATAGAAAACCAATTATAGATGCACACTTAACTTCTTCAATGTCTAATCCAAGGATTGAATTTAAATAAGTGATACAAACAAATTTATGGTGCAAGTGTTTACTAAAACATTGTTGGAATTTAAATTACATGGTGAGATGAAAGATACCTTATGGGGAGGATGGCTATAAACAAGTTCTAATTTAAATGCATTTATGTTGGCCAGTTTGTTGTACTAGGGATTTGTAAAGACCTATGTATACCCCAGTGATCATTACTTCAAATGCATTTTCTACGAGATTTCAGTAAATAATCTTGCTTACTTTTGTAACCCAAATGTTGAAATACTTGGATTTCACTACTACTATGGTTGCAACGTCAATGGAACCCCCTTTGTTTGTGCCCTTAAGCTAGAACCAAGAAATTGAGCATCTCCACATTCAATTTTCTTATAATTTAATCTCCAAGAGAAATATGCAAAGGACAAATAATGAAATAGAGTTGTAACGTCAAAACAATTCAATCTTCTAAAACAAGTGGTTTATCCTTTTCCACAAAAAAGATGTGATTATGCGACAGTGATTTCTCCTTTTACGGATGGGTATGCACAAATCTATCAATTAATAATGGATAACCCCAACGGTGCTCCCCCAATCTACTTCATTTATTCTTAGAACCACAACTACTTCATTCACATGACCTATGCTTCATAATTTTTGTTGCATCCATGATCTATCAATTATTAACATAACTAGATTTTCACACTATCATCACTGGATCTCCACTTCTAGCTTCTATTCCAAGCCTCTCTTCACTGAGAACAAGGTTTGAGGAATTTTTCCCATTGACAATTAAAACCAGGATTCCCAAGTCGTAGATCCAATAATATATAATTTGGAAGGCCATTGAATTGGATTCAACTCGATGGCTCTGCAAATATTATAAACCAATGGAAAAGGGTTAAATATTAACGCTGCATCACTTCAGATGGAGGAAAGGTAGTTTAGACAAAGGCACTCGAAAACCTACAATGTAGGATAAACTGCCACTCATCCTCTACTCAAACCTACAATGTATCTAGACTGTAGACTTCAACTTGTTTGTGATTTCCTAATTCCAGAGGACACATTCGTCCTATTCATTGATCAATTCATCCCACAAGTTAACATTAACTTCAATGAACCTACAATCATGGTCTAGAAATACTGAACCCAATCACATAATATGCAACATTTCAAGGGATGATTTCTAATAATTTAATGACAGAATTCAACAGTCACATACTTGGAATTTTTGGAAAGATTCAAACACAAAAATGTGTAGTAATATGCTCCATTTAACACAATGTTCCACCAAGAAGATGTATTAGGACCATATTCAAACCGACAGAATCTCATACACAAAGATTTCAATGCTTAGAATAATATCGATTCCCACCATTTGAACAGGAAAAGTAAAAACACTAAACATAGACTGTCCTTTTCTATTGGAGCTCTTCTTCTACGCTACTAGCGTGATTACACGATTAAGGTGCTTTGCTGGTCCCACACCCTCCTACTCTACCCAAAGGCTTACAGTTATAAAGAAGGAATAAAAACTAACAATCAAATCAGATCCTAACTATCCTCCTCATAATATTCAACTAAAATTTGGGATCTCTCAGATCCACGAATCCTACTAACAATGCAGATTCATTTACATGGCAAAGCACTTAATCAAACATTCATTATTATCTATACCCTTCAAGACATCTACTTGTAATGGAATTGCATATCCTCTTACATTAATTGCATTTGCCTTTTTCTCTTTATGACATATTGAATAAAATATGGATTGTTCTTATGTTGCAAGGATGTTGTAAGATCATGCCATGTCAATAATGCTGTCGAAGCACAAAATGATGACAATATTTATGATGATTTTGAACAGTCCTAACCAACATTGTGATGGTGAACTCGAGGTTTCCCAATTAGTATTGGGCCTATTCCATTTCCAAATTTGACATGGTGAGTGCAAAATTAATATCATAAATATTAGAATATAATGGCTGCTATAAGATTTTTCAAACATCAATATACTATGTACTTTATGCTAAATATTAGAATAATATAAAATTACAATTTTCAAACATCAATATACTATGTACTTTATGCTAAATATTAGAATAATATAATTGCTGCTATAACAACATTTTTCAAATCTCAATATAATGTGTATTTGTTGGTTTTTGCAGAAATCTTATGATAAATTTGAAGAAGGTGATAAAGTATAGATGTTGGATATGTATGATGGTGCTGCTATGGGAATTGAATGAATTCACTCTCTATCTATTATACATGGAGTTAAATTGAGCAGAGGAGATAGGAATATAAATATTTTAAAGGTTACAAGAAACATACCCATTCCTTATGAAGAAAATAAAGATGGATCCAACAATCTGAAAGAGATGGAAGGAAGCTTTGCACGTTGACCTTTAAAATATTTGAAAAAAATGACATCTAGTTGATGTTCATGTAGTAGTTGTTGCAGACAACTTGGTCCACTACTTTATAGAACATTTTGATATTTGAATGTAGTATGTTCAGGGATCTATTAGTATGGTATATTTGCAAAGTTGGAAACTCCATGAGACTTTACTGAATAGTTGGAGACTCAGTGACAGGAATGTACTTTGACTTTTTTGATTACATATATGTATATATGAGATTAGTTGTTCATTTAAATTGCATTATATGTCATTTGATTTATAAATGTTTTAATTCGAGATTACTGTATTTTTTATCACGATGTTCATCAATCATGAATCTTTTTAAATACTTGAAGCATTTGTGTTTTATCTTTTATCATGGGGTAGCTAAATGTTCATGTATGTATATGTTGTTTTATTTGATTTTATGTTTTAATTAAAGTTTAGTAGATAATATATAATGTTAAATTTTGGTAAGTTTTTATCATGATGTAGCTTGTTCATGTATGTTATAATGTTTTTATTTTATTTTTTTCTTCAGGTTTAATAGTACATATATATTGTTAAATTTCGATAAGTATACGTATGTTTATTTTATTTTGGATGAACATCAAGTGTGCATTTTAGATTGAATAACATCAATAATAATGTACAATAATTGTATTATACAATTTATGTAATTTAATAAATTATTCATATCATATAAATAAATATTCACTACTAAACTAGTAGTAAATATAATGATTATGCAACTAATAAACAATACATCAATATATTATTAATTGATGACTAAAAATGATTAAATATACTACTAATTGATGACAATTAAGTACTAAAAATGATTAAATATATGACCAATTGATGACAATGAATGACTATATATACTACCAATTGATGACAATTAATGGTTAAAAATGATTAAATATACTACCAATTGACGACAATTAATGACTAAAATGAGTAAATATACTATCAATTGACAAAAAATAATGACTAAAAACGATTAAATATGCTATCAATTGATGACAATTAATTACTAAATATACTACCAATTGACGAGAATTAATGACTAAAATGAGTAAATATACTATCAATTGACGAAAATCAATGACTAAAAACGATTAAATATAATACCAATTGATGCCAATCAATGACTACACCTATTAAATAAACGACCAACTAACAACAATTAATGACTAAGTAAACTATTAAATGTACTACCAAGTTGATGAGTTAGAACATCAAATAAATGAATAAAATTGTTTAGTCATAAATTTAGTCGCATTATAAGTGACTGGATATAAAATACTATTAGTCACGTGACTAAAATTAGTCATTTATATGCAATTTTTAGTAGGCTTTTAGTCATATATTTCCGTTTCTCTACTAGTGAAATTGTTTTAAAGGAAACACAAAGGATAATATAATAGAAGAAATTTTCTTTCAAACTATATGTTTTTTTGTTGTTGTAAAGTTCCTTTATTGCTAATGTGGAAACAACTCCTCTGGGTTGGCAGGTGCGGGAGGAGTCCTCTATGACTCTGACGGAAATAAAATGAAAGAGTATGCATGGGGAATTGGCACAAGGACCAACAATGGAGCCGAATGGCTCGCCTTGATCAAAGGTATGGAATTAGCCAGAAGTGATGGAATGGAGGACCTTACTGTATTCGACGACTCTATGCTTGTTATCAAGGAAGCTAGGAGCTTGGAAAATCATAGAAATCTCCCTACCACCAAGACTTATCACCTTCTGAAAAATTTTGTTAAGGAATATAAAACAATCAACTTTTTGCACATCCTAAGATCCAACAATCAGTGGGAAGATAAAATGGTAAACAATGGAATTAGGCTGGCTTGTGGGGTCTTGGTTTGTCAAAAGGAACATGGTTTTTCTTGGGTCCCTTAACCTCTCCTTCATCTCATGTCTAGTCACACTCCCTATATCTCCCTTTGGACATGGCTTTGCCATCGCAACAACACAAGCATAGGATCCATCGTTGGGCTCCCAAACATCAACTCCATTGTTTTATTCATGGTCTTCCCAAGCACCATTTAGAGGAATCAGGGTCATCTTGCACACTTGAACCACATGTCTTCCATGCAGGGAGTTATTTCTCCCATCTTCTGAGGCAGACGCGGTTACAAACTTGGCATCGACGCTTTCCCCTCTCCATTTGAACTCTGCTCCAACAAACCTGTCGAGCTCTGCACCAGGTTCTGCAGGTTTAGAAGGTTCAGTTTGCTCTGGAGTGAGCACCTCTGCAAGGTCTCGTGTACTAGTGTCAACATGGAAGAGACCCACTCCACGCTCCAGGACATTCTCTATTCGAAGTAGATAGATGCTCATGGAAGACTTCACTTTGATACTTTGAATCAAAACAATCAGAAGGTCGCCGGTCAGATTTGTTCAAGAACCAACAAGCATCCCTCTGCGTCGAACCATGGTAAAGCAGGCTTTATTGGTTAGGGTCTTAGTGCCCCAACCGACGGAACGAGGTTCTACAATTTGACTGTGGAGTTTCAGACTTATCTGAAGGACATGGAAGCTGAGATTCGCACTCTGCGTAATGAAAATTACGAATTAAAACGGTCTTTCACTCATATTTTGACTTTGTTCCATACAACAAATATTGAGGTTCGTAGCCTTAGTGCGAAAATCACAAGTCAGGTAACCACTTTGGTGGAGGAAAAACTCAAAAATTTGGATGCAAGGATTCTGGCAATTCATGACACAGCTAAGGTGGTGGAAGCTAAGCTTGATAAGATGATTTCAGACATCAGTAGCCTCGCCGAGGAGACCAACAGGAATGCGGAGCCCAACCCCCCGTAACTCGCTGCAACTCTGTTTATCTACCTTTTTGGTTTTTTACATGCTTTGTTTTGAACTCAGTCGGTTCGAATGTATAAGTTGGATCTTCTTTACAGTCCTCTCTTGTGTTAAACAAATATTATGCTATGCTCTTTTGTCTTTCTATTAGGTCAGTTTGTAAGGAGCTAAAGCTGCCTATAATAGATGCTTACCAAGAGCAGAATAGAATAGTTGAAAACTATCATGCAGGCTTAGCTCTTCTACTTTTTAGAGAGCATCCCAATTGCAACTCTTTTGTAAATTCTGTTCCTAATTTTATATAAAAATCTGCTTACACGTTTTTGTTAAAAAAAATGTGGAAACAACTCCTAATATGTGTGAGATAAGGGGTACTCAATCACACAAGAAGCTCTCTGGAAACCCTAGCGTTGTTCCTTCAATCGACTCTTGATTTTCATCAGCGATGGCCTCAAAGGGGGCTCCTCCCCCTCCCCCGCTTCCCTTCATCCCATATCCCTCCTTCGATGGCCAAGTGTTCCGAGCATATATCGAATCCTTTATGTCTCAACCAAAGCAAAAATGATCCAACACCCATTTTATCCCTAAATCAAATGATATTCCAACTGTTTTTATGCTGATGCCTTCCATTCGAAGCACGACGCTCGCCCTGCATGAGCACGGTCTCACTGGTCAATTCAATGGAATTTGGTTGTAACAAATATAAAATAATATATTAATTATAAACAATAATTTATTAATTACTAAAGTGAAAGGGCGTAACCCTTCACTATGCATGCTCAAGCCTATAAAGGCGAGCCTCATTGTAATATCTTATCATCATCTTACCATTTTTCAATATACTATTCTTATCGGAACGTGGGATTCGAAGTATTTATGGGCATTTTAGATTATTTACAGGTGTTAAAGAAGTTTTTACACTTCATTTGGTATCAGAGCTGCGTTGTTGATCCAGGCTTGTAGCCATCATTTTTGGGTTTCCCTAAAATCTAGGACCTTGTCCAAAAATTAGGCCCTTGGCCCAAAAAGTAAAAACAAAAAAAAAGATGTAAAAAAAGAAAAAAAGAAAAAGGAAGAAGTAAAAAAAGAAGAAAGAAAGATTAAAAAGGAGGAAAGTAAAAAAATAAAAAAATAAAAGTTAAAGAAAACAAGAACATGGTTTTATAAAACCAATATATGGTATAACGATCTTCAATTCGAAATTATAAAGCAAGAAATGCAAATTCATTTAGCAGAACAAGATAATCATACATTAAAAGATCAAAAGCGAGAGCTCCAGAATAGGTTATTAGATAAGGATAAGGAAATTTCACATATAAGAATCCAAAATCAAAACATGGAAGAAAAAATCAGAAACTTCAAAAATGTCGAAGAATCACCTTATAGAAGCGATAATGACTTCGAAGAAGACATAAATCTTTTAAAAAATCTCATCATGGATAAAGATACTGAATTGGTGCAAGTAGAAAGAAAGTTAGAAAAATGAGAATCAGAAATGTGTCAACATCAACAACAAAAGGAAGAGCTCCAACAAAAGTATGATGACGCTAAAAAGGCGCACAAGCTGGAAATTAAGAAAATCAATGATAAATTAGTAAGCAATACCGAATAACTATTTCGACTAAGAATTCATAACAAGACATTACTTACGAAAATCAAGAAGCTGAAACATAGTCAGAAGGAGGAACAATCCAATGAAGACCTAGAAGGAAGAATACTAGAAAAGCATGAAGAAAACCAGTGCCTGAGAAATTTTAGTCAAGAACTATAGGAACTGATCAAGAAGTTAAAAGAGGATAAAATGTCACAAGACAAAAGGTTCGAGAAGAGTCAGAGTAATAGCAATCTATTAGAGAACAAATTAGCCTAAATCCAAGCATCGAGACTCTCCAGAAAAAAAAATTCAAGTTAAGGAAGAATACATAAATACAAATTCAATCCTCGTCACAGTTCAAAGGGAGTTCAGTCTAGCAGAAAAACAAACAACAAGAACTCCCTATCGACACCCCAATTATAAACGTCATTTTGACCAACGACAGGGTCAAAATGAACATACACAGAGGAATTACGATGTGAGACAAGTAAGAACATCAAATCAACATACTAAGCAACAAACGAAAAGACCCATCCCACAAAGCGATCAAATAAGTCCGATAAAAATAGATCTCGGATGGACCACCTCAGAGACGTTGCGACAGTTCTTCTTTGTAAGTTGTAACTTGTATCGCCTCATTTCATCAAGTGTCGCAAATACTAAAAGAAGGGATCTAGAGATGATGGTACAAGGAAAAAATTAGACATAACCTTTTTCTTCAATAAGCTTTGAGGACAAAGCTTCCCTTAAGGGGAAGGAAATGTAACAAATATAAAATAATATATTAATTATAAACAATAATTTATTAATTACTAAAGTGAAAGGGCGTAACCATTCACGATGCATGCTCAAGCCTATAAAGGCGAGCCTCATTGTAATATATTATCATTATCTTACCATTTTTCAATATACTATTCTTATCAGAATGTGGGATTCAAAGTATTTATGGGCCTTTTAGATTATTTTTGGGCGTTAAAGAAGTTTTTACATTTCAGTGGCCTTCTTTGAATGCAATGGAATAATTGCTGGACAAATCCTTGAGGCCCCTCGTCCATGGAAATATTTTATTGTTTTTTTGTGGTTAGGGTTTCTTTGCTTTCTTTTTTTAATACAAGGAATATATAGATATGATATTTAGGAGCAGTAATTATTTCTTTGGACCAAGGGGTTTATATTTGAACCACTGTACAGTGGACTTCGGTCCGGATGAAGACTCCCCTCCTCAATTCCTGTCTGGGTAAATCTTCCTAGGCTCCTCTTATTGGAGAAATGAATGCTTGAAATCAATTGGAAATTCTCTCAGAAAGCATGTAGATAGATCAAAAATAAAGGGAAACAATTTGCATGTGCTCGGATTTGTGTAGAATTAGATTTGGAGAAAGGACTACTGATAGAAATGTGGATAGAGCACGACTCTTGGGAAAACTTGCAATAGTTAGATTATGAACAACTGCCTTTCAAGAGTAAAATTTGTCACGAGTACAGGCACTTTCCATGGGATTGCAAGCAAGAAAAATCTCCAGAAAAAAATGCAGACAATGCAGAGCAACCCATCTAAGAAGAATAGTGGAAAATAAAAAAAAATAAGGCTCCAAAAGGAAACAATGAAAGAAATAAGTTTCAAGACCCTCTAAGCACAAAGATGTTTGATTCCCTAGCTATCATAGGGGAAAGCTCTAGTTCGCGGTTCAGGAATATTGACCTCCCTCGGTTGTGGAAGTTTCAAAAATACCCCTAGTGGATGGTCCCATTCCTAGTCCCTCATTCCGAGAGGGTTTGGTTCATTCTAATCTAGTGCTAGATCTTCTCACCTAGCCCCTTCATAGGCCCGTTGTAACATACCCAACCCTAGAACACCACACCAAGGTTGGGTACACATCTCTTATCAAAGGGGAAGGCTGAATCTAGGCTATGCATAGTGGAATAATACTCTATAAGGTTAGGCTAACGTGCCAATCAAATAAAAATATTTAAACAATCAACCACTTACAAGGAAGATAACCCTTCGAATGCAACAATTCCCCATTCTACATGCAATGCAATCATACACATGAATATATTTAAACCATAACATCTTCACATGTTTACTAAATGTCATCACACCTATGGGAAGCCTCCCATCACCATATAACCAACTAAATAAATCAGATTTACGTACATTCATGGAACTCCATTTACGATAGTAACCAATCAACATTTCTATCTTTCTTTAAAGCATAGTTATATGATAATATATATAAGATCTAATGCATACAATTATTAGCCATAAACCCCATATAATATCTAATCCGTAACAACCATACCCAACCATACACAACCATATGGATTGTCCAAATATCAAATTCTCGAATGATCATAATTCATAAGCAAACTAGCTTATAAAGTAACAAATAAATCAACAATCTATTCTACCTCAAGTAGCAGAATTATATCACTACTTTTATCAGAGTTAATGATATTAAATAATGGCCACCAACCCCCATGGAATATCTGATCCAGAACAACCATTGTAATGTCCCAAATTTGGAATTGGGTCACAATTTCCTAATCACATTGTCCCTATTCAGTAGAGTTTGTCAAATTGATGCTAAAGTTCAAATAATTACCAAGGAGGAAAATTACTAGTTTCCTAGGTTTGGGGTGGAAGCTTTGGGATTTGGAATAATGGAGATAATAAATGATGTTTGAACATTATAATGGAATACATATTTAATAAAGGACCTAAATAAATATATACAAGTGAAAATCAAAGTGGCATTTGATCATGAAGACACATGGAGGAAGTGGGACCCACATATGGCTAGATTTTCCCACTACACTTGGCATCATTCTCTCACCAATTCGAATTCAAGGTGAATGGTAACATACTTGGGGGATTCCAAAAGGTATTATTCATGGCATGACTCATCCAAGGTCTAAATATAGAGGAAGAGTAACTCCCATGGAAGAGGAAGAGGCAATTTGGAGCTAGTGAGACACTTGGGCTAGATTCTCTAGCTCTATGACAACAATGATGAAGATGCTATGACACCTATGACACAAATCAGACCTGAAGGATGAAATATGACATATATGACATGTCAGGGCTAAAAATAGACTCCAAGAGGGCGCTCAAGGGTGTTAGGGCAGCTAAGATGCTTCCACATGTGATTTGGTGGAAGTGGGAGACTAGGAATTGTTGTACAAGTGGCGTTCTTTGGAATCTCTTGCCAACTTGAGTTGGCATGAGTCTCTTGGAAGGAATTCGACCCATGGAGGCCATTAGAACTTTATAAATGTCAATAACAAAGAATTAAAGCAGCTTTTGATCATTTGTAAAATTTGCAATTGCATTTGTGAAGAGGGAGAGCTAGTGGATGACTAGTTTCTTGCCTTAGCCAATTTCGAGGGTGAAAGATTCCCATCCAAGTTGGTAATTGGAAAGGCCATTAAGACCTTTCATTTGGAGATTTAATGGAGTCTTTATTTGCAGGTGTAAGCTACAGGGAAGCTCATGGTTTCTTCTATTGCAGCTCACTCCTTCAACCATTTCCAGTTTTGATGGCATATTCTTGATCCTTATGGGAGGGCATTTTTGGTGAGCTATTGTACTCTTTGGGGAAGATTTTAATGCTCCATTTATTTTTTAATATGAATTAAATACTCTATTCTTCATCTCCAAAAATTTTCAGCTCGAAATTCCAAGTAGAAATGTATAAATCTCATTTTTAATGGAAGAACAATGCCATTTCCTCACTACCTTGTTGTGAGCCAATGTATTGATGACGATTTCGACTGAATGGATGATTCTATGATATATTTGTGAGTAATATACTGCCATGGATGTCTTATACAAGTTTCATGTACTGTACTTGAGCATTTGAAGCATTTTTACTCAATTTAGTTGTACTGGGAGGTGAAATAGTGCCATTTCCCCAAGGGTCGAATTGGGGATTTTTGCAGTTGAATGGGAGAGGGTGAGAACAGTTGTAATAAACCATTAATGGTGCATATGAGACCTTAATAACATACTTAACACATTACATACCTCTGTTCATAAATTTGAGTGGGTTTGGAGGCATTTGGGAAGCCATTTTCAGTACTTACCTTAGGGGGATTTGAACCCCAAATTACTAGTAAAATTGCACACTTGGTCCAGAATCTTAAGAGAGTTTGCAGAGGTCTTTTGGTGTCCATATGTTATCCATGGAAATCATATTCAATTCCTAATATCATTAATAAACCTTCCTTGAATATTTGAAGGCATTTGGAGTCAATTTGAGACCTAGAGACCAATACTAGTCAAAGGGAAATCACTAGTAAAGTTACTTACATTGACCAGAATTGAAAGAGTATTTGCAGAAGTGTTTTAAAGGTACAAAGGAATCACTGAAACACATATTTATGTTCTAATATCATTCATATACCTTCTCAGAAGATTTGGGATCATTTGGGGCAAATTTGGGACCTAGAGATCGAAACTAGTCCAAGGTCGAACCAAGGAAAAAAGTGGAAAATTGCAATTTTAATAAAATTCCTAACAAGGGTCATTACAACCATACACATCCATATGGATAGCCCTAAAATCAGACCTCCTAATGATCATAATTTTCAAAAGCAAACTATCTTCTAACAACTAGATTAACACAAACACATACCTGCTCTGTGAGATGTCAATTTATCAACATTTAGTTAGCTAGTCAAAATGAACATCAATACAAATTAAAAGCATGTAATGAAAAATATATATCGGCCTCCATGGGCACATTTACGACTACATACATAAAGAGATTTATCTAGTATAAATACTAATATCTTTTTATAGGGCGCAACTAGCATTTGTTACACCAAAATGTCGTCACCCTTGTGCAAGTGTCACAAGTGTCGCAAGTGTCGTCATCCTGACCATTGCAAGTACGGTTATTATGACCAAGTGTTGTCATCATGACCGTTGTGATAATGTTGTCATCTTGACCATTGTGTAAACTCTTTGCCATTATACCTAAACTCATTTTAGAGTAAAAACACATCCGTGAAGTTTCCCATGACTGGAGGGATTAACTGACCTACTTTTCAAGATCGTCGTAGTCTGCCCTTGTGCAACATGCGACGTCGCAGGTTGTCCTAATGCAACCTGCGACGATGTCCGTTATTTGGATAAAAGAGTATCTTCAAGCCCATTCTCGAAGATGAGTGATGTGGAGGCCTATCCCTAGGCTCTAGGTGAGGTGGCATTTCGTTTCCTAACCTTATGGAAAGATCCCTTAACCATCTCCCCTTAATCCTCAACCTATCCTATCTCTTTAGCCCTATATAAACACCCACTCTCTCCATGCGAGGGGGGGGAAGGTCTATGGTACCCTTATGCTGGTAGAACCCATATTGGTGATTGGGAAGCTTGTACCATCTTGGAGGTTTGGCTTGGACATGTTGGATGGAGGATGCAATGTTGAGGCTTTGGTTGTAGCTTCATCCTTTCTATGTAATTCCCACTTTTATATAGTTAATATAATCTCTTTCCATAACTGTTGTCTCATTGATGATGATGTTTAGATTTTTCTTCCTTAACTGTTAACTTAGATCAATCATATGAAATGTATGCTTTCATTGTTTGCTCGTATCTATATGTTCAACAGGGTCTTGCAGCTTGAGATCTGACGATGCTGGAGCATTGGATCAACAAAGAGAAAAGGGATTTGCAAATATGAGGTAAGCTATCTATCTACTAGTTTGCACTTCTATTGATCTAGGAAAGTAGATCTATATTCTGTTTGATTTGTTCTAGACTTACATTAAGCTAGGGAGATCACGCCTTAGATCCGTCTTTGGTAGAATGTCCGATAACAGCATCAAACGGACAAATTTCCTTCCATCCTTAGAAACTCTCAAGAAAAATTCTTGAGTAGGTCACCCTGATCTAAGGTATTGAATTTCACATGAAAAGGAACTCTTCCCAATTCGACCCCTATGGATAGTATAAAATCGAGGTCTCAACCTGATGGATACAACAAAGGATTTCTCTTCTCCTGCAATACAACTTGTGATCATTAAGATATCTTCCACAGGACCTCCCCCCTCTCATGAAAGTAAAGATACAACCAATATGCTCTCCTTCACAAGATTTACCCCCTCTCCTAGAAGACAATTGCAACAATTAAAATATCTTTCATAGGATTGTCCCCCTCTCCTGCAAGACAAAACACAACAAATAGGATCCCTTGCTCAGGATTGTACCCATCCCCTACAAGGAAAGCACAACACACAGTATCTATTGCTTAGGATTCCCCCCCTCTCCTACAAGTCCAAGCACAAAAAAGAAGAAGTTCTTGCTCAATATTGTCCCTCTCTCCTGAAAGACAAAGCACAACAAAGCTGTCTCTTCACAGGATTGTCCCCTTCTCCTTCTTGACAAAGTTGCGGTAAAACTAATCTCTTCTCCCCGCAAAACAAATATCGACCTTCTGGGTGTAGATACCAATTCAAATCCCCTCCTCAGGTATTCAAATTGAAGGGAGAGCGGTCTCTCCACTATATTTCTAAACTCTCCTCACATGATCTCCATTCACCTCCAAGACAAAATTGGTGTAATTGGGTGCACAATACCATGACAAATCCTTCTTTGGCATTCAAAATCTAGTCAGAGCAACCCTCTACACTAACCAACAAACTCCACAGTGACAGAATTCTTGAAATATGGATGTTGGTAGACGGTTTGGTAAGATGGTATCGCAGCATCTCCGATGTTACGACAAGGCAGAAGATGGCACGAAAGGCGACAAGCGGAAGATTATTTTGTGCATGTGTGGGTCAATTGTACCACGGATTGCGGGTTTTGGGTCATTTGGACCACATATTATGTATTGTTGAGTCAGTTATACCGCAGAATGCAGGTTTTTGGTCCTTTTTGGACTAGGTCAGTTAGATATTGGGTCATTTGTCCATAGTGTCAGTTAGGAAGTCGTTAGTAAGTGGACAAGAGTTGTAAGGCGGAAGCCTATATATAGATAAAAATTGTAAGTGTTGAGGAGAACATAATTTGCTAGAGAATAATGGGAAGCTCTGATGTTGGTTGTACGATTTCCGGGTATGTTTTGATGTCAAGAGTCATTGCGGAGATCTAGTTTTTGCAGAGACAATGTATCTAGGTTGACAATGATAATATGATGAATCTATTTTGGTACAATCTCTGTGTTCAATCTGTTCAATTATGGTAATGCGATGTTGCACTATACAAATAATGTCATGCTTCTTTGATGCAATACTTGCTTTACAATTATTGTTTTTGCAATGATGAATGTTTGGGTTGAATATTGCTTTAATACTATGTTCAATGCTTAAATATATCTGTCCTAGCGTTGCAATAAGTTTAAGTATTATAGCCGCAACCATCCTCCTTCATTCAGTGGAAACATGGTTCCATCCACTCTCCCTTGATTGCCTCGGGTGAGACCTCATCTACTCTGCAGGTGTTGCTGGGCAGGGTCAAACCTGTCTGGGCCGGTGCTCAGGGAGATTGCGGTGGGTTGGTGTCGAGAACGATGAGAACCCCTGTCAACTGGGTTTGAGTCAACAAATGGATCTGTTGCTGGGACCGTGTACAATGTGAAAGGAGGATATGTTTTGGCACCTGACGAAACCAGAGATCCAAGAATGGTTTGATCAGAAGTTGCAGGAATTCGCTAAAGAGGAAAGCCGGAACACTCGATTGACAGTAGGACAGTGGGTAGATAGATACATTCACGTTGGTCCGTACAAATGATTCTTCTGTGAGTTCTCGGTCCTATTGTTTGAATGGTTGGAAAAGTTGACCTTCCAAAAGAAGAACTTCCAGGGTGGTGAACCAACGATCTGGACCCCCTAATTGATTCAAGAACTACAGGAAGTTGATAATAAATCATCATGGGATATCGAAGTGTGGTTCGATAGCATCCTAGAGGGATATATCACAGAGTTCGCGGTTGATACTCAGAAGTCCTATAGTGAAGCCGAAAGATATTTTTTTCGTGAACCTTAGGGCCGATTTTTACTATCGCTTCAATTGTCGATCAAGATGCTTATTTGCGAAAAAGGTATATTGAAGATGCATTTTGATCAGTAGACATCCTGGTGGGTGGAGGCCGTGGGTACCGCGACAATTGGGGGGCGGTACATGGAATTTTAAGGGGTAGATGGGTGCAGGTCATGATGAGACTGTGAGTGAAGCCGAGGAAGAAAGTGGTCTTACAAGGGGAGGAGCGAGGTTCCGACAGGAAAAGAGGCAGAGGACGTGAGAAGGTCCTGCTGTGGTCGAACTGCAAGACCGTGAAGAAAGACCACATGGGATGAAGTGACCTCACAGTCCTAACAAGGAAAACCAGGCTATGCCCAGGATAGAGGCTGGACCAAACCCCAGCACCAACGTGCCCACACCTTCACTCACTATCTCTCAGATAGCAAGAAATACCACTTTGACACCGCCAAGTTCGTCAATTCCACATAAGCTAATTGGTAGTAGTACAACAAAAGGAGGAAGGAAGCCCAGAATAGCAGGCGATGATGCTAAGTTACCATTCTTCCACGAGAGTGCGACAGACAACCCGGAATAGTATTGGTTTTTGTGTGAAGCAGTCTGGACCATAAAACAGATCACCGATGATGCTGCTAAAAAAGGACAGTGAGCGACAACTCTGCGAGGTCGTGCATTAGATTGGTTTATGAAGTTCATTCTAGTCCCTACAGGAGCCCCAGAGAAGTTGCTGGATGAGATTCGGGATGGGCTGATTGCCGAATTTAGAAGGCCCAAGTCCGAGGCTCAATATATTACAGAATTGAAAGAAATTAAGTAGTATCCCAATGAGACGGTATGGGATTTCAACCAGCGATTCAAGACGCTGATGGAAAAGGTTAGTTTTGATATGAGCGCCGTCCAGCATAAAGAATGGTTCATCACGGCACTGCTACCACATATTCGGCTACCATTGACGCAACAAAACATCTCGATGCCCAGTGAAGCTCTGGAGATTGCAATGCGATTGGAGGCGTTGTCGATTGGAGAAAATGCAGCCGGGATGTCGCAGATACAAACACAACTCGCTAACTTAACTATACAGCTGCAAGATTTGAAGAAGGGCAAGGAGAAGCGCGAAGATGTCTGGTGTACGCGATGTCGAGGAGAAGGGCATACGAAGTACAATTGCCCGGACTTCCACAATTATTTGGTTTCAGGAGCACCAAATCCATTGAATGGTGGTAGCATGCCATGGTGTCGCGTCTGCCAGGTGTATGGGCACAGTCATGACAATTGCCCATATATGCAAAAAATGGTCACCACCCCGAGGAATCTTTATTGTACATTCTGCAAATCGGTGGGTCACGATGATAAGGATTGCCGTGCATATGGGTTTCTACAAGAAAGAATGTGTGATGCATTCTATGTAAAGGACGACCAGTGTGCCATACAACATATGCAACTGCAGGTAGCCCAGGCGCTACCTCAACCGCAAATGCAGTTTGTGCTGCAGCAACAGCAACCGCCGTAGTTCATGCCACAATATGCTCCGATGCAGATGGCTCCACAATAGCCACAGTATGTACAGCAACCACAGTATGCACCACAAGGACAAGTAATGCAACCGACACTAGTGCAACAACAGTTTAATCAACCACAGTACCAACAGGAGGGAGGATTCCGGGGAGGATACCGGGAAGGTCGTGGCAGTGGATTTGGTCGTGGAGGAGGACGAGGTGGTCGCGGACCTGTTCAATGCTATCACTGTGTGGTATGGGGACACTACCAACGAGACTGTCCGTTACTGCAGAACCAGTGTACATTGTACTTTGTTAATGATCACACGGTTGAGAGTTGTCCATAGTTGATTGCATGCTGGCAAGAAGGAAATACTCCCCAGTTGCAGAACCAACCCCAGGCACAACAGCCTACCTAGAACCAAGTGTAGCAACCAGTACAGAACCAGAATATGCGACAGAATTAGAATCAGAATGTGAACCCACCAGGAAATCCGCCGCTAAACCAGACCCAGGGTGCAAATATCGCGACAATTTCTACAGAGCCAAGACTGTAGGATGCCTCTGTTGCTGTGGTCACTCGCGGAGGAAAGAAAACTGGAGCGGACATCTCACTGATCATATTATCCAGACAAACTAAGGTATCATTTGACATTGATGTGGAGCGGGAGACATTTCTTCAAACATGATGTGCGCTAGAAAACGACCGAGGTAAAGCTGTTGTGTATGACATGCCCTCTACTTTTGATGCTACTTCGGAGGCCAGCTCATCACAACTGTCCAGCACACTTCAAGCATTTTTGGAACATTATTTGTCCCTGGCAAGAGATCCCGATGCTCTTGCTGCGATTGAAGCCTTGTTGCGATGACCGACCCAAGACCGAAAAGAGATCGCAGTTAATTCCCTGTAACGATGGAAGACAGGTAAGGAGATGCGGATGAATATTCAAATTGGCGACTACGATGTTGATTCGGTTATTCTAGACCTTGGCTCGGATGTCAACATCTTGACCAAGCAGGCTTGGCAGAATATGGGGAGCCCCCCATTGAGATGGTCTCCTGTATAGCTTCGATTAGCTAATCACGCTAAAGTAACACCAATTGGGAGAGTTCCACGAATGGTGGTGGACATTGAGGGAATGAAAACATATGCTGACTTTGATGTAATAGAAGTAGTAGAGGGAGGAAGCTCTTATCCAGCATTACTGGGGATTGGATGGGCTAATGATAGTGGAGCTGTAATCAACTTCAAGTGACAGATGATGACTTTTGAAAATCACGATCTCAGAGTTATCGCCCCATTGGATCCAATTGAAGGACGTTGCTACATAGAGCCAGTGAAGGACGACGATCCTAGAGGATGGGACCATGCATTCAATATTTATGAAGATTATATCCATCTGAATGCCAACGGCGAGCTAGGATGGCACATCAACAACTCTGCATCTTCCAACTCTGATGATGGGCTAGAATATTGGCAGAACCGCTTGCATGAGGTATCGCTTCGTAAGTGCGGGTTGATCACATAGTCATTATGCCGTGTCGAAACTGAAACAATTACACTACCCATATATGAAGGGCTTCCTGGCTTATCTGACTTTCTAACGGAGTTTGAAGCAAGAGTTTCCGAACCTCAGCGATTGCTGGCGTTGAACGAAGCATTGAAAGCTTCTCCAGCACGCTGGTGGGAAACACACAAGGAATCAATTGATGGATGGTCGAAATGCAGAATATTGATGATGGTACGCTTTGGCGATATCGAGGTCTACCACACCAGGAAGTATGATGGTCGGGATGACCTTGGTGGTCATTTGATGGAGTGTCAGCGGTTATGGGTATCGCGACCAAAAGATGAGTGGGTCCATGCTTTTATCCATACTTTGGATGAGATGCCATGCTCATGGTATACTGCAGCTGAGTTGTGAGGGGAAATTTCTACTTGGCTGGAGATCATCGTGTGTTTTACCCATACATTCAGTTTTGCGGATGTCGATCCTGAGGTCAATAATGCACTATAGCTCATCCGTGATGTAATTCTCCAGGTTGTCCCGGTGGCCTATCCTACGGATCTGCATACGCATTTCCAGATGCAGTCTCTCATGGAATGCTTCAATATCAGTGGTGGGCCAGAAGATGGTGATGATCCACGGAATGTGAATATCCTGAAATCCAAAGGAATTCGTGTTGTGGTACCACCTTATGCGCTAAGCGATCCTATCAGTCAGCCGCTGAAGATCCGCAAGATTAACATTGGGACAGAGGACACTCCGAAGTTTGCAAATGTCGGAGATTATTGGGATGATGAGTTGATAAGCAAGGTCACTGATATGCTCCACGAGTTTCAGGATGTATTTCCTACAAAGTTTTTCGACATGAAGGGGATCCTGGGCGACTTAGGTGAAATGAAGATTCCATTAAAACCAGATGCTAAGCCGGTTCGGCAGTGACCCTATTGACTAAATCCGCGGCATAAGGAGAGGGTCAAGGAAGAACTTGATTGCATGCTGGATGCTGGTATCATCGAACTGGTCGAGGAGTCGGACTAGATTAGTCCTATGGTGGTACAAGATAAGAAGACTGGCGAGGTGCGCATTTGCGTCGACCTCAGGAAGCTAAATGATGCATGTTTGCACGATTCGTTTCCAACCCTGTTTATCGACGAAGTGCTCAAAGGTGTGGGTGGCCAGGAGATGTACTCTTTCACAGATGGGTTCTCTGGCTACCGTCAGATCCGCATTTCCAAAGGAGACCGCCATAAGACAGCTTTTGTTACCGAATGGGGTTTATTTCAGTACACTGTGATGCCGTTTGGTTTGAAGATTGTGCCTGCGATATTTTCGCGGGTTTTCATCGCTGCATTTAAATATTTCATTCAGAAGTTTCTACAGGTATACATGGACGATTGGACAGTCTACGGATTGGTCTGCGATCATTTGGAGAATCTACGGTTGATGCTGGAGTGATGCCGACAGCATCAGATATCGTTGAATTTGAAGAAATACATCGTTTGTGCACCGTTTGGGATATTTCTAGACCATATTGTGTGTAAGCAAGGATTGTTGGTTGACCCAGCAAAGATTGCGCTTATTCTGAGTTTGACACCACCGACTACTGTTAAGCAGTTACGAGCGATGCTGGGACACATAGGGTATTATCGCAAGTTCATTAGGGGTTATGTTGGGATTATTGCCCCTATGGATAAGTTATTGAAGAAGGATGCGGCATTCCAGTGGAGCCTGGAATGTCAGGCTAGATTTGAAACACTGAAGGCAAAGATGGTGTCGGCACCAATATTGGTATTTTCGGACTGGAGTAAGGAATTCCATGTCCATGTTGATGCCTCATCGATTGCATTGGGCATCGTATTGGCTCAACTAGGAGAAGGCGATCTTGATCATCCTATTGCTTTTGCAAGTCTAAAGCTGTCCTCCGCTGAAAGGAATTACATTACTATTGAGCGGGAAGGTCTGGCAATGGTCTATGCGCTGCAGAAGTTCAGACACTATTTACTGGGTGGGCACTTTAAAATGTTCACCGACCATTCTGCATTGAAATACATAGTCAATAAGCCTGTGTTGGGGGGGAAGATATGCCATTGGCTACTTCTTTTTTAGGAGTTTGATTTTGAGGTCATTGTGAAGCCCGACTGGTTGAATGTCGGTCCTAGTCATCTCTCGCGGATCGATACAGGAGAAGAAACAACCAACATTGAAGATGGTTTACTGGATGCTCAACTGTTTCGGATTGAGGTTGCAGATGGCAACTTTACGGAAATCATTTAGTTTCTTACAACTGGTACTGCAACAGATGAGTTCACCACCAGTATGAAGAAGCAGTTGGTAGTTAAGGCTGCAGACTTCCAGCTAATTGCAGGAGATTTATACAAAATGGGTGCCGATGAAGTATTGCGTAGATGTGTCTTACCACATGAGCAAGCGCAAATATTAGCAGAAGCGCATGGAGGAGTATCCGGAGGACACTATGGTGGTAGGACGACTTCCAGGAAAGTGCTGCATGTCGGGCTGTGGTGGCCCACACTACATAATGATGAGACAGACTATACGTGGTCCTGTGATGTCTGTCAGCGAACTGGAAAACCATCCCGATGCGATGAGATGCCACTCATGCCTCAGTTGACATTGTAGCTGGTCGACAAATGGGCAGTGGATTTTGTAGGACCGATCAATCCACCGAGGAAGCGCATGGGTGCGCGCTACATTATCATAGCGACAGAGAATTTGAATCGATGGGAAGAGGCGGCACTAGTAGTTGATTGTTCCGCAGCAACGACGACGCGCTTTTTGTTTGATAACATCATCACTCACTTCGGCTGCCCCAAGATACTGTTGAGTCATTAGGGAAGCCACTTTCTCAATCGTACCATCAGCGCACTGACAGAGGAATTGCAGATCCAACATAAGAAGAGTACACCCTATCATCCGCAGGTGAATGGCACGGTGGAGGCCTTCAACAAGGTATTGGAGCATGCACTGACAAAGGTGTGTAACGTGAACTGCGATGACTGGGATCTCAAAATACCAACAGTCTTGTGGGCCTATCGCACCACATGTAAACGGATGACAGGGAAGACACCATTTAAGCTAGTGCATGGACAAGAAGCAATTATGCCCATGGAATATATTGTCCCGAGTCTACGCATCGCGGCCGCAACAGGAATGGATGATGTAGCGGCACTAGATGAATGTCTAGAGCAGTTGGTGAAGTTGGAGGAATATTGTTTCCTTGCTAGGTTCCACTAGGGGGTAGAGAAGGATCGCCAAAAGGCATGGCATGATCGACACATAAAAAACAAACAGTTTCAGCAGGGCGACTTGGTGTTGTTGTATGACAGCAAGTTTATGAAACATCCAGGAAAATTACAGATGCATTGGCTTGGTCCCTATCGCATCAGTAGTATTACTTCAGGGGGTGCAGTTCATCTGTAGCAGCTGGATGGGGCGATGCTCCCAAAACTGGTGAATAGTCATAGGTTGAAGCACTATTAGTCAGGCTTGGAACAACGCGATGCCTGAGTCGCATCGAAAAAAAAAAGAGAAAGAAGAGAAAAGAGGCAGATTGATTGGTGGCAGGAGGGTGCACCAACAAGGACGGAATGCGGTAACAAGATGGATTCTGCAGCAAGTTTGAAGCAGTTTGTGACATGTAATAGTGTTGTGCTTGGGTTACATCCGAAATCATTACGCAGATGGGACTTTTCCCTTTTTGACGGATATGATCATTAGTCGATTTAGATTGTGTTAGAAGAACGCACGTTTGGGCTTAGGGATACACAGAGGCAGCATGGCCGATAGCACTTGCCAGGATGGTCCACATGGTTGGCATGAAGCATCCACCATGCCGGCCTGGCCAAAGAAATGCTTCGCACATTTTTGCATGAAGGGAACCAGGCAGAGGTACGATTCCTACGCAGTCCGGACAATCATCACATGGAACTGTGGAATATTATGATTACCCTAAAGCGCGAGCAGGTGGTGCAACAGATTTTCAAGGCAGATGAATGATAGAGTGCGCTGTATAAATAGAGGACCTGAGGGGAGTAGGAACACAGAGGTTGTTTTATTTAAGAAGGGTTATGCTATGAAAGGCTTTGGAATTTTGTTAATTTAGGAATTCCAAGGAGTTTGTGGAAATGATCCATTTTATTTCGTGTGGTAGCACACCCAGTGCACTGAGGGCCCGAACCACGAGTTTCCATGAGCGGTTAGAGCAAGCTGTGCTTCAGACACTCCGGCGTCACAAGCATGAAGTCTCATCTAAGATGTCTAGGAAGTTGGTGGTGGTTCAAAGTCTTGTGGTCCCTGCGACCACACAAAAGGGGGGGGTTTTCGGCTCTGGGTCCTTATAACGTATGCTTACTGGTGTGAAAAAGATGTGTTGGAATCGCTGGCTTGTTTTACACCTTGGCGTTGCTTGCAAAATTTCTCTCCATCTACAATTGGTCTCTCGAGACTGGAGGATGAGTTTGCAAGGCTTGCAACAGTAAGCTGGGAAGAGTCCACCTTTGTCTAAGAAGTACATGACAGCGAGCAGACGATCAGTACACTAGAAGGAGTAGAACAACATCGTGAGTTCCAGATAGCAAGAACAATTGCAGAACTCGAGTTCTGCATGAGTAGAGTAAAGACGACGGAGTACACCGTATCCAGTTGACGTGGCTCGAGGGCGAGCCACAAGATTGTGTTGGGGGCCTGTTGGCAGGCAGTTTGCTAAGATGGTATCTCAGCATCTCCGATGCTACGACAAGGCAGAAGATGGCGCAAAAGGTGATGAGTGGAAGATTATTTTGTGCATGTGTGGGTCAATTGTACCGCGAATTGCGGGTTTTGGGTCATTTGGACCACATATTATGTACTGTTGAGTTAGTTATACCGCAGAATACAGGTTTTTGGTCGTTTTTGGACTAGGTCAGTTAGATATTGGGTCATTTGTCCATAGTGTCAGTTAGGAAGTCGTTAGTAAGTGGACAAGAGTTGTAAGGCGGAAGCCTATATATAGATAAAAATTGTAAGTGTTGAGGAGAACATAATTTGCTAGAGAATAATGGGAAGCTCTGATGTTGGTTGTACGATTTCCGGGTATGTTTTGATGTCAAGATTCATTGCGGAGATCTAGTTTTTGCAGAGACATTATATCTGGGTTGATAATGATAATATGATAAATCTATTTTGTTGCAATCTCTGTGTTCAATCTGTTCAGTTATGGTAATGCGATGTTGCACTATACAAATAATGTCATGCTTCTTTGAGGCGATACTTGCTTTGCAATTATTGTTTTTGCAATGATGAATGTTTGGGTTGAATATTGCTTTAATACTATGTTCAATGCTTAAAGATCTCTGTCCTAGTGTTGAAATAATTTTAAGTATTATAGCCGCAACCGTCCTCCTTCATTCGACGAAAACATGGTTCCATCCACTCTCCCTTGATTGCCTCGGGTGAGACCTCATCTGCTTTGTAGGTGTTGTTGGGCAGGGTCAAACCTGTCCGAGCCAGTGCTCAGGGAGATCGCAGTGGGTTGGTGTCGATAGCAATGAGAACCCCTGTCAACTGGGTTTGAGTCAACAATGGATCAATTTGAATCCCCCTATACCAATTCGAATTTCCTCCTAGAGATGGACTCTAGACCATTGAGAAGCAACTCCAAATCATTGAGGCTTCTCAAAACCCACTGAATTATCCACTCAAGTTCTCCATAGAGTAACTTGAATCCATTAAGACTAAATATAAACCACTGAAAAAAACACTCCCAGTCACTGGCTAACACGAATTTGTCAACAATGACTCAAACCCACCCTAATTGACTTGAATTTACCCATAAATTATTCCCATACACTTAGGATAATTCGAATTGACCCAAAAATGCTCAAATTAACTAAGGATGACTCAAATTCATCCCATTAACTGAATACTACTAACTTTAGACACTAATTAACTCAGGACACATCCAATTAACCATATTGACCCAAAATTACTCCAATTAACTAAATACAACTCAAATTGACTCAAAATTACTCCAATTAACTGAATACAACTCAAATTGACTCAAAATTACTCTAATTAAATGAATTTTACTCCAATTAACTGAATACAACTCAATTTGTCTCAAAATTACTCCAATTAACTAAAAAGACACTGCAATTAGAGTGGAGTTGCAAAAATTAGGTGCATGATTGACACAAATAGTCAATTAGGTGCATAATACAAGAGTGATCTGAGAGTGTGCACCACCAACATCCAGTTAAGGAATATTCTCTTCAGTCAGGTGCAGTAGTCCATGCAAAACATTAACTAAGAAAAATAGGACCACCATGGTCTACTAACATCAAAATTACGAAACATTGAGTGCTGTTCAGATGAGTAACAACTCCTAAACCCAACCCCTTCACATGTGGAAATCCAATCCCCCCCAGCCACGTTTGTTGTCCATGTTAAGCCATTATTTAGTTATAGGTAATTATAATAATAAAATATAATAATAAGACAAATAGATAATAATCATATTAAAGGTCCATGGTCCAGGAACCTAGTGCCACGATAAAAAAAATGACAAGGTCACATATGTCCGAGACTTACCATCACGGTATTACATCCCATCCCCCTTAAAACAATGCATCGTCCTCGATGCATACTTATTCAAAAATAAAATAAAAAGGTGAGGATATGCTTCCCTCACAACATCTTCTAGATCCCAAGTGGCATCATTAGGTCCATAATGGGTCCATTGGACTTGAGCTTCATGATCTCTCCATTCCTGAGCATTTTTACCTTGCTTCCCAATATGCATACTGGTTGTACTAGAAAATCCCCTTCCGGTTCTACCTGAGTCACATCCAATCAATGGATTACATGATTAGTCCTCAAGTACACACACACACACATACACACACACACACACACACACACACACACATGAAATATATATATATACGTGATAGTACAATTTACCACTTGCATCACATTCTAACCCATCACATAATTAGTTTAATATGCATTTTCCAACAAGATATAAGAAATATAACTACAATAAAACAATCACTTGTATCACATTCCAATCTATCACATGACTATCATCAGGTATATACTTTTTAAAGGACACATGAAAAAAATTATGTACTTTGATATAGGCTGGTAGTGCAAGCTCATAAGCAACGGGTCCTATTCTGGATAGGATCTCAAAAGGGCCACAATATCTAACAACTAGCTTGGAACAATTTCTTAAGTTTAGGGATCTCTTTCTAGGTTTGACTTTCAAGAATACATGATCTCCTACTGCAATCTGTCTTTCATTCTTGTTCTTATCCACATAACTTTTTTTATGTCTTGAGCTTCTTTCAAATTCCATTTGATTTAACCATATTATATTCCATATCCTTCAATAGTTCCATTCCAATGACGATTCTTTCCATTGGAGTGTCCCAACTAATAGGGGTGTTTCACTTTCTCCCATACAATGCCTCGAAAGGACTCATCTTTAGAGAGGCATGATATCCATTATTATAGGAAAACTCCACTAAGTGCAAGTAATCCTCCCACTTGGATTGCCGATCCATCACATACATTCTTAACATGTACTCAAGAACATGATTGACTCTTTCTATTTGACCATCTGTCTATGGATGGTAGGTTGTACTCATTTTTAGATTTGTACCAAATCCTTGAAACAAACCTTTCCAAAAGTTACCAGTAACTTTGAATCTCTATCTGATACTATAGTTTTTGGGATTCCATGTAGTCTGGAAATCTCTCTCATAAATATGTCTGTGATATTAACTATTGTATGAGTTGTTTTTACTGGGATAAAGTGAGTTGATTTAGTCATCTTATCTACTACTACCATAATGGAATCATGATGTGATATTGTTTTAGGAAAATTTGTGATGAATTCCATATTCACCAAATCCTATTTCCATTCGAGTATAGGTAAAAGTTGTAACAACCTAACTGGATGTCGATGCCCTACCTTAACTTTCTGACATTTCATGCATCTAGATATGTATTCTTCCACATCATTCTTCATACTTGGACAATAGTACTATTTCCTCACTACTGCTACTGTCTTTTGATAACCCAAATTCCTAGCATAAAGTACATTATGCATCTCCTTTAGAACCATGTTCCTTATTTCTTTTGAGTTTGGCACATAAAATCTGTCTTTCTGCTTGAGAATTCCATTCACTTCCAACTTATACTTATCAAAATTCTGAGGTATCATCTATTGCTGCAATATCTCTCTTACCTACTGGTAATGCTCATCAGTAGAATATGCTTCAATGATCCTATCCTTTAGATCAAATGTACCTGTATTGATAGTTTCTACATGCATCACATGCATCTTCCTACTAAGAGTATCTGCTACCTTGTTCTCTTTTCCTTTTATATGCTTGATGTCAAAATTATATTGACATAGTAACTCCATCCGTCTTCTCTGTCTTTCATTCAAAGTAAGATACTCAAACAAATACTATAAACCATCATGATTGGTCCTTAACTCAAATTTCTTACCCATCAGATAGTGCCTCCACATCTTCAAGGCATGCACGATGCCTGCAAGATCTAGATCATGAGTCGCATAATTCTGTTCATGTTATTTCAAATTTCTAGATTCATAAATGATCACATGACCATCCCGAGTCAACACTCCACCAATGCCTTGCTTAGATGCATCAATGAATACTACAAAAATTCCATCAGGATTTGCAATCCTCAAAACTGGTGCGCTGGTAAGCAATTCCTTGAGTCTTTGAAATATGTCTTCACATTTGGATGTCCATTCAAACTTCACATCCTTCTTGTGAAAATATGTAATGGGATGAGCTACCTTTGAGAAACCTTCAATATCTTCGGTAGTATCCTGCTAACACCATGAAATATCTTACTTTTGACACATTCCTTGGTGTTGACCATTCCATAATAGCTCTTATCTTCTCAGGATCCACTGAGATTCCTTCTTTTGATATGATGTGCCCCAAGTATTGAATTCTACTCTGATAAAAGGAGCACTTACTTAGATGGGAATACAATTGATGTTCTCGGAGTACTTGCACCACCAAGCTTATATGTTCTTCATGTTCTTCTTCTGTCTTGGAATATATGAGGATGTCATCCAAGAATACAACCACAAACTTATCAAAGTACTTTCTGTAAATTCCATTCATCATACACATGAATGTTGCTGGTTCATTGGTTAATCCGAAGGGTACTACTGTAAACTCATAATGTCCATACCTTGTTTTGAATGATGTCTTACTGATGTCTCCATCATTGATTCTAACTTGATGATACCCTGATCTTGGATCTATATTTGAAAATACCTTGGCTCCTCTCAACTAGTCAAATAATTCATCAATCCTTGGCAAGGGTTACTTATTTATGATTGTTGCTTTGTTCAACCGCTAATAATTTGTACAGAGTCTTAGAGTCGCATCCTTCTTCTTCACAAAAAACATTGGAACTCCCCAAGGTGACACACTAAGCCGTATGTAACCTTTCTTTAGTAACTCTTCCAACTGCATTTGTAACTCTTGCAATTTTGGGGGTCTCATTCTATAAGAAGCTTTAGATGAGGGTACTGTGTTGGGAACCAAATCAATCGAGAAATCGATGTCTCTCTTAGGAGGCAATCCTGGCATTTTTGAAATACATCTTCAAATTCTTGTAACATTGGGTAATCCTGTAATTATGGTTCTTTTCCTTCTTTTGGCTCTTCCACATGAGATGCATATAACTGGAATCCATTCCTAAAACACTTCTTCAGTTGCAGAGATGTGATATGTCTCAAAGATATCGGTCTCGGTATACCTCTGATTGTCATCCGATTTCTCTCTTCATCTAGACAAGTAAAGGTCTTATTGTGACAATTAGGTATGGCATGATGTGTATCTAACCAGTCCATGCCAATCAACATATCATATGATCATAGGGGTATGATGTTCAAATCTACATGGGTCTTTATACCATTCATGTCCAAGGGACACTTCCTTACTGCCTCTATGACTTTTCCCTTGGTAGCTGTAGCCAACTGCACAAGGATGCTGTCTCAAGCTTACTTTTATTTAAAAAACATTTCTCAATCAGGTTAGGTGCAATATAACTATGGCTAGCATTGGAATCAATTAAATTAGTTATAGGTATAGTGGAAATCTTACCTGCTACCTCAATCATTCTAGACTGATGCTCATCTTGTATTCCCTCCAAAGTTGCATAAATTATTGGAATGCTTCCACCCATATCACCAACAGTTGGAGCTTATTGAATGTTGTGAATGGTTCCCTCCTTTAGCAGACACAAATTCTTCCAGGGGATTATATCTTCGTCAATGTCCTTCATCTTGAATAGATAATCCCACCAAAAAGGTTTCTTACCTTGCAAATGGTAGATGGATGCATTTGCTTCCATGTTCAGTGAATAGTGGTGCAACTGGAAGAAATTCCTAAGGCGCAATAAGCAAGTTTATGCACGTTCTCCTTGCTTTGCTTCCCCATCAAAGGTTCGGGGTTTGATCTTCCTTAGTTCTCCTACCAGTTTATTTTGAGAAAAAATTCTCTTCTTATACCTGACTAGGGATCCCTCAGGGATGCTTTCATATCTACTTGAAGAGCAACCCTTCTTCTTATTGGGAGATGTCCTATGATGGGGTTTCCTTGAGTAAGATATGGATGTGCCATGCTCTCTTCCCGATTCATAATATCTTTCCTCTATACTGCCTCTTGGATATGATCTCTAGTTTTCTTGTAATTTCTATAGAACTTGAAGGAGTTTCCCTTGGGAATGAATGATTCACTCATTATCCTTCCTACAGGTTCTAACCTCCATTTTCAAAGTTTTGACTGTGCTTTCTAGATCCAAATATTCAATGTTTATTTTGGGTGTTCTCGTCATAGATATCACTCCTCCTGGGCATAACTTAGCAAACTCCTCCTTAGGGATAGAAAATATCCATACTTTTCTCAAATCCATCACTGATATCTGATCTCTTCTCTTCTGGTTTAGGGTTCAATATTTTGGTTGTACACGTACTGGGGGTGCGATGTGTTGGTTATAAAAACATTGTTAGTACATCCTGAACCTCTTTATAACATATAATAAACATAAATAAATTGCATATACAGAAACTCATAATTCCATAGAAGGTCCAAATAGCCGTAGGGTTGTAACCTAAGATTTGATACCACTTGTAACATACCCAACCCTAGAACACCACACCAAGGTCGGGTACACGACTCTTATCAAAGGGTAAGGATGAATATAAGCTATGCACAATGGAATAATACTATACAAGGTTAGTCTAACATCCCAATCAAATCAAAACTATTTAAACAATTAGCCTTCTACATGGAAGACGAACCTTCCAATGAAACAATTCCCCATTCTACAAGGAAGACGAACATTCCAATGAAACAAATCCCCATTCTACATGCAATCCAATGTAATGACACATGAATACATTTAGACCAGAATTTATTAACATGTTTACTAAATTTCATCACACTTATGGGAAGCCTCTCATCACCATATAACCACCTAAATTAATCAGATTATCGTACATTCATGAAACTCCATTTACAACAGTAACCAATCAACATTTCTATCTTTCTTTAAAGAAGAATTATACACTAATGTATATTAGATTTAATGCATAAAATTATCATCCATAAACCCCATATAATATATGATCCTTAATAGCCATACATGGCCATATGGACTATCCAAATCTCAGATCCTTGAATGATCATAATTCATAAGAAAACTAGCTTCTAAAGCAACAAATAAATCAACAATCTATTCTACCTCAAGTTGCAGAATTATATATCTACTTTTATCAGAATTCACTATATTAAATAATGACCACTAACCCCCTTGGAAGATCTGATCCAAAGCATCCATACATGACCATATGGAATGCCCTAAAATCAGACCTCCTAATGCTCATAATTTTTAAAAGAAAACGAGCTTGTTGGCACGGGATAGATTCGTAGGAAGTGCGAAAGACGACAGGCGCGAAAGCCAAATCCCATGAAAAAAGGAATCATCGCGAAGTCCAAGGAAGTGCAAAAATAGTTTAGAATACTTAATTAGTAAGTCGGTCAAATGGACCATTTTGTAATAGGATAGAAGCATATAAATAGAAGTGAATTGTAAGCCTAAGGGCATCGAAGTTTCGTAGATAAATACGATCTTTTGGGTTCGGTTATAGCTGTGATATGATGACTTGACTATTCTCTGCGAAGTTGTTCCGCAGATGTTAATGAATGAAGATGTTCGGTTATGAATTCTGTTGTTGTGCCATGATGGGATAATGGGCTATTTAAATACTTTCTGTTGATTTATGTGGATGCATGTTTTTGGTTGATGCGAATGTGTTGTTGAATATGCTTCGAAACATGTATAATATGAATAAGATGCGAATGGTTGATTAATAGACTGCTGTGAGTTTTGTCATCTCTGGTTCATATAATAGTGTGACTTCTAGGTATACGAGCATATCCTCCTCATCACTGCGGAATATTGGTTCCTGTAGCACCCTTATCTACCTTGGGTGAGACCTCACCTGCTTCGCAGGTGTTGCTGGGAAGGGTAACTCCTTTCCGGGCCGGTGAATACGGGGTTGTTGGTGTTGGTGACAGCAATGTGAGCCCCTATCGAAAGACCCTGTGTCAACAAATGGTTCTGTTGCTGGGACCTTGATAAGAGAGAGGAGGATATGCTGTGGCATCCTACGAAGCCAAATATCCAAGAGTGGTTCAGTCAGAAGGAAGAAGAGTTCGCGAAGGAAGAAAGGAGGAACCTGGTACAGACAGTAGAAATTTGGTTACAAAAGCACATATATTTGGATATCCATGAGATATTCTTCGCTGAGTTTCCAATAATACTACAGGAGTGGCTCGCGTAGTTGACATTCATAGGACATACCAACCAGAGTATTAGATCAGATCAATGGACAGCAGAATTAATTCGATAGCTGAAGCAAGTCAACAATACAGTATCAAGGGCTGTTGATTTATGGGTCGATAGTATCCTAGAGGGGTACATCACTGAGTTCACAGTAGATACTAATAGTTCTTACAACAACGTGAAAAGATGATTTTCAGGGGACCGAGGGGAAGGTTCGTCCTATCACTAAACCTGTGGATTAAGATGCTGGTGTGCGAAAAGGGCATGTTGAAAATGACCTCCGATGAGTAGAAAGATCGGTGTGTAGGGGTTGTAGGTATCGCATGGTTACGGATCCGATAGGAAAGATGCATGGTATATGGACATAAGTGAAGATGAATTTTTAAGGGAAGTTGAGGAAGACTATGGCACCTTGAGAAGTGGAATGATATTTCGGCGTCCTGATAAGAGGAGGAGGACTGAGGAAGAGTCCCTTGAGAGGACCGGAAGGGAAGACTACGCAATAGGGCCATAGAGGATAGATCTCCCTTACTATAAGGAGGAAGGCGGTGACCAGGCTACCCGAAAAGAAGGACGGATCATAAGCTACCACATACCTTCGACCCCGCACACCACTTATCAATTTAAAGGAAAAACCACAAATAAATCACAGAGTTGTCCCACGTGTAGCGGAAAAAGTAGTGCATCAGTAAGTAAAAATAGTAGGAACACCACAATGGATGACAATACGAAGATGCCGATCTTTGTAGGAGATGGGACACAGGATCCCGAACAGTTTTGGTTTTTATGCAAAGCAGTGTGGACCGTGAAGCATGTCCAAGATGAAGACATCAAAAGGGAAAGTTGGCGATGACCTTTCGAGGCCGGGCGCTGGACTGGTTCATAAAGTTTACCAAGGTTCTAGGAAAAACGTTGGCAGAAATTAAAACAACGATGATTCAGGAATTTAAAAAACCCAAGTCAGAAGCACAGTACATTACTGAGCTCAAATAGATTAGGCAATAATCGAATGAGCTAGTATGGGAGTTTGATCAGAGATACAAGACACTGATAGCGAAAGTCAGTTTTCCAATAAATGACCTGCAGCATAAAGAGTGGTTTATCACCGGGCTGGTACCACATATTCGAGGACCATTGATGCAACAGAAGGTTGCGTATCAAGCCGAAGCATTAGAAAATGCAATGAATCTATAGGCTTCATCGATCGGAGAAACTGTAGTTGGAATGGACAAGATTCAATCACAATTGGCTACGTTGACGCTCCAACTGCAGGACATGAAGCAAGGAAAAGATACCTGCGCAGATGTATGGTGCACCAGATGCAGGACGAAAGGCCACCATAAGGATAATTGTTCAGCGTTTCAGCATTATTTGAATTTGGGGGCTCCGAACCCCCTTCGCCAGGAAGGCCTACCATGGTGTCCCATTTTCCAAGCCAGGGGACATCGATCAGAGGACTGCATATACTTACAGAAGATAGTGTCGACACCGGCAAGTCTATATTGTAAATTCTGTCGATCAGTGGGGCACGACGAAAAAGATTGCAGAGCCCACGATTTGTTGCAAGAATGAAACATGGATGCATACTTGGTAAAAGGAGAAGAGAAACAATTGGGGTTGCAGCAGCTGCAGTACGCCCAACCGCAACCGCAGTTTATTCAGGCATCGCAATTTGATCAAGGACAATAAGGGAAACTACAATATGTCGCACCGCAGTTTTTGCAACCACAGTACTAGCAGCCGCTATATCAACAATACCCATAACCGCAGTATCAGCAGCCACAATATCAGCAGGCACAGTACGGACCACCACGCGGAGGATTTGGTGGAGGATTCCGCGGAGGACGTGGTGGTGGCGCAGGAAGAGGAGGAGCCGTCGGACAGGGTCGAGGACCTCCTACATGTTATAATTATGGGAAACAAGGACATTTCGAAAGGGATTTCCACAATCCAACCCTGCAATGAACGTACTGCAGTGGAGTGGACCATAGCATCGAATATTTCCCATAGCTCATAGCCATATGGTAGACGAAGAACCTACCATTTCCCCTGAACCAAAACTAGAATCAAAACCAGAACCAACCGGCATTACAAAAGATATCGACAGAAGCTAGGGAGCACTCTGCGATGGTGGGAATAGTGACACAACGAAAGGTGGCAACATGAGCCGACCAGCGACGCCATAGCGTTCGACCAACGGAAAATGAAACATGTTGTTTTCAATGCGTAGGACGAGAAGGATGTCTTCTCAAAGGCACAACAGGAAATGTTAAGGCGGTAGAGGAATGAATCTCCTCAAGCAGAGATTTATGAGATGCCGCCGACGTTCGATCGAACAAAATCACGACGAAAGGCCACTATCGTAAGAGCAATCATTGGGAGTTGTTTAGAATTAGCAAGGGATGAGGAGGCATTGGAGGAGATATCCAAGCTATTGCGTCAACAGGAGGGTGGATGTCAGGAGCTCAAGGTCAATCGCATACATAAGAAAAGGAAGACAGATAGGGAGATGAGGATGTCGGCACAAATCAGAGCATTCGATGTCGACTCCATTATTTTGGATTTAGGGTTAGATGTGAACATTCTGACAAAAAAAATGTGGGAAACGATGGGAAAACCGCAAATGACCTGGTCATTGGTACAACTACGATTGGAAAACCAGAGCAAGGTCAGCCCCCTTGGCCAAGTGTGTCAACTTCCTGTCGAAATCGAGGGACTTCGGACATATGTTGATTTCGATGTTATAGAAATATTAGACAACACATGTTCGTATCCAACACTATTGGGAATCGACTGGGCCATGGAAAATCAGGCAATCATCAATTTCAAGAAGCGGATCATGTCATTTGAAGATTGGGAAATAAGGTTTATCGCACCACTAGATCCTGCGGAAGGACAACGATACATGGAGCCCACCAAAGATGAAGATACGGAAGGATGGGACAGCCTGTATAACATTTCTGAAGATTATATCAGTCCAACTGATGAAGGGGAGTTAGAATGGCCCACCTCTAGCTCAACATCTTCGGAATCAGATGAGGCGTTGGAAAATTGGCAAAACTGACTTCACGAGGTGTCGTTTTGTAGATGTGCAAGGATTACACAGTCGGTACATTGGGTAGCTACTGAGGAGTGCACACTGCCAACGTACGAAGGATTACTAAATTTGAGCGCCTTTTTAACAGAATTCAAAGAAAAGGTAGTGGAACCGCAGAGACTCTTGGCCTTGGAGAAAGCCTTGAAGGCTACTCCTGCGCGCTGGTGGGCAGCGCATAAGTCAAGGATATCAAACTGGCCACTATGCTGACGCCTCCTAGACGTACGTTTCGGTGACACCACAGCATGGAACAAATAAAAGTACGATGGAAAGGGTAACCCGAATGAAGATGTGAATTATTGTCAGCACCAATGGGCAGTGCGACCAGAGCAGGAGTGGGTGCATGCCTTTGTGCATACGTTGGATGAAGTATCGCAGAGTTGGTATGTCGCAACGGAGCTACGACTCGGTACACTTTCTTGGGATCAGTGAACAATTGGATTCAGCCAAACTTTCTCCTTCTCAGACGAAAATCCCTTCATCCATAATACACTTCAGGCAATCAAGAAGAATATTTTTGAGGCGGAACCAACAGTGCAGCCATCAGAACTCTGATGGACCATGACACCCGAAATGATGATGGAATGCTACAATGTCTCAGGAGAGACGAATGATGACGACAACCCAAGAGCCACATGTGCCGGAATCCGAAGGCAGTCACAACGTGAAGGCACCTGAGCTACCATCCGACAAGTACAACCAGCCGCTGAAGATTACAAGGTAAACATCGGGTCGGACGAAAACCCGAAACTCACGAGCATCGAAAATTATTGGGATGAATCGACTATCATGAACCTGACAGACATGCTGCACGAGTTTCAGAACTTGTTTCCAACAAAATTCTTAGAAATGAAGGGAATCTCCGGGGACCTCGATGAAATGAAGATTCCCCTGAAACCTGGTGCGAAGCCAGTTAAACAAAGACCATATCGTTTAAACCCGCGATACAAGGAACGAGTACAGGTTGAGCTTGAGAGGATGCTGGAAGCCGACATCATTGAACCCGTAGAAGAGTAGGAATGGATTAGTCCGATGGTAGTCCAAGATAAGAAAACCGGTGAAGTAAGAATTTGTGTCGACTTAAGGAAGTTGAACGATTCCTGTTTCCATGACCCGTTCCCAACACCCTTCATAGATGAAGTACTCGAAGGGGTTGGAGGTCAGGAAATTTATTCGTTTACGGATGGGTTCTTAGGCTACCACCAAATTAGGATTACGAAGGAGGATATGCATAAGACCACGTTTGTCACAGAATGGGTGTGTTATCAATATACAGTAATGACATTCGGTCTGAAGAATGCCCCCGCAATATTCTCACGACTGGTAGTTGCAGCATTGAAAGACTATATCCATAAGTTTCTCGTAGTATACATGGAAGATTGGATAGTATACAGGCTGGTCAAGAACCACATCGCGAACCTTAGACTAATGTTAGAACGATGTTGTCACCACCAAATATCTCTTAACTTGAAGAAATGCATCTTTTGTGCCCCATTCGGGATACTGCTGGGACACATTGTTTGCAAGGAAGGCCTGTTGATTGATCCAGCAAAGATTGCCATCATTGTTGACCTTCCAACCCCGACAACAGTTAAGCAACTCAGGGAAACGTTGGGCCACAAAGGCTATTACCGCAAGTTCATCAAAGGATACGCCGCAATCACAGCACCCATGGAGAAACTACTAAAGAAGGATGCGAAGTTCGAATGGAATGAAGAATGCCAGAAGAGTTTAGATGATTTGCAGACAAAGATGGTGGAAGCACCCATCCTTGCCTTCCCAGATTGGAAGAAAGAGTTTCATGTCCATGTTGATGCGTCGTCCATCGCCCTCGGTGTTATCTTGGCCCAACCAGGTGAAGGTGACATCGACCATCCGATAGATTTCGCAAGCAGGAAGCTGTCGACAGTAGAAAAGAACTATACAACCACTGAACGAGAAGGAGTAGCGATGGTCTACGCCTTATAGAAGTTTTGACATTATCTTTTAGGGGGCCACTTCAAAATGTTCACCGACCATTCAACACTAAAATATTTGGTGAAGAAGCCCGTGATGGGGGGGGGAATTTGCCGATGGCTACTACTCTTTCAGGAATTCAATTTTGAGATCATTATGAAGCCAGGACGGTTGAATGCAATACTAGACCACCTGTCAAGGATCGAGTCGGGGGAGGAATCGTGAAGCATCGACGAAGGATTACCGAACGCTCAGCTATTTAGAATTGAAATGGTTGACGACTACTATGAACCAATTATGCAGTTCCTAGCAACAGGAAAGGCATCAGAGGAGTTCATCACCAGTCAGAAGAAACAGTTGGTTTTCAAGGAAGCAGACTTCCAACTAATTGCAGGACAGTTGTATATGATGGGCCCAGATGAGATATTGCGCCACTACATTCTCCCACATGAGCAGGAAAGGATTTTAGCCAACGCACATGATGGCATTGCTGGAGGACATTATGGAGGTCGGGCCACCACGAAAAAGATCCTGATGGCTGGGTTGTGGTGGCCAACCATGCATAATGATGTAACTGACTATACCACGACCTGCGATGTCTGCCAACGCAAAGGAAAACCATCAAGACGGGACGAGATGCCATTAGTACCCCAGGTTACGTTGCAAGCATTCGATAAATGGACGCTAGATTTTGTAGGGCCCATTAACCCTCCATAAAAATGCACCGGATCGCGCTACATCATAATTACGACAGAGTATTTTACACGTTGGGAGGAAGCTACGCCAGTCAAGGATTGTACCGCATCAACGAACGCCAGATTCCTCTTCGACAACGTGGTCACCATATTCGGTGTCCAAAATTTTTGCTAAGCGACCAAGGGATGCACTTTGTGAACAAAAAAATCGCAACACTAACGAAAGAGTATCAGGTTCAGCATAAGAAAAGTACTCCCTACCACTCTCAAGCAAATGGGATAGTAGAAGCATTCAACAAAATCCTAGAACACACACTCACGAAGGTATGCAACACGAATCGAGATGATTGGGACCTTAAAATCCCAGTGATCCTTTGGGCCTATCGAACCACATGATGCAAGCGATTAACTGGCCAAACTCCATTTAAGGTTTTCTATGGTAAAGAAGCAGTTATGCCGATGGAATGCATCGTTCCAAGCTTGCGTATCGTAGTGGCCACAAACATGAGCGATGACGGTGGGTTGGAAGAATGACTAGCACAATTAGTATAATTAGAGGAAGATCTGTTCATCGCCGGATTCCACCAGAAGGTTGAGAAGGATTGCCAAAAAGCATGGCATGACCATCATATTAAGTAGAAATACTTTCAGAAAGGAGACACGGTGTTGCTATACGATAGCAAGTTCATGAAACACTTGGGTAAACTAAAAATGCACTGGTTAGGACCTATATCATCAATTTTTTCACTAATGTTAGTGCAGTGCAGCTACAAACCTTAGATGGGGCATTATTGCCTCGCATGGTGAACGACAATAGGCTAAAGCTCTATCGCTGTGATCCGACATAGTAGTTAAAAAAAAAAACCGATAAATAACAAATGGAACTGATGGCACAAGGATGGGTTGTACCGCATCTAGGGATGTGGAATGCAACAACAGCATGGGGTTTTCAGATGATAAGTTTTGATCAGTTGGACGGGATTGGCGCCGGTGTTAGGCATGTTTGACACACATCAGCATGTGATAGAAGCATGGCTGGGGGCACTAAGGATGATAGATCGCACAGGGATAACAGGCAGAACAGCTGGGAGCAGTATAGTCACCCATCACGCACGTAGGAAGCCCCGTCACCACACGTAGGGGAAATGATGACATAATCGGCACGTTAGAGGAATAGACTTGCGAGGGTTGTTCAATGCAGATGTCCTGAGTGACAGAAGAGCATAAATGTGGGCATTAGAGGTTAAGCGAAGCACCGACATAGTTACCAGAAGCAAGAAATACATGTTGAGAACAGGTCAGGTCATTGAATAAGTTAGGAATTCCAAGGAGGCTGTGGAAATGATCCATTTCATTTCCTACGACAGCACACCAGGGGCACTGAGGGCCTGAATGACAAGTGTGCATGAGTGCCTTGAGCAGAAAGGAGCCAGGGCACTCAGGGGTCACAACGATGAGGTTTCACCCGATATGTCTAAGTATATGGTAGCAATTCGGAGCTTCATGGTCCCAGTGAACACCAGAAGAACAAGGGGGAAACTCCTTGGACCTGGTAGGAAGCAATCCAAGGTGCGAAATAGATGTGCCGGAGTAGTCAGCTTGTTTTCCACCGTGGCGACGACAATGGCCAACGTCTCAGGAAGGGACGAATGTGGACCGAACCAACAGACTCTAGAGAGATAGATGATGAAGGTTTCAAGAGATTGGAGGATGAGTGCAAGAAGTACATGACAGTGAACCTGTGATCGACATACATTGATAAGAAAAACACAACAGCGAGTTCCAGACAACAAGAACAGTTTCAGAAACCGAGCACATCACAAGGCAGGCGGGCAACAGCGGCATCCAGCTGAAGTGGCTCGAGGGTGAGCCACAAGTTTGTGTTGGGGGCCTATTGGCATGGGATAGATCCGCAGGAAGTGTAAAAGACGACAGATGCGAAAGCCAAATCCCGCAAAAGAAGGAATCATTGCAAAGTCCAAGGAAGCGCAAGAATAGTTTAGAATACTTAATTACCAAGTCAGTCAAATGGACCATTTTGTAATAGGATAGAAGCATATAAATAGAAGTGAATTGTAATCCTAAGGGCATCAAAGTTTCAGAGATAAATACGATCTTTTGGGTTCGGTTATAGTGGTGATATGATGACTTGACTATTCTCTGCGAAGTTGTTCCGCAGATGTTAATGAATGAAGATGTTTGGTTATGAATTTTGTTGTTGTTCCATGATGCGATAATGGGCTATTTAAATACTTTCTGTTGATTTATGTGGATGCATGTTGTTGGTTGATGCAAATGTGTTGTTGAATATGCTTTGAAACATGTATAATATGAATAAGATGCTAATGGTTGGTTAATAGACTGCTGTGAGTATTTTCATCTCTGGTTCGTACGATAGTGTGACTTCTAGGTATAAGAGCATATCCTCCTCACCACTGCGGAAGCTTGGTTCATGCAACACCCTTATCTGCCTCGTGCAAGACCTCACCTACTTCGCAGGTGTTGCTGGGAAGGGTGAATCCTTTCCGGGCTGGTGAATAGGGGGTTGTTGGTGTTGTTGACGACAGTGTGAACCCCTATCGAAAGACCCTGTGTCAACAGAGCTTCTAACAACTACATTAACACAACCACATACCTACTTTGTGAGCTGTCAATTTATCAACATTTAGTTATCTAGTCACCATGAACATGAAAAAACATTAAAATCATGTAATTACAGAGATATATCATCCTCTATGGGAACATGTACAACTACATACATACATAGGTTTATCTAGTATAAATACTTATCTTTTTATAGGGCGCAACTAGCATCAATTGGAAAACTTTCCTCCCATCCTTAGACACTGTCAAGAAAAATTATTGAGCATGTCACTCCTGAGTTGAGGTATTGAATTTTACACGGGAAGGAAATATTCCTAATTTGATCCCTAAGGATAACAAAAAACTCAGGTCTCAACCTGATGGATACAACACATGATTTCCCTTCTCTTGCAATACAACTTGTGATCACTAAGATCTCTTCCACAAGATTGTCCCCCTATCGTGGAAGTCAAGATATGACCAATATGGTCTCCTTCACAGGATTTACCCCCTCTCCCGGGAGACCAATTGTAACAACTAAAATCTCTTGCACATGATTGTCCCCCTCTACTGCAAGAAAAAGCACAACAAATAGGATCCCTTGCTCAAGATTTACCCCCTATGTTGCAAGACAAGCGCAACACACAAAATATATTGCTTAGGATTGTCCCCCTCTCCTACAAGTCGAAGTGCAAAAAAGAATAATTTCTTGCTCAATATTGTCCCCCTCTCCTGCAAGACAAAGCACACCAAAACAATCTCTACACAGGATTGTCCCCCTCTCCTTCTGGATAAAGTTGAGGTAAAACTAATATCTTCTCCCTGTAAAACAAATCTTGACCTTTTGTGTGTAGATACCAATTCGAATCCCCTCCCCAGGTATTGAAATTGAAGGGAGAGCAGTCTCTCCACTATATCATTAAACTCTCCTCACGTGATCTCCATTCACCTCCAAGAAAAAATTGATGAAATTGGGTTCACAATACCATTCCAAATCCTACTTTGGAATTCACAATCTAGTCAAAGAAACCCTATGCAATGACCAACAAACTCCATAATGACAGAATGCCTGAAAGCTAGAGCAATTCGAATCCCCCTATACCAATTCAAATTTCCTCCTAGAGATGGAATCCAAACCACTGAGAAGTAACTCCAAATCACTGTGGCTTCTCAAAACCCACTGAATGACCCATTCAAGTTCTCCACATAGTAACTCGAATCCACTGAGATTGACTCTAAACCATTGAAAAAAACACTCCTAGTCATTGGCTAACTTGAATTTGTCAACATTGACTCAAACCCTCCCTAACTAACTCGAATTTACCTCAAAATTACTCCCATGCACTCAATATAATTCTAATTGACCCAAAAATGCTCAAATTAACTGAGGATGACCCAAATTCATCTCATTAACAAAAGACTAGTGACTTTAGACACTAATTAACTGAGGACAATTCCAATTAACCATACTAACTTGAAATTACTCCAATTAACCAAATACAACTCAAATTGACTCAAAATTTCTCTAATTAACTGAATATTACTCCATTTAACTGAATATTACTCCAATTAACTGAATACAACTCAAATTGACTCAACATTACTCCAATTAACTAAATACAACTCAATTTGACTAAAAATTCCTCCAATTAACTGAAAATACACTCCAATTAGAGTGGATTTAAAAAATTAGGTGCATGATTGACAGAAACAATCAATTAGGAACATACGACATGAGTGATGTGAGAGTGGGCCCCACCAACATCCAATTAAGAAATATTCTCTCCAGTGAGGCACAATAGTGCATGCAAAACATTAACTAGGAAAAATAGGACCACCATGGTACACTATGATCATCAAGATTAGGAAACATCGTGTGCTGCTAGGATGAGCAAGAAATCCTAATCCCAACCCCTTCACATGTGGAAATCCGAGACCCCCCAGCCATGTTGGTTGTCCATGTTGAGCCATTATTTAGTTATAGGTAGTTATAATAATAAAATAGCATAATAATATAAATACATAATAATCATATTGATGGTCCATGGTCCGAGCACCTAGTGTCACCTTTAAAAAAAAAATGACAAGGTCACATATGTCTAGGGATTACCATCAAGGTATTACACTTATTCTCCCCCCTCCTATTTAGGAACACTTAGAATCAGAGTAAGAAAAATTGCAATGTTCCCCAGAAGGCCCTCCTTCTCACCTTTCTCCCTCAAGGTAGAATGTGGGTATAGCAACTCAGAGCAAAACTAATAAAAAAAAGTCAAAGATAACACAAAAGAAGAAGACTTTGAGCTATCCAAGCGAAGAGGAAGAAGGAATGATAAGGATAATAGAGAAGCTAAAGCATATCGCAACAAAAATCTCAACTCGCAAACAAGTCTTGATAAGGATGAGCTAGGAGAAGGAACACCGCATCCCAAATCCAAAGAACAAGGAGGAGGTAAGCCCTCATCTCAAGCAGGTAAATAATGAAGATTGTCTCTTGGAATTGCAAAGGGTTGGGAGGTGCCAAGCAATTTTTAGCAATCAAAAATATCTCATACTTGGAGAAGCCTACCATTCTTTGCATCCGAGAGACAAAGCTAGAAGAGCGAGCAATGTTGGTTCATAGTTAAAAAATATGGAAGAACAATGCAATGGTTGTAGTAAGTGCAGCTGGAGCTTCAAGGGGATTACAATACCATGTAGAATCTCAACAGATTAGAACTTCTTAACTTTGAATATTGTCACTCATGATTCTTACTACCTTCAAGCATGTTGAATCAGGGAGACAGTTTGACTTAGTAAATGTTTACTCCCCCATTATTTACGGGGAAAAATTGAACTTCTAGAATGCTCTCAAAGCTCTTCTAGAAAGAGGATTGGGGAACAATTGTATCATAGGGGTGATTTCAAAACCACCCTTATGTAATTGAAAAGAGAGGTGGTAGCCATGTTAGGTATCCTTTTAGAGAATTAATGGAGGGTTTGATCACAGCATGGGATCTAATAGATGTAAAGGAAAAAAAGGGAGATTTACATGGACCAATAAGATACTTGGGACAAGTCACATCGCAACCCGTTTGCACATATTTCTTGTAAGCAATGAGCTCATATTTGAAGACAAATTAGTAACATAATCCATATTGGATCTCAGCGACTCTGATCATAGGCCTATCTCCCTCAATTTTTAAGAAACAACAAACCTAGGACTCATACCATTCTGATTCAACCCTTTGTGTTTGCAAGAGAAGGAATCAATAACCTCATCACAGCTAATTGGGCACATTACATTAATGGGTTTTCAACTTATGTATGGGAAACAAAACTCAGACTAGTCAAGATCGCTTTACACGATTGGGTGAAACACTATTATAAATATCCACCAGATTAGAAAGAAGTAGCAATCCAAACAATCAGTCAGCTTCATGAAAAAATAGATACTGTTGAAATTAACCCTTCCATTATGCAAAGTGAAGCTAAGCTGAACTTAGAGATAAACAACATTCTCTGTAAGGAAGACGGAATTCCGATATTGAAGTCAAGAACTTTGTGGCTACAATCCGACGATATAAACACCAAATAATTTCATAACCAATCTCGAGCCAGAGTCATTCATAATAGAGTAAAGGAAGTTACATTGGAATATGGGGCAAAAGTTCACTCCTTTGATGATCTAAAGGAAGCTGTTGTCAGCCACTTCTCCAAGATGTTTGAAAAATATCATTTGGAGACTTCTCATCCTGATCTCCCTTTCCTGCAAGAAATTCCCTTCCTTATTATAGATGAGGACAACCAGGATCTCGCTAAAGCAATCACCGAAGAGGAGATCATTAATGTTGTTTGGTCTCCTGAGACGAAAAAAGCAACTGGCCTAGATGGGTTTTCCATCCACTTCTACAGAGTGTGATGGAATATAATAAAATATAATCTCATCAGAATGCTTAATTGGACCAAGAGAAGGGAGAAATTGGGGGAAGGAACAAAATCCACTTTCTTAACGCTCATTCCCAAAGAGACAACCCCATCTCCTCTAGTCACTTTCATCTGATTTTGTTTTTCAAATCCTGCTATAATATATTAACCAAAATCATAGAAAATAGAATAAATACTTTATTGTCAAATATGATTTTAGAAAACCAAGGAGGGTTCATGCCAAAACGTGACATTTTGGACAATGTCATTTTGGTTTAGGAAGCCCTCCATTCAAGCAAATAGGTAGGGGAGCGTCGGATGATCATCAAGTTGGACATGTCCAATGTGTTCGACAAGGTAAGGAAATATTTTCTCTTCAAATTCCTTTCTCGATTTGGTTTTAGTGATGATCTAATCCACTAAATTTAGGCCTGTATAAGAAACCCTTAGATATCTCCATTAATTAATGGAATATCAACAAGATGTTTTTGAGCATCAAGAGGCCTTCATCAGGGATTCCCCCTCTCCCCTCTATTGTATGTTCTAATGGAATATTGTATGAGTCTAAATATAGATAAAGAGAATCATATTGGTAGGCTCCCTAGAATCCATATCACTAGAGGTGTAAATCCTATCAATCACTCTTAGTTTGTTTATGAAACCCTTATAATGGGTGGATTATCCAAAATTATAGCTAGGCATTTCAAGTCAAATCTAGAGGACTATTTGGAAATATTAGGAGCAAAGGTCAATAATCACAAATGTCAAATTTATGAATGGAACTGCTTGATGGATCTTTTGCGATCCATATCCCACATCCTGAATTTCCCCTTTGTAGCCTCTTCAAAATCCTTCAAGTACCTGGGCCTCCCACTCTTGGCAGAATCCTTTTGTTCAAACGAACAGATCAGGATCATACATAAGTTAAAAATTAGAATGAATTCCTTGGGATCTCAGTGGCTAAACTAAGCTGAGAGGATCACCCTCCCAAATTTAGTGCTCACCTCGCTACCAATTTATCAATGCTCTTAATTCTTAGCTCCTAAAGGAATCCTCACAAAAATTGGCATTCTCCTCAGAAAATTATTATGGGAAGGGGGAAAAAAAATCCCCAAATTTTTATTTGATCGACTGGAATGTGGTTCGAGCTCCCAGATGTAATGGTGGTTTAGGCATTTGTCATCCTATCCTCTTCAATCAAGCTCTTGGGGTAAACATTCTCTAGAGAGAAATACGTGATGGAACAACCTGGTGGAAAGAAGATTTCCGTGAGAAATACTTGACTAGCTCAAACCCGCTGAGATTAGAGAAAAATAATTGGACCAAAAAAGGATCCAACATTTGGCACCTCTGCAAAGCTTCAGCCTCACTCATAATAAAAAATTAAGCTAATACCCTTGTAGTGAAAAGGAAATCAACATTTGGTAAGATAACTTTGCTCCTGATCTGAATATTCAAGCAAAAGAGCAAATTCAAGATCTCAAGCAATGGCTTCGATCGAAAAGTTTAATCACTCTCTTTGACATTTCGAAATGGGATGGAGAATATGGGAGATGGGAATGATGGAAGATTGAGGGACTCCCTCTTCATTTATCATATTAGATGATGTACTTCCTCTATGTAATCCAAGGATTGACCCCTGTCAAATCAAGTGCTAAGGACTTTAGACTATGCAATAGGAGTATGGGGGGATACATAGTTAAAGAAAGGTATGAAAAGCTTCTTTCAAGTCTCCTCCTCCCGCCCTCCTCTTCTCTCTAGAAATTAATTTGGCATTCGGATAACCTTCCAAAAGTTAACTCCTTTTGCTGGAACCTAGCTCATGGGAAGATTCTAATGGCATAAAATTTGTAGAAGAGGAAAATAGAAGGATGACCAAGATGCATTCTTTGCAAATATGAATTGGAGACAATTCGACACTTGGTTTTTTATTGTGCCTTCACAAAGGCAGTTTTGAAATTTGATGTTGTAGGGATTGGATAAATTCACATCCTTTTCCAATCTTGATGTGACATGTTCATAATATGGAGCACTTATTTTTGAAACTCCCTTCAGTCCAAACCTCTCTTTCAATGCCTCCTTCTCTCCTTTCCCATGTTCCTTTGCTGGAAAATATGGTTAGCAAGGAACAAAGAAATGTTTCAAGAAGAATCATCCTCATCCTCCATAGTAGCTCAATTTGCAAATTTTGTCATTTTCGTAGCTATCTATGCTCTTGGAATCTCCTCAAAGGAATTGGCCATTCTAAGTGAGAGGGAAGCCAATTAGATTAAAGGTTTAAAACCTCAAAGAAAAAAGAGTCTAACTTGTGTACCAATTGAAAGACTGAGTGGAAAATTTGGAAAACAGAGCAGGAATTCAAAGAGTGGATCCACCAACAAACTCTACCCATTCTTTTTTTCAACGAAGCATCGAAAGTAAATCTTGACATGGATGGTGCGAGAGGTGTGATTATTTATCCAAATGAAATTCAAGATTACTTTGCTTTGGGACATCGAAATGCAATGAAAAACAAAGCAAAACAATGGGTGATTTGGCAAGGGTTACCCTGCATCAAATTGATTCTCTTCGCTCAAAAATTAACATTGGATATTCTCAGCTGACCATATCATCCTTACTTTCACTCCAAATAGGCTCAACCATGCCCCAACGAGATCTGCTTGGAAAAATACATAGCCTATCATCTCAGTTCAATTCTCTCACCTTCTATCACATCCTTTGAACGTTAAATAAAGTGGCATATTATCATGAAAATTGTGGAACCACTTTTCAATGCGAAAATATTGTCATCAGGGAAGACAAAATTCACTTCTTCTTTCCTCCCTGAGTGAGAAAGGAGCAAATGAAAGTCCATATGGAGATGCGGCTTGGAATCGTCCTCGTTCCTTAGTCAAAATCTATGGGGAAGGTGCATGGAAGTATGACATCTACATTCTCCAGGATCAACGTTGATTATCCCTTTGTTATTTCAATTCACCCTTGTTTATTTTTCTCTCCCAGTAGTGTTGGCCTTGTCCAAGTTAGTGGCATTCTCAACTTGATGATGGATCTCAATGATTTAGCTCCAGATTGGAAAGAAATCGATCAAGACAGTCCGTTTTAATTAGAAGTTCAAGATAGCATTTGGTCTATGTATGTCCTTATCTATCAATGTTCTATTTCATTTAGTTGCAGATGGTCTATTGGAGGGAATCTATAGAGATTTAAGCTGCCATTATAAGCAAAGAAAATATCACTAAAAAGTGCCCTTCAAGTCGATTCTATAAAAATTTTGCTGCTGAGTTTCTCACCATTTTTATAATTTAAATCTACCCATCATTGTTAAAAAAAAAATTCTTCTACTACTACATTCTATTAATATACAAAAAATATACATACAGATTTGTCATGAGATTTTCAGGGTGGTCAATGATGGTGAAGCCACCATACTTGATAATCAGAATTGTAGCAACTAGAAAAATAAAAAGCATGCCCTTGATAGGGAAACCATGCCATTAAAGACTAGTTAAGAGATTTTAGAGTAGCAACATTGACAATATCATTTTCAGAACTACATATAACTATCTATAAAGTTGGAAATAGCTAGAAATGATAGAAATAGGGAAACTAAGTCTAACTCTGCAGAATTTTAGGAGCATTATCATTTGGGGGTTCCTCAATTACTAGGTATACACCCAAGTCCTCGCTGGTCAAACCAGACTCACTTTCCTTGTGTGAAATACCAACTTGCTTGAGCTGGGGAGGTTCACCTTCTAAATCCTTGTGGCAGGTATGTTTCATATATATCATTCCAAGGTCCGCAGAGCCAACATCACCTTGCATATTTTATAGAGTTGAAAACTTCCTCTTACCCCCCTGAGAAGAGGGGTATGAAATGTTTTGGGAGGGATCAGGTATGGTCTCACCTAAAAATTGAGGGGGAGGTTGAGAGGTGTCACCCTCCAATGGAGTCCCTTGAATGGATAAACACAATTCCTACAAATCATCACGAATGTTATAGCCTGTACTCATATGATCCAGAATTTGACTCATGAAGACCATGAAATCCTTGGCCCTTTTCCAAATTCCCTGATGATGTATAAGAACCTGATCTAGCATGTTCTTAACCAACCAATAGTGATTAATATGCTCACTAGCATGAGGGTTTGCTAGTTTTTTATCGACTATTTTGGCTTCCCAATTGTCTATAATCCAACATAGGTAAACTGGGATGTGCTCATCGTAGCCAACCCCTTCAAAATGATGAGACCTCATTCTACCTGTATCACACCGACCTCCTCCACTATGGCTCAAGGTGGCCTTGATACGAAGGGGAATCTTGTTGAGAAAAACAACATGACCAACTACTAGAGCCATAGAACGACTCTTTGTGCGAAGAAGGAACACTCCACAACTATGTCTAATCCAACAAACTCTACCAGGAGGGAACAATAAACCTACAAAGAGCTACTGGACATGATAAAATTCTTGTTTGTCATGGGATACAACCATAAATTCATAGATTTGGGCACCATTGCAGCTGTACCATGGAATGTTTGCAGAATGGTTTGAAAGGTCATGAGATTGAATGACAGAGGTCTGGTCATGCTGCGAAATTTAAACAACATAGGATTAGGCATGAGTGACTGCTAGGTGGATGCCATCCAGTGGCCTCTCCATGCGCCCTTCACGTGCTTCTGCATAGTGACAAACACCCGCATCCAAGTGAACTATATGCTTTTGTTATTTTCATTAAATCAATATAATGGAGCCTATGTTCTTGATTGGACAACAAAAATATTTTATGTGCATAGTCTCCAAAGTTCCCTAAACTTGGAGTAAGGGATATGTGATGGAACAAGGTGTATACTGATGCATAAATATTCCTATAAAGGATTATGTATCCTCTATAACTAAACATCTCTTGTCAAGGATGTTAGCTTATTTGAATAAGCAATCTAATTTTCATTAGTGAAAGAGATGACCTTCAAATGTGATTGAAGGATGCTAGTGCCTTAACTAGAAGGCATATGAAGCATTGACCATAATCAATATGTGCAATATCATTTGTAGAGAATAAATTGTAGAGAAAAGTTGTGGTGCTCTCAAGGTTTTCATGGTTGTTATCGTGTAATGTTTAGTAGATATATGTAAGACACCAATTTATAGTGAATGGCATCCTTATGCATAAAATAGGGGTGTAAGTCATAAACCCTAGGGATAGGGAAGGGAAACCAAGTAATGAAGGTTGCAGGTCATGAAAGGTATCATGATTTAATGAGGAAAGGGCCATTCAAAGACATCAATGGTAGGGAAAATATACCAAGATGAAGAAGGCATGTACCTCACGCATGAGATGGATAAACCATTTTACTAGATAAGATTTGTGTATGCTTGAGAGAGTTGAAGGACATGGACTAGCAACTTATGTGTAAATATTGAAAAAAAATGATGAACTTTCATCCACTTGGGAGATACTATCAAGGAAATGAAGCACTTCATTATGAGGAACTACTTTGTGAGATAGAGTGGAGCATGGATAAGCATTATCCAATGGAATGCAATAAAATTATGGAGTTGGTTAAAGCTTAAGAGAAACTCTAGATGAGGAAACGACAAGTTGGGTTTTGTTGGAACTACTCAAGGAAATGAATTGGAAAACAAAAGACATGGATATATTGTAGAGGCACCCCAAGACAACAAAGAAAGCTGTCAAGATGACAAGAATTGGTTTCAACAATAAAAGGTGCATGTGGTCAAAAAGGAAAATATTGAGACAATAGAGTTTTTCTCATCGTTCATCTCTATTTGTTTCTAGAAGGGTTGTATGCTTTTGAAGAAACAAGTACATAGGTTATGTGTATGAATTAAGTATTGCTACTTAGGTTAATTGTGTGATTGGTAGAAAGGCCATGGAGTAGGTCAACTATGTTGTTGAATTTCATGCTATGCAAAGGAATTGGGAGAGTTCCTTGCCTCTTTTCTTGCTAAATTATTTATATTTATCTAGATTGAGAAAGTTGTTATATGTAAATAGATGAGGAATGAGATTACTAATAAATAAAAGAGCTTAAAATAATTGGAATATATGTATGAACTAGTGAACATATTGAATGATACTAATGTGGTATCTATGCAAATATGCTTGGGAATATATGTAATGTTGTATATTGACTAAGAATGGTTTGTACTTAGTTATATGCAACGAGTATGGCATGATGAATAAATGTGGATGTTGATTTTTTGAATGGCTAGGGATGGTTGAATATGTTGATGATGCAGTGTCCTACAATAATAAACCTTATGAGAAGGAAAGAGGACAAGGAAAATCTTGTCAAGATGTTTCTAAAAGGATCACGTGAGTTCCCATGAGGCATTGACTGATCAGGTAGCATCATAAATGTTGATAGAAATTATAAAAGTATAAATTGTTCATGCCAATATTGCATGAGTGTTGAAAGGAATTTGGGTAAAAAATCCTTTAGTCATTCTTGATATTGTTATTGATAGGTTTATGATGTCATTTGAATGCATGTATGTAACTGATACTCAAGTAAGGTAAAGATAGGAAGGCTTGGGTATGCAAATATTGTTACAATATTTGGTTAAGAGGTAATAACTAGAGTGAACGAATATTTACACTCATGATATGAATTTGGATACCATGTGTTTTTGGACATGGGAAAGGATATAGCAAGCACAAGGGACTAATCATATCTCTACTTATGTTAATCTCTTGGAGTGTAACCTTCATTCCAACACTAACATCACCATAAATGAAGGAATGGTTTACAAACAGGTTGTTTAGTAGATAAATGAAAGGCCTTTGAGTCTTCCTGAGGGACTATTTAACAATGAAATGGTATATTCTTTATGCCGTGTTTTGGATAAAGAGAAAGGTGTCTAGATGACTAAAAAAATTCATGGAGGTGTCTAGGTGATGTGTTGAGGCATTGGTTCTATTAGATTATTGAGAAATATGCATTAACATATAACAATACATTACTAAAATGTAAATCAATAGCCCGAATCTTACTAGTCTAATCTCCTATCAACAACAGCATCAAATAATGAATAACATATGCAAGAAAGGAAAGGAAAGAAAAAAGAGAGGATCGATTTTACGTGGTAAAACCACAAATGGGGAAACATCCACAGAAGGATTGATATTTTTATTCTTCAAGAAACTTTCACTCTTACAATCTTGAGCACCCCCACATATGCTTTACATCACAACTTTACAATATTTCTCAATAGTTCAAATGGGTCTCCTTTACCTATATTATATAGCTAGATGTACGAAAGATCACATCCCATAATACATGTGGGATAAATATTTTTCCACCCCTCTTATATAAAGAATGGTCTCTCATATAAAGAATGGTAATAGGAAAGTTTACTCCATGATGCATGCGGGATAACTCATTTTTCATAAGATAGTGATTTATGAAGAATGTTATGCCTTCTTCTTCTAGTTAGGACTCATTGTGTCTACAAAATGATTTAGATAGAATTTTATAAAAATAAATGAGACCACTAGACATCATTACACTTTCAACATTATCATTACACATTCCAACATTCCCCCTTAATGAAGATGAGGGAGATAAAACACAAATGGATGAATATGGTATTACATTTAAATATCCCCTTGATGACAACTTCCTGAATTCCCAATAAGTTGCGAAGATGCACAAACATTTCCTCTATCATGGATTTGATGAAGATATCTACTTCTTGTTATTCTGTGGGACAATACACCAAACAAATAACACCATCCACAACAAGATCTTCAATTTAATGAGTATTAAGATCAAAGTGTTTGGTCTTGGAGTGATACATTAGATTATATGCAAGATGAATTTCACCCTAATTGTCACATCTTAATTCGATAGGATAATTCTAAGCCAGTCCAAGATTGGTAAGAACATGCCAAATCCACACTACTTATTTAGCTTCTTCCTTAGCTTCCATATACTCTGCTTCACAAGAAGAAATACAAAGAGTTATCAAATTCTTACTAGACCATGAAATCGGACTTGAACCAAGATGAAAGATGTACCCTACAATAGACCTTCTATATGTAGTATCTCTTGCCCAATCAGAATCTATATAACTAAGGAATGAAACTTAAGCTTTGTTAGATTATAAAATACCATAATGTAAAGTCCCTTGAAAATATTTTAGAATTCTCTTGGATGCTTTCTAATGGTTGTCATGAATATTTTGCATAAACCTAGAGACCATGCTAATAGAAAAAGAGAGATCATGCTTGCTATGTGTCAAATATATCAAACTCCCCACAAGCTGACAATAAAGAGTGGAATCAACAAGAGTAGTGTCACAATCAACGATTAATTTTACTCTGAACTGAAATGGTGTCGGTGAAGGCTTACTATCACTCATATGAAACGTGCCAATAAATAAAAAACATACTTAGGATAAGAAAGAAATATCCCATAAGCCATGTGATAAATTTGAAGACCCAAAAAATAATGCAATAGGCTTAAATATTTCATTTCAAATAGTTTCTTAAGATAATTTTTCAATTTCTGAATTAATGAAAGTTGGCTGCTAGTAAGGATTAAATCATTCACATAAAGAACCACAACGAGGACATCATCATCAAAGAACTTAACATACGTATTTGGATTATATATACAACACTTGAAACCATTCTTTAGGAAATAAGTATCAATTTTCTCATATGAATCCCTATGTGCCTATTTAAGACCATTTAAAGACTTGTTCAATTTGCATACCAAAATTGAAGTTTGAGAGATGATAAAACCAAGTTGATGTTTCATAGAAATTTCTTCATGAAGATCACCATTTAAAAAAGCACTATTAACATCCATTTGGTGAATTTCCCATTTAAAATATGCAGCTAGGAAAAATTTTAGGGGCGAAATTTAGCCTATAGGCTAATTTTTGACCTTTTTTCCAATACAAATTTCACCAATTTCCATTTTTTTCTAAATTGATTTACCCAAATTCCATGGGATAATTTTTTTTACTCTAAAAATATCCAAGATTTTCTAGAAACTATTAAACCCATATAAATTTGAATATTTATAGAAAAATATTTCCCAACATTTTATGGTTGGAAATTTAAGAATTGGTAAGATTCGCCAATTTTTCTACACTTTAAGAAAATTATGGATCCATAAAAATTTTCCTAGATGCAGAAACATAAATTATAGTTCTTATATTTTTCATTTTAGCAACAAGAGAAAATGTTTTAGTATAATTTACACCTTCTTGCTGAGAAAAAACTTTAGTGACTAATCGGTCCTTATATATTTCAATCTTTCCTTCTACACTAAACTTTGTTTTATAAATCCATTTACAACCAAGTAAGTTCTTTGTAGGAGGAAGGGAAATAAGAGTCTGAGTCTTGTTCTTCGCTAAGGAGTCATACTCTAGTTATTGGATTTTCCCATTCTTGTTTGTCTTTAGCTTGAGAATATATGGAGGGATCATCTATGGCTAATACTTTTGTCATGAGTGAAAATTAGATCTAGACTATATAGTCTTGGATGGAATACACCAACCTTAGAAGCTCTAGATTCAAGTGTTTTCTAGAACCAAACTAGAAGAGGAGTAGTAGTGGGAACCAATCTAGTATCTTCCTTAAGGTTAGGTGGATCGCTTGAATAAGTAGGTGACATCAGAACTAAATCAAGCACATAAATAGAGGAAGGGGTAAAATATATGGGAGCAATAGAAGATGGAGGAAAATTCAAGGTAACATGAGGTTTGACAAACTCAGGTGGAGGGGATACTTCATTAATCTGAACGTCTTGTTGGATAATGACACCTTGGATAGATGGATCAAATAACATGTAAGATTTAGAATCCTCACTATAACCAATAAATATATATTTCGATATTTGGGCTCTAACTTTTTCCATTTTTCATCAGGAATATGGGCCAAAGATTCACTGCCAAATATCTTAATGTTACTAATGTGTTGTTTTCTTCCATTACATTTTTCATTGGGAGTAACCTGCAAAACGAATTTAGTAGGAACTATATTAAAATATGATTAGCACAACAAATAGCTTCAGCCCAAAATATTTTATGAAATCCTTTAGAATAAAACATGCATCTAACCATTTCAACCGAAGATGTATTTTTCCTTTCAACGAATCCATTTTGTTTAGCTGTATAAGGAATAATATTTTGATGTTGAATACCATGTTTAGATAAGTATGAATTAAATTCATTTTTAGTGAAATCCCCCCCCCATTATCAGTTCTCAATGTATTAATAATTTTACTAGATTCATTTTCAACCAAGGCTTTAAATTCTTGAAATACAACAAAATCTTCACTTTTATGTTTCAAAAAATAAAGCCGCATCTTCCTAGTATAACCATCAATAAAAGTAATAATAGACAACATGAGATAACGAAGGGTTTCAAGAGGACCACATATGTCGCTATGAATTAATTGTAATTGTTATTTAGCACACCAGGGTTTATCCTTATCAAACATTTTCTTATGATGTTTTCCAAGCACACAACCTTCACAAACACATTTAGTGGAAGAAATTTTAGGTAAGACAAGTACCACTATAGATAGCAACCCCAATTTCATTAATTTTGGACTTATTCCTAGTCTAAATTGGATTTTAAATATGGTTAAGCCACATTTCTATGAGGCTTGGTACTATAAAATAATAGCCATTTGAGCTAACTTCCATCTTATAATACAAAACCTCATGGAAATGTTTCTTAACCTTATTAAAAATCCAATTTAGATTAGGAATAAGTCCAAATTTAATGAAATCAGGCTTTAGCAGTTGTATTTTACCATAATTCAAGTGAACTAATATTTCATGCCACAATTTACTTTGTTCATCAGCATTATCAACATAGGAATAAATTGTTGATATTTAAGTGAATTAAAACCAATAAATTTAAATAAACTAGCTTCATGATCAACAAGGTCGAAGGAAACAACTTTGAAGTTATTTTTAATGTTTTTAAGAATATATTTATTGGACATGCTTCAAATTTATAACCTTATTGACAAGCATGATAAATAGAAAAAAAATCGACGAGAATTCCTTCAACATGAACAACATCTCCCAATGTACAATTAGGAACTTTAATATCACTAGAACCCTTGATTGAAAGTTGTTTACCATCAATAATTGAAACTTTTTGTGTTGCATCCTTAGTATTGTCATAAATTGAAAACAAAGAATTAGTACTAATCATAGGATTAGAAGCACTTGAATCCATAATCCATTCCATAGAAGAAGAGGAGTTACCCGGGTGAACATAATAGGTACGAAGAGTTACATGTTATTTCTCAAAGGATTTCTTCTTGGCTTTAGCAAGTTTATGTCTCCATTTAAAGAAAATCTTCACAGGGTGTTTAGTTTTTCCACAATACTTACATGGATTGAATACTTTATTTTTAGGAGCATCATTAGAAGTGTGATGGGATGGACCATTAGTATGTGGTTTAGGGTTTTTATTAAAAAATTTATGTGGATTTTTCTTACTATGTGCCATTAGAGCTTTACCAATAGTTAATTGACTTGATGAAATCAATATCAAACCTTTAGAAAACATATTTAAAGGAGGGTTTCATAGATACGTTAGACATTTCAATATCCCTATTCTTAAATTGGATGAACAAATCAAAGGTAGAAGGTAATTTTTGCTCTAAAAGAATATTAAGGGAAGTATCATTTTTCTTGTAATCTTTACCACAATTGTTACGTTTTTTATTATAAGTTTTTAATTTATCAAGAAATGACTCAATTCTATCAAAATATTTAAGATCAAGCTCATGAACCTTATTTTCAAGATAATAAGAAGCTAAAGTTTTCCATACCACAACTGGGCTATATTCATCCTCAATATGTACTTGTAAACCATTTGAAATAGTTTGACGAATGATTCCTCTTCTTGATCACAACGTTCCTCCCATATAGCTAAGTCTTTGGAATAGTTTGGTTTCTAATGTTCACCATTAACTAAGAACCAAATATTCTTGGTACTAAGGATGCCAATAGTTTTTCTCTTCCAAGCAAGATAGTTAATATCAATTAACTCAAGAACATAAGAAACCTATGAACTCATGATGATTAAAACATAAATTAAAACTAATGCAAAAAGGACAAGGAGATAGTGCCTAAGACAAAAATCAAAATAAATGAAACTCTCACTAATGGAGAAACCCTACAACACCTACCGACAAATATACAAACCCTTAGAAAAAAAACTGAAGCAGAATCAACTTACAACAAATTTTTCCCTTCAAAACAATGTACACACACTTTGTTGGAGGAGAAGGTGCGTGTGTACGTTCTTGAAGTGAAGGAAAAGTGCATGTGTAAGTTCCTATATAGAAGTAAAAGTGCATGTGTGACTATAGCTGTTTGAAACTATTAATTTATAGACCTCGAAGCTATCTAGATGGAAACTTGTGAAAAATGCAGCTACATAAAGACAAACAATAAGATCTTTTTCAATAGAGATATATCCGTGATAAAAAGTTAGGATACCATGGATTTATAATTTAGATCTAAATAAATATCAAGTAAAAATTGAAAATTTATAATAATAAAAATTGAAAAATAAATGGTGAGGTTAGGGTTTATAAAAAACCCCATAGATGTATAAAATTTCCCATATCTAGTGAAAAACCTCAATGGTTGTCATTATATGATGGAAAATCTATTGGAGAAGGAGGGCCCAAATAAAAAAATGAAGAATTTAAATTTTTGAAAAAAATATATAATTTTATTTTACTAAAGGAGGTAGAGCTTATAAATTAGCTTTGATACCATGTTAGATTATTGAGAAATATGCATTAACATATAACTATAGATTACTAACCTGCAAATCAATAATCAAAATCTTACTAGTCTAATTTCCTATCAACACAAGCATCAAATAATCAATAGCATATGCAAGAAAGGAAATGAAAGAGCAAATAGATCTTGACATCCATAGAGGGATTGATCTTCTTATTCTTCAGGAAAATTTCAGTCTTACAATCTTGAAAACCGCCACATATGCTTTACTTCACAAATTTAAATTATTTCTCAATAGTTCACAACATCTCAAATGAGTTTCCTTCCCCTCTATTATATATCTAGAGGTATGGAAGATCACATCCATAATACATTTGGGATACATATTTTTCTACCTCTTTTATATAAAGAATGGTAATAGGAGAATTTTCTCCATGATGCATGTCGGATAACTACTTTTTCATAACATAGAAAGTTATGAAGAGTATTACTCCTTCTTCTAGTTACGACTTGTTGTGTCTAGAAAATGCCCTAGCTAGGCTTGTTGCACCGAGAGGCGCTCTACAAACCAGTATGGGGGAGATCTTGTTAGTCGAGTGTTTGTCGAGTTTGTTGAGTGCTTGTCGAGTAACAAAATAATACAAAGTAAAAAAAAAAGAATAATACTTGAAGTAAAAAGTAATAAATATTATGTCGGCCATAAACAAAAAAGAATAATACAAAGTAAAAAGTAAATATGAGACTTAAACTAGAGACTTTACTTTTTACTTTAATACAAAGTAAAAAGTAAATATGAGATTTTAGAGTGTTTGTCGAGTGTTTGTCCAGTAACAAAATAATACAAAGTAAACAAAAAATAATAATACAAAGTAAAAGGTGATAAATATTATGTCAGCGATAAACAAAAAAGAATAATACAAAGTAAAAAGTAAATATGAGACTTAAACTAGAGACTTTAGAGCTTAGGATTAGGTTGCTCAGGTATTGCACTCAAGGAGCTATTCAAGGAGACGTTTGCACCTCAGGAGATTTGATCCCTCTCAGCGCTTGATAGAGCCTAGGATTTGGATCTAGGCTGGTATAACAATAAATGAAACTACTAGATGTCATTACATCTCACCTAGACATCGTTACACTTCCAACATTATCATTGCACATTCCAACATGTTCAACCCTTGAACTTGTCACAGTAGATCACATGAGATAGCCTTATGGTATTCTTAAATCAATGGAAGGATGCATTGAGTGGATGCACAAGTTGTGATTGTGCATCCATGAATATTGGCACAAATATTTGATAGCAATGTGTGAATGTTTTTGTGTTGGTAATGCATATATAGTGAATTATATTTCATTGCATTTAATGTGTTAACAATTGGAAGTGATTGAATTTTTTGTTTTCCATAATTTTGAGATAATTTCATGGGTTGTTGTGATTATTGCAACGAGTTAAGGATTATACACACGTGAATACTGACGGTTTTTTTGGTTGATTGAATGTACTTTCAAAGATGATAGATTATCGATAGAATTTTCTTGGATATGGTGATGAGTGTAAGTCCATAAGAAAGTATGGTTTCTACCACATGAAAGGGACAAAAATTACGAGAAGTATCTCAAAGTTGTGAAATCTAACTTCTGTACGAATAGATTTCAATTTTTGATTGATATTTTTAAGATGAAATCTGATTGTAACTATATATTTATGTTGGTCTGCTAGGGATGACCTGGGTTCGGCAAAGTTAATGCAACAACAACAAAACCCCTTTCATTGGCCCTTTCGGCATCACCCTGTAAATAGGCTGAAGTCTCACCCGAAGCAAATATGGGGGGTTATTGAATCAAGCTTCTATAACCGTGGCGACGTGCATATGTGGTCAAAATCCTCACTAAAATCCCTACTTAACATATACTAATAGGATCGAATAAACATATGACTTCACACTTCGTATCTACCAACAATATATAGAACTACGGTGAATCTCTACTGTGTTCACCAATTAGCTACGCATTTCATCATTCTAAGTGTTTCTCCATAGCGTTCATACACATGTATTCCATTTACTCAGCATACAATTACCATTCACAAACATATGAAAGAAAATACATAAACACACCATAAACACGTATACAAAGCACGTCTTAAAATCATATACATAAACACAATGATTTACATGGTTCACACCCACGTGGGAGCTACGTCAAAAGGAACTTTTCTTTCTATTAACTTGCAAGGGTAACAGTTCCAGTCTGCACACTTAGCTGTAGACTCTTCTCTACAATCAGATCTCTACGCACTCAGTTGTAGAGTCTATTCTCTCTCTTTTAACTAGCTAACAACAACTCCTCTAACTTATGGAGTCTAACCCTTCCTCATACAAAAATACCCTTATATATAGATGTGCCCGAAGGTCACATATTACAATAACTATAGGCCAACCCCCATAGTACCCAAAACCAAAACACCCCGTGGTTTTCTTGTAGGCCACGCTAAGCTTTAACTTTGTTGTACCTTTGGAACCGCTTCCTCTGACTCTGACGCTTTCTTTGAAAGCGCACCTGTAGTGGCATGTCCTTTACACCATTTTGATTCTTAACTTCCCGTTCTTGTAGCAGTTGGGTTGCCGCTCAGCCCTTAACTACACCAGCCACCTATGGCTATCCTTAGTACTTTGTCTTTTTTAAGGAAACAAGTCCTTTCTTCTCGACTAAACTTAGCTCCATACCCTCTTCCCGGTATTTGGGGAGTCACATTTCTTCCAAAAATGGTCAATGTCATGTCTCTCCTAACTGTACTTTCCTTCTTATCTTCCTCTTATTAACTACAGTCGCTTCTACTTCCGGTTCTTTGTCGAAGTCTGGGATCTTCAGCTTCTTCTACCTCTTGTGAGCATCTAATAGCTCACCCGCCTTTAGTCGACATTAATTATTCAATTCATTGTAGCTCTCTTCTTGTTTCATGTGTTGGTTGTATGCTATCTTGTCCCTATCCTTGATCTCTTCTATGACCTGCAAACGTAGATCATGCAGTCCTTCGATAGGTAACATTCCCACATAAAAATCTAAGTGTGCAAGCTACTTCACACCTTCAGTGACTTCATCTGATGGGAATATGACATTTGTCGACTAGATGCGCACTAGCTGAGGTCACATCATTAGTGCATGTGCTTTCCTCTTTCTCCATCTCGTTTCCTCTGATCTATATTTAGAGATTGGTCCTTTCATTAGATCTCTTTGTACCTACTCCATTCCTTCCATCATATTTTTCAGCTCGACGATCCTTTCTGCCATGCTTGTTCCGAGCTGCTCTTGCTTCTTGTCTTTTTCTGTGATTTTTTATTCAATATGGGCGTGGAATCCGGCTGCGATGCAGTCATAGTTGTCATCTCCTAACTTCGCATCAAGCGAAGTCTTAGTCACTTTTTGATTCTTTCTTTTTTGTTGAAATATTGTAACTTAGAAGAATATTCTATTGTATTTTATTATTGTAATTTATTCGGATATGTTATATTCCTCCATCGAGATGTTATTATTGTATTTGGTCATCATAGAGTCATGAGATAAAACCTCATTTGTAATTCGGATCGATAGATCCCTCCAGAAAGTAATATTATAATGTTTTGAGTCTTCCTAGAGGAGTCGGCCTAGTTAAGTTTAGTTGGGGCCGACTTGTTGAGTGAAAAGGTCAAGTGAAAGTTAAAGTATAAATAGGAGTGGTGGTCTCCTCATTTGGATACACAAACTCACTTGTGTAATTCCCATACGAGAGAGAGAAATATATCTGTAAGGAGAAGGATCATTTGTTTGGGGATTTTATCTTTGTACTTTTGATCATCTATATTGAGGAAGTTTTGCTGGGTTTTCTTCCCCTAGAGGGTTTCCCAGGATAAATCTGTGTCTATCTTGTGATTGTGTTTCTTTCAGTGATCCTGTATATGCTATTTTGTGAATGTGAATTGAATCTTAACATGGTATCAGATCTAGCCTGAATAGTACAACTTTCACAAGGTGAAACTCTCTCTCTTCTTCCTCTGGCAAGACATTAGGGTTTCTGTCAAAGTTGCAATTTTGGAAATTTGATTGCATAGAAGGGTGTGCCTATCCAAGAATGAAATTATGAGCCCTGGATCGAAGTTTTTGATTGGGTATATCTCTGGGAAATTCAAACCCTAGTTTGACTCTGTTACAGAAAAACTAGAAAACCAGTGAACCAAAAAACTGCTACAGATTTGAAATTCGCAAGTCAGTTTTGAGAGGTGAAAATTTGGAATCTCCAAAAACCAAGTGTACCAGTCAACTCTCCTCAGTCAAGCGCATCTCCTAGTAAGGTCAGTTTTTCATTTTGAGAATTTTCATTTTTTTGTGATCTCCTAGATAAGATGGCCCCAAGCACTAAGCTTGAGGATAAGCTAGAAGGCATATAAAATTTTCAAGCATGGAAATATAGGATTGGTCTCATTCTTGAAGAGAATTATTTTTCCAAATACATCAAGGATGAAGTTGTAGAACTTGAAGAATATGAATCTAAGGAGAAGCACAAGAATGACCTGATTAGGGAAAAGAGGATCATTGTTGATTCTACAAAAGACCACTTGATTCTTCTAGTGTCATTGATTCAAGTCGTGTCCAGGAAGCATGAGGGGGAAAATAGTTTGACTAAATGAGTCGGCTCTATTATGGAGAAAGCTATAAGAATAAGCAAAATGAGCAAAGCAGGATTACACTACACAAATAAACACAATATGCAGGAAAGCGAACTGTTCTTCTCTATTAGATGTAATTAGGTAAATTCATTGATTGTATGTTACAATATTATACATGCTTATATATATTTTTGAGACGCTTGGGTTCCTACCCATTATGTTTAGTTACAAGAAGAAGTTAGAACGGTTCAACAGTTCAACTGTTACAGTCGACTGGAAGACAGAAAGATAATCTATCGAAGTTCGACAGTCGTTTGTTGCATGTCGATGCTGCTTGTTGATGTCGCGAACTTTGAGGTTGTTGAACATGTTGAAGTTATGAATGTGTCGAGGTGTGTCGAAGTCAAGACTCGTCAGAGTTTTGTCGAATTCAGAAACTGTCGGTGCTAACCTGTCGGACTGGAAACTTATTGAGTCGAAGTCGTATCGAAGTTGCATCAACGTCGATGACTTTCCAACTGCGATGCGGATTAGACCTCCTTCCTTAAGAAACAATGGACCCCATTGTTTGGTCACGAAGGTGAGGAAAATTTTGAGTCAATTCAATAAGAAAGTACCACTTTCCTTGATATGGGATCTGGCTAGCCTTGGAAAATTGAAGAAAGGGAATTGTGTTCGTCCTTGTATGGTGTACTTGTCATCCCACAATGGTGTTGCAAGGAAGAGGCTCCTGAAAATCTGGATGGATTTCTTTGGGTTCTGTTGTCTGCAAGTCGTTCTGTTCCAACAAGGGTGCATGATATGGTCGAAGTAGCTCCACATTGAATACTGAATGCAGACCTAGGCATGCAGGAATATCAAGATGGAAAGCATTTTCTCCAATCTATCAAAGAATACTGTAAGGACCATATCGCAAGGGATCGAGATTCTTGAATGGGCCAGTGAAACGCTCCTTCTTGAGTTGTAACAAGAGCATATCCCCAAGTTGGATTGAATGAGGAATATGATGCATGTCGTGTCGGGCCTTATCTTTCTCACTTTCTCTATGCAACATTTCCTGTGCTTGCTTCTGGATGTCGCATATCTTATCTCTGAACTTGACTTCTTTATCAACTTCTCATTGGTTGTAGTCAGTGTCGAGAAGCTGATCAAGTCGATAGGCGCTGAGGACTTAAATCCGTAAGAGATCTCAAATGGACTCTTTCCTATAGAGCTGTGCTGAGCATGATTGTAGCTGTCCTGGATGTATGGAATACTTTCATCCCATGTGCGTCGATGCTAGTGATTGTACATGTGAAGTAGTTGTACTACCAAGCGATTCACAACTTCCGTCTGTCGGTCGGTCTGAGGATGGAAAGCTATCAACAATGAGAGTCATGTGTCTAGCAGTTTCCAAAGGGTCTTCCAAAATATGCTGACGAAACTGGGATCTCGGTCAGAAATAATGGTTGTGGGTAAACCAAAGTGTTTCCAAACATGTGTAAAGAAGAGCTGAGTGGTCTGCTTCTCTGTCGTGGTCTTCTTACATGGTATGAGAATGACCATCATGGAAAATCGGTTGACTACTACTAAGATCGCGTCATACTGATGTTTGGTAGTAGGATAACCTGTCAAGTAGTCCATAAAAATAGATTCCCATGGTCGACTAGGAACTAGTAGAGGTGTATACAATCCCTGTCGTCGATTAGGTGGCTTAGCAATGGAACAAGCCATGCATGATCGGTACTTGTTGACGTTGGATTTAAGTGTAGGCCAAAAGAAATACTTCTGCATAATAGAAAGTGTCTTTGCTACTCCAAAGTGTCCTGCAGTCTTGCTGTAGTGCTCATCCCAAATGAGTTGTCGTCGGTGCTCACCTGTCGGTACAAAAAGTTGTCCAAGTTTGTATAGCAAGGTGTCTTTTAGGAAATAGTCGGAGTCGGAGGTAAACGACTTGTTAGCCTGTAACTGTTGGTAGACTGCTCAGAAGTCACTATCATCATCATACAACTGTGGCCAAGTGGTCGTGTCATATCCCTGCATACTCATCACTGTCAAAAGGAGACTAATGGGTGGTCGACTGAGCCAATCGGCGACGATGTTAGCTTTACCTTTCCGATACTTAATCACCAACTGGAATTGTTGTAGGTAATTAATCCTCTTGAGTTGTCAGTTTGTCTACAACTTTGATTTTGTCGGAGTGAACTATAGAGGCTAATGATCAGCGAGAATGACTGTTTCCTTTCCAAGGATGTAATGTCTCCATTGCTTGAGAGCTTGCACAATGGCGTACAGTTCTTTTTCGTACGTCGAGTATATTATAACAATGTCGTTAAAAGTCTCGGAATGAAAAGCAACTGGGTGACCAGACTGAGTAATCACTACGCATAGGGCATAGTCCGATGCATCCGTCTCAATCTCAAAACATTGATGGAAATCAGGTAACACAAGTATTGGTGCAATGCAGAGCTTGTGTTTGAGTTGTTCAAAAGATGCTTGTTGTGTTGTTGTCCACTAGAAGATAGTTTTCCTGTTTCCCTTCATCAATTGATTCAAGGGCCAGGCTATGTGACTGAAGCTGAGTATGAATCATCGATAGAAATTCGCCAAACCAAGAAAACTTCTTAGTTCTTGAATGCTTCTAGGAATGGGCCAATCTTTAAGGATTTGTACTTTTTCTAGGTTGACGTGAATGCCTGCATAGTCTATTACATACCCCAAATATTTGATGCTGGTCATCACAAAAGAGCACTTATCCATGTTCAGATAAAGCCGATGTTGCTAGAGAGTGTCGAGGACTTGTCGAAGATGTCCGACATGTTCTCCCATGATCGACTGAAAATCAGTATATCGTTGAGATAGAGAATAAACTAGTTGCCGATGAAAGGTCGAAGAAGTTTATCCATATGTCGCATAAAGGTCGCAAGTGCATTGGTTAAGCCAAAAGGCATGACTAACCATTCAAACAATCCTTCCTTGGTCTTGAAATATTTTTTAACATCTGAGGGCTCGATTGGAATCTGATGATATCCCGACTTGAGGTCGAGCTTAGTAAAGAATTAGCACCTTTTAGACAGTCGATGAGCTTGTTTATCCGCAACAGAGGGTACTGATTCTTCACCGATATTTTTTTGAGAGCTCTCTAGTCGATGCACATGTTCCAAATCCCGTCTTTCTTTGGAACCAGGATGACTGGACTTCCACAAGGAGTGGAGTTGGGTCAGATATGAACTTTGTCGATTAATTCTTGGATCTGTCTGTGAATCTCTTCATTTTTTAGAATGAATCTTCTGTAAACAGATGCGTTAGGAAAAGAAGAACCAAGAACAAGTTCAATGGAGTGGTTTACCTGACAATGTTGAGGTACTCCATCTGGATCTTGAAAGAGGTTCTGGTACTCATCAAGAATATGATCAACTTCCTTCTTCCATCGAGAGCTGCATTGGTCGGTGACTCGACTCGTTGTTGCAGTCTTCTTAGAATGTTGCGGCTTGAACATGATTAATGCGAACTTGTGTGCATGATTGATGAGCTTCTTTGTCTGATGGCAGATATCAGTGCAACCGTCGGTGTAGGTTGATGCTCTGGTATGTTGAACCATCGATTTCGGATTCTGACTATTACCTTCTAAGGATGTGACTGATAAATTCCATGTCTATCCCAGAGGTAAGGTTTCCCAAACAGGGCATCGGCTATAGAGAGTGGTGCCACGTCGCAGAGTACTTCATCTTCAAAAGGCGTTATGAAGTAGGAAATCTTGCATTGTCGAGTGATCTGTATTTCTTGTCCATCCTTCATCCAACTGATGCTGTAAGACTGAGGATGCAGAGTGGTAACAAGACCTAGTTTCTTCACGAGATCTTCAGAAAAAAATTTCTTCTAGTTCCCGTTGTCCACAATCAGATGCAATGGGTTGCTCTGGACCCATATCTGTGGATGGAACAGGAACTCTCGGTCCTCCTCGTCGACGATAGTATAGGCTACTGGATTGGTCGAGATCAAAAGGGTCATTGCATCTGGATCATATTCTTCCACTATCTTGTCGAATGCATCGGAGGTCAACACTTTTTCCAAAAATGTCTTATGAGCTTTGCATTTAGACGTATCATGCCAAGATGAGTGATGGTAATCACACCATTTTCCGGTAGGCTGTTGTTTGCTACGTTCCCTCTTGTGAAAAGGCTTCTTACTGTGGTCTAGCTTTGGCAGTGTAAGTTGAGAATATTTTGACTTGTCGAAGTTAGCTGGTGCCTTCTTGTCAGGTGGTCATCCTACTGTCGGCTTTGTCGTGAAACCTGCTTTTCCTTTCTTCTTTATTTCCAGTTTGCTGGCATAGTCGAATGCATCCGCACGCGTATTGATAGTCTAAAATTCCATCTCTTGCTGAATGTACTGGGATAATCTGCTAATGTACTTCAAAACAAGCAATTTATCTTCTTCTTCGATGCCAAGTCTTGCCATGAGTCGATAGAAATCGTCGGTGTAACTCTGTACTGATTGGTGTTTCCATTGCCTTAGCTGTTTCCACTTCTTATACTGATGCTCGAGGTATTTCGGAGGGTAAAATTCCTTCCGGATGTGTTCAACGAGTTTATCCCATGTGTCGATGGGGTCTTTGCTTTTCTCCATCTTTTTCGAGAGATTCTCCCACCAGCAGTGCACGGAGGTTGACATCTTTGAGGATGCAATGGTGACTTTTTCAGCTTCGGAGAGTTGATTTACACCGTAATAGGATTCCAATTGTTGCACCCAATTGTCGATGGATTCGGCATCAATCTTACCTTCAAGATTTGGTATGTCCAAATTCATTTGCACTTTGAAGGGGCTGATTTTATCAAAGTGAATTCTCGTCGAAGATCCTCCGGATGTCGAAGCGAATCACATGAGAATCTCGTTGAACCGAGCGAACATTTCAGTCCGTTGTTGAGTCGGAGCTTGCTTAATAAGCTCTGTTGTATTGTTGGCTACATGTCTATCGTCTGTTTCTTCTGTCATTTCTGGAGGTAGCATTTCCTTGGATTGCTGTGATTGCGAGCGACTTTGAATTGGCATAAGTCAGGTAACTTCGAGAGAAGTGTATACACAAAACTTAAGCATGAAACTAAATGCCCTGATTTGAGTATGCTCTGATACAAATGATCCGAGTCGTGTCCAGGAAGCACAATGGGGACAATAGTTCAACTAAATGAGTTGGATCTGTTATGGTGGAGGCTATAAGAATAATCAGAATGAGCAAAGAAGGATTACACTACACAGATAAACACAATATGCAGATAAGCAAATTGTTCTTCTCTATTAGATGTAAATAGGTAAATTCATTGATTGTATGTTACAATATTATACATGCTTATATAGATTTCTGAGATGCTTGGGTGCCTTGTTACGTTCAGTTACAAGAAGAAGTTAGAATGGTTCAACAGTTCAATCGTTACAGTAGACTGGAAGACAGAGAAACAGTCTGTCTAAGTTCGACAGTCGCTGGTCGCATGTCGATGCTGCTTGTTGATGTCACGAACAGTGAGGTTGCTGAACATGTCGAAGGTGCGAATGTGTCTAGGTGTGTTGAAGTCGAGACTCATCGGAGTTGTGTCGAATTAGGAACCTGTCGAGGCTAACCTGTTGGACTGGAAACTTGTCAAGTCGAATTCGTGTCGAAGTTGAAACTTGTTGAAGTTACATCAATGTCGATGAATTCCAAACTGCGATGCAGATCAGTCATCCAAGAAGACCCTGAAGGATATGTATGATGCCCTAGCCAGAATGTATGAAGGAAAGAACATCAACAGGAAGATGAATTTGAGATCTCAATTAAAGAGTACCAGGATGAGCCAAGGAGAATCCATCCAAGACTACTTCACAAGGGTCTCCCGGTTTAAGGAGCAATTAGAAGCCATTGGAGACTCCCTTGTTGAAGATGAGCTAGTTATTACTGCTCTCAATGGTCTCTCTAGACCTTGGGATTCATTCATCCAGATTATGTGTGCCAGAAAGGAAAGCATGAAATTCAACATTGTATGGGAAGATTTCATCCAAGAGGAAGCTGGAGTAGCCAATAGAGAAGCTCTACTTAAAGAAGATGATCAAGCCCTAGCTACCCATACCAAGAGAAGAAGAAGTCAATCTAACTTCAAGAAGGAAAGCCACAAGGAGTATCAACCTCCCAAGAAGTTCCAAAGGACTAGAGGAAACTATTCAAGAAGAGACCACTCCAACTTTCAATGTTTCCATTGTGCCAAGCTAGGACATATTGCCATAAATTGTCCATTGAAGAAAGAAGAATACAAGAGGAGCAACAACAAGAAAAGATACCATGCACATCTAGCTGAAGATGAAGATGAAGAAGAAAAGGGAGAAGGATCTTGAAGAAAACAAGCAAAAGAAGAATATGCAGAAGAGTATGTATTATTCTCTGCACTCTCTGGGTCTGTGACACTTGGAGAAGATAAATGGATTATTGATAGTGGTGCTTCAAAGCACATGAAAGGACAAAAGAAAAATCTGCCAAAAATTGAAGAGAAGAAATCTCCTCAGAATGTATCATTAGGAGATGAGTATCAATATCCTATCAAAGGAATTGGTGAAGCAAGCTACAAGATTGATTCTGGAACCCCCATGAAGATGAAATAAGTGTTATATGTACCGGGTTTGAAGAAGAATTTACTTTCTATATTAACATTAGATAAGAAAGGTTATAGGGTTTCACTCATAGATGGACAAGTACTTATGTGGCCCAAAGGAAAATCAATTGAAGATGCAGTTGTCATTGGTGAAGAAGAAGGAGGCTTATATAAACTCAAGGGACATTTAGAAACAACCCGTGTTCATGAGACCACTAGCCCAAGTGAATTATGGAATAGGATGCTTGCTCACATCAACTACAAAGCACTACCCCATGTGAGCAAAGTAGTGACGAGATTACCAGATTTGAAGATTGATCATGAAGGCATTTGCAAAGGATGTGCAAAAGGAAAGAATATCAAGAATCCATTTCCGAAGAGTGAGACAAAGACTAAAGGTATGTTAGAATTAATCCATTCAGATGTATGTGGTCTAATTCCCTCCACATCTTTGAGTGGTTATGAATATTATGTTACATTTATTTATGACTATTCAAGAAAGACATGGATATTTTTCTTGAAAGCAAAAGATGAAGTATTTGGAAAATTCAAGGAATTCAATGCCTTGATAGAGAATCATTCAGAAAGAAGAATCAAGACATTCAAAACAAACAATGGTGGAGAATATACTTCAAAATATTTTGAATCCTTTTGTAAAGAAGCTGGACACAAGAGGGAACTAACTACTCCCTATAATCCTCAACATAATGGTGTTGCAGAAAGGAAGAAGATGACCATTATGGAAGCTGTGAATACAATGATACATGATCAAGATCTTCCAATGCATCTATGGGATGACACAGTAAGGATGGTAGTTTATGTGCAAAATAGATTATCCCATAGTGCCCTTGGATTCAAGAATCTAGAATAAATGTTCACAGGAAAGAAGCCTGAAGTGAGCCACCACAAGATATTTGGTTGCCCAGTATATGTTCACATACCAAAAGAAAAGAGAACCAAGTTGGACCCTTCCAGAAAGAAGGGAATATTTGTTGGATACTGTGAAGTTTCCAAATCCTTCAGAATATACATTCCAGGATTCTATCACATGGAGATTAGTAGAGATGTAACATTTGACGAAGAAGAAGCTCTCAAGAGATCCAAAAACTGCCAATATGAAAAAGTATATGAAGAAGATGTACCTCCCGAAAATGTAGAAGTTCCACCATCCCCGAAGATGAAACACTAGAAGACCATGATATGCTAGAACCTCAAGAACCTCCCCCTATGAATATGTCATGAAAGAGAAAACCTGCTTTGGAAAGAGAAATTATACAAGAAGCAGAGAAGTATGGATCTCCAGAAGGCTGCACAAGAGTAAGCAAGAAGCCAAAGCCATTTTCCATATATGTGGCTTTGATGTGTGATATTGTAGATCAAGAACCTATCAGTTATGAAGACGCTATATCGAACAAAGAATGGGTGGAAGAAATGACAGAAGAATAGCAATCAATAATGAAAAAAGATGTTTGGGATATAGTTCCCAAACAAGAAGGAAAAAGTGCAGTATCTTCCAAGTGGATCTACAAGATAAAGCATGCAGCTGATGGAAGTATTGAGAAATACAAAGCAAGGTTTGTGGGTATAGGATTCTCTCAGAAAGAGGGAATTGATTATGAAGAGACATTTGCGCCAGTAGCAAGGTACACTCCCATTAGAACCATCATGGTACTTGCATCCATGATGAAGTGGATTTTACACCAGATGGATGTGAAGACAACTTTCCTGAATGGTGTGATTGAGGAAGAAGTGTACATCGAAAAACCACATGGATTTGAAGTTGAAGACAAACGAACTCACGTATGCAAGTTGAAGAAGGCTCTCTATGGATTGAAGCAAGATCCTAGAGCTTGGTACAAAAGGATATATATCTTTTTGACGAGCTTGGGATTTACCAAAAGTAAAGCTGACCCTAACCTTTACTTTAAGGTTATGGATGATGAACCTGTCATACTATTGTTGTATGTGGATGATTTATTTTTGATGGGGAATGAGAATTAGATTGTAGAGTGCAAGAAGAATCTTGTTGAAGAATTTGAGATGAAAGACCTTATATTGATGCACTATTTTGTAGGTCTGGAAGTATGGCAGAGCCTAGAAGGAATATTTCTCAAACAAGGAAAGTATGTCGTGGAAATCCTAAAAAGATTCGATATGTTGGAATGTAAATCCATGGCCACACCCATAGATACCAACTTGAAGTTGTTAGCTGATGAATCGTTAGAGTTAGTAGATGTGACTCAGTACAGAGAGATTATTGGTTCATTGATGTATTTGATGAATACCAGGCCAAATATATGCTTTGCTGTGAACACCTTGAAGAAGTATCTAGTTGAACCTAGATGTGTTCATCTGGTAGCTGCAAAGCATATGATGAGGTACTTGTAAGGTATGATAGACTTTGGTCTATACTATGTTGGAGATCATGACTACAGATTGTATGGTTATACAGATGCAGATTGGGCTGGAAGTGTCTCAGACAAGAAGAGAACCTTAGGTGGATGTTATTGTCTAGGATTTGCCATGATCTCATGGTTTAGCAGCAAGCAGTCCAGTGTTGCTCTCATCACAGCTGAAGCAGAGTATATAACAACCTATTCTGCTAGTTGTGAATCCATATGGATTCGGAAGTTGATGTCAGGTCTATTTGAACTGGACTTGGATACCACAGTGATTCTATGTGAAAACTAGAGTTGTATAAATATGACAGAGTACCCAGCGTTACAGGACAATTCAAAGCACATATAAATCCAGTATTTTTACATACGAAATATGGTACAGAAGGGAGCTATAAAGCTCCAGTATGAGAGCACTGATGAGAAAGTTGCTGATGTGTTGACTAAGCCTCTGCCTCGAGTGAAGTTTGAGTAATTCCGTGTCAATATTGGTGTGGTTCGAAAGGACCTTCCTCAAAAGGGGGAGTAGTGATGATGATTTTGCAGTGGTATTGTATCATCCTTGGACATTAGTCCTAAATGGATCCACGGACTTTTGTCCCTGAGAGTGTGGTGGGATTGTATCATCCCTGGAAATTAGTCCTAAATGGATCTGCGGGCTTTTATATTTGAGAGTGTGGTGGGTTTGTATCATCCATGGACATTATTTCTAAAGGGATTATCATACTTTTGTCTCCAAGAGTGTGGTTGGATTGTATCATCCCTGGACTTTAGTCCTAAATGGATCTGTAGAATTTTGTCTTCGAGAGCGTGGTTGGGATTGTATCATCCCTGGACATTAGTCCTAAAGTGGTCCACAGACTTCTGTCTCCGAGAGTGTGGATAGGATTGTATCATGCTTGGAATTATGTCCTAAAGTGAGAGGGATTGATCATCCCGTAACTGGATCATGTGTGTTGCAGGTTATGTTGTTGTTGATTGAAAGATCAAGATGATGTTGTTGCTAATAAAAAAAACAAGATGATGTTGTTGCTGATCTAAAGTTCAAGAGTTGTTGTAGACGATTGAGTGATCGAGTGCTACAGAAGATGAAGATCAAAGATGAAGACTCAGTGCTGTAGAAGATGATTCTCCAATACTGAAGATGTTCCAGTTGCTAGTGTTGTTGAAGAAAACTTCCAATGAGTTTTAGATGTATCACCTTGATGTTGTTGATGATGCTCTCTCTCCTTTCTTCTGCAGTTGATGTTGCTGTTGTCTATAGAATACCCTTCTCATTAAGGGGGAGTGTAGAAATATTATAACTTCGAAGAATATTCTATTGTATTTTATTTTGTAATTTATTTGGAGATGTTTTATTCCTCCGTCGGGATGTTATTATTGTATGTGGTCATCATAGAGTCATGAGGTAAAACCTCCTTTGTAATTCAGGTCGACAGGACCCTCCGGAAAGTAATATTATATTATTTTGAGTCTTCCTAGAGAAGTCGTCCCAGTCAAGTTTAGTTGGGGCCAACTTGTTGAGTGAAAAGGTCAAGTGAAAGTTAAAGTATAAATAGGAGTGATGTGCTCCTCATTTGGACACACACACTCACTTGTGTAATTTGCATAGGAGAGAGAGAGATATCTGCAAGGAGAAGGAGCATTTGTTTGGGGATTTTATCTTTGTACTTTTGATCATCTATATTGAGGAAGTTTTGTTGGGTTTTCTTCCCCTAGAGGGTTTCTGAGGATAAATTTGTGTCTATCTTGTGATTGTGTTTCTTTCAGTGATGTTGTATATGCTATTGTTGTGAATTTGAATTGAATATTAACATTTTTTACTCCTCTGGCACATCTGTGGCATGGTTATTTCTCTTTTCTCCTACTGGTGGATTGCTAGTATGTTGTTGTTCTTGTTCTTTCTCTTTTTCCTGCTAATCATTTCCTCCTTCAACACCATCTTTCTCTTACTTGTTGCTTTCATTGGCACTATCATCAGAAGTTGTAATTAGTGTCTCTGGCACATCAACTTTCCATTCCAGTGGGAAATCCTCAATGATGAGGTCAATATTCTACGCTTCCAGCTGATTTTGACCCTCATACCATTCAGGGTTTAATGGATCTATGGGCTATATAAAGATAGAATGGAGACCAACCTTGAATGTCATCTTCCGAATGTACACTGTTGTTACCTCTTTCGGGATACGCGAAGTGCGTGTAATCACCTCTCATAACTGCTCGTAAAATGTGTGTAGTTGCACATTGTTCAACCTTTGTCTTTCTGGCCTTGTGTTACTCTACATATTTGCATATCGAGGTCCACAACAGTTTCCATGGAACGCCGATACATTCTATTGGTACTCCACAATAGTTTCCAGGGAATGTCGGTACATTCTATTGGTACTTTGGATCTTTCCATTCCACAAATGCGATGAGGACTATAAGCCAACTGAAGTGAAACTGATAGCCATTTTCCTGTGCATCCACTCCATTGTCCAGAAATTCATTAAACAGGTAGCCTTCCTAGTTGAACGGTATCCCATCCTTAGCTTTAGCATCTAGGGAGATCATAGCAACAGGAACTTCTGTCAGTCTGCATTTTCTTAGTACTCTTCCTGTGAGCAACTGTACTGTGAACCTCGTGGCATCATCTTGAATCTGGTCTTCCTGATAGCCGTGAGTTCCTTTAACTAATCCGAATTTTCTCTTCATCTTCTTGGCAAGGTCTTTATCTTTATTCTTACCCACAAATTTTGTTGCGGGGTCAGTACCTCATTTGATAAGATGTGTGATCCTCTGAGATGTGTGATCCTGTATCGTTATTCTTATATCTATCTTGGGGTCTAGCCACAAGTATCCTTGGTGTGTGCATGAAAGCAACACACCCATGATGGTTTTTAGCTTTGGACTTCACCCAAAGTGTGGAATTCTCAAGAGGTTCAACAGTCCCTAAGACTGTAATGGTGCAATCCAGTCATGTGCTTGTATGGTCGTCTTCTTAGTGGCTTCATCAAACTTTCTGCACATGTATCTGTCTGGCTAGAACTACGGATACTTGCTCGAATTCAGTAGATCGTAATCTGCGAACTTACATTCCGGGATATTTCCCATCAAGTTCTCCTTTTCCTGAACATGGATTGACATCGGCGGTGGACGGATGTCATACTGTGGGTTCTTCTTCAACACTACTACCGGTGCATCATCTTTCCGTGCCGAAATGTACTTAGGTATCAACAGAATTGGCCTTTCACGAGGTCGCTCTTCCTGGTGCTCTCGTGGTATTTCTATCTCTTGCAGCTTCTATGGTTCCTTGGATTTATTCTTATCCTTCTTCTTGGATTCTAGTGCATGTCGGGGTGAGGCTCTAGATGTCCCACCCTTCTCTTGAGTTGCTTTCTTCACGAGAGTTTTCATAACTGCTTCTAGACTAGACTGTTGGAATTTCTTTAAGACCTCTTGTAGTTCTTCTTGCTTAGACATGTACTCTCGAAATGTTCTATTATTCACTGGTAAAAGCTCAGAATTTACTCACGGTAAAGATAAAAATCACAGTAAAACAAGTAATTGTGTGCTTCTTTGTTATTTATAGCCATAACCCAAACTGAGACGCGCCCAAAATGACTAAGTTAACATTAAATGCTATGTCCATTGTACAAATCTAGCTTAGATCTTGGTCCTTTCCTTACATTAAATGCGTCTTCAACAGACAAGTAAGCCTTTAAAGCGAAAAAAATCCGATTTCCCAAAAATACTGTATAATGACTATTTTTCAAACAAATATTGTAAAAGCTAGTTTTCTCTAGCTTCGTCGAAGGTTAGGTGAGTGGAGAGGCTCACTTTGCATTCCCCTGATCTTGATGGAACTTCGCAACACTACCCCCTTTTTTACTTCGCAACTTAACACTCTAAGTGCGCTTTGCATGACATCTTCAAATCTTGTGAACTTTGCATTATGGAAACACTATTGTGTGCAGACTCTGCTCTCTGTTTAGTGTCCAATTTCAACTCCAATTGACACTTAAACATTATTGCGTTGTTTAACTTCTGCTTTAAGGAGTAGGGCCATCCCTGTAAAGATTTAACCTAGTCCCATTGACAAGTTCTTGTAATTTTTTTCCAAGTAATGTGGCTAATTGCACTGTGCCACCATTAGTAACATGTTTGACAGTGTATGGCCCTAACAAATGCATTCTAAATTTTCTAGGAAATTTAAAAAAAATTCTATCATAGAGGAGAACAAGGTCTCCTACCTGGAATAAATTGTACTTGATGTGTCTACCATGCCATACCTTTTCTATAGATTTTTACACTTCTTGGTGAAATCCTGCAATGAAGCAGTCTTCCTCCAATCCAATCAACTATAATAGTCTTTCATCCATTCTTTCATCGTCAGCCATGTCTGTGAATGCTGCAATTCTCAAGATTGGTACTATGTATTCCATGGTCATGACAACTTCCTGTCCTTACACCAACCTGAAATTTTTATGACCTGTCAACTTTTTACAAGTTGTTCTATATGCCCATAATACTGCTGGTATTATGATATCCCAATCATTCCTGTTTGTATTGCATACCTTGTTCAATGCATCCTCCAATACTTTATTAAAGTCCTCCATAGTTCCATTATCTTGTGGATGATATGGTGTACTCTTCTGATGATATATCTAAAATTCTTCTATCAGGGATTGAATGGTTATGTTTAGGAAGTGATTTCCCTGATCACTCATCAAAATATTTGGACATCCAAACCTTGTCAAGATGTTCTCAAAGATGAACTTTGCCACTGTAACTATGCTATACTCCTTCACTGGTTTTTATTCTCCCATCTGGTTAGATAATATGTAGTTTTAATGATGTATCTCGAACCAGTTCTCTTCCCTGGTGGGGTAATAGGTCCCACAAAGTCAATAACCCATTTATCAAAGGCTTGTAAAGTCAACTGTGGAATCAATGTCATCTCATCTCTACGAGATGGATTTCCTGTTCTCTCGCATACATTACAACTCCTGCAATGTTCCTTTGAATCTTTATGTATAGTACACCACCACAGTCCTGCTCTCAAAATATTCTGCACAGTATCTTTCCCTGCATAATGTCCTCCAGATACTCCTGAATGTGCTTCAACAAGTATGATTGGTCTCTCATGCTCTAGTACACACCTATGCAACACTTCATCTGGTCCCAATTTATATAATTTCCCTGCAATCAAGGTAAAAGTAGTTGATCTCACCACTAACTATTTCTTCTGCTCTGTAGTGAATTCTACAGCTACTAACCCTATGGTTAGAAATTCAACAACGTCTCTGAAGTAGTCATCTTCTATGTGAATAGAAAACAATTGCGCATCTGGTAGATTATCCTCCAAATTACTAGGTTCTTCGACTGAATCAATCCTTGAGAGATGGTTCGGTCCTGCATTCAATCTTCCTGGCTTCACTATGATCTCAAAATCATATTCCTGAAAAAGTAGAAGCCATCTGCATATTCTTCCCCCTAACATTGGCTTACTGACCAGGTACTTTAAAGTTGAATGGTCAGTGAACATGCAAAAGTGCAAACCTAGCAAATAGTTCTTGAATTTCTGCAATGCGTACACCATATCTAAGCCTTCCCTCTTTGTTGTGGTGTAATTTTTTTCTGCTCAAGATAACTTTCTACTAGAAAATACAATTGGATGGTCGATGCCTCCATCACCAGGTTGTGCTATTACAATGCCAAGTGCTATAGATGAAGCATCTGCATGTACATGAAATGACTTATTCTAGTCAGGAAAGACTAGAATAGGTGTTGTAACCATCTTCTCTTTCAGTGTATCCAATCCTCTTTGGAAATCTTCATTTCGCTCGTACTTCCCTTCTTTTTTTAATATTTTCTCCATAGGTGCGGTTATCTGCACATATCCTTTAATGAATTTTCTATAGTATCCTGTGTGTCCCAATGTAGTGTGTAGCTACTTAACTGAATTAGGCGGTGGGAGACTTACTATGATCGCTATCTTCGTTGGATCAAACATCAATCCTTGTTTGCATACTATATGTCCCAATAAAATGCCATAAGGAACACAAAAGACACACTTCTTTAAGTTCAAGGAAATATGATAATGTCTACACTTTGATAACATCATCCTTAAGTTCACATGATGGTCCTTCAAAAGGCCAAATACTGTCCAGTCATCAAAGTAAACCTCCAGGAATTTATGAATATAATCCTTAAATGCATCTACAACCACCCTTGAAAAGATAGCAGGTGCGTTCTTTAGCCCAAAAGTCATAACAGTGTACTGAAATAATCCCCATTTAGTAGAAAATGTAGTCTTGTGTCTGTCTTCTGCAACAATTCTGATCTGATGGTAGCCAGGAAATCCATTAGTAAAAGAGTATGCCTCCTGTCCACCTACATTATCTGGTACTTCTTCTATGAATGGAGTAGGAAATGGGTCATGCACAGATCCATCATTCAGTTTTATGAGGGCCACACAAATTCTGATTCTCCTTTAGATTTCTTGTCTTGAATCACCACGAGATATATCCATTTTGACTCTTCTACTGGTTCAATGATCCCTGCCTCCAGCATTTTATCAATTTATACTTTCACTCTTTCTTTATATATGGGGTTCAATCTATAAGGTCTTTGCTTGATAGGCTTCGCATCAATCTTGAGAGTTATTTTCATAACTCCCAAGTCACCTAAAATGCCTTTCATTTCAGAAAACTTGGTAGGAAACAAGTCCTGATATTCACGCAGTAGGTTTGCGATTTGTCCCACTATTTCTTCATCCCAATAATCTCCAATAGAGGCGAAATTTGGTTCTTCATTCGTGCTGATATTGATATTTTTAGTCTTAATGGGGTTACTCATATATGGAATTTCCAATTCAGGTCCTTGTACATCGCGTTTTCCTTCAGATTCAGGGATATTCACATCGAGGGAGTCTTAATTTTCATCTTTGTCCAGTGTAAAATTATAACATTCGAGGGCATGTTCCAACTGTATTTCCCAATCTGGATGATTATACACAAGAAATAAGACATCCTCAAATATTTTATTTTTAATGATCTGTAGAGCCTCATTAATGATCAGACAGTCATTCTCAAAACTGGAAGTTAGCTGAATTTTTTTTATCATCATGTGCCAATCTATTGTACCATGTCAAAGTTCTGTTTCTATATACCAGTTCTTTGCTATTGGTTCCAGTGTGTGCACAAACATATGGACCCACTCTGTCCTTGGTTTATGCCTCCATGCTTTCAAGCAAGAGTCTATGTGATCTCTAGGATCAGTCTATCCATTGTACTTTGCTTGTACATTCTCAGTTTGTTTAGCAAATCTACCATTAAGTGCTTACATTCTTCCCATGTGCTCAACTTGTATTTGTGCGCAGCCCACCACCTAGCAGGTGTAGCTCGCAATGCTATGTCTAGAGTTGATAGCCTATGTTCATTTGAAACTAATGTTAGATATTCACGAAAGAATGTGTAATACCCCATTTTGACCCTTAGGATATATTAGCTTTTAATGTAAATATTGTATACATGTGATGTATGTTTTCCTAGCGTGCAGCTCAAGGCCAAGGCCTCGCTAGTGGAAGCTCAAATTTTATTTAAAGGCAAGTATTAGACATTACGTTACCCATGTGCTATTTAGCCATGGAACATTGTAAAAATGATGTAAATAAACATCATGCAATAAAATACCAAAATTGGTTATGGAGGCAACAAATGAGAAGGGGCCATGTGTATCCACTAGGGAGTGGTGAGGGGGCTGTGGGATTGAACCATAGACTGCCATATGTCACCTTGAGAACCCATTTGACTTTGCTTACTGACATTTAATTCTGTTGTGAGGAAGTGGTTGAGGATTTCAGTTCATGGCTTCAATGGAGCATGGGTAGCCCAGAAATTCATATGGCAGAGTATGGGCTCTGTTTTCTTATGCCACAAGTCACTCTACCTCAAGGGAGTTGCTTCTTCCTCATTCCCATTCTAGTGTGGAAGGACCCAGCATCATATTCCATTCAAAAACGAATTCCAGCAGTGAGCAAAACCAGAAAATCGCAACTTTGCAAGAACCCACGTTTTGAAGAGCCAAAAATGCCAAGATTTAGTATTTGATAGTGAAATCCAATGGGGGATCCATAGATATGAACCTTGGGGTGAATTTGGGAGCATTAGCTACCCCGAAATCCATTGGAAAAGCTAGTTTTGATAGCCCAGAAAACCAATGACAAGATTGAGTTATTCGTTGACAGAATGGTGAGAAATCCAAGTGTGGATGTTCGAACATAGGATTGAATTGCTCAAATTTAGCTTGATATGTCTGTAGCTCTGCGGTTGAGCTCACCAGCTTAGCATTTCCCTCCTTTATCTTTCATATGCTAGATAAAACCAACTGTGAGTTGGCTTAGCATAGTTATTGAGTGAAACCATGCCTGGGAGTGAGCCCAGCGAGTTACTCCTTAGTGGATACATAACCCAGCTAGGGGGTGATCTCTCAGCTGAAAGAATACAGGCTGGACAGAGATCTATGGTTGGGTGCAACATTTCTCTCACATAGCCGGCCATTTGAAAAGCTTCATCTTCCAGATTAGTGTTCTCTGTGATTTAAATTATATGCATTCTGGTTCTTGCAATGTGTTAATTTAGAATGATAATTGTTCATGTTAATGGAATTGATATGAAGTCTGTGCATAGCATGAGGATGGGATGGATTCTCTGCCTATTTATTTATCATTTGCTTGAGATAAATATGTTGATGCATTTCAGTTTGTGTGTGCAATTGTGTTTATTTCCGCTGTGTATATATTGATTATGTATTTGCACACAGAAGTTTTAAATTGTTATGAATTTCTTAGTAAGGAACGGGGTTGAGATTTCCAATAAGCCCAGTAGGTTGGTCACGTTTTCTTTCTAGGATCGGATGTGTTGGAAGGGGATGTGACAGAGTGGTATCAGAGCCCAGCTTACAGCACTGGGGCTGCTTGGGCCAAACTCTGAATTACAGGCAAGTGACAGAATGTTTTAACGCAGTATTGGTGAAGTTGCGACAGAATTTTTGATTGGAAAAATGGCAAGGTTAGATTTCTCAGGTGTGGAAGAGGATTACACAAGTGCATAGATCTCTCCAAGAGCTTTCCAACGGTACCAGACTAGTCCCATTTGGCTAAGGGACGAAGGAGTTATGGACCCCGGAAGTTGCAGGGCCAGAAGCGTTCCAAGGTTGTGGATGTTAGGTTTCGGGTTTCGGGAACGCGCATTTTCAACATTTGCGTTTGGATTTCTGAAATCCTGAACCCGCAATTTCAACTTTTGGCATGTTGGGTGTCGGGTTTCACGTTGCGGGATGGTTACATCCCCGTGACCGCAGCTTGACCCCTCCACCCCCCCGAACCTGCAGTTTTAGGTTGCGGGTTGCGGGATGGTTACATCCCCGTGACTGCAACTTGACCTCCCGAACTCGCAGTTTCGGGTGTCGGGTTTCAGGTTGTGGGTTGCGGGATGGTTACACCCCCGTGACCGCAACTTAACCCCCCCAAACCCGTAGTTTTGGGTGTCAGGTTTTTGGTTGCGAGTTGCGGGATGGTTACATCCCTGTGACCGCAACTTGACCCCCCGAACCTGCAGTTTCATGTTGCGGGATGCTCACATTTCCGTGACCGCGACTTGGCTTCCCGATCCCACAGGTTCGGGTTGCTGGATTGCGGGGTGAAAAAAAAAGTACAGAGCCCGAAAATTGATTTTTGGATTGCAGGAGCATGCAAGATCAGAATTGGATGAGTTCAGTGGCATTCTGAGGAGGCCATGAATGAACCAGTGAGGATCCCGAGCTCGTTATTCTCAAATTGGGCATAAATTTGAGATTAATGGCTTTTACAAATCAGTGTCCTGACGCTTGATAGAAGGTTGGATTGAGCTGAAAATGATATGGGGCGGTCATGGAGCAGGCACGATGTTAAGTTTGGAGTTTTGGAGCCAAACTCCAAAGGATGTGGAGTCGAGGTGAGCAAGAAGGCCGAAAAACACTATTCCGGGCGATGTTTTTTGGATTTTGAAAAGCTTGTTGTGGTGCAAAGTGACCCTATAATTCGGAATCAAGAAATTTACTGAACTTGACATTTCATATTCTCATTAAACCAGACATATTCCGTTAGACAAAGATTTCCCAGAAATGCACCGTTTGGGAAATAGCCATTTTTGGCCCAAAATTTGGAATTTTGGAAAAATGTAAAAAGTGAAAAGTAGTCAAACCCATAATTTTATAGAAGATGAATGGTACATCAGAACAGAGATCCGCGAGTTGCTGAGTGTTCCTTGTTATATGGGCTAACGTCGCCCGCTAGAAAAGTTTTTGTGATTCTTCATAGATTTTCTTCCACAGGTGGTTGAAGTTGGCATCCCAGACCAAAATACAACTGTGTAAAAATGTGCAGAATTATGGTGAAAGTTGTCATTTTTGAAGCCATGCAATTTCCACACCCGATATTGAATTTGAAGGAGGTTATCATACATCATATATATTTAGAGCAGAAAAGTGCCAGTGATTGTTTTGGACAATTGTTGTCAATATGGGCAATTTCTAGAATTGCATGCCTGGAAAGTAGCAGAGACGATGAAATCGAACCAGCTATGATGTGGAAGATGAATTTCATGCAAAGATGAGGGATTGGAAAGGGAGAATTCCTTAACCCCTGTCTTGTTAACCACATTTATATTTTATAAGCTTTATGTGCATAAAATTATGGCATGAGAATGCTGAAAATGCAAGAGATTAGATGAGTGGCATGAAGATGCATTGATTGGCATATTAATAAACATTTCACAATGCATGAGTATATGTTTTGCATGCATATGACATTACATATTGGTAAAAGTAGTGATATTTCACATATGCAATGAACCACTAATGGTAAATATTGTGGTTGATAATCACTATCGGTGTTGGTTTTGGTTGTAGGACCAAAGACAACAGAAGCATGGCTAAAGATGTTGATGATGTTATTGCATGAAGCCAACAACCTTATGAAGAAAGGATGGTGCAACAAATCTGTGATCATGAGGTTGGAAAAAGGACTGTGTAGCCTTGGTAAGATGCCAACCGATCAAGTAACATCAAGTGATGTTAATGACAACCATGCAGGTAATGGTTATTGATGCATAATTGCATGAATGTTGAAAGAGGATTTGGTAAAATCCCTTCGACTATGTTTGAACTATGTTGATTTGATTTGCATGTGGTATTAAGTTCCTGAATGGGAATATTAATTTCAGAGTATGGTGAGGTGTGGGTAAGTGAAGGAAATGATCCTTACACCCTATAATTGCTTAGAAATCTCAATGCATTCATATGAAATTATATCATGTCATTTGAGTATATCGATTGTGAGTTTAACAACCAAAGCAAGTGAGGACCGGTGGTCCTGATTATGGTAATGCATGTTACATGAGATAGCCATGATTAAGTCATAATATGTTTGAATGCATAGTACTCATGAAACAATGCAAGGTGACATTGAGTGGATGTGCATTAAGAGATTTTATAAATCTTGTAGTTAAGCATTGAGTGAATGCACATGAAAAGCTTGAGTAAATGTTGTAAATGTGCATGCATAAGTGTGGGTGCACATGTTGTGATGCATTGCATGATGCATGGGGATGGTGGGTGTGTTATTACAAACTAAATAATGGATGAGATGGTGAATGGATGCTAATTCTAGGATCATTTCATGGGCTGTTATGAATGTAGAATAGTAAGAGCATGAAGAAGGTAGTCATGATCGATGGACTGTCGGAATACTCCGTGGAAGGGCAGAGTTGTATAAATGATATGACTGTGAAATAATGAGTATCCCAAAGTTCATTTAAATTGCATAAATGATGTGAATCTACCTTGCCATTTTAGTATGATAATGATTTACGTGAAATAAATGAGTTTGGTGGTATTGATATGTTAACAGCTAGAAGTGTTTGAATTATGGAATGTTACAATTCTGGAAATGCTTCAGTGACTGTTGCAACAATGAAATATTATATGCATGGGGACTCACAGCATGCTTGGCTCATTTAAAGTTTCAGACTCCAGGTAGAAATATTTTGCGTATGGCAATGAGGATAAGACCATATTAAAGACCGAACTCTATCATGTGCAAAAGCCAAGGGTTATGAGAAGGTTCTCATGGTTGTGAAATTTAATTTATGCATGAAACAAATCTGAAAATATTCTGATTTAAGTTTATGAGAATAATATCATGGTTGCAAGTCTAATTTTTGTAGGGAACATATTTGAAAATTTTGAGTTAGAGCTTATGAGAAGGAATCTCATGGTTGAGGACTCTAAGTTCTGTTAGAAAGAAGGATTGTAAATCTCATATTTGGAATTTTGCTAATAAATGACTAATGACTATTTGGCTTATATAAATTGTGTCAGGAAGACATGTTGTAAGTGGATGTTCATGCACGGCAGCAGACATAAGACCATAATGGGAGAAGTGATACCACTTACAAGAGCCAAGCAATATGAGGATAGCCTCATGGCTCAGAAAATCAATTTATGTAGGAGACTTAATTGTAAATTCATGTTGAATTAATTATTAATGCTATTGATTGGTTATGGAACAATCATATTTGAATTTTATTGACAAATGTTACTGACTGTTTGGCTATTTGATAAGTGTGCCAAGAAGACACATTGCAGTAAGACCATGAGAGAGGGCCTACAGAAGCCAAACTTCATGGGAAAGATCCCATACATTGGAAATGGGTTTCGGGTGAAACAGCATTGGACATTTTGATAATGTTCCATCTGCACTGCATGATTGGTAAACAATATGAGTGAAATGATAAAGATTATGTCAGTAACACATATAAAAGTTATGTAACATCAAAAGGAGTTGGGATGGCAAACCGAGGGATTGTCAACTCAGAGAAGGGAGCCCCCATTCCTCATTAACGAAGAATACTACCTCTACAAATGAATAAGTGTTATGTAAACCCTGACTGATATATATATATACATATATGTGTGCAAGTTTAGTTGTTAGAATTACTATACAGAGCATATTCTATTTATGTATATTATTCAGACTGCTTGAAGTATGAATAGGACTTGCAGAGCTCACATTAGTGAGGAGTGCACACCTTTCTTTCTGGTGTTGAGTTATGTTAGGGATGCCAATATTGATTACGCCCTATGAGAATGGACGCATTACTAGTGTTTCAATACTTGATAGTGAATGCTATGAATTATGGTTATAATTTTAGAATAACAACGCTAACAAGTTTGCCTATACTACTTGTGTTGTCACCTTAAATAGATGCAATTTGGTGCTACACACTAAAGGAACAAAGTAAAAGGTTGTTGTGAGGGGTTGTGGTGGAAGGGTTAATGTGTATGAAAGGATGTTGTGGAGGTTGTGGGAATTTCGATGAAGGGTTGCGAAAGTGTTGATGAAAGGGATGTTATATGCCTATGGCTCCATAGTAGAGCCTTGACCTAGAAATGATCATAATGAATTTTCCTTCCAAGTCGGCGTGAAGGTGTACTAGTTGGATAGTAATTATTTGATGTTTTGGAGTAGCCTGTGTGCTGGCCAAACATCCCAGTCTGCAGGAGGATCCCAAGGCTTATAAAGTAAAAGCAGGACCCTGTGGACCAGAGAGGAAATGTCCAATACAGATAAGTATTCAATTTCATTCATGTCTTATTTGGAATAATGAAGGTTTCAAGTATAAGCTCTCTAATAGTTAAGCTGATGCACTATTGTTTCTTTGTTGGAAATCTTGGTCAATGCAGGAAGCAAGGACCCTGAAAGAATTAAAAGTGCTTGGTAAATCCAAAGAGTAACTGGTTGGGTGCTACAAATGCTTGGTAAACCCAATCGGCGTGAAGGTGTACTAGTTGGGCATTAACTACTTGAATGTTAGGGAGCAGCCAGCGTGTTGGCCAAACATTCCTCAAATACTTGATAATTCCCAGTCGGAGTAATGGCTTAGTATATTGCTAAATGAGATGTCTGATAAAACCAGTTGGCGTACTAACTTAGCATTGCCTATGCGAATGGTTGAGGAGTAGCCTGCGCGCTAGCCCAACATTTGTTATTATATCCATAGGAAATCCAAGGCTTGTAAAGCAAAGAAGGACCCTATGGAATAAAGTGAAGACATCTAATGCAGATAAGTGTTTGGTTATCTTGTAATTTCTTGCTTATGAATATACATGTGTATATGATTTGGTTATGACTTCCTAAACTCTTGTTTAGAGATAAATCCTATGAAAATAAACTAAACATGCAAATTGATTCAATGTTTGAGTGTAGTTAGTGTTGGAAGCAAGGACTATGAAAGCATCTTAAGGATGCATGTGGACATGTGACTGCCTAAAAAGCTCAGCTTGAGCAACAATGAAAGATGTTGCTAGTGGGACTGTGTGGGTCCTAGCAGCCAAGAGTTGTAGACAAACCATGTGGAGGGACTCCATGGTTGAGAGGTCTGAAATAAACCATAGACACTAAGTGTCATAGCTAAGAAGGGTAGGTCAAGCATTCATGTTGAAGTGAAAGAGACTAGGAGCATGAAAACCACAGTGGTGGTGTGGGTTCCAGAATGGAACAAGGCTAAGAGGAGAAAACTCTTAATGCTCTCTCTTTCCTTTTTATTGATACATTTATAAAAACAGAAAATTGTTGAATGCATGCATGGCTAAAAGTAGAGTCTGTTTATTTGCTTGAAATAAATTGTGAATGCTGAATTAATGAATTTCCTGTGAATGGATGAACATAAAGGAATTCATGTGTATGTTGGGAAAGCATGAAAAGTGTGGAGGTTTCATGAATAGAGCATGGGCTCTCCATGTCAATTGGGGAAAACAATTAACTAATTTTTAATATTTAGATTATGCTTGGCCTAACAAGATTTGTAATGATGAATTTCACAGGTGGAAATTGAATCAATTGGTTGCAGCTGTTACGAGCAAGTGTTGCTTGTGAGCAAAGTGAGAACTAGCTGTGCACAGTGACCATGGCCGTAGACCATAGGCTATTGGAATTGGCTGAAAGTCTTCTTCAAACAATTTACAAGACCCAAAAAAATCTTGGATAACTACTCAAGCTACAAAAGCAGCAAAATGAGATGAAACACACAGTTTTGCAGGATTCTGTTTGTCTGCAAAGACAAGTAAAAATAATTTTGGAAACAATCAACCGAAGAAAGGACAATGGATCAATGATGATGCATTCGTCAAATCGGCCCATTAAGAAACGTTCCAGGCCTGAAGACTCAAAGGAGATTGAGCAGGTAAAGATGAAGCAGCCAGTGAAATGTTGGAAATGTGGAGGACATCATTGCCTCTGCAATTGCCCAACAAGGAAACCTCAAGAGGGTAGCAGCCATAAATTTTTCAGACTTGTGGATGAGCTGAAAGATCAGAACCAGCAGGAGAAGCTAGTGGAAGTGAAAAGACTTGGTCCTGAATGTTTAAAGTAAAGGATAGAATGCAGGGCAGACCCGCAAAGTTTTTGAAAGTTTGGACATGTGTAAATTGTATATATATTCCTAAGTCTTGGAACACCGAGGATGGTGTTATTCTAAGGGGGAGGGGATTGCAATACCCCATTTTGACCCTTAGGATATATTAGCTTTTAATGTAAATATTGTATACATGTGATGTATGTTTTCCTAGCGTGCATCTCAAGGCCAAGGCTCCACTAGTGGAAGTTTGAATTTTATTTAAAGGCAAGTATTAGACATTACGTTACCCATGTGCTATTTAGCCATGGAACATTGTAAAATGATGTAAATAAACATCATGCAATAAAATACAAAAACTCGTTATGGAGGCAATGAATGAGAAGGGGCCATGTGTATCCACTAGGGAGTGGTGAGGAGGCTATGGGATTGAACCATAGGCTACCATATGTCACCTTGAGAACCCATTTGACTTTGTTTTCTGACATTTAATTCTGTTGTAAGGAAGTGGTTGAAGATTTCAGTCCATGGCATGGGCAGCCTAGAAATTCGTATGGCAGAGTATGGGCTCTATTTTCTTGAGCCACAAGTCACTCTACCTCATGGGAGTTGCTTCTGCCTCATTCCCATTCTAGTGTGGAAGGACCCAGCATCATATTCCATTCAAAAACAAATTCTAGCAGTGAGCAAAACCAGAAAATCACAACTTTGCAAGAACCCACGTTTTGAAGAGCCAAAAATGCCAAGATTTAGTATTTGACAGTGAAATCCAATGGGGGATCCATAAATATGAACCTTGGGGTGAATTTGGGAGAATTAGCTACCCCGAAATCCATTGGAAAACCTAGTTTTTATAGCCCAAAAAACTAGTGACGGGATTGAGTTATTTGTTGACAGAATGGTGAAAAATCCAAGTGTGGATGTTCGAACAGAGGATTGGATTGCTCGAATTTAGCTTGAGATGTATATAGCTCTGTGGTTGAGCTCCCTGGATTAGCATTTCCCTCCTTTATATTTCATATGCTAGATAAACCCAACTGTGAGTTGGCTTAGCATAGCTATTGAGTGAAACCATGCCTGGGAGTGAGCCCAGCTAGTTACTCCTTAGTGGATACACAACCCAGCTCGGGGGTGATCTCTGAGCTAAAAGAATACAAGCTGGACAGAGATCGATGGTTGGGTGGAACGTTGCTCTCACACAGCCAGTCATTTGGACAGCTTCATCTTCCAGATAAGTGTTCTCTGTGATTTAAATTATATGCATTATGTTTCTTGCAATGTGTTAATTCAGAATGATAATTGTTCATGTTAATGGAATTGATATGAAGTCTGTGCATAGCATGAGGATTGGATAGATTCTCTGCCTGTTGATTTATCATTTACTTGAGATAAATATGTTGATGCATTTCAATTTGTGTGTGCAATTGTGTTTATTTCTGCTATCTATATATTGACTATGTATTTGCACACATAAGTTTTTAATTGTTATGAATTTCTTAGTAAGGAACGAGGCTGAGATTGCCAATAAGCTCGGTAGGTTAGTCACGTTTCCTTTCTAGGATCGGATGTGTTGGAAGGAGATGTGACAGAATGCATGGATACTACTCAACCCATCATAAGCAGAAGTTGGACTTAGCTATGTTCCAATCCAGCGAAGTGACTTTGTCATCCTCACACATTGTCTAGCTGATACTTCATGCATTCTACTCTGTTAGTTCTCCAATCCTATGTTTGACTCTAATACACAGGAGTTGTCACATCTCCAACTCAACGTTCCATATTTTGAGGGATTTTTTATAGGTCAAATCTTCACTTCTCTGTTCGTGATCACATTAAGCTGTCAATCACACAAAATGACAACTTGGATTGAAGAGCTAGATTAACCTAGGTGATGTGTGGACTAGACTTACTCCTCTGTAGCTGACAAAACCCTGTTTTTACCTTCATTTTGACATGTGCGCTACTCCACAAGCATCAAACCAGTGCACATTAGGAAGTGTGCCCTACTCTACAGGCATAAGAGGGGTGCACACCAGCTAGTATGCCCTACTTTACCTCTTGCATAGGAGCGCACATCTCAAAATTCTTGCAAACGCTGGTTGTAAAGCACTGAAGTTGCATATTGTGCGCTACTCTACTGTGAAAAACTCACGCACATCTTAAGATGAAATCAAAAATTATATTAATTTGATGAATTGGGATTAGTTGAAGTTGGTTTGCAACTTCCCCAACCTCCCAATCAAACTACCTCTCGATCCAAACTACCTACCTTGTCCGATAAATACAAGGGGGATAGAGGAGAGAGGGAAGGAGAAACTATGCATTAAGGGTTGTTATGATGGAGGAATTCCAAAGTTAGTGTGAAGAGCAGGATCCCAGAATCCGGTTGCACAAGCACTCTGAATGATCAGGTATAATTGTACTAATTATTTGCTTTTGACAATAAATGTTGAAATACCCTTTATGTCCCAATCAAATGTCTAATGGATTGCATATTTGTTTGGATTAAATAATTGATTGTATTTGATGTCTAAATTGTATTTCAATTTCATCATTGTTATATCAGTCAAAATACGCTGAGGAAGGTATCTTTGGTATTGCAGGTTTACCGAACGGAAGATCAAGTGAAGGATAGATCGAAGGAGCAAGCGAAATCTAGGATCGAATGTCATTAATAAGGTATGCCTTCTAAGATCTTTATCTCTTTCCTTTTGTAGAAACCTATGTGATATGATCAATGTATTTACCTATCACCCCAGAAGTTGGTAGTGTCCCTCTCCTCGCTATAAGGTAGAAATCCTGAACAACAGATTGGCGACTCCGCTGGGGACCGATTGTTTTTTTCTCTAGGAGGCATAGTTAGTTTTCCTTCCAGTACTTTTTGGTCTTTTTGATCCTCTGAGAGGCCCTGTAGGTCACTATTACCTATTTATGCTTTCTTGACTCATCTGAGTCTGATGTTGCAAGGCCTGTTTTTGACCTCCTCTCACATGTGCGCTAGTCTTCCTTATACACAGTAGCTTATACCTGATAATGAGCGCTGCTTTCACTACTGTACAGTAGAGCACATCTGTCAGTGTGTGCTGGTTTATGCACTGCACAGTAGGGAATATTCCTATAACTCTCTATTTGTTGTGGGGATTTGATTTCCACTTGTTTGGTTTGATTTCTAGCGTCTTGCTTTGCCTTCTTAACTGGTCCTTGAGGTATTTATGTCCTTGTTGAGTCTTTTTTGCCTCTCCTAAGTCCCTTAGGTCATCTTTTGCTTGCTTGAGTACTTTGAGGTGTCTTGCTTGTTTGTGACTCTTTTTGAAGACCGCATACGGTTCCTTGTTGGACATAGCTGCACTCATGTACCCTAGATGCTTGTTGCAGGTATACAAACCTTTGTTTTGTAACATTTGTTGTTTGTGGCAACACTAAGCACACTTTGACGGTGTCTTGGCCTTTGGTTTAGGGTTTGACCCCAAGTTGGAGTCAGTGCACTTGACGGTGTTGGAGTCTAGACACTTCCTGATTGCTTTGTCGGTTTCAATCAAAGTAAGTTGAAGTCTTTCAGTTTTCTTCCATTCGAGTCTTTGTGAATGTAAGGTCATCTTTGGTTCACTTGCCTACCTTTCGCTTAGCTTAGTGCTTTCTTAGGGTTCTTAGTTCTCTGGAGCAACCTTTGAGGTATGCATTTCCATTTTAAGCATCTCTTATCCCTATTTTCTTTTCACTTTGTTTTCCAAGCCCAAAGTTTTTTTCCTTTAAAAAACTTTATAGGGAAAGTCTTTGTCAAGTCATCGAGTTGATTGTTGTGAGCCTTAGAGTTTCTTTTCCTTACTTACATTGCTCTTTTAGGTCTTACTTGCTTCAATTTTCGAATTCTTTTTCTTTTGCATATATCAGAAAAGGAAAAAAATGAGTTTGATAGTTTAAAGTAGTAATACTTATGATCATTTCGAAGTAGCGTAGTTTACTTTGTTTTTAATTTGAAAAGAAAAGAAAAAGAGACTTGTTTTAGGTTTGCTTAGTTTTCATTTTGGAAAGAGCATAAACAGAAAATTAAAAAGAGTCTTTTGTTGCTTTGAAAGTTATTTCTTTTGCACTTTACTTTCTCAAACCATTCCACATAATGCACTACCCCGTTGAGTAAAAAGTAGCCTTAAAAAGAAATTTTAATAAAATCAATTAGAAACATTTTTCTTTTTACGTATACATGAAATCAACTAGCTTAGGCTAGAGTTTCGAGCTTAAATCACCTTAAACTGCTTGGAACTGGCTTCATTAGGCAACAATCGTAGTACGACTTTAATTTAGGTAAATCCATCTATATCAAATAGTCCTGGGAGCTCCACTCAAACTAGGGTTAAGCACGAGGCCGTGGGAGACTAGAATTGTTGAGGATATCCCCTCACTTTACTTTTGACCATAAACTAGAGTTGATTCGCGTACAAGGGTCCTTTCGGACTTCGAGCTTTGCTACCCTGCCCATGCGTTTTGACTAGGCTAACGAATGTCCGCCCAGGTTATTTCGTATTGATGGTAGCCTTAGTATCAGACCTTTAGGATTCTACACATGTAGAGTGGGCGGTTATTCCCACTTCACCTCGGATAGGCGTGGAAGGTAACCCTCTGGCAATAATCCCAGGAAAGCGGTTTGGTGATTCAAGCACTTGCACCCAGTGGACCTCCGATGGATGCCACAAAACTGACCATCGATGCTCTGTTAGTCTGTTCTTGGCCTTGATCATCCTAGACTTGCTTCCAAGAGTATTTTCTATCCAGTTGATTGGTTTGATTACTTAATATTTTTTAGTGGTATGCTACTTGCTCCTTAGTCTTAGTGGCCACTAGGTTTTCTACTTAGTTTATTTTTACATAATTGTGGAAGACCAACAACTTTGTAGGTCTCGAAGGTTACAAAACCTTCTCCTACTCATTGTGGATCCACTACCGCCACCGCGACGATGGAGGACAGACTCCAGTGGTCTTTTTGAACTTACTGGTGAAATAGAGGTTCCTGGTGAACCACAACCCAGAACCCCGGATCGACAAGTTCTTAATACTGTCGAGGTTGAGGATATTACTTCTAGTGAGTTCAACACTCCTTTCAACCCTCCTCTTACCGGACCTAACGATCCGCTTCTGGTACCTGTAGGCAGCAACCTGAGTATAATGCATATCTTTTCACACCTGGTTATATTATGAGTAACCCAAGAGACGAGCAGGGAGTTCCACAGACTCCCACAATGGGTATGAATACAAGGATTGTTAATCCTTCTTCCATAAACACTGCTACACCGAGTTCGTTGCAGACGCCTTTTGTTTAAACTCTGTCCTTTAGTTTTAACGCTGGTACTTTAGGCATGCCAAGCTTAGCAACTTTGACATCTACCTCAGTCGCTACCCCTACTTTTGGACCCAATAATGCAGTGAATGTCACTCCACCTCCTGCGACTCAATAGCCATACCATATACCTAGTACTTGGATTTCCACACCCAATGTTGAGCCAAATCCCTCTGCAACTATACCTATCATGAGTACTATGACTGCATCGTCCACCTCGACTACCCCTGGTTTTAACACCTTTGCAGGTCACAATATGAATCAAAGTAATATACCTGCAAGAAATATCCCCTTTTATTTGTTTTCTGGAGGAGGGGGTAATATATTTAACCAACAATATGGAGGGGCTAACACCTAGCCACAGTGGAAAAACGCACAGGGTTCCAACCCACTTTCATTTGGGTGGGGGAATTTCAACAACACTTTCACACAACAACAGATGGCTGGGGGAAACCCCTACCAGCGAATGGCTAGGGGCAACCCCTACCTGCAGATGGTTGGGAGAAACCCCTACCAGTAAATGGATGGGGGAAACCCTAACTAGCAGTTTATGGGTCAAACTATGGGAGGTTCCCCCTTCATGACTCCAACTTATCAAATGCCATCTTATAGACCTCGTTTACCATTTCTGGCAACGCTGAATTTGCCAGATATTTCCAAGTTAACGAACGATCCAGTGTGCCATAACTTCACATGGCCACCAGTTCCCACTAAGCTACCTTCGGACATTCCAAAATTCGAAGGTAAAATTGGTGAATATTCTGGTGATCATGTTACCACTTTTCATCTCTGGTGTTGTTCGAACTCGTTGAATGAAGATTCCGTTAGGTTGAGACTTTTTCAAGGAACCTTGACCGGTGCTGCAGCCAAATGGTACATTGAGTTACCTGCATCCACCTTTTTTAAATTTCGGGATCTCTCCATAGTCTTCCTGAACAACTTCTAGCTTCCTGTTCGGTACGATGCCGGGAAAGATATTTTGTCTACCTTTAGACAAAACAAAGCCACCCATTTATCTGATCATATTTAGGAGTGGCAAAGACAGAAGAGGCTCATTAAGGCCAATATCCCCCCAGAGTTCTTATTAGAGTGGTATCTAAAATCACTCCTTCCTTATGTTTCTAAGCAAGTAGCTACTTCTGGGGTGTCATCGGAAGAAGATGCCATTTTAAGGACCCATCAACTAGGCTTGGTTTATGCTCAGTCTGGGCTCCTTTACGAGATTATACCTGATGCACCGTGATCAAACATTGATCTAGGTAGACCAAATCCTGGACCACATGCTGCCGTCATTGTAGGTTCAATTGATACTGTAGCTTTCGAAGCATTGACTAAACAGGTTCATGCCTTATCGGTCAAACAATCGACTGCAAAAGTGATTTCCGTCACAACCTCTCCTTCTACTACTGAATCTGTACAGCAGGTTCAGACTAATCAAAAGGGTCCTCAGAAGCCCAACAACAAAAAGAAGGGAAAGAAAGGAGACGGGAACCAACAAAATCTCAAAAACAAAGAAAATGCCGAGGAGGATAACAGAGAAAAGAAGAAGGTTAAGTTCCCTTGCAAGCTTTGCAAGCAGTACCACCTTACTCACCAATGCCCTCTAATCGAAGAAGCCCAAAAGCTGCTTCAAGAAAAGAAACCTGCCATCATTAAAGATCCATTTCCCAAAGGGAAGGGCTCAACTTCTGGCACCTCCAATGCTGGGGGCACCACCCATGCTTCAGTTGATCAAACTTTTATTAATATGGTTAACTCAGACGCTCTTTTACAAACGCGGGCAAGAAATTATACCCCGGATTCGTAGAATAAAGATAAATATATTCATGAATCTTCCACTCCTCTCCACATACCTGTGGATTCACTACCCAAGATCCCGAAAGGTGTCTTGAAATGGGCTTTGCACAATCCCAACACACAGGCTGCTGCTAACTACAATGTGGTTGAAGATCTAGCCCAAACCCCTTGTGCCATGTCTACCTTAGAAGTTTTGAAAATTTTGTTGGTAGTGTGGCTGCCGTTACACCAAAACCCGCAGGTGATTGGTAAAATCACCACCGCCATATTTCAAGGATCCACGAGAGGCGATTAGTCCCTTGTCACGATACACCGGGGAGTGCGGACTACTTGCAATTTTGTGCAACAATCTCCCCTTCAATACGAGCCAAGTGTGTATTGAACTTGTGACCTCTTGCTCTGATACCAATTGTTGGTAGTACGGCTGCAGTAACACCAAAACCCGCAGGTGATTGGTAAACTCACCACCGCCAGATTTCAAGGATCCATGAGAGGCGATTAGTCCCTTGTCACGATACACCAGGGAGCACCGACTACTTGCAATTTCGTGCAACAAAGTTGTCCATTACAACGAAATGCACTTCTTGCAGAAATTGGAAGTATGGAATCATCCAACATGACTGCGCGTTTTGATATGTCTAATATCAAGTACCGATTGTCGTACCATGTTTCTCTTTAGATAGAGGTAGTTCATGGTCCTATGCCCATTGGACGAGCTATCATAGATGAGGGCGCGTCTACGTGCGTAATGCCAATTTCTTGTTGGAAATCCTTGGGTTCTCCCGAGTTAGCCCCTTCTAACACACTACTTACTGCATTTTATGGTAGAACCTTCAGTCCACACAGAGTCTTGCCATCATTTGACGTCACACTTTCCGGTAAAACAGTTGCTCTAGAGATTGAAGTTCTGGATGCTCCGGTTGATTACAATATGTTGTTAGGCATGAGCTGGACATATGCCATGTGAGCTATTCCATCGGCAGTTTTTTGAGTTGTAATGTTCCCTCACGAAGGCAAGATCGTCACAGTCGATCAACTTTCATTCTCTCGGTGAAACAACCAGACTTCATCGAAATCCACAATTCATTTAGTTGATCAATCTTCCCTAGCAAGTGAGAGTTTAGGAGCAGGGATTTATGGGTCATTAACGGGCACTTTTGACCTACCAGCTCTTGTTCTTTTCATGCGTTCTGATGAAGGTACATCTTCTGAAACTTTCACAGTCGGTTTAAGGACTGATCCATGGATCCTTCCTACTGTATCAGAACCATCAGTTCCCTTATCTGTTGCAAAAGTAGCATACTTGGAAGCACAACATGCTGCAACGGAACATATCGTGACTCCGCCAGTCTCTACTGAGTCGGATATAGACTATGATCCTGCATGGTCAGTAGACTCTACCCACTCTTTTGATTATTTAGACACGGTTTTTCCTTCTAATGAAGCCATTTTGGAAGCCATGATGGGCCTAGACCATCCTTGGGAACACATGCACCACAGGTCTTACCTGCTTCCAAATATAGACAGGATAGAGAGAGGAGAGTTTTCTATGAGACCTGGTGGGAATGTTGATTTGTCCTCTATCCCTTCCACTTCAAGTTCATTTTACACTGAAGGGAATATGGCTAATATATCAAGAAGCATCCCGATCAACATTTCCACGAAACCCGGGGTCGTGGAAAACATTTTTATTGGAGCAGATTGTTCTCTGGAGGAGATCGCTCTGTATACCAAACATTCTAAAGAACTCCGCGATATTTTTTCCTGGTCTTATGAGGAGATGCCAGGCATCGATCCTGCCATTGTTGATCATGTCATCACAACGTATCCCAACACGAAAACTATGAGACAAAAGCTCCATCTAGTTAATCCTCAAAAAGCAGCCGCCATTAAGGCGGAGGTTGAAAAATTGCTTAAAGGCAGATTTATCTACCCGATCGACATGACGGAATGGGTTTCGAATCCTGTTCTGGTTGATAAAAAACAAGGTACCATTCGATTTTGTACTGACCTCCGAGATCTAAACAAAGCTTGTCCGAAAGATAACTATCCCACACAATTTATTCACCGGATCATGGATGCATGCGTGCAACACGAGATGTTTTCTTTCATGGATGGATTTTTGGGATATAATAATATTCAAATCAAACCCGAAGATAAACATAAAACAGCTTTTATTTTCCCATGGGGAACCTTTTCCTATCAGAAGATGCCATTTGGCTTAAAGAATGCTGGAGCTACTTTCCAATGAGCAATGAATTTCGCTTTTCACAATATCAAGCACATAGTTGAACCCTACTTGGATGACCTCGTGGCGCAATCTCGCAAGAGACGGGATCATCCAGATCATTTGAGACTTGTGTTTGAACGATGCAGACAATACAAGATTCGATTGAATCTTAATAAGTATGTATTCTGCGTCGAGTCTGGACGATTACTGGGTTTCATTGTATCCAGTCATGGCATAATGGTCGACCCTTTAAAAGTTGAGGCGATTGTAAATATACCTCCTCCTCGCACCTTGAGACAACTCCAAAGTTTGCAAGGCATTTCTAACTTCCTACGACGTTTTATCATAAACTATTCCAAAATTACAAAGGGTTTCATGAGACTGCTTAAACAAAATACCTACTTTTTTTGGGATGAGGGTGCTCAAGCATTGTTTGAGGCCTTGAAAATGTATTACTATCAGCCCCCTTGTTAAGCCCGCCTGATTATACAAAGGATTTCCTCTTATATATGGCGGCATTAGTATACACAATTGGCATAGTACTAGTTCAGGAGGATGACACGCTCCAAGAGCATGTCGTTTATTATCTCTCGCACACATTGATAGCTCCTGAGATTAAGTATTCACATGTTGAGAAGTTAGCACTAGCTGCGGTCTATGCGGTGCAGATGCTTCGTCACTATATCCTTTTACGAACCACTATCGTGACTACGGAGGTCAATCCTTTCCAATATGTTCTCACTCGACATATCATCGGTGGGAAATACAATAAATGGATTGTAATCTTACAAGAGTTTGATTTGGTTTTTCAGTTTGCCAAGTCGAAGAAATCATTAGTGTTCGCTGAATTAATTTCAGAGTTTCCGACTCACTTAGTGCATATTGAGAAAGAGTCATCATTCTCGGATGAAAATATATTCCTTATTGCCTCCTCTGACCCATGGTACGGGGATATTTTAGTATATCTCTAGACTTTGAGGTGTCCTACCACTTTTTCTAGAGAGGAACGATGCAAACTGAAAATTCATGCGAAAAACTCTCATCATATTTGATACTTTGTATAGACGTGGGATAGACTCCATCTTACGACATTGTTTGACTTTAGAAGAAGCAGAATCAGTATTAAATGATGCTCATAGTGGAGCTTGTGGGGGTCATATTTCTGGGTTGGCAACAGCTCCGAAAATACTATGTGCCGGGTATTTTTGGCCTACAATCTTTAAATATTGTGTGGAAGTTGTGAAATGCTGCCGTCTGTGTCAGTTTTTCACCAAAACAATGAGAGCACATCCAGCTCCTCTTCATCCTTTGATCACAGCAGGTCCCTTCACAAAATGGGGGGTTGATTATATGACTTGTAATCCAGTTTTGGCTGGAGGCCATCGTTATATTATAATTGCCGTCGACTACTTCACCAAGTGGGCCGAGGAAATGCCTACTGTTAAAGAGGATGGAGAAACCACCGTTTATTTCATATTCAATCAGATTATCGCAAGGTTCAGCATACCCAAAGTGATCGTGACGGATCACGGTCGTCATTTTCAGAACAACATGATGACCGAGCTTTATACCATTCTAGGTTTTCGTTAGGAGCATTCGTCCTCATTCTATCCACAGGTGAATGGTCAGGTCAAAGCGGTTAACAAAACTTTGAAGACAATTCTACAAAGAACCGTTAATGTTGTTAACACCCAAAAAGTGCTCACTACCTCATCTCCCTCATTACATGACTCATTTGTCCATATTTCCTACCATATTTAGCTCCAAAACCTTAAAAAACCAATAAAAAGCCTCCAAAAGGCCAAAAACCTCATTTTTTCCCCATAATAATTTAAATTTCCTCCAAAATAGGAAAAACCCTCTAAAAAGGGAATAAACAATACAAAAAAGAGGAAAACAAGGGAAAAAATGAAACAAAATCCTATATATCTGACCTAAACCATATGGTGCATAAAATCATGGGTCAGCACTCCACCACTAAAAACCTATAAATAGGTGAGGGAGGCTCCCCATTTCATATCCACAATCTTTCCTATCCTCACTCTGCCAAAATCACTCCTGAAACCCTAGCTCACCCTTTTGAGCTAATTTCACATTTGAGTGCCCCTTTGGCCCATATCAAAAACACTTTGGAGAAGGAGAAGGAACAACATTAGAGTTTGTAAGCAGCCCTCCTGGACTACTGCAAGAGCTTCACCAACCTCACATTGGAGGTAAAATCAATACAAAAAACCATTTTTTATTATCTTGTAATTTCTTTTTATGCACATGCTTAGAGTAGTTTACTGTTTTATTTATTGACTTGTTTTATCATTTTATTGAACTGCTACTAATGAGTCCCTTCTCCTTAGTAGGTGCTCATTTGCGCAAGCTAGGGTGAAAACCCTAGTTACAGTTTTGGCGACTACCCTAGTGTTCCTTTGAATTTTTGGTTATAGTTTTTAAAAAGTTTTGTTTTCTGCAAATATTTTTCTGTTTTCCCCCTTTCGGTTGTCCCTTTCGGCAGTTGGGTTTGCTGCCGTAAATCGCGTCTTTTTTCTCCACAGTTGCGATCCGACCGCGGCTTCCAGACTGTTACCTACGATCCGACTGCGGATCTTAGACTGTTTCCTGCGATCTCCCCGCGGCTTTCAGTCTGTTTCCTGCGATATGACCGTGGCTCTCAGCCTGTTTCCTGCAATCCGATCGTGGCTATTAACCTATTCACTGCGAACCGCCCGCGGCCTTTAGCCATTTTCCTGCGGTCTGCTCGCGACCTTCAGCCATTTTCCTGCAGTCCGCCGACAGCCTTCAACCATTTTCCTGCGGTCCGCCCGCGGCCTTCAGCCATTTTCCTGCAGTTCACCCACGACCTTAAGCCATTTTCCTGCGGTTCGCCCGTGGCCTTCAGCCATTTTCCTGTGGTTCGCCTGCGGCCTTCAGCCATTTTCCTGCGATCCGTCTGCGGCCTTCAGCCATTTTCCTACGATCCCCCTGTGGCCTTCAACCATTTCCCTACGATTCGCCCACAGCTGTGAGCCTATTTTCAGCGATTCGACCGCGCAGTTTCGTTGCTGACCGCGCAGTTTCCCTTTTGAACCCAACACTTTGCTGCAATATTTTTTGCACCTACACAACCACCTGTCCTATCTGCAGCCACACTTCCTACAGCCTTTTTTCTGCAGTTTGTTTTTTGTTCCATTTACAGAGTTTTTTTTAAAGTTTAAGCATTTCAATTGAAAAAGAGAAAATTTTGCATTTCAAAGTTTAATTTCTGAATTGTTATTATTAGTTAGAAAGTTGCCCACCCCGTGGCACTTTTACTTGGGTTCATTATCTCACACGCACACACTCTGTCACCTAATTCAAATGAGCCTTAAAAACTACTTAACACAACCAACATTCTAACCCCACTTGGGGAACACATAAGAATATTGTAGTTAGGTAGGGTCGGGGGGATAGGCATCCAAATAACACCCATCGGTCGCTTACACTTGAGACATAGTTGTTGTCCATTAGGGAACCAAAATCCCCTAGTATTTTTTGACACAGTTTAAAGCCAGTTTATCGGGAAGGCCTCTCCCCTAGGAGGGTTGAAGTAGCCAGACTGGTTCCGGAAGCCTGAGTGGAATACCGCAATCCATTCAGTAACCGAATGATACATTTGATAGTTCTCGTTGTACCACCCGTATGGGAGTATAACAGTGATAGAACCAAACTGCAGATTCACCCAACTGAACGTGTCATCAACGGGGTATCTTAGTTGCCTTTCTTCTAGGATTGACTGCCCGGTGTCCCTCCCGGTAGGGGGATATCTTTAGCCACTTGGCTCTACTATCCATATTGTCTGACTTGGATTTCATCAACTTGCAGAGGATATGTCTAGTTGAGTCAGAATACTATTTAGCTAGGTGTTTGCATGCTCCCTTACCTCCCTTTGGTCTAGCGAATCCACTATTTTTCATTTTTTAGGAAACCTGCTGCTTGTTGGTATTCTGACCATTTTTGTTGACTCTCCACTTATTGTAGCACAACTGTTACAGTGAGTGTTTTGAGCTAGTTGTTGGCCTGAGTGCCATATTTTTTGCGCTCTCCTTCTGCACACTCGGGTGCATTAGGGTTTTTGAGTTGTTTTTCACTCAACACAACCCCCATATACTTGACAGCATCTGTCACCATTGAGTCCTCGAGACATTCTCAGTGCCTTCGGGGTGAGCCCCCGCAGCACAGTTCACTTGAAATCACCCATCATAGATGTAGAGCTTCATCACTCGACTCCACTCGTCGACGACGCAGAGCTCCGTCCCTCGGCACTAACGCCCCCTATTTTACCTCTTATTCTGAGGCAGAGTCCAAGAACCCCACTTATACTGCACCAACCAGCCCCATGGCTGGCATGAATTCCAACCCTTTCTTTATAGGGACCATTGGTGGAGCATCCACCACCACCCCAGCTACCACACCTGTTTTAGGTATGCCCTCGATGGGGCCCACATCCACCGTTCTGATCACTGTATCTATTCCAATGACTAGCATACCCATCCCAACTCCACCAATGACTCACACTACCCTTGGCGGTGCAGGACCATCCCATACCACCTTCGTTCCTCCACCTGGGGGAAACGTCCCCAACCCGAACCCAGCCCCTTCACTTAGGGGCATTGGCCCCAACATGGTCACAACCACTAGTATGTCACATCCTTCTACTAGTTTTTCATTCATGTCTAGTCTCAACCTTCCTGACCTGGCCAAATTGACTAGCGATCCCATCAGACACGACCCTGCATGGCCTCACATGCCCACCAAGCTCCCATCAGACATCCCTAAGTTTGAGGGCAAGGCAGGTGAAGACCCCCAGAACCATATTATGTCCTTCCATCTATGGTGTTCCTCCAACTCCATAGTGGACAACTCTGTCTGCCTCCGTCTGTTACAGTGCACCCTTACTAGCTCTACAGCTAAGTGGTACATCGAGCAGCCCCATGGGACCCATGCCACCTTTACCTCCCTCGCCTCGACCTTCCTGTAGTTCTTTTATTTAGTTGTCCGCTATGATGCGGGAGTTGAGATCCTATTGTCTTGCAGACAGAACACGACCACCCACATCACTGACCACATTCATGAGTGGCGGGACGCCGAAGCCTCTGCAAAATCAAGTTAGATGACCATATCTTCTTAGATTGGTTTCTAAAATCTCTCCTTCCTGTCATTGCCAAGGATGTGGCATTCGAGCAACCCCGGTACGAAGAAGAGGCCATCCTCAAAGCCCAACAATTTGACCTTATTTACTCCTAGTCTGGTTATCTATATTCCATCATACCTGACGCCCCATCGGTGATTCCTCCCGACACGATGTGCCAAGGGCATCCCATGCCACTAATGGCATCATTGGCCGTATTGCTTCGCATAACTACCCCTTTTCCATAGCACGTCCTAGCCCTGGCCCTGACCTTTCACGGGATACATCACATTCCGAAGCAACCAATTCATATGCTCCCATGGCACATCACCACCATTCCCACGGACCCTCATGTCCACCTCAGTGCTTTGGTCATGCATCCCTCGCTTACGCCCCCTCCCGGTCGCACCTCATCCATATTACCACCCGCAGGCCGTGTAAGCTCCTGTATCCTCTCAAGCCCCCCTGCTTATTATCCGCCACAGGAAGCACCTACGGAAAACCCACAACCCATCACATAGACATATCAAAAACCCCCACAAGGTCTATCCCCTGCACCGCCTCGACCTACTTATTATCCACCGTGGCCTGCTCCCACACCTGTACAACCCTAGAACCTACCTGCTGCCCAATAGAATCTGCAGAAGAACCAAAATAAACAACACTAACAAGGCCAGCAAAACCGCGGCAAAGGCTGTAACCGTGGGAACAACCCCCCTCCATACCAAGGCGTCCAGCCCCCTAATCCCCCGAACAATAATAATGCGGCACCTGCCAACCAAAACCTTGACAAGCCACCCAAGCGAACCAAAAATCCTAATTTGTGAACAAACCATCCTTGTTCTATTTGCGGGGTCTATGGCCATTACACACACGCTTGCCCACATTTGGAGCAGGCTCAACAACTCTGGACTGATGATGCCCACCGCCAAGGGCACAACGCTCCTCAGGCGCCGCCCAACCCCCCACCATCTCAGACTCAACCCTTGGTGCTACAAAACCCTTTACCAACCGAAGGCGTAGTGAACACTCAACCGTTGGCTCCCGCTTAAGGAAATGCGCCACCACAACAGAAAATCACTTATGCCGCTCTTAATCAACCCATGATAGACTCAGGTACCCATCACTTGTTAATGATGTCCTCCGCCGATGTCAACCTTCAAACCCGTCGGAACCAATATGGCTCCACCCCCGAAGCCCCTCCTGCCGACAAAAACACAAACATTGTTCCCACCGATCAGTCACTACGCATACCTCTGGGTCCACTAGATGGCGCCTCCAAAGCCCCTCGCTTCCCACTTCGTTGCATCAACAATAACCCCAATGCTCACGCTGCGTCTAATTACAACATTGTAGATGACTTAGCCCAGTCCCCCGCAACCATGTCTGCGTTAGAGGTCTTAAAAAACTGTCCTACATAGCGCAAGACTTTTCTCTCAACCATTGGTGCTATTGACCCAAATGATTCACGAATGATGGCCTTCGATTTGGACAAATATGAACCTCGCCTGCCTTCCACTTTAGCGTTCCAAGTTTCTGTATCCGTTCAGAATCTTGTCATCCATCGGTGCATCATCGATGAAGGTGCCTCTACATGCGTTATGTCCACATTCGTTTGGTAGAAGTTGGGATCCCCTACTCTCCAGCAATCCACCACTGCGTTGCGAGCCTACGACGGCCGTTCGACTCAACCCCAAGGTCTCTTAGCTAATGTCCCCATCTAGTTGGCTAGTCAAACAGTGCTCATTGACATAGAGGTCATCAACGCCCAACTTGATTATAACCTCTTACTTGGCCACAGTTACATGTACTCCATGCGAGCAGTTGCCTCATCTGTTTTTCGTACCATGATGTTCCCCCATGACGGACACATGGTCAAGGTTGATAAACTCACCTATTACTATCCCAATGCCCCCTCTACACCCGAAAATGTTCTCCCCATGGTTGAACAACCTGTTTTTGGTGCCACTACCTCGTTGGTTTTCTCAGTGGGACCTGGAGTTTACTCAAATACACCGATAACTTCAACATTCCAAGCCATTCCACCCCCCTCACCCGCGACCAAAATATCAGACTTATGTACCCTTTCCCACAATACACCAACACCCAACCATCAACCGCCCTTACTAACCCAACCACCATTGGTACCTAGTCATGTTGGTGTTACACCCATCCATACAATCCCCTTCCTCTTCCCCCCTTCAGGAGTAATAAGCGCCCCGATTATGGCTACCCTCAGCCTCCCCAGTTTAACCTTAGGATTACCTGTATGGTACATCACACCTCCCGTTTCCCCTCCAACACCAAATGTCGTCCTACAACCGGTGCAACCCATCACCACTACTAGTCAACCGCCTCCCGGTGTCACTACCCCTTCCTCATCTACTAATCCATCCCCTCTTATCAAGCACACTGGGGGTAGAGGCCCACAACCATACACTACTTTACCCCTGCCCAAAACGATTAAACCCCCCCCCCCCGTATTTCGTGCTCCTCCCAAATGCTCGTTGTGTGATGAGTTAGGCCATCCTACCCATCAATGTCCACAATTACCTACATTACAAGAGCACATGCAAATGCTTGACGACGACCCCAACATCCCGGTTTTCCAACTCGACCCAACCCCTAAGCCTCATGATAAATCACTGCGTACCAACCACCCTTGTGCAATATACAGTATTTATGGCCATTACTCACATCACTGTCCCGATCTCCCAGATTACAAAGTCGACTGGTTTAAGGATCCGATTCCTGCTCCCGATGCCTTTGAGGAAGGTAACATGGCCAATATCTCACCCACAATCCACATTGATATCTCTGCCCCAGCTGGTGCTCCTGCAATCATTACCTTAGGAGCCTCCTGCACTGAGTATGAGATCGGAGAGTACATAAAACATTTCCAAGAGTTCCGCGATGTCTTTGCCTAGTCCTATACCGAAATGCCTGGCCTGGACCCCGCTATCATAGAACACCACATTGACACGTGGCCAGATGTACCCCCCGTTCGACAGAAACAGCGCCCCATTCATCCATCAAAGCTCCCCGCCGTTAAAGTAGAGATTGAGAAACTTCGCACAGCAGGATTCATTTTTCCTATTGCATACACCACTTGGGTTTCTAACCCCATCCCTGTAAACAAGAAACAAGGAACCATCTGAGTATGTACTGACTTCCGCGATTTAAACCGAGCCTGTCCCAAAGACAACTTCCCCATGCCATTTATTGACCAACTCATCGATGTGTGTACGGGGCATGAATTCCTATCCTTCATGGACAGTTTCTCTAGATACAACCAGATTCAGATCCGCAAGGAAGACCAATACAAAACTTCCTTTACCACCCCATGGGGCACCTTTGCCTATTGTGTCATGCCTTTCGGCCTTAAAAATGCTGGTGCCAACTTCCAGCGGGCCATGACCTATTGTTTTCGTGACTTGGTCCATATCCTGTTAGTCTATCTTGACGATCTTACAGCTCATTCCCGGAAACGATCAGACCACCTTAACGACCTCCAGCAAGTTTTTTTGCGTTGTCGCAAGTACAAGATCCGCTTGAACCCACTCAAGTGCGTCATTTGCATTTCGGCAGGCCGGTTGTTAGGTTTTACTGTTTCCCATAAAGGAATCATTGTTGATCCCCTCAAAGTCCAAGCCATCATAGACCTTCCTGCACGTCGCATGCTCCGACAGCTCCAGTGTTTGCAGGGGAAATCTAATTTCCTCCGTCTCTTCGTTCCTAATTATGCCACCACAGTTCATGGTTTCTTACTCCTGCTTCGTACTCACATACCCTTTGTTTGGGATGACCAGGCACAAGCTGCATTTGAAGCCCTTAAGAAAGCTCTCACGCAATCCCCTTTGATCTCCCCTTCGGATTTCTCTTAGGAGTTCATCCTTTACATCTCGGCATCCGACCACGCCTTGTCAGGAGTTCTGGTTCAAGAAGACGCTGCTCACCAGGAGCATGTCATTTATTATGTCAGCCAGACCTTGTCTGGACCACCCCTACATTACTCATATGAGGAAAGACTAGCCCTTGCCGTGCTCTTTTCCATCCAAAAATTGCGACATTACATTTTACTCGGTCATACTACAGTCGTCGCCGACTCCAACCCCATGGTCTATCTCTTGAATCGACGACTTCTGCAACGTCGCATTGCTAAATGGGTAATTATCCTCCAAGAATATGACCTAACTTTCACAACCCCTAAGAGCACTAAATACCTTGCGCTTTCCCAGCTCATAACCGACCTCCCATCCCTTTTGCCATCCCCACAGATCTTCGATGAGTTACCCGACAATCACTTGTTCATCATCTCGTCCGATGACCCATGGTACGGTGATATTTTGTTATACCTTCGCATGCAGAAGTTTCGACCCAACATAAATCCTGATGGACGCTGTTGCATCCGTCACCAGGCCTCTTGATATCTCCTCTTGGGAGATGTCCTCTACCGGCGAGGGGTTGATACTATTCTTCATCGTTTTCTTACACACGAGGAAGCCGAACAAGTCCTCAATGACTGTCATAGCGGCGCCTGCGGTGGACATTTCTTTGGAATGGCCACCGCCCAAAAGGTCATCCATGCCGATTACTTCTAGCCCACTCTCTTTACCGACTGCATCACAGCAGTCAAGCATTTCCATAATTGCCAACTTTTTGCCCCTAAGGCTCGAACACCACCCACTCCGCTACACCCAGTCGTCACCGTTGGTCCCTTTTGCAAATGGGCTATCGACTTCATGGAGTGTAAACCCTCATCCGCAAACAGCCATAAGTACATCATTGTCGCCGTTGACTACTTCACCAAATGGGCTGAAGCCATGCCCACCTCCAATTGTAAAGCCGACACCGCTGCCCGTTTATTTTTTAACCATGTTATCACTCGATTTAGGGTCCCCAAACAACTAGTCTCACACCATGGTTCACATTTTGAAGATTCCATTTGGCGTGAGTTGTCCACTCTACTGAAGTTCGAACATCAGTATTCCTCTGCTTACTACCCCCACGGGAATGGCCAAGTAGAGGCCATTAATAAAATTTTAAAAACCATCCTCCAACGCACTGTTGACCGGCATAAGTCCAACTGGAATCACATGCTTTTCCTTGCATTATGGGCTTACCGTACATCAACTAAGACCACCACCGGTTTTATCCCATTTCATTTAGTTCACGGTGTAGAGTCTATCCTCCCCATCGAGTGTCAGATACTTGCATTACACATCTCCATCGAGCTTCTCCCAGACACCTCCCCCCTCGAGCAACGTCTGCTATCCTTGGAACAAGCTGACGAAGAACCGCTCCAAAGCTGGTTACGACAAACATATCCACCCTCAAACTTTCCATGAAGGAGTCCTAGTTCTCACCTATGACCAAGCCCACGACAAGATCGGTAAAGGAAAGTTTGCATCCCTGTGGCAAGGCCCATACATCATGCAGACCTGCCTCGAAAATGGGGCATATATTTTAACCAACTCCGAAGGCCACCCTTTGCGCAACCCCCGTAATGGGTTGTATCTTAAACGTTTTTATCCTTAACCAAACCCGTGGCCCCATTGGTCCGTATTGTACGGTTTGCTTTCTTTTTGTTTTTCACCTTTTTTACCGCAACCTTACATTCATCATTTTTGCATGATCACAGATGGACCATCTTCCACCTCATTACACTGGCTTCGCTAATGGAGCAAGCCGCTGGTCTCCAAATCGATCCTCTACAGCCTGGGTCTTATATTCCCCTTCACATGAGTTGATCCACCTTGATGGAATGTGCATAGGCGCTGCTACCAATACCTAGGCAGAGTATGATGCTGTGACCGGTCTCTTGACTACTGCCCTTCAATTGGGAATATGTCACCTTCATGTGTTCCTTGACTCCCAGCTACTTGTCTCCCAGCTCAACAATTGCTACCAGGTGCGTGATCCTTGCCTCTTTAGAAAGTTCCTATGCACAAAACAGCTAAGCCGACAATTTGAATCCATAACATTCACCCATGTCCCAAGAGCTCAGAATAGTGTCGCAGATCAAATGGCTAACAACATCCTAGATTGGCATATCAATCACACCATGTAAACCATCATCATGCATCATCATACCATATCATCCCATCAAAAAACATATAAAAATCCCAAAAAAAAACTGCATTTACAACAGGGGCATCCACGTGCCTATCCTACATACATACTGTTGCATCCATATGCAATACATAAAGCAAAATACACAAGGGGCATCCATGTGCCCATCATCCTACACTACGCACATCCATGTGCGTACAAAAATCATAATCGCAAAAGATGCATCCATGTGCATATATATATAAATAAACGTCAATGTTCTACACATGTCCTGAGTACCTCAGCACCCAGCTATACAAAAAATATATATACATCGACAAAACCTCATAGAATACAAGCCGTAGCTACAAAAACCCCTAGTGTCCATACACATCGGCGGGGGAGTCCTTTGTACTCCCTACTAAGAGTCATACCCTCCGTCACTGCCTACATCGGCTGCCTCCGAATCCTCACCCCGCTCCTCCTCTGGAAACTCCTCATCCCCTGCAAGATCTTGTGCTTGACTCCTCTCCGCCAATATGGCCACCCGAATCGCGATCGATCGAAAATCTCGTGGAGCCCCGAGACAATCCTGAATCACCTCCTGATCCAAGTCCCGCCACCCCTCATCAGTCACCCCGACTAGTAACCGATCTAGGAGCACTCGTAAGGACTCCAGAGTCCCCTCAGTCTCCCATCGACGCACCTCCCCTTGGCCTGGCTGGGCTGGTATAGCCACATGTCCCCTGCGATCTATGTGTCCTGGTGGTGGCCTCGGTCCAACATCTACAGATCATACATCAGTCAGTACAAGCATACCAACATATCAAACCTACCATACACAAAATCTGACCTAAAAAACAATCAAGCAAGTAGATACATACCATCTGGTCCCCACGCCTGCCCTGGAGGTCGTGGTGCCTCCGGATCTCCCATGTAATCAATATCTCTGTATGGATAATCGTCCATCATCAGTGGCATCTGCAACCACTGTAGGTAGAGCTCTTGCGTGAAGTACCTCCCAACCTCACCGCCACCCCCGTCGGTGCATCATCTCTCCCACCGCACCATGCGCGGTTCCCTAAGTCCTCCTGCCCTGATCGGCACCCGCGGCCACAATGTAGGTACCCACTCCATGAAGAAGGAACAGAGGAATGACCTGTAGCAAAATCTTTTGCCAGCTTCCTTCACCTTGGTCAGCTCTCGCTGAACACAGGTGAGGAACATCTGGCCCCAAGCGAAGTATGTGCCATCCAGCACTTGCTCCCCCAGCTGCATCTGGCCCCCTGACACCCGCTCGGGCACCTGAGAGGCCCATTTACTATTTATATCCCATTGACTTGTCCTGTTTTGGCCATTCTGAATCCATACGGAGACGATTTTCCGAACTGTTTCCACCATTGGAATCAGCACGACGAGACCGTCATGATGGTCGACTCGTTTTCTTATTTTTTCTGCACCGTTTTTTGAGCATTTTTTCTAGACACCCATCATCGCCTCAATTTGCATGCCACATTGGCTATAGCCTATTTTTTGATATACTTTATATCATCAGATTCATTTTTTCGAGCCTGTGATGATGCTTGAGATCATTTCTCGCTCTCACCCCCAAATGTTTTGGGTATTTTTTCCAAAACGCTCCGTGTCTCCTTGGTTTGTGTGCCACCTCGGTTGTTCTCCGTTTTTGACACTTTTTATATCGTCGGATTCAGTTTTCCGAGCTCGTGATGATGCTTGAGATCATTTGTCACTCTCACTAGGTACAATTTCAACATTGTGCCCCGACACCTTCCTGCCTCGATTCGTGCGCTACATCGACCGCCATCGGATTGTTAGACATTTTTACATGAGCCATTCACTCCATTCATACTGCAATTATTTCATTATTTTTCCACCATTCATCATCCCACAAGGAGGCCCACCAGTGTTCCCCCCCACCCTCATTCTTGGTTCTCATCGATGTGCCTTGATTGAGCACTTCCTCCTTACCTGGCCATTCCTTTTGTTCGGTATAATTTTATCCCTTTTTCGGGCTGGACAAGACCTTTACGAAAAAGGCACTTAGGGAGTTTCTGTTAAGCTCTTTTCTGACTCCTAAAAAATGAAAATATCATCGAGCAATCTTGCTTCCTTTCATGCTTGTTAAAGTACCTGAAAGGGCCTCTATCTGGTATAAGTTTAACCCTTTTCCGGACCTGGTAGACTAATTACGAAAAAGGAATACTCTAGTCACACCGGCTAGAAGAGTTCTTCATTGCATCCTTTTATGCTTCTTCGGTCCTTGGAGACTAACACATGAAAAAGCACCCCCCCTGGAGTCTTCTTATTGATTTCAGACTCTCTAAAATTGAAAGCAACCACGAGCATGCACCGTCCTGGGCTCGTACAAATCCACACGACGGTACCATTCCATTATTTCAGTGTCTTCTTATTGCTTTCAGACTCCTTAAAATTGAAAGCAATGATGAGCATGAACTATCCTGGGCTCGTATAAATCCACATGACAGTACCATTTGAAAACACTTCTTCGAGTTCCTTAACCCATGAAGAAGTCCCCCCAGTGCCTCTCCACACCATGATCGATCATCTCGGCAACACCCCCAATAAGGTCACCTTTGTTCAGAGTATTCTGCAGTCTCCTTCCATCTTACACCAATTTGAGTATCACTCATCCCAGTCACTATCCTTGATCCATCACAGCTATGATTCCTTTCCCACCAATCAGTTTTATATGCTTCCTGAACATCCCCACCATCATACTCTGAACAAAGGAAGTTTGAGTCCACCCACTCTACTTGCCCATTTATTCCCCCACCCCCACAGTATACCATCTGTACTCTCACACTTCGGTTCTCCACCTCGTGCTCCTATCAAGGAAACATCATTACCTCGCTAGTTGCAGGTCTCCCTCTATCGACGACAGCCCATCTATCCCATAGGATAGACCCAGAGGTCCCTGCACCTTGGACTCATCACCATCTATGGTGAGTTCCTACGGAACATTTTGAGAGGAGTCATCAGTGCCTCTCTGAGTGGTTGTTTCTCACATGGTCGACTTCAACACCTTGATCGCATCGTTGAGAATCGCACAGGGTATATATCCCTTCAGTTATTGGTTGAAGACCCCGGATTTCCCTCGACTCTAGCACATTGGTGAGTCACTTCGGAACGCCTAGTTATCTGTTCCCGTGGATGTCCGGTTTGCATTGGTGATTGTATTCGAAAGCCATCCAGTTATATGCTTCCTTGAGTACCCATTTTAGTTCCAGTTCAGTGTACCATTGAGGGTATGACCCCCCATCACTATGCCCCAGCAGTTCCAGTTCCTTTGGTACCACACTCAGCAGCATTATTGTTATTTCAGTATATCAGTTCTTCAGCTCAGACATGGTCAGCCCAGCAGTATGTCCCAGATTTTGTGTCCCCTCTGGACCCTTATGATGTACAAAATGGTTCTCCATGTATCCTTTAGGTCCCCATTTTTGGGCCTCATTGTTATTTTTTATATATCTTGATACAAGCATGGGTATGCCTGCCTTGTCCATATATTGAGGTTCTTCCTTATTCATTATTTGAGCCCATGTATATTTCAGGTCCCCATTTTTTGGACCTTCTTGTTATTGTTATAGATCTTGATACGAGCATGGGAATGCCCGGCTCGTCCATATGTTGAGACTATTCCTAATTCATTATTGAGGTCATGTATTTTCAGTTTTTGCAGTTTGTTCGAAACCGTTGTTTCGGGCTCTAGTTCGTTTATTCTCCTCTCCACATCCCAGGAAAACCATAAAAGACCTATGATGTCTATCGGCCATACGATGAGCTTCTGCCCTCACACATCAGGGGGCAATCTGTTAACACCCAAAAAGTGCTCACTACCTCATCTCCCTCATTACATGACTCATTTGTTCACATTTCCTACCATATTTGCCTCCAAAACTTTAAAAAAACCATTAAAAAGCCTCCATGTTGGCTGCTTTTTGGATAGATCCGGGTTTTAATGAAGCGCAGCAACAAACACCCCTTGGCGCACTGGCCCTCTCGGCAACGAGCTGCGCACCAGCCCGAAGTCTCACCCAAAGTGGCTATGGGGGGCTAAGGAATCACGCTTCCTTAACCTTGGCGACGCGAAGACTGCAATCTTCTCCCCTCCAGGGAGCCCTTGACGCGGGACGTCTTACTCGTCCGCATAATTCTCTCGGCGCGACAGCGCTGAAGCTCTCTTATCATCCTAGCTGCGCGGTATCCCCACTTCGACGCCCGAGGCGATTACTCTCGGCTTCGATACAGTAACGTCTCCGGCCCTGCGTCACGACGCAGCCACACACTTCCCAAGCGTCGCAGCGACGGCGTTCGACAGAGTTCTTTGACACTTAACAATTATGATGTCTAAGGAAGCTTTGAGAACGAACTTGACATATTCATACAGATAACGCAATGTTCATGAAAGCACGGATAACAACACAGACATGTATTCACGCGAAACAATAACATAACAGTGAAACTTATGGAATCCACCTCCACGGGAAACCACGTCCACGGGAAGTCTATCTTATATTAACTCAAAGGAAAGTTATACAGTAATGTTGCGCACACCGTTGCAGCCTTAGATCTTTCCAGGAAACTCCACGCACATAGCTGGGAGCCCTTCTCTTAGATCTACTCTCTTCTCCACAGAGATTACAATAGTTCAGATGTCGACTCAGCCTGTCTGCAACTCATGGATTAGCTTCACGGCTATCCAGTTCTAACTCTTGTCTTCTAACAACACAGTAGAAAACAACCAACTATTAACCATCTAACCATCTAGCTAGCTAACCAACTAACTAACTAAACTTATCCCTTATCAATTATACATATATATAGGTGGCCCTGAGGGTCGCACCTTTACAAAAATGTGGGCCTTTCCCGACAGTATTCCCCAAAAACCCTAACCGCGTACATGGCTAGGTGTACTGTAGGCGCCGCTTGCAGTCACGTCGCCGCTTCCTGCAGGCTCCGTGATTTCCGGCGCAGATTGCGGGAATGGTCACCGCTTCATCGTTTATCGCTCCATGTCCTTCGTCTTCAATGCTTTTGGTCCATTGCTCTTCCTTGGTTAGAGAAACCATAACTTCTGTACTTTAGCCTTAATGAGGGTAGCTGATCCCTCTACTCCGTCGCTTCATTTATTGCGGTAGCTGAGCTTTCTACTCGACCGCATTCATTCTCTTTGACGTGTGCGCGCGAGCTCCGCGATTTTTGGTCCGTGATCTGCGCTGAGCTCGTCCATCTGGCACCGTACTGCGCACTTATTTGCTCCTGCCCAAAAATTGGTGTATACAAAATTAGCACTTTCCTCTCGACACTTGTGCTTTTTCCTCAAAATTTGCAGCTTAACTATAGCTGCGGCCTATGCTCCAACAGGCCCCTAACACTTACTTGTGGCTCGTCCCCGAGCCACTCGTACTAGCGTGTGGTCGCTTCAGCTACCCATCTTCCCTTGCTTTGATCGTGGCAAATGTGTTCTTCCACTGTGCAATAGCGGAGTCCATTTCATCCAATCACTCTGCAGCTGTATGGACCATGTCTGAACTAGCTTCATCTTTAGTTATGCCATCAAACAACTGTTGAGATTCAACAATTTCTTTAATCTTTGCCTCGGCCTGGGCAGCAAGTTCAGCATACTCATCCATAAATGGCTGAATGCTGTTGGTGAGATTAGCATCTTCATTTCTAAGCTTGTGCAGTTGTTGTTGTACTCTGCGCACTTCGCTCATTTTCCTCATCTTTGCTAAGCCTTCTAAGGTCTTAGCTTCTTCGGTCAGAACAGTTAGGGACTGTTCTGCTACTTGTACTTGTTCCAAAAGGCCGAATTTGAAAGGGAACGTGTCAAGCTCAGTCCAAGCCTCCATAGCTTGTGTCATCAGGCTCTCAACTTCATTTGCTTTGGACTTCATTTGTGTGGAAGCTCTTCGCAGTGCTTCAAATTGTTCCTGGCTATCATCTTCAGGATGCGCTGCAACACGAGCTTCCAACTCGGTGATCTACGATCTATGGTCTTCAACCATAGCAACTATTTCTTGCTCTAGGGATTTCACCCTTCCTCCAATAATTTGAACTTTCTCAACCAGAGGGAGGTCTGGTTGAATTTCGCAAGCCGGGATTTCCTAGGCGATTTCATCAACTATGTTTCTTATCCCAGTGTCTTGTTCCTCATAATGTGCAAGCTTCTCAGAGATGTTCTTATATCCTGCCTTCAGTTCTATTTCTTGCGATTGCATCCTTTGGTTTGCATGGAATGTGGAGAGCTCTCTAGCTCTCAACTCAATATAGACCTTCTCTTGCACTAATTGCAAGGTTTCTATCGGAATAACAGACAGATTTATTTCAATGGGGCCAACTGCGCTTACCTGCCATGCGGCCAAAGGATCTGGAAGTGTCATGCTTGTAGGTGGGATATGCATGACAGTATGTCTCTCGGCAAGTGCTTCCACTCGCTCAGTGCTTGTAGGTACCTGTGGCGCCTGCGAACTGGATGCTGGAGCATGGGTCTGCGCAATTCTTCCTGTGAGACCTTTTATTTCTACGAACTACAGGTCCAGCGCACTTCTAATGTGCGCGTGCGAGGTCCGTAGCTCGCGAAATTGCAGCTTCAAATAATGGTCGATCCCCACGGCAAGGGCCTCAGAGGGGTCTTCTGTCGCTTCTGCAGGGTGCGACAGTTTCTGCTTCTTCGGGAGTGGTCCTGGAGGAAGTTCATCAGTCTCCTGTGCTTCTTTTTCCTTTCCTTTATCTTGTTCTTGCGCAGAAGGGGGTGGCATCACGGATGCGACTTCGGAGGCCTCCCTCCATTCGTCCGACCAAGACTTGATAGTTTCTTCAACATCTTCAGTGGTCATCCTGTAAAGGCCTACCGCCCATTCGTCCTGAATGCTGCAAGGGAGGAGGTAAATTTCATGCGAGTTGGCGGAGAAAACCAACTTCCCTTCATATCTTTGGGCTGTCTCCTTACTCAGCCTCGGAATTTCTTCAATGGTGTCCTTGAGGAGATAATAGTATTCATAGAACACGGCGCGATTCATCTTGCGCTTCGTGGGATTGCTAGAATCCCAGAGGTTGACATAGCGCATGCCGGCAACCTCTCCTGCGCGGCGTGGAAGGAACTGAGTGTTCGGGGGCTCCTTCCACCCGATAAAAGCACATAAAATTAAAATCCAAGAAAAATGGAACAACTAACCGGGGTTGTCTTGGACGTTCCGGCCGTCTTCCAAGAAAGAATTGAGGAGGAAGAGAGACCAGTTGTACTTCTCTCCCTCCGCAGCTGCGATAGCGAGCTCCACGAGAGCTCCAGTAACTTCTTTAGGTCTGCACTTCGTGAGAAGTCTACCTGCAAGCAGACTACCTGTAAATCTAAGTGCTTCATCCTCGACTATAGTGAGGTCATAAGCCCGACCTCCTCTTGTCAAATTATATTTCTGCACCAGCCGTGCAGCCAATTTTCTGTCCTTCTCTTTTCCGACAAAATGAATATTAGGGTCCTTACCAACCTTAGATAGGCCGGTAACACGATGAATCAAATCAATGTTCAAATCGATTGGCCTCCCCAGCCAAAGATAACCTCCATGAATGCATGACAACAGTGCCCTAACGACTGCATTGACTTCGTTGCTACGCCCGAAGTGCGGTAGCTTCAGCAGGTTCAGCAGTCCAGGCCTCTCCAGGTTTGCGGTGAATTCTTTTGGGACGAATTCGTCAACCTTTCTATCAGTATTATAGACTACTGTCAGATAACGATCTGGCGCAAACTGAGGATATGTTCTGTAGTCTCCAAGGTTGAAATCAAAAAACTTGACCATTGGAAGGTGTCCAAGCAGGGACCCTTCTTGTCGCACAGTATCCGGCATTGGCGGCAGCGGAATCGGATACTTAGCATTCTTCGGAATATGCACCTCGGGTGCATCATCTGGGCGCGGCGGAATATAATTCACTATAGTGGCCAAGGGCTCTGGAACGGGTTCCTCCGGCTGCTGTGGCTGAGATGCCCTTGTGCCCGGAGACTGTCTAGGATCAGTCCAACCAGGGTGTACATAAGTCGAGGCCGTCACGGGAGTAGTCATGCTGAAATCTAAGCCTCGGCGCATAAACTGACGAACAACTTCTTCAGTAGACAGGTTCTCCGTCGTGAACCGGTATAGACAACAAAACTTGAACAGACGAATGACGAAACAACGTGAAATACGAACGCTGAAAACAAAGGAAGCAGACTGCACAACTCAGCTCTGAAAACAATAACTTAGATTCTCAAACAAGATGCTATGCAACTCGAGAAAAGTAACCCGAAAATATACAAGTGTGGGGTATTTATAGCTAAAGGCCATAGTAAATGAGGACAAGTGGGGTTAATATCCGTAGGTGCCTATTCATGAGTTGACAATCCCCTTATCCCTCACGCCTCTGTGGTGCATTAATTGTGATGGACGGGCTCTGACAGGCTTCCGGGAGAAGCTAAAGCTTTCGGTGCATGATATAAATGCAAATCTTACGGAGATCAAGCCGAATCTGTCAGAGCGGCTACAATTAAATGGCGGGCTTATCCTGCATTAATACTCAGACGCGGCTACGTAACTGCTGTAATTCAAATTTTTCGGCGGGACACTTCATCATAGGTAACTGTGCATATGGAGGGGTCCACAACGAGAACTCCTCAGGCGGCAAATTGACATGGGAAACTCCGCAAGCGCGATGGTTTGACAATGCAGAAAAACTTCGCAAGAGCGCAAATAGGGTCGCTCAAAACAAACTTTATAGACATGCGCGGATAGTTCAAGGAACTGCGTGGGAAGCCAGACTGAAAGTGTCTCACAACTTCCGTGTAGACTGTGATAATGCGATGTCTCTTTCAACTACACTGGGCATCTGCACTTCTTTTAGCAGCTCATTACGTCGACAGGGCGGAGTGACCGTCGCGATAAAGCTTGAGCCGACTCCCGTTAATCATTGTGGGCAGCAATTCTCCATTAAGCTTTTCAAGCTGAACTGCCCCTCCTTCTGTTATCTTGATCACCCGGAAAGGGCCTAACCAGTGTACACGAAACTTGCCTGGAAACTTGATGAGTTTACTATCATAGAGGAGTACCAAGTCTCCTTATTGAAAGAATTTATTCTTAATATGCCTGTCATGCCAAGCTTTCTGTCTTGCCTTCTGTACTTGTTGATGGAATACGGCCAAAAGTCTGTCTTCTTCTAAGGAAAGCAGTTGTGAGAGTCTTTCACTCATAGTATCAGTATCTTCCATTTCTGTAATTTGCGCGATTCTGAAGCTGGGAACAATGTATTCCATGGGCATAACTACTTCTTGTCCATACACCAAACTGAAAGGTGTGTGACCTGTTAATTTTTTGCATGTGGTTCTGTAAGCCCATAATACAGCTGTGACTCTAAGGTCCCAATCGTCTCTTTGTTGATTACAGATCTTTTTCAGGGCATTATCGAGGATCTTATTGAATGCCTCCACCGTACCATTAGCTTGAGGGTGGTAGGGTGTACTCTTGTGGTGACTGATGTGGAATTCCTCGGTAAGGGCCTCTATAGTGTTGTTCAAAAAATGCATGCCCTGATCACTCATTAGAATCAGTGGACATCCAAATCTAGTGATAATGTTCTCAAAAATGAACTGCGCGGCAGTGGCAGCGTCGTAATTCTTAACTGGCTTCGCCTTAGCCCATCTGGTGAGGTATTCAGTAGCTGTGATGATGTATCTTGCGCCGGTTCGTTTTCCTGGTGGGTTGATAGGTCCTACAAAATCAATGGCCCATTTATCAAAAGCACGCAATGATATCTGGGCTCTTAGCGGCATTTCATCTCTTCTTGAGGGTTTTCCTGTCCGCTGGCATACATCGCAACATTTGCAGAATTCCTTAGTATCCTTGTGCAATGTTGGCCACCAAAGACCTGCGGCTAAGATCTTCTGCGCAGTTGGCTTTCCTACGAAATGGCCTCCTGCGGCTCTTGAGTGCGCTTCTGCGATTATGGAGTTCTTCTCATGCGGTAAGATACATCTGCGCAAGACCTCATCAGGACCCAGCTTATAGAGCTGGCCGGCTATCAAGGTGAAGTCTGCGGCTTTGACAACAAGTTGCTTCTTCTGCTGGATTGTAAACTCAACTGGCGCTTGCCTGGTAGTGAGAAACTCAAGAATATCATAATAATACTCGTCAGCTGCTTGAACAGAAAACAACTGCGCATCAGGCATATTGTCCTCCAGATTTGTAGGTTCCTCTCCTGACTCTATCCTAGATAAATGGTCAGGTCCCGCATTCAATCTACCTGGCTTCACAATAACCTCGAAATCATACTCCTGGAAGAGTAGTAGCCATCTAGAAATTCTTCCCCCTAACACTGGCTTATTGACCAAGTATTTCAAAGCAAAATGGTCAGTATACATTTTAAAATGTGCGCCCAATAGGTAGTGCCTGAATTTCTGTAGGGCATACACCATAGCTAGCCCTTCTCTCTCTGTAGTGGTGTAGTTCTTCTCAACTGTAGAGAGTTTCCTGCTAGAGTAAGCAATGGGGTGGTCAATACCTCCTTCTCCCGGTTGTGTCAGCACAACCCCCAATGCTATGGAAGAAGCCTCTACATGAACATGAAAGGGTTTTCTCCAGTCCGGGAAAACTAGAATAGGCGCAGTGATCATCTTTTCTTTAAGTGTGTCCAAGCTCTATTGGCATTCTTCTGTCCGTTGGAACTTCGAATCCTTTTTCAGCAATTTTTCCATAGGCGCAGTAATCTTTGCATATCCCTTAATAAATTTCCTGTAGTATCCTGTATGTTCCAATGTAGTGCGTAATTGCTTAACTGAGTTGGGTGCAGGAAAGTTAGCAATGATGGCAACCTTCGCAGGATCCATCAGAAGTCCTTGTCTGCATACAATATGGCCCAACAGAATACCAAAAGGAGCACAGAAGATACATTTTTTCAAGTTAAGGGAAATCTGATACTGTCTACATTTTTCTAACATCATGCGCAGGTTCCCTATATGGTTCTTTAGTAAACCAAACACAGTCCAGTCATCAAAATAGACTTCTAGAAACTTATGAATGAATTCTTTAAAAACAGCAACAACAACTCTAGAGAAGATAGCAGGTGCGTTTTTAAGACCAAAGGGCATTACCATATACTGGAATGATCCCCATTCAGTCGCAAAAGTGGTCTTATGGCGGTCTTCTGGATGGATTCTGATCTGATGGTATCCTGAAAAGACATCAGTGAAGGAGTAAGCCTCTTGTCCCCCAACATTATCAAGCACTTCGTCTGTAAAGGGAGTAGGAAATGGATCATGCGCTGATGCGTCATTCAGCTTGCGCAAGTCCACACAGATTCTTATTTCATCTTTTGCCTTTTTCTCTTGTACCACCATAGGACTAATCCAATCGCTTTCCTCTACTGGCTCAATAATACCTGCTACGAGCATCTTATCAATTTCTTCTCTAACCTTTTCTTTATAGCGCGGGTTCAACCTGTACGGGCGCTGTTTTACTGGCTTGGCGTCTACTTTCAAAGGTATGCGCATAACTCCTAAATCTCCTAGGATGCCTTTCATTTCTGTAAACTTGGTAGGAAAGATATCCTGGTAGTCACGTAATAAATCGGAAATATGGCCAACAGTTTCATCATCCCAATAATCTCCTATAGAAGCAAACTTGGGTTCGGATTATGTACCGATGTTAATCTTTTTGAGCTTGATGTGTTCTATAATGGCAGGGATATCAAGATGAGGACCTTCGACATTGCGCATCCCTTCTGATTCTGGAATATTGATGTTGCGGGGATCATCTTCCTCTTCACCAGTGGTGAAATTATAGCATTCCAGGGCATGTTCCATCTGGATAGCCCAATCTGGTTGAGAGTATTCTGGTACTGGGCATTGTTCAAATACCTTCTTTTTAATACACTTTAAAGCGTGGTCGATACTTGGATATTCTGACTCAAAGCTGAAGGTAAGTTGAAAACTTTCTATCATAAGAGGCCAAGTGATAGTGCCTTTGCGCAATTCTGTTTCAGTGTACCACTTCCTTGGAACTGTATCCAATGTGTGGATGAATAAGTGAACCCACTCATCTTCCGGAATATCTGACCATTGCTGAATACATGCGTCAACGTGTGACCTGGGGTCACTCTGTCCATCGTATTTGTGCAACACTTCTGCTGTAGTTCCTTGAAATCTGTGCAGTATCAATATGCGACAGTCTTGCCATGTGTTAATATTCCCTTTATGCGCACCCCACCATCTTGCGGGTGTAGCGCACAGTGCTACATCCAATGCTTGTATGCGCTGCTTATCTGGGATCTGTTGTTCATATGTGTGTATGAATTCACTTACTTCAGTTAAACCATCAAAATTTGGAGTGTCATTCAATTCTGTGCCGATCCATCGAATAGATTTAGTTATCGTGGCACATCGCCTTGCAGAAACCTCATGTAAGCGATTCTGCCAGTTTTCCAGTCCTGCTTCTGAATCTGATGTGCACAAGCTATCGCATCGCCAGCTGATATGGCCGTCTGCTGTGGGATTGACATAGTCACTATGACTAGCAGTCATTTGATACAAACTTTCCATGTGGCGCGCTTCTTCTTCTGCCCGAATGGGTTCAATATACCTTGGTCCTTGAAGTGGATCAAGCGGTGCGATGGCCTTGATCTGCTCATCCTCAAAGGTCATCTGTCTTTTCTTCAAATTAATGACAGCCAAATTGTCAAATGCCCAATCTATGCCTAAGAGTGCTGGATAAGGTCTACTATCATCCAAAATTTTGATAACTTTGAAGTCTGAAGAACTTCTTACTCCCTCAATATCAATAGGTACATTGGGTAGTCTACCCAATGGAGAAACTCATTGCCGATTCGCAAGTCTAAGCTGGATAGGAGATCTTGTAAGTTGAGGGCTACCCATCTATTCCCATGTCTGCATGGTGAGAACATTGACTTCTGATCCTAAATCTAAAATGACTTCATCCATTTCAAATGCTCCAATATGCGCTGTGAGTCTCATTTCTTTCCTAGTTCTAATATGACTTCCAATCTGGTGAACAGCACGCTGCGCTGTATTCATCGAAGCAGATTGTTGACACTTATCCAATAGGTGTTGAAGTTCCATAGTTGCTTTTTCATTGCGCAACAACTTTAAGCAGTTTCTCAGGAAAGCATGGACACTGCCTAGTGCATCCTCCTCATCATTATCATCAGGCCTTCCAGATGTAGTGGCCTATTCTTGTACCAGGTTCTCTTGTCTTAACATTTGCGATCTGATATCATTATGCGGAATTACAACAGATCTTGAAGTTCGCGGGTCTGAGAAATACTCCTGAGCTTGCTTGAATGCTTCTTTTTGCTTCTGCAGGTCGAGCGGAGATGGTTTAATATTTGCGCAGCACACCCATTGCGTTGCTTGCTTTCCAATTCCCAATTCTGGTATACCAGTGGTTGCTCCACTGCGTGTCACTATATTAACTGTAGGATCTGGTGCTCTTTTTTCTGTTCCAATCAACTGAATATTCTGGTTGACCTGTGGTGTCTTTGCTTGCATCTTGGCCATCAACTGAGGGCATTCTTCAATGATATGATCATAAGATTTACAATATCTGCAGATGGTTGTAGGATTTGGACAATCCCTTGCATAATGTCCTTGTGCTCCGCAGTTGTAACAAGTGCTATGTCCTCTTCCACGAGCAAATCCTGCTGCGCGTCCACGGCCCCTATAATTTCCTGCTCTGCCTTCGCGATCTGGTTCATACTGTGGACCTGCTGTGGGTCCTTGTGCCTCTGATTGTACTCTATAAACATCATGTTTTCTTTCCATCATAAGGTCATATGCTCTACAGTTGTTCTCATCATGGCCTACTGATTTACAAAAATTACAATATAGATTCTTTGGAGTTTGTACGTATTTCTGTAACAAGTGACATTCTTGTGGTCTATGACCTCTAGTTCTACAGATTTCACACCAAGGCCCCTGTGCCTGTGGTAAAGGGTTAGGTGCGCCTGTTGCAATATACTCTATGAAAATGGGACAGTGGTCCTTTGAATGACCTTGTGCCTTACACTTTGTACACCAAATTTCTTCTTTAATATCCTTTCCCTTCTTAATATCATGAACTTGCAAGGTTAGGTTTGCTAACTGGTTCTACAACTGCGCAACATTGTTGCTCGTTCCAGCAATTGGTGAAGCTTCTAGTTTCATGGCCATCTCTAGAGCTTGTTCCTGAGTAGTAAGATTCTGCTGCATAAGAGGAAGTCTAATGTGTGGAAGCAGCGCAGCAATGAACCATTCCTTACGCTGCTGCGGTGCAAACTCAAAGCTTACTTGATCTATCAAGGCTTTAAACTTCTGGTCAAAGTCCCATACTGACTCTGTAGGTAACTGTTTTATGTCTTTGAGTTCTGTTATACACTGTGATTCTGATTTAGGTTTCTTGAATTCCTTAATCATAGCACTTCTTACATCAGCAAGCGTTCTATTCTGTGCTGCTGAGTATTTCATAAACCAAGTTAAGGCTCTTTCTCTTAGTGTGGTTGCTAACTGAACCAGCTTAATAGCATCGTCGTTAATTTGCTTAATTGTCCAAATGGCTTCACATAGGAACCAATGCTGCTCAGGGTCTTCTAGCCCTGTTCCTCTAAAAGTTGGTAGCTTCATGTCATCACCCATCCTTCTTGCGCGAGGCTGATGTGGAGGTGCTGTAGCACTGCCTCCAGGATGGTTAAACAAGGGTGTGGCTGAGGTACTAGGAGTACCGTGCGGGCTACTAGAAGGTGTTACTGCGGGGTTATACTGAGCCTCGTCTGGCTTTTGCGGTGTAAAAGGGTGATACGTGATATGAGCACTCCCTTCTCTCTCTATATGGCTCGTTCTAGGAGCTTGACTATCTTCTGAGCTAGACTCAAAAGAATGTGGGTCAAGGCCTACTTTATACCGTTTTCCACTACGAGTGCAACCAATAGCTTCAAAGTCACTATCAGAATCTACGGACATTACTTGTCTATGCTACTCATCAGAAGCTATGCATAGTTTTCCTTTTTCATACAAAAGCATTTTAATCCATAAGTTCAGAGAATTTAAGAACTTACCCCTGTGTGCTTGGAAGAAGTTCCTTTCAGCTTCGCTGAATCTTTTTCTCGTATCTACTGCAAACTCGGTGATGAAACCTTCCAGTAGACTGTTCAACCAGAAGTCCACTGTGCGGGACACAGAATTATTTACCCGCTTTACAATGGTAACTAGCTCAGGCATCCAAGCGACGGGTTGAGCGACATGCACAGTGGGTCTAGTATCTGCTAGCTTGGCTAGCCATGCATGCAACTCAAGTGTGACAAAGAAAATTTCGTGAAGATCTGTATAAATATACTTCTGCAACCATTCTTCTATCTGAAGTCTAGAGCTTCTATTTTCTCGTTCGGCGAACTCTCTAGCCTTTGAATCAAACCAGTCTTGAATTTCTTTAGCTGTAGGATTCCAATAGCACATTGCCTTCAAAATACTAGTGTTGAAGCTGAACCCATTTGTTGGTTGAGCAAGTCTCAAGGCAACAAGTCGCAAGGCAACCATAAGGCAACAATCTCGCGCGTCGCCGGAGTAACAAGTCTCAAGGCAACGGAACCATTTGTTGGCTTAACCAACCATAAGGCAACAATCTCGCGCGTCGCTGGAGTAACAAGTCTCAAGGAAACGAAACCATTTGTTGGCTTAACCAACCATAAGGAAACAATCTCGCACGTCGCCGGAGTAACAAGTCTCAAGGCAACGGAACCATTTGTTGGCTGCTTTTTGGACAGACCCGGGTTTTAATGAAGCGCAGCAACAAACACCCCTTAGCGCACTGGCCCTCTCGGCAACGAGCTGCGCAGCAGCCCGAAGTCTCACCTTAAGTGGCTATGGGGGGCTAAGGAATCAGGCTTCCTTAACCTTCTCGAGGCGAAGACTGCAATCTTCTCCCCTCCAGGGAGCCCTCGACGCGGGACGTCTTACTCGTCCGCAGAATTCTCTTGACGCGACAGCGCTAAAGCTCTCTTATCAGCCTACCTGCGCGGTATCCCCACTTCGACGCCCGAGGCGATTACTCTCAGCGTCCGATACAGTAACGTCTCCGGCCCTGCGTCACGACACAGCCACACACTTCCCAAGCATCGCAGCGACGGCGTTCGACAGAGTTCTTTGACACTTAACAATTATGACGTCTAAGGAAGCTTTGAGAATGAACTTGACATATTCATACAGATAACGCAATGTTCATGAAAGCACGGATAACAACACAGACATGTATTCACGCGAAACAATAACATAACAGTGAAACTTATGGAATCCACCTCCACGGGAAACCACATCCACGGGAATTCTATCTTATATTAACTCAAAGGAAAGTTATACAGTAATGCTGCACACACAGTTGCAGCCTTAGATCTTTCCAGGAAACTCCACACACACAGCTGGGAGCCCTTCTCTTACATCTACTCTCTTCTCCACAGAGATTACAATAGTTCAGACGTCGACTCAGACTGTCTGCAACTCATGGATTAGCTTCATGGCTATCCAGTTCTAACTCTTGTCTTCTAACAACACAGTAGAAAACAACCAACTATTAACCATCTAACCATCTAGCTAGCTAACCAACTAACTAACTAAACTTCTCCCTTATCAATTATACATATATATAGGTGTCCCTGAGGGTTGCACCTTTACAAAACTGTGGGCCTTTCCTGACAGTATTCCCCAAAAACCCTAACCGCGTACATGGCTAGGTGTACTGTAGGCGCCGCTTGCAGTCACGTTGCCGCTTCCTGCAGGCTCCGTGATTTTCGGCGCAGATTGCGGGCATGGGCACTGCTTCATCGTTTATCGCTCCATGTCCTTCGTCTTCAATGCTTTTGGTCTGTTGCTCTTCCTTGGTTAGAGCAACCATAACTTCTGTACTTTAGCCTTAATGAGGGTAGCTGAGCCCTCTACTCCGTCGCTTCATTTATTGTGGTAGCTGAGCTTTCTACTCGGCCGCATTCATTCTCTTTGACGTGTGTGCGCGAGCTCCGCGATTTTCGGTCCGTGATCTGCGCTGAGCTCATCCATCTGGCACCGTACTGCGCACTTATTTGCTCCTGCCCAAAAATTGGTGTATACAAAATTAGCACTTTCTTCTCGACACTTGTGCTTTTTCCTCAAAATTTGCAGCTTAACTATAGCTGCGGCCTATGCTCCAACACTCCAAAAGGACAAAAACTCCATTTTTCCCCCAAAATAATTTAAATTTCCTCCAAAATAGAAAAAACCCTCTAAAAAGGGAATAAAAAATACAAAAAAGAGGAAAAAGAGGAAAAAAATGAAGCAAAAACCCTATATAGTTGACCTTAACCATATGGTGCCTAAAACCATGGGCCAGCACTCCACCAATAAAAACCTATAAATAGGTGATGGAGGCTCCCCATTTCATATCCATAATCTTCCCTATCCTCACTCTGCCAAAATCACTCCTGAAACCCTAGCTCACCCTTTTGAGCTAATTTCACATTTGAGTGCCCCTTTGGCCCATATCCAAAACACTTTGGAGAAGGAGAAGGAACAACACTGGAGCTTGGAAGCAGCCCTCCTGGACTACTGCAAGAGCTTCATCAACCTCACATTGGAGGTAAAATCAATACAAAAAAACATTTTTTATTATCTTGTCATTTCTTTTTATGCACATGCTTAGAGTAGTTTACTGTTTTATTTATTGTCTTGTTTTATCATTTTACTGAACTGCTACTAAGGAGTCCCTTCTCCTTAGTAGGTGCTCATTTGCACAAGCTAGGGTGAAAACTCTAGCTATAAATGCCAGTCAGAATAACTGGCACATCATGCTATATCCTGCTCTTTGGGCTTATCGAGCAAACATAAAGACTGCTACCGGGTTCTCTCCCTTCCAACTTGTGCATGGGATAGAAGCAATCGTTTCAATTGAATTCAAGATTCCCTCATTAAAGTTGGTTGTCCAACTGCTACCAGAAACTTCAGTACTAGAAGAAATTTTTCTACATTTAGAGCATCTAGATGAGCAACGCCGCGATGCGCTCACAGCAAACGAGATCCATAACAAATGAGTCAAAGGACAGTACGATAAGTCTGTCAGACCTAGGGTTTTTCTTGAAGGAGACCTTGTTCTACTTTTGGATCACGACAAGGAACCTATAGGGGCTATCAAGTTCAAGTCCATGTGGCTCGGTCCCTATATAATCTCGAAGGTATTGAAGAAAGGTACTTATGAGCTAACAAGCTACGAGGGTAATAAGCTGCCCAAGCCTAGAAATGGGCTCTACCTGAAGAAGTACTACGCTTAGGCATTTGTGCTTTTTCATGTATTATAGTTGTACATTTTGTAGAACTAGTTTTTGCTTGTGATCGTTAGTTGAACTTATGTATGTTTTCTCGCTTCGTGTTTCAGATGTCGACTGCACACTTTTTAGGATTTGCTGATGGCGCCAGTCACCACACCTGACAGTTGGCTTCAGCAGCTTGGGTCATTTACTCACCGACTAGCCAACTGGTTTCTTTAGGGGGGGGGGTTGTTTGGGTCCCACAACGAATAACGTAGCTAAGTACAGTGCAATCATACAACTTCTCCGGGATGCTCTTATCCAGGGAATTTTACATTTGGAGGTAAGACTTGATTCGCAACTAGTTGTATTCCAATTGATAGGTGTTTATCAGATTAGAGATCTTGTTTTGCAATGACAGTTTTTGTGAGTTAAATTATGGAAAGACAGTTTGATTCCATCATATATCAACATATTCCAAGAAATTTGAATGCATTAGCTGATTCATTTGCAAATTATGTTTTAGATTGGCATTTGTATCATACACTTCCATAAATAAACATTGCACATAAAGTTAAACACACACATGTAAATATAAGCTGATATTGTATCAAAAAATAGTATGAGTTTGGAACATATGTCTATCACAGAGTCATGTCATAAGATACAAAATTGGACTCGATGGACTCAAAAATATACATAAAATATCCTTCTCCTATGGAGAAGGTGGGGCCTCATCAGCATCCACTGCCTCTCGGTAGCATATGAGCAACCTAGATACCTTCCGCAGCAATCTAATCCAGACTGGTGGCACACCGACTACATCCTCCTGCATGTCAATGGGCATCTACTCAATACGATATGTGGGAATGTCATGAGTCAACCGACTCATCTTCCTCTCTTTATCCCCTAGTGTAGCATCAGCTGCACCCACATCAATTGGCCTCACGAAAGTAGTAGGATGTCCCTCGAGACGAACTGGTCCAAAATCTGCATATGACACTTTGTTTTAGTAATTCAAACTCATCATGAAAATAATATACTTTAAATTGAAAAAATTAAATAATTTTCAAAACATAAACATACCTATATCTCCCCAGGCACCACCTAGAGGAAGTACCAACTCTGGATCATGACGGAAGTTGAAACCAGCATACGGAAACTGCTCAAATACTGGCACCTATCTCTCCCACCATCCCAAGAAATCATCGGTGTGATAGAAAAAGTGGCTTTCACCACCACCCTAGCGGAGCAAAATGTCACCCCAACGGCCCAATCTCGGCTCACGAGGAATGACTGGGGGAAAAGGCATGCCCAAACTAAGAGTAGGTACCCTCCCGAAGAAGAAGGTACAAAGAATGTTGCCATATCCAAAGTTCTTCATTCTCCCGGTCTTACACCCCGAGAGTTGAAGCTTCATGTTTGCTAAGAGACTAGTGCACCAATCATATACATGACCTTGCAAGCATTTGATACCAATATGCATGTAGTGTCTTGAGGCTAAATGTTGTGTAGCACTCCCTCCCATTCGATTTAACATACTTACAATAACTCTTAGATGGAAGCTTGAAATAGTAGAATTAAGAATCTGACTTCCTGATTTCTCAATTTCCGTCACACAATATGCATTCACGTATTCTTGTACAGACATGGCACCCACATTGCGTGAGGACCCTTTCAGGTTTACAAGATCTCCCCTTCTAGAGAGTCCTGTAATGAATTATATTTCATCAATGATGAGTTCTAGGGTCTCTCCCCGGACATTAAACACATTGGCGTCTACATCCCAATACTAAATGAGTTTTTGAAGCAAGTGGTTAAGTGCCCTCATGTTCACGGTTCTATAGAATTTCAACAAACCACACCTTCGGAGTGTATGTAAAGTTGCTGGGTCTTGCATAGCCACCCTATCCATCTCTGCATGCTCCCTCTCTCTCCAAACAAGCACCATCCTGCCAAAAGAAAGTCAATTTTTTAGCTCTCGACACTTTTTAAGCCATTTTTGGGGGTGTGCATTGCTCTTCAAGTAAGACAGTCACGTTTGGGTGCTACTGTCCTTGAGGAAGGGTAGCGTACACCTCCAGTATGCCCTAATTTCCTTACTAGACAGTAGCGCACACAAACCTCACGAGTTTAGCATGGCTCCAAAATGATTTTTAAGCATGAAAATTGATAAATAAAGCATCAAAATGCAAGTTGGGATGAAAATAACTTACTTCGCGGAGGAAAGAGGTCGAATGGTTTCTCGATTTGATCGCTATGAATGGATGAAGATCAAGGGTTTGCTCCAAAAACTTGCCCTACAAATTTCCAAATGTGATATTTGAGTTTTCAAGTTGAAATTACATATATGAATTTGAATTTGATTTTTCACCTACTTTTTTGAAAAGTCTATTGTTTCAAATTGCATAAAAAATGATCTATTTAATCATTAATACCTATAAATGTTGGTAGGATGAAATCAACCTATGTTTCTCAAATTTTCACTAGATTTTCGTAGCATCAATCTATTATGACTTAATTTCTTTACTAACGGACCAGTTTTAGTACTTTATAGTTGAAATTTTATGTCATTGGAGATTTTTTGCCATTAATACTAACTTGGTTGTTGATATCCTAGTCTTTAGTAGGTAATGAGTCTATGGTTCTAGAAGCTATCTTTTAAGTCATTTTAAGCTCTTGTTTTGACTATTTAAAAACTAAACAAGATTGCCGAGCAGACTTGTCCTCTTCAAGCTCGTTAAAGGAATTGAAGGCCCATCTGCTTAAGTATAAGTTTAACCCTTTTTCCAGACTTTTGCGGATTACTTACAAAAAAGGAATACTCTAGTCATCTATGGCTAGAAGAGTTCTTCTTCCATTATTTTACACTTTTTTGGGGGAGGGGACTAACTTTACGAAAAAGGACCCTTTGGAGCCTTCTTTAGGGTTTTCAGGCTCTCGAAACATGAAAACACCAAGCGAGCACTCACCTACTCAGGCTCGATGTGAAATCCACGAGAGGGTAAATAGAGGATAGTTTAAGTTTTTCAGACTCTATAAACAGGAAAACACCAGCGAGCATTAACCTACTTGGGCTTGGTATTAAAATCCACGAGTAAGTGTATGGAGTTATTATTTAAGTTTTTCAGACTCCTTAAAATTGAAAACATCGGCGAGCAAGAACAGATCTCGGCTCGATATTAAAATCCATAGATCAGTATTATAGAGTATTCTTCTATCTCTTCTTCGAACTCTATAAACAATGAAGAAGGTCCTGAGTCTTCCTCCCATGGGCTCGTTAAACTCTTTACATGATTGGATGTAATGTCCCCATTCAAATAATTTCATAGTAAGACAATCCCATCAATCCTACTAGTTTCCTAGGTTGGATGGATACATGTGGAATGGTAATAAGGAAGCTAATAAATGATGTTTAGACATTAGAAGGGTTCAATTATTTAATAAATAGAGTGAATAAAGAAATTCAAGAGAAATCCTAGATGGAAAAATGTTTTGGAGACATATGGAGGATGTGGGACCCACACTAGCTTGATTTTTCATAATACATGGTATCTCTCTCTTGCAAATTCGAATTAATGGGAAGGTGAACACTCTTGGGTGAGTTGGTAAGTCATAACACATGCCATTGAGCATCTTAGGTCAAATTGGGAAGGATTGGTAACCTCCATGGAAGATAAAGAGTCAAATTGGAAGTTTGTGGACACTTGGGCTAGATTCCCTAGCCCCTATGACACCAATGATGGAGCATCTATGAGAACTATGACAAATTGCAGACCTGACCTCTGACATCTGACCACTATGACATGTCAGCCCCAAAAATAGGCTCAAGGAAGGCACTCATGGGAGTTGGAGAAGCCAAAGAGACTCAAAATCGAATTTGGGAGAAAATGGAAGGTTGGAACTAAGAGACAAGTGGCAAATGTGGAATATTTCCTAAATCTATTGAGAGGATTTCGACCCTTAGAAGGCTAATGTTGGTTATAAAATGTAGAAATGAAGTATGAGAATGGATTTTGATGATTTGAGAAAAATTGCATTTGTGAAGAGAGAACTAGTGGATGACTAGTTTCTTGCCTTAGCCAATTTCGAGGGTGAAATATTCCCATCCAAGTTGGTGTTTGGAGAGGCCACTCAGGTCTTTCATGGTGCTTTAATGGATTTTTATTTGTAGGTAGTAGCTACAGGAAGTTTCATGGTTTGGTTTAGTGCAGCACTTTCTCTCCACCGTTTCCAGTTTTGAAGGCATATTCATGCTCCTTGAGGGAGGGCGTTTTTTGTGAGATCTTGTGCTTCTTGGGAGAGCTTCTCATTATATATTTCTGATTGTAATAGCTTCATATCCTATGTTATTAATATTTAGAAAGTCTCAGGTCGAAATACCCACTGGTTGTATGCAAAAATATTGATTAATAAGCAAACAATGTTCATTTCCCCAATGCTTTGATGTATGACCCTATAAGGTTGATTATTTCGAATGGATGGATGATTCTCTGATATATTTGTGATTCATATATTGCCATGGATATATTATACAAGTTTCATGTACTATACTTGAGCATTTGAAGCATTTTTACTCAGTTTGTTTGTATTGAGAGGTGAAATAGTGTCGTTTCCCCAAGGGTTGAATTGGGGGTTTTTGTTGTTGAATGTGAGAGGGTTATAATAGTAGTAAAAATAAATTAATGGTGCATATGAGACCTTAATCACATAATTAACACATTACATACCTCTGTTCATAAATTCGTGGGAGTTTGGAGGCATTTGGAAGGCCATTTGCAGTGTTACCCCGGGGGGATTTAATGCACAAATTACTAGTCGAAATTACATATATTGATCAGAATAAAAATCAAGTTTGCAGCAGTATTTGGAGAGACATAAAACATCCTTGAACCTAATATTCAAGTATAAATACCATTCATACAATCCTACAGAATATTTGGGAGCATTTGGGTTGATTTGGAGGTCAAAACAGTAAAACTAGTCAAAGGTCGAAATTGGGGAAAAGTGAAAAAATTGGCATTTTAATAAAATTTTGAAAAAAGGTCATTACAAGTGGTATCAGAGCATGTTCTTAGCACCTGATGGTCTTAACAAGAAGTCAAAATAATAATCCACCACCCTTTGAACCAGTAGTTGAAAAGATTTTTGTTGAAGAAGACGTAGTAGAAGAAGAGAAATCTTTTGTTGAAATCATGGGTAGAGAGGAGGACAAAGCAAGATATAAGGAGGAACTTATTGCAACCTTAGATCCATGTTTCTCTAAAATTTCAACAAACATGGATAGGATAGGTGATGGATTGTTGCAAGGATTCAAATTGTTGATTAGCCAGCTTCAAAGAAAAGTGATGATTGGGGATAATAGTGGTTCACACTCAGGGGAAAAGATGAAAGGGAATGAGCATATTTTCTCAAGTACAGGACCTCATAATAGACTTGATGAATTTCAAAGCACACAAAGGCATACTGCACCTAAATTTCTCACACCCAAAGAAGAGCCCAATCTTGAATTGGATTACAAGAAACTAGTAAATGATTGGAATGATTTGAATGAAGAGTGTAAAAGAGGTGTACCACTTAGTGACTACATTGATGCTATGCAAAAGATTAAAAGGAAGGGAGACAATAGGAGTCCATTCCAAAACAAAGAATTAAATAGTGCTATTGGAAAAATGTCACTTCCTACTTTTGATGTTTCTTCTCAAAATTCTGCTAACACTTGGGTGCAAAAATTGGATGTATATTTTCAGCTGAATCCTATGCTGGAAGAGGATACATTAAAAATGGCCATTTTGCATTTGGAAGGGGATGCCAATGAATGGTGGTTCTATGGCCTGAAAACCTTGGGTCATGATCAGGTTAAAACATATGGAGAATTTGTTGACAGGGTACTAGAGAGATTTGAACAAAAAGATCCAGAATTGCCTTTCAAGGAATTAGCTCAATTGAAGCAAACTAGGACCCCTACTGAATATATGTTGGACTTTCAAAAATTATCAGTCAAGGTGGTTGATGTATCTATGGGAAGGTTGGTATTGCTGTTCATTGAAGGTTTGGTTGAACCCTTAAAAGGTTTGGTCAAAGCCCACAAGCCAACTACATTAAAAGATGCAATGAGCTTGACTAGGGATCTCCAAAATGTGCTTCCTAGAACAAGATTTCCTCCCAAGCCTAACTTCAGAATTGAAAAGAAACCTTGGCAAAGAGATGCACCTGATAAGAATCCATGGCAAGAAGTGGAATATGGAAAGGATAAGAAAGAGGAACTAAGTAGGGAAGAGCTCAGAAGGAAGAAATTGTGTTAGTCATGCTTCCAACCATGGGTACCTGGACATAAATGTGCTAAAGGAAGGGCCCAATTCATTGAATTATTTTGTGATGAGGTATATGAAGGGGGAATGGAGGAAGAAGGACATAATTCATCCCAAGAAGAAGGATATACTGCAATAGAAGAAGGGAAACCAGAGGTGAAGCATCCCTCACCCACCAAAGTAATAATGGCAATACTTTCAGCAGTACCTCGCTACCATACTATCCGATGCAAGGGTGTGGTACAAGGACAAAGACCTTCAGTTTTAGTAGATGGAGGATCCACCCATAACTTCATTGATGCAGAGATGGTGGAGAAAATAAAGATACCTATTGAACCATTTGATGGATTTACAGTTGTCATTCCCGGTCACAACAGAATGGAGTGCAAAACATGGATTCCACAGCTACAAGTCACCGTAAGTAACTATACTTTTGTCGATAGTTTTTATGTGGTTGATATTGCTGATACTAACGTTGTTTTGGGAGTGCAATGGTTGTATTCAATAGGAGAGCATACAGTAAATTATAAAATTCCTGAAATGAAATTTCAAGATTCAAAAGGAGTACTAAGGATTGTGAGACGGCAACACACCTACCCGAATCAGGTAGTTTCTTCCCACTGCATGAAGCAACGGAATAGAAATATTTTGGGAGACATTACTCATGGAAGGCCACCTGATAGAGGAGGGACAATTTTGCAGCATGGTAAATTGAGATTGCTTGAGGGCAAGCAATCTTGGGTGGGGAGGACTGTAATGTCCCCATTCAAATAATTTCATAGTAAGACAATCCCATCAATCCTATTAGTTTCCTAGGTTGGATGGGTACATGTGGAATGGTAATAAGGAAACTAATAAATGATGTTTAGACATTAGAAGGGTTCAATTATTTAATAAATAGAGTGAATAAATAAATTCAAGAGAAATCCTAGATGGCAAATGGTTTTGGAGACATATGGAGGATGTGGTATCCACACTAGCTTGATTTTTCATAATACATGGTATCTCTCTCTTGCAAATTCGAATTTATGGGAAGGTGAACACTCTTTGGTGAGTTGGTAAGTCATAACACATGTCATTGAGCATCTTAGGTTGAATTGAGAAGGATTGGTAACCTCCATGGAAGATAAAGAGTCAAATTGGAAGTTTGTGGACACTTGGGCTAGATTCCCTAGCCCCTATGACACCAATGATGGAGCATCTATGACAACTATGACAAAATGAAAACCTGAACTCTGAAATATAACCACTATGACATGTCAGCCCCAAAAATAGGCTCAAGGAAGGCGCTCATGGGAGTTGGAGAAGCCAAAGAGACTCAAAATCGAATTTGGGAGAAGATGGAAGGTTGGAACTAGGAGACAAGTGGCAAATGTGGAATATTTCTTAAATGGAAATATATTGAATCTATTGAGAGGATTTCAACCCTTAGAAGTCTAATGTTGGTTATAAAATGTAGAAATGAAGTATGAGAATGGCTTTTGATGATTTGAGAAAAATTGCATTTGTGAAGAGAGAACTAGTGGATGACTAGTTTCTTGCCTTAGCCAATTTCGAGGGTGAAATATTCCCATCCAAGTTGGTGTTTGGAGAGGAAACTCAGGTCTTTCATGGTACTTTAATGGAGTTTTATTTGCAGGTAGCAGCTACAGGAAGTTTCATGGTTTGGTTTAGTGCAGCACTTTCTCTCCACCATTTCCAGTTTTGAAGGCATATTCATGCTCCTTGAGGGAGGGCGTTTTTGGTGAGCTCTTGTGCTTCTTGGGAGAGATTCTCATTATATATTTCTGATTGTAATAGCTTCATATCCTCTGTTATTAATATTCAGAAAGTCTCAGGTCGAAATACCCACTAGTTGTATGCAAAAATATTGATTATTGAGCAAACAATGTCCATTTCCCCAATGCTTTGATGTATGACCATATAACGTTGATTATTTAGAATGGGTTGATGATTCTCTGATATATTTTTGATTCATATACTGCCATGGATATATTCTACAAGTTTAATGTACTGTACTTGAGCATTTGAAGCATTTTTACTCGGTTTGTTTGTATTGAGAGGTGAAATAGTGCCATTTCCCCAAGGGTCGAATTGGAGGTTTTTGCTGTTGAATGTGAGAGAGTTAGAACAGTAGTAAAAATAAATTAATGGTGCATATGAGACCTTAATCACATACTTAACACATTATATATCTCTGTTCATAAATTCGTGGGAGTTTGGAGGCATTTGGAAGGCCATTTGCAGTGTTATCCCGGGGGGATTTGATGCACAAATTACTAGTCAAAATTACATATATTGATCAGAATAGAAATCAAGTTTGCAGCAGTATTTGGAGGGCCATAAAACATCCCTGAACCTAATATTCAAGTCTAAATACCATTCATACACTCCTTCAGAAGATTTGGGAGCATTTGGGTTGATTTGGAGGTCAAAACAGTAAAATTGGTCAAAGGTCGAAATTGGGGAAAAAGTGGAAAAATTGGCATTTTAATAAAATTTTGAAAAAGGGTCATTACATTGGATCTATTGAGTTTTCATTCTTTCTTGGACTCATTAAAACAACAAGAAATGTATTATTTTATCTAAAAATAATAAGGGATAAGAAGGGTATATCACATCTTGCAGTTTCAAAGGCAGTTCAGTTAGTCCTATCCTTGAACACAACACCTATTTTGAGTCTATCATTTTAGTTGGGTTTAGTTTTTGACCTTAGGGTGAACCTGATCTCCAAGTTGTCTAATTCCCCGGTTGGTTATTCTTCCAACCATATGGAGGTTCTTTTAATGTCTCCTACATTGCAGGATTATATCACTTTCCCATCATGTTGAAAACTGCCTAAGTCACTTTGTGTCGTGCTTACTATTCAAGGATACAGCCTGTGTCGGCCATTCTGTAGTTTATCTTGACCTCATGTGTCAGCCATCCTAGTGTCAGTTTTGTTACTTGTCCTACTCCACATCAGCTCATACCATTTGAGTGTTCCTCGTGTTGGATGATGGAGGATGCCTTAAGGCCTCCCTTCCAATGGACATCTTCCCATCGACATCAACTCATTTTGCTCTGGGAATGAAGTTTAGAGTTTTGGTTAGTACCTTGGGGATTGAAGTCATCAGTGGCAGTTTCCCTAGTCTTCAAATAATGAGAATACATCAATGTCTTTTATTCAACGGATTCCTCAGGTGTTTGAATTCAAGTCCTCTTATTCACGCTTGTTGGATCGTACTAGGTACCTTGGGCCCCATTATCATTATCGATGGAAGCCCTCGCATTTGTTAACGGTATACATCAATGACCAGTAATCAAACGATTCCCCCCATGTTTGACTTCAGCTCATTTATTTACATGGTTAAGGTTTGTACCTTGGGTTGTTTGGATGAAGACCTTGGGATTTTGATAGCATTACCTCATTATGTTATCACCTAAGCTACACAAGACTGATCCTCACTAATTTTGGCTCTCCATGAGACAAAGATCCAGTTTGTTGTTATGGATATGATCTCTCATTCTGACATGGCTACACACTTGTATTTCAGTGGCCATTCTATATATACATCTCCTAGTTATGTATCGAAGATCTTCTGTATCATGCTACACATCTATATGATGTCAAGATTGTAATTGCTCGCTGACCTTGATATTTATTTCAGGTACTTTTCTGACTTGGTTCTGTGGTTTCTTGCTCCTCCGCTGACTTGGAATTATAATGTATTTCAGCCATCATGTCCCTCTGACCTCACACATTAGGGGGCATCTGTTATAGGTCAAATCTGCACTTCTCCGTCCATGATCACATTAAGCTGTCGATCGCACAAAAGGATAACTTGGATCGAAGAGCTAGATTAACCTAGGTGATGTATGGACTAGACTTACTCCTCTGCAGCTGACAAAACCCTGTTTTTACCTTCATTTTGACATGTGCGCTACTCCACAAGCACCAAACTAGCGCACATCAGGAAGTGTGCCCTACTCTACAGGCATAAGAGGGGCGCACACCAGCTAGTATTCCCTACTTTACCTCTTTCATAGTAGCGCACACCACAAAATTCTTGCAAATGCTGGTTGTAAGCACTGAAGTTGCATATTGTGCGCTACTCTACTGTGAAAAACTCGCGCACATCTTAAGATGAAATCAAAAAATATATTAATTTTATGAATTTGGATTAGTTGAAGTTGATTTGCAACTTCCCCAACCTCCCAATCAAACTACCTCTCGATCCAAACTGCCTACCTTGTCCCATAAATACAAGGGGGATAGAGGAGAGAGGGAAGGAGAAACTATGCATTAAGGGTTGTTATGAGGAATTCCAAAGTTAGTGTGAAGAGCAGTGTTGATGTATATGTAACTTCGGAATGTATTTCATCTATGTACTTCATATATATTTATTGTACCCTTATAAGAGATGTGTTATTCCTCTATAAGGAAGTGTCGTCATGTGTATTGACAAGTGTCGCAAGTGTGTGTAATTGCCAATGGGTTATTAGACCACCATGTGTGGGGTCGACCCTGAAATATATATTATATTGTGGATGTACCTAGCTAGACAAGTCGGCCCCATAGTGTAACTGGGCAAACAGGTTAAGTATAAATAGAGATCGGGAGATCTCTATTTGATCACTCGGAAACTCATACTTCTCTCACTCAGAAAGTGGTGCACTAGTGAGGAGGAGGATCATCTGCTTCTAGGAGACTATCTCAGTGTATTTTGGTTGTACTTCTGTTGAGCCGTTGCTCTCTCTATCTCTAAGGAAGTTGTGGGGTTTTTTTCACCTTAGGGTTTTCCCCACGGAAACTCAGTGTCTCTTGTCTCTCATGTTTTTGATTCTTATGATGCTTGTAATGCTTATTATGATTGTTATGCATTGATATACTGTACATGTTATTCTCTCAGTAAAGATCCTAGAGTATTGTGAATTAATGCTCAAAATTTAACATGGTATCAGAGCTATCCTGAGAAGAAGACACTGTGCAATGATAGAAACCTTGGGTTTCTTGTTTATTGGGTTTCTCTCCACAGATTTTGGAAAAGCAGTATAGTAGATTGACACTACTCATAAAGGAGAATCTATTTGTCCAATCAGAATTCAATTCTGAGCATTTTCAAATTTGGCCCTAAAAATTAGGGTTTCCACAAAAATAGGAATTTCTGGAATCGAAAGACATAGCTAGAAGCTCCTTGCAAAAATCAAAGTTTAGAGCTTTGGATCAAGATTTTTGGCTGAGTAGATCTCTGGGAAACTCAAAACTTAATTCAGGGCTCTCCCTAGTGAACCCGGGAAGACAAAAAGGCAATTTTGAAGGGTGTAGCTTTGCAGATCTCAATTTTTGAATACACCAGGTTGATCAGCTCATCAAGGCGCATCTTTCTACCTTTTCAGAAAGTTGAAATTCACATTTTGAATTTTTAGGGTTTTTTCGACAAACCCTAATCCGGGACCAGATCCAATTTTCATCAAATCAAGTGGTAAGACCTAAATATTTTCTATTTCCATTTGAAGTACTCTTTAAAGATGTCTCACCACACCAAGATTGAGGACAAGCTTGAAGGGGCTGATAACTTCCGAGCCTGGAAGTATAGGATTGGGTTAATCTTAGAAGAGAATGAGTTGGACTCATATGTAAAAGAAGACATCCCTATCCCAGAGGATGAAGAAGCTAAGATATTGCATAAGAAGAACTTGGTCAAGGCAAAGAGAATCATTGTTGATTCTATCAAGGACAATCTCATCCCTCATGTGTCATCTCTGAAGACACCCAAAGAGATGTTTGATTCACTATCCAAGCTATTTGAAGAGAAGAACATAAATCAGAAGATGACTCTGTGGAACCAATTGAAAGTGGTAAAACTTCAGAATGGAGAATCCATTCAATCTTATTTTTCTAGGGTCTCCTAGATCAAGGAACAACTAGAAGCAGTGGATGAAATGGTGGAGAATGGTGAAGTTGTCATGACCACTCTAAATGGCCTACCTAGGTCATGGGACTCCTTTATTCAAAGAATCTGTGCAAGAAAGAAGTTAGTGTCCTTCAGCAGACTACGGGAAGAATGCTCACAAGAAGAATCAAGGCTTGTGGCACGAGAAGAAAAGATGGGGAATGAAGATCAAGCTCTCACAGCTCACACCAAGAAAGGGAAGTCCAAGAGAGAGCCATCTCACTTCAAGAAATCTTCAGATCACCATAAAGAAAGGAGAATATGCTTCACCTGTAATGAAAAGGGACATATTGCCATAAATTGTCCCAAGAACAAGAAGGACAACAACAACTTCAACAAGAAGAAGAAGGGCAGCAAAAGAAGGTATCATGCTCATGCTGCCGAGGATGATGAACATCCCAAGAAGAAAGCTAGAGAAGAAAGTGATGATGATAACTCATCAAGCGAAGAAGAGTATGTTCTAATCTCTATTCTCACAGGTACTATCTCCCATGGTTGTAATGATTGGCTTATTGACAGTGGGGCCTCAAAACACATGACTGGGTTTAAAGAATCCTTTGCTAATCTATCTGAACATGAGTTACCCCACAAGGTGAAACTTGGGGATGACTACCAATACCCTATCAAAGGAAGTGGTGAGGCCTCCTACAATCTAGACTCTGGGAAGTCTTTGAAGATGAAAGATGTTTTGTATGTACTTGGGCTCAAAAAGAACCTACTCTCCATATCTACATTGGATGCAAAAGGTATGAGGGTTGCATTTGTGGATGGCCAAGTTCTAATGTGGCCAAAGGGAAAGACCATAGATGATGCAGTAGTGATTGGAGAGCAAGAGGGATGATTGTACAAATTAAAGGGACAACCTGAACATGCTATGAAGACAAAGATTCATCCATAGTCATGGATCACAGAGAGGTATGTATAATTTGTTTTTGCAAAGGTTAACTAATGAATTATGCAGGTCATTGAAGAGAACAAGAACACATTGCTAGACATAACTAGCAAATATGATGACCAGGTATGTTTTTGTTATATATATCGTATACTTTTGTATGATTGATAATGATTACTCTTGAAGTTACAAGTTTCAGTAATCTAGGGCTTATGCATATTATGTTTATTACCTTAATTAATGATATGACTAACCATAACAATGCTTATTATTTCTGTTTGAAATGATCCTGACTATACATGCTTGAGATTATTGTGTTTTATTATGAATGTTTGATTATGTATGAGACCTCGAGGATAACACAATGATGATACTAATAAGTATGCATAGGGATCGAGAATGAATATAAGTTCAAGAACAGGTAATCCAGGAAGCAAAGATCAAGAGGGAGCACACTCCAGTGGTTTCTGCAAGGATGCAGATATTCAGAGGGAGTTGACCATCTCTCTACATTACATAACAGAAAGGTGTAGAAGAAGCTACTTCAGATTAGGACTCCAGCAACTCCTACAAGGAAGCAAAGACTCAGAGGGAGTCCACCCAACAAACAAACAAAGATAAGTATTTTAATTGTCATTTCTTGCATATTTGTTTGGTTAAATAATATTGTTCAATGATGTATATGCTTATGTTCCTAGATTTAGGATGTGTATTATGCATATTACACTACAACAAATCCTGGAATTAGTGTCCCATTTAGCATCCATTTTTAGAGTAAATTTTTTTATCATTGAGTGGTCGAAGTAGACGCTAAATGGGATGCGTCATGGACAAAACTTAAAGAGTCTAAAATAGCGTCTTGTTTTGCTTCCTAGATAGCATCATTTATGATGTCTAAAATAGCGTCCATTTTGTAGCTTCCAGAATAGCGTCCAATTTTGCTTCCTAAACGACGTCGAGGTTTCCTTCCTAAATAACATCTTATTTTGCTTCCTAGAGATCGTCAACTTTTACTTCCTAAATGACGCCCCCATTAGCGGCCTATTTGTATCCTTAAAAGCGTCATGTTAGCATTTATGTTTGCATCTACATTCGCGCCATATTTTCATCCAAATTAGCATCCAATATTGCATCCATATGTGCTACCACTTTAGCATCCCATTTTGCACCATGTTTTACTTCCAATATGCACCAATTTTCGCTTCTAATTTTGCACCAATTTTTGCTTCCCTTTTTGCATCGTGTTTTGCTACCAAAATGGTGCCAATTTTTTCTTCTATTGTTGTACCATATTTTGCTTCCTATGTAGCACCATGTTTTTCATCCAAAGTAATATCTTATTTTGCTACCATATCAACATCGTGCTTGGCTTCCTCATTTGCATCAAGTGTTGCATCATTTTTAACGCCTAGTTTTGCATTTCTATTTATGTCAACATTAGCACCATGTTTTGCTACCAATTTAGCGTCCATTTTTACTCCCACACTAACACCACATTTTGCTTCCTGTTTAGCTCCTTGAATTTCTTCTTGTTTTACTACCTCATGAACACCGCATTTAGCTTCCCATTAAGCATCTAATTTTACTTCTTTGATGGCCACTAGTTTAGCTTCTGGTTTGGCTTCTACTTTAACATCCAAAATAGCATCAGAAATGACTTCCAACTTAGCGCTAGGTATTGCATCCAATGTTGCTTCTAGATCTATGACATAATGGGCTTCCATTTTAGCTCATAGTTTTGCTTCCTATTTTGCTTCCTTATTAACACCACATTAGGCTTGCTATTTAACACCTACAACTATATCCAATTGTCTGCCAATATATTTATTATATCAAATTATTATAATTATTTCATTAGTTTCAATAGTTCTCATATATCATTTACTTCATAGTTCTGAAATAGCATAATGAAACATTCAAATTAATTGTAGATACCATTATTGAAATTAATTGCATAGCATTTGTGAAGAAAATTTAACACAAACAGACAACATTTATACAAAGTAGTAACATCATCATATATATTAATTTTCCATGAAAAGATCATCGACAATTTATAATATAGATAAATTTACAATATAATAACGATGGCATCACCATTATCTTTCATCAAAAAAAGTGAAATTATAAAACACCATCACATCAATAACCTATCATACATATCATCATATCAAGGTTAAAAGAACAAGTGAACGATATATATAGTGAAAATACCAATATCACAAGAAATGTCTTTTTTAATATCCATATCTAGAAATATCAAAATGATCAAGGATAATCAAAGTTTATATGTCAACATAAATCCACCATACAAATCAAAATGACCCAAAATTTAATATGAACTTGGATCATCACAAAAATAACAATACATGTCTAGTAGCATCGAGAAAGCAATAAACATCCACAATCTCAATAGTAGCATCAATCGCTACCATCATCATCATCATCACCACCAGTATCAGCATCATCATCATATTCATCATCATTTTCGTCTGATCCATTTGCATCATTATCAGCAATATCTTTCTCTGGTACATCGGTGACAACCTAATCTAGATCATCTGAGTCATCTTCACCATTTTTCTACAAACAACAAGAAACAATCAATTTAAAACATTATTATTAATTTCATTACATAATATGCATATTTTGTGTTATATTGCAAATATTAGTGTGATAATTTATGCATTCTCACGAATTTTCCAACTATGAATATAAACATCACCTCATCAACAGATAGTAACCACACATATAAAGTGTACTTATCCTACTAACAGAAGACTCTCGGTAATTTTTATCCTTAAAATTTTTCCTTGTTGATCAAGTGCAAGAAGTCTCTGTACAAAGCTTATTCTCACTTTTGCTTTTAAATCTCGTGACTCTCTTCTTGCCTAATTGTAAATTTGACATACCCCTTTTTCTATATAATGGGTTGTTTTAGAAGACTTTAACATAGCAATTTGTTGTCAAAAATTTAACATAACAATGTATTGTCACAATTTTCAGGACAGTATTAGCAGAATATGCAGGCGCTATGCTGGGAGTATTATCTACATTTTTGTAAGGGAGAAAGGTTCAAATTTGGAAAAAGGTAATAGGTATTTGACTTTTTTTATTTGGACAATTCATAATTTCTCTATTTTTTATCTTTATTTGTAGTTATTTGTGCATTTAGAGTTTCCTTCAACACTCCCACATTACCATTGCTTTCTAGTCCCATTGACCTATTTTAGTCATTTGTGGAAATTAATAAACTTCTTTTTTTCTTTCTTTCTACATTCTGCTTATCAAAATGTGTACATAAATATTGGTAGGTGTGTATTGTCTAACCTGGTTTTGTCTTCCCTGAATTATGAATCTATTATTTGCATGCTTGGTAGCTTTTGGTTTCTTGTTGGTTATTTCTTGCTGGTTTGCTTTTACTTTGATTATTTGTTGCAAGCAAAGTAAAGGCTAATTCTGCAAAGGGCACGACACTAAGAACCTGAAAACGCAAAGAACCTTGAAATTTCTGCAAAGTCTCTAGATGTACACGCAAAGGCCTCACTAATTTAGCATCAATAAAATTGTAAGTTCACAAACAACAATGAGTTATAGTTCTTCTCTTAATCTTGCACCTCACTCTCAAAGTCCGATATTGTGAATGACTAAGATGGCATTGAGGGGAACTGTAGGAATATCTTGTTTCAGGGCCTTCTAAATTTTACATAGCTGAACAATTTGGATCACTAGTTTTCTCCATGAAATCCTCATCTAAAATATAACACATGAATTCTCCAAGGTGCCCTGAACTCCGATGTTCACATCTCTGCTCCCACCAAAGATATCACGTAACAATCAGAACTGCTTTCACAACAATACAACCTTAATCTGAGACCTTTTACCGTTCCTTTGCATTCCATCAAAGTGTTGTTTGCCAGTGACACCTGAAAATTCTACAAAGGTTCCAGCTGTGGACCCAAAGATCCCACTGATTTAGCATCAATAAGATTGTGAGTTTTTCCATCGTCAGTGAGTTGTGGATGTTCTTCCCTTCATCCTGCACCTCACACTCAGTCTAATATAGTGCAATGCCTAAGACGGCATTGTGCATGATTGTAAGAATATCTTGGTGTTTAGAGCCCTATATTTATAATTTCATCTTCCGCTTTAGTTGAATCTTCTAGGACACACATTGTCTTTATCAGATCACATCTAAAATTTCAAGCATCTGAATCCATGATCACAAAGCTCCTACCAAAGACACCACATAAAAATAAAAACTAGTTTCACGATAATACAACCTTAATTTGAGACCTTTTACCATTCCTTTGCATTCCATCAAAGTGTTGTTTGCCATTGACACATGAAAATTCTGCAAAGGTTATAGCTGTGCACCCAAAGATCCCACTGATTTAGCATCAATAAGATTGTGACTGCTTCCATTGTCAGCAAGAGCTGTGGATGTTCTTCCCTTCATCCTACACCTCGCACTCAAAGTCTGATACTGTACAATGCCTAAGATGGCATATGTGTGTGACTATAGGAATATCTTGGTGTTCGGGACCCTATATTTATAATTTCATCTTCCGCTTTAGTTGAATCTTCTGGGACACTCATTGTCTCCATTAGATTACATCTAAAATCTCAAGCATCTGAATCCATGATCACAAAGCTCCTACCAAAGATATGACATAAAAATCAGAACTGGTTTCATGACAATCCAACCTTTATTCGAGGCATGTTACCATTCCGTTGCATTCCATCATAGTGTTGTTTGCCATGGACACCTAAAATTATTCAAAGGTTCTATTTATACACCCAAAGAACTCAGTGATTTAACTTAAATAAAAATGTGACTGTTACCATTGTCGATGAGAGCTATGGATGTTCTTTCATTAATATTACACCTCCCTCTCAAAGTCTGACCCTGTGGAATGCTTAATATGGCATTCTGCATTGAGGGAGATTGTGAGAATAACTTGTTCTTCCAGCCCTTCTAAAGTTTCATTTTTATTTTCCACTTCAGCTAAATCTTTTGAGTGACTAGATGTCTCTACAAGACCCTCATCTAAAATAACTAAGTCCTATGGATCTTAAATAAGCTAGAACTATTGGACCCACTCTAACTTTAGGTTGAGAAGTAAAAGGATTAGAGAGATATTCGTATTTATCCATACCACTTGAATCATTTTTGGCTAGTGAATCATTCTTGGCTAGTAAAACAAGTATTGAAGTTGATGATATGGTGTACTTACTTCTTCACCACTTTTGAATATGCCTCCACTCATTGAATAGCTTCTTCCACTGTATATGGATTCTAAGAATTTTGATGTATCCGGATTGGAACCTGTGGTCCATCAATATACATAGAAACTAAATACCAGGGAATGATCTTTTCTACCAAACTTGCTTGACAGAATTCTACAGAACAATATGTGAGTGTGCCCTACGGCTTCATATTTTTGAAAGTCTAGAAATAATCTTCTTGGGTATAAGCTTGAAATTTATAGAAAAAGTGGTTATAAATTGTTCTAAGGTGATTATGTCTGGATGGCCACCAATCTCATCGTGCCCCATCTCACATTCAACCATCTTCCCCCAATCAAATGTTGAACCCTCTATGTGTAATGTGGCAAACTGTATTTTCTGATAATTTCTCATAGGGTTTAGCCATTAGAAACAATGCAACTTCCCAATCAAGATTCAAAACCCTAGGACTAATATTGTCATTTAACCCGCTGAACTTGGGAATGGGTATCCTCTCTGATAGTCTTTACTGAAGTGACTCTCCCTCTTGTTCCACTTGCAAGAATGAATTTCCATTTGGTTCCCTCCTATTTCTTACAAAAAGGGTCACAAAATGATCATTGTCCCACCTCTCTTCTTTGGTTTTGAGCTGCACAACAACCCTTTTCTTCATCATCTCATCGATATATGCATTCTCAGTTTTCAATTATTAGAACCAATGTGCAGGGTCATGTCCATGGTCATGATAGCACCATTGATTTGATTTATGGCCTCTATTAACACAATTATTGAAGATTTGATAGCTTCTTTAATATATACTAGTATTTATTATTTCTAGTTTTCTCCATCATGAGCAGTTGAGAATGAAGCCATTGTAGATTCCCTACCATGAGTTCAAGAAAGTGGCTCCGGTACCACTGTTGTGAACCCAAACTGTTACAGCTAACAAATCAACTAAAAATGTGTTTTTATGACTTGAAATAAGATCCTGCTAACCAGAATAGGACTAGAATTTGAAATAGCATAGGTAAAAGAATAAATCTGAAATTATAGACTAAATCAGAAATCCAAACATCTTAAGCATTTGAAACAAACACCGCATAAGCCTCTTTGAGAGCATTGAACCCTAACTATTAGAACCGTGTAAACATCGTCAATCCAAATGGTAGTGGCCTTCATAGTAAATTTGCAATCTTATCCGTGCTTCCTTTTTGGTACTTAAGCACACTATTGAATTGTTGTATATAAGTGATCCACTTCATGTGGCATGCCTTCTCTATCTTGCTCTGGAGGAACTGGAGAGGCCTTTGGTTGCTAAAGACCTATGTCACAGGTTTCTCCGTTTTGTATCCTTCGTTCGAAATTCGGCGAATTCAAAATAAAAATTGCAGTTCGATGAGGTTCAGCATACTTATAAATCCATCATCCTCCCGAGAGTCAGTCGATTCCACCACTTTCCCTTACTCTTATTCCGTTGAAGGTTTGTTTTAGGTGTAGCTCTATAAAGGAGGCTATGCTTCAGCCGCGGGATATTCATTTATGGTTCAGCTCCGAAAGGCGGCTATGCTTCAGCCACGAGATATTCATTTATGGTTCAGTTCCGAAAGGCGGCTATGCTTCAGCCGTGGGGTACTGCATCTCCTGAACTTAACACTTAAGTATTTGCTTTTTATGGGGAATCAGGATAACATACCGCATCTCCTAAACTCTTTACAAGTAAGATCTTTCGGATAGGTGAAGGATTGTCCATGTCCCATGGATAAGAGTCCAAAAGTAAAAAATGAGAGTATATTTCAAATTAAAATGTCTTATATAATTATATTTAAAAATAAAATGTGGTATTTTTATTTTAAAGAATATTTTATATATTTTTTTAAATTTTATAAATATGTATATTGGTGAACTTAATGGCGAACCTCATTTCAAATCTCATAAAAAAAATTCGATTTCAAACTGAATTTCAAGGTTGTAGAATTTGAATTCGAACCCGAACCATGTGACATAGCTATGGACAATAGTGTCTTAGAAAGTAATGTCACCAGCATTTCACTACTTGGACCAAACATGTGCATCTCTCGATTGTGCATTGAATAATTCAACTGCACCTGAAAAATCTTGGAGTGATATGTGACAGTTCATTAGTGTTGCATCAAAACCACACCCACATCATGTCCAAAAGGAATCTATCTCAGTCTCAAAGTCTTATTGAATATCAAGTAAGGTGAGAACTGAAGCGATCACAACTCTATGCTTGATCTCTCTGAACACTTCCTCTTGTGTTGCACCCCAACTAAAACTGACTTGATCATGATTCAATGATTTAAGTGGTTGCACAACATGGAAAAACTGCAGAACAAATTTCATGATAATTTGACATTCCCATGAAGCTTCATAGATCATAAATGTTCTTTGATGGATGCCAATTTACAATGACTAAATTTTGTCAGATCGATGCTAAGCCCATCTTGGTTCACTTGGCATTCAAGATAAACATGTTTTGACTGTCCAAATGTACACTTCTTCAGATCGATGAACAATTTCGCTTTGCCCAATATTGAGAATACTTCCTCCAAATTCTACAAGTGGTTCTCCCAAATTTTATTGAAAGCCATTTTGTCATCAAGATATGCAATCATAAAAGAGTGAACATGGGGTCTGAACCATTCATCACTCTCATGAATGTTGCAGAAGCATTAGTAAGACCAACCGGGATTACCAACCATTCAAATAGTCCTTGGCACATCTTGAATGTTGTCTTCCATGTATCTTCTGACTTTATAGATATGGTAATACAAGACTTCAAATTGATCTCACTGGAGTATTTAGCTCCTTGAGGTTGATCTATCAGATCATCAACATGCAACAATGGATACCAATTCTTGATTGCAATGGTATTCAAGAGTCAATAGTCCACACACATTCTCGATGTAACATCATTCTTTGGAACTAGAACTATGGTGAATTCAAAACAATAAGGTGACAAGTTGGGTTGAATGTGACCCTTGTCGAAGAACTCCTAAATAAGTCCTACCCAATGCTTCATTGGGTGGAACAACTTTTTATTGCAATCCATGTGGAACCAAGAACAGCTTGGAATAGCATTCCAATCTCCGTTCCATGTAGGTAGACTATGCTTCTTCACCACTTCTTCTAAGATGAGATCTCACTCGCTGCCAATATCAACTATTATTTCCACAAGCTCCGTGATCTATCAGGTGGCCCCCCTTGGCTTGGATCTGTGGACATAGCGAGCTTTAGGGCCGTGAACCACATTGAAAAATTAAAAAAAAAAAAAACTCCTTGATCTAGATCTTAATGGGAAATAATTCCTCATGTTCTACGCAATGAAGACATGCAACTTCCATCAAAGAAAAGCCTTTTGTTGCACTATCAAGTACTGATATTTCGTTTTCTCCTTACTCTATTGCATTCGACTTTGAAGGCTTCTATGGATACAATCTACAATGCCAGCCATTGGAATGTCCTTGCGTGTGCAATAACTATAGAAAGAAAAATTCTTCTTCTTTGGCACACTTTAACCTTCATTTGGTGATTTGGGATCAGAATTCAGTTGTGCAGTCCCACTAAATGGCTTCTTTGAGCACAATGCTTTATATTAGCAACAACAGTACTATTAAGCTTCTTCCAACTGTTATTAGCTTCTATTAATTTAAGTTGACCACCAATTCGGCTTCTTCATCCATCAATCTGAGTTAAATGCTGTATAAGATATAGTCATCTACAAATTGATTGGATTTTTAAATCAAGTACTGCTACTCTTGTTGCTACCCCTTCCAATAATTAAGGGGATAGAGTTTTTTATTCACTAAGGCTTTAAATATGTCCCAAATCACAACCTGCATGGCACCGATTTTATCTTGCACTCACATAATTTCTCCCACCAAAGCAAAGCTTGCCTAGGCATGCATAGTTTTTCAAATACAAATTTGTCAAATTTGCCTCCACCTGACCATCATAGGGTGAATATTTCACTTAGGTTTCCACTTTGAAAGAGGAACCTAGATTAAGCATTGAACCTCCTTGAGAAGTACTTGATTTATTGCCTAGATTGCTATCTAAAGATTGCTATTGAATGGTAGCTTACAATGTTGTTATAGAAGTTGTTAACTTCTGCTACATATGGGCGATATTCATTAATTGACCATCCATAGACCCAAATTTTGAGTTTAGAGTAACAATTTTGGCTTCAAGCATTCCAACACAACTCTGCAATTCATCCTCCATTTCCTTCTTTGTATGAGAGCAAATATTGCCCATAAATTGTGTAGCGACTAGCGAATCAACAACTACATGAGAAAAAAATGCTCTAAGATTCTAATACCAATATGATCCCAAAGTATGCCTCGTGGAAATAAGTGCGACAACAGCAACAAATACAATATATATTCCTGCATACACAGCCAATAGAAAACGGCAAGCAAATATTGAAGTAATCAAACAATCTTGGAAAATGAATTCACACAATAGGAAAAATAAATTTGAACAAAATATTAAATCCAAATTCCCATCAAACAAAACGTTATGTACAACAAAGATATGAACATAATGAAGCTTTTATCAACAACTAAAATCCATCTATTTCTACCAACTCCAGAGATCCAATGGAATTGAAACAGTTGTACTACTACTGTCACTCAACCATGTTAGGATTTGAGAAAGGCATATAAATCCTACAAGAAAATATGAAATGTTGCATATCTTGTTTTTTCATATCTCAACAATACAATAGTGTACAACAGCCAATGAAGATGAAAAGAGAAAATATGAGACAATTTGTTATGACTATTGAGCTTCCACTCATAAGCGCTTGTTGAGATCTCTCTCCACTTCAGCATACATGTGTCAAACTAAGTTGTGAGACTGCACCCAAAGTTGTGCCCCTGGCTCAGTGCTCGTGTGCGTACAACTATAATATAAGTGCAGTCATAACACTATCGATTGTCACTCTGATGTGCACCGTTATTGGACCGCAGTACATGCTCCTGCTGAGACACCTTTAAGACTGAACTCCCTTCTTTCAATTGAGGACTTGATTGATTCTGACTCTTATTACAGATCAAGCACCCAAATCTACATGCAACCCTAGGTCACCTTTTCAAGATTGTGCAAGATGGGAAAAAGGATCCCATATGCCCCGCTTTACTGTTGTTCTTCATGGATCACTCTCCAAAGGCAATTATCCCATTAAAAAATCAAATATTGTTGCATTCTGAAAATCTTACTCACTCCAAATCACTTTGGAAATGATGCCCTTATATGCAGGTTCAATGGTCTTTGGTCCTTGGACAATGGTCAATGCTCTATTGGCTTGCTCTCATTGCATAGTTGGAAGATTTTCGCTAAGTCATTGTGCAAGAGGTTTCTATATTCGTTCTTTGAGAACTTAGAGGCCGAGGGTTAGATTTTGGAGCGAGACCTTTAGTTTTGGGTCAGACCAAGAGTATGAAACCTTGGTTTCTAAATTTCGTCCCAGAAAAATATGCCCATCACGAACCCTCTCGTGTGTTCAAGACTTCCAAAACATAGTTGCCACACTCTTGAGTATGACTCCCAATACTCCCTGGTATGGCAAGTCGGGCTCTGAGATGAATACTTACCTCAATGCTATTACGATTTCTGTTGACAGAGTATTGACAGATCAAAACTCGCCAGTCTCAATGCTCTTATGAATTCTTTTAAGAGAGTGTCAACCAGTCAATACTCACTATACTTTTCCATATTTTCCTGCATTAAAATGAAAAATTAATCCCTTCCTTTATATTGCTGAGTATGCTGACTTTAAGTACCAGTGTGCCAAGTATGTTGAGTGTACAGAGTCACTTACCTTGGGGAGTTTGAGTCGAGGATGAGCTCCTTAACCGCTTGCCTATTAATTCCCTTCAAGGGATTTTAAATTCTTAGTCGTCTAGAATCCTGAGTTCGCCCATTGTATCGAACTCTCTTATAACATGTCCCATGCGTTCTAATCCCACGCTGAATGCACCATATCTAACCAACTTGAACAAGGCCCATAACACCATCCAACCATTTTCACGAATTAAATTATTCCCCGAATCATCTTTTCTTCATTATACATTTTAGACCATAATGCTTAAACCACAAACTATGCATCTCTATATCTACATCAACTTCTTATACCCATAACTTTGTACAACTTAAGTAGGTAGAGCGAACTACCAATTTTAATTTGCTCGGTGTTACAAATCCAACTAGCTAGGCACGATCTTGCAAGCATAGGAGATGGAGGCTAGATCCAATATCACCTCGTTCTAGCTCCTCTAACTTCTTTGGGAGTTATTCACCCACGGAAGAGTCCTTAGATGTTACCTTCAAATGATCTCAAGACAACAAATACTCTTTCTACGATTCTATAATTAAGATCAGTACCTTGGGATGGAGTTAAAAATGTGTCAATTATGTGATAAATTCTAATGCAAAGTGTATAAATCACTATAGGTTTTAAAGTATTCATAAATTAGTAATATACTATGCCAAACAAATATAAAATCATATTGCACCATTTAGTATTAGCATTATGGTCTAAAACAAACTCTGCATTTATTGCGCCGAGAGGCGCTCTATAGCCCAGTATGAGGGAGATCTTGTAACGTGATGTAACGTTTGTTGAGTATGAGGAAGATGTCGTAACGTTTGTTCCTAACATGTCGGCCAAAAGTAATATTGTCGATTATGATGAAGTTTGTAATAATGTAATGTTTGCAATATTAAATAAAAAACGTAATAAATATTATGTCGGCCATTAATAAAAAGACTTGTATTTTCGTTTCAAATACATTGGCTATATAATACACCAAAACAACATAAAAAAATTATAGAAAAAATTAATTTGGTCAAGAATCAACGAAGAGGGAATCTGATCAGGTAATCTATTTGTTTTAAATTTAACTCCTCCGCATACCTCCTCAGGTGCAAATCCAAATTTGCCTCCCCTCCTCCACAGCTCCAACTCCAGCTCCCCACCTCTCGCAACTCCAGCTTCATAGCCCTCCTCCCATTGTGCAACCCTCCTCCCACTGCACCGTGTCCTCCCCATTGCACATCCCTCCCCCCACTTCACCTCCACCTTCGACTGCATAGCCCTCCTCCCACTGCTCCAGCTCTCCTCCCACAACACTGTGTCCTCCTCCCACTGTGCAGCCCTCCTCCCACTACACCACGTCCTCCTCCCACTACACAGACCTCCTCCCCTCCACTAGGTCCTCCCCCCTGCGCAACCCTCCCCTCCTCCTGCGTAGCCCTCCCACTCCACAGCCCTCCCCTCCCACCGCCTGCACCTGGAAATGCCATATAATATAATATTAAAATTTAATATAATATAATTTAAAATATTAAATTATAGGGATTATTATGGTGGCTGTTCAAATTCAAAAAATTATTTGAATTAAAATCAATTTAATTATATGGATTATTAAATTAAAATCAATTTAAAATATTAAATTATTTTAAATTATATTTTAATTTAATATAATTTATATTTAAAATTATTGAGTGTAATCCCTGAGAAGAGGTTTGCACCTCGGGACATTTGATCCCTCTCGACGCTTGATAGAGCCTCGGATTTGGACCTAGGCTGGTTGTATATCAATAACCACTCAGTTGCAACATTATTTGACATAAATCGGTAGATAGTGTGATGCAAAATTGTTGCAGCAGTAACAGCAGTACTAATTATACATTGAACTTTGGCCTAGAGAATAGTAACAGCAGTAAATATTTGCATTAATCCTTGGTCAAATATCAACAGTAGTTATCAGTCTTAAGAGTAGTAAATACCAGCATGAAGTGACTTTAAACATTAGAAAATGGAAGCAGTAGGCAATAGTGTATATCAATTGTAAAAAACAGTTAGTAGCAACAGTGGTAGCAGTGAGAAACCAACCCTAAAAGGGGCTTGTAATACCTTCAGATAAGCTCGTCGTAGTGAAGGGAAAAACCACACAGTGAGGTCGAGTTTAATTTACCATTCAAACTTCAGTAAATCAATGTTTCCCTAACCATTTGACAGTGACCAGTAGGTTCACTTTAGGGTTTTGAGGCTTCAAACTTGGGCAAACCAAGACGCCCTTAGGGATTGATGGAGGATTCAAGGGGGTGCATCATAGATTGGTATGAAGGGCTCCCTCCTAAAAAGATTCCTTCACTTGGACATTTGATTGAGGCATTCATCAAAGAGTGGGATCCTAATATGGATGAAGATATGAGGAAGTGCTTGATTGACTATGTACAGGGAAAGTTGCAGGAGGACATTTATGATCAAGATCGGGGTGAAGAAATCAAAGAAGACACCTTTTCGGATCAGCTGACCGCTGCTGAGTTGCAAGACTGTTTTCGTCCTCTCAATTTGTTAGGCATTTCAGATGAATTACTAGAGACATTCATGGATGAGTTATGTGATCGAGGTGATAGTCCCTTTGACCATGTCGGGAACTTTCTGGCACTTGCTCTAGATTTCGATATCAAGGATGAAGATGATTACATGAAGTCATTTTTGCTACATTTGGGAGGCAAGGCCCTTACCTGGTGTAAATACCTATACAAAGGTACAATATCCTCTTTTGCACAAATGTTAGAAGTGTTGTGCAACTATTGGTGCCCAAAAAGACACAAGAAATGGATGCCCTACATTGAAGAAATGAAACGTTTTTTCAAAAAAGAAAGTTGGATAGAGGGATGAGTCCTTGAGAAAAATATTAAAGAATAACATAGCTAAGATGATCAGATTGTCTTGATCCTTAAAGGACATGAAGCAAACTCATCGGAGAAATCCGTGATGAAGAACGAATCTCAAAAGGCTTGCTTGAGGAAACCATTGTTTAGGATCTAGTTGATGATATCCTAAGCCCTATGGAAAAAGGTGAAGGTTCTTTCGTAGATGAATATGATCAAGCTACAAGAAATGAAGACCAAGAAGCCCTAGTTGAATAAATTGAAGAACACAAGGAAACAATGAGTTCTCCTTACCCTCAGGTCACAGTTTCTTATGATATATCAGGCCTCTTGGAGGAAAATAATAGGATCCTTGAAGATATGATTATTGGAAGTTCATGAGTCCACCAATATATGATTCTTCAAGATTAAGTAGTGTTGTTTTTTAGCCTTTCCTGCCATTCATAGAATAAAAAGAAGTTAGTATGGATCAGTCCGAGGCATATTTTTACACATATTTGAAGCAATATGGAGACGTATTAATCCCCTCGATGAAGGATATCAAAGACATGATCAATGAAATCCTGGTTGATGAAGACATAATTGTTCATCCTTCTTATTGCATCGATGATGAAGCTTGGATCAATCCTTTTGCGAGTACAGTTGATGATGAAACAACTCTGAATGTGGATCCGGTTGTTATTATAGACGATCACCACATGCAGTTGTTCCATTATGATAAAGAGTTTGAATAGCTTGGAAGCCATCTCCGATGAGATTCTTTTGGGCTCAGTTCACTCGTGCCTTCCCAACACCGAGGATGGTGTAGGGTGTCATACAGAAAGTTCATTTACAAGTATTGAGCTGATGGGGTTGTCTTCTCCTCGGATGGGCCCTGATTATCCTTCCCAATAATATCTCTCAAGAAGTATTACAGAAGTTGAGAAACCCTTTCTATCCGGCACCAGTAAGTTTTCAATGATGCATTTCAATCGAACTAGGATGGGTATGTGGCAAGGTATAGTATTCACTTCTTCTTGATATGATATTTGTTATTTATATTTTCGCTTAAAATTTGAAGGTATGAATATTGTGGCTGACAATTTCAAGTTGTTAAAAATTACTAGTGATACTAACATGATTGCATGTCGAAAAGCATGCTTGAAGATATTTTGCTTAGAACTTTTTACTCAATAACTAGGAGGCTACATATTTATGGACAGGGGTTTGTTTGCATCCAAGCACTTTCCAATACGGAGTTGTACTAACTTATAAGTGTGGTGAGATATTTAATGATGGTGTGCACCAATCTTGAGGTTTTCTTTGGGATTCCTCAAGGTTGTGCCTTGTTTTTGGCTTTAGTTGAGCGCTAGTGATAGAGTTTTATTTGACACAAATAGAGATAAATAAATAACTTGCATTTTATCAATTCAGATTGAGAAATACAAGGTTGTGCCCCATGCTAGTCAAACTTACTCCAAGTGTAAAAAAAGGTTGTTTTAGGCCAATAATCTGAATGCATTCAAATTTGGTGGAAGTTTGAATGCTTTTGATGATGTACAAACACATATTTTTCAATAGAATAGGTTGGATGTAATTTTTTAGGTGAATTTGGAAGAAAAAAAAAATTGTAGTGAATTCTTATCAATTTGAACAATACATAAATGTATATTTTAATAAATACGACCATGTACAAGATCTAAATGAATTTGATAAGATATATATTTTTCAATTAAATTTGTTATTATCATTTGATGATGAGTGGAGTGTCTTCTAAAAATGTTGGGATTCTTCTAAACTCCAACACAATTTATTTATAGAAAATATCATTACAAAGATATATATCAATTAGTTGTGAAGTCTCGATGACCTTGAAGATAAACAAAGGCATATCTCAACAACTAAGTTCCAAGGTCACATCTCAAAGGAATTTGGTGTTATGAGTGTCCCTCAATGATGAAGCCCTAATGACCTTGATGACACATGGATGTGTATCTCAACGGACAAGCCCAAGTGCAAGTCATGGTTGAATTTGACTAAATAGGCACACTGAGATCATAAAGTCCCAAAAACCTTAAGTATGTAGAAAAGTGTATCTCAAGTTACAAGGCCATAATCAAGTCTCGTTTCAATATGGAATAATAGAGATATATCTATTGTGAAGCACAACAACCTTAGCAATGCATGATTGTGTGTCTCAATGGCCATGCCCCAAGCAAATTCACAAAATTGATGTCCCTCTCTTATGAATCTACATTTCAACAAATGAGGTCAAGCACAAATCCTTGGTGAATTCAACAAAATGGATACCCCTAGGTCATGAATATTTGCTTGTCTTAGCAATGCATGAATGCATATCTCAATGGACAAGTCCTACGAAACTTTCTTGTGCAAAATACCTTCAGTTATGAATTCTCGACAACCTTGACAATGCGAAACTATGTATTTCAATATACATTTCCAAGTGCAAGCCTAGGTCAAAAGTGCCTAGTCTAAAATAGACCAGCATTTAACTAAAGATAAAATTAGCACCTAATATGAAATGGAAAAGGTATGTGATGTTCTAAATTTTTTTTGTCAACTAAAATAGGAATTTTCCTACATAAATGTTATTTTCTTACACTAAAATAATGTGTGAACTTGGAAAGTAGAAGGAAGAAACAAGGGAGAACCTAGGAAACAATATTGGAGTTGGTTTGGAAACAGTAGGTAGAGGCTATAGGTCCCAATAATTATCCATAGAAGGATGATATACTTGAAAATGCGGGTATGTTTCACACGTCGAAATCCCAATCAGACATAGTGTACGAATTCCCCCATACCAAGCTAACAATTGGCTCAATTTCATAACAACTTGTTGCACAGAAGATGATACTGACAACCCTATCAGTGCTCCTCTTGCCTTGAGCCACTCTACAAGCCACTTTTAATTACGCATGTTAAGAAGTATACCCTTATTCAAATGCCTTCCACCATTTGGTCCAATTACTTGAACTTCATAGTAATGTGGTCTTTATCTTTGTTTCTGGAACAAAAAGTGGACATATTTATTTCAATAGGAAGGATCTGCAAACCCTGAAGCTGCAATGGAGTTTCACCTTTTTCTATTCTCTGCACAAGTTCTTTTGTTACAAATTCTAGCTTTTTTTTCTTACATGAGAATCAAATTCTTCTTCTTAACCTTTAGAATGATTTCTATGAGTCAACATTGCTCATAATCCAGTGACCAAAGAGAATAATAGCACCAAATAAAGAGCAAAATTTTGAGCCAAAATTTTCTCACGAAGTCATGGTTCTGGTCCTGACACCCTTGCTCAAATTTTTGTTGTTGAATATAAAGAAGCTTGTTATAACTTTTGACTGTAGTCAACATGCCCTCATAGGTCATTTTGAGAGTGAAATTCCAAAGAGTCTAGCTGGTAGACAAAGACTTGTAGTACAATAGATACCTCCTTCAATACATATTTTGTTAAAGAGATGCATGCAGTAAAATAACAATACAGATTTCGTTCTAGATAACAATATTATGAAAAGTAATTAAAAAATCGATGTTCATCTATAAAATAAAAACTTAAAACTTAAACCCGGATCTATCAATCAAGAGAGAGAAAATTTCTTGAGTTTAAATTGCAAGTAGAGTACTAAAATGGAGAGACAACGTGATGAGAGAAATGATAGAGACATAAATGATGGATATATCGCCCACAAAGCTCCAACCTTGCACATAAGTACACATATCACCTATGAACCTAACTCATGTGCTAAAAAACTCCTAATGGAACGCATATGTCAATTTTAGGGAAAGCATAACTTTGAATGTTTTATGAAAGGAGTTTGTTAGGGCCTAGAAGAGGCTTTTAAAGCTCATGGGAGACTGATTTCTTAGGGCCTAGAAGAGGCTTTTAATGCTCATGGACCATGCACACTATATGTTTTAAGTGAGCTGGAAGAGGATTGGGCCAATTATGTTTATTTGCTCAATCATAGTACACTAAACTTTCAAAGGAGGAGGACTAACTCAATGGTCAAGGAACAAAGGTCACTACATGGTTTTGTACATCGGGGATGGTTTTTAGGGTCATGAACACTGTTCAAGGAGGAAAAAAATGTATTAGGGCCTAAAAGAGGATTTTATCGTTCACGGATCATGAACACAATAAAAAACCACCACACATTGCATATAGAGTGAATAATTGTCCTACATGGATCATACGATTGTTGTTGAAATATTCCAAATGCCATGGATGATTCTTAGGGCTTTTTGCATGGTTTAGGAATAAAAATTGAGGTTGCAGGCACTAAAATATTCATCTTTATGTGTGATGGATATTTCCACCCTATGGAAAGATGGGAACTCCCTTGGATCACTTTCCCAAGACCTAAGACAGATTTGGTGGTATACCACTATGTTTCCATTACTAGATCTAATCAATCACATACAACACATGAGAAAAGAAGGAAGAAAGATTAACTCACCTTAGCTTATAAGTGCTCCTTTGATGATGGCCATGATTGATATAGATCAGGTTGAATTGGCTCTAGCTCCACTTGATGATCAACCTACACACATATAGACAAAGAAAAACCTTCCTCAAAACTTTCTATAAACATGTATAAAATATGCATGTAATTGACATAAAATACTAGATCTATCAAGTGACTATTCATTATTGCAGTGATACTTGATGTGTGGTCAATCACACTAGCATTGTTTCATGTAATAATTTATTGGTTTAACCTCGAATAAAAATTTGGAATCTAGGTGCTACTTATGTCAACATGCCCGGTGCTTTCCCTAGCGCAACATTGGAGTTTTCCTGGTGCAATTCCTTTCAATATTCTTGGCACAATTCCTAGTGCTATACTTGGCTCTATACCTGGTGCTATGTCAGATGATTTTCCTAGCGCAATTCCTGGTGCAATCCCTGGCTCTAGACCTAGTGCTATGCCTGGCGCTATTCTGGAAGCTATGCCTGGCACTATTCTAGAAGCTATGTTGGATGTTATTCTAGAAGCTATTATGGATGCTATTATGGACATTATTCAGGAAGCTATGATGGACGCTACTCTGGACATTAATTTGGATGCTAATTAGCATCTAGAATAGCCTCTACTTTAAAGCAAAAGACGCAAAAACCGCCATTAAAAGCGCCAATTTTGTCCAAAAAATGATGAAAAATACACTAAAAGTGTTAGTGGATGCAAAAAAGGGAGCCAAAAGAGACGCTAAACACAGGTTTTGTTGTAGTGTTAGAATGATTGCATTAATGAACAACTTACTACTAATATGCATTTGATGGGTAAGTAGGCCTATAGCACTGTACAACATTCCATTGCTACTTATCTAGAATGAAACCTCTTTGCTGACATGTTGGGAGCTATGAAAACTCTTAACAATGTTCTGGTAGAGACTGGAAGGCATCTAGAAAGTTATGGAACATGGATAAATGTTGTATTGAAGCATTGGCTAAGATAATTGCATGACTGTATGACATATTTCTTTATGTGTAAGAATTTGTTCTGAAAATTATGAGATGTTTCTAATCCTGCAATTTAACTTGTTTTGTAGGAAAGACCGTATACCTTCACCTACAAAAGAAGGACTACAACATTTGTTCCAGCAACAAAGATATCTATTGAAGATATTGAAGATATTGAAGCTCCCAGGATCTGGGGATAAAGAAATGGAAGAATGCCATGATCTGTCAATCATGAAGAATGATGTTTGGGATGCAGTACCAAGACCTGAAGGGGAGTCTGTAGTGACTTCCAAGAGGATCTACAAGATCAAGCATGCTATAGATGGCAGCATAGAAAAGTATAAAAGTGATGAAATGGAAGATACACCAGATGGATTTCAAGACAGCTTTCTTGAATGGTGTAGTTGAAGAGGAAGTATATGTGGAGCAACCACCCGGTTCTGAGACACATGACAGGGAGTCATATATGTGCAGATCTTGGTATGGTAGGATAGACAGTTTTCTATCCAAGTTTGAGCTTTACCAAGAGTAAAGCGGATTCCAACCTTTACCACAAGGTTGAGGAAGGCAATCCAGTTATACTACTATTGTATGTGGATGACCTGGTTGTAACAGGTGAGGATAGATTGATTACCGACATGCAGTGGAAGCTTGCTGCCGAGTTCGAGATGAAGAACTTGGGGATGATGCACTATTTGTTTTTGGCATGGAGGTGTGGCAGAGTGAAGATGGAATCTTCCTTGGACAAGGGAAGTATGCAGTAGAGATCCTGGAGAGGTTCGGGATGATGGACTGCAAGGCTATGGCCACACCTATGGCATCAAACCTGAAGCTTCTGTGTGATGCTCCATATGATCCGGTTGATGTCACAATGTATCATCAGATGATTGGGTCCTTGATGTACCTGATGAACACGAGACCAGATATTTTCTTTGCGGTGAACACATTGACCCAGTTCCTGACGAATCCAAAAAGTGTTCACCTGGTTGTTGTAAAGCATATTCTGAGGTACCTGAAGGGTACAATTGATTATGGGCTCAAGTATGAAGTGAATCAAAATTTTAACCTGCAGGGTGATGTTGATTCAGATTGGACAGGAAGTGCTACAGATAGGAAGAGCACATATGGGTGCTGCTTCAATATGGGATCAGGTGTGATCTCTTGGTTTAGCAGGAAGCAGTCCTGCGTAGCACTGAGTACAGCTGAGGAAGAGTATGCTGCAGCCTGTTCAACTAGTTGTGAGGCAGTATGGATTTGGAAGCTACTGTCTGAGTTATTTGATCTCCCATTGGATGCTATTGGTCTCTTCTGTGATAACCAGAGTTGTGTGAAGTTGTCTGAGAACTCAGTGTTTCACGATAAGTCGAAACACATAGAGATCAAATATCACTATATCAGGGATATGGTGCAGAGAGGAGCAGTGAAGCTCCTGTATGTTGCGACAGATGAACAGATTGCAAATGTGTTGACGACGCCACTAGCCAGAGTGAAGTTCGAGTACTTCAGAGAGAGGCTTGGTGTTCTTCAGATCAACGACACTTCGAGGAAGAAGTGATGGAGACATTTTCTGTAGCCATTCCTAGCATGGTGGAAGGGGGATCCTTCACATGGCTGTGGATGTAAACGTTGGATGATGAGCATCAGAATGATGTTCTAGTTTTTGCTTTGTATGATCAGTTGGATCATTTGTGTATGTATGCATCATGTTGGATGCTGGATATGATCAGTTGGATCATTTGTGTATGTATGCATCATGTTGGATGCTGGATATGATCAGTTGGATCATTTATATGTATTTTGTATATGCATCATGTTGGATGCTTGGACCATGTATATGTCTTTGTATCAAGTGGATACATTGTATGATCAGGTAGATCATGTATGTTGATGGATACATTGTGTGGATCATGTATCTATGTATCAAGTGGATACACTATTTATGGTGATATGTGTCAGGTAGATACTTGGTATGCATCAGGTGGATGCATTGTATGATTAGGACGATCATGGATGACGAGCTTCTCCAGATGACATGCATCAGGACGATACAGTGATGATGATCAGAATGATCATGTGTACATCAAGATGATGTATGGTGAGTATCAGGACGATACTTTGTGGTCGTGGATCGGGTTGTGCAGATGAGCATGTCTGGGAGATCCTATAGGTCGGAGTTGTGTACCCGTAACAGCCTGCGATGCTCTTTCGAGACATTGCTTTGGGAGGAAATGTAATGTGTTCCCTGGGAGATCTTCAGGTCAGAGTTGTGTACCCGTAACATCCTGAGATGCTCTTGCGAGGTTTTGTCCTATGGCATGTAATTTGCTCCTGGGAGATCTGGACAGGATGAAAAAGGCCTCAGATGCTTCAGCCAGGTTTTTCCATGACCACATGTAATTTGCTCCTGGGAGATTTGGACAGGATGAAAAAGGCCTCAGATGCTTCAGCCAAGTTTTGTGGTGAGATCACATGTAATGTGCTCCTGGGAGATCCGACAGGTAGAGCCGTGTGCTCGTAATAGCCTAGGATGCTTCAACCAGGTTTTGTGATGGGTCACATGTAATGTGCTCCTGGTAGATCCGACAGGTAGAGTTGTGTGCTCGTAACAGCTTGGGATGCTACCGCCAGGTTTTGTGATGCACGTAATAAGTCCTGAGGATTCCACAGTATGGCCAGTGATGAAGACCTGCAGGTGGTGGGCCTACATCCAGTATGAAAAAGGACTGGCTCTGTAGAACTTCCTATGACAAGTAGATTCAGAGATTGGTTGAGATAGCAGCAGCAGTGACGATGATGATGACGATGATCCCGAGAAGAAGACTTGTACTAGCAGATCTGTGTCAAGAAATACCTTCCTAGTTAGGAGGGAGTGTTGATGTATATGTAACTTCAGAATGTATTTCATCTATGTACTTCATATATATTTATTGTACCCTTATAAGAGATGTGTTATTCCTCTATAAGGAAGTGTGGTCATGTGTATTGACAAGTGTCGCAAGTGTGTGTACTTGTCGATGGGTTATTAGACCACCATGTGTGGGCTCGACCCTGAAATATATATTATATTGTGGATGTACCTAGCTAGACAAGTCTGCCCCATAGTGTAACTGGGCAAACAGGTTAAGTATAAATAGAGATCGGGAGATATATGTTTGATCACTCGGAAACTCATACTTCTCTCACTCAGAAAGTGGCGCACTAGTGAGGAGGAGGATCATCTGCTGCTAGGAGACTATCTTGGTGTATTTTGGTTGTACTTTGGTTGAGCCATTGCTCTCTCTATCTCTAAGGAAGTTGTGGGGATTTTTTCACCTTAGATTTTTCCCCACGGAAACTCTGTGACTCTTGTCTCTCATGCTTTTGATTCTTATGATGCTTGTCATGCTTATTATGATTGTTATGCATTGATATACTGTACATGTTATTCTCTCAGTAAAGATCCTAGATTATTATGAACCAATGCTCAAAATTTAACAAGCAGGAGCCCAGAATCCGGTTGCACAAGCACTCTGAATGATCAGGTATAATTGTACCGCTTATTTGCTTTTGACAATAAAGGTTGAAATACCCTTCCTGTCCCAATCAAATGTGTAATGGATTGCATATTTGTTTGGATTAAATGCTTGATTGTATTTGATGTCTAAATTGTATTTCAATTTCATCATTGTTATGTTAGTCAAGATACGCTGAGGAAGGTATCTTTGGTATTGCAGGTTTACCAAATGGAAGATCAAGTGAAGGATCAATCGAAGGAGCAAGCGAAAGCTAGGATCGAACGTCGTTAATAAGGTATGCCTTCTAAGATATTGATCTCTTTCCTTTTGTAGAAACCTATGTGATATGATCAATGTATTTACCTGTCACCCTAGAAGTTGGTAGTGTCCCTCTCCTCTCTATAAGGTAGAAATCTTGAACAACAGGATTAATGTAATCTCCTTGATTAACTGTCATCTTGTAGATGTTATCTAGTTCTTGAGCTCTACATTTTTATCTTATTGGCTCAACACACCTCATTCCTTGTGAAAGATCCAGGGGTGCAATAAACATGATATCCCGTCCTTCAAATATCATTTGTTTTTTCTTCAAGTTGATAATTGCGAGGTTATCAATTGCCTAGTCAATCCCTAATAGTGCATGATAAGGATTACTGTTTTATATGATCTCAATCACCTCAACATCTGCTTTACTTTGCACTCCATCAATGTCAACATGAACACCTGATAGCCTCCCAAATGGTATAACCTTCTGCTAGTTAGCTATTCTCAAATGTATAGGAGACCAGGATAGCTTTGGTTTCCCCATTTGCTCCCATGTTTGTTTTTTCAACACGTTCACCTCTGATCCCATATCGAGAATGACCTGGTTCATTTCAAAATATCCAATCTGCGCACTTAACCTCGTTTCTCTTCCTTTCCTTTTATGGTTCTTAATGTGATAGACTACTCTATGTGCATCATTTACTGTACTACGATGCTCGTAGTATCCCAACACATTCTTAAATTTCCTGAAGGCGTTCTCGTTCCTTAACATCTTAATGCAGCTATGTAGAAACTGTGTTACAGGACTTGTCTATTCTGGCGAAGCTCGCGACCCATCATACAAGAATGGCATATCTAGTACATGTTTTTGATCACTTCATAGAGGGATCCTTGTGGTCGAAGATCCCAAGTCCCGAAATCATTTTCTTGCTTCCATGAATACTTCTTTTTCTCTGTTAGGGTCGTATACATTTATCTTTCCAAATTTTTTCCTCACCCAAGGCCCATCAATAATCTTTGGTATGTTCATATGATTATCATAATTCAAAGCTTTGTTTGTCCTATTATCTCATGTCGAAGCTCCACTTCGCGTCACAACATGGATGTTGCGATCTTTGTTTCTTTTCTCAGCTGCGATCATCTGAATATTCTGGTTCTGTCCTTCTGGTATTTTTTCTTGCATTTTTCCTAGCAAAATGGGACATGCTTCAATGATATGGTCGTAATATTTACAATACTTAAAAGTAGTGCACGAGCTGTGACAATCCCTTGTCAAATGTCCAATTTGACCACAGTTATAACAGACAATATGACTTCTACCTCGTCCTTGGCCAATATTACATCCTCTTCCTCTAAATCCACCATGTCCTATGTATGTACCTTGATCATACTATGCATTATCATTGTTGTTTTGTATTTCTCCTTAGACTCTGTAGACATCATGCTTTCTTTCTATCATGAGGTCGTATGCTCTAGAGTTGGTGTCATCATGGCCAAATGACTTACAAAATGTGTAGTATAGGTTCTTTGGTGTCTGTACATACTTCTGGAGTAGGTAACAGTCCTCTAGTCGATGTCCTCTACATCAAAAAATATTGCACCATGGTCCTTGAGGTTGATTTAATGGGTTTGGTGCCCCACTGGAGAGGTAATCTATGAATACAGGGCAATGTTCCTTGGAATGTCCTTCCCCTTTACATTTAGTACACCAAACCTCTTCTCTTGCTTCTTTTCCTTTGTGTATATCATGTAGTTGTAATTTCAAGTTTGCTAGTTGTGTCTATATTTGTACCATGCATGTGCTAGTTTCTCCTACGGGCGAAGCTTCTAGCTTCATCGGAATTTCCAATGCTTCTATTTTCAAAGCAACCTTCTATTGCGTCAATGGTAATCTAATGTGGGGAAACAATGCAACTATAAACCATTCTTGGTGCTATTGCGGTGCGATGTCAAAGATAACTTGATCCAACAAGGATTTGAACTTTTGTTCAAATTCCCACATAGTCTCATTAGGTTTATGTTTTATCTCTTTTAACTCTGTAATGCATTGTGACTCTAATTTAGGCTTCTTAAATTCTCTAATCAATGCAGCTCCGATATCAGCTAGTGTTTTGTTCTGTCTAACAGAATATTTCATGAACCATATTAAAGCTCTATGTCTGAATGTAGTGACTAGTTGGGCTCGCTTTATATCAACGTCTTGTACTTGTTTAACATTACAGACTCAAACCCTAGGAATCTTACTGCATTCTTAACACACCCTTTTCATCTAATAGCATTTTAATGCATAAACTCAGGTTTTTCAAGTACTTACCTCTAAATCCCTTGAAAAGGTATCTTTCGGTTGTGTTGTAAGACTTCAAAGTATCCACAATGAACTCTGTAGTATAGCCTTCCAATAAGCTATCTAGCCAAAATTCTATTGCTCTTGAAATCTGATTATCAATCCCTTTAAGCCTATGAATCAACTCTTGATTCCAAGTTGTAGGTTCTCCACCCTAAAAAACAGTTAATTCTTTCTGCTACCCTAGATATTCACTCATGTAACCAGCTATCAAAAGATGTGAAGAAAAATTCATGCAGCTCAGTAAATATGTATCTTTGTAGCCACTGCTCTGTAGTAAGCCAAGGATGTTTGTTTTCTTTCTTTGCAAACTCGCGTTTTGTTTGATTCACCCAATTCTGTATTTCATTCTTCTCTGGATTCCACATCAACATGACACATCACCGAAATGTCAGTCCAAATTCAGCAATGGAACCATTTGTTGGTCTGCTAGGGTTGACCCGGGTTTGGTGAAGTTAATGCAACAACAAAACCTCTTTCATTGGCCCTTTTGGCATCACCCTGTAAACAGTGTGAAGTCTCACCCGAAGCGAATATGGGGGGTTATAGGATCAAGCTTCTGTAACTGTGGCGATGCGTAGATGTGGTGAACAGCCTCGTTAAAATCCCTACTTAACATGTACTAACAGGATAGAATAAACAAACGACTTCGCACTTCACAGCTACCAATAGTATACAGAACTACGTTGAATCTCTACTGTGTTCACCAGTTAGCTATGCATTCACCATTCTAAGTGTTTCTCCATAGCATTCATACACATGTATTGTACTTACTCAGCATACAATTACCATTCACAAACATATGAAAGCAACTACATAAACATGCCATAAACTCGTATACAAGGAACGTCTTAAACTCATATACATAAACACATTGATTTACGTGGTTCACCCCTAGGTGGGATCTGTTAGGATATTTAGACACTTAGAAGTTAGTTAAGATCAACTTGAGTAATATATCCGTTAGGAAAAGTGTGTTTCTTTAGTATGTTTTAGTATGCATTTGTAAATACTTAATCCGATGGCCACAATATGTTCCCGACATAGAGTGATCCGACGGCTCAACTTCTCTTAGATCATACCTACTCTTGATCCGTGGTTTAACACCCGATTGGTCCATGATCTCTATTTAAAGAGCATGGAAGGTCATTGAAAAGTTGATCGATTATGAGAAGCTCATTTGTAACTTTCTTTCTTTGCATAATAAATTGTCCCGTAGAAGCTATTTGGCCAGGGCCGTGGAGTGTTTCCCTCACGAGGGTTTAAACCACGTCAAAACATCGGTGTGTTGATCTGTGATCTATTTGCGTGAAGTGGTTTCTCTAGGTCTTCGGTCTTTTGGGAGTACCCTATGTACCCGCACATGGTATCAGATCTTTTATGAAGAGCCGCTTCCAGTTATGATCTAGATCTTGAACTGTTATTGCCGAAACTCGAAAAGGTTTCTGGTTCTGGTATTTCTGTGCATTTTTTTCTTGTGGGAGGTGTTCCACTACATCTGGAGTGCCATTTCTATTGGGAAATAGTTTTCGTTTGATCAAAAACAGTTCCCGGTTGCTTTAGAAACACGTATTTCATCAGATCTGAAGGTATAATGTTATAGTGACGCATTTTTTTTATTTTATGCTTTAAAAGAAAAAAAATTCTCATATTTTATCATTTTTTACGATTAGATTTTTTTTGGTTTCGGATTGTTGCTTTCCCTTTCTACGTATGCTCTTTGCCGTGCACCTTGAGCGATCTCAGCAAATCAAAAATAGAAACAGAGAGAAAATGTAGACTTTCCAGGCAAGCTAACGAGATCTAACCCCACAAGTGTGGAAAAACCGAGCAAGAAGAGTAAAAAAAACAAAAAAAACCTTCCTTATTCCCATATTTTACATACCTTTTAATCTAGCTCACTGGTTCAAAGTTTCTTTATTCCTTAATAGGTCTTGAGTTCAAGTCTTAGGAAGTTACTTTTAAAAGGAAAAGTGCATGCAATTTCTATTTTCAATTTACTTTATTGTAAAAGTGCATCTCACTTAAATAATAAAAAATACAAATACAAAGTGAGTCACTTAAGTTCTTTTTTATTGTTGCACTATTTAAAAGTAATATCATTGTAAAAGTGAAATCACTTATTTTACAAAAGTGATTCACTTAAAGCAACTTTCTTGTAAAGTGATTGTAAGAGGTTCATCTTGGGAAGAGGGGTGTCCTTTTTTTTAGCTGGTCATTCTCTATGTGTCACGTCACTATTGGAGACATCTTCAACAGTTTCTTTGTTCAATCATAACTTCATCATCCGAAGTCAGTTTTCAGTGCCATTTTTTTTTAAACCGCCTATTTTTTTTAGCTCTTCGCATCCAGACTATTGGTGTCTACTTTTATAGACATTAATTTATAAATATGGCCGCCCCTTGTGATATTATACTTAATAGTTCCAACTATTTCTCATGGAAATCTCGTATGGAGGATGTTCTACGAAGTAAGAGACTTTTCAAAATTACCTCAAGGAAAGAAACAGAACCCACTGATGATGATAAGAAAATAAAATGGGCAAATAGATGTGACAAAGCTCGTGGATTGATTGGGATGTCAATATCTACTGATTTGTGATCCCACATATCTAGAATTGATAAACCTAATGTTGCTTGGGACAAGTTGGAATTTGTGTTTGGTAAACACAATGAAATTCGAGGTCATCAACTCGAAAATGAGTTGATTTCTTTAAATCCAAGTGATTTTTCATGCATTCAAGATTATTTATCTAAGTACAAAACTCTTAAACTCTTATGTGCAGAATGTAAGATTAAGAGGGAAGACAAACAATGCATCTATCATATTCTTTCAAAACTTGGACCTGCATATTTTGTTTTTGTATCTACATTTTACTCCATGAAAGAATCCTTGAATGCAGCTAGCTATCAAGATCCTAGTCTTGAATCCTTTTGTGATTCCTTGATTAGAGAGTAAGATAAACTCATCCATCTTGGAATAATCAACAATGCAGATACATCTTGAAAAGCCTTATTGTCCCAACAGAAAGAAAAGTCCAAGCCTCCCAAGAAACAAAATTTTCGCAATAATAAGTCAAATAAGGGTCCCAAACCCTCTCAGTTAGCTCCTTCTTTGAAAAATGACAAAGGATCCAAGCCAAAAAACAAGAAGACTGAGCGTCATTGCAACTATTGCGGGAAAGATAATCATGATGAATCTAAGTGTTTCAAGAAGATGGAAGCCTTGGAAGCAGCAATGAAGAAGCACCACATCAGCCTAGATTCGCCTTCAGAAACTACCTCTCGTGGACATGTACCTTGTGCTTCTGGTTATTCTTATAATGCATCTTCTTCTTCTACTTCAAATGAATGGCTCATTGATTCTGGACAATCTTATCATATGGCTAAGGATCAAGCCATCTTTTCTACTATGCATGAATGTAACACCAAACAAATATTTGTTGGTGATGACAGATCTCTAAGTGTTGTAGGAGCTGGAACAGTCCCAGTAGATAATGGTCATTTCAGTGATGTACTATGTGTTCCAAGAATTTCCTGCAATTTGTTATCAATCTATCAAATCACTCATTCTGGTGAAGGTAAAACTTTGACGTTTACACCTCACCAAGTTGTAATCAAGGATTTTAAAGATCCTCAATAGGTCCTAGCTACTGGAACTGTTGATGATATTACCAGGTTGTATAAGTTTAACATCTTTGGGTCATCACCTTTTCCTTCAGTTTTTGTTGTTCATAGTGATAACTTGAGCAAACTTTGGCATGAGCAATTTGGTCACTTAAATTATTGCTCATTGCAACAACTATGTAAAGACAATATGTTGACAGGTCTTCCGATGGTATCTTAAAGGGATGGTGTTTGTTCTGGTTGTGTACTCAGAAAACATCATCAGGACAGTTTTGACAAACGTGCCTCTTGGCACGCCTCGGTTCCCTTGGAGCTTGTGCATAGTGACTTGTGTGGTCCTCTTCCATCTACTTCCTTTTCTGGTTTCAAGTATTTCTTAACTTTCATTGATGATTACACCAGACGCACTTGGGTTTATTTCCTAAAACTTAAGAGAAGTATTTAACATGTTCTTGGCCTACAAGGCCCTTGTTGAAAAACAATCTGGTCATCAAATTATTAAGTTAAGATCTGACAATGGAGGAGAATATGTTAACAAAAATTTCACTACTTTCTACACTGAACAAGGCATCCAACAACAACACACTGTTCCATATACACCACAACAAAATGGTGTAGCTGAACGAAAGAACCACACTTTAAAAGAAATGGCTAATTGTATGATCCAATCTAAGGGACTAAGTCTTCAATTTTGGGTTGAAGCCATTAATTGTGCAAATTACATATTTAATTGCACCCCCACTAAAGAATTACAAGGTATCACATCGAAAGAAGCATGGAGTAAAATTAAACATGATGTAAGTAACTTCCATGTGTTTGGTAGTGAAGCATGGGCTCACATTCCGGATGAAAAACGGAAAGCATTGTAGCCTAAAAGTGAAAAGGGCCTATTTGTTGGATATTTTGAAGATGTAAGAGGTTATAGACTTCTTCAGCCACATTCTCATGATGTAATCATTAGAAGAGATGTTAAATTTGATGAAAATCTCTTGGCCTGTGAGCCTAACTCGGCGATTGTGCCATCTTTGGCCTGCGAGCCTGATTCGGCGATTGTGCCTTCTTCTTCTTCCAACTTCCTTGAAAGGTTTCTAACTCCAGTTTCTGATGATGACAATGAGGATGAAAATCCACCTCTTCCTGCTCATGTTCCTCCAATTGCACCATCACAAGTGCTTCCTCGATGGGTCCTTTCAACATGTGAAGTAGTTGGTGATCTTGCCGATGATCCTAGAGATCAACGTCGAACACGTTCTCAGTTTCAGTGAGCCTCTTCTCTTTTGGCTCAAGTTTCCGAGAATCATGATCCAGAAACCTTTGCAAAAGCTTTAGGAAATCTAGATTGGGATGTAGCTATGGATGAAGAATATCGTTCCTTAATGGCAAACGATACTTGGGATCTTGTACCTCTTCCAAAAGGAAGAAAACTTGTTAGATGTAAATGGGTCTATAGAACTAAGTATGCATCAGATGGAAGTGTTGAAAGACTTAAGGAAAGGTTAGTTACCAAAGGTTTTTCTCAAGTTGAAGGGATTGACTACAATGAGACCTTTGCTCCTGTCGCAAAAATGAACTCCATCCGCCTTGTTCTTTACCTTGCAGCCTTACATAACTGGGAAGTCCATCAAATGGATGTCAAGTCTGCCTTCTTACATGGTGATTTACAAGAGGAAATTTACATGGAACAACCTCCTGGATATGTTCAGAATAACTCTAGCCTTGTCTGCCGCCTTAAGAAATCCTTATATGGCCTTAAGCAAGCTCCTAGAGCTTGGTATGCCAAAATGGATAGCTTTCTCCTTGACACTGGTTTTTCTAGATGCCATTCTGACCCCAATGTCTATACCAAGAAAGTAGGAAACCATCTCATCATACTTGTTCTATATGTTGATGACCTTATTCTTATTGGTAGTGACCCTGAGCTTATAACCCATGTGAAATCTAGTCTTAAGCAAAATTTTGAAATGTCAAACTTAGGACATTTGCATTATTTTCTTGGTCTCCAAGTCCTGCAAACCAAAGAAGGAATCTTTCTTTCTTAGTCTAAGTATGCTTGTGACCTTCTTCATCACTTTCACATGGAAGATTGTACACCAGCCCCTTCTCCATTCTAGTTCGGAGTCAAACTTTCTCCCACTTGTCCTTCACCTGAAGTAGATGCCACCTTGTATCGTCAGCTTGTTGGTAGTCTCTTATACTTGACTCATTCCCGTCCTGACCTTTCCTTTGCCATTGGTCGTGTTGCTTGATATATGCAAACACCTCATGAAAGTCACTGGAAAGCAACTAAAAGAATACTTCGATATATTCGAGGTACAATTCAGTTTGGGATTCATTACAGTACAGGGGAGAAACCTTTGTTGGTTGGTTTCATTGATTCAGATTGGGCCAGCGATCCTGATGATCGAAAGTCTACTACAGGTTATGTTTTTAGTCTGGGATCTGGACCTATCACTTGGGCTTGTAAGAAACAACAAGCTCTTGCTCTTTCTTTAGTAGAAGCAGAATATCGAGCCACAGTTAATGCCAGTCAGGAAGCTTTATGGCTTCGACAGAGCCTTTCAGAGTTTGGATTTGAGCAACAACAGCCTACTCCACTTTGGTGCGACAATCAAAGTGCCATCAAGCTTTCCAAAGATCCAATTCTACATCAACGCAGCAAACACATTGATATTCATATGCACTTCATCAGAAATCTTGTTCATGATTGTGTTCTTGAAGTACTCTTTTGTCCTACAGATGATCAAGTTGCAGACATCTTCACCAAGTTTCTTACAGAAGCAAATTTTTCTAAACTTTGATCTATGTTAGAAGTTCAGGAACTCGTCATTAAGGGGGGATAGGCTCTAATGCCTCCTTCCTTCTCCTGAAAGTGTCACTTTTGTAAATCCTTCAATCCTATCCCAAGTTGTTCTTAAGGGGGGATGTTAGGATATTTAGACACTTAGGAGTTAGTTAAGATCAACTTGTGTAATATATCCGTTAGGAAAAGTGTGTTTCTTTAGTATGCATGTGTAAATACTTAATCCGACAGCCATGATATGTTCCCGACATAAAGTGATCCGATGGCTCAACTTCTCTTAGATCATACCTACCCTTGATCCATGGCTTAGCACCCGATTGGTCCATGATCTCTATTTAAAGAGCATGGAGGGTCATTGGAAAGTTTATCGATTATGAGAAGATCATTTGTAAATTTCTTTCTTTGCATAATAAATTGTCCCATAGAATCTATTTGGCCGGGGCCTTGGAGTGTTTCCCTCACGAGGGTTTAAACCACGTCAAAGCATCGGTGTGTTGATCTGTGATCTGTTTGTGCGAAGTGGTTTCTCTAGGTGTTCAGTCTGTTGGGAGTACCCTGTGTACCCGAACAGGATCTACATCCACATGAACTATTCTTTCTATTAACTTGGAAGGGTAATAGTTGCAGTTTGCGCACTTAGCTGCAGACTATTGTCTACAATCATATCTATACCCACTCAGCTGTAGAGTTTGTTCTCTCTCTTTTAACTAGCTAACAACAACCCTTCTAACTTCTGGATTCTAACCCTTCCTCATACAAAAATACCCTTATATATAGATGTTCCTGAAGGTCACATATTACAATAACTATGTGCCAACCCCCATAGTACCCAAAACCCAAAAAACCTGTGGTTTTCCTGTAGACCACGCTAAGATTTAACTTCGTTGACCCTTTGGTGCCGCTTCCTCTGACTCTGAATCTTTCTCTAACAGTGCACCTATAGCGGCGTGTCATTTACACCATTCCACTTCTTAACGTCCTGTTCCTGTAGCAGTCAGGCCATTGCTCAACCCTTAACTGCGCCAACCACCTCTGGTTGTCCTTAATACTTTATCTTTATTAAGGAAACAAGTCCTTTCTTCTCGACTGAACTTTTCTCTATACCCTCTTCCCGGGATTTGCAGAGTCACTTTTCTTCCAAAAATGGTCAATGTCAGGCCTTGCCTAATTGTACTTTCCTTCTTAACTTCTTCTTCTTGGGCCATGCCCAACAATGTATGATACAAGTTATATTATGGATCTATCTAGTAATGATAGATGATGGCTTCTATAAGTTGGAAAGTACAATGCAAATGCTACTATAGTGGCATGGGAACCCTATAATATGTCCTAATCATCATAAGCCATTATTTAGTAAAGGTTTCTAGTGGGATTCCCTAGCAATAGGACTTTGTAAGTTTGCATTCTTCTTGTGCATCAAATCCTAAAGGGGATGCTTAAGCCTAAAAGGGTTAGTGCAGCAAGGAAGAGGAGGATTGAATGAGCATGTGAGAGATTCATGGTATGTGCTAGTTGGTATGAAGAAGGAAGTATATATTTTGGGTGTGTTAGAGAAGGCATTGAGTTGAATCTTTCCTTTGCATGGATGTAATGTGGAGCAAAGATATATATTCATAAATATAAGTATTGGGTTTATTCATATACTTGATCTTGTGTTATGAATATATTTTCTTCAATTATGAATTTGAAATTCATATGGATGGAATAATTGTTGCATAAGGTTGGCTATGATATGCATTTTTAGCTTATTATTTTTTGTAGGGATATGTTGAAATGCTAAGTCCTTTGAAAAATCTCAATATAATGAAATAAATTGTGATACATCATTGTCTAGACAGCCATCAAATAAAAGTTGTAATGAAGAGGATAGTATTGCAGATGTAATTGGAGAATAGAGACATGGGGACATGGTCTTATTGTTATAGGAAAATAACATTGAGAATGATGTTATTCTAAGCGGGGAGGGGAAACATAATGACTTAGTTTTGTCCACTGATATCAATATAATAAATCATGTATTATTTATAAGATGTGGTTTATATGATGGTTATCAAGTTATTTGGGATAATATACAATTATTCCATGTTACAAATATGTAAAATGCATTGTAAATATTCCTCCACCAACACATTTGCTTGAGGGAGTATCAAGGGGACTATGATACCACAAGAGGCGAGGAAGAAAGGGGGTTGTTGGGTGACTTGACCATGTCAGTATTCTTTGGAAGTACTATCCTTCCTCACCCATGCATTCTTACAAGTTTTCTTGTCAATCTTTGACTTGTAGGTGTGTTTTAAGTACAAGCGTAACTTTTTTCATATCTTTGTGGAGAGAGAGGGTTCTCATGCAAAAAATGTCTCACATTATGTTTTGCACGGAGATTCTACAATTAATCAATTAATAAGGAATTCATGGGCATGTAGAGGAGAAATGTTCTCATGTTATGGGGATGTTTTTCCCTGATTTTCATGGTTGTTATAGTTATTATGGCAAGGGTTTCCCATGTGGTTGTGGCTACTAAGCCCATAGAAGTTCAACAATATTTTTGTTGGAAATGCAGAAGAAAACAAGATGGTTGGAGGGAAATAAAATTCTTGGAATTTCCATTGTAGTTGAGGCAATACCTTCATATCTACAATCCTATTTTTGATGCTCATGGGTTATTAGATGCCAAGTGTATTATGTCCTAATTTATTAATAGATGGTGGAAATCAAATTGGGTTCTTTCTACACACACTTAAAAGCACTAAAAATGAAGAACACTTTGAGGGAGTGTGGTCTAGATAAAGAGTGTATCTTCCTTGTGTTGCACGTGGCAATGCAAGAGAGTGCCATAGATAAAAATAAAAAAAAATAAAAAAAATAAAAAAATAAAAATAAAAATAAAAAATAAAAAATAAAAAATTAATGGAGTAAACTTTCATGTAAAATTTGTTCTTTTTCATGAAAGTTTACTAAAAATAAATTCCATCAATATGGGCTTACTTTTGTTAATAAGTCTACATTTTCTCAATTTTTAATAGTTTTAATGTAAGAATAATTTATATTATTGATAAATGGAGTTGTATTCATGATTTTTTTAAACCAGAATATATACTATTTACATTTCTATTAAAAGAAGGGGTTGCATCCTAGCAGTCCAACCAATATTACAAACATTATTTTTTCAAACAACTACCATAATGTCATCAAAATTTCAAAAAAATATATGCCATCTAATATTGTAGTTCTGCTGCTATGGATTTTATTGCTACTACTTATTTTTAGACTAGTATAAAGCTTTATAAAACTATGTCCTAAATATATGACTTTACATGGCATAGTGGCATAGTATTTACAAAAATACCCATAACTTTTGAGCCTACTAGCTTGCATGATTGTTGATACTTATGGACAAAAATTTAGTGTTTCCTTCCACAGGGGTTTCTTGGGGCCATTTGTTTTCCACTTCCTACTCCTCTTTGTTTTCCAATTAAGTTGAAGGGAGGGATCTAACTAAAGGTTTAAGATCACACCTGAATTTGAAAAGATGAGGGTGCTAATTTTTCGATAATTTCATTCAATGTTATCTAGGATCACTAAGAGAATAACAAGCACAACATAACAATCACAAGAGACAATGGACACAAAGCATTTCACTGGGGAAAACCAAGAAGGTGAAAACCCTGCAACTTCCTTAGAGATAGAATGAGCACCGATACAAAGATCGCAAAGATCAAACCCCAAAAGATAGATGTCCTCAGCAGTTACTCCTCCTCCACTTGTGTGCACTCCTCTCTCTTAACTATGGGAGTTGGATGAGTGAGTGAATGAATAGAATGAGACAGACACACTCTCTATTTATACAACAACTTGACCTTCCTTTATCCCTAATAGGGATGACTTCCTAAGGAATCCTAATAACCCATCCACATGACTCATACAGGGCTGACCCCACATGGGTGGTCTAATAACCCATCCACATGACTCATACAGGGCTGACCCCACATGGGTGGTCTAATAACCCATCAAATATAAGTTACGACACTTACAATGTAACTTGCGACACTTGCAAATACAAATGACAACACTTCCAATCGAAGGAATAATACAGCTCTGTTGGGGATACAATAAAGTACAAACATAATATACAAGTGAATATCTTCCAAATTTACAAATACGTCAACACTCCCTCTTAACTAGGAAGGCATTCTCTTGACACAGGTCATCAATACATATCAGCACAAGTCTTCAATTCTGGAGCTGGATCATCGTCACTGGATCATGGAGCATCATCATCACTGCTGCTGTACTCGTCATCTCGATCACTGGTTCTATCTCTCAATTATTCTTGTCATAGGAAGTTCTACAGAGCCAACCCTTTTTCATGCTGGATGTAGGCCTAGCCTCGTGTAGTTCTTCATCATCTTTGCGAGCTGCCTAATAGAGGTGGAATCTCAGGAGTGATTATGTGCATCTGCAAAACCTGACAAGAGCATCCTAGGATCCTTTATGTGCCTTTAGCACAACCGGCAAGATCTCCCAGGATTGATTATATGCAGCCTCTGCAAAACCTGACAAGAGCATCCTAGGATCCTTTATGTGCCTTAGCATGACCGACAATATCTCCCAGGACTAATTACATGCATCTTTCACAAAACCTTTAAAGAGCATCCCAGGAATTTTTATGTGCCTAGCACGACTAACAAGATCTCTAAAGAGAATCCCAAGAATTTTACGTGCATAGCACAACCTATCGGACCTCCAGGACTGATTACATGTGAACATGCAAAACCTTAAAAGAGCATCCCAGGAACATTTATGTTCCTAGCATGACCAGCAAGATCTCTAAAGAGAATCTAGGACTTTTAAGTTCCTGGCACAAGCTATCGGATCTTTAAGGATGATTACATGCCTCCCTCGGATCTTTAAGGATGATTACATGCCTCCCTCGTAAAACCTCGAAAGAGCATCCTAGGACTGATTACGAGCTTACTTCTCAACCTATCGGATCTCCCAGGGAGCTATTACATGCTACTGCACAACCTACCACATATCCTAGGCCTCCAAGTATCACCCTGATACTCATGATCAACCTGATCATCCTCACACGAAGCATCATCCTGATTCTCATGATCATATTGATCATCATCATACAGTGCATCATCCTGATGCACATCATCTGGAGCATCGAACTGATGCTCATCATACATGATCGTCCTGATCATCATCATATAGTACATCATCCTGATGCACATCATCTAGAGCATCGACCCGATGCTCATCACACATGGTCATCCTGATCATCATAATAGCATCGTCCCGATGCATATAACACAGCACTTACATCCACATCCATGGGAAGGATCCTCCTACCACCATGCTTGGAATGGCTCCTGCAAATGTGTCCCATCACTTCCTCCTCGAAGTATCTTCTATCTGAAGAACACTAAGCCTCTCTCTGAAGTACTCAAACTTCACTCTGGCTAGTGGTTTGGTCAACACATCTAGAATCTGCTCATCTGTCGCAACATACTGGAGCTTCACTGCTCCTCTCTGCACCATATCCCTGATATAGTGATTATTGATCTCGATATGCTTCGACTTGTCATGGAACACCGAGTTCTCTAACAACTTCACACAACTCTGGTTGTCACAATAGATACAAGTAGCATCCAACTGGAGATCAAATAAATCAGACAGCAGCTTCCTTAGCCATACTACCTCACAACTAGCCGAACAAGATGCGACATACTCTGTTTCGGCTGTACTCAGTGCTGCGCAGGATTGCTTCCTGCTAAACCAAGAGATCACACTTGATCCCATACTAAAGCAGCACCCCGAAGTGTTGTTCCTATATGTAGCATTGCCTACCCAATCTGAATCAACATAACCCTCCAGGTTAAACTTTTGATTCACATCATACTTGAGCCCATAATCAATCGTACCCTTCATGTACCTCGGAATATGCTTTACAGCAATCAGGTGAACATGTCTAGGATCCGTCAGGAACTGGCTCAATGTGTTCATAGCAAAGAAAATATCTGGTCTCGTGTTCATCAGGTACATCAAGGACCCAATCATCTGACGATACATCATGGCATCAACCAACTCTGATGAAGCATCACTTAATAGCTTCAGGTTTGATGCCATAGGTGTGGCCATGGCCTTCCAGTCCATCATCCCGAACCGCTTCAGGATCTCTACTACATACTTACCTTGTCCAAGGAAGATTCCATCTGCACTCTGCCACACCTCCATATCTAGAAATTAATGCATATCCAAGTCCTTCATCTCAAAATCGAAAGCAAGCTTCCTCTTCGTGTCAGCAATCAACCTATCCTCACCTGTCACAAACAGGTCATCCACATATAGTAGGAGTATCACTGGATTTCCTTCTTCAACCTTGTAGTAAAGGTTGGAATCTGCTTTACTCTTGGTAAAGCCCAAACTAGACAGGAAGTTGTCTATCCTGTCGTACCATGTCTTGGCTGATTGCTTCAAGCCATACAAGGCTTTCTTCAATCGGCACACATATGACTCCCTGTCATGTGTCTCAAAATTGAGTGGCTGCTCCACATACACTTCCTCTTCGACTACACCATTCAAGAAAGATGTCTTGACATCCATATGGTGTATCTTCCACTTCATTACTGCAGCCAAAGGAAGTACTACTCTGATGGAAGTGTATCTGGCTATATGTGCAAAAGTATCTTCATAATCTATCCCTTCTTTCTGGAAGAAGCCATGAGCCACAAACCTTGCCTTGTATTTCTCTATGTCGCCATCTGCGGCATGCTTGATCTTGTAGATCTACTTGGAAGTCACAATGGACTTCACTTCTGGTCTGGGGACCACATCCCAAACATCATTCTTCATGATCGACTGGTACTCCTTGATCATGGCATCCTTCCATTACTACATCCCTGATCCTGGGAACTTCAGATTCTTCAATATCTTCAATAGGTAGTTTTATTGAACTTCGTCGGTGGAACAAATGTTGTTGTCCTTCTTTTGTAGGTGATTGTACACGATCTTTCCTACAAGTCAAATTCAATTCCATGATTAGAAACTTCTCATAGTTTTCAGAACAAAATATTGCATAAGAATATATGTCATACAGTCATGCGATTATCTTAGCCAATGCTGCAATACAACATTCATCCATATCCCGTATTCATACGGTAACTTTCTAGATGCCTTCCATCTCTACCAGAACATTGTTAAGAGTGTCCACAACTCCCAACATGTCAGCAAAGAGGTTTCATTCTAGATAAGTAGCAATGGAATGTTGTACAGTACCATAGGCCACTTACCCATTACATGCATATTAGTAGTATCTTGTTCATTAATGCAACTTTTCTAAAATGCATAATATATATCCTAAATCTATGAATATAAATATGTACATGACTAAACAACATCATTAAGTAATCATATATACAAGAAATGACAATTCAAATACTTGTCTTTATTTGGTTGTTGGGTGGACTCCCTCTCGATCTTTGCTTCCTTACAGGAGCTACTGGAGTCTCTAATAGTGTGCACCTTAACCAATGCTGAAAATGGATGAGAGGCTCTTCCATCGATTATTTGTTTTCTAGAGTCCAACTCTGCAGTAGCTTCTTCTACTTCTTTCATGTAAGACTTCATTACGTTGTGGATTGTAAGGAGTGGTCAACTCCCTCTTAATCCCTGAATCATTGTATAGCTTCTAGAAGTCTGCTGAAGTGAATTCTCCACCATTGTTAGATCTAAAAGTCTTGATCCACTCAGAGAACTGTGTTACACAGAAATATTCCACCCTGTGAGCATCAACATTCTTTGGCCTGTAGGATCCATTTCAGTGACTTAGATCCATTTTCATCCTTCAGTGATACTAGTTTATCCCATTTTTGTTCCTACCTGCATGTTGCATCACTATAGCATGTGTACCCGTGAGTTGCATCCCTATATCCCGCGGGTATCAAGTAAAATGGTAAAAACCACTATTTTATTACTTTTTACTCCCAAAAAGCGGTCATTGGGAGACCTTTGGCTCTCCATCTTCCCAAGTAACATCTGGATGAGTCCTTTCACCTACCTTTGAGAGGACTATATATTAAGTACATATGGCTTATGGACGGGAGGAAGAGGAGAAGAGTAAAGGCACTCTAGTGGATTTTTTCCCTATCTTGAGTCTGCACTTATTGATACTTGTAGTTGTGAACCATTTATGTTCACCTTCCCAACTCCTTTCTAGTTTGAGTTTTCCATTCATGGAGGATTGAAGTGGTGGAGGCACAATTGGATTGATCTAGATCTTGGTTCAGATTGGTTGTCGGCAAGAGGTCATATCACTTTGTACTTTTTCTTGTTCATTAATAGAAATACTCATATTCTCGTCCATTAATGGTGTGAATGTCATTTATTATACATTGGGTTGCATTTGCTTATGATATTATGGATCATTGTTATTGATGATGTTAATGTTATTTATATATCACATGTACTTGTTAGATATTGGTTGTCAAGACTAATTTGTAGATTACAAGTGCTTGGATGTGCGCGGATTAAAAGTTCCAACGGGGATCTACATCAAATGTTGGATCGAGGCTGGTTATATTTATCCATTGTTTTAACATTGACATTTACAATAGCATTGTTTTGAGGATTGAGTAGATTTTTGGTAGTCATCTGTCTGTTGTGGTATTCCCAAGCCATAGTGAGTTTTCTCCAATACAGAAATGGCGACTCCGCTGGGGAAAACATCCATGTTTGGAAAAAATTTTGAGCATTAGTCCATATTTAGAGTTGTTGTTTATCGAAGCTCTGTGTCACTGATTGGCCGTTAAGATACACTGTAGAAAAATTGCTTTTTCTGAGCCTCTGGACTCTTTATTTGACCATTTGCTTTTCCTCACCCGCGGGCTAGCTTAGTTCTTCCCACATATACCCACCTCTGTTTCCACTACTGCTCGTGGGTACCCGCAGGTATTAACGTGTAAATCCGACTTTGGTTGGTTTATGGATATTGGTTGTTGCTGGGTGAGTTTGGTTGGTTCCTGAGTCTTTGTTGGCCTCTTTCTTGACTATTTCATGCCTTGGTTGTGACCAGATCTCTTCATTTCTCTTGGTTGAGCCTTCTTGGTTTTTTACCAATCTTTGGTTTTAACCTCTTGGTTTCTTCCTTTTGAGCTCTTCCTTTTGGTTGAGTCTTGTTGTTTAGGATCTGCTGGGTTGTCTTAGTGATCTTCTCGGCACTTCAGTGACTGAATAGTAGGATTTTGCTTGCATTTTTTCATTCCATATATATTGAAAAAATACAAAAATATTCATTTAGTTTTTGCATTTTCCTTTCTGTTTATAAGAGAAAATACAAAAAATATTTTATTTCCATGTATTGCATTTTGCATTGAGTGCTTGTTGCCTTCATTTTAGGTTCTGCTTGTGCATTGAAAAGATAAAAGTTTGCATATTTATTTCAGAATTGTTAATTGACTTTGCATATTAGTGACATTGTTTTATTGGATAGATGAGTCTAGGATTGGACAATGGTGCATACTATTGAGTCTACACATCGCTAGTTTCACGACCATATCCCTTGAGTAATCACAGCCACTAAAATTAACGCTTAATCATAAAATTGATTAGAATTATTTTATTTATAGGGTACACCAACTAGCATAGGTTTAGAGTCTTGGAATAGATCATTGTGAGTTAACAATCCAAGACTACAGAACGAAACATTAGGTGTCTGACCAGGAAGTGGAGGAATCCATGGTATAGATCGGTGTTCTCAGAAATATCTACTCAAACCAGAGTTAAGCACGAGGTCACTAGAGGTTGGTTAAGGAGATATCCCTCTCATACCGACTGAACGTGGGAGATATATCTAGGATTTGTTCGTATTTAGGGGTACCGGAGGTTCGTCCTCTTATGCTCCGGGCTTAGCTACCCTACCCATATTACGGGTCCCACATGCGACTGTCCCCCTAAGAATTGGTTATATTGAAGTAGACATAGTTGCCTTACCTAGGTACTGCACAGGGTACTTGCAGTGGTTATGTTGTTTGTGTCCTGAGTCAGATATGGATTGGACAGCACAGTTGTGTTCGTGCAGTGGACTTGACCCTGTCAACACAGTGACGCCTGGGTGTCTCTATAACTGATTCTGTTACCTCCGGCTATAGTTTGAGAGTCTCAAGCCTCTCCTAGGCGAGACATACCGGCTCTAGTGTCGGGAGCTCATTTAGCCACTCTGTTTGTCTGCTCTTGGCTGTAGATTCTCTAGGTGTGTGCTTTTGATTTACTGTTTTTGATCGATAGTTGGCCTTTAGGAGATGTTGTGTCTCTCTCCGGAGAGAACGTGGCGCGGAGCCCTACTCTCCGTCGGTCCCGTCATTTGGCTGGTTTAAAGCCAGCTTTGGTTACAAAACGCATTACTAGAGGACACCGGAGGGCTCCCTCTGAGTCTTCAGATTCTTACATGACTTACGTTGAGGATTATATGGCTACACATCCCGATATCGGGCAAGACCTCTCTACTCCTTCGGGTAGAGTTGAACCTGCGACTCAACCTGGTTCTATTTGTCCTAATCCACTTAACCGGGATCCGTTTGATCCTTCAAATCCGGATAATTATCTTTACGGGATGCCCGACTTACCCGAGGAGGAAGAACAGGACGAGCCTTCCGTTCCTTCGTTTCCATGCGATTCTAGATATAGGAGGCCTGAGACTGATGATGATTATGGCCCTATAGTCAACCCCACTGCACTCTCTTTTGGTATGCCTAGTCACAATACTGTCGAACCTTCCACTATGGTTGGTACTCATACTGGAACTAGTCAAAGTGTTAGCCATACTATACCCACTGGGGGCACTACGTTATCCACCCACTCACATAGTATGGGGACTGGTCAGATTCCTAACCATGCTAATGTTGGAACATGACCACCTCCTTGGAATACCCAACCTAGTCGGAATGCTGTCTGAAACATGACTCGCCATCCACCACCTAATACACATGTCGCTACTCGTCAACCTAGGACCACTTTCGCACATGATATTGTTCCTCCCAACCACGGGGTTGGACACGTACCGCATACTTTTGTGTCCACTGCCACCGCTAGTAATAGTTATGTAGGGGGTGGAAATATTTCATATCCATATGGACATCACACCACCAACCCTACTATTGGTCACGCCCATATTGGACCTGGGAATACTTCTCATGCTTATGGTCATCAAACGACTGCTCAAGTTAATCCTAATATTGGGGGTGGGAACATACCATACCATTACAGTCAATACAACACGGTTCCCACTATGAATAGTACATATATGCCCCATACCCATGGTGGCAACCCTTACTACAACACAGTTGGTGTTGGCCACCAGTATCCCCCACCACCCCAATATGGTGCTCAAAATGCACATATACCTGCTTACTCTCAAATGGGTCAGGCAGGGGGAGGTTATCCATCTTATGGCCTTGGGAAAGCTTATGGGCCGTCAGGTCCTCAGTATCAGTAGTTTAATCCTCATGGTCAAGATTTTGGTCCATCGTATAACACAGTTCCATTCAATCAACCTTTTATGGGAGCTTATAATCAAGCTTTCCAGCCTCAGCTCCCGTTCCTTGCACGCTTGAATCTCCCAGATCTTTCGAAGCTCACGAATGATCTGGTGTGTCACGACCCTACTTGGCCCCGGGTCCCTACCAAGCTCCCTTCGGACATTCCAAAGTTTGAGGGGAAAGGTGGCGAGGACCTGGGAGATCATGTCACGACATTTCACCTTTGGTGCTCCTCCAACTCTTTGAATCATGATTCCATCCGATTAAGACTATTTCAACGCACCCTCACGGGGGCAGCCGCGAAGTGGTATGTGGAGTTGCTCGGAAACACATATAGGGGTTTCAACAAGATTGCTTTGGTTTTCTTAGACGATTTCCAGTTGTTGGTTCATTATGATACTGATACTGAGTTGTTGTCCACCTTCCGTCAAAATAAGGCCACACATATTTCTAACCACGTTCAAGAGTGGCGTCGGTGGAAGAGATTAGTGAAAGCCAACATTCCTCCAAAGTTCCTGTTGGAATGGTTCCTTAAGTCTTTACTTCCATACATTGCTAAGGATGTTTCGATGTCCGGCATTGTGACTGAGGAACAAGCTATCTTGAAAGTCCAGCAGTTAGATCTACTTTATTCTCAGTCTAGCATTTTGTATGACATTATTCCTGACGCACCAAGAACAAGACATGAGCCCACGTCAGTTCTTGGACCACATGCCGATGGCATCGTGGGGTCCGCATGCACTCGCCCTGTAGATTTGGTAGCTAATCAAATGCAAAATTTGTCGCTTAACCAGTCTGCACCCGGACAGGTTCACACCTTTTCCACTTCCACTCCATCATCTGATGTACACAATGTGCAATCAACAAAACCATTGGGTAACCAGCAACCTAGTGGTAAGAAAAAGGGGAGAAATAATTGTAGAGGTGGAAGCAATGGAAGTAACAATAATAGCAATCATAATACTCCTCGTAAAGAGAATGCCAACCGTCCTCGGGGAGGCGGTAATGTTGGTGAGGATCGTAAATTTAGGCGTAAGGTGAAATTCCCTTGCAAACTTTTTGGAGAGGATCATCTTACTCACTTATGTCCTCGTATTGAAGAAGCATCGAAGCATTTGGCACAGAGCCCAGCTGTGTTGAAGGATCCCCTACCTCATCACCAAAACATGGATTCGCATGCTCCCACCGCTGGTTATGGTACTAATGAAACGACAATGTCTTCTTCCAATACCAGTGGTTATGGATGCGTGAATATGGTTCAGTCGGAGGTTTGTGTTGCTACTCGTCAACGTGATTATGGTGCACCACAACCGAATTTGGGGAATGAGCCTCCCCCTCCTCCTGATAATTCCTTACATATCAAGAAGCCTTCTATTATGCCGCGAATACCGAAAGGTGTTCTCAAGCGCTTCACGCATAATCCTAATGCTCGAGCCGCCTCGAACTACTCCCTCGTAAAAGATTTGGGCCAAACTCCGTGTGCCATGTCGGCTCTTGAAGTTTTGCAAGCTTGTCCTTCTCAGAAGCATGCCCTTTTGAGTGCGTTAGTAGTTTAGGATGGGGGACATCCTAGTGTTATCAAGTTTGATACTACTGATGTCCAGCCTCGCTTGCCTTACAACGTGGCTTTTCAAATCCAAGTGGTTTGCCTTAAGAGCTTCGTCAAACGTACTATGGTTGATGAAGGTGCCTCTGCGTCAGTAATGTCGCTAACTTGTTGGAAAGCTCTTGGCTCTCCTCCCTTACTCGCGTCTAGAACTACACTCACTGCATTCGACGGTAGATCTTTTACGCCACTCGGAATTATCCCTTCCCTTGTTGTCTCCCTGAGAGGTAAGTTTGTGCCTATTGAAGTCGAAGTGGTTGATGCACCCATCGACTACAACCTTTTACTGGGTCGAAACTGGATGTACGCTATGAAGGCTTTTGCGTCTACTGTATTTCGAGTTATTTTCTTTCCCCATGAATGCAAGATTGTGACGATCAATCAGCTCGATTATGTTGGCACTCCTTCCACAGCATCCACGGGATCAATAGTCCCACAAGTTTTTGATTCTCAGTCGGCAACTGGGAACATAGGTGTTGGAATGTACCCCTCGTTGATGGGAACTTTTAACCATTCTGCACCTGTGAATTTTATTGGAACCATTTCCGACAGTGTGCCTCCTCCTTAGAATAGTATGCCATTCCGGACATCCTATTGTGATGATCCATGGATTTTTCCATTCGCGGATTCTATGTATGGAGACATTGCACACGTCGGGATGTTTATGCCTTTATCTGTAGCGGAGCTCACTTATGATCACATCCAACAAACCACTGCAGATCCAGATCTTTCTTCTCCCTAGACAGTTGAAGAAGATCCCGTTACGTTACCAGTTTGGGCAGCCAACTCATCTTGCTCTCACGATTTCCTCGATGATACTTTGCCATCGGATAAAGCTATCCTCGAAGCCATGTGTGGTAGTGAGAGGCCTTGGGAATATATGCATCATCGATCTTATTTCCTTCCCAACCTTGAGCTCATTGAGTAGGAGGACTTTGGGATGACTCTAGCTGAGATGGTTGGTCACCCTGTGGCTTTTTTGCAGTCGCATGATGTTTTCTTGGAGGGGAATATGGCCAATATTTCCCCAACCACTTCGATCAACATCTCTCACACTCCCGGAAAGATTGAAAATGTTTACGTCGGTGCCGATTGCACTCCTGAGGAGATTTCTATTTACACTGATGTGTTTACCAAACTCCAGGAAGCTTTCGCCTGGTCATATGAGGAGATGCCAAGAATAGACCCCCGCATTGTTGAACACGAGATTAAAACATATCCTGATGCTAAACCGGTTCGATAACACTTACGTTCTATGAACCCTAGGAAGGCAGCTGCTATTAAGGCAGAGGTGGAGAAACTGCTCAAAGCTAGTTTCATCTACCCTGTTCCTCTTACCGAATGGGTGTCAAACCCCGTTCCTGTGGATAAGAAGCAGGGAACGATGCACAGATTTTAGAGATTTGATCCGTGCATGTCCAAAAGACAATTTCCCCATGCCATTCATTGATCAAATATTGGATGCTTGTGCGGGAAGTGATATTTTTTCATTCATGGATGGATTCTTGGGTTATAATAAGATTCAAATCGAACCCACGGACCAACATAAAATGGCATTTATTTGTCCATGGGGAACTTTTGCGTACCGAAAAATTCCCTTCGGCCTCAAGAATGCCGGAGCTACTTTTTAGCGTGCCATGACCTGTGCCTTTCACGATCTTAAGAAGATTATGGAAGTTTTCTTAGATGATCTTGCTGGCCATTCTCGCAAGAGAGTGGACCACCCCAAGCACCTCCGTATGATTCTCGAACAATGTATCCACTACAAAATTCGATTGAATCCGAACAAATGCATCTTTGTTGTTAGGACTAGTCACCTTCTAGGATTCATAGTTTCGAAAGAGGGTATTAGAGTCGATCCGCTTAAAGTTGAGGCAATACTTCAGTTGCCTCCTCCACGTAATCTGTTTCAACTTTAGAGCCTCCAAGGGAGAGCTACTTTTCTGCTTCGGTTTATAGTTAACTATGCCAGTATTACTAAAGGTTTCGCATGCCTATTGAAGAAAGACACACCTTTTATCTAGGATGAGCGATCCTAGCAATCTTTCAATGCCATTAAGAAAGCTTTGGTATCGGCCCCTGTGATTAGTCCGTCGGACTTTGCACACGATTTCATTCTTTATGTGGCCATGTCTCAAGAGACTATTGGCATGGTCTTGGTTCAAGTAGATGATGTTCTTGTTGAGCATGTTATCTATTATCTTAGTTGAAACTTAGTAGACGCTGAACTAAGATACACCCACATAGAAAAGCTGGAACTTGCGACTGTTCACACAGTCCAACGGTTACGGCATTACATTTTGCTTCAAACAACCACTGTTGTAGCTCATGTCAATCCGTTTCAGTTTGTGCTATCACGACGCTTTATCAGGGGTAAGTATAATAAATGGATTGTGATCCTTCAGGAATTTGATCTCGAGTTTGCTTCTACAAAATCGGTGAAATCATTGGTGTTCACTAAGCTTATGTCAGACCTTCCACGGCTTGATGAGGATATCATTCATGAAGATTCCTTTGTGGATGAACATTTATTTCTTATCTCGACCAAGGACCCTTGGTATAGGGATGTCATTTGATATCTCCAAACTTTGAATTTTCCCTCGCATTATTCACGAGACGAGCGACGGCGTGTGAGACATCACGCTAAATATTATACTATCGTCGGTGACAATTTGTATCGTCGAGGAAATGATTCCATTCTTCGTTGTTGCTTGACTCACGAAGAAGCAGAACGGGTACTTAATGATTGCCATGCAGGGGCATGTGGTGATCACTTATCCGGGCTTGCTACAGCCCAGCGTATTATGCGAGCGGGTTATTTTTGGCCTACTATCTTTAAAGATTGTATTAACACTGTGAAGAGATGTCACCCTTGCCAGGTGTTTTCTGTTAGGAACCTATGTCAACCCTTCTCTTTACTATGTTAGTATATTGCTGTTGGACGCATATGCTTTGTAAGTCGTCCTGTAGTATTTGTTGATCCGTAGTTTATATTAGCCCATAGTATTGACCCATAGTATTGGACGCATATGCTTTGTAAGTTGTCCCGTAGTATTATATGTCCCATGGTTTTGACTCATAGTATTGGGCATAAACGTAGTATATAAGTGTTTGTTGAGGTCATTGAAGGCACCGTGAAGTTAATTGTATTTAGCTTGCTCAAAGGAGGTTTCCCCCTCGAAGTGGCCCGTGATCAATATAAAAGTGATTCTGAGTTCTATTATTTTTTATATCTCGTGTATTTGCATTAATTAATTATTGCAGGTTCATCACATCTGGTATCAGAGCACTTTCTTGGGCTCGTTGGGTGGAATTTCTGCCAAATTTTGTTTTTCGCATCTGTTGCAGCTTCGGATTTGGGAATAATCCCTATCCGCTTAACTGTGGGAAGTATTTGGGCATAATCCCTAAAACTCATTGTGAGGAGTACCACAGGAACCCCAAAGTAGCTGGCCCATTGAGAGGACCTGCCAGCGAAAAGGGAAACGACCCCTACCTAATTGACTAGTTCCCACCCGTGAGGTAAACCAAGAGCTGTCGTTTGTGGCAAAGCGGTTATCATTTTTACCTGAGCCGTGGAATGAGGGGTACTGCCCCAATACGCAAGCCGTTAGACAGCATTGGTGGCCGAGTGAAACACCTGAACTGTTAGGAAGTCGTACATACCTGGGGTCCATATCTATTATCAGTTGAACTGTTGCCGATCACTTCCGCTCTAGATCCAGCCATTTCAGATCTATTCTGAAAGTCGTTCCAGATCCAGTCGTCGTTTCAGATCCATCCGTTTTCGATCCCTTCCGCATCGTTGCGCCACTGTTGCCAATCCATTTCTAAAAAAATAAATAAATAAATAAAATAAAAATAAAAATTTTCAGTTTTTTCTCCATATCTCCCTTGTTTTCACTCTGTTTCCCTTGAAATTTTCGGGGAACCCTTGTCATCCCATTCTGCATCTTTCATTCTTGAGGACCCTATCCCCAATTCCCCTTCCCAAAGCCCGAAATCCCACATTTGTCTATTTTTAGGGTTTGCCATAACTTCCTCAGATTTCACCCAATCACCTTCAAATTTTACCACAGAGTTCCTTTCTGAATTCTGCTTCTTTGTCCCTCTCTGCCAAATTTTCTCATTCTATCACCCCGCTTCTGAAATCCCCCTTTTTGCTTTCTTGTCCTTTCGACAGTGTCCAAAATCTAGTCAAACCCCAATTACCCATCAGATTGTTTCCCCAATCCAAATTTCCCTTTAGTAAATCAGCTTTTGTTTGTGTTTTTCTACCCATTCCAAAAAAAAAAAAAAAAAAAAAACCTGGTTATGGTTGTCACCCGTGCAGGAGCACACACCATGGAGGAAGCACTTGCAGCCATCCAAACCAAACTCCAAGATCTGGATGAAAAATTTCTCGGCCTCCATCTTCAACATTCAGCCATGAACAATACCAGACAGCCAGAATCTTTTGCAGCCACCGGGTTCTCTTCTTCCAGCAATTTTCGTGGGCCGAAGCTTGATTTTCCTTGCTTCAATGGTACTGATTCGACTGGATGGATATATCGAGCAGAACAATATTTCAGTCTGCATAATACTTCTGATGCCCAGAAAGTTCCACTTGCATCCTTTCATTTGGAACAGGAAGCTCTTCAATGGTACTGTTGGTACATCAAAGCTCATCCAGAGCCAAACTGGACAGATTTTTGCCAACTCATTTTGCCACAATTTGGTCCTAGTGCTTTGGATGATTTCATAGGAGCACTCAGTAAACTTCACCAAATTGGCACAGTGCGAGAGTATCAGACAGAATTTGAGAAATTATCCAATCACACGGAAGGATTATCTGATGAATTCTACAGGAGTTGTTTTATCAGTGGTCTCAAGGATGAAATCCGCTTAGAGGTCAAAATGTTTTGTCCCAACACAATGATGGAAGTCCTAGGGTTGGTTAAGCTGGCTGAGGACAAGATCGCACCTCAACAACGCTCTAAACCCACCTTTGTTCCCTTCAGAAATATGGGTTCCCAATGACCTCCCATCACGCTTGCTCCTCAACCAACTCCTATCAAGCATTTGTCTGAAATAGAAATGCAGGCACGCCGAGAAAAAGGGCTTTGCTATAATTGTGATGAGAAATTCACTCGGGGACATAGATGTGTTCAGCAAAAGCTCTATCTCTTGGATGTGGATTCTTCGCCTGCCTTAGAACTTGGTGAAGAAGCTACAGATACAGTAGATGATCAGGTCAACATTCAACACCCACCTGTTGACACCCCATCTCAGGATGACCCACCCGAGATCTCTCTCCATGCTGTAACCGGCGTCACCACCCCACAAACAATGCGGGTCAAGGGATACTTCAAGAAGCTCCCTCTTACCATATTCATTTATTCTGGTAGCACTCATAACTTCATTGACCCTTGGATTGCCAAACAAGCTGATTGTTTTGTCCATCCTTGCTCCAACTTTGAAGTCATGGTTGCCAATGGGGGCACCTTACCTTGCAAGGGGAAGTGTCACAATGTGCGTATCTCTATGGAAGATTATAACCTACGCTCTAACATGTTTGCCTTGTCCTTAGGCGGATGTGATGTGGTTTTAGGCGTTCAAGGGTTACGCACACTTGGCCCCATCTTATGGGATTTTGCTGAACTTTGGATGCAGTTTAAAGTCAATGGGGCAGAACACAAATTTATGGGCTTACAACCAGGGTATCTCTGCATCATCAGTTCACATCGCCTGGAAAAAATCCTTAAGAAGAATTCACATGGTCTCATCGCTCAGCTCAATTCCATTCAGATGCACCCATCAACAGTCTCCACTACTTCCTTGGATAGATATGCAGGTATCTTCGCTGAACCAATGCGCTTGCTGCCTTCAAGAGACCTTTCCGGTAAGAATTTAGCCACATCTACCTCTCAGCAGGAAATGATGGCTATTTTGCATGTAGTATAGAAGTGGCAGCCATACCTATTAGGGAATTCTTTCTGCATCAAGACTGATCTCCAGAGTCTAGAAAATTTTCTGGAACAATGGGTCTCCTCCCCAACACACCCGAAATGGGTTATCCAACTCATGGGTTATCACTTACAAGCAGGGTAAGGACAATATGGTGGAAGATGCTCCTTCTCGCACAATTGATGACCCAGTTTCTCTTACAGCTCGTTCTCTGCTTGTTCCAAATTGGTTGCAATATGTTCAACAGTGCTATCTCTTCTATGAACTCCATGCTTCTTCATCAACAGGGCACTCTGGGTTCTGCAAAATGTATGACTGGAAACAATGTAACTTCTTTTGGCAGGGACTAAAAATGACAATTCAACAGATGGTGGCTGACGATGATACTTTCGAAGTCAACAAGGGTGAAACGACACTCCTTTCGGGATTGCTCAAACCCTTGTCCATCCCTACACAGCTTTGGCCAACTATTTCTATGGATTTCCTAGCAGCGCTCTGGTGGTACAATACCACATCTCAAAGGACACCATATGAAGCAGTCTATGGAAAAACACCACCATTTCTTCTTCCATACACCCCTAGCAGCTCCCCAATTCAGGAAATTGACTCGGCTCTTCGAAACCGCGATCAGATTCTTCTCATTCTGTAGTACAATCTTCACATGGCCAGAATTCGCTTGAAACAACAAGCCGATCAGCACCGTTCTGAGCGCATTTTCCACGCAGTTGACAGGGTTCTTCTTCATCTACAGCCTTCCAAGCAATCCTCCTTGACACTCTAAAGGCATCAGTGGCCCGAAATGCAACCCGAGGATGCTACCGGGGAACCACTCCTTCAAATTCTGCAGCAATTTCTCCAACCAAAGCTTTGAGGACAAAGCTTTTTCTAAGGGAGAGGGGATGTTAGGAACCTATGTCAACCCTTCTCTTTACTATGTTAGTATATTGTTGTTGGACGCATATGCTTTGTAAGTCGTCTCGTAGTATTTGTTGATCCGTAGTTTATATTAGCCCATAGTATTGGACGCATATGCTTTGTAAGTTGTCCCGTAGTATTATATGTCCCATGGTTTTGACTCATAGTATTGGGCATAGACTTAGTATATAAGTGTGTGTTGAGGTCATTGAAGGCACCGTGAAGTTAATTGTATTGAGCTTGCTCAAAGTAGGTTGCCCCCTCGAAGTGGCTCGTGATCAATATAAAAGTGATTTCGAGTTCTATTATTTCTGATATCTCGTGTATTTCCATTAATTAATTATTGCAGGTTCATCACATTTTCTTGGAACATACACTCGCATCCAGTGCCCCTCCATCCAGTCATCACTGTCGGTCCCTTCACTAAGTGGGGGGTGGATTTCATGGATTGCAAACCAGCTTCGGCTGGCGGGCATCATCATATTATTGTGGCCGTGGATTATTTTTCCAAGTGGGCTGAGGCCATGCCTACCGTTAAAGCCGATGGTGCTACTGCAGCCCATTTCGTGTTCAACCAGATTATCACTCGATTCGGTATCCCGAAAGAGATTGTCACTAACCATGGCAGTCACTTTCAAAATAAGATGATGGAGGATTTGTCTCTCAAGGTTGGGTTTCGCCAGGAACACTCGTCTTCCTACTATCCTCAAGCGAATGGTCAGGTTGAAGCAGTCAATAAGTCTTTGAAGACCATTCTCCAACGTACCATCCAACAAAGCAAGACCAATTGGCATATCATGTTATATCCTGCTTTGTGGGCATATCGAACCACAGTTAAGACTGCCACCGGGTTCTCACCATTCCAGTTAGTTCAAGGTGTGGAGTCACTCTTACCAATTAAATGCGATATTGCTTCACTCAAGCTAGCTATAGAGCTCCTCCTTGATACGACGGAGAGTGAGCAACGTTTAGTACACCTCAAGCAACTTGACGAACACCATCGAGATGTCGCTGTGGCCATTGATGTTAACAAGAATCGTGTCAAGATTCAATATGATAGGTCTGTCCGTCCCCAACAATATGCTGAAGGTGACTTGGTACTCTTGTAGGACCAAGCTAAAGAACCCCTAGGGGTAGGCAAGTTCAATCCCATGTGGCACGGTCCTTACATTGTGAAGCGTGTCCTTGAAAAATGAGCTTATGAGTTAGAATATTACAAGGGAGTTGTCTTGAAGGAGCCTAGAAATGGGCTCTACCTCAAGTGGTATTACGCTTGAACCTTAGGTTTGGGCTGATACTTTTGTACACTATTGTATAGTCTTTCTGTACATAGTCTAGGTTGCATTTTTGGTTGTCGGGTCTGCTGATTAGCCTCTATTTGATTGACAGATGTCAGCAGGATGTCCTACGTTCTTAGGTTTCGCGGATGGTGCTAGCCGACATACACAGCAACTTGCTTCTGCTGCTTGGGTTATCTTTTCACCTGACCATCTAGTTGTGTCCTCAGGGGGTGCTTGTCTCGGTCCTACATCTAACAATGTGGCCGAGTATAGTGCCATTGTTGAGCTACTTTGAGATGCCATTTCACATGACATCCAGTCTTTAGAAGTCTGCCTGGATTCACAACTAGTTGTGTCTCAGCTGAATGGGCAGTACCGTGTGCGAGACCCTACATTACTACGGATTTTCCTCAAGGTACGACTCTTGGAGAGACATTTTGTTTCCATTACATATATTCACATTCCGAGAAGTCATAATTATATTCCTGATGCATATGCTAACTATGTATTAGATTGGCATTCGTCACATTCATCATGAAGCACATAAATACAAAGACATTCATACATTTGTACCATACACACATACAGTAGAACCGAGAACCAAAGTTGTATATATATAAATATGTCCACAAATGGTAGTGTCATACAAGACTGGAGCCCGTAGCCCTCAAAAATATACATATCGATACAAAAATGATGAGACCCTGGGATATATACTCCCTCCGAGGAGGTCTAGCTGCCAACTCGACAGGATGAGTCTCATAGTAGTACTGTACTGTGTTGGCCATTCGCTGCAATAGCCGCACCCACTCAACAGGAACACCCACTACCTGGTGCTGCATAGCCTCAGGTAGTCGGGCTACCTCTATCAGTGGTACTCGGGCAACCATCCGTGATATGTTGCACCGCAACATCTGTAGTGTGCACCCTGCTGCAGCATCTGCTGCCACCTCATCTCTACCCTGACGGCCATGTCTCAGGAATCCCTTGGGTATCACTCGACCTTTGTCTGCGAGCAAATAGTCACCCATTAGCACATAACATTACCACCAAAAAGATTTTTTGCATTTCAACTATAATAAAAAATCCATAAAGATTTAAAAACACAAAACCAAAAGAGTACTCACCGATGTCTCCGAAAGCTGCACCTGGTGGGAGTGGCATGTCACAGTCCTGTCTCAAGTCTATCCCTGCATAGGGGTAGTCCTTGATAGCAATCACCTACCGGTTCCACCAGCATAAGAACTCCTCAGTATATGGTGATGCCAGACGGCCACCACCCTGTCGTGTCAGTATCTCAGCCCATTGGGTCAGGGATGGATCTTGGAGACTGTGAGGAGGGACATCCACCCTTGAGCTAAGTCTCGGAACCGTCTCAAAGAAGAAAATGTAGAGGATGCTACCATACCCAAATTTTTTGGCCTTCCCCTCTTTGCATTTCGTCAGTTGTGTCTTCATAGACACCAGCAGAGTAGTACACCAGTCGAATATAGTAGGCTGCAAGCATTGTGATGCATAGAACATCACCGGTCTGGATGCCTGATGTAGTGCTTTGGATCCCGTGATCTGCACCAGAGTTTCCACTATGATCTTTGTCCTCAAGTCCACTATGAGATTGACCGGCACTTGACTTCCCACTGTTCGTGTGTTGGAGGGACAATACCATGCTATGTAGTCTTGCACAGTGATCCCACCACCCACGGTCCATGACCGAAGACTACCCACTTCCCCTCTATGGGACAAACCTGTAATGAAATAGATATCCTCTACATCTAGTGTTAGTGTTTGCCCGTTGAGGATGAAGTGTTGAGCATCCATGTAATATCCCTTTTTCAAATTTTATTAAAATGCCAATTTTTCAACTTTTTCCCCAATTTCGACCTTTGACTAGTTTAACTGTTTTGACCTCCAAATCATCCCAAATGCTCCCAAATCTTCTGTATGAGTGTATTAATGGTATTTAGACTTGAATATCAAGTTCAGGGATGTTTTATGGACCTCCAAATACTGCTGCAAACTTGATTTGTATTCTGATCAATATAGGTAATTTTGACTAGTAATTTGTGCATCAAATCCCCCCGGGGTAACACTGAAAATGGCCTTCCAAATGCCTCCAAAGTCCCCCAAATTTATGAACAGAGGTATATAATGTGTTAAGTATGTTATTGAGGTCTCATATGCACCATTAATTGATTTTTAATACTGTTATAACTCTCTCACATTCAACAGCAAAAACCCCCAATTCGACCCTTGGGGAAATGGCACTATTTCATCTCCCAATACAACTAAACTGAGTAAAAATGCTTCAAATGCTCAAGTACAGTACATGAAACTTGTAGAAGAAATCCATGGCATTATATTTATCACAAATATATCAGAGAATCATCCATCCATTCGAAATAATCAACATTATAGTGTCATACATCAATGCATTGGGGAAATGGACATTGTTTGCTCATTAATCAATAGTTTTGCATACAACCAGTGGGTATTTCGACCTGAGACTTTCTGAATATGAATAACAGAGGATATGAAGCTATTACAATCATAAATATATAATGAGAAGCTCTCTCAAGAAGCACAAGTGCTCACCAAAAACGCCCTCCCTCAAGGAGCATGAATATGCCTTCAAAACTGGAAACGGTGGAGAGAAAGTGCTGCACTAAACCAAACCATGAAACTTCCTGTAGCTGATACCTGCAAATACAAACTCCATTAAAGCACCATGAAAGACCTGAGTGGCCTCTCCAAACACCAACTTGGATGGGAATCTTTCACCCTCGAAATTGGCTAAGGCAAGAAACTAGTCATCCACTAGCTCTCTCTTCACAAATGCAATTTTTCTCAAATCATCAAAAGCCATTCTCATACTTGATTTCTACATTTTATAACCAACATTAGCCTTCAAGGGGTCGAAATCCTCTCAATAGATTCAATAATTTTCCATTTAGGAAATATTCCTCATTTGCCACTTGTCTCCTAGTTCCAACCTTCCATCTTCTCCCAAATTCGAATTTGAGTCTCTTTGGATTCCTCCAACTCCATGAGCACCTTCCTTGAGCCTATTTTTGGGGCTGACATGTCATAATGGTCAGGTGTAAGAAGTCAGGTCTGAATTTTGTCATAAATGTCATAGATGCTTCATTATTGTTGTCATAAAACTAGGGAATCTAGCCCAAGTGTCCACTAGTCTCCAATTTGACTCTTCCTCTCCCATGGATGTTACTATTCCATCCCATTTCGACCTAAGATGCTCAATGCCATGTGTTATGACTTACCAACTCACCCAAGAGTGTTCACCTTCCCATGAATTCGAATTGGCAAGAGAGAGCTGCCATGTGTCATTGAAAAATCAAGCTAGTGTGGGTCCCACCACCTCCATATGTCTCCAAAACCACTTGCCACCTAGAATTTCTCTTGAATTTATTTATTCATCATATTTATTAAATACTTGAACCCTTCTAATGTCTAAATATCATTTATTAGCTTCCTTATTACCATCCCACATGTTCCCATCCAACCTAGGAAACTAGTAGGATTGATGGGATTGTCTTACTATGCACTTATTTGAATGGGGACATTACAATCCACATCCCAATAGTTGATCAGATGATGGAGTAGTAGGTTTTGGGCCCTTAAGCCCCCGAGACTCCAATATTTATATAAGCCACATGCTTGCAATGCTTGTTGTACTTGCAAATCGTTGTGCACCGCCTCATCTACCTGGTCATGCTCTCTCTCCCTCCACTCTAGAACCATCCTAGAGTGCAAAGCAAGAGATTTTTAGTCAGTTTCATGCTTAAAAAATTCTTCATGGCCGTACCTGCGAGCTATATTGTAGACAGGTGCGGGTAGACGTGGGCAGTCAATTTTTTGACTGCGCATTTGATGCCCTACCCATGACCCACATACTTACAGCCCACGGGTAGCGCCAAAGCCATTTAGGACTTGGCCAAACAAAATACCCCACCGACCAAAATTAAAATAAAAGCACTTAAATGAAAGGTATGGCAGTGACCACTAACCTGCTCCGGACGGTTCGTTGAACGGTTGCTCGTAGCTCCCACGATCGGCGCTTGAATTTTTAGGTGCAAACTTACCACTCAACTCCAAAATGGTGAATAGTGCAAATGAATTGAAAATTATTAAATTTTATTACTATTTATAATTTTCTGGACCCACTTTTCTATAGTTTTGTCCATTTTGGGCCATTATGAACTAATATCGTGTCATGGAGTAATGTTTTTCAATAGATTTCCTCGACAAGAGTTGTTCTGATCCATTTCACACCTACGGCAGGTACGTTTCACACCTGGCATATAGGTTAGATGCCATTTCCACATGCATTATGCATTTGACCTTTGACCACTTTTCATAAAACCTAGGTGCGACCCCGCTTCGTGACTGACACGAAATCTTCACACTGTTATAGAAGTGTCGTCATGTGGTGGTAGGGATTTCCTGAACATGGGTACCCTAGTTAGAACCCCATTATGCTTTTGGTGCCCATGCCGTTGTCTGTCCTTAGGATTGGGAGTCCTTTGTAGTCACGCCATGACGTTGCGATGAAGACTCATACTCTACTTTGTCTTATGCTAGCCATCTCCTTTAAGGACTCCCTTCACTAATATCATGTTGTGATTGCATTGCATCATCTTGCTTGCCGCTTGATCCTTGTGCCGGCTCCCGCTTACTCAATTGTTAGCCTGGTGCCTAAGAACTTTCCCTGTCGAGCCCTACAGAGCTTATATATTTTCCCTTCACAATTTGATGACCCTTTGACCCTGATGGAACACACCCCCGAGTTTCCACATCCTGCACGCACTTCCTTGCATTGAGCATAGGTATGTTCCACTGCTTGGGACTAGTCTACTGGCTATTTAACACTCGTTCCCTCACTTGTTGTTCTATAAGCAATTTTATTCTTTTTCAAGCTTTTCCCAAATATGAAAAAGACAAAAAAATCAAATATTCCAAAAAGTCGGACGGGATTATGGTCACTATTTCTTGTTGGCAGCTATTGTGTCGCCTTTGAACAGAGCATTCATTCCACTCCGTACATTATGAGTCGGGACTATAGTTGGGCCTTAGGAGCTGTACTTGTTTCTCATTTTCTCCACCAATTGGTTAAGCTTCTAGTCATTATGGAGCCCTTTGTAATGCCTCCTGCATTGCACAGTTTATGTCAAGTCTATGCTACTTGAGTCTATCCATCTGCTCATGCTCTTATTCAAAGGAAGTCCTAAAACCAGTGTCGACCACTCCTCAGATATCTTGACTATTTCATGTCGGCCATCCTTATTGAGTCAGTCTGTTTCACCTAAGATCTTCCAAATCTTTCAGCATTGCTGGTACCTCGTGCTGGTTGATGGGGGATGCCTTAATGCCCTCCTTCAGCGAGTCTAGTTTCGTCGACCTCAACTCATTTATTCCGGGACTTGAGGCTTAGATTTCGGTTGAGTACCTTTAGGCTTGTAGTCATTAATGGCAGGTTCTCTCGCCATCGACAGTTTTGGGAATACATCAATGTCCCCTGATCGATGGATTCATCCTAGTGTTCGACTTCAACCCATTTATTCACACTCTGATGATTGTGCTCTGTGCCTTGATGCCCATTTTTATTATCAATGGGTCGTCTCGCGTCTGTTAATGGTATACATCAATGACTGGTAATCAGATGATGTCTCATCAGGTTCGACCCCAACTCCTTTATTCACTTGATGGGACTTGCACCATCGAAGACTTGTGTAGAAGACCCCAGGCGATTGTGGCATTCAGTATGCTACATTTGACTTTGACTTTACATCTGAGATATCACCTCTCAGATTTCAACATTTTGTACCTCCAGTTTGCACCAGTTGTCTTCTTTTAAGCAGAAGACCATATCTTACTGTAGAGGGATCATCGCTATGATCACTTATGACATGTATCTACTTAAGTACTGCCTATTCATGGCCATTGTATCAGATTGTTGTACTATACCGACATGTATTCAGAGATACTATTGTATTATGACGAGTGAACCGTTCTTTCCACTTGTGTCTCCATCACTCCACTTCTGAGTTTTATAATGTATTTCGGCCATCGTAGCACATTTCAGTCTTTGACCTCACACATTAGGGGGCATCTGCTACACAGAAATCTTCCACCCTGTGAGATCAGCATTCTTTGGCCTATAGGATCCATTTCAGTAACTCAGATCCATTTTCATCCTTCAGTGATACTAGTTTATCCCATTTTTGTTCCTACCCACATGTTGCATCACTATAGCATGCGTACCCGCAAGTTGCATCCCTATAGCCCGCGGATATCAAGTAAAATGGTAAAAACCACTATTTTATTACTTTTTACTCCCAAAAGGCGGTCATTGGGTGACCTTTGGCTCTCCATCTTCCCAAGTAACGTCTTGATGAGTCCTTTCACCTACCTTTGAGAGGACTATATATTGAGTACATATGGCTTATGGACGGGAGGAAGCGGAGAAGAGTAAAGGCACTCTAGTGGATTTTTTCCCTATCTTGAGTTTGCACTTATTGATCCTTGTAGTTGTGAACCATTTATGTTCACCTTCCAAACTCCTTTCTAGTTTGAGTTTTCCATTCATGGAGGATTGAAGTGGTGGAGGCACAAGTGGATTGATATGGATCTTGGTTCAGATTGGTTTCCAGCAAGAGGTCGTATCACTTTGTACTTCTTCTTGTTCATTAATATAAATACTCATATTCTCGTCCATTAATCGTGTGAATGTCATTTATTATACATTGGGTTGCATTTACTTATGATATTATGGACCATTGTTATTGATGATGTTAATTTTATTTATATATCACATGTGCTTGTTAGATATTGGTTGTCAAGACTAATTTGCAGATTACAAGTGCTTGGATGTGCACGGATTAAAAGCTCCAACGGGGATCTACATCAAACGTTGGATTGAGGTTGGTTATATTTCTCCATTGTTTTAACATTGTCATTTACAATAGCATTGTTTTGAGGATTGAGTAGATTTCTAGTAGTCATCTGTCTGTTGTGGTATTCCCAAGCCATAGTGAGTTTTCTCCAATACAAACTGGATGACATCGGACTACATACATCGGAGTTGATGATTTCCAAGATTCATTTTTCCTTACTTGCTTGGAAATGCCTTCTTTGTGTTCTTTCCTTTTGCACATCCTTTGCAAACACCTTCATGATTTGACTGGATTTCAGGAAGACCTTCTACTGCTTTGCTTGCAATTGGTAGTGCTCTATAGTGCATATGTGCAAACCTTCTGTCCCAAAGTTCACTTGGCTCCATGGATTCATGTACCTTAGCATTTTCAGGTTGTCCATTCAACTTTTACAATCATCCCTCTTGCTCTCCAATCACTATTGCATCATCTATGGTCTTTCCTTTTGGCCACATAAGTACATGGCCATCCACAAGTGCAACTCTCATCCCCTTTGCATCCAAAGATGATATGGATAGACGATTCTTCTTGAGTCCAGGTACATATAGAACATATTTCATTTTTAAAGACTTCCCAGAGTCTAACTTGTAGGAGGCTTCACCACTTCCGTTTATAGGGTATTGATAGTCATTCCCAAGTTTCACCTTGTGAGGTTACTCATGTTCAGATAGGTCCATAAGACATTCTTTAAATCTCTTCATATGTTTAGAAGACCCACTATCAATAAGCCAATCATTACACCCATGTGTAATAGTACCTGTGAGAGTAGAGATTAGAACATACTCTTCATCACTTGAAGAGTCTTCACTTTCTACCTTAGTCTTTTTCCTGGGAGGTTCATCATCCTCAGCAGCATGAGCATGATATCTATTCTTTTTGTTCTTCTTCTTGTTGTTTTTGAAGTCTTTTCTTCTCTTGGGACATTCTGAGGAAAAGTGTCCTTTCTCATTACATGTGAAGCATCTCAGATCTTTCTTCTCTCTTTGATGGTGGTGAGAAGATTTATTGTGATGAGGTTGCTCCCTCATGAACTTACTTCTTTTGGTGTGTGCTGTGAGATCTTGATCTTCATTTCCCATCTTTTCTTCTCAGGACACGAGTCTAGCTTCTTCTTGTGAACATTCCTCCCACAGTCTACTAAATGAGATCAATTTCTTTCTTGCATAGATACCTTGAATGAAGGAGTCCCATGACCTAGGTAGGCCATTCAATGTGGTCATCACAATTTCTCCATTCTCCACTACTTCATCCACAACTTCAAGTTGTTCTTTGATTTGAGAGACCTTAGTAAAGTAGGATTGGATGGTCTCTCCATTCTGGATCTTTAACTCTTTCAATTAGTTCCACAGTGTCATCTTGCGATTTATATTATTTCCTTCAAACAAATTGGTCAAGGAGTCAAACATCTCCTTAGGTGTCTTTAGGGAAGACACATGGGGTATAAGATGGTCTTTGATAGAATCAGGAATGATTCTCTTGGCCTTGACCAAGTTATTCTTGTGTAAGGCCTTAGCCTCATCTCCCTCTGGAACTGGAACCTCTTCACTTATGTAGGTGTCCAATTCATTTTCTTCTAGGATTAACCCAATCTTATACTTCCATGCTCGAAATTTATCAGCCTCTTCAAGCTTATCCTCAAGATTGGTGTGGTGAGACATCTTAATGAGAAACTCAAATGGAAATAAAATATGTAGGTCTTACCACTTGATTTGTTGAAACTGGATCTAGAGCTAGATTAGGGTTTGTTAGAGAAACCCTAAAAATTCAAACTTTGAATTTCAAACTTCTGAATGGATGGAAATATGTGCCTTGCTGAGCTGATCAAGCTGGTATACTTCAATTTTGAAATATGCAAAATTTGACCCCTCAAAATTGACTTTGAAACTTTCGGATCTGCAGTTTCTGGTTTTCTGGTCAAAATCCCGAACTAGGGTTTGATAATGCCTTGATTTTTTCCATCCAAAAAGTTCTATCTTGGTCTCTAAACTTTGATTTTTCTGAGGAGCATCCAGCCATGGTCTCAGATTTCAAAAATTCCAACTTTTGCAGAAACCCTAATTTTCCACTTTTCTAATCAAAATCCCGAACTAAGGTTTGATAGAGCCAGGGGTTTTGCCCAACCAAAATGTTCGATCTTGGTCTCTAAACTTCGATTTTTCTGAGGAGTATTCAGTCGTGGTCTCAGATTCTAGAAATTCCAACTTTCTCTGAAACCCTAATTTCCCGCAGTAGTGACAAGCCAAAAACTAAAAATGCTCAGAATTGAATTCTGTCTTGACAGAAAGATGCACCCTTGCAAGGAGAGTCATCCTAGCCTCCCACCTTTGATGAAGTGTGGAGAGAAACCCAAAAATTTAAGAAACCCTAGCTTCCGCAGCTGCACAGTGTCTTCTTCTTAGTACTGCTCTGATACCATGTTAATTTTTTGATAATTTCATTCAATATTATCTAGGATCACTAAGAGAATAACAAGCACAACATAATAATCACAAAGAGACAATGGACACAAAGCATTTCACCGAGGAAAACCAAGAAGGTGAAAAACCCCGCAACTTCCTCAGAGATAGAATGAGCACCAATACAAAGATCAATAAGATCAAACCCCAAAAGATAGATGTCCTCAACAGCTATTCCTCCTCCACTTGGGTGCACTCCTCTCTCTCAACTATCTGAGTTGGATGAGTGAGTGAATGAATAGAATGAGAGAGACACACTCTCTATTTATACAACAACTTGACCTTCCTTTATCCCTAACAGGGATGACTTCCTAAGGAAGCCTAATAACCCATCCACATGACTCATACAGGGCCGACCCCACACATGTGGTCTAATAACCCATCAAATATAAGTTACGACACTTACAATGTAACTTGCGACACTTGCAAATACAAATGACGACACTTCCATTCGGAGGAATAATACATCTCCATTGAGGATATAATAAAGTACAAACATAATATACAAGTGAATATCTTCCGAAGTTACAAATACATCAACAGAGGGGGCTTGTCCTTTTCGATTTGTTTGATATCCTTCTATAGTATTGTAATTTGGTCATCCTACTATTCGACCTTACCTCGGAGACACCTGATTTCATGTTTCGACAACTCTGTCTTAAATTTGTGCCTATCCAACTGGGCCTGAGTGTTTTGTTGTTGTAGGGTCAATTCTCACAGCTCACCTTCATTCCTGCATTCACGGTGTTCCTTCCACACCCCCATGTTCGTTATTAAATTCCCAATAGCCTCCTGCACTCCTTCAAGATGCCTCTCACATCGATGAGTGGAGGGGAATCGTAGGAGTAGGCCATTGCAAATCCAAGCTTGCTTCATGAGCCCCAAATTAATATCAATTTTTCTTACTATTAAAATTGGGAGGTCCTAGTGAGCAGAGGCTTCCTTCGGGAGATTAAACCAACTCCAAAATTTACCATACTGACAGAGGAAATGTGTAGTGGATGCGGCTATGGGTTGAAATAATAGGGGTGCCGAGAGGCATTATCCCATACATAAGATGGTGGTTGCGAAGGAAATTTTTGTTACTATGCCATGATGCTAATGTACACCAAGTGCAACGAAGATAGATTATCCACTTGTCTGCCCAATTCGTTTGATGATTTCCTTGATAGATGAGACTTTTAAGGTGGCATGAATCCATGGTTTAACATGGATGCAATTAAAACTTTAGGGGTTTAGGTTATGACGATCCACCCCCACCCACCCCCCCACCCCCCATTTTTAAATTCCTAGAACTTAATGGACACAAAAGGTTGCCTTGAGCGTCTTCCTTTGAATTAAGGTTTCACAATATGTGATAGAAATAAAATTCTTCAAATCCTTATGTCATTTCGAAGATTCATTTAAAAAGGTGCCCAATAATTGCATCACTAAGAATGAATTTGCGAGCAATGTGTTGTCCCCTACAACATACATTTGGGAGTAGCCTTTATTTTTTTCTATTTGTGATCCTTTCCAGAGTAGCAAGGCCTCAACATGATTATTACTGGTTATTTCTATTCCCATGCATAATTGATGTCTTCATTTCCTCTGAGGTCAAACAACACCCCTCCTACTCCTGCCACCCATGGAGTTATATTCGTGGTTATCATAAAAGCGTTGGCTTATTGTTCTCAAAGTTATGAGCTATTCAGATCCATTAGTTTAATATTTTGTATAAAATCATAAATTTAGATAGGAAGTATGCTGTTGAATCTTTTGTTTTGGTTAACTTTTTATATGGACAAATAAATGGTTTTCTCTTTTCATATGTTTACGGATGCATATTTAATTGGAAAAGCTTTCTATACTCCATGACAAAATATCAAGGACCATTTACCCATCATATACATTGTTGAATATCCGATGCTTCGGAATCTAATAATATATATACACAAATATAATCATTAAGATGAAACATTATATAAAAGCAGCAAAGCTACTCAAATATGTTTTTTCTCAAAACGAAAAATGATGTAAAATTGATACAATGATTATATCTTATGCCAAGACAATGGAATCTTCCGTGCTCTTGAATAATGCTTAATTATAAATTATTTGGGTGCACAATTTAAGGATATTGGGTGCACACTTTAAGGATAGACATGTAGATTTATAGGGAACACAATAAGTGAAAATGGTTTATGAAAGTCTAAAGTTATCGAAATTATTAAGAAGTTTTTAAAGTGAATCCATAAGCTTGATATGATATTAGGTAACATAGCATATAGTCGTAGCTCGTGCTTAACTAATAATGGTGTTTGAATTTGAGAACTGATTGAATGCAATTAATCCATCGTTGATGTACACATCACTTCCACAATATTTGAAATATGAAATTAATCAAAATTTATATTGTAAAAGCCATGAAGGTTGCACATGCCTTTGCTTTAATGGAAAGAATATATATTATGAGAGTGCATAGTTCTAAATGCTACAAAAGTATGTGTGTTTGTAGATGGTAATCTAGGTGGCGTCTTGTGACGTAGGAGCCAATTAGGAATGAGAATGCAACAAAGTCTCTGATAGGGAGGGGTGAACTCAAGGGGACATCAATTGCTCTGTAACATTTAAATCTAATTACAACCATGTATATTTAAAGGTTTTTGTTAAATGATTAAAATGTGAAAATATAAATTTATAAAATAATATATATATATATATATATATACACATACACGTGTGTGTGTTTTTTAAATGATTAGATTGGAAAAGAATAATTATAGTTAAGAGTTCTCATGTCAATGATTGCATAACGCTTCTTGCATTCATCGAATGTGAGAGATTATGATAATGATAGTTATTAATATCCACTGAGACCGACTTTGGTTTATTGAACTTTAAAAAGTGAGAAGTCACTTTGTTTCCCTTAAAATTTTATTTCTCTGCTCAAAAACTTTAAGATAAGCATTCCTAAATCACCATAATTGTGATGAGTTAAAAGATTAAAAAGGTTCGTATTACAACAAATATTTTGAAATTGCACTTTAATGTGGGTGTATGCAGGACATTGATTTATAAGAAATTGATTTCATCTTCAACCCTCTTTGTGTCACAAAGATGATAGATTATTTCATCCAATGATGTTTTAGGAATTATCCACCACCTTGTTTCACTAGGATGCCCATAAACATGCCTATACCTATAACTTAAGTAATTCCCAAAAATCTAGAACAAAACATGTAACATGTAATTTTATATCTTACTAAAGTCCAAGTTACTTTCCATAAATTGGATTCAACATAGCTTTATAAATTACATACATTAATGTTATCACTTACTAGCATTCAAAGAGGTGAGTTAGGGTTAGTCAACCCTCATTCATTGAAGTTAGTGTAGGAGCAATACCATTACCTATCAACCTTCACCATGGATTTACAAACAATAATATGGTACAGTGTTCACCACAGATCTACAAATGGCGATATGGTCAATGAATATGCAAAGAGTTTCTAATCGTGGTGAGGATTAACCAGTGTTGAAAGATTGCAAAAAAAATTACTGAAATACGAAGTGAGGGTTCCAATCTCAACGAGTGCTTAAATTTTTGTGCATTAAAAAAAGATCTAATTAGACATGCAATCTAGAACACCTGTGAAGGGGGATTTAAGATCTGAGTTTGCATGTGATCTAAGTCTATTGCATGTGAACTAAGTTTATTATATACCGTGGAGGAGACTTGTGATCTGATTTTACACATGTGATAGAAGCTGTGATTTGGATTGATTACAATATCTACATTGATACATGTGAGTGTGCCTTGAGCGATCAATGGTTTAGACACATAATCTAGATCACAAAGCAGATCCAAAAGTTTAAATATTTGAAGCTAAATCAGGTGCACAAGTTTCTTCTTTCTCCTAGCCATATTTATTGCTCATATATATATATTTATTTATTTTGAACAATTCATTGCATTTACCAAATATTTTCAAGGGATACCTAGCACAATTACAATATTGGGTCTTTATGATTATATAGATTAATTGGAGAAATGTAGGGAAGAAAGAGAAGCTAAACTTCAAACAGATTTAGAGGTCAAGCTCGATAATAAATTTTCATCCTTTGAAGACAAGATTCAAAAACAAATAGACAATAAGATAACAATGTTCAAGAACAAATTGCATAAAAAGGAGAGTAGATTACAATAAAAGGAAAAGAAAGCCAAGAAACATAGCAACCAACCCAATATGGAGACATTGATAATTTAGAAAATCTTAAGATGAAAAACAAGATTAAAGAGCTGGAAGAAAAGATAAATCACAATATGACGTTAAATTGACTGGAAGGTAAATTAGATATCAAACCCATTAAAGAGGAAATGAATAAGTTGATGGAATTAGATCATGAATGTAACAAACGAACCTTGAACCTCATAAGTTTTGGTTTGAAGGAAGAGATGGAAGAAAATATGCTAGATGTAGTTGAGGTAGAACTACCTAGTAAGTTACAAATTGAAAATACCTATCTCACAGAAGCAAAGAGGTTGGGAAAACTAAATTAGGTTAATCAGAGTTAAGGTTAACTCTATTGGCCATAAATATGAAATACTTAGTAAAACCTTGGGTCTAAATGGATCAGGGTTATTTATAAATCAAAATCTCATTATAGAAGATCAAGCTAAATTAAGAAAGGAAGTCCAAAAGGTAAAAGAAGCTAGGAAATAAGGAAAATGGGCATTAGTTAGAAATATAAAATCTATTATTCTGGATAAAGACCAAATAGATAACAATAAATAGGAATTTGACACTCTCTGGGTCCTCTCTTGGAATTTCTAGGTCTTTCCATGGAACAAAGGTCCCAAATTAAGTTGGATCCTGATTGAAATTGATATTATATTGCTTGTTGAAACTTGGGAGCACGAAGAGTTTAAGATCCCTAACTTAAAAGGATTTGTCATATCGTTGATATGGAGCAAGAGATACTATTGTAGAGGCATTGGAGGTATAGCTTGTTACATTAGGAAGAAAATCCCCCCCCATGTAGGAATTGCAATAAATACCCTTTAAACCAATAGATTTGGATGGAGATTACAGAAATTAATTCTAAAAAACCTACATTGCAATTTTTTATTTTCCACTATTAATTCTAACTTTTATAAGAAAAAAAGTTTGGATAAAAATTGTCCTTACAATGGCTTAGAGCATGGCATCTCTAGCCTTAGAAGTGAAGGTAGTGTCCTATTAATGGGTGACTTTATTGCTCATACTACAAGTAACAAATCTATTCTCTTAAGGAATTACTCCAACCCTAATCCTCTTTGGTTAGATGATGAAATCGCTACAGCTAGCAGGTAGAAAAGAAATTCTGAAGATCTAGGTGAAAATTTGTTCAATTTCAAGCTAGTGAAGCTTTGAAGTGCTCAAGATATAATAATTTGCAATGGTCTAACGAAGTGGCCAAATTCTATCCAAATTGTTGAAAATGTTAATGAGGAAAAGTGACTGAGAGAGAGGGGAAATTTTTGAGAGGGAAATTCTATAGCAGAGGGGTGTGAAATCCATGTAAGAGAGAAGACAAAGAGGGGTGTGAATCCCAAGACATATAGTAGAAGAGAAGGGTTCAATTCATGTGTTTCTAGTTATAAATATTTGTTTATGCTTATATATTTTCTTAGGGAAGAAAAATTGTGCTTGGGCATTAAACTATGATTTATTGAGACTTGAAACTAGGTTGGGGTTAGAGAATAAAATTTTACATGGTATTAGAGCACAGTTGAAAGATCAGAGCAGATACACACTAGATTTATTAGATCCGTGAGAAAAGATATCAGGTCTGTGAGAGCAGAGACCAAATCTGTGAATGAGAGGGTTAGCTTGTTCACCGAGTCAAAACTTGAATTTGTTATATTTCAGTTGAGAATATCATGGCTACATGATTGAGAGTTGAGGACATGTTAGATGGGGATGGTAATTTCAGTCCTTGGAAAGAGAGGAGAGTGTGCTTCTAGAGGAGTGTGAGATATGGGATGTTGTGAATAACACAACAACGAAACCTGTGATAGTGCTTCTAGATGCTACTAGTTTGGATGAGTACACCAAAAATAACATAAAGGCCAAAATAATCATCCTTGAGGGCATCAAGGACTATGTGATTCTGCATATGATAGGTAAGGATAATGCCTATCATATTATGTGGGATTCCTTAACTAATCTTTACAAAAGTTCCAATGAAAATCGGAAGATGAAACTAAGGGAGAAACTAAAGAGCATTAAAATGATCAAGATTGAAAATGTTGCCACTTATCTTACCAAGATAACACAAGTTAGAGATGAGATTGGAGTGATTGGGGAGGTGGTTGCTGACAATGAAATTGTAAGGACACCTTTGAATGGGGTAACCAAGAAATGGGTTGTTTTTGTTGAGGCTGTTGTTGCAAGAGAAAATATTCCCAAGTGGGATTGTCTTTGGGATGACTTCAATTAGGAAGATACCCAAATATGATATGTTCAGGGGAGTTCTCCTACAGGTAATGACGAGGAGGATGTGGCACTTGTAGTGAGAGGAAAGAAGAATTCCAAGAAGGGTCACGAGGGTGGGGTGAAGCAACAAGGTGAGTAGAAAATGGATATGATCAAGGTAAAATGTTTTGCTTGCAAAAAAATGGGGCACTATGTAGTAGTGTGTCCTAACAAAAAGAAGAAGCAACAGACTACAAATTTGACTGAAGTAGATGAGTATGCAACTAATTTTGAAAAGGATTTTTCCTTGATTAGTTTTCAATCATGGACTTTAGCAGATGTGGAAGAGTATTCCACTAAGGTTGAAAATGAATTTTCCTCAATTACTTGTAAGTCCTTGAGTGGATCTGCTACTAGTGTTTGGTACATAGATAATGGAGCCTCCATCCACATTACTGATGCTCATGAGTAATTTACAGATCTTTCTGAGATTGGTTTAGATCTCGAGGTTGTACTTAGAGATGACACCTCTGTCAAGATAGTTGGACGAGGGACAATCTCCTTTCAGAGGGAGTCCAGAGATTCCATGATGGTGAGGGATGTTTTTTGTGTCCTTATGTTGAAGAAGAATTTGATATCATTTTCCATCATTGAGAATCGGGGATTTGTGGTACTGTATAGAGATGAGAATGTACTCATTCATACTAAGGGATCCCGTGACACTAAAATAGTGAGGATTGGTATTTGATGTGGAAATATATACACACTCAGTTTTCAGCTTTATGATGCCTTGGCACATAGCAGCAGTAGAGACAATTTTGATTTATGTGAGTTGTGGAAAAGGAGGATGTTTGATTTGCACCATCCATCCCTAAGGATGTTGAGATATATGGTGAAAGGTGTGCCAAAGTTTAGCATAGATAATAGTGATGTATGCAAGTGGTGCACACTTGGAAAGTATGCTAAGACTGCTTTCCCAAGTAGTGACAACAAAGCAGTACGGATACTTGATTTGGTACATTTTGAAATTGATGGTTCGATGTCTTTTGTATCATTGAAATGCTATGAGTATTATGTGACCTTCAATGATGACTTCTCCAGGAAGCCCTGAATTTACTTTTTGAAGAGAAAATAATAAAAATAAGTTCTTTAGCAATTTAAAGAGTTTAAAGCTCTAAAGGAGAGTCATACAAGAAGGAATATCTTAGTGTTGTGATTAGAAAATGGGGGTGAGTATATCTCCAAGGATTTTAATGAGTTCAGTGCATAGAACCATACACCCCACAACATAATGGTGTAGCAAAGAGAAAGAATAGGGAAATTGTTGGTGCATGGAGACCTATGCTAAATGATCATAGTTTTCCATTCTTTCTCTGGGCAGAGGCTTGTAACAAAACAATGTACATTCAGAATAGGAGTCCCCATAAGGTTTTGGGATGTAACACTCCTAAAGAGGATTTCATAGGAAATAAGCCTAAGGTTGGGCACTTTAGTATTTGTGGGTGCCTTACTTAGTCACATGTCCCTTTGTAGAAGAGGACAAAGTTAGAGCCCATGGAAGAAAAGGGTTTTTTTTTGGTGTATAATGAGACTTTGAAGTCCTACCACATATACATTCCTACACAAATATAGATAGTTTTGAGACGGGATGTAATATTTGAGGAGGAAAGGGATTTTAGGAAGTCACGTGAGTTAGAGAGGGGGCAGCAATAGGTTCCTACACCTAAGGATGGTACATTGCATAGTTCAGCTTCATAGAGTTTAGGGTCACAAGTATAACGGGTGATAGGTTCATAGGTTACATGCTCTATAGGTACAGGTACAGGTAGAAGATCACATGGAAGTGGTACCCTAGCTTAAGGTTCACAGGTTACATGTTCATGAGCTTCAAGGTCTCAGACCACTAGTGCTACTTCATCAGGTACACAATCTCAGGAAGTTGATTGGGATGAGTAGGAGCAATTCTCTCCATAGGAGGTTACTTCTAGGAAGAGGAATCCCAAGTGGTTTCAAGATAACCTGAAGGAAGCTCAGTAGTTTGTGGGGACTCCCTAGTGGACTATGAGAGAGAGAAAGGTACCATAGATATTTTGTAGCTATTTAACTATGGTGAGTAGTATTAGTGGTTCTAAGTCATCTTATTATGAGAAGGAAATAGGTGAGTAGGTATGGAGAGATGCCATAGTGGAAGAGTAGGCTTCCATCATGAAGAATGATGGCTGGGAGGTTGTGCCCAGACATGAAGGGAATTCAGTGGTGACTTCTAAGTGGATATACAAGATAAATTCTACTACAAATGGTAGCAATGAGAATTGCAAGGCTCAGTTTATGGAGAGGGGGTTCTCATAGGTAGAGGGAGTTGACTATGCTGAGACCTTCGCTCCAGTTTCTTGGTATACTTTGATTAGTGTAGTGATATCCATTGAGTAGAGATGGGTTGGAAGGTACACTAGATGGATGTGAAGAAAACATTTTTGAATGGAATTATACAAGAGGAGGTGTACATAGAGAAGCCATAGGGGTTTGAGGTGCATGGGAGAGATTCTCATGTAAGCAGATTGAGAAAAGAATGTATGGTATGATGCAAACTCCAAGAGCTTGGTATTTGAGGATAGACACTTACTTGCAACAAATGGGTTTCCAGAAGAGAAAAGAAGATCCAAACCTCTACTTCATTTTGATTGGTGGGGATCCACTCATTCTGGTAATGTATGTGGATAACTTGTTTATTAAAGGAGCAGAGAAACTCATAGCTAGCTACAAGAGCAATCTTGCTTCATATTTTGAGATGGAAGACATAGGATTGATGCATTACTTCTTGGGTGTGTAGGTTTGGAAGGAGGATGGGCATATATTTATGGGACAAGGAATATATGGAGCTGAAATTATGAAGAGATTTCATATGGAGGACTATAGGACTATATCCAAACCTATGACAAACAACTAGAATAAGTCGGTAGCTTCTGAGAGTGAGTTGTTTGATACCACTAGGTACCATCAACTTATTGGATCTTTGATGTATCTAGTCAACACTAGGTCAGATATGTGCTATGCTTTCAATACATTGAGTCAGTGTCATGTCCCCTCCCATCATTCCAAAGCACAGAGGGAACACGACTGACATTCCAGGGCTTAATTGGATTTCCTCAGCCCCATACATTAATAAGAAATTCATAATAAATAAAAAATTATGTGTGCAATTCATACTCATATAAACACAACAGAAATAAATCATATTTACACACACACAATTGTAATGCATCAACATATCTATCACAAGTAGATGATGATTCAATATGCCGAGAATAAATCCCCTTCTCATGCTATACACAGACTTCATATCAATTCCATTAACATGAATAATTATCACTTAGAATTAACACATTGGAGAACACAGAATGCCTATAATTTAAACACAGAGAACACTTATCTTTGAGATGAAGTTGTCCAAACAACTGGCTATGTGAGAGAAACGTTCCACCCAACCATAGATCTCTTCTAGCCTGCATTCCTTCAGCTGAGAGATCACCCCCGAGCTGGGTTGTGTATCCACTAAGGAGGAACTAGATGGGCTCACTCATAGCCATGGTTTCACTCAAAAGCTATGCTAAGCCAACACACTATTGGGTTTATCAAGCATACAAAAGACCAAGGAGGAGGATGCTAATCTAGTGAGCCCAACCACAAAGCTACAGGCATCTCAAATGAACTCAACAATCATGGCACCCATAATACCTACCACATCCAACACAAGGAAGGTCCCCTTCTCTGATGCACATTCCCTAAGGCGTCCCTTCCCTCCAGTGCTCTTCAGGGTGGGCATAGAAAGGTCCAGCTGCTAATTCCTTGAGATTCTAGCCTTCACTAGGTTTATCAAGCAAACCTACCCTCTGCTCAGTCATTCACACTTGGATTTCTCATAATTATGTCATCCAATAACTCAATCCCGTCACTTGATTTCTGGGATGTAAAAACTGGGTTTTCCAATGGATTTTGGGGTATATAATACTCTCAATTTTGCCCCAAGGTTCATATCTATGGATCCCCCATTCTATATAAAATACGAACATACACTAGAGGGGCCTTGGTCTTGAGTTCCACGCTAGGGAAATATACATCGCATGTATACAATATTTACATTAAAAGCCAATATTTCATAAGGGTCAAAATTTGGGTATTACATTCCCCTCCCCCTTAGAACAACACCTTCCTCGGTGATCTCAAAACTGAAAAAGAAATGGGAGTGTCTCTCTCATGGCATCCTCCAGCTCCCATGTAGCCTCATCGGGACTAAGGTGCTCCCATTGGACCTTTACCTGCCTGATGGCTCTGTTCCGGAGCAAAGTGACCTTCTTGTCAAGGATGCGCATAGGCTCTACTTGGAACTCTCCCTCAAGTTCCACTTGTATCACATTCCAATCAATCATATGATTAGGATCATGTACATACTTCTTAAGCAAAAATACATGGAAAACATTATGAGCTCTTATGTTAGCAGGCAATGCAACTCTACATGCAACTGGCTCTATCCTATCCAGGACTTCAAATGGCCCACATTATCTTGGTGACAACTTGGCACAACTCCCCAACTTGCAAGAACTTTTCCTCGGTTACACTCTCAAATAAACATGATCACCAATTTGAAATTCATTATGCACTCTTTTCAAATCTGCATAACTCTTTTTCCTGTCCTGAGCTACCTTTAAATTCTGCCCGATCTTAGCAACTTCCTGTTCCATTTCCTTGATCATCTCTGGTCCAAGTACTACCCTATTCATTAGGCTGTCCCAATTCACTGGAGTCCTGTATCCCTTGCCATACAGTGCCTCAAATGGACTCATCCCCAATGATTCATGATTTCCATTATTGTATGCAAATTCTACCAAGTGTAGTTAATCCTCCTACTTGGATCGTTTATCCATCACATACATCTTAGTATGTCTTCAAGGACCTGATTCACTCTCTCAGTTTGGCCATCTGTTTGAGGATGATATGTTGTACTGAAATTCAATCTAGTTCCCAATTCCTGAAATAATCCCTTCCAGAAATTGGAAGTGAACTTTGTATCATGATCAAAAACTATTACCTTGAGCAATACATGCAATCTGAATATCTCTCTCATAAAAAGATTTTCAATATCATTAGCCTTGTGAGTGGACTTAACTGGAATAAAGTGAGCTACCTTTGATAGCTTGTCCACCACAACCATGATTGAATCATGCTTCTTCATTGTCATGGGCAGACCTGTTATAAAATCCATAGAGATCACTTCCCACTTCCCTTCCAGAATGGGTAAGGGCTACAACAATCCTGCTGGATGTTGGTGCTCTGCCTTGACCTGTTGGCACTTCTGACACCTAGCAATGTACTCAACTATTTCCTTCTTCATACCATGCCAAAAGTATTGTTTTCTTGTTGCTCTTATAGTCTTATGATATCTTGGGTGTCCAGAATATGGCATTTGATGTATTTCATCCATCACAAGCTTCTTCAAATCTACACTATTTGGGATGTACAGTCTGGTACTCTGATAGATGAGAACATCATTCTCACCCAGCTGATATCTTGCACATGCTTCATCCACATTACCCTACTACAACTTTTCTTTAATTTGAAGGAAATTTCCATCACTGTTTTGGGCTTCAAGAACTCTTGTCTTCAAATCTGATTTGCACATACTTATTGCTGCAACATGAAATTTTCTGCTAAGGGCATCTGCAACCTTATTCTCTTTCCCTTTTACATTCTTAATTTCAAAATCAAATTCACAAAGAAAATCCATCCATCTAGCTTACCTAGCATTCAAGTTTGGCTGGTCAAACAAATACTTCAAGCTCATGTGGTATGTTCTAAGATCGAATCTTCTTCCCAACAAGTAATGTCTCAACATCTTGAGAGCATATATTATGGCTGCTAATTCTAAATCATGTGTGGCATAATTCTTTTCATGCTCTTTTAATTTCCTTGACTCATAGCAAATCACAACTCCTTCTTGCATGAGCACTCCACCTAGCCCTTCAATGCTAGCATCTGTGCACACTACAAAATCCTTCTTTGGATCTTCTATCTTCAAAACAGGAACGTTGGTAAGTAACTCCTTTAACAGCTGAAAACTTTTCTCCCATTTTTCATACCATACAAACTTGATATTCTTCCTTTGCAATGAAGTGATTGGATGAGCTATCTTGGAGAATACTTCAATAAACCTTCTGTAGTAACCAACAAGACCCATGAAATATCTCACATCTAAAACATTCTTTGGAGTAGACCAATCCATGATGGCATCAATCTGTTGATGTATATGTAACTTCGGAATGTATTTCACATATATGTATATTGTATTCCTATAGAGATGGTATTATTCCTCTATAAGGAAGTGTCGTCATTTATATTGTAAATGTCGTAACTTATACTTGATGGGTTATTAGACCACCTTGTTTGGGGTCGGCCCTGTATAAGTCATGTGGGTCAAAGGGTTATTAGACCACCCTATTGGGGGTCGGCCATGTGGGTCAAAGGGTTATTAGACCACCCTATTGGGGGTCGGCCCACTCAGCATTATGTTATGTGGTTAAGTTCGAGCCGACATGAGTTAGGTAAAAAGGCAAGTCAAGTCAAGTATAAATAGAGTGCGGGAGGCACTCTATTTACTCACTCACTTCACACACATTCTCTCAAGGAGGAGAGGCGCACTTATGGAGGAGGAGGATTGCTGCTAGGTTATGGCTATCTCTATTGGTTGGTTGTATCATTTCTCTATCTATCTCTGAGGAAGTTATTGGGGTTTTTCACCTTTATGGTTTTCCCCAAGTAAATCTTTGTGTCTCTTGTGTGTGCTTGCATTATTGTCTCCATGATTGATATGCTGTAGATATGCTGTACATGTTGTTCTCTTAGTTAAGATCCTAGATTAGATTGAAGTAAATTCAGAAAATTCAACATGGTATCAGAGCTAGCCTGAAAGAAGGCATGATATGGCATGTATGACACTTGTTGCACTTACGATGCTAGGGCTTGATATAGCAAAAACCAGTCATCGTAGAAATTTCGCTATAAATCCGTTTTGGGGAAGTTTTCGGATCTGAAATTGTTATAGGACGAAGCTAAGCTCTCCAGGTATCTTGTGTCCAAAGGACAACCTCTAATTCGTTGTACTTTGTGATTTATGATCTGTACAATATAGGGTTTCTGCCTCTTCCAAATCTTAGTCAAAATCAGGTGACCTTGGGAAAAAGGTCATATCTTGGGCTAGGAAGCTCCAAATGAAATTTCGTAAAACGTGACAGGTAGTACACAGTCTGAACTATCTCAGAAAACTTTTTCAGAGGCCGAAGTCGAACCAGTGACACGTGGCACGCCGTACAAGTTCTCTCTCCTGTATTATCCCATAAACAGGTCACGTTGTGAAATTTGGCATAACTCTCTCTCAGAGAGTCGAATTGAGGTCAGACCTGTCAGGATGGAAAGATAACAGGCCGAGCTATCTCAGAAAACTTTTTCAGAGGCTGAAGTTAAAACAGTGACACGTGGCACGCCGTACAAGTTCGCTCTCCTGTTTTATCCCAAAACAGGTCACGTTGCGACATTTGGCATATCTCTCTCTCAGAGAATCCAATTGAGGTCAGACCTGTCAGGATGGAAAGATAACAGGTCAGGCTATCTCAGGAAACGTTTTCAGACCCTGTGGATCAAAAATTTCGGAGTTACACCAGAAACAATCAGGTACATATTTCTGTCAAAACAGAATTATTTTTTGGTACCTTCATTCATGGCTTCCGGAATTTAGGGCTTTGGAGAAAGTTGGAATTTTTGTAATCGGAGACCACAGCTGGATGCTACTCATCAAAATAGAAATTTAGAGACCAAGATCAGAATTTTTGGTTGGGCAGAAGGCCGGGCTTGATTAGACCCTAGTTCGAGACTTTGATCAGAAAAGTGGAAAATTAGGGCTTCTGTAAAAATGGGAATTTTTGAAATCTGTGACCACGGCTGGAAGCTCCTCAGAAAAATAGAAGCTTAGAGCTTTGGATCAAACATTTTGATGGGGAAAAAGAGTGGGCTTCATCAAACCCCAGTTCAGGGTCACGTCCAGTGAATCTAGAAGTTTCAAAGGCAAAATTGAGGAGTGAAACTTTGCAGTTTTCAAATTCTGAATATACCAACTTGATCAGCTCATCAAGGCACATATTTCTATCCTATCAGAAGTTTGAAATTCAAAGTTTGAATTTTTGGGGTTTCTCTGACAAACCCATATCCAGCTCAAGGTCCAGTTCTTGCAAATCAAGTGGATTGGGTTAATCACTTGCATAAGTGAAGAAGTTCCTGTTTCAGAGGGAGATGAGGCTAAGGCCTTACATAAGAAGATTACAAGTGATCTCGACAGGTATGACTCATCGAGGTATGTTTTGAGATTTGTTCATAATTAAGTTTATGGTATGCTTGTCTTCATATTATCACGGTTAGTACAATCTTGATTTTAGACTTGTCATATCACCTTAATAAAATTATGAATGCATGATAGAAGTCATTCATTTATTAGGAGTATGAAACTTATGTTTGTACTAACACATTGTGATGTTGTATGAGTTTTATGTTGTCTACTAACATGAAAGGTACACCAAGAAGACAAATCATGTTCTAGTTCAAGAACATATGATCATGAGGACAAATATTCATCCATTGCCATGGATCTCATAGAAGATCCATTCTCGAGGTATGTATAACTTAGTTTTATAATGGTTAACTTATGAGACATCCAGGTTACTAGCACAAGTCACTAAAGAGAACCAGAAGACATTATGCGGGTATGTTAGACATAAATAGCTAGCATGCTAATCCAGGTATGTTTTTCCTATATCAAGCTAAAATCCTACCTTGTGTTAGGATCTTATACTGTTGTTGATAATAATTATTCATGAAGTCATAGGTTTGAATAATCATGGTTGGATGTATATTATTATAATTGATGATATGACTAACCAGAAGAATCATGAAAGTATAGGCTTGAATAATCACAGGTTTTATGCATTTTATATCTCTTATCTTGATTGATGATTCAACTAACCTGAAGAGTCATAGGCTTGAGTAATTACAGGTTTAGACATGTTATGTTTCTTATGATTTGACTAACCATAAGAATCCTTGAATGCTCATGCTTATTATTTCTGTTTGAAATGATCATGACTATACATGCTTGAGATTATTGTGTTTTAATAGTATACTAATGAATGTATGATTTTATATGAGATCACAAGGATAACACATTCATGATACTAATAAGCATGCATAGGGACCAAGGATGAATATGAGTTCAAGAACAGGTAATTCAGGAAGCAAAGATCAAGAGGGAGCACACTCCAGTTGCTCATGCCAGAAAGCAAAGGAGCACACTCTAGTTGTTCCTGCAAGAAAGCAAAGGAGCACACTTCAGTAGTTTCTGCAAGGATGCAGATATTCAGAGGGAGTTGATCATCTCTCTACATTTCACAACAGAAAGGTGTAGAAGAAGCTACCTCAAATTAGGACTCCAGCAGCTCCTACAAGGAAGCAAAGACTCAGAGGGAGTCCACCCAACGAACAAACAAAGATAAGTATTTGAATTGTCATTTCTTAAATAATATTGTTCAATAATGTATATACTGATGTTCCTAGAATTAGGTTGTGTATTATGCATATTAGAATAATTGCATTGATGAATAGTATACTACTAATATGCATGGGTAAGTAGCCTATGGCACTGTACAACATTCCATTGCTACTTATCTAGAATGAAACCTCTTTGCTGACATGTTGGGAGTTGTGCACACTCTTAACAATGTTCTGGTAGAGATTGGAAGGCATCTAGAAAGTTACGGGATATGGATAAATGTTGTATTGAAGCATTGGCTAAGATAATTGCATGACTGTATGGCATATTTCTTTATGTGTAAGAATTTGTTCTGAAAACTATAAGATGTTTTCTAATCATGCAATTTAACTTGTTGTGTAGGAAAGATCATATGCCATCTCCTACAAAAGGACTACAACATTTGTTCCAGCAAGAAAGATATCTATTGAAGATATTGAAGTTCCCAGGATCTGGGATGAAGAAATGGAATGCCATGATCCGTAGATCATGAAGAAGATGTTTGGGATGCAGTCCCAAGACCTGACAGGGAGTCATATGTATGCAGATTGAAGAAAGCCTTATATGGCTTGAAGCAAGCTCCCAGAACTTGGTATGGTGAAGATAGATTGATTGCCGACACGCAGCGGAAGCTTACTACCGAGTTCGAGATGAAGAAATTGGGGATGATGCACTATTTGTTTTTGGCATGGAGGTGTGGCAAAGTGCAGATAGAATCTTCCTTGGACAAGGGAAGTATGCAGTAGAGATCCCAAAGAGGTTCGGGATGATGGATTGCAAGGCCATGGCCACACCTATGGCATCGAATCTGAAGCTTCTATGTGATGCTTCATCTGAGTCAGTTGATGTCTCTATGTATCGTCAGATGATTGGGTCCTTGATGTACCTGATGAACACGAGACCAGACATTTGCTTTGCTGTGAACACATTGAGCCAGTTCCTGACGGATCCGAGAAGTGTTCACCTGGTTACTGTAAAGAATGTTCTGAGGTACCTGAAGGGTACAGTGGATTATGGGCTCAGGTATGAGGTGAATCAAAAGTTTAACCTGGAAGGTTATGTTGATTCAGATTGGGCTGGCAGTGCTGCAGACAGGAAGAGCACATCTGGGTGCTGCTTCAGTATGGGATCAGGTGTGATCTCTTGGTTTAGCAGGAAGCAGTCCTGCGTAGCACTGAGTACAGCTGAGGCAGAGTATGTTGTAGCCTGTTCAGCTAGTTGTGAGGCAGTATGGCTACGGAAGCTACTGTCTGAGTTATTTGATCTCCCGTTGGAGGCTACTGGTATCTTCTGTGATAACCGGAGTTGTGTGAAGCTGTCCGAGAACCCAGTGTTTCATGACAGGTCGAAACACATAGAGATCAAATATCACTATATCAGGGATATGGTGCAGAGAGGAGTTGTGAAGCTCCTGTATGTTGCGACGGACGAGCAGATTGCAGATGTGCTGATGAAGCCACTAGCCAGGGTGAAGTTTGAGTACTTCAGAGAGAGGCTTGGCGTGCTTCAGATCAAGGATACTTCGAGGAAGAAGTGATGGACACATTTGCTGAAGCCATTCCAAGCATGTTGGAAGGAGGATCCTTCACATGGCTGTGGATGTAAGCGCTGGATGATGAGCATCAGGATGATGTTCTGGTTTCTGCTTGGATATGATCAGTTGGATCATTTTAAGTAGATACTTGGTATGCATCAGGTAGATGCATTGATGATCAGGAGGATCATGTATGATGATATGTATCATGTATTTGTATCAGGTGGATACATTGATGATCAGGAGGATCATATATGATACTTGGTATGCATCAGGTAGATGCATTGATGATCAGGAGGATCATGTATGATGATATGTATCATGTATTTGTATCAGGTGGATACATTGATGATCAGGAGGATCATGTATGATACTTGGTATGCATCAGGTAGATGCATTGATGATCAGGTGGATCATGCAGCAGGATGTTGCAGTGATGATCAGGATGATCATAGATGACGAGCTTCAGGATGTTGCTCCAGATGACATGCAGCAGGACGTTGCAGTGATGATGATCAGGATGATCATGGATACATCAGGATGATGTATGGTGAGTATCAGGTTGATACTCTATGGCCGTGGATCAGGTTGTGCAGATGAGCATGTAATTCGTTGCCCTGGGAGATTTGCAGATGGTCTTTCGAGGTTTTGCCTATGGCATGTAATTCGGTGCCCTGGGACATCTGGCAAATGCTCTTTCGAGGTTTTGCTCTGGGAGGACATGTAATTCGTTGCCCTGGGAGATCTGCAGATAGTCTTTCGAGGTTTTGCCTATGGCATATAATAGCGCCCTGGGATATCTGGCAGATGCTCTTGCGAGGTTTTGTCCTATGGCATGTAATTCGTTTCCCTGGGAGATCCGATAGGTTGGGCTGTGTGCCCGTAATCAGTCCTGGGATGCTCTTGCGAGGTTTTTCCATGACCACATGTAATTCGTTGCCCTGGGAGATTTCAGGTCGGAGTTGTGTACCCGTAACATCCTGAGATGCTCTTGCGAGGTTTTGTGGTGGACCACATGTAATTTGTGCCCTGGGAGATTTCAGGTCGGACTTGTGTACCCGTAACATCCTGAGATGCTCTTGCGAGGTTTTGTGGTGGGGTCACATGTAATAGCGCCCTGGGAGATCCTACAGGTCGGAGTTGTGTACCCGTAACATCCTGGGATGCTCTTTCAAGGTTTTGTGACGCACGTAATAAGTCCTGAGGATTCCACAGTATGGCCAGTGATGACGAAGACCTGCAGGTGGTGGGCCTACATCCAGTATGAAAAAGGACTGGCTCTGTAGAACTTCCTATGACGAGTAGATTCAGAGATTGATTGAGATAGCAGCAGCAGTGATGATGATGATGACTCGATGACGATTATCCAGTGACGATGATCCAGAGAAGATGACTTGTGCTAGAAGAACTGTGCTGAGAAATACCTTCCTAGTTAAGAGGGAGTGTTGATGTATATGTAACTTCGGAATGTATTTCACATATATGTATATTGTATTCCTATAGAGATGGTATTATTCCTCTATAAGGAAGTGTCGTCATTTATATTGTAAGTGTCGTAACTTATACTTGATGGGTTATTAGACCACCTTGTTTGGGGTCGGCCCTGTATAAGTCATGTGGGTCAAAGGGTTATTAGACCACCCTATTGGGGGTCGGCCATGTGGGTCAAAGGGTTATTAGACCACCCTATTGGGGGTCGGCCCACTCAGCATTATGTTATGTGGTTAAGTTCGAGCCGACATGAGTTAGGTAAAAAGGCAAGTCAAGTCAAGTATAAATAGAGTGCGGGAGGCACTCTATTTACTCACTCACTTCACACACATGCTCTCAAGGAGGAGAGGCGCACTTATGGAGGAGGAGGATTGTTGCTAGGTTATGGCTATCTCTATTGGTTGGTTGTATCATTTCTCTATCTATCTCTGAGGAAGTTATTGGGGTTTTTCACCTTTATGGTTTTCCCCAAGTAAATCTTTGTGTCTCTTGTGTGTGCTTGCATTATTGTCTCCATGATTGATATGCTGTAGATATGCTGTACATGTTGTTCTCTTAGTTAAGATCCTAGATTAGATTGAAGTAAATTCAGAAAATTCAACATTCTCCGGATCAACTGCAATTCCTTCCTCAGAAATGATATGACCATAATATTGCACCTTCTTTTGGTAAAACTCACACTTACTTAACTTGGAATACAGATAATTTTCTCTAAGGACTTGCAACACCATCCTTAGATGTTCCTCATGTTCTTCTTCATTCCTTGAATAGACAAGAATTTCATCCAGGAACACAATCACAAACTTATCCAAATATTTGTTGAAGACACTATTCATGAGACACATGAATGTAGCAGGTGCATTGGTAAGACCAAATGGCACCACAGTGAACTCATAATTACCATATCTAATTTTGAAAGTTGTCTTGTGAATGTCTTTCTCTTAAATCCTTGCTTGATGGTAGCCAGACATCAAGTCAATCTTTGAAAACACCTTAGCATCCTTCATTTGATCAAATAATTCATCAATCCTTGGAAATGGATACTTGTTCTTGACTGTCACTTTATTGAGCTGCATGTAATCAATACACATCCTTAAAGTCCCATCCTTCTTCTTAACAAATAACATTGATGCTCCCTAAGGAGACACACTAGGCCTAATATACCTCTTGTCCATTAACTCCTGTAGCTGCATCTTCAACTCTACCAATTCCGGTGTGCTCATTCTATAAGGAGCTTTGGAATTTGGCGCTGCCCCTGGAATAAGATCGATGGCAAAATCAATATCTCTCTTTGGTGGTAGTCCAGGCACTTCATCCGGAAACACATTTTGAAATTCTTGCAACATTGGGAAGTCTTATATCCTTGGTCCTTTGTCCTTTGAGGAATCTGATATATGAACTACATATAATTGACAACCTTTCTTATAAAACTTTTTCAACTGTAAGGCTGAAATCTGTCTTACTGAAACTTGCTTGGGAAATCCTCTTACCAATCTTGGTCTTCCCTCTTCATCAATACATTCAAGTGCTTTCTCATAAAATTCCAACTTGGCCCTATGCTTTTCCAACCAATCCATGCCAATTAGTGCATCATAAGATCCTAATGGTAGTACATTTAAATCTACATGTGTGTGGAGTCCATTCAATTCTATGGGGCACTCCACCACTACATCACTAACTTTTCTCTTGGTCCCTGTGGCTAATTGAAATAGCCAAGACTTATTATGCTTCACTTTTCTAAGAGAACAACCTTCAACCATTTTTGGAGAAACATAACTATGAGTAAACATAACTATGAGTAGATCCTGGATCAATTAAAACAAAAATAGATTGCTTAGCAATCTTACCTTCAACTTCCACCACTAATGATTGGTGATATTCTTGATGATTATCCAATGCTGTATAAATCCAAGACGTTTCCCTTGCCATGTCCTCCACTGTAGTTTCTCCCTTTAAGTTGTGTAAGCTACAGGGATTTCCCTTCCAATGTCGACAATCCTTTAGCATGTGATTTTCTCTACATCCCCAACACTGAAGTGGCCCTTTTGATGCTCTATCTGCTGCTACTATTGGCTTGAATCCACTCCTTGATTGCTGCCCCTGTGGAAAGGTTCTGGGATGACTTTTGAATGGTGGTTTGAAGCCACTTTTCTTTTGATCAAACCTCCCTCTTGGCTTTCCTTTCCATGTTGCGTTAACCTCTGATTTTTCTTTATTATGCTCATAACAATGCATTGTCATTCTTATAGCTTCATCAAGACTTGGTGGATTAACAAACTCAATTCTATCTTTGAAACTTTGAGTTAGAATCCCAAGGAAACATTGGATTTTTACTCTCTCATCTTTAATGTAATCCACATACCTCAGTAATTCCAAAAATTTATGGACATGTTCTTCCATAGATTTTTGTCCCAATCTGAGTTCATTGAACTATTTTCTCTCACTGTCATAATACCTAACAGATAGGTATTTTTTCTTGAAGTACCTCTTAAATATCTCCCAGCTGATCTTCCTTTCACTGACCCCTTTAACTTGCAAGAGGTTATCCCACCAAATTGAAGCTTTGCCATTTAGATTGTAAATGATAATTCTGGCTTTTTCATTTCCTGAGTAGTCCTGAATTCTGAAATATTTCTTCATTCCAAGAAGCCATGCCTCTGCCTCTTGGCTAGTCTTGTCTTCTCCATCAAATGTGAGAGGCCTTGCCTTCTTGAATTCTCCCTGTGGGATGATTTTGAACTTCTTTCTTCCATTAAAATTCTTAGGCATGTGCCTTGGACTTTTTTTAGAACCTCTGGAGTCACATGATTTGCTAGAAGAAGATATAGAGGAAGGTGTTCTATTCTTCTTGCTCACAAAACTGTTCCTTGGGCTTGGAGTCATCTTCTTTAAACGACCTCTAGAGCGACTCTCTACATCTCTTCCTTTTTCACCTACATTGCTTGGGTTGGACCCAAGGTTTATCTTCTGCTGCATATCAGTGAGGCTTTGCAAAATAGCAGCATTGAGTTGGTTTTGTTCTTCTTGAGCCTTCATCAACTTTTCATTGAATCTCACCATGGTTTCAACTAAATTATGAGGAGTTACTTGCTCCCTTCTTCCATTAGATTCAATCTGGGCATTCCATTCTTGCACATTTTCTCTTAGCACATCTTCATCATGCTCATAAGGATATTGAGCATCATTTATGGTCACCATTTTTCCTATAGGCTACCTCTGTTACACTATTAAATCTTATGAGCTGCAAGCACTGTGCATTATGAAAATTTTTGTTAGACATCATAAGAAGGCATATAGAAATATACAACATCAATATTTAACATAATCAAAATCATGGAATAATTCACATAGCTGTTGTGCATTCATTTCTTTTGCCCATTCATGCAATCCTGGAAATTGCCCATATTGTTAACAATTTGTCAAAACAGTCACTAGCACTTTTCTGCTCCAAATATCTATGGTGTATGATAGCCCCATTCAAATTATGACTATGCACCATTATTCCCTGCTGGACAAGATTTCCAGTGCCTATCCACACGTTCCATTCCGACATCGGGTGTGTAAACTACATTACTTCAAGACAACTTTTACCAAAATTCTGCACTTTTTACACAGTTGCAAAATATCCGGAACTGCCAACTTCAGCCACCTATGGAAGAAGATCTATGAAGAATCACGAAAACTTTTCTATTGGGAGAAGTTATTCCATACAAATAGGAACACTCAGCAACTCGCAGATCTCTATTCCGATACTCCATTCATCTTCTATAAAATTCTGGGTTTGACTACTTTCCACTTTTCACATTTTTCCAAATTTTCAAATTTTGAGCCAAAAATGGTTATTTCCCAAACGGAGCATTTCTAGAAAATCTTTGTCTAACGGAATATATCTGGTTTAATGAGAATATGAAATGATGAGTTCAATAATTTTCTTGAATCCTTCATCTAAGGTCACTTTCATCCACTGCAAGCTTTTCAAAATCCCCAAAAAGTAGCCCGGAATAGTGCTTTTTGGCTTTCTTGCACACCCTGAGTCCACATCCTTTGGAGTTTGGCTCCAAAATTCCAAAATTAACATCGTGTCTGCTCCATGACTACTCCATATCAGTTTCAGCTCAATCTGACCTTCTGTCAAGCGTCGAGACACTGATTTGTAAAAGCCATTAATTCCAAGTTTATGCCAAATTGGAGCATAATGAGCTCGAGATCCTCACTGGACCTTCCATGGCCTTCGTTAATGGCCTCAGAATGCCACTAAACTCATCAAATTTTGATCCCGCATGCTCCTGTAATCCAAAAATCAATTTTCGGGCTCTATAGTTTTTTTTTTGGCCTCCGTAATCCACAACCCGCATCCCGCAACCTGAAACCCGAAATCCGAAAAATGCAGGTTTGGAATTGCGGAAATCCAAAATGCAATTTTCAAAAATCTTGTGTGCCCGCAACCCACAACCCGAAACCCGAAATCCGAAATTGCAGGTTCGGGATTGTGGAAATCCAAAATGCAATTTTTAAAAGTTTTGCGTTCCTGCAACCCGCAACCCAAAACCCGAAATCCAAAATTGCAGGTTCGGGATTGCGGAAATTCAAAATGCAAAATTGCAAATTTTTGTGTTTCCGCAACCCGAAACCCGAAATTGTGGAAACACCTCCATTCTACAATGCGGATTCGGAATTGCGGAAATCTAAAATGCAAGTTTGAAAACTTAACGTTTCTGCAACCCGAAATTTGAAATCCACCACTGTGGAACACCTCCGTCCCTGCAACTTGCGGGGTTCGTATCTTCTTCTTCCCTTAACCAAATCAGGCGAATCTGGTACCGTTGGAAATCTCTTGTAAATCTCTATCCACTTGTGTGGTTAGCTGCTACAGCTGAGAACTCTGATCCTGCCATTTTTCCAATTAAAAATGCCACCCCAACTTCACCAATAACATGTTGAAACATTTTGTTACCTTCCTGTAACTCACAGTTTCGCCCAAGTAGTCCCAGTGCTGTAACATGGGCTCTGATACCACTCTGTCACGACCCCTCCCATCATTCCAAAGAACAAAGGGAACATGACTGACATTCCAGGGCTTAATTGGATTTCCTCAGCCCCATACATTAATAAGAAATTCATAATAAATAAAAATTTCTGTGTGCAATTCATACTCATATAAACACACCGAAAATAAATCATATTTACACACACACAATTGTAATGCATCAACATATCTATCACAAGTAGATGATGATTCAATAGGCCGAGAATCAATCCCCTTCTCATGTTATACACAGACTTCATATCAGTTCCATTAACATGAATAATTATCACTTAGAATTAACACATTGCAGAACACAGAATGCCTATAATTAAACACAGAGAACACTTATCTTTGAGATGAAGCTGTCCAAACAACTGGCTATGTGAGACCAACGTTCCACCCAACCATAGATCTCTGTCCAGCCTGTATTCCTTCAGTTGAGAGATCACCCCCGAGCTGGGTTGTGTATCCACTAAGGAGGAACTAGATGGGCTCACTCACAGCCATGGTTTCACTCAATAGCTATGCTAAGCCAACATATTGTTGGGTTTATCAAGCATACAAAAGACAAAGAAGGAGGATGCTAAGCCAGTGAGCTCAACCACAAAGTTACAGGCATCTCAAATGAACTCAACAGTCATGGCACCCACAATACCTACCACACCCAACACAAGAAAGGTCCCCTTCTCTGCTGCACAGTCGCTCAGGTGTCCCTTCCCTCCAGTGCTATTCAGGGTGGGCACAGAAAGGTCCAGCTGCTAATTCCTTGAGATTCTAGCCTTCACTGGGTTTATCAAGCAAACCCAACCTCTGCTCAGTCATTCACACTTGAATTTCTCACAATTCTGTCATCCAATAACTCAATCCCGTCACTTGATTTCTGGGATGTAAAAACAGGGTTTTCCAATGAATTTCGAGGTATCTAATACTCTCAATTTCGCCCCAAGGTTCATATCTATGGATCCCCCATTGGATTTCACTATCAATACTCAATTTTGGGCGTTTATGGCACTTCAAAATGTGGGTTCTTGCAAAGTTGCGATTTCTAGTTTTTTTTCATTGTTGGGAATTCGTAATGGATGAAACATTATGCTCGTTTCTTCCACCATGGAATGGGAATGAGGAAGAATCAATTCCCATGAGGTAGGGTGACTTGTGGTACAAGAAAACAGAGCCCAAACTCTGCCATACGAATTTCTGGGCTACCCATGCTCCATTGAAGCCATGGACTGAATTTTTCAACAACTTCCTTACAACAAAATTAAATGTCAGCAAGGAAAGTCAATGGGTTCTCATAATGAAATTTGGAAGCATATGTTTTATCCCCACAACCTCCTCACCACTCCCTAGTAGAATACACATGGCCCTTTCTCATTCATTGCTTCCATAGCCAGTTTTGGTATTTTATTGCAATAACAAATATTTACATCATTTTACAATATTCCATGGCTTAATAGCACATGGGTAACAAAATGTCAAATGCCTGCCCATTCTAAATAAAATAAGAACATACACTAGTGGGGCCTTGGCATTGAGCTCCACGCTAGGGAAACATATATCGCATGTATACAATATTCACATTAAAAGCCAATATTTCATAAGGGTCAAAATTGGGGTATTACAGACAGTTTATGATAGAGACTAGAAGAGTGCACTGGGTGGAAGAAAAGCACATGATCAGGTATCTTAGAGGCATATTAGACTATGGACTAAACCATGAGAGATTGGGATTAATATAGTTGATTGGATATACAGATTCTGACTAAGAAGGTAGTGTAGTGGACAGGAAACATACCTCTAAGTGTCGTTTCATCTTGGGTTCAATAGTGGTGTCATGGATCAACATGAAACAAAACTCATGGCTCAGGAAGAATACATGGCAACTAGTATGGCTAGTTGTGAGGATATTTGGCTTTGCAAGATGCTAGTGATTTTATTTGATTAGTAGTTGAGGCTAACTATGGTTTACTATGATAATCAAAGTTTCATGAAACTCACAGAGAATCCAATATTTAACGATTGGTCAAAACATATTGAGATAAGATACCATTTCATCTGGGATGATGTTCAGAAGGAGGCAGTTGAGCTTCAATAAGTGCCTATAGATGAGTAGGTAGCAAGCATTCTCATGAAGTCACTGATGAAGAGAAATATTGTTTATTTCAGCGACAAGATGGGAGTGGTGAAGAAAACTTTCCTCATGAAGAGGGAGTGTTTAAACATTTAACGAGGACAAGTGCTATGTACGGATCTTACCTTTAATTATTATTAGTAAAAGTAATTTTCATTAATACAGAAGTGTAACTTTTTTTAATGCAGAAGTGTAATTTTTTAATGAGGAAGTGTAATTTAACATGAAAAATAAATAAGAGTTTTGGAACCATAAAAGGCATTGAAGTGTTATAAAAGATATTATGGGGGTAAAGGTGAGCACACAATAGCGATAATAAAAGGAGAGGGAACTTCAATGAGCAGGGGCACACTTCAAAGAGTGATGTCTCACTTCACTAGAGGAGAGGGGGGAAATCCACCAACAATTGAGAGAGAGGGTGAATTGTTGAGATGAAAATTTTGCAGCAAAGTTGTTGAAACCCATGTCAAAGAGACGACGGAGAGGGGTAGGAATCCCAATATATCCAAAATAAGAGAAGGGTGTGATTCGCAAGAAACTATCCAACTAGTACTAGGCACGAACTTCAAGGAAATAGGTTTAGAGATAAGTCTATGTGTTTGTTGAAATAAATTCTATTGTACATCATTATAAATCTGCCAGAGATAATAAAATAAATTCTACTCTCTCATTGGTTTTCCCACAAGGGTTTTTTCAGGTCATATTGACCAAAAATCTATATGTCAATTATTTATGTGTTGTGATTATTGCTCATCTGAAACAAGGAAATGAATTCATGTGTTTCTAGTTATAAATATTTGTTTATGCTTCTATATTTTCTCTGGGCAACAAAATTGGGCTTGGGTATTAAACTATGATTTATTGATACTTGAAACCAGGTTGGGGCTAGAGAATAAAAATTTACATAGATGAATTGTATTCATAGGTGTTAAATTTTCAGAATTTACTTCAATCTGATCTAGGATCTTAACTGAGAGAATAACATGTACAGCATATCTACAGCATATCAATCATGGAGACAATAATGCAAGCACACAAGAGACACAAATATTTACTTGGGGAAAACCATAAAGGTGAAAAACCCCAATAACTTCCTCAGAGATAGATAGAGCAATGATACAACCAACCAAGAGAGATAGCCATAACCTAGCAGCAGATCCTCCTCCTCCATAAGTGCGCCACTCCTCCTTGAGTGCATGTGTGAGAAGTGAGTGAGCAAATAGAGTGCCTCCCGCACTCTATTTATACTTGACTTGACTTGCCTTTTTACCTAACTCATGTAGGCTCGAACTTAACCACATAACATAATGCTGACTGGGCCGACCCCCAATAGGGTGGTCTAATAACCCTTTGACCCACATGGCCGACCCCCAATAGGTTGGTCTAATAACCCTTTGACCCACATGACTTATACAGGGCCGACCCCAAACAAGGTGGTCTAATAACCCATCAAGTATAAGTTACGACACTTACAATATAAATGACGATACTTCCTTATAGAGGAATAATACCATCTCTATAGGAATACAATATACATATATGTGAAATACATTCCGAAGTTACATATACATCAACAATAGGAATGGAAATAGTGTGGTATATTATGTAATATATGATATCCCTTTACAAAAAAAAATTATGACATCCTAAATGACCATGATCCTGAATCGGGTGGTAGACCTTTAATTGTAACTCTTATTTTTTCCATGCATAGTGATCCCATAGAAGAAAATTCTCATGGACCAAAGCAATTGATCTTCGATAGAAATAGAGATGACATTTTTCATATTGATTTAAAAAATGAATTATTTCCTCTATCAAGTAAGGACAATATATAAGACCTATATCAAAATTTTACTACATCCCTCTCATATTCCATTATCAAGTTCTCTATAGAGGTATCGAGTAAAAGGGGAAATAATAGAACCAACCATTGGTATGATAAAGATTGTAAAAATGCAAGAAGATAAATTAAGGAAGCTATTGATGAGTCCCTAAAATTTGGAAAGATAAATTGGTACAAAGGGATAATTAAAAAGAAGAAAAGGTACTATATAAATAAAAAATAGAAGAAGCCTTTACACTTCTCTAAGATGGCTCCTAAAAGATTCAAGAGGCAAATTCTAAATTGCAAAACTAAAAAAATAATAGGATTTTTTTGAAGGACTAGAATTCCTGCTTTAAAAATATTTTTGAGTCCCTTGATGTCATGGATAACATTCAAACCCTTGTTTCAACAGAAGATGTTTTTTGGGGTTAAGCATATAGCAAGTGGAAAAGGTAAGGGCATTGAACACTACCAAACATAAATCTTAAAATTTGGAGGGCATGTCCTCATCCCTTACATCCACAAGCTCTTCAATACAACAATCAAGCAAGGTTTCCCTAAATCCTTGACTTTGATCCTCATTGTTTCTATTTTTAAGAGAAGAGATCAAAATAACCCCTCTAATTATCAGACCATTATGCTTATCCACCTCTTACCCATTTTATACAGTATTATTTTGGAAAAGAAGATCAACATATGGCTAGAAAGTGAAGGTAAATGGGTTAAAGGACAAGTGAGTCTTAGAATGCATCATTCAACCACATACCACCCTGTTACACTAAGTATCATTGTATAGGAGTATCATAACAATAAATCCAATTTCTTTCTTTTCTTTGTGGACTTTAGAAAAGATTTTGATACAATGGCTATAAATAATCTACGGCTAGATTAGAAGAGATAAAGGTTCCTTTCGAGTTGAGAGTTGTTGCGATAAGGTTATACGAGAGTGCCATTGACAATTTTAAGAACATCAAGGGTTAGTCGGAAGATATTAACAGTAATGTTGGAGTTAAGAAAGGTTTCCCTCTCTCCCCCACTCTTTTTGGCATATACATCGATGAGATAGAAGGTTGGTTAGAAGAAGCATGATGCACTGACAGAACATTAGAAATAATTGGCATCATTCTTCTTCTCTATAATACTTATATTTTTCTTATGGCAAGGTGCCCCTTTGATCTTATTAAGAAATTAGTAATTCTCAATTATTTATGTTCTAATAATTAAATGACTCTTTATAACATCGACAAAACAAAATTTATGGTTATCAAATACAAGAATCCCACTAATGCTAATTTCATTTATGACAATAGAAACTTGGAGGAAGTGACTTCATACAAATATCTTGGAATTGATATCCATCACAATCTCAATTGGAACTACATCATTGAGAAAATGATTAATGGAGGGTTGGAAATATTATTTTGGTCTTGAAAACAATTGTAAATCAACAAACATTTTGATCTAGGATAAAAAGAAGTTCATTTTTCAAACTCTCATCACCCCTGTTATCTTGTACATGTGTGAAGTTTGGGGTTGTAGTATCTCTAGAGATTCTTGGAGAAATATTGAGCAAATCAAGAAGTTTTTTATAACTTAGAAACTCAAAATTAAAAGCAATACACCCTATCATATTCTCCTTATAGAAGTGGGGCTTTCCCCCATCGAGAGCATGGCTATGACTAGGTACTTGATCTATAAGCACAAGATAAATAACATACAAGATCAAAGGATTCCTAAAATTGATCTGTCAAATCCACCTATGGCTCAAGCAGGGTTGGCATAAAGATTCCCTCGATTGGTTAAGCTAGTAGGGAATTGAAAAAAATGTCACTTTGCAAAATATCGATAATATTAAAAATATTAATACATCTAAGTTTAAAGAGGATTTGTGGTGTGATAAAAATTTAGAGGCTAAAAGAAAATTTAGATATTATAAGGAGCTCATTAACCCTAATCTGGAAGATCAAAAGTATCTCTCTATTTTAACTAGTATAAAGAAGAAAATTAATATAGCTAAGACAAAAATGAACTCTCATGAGCTCCATAGTGAAATAGGGTGTTGGAAAATTCCTATAACAACATGGGTTGAAAGGATTTGATATCTTTGTGAGACTATGAGCATTGAGGATGAAAATCAGTTTCTCAAGTAGAGTGCCCTACGTACACACACATTAGATCTCAATTTCAAAATATTTGTTACAAGACAAACCTTCTTGACCTTCTAACCTATCAAAACCACAATGAGTTAGGAATGCTTATCTTCAAGATTTTTTAGCATAGGAATACAATTCTAAAGAAAACTAAATAATTCCTTAGTATGGTTTGATAGACCAAAGTTGGTCTCAGTGGACGTTAACCATGATCATCATCATCATCATCATATGAAATGTATCCATTATAATAATATTGAAAAATCTTTAATGATTTAACCCTATATATCTCTGTGTTGACACATATCTAGATGTGGCCCATTAATACAGATGATTTAATGTATTGAATTAAAATAAAAGAAAACTTGAAATACATACAATAAATTGAAAAATAAGGTTGGTAATGTAATGTATTGAATTAAAATAAAATAAAATTTGCATACATACATACAAACAATAAATTGAATTATAATAGTAGAAGAATGTATAGAGTTTAACTATTAGAAAAAAATGTACAAGTTTAAATTCATTTTAATTTCAAAAATTTTAATTTTTTATATTTAATAAATAAGAAATTATATTTTTATTCAATTTTCTTTTTGGGTGTTTCACTTATTATGAGTATAGTTATGTTTGGGAATTTAATGTGCAAGCACAAGATAAGTAATATGAAGAAAAGAAGCTTTATAGGATTGTTTCAAATTCTAATCAAAGTCACTTGCATCTTAAGAAAATATGGTATAAAGATGCTAATTCTTGACTAAACCTTTGGAGAATAGAAGAGTAAGTTGATGTTTTCAAAATATTGAAACATTTATATAATGAAGAAAATCGAGAATAAAAGAAAAACAAGATACTATACATAGGTCACTAACCCCAATTTAAAAGATAACGAAGTTTAATGGTAACAATACCAGGTAATGTTTATATTAAAAATAAGTTGTAAAACAACAAAAAGATACATAATTCCCAAAATAGTCTAGATCTATAACCCACAACATTGTTTTCATCCATCTATCATCTACAAGAATCCTTGAAACTACTTTGCATACAACAAAAAGGGTTATGCTACTGTAAACCCTTACATATTGGACTAATAACAAAAGATAAAAGAAAATAACTTATCATACTTAAAAAAGACCCTGGACATTTCCAAATTCTTCTTGTGGAGAAGGAGAGCTTGAAATTTCAATGATATCGTCTTTTGGTTTGGAAACCGAAGCTTCATCTATGATTCTTGTGCCAACATTGTTAGTCATCGGGTCACTAACTTCCATCCAAAAATACATGATGCACTTCAACTGTAACATACAATTTTTCTAGCTTGGGCTCGAGATTCTTATTAAAAATGGTCAAAATGATGGTCAAGAATGGATACATGGTCAGTTACCTCGTCAATGGCCAAGAGAACACCCTCCATTTGTGATTTGGAATGCCATAGGGTCAACAGGAAATCCTTGATATCCATCTTCATATCTTGAAACTCTGCAACCAACTCGGTAATCTCAACTACATTGTCTTCCTCATGATTCATGTTGTTGCTTGACATTAGCACCCAGAATGATAGCTGTAGTAAAACTCATCCTTGTGATAAAGAAAAGGGGAATGCCACATGAAAATACCGACCACATAAAAACACAATGAAACCAAATGATCCACAAACCAAACAGGAAATAGTACAATATCCACCTCCCGCCATTCTAACTTCACCATAAATAAATCGTCAAGCCTAGTGCTCTCAATTTTATCGACTCAAAGTGGATTCTTTGCAGGAACCTCGACAAAGCACCTCAAATTCATAATTCCCATGAACTAGATAGAATATAATATAGAGTTAACCACCCTTGAAATACTTTGTCCCTCATGAATCCAAGTAGACCCAATTGTCAAGCTCATAATTTCCCAAAACACGCCCTTGTTGACTTGTAACAAGTTTGATGAACTAGGAAAAATCCCAAATTGTTGCTTGAAACATGCCAAATTTCCATATTAATGAGCCCCTGTACCACCTTGATCAACAATCATCTTCGTGATACTTATCCCATGCTTGGAGAGGAGGATCCTTTAATTCCCATGCCTAAGCAATCATACCGTCACTAGATGGGATGCATACACCTAAGTTCATTTAATGCCATGAATTTTGAAATTAAAAAATACACCTAGGCCTCCACTTAGGATAAGGGTGGCCCCCATTTTCTTTCAATTGTCCCTTGGAAAGTGTCATGGCATGATTTTCTAAGGCATCCATTTGGTGATTGTTTCTTCTATCAATGTGCACCAACTGAATGTTCATAATATTCCACACCAGACTGATGATGCGGGATTGCAATTAACCAATGATTCTATCTTTGAGCATAATGTTGTTCTTGACTTGATAGATTATCAACAAGGCGTCTCCAACAACCAAGACATTTTTTATTCCTAGAGAGAAAATGTATTCCAATCCCATAAATAAAACACCATACCTTTATGCTTTGTTATTAGCGGCTTTCCCCAATCCCCAAAAAAACATGTTGACCTAATTTCTGTCGAGATCAAGGAAAATCCACCCCCCCCCCCCCCGCACTTGCTTCCCCAACGAAAGTATATTTTTTCTATACCTAAATTAAGAAAACAAATCATTCTTATTAAAATAAGAATGAACTCTCATGAATTCCATAGTGAAAATGTGTATTGTACAGATCCTAAAATGTCATCGGAAGTAAGAATTCACCATCAATGTATGCTATGAAGTTGAAGGATGAAAGTCACTTTCTCTTCGAATGTCTTGTATATGTTAACATTAAACCTAAATTCAAAATATTCATAACATTATCAATATTCATAACCTATTAACTTATTAAAACTTTAAAAATTTAAGAGATCTTATCTCCAATCTTTTTATTAATATAAACAAATTATTAAAACATACCAATTAATAATTCAAAATCACCTGGGGATCACACCCAGCCTATATCGCACCAGCCTCAACTTGACTGGGTTTTTGGGTGTCTCCTCCCAAATAAGTCACCCCTAATGAGAATTGAAATCGGGTTTCCTTGCTGATGAGATCCACACCTTAACCGAGTGAGCTAGATAGAATTAATTCTTTGTTAGCATGGGGGTGGGATTTGATCCACTTAAGTGTCCACAGGTTACGAGATCATTTAATACAATATCTATGGGTGTAACCACACATTCGACCACTACCTCAAGGTGTCCCCATGGATCGAGGTTCGTCCCTCATTGGAATTGAACCTTTCCCACTAGTGAAAAACTCCTCGCTCTTCACCAATGGATCCAACTGCTTTGGGTTTTTTTAGGACGACATGGGGGTGGGGTTTGATTTACTTATGTGTCCATGGGTCACGAGATAATTTAATACAATCTCTCTGGGTGGAACCACACATTCAATCACTACCTCAAGGTTCCCCCATGTTAGGATATTTAGACACTTAGGAGTTAGTTAAGATCAACTTGTGTAATATATCCGTTAGGGATAGTGTGTTTCTTTAGTATGCATTAGTATGCATTTGTAAATACTTAATCCGACGGTCACGATATGTTTCCGACATAGAGTGATCCGACGGCTCAACTTCTCTTAGATCAAACCTAACCTTGATCCGTGGCTTAACACCCGATTGGTCCATGATCTCTATTTAAAGAGCATGGAGGGTCATTGTTTAGTTGATCGATTATGAGAAGCTCATTTGTAACTTTCTTTCTTTGCATAATAAATTGTCCCGTAGAAGCTATTTGGCCGGGGCCGTGGAGTGTTTCCCTCAAGAGGGTTTAAACCACGTCAAAACATCGGTGTGTTGATCTGTGATCTGTTTGTGTGAAGTGGTTGCTCTTGGTGTTCGGTCCTTTGGTAGTACCCTGTGTACCCGAACATGGTATCAGAGCTTTTATGAAGTGCCGCTTCCGGTTATGATCTAGATCTTGAACTGTTGTTGCCGAAACTCGAAAGGGTTTCTAGTTCTGGTATTTCTGTGCATTTCTGGGCTGTGGGAGGTGTTCCATTGCGTCCGGAGCGTCGTTTCCATTGGGAAATAGTTTTCGTTTGATCGAAAACGGTTCCCGGTTGCTCCAGAAACGCGTTTTTCATCAGATCTGAAGGTATAATGTTACAGTGACGCATTTTTTTTATTTCGTTTTTGAAAAGAAAAAATATCGTATTTCATTTTTTTTTACTGTTAGATTTTTTTTGGTTCGGATTGTTGCTTTCCCGTCTGCGTATGCTCTTTGCCGTGCACCTTGAGCGATCTCGGCAAATCAGAAACAGAAAGGGAAAGGGTTTTTCTCGGCTGCGTATGCTCTTTGCCGTGCACTTTGCGCGATCTCGGCAAATCAGAAACAGAGAGAAAACGTAGACTTTCCGGGCAAGCTAACAAGATCTAACTCCACAAGTGTGGAAAAGTTTTTTTTGTTTCGTTTTGTGGTTTGTTTTGCAGGAAAAAGGGCAAGCGCGCAAACCGAGCAAGAAGAGTAAAAAAAAAAAAAAAAAAAAAAAGCCCCCTTCCTCATTTCCATATTTTACATACCTTTTAAACTAGCTCACTTGGTCCAAAGTTGCTTTATTCCTTAATAGGTCTTGAGTTCAAGTCTTAGGAAGTTACTTTTAAAAAGGAAAGTGCATGCAATTTCTATTTTCAAGTTACTTTATTGTAAAAGTGCATCTCACTTAAATAATAAAAAATAAAAATACAAGTGAGTCACTTAAGCTTTTTATTTATTGTTGCACTATTTAAAAGTAATATCATTGTAAAAGTGAAATCACTTATTTTACAAAAGTGATTCACTTAAAAGCAACTTTTTTGTAAAGTGATTGTCAAAAGGTTCATCTTGGGAAGAGGGGGGTTCTTTTTTTTGCTGGACATTCTCTAGTTGCCACGTCACTATTGGGGACACCTTCAACAGTTTCTTTGTTCAAGCATAACTTCATCATACAGAGTCCGTTTTCAGTGCCGTTTTTTTTGAAACCGCCTATTTTTTCGAGCTCTTCACATCCAAACTATTTGTTTCTGTTTTTACAGCCATTAATTTACAAATATGGCCGCCCTTTGTGATATTCTACTTAACAGTTCCAACTATTTCTCATGGAAATCTCGTATGGAGGATGTTCTACGAAGTAGGGGACTTTTCAGAATTACAACAGGGAAAGAAAAAGAACCCACTGATGATGATAAGAAAATAAAATGGGCAAATAGATGTGATGAAGCTCGTGGATTGATTGGGATGTCAATCTCTACTGATTTGCGATTCCACATATCTGGAATTGATGAACCTAATGCTGCTTGGGACAAGTTGGAAACTGTGTTTGGTAAACACAATGAAATTCGAGGTCACCAACTCGAAAATGAGTTGATTTCTTTAAATCCAAGTGACTTTTCATGCATTCAAGATTATTTATCTAAGTACAAAACTCTCAAGCTCTTATGTGCAGAATGTAAGATTGAGAGGGAAGACAAACAATGCATTTATCATATTCTTTCCAAACTTGGACCTGCATATTCTGTTTTTGTATCTACATTTTACTCCATGAAAGCGTCATTGAATGCAGCTAGCTATCAAGAGCCTAGTCTTGAATCCTTTTGTGATTCCTTGATTAGGGAACAAGATAAACTCATTCATCTTGGAATAATCAACAATGCAGATACATCTGGGAAAGCCTTATTGTCCCAACAGAAAGAAAAGTCCAAGCCTCCCAAGAAACAAAATTTTCGCAATAATAAGTCAAACAAGGGTCCCAAACCCTCTCAGTCAGCTCCTTCTTTAAAAAATGACAAAGGATCCAAGCCAAAAGGCAAGAAGACTGAGCGTCATTGCAACTATTGCGGGAAAGATAATCATGATGAATCAAAGTGTTTCAAGAAGATGGCAGCCTTGGAAGCAGCAATGAAGAAGCACCACATCAGCCTAGATTCACCATCAGAATCTACCTCTCATGGACATGCACTTTGTGCTTCTGGTTATTCTTATAATGCATCTTCTTCTTCTACTTCAAATGAATGGCTCATTGATTCTGGAGCATCTTATCATATGGCTAAGGATCAATCCATCTTTTCTACTATGCATGAATGTAACACCAAACAAATATTTGTTGGTGATGATAGATCTCTAAGTGTTGTAGAAGCTGGAACAGTTCCAGTAGATAATGGTCATTTTAGTGATGTACTATGTGTTCCAAGAATTTCCTGCAATTTGTTATCAGTCTATCAGATCACTCATTCTGGTGAAGGTAAAACTGTGACCTTTACACCTCACCAAGTTGTAATCAAGGATTTTAAAGATCCTCAACAGGTTCTAGCTACCGGAATTGTTGATGATATTACCAGGTTGTACAAGTTTAACAACTTTGGGTCATCACCTTTCCCTTCAGTTTTTGTTGCTCATAGTGATAACTTGAGCAAACTTTGGCATGAGCGATTTGGTCACTTAAATTATCGCTCATTGCAACAACTATGTAAAGAAAATATGGTGACAGGTCTTCCGATGGTATCTTGCAGAGATGGTGTTTGTTCCGGTTGTGTACTCGGAAAACATCATCGGGACAGTTTTGACAAACGTGCCTCTTGGCACGCCTCGGTTCCCTTGGAGCTTGTGAATAGTGACTTGTGTGGTCCTCTTCCATCTGCTTCCTTTTCTGGTTTCAAGTATTTCTTAACTTTCATTGATGATTACACCAGACGCACTTGGGTTTATTTCCTAAAACTTAAGAGCGAAGTATTTAACATGTTCTTGGCCTACAAGGCTCTTGTTGAAAAACAATCTGGTCATCAAATTATCAAGTTAAGATCTGACAATGGAGGAGAATATGTTAACAAACAGTTCACTACTTTCTGCACTGAACAAGGCATCCAACAACAACACACTGTTCCATATACACCACAACAAAATGGTGTAGCTGAGCGGAAGAACCGCACTTTAAAAGAAATGGCTAATTGTATGATCCAATCTAAGGGACTAAGTCTTCAATTTTGGGCTGAAGCCATAAATTGTGCAAATTACATAGTTAATCGCACCCCCACAAAAGCATTACAAGGTATAACACCAGAAGAAGCATGGAGTAAAATTAAACCTGATGTAAGTCACTTTCGTGTGTTTGGTAGTGAAGCATGGGCTCACATTCCGGATGAAAAACGGAAAGCATTGCAGCCTAAAAGTGAAAAGTGCATATTTGTTGGATATTCTGAAGATGTAAAAGGTTATAGACTTCTTCAACCACATTCTCATGCTATAATCATTAGAAGAGATGTTAAATTTGATGAAAATATCTTGGCCTGCGAGCCTAACTCGGCGAGTGTGCCATCTTTGGCCTGCGAGCCTGATTCGGCGTTTGTGCCTTCTTCTTCTTCTTCCAACTTCCTTGACAGGTTTCCAACTCCAGTTTCTGATGATGACAGTGAGGATGAAAATCCACCTCCGCCTGCTCATGTTCCTCCAGTTGCACCAGCACAAGTGCTTCCTCGATGGGTCCGTTCAACATGTGAAGCAGCTGGTGATCTTGCCGGTGATCCTAGAGATCAACGTCGAACACGTTCTCAGTTTCAGCGAGCCTCTTCTCTTTTGGCTCAAGTTTCTGAGAATCATGATCCAGAAACCTTTGCAGAAGCTTCAGGGAATCCAGATTGGGATGCAGCCATGGATGAAGAATATCGTTCCTTAATGGCGAACGATACTTGGGATCTTGTACCTCTTCCAAAAGGAAGAAAACTTGTCAGATGTAAATGGGTCTACAGAACTAAGTATGCATCAGATGGAAGTGTTGAAAGACTTAAGGCAAGGTTAGTTGCCAAAGGTTTTTCTCAAGTTGAAGGGATTGACTACAATGAAACCTTTGCTCCTGTCGCCAAAATGAACTCCATCCGCCTTGTTCTTTCCCTTGCAGCCTTACACAACTGGGAAGTCCATCAAATGGATGTCAAGTCTGCCTTCTTACATGGTGATTTACAGGAGGAAATTTACATGGAACAACCTCCTGGCTATGTTCAGAATAACTCTAGCCTTGTCTGTCGCCTTAAGAAATCCTTATATGGCCTTAAGCAAGCTCCTAGAGCTTGGTATGCCAAAATGGATAACTTTCTCCTTGACACTGGTTTTTCTAGATGCCATTCTGACCCCAATGTCTATACCAAGAAAGTAGGAAACCATCTCATCATACTTGTTCTATATGTTGATGACCTTATTCTTACTGGTAGTGACCCTAAGCTTATAACCCATGTGAAATCCAGTCTTAAACAAACTTTTGAAATGTCAGACTTAGGACATTTGCATTATTTTCTTGGTCTCCAAGTTCTGCAAACCAAAGAAGGAATCTTTCTTTCTCAGTCTAAGTATGCTTGTGACCTTCTTCGTCGCTTTCACATGGAAGATTGTAAACCAGCCCCTTCTCCCTTCCAGTCTGGAGTCAAACTTTCTGCCACTTGTACTTCACCTGAAGTAGATGCCACACTGTATCGTCAGCTTGTTGGTTGTCTTTTATACTTGACTCATTCCCGTCCTGACCTTTCCTTTGCCGTTGGTCGAGTTGCCCGTTATATGCAGACACCTCATGAAAGTCACTGGAAAGCAGCTAAAAGAATACTTCGATATATTCGAGGTACAGTTCAGTTTGGGATTCATTACAGTACAGGGGGGAAACCTTTGTTGGTTGGTTTCACTGATTCAGATTGGGCCGGCGATCCTGATGATCGAAAGTCTACTGCAGGTTATGTTTTCAGTCTGGGCTCTGGACCTATTACTTGGGCTTGTAAGAAACAACAAGCTCTTGCTCTTTCTTCAGCAGAGGCAGAATATCGAGCAGCAGTTAATGCCAGTCAGGAAGCTTTATGGCTTCGACAGATCCTTTCAGAGTTTGGATTCGAGCAGCAGCAGCCTACTCCACTTTGGTGCGACAATCAAAGTGCCATCAAGCTTGCCAAAGATCCAGTTCTACATCAACGCAGCAAACACATTGAGCTACACATGCACTTCATCAGAAATCTTGTTCATGATCGTGTTCTTGAAGTGCTCTTTTGCCCTACAGATGATCAAGTTGCAGACATCTTCACCAAGTCTCTTACAGAAGCGAAGTTTTCTAAACTTCGATCTATGTTAGGAGTTCAGGAACTTGTCATTAAGGGGGGATAGGCTCTAATGCCTCCTTCCTTCTCCTAATAGTGTCACTTTTGTAAATCCTTCAATCCTATCCCAAGTTGTTCTTAAGGGGGGATGTTAGGATATTTAGACACTTAGGAGTTAGTTAAGATCAACTTGTGTAATATATCCGTTAGGGATAGTGTGTTTCTTTAGTATGCATTAGTATGCATTTGTAAATACTTAATCCGACGGTCACGATATGTTTCCGACATAGAGTGATCCGACGGCTCAACTTCTCTTAGATCAAACCTAACCTTGATCCGTGGCTTAACACCCGATTGGTCCATGATCTCTATTTAAAGAGCATGGAGGGTCATTGTTTAGTTGATCGATTATGAGAAGCTCATTTGTAACTTTCTTTCTTTGCATAATAAATTGTCCCGTAGAAGCTATTTGGCCGGGGCCGTGGAGTGTTTCCCTCAAGAGGGTTTAAACCACGTCAAAACATCGGTGTGTTGATCTGTGATCTGTTTGTGTGAAGTGGTTGCTCTTGGTGTTCGGTCCTTTGGTAGTACCCTGTGTACCCGAACACCCCATGGCTCCAAGTTTGGCCCTCGTTGGAATTGAACCTTTCCCATTGGTGAAAAACTCCTCGCTCTTAACCAATGGATCCAACCGCTTTGGGATTTTGTTTTTATAGGAGGACATATGGGTGGGATTTGATCCACTTATGTGTTGACGGGTCACAAGATCATTTAATACAATCTCTCTAGGTGGAACCACACATTCGAACACTACCTTAAGGTGCCCCCATGGCTCTAAGTTCGGCCCTCATTGGAATTGAACCTTTCCCACTAGTGAAAAACTCCTCGCTCTTCACCAATGGATCCAACCCCTTTGGGATAAAATGTTAGGAGAGCATGGGGGTGGGATTTGATGCACTTACGTGTCCATAAGTCACGAGATCGTTTAATACCATCTATTTGGGTGGAACCACACGTTCGGCCACTACCTCAAGGTGCCCCCACAAATCCAGGCTCAACCCTCATTGGAATTGAACCTTGCCTACTGGTGAAAAAATCCTTGCTCTTCACCAATGGATCCAACCTATTTGGGATTTCTTTAGGATGACATGGGGGTGGGCTTTGATCCACTTATGTGTCCACGGGCCATGAGACCATTTAATACAATCTCTCTGGGTGGAAAAACATGTTCGACCACTACCTCAAGGTGACCCCATGGCTCCAGGATCGGTCCTCATTGGAATTGAACATTTCCCACTGGTGAAAAACTCCTCGCTCTTCACCAGTGGATCCAACTCCTTCAGGAAATAATATTTTTTCTTTTAATTTAATATATCCAGATCTAAATAAATAGAAAATCATTGGCATTATTAATACAAATAAATAATATCTAATTGCTTATGAATAAAAACAAGCAAGTTTCCTTAACTTGGCTAAAGTTAGTTAATAATTTCAATGGGTTCCATTGAAATTTATCAATTTCAAAGAACCTCTAGTTAGAGCTTATTTTGGCAATGCTTTTAACACTAAAACATGTCTTATAGTAGACTCATTGTACCATTAACATGGTATCTATTGGTTTCTTTCAATGTATTAGGATTGCTATAGAATTTCATGAACTCCTTCAAAGAAGGTTTCTACAAATTATTATATGGTTATACCACATGCAAAGGGGACAAATGTGATTTTGGCCTAAGAAAAATGCATCAAAATCTTAATTGAGTGTTTAATAGACATCTAGATTCTTAGGTATATGACTTGGGTCATTAAAAGGCCCTCATAAGATTTAATTTTTTTAATTAGTGAGCCATTTTTACTTAAATATTAGATAAATTATGTATTTTGAAATTATGATGAGTTTGATTAATTCATCAAGGTTATTATTAGTCCCTTCCTTGAAGTTGGTGGGGACTCTATGAATGGGCTTGCGACTTTCTATTAAAGTGATACATAAATCTATGTACTAAGGTGGATTTTAGTCTAAGTTTGGATTAAAGCTATACAAAGACACTTTATAGAGACCAACCTACATTGAAAAGCTTTTATATCCACCAATCAATAAATTTTACTTCTTATTTGGCCTCATATCGACGAGATAAAGTAAATAAACAATGTGTTTGTTAAGTTTTATGTAAACTCTTCGCATTACCTTAAGCATCATTTTTCAAAACCAAATTAATGCTAGAATTAATTATACTGTTAGTTTTTCATATATTTTGCTTCTATGCATGAAGCAGGGTTTATGCATCATCACCTTCAATATGTGTGGGCCATCATAGTCTTCACCTCTTACCACGACCTAGTTCCATTCATCGATAGCAAGACTTGACATGAATTAGTGAGGATAGTTTGATAGAACTATGTTGTTTTCTCTTGCCTTGAATCCTTCCTCTGATCATTATCTCTTCATAGGAGAAGAAGAGCAGATATTATGGGTTCAACCCTCATTGCGCGGAAGAGCTGCATTCTATAGCCTAGTAGGGGAACATGTGTAACTCCTTCCGTGCTCATCCTAGAGGTGACATGTTTCCTTTTTAAAAAATAATTAAATATTATAAAAAATAGCATGTCGTCTATTTAAAATATTTACAATGACATATATATATAAAATACACAAATTAGATAAATTAGAACGCTTTCTCAACATTTGCACTCTAAAAAGGGGTTTGCACTTCGAGATATTTGATCCCTCTTGGCGCTTGGTAAATCCCCTTAAAGATGGATCTATGCTAGTGTATTATCAATGATTTATTCCTTAAATGGACTCATAACACATATGGACTCAATAAGATGCCTTCAAGAAGTGAAAATAATATCCAAGTCTTCTGCAAGTGGACAATTAGGCACAAGCTCTAGCAATTCATGCTTTATTTGCTTCAACTCCACAACTCCTGGGAGGAGGGTATGGAGCAAAGCAAAGTTGACAGGAAAGGACCTGTCCCCTTAGTAAAGAAGAAGTACTAAGGACAACCAAAGGTATTTGAAGCAGTTGAGGATGAAGTGGCGGACTAACAGATACATGAGCAGAGAGTAAAGAAGCGAAATGGTGCAAAGGAGGCTCCACTATAAAGTCGGAGCCATGTGGTCAGAACTACATAGTCAGAAGAAGTGTAAAACTCAGAAGAAGCGACAGAAAAGGACAATAGAGTTACAATGAAGTTAAGGAAAAGCGTGGTCGGCAGGAGAACCATGTTTTTTTGGGTTGAAGGGTACTATGGGGATTGGCCCATAGTTATTGTAATATTTGACCTTCAGGAACATCTATATATATGATAAATTTTGTATAAGGAAGGGTTGTTGGTTGATTGAGAGAGAGCTAGATCTAGACTGAGAGAGAGATCTAAGAGAGGCAAAGACTCTGCATCTGAGTGCACAAAGATCTATTGTAGAGAAGATTCTACAGTTGATTGCGCATACTCGAATGGTTACCCTTTCCAAGTAATATGAGAATAGTTCCCGTGGACGTAGCTCCCATCTGTAGGGTGAACCACGTAAATCCCTGTGTTATGTGTATGAATCTATGATGTGTTGTGTATTTATGTTATGGTATGCTTATGTATTTACTTCCATATGTATGTGAATGGGAATCATATGTTAAGTAAGCGGAGCACATGTGTATGAATGTTGCGAAGTAACCATAGTAACCTTAAGTGTGATGAATGCGTAGTTATAAGAGTAAAGACAACAACGATCTAGCAAAGCCTGTAGGTTGTTGATAATTGTGAAGTGTGTAGTCACCAGTAGATATTGTTATGTTAAGTAGATGTTAAGGAAGGAATGCATTGCGAGGTCGCATAACACATATCTGCATCACTACGGTTACGAAACTTGACTCTGTAACCCCTCATCTTTGCTTTGGGTGATACTTCATCATGTTCGCAGGTTGATGCCGAAAGGGCCAGTAAAAAGGGATTTTTTTGGGTCTACAGAAGAACTTCGCCGAACCTAGGTCATCCTGAAAGTAAACCAATAAGAATCTTTACAGAAGAACTAGCCTTTGTGCTACGCTATAGACGCATACGCATTGCAAAGGAAACATCAAAAGGAGTATAATTCAAAACACTTCAAATACTGGTAGATGAACTCCATGCAATTGTTTTTCCGATAACCTAGAACAATTCAAGCCATGCACAAATCCATTAATTAACGCACCATGTGCTTTGCGCCATAATTGATACCTATAATGCTTCTTTTTGTGTATGAGTCATTGCATGCCTACATGTTAGTCAACACCGGCACTGTCTCATTAAAAAAAAAAAATTAATGGAATCTTCCTTTTCTATAAAGTGGGCATCTTAAAGTTGACCATCCATCTCATCCCTCACTTTAAATTCCACGTCGTTAACTTTTATAGTCAAAGTAGAGAACATAGGATTCCCTGTTGTATTGCAAAATTCAAATAATTAGCTTACCCATCTCATTGCATTACCTAATCCATCCTTGACCTGCTCCAATCTATGGAAAGAGGAAGGACTTCCCACCGAAATATTAAAATCCATCAAAACATGAGGAATTAAAATCCTTGGAATGTGGGAATTCCTGGTCAAATAAATTACAAGAAGAAGGAGAATGATTTGCATGCAATGTTATACTTCCATCGAGGGAAGGGGATGGTGTGTGGTGATGATCACATTCCATAAATGGTGTGTATCATGTTGTTTGGTCGCAATTGATCATACTAGTAATTTTGGCCAAACAATCCTCCAAAAAATATGGATACCATGATTTGGACATGGTATCTATTTCCAGAACATCATCATATGCTTCCTTCAATCCTTCTTAATTCATACCGCCATGGGTATCTGGTACACGATCATTATTATGACTATCAAGGATGTTTACATTTGTTGCTTCCTTTCCACAATATCTCAATTCTTTTGGTTTTATGTGTGTATTTTGAGATGTCTAAATATCTTTATGTATGACTCCTTCATCATCATAATTATAGTAAGAAGGCACATTTCTTCTCTTCAAGGGTTTTCAAAATCTGAGTTGGATTTCACCCAGTTGGACCCTCTTACTCAAGTGGGTATTCCAATAAATATTTATTTCATTGTTTGTTTGACTAGGAAGTCTCCTTGTTATCAATTCCCATATGCACACTACCTTGTGATATTAACTATCAATTGGTATATATCAATAAATTTAAATTTGAAGAGGACTACATTACACAAGTTTTTGAATTGAATGCTTATGCATCTAATGAACATGATGTTGTTAGATTGTAAAAGGTTATTGAATCACATACTGATTTCCAATAAGATGATGTGATATTATGAGAGGATTGTCTTCCTCGGAGAATATATTTTAGAGCTTAATATCTAGATGATGATAGTTCAACCAACACAATCTACAACTTTTCCACATCGCTTAAGACCTGCAAAACATAAATATTCATCTTTGTTGATGCTCAAAACAAAATGTTTCTAGCAACAACGCTATAAACACCCTTGGAGGTTGTTCAAGGGGAGGATGGAGAGATGAAATCCTGGGTTACGTTTAGAGCCCTCGAATAGATAGGGTACAAAGGGTTGATCAATGGTGTTAAGTACATCAAATGAAATGAAATCGAGTTGGAATCAGCATTAATGAAATACAAGAATGCATTTAAAACAAGAAATTTATTCCATTAATGAATCTAAATGAGGCCTATCTAACCATGCATGCATTAATTTATGAAAGAGAAATTGAAAAAATAATTAAAAAAACAAAAGAAATAAATTGTAAAATATCTACAAAATAACGCAATGGTGTTAGTAATAAATGTTATGAGAAATTAATAGTTAGTCACTAGCATGAAAATGCATCAATAATTACATCTGCTCTAACACTAATGTAGAGTAAAGTAGCTATTTTTAGAATGCAATGAGAAATATTCAATTCTGTTTGATTCTAAAATTTTAAAATGCATCTAAAAATAAGAATATTATAAAGGAAACAACTTTAATTAAATGAAGATGAAACTTTGTGTTTTTAGTGTTAGCATAAAACTGAAGTAATAATTTGTATTCTCCTAACGTCTAAGTAATTTTTATAGCATTCAATGATATGCAAAAAGAAGTTGACCATTATATTCGTATTTGCAATTTTTAAATGCAATCAAATATCCCAGTTTATTAATCCAATGATGTCAATGACGAACATTCAACTTGGTGGATTGTTCTTCTACTGAAAATAAATTCAATAAATAAAATATATTGAATGCAATAAAAGAAAATTCTAAACTTTGTAGGATGCATACTTTTGTCTAAATTATGTACCATCAAATAAGCATACAATTGAAGACTAAAAACATCAGATTGTTATGTACAAGTCAGTAAAGGAAAAGTAAAATAATATTTACAGTCTCTGTGTACATATTTTATAGTTTTTGCGGAATGTAAAAAAAGGAAAAACAACAGCAAGGTTGAATGATAAATGGAGAAAAGACACAGATATTCCCAAATCAATTTTTTATTAAAAGATGTAATTATGACAATCATCAAGTATAATAGGCCATGGTCGATTCAACCCCTAAGAAAAAGGGGGTTTCCAAGGCCTTATGCAACTCTCAACAAGTCAAGATCATTTTGGTGAAAAGGGAGGTTTCCAAGACCCTACACAACTCTCAACAACTCATGCTCATATGGGTGAAACCGAGACAACAAAAGTACTCCCCGCTTAGATTGGCATGCAGTAACATGCGTGCATGAAAACATTAGTAGAGAAATATACAGAAAAAGATGAAAATATGTGCAGGAAAATAGAATGTACCTATAGTGTAATGACACTCTTCCTTCACCTTAATGGATGGACCTAGACTATAGTATTACTTGCATTTGTTTCTTGTTAGGCTCCTGGACGACCGAGTATCAATTGAAAAAAAGCACAAGTGGAAAAGCTAGCAATACCCACCTCTTACCTCCGATGTGAGATGATGGTTTCGAAAGCTTCGTTTCAGTTTCAAAGGCTATGTTAAGGCATATAAACTGTTTTGGAAACTACTAGGAGATGAAAGGTTGTTGTGTCCTTTGACATTTCAGTTTTCTCCATGTGCATCCAAGTGAGCATATGTCGTAGCAACTGACACTCACCCAGACAAAACTATCTTCAAGCATGATGTTTCATCTTCATGAATGAAACGGTCTTTGTGTGCACATTATGATTTGCATAAATTGAATGTTGTCTCAGATTGTAGAGGGCCTAAGTATTTTTGACAAATTCCTCCTATTCTTTCTTTGATAAAGGTTTCTTTGAGGAAATGAATTTATACATTGATAGAGGGGTATCTGAACAATCTGAATGATTATGTAAGCCATGACACTGCTTGAAAAGAGGTTTGATAGGTGCCGAGATTAAGTATCATGGAATTTGACATGAGCGAGGTTGCATATGTAAGTCAAACTTAGCCTTAGTTATCCACAAACATGTCTTCTCTTAAATTCCCTTTATTCTTGAGATGGGAGCTATGTAGACAACATATTGTTTGTTAAATTCCCTTTATTCTTGAGATGTGAGTTGTGTAGACAACAAATAATGTAAACCAGCAATATGTTGGACCTTCTATAGAACGCATCCCAGAGGTTATTGTCCCCATAGAAAGAAAGGATATTGGGATGTAATAGAGACGTATTTTAAGACGGTGAATGTCCTTAATATATGCTAAGAAAACATGGATAGTCATTTTAATATTAGAAGGGTGAACCTCTTCTTGCAAAGATAATATAGCCTCCTTACCGACCAAGAAGTCTCCGAGCAATGTGAATGTCATAGTTTCCTTTCTTGAGGTGATTAGAAGAAATAAATACCAATGAAAACCCCATCGAATCCTTATTGAATCCACATGAGAAACACAAAAATGAAAGACATGAGGCTCTTGTGTTTGCGCTCCATAGTACATATCTCAATCTCAGAAAAGGCTTGGTTCCTTTCCATCATTCGTAGTTACAAAATTGTATTGCATGGCCGGCGTTCCAAATATAAATAAGGAATAAAATTCTGCTAGCCATCTTTATATCGAGTCTCGAGTATGTCCGAGTAATTGGTGGCATCGTGTGCTACCCAAGTCTGCATGTGGGGTGTGTGCTATTTTTCGATGCTCCCTCTTACATGAGTACCATTTCAATTGTCTTTTTCCACATCTCTGTGTTATCCACGCTCAACAAAATTTGTCAAAACATTAGGCTGCTATGTATAGTTCTCTTTCGTTTTTCCTTGCACGATTTGTTTCTCCTTAGCTATATGTGAGCGTTTCTCCTTGGCTATATTTCCCTAACTACAGTGATGACTTTTGAGCTATCTCTTCTTCCACTTCCATGGTTAGATGTAATGTATCTCAGAGGATAACGTCTCTCTTCCACTCTGTTAGGGTTTGTAATGTCGTTCGGATAAAACCATATACAAAATTTCAGTGTATCAGGTCCTTCTTATGGATATTTTACTACTAAGCATCTTTGAAAAATATGGATGTACTAATATATACACATTTTTTTTTTTATGCCATGAAATTCAGATACACATTGGTTCACATAATTGCAGATTGACTTAAATTTGCCTCTTTAACTACTATATCAATGGTATATTTCTTGTTCTTTTCTTAGCGCACTTTGCATTCACAGTCCCTTCAAAATATTCCTTTTATTTGTAATTCCCTTAGGATGAAACCATATACAAAATTTCATTGTATTAGGTGCCTCTCATGGTTATTTTTCCTTTCTTTATCTTTGCTTTAATGATGTCTCTTTTTTCTTCCCAATGGTTTTGTTATTAGTATTGAAATATCTTTTATTTATTTGCAATTTTTGTTGATTGGTTTTGTTAATATTTCAAGACATAGATCTTTGCCAAAACTCTCACTATCAAGACAATCACTCTTGAGGTTAAGAGTGTTAAAACCATCAACAATGTACATGCCAAGATCCAACATAAGGAAGGGATTTCCATTGATCATTAGTGTCTAATCTTTGTGAAAGAGTAGCCCAAGGGAATTCAAAACATTTCCAATTACAACAACCAACATAAATCTACTGTACATATAGTTCTATTCCCAAGCAGAGGCATGCATATATATTTGTCAATCCCTCACTAGAAATACCATCACCTTGGCATTTGAGAGCTTTAACACCATCAACAACATTAAGGACAAGATCCAGGAAAATGAATGATTCTTCCTAGACCAATAGAGGCTTATATTTGGTAGAAAGAAACTGGAGGATGGTCAAACCCTAGATGACGACAAAAAAAGAATCTACTATGCATCTTGTTCTCTATCTAAAAGGACTTACATAAATATTTGTCAAAACCCTTATTGGAAAGAAATACACTCATTTTGGAAGCCAAGAGATTTGACAAATTCACAATGTTAAGTAAGATCCAAGACAAGGAAATTTAGTGCCTGTGTCTACTTGAGGCTAAGAGCATATTTAGATCAATTATAATGTTTTAACATGCTTCATTTCAGTGTGAGTGTGACTTAGAGTGGTTTAAGTGGACTATTATGCATTACCAATTACAAATCACTTGCTTACATGCATAACAACTTTGTTTGAGAATTTTAGAAGCATTAAATGTAATGGGAGGTTTGAAAAAATGCTTCCAACTAATAATTAGTATTTGCGCACAAAGGTACTAGAGCTACATCTAAGTTTTGAGTTATATTGGGTTGGTTGAGACTACAACTAACCTAGATCCGTTTTAATGATTAAAAGTTTCATATCTTAAAAAAATTGATCCATTTTTACATTTAAGGGTGTGTGCAAGCTAATGACGGTCCCTTTTGACACGTTACATGCAATAGAAAACTGAAAAAAGAGGCATCCATCAACTTACATGGATATTTTGAGACACATACGCATTGAATCTTGCGATGAGTAAAAAAGATGAAATGTATGAAATTGAATGACGTTTCCGAATATATCATTTTTTTCTATTGATAATTTTCTTAACTCTCTAAAGCTTGATATTTTTTAAAAGACACTTTTTTATTTATTTTCTGGACAAATTATAAGGTATATGTTTTTGTGGGTGCAACCTTTGAGTGCCTAAATGATGGAATCAAGTTACAAAAACTGGTATAAATATAGAGAACATCTAGTACTAGTGCACCACTATTTTTCCAAAAAAAAAAGAAAAAAATTAATTATCTAAGTGATCGAACCTCGAAAACAGTATACCAAGTGTGGGTGCATCCTTTGAAGGTTTTAGTGAAATTATTTTGAAACATTTTTTTATAACATGTAGAGGTCGGTGTCCTTTAGTGCACCATACAAGTTTTTTCCAAAATGGTTGAGAAATAGAAGAGTTATGGACGAAACACTAACAGTGTGTTTTTTAAGTTATGGAGTCATGAGATAAGAAAAATAAGAAAAATATATATATTCTTTTTAAAAATTACATGTTTGGAATATGAGAAAAAAATGCTACTTGTGTCTAAAATTTAATAAAAAATGATGGTGTCCAGCATACTGTAACCAGTGGATAAACACGGGCATATTGAGAAAAATGGTGAGATGTATAATTGTCTATGGTTTACCATATTCCATACCATAGGTTTGGTTAACCCAAAGCTAAGTCCAAAGCACATGCATAGGAAGAGTGATGACACCCAGACAGGTGACAAGGCTTGTTCTTAGTGCTAAGAAACATGAGCACGTTTATTTTAAATTAAAATCTTCTTTTCCCACCTATTTGGGTGTCATGAAAACCAAAATGCATGCACATTTTAGCTCTACAAAACGCATGCACGTTTTGGTAAAAGTCAAATTTACCTTAGGGGTAAAGGGGGGGAGGGGGCTTGGGGGGGTATGGGTTTAGGGAGGATTAGAGTAGTTAGAGGGAAGAATTTGTATGGGGTTGGGGTAGAGACAGAGATGGCGGGGGTAAATGGTAGGGAGAGGGCAATTACATGAGACAGAGAGTGAGAGGGGTAGGTGTAGGGGGAGTAGGAGAGATATAGAGAGAGGGGTAGGGTTAGGGGAAGTAGGAGAGAGAAAGAGAGGGTATAAGGGTGTGGTTATGGGTAGGGAGATTAGGAGAGGGATTAGGGAGAGAGAGGGAGTTTTAGGGGTAATGAGAGAGAGAGAGAGAGGTGAGGGTGTTAGGGTGATGGGGAAGAGAGAGGGGTAGGGGTAAGGTGTAGGTGGAGGAGTAAGGGAGAAAAAGAGTGAGAGATGGGGTTAGTAAGGGTTATGGGGAAGAAGGGGGAGAGAGACAGAGATGAGGATGGGAGTTAAAGGTAGGGGAGAGCAGTAGGGGGGGTGAGAGTGTTAGAGAGAAATTTAGTAAGGGTTATGGAGAGAGAGACACAGAGAGAGAGAGAGAGAGAGAAGAGGGGTTAGTTGTACAAGAGAGAGAGGGGGAGTTTAAGGGATTGGGGGTGGGAGAGAAGGGTAGGGTATACAAGTAGGTGGAGGAGTAGAGAGAGAGAAAGAGAGAGATCCCAAGGGTGGAGGGTGTGGGTGATTAGGGGTAGCGGGAGGAGGGGGTTTGAAGAGAGAAAGAGATAGAGATCATGGTGGGGGGAGGTGTAGAGGGAGGAATGGTGTTGGGGGAGAGAAGGAGATAGATATCTAGTTGGGGGGAGGGATAGGATTTTAGGGAGTATTAGGGAAGTTAGAGAGAAGGGAGGTATAGGGTAGGGGACAAGAGAGAGAGAGAGAGAGAGAGAGGTGGGGTGTAGTAAGTGGTGTGGGGAGCAGGATTAGGAGAGACAAAGAGAGAGGTTTTTAGGGGTAGAGAGAGAGAGAGGAGGGGCTAGTTATGGGTAGGGAGAGTAGGAGGGGGGTTAGGGGTTGTGAGAGTGTGATATAGAGAGGTGGGGAGGTTGTTAGTGGTTTGGGGGGGAGAGAGAGAGGTGGGGGTTAGGTGTAGGTGGAGGAGTAGTGGAGATAGACAGTGAGAGAGGGGATCAGTGAGGGTTAGAGAGAGTGAGAGAGGGAATTAGAGGTAAGAGGAATAGGGGAGAGAAAGAGTGAGAGAGTGGGTTATTAAGGGTGTGTGAGAGAGAGAGAGACATATTTAGTGGTAGGGGGAGGAGTAGTGTGTGTGAGATAGAAAGAGAGAAAGGAGCGATGGAGTGTTAGGGGATTCGAGGAGAGAGAGGGGGATGGGGGTTAGGTGTAGGTGGAGGGGTGGGGAAAAGATAGATCAAGATAAGAGGTTAGTAGGGTTAGGGGGGATATGGGGGAGAGAGAGAGAGAGAGAGAGAGAGAGAGAGAGAGAGGAGGAGGAGGAGGAGGAAGATGGATCTTAGAGGTAGGAGGACAAGTAGGGGGTGAGAGAGTGAGGGAGGTGGTTAGTAAGGGTTACAGAGATGAGGGTAGGGGGGCTAGTGGTAAGGGGGAGGAGTAGGTGTGTGTGTGTGAGAGAGAGAGAGAGAGAGAGAGAAAGAGAGAGAGAGGTGTGGGGGTTAGGGGTAGGTGGACGAGTATAGAGGTGTGTGTGTGTGTGTGTTGTTTTTTTTTGTGTGTGTGTGTGTGAGAGAGAGAGAGATAGAGAGAGAGATTTGAGGGTTAATGGGGGAGGGTGTGGGAGATTAGGGGTAGGGGGTAGAGGGAGAGATAGAGATATAAATTATGGTTCGGAGGGGGGCATTGGGTAGGGATACAGGGAGGATTAGGTATTTCAAATAGAAGGGGGGATATAGGGTGGGGGTAGAGAGAGAGAGAGATGGGCGGTGATAAGTGATAGAAGGAGAGAGAGAGAGAGAGAGAGAGAGAGAGAGGAGGAAAAGGGGGTCGTTATGGGTAGGGATAGTAGGATGCAGGTTAAGGGAGAGAGCACAGTGTTAGGGGTAGTGAGAATGTTAGAGAGAGAGGGAAATTTTAGGGGGATGGGGAAGAGTGAGAGGGGTGAGGTTTAAGTGTACATGGAATATTAGGGGAGAGAGAGAGGGATAGAGGGGGTTAGTAAGGGTTAGGGGGAAGATGTGAGAAAGATAGAAGGAGGAGGAGTGAGAGAGGAGGTTAGTAAGATTTAGGGGCAAGAGAGAGTGAGAGAGAGAGAGAGAGAGAGAGAGAGAGAGAGAGGAGGAGGAGGAGGAGGAGGAGGGGGTGGGATATAGAGGTAGAGAGAGGAGTAGGGGATATGAGTGGGAGAGGGTATGGGGGTGTTAGGGGATTAGGGGAGAGATAGAGATGGTTAGGATCTATGGGTAGGTAGAGGAGTATGATAGAGAGAGAGAGAGAGGAGGGGGAGTGTGGGAAATGGATTGGTGATGATAAGAAATGAGAACTTTAAAAAGATTTTGATGGCTAGGTATATATAATGAACATATTTCATGAAGAAAGTGAATATGAATTGTGTGTTATACTTGGATTGGTGATTATTTCACATGAAAAAGATTTGGATGGCCAGGTATATAGAATGAAACTAAATATTAGTAATGGTTAGGGGGGAGGGGGGGAATAGAGAAAGAGAGGAGTAGGGGAGAGAGAGAGAAAGAGAGAGAGAGGAGGGGGGCATTATAGGTTTGGGGAGGATTAGGAAGATTAGAGAGGAAGGGGGGTATAGGCGAGGAGTGTGGGTGTTGGGGTTAGAGAGAGAGAGAGAGAGTAGGGAGGGGGGTGTTAGTGGCCTGGGGGGAGAGACAAGGGTAGGTGGAGGGTGTGGTTGATTAGTGGTAGGGGGTGTTAGGTGTTGGGGGGCATGTTACGAGGTTGTGTGGTGTTAGTGAGTTGGAGAGTGTCGTGTGGGTGATTAGGGGTAGGGGTAGGGGGTGTTAGGGATTTTAAGATGGGGTGTTAGGGATTTTAAGATGGGGTGTTAGGTAGTTGGAGAGGGGTGTTAGGGGGTTGGGGAGGGGATTTAGGGGGTGTCACGGACCAGATTTATGGAATAAAATATTATTTATAAAACACGCACATGTTTTGGTTCTCTAAAACGCGCATGCATTTTGGTTCTCTAAAACGTGTACGCATTTTGGAGAACCAAAACGCATACGCATTTTGTTCTCCTAACCTTCATGGAATCCCACTTGGTTGCCCAGGATTTCCCATTCTTATGTTTAATAAACACATATGTGTTGTTGAATTCTATAGTAAGAACATGTTTTGCAAAACATCCTTTGCATCTAAAAGGTCTCCCATATTTGTGCGAGGGCCCTTAATAGATCCAGATTAACATGTGTCTACACTTATAAATAACTGTTATGAATCCATCATAAATTTATTTTCATTCTTATATTTGAAAGAAAAAATATTTTAAAAAAAATTAATTAAACTCTAGACCATACAATTATCATTAAAAATGAATTTGCACCAAATACCTATAATGATGGTGCTACCAGAGTTATTGTTGCAGCATTTCTCCATTTATTTATAATCCTTCACAAATAATTACAACAAAGAACCAATTCAATGGAATGTTGAATGTTTGATTATGTTGATTTTGATGATTATTTGGTTCAATTCCATGCATAAGAATTCATACCAAAACTCTTTGTATACTTTTGAGCCTGTGAGTCCCCTTTTCCCATATTCGAACTCTTAGTGTTGTTGCTCCTACAAATGTCATACCTTTCTTACATACCGAAACTCTTTGTATACTTTTTGGCCTGTGGGTCCCCTTTTCCCATATTCGAACCCTTAGTGTTGTTGCTCCTACAAATGTCATACCTTTCTTACAATTGTATATTATATTCAAAACTACATCATAATTATTACATTTTAACACGTTATATTTTGAACAATGGTTTTTATACCAATTAATCAATTGGATCAATTACTAGTTATTATTAGTCCCTGCCAAAGGCAGGGATTATAGCGATCGATCGGTCTTCTAGCTATTTTAACTTTCTATTAATATTTAGAATGTTTTGTAAAGTTTTCTAAAGTTATATAATAATTATATATTAAATTTAATATTCTTCATACAAAAAATTTGTAATTTAATATTTAATATTAGATATTCGAATTTTATGATTGGTTAAGAGGTAAGAAGTGACTATTTACCCCTACCTCGAGGAGAAATTGTCAGATTATAAAATTTAAAATTAAACATTAAAAATTAAAAAAACTACAAATTGCCATATGTAATGCCCTACCCATTCTCATAATGCAAAATAAAAATTTGTGATAATGCTCAACCAATTCTCATTTGTAAATCTCAGTCGCATGCATTACCCAGTGAAATAAATTCTAGCTGATGAAATCAATGCTCTACCCAGCGTAGGTAAATACAAAGCCTCTTATATAAAATTGCGTTTACGTCTGCCATTTAATCCACTTTTGCTGAGCTCTTTATGGCAATATGTAACATGTGTATACACAACAACTGTTTGTATAATTTCTTAACCCATTGTGTAATTTAATATATAAAATATTTGATTCACCAGTTTATCAAAAGAAACACGTGAAGAGATGGTAACCTCCTGGATATTCTGGCTGGAAAAACTGGAAAAAAAATAGCAGATGTCATAGAGAAGGTTTTCATGGCAGTTTTCATAATCACAATGGAAGTCTCTCGCACCATCACATTCATCGATTTATATTTTTCCATTAACATGGAAAAGTTGTGATTCTTCTTTGTTCCAACCGTGAAATCCATGATCAACTTTATGAATGATGGAAGGGTCATCGTTTTCAAGAATATTTTTTGACAGGTGCAAGAGTTATTTTCATGGCTTGCATATCTGCAAGATTTTAGATGGTTCCAAATAGCAATCTATCATTTTCAGTATGCGATTAGAATTTTCCATGAAATTCATTTATTTAAATGGCATTAATAATTAAATTTCATTTTAATAAAATTTATTATTTTATAGTATTCATTGTTGTTCTTCATTTGTGCTTTGTGCTTTGTGCTTTTAGCAGTAGGAGTCCCATACACGTGTCTAAGCCTTTTGATTTAATTCAAAAATGTTTTTCAAATTTTATTTGATAACTTGTGTAAACGTTCATTTATTTTCTCAAAACACATAGCTAGAAATTAGTAATTTTAGTATTTGGTGTAAGAGATTTAAGGTTAAAATGACACTTGGAGATTGAGAAGCAATTGAATCTAATTTTTTATGCTCTTTTATATTATTTTTGGATTTTATTTTGATAAAAAAATTTAAATTTTAAATTTTAAAAAATATGTTAATTTTTTCTAAAGTAATACAAGGCAGGAATTAGCTGTTTTACAGCTATTTCACTTGTTTTATTATAGAGACAAATAAAATTTTCACTCAAAATGTACTAACACATAATAAAAATGTGCTAACACATAATTTTAGATAAGACAAAAATACACATAATTTTAGAGAAGACAAAAATTCAATGGAATCTTGAATGGACGATCAAATCGATCTGAGTGATTATTCAGTTATATTTCATAAATCAGAATTCATACACAAAATTCTCTCTAGACTTTCTAAACTATAAATCCCATTTTCCCATATTCAAAAAAGCCTATAAATCCTATTTTACCATATTAAAAAAAAACTATAAATCATTTTCCCATATCCAAACATTACTATAAATCATTTTCCCATATTCAAACCCTTAATGTTGTTGCTACTACAAATGTCATGCCTTTCTTACAATTGTATATTCTATTCAAAACTACATCATAATTATTACATTTTAGCACATTATGCCTTTCTTACAATTGTATATTCTATTCAAAACTACATCATAACTATTACATTTTAGCACATTATATTTTCTACAATATTTTTTTAGACCTACTAGAATCATTCTTAATTATTTTATTATAAAAACAAATACAATCTTCACTCAAAATGTATTAACACACCATTTTTACACAATAAAACCAAAAAAGTAATAATCACATGTTTAATGTAAAAATATGCATTTTCATTAAAAAGATACAAAGATTGAATACTCTTTTGATGACAAACATTATGATCAAAGGAGAGAGAAACAACAATAAGCTCATTGCTTTCTTTTTCTTTTAAATAAATTCCAGCATGATAATGTCATGAAATTGTTGTATGTAATCATGGGTGTACACATCACTTCTCTGGTGCTTGAGTTAGAAAACTCTAATCAGTGTTAGAGTGGAAAAGTAATTTAGGTTCCATATGTTTTTACATGGAAAAGTTGGCATTCATTCTTAAATGTATGTAGTTAAGTTGACTATGATAATAGGTGTTGAGTTGGGGTTTAAAGGGCATTTCTATGTTTATGGTATCACTTTTCTCTTTAGTTTTTCATTTTGACAAATACAAACTGTGGATCTTAAGGTAAATTCAACCCAATTGTGTTTGATATCTTCAACCAAAAAAAAAAAACAGAATATCAATTAGGTTGTGATCCAAAATTAAGATAGTGACAAAAGGTATAGCACCCTCCTTCGTATCAATCCATAAGGTAAAATTACCACCGAAGCAAGGGAGCAACATTGTCTCCAAGTGCAATGTACAAAAGGTGGGATGGTATTCTATGAACCATAATTATCAAGTTTGAGTTTGAATTCAAATTTGGTATGATACAGGAAAAAAATGTGTCAATTTTGTATTACAGAAAAAATTTGATAGTACATAAAAAAAAAAAAATTCTTAGTTAAAAAATTATTTGTTTATGATTAGCTACTACATTGTTTAATGATGATAAAAACATTGAAATCAACTTCATATTCCTAGTGTTGGACTGTGATTATTCACTACTGTGATTAACATGCTTATTTTTAATCACGTAACCTTATTTAGGGATGGGAGGGGAAAATTACTTAAAGAATGGGTCTACCAATGTCACCCCATTATTATATAGAAGAGAGGTCCAATGAATGACATCCTTGTGATTTGGGAAGAGATGAAAAATTGGCTAAGAAAGAGAGCACACATCCCAAAATTCATGACATGTAGGTATTGGTTTAATTTGTTACAAATAAGTCGATGGATCTAACAAATTAATTAATTTTCAAATTCATTTGACCAATTAAACTAAATTTGGTAACTATGATATAAACCCATTGTGTCATAGGCCTAAAAGTCCATCTCAAGGCCAAAGTCTCATCTCTTCTTTCAATTGTGCAGTACTGCTCAAATTTATCCCCTAGGGGTGAGACCAACCTAGTGGAAGCCTGGTAGACAATGCTTTCCATTTTATCTTTATCTGTGTGTCTTAGTTAGCTTAGTCACAAATTTATATGGCGTAGTCACACAATATATAAGAAACCACAAAGATACGATTACACATAAATATCAACACAAAAGTAAGCCAACAACACCTCAATGGGGTGTGTCCAAATCTTTATTCTACAGAGATTTTGGTTACAATATAAGGAGGATGCCACAACCCAGTAGACCTCCTAGATTGCGAATTCAACGACAACAAACACTTTACATGTTACAACCCAAAACTTGACTAACTCTTTCCATGTTGCAACTGTAGGTCCGCCTCCTACGACACCTATCACAAGTATTCACACTAGGAAGCCAACTTGGTGCACTCCTTCGCTACCCAAGTTGTTCCCAACTCTCCTAGTTTTCCTTTCCTTCTAACTCTACACTCCTAGAGGAGGTGCACATGTTTTGAGTGGATAATGTGTTGCGTGTTGTTTTGTTGTGTGGTATTTTCTTGCAACTCTTCTCTGATATATATGTATAGAGTGAGAAGAGGTGCATCCCTTTGCAAGTGGCTCTTCCTTCTAGGGATGAATTGTCTCCTTCATCATGCACTCAAGGTCAATCATCATCTGGGAATTTGAACTCCCTTTTGTGGGATTCCTTGTCGAGCATGCCCTTGTTTGGGATCTCAATTTGTCATGCCTTCTCATCCAGTCGTTCCTTCTTCAGTCGTTCATCCCTGCATGACCATCATGTTGGGAACACCCTCCTTGGTGTGGGTGCCTTACCCAATATTTCCACCCACTTGGTCAAGCATTTTGATCATGATCGAAACTGGTGGTCTCATCTGATGGTCACGTGTCTCCTTAATAGATTTTCCTTCTCTTCGAGGCATTTTGTATCTTTGCTTGGATTTTCCTTCGGAGTTCCTTCTCGGCGCGATTGTTTTGGCCCTCTCTTGAGCAAGGTCACTTTCCTTACTAGTTGAGCCTTGCTAAATTCTTATTCTTTCCAATCAACGGTTGTGCCTAATATCCTACCCCTTCTAGCTCTGCCTATCGGTGCTAGTCCATCCATCACATTGTATGTGGGTCGCCTCATTGGTTTCAAGGCTCAATTCCACTGATTCACCATCCTTATTCATGCTTATTTGGATTCCTCTCATGGGCGGAAGAGGTTCTTGAGGCCTCATCTAGCCAAGGGTGTGGTATCCTCCCCCATTCTAAGTTGTTGGTGTCCTCAGCAGTATATTCAATAACATTTGTTTCCCTTGAAGCATTATACCATTTCCATTGTTGTCGTTGTTACAACTGAGTATTTCAAAGGAAAACTAAATTGATTTTACATCTATCCATACATATTGTTGCTTCAATACTTCAGTAATTTTGTCATACTTTAGTTCACCGTGCACCCTCCTGTGATGAACTAATTGGGTATCTATTCCAACCATCATACTCAACCTCATGAGAATGAACTTCCTCATGTCCAAAAATTCCTTTTTCTTCTGCACTTTGGCCACCTCATGCAAATCTATCGAACCAAGGAAAGGTTATAACCTATGCCTAACTAATGTTGAATTGACTTATGTGATTCAACAATTGTCCAAGGCACCACTCCATAGTACCATTCATGCTTCCACATCTTTTCGACTATAATTTTTTTGATATGTCTTCCTCTAAGGTACTTGAGGCCCCAACTACCTATGCAAAAGGTAGTGGGACACCCTCGCAGTTTGATCTAGTGAGAAAAGGTGAGCAAGTGGTGCCCAAGGCCACTTCCCTCGGCAATGGTGCTAACTCTACTCTAATCCTTTATACATGTTGTGTGGTGCTCCTAATTCTTGCTCAAGTACATCAAGAGAGGCAAGTTCAAGATAATTTTTTTGTCTCCTTCATCCAACAAATCTAAACTTTTGGGTCATCTAGCAAGCCTTTCCCAAGTGAATTGGAAGTGATCTCGTCTACTTCCTCAAAAGGATTTTGCACATCACCTTCCCCTACTTGGTTTGCTGACATGTTTTTCCTCAGTTAGTCGTGTGTATGTCTGACTAGATTGCTCAATTTCTCCACATGTTCATTTTTCTCTCCATCATCTTGCAATGCCATGTAAGGGTTTGCTAGACTACTAGCTATTGTCACGACCAAATATAATAGGTTTTCAATCCTTGCAAATATTCTTTCCAAGTACTTCATTTTGTTGTGACTCACCATTGGTTCCCATGTTCCCCTTGTTGGTCACCTTCCATCCCCAACTCCTACACATCCTTCCTAGTAAGGTTTCTTTATTCCTTGGCATGTTGTTTGGGCTATGCTCAGTGCAATCACTTTTCCGACTCCTTGTTTCTTCCTTATAGTATGTCCAATGGTCACTTCAGTTCTGAAAGGATAAACAAATAGTCTAAGTGAGGCATCGGAACTGCTTTTACCTTTCTCTATAATTTTGTCCCTAAGATGACTTCAAAATCATCCATGGAAACCATAGTGAAGTTTGCAACTCCACTCCAGTCCCCAAGTTTCAAAGATATATTGTTAGCCATGCTAATCACCTTATCCACTTTGGATTTCATGGCTTTGAAGCTAGTTTGTCCTGGCTCATGGTACAACTTGAGAATCTTTGCCACTTATTCCTTGATAAAGTTTTGGGTCACCGAACTATCAATCATTACAATGACTTCTTTTCCATTCAACTATGTTTGAACATAACAAATCTTGGTGTAGTCCTGCTCTTGGGTGTTCCTCGGATCGTCTAGTACCGTTCCTAACACCTACAAGATGCCAAATGAAGGCTTGTTTGAGTGTTCAACTGTGGACAACTTATGTTTTATCATGGACAGTTCTTCACGTAATAGTTCTTTGTCCAAATCCAAGAATGTGATGTTGCCAAATTTTTCTATGGACTCAATAAGGTCTTTGTCCTAAGTCACCTAGTCATTTTTTCAGGAGGAATTATCTAGGAGGTGGAAAAGGTTGATAATTTGCCTATATATTTTGTCCTAAGGTTAAAATTGAAGCTTGATGGGACAAGGGGGCCACATAGAAAGTTACAATTCCCAATTTGAAATTGCTAAGGAAAATATTAATTTTGGAATTATTTTACAAAAGTTTGCCATGCATCAAAATGATCAAATAGTCTAAGGCAAAAATTTGTCCACAAGTTGGAAGAAGGTTTGACAAAGGTTTGAAAGGGGTCATGAGGGAAAAAAGGATTTCTTATCCTGTGTTTGAATAGTCAAAAGGGATCCTAGGAGAGTTATGGACCAAAATAAGTTGTAATCAAGTTTGGATTTGGTCATTTCGTTAAAATAGGGAGCGCATGCGGATACTCCATTATGATAATGGACCTAAATAATTTTTAATCATTCAAGGATCATTAAATTAGGGTAGAAGTGTTCAAGGAGGTTGAGGGTGCATTCATGAAGGTCAAGCAGTTAGAGAGTGCATTCATGAAGGTCAAAGTGGTTAGAGGGCGCACTCATGAAGGTAGTGGAGCAATTATGAACCACCAAATTCCCAGTGCATGGTTTTGGGATGCCCATGGTATTGGACCATGGTATTGGAGATCTATAAAGATTAAAAAGAGTATCAAGGCACACTAGCAGAGGTTGTTGATGAATTTTCATTGTATTGGAGTTGCTTAGGCTTCTCTTTGCTTGGGTAATGCTCCCCTTGCATACCAAGAGGGTGACGAGCCCCTCATTTCCACACTAGGTGAGTATTCAGGTATCCATTGAGGAGGAAGCAACCCATACTTTATCACTGAGCATATTTCATATTTATGATGTCAATTGCAGGTCCTTCCATTTCTAGTGTTTGTGCCTATGTTTTGATGTACTAGTTTTCCTAGCAATCTTGCTAGGAAATACAATAATAAATTTATTGGCTCGATGCTTGGCATTCCATGAACTATGCTATTGTTTTAAAAACCCATACATATTTATGTATACCTTCATATCAGATAATAATAGTTTTGTATATTACATTATGCAAATTCTATGTTTCTTTTCTAGATTATTTCATGCATATGCTCAATGTGTTGAATGTTTTACTAGCTTTCATTGTTCGGGTCATATCTTTAGTTTTAGAGCACCAAATTGAGATCTGTAAGTTGTTGCATGTAGGTGGGATAGTATAGAAAAGTATAGATCCCATATCCAACATAATATTATAATTTTTGGGTGTTTAGTAATTGTTTGGGTTGAGTTAGAAATCACCTAGTTGAGTTGTCATGGTTTCATAGTTTTTCTCCTCGTGATCCTAAAGTGCAAAATCACCTCCCAAACTATGATACAAGTATTTACTACTGTATATATTGATTGTAACCAGGTCTATATACTTCCAATGCAGCACCATAACCCATTGGGTTCCACATAATTCTTGGGAACTGACACTACCGCGTCCTTGTGACCACCCCAGGTGTGATGCACCTAGAAAATGTGCCATTGTCAAATGTATGGACTGAAACCCTTGTCCAAGTTCCATATTTGTTATTAGGTGTTCAATATACCTAATCCCTTACCTCAGAACATAAATTTGAATTCCCCTAGTGCCATTTGGAACTAGTTGGGAACATGTAGTTTTTGGCTTGCAAAAGCTAAGAATTGCACCTAGTCTCAAATTCTTCACTTCATGCCTTGTAGTTTGAGTTGCTATATATGATTTTCATATTGGGGATAATACAGTGGTATCAAATCATTTTCCTCTACACTTGTGGAACATAATCTCCCAGTTGAAGAATATTTGCAGACATGTCTTGGTATGAAGAGGAAGAATCATTTTTTTATTATGAAGAGCTCAAGTGTTGATGGTGGACTACATGTGGCACGTGAGGAGGGAATGTGTCACACTATATACATTGGAGGTAGAAGGACTACTCCACCGAAGTTAAAAATTATTGATGGCATATTGTACTATGGAAGCTTCAACAAGTTGTTCCTTAAAAATGCCTCAGGGAATACCAATCTTTGAGGAAGGAGATCCGAGAAGAAATGTATTTTTGAGTTTACTGCACCTACAAGGTTTGAGATATTTTTCCAAATGAGGATCCTTACTACAACACATATAAAATTGTAGACAATGTATGCAAAGAAGTGGCCAAAAGAGAAGCTTCATTGGATGCATGTGCTTCCTACCTGATGAGAATTTTTGGATATTCTTCAAACAGAGGCTCCAAAGATCTTAATCCTAAGGAAACCAAGGAGGAAGCTACATCAATTCACTTGAACGAGCGAAATCAAATTTCCAATCAACCATCAAAGGACAAGAGAAGCAATATTCCAAGAAAAGAACCATGTGTTTCCTCTAGTGAGTGCATTGAGTAGAAAGAAGAAAGCATCATGCTAAGGTATGAAAGTAAATCTGATTTTTGTAGTAGCAATGTTTCCTTACATCAAGCCAAAGAATTCCCCATCTTATGTGATGAAAATGATAGCATAGAGTTTTCTAATGATAATGTGGATGTTAAGAATGAATGTGATGTTGTGGATGCATGCCACAAGCAATTGGAAATTACATTGCATCCCTTATAAATCATGCATATATCCCTACCTGATGAAGGTTGTTCATCAAATGAGCATGATGAAAATCCCATTGATGCAACTACCAAGGAGACTGGAGAACATTACAAGATAGAATGCCAAACCACAGTGTAAGAGGCTATTGATAGTGTGTAGAGCGAATCCAATCATGGCCATCCAAGATTCTTTGTTGGTGAGTTTGAGATCACTACAAAGGAGATGGAAGATGGGATTGATGTGGTGAGACATCTTTTGGATCAGATCCAAAATAAGAATATAAATCATATTTCCAATCAGCACTTGAGCTCCATAGTGAAGCAAGAGACATCTATTCACCAGTTGGTTGTGAACCAGAAAGTTTGGTGGAAGAACATGCCATCATAGTTCCACCACATAAGAAGAAAAAGGTGACACAAGGTATGGTTATAATTCTGATTTTTGCATCCCTTTTTTTCATCTTGAAATGGAAGCCACTTCTAGTGAGAAGGTTGGAGTCTTCCATTGTTGATACTCAATGTTTTGGTATCAAGGAAGCATGTAGTGAGAAGGCCAATTTGATAGATGGGGGTCTATATGACTCACAAGAGTTGCATGAGCACACATGGGGAATAATACATAGTTATCTTAAGAATCCATTGAGTGACTTAGAGAGCCAACTCCTAGTCACAGAAGAAAGGCTACTACAATCCTTCTCTCAAAATGAAGATAAAATTGTTGAAAATATTATTGGGAGATTTCAGCTGGAGGAGAGGTCATGTTCTACCTCCTACATTTTTGACAACCAGTTGCATGTGGCTGATTGCATTCATGGTCCAAATGAAGAACCTCATGCGATGGTGGAGCATGAGGCACATTTTTATTTGCGAGTGCTTGAGGAGGCCATAGTCAAGCAAAATGAATATCAAGCGCTTGTTCTATTCTAGGAAGATGATGAGATACCTCTAGGAGAAATGTAGTTGAGGGTGGTTCATTATCCTTCATCCCACGTATTTCTTACATCCTTGACACATGGGGATGAATATTGGAAGAAATGATTATTTCTCTTGGTGTCACATGAGTATCAAGAACTCCCACATTCACTCTTGATGATTGGATGTTCAAGCTATGGGGTTTGACAAGCGCACCTGTCCCTTCCCACAACATCGGAGGCATCCACTCTCATTATTTGATGTCTTCATCATGCAGAGTTATGCATGGGAGTTCAACTTGAGCCATTTGAGTGGAACAAGTTCCAGAGAGTTGTACCATTGTACTGGTGCGCAACTTGCACATAGGGAAGCTAAATGCTTTCGATTTGGTTCATCCTGCATTAGTATTTGTTCATCCATGGATTGGGTGGATAGATACATGTATGAGATGAGTACCCAAGGGGGTAAGTTTATTTCTTGCATCATTCGAGAGTCATTTGACACATCATTCATCTTTTGTTAGAAACATGGGCATATATGGCCGCTACATGATTCCTTCAATATACATTGCAGGACATGAGAGTGTCACCTTTGTCAATTGGATAGTAGTGTTGTGAGTCATGATGCTAGTTTGCATGAGGAGTTCCATATTATGTTGGAGAGACTTGTAGAGATTCAGTTCAGCATTGGGAGTGATGATCTTCTAGTATGGTGGTGGGATCCTGGTATCCTACTTGATGATAGATCCTTCTTGGTGATGGTGATGATTGGTAGGATGCAGTTGAGACAATGGGATCCTAGCATTTCTTGGAATGTCATATTATCACATGAGACATGTAGTAGTGTTGTGAGACTCATTTCTATCATGCACATGGAATTTGAGGAGTCTCATACATTGATGGAGACGTTCACTGAGATGATGCACTTAGTTGGGATTGATGCACTTACAATATGGTGTTGGGATCCTGGTATGTTTCATGATGGTTGTAGCTAGGGTTTTACCCCTAGCTTGTGCAAATGAGCACCTACTAAGGAGAAAGGACTCCTTAGTAGCAGTTCAGTAAATGTAAATTAAAATGCTAAAACATAAATGTAAATTACTCTAAACATTTGTATGAAACATAAAAAGAACAAGATATAAAGAATGGCTTTTGTATTAATTTTACCTCCAATGTGAAGGTTGGTGAAGCTCTTGCAATGTCCAAGAGGGTTGCTCCAAGCTCCAACTTGCTCCTTCTCTTTCTCCAATGGTGGGAATGGGCCAAAAGGGGCTCTCAAGGTGAAAGTAGCTCAAGGGTGAGCTAGGGTTTCAAGAGAGATTTTGGCAGAGTAAGGGTATACTTGATTGTGGATATGAAATGAGGGGTCTCCATCACCTATTTATAGTTTTTTGGTGGTGGAGTGCTGGCCCATGGTTTTGGGAACCATATGGTTTAGGGCAGCTGTATAGGGTTTTTTCCTCCTTTTCCTCATTATTTTATATTTTTTTATTCCCTTTTTAGAGGGATTTTGCTATTTTAGAGGAATTTTGGATATTTTTGGAGAAAAAAGGGGTTTTTTAGCCTTTTTGAGGCTTTTTTGATGGTTTTGTGGCCTTTTGGAGGCATTTTAGGCCTTTTGGAGGCTTTTTAGTGGGATTTTTAGGGTTTTTAAGGGAAATATGGTAGGAAAATGGACAAATGAGCCATGAAATGGGGTAGATGAGGTAGTGAACACTTTTTGGGTGTTAACAGATTGCCCTTTGATGTCTGAGGGAAGGAGCTCATCGTATGGCCGATGGACATCATAAGTCATATATGGTTTTTCTGGGGTATGTAGAAGAGAAGAAACAAACTGAAGCCCGGAACAACGATCCTGAACAAACTGCAAGAACTAAAAGTACATAACCTCAATAATGGATGAGGAAGCATCTGATCATATGGACGAGGCGGGCATTCCCATGCTCGTATCAGGATATAACATAATAATAACAATGGGGTCCAAAAAATGGGGACCTGAAATATACATGACCTCAAATACTGAATGAGGAAGAATCTCAATATATGGACGAGGCGGGCATACCCATGCTCGTATCAATATACATAAAAAGAACTGTGAGGCCCGAAAAGAGGGACCTGTAAGATACATAGAGAACCACTGTGTACATCATAAGGGTCCAGAGGGGACACAAATCTGGGACATACTGCTGGGCTGACCATGTCTGAGCTGAAGAACTGATACACTGGAACAATCAACAGGACTACTGAGTGTGGTACCAAAGGAACTGATGAGCTGCTAAATCAGAGTGACAAGGGGTACACTCGCAATGGTACACTGAACTGGAACTGATCTGGGACTAAACTGGGTACTCAAGGAAGCATGTAAATGGATGGCTTCCAAATACAATGACCAACGTAGCCCAGACATCCACGGGAACATATAACTGGGTGTTCCGAAGTGACTCACCAATGTGCTAGAGTCGGGGGAAATCCGGGGTCTTCGACAAATACTGGTGGGGATGTAAAGCCTGCGCGATTCTCAACGATGCGATCAAGGTGCTGAAGTCGAGCATGTGAGAAACAACCATTCGGAGAGGCAATGATGACTCCTCCCAAAATGGTCCGTAGGAACTCACCACAGATGGTGATGGGTCCAAGGCGTAGGGGCCTCTGGGTCTATCGTCTAGAATAGAGGGGCTGTCGTCGACAGAGGGAGACCTGTAACTATCAAGGAAATGATGTTTCCTTGACAGGAGTGCGAGGCGGAGAACCGAAATGTGATAGTATTGATGGCAGGATTGACCAGCTGGGGGGACAACTGGGCAAGTAGAGTGGGTGGACTCAAACTTCCTTTGTTCAGAGTATGATAACGGGGATGATCGGGCAGCATATGAAATTGACTGAGGGCAAAGGGATCATAGTTGTATTGGATCTGGGAGGGGGACTGGACTGAGGGAGACTCAAGCTGGGGTAAAATGGCAGGAGACTGCAGAATACTCTGAACAAAGGCGACCTGATTGGGGGTGCTGCCGAGATGATCGATCATAATGCCTAGAGGCACGGGATGACTTCTTCATGGGTTAAGGAACTAGAAGAAGTGTGTGTAAAAATGGTACTGTCGTGTGGATTTATACGAGCCCAGGATAGTTCATGCTCGTGAGTTCTTTCAATTTTAAGGAGTCTGAAAGCAATAAGAAGACTCTGAAAGGATGGAATGGTACTGTCGTGTGGATTTTACGAGCCCATGACAGTTCATGCTCGTGGCTGCTTTCAATTTTAGAGAGTCTGAAAGCGATAAGAAGACTCCAGGGGGTTTCTTTTTCGTGTGTTAGTCTCCAATGCCCAAAGAAGCATAAAAGGATGCAATGAAGAACTCTTCTAGCCGGTGTGACTAGAGTATTCCTTTTTCGTAATTAGTCTACCAGGTTTGGAAAAGGGGTAAACTTATACCAGATAGACGCCCTTTCAAATACTTTAACGAGCATGAAAGGAAGCAAGATTGCTCGGTGATCTTTTCATTGTTTTAGGAGTCAGAAAAGAGCTTAACAAAAACTCCCTAAGTGTCTTTTTCGTAAAGGACTTGTCCGGCCCGAAAAAGGGATAAAATTATACCGAACAAAAGGAATGGCCAAGCAAGGAGGAAGTGTTCAATCAAGGAACATTTATGATGACCAGGAACGAGGGTGGGGGGGAACACTGATGGGCCTCCTTGCGGGGTAATGAAATGGTGTCAAAATAACGAAACATTTGCAGTATGACAGGAGTGGATGGCTCATGTAAAAGTGTGGAACAATCTGATGGCGGCCGATGTGGCGCGTAGATCGAAGCAGCAAGGTGTCGGGACACAATGTTGAAATTGTACTAGGTGAGAGCGAGAAATGATCTCAAGCATCATCACGAGCTCGGAAAAATGAATCTGGCGATATAAAGAGTGTCAAACACGGATAACGACCAATGTGGCACGCAAACCGAGATGACGGGGGGCGTTTTGGAAAAAAGACCCAAAAAATCGGGGGGTAAGAGCGAGAAATTATCTCAAGCATCATCACCAGCTCGAAAAAATGAATCCGATGATATAAAATATGTGAAAAACGGAGAGCAGCCGAAGTGGCACGCAAACCGGGGCGACAAGGTGTCGGGACACAATATTGATATTGGTCCTGGTGAGAGCGAGAAATGATCTCAAGCATCATCACAAGCGCGGAAATAGGAATCCGGTGGTGCAAATGGTGCGAAAAACGGAGGTCATAAGGACTCCAGAATGGTCAAAGGAACTAACTAGGGTAAAAAATGGTTGCAAATAAAGGTGAGCCCACCAAGCCAAGGATGCAGTGGTGGGGAGAAAAGATGACCCGTGGGGGAAGAATACTAGGTGTATCAAATCAAATCAAATCTACAAGTGATATGTGACCTCAAAAATGGTTGAGATCACAAGTGTGAAAAAGTGAGCAGGGTTTAATGACTTGCCCCCATGCTATGTGCATGGGGTTTGTGATTATGGATCACATATGTGTGGGTTTGAACAATGGGTTCATTGACGTGCTGGGATAGATGTGATGGGGAAGGTTCAAAATGATTGATCATGCCCCCTATCCCAGGGTCGAGGGAATCTATTGTGTCAATGTGGTGCTCTATAATAGCGGAGTCAAGACCAGGCATATCGGTATAGGAGCAGGAAAAGACATCACGGAATTCTCTGAAGAGGTTTTTGTATTCCTCAATCTCTTGCTTACTACAGAAGGCTCCTAAAGTGATGAGTTCAGGGGCACTCCCGGGGGGAGCGATATCAATTTGGATGATAGGTGAGATGTTGGCCATGTTACCCTCCTCGAAGGCGTCAGGAGCAGGAATAGGGTCCTTGAACCAGTCGACCTTGGTGGGAAGGAAGTCTTTGGATTCAACCGCAAATTGGGTAGCAGTGCTAGAGGAAGATGCTTTTGGGAGGAAATACGAACGATGGTGCATGTCATCCCAGGGATACTCCGGGGCAGTGAGTGCCTCAAGAATCTCCTCATCAGTACGGAAAGTTTGGGCCGTCAAATCGGTTGACGCGGGAATGGGAGTTGAAGAAATCATGTAAATGGTGTTGACCTCTCCGGATGGGGGTGAGATCGGGGGATGAATCTCTTCGATGGTGGGTGGTGCCGTCTCAAGATCCAGATTGTTCATCTCATATAGAGCTGCTCTGTAATTGGGGAGATCGGGACAGTGATGTGAGTAATGCTCGTAAACACCGCATATGGAACAGGGGTGGTTAGTGCGCAAGGATTTGTCGCGAGGCTTAGGGGTGGGATCTAGTTTGACAACCGGGATACTGGGGTCATCGACAAGCATCTGCATGTGTTCCTGTAATGCCGGTAACTGTGGACATTGATGAGTCGCATGGCCTAACTCATCGCACAATAAGCATTTGGGAGGAGCATGAAACATAGGGGGGTTTTTGACTATCTTGGGAGGTGGTACAGCAGTGTAAGGTTGAGGGCCTCTGCCCCCAGTGGATTTGGGAGGAGGAGGGGGATTCGTGGAGGATGAAGGGGTAGCGACACCGGGGGGTGGCGGAGTGGTAGTAGCCATGGGTTGCACCGGTTGGAGGACGACGCTTGGTGTCGGTGGGGGAACGGGAGGCGAAAGATACCAAACGGGTAATCCCAAGGTTAACCCAGGGAGGCTAAGGGTAGCCATGACCGGGGCGCTTACTACTCCCGACGGAGGGACTAGGAAGGGGATTGTATGGATAGGTGTAACACCAATGTGGCTAGGTACCAATGGTGGTTTAGGCAACAAGGGTGGTTAATTGTTAGGTGTTTGGTTATCATGGGACAGGGTACATAATTCAGACACTTCGGGCGTAGATGACGGTGGAGGAATGGATTGGAAGGTGGATGTCATCGGCGGGTCTGAGTAAACTCCAGGTCCCAAGGAGGAAACAAACGAGGTAGCGACACCATTAACAGGTTGTTCAACCATGGGGAGAACATTTTCGGGTGCAGCGGGGGCATTTGGATCATAGTAAGTGAGTTGGTCGATCTTGACCACACGTCCATCATGGGGGAACATCATGGTACGAAAGACAGAGGAAGCTACCGCCCGCATAGCATACATGTAGCTGCGACCAAGTAAGAGGTTGTAATCAAGTTGGGCGTTGATGACCTCGATGTCGATGAGGACGGTTTTACCACCTAACTGGACAGGGACATTGGCTAGGAGACCTTGGGGCTGAGCCGAACGACCGTCGTAGGCGCGTAATGCAGTGGTGGACTGCTGAAGGGTAGGGGATCCCAACTTCTGCCATACGAATGTGGACATAACGCATGTGGAGGCACCTTCATCGATGATGCACCGATGGATGACAAGATTCCGAACGGAAACAGAAACTTGGAATGCTAAGGTGGAAGGCAGGCGTGGTTCGGACTGGTCCAAATCAAATGCCATCAAATTCGAATCATTTGGGTCAATAGCCCCAATGGCTAAGAGTAAAGTCTTGCGCTGGGAAGGGCAGCTCTTCAAGACTTCTAACGCAGACATGGCTGCGGGAGATTGGGCTAAGTCATCTACGATGTTGTAGTTTGACGCAGCGCGCGCATTGGGGTTATTGTTGATACGGCGAAGTGGGAAACGAGGTGCTTTGGAAGCGCCGTCTATCGGGGGCAGAGGGATACATAACGCCTGATCAGTGGGATGAGCGTTAATGATTTTATCGACAGGAGGGGCTTCAGAGGTGGAGCCATATTGGTTCCGACGGGTCTGGAGGTTGACATCAGCAGATGACATCATCAACAAGTGGTGGGTACCTGAGTCAAACATGTGTTGATCAGGGGCAGTGTATGTGATCTGTTGTTGTTGTGGTGGCGCGTTGACCTAAGGGGGAGCCAACGGCTGAGCATTCACTACGCCTTGGGTTGGTAAGGGGTTTTGCAGCACCAAAGGTTGCTGCTGAGGTTGCAGGGGGTTGGGTGGTGCTTGAGGAGCCGCATGCCCTTGGCGATGGGCATCATCAACCCAAAGTTGCCGAGCTCGCTCCAAGTGTGGGAAAGCATGTGTGTAGTGGCCATAGACCCCGCAAATAGAACAAGGATGGTTTGTTCGCAAATTAGGGTTTTTAGCCTGCTTGGGCGGGCGATCAGGGTTTTGATTAGTGGGGGCCGCATTATTGTTGTCTGGGGGATTAGCTGGTTGACCACCTTGGTCTGTAGGTTGGTTGTTCCCACGATTACGGCCCTTGACGCGGTTTTGTTGGCCCTGGTTGCGCTAGTTGTTCTGGTTTTGCTGTTGATTTTGTTGGGCGTACACTTGCCCTTGGGCAGCAGGTGGGTTTTGGGGTTGTGCAGGTGCGGGAGCAGGTTGCGATGGATGATATGTAGGTGGAGGCTGCGCAGGTGCGGCACCTTGAGGGGGTTGCTGATATGTCTGCGGAGTAGGTTGTGGATTTTCCGCAGGGGCTACTTGCGGCGGGTAATAAGCGGGTTGGGCCCGGGAAGGCGCAGGAGTTGGTGCAGCCTGCTGGTGGTAATAGGCGGGTTGGGCCTGAGAAGGCGCAGGAGCTGGTGCAGCCTGCTGGTGGTAATAGGGCTGAGGTGCGACCGGGGTGGGGTAAGCGGGGGGCACATGACCGAAGCACTGAGGTGGACAAGTGGGTCCATGGGAATGATGGTGATGTGTCATAGGAGCATACGAGTTGGTGGCCCCAGACTGTGAGGTAGCCCGCGAAAGGTAGGGGCCAGGGGTAGGACATGCTATGGAAAAGGGTTGGGAATGCAAAGAAACACAGCCGATGATGCCATCTGCAGCATGGGATGCCCCTGGCGCATCGTGCTGGGATGACTTGCCGCGAGGGGTGTCAGGTATAATAGTATAGAGATAACCTGACTGGGCGTAAATGAGGTCGAACTGCTGGGCCTTAAGGATGGCCTCTTCTTCAGACTGGGGTCTTTCTGATGCCACATCCTTAGCAATGACAGGGAGAAGGGACTTGAGGAACCAATCTAGGAAGATACGGTCGTCTAATTTGATCTTGCATAAGCTACGACGTTGACGCCAATCATGAATGTGGTCCGTGACGTGGGTAGCTTTGTTTTGTCTGCAAGATAGGAGGATCTCAACGCCCGCGTCATAGCGGACAGGTAACTGGAAGAACTGCAGGAAGGTCGAGGCAAGGGAAGCAAAGGTGGCATGGGTCCCGTGGGGTTGCTCGATATACCACTTGGCTGCAGATCCAGTGAAGGTGCGTTGTAACAGACGGAGGCGAATAGAGTCATCCACTATGGATTTGGAGGAACACCATAGGTGGAAGGACATGATATGGTTTTGTGGGTCCTCACCTGCCTTGCCCTCGAACTTAGGGATGTCAGAGGGGAGCTTGGTGGGCATGTGAGGCCACGCAGGGTCGTGTAGGATAGGGTCGTTGGTCAATCTGGTTAGGTCGGGCAGGTTGAGGCTAGCCATGAATGGAAAATTGGAAGAAGGATGTGACACAGTAGTGGGTTGGACCAAGTTGGGGCCAATGCCCCCAAGTGGAGGGACAAGGTTTGGGATGTTGCCCCTAAGTGGGGGAACTAAGGTGGTATAGGATGGTCCTGCACCACCATGGGTAGTGTGAGCCACTGATGGAGTGGGGATAGGTATTCCAGCTGCGGGAATAGGTGCAGTGAGGGGAACGGTAGATGTGGGCCCCATTGAGGGCATACCCACAGCGGGAGTGGTAACTGGTGTAGTGGTGGATGGGCCACCAATGGTCCCTACAACGAAAGGAGTGGAAGTCGCGCCAGCCATGGGGCTAGTAGGGGCAGTGTAAATGGGGTTATCAGACTCTTCTTCAGAATCGGAGGTAAAGTAAGGGGCGTCAATATCTGGTGACGGAGTCCTATGCCGTTGACGAGTGGAGTCAAGTGACAAGGCTCTAGATCTGTGATGAGGGGTATCAAGTGATGATGATCAAAGTCTATGACGGGTGGTGTCAAGTGAACCATGCTGTGGGGGCTCACCCCTGAGGCGCCAAGAATGTCTCGGGGACTCAATGGTGACAGATGGTGTCAAATCGTTGGGGATTATGGTGAGTGAAAAAACAGCTCAAAAAATCCTAATGCAACCGAGTGTGCAGAAGGAGAGCTCAAAAACAAGGCACTCAGGCCAACAACCAACTCAAAACACCTACTGTAACAGTTGTGCTACAATAAGTGGAGTACCAACAAAATGGTCAGAATACCAACAAGCAGTAGGTTTCCTAGAAAATAAAAAATGGTGGACTCACTAGACCAAAAGGAGGTAAGGGAGCATGCAAACACTTAACTAAAAAGTATTCTGACTCAACTAGACATATCCTCTGCAAGGTGATGAAATCCAAGTCAGACAATATGAATAGGAAAGCCAAGTGGCTAAGATGTCCCCCTACCGGGAGGGACACCGGGTAGTCAATCCTAGAAGAATGGCAACTAAGATACCCCGTTCATGACACGTCCAGAAAGGTGAATTTGTCGTTTGGTCCTTTTACCGCAATACCTCTATACAGGGATATCCCGAGAACTACGAAAGGTAGCCCTTCGGTTACTGAATGGAGTGCGGTATTCCACTCAGGCCTCCGGAACCAGTCTCGCGACTTCAACCCTCCTAAGGGAGAGGCCCTCTGGTAAACTGGTTGTGACCGTGCCAAAAAGTACTAGGGGATTTTGGTTCCCTAATTGGACAACAGCTATGTCTCAAGTGTAAGTAACCGAGGGGTGTTATTGGAAGCCTATCCCCCCGATCCTACCTAACTACAAAGATTCTTTTGTGTTCCCCAAGTGGGGTTAGAATATTGGTTGAGTTAAGTAGTTTTTAAGGCTCACTTGAATTATGTGACAGAGTGTGTGCTCGTGAGGTGATGAACCCAAAATAAAAGTGCCACAAGGGGGGGCAACTTTCTAATTAACAATACTGAAACTTAACATGCAAAATTTTCTGAATTAAAATACTAGAATTTTAAAAAGATTCTGTAAAGGGTACAAAAATTATGTTGCAGAAAAGGCTGTAAGGAAGGATGGCTGCAGGTAGGACAGATGGTTGTGCAGATGCAGAAAATATTGCAGCAAAGGGGGCTGGGTTCAAAACTGGAAAAAATGCAGAAATCAGACCGCGGGTCTGTGGCGAAACTGAGCAGTCAGACCACGGGTTTAAGGGAAATAGGTGCAGACAGGACGCGGGTTTTTGGCAGACAAACGCAGTCGGGACGCAGCAAAGGGGCTGAAAGTCGCAGTCAGGACGCGGGAAAAACACCGAAAGGTGTCGGCGGGTTGCAGAAAACTGGCCGAAAGCCGCAGGCAGGACGCAGAGAATAGGTAAAACGACGCAGTAGGGTCGCGGGAAAAGGGCTGACAGATGCAGTCGGGACGCAGCAAAGGGGCTGAAAGCCGCAGTCAGGACGCGGGAAAATGGCCGACAGGCGCAGTCAGATCGCAGCAAATAGGCTGATTAGCCGCAGTCGGATCGCAGGTAACAGACTTGAATCCGCCGGCAGGGCGTCGGAAACAGTCTGAGAGCCGCGGTCGGGTCGCAGGTAAAGGCCTGAAAGACGCGGTCGAGACGCGACTGCAGAGGGAAAAGATGCGGTTTACGGCGGCCGAAAGGGACAGCCGAACAGAAAAAATATTTAAAAATCGTAACCAGAAATTCAAACCTAGTGGATTCGCCAAAACTGTAGCTAGGGTTTTACCCCCAGCTTGTGCAAATGAGCACCTACTAAGGAGAAAGGACTCCTTAGTAGCAGTTCAGTAAATGTAAATTAAAATGCTAAAACAAAAATGTAAATTACTCTAAACATGTGCATGAAACATAAAAAGAACAAGATATAAAGAATGGCTTTTGTATTAATTTTACCTCCAATGTGAAAGTTGGTGAAGCTCTTGCAATGTCCAAGAGGGTTGCTCCAAGCTCCAACTTGCTCCTTCTCTTTCTCCAATGGTGGGAATGGGCCAAAAGGGGCTCTCAAGGTGAAAGTAGCTCAAGGGTGAGCTAGGGTTTCAAGAGAGATTTTGGCAGAGTAAGGGTATACTTGATTGTGGATATGAAATGAGGGGTCTCCATCACCTATTTATAGTTTTTTGGTGGTGGAGTGCTGGCCCATGGTTTTGGGAACCATATGGTTTAGGGCAGCTGTATAGGGTTTTTTCCTCCTTTTCCTCATTATTTTATATTTTTTTATTCCCTTTTTAGAGGGATTTTGCTATTTTAGAGGAATTTTGGATATTTTTGGAGAAAAAAGGGGTTTTTTAGCCTTTTTGAGGCTTTTTTGATGGTTTTGTGGCCTTTTGGAGGCATTTTAGGCCTTTTGGAGGCTTTTTAGTGGGATTTTTAGGGTTTTTAAGGGAAATATGGTAGGAAAATGGACAAATTAGCCATGAAATGGGGTAGATGAGGTGGTGAACACTTTTTGGGTGTTAACAATGGTAGATCCTTTTGTATGGAAGTGACATTGTATGGGTTGCAGCCAAGATAGTGGGATCCAGGCATTCCTTGGCATGTTGTATTGTCTTGGATAACATGGTTGATTGTTGGATGGCACTACAAGCAATGAGATCCTGGCATTGCTTGTTCGATCTCAGTTGGAGTAGCAATTCGGGTGTTGGATTGAGAGAGAGAAACAATCAACATGTGCATGAGTCTATCTATGCATAGTAGTGTTCCAATTTCCTGTATGGGAAACCATTTGAGAGATGGAATCAATATTCTCATGCTTGGTGGAATTGGAGTCTTCACGAGGATCCTTATGCAAACACTTTGCAGTGCAGTGGTGGATGCACCATACACCTTGCATTTATCAGGCTCAATTGGGACCCTGGAATCATTTTGGGAATTAGTTGTTTCAGTTGGGTTAGTGCTAGGATAGTTGGTTGGATGGAGCTACCTCTTGAGAGGATTGGTAGAGTTGAGCATGAGAAGCATGGTGGAACCTCTGAGAATCTGGTTGGGGAGCTTGAGGTACATTTTTATTGAGCACATTTCCAGTATAATTCATGATCTTTCATGTGTTTGGACTCTTAGTAGTCTTGAGGATAGAAGATCGTTGAGTGGGTGTTGTTCTCCTTGTGGTTTGTAGAGCATCCTATGACAGTGAGTTGCATGAACATGCATTGATCATATGATGTTTCACTTCCATTCATATGGTTTGGGTACATGACCCATGATCTTGGTGGGATTCAGTTGTGGTGCACAAAGTTGGTGATTTGGTTCACTTGAGATTGTAACTAGTCATCATTATGATAGAGGCAGACTCTATGAGCATAGTCGGGATGGAATAACAATTCTTCTAGTCTTAAATTGCTTTAGGACAAGCAATCTTAAGAGGGGAGGGCTTGTAATGTTCCCAAATTTTGCTATGGACTTAGTAAGGTCTTTGGCCTAAGTCACCTAGTCATTTTCTCAGGAGGAATTATCTAGGAGGTGGAAAAGGTTGATAATTTGCCTATATATTTTTTACTAAGTTTAAAATTGAATATTAATGGGACAAGGTGGGACACATACAAAGGTAAAATCCCCATTTCAAAATTGCTAAGGAAAATATTAATTTGGGAATTATTTTTCAAAAATTTTCCATGTAACAAATGATCAAATTGTCTAAGGAAAAAGATTGTCCACAAGTTGGAAGAAGTTTTGACCAAGGTATGAATGGGGTCATGAGGGCACCAAGGAGGTCTTACCCTGTGGTTGAATAGTCAAAAGGGTGCCTAGGAGAGCCATGGACCAAAAGAAGTTGTAATCCTTTGGATTTGGTCATTTCCTTATAAAACAAGGAGTGCATGTGGGTACTCCATTATGATAATGGACCTAACTCCTTTTAATCATTCAATGCTCATTAAATGAGGGGAGAATTGGTCAAGAAGGTTGAGGGCGCATTCATGAAGATCAAGTGGTTAGAGGACACATTCAAGAAGGTCAAAGTGGTTAGAGGGTGCACTCATGACAGTAGTGGAGCAATTATGAACAACCAACTTCCTAGTGCATGGTTTTGGGATGCCCATGGTATTGGATATCTATAAATCTTAAAAGGAGCAGAAAGGTGCACCAGCAGAGGTTGTTGATGAATCTTTATTGCATTGGAGTTGCTTAGGCTTCTCTTTGCTTGGGTGATTCTCCCCTTGCATACCAAGAGGGTGATGGACCCCTCATTTCCACACTAGTTGTGTATTCAAATAGCCATTGAGGAGGAAGGCATTAAACCTTTCTCTGAGTATATTGCATAGTTTTTATATCAATTGCAGGTCCTTACATTTCTAGTGTTTGTGCCTATGTTTTGATGTACTAGTTTTCCTAGCAATCTTGTCGGGAAATACAAGAATAAAGTTGTTGGTTTGATGCTTGGAATTCCATGAGCCATACTACTGTTACATAACATCCTGTACATTTTTATGCAGACCTTCATATCAGATAATAACAGTGTTGTGTATTTCATGATGCAATTTCTATGTTTCTTTTCTAAACTATTTCATGCCTATGCTCAATGTGTTGAAAATATGACTAAATTTCACTGTCCGGGTCATATCTTGATTTTTAGAGAACCAAATCAAGTTCTGTAGGTTGTTGAAAGTAGGTGGGACGTTATAGAGCCCATCCCCGATATTAGATCTGAAGTTCGTGGGGAATAGGATGTGTTTGGGTTGAGTTGGAAATCACCTAGTTGAGATGTCCTAGTTTCCTAGTTTTTCTCCTAGTGATCATAAAGTGCAAAATCACCTCCCAAACTTTGATCCTGTGCATCAACATAATCCATTGGGTTCCACATAATTCCTAGGAACTGACACTACCAGCCCGGGTCCTGGTGACCACCCCGAGTGTGATGCACCTAGAAAATGTGCCACTGTCGAATATATGGACTGAAACCCCTGTCCAAGTGCCATAGATGTTAGTAGGTGTGTTGCAGACCCAATCCCTTGCCTCATAACATAAATTGAAATTACCCGAGTGCCATTTGGAACTAGTTGGGAATAGGTAGTTTTTGGATAGCAAAAGCTAGGAATTGCACCTAGTTTCAAATTCTTCACTTCCTAACTTGGAGTTTGAGTTGGTACCTTTAATTTTCAGATTGGGGATACTAAAAAAAAGAGATGGGCTTGCTATTATCTTTGGGTGTATCTACTTTCTTGACCTTGTCCTCGTCATGCTTCCGAAATGACTTCGACTTCCCTTTTGCTTTCTTCTTATAGGATGGATTTTCACGTGCAACTTCTCCTTCTTCTTTGGAACCTCCCTTACCTTCCACTCTATAGTCCAAGATTTTATTGGATGTTGTTATGGATGTTGCAAGGGTATGCATGTTTTGGCATCACAGATTCATTTTCACCTAGGGTTGCAATTGCTTCATGAAATGATACAGGTGGTCCTCATCATTCATGTCCTCGAGTTCCAACATAAGGCTAGTATATGCCTTGATGTAGGTCTGAACCTTGTTAGTGTGCTTGAGCAACAACTTGTTCCTCACAACCTAGCCTTGGTTACATGGGATGAAATGAGCCTTCAAGGTTTCTTTCATATGTGCCTAGTTCTCAATCTTCTTTGCTTCTCACCCTCCTACCACATATTTCGCTTGGTTTCTCCACCATAGCTTTGCTACACCTATTAGAAACATTGTAGCGACATTCACCTTGGCTTCATCTGAACTACCGTTCATTTGTTCCAACTATTGCTTAATGTTCCAACAAAAGTTACCGAGTACCCTGGAATTCCAGTTTCTTTCATATGGATCCATTTCCTTCAGCTTAATCCTCATGGGAGCTTCCAAACTACCTGCACCAAAATTAATTCATTTCAACAAGTTGATGGTGTCCTCTTGGTCTCTGACTTGAGCTTGAAGCACCTTCACCAAGTATTCAACTTGTGTTAACTTCCCATCATTGTCGTTCTTCAACGAATCTATTAACAAATCTATAATCGCTTGGAACTCGCTCACATATTTGTTAAACCCTTGTCCAATCCCAAACATCTCTTCCTCCAAGCCTTCAACCTTCTCACCATCTTTTCAAAGAGCCATTGTCATGTGCTCAATTGTTCTTTCTAACATTGTCAGTCTAGTTTTCTTCTTTGGTGTCTTGAGAGCTTGTCCCCATTATTTTCCTCATGGTGCGAAGCTATCTCCGCATCTAATCCAACCACTGCTTCTATGTCCAAGCCTAACATATTCCCTATAGGTCATTTTCCCATATCCGCCTACTTGTCATAAGGTCATTGACATGCTGTCGATGTCACTTCCCTTTGGTTACATCTCTGATACCAACTCTCAGAGGCCTAAAAGTCTAGCCCGAGACCAAATCCCTGTCTCCTCTTCTGGTTGTGCGGCATTTCCTAGAATTCTCTCCTAGGGTGAGACCAACCTAGTGAAATCCTACCAGACTACGTCTCCTGTTTTATTTTTATGTGAGTGTCTTAGTTAGCTTACTCACAAATTTATATGCCAAAGTCGCACAACATACAAGAAACCCCAAATATAATAGTACACATAAAGATCAACTCAAAAGTAAGCTGGAAACCCCTCAATGGAGTGCACCCAAATCTCTATTATATAGATATTTTGGTTACAACATGAGGAGGATGCCGCAACTCGGTAGCTCTCCTAGAGTGCACCCTCAACGACAACAAATTCTTTACAAGTTACAGTCCAAAACTTGGCTAACTCTTTCCCTATCACAACCACACGTCCACCTCCTGCGGCACCTGTCACAAGTCTTCACACTAGGCATCCAATTTGGTGAGCTCCTTTTTTACCCAAGTTGTGCCCAACTCTTTTAGTTTGAATTTCCTTCCATTGCTGCACTCTAAGAGGAGGTGTGCACTTCTTGAATGGAGAATGTGTTATGTGTTATGTGTTATTTTTTTGTGTGCTCTTTGCTTTCAACTCTCCTCTTATATATATATGTGTTGAGTGGGAAGAGTTGCATCCCTTCACAAGTGCCTCTTCCTTCTATGGCTGACTTGTCATGCACTCAAGGTGACTCGCCATGTGGGCCTCTGACCTCCCTTTTGCGGGATTCCTCGCCAAACATGCCCTTGTTTGGCCTCCCAACTCGTCATGCCTTATCGTTTGGTCATTCCTTCTTCGATCACTCGTCTGTGCTGGCACGAGAATCATGTTGGGCATACAATCCTTGACGTGGGTGCCTTCCCGAAGCTGTCCACCCACTTGGTCAAGAGTTTTGTCGATGATTGAACCCAATGGTTGCACTGATGGTTGCATCCAATGGTCTCATGTCTCCTCAACCAAGTCACCTTTTCTTTGGGGTATTTGGTCTCCTTGCCTAGCTTTGCCTTGGGTATGCCTTCTTGGAACGAGTGAATGATGCCTCTACTGAGTGAGGTCACTTACCTGCTTGGTCGAGCCTTGCCAAATTCTCCTTCATTCCAACCGATGGTTGTGCCAAATATCCTACTCCCATTAAGTGTGTTTTTCGGTGGTAGTCCATCCATCGCATAATACATGGGTCGCTTCATCGGTTTGGGGGATCGAGCGACATTGCCCATTATCCATCCTTAGTCATTCTTATGTGGGGCCCTCTCATGGGTGGGAGAGGTGCCCAAGGTCTCCTCTAGCCAAGGGTGTGACACATTGCCTATGTGCTCTCGAGGTTTTATGTTCCTCCCACTCCATTGGATGTGATAAAATAAGAAGGTTAAATCACTAAGTTAAAATTATAGAGCAAGAATCTCGTATAAGTGAAATCTGCAAAAGAATGGGATGGTGTGCTATGAACCCATTGGGAATCTTCTATGGAAGCTTGAGCTTTCCTCAACGTCCAACGCTATTGGATGAGGTTTATTAATTTTGTAAAACTCCCCATCCTTGGTTTTAACAAGCATGGTACTATATGTATTATAATAAAAAAGGGCGGGACAATCTCTTTAAGAATTCCGAATGCCCATCTCATTGATAAATATCTCGAGGTTAGTGCTTAAAAATCATAGATATTTTAAGTCTCCCTTTCAAAAGTGGGTTGAGAGTTTTGATGCCCATGTTTCATGTTTCCCAACATGTTTGTTTATAGACAACTGGCATGCCTCCACGCTACCCCTAAATTGTATTTCAATATTTATTCATTCTGATTAAATATATTGAAAAATTCGTCAGAAAAAAGAAATGATTTAGCCTTTTAGGTCATCTTTTCCGAGATTTAGTGCATACAGGCAGTATCAGATTTGATTTTTTTTTTCGGTTAGTTCACCTAAAAGTCAGCACATATCATATGATGTCAAGATGTCAAAATATTCCAACTTGAAATTTGTGTCACGTTTCCCCAAAAAACACTCCACAAATAGTAGAAGTCTTAACATTGATTTTCTTGTTAAAAAATAAAATCATATTATAAGCCAAATCCTATATCATCATACGTAGTCAAATTCCTCTATCCACTAGTAAAGTACCAAACAAGGGATCGAAACCCCATAGATTAGCATTTAACAGAGTGGCATATTTATGTAAATTACTAAATTACAATTGTGCAATTGTTGGATTACCAAAATGGACACCTTGCGCACTAATCACAACTTGGCCAATCAAGAAATGCATGTTCCCTTTGGTCACCCAAGGGATTCTAGTATCTCCAATCTCTAACACAGAAGTTGTAGCAAATCAATATTTTATATATATAATAAATAATAATATAATATAATCACTGACACATACTATAATCATTGCATTGAGAGTAGTTATGCGTTTTATAGTTTAGTAGGGAAAGATGTTATGTAAGTACGTTACACAAATAAAAACTAATTAAAAAATTCATGTCAACTCATAAAATTAAAAATTAAAACCAAATAAAAGGTAATTATAAAAATCTATGGTGACTTATAAAAAATAATAATTATTAAAATTAACATAGATCCATCTTAAACCTAGATCTATCAAATACCAAATGGGATCAAATTTTATGAGGTGTTTTTTTTTCTCAATGTAAAATATTTAAGATAAAAACATTTTACACCTCAAGAAATTGGATTCCTCTCGGTGCTTGATAGATCCGGGTTTAATATGGATCTATATTGATCAATAGGAGAAAAAAAATGTGTAATGGTGTATTATGTGATACCTCTCTTGCATTTGCCAAAATCATGAGCCTCTCTTGCTTCCTTTCATAGTATTTTCCTTATTAGTTCTCAACATAGTGCAATAAGGGTTTTCTAGTTAAAATAGGAATGAGGTTCTCCATAAAGTCAAAATAATGAAGTGTGCTGAGTGAAAATGGGATTTCAATACTCGATTTGAACATTGCAAGTCACAACCTTGATAACATAAAAATCAAGCAAAAATATTCTCCTACAAGTCACAACAATCTTGATAACATAAAATACGAAAAAACCTTCCTTTACACGTCACAACAACCTAACTTTCATCCAGGGTTGGAATTTAATGGGAAAAATGTTCGTCAAGGACCATTTTTCCCATCAAATATGATTTTTATTTCAAACTTCCCGTCAAATAAAACAAAGGAATACCAAAAACGTTTGTATATACTGTCAAACCCATTATTTTTGTCACATGAAACATTTTCCAAATTTCTACCCTACTTTCCTCTACAAATTACAACATTAATAAACAAAAAAATTATAACAAAAACCATTGCTTAAACTACACATAGGTCACAACATTCAATCCGACATCATCTCTATAAGCAATAGTACATTCTATCTTCTTGAAGAGATCCTTTTGCTAATGATGTGCCCTACAATTTCGTATATTGCCAAACAACATAATGGACGATTTTTTAACCCAATTTTCAAATTCTTTAGAAATCAACGATACTAACAATGTTTTGAAACAAAATTTCATTTTACAATTTTTAAAATCGACAAATTTTTTCAAAGATTTATTTGTCCATAGTAAAACTCAACATTTAGATTTTTCCAAAACTCGTAAATACTAACTCACTAGCAAAAATTATTTGGAAAATATTTCAATCAAGTCCTCCTTCATCTCTTCCAATGATAAATGTTAATAACAAACCTTAAACACCTTCCAACAATATCTCTACACCACTTTGATAACAAAATGTCTTTGAACAAGCATCTTTTTATTTAATATAAAAAACTCAACCTTTGAATTAAATTAATAATAATAAAGCAAAATGATTACGAATTAAATTATTAAATTAATAAAGCAAAATGATTGCGAATTAAATTATAAAAGCAGGACAAAGGGATGGGATGGTGTGCCATGAACCTAGTGGCACTGTGCTCTCCAGTCTGGCAGTGTGCTCTCAAGACTTGAGCTTCCTCCCACGCTAGTGGATGTGGTTTATCCATCTCTAGAAAACTCCACTCCCCACCTAGAAATTCCCTTCCACAACTTCATGGGAAGAGAAATGGGAAATCCTCAAAAAAATAAAGTTATTTTAGATCTCACTTTTGAAATTGGGTTCAAGCTTTGATGCGCATGTTTCATGTTTCCCAACATGTATACCTCCCCCGAATTGTATTTCAACATTTGTTTCATTAAATATATTGCAAAATTCCTTTGTAGAGAGATGACTTAGGTCACAAGGCAAAGTGCATAAACCACATTAAATAATCAAAGGATTTGTCTCTATGAGTGACTTCTTTACTACTTCACATGAAAGTCAAGCCATCATTCGTGTATATATATATATATATATATATATATCATTCGTGTATATATATATATATGGAACCTTAAATTTAAAATTCTATATTTTTCTAACTCTACTTCAATGACAATACTACTTATAAACTAATTAACATATTGGTTTTATATATATATATATATATATATATATATATATATATATATATATATATATCGTGTATATATATATATGAAACCTTAAATTTAAAATTCTATATTTTTCTAACTCTACTTCAATGACAATACTACTTATAAACTAATTAACATATTGGTTTTGCTTTGTAGTTGAATTCCTTGTTACATTTTCGTTTTTGAAAAATGGTAAAAATACAAATGGTTGATTTAATTTCAATAATATTTAATTTATAAAAATTATGTTTATGTTGTATTAATAGAAATACAAAACACTTCCTATATAATTTGTATCTTATATATTCTAATATGTATACTTTAAAATAACTTAGAAATAAAACATAACACGAATAATATATGAAGGTATCTATAATATGCAATGAATAATTTTGTGATCTAGAATTGTGTTAAAATGCACAAGACTATGCTCGGTGTTTTGATCTCTTTTCTGAGATCATCTTCAGGAAAATTTGAGAGTTTGAGATGTAATGGCTATGAAAAACTTTATTTAAATACTAGATCATTGCTCTTATTTGATCATTTGAGTAATATACTTTCATGCAGGTCGGCTTATTTTATTTCTATTTGTTGTCAGTTTTGGTTTTTTGTTCTTTGCAAAAGGTGTAGCAACGGTGTCCATGTATTGTTAGAATTTGAGCATTAATTCACAATACTCTTGGATCTTTACTGAGAGAATAACATATACAGTATATCAATGCATAACAATCACAATAAGCATGACAAGCATCACAAGAATCAAAAGCATGAGAGACAAGAGACACAGAGTTTCCGTGGGGAAAATCCTAAGGTGAAAAACCCCACAACTTCCTCAGAGATAGAGAGAGCAATGGCTCAACCAAAGCAGATGATCCTCCTCCTCACTAGTGCGCCACTTTCTGAGTGAGAGAAGTGTGTCTTTCCGAATGATTCAAATAGAGATCTCCTGATCTCTATTTATACTTAACTTGTTTGCCCAGTTACACTATGGGGCCGACTTGTCTATCTAGATACATCCACAATATAATATATATTTCAGGGCCGACCCCACACATGGTGGTCTAATAACCCATCGGCAAGTACACACACTTGCGACACTTGTCAATCCGCATGATGACACTTCCTTATAGAGGAATAACACATCTCTTATAAGGGTACAATAAATATATATAAAATACATAGATGAAATACATTCCGAAGTTACATATACATCAGCACTCCCTCTTAACTAGGAAGGTATTTCTCGACACAGTTCTGCTAGACAAGTCTTCTTCTCAGGATCATCATCATCGATGCATCGTCATCATCATCGTCACTGCTGCTGCTATCTCAACCAATCTCTGACTCTACTCTTCATAAGAAGTTCTACAAAGCCAGTCCTTTTGCATACTGGATGTAGGCCCACCACCTACAGGTTTTCATCATCTGTGCGAACGGTCTGATAGAGGTGGCCTCTCAGGATTAATTTTATGTGCGGATGCAATACCGAAAAGAGTATCCCAGGAACATTTATGTGCCTAATCACGACCGGCAAGATCTCCCAGGACTGATTACATGCATCTCCTCCACAATACCTTTAAAGAGCATCCCAGGAACATTTATGTGCCGCAACACGACCGGCAAGATCTCTAAAGAGAATCCTAGGACTAATTACGAGCATACATCTCAACCTCTCGGATCTCCAGGACTGATTACATGTGGATAGACAAAACCTTTAAAGAGCATCCCAGGAACATTTATGTGCCGCAGCACGATCGGCAAGATATCTAAAGAGCATCCCAGGACTAATTACGAGCACACAGCTCAACCTCTCGGATCTCCAGGACTGATTACATGTCTCTGTAGTAATACCTCATCCCAGGACTGATTACGAGCACACAGCTCAACCTATCGGATATCTGAGGACTGATTACGTACTACATAGTAATACCGGAAAGAGTACCCCAGGAACATTTATGTGTCGCAGCACGACCAGCAAGATCTCCCAGGACTGATTACATGCTATTTGCACAACCTGCCACATATCATCTCTAACCTCCATGTATCAACCTGATACTCATGATCCAACGGATCATCATCGCACGAGGCATCATCCTGATGCCCATGATCATACTGATCATCATCACTTGTACCATCCTGGTACATATCATCTGGAGCAACATCCTGAAGATCATCATCATGACCAACCTGATCATACAATGCATCCACCTGATGCACACCAAGTATCTACCTGATACATATCATCATACATGATCCACTTGATCATACAGTGTATCCACCTGATACAAATACATATCAACATACATGATCTACCTGATCATACAATGTATCCACCTGATACATATACAGATACATGGTCCAAGCATCCAACATGATGCATATACAAATACATACAAATGATCCAACCGATCATATCCAGCATCCAACATGATGTGTACATACATATAAATATAAATGATCCAAGTGATCATATCCAACATCAATATGATGTGTACATACATACAAATATAAATGATCCAACTGATCATATCCAGAATGCAACATGATGCATATACAGAGCAGTAACTGGAGCATCATCCTGATGCTCATCATCTAGCGCTTACATCCACAGCCATGTGAAGGATCCTCCTTCCAACATGCTTGGAATGGCTTCAGCAAATGTGTCCATCACTTCTTCCTCGAAGTGTCGTCGATCTGAAGAACACCAAGCCTCTCCCTGAAGTACTCAAACTTCACCTTGGCTAGTGGCTTCGTTAGCACATCTGCAATCTGCTTGTCCGTCGCAACATACAGGAGCTTCACAGCTCCTCTCTGCACCATATCCCTGATATAGTGATATTTGATCTCTATGTGTTTCGACCTGTCATGAAACACTAGGTTCTCGGACAGCTTCACACAACTCTAGTTATCACAAAATATACCAGTAGCATCCAACAGGAGATCAAATAACTCAGATAGTAGCTTCCGTAGCCATACTGCCTCACAACTAGCTGAGCAGGATGCAACATACTCTGCCTCAACTGTACTCAGTGCTACGCAGGACTGCTTCCTGCTAAACCAAGAGATCACACCTGATCCCATACTAAAGTAGCACCCAGATGTGCTCTTCCTATCTGTAGCACTGCCAGCCCAATCTGAATCAACATAAACCTGCAGATTAAACTTTTGATTCGCTTCATACTTGAGCCCATAATCTACTATACCCTTCAGGTACCTCAGGAGATGCTTTACAGCAACCAGGTGAACACTCCTTGGATCCGTCAGGAACTGGCTCAATGTGTTCACTGCAAAGAAAATATCTGGTCTCGTGTTCGTCAGGTACATCAATGACCCAATCATCTGACGATACATATAGACATCATCCAGCTCAGATGAAGCATCACATAGAAGCTTTAGATTCGATGCCATGGGTGTGGCCATGGACTTGCAATCCATCATCCCAAATCTCTTTAGGATATCTGCTATGTACTTCCCTTGACCAAGGAAGATCCCACCTGAATTCCACCACACCTCCATACCTAGGAAATAATGCATCATTCCCAAATCTTTCATACTGAACTCAGTAGCAAGCTTCCTCTTAGTATCTGTAATCAGTCTGTCATCTCCTATTACAAATAAGTCATCCACATACAGGAGTAGAATCACAGGATTCCCTTCCTCAACCTCGTAGTAGAGGTTGGAATCCGCTTTACTCTTGGTAAAGCCCAAACTAGATAGGAAACTGTCCATCCTACCATACCAAGTTCTGGGAGCTTGTTTCAAGCCATACAAAGCTTTCTTCAATCTGCACACATATGACTCCCTGTCATGTATTTCAAAACCGAGTGGCTGCTCCACATATACTTCCTCTTCAACTACACCATTCAAGAAAGCAGTCTTGACATCCATCTGGTGTATTTTCCATTTCATTGCTGCAGCCAGGGCAAGTACTGTTCTGATGGAAGTATACCTGGCTACAGGTGCAAAAGTTTCTTCAAAATATCTTCCCTCTTTCTGAGAGAAGCCACGAGCTACGGATCTTGCTTTGTATTTCTCTACACTGCCATCTATAGCATGCTTGATTTTGTAGATCCATTTGGAAGTCACAATAGACTTCTCTTTAGGTCTTGGGACAACATCCCAAACATCATTTTTCATTATTGATTGGTATTCCTCAACCATAGCATCCTTCCATTCTTTCTTTTCCGCTGCTTCTTCATAACTGGAAGGTTCTTTGTTCATAATGTCACAGAGTAAAGCAACATAGCTGGTATGTGATTTGGTTCTTTTCTTTGCTCTGTGTTCTTCTTCTGGAATGCCAAATCTTTCTGCATCTTGAATGAGCTCTCTAGCCCATGCAGGTTTCCTCTTGTGAGATTTATCCTCACGGGGTGGATCTACAGGTTCTTGCGGATCTTCAAACTCACGAACAACTTCTGGAATTGCTTCAGTCATGGTAGTGTCTTGAAATCTAGTTTCCTTAGGTTCTTCATAAACTTCGATAGGTGCCTTCCTTGATTTGATGAATGCTGAGTTTTCATCAAATGTTACATCCCTGCTGACATCAATCTTCTTGAACCCTGGAAAGTATATTCTGTAAGCCTTCGAGCTTTCACTGTAACCCACAAAGATACCCTTCTTTCCTGAAGGATCTAGTTTGGTCCTCTTTTCCTTTGGGACATGAGTGTATACTGGACAACCAAATATTCTGAGATGGCTGACTTCAGGTTTCTTACCAGAAAAGACCTCTTCTGGTGTCTTGTTGTCCAATATCTTGTGGGGTGTTCTGTTCTGCACATATACAGCTGTTCTAGCTGCTTCTGCCCATAGATGCATAGGTAGATCTTGGTCATGCAGCATTGCCCTTGTTGCTTCCATGATTGTTCTGTTCTTCCTTTCTGCAACTCCATTCTGTTGAGGATTATAAGGAGCAGTCAACTCCCTCTTAATCCTTGAATCACTGCAAAGCTTCTTGAAGTCACCTGAGGTGAATTCTCCACCATTGTCGGATCTGAATGTTTTGATCCTTTTGTCAGTTTGATTCTCTATCAAGGTTTTGAATTCCTTGAACTTATCAAACACCTCATCTTTCTTTTTCAAGAAGTATACCCAAGTCTTCATGGAGAAGTCATCAATAAATAAGACATAGTAAACATACTCACTTAGTAAGTCTTCATGGAAAGCCTTCTTAATATTCTTACCTTTTGCACATCCTTTGAAAACACCTTCATGTTTGGTCTTGATTTCAGGAAGACCCTCTACAACCTTGCTTGCAATTGGAAGTGCCCTATAGTGCATATGAGCAAGTCTTCTATGCCAAAGTTCACTTGGCTCCATGGATTCATGCACCATGGCATGTTCAGGTTCTCCTTTTAATTTATACAAACCTCCCTCTTACTCTCCAATCACAACTGCATCATCTATGGTCTTTCCCTTTGGCCACATTAGGACTTGGCCATCCACAAATGCAACCCTCGTACCTTTTGCATCCAATGCAGAGATGGAGAGTAAGTTCTTCTTAAGTCCAGGCACATAAAGGAATTTTTTCATCTTCAAAGATTTTCCAGAATCTAGGTTGTAGGAGGCTTCACCACTTCCTTTGATTGGGTATTGATAATCATCCCCAAGTTTCACCTTATGGGGTGATTCATGTTCAGATAGATTCACAAAAGATTCCTTAAACCCAGTCATGTGTTTGGAAGCCCCACTATCAATCAACCAATCATTACAACCATGGGAGATAGTACATGTGAGAGCAAAGATTAGAACATACTCTTCTTCACTTGATGAGTCATCATTACTATTATCACTTTATGCCCTAGCCTTCTTCTTTGGAGGTTCATCATCTTCGACAGCATGAGCATGGTACCTTCTTTTGTTGTTGTTGTGGTTGTCCCTTTTGTTCTTGGGACATTCTGAAGCAAAGTGACCATTCTCATTACAAGTGAAACACCTTAGATCTTTCTTGTCTTTGTGAAAATGATGAGAAGATTTCTTCTTGTGATGGGATGGCTCCCTCTTGAACTTGCCCTTCTTAGTGTGAGCTGTGAGAGCTTGATCTTCATTTCCCATCTTCTCTTCTCTTGCCACAAGCCTTGCTTCTTCTTGAGAACATTCCTCCCATAATCTGCTGAAGGAGATTAACTTCTTTCTGGAACAGATCCCCTGGATAAAAGAGTCCCATGACCTAGGTAGGCCATTCAAAGTAGTCATAACAATTTCACCATTCTCCACCATTTCATCTACAGCTTCAAGTTGTTCCTTGATCTGAGAGACCTTGGAGAAATAGGATTGAATGGTTTCTCCATTCGACATCTTGACCCCTTTCAATTGATTCCACGGGGTCATCTTCCGATTTATGTTCTTTCCTTCAAATAGCTTGGTCAAAGAGTCAAACATAGCCTTGGGTGTCTTTAGAGAAGACACGTGGGGTATGAGATGGTCTTTGATAGAATCAACAATGATTCTCTTTACCTTGACCAAGTTCTTCTTATGCAATACCTTAGCCTCTTCATCCTCTGGGATAGGGATGCCTTCTTTTATATATGAGTCCAACTCATTCTCTTCCAGGATTAACCCAGTCCTATACTTCCAAGATCGGAAGTTATCATCCCCTTCAAGCTTATCCTCAAGCTTGGTGTGGTGAGACATCTTAAAGAGTACTTCAAATGGAAATAGAAAAGATTTAGGTCTTACCACTTGAAATGCTAAAAACTGGATCTGGTCCCGGATTAGGGTTTGTTGGAAAAACCCTAAAAATTCAAAATGTGAATTTTAACTTTCTGAAAGGATAGAAAGATGCGCCTTGATGAGTTGATCGGCCTGGTGTATTCAGAATTTGAGATCAGCAAAGATTTACCCTTCAGATTTGCCTTTTTGTCCTCCCGAGTTCATTGGGGAGAGCCCTGAATTAGGGTTTGAGTTTTCCCGGAGATCTACCAAGCCAAAAATCTCGATCCAAAGCTCTAAACTTCGATTTTTGCAAGGAGCTTCCAGCTGTGTCTTCAGATTTCAGAAATTCCTATTTTTGTGGAAACCCTAATTTTTAGGGCCAAATCTGAAAATGCTCAGAATTGAATTCTGATTGGATAGATAGATTCTCCTTGATGAGTAGAGTCAATATACTATACTTCTTTTCCAAAAACTGTGGAGAGAAACTCAAGCTTCCATCACTGCAAAATGTCTTCTTCTCAAGTTAGCTCTGATACCATGTTAGAATTTGAGCATTAATTCACAATACTCTTGGATCTTTACTGAGAGAATAACATATACAGTATATCAATGCATAACAATCACAATAAGCATGACAAGCATCACAAGAATCAAAAGCATGAGAGACAAGAGACACAAAGTTTCTGTGGGGAAAACCCTAAGGTGAAAAACCCCACAACTTCCTTAGATATAGAGATAGCAATGGCTCAACCAAAGTACAACCAAAATACACTTGAGATAGTCTCCTAGAGTAGATGATCCTCCTCCTCACTAGTGCGTCACTTTCTGAGTGAGAGAAGTGTGTCTTTCCGAGTGATTCAAATAGAGATCTCCTGATCTCTATTTATACTTAACCTGTTTGCCCAGTTACACTATGGGGCTGACTTGACTATCTAGATACATCCACAATATAATATATATTTCAGGGCCGACCCCACACATGGTGGTCTAATAACCCATCGGCAAGTACACACACTTGCGACACTTGTCAATCCGCATGACGACACTTCCTTATAGAGGAATAACACATCTCTTATAAGGGTACAATAAATATATATAAAATACATAGATGAAATACATTCCGAAGTTACATATACATCAACATGTATCACTTAATTTTTTCCCATCATCCCTGTTCATGCATTTTGTGTTTAACCTAATTTCCATCTTTTCCCTTACCTTTCGTTTACTTAGATCCTCCTCTTTTATGAATTATATATATATATATATAAAGAGAATAATATAACTAATACTTTAAGTTATTTAAATATTGAGTAAAATTTGCTATAAAAATTGTTTTAGGCAACTATAATTGTAATCAAAATTGTTATGAAGGTTTGTTTCATTAATTATTTCATTCTTCTTTCATACATGAGAGAATAATATCACATATATATATGACAAAACAGTTTAACTAATACTTTAAGTTATTTAAATATTGAGTAGAGTTCGCTATAAAAAAATGTTTTAGAAAACTATAATTGTAATAAAAAATGTTATTGAGGTTTGTTTCATTAATTAAGCAAAACAAAGATTGTGATATTTCTTTTATAATATTTTACTTCTTTTAAAATTAGACATGTTCTTTCTATTTCTATATGTTCTTGAGTTTTCATGGAATCGCTATCGATGGGTGTAGCATCCACTCGAAACATCAATTCTCACACAATTATTTCCATAAACTAATTCAACCAAAGTTAGCATTGCTACTTAAGAGGATTGAGTAATCACATGTCATTAAGTGTGGCATCATGTCTCACATCCTCATGTTTTTTATAGGTGATAAATGTTCAATATTCAAATTGTTAAGGAGTTATTCCTTAATAGTTTTCATTTAAATATTGAAAGTAACACACTTTGGATTTGTAGCACACTTAAGAAAGATCATAAATTTGACAATTAATGTAATGAGATGTGCATTAAGTGAGGGGTTGTCCTTTTCCTTGGGGTTGGGTCCCAATACATCATTAGTTGGTTCCAAATTAGATAATGTAAGTTTCCAACCCTCATTATCTTTCATAAGCTCGTTGGTAGGATTCTTACTCTAAAAAATAAGTGTTAGTCATAGGAATCTATTATTTTGTACTATAATAGAAAGCATTCCTTATAACAATGTTCTTCCCTGTCACTAACAATGCAATTAGTTTTATATCATGGTCTATCAAATATTTATGTTTATGAATAACATGCTAAATGAGTTGGAGAGTTGATATCATATTCACTCGTTGCAATGCAAGGAGCACCTCCCCTTAATACTTAAACAATTTGTCAAGTTCCTTCTTTGGTTTGACCAGTTTTGTTGGGATCCAATATGAGCTCTTATCCAAGTACTATTTAAGAAGTTTGGTGGAAATGATGTGAATACTTGGTCAACACAATTGTAACAATGCTTTAGTCTACAAAAAATTCCATTGAATAGGAGGGTCCCTTAGCTACCCTAAATCTTAATGCTCAACCATTTCAATCATAGTAGTGGTGGCAAATAAAAAGACAAATTGGCTAGTTCTACACTAGGAATGAATTTTGCAAGGAACTTAGAACCCAATATGATCATGTGTGGGAAAATTAGTACTTCATTCAATGCATTGAAATATGACAAATAGGAATTGTCCAAGGCTACACATTCCAGCACCAAAGGCTAGCTACTCATGTGACAAGTCTTATTGCTAATAATATTATTGAGCATTGTATTGGTGGGATTCACAATGGCATCCAACTTGAGGTTTAAATGCATCAACTAGAAGACATCTCCGTGGAAATCAAGCTAGCATGATAGGTTGAGGTTAAGTTTCCTATTGTCCATCATTCTCCATACTCTACTAGCAATACAGATATGGCTTCCATGCTCTCTAGAACTTCTACAATCAATATTATTCCTAAAGAGGTTGAAGAATGATATTGTATGGATATTTTCTTTTAGTGTATAATAATAAATTGTCTCAAGGGAATAAAGGCACCATGTATAACCTCCTTGTTCTTTAATATAACCAAGATCAGGAATAGGACTAGGTGGTTGATGTAGAGGATCTCATGGAACCCATTATAGAAATAATACTAGTTGAGCTAGAGGTTCCCATAGTATCCATGCTTGCACTCATTTTTGTCACCACCCCATAATAAATTTATGGGTCGAAGGATACATCATGAAGTAGAGATTGATGGTTTTCAATTATTTTATAATCACCCACAATTTCAATGATCATAAGCTAGATTCATAATTAATCAACTTCTTTTGACACCATATCAAAAAAAGTTAGGTTATTGTTCTAATGGTCGTATGAATTCTTATGGAGGCTTATGTCACTATGACAAACTCAAGCTTGATTATCAACTTTCCACCTTATGTATTCTATTGGGTTAGGTGGTACCAATTTTTATCTTGGTGTCCAATGGCTTTGCAATCATAGCACCAATTCTATGAATTTTACCACTTATTCCTACAATTCCAATAAGATGGTTAAGCTTATAAACTCAATGGGATAAATAGTCCTCCCAATTATAACTTCTCATAGGATGGAAAATTACTTAGAAAAGGGTTTAGGGGGTCATTTACAATTGTTATAACATTTTAGGTGTTGGTCCTTTTGATATTCCTCAATTACAATTGCAAATGATCACATATGTCAAATACATCCTCTATGACCCCTCCATTTCGTGACCATGACCACAACATCACCTTGCTTCCAAGGATAATTCCTCCCTATTTAAGTCTATAATACTATTTTTACAAGTAGAAAAGTGAGATTAAACCTTGGTGAACAAGAATTATTGGATGTAGGAGTCATTCAACCCAATTATAGTGTCTCCTCTACACTCATCACCTTAGTACAAAATAAATATGGATCAAGGTGTTTGTGTATTTATTACAATGAATTAACTAGAACTATGGTGAAATACAAGTTTCCCATTCTTGTAATTTATGTGCCACTAGATAAAATCCATGGTGTTGAATATTTCTACAAACATGATATTTGTTTTACTTATCATCAAATATGAATCTGAGAAGAGGTTTTTCCAAATTAAACTTCGAAACTCATGAAGGTCACTATGTGTTCACTTTTGTGCCATTTAGATTGGATAATTCTCCCTCTACATTTTAAATCCTTGTGAATAAATCAATCTTCAGCTCATACTTGTGGAGGTACATTTTGGTATTTCTATGACATTCTGATTTGTAGTAAGACCTAGATCGATCGCACCTCTCATCTAGATGAGATAATTTGTTGAAACATTAGAAGAGAATAAATTATTCTAAGAAATTAAAGTGTACATTTGGTTAGCAATAAGTTGAATACTTAGGGCATGCTATTTCTCAAGAAGGGGGGGGAATTGATCCATAAAAGATTGAAGCCATTAAAGGGTTAAGATGATATTTAGTATCCACCACATGCTACATAAGGTTTTCTTGTAACTATGAAAAAATCTAATTTCCCTTCATAGCCCTTCTAAAAAAAGAATTCATTTCAGTGACCTAATGATGCCAATAATGATTTTGTCATGTTGAAGGAATTTATGGCACGTACACCTATTTTAACCACACCAAGATTTACTAAGGTATGCATCTTTGAATGTGATTCTTTCCACTTTTAATTAGAACATTACATTTGGAAAGTTGACATTTTGAGGTATATTTGTGCCCATATTTTAGTTTCAAGAACCAAATTTTATTTGTGTTGCATGCCTCACCTACAATAGGCCATTAGCTTTTTAGAAACATATCATAGACTCAAAAGCTTCTTCTTTTCGAATTTCCTTAAGGGTGATTTTGGTATGTTTGTATCCAAGTATGAGATCTCCTAGTGTAATAAGGGGAATTGTCAAACCTCAAGGTCTAAATTGTTGGAAACCTATAAATAGAGATAAATGTGAGATTCCCATTGATTAATATTACACACATATTAATACATTTAGATGTGAAAGTTTGATTTGTATTCCAAGAGGTCTCTTGGACTCAGGATGACTCTTCATATTCACCCATGACTCTTCATGTGAATAATAATAATAATACAATAAAATTTTACCAAAACCCAAAGGATTAGGTTTCCAACATTGTCTCCCTGAATTCGAAAGGGTGTTTATGAGTCCAAGAATTTTTTTGAAAGAGAGTTGAAAATTGGAAGTGGATAGCTGACAATTATTAAACATGTCAATGAAGTGACATATGAATATGTGGTTTTGGGATGACCACAAAAAAATGGATAGCATAAGTTGATGTCTTCTACTAAATGGTGGTTTTGGGATGACTGCAAACTTAGCATATGGTGGTTTAGGATGACCAAAAACCAATGGTGACCAGAATTTGATGTATTCTACTGAATGGAGGCTTTAAGATGACAATAAAAAAATGGTTAGCATAAGTTGATGTATTCTACTAAATGGATGTTTTAAGATGACTACAAACCAAGTGGTGGTTTTAGGATGACCACAAACTAAGGGATGCTCTGGAACATAGCTATATCTTTGTTTCCTAGTTACAAATATAGTTGTGGCTTGAGGCTTTGGATATTGGATTTATTTCTAGTTATGGCTCATGCTAGCATGTTTACACAATGTAGAAACTTGAAGCTTGAATGCCAATCTATGATATTCCCCCTGTTCGGTAAAATTTGAGAAACAAGAAGATATTTTATTGCAAGATGCATTAGTACTCAGGATTGAATTCTTGGGTATGAATGATATATCTTCTTTGATATTGATGACCATAGAAAAAATTGATCCAACCATAGTGAATATTTATTCTTCTTGGTTTATTTAGTGTTGAAAATATATCTAAATAATGATTACTCTTCCTGCAATATTGACAAGGATGGAGATCAAAACAATGATCCTTCATGTGGCCTCTTCGATGAAAATGTTGGCACTAATGATGAACTAGAACAAGTGAAGATGAATATTCTTGAAGGAATATAGAACTTTGGAACTGGATTGGTATGGACTACTATGGGATATTAAAGGTCACTTCCTTTTCATATTGAATACTTGTTTTGTGTCTGATGTTCTTGATTTATTCCCAAGGTTTGATGATAGGCTTGGAAAGATTAAGCTGAGCATGTTCATGATAGGATTCATCTTCTGCATCTAAGGTTGTTTCACTTAGTTTCTCTTGTGTTGATTGCTTATTCCTATAATCATTATTAGATTAAAAAAAATATTATTATATGATAAGAAGTAGTTCATAATGTTGATTCCTTCATTATATTTTATCATGCTAGAGTTGTGGTTGAGCCTAAAGAAATTTTACTTTGTCTTGTGAATCATGTAAACAAGTTAGCACATATTGGAGAGTTGTTTTGTTGATTGTCATGATTGTATTTTCAATAAAAATAAGTATTAGAGTGTTCAATAAATCTAATAATTCATCATTCTGAGATTTTTGAAAGACTAACTAAAACCTTAGAGGGTTTCTTGCAACTCCGACATTTCACAATAAGACTCAACAATTGAAATTCCAACTTAGAAAATGAAGGGTGTTAGTTTCTACTAAGAATGCACTTGATACAATTTAACTTAATTTGATTTGACACTCATAAAAATAGCTATTGCAAGTTACAAAGTACAAATGAACTTACAAAAATGATTGTTTGCAAGTTACAATTTGATGTTGATAATGAATTTGAGTTTATCTTCAAAAAATGAATGCTTTACAATGCTATGAGTCTTTTAATGATTGATGATGCTTTGATATGGTGTGAAGGACACATGTATTCTACAACATTGTCCACCAGTTGATCCTCGTATGACAACTTCATTCCTCGCTATCTTTGCAATAACAATATCTATAGATAATAAATACAATAGTTATATGGAGAAATGATAGCATGTAGAGGTATCACAATTGATTGGAATTAAATGTCATCAAATAACCCATAGGTAATAATTGTAGATAAAAAAAGGATGAAATATATATTGAATGTTATAGGGAAAACAACATTACTCGTGCATATGGCTATGTGTTCAAATGATGGTATCCCCGAGAACTACCAAATTACTTTTACATGTGGATCAAGAGGTAGTTGGAGATGGTACTTTTGCACTCTAGTGTGTTATAAACCTTGAAGTGGAGAGAAAACAACTCTTGGAGGAAGAAGCAGAGTAAAGAGTGCTTCCCAAGAAAGTTATGGTGATCATTCAAAGGGAAATAAACATAAATCAAGAAAGTACCAAAAGGCTCCACTAGACAACCCGATGGTTTCAGAGGAACAAATCAAATGCCAATCTCTAGAATCTTCAAAATCATTTCACGAACTTGTTTAAACTAAAGTGAATGTGAGAATACATACCAAATGATAACAAGTTAGATTCCTTGAATTCACAATGCACAATGGACTTAAGTTCGAAGCTCTCTTACACCCAAATTCTCTCACAAAAATGTCGAGGCTCTGATAATGAAAAAATTAATGATTTTTTTGTGTGATGAGAAGAATGATTCCTTTTCTCAAGTATAAGGATTCTTCTAGTGTTGTACATGGTCTTCTGACTGCTACAGAATTACCTATTCAGATATTCCCTCCATGTCTTCTCTTCATTATAAAAATCAAGAGAGCACAGTTCATAACACGTTTGCAAAGGGGCTTTTCATAAAATTACAAGGATGTGGCATGGTATCCAACATTATTTGCAATTATTTTCCTTTCCATTGAAACTAGGAATTCCTTGGACGTGGCTCCCCTACTACGAACTCCAATGGGGTTTTCTAGGTTCTCTTATCCAACCATGTGCTCTTCATTGAATTAGAACAAAATTATTACTAGACCATCAAAATCTTCTTTTTATTGTGAGTTCTCTCTTACTATTTCTCAAGATGTTCAGAGGCCTTCAATCACTTCCTCTTAGTCCATCAAAATATTTCTAGTCCACAATGATCACTCTCTCCTCTTCATCAATTTTGTTCTATATGCCAAAACAACTTTCCTTCGATGACAATTCCATTCACCACTAAAAACCATGCAAAATCAGTTTCCATCTCCAATATGCTCTATCCATACTGATAGCATGTAGATGATGAATACAAATAATTAGTGTTATATATACATTAGGGTAACCAACAGATTAGGTTCCGCCCAACTAACAAAGGATACCACTAACTAATACTCAGAGCAATGTTCGACACATATATTTATAACGACAATGGATTTGGATACATAAATATAAATGTTGAGAAGACTATACATATGAATACTTACATGTAGAGACATGTATACCATAAGACTACTTAGATAATATCAACAATAAGAAGACTATGATTTTCCAAACACAGCTATGGGGAATTTGCGACATGCAGAGGTAGTAGAATAGAGCATGTGATCATGGAGTTATTAAAAACTAGAGCTTTGATACCACTATTGGAAATCTATGAATAGAGATAAAGTGAGATTCCCTTTTTCATTAAGATGACACACATACTAATACATTCAAATATGACCTTGGTTTCATATTCCAATAATTCTCTTGGACTCTTGATGACTCTTCCTATTCGCCTATGACACTTATCATAAATGAAATAATAATACAATAAACTTATACCAAAATCCAAAGATTAGGTTTCCAATATACATAACCCCTACCCCATACCAAATCAACATTGAGAGGAAATTTTTATGTATTTCATTACAAGAATTCCCATTTCAAAAGGGAAGGATGCAATCTTTTTCATTGTTGATTAACTTACCAAACATACCCATTTCTCAATTGTTAGCCAGCTACCAAAATTATCCTAAGTAGAAAGGTTTTCCTTAAGTACCTGTCATAGAATTCATGTCTATTTCTGTAGGAATTCTTAATTGGTTCAAGACCATGATAGAATTCTAATAAGCATGGATCTAGAAGCAAAGAAGTCCTCACAATAATTTATTCAGAGATATGCTAAAATAATAAGAAATATTATTTAGCAGAACCATGAGAGTCTGAACTCAATTGATGTAAATATCATATTTGTATTATTCAAAAATATGAATACAATATATAATACATCATCAAGAGAGAATTTGAATGCCTTGGAGGAAAGTTTGAAAAGATCACAAAAGGAAGCCTTACTAAAAGCTAAAAAACCCCAAGGTGGCAAGATCACTTTCCAAATTAGTCAAGGACCTCACAAATTAGCTAAATCGGGTATGGCATCTAATGACTGATGAAAAAGGAATGTGATGATGGCTTTTGGAGAGAAAAGGATGGAGGATGAATTGGCCAAAAAGAAGACAACTTGCCAAGTACATAAAAGCACCTAGCTTTATCCTTATCCACTGAAAAACAGAAAAAACAAGACAAAATTGTGTAAAGGCAGGAAAGTGCTCTTACTAATTCGGGATAGTCATAAAAAAAGCAAAATATTATCCAGAATATTTCCAAGTGCACTCATGTGGAGAAGATGACAAGTGGTGAGCTGAAAGAGGCAGTATGTGGCCAATCTACCTAGTCAAACACCTATGAATCTATCAAAATGATTAATACTTTATATCCTAGGTCTAAAGTGGGTTTTTAATATTCTAACACCCCCCCTAATATTGATTTAGAGTGATTAAAATATGATGAGGGCCTAGGAAACTATGGCCTATGGTCACCCTTTACAAAATATTATTAGTCCATGTAGGTGAGGAAAGAAAGAAAACCACTTGGGAAGAAAAACTCCCTTCGAAATCAACATTGAATACGCCATAATAAGTCTCTCCAAAATCCAAGCAGGTGAGAACTTGGTCAAATTTCTCAAGGATTCTTCTTCTTGGGAAGAAGTGGGATGTGCTCAGTAGACTTGAAATTCCTGAGATCAAGTCCAAATGATTCTTGATGATGTCCTCCATATTCTATGCAAATATGAGAGTAGGTTTTAATCATAATAATGCAGTGGTTCAAAAGCATGACAATAAGAGTGAATCCAGCCACTCCAAACTGTAATTCTACTTCTATAGCATCCAATGACACACCAAAAAGAAAACCAAAGAGAGGTTATTAAGTGTGTATGAGCTGCAAGAGCTGGCCAATGATATTCAGAATTCGAATCAGAAGACATATGAGAGAACTAAGAGGTGTCTCCAACTTCTTCATAAACTGTGTTGGAAATCATGTAGGAACGGTTGGGAGCATGGATAGTGGAAGTGAGAGCACAACTAACAACCTCACACTGTATAATGGACTTCCAAATAACCGTTAAATCACCTTCTTGGATACCAATGGCTAGCAAAGGAACCTCAATATCTGAAGTGTAAGAGGAGAACGATGACGAGAGATGGAAAGAATTGATTTCTTCTTCAATAATAGATTTCTGCCATTTGATCTTTAGTACCTACAAAACAAACTCTCTAAAATATTATATTGGAAGACGAATTTAATCAAGAGCTCCCCAAGATTTGATAGCATATGTAGGAATTCTTAATAAGTTCAAGGCCATGATAGAAATCTAATAAGCCTGGATCTAGAAGCAAAGAAGTCCTCACAAGAATTTATTTAGAGATATGCAAAAATAATCAGAAATATTGAAGCAGAACCATGAGAGACTGAACTCAATTGATGTAAATATCATCTCTGTATTATTCAACAATATGAATACAATATATAATACATCCTCAAATGAGAATTCAAATGCCTTGGAGGAAAGTTTGGAAATCTCACAAAAGGAAGGCTTACTAAAAGCTAAAAAACCCCAAGGTGGCCAAATCACTTTCCAAATCAGTCAAGGACCTCACGAATTAGATAAATCAGGTATGACATCTAATGAGTGATGACAAATGAATTTGATGATGGATTTTGGAGAGAAAAGGAAGGAGGATGAGTTGGCCAAAAAGAAGACAACTTGCCAAGTCCATAAAAGCACCTAGCTTTATCCTTATCCACTGAAAAGTAGAAAAAGTAGGACAAAACTGTGTAAAGGAAGGAAAGCGTTCTTACTAATTCAAGACAGTCATAAAATCAGCAGAGTCTTATCCAAAATCTTTCCAAGTGCGCTCATGTGGATACGATGGTAATTGGTGAGCTAAAAGATGCAATATGTGGCCAATCTACATAGTCAAACACCTAGGAAAGTGTCAAAATGGTTAATACTTTATATCCTAAGCCTAAAGCGGGTTTATAATATTCTAGCAATTTGAAGGTGCTTATCTTTCACAAGGATCCTAAATTCACTAATCACCTTTAGAAATAATTTTTAAAGCTCCAAAAGATAAAATTGGATATGAGTTCAACTTATCATCCACAAACTGATAGCCAAACTAAGATTGGGAACAAGTACCTTAAATGCTACCTTCATTGCTTTATTGTTGATAAATGATCGCAGTGGATTAAATGGTTGTACCCTCAGTTAAATGGTGGTATAACACTTTATACGATATAACATCTAATTGAAGTGAGAGTAGTTAGGTGCTCTACAACTGATTATGGGGGGGATGTTGTAACGTTATGTAACGTTACCAAAAATAAAATAAAAAAGTAATTAAAATAAAATTCATGTAGACTCATAAAATAAAACCAGCATAGATCCATCTTAAACCTAGATCTATCAAGCACTGAGAGGGATCAAAATTCTTGAGGTGTAAATTTTCTCTTGATGTGTAAAGAATTCAAAAATATACACCATAAGAAAATGGTTCTCTCTTAGTGCTTGATACATCTAGGTTTAAGATGGTCTATGATGTTATAACCCCATTTCAAGCACTATGAATACCCTTGACCAAGCCTTGAAACTTATGTTCCTTCCAACTCTAAGGTTCAAAAGGTTTTAACTCATATCCAAAAGGCTCATAATACCTTACAACTTCTTTGAGGCAATAGTATGCTCATACAAACCAAATGAAGCAACAAGCTTATAAGAATGATTATTAATAATAGTTTGCAATTTGTGACTAGGTTTACTTCCACCTCCAACATTACAAACAAGTGCCCAAGAAGAAAAATGTAGCTAAATGTTCCGACCAAAGTGGATCTATAGACCCTACACAAGTCTCATCAAAATATGGAAGATCACATATGCCTTAGAGTTATCTACTTCTTCATTCAATCACAATGTCTTCCATGTCTCCTATCTTAAAAAATTATTATGAACAATACATCCCAATCCAAACACCTTGCCATAGTTAGATGAAGAAGACAAACTCATTTTTGAGACATGATGGGTTGTAGAATTCTAGTGTCAAAAGCTACATCACAAGACAATCCCTAAGTATCTAATCAAATGGAAGATTCATCCAAGTTTTATGATGCCACATAAAAACACAAGATTTCATTCATCGATATCCGAGACTACCAAATATTTAAGTTTAAAGCTTCTTCTAATCCTAAAGACATGTGATGTAACTATCTACACTATTACTTTTATTCTCTTTATCCATCATGATCTATATCAACCTCTCTTTAACCATGATATATAAAAACCACACTAATGCATCCACTATGTTCTTTTTATTTATTTATGTCCACTATTCAAATAAAACATTATATATAAAATCAAAAGCCACTCATGATCAAGTGGATTTTGATGATGATGTAGTTTGTTTATATTATACATCATAACATTAACATCATCCAAATCCACTTGATCATTAGGGACTTTTGACAATACCTACATATTAAAATTTTAATACAGAAAAATTAAATGCATTTTAAATATTTAAAACCTATTACATCAAACTGTGGATACCATTACGGAGAGATTCCTCAAATTTTAGCCTACCCACTCCTCAAATTTTAGCCTACCCCCTCTTGCCGACAAGGCTAAAACATTGGATAAAAGTGACTTCAACTATGTATTTTATAAAAGATAATTCGTCCCCTTGTTACACAATTCGTTTTTATTTTATGATCCCATATGCCATGACGTCAAACTCCAACAACTTAGTTTGCCTCGATTGGGATTTAATAACCTCAACTGAGGCTCAGGTTAAACACCATCGGTTACAATTGTAAGTGTGAGTGGGAGGAGAGTCTGCAAAATATGTATCTGTAATACATATTTATATATTTGTATTATGTGAATGATTTGGCAATGGAAATTGGAGCTGGTAACTAAAGACAAAACTATATTGGAGACATATGCCATTGATTATTGTTATTATTGTTTTTTGTGCTATTGAGATTTGTGGCAAGTGGGATTCAATTGAATTTATTAATTTTGGGTATGTGGGTAACTTCCAGATTCAGCAAGATTCATTTGGGCAGTATTAATGGGTGTGTACCCTTGCACAAAGAAGCAGGCAATTTATTGTTCTGAAATTCTAGGAGGGGTTCATGCAGTTGAAATAGAGCAGAAGCTGTTTAGTATTGTTTAGGAATTCTCCGAGGGGTTTCCTTCTGTTTTAGCAATGGGGAAAGAGTTTGCATATTCAGCAAAATTCTGGAGTTGATATCACTTACTGGGATGAGAAAAACAGGTTAGATCCTCATTTGAATTCTCCATAGAAGCAAAATGGAACAATACTAATTGGTTCTCCACTTGGATTTGCCAAAACCCACCTATCAGATTGAAATGGAGCATCCAGAGAGCTATACTTGTGTCACGTCCCATGCCCATGGCACAAAACACATATATACTCATTGCAGCATTCAAAGTGAAATTGTGCAATGTCCTGTTCATGTTCGAAAACAGCATGAACAACAAATATTGGATGTTGCATCGCCACCTCGCAGCCATGCAAATGTTCCAGTGTTTCCTGTTGCCCATTTTCTTAGTGCTTGCTATCTCTGCAAAAGGCAGTTGAGCCATGGGAAGGATATCTACATGTACAGGTCTGTTATAATGATTATACCATGACTTTTCTGTTGGAGACTGCTTTAAAGCTTGGAATCACACTGAAATTTTATTAAATAGTTTTAGGTCAATGGTTCTTTTCAATTTTGCAGTGATGTATCCAAAAAGCCTGTTCAGTTCATCTCGAATCTTGATAATGAGAAAGCTCGTCTACTTATTGTGTTATGAAAAGCTCCTCGAGGTTAATGTGCTGTAAAACTCGGGATTGAAAATTTTCTCAATGTATGCTTGCTGTTTATTGCAGAGGTGACAAAGCATTCTGCAGCATGGATTGCCGTTACCAACAGATTATGATGGATGATGTAAGGGTTTTACCAACAGATTTTGATGGATGAGCAAACGGAAACGGTTCATTTTCCTTACTGCGAGCAAGGAATGGAGTTTCAATGTATGTACTGTTTTAATCGAAGGAGCTTTAGGACAATACACAGCCACATGTGATATAAAAATATGTGTGTTTTTTGTGCATATTGCCACAAGTTTTTAAGTTCAAACCCCCTGTAAATTTCCACAGGCTATGTACAGTGATGGATCCCAAAAGATTTCCTTTGTACATGCATTCCATTGTAGTTGCAGCTTATAGCAGATAAATCTATGCATATGCTCTTATATGGCTTTCTGAGGTCTGAGGATAGCCATGATGTTTGAGAGCAGATTTATGAGGGATATTGCAAATTTATGATGCGTTTTTCACAGACTGTGATCAGATGTTAGCACTAAACACTACTACATGAGCTTATTATATTTTTTTGTTTATGTTGTTGCTACACATTATATTGGAAAGATATGTTCAAAGAGAAAATAGGGTCAAACATCCCCTCAGCCCAGACTTCGATTGTATCTTCTGTCGATCGAACAGGGCTTAGTAAAGACAACCGTTAACTTTGCTGCTGCCCAGTCCGATTGCCTTAACGTTCAGTCGGGTCCTTGATCATGACGTGGTTTTGAATTGCAAAGGTGCAGTGATCCTATAGTGCAGTTTTCAGATGGATCTGGCCAAGGAATATAATCTAGAAGCTTGTAATTAGCCAGCTCCATTTAGTTTTGGGCAACCTACTCTCCCAGAAGAGAAGTTTATAGTTTACAGTATACAGATTCATTCTCCTGTCAATGAACACTGGAAAGCTTTTCGAACCTGATTTTGATAGATTATTAAAGTCCTTAATTTGTAAGGAGCTCTAACTGTCCACAGTTTTTAAAGTCTAGAATCGAACTATTTTCTGTATCATAAACGCCCCCGCTTCTTAATAAAGAGCGATAAAGGATCTGATTGTAGGTTTGGGTCATCTGAGACTCAGAGCACAATCGAGGTCTGGGAGTGGCAGTAGAGGGAGAGAGAGAAGGTGCATTACTTTTATCTTATTCGTTACTTTCTCACTCAAATCTTTTTCAACCGACAATAAATTTGTTTGATGAATGAACACACACAGTGATTGAGTTAATGGTCAACAACTCGCCGATATCACTGCAAATTTATGGTTCGATCACGTTAAATCTACTCTAGAAGAGTAGAATGGATGCCTGGAAGGTAATACTAACGACAACCAAAGCTGGTGTTCATGGAGAATATTATTCAGCTGGTTGTAGGTCAGGTCATTTAATGTGGTTTCCAATAGCTAATAGGCCTGTTGCACTTGTATTAAAGAGTTTGTAGCTTTGATAGTGTTTGTTGATATTTTGTTATTTGGAGTTGATATTAATAATATTTGATAAACATTTACTTATGAAATTTATAAACATTTATCATTATATGGTTGTGAAATTGGATTTAAAATTTATAATTGAAATTTCTTTCGTGAGCAACATGATGTATGTATTTATTATAAGGTGATAGATGATGGTTACTATAAGATGGAAAGTATAGGGAGGATGATATTATGGTGACACAAGAATCTTATGATATGTGTAATAAGTCATTATGGGAATTATGTGGACCAAAGCGATGGGGACATGGTCTTTTAAAGGGAAGGGGAATGCAATATTTTAGTGTTGAATTTTTAATATTAATTTAATAAATCAAGTATTATTTATATAATGTGGTTTATGTGATGGGATTTAAGTTATGAGATAAGATATAATTATCTTATGTATAAATATGTAAAATGCATTGTAAAAGTTTTTTCTGAATTCCTAGGAGTCAAGTGGTAGTATAGATTTACATATATGGTATGTATATTTTCTATGATATGTATATAGTTTTATAAAAAACATATATAAAAAGGAAAAACACATAATAATATAATATCCACCAACATAGTTTATTGAGAGAGTAGTAAGGAGATTATGATACTAAAAGACGGAAAGATGAAAAGTAGTTGTTGGATGACTTCACCTTGTCACTTTCCTTTGGAAGTTTCATCATTTCTTTCTCATGCTTTCTTACAAGCTATCTCATCAATATTTGAGTAGAGGTGTGGTCTAAGAGAAAGTGTCATATTTGTCATATGCTTCAGGATAGAGAGGGCTCTCATGCAAAAAAAACTCTTCTATTTCCTTTTCCATGGAGATTCTACCATCAACTAATTGAGCATTGGAGCTCTTTTCTTGTTATTTCTTTCTACCATCTTTTTAATAGTGGGTAGGTTACATCTACAACCTAAATGGAGACCAAGTGTTTCATGGTTCAAAAATGACGAATCTCATCTCAATCATCATTTGTCAGGCCTCTTCAGAGTCAGTTCTCTAGCTTGGACATGGCATTTAGTTCATGTCGTCATTCCTGAATCAAGGGGTGAGCACATCAGATGGGATACTTTTTTGAATGTATTACCGCATCCCCAAGGCATGGCCATGGAAAGGAGACCATGGGGATGTTTTACCCTAGTTTTCATGGATTTTATGGCTTTTATGGAGAGGATTTGCCATGCGTTATTACTAGTAAGATCCCATAGATGTCAGGGAAGCTTGTTGTTGGAAATGTGGAAGAAAATAGGATGGTTGAAGATAAATACCATGCTTAGAATCTCCACTGTAGTTGAGGCAATAAATTCAAATCTGCAAGGTCCTATTATTGTTTCTCATTTAGTATTAGAGGTGAAGTGCATTTTGTCTAAGGTTATTACAAGAAGGTGGAAAACAATTTGGCTCTTTTTACACACATTGAATAGCAATGGAAGGGGAAATAACTTTGAGGGACTATGGAGTAGAGAAATAACGGGTATTCCTTGTGTTGCATGGGGCAATGCAAGAGAGTGGCATGGCTACTCTAATGGTTGGGTGATGGCGTGGAAATAATTATAGATAAAATGGCTTGTGATGAGAGTAATGGGTTGGATTAAGAGAGGAGACACCTATAGGATATTCATACACCTTGGTGGTATCATGCTCTGGCTTGGGGGTGGAATCATTCATTGATTCCTACAAATTTGTGAAAAAATGATTGTCAACAATTATCTTGGTGGACATGGCTTTATTTGCGTACACGTATTCATGGTTGTCTTCTTTATGGAATGCCCTTTTTCTTTTGATAACGCATTAAGTTTAATGGGTAATGGAATAATTCTAAGTATGTAATGTTCTTTTCGTTTGTTGTTTTCTATTTTCATAAAAAAAATTGTAATTATAATTGTTATATATTAAATTTAAAACCCCCATTTCATTCAATCTGGACTCATTCCTAGTTTAAATTGGATTTTTAATAAGGTTAAGAAACATTTCCATGAGGTTTGGTAGTATAAGATGGAATTTAACTCAAATGGTATGATTTTATAGTACCGAGCCTCATAGAAATGTGGCTTAACCATATTAAAAATACAATTTAGACCAGGAATGAGTCCAGATTTAATGAAATGGGGGTTAACCTCACAAATGATTTATAGGACAAGGAAAACTTGTAGGTAGCATTTGATAGTTAAGATTGGATGGATAAGAAAGACATCTTAAAGACACTAAATAGAATTAATAATACAATTTGGATTTTTCTATAATACCTATTACATCAATAATAATATAATGAAACTTAGATACTTCCTAAGAAACAAAAATCAAATAACTTCACATCTATAATACCTATTACATCAATAATAATATAATGAAACTTAAATACTTCCAAAGAAACAAAAATCAAATAACTACACATCTATAATACCTATTACATCAATAATAATATAATAAAACTTAAATACTTCCAAAAAAACAAAAATCAAATAACTACACATCTAAACTCTCACTCAAATTTATTTAAAACATAATATGTCACTACATTAATAATGCAAATTGCTATATATACGAGTTAAATAACCTAACTATAACTACATGCAATAATAAAATGCACACAAAACATGTAACTAAATTAACATTGAATGAATGTAAAAGTCATTATTCTCATTTACTTTCATTTTTATTACTTAATTAAAATTGAAAACTTGAACTCTACATTGTGATAAATGTAAAAAAATATTATTCTCATTTACGTTTACTTCTATTACTTAATTAAAATTGAAAAATTTAACTCTACAATGTGATAATGGTTAGTGTATTGTATCAAATTCAAAATCTTCCTTGGAATAAAATATTGATATATTAAACGAATAGATTTGATGTTAGGAAGAACTCATATTATTATGTCCCTTTGGGGTCATGTAGTGATCATGCATTTCTATCACTCACATCGTACTTTAGGTTAATTTGTTTTTACGACTAATGTTTGACATGGTTTTATATATTCTTTTATTAAATTAGATTATATGAAATATTATTCATGGTGAAAGCAATCAGTTGTTTCATGATGATGTTGTCCTTGGATTTTGGAGTGGGGAATGGGGGTAGTGGGTTCTTGTCAATGTTTATTTAAGTTTGGTTTGTACATATATATTAGGTAGTAGTGGAGGATTAATGAGGAAAATCATGTCAAGATTATTGGACAATTTTTCCACCTGGAAATTGAAAGCCAAGTTAATGCATGATTGCCCAACATTTAGCCACCTAATTTTATTGTCATCCATCTGTATTTTGCATCTGTATTCATGTCCAGTATCATCGAATGGTAGAGTAAATTATGTATTAATGTCGAGATCCCAGATTTTAATTACATGGGCCTTATTCTAAGTGAATTAGTTAGTAATACAATAGTTGTAAGATCTAATATTGTTGTGGAGGTTCCAAACAACACATGATTTCCAAAGGGAAATCCAATGGAAGGAGGCCATACAAATTGATATTTGGTGTTTTACCTGGTAAACCATGTATCTTAGTAGGAAAGTTGGTGGTTCAATTAAGGCGAGCACGTTGAGTGTGTGATAGAACACAGTTGTTGGAATATGCAATGATGACTAGTGTGATGTTGTTGGTATGTGTAATGATGTCTAGTGAAGTTTCGTATGATGTTATGATGGTCTTCCTAGCAAAAGAAGCCATACTACTCTCTATATTATAAAAAGGAGTTATCTCATATGCATCATGAAATAAATTCTCTTATTATCATTCTTTATATAAGGGTGGTAGAAAACTATTTATCTCACATGTATTATGGGATGTGATCTATCTATACCTCTAGCTATATAATAGAGGTGAATGAGACTCATTTGTATACATGATGAGGGTATGATGAGAGAATGCACATTATTGTGGGTCATTGTGACATGAAGTGAAGATGGAGTGCAATGTGATGCTTATGTGAGAATGCCATGTATTGTAAGAGTGGATGTTTCTGAAGAATAAATAAATCATTCGTTTCCATGGATATTTCCCCATTTGGGATTTTAGCATGTATATCTAGTGTACTCTCTCTTCTTTCTTCTCTCTTTCCATCTCTTGTTATTTGATTATTTGGTTCTTGTGTTGATAGGAGATTAGATTAGTTATATTCTAGTTATTGATTTACATGTTACTAAATTTATTGTTGTATGTTTATGCATATTTCTTAATAATCTAACATTGTATCAGATCAGGTTACTATGCTCTACCTCCTTCAGTAATTTTTGTTGAACTTTTTTTACAAGCATCGAGTTCTTCAATATTTTTGTTGGGCCCCCATTCTCTAATAGATTTACCATAAGATCCACACAACCATTGAGGTGTTTCTTCAAATCCAGGCATTTTTCTACATGTTTGGGATTTTTTCTCAAACCCTAATCAAGCACCATTGATTTTTCAATTTTTTTTATAGAAATTTTCAGGTTTTAATTGCTTTTTCTGTACATTTGAAGTTGAAATCAATTGTATGCTAACTTACTATCAAGGATCTATCTCTCTTGTAGTAGGAATGGTTGTTTGTCTATTTATGGCATTTGTTTCATAGGTTTTTGTCTAGATGGCTTCGACATCTATGGATCTTTAGTTTCAGTGTAGTGATAGACATGTATGCATATTTTAGATGGAAAAGGACATATGTATGCATCCCTTCTTCACAGAAGGTGTGTACCCATGTGATCTCTCTTCTCGAAAAGAGAGTACACCCAGTTTCGAAGAGAAATGTTGCTATAAGTCAATTCATTTTGTTATTTTTTGCTAAGGGTTTACAGATTTGTTGGTAAGGTACTGCAGGGTTTCATCATTGGTGAGAGTTTTGTCGGTTTCTTCTAGTCATTAGCTTCTTGTTCCTTTTTCATTAGGATTTACTTTTTGTTTTAATCATCATGTTTGAAGAGGTTGTCTCTTGTTTGTGTTTTACTTGTCTCTAACTTTCTTGTGTGGAAGATGTTTTACATTTTTTGGGGCATGTACCTCTAGCATTAGTTGAAAAACAAGAAACCAACGAATGCCTAATATTTGGTTGCTTAATGGATATCTTTTCCAAACTATAAGTAATATAAAAAATTTGCATCCTTATTTTGCACATTATTTATATGGTCCTGCTAACCCTTGTTTGTGTAAAAGCAATTTCATATTCTCTATCCTTCATATACCATATCATCATTTTTTTTATTGTGGGATTATCATGTTCATTATATGCTTCATTCTTGGAATTTATTTGTGTAGATTATCTCTCTGTTTACTTCACTTTCTCCACAGGGGTCTTTGTGAATAGTTGTGGGACAACTTGGTTTTGTCGTTCCTTCCTATCTTAAGCATATTGATGTTGTTATATCTGGTCATTCAACATTGTTCGTGTCTACAACTTATCCTTGACAACATCAAAGTTGAAAACCTTTTGCCACTTTATCTGGGATGTTTGAAGTTGTAATTAAGAAGGAATGTAATGTAATAAAATACCATGTAATATCACCTTCTTCTAGTTTTCATGTAATGAAATGAACTGCCATCTTCTTCCTGTAAAGTCGTGTTGATTATCTGCAAGACACATTTTTCGATGGATAGACCATCTAGGGGTCTTGTATTCATGATGTAATCTTCAGTAGAGTTATTTGGTTATGAATATTTTCTATTGGACACATTTTCCAATGTATAGACCATCTGGGGTTCTTGTATTTGTGATGAGGTATATTGCGTAGTTCTTGCCTCTTTTCAACTTGGTTTTCAACTTGGTTGTGAAGACTGTATGTGTGGCACATTTTTTAATGTATAGGGACATCTCAGGGTTTTTGTATTTGTGATGAGTTCTATTGTTGATTTCTTCTACAACCAACTGGGTTATGGTTGTGATGATTATCTGCTAGATCCATTTTTTGTTGTATTGGCCATCTGAGGTTTCTATACACTATTGTGGTGTTCTACAGGGTTTATCCTACAACTTGGTTAATGTCCCATTACATTATCAATGAGGAGTGGTTGTTATCTTCTTCAAATCCATGAGGCTAAGTGTATTCATATTTGCATCTTATTGGAAATTCTATAAGTTTTCATTAAGGGGGATGTTAATGTAATCCCATTTTCCTCCATTTGTATTCTTTCTAACTAGTCATCATTAAGAGCGCATGTTGGAATATGTAATGATGACTAGTGTGATGATGTCGATATGTATAATGATGTCTACTGAGATGTCATAAGTTGTTATGATGATAGTGCTAGCAAAAGAAGGCATGATACTCTCTATATTGTAAAAAGGAGTTATCCCACATGCATCATGAAGCAAATTCTCTTATTTCCATTCTTTATATAAAAGTAGTGGAAAACTGTTTATACCACATGTATTATGGGATGTGATCTATCCATACCTCTAGCTATATAACAGACGTGAAGGAAACACATTTGTACACATGATGAGGGTAGGATGAGAGAATGCACATTATTGTGGGTTGTTGTGACATGAAGTGAATATGGAGTGTGATGTGATGCTTATGTGAGGATGCCATGTATTGTAAGAGTGGATGTTTATGAAGAATAAATAAGATCAAGATTTCTCATGGATGCTTCCCCATTTGGGGTTTTACCACGTATAACTAGTGTACTCTCTCTTTCCTCTTTTCCTCTCTTGTTATTTGATTATTTGGTGCTTGTGTTGATAGGAGATCAGACTAGTTAGATTTTGGTTATTGATTTACATGTTACTAAATTTACTATTGTATGTTTATGCATATTTCTCAATAATCTAACAACATTGACACGAAAAGAGATGCGGGAAGTTGAAACTGTAGCCAAATTAATGGAACTACCCATCGATTTGGAAATAATTAAATATTTACAAGGAAGATCATGTCAAGATTGTTAGATAATTTCTCCACATGTAAATTCAAAGTTGAGTTAATGCGACTACATGTCCTCTAAAGTCTAGAAATATCCATGATATCCCAACATTTAGCCACCTTGTCGTTGAGAATTGAAGAAGCCAATTCTGAGTGAAGGACGTCTGAAGTGTCATAGAGTGGTGTGCACCAACCAATGGACCAATCAGTCAATATTCTTCCACTAATCCAAGGATTTTTTTTAACATATTAAAGTTGAATAATAAGAAGATGAACATTTGCATTGTAGCACCTGCATAGAGTAGTGGTTGGAGACAATGTTGTCTTTTTAGAGAATTCTATGTTTTTCAGAAAACATTTTCATTTTCATCCCATTAGTTTCTAAGAGTTATGTTCAATCGAGTTGGTCCTTGGGTGAACTATATTGGATTTTGAGATCATATCATAATACCAACAAGATGGTTATTACGATGTTCTTTGAGGTTGAGCCTACAGATCTTTGTCATATTGAGATAAGATGTCGTGAAAATGCCTTTGAAGAACACCAATGCAAAGGCAAAGTTTTTATGGAAGTGATGGAAAAATGGAGGAATGTCCTCATAGAAACCTCAAATATTTCTGGTCTATTATTCAAAACTAAGGAAATGTGAATATCTTTTACTCATTTCTCACATAATGTGCTTGATATATAAAATTATGTTCTATTTTTCCCAATCCTAACCATGATGAGTCAATGTATCTATTCTTTTTGTTTTCTTCAGTGACCATGGGGATATTTTGGAGAAAATATTGGTCATTGTATTAAAAAAGGTTTTCAAGTGGAGACAATTAGAGTTTGGAAAATAGCTAGTCAGCTTCAAACAAACAGTGGAGTATTTCTCGATCAATAAAATTTTGAAGCAAAGCAATCTCAACAACTTGATGATTGTGGGGATTTCCTAAATGAGTGGAGTTGGAAATTCAACTCTTGGTAAATATCTCTACAACTTGAGATGTTTGGATTTGAATGGAAGATCATGTTTTCTATCTACTATCAGAGAAAATGATTTACCATCTTTGCAATGGAACCTCCTTTGTGATCTACTTGGTTAGAATTAGGATATCATATCGACCAAGAGAAGCATTTTTTACAAGATTGTCAAACTCTCGTTTTAGATGATGTTTTCATATCAATCAAATAGATGGTCTTTTGGATATGGATTCTCTGGGGTTTGGGAGTTTGATATTGATCACATCTCATGATAAAGATTTACATAAATGCTCTTCTCCAAAATCTAAACTATATGATGTAAATCCATTATGTAGACATCATGCCCAATAACTGTTTTTCCAACATGTTTTCCATAAATTCAATCCATCTGAAGAATTTTGAAGATTTAATTGAGGAGTTCTTGGAAATTTGTAAGGGGGGTCCTTTGTCTTTAAATTTTTTTGGAAGACACTTTGATGGTTGGCCAAAGAAAGTGTATTGGAAGTAGAAGTTGGTAAGGCTGACATGTCTATATAATGAAAACATTGAAATTTAGTTATGATAATCTAAATGATCAAGATAAGGGGCATTTTTGGACATCAGTTGTTTCTTAGTGGCAGAAGAGACAAAATTAGCAATTAGAGTATTGAACGGATTATATGGCAATGATGTTGTGCACTCGCTAGAAAGTCTCCATAAAAAATGCCTTATCAACTTTTATTATGACATTTTGTTGTTGGATGATGAAATTGAATGCAAAAAGAGGAGAATTTGGTAAATATTATGTCTCTCTTAGCATAAGAAAACAATGTTTATTAATTTTGGCACTTTCTCCTTTCTGGTAACTATCTATTTTGTTTCTTCAAATGATTGGTCACAATGATCTCGCCCTACAATATCGGGGCTGTAAGTTCTTATAATGCACAATCAAGTTATGGAATTGGCAAGACATATTATTGAAGAATATTTTCACATGTTCAACCCTCTGCAACTTAGCTCTTTCAATGATATAATTGAATCTCAAGCATGTGTAATTTGTGTTTTTGTATTGTAGTGACAATGGTGATTATCATGGAGATGGTTAATCATTTAGCAAACTAATTTGAAATCAAGGAATGTAAGAAGTCAAAGAATTATGACAATTTTTACATTTTTTAGAATTAATCGAAATATATTGATCTTGAATTTTAATAAAAAAATAATTATGTTTAAAATATTTAAAGAAGATTTAATATCAAATTAATAATTACCCAAGTTTTTTTTTTTTTTTTTAACAGTAACAGAGTAAAAATATTGTATTTATAAAAGCTGTGCACAGCTATACATTACATGCTTTCAAAAATATTTTTAACAGTGCTGGAAATGTCTAGGCATACTATTACTGTATATTCTACCAGCATTACATTGCAAGCTCTGAGCTTTGTTTTCCTATAACTATCCAACATAGAGCTGGAATAAACCTTGACAAACTGCCTGCAAAGGATTATACAAAAATGCATTGACCAAAATAAGCAAAATTTTTGAAACCTGGGCTATACTGAAAACTAGCCATAATTCTTTGGCCGGGCAGAAGAAGCGTCCACCATAACCTGATTGATTTCCTGGTTGACCGTGGGGATTTTGTGCACCCAACTCCCCTGAGTTGCTCCTGTGAAAACGGCCATATCTTCCTACAACCTGTCGACTTTCCCCATTAACTCGATCAAATTCCTCTCCAGATCGTCTATCCTGGAATCCTGACATGAGAGATGAGAGCATACATGTGAAATATCCGACGCCATCTCTGCATTTTGTTTAACACTGGAGCAAACGGCATTATAGGTATTACGAACTGCGAATTTAATATCCACCAACGTTCTGCTCAGAGCGGCTATGGCCGCCAACACAGACTGCATAGTTTCCAAATTGCACGCCGGCAACAGCAAATGACGGGGGGGAGGGGAGTCGAGCTCGCCGAGGGAAAGACGACTCAGAGCATCTGCTAGATGGGGAGGGCGAGCCATTGCGGAGGAAGTAATGGAGGGAGCGGGTGGGGGAGTAAATAGAGGCTCGTGGGAGCTGACACCGCGGAAGGGAGTGAAGTGACAGATGGAAGGGCGATTGGGGAGACGTGAAGCTGAAGATTCGGAGGGGGGGGGGGAGAAACAACACCAAAGTTTGAACAAGGGAAAGGGTAGTCCCTCATGACCATGGACCTAACCATGAAACCAACATGAAGTTGATTATCCTAGGCATTAAAGCTTAAGGGATGAAGTGATGCCCCAAAACTCCATTGAGATCTTTAACACGCTCGGTTTCGAGCAAAATTCCTTTGTTGGCCGCTATATCAGCAATCCTATTGTTCTCTCGACGAATGTGAAAGAAAGATGCCTTTGAGAGAATAGCATTGGTTTTAATTCTTTGCATGTATCTGTCAGCTTTTGAGCCTGGCAAGGCATGCCCTCTTCGCATAATTTGAATGACATGCCTGGAGTCTCCATAGATTCTGAGGTTGTCAATGCTGTAATTGGAGGCCATATCTAAGGAGTAAATGAGAGCTAACCATTATGCCTCATTATTTGTTTTGCTACCTAGTCCCCACGAAAAGCCTGCAATTTTATTTCCTCCGGGATCAAAGAGTATCCCACCCGCGCCTGCCACCCCAAAGTTTCTTTTTGATAAATAGTTATCTTTGTATTTAATTTGCCAAACACAATTAACTTAACATAAAATCATGCCAAAGTTCCTTTTCTTTGTTGTCATGTGTGGTGCCTATCCCTTTCCTTAAGGGTCTAGCAACCATACAAACATGCTTATTTATGAAGAAACCTTCCTTTCAAGTCCAAACACACATGCCAAAGTTCCTCCTTCAATGACTTGATGTCCAGTAAAGGTTCCTTTCCTTGATCCCTAGGAAAATGTACAAGCATGCCTCTTTGTGAAGGTTCCTTTCCTTCATTGCCATCATACCTACCTTAACATTAAGGTTCTTTTCATTGATGACTTGGTAATTATACAACCATGCTTCCATACTTACTTAGTTGACAAGTCAAGTTTTTATGACCATGCTAGGTATGTTATGGAAAAGCATTTGAAGCTATATTGTTGGATGCTATGGCATTACCTCAGATCACTTGGAATATGTATTAATTAGTTATAATTGTGTTGGCAAAGCTTATGTGCTATATAGATTTAGTTGTATTAGAAAAGCTTATGTGCTATATAAATTTAGTTTTATTAGAAAAGTTTGTGTTACACGAATTTAGTTGTATTATTAGCAAAGCTTATGCACCATGCAACCATTACTAGGTTCCAAGCTCATGATTTACTTTTATTTTAATTTCTCAAAGTAATAACTTTTATTTCGAAATAATCTATTCTAAATGGTGCAAGACATTGCCACCTCGTGGCCTTGGTTAGTGAAAGGAGTTGTATTCATGTTAACTATAAAAGTGTTAGGCCTATTACTCTCAAGTTATGAGATATATTATTGGTTGAAGTTAGTTTTATGGTCCTATCTAGATTGAGAATTATTAATCTATTATTTTCTATAAAATCATTTTTTTATAAATAAAAATAATAATTATATTAGTATGGATCTTTTATTTTGAATACATTTTTATATCGACAAATAAATGATTTTGATGTTCTCTTTTTATATATACTTTGTAACACAATATTAAAGCATGTAGTGGTAGGGTAGTTGACAATTGTGAAGGTTAAGTTACCATAAGTCATTTGTTTAATTCATGTAGGTTAAGAATTGAGGGTGGGAGTCATTTTAAAGGAAATAAAACTAATCTAAGAGGTAACCAAGATGATCTTCATCTTTGCACAAACCCGATGACAACATCTTCTAGGTGAACAGATTGTTCTTCCATTCAATATTAGAATTAACCCCAACTATAAACCCATCCATCATAGTGATTATATATATACATTAGCGTACACATCATTAGATATACAATTTCTTACTATAAAGTTATTAATATGAAGCCCACTCGATTATTTTTTTCAACCTTATAAAAAAACAATGATTATTTAGTATGCCAAGACAATGGAATCTTCCGTATTCTTGAGTAACGCATAATTATAAATTGAATAGCTGGTTTCGTAAATTGGGCGCACGCTGTAAGGATAGACATGTAGATTTATAGGGAACACAATAAGTGAAAATGGTTTATGAATGTTTAATCTTATCCAAATTATTCAAAAGCTTTTAAAGTGAATCTATATGAATGTTTTTTTATATATTAAATTTATTTTTAATCCATAAGGTGTATACATTTAGTCGAAAAGGATAAACATGTAGATTGATAGGAAACACAATAAGTGAAAATAGCTTTTGAAAGGTAAGAACTATATTAATATGAATATTTTGTTTTCGCTAAATATAATATAATATTTTTTTCACGAGTAAATATAATATAATATATATGAACTTGTGTTTTCTCTTTTCATTGTATATAGGTTTTAAGGATAGACGTGTAGATTTATATGAAATTGGGCGCACGCTTTAAGGATAGACATGTAGATTCATAGGGAACACAATAAGTGAAAATGGTTTATGAATGTTTAATCTTATCCAAATTATTCAAAAGCTTTTAAAGTGAATCTATATGAATGTTTTTTTTATATATTAAATTTATTTTTAATTCATAAGGTGTATACATTTAGTCGAAAAGGATAAACATGTAGATTGATAGGAAACACAATAAGTGAAAATAGCTTTTGAAAGGTAAGAACTATATTAATATGAATATTTTGTTTTCGCTAAATGTAATATATATGAACTTGTGTTTTCTCTTTTCATTGTATATATAGGTTTTTCATAGTATATTATTATTAATGGTTTATATAGAGAGAGAAATATCTTTTATTTTTAGATGGAATTAGATATTTAGATTTTTCAAATTCCTATATTTCATTACTGGAATTTATTTAAATTTATTGAAATTGAATTTTTAAACTTGGAGTTAATGGATTATTATTCCTAAGACATCTTTCTGAAAATGTCAATCAAATGGAATTTTCCATGTTTTTGAGTAACTCTTAATTATAAATTAAATACTATTTTTATAAATTGAGTGAACATTATAAGGATGTCTTTGAGTGCACATTTTAAGGATAGACATGTAGATTTATAGAGAACACAATAAATGAAAATGGTTTATGATTGTTTAAACTTGTCTAAATTATTCAATAATTTTTTTTAAGAGAATATATGTGTATATTTATGTTTATAGATATTTTTTGGTAAGTAAGAAATGTCTATATTAAAATTTGACAAAAATATACAAAGATAGCAGAGCATTCCTACATATCAAGTTTCCTTAAACAATCTTCTATAGTCTAAAAGTCATGAAAACACGATTGTCTCATTGGGAAACTAGGTGATATAAATAACCATAACTGTTTCTTATGCTTTTTGACATACTTTAAACTACTAAAATTATCTATGTAATAAGCGAGATAACCTTGAGATTGTAGAAAAAAGGAACCATACCTGATAAACTTGTTAATCCCAAGCATGAGGAACCAAGGCAGGAGGTGGACCTGCAACATTCTGATGACCAGTAGCAGTAGAGGATGTTGCGTGTGGATGCTTAGTTAAAAGTGGTTCAAAGGTTCCTCCAAGCCTTCCTGCAATCCATGTGCCCACCTTCATCAAGTAGGCATTTTGCTCCTCCAGTGTCTCCATTCTCAATTTCAACAAAAATCGTCATCTTTTGGCAGCATTCCCAAGGTGACCATTGTTTTAGTATGCCAATACAACTTAGCAACATTCCTGGGGTGACCATTGTTTTAGTATGCCAATACAAATCTAGGGTCCTGTAGAATTGGGAATTTTGAGTTCTAGTGCAACCTAGATTTGGAATAATTTCCTATAACTACTTCTCTATGATGTCATCATCTTGGTAATCCCTGGCTAGTTTTACCTTTGCTTCCACAACAAACATGGTTGTATGTTCATCCTGCGAGAACTCTGCATTATAAAAGTCCCCAGCTTCCACTGCTACCTTAGCCGCTCGCGTCGAACCAACAAGAGAGGGGCAAGACTTCCCTCCTTGGGGCACCATTACGCTATGCGCAAGGGGGGATAAATTCCCGATCAACACATTACTACGAATGGAATCTCTTCTCTAAAGAGAGTGAAGCTAGAACCAAAGAGCCAAAGTGCCTCCTTCCCAATTTATCTCATTATAACTCATGATCACAGCTTGTCCTATGCATACCAGGCATTCATTACCAACTCGGGCCATGGAGTTGGTCATTATTCCCTGTCATGTGCTTTTCCCCTCCTTGTGTAAGCCTCCAGACTTGTCTCCATCCAACCCTACTCCATGATCATTCATGTTTGTTAATATGTGATGGCGTGCAATCACCTTAATGCTGGGGGTAGAGGATCCTGCCACATACACCCTTGAGTGACGAGCCCCCATTGCAATAAACACACGAGCCTCCTCCTCACAAGATACACGGACCGCCTCCTCGCTAGACACCCCATCTAAGAAATGTCTATGTTTATAGATTAAATTGTATTGGTTTATATAATTATTTGGTAACACAACATATTGTCTTAGCTGTTCAACTAATGCTAAGCAGATAGGTTTGAAATCAGGAAATGATTGAATGAAATTATTCCCCACGAATGTACACATCACTTTCACAATATTTGAAATATGGAATTAATAGAATTTTGAATAATGAAAGCCATTTAGGTTGGATATGCTTTTGCTTACAAACCAATGTGTTTGTACACGGCAACGTAGGTGGTGTCATGTGACGGAGGAGCCACTTAGGAACGCAACAATGTTTGTCATGGGAAGGGTGAACTTAACGTCATTATAACACCCCGAGGACATGATTTTTTTTTAATATTTAAATATAATTTATACATGTTTAAAGGTTTTATTACATTTAATATAATTTATGCGTGTTTAAAGGTTTTGTTAAATGATTAGGCCGCGAAAAGATAATTTATGGTCAATGGGTCCCACCCCATAATGACATATTGTTTGTTGGATTCATAATATTAAATATAATTATGCATATTTAAAGGTGTTTTTTTCAAAAAAATTATGATCATGTATAATCAAAGGGTCACACGTCTATGATTGCATAATGTAATCTTGTTTTATTTAGAGAATTTAAGAGGATATATATATATATTAACAAAGAAAATCTCTATATTTACTATTCATACTACGAATTAAGATATAATTTACAAAGATCTCTTTGTCAAAAAAATTACACTGACAAATGATAATTTATAATCAAAGGGTGTCTACGATTGCATAATGTAATGTTGTTTTAAGATATAATTTACAAAGATTTCTTTGTAAAAAATTACATTAAGAAATGATAATTTATAATCAAAGGGTGTCTATGATTGCATAATATAATGTTGTTTTATTTAAAGAATTTGAGAAAATATATTTTTTTATATTTTGTATTTTAACAAAGAAAAAATCTATATTTTCTATTTATACTATGAATCAAGATATAATTTACAAAGATCAGTCTCTAACTATAACAAGAGTTGCGTGCAGCTTAGTCCCTGCCCTATAGGATTTAATGCAGAAATAAATATTGGATATTATGAATTGATGTTTATTAAAAAACAACAAAGAAAGCCATGCAATGACTGCCTTCCGGAATGATTTATTGTAAAAAAACAAAGCAATATGTCCAGAAGTTAGTGGAGATGGACTAATATGTCTAGCTCAACCTTCTGGACTTGAACAATAATCTATAAGTTAAGATTAACACATTGAAAACTGGATCAGTCTAAGTAAAATTTTGTCTGTAGGGGCTCGATTAAATATATCATTTTTTCTCTTTTTTAAATCAAAAAGAATATTTCACTCCTGACAAGCTGCCATGAAGACTAGAACTCAACATATCATGGATGCTTATCCCACGTCAGGGTATTTTCTAGGGGGTAGAATGGGGACATATGACCACAGTGTTAAATTTTGAGTATTAATTCACAATACTCTAGGATCTTCACTGAGAGAATAACATATACAGTATATCAATGCATAACAATCACAATAAGCATGACAAGCATCACAAGAATCAAAAGCATGAGAGACAAGAGACACAGAGTTTCCGTGGAGAAAACCCTAAGGTGAAAAACCCCACAACTTCCTCAGAGATAGAGAGAGAAATGGCTCAACCAAAGTACAACCAAAATACACTGAGATAGTCTCCTAGTAGCAGATGATCCTCCTCCTCACTAGTGTGCCACTTTCTGAGTGAGAGAAGTGTGACTTTTTGAATGATCAAAATAGAGATATCTCGATCTCTATTTATACTAACCTATTTGCCCAGTTACACTATGGGGCCGACTTGTCTATCTAGATACATCCACAATATAAAATATATTTCAGGGCCGACCCCACACATGGTGGTCTAATAACCCATCGGCAAGTACACACACTTGCGACACTTGTCAATCCACATGACGACACTTCCTTATAGAGGAATAACACATCTCTTATAAGGGTACAATAAATATATATGAAATACATAGATGAAATACATTCCGAAGTTACATATACATCAACACTCCCTCTTAACTAGGAAGGTATTTCTTGACACAGTTCTGCTAGACAAGTCTTCTTCTCGGGATCATCGTCATCGATGCATCGTCATCATCGTCGTCACTGCTGCTGCTATCTCAACCAATCTTTGAATCTACTCGTCATAGGAAGTTCTACAGAGCTAGTCCTTTTTCATACTGGATGTAGGCCCACCACCTGCAGGTCTTCATCATTACTGGCCATATTGTGGAATCCTTAGGACTTATTACGTGCGTCACAAAACCTGGCTGCAGCATCCCAGGCTATTACGAGCACATAGCTCTACCTGACGGATCTCCCAGGAGCACATTACATGTGACCCATCACAAAACTTGGCTGAAGCATCCCAGGCTGTTACGAGCACACAACTCTACCTGTCGGATCTCCCAGGAGCACATTACATGTGATCTCACCACGAAACCTGGCTAAAGCATCTAAGGCCTTTTTCATCCTGTCCAGATCTCCTAGGAGCAAATTACATGTGGTCCACCACAAAACCTGGCTGAAGCATCTAAGGCCTTTTTCATCTTGTCCAGATCTCCTAGGAGCAAATTACATGTGGTCATGGAAAAACCTGGCTGAAGCATCTGAGGCCTTTTTCATCCTGCCCAGATCTCCGAGGAGCAAATTACATGCCATAGGACAAAACCTCGCAAGAGCATCTCAGGATGTTACGGGTACACAAATCCGACCTGAGGATCTCCCAGGGCACAAATTACATGTCCTCCCAGAGCAATGTCTCGAATGAGCATCCCAGGCTATTATGGGTACGCAACTCCGACCTATAGGATCTCCCAGACATGCTCATCTGCACAACTTGATCCACGGCCACAAAGTATCATCTGATACTCACCATACATCATCCTGATGTACACATGATCATCCTGATCATCATCACTACAATGTCCTGCTACATGTCATCTGGAGAAGCTCGTCATCCACGATCACCTTGATCATACAATGCATCCATCTGATGCACACCAAGTATATACCTGATACATATCATCATACATAGTGTATCCACCTGATACATAGATACATGATCCACACAATGTATCCATCAACATACATGATCTACCTGATCATACCTGATACATATCAATATACATGATCTACCTGATCATACAATGTATCCATCTAATACATATACAGATACATGGTCCAAGCATCCAACATGATGCATATACAAAATACATACAAATGATCCAACCAATCATATCCAGCATCCAACATGATGCGTACATACATATAAATGATCCAAATGATCATATCCAGCATCCAATATGATGCGTACATACATATACATATAAATGATCCAACTGATCATACAAAGCAGAAACTAGAACATCATCCTGATGCTCATCATCCAGTGCTTACATCCACAGCCATGTGAAGGATCCTCCTTCCAACATGCTTGGAATGGCTTCAGCAAATGTGCCCATCACTTCTTCCTCGAAGTGTCCTCGATCTGAAGAACACCAAGCCTCTCCCTGAAGTACTCGAACTTCACCCTGGCTAGTGGCTTCGTCAGCACATCTGCAATCTGCTCGTCTGTCGCAACATACAGGAGATTCACAGCTCCTCTCTGCACCATATCCCTGATATAGTGATATTTGATCTCTATGTGTTTCGACCTGTCATGAAACACTGGGTTCTTAGACAGCTTCACACAACTCTGGTTATCGCAGAAGATACCAGTAGCATCCAATGGGAGATCAAATAACTCAGACAGTAGCTTCCATAGCCATACCGCCTCACAACCAGCTGAAAAGGCTGCAACATACTCTGCCTCAGTTGTACTCAGTGCTACACAGGACTGCTTCCTGCTAAACCAAGATATCACACCTGATCCCATACTGAAGCAGCATCCAGATGTGGTCTTCCTATCTGCAGCACTGCCAGCCCAATCTGAATCAACATAACCCTGCAGGTTAAACTTTTGATTCGCTTCATACTTGAGCCCATAATCCACTGTACCCTTCAGGTACCCCAGAACATGCTTTACTGCAACCAGGTGAACACTCCTCGGATCCGTCAGGAACTGGCTAAATGTGTTCACAACAAAGCAAATATCCAGTCTCATGTTCGTCAGGTACATCAAGGACCCAATCATCTGACGATACATAGAGACATCAACCGGCTCAGATGAAGCATCACATAGAAGCTTCAGATTCGATGCCATAAGTGTGGCCATGGCCTTGCAATCCATCATCCCGAATATCTTCAGGATATCTACTGTGTACTTCCCTTGACCAAGGAAGATCCCACCTGCACTCTGCCACACCTCCATACCTAGGAAATAACGCATCATTCCCAAATATTTCATATCGAACTGAGCAGCAAGCTTCCTCCTAGTATCTGCAATCAATCTGTCATCTCCTGTTACAAATAAGTCATCCACATACAGGAGTAGAATCATAGGATTCCCTTTTTCAACCTTGTAGTAAAGGTTGGAATCCGCTTTACTCTTGGTAAAGCCCAAACTAGATAGGAAACTGTCCATCCTACCATACCAAGTTCTGGGAGCTTGTTTCAAGCCATACAAGGCTTTCTTCAATCTACACACATATGATTCCCTGTCATGTATTTCGAAACCGAGTGGCTGCTCCACATATACTTATTCTTCAACTACACCATTCAAGAAGGCAGTCTTGACATCCATCTGGTGTATTTTCCATTTCATTGCTGCAGCCAGGGCAAGTACTGTTCTGATGGAAGTATACTTGGCTACAGGTGCAAAGGTTTCTTCATAATCTATTCCCTCTTTCTGAGAGAAGCCACGAGCTACGAATCTTGCTTTGTATTTCTCTACACTGCCATCTGCAGCATGCTTGATTTTGTAGATCCATTTGGAAGTCACAACAGACTTCTCTTTAGGTCTTGGGGCAACATCCCAAACATCATTCTTCATTATTGATTGGTATTCCTCAACCATGACATCCTTCCATTCTTTCTTTTCCGCTGCTTCTTCATAACTGGAAGGTTCTTCGTTCATAATATCATAGAGTAAAGCAACATAGCTGGTATGTGATCTGGTTCTCTTCTTTGCTCTGTGTTCTTCTTCTGGAATGCCAAATATTTCTGCATCTTGAATGAGCTCTCTAGCCCATGCAGGTTTCCTCTTGTGAGAGTTATCCTCACGGGGTGGATCTACAGGTTCTTGCGGATCTTCAAACTCACGAACAACTTCTGGAATTGCTTCAGTCATGGTAGTGTCTTGAAATCTAGTTTCCTTAGGTTCTTCATAAACTTAGATAGGTTCCTTCCTTGATTTGATGAATGCTGAGTTTTCATCAAATGTCACATCCCTGCTGACATCAATCTTCTTGAACCCTGGAAAGTATATTCTGTAAGCCTTCGAGCTTTCACTGTAACCCACAAAGATACCCTTCTTTCCTGAAGGATCTAGTTTGGTCCTCTTTTCCTTTGGGACATGAGTGAATACTGGACAACCAAATATTATGAGATGCTGACTTCAGGTTTCTTACCAGAAAAGACCTCTTTTGGTGTCTTGTTGTCCAATATCTTGTGGGGTGTTCTGTTCTGCACATATACAGATGTTCTAGTTGCTTCTGCCCATAGATGCATAGGTAGATCTTGGTCATGTAGCATTGCTCTTGCTGCTTCCATGATTGTTCTGTTCTTCCTTTCTGCAACTCCATTCTGTTGTGGATTGTAAGGAGCAGTCAACTCCCTCTTAATCCCTGAATCGATGCAAACCTTCTTGAAGTCACCTGAGGTGAATTCTCCACCATTGTCGGATCTGAATGTTTTGATCTTCTTGTCAGTTTGATTCTCCATCAAGGTTTTGAATTCCTTAAACTTATCAAACACCTCATCTTTGTTCTTCAAGAAGTATACCCAAGTCTTCCTGGAGAAGTCATCAATAAATGAGATATAGTAAACATACCCACTTAGAGAACTGGATGACATAGGACCACATACATCTGAGTGGATGATTTCCAGAATATCCTTTGCCTTGCTTTCACTGCTTGGGAAAGCCTTCTTAATGTTCTTACCTTTTGCACATCCTTTGTAAACACCTTCATGTTTGGTCTTGATTTCAAGAAGACTCTCTACAGCCTTGCTTGCAATTGGAAGTGCCCTATAGTGCATACGAGCAAGTCTTCTATGCCAAAGTTCACTTGGATTCATGGATTCATGCACCATGGCATGTTCAGGTTGTCCCTTTAATTTATACAAACCTCCCTCTTGCTCTCCAATCACTACTACATCATCTATGGTCTTTCCCTTTGGCCACATTAGGAATTGGCCACATTAGGAATTGGCCATCCACAAATGCAACCCTCATACCTTTTGCATCCAATGCAGAGATGGAGAGTAAGTTCTTCTTGAGCCAAGGTACATAAAGGACTTCTTTCATCTTCAAATATTTTCCAGAATCTAGGTTGTAGGAGGCTTCACCACTTCCTTTGATTGGGTATTGATAATCATCCCCAAGTTTCACCTTATGGGGTGATTCATGTTCAGATAGGTTCACAAAAGATTCCTTAAACCCAGTCATGTGTTTGGAAGCCCCACTGTCAATTAACCAATCATTACAACCATGGGAGATAGTACCTGTGAGAGCAGAGATCAGAACATACTCTTCTTCACTTGATGAGTCATCATTACTATCATCACTTTCTGCCCTAGCCTTCTTCTTGGGTGGTTCATCATCCTCGGCAGCATGAGCATAAAACCTTCTTTTGTTGCCCTTCTTCTTCTTGTTGAAGTTGTTTTTGTCCTTCTTGTTCTTGGGACAATTTATGGCAATATGTCCTTTCTCATTACAGGTGAAGCATACTCTTCTTTCTTTGAAGTGATGTGAATATTTCTTGGAGTGAGATGGCTCTCTCTTGGACTTCCCTTTCTTGGTGTGAGCTGTGAGAGCTTGATCTTCATTCCCCATCTTTTCGTCTCGTGCCACAAGCCTTGCTTCTTCTTGTGAGAATTCTTCCCGTAGTCTACTGAAGGAAATCAACTTCTTTCTTGCACAGATTCCTTGAATGAAGGAGTCCCATGACCTAGCTAAGCCATTCAGAGTGGTCATGACAACTTCACCATTCTCCACCATTTCATCCACTGCTTCTAGTTGTTCCTTGATCCGGGAGACCCTTGAAAAATAATATTGAATGGTTTCTCCATTCTGAAACTTTACTCCTTTCAATTGGTTCCGCAGGGTCATCTTCCGATTTATGTTCTTCCCTTCAAATAGCTTGGTCAAAGAGTCAAACATCTCTTTGGGTGTCTTTAGAGAAGACACATGGGGTATGAGATGGTCTTTGATAGAATCGACAATGATTCTCTTTGCCTTGACCAAGTTCTTCTTATGCAATACTTTAGCCTCTTCATCCTCTGGGATAGGGATGTCTTCTTTTATATATGGGTCCAACTCATTCTCTTCCAGGATTAAGCCAATCCTATACTTCCAAGCTCGGAAGTTATCAGCCCCTTCAAGCTTATCCTCAAGCTTAGTGTGGTGAGACATTTTAAAGAGTTCTTCAAATGGAAATAGAAAATATTTAGGTCTTACCACTTGAAATGCTGAAAACTAGATCTGGTCTCGGATTAGGGTTTGTCGAAAAAACCCTAAAAATTCAAAATGTGAATTTCAACTTTCTGAAAGGATAGAAAGATGCGCCTTGATGATCTGATCAGCCTGGTGTATTCAGAATTTGAGATCAGCAAAGCTTTACCCTTCAAATTTGTCTTTTTGTCCTCCCGGGTTCACTAGGGAGAGCCCTGAATTAGGGTTTGAGTTTCCCAAAGATATACCTAGCCAAAAATCTCGATCCAAAGCTCTAAACTTTGATTTTTGCAAGGCGCTTCCAGCTATGTCTTCAGATTTCAGAAATTCCTATTTTTGTGGAAACCCTAATTTTTAGGGTCAAATCTGAAAATGCTCAGAATTGAATTTTGATTGGACAGATAGATTCTCCTTGATGAGTAGAGTCAATCTACTATACTGTTTTTCCAAAAACTGTGGAGAGAAACCCAATAAACAAGAAACTCAAGTTTTCGTCACTGCAAAATGTCTTCTTCTCAGGTTAACTCTGATACCATGTTAAATTTTGAGCATTAATTCACAATACTCTAGGATCTTCACTGAGAGAATAACATATACAGTATATCAATGCATAACAATCATAATAATCATGACAAGCATCACAAGAATCAAAAGCATGAGAGACAAGAGACACAGAGTTTCCATGGGGAAAACCCTAAGGTGAAAAATCGCACAACTTCCTCAGAGATAGAGAGAGCAATGGCTCAACCAAAGTACAACCAAAATACACTGAGATAGTCTCCTAGTAGCAGATGATCCTCCTCCTCACTAGTGCGCCACTTTCTGAGTGAGAGAAGTGTGACTTTTTGAATGATCAAAATAGAGATCTCCCGATCTGTATTTATACTAACCTGTTTGCCCAGTTACACTATGGGGCCGACTTGTCTATCTATATACATCCAAAATATAATATATATTTTAGGGCCGACCCCACACATGGTGGTCTAATAACCCATCGGCAAGTACACACACTTGCGACACTTGTCAATCCACATGACGGCACTTCCTTATAGAGGAATAAAACATCTCTTATAAGGGTACAATAAATATATATGAAATACATAGATGAAATACATTCTGAAGTTACATATACATCAACACACAGAAGTTTGAAGCCCACTGCCACTAAATTTGGTTTTGATATGGAGAGTCTGATATATTGTTGTTTATTGTAATTCTTTTTCCATTTCGCATATCTTCCATTAGATTTTCTTGTTGGCTTTCTTATTTAGTGATTTAACGTGTATGTGTAATATATGAGGTAAATATGCAAATTGTAATAGATAGCAAGATGTTTGAGAATAAATCTAATAGTTATAATGAATATTTTATGTCGAGTGTGGGTATGGAAATGAGATCTTTACATTCCTAGCCTTAAATAATCTACTGGTATGTACGTTAGAAAAAGGAAGAAATGGGGATCATTACTAAGTGTGTCCTATGTACCTTAGTAAATGCTAAGTTCAAATGAACTTATGAGTGAAGCTACCTACCGTCTGTGAGGAAGTCAACTTTGAGGATGGGAGTCTACTTTGTTATTGGTTGTGGCTGGTAATGTGCAAATATTCCTACTTGGGTGGGGCACACTTAAGGCATCAGTCATAAGTCCAAAAATGGTCCATTGCAGTGACGCACGAGTGAAACTGCATTAATGAATATGCTGGATCAACAATTATATGGGCAAGTGAATTGACAAGTGGTGGAATTCCTCATTCAACAATTTTAATTGTAAAGGATTATGACTATAAGGTATCAAGTTGTAAAGTTGACAACTAGAATATTCTAGTTAGTTTTGGAAACCAAGTAATGAAACTATGTATGATCAAGTTCAAGCGATAATATTCACGACGAACCTTGCGCAATTCAAATGTATGTAGGAATGACTCTATCATTGTCATGGGAAGAATTGGAAGATTTAACTTTTTCTGTTGTTGCTCAAACAAACGTTTACTGGTGTAGATCGGCAATGGTCGGAAGTCTTCAATGTTCCAGCCTGCAGTTATAAAAGTCCAATCACTGACTGCAACAAAGAATACAATAACCATACAAAAAGTTAACTGAACTTATAACATTTTGAACTGCCTTGTTTGTCACTCTCAAAGAAGCCCTCCTTGAAGAATGTGGCTGCAAAGAATGCCTGTAGTGACAAATGATATGCCATTCAAATACTCTCTACACCAAAACATATTAAGTCAAATGCAAAATACATCAAACACTCACAATTGTAAATTCCTATGATGTTCCAAGACACCATAGCATCATTTTCCAGGTTCAGTGAAGAGAGAGCCTCTAATCCAGATTTCAGATAAACATAATAAAAGAAATACCTCATCTTTTCGACCAGCCAATACCTTCGCTAAGACATGTGACTTCAAGAAGATTTTGTGTAGCAAAAGCTAACCACGACTTTATTTCACTATCAAGCTTTGTTTCATTTCCCAAATCCATGGCCATGTGCAGGAGGGACATGAAGTAGAGACAACTAACTTATCAGCAAGCAGACTGACAATTATATCACAAATACACCAATAGAGTTCAAAAGAAAGCATTCAAACCGTGTTACAGCAAGAGTTGGCAGTCTTGCCTACTGTGCATACATTACTACTTTCCTTTTTCCTCGGTAATGAGTACGAAGCACAATTCTTTTTAAATTATGTCAGTTGGTCGTTTCACTTATTCTATACTCATCGACGGGTGCATGCATTACTATTGATTCAATTCATTGCGCCCTCCCGATTCATTTGATGCTTACACGACATCATATATTTTTCCAAATGCCAGTTTCTTAAGCTTTTTATCTGCTTTGGTTCAACACAAATTATTTTTTTATCGCCTGTAATTATGAAATGCTGTGTTAGAATCCATTACAGGAAAGCTACCATGCAGCAGAGCTTGTTCTTATGCTTCATGTTTTTGTTTACTTTGGCATTGATTAAGGCTAAGGCATTGAACATTTCATCCAAAGCTAAGGTTGGAGATTTATCAGCTTATTTCCCGCTGAACATAAGCACAGAGCTTAGCCCTCATCCATCGATGCTTCACGAATGTTCTCGCCAAGACAAATCTCACTGCTGCGAAGGCATCGCTGATTTAACCAGAATCCTTTACTTTTCATGGATGCACAGTACCCGTTCATTCCTCTTACTCGCTAATCACACGACCACTATATGTTTAAAATAATTCCAGAGGCAACTGGAAGTTTAGGAAGGGATAGGAGCCGAGGTCTTTAGAACTTGCAACGCAAGGTATGGAAGCTTCTTCTCGGATCCAGGCACCTGCCTTGGTGTTGACAATCTAAGCAGCTTCGAGAACAGGGTGGATTCATCTAGAATGAAGCAAAACTGCAATGGATCTGGGCCGAGAATTTTTCACTGCAGTAAATGCTTAAGGGCCATGGCGATGGCTCTCCATTCCCTCAATGAAGAATCTGGAGGTAAATCGAATTGCCCATTATTTGTGATGATCTACGTGGGAGGAGGCATCAATTTTTATGACAATCTTGGCGCGGACGCCGCTTTCTGTCTTCAGAGCGCACATAATTTAATGGCATACTATGAAACCAAGCAACGAAATAGAGCAATGAAACCTTATCTCGCAGCTATTCCTGTGCTAGGTTTACTCATCATAGTACCGAGCATCGTAGTACCGAGCATCTTTACAACTAGTCGTCGACACATGTTGTCGACATGTCAAAGACCGCTAGATAGGTTTTCCAAATGCATATGAGACTTTCACCTGGGACTTTCGACAGTTAGGTGCTTTTGGCATCTCATTCTCTTTTCTTTCCAAATAGCAGTCAGTAGTCACAGCTATTTGACAAAATGTTTCGGCCGTCAACTACCCCCGCAAACAAAATTTTGTCACCTAGTAAGTCGATCTCCTTGATAAGACCAAGATTCTGTGTTCCACAGATAAGATTAAACCAATAGCAGAGATACCCTTCACATTAGTAATGGTTCTAGAAAGAACAAAATTTCCATAGCATAAGATGTACAGTAGATATGACATTCATCATTTTAAAATACTAAAACACAGTGCTAACTATAAAAATTCATAGAGAGCAAATAAGATAGGTCCTTACTGGTAAGTCTCAACATGGATATCAGCAAAGTAACTTTCCACAAGTAGATTAACACCAAGCGATGCTCCTTCAAGTAAAAGTATGCCTTCGAAAAGGCCTCCAACTGATGAGCCTCCAGATCCATTACCATAGATGGTTCATCAAACTTAACCCATGTTGCATCAGCTCCCTCTAGGCTCCTTCTGGAAGGTGACTTTGTTTAGTGGTGCTAAGCATGTCTGCCAACTGGTGAGGAAACTAATGCGACAGCTGTAGGACATGCAAATAAGATAACATGGCATGCAGACAACACGTTTTATTAGTTTCCTTGCATCGAATCCGTCAAAAACTCAAAAACTGCATGCAGCTCCTTCATTGAAAAGGAAAATAATGTAATTTTGTAAGTAATAATCTACGGCTTGGTTAATTTTTTAATTGAAATGACAGCTGAGGAGCTGCTTGTGAAGTGAAAGCCTGCAGCTCTTGTCAACACAGAAACTGTCACAATGTTAGCGCACAGTATTCTGAGTAAAATAAATAGTGATATGTCAGAAATATTTCTGCTGAGTATAATGTTTGTGAAAAATAATTTATTTTATATTTTTTGTTAATAGTGCGGAATGAGAAAATTTGTCAAATCTAGAGGTTTGATCAAATAAACTTCGAAAAAAAACAAAATATAAAATATCAAAAAATATTATTATTGGTAGTAACTTTATAAAACATAATGTATAATTATATCTTGTTATCAAATTAATTATGAAAAGAGGAACATATAGTCTCCTGCCTACGGCAGGGACTAAAAAGTAATGTAATAGATTAGTTTAAAAAGATACAATAACACTTTCATCGTCATCATCCACATACCCAATAGTACTAACAGATATACTAGAATACGATGAACATTTACTAGCCAAAATAGTAAAACAATCTAGTTCAAAAGAGGACAAAACACCTCCATCCTCATCACACCCACATACCCAACAATACTGAAGGAAAACTAAATAGCTAGAGCATAAGAACCTACATCCCTTACATCCCATATGTGACAAAACCATACAAAAGGACATACTTTACCATACAACAAAATAGAACAAGGCTAAAAAGCCTGAAAGGACCTCTTATGAATTAGAGAGTGAAGATTATACTCTTCAAAACACAAAACACCCTCCTCTAACACAAGGGCTTCTTTGAATAACATGTTAACCACAACATTAAATTCTCTAAAAATATGTTGAAAACAAATATCCTGAAAAACCTTCCTACAATTCTCTTACCCTCCTCTCCCATCTTCCTAAATTGAAAAAAAAAAGTCCACTCGAAATCCACTCTATTAATATTCTCCTATAATCCCCAACCACTTTTTTACTTTCCATAAACTTGACTCAATGTATATTTATAATTTGCATACATTAATGTTGTTATATTTTAGGAGCAACTTACATTCATTAAACTTCAAACAGAAGTAATACCATTCCCTATGCTATTATCGATGATGTTGTGTTATGAATCCAATGGAGATGTGAAACTCCATAACCCTTGTTTTAAGGAGCAATGCCATGTATACCTTATAATAATAAGGTTAAATATTTAATGGTTGAACCTTATATCTGTCCCAATTCTCAGATATTTAGATTTGGCCATTATAGTTCAAGATAAAAAAGGGAAAGAAGCAGAGCTTCAAGTCCCTGCCAAGTCTCTGAAAAGTAATACAATTCTATTCAACAAATTTTGGGTGTGATTGCATGGTTGCGAAAGGGGCAAGCTGTGAGATGGTGAAGAGAACAAACATCAATTTCCAAGCAAGTAGTGGACAAGGGAATCCCGTGTATCATTATATCGATGCCCACAACTAAGCATGACTGGGTGGTAGGGTTTAAAATGGATGCACAACGTATTCACATTTAGAAATGTAGGGGAGACAAAACAACAAAATTGGCGTGGAACATTACCAAAGACAAATTCTTGCAGACCGATTAGCCATATGTACAGTTATCAGTTAACATAAAAATGTTTCTATCACTTACAATGATGGAACACAAGATTTATAATAGACAATTTGTCCATGCCAGTTAATAGTTACAACAGAGTGCTGTTGTCACTTACAATGATGGAACTCAAGATTTGTATTAGGAAAATTATCTAATTTTCCATTAGACTGTAAGTTCATGTACCTGTTAGGATCCCCATTCACAATTTGAACTTATTGACATCCAAACTCGCTATCAAATTTGGGAGCTCACCAAAATGCGTTTTAGGTTTGGGTTGAAGCACATATCTTTTATGCATGGAGTTATTTCGTTGGTATTTTCAGATCTGAACTGCCAGTTTTTGTAAATGCTACTCAACATTTGTTTGACTAAACTTACAGCTTGATCTCCACTAGCAAATGAGGCCCTGTACCATGACGCACCAAGGTATGGCATAGGTAACCTTGTCTAATTCTTCCAATGCCCGTCAACACCAACATGTCGTTACATAGAAAATAAAGGCTTGATGCACAAATTGTAGAGGTAGACAAGGCACAAAGGTAGAAAATAGATGGCAAAGGTAGGGACTCCAAGTCGCAAGAATCCTGCACGTGTCCAAAGGAAAAGATAAAACACCCACAAGCATAGCAGGATGAGAGGGCCGACAATCAATTAAAAAACACATCAAGGGAGAACCCGCACACTAGGAAAAATAATGAACCCATGCACAAGCCCGCTTTGTTTGTAAAGGAAAACGCCCCAGCTAAAAAAAACATAATCCCAACGGGTTGTGTAATAGAGGAAAATGTGGCACAGATTTAGACATCTATGAAAGGGGAACATGCAGTAAATTAATGAAAAATATCGAGTCATCAAGTAGGTAGCTTGCAACATGAAGGAGAAAGAGCGACATAGTTGTATTGTGCGTTCTGTAGTTATGCATATGGAGTATAACAATATAAAAATCTAACAGTCGCATCAAGCGCAGAGTAAACCGCTAGCTCCAATCATCCAGCAGAGGGGGAAATCCACCAAAATCTAGCAATTGCCGATGCATGCTTTAAAAAATGGGCGAGCACTTATTGCACAACAAAAAAACACCGGATATACGAGTAATAAAGTAAGCATTGCAAAGTTGTAAACTTCATTGAAAACAAAATGTATGCAGACCATGTAGCACATATCAAAAGCAACAACAATATACTTTCATAGCCATTGAAACACAAACATATAAGTATCTTAATCAGAGCAACCAGAAGGACAATACCCACATCCAAATTTTGAAAGTGGTGGACTAAACTGAGATAAGACTAAAAGTAGAGGGCCCCAAACTGTGAGCGAATTAACAACTTCTTGAACGGTGCAACTTGCTTGCAAAGAGACTAAATGTTAGGCTAATACGACCTAGGTATTTTTTATCAGAGGGAAACGAAGGACACAAACAAATCCAAGGGAAAAAACAATTGCAATTTATAAATTAAAACAAATACAAAGTCAATGTGATCTCTATAGATAACCATTATTCAAAAACTAAGTCACTAGACACGTGGAAAAAGGGGGAAGTGTCCCGTGGGGCCGTGTCAGACATAGACATGAGCCCAACACATGTTAGAAATGTGTTTTATCGTGTCCTGATTTTAGGACATGATAAAACATGTGTTGGGCTCATGTCTTTCCCCTACACAACCTGTGTCTCAATTCTAGAACACGAACCATGAGAAAAAGACACTCGTGCCCTCTTGAAAAGCGATTTTCCTCATTCTTTTTGGCATTTGCAAGTTGAAGGCAGAGCTTAGAGTGGATGTTTTTGCAAGTGAAAGAGGATTCCAAGCATCTGCAAGGGATTCTAAGTGGATTTGAGGGAAGATTTAGTGGAGATGATTCAATCTCACCTTCTATTGGGTGCATCCCAAGTATAGGAAGTTTTGAAGGAAAAGTACAGTTAGGCGAGGCCTAACATTGACCAATTTTGGGAAAAGAAACTCCGCAATTCCCGGGAAGAGGGTATGGAGCGAAGCGCATTTGACAGGAAAGGACCTGTTCCCTTATTAAAGTCAAATTACTAAGGACAACCATAGGTAGTTGAAATAGTTAAGGATGAAGCGGCGACCTAACAAATACAGGAGCATAAATTAAAGAAGCAAAATGGTGCAAAGGACGCGCACCATTATAGAGTCAGATCTGCGCGGTCAGAACTGCACTGTCAGAGTCAGAAGAAGCAGCACTAAAAGGACAACGAATTTAAAGCAAAATGTGGTCATCATGAGAACCACAGGTTTTTGGGTTTAAGGGTACTATGGGGGTTGGCCCATAGTTATTGTAATATGTGACCTTCTGGCACATCTATATATAAGGGAATTTTTGTATAAGGAAGGGTTAGATATTGGTTACAATTATGATGTTAGAGTTAGATCTAGATTGAGAGAGATATCTAAGAGAGAAAAGACTCTACAACTAAGTGCGTAGAGATCTAATTGTAGAGAAGAGTCTGCAGTTAAGTGCGTATACTGGAACTGTTACCCTTCCAATTAATATAAGAACAGTTCCCATGGACGTAGCTCCCATCTGGGGGGCGAACCATGTAAATCTATGTGTTATGTGTATGAATCAATGATGTGTTTTGTGGACATGTTATGATATGTTTATGTATTTTCTTTCATGTGTATGTTAAGGAAAATCATACGTTAATTAAACAAAACACATGTGTATGAATGTTGCAAAGTAACACAAAGTGTGATGAATGCGTAGTTATAAGAGTAACGATAACAATGATTCAGCGTAGTCTGTAGGATGTTGGTAACTGCGAAGTGCGAAGTCACAAGTTGATATTGTAATGTTAAGTATATGTTAAGGAAGAGACGCATTGCGAGGTCATTTACCACATTTGCACACCCCCATGGTTACAGAAACCTGATTCTGTAACCCCCCCATATTTGCTTCGGGTGAGACTTCATATTGTTCGCAGTTTGATGTCGAGAGGGCTAGTGAAAGGGGTTTTGTTGGGTCTACAATAACTTCGCCAAACCCGAGTCAGCCCAGAGATAAGCTATCACCTTCAAGGAAGAATAAAAATTGTTTCAATCAGCCAGGGCGACATCTAGACGGTAAATGAAAGGGAGAAATGCCCCATCTAATCCCTTTCCTCCTCTTCCTCCTCCAAGCATATCCTTTCTACTCCTATTAGTTCTCCCAATGTGTCTAGTGAAGCTCATGCTCATTTTAACCCCATTTTAGCAATACAACAATCCCAAGAGAGTAAATACCCTTTGTGGAAGTATTTGATAAGGAAAGAAGGCCCTGGAGCAAAGCTTGGTAGGGAAGGGAATGTGTGTTGGAGTTACAATTTCTGCAAGCACGAGTTCAAGAGCACATATTATCGAGTTAAGGGCCATTTGTTGTCCCTTCCTTGTGGGATTTCTTCATGTAAAGAAGTGAGTAACACCCAAAGGAGAGAGATGGAAAGAGAGGATAATGTTGGGTTAGGAAAGGTGGAAACAACAAGAAAGACACAATAGAATGAGGATCATATTTCATTCTTGAGGAAACCATCTAGCACTAGGAGTGAGGTTGATACTTATCCAACAAGAAAGAGGCCAACTACAAGTGGTCTAATGAACAGGATTTTCCAACAAGAGGAATGAGAAGAGGTGGATTTTACCATTGCATTCTTTTTCTACCTCAACTTCATTTAATTCATTGTTGCATGGTAACCATTGTTAATTCAGATGTGTCGAAGTCTAATTGAACAAGCTCCAACTGGTTATGTGCCTCCTAGTTCAGAGAATCTTAGAACCACATTGTTGGTTAAGGAAAAGAAGGAGGTGGATAACATTATTGATCCAATTAGATCAAAATGGGCCACATGTGGTGTTAGTATTATTTTTGACGGATGGATGGATGAAACACGCCTTCCATTCGATGGATGGATGCAACATGCCATCCATTCATCAATTTCATGGTGTCTTCCCCAAATGGACTGGTGCTCTTGAAAGCGATGGATGCTCTTGGGAAATACAAGGATGCACAATATATGGGTGAGTTGTTCATCGAAGTCATTGAAGAAGTAGGTGTTGATTCTTCTGTACAAATAATCACAGACAATGCACATGTTTACAAGGCTGATGGCATGATTGTGGAAGCTAAATATCCATAAATATTTTCATTTTGGACACCTTGCATAATTGCATTGCTAATTTGTTCATTCATTGTATTTAGAACAAGATTCAACTAGGCCCTATGGGAAAGGTCAATTTATAGATTTTCAAAGTTCATTTGAGTTGTTAGTTGTAGTCTTGTAGAGTCTAGAGGCTAGACTAATTTATACTTTCTTTTATTGATCTTACATGTATTTTGGAAACCTTACATTGTCCATTCTTTGAATTTAGCACTAAAATATATTGCTTCAAATGTGACATGGATTGGAAAACTTATTGAGGATTCACATCATATCCGTAACTTTGTACAAAACCACATCAATGATGTCACAATCTACAAAGAGTACACACATCTTTCATTGTTGAAGACTGTAGATACTCAGTTTGCTTCCTCGTTCATCATGCTCAAGAGGTTGAGAGAGGTCAAAACCGCTCTTGGGTCCATGGTTATTTCAGAGTTTTGGTCCTTTTAGAATAAAATGGATTAGGTTGCTTCAAAAAAGGTAAAGGACATAGTGCTAGATGATGGTTGGTGGGAGAGGGTAGATATTACCATTAAGATCATGGATCCAGTCATTTCTTTGTTGCGGTTTGCAGACACGGACCATCCTATCCTAGCATATTTTTATGAGGGGCGGGATTCCATGATTGAATCCATGAGGACCATTGTTATAGAGAATGAGTGTTCCAAGTATGAGACATAGACAAAGAACTTAGGTTCCACCATACAGGATATTCTTATCTCCAGGTGGGATAAGAATTGCACACCTTCGCATTGCTTGGCCCACTCATTGAACCCCAAGTTCTATGGTCATGATTGGATCAATGGTGGGTTGGGGCCCTCACGTAGAGTCCCTCCTCACATGGATGGAGAGATCTTATAGGGGAGGAAGACAACATTTAGATGGATAATTCACGATAGAGACCTACTTGAGGAGGTGGAGGAGGGATTTGTATAGTTTTCCACTACCACTCGGAGATTTGGAGGCTATGAGGTGCTTAGAGACATGGGGGTTAAGAAACCCTATGTTTGGTGGGAAAATCAAGGGGCAACATTACCTCTTCTATAGAGATAGCCTTGATGTTCATCTCTCAAGTTACTTCATCCTCTTGTTGTGAGAGGAATTGGGACACATATGGTAACTTGTACAGTTTGAAGAAAAGCAGGTTTGCGCAGTCCAGGGCAAAGATGATGGTGTATGTGCACTCCAACCTTTGTCTTATTTACATGAAGAGGGAGGAGTGGGTGAAGGGAAATAAAAAGATGTGGGATGTCTTCTTGATGATATGGGTTTGGAAAATAGTAATGAGTTGGCATTAGCCAACATGGATCTTAATGATCCAGTGCTAGAGCCGGTCACTTTTGATGATGGTTATCCTATGGAGGGGTCATCCTCCACACTAGCATATTCAGATCGTCATATGGGAAGAGAGGAGGAGGAGGAGGAGGAGGAGGATCAGGGCAGTGATGAGTTTGTTGATTCATTCATGGAGGAGGACTATTGATAGATGAGAATCTTCCATCTTGATCTCATCTATGATCTACCCCTTTTTGTATATTCTATTCACTACTACTAGTTTCCATTGGCATTTTGACATCTATGTAATACATTTTGATTTTGATGACTTAATGAGAAATATGGGTTTGATATCTAGAGCTATCATATTTGTGTCTCATTGTGATTTGTGAATGACAAAATGTGTATTGTGTATTAATTTTAAATTTCTAATTAGTAATTAATTTCCATTGAATATTTGTATATGTTCTAGTTTCTAAAAACAATTGGATCTATATGTCTATATTTTTAATATATATATAGTGTCCTCTGTGTCCTGATTTTGGGGGTCACCATGTCCATGTGTCAGACACTCATATCTTCATGTCCTTCGTGTCCCGTGTCCTCATATCAGGTGACTTAGCTCAGAAATCAATAAAATTTGTAGGCTCCCCTCCAATTTCTGGAATAGACCTGTGAAGCCCAAAGCTTCCCCTTATTGCACCTCAAATTGTCACACTGAGAATCTTCATGTCATATTACCATGAGAAACATGATGTTTGTGCCTCCTAGGGATGTTAGGACCCTTTGTCATCATGTTGGTCCCTTCCCTAGTCACACTTGGAAGCAAATCCAACAACTTAGCGGTCAAAAACCACTTAACCTAACCCACTTATTGGCCTCCTAGAGATATTTTCGTGCCCTACTAGTGGTGCAAGGAGCGAAAATTCCTTATTTTCACATTCTACATGCCTATGGGGGTGCGAAAATTACAACATTTTCATGCTTTGATTAGTTATGGGGGCGCGAAAAATCCCTGAATAACCATTTTCCTTAGATTTTGGACTTGGATCTTGAGGAGGTTTTCATGGGATGAGTTCCCCCTTCGAATCCCATCTCACATGTTAAATTTTCAGAATTTACCTCAATCTGATCTAGGATCTTAACTGAGAGAACAACATGTACAACAAATCTACAGCATATCAATCATGGACAATAATGCAAGCACACAAGAGACACAGAGTTTACTTGGGGAAAACCATAAAGGTGAAAAACCCCAATAACTTCCTCAGAGATAGATAGAGCAATGATACAACCAGAATACAAGAGATAGTCTTCTCTTAGCAGCAGAGCCTCCTCCTCCACAAGTGCGCCACTCTCCAAAGTGTGAGTGAGAGAATAGAATGTGTAAAATGAGAGAGACACACTCTCTATTTATACACTAACTTGACTTGACCTTTACTCAACTAGGCAGCCTCAACTTAACCACTTAACATAATGCTGACTGGGCCGACCCCCACTAGGGTGGTCTAATAACCCTTTGACCCACATGGCCGACCCCCAATAGGGTGGTCTAATAACCCTTTGAACCACATGACTTATACAGGGCCGACCCCAACAAGGTGGTCTAATAACCCATCAAGTATAAGTTACGACACTTACAATATAAATGACGACACTTCCGTATAGAGGAATAATAACATCTCTATAGGAATACAACCACTTCCGTATAGAGGAATAATAACATCTCTATAGGAATACAATATACATATATGTGAAATACATTCCGAAGTTACATACACATCAACACTCCCTCTTAACTAGGAAGGTATTTCTCGACACAGGTCTTCTAGCACAAGTCTTCTTCTCTGGATCATCGTCACTGGATAATCGTCATCGAGTCATCATCATCGTCACTGCTGCTTCTATCTCAATCAATCTCTGTATCTACTTGTCATAGGAAGTTCTACAGAGCCAGTCCTTTTTCATACCGGATGTAGGCCCACCACCTGTAGGTCTTCATCATCTGTGCGAACAGTCTGATAGAGGTGGCCTCTTAGGACTAATTTTATGTGCGGAAGCAATACCAGAAAGAGTATCCCAAGAACATTTATGTGCCTAAGCATGACCGGCAAGATCTACCAAGACTGATTACATGCATCTCCTCCACAATACCTTTAAAGAGCATCCCAGGAACATTTATGTGCCGCAGCACGACCGGCAAGATCTCTAAAGAGAATCCCAGGACTTATTACGAGCACACAACTCAACCTCTCGGATCTCCAGGATTGATTACATGTGGATAGAAAAAACCTTTAAAGAGCATCCCAGGAACATTTATGTGCCGCAGCATGACCGGCAAGATCTCTAAAGAGCATCCCAGGACTAATTATGAGCACACAGCTCAACCTATCGGATCTCCAAGCCTATTTACATGTCTCTGTAGTAATACCTCATCCCAGGACTGATTACGAGCACACAGCTCAACCTATCGGATATCTGAGGACTGATTACATACTACATAGCAATACCGAAAAGAGTATCCCAGGAACATTTATGTGCCATAGCATGACCGACAAGATCTCCCAGGACTGATTACATGCTATTTTCACAACTTGCCACATATCATCTCTAACCTCCAAGTATCAACCTGATACTCATGATCCAACGGATCATCATCACACAAAGCATCATCCTGATGCTCATGATCACACTGATCATCATCACTGTACCATCCTGATACATATCATCTGGAGCAACATCCTGAAGCTCATCATCATGATCATCCTGATCATACAATGCATCCACCTGATGCATACCAAGTATCTACCTGATACATATCATCATACATGATCCACCTGATACAAATACAAATACATGATCCACCTGATCATACCTGATACATATCAACATACATGATCTACCTGATCATACAATGTATCCCTGATACATATACATATACATGGTCCAAACATCCAACATGATGCATATACAAAATACATACAAATGATCCAACTGATCATATCCAGCATCAAACATGATGCGTACATATACATATACATATAAATGATCCAACTGATCATATCCAACATCCAACATGATGCATACATATACATATAGAGCACTAACTGGAGCATCGTCCTGATGCTCATCATCCATGATCTTCCTGATCATCATAGCATCGTCTTCTTTAGATCATCTCATCATCCACGAAGCACAGCCCATATGCACATCATCTAGTACTTACACCACCGACATGGGAGAACACATCTAACACCATTCAGGGAAGGCTCCAGCCCTTACTTTTTCACCATGGGAGAACACATCTACCACCATGTGAGAATGGCTCCAACCCTTACATCTACACCATGGGAGAACACATCTACCACCATGTGAGAATGGCTCAGCAATTACATCACGACCATGGGAGAACACATCAACCATCTCAGAAAAGCTCATGTGCATCTGCATCTTCCAGACTCATCACTTCCCTTTGGAATGAACCTCGATCTGAAGTGCACCAAGCCTATCTTTGAAGTACTCAAACTGCACTCTGGCCAATGGCTTGGTCAATACATCTGCAACTTGCTCATCCGTTGCAACATACTCTGCTTTGGCTGTACTTAGTGCTATGCAGGACTGCTTCCTGCTAAACCAAGAGATCACACCTGATCCCATACTGAGGCAGCACCCAGAAGTGCTCTTCCTATCTGCAACACTGCCTGCCCAATCTGAATCAACATAAACCTGTAGGTTAAACTTTTGATTCGCATCATATTTGAGCCCATAATCAACTGTACGCTTCAGGTACCTCAGAATATGCTTTACAGCAACCATGTGAACACTCCTTGGATCTGTCAGGAACTGGCTCAATGTGTTCACCGCAAAGCAAATATCTGGTCTCATGTTCGTCAGGTACATCAAGGATCCAATCATCTGACGATACATAGTGACATCAACCGGTTCAGATGAAGCATCACATAGAAGCTTCAGGTTCGATGCCATAGCCTCGCAGTCCATCATCCCGAACCTCTTCAGGATCTCTACTGCATACTTTTCTTGTCCAAGGAAGATTCCATCTGCACTCTGCCACACCTCCATACCTAGAAAGTGGTGCATCATACCCAAGTTATGCACATATATGACTCCCTGTCATGTGTCTCAGAACCAAGTGGCTGCTCCACATACACTTCTTCTTCAACTACACCATTCAAGAAAGCTGTCTTGAAATCCATCTGGTGTATCTTTTATTTCATCACTTTTATATTTCTCTATGCTGCCATCTGCAGCATGCTTGATCTTGATAGATCCATATGGAAGTCATAACAAACTTCCCTTCAGGTCTTGGGACTACATCCCAAACATCATTCTTCATGATCGACGGATCATGGCATTCTTCCCATATCCTGAGAACTTCAATATCTTCAATAGATAATTTTGTTGTTGAACAAATGTTGTAGTTCTTCTTTTGTAGGTTATGGCATACGATCTTTCCTACACAACAAGTTAAATTGCATGATTAGAAAACATCTCATAGTTTTTAGAACAAATTCTTACACATAAAGAAATATGTCATACAGTCATGCAATTATCTTAGCCAATGCTTCAATACAACATTTATCCATATCCCGTAACTTTCTAGATGCCTTCCAATCTCTACCAGAACATTGTTAAGAGTGTGCACAACTCCCAACATGTCAGAAAAGAGGCTTCATTCTAGATAAGTAGCAATGGAATGTTGTAGAGTGCCATAGGCCACTTACCCATGCATATTAGTAGTATACTGTTCATCAATGCAACTATTCTAATATGCATAATACACAACCTAATTCTAGGAACATTGGTATATACATTATTGAGCAGTATTATTTAAACAATAAAATATGCAAGTAATGACAATTCAAATACTTATCTTTGTTTGTTTGTTGGGTTGACTCCCTCTCAGTCTTTGCTTCTTTTCTACAACTCCATTCTTATGTGGATTGTGAGAAGTGGTCAACTCCCTCTGAATATCTGCATCCTTGCAGAAACTACTGAAGTGTGCTCCTTTGCTTTCTTGCAGGAACAACTAGAGTGTGCTCCCTCTTGATCTTTGCTTCCTGGATTACCTGTCCTTGAACTTACATCCATCCTTAATCACTATGCATTCTTATTAGTATCATCACTGTGTTATCCTTGAGGTCTCATACATAATCACACATTTATTAGTATAATCTTAATACTATCAAAACACAATAATCTTAAACATGTATATTCATGATCATTCATAGATATAAACATTAGTATTCAAGGTTTCAGGGAAGTCTTATTTTACTCATACACATTCTTATTTGATCATAGGACTCTTCTGGTTAGTTGAATCATCAATCAAGATAAGAGATATAATATGCATAAAACCCGTGATTATTCAAACCTATACCTTCATGATTCTTCTGGTTAGTCATATCATCAATTATGGTAAGAAACATAATATGCATACAACCATGATTATTCAAACCTATGACTTCATGAATAATCATTATCAACAACACAATAGTATAAGATCCTAACACAAGGTAGGATTCTAGCTTGATATAGGAAAAACATACCTAGATTAGCATGCTAGCTAGTTATGTCTAACATACCCGCATAATGTCTTCTGGTTCTCTTCAGTGACTTGAGCTAGTAACCTGCATGTCTCATAAGTTAACCATTGTAGAACCAAGTTATACATACCTCGAAAGTAGATCTTCTATGTGATCCATGACAATGGATGAATCTTTGTCTTCATGTCACCATGAGCATATGTTCTTGAAGTAGAACATGATTTGACTTTCTTGGTGTACCTTTTGTGTTAGCAAACAACATAAACCTCATACAACATCACAATGCATTAGTACAATAGTAAGTGTCACAACCTTAATCAATGAATATCTTCTATTCAGGTGATACGACAAGTCCAGTAATTAAAAAAGATTGTACTGTAATGATATGAAGACAAACATATGATAAACTTAACCATGAAACATACTTGTCAAGATTGCTTGTAATCTTCTTATGGAAGGCCTTAGCCTCATCTCCCTCTAAGACAGGAACTTCTTCACTTATGCAGGTGACCAATCCATCTTCTTCTAGGATTAACCCAATCCACTTGATTTGCAAGAACTGGACCTGGAGCTGGATTAGGGTTTGTCAAAGAAACCCCAAAAATTTAAACTTTGAATTTCAAACTTCCGAAAGGATAGAAATATGCGCCTTGATGAGCTGATCAAGTTGGTATATTCAGAATTTGAAAATTGCAAAGTTTCACCCCTCGAAATTGCCTTTTAGATTTACAGATTCACTGGGGAGGACCCTGAATTAGGGTTTGAGTTTCCTGGAGCTTCACCCAACCAAAATATTTGATTCAAAATTATAAGCTTCAATTTTTCTGAGGAGCTTCCAGCCGTGGTCAATTCCAATTTTTGAAGAAGCCCTAATTTTCCATCTTTTCGATCAAAGTCCCGAACTGGGGTTTGATCAAGCCTGGCCTTCTGCTCAACCAAAAAATATGATCTTGGTCTCTAAATTTCGATTTTGATGAGTAGCATCCAGCCATGGTCTCTGATTACAAAAATTCCAACTTTCTTCGAAGCCCTAAATTCCGGAAGCCATGAATGAAGGTACTCAAAATAATTCTGTTTTGACATAAATATGTACCTGATTGTTTCTGGTGTAACTCTGAAATTTTTGATCCACAGGTTCTGAAAATATTTTCTGAGATATCCCGACCTGTTATCTTTCCATCCCAATAGGTATGACCTAAATTGGATTCTCTGAGAGAGAGTTATGCCAAGTGTCTCAACGTGACCTATTTATGGGATAATACAGGAGAGCGAACGTGTACGGCGTGCCACGTGTCACTGGTTTCGGCCTCTGAAACATTTGCCTGAGATAGTGCAGTTAGTGTAATACCTATCATGTTTTATGAAATTTCATTTGGAGCTTCCTAGCCCAAGTTATCACCTTTTTCCCAAGGTCACCTGATTTTGACTCAGATCTGGAGAGGCAGAAACCCTATATTGTACAGATCATAAATCACAAAGTACAACGAATTAGAGGTTTTCCTTTGGAAAAAAGGTACATGGGGATTTGATCTTTGACCTGTAAAATTTTCAGGTCCGAAAACTTTGCCAAAACGGATTTATAGCGAAAGTGATACGATGACTGGTTTTTGCTATATCAAGCCCTAGCATCGTAAGTGCAACAAGTGTCATACATGCCATATCATGCCTTCTTTTAGGCTAGCTCTGATACCATGTTAAATTCTCAGAATTTACTTCAATATGATCTAGGATATTAACTAAGAGAACAACATGTACAACAAATCTACAGCATATCAATCATGGACACAATAATGCAAGCACACAAGAGACACATAGTTTACTTGGGGAAAACCATAAAGGTGAAAAACCCCAATAACTTCCTCAGAGATAGATAGAGAAATGATACAACCAGAATACAAGAGATAGTTTTCTCCTAGCAGCAGAGCCTCCTCCTCCACAAGTGCACCACTCTCCAAAGTGTGAGTGAGAGAATAGAATGTGTAAAATGAGAGAGACACACTCTCTATTTATACACTAACTTGACTTGACCTTTACTCAACTAGGTCAGCCTCAACTTAACCACTTAACATAATGCTGACTGGGCCGACCCCCACTAGGGTGGTCTAATAACCCTTTGAACCACATGGCCGACCCCAAATAGGGTGGTCTAATAACCCTTTAACCCACATGACTTATATAGGGCCGACCCCAACAAGGTGGTCTAATAACCCATCAAATATAAGTTACGACACTTACAATATAAATGACGACACTTCCGTATAGAGGAATAATAACATCTCTATAGGAATACAACCACTTCCGTATAGAGGAATAATAACATCTCTATAGGAATACAACCACTTCCGTATAGAGGAATAATAACATCTCCATAGGAATACAATATACATATATGTGAAATACATTCCGAAGTTACATATACATCAACATCACATCCCTTCCTTGGCATGATTTAGATCCTTGATCCACATCTTCCTCACTTAGATCCATAATATCCTCTTAGTGGTTGGCCTCCAAAATCCTATAAGAAGAAGGCCATCCATGAGCTATGGGGGAGGAGAGTTATTGGAAAACATCAGCTGGAGCTAGAGCAACTTAGGAGTAGCGAGGACAACCATCAAAGTGAGGCACGCCATCTACCTGATTTGTATTTCGATAGCTTGTTAATTTATGTATGATATAGATATATGAGGACTTTAGTGTCTATTTGTTTCCTTTTTGTCTTGGGTAGGGAACTAGGGGCCTCTTCCAATCCCAAGGGGATATATATCTATCTATAGGAAGAAAATCTCACAATAGAAATTGGCGACTCCATTGGGGAATTTTTCCCTAGTTTCACCTTTGATTGCTTGTTTGGATCATCAAATCCTCTCTAAGTGTTATTTCCCGTCACCTTAGATCCTCTTTAGTCATTATTGAGGACCATCTTGAACCCAACACTTCATCCCTGCTCGGATCTAGGAATTAATTTTCGTTTTTTACACATACAGGAAATTTTCACTTCCCCAAAACACCTTGTAGAGTGAAAATTCCATATTTTTTCGCCCCCACAGTATCCTTAGACGTGGCAATTTCCAAATTTTCGCTACTCGACAGTGTTCCAAGGTGTAAAAATCTAATTTTTTTGCTCTGTGTTGGTCTGTGCAGGGGCAGAAATCCTCTATTTTGGGTTTTTGGAATCTTTTCGCTACGGTTTTCCTTGGTCTATTGATTCAAGGTTATTTTCCTGACCTCTTGTTGTCTGTTAATATCTATAAGTGCTCTTGCATCCACAATTTGAGTGCATGTTTGTTTGCATTTTTAGGAATTGTTTGCACTAGATTTGATTAAATTAACCATCAAATTTTAAAAAACAATTCCCCCTCAAGGCCCCAAGGGGCCAAGGATTGTGTATCCTACAGTCCCTTTGACACATATTAAGGTTTTTTCAACCTTTTGGGATATTTTGTGTCATTTGGAATGATTTGGTTGGATTTGAAAAACTTGGCACATCCTTGTATCTCTACGTCATCTTTCTTGAGTTTTGTGCTTCGTTTCCTTTGCTTCTTTAGCTATTTCTTGGTTATTGGAGTAGATCGATTCTTTGTTTCCATTTTTGTTAAAAGAAAAGCTTATTTTTGTCTTTATTTTGCTAGATTTACAAGCTTGAAAACCATAAATTTCCTTCTTGCATTAGCTTGATCATTCAGCATTCTTGGTTTTACATTCATTAGAAGAAGAAAAGATTGTTTCAAGTTCTTGTGCATTTGAGTTACAAAAATATATTGAATGTTTTTCTTTGCATTGCATTTGATTGGAAACATTTGTGGAATCTTTCTTTCCCATGGCTTAGATGTGTCTTTTTCAAGTGTAAAAAGATAGGAAACGAATTAGAATTTTTGTATTTGTTATTGATAGAAAGATCTCTTTTTGTCACATTAGGATAGTTTTGGGTGTATGATTTTTAAAATTTTGGCTTTTTTCTATCATTTAAAAACAAAATCTAAAATTGCATTTGCATAGGGTTGTACATTTGGGAACGAAAATAAATCTTCGTTACTTAGCTAGAATTTCATTGAAGGAAAAAGACTTGCATAATTCATCCAAATTTGCATGGTTTGAGACAAGTCTACACACCACCAAGTTGCACTTTCGCTCCCCTTGAGTAAAACAACAATCTCCAAAATTAAATACCCTAACTGAACACACATTAACCTCATTTGAGAAAATAAAAGAACAATGTACTTAAGTAGGGAATCATGGATAGGAATCCAAATAATTACCCTTTGTCAATTACATCTGAAACATAGTTGTTTCCCTTTAGGGTGCTAAAATCCTCTGGTATTTGTTGACATGGTTATAAGCCAATTTGTTCAGGGTCCTCCTTCTCCACAGGGGTAAGCAATGATGACTAGTTCCAGACAGACTTTGTGGAATACCACACTCCACTTGACACCTAAGGAAATCAATCCATTGTCTTCCTTGTATTTTCCGACCTCCATATTGGTAGTACAAGGGCCAAAATACAGAAGCTCCGGAAAACCTTCCCAAACGTGTCATGAACGAAGTATCCTAGTGACCATCCTTTTTTAGGGCTCTTTTACCTGGCATCCCTTTCGGTAGAGGGACATCCCTTCATCTATATTGGTCTCTCATTTCGTATTTTCCGACTTGGATTTCATCACCTTACAGAGGATATAGTCTGTTGGGGTCTCTAGATCTTAGATAGGAGGTTGCTTTCTCTTTTACCTTGTAGAGGGTCTTTTGTGTTTTACACTGCTTGTTGGATTTTTGGCCTCTTTGTTATCACTCGCTTGTTGTGGCATCAGTTACAGTAAAGTTTTTTGAGATTTATTTTTGTCCTATGTGCCTCTTTTTCTTTTAGTTTAGATATGGAAACCTCTTATGGGAATACTAATCAAGAGACCCCTTTCAAGGGGTTCCTTTTGTTTTTCCTCCATTTAGAGATATTGGTTCTCCCTTTATTGCGACTTTGAATCTTCCTAGATTGTATATAGGATTACCAATATGTTTATTCTCCAATTCGGTAATCCTGAATGCACCTAATTCTTCAAATCTAAACTCTCCATCACGAGAGCATTAATCCCAAATTGATCCTTTTCCTTCTTTGTTAGATGTATCTTCTTCCATTTCTTCTTCCTCGCCTGATAAAAGCAGTGACGCTAGTAATCAGGAGGATAAGAAGAAGAATAAAATGAGTATTAAGAAGAAGAAGAAGAAGAATAAGAAAGAGACCAAGCATCAACCGTCTACCCCTACTGATGCTCCTTCTATTCAATCACCTCGAAACCCCAAGTTCCCTTGCAAGATTTGGAAGGGGGATCACCTTCTTAAGGATTGTCTTGGTCTTTCCAAGCATTACAAGAGTGGTATAAAGCCTCCAAACAACCTATATCATCAGCCTCTGGAAATCATACTGATGATACCCCATCGACTAGTGACTATATGGTTAAGGGTTGGAAAGGTAAAGTTAAGAATCCTTGTTTTTTATGCAAGGACATGCACCTTACTTACCTTTTTCCTCGCATGGATGAAGCTTCACAATTGTTGGAAGACATTATTGTATCCCAGAATCACCCTCCAACTAGATATAGTAAGTTTTCCCTTGACCCCTCATTGGTTGATAAAGTGATCTATCCATTTACATCCTCGGTCGATCCTACTCTTTCCTTGAAGAGTGAATCCAAAGTAGTCGATCCTGCTCCATCCTCGGTCGATCCCACTCTTTCCTCAAAGAGTGGAGAACAAGTAGTTCATCCCGCTTTTCCTTTGAAGAGTGAAGTTGAAGTAGTCAAGTCTACGTCATATCCACTCGATCCCACTCTTTCATTGGAGAATGTCGAGACTGAAGTAGTCACCATGACACAATCTTCACCTCGTCCTGCTCTTCCAGTTGAGAGTGAACTGAAAACCAATGATGTTTTCTTAGTCAGTTCAGATTGTTCTAGACAAAGGGAAATCTTGTCCATTTCCACGGGATCCCCTCCAAGTACCTAGGTCATTTCCTTTGATTGGAATAGTCTAACAGAATCGCATCTTCCTTTGGGTGTTCTTTTCCAGATATCTGTAGAAGTTATCAGTAGGAACGTAATTCGCACAATTGTTTATGAAGGAGCTTATATTAGTATTTTATCCTCAACTGCTTGGCAAGCTATAGGATCTCCTCAGCTTGTGCTAACCACTAATCAGATACTGGATTTTAATAGAATACCTACTGGACCTTTAGGGATCCTTCCTCAATTACATATTACCTTAGGAGGGAAAAATGTCTACATTGATGTTATGGTAGTCCAAGGTCCCTTAGATTTTAATCTGCTTCTTGGGAGAGATTATGTCTATGCCATGAAAGCTGTAATGTACACACTCTTTCGAGTGATGTATTTTCCTCATCATGGAAACATAGTGACCATTGATCAACTTTCCTTTGTTACACCTAATCAATATATGACTTATAGCCACAATATTTCCCTGAATGTTCTGCATGTCTTAGTGGTTCCTCCCCCATCGTTAGCTGTGTCTCTCTGCTTTGGACATCATGTCGAAGTTGAGTCGTTAGCAAACTGATAACTTCTTCCCATCATGGAAGAATCTTAGAGGGTCATGTTTCCAGCCTCTGGACATCATGTTGGAGTTAAGACCACTAGCTTCCTATGATGAGGGAAAACTACCAACCTTTGGACATCATGTTGGTTAGGAACCAACTTCGAGCATAGTTTTATTTTGTTTTAAGCTCGTTAGCAAACCGATAACTTCTTCCCATCGTGGAAGAAGCATAGAGGGGCATGTTTCCAGCCTCTGGAAATCATGTTGGAGTTAATACCACTAGCTTCTTATGATGAGGAAAAAATGCCAACCTCTAGACATCATGTTGGTTAGGAACCAACTTCGAGCATAGTTTTTTTTTTTTTTAAGCTCATTAAAAAATGAAACAAGCCATAACGAGCATAGTTCTATTCCTTTGTCAAGCTCATTAAAAAATGAAACAGATGATTATGAGCATAGTTCCCTTTCTGTGTCAAGCTCGTTAAAAAAGGAAATAGACCATCACGAGTAGAGTTCTATTCCTGTGTCAAGCTCGTTAAAAAATGAAACAGGTCATTATGAGCAATGTTATATTCTTGTGTCAAGATCGTTAAAAAATGAAATAGGTTACCATGAGCATAGTTCTATTCCTATGTCACGCTCGTTAAAAAATGACATAGATGGATACAAGCATGGTTCTTTTTCTGTGTCAAGCTCGTTAAAAAATGAATCAGATTTCTCTCCTATTGAGTCAATTCTTCCACTAGACTTAGTACCTGGACCTTCTTTTCATCCTCCTATGCCATTTGATCCCTTTTTCTCTTCCATGTCTGGTGAAAATATTCCTATTAATAACCATGAGTTTAATTAGACGAAGAATAAGACTAGGAGAATGAAACGAAGCTTGGGGGCATGTATTCAACCTCTGGACATCATGTTGAAGTCAAGTTGATAACCTTTCCAAACAATGTTGGAACTAAGTTGCTTACTTCTAGAAGTCACACTAGGGGAATGTACCAACCATTGGATATCATGTTTGTAAAACATCCGCCAATGGGAATATTTTCGAGCATCCTTTCTTTCTGGTTTTGAGCTCGCTAAACCATGCAAATCATCCCGAGCATAGTTAATTTTCTGTTGCAAGCTCATTTAAAAATGAAGGAGATATCACGGGCATTCTTCCAATCTTTCTTTGAGCTCATTAAAAATAGTAAGATGGTGTTGAGCTTAATTTTTCCCTTTTCGTTCTTTGGTTAAAAATATGAAAAGTGGTTCGAGCTTACTTTTTCCTTTTTTGTACTATGGATCCAAACATGAAAAATATTCTGAGTGCTTTTGATACCATTGTCGTGCTCATTAAAACTGAGTATAAAAGGTGTCGAGCTCATTATTTTTTCTTTCTTGTTCTCGTAAATACAATGAGAATATGTTACTGAGTATACTTTATCACTTTTTTAGGCTTGTAAAAAATATTACAAAAAAGCAACCCCTGGAGTTTCCTTTAAGTTCTTTTCAGAATCCCAAAACATGAAAAGGTCACCGAGCGAACTTGCTTCCTTTCACGCTCGTAAAAGGATTTGAAAGGGCATCTATTCAATTTTACTTTATCCCTTTTTCGGGCTGAGTAGTATTATTTACGAAAAAGGAATACCTTAGCTGACCATCAACTAAGAGAGTTCTCCTTCGCATTGGTTTACCCTTCTTTCGGGTTTAGGAGACTAACTTTACGAAAAAAGGCCTTTTTGGAGTCTTCTTTAGATTATTTAAGACTCTCTAAACATGAAAAATCATCGAGTTTTTCTTCCTTGGACTCATAAAATCAAACATCAAAGGACCCTTTTGGGACCGAACCCCTCCTTTCTCAGGTTCGTAAAACATATGAGATTGGACTCGTCCGAAGGATGAGCTATACCAAGCATATGTTATCCTCCTCAAGCTCGTTAAAAAACAAAGAGGTACTCATCAAACATGATGGAGGTAGGGGAGAAATAAGCTAAGTTTGTTTTAGAAATATTTATGGAAGCTTGTCTCTCCCTTGAACATGGCACCTGTTTGCGTCTTGTCATATAGTTGGGTAATCTGCTTGTCTTTGAGTCATGCCAATTCCGTGAGTCATCCCGCTCCTTCAAGTCATCTGAAGAATGTCTCAGTCATTGTCACATTATTTCTTGGTATCTACTTCGTTGAGTCAATGTTGCCAACTCATTGTTGTCATGCCATTCAATTTTCAATGGATGTTTACCTAAGTTAGCCTCTGCAATATTGTCATCCCTTACATTCTTGTGTCAGTCCATACTCATCTGATTCATTAATTCACATCACTTTCCTATGTCGGTTTCGTGTCGATGATGTGGGATTCATCATGGCCCTCCTTTGATGAGTCTATTCCTATCGACTTCAACACATCATCCAGGAATTAGAATTAGGAACCACCTTAGTACCTTAGTACCTGCATGGTTTCCTCGTATTCGACAGTAGGTTCTCATCATTGACCTCTGATCGAATGATTCCACAAGTGTTTGACATCAAAACATCTATTCACATTCGTTGGAATGTACTAGTGATACCTTGGGGATCATTATCATCATTGGTGATTTCCCTTGCACTTGTTAACGGTTTACATTATTGACTGGTAATCAAGTGGTTTCTACCATGTTCGGCTTCAACACCTTGTGATTACATGGTTAGATTAGTATTGATTTGGGATTGGGTAGAAGACCTTGGATGGTTCTGAAGTCTATTTAGCACATCTAGGTTGAGATGGTGATTTTTTGAATAGGTTCCCACATGGAAATTATGTTGGTGACCTCATTGATGTACTATCACACAGATTTACTCTTGTATTGGTTGTGGTTGTGTCATTGTCTTATCATGGATCTATACTTGTAGTCTGGTATCCATGATTTGTTTCCAGTCATTGTTAAGTCAATACTATCATGGATCTGTGATGTATTGGTCGACAACCATGCTCTGAGTTAGTTTTTCCAAGCATGGGTATGCCTGCCACGAGGTTGTTAGACATATTATTGATGTTTGCTTGTAGCTCTTCTCTAGTTATCTTTCAGATATCCCTGCAGACTTAATTATTGGTAAAGTGTTTCGACCATAAGTTTCCTTCTGAGTTCACACTTTAGAGGGCATTTGTTACACCTCAAATTGTCACACTAAGAATATTCATGTCATATCACCATGAGAAACATGATTTTTGTGCCTTCTAGGGATGTTAGGACCCTTTGTCATCATGTTGGTCCCTTCCCTAGTCACACTTGGAAGCAAATCCAACAACTTAGGGGTCGAAAACCACTTGACCTAACGCACTTATTGGCCTCCTAGAGATATTTTCACGCCCTGCTAGTGGTGTAAGGAGCGAAAATTCCTTATTTTCGTGTTCTGCATGCCTATGGGGGTGCAAAAATTACAACATGTTTGCGCTTTGCTTAGTTATGGGGGTGCGAAAAATACCTGAATAGCCATTTTCCTTAGATTTTGGATCTTGGATCTTGAGGATATTTTCATGGGATGAGGCCCCCCTTCGAATGTTGTCTCACATTTCCTCCTTGGCGTGATTTAGATCCTTAATCCACATCTTCCTCACTTAGATCCATAATATCCTCTTAGTGGTTGGCCTCCCAAATCCTATAATAAGAAGGCCATCCATGAGCTATGGGGGAGGAGAGTTCTTGGAAAACATCAAGCTTATGATCTTCAAAGTCCTGCAAAGGTGATGAAGGAGAACTTGGAGGATGATCATGTCACAACAATGTCAAGTATAATCCATTTTGATGTACATGTATTCATGGATTTTCTATTAATATAACTTAGCCTATTCCTCCCATTTTCATGTCTTTAATGATGAATGCATGAAATTGTATCTATTTTCATAGTTAGATCTTTGTCTATACATATATCGCTTTGGATAAGGTGTTGTCTTTCCATTGTGAATAGGTTTATAAGTCCATGATCAAAGGATGGATCTGGAGCAAATTAAGAGCAACGAGGACAACCATCAAAGTGAGGTACTCCATCTACCTGCTTTGTCTTTCCAGAGCTTGTTAGTTTATGTATGAGCTAGATCTAGGAGGAATTTAGTGTCTATTTGTTTCCTTTCTATCTTGGGTAGGAAATTAGGGGCCTCTTCCAATCCCAAGGGGATATATATCTATCCGTAGGAAGAAAATATCACAACACCCCTTATGAGAGGAGTCTCACACAACCCCAAGAGAGCCATTGGAGCTTCCTACATTTCCTATACTATTCAAATAGTGGTAGAGTTAAAATGGCTCAAGCAAAAGAATATCAGGATCACCTGTTTAATTCAACGGTAATAAATGCATGTGTTTTTTTCTACTACATATATAGGAAGCAATAGATTAATTCAAATGATAGCTCTCATGTTTTTGTTATGAAATTATGTAGGTTCCCGAGGTGTTCAATGCATTCAAGGAATATGTTTTGAGACATAAGTGAGAGAGCCAGTTTTCAATTGTTCTTTTTTCTAAAATTTCGAGACATAGATTGATGATGATGATAAATATTGTAGTGTTTGTTTTCAGTAGATCCGATACCACCATCATTTTTAGAACATTTGCAAGACAACCTCCTTCCATTTTAATCGTAAAATATGGTACCATCGGGTTCTGATGATGGGATTGCACGCTCATTTCAGTCGACCTCTATAACATCAGATGCCATCGGAAGTCGGAATATTTTTGAGCATGGCCGGAGTCAGATTCCCATCCTGGGTGGCAGAGAAAATATTAGCCACCGTGAAATTGGTCATCATGGAAGTCCGGGTCGTGGCAGAGAAGTTTTAAGAAGCCATGACCATGAATGGTCTCGAAGTCCCTGTGATAGGAGAAGGAACAGTGAAGATGAACGTGAACGTGATTGCCAAATTTCTCCTCCTTGTTGGAAAAAGAGTTGAGAACATGAACATGGCCGAAGACTGAGTCCGGGAAGGAGTCGTGACTAATGCAAACGCCCCCTCAAATTATTGGAACGAGAGACCTGGGACTGCCTCTTTAAAATTCCAAGTCCAAACCGATGCTACCACCACTATTTTTGGCACCATCCATGATGATCATAGCCAGATGCTGTAGGAAATGATGGAGAGTATCACATCATGTGTACACCATGACATACATGTGTAGACACGAAGTTGAAATGGAGGCAATATAGGCACAGAGTTGAAACAAAGATAAGGTTAAGGTAAGTTTTGACATTGCATGTATAAAATATGGCGTTGCCTTTGCTAGAGGCCAAATAAGGATAATGTAATATTTAAATTAAAATAAAGGAAATTTGAAATACATAACATATAAGTGAAAAATAAAATTGAAATATATATATATATGTGTGTGTGTGTGTGTGCGCGCGTGCGTGCGTGCGTGTGTTTAAATTTATTTAAATTTTGATTCTTTTATTTTTTTATATTTATTAAATAAGAAATTATTAAAACACATGGAAATAATGATTTAGACATGCCAAAATCAAAATAAAGGTATATGAAAAGATTGATTAAGACATGCAAGAGAAAGCAACCATATATGATGGAGTAATGGATTTCAAGAAACAAGTGGAATCTATGTGCTTCCATATTCTCCACTGATAAGCTCTGGGACCAAGATATTCCCACTAGGGAGTTGTAATAAAAGTAGTTTATTTTTAATGGCTTGCATGTTTAATGTTTAGTGTTAGGTTGTAGGTTTAATGGATTAATCCCCTTGACAAACCTTCTTTATAAGTCTAGTCAAAGCCATGTTATCAATTCCTTATAAATATTTGTGCATGTGGAGGGTAGGTAATACCTCCATGCTTCGAGCTTTGCATCAAAGAAAGAGACTAAATCAAAGGAGGATGATAATAGGATACAAAAAAATATGACTGGGCTATATAGAAATATGCACATGCAAAATTTGGACCAAGTAGAGGAAGGGATCTTACCTTTTCACTCCACATTCTGTATAAGTAGAAAACCCGAAGGACTGAGCTTTATGCTATGCAAAGGAGTGGATCTTACTTTGTGCTACGTACTCCACACTCCTCACAAAGCGACTAAGGAAAGTGTAAAGGATAAGTTAAATATGCAAATCCAACTATGAAAAGAAACATTTACCCAACCTCCACATCAATACCGCTTCATCCATACCTTTGCATCGGTGAAGAAAGGGCTTCCATTAACAAATTGAAGAAAGTGGAATAAGTACAAGACAAACAAGACCTTGGCCTCACTAGTATATGACATGGACACATGTGTTGGTGACATGCATATATCCAAGTGAATAACATGATTCTATATGGCATCCATGTTGGCATAAAAAAGGAAAGGTAGTAAAAAGGCAAGTCTAGGCCAATAAAGGGGGATTGAGAAAGGAATTTATCAAAATTACAGAACTGGCAATTGGAAGTTAAGGGCATGGAAACAATAACGCTAAATACAAAGAACATGAAGTATGTTGCTAGATCAAGAGGACAAAAAGAAGTGTATGATCGTTTCTGAAATGAATAACAATCATCTTAGAGCTATACTGAAAACTGCAAAATATATCCCAACATGTAAAATTACACAATAGTTTTGTTAGCGAGAGTATAGATCCCATTTGTAATTACAATAACATAGCTAAACAAAAACCATTTATTGTTGGTTTTCCCAAATAAGTTTTTAGAGTAAAATCCTTATATTATTATTGTATTTATGATTGATTTCTTCATCATTTTTTTCTATATTTAATTACTATTTGAAAATATTACACAAACATAATTAATACACCATAAAATAAAACACATAAATAAAATAATATAATCCCATAAAATTAATTAAAGTCCATATTGATGAATCAACTTGACCATAGGCCGAGTTATTAATTAAGTATAAATTATTATGAATCAACTTGACCATAGGCCGAGTTATTAATTAAGTATAAATTATTAATTAAGTATGAACATTAAACATAAATGTCAATACCCACATATTCTATTTGTGGCTTGAGCAATCCATACCTGGTCATTACAAAGGGTATGGGCATAAACCTTGACCATCTAGAGCTACAAAAAAATCCATGATCGAAATCCTCCAATGTTTACAATAACCCGAATATTAAATGAATGATGGACTTGAAACATAAATGTAAGCACCCTCTTTCTCGTTGTGACTTGAGAGGTCTTTGCCCAGTCATAATTAAGATCATGGTCAAAGACATCCAACATTCAAAATTGTAAAATATCCAATGAATGATGGACTTGAAACATAAATGTAGGCACCCTCTTTCTCGTTGTGATTTGAGAGGTCTTTGCCAAAAGTCATGGTTAAAGACATCCATCATTCAAAATTGTAAAAAATCCACAATGATGATCCTTTTCTCTTGACAATATTTCAATTATTAAATGAAGTATCACTTTCAAACATAAATTAATACTATCATTCTTGTTATGGATTTGAAATTATGCACCAAAATCATTTAAAAAATTGAAAAAACCCTAAAAAGTGAAGAAAGACTTTGGTCATCTAAAGCTAGGAAAAAACGCATAATTATAATCATTTAAAAAATTGAAAAGAGACCTAAAAAGTGAAAAAAGACTTTGGTCATCTAAAACTACGAAAAAACCCATAATTATAATCATTTGCCTCATTCAATTATTAAATAACTTAATATTACATTAAAATATCACTGCCATAGATATGGATAAATATTATTTATCTTGAAGTGATTAAGTCCATTTAGTAATTAAGACAAATATATTATTTATCTTAAGGTGAAGTCCATTTAGTAATTAAAGGTATTACCATTAAATTAAAATATTACTACTATGGATATGGATAGATATCATCTATCTTGAGTGGATAGATTCATACAAACTTATTCCATGCCCCACGTTTAACCTACTCATAAACTACAAACAATAAAAGAAATCGAGTGGATAGATTCATACAAACATATTCCATGTCCCATGTTTTACCTACTCATAAACTACAAACAATAAAATAAATCAAGTGACCCTTTTCTTATGCCATAACTTACAATATTATCCTTACAAGAATGGAATGAGATTTTTGAAAAAATAAGTGACCTAGATTTGTAGATTCGTAAAGTTTCAAATTAACATTAAGATGTTCATCAACAACATTGAACTTATTTTCGATGTCTCTCTTAATAAAAGAAATATGCCAAAATGCACCTTCTTCTTATAAAAAAAAGATTAACACTAAAATCATTTACATGACACATCATCTTTCACAATGTCATTTTCATGAAAATATAGCAAGTGTTGTCATATCTAATTTAAAGTTCCTAAATTATCAATATTTTAAGTTCGTAAGTTATCAACATTTTAGTTATTATCAAAAATTAAAAATAGTGAGTCATCATTTACCATGAGAGAGTTCAATCTTACTCCACAGTACCTTATATAAACCTCCTAAATTATTAACCTTTTAATTAGTATAAGAATAAAACAAGAGCTGCGTGGAGCTTAGTCCCTGCCTTATAACATAAAAAAATCAATATTATAAGACCTAATAAAAATTAAATAAAGTAATTGACAAATTCAATATAATTTATAATTATAATGATCTTCACTAACACATTTGTCATCATAGTAGTCTCATATAATGGAAGATTCCAAACACACTTGAATAATAAATGTCAAAATAATTAACTTTCAGTGTTACAAGAGATTACAAATCTCTTGCATAATTGTTTAGACGCAAGAAAACTCAGCTTAAAACTATTAGGAAAATCCAATCAATATACACATGAAAAGACAACTAAGAACTTGGAATAATGTGTTTAGATCCTTGAGCTATGTGATGAGGAATGAAAGTTTTCATTTCCAATCCATATATACAAAAAAAGACAAATGAGAACTTGGAATACGGTGTTTAGATCCTTGAGCTATGTGATGATGAATGGAAGTTTTCATTTCCTTATTTTTAGTAATGTGTGCATTAAAATACTCTAAGGGGGAGGGGGGAAATATATATGCTTATGAAATTTACACAAACTATCAAAATTTTGAAAAATGATGAATGAACCATAATGTAACTTTATCTTTAAAAAGTTCAATCCCTCCATTAGAAATTAATTCATTATGTGTCGGTCTTTTATGGAAACAAAAAATATAAAGAAGTTGTATACTCACTGTGGGTTGTTTGAAGGATCAACGAGTGGGATGGGCTGAATGAGTGCTTTATTTTGTTATTTCAATGTTTTTTTTCTTCGAAAAAATACTAATAACTTTTATTGGAAGATGAAAAGAAATTACATATTGCATATGCTTTGTAGCATTTCGATATTAGCTAAAGAAATGAGATCTTTTGACATAGCCAAAAATGATAATACAGAACACATGGAAGCCTGGACCATGTCCTTTGTCATAAAAAAAAACCGGAATAACAATTTTACAAAAAATATTTCCTAGTCTTTATCCTACCACTTAGTTGCTCCAAAGATCAAGTCAAACTGTCCAAAATAGATGAAAAATAACTAAATTGAGCTAACGTATCAGGATTCAAGAAATCAATAAGACCAAAGACCAATAAAGATCTCAACAGATAGCAAAGAAGAACATAGCAGAAGAAACAAAAATGCAGAGGTCATCCTAGGAATTGATCAGATTCCATAAACTGAGGGACTTGATTCAAAAAAATAATTGCTCCTATTGGCTCCTTAATCATCTTTCAGCTTCAATAATGGACAACCTCATAATCTCACTTTGTCAATGTTGTTCCGCATGTAGCTAGGGTTTTACCCCTAGCTTGTGCAAATGAGCACCTACTAAGGAGAATGGACTCCTTAGTAGCAGTTCAGTAAATGGAAATAAAAATGCTAAAACAGAAATGTAAATTACTCTAAAACATGTGCATGAAACATAAACAAGAAGATGTAAATAATGGTTTTTATATTAATTTTACCTCCAATGTGAAGGTTGGTGAAGCTCTTGCAATGTCCAAGAGGGTTGCTCCAAGCTCCAACTTGCTCCTTCTCTTTCTCCAATGGTGGGAATGGGCCAAAAGGGGCTCTCAAGGTGAAAGTGGCTCAATGGTGAGCTAGGGTTTCAAGAGAGATTTTGGCAGAGTAAGGGTATACTTGATTGTGGATCTGGAATAAGGGGTCTCCATCACCTATTTATAGTTTTTTGGTGGTGGAGTGCTGGCCCATGGTTTTGGGAACCATATGGTTTAGGGTAGCTGTATAGGGTTTTTTCCTCCTTTTTCTCATTATTTTATATTTTTTATTCCCTTTTTAGAGGGATTTTGCTATTTTAGAGGAATTTTGGATATTTTTGGAGGAAAAAGGGGTTTTTTAGCCTTTTTGAGGCTTTTTTGATGGTTTTGTGGCCTTTTGGAGGCTTTTTAGTGGGATTTTTAGGGTTTTTAAGGGAAATATGGTAGGAAAATGGACAAATGAGCCATGTAATGAGGTAGATGAGGAAGTGAACACTTTTTGGGTGTTAACAGATTGCCCCCTGATGTGTGAGGGCAGGAGCTCATCATATGGCCGATGGACATCATAAGTCATGTATGGTTTTCCTGGGGTGTGGAGAAGAGAAGAAACAAACTGAAGCCTGGAACAACGATCCCGAACAAACTGCAAGAACTAAAAGTACATAACCTCAATAATGGATGAGGAATAATCTGATTGTATGGACGAGGCGGGCATTCCCATGCTCGTATCAGGATATAACATAATAATAACAATGGGGTCCAAAAAATGGGGACCTGACATATACATGACCTCAAATACTGATTGAGGAATAATATCGATATATGGACGAGGAGGGCATACCCATGCTCGTATCAAGATACATAGAAGAACTGTGAGGCCCGGAAAGAGGGACTGGTAAGATACATAGAGAACCACTGTGTACATCATAAGAGTCCAGAGGGGACACCAAATCTGGGACATACTGCTGGGCTGACCATGTCTGAGCTGAACAACTGATACACTGGAATGACAACAATTCTACTGAGTGTGGTACCAAAGGAACTGATGAGCTGCTGGATCATAGTGACAAGGGGTACACTCGCAATGGTACACTAAACTGGACCTAATTTGGGACGGAACTGGGTACTCGAGGAAGCATATAAATGGATGGCTTCCGAATACAATCGCCAACACAGCTCGGACATCCACGGGAACATATAACTAGTCATTCCGAAGTGACTCACCAATGTGCTAGAGTCGGGGGAAATCCGGGGTCTTCGACAAATAATGGAAGGGATGTAAATCCTGTGCGATTCTCAACGATGCGATCAAGGTGCTGAAGTCGAGCATGCGAGAAACAACCATTCGGAGAGGCAATGATGACTCCTCCCAAAATGGTCCGTAGGCACTCACCACAGATGGTGATGGGTCCAAGGCGCAGGGGCCTCTGGGTCTATCCTCTGGAATAGAGGGGCTGTCTTCGACAGAGGGAGACCTGCAACTATCAAGGCAATGATGTTTCCTTGACAGGAGCATGAGGTGGAGAACCGAAATGTGATAGTACTGATGGCAGGACTGACAAACTGGGGGGACTAACTGGGCAAGTAGAGTGGGTGGACTCAAACTTCCTTTGTTCAGAGTATGACGGCGGGGATGATCGGGCAGCATATGAAACTGACTGATGGGAAAAGGATCATAGCTGTATTGGATCTGGGAGGGGGACTGGGCTGAGGGAGACTCAAGCTGGGGTAAAATGGCAGGAGACTGCAGAATACTCTGAACGAAGGCGACCTGATTGGGGGTGCTGCCGAGATGATCGATCATAGTTCCAGGAGGCACGGGGGGGGGGGGACTTCTTCATGGGTTAGGGAACTAGAAGAAGTGTGTATAAAATGGTACTATTGTGTGGATTTATACGAGCCCAGGATAGTTCATGCTCGTGGTTGCTTTCAATTTTAAGGAGTCTGAAAGCGATAAGAAGACTCTGAAGTGATGGAATGGTACTATCGTGTGGATTTATACGAGCCCAGGACAGTTCATGCTCGTGGTTGCTTTCAATTTTAGAGAGTCTGAAAGCAAATAAGAAGATTCCAGGGGGTTGCTTTTTCGTGTGTTAGTCTCCAAGGCCCGAAGAAGCATAAAAGGATGCAATGAAGAACTCTTCTAGCCGGTGTGACTAGAGTATTCCTTTTTTGTAATTAGTCTACCAGGTCCGGAAAAGGGTTAAACTTATACCAGATAGACGCCCTTTCAGGTACTTTAACGAGCATGAAAGGAAGCAAGATTGCTCGACGATCTTTTCAATGTTTTAGGAGTCAGAAAAGAGCTTAACAGAAACTCCCTAAGTGACTTTTTCGTAAAGGACTTGTCCGGCCCGAAAAAGGGATAAAATTATACCGAACAAAGGGAATGGCCAGGCAAGGAGGAAGTGCTCAATCAAGGAACATTTATGATGACCAATAACAAGGGTGGGGGGGGAACACTGGTGGGCCTCCTTGCGGGTTGATGAATGGTGGCAAAATAACGAAATATTTGCAGTATGACAGGAGTGAATGGCTCATGTAAAAATGTGGAACAATCCGATGGCGGCCGATGTGGCACGCAAACCGAGGCAGCAAGGTTTCAGGACACAATGTTGAAACTGTACCCAGTGAGAGTGAGAAATGATCTCAAGCATCATCACAAGCTCGGAAAAATGAATCCAACGATATAAAGATTGTCTAAAACGGAGAACGACCGATGTGGCATGCAAACCGAGGTGGGGGGCATTTTGGAAAAAATACCCAAACAATATGGGGGTGAGAGCGAGAAATGATCTCAAGCATCATCACCGGCTCGGAAAAATGAATCCGATGATATAAAATATGTGAAAAATGAAGAACGACCGATGTGGCACGCAAACCGAGGCAACTAGTGGCGTCTGAAAAATGTGTAAAAAATGACGGGAAAAAAATAATGCAACGAGGTGACCATCAGGATGGTCTCGTCGTGCTGATTCCAGTGGTGGAAACGGTTCGAAAAATGGACTCCATATGGGTTCAGAATGGCCAAAACAGGAAAAAGTCAACTGACTATAAATAGTGAGTGGGTCCAATATGACAAGTGTCATTTGTACTAATTTGACTTTGATTAGTGATCAGAGTGTACCAGAGGTGAGGTGGCATTTCTGGACGATCCGGCAGGCCTAGTTTAGATCCGGGAGATACAGGTATGCCGTCAAACTCATACCTACACGTTTTTTGGGTTCGAGGGGTGGGTAGTGGGTCCCAGGGCTTATTTGTACGGTCCACGTGGGGTGGATCGCGGGTTTTTAGGGGGGAGCCACGGTCGGAGACCGCCGAATCCACGGCAAATGACGCGCGTGGCGACTGCGGGGTCCGAGGTGGAACACACAGTCTGGGACCGCTTGTTCCGAGGCTGAACACGCGGTTCGGTACCGCGTGTTCGGGACTGACAGTCGCGGTTTTGGACCCCATCTGTGGGTCAAACAGCCGCGGTCGGAAACCGCGGCAAGGGGGCCTAAAGCCGCATTTTGGAGCGAGCTGTTAGGACTTCCCCGGGGGGGGGGGGGAAGGGCAAGGTTTATTTCTTTGACATGAGTCTGATGAGTTTGCCTTGCGTGTTTGACAGGATGTCGTAGGTTCTGTGGAGAGAGCGGGAGATTCCAGATGAGATCGTCACCGTCGTCTGAGGGGAGCGCCATGTGCGATCGGTGCTGGGACTATGCGAACTACTAAAGTTCGCCCAGGTCCCCATGATGCGGTCAGCAGCGTTGCTGCTGAACCGGCTAGTGAGTTTCTTGGAGCCAGACATACAGGATTTCATGGTGCAGGGTGAGAGGGTGGACCTTACCCTGACTGATGTATACTTCCTGACAGGGTTGCCCTGTCTGGGTAGAGTGGCGGATACGCAGCCAAGAGTATCCACCAATGTCGACATGGAGGACATGCTAGAGCGATACTGTGCTCCAGAGGCTAGGGTGCATAGGAATGCACTCCGGGTGATAGACCTACAGGAGCCAGCAATACAGGCCATGGCGGCATGCGTGGTTCACGTCTTGGGGTCCCAGTCCCCGGAGAAGGTGTCTGGGGGCCAGATGTAGCTGGTGGAGCGTGTACTGGATGGGGTGCATTACGCGTGGGGCCAGATGTACGTGACCTGCGTTCAGTGGAAGCTGACAGCAGCGAAGGAATCTGGCAAGGGGTTTTGCTATGGTTCTTTCTTGTGTGCCTTCTTTATGGAGAGGGTACCCACACTGCGGCCGCGGGTACCGATCAGGGCAGGAGGTGTGAGGGAGCCGCGGATGGTGTGGTGGGGCGAGATGATGCGTTGCCGTGGTGGCGGCGAGGTTGGTAGATACTTCATGCAGGAGTTATACCTGCAGTGGCTACAAATGCCACTACCACTGGACGACTATCCGTATAGGGATATGGACTACACGGGAGACCCAGAGGCGCCGTGAGCACCAGGACAGGCATGGGGACCAGATGGTATGTATTGATGTACTTGCATGTTATGGATGTCAAGTGTTATATATACTGTGTGTTATGATATATACTGTTACTGACTGATGTGTGATCTACAGATGTGGGTCCGAGACCCCCTCCAGGACACGTCGCACGTAGGGGACATGTGGCGGCACCAGCCTTACTGGGTCGAGGGGAGGTGTGTCAGTGGGAAGCGGAGGGGACTTTGGAGTCCGTCCGAGTGTTGCTGGATCGGTTACTAGTTGGAGTAACCGACGAGGGATGGCGGGATGTGGATCCCGATGTAGTTCAAGATTGCATGAGGGCACCCCGAGAGTTCAGATCTATTGTGATCCGGGTGGCTATCTTGGCTGACAGGGCATGGGCATAGGAGCCCGCAGGGGATGAGGATTTGCCGGAGGAGGAGCGAGGGGAGGACTCAAAGGCAGCAGATGCAGGGAGTGATGCAGGTTATGACTCTCATTAGGGAGTACAGGGGACTCCCCCCGAGTTTTGTAGCTCCGACATGTATCTTATGAGATGTATAGATATTTTTTGTGTATAGATGAGTACAGGGGTACTCAGGACATGTATAGCTGATGAACATGTATTTTTTGATATATATATATATATATATATATGCACATGGATGCACCTTTTTGTGATGATGTGTTAGTTGTACGCACGTGGATGCGCTTATGGTTTGTGATATGTTTACATTGCACGTGGATGCAAGTAGTATAGGATGTTGGGCACATCGATGCCCCTTGTATATGTTATGTGATGTATTGCATATGGATGCAACACTAGGCATGTAGGACGAGGCACGTGGATGCCCCTTGCAATATTTTTGGGTTTTTATATATTTTTATGAGATGCTATGCATGAGGGAGGTTTTACATGGTGTGATTGATGTGCCAATCTAGAATGTTCTTGGCCATTTGATCTACGACACTATTTTGGGCTCTTAGGACATGGGTGAATGTTATGGATTCAAACTGTCGGCTGAGTTGTTTTGTGCGCAGGAATTTTCTAAAGAGGCAGGGATCACACACCTGGTAGCAGTTGTTGAGCTGGGAGACAAGTAGTTGGGAGTCAAAGAACACATGAAGGTGATGTATGCCCAGCTGGAGGGCGACAGTCAGAAGACCGGTCACGGCATCATACTCCGCCTGGTTATTGGTAGCAGCGCCTATGCAGATTCCATCAAGGTGAATCATCTCATGGGAAGGTGAATATAGAACCCACTCTGCAGAAGCCAGGTTGGGAGACCAGCGGCTTGCTCCATCGGCGAATACAGTGTAATAAGGTGGAAGATGGTCCATCTGTGGTCATGCAAAAATGAAGAATGTAAGATCGCGGTAAAAACGGTGAAAAACAAAAAAGAGAGAAAACTGTACAATGCGGACCAATGAGGCCGCGAGTTATTTAGGGATAAAAGCATTTAAGATACAACCCATTACGAGGGTTGCGCAAAGGGTGGCCTTCGGAGTCAGCTAAGATGTATGCCCCCTTGCCGAGACAAGTCTGCATGATGTAAGGGCCTTGCCACATGGATTCGAACTTCCCTTTGCCGGTTTTGTCATGGGCTTGGTCATAGGCGAGGACAAGGTCCCCTTCGTGGAAAGTTCGAAGGTGTACGTGTTTGTCGTAACCAGCTTTGGAGCGGTTCTTAGCAGCTTCAATGGTCTGGAGAGAGGCACGACGGTCTTTATCGGCTTGTTCGAGGGATGGCATACGTTGCTCAAGTGCGGAGGTATCGGGGAGAAGCTCAACGACGATATGTAAGGCAGGTATCTGACATTCAATGGGGAGGACAGACTTTACGCCGTGAACTAAGTGAAACGGGGTAAAACCAGTAGCGGTTTTAGTGGATGTACGGTAAGCCCATAAGGCTTGGAAGAGCATGTGGTGCCAATTGGACTTATGTCGGTCAACGGTGCGTTGAAGGATGGTTTTGAAGATTTTGTTGATGGCCTCTACTTGGCCATTCCCTTGGGGGTAGTAAGCAGAGGAGAACTGATGTTCGAATTTTAGGAGGGTGGATAACTCGCGCCAAACAGAATCTTCGAAGTGTGAGCCATGGTCTGAGACCAACTGTTTAAGAACCCCGAATCGAGTGATAACATGGTTAAAAAAGAAACGGGCAGCTGTGTCAGCGGTACAATTGAAGGTAGGCATGGCTTCGGCCCATTTGGGGAAGTAATCGACGACGACAATGATGCACTTGTGGCCGTTGGCAGACGGGGGTCTACATTCCATGAAGTCGATGGCCCACTTACAAAAGGGACCAACGGTGACGACCGGGTGTAACGGAGCAGGAGGTGTCCGGGCCTTGGGGGCGAAAAGTTGGCAATTGTGGCAATGCTTGACCGCAGTGATGCAGTCAGTGAAAAGTGTGGGCTAGAAGTATCCGGCGGGGACGACCTTTTGGGCAGTGGCCATCCCTGAGAAATGGCCACCGCAGGCACCGCTATGACAGTCATTAAGGACGTGTTCAGCTTCCTCGTGTGTAAGGAAACGACGAAGAATTGTGTCTACCCCTCGCCGGTAAAGGACATCGCCTAAGAGGAGATATTGAGAGGCCTGGTGACGGATGCGACGACCTCCATTACGGGTGACTTTGGGTCTGAACTTCTGCATGCGCAGATATAACAAAATATCACCGTACCATGGGTCATCAGATGAGATGGTGAACAAATGGTTGTCGGGTAACTCATCGGAGATTTGCGGGGACGGGAGAAGGGAAGGGATATCAGTGATGAGCTGAGCAAGTGTGAGGGCTTTGGTGCTCTTAGGGGTTTTGAAGGTAAGGTCATATTCCTAGAGGATAATGACCCATTTAGCAACACGACCTTGTAGTAGTCACCGGTTTAGGAGATAGACCATGGGGTTGGAGTCGGCGATGACTGTGGTATGACTAAGTAAGATGTAGTGTCACAGTTTTTGGACGGAAAAGACCACTGCGAGGGCTAGTCTCTCCTCATATGGGTAACGCAGGGGTGGACCAGACAAGGTCTGGCTGACGTAGTAAATGACATGCTCCTGGTGAGAAGCGTCTTCTTGAACCAAGACTCCGGACACAGCATGCTCAGATGCCGAGACGTAGAGGATGAATTCCTGAGAGAAATCCGGAGGGGAGATCAAGGGGGATTGTGTGAGAGCTTTCTTGAGGGCTCGGAATGCAGCTTCTGCTTGCTCATCCCAAACAAAGGGTATGTGGGTATGGAGCAGGAGCAAGAAACCATCAATGGTAGTGGCGTAATCGGGAACGAAACGACGGAGGAAATTGGATCGCCCCTGCAGACTTTGGAGCTGCCGGAGCGTGCGAGGAGAGGGAAGGTCTAGGATGGCTTGGACTTTCAGGGGATCAACAGTAATTCCTTTCTGGGAAACAATGAAACCCAACAATCGGCCTGCTGAAATGCAAAAGACACACTTGTGTGGGTTCAAGCGGATTTGGTATTTGCGACAACGCAGAAAAACTTGCCGAAGGTCATTAAGGTGGTTTGATCGTTTCCGGGAACGAGCTGTAAGATCATCAAGATAGACTAGCAGGATATGGACCAAGTCGTGGAAGCAATAGGTCATGGCCCGCTGGAAGGTGGCACCAGCATTTTTGAGGCCGAAAGGCATGACGCAATATGCAAAGGTGCCCCAGGGGGTGGTAAAGGCAGTTTTGTACTGATCCTCCTTTCGGATCTAAATCTGATTGTATCCAGAAAAACCGTCCATGAAAGAGAGGACTTCATGTCCCACACACGCATCAATGAGCTGGTCAATAAATGGCGTGGGGAAGTTGTCTTTGGGACAAGCTCGGTTTAAACCTCGGAAGTCAGTGCATACTCTAATGGTGCCTTGTTTTTTGTTAACGGGAACGGGGTTTGAAACCCAGGTGGTATAAGCAATAGGATAAATGAATCCTGCCTTGCGAAGTTTCTCAATCTCGGCTTTGACAGCTGGGAGCTTTGAGGGATGAATGGGACACTGTTTCTGACGAATGGGGGGTACATCAGGCCATGTGTCAATGTGGTGCTCGATAATGGCGGGGTCAAGACCAGGCATTTCGGTATAGGACCAGGCAAAGACATCATGAAATTCTTGGAAGAGTTTTTTGTACTCCTCAATCTCTTGTTTACTGCAGGAGGCTCCTAAGGCAATGCATTCATTGACGCCAGGTGGGTCCGAGATATCTATGTGGATGACGGGTGAAATATTGGCCATGTTTCCTTCCTCAAAGGCATCCGGAGCAGGAATAGGGTCCTTAAACCAGTCGATCTTGGTAGGAAGAAAATCTTTGGATTCAATCGCAAATTGGGTAGTAGTGCTAGAGGAAGATGCTTTTGGGAGGAAATACGAACGATGGTGCATGTCATCCCAAGGATACTCCGGGGCAGTGAGTGCCTCAAGAATCTCCTCATCAGTACGGAAAGTTTGGGTCATCAATTCGGTTGACGAGGGAATGGTAGTTGAAGAGATCATGTAAATGGTGTTGACCTCCCCTGATGGGGGTGAGATCGGGGGGTGAATCTCTTCAATGGTGGTTGGTGCCGTATCAAGATCCAGATTGTTCATCTCATAGAGAGCTGCTCTGTAATCGGGGAGATCGGGACAGTGATGTGAGTAATGCCCGTAAATACCGCATATGGCACAGGGGTGGTTAGTGCGCAGTGATTTGTCGCGAGGTTTAGGGGTGGGATCTAGTTTGAAAACCGAGAAACTGGGGTCATCGTCGAGCATCTGCATGTCTTCCTGTAATGTCGGTAACTGTGGACATTGATGAGTCGCATGGCCTAACTCATCGCACAACAAGCACTTGGGAGGAGCACGAAACACGGGGGGGTTTTTTACTGTCTTGGGAGGTGGTACAGCAGTGTAAGGTTGTGGACCTCTGCCCCCAGTGGGCTTGGTAAGGGGAGGAGGGGGAGTTGTGGAGGACGACGGGGTAGAGACACCGGGGGGTGGCTGAGTGGTAGTAGCCATGGGTTGCATCGGTTGGAAGACGACGCTTGGTGTCGGCGAGGGAACGGGAGGCGAAAGATACTAGACGGGTAATCCCAAGGTTAGCCCAGGGAGGCTAAGGGTAGCCATAACCGGGGCGCTTACTACTCCCGATGGAGGGACTAGGAAGGGGATCGTATGGATAGGTGTAACACCAATGTGGCTAGGTACCAATGGTGGTTTAGGCAACAAGGGTGGTTGATTGTTAGGTGTTTGGTTATCGTGGGACAGGGTACATAAGTCAGACACTTCAGGCGTAGATGACAGGGGAGGAATGGATTGGAAGGTGGATGTCATCGGCGGGTCTGAGTAAACTCTGGGTCCCAAGGAGGAAACAAACGAGGTAGCGGCACCATTAACAGGTTGTTCAACCATGGGGAGAAAATTTTCGGGTGCAGCGGGGGCATTCAGATCATAGTAAGTGAGTTGGTCGATCTTAACCATGCGTCCGTCATGGGGGAACATCATGGTACGAAAGACAGAGGAAGCGACTGCCCGCATAGCATACATGTAGCTGCGACCGAGTAAGAGGTTGTAATCAAGCTGGGCGTTGATGACCTCTATGTCAATGAGGACGGTTTTACCTCCTAACTGGACAGGGACATTGGCTAGGAGACCTTGGGGCTGAGCCGAACGACCATTGTAGGCGCGTAATGTAGTGGTGGACTGCTGGAGGGTAGGGGATCCCAACTTCTGCCATACAAATGTAGACATAACGCATGTGGAGGCACCTTCATCGATGATGCACCGATGGATGACAAGATTCCGAATGGAAACAGAAACTTGGAATTCTAAGGTGGAAGGCAAGCGTGGTTCGGACTGGTCCAAATCAAATGCCATCAAGTTCGAATCATTTGGGTCAATAGCCCCAATGGCTGAGAGTAAAGTCTTGTGCTGGGAAGGGCAGTTCTTCAAGACTTCTAACGCAGACATGGCTGCGGGAGATTGGGCTAAGTCGTCTACAATGTTGTAGTTTGACGCAGCACGCGCATTGGGGTTGTTGTTGATACGGCGAAGTGGGAAGCGAGGTGCTTTGGAAGTGCCATCTATTGGGGGCGGAGGTATACGCAACGCCTGATTAGTGGGATGAGCGCTGGTGGTTTTATCAGTGGGAGAGGCTTCAGAGGTGGAGCCATATTGGTTCCGGCGAGTCTGAAGGTTGACATCAGCGGAAGACATCATCAACAAGTGGTGGGTACCTGAGTCAAACATGGGTTGATCAGGAGCGGCGTAAGTGATTTGTTGTTGAGGTTGCGCGTTGGCTTGAGGGGGGCCCAACGGCTGAGTGTTTACTACACCTTGGTTTGGTAAGGGGTTTTGCAGCACCAAAGGTGGTTGCTGAGGTTGCGGGGGGTTGGGCGGTGCTTGAGGAGCTGCATGCCCTTAGCGATGGGCATCATCAACCCAAAGTTACCGAGCTCGCTCCAAATGTGGGGAAGCATGTGTGTAGTGGCCATAGACCCCGCAGATAGAACAAGGATGGTTCGTTCGTAAATTAGGGTTTTTAGCCTGCTTGGGCAGGCGATCAGGGTTTTGGTTAGCGGGGGCCGCATTATTGTTGTCGGGGGGATTAGGCGGTTGACCACCTTGGTCCGGAGGCTGGTTGTTTCCACGATTACGGCCCTTACCGTGGTTTTGTTGGCCCTGGTTGCGTTGGTTGTTTTGGTTTTGCTGCGGGTTGTTTTGGGTGTAAACTTGCCCTTGAGCAGCAGGTGGGTTCTGGGGTTGCGCAGGGGCTGGAGCGGGCTACGGTGGATGATAGATAGGTGGAGGCTACGCAGGTGCGGAACCTTGAGGAGGTTGCTGATATGTCTGCGGAGCAGGTTATGGGTTTGCCGTAGGGGTTGCCTGTTGCGGGTAATAAGCTGGTTGGGCTTGGGAAGGCGCAGGAGCTGGTGCAGCCTGCAGGTGGTAATAAGCGGGTTGGGCTTGGGAAGGCGCAGGAGCTGCCTGCTGGTGGTAATAGGGCTGAGGTGCGACCGGGGGGTTGTAAGCAGGGTGCGCATGACCGAAGCACTGAGGTGGACAGGTGGGTCCATGGGAATGATGGTGATGTGTCATAGGAGTATATCAGTTGGTAGCCCCAGACTGTGAGGTAGCCCGCGAAAGGTCGGGGCCAGGGGTAGGACGTGCTATGGAAAAGGGTTGGGGATGCGAAGAAACACGGCCAATGATGCCGTCTGCAGTGTGGGATGCCCCCGATGCATCCTGCTGGGAGGACTCGCTGCGAGGGGCGTCAGGTATAATGGTGTAGAGATAACCCGAATGGGTGTAAATGAGGTCGAACTGCTGTGCCTTAAGGATGGCCTCTTCTTCAGACTGGGGTCTTTCGGAAGCTACATCCTTAGCAATGACAGGAAGAAGGGACTTGAGGAACCAATCTAGGAAGATACGGTCGTCTAATTTGATCTTGCATAAGCTACGGCGTCGACGCCACTCATGAATGTGGTCCGTGATGTGGGTAGCCGTGTTTTGTCTGCAAGACAACAGAATCTCAATGCCCACGTCATAGCGGACAGGTAACTGGAAGAACTGCAGGAAGGTCGAGGCAAGGGAAGCAAAGGTGGAATGGGTCCCGTGAGGTTACTCGATATGCCACTTGGCTGCAGAGCCAGTGAAGGTGCGCTGTAACAGACGGAGGCGAATAGAGTTGTCCACTATGGAGTTGGAGGAACACCACAGATGGAAGGACATACTATGGTTTTGAGGGTCCTCACTTGCCTTGCCCTCGAAATTAGAGATGTTATAGGGGAGCTTGGTGGGCATGTGAGGCCACATAGGGTCGTGTCAGATAGGATCGTTTGTCAATATGGCTAGGTCGGGCAAGTTGAGGCTAGCCATGAATGGAAAACTGGAAGAAGGATGTGACACAGTAGTGGGTTGGACCAAGTTGGGGCCCATGCCCCCAAGTGGAGGGGCAGGGTTTGGAATGTTGCCCCCAAGTGGGGGAACTAAGGTAGTATAGGATGGGCCTGCACCACCATGGGTAGTGTGAGCCACTGATGGAGTGGGGATGGGCATTCCAGCTACGAGAATAGGTGCAGTGAGGGGAACGGTAGATGTGGGCCCCATTGAGGGCATACCCAAAGCAGGTGTGGTAGCTGGTATAGTGGTGGATGGGCCACCAATGGTCCCTACCAAGAAAGGAGTGGAAGTCACGCCAGCCATGGGGCTAGTAGGGGAAGTGTAAATGGGGTTCTCAGACTCTTCTTCAGAATCAGAGGTAAAGTAAGGGGCGTCAATATCTGGTGACAGAGTCCTATGTCGTTGACGAGTGGAGTCAAGTGACAAGGCTCTAGATCTGTGATAAGTGGTATCAAGTGATGATGATCTTTGGCGATGACGGGTGGTGTCAAGTGAATCGTGCTGTGGGGGATCGCCCCTCAGGCACCAAGAATGTCTCGGGGACTCAATGGTGACCGATGGTGTCGAATCTCTGTGGGTTGAGGTGAGTAAAAAACAGCTCAAAAACTCTAATGAAACCGAGTGTGCAGAAGGAGAGCTCAAAAAACAAGGCACTCAGGCCAACAACCAACTCAAAACACCCACTATAATAGCTGTGCTACAATAGGTGGAGTGTCAACAGAAATGGTCAGAATACCAACAAGTAGCAGGTTTCCTAAAAATAAAAAATGGTGGACTCACTAGACCAAAAGGAGGTAAGGGAGCATGCAAACACCTAACTAAAAAGTATTTTGACTCAACTAGACATATCCTCTGCAAGGTGATGAAATCCAAGTCAGACAATATGAATAGGAAATCCAAGTGGCTAAGATGTCCCCCTACCGGGAGGGACACCAGGTAGTCAATCCTAGAAGAATGGAAACTAAGATACCCCGTTCATGACACATCCAGAAACGTGAATCTTCCATTTGGTCCTTTTACTGCAATACCCCTATACAAGGATATTTCGAGAACTGCGAAAGGTAGCCCTTTGGTTACTGAATGGAGTGCGGTATTCCACTCAGGCCTTCGGAACCAGTCTCGCGACTTCAACCGTCCTAGGGGAGAGGCCCTATGGTAAACTGGTTGTGACCGTGCCAAAACGTACTAGGGGATTTTGGTTCCCTAATTGGACAACAGCTATGTCTCAAGTGTAAGTAACCGAGGGGTGTTATTGGAAGTCTATCCCCCCAATCCTACCTAACTACAAAGATTCTTTTGTGTTCCCCAAGTGGGGTTAGAATATTGGTTGAGTTAAGTAGTTTTTAAGGCTCACTTGAATTATGTGACAGAGTGTGTGCTCGTGAGGTGATGATGAACCCAAGTAGAAAGTGCCTAGGGAGGGCAACTTTCTATCTAGCAATAACAGTATAGAAATGAACTTTTAAAATGCACAATTTTCTTTTTTTTTTCAATTTAAGGTGCTGAAAATGTAAAAACGATTCTGTAACTGAAACATAAATAAAAATGCAGAAAAGGCTGTAAGGAAGGGTGGCTGCAAGTAGGACAGATGGCTGTACTAGGGCAGAAAATAGTGCAGCAAAAGGGCTGGGTTCAAAACAGGGAAAATTTTGCAAAAATCAGACCGCGGGTTTTTGGCAAATCTGGGCGGTCGGACCCCGAAAAACAGATGAACAGTCGCAGGCGGGTTGCAGGTTCTGGGCTGAAAAACACAGTCGGGACGCAGGAAAAACACCGAAAGGCACCGGTAGGTTGCGGAAAACTGGCCGAAAGCCGCAGGTGGGACACAGGAAAGACGCCGAAAGGCACCGGCGGGTTGCGGAAAACTGGCCGAAACCCGAAGGCGGGACGTAGAAAAGACGCCGAAAGGCGCCGGCGGGTTTCGGAAAACTGGCCGAAAGCCGTACGCGGGACGCAGAAAAGAGGGTAATAGCCGCAGTCAAATCGACCCAAACAGGCTAATAGCCACGGCCGAATTGTAGGTAACAGACTAAAAGCGGCCGGTAGGTCACCGAAAACAGTCTGAGAGCCGCGGTTGGGTCGCAGGTAAGTGCCTGAAAGACGCGGTCGGAACGCGAATGTGGGGGGAAAAAATGCGGTATACGGCGGCCGAAAGGGACAGCCGAACAGAAAAAAAAATTTAAAAATTGTAACCATAAATTCAAACCTAGGGGAGTCGCCAAAACTGTAGCTAGGGTTTTACCCCTAGCTTGTGCAAATGAGCACCTACTAAGGAGAATGGACTCCTTAGTAGCAGTTCAGTAAATGGAAATAAAAATGCTAAAACAGAAATGTAAATTACTCTAAAACATGTGCATGAAACATAAACAACAAGATGTAAATAATGGTTTTTGTATTAATTTTACCTCCAATGTGAAGGTTGGTGAAGCTCTTGCAATGTCCAAGAGGGTTGCTCCAAGCTCCAACTTGCTCCTTCTCTTTCTCCAATGGTGGGAATGGGCCAAAAGGGGCTCTCAAGGTAAAAGTGGCTCAATGGTGAGCTAGGGTTTCAAGAGAGATTTTGGCAGAGTAAGGGTATACTTGATTGTGGATCTGGAATAAGGGGTCTCCATCACCTATTTATAGTTTTTTGGTGGTGGAGTGCTGGCCCATGGTTTTGGGAACCATATGGTTTAGGGCAGTTGTATAGGGTTTTTTCCTCCTTTTCCTCATTATTTTATATTTTTATTCCCTTTTTAGAGGGATTTTGCTATTTTAGAGGAATTTTGGATATTTTTGGAGGAAAAAGGGGGTTTTTAGCCTTTTTGAGGCTTTTTTGATGGTTTTGTGGCCTTTTGGAGGCATTTTAGGCCTTTTGGAGGCTTTTTAGTGGGATTTTTAGGGTTTTTAAGGGAAATATGGTAGGAAAATGGACAAATGAGCCATGTAATGAGGTAGATGAGGAAGTGAACACTTTTTGGGTGTTAACACCGCAGCCTAACACCCCTTATTTAGAAAAAGTTAGAAACCATTTTTCGTTTTCTCCTGTAAAATTTTGGAAACAAGATCTTTAAAATTATGAAAAATATTGACCTCCAAAGAGATCACTTCTTAGATACTTTTCCAACAAAATAGATTTTTCTCTATCATGACGTAATGAATGCTTAATAACTGAATCAATTGAAGGAAATATTTGGGTTAAGGCATCTAAATATTTCCTTCCGAAAAGGAATATCACACAAATTGTTAGCAAATTTGTTTATCCTTTCAACGAAATGTTTTGGCAAGTTAAAATATTTGTTTGCCAAAATCGCTACTAAGGAGTTTGATCTTGTACAAAAAATGCTAATTGCTGCTACTGAAGAGCGATATGTCGATGCAATTATCACTTAATAACAAATTTATAATTATGTTTTGATAGAAATTATGATAAGCAGTTGATGTTCTATGGTTTATTATAAATTTCAGCTCAGCGGAGAAATGAACTCAATCAACTCCATTCCAAAAGAAGTGATCGAACAAAGCAGGATTAATCGCTTTCTATTATTTGTGAGATGAGATGCCAACTTCAATGATTTGTTGACATTGTAACTCATTCATCATTGCAATCATTTCATTTTTAGGCTTTAGGTGATGGTTCATTTAATTGGAAAACGTTACATGTTTTTTGATGCAGAAGTAGTCTATCTTTAAGGGCCAAGGCAATGGGAGCCTTTGTACATAGTTGTATTTGAGAGCACATACTCCGAGTTGCTTAGTATCATAACTAATTCTAAATAGTAGTTACTACCTACTACCTACTGTATATTGTAAAATAATTGCCCTATTATGAGAACCTAATATCTTAGATTTTACGGTCATTGTAGTGATTTTACAATATTAAACCAAATTCCTTTATTTAAGGTGATGTGAGTGCGGGTATTTATTTTTCTAAATTGATCAAAGATTTGCACTTGTTTCTAATGGCTATCTCAAGTGTCCCATAACAAGACAAATATCACTCAAGGATCTTGAACCTTGTTAGGGGAGATAACATCAACCTTCTTTAACAAACCCGACAAGCCAATGTTGAGAAATTTCAAAAACTTTGGTATTTTCAAGAGTTGCATTACATATTCTTAATGTCTTCCTTTGCCACATGTGTAACTTGTTCTAGAACAAAAATATTTCATATTGATGAAATGAAAAGTTACCCATGAATGCATCTCTCGACTTGCTTGGTGTTGACCAACCACATGTCATCTACCCAAAGTTCACTCACATTTCTCACACCAAATTATGATGAACTCAAGAATATTTCTGTGTGATCCAAACCTATAGCCACGGTGTTGTTGTTCATGTGGGCAATCAACATTTTAATCCTCATCAATTCCAAACCAAATCCATTGTATTCTCATTCAAATATATATATAACAACTAATATCATTCACTTCTCTTATGTCAATCCAAACATCAAATGATCAAATTACAAACACACAAATTTTCATTTAGTTGGCTTGAAGTTTCTTAGTGGGATCCTCCCTAGGGTGTGTAACGGTGACTTTTGGAGTGATTAGAATAAAGAATATGACAAGTGTTGTGGCCATTTAATGTAATGTGCAATAGGTCCATGATGTTAGTTATTATTAATTAAATAAGGACCATTAGGTATTTAGCCATGAATAAATTTAATATGGTCTCATTAAAGAAGGCCCAATAGGTAGTTGGCATTGGTTAGTGTTAGGGTTTGTTGCCTAGATATAAATAAGGATAGATTCCTCCTTATGGAAATGCATTGGAATATTATTGTGTTGGAGCCTAGCTCATTTGGAGGTTTCCATATCGAAGAGGAAAATGAACACGAGTTGACCATTCCATAAAAGGATCAGTGTATGGTGTTTCCCTACTTTGAGTTTTTTTTTATTAATGAAGAATATAGGTTTTCTTGAATACATGATTTATAACCATCTTATGTGATAAGAATTATTACATTTCCAACACATGAAGGTCATGCATCCCACATATAAACGTTGCAACTTGAAAAACATGAGAATTAGCAAAATATAAAATATAATAAAAAAAATTATTTATGTCTTGTACAATTGTTGTGTTAAATGTAACACAATTAAATAAATGACCTAGAAAGTCACCTTTTTGATATTCTCACCAACATCAATGGAATTAGAGGATAGGTTGACTACTTCATGAAATATTTCATAAACTTAACCATGAAATATTTCCCAACATCAAACCCACTTATCTTGCTACTTCGTGTAGAGGTAATAAGGTAGTCATGATTTTGCTCTAACTAAGCTTTGTAGTCATAGTCATAGATGATTATATGTAATCATATTGAAATACTCACCATACCTTTGTTTCTTATTTTTGGATGACCACCACTCATAAAGATGCTAAATCTTGGGTTTTTAGATTTGGCTATAACAAAATAAATATGTACAATGTTATCAAGCACATATTTAAATATTGTAAATGTTTACCTAGTTATTTATATGTTAATGAAATTTGCTAACATAAATAGGTTAATTGGATTGAGAAGGCTAAACTATATTGAAAGATGTAATAGTCTATGAAAACTTTGAAACAATAGCTAAGAAAGCAAGTACAAGTCATATCTAGAATAAAGAGGACTATAAAAATGATGCAACTCACAAAAAGGGGGCAAGATCTCCCAAATTCCTCTCCCAACATATGTGGCCAATGAACTTGGTAATATGGGATAGATTTGTGCCATGGTGTTGCATTAATGTCGTCCATCCTTTAACCTTTAACGGAGTAAGATTGTTGGGTAGAATCATGGTCTTGTTTACATCTTTGTCTGCCAAGGGTTGGCTAAAATAATGTATTTATGTATTGGATGTGGGTTCACCCATTAGGCACCTTTTGATGTGTTATCTTCCATGTCTTTCCATCTCTATTATGAAAATAAGTAGTGATAGTGAGAGATGATAACGAGTCACATAATTCCTTAAAATGGCAATAATAGCTAGCTTGAATTTCTTAATACAATGGGCATAAAAATATGAAGAAATTTTCTAATTCTTGTTCATGTTGCACATTATATAGATATGCTGGTATCTAAGAATATGGTGATCAGATTCCATGTGGAGCTAGTGAGACCATGCATGATGTTGGTATAAGGGAAACCTTAACCCATATGAGAATTTAATACATGTAGGGGTATTAATATGGACATGGTTGGTTTGGTACTCATGATGCATATTCATGGGAATGGTTTGCAAGTTGTCTTTCTATATGTGTTATGTATTTCATCTCGAATCTCTTTTGAACATGTGCAAAGCATTGATGAGAATGTAATAGGAGAAAGTTGGTTGATGTTCACTCCCACACTTTATAGAAAGGACTCACAATGTGCATACCAAGTAATTTGATTTCCTTGTTCAAACAACCTCATGGATTATTATCGGACCTTATAGTGGTATCTATTTTGTCTAGTTGTTATATTTACCATACATCTTAGTTGATGGAGAAAGAAAAATCATTGAAATGTTGAAGGGAGAAACATCATGTGTCTCTGCATGTGGCTTTCATTACTTAAGCTTCTTTCATAAATTTCTGGAATTTCTATCACTTTTTACTCCACCGAAATCAAGTCGATATATTTTTCCGTGTTTCTGTCACTTCTTGCTCCACTGAAATCAAGTCGATATCTTTTGCTGTGAAAATGAATCCAATTTCGGCCACTTTCTTCAACCAATTTCAGCCATTTTCTTGACCTCTGTACCCACTCTTTTCCGATCATTTTCCTTTTCTCCAAAATTTCCTCCACTTTCTTCACCTCTGTTGCCCATTTTTCTGCCATAATTTCGCAACTTTCTTCACCTATGTTCCCAACATTTTTTGGGTTATTCTCTCTTTCTCTGAATTTTCAAATCAGTTTGAATATTTTTTTTCCCTACATAGTACTTTATTTGATCAGTGTTGTAGTTATAAATATATGTATATAGAGTCATAGCCAATATCTTGCCATGAACGCAAACCCAATTTTGATGAATTTTTCTCTGTGATTATTTTTCCAGGTCTGCATGACCAATTTGTAATTATCAATTGATTTCCATATCCATATTTTTCCCAATCAAATCAATAAGACTCTGTGTTTTATTTTTTATTTTTCCCAATCAAACCAATAAGATGTTCTATCCTTTTCCGGAATTAACAAAGATTATTTCCATAAACTAAAGAATTGTCCTTACTTTCCTTTTTACCAGTCAAATTACTCACTCCATTTTTCTTGCTCTGTTTTGTTTTTTCCAACTCTGTACAATTAAATTTATATGAAAGATTGATACATCCTACTGTTGAGATATTGTAACTTCAAAGAATATTATATTTATACTTTATTATTCCGGAGATGTTTCATTCCTCCGTAAAGATCTTATTGTATATCCGGAGATGTTTATTCCTCCGTCAGAATGTGGTAACATGGGTTATTAGACTTCCCTAGTGGGGGTCGGCCCAGTATGTGTTATGTGGGTCAAAGGGTTGTTAGACCACCCTAGTGGGGTCGGCCCAGTCAGTTATAATAGGGTATTTAACCTAATGGTTAAATACGAGCTTACATGTACTTGTGTAAAAGACATGTCAGAGTAGTGTATAAATAGAGGAGGTGTGTTCCTCATTTGATACATTCACTCAATTGAGAGAGGCGCACTTGTGGAGGAGAGGTCTGCTATGGTGGAGGAGGAGATCATGTATTTGGTTTGCATATTTGTATATTGCTGGTCATCTATATTGAGGAAGCTTTACTGGGTTTTCTACCCCATGAGGGTTTCCCAGGATAAATCTATGTCTCTTGTGTTTATGCTATGCTTGTTGTTTCTTCAGTGATCCTGTATATGCTATTATTGTGAAATGGAATGTAATGCTGCTATTTTCTGTTTTAGCATATTAAATCTTAACATGGTATCAGAGCTAAACTGAAGGAAGGCAAGGTATGGCACTTACGACACTTACTTTACTTACGACAATTTGAAGGTTAGGGTTTTATATATCAAACACCAATCATCGTGGAACTTTCGCTATAAATCCATTTTGGAGAAGGTTAAAGATATGAAACCTTTACAGGTAGTAGATAACATCTCCAGGTATCTTGTGTCCAAAGGGCACCCTCAGATTCGTTGTACTTTGTAAGTTATGATCAGTACCAGTTAGGGTTTCTGCCTCTTCCAGAACTCAGTCAAAATCAGGTGACCTAGGAAAAAAGGTCATAACTTGGGCTAGGAAGCTCCAAATGAAATTTCGTAAAATGTGACAGGTAGTACACAGAATGTACTATCTCAGGAAAGTTTTTCAAAGGTCGAAGCGGAACCAGTGACACGTGGCACGCTGTACAAATTCGCTCTCCTGTTTTATCCCATAAACAGGTCACGTTGCGACACTTGGCATAAATCTCTCTCAGAGAGTCCAATTGAGGTCAGACCTATCAGGATGGAAAGATAATAGGGCAAGATATCTCAGAAAACGTTTTCAGAGGCCGAAGTTCAAATAGTGACACGTGGCACGCCGTACAAGTTCGCTCTCCTGTATTATCCCAAAACAGGTCACGTTGCGACATTTTGCATAACTCTCTCTCAGAAAATCCAATTGAGGTCAGACCTATTAGGATGGAAAGATGACAGGTTAGGCTACTGCAAAAAAAGTTTTCAGACCCTGTGGAGCGAAAATTTTGGAGTTATAGCAGAAACAATCTGGTACATATTTCTGTCAAAACAAAATTATTTTTGGAGCACCTTTATTCATGGCTTCCGGAATTTAGGGTTTCGGAGAAAGTTAGAATTTTTGGAATCAGAATCCACGGCTGAATGCTACTCAGGAAAATCGAAATTTAGAGACCAAGATCGAATTTTTTGGTTGGGTAGAAGACTGGGATTGATTAAACCCTAGCTCAGGATTTTGATCAGAAAGATGGAAAATTAGGGCTTCAACAAAATTTGGAATTTTTGAAGTCTGTAACCACGGCTGGAAGCTCCTCAGAAAAATAAGAGTTTAGAGCCTTGGATCAAACCTTTTGATTGAGAAGAAGGGTGGGATTCATCAAACCCTAGTTCGGGATCCTGTCCAGAAGATCCAGAAGTTTCAAAGGCAATTTTGAGGGGTCAAATTTTGGAGATTTCAAAATTGAAGTATGCTAGTTTGATCAGCTCAGCAAGACACATCCTTCCATTCATTCGGAAGTGTGAAAGTCAAAGATTGAATTTTTAGGGTTTCTCTAGCAAACCCTAATCAAGCTCCAGATCAAGTTTTAGGGGGAGTTGAGACTAAGTCCTTACATAAGAAGACTACAAGAAGTCTCGACAGGTATGACTCAAGGAGGTTCAGGTATGTCTTGAAATCTGATTCCTGATTAAATTCATAATGTGTTTGTCTTCATATTATTTGTTAGTACAATCTTGATTAATGTTAGACTTATCTTATCACCCTAGTAATAGTATGAATGCATGTGAATGATCGAAGACGTTCATTGATTAGGGCTATATGATTGTACTAATGATCATGAGTAAAAGAAGACTTCCTTGAAACTCTGAATACTAATGATCATGACTATATATATATTCAAGATTATTTAGAATTAGAATGTTTTGAAAATATTGAGAATATACTAATGAATGTATGTTTGTGTATGAGATCATGAGGATGACACTAGTGCATAGTTGAGCATGCACAGTGGCACAGAATGAATAGAAGTTCAAAAGACATATAGAATATCAAGTGGGAGGCAACCATACAAACATAAAAGATAAGTAGTTAAGTTGTTATTTGAAATAATAAATGATATTGTCCGTAATAGGCTGTATGCATATTCATATTCCTATAATATATCATACTGAGTGTAAACATTCATAGAGCATTGAAACAATTTACTACTAATATGCATATGATTGGTAAGTTGGTCAAACATTCCATTGTTGCTTGTCTAGAATGAAACCTCTTTGCTGACATACTAGGAGCTGTGCACACTCTTGATAGTATGTTCTGGTAGAGATGGAAGGCATCTAGATAGCCACTGTATGCATACAGGATATGGAAAAGTGTTTTGCCAAAGTATTGATCAAAATAGTTGCATAACTATGTAAATGATATCTGTATGCATAATAGGTTATCATGTCAATATGATTTGATGATTATGAAGTATTACTAATCATGTACTTAATTTTGATTTGTAGGAAAGATCATGATGAATGATGAACAATGAACAAGTGATGGATGTTCAACAAAAGGATTTACAAATCAAACACACTATAAAAGGCTTGTGGCTAGAAGTTTCTCTTAGAAAGAGGAAGAGAATCATGATGAGATGTTTGCTCCAAGTGGCTAGACCATTCTCTTAATGGTGTAATTAAAGAAGAAGTGTGAATCAGGTTCTGTATGGGTTCCCAGGATCGATAATCAATTGATGAGCTTAATGATCACCATGGGTCATGTGGATCTCAACCTTTTCTACAAGGTTGAATATGGTTTCTATACACAGATGACATGGATGCAAGGAACTCACTACAGAGTTCAAATGATATTGAGGCTCATATCAGTAGACCCATCTAACGAGAGATGGCACAGATAGATATGCAGAAGATCATTAAATGCAGAGTGTGAATGATGTTCAGTCACAAAGGGAGAATTGACAGTTTCTTGATAAGCTTGGGCTTTACCAAAAGTAAAGTTGTTCCTAACCTTTACCCTAAGGTTGTGGATGATGAACTTATCATACCTTTATTGTATGACGATAATCTCTTTCTGACAAGGAATGAGAAACAGATCATGAAAAGAAAGAAGAAGATGGCTGCAGAAATGAAAATGAAAGATCTCAGATTGATGCATTACTTCCTAGGTCCGGAAGTATGGCAAGGCTCAGAAGGAATCTTTCTCAATCAGGGAAAGTATGCTGAGAAATATTAAAATTACTTGATGTGTTGGAATGGACACTCTCATGGATTCCAATTTGAAGTTGTTAGCAGATGACTCATCAGAGTTAGTGGATATAACTCTATACAGACAAACTATTGAGTCATTGATGTGTCTAACGAATACTAGGTCAGATATATGCTTTGAACACCTTGAGTCAGTATCTAGTGGAAACTAGATGTGTTCACCTGTTAGTTGCAAAGCATGTGATGAGGTACCTAAAGGATATGATAGACTTTGATTTATGCTATTTTGGAGATCATGACTTTAGATGGCTACACAGATGTTGATTAAGCAAAAAGTGTATCAGATAGGTAGAGCACATCGAGAGGATGTTATTGTCTGGGATCAGCCATGATCTTGTGGTTTAGCAGGAAGCAGTCCAGTGTGGCTTTCAGCACAAGCGGAATATATGGAGGCTTGCTCTGCTAGTTGTGAAGAAGTATGGCTTCAGGATTGTTTGACTTAGAGATAGACCCAACTATGATCCTATGTGACAAGCAGAGTTGTATCAAGATGGTAAAGAATCTAGTGTTCCAAGATATGGTGTAGAAAAGAACCAAAAGTTTGAATTTGTAACAATGTACTAACCAAACCTCTACCGATCCGATGTACTAACCAAACCTCTACCTCAAGTAAATTTTTCTGATACAAACTTAATATAGTTCAGAAGGACCCTCCTCGAAAGGGGGAGTGATGTGATAACTCATGATAAGATTGCCTGCATCGACAGTGAGGTCGATGATGTGAATACCTATATTGGTGATGCCAACAGAGAGGTTGGTGGATGGTCCTTAGACAGGGTCTAAGGTGACAAGGGGATTGCATCATCCTTGAACACATGTTCTAAAAGAGAGCCGTAGACGTATGTCTTCGAAAATGAAGTCCTTGGTGGACATATAGGATTGCATCATCCTCAAGAGAGCCATAGACGTATGTCTTCGAAAATGAAGTCCTTGGTGGACATATAGGATTGCATCATCCTCAAGAGAGCTGTAGACGTATGTCTTCGAGAATGAAGTCCTTGGTGGACTTGAAGGGATTGGATCATCCCTGGACTTCAGTCCTAAAGAGAGCCGTAGATGTATGTCTTCGAGAATGAAGTCCTTGGTGGACTTGAGGGGATTGGATCATCCCTGGACTTCAGTCTTAAAGAGAGTCGTAGACGTATGTCTTCGAGAATGAAGTCCATGGTGGACTTGACGAGATTGGATCATCCCTGGACTTCAGTCCTAAAGAGAGCCGTAGACGTATGTCTTTGAGAATGAAGTCCTTGGTGGACTTGAGGGGATTGGATCATCCCTGGACTTCAGTCCTAAAGAGAGCCGTAGACATGATGTATCCAAGAACAAAATCCTGAATGAACAGGTTAGGGGATTGGATCGTTCTCGGACTTTAGTCCTTTGAATTGAGTCGTAGACATGATGTCTCCGAGAACAAAATCCTGAATGAATAGGTAAGGGGATTGGATCATCCTCGGACTTTAGTCCTTTGAATTGAGTCGTAGACATGATGTCTCCGAGAACAAAATCCTGAATGAACAGGTAAGGGGATTGGATCGTCTTCGGACTTTAGTCCTTTGAATTGAGCTGTAGACATGATGTCTCCGAGAACAAAATCCTGAATGAACAGGTAAGGGGATTGGATCGTCCTCGGACTTTAGTCCTTTGAATTGAGCCGTATACATGATGTCTCCGAGAACAAAATCCTGAATGAACAGGTAAGGGGATTGGATCGTCCTCGGACATTAGTCCTTTGAATTGAGCCGTAGACATGATGTCTCCGAGAACAAAATCCTGAATGAACAGGTAAGGGGATTGGATCGTCGTCGGAATTTAGTCCTTTGAATTGAGCCGTAGACATGATGTCTCCGAGAACAAAATCCTGAATGAACAGGTAAGGGGATTGGATCATCCTCAGACTTTAGTCCTTTGAATTGAGCCGTAGACATGATGTCTCCGAGAACAAAATCCTGAATGAATAGGTAAGGGGATTGGATCGTCCTCGGAATTTAGTCCTTTGAATTGAGTCGTAGACATGATGTTTCCGAGAACAAAATCCTGAATGAACAGGTAAGGGGATTGGATCGTCCTCTGACTTTAGTCCTTTGAATTGAGCCGTAGACATGAGGTCTCCGAGAATCGAATGATAGGACTGGATCATCCCTGAGCTTCGGTTCAAAAGGTACATGAGAGGACTGGATCGTCCCTGGACTTCGGTTCAAAAGGTACATGATAGGACTGGATCGTCCCTGGACTTCGGTTCAAAAGGTACATGATAGGATTGGATTGTCCCTGAACTTCGGTTCAAAAGGTACATGATAGGACTGGATCGTCCCTGGACTTCGGTTCAAAAGGTACATGATAGGACTGGATCGTCCCCGGACCTCAGTTCAAAAGGTACATGGTAGGACTGGATCGTCCTTGGACCTTGGTTCAAAAAGGTACATGACAGGATTGCATCATCCATGGACCCATGTCCTAAAGAGAGCAGGATTGATCATCCTGTAATATGATTGTGTGTGTTGATGTGGTTACTTGTATCGGTATGGATACTCGTATTGATGATGTGGTTACTTGTATCGGTAGGATACTTGTATTGATGATGTGGGTACTTGTATCGGTAGGATACTTGTATTGATGATGTGGTTACTTGTATCGGTAGGATACTTGTATTGATGATGTGGTTACTTGTATCGGTAGGATACTTGTATTGATGATGTGGTTACTTGTATCGGTATGGATACTTGTATTAATGATGAGGATACTTGTATTGGTATGGATACTCGTGTGATGACGATGCTGATGATCGTGTGATGACGATGCTGATGATCGTGTGATGATGATGCTGATGATCGTGAGATGACGATACTGATGATCGTGAGGATCCAGATGTTGATGTTGTTGTAGATGTTCGAGTGCTACAGAAGATAAAGACTTAGTACTGAAGATGTTGATGTTCCAGTATTGAAGATGTTCCAGTAACTGGTTGAGTTACTGATGATGTTGAGAAAGCTTCCAATGATTTATAGATGTATCATGTATGATGTTGATGACTCCTTGCTCATGCAAATGCTGTTATAATATCCTTCTCGTTAAGGGGGAGTGTTGAGATATTGTAACTTCAAAGAATATTATATTTATACTTTATTATTCCGGAGATGTTTCATTCCTCCGTAAAGATCTTATTGTATATCCGGAGATGTTTATTCCTCCGTCGGAATGTGGTAACATGGGTTATTAGACTTCCCTAGTGGGGGTCGGCCCTATATGTGTTATGTGGGTCAAAGGGTTGTTAGACCACCCTAGTGGGGTCGGCCCAGTCAGTTATAATAGGGTATTTAACCTAATGGTTAAATACAAGCCTACATGTACTTGTGTAAAAGACATGTCAGAGTAGTGTATAAATAGAGGAGGTGTGTTCCTCATTTGATACATTCACTCAATTGAGAGAGGCGCACTTGTGGAGGAGAGGTTTGCTATGGTGGAGGAGGAGATCATGTCTTTGGTTTGCATCTTTGTATATTGCTGGTCATCTATATTGAGGAAGCTTTACTGGGTTTTCTACCCCATGAGGGTTTCCCAGGATAAAACTGTGTCTCTTGTGTTTATGCTATGCTTGTTGTTTCTTCAGTGATCCTGTATATGCTATTATTGTGAAATGGAATGTAATGCTGCTATTTTCTGTCTTAGCATATTAAATCTTAACACTTTTTACCAGTCAAATTACTCACTCCATTTTTCTTGCTCTGTTTTGTTTTTTCCAACTCTGTACAATTAAATTTATATGAAAGATTGATACATCCTACTCTTATTTCCATAGATTTTCACTCTTTCTTTCCAATCATATCAACAGGCGCAATTCACTTTCTCCTTATCAAAGTTTGTAAGTATGAATCCACTAAAACCAACTTATATTTCCATAAATTGAAGAATTTTGGGCTGAAATAAAGTCAATTTCTTACCGTGAAGATGAATCCAATTTCTGGAATTTGTAGCTATTTCTTAGCTTATGTTTCCCCACAAAATCAATTCGATATCTTGTCGTGAAGATTAATCCAATTCGGGTTTTTGACAACTGTGATTATAAATATGACAATTGACAACTTTATAATATGACAATTTTATAAATATGACAACTTTTCCATACACAGTATTTTATATGACAACTACTGTATTTTATTTGTTATGATATGTATCTGCGAAGGATAGTTTGGTTGTTACCAAGCACTCTTACAATACATATAAGACTTCAGAAAACCCATGACATAGAGACCAATATGGGTATCAAATATTCTGATCTGGGGAGCTTTTGCATTTCTATTTTAGCTTGAATTCTCCTGAACCTCCATGATTTTATTGAGAGGGATTTTGTAGACATATTGATTGAAGTGTAGGCTACTCTCATGCAATTTTGATACTATATTTTTTCCAGAACCCTAGTTCCAGGTATAAGATACCAATGTTTCCATACTTCACAGCCCTATGAACACTCATCACGATTACTTGGGGCGTGGTAATTGTCAATCGCCAGCCCACTCAACCACTCACCGATCTACCTCAAGGTATGAGTTCAGTGAAGCTGCATCAGGGTGCAATTTCCATAACTTATGTTGTCAGGATGACTGCTCAATAAATTCAAATCTTTAGTAAAGATTACCAGTACCCTAAGTCTCAATCACATTGAAGAGTAAACTAAGCCTTTAGGGTGAACAAAGAACTCTTAATACAAGGGAGGGTTGTGTTAAAAATCTAGTTGAGCGAAATTTTTAATTGCTTAGTTCTACTTCTCCTATGCGACCTTAATTTTTGTATGTCGGCAAGATTGTGTGTCCGTAAAGCTCCCAAGCCATGGTAAGAACATGGGATCCTACTAAGCATGGAATTATAGTTGAGTCTTGAGCTTTGCCAACATTCAAAATGACTCTTGTGAAATTGCAATCCGGCACAAAGTTGTTTATTTCATGGGTGTGGAATACTATAAATATGAAAGCATTTTCATTTGAAAGACCCCCCGGTCTTTGTTATTTAACAATGTATGGCATTTACATTGCATGCTTTGACATATGCATAGGATTAAGAAAAATAATCATTTGTTATGGTTTGCTGCCTTTGAAGAAATGTATTCTTCCATACCTTTTCTTATGGCATTATATCGTGCTTCAAGCTGACCCAGACACATTTATTTGCAAAATAACCAATTTTAGTAAGTTGGAACAGATGTTTCAAGAGAAACAAAATTAAGTTGTTCAAATGCTCAATATGTTAATTCAACAGAAAACAAGAAACACAGATCCACATTGATTCAACTTGTAACTTGAAAGTGTCACAATGAAATTCATATTGGATTCGGATTCCAAAAAAGAAACGAAGTCTATTCAAAGAAATGACAGAATAAGAAATAATAGCACTAACAAGACCACATTGCAAGAAAAGAGAGTATGTAAAAGTAAAACAAGCATCTTTTTCATCTTGTTTAACCTTAGCTTTTACATTTGATATACTGCACATTGCTGAAAAAATGGAATTTAACTACAACACTGAAAATGTTTGGAGTTGACACAAATATTTCCCCAATAAGCAAGCAATGGCCAAATTTAAGACAGAAGTATCCTATAGAAACATAGATATATGCATTCCATCTGTTAAAAGGTAGACCAGAGGTGGCTGTAAGCCCCAACTTAGAATTGTGAAAGACACATATACAAAGGAACTGCCCCAAAGAACGTCAGCAATAAGAACAATATTGCAGCACAAACGAAGAGAACATTGTGAAACTCATTTTCTAAAGTAGGGTCCTTGTGTCCAGTCCATGGGACACCTCCAACGTTCATTCCAAGGACTACAACATCAAATTCCATACAGTATAATATATTAGTTGTTAGGTGGATTGCAATCAATTTATGAGCTAAGGCAACACTTGTCAAGCTATAAGTGCACAATCTACATCATAGAAACCTTATCAGCACTATAACTTAAGTAATTGCAATAAAGAGCAACAAACATGATAAATAATTGTAAGAGGAAACATTAATTTCAAAATGATTTTATAGAAAAATATTGAAAAGAGTGCCATGAATTAGAATCTAGACATAATCGTGGAAATTCAACGGGAATAAGAATAGAAGTTGTAACTCAACAGGAATAAGAATGGTAGGGCATGCATATTATAAATCAAATAGATGGCACAGCTTGTACTTGGTAGAGGTCTTACCACCAATGACTATTGATAATGGAAGAAAGATCATTGATAGAAATGACAGGTACTATAGATTCCTATTGATTTGTTATGCCTACCAGCTATCAAGGCCATCATGAAGTGCATAGTACACAGTTTACAATGAACCCCACATTTTCTTTGAGCCTCCTTTGACGACTAACCAGCGCTTCTAATGCTCCAATGTCCTCCCTTGCAAACCATGTTTTTTGAGCACATTTATCTTTCAATCTAGGTAAAACTTGCTCTCCGTGAGCAATAACCTGCAAGTTGCAACAAAGCATTTACTGATTTAGCTTTGTCTAATGCAGAAAGTAGATTCAATGCTTCACTATAATTCAACTACTCATCTTTCCATCTCGGTGAAAAACAAAAATCGACCTACAAAAGATGCTCTAAATTCAAATCCATTTTAAGAAATTGTGTCATCCAGCGTCTGCTTCTTCAATAGGTAACCACCTAAAATCACATGAGGAAACTGAAATAATGGAAACATTGTTATTCCTTAAATTCATCCCTTCAACTTTGCCTTAAAACATCTCAAGCCAAGAAACTCTTGTGAAAAACTTCACGATCAAAAGAATTTTGTTATATATATATGGATTGCTTAATTAGTAAACTGCAATTTATTTTAACACAAAGATTAAAAGAAGTTGCCATTGATAGACTCAAATGTAAAACAAGAGAAATCCAAACCTTATATTACAATGGATAAATATATTTAAGCTTGTAACTGTAATCCAAAAAAGTTGAAGACGAAATAGTTCAGATAAATTCTTGAGAGAACTAAAAATCCCTCGTCCCTCATTACCCGACCAACATCTCATAGCAGTGTAACCCGTCAAACTCCGGCGCAAACATGGGTGACAGGCTCTCCACCTTTGACTGCATTCCTTTCCCATCGTCAACCACTAATTCCCTTGATTTTCCATTGACCTCATTGTTATGCTCGAAGTGGGAGTGAGGATTTTCATTCTATAAACCACAAAACAAGTACGGTTGTTAAAAATTTAGGACCAAAAAAAACTTATTTAAATTTCCAGTCAGTATAATCATAAAAATGAAAACAAACATGCATACATGTTAAAATTCTTCAATTAAAAATATGCATCGCTTTCAATTTCAACTAATCTTCAACCCCAATTCTCCTATAGCCCGGATATAGAGATGCATACAGGGAAAAGCCCTGATATAGAGACGCATACAAGGAAAAGCAAAGGAAACAACCATAGTAATTTATTAAAAAAAAGAAAATCTAGACCGCTATCCTCGTCCTGTACAACCACCCTAAAAAGAAGAGCTAGACCGCTATCCTCGGCTTGTACAGCTGCCGCTATCCTTGTCATTGTCCTGTAAAGCTGTAATTTTTTTAGTAAAATGATCTTGAGACCAAAAAATAGTTCATCATTACAAAAATATCGAATAAGACACATAGTCAAAAACTTGTTCTAAGACATAGTGCCCAGAGGGATCTGAACGTCCACGAAAATTGCATTCGAATCAAATCACAAAGTAACCCTGACTTCAAGACAAATAAAGCATTTCTGGAAATATTGAGCATTTCTTACTGGAATCCTCTTAGACAACATTGAACAACTGTATGCATCCTAACGCAGGATTCTTTTGCAAAGGAATAACTGAAAGTTAAAATGGGTGTGGTATATTTTTAGTATTATGTTCACAACCCTGAAATTGAAAGTGAGGAGGGAAAAACCCTTAATGCCTTTGTTCCTTAATTTATCCAATGGAAGGATAAATTATTCTCGCTATTAAAAAATTTCAACCTAGCTGCAGGGACTAGGCAGGGACTAATGGTACCCTTTATGGTTCCTGTTGTTCGAATTATGAGAGGTTCTTTCACCCAGCTGGCTATCATAAAGCAATCCTACTCTTGAAAGAATTGAGACAATTATACCAGAATTCAACACAATAAGGGGTATTAGTGTGAGAAACTCACCTTTCATAAGTGCATCACAAACTTCCCCTTTAGTCACATCCAGTGCTCGTAAAAGAATTGCAATGTTTTGAGATTTTTTGGAATAAATAATCCACTGGTTCTGACAAAGAGGGGGATGAACAGGTTATCTTGTTGCTTCACTTTTCACTTGATTTGGGGTATTGTAAACAAAAAGAGTCTCTATCATTTCTTCACTTATCCTGCACATTAAAGTTCAAGTTTTCACAAATCATAGAAACTATGCGATCTTGGCAGATATTTGTACGAGAAGATTAGGAACTTAGTAACCAGAAGTCATATAGAAAAAGTTGTTTTGTAAATGTAGAAGTTTATTGCTTTAGAATCCAACTGCAAAACTGGTTAATATTTTATCCCAAACTACATCCAATCTAGTAGCGAACGGCTGGATAACTCATTTTATTTCAGATTGATGAAATTATAGGGCCTCAAGGGTAAGTAGAAAGCTTTGATATGAAATCAAAATTTATTCGTAGGAATACACAAATAGAAAACAGTGTAGATTTATTCAAGGAAACATAAATATTGATAACTAAATTCAAAATAAAAAATTCCATCGCCAAACTAATATCTTCATGAACATTCATAACCCAAATTCACCATGGCTGCAAGATTAGATTACTAAGAAAAGTCAATATTTTACCCAAAATAGTACTGACGCACGAACGAAATACTAGTTATATTCCGATGAAATTCAAATAGCTCCACATGGTGCTTCTAGTGCAGGTAAACCATAAACTGATTGCCATACTGAGCACACTGATCGACGATCTAAATAGAAATATATAAACTAAAACATATAAACAGACAGCTCAAGGGAATTCTATCAGGGTCATTTGGGGCCGCCTCTCTTTGTCTTCCAGTTATTATAACAAGGACAGACCTGCTTGTTTCCGTAATAACCAGGGAGAATACACAGGCATTTCTTGCAGCACTTCTAGCAGTAGAACATACATGGCTTTTGATACTGTCTGAGAACATCTTCTTGTACAAGCGTTTGGCATTCTGCAAAAGTTAGAAATATTTTCTTTTCATTTTTCTAGATGTAATGTGTCATATAATAGAGTTTACTCAACAAGTGTCGTAAGAGAAGTCACTGATACAGGAAAGATGAACTTGAGATTTACAGATGTCATAAAATGGCAGATGAGTATAAAGTCAGTAAAATATTTTAACTAAGCTATAGTGTAGTTATAATGTAGGTGGAAATTATATTTATTTTATAATTTTATGTAATCCGTGCAATGATAAAAATTGTCAAATATAGAGCTCTTACCCAATGAACTCTGAGAAAAAACATAAAAAACAAAATTCAAAAATAATATTATATGTAGTGACTTTGTAAAACATAATGTCTTGTGATTTGAATTTAAAATTAATTGGAAAAGGCAAAACATATAGTCTCCTTCCTACGGCATGGACTAAAAATAATGAGTCAAATAGTGAGGCATCATTTTCCCTAAGACAAGTTCAATCTTACTCCACATAATCCATTTGAGAGGAGAAGAAATTAAGCATACAAAATTTGGAATAACTTACATAAAAGGCCGTACCATATTGCTTCCAAAATTATTTTCTAAATGCATTGGCTTGGCATAGTAACCACGAGGTTTATTATTTTTAACTACTTATTTTCTTTTCTTTTTTACTACTTTGATTATGAATAAGAATGAAGCCATTCATGGGGCTATAAGAGCATTGCGGGAAATCTCACTTCATTTGCTTTCTTCAATTTGGAAATATAAGCAATTAATTTTTTATCGAGCTTATAAATGTTAAAAAACTTCACTTAATCAAAGAATAAAAATACATCCTAGTATATTGAGCGTCAATCATGTTGCTCATAGAACTAGAAATGGAACCAAATACCTCAAAGGACATCAAAGGTTTTGGAGAATAATATGAACACAAAAAATTATCTTTCTTCTTGTATTAAGTCTCATAATCCTCTAATTGATCTAGGTAATATTTGGCCCTATTGAAATACTATGGATTTAAGTACATCAAATTCGTTTAATTTTGCATCACCTGAGATTCTTTAGGATGAGAAAATAATTCTCAATCATTTCCCAAGAATCTATGGGAGTCCCAAAATTTTGAATGTGATATTAAAATGCTCTAGAACACAAACACTAATCATACCTCAAGCTTCATTGGCTCCTTATTCTCATAATTTTTGGGCCCATTTCATTACTCATATTGATCCATAACATGCCATCGTTCATGTCTAGTATAATCCCCCTAGTGATGAAGGGCCCATTAGAGTTAATGATAGCATAGTTGTGGACCAATGTTCATTTAATATAAGGTGGACAAGGTCAAATATGTTATTTATTATTAAATAATTCCCACTGTTAGAAAAACAGGATCACAAAGCAATAACAATAAACAAGATGCAAATATAAATCACATAAAACACATTACAAGAGAGACACCAATATAACGTGGTTCACCCAAGATGGGCTACGTCCACATAGAAATTGCCAGTCCTTATTATTATACCATTTAACAAATGAAGGGATACAAACTGCAACACATTTGTTGCAACTTCCTCTTCACTCTCTCACAGTCTCTCTCACACAATCATAGAGATATTTACAATGCTAGAATACACATCCATATTACAATGCCTTTCTTTTAAAGAAGGATTATCATGGAAAAATACTATGGGACATCCAATACCATGGCTCCATAAATCACCCATTATTGACCAAGTCTCTGCCCCCCTAGACCCCCCATGGTGACTATTTTTTGGGGGAAATCCCCCGCAACACCCCCCATCATGGGCTGGGATCCACACATAGCTAAAACATGACCTCTAAATAAGGAAGACTAGGCTCCACAACCAACACCCACTTTGTAGTTATCATTCAATAAATGTAATATGGCACAATTATTAATGTATGTGCCACCATTTGTTACAGGTTATATAAAGCTAAGTAACTATAAATAAGGATGGAAAACTCCTTATTGTTGGAACATTTAAAAACCCATTCCATACTTAGGATCAATTTTATTAGTCATCTAGATTAATTTTCCTAGGTGTAGACTATGTAGTTGGCCTAGTTTTGTCTTTTATGCCTCCATATGCCATCCTAAGTCACAAATTTTTTTTTGGATAGATTCTGGATAAGATTTCCTTGGATCCTGTTTGACTTTATTCCATTCCTGAATTAGAAAGACACTTTCCTGATTTAGATAGCTTTATCCTATTTTTCTACTTTCTAGTGGATAAGCTAAATCTAGTTGACTTGGAAACTCTCTCCACTTGACCAATTCGACCTCCACCACTTTCTTCTCTCCTAAATTCATCATTCCATTCCATTTACATCACTCATGAGATTCCATATCATATTCATCCAATTTATGAGTCATTAGAGTGTTTTGGAAAGTGCTTTTGACACCTAGGGGGTTTTTATGCTTTTAGTAAGCCTTAATTTTTTGTGCTTTACAACTTGCCTTTAAGGAATTCTATTTTATCTCTTGAGATGTATTATATATTGTATTCATTTTGAAGAATAATATATGAGATGATATTTCCATCAATTGAGTTCGTTCTCTTATGTTTCTGTCTCAATATTTCTTCTTATTCTTGCATATCTTTGAATAATTCTTGCGAGGACTTTTTTCCTTCAAGATTCTTGGCTATTAGAATTATTCCATGTCATTCAACCTATATAGAATTATCACATGGTATCATATCCATGGGAGCTCTTGATTAATTTAGTCTTCCAATATAATATTTCAGAGAGTTTGTTTTGCAAGTACTGAAGATCAAATGGCAGAAATTTATTCAATACATACAGTTGTTGAAGATGAAGAATTACATCTCTCCCTCTTGTTCTCCCATAAGTATTCTATTCTAAATTCTGATAAAGATAAGCCAGTTTATGCTCTAGAATCTGAAGAGGTTCTTGAATCCTCTCTTTCACATGAGTTTACTGGTGTGCATAATGATGATCTTCTGATTGTTTTGGAGTTTAGATCAGAATTTGGAGGTGATTCATTCTCCCTCCTTGATCACATACTTCTTATGTAATTCTATATGATCATTGGAACATGTTCTTAGATTTTTAGTGAATATGGAGGACACTATCATTCGCTTGGGTTCAAGTATTAGGCATATTTTGGTGATTGTGGTTTTGATCTCACCCCTGTTGGTTCAAAGGAGATCTCAAGGAACCACCTATCAATTCTTGGAGCTGATTTAACTTCCATTGATAAGAAGTTCAAGTTTCAAGAGAAATAAGATCTGATTGGAGCTGATCCTACCTCAATTGGTTCAAATTTCAAGTTCCAGAATGGTATGCATATTCATGGATTTGTTCTCTTCAAGAGCAAGTTCAAAGAGCCTCCAGTTTTGATTGCATCCACTGCTGGAGAATTTAAGCACATGTTTTTGGAGCATGATCCACTTCTTCCCAAGAAGAATATTCCTCCAAACATCTTATCAAGTTCGCACCTACTTGAGTTTGGAGAAGCACAATTTTGGTGTGCATGTGTCCATTTTTGAGGGAGGGTTTTATTCCCATGAGGTTTTCCCTGTTTCCTCAGTTTACATGGGCATATTTGTTTGTATTGGGGTGACCATAAGCCTTGTTGCTTGGGCCCTATATTACTGATATTTTACTCACATACAATCAAGATTAAGGGGGGGTGTTGGAACATTTAAAAACCCATTCCATACTTAAGATAAATTTTATTAGTCATCTAGATTAATTTTCTTAGGTGTAGACTATGTAGTTGGTCTAGTTTTCTCTTTTATGCCTCCATATGCCATCGTAAGTCACAATTGTGTTTTGGATAGATTATGGATAATATTTCCTTGAATCCTATCTGATTTTATTCCATTCCCGAATTAGAAAGACACTTTCCTGATTTAGACAACTTTATCCTGTTTTTTCTACTTTCTAGTGGATAAGGTAAAGCTAGTTAACTTGGAAACTCTCTCCACTTGACCAATTCGACCTCCACCACTTTATTCTCTCCTAAATTCATCATTACATTCCATTTACATCACTCATGAGCTTCCATACCATATTCAACCAATTTGTGAGACTTCAGAGTGTTTTGGAAAGTGCTTTTGATACCTGGGAGGTTTTTATGCTTTTAGTAAGCCTTACTTTTTTGTTCTTTACAAATTGCCTTCAAGGCATTCTATTTCCTCTCTCGAGATTTATTATATATTGTATTCATATTGAGGAATAATATATGAGATGATATTTCCATCAATTGAGTTCCTTCTCTTATGTTTCTGTCTCAATATTTCTTCTTCTTATTCTTGCATATCTTTGAATAATTCTTGTAAGGACTTATTTGCTTCAAGATTCTTAGCTATAGAATTATTTCATGTTATTCAACCTATATATAATTCTCACACTTATAGAATATGTCAAGTATTATTACTATATTAAATCATTGCTAGTTTGGATATTGACCTTATATATACTGGTAGATTTGTCCTAGCCTTCCAACTTTTGATAGCTTTGCCACCTATATAAAAAAACAATGAAGGATGAATCAATGGATACCCATATCCTACTATTAATATAATTAATATTGATGTCCTTGATTCCTCCACTCGAAAATACATATATTTAATATTGGCATCCTTGATTCCTCCACCTAACATTAAAGACAATGTGTATATTTGAAATGGGGCCAACTACTAGCCGAATTTTATTTACAAAGAAAATTTTGTGCAATATTATTGATGTACATTGCTTGATAAGATTTTGTGTAGAATGGTTGCACTCTAAAATTCATCCTTATTATAACTAATCTTGTCGGTTGTTAAATATTTCTAATCAACTTAAATGTCTACATTTTTGTTATTTTCTAACCCATGATTTGGACGAACTTAAACCTATTCCACAATTAGAACCAACTTTGCACTCTGCTAATCAGGGGTTCAATAGAAATCTCCTACCGCCAGAGTATCTAATATTGACATAGAATCCTGAATTAGGAGTCAAATAAGGTGATATAGTTACTGGACAAAGCAACTTCTCTGTGTTCGGGTCGTTCATTTCGATATAATTTGGAAAGGAAGCCCGAAATCCTTCAAATGAGAAATGACCCCCTTGAGCGAATTTGGAAAGGCCCTCACTAAGCAAAAACCTATCTCTGGAAATGGCACATTGGCATCGTTTCTGAGTCTTCGAGGCACATTTTTGGGGTTCCTCTAGTTGAAACCCGGCATCTCGGATCCATCAGAATCAACAAATTTGCAATCGGAGTCACGGTTTGGGTGCAATGGTCATTTTCTATGGGCACCCCAGGGCCATTCAGGGACACTTTGAGGATTTGCTTCGAGGCCTTGAAACAAAAACCGTCGAGCGAACTTGGATTCCGTCGGCTCCCATAGGTTCTTATTGCCATTGTGGGCACATCCACGGTGGCCATGCATGCTCAGGAGCCTCCGGATGAGAAATGGCCCCCTTGTGCGAAATTGGAATGGCCCTCACTGAGCCAAACCCTAGCTTCGGAGATGGCACATTGGCACCATTTCCAGGACTTCAAGGCATGGTGTGGAGGGTCCTCTAGATGAAACCAGGCACCCTAGACCCATCGAAATCGACGAATTCACGAACGAAGCCACGGTTTGGGTGCTACGGGCATTTTCGTCGGGCACCCCAAGGCCATTCAGGGACACTTTGAGGATTTGCTTCGGGGCCATGGAACCCAAAACGACCAGTAGAATTCGATCTCGTCGGTTCCCATAGGTGTGTATTGCCATTGTGGACATGTCCACGATGGCCATGCACACCCGGGAGCCTCCGGATGAGAAATGCCCCCCTTGAGCGAAATTGGAATCGCCCTTAGTGAGCAAAACCCTAGCTCCAGAGATGGCACATTGGCACCATTTCCAGGACTTGGAGGCATGGTGCGGGGGGGGCCTAGCTGAAACCCAGCGTCCCGGACCCATCGAAATCGACAGATTCACGAACAGAGACATGGTTTGGGTGCTACGAGCATTTTAGTTAGGCACCCCGGGGCCATTCAGGGACACGCTCAGGATTTGCTCCAGGGCCACAGAACCCAAACCAGCGAGCGGACTTGGATTACGTCAGCTCCCACATGTGCATATTTACACTGCGGACGTGTACACAGTTTCCATGCATGCCCGAGAGCCTTTGGATGAGAAATAGCCCCCTTGAGCGAAATTGGAATGGCCCTCACTGAGCAAAACCCTAGCTACAGAGATGGCATGTTAGAACCATTTCTGGGACTTTGAGGCATGCTTTGTGGGAGGCCCTAGTTGAAACCTAGCATCTCAGACCTAGCGGAATCGATGGATTCATGAATGGAGCCACGGTTTGGGTGCTACGGGCATTTTAGTCGGGCACCCTAGGGCCATTCAGGGACACTTTGAGGATTTGCTTCGGGGCCACGAAACCCAAACTGACTAGTGGACTTGGATTCCATTGGCTCCCACTGGTGCATATTGCCATTATGGATGTGTCCACGGTGGCCACACACACCTGAGAGTCTATGGATGAGAAATTCCTCCCTTGAGTGAAATTGGAATGGTCCTCACTTAGCAAAACCCTAGCTCTGAAGATGGCATGTTGGCACCATTTTCGAGACTTTGACGCACGGTGTGGGTGGTCCCCTAGCTGAAACCTAGCATCCTGGACCCATAAAAATCATCGGATTCATGAACAGAGCCACATTTTGGGTGCTATGGGAATTTTAGTCGGGCACCCTGGGTTCATTCAGGGACACTTTGAGGATTTGCTCTGGGGCCACAAAACCCAAACCGGCCAGCGGACTTGGATTCCATTGGCTCCCAGAGGTGCATATTGCCATTGTGGACGCATCCACAGTGGCCATCCACACCCAGGAGCCTCCGGATGAGAAATGGTCCCCTTGAGAGAAATTGGATCACCTCTCTTTCACATTTGTGAAGATCTGTGATCACTAAGGTTACTAATATCTTTTTCTAACACTAAGGCCATTTCCCCAGTAGAACGCATGGAGAGCGGAGCTAACACCTAACATGATTTTGGATGTCAACACTAGAGGAGACCACCAATTTCAATGATATATAGAATAAGGAGTTATTCCTTCTCATACCATCAATATCACACTCTTTTATTTGTAATTAGCTTCATGAAGGAATTAACTATGATTCATGAAAACATGCCTAGGAGGATATATGAATTCTAGGGAGGACAACTTGGCTTGAGCTTGATCCTTCTAATATTATAGGGTTACATCCCTTGTAGGTTTATGATTAGGGTTTTGTGATGAAACCCTAGGTGCATTTTCTAAATAAGAAGAAGAGAAGTAGATGTATTGCATTGGACGACTTGTTTTAGTGATTCATGCATGTTATATCTCCTTGGTTCAGCTAGGGCTTTCACTATTTTCCCTAGCTAGTGTTTTTGAGAGTTAGTGAATCGTACTAGCCATGTGATAAGATTCTCATGCATGTTCTTGAATTGTAATTTATAGTTATATATGTATGTCTAATTTATCATAAGTAAAAGATAATTTCGTTGAGTGATTTGACATCATCATTGAATAAGTTAAGGGTTGTTTTACTATCGATATAATTGTTGTAAGAGTGAGTTTTCAGATTTGGTTTATGCATGATAAGTTTTCAATGCAACTAAATATAATCTAAGAACTAGAATATTTTTTTGAGGCTCCATGCAAATTCACTAAATCACAAAAGTGATTGTGACTAGGTGAAACTCCACTCTTTGAGGTTTCAGAGGCTTTGGATTTATGTGTTTCCTCCAACATAAAGCATCTCATTCTTATCACCAACCAAATGCATATTAGGGTTTGATGCTAGAGTATAAGACCTAGGGTTTGAGGATTGAAATACCAATATCGACATGTATACTTGGATGCTAGAATTTTAGATCTCAAGTGGTGTACTTGTGTGATGCGACATGGCTAGGGTTTGCAAACCTGAAGGAAGACAATAATTCTAGTGGGGAGAGCTTGATTGAGAAGATAAGAGTAAGAGAGACATATTGGATGATCTTCAAGAAACTTCTCTTGTGTGATGCTAGAGTATAAGAACTAGGGTTTGAGGATTCAAATTCTAGGATGGACATGTAGACTTGGATTCTATAAGTTGAGTTCTCTAGTGGTGTACTTGTGTGACGTGACATGGGTAGGCTTTTAAAAACCTAATAAAGATAATCATGCTAGTGGGGAGACATTGATTAACATAAGCTTGTTTTTGAAGCCAATGAGGGATTCCTAGATGTCCTAGAGATTATATGGTTGCTAAGGAAACCCTAGATGTCCTAGAGATGTCCACGTGGCTTTCCCAATCTAAAAGGAATCTCCTTCAACACTCATCCTCACTTATTCCAGGAGAATGTCTCAAAGCAACAAAAAACTAACACCATAGCAATGGCCAAGGATTTGAGACCCACCCCTCATATACAAACCCTTATAATAGTGATCCTATCCCACTTGGAGTCCAAATACCCTCTATTGAGGGTATGCGTGGTGGTTCACGGATTCTAGGGCTAGATTAGGTTAATAGGGCTAGATTAGGTTTCTAGGATTCTAGATCAGTTTCCTAGGGTTAGATTAGTGTTTCTAGGGCTAGTTTAGGCTTCTAGGACTAGATTAGGTTTATAGTATTCTAGCTTAGTTTTCTAGTCTTAAATTAGTGTTTCTAGCGTTAGTTTAGCTTTCTAGGATTTCTAGGGCTAGATTAGGTTTGTAGGTTTATATTAGTGCTTCTAGGGATAGACTAAGTTTCTAGGGATAGATTAGGTTTCTAAACATTAGTAACAAAGGGTGAAATGATGACATGGAAAGCATGAAAGATGTTTTTGACATGCATGATGAGGATGACTTGTTGACATGGAGGAAGCATGACAAATGTTGTTGACTAGGAAAACAAGCAAAGTGAATTTGGAAATCATGACAAGTGCTAGTGACATGTATGTAAGTATGTATCTATGTATGTATGTATCAACAAAAAATGTATCTCTATGTATATCTATGTATGTATGTATGTATGTATGGAAAATACATGTATGTATGTATGTATCAACAAAAAAAGCATGTAGCAACAAAATAACATAAAACTACAAATACCTCGATGTAGAACATAACATTCTTTGATGCAATCCTTTCTCTTATGTAAAGTTGACTGACCTCATTCAATAAATCCATCTGGATCCTCTCTATTGCTAATTGTCTCCATCAATCTCTCGTGCTCTGAATGAGGTAGGAAGTAGCATACCTTGGTTGATCTCTTACTTGACATTGTCTATAGATGGATGTTTGTGCCAACGATCAAGTTTGTAAAGTGATACACCACTGAACTTGGTTTGTAATCCATGAATACATGCTCACTAGTCTTTCTTGACTTCCCATCTAGTGTAAGATATTCCCCCTTAACCACCATCGAGCCAATAGGAAATTCAATTCCTTCATTGTCGATTAATAATCCGTAGAGGGTTTTCTTACCTTGGATGCACCGTGCCAACCAATAATCCATGCCCCATTCATTGTCTTTCAGGGCAACAACTGCGTATATGTGTCCTGGTTGTACAAGATCTTAGATATGGTCGTAGTCTGTCGAAATTGTTGACTGACCCTCCTCTAACTAGGTTGTTTCAACAACTGCATGTTGGTATACTGTAAGTGACACACGATCCCATTCATCAACCCAGTCCATGCATTCGCATTCATCCCATTTGCCACTGCTGCAAGGGATGCAAAAGCAAGCAAGCGTTTGCGTCCATATTTCAAATAAGGGGTTGTTTGAGCTTCGAACTGAATGAAATCCACATGTTCCTTGTACTGTGCTGGAACTATAGAAATGCGATTGATCTATGTCAACCACTTGCCAAAAATTTCTCACCACATGTCCTGCCACTAATGATGTTTGTTGATCTCTTGCTAGGCTTCACATTGTTGCAGAGCACCATTGAACTATGGATTCTTCATCTCGAATATGAGGCTCCGTGTTAAACCTCATCTCTTCCCTTCATAGTGCGGTCTTGATGCATGCATCAACCCCATCATGCTCACCTTTGTCGTTCCCAATCTCAAAATAGTTCCAGATATGCAGCACATTATAAGTCTTATGCAAAATACTCATCCATTGGAATACTTAGGCATTTTTGAACTGGCCCGCACAACCATTGTCACATACCCCAATTTTATTAAAATAATGTAATTATTTTTAATATTCCTGAGAACATTATGTTAAAATTAATGCTAAGTAGGAATGGATGACTCAGCAGAGTCTCCAGAAATGGAATGTAAATTCTGAATAATTATTATTAATAAATAAATTATGGAGACAACGGCATGGGAGAGCTGTTAAAAGAGGTTACTGGTCTAACTGGTGGATGGAATTAGGTGGAAGGACAAAAGACAAGTGGCAGCATCCTCAAACACTTCCTGAGTTGCAGGTGGCAACTTCCCTATATTTTGGGGTCATGATTCCCCAAGAAAGTGGAATCTGAGCAGGTGGCTCATTAATGACAGTTAGCCCAACTAAGACCTAGGAAATCTTTTAAATACTACTCAATGAACTGAGCTGGGGGTTCAGCAATTGTTCTAGAGGGAGAATACATTCAGGTGAATGCTATTCAGGAGTCCCATTGAGGAAGTGGGAAACAGTAAGGAAGTGTTTTGAGCAGGAAGTTGAAGTAACTTGGTTCCAGTATAGCTGTTTTGGCTGAGGGAATTATTGGCCGTACTTAGATTCCAGCCAGTTAGACCAGAGCAAGCTCGGGGGTCCTGAGAAGTGCTGTCTGGGCACTCTCCAGGAATTGGTAGGGAGGAACAGCCTCCCATTGCTGTTATTGTCTAACATCTACAGGTTCTGTCACTCTCCCTGTTGTTGGTTCAAATTATTTTCCTATGAGATAAACTAGTACAACTATGTATTGATTGTGTTCAACTTCAGCAAATCATTATCTGTACTATCCTTTGGTATAAATTTCAGAATGCAGATGTTTTAGAAGTTTTCCTGTTTTTATTTAAATAGAGTATTTATCTTATACAGAACCTATTTGTCACTGCTACAGTTAATAAATACTATGTTTATGCATATGCTAGAATTTCTGTTATTAGTTTAATAATAGACAGAAATATTAGATAATAGATAATCCAGATTTATAACTATTAAACAATCATAAGAACAAATCTAGACAAACCTTAGTGTTTATTTTGAGATAATTCCTATCAGAATAACCTACCTGTATATATATATGTATTGTATATTTTAGTAAACTTTAAGTTACAGGTCTTTCTTATATCAAGTTAACAGATAAACAAAACTCATTTTAATATCTTATTTATACTCAGAGCATGTCTGACGGTTATCGATTAATTAAAAAGGTGACTGTAACAATATTTCATTGTTACAAGTTTTCATAAAATCTTAAACATTTACACAGTAGTCAAACACAGACACTAGTAACTGTAGATTATTATTTACTTGCTATCTAGTATCAGAACACAATAGCCATGTCAATATAATAGAATTAACAGAGTTGTTTTTAAACAATACAAACATATTAATACAACAGAGAAACTGTCGACTAACACAGTCATCATTGGCTGATTACAAACCATCTTAAATTATACACAGTATTAATATTATTCAGTACAAATATCTCCCTTGGAGTAGTTCCCAAAAACCCTACATGGCCGTAGCCTTACAGTATCCCATCGACAGACTGAAAAACAAATGAAAAGAATGCCTTATATGGCAGCTATAACCTACAGTAACTTTACACATATTTCTATGTGTATATATTATTTAACCTACAGTTTCATTTAACAACTGTACAAGAATCAAAACGAATATTATTATAATTCATACCATTCGCTATCGAGTTCACAATACCCTACATATGCTTTGAACATAAAACAGAACCCCAATTCACCAGAGCAACCCTATGCTTTAAAAGATTACAGTCACAGCCGAGGGTTATCCATAATCTTTATTTAACACTCCAAACCGAAGTAAAACGCAGAATAACAATTATAGGGTTTCATTAAACATAGTTATCTTCCATTGCAGGTACCGAAGAATACATCTATCCACACATTACAAATACATTGTAATATTTTAACAAAATACGAAATTCAAAATACGGCCATATCAGGCCCAACATTTTATTAAGTTTAAATCTCATACAGCGAGGTTAGAACCCCATGCTCAGCAAATACAAAGCACAATAACAGAAAACCCTGGCCTCATACAGTTGGCCGTGAATGGCTCTCCATAAACTTAACAGGGTTTCAAACCCCATTTCATTTCAAACAAAACAACTCCATACATATGACTGTAACCATAAACATCAAGTCGTCAACCGACCTCACTACAAAGGAGTCTCCTCCTTGACACGACCCTAACCACTTAAACCAGCAAAGGAAGAGACAGCCGTGGATAACCAGGCTTACCCGTATGAGAGCGTTGAAGATAGAACCCTGTACACCTTCAAAGCCGTGAGACCTACACATTCATTGCAGAGGGATGTTAATATACATTCATTGCCGAGAGTTTAAATAAGAGGAAAATTACACTTGCTTGCAAAATAGAAATAATGAAAGTAATGTTGTTCATTACCTGTGCATTTGTAGCCGTGGATAATCTGGAAGCCACCGGTGAAAGCAGGCAGTGAAACCCCAAACCCTCGTCGGTTGAAAGAGTAAAGCACACCCTCATAACTCTCAAATGACAGCCGCGACAGACAACTCTTGCAGTCGAAACCCTCACACTGGAATTGAACCAGTCCACAAGCACACCCAAAAACCAATGCTTCAACCCTCTCATAACATTAAAGACAATAGAGAAACTCTATCTCACATCCGCACCAGTACAGTGAAGGTTTGTAGACAGCCGAGACTTAAACAAAGAAGGAAGAACAAGACCACGAGACAATGAAAACCATAGCAAACGCCATGACCAGAGCCGAAGACTTATCTTGCTACAGAATGGAACCACGAGGCCATAACCACCACACTCTGCACTTTGTTACAGGGCTTCAATACGAAACTCAGACAGGGAGGGTTTCATCCCTAGGACCCGAGCCCGAAGGCAACTACAATAACCTGTAGGGTTTACGAAACCAGCTTATATATCACAAATTGCATGGAGGAGAGTGAACCACGTAGCCTCCAAATAAATCAACGTAATATGGGTCGAGACCCTATAGTTCCATTGCCAACCAAATCATTATACACCGATTTTCCAAATCATTACATATGTAAGTCAACGTATAAGATAACAATGATATATAATCATTTGGCATATAGTGCATGCCTTGCAAATGAATCATCGAAAATCCCAAGCACTTGGAATGTATAATCACTACAACGATATAAAGGAGATATAGTCAATTTAAAAACCATAAAGTTTATGGTCAATACAACCTAAACACTATATAGAATATAAAGCTTGCCAACGTATGGGAATATTAAGATTATTGCACAATCAATTTATGATATAGATATATTAAAACCAAATCATAGACTAATGCTATGAGCATACTACATTCTCATGATCAGTTAAGAAATAAGGTAGTTAACCTTAAATGAAATACCTTGATATTTAACCCTGGAAATGTTACCAAGTCTATCAGACATTTTACACAATGCAAGACGCAGTCAGGTAACATATGTTAAACTCTAAGTAGACATTGGACTTCGATGCATAGGAGTATATATTGAAACAACGCTAGAAGCGTCACCTTCTCAAATCGCATTATCATTATGTGAACAAAACAGTAATCACCAGTATTAAATTGACAACATGTCACACGATGCTAAGTCGCTTACACAGATGATAATTTATGATACAAACTATTGTTCCATTGATAAGTTAGAGCAGTAACATAGCATAATATTCATAAAACAATAATTATAACTGAACTGTGTAATCTATCGCAGAACATGTTGATACTATCTGCATAAGAAATATCATGACGATCTTTTAAGTTTTAAGTACAGGGAATATTGATGCTCACCAAGTTCAACCAACGGTGATCCTTACTTCACTGGCGCACCTGAGAAACAAAAGACGACATATGCATTAGCTCGTAAGCTAAGTAAGCCAGTCAACTACGACTAGCTCTTCCCTTGCGGTTCAAAACAAAACAGTCATTAATTACAATCACCAAAATCAAAGTTTTTAATAAGACAGATTCTTTCAACAGATTATGTTAGTTATTTAATTTAAAACAAAATCAGAAAAATTACCTAGTTAACATTTATTGTTATGAATAAAAATTTTAAATTTTTCAGAAATTTCGGGTTCTGACAACCATCCAACCATATCCAATGCTGATCCATCTATATATCTCTCTCCTTCAATTGATCATAGAAAATTTGAAAACAATGTTGCACATAATACAGATCATGGGTTCTAACATCACTTATGTAAAAGTTTGTCCCTTCAATATTATCCTCTTGTCATTGTTTCTCTCTGGCCCATGCCTATACATAATATGTACCATGATGCTGACTTGGTCTGAATGGTAGTATTGACTCTAGATTTCATTTTGTGGCTGAAGGATGTAATTTTCTACAAAATCCACAATTGACACTATGGTTCCAATAGGAAATGTGTCCATGCATTTTCTGTACTGCTCATCTTGCCATCGCTCTACATGCACATGTTGAACATACTGCTTTGTTTTCTTATAGAACTCCATCAAGAAGTCACATACCCGTACCTGTTACCATGAAAACAAGGGAAATATTACAATGTGGCCTTTGGAAAAATGTATATGTCATAAATTGAACGTGTAATATGAAAAATATGCAATATTCATTTGTACTTGTGACTTCACTAATGCAATATTTTTACTTTCCCTGGCACTGTCTAATTGAGAGGTTACGTACTTGAAGATCTACATCTCCATGCCCATCCTGCCAAATTCGTGCTCCTTGCTTTCATGAATGCAATGGTTCAAAAGAGAAAACCCACTGCACCTAGAATATGTCCCATATAGACATGATTTTTCATAATATTTTTGTCCTTCGGGCCTTGGACACATTATGTTGTGGATAAATTATCTTGATGCATTCGGTGGTAGTATGGATTCATTGCAGCCCTGCACAATGTTAGTATGCAAATCACAAAAATATGTTTATATGTGTCATAATAATATTCATATTCTACGTGGTATCTACAACAATAGGTGTTCCGATCAATGTATATACGAACGTACCATGGTTTTCATTTCTCAAAGGACCTTTGGCCCAAGTTCAATTGTGTGTGCTCATTCTTGAATCTCTCATAGAGTTCAGTCTGTGTGGTGTCAAGGAAGTGTTTAACATGGGGTTCACGTTCAATAGAACCTTTTCTCAACTTTAGCATGTCTCTTTGGTTTGATGAAGGTATGGTATGATCATGCCAAAACGTTTGTACTGACTCCTTAACAACATCAATTAGCTTCCTATGTCCACAAGGAAACCTACCAACAAAATCCCAACAATCGTTGCCACCCAGAGTGTTAATATTTTCTCTTATAACAGAGTACTTTTTAATAGTTTTTCTATTTAATTTTAAGTGTGTGATAGCAGTTGACGTTGCCTTGTGGACTTGCTTAAAAATGATTCTGCTAACACACAACGAGCCACACAGAGATCTTTTGTATGAGACGTCTTCCCAATTGCATTAAATGCAGATTGGAGATTTCTTACAATATGACTGCTAGCCTCTCAACTTTTAACCATCTTTATGCCCAAAATTTTCCTAACAACAGCTAAACAATGTGACTTTAACAAACATAGCAATAATTGACATTTACCTGCATCACCTTTGGATTCAAAATATTCTTTGATAATTTTGTTGCATTTCCATTCGATAGTGCGTTTTTGGCAACTTACCTTCAAGGCCCGATAGAGCACTTTCATCCACATGACTACATCTAGGAGTTTTTCATCTTGCACTGGACAACTGAGGTAGGGAAGGTGGACATGAGACATGAATACCAAAGCTAGTTTGTTGTGATGCTTCGTTCACACATTGGGCCATAATGGGAGTGTGCTCGACATGGTTGTGGTATTCTTGGGGATATTGCAAATTAAGCACTGCTTGTATGTCCATCTCTACACATGCAAAATATCCCAATATTCCTGTGTTGTGAGGAACTTCGGCATGACTCAATGATGGATTGTTGGTTGGAGATTATGTTAATGTTGGATTTTGAGTTGGGTCCATTGGACGCGACTGCTTTACCTGTGGTTCTGAACAAGAGTTTTTCATGTCAACAATTGTGTTAGGATGTGGCAGGATCCGGGGCAATGACAGGAACATGTCTCACTCTTTCCATTTCCAACCTGGCCTTTTCTCTTAAGTCATTGACCTTTTCAATGGGAAGATTCCTTCTATATTTTTTTGTTCTGTTATGTGAGTTTCCCATCTCCAAAAGTCTCTTTAACAAAACTATGAGGCCTACCCCTGCAAAAGAAACAACAAATAATATATCAGTTCCATTATACAATGAACTTGACACATTCCAAAATAACTTACTACTTTACAAATTAACACATACAACTACAGGCAATGTTGGTTTATTTGTGTCCGAATAAACATCATTATCCATTACGATTCCAATCAATTTAGATGATGGTTGGTCAAGTGTAGAATGGAGAAACTAGTGTCTTTCCTAGCTAGTGATTCCTTGGGAATAGTTTTATAGTTTTTCTACATCAAATAAGGTAAAGAGAATAAGTTTGCTAATTACACAATGAGGAGGTTGCAAATTTCCCCAAGGAAGGAGAATTCAATGAGGTAAGTAGTCAAGCTCAAAGGCACGATATTAAAGAAACATTATGATAAACATAGCATGAAGATGAGAGCATGGACAAAATTTCATGAACTAATCAATATGGACCCTCTCCCATGATTGCTTCTTAGGATTTTATTCAAATTGAAGAGGCTCAAGAGAGAACCTCATCATAGATGGGAATGTGTGGGGGAGGAATAGTTTGATAGTTTATGCTATAGGTTTTTCTATGGTGTACAATGTGTAAAAGATGGAGGTTTACTAAACCATTTATTTGTATTTTTTTCAAATGAAAAAGATTTTATGCTAGAGATTCCTTGGGAATAGTTTGATAGTTTTTCTACATCAAATAAACATAGCATGAAGATGAGAGCATGGACCAAATTTCATGAACTAATCAATATGGACCCTCTCCCATGATTGCTTCTTACGATTTTATTAAAATTGAAGAGGCTCAAGAGAGAACCTCATCCATACCATCCTTGTGTGAAATCAAAATATATTCATGGTAATAATTATTGGTTTACATTGCATACTTCATCTTGTCTAGTGAATATGAGTTTTTTTAGATGTGAACTTGGGAATTCTTCTTGTCAAATTCATTGTTGTCTATGCATGAATATTGTTGTAGGCATATGATAAAAACAAAAAGGAATGGGAGAATCTCAAATCTTGTGAATGAAAAGAATTATTTACAATTCACCATACCTATAGAAATGATCTCCACTTGCAATGGAAACCGGTAGCTTGAATGTATCCACTAGATTCCAAGACCACT